>OX352239.1:7500-5007500 GCA_947086465.1 Eupithecia exiguata
CCTAACCTAACCTAACCTAACCTAACCTAACCTAACCTAACCTAACCTAACCTAACCTAACCTAACCTAACCTAACCTAACCTAACCTAACCTAACCTAACCTAACCTAACCTAACCTAACCTAACCTAACCTAACCTAACCTAACCTAACCTAACCTAACCTAACCTAACCTAACCTAACCTAACCTAACCTAACCTAACCTAACCTAACCTAACCTAACCTAACCTAACCTAACCTAACCTAACCTAACCTAACCTAACCTAACCTAACCTAACCTAACCTAACCTAACCTAACCTAACCTAACCTAACCTAACCTAACCTAACCTAACCTAACCTAACCTAACCTAACCTAACCTAACCTAACCTAACCTAACCTAACCTAACCTAACCTAACCTAACCTAACCTAACCTAACCTAACCTAACCTAACCTAACCTAACCTAACCTAACCTAACCTAACCTAACCTAACCTAACCTAACCTAACCTAACCTAACCTAACCTAACCTAACCTAACCTAACCTAACCTAACCTAACCTAACCTAACCTAACCTAACCTAACCTAACCTAACCTAACCTAACCTAACCTAACCTAACCTAACCTAACCTAACCTAACCTAACCTAACCTAACCTAACCTAACCTAACCTAACCTAACCTAACCTAACCTAACCTAACCTAACCTAACCTAACCTAACCTAACCTAACCTAACCTAACCTAACCTAACCTAACCTAACCTAACCTAACCTACCCTAACCTACCCTAACCTAACCTAACCTAACCTAACCTAACCTAACCTAACCTACCCTAACCTACCCTAACCTACCCTAACCTACCCTAACCTAACCTAACCTAACCTAACCTAACCTAACCTAACCTAACCTAACCTAACCTAACCTAACCTAACCTAACCTAACCTAACCTAACCTAACCTAACCTAACCTAACCTAACCTAACCTAACCTAACCTAACCTAACCTAACCTAACCTAACCTAACCTAACCTAACCTAACCTAACCTAACCTAACCTAACCTAACCTAACCTAACCTAACCTAACCTAACCTAACCTAACCTAACCTAACCTAACCTAACCTAACCTAACCTAACCTAACCTAACCTAACCTAACCTAACCTAACCTAACCTAACCTAACCTAACCTAACCTAACCTAACCTAACCTAACCTAACCTAACCTAACCTAACCTAACCTAACCTAACCTAACCTAACCTAACCTAACCTAACCTAACCTAACCTAACCTAACCTAACCTAACCTAACCTAACCTAACCTAACCTAACCTAACCTAACCTAACCTAACCTAACCTAACCTAACCTAACCTGGTTAATTAATTAGAATAATAAATTTGGTCTCATTGTATATAACTGTGTTTATTTAGGCATTGCTCTTTTTTGTTTTTGAATTTTGAGCAAAATCTTAGCTTTTAGAGAGTTTTTCAACAAAAAATTTTGTTTTTTGTAAATATAAAATAAGGGGGCTCACCAATCGTCGTGTGAGAGCGTGCATTAGACAGGGTTTGCAAAGACCTATCTAACGAGCCCAAACACAGCTCATTTTGCTTAAGGATTGACGAAGTTGGCTCAAAGCAGCCATATTGGACGCCATTTTGAAAATCTTTAAATTGTCATAACTTCCTTGTTTTTAGTTAGATTTAGACGGGGTTTTCTGTGTTGGTATTGTCCTAACATTTGTCACCCAACCGCATGGTAAAAAACTCTATGTAGAGTCGCATTTCAAGTTGCTTTTTTGACACGCGGAGGTGATTGTTTGGGTCAAGGCCATTACAGAGACCCAAAACACCTTGGTTCTAAGTCTATTTTTGAGGCTGTAGCAGTGTTTTTAACTTTTGGCAGCCATCTTGGAAGCCATATTGGATATTTTTAGAACCTCGTATCTCGAGAACCATAGCTCCAATTGAAACGCGGTTTTCTTCTAACAATTGGCCAGCTTTGGGCCTGCTTATTAAAAGACTTAAATCGACTCTAGGTAGAGTCGTCTCTACTTTTTAGTACAAACGGGAATTATACTTACCTGTGCACTGCCTGTGTACCGACGCTGGTTGACTGTAGCCCAGGGAACCTGAAAAAGAAAAACATAGTGTTAATATTTTATAACTTTTACAAACTTTTATCACTACTAATCTCTTTATCTCGTTTGTTTATTATTTTATTGTATTGTTCAGTCGAATATGTTCGGAATCCGAACACCTACCCAAAAGGCGCCAAAGACTGTGGATTCTGACACCCATAACCCCCCTGACATGATAGAGAACGTAGGACCTTTACCCGAATCGACCGAGACCTCCAACGTAAGGCGCAGCATTGGAGAATGGGAGACGGGCAAACCAGACGCCAAGACGACCAAGGCCTCAACGAGCCCGAAGAAGGTAGCTCCAGCCCTGGCGGGACCTTCCAAACTAAAGACCAAGACGGTGCTCTCCCAGGAGAGCCGACTAACGCGTGGAACATCTGTAGACGCAGTGGGAAACTCGCCAGAGCGGGAAAAACCTAGATACGCAGACAGAGTCGCGGAAGCCCGTGCCTGCCTACTTAAAGCAAAGATGCAACTGGGGAGTGCGCGCAACATACGCACTGACATCAAAACTGATGTCACCACGGCAGTGGAGCGACTCTACCAGTTGGTGAAAGAGGCGGAAACGGGAAAGGGAAAGGAAGGGAAGAGTCTAAAAAAGGGACAGGAGGGGGGGAAGGAGGAAGAACCACAGGTTCTTCCTCCTTCCATCCTTCCTGCCTCAAAAACAGATGCTTATCTGTTAGACAAATTGGAGGAACACAGTAAGCTCTTGAGGGAAAGCAATGGGAAGATAGAGGCCCTGAAAGAGGCGATGGAGCGTCAGAAAGAGGTCCTGGAGAAGACCACATACGCGGGTGTAGCAGCGGGGCAAACCAGGAGGAAACTCCCGGAGCACACCGCCCTTCACTCCGTTGTGGTCTCCTCCAAGGACGAAACGGAGACTGGGGAGGAGGTCCTTAGTAGGATACGAGAAGCAGTAAACGCTAAAGACGGATGGATCAAGGTGGACAGAGTTAGGAAGGCGAAAGACAGGAAGGTAATCGTGGGGTGTAAAACTGAGGAGGAGAAGAGGAAAGTGAAAGAAAGATTGGCAAAGGCGGGGACTCACCTCAATGTTGAGGAGGTCAAAAACAAAGACCCTCTTCTGATCCTCATGGGCGTTTTACAGTACAACAGTGACGAAGACGTCCTGAACGCCCTGAGGAATCAGAATCGTGGTGTTTTTGACGGCCTCGACAAAGAGGACTATAGAGTGGAAGTAAGATACAGGAAGAGAACAAGAAACCCTCACACTTGCCACATAGTCCTCAGAGTGTCCACCAAAGTATGGAACAGGATGCTGGATGCAGAAGACATCCAAATCGACCTGCAGAAGATCAGAGTGGCCGACCAATCCCCGCTAGTACAGTGCTCGCTGTGCCTGGGTTACGGCCATGGCAGGCGATTCTGTAAGGAAACAGTGGAAATATGCAGCCACTGCGGGGGACCTCACATGAGGACAGAGTGCGCTGACTGGCTCGCCGGGATTGCTCCGACATGCAGCAACTGTAAACGTGCCAAACATGCAGTGGTGGATCACGGCGCGTTTAGCCAGGAGTGTCCAGTGAGGAGGAAGTGGGACGCACTGGCTAGAGCCACCATTGCATATTGCTGAGGGCACCTATGGCAATAACGGTGCACACAAGACGGCTACCCCAATAACTACAAAACCCCATCTCGTGGTCCAAGCCAACCTTCAAAGGAAAAGATTAGCTACTGATGAGCTGATGATAGAGGCTAATAAAAAGCAAGTGGCATTTGCGCTGCTCCAGGAGCCGTATGTGGGTGCGGTAAGAAGTATGAAAAGTTACAGAGGGGCGAGAGTCTTCCAGAGCACTAGTCCAGGAGAGGGTACTGTAAAAGCGGCCATAGTGGTTTTCGACCACGACATGGACGTTATACAGTGCCCTGAACTCACCACGAACAACATCGTAGTGGTGAGGATAAGGACTGGTGCCTGGGAGATCACCGCAGTCTCTTTCTACTTTGAACCTGACCAGCCCATTGGGCCATACCTGGAGCAGCTCAAACAGATTGGGGACAAGCTTGGATCTACGAGAATCATAATGGGTGGAGATTCCAACTCAAAGAACATCTGGTGGGGTAGCCCTATTGTAGACCATAGGGGCGAAGACATGTCTGGCATTCTGGAAGAGATGAACTTGCAGGTGCTAAACGATGGCGAAGCTCCTACCTTCGACACCGTTAGGGGAAACCGGACGTACACCAGCTACGTTGACATTACGGCCTGCACTGAAGATCTGCTCAGCTTAGTGGAAGACTGGAGAGTCGATGAAGACCTAGTAAACTCGGACCACAACGCCATCACCTTCAAAATTAGACTCACCAAATCAAAAGGCTTAAATGTACAAAGAACCACAAGGCTATATAATACAAAGAAAGCAAATTGGAACAAGTTTCTTGAGAAACTCGACCAATTTAAAATAGAAAATAATATTACAAAAACTGAATTGTACAAAATTAACAGTAAAACAGAGTTAGAGGAAATAGTTAGTAAATATATGGATATAATTAAGCAAGCATGCAAAGAAGCTATACCAATAAAGAAATCAAACGAAAAACTTACCCTGCCGTGGTGGTCCGAAGAACTCGCTGACATGAAGAAGAAGGTCACCACTATGAAGCGTAGAATCCGATGTGCAGCGCCGGTCCGGAAAGCCAAGGTTATCCGTGAGTACCTGCAAGAAAAAGAAAATTATGAAACTGAAGCCCAGAAGGCCCAAACAAGAAGTTGGAAAGAGTTTTGTGAAAAGCAGGACGGAGAGGGTGTCTGGGAGGGAATATATAGGGTCATAGGGAGGACAACCAAAAGACAAGAGGACATGCCCCTGGTAAAAGACGGACAAACATTGGACCCGAAGGAATCCACCAGATTGTTGGCAGAGACTTTCTACCCCGAGGATACTGAGGAAGGAGAAACGCCAATCCACATGCAGACCAGAGATAGAGCAAACCGGGTAAACGGCCCGGTTCATGATGAAAAACATGATCCACCGTTTACCAAGGAGGAGCTACGAGCTGCAACGGAAAGCTTCAATCCGAAGAAAGCCCCGGGTGTGGATGGTCTCACGGCTGACATCTGCCGGCGTGTCGTGTTCAGTGACCTCGACCTGAACCTCACGATACTGAACAAATGCCTGGAACACCATCACTTTCCCAACATCTGGAAGGAGGCAACGGTAGTAGTACTCAGAAAGCCGGGAAAGGACTCTTACAGCAACCCCAAGTCCTACAGACCGATAGGCCTTCTTCCAGTGATGGGAAAGATTTTGGAGAAGATGATTGTGCGAAGGCTGAAGTGGCACTTACTCCCAAAAATGAGCCCCCGCCAATACGGCTTTATGCCCCAGAAGAGTACCGAGGACTCCCTCTATGATTTGATGAACTACATACGTGGAAAGCTAGAAGCTAAAAAGCTCATCACAATGATCTCACTGGACATAGAGGGAGCCTTCGACAGCGCATGGTGGCCTGCGATAAAAGTACGGTTGGCGGAAGAGGAATGCCCTGTCAACATTCGTAGGATAGTTGACAGCTACCTAGATAACAGAAGGGTCAGAGTAAGATACGCGGGAGAAGAGTACACGAAGAGTACCAATAAGGGGTGTGTCCAAGGGTCAATTGGAGGTCCTATCCTGTGGAATCTTCTGCTGAATCCTCTATTGAGGGAATTGGAAGCGCGGGGCGACTACTGCCAGGCCTTTGCAGACGATGTGGTGTTGATCTTTGATGGGGACACTGCGACCGAAGTTCAGAGACGGGCAAATGCCGCCCTCGCCCATGTTCAGGAGTGGGGTGTCAAGAACAAGCTAAAATTTGCTCCAAATAAAACCAAAGCTATGATCATTACAAGGAAGCTAAAATATGACACCCCACTGCTGAGAATGGGCGACGTCGACATAAGCGTGTCTTCTGAGATCAAAATTTTGGGTCTTACCATCGACCACAAGCTTACGTTCAACACGCATGCTGCAGAGGTCTGCAGGAAAGCCGTTAATATTTTCAAGCAGCTCTCCAGAGCAGCGAAGGTCAGCTGGGGGCTCCACCCGGAAGTTGTCCGGATCATCTACACGGCAACAGTGGAGCCAGTAGTCTTGTACGCGGCCAGTGCATGGGCACAGGCCACAGAGAAACTGGGGGTGCAGCGTAAACTAAATGCTGTGCAGAGGGGGTTCGCGCAAAAACTGTGCAGAGCATACCGCACTGTATCCCTGAACTCGGCGCTGGTGCTGGCCGGGATACTTCCACTCGACATCCGGATTAGAGAGGCAGCAGCCCTTTATGAGGCCAAGAGAGGAGTACCCCGGCTAGAACTAGGAGACAGGGAGGTAGAGCGCACCGTGCCATATGCTATGATGAGTCACCCGGCAGAACATATGAGCCTGGAGTTTGTGAGCCTGTTAGACCAACAACAAGTGGACGACCACAACGACCAAGCAGTCCGGATTTTTACCGATGGTAGCAAGATTGATGGTGAGGTTGGAGCTGCATTATCCCTATGGGAGAGTGCAGCTGAAACCAAAGCCATCAAACTTAAGCTACCATCTTACTGCACGGTCTACCAGGCGGAACTCTTGGCCATATGTAAGGCCACGAGGGTGATCCTCCAGCGCACAGAAAGCTCATTCGGTGTCTATAGCGACTCCAGATCCTCGCTGGAAACCATCACGAACCCCAGTTCCCTTCACTCCTTGGCAGTAGAGACTAGGAGAAATATCGTAGCAGCCCGACTCCAGAATAAGGCAGTGACCCTATTCTGGATCAAAGCACACGCGGGGCTAGAAGGAAACGAGCGTGCAGACGAGCTGGCCAAAGAAGCGGCGCACTCGGTGAAGCGAAAACCAGATTACGACATGTGCCCGGTTTCATTCGTCAAGCGACAAATCCGTATGGAGTCCCTTGACGAATGGAACCAAAGGTACATGTCGGGTCAAACGGCCGCAGTTACGAAAATGTTTTTCCCCAATGCCGTCGAAGCTTATAAGATAGTGAGAAAGCTTCAACCAACCGGCGTCGTAACGCAGTTCATGACAGGGCATGGTGGGTTCTCCGAATACTTGAACCGGTTCAAGTGTAAGGAGGACCCATCGTGCATATGCGAACCCGGGAGAGATGAAACTGTGGCACACATACTGCTAGAGTGCCCGGCATATGGCTCTGAGAGATACGAGGTAGAACAAGAAATGGATTTAAAACTAACTGTAGATAACATACACAAAATTATGGAGGACAAAAACAACCGTCCAAAGTTTTTGAAATTCTGTACATATATAAGTTTACAAGTAATAAGCAGAAATAAATAGATTAAGCAATATATGATGAATATATATAATAATTTATATATATAAGCATAATATTAAAATGTAGCCTCTAAACTGAAATGGGTAAATGTACAAATAACAATACCTAAACTGTGTGCAAATGTGTAACTATATATAAGCAAATATGTAAAATAAAACAGAATAAAAATAGACCTAAGAAATTAGAAAGTAATGAAATTGTTAACTCAAACAAATAATAAGAGAAAACTGTATTAGCTAAGAAACCCTTAATATAAAATCATTTCCTAGAAATAAGACATGGAATTAATAAAAATAAAGAACTAGATATAAGAAAACCCAAAAACTATCCTGATGGTAAAGAAGAATGAAAGGATCCTGTTAAGACAGAGAGAGAGATGAAAGAAAGAGTAATGAAAGACTCTGACAATGTCAGGGGTAGATATAAGATAGCTCGTGGGCCGGGACATGGCGCTCCCGGACAGGCTAGCTCGCGGGCCGGGCCTTAGCGCCCGGACAGGAAAAAAAAAAAAAAAAAAAAAAAAAAAAAAAAAAAAAACCTAACCTAACCTAACCTAACCTAACCTAACCTAACCTAACCTAACCTAACCTAACCTAACCTAACCTAACCTAACCTAACCTAACCTAACCTAACCTAACCTAACCTAACCTAACCTAACCTAACCTAACCTAACCTAACCTAACCTAACCTAACCTAACCTAACCTAACCTAACCTAACCTAACCTAACCTAACCTAACCTAACCTAACCTAACCTAACCTAACCTAACCTAACCTAACCTAACCTAACCTAACCTAACCTAACCTAACCTAACCTAACCTAACCATTCGCGCTCGAACCGCAGTCGAGAGCGCCACGAAAAAAGGCCCCTCCACGCTAGAAAATTTGCAAAAATAGTCAAAAGTGCTTCGATTTTGTCTTGCTACGCACCAAATTACGCGGAAAGTGAAGGCGCACACGTTAGTGAAAACAGTGTTGCCCTAAGTGCTGTGGCCAAAAAGTTACTGGCAAAAAAGTGCTTTTTTGTGAAAATTGCAAAATTAAAAGTGATTTATTTCAAGAATTTCAGTGACGACCTATATCTTTGCAATTGTGAAACGAAGGGCATTCTGGTTCTGTACAGCCCTGCAAACTTCCAGATTTTTGCCGTGCAGGAGCACGGAGAAATCACCAGAAAAATAAAAACCACGTGGCGGCGTGGTCAGTGACCCCGTGCCGCTGGAATATTTCTGAGGACCATTCTTCAAGGAGGCAGGAGTGAGCAGCTGGGAGGCACCTTCAGATTTCAAATTGGACCATTTTTGACGGAGGTAGAGACTCGTAAAGTTTTGTGCTGTTCTGATTTTTACTGTAAGTGTTATTTTTTAATATTTTCAGCGACAACATAGGTTTATTTATTGTGTATGTACTTTCCCTATGTGGCTTAATACTTTGGTGAAAAATTAGATTTTTAAGACGAGCGGTTACCGAGCGATAGAATTTAGATTAAAATTACCAACCGCAAATAGATAAAAACGCTTGTTTCTCGGAAACGGCTGGAGTTAGGAGGTTTTTTCTATAAATTTGTATATATTATATATATAATATATACAAGGTTGTTTTAAAATTTATTATCTTTCTTACTCCCCCATTAACTGTATCCCCCCCACTTTATAAAAAATATAAAAATAAATTAAAAAATTTTGATTTGTTATATTTAGAAAAATTGTATTTTAAAGTTGTAAACGTAGTATTTTAGATATTTTCTTTTGAATTTAAATTTTTTTTTTTTTTTTGAATTTAAATTTTTGAAAATTTTTATGTACCAGAAATTTATATTACTGTCAACACTTTCCTTAGATTATCGTGACAGCAGAAATTTCTTTTAAAAAATTGTCCGCTATTTTGGCGGCCATCTTGAAAAAACTAAAAGCTTGTATCTCTTACCATAGCTCTGATTTTATCGCGGTTTTTTTTCCACTTGTGACTGTGCTCCGGCAGGGCGGTCTGGCTCTATATTGACACAGACTCTACACAGAGTCCAGTTGGTTTAAAACATATAAATAAGCATTGCACATCCTATACAAATATTAAAATAGTAAAAATTTAAACCTTCATTATAAATAAAACTTTTTATGTAAACGCGACTTTACGTAGAGTCAAACAAATTTTTGACCTTAAAATAAAAATATTTTTACAACTTAGAATAGGACAATCTATACAACTATATACAACTTATACAAATTTACATTTTAATATCTTTAAATTTGACGTGGCTCTCTGACAACCGCTAAAAATACCATGTTCGGAATTCGAACACCCATAAAAACGATGCCGAACTCAGTTGAGGGTACGCAAAAGATAAAGGGGCGCTCACCTACTGTTGGAATGACACAGAAGGAAGGTGAGACAAGCCAGAATTCAAGTGTGAGGAGAAGCATAGGAGAGTGGGAATCTGGAAAACCAGATATAAACCAGAAGAATACAACATCCCCAAGGAAAGGAGTGAAAGCAGTGATAGTGGAAGCCCAAAAGCCTAAACCAAAGACGACCCTTCCTTACGAAGGCGGAGTTGGAATGCGAAGAGTCTCTATGGAGGCAACAGGGAGCCCACTTAATCAGGAGAGAACCAAATACAAGGACAGACTAGCAGAAGCGAAGGCTTGCCTCACGAAGGCAAAGCTTAACCTTGGAAACTCTAGAAATATAAAGACCGAAATCAAAACAGAAGTCATACAAGCAGTAGAAAGGCTATATCAGCTAGTAAAAGAAGTAGAAAGTATAAAAGGAGAGAAAAAGAAGCTATATCAAGAGAAAGAGGAAAAAAGAGAACCAGAAAAAGAAAAAGTGAAGGACGATGGTGAACTGTTGCTAAAAATGGAAAAGTATGGCAAACTGATACAAGAAAATAACGAGAAAATGGAAAAGCTAAGGGAAACTCTAGAGAAACAGCAAGAAATCCAAGAAAGAACGTACGCAAATGTGGCAGCGGAGTCTGTAAGGAGGCAACCCCCACAGAAGACCGCGCTTCATTCGGTAGTCGTCACGGCAAAGGATGAAACAGAAACTGGGGAAGAAATCCTAAACAGAATTCGGAAAGTGGTAAACGCAAAAGAAGGAGGAATAGAAATTGAGAAGATTAGGAAGGCAAAGGACAGAAAGGTCATAGTGGGATGCAAATCAGAACATGAAAGGGAAAAGGTAAAGCAAAGGCTTAAGAGCGCTGAAGAACACCTCAACGTAGAGGAAATGAGGAACAAAGATCCACTCGTGATTCTCAGGGACGTGCTCAAATGCAACAGTGACGAAGATGTCCTCAACGCCCTGATAAGTCAAAATGAAAATATTCGGAAGGAAAGAGACCAAAAGATGGAAATAGTATACAAAAAACGTGCTCGAAACCCCCACACACACCACATCATAATGAGGGTGTCCCCTAAAATATGGCAGCGAATTACAGAAGCGGGATCCGTACTGATTGACCTCCAGCGAGTCAGAGCGGCTGACCAGTCGCCTTTAGTCCAGTGCTCGCTTTGCCTGGGGTACGGACATGGTAGACGCTTCTGCAAAGAGACGCTGGAGAGATGTAGCCATTGTGGGGGACCCCACATGAAGATGGACTGCGCCGATTGGCTTGCCGGGACGGCCCCGTCGTGCTGCAACTGCATGCACGCAAAGATGGACAAGACTGACCACAACGCCTTTAGCCAAGAATGCACGATTAGAAGAAAGTGGGAGGCTCTGGCTAGAGCCACCATAGCGTACTGTTAAAGTGGTCCTCGGCGTAAAATCAGCCTCAACAACTGCAAGGCCATACTTTGTAGCCCAAGCGAACTTGCAGCGAAAGGAACTGGCAACAAATGAGATAATGCTTGCGGCAATCGAGAAGAAGATGGCCTTTGCACTCCTCCAGGAGCCGTATGTGGGGGGGATAGGTAGAATGAAGGACTACAGGGGAGTACGAATCTTTCAGTGCACTAACCAAGGAGACGGAACCATCAAAGCAGCAATTGCTGTATTTGACAATGAAATGGACGTTATCCAATGCCCAGACTTTACTACAAACAACATCGTAGTGGTAAAAATAAGGACCAGTGCCTGGGAGATCGTGGTGGTCTCATTCTACCTTGAACCAGATCCACAAGACATCCAGCCATACCTGGAGCAGTTAAAGAGGATAGAACAAAACGTCGGATCGAGAAAGATCATAATGGGTGGAGATGCAAACGCAAAGAGTTCCTGGTGGGGCAGCAAAATTGTGGACCACAGAGGAGAGGAAACAGCCGGAGCTTTGGAAGACATGAGCATGCAGGTACTCAACGCCGGAGACATCCCGACCTTTTATACCATACGAGGGAACAAAACTTACACCAGCTTTATAGATGTCACGGCCTGCACAGAAGAGATGCTGTTCCTGGTGGAAGACTGGAGGGTAGACGAAAACATGACAAGTTCAGACCACAACACAATAACATTCGGTCTAAGATTGACAAAAGCAAAAGGAATAGATATCAGTAGAACAACAAGAATTTTTAATAGTAAAAAAGCAAATTGGAGCCATTTTCATGAGAAAATGGCTCAATTTCTGGAAGAAGAAAATTTTAATAAGGAAAATATTGAAAAAATTAGAGACAAATTAGAATTAGAGCGCAAAATAGAACTATACACACGTATTATAACACAAGCAAGCAATAGTAGTATTCCCAAAAAGAAAATGAACTGTAAACTTACCCTGCCATGGTGGTCTGAAGAACTTGCCAAGCTGAAGATGGAGGTCGCCACCAGGAAGCGGAGAATCCGATGTGCAGCGCCGGTCCGGAGACAGAAAGTCGTCGATGAGTACCTGCAAGCAAAAGAACAGTATGAACAAACGGCTAAAACAGCCCAGATAGGAAGCTGGAAGGATTTCTGTGGTAAACAGGAAAAGGAAGGAATGTGGGAAGGAATATATCGGATCATAGGTAGAACGACTAAGAGGGAGGAAGATCTTCCCATGGTCAGGGAAGGAAAGGTGCTAAATCCGAAGGAATCTGCCAGATTGATTGCAGAAACCTTCTACCCAGAGGATAAAACAGAGGATGATAATGCAGATCACCGGCGAGTAAGGGACATGGCTGAACAAGTAAACAGGACGGGGCATGATGAAAACCATGACCCTCCGTTTACCTCTGAAGAGGTCAAAGCCGCAGCGAACAGCTTCAACCCCAAAAAAGCCCCAGGATCAGATGGTTTAACATCCGATATCTGCAAACATGGAATTATGCAAGACCTAGGTCTCTTTCTATCACTGGCAAACAAGTGCCTAGAACTAGGCTTCTTTCCCAAGGTCTGGAAAGAGGCAACAGTGGTGGTCCTTAGGAAACCAGGAAAAGGAAATTACACAAATCCCAAATCCCATAGGCCTATAGGACTGTTGCCAGTGATGGGAAAAATCCTGGAAAAAATGTTGGTAGGTCGTATAAAATGGCACCTTATTCCTAGATTGAGCAACCGCCAATACGGATTCATGCCTCAAAAGAGCACAGAAGACTCTCTCTATGTCCTTTTAAAATACATACGCGAAAAGCTGAATCTCAAAAAACTCATTACCATGATATCACTCGACATAGAGGGAGCCTTTGACAGCGCATGGTGGCCAGCCATAAGAATCCGATTGGCCGAAGAAGAATGTCCACTTAACATCAGGAGGACCATAGACAGCTACCTGGAAGATCGAAAGGTTAAAGTTCGGTATGCAGGCGAGGAGATCGAAAGGACACCAAGCAAAGGATGTGTGCAGGGATCAATTGGCGGCCCTATCCTCTGGAATCTGCTCCTCGACTCACTACTCAAAGGTCTGGAACAGAGGGGGGACTATTGTCAGGCGTTTGCAGATGACGTAGTCTTGGTGTTTCACGGAGACACAGCGATGGAGGTGCAACGATGTGCGAATGCCGCTCTCGCATATGTTCAGGATTGGGGAATCAGAAACAAACTAAAATTTGCACCACATAAGACGAACGCAATGATACTTACGCGAAAACTCAAATACGACACCCCACTCCTGAACATGGGCGGGATCGACATAAGCATGTCGAAAGAGTTTAAAATCTTGGGGCTCACAATTGACAACAAGCTGACGTTCAACAGTCACGCAGCAAATGTATGTAGGAAAGCGTTGAACCTATACAAGCAGTTGTCAAGAGCCGCCAAGATTAACTGGGGCCTCCACCCTGAGATCATCCGCACCATTTACTTAGCCGTGGTTGAACCAGTCATCATGTACGCAGCGAGCGTCTGGGCGCCAGCAACCCAAAGACTGGGCATTCAGAAACAGCTGAACGTGGTCCAAAGAGGCTTTGCCCAGAAACTATGCAGAGCCTACCGCACCGTCTCCCTTCACTCGGCTTTGGTGCTGGCTGGGATACTCCCCCTTGACCTAAGAATACAAGAGGCAGCTGCTCTGTATGAGGCCAAGAAGGGGGTGTCCCAGCTGGTACCTGGAGACAGGGACGTGGAGCAAATGACCGCGTTCGTTGACAAACCTCATCCGGCTAAGCATATGGACTTAGAATTCATATCATTGGTAGACCAACAACAACTAGATATGCACAGTAACCACGCAATCAGGATATTCACGGACGGCAGTAAAATTGAAGGTAAAGTTGGAGCAGCGTTGTCCCTGTGGAACAATGAAGCTGAAAAGAAATCCCACAAATTAAAACTGTCGTCCTACTGCACGGTCTACCAAGCTGAATTACTGGCCATATGCAAGGCCACGAGGGAAATCCTGAAGAGCCCGGAAAAGACTTTTGGAGTTTACAGCGACTCAAGGTCCTCGCTAGAAACGATTACCAACCACAGTACCATTCACCCTCTGGCTGTAGAAATCCGAAACAACCTAAGAATGAGCAAGCAACAGAATAAAAACGTGGTGCTCTATTGGATAAAGGCGCACACAGGGTTAGAGGGAAACGAGAGGGCAGATGAGCTGGCTAAGGACGCAGCTCTGAAGACCAAAACCCAGCCCGATTACGATCAGTGTCCGATTTCATTCATCAAGCGTCAAATCCGCGCGGGGACGCTCGATGAATGGAATCGGAGATATAAAACAGGTGAGACGGCATCGGTTACTAAAATATTTTTCCCAGACGCAGTGCAAGCTTTTAAAACAATAAGACAGATAGAGCCAGCCGGAGTACTTACACAGGTTATGACGGGGCACGGTGGGTTTTCGGAATACTTGAATCGATTTAAGTGTAGGGAAGACCCATCGTGCATCTGCGAACCCGGCATAAAGGAAACTGTTCCACACATTTTGCTCGAGTGCCCCACTTACGGAAAAGAGAGATACAACCTAGAACACGAATTAAACATATCACTAAATTCAGATACCATAAATGAGCTGCTGATCGACAAACCCAAAAGGGAAAAGTTTTTATCGTATTGCGAAAACATCGCAAATAAAGTAATAAAAAGAAATAAGTAAAGATAGATAAGTAATGTAGTTAATATATATAAGAAGATATATATTAGACTAGCATTTAAGTAAATGATATATAAGAAAAAGTAATTATAAGTCCAATTAGAACTGTATAAAATAATAAGACAAGATTAAATATACATAGATTAAGGTAATATTGTGAAAAGATAGAATTAAGATACAATAATGTATAAAGATATTATTAAAGAAACCCCAGAACCCATCCCATAAACTAGAAAATAATGACTCTGATCACGTCAGAGGGAGATGTAGGATAGCTCGCGGGCCGGGACATCGCTCCCGGACAGGAATAAAAAAAAAAAAAAAAAAACCTAACCTAACCTAACCTAACCTAACCTAACCTAACCTAACCTAACCTAACCTAACCTAACCTAACCTAACCTAACCTAACCTAACCTAACCTAACCTAACCTAACCTAACCTAACCTAACCTAACCTAACCTAACCTAACCTAACCTAACCTAACCTAACCTAACCTAACCTAACCTAACCTAACCTAACCTAACCTAACCTAACCTAACCTAACCTAACCTAACCTAACCTAACCTAACCTAACCTAACCTAACCTAACCTAACCTAACCTAACCTAACCTAACCTAACCTAACCTAACCTAACCTAACCTAACCTAACCTAACCTAACCTAACCTAACCTAACCTAACCTAACCTAACCTAACCTAACCTAACCTAACCTAACCTAACCTAACCTAACCTAACCTAACCTAACCTAACCTAACCTAACCTAACCTAACCTAACCTAACCTAACCATTCGCGCTCCATCCGCCTCTGAGAGCGCCACGAAAACAGGCCGTTCCGCGTTCGAAAAATCCGAAAAATAGTTAAAATACGTGCTAAAAACCCGTGTGGTACGTCAAAAGAAGTGCACAAATACGGCGCACATTTTAGTGAAAACCGCGCTGTTCGCAAACAAAGTTTCACGGAGTTTTTGAAGAAAAAGTGATTTTTCGTGAATTTTGGAAACTTCAAAGTGATTTTATTTGAAATCTACAGCGACGACCTACTGTTTTTAAAGTGCATTGAGGAAGACCCTTTGGAGCTGCATTCAACGAGACCTCTTGCCGATTTTTCCCGCGAAGGCTCGCGGAGAAATCGGCAAAAAAACAAAAACCACGTGGCCACGAGGTCAGTGACCCGGAGCCGTGCGCCATCACTTGACATCACATATTGAAGTGGAACACCAAGAGGACCCCGGAGCCATCTCCAGATCTTCAGAAAGTTAAGTGGCAGCTTAGTTACAAGGACTTTAATTTTTGTGCAGTTGAAGGTCATCTTTAAAATTTTATTTCTTTAAATCTTGAGTGGAAACATATATATATTTATAGCTTAAATTTTTGGCCTAATGAAGTAGTATATAAATTAAAAATTTTAGACATTGTTTATGTTAAAAAATCTCGAGTTATTGATTTTTATGAATGTAGGTCAACCGCAAAAAACGTAAAATCACTTGTTTCGCCGAAACTATTAGAGCTATCCAAATTTTATCATTGGCTTGCGTATCTAACTACGTTAGATACACAACCAATTTAGTTTATATCAATTCTATAAATTCCCCCCTTCTTCCCAAAACCCCCCACCTAAATTCAAAAGTGTTTTGGCAAGTTTTGCTCAGAACAGTCTTTAAATTAGGAAAATTTGTAGTTGAATCAACGTTCTTGTAATTAATCCCTTAATAAATTTAATTAAACTCCCCCCCCTCTCCCCCCCCAAACAAACAGATTGCATAAAATTACCTAAATAATTCGATTTTAAATTCATTAAATCTACTGTCTTATAGTCCATTATTTATTAGAAGTATATTAAACCTTTTTCCACCCCCTCGTTTAACTTACCCCCCCCCTACAGATTTTCAAACTTAAAACGTAAATATCTCGGAAACGAGAAGAGATAGACCAATTTTGACAAAAACTTGTATTTTAGATTTATCTAAAATACAAAAGTGCTTGTTTTTCTTTCACCTTTTATAAAACCTGAAAATATTCCCCCCCTCCCCCCACAAAATTTTGAAGTCCTGTTACTCTTAGACGGTATCTCCAAATTGGACGCGGATTTTTGTATTTGTCATAAGAAAAATTAGTTTTTAAGGTTTATAGACCAAACACATTAACCGACTCTACATAGAGTCTATGGTAGAGTTCGCTTGAAAATGTATGTAAATGACTTCTAGGAGCTTAATTAGTAAGAGCTACCAAAATTCATAACTGACTTGCAAGCTTTTGTTTTACAACTTATACAAACCTTTACTGAAAATTACCTGATTGCTGACTCGTTGCGGTTGTCCATCGCGGCGTACCTGTAACAAAAAACATCTGATTAAAATTGTAATTAGTTAATAAATAGTAATAGTAACGTAGGTTTGTTGACGATTCGGCTTTTTACACCGAATTATCTATAATTAGTGGCCACTGTGTTATATTAGTTTTAATTGAATGTACTGTGTTGAAGCATAATTTATGTTATATCGGGTTTGTTTCTGTGCTTACCAAATTTGGTCAACGACATCGCGAGCTAGCTCAATATATATAGTTTATCCGACTGACTTTTGGGTAAGATGATGTGCCCCAGAACACCCCCTGCTTCACAGCCAGACAATCGTCCAGCAGCAGCCGAACAGTTGGAGAACTCCCCGATTGGGGTCACACATGATGGGGAAGGCCCATCAGTAGACCCGCCTACAGAAGACATTCTGCTGGTGGACTTTCTGGGAGACTCACATAGCATCCTCAACACCCCCACCTCCGCAGAACAGGGCGAGCAGTCTCAGGGACCGGGACCCTCAAATCTGGACAAGACAGTGCTCTTACATAAGAGCCTGGCTGCGCCCACCAAGACAATCTCCACCTCCACCCCGTCGGCCCCTTCGGTGCCGAAACCGAGAACATTGCCACTTGAGGGCAACGTTGCCGAGCTGGTGCGGCGACACTCACTGGAAACGCCGAGGAGCCCACCGAGGGGAGGGGATAAACTGACTGAGGGCAGAAATATACTTAGACATCTAAAGACGACTCTGAAAATGTCACGAAACACAAAAAAGGAACTGGTTGACAAAGTTTTTGAAGCCGCTGACAAACTGTATGCCTTAGTAAAGGAGATGGATGGCGCTATGAAAACAATACAGAAAGAGACAAGAGCAAGCGGTCCACAAGAAGAAAGAAAAATGGAGCGGAATAAGCAGGAAAAGAAACAGGAAATGGAAGAAAAAGCCCAGAAAGAAGAAACAGCGCGAGAAAAGAAAGAGAATGAACTACTGAAGAAGCTGGAGGAACACACTCAGAAGATAGAAGAGAATAGTGAGAGAATGGAAAGACTACAAGAAGAATTAGTAAGGTATAGGGACGAACGTGAGTCACGTAGCTACGCCTGTGTGGTGGCGGAACCACCAAAGGGTCAACCCCCGGTGAGACCGGCGCTACACTCCGTTGCCGTGACGACACAAGATGGGCAGGAAACAGGGGATCAGGTGCTGGAAAAGATTAGAAAAGCAGTGAATGCAAAAGAAGGAGGCCTTAACGTAGAAAGAGTCAGAAAAGCAAAAGGAAAGATTATAATAGGTTGCAGAACGGAAAAAGACAAGAAGTTAATAACAGAAAAATTAAAGAAAGCCTCGCATGATCTAAGAGTGGAAGATATAAAAAACAAGGACCCTCTGGTCGTCTTGGTGGACGTCATGAAGTACAACACAGATGTTGACATCATGACGGCTATCAGAAACCAGAACAAAGACCTTATAAGGCAAGAAGAAAAGATGGAGATTGCATATAGAAGGAAAGCTAGAAACCCACTCACTCAGCATGTCGTGATGAGGGTATCCCCACAGCTATGGAGGAGGATGATAGATGCTGGCTACTTGCACATTGACCTCCAAAGAGTCAGAGTTGCTGACCAGTCGCCTCTGGTGCAGTGCTCGCTCTGCCTCGGCTACGGCCACGGCAGACGATTCTGCACCGGGACGCTGGAGAAATGTAGCCACTGTGGGGGCCCGCATAAGAGAGACCAATGCGAGGACCTTCTCACTGCGATACCACCATCGTGCTGTAACTGTGTGAAGGCTGGGATAGTAAACAAAGAGCACAATGCCTTTGACAGAGAATGCCCCGTCAGACGCAAATGGGAGGCCCTAGCGAGAGCCTCCATAGCGTATTGCTAAAGGCACCCACGGCGTAACCAACCAGCTTAAGTCGTACCTGGGAGCCCAGGTTAACCTGCGCAGGATGGACTTGGCGACAAATGAGTTGATGATGGAAGCTCAAAAACGAAAGATAGCCTTTGCGCTGCTCCAGGAGCCATATGTCGGCGCAAAACGTCGGGTGAAGGGGTACGGGGGGGCAAGAATCTTCCAAAGCCACAGCCAAGTTGAAGGTCCCGTCAAGGCAGCAATTGCTGTCTTCGACGATGATCTTGATGTTATACAGTACCCGAACTACACGACCAACAACATAGTTGTAGTAAAACTTAGGACTGTGGCTTGGGAGATCGTTATCGTCTCGTACTACTTTGAACCCCACCCAGAACCGATAGAGCCATACTTGGAGCAGCTCAAAGCTATCGTAAGAAACCTCGTTGAGCCGCAAGTGCTGATTGGTGGAGACGCAAACGCGAAAAGCACCTGGTGGGGCAGCCTCGAGGTGGACAGTCGAGGAGAAGAGATGGCCGGAGCGCTAGAAGAAATGGGCCTCCAGGTACTCAACGAGGGAGACCTGCCTACCTTCGAAGTTGTCAGAGGAGGCAGGCGCTACACCAGCAACGTAGACGTGACGGCCTGCGCAACGGAGATACTTGGTGCAGTAGAAGACTGGAGAGTTGATGACGCCATGGTGAGTTCAGACCACAATGCCATACTTTTCAAAATTAACCTGCAAAAATCAAAGGGAATGAACATCAAAAGAACAACCAGAATATTTAACACAAAAAAGGCAAACTGGGATCAGTTTCGTAAGAAAATGACCGAGTTAGCAGAAGTAAATAAACTAACAGTAAAATCTATTAACAAATTAACATGCAAAACAGAATTAGAACAAACAGTAGTTACATTTACGGAAATTATAAAGGAAATATGTCTCAAAATTTTACCAAAGAAAAAGCAAACAGAAAAACTGAACTTACCGTGGTGGTCGGAAGAGCTCGAAGACCTGAAAAGTAGAGTACTCACAATGAAGAGGAGGATCCGCTGCGCCGCACCGAGGAGAAGGCAGAGGGTCGTCGACGAGTACCTGAAAGCAAAACAAGAGTATGAGGAAAGGGCCGTAAAGGAGGCAGTTAAGAGTTGGAAGGGGTTTTGTGGGAAGCAAGACAGGGAAGGGATGTGGGAAGGCATATATAGGGTCCTAAAATGTACGGAAAAAAGACAGGAAGACATACCTTTACAGCGGAACGGAAGAAGCCTGAGCCCGAAGGAGTCAGCAGAAATGTTAGCAGAGGTCTTCTACCCAGAAGACAAGGAGGACGAAGACGACGAGGATCATCGACGGCTTAGAGATCTAGCTGGAAAAGTAAACGCGTCGGAGCATGATGAGCAACATGATCCACCGTTTACCAACATAGAGCTTAAAGCTGCCGTCGACAGTTTCAACCCAAAGAAAGCCCCTGGGTCGGACGGACTCACGGCTGACATCTGCAAACAAGCGATAGACTCCAATCCCGGACTTTTCCTAGCACTGGCTAACAAATGCCTTGAATTAGGCTCTTTCCCGAAGATCTGGAAGGAAGCAGCTGTGATAGTGCTGAGAAAGCCAGCGAAAGACGACTACACAGCTGCCAAGGCCTACAGACCAATCGGGCTGTTGCCAGTGATGGGAAAGGTCCTGGAGAAGATGATCGTTGCAAGACTCAAGTGGCACCTCGTACCGGGCATAAGCCAAAGCCAATACGGATTCATGCCCCAGAGGAGCACAGAAGACGCCCTCTATGCTCTCACTAACCACATTAGGGATAAAATCAGAATGAAGAAGTTGGTAGTGCTGGTATCCCTAGACATAGAGGGGGCCTTCGATAGTGCCTGGTGGCCTGCCATAAGAGTCCGTTTGGCGGAGGCCAAATGCCCGATCAACATCAGACGAGTGATTGACTCATACCTGGAGGATAGGGGAGTGAAGGTGAGGTACGCCGGAGAAGAGGTGGACAGACGAACAACGAAAGGCTGCATCCAGGGATCTATCGGCGGCCCTATACTCTGGAACCTCCTTCTCAACCCCCTGCTTGTAGGATTACAGCATCGAGGAGAGTATTGCCAGGCGTTCGCAGACGACGTTGCCCTGGTGTTTGATGGAGACTCCGCGGTGGAGATCCAGGGACGTGCAAATGCCGCTCTTGAGTATGTTCGAGGGTGGGGTGTCAGAAATAAACTGAAATTTGCGCCGCATAAAACTTGTGCAATGTTACTAACAAACAGGCTAAAGTATGACACCCCACACTTGACCATGGGTGGGATCGACATTTGCATGTCCAAGGAGATGAAGATTCTTGGGCTCGTGATAGATGACAAGTTGACGTTTAACAGCCATGTTGCCAACACCTGCAAAAAGGCGCTAAACGTCTATAAACAACTATCACGAGCAGCCAGAATCAGCTGGGGACTCCACCCGGAAATCATTCGGACCATATACACTGCCTGCGTCGAGCCAGTAGTGCTGTACGCAGCAAGTGTATGGGGTCCGGCTGCTGCAAAACTTTGCGTGCAGAGGCAGCTGAACGTAGTCCAGAGAGGCTTCGCTCAGCGCCTCTGCAAAGCCTACAGAACTGTCTCTCTGAACGCCGCGCTTGCGTTGGCTGGTTTAATCCCGCTTGACCTGCGAGTTAAGGAGGCAGCCGCCCTATATGAGGCAAAGAAAGGATTATCCCGGCCGGCAGGTTTGGCGGACAGAGAGATAGAACAAATGACACCATATAGCAGCACACCACATCCAGCTAACAAAATAGAGCTACACTTCCATAACCTGGACACTGACGAAGAACTCAGCAAGTACAACCGCCAAGCAGTAAGAATCTTTACGGATGGCAGCAAGATTGACGGGGGAGTGGGTGCGGCTCTTTCCATATGGAATAAGACCGTAGAAACTGGAACCCGAAAACTAAAGCTGCCATCCTACTGCACAGTGTACCAGGCGGAAATGCTAGCTATATGCGAAGCAACCCACAAGATACTGGGAACCTCCGAGAGTAGCTATGGGATCTACAGTGATTCAAGATCGTCACTAGAGACGATAACGAATCATTTTGCTGTACATCCCCTAGCTATTGAAATCCGGAGAAATCTTGTGATGTGCAAATCCCAGCACAAAGAAGTTGCTCTATTCTGGGTGAAGGCCCACGCTGGATTTGCGGGCAATGAACGAGCGGATACCTTGGCAAAAGAGGCTGCCACAAAGTTGAAGTCCAGACCAGCATATGATGCGTGCCCGGTTTCATCTGTCAAACGAATGATACGTAGGGAGACGCTTGACAGATGGAACCAGAGGTACAAGAACGGGGACACAGCGGCGGTCACAAAAATATTTCTGCCAGATGCTGTATTGGCCCATAAAGTCATTCGGAAGATGGGACCGGCAGATGGGATTCTGACACAGATACTTACGGGGCACGGTGGATTTTCCGAGTATCTGCACCGGTTTAAGTGTAAGGAGAGTCCATCGTGCATCTGTGATCCGGACTCGGAAGAATCTCTCCTGCATATAATTCTCCACTGTCCCGTACACTGCAAAATAAGGCATGATCTTACCCAACAGCTGGACACAAGCCTGAGTATTGAAAACCTAGGAACAATAATGGAAAACAGTAGGGAACGCGGCATCTTCCTTCAGTATTGTAAACAAGTGGCTAAATTGGTAATAAACCGAAACAAACTCGATAGATAAGAACTGTTGGCACCATATAGTGAATATATGTCTGTGCAACAATTAAGAAATAAGTTAGAAAATAAGAAGATGTTAAAGTAAAGGATGTAAAACAAAAGTTATAAAATCAATAGATTAAATACGATAAGACTGTAAGATTGTAAAATTTTATATTCTTATATTAAGGTATAAAGCTGATAACTATTATATAGATTAAGGATAAACAATAAGATAAAATTAAGAATGTAAAAATAAATAAAGATGTGCGAACTAGGAAAACCCAGACCCCATCCCATTAAAAATAAGATAAATAAAGACTCTGATCACGTTAGAGGTAGTAGTAGGATAGCTCGCGGGCCGGGACATAGCTCCCGGACAGGAAAAAAAAAAAAAAAAAAAAAAACCTAACCTAACCTAACCTAACCTAACCTAACCTAACCTAACCTACCCTAACCTACCCTAACCTAACCTATCCTAACCTAACCTAACCTAACCTAACCTACCCTAACCTACCCTAACCTACCCTAACCTAACCTAACCTAACCTAACCTAACCTAACCTAACCTAACCTAACCTAACCTAACCTAACCTAACCTAACCGGAGGCAATCACCGAGTCCCTGCAGAGTAGTCTGGAAGAGTTGCGGCGCACGTCCGGCAAGGCGGCACAGGAGGCCGAGGCCGCGCGCCGCGCTGTGGAGTTGGTGAGCGACAGGCTGGATGCGCGGCCGCAGGTGCCGCCCGAGGAGGCGGCCAGTCTGCGGCTGGTGGGCCAGCTGCTCGAGGAGGCGCATGCCATCCGCGTGGAGTGTTCTGGCTCGCCGATGCCGCCAGCGCGCCTACCCATAGAGCGCGATGCCCCACGGGAGACGGCGGCGGGCGAGTGCGCGCTGCCGCTGGGCCGCGCCTCGTATGTGCGTGTCGCCCGACACCCGCTGATGGTCAAGTCCAGGAACCCGACGCACACCGGCGATGATATCCTGCAGCATATTAAGAAGAACGTAGACGTGATCGGGCTGGGCGTCGGGGTGAATGGCGTGCGCAAGTGTCGCGGCGGCGGCGTTGCCATCTCGCTGGAGAGCGCGCGTGAGAGAGAGGTGATGGAGGGCGCCATCCGAGCGCTCGGCGACGACTACAGCGTGTCGGAGCCGCGCCTGCGCGATCCGCAGCTGCGGCTCGTCGGTGTCGTCGCGGACCTCTCGGATATGCGGCTCGAGGAGGCGCTGCTCTGCCAGAACGGAGCGCTGCTTGCTGCCGTGCCTGAGACTGAGCGCAGCGTCCGAGTAGTCAGGCGCATCAAGGGAAGGAATGCGGGCCTCAACAACGTGGTCGTGCGGGTGAGCCCCGCGCTGTGGCGTGCGCTGCTGGAGCGCCGCGTGCGGCTTGGCTACCAGGTGGTGACGGCGCTGGACCAAACGCCGCTCGTGCAGTGCTACCGCTGCCTCGGCTTTTCCCACCGCGTGTCCGAATGTCGCGCGTCGGCGCCGCGCTGCGGATACTGCGCGGGCGCGCACGACACGCGCGCGTGCTCCGTCCGCGTGAGCGCGCCGCCGTGCTGCACCAATTGCGCGGCGCGCCAGCTGCCGGACACGGAGCACCCTGCTTACAGCGCCGACTGCCCCGAGTGGCGCCGCTGGGATCGCATAGCGCGCCTCGCCGTGCGCTACTGCTGAGGGCACCGATCCGGCTGCGCAGATGAATGTACATATTAAAATACTGCAGTATAACCTGGGCAGGGGCAGGGCGGCGACGCATGAGTGCTTGAGAGAGGCTACCGCTAAAGGTTTTCAAGTGCTGCTTCTGCAGGAACCTTACGTTGGAGCGAGGGGCTGCATGATGCCGCCGACAGGTTGTAGGGTGGTGCAGAGTGCTGCGGGGAGCCCCGACACGCCGGTGCGCGCCGCCGTCGTCATCTCGGACCCAAATTTGCGGTATTCTGAAAATGTTAATTATATTAGTGAGGACATATCGGGCGTTGTTATAAAAATTGAGAATGTAGATATAGGGATAATAAGTGTCTACCTGGACAGGGAACTAGATTCGTATGTTTATCTGAACAGAATAAAAATGTTAGTACAGGGCATGGCATGCTCGCGGGTGGTGGTTGCGGGTGACATGAACGCCAGCAGCGCGTGGTGGGGCTGTGCGGCGGAGGACGTGCGCGGCGCTGCGCTCGCGGACCTGTTTGCGGAGCTCGGGCTCGAGGTGGTCAATGAGGGCCGTGAGCCGACGTTCCTGGCCTACCGGCACGGCGCGCCCGCCGCCAGTATAGTCGACGTGACGGCCTGCTCTGCGGCGCTGCTGCCCGCGCTCACCGGCTGGCGCGTCGACCCCGCGCTCTGCACGCTCTCCGACCACAAGCCGATTACCTTCACGCTGCGGCTCAGTGCACTCTGCGGGGAATGGGCGCCCCCGGCCAGCACGCGGATTTACAACACGAAGAAGGCGAACTGGACTCTGTTTGAGGAGGAGCTCGAGCGGGAGTTCTCGCGGGCCGAGCTGAGCGTTGCCGTGGGTGTGTTGGCGGACGGGGAGGCGGCCAACATGGCCGCCGACCTGTATATTGGGTGCGTGCTCGCGGCCTGCGAGAGGGCCATCCCTCGCGTCCCGCCGAAGAGAATCGGTAGGGCCTGCCGCTGGTGGAGACCCGAGCTGGCTGGATTGAAGGCTGAGATGTTGCGCCGAAGGAGGAAGATAGCGAAGGCGAACCCTGCCAGGAGGCGGTTCGTGGTAGACCAGTACTTGGAGGCTAGGTCCGATTACAGCGCAGCGATAGAGTCCGCCATAACCGCGAGCTGGAAGGAGTTTTGCACGGGCGAGACAGTGGAGGGAATTTGGCAGAGGTCGTACCGAATTATGAAGGCGTGCGGGACGAGAGCGCGCTCGGAGGACGCGCTGCTGGTGGCGGCGGACGGGCGCGCGCTCGATGAGGCGCAGTCGGCGGCGCTGCTGGCTGACACCTTCTATCGCTGCGACGACCCGCAGCAGGATACGCCGCAGCACGCCGCGCGCCGCGCCGCCGTGCAGGCCTGGGCTGCGGAGCTCGCGGAGGTGGATGTGCCTCACGTCGCCTTCACTGAAATTGAACTTGAGACGGTGCTGCGATCCATGAGCCCTAGGAGAGCGCCCGGCGGCGATGGGCTCACGCTAGACATCTGCCTTCGGGCCTACAGATGCGACAAGGCCCTGCTTCTGGGGCTGTATTCGCAGTGCCTTCGGTTGGGCTGTTTCCCTAGGTCATGGAAGGTGGCGACCGTTAAGGTGATCCCTAAGCCGGGTAAGGATACTTACACCACTCCCAAGTCATACAGACCGATCGGGCTTCTTCCCGTTTTCGGGAAGATGCTCGAGAAGTTATTCGTTAACCGGTTGCAGTGGCAGCTCGGCAAGGAGGGTCGCCTTAGCCCCTACCAGTACGGGTTCACTCCGCAGCGGAGCGCTGAAGATGCTTTGTTCGACGCCATGTCCATCGTTCGCTCAAGCCTGGAACAAAAGAAATTATTGGTATTAGTTTCCTTAGATATTCAGGGCGCTTTCGACAATACCTGGTGGCCAGCTATTATTGAACGGCTTAGGGCGAATAATGTGGACATTGAGGTGGCGCGCCTTATTCTTAGTTATCTCTCAGACAGAAAAATCGTACTTAAATATGCGGGGCAAGTTGTAGATAGAAATACAAGTATGGGCTGTATCCAGGGCTCTACCTGCGGGCCGATCCTCTGGAATCTCCAGCTGGAGCCGGCGCTGGAGCAGGCGCAGTATGGGGGCGTCAGGGTGCAGGCCTTCGCGGACGACCTCCTGATGATTGCCGCCGCAGCCGATGGAGTTGAGTTGGAGGGCATGGTCAACCGGGCGCTGGCAGTGATCACTCAGTGGGGAGAAGGCCTGAAATTAAAATTTGCTCCTGATAAAACGCAGGCACTGCTTATTACTAAGAAACTCAGATACCATACTCCTAGGATCGCTATGGCGGGTGTCCCCATAGCTTATGGAGTTGGTCTCAGAATATTAGGATTAACTATAGACCCCATTCTTAACTTCAGAAGGCACCTAGAGATAGTTACCAATAAAGCTATAGCGTTCTATAAGGTGGTATCTAGAGCAGCACGTGCACAATGGGGTCTTAATTCTGATATTTTGAGACTTATCTATATCGCTGTGGTGGAACCTACGGTCCTATATGCAGCGAGTAGTTGGGCGGATGTCTCAGAGAGGGCTTATGTAGAAAAGATTTTAAACAGCCTGATTAGATCTTTTGCCATTAAGATAAGTAAAGCTCACCGTACAACATCTTTGGTGTCTAGTGTTCTGCTGTCTAGACTGCTGCCTCTTCCTTTGAGGTTGAAGGAGAATGCACTTATATACAGAGTAAAGAGAGGGGAGCCATTGTCAGGTTTGCCAGGGCGTAGTGTTGAGCTCAGGATAAGTCCATTCTCTTTGCCCCACCCTGCTGAAAGGAAGTGCGTTAGGTTTGGGCTTATCGAGTCTCAGGAGGAAGCGTTGAGCCTGGGGACCGATGAGCCTATCCTTTACACAGATGGCAGTAAGCTGGAGGATAAGGTGGGTGGCGCTGTTACCTGTTGGTCCGAGGGGCGTGAGGTCCGTCACACTAGATTCCGGCTGGAAAGCTTCTGCAGTGTGTTTCAGGCAGAGTTGTGTGCAATACTGCGAGCTCTCGAGTTGGTCGAAGGCAGAAGGGAGTCTGCTTTCAGTATTGCCAGTGATTCAAGGTCCAGTCTTGAGGCAGTGAGTGACCCTAATTCACTTCATCCACTGGTCGCTGAAATTAAGGATAAGATTTTAATGCTTGCCCAAGGTGGTAAAACGGTTTCATTGTACTGGGTTAGGGCCCATTGTGGTATCGAGGGCAATGAGAGGGCCGACGAGTTGGCAAAGCAAGCGGCCCTAAGTGATCGAAGGCAGCCGTTCTACGACAGGTTCCCGCTGTCCTATGCTAGGGGTTTGGCAAGGTCTGGTAGCGTTGATGAGTGGCAACGTACATATGATTCATCCCAGACGGGCAGTACAACCAAGTTATTTTTCAAAGATGTCTCATTGGCTTATAGAACGCTGACAAAAGTTAGTTTAGATAATTTTTACAGTCAAATTTTTACTGGCCATGGCGGCTTTAATTCATATCTATTTAGGTTTGGCTTAGCGCATTCTTCATTGTGTTCTTGCGGCGATGATGCTAACCAATCTGTACAGCATCTTTTATTGGAATGTGGCAGGTTTGGATTGTCTAGGCACGACTGCGAGAATGCAATGGATATGGATATTAATGTTGATAATTTAGAACTAATAATTAGTGATAATAACTGTAGACCTATCTTCCTGTCGTTTGCAAAGAATATTCTACGCATAATTGGCAGAGAGAACGGGTCATTTGTTGAAAATTGTTAGTACTTACGCGTGTGATTTTGTTATTTCTTTTATATGTAACAATTTCACTCTTATTTTAGTTTTTAGTTACATAATTGTCTTGTTTTGTTGTGATTTCGTTTGTTTGTTTTGGTTCTGTTGACTTGAGAGTTTCTAACATTGAGGCGTCACGTCGATCTTCTTCTTCTTTTTTGAATGGTATCGCACTTGACTGGACGTGACGCTCTTGATTGCAAGCGTCTGTCTGTCAGTCTGGTCTGTTGTTGTTGCTTGATGGTCTGAAGGGATTAAAAATGTTTTTAATTTTAAATTCTTTAGGCATAGACTTAGTTATTAATGCTTATTAAACTGGGTTACCTTGCGTACAATAATAAAGAGAAAAACATTCAAAATATATTAGGAACTGGGGCTGGGTTTATGATTTCTTTGGTCTATTTTATTATTGGTCTGTTAAGTCTATGAAGTTTGTAAATAAAATATGTTAATTTTTTTTATTTTTTATTGAAAAAACAAAATTATTGTACCTTTTCTTTATTTGTATTTTTATTTTTTTTTATTTTACTGATTGTAGAAACTTTTTGGTTGGAGATTTTATTCACTCTGACTGTTAGGCGTGGACGGAGAAAATCACCACCTAATCACATTTGACTTTGGCAGTTGAAGAAGCTCTCATAGCTGACAAATGACGGAATCGATTCAAGGTGCAATCACTCACAGTCAGCCTGTCAGTGTTCTATTTGTTTTGTTTTTTTTTTTTTTTGTTTTCTGTTTACATGATGAGATTTTTAGAGAAATTAGCTTTTTTGAAATTAGAGTTTGATTAAATTTGAAATCTATGCAATTCCCACAGTTGGACTAAGAATGCTGTATGTCTTTGTCGTATAATATTACATTGAGCCCGGATAAATTCTCGCTTATGTTAATTAATTTTGTTATGGTTTTGTTCGGCGAGCCTGTACAACTGAATGAATTGTTTTTTTGGTGTTGGGGTGGTTTGGCTCTGTTTCACTTTTTGTTTGATTAGTTGAGGATGGGCTCAGTTGTACGGGCTGGCTGAGCGTGTTTCACCGCGGCCGCTTGTGTCGCAGTGCGGCGCTGGGTCGAGGCACTTGGAGTTACGCCTTCGTCGGAGTTTGCGTCGCGGTGCGGTGCTGAGGATGTGCGTGGCCGCCGTCACCGGCGCCGCGTCGAAGCGCTTGGGGTTGCGTCTTCGTGGCCACTTGCGTTGCGGCGCGGCGCCGGGGGTGGCAGTGTACGCTGCCGCCGGCGCCGCCGCGTCGAGGTGCTTTGAGTTGGTGTTGTGTTGGTGTTCCTTCGCGGCCGCTTGCGTTGCGCTGCGGTGTAGAGGGTGTTGCCGGCGCCGCGTAGAGACGCTTGGGGTTGCGTGTTTGCGGCCACTTGCGTTGCACTGCGGTGCAGAGGGTGGGGTGTGCGTGGCCGCCGCCGCCGGCGCCGCGTCGAAGCGCTTGGGGTTGCGTCTTCGTGGCCACTTGCGTTGCGGTGCGGAGCCGGGGGTGGCAGTGTACGCTGCCGACGGCGCCGCGTCGAGGTGCTTTAAGTTGGTGTTGGGGTTGAGTTGGTGTTCCTTTGCGGCCGCTTGCGTTGCGCTGCGGCGCTGAGGGTGTGCGTAGCCGGCGCCGCGTCGAGGCGCTTGGAGTTGCGTCTTCGCGACCGCTAGCGCCTCGGTGCGGTGCTGAGGGAGTGCCACGGTATCAGGTTGTGCCTAGCCGTCGCCGCTGGCGCCATGTCGTGCCGCTTGGGTTGTGGCCGGTTTAATAATAGTTTGATATGTTCGTCGTTTCTGCTAGTGCCCTTATTTTTATATGTATTTGTTTATGTAATATGCATCGTAGAAGATTGATTCATTCATTTACCAACATTTTAAATGTTTCTTTATTTTATTTGTTTATTAGTATAGTTTATTAGTATAGTTTTATAGTATTACTTTATTTAAAATATTTATTATTATGTATGTTGGTTTGGCTGGTGGTTGCCTTTTACTTGCTGTAGTAAGATTCTCTATTTACTATACCCATTGTTTCAGTTGTTATTATTTTGGAAGAGATTGATTGTCTTTGATTTTCACTAATTTAATGATTGCCTATGGTTAAGTATGATTCGGTAATTTTATTTTTATTTATTGATATTAACTTATTCACCGTTGATTGAATTGAAAAATTGATTTTTTTGTGCATTGGGAGTCAATGGAATGTTTTATTAATTTACTTTTAACAAAATATTATTAATTCGATATAATTTTACTTATCATAATGAATTTATGTTGTTGTTTATTAATTTATTTTATTATAATTATAGATATTTGACTGTGCCTTTTGCTTTAATTAATTTGGTGTATTTGCTTTGCAAATACTCGCAACAATTATTATGTTATTAAATCATTTGTTATTATTATTATTATTATTTTTTGTTTAATTCGCTTTTTATTTTTATTTTAATTTTCTTTTAATGTACTGAAAGTTATCAACATTAGGCCTATTTTGCTCAGCAAAATAATGTTTTAATGTTTAGTAAATAAATAGTTAATATCACATAAATCGAAAAGAATTTAAATATTTTAATTTTAATTATCCATTTTAGCTATACATAAATGAATTATTTTTGTAATTAAGTATTTTACCTCATTTGTTTTATAGTTATCTTATATTTATTTTGATTGATTTTTGTATGTATAATATTATTGATTCATCCATTTAATTTTTAATTTAATTTATAGGCACAAATATGTATTTTATTTTATTTAATTGTCATAGCTTTAATTATGAGAGAATAGTCTGTTGATTAAATAGTATAAGGCGGGTTAAATTGTCTGTGTTATAATAAAAAAAAAAAAAAAAAAAAAAAAAATTGTATTAAGTTAAGTCCTACCAGCTAAGGGAGATACTGTTTAAATATTTTAAAAGACCATTGTAAATTGTATTTTATCATTTGTTTATAATTTATTTAAGCGTATAACTTTATTTTTGTTTGTTTTTAGTTATTCATTTGTTACTCTGTATTCTCTCTTAATTCTTCTTCTTCAGTTATTTATTTATTGTATTGATAAATATTTATGTCTACTGTTGTTGTATAAAAATTTTCATATATGTAAAATCTTATACTGTTAAGCTATTCTTTAAGCTGTAATCTATTTATACTTGTATGTGAAGTGTATCTGTGTGTGTGTGTGTGTGTGTGTGAATGTGTGTGTGTGTAAAGTATGTGAGAATGTGTGTGCTGGGAGTGCACACATTCTCACATACTATGTTTTTTGTGTTACATAATAAATAAATGTCTTTTATTTCCCTTAAAATGAATTAATGTTGTTGCAATTCAATAGCAACAGGTAGGATAGCTCGCGGGCCGGGACATAGCTCCCGGACAGTAAAAAAAAAATTAAAAAAAAAAAAAAACCTAACCTAACCTAACCTAACCTAACCTAACCTAACCTAACCTAACCTAACCTAACCTAACCTAACCTAACCTAACCTAACCTAACCTAACCTAACCTAACCTAACCTAACCTAACCTAACCTAACCTAACCTAACCTAACCTAACCTAACCTAACCTAACCTAACCTAACCTAACCTAACCTAACCTAACCTAACCTAACCTAACCTAACCTAACCTAACCTAACCTAACCTAACCTAACCTAACCTAACCTAACCTAACCTAACCTAACCTAACCTAACCTAACCTAACCTAACCTAACCTAACCTAACCTAACCTAACCTAACCTAACCTAACCTAACCTAACCTAACCTAACCTAACCTAACCTAACCTAACCTAACCTAACCTAACCTAACCTAACCTAACCTAACCTAACCTAACCTAACCTAACCTAACCTAACCTAACCTAACCTAACCTAACCTAACCTAACCTAACCTAACCTAACCTAACCTAACCTAACCTAACCTAACCTAACCTAACCTAACCTAACCTAACCTAACCTAACCTAACCTAACCTAACCTAACCTAACCTAACCTAACCTAACCTAACCTAACCTAACCTAACCTAACCTAACCTAACCTAACCTAACCTAACCTAACCTAACCTAACCTAACCTAACCTAACCTAACCTAACCTAACCTAACCTAACCTAACCTAACCTAACCTAACCTAACCTAACCTAACCTAACCTAACCTAACCTAACCTAACCTAACCTAACCTAACCTAACCTAACCTAACCTAACCTAACCTAACCTAACCTAACCTAACCTAACCTAACCTAACCTAACCTAACCTAACCTAACCTAACCTAACCTAACCTAACCTAACCTAACCTAACCTAACCTAACCAGTCTATAACTTTTACAACTTTAAACGTATATATCTCCTAAACTAAGCTAGATAGCGTAATTTTGACCAAAAATTTAAATATTTAATATAATTAAATATTTAAGTTTGATCCCACTCCCTTTTAATAAAAATTACCCAAAAAACCTTCCCCCCCACCCCCCTCAAAAGTCTTTTGTCTCGTATCTCCGTAACCACTCCTTTGATTTGGACGCGGATTTTACCATAGGATAGAGCAACATAATAACAATCAAAAACATAATTGACAGACTCTACATAGAGTCAAAAGAGGCTCTCTAAATATCAATCTCAACTGATTCAGTGTCGGGCACTTTAAAACCCTGTTGAACTTGTGTTGTTGTACCAGTGTGAACAAATTGACATTGACATAGAGCTAGACTCTACCTAGAGCATCGGGGAAAAACCACACATCCATTGCTTATTGACACTTACCTTTTGTACATGCGTACTTACCGTTGACCGACGACCGCAGACAAGGCACCTGGGACACGCAGAACCTGCAACAAAAAATTAAACAAGTTAATAAAAGGTTATAAATTTCTTAGGCAATAAAACCTTATTCTTACTTTTAATATTTAGGTTACAACATAAGACGAAATTACATAAGTAAAATATATATAACTTACTCTATATAACTTATACAAACTTCAATCTTTTAATCTAATATATATATATCTAGCGACAAGCCCTCTGACGCTCCTCCATATGTTCGGCTTTCGAACACCTTTGAAAGGGGGAAAAACTATGGACGAGGAAATAAAAGAGACAAAGAAGGGACCCGAAATAGGAGAGAGCAGTAAAATCTCTACCGTCAGGAAGAGCATTGGAGAGTGGGAGTCCGGGCAGCGGGACACAACCTCCAAGGCCCCTCTTAGTCGGAGCTCCCCTAAGAAAGCAGGAAATGGGGAAGCACAAAAGCTAAAGACAAAAGCTCTTCCACCACAGGAGAGCAAGAACCCACCACGTAGAGCATCGGTGGATTCGTCAAATAGCCCCCAGAAACAAGAAAACACCAAGTACGCGGACAGACTCTCAGAAGCAAGAGCCTGCGTAACTAAAGCCAAGCTGCACTTGGGAAACTCCAGGAACTTAAAGACGGAAATCAAAGAAGGGGTCCTTCAGTCTGTGGACAGGCTCTTTCAATTAGTGAAAGAGTCGGAATTAGTGAAAGGGAAGAAGCAATCAAAGGAGCCAGAGAAGGAGCAAGGAAAGACGATAGAAAGAGAACCGGAGAATGAACGAGAGAAGGAAAACCTGATAAAGAAAATGGAGGAGCATGCCCTACTGATTCAGCAAAATAGTGAGAACATGGAACGATTGAAAGACGCGCTCGTAAAACATCAGGAGGCACAGGAAGCAACGACCTACGCGAGTGTAGCAGCCACGTTTACCAGGAAACAAGCCCCAGGGCAGACGGCGCTACACTCCGTAGTGGTAACAGCTAAAGACGAGACAGAGACAGGAGAAGATGTACTTAACCGGATCAGAAGTGTAGTTAATGCAAGAGAAGGAGGAGTCATGATAGAAAAGATAAGGAAAGCAAAAGACAGGAAGGTAATAGTAGGGTGTAGGACAGAACAGGAAAGGGAAGTAATAAAAGAACGACTGAAGAAAGCGGAAAATCACCTAAACGTACAAGAAATGAAGAACAAGGACCCCCTTGTCATATTAAGAGACGTTTTCTCGTACAACACTGATGATGATGTCCTCAAAGCCCTAAGAAATCAGAATAAAAATATTATTAAAGACCTAGACAAGAAGGACATAAAAATGGAAATTGCTTACAAGAGGAAAGCCCGGAACCCACACGCGGCCCACATCGTAATGAGGGTCTCCCCAAAGGTGTGGAAGCGACTGACCGAAGCAGAAACGGTTGCAATAGACCTCCAGAGAGTGCGAGTACTGGACCAATCACCATTGGTCCAGTGCTCGCTCTGTCTGGGCTACGGGCATGGCAAACGTTTCTGCAAGGAGAAGGTAGAGAAGTGCAGTCACTGTGGCGGACCCCATATGAAGGCCGAGTGTGCAGATTGGATGGCAGACACACCTCCGTCATGTTGCAATTGTGTCTATGCAAAGATGGACAGGACAGAACACAGTGCGTTCAGCCAGGAATGCCCTATTCGTAAGAAGTGGGAAGCCCTGGCGCGGGCCACTGTTTCCTACTGCTAAGGTGGTCAAAGGAGCAAACTCAACGGTCAAAAGCACCAAACCATATCTTGTCCTTCAAGCCAACCTCCAACGAAAATCTCTTGCCACCCAGGAAATAATGCTGGAAGCAAATAAAAGAAAAGCGGCCTTTGCACTGCTCCAGGAGCCCTACGTTGGGGGCATAGGTAGAGTGAAGGATTATCCAGGAGCCAGAATTTACCAGTGCACCAGCCAAACGGACCAACCAACGAAGGCAGCAATAGCTGTCTTCGATGACAATCTAGATGTCCTACAGTGCCCGGAACTAACCACAAAGAATATCGTTGTGGTGAGAGTGAGAACTGGCGCCTGGGAAATTGCTGTTACCTCATTCTACTTCGAACCCGACCCAACACCAATAGAGCCATACCTGGAGCAGCTGCAAAAAATAAAACAAAAGTATGGTCGTCACCTCTTGATAGGAGGAGATGCAAATGCAAAAAGCACATGGTGGGGCAGTACAAAAATAGACAGTAGAGGGGAAGAAATGGCAGGAACCCTCCATGAACTAGAGCTACAGGTACTCAACGACGGCGACACTCCAACATTTGAAACTGTCCGAGGCAACAGGCCATACAGCAGTCACATAGATCTTACAGCCTGTGCGACGGAGCTGCTAGACCTGGTGGAAGACTGGAAGGTGGACGCTGGCATAACATCCTCGGACCATAACGCTATAACATTCAAGATGAGATTAACAAGATCTAAAGGGGTGAACATAAAAAGAACAACAAGAATATACAATACTAAAAAAGCTAACTGGGACCAATTTCATGAGAAATTGGCCCAGTTGCTAGATGAAAATAACATAAAAACTACAGAAATCATCAAAATTAAAGATAAACTAGATTTAGAACATAAAACAGAAGCATACATACACACAATAATACAAACATGCAATAAAACTATACCTAAAAAGAAACAGAACGACAAACTTACCATTCCGTGGTGGTCCGAGGAGCTCGCCGCCCTCAAGAAAGAAGTCACCACCAGGAAGCGGCGAATCCGATGCGCAGCACTGGTCCGAAGGCCGAAAGTCGTCGAAGAGTACCTGAAAGCAAAGGAAAAATATGAAACATTAGCACAAATAGCTCAAACTGAAAGCTGGAAGGGTTTTTGTACAAAACAGGACAAGGAAGGTCTCTGGGAAGGGATCTACAGGGTTCTAAACAGGACAACGAAAAGACAGGAGGACCCACCACTCATAAAGGCAGGCCAAATACTAGGCACGAGGGAATCGGCAGAACTGCTAGCGGAGACCTTTTATCCTGAGGACAAGCGAGAAGAGGATAGTGAGGAACATGCACGGACCAGGAAACTAGCTGAACAAATAAATGGCTCGGGTCATGATGAAAACCATGACCCACCATTTACTACTGAAGAACTTAAGTTTGCAGCAAAGAGTTTCAACATTAAGAAAGCCCCGGGATCGGACGGCCTCACAGTGGATATCTGCGAGCACTCAATAAACCACGATCCAGATATTTTCCTATCACTGGCCAACAAATGCCTGGAGTTGGGTTACTTCCCAAAAATCTGGAAGGAAGCAACGGTGGTGATTCTTCGGAAACCGGGGAAATCTACCTACACCGAACCTAAATCTCACAGGCCAATTGGGCTGTTGCCAGTGATGGGAAAAATCATGGAGAAAATGCTGGTAGGTAGAATCAAGTGGCACATACTTCCGAGGATGAGTACTCGCCAGTTTGGTTTTATGCCACAGCGGAGCACCGAGGACTCCCTCTATGTCTTACTTAATCACATACGTGAAAAAATAGAGCACAAAAAACTGGTGACCTTAATCTCTTTAGACATAGAGGGAGCTTTTGACAGTGCATGGTGGCCCGCAATCAGGACCAGACTGGCTGAGGAAAAGTGTCCAATAAACCTAAGAAGAGTCATTGACAGCTACCTACACAGCAGAAAGGTAAGAGTCCGATACGCAGGCGAAGAGGTCACCAGAGAAACCAACAAGGGATGTGTCCAAGGTTCTATTGGTGGACCCATACTGTGGAATCTCCTTATTGATCCACTGCTCCAGGAAATGGATCGGCGAGGCGACTACTGCCAAGCCTTTGCTGATGACGTCATCATGGTGTTTGATGGAGATACAGCATCCGAAATTCAACGACGTGCAAATGCCGCTCTAGCCTATGTCCGGGAATGGGGTGTCAAAAACAAGCTAAAGTTTGCCCCGCAAAAAACTAACGCCATGCTCTTTACGCGAAAGCTCAAGTACGACACACCAATCCTGAGCATGGGTGGGATCGGCATAAGCATGTCGAAAGAGTTGAAGATCTTGGGGCTCACTATAGACGAAAAGCTGACGTTTAACAGCCATGCAGCAAACGTGTGCAGGAAGGCGTTAAACTTGCATAAGCAGCTGTCGAGAGCCGCCAAAATCAGCTGGGGTCTACATCCCGACGTCATCAAAACGATCTACACGGCAGTAGTAGAGCCGATCATTATGTATGCCGCGAGTGTATGGGCGCCTTCCACCAAAAAGATATGCGTGCAAAAGGTGCTGAATGCAGTTCAAAGGGGGTTTGCCCAAAAAATATGCAAATCATACCGGACTGCCTCCCTGAACTCGGTTCTGGTGCTGACCGGGATACTACCTCTCGATCTCAGAATACAAGAGACGGCTGCCCTGTATGAGGCAAAGAGAGGAGTATCCCGATTAGCACCGGGAGATGGAGAGGTGGAAAAGGTACTTGCCTACACCTGTACACCCCACCCAGCTGAGCATATGGACCTGGGATTCATATGCCTGGTAGACCAAGAGCAGGTCAACGCACACAGTACCCACGATGTGCGCATATTTACGGACGGCAGCAAAATTGAGGGCAAGGTTGGAGCCTCATTGTCTCTCTGGAACAATGAGGTGGAAACCAAGAGCCGAAAACTTAAGCTGTCGTCCTATTGTACGGTCTACCAAGCGGAATTACTTGCCATATGCGAAGCCACCAGGGAAATCTTAAGGCGCCCGGAAGACACCTTCGGCATATATAGCGATTCCAGATCGTCACTGGAAGCAGTGGTGAACTATCGCTCGCTTAATCCGCTAGCAGTCGAAATTCGTGGAAACCTAGGTGAGTGTAAACAGCAGGGGAAGAGTGTCTCACTCTACTGGATTAAGGCTCACGCAGGTCTAAGGGAAAATGAACGAGCAGACGAATTAGCCAAGGATGCCGCCCTGAAACTTAAATCAAAAGCCAACTACGATAAATGTCCGATTTCATTCCTCAAGCGTCAGATCCGCAAGGAGACGCTTGAGGAATGGAATCGGAGATACAAGACGGGCGACTCAGCAGCTACGACAAAACTATTTTTCCCCGATGCAATAGAATCCTATAAAGTCATAAATAAAATAAGACCCACGGGAGTAATGACACAAGTCCTGACAGGGCATGGTGGGTTTTCCATGTACCTGAATCGCTTCAAGTGCAAGGAAAGCCCATCATGCATATGTGACCCTGACCAAAATGAAACCGTGGAACATGTCCTTTTCGATTGCCCCGTAAATGGTTACATAAGATATGAGACAGAACAGCATTTAGATATAAAGATAGAAAGAAGCAATGTAAAATTTATACTAGAAAATAGAAACATTAGACATAAGTTTTTGTCATACTGCATAGAAATTGTAAAGAAGGTAATAAAAAGAAACAGATAGTTAAGATATGTTCAAATATATATATTGAGTATATATACAAGAAGCATAGTATAACTTTGGATACATAGAATAAATAGACAAAATGTATGATAGAAATATAGCATAAGAAAAATATTGTAAAAATAAACATACCCAACCTCTTCCCTTCCTGGAATTGTGTAAATAGATATAAGAATGTTAAATAAATAAAGAGAAAAGACAGTCTCTGATAATGTCAGAGGTAGGCTAGCTCGCGGGCCGGGACATAGCTCCCGGACAGGAAAAAAAAAAAAAAAAAAAAAAACCTAACCAGTCTGCTCCCAACCGCAGTTGAGAGAGCCACGAATTTGAGCCGCTCCGCGTTCAAAAATTCCCAAAAATAAGTTTTTTCGCTGAAATATACCCGAGTGATACACCAAAATACGCGGAAACACAAGGCGCACAAGTTTGTGAAAACCGCGCAGTGATACCTCAAGTTCTGTGAAAGTTATTCAACAAAAAGTGGTTTTTTGAGGTTAAATTTTTGTAAAACGTGGCATATCTCAGGATTGGCAGCGACAACATACCCTTTTCTAAGTGCCTTCTGGAAGGCCTTCAGGAGCTCTAGAAGACGACGATATTTGCCGATTTTTCCCGCACAGGAGTGCGGAGTAATCGGCAAAAAAACAAAAAGCACGTGGCGGCGAGGTCAGTGATCTCGAGCTGATAGATGATAGCTGACACCGGAATCTTAAGGACATCATAGCTGACACCCCGGAGGCACTTGAAAACTGAAAAAAAGTTAAGTTTTTGCAAATTTATAGACTTTTTAAATTTTACGGTTTTTAAAATTTTAATATCTCTTAAGAAAGATCTGTAACACATAGTTTTTAATATTTCTACCTGTTAAAGTTCTGGTCTTCTACCATCTCCCAAAAAATCAGTTTGTGTTTATCAGCTGGTTTTCGTTCTATTTAATTTTGAAATTTGAAGGTCACCACGAGGTTCCTTTAATACAGTAGATAGGTAAATTTGAATGATTGTGCATTATATCCCGTCTGTTTTTTGTATATAATCCGTTTTTACTTTCCAAATTTAGCAAAAATTGACTCGTTTAGCTTCATCTTTGCGAAAAAATTGTGTTTTTTCAACTTTAAAAATCAGGGTTCAATTTTTCTGTAAAATTAACACTTGCATTAGACTGGGCTTGAAAATACCTATCCAACGAGCCCAAACACTGAACTATTCGGTCGTAAACGGCCGAAGTTAGACTTTGGTCGGCCATCTTGGCCACCATCTTGTATTTTTTTTTAAATTGTTTATCTCTGGAACAAACTGTTGTTTCAACTTGCGGTTTTCACTTTTGGCATCGTCGAGACTTACCCTACCCGGATTTTACGTAAAATATCAAAAACTTTGTAACTTTTTAAATTCACTTTTGGCGCCACCAGGGGGTAGATCTTGACGAGGACATCACTACAGTCCAAACCCCAGCTTTCTGCGACCAAAATTGAGCCGGGAATTGACGTTCGAATATTCCATCCGCCATCTTGGACGCCATCTTGTTTTTACTAAAACAGCCGTATCTTTGGCCCCCCTGGACGGAGAGAGCTGGGATTTTCTGTGTGTATGCGGGCAGTGCCTTCTCCGCACACTGGTAGGGGTTAGAGCTTAATTCAGAGAACCAACCTGGTTAATAAAAATCACTGCCAGAAGGTGCTAGCAGTATCCAGCAAAACCTTTAGCAGCAACTCCCAGGGCGCTGGGACAATTTTTGACGAAGATACAGAGGTTTTTCACTTTGTCGGCCATTTTGTCCGCCATTTTGAAAAATTTCAATTGCCTGTATCTCCTGAACCAGCGCACCTACTGCAACGCGGTTTTTTGTAAACTTTTAGTTATTAGCTGTTCTACAAAATTGTTAATAGTGACGGACTCTACATAGAGTCAAGAAAATTTTTATAGCTTAAAATTGTAAAAATTCGTATCCGAAGGCTCGGATTTCTGTTGGTGGCCTCTATACAGCCCCAAAGGCTACCTTAGTCTCTAAAATTTATCTTAGCTCTTAAGTTTACATTTAAATAGTGTATATAACGGGACTCTAGGTCCTTTGTGCCCAAAAACCGAGCTTTTTATAACTTTTACAAACCTATAGCTTACCTTTTTCGCTGACTCGTTCGGGCACCCACTGCGCGGATCTGTAACATAAAATTCTTTAATATCACTGACTCTACATAAAGTATAGGTTGACACACCCTCAAAACCTAAATGGGTTTCGGATTTAGGACACCTGCAAAGCAGACAAAATCCCCAATGAAAGACGTTCCAATGGAGACAAATAAACAAAATGTTGTCGAGGCAGGTCCTTCAGGCTCGACACCAAGTGTCAGAAAGAGCATTGCCGAAATAGAGGCTGGAAAACCAAACAGGACTAGTTTGACACCACCGAAAACGATCCTTCCAGCAGCTCCCCCGAAGCCCAAACCAGCAGCCGTGCGAAAGCTAACAACGGAAGCAACGGGGAGCCCACCAAAAATCGGCAGCAGCAAATGCTTGGACAGGGTGGCGGAGGCAAAGGCCTGCCTTATAAAGGCCAAACTTCATATCAACAACTCCCGAAATCTCAAAACCGACATTAAACATGGAGTTCTGGAGGCATTGGAAAGGCTTTACCATCTAGTAAAGGAGGTGGACGCCATCAAAGGAAGGAATACTCCAAGCAAACCCAATGACATGAACAAGGAAAACGCCCAAAAGAAAATAGAAGATGAAACAAAAATTAAAATAGACACAAGCAACCTGGAGAAAATTTTGGAAAAGCAATCAGAACTGATGAGAGAAAACAATGAAAAAATGGAAAAGCTAAGGGAAAGTCTGGAGAAAAAATCCTATGCGAGCGTAACGGCGACGAGCACTAGGGTGCAGCAGTCTGTGCAAACAGCACTTCACTCAGTGGTCGTCACCGCTAAGGACGAAACAGAAACTGGAGAAGAGGTCCTACAAAGGATAAGAGAAGCAGTAAACGCAAAGGATGGAGGAGTTACTGTGGACAAAATAAGGAAAGGAAAGGATAGAAAGATCATAGTGGGGTGCAGAACAGAAGAAGGAAGGCAGGAAATCAAAGAAAGACTTAGAAAGGCCGAGAAACATCTACATGTCGAGGATATCCAAAACAAGGACCCTCTTTTGATCCTCAGGAACGTTCTCCAGTTCCACAGTGACGCGGACATCATTAACGCTCTGAGGAATCAAAATGGACGCATATTCCAGAACCTTGACAAGAAAGATGATCGAGCGGAAATAAGATTTCGAAGGAAAACTAGGAACCCCCACATGGCTCATGTCGTCATCAGAGTGTCACCAGTCCTCTGGAATCGGATGATGGAGGCTGAAGAGGTCCATGTCGATTTGCAGAGAGTAAAGGTAGCTGACCAATCTCCATTGGTGCAGTGCTCCTTGTGTTTAGGGTATGGTCATGGCAGACGTTTCTGTAAGGAAACCGTCGAGAAATGCTGCCATTGCGGGGGCCCCCACATGAGAGCAGACTGCCCAGAATGGCTTATAGGAGCGGCTCCATCGTGTTGCAATTGTTTGCACGCAAAACTGGATGCTGTTGGCCACAATGCGTTTAGTCAAGAATGCACAGTAAGAAAGAGATGGGATGCGCTTGCCCGAGCAAGTATAGCCTACTGCTAAGGTGGTTGCAGGGGTCATCCCTACCAGAAAAACATCTTACTTAGCGATACAAGCAAACCTTCAACGTAAGCAGCTGGCAACGGATGAACTCATGCTCAAAGCCAACGAACGAAAGGCAGCTTTTGCGCTGCTGCAGGAGCCATACGTGGGTGGATCTAAAAGTATGAAGAGCTACAGAGGGGCAAGAATTTTCCAGAGCACAACTCAGGGTGACGGAACGGTGAAAGCGGCAATAGTTGTCTTTGACCATGACTTAGACATCATACAGTGCCCTAAACTCACCACAAATAACATCGTTGTGGTGAAAATTAGAACAAGTGCCTGGGAGATTACAATTGTATCTTTTTACTTTGAGCCAGATCTACCCATAGAGTCATACTTGGAGCACCTGAAGAAGGTAGAGCTGGAACTCGGGCCACAAATGCTTATCGTTGGAGGTGATGCAAACGCAAAAAGTACCTGGTGGGGAAGCAACAAAGTGGACCACCGGGGAGAAGACTTGGCTGGCACTTTAGAGGAGATTGGCTTGCAGGTACTAAACGAGGGAGACACACCGACCTTCGACACAGTTAGAGGAAACCAGACCTTCACCAGCCACGTAGACGTCACAGCATGCACACAAGACCTGCTCACCCTGGTGGAAGACTGGACTGTGGAAGACGACCTGACAAGTTCGGACCATAACAGCATCACGTTCCGGATCAATCTGCAAAAAGCAAAGGGTATGAAAATTGAAAGAACTACAAGAATATATCAGACTAAAAACGTAAACTGGAGTCAGTTTCGTGAGAAGCTGACCCAGTTACAATCAGAAAATAAAATAAACAAAACGGAAATAGAAAGAATAACAGAAAAAACAGTACTAGAACAAGCAATAAAAAACTACACAGATACCATAATAGAAGCATGCAACAATCTCATACCCAAAAAGAAAAACTGCGAGAAACTTACCTTACCTTGGTGGTCCGAAGAGCTGGCTGCACTGAAGAAGGAAGTCACCACCAGGAAACGTAGAATACGCTGTGCTGCTACGGTCCGCAGGCAGAAGGTTGTCGAACAGTACCTGGAAGCAAAAGAAAAATATGAGAGTAAGGCCAAGAAAGCCCAGGTGGAAAGCTGGAAGGGGTTTTGTGAGAAACAGGACAAGGAAGGCGTTTGGGAAGGGATATATCGAGTGATAGGAAAAACTACCAAAAGGCAGGAAGACATACCACTGGTAAAAAACGCTATAGTAATGGATTCAAGGGAGTCAGTCAAGTTATTAGCGGAAACCTTCTACCCTGAGGACTCAGAGTCGTTGGATGAAGCTGACCACCAGCAAACCCGTCGAGAAGCCAATCATGTAAATGAACGTGTGCATGGTGAACAACATGACCCGCCATTTACATTAGAGGAACTCAGAGTATCGGTGGACAGCTTCAACCCGAAAAAAGCCCCGGGTAAAGACGGCCTTACAGCTGACATATGCAGCCAAGCCATTGGGAATGACCCCGAGACCTTCCTCGCTCTGACAAACAAATGCCTGGCTCTCTCACACTTCCCTACCATTTGGAAAGATGCCGTAGTAGTGGTTTTGAGGAAGCCAGGCAAAGAGGACTACACGAATCCCAAATCGTACAGACCTATAGGTCTGCTTCCAGTATTGGGGAAAATCCTTGAAAAGATGATGGTTGGAAGAATGAAGTGGCACATCATCCCTAGACTTAGTCCTCGCCAGTACGGATTCATGCCCAAAAAGAGCACCGAGGACTCCCTCTATGACCTGATCCATTATATTCGTAACAAGCTTGAAGAGAGAAAACTTACAACATTGGTATCATTGGACATAGAGGGAGCCTTCGATTCTGCATGGTGGCCCGCAATCAGAGTCCGACTGGCAGAGGAGAAGTGTCCAATCAACATCCGACGCATCCTTGACAGCTACCTACAAGATAGGAAGGTGAGGGTGAGGTATGCTGGAGAAGAATACGTCAAGGACACAAACAAAGGATGTGTCCAGGGATCAATAGGTGGTCCCATTCTGTGGAATTTACTCCTGGATCCACTACTGAAGGGACTCGAGGAAAGGGGTCATTATTGTCAAGCTTTTGCCGATGACGTGGTGCTAGTTTTTGACGCTGACACGGCTCTACAAGTGTCAAGACGTGCCAATGCCGCCCTCGCATATGTTCGGGAGTGGGGTATAAAAAATAAGTTGAGCTTTGCACCTCACAAAACCAATGGTATGGTCATAACTCGAAAACTTAAATACGATACCCCAATCCTGAACATGGGCGGGGTCGACATAGATATGAAGGACGAGATAAAGATCCTGGGGCTCACTCTTGACAGCAAGCTTACGTTTAATGCCCACACTGCAAATGTTTGCAGGAAGGCATTAAACATTTATAAGCAGCTGTCCAGAGCTGCCAGGGTCAGTTGGGGACTCTGCCCAGAAGTGACGCGCATTATATATGGCGCTACGGTCGAGCCTGTTATATTGTACGCTGCAAGCGTCTGGGCACCAGCAACAACGAAACTTGGCGTTCAAAGGCAGCTCAATGCCGTACAACGAGGATTTGCCCAGAAACTCACAAAAGCGTACCGCACCGTCTCCCTGAACTCAGCACTAGTGCTGGCCGGGATACTGCCACTTGACCTCCGCATACAGGAGGCAGCCGCCCTGTACGAGGCGAAGAGAGGAATACCAGGTTCTGCGATGGAGGACAGGGAGGTGGAGCAGGTAACACCCTACGCTCGAATGAAACATCCTGCTGAACATGAGAGCCTGAAGTTCGAGAGCCTGGTAGACCAGGAACAAGTTGACTTACACAACATCCAAGCAGTAAGAATTTTCACCGACGGAAGTAAACTTGAGACTAAAGTTGGTGCCGCCCTTTCCATGTGGAAAGGGGAGGTTGAAACCAAAAGTCTCAAGTTAAAACTATCGTCGTACTGCACAGTCTACCAGGCTGAACTTCTGGCCATATGGCGAGCTACTGGGGAAATCCTCAAGCGTTCCGAAGCAAGTTACGGCATCTATAGTGACTCCAGGTCAGCACTGGAGACCGTAATCAACCCCGCCTCCCTCCATCCCCTAGCCGTGGAGGCTCGTGAAAATCTCCGAATGAGCAGACTCCAGAATAAAGAAGTCTCATTATTCTGGATCAAAGCCCACGCGGGATTGGAGGGAAACGAACGAGCAGACCAACTCGCCAAAGAAGCTGCCATGAACGCTAAGAAACGACCTGATTACGACCTGTGTCCGGTTTCATTTGTAAGGCGACAGATCCGCTTAAAATCGCTGGACGAATGGAACCGTAGATATAAAACAGGTGAATCAGCTGCGATCACTAAGATGTTTCTGCCGGATGCCGTTGAGGCGTACAACACAGTGAGAAAATTTCAGCCGACCTATATAATGACACAGGTGATGACCGGACACGGTGGGTTCTCCGAATACTTGCAAAGGTTTAAATGCAAGGAGAGTCCATCGTGCATTTGTGAACCAGATGCCATTGAGTCTGTGCCGCACATTCTGTTCGAGTGTCCAGTTTTCTCCCTGCAAAGACATGAAGTTGAATGTCAATTAGACTGCCAATTAAGTCGTGAAAATGCACCGCACATCATGAGAGTTAGCGAAAATAGGAAAAAGTTTATAGAGTTCTGTGAAAACATAATTAGCAAGGTAATAGAAAGAAACAGATAAATAATCAATGTTGTAATATATATTGTTACATATATAATTAACAGCATTAATATTAAGTTAGTTTAAAATATTGAATATAAACTGTATAATATGATAAGGTATAAAAAAAAGCAAGCAATTAATGTAAATAGACATATTATAATAGATAAATTTAAGAATAAAGGCAAATAAAGACTAGATTTAAGAAAACCCGAAACCCATCCTGAAAAATGTATCTACCTGTATATATAAGATTTGCAAATTGTACTAGAAATAAGAGTGTTTAAAATAAAGATAAACCCTGTTTTTTGCATCCCAAATAAAATAATTAGAATAAAAAAAGTCTCTGATAAAGTCAGAGGTAGGCTAGCTCGCGGGCCGGGACATCGCTCCCGGACAGGAAAAAAAAAAAAAAAAAAAAAACCTAACCTAACCTAACCTAACCTAACCTAACCTAACCTAACCTAACCTAACCTAACCTAACCTAACCTAACCTAACCTAACCTAACCGGAGAGGACCACATACGCAAGTGTAGCAGCGGAGCAAACCAGGAGGAAACTCCCGGAGCACACCGCTCTACACTCTGTGGTGGTCTCCTCTAAGGATGAAACGGAGACTGGGGAGGAGGTCCTTAGTAGGATACGCGAAGCAGTAAACGCAAAAGATGGGTGGATCAAAGTGGACAGAGTTAGGAAAGCGAAAGACAGGAAGGTCATCGTGGGGTGTAGAACTGAGGAAGAGAGGAGGAAAGTAAAAGAAAGACTAGCAAAGGCGGAGACTCACCTCAATGTCGAGGAGGTCAAGAACAAAGACCCTCTTCTGATACTCAGGGGTGTTTTACAGTATAACAGCGACGAAGACGTCCTAAACGCCCTGAGGAACCAGAATCGCGATGTTTTTGACGGCCTCGACAAAGAGGACTATAGAGCCGAAATAAGATACAGAAAGAGAACAAGAAACCCCCACACCTGTCACATAGTCCTCAGAGTGTCCACCAAAGTGTGGAACAGGATGCTGGATGCCCAAGACATCCAAATCGACCTGCAAAAAATCAGAGTGGCCGATCAATCCCCGCTAGTACAGTGCTCGCTGTGCCTGGGTTACGGCCACGGCAGGCGATTTTGTAAAGAAACAGTGGAAATATGCAGCCACTGTGGGGGACCTCACATGAGGACGGAATGTGCCGACTGGCTCGCCCAAACAACCAGCTGGAAAGAGTTCTGTGAAAAGCAGGATGGAGAGGGAGTCTGGGAGGGAATATATAGAGTCATTGGGAGGACAACCAAAAGACAAGAGGACATACCCCTGGTAAAAGACGGACAAACACTGGACCCGAAGGAGTCCACCAAATTGTTGGCCGAGACCTTCTATCCCGAGGACACCGAGGAAGGAGAATCCCCAATCCACATGCAGACCAGAGATAGAGCAAACCGGGTAAACGGCCTGGTTCATGGTGAAAAACATGACCCACCTTTTACTAAAGAGGAGCTTCGAGCTGCAGTGGAAAGCTTCAATCCTAAGAAGGCCCCTGGTGTAGATGGCTTCTCGGCTGACATCTGCCGGCGCGTTGTGTTCAGCGCCCTCGACCCGAACCTCGCAATTTTCAACAAATGCCTGGAACACAATCACTTTCCCAACACTTGGAAGGAGGCAACGGTAGTAGTGCTCAGAAAGCCGGGAAAGGACTCCTATACCAGCCCCAAATCCTATAGACCTATAGGCCTTCTTCCAGTGATGGGAAAGATCTTAGAGAAGATGATTGTGAGAAGACTGAAGTGGCACCTACTCCCAAAAATGAACCCGCGCCAATACGGCTTTATGCCCCAAAAGAGCACCGAGGACTCCCTCTATGACCTGATAAACTACATACGTGCAAAGCTAGTAGCCAAAAAACTTATCACTATGATTTCACTAGACATAGAGGGAGCCTTCGACAGCGCATGGTGGCCTGCAATTAAGGTACGACTGGCGGAAGAGGAATGCCCTGTCAACATACGTAGGATAGTTGACAGCTACCTACACAACAGAAGGGTCAGAGTTAGGTACGCGGGAGAGGAGTACATGAAGAATACCAACAAGGGGTGTGTCCAGGGGTCAATTGGAGGTCCCATTCTATGGAACCTTCTACTGGACCCTCTACTGAGGGAATTGGAAGAGCGGGGTGACTACTGCCAGGCCTTTGCAGACGATGTGGTGTTGATCTTTGATGGGGACACGGCAATTGAAGTTCAGAGACAGGCAAATGCCGCCCTCGCCCATGTTCAGGAGTGGGGTGTCAAGAATAAGCTAAAATTTGCTCCGAACAAAACCAAAGCCATGCTTATTACAAGGAAGTTAAAATATGACACCCCACTGCTGAGAATGGGCGGGGTCGACATGAGCATGTCCTCTGAGATAAAAATCTTGGGTCTAACCATCGACCACAAGCTCACATTTAACACGCATACGGCAGAGGTCTGCAGGAAAGCTCTAAATATCTACAAACAGCTCTCCAGAGCAGCGAAGGTCAGCTGGGGGCTCCACCCGGACGTTGTTCGGATTATATACACGGCAACAGTGGAGCCAGTAGTAATGTACGCGGCCAGTGCCTGGGCACAGGCAACGGAGAAACTGGGGGTGCAGCGCAAACTCAATGCTGTGCAGAGGGGGTTCGCGCAAAAACTGTGCAGAGCATACCGCACTGTCTCTCTGAACTCGGCACTGTTGCTGGCCGGGATTCTACCACTCGACATCAGGATAAAAGAGGCAGCCGCCCTTTATGAGGCCAAGAGGGGGGTACCCCGGCTAGCACTAGGAGACAGGGAGGTAGAGCGCGCAGTGCCATTTGCCATGATGGACCACCCCGCAGAACATATGAGCCTGGAGTTCGTGAGCCTGTTAGACCAACAACAAGTGGACGCACACAACAACCGAGAGGTCAAAATATTTACTGATGGTAGCAAAATTGATGGTGAGGTTGGGGCTGCGTTATCCCTATGGGAGAGCACAGCTGAAACCAAAGCCATCAAACTCAAGCTACCATCTTACTGCACGGTCTACCAGGCGGAACTCTTGGCCATATGTAAGGCCACGAGGGTGATTCTCCAGCGCACAGAAAGCTCCTTCGGAGTCTATAGCGACTCAAGGTCCTCGCTAGAAACCATCACCAACCCCAGTTCCCCTCACGCCTTGGCAGTGGAGACTAGGAGGAATATTGCGGCAGCCCGACTCCAGAATAAGGCAGTGACCCTATTCTGGATCAAAGCACATGCGGGGCTAGAAGGGAATGAACGTGCAGACGAGCTGGCCAAAGAAGCGGCGCACTCGCTCAAACGAAAACCCGATTACGACATGTGCCCGGTTTCATTCGTCAAGCGACAAATCCGTTTGGAGTCCCTTGACGAATGGAATCAAAGGTATGTATCGGGTCAAACGGCCGCAGTCACGAAAATGTTTTTCCCCAACGCTATCGAAGCTTATAAGCTAGTTAGGAAGCTTCAACCAACTGGCGTCGCAACGCAGCTCATGACGGGGCACGGTGGGTTCTCCGAATACTTGAACCGATTCAAGCGCAAGGAAGACCCATCGTGCATTTGCGAACCCGGGAGAGAAGAAACTGTGGCACACATACTGCTGGAGTGCCCGGCATACGGCTCTGAGAGATACGAGGTTGAACAAGAAATGAACGCAAAATTAACTATAGATAGCATACACGAAATCATGAAAGACAAAAACAACCGTCCCAAGTTTTTAAAATTTTGTACAAAAATAATTACAAGAGTAATAACAAGAAATAAGTAGATTAAGCAATATATGATGAATATATATAATAATTTATATATATAAGCATAATATTAAGAATAAAGATTGTTAAATAAATATGGCAAACGTACATAACATAAACTTAACTGTGTGCAACTGTATAGTAATAAAATAAGTAAATATGTAAAATTAAACTGAGAAGATATTGTTAGACCTATAAGACCTAAATGACATAAGATAGAATAAGTTGTAAAATAAATGAAACATGTGAAAAGATAAGTAGATCATAAGATAAAAATGTAAACTAGAATAAGCCTGATTTAAAAATTAAATGAGACTCCTTAAGTACCCACCGCACTTGAACAGAAGAGAAACTGGCATCCCACCAGTGATATGTATGATACAAGACGAATGAGAGAAAGAAAATGTATGAAGCAAGAAAGAGAAGAGAAAAAGAGCAAACAATGACTCTGACCACGTCAGGGGTAGGTGTAGGCTAGCTCGCGGGCCGGGACGTAGCTCCCGGACAGGATAAAAAAAAAAAAAAAAAAAAAAAACCTAACCTAACCTAACCTAACCTAACCTAACCTAACCTAACCTAACAACCTAGTGAGGCTGTCCGACTTAGCCTGTCTGTGAGACACCGCAGATAGCTTGCCAGCTCCGCGGGTGTTGTAGCATCGCGTGTGGTGATCTCCGCGTGTCTTGAACCGCTCCAGATTTTGCCTAACGTGCATCACTACCTGTAATATGACAATGGAAGGCAGCGTTAGGATCTGGAGCGATACAAAGAACTGTCGCGCCGGCGCGTCCCACGCTGCTCTCGCGATCGCCTTCACAGCACGTCTAGTCTACCATATAGTCTAGTCCTACCATTATGTAAACTAGTAGGTCATTACAAAAAAAAACGAATGTTTAACAAAATTGTATAATGTAGGTACAACGTACAAACTAGTATCACAATTGAGAGCATCCTGCACACTCGGCCACCTCAACGCGAGAGTCAAACGAGCACCGGCACACGCGACTTGCGCGGACGCGAACGCGTCGGGCCGTGCTATAACTGCAAGTCCGCGCTCACGATAGCCACCGCCACCGCCACGGGGGCAGGCGGCGGCGGGTGCGCGGGGGGCGGAGCAGGCAGAAACGCGCCCAGCGCTCGCAGCCGCCGCGCGTCCAGCTGCAGCCCGCTGTGCGCCAGCGCGGCCGGCAGCCCCGGGTACAGCGCCGTCTCCTCCGTCTGTGCGCCGCGCTCCGTGGATGCGCGCTCTGAAATATCGCATCCGATGAGATGCAGAACAGATCGGGGTGAGGAGGAGTTGCGGGGGTGAACTCACCGGGGTCGTTGAGCGTTGAGAGGTCTGTGGAGGGGGTGAGGTCGACGGAGGGGGGAGGCGCGTGCGCGGCGCCCACCAGCGCGGCGCACACCGCACCCCCCACCGCACCGCGCCCGCCCATCGAGCCACATCCGCCACCGCGCCACTTCCCCGGCATCAGCGTTGCGCGCACGTTCCGCTCTGGGCGACACACGATGATGTACAGCTGTTAGGGAAGACGAGCGTCACTAGTGGTAATGGAACGCGGGGAGAGAGTGGGTCGCGAGCTCACCTTCGGCGCGAACAAGCAGACGAGCGTGACGCTGGCGCTGAGTGAGATGGTGAGCGCGACGCTGGTGACGCGCAGCGGGACGTTGTTGGCCGTGCCGAAGTACAGCGGCACGAAGGCGAGCCATATCACGCACGTCGTGTACATCGTGAACCCTGCTCAAGGAGCGGGTTGTGAGAGGGGCTTGCGGGGGGGGGGGGGGGGGCTGTGCTGAGGGCGAGCGAGTCACGTACCTATGTGCTTGCTCTCGTTGTAGGCTTCTGGGATCTTGCGCGTGAGCACGGCGTACACGGTGCAGACGACGATCAGCAGCACGGGGTAGAGGAAGGCTCCGGTGTAGGAGGCGTCCACGTAGGAGTCGCAGACCAGCATGTTGTCGTGCCGCTGCGGGTGATGGCGCACGGCGCGCGCGGGCGCCGCCAGCTGCCACGCGGCCACCAGCACCGCCTGCACCGCCACCAGCGCCGAGCAGATGCACAGCTGCGAGCGCGGGGAAATCAGCGCGGGCCGCCTTGCCGAGCGCCGCGACGCCGCGAAGATACGCGCGATCCGGTTCGTCTTCGTCAGCAGCGACGCGTACACCACCGTGAAGCAGAACCCGGTCCCGAACCTGCGGAGCAGCCAGCTGGGTGACGTCACAGGCACACCGAGGACAAGGAGCGTAGCGGGGGGGCACTCACCGCTGCACGGCGCACAGTGCGTCCGTAGGGCGGAACACGAGAGCGAAAGTGACGAGGTAGCACAGCATGATGCCGGCCAGCAGCACAAAGGACAGCTCGCGGCCTGAGGCGCGCACCACAGGCGTGTCGCCGCGCGCCGCCCACACGCATGCCACCAGCCTGCAACGAGCACAGGTTAGCGAGCCACGCACGCACGCAAGGAGACGTGGGGTCGAGTCAGTACGCACGAGGTCAGCAGCAGGCCCACGGCGGAGAAAGCCATGGCACCGACGGCCGCTGGGTCGGAGGGCCGCAGGTACAGCTCAGGGATGCGCGTGCACTCGGTGTGCTGCGCGTCTGGCACCGTGCCCGGTGGACACTCGAGGCACGCCGTCTGCGACAGCGGCGAGCGGATCTCGTACTGCGAGCAGTTGAAGCAGTGCCAGCAGCAGCTCTCGCCCTCCACGTAGCGCTTGGCCTGCCCGCGCTCGCACTCCGCGCTGCACACGGACGGCGGCCAGCCTGGCGACTCCCACTTGAAGCGCAGCTCTGAAATGAACGAGGGGAGTCAGCGGTACGGTGCAGGGTGTGGAGGTCGATGCGTCGCGGCGCGCGCTCACCGTCCGCATCTAGCTCGAGCTCTCCGTCGAGGTAGCGGCCGACGCGCAGCCAGCGGTACCGGTCGTGCGCGACGCGCTTGAAGTGCAGGATATTGTACCGCGCCGGGCCGTCGCCGAGCGCGTCGAACCGGAATTCGTCTCCGCTGAGCCCCGTGAAGCGCGCGCGCCGCAAGTACCGGAGCAGCGCGGCGCCACCGCCCGCCGTCATGCGCGCGCACAGGCCAGCGCGCCCGCCACACTCCGCCGCCTGCATGTCCCTGCAACACGCGCGCACGCCACCCTGTGGTCAGCCTGGACAGCCAGCCGGGTCCGTCGACCCCCGCACCACCCCTCACCTGAGCGCAACCGCGAAGGCGAACACGGCGTCGGTGACGTACTGCAGCTGCGCCTCGAACTCGACGTCCTCGGCACGCAGGCGCTCGCGGCCGCTACACGCGCGCGCGTACTGTGCGTTGTACGGCGTGCGCGACGCGCCCGGGTAGCGGCACTTGAAGTGGTCCTCCCAGTACTCTGCAACGGGAGCGCGGGTCAGGCGGGGGTCGCGGGTACCGCAGTCTGGACAAGGGCGAGGGCGAGGAGACACATTACCGACAAACCAGGGGTTCCTATGGTTGTTCTCGACTGTGAGGTTAAGGAAGTACTCCTTGAAGCCTCGCACGGGCGAGGCGTGAGGCTGCACGGAGATGGTGCCCTCGACAGCGGCCTCCCGGCCGGCGGAGACGAGCGCGCGAGCCGACCAGCCGTCCGACCCGACCCAGCCGAACCAGCGCGTCGCGCCGAGCCGCACCGCCGCCGCCATCACGCCGGCCACCTCTTGATCCGATGCGAACACGATGACGCCTGCACACATACCACACCGCACGTCAGTTAGTGCCCGCCTGCAGGCGTTCCTTACAGTACAGTAGAGGACTGACCGCGCGCGCGCGGGCGCGCCAGCAGACGCTTCACGATCCCGTCGTAGGCGCGCTCGTCGGCCTCGCCCGAGTCCTTCACGAGGCGCTCCTTCACCGCGATGCAGATATCGCTCCGCGCCAGCATCGTCTCCAACTCTTCGAACGCCTGCGGAACGGTCCTCATCGTCATTATTGAAAACGAATCAAAGATGCATATGTATATGAAAAAATATGTTACTCATTATAACCGGCAACGTTTTATACCTACGTAGTGTTTTTTTACTTGGTACGGTACGGGGGGCACCCATAACTGGAGGAGTTACAAGTTTCGTAGGATGTGTACCAGTAAGTTTACCTGCACCTTCTCCGGGTGTGGGTGTCCCCAAGTCTTAGTTAAAAATCCACAGGCGGTAGTTCCACCTTTATGCCATAGTTGGATTCCTCGTAGACGATGGAGACGTAGCGCCACTGCAGCCGCTTGACGATCTCGACCATGGCGCGCACCTGGTGGAGGTCCGAGGGGATGGTGCGCGTGAAGTACTCGAACCGCGCCTTGTTCGACAGCTCCGGGGACGTCGAGAAGAACGACACCTGCACAGAAGACGTCATGCATATATAATCGATTGGTTGGGCGAAATAATAACTAGCTGCGTTGCTCTGAAAGAATAGAGTTTTATTACTAACAAAAGGTACAACAAAAAGAACAAGATAGATTTATAAAACACCAAATACCTGAAAGAAACTACATCTAAAGCTATTATTTCACACTATTTATTGGAATGATCCTCTTTCTGCAGAATATTTCAGGTCATTTCTTGTTATTCACATCACAAGTAATTCCAAGTTTTTTCAGTCGAATGACTCTTCAATTTTCAACTCTACTTCAGCTTCTTTCTCTGGTTTCGGGTGACAGATGTCCACTCAGTTTTGAAGATATTGTGCTTCATTACATCTCCCCCCCCAAGAAACACCTTTACAACTTTAAAGGCAATAGTTTTGTAACATGGTAAATATTTGACTTAAACCCAGTGTTTATTCTATATATTGAATTAGATAATTTTTCCATTATTTCATAAGGGCCAATTTTGAACTCGTCTAATTTTTTTCTGTTGAACCGATTTCCGTTTTCAACATAAACTAAGTCTCCTATTTTGAACTCGTGTTTTATTCTGTTTTTATCAAAGAGTTTCTTATTATAGTTGTGTGATTTAAACGTATTTATTAGTGCAATTTTTCTATCGTGCAATAAATCATTATGTGTTACTTGTTTTTTTAATTCATTTGGTAAAACATCAACGTTTTTACCTTCTAATAGATATTTAGGAGAGAAACCTGTTACAGTGTGCTCAGTTTCATTACATTTTAGGGTACATTCATGGGCGATAGTTCGACGGCCCCCACGTAAATTATCGAAACTGCAAAACCAGTACTTTACAGGGGATCAAATCTAAGTTTAGATTTAGATTTTTGACAAAAATTAAATTTGAATATTCAATATAAGAAGTTATTATTTAGTAGAAAATAGCATATTTTTGTACCATGTATTAGAATTTTTCATAATTTTCATATTTTAGGTGATATTACACATTCGATACTTTACTCGGCTACGGCTGGTTAATTTTTTATCGAATGTGCCAGTTTCGATATTGTTCTGCGACAAAATATTTAAGTCTACTATCGTATGTGCCCCTTTCGATTCTTTTCTGCGACAAGAAATGTTACTCAACTATCTAATGTGGTACTTTCGATTGTATGCTTTGTTATATTACTCAAGTTATGGTAACACAATACTAGTTTTGACATGAGATAACTCTCTGATATTAATTTATATCAGACTTCTAAGTAATTTTTAATGGATATTTGTGATAAATAAAAAATAAAACAATGACAAATTATTAATAGAGATAAATTTGTATTAAAAACCTTAAAAATATATTTAGTTACTATTTTTTTTAATAGGAAACAAATTAAAAAAAAATATTTTTGGCATAATGGAAGTAATAAAATTATTACAGAACATCACTGCTTTTAATGAATGAATTTAAGTGACTGTATACATTTCAATCTACATAATCATTTGTAACTAAAAAGTAATGAAAATATGATACTACAATCTTATTCATTTTAGTGATTAAAGAGATCAACAGGCAATAATTATCACAATATACCTTATACACCTACTAAACTTGCTTAAACTAATCAACAATCTTTATTTTAATTATAATCACCACAATCAACGTATATACATAGATAGAAATACTTATACTGAGCTCGAGTTTAAAGTACAGTGTGAAATTACGTAAATAATTTTATTAGGTCGTTATTGAACTCTACAAAAATAACCTATTCAGTCCTCTTTGTTAATGTCTTCATCATTGTTTCGAAAAATGTGACGCGTTTTGTAAAAATTATGATATTGATGTGGTATATTCCCAGCATTACAAAGTGACATCAAATTATATTTGGCTTCTGATATCAGCAAGCAACAAGAATACTAGAATACGAATTTGGTAAGAAATCAAGAAAGTCAAATGTCGCCATTACATTTGACTTTCTTGATTTCTTACCAAACTTTTTTTATTACGTCGGGTCTGAACTAAAATGTTTAGTGCAAGTAGTCCGATTCCAAGTCATACTTGTAAAGAATAACATTAGGATCAGTCTTTTATATGAATTTCCTTATTAACATTCCACTTCGCATCTTGATTTTCAGTGTTTTTCTTCCAATTTCTGCCATCTAACAGGGTTTAAAATCAAATAACATGTCTTGAGTCACTTCAGTTACTTTATAAGGAGAATTGTTTATTTTCGCCCAACGAACTATTTTGCCTATTAAAAGATCTCTCAATAAGAGCATGCACACTGTCTGCCTCTTGTTGAGTGTGGCCAGACTCTAAAAATCTGTGCGTGATATCGGTGTTGGATTTCCTGCTAGCTTGTATGTAGATGCTGTAGACTACCCTGTTACGGTTTTCGCTGGTGCAGTTATCCGACCAAAATCTGGAGTCATATGCACCATCTGCTACTTTAAGCTTCCTTTCCAGCGTCGAATACTGTCAAATGCATCAGTGACTACTTTCTTTTATAATAAAATAACGAAACCTCTCCACAAGGGCAGTTAAGTAACTTCTGACAGTTGTGAGTTGCGCATACTATTTGTCCAGGGTTTTGAATTGCTGTTCTTTATCCTCAGCTTTGCCACAAGCTTCTTGAACTGCGTCATTGTAACAAGATTGGTTTGATTTGATGGACGATAAAAATCTTGAACAGAGATAGGAGATGGAACCCGAGTTCATTACTACCAAAAATAACGATTTCAGAATCATTTTGCCCAAAATCCATCCATCTACCGCCGCACTTTCTTCGTAAAAGTCACTTAAATATTTCCACTCCTCGTTGGTAAACTCACATCGCACAGGAGATGCTGAAAATGAAGAAAAAAATGTATGAAAAATTACAACATCTATCGAAAATACAGGTCAAACTATTACTTTGACGTAGTAAAGTATCAAAAATGGTACTTTCGATATGTTCATAGCAGAGAAAAGAATCGAATGTACCACTTTCGATAAATTTATCAGTACAAAAACCAGAGAATACTATTGAAAGTGGTAGATTCGTTAGACCAAAGGGGCTTTTTGTCCTAGTATAATATCGAATCTACCACATTCGATCGTTTAAATCCAAATGTTTCGAAAATAACAATATATATAGCCAATTTTTATTTAAAAAAAATGCTTACTTAACTGGTTTTAATACTAAATTCATACATGTTGTACAATAAAGCTCTTAAACAAACAATCACGTACAAACAAATATAAAGTTTAAAAAACTTACAGAGTTGGTCATCCTTTGTATTGGAAATAACTGGTTCCGTTGACGTTTCACTGCGCTTTTTTATTATATTAACCATTTGTTTACCTCTTCTATTCATTTTGAACTAAAACTTAAACAAAAACTGACCTAAGCTTAACCTCAAAACGCACGTGCAACCTCGCTCACATTTCGGGTAATACTATCGAAACAGGTAGTTTCGATTGACGCCCGGGTACCGCTGACCACGAATAACATCGAAAGCGGCAGTTTCGATGTTTTAATGTGTTCATTTTATGCAATTTCGATTCTTTTCGATTGAAAAATAGTTGAAGGCATAGAGATTTAAAAAAATAAAAATAATAGCATCATAAATCTTTATCTTTACTTGCTATTGGTGCAATAAAACGAAAATGGCGTTTTTGCAGTTTCGATAATTTACGTGGGGGCCGTCGAGTTGTCTTGTCCACGCTAGTTTATTTTAGGGTACATTCATGGGCGATAGTTGTCTTGTCCAGGCTAGTTTAGGGTACATTCATGGGCGATAGTTGTCCAGGCTAGTTTAGGGTACATTCATTGGCGATAGTTGTCTTGTCCAGGCTAGTTTATTATCCTTTTTTTCATTTATTTTACATCTTATTTTTAGTCTTTCATTCAGACCATTCGAAAATGGTGCATTAACGGCAGTGAAGATAATAGATATATTTTGTGTGTCTTAAAAGTTTTTAAATTCTTTTGAATTTATACCAGGATATTGATCGGATAGAATTATGTCAATTTTATTTTCTTTATTTACTTTTTTAACTAACTTGATGAAATCTGTTGAATTTTGCGTCTTTGAAGTAAAGATAAATGCATATCTAGTAAAATGGTCTACTAGTAGGTGCAAATATGTTTTTGTGGAGCGGGAACCACCAAATCCTCCAATGGTATCTATTGAAACTATCTCAAATGGGTAGGTAGCAGGACCCAAGTGAGACATTAATCCAAATTTATATTTGCCTCTAGACTTATTTTTTATGCAAATTTCACAATTTTCACATAATTTTTTTATATTGGCTGTTAAGTTTTTAGCTTCATAAAATGGTTTAATTTTATTTTTCATTTGCTGTATTCCTATGTGGCAGTATAAATTATGAATGTTTTCTATAAATTCTTTACTGAATTTCTCAGATAGAACTATCTTTTCTCTTTTGCCAAGTTTCTTATAGTATATGTTATCTCTCAAAGTTAGTTTATTGTTACTATGTATTATATCTTCATTTGTTTTTTGGTCATTTTGGATATCTTCTAATTTAATTAAATTTACTATTTTTAAGAATTCATTTTGATTTTCGTTTGGCTCTAATACAGGATTTCTACTCAAGCTATCTGCCTCTAAGTTATATTTTCCAGGAGAATAGATTACTTCGAAGTTAAATTGTGATAAATAATATGTAAGATCTCCTAGTTCTTCATCTGTTCTGGCTTTGATATTCATTTTTTCTAAAGGCTTATGATCTGTAATAACCGTAAAGCTTTTTCCCATGAGCCAATGCTGCCAATATTTTACTGCTTCCTTAATTGCTAAACACTCTAGATAGATAGCTTTTTTATTTTTCTGGTATTGGTTTAATTTTCTTGAGAAATACGCACAAGGTTTAAAGTCTCCATTATTTTGTGGCTGTTTTAAAACAGCACCTATACCCTGCATACTAGCATCCGTATGTATGTATATAGGCAGATCCGGGTCAAAGATAGCCAAAATTGGTTTTGAACAAAGTAGATTTTTTATTTTCTCAAACGATTCCTGACAACTTCTGGACCAAATAAATTGCTGTCGTTTTCGCAACAAATTATGCAAAGGATCTAATATTATTGATATGTTAGGTATATATTTTCCATAAAAATTAATTTTTCCCAAGAATTGACGAATGTTTTTTTGTGTTTTTGGGACTGGGAACTCTTTTATAGCTTTTAAATTATCTTTTAGTGGAGTTATTGTATTATTCTTTATTATATGACCTAAATACTTCACGGAATCTTGCGCAAAGTTACATTTTGAAAATTTTAATTTAAAACCTTCCTTTGCAATGGCTTCTAACAACAATGACAAGTGTTTAATATGGTCGGTGAATGTTGTAGAAAATACCAAAATATCATCAATGTAATTTACAGTGAAATCTGATAGTCTATGTTTTCTAATTATGCTGCTTAATATTCTTTGGAATATTGCAGGAGAAGTCTTTAAGCCAAATGGTAAACAAGTCCATTGGAAATGAGAATCTTGGGTAACAAATGCGCTCTTATATTTGTCTTCGACTTTTAAAGGAATTGACCAAAATGCGGAGTTTATGTCTAGTGTTGAGAAAAACTTACAATTTCTTGTTTTGATCATTAAATCTTCGATTAGTGGGAATGGTTGTGCTTGAGGAACTAAAATTTTGTTCAACTCACGAAAGTCTATACATAGTCTTGATTTCTTACCTTCATCTCTTTTAAATGCTAGAGTTACAGGAGCAGCAAACGGACTATAAGATTCCTCAATCAAATTTTTTTGTAACAATTTTCCAATTTGTAATTCTATTTCTTTCTTATCTTCAATTGTGCATCTATACGGTCTTTTACTGCAATATCTATCTATCAGCAAATCAATGTGTGCTTCATAGCCCTTCACCGTGCCTATATCATATTTATCTTTTGCAAAGAGTGATTTGTACTTGCATATCAACTCTTCTATTTCTGATTGTTGTTTTTGATTTAAGTGATTTACCGTAATGTTGAAATTTTTTTCTTCTATGTGTTCATTATAGTTTATTTTACATTTATCTATTGTTTTTTCTAAGTCGGTTATCCTATTGCCATTCATTTCTTCTGACTTGTGATTATTTAAGTTTTGTTTAATCTGTAGTTTTTCATTTTGAATAAGATTAAAATCTTTTATGCAGTCTAACCCTATCAAGAAATCATAATCAAAAGATTCCCCATTTACCACGAAAATATTCATGTTTTTTTCGATATCAAAAATCTTTATCTTTAGTGTCACTATTCCTTTACTTTTTTCTACACCATTAATCGTTTTTAAATTAACATTTTTAGAATAATCTGTATTTTCAGGATTACTCTTCAAGGACAATAATCTAGAATTTATTAATGATACATTTGATCCTGAATCGTAAATCCCACTAGTTTCTAAGGAGTCATTTATTAAAATCTTAACCTTGATTAATGGTGGAATTACAAGTTTTTTGGATTAATTTAATTTAATTCGGTTTCCAACTCCGTATTGTTTACATTCCTTATCTGATCTCTTTTTGGTCTTTCGATATTTTTGTTTTTGAACCAACACAAGGATTCAGGGTGATATCGGTTCCCTTTGTTTTCTTTTTCACAAATCTTACATGGTAATTTTTCATATTTATCTTTCATTTTATTTTCAAAAACTCCTATCTTCTTTTCAGTATATTTTTTGTTTACTAAATGTTCTAGACCTCTGATAATGTTTATTTATTTATTTATTTAGATGGAAAACAAACAGCTTATGAATCTTAAATACTAGGAACAATGGTGGTAGGTATAACTTAAGCTTAAGAGTTTTCACTTATATGTATAACGTAAATATGCTTAAAAATAAACATTACATAATCTGATAAAGTTGATACAAGACAAATAAAATATAATAATGAAATTTAAACTGAGTTTATAGTGCTGTGCCTGTTTGTTAACAAATACGGAGTAAAATGTTGGTCTAAAGAGTCATAAAGTACATCCCTTTTATAAAAAAATAAAATAATAAAAAATATAATAAGATACTACTTTAATATATGAATAAAATAATATGTAAATATAATATATAAATAACTGTTTATGTAACGTTTAAATAATTACATACTGCTAAGAATTGAAGAAAGCCATGGATACTGTGTGTTTAAATATATTTTGGTTGGTGTGGAATAGATCAATTTGTGAGTAGTTTGTGTTATAGGTATGCATTGTGCGAGGCAGGTATGAGTTCTGACGGTAGTTAGTGGAGCACGTCGGGTAGTATAACTTAAGATTGCTTCTACGAGAGGAGCGACCAGAGGGTATCGATAATTTGATGTCTGATAACAGTGAGGGGGCGTCAACTACGTTTAACAATATATTATGGAGTAGTGTTAAATCCGCGGCTTCTTCTTTCTTCTTCATGTTAAATAAGTCTTTAGATTCTTTTATGTTGTTCCTATCGATTCTATCAGCTACAAAATTGGGCAATCCTGTAGCGATTAGATCAATTAGAGTTATTTTATCCATTGATCTATTTATTTCTAACAAAAGCCTCTCTTTTTTTATTGCATACTCCAATAATGACCCCTGTCTATATTTGTACCACATTGCATACCTGACGGGTGACCAACCTTTGTCCGCGTATGTTTCACAAAAATTATCTTTCCAAATTTGCCAATCTGAATGAATTGTGTACTTTATAAGCATCGAACTGTACCAGTCAAGACAAGAATCTTCTAAATAAAATCTAAGGGTCTCAATTTTTCTTGTGTCTTCTTCTATCTCGAACCGGTTGCACTCTGATTCAAAAATGTCCATCCATTGGGAAACATTTGAAGTTTTTCTAGTAAATTTATCTATTACAAATTTCTCCACTATGTTTTTGATAGTCTGTGGTTTCGATGTGTCTTTCTTTATTTCTGCAAAGTTCTTTAATATTCTTGATAATGCCTCCTCGGAAATCCCCGCAGCAGGAGCATGTGTCTCTGGTATTATTTCCTCCAAAAGATACTCTTTAAATTGCATATTTCCATCTTCATCCACATAAATACCTTTCATCTCCGATGTTATAGGGATCCAAACTTGTCTCTTATCATGTCTCTTTTTGAGTGTAGTTTTTACTTTTTGAAAAGCTTGAGTTTCCAACACCTTCTCGTGTAGTGTTACAGGTTGTAATCGTTCTGGTAGTGAGAATGTTTGTTGATCCGAATTCTTTATCGACGTTATGCAAATGATGTTAGACTTTGGGTCCTCACTTGCTTTCACCTTGAATTCAAAGCATAGTTTTTCCATGGTTTCTTGGCGTAATAGCCGTGTAAAGATGTAGTTTTATAATCGATTGGTTGGGCGAAATAATAACTAGCTGCGTTGCTCTGAAAGAATAGAGTTTTATTACTAACAAAAGGTACAACAAAAAGAACAAGATAGATTTATAAAACGCCAAATACCTGAAAGAAACTACATCTAAAGCTATTATTTCACACTATTTATTGGAATGATCCTCTTTCTGCAGAATATTTCAGGTCATTTCTTGTTATTCACATCACAAGTAATTCCAAGTTTTTTCAGTCGAATGACTCTTCAATTTTCAACTCTACTTCAGCTTCTTTCTCTGGTTTCGGGTGACAGATGTCCACTCAGTTTTGAAGCTATTGTGCTTCATTACACATATATGTAGGGTGGCTAGCGGGTAGAGGGGTAAGCCGCGCGGGGAAGGGGCACGTACCTGCGGTATCCGGAAGAGGCGCAGCAGGTTGGCGACCTGCACGGAGGTGACGGAGGAGGCGGCGCCCACCACGCCCGAGATGACCTTAGGCGCGCGGGCCGTCGCGTTGCACGAGTAGCGAGCGTCGTCGATGTTGCCGATGGAACCTGCGCACAGCGACCGGTGAGCGGGGCGGTGAGCGGGGCGGGGAGCGGGCGGAGAGCATCACTCACCCTTGATGAAATCGAGCGCCATCTCGAGACCGTAGGTGTCGTTGTCGCAGTCGTCGAGCACGTGAGCGCCCAGCCGCACACCCCGCGGCCCCAGCCCCCTGGCCCCCGCCACGTCCAGCGCGAACAGCATCGCCTCCAGCGCCTGCACGCCGCCCTGCGCCATCACCGGCCCGCACGTGAGCGTCTCCGAGCGCGCGTGCACCATCATCAACCCGCCCAGGATTATGTCTCCGTCCACGATGGCGGCGCGCTTCACCGGCCACGCCGTCGAGTTGACGGGGAGGAGGGAAGCTGCCGAGGCAACCACCCGCTCCGACCGCAGGGACGACGCCGCGGGCTCCGCTTTACTGTTGCTCTTCTGCTTCTTCCACATCTTGGAGATGTCGAAGGGAGCTATGAGCGAGTGCGAATCGCTGCTGCCGCCCCCGAAGGTCACCGGCGCGGCACCCTCAGCGGCGGGGGGAGCGGGGGGCGCCGCCGCCAGCAGCGCGAGCCCCAGCAGCAGCAGCGCCCCGCGGCGCCCCGACGGCGCCCGAGCGCTATCTCCGCACGCCACGACACGACCTATACGGAACCACGGAAATCAAAGAGAAACCAACCCGTTTCTACAAATTTGCAACTCAACAGAGGCGACTCACATTAGGTATATTAGGAAACTCACAAAAAGTTAACGTAACAAAGTTTCTGTGTCTCGATCTGTATCTCGATCCGCGAGTCGTCACCTCGGGCCGCGTGCGTGCGGCTCGACGCTCGGCGTGGCACTGACTGCCTGCCGCCCCCGTCACCAACGCAACCCCCGCCCGCCCAACCCCATCCCCGTCTGGAACTACAGCCGCGGTGAAGGCTCTCCAGCTCAAAACTCTAACTCAATAACTTCGGTTTACAAAATAAGCAATTAGACTAATCAAATTTATACTAGAAACAGCTTTTTATTTATCAACACACAAAACACATTATTATTCAACACACAAAACACATTACAATGCCATCTAAAATAATCATACAAAAAAGAATTAGTTATGAACTACATTGTACCGTAAATATATGTGTGTACAGCTAACATTTAATAAAATTATTAACATTAAATAAGATACTGGTCACTGGTAAGCGGAAACTGTTGTAAGTACCTTTATTTGTTCTTGTTTAGAAATGTATTGTTATTTACTAGGTATAAGCTTTTTGTTTCCCAAATAAATAAAAATAATATAAAATAATATTTTTACAAACGGCATGCGTAAACGGTTCGACATGTTATCTCTTGATACGTGCACGCAGACACGTACGAGTAGGAGTGCGTGACGTGGTCAGTAGGGCACGAGGTGCGCGTCGTCGGTGTAGTCGTGCGGCTGCAGCTTGCGGTCCATGTCGCGCAGCGGGTGCGCGCGCGCTCTTGCCTGCGTGGCGCACCATGAGCCCGCGTCTCCCCCCGCGCGCACCAGCACGCGTCCCTCCACGGGCGCACCCCGCCAACGCGCCCTGTACAGCACGTAGATGCGCTGCGGCGTGCCGGGGCGCAGCGTCAGCGCAAGCGGCCACACGCGGAACTCGCCGCCGCCCACCCACTGCACTTGCACCTCGATAGTCTCCGTGCCTGCAGCAGTACACCACAGTACAGTACAGTACAGCACGACGACAGATACCTGCGAGTGCGACAGGGCGCGGTGCCGGTACTCACGGCTGGAGTGCTGCAGCGTGAAGTAGCTCTTGCGCGAGTCTCCATCGGTGACGGGCCCCAGGTCCAGCAGCGCGGGCGCCAGCACCAGCGCCGGGAACTCCAACTCCAGGTGCAGCGGCATGCTCTGCAACACGTCGCCTGCTTACCGACCATTATACCACAGTGAAGGTACCAGGGCGGGTATACTACGGTAGAGAAGGTACCAGCAGGACATTGTCGTCGTCGTAGAAGCGCAGGTGGGTGCAGGTGCGCTCCCACTGCAGGTAAGGAGGCGGTGCGTGGGTCTCGGGGGGCGGTGCGGGGGTCGCGGGGGGCGTGGAGTCAGGAGTCGCGGAGTCGCGGTGCGGGGGCTCGTACTCCGCTGGACCCCCGGCCGCAGCCACCTCGCACCTCGCCCACGCCGAACACGTCTTCACGTTCACCTCCACGCACATCTGCGGGCAACGAGACACCTTTTATTATCAACACATTTTAATTTAAATGTGCTGGTTACCGTAATGCAATAGATCGGCGTCGGACAGAGAGCTCGGTCACCTCAAGCGAACTCCAGGGCTGCAGGTGTATCTCTGCGAACTGGACACGGCGCCTCGCGGCGCGGTCCCCGCAGCCTCCCTCCTCCACCGCTTCCTGGACCAGCGCCCAGGGCTCCCGGCACCGCGCCGCCACCTGCAGCTCGCCCGACCCTTCGTTGCGCAAGCGGAACCGCTTGCGCACCCTGAGGACCACACGCACCGCTCTGAAGAGAGAACTCACAACCGAGATAGTACGTTTTACAATAGATAATAATAACAAGACAGCGTTTTGAGTGAAGTTCGTCGAGTACAAAGTAAAACCTGAGCTCCTTGTCTGCGGGCAAGTAGAGCGCGCACAAACGCAGGCGCAGCTCGGGCACGGAGGCGGCGAGCCGCGCCGCGCGCGCCGTCTGCCGCAGTCGCACGCGTCGCGCCGCCGGCTCCGCGCGAAACCAGCCGCAACCGGCCTGGGTCAGCGGGAGCGGACGCAGCAGCACGGCGGCGGCGGGCGCCAGCTCCCCGTGCAGCGGCGCCGTCAGCTGCAGGCGCCACGAGACACGATCGCCGCTCGCCACGCGGCAGCACGCCGGCCACACCTGCATGCACACGCCTCACACAGTCACACACCGACCTGTGCCAGCCCAGCCTACCATTGCAGTTGCTACCTACCTTGAAGCAGGAGTCCTCCACCTGGTACCCGTAGTCGGGTCCCAGGAACAGCTCGACGCCGGTGTCCATGTCCTCCTCGTAGCTGGCCGTATCCCCCGTCCCCTGCCCGTTCGACCAGCTCGTCGACTTCTCCGACTCCTCACTCTCCGCTGCAACGGTCAAACCTCACAGTTTATTTTATGTTTGTATTTATTTAGGAAACAAACAGTTATAATTATAGTGATTACAGAACTTATAACTAATACTCAAACCAATAAATGGTTCCACCTTTAAAAAATTGTACACAAATAGTGGCGCTGAGACGTGTGCGAGACTTAACAGTTACAGATTACTTCAATTCATATCTTATACGAGTTCATCCTTATAGATAAAAAAGGGTGAATGTAAATTAATATTTTAGAAAATATAATAAAAAATAGAAGTACATTATATGTTGTATATTATTATATATTGTATAGTATGTATTTATCATCAACTGAGTACAATATGTTCCAATTAGCGAGCGGCAGTGCCTAGGCCAATGCAAAGGCAGTACAAGCGGGCGGGCAATAGCGTATCAAAGCGTTGTCTCACAAATACATATCTTATAATGTTTGCCTATCACTGGTGCGGTGTGTAATGTCGTAAAGGGCTGTGTTATGTGATTGCGTTCTATACTACCGATCTGTAAGAATGGTGAAGGGATACGGAGCGGCGAGTAGAGACACGGGCAGACGGGCGGCGACACGACCACCAGGCGGTAGTACAGCCGGAACGGCAGCGCGGCCGACTCGTGTGACGCACTGACTGCGTTCTATATTTTATAAGAATGGTGGAGACATACGGGGCCGCGGTTAAAGACACGGGCAGACGGGCGGCGACACGACCACCAGGTGGTAGTACAGCCGGAACGGCAGCGCGGCCGACTCGTGTGACGCACTGACTGCGTTCTATATTTTATAAGAATGGTGGAGACATACGGGGCCGCGATTAAAGACACGGGCAGACGGGTGGCGGCACGTCCACCAGGCGGTAGTACAGCCGGAACGGCTGCTCGGCCGACTCGTGTGACGCACTGACTGCGTTCTATATCTAAAAGAATGGTGAGAAGACATACGAGGTGGCGGGTAAAGACACGGACAGACGGGCGGCAGCACGTCCACCAGGCGGTAGTACAGCCGGAACGGCAGCGCGGCCGACTCGTGCTCTGCAACACAACACAAGTATACAATTTATTGGTAATCATTTTACATGTCAAATTTTCTTAAAAATAGTTAAAATACAAATTGTACTCTTCGATTCAAATCGATTACCAAATTAAATTAGGTAATATATTTTAAGTGATAAAAATTAAAAGTATTAAAATAAAATGGGAAATAAAAGATTAAAAATGGAAAACAATAAATATATTATAAAATCACTGTCCCAGTAGTTCGTTCACTGGATAGAAGTTCTGCTCGAAAAGATAACGTTTAAATCTTATTTTGAAGCATTGTAGAGTGGCATCAGCTGTGACGGAGTCTGGTAGTTTATTGTAAAGAAGACTGCCGTACGCGTACCCATAACATGGGTTAGCTTTGAGGACTTCGTGAGAGAGCGGGCGATAGTAGCAAGCTTGCCAGCGTTCCGCGTTCCGCGTTCCGTACGGGTGGGAACGGTGACACCGTTCTTCGTGAAATCATTCAGGTTTGTGCGTACATGCGGTGTATGTACGCTTGCATTATCTAAATGCAGGGCAGTGTAAGTATTCTTAGTTCTTTAAAATATGGTCTAGCGGAGACGTCAAGTCGGATGTTAACCAAAATATGAGAGTATCTAGACTCTAGATACTCTCATACAAAACTCGTTCTAAGCTTTTTTATCCTCTAGATTCTAGAGGAAAAAAATGCTTGGAACGAGTTTTGCCCCAACTTGAGGTCGCTAGCGAAAGAGAATTTGTTTAATACTTCAAAGTTGGTTAATCGCCTCTTCCTTCATGCTTGTAACGATATAGTCTATTTGGCTTCTATTGCCCTTCGGTGAAAGCCGAGTCCATAAGTTCTGATTTCTTTTTTTAACATTGTGTTTAGAAGGAAAGGCCTATAATGTCAAACTTTACGTTGGATACTGCCTCTTTAAACTCAATCAATTTTTCTTCTGACAGAAGAACTCTACACCTGCACATACAATGCAAGATGAATTGTATGTGCAGATGTAGAGTGGTTTAAGTTTGCCTGGAGGGTTTTGGTCATTGACCCCCACGGTGACCGACCGGGTTGGGGGACGTGGAGAGGTTGCTGTAGTTGCAAGTCATTTAGTGGTCATTTAGTTGAGGAAGTTCCTGCGGTAGTGGTGTTTGTGGGTTGACCCCGCTGCGCAAAGAATCTGGTTATTTCAGTTTTATTATTCTTTTGTTTCATGTATTGTTTATTAGGTTGCTTTTCTCCGCTTGAAGAGTCTCCTGTGTCTGGTTTGTTTCTTTTGTTCGTGTCTTTAAGTATAATCATTTTATAATATTTCATCACAGCTCTTTTTCCTTGCTCTCTCAGTCCTAGCAGCTTTTCTTGAAGTTCTTTACGTTTTTTACGTACTTCCGGCGGGTAATCTTCCTTGACATAATAAGGGGTTTTTTCTAGTAATTTTTGGTTTTTCAGGATTTCGATTTTCTTACCTAGTGTGATGAAAACAACCACAATAGGTGTTAATTTTTAATTTTGTTTTCCAAGTCTTCTCACTGATTCAATATTAGCTAAATTGCAGTTTATTTTCATAGTTTGTAAATAATTTTTAGTATTTTCTGTGATACCCTTTGTCTTGTTCTTCAATTCCAAAAACAGTAGGATTCTTTTTCTCATAATTATATCTTTCAAAATAATCAATTGATTTTTTCTGTTCCATTATTTTTTCTTCCAGAATGTTGTTTTTATTTTCTAAGCTCTTAAATTTTTCGTTAATGTTGTTATTTATTGACCTTCTTGAAGTTTTTTCAAAAGTTGAGCTATTTCTTCCAAGTTGAGCTAGGTATTTCTACAAGTAGCACCCTTAGACGATTTGGTACGGGACTGCGATGATGAGATTGCTTTGGATAGCTTTGCATCCACCTTCAAGTAAGATAAAAAGGAAAGACAATGACAACGTACAAATCACGATCGTTTTGTCCTTGATTAGATTAGACTGTCTGCCTATAAGTTCAATAATGTTCACTTTCCAGCACAATTTACACAAATTTGTCCATTTCACTTCTCTTTTACTAGATTTTGTTTCCAGTTTTTAGGTTATGTGCGCCGGGCCAGTATTTGTATGTTTTTGTCTTTATTTGGCCAGATTAGGCCTTGATATCAATTGAACTTTGTTTTACGGTCTTTATTAACGTAATTAAATGGTTTTCACGCTGAACAGTGAACTGTTTATTTATTTTTTATCATTTTTTACGATAGAACATAAACTGGTTGTGCGACTGTCGCGCCTCTCTCTCATTTAGTTAATTTAATTAATTAATTTTATATATGTAATTCGAAAATAGAAATATTAATATTGTGTACTTAAATTGAAACTAAATATTGGTATGCCTATGTTAGGTAGAATATTGTAAGCGGCGTGAAATTGCTGACTTATCCTTTTTGCTCAAAATCACTTGCCGCCTAGCGCTTCACCGCTCAGCCGCCTAGCGCCGCGCGCGCCTAGGCGCTAGGCGGCGCGCGGCGGCTGAGCGGTGAAGCTTTTAATGAGAGAACTGATGCATCAAATGTACTGCCAATGTATTGTTAACTGATTACTTCATTCCTTTTGTTAGATTTATCTTGATTAGCTGTTTTTTACCCGTCAAAATCTTAATTTAAGCTTTCTAGGATATATTTTTTCCATATTATTATGTTTATTATAAGCTTCTGGTTTTCCAATAAATAAATATATATATAACTGGACACAATTATAATTTTAAGTCCTACATTGTAACATATATTCTGGCAAATACACATTTTTAATCTTTAATGTTAAAATCCCAGCGTAGCGGCCCTTAGCGGCCCGTAGCGGCCCGTAGCGGCCCGTAGCGGCCCGTAGCGGCCCAGTCGCCGGGCGGAGAGGTGGCGTGGGACGATGAGCAGTGACTAGTAGGTTTGTAGTTAATTTAGTGCAAGCACGCATAGGTACATACCGTGTTCGGTGAGCATGTAGGCGTGCAGCTCGAGGTCGCAGCGCGACGTGTTGCGCGCCACCAGCGCGCGCTGCGCGTCGCCCGCCGACATCCTGCAACACACACACGCTCACATCCCCAGACGGAATCGTGGCTGGCACTAAATTCAAATAATAGATAGCATTAAGTTTTTGGGTGTTAATCTAGACAGCCCTTTTCGCTGGACAAAACATGACATGTAAACGAAGTGACAAGAAAGCTTAACAAATTCGTATATGCTCTCCGGCGTATAAGAGATACCTATATCTTCTTTAGATGCAGCCCTCAAGGCTTCTCATGGTTATGTTGGAGCCAGACTACAATATGGTTATTGCTTTGGGGCAACTCCACAGAAAGCAATGGCGCTTTCATTTCATTACATAAACAATTATAAGGTCAATTTGTAGAGCATACAGATTGGATTCTTGCGTACCGCTGTTTAAAAAGCTGGGAATATTGCCACTTCCTTGCCTCTACATCAAACAAGCTATTCTATTTGTAAAGACTCAGCCCATTTTTAAAACTAACAAAGATATAAAATCCCTACGAAAGAATCTAGATCGTTGTGATAGACAGTTAAGAAACAAGTCCTATATAATAAGCTTTATTACCCGGATTTAATGTAGCACTCACTAGAAAGAATGCATTCTGCATGAGAGATATTTAACGCTCTACCTGATGGACTCAAGGAGCTGCCCATCGATAGACTGGAACAAGTTACATAAGTGGTTGCCTGGCTGCTGCTTGTACTCGCTTACTGAATATTTAGAGCATTGTAAAAAAGTAGATACCCTAATTTATGAACCTGCTGGGAAATGACAAAAAAATTGTCTAGCTCCTTTTTCTTTTTTTTAATGTATGTATTATGTGTAATTTAAAATGTTGCATGCCATCATTAATGGTAGAACATAATGAACTTATTTATTAAGATTAAGACCTTATTTTGTATTTTTGCAAATAAATATATGACTATGAGTATGACACCACCCGCTACCGCTGACACCAACTTACAGCTTCCACTCCCCTCCTCGCAGGATGCAATCAGTGAGTGCGGTCCACAACTAGTTGGAAACTGCACATTCACAGACGTAAGCTTAGTTGAAAACCTACAAGTAAATGCTAAGCAAAAAACAATAAATACAGCTCTATTTATTGTTTTTTGCTTAGCATTTACTTGTAGGTTTTATTATTGTATGTAGCTGTCATCATCATCATCATGTAGCTACATGATGATGATGATGATGACCGCTACATACAATAATAAATAAAGACATGACTTGAATCAGTATTCCATCCAGGGTTTCTAAGGCGAGGAATAGTGGACAAATTTACATAAATTATGCGAATTTGGTTATTAGTACAAAAGGCGTAAATGAGTTCGCAGCCTTCTGTCCTTCCCTTCGTGCGGACATAATGTTATTTAGAGGAGAACGTGCGAGCGGACCGTGGACCCTTCGCCCCCTGGCTCTACAAAGTAACCAGAACAAACTGACGTTTATTTGCAACGGATAAATAACCTCCATCGGCGTTTTACAAAAAGAAAATAACAAGATCCGTCAAGTGCGAGTGTAACTCGTGCACTACTACATTTTGTCAACATTACACACAACCCCACTAATATTATAAAATAATGTGAACATTTAGATGGATGGATAGATGGATGGATGTTTGTTACTCAATCACGCCAGAACGGCTGAGCGGATCTGAATGAAATTTGGCACAGAGATAGATTATATATATAGTCTGGAATAGCACATAGGCTACTTTTTATACCAGAATTCTCTCGGGAACGGGAACTACGCGGGTGAAACTGCGAGGCGCTGCTAGTATACTATAGGTACCGGTTAAAGATTTAGCTATTTAATTAACACTGAAAAATACTAGGTACCTTTCAGATGGATCGCTCTACAATAAATTCGAAAACTGTTTCGAATTGTACAAACCGATAACTTTCATTTGACAACCAACTTGCCCATAGGTCTCTTTTACAATTTCAACATTACAATTTGTACTACAAATTTTCATTTTCATTTGTATTTACAGCTACAGATAGCCTAATAAGCCGAAGCCGGAATACTAAACCAAATACAAACGAAGAAAAAAGAAAAACTGAATTACAAAACACTCCCCCAAGCCTCGTGTTCCTCGTGCAGGACAGAGAGCACAACTCTCTAATAGCACGAGGAAACATTAATGAAGAGAGCGAGATAATGGGCGCGTCTTCCGCATGCAGACACGTGCTGTAAGGGGCGGTCGCGGAAGCAGCGTGCGACCCGCCCGCGCCGCGCCGGTGCGACCCGCCCGCGCCGCGCCGCGCCGGTGCGACAGTCTTTTGTATCGCTCCAGATCCTTACGCCTTCCATTGTCATTCTCCAGGTAGTGATGCATGTTAGGCAAAACCTGAAGCAGTTCCAGATGCGCAATTGCGCATCGCAATTGCGATGTGGAAACCACCACACGCGACCCTACAATACCCGCGGAGCTGGCAAGCTCTCTGCGGTGTCACACAGACAGGCTAAGTTGGACCGACGCACGCACGTGCCGGGCTGGGACCCGCGTGGTACAGCCGCCTCCCGGATCAGGTAGCCACACCACCTAGCCTCTTCATTTAAGCGTCGACTTAAATTGTGGCTCGTCGAGAAGGTTTTCTACAGTGTTGACGTATATGTGCGAAAAATTGAATAGTATTTTAATGATTTATTTAGTACTTTTAATTTGTTTTATTTTATTCATAATTGAAATTAGAATTCGATTATTTATTATTAGATAGCTATAATAATTATTTTCTGACTTGCAATACATTTTACCAATAATTGATTATTCAGATTACAAAGATCCACGGTCCATCATATAGGTATACTCGCCTACAGAGCAATACGATACCAGCTCCTTAGAGTCATTTTACCCAGAGATAAATAAAACAATCCAAGACTATGCGCACAAACACCTTGTTGTGATGCGAGACTTCAATGGACAAATTGGAGAACGACAACCAGAAGAAGACACAGTCCTGCGATCATTTGTATGACAAGACCTGAAGTAGGAATGGAGAGACATAGAGATCGCACATAGAGCTCTTATGTAAGAAAATTAATAGTACTGCGTACCTATGTTTTGTATAAACTATCCCCAACTTTAAATATAAAAACACTACTCATAGCATATCATGGACTAATTGCATCTCGCGTCAGATATGGATTGATTTTTTGGGGGAACTCTACTGACGCATCAAAAGAGATGTATAAGGGCGATGTTCAACCTCAACGTGCTAGAATCTTGTAAAGCATACTTCATAGAACACAATATCCTAACCATTCCTTCGTTGTACATTCTGGAAACTGCTATGATGGTGAAAAATAACAATGACTTATTTTGTAGACTGTCCGATGTCGTTGTGCGGAACAGACGAGACAATAATAAAGTATGTGTCCCTAAATGTCAAACCACGTTCATGCATAAAAGCGTCTTTTATATGGCTCCTTATATATATAATAAACTCCCTTCCAGTCGCTGCGTAAACTCCCTTCTTCATTGTTCTATAGTAAGTTAAGATCATTCTTATCGAAAACCGCCTATTACACCATTCATGAATTTATGACTGATTAAAATGTTAATACAAATATGATTTGACGCAGCTTATTATTTATTTAGATTTAGACTAACATTATTTAATTTTAATTCTTTGATTTATTGACATTTAGTATATTTTTCTCTTTTTATTATGTTTTTGTTTTAATTAGACGATCAGTATTTGATTTGTATTAAAAAAATTGCATACCTTAGCAGAGGCAAAAACAATGATCCAAATGTGCACTATAAGATCTTTAAAACATTGTATTTTCTAGCAATAAACGAACTTTGTCTTATCTTATCACCGGACAGAAAAACAAAAACATAGGGCCTAGGCTAACCTCATAAGTAACCCCCCCCCCCCCCACGAAAGTCATTAGCAATCTTAATTTCAATACCAACCACCGAATGATTCGAGCAGAACTGCTGACCACCCCACCAAAAAATCCAAGACCTAAAATCAATACGATGATAAAACTCACGAAATACCTCAAATAAATAATTCAGTAACTAAGGTTTTTATTTTTTATTATAGTACTCTGGGTAATTTCTAAGAAATTAATAAATCCCAAAAATTTACGATCTCGACGGGATTCGAACCCGCACCTTCCCCTTCAGCGCAGGGTTGCTCTTTTTCCAACTAAGCTACGTGATCTTATCTAGTCGACCCGTAAATCTTTGGGAGTTCTTTCGGCACTTACGCCGTCAGCGCCACCTACAGAGGAAACAATGAAGTTATCCAATTCTGCTCAAAGACCAAATTTACATTTAGTTCTTTGACGAGAGGTTTTGCCGTTGCTTGATTCTAAGGTTTTTATTTTTTATTATAGTACTCTGGGTAATTTCTAAGAAATTAATAAATCCCAAAAATTTACGATCTCGACGGGATATTAATTTCTTAGAAATTACCCAGAGTACTATAATAAAAAATAAAAACCTTAGAATCAAGCAACGGCAAAACCTCTCGTCAAAGAACTAAATGTAAATTTGGTCTTTGAGCAGAATTGGATAACTTCATTGTTTCCTCTGTAGGTGGCGCTGACGGCGTAAGTGCCGAAAGAACTCCCAAAGATTTACGGGTCGACTAGATAAGATCACGTAGCTTAGTTGGAAAAAGAGCAACCCTGCGCTGAAGGGGAAGGTGCGGGTTCGAATCCCGTCGAGATCGTAAATTTTTGGGATTTATTAATTTCTTAGTAATTCAGTAACGTCAAAACTTATAGATTACAATACATGAATATGGAGTTCCAAGAAAAACAGTATACAATTGGTTAGAAGAATCAATTAAAACACATATTCAACAAGGGACTAATAGCAAGGACATGTCTAACAAGTGGAAGACAGCCAAGACCATTAGACTTCTCAATCGAAGAGTTGATCTAATTAATGGAGAAAATAAAAGCGACAGTTGAGAGTGAAGCGAAGACAAGGAATATTGGAAACTAGCTGTTACCCGCGACTTCGTCCACGTGGAATTTGATTTCTCAACTTATCCATATAGACTTTGGACTGTACATTGTCCCAAAGAGTGATGTGATGTCACAGGATCTGGACAGCCAACTTAGTTTAAATTGTTCTCGCAATAGAGCCATGTTTTCACGTGGTCTGTGGCAAGTGGCGCCACCGTCTTGCTGGTAGGTATTTATGTACTTATATCCTGGAGATCGTAGGCTTTAATTTAAGGTCAAAATAGTCCGCTTATCACGGCATGACAACGTTCGTCATGACAGCTCGGACGCTTGATCGAAAAATGTAACTGCAGAATAGACAATATTAACTGCAGTTACGAATGTTGAATGTTAAGAATGGTTCTTATGTGTGATAATAAAGGTAGCCCAGTAAATTTGTTTTTTTTTTACTTATTTTTTAGTTCGAAAACGAAATCACCCTAATCGGGGTGTCACGTCACATTACTAATCCGAAAGGAGCTGATTCTGAACCGCGAGTCAACGTGAATAATGTATTTTTGAATTTAAAATACCTAATCAAAGTTTTTTACTTTATTCTAAGGTTTTTATTTATTATAGTACTCTGGGTAATTTCTAAGAAATGTTTCCTCTGTAGGTGGCGCTGACGGCGTAAGTACCGAAAGAACTCCCAAAGATTTACGGGTCGACTAGATAAGATCACGTAGCTTAGTTGGAAAAAGAGCAACCCTGCGCTGAAGGGGAAGGTGCGGGTTCGAATCCCGTCGAGATCGTAAATTTTTGGGATTTATTAATTTTTTACTTTATCTTGAGATTTTGTTCTCCCTATTTGTGTTCTATGACACTCATGGAATATTAAACATACCAAAATTTCAATTTTTTTTTTTGCTGTTTTCTTTATGTAAACCGGTGTTTTGTCGTCTGAGTACTTTACGACTCTTTTTTTTGTAGCATTCTTGTTTCTTATGCTACTACCGTCAATTTCAGAACACGATAAATGAAATACGTGTTGGTTTAGTTAACTGTTAATGAGTATACAGAGCATTTTTGTTTCAATTTTCGACTCCAATTTTGAACCCCTTAGAGTTTGAATTTCCAATATTCCTTTCTTAGTGCTCACTTTCATACCAGGACCTACACACCTTGCAAGTTTCAAGTCTCTACGCTTACTGGTTTAGGCTGTAGCTTGTCTATATGTCAGGACAAAGAGTTTTATTTAGTATAGATTGCTACATCATTCTACAAGGATCTATACGAAAGTACTACAGCGGATAGTGAAATAAAACTCTTGGGAATATCATCGGTACCCAGCATCATGCAGGAAGATATACAATCTGCTTAGAAACCCACAGGTACGGTAATGCTCCAGGACCCGACGGAATTAGCAATGAAATGCTTAAAGAAGCTAAATTGACAATAATACCTATTTCGGAAGAAATCTTCAATTCAAAATTTTCAAATTTCAAAATTGTGTCAAATGACATCATAAACACAGAAACGATCCCACAATAATGGACTCAATCGAATATAATACAAAAAAGGAGACCAAAACGATGTAAGTAACTACCGGCCCATAAGTTTGAAGTCCAATTTGTACAAAATATTTGCAAAGATCATAGTGAAGCGAAATCGAAAGACGGATAACAAACAGTTGGAAAAGGTATTGGGGTCTTAGGGAAGTAATGAAGGAGAAACCCCATAACTATAACTACATATAGCACAAAGAGCAAACTATTCAACGTCTGCATCCTCCCATTTGAATGTATGGAAATCAAACATGGCTCATTACAAACAAAATAACCAACGGAATTCGACGAACATTTCGTGGCGACGACCTCTGTGGCGCAGTGGGCGAAGGTCCGCCTGCGACGAACGAGGTTGCAGATTCGATTCCCGCCTTGGGACTAATATTTGTACGATCTGCAGGTATTTGTTCCGGGTGTTCTGGTCGTTTTCTATGTGTAGTAAAAAATATCTATCTATGTACTGTATTGTATTATGTATATCAGTTATCTAGTACCCATAACACAAGCTCTGCTTAGCTTGGGGCTAGATAATGCTGTGTGAATCGTCCAGCAAAATTTATATATATATTATGTATTTATTTATATAAATATATTCTGTAATATATTAATTGCCGTTAGCCAACAAGCAATGGAGCGAAGTATGCTCGGAGTAAAGAGGGCGGATAGAATAAGAAACGTCAACATAAGGAAAAAGACCAAGGTACAAGACGCAACCTTAAAAATAGAAAGGCGGAAATGGACAGTTCACATGATCAGAGGAAAAGAAAAATGGAGTAAGAAAGTTACACAATGGTATCCAAGAGAAGGAAAAAGGAAAAAAGGTAGACAACAAAAAAGATGGGACGATGATATACCTAATTCAGGTTACGGGCACAACATGGAGTAGAGCGACTAGAGAGATCAGAATGGAGGAGGTTGGAGCAGGCCATGTCAACAGGCAAACGGACCTCTGAGAAATGCAGTAAGCAGTCGAGTATCTCACCAGAGCTGCAGAGGAATGTCTGCAAGCGGGGCGTCGGCGGCGGCAGCGGCGGGCTCGCAGGGCTGGCTGTGCTCGGAGCGGCGCCGCGGTGGAGGCGCCAGCACGAACTGCAGCGGGCTACCCACCGCCTCCGCCCACACGTCCAGCACGAGCGGCTCCACGCCCGTCACCTGCAACACGACGCACTATGAAAAATGGTACACCAAGAGCATATCAAAAATGGCTATAACAAATATCATAATTCATCTAATATTTTCTATAACAACAGATATAATCAATAAAAATTAAATGAAATCAATGGGGAAACGTTACATTTTTGGCTATTTGCTGCATTTTGGCCAAAACTGTATCTCTTAAACCGTTATAAATCAAATCAATAACGTTTATTTATTTAAGCTTTCGTTAGGCTATACAAAATAAACACTTAGAAAAGTAAAATTTTATACATAAACAGCTTCTGGTATATCAGCAGTGAGCTTTGAGGCAGAAAGGCAGGGCCGTGCGGGTACCTGTATGAGCAGCTGGTTGTGGTAAAGCCCCCAGCAGTCAGCGTACAGCCGCAGCTGCAGCACCACCGAGGTGCGCGCCGCGAGCACCCCCGCCGCGCACCCCCTAGCACACCGGCCACCACCGGCGTCCTGGCACACCACTTCCGCCATCACCCCCGGGAACTGCACGCGCTCCGCGAACGAGTCTAAGCAACACACACAATCTGTCTCGGTTACAAATTACTAGTAGAAATAAGACCTTGTCTTTTTATTTAAAACCAGATCAATAGTAGACCTTTCGTACCCCTGCCTGTACCAATCAGAGTCTTAGATTTATAAAAAACCAAAATAAGATAATTATAGCTAATTTTCATTTCATAATCTAATATTTACATTAGCTTTGATTGGTTGTAAGAAAAATATTTAGCTTATTATTTTTTTCAGCGACCTATCCTAAAAACTACCTACTGGCTTTCATGAAGAATAAACCCTGAACATTTTCATTTGGCTAGTACTACGGCAGTTGAAAAATGTACTTATATGGTGTAATAGAACCAACAATCTGTCACCAAAAAGCCTTGTTAGCCAAAAACTACTTGTTCATGTCAACGAAAGGATAGCTAAATAAAACCATTATGTCTCGCTCTTGCATGGCTGTGACAGGCTACCGACCGAAATAAAGCCGAATGAAAGATCACTGCCGGAGGAGTCCCTAGAGTCATCAGAGTGGATCAGAAACAGAACCGACGAGAATTCTAGACGAGGGTAGAAAAAAAGCAGAAACCGGTGTCTATTAAAAAGTACCTGCGACTAGCGCAGTGAGGCTCTCCAGTCAGGGCCCACTAAAGTACCTGCGACTAGCGCAGTGAGGCTCTCCAGTCAGGGCCCACTAAAGTACCTGCGACTAGCACAGTGAGGCTCTCCAGTCAGGGCCCACTAAGGTTCTGAAACGCAGGAAACTCAAAGAAACTGTAAAATGTCCTAACAGCACCACCACGGCACCGCCGGCCTCAGCAACGAAGACGCAGAGCACGGCCCCAGTACACATATGGATACCAAATGTATACTGTGGCACGGCGCCGTTACCACCACCCAGCAACAACACGCACACCAATAAGCAAATCCCTCACATTCTGCCATCTCAATAAACGTGCACTCAACACCAAAACTAGCTAGAAGCTACAAGTGCTACTCTAATGAGCTTGCTAATAATTACCGAACACTTCCTTCGCACTCATGAAATAGACTACCTTACCTTATGTTACAACGCCTATCTATCTGGTGGAAGCGACGCGTGACCCGAGAGCTGGTGAGTATCTGGCGCAGCGCATCAGCATTGCCGTACAGTGGAGTCATGCAGCCAGCAGCGTCTTGGGCACGCTTCCCACTGGTATTCACATGGATCACTTGAGCTACCTCTAGATTGCTTGCAACAGTCTGCAGTTAGCTCTATTGTTTGAATTGTAAATACTAGTTTTAATTTGTTTTATTATTTGATTGTAATTTCTTTTTTCTTCAAGAAAAATAAAATTTTCCTCGTAAACACCCAACGACAGATCACACAGCTGGTTCTCACTCGTGTCTACTTGATCTAAGGCTGAACACGCCTCTATGGTACTATACTAACTCTATGTACTAGCCATATAATAACTGTATGCTTCACACCCACCACATTGTATGATAGACACCATAGAGTTTATATAGTACTTTATTTATAAACTCTATGTATGACACTCTGAAACAGACACTGGCGGAGTCGCGGCGGCGCCGTAAAGAAGTTGAAGATGAAGTTGTGACGTCAGCACCAACGGCAGAGCGTTTTCGATCACGTGCTCGAACATACTATGGCACTCCTCTGCCGAGGATATTTGGGTCACAGTAACCGGAAAAAACACTGACCGCACTTTAAATAAAATTCATTTTTGCACTCTTTATCTTTGTAGCGAAAACTTAGGAAATTCATTTAACACGCAACTTACTAATTTTACTGATAAACTTGCTTGTATTGTTGAATCATGTCCTAATGATACTTTTATTATATTGGGTGATTTTAATTTGTCGAATGTAGATTGGTCATGCAGACAGGGAACTTTGCACTCGTCCGATATATCAGGTAATAGTCAGATTTATTTTTTTGATACTTTGTCAGTCTGCAACTTAACTCAGTTTAAGTATTATCGTAACTCAAATAATAGAATCTTAGATTATGTAATCAGTAATGTAGATATATCAGTTCTCGCTAGTGATTACCCATTGGTCCCTGAAGATGAACATCATAAATCCCTAGTTATTAGTATAAATCATGTTGAATGCAAATCACTGAAATTGAACACTCGTTTAAAATATTTTCATGGTTCAGGTGATTACGACAGTATTAATTCATGTTTACTGCATGATTATGATTGGGACTCTATTTTAAACAGTAAACCGATAGATGAAAGAGCTATTTTATACCTATCTTTATGAGCTTCGTGATAAATTTGTACCGCACAAATCTGTATATAAACACATCGTCTTTTCCCCCGTGGTACAGTTCTCCTCTAAAGAAAGTGCTTAAAGAAAAATACAAATATATTAAGAAGTTTCATAAATATGGTAACATATCTGACTATGAATCTTTTGCCTTTCTTAGAAAAAAGGCTAAAACCCTGGAGGAAGAATGCTACCGAACTTATATCTTAAACGTAGAAAGTTCTACAATTGAAAACCCTAAATATTTTTGGTCTTTTGTTAAATCTCAAAGAAGAAGTACCAACTCTATTCTGTCACCTTTATTTTATGAGGGGCAGTCAGCTGATTCTGGAGAGGGAATCTGCAACCTTTTCTCTAACTATTTTTACTCTAATTTTCAACATCAATCACAAAGCTTAGATAACGACTTAGGAAACCTCTCTGTTGAAAATGACTATCCATGCTCGATTAGCGACATCGATATTGATCATGCTACTGTACTTAAATCGCTTGATGTATCAAAAGGTGGTGGGCCTGATAACATTTCCTCAGTATTCATAGTGAGAACTGCCGAGGGCCTAACGTACCCGCTGACTTTACTTTTCAAGCGTTCTCTCGAGCAAGGCTGTGTACCTAAGGTCTGGAAGGCGACAAACATTTCTCCAATTCATAAAAGTGGTAGCAAGAACGACGTTAAAAATTATAGGCCCATCTCAAAGCTTTGTATTTTTGCCAAAGTATTTGAGAGACTTGTTTATACTGCGGTGTATTCTACTCTCGCTACGTCATTTATTCCGGAGCAGCATGGGTTTATGCGAAGACGTTCAACTACTTCTAATCTGCTATCTTTTAATGATTACACCACCTCAAACATGGATGCTGGTGGCCAAGTTGACGCTATTTTCACCAACTATAGCAAAGCATTTGATAGAATAGACCACCAGTTGCTCTTACAGAAACTCCTAAGGGCGGGAATCCATGGTAATCTTTTTAGATGGTTTACTTCCTACATTGAAAATAGATCCCAGGCTGTGGTTCTTAATGGATTCTCTTCCTCCTCACAATGGGTGAATATACCGTCAGGCGTGCCCCAAGGGTCTTTGCTCGGACCACACCTTTTCTCTATATTTGTTAATGACATTCGTCATTGCTTTAGGTTCTCTCAATTTTTGCTATATGCGGACGACATGAAAGTCTTTACGCGTATTAGCGACGTCAATGACTGCATTCTCTTACAGGAGGACCTAGGTAGGTTTGAATTTTATTGTCAACAAAATAAATTGGACCTTAATGTACTGAAATGTTTTGCTATTACTTTTACCCGTAGCCCTAAGCCTACCCAGTACAGTTACACACTCAAGGGAATCCCCTTGAAGGTGGTACACGAGATTCGGGACCTTGGAGTTATTCAGGATAGTAAGCTCGCTTACGACAAGCACAGAGCAAATAGGGCGGCTTTGGGTTTTGTTATAAGAACCTGCTCTCAGTTTACTAGTATTAAGGTTATTAAAATCTTGTATTGTGCTTATGTGCGTAGTATCCTCGAGTATTGTTCACAGGTGTGGAATCCGCGATATGAAATTTATATAGATAGGATTGAGTCCATACAGCGCAGGTTTCTGCGATATTTGCAATTTAAATGCAATTGTTTTGACCATGATTATTCAGCTAAATGTAATAGACATCATATTCTCCCCTTACAAGAGAGACGATTGATTGCTGACATTGTACTCCTTTGTAAAATTGCACAAGGAGAAATTGACTCTCCACAGCTTCTTGAACACATTAAAATTAAAGTCCCAAACAGATCTACTAGACATCCTATTCATCTAGACACTCCGTTCAGTTTCACAAATTATAGACAAAACTCCTTTTTTAGTAGAGCAGTAGCTACATTCAACGGTTTGGTCGATATCCCCGACCTCGATTCTGAGTTGGATTTATTCGACTCGAAAGTGCAAGGTGTTAAGAAACTCCTGACAAGGCGCTGCTGGTTTGATGCGTTAGCCTCCTAACACAAGTCTATTGTTTCTAGTGTTTTGTTGGTTTTTTTCTTTTCATTCTTTTCTTGTGAATTTCTTGTTAATTACTGTAATGTAGTAATTTTAGTAAGTACCTAATTGTATAAATTTTGTTAAGTGTTAGTAGTGGTTACTCTTAGCTTAGGTACTTAATCATTGTTATTAACTACATTTGTTAACAAGGGAGAGCTGTACTTAATTTTTTTTCCGCTAGCAAGCAGTTTTTTTAGTTACTATATGCGAGGATATATTAATAGTTAATAGTTTAGTCGTAAGTTTACATAAATAGTAATGTACAATGTTTATTCTCCGAATAAAATAATATAAAAAAAAAAAATGTTATTTAAATTCTCTTTCTTGCCTAAAATAGACACATTTTTTAATGAGAGCCATCAAAATACGTTTTTTTACGTAATCACTGACTAGGATGATAAGATAACATATTGGAACTTATTTTCAATGTAGTCAAGTAGCCTATTAAATAAATGGGGTAATTTTTGTAAATTGGTAAAATTTCAGCCTGCTCAACATAATAAAATTTTATATTATCTTGCCCCATGATATCAAGCGGCCAATTAGATGTGAATGGTCCTTCCTTTTAAATGGGTCCATTTTGGCGAAACATTGCAATAAATGCTCCATAGGATGGGCATTCAGGTCAAAATTGTCAAGTTAATTGCAATGATTGAGACCGGTAGCCCTATTGTCTAACTCGAAGGCCATTACCAGTGAACTTCAAATCGATTACCAGTTGTCAATCCAGTCAGAATGTTTTCGGTATTGTGTAAGGTATTCAACTGGTAATCGGCTTCGGAATGAATGATTCATGTGAATCCAATTTCTGTAGTTTTCGATCTTTCATGCGTTCCGTTAATGCAAGTGGAACAACTAGTAGTTCCACTGGTACTATTTGCAATTAAGTTGTTTTACTAGTTGAAAAAACAATAATTATAATTTTTATGCTGGAAAAACACAGCCTGTGCATAATTTTTGTCATTATTTGCAATTAAATCACGTATTTTTTCAGTTTGTTGTGAGGAGATTATATAAAAAAGTTTACCACAAAAGTAGTAACGAAACGCAAGTTTTCTACTGTCAAACTCGCTCGCAGTGTTGCCAGATCTACTGATTTAGCAGTAGATCTACCTGCTTTTTGAACCGTCTACTGATCTATTGATTTTTTGCTAACATTTTGTGAAATCTACCTGCTTTTTCCGAGCATCAATAGCAAGTGACTCCATGTCTTTATTTTAGCTCACGTGACAAGACTGAAACAGATGAATGAAACTGAACAGTTCCATGTTCCTTCGTTTCTTCCTTCCAGCTTTCACTTTTTTTCTGTCGGTCTTGGTATGTCTGTTCATTGTTTTCGATTGATTGGTCGGTCCGTTCGTTCGATAAACTTTTGCAAAATGCAAACTGAGTGAGACTGTTTATCCAGTTATTACTCTACTATGAACTAAATAATATATGTCCAAAACCACAAATCAAAGTTCAATCAGACTGAAAAGAACTGAGCAAAGCACAGCCGACAGGCCGCCTGGCCTCGCTTTCCACAAAATTTCTACTGCTTTTTTCAGATTCCATCTGGCAACACTGCTCGCTCGTGTCCCTCACTTGTCATAACTTGTCATTCGCAGCATATTTCAAAGTTTGTTTGGCTGATTTGTGAAAACAAAAACAACTTTTACGACTGTTTTTTTTCTTGAAAACTAAAAGATTAGTTCCAAAGTAAGTACATTTAACAAATTACTACCGCGTTTTATGCGTTACAAAAGTTATCAAGTGTTTTGTTACACAGCAGTGTGGTAATATGATAATATGACTATTTCAGAATGCCAGCAAGAAAAATAGTATCAGACAGGCAGATGAAAATGCTTGTGGCTTTTATGGAAGCAAACAGGGGATTCGCAGTGGGCCGCCTGGCTAATAACGGCCCACTGGCGAAACAACAAGCTGAAAAACTTTGGGAGGACCATGCGTGTAATCTCAATGCTGTTGGGGCTGGCGCCACTAAAACCTTAGCCAAGTGGAGAGTTGTAAGTACCTTTTCTTTTAATTTGAATGTTTGTCACTAATGCTAATTACCCATCTAATTTTAAAGCTTTAGATATGCCAATGCAACCACCGCAATTGGCCCCAACGCGCAGGCGATCATGTAATAATTTTACTTTAAATTTTAGGAGAGTACCATTATTCATGTCACATCATATCAATGGCTAGCCAATTAGTGTCCACTGCTGGACATAGCCTCCTCCAAAGCTGTATTTTTATAAATTGTTACAGATACATCACATGTTGCAGATGTGCCTCAGTGGGCAATGCAGATTGAGGAGCGGCATTTGGCGAACGAGAAGATCTCGCGTTCGCTAGAGGCCATGGCTGCCTCCTTGGCAGCGATACGCAGCGCTCTGTAGCGCGAATTGAAGAAATACTTTTACAAAGCTAGTGCGGGACACTAGCCTTGTAAAAGTTAGTTAGGTTTACTGTTGTACATATATAAATTAGTAGTAAGATTAAAATAAATTAGTATGGATTGTTTTTTTTAGTTTATTTATGAGTCAGAATCAATAAATTAGCAATAAAAAATAAATTATTAAGCTTTCATAGGCTTTAATAATTATAATAATAATGCTGGGGACAATCACACAGCATTATCTGGCCCCAAGTTAAGCAGACCTTGTGTTATGGGTACTAGATGATAGTATACGTAACACACTCCCAGGACAATTATTTGCAGATCGTAAAAACATTTGCTCTAAGGCGGGAATCGAACCCACAACCTCCTGCGTCGCAGGCGGACCTTCTGCGCCACAGAGGTCGTCGTTCAATTATGTTCGAGTCCTCCACAATCTGTCAACAACGGCTTGCCTTCCTCCATCAACTTCCCGCCGCCGTACACCTTCAGGGGGATGATGCAGTGCTGCGGTTGTAGCGCACGGTCGCGTGTCATCTCCTCATCGACATCGACGAGGCGTTGGTTACTTTTCCCGCTTTGATGGGTGTATTGTGCATCACCCTGTAAAAAATAGAAGAAAATGTTTATATATACCTACTCGTATGTATACCTATATACAAAAAATGAATTTGAACTCGGGTAGGTATGTATTCAGATAATTATTACTTATTACTTCAGAGATTTTTACTTACCTACTTATTTCCTTAGCCTTCAAACACAATGTTTATCACAATTTTTTTATTTATATGGATATATTTGAGATTTCCATTCCAAACAAGATTCGAATGAGCTCCCTGCTTCATTTGACGTTTCAAATGGGCTTGAATTTTCTACTGAAATTCATTTCGACGTTACACAATACCGATATCCGCGCCAATATACGAAGTTTCATTCATTCACTGGGCTTCAATTTCGCTGGTAATGGTCTTCCATGTGTCAACTATTTACACAATACGATAGTTACAATCGAAGTCCAGGCTAGGTTTCAAATGTCAAAAATGAAGTCGATTACGATTACCAGTTGAGTTAGACAATAGGGCTACGGGTCACGTGCGGGGCGCGCGGGCGGGGCGGGCGGGGCGGGCACAGTACTAACATCACCAGCGGCGGCGCCGCCCGCCCACGCTTCACTAGCTCCATCTTATTATGGGAAGAGCGCTCCGCAAGCTAGTGAATGGTGACTCTCGCTTCACAAAATGTTACTATAAAGCCTCATCATCATTATCATCAGCCTATAATAGTAGTCCACTGTTGGACATAGGCCGCCCCTAATGAGCGGCATAGCACCCTGTCTTCAGCTTGACGTATCCAGCATTTGCCAGCAGTCTTTCGCAAATCGTCATCCCACCTGGTCAGAAGGCGTCCTACACTACGTTTGCCGAGTCGTGGTCTCCACTCAAGAACACGTTTACCCCAGCGGTTGTCAGTTCTTCTCGAGATATGGCCAGCCCACTGCCACTTTAGTTTGCTAATCCTCTGAGCTATGTCGATAACCCTAGTTCTCTGTCGGATGTATTCCATACTTCGATCAAAAATTTCCGGCTTTGCCGGCCCCCCTTAGATTCACAATACGCACCCCAAAACCTTCAGTAGCAAAAGAGAAACATTTTGACATGTTAGGGAAGCTTTTCAACTAGTGTCATTTTAGCGTTCAGACAAAAAGCATGGGTAAGTGCTCGTACAAAAAATGCAAGAATCACTCGTCCAAAGTGCTGAAAAAGGATGGAATTTCTTATTTCCAGTAAGTTTATACATATTTTTTACCCGTATATTGAGATGTGAGTCATATACTTGTGAAATCAGCATAAAATATTGTTGTTTGGTTTGCCTATGTTAAAATATTAATTTTGTTCTAAATTGATAAATGGAGAGGCTATTTCTTCTAAAATTTTTTTTTCATTTATAGTATGTATTAATATATTTTTCATAAAAATAAATTTAATATTACTAGTTGATGATTTTTAAAATAACTAGTTGGCCCGCCCTAAAATTTCATTTGCGTAGACTCTCTAATAAAAGAAAGACTAGGTTCTTACCTACCTACCAGAAGTATGAATTTATAAAACGTTTATTTTTTGTCCCGTAAAAAAAACTCGTGCAAAGCCGCAGACAGGAACCAGTTCTTTTTAATCTAGAGTGCCTGTCTGAAATTGTATTGTAAGTTATAATTATTGTATGTCTGAAATGACCCTTTTGTATAAATACCTACTGTTGAGACACCAATTTATAGTTTCATCAATAAATGATTCGTTATCTTTACTTGAATGAATTCTGTTAATTAATCCTTATAGAAAATAAACTGAGTAGGTAGGTATATAATTCTCAGGTAGGTACCTACCTACCTACTTACAAAATATAACCCTCCCCTGTCGGTAGTCGGGTAAAAATGAAATGAATTCGACTCCACCAATCTCTTGTTCCGTATGGAAAAAACTTGTCAGGCTCTGCGCAAACTGTCTGCGTCAAAACAAAACGAAGATAATTTTGAGTGACATTTTTGTAAGGCTCTAGGTCTTCTACGGGGGAGGCCGCGAACTACTTATTTTTGATCGAAGATTCCATACGAATTCTATCCTTCAGAGAAACTCCGAGCATAGCTCTCTCCATAGCTCGCTGGGCGACTATAAACTGGTGGACAAGCCCTACCGTGAGTGTCCACGTCTCAGCTCCGTAGGTCATGACGAGTAGGCGCCAAGTCTAAATGCTAAAAAAAATATATAAGTCACCTCTGCTACTAAATGAAAAAACATCTTTGTCTGGAACCCAACGAGGTACTTAAGACCGATCTTTCACTCTCATATCTTCTGTTAATTCAGGGCAGAGCTGTTTTTAAGTTGAGATTCAAATAAAACCTCTCTAACGAAAGATTATTGAATCGCGGCGGGTACCCATTACCAATACCAAAATTAAGAATTAAGACCTGGCGTCTCCACAAACGTGTTTGTGATGATGGGCTGAACCTGCAGTTCACGTATTGTCACTAATTTACCAATAACCCTGTATAATCGAATTACATTGAACTAAAACGAGTTAATAAAATAGGTACGAAGTATGTAACCAATTACGTTACAACGGGTACCTTTGCTGAGCGCGGCGGCGGCGCGCCTGCGTGACGGCGCAGTACGGCGCTCCAGCGCGCGCTCTGCAGAGACACGGCTGAAGATACGGGTACCTTTGCTGAGAGCGGCGGTGGCGCGCGCGGCGGGCGCGCCGGCGTGGCGGCGCAGCACGGCGCTCCAGCGCGCGTTCTGCAGAGACTCGTTCCGAAGCCGGATCATGCGCGTGTGCACTGTAACACACACAACTCCGTCTCACTTCATCATATACTTACCTACATGCTCCTATACTATATGTATACACCACAGTCCGCTCCGCGCTCGCTTGCAGTAAGCGCGCACGTTAACACTTCGCTCTTCGATAATATAGAAGGTTACCAATCACCTGTAACTTTGTTATATCGCGGATCGCAAAACTAATTTGAAGAATACAAGAAACACAAACTAGTACTGGGCAGCCCATATGCATGGCTGTCAGTGTGGGTCCGTGGCTTAGGCACCCAGTGGTCGACGCACCCGTGTACCTACGGGACACCGTTATGTGATAAATGATAACAAGAGATTCATTGAAACTCTTATATTGATATTATAATAATTGATTGATATTTGAGCAGGCGCCTGTCATGATGAGGTGAAAACGTGAACTGGTGCAATAAGCTAGGTGGAAGGCGCGTCTATCAATTGATTGATATTTGAGCAGGCGCCTGTCATGATGAGGTGAAAACGTGAACTGGTGCAATAAGCTAGGTGGAAGGCGCGTCTAACAATTGATTGATATTTGAGCAGGCGCCTGTCATGATGAGGTGAAAACGTGAACTGGTGCAATAAGCTAGGTGGAAGGCGCGTCTAACAATTGATTGATATTTGAGCAGGCGCCTGTCATGATGAGGTGAAAACGTGAACTGGTGCAATAAGCTAGGTGGAAGGCGCGTCTATCAATTGATTGATATTTGAGCAGGCGCCTGTCATGATGAGGTGAAAACGTGAACTGGTGCAATAAGCTAGGTGGAAGGCGCGTCTAACAATTGATTGATATTTGAGCAGGCGCCTGTCATGATGAGGTGAAAACGTGAACTGGTGCAATAAGCTAGGTGGAAGGCGCGTCTATCAATTGATTGATATTTGAGCAGGCGCCTGTCATGATGAGGTGAAAACGTGAACTGGTGCAATAAGCTAGGTGGAAGGCGCGTCTATCAATTGATTGATATTTGAGCAGGCGCCTGTCATGATGAGGTGAAAACGTGAACTGGTGCAATAAGCTAGGTGGAAGGCGCGTCTATCAATTGATTGATATTTGAGCAGGCGCCTGTCATGATGAGGTGAAAACGTGAACTGGTGCAATAAGCTAGGTGGAAGGCGCGTCTATCAATTGATTGATATTTGAGCAGGCGCCTGTCATGATGAGGTGAAAACGTGAACTGGTGCAATAAGCTAGGTGGAAGGCGCGTCTATCAATTGATTGATATTTGAGCAGGCGCCTGTCATGATGAGGTGAAAACGTGAACTGGTGCAATAAGCTAGGTGGAAAGCGCGTCTATCAATTGATTGATATTTGAGCAGGCGCCTGTCATGATGAGGTGAAAACGTGAACTGGTGCAATAAGCTAGGTGGAAAGCGCGTCTATCAATTGATTGATATTTGAGCAGGCGCCTGTCATGATGATTCAATCATCTCGGAAACGAACATACTATAAATTAAAAAATAAACGCTCGCTATTTTATTATGCGAATCAGTAGGATTATTGTTCAGGATAAATATTGTCTAATAAACATTGAACCTTTCACTCATCTGTTGTATAAGATACCCATGAAATCGAATATTTATTACATGTTCGTAGTATTGTTCACTTGTAACAAGTAAATGACACGTTATAATTTTCTTATCTCTAACATCCAAGACATCGTATGATGAAGAGGCTTGCTAATGTTATTAATTGCTAAGAAGGTACCTTGTTGCACACTTCGATAAGAAAATCGTTAAATGGTAATAATAAACCAATGCACAATTCCTTCTTACATGAGGCGTTCTGACGAAGTTTAAAAAAAAAGTTTAAAAACGGAGTGTGTTTTTTATCAACTTGCGGCAACAAATTTGAATTTCGAACGATAACTTTCATCATTTTTAGGGTTCCGTACCCAAAGGGTAAAACGGGACCCTATAACTAAAATTCCGCTGTCCGTCCGTCTGTCACCAGGCTGTATCCATAACCGTGATTGTAAAAAAAAGTAGCTTATGTTTGATTCCAGGATTAAAATTACCTGTATGCAAAATTTCAGACCGATCCGTTCAGTAGTTTTGGCGATATATTCCCAACCACCCCATTAACCTCCCCATCAATGGGGCGGTTGGGACAAAAAAATTCCCATCTGCCCCATTACAAAAGTCAATGGGGTGGATGGCATTTTCTGCCCCATTGACTTTTTAGATAGAAAGAATAAAAATATTAAATCTCGGCATGAAGAGGCAACAAACATCCATCCATCCATCCAAATTTTCGCATTTATAATATTAGTGTGATAGTATGACTTTTCACTGGTCAATATCTGTCTACTGAAAATTTTTTTTCATGTTTTGTGTTTTTTTTTGTATTGATGATAAAATAAAATGAATATTAGTTTTCACTTTTTTTTATTTCTAAAACATTATTTCTTTTTATCCTGAACAATAATCCTACAGATTCGCATAACAAAATAGCGAGGGTTTATTTTTTTAATTTTTAGTTGGTTCGATTCCCAGGTGAGACAAGGAATTTTAGAAAATCTTTGAATGCAATTATGTTTCTTTTTAAAAATAAAGGAATGTTTCCTTTCAGTTAAATGAGCTAGTTAAAGGATTTAAGGTAGTTCCCCTCCAGGGCCCATAGATACTTTCCACCCTGTATATATAATAGGTATAGTGTGATGTATTGTCTAACCGGTGCGAAGTGGTGTGGTGCGGTGTAGTCAAGTCGGTGCGATGTGATGTGGTTTGATCGGTGCGAAGTGGTGTCGGTAGGTTAGGTACCTGTGTTGAGAGGCATATCCGTAAACTGCAGCGCGAGCACGTGCTTGTGGTGGGGCAGAACGGGCCGCGTGCGGCCGCAGCACGCGCACACGCGCGTTAGCTGCGGCGGCGTGTCCACTGCAACAACACTATCTAATTAATGATCCGCCCCGCCCGCGCCCCGCACCCCGCGGCACGAGAGACCTTACGAACTAACTGAAACACAGATAGTACTGTGTAAGCCTATCGTCGGTAGTCCTCCACGCGTTTCGGAGAAAAGAGGGTTGACAGACGGACAGTCGGACAGACGGACAACAAAGTGATCCTATAAGGGTTCCTTCTTTTCCTTTTGAGGTTCGGAACCATAAAAATAGGAATGTAATATAAAATAGGAATGAAATAAAATAAGATAAAAAAAACGAATACCTATTACAGCGCCGCGTGGGACACATAATATGTGACGTCACGGGTTTTTTTGACATATTTATAGAACCCTGCAGAGCATCAAACCGTAGCTGATATCATAGTTTAAGTTTTGAATGAATCAATTGAATCGAATGCATCAATTTCGACCAAAAAGTTTTTCGTAATTTTCTTTGTTTGTACTCCTTGCAGATAAAAGATAAAAAGATAAAAAGTTTATTTCCAGAAAGTTTATATAAACACCTATAGGAACTTAACATTACATAATGAAGACTTCAGTGGTGACAATTTTAGGTGGTTCTGAAGGTTAACAATGACCCCCGCACTAGGCTAGGCCTGTTTCGCGGGGTATCGAAAACATAGTTTGTTTGCCATCTTCAACAGAAAAAAGGTAGTACACTAACAAATTAAGCGAAACTATAAAGAAACAAAGGAGATTTTTTTTTTTTTATTTTTTTTATTGTCTAATATACACATTTTAAATTAATGTTAGGTACACTAGAGTATAATTACAATCTAGCCATAGAATTGGCTAATGGGTAATTTAGTTTTAACTTAATTTTATAAAAACATATAACTAAGAACGTGTCCATTGGCACTTTTCTTATTGTCTCTATACTTAAGGCGAAGACACTTTGTTCATGTGTTCCTTAAGATAGCACTTATGCACATACACTAATTATCACTACACTAACTCAAAAGGTTTTGTTCTTTTGAGCCTTCTCACTATGTCCGTGTTGTCGAGGAGCTGGATTGCCTCGACATTCACATGATGATGAAGCCTTTGTTCGTGAGCCTCTGCGTATTTTTGAATGACTGTTTCGACAAATTCAATATTTAGGTCCCGATGAATATCGTCATTTCTTACGTACCAAGGAGCGCTTACAATTGATCTGAGTACTTTGTTCTGGAATCTTTGTATTATTGCTACATTTGTCTTCTTTGTACAGCCCCAGAGCTGTATTCCATAGGTCCAGATTGGCATGAGGACTTGTTTGTATAATAGGATTTTATTGTGTACTGCTAAAGTAGAATTTCTTCCAATCAGCCAGTACATCTTTTTGTAGCGGATCTCTAGCTCCTCTTTTTTCTTCTTGACGTGAGCTTTCCAGCGCAGCTTGGCGTCTAAAGTCATGCCCAAATACTTCGCTGTATTTTCGCATGGTATGATGGCCCCATTGATGAAAACTGGATGATATTGGTCTCTTTTATTTGTGAAGTTGATGTGACTCGACTTTGATTCGTTTAATTTTATTCGCCAGGTTTTGGTCCAGTTGTCTATTTTATTAACTGCAACTTGAACCTTTTCGGCTGCCTCTGCATGCGTTTTTCCTGTTGCTATTATAGCAGTGTCATCAGCAAAAGTTGCAATGGTGTTGCTTTCATGTTCAGGGATGTCATGAGTATATAATAGGTACAGGACCGGACCCAATACACTTCCTTGTGGCACCCCAGCTTTTATTTCCTTTATTTCAGAGTAAGAATCTTCTTGCCTTATTCTGAACGCTCTATTATCTAAATATGATTTAATTATTTCTACGTATTCTATTGGTAATATACTATTTAGTTTTGATAATAGGCCTTCATGCCATACTTTGTCGAAGGCTTGTGCAACATCTAGAAAGATTACAGTACAGACTTCTTTATTTTCCAGTGTTTTCTCAATTAGATTCGTTATTCTGTGTACTTGATCTACTGTCGAATGCTGTTCTCTGAATCCAAATTGATGATCTGGAATGAGTTTCTGTCTGTCTAGAATTGGTTTAAGCCTTCTTAGGAATAACTTTTCAAATAGCTTTGACATAATTGGTAATAGAGAGATTGGTCGGTAAGATGCAGTTTCCTGAGGTGGTTTTCCTGGTTTTGCAATCATGATCACTTCTGCAATTTTCCACAGATTTGGTACGTATTTCAGCCGAAATGAAGCATTTATGAGATTTGTTAGTTTAACTAACGCTTTCTTTGGTAGATTATGTAATACTTCTCCTGAAATGAGATCAAACCCGGGGGCCTTGCTAGTATTTATTTTTTGTTTAATTTCACGCCAAACTTCTTTTGGTGAAACAAGTTTTATATCAAAATTTTCATCACAGTTTTTGGGTGCATCAGAGTTACAGTTATCTTGGCCTTCATTCGGCTTAAAGATGTTCTCTAAATGTTCAGCAAATACTTTGGCTTTTTGTTCATTGCTAACGGCCCATTCCCCGGGTCCTATTTTTATTGGTGGGATCTGAGTAATGGGTCGTTTCATGTTTTTTGTAGCTTTCCAAAGAGAATAGTCTGTACTACGATCATTGGTTAGGCTTTGTAGATAAGTATTTGTTGTATCAGTGTTGTGTTTTTGAATTTGCCTCTTAAGTTTTTTTGTAAGAAAATTCAATTTATTTTTGTCTTGCGGAGATCTTGATTGGTGCCAGCGGTTTCTTTGTTTACGCTTTTCATCGATAAGCAGTTTTATTTCGAGAGGATAGACATTCTTAACAACTCTTCTTGATTTGATGGCAGGTGTAGCTTCCCATGCTGTTTGTTGTATAAGCTTTATGAACTTTTCTACGTCTTGGTCGAGTTGCTCGGGAGTTTGTAGTGGAACTTTCAGTTCTACTTTAGAGTCCAAGTCAATCTTAAATTTCTCCCAGTCAGTATTTTTGTTTACTAACATCGGATTCCTTTCAGCATATACAACCCTCTCGCTCATTTCAAGGTATATTGCAGAGTGGTCGGAATTCATATCGTAGCTCTGCGTTGCTCGTAGATAGTTTGGAGATATATTTTTGTACACAAAAAAATCTATAAGGTCAGGAATTTTATGTGGATCGGTTGGCCAGAACGTTGGAGACCCTGTTGATATGACGTCGCATTTCTCTTCTCTTACTGCACTCATCAGCTCTCTTCCCTTTGTGTTGGTTAGTCTGGAGCCCCAGTAGGTATTTTTGGCGTTAAAGTCACCCCCTAGGATGAATTTTTCACCTAGTGTTTGAAAGAAGGTCACAAACGTTTCTGTTTTGATAATATGTCTCGGAGGGCAATATATTGCTACTACTGTAAGCGAGTATCGTTTGGTGTCTATACAAATTGCCACAGCTTGGATATCTGGCTCTTCATATGTATTTAGCTCGTGATGTTTAATATTTTTCTTAATGATGACTGCACTGCCTCCTCTTCCTTTATTGGATGGGTGTATTGCGTAGTAGGCTTTGTAGCCTTTAAGTTGAATATGGGACTGATTTGTAAAATGTGTTTCAGATATGAGACACACGTCTATGTTGTTTAAATCTAGGACTACTTGCAGTTCTCATCTATAAATATAGCAATTTTCAATCTGTTAAGAGAAATTATTAGAGGGGTGGATGTACGGACGCCTATATGTGCCATATATATGGACATGACAAAGGCGTTCGACTATGTAGACCATGCAATTCTCCTAGAGAAACTATTTCGCTACGGAATCAGAGGGAATGCTTATAATCTATTAAAATCTTACCTTGAAAATAGAACGCAATTCACAGAGATAAGGAAAATAAGTACAAAAACCAAAGAAGAAATCAAATATACGTCTCAAGGTAGAACAGTCAAGTACGGTGTACCGCAGGGAAGTGTCCTAGGACCATTGCTATTTTTAAGCTACATTAACGACCTACCCTCAGTCACCAAACACCCCATGGTACTTTTTGCAGATGACAGCACTGTAATAATTAAATGTACATCGCCTGAAACATACGAAACAGAAATAAATGACACACTACATAAAATAATCGACTGGCTAGATGGTAATAATTTAAGTGTCAACCTTGAGAAAACAAAAATAATGCATTTCGCACAACGCACCCCGCTACCTAATGTTAAAGCCATGTACCAGAACCAGATAGTAGAAAACACATCCAGTACAAAATTTCTAGGGCTTATAATTGACAAACAATTAACCTGGAACTTCCAGGCTGAAGAAGTATGTAACGCACTCAGTAAATATTCATACATACTCTAGAAACTTCGAAAAGTGGTTGGTCTGGATACACTAAAAACGGTCTATCACAGCTACGTTTCCTCTAAATTGCGCTACGGCATTATGTTTTGGGGAAACTGCTCCGAAAGAGAAAGAATCTTTAAGTCGCAAAACCGATGTATAAGAGCCATGTATGGCCTGAAGACCACAGATAGTTGCAAGCCCTACTTTTTGTCCTCAAATGTATTAACACTACCGGCTCTCTACATTTATGAAATGGCGGTTTTTGTTAAATTAAATAATAATCTATTTGACAAACCAATTAACACTCGCAGTAGACGTGACGAGCATCGCCTGTGTTCAGCTAAGGCTAATACAGCATTGTTAAAAAAAAGTTTTTGTGGCATGGCGCCAAAAATTTTCAATAAATTGCCTAACAACGTAAAGTTACTCCCATTGGCTGTGTTCAAAAACAAACTTTATAAATTCGTAGCGTCAAAATGCTATTATAATGTAAACGAATTTTTATTAGATAAGGACATTCAAATTAACTAATCAATGACATTTTTTTTTAATTTTTTCTCTTGACTGCTTAAATTAATATGCTTGTATTATGTAACAATTATATTATTAGACTAATCAATGACATTTTTTTTTTATTTTTTCTCTTGACTGCTTAAATTAATATGCTTGTATTATGTAACAATTATATTATTAGATGTTGACTTGTTATTTAAATATTTTATAAGGATTCGTGTATTTTTTGTTTAAATATAATTAACAATTTAGTAATTTAAAAATGTATAGTGACCCCAGGAAAACTAATTTGCATGCCTAGACTAAGGCAATACATGTACGGTACCTACCTATTCTATAATCAAGACCATTGTGACCCGTGTGTGCAAATAAATGATCTGTATTTCTGTATTTCTTTTTGATGTTTCGATAGTTCATTACAGTTCCAGGCCATTATTTTTAGGTTTCTAATCATTTTGAAAGTTTGTTTATAGCTGTTTTGGTGCTATTTTCAATCTTCTTCAAACGCTCGTCGAAGCTACTCATGAACTTAAGGATTTCGTCCAGTTTGTCGCTTTGACCGGTTTTGTTCTCGCTACTCTGGGTTGTTGCAGGTTTCCGTGCTGTTGCTTGGGCAAAGGATAGGTTTTTGTTCAAAGCTGGCGGAGGCGGCGCATGTTGTATTTGACTTTTAGCATTGGGCTGTGAGAGGGGTTCTCTGTCTCTTGGGGCTTGCTGTTGTCTTGTGGCATGTGGTGCCTTGACTGTTTTGTTCCGCATTTTCTGCATTTCCTTGGCTATCGTGCAGCCTCTATAGCTTGCGGGATGTGGCTCTCCACAATGCACGCATTTTGGTTTTTCTGCCATTGGTTTTGTGCAGTTTGGAGTCAGGTGTTTGCCGGTGCATTTGACACACCTTGGCTCCTTAGCGCAGTACTTTTGCGTATGTCCATACCCCTGGCATCTTTTACACTGGGGAATCAGTTTTGTGCTCCGAAGAGGCTGAATCTCAACCAGACATCCCAGTATATAATATTTGATTTCATAGATTTTTTTTATGTCTTCGTCGTTACTGAAAGACAGTGTGAACATATTAAGTGGTTCCTTAGTTTTCCAACTCAATTTATTCACTACTGCTTCAATCTTGAGTCCTTTGTGTTTCAGGTCTTCAATAATTCTCTCTATTTTACAGGTAGAGGGCAGTTTCTTGACCATTACTCTTATGGGTCTCTCCTGTTTGTTTTCATAGGAGTGCCAAAGGCAGTTGTTTTCGTTCAGTGCCTTGGTTATGGTACGATAGGTTTCACCATTACAGGCATTCACTTTTACGCTTTTACCATTTAACATTTTTAGGCTAAAGGTTCCAGCAGCATGTTCCATGGACAGGAAGTCATAGAAGTTCTGGAAGTTCTCCACGCCATCTACTATGATAGGTGGTGGTAGAGGAACTTTTTTTTCCTTTTCTTTTGCTGGTGTTTTAGTTTCAGGTGAGACATCCGGCGACACGTTCAATTTCCTTTTTTTCGTCTTCCTAGACTTTGCTCTCAACCATTCCGTTTCTCGGGCTAGCTCCTCCTCGTCCGTGCTGTATTCAATACGCGCGGTAGAGGTCTCCATGCATGGTGATTTCGATGGATTTATTACGGTGGTGGTATCTACAACACATTTCAGCTGCTGCTGTAGTACTTCTTTGGTTTTTGAGGTCTCCAATAAGGCTCTCAAGCTTTTTTCTCTCTTGTTTTTCTTCTTGGTAGCGTTGTACCACTTTGTTATGTTCTTCGGCCAGGAGTAGTTCCGTATCCGTTTTTAGCGTGATAGAATTTTTTTGCGGTGATTCCATTGTTACGGCAAGAAATTAGCTTCGCCTTAACAATAAAATGTGATGTCGACGGTAAACATGTCTAAACTTGATGATCTAGCAAGGTCATTTCGATCGGTCCGTGCCGGACGCGACGTTTGTTATGCTGCGTTAGCACTTTGCACAGTCGGCACGCGCGGTTGTGTGGCGTGTGACACAACTTATCTCGATGGAGATCGAACGATCACTGAGGAGATGAGTGCTACAAATAGGTACTAAAAACCTATTATAAAGCTAGAAATAATGAACACTATCAAGTTAAAACTAAGTTTTACGTTATATAATCATGTTTTAAATTAAATTAGACGACCAAAAAGCGTGCAAATCAAACAGATTACCTAATCAAATCATGCATTCTTTCCTTTCCTTTCTACAGGATGCTACAAAAGACAGTGTCTGTGAGAGTAAATTGAAAATGTGGCAGAGAACGTTATAAGAGACCGGTGTCCTCGGGAGCGCCAAGCGCACAAACACGCACACAAACACACATGCATTATGGTAGATCCTGTTGCCCGAACTCGGCTACGTCCGCGTAGACAGGCGGCTTGCTTAGCGCCTAGACTGCTAGAGCCTAGCAAGTCACCAACCTAGCAAGCAACCTTCCAAAATGTTCGGGAGTAGCCAGAACAAGCCGCCTGCGCCAGTCTGTGCGGACGCAGGAGCCCAGTCTCCTCAGGGCTGTTCGTGTAATCGTGTACGTGAACAGAACAAGCCGCCTGCGCCAGTCTGTGCGGACGCAGGAGCCCAGTCTCCTCAGGGCTGTTCGTGTAATCGTGTACGTGAACAGAACAAGCCGCCTGCGCCAGTCTGTGCGGACGCAGGAGCCCAGTCTCCTCAGGGCTGTTCGTGTAATCTATAATATGGGTCCCAGAGAATCCCTGCGTGATAAATTCAAAGAAATAAACATAATAACAGTCCCCTGTCAATATATTTATGAAAACTTATTGTACTCATAAAATATCAAAAGCTTTCCTAAAAATAGCGATATACATAATATAAATACTAGCAAATAAACATAAACTCGCTGTGCCCACAACCAGACTTCACAAGATTAATATACGCTTCTACAACAAAACTCCTAGTGAGTTGCAAAATCTATTAATAAATAAATTCAAACAAATTGTTAAAGCCTTTCTGTGCAAAAAGGCTTACTACAAAATATCAGATTATTTAGAAGATAAACACCGTCTTTTTTGTTCTTACATGTCCAGCCCATCTCAAGGCCTGGAAGAGATCGCTCATAGCGATAAGACCGCCTTTGTACTCTTCTTGTAGTTTTTATTTCTGTACTGTTTTCTGTGTTTGTGTGGTACAATAAAGAATTATCTATCTATCTAAACCTTTAGCCTGTTTGTTGTTATTTTTCGAGTTGGAGCAAAACCCGTCCTAAGCTTTTTTATCTTCTAAATAATCTGATATTTTGTAGTAAGCCTTTTTGCACAGGCTGCGCTGCCGGCGACCGAACAGATAACTATGAAACCAGTCAGTTACGATTGGAGATATGTTAAGAGAACGAAGCACAGCAAGAAGAATGTCAAAGTCGACATTGTTAAAGGCGTTACTGAAATCAAGCAACGACAACACAGTCACAAGCCCGCCGTCCATGCCCCGGCGAATGTCATCCGTAATTTTAGTGAGGGCTGTCATAGTGCTGTGACCATGACGGAAACCAGATTGTAGAGGATTCAGAAGAGAGTTACTAGAGAGAAATCGGCTGAGTTGGTTGTGTACTAGTCGCTCCTAGATAGAAAAAGAAGAATGGAAATAGGTCGGAGGTCGAAAAAGCAGGAGGGTCTAGATTTTTTAGGGAGAGGGATAATCTGGGCATTTTCCCAAGTGTTTGGGAATGTGGAACTAGAAATAGAGTGGTTAAGGACGCGAACAAGGATTCTAAGCCCCACTTGCACAACAATAATTAAAAGTCTAATTTTGATTAATTTTGACGTATTTGTGTGGTTTGACAACTCACTAATCAAAATGAAGCCAGTTAATTATCGCAGTGCAAGCGGTTCTCAGTCTAGGTTTCTTAGTCGCTTCTTTACTTTAGTATATACCGAAGCGACAGATATCAAAAGTACCACTTTATTTCCGTAACAATTTGACCTTTTCTAAGTGTACATTTTTGTATAATGGAAATAAAGAATTTTTGATTTTGACTTTGAAGCACCAAATGCACAAACACCACACACGCGCACTCTGAATCTCTCTGATTCTCTGAATCTTTGGTAGGTTTATCCATTTTTCTTTCTTTACATTTATTTTATTTTTAACTAGCGGTCCGCCCCGGCTTTACATGGATAGATATAGGTATTTACTTACGAGATAAAAATTAACACACTCTTGGCAGACTTTCCATGCTTAGAACAATCGATCAATTCTGCTTTTGACAAAACCAACTATCAAAATCATCCGTTTGGGAGCTGCGATGCCGCAACAACCCACAGACACACACACAAGGACATATAGATCCACCCGTCAAACTTATAACAACCCTCTTTTTGTGTCGGGGTCGAATAAAAAAATTTTATAATAAAAATATACTTTACCTATCATCATCGGCACGGCGGCGCTGCCGTGTGAATGTGGCACAAGCACCGGGTGCGCCATGGCTCTACTTGTCGTCACCGGCGCGATGCTGCCGTGTGAATATGGCACAGGCACCGGGCGCATCGTGGCTCTACTACCTGTCGTCATGGGTGCGGCGGCGCCGCCGTGTCAATGTGGTACATCCATCGGGCACGCCGTGGCTCTGGCGAGGAGGTGGAACGTACACCAGCTGTGTGTGTATGTGTTCTCTTGTGTTATCTCACCAATCTCTGTGGGCGGCGTGGGTATGCGTTCGGCGGAGGGCGAGGCGGGCGGCGGGTGCGGCGGCGGGCGGGGAGGCGGCACGTACACCAACTGGGATGGACAGCGACACACCCCCTCTGCAACAGCAGCACACACATCACCGCGGCGTAGAAGAGTGACCAAGAGGCGCAGGATATCGACATTCATATCGGAGGAGTAACCGAGAGGCGCAGGACATCGAGCCCGCACGAGATCGACGCTGATCACATTCATATCGGAGGAGTGATCGAGAGGCGCAGGACATCGAGCCCGCACGAGATCGACGCTGATCACATTCATATCGGAGGAGTGATCGAGAGGCGCAGGACATCGAGCCCGCACGAGATCGACGCTGATCACATTCATATCGGAGGAGTGATCGAGAGGCGCAGGACATCGAGCCCGCACGAGGTCGACGCTGATCACATTCATATCGGAGGAGTGATCGAGAGGCGCAGGACATCGAGCCCGCACGAGATCGACGCTGATCACATTCATATCGGAGGAGTGATCGAGAGGCGCAGGACATCGAGCCCGCACGAGGTCGACGCTGATCACATTCATATCGGAGGAGTGATCGAGAGGCGCAGGACATCGAGCCCGCACGAGATCGACGCTGATCACATTCATATCGGAGGAGTGATCGAGAGGCGCAGGACATCGAGCCCGCACGAGATCGACGCTGATCACATTCATATCGGAGGAGTGATCGAGAGGCGCAGGACATCGAGCCCGCACGAGGTCGACGCTGATCACATTCATATCGGAGGAGTGATCGAGAGGCGCAGGACATCGAGCCCGCACGAGATCGACGCTGATCACATTCATATCGGAGGAATGATCGAGAGGCGCAGGACATCGAGCCCGCACGAGGTCGACGCTGATCACATTCATATCGGAGGAGTGATCGAGAGGCGCAGGACATCGAGCCCGCACGAGATCGACGCTGATCACATTCATATCGGAGGAGTGATCGAGAGGCGCAGGACATCGAGCCCGCACGAGGTCGACGCTGATCACATTCATATCGGAGGAGTGATCGAGAGGCGCAGGACATCGAGCCCGCACGAGGTCGACGCTGATCACATTCATATCGGAGGAGTGATCGAGAGGCGCAGGACATCGAGCCCGCACGAGATCGACGCTGATCACATTCATATCGGAGGAGTGATCGAGAGGCGCAGGACATCGAGCCCGCACGAGATCGACGCTGATCACATTCATATCGGAGGAGTGATCGAGAGGCGCAGGACATCGAGCCCGCACGAGGTCGACGCTGATCACATTCATATCGGAGGAGTGATCGAGAGGCGCAGGACATCGAGCCCGCACGAGATCGACGCTGATCACATTCATATCGGAGGAGTGATCGAGAGGCGCAGGACATCGAGCCCGCACGAGATCGACGCTGATCACATTCATATCGGAGGAGTGATCGAGAGGCGCAGGACATCGAGCCCGCACGAGGTCGACGCTGATCACATTCATATCGGAGGAGTGATCGAGAGGCGCAGGACATCGAGCCCGCACGAGATCGACGCTGATCACATTCATATCGGAGGAGTGATCGAGAGGCGCAGGACATCGAGCCCGCACGAGATCGACGCTGATCACATTCATATCGGAGGAGTGACCGAAAGGCGCAGGACATCAAGCCCGCACGAGGTCGACGCTGGTCATGACCATCACGTGAAATCATAAAAATATAGTTGCCTTTGGAGAAATCGCTTCAAGCGATCAAGCAAAATTAAGTGCAATTTGTTTTGTAAGGTGATGGATAGAAGTATTATCTGTTTATCTAAAAAGTTAACCTTGTTCAAGTATCTACTTATACAATAGTTATTTGTTATACAAGAGTGCAAAGTTACTTTTTAACCGCGTGCTCAATTTCGATGACCGAGCAAGTGAAGGATTCTAAAATTAGAATTCTGAGCGTTAGCGAGGGAATCAAAAGAGCATGAGGTAAAAAATCTTTGCACTCGAGTGCAACACGTACCTTTTCATCCCACCTCAGCGAGGAAAAAGTATTTATGCTCTTCGATATCCGAGTGTAAAAGCCGTTTTTTTCCGCTAGAGAATAAAGGAAATTGAATTTAGAACATCGTGCGCACGAGGATCTAAATTCAATTTACTGGGAGGGGGATGGGGGATGAAAAATTAATTTATTGCCATAAAATAAGTTACGCAAAGTAGCAGTGGATCGCGCACTAGGACACGCCCGTGCAGTGTCGCCCGTGTCCTATAACGCACTAAGACATGCCCGTGCAGTGTCGCCCGTATCCTATAACGCACTAGGCCACGCCCGTGCAGTGTCGCCCGTATCCTATAACGCACTAAGACACGCCCGTGAAGTGTCGCCCGTATCCTATAACGCACTAGGACACGCCCGTGCAGTGTCGCCCGTATCCTATAACGCACTAGGACACGCCCGTGCAGTGTCGCCCGTATCCTATAACGTTTTCTGTTCTTCCCATTTCGTTAAGTCAATCATTAATTCTCAGAATATTTCCACAATTCAGTTGTAAAAGATAAAGTGTAAGAATACGAGCTAAAGAGATTAATGCATCGTGCATGTATGGCGCGGGGCAGCCGGGACGTGCCGGGACGCTCGCCACAGCTCACGTTCCAGGACGGACGGCGCCTCATGCTTATTCGTATAATAAGCTTATGCTTATGCGTATTCGTAGAATAAGTTAAAATAAGATCTGTAACTGTTCTATAGTCTGAAATAAATGATTATTATTATTATTATGTTGACTTGTGATTTTTATCTTCTCGGCTTATTATTATTATTATTCAGTATTCAGACGAGGGCGCGCCGCGAGCGGGACGAGGACGGGACAAGAGCCGTGCCGGGGTCGAGCGCGATTGGCTATCTAAAGCTGCGTTTCCTCATAGCATTATTTTACGTTCGACTTCGAGCAATTAATTGAATACAGAAAACAATAAGTAGGAAATGGGAATTCTAGGGTTTTATAACAAAACGCCGTTATGGTTTTACACAGACTAAAAAGCTTAATTGACGGTACCTACAACTACTTCATACATTGACAATAGATGGTGTTTAAAATAAACATAATAATATTTATTTATATTATTTGTTATTATTTCGACACCTCCACTTAACAAAATAACATAGCAATACCATATATGAAAAATAATAGCATTACTAACAGCTAATTAAGACCAAAACCGACCTGCGACCTGACACCTTTTCACAGCTCACGCTCTACTTCTACTAGCTTCATTTGTGAAACAGTTTGGTTCAAACTTCAAACTGTGGATATCCAAGTTAGGTTATCGCCAGTTTTATTCATTAAAACACCAAAAAATTCAGGCTATAAGAAATTCCAGCAACGAATCCAATCATGAAACAATGCACCATTCCAGTAATAAACAGATAACGCTGAACTCACCCAGTTCATGGAGGGATTAATTAGGGGAACAAACAGCCAGGCAATAACGGCTCATTCCGAACAACAAATACACATCAAATAACTGTAAGTCCCAGTTGATTTGGGTTCTAGTTTGTGGGTTCAGTTACTTTATGATTTGTCGGCGCTGTTCCTGGAATGTGCGCTACTTTGTGATCTCAACTCAACTCAGTACACTCACTGACAGAAATCCTCGAACAAACTAACTAATCATTTTGATCGTTGTTTAAAGCTGTTTAACTTCGATATTCGGCAATAAAATGCGTAGAACAATGAAATGACAGCTAAAAAAAGAATGAGGAAAGTAGAGTGTAGTGAGTGAATGTGAGTGTCTCACCGACGCGCAGGGCTCGCTTGCGGTCCTCCTCCTCGAAGAAAGTAGAGTGTAGTGAGTGAATGTGAGTGTCTCACCGACGCGCAGGGCTCGCTTGCGGTCCTCCTCCTCGAAGAAAGTAGAGTGTAGTGAGTGAATGTGAGTGTCTCACCGACGCGCAGGGCTCGCTTGCGGTCCTCCTCCTCGAAGAAAGTAGAGTGTAGTGAGTGAATGTGAGTGTCTCACCGACGCGCAGGGCTCGCTTGCGGTCCTCCTCCTCGAAGAAAGTAGAGTGTAGTGAGTGAATGTGAGTGTCTCACCGACGCGCAGGGCTCGCTTGCGGTCCTCCTCCTCGAAGAAAGTAGAGTGTAGTGAGTGAATGTGAGTGTCTCACCGACGCGCAGGGCTCGCTTGCGGTCCTCCTCCTCGAAGAAAGTAGAGTGTAGTGAGTGAATGTGAGTGTCTCACCGACGCGCAGGGCTCGCTTGCGGTCCTCCTCCTCGAAGAAAGTAGAGTGTAGTGAGTGAATGTGAGTGTCTCACCGACGCGCAGGGCTCGCTTGCGGTCCTCCTCCTCGAAGAAAGTAGAGTGTAGTGAGTGAATGTGAGTGTCTCACCGACGCGCAGGGCTCGCTTGCGGTCCTCCTCCTCGAAGAAAGTAGAGTGTAGTGAGTGAATGTGAGTGTCTCACCGACGCGCAGGGCTCGCTTGCGGTCCTCCTCCTCGAAGAAAGTAGAGTGTAGTGAGTGAATGTGAGTGTCTCACCGACGCGCAGGGCTCGCTTGCGGTCCTCCTCCTCGAAGAAAGTAGAGTGTAGTGAGTGAATGTGAGTGTCTCACCGACGCGCAGGGCTCGCTTGCGGTCCTCCTCCTCGAAGAAAGTAGAGTGTAGTGAGTGAATGTGAGTGTCTCACCGACGCGCAGGGCTCGCTTGCGGTCCTCCTCCTCGAAGAAAGTAGAGTGTAGTGAGTGAATGTGAGTGTCTCACCGACGCGCAGGGCTCGCTTGCGGTCCTCCTCCTCGAAGAAAGTAGAGTGTAGTGAGTGAATGTGAGTGTCTCACCGACGCGCAGGGCTCGCTTGCGGTCCTCCTCCTCGAAGAAAGTAGAGTGTAGTGAGTGAATGTGAGTGTCTCACCGACGCGCAGGGCTCGCTTGCGGTCCTCCTCCTCGAAGAAAGTAGAGTGTAGTGAGTGAATGTGAGTGTCTCACCGACGCGCAGGGCTCGCTTGCGGTCCTCCTCCTCGAAGAAAGTAGAGTGTAGTGAGTGAATGTGAGTGTCTCACCGACGCGCAGGGCTCGCTTGCGGTCCTCCTCCTCGAAGAAAGTAGAGTGTAGTGAGTGAATGTGAGTGTCTCACCGACGCGCAGGGCTCGCTTGCGGTCCTCCTCCTCGAAGAAAGTAGAGTGTAGTGAGTGAATGTGAGTGTCTCACCGACGCGCAGGGCTCGCTTGCGGTCCTCCTCCTCGAAGAAAGTAGAGTGTAGTGAGTGAATGTGAGTGTCTCACCGACGCGCAGGGCTCGCTTGCGGTCCTCCTCCTCGAAGAAAGTAGAGTGTAGTGAGTGAATGTGAGTGTCTCACCGACGCGCAGGGCTCGCTTGCGGTCCTCCTCCTCGAAGAGGTCCTGCGGGCTGGCGGCGGCGGCGGCGGCGGGGTCAGCGTCCCACGGGAACTGCTCTTTCTGCGGACACACAGCCTTCACTTACTACTGCCATAGTCATACTTACCTTCTCCCTAGGAGTGAGAGTGAGACACAGCGGCGCGGCGCGGGTAGGTGCAGTGAACATTGCATCGCGTCCCTAGTGTCTGACTACGGACCACATTCTATGGAAGTGAATACTTCAATCGTAAGGTAGACAGAATGATTTGACAGCATCATGGTCCGCTACATTTTAGTCATCTCGTAGACTCGGGACATCATTTTAAACAGTATAAATTGCATGCACACGTTATTCCACTCTCATAATTGATGTTCGGTTCGACTGACGATCAAGTAAGCAGACGACAGAGTAAACAGCACGTGTAGTGCCGCCCACAGAACTACCTAGTAAACAGCACGTGTAGTGCCGCCCACAGAACTACCTAGTAAATAAACAACGAAAATAATACTATTTTTCTCTTCCCTTGCTCAAAAAGTGTGTCAATATAGCGTAGCTTAGCGTCGTCGTCTCTCGTCCTCTTGCATAAAGACTCTACTTTTTGGTGTTCCATTTATAAAGAATATTAATTTCATTTGAATTTATTTTTGTAAATGGAACTGAAAGCGCCTTTTTTCTCAATGTTGGATGTTTTACCTATATGGTGATTCTTCCTCCATGGTAGAATGCGTAGGTAGGTAGTAACTTTGCCTTGCGCGAAACGAAAACACAAAAAGTATCAAGCATCGCGAAATCTCTGGAATCTTTGTTTACTACAAATTAAACTGAAGATGAACTTGGCTTATTTAATTGAAAATGAAAAATAATTTAATAATATGCAAATGGGACAGAATGGCAAAGAAATAATCAATGTGATTCTAACTTTTACGGTTGAAATCACGTGAAATATGGCATTTAAAGACTAACGATCAATTTGTGAAGTACAGAAGTGAAATCGGCGTGGAATATTTACTGAAGGTAAGTTTTAATTGATCTATTTTCTCACACTCGAAGTGAAAAATATCGTTTTTCACGTTCAACAGTTTTCATTTAGTGATTAACTTATTAGCGAAGAAAGTTCAGAGCCATCTGTAAGAAGTGATTCGCCTCCGCAGGGGCGGCGCGCTGGCGGCGCGGCAGTCTCGCCCCGCGCCTCCCCCGCACTGCCCCCGCGCTGGCTCCCAGCCCTGTGGCCAGCGCAACGATTCCCCTTGTTTGGGAACGTTATGTACATAGCACGAGTTGAGCTTCCCTCCGACCGCTGATCGGTTTCAACTTTTATCGGGAGTGCTTTTTAACAATTTGGAAGTAGGTACTTAAACGAATTGTTGTTCAAAGTAAAAAGCAAACAAAACCGTTTTCCGACGGTAACCTGTTCATTTCGCTGCCGAAACACTTTCTGCGAGCCGAGTTTGTTTGTTGAAAGGCAGCCAAACAAATTCACTTAACTTTGCAATGTTTTACGTCAAAGCGTCGAATCAAAACAAAGCCTAGAGCCTCCCCGGAGGCGAGAGCTCGTCGCCGCCGCCGGTCGGGACGAGAATACATCTTTATTTGAGTGACGCTACAAACGAGTGGGGAATGCTGTGACAAATGATCCGACGGCGGCGGCGGCTCGCCGGCGACACACCGCCGCGCCGTCTCCTCATAGCACGCGCGCTCGCGATGCTAGTTAGGTGCCGCCATCGCTGTCATGTGATCCCTCAATGCGATTCCATTAATGATGGTGACACAGCCGAACATATATTCTGTATTCAGGGGGTAATAATTGAAGGTTCTTCAATACCCCCTGAATTAATTCAAAACTTAGATAAAAGTAAAAAAGGGAGATACGGTACGTTCTCCCAGCGCTCACTCTCGGGAGTTCCCCGACGCTACCCATACACGGCGACTGGTAGAGTTGTTCCTCAATTCGCACTATTAATCTGGTCCTAACAAGTGTGAGTTAGCTTTTCTTAAACATGCTATACTCTTCGTTCTGTAACTCGTACCAAATTTACTTTAGGGTGAATTTTAGTACAGTCAACCAATAAAACAGTTAATAAAATAATAGGCAAGAGGCATATTTATTATGTTAACACAATGTTTTTTTATGTTTTGCACTTAAAATAAAGGAAACAAAGGGAGTAACAGAACGAAAATAATATTATTTTTATGATTCGTCAACTTACATCCTGCTCACACCATTTGGGATAAAATAGATGGGGTGAGTAGAAGAACAACTTTAGCAGCAGGACTTGTATTGCTATCTCTTTTTTACAAACTTATATAATAGTATATTTCGATCTCTATCAGATTTAGAGCAAATGTCAATTCGACATTTACATAATATTACACAATACAATGGTGTCGAATCATCTGAAAATTTAAAGTATGATGTACATAGGTATGCATAAAATGTGATTCCATGGGCTTTGTTTTTTGTTTTGGAGCTATTTGTACACCTAGTAATTGAACACGAGGGCATTGTTGTGGTGTTTTAGTCCAAATCAGAAGTCGTCGTAGCAAGGACGCGAAACACAAACGCCACCGCCGCTGGCCCGACTATGACGGAGGTGGGGGAACATAGTTGAACCGAACTTGAGCTTAACCTTTTCAAGATGCTGTACCTTATCTGCCTTTTTTTACTTGTATCTAAGATTCAAAATAAAATAATAATTATCTTACTACTACTACTCTATGATCGGAACACGTCGTACCTAAAGCCGTACTAAGTTTTTCATAAATAATGAAAATAATGTTAGCGTCAGAGTAATCTGAGATCAGCCAACATGATTATGAATGCAGTGGAGCGAGGTGGCGGGGACGGGTCCTCAACGCGTGGCCCGCGGTGGGTCGCAGGTTGGTCGCGGCCCCCAGCGCGCAGCGGCGGCGGGTCGCAGGTTGGTCGCGGCCCCCAGCGCGCAGCGGCGCGGCGCCGCGGCGGCGGGTCGCAGGTTGGTCGCGGCCCCCAGCGCGCAGCGGCGCGGCGCCGCGGCGGCGGGTCGCAGGTTGGTCGCGGCCCCCAGCGCGCAGCGGCGCGGCGCCGCGGCGGGGCGGGTCGCAGGTTGATCGCGGTCCGCTAATGGAACTAGGAAAGGCACACTATCAATCATTCTGTCATCGAGTTGTAAGAAAACACCTCACGAATATCAACGCGAAACAGAGTTTTTGTTTTGCTTGCACACACATTTTTTTAAATTTGTTAAATCTTTCAAATAGGAAGGAGAAACAAGCTTAAACTTGCAACACTGAGGAAGTCAACTCGAGCGGCCTAGCGTACGTGACGACCATCAAAACTATTGGCTGTTAAACGTTTCACGCTCATCTCGATAGTCAGCACCAGCTGTGTGTTTGTGTGCAGGGTGCTGTACTAGTACGGTCTCCGGGCGGCGGCGGCGGCGGCGGCGGCGGGCGAACGACAAGCCGACACAGAAACGTGCGAAATGAAAACGTTTTGCTTCGAAAAAACTGATTTTTGTCAAAGCTAATACTAATCAAATGCGTTCCCAAACCCCTTGTCCTCCGCCAAGGAGCCCGCGGCTGTTTGACTGCCTACCACACAAACGGCAACGAACTGACAAATAAAAGCTTCACATTTCTCGTTAAAAGTTTCTGATGACGCTATTTGTACCTCATGAAAAAACATATTGCGGACAATATTGTGTAAATATTTATCCGGTTTCCTTTATGTATACATTGCATTGGTTTACCGGAGCTAGATCTGCGCTCTCCGCGGCATGTCCGGTGATATTTATGTATTTCAGAAGGACAAGGAGGTAGGAGGTGGACTAGTACATTACCAAGTCAAGGGCGGTAGGGTCCGGAAGGGACACGGACGCGAGACCTTCCTCACAAGCTGTAATAATCGTCCGTCACGGAGTCGGTACAAAGGACAAAGTTCTTTAACTTCGAACTAGGAAAGGCTAAATTCTAAAATGTTCGGCGCAAACACTATCCTCCATGGTACTCCCCGGCTTTGTTACACATTTTAAATGAAAAGAATAAGTACCTACCATAGGAAAATTAAGATCTATGAAAATAAAGCTGATAAGAACTCTTTTAAGGTACTAAGAGCTAGAGTCAAAAGGGTTGAACATGAGTGCTACTTAAATTACATAGCGAGCGTTGAAAATTCTATTAAATCAAATTAAATCAAACCGAAAGCATTTTGGTCTTACATAAAATCCAATAAGCAACATAACTCATATCCCTCTTCCATGACTTACTTGAACATAGACGTGAATGAAGGCACCAACATCTGCAACGCTTTCGCTGACTTTTTTAATTCGAATTTCCTTCCACCATCATCCTCAGGTTCGACTCCTCTCTACTCATGTTCATCAGCTCAGTTGTCAACTGCGGAATCTACATCTTCTGTTGATTTGAGCAGCATTGAAATATCTCCTCCTCGAATTTTGAAACTACTGGAAACTCTGGACTGTAACAAATCAGCGGATGCTGATGGTCTGCATCCCCTTTTTATTTAAAAACTGCGCCAAGTCTTTGTGCTATCCCATATGCCTCCTCTTTGGCCGGTCTTTAACTGAAGGGATTGTTCCATCTATATGGAAGTTGGCATCTGTTACACCCATTCACAAAAAGGGATCGAAACGAGATATTTGTAATTATCGACCTATTTCAAAACTATGTGTACTTGCTAAAATCCTTGAGAAAGTTGTCCATGAACAGATATATTCAGCCTTAAAGTCATCTTTCATAAACCAACAACATGGTTTTCTTAAGGGTAGGTCAACTACAACTAATCTCATAAGTTTTATAGATTTTGTGACTGATCAAATGGAATCCGGGAGTCAGGTCGACACAATCTATACTGACTATAGCAAAGCTTTCGACCGTATTGACCACTCCATTCTACTGAGCAAACTGTGCGCTGCTGGAATAAAGGGCAATCTTTTAAGGTGGTTCACTTCTTACGTCTTTGGTCGCTGCCAAACCGCAGTGCTAAACGGATACGAATCTGGAGTGTCGCCAATTCCATCTGGCGTTCCCCAAGGCTCAATTCTTGGGCCACTGTTATTCATTATGTTCGTCAACGATATCGGCTCTTGTTTTAATTACTCTGATTTTCTTTTATACGCCGATGTATTGAAGATCTTTAAAAAAATCAGTAATCCATCTGACCCCTTACTTCTTCAAAGTGATCTTGATCGTCTTCATTCTTACTGCACCATCAATAAACTTGATCTTAATGCCAATAAGTGCTTCTGTGTGTCTTTTAGTAGGTCTCCTAAAATCCTGACTCACGACTACAACATCGACACTCAAACTCTCGCCAGAACTAGCTCTATAGTTGATCTTGGAGTGACTCTAGACTCTAAGTTACTGTTTGATCAGCACGTAGAGAGAATCACCTCTAAGGCAATAAAGATACTCGGCTTTCTATTCCGGGTGACTAAGGATTTCAGTTCACTTAAAACTCTAAAAATTCTTTACTGTTCACTGGTCCGTGGTCACCTCGAATATGCCTCGCAGGTATGGAATCCCCAGTATAATAAATATATATCTTTGCTTGAAAAACCTCAGCGGAAATTTCTTAAATTTATTAATTACAAGCATAAGATCACGAACCCCGACTACATAAATAGCTGCAAACACCATCACTTGCTACCTCTTGAGTTGAGAAGAGAAGCTGCGGACCTGTCACTATTACTCAGCATTGTTCTGAACTTGGTTGACTCACCCACACTCCTATCAGGAATTGGACTAACCGTTCTGTCCAACCGAGCTTCTCGACGTAACCATCTTAAATTATATATTCCGAACTGCGCCACAAATTACCGGAAAAACACATATCTGCTGCGGTCCATGCAAGCTTTCAACACCAAATACTCCAAGAGTGTTGATCTCTTTAACATGAGGCGAAATGCTTTTAAGAGGTTAATTAATAATAATTTCTTCGAATGACATATAGGTATATACGTTATATATATAATTACTAATATATAAACTTTATGCAGTTGTATCATATATAATAAGTATAAAGTAATTATATCCACCCTAGTTCCCCACCTTGTAGTTACCAATCTGCATGATTTGGTACTGACATCAGGCAAACCAGATTCATCTTGTAATGGGAAGGTAATTTAGTTTCTTTTTAATGTATTTTTGTTTTTTTTAAAGAATAAGTACTTCAAGTAGGCATGCTCTGTTTATAACTTTATCACCAAGTTGTATTTGTGTTCATTGCACCTAATTGTTTTTGTTTTTCTAATATTAATTATTACTAGTAGTAGTTCAGTTATTTTTTTTGAAACTATAAGTGGAAACTGTTGTTAGCTTCATTTGTTCTAGTCTATGAATCTACTGTTATTTAAACATAAGCTTTTTGTTTCCCAAATAAATAAAATAAAAAATAAAATAAAATAAAACTTGATCTTTGTAGGCAAACTATTCGTTTTCACACATTTGCGACCGTATGTACATCTTAAACAGACTAAGCTGGCATGTATGCAAATCTATTTCAACCTGGTGGCGCCTGATCACGAGCGAGATGTCCGTCGTGTCGGTCTCGGCGTCGCCCAGCGGGATCTCATACACCACCTCCATGTCCTGCAACAAGTGTAACCGGACTAGTGACGTCACCTGGATGCACCTGAGCACGAGCGTGATGTCCGTCGTGTCGGTCTCGGCGTCGCCCAGCGGGATCTCATACACCACCTCCATGTCCTGCAACAAGTGTAACCGGACTAGTGACGTCACCTGGATGCACCTGAGCACGAGCGTGATGTCCGTCGTGTCGGTCTCGGCGTCGCCCAGCGGGATCTCATACACCACCTCCATGTCCTGCAACAAGTGTAACCGGACTAGTGACGTCACCTGGATGCACTTGAGCACGAGCGTGGTGTCCGTCGTGTCGGTCTCGGCGTCGCCCAGCGGGATCTCATACACCACCTCCATGTCCTGCAACAAGTGTAACCGGACTAGTGACGTCACCTGGATGCACCTGAGCACGAGCGTGGTGTCCGTCGTGTCGGTCTCGGCGTCGCCCAGCGGGATCTCATACACCACCTCCATGTCCTGCAACAAGTGTAACCGGACTAGTGACGTCACCTGGATGCACTTGAGCACGAGCGTGGTGTCCGTCGTGTCGGTCTCGGCGTCGCCCAGCGGGATCTCATACACCACCTCCATGTCCTGCAACAAGTGTAACCGGACTAGTGACGTCACCTGGATGCACCTGAGCACGAGCGTGGTGTCCGTCGTGTCGGTCTCGGCGTCGCCCAGCGGGATCTCATACACCACCTCCGTGTCCTGCAACAAGTGTAACCGGACTAGTGACGTCACCTGGATGCACCAGAGCACGAGCGTGGTGTCCGTCGTGTCGGTCTCGGCGTCGCACAGCGGGATCTCATACACCACCTCCGTGTCCTGCAACAAGTGTAACCGGACTAGTGACGTCACCTGGATGCACCTGAGCACGAGCGTGGTGTCCGTCGTGTCGGTCTCGGCGTCGCCCAGCGGGATCTCATACACCACCTCCGTGTCCTGCAACAAGTGTAACCGGACTAGTGACGTCACCTGGATGCACCAGAGCACGAGCGTGGTGTCCGTCGTGTCGGTCTCGGCGTCGCACAGCGGGATCTCATACACCACCTCCGTGTCCTGCAACAAGTGTAACCGGACTAGTGACGTCACCTGGATGCACCTGAGCACGAGCGTGGTGTCCGTCGTGTCGGTCTCGGCGTCGCCCAGCGGGATCTCATACACCACCTCCATGTCCTGCAACAAGTGTAACCGGACTAGTGACGTCACCTGGATGCACCTGAGCACGAGCGTGGTGTCCGTCGTGTCGGTCTCGGCGTCGCCCAGCGGGATCTCATACACCACCTCCATGTCCTGCAACAAGTGTAACCGGACTAGTGACGTCACCTGGATGCGCCTGAGCACGAGCGTGGTGTCCGTCATGACGGTCTTGGCGTCGCCCAGCGGGATCTCATACACCACCTCCATGTCCTGCAACAAGTGTAACCGGACTAGTGACGTCACCTGGATGCACCTGAGCACGAGCGTGGTGTCCGTCGTGTCGGTCTCGGCGTCGCCCAGCGGGATCTCATACACCACCTCCATGTCCTGCAACAAGTGTAACCGGACTAGTGACGTCACCTGGATGCGCCTGAGCACGAGCGTGGTGTCCGTCATGACGGTCTTGGCGTCACCCAGCGGGATCTCATACACCACCTCCATGCCCTGCAACACATACACACACATGTCTGATTGAATTAAAATGAAATGATGAAATTAAAACTCGTTACCGGGCTGTTTGGGATGAAATGAAATCATAGAATAGGGTACTTTACTCTATTAGAGAAAATACCTAAGAGTATAATTATTTATCTACCCAAATATCATAAACCCTCTCTAATGCGTTCAAAAACCATAGGCAATGACCAGCATTACCAACCAACAGAAATAAACGGAACTGTAATGAACTCATAACCTACTGAAAACCGTAGGTTATAGAGTTTAAATTTGGAATAGGTGTCAAATTCAAGTGAGTGTGCTATACTAGTATCTACATTCTAACTATAAATCGCACGACATTTTGATCTCGAGTGACACAAGAATAGTGACTTTGTTTGTTTTTCTATGATTTAAAAAAAAATACAGATATTCGAAACGCCGCCATTTCGAGCTCATTTATTCGTTAGCTTTTTATTTCCAGTAACGAGTAGACAAATTTTCTGATAAGTTGAATAAGTTATTTATTTCTGTCGAAAATGAGTGATAGTGACTCAGAACAACTGTCAATGTTAACTACCATTACTATAATAAATAATTTGCTTCTGTTTGTGTTCAATTTATTTTTTATTGCATTACGCTGGTAACAATGCTGGTCATTTCCCTATGGTTCCTGAACCCATCATAGAGCCCTTATGATATTTGGGTAGATAAAGTAGTGTATGCAACTGTACATAATTAGGCATTACAACACTCGTGTGATGCTATTAAGAAACTCGCCTTCGGCTCGTTTCTTAAGCCCACACTCGTGTTGTAATGCCCTCCATTATGCACATTTGCATAAACTACTATTCTGAGATTGGTCAGGCAAGAAGCGCTCGGAAAATGTAAGTTTTAGTTCCGAGAACCAGCAAAATACATTTCTAAATAAGAATAGAGAATTCTAAGCTTTCATTTTCTTTCGTTTTTTTATCTGTTTTTGATTACCATGAAATAGTAGTAAGCGCAATATTATTTCGTCATACGGCTGAGTACAGTAAAAGGATCAACTGTCACATCAGCAACATCAGCGCATTTGCTTAGGTACGGGCACAGGCAACTGATGTCATAACCACAGAGCAGTATGGCGTCCTCTGCGTCCAGCGTTTTCGCCAAACTACGCGCGAATGCTGACGACGTTAATTTTAAATGTATTTTTATGGCACATATCCACTGGATAAAAAAACGTTTTTATGTTGTTTGCTAGCACTATAGAATCTTATTGAGATACTTTTGAAAAATGGGTGAAAACGAGTAGCGAGATGAGCACGAGTACCGAGATGAGCACGAGTACCGAGATGAGTACGAGTACCAAGATGAGGACGAGTACCGAGATGAGGACGAGTACCGAGATGAGTATGAATACCGAGATGAGCACGAGTACCGAGATGAGCACGAGTACCGAGATGAGGACGAGTACCGAGATGAGTACGAATACCGAGATGAGCACGAGTAGCGAGATGAGTACGAGTACTAGATGAGTACGAGTACTAGATGAGTACGAATAGCGAGATGAGCACGAGTAGCGAGATGAGTACGAGTACCGAGATGAGTACGAGTAGTAATAAATGAACGACAGAGCTTGTTTCTGTTCTATAAAGCTGATTAACTTAGTGTTTGCCATTTTATATAAATTCTTTTGCAGTGCCCTACAGGGTGCATGTACTATTGACTTAGGCTAACATTAATATCTAAGCTGTATACATGTACATGTGAGCAAAATAAACAAATAAACAATAAACTTTGTACAGTAATATCTTATTAATGAAAAACTAGGTATAACAGCCTTACGTAAATCAAGTCTGATAATATTAATTACGTACGTTAGCGTTCGTTTTAAGAGGCACATCAGTAAATATAAGCTTTTACAATATCATAATCATCATCAGTCTGTACTAGTGCACAGCTGGACATAGGCCTCCCAGGTACCAAAGTAATATAATATTTTTTGATTAACTAAGATTCCCACAGGACCAAACTAAATTGTCGTGTAAATAAGAAACCTTTTAAGGGGGGTGTCGACGAGCCGAGACCACGACGACGACTAATGATGGAGAAACAAGTTCCATGCTATCACGGAAGTGAGTTCGCGAGGTGGATTCACGTAACATTGATAGACGCGACGTGACGCGACGAGCCGGGACCACGACGACGACTAATTTCATTTCATTTCATTTATTTCACCGTAGGTATAACATATACACTTGATGTCGTTATTTCTAGTACATACACAATTATGTTACAAAAGGAAACACCATAAAGGATTTTACAATACTTGGCTGGCTAAAAGGGCCTAGGGTTTACAAAAATTACAATTAAAATATGTCAGAAAATAAATAAAACTTAGTCAATAGGTACATGTCAAGGTATGTCATATTAAAAGCTGCTGTATAGAGGCATTGTCATAATAAACTAAACTAAAAAAAAGCTACTCGTATAAAATAAAATAAAATAATGAGGGAGAAACAAGTTCCAAGCTATCCCGGAAGTGAGTTCGCGAGGTGGATTCACGTAACATTGATAAACGCGACCTGACACAACGAGCCGGGACCACGACGATGACTAATGAGGGAGAAACAAGTTCCAAGCTATCCCGGAAGTGAGTTCGCGAGGTGGATTCACGTAACATTGATAAACGCGACCTGACGCAACGAGCCGGGACCACGACGATGACTAATGAGGGAGAAACAAGTTCCAAGCTATCCCGGAAGTGAGTTCGCGAGGTGGATTCACGTAACATTGATAAACGCGACGCGACGCAACGAGCCGGGACCACGACGACGACTAATGAGGGAGAAACAAGTTTCAAGCTATCCCGGAAGTGAGTTCGCGAGGTGGATTCACGTAACATTGATAAACGCGACGCGACGCAACGAGCCGGGACCACGACGACGACTAATGAGGGAGAAACAAGTTTCAAGCTATCCCAGAAGTGTGTTTGCGAGGCGGATTCACGTAACATTGATAGACGCGACGTGACGTGACGCGATGTGACACGACGTAACGCGACGTGACGCAATGTGACACGACGTAACGCGACGTGACGCAATGTGACACGACGTTACGCGACGTGACGCAACGTGACGCAAGGAGACGCGTGGCCGCGGGCGCATTAGATAAAAAGTAACATTGGTGTAGATTTTGTTCGTATGAAAACTCAACTTTTATATGGATTGTAAAGAAAGGAAGGTAAACATTTTAAGCATAAAGGATGGCATTTCGTTTGTTTTGCCAACAGCATTGACAGCATTACCTAATCTGTAGTATTGAGTTGATGAGCTCATCATCGACAGCATTACCTAATCTGTAGTATTGAGTTGACGAGCTCATCATCGACAGCATTACCTAATCTGTAGTATTGAGTTGACGAGCTCATCATCGACAGCATTACCTAATCTGTAGTATTGAGTTGACGAGCTCATCATCGACAGCATTACCTAATCTATAGTATTGAGTTGACGAGCTCATCATCGACAGCATTACCTAATCTGTAGTATTGAGTTGACGAGCTCATCATCGACAGCATTACCTAATCTGTAGTATTGAGTTGACGAGCTCATCATCGACAGCATTACCTAATCTGTAGTATTGAGTTGACGAGCTCATCATCGACAGCATTACCTAATCTGTAGTATTGAGTTGACGAGCTCATCATCGACAGCATTACCTAATCTGTAGTATTGAGTTGACGAGCTCATCATCGACAGCATTACCTAATCTGTAGTATTGAGTTGACGAGCTCATCATCGACAGCATTACCTAATCTATAGTATTGAGTTGACGAGCTCATCATCGACAGCATTACCTAATCTGTAGTATTGAGTTGACGAGCTCATCATCGACAGCATTACCTAATCTGTAGTATTGAGTTGACGAGCTCATCATCGACAGCATTACCTAATCTGTAGTATTGAGTTGACGAGCTCATCATCGATGGACATTACATAATTTTGCAACCAAACATTAATGTTCATAATTTCAATTTGCAGATTACCATTTAGATAAGATATTGTTGAGGGCCCCGTAGGTTCCTGCGTAGCCAATCAAATACGCTACTTTGTAGCTGTCGCGTCGGAAATTATACTTTATTAGCCTCGTAATGAAATCGAAAGTCCGTTGTCTCGTGATTCACGGCTCGATGAATGATCTTCTGCCTGCAATCTCAGAAGGGGCTCGCGGGGAATCTGCCGATATTTTATTTTAATTAGTATTTGCGAGCTTTGTGTTATTCAGTTAGGTATTCAGTGAACCACGAAATTCTTCAGGCTTCATTTCAATTTACATTTTCATCCGAAAAAATATACGAGCGCGTGCAAAATTTTCCATCGAAAATATTGTACTAAAATCCTCCAACAGATTCAATGAAATTTTATTTGAATAGCACTGTTATGAACATTATTACTACTTAATACAATTTCAAAAGTTTTACCTCCGAAATAGATTGTTTGAAACTTCAAACCCAAGCAAGATAACATTCGCCGCATAGGTAATACACCGTGGGTCTAGGAAGAGTAACGGTAGAGGATTACAAACACGAGTGAAATAGATCGTGGTTCCGGCCGGCGCGGAGGACCCTGCGACCTGCCGCCGGTCCCAGCGACCTGCCGGTCCAAGGGGCCTGCCTGCCTGTAAGTAATGTCTGCTGTCAAGTCAGCGCCCGCCCCCCTCGCCCCTAAATCACGGAGGGATTCCGATGTTCCTCATATTTCTATTTCTAAATTATTTATTTACTTGATTTCAGATTTCACGGATTGTTTACTCCGATTGTGCCGCAACATTCAGACAAGGGAGTGAAGTGAAACTTCGTTTATGTTTAATTTAACACTACACCGCACGCGCCCCTTTTTTACATAAGTGCTCGCATGCTCTACCTTGGTAGAAAAACAATATTACAAATATTTGAAAAGTTGGTGGTTTTAAAATGACAAAACTGAATAAAATTATTCATAAATATTTTTAAACTTACGCGATCTGAACACATATTTATAAATACTATTTAACGGTTATTTATCGCGTTTAATTACCTTATTTTCCCGACGTTTCGACAGGTTTACACACTGCCGTGGTCACGGGATGACATCCCGTGGTCACGGGCCGTGACCACGGCACTGTGTAAACCTAATACCCGTTAAAAAGTATTTTTAAAATTATTCATTTATTTATTAATCAACACAATTATCATAAAAAGCCCGATTTTTTATTGAAAGTTTTATAGTTAGGAACATTGAAAAAGATCAAGGAAAAAAATCACAAATTTGGGTATGTATGGGATCAGTTCGCAAAAAATAACTTTTAACAACCGGTAAGTGTCTCTTTGGTCACCATCCTCACATTCGATGCAGACCACTTGATGCTCCGCACAAACCCACCTGGCACAATTTATTTTAATAATTAATTGACATGTGTAATAAATATGTTAATAAGCGTAGTAAAACTTTCGATAAACATTCGCTTGTGAAGAAGGCAAGTCGCGGGCAACCGCTACATGCAAGCGTGCTCACGAGCTGAGGCTTAGGATTACATATGTACCTACAGGAGCGGAAGTGTTTTAGAGAATTAGATAAACAGGTAGCCAGATGGAGGTCGCGGGCAACCGCTACATGCAGGCGGCGCACGGCCGGCCACGCTCACGAGCTGAGGCTTAGGATTACATATGTACCCACAGGAGCGGAAGTGTTTTAGAGAATTAGATAAACAGGTAGCCAGATGGAGGTCGCGGGCAACCGCTACATGCAGGCGGCGCACGGCCGGCCACGCTCACGAGCTGAGGCTTAGGATTACATATGTACCTACAGCAGCGGAAGTGTTTTAGAGAATTAGATAAACACATAGCCAGATGGAGGTCGCGGGCAACCGCTACATGCAGGCGGCGCACGGCCGGCCACGCTCACGAGCTGAGGCTTAGGATTACATATGTACCTACAGGAGCGGAAGTGTTTTAGAGAATTAGATAAACAGGTAGCCAGATGGAGGTCGCGGGCAACCGCTACATGCAGGCGGCGCACGGCCGGCCACGCTCACGAGCTGAGGCTTAGGATTACATATGTACCTACAGGAGCGGAAGTGTTTTAGAGAATTAGATAAACAGGTAGCCAGATGGAGGTCGCGGGCAACCGCTACATGCAGGCGGCGCACGGCCGGCCACGCTCACGAGCTGAGGCTTAGGATTACATATGTACCCACAGGAGCGGAAGTGTTTTAGAGAATTAGATAAACAGATAGCCAGATGGAGGTCGCGGGCAACCGCTACATGCAGGCGGCGCACGGCCGGCCACGCTCACGAGCTGAGGCTTAGGATTACATATGTACCTACAGGAGCGGAAGTGTTTTAGAGAATTAGATAAACAGATAGCCAGATGGAGGTCGCGGGCAACCGCTACATGCAGGCGGCGCACGGCCGGCCACGCTCACGAGCTGAGGCTTAGGATTACATATGTACCTACAGCAGCGGCCATCTTTTACCGAGATTATCTTGTGAAAAGTATCGCTGGCTTGACGAGGTGGAAGTCTTATCTCCGCGAGCTGCCTGGGAGGATGCTGACCCACAGGATAGAAGCAGGTAGCTGTGGGGTAAAAAAAAGTACGTACCTCGATGGCCACGTCGATCAGAAGGTACAGCGGCTTGTAGGCGTGCAAAGCGCGCGCGCGTCGCACAAACACGCGCCGGCCGCACACGCGCCGCCCCTCCATCACCACCTGCACGCGAATAACAACTTGATAACACATTATGCGGTGCTTCCGGGACATTGCAAATAAAGAACTCCTCAATTCTATGTACCTAGCGATGTGTCAATCACTAATCCTTTACTGTATAACTTGCTGGGGAAGCGCAGTAAAATCCTATCATATAAAAGTGGAGGGAGCCCAACGCTCTGTACTAACGGTTATGTATAGAAACCCGTACAGACGCCCAACAACATAATTATACAAGGAATGTGGGCTCCTTGCTGTACGTCAAATATGTTCTTCGCACTACTTTAGCTGCTCATAGAACACTAATCAATTCAGAAAATTACTCAATATTGGTCACAAAAAGGGTCTTTAAAATACCAACTCCACCAGTAAACTCATCTTTTGTTCACCGTTTCGGGCAGCAAAGACGGTGATAATTATGTATTTAAATGTGTAATATTAGTGATATGTGTGCGACCTCTAGGAATTAGGAACAGAACTACAAAGCTGACATCAATAGAGTAGCTCAAGGAAGTAACATCAGAAAACAGAAGCTACCTAAGTGCTTCGATGGATAACCGCTAGATGTCCGAACCGCTGGAAAAACATTGGAGTACAAAAAGAGAACAATTCCTAGATCGCGCAAACGCTTGATTCAGTTGCAACCAACCTATAAAGGACTATTCGACATTCTGCTGTTGGTCGAAAGACCACCGGGCACAATGGACCAGCTGGGTCGGCCTGGTAGAGGGGAGATTTACCTCTGCAACTATTTGGGGGAAATACCACCTTCTCCCCCAAACTGTTGGTCGAATTATGAATTATTTATCTTCCCCAAAATACGTCAGTCCGTGAAGCTAAACAAACCATATTCAAATTGCTTTTGACCTTAAATGACACGGACACTGCTATATTACATTATTAAGGATATTCTCCAAATCATAATTAGCTAAGTTTTAGTTTTGTTGTTGTTTAGTTTAGTCTTTTAGATTTTCAGGTGATTCAAAATGAGAGTCAATGACCTTTTTCTCTATAAACCTTAAATCACCAAAACAAAGGATCATTTATTTTATTTTATAATGCTTAATAAAAGTATTATCAGATTCACGCACTTGTATACTTAAGCACTAGATCAGATAATTTAAGAGTTAACTAAGTCACTAAGTGTTGTACGTGTCATACCTAGAGAAAAGTTATTTGTTATGCAAGACTGCAAAGTTGGTTTTTGGTGCGAGTACTTGTATTGGAACTGAAACCTGAGCAAGCGAAGGATTCAAGGAGTTCAAATATGCAATCCTGAGCGTAGCGAGAGTTTCAAAGGTACGAGATGCAAAATAACTTTGCTGCCGAATTAAACACACAATTTTTATGGTTCCGTACCCAAAGGGTAAAACGGGACCCTATTACTAAGACTCCACTGTCCGTCTGTCCGTCTGTCCGTCTGTCACCAGGCTGTGACAGACGGACAGACGGAACGGTATCTCATGAACCGTTATAGTAAGACAGTTGAAATTTTTGCAGATGACGTATTTCTGTTGCCGCAAAGATGCACCACAATCAATAACATGTCGCAAACCGAACGAAGCTCGACTCAGTAGCTCGTGTCATCGACGCACGGTCACAGCTCCGTTTGCGGAAGAATTCTAATATACAGCCGTTATTTGTAGCGAAGCAAACGATTAATAAAATATCAATATCGGATGTTCGAAGAAAAGCCCGTCTCGAGCCCGGCTCTGAGCTGAGATCCGCTACTCTGTAGCGGCTCTGAGCTGAGATCCGCTACTCTGTAGCGGCTCTGAGCTGAGATCTGCTACTCTGTAGCGGCTCTGAGCTGAGATCCGCTACTCGTACTCTGTAGCGGCTCTGAGCTGAGATCCGCTACTCGTACTCTGTAGCGGCTCTGAGCTGAGATCCGCTACTCTGTAGCGGCTCTGAGCTGAGATCCGCTACTCTGTAGCGTATTATCTCCCTTATTACAAAAAAACTGAATTAAATGTGGGAAAAAAACTTCAGAATAAATTCCCGCAAGCCGAGACCGGCTCACCACATAATAAAATGCTATAAAAATAATCTCGGAGAGTGCAGTTCGCGCCCTCGCAGGTCGCGGCGAGTGCTACGATTCGTTCAGGCAGCTCCACACTTGGAACTGAACTAGTTCTGCCGAGAGTGCTATTACATGTGCAAACTCATACGGAACTTCGTTTACTACTCTGCACCACTCAACTCATAATGAGCTCTGGTTCATCTTAAACGCCACGACTACACGAGCCACAACACAACATTATAATGTTCAATCTTTATTAATTCCGTAGAGGGTCTACGCCGTAGCGCGGATCGCGTCGACCGTCCACGAGCACGAGCAAGTCTGTGATAATGTATTCTATGTACTTACATCATACATAACATTGCCGTTAAAATGTATCTTTACTTATAAGTTTCCTGACAACAAAATGGATTCAAGAATAAATATATTGTCCTTTGAGATTCTTTAACAAAATTACGAAACATTTATTTTATTTTATTTTCAAAATTTTGGAGAAACTTACAGCTAGGTTTACAAAAATTCAAATGAAAATATAGAACCTGCCTGGATAGACCAGTACATGATTGTTGACGGCTATGCACAAGTTTCCGCAGATAGGTGGACTTGAAAATTGTATGATATAAAAGTACCTAAGTTAAGACGACTAACTCATATAAATTAACTAACTAAATAACATTTACTTAGTTAATACTAAAAATACTAAAAACACAGCGCGAATCAAGTTTAACTTTTAAATCTTAATCTAGTTTGGCTTACACTTGAAAAAATAGATCACTAAGTAAACATCTACCTAAGCTTACTTGTACTGGTATTAAATAACTCTACCTCACTGTTTCCATTTACTAAAGAACTAAACGAGCAAGAAGCTCTGTAAAGAAAAGCGTTCTGCCTATAATTGGTCCTAACTATAGGAACGTAAAGGGTGTTCGGATTTGTCAGTGCAACCGTGCATGTGCGCAGTCCTATCTGCTCAAGGAGCTCCGGGCAATCGACAGTGCCGTTTGCTATGCTCATTAGGTAAGTCAAATCAGCCATTTCTCTACGTTTGTGAAGGGGAAGAAAGTGAAATTTGCGGCATCCAGTCTCATAATCCGGCAAATAAATACGAGCTCGATACTGCAGGATGGACTCTATTCGCGTGGAATACACATCGTACCTTGGATTTCACACCTGGGAGGCGTAATCCAGGTGACTACGTACGTACGCACAATACAGTATTTTAAAAGTTTTGATACTTGTAAATTCCGACGACATTCTAAAAACAAAGCCCAGTAAACGTGATGCTTTTTTAACTATAGTATCAACGTGTTGATCGAATAATAGCTTACTGTCAAAAGTTACACCTAAATCCTTAATAGATCAACTCTAGTGAGTATATATTATATATATATTATATTATGAAACTTGTAGTTAAATAAGATTTTAGTGGGTTTTCGTGTATATGTATGTACTTACGTAGCATTTAGAGACATTTAAGTCTAATTTCGTCAACGCATAATTACGGTCGCGTCTCCAGACTATAAAGCGATCATCAAAAAGTTCGCTATTAAAAAGGCTATCATTTAGCCAAGTTTCTGTAAGACAAATACCACCTACATTTCGATAATAAACTCGAAACGGAATCATTGATAACAGAAAAGTGTATCATATAAATAGGTGCAAATATATCTAAGACATAAAAATTAGTGGATGTAAGGATAAGATTATAATAAAAACGCATGAGAGAGGTAATTAGTGACCACAAGGTAACAGAGCAATTAGCAAAACAAAAGGAATAATAGACAATCATTGTCTATTATTCCTTTTGTTTTGCTAATTGCTAAAAACTCAAACCCGGAAAAAAAATTAGATGCGCCTTTTTAACTATCGGGGGCAGAATGGTAATTAGACTTACTCGTGAGGGTAGCGATAACAATACGCGAACACAAGCAGTTGCACTGAGCAAAGCGTAGCCGGTTAGCGAGTCAGCGCTCGCCAACCATTGAGCGGCAGGGCCCGCGGAGGTTGAAGGTAGCATAGTAGCATGTTTTAAGCAGGCATTACAGTAAGTTATACCTTTTTAAAATCCGATTCCGATCTAATAACAATCACGGGAGAGGTGGGATTCTTTCTGACGAAGATCTGACATCCCTTCACCCAAGTGAATGCGTATCCACGTTCCTTGGCCATTGTCTTAACCTTGTTCAGCAATATCTTGTTGCCCAGCGTGAGATGGTCATTGACGTAGATCCGGTTAGTACCCTGGAGACCGAGATCACCAACAGTGGTGGTACACTTCTTCGCGGCAGCAACAAATTCGTCTTTAATGTACCTGCTGTGTACAGCAACTACGATGGTTTTATTCATTTTGTCATTGCGCATCGGTACATGGGCAATATCGTTAATCTGGTCTTCCGGTAACACATACTTGATGTGAGCTCCTACATATATTGGCTATGATGGTAAAGAGGTTTTCAGATTGAGAGACAGGCACACCTTTGATCTCTTTATTGTTCAGACGTGAGCGTTGATCATTCTCCTTAAGCTGATGTTCTAGCTTCTCTACACGAAGCTCGAGGTGATCCACATCTTATGGATATCTTTCTCAATGTCAACGATTTTATCTGAAAGTGCCCCAATTTTGTGGTAAAAAACTCGAGGGAGGTCTTAATATCAGACATCTCGGCCTTAATGGCCTTTAGAGCGGTCAATTCGGCCTTGATTTGTTGGGTGCTAGCATTAAGTTGAGGTAGCAAAGCTACTTGGACGGAAAGCCGCTTAAGCTCCGCCATCACAGTCTCCATGTCAGCTGGAACTGGTGACTTCAGTTGAAGTGAGAGTGGAGTTCCCGATCTAGAGATCTTACAGGAAGAACATTTCCAGGTAAACTTCCTCTCTCCAAGTTTGCGATATCCCGTTTCAGTGATACCTGCGCATGCGAAGTCGAGGTGTCCTTGGCAAACAGAATAGAGAACACCATCGCGGAATTCGTTGGCACAAATCTTGCATTTGAATATTGTTCGGTAGTTTATGTTAGAAACGCGTAATGCGGCCCTCGCGAGAAATCAGTTGGGAATCGCTGTAGTAAGCGGTGGCGCGTAAGTAGTCAGTCACTGACTACTTACGCGCCACCGCTTACTACACTTACTACACAGAGTCAGTGTATACGTGCGTGCGGTTCGTTGTCAACCGACTGACATGAAGAACTATTCACGCTGTTTGTAAATATCAAGATACGTACACTATAGGCCTTTTGTTTCAGTTTATAAGGAAATACTAACATCATGGGACTAATTAAAGTGGTCTAGCAGGTGCCTACTAACCGATTCATAAGTTTAATGGGTGCCCCTAGAGGAGCCCTTGTGTTCCTGCGTAGCTGTACACTAACTAGGCCAGAGGGAGATCCGCATACTCAACGGCACACATTGCTAAGATGTAGATGTTTCACGAACTGCAACGGGAAGTTGAGGCGCTTCCACACTGTGCCCGCGAGGAGCTGCGGAGCTGCGGATCACGATCCGAATGGGCGGTCCAGAGTCGTGTAGCGACAGTGGACTACAATGTGCTTATTTATTTGTAAAACTATTTTGATCTAAGTAAAAATGTTGCTGGTAAAATTTGTAAGCAACATATCAGGGATATCAGGACATTAGGCCAAGTGGTTGGCGAGTAGTTTGAGTGAAGTACTAACTTGAAACTCGACGGTTTCGAAGGCAGGTACGGGCCGTTCCTTGGGTATGATCATCACATGGAGCACCTCATCATCTGCAAACAGGGGTTAGAGGGAAAGTAAAGAAGAGCACCTGAGGCAGACTGTCACTTCTGATCCTGACCTCAGATCATTTCGAGGCCATCTCGCGATCCACCTATCACTCCTTTCTCTCGAGTCTAAGCGTCGAGGTGCCGGTGCCGGTGGAGCGGAGACAGATTGTCGATTCATTCATTCGTTCATATTCATTTAATGTGATTTTATGCAAACCTACATGTTGTTCTTAGGTGTAGGTAGGTAGTGTTAGTGGGTACACAATGCATCAAAACCCTGTCAGGGGCAACTATTACAAAGCTTGGGCTCGCTTTTGTTAGCCTTATAATTAATTTTACTTGGATACTTCATATTTATAGAAATAATTACCTAACAATGTCATGTGTGATATAAAAATAATTGTAGTTAAGTATCTGTTAAACAATTATTGAATTTAAGAAGATTAATCTTAAAAAGCAAATAGAAATTTAGTGTCAGATCAGGAATAGTCACTAGGTAGGTTATACATACATACGAGTACATAATGTTAAAACTTTGTCTTATAGCATCAGTCATTCATACAGCGGCAAATAAAATAAAAAATGTTAATCGTGATAAGGTAGGAACCTACTTCCTAACTTAGTCTGCAGGTGATAGTATGTCAGCTAGTATACAGGTGATAGTATGTCAGCTAGTATATAGGTGATAGTACATATGTCAGCTAGTATATAGGTGATAGTATGTCAGCTAGTATACAGGTGATAGTATGTCAGCTAGTATATAGGTGATAGTACATATGTCAGCTAGTACACTTTCGGTTAATTATTTTAAACTATCATCAAAATTCGTGGATTGAATAGTAGAACTTTTGTATCAATATGGTTTTCAAGTGATTCATAAAAATATTGTTTTGGTTCGAATTTTAGGTTTTCTGGTAGTTTATTCAATATTTTAGGTAGTCTAAATTTGGGGCTTTTACTAACAGTTGTTAGGGTTGTACCGGGGAGTATTATTTTATTTTTATTTCGTCTGTTATAGTTGTTGTCTAACAAACATTGCCGCTTGTAATATATGGATGCAGGGTAAGCTAAGCATCTTCTTTTGGATAAAATGTGGCTTGCAGCTTTCTCGCGGAGGAATATTTACAAGGATACGTATTAATTTTTTTGTGTTATAAAAAAATGTTCAAAGCCCCATAGTATAACGTAGTTGCATGCTGAATAGGCCCGGGCACAGTAAGCAGTTAGGGCAGTTTAATAGTAGGGTGTTCGATTTACAAATCGCAATAGTTTGGTTTTAGTAGCTTCAATTTGTTTTTTTTTTTCAATTAAAATTTGTGTCCAGTATTATCCCTAAAAAGGTGAAATCGCTTTGCTCGTCAACATTTATGGTCTTGTAAGTGTTGGTTTGGTCTAAGGGTCTTTTTTTGTATGTTCTGAATTGAACTATTTTTGTTTTATTATGGTTTATTTCCGAATAGGCTACTTGACTACATTGAAAATAAGTTCCAAAATGTTATCATCCAAGTCAGTGATTACGTAAAAAAGGGTAGGTATTTTGATGGCTTTCATTAAAAAATGTGTCTATTAGGCAAAAAGAGAATTTTAATAACATTTTTTTTTATGTTCGAGCACGTGATCGAAAACGCTCTGCCGTTGGTGCTGACGTCACAACTTCATCTTCAACTTCTTTACGGCGCCCCCGCGACTCCGCCAGTGTCTGTTTCAGAGTGTCATACATAGAGTTTATATAAGTACTATGTAAACTATATGGTGTCTATCATACAATGTGGTGGGTGTGAAGCATAGTTATTATATGGCTAGTACTATAATAACTCTATGGTGTGAAGTGTGTACCATCAAGGGAGGGGTGATTTCTTCCGTACACGGTTGACATGGTGTTGGTTGTAAATCCAGAATGGCGGCGGTTTTGAGGATGTTTATAGTCGAGTCGATAGTGCTTTCAAAATATAAATATAAGATGGCGGCTGCAATAAATTATGAAATTTTACGTCATGGGTGTCATTTTCATGGTTTTCAAGGGTGCTGAAGCCGATACTGCTGTCAAAATGTAAATCCAAGATGGCGGTTGCAATAAATTATCAACTTTTGCGTCATGGGTGTTATTTTCATGGTTAACAAAGAAAATTAAACTATTTAGGCCTAATAATAAACAATAGAGCTAACTGCAGACTGTTGCAAGCAATCTAGAGGTAGCTCAAGTGATCCATGTGAATACCAGTGGGAAGCGTGCCCAAGACGCTGCTGGCTGCATGACTCCACTGTACGGCAATGCTGATGCGCTGCGCCAGATACTCACCAGCTCTCGGGTCACGCGTCCTTTCGACCAGACTATTATACTTATTATATTATACCAGACCACATTTGTAAGCTAGTTATTTCAATTTCATTGATTGTTCACTACAGAAAAAAAACCGTCTTAATAAAAAAATAAAATATCAAAAACAAGTTACAACCCTATTGCTATAATGGTGCGTAGGTATTTATTTCATCAACTAGGCTTAGTTTCCATACGTCCATATGTATACTGTGCACGTAGCCTCCGTCTGACGTTACTGGAAACGATTTTTAGTTATATGCAAAGGGATATACTACTTTTGTAATGGGGCGGATGGGATTTTTTTCCCCAACCGCCCCATTGACGGGGAGGTTAATGGGGTGGTTGGGAATATATCATCAATAAGGTTGAATTTGGCGTGGCATAAAATTAACTAGATTCCAATTATTTCGCAAAACGCCTTACAAAAATTTGTTTTTTGGTGATTTTTTTTATTGTATTGAATTCTATAAAAATTACGAATGTTTATTACAGAGATATAATGTAGAAAAAGGGGTACTAGTATTTCAAATTCAATTGGAGTTGTTACATTTTCTGTAAAGTCTAAAATGCCGTGTTTTTTTTAAGTGTATTTCTCCGTTGATTTATAATAAAATGACACAAAGTAATGTAAATATAATTATAAACTTTTGTAGATCAGTTACTTGTTTATTTAATGTGATATTTTTCATTACGTATAATTAGATGCGCTTTAGAGAAATCTTAAAGACGGTAAACAATGGTAGTCTATGAATGTCACTTGCCTTGACACCCCTTTAACTAGTTTTATGCAATGCCTCTAATACCGACACCGCACAACTTTTGAAGAAGTATTTTGTGATTTACTTTGTCATATATATGCCTTTGTCATGTCAACAAACAGTCCGACATTTTAGTGTGTATTCACTCGCAGGTCTGCGATCTGTACGACAATCTCTACAATAATTATGTACTAGAGGATAATAAATAAATCCTTTGGTGATAATAAGAAACCTTTATTATTATTTGTTTCTAAAAACTGAAATAAAATTATTTCCGTAATAACATCACAAAAACTCACGTAAAATAATAGAAAATAGCGATAATTTACACAGCTGTTCATTCGTTGGCATTTTGGTGGTGTAAGAACTTCACTAAATGCATAACTACCCACTTTGGCCCACCTTGGTACCATGGTGCTGAAATAAATTATTTTAATATCTACACTAATATTATATATTAGTGTTAGAGCTAACCCAGAGGGGTGGGGGTGGGGCTGCTGACTCTAACGATGATTCTGATAAGGTTAGAGCTAACCCAGAGGGGTGGGGGTGGGGCTGCTGACTCCTAACGATGATTCTGATAAGGTTAGAGCTAACCCAGAGGGGTGGGGGTGGGGTTGCTGACTCTAACGATGATTCTGATAAGGTTAGAGCTAACCCAGAGGGGTGGGGGTGGGGCTGCTGACTCTAACGATGATTCTGATAAGGTTAGAGCTAACCCAGAGGGGTGGGGGTGAGGCTGCTGACTCTAACGATGATTCTGATAAGGTTAGAGCTAACCCAGAGGGGTGGGGGTGGGGTTGCTGACTCTAACGATGATTCTGATAAGGTTAGAGCTAACCCAGAGGGGTGGGGGTGGGGCTGCTGACTCTAACGATGATTCTGATAAGGTTAGAGCTAACCCAGAGGGGTGGGGGTGGGGCTGCTGACTCTAACGATGATTCTGATAAGGTTAGAGCTAACCCAGAGGGGTGGGGGTGGGGTTGCTGACTCTAACGATGATTCTGATAAGGTTAGAGCTAACCCAGAGGGGTGGGGGTGGGGCTGCTGACTGTAACGATGATTCTGATAAGGTTAGAGCTAACCCAGAGGGGTGGGGGTGGGGCTGCTGACTGTAACGATGATTCTGATAAGGTTAGAGCTAACCCAGAGGGGTGGGGGTGGGGTTGCTGACTCTAACGATGATTCTGATAAGGTTAGAGCTAACCCAGAGGGGTGGGGGTGGGGCTGCTGACTGTAACGATGATTCTGATAAGGTTAGAGCTAACCCAGAGGGGTGGGGGTGGGGCTGCTGACTGTAACGATGATTCTGATAAGGTTAGAGCTAACCCAGAGGGGTGGGGATGGGGTTGCTGACACTAACGATGATTCTGATAAGGTTAGAGCTAACCCAGAGGGGTGGGGGTGAGGCTGCTGACTCTAACGATGATTCTGATAAGGTTAGAGCTAACCCAGAGGGGTGGGGGTGGGGTTGCTGACTCTAACGATGATTCTGATAAGGTTAGAGCTAACCCAGAGGGGTGGGGGTGGGGTTGCTGACTCTAACGATGATTCTGATAAGGTTAGAGCTAACCCAGAGGGGTGGGGGTGGGGCTGCTGACTCTAACGATGATTCTGATAAGGTTAGAGCTAACCCAGAGGGGTGGGGGTGAGGCTGCTGACTCTAACGATGATTCTGATAAGGTTAGAGCTAACCCAGAGGGGTGGGGGTGGGGTTGCTGACTCTAACGATGATTCTGATAAGGTTAGAGCTAACCCAGAGGGGTGGGGGTGGGGCTGCTGACTCTAACGATGATTCTGATAAGGTTAGAGCTAACCCAGAGGGGTGGGGGTGGGGCTGCTGACTCTAACGATGATTCTGATAAGGTTAGAGCTAACCCAGAGGGGTGGGGGTGGGGCTGCTGAATCTAACGATGATTCTGATAAGGTAGGTAACTCAGAGGGCTGAAAATGATACTCCAACGCTGATTGGTATCAGGACACTTGCGCGAAGGACCTTTGCGCGAGAAGTCATTTGCGCGTGTGGAAACTTGCGCGAAAAAAAACACATAACTCCAAATGTCTCTTGAAATAAACGTCGCTGAGAGTTGCGGATTTCACTAATGAGTAGGAAATTTTGCCTTCTTTTCTTATGATATATCTTACGTTCCCCCCCAACTAACATTTTGGTGTCAGATACAGTTTTTATTATAACTTTTACCTGTTTAATTGAGTAATAATTATCTCAGTTCTGACTAAAAACGTTGTAAAGGAGTTAAAAAATAAATTTAGCTTCAATGGTGGTTCTAGAACTTTAATGAACGACGTAAGAAAACTTTAAGAGTTAGAATAGCGTTAATTACAGCAAGTATAGTTAAGATGTTATAGCTTTAACCTGTTTGTAGCACTTATACCTATACAACAGTGCTCGCTGACTCGCGTCAACCCTTATTGTTGTTTAGTTGTTGCAGTGAAGTGTCTTTTATAACTGTAGGTATTATATTGGCTATAAGGTGCAGACATGTGTTGTAAAATAGAGTTTGTCAAGAGTGTAAGATACACAGACACCAAAAGTTTTGAACAACTCATTTGTGTAGGTTCAAGCTGTAATGTTAATTCTATTTATGCTTATTGTGATAAGTAGATACACTTTAAAGGCGTTGTAAAAGTAATGGTGTTAGACTACAGATGTTGTAACTCAAAATGGGTAATAGAATACTTATGCGACGACTAAAGCTTTAATGTAAGTTCGCCATTGTTTTGGTGAACTATAACCTATAAATTGACACACACCTCCTTACTACACAAAATGCTATTTCGTAGACCTTCGTAGCACGCACTACAATGCTACGAGGGAAATATCATTAGAAAAAAAGTCTTTTGTATGCTACGCTGATCGCTCGAACGTGCTACGAAGGTCTACGTTGAATTATATTTTCATTATTGGGAAGGAAATGGGAGGAGTAGAGGAAAATGAGATCACAAGAAAGAAAGCAAAATTTCCTACATATTGGTGAAATCCGCAACTCTCTGCGACGTCTATTTCAAATGATATTAGGAGATTTATTATTTTTTCGCGCAAGTGTCCATTCGCGCAAATGTCTTCTCGCGCAAGTGCGCTTGCGCGTGCACTTGCGTTCTTTCGCGCAAGTGTACCAGATCCGTTTATGTATAAAATGTGACTTGTCTAAGTGCTTTTTTGTAAGCCTAAAGAAATAAAGTTATTGACTTTTGACTACTCTTACTGAAAACGTTCAACCTTCTTTAAAAATCAATTTCTAATGACTTTAAAAGAGGTTTTATACCTTACTAGCGGTCCGCCCTGGTTTCGCACGGTTATATTCTATCGCCCATGTTGAAAGAATTTTTCAAATCAGTCCAGTAGATTCGGAGCCTATAAAAAAAAGAATGGTAAATTTTTCGACTTTTTAAAAACATTTCAAAAAGTATGAAACCTACAGAAATTTCAAAAACTGTTTTAAAATGTTCAATCCAATACCTTTTATTTGACACCACATTTGCTCCCATAGGTTGAAAACATCACAATTTGTATCTACAGAAAATGTTCATGTTTATTTTTCATTTTTTTTTAAATCAGCTATGGTGCACATTTTTTTTAACTTGTATGAAAATATTCGGGGTTTTTTTTTCATCAGTTGGCAACTCTATAATCACTTGCACACAATGACGTGTCCTCCATTGATGTGCTTCACATTTGATTCGGTAGGGTCACATCCGTGGATTTTTCCCTGGTTTGGCTATTTGACTACATTAAAAAAAAAAACCAAATTGTTAAGGTAAGGTAAGGTAAGGTGCCAAGGTAAAAAACGGGATTAAAATTACACATTTTTTTATATATGATCACGTGACCGTAAACGCTATGTGTTTGGTTGGATCGCAAGTGACGTCACACTTTTACAGATTACAGTGTGAATGAGTTCTTGTTAGGTGTGGTATGGCGGAGTGACGTCATAGCTTGAAAACGGGAGCCATGACAGAGATTATTGTTTTGGCGCGGCATTATTTTATTCAAATTTTAAAATTAGTTTTTATAACTAATACGACTGGCCTTGAAGAAATATTAATTACATTTTGCATTATTTTTATCAGACAATACGTTAGAATTATTTCCCAGTAGTACCAAGTCAAGTAGCCTATTGTCAGATCTTAAACAGAGGCTTGCAAGAGTCACGATACCAAGCCTACCTATTGTTAACTATAATAATATCACAGTGGATGTGGGGGGGGGGGTACGTCCTCTAAAATGATTAACTGTTATAATTGATACAGTATTGGTTAACCACATTACATACAGACTATTATTGTGTGCTTTGGCAATCCTCATAATGTGTCATACATGTAGTGTATATGTCAAAAAAACTCAGTCACCGAAGTGCCGGCGGCGACGGGTAGCGCCGCTCTGACAGGTGAGCGATGAGTGTTTAATATACATATAGTAATAAGTATTATGTATCTGGTGGTACCTAGCGGCGGGTCCCAGACAAGCACGGTGGGTATGGGCGTCAGGTTAGTGACTCGCAGCCGCGAGCACATGGCGCGCGCCACCTGCAGCGCCGCGCGCGGCCGCAGCACCGCCGCGCCGCCGCCCGACAAGCACGCGCCTTCGTCTAGTAAGCAGCCCGCACCTGGGGGGGGGGGGGTTCTCATTATACTATCCGGCCGGCTGCGCCAGGGTAACCTTCTTAAGGATTTGTCATTTATCCTGCCGCAGTCGGGTAGATTTCTGATCTAAATTGATATTAAATCAATAATTTCGTATAAATTCAGAAGATGTAAGCCCCAGAACTTAGCTTGTGGTTCCATTAAACATGTTGTCCATATTTTTGGCTCGAAACCTGTACCTACATGCGTGTTATGATTTATTGGCATTTATTTTATTAATTACAGTCAGATTCTCCGTCGAACTGTACATGAATGATTCACAGCTGCATGCTTATTCAGGCTTATTGCGAGCGGGGTTCCAACGCGCGCTGGGAAAAATTGAACATCGCAACGAGTTCAGATACATTTACCACGAAAACTAGTATGTGTTATGAAATTTCAAGAACTTTAGTTTTTAATAAAAAGTCGCAACATTTTCTATACTATGTTATTTATTATATTATATTATTTATTACTGTACTATATTATAAAGCAGGTTCTGTACTCCGGCTCCGGTAATCTGAGGTTACAAATTGAGATTAAAATAAGTTTAAAGTTTCGGGAATGATAATGTATTGTAGGAGAGAATAAAGAAAGATTGCGCTGTCAAGAAGAGAGGGACAGTGTTGGCAGCCACCTGAGCTGAGCCACTGGAGTGAGGGAGTGAGCGTCAAGAAGAGAGGGACAGTGTTGGCAGCCACCTGAGCTGAGCCACTGGAGTGAGGGAGTGAGCGTCAAGAAGAGAGGGACAGTGTTGGCAGCCACCTGAGCTGAGCCACTGGAGTGAGGGAGTGAGCGTCAAGAAGAGAGGGACAGTGTTGGCAGCCACCTGAGCTGAGCCACTGGAGTGAGGGAGTGAGCGTCAAGAAGAGAGGGACAGTGTTGGCAGCCACCTGAGCTGAGCCACTGGAGTGAGGGAGTGAGCGTCAAGAAGAGAGGGACAGTGTTGGCAGCCACCTGAGCTGAGCCACTGGAGTGAGGGAGTGAGCGTCAAGAAGAGAGGGACAGTGTTGGCAGCCACCTGAGCTGAGCCACTGGAGTGAGGGAGTGAGCGTCAAGAAGAGAGGGACAGTGTTGGCAGCCACCTGAGCTGAGCCACTGGAGTGAGTGAGTGAGTGTCAAGAAGAGAGGGACAGTGTTGGCAGCCACCTGAGCTGAGCCACTGGAGTGAGTGAGTGAGTGTCAAGAAGAGAGGGACAGTGTTGGCAGCCACCTGAGCTGAGCCACTGGAGTGAGGGAGTGAGCGTTTAGAAGAGAGGGACAGTGTTGGCAGCCACCTGAGCTGAGCCACTGGAGTGAGGGAGTGAGCGTCAAGAAGAGAGGGACAGTGTTGGCAGCCACCTGAGCTGAGCCACTGGAGTGAGGGAGTGAGCGTCAAGAAGAGAGGGACAGTGTTGGCAGCCACCTGAGCTGAGCCACTGGAGTGAGGGAGTGAGCGTCAAGAAGAGAGGGACAGTGTTGGCAGCCACCTGAGCTGAGCCACTGGAGTGAGGGAGTGAGCGTCAAGAAGAGAGGGACAGTGTTGGCAGCCACCTGAGCTGAGCCACTGGAGTGACGGAGTGAGCGTCAAGAAGAGAGGGACAGTGTTGGCAGCCACCTGAGCTGAGCCACTGGAGTGAGGGAGTGAGCGTCAAGAAGAGAGGGACAGTGTTGGCAGCCACCTGAGCTGAGCCACTGGAGTGAGGGAGTGAGCGTCAAGAAGAGAGGGACAGTGTTGGCAGTCACCTGAGCTGAGCCACTGGAGTGAGGGAGTGAGCGTCAAGAAGAGAGGGACAGTGTTGGCAGCCACCTGAGCTGAGCCACTGGAGTGAGGGAGTGAGCGTCAAGAAGAGAGGGACAGTGTTGGCAGCCACCTGAGCTGAGCCACTGGAGTGAGTGAGTGAGCGTCAAGAAGAGAGGGACAGTGTTGGCAGCCACCTGAGCTGAGCCACTGGAGTGAGTGAGTGAGCGTCAAGAAGAGAGGGACAGTGTTGGCAGCCACCTGAGCTGAGCCACTGGAGTGAGTGAGTGAGCGTCAAGAAGAGAGGGACAGTGTTGGCAGCCACCTGAGCTGAGCCACTGGAGTGAGGGAGTGAGCGTCAAGAAGAGAGGGACAGTGTTGGCAGCCACCTGAGCTGAGCCACTGGAGTGAGGGAGTGAGCGTCAAGAAGAGAGGGACAGTGTTGGCAGCCACCTGAGCTGAGCCACTGGAGTGAGTGAGTGAGTGTCAAGTGTACGCTAGGTGCTCACACGGTCCCGTGGAGTGGTGGTCTCCGTGGCAGGGCTGCACGCGCAGCACCAGCCTGGGTGCCAGCACGCGGTAGAAGAGCAGCGCCGCGCGCGCCGCCAGGCCCGCGCCGCCCGCCACGCGCGCCACGTCCGCGTGCGTGCGCTGCGCCGCCACCAGCGTGCACACGCACCCGTCTCTCTGTAATGTACGAACATACCACCACATCATTACCTGCTCGGTTTCAGCTCTTCTGATCTTTGTATCTCCCATCGCGAATGGTGGTATTGTAGATGGAAATAGCATGATAGTAAGAGTTACGCTTAACAAACTCTAGCCGACAATGCGGGATCTATTTTTGTGCCTTGTATGTCGAGTCATGACTTCCGCGTGTGGGGGTATTGCTTGAGAAAGACACAGATATCCCTGATGTACATGCCAGGTAACGGAAGGATCTTGAACCTCTTAAGTAACGGCTTGCAACTATCCCTACTCCAAAGTCTACAGATAGCACGCATGGATTTTTTCTGTGCCTTAAAGGTTTTATCAAAGTCGACCGAGTTCCCCCACACAATAAGGCCAAAGGCCAAGGTTGACGATACGTAACGTAGCCATGGTACGCCGTGAAGGCCGCCTAGATTGATACGCGGAGTCTTAGGCACCTTATTGCGTAGAGAAATATGTCAATTTTGTTACATACTACTTCTATGTGCGTTCCAGTTAAGATACTGGTCAAGAATAATACCTAAAAATTTAACAGTCTCGACTTCCGCTACAAGTGTCATGTCAAAATTAATATTAATAAGACATGTATCGGTATCACAGGAGTAGATAGAAACAAGTTTTAGTTTCGACAGCTTGCATTCATCGTCGCGCGCTGCTGCCGCGCTGCTGCCGCGCTGCTGCCGCGCTGCTGCCGCGCCGCGCTGCGCTAGTTTAATCCATAAAGGTTCGTCTATATCAGGGACGAGAGAAATCCACGGATGTAACCCTACCGAATCTGGATGGATAAGTCATTGTGTGCGTGTGATTATAGAGTTGCCAACTGATGAAAAAAGCTCTCGAACACTTTCATCCAAGTTTCTGTACGAAGTACAATGTGTTGTTCAGGCTGTGCGTGAGATGTCAAGGTTACATAACTTGTTACAATTATAAAAGCATAATGTCAACTAGCAATACGTGATGTTTGTAATAGCGCTACGCTCATAAAATTGCGCTACGCCATTATGTTTTGGGGAAACTGCTCCGAAAGGGAAAGAATATTTAAATCGCAAAACCGATGTATAAGAGCCATGACTGTGTGGCCTGAAGACCACAGATAGTTGCAAGCCCTACTTTTTGTCCTCAAATGTATTAACACTCCCGCGGCTCTCTACATTTATGAAATGGCGGTTTTTGTCAAATTAAACAATAATCTATTTGAGAAACCAATGAACACTCGCAGACGTGACCAGCATCGCCTGTGTTCAGCTACAGCTAATACAGCATTGTTAAAAAAAGTTTTTGTGGCATGGCGCCAAAAATCTTCAATAAATTGCCTAACAATGTAAAGTTACTTCTACTACATTGGCCATGTTCAAAAACCAACTTTGTAAATGTAACTGTAACGTCCAAATTGTAGTCATGTGAGTCAAGAGTGTGACTACACTACACTGTACACACTCGAGTGTGTACAGTGTAGTGTAATCCAAAATAAAATTATTTTATTTTATTAAAATGCCATTATCATGTAAACGAATTTTTATTAGAGACATTCAACAAATTAACTAATCAATAACATTTTTTTATTTTTCTCTCTTGACTACATAAACATGTTTGTTTTATGTAATATTTATATTATTAGATGTTGACTTGATGTTTAAATATTTTATGAAGATTCGCGTATTTTTTTTATTATTAACAATGTAGTAAATGTGAAAATGTATAGTGACCCCAGAAAAAGTAATTTGCATACCTAGAGTAAGGCGATACATGTACGGTACCTTCCTATTCTGTAAGCAAGACCAGTGCAGTGCGATACATGTACGGTACCTTCCTATTCTGTAAGCAAGACCAGTGCAGTGCGATACATGTACGGTACCTTCCTATTCTGTAAGCAAGACCAGTGCAGTGCGATACATGTACGGTACCTTCCTATTCTGTAAGCAAGACCAGTGCAGTGTGACCCGTGTCTGCAAATAAATGATCTGTATCTGTATCCGCATTGAACCTTCATTTATAACTTATGTAAATGTATTGAATAAACAGTTGCGATATTAAATCAGCGTTCCCACGCTGTCAGTCCCACCCTGTGGGCGTGGGGTACCTACTCGTAGCTCTAACACTTTACCTGACCCTGAACCTGGGTAAAGTCAGGATAGCACCAGACCGGGTGGCCTGTTCCAAACACTAGGTATAGTCAGTCGGGTTGCGGATTCACGTGGATGGCTCACCCTGGGCGCGTTCACATGGTACTTCAGAGTGACGGCCTCGCCGTGATGGAGCGCGCCGCGTGTGGGGTGCAGTAACGCGCATGTGCAGGCTTCTTCGCGGCACTGGGGGCAAACGCGCGTGTCCCCCGCCGTACCAGTACCGCCCTCGCACGCCAGCGACGGGGGGTTCTCGCCTAGGTAGCGGTACGCTGTCGCCCACCAACATATCTGAACACAGAGTAAGAATTGCGACCTTCTGGTAGTAGACTCAAATGAAGATACTATCTATCTATACAATACAATACAATAACACTTTATTGCACACCAAATTAAAAAGATACACAAGACAGGAAAGAACTTAAAATACAGATTTCTTTGTACAATGGGCGGCCTTATCGCTTTGAGCGATCTCTGCCAGGCAACCTTTGGATGGACAGGGAGTGGTGTAACAAGTGTAGACGGTGTATATATATATCTATATCGGTCTATATATCTCCTTGTGGTAGTTAGGTATGTGTATGTATATGTGCTCACGTGCTGGTGCGTGTCGTTGATGAGCGTGCAGTGCGCGCGCAGCTGTGCGGCGGGCGGGCGCACGCCCAGCCACTGCAGCGCGGGCCTCAGCGCCGGGTGTCGGTCGGGGCACGAACGCCGCACCACGGACGAGCTCGACCACGAGTACTCCGTGCACTTCAGTCTGGAACACACACGCACTATATTGTATTTCTTGCCTTAACATTATCTTTTTGTGCAAAAAAAATATGCCATTTCAGAGCTCTACAACGCCATTAATGTTGCGGTATACTCGTAAAGAGGACCGGATAACCAAGCTAAGGAGATTCATAAAGCATCCGGAAACTGCAGGCGGGTCTCCTGTGGTACCCGCTAACTCGAATGTATGTCTCTGATTTCGAGTCTTTCAGAGCAACGAGTCAACAAGTCTAGAAGGTTCGTTTATTCCGAGTTAAGACAAAAAGCTATGAGTCACGTGATGAGGTCGGTCTCGGGATTGGCGGTGGGCGGTGCGGGGAGCGGGTACCGCAGCGTGACCGCGCACGAGTGCAGCGCGCTGAGTAGCACGCGCGCGGGGGCGCCGGCCGGTGCGGGGTCGGACCACTCGCCCGACAGGCCGGAGCGGCCGGACAGCTGCGTCGCATGGAGTAACACCTCCACTGAGGTCACCCTGTTTCCGACACAAAGGTTAATGGAGGTAGGTGTTACACAATTATGTTGTAGTTTGTAAACACCCTCGTGCACCAACGGAGATCTTTGCACCTCCAAGCCAACCCACCTGGCCCATTATGTTACAGTTTGACCGAAACCGCTGTACCTACTGCGGTACAACGGTTTCGGTCAAACTATAGTCAGATGAGTTAGTAAGTAGTTCGCCATGTTTTATTGGATGATGGTATGACCAAGACAAGTACAATTAAATGATAGAGAGGAGATGCCAGCTGTATTGTATAGGTAGACAAGGGATGATGATGACCTTCTGGAGTGGCGCAGCGGCAGCGCGAGCGGGTGCAGCACGAACCGCGCCGGCGCCACGTCCCACCACACCTCCAGCTGCGCGGCCACCACCGAGCTCACCGACCGCCTGCGCTCCGCCGGCTGCAACATCACATCACGACAACCGACGGAGACTTCGGTTTGAATAGCTACCATCATCTCCGCTCAATTAAAATATTAACTTTCTAAGTTTCACTACCTGCGTAATGCTAGATACTGAAAGTCAAAAATACACACATTTTCACCAGGGATCGGCTCGCAGTTGATAGTTTCTGTTGTTATAATATTTGGCTCGTACTCTTGCGGGAAGCTCTCAGTGGGAATGTCTGTCAAAATCAGCCTGTGGACATGAACCGGAATCATTGGAAGTTAAGTATAAGTGTACTAGCTTCCAATAATTCCGGTGGAGCAGGTGGGGATTTATTTTTAATTAGAATTAATAATGTTTTATAGGATATTGCGTGCCAAGCCGGTTGCCGACGTCGGGCGCGGACACGTGCACTGTGCGTGACGAACGCGCCGCCAGGCAGCCGCGCGCCGGATCCACGCGCACCAGGCCGGCGTTGAGCACTGCCTCCTCGCGATACTAACATGAGTACGGCACGCTGCGTGCCGAGCCGGTTGCCGACGTCGGGCGCGGACACGTGCACTGTGCGTGACGAACGCGCCGACAGGCAGCCGCGCGCCGGATCCACGCGCACCATGCCGGCGTTGAGCACTGCCTCCTCGCGATACTAACATGAGTACGGCACGCTGCGTGCCGAGCCGGTCGCCGACGTCGGGCGCGGACACGTGCACTGTGCGTGACGAACGCGCCGCGAGGCAGCCGCGCGCCGGATCCACGCGCACCAGACCGGCGTTGAGTACTGTCGCCTCGCGGTACTCTGAGCCTCTACCCTGGAGACTAAAATCACTTACAGACAAACTGATTTCTCACGATCTCAACAGTTTTAATGACTGAGAGAGAGCTTTCAAATAAAGTTTAAATATTTTAATGGAAATTGTTAGAATGTGTGTACAGCTTCACCATACATTAGCAACTTTACGCGCGCGGCATTTTGCACGTCCACTACTTTATTGTTAGAATGTGTGTACAGCTTCACCATACATTAGCAACTTTACGCGCGCGGCATTTTGCACGTCCACTACTTTATTGTTAGAATGTGTGTACAGCTTCACCATACATTAGCAACTTTACGCGCGCGGCATTTTGCACGTCCACTACTTTATTGTTAGAATGTGTGTACAGCTTCACCATACATTAGCAAGCTTACGCGCGCGGCATTTTGCACGTCCACTACTTTATTGTTAGAATGTGTGTACAGCTTCACCATACATTAGCAACTTTACGCGCGCGGCATTTTGCACGTCCACTACTTTATTGTTAGAATGTGTGTACAGCTTCACCATACATTAGCAAGCTTACGCGCGCGGCATTTTGCACGTCCACTACTTTATTTTGAATAATATAATTTGTAAACATCTAACTTCAGTACTCGCGCGGTTGACCTGCTATTGCGCAAGAAACACCTATCAAGATTTGCCACCTTATCTTTGTATTTTCACCTCAAAGGAAATGGACACGGCAAAGCCTCGACACTTTGGGACTAAAAATGAGATCGACTTCATCATAACGAAAAGTAAGTACATAATATTCAGTGATCAACAGGATCATTACAAGATCTGATCACCGACTCCTCCGAGGCTCTCTGAATATCAACTTAAACGAGCGCGTGGAAGATATGTTTAAGACACTGGGCTGGAATGGGCTCAGGTCATTAGCATAAACGGCAATTACATCTCACGCCTGCGATTTGCTGATGATGTAGTTTGAATGACGAAGTCTCTGGATGAGCTGAACCAGATGCTAGGCGGTCTAGTTTTAGCCTCGCGGTGCATTGACCTTGGCATGAATTTGGATAAAACCAAAGTCATGAAATTGTTCATTGGGCAATGCTTGAAAACGAAAGTTTTCAATCAGCGCTTTCTACCCGTCACGACCTACGAAGCTGGACATGAAGACTCACTTGGCTTGTCCACCAGTTAAATCTCACTCAGCGAGCTATGGAGTGAGCTATGCTCCAAGTTTCTGTAAAGGATAGGATTCCTTACTAATACATCCGACAGAGAACAACATGTATTGTATTGTTATCAACATGGCTTTTGAGCCATTACTTATTTTGAGAGTTTATAAACTTCAGCGGCAGCGGGTCAGCCATGTCTCGCAAAGAACCGACAACCATGCGTGTTCTGGAGGGAACTCGGAAAGAACCGACAACCATGCGTGTTCTGGAGGGAACTCGGAAAGAACCGACAACCATGCGTGTTCTGGAGGGAACTCGGAAAGAACCGACAACCATGCGTGTTCTGGAGGGAACTCGGAAAGAACCGACAACCATGCGTGTTCTGGAGGGAACTCGGAAAGAACCGACAACCATGCGTGTTCTGGAGGGAACTCGGAAAGAACCGACAACCATGCGTGTTCTGGAGGGAACTCGGAAAGAACCGACAACCATGCGTGTTCTGGAGGGAACTCGGAAAGAACCGACAACCATGCGTGTTCTGGAGGGAACTCGGAAAGAACCGACAACCATGCGTGTTCTGGAGGGAACTCGGAAAGAACCGACAACCATGCGTGTTCTGGAGGGAACTCGGAAAGAACCGACAACCATGCGTGTTCTGGAGGGAACTCGGAAAGAACCGACAACCATGCGTGTTCTGGAGGGAACTCGGAAAGAACCGACAACCATGCGTGTTCTGGAGGGAACTCGGAAAGAACCGACAACCATGCGTGTTCTGGAGGGAACTCGGAAAGAACCGACAACCATGCGTGTTCTGGAGGGAACTCGGAAAGAACCGACAACCATGCGTGTTCTGGAGGGAACTCGGAAAGAACCGACAACCATGCGTGTTCTGGAGGGAACTCGCAAAAAGTATTCTCCTGACAGGTGGAATGACGATCTACGGATGACTGCAGGCAGATGCTAGATGGGGCAAGCTGAAGACAGGGCGCTTTGGTACTCATTAGGGAAGGCCTATGTCCATCAGCCTGTATGACTAATATAGACTGCACAAACACACCTTACCTGAGTGTATACTATACTGACCCCTCGCTCCTGGTCGCGGGCCTCCTGCGCGCCGTCACATAGGTCCTCGCTAGCGGGTTCACTCCCTGAGCATTCCGCCGCCTCCTCCCAGCACGAGCACACGCCCCACGGACGCACGCTCCAGTAGTAGTTGTACATCACCGGGCTGAATAACACAACGCAATACTGATGAGGGGGGAATAAGTAGCAAGAGGATAGTTATAGATAATGATGGGATCTTAGGTATACATGTCGTTGTTCTTCGTTATAGATAGGTAGGGGCGAGTAGACGAGACTTGTTATTGTAAAGTTGCACGGAGGCAGTGACTGCAGCACGCGGGAAGGCCGTGCCGAGGTGCTCGTAGCACTGGCAGGCGGGGTCGTCCTCGCTGTGGATGTCATAGTCCTTCGGTTTGATAGATAGGGGTGAGTAGGCGAGACCTGTTGTTGTAGAGCTGCACTGAGGCGGTGAGCGCAGCGCGCGGGAAGGCCGTGCCGAGGTGCACGTAATACTGGCAGGCGGGGTCGTCCTCGCTGTGGATGTCATAGTCCTTCGGTATAGATAGATAGGGGAGAGGAGGCGAGACCTGTTGTTGTAGAGCTGCACTGAGGCGGTGAGCGCAGCGCGCGGGAAGGCCGTGCCGAGGTGCACGTAATACTGGCAGGCGGGGTCGTCCTCGCTGTGGATGTCATAGTCCTTCGGTATAGATAGATAGGGGAGAGGAGGCGAGACCTGTTGTTGTAGAGCTGCACTGAGGCGGTGAGCGCAGCGCGCGGGAAGGCCGTGCCGAGGTGCACGTAATACTGGCAGGCGGGGTCGTCCTCGCTGTGGATGTCATAGTCCTTCGGTATAGATAGATAGGGGAGAGGAGGCGAGACCTGTTGTTGTAGAGCTGCACTGAGGCGGTGAGCGCAGCGCGCGGGAAGGCCGTGCCGAGGTGCACGTAATACTGGCAGGCGGGGTCGTCCTCGCTGTGGATGTCATAGTCCTTCGGTATAGATAGATAGGGGAGAGGAGGCGAGACCTGTTGTTGTAGAGCTGCACTGAGGCGGTGAGCGCAGCGCGCGGGAAGGCCGTGCCGAGGTGCACGTAATACTGGCAGGCGGGGTCGTCCTCGCTGTGGATGTCATAGTCCTTCGGTATAGATAGATAGGGGAGAGGAGGCGAGACCTGTTGTTGTAGAGCTGCACTGAGGCGGTGAGCGCAGCGCGCGGGAAGGCCGTGCCGAGGTGCACGTAATACTGGCAGGCGGGGTCGTCCTCGCTGTGGATGTCATAGTCCTTCGGTATAGATAGATAGGGGAGAGGAGGCGAGACCTGTTGTTGTAGAGCTGCACTGAGGCGGTGAGCGCAGCGCGCGGGAAGGCCGTGCCGAGGTGCACGTAATACTGGCAGGCGGGGTCGTCCTCGCTGTGGATGTCATAGTCCTTCGGTATAGATAGATAGGGGAGAGGAGGCGAGACCTGTTGTTGTAGAGCTGCACTGAGGCGGTGAGCGCAGCGCGCGGGAAGGCCGTGCCGAGGTGCACGTAGTACTGGCAGGCGGGGTCGTCCTCGCTGTGGATGTCATAGTCCTTCGCCTGGCCCTGGGTGAACAAAGATTGTCGTAGATTTTAAATAGCATTGTGACTAGTTCTAATGCAAAACAATTATTTTCAAACGAGACCAAGTCATCCCGCTATCTTGGTAGTATAGTTAATATCTGTTGCCTGACTATCGTCAGTCAGATAGATAGATTATACTTTATTGCACCATCATTTAATGTAAAAAACTTAACAAAAACCCTATGTATCTCTGCAACCGTTAGCAATAGAATTAAATAAATGTATAAGTAGATTGATGAGACAAAATAAACACACATTTCATTCATAGTTTTTTGATATATGACTGTGTTTTCCTATTATGCTAATTTAAAGGGAAAAACTAAACAAAAATGCTCTGTATTTCCACAACGGTTTGCAATAGGTTTTACAAAATTTGACATGTAGATTGTCCCGGCAAAATAAACACACATTTCATTCATCTTTTGCTGAAATTCAAAAGTTGCTTTTCTCATCTATACTAATATAAAACTCCTGCCCTGACATATAGACAAGCTACAGCCTAAACCAGTAAGCGTAGAGACTTGAAACTCGCAAGGTGTGTAGGTCCTGGTATAAAAATGAGCACTCAGAAAGGAATTTTGGAAATTCAAACTCTAAGGGGTTCAAAATTGGAGTCGAAAAATGGAACAAAAAACGTCTGTATTTTATTAACCGTTAACACCAGAACTACAAAATGTAATACGTAGATACCTCTAACTTTCTGAAATTGACGGTAGTAGCATTAGAAACACGTATACTTACTGCTATTTTTGAAATTTTACTATGTTTAATATTCCATGAGTGTCATAGAAAACACAAATATGGAGAAAAAAAACTGACAATAAAGTAAAAAAATCTTTGATTAGGTATTTTAAATTCAAAAATACATTATTCACGTTGACTCGCGGTTCAGAATCAGCTCCTTTCGGATTAGTAATGTGACGTGACACCCCGATCAGGGTGATTTCGTTTTCGAACTAAAAAATAAGTAAAAAAAAAACAAATTTACTGGGCTACCTTTATTATCACACATAAGAACCATTCTTAACATTCAACATTCGTAACTGCAGTTAATATGGTCCATTCTGCAGTTACATTTTTCGATAAAGCGTCCGAGCTATCAATGACGAACGTTTACATGCCGTGTTACCTTAAATTAAAGCCCGCGATCTCCAGGATATAAGTACATTAAGTACCTACCAGCAAGACGGTGGCGCCACTTGCCACAGACCACGTGAAAACATGGCTCTATTGCGAGAACAATTTAAACTTTAAGTTGGCTGTCCAGATCCTGTGACATCACATCACTCTTTGGGACAATGTACAGTCCAAAGTCTATAAGGATAAGTTGAGAAATCTAATTCCACGTGGACGAAATCGCGGGTAACAGCTAGTAATTAGTTTAAATCATTTTATACCATTTATTTAAGTACATAATTTATAAAAACAGAAAATGCAAAATTTTATGAAAAGAAAACAAAAACAAACATTAAAACAGTAATTATTAACAAAATAGCAGAAATAATAATAATAAAACCGGCCAAGTGCGAGTCAGACTCGCGCACGAAGGGTTCCGTACCATTATCTATAAAAACGGCAAAAAATCACGTTTGTTGTATGGGAGCCCCCTTAAATATTTATTTTATTCTGTTTTTTAGTATTTGTTGTTATAGCGGCAACAGACATACATTATCTGTGACAATTTCAGTTGTCTAACTATCACAGTTCATGACATACAGCCTGGTGACAGACGGTCAGACGGACAGCAAAGTCTTAGTAATAGGATCACGTTTTACCCTTGGGGTACGGAACCCTAAAAATCAGGGAGACTTATTAAGAGTGGACAGATAGTGTTGATAATCCATACTTTTGAAGATAGGAAGGTATTTAGCTTGTCGGATAGAAACAGGAAGGGCGTTCCAGAGTCTGGCGGCCTGTAACGTGAAGGAATTACCATAGAACTGGGAAGTGTGCGATGGGATTTTTAAAAGAAGGGTGTCAGAGGAGCGAAGGGACCGTGAATGGGACTGATGGAGAAACTCAAAACGGTCTTTTAGGTAAGACGGTGTTGATGGAAGAAATAGAACAGAGTAAAGGAGATTAAGAACATGAGCATTGCGGCGAAGCCGATTGGGGAGCCACTTGAGCCTGTTACGGTACTCAGAGATGTGGTCAAATTTACGCAGGCCAAATGTAAATCTTGTAATCCAATTAATCGAACTAATAGGAAAAAAATGTTCATGTGGTCCGATCGGTAGCACGAAGCGGAATTACAAATCCTTATAGTCCGATTAATCGAACCAACCGGAAAAAAAAAACATGTGGTCCGATAGGTAGGACAAAGGCCGTGGACCACGTGGGTGGAGGGGATCTAATGGAGTAGTTCTGAAGACGCTCAAGCTTGTTGAGTGCTTCAGTTAGGTCGGGATAGCTGGCGTCTGCGTAGTCTAAGCTTGTTGAGTGCTTCAGTTAGGTCGGGATGGCTGGCGTCTGCGTAGTCTAAGCTTGTTGAGTGCTTCAGTTAGGTCGGGATAGCTGGCGTCTGCGTAGTCTAAGCTTGTTGAGTGCTTCAGTTAGGTCGGGATGGCTGGCGTCTGCGTAGTCTAAGCTTGTTGAGTGCTTCAGTTAGGTCGGGATAGCTGGCGTCTGCGTAGTCTAAGCTTGTTGAGTGCTTCAGTTAGGTCGGGATGGCTGGCGTCTGCGTAGTCTAAGCTTGTTGAGTGCTTCAGTTAGGTCGGGATAGCTGGCGTCTGCGTAGTCTAAGCTTGTTGAGTGCTTCAGTTAGGTCGGGATAGCTGGCGTCTGCGTAGTCTAAGCTTGTTGAGTGCTTCAGTTAGGTCGGGATGGCTGGCGTCTGCGTAGTCTAAGCTTGTTGAGTGCTTCAGTTAGGTCGGGATAGCTGGCGTCTGCGTAGTCAAAGCTTGTTGAGTGCTTCAGTTAGGTCGGGATAGCTGGCGTCTGCGTAGTCTAAGCTTGTTGAGTGCTTCAGTTAGGTCGGGATAGCTGACGTCTGCGTAGTCTAAGCTTGTTGAGTGCTTCAGTTAGGTCGGGATGGCTGGCGTCTGCGTAGTCTAAGCTTGTTGAGTGCTTCAGTTAGGTCGGGATAGCTGGCGTCTGCGTAGTCTAAGCTTGTTGAGTGCTTCAGTTAGGTCGGGATAGCTGGCGTCTGCGTAGTCTAAGCTTGTTGAGTGCTTCAGTTAGGTCGGGATAGCTGGCGTCTGCGTAGTCTAAGCTTGTTGAGTGCTTCAGTTAGGTCGGGATGGCTGGCGTCTGCGTAGTCAAAGCTTGTTGAGTGCTTCAGTTAGGTCGGGATGGCTGGCGTCTGCGTAGTCTAAGCTTGTTGAGTGCTTCAGTTAGGTCGGGATAGCTGACGTCTGCGTAGTCTAAGCTTGTTGAGTGCTTCAGTTAGGTCGGGATAGCTGACGTCTGCGTAGTCTAAGCTTGTTGAGTGCTTCAGTTAGGTCGGGATAGCTGACGTCTGCGTAGTCTAAGCTTGTTGAGTGCTTCAGTTAGGTCGGGATAGCTGGCGTCTGCGTAGTCTAAGCTTGTTGAGTGCTTCAGTTAGGTCGGGATGGCTGGCGTCTGCGTAGTCTAAGCTTGTTGAGTGCTTCAGTTAGGTCGGGATAGCTGGCATCTGCGTTGTCTAAGAGAGGGAGCAATAAGGATTGGGCAAGCGCAATTTTGGTGCAAGTAGGAAGGAAGTTAGGTTATCGCTTTAGAGAAGCACCTGTACCAAAACTCTTCCTGGATACTTCCGCTAGTTGAGGACCCCATGACAACTGCCTGTCCACAAGCAACTCCAAATTTTTTACCGTGTGGCTGATTTCTATTGAAACCCCATTAAAATTGTTAATATTTTAGCTAGGCTAACCGTCAGTGATGCGGCAATAACCGAAATGTCCATAAAACGATAGTACTTACAAAGGCCGCGCACACACAGTCTTTCCTAGCAACTTTTATCAAAGGAAACTTCACAATAATAACGATATTTAGAGCGTTTCCAAGAATCATGCGGATATTTTATTCACACATCAAAAAGTTAAGGCAAGTCAGTGAAACTTTTATTTCAGCCTGTTTGATCGGAGTGAGCGAAGCAAACGAAGATCTCAGTGGCGTGGGAGCCTCCATATCTTCCAAACTACTACATATTTAATAAAACCTTTTAAGAGACATAAAGATAAACTTGTGCAACCTTAGGTTTTCGAAGGTTAGTAGATTTTACAATACGTTGCCGGAACATTATTACCAAACTAATAGAAAGATCATTTAAAATCAGTTGGAATAATCCCTACAAGAGAAGGCTTATTGCTGTAGGTACTAAAGGTTACCTCTCAGATATAAATGTTTGGAATACTACTTCTTGACAATGTCACAATGTTATTGTTATTGGGGCGATGCAGCTTGCGTTTTGGGCACGCTTCCGACTAGTATTGATATGAATCAGTTGATGTAGATGTAGATTGTTTGCTTTGTTAATAAAGATGTAATGCATGTTATTGGTTGTGTTTTAAAAACATTTATATGCTTTTTTTTTTACTTTTCCAAGTGCACTGTGGAATGCCTATTGAGTAAATGAATTTGAAATTGAAATTGATGTTTTTTACTCGCAGATGTTGAGAGTAAGATAGGTGTGTGTGTTGAGAGTAAGATAGGTGTGTGTGTTGTGAGTAAGATAGGTGTGTGTGTTGTGAGTAAGATAGGTGTGTGTGTTGTGAGTAAGATAGGTTTGTGTGTTGAGAGTAAGATAGGTGTGTGTGTTGCTTAATTTATTCAAATGCTTTAGTTCACAACATCTTTTCAATGACCCTACTAGGGTAACCCCAACATCTGCCACTTGTTTAGATAATATTTACTGCAGTCAATCTCCAACCATCAAAGCAGTAATTAAGCATTTCAAATCAGACCATTATGGCACGGTAATGTTATCTATACAGTATTCTGTCTTCATACAAACGGCCGGAACATGAGTCATAACTGTCACCTCATGTGAGGGCGGGATCGTGGTAGGTACAACCAGTCGGGGATGCGCCGCCGCGCGCCGCAGCGCAGTGACGAACGAACTTTTTGGTATGAAACTATTTTTTATCTAATTTGAATGTTTTTTTTTGTTTGACAGAATTGTCATTACGAGTTATTGATTTTTCTTTTCAATAGGTAAAAAATGTTGTAAGTAGTGTAAGTAAGCGTGCAATTTGAGAATTTTTTATTTAAATAAGGTACTTTAGTTTTATATTCAGCTTAGAAATAAATAATAAAATTTAAATAAAATAAATATTATAGGGGGGCTTCGATACAACAAACGTGTTTTTTTGCTGATTTTATAGATAATGGTACGAAACCCTTCGTGCGCGAGTCGGACTCGTACTTGGCCGGTTTTATTATCATTTATTTTATATTTATTAAAATATATATTCACAAAACTAGAAAGAAATTCAAGTAGGTAGGTACCTAGATTAATTTAAAATTATTAGTAATTAGATTAAAATACTGCAGGCGGGGCAGCCCTATCGCGTGCTTTTGTTTTATTTATTTATTTATTTATTAAGAAAGGAACGCCAACAGCGTATACATAGAGCATTCTTATAGATAGGTAAGTTATATAAAATAGGTTCTAATATATACGCTAATAACAGGCGGACACAACATTGTTCGAAAATATTAAAAACTAAATAAACTATTTATTAACATAATTATATACTATACTATTATTTTATAATGAGATCAAATCAGTACCTATATAAAACAAAACAAAATAGAGATCATGAAACATGTAGGTCGTTAAGCTTATGAAACATAATTTAAACTAAAAATAATAATAATCAGATCTATGAAATGAGGAGCTCATGCTGGAAATGTTCCAACACTTTAATTTTAAATTTATTGAGGTTATCACTGAATATGTCTATATCAGGAGCTTGTTTGACAATATTGTTATATTGTTTACAAAGCTGAACTACCGGAGCCTGTAGGCCTTTATTAGAATTACAGAAAGGAGTGTTAAAGATACTAGTGATGGGATGCCTTGGGTTCCTGGTTGGCACTGCAAGACTAATGTTAGACAGGATGTCTTTACAATCGACTATACCATTAATAACCTTGTGTAAAAATGTTAGTTGTTGAACCCTACGTCGATTATAGAGGGAGACCATATTGAAGAATTTTAATCTTTGTGGATAAGGAGCTCTGTGAGATATTCTAGATGAAATGAAAGCAAGGTGGCGTGTGAACGATCTTTGAATAGATTCAAGTCTCTGAGAATGGATGGAGTAGAATGGGTTCCAGGAAATGCATGCAAACTCAAGGATACTCCTGACAAGGGCATTGAACAGTGTAATTTTAGTGGTACACTTCTTAAATTCTTTTGAGTTCCGTTTAAGGAAACCTAGCATTTGAGCTGCTTTCGTAACAGTTTTGTCATAGTGGGTAATAAAGCTTAATTGACTGTCCAATGTAACTCCTAGGTCTCTTATCTCTTTAACCTGCGCAATTTCAGTATTATTTAAGTGATAGCTAGAGTTATGGGGGTTTTTTTTTTACTGAATTTAATATGGAAACATTTTTTCGGATTAAGCAGCATTTTGTTATTTACACACCATGTAGCTATTGAATCTAAGTCGTCCTGAATTAATTGAATATCGTTGATCGAGTTGATGGTATAGTAAATTTTCAAATCATCGGCATACAAAGAATAATTGCAGTGTTTGATGGACTGTATTATGTCATTAATAAAGATAAGAAACAGAATAGGACCGAGGTGAGAGCCTTGTGGAACTCCTGACATTGCATGGTAAACCTGTGACTCATATCCATTGACAGTAACAATCTGAGGTCTATTAAATAAATATGATCGGAACCAATCAAGAAGAACGCCGAAAATTCCCTGACAGCTAAGTTTTTCCAGTAGTATGGAGTGGTTAACCTTGTCAAACGCGCTGCTAAAATCAGTGTATATGGCATCCGTTTCAATACCTTTATCAAGGTTAAGAGCAATATCAGATATATAAGTCACCAAGTTGGTATCAATAGAGCGACCATTTCTAAAGCCGTGTTGTGAGTCGGTGATAGACAATTTTGTGTGGCGTGTGATGACAGTTGTAACTAATGCCTCGAAAACTTTAGAAAAACAGGATAGAATAGAAATAGGTCGGTAATTCTGGACTAAAGTTTCGTCACCTTTCTTAAATACGGGTACAATTCTAGCTTTTTTCCACACTTCTGGGAAAATTGATTCTTCTAGCGACTTGTTGATGATGAGAGTGATAGGAAGGGCAAGCTCTTTAGCGCAACGTTTAATAAAAAGTGGGTGTATTTTATCTGGACCAGCTCCCTTAGAAATATCCAGTGATTTTAACTGTTTAAGGACTTCTGTTTCTGAGAAACTTAATTTACCTAGACAATTAGAATTTAATGATACATTTACTGACGATGAAAAGTTGCCACTACTGCCGATTTCGGGAGAATAAACGGAAGAAAAATGAGTTGCAAATAAGTTAGATATGTCAGTTCCAGTTGTAGCAGTAGAAGTTAAGGAGTGCATGACTGAAGGAATAGACGAGTGATTATTTCTCTTTGACTTTATGAAAGACCATAAGAGTTTTGGATTTTTGGCTATGTTTTCTTCAGCTTTAGATAAGTAATCTTTGTAACATTGGTCATGGTAAGTATTACAACGTTGTCTTAAAATCTCATACTCAAGCCGGTCTCGAGGATTTTTATGTTTTTTAAATTTGGTTCTTATTTTATCTTTCTCTGCAAAAAGTTTAATGAGCTTATGATTAAACCAAGCAGGATAGTTAGAAAATTTAGCCTTACGTTTAGGAATATGTTTATCAATTATCTTAAATAAAGTTTGATAGAAAGATGATACCATGTCATTAACATTAGAAATGCTACTAAGTGTTAAACCAGATATCCAGTCAGTCTCTTTTAGTTCTAATATTATTTTATCATAATTACATTTAAAGTAATTGTAGTCGTCACGCGTTTTTTGTTTAAGGTTTGGTTTTAAGTTTAAATTACATTTTATGATTAAGGCGGGATGCAATGGATCAAGCTTGCTGAGGGGACATACAGAACTTATAATTAAGTCAATATTTGACATGACTAAATCAAGTGTTTAAGTTTTGTTTTGGTAGGTAGTTATTTCAAGGACATGGCCGAGTTACAATACTGTATAGATAACATTACCGTGATTATGGTCAGAATGTTAATTTTAGTTATAATTTGAACGATAAAAACAAAGTTGATAAATAGGTATACCTATAGGCCTAAATATACCTATATCACAGAAAGCCGTATTAGTAATTTTCAAAGTAAAGTAGAACTAGCAATAACTAATGCATCTGGTTCTGATGACCCTAATGACTTATTTGCCAAACTTTAAAATGTTATAAACAAAGAACACAGTGAAGTTTTCCTTAAAACTTGCACAGTTAGAGACAAGGTCGGATTTACTAATTGGGCTACTCCCGGCATTTATAGAAGTAGGAATAGACTATACGATCTTTATGATGCTAGAGAAGCTATGTTACATGTTCCTGCGTTTCTTTTGTATGTAAAAAACTACTCAAAAACATTTAAGAAAGTCTGTAACACTGAGATATGCGTGTTCTTGAGAAAAAAAATAGTAAACTCATCTAATAAAATAAAAGCAACATGAGACTAATAATTTAATAATTAAGGAAACTGGTAAATCAAAGCCACGTAGTAGAGAAATAAAGTTAAAAATTAATGATTCAATTCTCATAAATGATAAAGATCAACAACTTATCATTCGTAATGACAAATCTGTCAAACAAAAAAAAACATTCAAATTAGATAAAAAATAGTTTCATACAAAAAAGTTCGTTCGTCACTGCGCTGCGGCGCGAGGCGCATCCCCGACTGGTTGTACCTACCACGATCCCGCCCTCACATGAGGTGACAGTTATGATATGACTCATGTTCCGGCCGTTTGTATGAAGACAGAATACTGTATAGATAACATTACCGTGACAAAAGCATTTATTAGGATCATAACAAGAAAAGTGCGACGCTCCCATAATGTAGCCGTTATAGGATGGTTTTGTTCATCGGGTGGGACACGAAAGAACCAAGCACAGCTAACCCCGGGCGTATAATTTCGAAAGTGTTGTTACGTGCCACAAGTTAAATTAAGTTTCCCCGGAACATATTTCGTTGCGGCATTCGCAGTCAGCAACAACCCCCTATAGGGATATTTAGCGCATGTTGAACAAATAATTGTCATTGCGGACTCAATTATCGCAGTAAAGACGCAATGGCACTTTAGTTGAGAGCTTCGACTCCGGGTTGCATCGCCGAAACCTGTTAACGAATATTATGAACGATATACTCGTAACATTATCAGAGAATGATAGAAGACAACGTGTTGCGGCGAGCTCAGCTAGCGTGGCTAGGGATATCAGACAACAACGACGCCTGGAGACCGCTCCATAGGTCTCGGTGAGGCGGTCAGGGAGCTACCTCGATAGTGACGTGGTCGGGATGGAACAGCAGCGCGTCAGCCAGCAGATGCAGGCAGCGCACGACGCCCGTACTGCACAGCACGCGCAGCACCGCTGCCTGCAGGCCAGGCACGGTGGCGCCGCAGCACAGGCGCGCACGCACGGCTCCGCTGCCTCCTCTCCACCACGCCGGCTGGACCGAGAACGGCGGCACCAGCAGCGACCCGGAGCTCGTCAGGGCCTGAGGATACGAGATATCAGTACTTACCTACATGTTCTCTGTAGGTACCTACATCAGCCCTTCCCTCAGATCAGCACGCAAACCTGTCCTGCAACTGCTTGCACCAGTTACCTACTCACGAGCGAGTGCACACTATTAGAAAGCAAACTCTAACAGCCGCTGGGGTAAGTAAACATGTTCTTGAGTAGTGATCGCAATTCGGTAGGTATCCAACATCCTGAAGCCGGGTAGGATGACTCTCTGCAAAATACGTCGAAGTCGTAAATTTTTGGGGTTATTATTTAATTTACGTCCAGATCAAGCGAGTGCCAGGCGTCCTCGGTGAGCAGGAAGAAGGCGGCGTGAGGCGCAGCACAGTTAAGGCGCGCGGACACATCATGCGGCGCGCCCAGCAGCCGCGCGCCCAGGTCCAGCACGTCGCTCCGTTCGCCACCCGCGCTCGCCATTCCCGCTGAACAGAACATCGCCACCGCTGGCACCAGGACTGCAAATCACAAGATAGTTTTGCTTGGTCCCATAGAGCGCTCACGTGATACATGCACATGCTGCAAGCATTGGACGTTTTTCACTAGCAACAGCGCAGCGGTACAACTTGCACGGGCGCGCCGCTGGAATACGGCAGCTCCAACTTGCACACGTGCGTCGCTTAAGCCATACCCCGTAAAAGATTGCCATCACATCGAAACAAAGAACGGTGATGGAAGCTTCATCGGTCTCCTTTCACTCTGTAGTTTGAATTGACCTAATTAAGTAGATTACTTCAAAATATAATTGTATAGAGTGGTATAGTTAGGTGGATTTTGTGGTACTAACTCTCAAGTGTCGGAGACTCCATGTATGCGCAGATAGGTATGTGTAGCGAGCGGCCCTGTGACACGTTCACGGCCAGCTCGTCGAACAGTGGCAACTCATCGCGCGCTCTGCAAACATATACACATTGCGTAACACAACCATCGTTCATGGAATTCGAAAGAGTAGATCGGTAATGGTCAGTGTGAATGGTCCAATTATTAAAGCACCACATCATTGATGATCATTGAGAGCATCACGCAATGTTCGTTACGAGATGATGCAAATAGGGGTTCTCTTCTGGGGTAGCAGTATTCCGTGGAGTGCATTTAGTATATTTTGGCTGCGATCACTAATCCTCAGTTGCGTATACTCGACTGTCCAAGCCCGCTCGCTATTCTGTCTCGTCGGCTTATACCTGAAGTGGATCTTGACGGTGGCAGTGGCTCCCGAAGAGACCGTCAGCCCACGCGTGGCGCACAGCTCCACGTCTAACTCGCTGCGCCCTGGCGGCCGTAGCGACAAACGGCACTCAAACTTGGACACGTTCACCAGGCGGATCACTCTCTGCACCAACACAATGCGATACTTTCACAAATTGCTTATCCATTTTACAACACCAATCCCACAGCAAAAACCACCTTAAAATGTTGTTGGGCAAGTGAGCGCTACGAACCCGGCCTACCAGCAAGCCTACCCCTGGTGGAAGGCCGGGACTATTCCCCTACCACCACAGTGCTGTCCTAGATCATTTTCAAGATTTACTTATCTAGATCAGTACCTAGTTAAATAAATCTTAGCACATTGCAGTTATCTTAAACTAGGTAGCACACACGTGAAGAAAGTAGGTTCTTACATTCTCCAATCATCTCTTTGTATCTCCTTACAAATTATCCTCTCCCCTACTTTGAATGCTAAAAATACTGTTCAGTTTAATAAATCTATCCATTTTCTGTGTCAACTTTTGGTTTTGTATTCAGGCCTAAAGGTATAAATTATTACTATTCTAAAGGGGGACCTAAAGGTAAAAGTAAATGTTAGTAATTTATTCTCTATATTTTTTCTGGTGTTATTTGAGGAACGTCATCGCACAACAAAAGTTGTGCTTGCAATGCTTTGATTCAAAAATTAACAAGTTTGAAAACAAGAATACCGTTACAAAATTATATAATAATGAGCAAATTAAAAATCCACCATGACCTTTATAAAAATAGTACCACAAAATAAAAGCTAAGAGAAATATACGTTAGCCACTCACTGAAAGATACAACTCTCATTAAGATAAATCTACTATTGAAAGAACCTCGCAATAACTGAAGGTCTGAGATCATCCTCTTGAATAAAACTAATCCAGGGCTAGCTTCATAGATATTCTGGTTTCTTATGCCAGTCCATTACCTTATGTTACGCAGCCAGGAAGTGTTCCTCCGACCAACCGCTCTTTACCCTGTATCTTCCCCAACACGATCACTTGGAGCAATTTGTTACAACTTGATTGTTGTAAGGTATATCCGAGGTAGGCTGACAGTTTTTAAACAAAGACATCATCAAAGACAATAAATAGGTCATGCTTTGAAAAAATGTTAAATTAAGTGCTAATTTTTCTTCCGTAGTTGGCTAGAATTCTATTTTTATAAAAATTATGTAGCGTTGATAAATTTATTTAACATTTCTTGAAACTACCCTCACTTCGTTTTCGACAGTAGGGATGACACTCGGACGACACACAACACTAACAGTGTCCACGACGCACTGAGTAACCGGACTACGACGAGTACACTTGGCTATTACTGGATTCCACGAGGCAGAGAGTTTGAAACCGTCTTCACGATTGAAATTAGGATATTTCCTAATTTCAATCGCTTCCCGAACCATTCTCTTGTAGTAATGCCTCTCATTACATTACAAATAACTTGCGGTTTGTGCAATTCAATCCAGTGATTGGGTCCCGAGTCTACTACGTGCTCAGCTATTGCCGACTTGTTGACCTGTCGATTTTTGACCGCTGCTATATGTTCCATTATGTACACGTTCCGCGACCGTGCGTTTAGTCTGGCCTATGTAGGAACGCCCGCAGCTGCAATCGATCTTGTAGACTCCAGGAACTTGCAAGGGCACTACGTCCTTTGGTGTACGAAGTCGCTTCGCCATCTTAGTGAGTGGAGTGTAGATCGACTTAATCGAAAATTTCTTAAGAATGTTTCCAATTTTGTCCGTCACTCCTTTCACATATGGCAGAAACGCCGGCTGTCTTGTTACTTCAACGTATTTTTCTTTACGCCTCCGATAGGGTTGCCATCTGATACTAGTCTTGTAGCCATTACGTTTTAGAACCTCCTGAACATGTTCCAACTCACTGTGTAAGTGTTCAGGGTCACAGAGGTCATGAGCTCTGTTTACGAGAGAGGAAACTACGGACTCCAGATGTGACGGATGGTGGTGTGACGCAGCGTTGAGATATCTGTCTGTGTGTGTCGGTTTTCTATACACAGTGTGTGATAAGGTTCCGTCGGATTTTACCGTCACTTTTAGATCAAGGAAAGCCAACGATCTGTTCTCCTCCATTTCGTGTGTGAACCTAATCTTAGGATGTATGGAGTTCATATACTCTGTCAGCTGATTTACTTCCTGGTTACTTCCGTTGATTATACAAAACGCATCATCAACATATCTCTTCCAAAGTTTTATACCAAAAGCTGCTAGGTCTATCCTGGATTCAAAATGTTCCATCCAGATATTGGCAAGTACAGGTGCTACAGGACTACCCATCGCTACACCGTCTATCTGAAGGTAATGTTGCCCTTGATATAAAAAGAAATTGCCGTCAAGACAGTTCTGTAGAAGTAATACGAGTTGGTCAGGAAGTTCATCATCACTCAATCTCTGTCTCACAACATCAAGACAATCAATGAGTGGAACATTGGTAAACAGAGACTCAACATCAAAGCTCACCAATAAATCTCCAGGTTCCAATGTTATGTCACCGATGATGCTGACAAAATGGCGTGAATCCTTCACAAACGACGATGTCTTTCCCGCTAATGGCTGTAGAACCCCAGCTACGTACTTCGCTAAATTGTAAGTCGGCGAGTCTATTTGACTTACTATAGGTCATAGTGGTACGTCTGCTTTATGTACTTTCGGCAGGCCATATAACTTAGGCGACTGCACAATGGCTGGTCTGTACAGACGGTCGAAGACATCCTCAGTGAAAAGGTCCTTATACTCCTGTATCAGTGCTCGTACCCGTTTTGTCACTCTTGCCGTGGGATTGTAGGTAACTGGCTTATACACCTTTTTGTCACTTAGCAATTTCCGTATTTTAGCGTCATAATCCTGTGTCTTCATAAGTACGGTGGCATTTCCTTTATCAGCTGTCAGCACCAGTATCTCCTGGTTTTTGCTGAGATCTTCAAGAGCTTGACGCTCACCTGCCAACGTCGGGAAAATAAGGTATTTAAACGCGATAAATACCCGTTAAATAATATAATTTTAGTCAAGAATTCAAAGAAAAAGTTAAAAACGACTACTATGTTTAGAAAAGTTTGTTTCAAATAGCTAAATCAAATTAAAGCTAAAATATTTAGCTATTGGCTCTAAAATTAGATATAGTGAAAATGTAATCAAATCAACTTGGAAAATAATAAATAGTGAAACTGGAAAGGTCAGTACCTATATTAATGATTATATATAGATTATATATATATCTATATAATTTAAAAGTTAATGATTGCGCAATCAAAACTGATGTCGAAGTAGCCCAAATATTTGAAAACTTTTTCAAAGTGTCTAAACTTTTCTCAAGTAATCGCTGAATCATTACTACTACGCTACGGATCATTATGACGGCAACATTATGGTCCGCACCGCACCACTCATAGAAAATGTACAAAATGCAAAAGTAAATTTAATTTCAACCATGTTGATGAAAAAGATATTAAAAAAGCCTTTACCCTTTTATATGTGAAGAAAACTGCAGATCTCTGGGGCATTTCCATTAGAAATATTAAACCATTGATTGATACCATTGCACCAGATCTAGCTTTAATATTTAATCAATCTATCGATTGTGGTGTATTTCCTGATCTCATGAAATGTAGTAAAATAATTCCACTGTTTAAATCCGGTAGTATATCTGACCCCACTAACTTTAGACCAATATCAGTGACCCGCTACATTGTAAGCAATTCGGGTTTACTCGCGGCAGCTACTGATGCTGGTGTAGAGTTAGTGTCGCATATTTTTGATGCTTGGGAGAAGTCGCAAGACGCTATAGGCGTTTTTTGCAACTTGTCAAAGCGTTCGATTGCGTACACCATGAAACATTAATCAGGAAACTACATCACTATAGATTAATCTACCTAGTCTAGCAGCTAAAAGCCAAAAAAACCCTTCAACTATTGAAGTTCTAGAAAAAATACTATCCCAACAAACAGAAAAAATCGATTTGCTACTCCAACAAATAAGTACCCTAATGGGCCTTATTACAACTCTCGTCAGCAAATTACCATAATGATTCCGTTAAATCATATGAAGCTTGCCACTTGGAATGTCAATGGTGCTCTGTCTAGTGCCCATGAAATTGAATATCTTATCAAATCACACAAGATAGATGTACTACTCCTATCCGAACCACACATGACGGGTGACAAACTCCTAACTATCCCAGGTCACACAGTCCACCTCACCCCTCATCCAAACGGAAAAAGCCAAGGTGGTTCAGCTATAATAATAAATAATAAGATCAAGCACTTTGTGAGGGAAAACTACTCAACACCGTACCTGCAGGCAACAACAGTAACAGTCCATGATAACCTGGGCTCGCTCGATATATCAGCTGTGTACTGCCCACCAAGACACACTATAACGGACACTCTGTTCAAGGAATACTTTTCCACTCTTGGACCACGATTCATTTCAGATGGCTACTGGAACGCGAAAAACACTTTTTGGGGGTCTAGATTGACACTACCTAGAGGAAGAAGTCTGAAAAAGGCAATTGACTCAAGCCGGCTGACCACAATATCAACAGGGGAACCAACCTACTGGCCTACCGATCCAAACAAAATCCCTGACTTAGTAGATTTCTTTGTTTCAAAGGGCATAGGACATCTTTATACTAGAGCAGAATCTAGTGTGGATGGATCTTCAGACCTCTCGCCGGTCATACTTACCCTAAGTACGAGAGTGATCAACATCAAAAAACCTGAAAATCTTCACAACAGTAAAACCGACTGGACAAACTATAGACAGCTCCTCGAAGAGAACATTGACCTAAATATATCGCTCAAAACCCAAGATGAAGTGGAAGAAGCTTGTAAAAATATCACCAATCTTATCCAGGTCTCAGTCTGGAAGAGCACCCCGGAATCGTCATCAGAATTTCCCTGCAACACTTAAAATATCCCAGACTTCATCCAACAAAAAATAACTGAAAAGCGTAGACTAAGAGCTTTATGGCACAACAGCCGACATAGAACAGACAAAGCCATATTCAACAAAGCATGTGCAGAACTCAAACAGCTAATAAAGATTCACAAAAACGCTACATTCAACGATCACATTCAATCACTCTCACCACACTCGAAAGGGCACCACTCGCTATGGAAGGCTACAAAACACCTCAATCGGCCGCAACAAACCAACCCCCCGATAAAGATGCTAGATGGCAGATGGGCAATAACCGACACGGAGAAGGCAGAAACATTTGCAAATCATCTATCCCGCATATTCCAACCCAACGACGGCAACGACTTGGACGAGCGCGAAGTTGACGAAGTACTCGAGCAACCTTACCAACTAGAAATACCGCTAAAATCCGTAAGTCCCAATGAATTGTGGTCTGAAACAAAAAAAAACTAGACCAAAGAAAGGCACCTGGCTTCGACCTAATCACCCCCAAGACACTGAGAGAACTACCAAAGAAAGCCGTAGTACTTCTCACATCTATATTCAACGCTACCTATAGACTTGCATACTATCCACTCCTATGGAAGGTGTCACAGATAATAATGATACACAAATCTGGCAAACCAACCAAGGACGTCACATCGTACAGACCAATCAGCTTGCTACCGATCCTGTCCAAACTTTGGGAAAAACTCTTTGTGAAGCGCTTAAAATGCAACCTTTCAACTATACCTAATCACCAGTTTGGATTCAGAGAAGGTCACTCTACAATAGAACAAGTTCACCGAGTCTACTCAGCCATCAGGGAATCACTAGAACAAAAACAATACTGCTCCGCAGCCTTTCTTTATGTACAGCAAGCGTTCGACCGTGTCTGGCACAAGGGGTTGTTGTATAAAACTAAAACACAACTGCCACACATATTCTGACCTATAATACAATCCTACCTATCAGACAGAATATTTCAAGTGAAGCATGGGGAATCAAAGTCTTCTTTCTATGACATCAAAGCGGGTGTACCACAAGGCTCAGTCCTGGGTCCAGTACTCTACAACATCTACACTGCAGATCTACCTGAATCCTCAACCGCAATCACCGCCACGTTTGCTGATGATACCGCAATCTTGTCCTGCGACGCCTCTCCATCTAAGGCGTCTGCTACTCTTCAGGAGTATCTAAAGAAAACCGAACGGTGGTTGCGCAAATGGCGAATCCGTACTAGCGCCACCAAGTCCACTCAAATAACCTTCACACTAAGAAAAGGCAACTGTCCACCGGTAAAGCTTTGCGGAGAGGAGCTTCCAGACAAAAATACCGTGAAATATCTCGGATTCACCCTAGACAGAAGACTAACTTGGAAAGACCATGTCAAGGCCAAAAGGTCAGAAATGGACGGTAGGTTTAAGAGCCTCTACTGGCTACTCGGGCCCCAGCCTCGCTTATCAGTAGAAAACAAAAGACTGGTGTACAACTCGGTCCTAAAACCTATATGGACTAACGGTGTGCAGATCTGGAGCACAGCCAGCAAATCTAACATCGCCATAATCCAGCGAGCGCAAAACAAGATCCTACGCTCCTCCAACTCATCCTGGTTCATCACTAATAAGGAGATCCACGACTACCTGGAGGTCCCTACGGTTGACGAAGAAATAAAATCACTAAACAGCCGATACTGGGACCACCTCAAGCATCACTCCAACCCTCTTGCAAGAGCTCTCGTAGACAACCCGACTAAAACAAAGCGGTTGAAAGAAGTCACGTTCTGGACAACCTTTTACCGGAAGGAAGAAGGACTGCAGAGTCCTAATCCCAAAAGACAGCAAGACACTCAACAAATTCGCTTATAATAATAGCAAACGACTGATCGCGAATATACCAAACAAAAAAAAAAAAAACTATGGATTAATGGACTCCTCTTTGGATCTTCTTACATCTTATTTGAGTGATAGGATACAGAGAGTTGACATGAATGGGAAACGGTCTTTGGGGTCTGTACTGTTTGCTGATGATACCTCATAAATTTTTAAAATGAAACGACAAAACACAAATTTTGACGATGTGAATAATGCAATCTCAAAAGTAGTCCATTGGTTTAGTGATAATAATCTGTGGCTTAACGAAACCAAAACAAAATGTATTAGATTTATTCTACCTAATGTTATACAAGTTAAGGCTGATGTGAACGTAAAAGGAAAAACGTTAGAAATTGTAGAAAGTACCATATTCTTAGGAATCACCTTAGACAATAAACTTCAACGGGGCCCGCACATAGATAAGCTATCGAAAAGACTTAGTTCTGCAGCGTATGCAGTCAAAAAAATCCGTCATCTCACAGACGTGGATACATATACATCTAGGCTTGTTTATTTCAGCTACTTTCACAGTATTATGTCTTATGGTATACTGTTGTGATATTAACACCGTATTTGTGCTGCAGAAGACGGCTGTTCGTGCCCTATTACTAAGACTTCGCTGTCCGTCTGTCCGTCTGTCACCAGGCTGTATCTCATGAAACGTGATAGTTAGAGAGTTGAAAATTTTCACAAATGATGTATTACTGTTGCAGCTATAACACCAACTAAAAAACAGAATAAAATAAATATTTAAGGGGGTTCCCATACAACAAACGTGATTTTTTTTGCCGATTTTATAGACATTGTTACGGAACCCTACGTGCGCGAGTTCGACTCGCACTTGGCCGGTTTTATTTTTATTGGTTATGGTCAAGCTTTTGGCCATCCATCCATTCAACCACTCAAATAAATGATGATGTGGCCTAAGATGGAGCACGCTTTCGCAAAAGGAACTTATTTACCCTGGATTTGAAGACTTAAATATTGTACTCTGGGGGACAATAGACGCTGGAAGCTCATTCCAATCTTTGGCCTATTTTGCCTAGGCACTATTTTGGATCGGCCTATCACCAGGAAAAGGCTTGGTGGTAGGCGGGGTCCGTAGCAGATTAGAGGAGGTCAAAAATTAGAGCTTCTGTACCAACAGAAGTTCTAATTTTTGACCTCCAATTTGCTGAATACCTATTCAACGGAATGATGGTGTGTCTTACAGACTCTGTGTGTCCGACGATAAAGTTGACGAAGTCGAGCTGACGCGGCACCGGCACGACGTACTCGGGCAGCGGCGGGGGTGTGGGCACTGGTAGTGGTGCGCGGGGGGGCGCTCCATTCAGTGCGCCCACGCTGGGGAGGGGACGGCGTTAGAGACGCTGCGACTCTGCACTATGTTAGGGACGCCACAACCTGCTACATCACAGCACTATATTAAGGGCGCTACAACTCTGCACCATGTCAAGATATCAGAATGTGATGTGAATGTAGTGCAGCTACTTACGCGATCACCACGTCATCTAACGTTTCGAGCACGTTAGCGCCATTACATTACAAACCTTGGCCCTCTTACTAACAAATAAGCCTCTCCTAAATCTATGCGATAGCTAACTGTACCATTCTAACTTATATTAAATGTACACGGCCATCGGATGTGCTGACCTGTCAAGGGTGCATACCACGCGCGGGGCGCGGGCGTGGTAAACGTACGGCCATCGGATGTTGTTGCATACCACGGGGCGCGGTATGGATTTGCTCAAGGTGCGGTTAATCGAGTGAACGTGCCTCACATTCAATAATTACCTTTACCTCCCCGAAACCCTTACCTGGTACAATACACTAAACTATGAGTGGATTGTTTTCTTTTCTTCTATTCATATTATTAAGGTATCGGAGACATGGTTTTATTTTATGTAGTTTACAGTATGTCATACAAATTAAAAACCCTAGCAGCTCAAGTGACTAACTAAGTTATTTTTTTGAAATTGAAATACCAACTTGCTAGGTTTTGAATTTGGCGCCGATTGTAAAATCAATGAAATTTCGTTTAGTAAGTCCAGTGACAACGCGCATGAATGTTTCGCTCTGTGTTAAAAAATAATAAAATGAGTAACAAGCAATTTTTTCGGCCCAGGCGTATAATGCGTGCTTTGCAGAACGAAAACGAATGGAGGTAAGAAATAACTTATTCAAAGGATTGCCATCGCTATTCAGCGAGGCAATGCTGCAAGTGTTATGGGCACCTTCGCACCGGGAATGGTCAGGGGCGGGTTATTTAATGAATGACTAATTTTTATACTGCGTAGTTAATGTTAAGTGCAGTATTTGATGTTTTAAATTTGACTAGTATAGTAGACTCAAATAAAATTATATATTCGTTTATATAAATTTACCTACATAATTTTTACTCCGGTAATTTAAATAGGTTATGATAAAAAAATACTTATTCATTATAGTTAGGAAAAAAATAGGCGTAGGTATATGTGAAAGGATCACGAAATCTGTTCTACTAAACAGATTTTGATGAGCCTTACAAAGAACTGAGCTTCTTGATGCAGAAATTTAATGTCAACACTATTCCGCAACTTTCAAATACTATCCCCCGAGGGGTGAAATCATCAAAGAAAGATGGTGGTATTGTTTCAAAATTGGTCCCCCTAATGCCATAGAACTGAAGGGAGTTTTGGCTGAATCTACCCACGACACGAGTGATAACTCCATTGATTTGCAAATTGATGGTCAAATCGTTACCAATAACAACGAGTCGTTTTTTAGCATCGTCATTGATTTTAGCTTTAGTTGACTGTTGAGAGTTTGAGTCGTGTTTTAATTAAAGAGTCCCTTGAAGTACGTCAATAATAGTTATTTGTTACACAAGAGTGCAAAGTTGCTTTTTTTTAACGGCATGCTCAATTTTGATGACCGAGCTAGCGAAGGATTCTAAAATAAAAATTTGAATCCTGAGCGTTAGCGAGGGAATCAAAAGAGCACGAGGTAAAAAGTCTTTGCACTCGAGTGCAACACGTAACTTTTCATCCCACCTCAGCGAGGAAAGAGTATTTTTGCTCTTCGATATCTGAGTGTAAAAGCCGTTTTTATCCGCTAGAGGATAAAGTAAATTGAATTTAGAACATCGTGTACAGACATTTCCGAGATGGGGGGATGAATAGATATATCTTTTTATAAGTCAACAGGATTATTAATTACAATCTGCATTCATAGGTACGGACAGCCACACATCAATATTAACTAATCTGTCAAATTTCTTCAATCGATTCTCACTTTAATGTCAAACATGTTTTGTTCTACATAATATATATCAATTGAGGAAATTTGACAGACTGTAGCAGCTGATGTGTGGCTGTCTGTAATTTGGGATTATTTTTTAATGTTATAAACACTAAGTTAATGAATTTGTTTAGTCTTTACGCTTACCATACAAACTTACCCGCAGTAAGCAGACTTAAGGACTAACTTTTGATGTTGTTATTGCAGTTATATTTGAGTAAATTCACAAATAAAAATATGAGCGATTCAAGTGTAGGTAACTATAGTCCAAAACGATTACGAGTATTGCAAATTAAAATGTCAACGATATAGCACAAGTTTTCGCGAAACATCCAAATAGCAATCTCTTCTGGTTTCTTCGGCGAACAAATCAAAGTGGCCAACACGTTTTTTTGGCTCTCCTGATCATTTTTGTTGGAAGGAGTAACTATGTTTTGATTTTAAGCAACAGAATTAATTGAAATGTTGTAGTAAGCGTAGCAAAATTTAATGTGTGTTTTGTGAATTTAAAATGTTAGGTTAAGTAGGTACACTATTGAATTGGGTGCCTCTGGCAAAATAGTTGTACTTTTTATGGATAAATAAATAAATAATAAATACTAAAAAACAAGCCACCCACCACTCATATCCTCAGTAACGGAATCGCATTCTCAACAAATTTCGCTTTTAGCTGTGTAGTGTAACACTACAGTCGTACATACTCGTAGTAGATTAGTAGCCAAGGGCTGTAAGGCATCAAGCGCAGCCCGAGATATTTAGGGTAATAGCTGTGTAGTGTAACACTACAGTCGTACATACTCGTAGTAGATTAGTAGCCAAGGGCTGTAAGGCATCAAGCGCAGCCCGAGATATTTAGGGTAATAGCTGTGTAGTGTAACACTACAGTCGTACATACTCGTAGTAGATTAGTAGCCAAGGGCTGTAAGGCATCAAGCGCAGCCCGAGATATTTAGGGTAATAGCTGTGTAGTGTAACACTACAGTCGTACATACTCATAGTAGATTAGTAGCCAAGGGCTGTAAGGCATCAAGCGCAGCCCGAGATATTTAGGGTAATAGCTGTGTAGTGTAACACTACAGTCGTACATACTCGTAGTAGATTAGTAGCCAAGGGCTGTAAGGCATCAAGCGCAGCCCGAGATATTTAGGGTAATAGCTGTGTAGTGTAACACTACAGTCGTACATACTCGTAGTAGATTAGTAGCCAAGGGCTGTAAGGCATCAAGCGCAGCCCGAGATATTTAGGGTAATAGCTGTGTAGTGTAACACTACAGTCGTACATACTCGTAGTAGATTAGTAGCCAAGGGCTGTAAGGCATCAAGCGCAGCCCGAGATATTTAGGGTAATAGCTGTGTAGTGTAACACTACAGTCGTACATACTCGTAGTAGATTAGTAGCCAAGGGCTGTAAGGCATCAAGCGCAGCCCGAGATATTTAGGGTAATAGCTGTGTAGTGTAACACTACAGTCGTACATACTCGTAGTAGATTAGTAGCCAAGGGCTGTAAGGCATCAAGCGCAGCCCGAGATATTTAGGGTAATAGCTGTGTAGTGTAACACTACAGTCGTACATACTCGTAGTAGATTAGTAGCCAAGGGCTGTAAGGCATCAAGCGCAGCCCGAGATATTTAGGGTAATAGCTGTGTAGTGTAACACTACAGTCGTACATACTCGTAGTAGATTAGTAGCCAAGGGCTGTAAGGCATCAAGCGCAGCCCGAGATATTTAGGGTAATAGCTGTGTAGTGTAACACTACAGTCGTACATACTCGTAGTAGATTAGTAGCCAAGGGCTGTAAGGCATCAAGCGCAGCCCGAGATATTTAGGGTAATAGCTGTGTAGTGTAACACTACAGTCGTACATACTCGTAGTAGATTAGTAGCCAAGGGCTGTAAGGCATCAAGCGCAGCCCGAGATATTTAGGGTAATAGCTGTGTAGTGTAACACTACAGTCGTACATACTCGTAGTAGATTAGTAGCCAAGGGCTGTAAGGCATCAAGCGCAGCCCGAGATATTTAGGCGCACGAGCGCAGTGCGGGCGAGCGAACTCTTGTCATTTCAGTTATTTGTTGTCGTCCCGTTAAATAAGATTCAATTAATTTTCATATATTGCCACGAATCCCATACGCCTCAAGTTTGTTAATTAGGATGTTATGATTTACGTAGTCGAATGCCTGCCTGCTCAATTCATAATTAATTTGGAATTGACCCGAATGCGTTGATCGTGTGTGAGAACCTGTCAGTTATCCGAACGGGAATAGAACCTACTTATCGTAACGAGCTCGCGGCGCGCCCGTGGCGGGATCCTAATCCGGTTTGACGCAGGGTGGAGTGTCCGTGCTCTACGTGCTTCGTTTACACAATGCACACAGCCACTAGAATGAGTAAATGTCGTGATTGAATACCTCAGGCTCAGCAGACTGGCGACCTCCGCGGAGGAGAGCCTCCCCGGCCTTGGCGGGCGACTGGGGCGGCTCTGGGCCTCTCCCAGCTCACCCGAGCTGCGCGTCAGGATGTTCCGCACCCATAGGGTCTGGAATCTCCCTGCGTCCTGCGTTATAGATGGCATCAGATCCTGCCTGTCTAGAAGAACCTGAAAAAAGAGACAAAATAAAGAAGATAATCGTTAGGATCGGTGGCCCGAGGCATTTTCAATGAACCTTCTTTTCTTATCTTGACGTAGAATATCTTCGGATTTATCGGAAAGTGCTGCCCGAAAACGGAACTGTTGAGTTGAGTTTTAGGGAATGGTTCTGTCATATAGCGTGGGCATTCAGCCAACTCCACACTGACATGTGTTTCACTCGGTGACCACAGGCAAGTTTCTTACAAGAATATAATGCAGGTGCGTAGCATTATGTGCAGAGAGTTCCCTTTCCATCGATACGCTACTCCTCTAATAAGTTGGAAATCAAATAATATATTAATGTAAAATATATACCTATAAGATTTATACTTCTGCTATCCTACGACGATACAGAGAAGCGTTTAGATATTATCAAGTAAATTATATTTTTATACAAGTTAACCTAGTTAGAATAGTAATTAATACAGTTTTACTCAATGTAAGTTAAGTAGGAGCACCGCCCCCTGCCGCTCCACAACGCGTCAAGGATGTGCTATTTCATTTTGATTAGTTACTACTATTTTATTATACTTTTATAATTACATTTATTTGTACGTCCCTTATTTTAAGAGCTTTTTACTTTTACTTGAACTTTGTTTTTATATTGACTTTGTACAAACGACAACGTTCCCTCTTTCGGTTTTATCTCCTTTTGGGGTTGGAAATATGTACGAAGACGTACCATATATCTAATTTTACTGAATCGGCATTTTACGCCCTTACAACTAGTGCTCTACTGACCGCGACGCGATAAAAACGTCTGACGGATCGTTTACTTGCTATCTGTGTTTTTACGTGTATTCATTCAATAAACTTTTGAAAAGTGATCAGTGATTTGACTTTGCACTCTTAACTACTTAACTAACTAACTTTACTTCAAATGTACGACACGTCCGTACATACATTTTAAACACAGTTTGTATCATAAACAACGCTCAGCGAGCTATGGAAAGAGCTATGCTCGGAGTTTCTTTGAAAGATAGGATTGGCAACGAATAGGTACATCCGACAGAGAACATACATAAACATATAACAAGATTATCGACATAGCTCAAAGGACTAGCAAGTTGAATTGGCAATGGGCAGGCCATATCTCGAGAAGAACCGACAACCGCCGCATATTCTGTAGAACAGAACAGACTAGCAAGTTGAAGTGGCAATGGGCAGGCCATATCTCGAGAAGAACCGACAACCGCCGCATATTCTGTAGAACAGAACAGACTAGCAAGTTGAAGTGGCAATGGGCAGGCCATATCTCGAGAAGAACCGACAACCGCCGCATATTCTGTAGAACAGAACAAACTAGCAAGTTGAAGTGGCAATGGGCAGGCCATATCTCGAGAAGAACCGACAACCGCCGCATATTCTGTAGAACAGAACAGACTAGCAAGTTGAAGTGGCAATGGGCAGGCCATATCTCGAGAAGAACCGACAACCGCCGCATATTCTGTAGAACAGAACAGACTAGCAAGTTGAATTGGCAATGGGCTGGCCATATCTCGAGAAGAACCGACAACCGCCGCATATTCTGTAGAACAGAACAGACTAGCAAGTTGAAGTGGCAATGGGCAGGCCATATCTCGAGAAGAACCGACAACCGCCGCATATTCTGTAGAACAGAACAGACTAGCAAGTTGAAGTGGCAATGGGCAGGCCATATCTCGAGAAGAACCGACAACCGCCGCATATTCTGTAGAACAGAACAGACTAGCAAGTTGAAGTGGCAATGGGCAGGCCATATCTCGAGAAGAACCGACAACCGCCGCATATTCTGTAGAACAGAACAGACTAGCAAGTTGAAGTGGCAATGGGCAGGCCATATCTCGAGAAGAACCGACAACCGCCGCATATTCTGTAGAACAGAACAGACTAGCAAGTTGAAGTGGCAATGGGCAGGCCATATCTCGAGAAGAACCGACAACCGCCGCATATTCTGTAGAACAGAACAGACTAGCAAGTTGAAGTGGCAATGGGCTGGCCATATCTCGAGAAGAACCGACAACCGCCGCATATTCTGTAGAACAGAACAGACTAGCAAGTTGAAGTGGCAATGGGCTGGCCATATCTCGAGAAGAACCGACAACCGCCGCATATTCTGTAGAACAGAACAGACTAGCAAGTTGAAGTGGCAATGGGCTGGCCATATCTCGAGAAGAACCGACAACCGCCGCATATTCTGTAGAACAGAACAGACTAGCAAGTTGAAGTGGCAATGGGCTGGCCATATCTCGAGAAGAACCGACAACCGCCGCATATTCTGTAGAACAGAACAGACTAGCAAGTTGAAGTGGCAATGGGCTGGCCATATCTCGAGAAGAACCGACAACCGCCGCATATTCTGTAGAACAGAACAGACTAGCAAGTTGAAGTGGCAATGGGCTGGCCATATCTCGAGAAGAACCGACAACCGCCGCATATTCTGTAGAACAGAACAGAAACTCATCGTTATTACAAAGACGATGATTTTTAACCTGTCGGGGAAGATTTCCGGCTATGGTGTTATTCATAACATAAACGCATACGCATGGGGTACCAGGCATGCGCACGCGGCTGCAGCGCGTGAATGTTGGACAAAATGTTCGAGGCGCAGCTGGCGCGCACGCGCGCCAGCTGCGCCTCGAATATTTTGTCCATTTTACACATTTACATATTACGTACCATGTCGGCTCCTCTAGCGAGCGAGTGGTCCCCAGCTGGTGCAGGTGGCTGCAGCGCGTGAATGTTGGGCAGCGCGACGCGCGCCAGCCGCGCCGCACGCCGCGCTCGCAACGCGCCCTCGCGCTGCCGCAGCTCCGCCAGCTGCGCCTCGAACGTGGCCACCTGTAATTAACCATCTTCTTACTACCTAATTAACAACTTCTAGTGACGATAGGTGCGATAGCCGCCCAACGGGTGCATTCCTGTCGACGGAGAGTTTAATTATATATACTCAAGCTCATTAATCGCTTTATTCTTCTTAGACCGTTTAATAAGACCCTTCATTTGGTCGATTTCGCTGTGCTCCATGTCAGTGATATAGCATCCTTACGGGTAGATATATCGTTGAGTACGCTTTCTACTTGTGCGAGGAGAATACTCGCCAAGCTAAATCAATACTACCCCCTCATGTCGTCCAACGCGGCGCCATGCGCCATGCCAAGAGAGCCGTCAGACAGACAACATAAACATAAACATTTCCCGATACAATAACCGCAAAGCTGAACGTCCGCGCCGCTGAGCTCGAGGCCCAGCGACACAGTTTGTATTGGTTTATCTGGGAGAGATAAAACGGATTTAAATTTTGAAGTCAAATTGCTTTCATTAATCACCATTAGGGCCTGTCTGTAAAAATATTCAGCATTCTCGGTAAATGAGCGGGCGGCTCCGGTACCCGAGTTATCGTCATTCTCGGTAAATGAGCGGGCGGCTCCGGTACCCGAGTTATCGTCATTGAGGGAACATTTAAACGATAAAAAGTTTAAGTAAATAAGAGTTAAGTGTGGAGCCAAACGATAACACAGCTGCTTTTTTTCGTTGCTGATTAGGGTTCCGTACCCAAAGGGTATCGGCCACTTCTTTTCTCTATTTTTCTCAATACTCTTGTATCTAAAATCAGTTACTCATCATTTCATCTGTATGCTGATGATGTCCAGCTTTATCTCAGCGTCGAGCCCAGTGATATAGAACTTGGTACTGACACCATGACGGCAGACCTTAGCGCGATTCATCAATGGACTCAGGAGTATGGGCTCTCTATAAATCCTGGCAAGACTCAGGTAATGATCGTTGGAAGTAACTACTTTTTATCAAGACTTAACTTAAAATCATTGACTCCCGTATAATATAACAACTTTCCACTACAATACTGCTCAGAAGTCAAAAATCTTGGCTTGTTTATTACCAGCAATCTATCTTGGGACTCCCAGGTTGCCCATGTTAGCAAGAGAATGTATGGAAGCATGCATTCTCTTAAGCTGATGAAAAACTTCTTGGCACAATCCACAAGAATGACATTAGTCAACGCGTTGCTCTTCCCTATCCTGGATTATGCAGATGTGTGCTATCCTGACGCTACAGAGGAGCAGTTAAACAAACTGGAGAGACTACAAAACCTTTGCATCCGCTTCGTCTTCGGGTTGCGGAAATACGATCACGTATGAGCCTTCCGCACCCAACTGAAGTGGCTCAAAATCAGAAAGCGTCGAGATTTGCACACATTATGCCTTCTTTATAAAACCCTCTCTAACCCACTATCCCCAAAATACCTCTCCGAATCCTTCAAGCCCCTTTATGGACCCGAGCGCACTGCACGGCACTCGAAACGTCTGCAGCTGAAAACTCCGGATGCCTGTAATGTAGGATATCATAAAACCTTCGCTGTAAAAGCTACTCGACTATGGAACAGTCTTCCCATCGAATATCGCGAGGCATCCTCAATAAATGTCTTCAGATCTAGAGTCTTTAATTATTTTCTTTCGCAAGAATAATTCGTTACGTGTATATATAATTAATATAATATACTTGATTTTGTAAGTATTATTGTGAGTAGTATATTTATTTAAGTAGTTTATATGTGTATTTATTTATGCTGTACATGGTTTTATATATTTCTTATGGTTTTTCCAAAATTCTATAATATAGCACTACCTACTATAATTGTTGTCCACACTACCCTACGGTTAGCAGGTAGAGAATGCTATTTAGCATTATGCTCGCCTATGTACAACTTTTTGTGCAATAAAGTATATTGTATTGTATTGTAAAACGGGACCCTATTACTAAAACTCCGCTGTCCGTCTGTGTATTATCTCACGAACCGTGATAGTAATACAGTTGAAATTTTCACAGATGATATACATATTATTTCTGTGGCCGCTATAACAATGAGTCAAACTTATAACAACCCTCTTTTTGTGTCGGAGCTTAATAAAAACAAATGTATATTAAAGAGATACTTTAGGTACTATTATTATTATTCCTTAAAAAATTACGTTTAATTTTCTATTTTTCTAGGATTCTAATGGTGAAAGAATTTTTGTAATCGGTCCAGTAGTTTCGGAGCCAATTCAATTCGAACAAATCCTTCTTCTTTATGTGTAGTTATTGTGACATAACAGTTATAGTTATACACATGGTGTTGTCATTTTGTTTGTAGATATTATTGTCTTCTACAAAACTGTAGTACATCACTTTGCTCTATTGTCAATAGTTTCCGCAGCGAACGCGATATAAAGATTTTGTGGAATTAATATAGGATTCTAATGTTGAAATATTTTTTCAAATTAAATCGGTCCACATGACTCCTACCCAACATCATCCATCAGTCATGATAATTTTCACATCATTGGTAGCAAATGGTTTCCACGGCAACAGGCGTAAACCAGGGGTCTTTTAACTCGTTGCTTCATTCATGTCTCATACATCCTCGCATCCATCTCTTATCACATCTAACTAAATTAGACTCGAATTTTAACTAGATGCCGCCACTTGAAAATATATATCGCTCTATCGAAGTGTTCCTTCCAAACCAATTTACACTATTTAGGAATATCGGTTCAAGTTTTTAAAAACTTATCAAATTATATTTATTTGGTTGCTAAAGATCCCCGGATCAGTGGCAGTCAACGCCAATATTGATGTTATTTCGAGAAATAAACACTTTCCAATACGTAAAGGCACCTAGTCCCTTAGTTGTGTTGTGTTGTGGGCCAATCTGAAGGCAGTGCAAAAGGGATCAGCGGGATTTGGTGGAACGAGCGAGCGCGGCACGTTCCGGCTCCATTGAAAGGTATTGACGAGTAGGCACCTAAGTAGGGCTCTGCCTGGCGGGAGGGGGTCGGGGCGGCGGCGGCGCGGCGGCGGGCACCTTCCTACTGTCACCGCATTCTTGGCACAGGAAAATAGATGGCATTGGTTCGTCCTAAATAACGTCAGATCAATCATTTAGGTGTCGTTAGCACGTTGCGAAGGGAACATTAGTCTCTATCGCACCGTTCATTATGCGCGGGAGACGTCGTTAGTCATAATGCGATGGTAGAGTTCGGTCGTCGCTCACGGTCATAAAGAGCTGGGCACGCAATAACACGCTGATAAATATTAGTAACGACGACAGCCGGGAGGCGCAGGCTGCGGAAACAAGATACTAGGACACCACATTAACCTTCAGGGGTTTCAGGTCAAGGTCAGGTACGACTACCCTATGCCGACGCCCGAGCCTCAGCTCTCGGAGGGCTTATTACTAAAACATTTCCAATTGACTGTTAAGTCTATTGGAAGATATTGATGAGTAAATTAGTATAGATTTGTCTGATTAAGTTACCTATTATACGTGCCCTGAAAATAAACTACAAAGACACAAAGAAACCTACAAGTAATACATTCTAGACACGAGGCTAGTCATCCTTTCAACTAACCAGGCCCAGGCGTTGCGCAACTCCTGGAATATAATACAATCTAATCATGAAAACACTATTACTAGTCGGCATGTCTCGAGCACAGCTCCGATGAAGTGTGTGGCGTGGCCGTGGGCACTACCCACCCCTGGACAAATGGACATATTGGCATACATTATGTCCATCCTGTACGTTGATGTATACGTCAACGACGTAACAAGCGCTCCATTTAATGTCTACATAGGAAGGTACTCAGTTTTACCGGGGAAAGCACAGAGGTTTTATTTTTGGTAGAAGCACACAAAAGGAATCTTGACGAGAGTAACAGGATATTTTTGCCATAATTCGAGATTCTTTCTCTTGCAACTTACTAGTATTGTTTAGTTGTCAGCTTGCCGCTTTTGTTCTTAACTCTCGGCTGCTAATTGTGTCATTTAACTGACGACCAGTTACAGATTACCCTCTATTTTATTTTTGTAATCTTTATCCAATGTGTTTTCTAAACAATGCAGTTAATTACGAAAATAATTGTTGTTGTTAAATGCAAATGCTCCTCCAAAGCCAGCATATTGTTTTGAATACAATCTCATCTATTTGTTTGTAAAACTACACCTACTTATAATTATATATTTATGATTTGTAACGCGAAGTGTCATATTTGATAAGCACACGCACTAGCTTCTAAAACATTTTTTTAAGTATATTTGCGTAGAGCGTAATTATTAAAATTACACTCGTAGTAATTGTACCAGGCTAATGTTATTTATGAATTTAATAAAGACTTTATGAAATTTATACTCTTGCTACAAAAAAAATATGATCTTAGTGTTAACAAGCATGATTCTTGGTTTTACAACTTTTATCTTTCTGAGTGTAATAAGTGAGAGTGCGATCTTGCGCGAACATACTTTCTGAGTGTAATATAATGTGTGAATATAATTATTAAGCTATGTATACTATCGCATTAGGGGTGCCTGTAAGGATAGGTGTACAATATTTTAAATAAATAATAAATAAATAGTAATTAGTGAGAGTGCGATCTTGCGCGAACATACCTTCTGCAAGATTGACATCAAGAAAACTGATTTCAGATTCAGTTCAGTTCAGTTGAATTAACATTGTAAAACATTAGAGAGCATTTTACATCCGTACCCAAACATTGAACGCGTTGCGTTCATCTTCGAGGGGAAATTGCAAACGCTTAATGGATCTCAGAGTAAAATTCACACTTAGATATACATAATATTCTAAAGGTTTAGGTACCAATTATATCTGTGGTACATTATTAATGTAGGTGGGTACTCTGAGTACTCTGAGTAGCCCCGGTAAACACATCGTTGAACAATGAGTGAACTCATTACTCCGAGCGGTCTGTCGAAGCTCGTCGGTAACGTTATTTGAACTCATTACTCCGAGCGGTCTGTCGAAGCTCGTCGGTAACGTTATTTGAACTCATTACTCCGAGCGGTCTGTCGAAGCTCGTCGGTAACGTTATTTGAACTCATTACTCCGAGCGGTCTGTCGAAGCTCGTCGGTAACGTTATTTGAACTCATTACTCCGAGCGGTCTGTCGAAGCTCGTCGGTAACGTTATTTGAACTCATTACGCCGAGCGGTCTGTCGAAGCTCGTCGGTAACGTTATTTGAACTCATTACTCCGAGCGGTCTGTCGAAGCTCGTCGGTAACGTTATTTGAACTCATTACGCCGAGCGGTCTGTCGAAGCTCGTCGGTAACGTTATTTGAACTCATTACGCCGAGCGGTCTGTCGAAGCTCGTCGGTAACGTTATTTGAACTCATTACGCCGAGCGGTCTGTCGAAGCTCGTCGGTAACGTTATTTGAACTCATTACTCCGAGCGGTTTGTCGAAGCTCGTCGGTAACGTTATTTGCATGCATGCTCCTGCCATAAAACTGCTCATGCATAATGTATCAACAGAGAGCAGCCATTTGCTAGATAACCTATTAGAAGTTGGCTTTTGCCCGCGTTTTTTCTTCAAATGTGAAAATCTGGTTACACACGCCCGCGGTAAATGAAAGTGCCAGAACACATAAAAGACGCATTTTTATGAAAGATTTTCCGTTGAAAAGCGGGCCGTATTAGTCACGTATTGTGCGACGCCTCTACCGAGTAATCTTACTGCGATGTAACTTATCTTAGAAGCCCCAGTTCTAAGAATAAACAAGATTATCTTTGTTATTGTTCTAGATACGGATCGAGCCGTCCCGTCCGCGTCCCGGGCCTCGGGTGATGAAGGAACCGTCCCGTCCGCGTCCCGGGCCTCGGGTGATGAAGGAACCGTCCCGTCCGCGTCCCGGGCCTCGGGTGATGAAGGGCCTGTTCATTATCAACCTACGCTTTGACTCATTGGTGGGGTCTAGAGCTACATTTTCTGATAAGAAAACGATGTGATTGAGGACTGTTTGAATTGATGTCTGACTAAGCAAGTGCTGGCTGATGTTGCAACACTCGCTATAAGAAGTTGAAACTTCGCAATGTAGAGACGCGTGTGAGCGTGTCGTAGCGTGTGAGGGTGGGTAGCAGAAAGTGTCAATAACCAGCTGAAGGGTAGGCTCGTCCAGTAGGCCACGCACAAGGCTTGCTGCGCTCCGCGCCGCGCCCCTCTCAACGGAGGCAGGTAGTCCAGAAGAACAGTGGTCAGTACTCACCCAGGGCTCACCCCTCGGCACGTCCATCCTCGTCACGTCCTCGTCCCACGCGCTCTGTGCTCCGCGCCGCGCCCCTCTCAACGGAGGCAGGTAGTCCAGAAGAACAGTGGTGAGTACTCACCCAGGGCTCACCCATCGGCACGTCCATTCTTGTCCCGTCCTCGTTCCCCGCGCCCCGCGGCACGTCGTTCCTTGTGACGTCCTTTTGCCCCAAGCTCCGCACGCCGCGTCGCGCCCCTGCCAGTGGAGGCAGGTAGTCCAGCTCTCGGAACGCCTCGCGTAGCACGGGACGCACGTCCGTGCACATTGCTCCTCTGGAAACCATAGAATGACAACCTTTTGTAATTATTTAAGTTTAACATACGATTATAAACTCACATCCATACACGTTATCATGAAAAAAAAAGCTCTCATTACCAAAGTAAATAAATAAGGATCAAATAATTCAAAATGATTGTTTTCTGTGTCGAGAAGTCTCGAGACGAGAGGATTTCAGGACGTCATGTTCGTAACTCACAGAGACACTTTGCTCTAAATAATGATTGTCACGTAGCGAAACTGACTAGCACTCGTACTTGCCGCGTGGAGGCTGGGCCCTCAACGTAACCGTACAATAAAGATAACTGAGCCTAGAAATTGGGGTGTTTAGGGGCTTCCTGGTCATTTGGTTAATTCGATGGACCTGATTCTCTTACGAAGCACATCACTATCTAAAGAATGGATCTAAAATTGAAAGGGAGTGGAATAAGCTGACCCTTACAGCTTCTCCGGGATCAGCGGCAGATTGTCCGCCATCACTATTGAAACTATGTTCTGAAAGCTTCTCAGATCTATTCCTGATTACGAGTAATTATCTAAACCATGTTTATTCAAAAAGGTGTATTCTAAAACGATCCAATGTTTGCATACAACTCACGCAAACAAAGTCTTACAATGACTTTTGTTGAGACATCGCATTTGACACGTTTTTAAAATGAGGCCGTACCTACGTATTTTAAAAAGATTTTGTGAAAAAGTCCTAAAAGGTTCATAACAAAGTTTGAATATGATCGTGAAAGGTCCACTCGAGTGAATTTTGTAGAATAATCAGGAGTAAAAGCCCGCAAACGCTAACAAAAGCTTATGCGAGCTTTTTATTAGAGGAGAAAGGCATTTCTCTTCATTAATATTTTATAATAAAGCCCTTGTTCGAGGGAGCAGCGCTCACCGCCCGCCGGCATCCGGCCGCCTGCTCACGGCCAGCTGTGGAAGGGTTTACGATAAACCACCACCAGGCCGAGCTATGTGACCAGGGGCTTCCTACTATGCGCTATTTATAGATAGACAGATAGATCATTCTTTATTGTACCACACAAACACAGAAAACAGTACAGAAATAAAACTTACAAGAAGAAGTACAAAGGCGGCCTTATCGCTATGAGCGATCTCTTCGAGGCGACCTCGGGATGGACTGGACACGAAGACGGTGGCACTTAAAAAGAAAAGGTTAGAAATAAATAAATTAAAAGTTTATGTAGTTTGTAATAGAACACGGGTAGCCTCTTTCGATTCGATTCTTAAAACTTTACTTTACTTATTTTTCAGTCGGCACCTTACCAATTAAGCTGATTACATACTAGCGGCCCACCCCGGCTTCGCACGGGTAGATGGAGGTATTTTTACTTAGGGGGCATCCATAAATTACGTGAGGTGATTTTGGCGATTTTCGACCCCCCCCCCCCCCACTAATGAGATGTTGTGAGTTTTTGCTAGGACCCCCCCCCCCCTCCCTTTATCTCAAGTGACATTTTTCAAAACACGTAATATAATGTTAAATTAATGAACTTAGAATTAATGAAATTAATTCTAAGTAAATAACGCCGAAAAATCCTTTTTTACTTTTGTATATTTTAACATGGAAAAGTAGTGACATAACTATAATAGTTAGACACATACTGTTCTGGACTTTTTTGTAGATATGAATGTTACTATTGTATATTTTAACATGGAAAAGTAGTGACATAACTATAATAGTTAGACACATACTGTTCTGGACTTTTTTGTAGATATGAATGTTTTCTCTAAAACTGAAGTACACCATTTTGCTCTATTGTCAATAGTTTCTGCAGCGTTCGCGATATAAAGATTTTTTATCTACCCAAATATCATAAACCCTCTCTAACTAATGCGTTCAAAAACCATAGGCAATGACCAGCATTACCAACCAACAGAAATAAACGGAACTGTAATGAACTCATAACCTACTGAAAACCGTAGGTTATAGAGTTTAAATTTGGAATAGGTGTCAAATTCAAGTGAGTGTGCTATACTAGTATCTACATTCTAACTATAAATCGCACGACATTTTGATCTCGAGTGACACAAGAATAGTGACTTTGTTCGTCTGTCTATGATTTAAAAAAAAATACAGATATTCGAAACGCCGCCATTTCGAGCTGTCATTTGTTCGTTAGCTTTTTATTTCCAGTTACGAGTAGACAAATTTTCTGATAAGTTGAATAAGTTCTTTATTTCTGTCGAAAATGAGTGATAGTGACTCAGAACAACTGTCAATGTTAACTACCATTACTATAATAAATAATTTGCTTCTGTATGTGTTCAATTTATTTTTTATTGCATTACACTGGTAACAATGCTGGTCATTTCCCTATGGTTCCTGAACCCATCATAGAGCCCTTATGATATTTGGGTAGATAAAGTAGTGTATGCAACTGTACATAATTAGGCATTACAACACTCGTGTGATGCTATTAAGAAACTCGCCTTCGGCTCGTTTCTTAAACCCACACTTGTGTTATAATGCCCTCCATTATGCACAGTTGCATAAACTACTAGAATGCAACTGTACATAATTAATAGACATTACAATACTCGTGTGATGCTATTAAGAAACTCGCCTTCGGCTCGTTTCTTAAACCCACACTTGTGTTGTAATGTCCTCCATTACGCACAGTTGCATAAACTACTATTATGGTATTTTTTCACACCTTGGGTTACATTATCGAAGTGAAAACTTACGGATCCCTAACTTTTTTGAAAATACTCTATAGCCTATAACCATCAGGGACAATGTAGGATTTTAATGGTGACAGAGTTTTTCAAATCGGTCCAGTAATTTCGGAGTCTATTCCCGTCAAACACACAAACTAACAAGCAAACAAATCTTTCCTCTTTATAAGATAAGATAATGTTTATTAATTATAAAAAACACAAACTTAAATACTAAATAATAAATTAAGTCCGTGAATTTAAATAATCTTGTCAATATGTACATTGTTTTTGTATGTAAAATTTAATTATCAAAAATAGATGTTTATGAACAAATAGTATAATTTATTAAAAATGCTGTAGAGGGGCATTTTTGTAAACATTTTGAGCATCTACATACTTACTGTGATACTATACTTTCCTTAAAATGGCTGTAGTCGTTTAACAAGTACTCTTGTATGCTGTACAATGTCTTGTCTAATAAGAGCGTCCTAACGTGACTGTCAAACTGGCGTTCATTCGGCGCAAGTTTTATAAATTCAGGTAATTTGTTGAATAGCTTCTGGCCAATTGCAGTAGGCATTTTGTTTGATATTCTCTGAAGTCTATGTTCAGTGGGTTCTAAAATTATTTTCTTCCTAATACTTCTTTGGCTAATCGTTGTCCTTAGTTTATATTTATTCATATTTTGTCGTACATATTTTAGTATTTCTAGTATATATTGTGAGATAGATGTTAATATTTGTAATGTCTTAAAGTGTTCTCGACATGTGTCCTTATATTTTGCTCCTACTAAGGTCCTAATTGCACGTTTTTGCATCCTGAGTATTCGTTCTGTATCTGTTGAAGCTCCCCATAGTATAATACCATATGAAAGTATTGAGTGTACATATGCATAATACGCTTCTTTTAAACTGTCTGTCGAAACCATTGGTTTTATTTGCTTTAATGCATATATGCCTTTCGCCATTTTCGTGCATGTTGTATCGACATGCTGTTTCCAGGTTAAGGCGGGGTCTAATTCAAATCCTAGAAGCTTAACAATCCTCGATGATTCACAGGTCATGCCATCCTCTAAATTAATGGACACAACTGGTTGATTAGGGGATGTGCTGTTAAAGAACATTATGTTTGTTTTGTCACTATTCAAATGAAGACCATTTACTTTGAACCACTTGCTTAACTTCTGCATTGTATTACGTATGCTCGTTTCCAATTCTACGCTTGTTTTGGCTGATAGTACAATAGTCGTGTCATCAGCATATTGTATCATTTGCCCATCTAAAGTCAGTGTCGACAAATCATTGAGAAAAATGATGAATAAGATGTTCCCCAATGAATAGCCCTGTGGGATCCCTAGATCTATTTCTTGAGGCTTAGATCTGTATACTTTTTTGTGTATTTTAATTTCAACGGTTCGTTCTCTGTCGGTTAGAAAAGATCTTAATAGTTCCAATTGTTGTCCCTGTACACCGAAGAAATTAAGTTTTTTCAGTAGAAGTTCATGGTTCACTAAATCGAAGGCTTTAGACAGATCTAAAAATATCCCAGCAACTTTTTTTGTCTAGCCCTTTCGAAATAGCTTCTAAAAAAACGTGTGTTGCTGTTGTAGTAGAACGACCACTTCTATATGCATATTGAGTGTCAGATAAAATTTTATTATATATTTATTATAAATTTTATCATATACTTCATCATGTTTTTCGAGATAATCGACTCAATCAATTTTGACATTGTTGGTACAATTGTTAGTGGTCTGTAGTTGCAGACAGATGATGGTTCACCTTTACCTTTATAAAGGGGGGTCACTCTAGACCGCTTTAAGTTTTTAGGATATAATATTATTATAATAATATTATTATTATAGATATAATATTATTATTATTAAGTATAGATGATAAGTACAAGTTCGAATACAAATAACTGTTGGGGTGGACATAATGTTTGAGATCGAGTGAAAATGTTAACATCATTGGAGAAGTGAGGTAGCTGGTACGAACCCTACGAGGGAATAAACCTTACGTACTAAGACGCAAGCTTATGGTACCCTGAAACAACTAGGAAGATAAAACAAAGTGAGCGCAAGTAAGATGGCAGCCTCCGGCCTGCAATCCGTCGGTCGCCGTCCGCCCTTTACTTACCGTGCTTTGAATATATTTTTGTAAATAATGCAATAATAAAAGTAGTCCATTGGTTTAGAGTCAATAATCTAAACCAAAGCTAAATGTACTAGATGACGTTGATACTTCTACACTAGTCTATTTCAGCTACTTCCATGGTATTATTTCTTAAGTACCTATACCTACTGCTGTGGGGAACGCTGCAGATATTAACACCGTATTTGTGCTGCAGAAGAGGGCTCTTCGTGCAATCTATAATATGAGTTCCAGAGAGTCCTTACGTGATAAATTTAAAGAAACAAACATAATGACAGTACCATGTCAATACATTTATGAAAAGTTGTTGTACACTCATAAGAATATCAATCGGTTCCCCAAAACTAGTCATATACATAATTTAAATACTAGAAATAAGAATAAACTCGCTGTGCCCACAATCTAGAATAGCCCACAATTACAAATGTGTCTTTTAAAGGGCAACGTATACGCTTCTACAACAAAACTCCGAGTTGCTATAATGCTTTGGAAAAAGGCTTATTGCTGGCTATTAATTATAAGATTGTCGAGAGGATAAACAAGCTTGAGACGAGTATTGCTTTAACTCGAAAACTAACATTCTAATAAGGTAAAGGTTTCTTGTTCGCTTTAGAAAAAAGATCAAAGTGATCACTTTATTTCCTAGTTTTACTTATGTAATCTGAGTTTTGTGACGTATCCAAGAGTCCTGTAAGGTCTAAAAGAAATAAAGCACTTTGGTCCGAATATGGCATACAATGTGGGACGAAAGCAGATTTTTTCATGTGGGCCGAACTTCCTAGGGACGAATGTGGCATAAATCGAGTATTTTGAGTTTTATATCCACATGAATGTAATTACACCTTGTCTTGTATTGAACTTGTGAAATAGTTATAGCGAAACTTGGAATACAAGGTAACGGTCGGTAGAGCAAATACTTTCTGAACCAGAGATTGTTTCTTCAATTTATTCAATGCTAAGCAAGTACCTCTATGTACAATCTTATTGATTCTAAGTGGTCTGGCTTGTTCGGGAGTACTTCAGTTGATATTGAGAAGTACTCAGGTAATGAATATTGGAGAGGAGGTGGTTGCCCCGTCGTTAGGAGCCGGTTAGTGGTAACGGAGCCAATGGTCCGGTTCAGCGGACACGCGGCGTGGGTCGGATGTGCGGGGTAGCGGTCGTCGATCAGGAAATATGAGGAACGCCTTCAAATATTCACCACAGAGAAAGCCATTATTGGAATGAACTGAACAAATAGTTGGTATGTCGATGCCGTGTTACAGTTCCAACTAACTGATTCTTCCTTGGAGCTTCGCAAAGGATAATTCATTCATGTTTTATTAGCAGGTGAAACTATAGAGAAGCAGCCGTAGCATCAATTTCCTGCAGGTTCTAGTTCAACCCAACCAGAGCAAAAACAAACAACATTTCAATTAATATGTAAACAGAAATCCTTTTGTACCTCGGGTTCCCGGATGAAAGCGGGATGTTTCAACTCATTAATTAAACAAACAAACATGTGCGAAAACCATTACCGTCACATTTTAGTTAAAGCGGACCGCCTACGCGCCTCCATAAACCGTAACCCGGACAAAAAGGCTTATTGCGACAACTGAACAAGATCCCGTGGTTAAGGTGAAACAAGTTCCACAGGAATGTTGAAAGCAGGTGATGTCAGAGTACTTCCGACGGCTGGAAGCATGTGCTTGTGAACTTGCTATTAGATACTAGTTTGCGTAAGAGAGCGAATCATCATCATCATCACATCAGCGCTTGAATGTCCTGGGCTGGACAAAGGCTTCCCCTGTGCGATGCCACTAATAGCGCTCCTGAGCCGCCTCTGCCCATCTTGTCACAAACTAATGAAATAATATAAAGTAGACATGAAATTTGACAACACTAGCTTCTGCCTGCGGCTCTGCATGCGGGATAGCAAGGATCCTAGGCTCCTTGTTATCCCAGAAAGAATCAATAATCTATCGAGAATCTCAGATATCAGCTAAGTATATTCTGCCGAATTTAATTAGGATCGTATCAGCTGCTGGTAGTGAAAAGGTAACAAACGGACAGGCAGAATTACTTCCCAATTTATGATATTGGTTTATCAGCATGGATAACTTTTTATTGAGGATTTATTTAAGAGAATGTACTACACTTAAGTAAATTCTAATAGAGACACAGGGAGAATAAAATACAAACCTTTTCACAGTAAAAGTATTTTACCAAAATAAATCTTTACTTTACTGAATAACCAACCTTCTGAACACGTTCCCCGCAAACTCAGAGAAAGGATGACTTTTCCAAGCTCGCAAACAACAGTTTGGTCACAAACAAAGGAAGCCGAAGAAATAATCATTTTCATACTCCCGGCGGCAGATCAATCTATGTATATCTAAGTTCGAAGTATTATTATATAAAGCAGTGTAAGTAAAGTTGTCCGGTCCGGCTGGCATCCCCGTCTGTCACATGCCAGTTGGATAGGGCGGCGGCGGCGGCGGCGGCGGCGGGGTGGGCGCGCCATAAATCAGCCCGCACCAACTTTATTGGCACCGCGACGCGACCGGGCGCCTCCGGCGCTTGGCGCCCGGCGGCGCCCGGGGACGGCGGATGTAGTTCAATACATTATTCTCTTACAACTTACAGGATATATCAGACAAACTAAACGTTACTAAACGTTTCTTTAGTCATTGAGCAGGTTTGGATAATCATTCAAGGTTTCCCCTGTAGGTGGAGCTAATACGATGCTTAAGTCGTAAGAAGTCAATCTCGTTGCTTAGTTGGTTAGAGCGCGCCTGTACTGAAGGTGAGGCGCGGGCTCGTATCCTGCCGAAATACAATTTTTTTGGGATATTATTAAAAAGTTTTCGTAGAAGATTTACCCAGTGCGAGTAACGCACTATAAAGCAAAAAACTAATCAGTTTAATATACTTAGTTGCTCAAAGTTGGGAGAGGTTTACAAGAGGGCTCTGCGAGTCTTACACTTATAATCTACTAGCAGCGCCTACGCGGGTTAAGCGTACAGACTTGAAACTCGCAAGGTGTGTAGGTCTTGGTATGAAAGTGAGCACTAAGAAAGGAATTTTGGAAATTCAAACTCTAAGGGGTTCAAAATCGGAGTCGAAAATTGAAACAAAAATGCTCTTTAATTCATTAACCGTTAACACCAGAACTACAAAATTTTATACGTAGATACCTCTAACTAAACCAACACGTATTTCATTCATCTACGAAATACGTACGCTGCAAAAAAAAAGAGTCCATGTGTAAAAGTACTCCTCAGACGACAAAAAACCGGTTAACATAAAGAAAACAGCAAAAAATAATTGAAATTTGAGCATGTTTAATATTCCATGATATTCATATATTAGCTTGCTCGTTATCTTTTTTACGTGACCTTTCCAATTTATATGCGACTAGCAGCGCCTCGCGGTTTCACCCGCGTAGTTCCCGTTCCCGTAGGAATTTCGGGATAAAAAGTAGCTATTCCTATTCCAGACTATAATCTATCTCTGTGCCAAATTTCATCCAGATCCGTTTTGCCGTTCTGGCGTGATAAAGGAACAAACATCCATCCATCTATCTATCCATCCATCCATCTAAACTTTCACGTTTATAATATTAGTGAGATAGTGAGATTATATAAGTACCTTGTGATTGTGCCATCAAACAAAAGAAAAGAAGTTGCAAAGTTTATCTTTTGTAGAAGAGATACTTCTACAAAAGATAAACGACAACGATAATAAGTGCCATCTGTCGACTTCATTTGATAAAATAAATGTGCAGATACGTGCAATCTGACAATCCTAGACGGCCTACTCGTATGTGGATACCATGCCCATAAACGTACTCGTCAATATGTTTTCTTTACAAAATTAAGACTTCTAACGCCCTCTGTAAGTCTAGTCTTAAGCTAAGTAACACACTTCTCTTTGAAGGAGAAATTGAAGTAAGTACGGTGTTTCAGTGTTGCGTATAGTACAATCTGAAATAGTGAACGCTGCTCTGGCTACGAGCTTTCACTGAAAACATTTAGATGGCGCTGATTCATATAATGAGCGAGGTTCTAGAATTACAATAAAGCAATTCTCATTGATGGGTGTATGTGTAGTATTATAATAATAGGGACCGACGTTCGAGGTAAGTAAGAGCAACGCAAGTTCGGGTGTCATGCACTTGCACAAATCCAATCCGCCGATTGGGCCCGATTAGCCAGCAAGGTGTTACGTTTACTGACCCTTAGTTCTAAAGGGCTTAGATCGGATTTGATCGGGCCCAATCAGCACTTTTTTGGGTTATTGCCGCTCGTGCCCACGTTTCGTCCCCCATACAAATAAAATTGTTTTTCTTTTACTCATTATTGCGTTATATTTTGTCGATGCTGTATCTCTTGAACAGTAATAGGTAGACAGTTGAAATTTTGACAAGACGAAACATGCTAGAAAATAACGACGGTTTTGAAACGTACTCAAGTAGTGAATTGTATTGATTTATTTCTTTTATATCACGTGTATATTCAATATTTATATGATTTTTAATAAAATGGACGAAGAATATACGATGCCCTTTATTGAACGGTAAGAAAATGAAATAAATGATGTTTACGGTAGAAATGATAAAATAGCTGCAGGTCGTATATACCCGCGATGAAAGCAGTGAGCTTGACTTCGAACAGGAATGTGAAGGTGAACCTGCAGAACAACATGAGGTATCTCCGGACCACTTGACTGATACTTTGAAATCTTTGAATGAAATCATATGGTTTTGTCGTTGAACGAACGGACTGTAAGTGTACTCGTACATGTAGTGGTAGATACCTACTGAGAGTCCAGTCAAGCTTAGTATTTTGCACTTGGCTGGCGTCCGAAATGTGTCGTCCAGTCCACATGTCGCGGGAAAACGTATCAACTTTTCCTCGAGGATTGAACCAGACTGTGGGACGGTTCATTTCTCCTCTTTTGGAAGTTTAACCGCATGCAAATAATTTAATTCCCATGAGAAATCATTGTATTCATTGTCCAATACAAACAGATGGAAAATTCTGATCTGCCTGCCATTTTTGCAACGGTAATATATTGCCCGACTCATCTAAATCGGTATGTACCGGCTGTGACCGGCTGTGATCACCAACAAACATAGTATAACATTTACAGACTTCATTTGGTACAAGTTTATATAATTATGTTTTGGTTGGTGCATTCTAACTTTTACGTTATAGTCTTTGTTAATGTAGTGCTATCGCATAATGAAGATTAATAAAGGAAAGTACCTTTAATAGTTACAAGAAAACATTTTTTTATTGAGACCAAAAAATATGTCTAAAAATATGTTCTTATTTTAGATTGTAAACTTAAAGCGGAAATAAATGAATATATTTATGTAATTCGTTGCATTTTTGTGTGGCGTTATTAAGTTGATCACCAATAATTATTTGCTTAGATAATTTGAAAAAATTACGTAAAAGGGTGTTTTTTTGGGCTGTTTTAATTTTTGGGGTCTTCAGAGATCCCACGCGACTAGCCGCGTAAACTAAACATGAGCGACTAACCGAGGGTTAAGTGATTGAATTTACCTCCTTTGGACCGCCGTAGGAGTTGCATCACCAAGAATCGAGATCTACTTTCGATCTCTTGACTTGACCTCTTACAGTAGGTATGATGAATTGTTACGGGTGAAAAATTAGCACGTTCCTACTGGTACGGTATACCCACCGCAGCATGGAGTGACAGGCCCTCGCATTAGACATAAACTGAGATTGGGTGCCATTAATAATAGTAGGCTGGAGACGGGTGCTCCATCAAACATGGCGCCTCGTTTCAGATAAAACGTCTTCATTTCAGAGCAAAGTTACTTTTTCCGCCCATTCATCTGTCTTACAGGACACCAGGAGTTTGCATTGGACCCAAAACAGCCGAAAACACAATATCATAATTATAATTATTATTTATTTCAGGCAATACTAGAAGTACAAAGTAACTTAACTAGGGCCCATACAATAAATACCTAAATAATAGAATTAGATTAAAACTAGTATTTACAATTGAAACAATTGAGCTAACTGCAGACTGTTGCAAACAATCTACAAGTAGCTCACATGATCCATATCAATACCAGTCGGAAGCGTGCCCAAGACGCTAGCTGCATCTATCATATCATGCCCCGCTGTATAGCAATGCTGATGCACTGCGCCAGATACTCACCAGCTCTCGGGTCACGCGTCGCTTCGACCAGACAGACGCTCAGATAATTTTTTGAAAACCCGGAGAGCCTCGGTACCCCACGGACCTAGGGTCTCGACTCCAAGGGGAGCAAATGCGTATGCTCTATCGAGACCTGCTTATTTGCGCCTCTTGAGATCTTCGGCCAAATCTGCCGCCGCACCAGCCCTCACGGAAGTCTTAGGAAGATGGGAAGGTGCGAGTGTGTCGACGCATGTAGCGTCCCACACAATCGGCCTCCCCAGCTCCCATGGGACTAGAGTCATACCGTCGGGCTCTTAGCATCGTCACGCAACAGACCATTCGGTTCGAGAATGGCTGGTACGTTAGCGGTGACAAATGCCCGCCGGATGATGTCGTTTAGACTGGCATGACGAGATATCCGACCTTAAAATACCTTAGAGACAAACTTATATATGGTTAGTCTCTAAGGTATTTATTAAATACCTTAGAGCTTAATTAAGGTATATTCCTGTTCCGATTATTCATTCGCAGTCATTCACGCAGTCACACAGTCATTCGCAGCCATCATCACCAATCAACAAACCATCGCATCGGTGGACGCCTTCGTCGCAGAGAGCAGTCTGAGGTTAGTGTCATTATAATCTTCTGTTTGATTGTTATCGCGGTGGACATGGCAGATCATTCTTTAAATTAACGTGAGATCAGCAGCTTGTTTCAAATGCTTCCTAATTAGCATTTGAAACAAGCGAATGCTACATTTTTATGGTCTTGACTTGGCAACCGCACTAAACAATCTCATTTAATATAATTAGAGTACTATGTACCTATTACTTGTGAGATGGTATCAGATTATTAAGAAGATAAAAAAGCTTGAAACAAAGTCGACGACCGATGTGGCGCGGTGGGCGAAAGTCTGCCTGCGACGCAGGAGGTTGCGGGTTCGATTCCCGCCTCGGGACAAATGTGTGTACGATCTGCAGACATTTGTTCAGGGTGTTCTGGTCGTTTTCTATGTATAATAAAAAATATCTATTATATTAAGTATATCAGTTATCTAGTACCCATAACACAAGCTCTGCTTACCTTGGGGCTAGATAATGCTGTGTGAATTGTCCAGCATTATTATTATTATTATATTATTATATATATTTATCTTTTAGATATTCGGAGCCATGAATAAAATGTACTACATTAACGGATATTTTGGATCATTCTGAGATTTAAATGATTTATGCGCCGCTCGGACCATCATTAATCACACGAAGGAAAAATATTTACGAACCGCGTTTAATACCTACATCGTTCCTCCTCGGATATATCTATGCGACGGGTTCTGAACACTGCTTCAAGAGAACTCACTATTGTGAGAAATTATCAGAAAATGTTAGCTCCCGTAAATTGAAGTACCTACGGAGCTAGGTATGCTAGTCCTGCAAACACGGCTGGTGCTGGTCGACTCGCACTGTGCAAGTGTTCCAGGGAGTTCCCTGGAATACTTGCACAGTGCGAGTCACAGTGCGCACCCTCGGATCCAGTTGGATCCGAGGGTGCGAACTGGCCTTTGTAGAAACTAGTTATAGTGGGAAAACGCTCCATCCAAAGGTTGCCTGGAAGAGATCGCTTCTAAGCGATAAAGCCGCCCATTGTACTTATCTCATGTAATGTCCTTTTGTAATGTTCTTTTTCTGGTGTACAATAAAGTGTTTTTGTATTGTATTGTATTGTATTGAAAACGCTGTGGGAGTAGAACCTAGGTTATCTATCTAGATCTGGCACTCTAAAGTAGAAGCACTGGTTTGGGTGTATACCAATCACAGAAATCTAATTAATATATGATATAGATTTCTGTAGAAAATAGTATTTTTAAAATGCGCGTTACAAAAGTAAAAAAAATACGGCCGATGTGTACTTGTTATATGGCTAAGGCTAGTGCAAGTACACAAGTACATACAACGTGTACTTCGAGAGAGTGCACGCTGCATGTACCACGGTAGTCCACTGTGTCGTCGTGTCGTTTGTAGTCTATGTGTGTCCAGCACTATGAGGTCGTGATGTAGTCTCACGTCCTGCTGAGCGGAAGCCTTCATTCGAAACATATGAGCAAAAACAACAACCACGTTAAAACATAAAAGACCGTCTCGAGATTTTTAAAAGATCTTGACAAGTTAAATGTTCTTTTGGTGGTCCAGTAGTACTCCCATCAGCAAGTGATGCAAGAGATAGGAGACAGCGAGTTTAGTGAACTGGTAGAGATTGAACATTAAAAAGCGACGAAGCACGATTTACTCAGAAGGTAGATGTTATAAAAGCATTGCTCCATGCGACAAGTGTCAGACGTCACGATAGCGTGGCTTAATGCCTTCGCAAACACATTGGGTGAACTTAGAAATCTCGACGAGTTGTGTAAAAATTAAAAACCCACTTCAAAGTTAGTATTATGGCTGCCTCGGGAGTAGGTGTGGCTTCTCGCCACGTGAAGAAGAACGAAAACATACGATAGATAGATATTTATTATAAGCTCATATACACGTTTAACAATAAGTGACAAGCTTGTTGTGTTAAAGTGAACAAATTAAATTAATATGAATATTTACACAACAACATAAAAATTAATATTTTTGATTTTAAGTCAGACAAATACTTATTCCTCGAAGATAAAACTTGAATGGAACAAGTTCGGTGTCATTCTCCGTACCTACATAATGAAACCAAATGAACCCAAATCAGAAGATCCTTGAGAAATCAACGAACGACATGAGAAAACATTCATACAGCCGAATGTAGGAGCCCCACCTCATATGTTTGTCGGTTAAAACCATAGACATAGAATTTTTCACTAACATCCTAAGCCTATGGTTAAAACTCTGAACGATATCGCGACACACCAACTAAGAGAGCATAAAGCTTGTTTACGACCTCTGTGGCGCGGTGGGCGAAGGTCTGCCTGCGACGCAGGAGGTTGCGGGTTCGATTTCCGCCTCGGGACAAATGTGTGTACGATCTGCAGACATTTGTTCAGGGTGTTCTGGTCGTTTTTCTATGTATAATAGAAAATATCTATCTATGTATTGTATTATATTATGTATATCTGTTATCTGGTACCCATAACCCAAGCTAAGCAGAGCTTGTGTTATGGGCCATAACACAAGCTCTGCTTAGCTTGGGGCTAGATAATGCTGTGTGAATTGTCCAGCATTATTTTTAATATTATTATTATTGTTATACTAGAGATTTAATCAAAACACCAGGTTTATTTCAACAAAGACACAAAAACAACAAAACGAAAAATTAGAACCAGAATTTACACTTACCTATATCAATGTCCTAAAAATCTAAGCCGTCATCAGAAAGATCAAAATTTCTATCTATGCTTAATAATATTTACGAGTGTTTGATTGAACCACACAGCAGACGCCGACGCAGCTCCCCACACCGCACGTCGCCTGAAGATAGGAGTTTCCCTCGGAATGTTCACAAAGGTCATTTTAATATGCAGTTTGCAGAGAGACCTGTGAGCATAAGTGTGCGGCAGGATTTGCACAAGATCCTCAGATAAATTACAAGAATACCGGCTAACCTAGTTTTGCTCTCCTTATGAAATGAAAAGAGCTCGGGTGTGTTTTGATAGACAGGGATAACATTTTTAATACTTTAAAGGAAATATCTTGCACGGCAAAAACTACCATTGCATCGTTCCTCCAGGCCTGTATGGAATCCTCTCCTGCTCTCGCTGCGCGCTGAAAGCGCACCTACAAAAATACTCCTCAAAGCTCAAAGGAATCCTCTCTACTGACGCCGAGCGCCGGAGACGCTCCCGACTCCCGAAGTAAATGAAGCTTACACAAGAACACTCGATGATCTAATGTGCGCTGGACTCGAGCGCGGCCAACCTCGCCGGCTGTTAGCAGGGGGAGGTGGACTGGCAGCCCTGTGCTCACCTGACAAACCGGACGGGGGATTTTGAATAGAATTAAGATAACCATTTTGTATCTGCTGAAATTGTTGGTTTATTTAAAAGAAGAGCTTAAACACACGCAAGAACTCGGCGAAACGCCCGTGACTCGAACCGCAATCACCCTGAAGAAGTCCCTGAGAGATGAAACGTTGGTGTACATAGACAAGGTTCGTAGTTAACCCTCCTTGCTAAAACTTGCCTACTCTACATTAAGAAGCAAACCTATAGGTATTGGTTTACTCGCTGCTCTTTAAATCCAGTTATGGTTCCTGCTGCTTTAGCTCGGTTCAACACAATATCTCCAGAGGGTACTCTAAAACATGTATCACCCGTAGAGAATGAGAATAAAAACCTGAAATAAATTATCGTAGAGAAGCACTTCATGTAAACTTTGAAAAATGAGTCATCAGAGTAGCACTCTGCGCTTGCAGTACACTCGCGGACATTGCAGTAACATTGCACTGCTCTACGACATGAACTGCGCTGGACTGAGTCTGCCTGCATAATCACTTTTAGTGTTATTATGTGCAATGTAAAGTATTGCTCTGAGAGGTTGTCTCGGTCAGAGCCATGCCAGTATAATGATAATTAACATCAGTTGGGCTGTTTCCTGGTCCTACAACTATATTATATAAAATAGGAATCATTAAGGAATAATACTACGTTTAAACCTAATAAATCATGAAACAGTATTGTTTTATCTGTAAAAGTGGTGTGCTCCCGCAGTGTACGCGGGCGCACACCAGTCTCGCAAGTGCACTTTAGCCAACTCTTTATCGTTCGTTAGTTTCGCTTCGTCTCGGCTCTAAGCCTGCCCTGTATCGCTCGGGCTCATCGAGCGCAGAGGGTGCTTTGGTGCTCTTTTAATGATCACTCGCGGAGGTTGAAGATACCTATGTTATATGAAATAATTACAGAATATACTTACTTTCAATTGTGTATTGCACTTACGTCTCGTTAGTAAAATTGATAAAATAGGGGAAACATTCATAAATGTATTTAAGGTGAAGGACTGCTGGATGCGGGCTTTCCCCGCAGGTCAGGGTTGCTTGACTTTCATATACTTAGTAACCATAATACTTGTTTGTTTAGCAGTGGATTATCAAAAGTAATAAAGAAAAGCTAAAAAAATTGTACGTTCTTCCATACCTATTGTATAATCTGCTGAGAAACGGAAGTAAGTCATTAAGATGCAAGATAATTTTGTGTAAAATGTCACAACGGTAACATTTATGTAGGTATGGGTAGTCATTATTATTAGCTCAATGTTACCCTTTATTTATAAGTGTCGTAAGATGCGTTAATTAGTGGCAAGTAGGCTTCAATCCCGCTGTCTTGTAACGGAGACGTGTCGTCTCGACGTCATTAACAAGCGATCCCTCTGCGTCACCCGCACTCGCCGCTCTCACTGAACACTAACTGCGCTGCCTACATTACATACAACTCCACATATGAAAACAACGACATTCACTTTCATTTATATTATCATCATTTCATTTATTTATATTTATACATTATATAATAATAAATTAAGTTTCATATTTACATTACACAGAACACTAAACTGGCTTAACGTTCAAATAGAATTTGAGTTGTCTTTGGTGAATCTCATTTAGTTTCCTGCGTGGAGTGAGATGCCTTCAGCAATGCAGGACGTCGTTTACATTCATGCTTCCTCCTTATTTCGGTTCCAGTTATCATCTCTTTTAATATTTTATTTTACGAAATGGGAACCTTCCCAACACAAATACAGTTTTTCGGCGGAAAATTGTAATCGAGGGCAAACTCAGCAACATGGATTTTCGTCAACCCTTTGGGGAGCTCACAACCTTCGTTATCTCCCGGAATCGTCGCTTATCTTATGACTAGCTTAAACTTAAGTAAAGATGTAAGGACTCGATCAGAACTTGCTCTCTCCCAAACTCAATCTTCTGATTTGGCGTTTCGGTTTGACTTCCTTCTTTTCGCCTCCTTCTTCTGAAAATTAAAGTCACTTGTGAGCAAAATAGTAAATGTTATTGTTAAATGCGTACCTAGTCACTACTACATGTAGGTACCTAAATCGTGTTCGAGAGACTGTTCCTAGTAAAGATATGTTAAAATTCAGATATTTCTTATTCATTTGCAAATACACAGTTGTAGTGTTATTCATACCGTATTTTCTTATCTCCTTTAGTCTCGTCTAGGCCGACAGGCGCCCACTGCTGGACATAGTCCAATACGCGATCCTGGGCGGCCTGCATCCAGTGGTTTCCGACGCGACCACTGTCAATTTATCACACTTTTTCGAGTTTCAATGTCTTTGCTCAAGAGCGTTGCGAATCAATTTCACTGTAAAAGTAGACCAATATAAGAATACTATATATACTATAAATAGCATACCCACTCGTGGACAGCAAATTTTCAAATGACTTTCATTTAGTGAGTAACAGGTTTTGGCGCTTTTTCAAACATATTCGTTGATAATTTTTGATCTAGTTTCAACAGTTTGGGGATTGCAGGTATTTGGACAGTCTGATAAATACCCGTGTCGTCGTGCGCGTCGTTCCAGGGCTGGATGTCTCCGGAGATGAAGAGCAGGTAGAACAGGTTGCCGAGCAGGTAGAACGCGATGGAGAAGAAGAACACCTTGCGCCACTCCGACGCGTCCGTCTGCGAACACACAGCCACACCGTACAACTAACTCTTCACTCAAATGTGTTTCTGCCCGGTAGGTATCGATGGACGCAAGTTTAAATGAGTCTTAGGTCACAGAATAACTATTATAGTACTTATTTGGCGTACTGTGGAAGAGGGAGCAATCTCTTTAAGACTCTGCCACTCTTGCTTCCACGAAGCACAAAAAAACCAACCGAACGCACCAATGGCGCTAAAATAATTGATTTTAGACAAATGAATGCTGACGATTGTCCGACGAGGACAAGACACGAGTCATTTTATAATTTTTATTATTAGGTATATAAAGAGCCAGTACCCGATGAACTCGCTGGCAATTACTGGCAAGAATTTCCGGGGAACTAAAGAGAGTTAAGTTAGGATTCGTGGAAGTCGGTAAATTCTGACATAATTACCGAGAAGAGCGATAGGTACCCAAAAGGATGTACTCACAAAATAAATAACTAATGTTGGACAATTCACACAGCATCATCTCACCCCAAACTAAGCAGAAAGTGTGTAAAAAATATGTAATTGTTACCTCGTCCTTGACGACCATCGAGACGCTGAGCGGCGCCATGATGGAGAAGATGGAGCTGAGTCCGTTCGTGAGCCCCATCAGCGTGCTGGCGTAGTTCGGGGAGAGGTCTATGTGCGACAGCTGGAACGTACCACATTACTACATTTACACTCGACACTATTTCAACAAAGACAGAACAAGGAAAATAATGTAAGATAACACTATAATATACAGTCAATAGTGGGATAAGAGGCTTTGATGACCTGCTGATTAATGAAACAAGTAGATGGCCCGTCTGATGCTACAGCATGTTAGTGGCCTATACCTACTGTATATTAGTGGCAATACTTCCCCCAAGTATTATCACCTACTATTGAAGCAATCTAAGAGATCCCGATTGTACGAAGTACAATGTGGTATTCAGACTATGCGTGAGATTTCAAGGTTACTTAACTACCTATATAGTTGCGAACCATCAGCGTTGGAGTATCATTCCCAGCCCTCTGGGTTACCTCTAACGCCGATAATTTAATCACGAGAGATTGAGAAACTTACCATGAAGCCGACATAGTGCGCACCGTTCAGTCCAACAGTGATGGTGAGGATGATCACAGCCAGGCTCAATTTCCCAGCCGGCAGATACGAGAGGCCTAGGAGAGCGAGAGCGGGGCCCCAGTGCGCTGGAAACGGGAACTAACATTATTTACGATAACTTCGAGAAAAATCATTTAGTTACTTTTATGGTAGTTAGATTCCGTGGTGGCCGAGCCAGTGCGTGCAAGCCTGAGCAATACAAAGTTCCTCGGTCATACTCATAACCATAACCTATCTGAAGCATTAAGCTATAGCTAATATCGATTTCTGAGAAACTCAGTCAAGGTATGTGTGGGATACTGACATAGGGGGCTGGTAGGAAGAAATGTAAATCGAAAGACCTAAGATTTTGCGAAGGAAATATTTGTTAAATGCTGCAGGTACCTAACGGAAATACCTAAGGGAGTAGGTAACTAGATCTTGCTCGTGATACACAGGGTAGATAGCAGGGTAGATAGTAGCTTGACCACTGACCTTCTTCACACCATGTAGGGATCCCGGCTTCCAGACAGCAATACATCCACTCGCGAGTATGTAGGTAATAATGTTTCTTCAGCAGGTAAGTAATTGCACGGCAACACAAAATCACGGAGAGATGCTAAGATATTTTGAGTTCCACAATTTAACGTAATGCCTAACTTATAAGGCGGTTAAAACTGAACAAGGCGATGGTTTTCTTTTTCACTCATTCCTTGGAGTGAAGCACGTATCCCGCTCACTCGTCGATTTCCCCACAGAGAGTAGAAATCGGCTGATGGTCGTACTAATTTTAAAACTAGGTACCCTATGTTTTTTGAGCAAAGACCGAACAGTATGTAATAATGAGTAGTAGAGTGTTGGTTGTAACGTTGTAAGTACCGATAGTGTTGAAGATCTTGCGGGCGTTGACCTGGCGCAAGAGGTCGCGGTTCACGATGTAGTCCGAGATCCAGCTGAATACGAAACTGAGGATGAACATCGCCACGTACGGCAGGGAGGAGAGCTGCCCGTTCTGGAGAGCAATGGGGAAAGCTAGTTAGAACATCACATTATCTAGACTTACCTAGAATACAGCAGGCATCTACCTGCTGTATGGTTTCTGGTTGCAAATTCATTTATTCATAGGCATTGTATCACAACGCACATAGAATAGTCAAAAATAAAATGACAGTTTAAACATAACACATTAATTAATAACAAGAAGCAGTGAGTGGTGGGTCAACTGAGCCACCTAACTAGTTATGATAGGTATTATTATTATTAACTCATTTATTTCAGATCACAATATAATCCATAATACAATTAAATATAAATTTATAAAAAGTCACTTAAAATTACACAATAAAACAAAACAAAATAGAATTAAATTTAACTATATATAAGATTAAATAATAAAAAAAATTAAGACAAATAAACACAATAATTGAATTTAAATTTAAACAGAGACACATTTAAATAGAGACTGAGCCCATCAATATTTTCATCCATTTATTTTGGATGGGACAGTCCAGACGCGAAACAATCATTTTCAGGATGCCGTTGCTACTGACTCGCGCACGCTGGAGTAGGGAAGCGACTTTTTTGCGAATGATCGCATGAAAGCCATCCGTGCGCGCTTCTGCGAACATACCAGATGCGCTGCAAAAGCGAGGCAGCCGCATCAGCATCCTGAAAATGTTATTGTACTGGACACGTAGAGCGCTGGCTGCCCGTCGGGTGCAGTTGAGCCAGAGGCTACTCGAGTAGAAGGACTGGCAGTAGGCCTTAAAAAGAGTGACTTTCACTTCTCTCGAGCAGCGTGCGAACCTACGCGCGATCATGTTTCCCCGTACAGCCAGCGCTCTACGCTCCCTTTCAACATCTGCGTCATCGCTTAAAGTCTCAGTTACAATGTGTCCCAAGTATCTAAATGTATCAACTACCTTCAGAGCCGCACCATTTAGCACTATAGGCGGAACATGGGTAGGCCTAACATTTCCACTTTTAAAAATAAGGACTTCACTCTTTTTAGAGTTGTATGCCAGCCCATGCTCCGCCGCATAGTTCTCACAAATATTTAGGAGTTTCTGGTATAACCGTGGCGTTGCCCTTAGCTGAGCCCCACCGCACGGGGCTAACATGCGAGGTCGAAGTTAAATTAGGTCTCCAAGAATTTCGTACCTTCGGGTTTTTTAGCCAGAAAAGTGAGTCAGAAACGAGGGATAGTGGTACCTGCTTGATGTCGACATGCAGTACGTTCTTCATATAGGAAGGCAGCTCGGTGAGCAGCGTCCAGAAGCCGAGGTTCTGCGCGCAGTGCACCAGCAGGATGGCCCAGAATGGCAGCGAGGTGAGGATGCGCAGCCAGGGGGTCGGCATCGTCTGCAACAACATTTATTACATCTTCTACGCACGAGGGCTACTCGTTAAAGGAGAAAATAAAGAAGAACCGACAGCCGTAAGTCAGTATTAACGTGTTTTTGAGTGAAAACTGCGCCTCGGTGAACGTAGTACAGGACCCCTGTGGCCAGTTAGAATGATCTACGAAAATTGCTGGCAGATGATGAGGAGTATGTGAGTAAAGGGCCCTATAGCGCACATTAAAGAGGCCTTGGACCAGCCAATGGACTAGCTCAGGCTAATGATCAGTAGGATGTTGAGCTCACGTTAGTTCCAAGCTCGTCCGTCAGCACATTGTGCTCAATGTACTTCCGCTCGTCCTCCGCGATCCACCGACTGGCTGCTGGAGTGGAGTCAGCCAGCAGCAGCCACAGCGCTGCCCAGGTGAGGCACATGAGGCCAGCCACGTAAAACACAGACGGCCAGCCCCACTTGCTGGCCGATAGCAGGCCGGATAACATCAGTTCCAGGATTGTACCAAATTGAGCACCTGGATATAACAAATTTAAATTATTTATCTAGGAGATCCAAGTCTAATGTTACGAGCGTGAATCTCCGTCGTTACAAGGAATACTTGTGATAACTCATGAGACGAGGGAGTTACTTAGAGCCCGAATGCAGAGGGATATAAAAATTTGATGAAGGTAATTCTCTCCTTTTATCACTTTCTGCGAGAATTTAAATACAAATATTGGTTGATAACAAATTATATTATTCTCAAAAGCTTCTGAAGCCCGATTAAAAAACAAGGATTTCAAGGAACCTAAAAAAACCCCGAGATTGTTATAATAGTCTTTTGTAGTGGATAACCACAGCAAAGCCAACTCCTATCGTGCCGCGGCCCCAAGCTTGCGGCTACATAAATATATCTTCCCACTGCAGACTGCAGCGGAATCACTTCCTCATATTTATTATTTATTATTCACATGTTAACCAACTCACTCGCAACTTGCTCGCCACTTTGCTGGAGTTTTCTTGCCAAAATGTTAGCTGTAAAACTTTAAGCAAATGGCGAAAACATTGCCAAGCTAGAAATGTTAAGTAGTGTTGTGAGGACATCCACAAACATTTTGAGTGTTCTTCCTTATAATTTTTATTTTTAAACTTTATTACAGAGACAAGCCATTGATTTTTTCAAACCATAGTCCGTTGTTCTTGTCATAGAAACTAAAATAGCACTGTCAACTTGTAGCGCTAGCTAAGTGCGACCACTACTGTACCCGCGCTGCAGTCGGAGGACGGTGTCCGCTAAATTATCCGCTTTTAGAGCTTTTGAATAAGGCCGCTTTCACACTGGTCTCAACTTACTTTGACGTCTTGTCTGAATAGACTCTAATTAGAGGAATTATGCTGATTAGACATTCGGCATAAATTATACCAAAATTTAAAATAAAAAAGCTGATTAGGTGGTCAAAGAAGACAAAAAACGGAATTGCTCATCATTTTTGTCATAAGTTACTTAAATACAGTTAAATAAGAAATAAGAGTTGGTTGTAGAGAAAGAAAAAGACAAGCTACATGACTACAAAAGTGTGATTTTAAAGATCGCTCTAAATAGTATCATCTCTGCAGGTTTACGGTCTCTCCTCTATACGGAGTCGACTAGTGGTCGTGGGTATTGGTCCCCCGACCTTTCCGTAAATAATTACCCTCATTATGAACATTACAATGTCTTGGATGTTCAGTTCAGATGAGTCTCGCAAACTCCTTTCAGACAAGGGGAGGTCGTTTCAGTTGTATTGACTACTTCCGTTACGGGATAAAGTTGTTGAGTTATTTAGGGTGAGAATTGTAAAATGTGTGTTTTAGGGAAGGAAAGTGAAACTGCAGGGAGCTTGGGTAAATCTTGGGCCGGAGAGGAACTTTGGAATGTCCAAGCGCTTGATAGTTACCCAGATCCAAGGCATCGTAGAACAGGTACCTTCTCCTACATTGAACTGTTAGGCCCGTAGCGGTATTTATATTATTTTTGTATTTTATTCTGTAGGCATCCTACAACATGATCGTAAATATAGGTACATACATTTTCTCGATGTGAAAATATATTATCTATGTGCATATGGTTCTTACCAGCGTAGACAAAAGTCCCGAGGCGGCCGCGCTCCATGGTGGGCGCCCAGTGCCCCAGCACGCCGTGGATGCTGGGGTACAGCAGACCCTGGGTTAACCCCATGAGCACGCGACACGCGCACACTGCTATCCAGTCTCCCTGGAAAACAAACGTAGTTTTATTTACAATTAGAATAAAATATTGAAACAGCTTTGGAGTAAAACCTGACGTTTCTCTACATTTTGGATAGGTATGATTTTTTCAGTGTGAAAGTTGCTCTTTGTTTCTACTTCATAACACCCAGGCTAAGTATAAAAAAACCTCATGATGTTTTCAAAATAACATAATTTTAGGCATTTCGGTGGAATTTTCGGTACCTAGCAAAATGTCAGCTTAGACAAAGAAAAAAAAATGGATGAACAAAATGTCTGAATAAATGAATTTCAATATAAAAAAAAGGAAATGTAGAACCGATACCAGACAAATTATGAAAATTCGATCCAGTTCTTTCCACCAAGCTCAACCTTTTTCAATACTTATCGAAATCCTGATTGTTTGAGTGTAGGTAGGCCTACGCTCCGGTGATTCCAGTGATGTGCTAGCGAATGGCCGGCGCTTCCGCGACCCAGCCTCCGCTCCCGAATCAATCGAACTTGCTCCTTCAGTCCAACGCTGATTAAGTGGAGCCCTGCCGCGGGACATCATTCTTATGAACCTTCGTTTTTTTACCAACCCCATTGAGAAATGAGAGTTCTACCTCTAATTTTCTCTACCTACCTAATTTCTTATACACTATATATATATGTAAGTATAGCTATCACTTTTAATTCTTCGTTTTTTTGTGTATTGATTTGTAGCGTCGTCGGGTCATTCTACACGTGGGTCGATTCATCACAAAGTTTGGATTGTTTGATTTGACAGATTTTTTTTCAGCAAATCAGAGACTTTTCTAATATGAAAAGAACTTTGAAACTAAACGTTCGAATATTGCCCCTACCAAATATTTATGTTCCAACGTTATTGCTCATAACGTGCGAAAGAAAACAGAATCCTCGCTCCCGGAATTACTGTGAAGCGGGTAGGTAAAAGACAGAAATACTCTTATTGAATTCTGTAAGACGAGACCTCAGTTTTAAATAAACCGTAGTTTCCCCGCCGCGCCGCCGCGCCACCGCGCCGCCGCCGCGCCGCCGCCGCGCCGCCGCCGCGCCGCCGCCGCGCCGCCGCCGCGCCGCCGGACATAACACATTCTGTTTTCATTTCCTTTCCGTATTATTTATTCACAAGCCTTCGTACGATGCGACATTTTAATAAAGCTCAATTCCCTTTACGTAACAAAAATTGTTTAAAAGTGCGACGATGACATCGAAAAAAAAATCTTGTCCCTATCTACGAACAGAAGCAACGATTTTCGAGTTTCATTTCAAATGAATCGATCTAAATCGGTGAGCAAAAATAGGCAACTAAGAAGAGCACGAACAAACTTACCTCCGACGAGAGAACTTACAACGTAGATGTACCTACCTATGTTCTCGGCAAATCTATTGAAGTATATCAGATCTAGCGTCCCGCAGCGTGCAATGCAGCTCTCCTGGTTATACATGTACAAGCGGCAATCAATCAGGAAGTTTCCAGGGAACTTTGGAAAATGTTCCGGAGAAAGAATAGCCGGGCGGCGCGGGGCGGGGATAGCGGGGAGACGAGGACGGTCCAGGACGTAATTCTCGATCGCCTTTCAAAGATGAATATTGGATTTTATATTCCCAATTATTCCCAACCACGCTCGCTTTCTTATTTTGTTTTATAATTTAACTCTCCTTTCTGACATGTAGTCATTTTATGTAAGACTCGATGAACCTAAGCGCTGGAGCGATGATGGGAGTAAGAACCGGTCACTATTTTATAGTACTAACAATGCAGCAAATGCTGTATCTTGTTACTTTACGCTGATTATTAAGTATACATATATATAATATTAAGAATATCGAAGGCATCATTCCGTAAAGACGTATCAACATTTAGCCACTTTTCAAGAGCAACAGAAACTGACAAGTTCTTTCAAAGATGACAAATCAACATTATTTTTTCTAAATAATTAACAGACCATTTAATACATATTGATAACACCAAATACTTACGAAGTATTGTCTGTTATTTATTTCTGGTACTTTTGGTTCCGTTTCTGGCATTTTGCCTTCTCTTACGGCCTTTCTGGCTTGACAAACAACTTTGACGTAGGTAGTATTTGGGACGTATTTTTTTTAAATAAGTAGTCCATGACGTCAATGAGTAACATAATGGTTCATAACAAAGTGGTATAGATTCTGGAATCACTTACACCGTCGTCCAACATAAGTCTGTACGGCAAGCGGCTCGACGAAATTTTTAAAAAATTAATGTAAGTTTTGTAAGTGAAAAATCCTATTTCCTTACATTGAAACACTTCAAAAAACAGATGATAATGTAACAAGGTACCAGTACATAACACAATTACTACTGCGAAATGGGGCCGGGCAACATTAGTACAAAGACTAATAATATAAGCGTACGTCCGTTTGTCGTCTCTGTGGCACGACATCATTATCATACGTTTTGTCACTATTTGATTAATAACTAGCAGCGCCTTGCGGTTTCACCCGCGTAGTTCCCGTTCTCGTGGGAAATCCGGGATAAAAAGTAGCCTATGTTCTATTCCAGACTATAACCTATCTCTGTGCCAAATTTCATCCAGATCCGTTCAGCCGTTCTGGCGTGATAAAGGAACAAACATCCATCCATCTATCCATCCATCTAAACTTTCACGTTTATAATATTAGTGAGATTAAATAAATAAGAGACGTGTTGATGAACCTCTCTATGGAACAATGGCCTCAATATCTAAACTGTATTTTATCAGTATGGTAATCGACATAATCTTTATCTAAAACCTTTAATTACTAGCCCACCGCTGGACATCCCCTGATGAGTACCGGTGACTCATATCATGGGGGTGTGATAGTGATGGGTGTGTGATAGTAGCTGTGTGGTGCCGGTTTAGAATATGTATCACCCCAACTCTTCCCGTGGGTGTCGTAAGAGGCGACTAAGGGGCACACTCCGGGGGCGGGCAGCAGCGCCTCTTGCAGAACAGATCTACCACCTGCGACTACACAACTGCGATCCTCGACCCGCATGCCCAGCGTGGGGATTATGAGCATTACACTCATGGAATAAAAGCCAATAAGGCGATATCCTATATATACGCTTTTACAGCAACACTCTTTAAAATACATATATCAATAAATAAATGCAAACAAATTGACAAAACCTATATTATCTAACCATAAAATATCAGAATATCTTAGAAGATAAAAAAACTTCCGACGGGTTTTGCTCCAACTCGAAAAATAACAACTAACAGGGTAAAGATTAAAGTAAAGACTTTAATCTGTAGTTGAATGCTAAAATGCTAATTCCCGTAGGCGCGTGTCACATCGCACCGTTAGCGAACACATTCTGCTTAATATTAAATAGCGTATCTACATTTTGCTGCTTCTAGCTTTCATTTAATTTTCCTAGAAGTCGACAGAAGGTCCTTGTTCCACGCTACGCAACTTGCACGTAGCGTACGCGACGTGATGTAGGAAACGTCGGGTAGCGTGATATACGATAAGATTGTCTCTCTCTAGACTCAAGCTAGAAACAGACTAAGTCCACATCACGCAACTTGCACGTAACAACCCACAGATAGATACACACAGACACATAGATCCACCCGTCAAACTTATAACAACCCTTTTTGTGTCAGGGCCGAACAAAATGTTAGAAAGTTAAAAAATATATATGTTAAAAAAATATAACGTTAGCGCTGGCCGTATCTCGAGAAAAACCGACAACCGCTGGAGTAAACGTGTTCTAGAGTGGAGACCGCGACTTGACAAACATAGTGTAGGACGCCCTCCGACCAGGTGGGATAACGATTTGCGAAAGACTGCTGGCAGATGCCTAATACGGCAAAATGAAAACAGGGCGCTATGGGAGGCCTACGTCCAGCAGTGGACCAATATAGGCTGATGATGATGACTTTAGAGATATTATTATTACTTTTTTGTTTGTTTTAATATCTAAAATTTTAATAGTAAAAGAATTTTTGAAATCGATCCATCAGTAGTTTCGGAGCCTACTCAATTCAAACAAACTAGCTTTCCCCATTGTAAGTAGATAGTTAGACATTAGTATTGCAGATTTTTTTGTAGATATTGATGTCTTCTATGAAATTGTTGTACATCACTTTGCTCTATTGTTAATAGTTTCCGCAGCGTACGCGATATAAGGATTTTGTATGGTATTTTTTTAACACCTTGGGTTTCATTATCGAAGTTTTCATACGGATCCCTAACTTTTATGAGAATATTCCATAACCTATGTTCATCAGGGATAATGTAGGATTCTAATGGTGAAAGATGTTGTTGTTTGAAATCAGTCCTGTAGTTTCGGAGCCTATTCCCGTCAAACAAACAAACAAATCTTTCCTATTTATAATATTATTATTATATTAATAGTATAGATAAAACTTGGTCAGCGATACTCGCTCTGCGATGCTCGCTCGGTGCTCACGACTCGGCCAGATCCGCACCGGCAACACTGGACGCCGAGCGAGTGGCGCGAGGACTCGCCCGCCGCACCTGCCACACTGGACGCCGAGCGAGTGGCGCGAGGACTCGCCCGCCGCACCTGCAACACTGGACGCCGAGCGAGTGGCGCGAGGACTCGCCCGCCGCACCTGCAACACTGGACGCCGAGCGAGTGGCGCGAGGACTCGCCCGCCGCACCTGCAACACTGGACGCCGAGCGAGTGGCGCGAGGACTCGCCCGCCGCACCTGCAACACTGGACGCCGAGCGAGTGGCGCGAGGACTCGCCCGCCGCGCCGCACCGGCAACACTGGTTCCAACATAAGTTACTGAACACGCCAGATAACGAAATTCCGTAAATTTTTGAACTTATCTATAATACATTATTATGTTATATAGTTTATATATTATTTTGCTTGTACCTGGACGGCAGCTAGTGGCACCAACAGGTTGACAGCCCCGGTGACCGCCATGGCCGCGAACATGAGGTACTTCCCGCCGACGCGGCCGGCCACCATGCCCGCCGGCACCTGCAGCAGCACGTAACCCCAGAAGAAGGACGACAGTACCATGTCCTGCGTCCCACGCTCCCACTCGAATTTCTGGAAACAACATTCATTATTGAGTACCTCGATTTTTGTTAGTTGTCAGTTGACGCAGGTGAGAGCAGCAGCAGCGAAAAATACATATTCTGTCAAAAACGATATTTAAAAATACATGTTCTGTCAAAAACGATATTTAAAAATACATGTTCTGTCAAAAACGATATTTAAAAATACATGTTCTGTCAAAAACGATATTTAAAAATACATGTTCTGTCAAAAACGATATTTAAAAAATGCTCAGCTTCTTTAAGTATACCTTCGTTATTGATATTCATTGATTTTTGCTAGCACAGAGCGATCTGATTATTTAAAAAAAAAAATTATGAGCCAGTTTTCTTCGGTACCTACTCAGCCCCAGATCATAATGAAAAACACTTGGCACGTGGCAATTTCTTATCTAATGAATACATAAATAATTCTGGACAATCCACACAGCACAAAAACTTATTGATTAAGTATAAGAGGTAGTGCTTAGATGCTTAGATGTAAGTTGAATAGTGTTCATGTTCAGTCATGTTTCGATAGCGCACCACCACAGCTGAGTAAAGGCATCGAGCTGTGCTAACCGGATTGAGTCGGATTACCATCCAAACTTATCGATCCAATTGAATCCGTTCAGTAGCAAGAGAATATAAATAAATCATTTATTTATCAGATCATCGTTTTCTGTTTCTCAAGCTTAGTCTTCTCGTTGTAGAAAACATTCAGGTTCATCGGCTGGTACCTGGGCTCTAGCCATCTTTCAATTTCCACCAGCTACAGAGCTAGCCTTCGTGCGTCGCCGCCCCAACTGTTGCGATTCCATTACTGATTAGAGCGTCGAGTTCGCAACAACGACAGCGACTTTAATAACTCGACAATAAAGGTGTCAGTCTTCGAAAGAAAATGAAGTGTCGCCGCGATTGATAGCGCCGTGCTGAAGGAAATTGCATTGTGTCAATATTCATTAGGTTGAGACGAGGCGGGGCGCGGAGCGCGGGGCGCGCGGGGGGGGGGGGGGGGGTGCTTCAATGTTGAGATAGTCAGGAGACGCGAGCGCGTCAACAACTTTGCATCCCATTTACGTAGGACGTAGTCGTGGTACCTGTTGAGTTTCTGACATTCACAAAATAAATTACTTTGCAAATTAGTTTTTCCAGTCCGCTATTGGGACTATTTTATCAAAAAATCAAGGTTCGTGGAAACGGCGTCCCATGGACCAGCGTCGTTACGAGAACGTACTTTTCAGGACTCATGTTCATGCTTTAGTAGGACAAATCATTTATTGTACATAGGTACACGTTGTTGGGGAAAGTTGTATTCATCTCTCTAACACTAGGATAAATACCTATCCTTTAAGCGAGTTTTTTCTTTAATCATTATGTAACATAAAAACTTGTAGAAATGCCCCATATTATCGATTCCACCATCGCACCTGAAAAACTCTGTGGGGTTAAATAGATCGCGCAAGTTTAACGGACTTCACGAATGTGGCGGAGTCGTTAGTGAGACGCTTACGTCTCGCAGACTCCCAGTCTTCATTCAAATGGACCATTCGGTTATTAGAGAGGTCTACGGTCTACGTGCCGGATAGAAGACCTAGCTGAGAGGAACAGCTGGTTCCATAATGTCGATGAACATCTAGCATGTTGTAGGTATGCTTCTTCTTGGTAGGTAAGGTACTGTTTCGAGGAATCACCTCTGATTGTGTACCTTATTAATCTAGCGAGGTGCTTTTACAAGGTACAAAATTGAAAGTATTTTTGTAATATAAAATATAGCAGAGGCTTCGAAATCCATTTTTTGCAGCGGGTAGAGACAATTGTTATCAAAACGTTCTCCATTTGGCCTCTACAGAGTTTGCTTAGGTATGCAACTCATAAACGAACCAACTGTTTAAAATCCTTTGTGAAAAAGTTTCTGGTCGGGGTTTTAATGCAGAAGTCGGGTGTAGATACTCCTAATAGGCAAGGGTGGATGGAGCAGGTGGTAACAACAAGCTCGCTCTAAAACTTCTTTCGTTCTTCATTCATTTGCTTTAATTGAATGACCTAGCTTTTCCGATCAGCACCTACTTCATTTTAAAATGTATAAACTTGCGCCCGCGATACAGGTTCTGATCCTAGTGCGGGGACCACAAGTAGTCTGTCTGTAATTTTTTGTTTTAGTAAATAAATGCTTTTTTTTTGCGCAGGTTTAGACATAAATAAAAGAAGACACAGGGACGCTGTTGATACCAAAAGTAGCAAAATTAAAATAAATAACTTTAGAAGAAGACTATGTATAGTATAGTGTATGTAGGTGTTGCAGTACTCACCGGGTATCCATAGCTGTTGTTGCAGTACTCACCGGGTATCCATAGCTGTTGTTGGAGGTCATGGCAACAATGCCGACGCTCATGCTGACGCGCGTCGCGTACGAGAAAGTGGTCCCGAGGAACATCAGCAGCGCCATGACGTGCCGCATGCCCACCACCCGGGCTACGACAAACAGGAACATTGTATTAAACTCGCACGCTGGTTTGGAGAGATGACCTCTGTGCCATTGAGACAAGCCCTTCCTTACATTAGATCAGAAGGATTTGTGGTGCGTGTAAGTTCATATACTTGTATCGTACACTAGGCACCCGTCCCTACGCACCCCACGCGCCACCGAGTAGTGGTGCTACGCGGCCGCGACGCGCGACGGTCGCGGCCGGATGGTTCAGGCTTCGTCGGCTGCCCGTTACATCAGGGCTCGTATGTTACAACTGCTTTTAGGCCCAATAACTCAGGACATGATTGCTACACCCAACATTTTACGATTTTATTCCCTATATTCATTCCCAATATTCAGAATCTATTGTTTATAAAAAGGTGAGTGAATATAGCTAGAGTTCAGAATGAAATAAATTATTATTCCAGCCAAGTGACGTCACGTAATGATACTTTTCTAGGACAAATGGACTTGCTGAGTCCTTACTCATATAATAAAGGCTTTTAGGCCCGTATTACGAAAGCTTAATCAGTTTCAGCAAGAGAGTCAGAGCCAGTTTTCATAATACGGGCCTTAGTTTCGTTGTCAGCGCTCGCTCACGTTACAACTAGAATACGAGATGAAGCAACGTATCATTCAGAAAGAGGCTGGCACGAGGCGTCGCGTCGCGGCTCGAGGCTCCCCCTATAACTGTCCTACATCAAACTGTGATCCAATTCATAAGAAACTAGATAAGTAAGCTAAATCGTTTGTACTTAGCATCTACCAACCTAACTACCTAGTACAAGCTTGAACAACATAGGAGGGCGAGATACACCACGAAAGATCAAATGAAATTAACGCTAATTAACGTTTTACCCTACTATACAAGTAAAATAAAAAGATAAAAAGTAACCTACCTATGCTTTACCCAAAGCCTAGACCTACCTTTCTACTCTATGCGCCAACGGGAAGCGGATATGCACCCCATAGCCTTGCTCGCTTGCAAGACCATTTTTTTAACAAACAGCAAGTTTACAGTTTTTAGAATTTTTCTTTTATTTGTACTTTAAGACCTTGTTTCTAGCCAAATTGAATGACTCTAGGTCGAGGGAAAGTATCCTATAAGTGTAGGTCCAGGGCGAGAAATATTTATTAAATTTTACGATTTTTAGATTTTTCCTTTACAAGCTATAAGACCTTTATTTTAGCCAAATTGTATGATTCAAGATCAACGGAAAGTGCCCTACAGGTGTTAGGAGCATATAGTATAGTAACAATCACATTTTGTTTTGTGAATACGCTACAAATTTATGGTTTTTGGATTTTTTCCTTTACTTGCGCTATAAGACCTTGCTTCTTGCCAAAATGTATTATTCTATATAATTAATTGGTAATACTTGATAATAGTGATAAAAGTGGTAAGAGTTGTATTGGCCGCCTCTGGCCTCCGCCACCACCACTCGACGCGCGACGTCGCCAAATTGAGACACACAAGTTTATTTCCAGGAGAATGTACAATGTAGATAAATAACTTAGGCTGAGAGCTTCAAGTTAATTCTCGGGCAAAAAGCGCTGAGACACGGAGCTTTTTCTTGGTGTGCGCTGTAAATGAGAGGGGTTTGTGGCGTTAGCAGAGACGTACTGCCGTCTTAAGGTTGGCGCACACATGGCCACTCGGACGGGGACCATCTCCGCCAGATCGACCCGATGCAATACTAAAGTTATTCATTGTGCACCAGAAAAACAACATTACTAAGAGACATTTACATAAGAGAAGTACAATGGATGGCTTTATCGCTTTGGAGCAATCTCTTTCAGGCAACCAACAAAAAAATGACATGTTCGGCTGTACCTATGTATTTTTTATTTATGTTCGTTAATTTCGTTTATTTGAAACTAGCTATTACCCGCGACTTCGTCCACGTAGAATTTGATTTCATAATATCTATGATTTCTCTTTTATCATTGAATTTTCATGCGAATTGTGAACCAATAAAAATATATTGTACTGATAAGTTCATGCTTTCGTTAAAATGCAAGATTATAGAGGAGGTCGGGGTGGTCGCTTTGGCTCTTCTACTTACTGCAGTGCTGTCTGCATCATAAATTATGAACAGAGAGAACTTGAACAGTTGAAACCCAGACATTTTCAAATACCAAATTCCCGCTTTGCGTTCGCGCGTCTAAACACCGATCCGGTTTTAGTTGTCATGTGTGTGACGGCCTTTACGCCGTAATCTTGAACAACGTCGTGTATCTAAAATAACATCCCATTTCTGTAGTTGGTAATCCGGGAAACAAATCGAGGTTTGTTCCGTAAATACGGACAATACATTATACCCTTCTTGCGAACGATTAGGTATCTAAAGGTATCTAATCATTTGAATGAGTGGGTACCGAGGACGCTACGTAGAGCATGTAGGTAGGCAGAGCATGCTTGGTCCGTCAATCACAAGCTCCGTACTTAGGTAGAAAGCTGTTCCCGGGATCGAGTGATTGATATCAACAGTGTGGTTTGAACCGTTTCAAATGTTTGAATGTGTAAAGCTCGGGCCGGCTGATAGCCCAGCGGCTGAATGAGGAGCATGCTCCAGTGGAGAGTCACACACCAGACATTTTGAGTTCTGTGAATATTCGTGATTGGAGCATGGCCTACGGTCTCCAGGTAAACCCCAGCAAATCACAGGCCATACCTAATTACAGGTAGCTTTCGCACTTCTGCTAAAATTGACTGGTCCACTCTTACATTGAATTCAATAGCTTTGTAGTTCCTTTATTTTTTATAGGTATATATAGGTTTATTATTTATTTATGTATCTAACAAGTATGATAAAAATATTTTATATTGTGTGTGTATATATTTAGTTAGGTAATATGTAATACTTATTTATTATAATTATGTTTTCAGTATTCTGTTATGTTCATGTTTATTTTAGTTTATTGTTTATTTTTGGTCACACGTGCATTGTATACAGCTTAGATATTAATGTTAGAAAATGGCAAATACTGTGTTCAAGTTAATATAATTAAAGGTAGGTACATATTTTAATGTCAGGTAAATCATGCATGTCAATTATAAAATTAATATTTAATAATCCTAGAGTTAAAATTCAATACAATGTCAAAACAGCAGATTTATTTGCCTATGGTGTCTAGGGTAGGCAAAATCACATTGGTAAGATAAGGTGTTGAGGTCATTGATCTGAGTTTATGTCACGCAGAGATAAATCGGATAGGAATTCGTTTACAGAGTAATAGCATAGGTTTTTGAGTTTTTTACAGCAAGTTGTGTCATTTTCCTTGTCTTTGATTATGGGGAATTTTGTTATAGATTGTTACTAACCTATTATTTGGGCTTTTACTGGCTAACAACAAATTGGTTCTAGGTATTATATAATACTAGCAGCGCCTCGTGGTTTCACCCGCGTAGTTCCCGTTCCCGTAGGAATTTCGGGATAGAAAGTAGCTATTCCTATTCCAGACTATAATCTATCTCTGTGCCAAATTTCATCCAGATCCGTTTTGCAGTTCTGGCGTGATAAAGGAACAAACATCCATCCATCTATCTATCCATCCATCCATCTAAACTTTCACGTTTATAATATTAGTGAGATGAGATATTAGGTAAAGTCAATATTTTCTTATCTCTAAAGTGCGGTCTACAACTTTGTCTTGGTCCTATATTTACTAAGATACGTAGTAATTTCTTTTGTTTAATAAACAGGTCGCCAAACTCCACGCTATCACCGTATATTACAGGCATACATAAGCCAGGCATAGGCGTTTGCATAGTATGCCGACAGTGCGCTCTCATAGTCAGTATTTCTTTTTATCACACTAAGTACATATTATGTGAATTTGGCTAGTTTTTTATTTAAGATTTCTATGTAACTTTTCCAGCTAAGATTGGTATCTAGTGTTATCTTTAGTAAACTCTCTGCCTTTCTTATATTCACATAATCCTTTCCATCCAAAGGTTGCCTGCAAGAGATCACTTCTAAGCGATAAGGCCACCCGTTGTACTTGTCACATACAATGATCTTTTTCTGGTGTATAATAAAGTGTTTTTGTATTGTATTTTATTGTATATTTTTCAATAAGGAATTTATGGGAAGGATTCAATGTGTACATTTGAGAGTGCCCCAAATGTACAAATGGAATCCTGTCTAGGTCTGCTTATGCACACCGCTTCACCAATGAAAACCATTACTCCGGTAGCTTATATCAACATAAAATAAGTTTTTCTATTTCTTGACGTAATACTTTAAATTTTTGTGAGTTAGTAAGAAAATCGTAAAGTTCCCGAGCTAGTTATTACAAAGGAAATAGTAAACTCGTGACGTTTCCCATGAAAATAATGTAAGAAGTATGAATTTTTCATCTAAACAGACACAATGTATTCCTGCAGGCACCAGAGAAGCTCGTACTGCAATACTGTACTTTCATTTGCATACAAATAGAAAACAAAGTGAAAACAGAAGTCTCGATTAAAATAGCCAAATAGACGGACATCAGAGCACGCAACAGGATTGCATTTTGCTCTGCTCATGCGCTGCACAATGTTTTGCAGACTTTCCAATATAATTGAACGCTCACACGCGACTGCGTTCCTTGTTCAATACCTATGTACATAGGAGAGTACTTACTGGCTACTCGATCTAACCAAAAGGCCAGTAAAGTACATGTTTTACTTTATCTACCTACGTATTTACCTGGATACTTAGGTACTTCTAATGAAACTACATACCAAACATGTTGAGAGCAGCATGTACAGTACAACAGCAATAGAGAAAATTCAAGAAAATATTTTCGATGTTTATAAAAATTATGATTACAATCAAGAGTCAAAATGTTCATGAGCCCCTCGTTTATTTTAATTCCAATAGCCGGTTGTAGGCCGGGCTGCTTCGCGAACTATTTATTGATTCTCCGCGCGGCGGAAACAGCGCTAAAACACTGCTAATGGGTCGTTCAAACGTGCCCCGGGTAGAAACGCCGGCGATGACGCGCGACAATTATTGAACATACAATGGCAAATAAAAAGCTGCTTCTTGGGAGACGCTACATCGTAGACAGTAGGAACAGCAGCAGGATGCGATGGAGCCTGACGGAAGTCACGCTCCGCATAGCGGCTGCCTGCGAACGGATCGATTACATTCGTGAAATGTTATAAAGTTTCACGAGTTTATACTTGTTGAGGTGCTTCTCAAGGAAACTTATCTGAACTCTGCGTGAATGTGTAAAACAGCTAATAAATGGGTATCTGTCGACAATGGACGTGCATAACAGGAGGTACCCACAGCTTCCTGACATCAAGTTTCATGAAACATAGAGCTAAAGTGCTCACTTCAAGTTGTGCTACTAGTTCGCCTTGCTGTTTGTACACAGTGTCCGACTCTGTATGAACAAATCCTGTAAGGAGCAGCTTTGTTTTGCAAACAAAACCAGGTGGCTCCTTGCGCCGCCTTTTGTGGAAGTAATTAGTTAAATTGATTGCCGGTTATTGTTCCTCGGCACGCCAGTACAGCGACAGCCCGCGCTTTGTTCCAAACATATTCTAGCACAACACAATACATTATAACCGCTTGTGTTTTTATTTCTAATCTATGGACCTAACTATGTTAGTTATGGTAACTACTTATTCACATGTTGACCGAGTCATGATAATGTGTCAAATATTGACTCGCCGGTTTGTACACGCATCGGGACCTTATATTAAAAATACACAGTTTTAAAAGCCTTCGACACATGGTTGAGTTGTAGATGCTATCAAAACATATAATGGTGAGTTGTAGATGCTATCAAAACATATAATCTGGCGTTCACACAGCCAACATAGGTGTGGTACCGCTACATTTTAAAACTCAGGAGCAAAGCTTGTGGTCTTACTTTCTCACTAACAGCGGCGCCATCGCAGTGTCTCTATGGGTTTGTTCTGATGAATGGCTGCACTAAGTCACGCACGTAGTGAGCGAGCTTGCACGGACTCGCGGCTTCAGGGAATGCTATTAATTTACCTTGGAGACACAATCTGTATGATTTATCACTTCCTAATTTATTAGGAACTGCATGATTTGTATGCGTATTGGTTCCTAATTTACTTCTCAGCGAGTGACATAGCAAGCGTGCTCCTTTAACAAGTCCATGTATCAGGGGTTACAGTATAATAGTATTCATCTATGGTTACAGGGTCTCCTAATGTATCATTCTTCACTTGCTTATGGTCATGGTATGATGTGTTGAGTGATCAAGCTTTTCAAAGACTTATAGACCAAGAGCGCCATCCTGTGGAGCTCTAACAGCGTAAGGCACTGCGGCTGAAAATATAACGATGGCGTGACGCATTTGACCTTTATTAAAACATAGGTTCAGCTAGGTCAACATCAAAGTGCATGGGTAACCAAAGTGCCTGAAACAATTGCCCAGCAGGCGGACATCAAAGGGCGTGGGTAACCAAGGTGCCTGAAACAATTGCCCAGCAGGCGGACATCAAAGGGCGTGGGTAACCAAGGTGCCTGAAACAATTGCCCAGCAGGCGGACATCAAAGGGCGTGGGTAACCAAGGTGCCTGAAACAATTGCCCAGCAGGCGGACATCAAAGGGCGTGGGTAACCAAGGTGCCTGAAACAATAGCCCAGCAGGCGGACACACCCAGCTAATTATTTTAATCCAGCTTCTGGTATTGACATCGGCGCGACAAGGTGTTACAAAACCACACAAGAATAGATTCAAAATGCGATTTTTAAGATAGGTGAGAGTGTGTCCAAAAATGTCCTCGGCGCGGAGGCCGACCGGTATGCGTAGGTATAGGTAGGTGCGATTTACGTAACGTCCACACAATGTTCACCGGTAGACATTATCAGCTGGCGGTGGCGCCGCTGCCCACCTACCTTTCTAAACATGCACTTGTTTTGTTTTGTTCGTGCATTTTGGTTGAGTATCGACTTTGCGATTTAGGATTTTGTTACAGATAGAATTTGAATGGTTCGTCTACATGTACATACCTATGCCATGTGCTGGGTCAGGCCGCGCCGGTAGGCTTGAAAATGCTGTCAACTCTGTCATCATAAAGTGTAAGATAATTTTAGCAACAGGATAGGCCATAAAATAGGCAGGTACCGTACCGGGGTCTCATTTCTTGTCCAAAACAATCACAATATTTTATTAGCATGCCCAAAATCAATGTGAAACCGAGGTACTTGTATCAGATTAGATAAACCACTTAGAAATTGTAGATATCGTAAGTTTGTTTGTAAGATTTATAGATAAATTCTTTAGAGGATATCTCAGATCTCTGTGACGATTAGATCCGTCGTGAAAATCAAAATCACTCTCGTGTTCGAGATAAAAGATATCATTATATAATTAAACATCTCAGACGATATGAGTGATAAATAATAATGATTCAATGTTGGTCACATTGACATATAAAGCACATTGGAATAGTGTGATTTTTAGAAATGAGGCAGCAAGCGATGAAGCGACCGCAGTTTAGATGGGAGTGGAGTTGGATGGAATGGATCACCAAACAACCGGCAACGAGTTCTCACAATCACTCTGCTTTAAGCAAGGGAAATATCCTGAGGCACTAAAGAAAGTTAAGATCTGCCCCCTTTACAAGGGTAAAGGTAAGAAATCGGACGCCAAATCATACCGCCCAATATCTATGGTCCCAGCACTTGGTAAAATCCTAGAAGTCGGAATGAACCGTAGATTGCTAGAGTTTGTGGGCGACCGTAACATCCTTTCAGATAGGCAGTACGCGTACCGACCGGGCCGGGCCACCACGGACCTGGTACGGGAGGTGGTGTGGCGCGTGTTGAGCGCGCGCGAGTCTGGCCTACGCGTGGCTGTGCTGTGCTGCGACCTCTCGCGCGCGTTCGACACCGCTGACCACTCCCTTGTCGTTAAGAAACTGCAGTTTTATGGCATCCGTGGCCCCGTGGCGTCTATAATGGCATCGTTTTTAGCCAAACGCACTCAAGTCGTGGTCGGCGATGGGGGTCGAGTGATGTCTTCTGAATTAAAGAATACCATGGGAGTTCCGCAGGGGTCGTGCTTATCGAACACCCTGTTTAGCTTGCTACTTAACGATCTACCCGCTGCGGTTCGGGGCGCGGAAATCTACATGTATGCAGACGATGTAGCGGCAGTGGTCACCGCGCCCTCGGACTGTCAGCTGGAGAGCGGGCTGAACTCGGTGGTCGAACAGTTGGAGGTTTGGTTCAAGCTAAACGGACTCGCACTAAACAGAGACAAGACCTGCTTCATCAACTTCAAGCTAAACGGCGGCAGACCAGCCGCCCTCAAGGTCCACGCAGGAACAACGGGGCTGCAGCAGGTGCAAACAACAAAGCTGCTGGGTTTCCAGCTCGATTGTTCCCTCATATGGGACGTCCACATAGATGGAGTCTGCTCGAAACTTGGACGGGCTTCTTTTGCATTGCGCAGGCTGGCGAGCACCGCCACCCGCGATGTCGTACGCTCCTGTTACTTCGCGACAGTCCACAGTACGCTTACATACGGCGTGGAACTGTGGGCTCCAGCCAGCGATGCCGAGCGGGCCTTCGTGATGCAGAAGAAGGCTGTCCGGGCCATAGTGGGTATCCCGAACGATGAGTCATGCAGAGAGCACTTCAAGGAATTAGGTATCATGACTCTACACTGTGAACAGATATACCAAGTGGCCTTGTTCACGCACCTAAATTTGCACCTGTTCCAGCAGCGCCGAGGGATTAAAGCAGTACGCGCTCTCCGCAGCAATAAACACGAGCACAGGCTGGTGACGCCAGCACACAGGCTGCACAAGTCGAAGAGATCGGTGTACATCTCGGGCCCGGCAGTGTACAATAGACTACCAGACAGTATCCGTAATGCAGCCTCCACCGCAGCGTTAAAGGGTCGTTTGAAGACATGGTTGTTGGAGAGGGTTTTCTACAGCCTGGGCGAATTCCTTGAATTGCCCGAACTGTAGAAGAGCCCTCCTCCCCACCAACTTATCAGCTACATAACTATATGTACCTACAATTAGTATTTAAATATCATTTTAATTATAAATTATTGATTCACAAAGTTAATCAGTTAATAATATTATTGTTAATTCATTAATTACGAATTTTATTTAGAATTAATGAAACTACCTAGTGACGTGTAAAATATTATTTTTATTAATAAATTCTTGTATTCTTGTATTCTTGTATCACTAGAATTATCCAGCTTTGAGTATTCATAGAGATTTTCACGTGCCTGTAACAATACCTTGCGAAACCAGGTGAGCCTGGACTACTGGTCCAGGTACAGGCTCGCCTGGTTTTGTCCACATGTAGGTACAGGAGGTTCGGCAGACCGCGTGCCATTATGTACTGGGGGTAAGTGGAACCAATTCTAATAGCTTGGCGGGTTTTTTAACCCTGAAAAGCCACTCGGCTGTTTTTAAACTTTTTTAATGATATTTAGTTTTTCTCTAAACTTCTAGTAAGTACTGTAATTTTTTAGAACAGCTATGGGCAGTCAAAGAGTTGAAAAGTGAAAATTAAAAGTTGATTAAACTTTGGAGGGAAAAAAACGATGTGTGTCTCTGATCTTCCAATTTACCTACTGAAAATTTCTCTAGTTCATGTCATTCTAAAGGTTCTTAATTTTTTATATTTTGGTATTTATTTAACGTGTCAAAACTACATAAAATACATCACAAATCATCATTTTTTCGATGATTTTCCAATATTTGAATTATCTATTGGTGTTACGTAGTACAAAAACGTTAATAACAATCAAAACAATAAAATTTATCAAACGAAATTCTGTGCTTTCACGCATAGCACTAATACGAATAGGAAAATGAGATTTATCGCATTTTTTTGGCTACACTTCGTTTGTGTCTTACCATTCTAAGTTTTTTTCGTGGAAGACAATGGTTCTCGATTACGTGTATCGAATGTTTGTATAAACTCAGACTAAGGCCTCCGGTGTGAAGTATCGTTTAACCTTGTTTAAGATTCCTAGCTTTATCACTGCTGTTTTAGCTTTCGACTCGATACAGATACGAAAGTACAGAGTAGGTGAGAACGTGACACGAGGAGCTCTAGTTGATCCTTTATAGGTAGGTACCGGTAAATCTCGGAAAATAGCAACCTGGACCAACGTCCTCTTTTTAAAAGAGAAAAGACATGCTAGTGTTTTTGAGACATTTAAGTTGACCCGATTGGCCCGGCCCCACCTGAGACTGCCTTCAGGGTCAAATTGAAGCGCTGCTGCATGTCTCTCTGCGCCTGTATCTCATTCTGGCTGGCTCTGGCGTTAGACAGATACCCGCCACCACCGTGCTGTCGTCTGCGTACCCAATAATACCGGGTACCAGCAGATTGTTCATGTGTAGCAGGAACAACGTGGTAGATACTACTGACCCTTGAGGTACTGGCGATCAGACGAGCTGCCGTCAATAATTACCGAATTATTTCCCTCAAAAAGTCACAAAGCCAGTTTCAGAAGAGGTCTGGAAGTCAGTACGTTAAAAGCTTGCCAATTGCATTGGCTGGCGTGCCAGACCCTATCGAAGGCTTTCGAGACATCCAATAGAACAGCGATGGCTTCATCGTGTTTCTCGATGGCATCGTCACAAATATGTGTGGCATACACAAGAAAATCTCAAGCAGACCGTTTTCGAGGAAAGCCGTAATTGATGGTCACTGAGAAGTTAATTGACGTCGAGGTCGGCCAGGAGCTTATTATTCAGAACACGCTCCATGCATTTGCAAACCAGGGAGGTGACCGAGATGGGGCGATAGTTCGAAGGGTCGGCTCGCCTGCCTATCTTGGGCACAGGATGCACATTAGCAAGTTCCCAAGACTTGAGGCCTTAACCAGATTTTAAGAGACGTTTTAGAATGGGATACAGCTCAGGAGCACACGATATCTGAGATTACGTCCTGTCTGTCAAATAACATGATTCAGTCAATTTGTGGAGCGAACATCACCTATCAGCTGAGAGTAGCAGTTTGTTGATTGGCGTCATGTGGACTTTCCAGTGTTATTTGTTTATTCATTCCTGGCTGATAACGTCTCCGACAGTCTATCTATGTACTTGACTGAACATATCGATTGCCTAACTAATCCCACTAGCTACTGGTGATAAAGCAAGCAGCCATAGGTAAGTACAGGGCGTGATTGTGTCAATGGCAACTCGTAGGTACCTATATCTTAATGAGGCATTTGTAGTCCAAATCAACTGTGAATACCGATCAATCATCCTATCAAAAATGTGAACGACATCTCGTGTTTTCCTAAACCTATAGTACCATGCTGTCCTTAAGGTCCTCTAAACAATTAAAGATTTATTCCGTTCTAATAGACAATGCTGTGTGAATTGTCCAGCATTATTATTACTATTATTATTAATACCAATCGTATTAGTTTATTACCTTAATTAATATTCTATTCCGAACGAATACCATACTCATGAACGAATCCCAAAACAAGTTAAATGGTACGAGATACAGTCAGTAATAAAAATGATTTTATATTATATTTTACGTAGTGTTTATTTAGTCAAAATCAGTCTTATCAAACATATTAAAGAGTAGTAGGAAAACGTTTCGTTCATTTTATTAATAACAAAAACAATCAGACATATTTAATAACATAGTTTCTACATACATAAAAAAAAACAATTATAACAAATCACATAGTCGTTCGTTATTTAAGTATTTACTAGTGGTTTATTTTTCGCTTCTTCCACAAGTGGACAAAAAATTTAGGCGAACAAAATCAATAACAGTTTGTTTTTTATTTCATAATAACTACTATTTCTTAAGCTGTTTATGTACAAAATTAGACTTGTCTACGTGCTTATTTTGTAAGCCCAAAGAAATAAAGTAATAACTTTTGACTTTTTATAAAGTCAATCCTCCGGTGTTGTTCGAAGATGTGGAAGGCAGATTATCAGCTTCATTAGACATTTCTAAGAAAAGAACTAAAAACATGAAACGAGCTTTTGTTACTTGGAAGTTAGACTTTATAAATTGGTTGCATCAAATTATTATCTTTTTAAAATTGGATTATACATATTTAAATTACACTATAAATATTTTACGAACATTGAACACTTTAAATAATGATAAGTAAATCACAATAAAATTACAGATAAGTAGGTACTCACTTATAAAAGGATTTTTATTATGGCAACTCCGCCAACTCCGTCGGACCTCCTAACTAATAAATATTTAGATTTTAAATTTATATAATGGTAAAGTTCAGGACTAACTCTGTCGATCAGTTTTGAAAAAAATCGACATGTTTCGAAAACACGATGCCTTAAAATTTTCTCGATGGAAAAAAATAGCTAAGTTGCCTCTAAATATTTACTAAAACCTTAATTTCTCAATAAATACAGAAGTTACATTAAGAAGCATGGTAATTTAAATGAGTATAGAATATTTTATTTTTTCCGTTTTTCAAATAATGTCCTAATTAAAAGATAATAAGCAAAAACATGATTTTTGGGCTTGCGTTTATATGCCCTGTCCCGCTCCTATGAACGCGAAATCCGATGTCTATTCTTTTCACAAAATGGCGTCGTATGGAACCCCCTTTTAATTTACTGCGCGCGTGCCACCGCACGGAAAGGTAGGCACCTACTAAGGAACAGATAAAATATCCCTCAGAATCTGACCAGGAAATAATAGTATGGAAATAATATTAATAATTTATGAATGCAAAAAAAATAAGAAATACAGACTTTATTTCACTGGCGTTTATTCCACCAAAACAACAAAAGATTTAAGGCAATTTAAGTTTGCACGGCGTGGCGGCACTTGACTTTGATTGGTTCCTTCGGATTTTAAAACAATAGGAGTAAACGCACCCTTTTGCGCAAGTAATTTTTTTTTGGCAAGTGATTCACATAAAAATAAAAAATGCCAGAATCCAATGAACTTGTAAAGGTTTAGGATTGTATTATAATCATAATTAATAAATTATTATACAGCAAAATAAAAATTGTTTCTGTGACTGTACCAAAAGTTATGTATTGGTTGGTACATATGCGTTGGGAATAAATTTGGTACTTCCTTTAAACATTTAAAATTTTGTATTCGTTTAGGAATAGAATATTAATTGCGATAATAAACAAATACCATTGGTATTCGTTTTTTGATAATAGAACGGAATAGATCCAATTAAAATACGTTTGAAAATTTGTCATAAAGAAAAGTGCTGGACCAGGAGCCGTAAACTGGACTGCACAACATTACAACTAGGTACAAATGAAACACTCGCAACGACGTCAACAAAAGTGTCCACAAGTGTTTGAGTGTTCAGGAGTGCACTCGACGCTATCGCTCGGCATTGAGCCGTGGTTGACCCACTGCCTGAAATCTTCAATTTCAACGATATTATAATGATGGCAGCTTTATTTGAAATTGTGAGCCGGACGGCTGGCAGGCGCATTCCGGAGATATACTTCACTGGTCTGCTCTGATGACATAGTACAGGAATACCATCTATAGGACTCCCAGCATTACCAGACAGCTTGGTCGTGTTGACCCACGTGACGTGGGCTAGGTACAGATGGAAATTATTCTCAAAAATGTGAATAGTATAATTAGTTCGCGTTGCTTCCCTCGCCATGTCGTTCGCGAGTGGCAGCACGTGACAGCACAATGCATGTAGGTAGGACAGGTGAGCCTGGACATCTATGAGCTGCGTGGTTCCATACGAATACGATCATCCACGAACGTTTATGTTGGTCAGTGCGAGCAAACTTCGTATATTGACATCTTTCGAAGAATGAAATATCAGACCTGGGTGAGGCTAGGTGGCAAAGCAAACATTCATTGAAACTGTCCGTATACTCGTGTTTCATTGTTCTCGCTGCTTACTAAACATGCACCCTAATGATCACGATACGCAACGTTGAAAGCCTGCTTGCTCATCCGACTTATACATGACTAGTTTCTAGCCGCGGCTTTGCACGCGTTTTTTTCTATGGAATCTTTTAAAGGTTATTTTATGTTCTATTGAAACTGATAAAGGTCTAAGAAAAAAGACTGAATACTATTTGCTATCCGCAAATACTATTATTTCAGATCTAGACCTAAATCTATGCAAAATTTCAGGCCGAGTTCAGTCGTTTTGGCGTGAAGAAGTTAAAACATACCTACATCCAAACTTTCGCATTTATAAGATTAGTGTGATGTGATTGTGTGAGTCGGTAATGTGCTGAATTCTCCGGAAGTGTGAAGCACACGCAAGCCTTGGCAATGGCACGTAGCCGCGTGCTCCACATCCCCGGATCCTGCGGCACGTGCGCGGTGCTGAGGTTGTCTCTTCAATAACACCGCCCGCCCCAGCCCGCTTTTCCTCTTCCTCCAATGTTTAATGTAGACATTAAACATTCCGAGCACGAGGCGGGCGCGGCTCCGTCTCTGACTCTGTCTCTGGCTCTGGCGAGGACGCAGATGTCCTACGATCACTTAATGTTGCTAAAAGTAAATGTTATTCTAGAAATATTGAAGAAAATCCAGAAAGCGAAGTGTAATCTATCAGTTATAATGACTCAGTGACATATAGTCAGTGTTTCCTAAGATGTCTGAGAATTTTGATTGTTAAAAATATTCAGCAAACTTCAACAGTGAAAAATTATTAAATTTTCCTCGAGAAATTCCTAAAAAGGGCCTCACTTGGAGTCCCACCACGTGCGCCGCCCTATCGAAGAGACAACCCAATTAAAATTATTAGATCGAATTCACGATTCCTATAATTTTCGTGACCTTTATCGGCTCCCGATTCGAAGCGAATCGATTCGTCTGATAGGCTCTTAAAATTTTATAAAGACATACTATTTCATATAATAGTTGCATTGAAGTGGTCAACCGACTCGTGCGTTGTGAATCGGGGGTACCTCTTCTTTTCCATGTTGAATACCAAGTGGGCGCTCATCTCCTCGAGAGGATTGTTGATCGAAAGAATCGCCAATAAATGTATTTTCGTAAACCAATTAGGTCGTTTTTTTTCTGAACCCATTTTGTGAAGTGAATAATAAAATAACACACATTACAAAATTCCAAGGGGACATCTCAAAAATAATAAACATTATATCCTGAGATCTCCTTGAAACCTAATCAAATAATAATCATCAAAATGCTAGATCACAGCTGGACCCCGTCTCCCCAAATGACCGCCACAGCCATTACCACCCCTACTTGGTGGTGGATATACCACTCGCACTAAGCGGTTTTCCTCCACCTTCATCATTCGTACCGCTGGGGTTTGGAACACGCTCCCTGCTGCGGTTTTCCCGTCAATTACAACCTGGGTCTCTTCAAGACAAGAGTGAATAGGTATCTTCTCGACCTTCGTGATACATCGTCGGCCACATCTTCACTTTCCATCAGGTGAGATTGTGCTCAAACGAAGGTCTATCTATTGACTATAAAATAAAATAGCGCCCCGGCTTGGCCGCGTCTATCCCTTGCCAGCTATCCACCGCAGATCGCCGTCCGCCTGGCCGCGTGGCGTCTTGCAGTACTGTACCTGGGATCATGAAAGGGTTTTGCAATGTAACATTAGTACAAGGTACTCTGATGTCCTTAACGGAGACTGGCCACGCCGCTGGCGGGTGCGCAGGACATTCACGTGGCACGCACGCAATAGTAGGTAAGTAATACCTGTGGTAATACCATGTTACGTGTGCGCAATAGAAAGTGTGTGCGCACACACTGGTGCACTCTCTATTCTCTCACTCTCCTAATCCGTGACTGTCTCATTGGTCTAGCGGTCAGCTTGTTCAACCACTGATAATGGGTCCTAGTTCAAATCCCGGTTTGGACCAACAGTTGTTATTAGGGTTTCTCTAACAAGAAAACTTCATAGTAGCAGCCCGGAGGAAGTTGGCGGTGTCACACTCGCGTGTCGGTCTGCCCAACCACAATATAATTAGAGTGCTGACAATAATTCCCACATCCTAGCCGCAACCAAGTAGGTCAGTGTGGACCCAAACCGAGTTGCCTTGATTATGCGAGCCGCCACCAAGTAGGTCAGTGTGGACCCAAACCGAGTTGCCTTGATTATGTGAGCCGCAACCAAGTAGGTCAGTGTGGACCCAAACCGAGTTGCCTTGATTATGCGAGCCGTAACCAAGTAGGTCAGTGTGGACCCAAACCTTGATTATGCGAGGTAATTTATTTGCTCACGTGGCGCGCTTGCTTATTAACTACGTACCACGTGAATACGTCATCTACGTCCCGTAGCTCCCACGTAATTGCGTTACGATTGTCGGCGTGCCGTGGCGTGAAGTTAAACAGCAGCTGATATAAGGCTGCGTCGATTGCTATTGCTCCAGTGTAATCTAACAAACATACATTCATTATCCCAAGCATTGCCTAGGCGTGTGCAGTCCACCTGTGCAGATTGGACTAAAATCAGCCCAACCGTCCCCTTGTCAACGGAGCGTGACTGTCGGCACTCTGAGAAATACATAAGAACCGTCACCCTACCACCTACAAGGGGACGATGGTCGACCCGATTCTGGTGATGGTGAACCCACAACGATGGGGCAGGCTAGGGCGACGTGTAGTTTTAATCCAATATTAAGGTATAAAAAACAATTGAAATCCTCCTCTCACGTGAAATAACAAAAGAGGGAGTTAATATTATATTAATTTTGTTTTCTTTATAGCGATTCTTTGTGCTATCTATAATTAGCTACTCCTAATCAGTAATCAAATCTGAATCGGCTGTTCCCGTAGTTAACTTATTTGGTTGAATGAAATGATTCTTTAGTGTAAATAATAATAAAAATTGTGTTTGCTTAAACAAAATGAATGAAGCAGCGCTTGTCTAGCCTTAGCCTTATGAATGAAGCAGCGCTTGTCTAGCCTTAGCCTTATGAATGAAGCAGCGCTGGTCTAGCCTTAGCCTTATGAATGAAGCAGCGCTGGTCTAGCCTTAGCCTTATGAATGAAGCAGCGCTGGTCTAGCCTTAGCCTTATGAATGAAGCAGCGCTGGTCTAGCCTTAGCCTTATGAATGAAGCAGCGCTTGTCTAGCCTCAGCCTTATGAATGAAGCAGCGCTGGTCTAGCCTTAGCCTTATGAATGAAGCAGCGCTGGTCTAGCCTTAGCCTTATGAATGAAGCAGCGCTTGTCTAGCCTCAGCCTTATGAATGAAGCAGCGCTGGTCTAGCCTTAGCCTTATGAATGAAGCAGCGCTGGTCTAGCCTTAGCCTTATGAATGAAGCAGCGCTTGTCTAGCCTCAGCCTTATGAATGAAGCAGCGCTGGTCTAGCCTTAGCCTTATGAATGAAGCAGCGCTTGTCTAGCCTCAGCCTTATGAATGAAGCAGCGCTGGTCTAGCCTTAGCCTTATGAATGAAGCAGCGCTTGTCTAGCCTTAGCCTTATGAATGAAGCAGCGCTGGTCTAGCCTTAGCCTTATGAATGAAGCAGCGCTTGTCTAGCCTCAGCCTTATGAATGAAGCAGCGCTGGTCTAGCCTTAGACTTATGAATGAAGCAGCGCTTGTCTAGCCTCAGCCTTATGAATGAAGCAGCGCTGGTCTAGCCTTAGCCTTATGAATGAAGCAGCGCTGGTCTAGCCTTAGCCTTATGAATGAAGCAGCGCTGGTCTAGCCTTAGCCTTATGAATGAAGCAGCGCTGGTCTAGCCTTAGCCTTATGAATGAAGCAGCGCTGGTCTAGCCTTAGCCTTATGAATGAAGCAGCGCTGTTCTAGCCTTAGCCTTATGAATGAAGCAGCGCTTGTCTAGCCTCAGCCTTATGCATCAGCAGCCTGCTCAAACAACAAACTGAACACAATGCCTATCGATCTTTTTGTAACAATGAACTGTCATTAGCAGATACCTAGCTAATTCATAAGATGTACTTACTAGTTATCTATCACGAACCGCAAAGTGTGCTCTCAACTCATCGCGATTGAGTTCAATATTTACAGTTAATATGAACACTAATAAGCAAATAATAATATACTTACTGGATCAGGTGAGCTAGCTCTAGACTAGTCTAGACCCGCTATACTGAACCTGCGGCCCGCTTGGCCTTTGTTATTGGCCCACCTGAAGTTAACAAGGTTATTGTAAACCAATTTAGAAGTTGCGCCCCTCAGAGAACGGACATTTCGGAACGGGAGTGTGAGCCGAGCGCTATCAGCGATTTTGGCGAAATGTTTAATGAGTTCATCGATTTTAAAAACGATACTAATCTAGAAGTTCTGTTTAAAGAAAAAAGGGAAAATAGAGAATTTATGTGAAATTTAGAATTTTCCCCAAAAATATAAAAGCGTCGAAAGATGTGCCCAAATCCTGCTAACATTCTTTGGGTCTACGGTGACGGTACGGGTACGTGTGCGAATCGTCTTTTTGAAAAATGAAATACACAAAGAACATTTACAGAAACCAACTGACAGGTTCTCATCTGGATGATGTAAGAAGGAGAGCATGGAGCGACAAGCCAGATCTTGATAAAGTTTTGGAAAAGCGTTCACAATATCCAAAACCGTTGAGGTGACTTTATTTTGGACCGTACATCCGAACCCCTCGCAAACCACCTTAACCTACTTCATAGGGATCTTGATATTTCATGCGAAGGCATTTTAGATGAACTAAGTTCGTGCGTTTAGTTTTCGTTTGACAGATTGCCTTTTTTGCGAATTGTTCTCCTTTTTAGGGTTCCGTACCCAAGGGGTAAAAACGGGACCCTATTACTAAGACTTCTCTGTCCGTCTGTCCGTCTGTCACCAGGCTGTATCTCATGAATCGTATTAGTTAGACAGTCAACTGTCTCACAGACTGACTGTGATTTTCACAGATGATGTATTTCTGTTGCCAATAGCGGCAACAGAAACAACAAATACCTACTAAAAACAGAATAAAATAAATATATTTGGGGGCTCCCATACAACAAACGTGATTTTTTTTGCCGTTTATATAGATAATGGTACGGAACCCTTTGCGCAAGTCCGACTTGCACTTGGCCGGTTTTATTATATCAGATAACTAGTACCCATAAGACAAGCTCTGCTTAGCTTGGGGCTAGTGTGTAATGCTGTGTGAATGGTATTATCTTTTTTTGGGTTGTTATTGTTTTGTAGTTCTGTGTTGAAGTGGTCCTGGTTGTTCTGTACAGAAAGCTGTAGCTACAGGAAAACCGGGAATAACCGGTATTACTGAGAGCTTGACCTTATTTTTTTTTTGATAAACCTAGAGTCTAGAACCTAGAGATGGGTGTTACAAACACAATCTTCCCCGAGACCAAAATGTAAGCTGATTTCAATATTGGTGTTACAAACACAATCTTCCCCGAGACCAAAATGTAAGCTGATTTCAATATTGGTGTTACAAACACAATCTTCCCCGAGACCAAAATGTAAGCTGATTTCAATATTAAAGATAGATGTAGTATTGGATGAGCCATTAGTACATCTATCTTCAATGTTCATGGAGAATGCCACGTTCGAGCGGTAACAACCGCAACTCCAACTGACAACAACAATTAAATTAATCTTTAGACTGCATTTTCCATCGTTTTTATATAATCGATGAGACTTTATCGAGTGCCTCGGCTGCTGACGGCCCCAAGGTGCTTCGCTGAAGCTGCGGCCTCGAGTGCTCGTCACACAAGGCCTTACGCATTAAGATCCAGGAAGTTACATTTATGAATACTACCTAAATGTAAGTTAAGTACCTTCTTATTGGTAAGTTTGGTTATAATGTTCATTGTTATTTCGCAGCTCGTAGCCGCTCACAGTTGGACGACGTCATTAAAGAGATTAAAGGTTCAGAGATCATACCAAAACCCTCCACTGCTCAGAGACATCTGGGAGAGTGATCCATGCCAGTCCCTGGATTGTATATTTATTTATTTACTAGCTGTTACCCGCGACTTCGTTCACGTGGAATTAGATTTCTCAACTTATCTTTATAGACTTTGGACTGTACATAGTCCCAATGTGAGTGATGACACAGGATCTGGACAGCCAACTTAAATATTGTTTAAATTTTTCTCGCACTAGAGCCATGTTTTCACGTGGTGTATGGCAATGGCAAGTGGCCCCGCCGTCTTGCTGGTACTAAATATCCTGGAGATCGCGGGCTTTAATTTAAGGAAAAAATAGTTTGTTTATCGCGGCATGTAAACATTCGTCATTGATAGCTCGGACGCTTTATCGAAAAATGGAACTGCAGAATGGACCTAAACTGCAGTTACGAATGTTGAATGTCAAGAATGGTTCTTTTGTGTGATAATAAAGGTAGCCCATTAAATTTGTATTTTATTTACTTATTTTTTAGTTTGGAAAACCAAACCAAACGAATCACCCTAATCGGGGTGCCACGTAACATTACTAATCCGAAAGGAGCTGATTCTGAACCGCGAGTCAACGTGAATAATAATGATAATAATAAAAATTGCACAAATATATTTCGCTGGTTTCTTTAGGTACTCCAGCGTTTTGTCATCTGAGGAGTACTTTAGGACTCTTTTTTTTTGTTTCCAGCACACTTGTTACTTATGCTACTTCCTACAGGGCAACACCGTCAAATTTTCAGAACACGATGAATGAACTATGTTTTGGTTTTGTTAGGAGAATCTACATATAAAATTTTGCTGATCTTATGACTTTTAATGGTATATTTAAGAAAATTAACAAATAAAACACAATGTGGTTTACTACTTACAGCACGGGTATGGTTCGTTTGGATTTCATGGACCGCTGTATCTTTGTCGCGCGTCAATTAATTTTGGTCATACAAGGTATACTCATTTTATTACCGTGTCTTGGAATTTTAAGCCTTATAGATTTCGTGTTTAGTGTTTTGTAGGTCGTATTTTCTCAGTAAAGATCAGAAGATAGCTGGCAGAAAGAAAAAATAACAGTGGTATGAAACAGATAAAAAGAAAACGATTGAGTCTGTTCTGGCAAAACACTGTAACTTCTGATACAGTGTATTTAACGGCGTAACACGGTTTTCATATCGTGATCTCACTTTGGTCTCTACACTAGGATAGCCAACATTGAACGCACGTTTTTGTAGGCCAGCGGTACGGTTCAGATCTGCGAAAACCTTTTTGGTCCGTAACTCTTCCGGTACACATTAGAGGGGTGCTTCGACCGTCTCCTCTGGGTCTGGTCGTGTGGTAGCCGCACGCGGCACATGCAGCTGTTGCTTACGTCGGTCGGGTCCACACACAATGGCAGCCCCCGCCGCTATTGTTGGCGGTCGCCATTGTGCCCGCATTACGCATTGTTGGTGATCACTCTTCGATAAACATGATGTCATATTATTTATACCGATTCATGATCTAATTCTAAATGGATCCATAATATTTTGAATCAATGAAGGACATTTTACTCTCAGAAAATAACTAAACAAGTAGATGTATTACGTACCTACCTACCTATTCGAAAAATCCTTTATTCCGTACCTTTAAGCACGTCACTTGGCGTCAGCAAGTACCTATTTGGCACAGAACGTAAATTTATCTGCGTTTATGAATGTCAAAATCACAGAACTTACTTTTCTGTTCTGTGGTCAAAATAATAACAGTAATTTCCAAGTTTGATTTGACGGTCGGGAGAGCAACGGTCGGGAGAGCAACGGTCGCGAGGAATGGTAGGTTCGTGGATGTGACGGCGCGCGGCAGCGGCGGCGGCGGCGCGATGGTAGGAGCGCATCTTACAATGGCACTATAAAACTTGGAGAGGTGATAATAAATTGTAAAATTGGCACGAAATCAAAAAGATTATTTTATTTCTATTTTTATGTTAGTTGGTGAAATTGTCAAGTTAATACAACTTTTGAAAGTGCCATAGATTATTATTATTAACACTAGGGCGCCATGCAGAGAGAGCAACATTGCGGCAACTTACAGGCAACTCTCAACTCGCTGTTAACAAACTATGCCACTGGCAACTCTTCCATAAACTATGCCACTGGCTTGACTTGGCCGTAAAATATGAAAAAGTTGACAGTTTCTGCAACCAAAATGGCTCTATCTGCATAGCGGCTAACGCATTTAACTACAAATCTTGGGAATTAATAATTTGTCACGTTACGTTTCATTACGATGCTTATTAACATCAAACATCAAAAAGCTTTATTTCCTTTAGACCTTACAGGACTCTTTAGACCTTACAGGACTCTTGGACACGTTACAGAAAATTAAATAATAAAAGTAAAACTACGAAATAAAGATAAATATAAAAAATAAAGGCATCACTTTGATTCACACATTTGAAGCGCATACATTGCCCTATAAAAGATACATTCATCTTGTGTAGCCCAGTTTTAGGCACAGAGAGTTTATTCTTATTTCTAGTATTTATATTATGTATGCCACTATTTTTAGGGAATCGATTGAGATTTTTATCAAACAACTAATTTTCATAAATATACTGTCAATATGTTAATTTCTTTGAATTTATCACGTAGGGATTTCTGGGACCCATATTAAACATTACGCGAAAAGCCCACTTCCGCCGCCAAATACGATGTTAATGTCTGCAGCGTTCCCCCACAGCAGTATACCATAAGACATAATACTGTGGAAGGAGCTGAAACAAACCAGTCTAGGTGTTTCCAAGTCTCTTCGATAGCTTATCTATGTGTGGGCCCCATTGAAGTTTATTAACTAAGGTCATTCCTAAAAATATGTTACTTTCTAAAATTTCTAACGTTTCTCCTTTTATGTTAAACCAATGGACTACTTTTGAGATTGCAATAATCACATCGTCGAATTTTGTAAAATTGGCTAAACTTTTGTTGGCGTTGGTAATGATTACTGATACCTACTAATATTGATTTGTCCGGTTTGGATAACAGTACTCTTTCACAGACCAGCAGCGCAGCGGTAATTAAGAACAGTACCTATTTTACTTAACTACGTTGCATATTCATCCGGAAAATGACAAAGCTAATAAATTAGGGAAAAATTAGGGAAAGCCTTTACCTGATGTCTCGATACATACAATAAGGGATAATTTATAGACCGGGCCGCGTCCGGGCCGCGTCCGGGCCGGGCCGGAGGAGTTAGTACAGAGAAGTCAGCAGACGGGCCCGGACGGGACACGGATCATGCACTGTTTTATATAAACTGCTTCATACAAAATGTATGTAACGTTCCAAATCCGTGCCCCGCCCCCGGGCACGATCCGGTTTAATATAAATCCTCCTTATGGCACCTTAGTTAAACACTATTCGTAGAGTTCTCACCTGGCTTCGGCACCGACACATCTTCACTCTCAGCCATTTTCACTTCTATATTCACCACTAAACACTACAAACTTATTTAGCAGCTAAAATGACCTTTTCAAGAGTTTCCAAAACATTTACAGCAAAAATTTTCCGCCTAGGGATCACTTTAAACCAATTTATGACCGTTAGTGTTTAGAACACACTTATATTATTCTCGCAAAAAGTTTAGTTTTTCAGCTTCAATTTATTCGATTTTTTTCACAGTTAATAGTTCGTCTATAGGCCGGCTTGGTAGTGCGAGTTCGATAAGTGTATGAATGCGTTCGGCTGCTTATCAGTGAGTAGTGTGTGAGAAGGCTGCAGGCAGGAAGTGACCGGGCGGCGCGCGCGCGGGCAGTGCGCCCGCGCACTCGACACGATCGCCTTTATCATTGCAGCGACGATCGCGAGATATTATCTACGGGACATCGGAACAAATCACAGCGCATCACTTCGTGATCTCGCTTTTCCTTAGCATTTCTTAGTGAATCCAAAATAAATCAAATAAATGAATAATGTTGAAACCGAGTCTTAACTCGCTTTTGTAGAGGCTGACATATCAAAACTATAATTAAACTTTCATCCTAAACAGAAAAATTAAAAAAAATGGACACTGGACACCCTAGGCTTGCCACGCCTTGGCAATCACGACGAATCAATCCATGAGGGTGAATTTCCACCAGGTAAATGTTAATGGAACCTCTGGACGATAGCGGGAAAAAAACACTCGACTCCGTGTTTTAGAGTGAACTGATTTATTGCAATGTAGATATGTGCAATGGGAACAACTTTGTCTTCACTTGACTCTAATGATTATAGCTTAACTATGTAAGTATGTATGTAAGTAGTGAAAAGAACCTATGAAAAACCAGTGAGAAGTAATTGGTGCGATGGACACAGGTCTGCGGAGGCCTTAGTCTGAGTTTATACAAAAACACTCAATAAACGTAATCGAGAACCATTGATGCCTTCCACGAAAAAGACTAGGCCCGTTGAAAGCTTCCCCAAGCATTACTTAAGCAGTCATTACGTGATCTCTACTCAAGTGTAGAATCTCTGCTCAAGTAAATCTTTATTACAAAACGTAACTCTGATCCCATTCTGGTTGCCTTTGCATAATGTCTGCTTGAGTGAGTATGGTCTGGTCTATGGTCTGTTTTGAAATAACTACCAAACGTTCCTTTACTTTCAAAAACTTACCTCCTTGATTGATTTTTCTACAGTTTTATTTTATTATTTCGTAAAAATTATTGACAATTACCTAATTGGTGCGAATCGAAACCCAAAAATTGTATTTTAAAAAACAAAACCAACATGAAAATGATAACAAAACATTTCCTAGTTTTGTTCCTAGCTTTCCTTCGTGTGTAGGTACCTATCTACATATTACTACATTTCAGGTAGGTAGTCAACCGATGCCTGAAATTAACTTGATAATCCTGCTAAATTTAATTTTTTTGGGTGTTTTCACGAGCTATGTGGGGGATTTCCGGAATATTGTTTCCTGATATCCCCCACGCGACTGATCAATTTGATTTGGGGGATTTTAGGAAGAAAAATCCGGTAATTCCCCACGTGGGGGACGGCCGTGGGGGATTTCCGGAATAAACCGTTTGTTTCGCATTCCATTCCTAGGCATGAAAGTCAAAATAATTCAGAAAGAAAGGTTCATGTCTAGCTAGCATAACCCTGCCAAAGACATACCATCACCAAAGAAAGTCAACATCGACGCGGCAAAGGCAGTGGTCTCGCATCTTTTTGTTTTTAAGAAAATAAAATGTACCTATTCGTTGATTTTCAATATTCCTAATATTTGTCTACAATCCCGAATCATCATCATAATTTGTAGGTAATAAATAACGGCCAGAAATTGCAGAAATCTCCGACCAAGCGTGGTGTTTACTACACTTGAGTAATCATAGTTAAAAGGGTCACCAAGCACAGATTTGTCAGTTCAGAATCGTTCTAATTATGTAATTACTCAAGTAATGCTTGGTATGTCTAAGCAGTTACTCGTAGGCGTGAACGGAGGAAATCCGCTCTTGAAGGCTACTTGGGTGAGTGTAGATTTTGACTATCTAAACTATGAGTTTGATACTAATGAAAATTAGTATTTACTAATTTTCAAACAATGCTTTGCTTACAAATCTAGACATAATCATCACTCAAGCAGAGATCGATAACTGAGCAAGCTTTCATAATACGGGCCTTAGAATGGTAGTAGACACAAAACGAAGTGTAGCCAAAAATGTGCGATAAATTAGTCACATTTTTCAATTCGTATTATTGCTATGCGTGAAAGCACTGAAGTTGTAATTCTGTTTGGCAACCCACACATACATAGATTCATTTTTATCATTGCAATTTAGAGAATTGTTGAGTGAGCGTGTTTTATCTCTATGATTGACGGGTTTGGGTTAGACACTCATAGGACGCAAAGGAAATACTTAGTTTCGATGCAAGTACCCAGTGTAATGATTTCCCGTTCGTTCTTATTTTTCTTGAAGCACCAATTGAAGACATTTCTGTGACCAAGCTATGTTGGGGTGCTCTATCTACTTACTTTTACTAGAGTGGCAAAATCCGATACAGCCCGGGTGTCGGAAAGTCAAAGAAAGAAAGAAAAAAAAATGTCAAAGTCGGACCTTGTCAGTTTCGTCATTTGTCATGTGTCGACGCGTAATCGATCTTGATTATTTAGTGTTTTTGTGTGTGTAAAGTGATTAATGTGTGAGTATTTTGCGAGGAAATGTTGCCTGGGTACATAATACAGCATTCCACCATCGGTTTTTGTGTTGCCCGGCGCATTTACATTCAAAAGTTTAGTCGGACAAAAAAATTTCGCGCGTGCGTGCCGTTGACCTTTGCAAAGTAAATTATTGTATTAAAACCCTATAGAAATTACTGTTTAACTCTAATAGTGTGTCAATAATGACCTAATTGATATATTCCCACATCCAAATCAGAGTATTCATTTGTAAATTTTAAAATACATGACCGCTTCACAGAACGACGACGGCGGCAAAATTGTGATTATTTTCAAGAACTCTTGGTGATAAATATTTCTTTGGAAACGTGTTCTGTTTTGTTTTTAATGTATCAATAAACTATCTGGCTATAAAATAAAACTAATACTGTACATCAAAATCATAAATTCATAAAGTAGGTACATAAACCTCTATTTACAAACCTCCACCACCATTTTACCTTTTCTCATAGTTTACCTGAATATCATTTAGGTGTTTCTAAACAATTCAAGAACATTTACGTGCTTACTTGTAGGAAATTTCATGGAGAATCCAGATATATATACATACATATGAGTAGGTTATCCTACATTATGATCGAGAAATCTGCGAAAGAATGCACATGTCCCATTTGCGCGTGAAACGCGACGGACGCCCCGCGCCACTCGAAGGTGATTGCGAGCTAATACGAGCGCCGCCACTCAAGAGGATCAATGCCGCAAACGCGACTGCCACTGTCATGTCAAAGTGCAATAAATCACTCAAAATCACTCGAAAACTACCATCGATCCTGTAAAAGTAGAAACAATTGGATCGTTGTCAAACTACGATAAGTAGTTCCTCTCGGTCCGCTAGGGGCGCTACAAGGCGCGAAATGTATAGGAAGGACTCGAATTCGATGGAAGTATTCGAGAGATAATGCGTACCAGTCGTACTAGGTAGGGCCCTGCAGTTAATAATAATTTGAAAAAAACTTTGTATAAAAACTATAATTATTAAACAATTCGTTGTTTAATTACAGTTTAGATATTATGTCAGCCGCTACAAAACAAACTGACTCAAAACTCGGTTACTACATTATTCATCTACCTAATTGATTTATTAAACCGTTCTTTTCAACCTGTTGATCGGAACGAGCTGACAGGACCGCCAGTATCTGTTATTAGATGGCCCCAGTCGCAGTAAATGCGTTTTATTTTATAAGATTTTACAAGTTTGAGCGATGGACCAAAGGTCCTGCTTAGTAATTCTAACCTGTGCCTTTGACTATCGAGAGGACAATAAATGCAATAGAATTCTTCTTCGAATCAATTAAGTAAGTTATAAATAGGAATTGCGAAGCAGGTCCCTAGGTCACCTAGATAGATGGCATGACAGCGGCTCGTCATTGATACGTAGTTGACCTCTGTTACTCGCTGATAGTTACAGATTAAACAGATCACAGGAGACAGGAACTTACATACTATTACAGACTTCAAACAGATACAGATTCAAAATAGGTTCTTTTCATAAACACTATTCTTGAGATTAATGTATAATGTAGGTATAAATTAGTATACAAATATTAATTCTTGAACATTGGTAGTAAATGAAGATATAAAATAATTTAACGTGTTTTATCATCATCATCATCAGTCTACAGATATTAGTTGTAGTTGAATGCTGGACAGAGGCCTCCCCTAATGAGCGCCAAAGCGGCCGGTCTTCTGATGGACTTCAAGTTCCTAAATAGTGAAAATGGGTTTGGAGTTCCTTCCAAACCCATTTTCACTATTTAGGTGAAACGGTGGTTACTTCGAAAGTGCGGTGTAATTTTATCTAGTGACGACATCTAGTTAAAATTCGAGTCTAATTTAGTTTGATGTGATAAGGGATCGATGAGACATGGATGAAACGACGAATGAAAAGACTTCTTGTTTATTCTTGTTGCCATGGAAACCATTGGTACCGATACTTAAAATTATCATGATAATATGATGTTTAGATGCGTTTTACGGTGCTTAAATCAATTCCTCGAAGATCAATTCATTCATTTGGGGTTGATTCCTGGGATCACCTCAAATTCAACTTATAAAAAAAAAGGAAAATCATCAAAATCTATTTAGAATTGGCGAAGATATCCCCAACATTATTACAGCTAGTCGCAGTCGTCTACATTATCCGGATAAATGCTAATCGCTCGAGAATGTTTTCTTCTGCGACCAATTCAAAATCATTCTCTTACAATAGCGAAATCATTTTTTAAACGGGTCTAAGAAATCGACTTACATCAATAAAAAACACAGCGGAACATAGAACCTCCTGCTGAAGTCGGTAATAATATCATTATCAGCGACAAAATAGATACAACCAATACAAATTACACAGGTTTCACAACGTGAACCTATTTGAAGACAACAGGAGTTTCCTAAAATTTGAAAGCTAGTAATCTACTTTTTAAATAAATAATGTTACCTGCTTCTCTTTCATGAGTCCTCTCTGGAACCCTCACCTTCACGATGAATTCCTTCACAGAAACCAAGGTCTTCAATGTACCAATCCGAATCAAACGAATTAACAACATCTAAGCACTATAAAATCCACTTTCAATTTGATTATTATACCAAAACAACTGAAAATAAACCGTGTATTTTCAGTTATTTTGGTATCACAATTAGGACTCATTATAAGTCGTTGAGCAAGCCTGACTACTGTCGACGTCATGTTTGTGTCAACTCCTGAAACAATGACGTGTTGCCACACACTGTCTGTAGGTTTTCCTTCACTGAAATAATATAAAAATGAATATATTTGTTATCGCATCGATCGACTGATAGCAGTTTTTTATGGCATGAATTATTAATCTATCAGCTGTTGTTTAGATTACGTTTGTTGTAGTAACGCAGTGCCAAGGGAAATATATTATTTTAATTAGCGTAGTTTATTGCCATTTTATATTATTGACTATAACTATTTCCTAGTTAGGTATTCCTCTTTGTTAGTGACAACCTCTGTGGCGCGGTGGGTGGATGCGGGTTCGATTCCCGCCTCGGGGCAAATGTTTGTACGATTTGCAGATACTTGTTCCGGAGTTCTGGTCTTTTTATATGTTTAATAAAAATATATATCTATGTGTTGTATTGTATTATGTATATCAGTTATCTAGTACCCATAACACAAGCTCTCCTTAACTTGGGGCTGGATAATGCTGTGTGAATTATCCAGCATTATTTATTTCATGTATTGTCTTTGTCCCGTCTCATCATAATCATTATCATGTCGGCCTTTTCGGGATCCACTCGTGGATGTAGACCTCTTCTCTCATTTTCTTATTATATCTCCTAATGGAGATATAATAACGGTCGATAGTAATCTATCGACCTACATTGCGTTATCTACCTACCTACTTACTGATTTGCTATCAGCCATCGAAATAGGTGATGGAAAACAAACATTTCTAATGCAGTACAGAGTTGCAAAAGACGGTTTCTGTATTCAATGATCCTCGATCTAAGCATGATAACATCGTACAAGCTGGGGAAGCATTTATTTTGCATCTCTACAATAAATCTAATCTTAAACTTGATTTGGATGAGCTGAGGTACTGTTCGACAAACAGGCTGTTGCCAAGCAAACTGTAAAAGATAATTTTCAGCTCTCATCTCTGCCACCTTCTAAAGTAACTCGGCAGCACTAGTACCGAGTCTATTTATATTCAGATTCAGATTCAGATTCAGATAGTTTATTGTCACACATCATACAAAATAAAAAAATTACAAAATATTGTAAATTAAATTAAATGCTGAGGCTATGACTCGTCAAAAAACGGTAAATACAATTTTGCTGTAGAGGGGCAATAGTCGAGGTATAAGTTAATGCTTAAATCTAAGGTTCTCGTAAATCTACTTTAAGTTAGGTGATTTCACGAGGATGTCAGGAAATTATGAGGACTTGACATTAAACTGACTATAATCATTTTCTAAAAACTCTTTGATGCTATACAGCGTTTGGTCAATTAAAAGATTTCGTAATTCGATATTAAACTTATTTTCATTTGTAATCATTTTCAACTTTAGAGGGAGCTTATTATAAAGTTTTTGGCCAATTACTTTTGGGAGCTGTTTTAGCATGCTAAGTCTGTGTTGGATTGGCTCTATCATCATTTTATTTCGTGCGGCGCGTTTATTACTACCCCCTCTTATATTATAGTCACCTAGATGTAGTCTGACATACTTTATGACCTCCATTATGTAGACTGCTACTGATGTTAATATGCGAAGGTTTCTAAAATGATCGCGACATGATTCTCTGTACTTTGCTTTTAATAACACTCGAATGGCACGCTTTTGTATTTTAAGTACTCTTTCATGATCAGTTGAGCTTCCGAATAAGATAATGCCATATGACATAACCGAGTGTATGTATGCATAATATATATCTTTAAGAGCTTTGGGCGAAGTAATGGGTCTAAGTTGTTTCAGTGCGTAAATTCCTCTCGCCATTTTTTTACACGTTGAATCTATATGCTGTTTCCAAGATAGTAATGGATCTAATTCAAACCCTAACATTTTTACTAACTTTGAACTTACTAAGGTGTTTCCGTCTAGTAAAGGTATAGGTGTTCTATTTACAGTTTGTGAAGTCGTTGAAAAAAATAATATGTCAGTTTTATTTTCGTTAAGTTGTAAGCCATTAATTTTAAACCAACTGCTTAATTTAGCTATAGTGTCACTTATATCACTCAGAAGGACTTCGTTACTTTCTGCTGCTAAGATGACAGTAGTGTCGTCAGCATACTGAATAATTTCGCCCTTGATATCTAAAAAGACTATATCATTTAAAAACGCCAAAAACAAGGTATTTCCTAACGCGGACCCTTGAGGAACGCCTATGGTAGAGCATTTGGGAGCTGATCTGACCCGTTTTCCTTTTATTTTAACCTCTACTATCTGCTGTCTATCTCTTAAAAAAGATTTAATAAGATCTAAGCTATTTTCTACCAAGCCATATATCTTTAGTTTCTCTAACAATAGCTCATGATTGATAGAGTCAAATGCTTTTGACAAATCTAAGAAAACTCCCGCTACTTTTTTCTTAGCTTCAAGGTGGTTCATTACTTTTTCTATTAAACATTGAGTGGCCGATATTGTGGATCTGCCTGGTCTGTAAGCATGCTGACTATGTGACATAATTTTTTTTACAACTAGATGGTTTATAATAGAGTCGGATAAAACCGATTCTATAAGTTTCGATATAGTGGGGACTATTGCAATAGGTCTATAGTTTTCTATGTTAGACATATCTCCTTTTCCTTTAAAAAGAGGTGTTATTCTTACTATTTTTAAACACTCTGGGTAACAATTGGATGTGAGAACACCGTTTATTAAAAAGAGCAAATGTTCACTCAAATAGGACATAATCTGATACAGAAAAGTGCCTGTTAGATCGTACAGATCTTTTGTGTTAGATTTATAAATTTTTTTCTTTGCTAATTTTAATAATGCGTCCTTATTTATACACTGAAATGACAAGTTGGTCTGTTTAATATAGTTTTTTCTTAAAAATTGTAATGCGTTTAATTTATTGGGCATAATTGATTTTTGGAGCTTGGTTCCAATTGAAATAAAAAAGTTATTAATATAATCTGCAATGAATTCCGGTTTAATTTGTGTATTTGTTAAATTATCACTGAGATCCCATTCCCACTCTTTTATAGCTTTGTTTGTTTCTTGCTTTATTATGTTCCACACCTCTTTTTTGGGATTTTTAGAGTTAATAATGCGGTTCTCTACATAGTAAATTTTTTCTTTTTGAATGAGATCATTTCTGTTTTGAATTTTTTCACTGATGAGGCCATTTTTAGATATTAACTCTGGATACTGTCGTTGAATTATATACAAGTCATTAATGTCATTCTGTAATTTTATTATTTTGTCATTTATCCAAGGGCATTTTTGTTTATTATTAATACGTTTTAATTTACTTGGAAAATAAATATCTAAATTCCATATTATTTTATTCATGAATGTCTTAAAACTATTATTATCATAATTATCCAATATTTTATCCCATTCATATGCCAACATTGCGCTACCAAATTCCTCTATTTTCTGAAAATTGAAAGTACGCGATTCAATGTATCTGAATTTTGCTGTTCGGTGATTAATGAGCTCTACACTAGCTAACTGAGCATCGTGGTCCGACAAAGCTGTAGCCAACGGCTTCACATGAATGGCATGACGTTGAATGTTAGTCACCACGCAGTCAATAGAGGTAGCAGAGTCATTTTTTATTCTGGTGGCGAAATCAACTACATTTCTAAAACCATTTATTAACATTAACTCTGTCAAATCTTTTTTCATTGGTAAATTTAGTAGAAAATCTACATTCCAATCCCCCATAATGATTATTTTAATTTTCGAGACGCTACATAATATTTCAAAAAGTTTTTTAAGTACCTCGATCATGATAGTGAAATCACCTAATCCTGTTCTATATATGCCTATAATCCACAATGAATCATAAGGAGTGCAAATCTCTAATGACGCTAATTCACATTCGTACTCTACAGTTAACGAGTCAATACTGTTGATACGTTTACATTTAGTGTTATTTCTTACTAAATAGTAGTAACTTATAAGTGGATGGGAAACGACCTTGTGAATGGGGCTGGATAAAGCGTGGCCAGACTTTTGTTCCACTAACAACAGAGCAGCCCCCTGCGCCTGATCAGTTGTTACATCTTATCTGCTGCGGTTATAAAAAAGGGTGCGAATGCTGGTATGAGTGTCGGAAAGCTGGCTTGATGTGCTCGACGATGCGCCGCCATTCCTTGGCCAATCATGTGAAAATTCTTCTGAAGTTATGCAAGATGATTAAACTTGCAATATTTTGAATCATAGTGTAACCACTAATATTATAAATGTCAAAGTTTGGATGGATGGATAGATAGATAGATGGATGGATGTTTGTTACTCAATCACGCCAGAACGGCACACCGGATCTGGATGAAATTTGGCACAGAGATAGATTATAGTCTGGAATAGGACATAGGCTACTTTTTATCCCGGAACTCCCACGGGAACGGGAACTACGCGGGTGAAACCGCGAGGCGCTGCTAGTATAGATTATTTTAATTTATATTTGACGCTCTTTTACTGGCTGATCATGCATACGATGCAGCTTAGTGTAGTGTCCTAGCAATAATGTGGGTAGATCCAGCTACAATGTTCTAGGTACCTGCATTATAAAATAAAATCATTCGGTCTGCTCAAGGATTACATGGAGTTTCTATTTGTGTCACCTATCCGAATTAAATAGATTTATCACGTATAAACCATTTGGCGACGAGTGAAAACTTTAAATATTGCGTGTTTAGTGTCCCAGGACCTTGTGATAACGTTTAAACGATGGCGGTCGGCAAAATTAAAGAGTTTGATACGGAGTGCGGTAACTGGAGCTTGTACTGCGGGCGGGTCGAGATGTACTTTCGTGCCAACGCGATCAAAGATGAATTGAAGTTGCCCACACTAATATCGCTAGTTGGTGACAGTGTTTACGAATTAATGGTGAATTTGTGCAATCCAAAGAAGCCTACGGATCTGACCTACGATGAACTCGTGACAATTGTTCGTGAACATTTACAACCAAAGCCATCTGTCATGGCGGAACGTTATCGTTTTCGTCAAAGGCGCCAAGAAACCGGCGAGAGTATAATGCAGTACATCGCTGCCCTAAAAAAACTTTCTAAAGATTGTGAGTTCAAAGAAACGCTGACGGATAATTTGCGTGATCAATTTGTTTGTGGAGTGAGCAGTGACCTTATCAGACAAAGGTTATTTTCGGAATGTAACCTAACATACGCCAAGGCGCTGAAATTGGCTACGTCCCTGGAGGCTGCAGAACGAGATGCGGCGGCCGTGGACTCAACGGCGCCGAACAGGAACAGCGGCAGCAGCGGCGGCGGCGGCGGGGCGAGCGCAATGCACGTGCTGCGTGCGGCGACGATGACGGCGGACCGTGGCGGCGGCGCGGGCGGCGGCGGCCGATTCCACAAGGCGCAGGGCACGGCGGCGGCGAGCGCGCCTGCCCAGGGGCGCGGATGTGCAGCGTGCGGAGGGCAGCATCAGTCTGATGGATGCCGATACAAAAACTTTGTATGCAGCAGTTGCCGGAATAAGGGCCATCTAAAGAGGGTTTGTCCTTATAAGGATACGTCGGCCAAGCCCAGCAGCGGAACAAGGTACAATAAGCGAGGAAGCGACAGCGGACGACGGCGCGAGGCCGGCGCGCACTACGTGCGGCCAGCGGGGGCCAGCGAGTCGGCTTCGGACGACGGCGACGACGTGGAGGAGCCGCTATTCCAGTTGACGTTGGGCGACTACAAGCCGGTGAGTCTAGACGTGACGTCAAGCTTACAATCAAATATGCCTGTCGGAGGATTCAAAAAAATACTGCGTCATAAATACCCACCGTGGGTTATTCAAATACAATCGCCTGGTGTACGGCCTGTCGTCCAGCAGTGGGATTTTCCAGCGTATCGTTAGTAATTTGGTAGAGAACATTCCTAACGTTCAGTGTTTTGCTGATGACATAATATTAACTCACAAGGACAGAGCCTCACATTTAAAAGCGTTAGAGACGCTTTTACGTAGGTTAGAATCGGCAGGTATGAAGGTAAAATTAGAAAAATGCTCATTCCTTGCGAAAGAGGTTAAATACCTAGGCTACATCGTAGATAAGAACGGCATCCGGCCGGACCCTGAGAAGCTACGCGCGATCAAAGACATGCCAAATCCAACTGAAATATCTGAGCTTCGATCTTTTCTGGGCATGGTTAACTTTTACGCCAGATTTGTACCTAAACTCAGCGGTATACTCCACCCGCTGCACGAGCTTCTGCATCGCGGCAGTCGGTGGCAGTGGGGCGCGCGTCACCAGCAGGCGTTCGAGCGCGTGAAGCAGATGCTGATGGGGCGGCGCGTACTGGCGCACTATGACCCGGCTTGCGAGCTCGTGCTGACGTGCGACGCGAGCGCGCTCGGCGTCGGCGGCGTGCTGTCGCAGATCTCTCGCAGCGGCGGCGGCGGCGGGGTGGAGCGCGCAGTCGCGTACGTTTCTAGGAAACTTACTAAGGCGGAACAGGGCTACGCTCAGATTCACCGTGAGGCGCTAGCAATAGTTTATTGTGTTAAAAAATTTCACCAATATCTTATTGGCAGGAAATTCAAATTAAAGACGGATCATAAACCGCTAGTTAGTATATTTGGTTCCCAAAAGGGCATACCTACCATGGCCGCTAGCCGTATGCAGCGCTGGGCGCTGATCTTATCAGCGTATGACTTTGCAATAGAGTATGTAGGTACGCATAGCAACGGTGCAGACATTTTGTCACGTTTGCCGGTTCAAGAGAAATGTGTGGAGGAACCACCGGAGCAGACTTACCTACACTTTGCAACCAACGCGATGCTGCTCGATGGGGAGGTGATAAGGCGCGAAACGGCACGAGATCCACTTCTTAGCCGCGTGTGCGGCTATGTCGAAAACGGATGGCCGCAAGCCGTAGGCATAAAACAACTCGACCCATATTTCACCCGGCGGAACGAGCTGTACATAGAACTAGGTTGCGTTATGTGGGGACATAGGCTGGTGATTCCAGAATCAGGTAGGCAATCTGTACTTAGCGAATTGCACGAACCACATATGGGCATTGTGAAAACAAAAGCTTACGCGCGCAGTTATGTTTGGTGGCCAGGTCTGGACGAAGCCGTGGAAGCGACATGTCGTGCCTGCGTCACGTGCGCGGCCGTGGCCGCGGCGCCGCCCGGCGCGCCGCCCTCGCCCTGGCGGTGGCCGCACTCACCTTATGAGAGAATACATTTAGATTTCTTAGGACCCATCGATAACCAAACGTATCTTGTGTCAATCGATGCGAGATCCAAATGGATTGAAGTTTTCAAAATGAAACGTACTACGGCTGAAACAACTATAAGTAAATTACGCGAATCGTGGTCGCGGTGGGGAATTCCAAAGCAGGTCGTGTCCGACAACGGACCACCATTCACAAGTAGTCAGTTCAAAACGTTCCTAGAGAGGAATGCCATTCATCAAATGTTTTCAGCGCCGTATCATCCGGCTTCCAACGGCGCGGCGGAAAATGCGGTTAAGATAGTAAAGAATGTCTTAAAAAAGGCACGACGAGAAGGAGTCGATCCGGAATTAGCGATTCAAAGGTATTTGTTAGTTTACCACAACACGCCGCATTGTGCGACCGGCGCGAGCCCAGCGCAGCTACTACAGGGTAGGCATCTAAGGACACGTTTGGATATTATTAAACCTGATCCAGGGCGTAAATTGCGTGACCGTGAATTCGAAGCGGTCGAACACGCGAAAAGGGCTAGGCAATTTAACCCGGGTGAGGCGGTATGGTACAGGAACTTTGGATCTAGTAACAAGTGGGTATCAGGCAAAATCACAGGTCGGAATGGCACGAATAATTACGCGGTTAAATCGTCCGATGGCACAGCCGCCGCAGCACATAGACATATCGACCAACTGAGACGTAGGAGCACATGCGTATTCCCTAGTGAGTCCACTACCAACACTGGCGGCGAATCGACCGCCATGGCCGAGCTGCCAACGTCGTCGCACGGGCGACAGCTTCCTGAGCCTATTATATCGGTGGAGGCGATGGAACAAGGGTCTGATCAGGTATCGCCAGATATCAGTCAAGGTTCTGAACAAAAAGAGTCATCAATAGTACATCCAACACCTCCCGTTATCGAGGCAGACGTGACTCCCAATAAAAGAATACGCTGGCCTGTAAAAAGGTACGGCTTAGACATAGACTAGACTTTAAGTTAGATTGTAAGCGTTATAATGTAGAAACATCATATTGTAATTGCAACGTTACTTGTACTATGTATTGTCTGTTTTGTTGTGTATTACTTATATCTTTGTATACCTTGCTCTTACCTTTAAGTTGTTTATAAAGTTCATAGTAGTATAAATGAATACCTACTTATCTGAGTTCTAACGATACACTACTTAGCTGTCTGCAATATGTATATATTATAATAAGAAGTAGGTTTAGTAACTAGATGTAAGTTTGTAACTAGATGTAAGTTGTAACTAGATGTAAGTTGTAACTATGTAGGATAAGTAGGTATTCTTAAGTTAACGGTGGAGGATTGTAGTGTCCTAGCAATAATGTGGGTAGATCCAGCTACAATGTTCTAGGTACCTGCATTATAAAATAAAATCATTCGGTCTGCTCAAGGATTACATGGAGTTTCTATTTGTGTCACCTATCCGAATTAAATAGATTTATCACGTATAAACCACTTAGTTGCTGGTTTACAAACTAACCGAGTCATAAAAATAAATAAATTATAGTACCTACATATTTGATCCGAATCCCACCTAAAATCGAAAATCTCCCTAACACCCTGTATATCTCGGGAAGCACGCGGATTGAGGAATTTTAAATAATGATTCAGTATCTTACACAGAATAAATGAACAAAAATTCAGCTGGTTATGAAGGATTTTGTATCAAAAACCTAAAAATCCTGGGCTAATCAGGCAAAGATACACCCAGTGCTCTACAGAGGTGTTCAATGCTTATGTTTAAACTTGATCGAAGGTTGTATCGAGCGATGCAGAAGAATGCGCTTGTTTGTTTGTTTGTTATTGTTTGTGTCGGACTATCCCGACCCTGCCGATGCAAGTGCTTACATGCAGATAAGCCAGGCTGCGACACGTCACTGCGTCAAACCTCGACTGACGCACGGAATATGTTCCTTGCTCCTACGCATTCCACAGGTTAAGTGAAACCTTCAAAGGATCGGCCTAACCCCCTTCCTCTACTTACCTCCCTTTAAGAAACCAAAAAATCCTCAACCCAACGACATCAAGGATCCCTTGTATGTAATAGAAATCCACGACATTTGTCAGAAACTTGGAAACCGATCTTGTTCATATTATTTTAGCCTAAATCTTCCAACTGAAAAGCCTACAAATCGTCCAGTAGTAAAATAGTAAAGGTAGGCACACCGTTATTATTGTGCGGGGAAAGTCATGAATGAGCAGATTGTAGTGCCTGTTCCCTCTAAGGACAAAACGTAACGTTTACAAACGTAATGTTTCTGTGGTTTAATCGCAATCATTTGTGTTTACCAATGAGCAGTGTATGAGTAAAGTAGATACTCATTATGTTTTATGACACACAATGTTGGATTTCTCTCGCACCACCACCACGTTGTAATGTAATTCAAAGCACGCGAGTGCCTCGCGAGTACTGCGCGTGCGATTGAAACGTGATTGTACATTGATAGGTATGTAAAGGGGAGGGGGGAGGTCCCGTCCTCGTGACCACCGTCGTGTCTTGCTGAAGGTGAATGCAGAGATCTCTTTGTGAAAGTGCTCTTCCATCGAGTTCTGCCTTCCCGTCCAATAGTATGGAAGTATTTCCGGTACTACATCTAAATAATGGCAAATAAATAAAAAAATGACTTAGAATATGTATCACCCCAACTCTTCCCGTGGGTGTCGTAAGAGGCGACCAAGGGACATACACCGGGGGGTGGGCAGCAGCGCCTCTTGCAGAACAGATCTACCACCGAACTGCGATCCCGACCCGCGTGTCCGCGTGGGGATTATGGGCATTGCCTCCCATGAGATGAAATCCCAAAAGACGATTATCAGGGGGAGGCCTGTCTGTGTCCAGCTGTGAACCATTGTAGGCTGTTGAGGAGGTTGAGTTTGAGGAAACTTGCTATTGAACGTGTTTTGTATTTGCTTATTGTAGTGGTTTCTACATTATGTATTGGTGCATACAGAAAGGTTTCTTACGTCGCCGAGCCCTAAACCTCATTGCCCTAAACTTGACCGCCGTCGTAGAGACCTTATCATTATTACCTTTTACTAGAGATTGTTCATTCATTTAACAAAAAAACTGTTTTAAATCTACTGAGTTGTAATTGAAACAATTATTCGAGCTTGCTACAAAAGTCCAAGTGGAAGCCCAGCCGCGCCCTAGCTCCGCGCCGCACTCCTCTGTCAGATGTTTTATGGCTCGGAATTAGCCATAAGCCGCCGCCATTACGACCGCGATATGCATACCGAACATTTTCCTCCACATCTGATTTATTGGTAGGAAAATTCGACCTGACCACTATTAGTTTATGTAATTTATAAGATATTAGGACATTTAAAGTATTTAAATTGTTTTTATAACAATAAATAATGAAAAGCTTCTAGGCGCGGCAGCGCACGTCATTTTACAGAATAAAAATAGCCAATTCAGTCTAGGTATACTTACTAATGTAAGACACATTTATTACAACAAGACTTATGCAAAATGTCATCTTGATTAATGCATTATTTTTGGCGAAGAGGTAACGCACACTAATCCAAACTTTTGCAATTATAAATTCTGTTATGATATTATAATCAATTTGCAGTATTAAATTCGAAGACAGTAGTAACTAACCAACGTATTGTTTTGTTCTTCTTTCCCGTGGTACCTACAGTTCAACTGGTCCAGGTGACTGTACTACAAGTGGGTAGGTACTACACTAATTTAGGAAATACGAATATTACTTGAAGCTCGCTTTTCGGTTCCAAAATGGACCAGCTGTCATTCATAGGCTAGAATGATGATCAATAATATAAAACCCCGGAGTGTTCCCTACACGACGCCACACCGCACTGCCAAGGACGGGATGCAAATGAGATGCGAAGTGAGATCTAGGTACGTGACGCGCAGGAGGCCCTCGAGGGCACCGACGAGTGCTTCGAGGAAAACGTTACAGGATGCTACAATAATATATACAGCTTATTGAGCAATAACGCGACGCACGACGACGTGTGACTGTCGAGAGCGAGTTATTTATTTGAATACTAGTTAGCAACAACTAGGTATTATAAACTAACTTCTACGCTACAACTACCACTACAATAACGGATCGTCTCAAATACGAGCACGCAAACGAAACCTCTAATGCTCTCATTCTCTCTTATGTACATATGATTTTAAAAACCCTTAAAACTGCGCAGATTTATTGCACGACGCTCAATACATTTAGGGACAAGACGATGTACATAAGTACATTGTCATACTACACTACACTAGCTACACTAGCCAAACTCGATGTAGAATGCTTATTAACAAACCACCCATACTTAATCCAAAATTTACTCTGTTGCCGTCTTTTTAACACGCAATTCACATTTCTTGTCGATTTAAGGTCCTTCCTTAAACAGCTGATTATGCAAAATGTTAGACTTAAAATGTCTCCGATACATATCGCAATAAATAAAAAAAACCTTCAATGAATAAATATTGCAAAATATAATCATACCTACTATGTCAAACTCGACGCAAATCAAGCGAGTTTGTGTCGCGTTTTGTTTAAAAGTACAAAGATTCTACATCGAGTTTGGCTAGTGTATATCTCAAGTAGAGATCTGAATCAATAGCGTTTTCTTCGGTAGGCTTACAAAATTAGCACATCTTGTTTTTGATCAGCACCGCATACCGTCCGCTGCAGCTGTGCTGAGCCAGCCTTCCCCAAATTGAAGATAATGCTTGTATTATAGGTATCAATCCTTAAAACATTTTTCAACCTCCCACATTGTAGGCGAGCATACCCTCCAATAGAACAATGTCGACCAAAACCCTATTATCCCTATTCAGTATTTTAAACAGTTCATAAAACGAAATTTTATCAAGAAATCAATTAACTCCATAGATGGTTACCAACATCAATAAAGTTACCGCGGTAGTATGAGAGCGCTCTTAATGCTTAGTCCGATGTCGCGCAGTTCCGCACCGCCAATAGTATTTAAGAAAATCAGAGTCAATTACCTGAAATCGCTTAGCGTCAGCGATCATAAATCTTCCACAAGCTGTTACCCGCGACTTCGTCCACGTGGAATTAGATTTTCTCAACTAATCCATAAAGACTTTGGACTGTACATTGTCCCAATGTGATGTCTAAGTGCTTATTTTGTAAGCCTAAAGAAATAAAGTTTTTGAATTTTGTCACAGGATCTGGACAGCCAACTTAAATATTGTTTAAATTTTTCTCGCAATAGAGCCATGTTTTCACGTGGTGTAAGGCAAGTGGCCCCGCCGTCTTGCTGGTACTGAATATCCTGGAGATCGCGGGCTTTAATTTAAGGAAAAAATAGTTTGTTTATCGCGGCATGATAACGTTCGTCAATGACGAACGTTATATATATAGCTCGACGCTTTATCTGGAACTGCAGAATGGACCATATTAACTGCAGTTACGCATTTTGAATATCAAAAATGGTTCTTTTGTGTGATAATAAAGGTAACCCAATAAATTTGTATTTTCTTTACTTTTTTTTTACCCCTTAGAGTTTGAATTTCCAAAATTCCTTTCTTAGTGCTCATTTTCATACCAGGACCTACACACTTTGCGAGTTTCAAGTCTGTACGCTTACTGGTTTAGGCTGTAGCTTGTCTATATGTCAGGACAGGAGTTATATTAGTATAGATGAGAAAAGCAACTTTTAATTTTCAGCAAAAGATGAACGAAATGTGTGTTTATTTTGCCGGGACAATCTACATGTCAAGTTTTTTAATTCTATTGCAAACGTTTGCTGATATACAGAGCATTTTTGTTTAATTTTTCCCTGTAAATTTGCATAATACAAACAGTCAAATATCAAAAATCTATGAATGAAATGTGTGTTCATTTAGTCTCATCAATCTACATATAATTTTTTTAATTCAATTGCAAACGGTTGCGGAGGTACCATAGAGTTTTTGTTAAGTTTTTTACTTTATATTAAGATATAGGAAAACTCTGTCATAATTTTGGAAAACTATGGATGAAATGTGTTATTGTTTTGAAAGACAATCCTCCAATTTCAACCATTTGTTTCAGTCTTCTACTTGCTTTGTCCATGCTTCTCCCCCTATTTCTACCATCAACAACACGCACAAGCCCTTCAATGGAGATAGGCAGGACATTTAATCTTAAAAGAGATTAATATAATAATTATGTTATAGAATGATGCTACAACGAAGTGTTTCGAAAACAAGATTACATAATAAATTGATGACGATTCTCTTTAATATAACCTTATTTCTTATTTGATAATTAATAATTGCTATTTATAAATTTACTTATAAGTAGTAAAAAAAATACTTGTTTATGTGCTTATTTTGTAAGCCTAAAATAAATAAAGTGATTGAATTTGACTGCAATTTTCCTGCTAATTCCATCCGCTGTAAGTACAAAATTAACAGGTCATCTGCAACATTAAACTGTACGTGTTGGCAACTTTCCTGCCGGTGACCCACAGGTGACCCATAGGTGGCCCACGCGTGGCCTTGTGCGTTTACCTGCTGCGTCTAGGTCACAGGTAAAATGGTACTAAGCAGCATCTTACAAATAGGACACTTCGTTTTCCTTTAACAATAAAAAGATTTTCCCTTTGAGCCTGGAAATGTCGAAGTGCATAATTCTAGCTTGGGCCTGCGGTTTTACAAGCGTTCATGAATAAAACCCAACATAACATAGAAACATGAAACACATTAGTTTTCCTGGCCTGGGAAATATACATTTTAGATTATAGATGAGACTTCAGGCCCAGAAAGATAGGTAGCTAACGCGCTTGCAGTGTAGAACGATTATCAAGCAGGACATCTCCTAGCTAACTGAGCGAGACTTAAGGCCCAGAAAGTTAGCTAACGCGCTTGCAGTGTAGAACGATTATCAAGCAGGACATCTCCTAGCTAACTGAGCGAGACTTCAGGCCAAGAAAGTTAGCTAACGCGCTTGCAGTGTAGAATGATTATCAGGGCATCTCCTAGCAAACTGAGCGAGACTTAAGGCCCAGAAAGTTAGCTAACGCGCTTGCAGTGTAGAACGATTATCAAGCAGGACATCTCCTAGCTAACTGAGCGAGACTTCAGGCCAAGAAAGTTAGCTAACGCGCTTGCAGTGTAGAATGATTATCAGGGCATCTCCTAGCAAACTGAGCGAGACTTAAGGCCCAGAAAGTTAGCTAACGCGCTTGCAGTGTAGAACGATTATCAAGCAGGACATCTCCTAGCTAACTGAGCGAGACTTCAGGCCAAGAAAGTTAGCTAACGCGCTTGCAGTGTAGAATGATTATCAGGGCATCTCCTAGCAAACTGAGCGAGACTTCAGGCCAAGAAAGTTAGCTAACGCGCTTGCAGTGTAGAATGATTATCAGGGCATCTCCTAGCAAACTGAGCGAGACTTAAGGCCCAGAAAGTTAGCTAACGCGCTTGCAGTGTAGAACGATTATCAAGCAGGACATCTCCTAGCTAACTGAGCGAGACTTCAGGCCAAGAAAGTTAGCTAACGCGCTTGCAGTGTAGAATGATTATCAGGGCATCTCCTAGCAAACTGAGCGAGACTTAAGGCCCAGAAAGTTAGCTAACGCGCTTGCAGTGTAGAATGATTATCAGGGCATCTCCTAGCAAACTGAGCGAGACTTAAGGCCCAGAAAGTTAGCTAACGCGCTTGCAGTGTAGAATGATTATCAGGGCATCTCCTAGCAAACTGAGCGAGACTTAAGGCCCAGAAAGTTAGCTAACGCGCTTGCAGTGTAGAATGATTATCAGGGCATCTCCTAGCAAACTGAGCGAGACTTAAGGCCCAGTAAGTTAGCTAACGCGCTTGCAGTGTAGAATGATTATCAGGGCATCTCCTAGCAAACTGAGCGAGACTTAAGGCCCAGAAAGTTAGCTAACGCGCTTGCAGTGTAGATCGATTATCAAGCAGGGCATCTCCTAGCAAACTGAGCGAGACTTAAGGCCCAGAAAGCTATGCTATATATATATATATAAACGCAATAGTCTATTATGAACCATAGATTTAAATCGTTAGATGCGCCCTCGGACCAAAAAACTGTGGCATTGTCTTTGAATGTGTGCGTTAACCAATGCCTACGCACGCACACTACTATAATGAGTAGTTGAAATTTAGTGTTTTTGTCATTAAATCTAATTGTTATTATTAACATTGTTTGTGTAATTACATTGCACAAACTTCTGTGAAAAAATAAATGACCTATCTGCCCTGAAATCGAAAATATCTAAATGTGTGCGTAAATCATTTGCGTGCGTGCGACGCACGCACACTACCTAATGAGTAGTTAAAAAAGTTTTATTGCCAATAAACCTAATTATTATTATAACCATTTAATGTGCAATCAAATTGCACACACTTTCTATATAAAATAAAGGTTCTATTGTGCCCTGAAATCGAAAATATGCCAATGCGCGAAAAGTGTGCAGTCTTACACAGACTGCACTCTTTTGTACGGTCTGCAAATTCATCAGATTACAAAATAGTTACCTATACACCAGCCAAACTCGATGTAGAATGTTTATAAAGAAATCAGGACGCAAATGAACTAAAACTCACTTGCTTGGCGTCAATTTCAACTATTAAATTTTAATTTTTACAATTGTAAGCAAAATTTTTTAAAGAAATGAACACAAATCGACAAGTTATGTAAATACATAGGTACATATTCTGGGGACGGACATACATAGGCTACTTAAAAAGCGCGTGCAAAGCCGGGGGCAGCAGCTAGTTCCATATAAAAAGACGCGAAAACAGGATTTTAGGTTATGTATGGTGGATTATTTACAAACATTCTATACCGAGTTTGGCCGGTGTATAGACTGCAAACGTAGAGACGCGGTAAGGTCGGTAAGTAATAATAAAACAATGATTTACAAAGAATTTTTTTTTATTTTCCTTGAAACAATATCAGTTTATTAGGTACCTATTATAGGTACCTTTGCCTGTTTGTTATTTTAATATTTACATTTTTATGTATTTCGGCGTAGTATTTAATGACTGACTTTATTAATAGAATTTTATGGTTCCAAGTTGCTGGTTACTCTAGAGAATGGTCGTTTAAATTATTAAAAACCTTCGATTCAATGAACAATTTCAATATTTTCGTTTGAAAAATTTTCATTACATTATTTATAGTGATTGCCTTTTAGTTTTTTGTGTAATTTGAAAAATGACTCTGTTTTAAAACATAATTCGTATACATTTTGTGTGGGAAAAAGCATGCCACCTAGGTTTCTCAAAGTAATTAACCTGTAAAAGCTTAATCTTCGATCAGATCCATCCATAAATTACGTGAGTTCATTATGGCAATTTTTCGACCCCCCCCCCCCTCCCTTAATCTCACGTCAGATTTTACAAATCGTAATTTAATGTAATGTTAATGAAAGAAAGATTTTTCGTTTCGTGTTGGCCTGAGATTCAAATTTGTCTGTGGTTTGTGGTGCCAACCGCATTACCGTTATTACCGTGGTTAGATTTTTACCTGACTACCTACGGATAACCAACGGAGGAGTTCGTTGGTAGTCAGGTAAAAATCTAACAATAAAATACTAAGATTGTTCGGTTCGTGTTGAAGCGAGATTCAAATTTATTTGTGGTAGTAATATTTCTGCGTTCTTAAGGAATAAATCTAACGAAAAAGTAATTCGCCGCAAATGGTTAACCTCTCGTAATTAACGGATGCCCCCTTATGGTCCATTGAGTCTGCTGACCCTACCGACCGAACGTTTCTCGGTTGTTTTGTGAGAACCTACCTACAAAATAGTGTCATCTCTTTTTCTCCCACATTAGTTCCGAACATTTCTATCTCTTTCGTCGCTCGCCATTTTAAAATTTGTTACTTTAGACAGTGGAAGGAAAAATATTTAGTTATTTAATTAAATATCAATACTTACGAGTGAAATTTTACACCTTTGGCTTTATTTGTATTTTTAGAATTGTTGTTGCACTTGCGAAATGCACACGATGGCATTTTAAGACAGTTTTCAACAAAAATTGGCAAAGGTCACACGTTCGGCTTACTCTCTGTTTAGATGCACACTGATTTCAAGTGAGCGAGCTATCTCACTTCGCGTAGGCAACAAGGACGGCGGGGTAAACGCACCAAAGGGCACATCTAACGATTTAAATCTATGTTATGAACTTGATTAGTTTTCAAATAATATTGAGTGATGCTATATTTAGATAAAGTATATATATAAGCCGGTAATAAATGAGTGTGACTTGTGTACCAGGTAAGGATTAATATCAAATGCCAATAATACACACAATTGGATCAGAGACGCCGGTATGCGCCGCCAGCCGCTAGAAGAGCGCGCTCGCTCCACGCTGTACCTACTGTTGACTGGCGCTACAAAAATGCCTCGCTACTACGCTACTTTTTCGAACTTTTTTTTTACTTGCTCGAAAATTTGTCCGTTTCAGTATTTTGTAAACTCACACCTACCTAAGGTGTGAGTTTACAAAATACTGAAACGGACTAGACTTGAATGAGATTTGTCAGATCGATCCATCGCGGTTCTGTTATGTTATTCGTATATCAGACGTGTGCCAAGATACATCTGCTATCGCTACACAGTTCCGTAATCGTTCTACTGTTGTGCTTTGTGTGTTATGCTATGATCATAGATTGTGTTTTGTATTTAGATTTTTAGAAAATAGATCTAAGTGTTAATTTTTGGGAAACTATTTAATTTCTTAGAGATTACCCAGAGTGCGAGGGCTTGCACACTATAGTAAAACGACCTTAAGTTTACACTTAAGGTTTTTTTATTATAAAATAATAACAATTAGAATTGTTATTGTTTTATTCGGTTATTGATAATTTTGATTGAGATTAGATTACCTATCTATTAGGTACCTACTAAACGATATGTCGACATTTGTTCAGTAACATCCGTAGCAACAATACCTACGATAAAAGTAAGGAGCCTATCTGCCGTACACTTTGCAAAGTACAGTATCTAGTACCTACCTACCATTACATAGTCTAGCCCAGCCAGTGAGGAGGTTCTCCTTAACATACTTGCAGAGGTATTTTTCTGAACAAGCAGTTTTCAAGTAAAACGGAATCAGATAAGTGTAACGCGATTTCCAAACACAATTGTCCATTCCGATCCACAAAACACACGAAAAGGTTTGCAATAACAGTTTTTCACGATAAACGTTAACATTATGTCTAAAATTCGTAAAAACAAAGTGCTTTCCGCTGTTGCTCGTATTTTTTGCCGGCCTCAGATTTTGTTTCGATCCATTTGCTAACCCGCCTGAGATTTACGGCTTCTGGTAATTGGGAAGAAACAACAATGCTGCATCTGATAACAAGGGATCTACGTTTTGTTTGTTCAATAATATAATTCCCTTAACATGAAATGGTAAGCCTGGGTCAAGTTCACGTGACCTTGCCATAGAGTCCGAGTCTTGTGGGAGCCGAGAATGTCCTTGATTCATCATTTCTAACGTTTTTTCGAATCATTTTATGATTAGGCAAGGCAAGATAAGCAAAACCCATTTGAAACCGAGTTCCAACATAAAGATACTGTTCGATAAATCGATCACGCTGGTACACATATCTATTAGCATCATCAGCAGTTTCACCTAAATAGGTTTTTTTATAGGCCTTTTTGACCACAATCGATGGAAAGTGAAGATGTGGCCGACGGTGTATCACGAAGGTCTATAAGATACCTATTCATTCTTGACATGAAGAGACCCAGGTTGTAGTTAACCGGAAAACCAGCAGCAGGGAGCGTGTTCCCAACCTCAGCGGTACGAATGATGAAGGTGGAGGATAACCGCTTAGTGCAAGTGGACGGTATATCCACCAACTAGGGGTAATGCGCAATTGCGTAATGCGCTGTGCGTCTGCTTGTCCTGGAGTGGAAGGGGGATGGTGGTATCAATTCATGTAGTTCCTATGAGCATTCTTCGAAATCCTATAAAAGAAGGTTACTTGTGCCGCGAGCGCGGACCGAGAGTACGGAGTACGGAGGCACGGACGGAGGTCAGTGCATCAGCAGCAATCATTGAAACCACTAATTAACATCATGATTCCTACAGATAGGCTAAATGTTTAATGTGTCAGCCAAGTTCAATTCCCTTTCTGGTCTTAACTTGGCTGCCACACCAGCCTGTGTCTACTTTCTCATGTGCGTATACTGTGGATTTCGTAAGGAGAAGTTAAATAATTTGATACTAAATAATAATTAGAAACTTTATTATCTGGGATATTATCTTATCTCTGACTTGAAAGATGATGTCGACATTGAGAGGGAACGGAGGACGCTGTCTGTAAGAGCGAACTTGATAGCCCACAGGTTCGTTCGCTGCTCTAGAGAGGTAAAAACTGGTCTCTTCAAAACCTACTGTTCCAGTTTTTACACATGCAGCCTGTGGGTGAATCATACGCAGAAGCAGTAGTATTCCTTACGGATGTAAGCGGGTTAACTACGAACCTTATTTGTGTTAGAAGAACACCAAAGTTTCATCCCTTAACGAGGGACTTCTTCAGGGTGAGTGCGGTTCTAGGCGCGCGCGTTCCGCGTCCCTCCGAGCACTGCGCGCTATCGCTCCCTTACGTATTCAATATAACGCGTTCAGGGTGCTGATAGAGCTGCCACAGTTCTGTAGCGCATCAGGAATGTTCGCCGAAGCGCGAGTGGACTGCTTCTACACAACCATGCGCAAGAGGGGAGCATCAAGCCCAGGGTCCGAGCCAGCTCCAGCAGCATTCTGAGCGTGTTCGCTAATAGATTTGACTTTATTTAACTGTACAACAACTCAAGGATGCATGTTCTTACTAATAATATTTAAATAACAAAAATCTCTACCTATAAAATTATGTAATGTATTATCTTCTGGGTTGATTTGACTTGATTTGTGTTGTGTTATCAATAATGTATTAAGTTTATATTTTCAGTGTTATCGTAATTGTATCAAGTTTTTAGATTAGTGTGATTTTAACTGTGAAATTTAATTTCCTATGGATCATTATTGATATTTTGAATAAGAATTTAATTTATTTATTTAAAACAGATTTTAAACCATGCACCAGTAACTACGAGTAAGCTGATATTGTAGGAAGAAAACTTTAAACCATGCACCAGTAACTACGAGTAAGCTGATATTGTAGGAAGAAAACTTTAAACCATGCACCAGTAACTACGAGTAAGCTGATATTGTAGGAAGAAAACTTTAAACCATGCACCAGTAACTACGAGTAAGCTGATATTGTAGGAAGAAAACTTTAAACCATGCACCAGTAACTACGAGTAAGCTGATATTGTAGGAAGAAAACTTTAAACCATGCACCAGTAACTACGAGTAAGCTGATATTGTAGGAAGAAAACTTTAAACCATGCACCAGTAACTACGAGTAAGCTGATATTGTAGGAAGAAAACTTTAAACCATGCACCAGTAACTACGAGTAAGCTGATATTGTAGGAAGAAAACTTTAACATTCAGCCTATAAACTACGTTTTTCAGTTCATTATCATTAGTTACACAAGCACAGCAGGCTCACAGAGACGCAGGCTCACAGACACGCAGGCTCACAGAGACGCAGGCTCACAGACACGCAGGCTCAGTCCTCGTTCGCCAGGAGAAAATATTATGAAGTTGTAAAGCTCCATAAAATAATAAGTAATGTGAGCGCGGCGCTGCATCCACTCCGAGGCACTATTTCCCAAGGGCGAGCTGCGCGGCTCCTCGGGCGCGCGTTTGCTCGCAGGCTTTATTTACCTTTTCGAAAATCGCACGATTATGTTGATGTAGTAGCTGTAATTTTGTAGCAGCAAGTTTTCAGGAACGCTTACGTAAGCATTTCTGGCCGAAACATTGGTCAACTAATCAGCGTTAGGGAAACTGACTGTGAACCTCCTGTCCAAAAAAAGAACTTTCAACTTTGAGACAAGATCCGTCAAGTGCGAGTGTAACTCGCGCCAACGGTTTCCAAAATTTGCCAATTCTACAAACATGTACCCACCGGTTAGACTTTGCTATTTCATTCAAACTGAGTTTTTTTCGATTTCCACGAAGTATTTCAAAAAGTATGAAACCTATCAAACTTTCAAAAACGGTTCTGAAATGTACAAAGTGATACCTTTCATTTATTACCCCACACGGGAAGGGAGCCCCCCTTTAGAACTCCCTCTCCCCCCCCGTTTTTGACCATTTTTCAAAAAGGAGATTTTGGAGATAAGTGGGGCGGGGGGACGATCCATTTTATCGACTATTTTCAAAATATTTCAAAATGTTTCATACGTTCATAACACGTATATCCAGCTCCAGGCTAACTAATAAAAATGGAACTGACTTAGTAGATCCATACCAATCTGATAGGTATCATGTGACTACCTACTCAAACCATGCACTTCAGTAGGGGCCGGCTTTAGCCCGCCCGCAGGCACTAGGAGTTGACCCCCTGGTTGGTGGTCGCGCTGCTAAATCAGAAACGCAAACGGAAAGCAATGTCTTCCGAAATGTATCCGATGGATCTCTACAACAGGAGCTTCCTACGCTATGAAATTTGTTAAGATTTTGAAATTCAATTTATTTGTTTCGGATCGATACAAGTTCTTCGTCTAAAGTAAAGATTTTAGAGAGTTTTCTATGAGTCTAAGTACCTACCTGATAGGTATGTACTTACATCATTTTCTTACCAATAGTAGTAACAAAATATAATAACCAGAAGGTGACCTGACCACAGGCTATGGTGTCCTCTCGTTTCTAACATCTTTAATTATTTTTCAAACCACATGCTCGACAATGCCGAATTATAGGTCATGTAAACCCTACCGAAAGCAAGACATTAAATCCCTTGGTATTAGCCGGGTTATAATGTTGTACTGAATTTCATTATAACCCGCTGGTTAATAATATGATTTCACTTTTCATAATTCTTATTACTATATGCATAAAGTTTAATTTTGCTAAACACAATTTGTCCTAGGCCATGGCCTACTTGATTTGACAAAATAAATGAAGTTTGCCTCCGTGTGAACCCCGGTCCGGAGGAGCGCGGTGTTCGAAATTCGAATTTCGAATCTAGGACCACGGCTTGTGCTTTCGAATTTGGAACGTCGCGCGCCTTCATTTGTTCACGCGTGACGAACAAATCGAGTTCTTGTAGGTGCCTATAGAAGATTTAATTTCAAAAATAATATTGAAAATGTCGAGTGATGAAAGTGTTTTGACTCCTGAGTTTATCAAATTAGATGCCATAGGCATTGTCAACAATCTGCTGCCAGAGAAGTCAAAGGAAAACATTATTTATCTACTGAGCCTGTTTTTTTGTCTCGCATAAGGTGTGAAAAGTAGAGTATACACCTCGGGGATAAGACTGTTTTAGTCTTGGGCGGTTGAACCCCTCACTGCACTCAGGACTCAGTCTTAATTCCCTCGCTTCGCTCAGGAATTAACTTATAACTCCCTCGCTACGCTCAGGAGTTAAATTATGAGTCCTTCGTTACGTTCGGGATTCAATTCGCTCCCGTGACATAAAACAGTGCTTTATCCCCTTAGTGTATAATCTACTATTATTTCACTTGTTGTAAAATGTAACATATTATGTTAGCGCGAGACCAAAAATCAAAAATATCCTGACCTACATTTTGACGGCTTCACAAAAAAGTACTGCCCTTACAAAAAATGTTATTGGGCGGTTGGTGGTTTTGCCTTCGCAGAAATATTAGGCGCTATTGGAAGAGCGAATTATCTGGGGCACGGGACTTGGCGGGGCGGGTCGAGCAAAAAAGCGGCACGGCCGTACCATCCCTTTCTCGAACCAGTTTAGGCCATTTTCAACCTCCTTTAACTTCGTTGTGGATAAAACTACATTATTTTATTTCGAATAAAAGACTTGGTCGTACCACGGAGTTTATAAAAAATCTTTAGTCTCTTTTGAACGTTTCATGAAGTGTGGCGGTAATTTGAGCCTACAACGGAAGTTTTTGAAAACGGAATTTTACGCTCCTTTTTACGAGAAAATGGTTTCTTTTGTTTTCATGATCATCTTCATTTTGTACGAAAAACGTCACCGATTTCAATGGCAAAGAGAAGGTACCTACTATAAATAATGTATAAAGTAGATGGATGGATGGATGGGATTTGCTAACGCTTAAACTACTAACTGAACGGATCTTGAGCAGATGTTTTTGGTGCGACACTGAGGTATGTACGGGTGGTATTTTTCTGTGCGTCTGCTGGTTCTATGAATATATTTCGAAGATAAAAACGAATCTATGTATGTGTGAGTTGACAAACATAATTACAACTTCAGCGCTTTCACGCATAGCGAATACGAATGAAACTCATTAATCGCATTTTTTGGCTACATATCGTTTGTGTCTACGACCATTCTAAGCCTTTTTCGTGGAAGACATCAATGGTTCTCGGTTTCGTTTATGAAATGTTTTTTGTATTAGCTCAGACTAAGGCCTCAGACAGGCTTACACATAAGTACACAACTCGAAAAAATTAAGTATTAAATAGAAAAAGTATTAAGTAGACAAGCCTTTCTTGTGTCATAAAAATGTGCTTAAAATTTTCATAGCTGTAAATTTTTAAAGCATAAAATAATGTATAAAAATAATAATTGTACATAATGAAGTAAAATTCTCAGTAGTCTTGTCTTGTATTATTGTCAATTAAAAGTAAAAGTTATTATAGTCATATAAATATTCTTTGAAATGGTTTTACTTGGGAACAGAGAGGGGGGAGAAGCTCTCTATTGATTTTACTCTATCAGGTAGTTTGTTGTACAGTTTGAGGCCTGATATTTTGGGAAGCTTCTTGTACATAGAATACATCATAGTCGGTGGGGTATGTTTCAAAGAATATTTTTGTGCCTGACATTTTTGCAGTGCGTCAGGTATGTTCGCCGAAGCTCGTACCGACTCTTTCGACGCATTATGGCGCAAAAAGACAGCCTCACTGCTCAGCAGAATCCGCGGGAGCAGCAACAGCATCCTAAATGTTATATCAAACAAATTTTATTGTCCTCTGATGTATACCCTACATCAGAGAACAAAATCCGTGTTTAGCATTAAGTATTAACCCCCTAGCCCTAAGTTTACTAACAAAATAGACTAAGTTGTCTGAATAAAGAAATTATATTATTATTATTATTAACATTGGTATTATAAGTTCTTGATTTATATTCACTTAAATTCTTCTTGATATTATTTTAAAGTTTCGATGTACCTATACAGAGACTGATGTTAACATTCGGAGATTTAAAAATAAAGATAAACCACACAAGTCAACCATAAAATACAGGGTGGAAAGAATCTATGGGCCCTGGAGGGGAACTACCTTAAATCCTTGAGCTAGCTCATTTAACTGAAAGGAAACATTCCTTTATTTTTTAAAAGAAACATAATTGCATTCAAAGATTTTCGAAAAATTCCTTGTCTCACCTGGGAATCGAACCAACTAAAAATTTAAAAAATAAACCCTCGCTATTTTATTATGCGAATCTGTAGGATTATTGTTCAGGATAAAAAACATGAAACATTTTTTTAAGTAGAGGGATATTGACCAGTGAAAAGTCACACTATCACACTAACGCGAAAGTTTGGATGGATCCACGGAACCCTAAAAATGATGAAAGTTATCGTTCAAAATTCAAATTTGTTGCCGCAAGTCGATAAAAAACATTCAACTCCATTTTTAAACTTTTTGTCAGAACGCCTCATGTAAGAAGGAATTTTGCATAGATTTATTATTACCATTTAACGATTTTCTTATCGAAGTGTGCAACCTTCTTAGCAATTAATAACATTAGCAAGCCTCTTCATCATACGATGTGTTTGGATGTTAGAGATAAGAAAATTATAACGTGTCATTTACTTGTTACAAGTAAACAATACTAGGTATTGTTAATAAAGAACATATAATAAATATTCGATTTCATGGGTATCTTATACAACAGATGAGTGAAAGGTCCAATGTTTATTAGACAATTTTTATCCTGAACAATAATCCTACTGATTCGCATTATAAAATAGCGAGGGTTCATTTTTTTAATTTTTAGTTGGTTCGATTCCCAGATGAGACAAGGAATTTTTCGAAAATCTTTGAATGCAATTATGTTTCTTTTAAAAAATAAAGGAATGTTTCCTTTCAGTTAAATGAGCTAGCTCAAGGATTTAAGGTAGTTCCCCTCCAGGGCCCATAGATTCTTTCCACCCTGTATACATGAACCCTGCATCAACCATTTGAAGTTTGGACTGCGCACCAACTGTTACAATCTATCAACAGTTCTGAACGGTGACAAAATCCGTGGAAACTAAATGTGACAGTTACAACGAAATTGTGGACAATGAGTACCTACGTGGAGCGTTCTTAAAAATAATACAAGAGGTTAATGTAGTATGTAGGCTTTTGTGTTTATAGCGCACTACCAGCAAACCTCCTTCTTCCCCGCCTAGACACAGGATCTGCTAACTTCATTATATTTTCGTTCTGACCGTAATAAGCCGCAGGCACGCACCCGTGGGTGCTCCGAACGGTTTCCCCATGTACTTACGCGAAGGATGAGTCTACCAACTTTTAATCCAGATTCCATACCCACGGCAGAATTAATATTTCTCTCGCAATTCCGTCAGATTCGTGACAAAACTTCACAATATTGAACGGAAAACAATTTAGAATAAAGACCTAACTTTTCCTGTGAGAGTGTGTGAGGCAGTTTTGTAAATAAACTGAAATAAAGGTAGAAAATCGAGCAGTTTCACAGGATGTGTGGCCGAGGGGATATTATGGCCGCGTTGGCCACGAACTGGACGTTTGGAAACTTTTACTTTAACCGCTTGTAAAGTTACGCAATGGAAGGTACAAGTTGAAGTAACTTTCCGAAAATTAATGTAATAAGTTATGATAATTAATTATTTCATGATACCCATGTTCAACATGTTCAAGAAAGCGATAAAGGAGATAATTTAGGTTCGTACATGGACTTTTGTAAACCCGTATCACATTATAATATACAGTAGGCCGACGCCTTTGATATCGCGGTACATGTCGACAAGTGACGCGACAGCGAGTGTAGGCCAGGGTTGTCACCATGCTAGTGTCAAATGAAAACTTTAATTTATTTATTTTAGGTGAACATCATCATCAACGTTACGAATATTGATGGTTTTTCAAATCCAAGATGGCGGATATTTTTTATTTCAAATTTTACACATGTGTATCTTTTTCGACTAATTCGAGGGTATAGATTACGAATATGCGGTATTTTTTCAAAACCAAGATGGCGGATATTTTATTATTAAAAATTTTACTCATTTATATCGTATTGAAATGAAAAATGTTCGATTTCGGCGGGACTCGAACCCGCGCCCCACCCTAAGTACGGGTGTGCTCTAACCAACTAAGCCACGAAATCTTAGTCGGTTCCATCAAAAATCTTACGGACTGTAGCTCTGGTAGCTCCACCTACAGAGGTAACATTAGAGTTACCCAGAGTAAGAACTATAGCTATATGTTATTATTATTAAGCTTGAATAAATAAATAAATAACAAAAAACCTTTATATCGTATTATTTTCTATTTAATTATCCCAAATGAATTTCATTTGAAAACAATCGCAAAAAACTACAAAGACTACTTTTTTATACTACAATTTTATTCTTTCATTTCTTCCAGTGCTACACTACACCTTGGATCACTTTGACAAAAAAAAACAAAAACCTCACAAAAACACGGTATGTCAACCAACGCATTTGACCCCTGTTTAGGGTCATTTTAGCAGCCTCTGCAAAAAATGGAATTCGTCAAAACGATACCCGTGAGTAAAATATTAATAAAAATTTCTCCGTCATCTTGGATTGTAAAAATAACCCCATTTTCGTATTTAACACCCTGGATTTAGTCAAAAAACGATACCCATGAATAAAATATTCATAAAAATGAATCCGCGTGCGCGTGGAAATTGATGGAAGCGCAAATCTTTGTTGTAAGATGATGAGTTGAAATTTCGAACGGCACACCTCGCTTAAAACATATTGTTAAAAAATTCATAAGTTTAACAAGGTACAAAATCATTATAACATGCGTCAGACCAGACGGTCACCCCTGAAAAATATGGAGGGAGTTACTAAGGCGGTGAATGTATGCAAGTGCGGTCCCCCCTCGTCCCTTGCCCCCCGCACGATTGCCCTGCCAAAACGCCTTCGTCGAACGACTGTATGCATATAGGTAGGCTGTGCCCGTATTAAGCTCAGCCGGTTTTTCAAACGCATATTATTTTTGACAATAGTTTAAACTTGTCTTAACAAATTGTTGACGAGAGCCACGTTTTGTAAAGGTTTGCTAAATTCTGGTTACATACACTTCCAACAGCTCGTCAGGCCAATTTTGTATTGATTTTGAGATTTTCGAAAACAAAGCTAATGTCAACCATTTGTTAGAAAGAGTTTGCTGATATTATATCGAGCGTAAGTGTTCCCGGTAGGCTAGGGGTCTATTCAGGAGACATTTTATTACATTTTGCAATATCTGCATTGTTTTAATTTAACCGACTTTAAAAAAGTATGAGTTCTATATGTTTAGCTGTATGTACTTTTTATGTATTTTCGTCGAGTTCCTCAACACACTTAAACACTTTAAAACAACAATCAAATTATTACGAGTCATTTTAAGATAATCTTCTTTATAGAAAAAGACGAAATTAATCCAAACAACGTAAAAAAAGTTTTGAAAAGTAGTTGTTAATTTTTTACTAGTTCCTGTGCGTGTGCACGCGCGGCGCGGCGGGCGGCGGCGTCTCACGCGCTTCAACTGACACCACAAGGAAACGCCTATATGTTATTTCTATCCCACGGGAACTGTATGGGATGAAAATAGAAAAAGGCTATGCTTAGCCTCTATGCATTGTATAAATTGAAGCCCCATCGGTTCAGTGGTGTGGCGCGAAGGGTTACACATATGCATCAAAACATCCAAACCTTCGCATTTATTCATATAATATATATGACAATCACGTGAAAGTTTTGAAGAGTCAATGACATCCATATGGACAGTGAAAAAAGAGATCCCCATGTATAAATGCAAATGAATGAACTTTCTTTGATTGATTCATGCGAAGAGATTGACAGCCGGCTTTCATCCGCAAGTTATAATTTGACAATAGTTTTAACTTTGTGTTAACCTCTAGTGTGTACTGATACTTGTGTGTGGAGAAACCAAGACTTGGTTCATAAAACAATTACTTAAAACTTAATCAATATGAGTGCTATAAATAAAATGTTAATGCTTTGTATAGGAATGAATGTATACTTCATTGCACATAAAACATAACACAAATAAACCTTATATCTAAACTTTAAACATGACCAGTACAATAGGCGGCCTTATCGCTGAAAGCGATTTCTTCCAGGCAACCTAGGAGTGTAGTCTCTCTGCGTAAAGGTCAATTTTGTATTTTTTACGAACCAAGTCTTGGTTATAATACAAAATCAAGTTTTACGCAAAGGGACTTGTGTGTGTTTTGTGGTAAAAGACGCAGACAAAGTGTAAAGTCGTGAACCGCTCCTATTTGTGAAGTTGGTGCTGTTATCTTGGATATTCAGTACATTGGGTAATCAATTGAAACTCCCTCAGTCCTGAAAATGCGACTTCTCAACCCGAGTGGGGCAAGCGTGCGGCGCGCGAAAGGCGAGTTGGAAACTAAGTTTCCCGGCCCTTCGAATGTGTACATGGTGGAAGGAACTTGGAGAACATTTCCTTGGTCGGCTAGTCCAGCGGAGCGCGGCGCGGTGTTCCGGCACCACCCGTTCAATACTCAGGTATGTGAGTGAGTTTGGTAGATTCGTGCTTGTCATTAATCTGTAGACACTTAGAACATTAATTTTGTCCTTTTGGGCCTGCGAGGTCTCAACAGGGTGAACAGAGTATTTCGAATTCAATATCATTACCCAAATACTTTTGAAAAGGCTTTAAAACCATAGAAAGGTAGGTACCTAATGTACATAATCTCTCGACAAAAACTCTTCAAAATCTGTAAAACCAGCGTCAGTCACGCAATGATAATTTTGTTGGTTATAAAAAAAGGTGAAAAGAGATTTGACCGCATAAGCCAGATTTGGGATATCGCGAGAAGTCAGATGTTTGTTCTCCGCCCTCTCTCTGTCTGTTTATACATTTGCACTTATACTCGCTGTGCTTTATTAAACAATCCTCGGGTAATTTACTGGTCCGTAAGCTGCATCGGGTAATGTTACCGTTAAATTACAATAAATACAGAATAAATCTATTACAAATAGTATTTACACTCTTATCATTTTCTGAAAATCTAAGCCGTCACTAGAGGGCAGAGTGCCTAGAATGCTGGCAGCATTGCCACGTTCAATGGCAATGTAATTCATTGACCGGAATAAAAGCCAGCATTCCGTTCATCAGTGGACTCTATTAGATGTTTTGTAAGATCTTTATATATTGCGTGTGCCCCAAGACCCTGGGGATTCTGGGATCCACCAAGCGAGAAGATGGCCTGTGGAGACTTCGAAAAAATAAATAAATTGAAGATTTAGTGTCCGAGCCAAACATCACAGGAGAAACGAAATGATCGCCGATGGCTTGAGCATGTGGTCTGAATGGGGGAGATGGAGCAGCCAGCAGAGCTTACGTGGGGTGCCTAAGTGGCCGTACGCCTACTGGTCGTTAGGGTACCGCTGGAGCGATGAAGTTGAGAAAGACCTACATGAACTTCGTGCCATTGTCAACTGGACTGAAACGGCCAGGAACCAGGACAACTGGCGATCTCTGGTGTCGAAGGCCAAGATGTATTGTATTGTATAATGTATAACAGTCATCTAGTAGCTATAGCACAAGCTCTGACTAACTTGGGGCTAGATAACGCCGTGTGAATTGGCCAGCATTTTTTTTATTTTGCAAAATAGTGGCTTTTCGTCCCAACCAGCGTAATGATAGTTGTGTTAGTTTTTTTTTAGAAATTCTTAATACTTCAATCATGTAGGACCAGAGTACTTAGTGAGCTATCTCTTTCAGGCAACCTTAGGATGGACTGGACATAAGGGAACAGTACAGACGGTGGCTTTTGAGTAACTTATGGAAATGAAAACAATAATAATTATTCCTAAACTACGAACATACTATCAAATATGCCATAAAATACATAAACTACACTTATTAACTTACATGCACATACAAATAAAGTTGTTTGTTCCATGGATAAATAATGCTAATGAAGCAGTTTTCAGGGTTCCGTACCCAAAGGGTGAAAACGGGACCCTATTAGATATGTATGCGTCATGGTGGCTTTTTGCTATTATATTTTTTTATCAGTTTCGCATGGTTCTTTTTGTAAAAATAGCTATATACGATGGTACGGAACCCTCCGGGTGCGAGTTGACTCGCACTTGGCCGGTTTTTTGGGAAGTGATTCGTGTGAGGAGTGATGATTGATGAGTAATTTTATTACGATCAGCTCCGTATTATCATGATACTACTTTGTTTCTCTTCCGAATTATCTAAAAATAAAAACATTTATTGCCCTAAAAACTCTTAACCTAAACAGAATTATACATAAACATACAAAATAATAAAAAAATAAATAGGCAAAGGGAGTCAATTCAGCTGCATGCAAGGAGAATGCGGCGCTGATTTCTACTCCCGTCGTCGGGTAGGTGGTCACCGATGGGGTTGGGATAGCGGGTTGTGGGTAAAAAGTAAAAACATTGCAATATAATGGTGAACGGCTCATACATGTTTATCTGAGTTTGAGAATAAGTGCATGCCGATTCCATTTCAAATAGTACGATTTATTTTAATTGCTTTTAGAATATGAAAATTGAGGCTTGTACATTTTAAAATAAAAACTCCAAAACTCAACATGGTTCACATTAACTTTGCAAGGAACATACAAGTTTGCACAAACCATTCGGTTTTGGCCGTAAATTTGGAGATATTTCACAAAACTTGCGCAAACACTAGATTGGTATAAATATAGAAAGGCGCGAGCACTTGTGTTCAAATAGCACTTTACTGGAATTGAATTTGGAAGCTGTTTGAATTTGGAATCAGTTTGTAATAGATGGCGGCCGCATGCGCCTCCCAGCTGCAGCCGCGAGGAAGCGGCTGGCGCGGTGGTAGCCTCGCGCCTCGCTCGCAGTCTTTGCTTTGTTCGAATCTAGTTTGTTTAGTAAACAATGTGATTGTATTTTTTCCTTAGTTCACACAGTTTTTGATTTTTTTCTGAACAAACACTTTTTTACGAGAATAAAGCTTTTATGGGACAACCTCGGGATCATTCTCCATACAATAAAGAAATAATTTTCCAAACCGGTTCTTAGTCGACGGAGAAATCGACGAACATATTTAAATAAATACATACTCGTACAGCTGAACATCGAACCTCTCTTCTGTTTTTGTTGGAATTGTTTATTTATTTATTTAAAAATGCACCAACACAGTGTACACTAAAGCATTGATTGTGGGCTGTTCCTTAAAAATTACACATCTAAGTGCCACTACAATTATAGGTACAAATCGAAATACATCACAACATTTCGTCCATAAATTAATATTACAAATTCAATACAAAAACAAATAACAATATCATTACATTTCTGTCGATTTAAACGTATAAAAGTGAGTAAAATATAATACAAATAAATTAAATAATCAAAAAAAAAATTACAATATTATATAATACAATATAATTTAAAATTTTAAGTAAAAAGCGTCAAACAGCGAGTAGAAGAAATAATTAAGATGTATAACATCTTAAATATTTCTTAAAGCTAAATAGGCTGTTTGAAAACAAATCAACTGCGCAGTTCTGCTCAGAGCGGGGGCTGCGGGGGCTACTCTGAACGTTAGCCCCCGCAGCTCTGGCTCTGAGCAGAACTGAATGTAATAAATACTAGTTTAATTTGTTTCTATTATTTGATCAAAAACAATGAATTCCGTTGAACTTGAAGTTAAACACCTTAGTGGGAAACCTACTGGCTAAGCTTATCCTGATTCCGTGATTCTTCCGGGCGGGTGCTTCTGCGCGGAGGGACCTTACATGAACCTACTCTATAATATTAATGATTTCCTTATGAGCTACCGCAACGTTTACGAGGTCGTCTGCAAACTAGATTATTACCCTGTGGTAAAACCAGTAGGTTTCATCAGATTACCTAGGATAACTAGGATGGCTATAATAAAAGATATCAGATATTATAAAATAATATCTCTTAACATCATCATACATCATACTGAGTGATATTATTTGCTCTGAGAGTTTCGTAGATTCAAATTATTTATTATTAAATAATAACGGTTTAAGTTTTTAAAAATAACGCGATCTGAACGCATCATTATTAATATTCACGGGAAAATATTGTGTCATCCCGTGACCACGTCACAGTGTCGCGCCGGAAAAAATGTGTTTGTAATCGTGATAAGTTACGCGTAAATATTTATACTATCGGTTGTTACATGTCATAACAATACAAATAGCATAAAATATGTAGTTCATAAGTACATTTAAGTATTTCTCTAGCTTAACTATTTATGACCAAAACATCCACGTATTTTGATGACAGTAGACAGATTGTGTGGATAATCATAAATGAAGACCGTTAAGTTTAATGAAAGCCTGCGAGCTATACGGCAGCCCGGAGACATTCGAGTGCAACATCGGGGCACAGAGCTCGAGCCTCGGGATGGAGTCGGGGGGAGGAGGCGCAGGCTTAGCCGACAAGATGCCTGATTAGTAGACGTTTGATTGGAAGTGCCGCGGGCTTGGAGCAGCCAGGGGTTGGGGATGCTGGGCTGGGTGCTACTTGCAGCGGTCATTAAAGGAATTCATTAAACTATGGTATCGACATTTGAGAATCTGCCGTTCTCTGAGTGGTCATACCTGGTACAGTTTTTGTAGACGACCGATGTGGTGCGGCGTGCAAAGATCCGTCTGTGACGCAGAGAGGTTGTGGGTTTGATTCCCTCCTTGGGACAAACGATCTGTAGGTAGGTATTTAGTGCGGACGTTATCCATTAATAACATTTCATTAAAATATCTATCTAGCTCTAGCATTTAATGTATTAAGTAAATCAGTTATCTAGTACTAATAACACAAGCTCTGCTTATTTTGAGACTAGATGATAGAATGTAGATTGTCCAACATTATTAAAAAAACCGCCGGTCAAAAGTCTACTTCAGCAAGTCACCTAGCTTATTATGAGAACAATCTCGCCTGTTTGCTAAGTTAGTTTACATAGATGGGAATGAATAGTACATTGCGTCAAGATGTACTCGACGTACTCGTAGATGTAGGGTAATACGTGCCGAACGTGGTCGGTCGTGTGAGACGATATTTCATTCTTTCATCATCATCTACAACCCCCTTCAAAATTCAAAATTCAATAACTTTATTTCTTTAGGCTTACAAAATAAGCACTTAGACAAGTCAAATTTTATACATAAACACAGCTTAATAAATAGTAATTATTATCAAATAAGAAACAAAATGTTTTTGATTTTGTTCGCCACGACGGGGTCAATGCCTTCAAACTCGTTGGTTAAAATCATCTAGCCAGCAACCCTAAAGGTACTTGAAACATTTTTGAAGTAGTTATCTATCGTTCGTATCGTTTGGTTATCAAAATAGTCCAAACGCTAACCGCTGTCAGTGCGGCCAGCCGGATGACGCGCGGCTGTCGCGGGCTCTGTCTAAGCTGGACCAGATCGACATCGTTGGTTTCCTCGAACCAGCTCAGAGACAACCCGGCATCTACGGAAAGTGCTGAATGATAACGAATCCCTTCACCTTATCTAACATCTCGTTCAATTATGGCCTTTGACTGGAAATTACTGGATTCAGCGCGCGATTTCGTCTTCGCGCATTTTTTATTGGCCGGTAAACCAGCATGGAATGATTGTCTACGGTAAAATAGAAAAAAAATACGTCACTTTGTCATCGAATGCGTAAATTATCTGAAATTAATTCCTTCAAATTCAATAATGTGCGCGAATAATGTATAAGGATCATTCTGATGGAAACCACATGCATTTAGTCCTGGTCCTGTACTTCCTGTTCACCTAGAATAATGAAATATGCTCTAAAGCAAGGTCTAATTAAAACATATTCAGTCTGTCGGTGCGCGAGTCCGACTCGCATTTGACGTTTTATTAAAACATATTCAGTCTGTCGGTGCGCGAGTCCGACTCGCATTTGACGTTTTATTAAAACATATTCAGTCTGTCGGTGCGCGAGTCCGACTCGCATTTGACGTTTTATTAAAACATATTCAGTCTGTCGGTGCGCGAGTCCGACTCGCATTTGACGTTTTATTTCAAGTGACTACGAAATTAGAACGACATAATAAAAAAATCTATGTATTGTTATACCTACGAATGAAATGAATCTTGTACGTTCGGTTGCAGTCACGTTTGCCTAGAACAAGTTAATAATAACTACTGCATGTATTCATATTGCAATCAGAACTCTGAATACTATTTACTGTAATATAACTTACCTACTAGCTCTGCCTCGCGATTTCACCCGCGTTAAATTCGAATCAGTACGAATATTCCCACAAACCTCCCATGGGAATTTAATGTTTTACCAGGAAAAAAAGTAGCCTATGTTACTCTCCACCCTTTCAACTAACTCCTTGCCAAAAATCACGTCGATGATTGGTTGCTTAGTTAGGGCGTGAAGGAAGGACAAACAAACAAACAAATAAACAAAAACACTTTCGCGTTTATAATAATGAAGTAAGGATAAGGATTATTTAAGACTGTGATGAGCGAAAGGGCCTCGACCATTATGGAAAATATAAACCGAACAAGTCTCGGAGGTTACAGATGACACAATGCTACTTGTAATACGTCCGTCGTCGTACGAAGTGTTGAGATCACGAGAAGAGCCACTTTATTATATTATATTACCTTCGACTATAAAACAGCTGACTTGACTTGTCTCGTGATATCAACACTTTTTATGGCGAGACTTAGCATTATTTTACATTAAGGTTTTGTTTGGATCTCACCACTTTTTGTAGGTAGGTACGAATTGAGAAAGAAAACTAAAGGAATTCTTTTTTTACCGCGGAACCCTAAAATAGATTTTAGAATTTCTTCATTTTTTCCCTATTGGAACATGTATTTCAAATTTCCAGATCTTACTTTATGTATGCTATAGGTAGGTATATTTACTTGTAAAATATGAGGAAGAAACTCTAGGGTTCTTTTTGCGACGGCGGAATCCTAAAAATCACAATTATATAATTTTTCCATTACTCCGTAATTAAAACCTGTATTTCCAATTTCAAGTCTGCAGGTAGGTACGCTAGAAGTATAATAGAGGGTTCTTTTGTCGTTGACGAAACCCCAAAACTCATGATTTTTACAACTTCCCCATTTTTTAAATTAGATCACGCATATCAAATTAGAAGTAACTAGCAGCGCCTCGCGGTTTCACCAGCAGCGCGTAGTTCTCGTGGGAATTCCGGGATAAAAATATACCCTGTGTCACTCCACGAAAAGTACATTTTCTGATGGTGAAAAAAAAATTGAAATCGGTCCAGTAGTTTTTAAGTTTATTCGTTACATACAAAAATACATACAAATCTTTCCTCTCTACAATATTAGAGTAGATAAAACGTCAAGTACGAGTCGGACCCTCGCAACGAGGGTTTCTTATGATTGTATAATTAAAAGACTTTGTTTCTTGCCATATATCATGATTCTAGGTCAACGAGAAGTCCCCTATTGGTTGTTGTCCAATGCGAGAATCAAACATTTTTTTTGTGAATTAACAACAATGATTATCGTTTTTTTTCTTGACTTGTGCTACAAGACCTTACTTCTTGCCAATTTTGATAATTCTGGGTCAACGGGAAGTACTCTATAGGTTTTGTGTGCATGCGATTCCCTTGGAAAATTCAAAAAAATGGGACATAAACGGCTGTAACTTTTTTTGCGTTGACTTAGAAGTTTGATTTATATTTCGGCTTCAAGAGCATTGACAGACAGACAGACGGACGGACGGACGGACTGGCTGACGGACGGGCGGATGGACGTACGGACGGACAGACCGACAAAAAAGTGATCCGAAAATAATTCCTTTTTCATTTCATTTCATTTATTGCTAGAAATATGGTTTAAATACAAGGTCTTGAATATAAGAATAGTGTCACATACTTCACCAAAACACATTGGCATGCAAAATTTTGAGGTACGGAACTCTAAAAAACGTCAAGTGTGAGTCGTACTCGCGCAACGTGGGTTCCTTAACTACACACTATATTAATTATATATAATTATTAATTATCCTTGACTGGCTGACCTAACACAAGATTGGCGCTATTTTGGTTAAATCGACGGCTAAGAGAGCAAACTCGTATCAAACCAAACAAAAACAATGACTACTCCAAGCCTAATTCGAGGATAGCGAACAAAACAAAGTTCTACAACGTTGTGAATAAGGTGCATTTTGTGTTTCGATTGGTGTGATGTGATTGTGTAGACCAATTAATAAAGTTTGTAATGATTTCGCGCTCCTCTAGTAAACTGAGATAACCCGCGTATCGAGAAACATTTATCTCGTTTCAGCCCAAGTTCGCACAGAGACATGACTCGAGAAGGCTCTACGTCTAAAGTAATATTAACTTATTAATTTTATTTAGGTACTACACATTTCTAAGTCAACTAGGTATTTTTCTGTTTTCTAAAGTTAGTAATATAATAACTATCTAATAACTATTAATTTTATTCTTTTATTTGATTGTAATTTTCTTTATATAGGTATTTAATCGTTATTTATTTTATTTTATAAAGAAGCTTTAAGAGGTTCAAAATCCTTCCGTTACCATGCATGTACATCAGGGATATCTGTGTCTTTGTAAAGCAATACCCTCAGTATTTTAAAACACACGCAGAAGTCTTGACTAGACATACAAGACACAAAAATAGATAATTCGTCTCGCATTGTCGGCTAGAACTTGTTAAACGTAACTCCTACTATCATTACTATCTACAGTAAATTACCTAATAGTTTTAAAGATCTGCCACCAAACACGTTTAACACCAAATAAAAAAATTGGCTTATAGATAACTGTTTTTATGACGTGGAAGATTATTTAAACTTCAAGGCTGATTGACATAGTTTTTGACCAACTTATATTATTTTTATTGTTTACTTCTTATTGTTAATAAATTTTCTTACAAATTTTTTGAATTGATTTAATATTTATATTGTTTAATTTTATTGACATTAGATAAATTAACGATTATTATTGTAGTTACTAAGATTTTGCACACCTTATTAGGTAGTTTGTATTTGGACTTATATATTATTAAGAACTATTGTACATACGTACATTCATGCAAATAAAGATTATGATTGATTGATTGAACTATCTAAACTAAGTTAGATAGTAGGTACATCTCGAAACAGGTTTAAGTTTCGTTTGCCTTTTCAACCGACTTAAAAAATTGAAAAGTGAGGATATTCTATATTCGGCAGTTGTGTTTTTTTTCCATCAAATTATACTACAGATTTTAAATATGATTACGCATAGGAATCTCGAGGTGGTCCCATAAGCGTATTTACGTTTAAGCATATTTACGTGAAAACACTTAAGTTTAAGTTATACCACCACTGCACTGTTTGTTTGTTTTCCACCTAAACAAATAAATAAAAAAAAATATTCTCGAGGGATCAGATTATATCCCGTCAAGCTTTAAAAACAAAATAACACTTTTGATATCACAGCGACAAGACTTACAGCTACAACAATTTTGGTGATAGATTTTGATTATTTCGTTGTTGTATGGTTTATTTTTTGAGGTATTACCTTAATAGTTGGATTCTTGAAGAATGTGCGCCGTAAAGCGTATCTAAAATATATGATAATTTTTACAATCACGGGTACCAAAATAATGGTTTCCATGGAAATGAGCCATGGCAAAGGGGTCTTCTTTGAAAAACATTATAAAACTGACGGATTGCGGATCGCATAAAACGAAGGACGACCAATACGTTCTTTCGATGAACTTTCTATGAAAGTAATATTGACATTTATTTCTTAGAGATCCGGAAAAAAGGTGTCATTTAGTAACGCGTCTAAAGCAAGCTCCAAAAATTCTGTAACAACGATGGCATGACATCTCCACGGTTTTTCTTCAAAGTGTGAAATGTTTTTTTCATTTGCTCTCGCGCGATGTGCCCGGTCAAGACGTCTGTGGCCAGTGTCGTGCGATCGTAGACTATAACACTAAGTATTATGGGTGACCCTGACAAAGAAAATGTACGCCCAAGTAAGTTTCAATAATAAATAAACAAACATTTTTTTCATAAAATAATTATTCACTGTTAAAAAAAGAAAAGTAAAACTCAAAATTTGAATTGGATATTTATGAATTTGACCGAAAGCCTGTACCTATTAAGCATTTATTGGATATTATTTATATAAAATCTGCTGATGAAAATATATAAGTACTCATTGAAATGGCGTTTAATAAATTGTTTTAGTGTCTGAGTAAGGTAATAAGCTCAAATAAAATTTATTCACCAAAATTTAATTTAATATAACTTATATTTTTTAGCTGAGCTTACTTGTTTATGAATACTAAAGTAAAATGTTGTAAGTGGGTCTTAATAGCTTCATTTTAAACAGATGTAGGTATCATACCAAAACACGAGCAAGCAAGTAGGTATAAGGTCACAAAGAAATATTAAATTCAAGACGAAGTGTGACAAGTAAACACTTAAGGTTGTTAGCCAAACGCCACCTAATGGGCAGAGCATTACTAAAGCCGAACACAAACATACGAGTAATAGACAAACTTGATCTTGATGTACCTACCACTTGATTAAAAATCGTCCCACCTATTACCTGCGTATAACGAGTTTGTTGATGATCGTCACTACATTTTGATTGTATAACGTCGGCCACATCTTCACTTTCCATCAGGTGGTGATATTCAAACGAAAGCCTATTGACTATAAAAAAGTACCAAACTGAAAATCCACCGCTTAAAAGCGCTATTGCCCTGTTATTTTTTTTGTCAGTATTCAATCTATTAGCTATTTTAACTAACGTTTCTTTTCCAATAAAATTAGTTGCACTTGGAAAATATCAAATATTTGAAATTAAAAGAATTAGTAATTAAAATTTGGATTACATGTACATGTTACTAGCGTCTTTTAAACTCGCCATAACTCTATTATTAGACTTGAAAGTACAGGCTGCTTAATCAGCCATTACGGCATACAGGAGATTGCTTATGACTTGGCCAACTTGTAGCCGGAACATACAGAGAAAGTAACGCTTTTTCCCGTCGTCGAACTTCTTTGAACAAGCCACAAGTATAGCGATGTGTTTGTAAACAAGTTACTTAAGTACAGTCCGTTCACAGTTACATTACCTCTGACAGCACCCTTATTACTATACAAATAAATATTACTCTGATACATAAGCAGAGGTAAAATAACTGTGAATGGACTGTAGTAAACAATCTGAACGAACCGTCTATTGTTTCAACGGACTTAGACAGTCATGATTTTTTTTTAATTATTTATTCCCAAGCCAGCCCAAACGTAGCAGAGCTAGTTTTGTGGAATGACTAGTAGTGAAATAAGAATCGTGATTGTTTCAGAGGGACTGGGCGTGCGACACGCGCAGACTGCGCTTCTGTTTTTTGCGATGCTGATCGCATTCATGATGCGGGTCAACATGAGCATGGCCATCGTCGACATGACCGACAGCCGAAACCCAACGGTAAACTACTAGTTATAAAATAAATGAAACAAAGTGAACAAGGTAGGGAATACACGAAAAACATATGAGGGTTAGAATAGACAGAAAACAATAAAGCTGAAGAAAGTGAACGCTAAGCGACGCAGGAGAACACTTAAATAAAGCCTTTCCAGTTGTTGTGAAAATGTGTAGTCTGATGCGAATGATTCGGAAGAAAAACGATCAAAACATGCACGTGCTCTTTGTTTGAATGACGCGTCATTGGCTCTCACGGATAAATAAATAATATGACGATTAATGTTATTGTAATGACGATTGTGGAAAATAAGTTAGTCGGAGGTTAGAGAACCGAGTGTTCAATAAAATGAACAGGAAAGGTTGCTTATTTACTGCTATTCAAATATTATAGCCCAGTCGTCTTGTCTTACAAAAACTGGTTTTGTAATGCAACCTTGTATATTGAATTATTAACTTCCTTTCGTGAAAGCTATAATCTCCGAGGCCATTCATGCTTGAGGATTTGTAAGAATAAGAGAGTGGAACACCTAGGTACAAATAGTAGAGTATGCGATAGCCGTACTGATGCGATAACATTACTGATACATGGGGCTAACGAAAACAAACCATGTGACCCCACTCAGCGTGAGATAAGAACAACACTCGGATTGTCAAATAGAAGCTCAGTTTTTGGCATTTGATAATATATCTACTGTATTTGATAACAGCTCTGAAAGGATCACCCGTGATCTAGCTATCAAACAATATCGGAAACGTGTCAGTCCGTTGTAAATACTGATAAACTTAATGGCTTTATTTACATATAGATTTCTCCAATTTATTATCAACATAAAATAATAATTCATTCATTATTCGATGAAGACATCTGTATTGTGTCATTGAAAAAATCATATTGTAAACATAATAATAATGGGTTTACTGTCAGATATACAATGAAACCATTATCATTTATTTATTATTTAATACTAGCTGCGCCCCGCGGCTTCGCCCATATGGAAATTTATGTGTATCGTAATATAATGTATCGTAATTTTTAATATAAAATTTTCGAATGGTAATCAGTATCATACGCCACGCTCACCACTTGGTAACCTCGGTTGGATTCTGTAGGCACGTTTTGGATTATGAGATATAATAACATACTCAACACGTTTTGATTGAGTGTGCGAACCAGGGTTTTCTTTTTCGTACAAATTTCAGATATTTATTGAAAGCAACCGAAGAGTAGTTTGTAAAAATAAAAAATACGTGATTAATTATTTACTTCATTGTTTATTTATACCTAGTTTTGAGTGAATCGAACCAAGGAATAATAATTTTCGATATATAGAAAAATAATTTATATATTAATAACAGATTAAAAGAACTGAAAACTTAATTTCAAGATTTATTTTAAATAGTAGTCGCAATGTTGTGTATAGGTATGTATATACCTACATTAGAATTGTTATTTTAAAATTAGCACACTATAATATGTACTTAGATACACACATACATACAACTCATGAAATCGTTTAAGTATTGTTCACATATGTTAAAAATCAAGTTAGTTTCGACAATTAAATCAGTTTTTATCACAAACTTTATAAAAACAATTTGTAAGAACAAAAATGTTATCCAGAGGTCAAACAATAAATTCGGATAAGTTTGTGCATTTTGCATGAAGTTTAATAAAAGTACCTCCATATCACCTATCACCATAATCGATACTTTTATATAGACCTTCGTTTGACCACAATCTCAACTGATGGAAACTGAACATGTTTATGTAAACTTCCACTTTTTTTTCTTATTTTTCATTAATAATAATCTTATAACTAAACATAATACAAAATAATTATTAATACTATTTAACGGGTATTTATTGCCCAGTGTCCTAGTAGTAGTATCGCCAGTCATCCCGTGACCACGGCAGTGTGTAAACCTGTCGAAACGTTGGGAAAAATAGGTAAATAAACGCGATAAATACCCGTTAAATAGTATTAATAATAATGTGTTCAGATCGCGTAAGCTTAAAAATATTTATAATACAAAATATTATAGAAATCTATCGAAAAAAGGGATATCCGTAACAAGTGGGTTGTTTTCACTAAACAAGTAGTATTTACATGACTAAAGATAAAAACCTCCTTACATTTTTCAACAGATGATTCTAACAATTTAACCGCCATTGAAGGTGACGAGTTTAGAAAACAGGTTAAATTTTTTGGAATATCAGAAAATAATGCATCAAAAAATCTACATGTAAAAAAGCCTACTATAAAATATCAGATTATCTACACTTCAAGAGGATAAAAACGCTTGGGACGGGTTTTGCTCCAACTCGAAAACTAACATTTTAACAAGGCACAGGTTTCTTGTTCGCTTTTTTACTTTACCTCAAAAAGAAGTGGACAAAAAATCATAGTGATCTCTTTATTTCCTAGTTTTACTTGTGTAATCTGAGTTTTGTGACGTGTCAAAGAGTCCTGTAAATCTAAAGATAATATAGCACTTTGAATTTTCAATTTTTGATTTATCCCATGGGAACTTGGCTAATAAGTACCTACACTATTGTGTCTGGTTAGACTTAATGCATCGCAAACTTCAGCGCGATCCGTACAGTAACTAGCTAGTTTAGGCGTCAAGATCTAACAAACATCCATCTATCTATATTAACTAGAGCATTATTAATATTAGTGTAATATAATATCAATTGTAGTAGCGATACCAGGAGGCGAGGGACGAGGCGCACGGGGTCACTGGGTATCGCGTCCTGTCAAGTGCCGTAAAGTTTCCAGCCAGCAGGCCGCGGAAAGTTCCTCCACGACGGAGCGCAGGCGCGACAGTGCACAGGTGTCTCTGATAAGGCTGGCAAAACTTACCACCTTTCTACCTACCTAGTATCATTTTTGTTTGTCTCCTTCGAAAGCCACCTAATTATGATGCGATGTATTGTGGAGTAGACAAGAATAAATTAGATTATCATATTTGCGTTGTCATTGTTTACGGAGCTAAACCGTGAACGCTCACGTCACGCTTGATCCAGCCAAAGTCACTCAGCGAGCTATGCACTAGGTCAGGATCGTATCGAAACTAGTCGGTAGAGCACCAAAATTATCTGTAGCTAAAGATTTGGTAAGGTAAAGATATAGTGTTATACGAGTTCTTGCGTAGAAGCGGCAACTATGCAATCGTGGCGTATGTCAACCTGTTACCAAGTGAGCTGAAGATGTGCGAAATACTTCTAGCAAATACTGGATGCGGCATGTTGAGAATAGAGCGCTATGGCACTCACTCTTCGGGAGGCCAGTGTCCAGCATTCTAGCAAAAACTAACGATAAATGTTACTACTCCGTTCCAGTACTTCGATTGGGGGCACGGCATCCAGTCAGTGATTCTGTCGTCGTTCTTCTGGGGCTACGTGGTGCTGCAGATACCGGGGGGCGAGCTGGCGCGTCGCTTCGGGGGCAAGACGCTCATCCTCATCTCCGTGGGGGTCAACTCACTCGTGTCGCTGCTCATACCGGCCGCTGCGTATGTGGTAAGACACTACTTCTTCCACTTCACTTTATGTAGTGTTCGTTTGGTGGGATTCGTTTAAATGAATAGGTACTTTTTCAATTCGTTCTAATCCATAAGAAAATAATGCCAGACATTTCACACAGCATTGTCTAGCTTTAATGCAGAGCGTTCTGTTTACCAAATAACGGAATCTACTCATGTCTTTGTAACATTCCTTTAGTAGAGCTTGACTCAGAAGACTCCCAGACCGCGAACAAATATTTGTAGACTGCAGATCAGATATATTCAGCTGAAATCAACATTTGTACCGCGTTCTACCTACCGCTAGCATCTGCGTCTCAGATAAATCTTTCGCCTTGTGATTCAGAAATGTTGCGAAGTAGATATTTGCTGCCGACACAATACATGCATCTCGGTTTTAAGTTACCTTGCTTCTGTTAGTAGCGCTGTCTTTATTTGTTGTACTGTGTTTATATTTCAGGCAGACTGGGAGCTGGTGTGCGCGTGCCGCGTGCTGCAGGGCCTCACGCAAGCCTTCCTCTACCCCAGCATGCACCACCTCGTCAGTCAGTGGATTCCAAGGGAGGAGAAGGGGCTGCTGACCACCATCATTTATGCTGGTAAGGAACTACTACAATGGCCAGCAAAACTAAGTATCACACTTTTAATATTTCACTTTTTTCTAAACTATAGAAGTTATAGATTTAAACTGAAAAACGCTCTGTAGCTAATTTTCTCAGCTTTCTTTTTAATTATGGTAAACTATACATTTAGTAACATTTTAAACATAATTAAGATAGAACAATAAAATACCTAACCATTTTTAGCTTAGTGTCCAAAAACTCAAATAACATTTTATAAGTAAAGACTCCTAATAGAGTCCACAGGTGATCGGAATGCTGGCTTTTATTTCGGTCAACGAATAGCATTGCCATTCAACGTGGCAATGCTGCCAGCATTCTGGGCACTTTGCCTTCTGGTGACGGCTTAGATTTTTAGAAAATAGATTTAAGTGTAAATATTAGTTGTAATTATTATTGTATTTTCTTTAGTAATAAAAGTGCAAACAACTCCCCAGTAAAGTATGTTTTATATGTTTTTTAAATTTTATTAAAATATTATTATTGCCCCCTCGGGCTCTGATTACAGCTTCGAGATTTTGGGGAATATTAATATTTTATTGTTTTATCTTTTTCTAAGATAAAAATGTTACTTGTGTACCTATAGTTGACTAGTTTTAAAGAAAGGTGATAAAATTTCATCAATAAAACGTTTTTTTTTTAATCGCTAACTTCTACAGTTCAGAAAAAAAAAAAAATTTAAAGTGGATACTTTGGTGTGATACATGGTTTTGCAGGCCAGTGTATAATGCTCAAAGAAATAAAAACTACTTGAAGCTTTTGAAATGACTGGCTATCAAAAGTTGATTTAAAAGAAGCTCACAATTTTTTATATAAATAAATTTCTGCGCGTGATAATTATAAGCGCGGCAATCGATAAACGACTGGACTGAACGATTTAAGAAAGAGATAAAAATGTGGTATACATTTTGTAAAGTAGAATTGTTAAATTTTGTATAAAACAGAAAGTGCTTGTATATTTTCGCGAGGTCCCTTTTGTGCAACTGCGGTTGCTCAACTGCAAATAGTTGCGCAACGCGGATTCCCTTTTGTGCAATTCATTTTGTTCCCTATGTTTTGTTTCTTTTTTGATAATAATTACTATTTAGCTGTTTAAATATAAAATTTGACTTCTCTAAGTGCTTATTTTTTAAGCCTAAAGAAAGAAAATTAATGAATTTCAAATTTTATGGGACAACGTCTCTTGTTAATTTAAAAGAAGTTGGTCCGAGAAACAATCTTTGTCTATTTCGAGTTCAAAGAAGACAGAACTGGACAGAATCAGAGATTTAAAATAAGAAACATATTTTCAAAATCTTGCGCCAATGAATGAGTTCATTAAATCGTCTAGAGAAGTTTATCAGATAAAGAAGGTTAAAGAAGGACTTATTTGTTTAGTTCAAAAAAAGGGTTTTACCTTAGCCCTTTGCGGTTCCCAACAGATTGATGTGGTGACCACATAAATGTCCCCTTATTGCGCGTGGCACGGCTACGTGAAGCCTACCGGTTGACCGGCCGAAATAAATTTACATTTACGCTTTACAAAGTGTTGGTCTTTTACAAAATACCGTGACTTGATGAAACCTGACGAGGGTCCGACGGGAATTTCAGTACAAATACTTTGAAAATCCATTTAAAACTTCGCTACAGAGTGTAAGCGTAAAAAATAAAAGGCTGAGGTTACTGCAAACAGATTTGCAGAGAACCGATATTTTATGGATGAAGGTCCAGTTTGATCGTTCACTTTGATCAGTGATTCTGGCATATACCTACTGCTGTTATAATCAGAGAAATATCTGTTTTCTCAGGTTTAGAAAAAAATATTAGGTATGTGAGTGTGCAAACATATTCTTTTAAGTTAGACAGCTCAAAACCTACACGAATAATTGGGTCGCGACTCGTGGTCCCACTGGGATTGTACCACTATTACTCGTAGTCCCACATTTTACTACCTAACCAACTTCGAACAAAAATAAGTAGTTCGGCCTCGGCAAAGCCGGAAATTTTTGATCGAAGCTAACCAATAAAAAAACAGACTTGAATTTTTATAAACTATGTTTTGTGAAGGTGCATAAAAGGTGTCTTTAGTATTTATAACCAATCTAGAAGTAACCCAATGAATCCCACAGGCGGGCAGTTGGGCATAGCCCTACAAATGCTGCTCTCCGGGCTCCTAGCCACAACCTGGAGCTGGGAAGCTATATTCTACTGCAACGGCAGTCTCGGGGCAATCTGGTTTGTAGCGTACCTGATATTAGGCGCACATTCGCCTGAATCCTCCAAATTCATATCGGCGGAGGAGGTGCTATACATCCAGACCTCCTTGGGGAGAGTCGGCGAGCAAAAGGTAAGTAAACGTTAAGTCTTAGCGGTTTAAGTTAAATTTGAACTTGGAAGGTTTGCGCTCAGCTTTATGTTCATTTGAAATAACGATAAATGTCTTGGTTTAGTAGCCAGTATATTTTACGGTTAATTCTATTTCATTTTGTTGCTGTGGCGAAGCAACTTCTATTTAGTTGTGGTTTTATGCGAAGTTTTAATTCTGAGGGTTGCATATTTTATGCCTCGATGTGTATTGAAATGAAGGTACGGCTTCACGGTACAGCGCTCCAACACACAATTTTTGTATTCTAATTTAGTTTTTGATCTTCTGGATTCGTCAATTGCAGCCCTATGACAACCTAGTGCTTTGACAAACTTATCAAAGCTCCGCGATCCCCATCTCCCATGGAGGCGGTGCGCATGGTGCCGACGACGCCCTGCCATGCTCACTGCGCCCCATCCCCCATGGAGGCGGTGCGCATGGTGCCGACGACACCCTGCCATGCTCACTGCGCCCCATCCCCCATGGAGGCGGTGCGCATGGTGCCGACGACACCCTGCCATGCTCACTGCGCCCCATCTCCCATGGAGGCGGTGCGCATGGTGGCGACGACGCCCTGCCATGCTCGCAACTTCTATTTAGTTGTGGTTTTATGCGAAGTTTTAATTCTGAGGGTTGCATATTTTATGCCTCGATGTGTATTGAAATGAAGGTACGGCTTCACGGTACAGCGCTCCAACACACAATTTTTGTATTCTAATTTAGTTTTTGATCTTCTGGATTCGTCAATTGCAGCCCTATGACAACCTAGTGCTTTGACAAACTTATCAAAGCTCCGCGATCCCCATCTCCCATGGAGGCGGTGCGCATGGTGCCGACGACGCCCTGCCATGCTCACTGCGCCCCATCCCCCATGGAGGCGGTGCGCATGGTGCCGACGACACCCTGCCATGCTCACTGCGCCCCATCCCCCATGGAGGCGGTGCGCATGGTGCCGACGACACCCTGCCATGCTCACTGCGCCCCATCTCCCATGGAGGCGGTGCGCATGGTGGCGACGACGCCCTGCCATGCTCACTGCGCCCCATCTCCCATGGAGGCGGTGCGCATGGTGCCGACGACGCCCTGCCATGCTCACTGCGCCACATCCCTCATGTCACTCGCTATCTATTTGCTCGATATTCTGTCCTAGAACAGAGGAGATGTATATAACAAGTGAAATGCACAGTTCGTGCTCAGTGTAGAACCTACCTTTTATTATCTCACCTCACTAATATTATAAACGTGAAAGTTTAGATGGATGGATAGATGGATGGATGTTTGTTCTTTTATCACGCCAGAATGGCTGAACGGATCTGGTTGAAATTTGGCACAGAGATAGATTATAGTCTGGAATAGAACATAGGCTACTTTTTATCCCGGAATTCCCACGGGAACGGGAACTACGCGGGTGAAACCGCAAGGCGCTGCTAGTAATTTATAATTTTTAGACCTAGTTACACCACGTAAGGGTTAAAAATAAATCTGTTTAGGTGTTATACCTTTAAAATGTATTAGTTATTGAGCGGATTTATTGCAGTATTTGAACCGGTCTCAATAAATAATAATAGAAATAATGTACCAGCGGTACCCGACCCCCTGGAAGAGCATCTGGTGCTCGCTGCCGTTCTGGGCGGTGATCGTGACGCACTGTGGACAGAACTGGGGCTTCTTCACGCTCATGACGGAGATGCCCACCTATATGGCCAAAGTACTGAACGTGGACCTGAAGAGTGTAAGTGACTCATGAACACCTTTAATTTTATTATATTTTGTCTGAGAAAAAATCGCGAAGTTTTCGCGGGAGTCTGCTGATTGGACGATGCCGATTGGAATTTCTCAACACCTCATTTCTTTTGATCGCCATGCCATGCCACTGGACTCAATATGCTGGGAAAGATGGATGAGCTAAATTACCCTTTTTGAATTCTGACTCGCAAGGATCCCAGTGTCTCCCAGGGGATATCTAGGAGGGGGACATCGGGAATGATCAAGTTTGTACTAGTTGTCATATCAAGCGATACAAACAACGTCTGTGGTGATTCTACTATATCTTCTGCTTACAGTGAGAATGCCGCAAATCTGTGCGTAATTACAGAATTAGAAATACACGCCCGATCCATTCATTACGATGTTTTGGCGTTGTTCGCGCACAAACAACAACCTTCGCCTTTATGGTATGAGTAGGATTCAATTGTTTTATAATCATAAACAATCCAGTGCACATGGTTGTGGTTTCGTGGGTAAGCGTGCAGTTGCAGTGTTCACAGGTTTAACTCAACTTATACCTATTTAATATCCGCATGTTCGTCCATTTACGCCCCCTCTCGGCTCCAACGGTTAATTTAGCATACCTTGTTGATGACTCGTACAATTTCGTTTAGTTTATTGTGTGCTGCCTTCTAGAACGGCATGTTATCCTCTCTGCCCTACCTGTCGATGTATATCCTGAGCTTCCCGATGGGCGCCATGACAGACGTCATCATCAGGCGGGAGTGGCTCAGCGTCACCAATACTAGGAAACTCTTCAACTCTATCGGTAAGTTAGCCGTCTAGTATTATTCGATCGTTGTATACGATTACTGTATCGATTAGTAAAAAGCTATCGCCTCTAACTAAAAAACAAAAAACAATAATTTTATATCTATAAGCTTACAACATAAGCACTTAGACAAGTCATATGCATAAACAACTTTATAAATAGTAATTATTATCAAATAAGAAATAAAAAGCTATTGATTAAGTTGAAGCTTAAATTTTTTGTCCACTTGTGCAAGAAACGAAAAATATTTACCTGTAGTCAGTGGTCTTATTTAAGTTAAGGATCCATTTTGTCAGCTAAATGTTAGTAGACAGGTATTTTATGCGTGTAGGGATCCAGTCTTATAATAGTCTCCATTTCAAAACCCAAAAACTGTTTCGAGCTTCTGTGCTTTGCTTGGATGATACCAATGTCGTTAAATATTTTCCTATATTGCACGGGTTTTGTAAGCCCTTTGTATATAAAAAAAAATATCCAGGTTTTTAAATCGGATTATAGTAGCTAAATTTTTGTTGTTAGCTAAACCTTCTGCACCAATTTCTAATGAAGGTATTTCCGTAAGGATAAATAATCACTTTCATTTAGCCTGTTTCCAGCCTCATCCTCATCCGTAACATTTCTGAATACTTGTTTGATTGGGAATATAAATTACAAAATAACTTCGTAAGCGGATAGACGGGCGTGGGAGTTATCCGACATTAGCGCCGCGCGGCTCCGAGCTTGGAGTGAGTTCATTTAAAAAAAAACTCTCGAATGAAAACAGTTTTGCAAAAAGAGCTGTAAGCTGATTATAACAAACTATTACAGAACGTAGTTTACAGAAAACTTCCTCTTACATATTTGATCAGGATTTTTGAATGTCAATAACAATAAAAGCATTGCCATACAGCGGGACTATACAGCCCGCGTCTCGGGGACGCGCGCGACTAGTATTGGTATGAATCAGTTGAGCTACCTGTAGATTGTCAGCAACTGTCTGCAGTTAGTTCAATTGTTTGAATCGTTAATACTAACTTTAGTTTAATTCTATTATTTGATTATTATTTTCTGGAATACAATAATGTGTTTGTGAATTAATTGGGTACATTATGTTAGTACGTCATAGATTTTTCAGTTACTGTTTCTGTTTTGATTGAATTTGCTGCGATTTGGTCTCAATTATCGTCACTAGTCATCAAAATAGAAAAAAGAAAATAATTATAAACTATATACGATTTCGTTATCTTTATTTTGTCCCTAAAACTTTAAACGAAAATGTTGGAACTCAAGAAATTATCGTGGTAGCTCTCTTAATTGATCAGAAATTTGTACGAAGTACCAACTCTTTCCATCAGAATATTATTTTAACTGGGTCACAACCACTCACAACTATACTTTGTTGCAAGTTATTACAAAAATGTATGTATTTATCCTTCATAACATTCAACTTCAAAATGTTATGTTATTTATAACATTTTAAAGTTGATAGTGTGCATGTGCGTGTTGTGTTAAGTTTTCATAGTAGTTTAATTGTATATTGCTATCATTGCTTGCAGGTCTGTGGTGCCCAGCGATAGCTCTCATCGGTCTCTCGTACGCGCCTGCGCACAACATGGTGTACGCTGTCGCCATGCTGACCGTCAGCGTTGGATTCAACGCTGGACAGTTCCTCGGCTTCATGGTAAACGATCCGAAAGCTATAGGCATTAACTCTCTTAGGGCCTCTGTGCTTTTGGCTTCGGCTCTACGCATGTCTCCCAAAGAACCGGCTCACTATATGGCCCGAGATCATGGGCATGAGAAACACATTATAGAAATCTCTATTAAAATTTTTTTTGTTCCACTTTTCCACCTTGATATAATTTTTGAAAGGGAACATTGTAATATCTTTAAGTTTTTGTCCCGTGCCCTATCGTGCCCAGTCCGGACTTCTCCATGTACTTACATAAAGTAATCTCGTTGTTGTAATGCGTTAGTTGGTGCACATAGACTTGGCGCCGAACTTCAGCGCGTCTCTGATGGGCATCACCAACTTCCTGGCCAACATCATCTCCATCATCGCGCCGCTCGTCTGCGGGTTCATCATCCAGGATGAGGTGAGTGACTCATCATCGCAACCGTCAGAGTCCTCTACCCTGTCAGTTTGTTTCATCAAAATCAGAAGACCAACCGCTGAGATGAATCTGGTTGGACGAACAACGATCGTTTGTATGTTTTGGTTTGAGTCAAAATTCGCTATGATTAGGCCAGCGTCAACGTAGAAAAAGTTGGCGGGCTAGATTGGAGTGGTTTCGTGAAGTTAAAAAGTATTTTTTGTATTTTTAGATATTCCATCCAGTCGAAGTGACGGGTGGATCTTAGCCAAACAAAAATGTCTCACACAAAATCTCTAAAACTTGTACTGAGCTACAATAAATACTTTTGAACTTCACAAGAGCACTCCAATCTAGGCCGCCAACATTTTCTACGTTATAAAACCCTCAAAGGCAACATGTCCGCTCTTTTCATCCAAGTTTTAATTTGCTTTTTGATACCAAATATTAAAAGTTAAAAGGTTCTCTTGAAGCCGACTTTAATCTGCGGCGTCCGAAGTTATTACTTATACCAACTTGTATACATAGGTACTTGACTCGTGTTGTTAATATTGCAGACCGAGCCTGCGGAGTGGAGGAAAGTATTCTTCGTAGCTTCGGGGGTGTACTTCTTCACCAACTTGTTCTTTGTGCTGTTTGCTACCTCCAAGAGACAGCCCTGGAATGAACCCAAACACCTCTCCCACTTGCCACAGGTACTAATTGGTATGTGGATTTAGAAATCAATAGCAATTATTTATTTAGGCTTATAAAGTAAGCTCTTGAACCTGTCAAACTGTAGAACGACGAACTAATAGATACACCATAACCAATTCAAATTCTCTTAGGATAGGTATTTATTGGAATTGATGATGCTAATGTTTTACAGAAATGAAACCTGAACAAAGTTTGAGGAAGACTCGACACGGGGTCGGGGAGTCACGTCACGAAAAATACTCATGTAAATGTAAAGTTTGAGGAAGACTCGACACGGGGAGGGGGTCGGGGAGTCACGTCACGAAAAATACTCATGTAAATGTAAAGTTTGAGGAAGACTCGACACGGGGAGGGGGTCGGGGAGTCACGTCACGAAAAATACTCATGTAAATGTAAAGTTTGAGGAAGACTCGACACGGGGAGGGGGTCGGGGAGTCACGTCACGAAAAATACTCATGTAAATGGAAATAGTCAAAATGTTTTTAAATTTATTTATTTTTGTACCTGATCTTATGGATATTGATAAAATATACTACGTGAGAAATGTTTACAAATGATTGTTTACCTCACAATATCCTTTACCATCAGAGTATAATAATATCTTACGCTCTTTTAAAAGAAAATGGTATTTGAAAGAAAATTATGGTTTTTAAAATAGAGCTCTATTGCTAGCATTTTAAGAGCAATATTGCTCTTAAAATAGAGAGCAAGAAATCTCTTATTTGCACGGAGTACAGTTGAGTAAAAGAAAGAGAAGAGAGTTAAAGCACGCTACGAACTTTGCAGAGTAGGTACCTAATGTCTCTGCAAAGGACTCTGTATGAGCCCAGTTTTACTGCAAGGGAATTCCTTGCTTGAAAACTTAAGGTAATTATCAACTATTATTTTTATTATTTATTATATTACAGATTTTTTTGCATTTTGAAAGCTAACTTCTTGTTCACTACCATTGAATCACATACGATTGAACCAACGATTTAAAATAAATAAAAAAAGTCTTTCGATTATTGTAAGGAAAGAGCTGATTACCCCGTCGTCGCTTACAAACGAGCAAAGCAAGTTGCAGGCAACAGCAGGTGTTATGCAGCGCACGGCATCGGAATCTGCGGGCTGCTGGCAACGAGCGCCCTCATGCTTATGGAGCAAGCTGCAGCCGACAGCAGGTGTTATGCAGCGCGCGGCATCGGAATCTGCGGGCTGCTGACAACGAGCGCCCTCATGCTTATGGAGCAAGCTGCAGCCGACAGCAGGTGTTATGCAGCGCGCGGCATCGGAATCTGCGGGCTGCTGGCAACGAGCGCCCTCATGCTTATGGAGCAAGCTGCAGCCGACAGCAGGTGTTATGCAGCGCGCGGCATCGGAATCTGCGGGCTGCTGGCAACGAGCGCCCTCATGCTTATGGAGCAAGCTGCAGCCGACAGCAGGTGTTATGCAGCGCGCGGCATCGGAATCTGCGGGCTGCTGACAACGAGCGCCCTCATACTTATGGAGCAAGTTGCAGCCGACAGCAGGTGTTATGCAGCGCGCGGCATCGGAATCTGCGGGCTGCTGACAACGAGCGCCCTCATGCTTATGGAGCAAGCTGCAGCCGACAGCAGGTGTTATGCAGCGCGCGGCATCGGAATCTGCGGGCTGCTGACAACGAGCGCCCTCATGCTTATGGAGCAGGGCTGCCGGCACCATTACTGCTGCTTCATGGTAAACTGCAATCCCGGGAATGCTTGTACAATACAAAATAACTAAGACTTAACATAACAAGAACATCCTGCGATACCCCATCTAGATGGTATTTGTAACTAGACGTCTCGTTGTTTTAACCGTCTGTCACATACCTACAAAGTACATATTATTATAACACATAATTAACGTAAAGTAGTGTCTGCCCCCGACCTCGCACGCGTTGTTTCATAGTAGATGATAGTAGGTAGTTTATGTGTTGTCAAAGGTATTTAGAACTACATCTAAGCAAAATTTCAGCCCGATCCGTTCAGTAATTTTGGTGTGAAGAAGTAACAAACATATACATCCATTCGCATTTATAATAATTAATCAGATGCAAATACCTAAGAATAGTTACTTTACTCTCCAGAAAAAATTATAACTTCCTCTACTTGGGTGTATCGCGAAACAGTTTATAGAAGTTGAACGAAGTCAAGTTGCAATTGAAAATGTAAGTACCTACTTACCTGCAAGTACCGACTACGGCGAACAATTAAACTTTTTACAAGTTTAATTGAAGACTCGACGGGTGCCACTCAGAAAACCAACATAAATAGCTTTATTAACTAACGTGAGTCAGTTTAAATAATGTTCTTATAAACAACTTACTTATCCTTTAACGTTAATAGTTTTTGTAGTTGTTATGAACCGAGTTCTCAAAAATAATTGGCTGTAGAGATGGTAAAGCTGAAAACTTTTGGAGGACTTTAGGCTGAAAGGCTTTAGGCTGAAAGGCTTTAGGCTGAAAGGCCTCAACATTATAAACTAAATCTAACAAATATGCACAAGTAGGTAGGTACTTCACTCCAGTTATTCATTCAGTTTCACAATCATTATTCGTTTAAAATTTGATTATACAAGTCAAATGTGCTTATTTTGTAAGCATACCTAAAGAAATGAAGTTAATGATTTCTGATTCCATACAAGGCTTTTCTTTTTGTAGAGCCGACTTTAATAACAGCGCATTCACGTGTTTGCGGAGACTAAGTGATGACATAGCAAACTAGTCTTTTGCCAAAATTTTAAGCATGCCATCAAGTTTGCCACAATGACTGTCCACTACACCACTATGAAGTAGATGATTGTGAAGTGGTACCCAGTTTCAATGAATGTGTTAATGCATTTAATGGTAATGCAAAACAGCATCCATCTCAATTTGACTGTTCTGACAATTTGCGGCGCACCGGAGTAACAACTGGCTGGACCTGGATATCCATTAATCGAACCGCCCGCGCCCGCGCCCGCGCCCGCGCCCGCGCCCGCGCCCGCGTCCGCGCCGTTCGCGTCGGATATGGGATTGTTTATGTTGATGCACTTCGGCTCCGTAATCATTCTCATTGTATCATTCATGATTGAAACACAGATCATAGTCAATGACATTTATTTCTTAGGGTTACAAAAAGAGCACCATACTTCATGTCTCATTTAAAATAAATATATCTAAATAGGAATCATCATTGCTGCATCAACATAAACCTCGTCATCAGGTACCTATCCTATCAAATTTTTACATAATTATACTATCATTATTTCCTGTTGTAGCACAACTACTGTTTCAAATCCCATGCAACATTGATTTGCAGCTTAAGATATAGGTAGGTAGTTTGTTAGTAGTTTGAGCTAGGAGTGGCCGTAACGAAGTAGTGGCCACTCGAGGCAGGCTCGAGCACGCGCGTAATCTGTCCTTGAGGTGAAACGAGAGGCGAGCTTTTATTGCATAAGGAACTGTTTAGTGGAGTAGTAGGGTTCAGTTTTAATGCCTCAAGCATTTGCTTCAAGTAGGAATACGTTTTCGAAAATTTTATATGTACGTCGTCAAGGCGTCTTCGTATCGTAAGCTGGTAGTTATTTATGCTGGTAGTTAGAGTATCAAAATCAAAGAATTATTGACATTTTGGGTGCCTACAACGCAAGAGTGTCAAAATCAAATAAATACTACTATCATATGGGTGCCTACGACGCTCATAACATGGAGTAACGGGCATTGAATGTTTCAAAATTACAGCAACGGGAAAATGTCCAACTTTATGTTTCTTTTTATTATTTGAATAGCCTGATTTGTTCAAAATTTGCTTCAAACATTAGAATTGTCACGACGCGACGCTAAGTATTCCATTTGTACAAAGTATTCGTCCGAGGTATTATCGCTCCCACGAATGAACTGAGAAATGTCTCAACAAATCAACGACCAGCGAATTTACACGACTTTATACCAATCACCTTTGAGTTGCATTTTGAAGGGCGAACTAATATCAATTCAACTAACCAAGTGCGAATCGACTCGCACATGAAGGGTTCCTATCATCTTACAAGATCTAACGCCATGTAATTTTTAATGGGTACCTATTTCAAAATAAAAACATGATTCTCGTATGACCAATATGACCATCTAATAATTTTTATTTAAAAATACAAACCAAATTTATTTGCCATAAAGGTTACAAAATGTGTCATAATCAGTGATCGGAAATTCGGGCGCTTATTTACCTAAAGTTGGTGTAAGACACAACATGGAGCAGTTAAAACCATCTTTCTCGGGAATACTTTCCCCTAAATTCCTGGGATTTCAGAATATTCTAAAATAATGATTTTTCACCGGAATCTTATTTATAGACGAAATATAAGACACTTTTAATCAGACGTGTTTTTCACTAAAGTCAATATTTCTGAAAAAAAAAACATTTTTAATTATATTTATGATTTTATGCCAAAATTCTTTTTCTACACGAAATTTAAAACACTTATTCATACGCATTTATAATTTGTTTGATAATTGCGTAAGAATAATAGAAACAAATATTATAAAAAAAAATATAGGTATATAATTGTCTGTTTTGTGAGATGAACCCAAACTTGTTTTATTCCAAATGGGAATTTTGGAATTTTCTAGAATGTATTTTCACTGAAATCTTATTTATAGACGAATTATAAGACACCTTTTTTGAACGCGTTTTTTTTACAAAAATCGATTTTCGCGTCAGAATAAAAGTGTCTTATATTTCGTCTTTAAATAAGGTTCCGGTGAAAAAATCATTATTTTAGAATGTTCTGAAATCCCGGGAATTTACGGGAAAGTATTCCCGTGAAAGATGGTTTTAACTGCTCCATGTTGTGTCTTACACCAACTTTAGGTAAATAAGCGCCCGAAATTCCGATCACTGGTCATAATATACCTATCATCCCCGCATCGGCTAGGCCTGTTTCGCAGACATTAAATACCGATCTTTTTGGTGGTTACAACGGCACATTAAATGCACTCGGCGATAAATAAAATACTGTCTACCTATGTTCATGAGAAACAACAGCTCGCTGACTGACAGACGGACGAACAACGAAGGCTTAGTAATAGCACCTTTTGGGCACGGAACCCCAAAAACTACCAGGAAGGAATGAAAGCTTTACGTAAGTGGCATTAAAGTTCAGGTTAGTGTTTGAGACGTGCGTCGCGTGACGCACGCACGTTCGCCACGGCAGATACGAGTATGTTCCGGAAACGTTTCGCGGTAGTTTTTTACGCGGCCTAATAAGATCCGGCGCGATAACGTCCATTGTTGCCAGCTTTTACCACAAGTACTACCATTATACGTATATTACTACTCCTAAGGAACAAGCTTATTCATTGGATGAAATTAATAATCTATAGGTACTATACTAATATAAAACTCTTTCTCCGGACATAATTATAGAAAAGCTAGAGCCTTATCTACTTATCGTCGAGACTTGAAACTTGATGGTGTGTACTGTGTAGGCCTGAGTTTAATGTCTCAAGTACGAGCGCTTTAGGTACTTGAGGCATTGAATTTGGAGAATGTGTTCCTAAGCTACAAGGATTGGTGCGAACGTGAGCACAAAGAAAGGATTCTCGGCTCTTCTTTTATATGGATGGAGGTAGTTAAAGGCGACATAATGATGATGCAGAGAACAGGAAGCTGAAGAGCAAAAACGGCAGCCATACCGTATGTCTAATAATGATGAAATTTTACAAGAACATGAAGTTAAGAAATCAAATTCCACGTGGACAAAGTCGCGGGCGCAACAGCTCTTGTCATATAAAATGCAAGCTTTATTTAAATTTAGCATAAAAGATGAACCCTTGTACCGAAGTGGCTGCACCTTCTTGCCGCAACTATTTAATTTAAGAGATAAACCTCGCTGACGAGGCTTCACAAAGTGCCAACCAGTAGTCGGCTACCTGCCTGGCCCTCGGCATACCGCTGCCGCTGGGTGGCGGGGCCAGCTCCTCGACAAACGTCTCACTCACTTCTTACCTTACTATACACATATTACCTAATAAATAAATAATGGTGGACAATCCACACAGCATCAACTAGTCCCAAGCTAAGCAGAGCTTGTGTTACACCCACTAGACCACTGTTATGTTGTGTAAGTACTTACCTACTACATTATACAACATAGAAAACTATTTTAGCTGTGCATAGAAAACACCCGGAACAAATATCGGCAGATCGTACAATACAAGCATTTTGTCCCGAGGCGGGTATCGAACCCGCCACCTCCTGAACCGGACCTTCGCCCACTACGGCACATAGGTGGTCATTATATGAATAGCTCGCTCGTTATTTGAAATAATTTAGTTAATGGTGGAGCGGCTCGTGTTGACGCGAGATTTATTTTGTGGTTTTTACGGAAAATACCCGATTGGCCGCAAATCGTACACCATATTTTATGAACCCAAGATGAAACCAACTTCAATTCACTTGTATTTTGGGACCTTTTGGGAATGTTTATGTTTAGTCCAACGTTTCTTATTTTCCCAAATGCTCCAAAAATACCAGTGTAAGAAAAAGTTTAAATATTTTTTTTTAAACCACATAATAATTCGTATCTTGTGATTCTCGTGCCAACAAGAAACGATCAATCTTAAACGTATAATTTTCATGAAACACATTTGATGTATTACTTGAGATCGGCGAGTTATTGTCATCCATCAGTCACCGATATAGGTACTAAGAAATTATGGCTTAAAAATTATTTTGTTTCAGTATTTTTTTAAAATAAGATTGACCATCATGGTTTAGAAAGGTATCTTGTTTCTTTTGTGAAGTCAAATTCAAATAAATAAAATTTCAAACAGTGTTGTTTGATTAATAAGCCCCCCTTAGACTTAGTTAGTAATTAGTAGGTAGTTATTATTTAACCCAGTAAATGACACCTTCATGATTATTAAGCACCAGCGAGTCTGATGCAGCTGTGGACGAGTTCGGCTTTGTTCTAGGGAAGGTAAAAGTGGTAAAAGCGAGTTAAGCCGCTTTCTTCGTGAAGGGAAGGCACTCGTGTCTACAGTCGAGATACTGTCTGTGCCTCTAACAATAAACTAACGTAAACAACTGGCCAACGAGAGATATTCAAATAAATTATTCCATGATAAAGATGTTGAGCTAGGTTTCTAGAGGTTTCTAATAATTCATGCTATAATTGAAGTTCTTTTTTCACTTCTTCCACTTGTGGACAAAACATTTCAGTTAGGAGAAAATCAATTAAAACTTTATGAATAGTTTAAAATTGGACTTGTCTAAGAGCTACATAAAGATATTAAATTAATTGATTTGTAACGCACCACTTTAATTGGGTCGCGTCGCTCGCGCCGCGCGCCACAACAACAAATTTAATACAATACAATACAAAATTCTTTATTTTACACCGCAAAAAAGATTAAGAGAAACATAGACATAAAAACGTAAAAGTATAATGGGCGGCCTTATCGCTTAGAAGCGATTTCTTGCTGGCAAATTCTACCAAACACAGTCATTACTCTCAAATCTTCTCTTATGTATAGATGGAACAAGGCTGCAATTATAGCTTGTACAAAAATGATCAGCAAACAAACATCCAGCTGTAACTCAGCAGAATGGACCAACAGAAAATTCTAGAGCTTCCTACACGTAGGGCCTCTTTATGGTCGTAATTAGCCATGGTGGCGAGGACCTCACTACAACTAGCCATGAATCTCTCTCGCGAGAAACGACACTATGCCAATCATTTACTATAATGTTATATTGAATTTTATTAAATTTTGTTTAAAAAGCCAGCTGTCGTATGAACGATATATTCTCACTCCGATAAAAAGTTTTCCGCAGCTCCCATTGAAAATGGTGCGAGCAACAAAGATCTCACGAGCGGCAGATATCTCACGAGCGGTAGATATCTCACCAGCGGCAGATATCTCACGGGCGGCTGATATCAGGAAACTTGCCCAATAACTCTTAAACGCAGCTGAGTTGCCTTCAAACTTGGCCCTTGGCTAGCACTTTAAGTGCACTTTTGGCTCAGATGGCCTGTAACTCTCCGATACCCTCCAACTGTCGCTGCTCCCGCGGGACAAATCCTCTTACTCTCGCTCTACAAGCAAACTTTACACCAGAATGAAGTTTCATCTGATTGTCTGTCTTCATTAAAATAAGTTAAATACGATGGTATAATACCCAACTTTTCTAAATATAAAATCTTTTCGATGAGATAAAAAGTTTGCGAAGTTAAAATAGACTTCTAAAAAGCTACCTTGTAAGACCATCCAATTTACCTTATAAAGGCGCCTCCCAAGAATCACGTTTATAATGTCCCATTTACATAAATATCTTAATTTAGGTCAGCACTTACTAAGAATATCTTGAATACCTTCTTGAAGGGTACCTTATAATAATAATCTTAGCGATCTTAAGGTTTTGTTATCATCTTGTCGAACTCTATATGGAATCAACTCATTTTCGTTTAAAGCCGCGAGACGTGGGCTATGTTTTCCGAGAGATTCTTTTGTGATTAACGGACACTCGGTATTTACTCCAAGCCAAGAATAAAAATAAATCAAGCGATTTTGATAAGTGGGGCATTAAAATACTCATCTAGTCTTCTACATGGTTTTAAGCGTTTTGTAGGACTTCGACAACATATTCGATGAAAAAAAGTTAAAAATCACGGATCGAGCCGGGTTTTTTATAGTTTTAAATGATTCACTTGTGTGAATAGACTGATTTTTAATCCTTATCGTTGATACAAATCGCTAGGTTTGCTTATGTAACAAGAGGATACGTTTCAGGAGAACTCTGAACATCCGCCCAAGTAAGCACAATCCGCCCTCGCTATTAATATTAACGTTACGATGCCACTAAGCATTGCGCCCTCCGTAATCCTAACAAATAACGCAAGCTGATTTGGCGCATGATTATGCCTTTCAAGAGAATAATGTACTTCCGGAACTCTAGAATACTTACGTAAAACAAACTAAACACAAATCTTTTAAAAAAATGACAAACGGATTTGTTTTTACGACAGACTTTTAACGCTTAAGAAAATATTTCAAGACGTCCACAATTAATCTCGAGAATTTATTTGAGGACTTTGGGTCGGATACCTTTTTTATCGAACAGCCTTTAAATATCACCTAGGTTCTAAAATTAGAAGTTTTGTCTTTAAAACTTCTTTTTAGCCTGATCCATTATGGTAATGATAATATGACTGAACAGTGTGCTCTGCTGCTTCCTCATACTCTGCCAATGTTGGGTAAGTTGTAGTTGTACGCAATCAACCAGTTGGGGGCTCTCACAAATCATCTCAGGCAGCGGCCAGGCATTTGGCCAAGTGCCCGCGCCCGCGAGCGTCAAGGTCGAAGATGTTGGAATTGGAACTATAAAAAGTATACTAGTCACATAACAAATCTAAAGGGGACGAATATGCCTAATAATTATTCATCATGTTAACAAAAAAACACAAATAATAGTATCAGATAGGTACAAAGCTTTTTGTTGGTTAAATGTAAGATTGTTTCTTTATTCAACAAATCTTGGTATTTATCTAATAGGTAGTACAAAACTATTAAAAAGTCGTAGATTCGTAGCAATTTACAAAACCACTGGTGTAGGAGATCCTCTTTAACATTGTTGTGTTATTATCTATACCTACTAATATAAAACTCTTTGTCCTGACATATAGACAAGCTACAGCCTAAACCAGTAAGCGTAGAGACTTGAAACTCGCAAGGTGTGTAGGTCCTGGTATGAAAGTGAGCAGTAAGAAAGGAATTTTGGAAATTCAAACTCTAAGGGGTTCAAAATTGGAGTCGAAAATTGAAACAAAAATGCTCTGTATGCTCATTAACCGTTAACACCAGAACTACAATATTTTATACGTAGATACCTCTAACTAAACCAACACGTATTTCATTCATCGTGTTCTGAAATTGTGACGGTAGTAGCATTAGAAACACGTAGTATGCTGCAAAAAAAAGAGTCCTAAAGTACTCCTCAGACGACAAAACACCGGTTTACCTAAAAAAAAAACAGCAAAAATATTTGAAATTTTACTGTTGTTTGTGTTTGTGTCTGTTTAATATTCCATGAGTGTCATAGAACACGAATTTACTGGGTTACCTTTATTGTCACATAAAAGAACCATTCTTGACATTCAACATTCGTGCAGTTAATATGGTCCATTCTGCACTTTCATTTTTCGATAAAGCGTCCGAGAGTCCGAGCTATCAATGACGAACGTTGTCATGCCGTGATAAACGGACTATTTATACCTTAAATTAAAGCCCGCGATCTCCAGGACATTAAGTTCCTACCAGCAAGACGGTGGCGCCACTTGCCACAGACTACGTGAAAACATGGCTTTATTGCGAGAACAATTTAAACTTTAAGTTAGCTGTCCAGATACTGTGACATCACATCACTCCTTGGGACAATGTACAGTCCAAAGTCTATAAGGATAAGTTGAGAAATTAAATTCCACGTGGACGAAGTCGCGGGTAACAGCTAGTTATGTACATAGTTACGCGTCTTCAACATCAAATATTACTGAAACGTTATCACTACCCAGAAAATAGTGGCTTAGGTTTGATTCTTACTAACATCCCGCTATTGGCCTTGGATTGGATACAATGTCATTACCAATCTTTTTCGAAGGCTACAGCTCTCTCTCGCATCTCGAGAAGCGAGCTCAGAAAAACTTCCTGATTCCAAAGGTAAGTAACTGAGCTCCTCTCAAGTCTTCTCCCGAATATAATGTAACTCCCACTCGCGATACTGCTTCTTACACAACGAGTATTTACAGTAGCCAGATAGTTAAACCGCTGTAAGTAATCGAATGCGGCGGCCATTATTTGACGTTGGTAAGACCAGATTATTGCCAGGTATGGGAGATGGTATTATGTAGGTACATAGGTATTGCGTGCGAGAGCACCTGTGTTTGCGCACACACTTGTGCACTGTCCTGCGCATCTAGCTCGTGTCCGTCGGGACGGCCGCCATGATCGACATTCGGCTAGGGGACAATCATCATCATCCGTGTATAATATGCTTTATAATAAAACAACTATTTATTTTTCTAGGTTATATAAGTTTATTGTGTACTTTTATTAAAACATTCAGCGGACTCTTCATTAATATAACATATTATGTACCTAAACTAGCTACAAATAAAGTCGTCACGATTTTTTGTTTATTTCTTTACCTATTAAGTTTTTTTATAAAAAAAAACCGAGGGTCGAGTATAATTCCATTTAAATTTTGTTATTTCCAAGGAACCGTACTCTTACCGTGGGTGTCGTAAGAGGCTACTAAATGACATACACCGGGGGGCGGGTAGCAGTGCCTCTTGCAGAATAGATCTACCACCGAACTGCGATCCTCTGTAATTCAAAATTCGTACAAACCATTTATTATTATTCGAATTACGAAACCGCTAGATGGCGTCTGTGCGACACGACGCTATTGACGAAACCCTTTTCACCCTCTGAATATGCAAATCATGGATTTACCTATTTCGCTCTCGAAACTCGCCTCGACATACGTAATAGTATTTCTGTATAAATTACAAAATAAAATGAATTTTCGTTTCAAAGAATCGCTTTGATCTTGGAAATAATGGAGCTTCATTAAAAAGATGAGGTCCAATTTAAAGATTATCATAATGAAATATAAGCTATTGAATTTTATAGCAGATTCTGAATACTGCAATAATCAAATTTCAAATTGTTATACTACCGAAACTTTCATAACGGGCATCAGTCTGTCCAACTATCCAGTGGGATGGACCCAGGGCTCTCCTAGTGCACCAGCCACTCTTTCCTGAGCTCGTCGGCTCTAGCGCAAGCAGGTGACCTCCGACTTGTCTCTGGTTGTCCCTGGCGGCGGCGACGATGTCTCCTCCGGAACTCTCCTCGGTGACTATAATTTCTGCGGTGTGCAGTTTCTTGCGAGCCAAGGGGACAGCGGTAACCACTGCTGTCTTTTTGGCTCACAGACTATATAGTATGATGATTACTTTGGTCTTCGAAGGGAAATCATTGTAGCTGTTTGTATAGTCCCGTGTTGTATAGTGCCCACTCGTAGGCACCGCGGCTCGTGGCGGGTAGGATGCACAGGCTAAGTCTTCCAACCATGGCAGAAGTGACGAGAGGACCTACGAGGACATACTTTTGCCGATGCTGCTCTGCCTCGCTGAATCCAACTCGTATCTCCGTTTCAGTTTACTTTGACCATTTATTTTTAGGTGGGAACAGGAAACTATGGGCTCCCGATTTGTACATTCTCATGACAAACTTGATTCGTTCCGGGTCTAAACCCTTGCGGCCTATCGGTGGGGTCGGGTTCCACAAATACTCAAATACTTCATAAAACATTCTAGCCATCTTGAAGAATGACGTGTTCGCGGCTTCGGTCAGTTTACCTGAAAACATGACATACTTGAACAGAAGTTAAAATTCGTGTTTAGTAAACCATACCTTATAAATAGATACCCAAAAACCGATCGCTGGAAGCCATATCGGAACCTGATCTATCCGAATATGTATGTAGTTATTTCCAAATGCCCACAGGTTTGTGTTAAAGGTACGTAAAAACCTGCAAAGCATACTTCGTTTAACTCTCGTTTTGTTAGAACCAGCGCCGCCGCCGACCAGGTCCAGACTCGCAGCGGCTCCAGCTCCGGGCAGGACGCTCGCTTCGCTGCGTTCCCTGGCACTCCACAGAGGAGATATCCTCATGTCCATACCCAGATCCCATTGTGGCTGCTGTGGAATACCATTTTCAAAACTAAATTTTTTGTTTATACCAACTAATAGTAGTTCGAATTAACTTATTTACGACTAGACTAAACTCATGATGCTGAGACTAGTCAAATCCTAGACTAGACCAAACTTATGATGCTGAGACTAGTCAAATCCTAGACTAGACTAAACTCATGATGCTGAGACTAGTCAAATCCTAGACTAGACCAAACTCATGATGCTGAGACTAGTCAAATCCTAGACTAGACCAAACTCATGATGCTGAGACTAGTCAAATCCTAGACTAGACCAGTCTAATGCTAGACTTATTTTTCGCTTCTTCCACTAGAAAAAATTGAAGCGAACGAAATCAATAACATTTTGTTTCTTATTTGATAATAATTACTATTTATTAAGCTGTTTATGTATAAAATTTGACTTGTCTAAGTGCTTATTTTGTAAGATTAAAGAAGTAAAGTTATTGACTTTTGACTTGATAAGTCTTATGCTAGAGTAGACCAGGTTAATGCCAGACTAGATCAGTCTTATGCTAAAGTCGAACAGTCTAATGCTAAACAATACCAGCCTAATGTTAGAGTAGACTAGTCTAAAAAGTGATTGGACACACAGCCCGACTCTCGATACAAATTAATTTTAAAATAAAATTACGTCACACGTTATTTTGCAGCACATTTTCTGACTAACTACTGTATACCTTGGTTTCCATTTTTTTGGTTTCAGTGATTTTAAAAGTTTCGATAAAACCAGTATGATACATGATTATGAAACAGAGTACTCGCGTGTCCCTCATCGCTGGTTGTGACATCTAATCAAACATACCGCGTATTTATATCGTTATCGTATTTATCAATAAGATTCTTCCTTCTTTGTATAAAAAATATGTTTATTACTGGAAATAGAAAATAGTGTGTTTGTTATTTAAACTGACTAAGAACTTTCATTAACTGGATACAATGTGATTTAACTTCAATTAATCATCAGCTTGGAGGTTAGTCTACTGGTTAGTTTTTCTAGTATCGAAGGATCGGAAGGAAGGTAGGGATCAAGACACTCAAAATACATTTGACGAGGGACATCATGCCCGTGCGTAGGACGTTTTGCGCTAGACAATACGATCGACTGGGACGAGTAAACAAATCACAAAGCTCAGACTATCGCCGGACCAACTAGCTGTACAGTACATGTTTGAAGATTTGCCCATTACAAAGGTGGGTTTACACTTTTTATTATATGTTTCCCACTATCAGCTCGTCGCGCTTCCCCGACAAACACAGTTTTTGTACATATTATGCTAGAATTATATGGTGGACCCGCGTAGCATACATATAATTATTAAAAGAAATAATACAACAAAATTTAAATTAAGAATATAAACATATAAACTCTAGTATTAACATTAAAATTAAAACTGATCTCCGCTTAAAAGAAATAAAATAAACAAAATTGAGTAGTATTTATATAATAGCATAGCGTAAGTTATGGGTACACTAAATAATTGATAGTACTTAATACGAGTACATCGTAGGTTTACATGATTGTTTATACGGAACAAATATCTACAGATTGTACAGACTCGTACTACAACAGAAATCGAATTGGCAACCTTCTGCTGGCCCGCTGCGCCACCGATGTTATCTAAATAAAAGATTAAACGTGCATCGACTTCATAACCATAATTTGTGGTTAAGAAGTAGATGCAAGTTTATTATGATTATTGAATAACCAATGAAAGTAGACGACGCTATGACTGCGGAGTTTAGCATAGCAGAGGTGCGTGCATATCGCTTCCTTAATCAGAATTCAGGGCCCACGGCAGTAGCCTTGCCAAGCCCTGCGTTGCCGAACGTATATCATTGCCTCTTAACTTTACTAATTTAATTTTTTTTTTTATTTTATTAAATTATTTACGTTTAGAAAATATCGTCATCACGCACTGACTGACTTAGATATCATTAAAATGTTTCGATTCTAACAGCAGGCCTACAAAGTTGAAATTTGGATTACTTAGAATTCAGGGTCACAGCTTTATTTTGCCACAGAAAAATGTAGGGAAAATTATAAAAACATGACATTTGGGGTTCCGTCATCGAAAACAAGAACCCTAAAGTTTATTCCTCGTATTTACTAAATTAGTGGTAAATTAGAATTTTGCAAGTTGTATACCTTCAGCATGTAAATTGTAAATACCTACGTGTTCTAATACTTAGAGTTCCACAGTCAAACTAAATGATAGCTTCTTCATTCATGTAGATACTACTTAAGTCAGTGCCATTCAATCTGTGCTCCTTCAGGTGGTTACTCAAGGGGTCACCAGCAAAACGAGAAAGGCAAGGTTCTACGCGGCAGTTAAAACACAATTTCAGTGAGAAGGATGAGCTTTTTTTGGTTTTGTAAGTTAATCAGACCTTGTGTTATGGGTACTAGATAATTCATATACTTACATAATACAATACAATGCATAGATAGATATATATTTTACGCATAGAAAACAAACAGAACATCCGGAACTAATATCTGCATATCGTACAAACATTTGTCCCAAGGCAGGAGTAGAACCCGCTACCTACTGCGTCGCAGACGAACCTTCGCCCACCGCGCCACAGAGGTTGTCATTAATTAAACTCATATTATGAGTTTAAGCCCAGAACTCGTGACTTTTTATTCCTCGTCGTTTTTCTCAGGAATAATAAGCGAGTTCCGTTTGGAAGATATTTGACGACATTCCTAGCACGTCCAGTCTCGAGTATCTGAGTTATTTCTGCATGCACAGTCTGGACTCCGCTCCGGGATTCCTCTTAGTAGACCCGTCGCGTCGTGCGGCACGTGGCTCACTGGACAAAGCGGTGCGCCGTTTCTACGATTTCTTTAGAAATAAATAAAGCCGTTTTACTTATTTCTCTACGTCGCGTCGCGTCTTCTCAGAATGTCGCCCGTGAATCTCTCTTCACGGGCGAGATTCTGAAAAGACGCAACTCTATGAGACAGCCAATAAAATAGACAACGCGTGTCTAAACTAAAGCTCTGCGCACATTATCGCAAGCCGCTACTTTAGGTACAGCACATACCTAAATGAGCATTAGAGTAAGGCCTTAAACTCTAGATACATTTTAAGTTCGTACTCGGTGCAGTTATCAAATGGACACATGTATTTTTTTTTGTAAATGCCAAACGATTGACAAAAAAAAACAAAAACAAAAAATAATGTAATTTTACTTTTCTTCTATCTTTTAAAATGGCTGAGAAAATTATGATCATACTTTGCATTTTCAATCGAAATCATTTTACTACGCGGACAGCACGGATGACGTTACATGTCGGCCCCGATAGATAAAAAAATAAAAATGTTTATGTCATGTTAAACAACCACATAAATATTTCTAAATAATACAGATACAGCTACAGAATATCTTCCACCTGCGTGAGCCGCTGTCGCGTCTCGCGTCGCGCGGGTGGAAGCGCACTGCGCGTCAACGGAACTAAGTGAATGCCTCTTTATTTTGAATGATCTGATCTGAGTTCATGTTTAATATTTAGGTATCGTACTACCTCATAAATTATAGCTATTATGATAGCTCTATCTTGAGAAGTGGATATTGGCAGGTACGAGTAAGTACTAAACCTGATGTCACATCACACTCTCACACTTCTATATTAATACTAATATGCTAATAATATCTATTATAAAGAGGAAATATTTGTTTGTTTGAATAGAATAGGCTCCAAAACTAATAGACCGATTTGTAAAATTATTTCACCACTAGAATCCTACATTATTCCTGATGAACACATGCGATAGAATATACCCGTGCGAGGCCGGGGCGGGCCGCTCGTCAATACTTATATTATAAAGAGGAAAGATTTGTTTGTTTGTTTGAATTGAATAGGCTTCGAAACTACTAGACCGATTAGAAAAATTATTTCACCATTAGAAACTGAGATAATAAAATAAAAAAACTAATCTATTATTATTAACATTCTTTTTATTCGGCCCCGACACAAAAACGAATCCTAACTGCATCTAAGCAAAAGCAACCAATGGACTTGATGCCAAAGCGATACTTGAATTGAATCCTAACTGCATCTAAGCAAAAGCAACCAATGGACTTGATGCCAAAGCGATACTTGAATTTGGAAAAATACCAAATTCCCACGAATGCATCAGTACAAGAATACAAGAATTGATTAATAAAAAAATATTTGACACGACAATTGATAAGTTTTATAATTTTACTACACTAACTGTTCCCCGCGGTTTCACCCGCGTTAAATTCCAATTTTACATTTCTCGGGAGTCTATGTTACTCTCCATCCTTTCAACCAACTCTATGCCAAAAATCACGTCGAGTGATTGCTTAGTTAGGGCGTGAAGGAGGGGCAAACAAACAACAAACAAACACACTTTTGCAGTAATAATATTAGGTAGAATTATATTTAATGATTGAATAATACCTATTTATGACTCAACTTGTGAAACATTATATCATATAAATATTGAATATAACGGAGTAGGTTCATTATTTGTTAACTGCGGGTATCTAGGTAATGCCAGATGGAAATACAGCTCTGAAACACAGACCCAGGCTAGGGCTTCCTGACGTGACGGGTCGAAGCCTCGACGGACATGGTAGCCGCCGCGCGCAGGACGGCAGGGGGGCCCCGCACTTTCCCGCGGCAGATGAGAGACGAACTCTTCGTTCAGCGCGTCCAGCAAGAGTTTCTTGGAACCGAAGTTATTTATTTCTTCATTCTTCATTACACGAAAAGTGAAATATAACCCTATTACTTTGTATAACTGGCTTTGTGACCAATCAGAACTGTTTGACGGGGTGACGAATAACAACAAGTTCGCCGTGTGACCAGTCATTACAAAACTAAGACGTGACTTATTATGCCGGGTACAGGCCAAGCGAACAAAAGCGAGCGAAGGCTAACGAGTGGGATTCGACGATCGATGACGAACGTTCACTTGCTTTCGCTGTTGTAACTATATCACACGAACACATTGAAACAGTCGGCGGAGCACAGCCGAAGGCGAACGAAGGCTCTCATTTGGGCTCGCTTGCTTTCGCCATGACGTCCACACTGGTTCAATCGCGTTCGGTGGTTAGCCTTCGCTCACTTTTGTTCGCTTGGTCTGTACCCGGTATTAGAACAACATTTACTTATGACAGATTGAAACAAATTTTAATGCTTTTTGCGTTGTGACCAATTAGAATACTTTTTTGCAGTGACGGATTCTTGCCTAGATCAAAAAATATATATAAAATAATAAAACATTAAGCTAGAAAAATTATGGCAAAGGCGAGCTTAACCCTAAAAAGAGTTATCTTCCAGCAAACCTTATTGAGAGAGAGGGACAAAGTTATAAAAGTGGGTACATGACACATGTGCATAATATTATGTGTATAAAATATTAAATTTTAACCTACTTATTTAATGAACTACTACATACTTTAATGCACTTAAATACATAAAATACTATATTGACCTATGTTGCCAACAGTAAATACTTTAGTTACATACGCATATAAACTTAATATATACATAAATACATAAGAGTCATGACGATAGATAATGCTCTTTTATTTTGCGCTTGAAAATGAAGAGTGGCATGTAGGAATGGTGTGGGAGAGAATTCCACATCCTAATTTACAGCCGTCTCGCTCTCGGACACAGTCGGTAAAGTCCGACTGTTCACGCCTGCTGCGACCTAGCTCTGTATTAGCAACCTACCAGATACGTTTAGTCCGACTGTTCACGCCTGCTGCGACCTAGCTCTGTATTAGCAACCTACCAGATACGTTTAGTCCGACTGTTCACGCCTGCTGCGACCTAGCTCTGTATTAGCAACCTACCAGATACGTTTTGACCTATTACCTTTCCAATTTGATTTGAACAGTATTCCGTACGTTTATGTTTCAGTGATAAGTTTTATTTTATAGTTAGTTTGTTAGCAACTCCACAAGTTCTTCATTTTGAGGGAAGCAGCTTTTTAGGTGGCAAAAAGAAAATATTTTAAATTTAAAATATCTGAATACATCCATCTATTCCTCTTTTGAGTACTGGTAGTTTTTTACATGGAAACAGCCACGCTTTATCATTAGACGTTTGGCTTCGTGATCGCTGAGGTGCGGGTTCACTCCGGTGATGCCGAGCACGCGCTCCGAGGTGCGGTTAGTGTAGGCATGGTCCAGCAGTGTACCCTGCCCATCATGGAAACGGGTCGGGAAGTCGACCATCTGAGTAAAGTTGTGGGTTGAGTGCATATCTGCGAGCTGTTTTGAAACAGAGGTGTTTGCTAGTATGTTAATATTTGTGTCCCTCATTATTATCGTATTTATTTCTTATTAAATACTTATAATTTTATCTTACAAATTTCTTTTACATTTTTTGTCTAAACTGATCGACAGCATCCGTCAATTGCTTATTCGAGCCAAAGAACATGGATCTGCTCATCATCACCACTGAAAGAGTGGAATAATGGACTGGAAATGATGTCAGTAATTTGGATGCCTTCTATCAAAAAAAATTTATATAATTAAATCATTTAATCCCAATTCTTATAATGTATGTACTCAAAAGAAGTAGTTCTCTGGCACCGCAGTAACCCTTCCGAACTCGGCCCTTCATCACTGATCCTTCCAGCAGTTCCAGCTCTAATAATGCCCGAAGTCACTTCAGCTTGCCTACTTAAGGCAGTGCTGTAAGTTTCCAGGTTGCGGCACCACAGCTTGTGACGGATAGAATAGAAAGACCTGGTTGAAGACTTTTACCGTAAATACGGTGACAGAGAATACCTGACACCGTCAATGAACCCCAACCCCTCTGAATCCTCTCGGTTTTCCCATTTCATTTGGACTCTTCCATCCTACTTGTAGGTGGGAAGAGGAAGTCGTAGACTCCTGCTCTAAATATCTTCATAGCAGGCCTTATAGATTCCGTGTGCAAGGGGTGACTGCCCCCCAGTGGCGTCGGGGACCAGAGGTTCCTGATCAGCTGGAAGAACGTGTGCATTGACTTCAAATTTGACGATTGGGAGGCTTGCGCCAACTTACCTGAAAATATGACGACACAATCGTGAGTACTTGATCCTGTTGAATGAGAGCTGCATCGAGAGTAATCTGATCACGGCGACGTTATACCGGTTTGGTACACAACGTTCTAAATCCTTACTTCAAATATTGTGTTCCTCCTACTAGTCCAGTAACTTTATACATCGGAACTTGCGTCGAATCGAATCTGGAAGTTCTGATTATTTGCAGATTTTTTTTATGATGTTGGCCCAATGAATAATCCAAGTTTGTGATCTCGAGCACCTACTTTGTCAAAAATCGAAAAAACCGCGAAAATTTCGGAACTTTGGTTCCGTATTGAAATGTCTGTAACTGTAGGAGGCTAATGACTTGAAATTGTCAGTATGTACTGGTGCAACCATAAATTAAAACAACAACAGTTTATTATAGGAAATATTCAAAAAGTTAAAATAGCGCAAAATTCCATTTTGCGGGATGAATTTATAGATGTTCTTGTAACTTTTTATCCAGTAGCCCAATTTGCTTTAAACTTACAGAGAATACTAAAATACAAAACAATTAAACAAGTGTTTCAGGATTTCTAAAAATTCCTGATGATTGTTTAAATCGGATAACTGAAGTTTGAGATTCATCTATAAGTGATAAATTTTGAAAAGCTTTTCCTCGTTATCTATCGTACTGGGTTTGCAGAGACAATTCTAGTCTTACATAATATTGTAGCAAATTTAGTTTACTTTAAAAACGTTCTGAGAAAGTAGGTACTGTCAAAAACTAGTCCTTGATAGTTATCATTGCCAAAATTATATGAAAAAAAAACGCGGTTTTTTAGAAGTTTGACTAAATTGCGTCCAGCGCTCGAGATCGTATTATTCATCGAGCCAACATCATAAACAAATTTGATAAAAAATCAGAACGACCGGATCTGACGCAAACTACCTCCAGCTTTCAGGCGGCCCACACGTCATAGGCCTCCCCCATACGACGACACAAAGTGCAGTCCTGAGCCACCGTAACCGGACTGTAAGTTTATTATAATGCCTAGTGTATAAGTTTGTATAATGTGTATCAGTCTCTATCAGTAGGCACTTGCCATCTTCAGGGCGAAATCGTGGTAAGTGGCCAAGAAAATAGTATTACTTTGTCGTTTAACTCTTATTTTGAAGGAATCCTTGGGGTCCGAGCTTGCAGTGGCTCCAAACGAAACACTCGCATCTCTGATTCCTTCGTCAGTCCGCAGAGGAGATATCAGCCGGTCTTGTGTTCCCTGCAGAATATTACAGTACAATAATAAAACAAATTATTTGAACACATTGCGTTAATATGAACTCAACACGGCCACAACAGAAGGGAATCATTTTCTTCTTGGCTCACTCGTTCTGTAAGTAAGAAGTACCAACATAATGGACTTACTCATCAGCAGCGGGTTTTCGCAACAGTTCAGTGCTTGGCTTGAAAATGTGAATATTGTAAAAAGCCGACAGTATAGTCGACGGGTCGGCGACTTTAGTATGTACACTCACTTTTCAACTTACAGTTTATTTAGTACAACATACCTTGGCTTCCATTTCTTTGTGCTGTGTGCTTTGAAGAGATTCGACAACATAAAATATATTATACATAAAGATAAAACAGACTGCTCGTGTATCCCTCATCGTAAGTTGTGATGTCCAAGCTAACACAACGCGTATTTATATGAGTAAGATAATATAAATCGTTTCTTGTTTATATACATACATCAAATATAAATATTGAAATTAAAATTAGTGTTTGTAATCAAATCTGATGATGGAGAATTCCTCAATGCGTTCATTATTATTAATTTGTGCTTGCGTTCAAGTGTCTGTGCAGTGCAAGTGTCAGAAAAACTATACGAATATCGGTTATACTCGTAGTTTTTAAAAACAAAGTGGACACAATACAAAAAAAATATATGTGTGGAAAATGGTAGCAGGACATTTAATTTTGCACTATTTATTAGTCATTTGTGCAAAAAATAAACATGTTCGCGATTAGAAACTTTCTCGAGTGACCATTTTGCGCAGTGGACACGTGTCCAGCGTGGAAAGACATCTTTCGAAATAGACATCGCAGAGAGTTGCGGATTTCACCATTTTGTCTAGGGGATTTTGCTTGTATTTCCTCTGATTTTTATTAACTTAGACCTTCCTACTCTACTCGTTACGGTCTACTAGTTTCGGAGCTAAGAGAATTTTTGTTTTTAGTAGAAACGTGGGTGCGAGTTGAAGTCTTTTGTATTGTACCTATGTCATCACCGGTCAGTCGTACCGTCGCGACGATACAAAAGAAGAGATACGCATCGCAACATTGATAGAACGGACAGTTGTAAGCCGCGTTTTGAAAAACTATTTTAACACTAGAGTGCACGCGCGCTCTACTATTAGTAGAACGCACTCATTTATTTTTCCGTCATCTATAGATTTTAAAACCTAGCTTTTTGGGCTCCTAGATAAGCCTCGGCGACAAAATTACGCAAAGAATTAGTAAAGCACCCACCTGCAGTGCGAGTGCATGTTCCCGTAATTAGACTTCAAAAATCAGTTTCTACCACTGTAGTACCTGCGCGCGAGTATTGCCGTAATAAAACTGGATATAAGTATACTGATTTTGTTTTCACTTTTTTACTTCATATATATATATATATATATATATATATATATATAAAATTTGAATGCTTGTTTTTAACAGAGTATCAATATTAATAGTAATTCTAGTTTAACGTGTTTTTGTGTATTTATTAATTATTATTACTTTGTTTCAGCTAAATTTAATTTCCTGTACGACCTCTCATATGAGCTGGTGAAACCCCTCATGGCACGAAAATTGATGATGAAAAACCTCCCCCGAGAACTTAAAACAAAAAAGAAAATGGCTTTTGGGGCAAACAGTTGAGGTATCACGCAGTAATCCTCAAAAATTGGGACGAGTAGGCTAATGTTGCCTGTGCTCGAGAGCTCGAAATCAATCCACAAAAAAATTGTGTAAGCGATGTGCCAGGTGGGTTTGTGCGGAGCACCAAGTGGTCTGCATCGAATGTGAGGATGGTGACCAAAGAGACACTTACCGGTTGTTAAAAGTTATTTTTTGCGAACTGATCCCATACATACCCAAATTTGTGATTTATTTCCTTGATCTTTTTCAATGTTCCTAACTATAAAACTTTCAATAAAAAATCGGGCTTTTTATGATAATTGTGTTGATTAATAAATAGATGAATAATTTTATTAAATTTTGTCATTTTAAAACCACCAACTTTTCAAATATTTGTAATATTGTTTTTCTACCAAGAAGGTAGAGCATGCGAGCACTCATATAAAAAAAGGGGCGCGTGCGGTGTAGTGTTAACCTACAACTCTAGTGCTTAGACTCACTTTCATTGATTCACATTCTCATCAAGTATGTAATTTTGTAACAAAATATCTGAATCTATACCAAAACTTAGAACATCTACATGTTTTCACCAAGAAACATGTTTACAACTACAGTTGCATACAAAACTTTACAATTACTTGTCTCAAACATTCTTTGGTTCACACTGTGTAGCCAACAAGTATTAGACAAGTATAAAACACATGTGTGTTTACACTCCTATGTCTACGATATGTTCAAACTTGTCTGATATAATAGACAGCGTTCTCACTACAAAAAAGTGATATGTTTCAGACAAGTATTGTTTATTGGTGAAAACGAGGGTTGTATAATACTAGTTAATAATAATAATAATAATAATAAAAATGTTTATTTGAAACTTATAAATAACTTAATAATTGCATGCTTACTCAAAACTAAAAAAGTTATCTGTAAAATAAAAAGTATGCAAAAAAGAAAATAACAATCAACATAAGAACCTTGATCTACACAGTAGGATTCCCTGTGTCGTGTAGATCAATACAACAGTCAGGGTAGATAAATCTAGTCAGTAACAGTGTTCCCGTGGGTTTAAAAACAGCTTATACTCTATCCTTGTTAAATAAAGTTTTAAAGTTTTTACAAATTGTATCAATAAACATGTCTAAAACATGTAGACGACTAGAAGTTCACAAATACACGTTTCATACAAGTTTTGTAAACAACAAGTATACCTATGCAACATGTTTTAACAATTTAAGTATACGAGTATGAACAAACAAGAAAACATTACACAAAACTTGTCCAATACATAATGTATTACCTATACTTTCGTGAAAACGAGGGGTAAACGAGGGGTCTCCCGAAGATAGAATTTATTGCCATGGTGACGTCACACCAGTGGAATGTGAAAGCCAAACAATCAAAAGATCTACGTTGTAACGCTGAGAACATAGACAAGGACTATTATAATAATATTTCTTTATTGAGACACAAGATCCATAAAAATTTAAAAGTTAAAAGAACACAAATTTCCTGAATATTATAACCTTGTAAGTATAGTACTAAAGTAATTATAACAAGCTAGGCTTGTTATAATATTCATTTCGTGTAAAATTAAAAATTAGTTACATAGTGGTATTATTATGTACATAATATTAAAATATAGAATGTAATACAACTAAATATGATGCGATTAACGTCACAAAAATTCTCCCTGCAAGACGTATGACGTATTAATATGGACGAGGCCAACATAAACCAATATCGACTCAAATACGGGTCTTTGGTAAAATGACTGATACTGATATCTCACGTCAGGTCTGCACTCTGCACAGACAGTGTCCCTGGCCGTTTCATTCGATACCTCGTTATCGGCGCGGGGGTAGAGTAAAACGTGCAAAACAGCAACTTGTTAGCGCTGAGCTCTTGTTTCACGCTCCCCTCGAGCGTGCTACAACACCTGCTCAATGGAGGCTGGCGAACAAGCGGGCGTCAGGACAGAACTGACTACTGGTTACTCATTATCACCATTATCAGCCTGCAATCTCTTGGACGTCGACCAACCTGGCTGCAAGGCATCCTAGACTACGTTTGCCAACTCGCAGTCTTTACTCAAGAACAATTAAAAGACAATAAAAGGACGACACCAAGCTTTTTACTGTTTCCTGCTTGGCATATTGTGATGTCCAATGTCATAATAGTAGTACTAGGTGTTATTCATACTAGATACAGTAGCTGTTTTTATATATAAAATAAATCTATACTAATATAAAACTCTTTGTCCTGACATATAGACAAGCTACAGCCTAAACCAGTAAGCGTAGAGACTTGAAACTTGCAAGGTGGTCCTGGTATGAAAGTGAGCACTAAAAAAGGAATTTTGGAAATTCAAACTCTAAGGGGTTTAAAATCGGAGACGAAAATTGAAACAAAAATGCTCTGTATTTCATTAACCGTTAACACCAGAACTACAAAATTTTATACAAGATACCTCTAACTAAACCAACACGTATTTCATTCATCGTGTTCTGAAATTGTGACGGTAGTAGCATTAGAAACACGAATGCTGCAAAAAAAAAAAGAGTCCTAAAGTCTCAGACGTCAGAAAGCCCTCAGACGACAAAACACCGGTTTACAGCAAAAAAAAATTAAAATTTTAGTATGTTTCATATTCCATGAGTGTCATAGGATTAGTAATGTGACGTGACACTCCGATTAGGGTGATTTCGTTTTCAAAACTAAAATATAAGTAAAGAAAAAACAAATTTATTGGGTTACCTTTATTATCACGCAAAAGAACCATTCTTGACATTCAACATTCGTAACCTTAATATGGTCTATTCTGCAGTTCCATTTTTCGATAAAGCGTCCGAGCTATCAATGACGATAAATGATAAACTTTAAGGTGGCTGTCCAGATCCTGTGACATCACAAATACAACAAATACAACACTCGCCATGCAGAGCGGCTGCAGCACCAAGAACACTGGCTAAATCTGGAAAGCTGACGCATATCATGGCTCCCACCGTGTACAACAGGATACCAAGGGACATACTAGAAGCGCCAAGCCACTGGACATTCAAGCGCAAACTTAAAGCGTGGCTTGTCCATCAAGCGTATTATTCCTTCGATGAGTTCGGCTGCCGAAAGCCATCGATTACATAACGTAATTATAATTCTTATTATTGTAATGATATGTACGTGTGCTATGTTGCATGAATAAATGATTATTATGAGTGTTAGAATGGCGTTCACCCCCCTGGCAGGCTCCGAGTTTCGTTATTACATCAGTTTTGATATTATATTATGTTTAAAAAAAGTTTATCTTCATTTAACCGACATTATTCCAGTTTTGAAATAGTTCTGTATTATATGAACAGCACTGTACCTTCGTGCCGCCTCGCCTTCTCCTCAACCGCCTACAATGGTCCACTGCTGAACGCAGGCCTCCCCCTGATAATCGCTTTAATGGCTATTTTCTCCTTCGTACCTACATTGCGATAATTTTCACGTACCTAGGTACGTACCCAAGTATATTTTTACAGCAGCGCGAATTGGAACCTTTAGACGGGCCGCGGGGGAAATTACAGGCACTTTTTACTGCCGTGTCTACAGCTTAATAACTCTGTATTGTACGTGTGCTCAGTGATGCTTTCAAGTGCTGAGATCACGTGTTCATTATTTACAAATGGTACCTGACACCCTACCTACTTCTTGATTAAGATTCAGTCTAATATTTATTTTCATATTTTTTTTTATAATATACATTTTTACCCTTATAAAAGTCCGTGGCAATTATTACATTACGGCGGAACAGTTGGCTATGCTATAAGTATTTGATTGGCGTTATTGGTTTACTCTAACGTTTAATTTATATGATGTGTAGGCAAATATGAATCTCGGTGAGATGCTTATACATGCACATTAATTAGTTTTTGTATTCTTTTTAAGGGCTTTATCGCACATGCGATTATGACACCCTGGTGAGAAAAAAAAACTTGGAAACTTAAATAAAATTAACCTAATTAGGTACCTAACATTACAAGTTTGTGCGCGTTAACAGCGTTCTAGCTATGTCCGAAGCAGCTCGAGCTGTTGCAGAGACCTTATGCCTTTAACTAGATCACATATACTAGTTCTAAAATTAGGTTGTTGCCAGATAGGCAGGAAACAAAAAGAATAAGAAGGATCATTCAGAAACACTCCGTTTGAGGCAATATCGATACTGTTCCCATGAAACAAGCAGTCCAGAGATTGGACACAAGCCCGTGAGAATATCTGCATTCATGCATTCATTCATGACGAAGTACAATAAAACGCTATGAAATATCGCCACCCTGACATTGTATGGAGCTACTTTCAGTAGCGCAACACCTTACACCACCTTTAATATCTATCTACTGGGAAATTCTTTAATGTCGTGTGATTAGAGTGGCCACTGATATAAATGAAAATACCTACCTGCAACACCGGAACCAATACCTGCAGAATGAAAATAATGCAAGGTTTTCACTCAATGCTAGATATTATCACTTAGTTAGATTATCTTAAGCCTTTATCTGATTCAACGATATCTTACAGTCCATGCACGATACCTACTTACTAATGAGGTAGGTAGGCATGTACAGGCATTTACAGCTAATATGCATCTACCTACCTACCGCGTACACGTAGCCGATCAAACACTTCACTATTCTATACTTATTCTGTGCTATTTATTACCTACTTGTTTCTATAGAATCCTCGATAGATCCAAGATATTCTATGTAATATAGTCATTTGTCGTAGGTAAGTATGTTTGTTCCTTTACTGGTAGCTGTCTCTACTCTGCGTGATCTATGCACACTCCAGCATCCGGTCCACTCCGAGCTCCCTGATGGATGAAGTGCGTCGATAGGGAGCGCTTTGTCTCCGCGCAAACAGACTTCTTGAACGGCGGGCGGCCTCCTCGTCGGGGGATCGCTGCGAATGGACCATGGACCGGTATAAACAGTTACTCTCTGTATTTTGTCGTTTTGTTTTCTAATTGTTTGTTTTACTATTCAAAGGATTAAGATGGAGCAACACTGTTTGAGTTCAAATTTATTATTTCCTACAAGTGACTTCCCAATCATATCTACCTACTACCTACTCTTTGAGAGTGAACAAGGAATAGAGAGTGTTCATGTTTGCGCACGTGCACATAGCTAGTCTACAAAGTGACTGGCCCCCGTGGCCGACATTCGGCAAGGAGGACGGTCATCATCATGTTGAATGAGCACTGCTCATGCCTGCTCATTGAGCACGTTTGTAATGTACGTGACTAGATCATCAATGAAGAAATTCTGTACCTAGGTAGCCTTGCTCCGTAACTTTATATATAGGATACTTGCCTGGCAGGTAAATCATTTGATAAAAACTCCGATCCTGATGTTGGCCGAGAATGGCGAGCCCGGCCCCGTGCGTGTACATGTACAGTACGGGCTGTCCAATCTGTCATACACAAAGACCAGCAATAAAAAGAACCCAGATAATAACATTCATGCAAATTTCACCTCGCTGAAAAAAATCTATCAGTTTTTTGAGTGTGCTGTGACCAGATAAAGTGATTAAGGACTTTCGCAAAAGTTCCTGTACAAACACTTGGCCCGCTCCCAACTTCACCTGGATTTGAGAAGTATTTGAATGAACGCCAAGAATTTGGCATGTTGCTGCAGCGGACGGTGGCGGCGCGGCGATGCAGGGCTCGTCAGGTTCAGTGCGGAAGTCAGGTCACCTGCGCCAGCCCACAATGCACGGTCTGGTGCGATCCGGTGATTTGTTTATTTGACGGCTGGTTGATTGTCGAAGGATTACACTTCTGTCCATTTAGTTACCTACCTACTACTTTATAAAATGAGTTTGTTTTATTTTTATAATAATGAACTAAGGTTGTACTTAACATGTTTTCCTCGGTCAGGTCAGGTGGGTCAAGTCGTTTGTTTCCTACCGGGTTCTTAGGTATAAAACATCGAAGTGAGATCATACAGATTATAATGTCCGGGAGAAAAGTCTCTGCTTATGGTCCGCAAATCTTGTTGACTGTGCAAGTGGAGCTGGGTAGGGCACATCGCCCGAATCGATGAGTCACGTTGGACCAGGAGAGTCCTGGAATGGAGGCCCAGAGCAGACATTCGAGGACGAGGGCGACCACCGAACCGTTGGGTGGACGATATCAGACGACACGGAGGCCAAGACTGGATGCGACGGGCCCAAGATCGCGAGGAATGGAAAATGAGAGAAGAGGCCTACATCTAAGAGTGGATCCCGAAAAGGCCGACATGATAATGATGATGATGTGCAAATGTAGTCCTCGTGTGTCCTGAGGTTGAGATGTATGTAGCTTGTGGACGTAAATGTACACCAATCAGCCGTTAGGTAGACTAGACCCAACTCACGACGACGATCTCGTGTGCAATCCCTTTTATAGCCCGTCCGGCTTAATCCCATAATAATGTAAGTATACTCACGAATTTAACAGTGAAACTTGTCTCTGAACACAAACACTTTCTTAAATCCTAGCAGATAGGATACGTACTGCTGCTGTACGAAATAAAATGCGTGGGATAACTGTTAAAACTTGTATTGAGATAAATTTAAAGGTTTTACAGAAATAAAGTCGAAATCTTACTTGATCAGTCATTGAACGCAGATGACAGGCTATATTCAGTAATCTGTGAACAGCAAAAGCAACATTCTTGCCAATAATAATGATTGTCTAAGAACAAAAATAATAGTATAGATGCGAAATAAAGCTTATTTCACACCTAGACTTTGTGAAGCATAAATATAGTCATGGACAATAAATTAATATATTGTGACATTGCTCTGAACACGAGCTGACCCAAGGATATCATAAGTACAAAAACCTACGCTCTGTTACAAGTCACGAGCGTGCCAGTAAAGCTACCTTCCTCTGCACGGTGGAGGCTGCTCGCGTATTAGATATATTATTCCCCCGACAGGCATTAGCGCTTCAAACTAAGGAGAAGTGCTTATACTAACTTCAATTTACATTCAAGAGCTCGCGCAATCGGCTGACTACACACACCTGCCACCTCGAATTTATAATTTCAGACCTTTGTTATGAACATCTTTATACTTCTGTTTATGGCTGTTAGAAGTTACAACGAAATGGTAGCTTAATTTTTTATTTTGCATGATATTCTAAGAATCCTCGCACTTTTCCAATTCACCGGAAAAATATTCAGCAAGTTTTTGTTGAAATTCTAATATATAGTTTAATTAATTTTATATTTTATAGATCGTTTGGTGCTCTCGAATAGAGATCATTAAGTTTTTTAGATCACCACGATGACGTAACGTACGCTTGCTTAAAATAACGATTTCTTGAAACTTTACTGTAAGTGTGATTTTACGAAGTCATAGGTTATTTCTTGCAGATCAATTTCTTCTCAATGTCAGTGCTTGTAAGCCAGGCTGCATTCAAACAACAATCTGATTCAGGAAAGTTTTGGAACCGCTCGAGCGTTAATAACCTTAAGCTCTTAAGCTTTGCAATCCTCCGTCTTTTAAATGAGCTTATAAAGTTAAGGATTTCGGACATGGTGTCATTAACACTGCTAGAAGAACTACGTACCTACCTCATTTGTTTGTTGGGAACTTAGTCCGCTGTTTGTTTTGGGCCTGTCGTAAACTGGCTACTCCAGTTTCAAGAGATCCCGTTCCGCAAAATTATTAAAACAATTATGATTTTAGCAGCAGTAGGTAGTACCGACAAGCCTGGAGTCATCTCATTTCATTTATTGATTTCTCAAACAATTTACATTGTGTCGTGAAGTAAACGGTTAGCTAAACATTTGACTCTGTGGTAGTGTTATTCAACTCAAAATTGCACAACATTGTCTACGTTTAGATAAGATATAGAACAATCTACGTATGCACCTAGAGGTACAACGTCTGCTCAAAAGATTGGTTAAATTCTCTGATTATTATTTATTGGTCCTTGATAATCTAAGGACAAAGTGCGAAATTATCATCATGATTTCATTTTATTAGGAACCTTAGTATAATAACTTTATACGTATTTTATTTTTTTATTGTTCTGATAAATATAATAAGTCATCAGGCTCATATTATAGAATGAAATTGCAGAGCTATTTTTAAAGTACGTAATTTGGGAAACACTTCATAAAGATTGCTGATGTTCACGTCATAAGATATAAAAATATTTAACGATATCTATGACAAAGTGGATAAACATGTGGTATTGCCCTAGGTGCGGGTTCCGTTTCTGGGGGAAGAGAAATGTTTACGCGCTGCAGTATTTACCAGGACTCGCCGGGTGTTTTTTCAATGTTGTATGTAGGTATAAGCGATAATGAAAGCCCTGAAGCTTTCCTACTTCATTTGTTACAATGTTTTGTCCTTTTTCAGAAAACATAAGCTAAGCCAATCCAAGAGTTATCCAAGAGAGGCAACTCATGCTACTTATACATAGTACTCAAAAATACATGATGTAACATTATCACTCATTATTATCGGAACCACTAATGCACGTGTGTATTATCAACCAATTAAACTTCCTCGTAACTGAAATAAAAAAGGAATTTCAAATTCCTACAACTTGATGAGCGAGAGCGATAACCAAAATAATACTGATTCTGGTAATCAGTCTACGACCAAACTAAGGGTAATTAAGTTCATAAATAAGTAGGTACGAGTACATGCTTTATATCCACGGCGACATTTTTTTCGAATTATTTTTGGTCTATACTAATAAACTAGGGCAGACGAAGTATAAAAGTGTGAACGTGGGGCTTTATCTCAAGAGCTTAGGGTGCGATTGTAATAGTAGTTTATGCAACTATGCATAATGGAGGGCATTACAACACAAGTGTGGGCTTAAGAAACGAGCCGAAGGCGAGTTTCTTAATAGCATCACACGAGTGTTGTAATGTCTAATTATGTACAGTTGCATACACTACTTTATCTACCCAAATATCATAAGGGCTCTATGATGGGTTCAGGAACCATAGGCAAATGACCAGCATTGTTACCAGTGTAATGCAATAAAAAATAAATTGAACACATACAGAAGCAAATTATTTATTATAGTAATGGTATTTAACATTGACAGTGGTTCTGAGTCACTATCACTCATTTTCGACAGAAATAAAGAACTTATTCAACTTATCAGAAAATTTGTCTACTCGTAACTGGAAATAAAAAGCTAACGAACAAATGACAGCTCGAAATGGCGACGGCGTTTCTGTATTTTTTTTTAAATCAACAAACGAACAAAGTCACTATTCTTGTGTCACTCGAGATCAAAATGTCGTGCGATTTAAAGTTAGAATGTAGATACTAGTATAGCACACTCACTTGAATTTGACACCTATTCCTTTAAACTCCATAACCTACGGTTTTCAGTTGGTTATGAGTTTATTACAGTTCCGTTTATTTCTGTTGGTTGGTAATGCTGGTCATTGCCTATGGTTTTTGAACGCATTAGAGAGGGTTTATGATATTTGGGTAGATAAAAATTCTTTTACTGTTAGGAGCTGCATTATCCTTGAATGACATAGGCTATGATTTGTCCGGGTACCACCTAAACGAATTCACGGCGAGAAGCTACATAGCAAGGTACATACTTGTCAATCGAGTTTATTTCCGCGAGTCAGGTCACGGCCTGATATTACTCGTACAAGGAAACTTGTTATTTCTTTTCTTTAATGTTGTTTCACAAAGTCCTCTTACTTTCTAAGTACGTGTTCTTATAACAGATTACAAGAACACAGAGACGCTGTTTAGATTATAAACACATGCGCAGGAAGTAGGAGTGTGTCGTTAACAGAATTTCCATTCACTTCACGAAACCGTCTAATAGCCGTTAAAATACCTATCTATCGTTAAAAATCATTAACAATGAACGTTGAGAATTTCACGACCGATGTAGCTAAGAGCGTGATTGTTGACGTTAAGCTAATTTTAAAAACTGCCAAGAAACGAGTTAATTTAGTTTATACCCCCCTTTCTGTTAAAAAAATATAATATTATGCATGAAAATAGGCCTCTCAGTGTTTGTGTTTTTGAGTGGAGACCGCGACTCGGCAAACGTAGTGTAGTGCGCCCTCCAACCAGGTGGGAAGACGATTTGCGAAAGACTGCTGGCAGATGCTGAATGCGCCAAGCTGAAGACAGGGCGCTACTATAGGCTGATGGGTCTCTAAGAAATCAGGAGGATCAGCTTAATCACAAGCAGCAATAATACCCCCTCCAGTTTCAAGAATGATCTTTTCACTCAACAAATCTACATACAACAGTCTTAAACGCTAAACAAATAAACAACGAATGAAACGTGATATAACGCAACTCACGTATTCACTATTCACACAGTTAAACGAACTTAACGCATTCACGATTCACTCACTGTCGCGATCGTTAAGTGGTGAGTAATACACTCGAGAGCAATGAATCCGGGTCACTCAAAGAATCCAAAAAATCTCGGAAAGTAAGAATGCTAGGTTAATGCAATAAATTGTATTCAATAGACAATTTAATACTCCTTAAATGAAAGTTAAAAAAAATATGAGTCACCATACATTTTATTTACACAAAATTACATAAAGAAAAAAAACTGCTGATCTCTCCTTAAAACAAAAATAGGAAACATGAAATTTTTGAACTTTATGACGATTTTCTTGAATTTCAATACTTCGTATTACCTCCTCGTGCTTCCATTACTGCGTTTACGCGGTTTGGCATGCTGTACACCAAGTTCCTTATACGATTTTGGGGAATATTCTCCCATTCCTCTGTGAGAGCAATATTGAGCTCAGGAAGCGTGATTGGGGGTTTCGTTGTTTTACGCATCTCCCTAGCTCGTCCCAAGCATGCTCGATCGGGTTGATATCCGGGCTGTGCGCTGGCCACTCCATACAAGTAATGTTCATCTCTTGAAGGTAGTCATTCATAATCCTACCTGTATGAGGTCGGGCATTGTCATGCATAAATATAGCATCCTCACCCAAATTGACCATAAATGGACCAACGTGTTCGTTGAGGATTTCTTCCACATATCTTACGCTAGTTAAAGAGCCGTTTTCTATGATCACCAGCTCTGTGCGACTTTCAGAGGAAATTCCGGCCCACACAAGTACAGACCCACCACCGTAGGCTACTTTTTCTTCGATGCATGCTTGCTTGAATCTTTCCCCTGGTCTTCTATACACTCTATTATATATTAAATTGTCTATTAAATACAATTTATTGCATTAACCTAGCATTCTTACTTTCCGAGATTTTTTGGATTCTTTGAGTGACCCGGATTCATTGCTCTCGAGTGTAGCTCGTTGCGATCGCGATAGTTAAAAAATAGATTGTTATTGAATCACGGCTTCACGCTATTTCAACGGAATCTCATAAACCGTTTATTTAACTATCTAGTGAAATAACGCCACACTCCTCTAGCAGGAAGACGCGCGGGTTCAATTCTCATTAGGTAGGTTAAAACTTTTAACCCTATCTTTGCATGAAGATTAAAGTTTTTTTTAAGCTACATATATCTACAAATTAACAACATATATGCAACAGTTTTCACCAAAGGTTTTGTTATTATATTGCGTAAGCCCACGCACTCTGGGCAATCTCTAAGAAATTAGAATTGAGCAACGGCAACACCTCTCGTTAACGAACTAAATGTAACATCCAGCTGGATCCAGGAGATACCTGATGTCCCGATGTGTCGGTCGTGTCACCTGCCAGTCACCAGTACCTACAGGTTAAGACCTCAGCATCAGCACAATAGTTCTACCAACTATTCTCCTATAGCTCATAATTTTTTTCCAAAACCAGAAACTTATACCGCCAGCATTATCTTAAGATCTAAACAGGGTTATTCACTGACACTGCGTGAACTGCAGATTCTGCCCATCATCACTCTAGCGGGGGTGGCCTGTGTTGTGGTGGCTGATGAATAACGGCAACACAAGATCCAGTTCACAGGCACATTTTATTAGGACACTACAGTTAAATGTAGAAGGAGAGGAAGGCACAGTCTCAAAGTTAGAAAGTTCACAGCGAAAGATTGAAGAAAGGTAGATAGAAGATAAAGTGATAGCGGTACGCAACAACGGATTTCCGATACAAATACAATGCGAGATAGTGCGCGCGGTAATAATAAGATTCCATCGACTGACCCGGGTGACCAACGGAAAGAGCTACGAGGCGCGGGGGGTTCCCGCACACTGATACAATGCGCCGGTCGGCCGATGCAGGTGGCCGAGTATCTTTCTACTAGAAAAGCCATTGAGGGTAGCCAGAAGAAACGTGAAGCAAACATGTAGGAGTAGAGAGTATGAACAGGGTGTATGAGCAAGTATGAAGGGAAGATTGTATGAACAGGGTATGAACGGTGTGTGAACGTATAAATATATAATGTAGATATTATATATGAATTAATAATATACTTAAATAAAATATTTAAATTGAATCTTATGGGGAGATCCCCACACTTCGCTTCGTCGACAAGACAAAGATTAAAAATTACCTGAAGATAGACGATATAGCTGAACTATCAAGTTTCCAACATATAAAGAAAATTTCACACGAACAGCCATTAGAGTCAGGAACTTTCGGTGTTCCTGCGCCTGACCTCTCCCCGGACGTGTTGATGTGGCATTCCACCGAATTATGAAAGTAAGGGAATACGAAGAGAGCACCTGTGTCGCACAAACTTGTATACGTTATTAATGTCATGCGCACATGACCGTTCTCCGTTGGGCCTGGCCGTCGTGCCTGGAATTCAGGTAGAAGCAGTACACTACAAATAACACTGAACGGATTTAGTTGAGTGGTGACGGTGATGATCTATTTCCGCGTAGATAATGGGTGCGACCACCTCTATTTGTAGGTATATGCTTTGCCAATATTTCTTTAGCTCCATCGTTCACGTGATAACGAACAGTTTATTGTGTATCCGTGAAAACAATCGATGACTAATCAATAATTATCTGGGTTTTGATAATAATCGCTACTTTATATGAGTCAACACTCAATCAATGAGCCCATTCCGAAGCAACGTGTGGACAGAAACATTGAAATATTATATAGTATATAATTTCCATGGTCAGAAAATACAAAACAAAATACAGGAGTTATTTTTAATCACTTTTTGAGGAAATTTGTAATTAGCCTTCCGCACCTTGTCAATAAGTTATACGCTAATTTCCTGAATATTGTTAAAAAAACTGAAGATACATATTATATGAATATCTTCATAGATATTACCTACTGATAATAACCATAAGAGAGAGTTTTTACATAGACAAAAAACTCTAGTGTTCATTATAAGTGAAACGGTAGAGATGAAGTCCAAAGGTTTGCTGATAGTTTCGGTATTGTTCCTGAGCGCGGCGGCGCAAGTGTTCGACGAGGAGCTGTACCAGAGCGTCCTGGACCCGGAGCTCTGCAATCTACAACTCAGGTTGTTGGCGAATAGCTCCCTTCTGCATCGCTGTAAGTTAATACTGCATAGAAATGGTAGGAACAAGCCACTAATGTAAAGCGCTGCTACATAGCACTAAGCAGGTACACGCGGTAGGATTGCGCTGTATGCTCTCGTTGTCCTGCTGCTAGCAGCTGCATAACTGATAAGCCTCAAGTAGTGATTGTACTCGTACCTGATAGAAACCTTACTCTTTATACTCATCTTTTTTTATTAGTTTTTAAATTACACGTGACGTTTTATAAATCGGTAAGTACTTGTGTATGTTTATAATAAACCGGAATGAAGCTACAAGCAACTATCTATATTTTTAATACAATCTGTTTTTTTTAAGGTGATGAATAAAAATAATCTATCTATTTATCTTTAATTCCAAAAGATTTAAGATTTATTTAAGATCTTCCAAAATTTTAAATATTATGTACTTCCTTGCAGTTCTAGACGCAAGCGCAACGATTCCCTCGGGCATTCTGGAAGGTAACGTCAACGACCTGGGAAACTACCACCAGTGCTTAGGCATTGACCTCCTGGCGCAAAACACGCAGATCCAGGGTAAATACTGCACCATCCTCGTCCCCCTCAGCACTGATGGAATCTCCATCGATGTACCGAGCACCCCGGTCTTCGAGCTCACGTGGCCTCCTGGTGTCACGCTACCAGTGCCTGGAGGGCCGGGTGACACTGATGAGAACGGTGGGGATGGAGACGGCGGAATCGAAGATCCTGAAGAAGTTAGAATAGCGGAACAGTTTCGAGCGCTCAAGACTTTCGCGTTGGGCATCGCAGGGTTCAATGAACCCGGACCTCCTCAGCCCAGGTATGATTATTTCATAGTAAGATAAGGAGAATTAAATAATGATGGTAAATAAAGCAGAAAAAAGTATACTACGTATTAGCAGACACTTATAAATGCTGGGAGCACCCGTATCTTAAATTGTTGGCGTTATGATTGTCATTAATGACGGTAATATCTACAGACATTATCTATAAACATTGATTTTAGTAAATAACTTGAAGTGCCTTATCTGAGATCGCGTGTAAGATACGTGCTATGATTAAAACAGTCGATGACTATCTATACCTATGAGTCTTTCATCAAGGTTTAATTATGTTTCATTCCACTTTCGAAATCATTATTTTAGTCTAACAAGAATTTGCATTTATTTCAGAGTTTCCCCTTTGGTTATCAACTCTGTGCGCGGCGCAACCTTCGGCATCTGCGTCCCTCGGGCGTGCACCGCCACTCAGGCTGTTGACTACATCCTGAACAGTCAGAACTACATCAACATTACCTACCATGAATACTTCTGCCGACTTCCCAATGACAAGCTGTTTTCCCCCGCTGATATCGTCGCTACGTAAGACAAACACATCATTGAAATTATATCGAGCAGCTAGCTTTATGGCTAAACACATCTATAGTTTTTAAATTTTCATGCCATTTATTCTCATTTTCAGAGTGCTCTTCTCGATTCTTGGCTTCATCCTCATCGTCAGTACGTCGTATGATCTGTGCCACACATTCGTCTTCAAAAAAGGTAAGTTACAACAAATAAAAAGTTACTATTCTTTAAAATTTGTGGTTGGCAATTCGTTAAAGCTTATTTTTTATGTCAGATTCCAAGTCAGCAAACGTTCTGCTTCGTTCGTTCTCCGTGTACACAAACACTCGGCGGTTCCTCACCTTCAACACGGTCCCTGGCGCGCTGGAGTGCATCGATGGCATCCGGGCCCTCTCTATGCTGTGGGTCGTGGTTGGACATACGTACGCCTTCACTCTGCTTGGATACCTTCAAAACCCTCGTGATGCGCTTAAGGTAAGAATACTGTGTGTATTCTTCTCATCTACATCCTATAAGGTGGTGGGGTTAGCTTGATGTCTCAGCCTCTCATCATCATCAAGTCACGTTCATGAGGTCAATCTTGAGAATTGAGCAACTGAGGTAGCCAATAGCCAAATATGTGTTTGAGGTTGATCGGCTCTTCTTTACTTTCTGTCTTGTAGACATTTATTAGTTCATGGGTTAATTTTTTTTTATATTTCCTTTCAGTGGCTGGAAAAATTTTCAAGCGTTTGGATCCACTCCGCTCCTATCACAGTAGACACTTTCTTCTGTCTCAGTGGTATCCTTGCAGTTTACACAACAGTCGGGAAAATTAGTCGAGGTAATTATTACCCGGAAACAAATGTATTCTTAACCTTCAATAAAGTAGACATGAGACGACGTTGAAAAGAGATAATTTTCAAAATGAAAATATAAAAATCACCTTGATAATTTAGCAGGATCACATTTTCGACATTACTAATATAAATGCTTCTTTGAAGAGTTATTACTAGATAAGATAAAAAAAACATTACCTAGATTTGATTTTGCGAACAGGATTATAAAGTTTGTACCTAATTCGTTACAATACAATATTTCGTCTTATTTTTACTTTAACATCCTGTTGTTATCATTATTATCTCCAGTTATGTAGGACATCAAATTTCTCTAATAATGCTGGTTGTTTCAGGTCGTTTCGTCCGCAGAGTCCATCTATTCTACATTAACCGCCTTCTCCGGATGTTTCCTATCCTCGCCACTGTGATCCTTCTGCAGGCGTCTTTGTTCAACCACTTCTCCGACGGCCCCTTCTGGGTCAACGTGTCCACGCAAGCCCAAAACTGCAGATCGTGGTGGTGGTCTGCATTGTTGCATGTGCAGAACTATGTCAATCCTACTCAAATTGTGAGTGACAGTCAGAGTTTTATTTTACCTCTATCTACCGTAAGTCGCAAAGACTAAAGAAAAAAATATTATTACACTATATGCCATCCACATTGCTTATTTGATTGTTTTTTGTTATAGTGTATCCCGCAAACGTGGTACCTGTCTGTGGATGTCCAGCTCTACTTCTTCAGTCCCATCATTTTGATCTGGCTCTTTGGCCGGAAGCAGTTCGCGTGGATAGCTCTCGTCTGCATTCTGATCCTCTCACTTGTTGCGTCTTCTTTATACAGTTTTCTAAATAATTTTTCTGCTGGCTTATTTAATCCACAGTGAGTGTATATCAATTTATAGTTTGAAAATTACTATTACTAAATACTGTACAATGTACGTTCACACAGCTTCATGTATCCTTTACTTTATATACATTATAATAACGCAAAGCTAGCGTTGTGGTTACACTACATTAACAAATTTTAAGCAATGCTAATATTTTTCAGTCGCATGTTCGAGTTCCAGAACTACATGACTACTTACTACATCAACACTCTGTCCCGCGCATCCCCATTCTTCGTAGGCATGATCTACGGATATTTGCTTCATATTTGCAGGGACAAACGTATCAAAATTTCATTTGTAAGTATTTAACACTCCATAAATATAGAACCAGAGATTTCACACGCTGATTTAACTAAGAGTTGTTTCATTAACACTAGTGGCTCAGCGAGACGTATTGACTTTGAACACAATACTTCTCCAGGCATCCCGGTTCTGAACTATTTTTCCATCTATCTCACTATATAATACTAGCAACGCCTCGCGGTTTCACCCGCGTAGTTCCCGTTCCCGTAAGAATTTCGGAATAAAAAGTAGCCTATGTCCTTTTCCAGACTATAATCTATCTGTGTACCAAATTTCATCCAGATCCGTTTTGCCGTTCTGGCGTGATAAAGGAACAAACATCCATCCATCTATCCATCCATCTAAACTTTCACGTTTATAATATTAGTGAGATTATAAACGTGAAAGTTTAGATGGACGGATGGATGGATGTTTGTTCCTTTATCACGCCAGAACGGCTGAACGGATCTGAATGAAATTTGGCACAGAGATAGATTATAGTCTGGAATAGGACATAGGCTACTTTTTATCCCGGAATTCCCACGGGAACGGGAACTACGCGGGTGAAACCGCGAGGCGCTGCTAGTTTTACTATAAAACTATCGTAGTTTGACAAACAAAAAAAACACAAACAAAGGCCTTAATTAATTTAAAGAAAATACATATAAATTAAACAGGTTACTTTTGTGGGGACGAATTAATTAGGGATATAACGGGTTAACTACGAAATTTATTTGTGTTGGAAGAACACCAACGTTTCATTCCTATTCGCGGGACTTTTTGAGCGTGAGCGTGGATCGGGCCGCGAGCACACCGCCATACGCCACCTCGACTCTAAAGCGACTGCGTCGGATCACAAAATAGATTCATATTTCACCCGCTTACAACCGTAATGTTTTTACCATTTCCCTTCTGATTATCTAATTTTAATGTTCTTCATATTCAGATACCTGCTTCCCTACTCTGGTGTCTTTCATTCCTGTTAATGGCGTTCTGCGTGTTTACCATGTACCCAGTGATGCAGGAAGACCACGATAATCAGGTCTTCGATAACTTCCTCAACGCGTACATGCGCGCCATCTGGGCTTGTGCACTTGGCTGGCTCATCTTTGCCTGTGTTCACGGTTATGGAGGTACGTCTTAACAGCCCTTTTCATTAATAATTGACATGATACCGACTTTGTACATTTAGGTATATTGTATTGTATTATGTATATCATCATCTAGTACCCTTAACACAAGCTTTGTGTAGCTTGCAGCAAGATGATACTGTGTGAATTTCACAACGATTGAGGTTGACAAGGAATTTTATTTACTAAACTCATTTATTTTTAGCCTTTTGATAATTGACGTTTAAACATTGATTTATCATTGCTACCTCATTTCTTATTACTATTTTAACTCATGAAAGGTTTTGTTCACAGGTCCAATCAATTGGTTCCTATCCTTGTCCGTCTGGAAGCTGCCAGCAAGGCTCTCCTTTGCCGTCTATATGATCCACGTCTCCGTCATTTTCGTGGCCAATGGTAGCTGGGTCAGCACGCACTTCTTTACAGAAGGCAATAATGTCAGTACCTTCCATATCTACACTACTTTCACATTATTGACTGTAGACATTTTCGTTGATATTATTTCGCCGACCAAAGAAAATCTTTGGATTTGTTCTGTTCCATAAATATATGATGACTTCAAAGATTACTATTTACGAAACCAACCAAAAAAATATTTTCACGTCTTAAGTGCTTTGGAATTTGCAAATCAAATTTATTATTATGATTGTTATTAACTCATTTATTTTGTATTCATAATCCACGAAACATACAAAATAGGAATATAAATGTTCTCTATCAGAATCAACGTAAACCTTGTTTTAAATGCGTTATACTGCCCTACGTTCTTCTCATATTGACATGACAATATTGCTCATTAACTTGTTTTATGTCAACAGATCTACCGATTCTTCAGTGACATCACAATAACGTTCATCGCTGCGTTTATTCTGTGCATCGCTATCGACGCCCCTTTCTCAACGCTTCAGAAACTTCTACTAGGTAATTTTATTTTCATGTTTTTCCTATCCATATAGTTCAAATCGAATACCTAAACAGGTAATCCGATCTTGCTAGAATGATTGAAACTAAAGAAGTGATTATTTTTTCCAGGCGGCGGAGGCAAGAGACCACTGAAGCCAACGAGTGAATCTCGTGAAAATATCGTGCACGATGAACCTGTTATCATCAAAACTAGTTTATAGACACTTATGATATGCAATAGATAAAAAAATGAGACTGACTAAGATAAGTAACTTTTAATTGAATCTAGAAATAAGGTGTTGTTATTGTGATGTGCGTGGTTGTATTTTGGTTTAAAAAGTGTAAATATATATTTTAAAATATTGCAAGTAATAAACGTGATTTGTTTGATTCATTTTCTCAAGAGTGAATTAGTGAACTAAACTCTGCCATCGACAACTAAATATTAGTTTTTAACATCGTGTGATAAAGATAAGATAACATAAGACTTCTGTCAGTCAAGTTGTAAGTCTCTCAGATCATGCAAAGCATTGTAAATTGATCTTTACTTCTGGGATAAAAGAATGATATCTGAATACATGAGAATAACTTGGAACGTATGAGGTACAGAGATAAATCTATTTATATTATAATTATTGTGAAGAAATCACATTATATTATTTCCTGCCTCTGGCAATTCATTTGTGATTGGGTAGCGGAGACACGACAGTGTGAAAATGGTGGACAAGACGATCTACGAAAAGTGCTCGACTGATATTACTGAGAACGTGCCTAAAAGTAAAATTTGTTACCGTTCACCCCTGACTCGTAAAACTCTGTCAACTTTAACTGCACTTTCTCAGCTGGTAAATAAAAATAAATAAATAAAATAATTTATTTAAAAATATCTAAGAACGAAAAGGATAACAAAAAAGTACGTAATTTTATTCTTATGGAATTATAACAATGCGTGTGCCTGAACTAGGTAATAACCTGTGAATGAAAAAATACGCTGACCAATGCGCTGATAAATAAAATAATGCATGTGGCATTATTTTATTTATTGCACATGCATTATTTTATTTATTTGAGATCACCTAACACATGTTAGGTGAAACCTTTAAAGCTTTAAATGGTGTAGCAATAGCTCAGCAGGATTTTTTGGGTCGGTATCTTTTGGACCAAATATTTCATTCAAAATTTAAAAAAAGCAATAGCAGTAAACAAAGTATTCCTAGCTATGACATGAAGTTGAGAGAGGTTTATGAGTAGGAGGGCCATTATGGTACTTAAGTTAAGACGTACAGCTATTACATCACAGTTCGCTTGTTTTATTTCCAGTTCCAGGATATGGCTACGGTATCCGCCATGTGCAGATGGCTTGTATGTTTGTCTGTATGACTGCGCTGTTCATAGCGAGAGGCAGCTTCGGAGTTGCGATTCTGGCCATGACAGACTCCACGCGACGGAATAATACTAATATTGAGGTAGGTATATTTTACTTCACACACAGTGTGAGTAGTGATAGTTCCTGGAATTATGTCCTCACTCGGAACGAAATCGTTCCGCTCCGATGCATCGGTTGAAGTAGTTCCGTCGTTCCTTCAATCCAATCACCGCGGGCGTCTCGCTCGCGTCGCGTCGTTGATCGTCAAGATCGCTACGTAGTTCCATGATCGTTCCTTTATAACTTGACTGACATCTGACATTGTCAAACAATATCAATAATTTGAGTCTAGTGAAAAAGAACGTACTACCTACATAGGTACAGGTAACTTTGTAAAGAACAATGTACAACCTAGATAGGTACCGGTAACGTTGTTAAGATGAACGTACTACCTACATAGGTACAGGTAACGTTGTAAATTTTGACAGACTAATTGTACCAAAAGAATTCTGCAGAAATTTTTCGTTATATTTACATCTCCTTATGAAGTTTTCAAATTTCAAAAATATATAATGTACCTATTTAATTTTTACTAAAAAGATAAAAACTAAATTATCTCTAGTTCCTCAAAAACTACATAGTTCCTAGTTCCCATGTATGTAAACTATTGTCCGACCGCACCAAACATGACAAGGATCAACGCGCGCTACGCTAGTATACGCCTATCTAGTTCCCATGTATGTAAACTATTGTCCGACCGCACCAAACATGACAAGGATCAAAGCGCGCTACGCTAGTATACGGCTATCTAGTTCCCATGTATGTAAACTATTGTCCGACCGCACCAAACATGACAAGGATCTACGCGCGCTACGCTAGTATACGGCTATCTAGTTCCCATGTATGTAAACTATTGTCCGACCGCACCAAACATGACAAGGATCTACGCGCGCTACGCTAGTATACGGCTATCTAGTTCCCATGTATGTAAACTATTGTCCGATCGCACCAAACATGACAAAGATCTACGCGCGCTACGCTAGTATACGTACCTCGAACATGACTCATCGCTAACATCTGGACATGTTTCCTGGAACTATGTCCACCGTTCAAAAGAACTATTTCATGCTCAATCCACAGCCGGACATGGTTTGCGCATGTCTAACTGGATGTTATGGTTTGTGTTGTTTTGTTTCGCATATTTTGGCACCGTCATTGGCGAAAGCACTCGCCTCAGTTATGTTGTGCTCATGGGCGCATGCTACTATGCTAATAAGAAAGTTCAAAACAACACAAATCATGGTATCTACTGAAAAAGCCATGAGCTTCGATATTAAGATAATAATACCTTGAATTTCCAGATCTTCGACTGGGACAAAAAGACTCAGGGCCTTATCCTGTCATCCTTCTTCTGGGGCTACACTCTGATGCAAATCCCTGCAGGCCTGCTCGCCAAGAAGTATGGCGGGAAGCCCATACTCATGGTAGCACTGCTCGCGAATGGAGTGATCACTCTGATAATGCCTGTTATGGCTGGACTGGTACGGTTCTGTCAAATTATTTATTACAAAATTTCTACGTCAAGCATCCAACAGTATCATCTGTTCACTTCGCAAAGGGTCTGACCAAGCTGCATTTTCAGGCCCGTGGTTGCCAGTTGAGAGCGTTCTATTTGATAGTAACAGAAATCTCTCGGCTGACAACCACAAACGCATGGAAAGTTACATGATATCGAGTGACTCATGTGATCTAGGCGATTTGAAACAAATCTTCCTTCAGTATAAATATTACAAGGGCTCTTCATAACTTCCCAGGGAGGCTGGCCCTGCGTGTGCGCGTGTCGCATGGTTATGGGTCTGACGCAGGCTTGTCTGTTCCCCGGGAGCCACACGCTGCTCGGCCGGTGGTTGCCGGCCAGCGAGATGACCGCGCTGTCGGGAATCGTTTACGGAGGTAACTTGCTCATTTTTTTCATAGACGAGTCGATATTTGCCACTATTACTTGTTTGGGTCCTTCACCTTTGCATATCATCATGGATAATTCTGATGAAGGAAAGTTAATTGTTCAAATCATTCATTTTATGAAAAGATTTATTATTATTATATATAATTAAAGGTTCACGAATAGTATAAATCAAAATGATATTGTGACAGCGTATTGTGATTAGATGAGACCAGTAAAGAACCGTTGGGAGACCTTACCACAACACCTAGCTGTGAAAGAAATTGTGTTGTTGATACGGGTTGGTGATGTTGATGTTGTGTTTTTTTTTCATATTATATTTGTTTCACAGTTAGTACTTATTCTAAATATTTTTAAACTTACGCGATCTGAACACATATTTATAAATACTATTTAACGGGTATTTATCACGTTTAATTACCTTATTTTCCCGACGTTTCGACAGGTTTACACACTGCCGTGGTCACGGGATGACTGAGTACTTATTTTATCTAAAAGCTAACTTAAACCGTAGTTCGGTTTGTCCGTAAGCCTCTTATTTGATTATTTATTTATTTTCTTTATTCAGGATAATAAACAATTGTACAATGCAGACTTATTACATAATGTTCTTATGTTAATGTGATCCTAAATGTACAACCAATCGCATTATCCACAGATTACTACAAAAGTTTTACTAACTACATAGTTGGCTGTTGTCTAGAAGTATCTTACTATTAATTATACACATAGTTAACATTACAGTAGTAGTAATATTTAGGTTTTTTTTTTAATATGTTTTATTTTAGAGTTTCAATAATAGTTATTTTTTACGTACCTAATTTTTTATGAAAGACAGAAAAAGGAGATGTTTTGAAATTTAATTATTATTATTTTGAAGTACCAAAAGTTTCAGAACATTTTTCTTATAATTAGGTTCAGATAGTAGGAACAGGTCAATATTAATGAAATTTTGGTTGTACATATCAGCGATGCGGCGCAGAGGTGAACGTAGGCCAGCGTTGGTACGACTGTTGGGCAGGTGGAATAAGCATTGCCCATTGCGATTATAAAATAATAATGAAATAAATATAACTTTTTATCAGGTTACCAAATAGGAACGATAATAGCAATGCCAGTGTCAGGCCTCCTGGCGGGCACAGATCTTGGTTGGAAGATGATCTTCTACTGCATCTCGGGGCTGATGTTCTTGACGGCGGGCGTGTGGAGCGCGCTCGCGGCCAGCTCGCCGGCCGAACACCGACTCATCAGTACAGAGGAGAGGGAGTATATAGAGGCTGCACTGAAAACAAATTCTGCTAATGTAAGAATTACAGAAAGTCATTTCTTTGAACTACATAATTAGACCAAAACACAGCGATGGCAACCCATGTAACAAAGCAGAATAAAAAAAACTACAGAGAAGCGTAAGTTTTTTCAAATTTTTTTGCAGTGCGTTCAGTGTTATTTCGAAAAGCTCCGTGAATGTGTACGCAGCGATGGTAAACATTTATACAGAACTATCTGACCCGCTCGCGATTTCATTCGCGTGGACAAAACTTCTAAACTCTTAGGAGTCTTAAATTGCGAAACCCGTTGTCAATCATATTAATAATTATTAGAAGTTGTCAATGCTGAGTTTGAAGCAAATCGAGTTGTACGTTTGTACTGCAAACATAGCATCACCAAAAATCTAATTATAACTCCCCAATCAAACTTCTTTGTAATGTTTTACGATTTCATGATACGTTTTAATTTCTCCTTCCTAAACAGAAGTTTGTATTTATGCAGGTTTCTGAAACACCAAGTTTCCGATCCAACTTCATCGTCCCAAATGGCTAGTTTAGGAAAAAAATCCCTTCAAACATTAATTAAAGAAAAATCTTGAAACACGTGTTTTGATTAATTAAATTTCCAGTACATATTGAACAAATGGTCAAAAGCAAACTAAATTAAAAATATACAACCATTTAACGAAGTCAACATACGAAATACGCATCTCAATCTTTCGTAACCCATTATAATCCAATTTTCCGAAATATGTTAATAAACCCAGAAAGAAATAATAATAATAATAATAATAATAAAACATTTATTTCAGGCAACGTTGAAATATTTTGTTCAATTGTATTGTATTTATAGTATTCTCAGAAGTTAAGTAGATCGAGCCACTGATAAAAACAAAACCAAAACAAAACACTTAAACCCCCCGCTTAGTGCTTACCCTTAATGAGTTTTTTCAGAAAACTCATAAGACACATGTTTAAATGTATTGTGTTTTTGAAATTTACAAAAAAAAACAAGATAACAGAAATAGAAATAACAGACTTTTCAGTAGTTATTAATTTATTCAGAAGTGCGAAATCAGAAATCCAAAATATTACTTTATTTCCGTGTTAGTGTTTTATTTTAAGAATTTGACCTCTTCTAAGTGTACATTTTTGTATTTATGGAAATATTTTTTTTTGATTTGATTTGAAATGTAGGTAATTAAGAGTTACTATAGACCCTGCTGGGCACATGTTATGGTGAGAGAGGAGGAAGTCATTTCGGAGCCAAACTACGAGTTTCAAACATAAACAATCCCTTTTACCCAATTTTCATGGATATTTTGAAATACTGAAATTTTAAGGAATTTTCTATTCTTTGTAATTCTCATTATGTTGCAGCATACAAATTGGCTTACTGGTGGATTTGTTTAAAAAAAAAACAAAAACTTCTTTTTTATATTGTTTTATTTAATTGTTTTTTATATACCTACTACATATACATAATCTTTCATGTCAAAAGTAAAATACATTAACAAGTTACACCCATTTTAATTCATTGCTCATCTTCTTCGGTGCGACCTAAACGTTAAAGAACCTACTCTTGCGAGTCGTGGGCATCGAAAGTGTTAATGCTGATGATAAATTCACTCGAAGCTTGATTCAGGTTGGCCGCCCGATCCCTTGGAAACCCATCTTCAGGACTGTTCCGCTGTACGCCATCTTGGCCGCGCAGATCGCTTCTGTAATTGCTTTCATATTATTCTTCGTGGACCTGCCAACTTACCTAGAACGAGCTATGGGCTTGTCATTAAAAAGTGTAAGTGTTAATTGTGTTGTATGTTTAATTAATGTTATAGTTCTTGTACCCATTTTTAAAGGACGGATTATAATCCGCAGCTTGGCACGCGTTGTTTCTATGTAAACGTTTAAGGCTATTTCTGTCTGGGAACTAATTTATGGGGTAAACAGTAGCGTATGTTTTAGTCCAGGTCTCCACATTACAGTATGCAGTCCACACTGCATACTGTAATGTGGCATTTACACATCACTTATCACATCGCTCCTACGAGCGTGTTATTCTAGGTATGGTGCCTAACACCTTAGTCCAGTCAGAGAAACTCATATTTTAGTGTTTTATTCTACGTGTATATTTTAAATTTGATTATTGAATCACATTTTTAGAGTGCCGCGCTTTCCGGAATGCCCTACGCTGGTATGTGGATCGGAAGCCTCCTGGCCACGAAAACTTGCCAAATGATATTCAACAGAGGGATCTTGTCCTTGGGAGCATGCAGAAAGATATTCAACTCCATTGGTAAGGATGTTGGATATCAATCTGGATTAAAATGAGCGCTTCAATTTCTAATTATTATAAAGGTCTTTGGCTGAAAACAGCGCTGAGCATAAAATGTTCGCGTCGCGCACGCACGAATAAAATAATTAAATTAAAACTTTAGAAAACTCAAAAATTGAAAAAAAAATTGAATCATGGTAAATATCCCGTTCTAAATGATTTCTATAGTAATAACCATGATAGTTTCAAAAGTTTTAAATTAAAACTTGTATTTACAATTGAAACAATTGAGCTAACTGCAGACTGTTGCAAACAATCTACAAGTAGCTCAACTGATCAATTCTAGTCGGAAGCGTGCCCTCTTGGGTACGCTTCCGACGCTCCACGCCAAGAGACGCTAGCTGCATTGCCCCGCTGTATAGCAATGCTGATGCGCTGCGCCAGATACTCACCAGCTCTCGGGTCACGCGTCGCTTCCACCAGACGCTCAGATAATTTTTTGAAAACCCGGAGAGCCTCGGTACCCCACGGACCTAGGGTCTCGACTCCAAGGGGAGTAAATGAGTAGGCTCTGTCGAGACCTGCTTATTTGCGCCTCTTGAGATCTTCGGCCAAATCTGCCGCCGCACCAGCCCTCACGGAAGTCCCGGGAAGATGGGAAGGTGCGAGTGTGTCGACGCATAATGTACATAATTGAAAAAAGTTCAAATCCCTCGGTGCGCGAGTCACATTTGCACTTGACGGATCTTGTTTTGATTCTATTCTATTCAAAAACATCCTTTATATTTTTTAGCGTTAAATGGGGCAGCCTGTGGCTTGCTGGTGCTGGCGTTCCTCGACACTGACCGGCAGTACCTAGCTGTCTCCACGATCGTTGGGACCTTTACTTTGCTAGGGTTTATGGCCAGTGGCTTTTCGGTGAGTAGATCTTCCGTTAGTTAATTGTATTTCAATCATCACTGTTATAAACTTTACTACAGACAACCTTACTGAGCGGAGGTTGCCGAAGGGGTTGAATAAAAAAAAAAAACGTTGTGTTTGTTTTAAATTGGTTCTTGTTACGTTGTGATCATCATAATCCTGACCCAATTATCACCTCATCACATCAACCAATCATCTACAATTAAATGTGGGGTAACATTATTTATATGATCATTTTGGCCAGTTGATGTTATTTCTTCGTATGCTCTGAGTCGGCTTCCTTGCAGGTGAACCACTTGGACCTGTCTCCGCAGTTTGCCGGCGTGATGTGCTCCCTCACCAACTTTTTTGCCAGCCTCTGCAGCATCCTCACTCCCATCACTACCAGCTTCATCCTCAAGAATGATCCTGTAAGTCTTGTCTAGTAACAATATTGGCCAAGCCATGGTAATCCTTGAATTTTTTGTGCAGGCTGTGAAATTAAACAAGATATAAGTTTGAGTCACTTACGTGCGTCCCCCCGAGGTTGAAGAGTAAAATGTGTTGGCGATTCAGCGTCGATACCATTGTCGTGCTATTCTGGGCTGAAGCTATTCGTTTAGCAGAATAGGGCAACTGTTTTTTATCATCTTATAACTTAGTCTTGGCCCTGCAATATAATGTATCTATGTCTACCTGCCTTTATTAATAAGATCTAAACAATGTTGAGCTAATTTAATTGCTATGTGGACAATCTACACATCATCATTGAGCTCCAAGCTTAGCAGAGCTTGTGTTTCGGATACTAGCTGACTTTAGTTTACTAAACATTACATAGGTACGTACATTAATATTTTTTGTTTCACTATGCTTTGAAAATATCCAGAACACCCGCAACAAATATTTGCAGATCGTGCAAACATTTTTCCTAAAGCGGGAATCGAACTCTCCTGCGTTGCAGGCGGACCTTCACCAGCTTTTCCACATCGGTTGCGAACCTGTCTTTGCTGAACTCAGATAACTCTTCTTTGTGCCGAATAATATTTTTTATAATACACCTGTTCAGAAATTTGCTTATTCCTTTTCCAAACAAAAGCACTAAGCAGGTGTACTAAAATATGGGGCGGAGAACTCTATGGAATTTCATTTCTTACGCGTTTAGCGGAAACAAAAGTGCATGGAAATCCATTTCTAACATGTTCTTTTTTATTTCCTGAAATATCGCCCCGCTAAGTTATTTATATAAAAGGTCAAACGACAAAAAGTGTTTTATTCCGAATCCGCCATAATCGGCCTCTTCCATACTCGGAACAATAATTATAATAATAAACCTAATTAAAAAAGAACTAAGTGAAATAAGGCCCAGGACCCCGGGCCTTAAATGACGCACGCGCTAAGAATCGGGCACTTTCTCGCCTGGTGAACAATGAACTAACCATTATTTACAAATAGAAAACAAATAGATCAGAAAGCAGAATACGTGTTTTTTGTTCGCTACCATGAGAGTTTCAGACTGGCTTAGTAATATTCTGTCTAGGCTAGTGTTGAAAACATGTCTTACGGGTTGAATACATTCGACATCAATCTACATAGTTATAAGATCTGACATGTACCTGTAATAATGTATTCGACAAATAAATGATTTGATTTACATTGCGTGCTGTCTTCTTCCAGTCCGACGTGAGCCGATGGCGGATCGTGTTTCTCCTGGTGGCGGCCATCTTGGTGTCGTGCAACATCATCTACGTCGTGTTGGGCGGCGCCGAGCGACAGCCCTGGGACAGCCCCGATTACGACGACACTTTGAATGTGGCACTTGGTAAAAACTTGCACCTCTTATAACAATTTAACAAACATATACGCTCGCAAAAAGTAATAAATAAGTAAAGCTGAACCTGAACCTCCGTGGTGTTTTATATTGTGATATTAGATCACAATATAAAACACCACGGATTGTGTATATCCGTTCGGTAGCAAGGGCATTGGCCATGATTTTTCCGGATAAATGTAATCCGGACAATCAAAAACCAACGACTTCCCATGATTTTTATGACAGAAAAATAATGCGAACATGCGAAGCTGAGGGCAGTAGCAGACCTTAATATGAAATGCCAAGTAAAAAGAGTTGAACTGCGATGGTTGTTGTACATGTTGTACATGTTGGCCAAGACAATTAAAAGTATCATCAGCTAGGACGTTTGCGGACAAGCTCCACTCGAAATGCCTTTGTTTAGTACTAGCGGCGCGCCCTAGACGCGCACTTCATTAATATAATATGTCACTCACAAATAACGTGGATTTCTAATGGTAAAAGAATTATCAAAATCAGTTCCTACTGAACTGATTTTGATAATCCAGAGATCCCCTTAAAACCTCACAAACTCACAAACTTGACCTCTTTATAGTACAGATTGCTTGCCTATAAGTCATTAATAAGTCCTATAAGTTGATACAGAAAGAAATTACGTATAATAGGTATAATGAAATTTTAATGAGAACTCATGTTAAATTTATTGTTTCAGAAAAAGTAAATCCGGCGTTGAGCAAAAATCACGAAAAAGAACAAGAAGCCAACCATCTGCTAACTGTAAATAAATGATTTTTACAAAACTGTTGTTTTATTGAAATACCAATTTGAAAGGATATCAATGTAGGTAATGAGCACAATAACGATTAATACTTAGTTCAATGATCTACTTATATTAAAATAAGATTAACGATAAACACTACTTATCTGGAAAACGAATGATATTATTGTAAAATGACGCACTCGTAGGTCAAGTAAAGTATTTACCGTCGTCGCGACAGGTAGCTGGTTTTCGACAGTTGTAAAAACGCGCGCGGCGGCGGCGTAGTGTCCATTGAACAAACTAAGCAATTATTCCTCAATCCACTGGAAACGTAGATAACGCAAGAAATAAATAACAGATGGTCTCACTCTGTCCATTGTATCGTCAGCTGAAAAAGTATCACAGAAATTATAGAGAATATCACGGAGGAATTAAAATAAAATACAATTGTAATGTAATATTGTGGGGTTGAGATCTCAAAGTGAACTGAAAAGATCATAATGGGGTATTATCTTCAAATAAAAGGTAGATATTCTGTGTTTTTTTATATTACATGGCAATTTTTTTAGGGATTTTATGTAGTTTTAGAGAATGGTGCCCGTTACAAAGCGACACAGTACGTCGTCAATTTTATTTCATACAAATTTTTATACGAATCATTCCCCTATCGTCGCAATCTGAGGTAAGTAGTATGTACTTACTAGTCAACGTGACAATCTTGTCATAAAGCGCCTCAAGCTCGCATCAGACGTTCTAAGGCCGTGGAAATTTGGATAATTTTTCATATTGATGAAAATCTGTAAATATCTGAGTTCAGTTATTCAATCGAATTCATAACATTCTTCTTTGTCCCCGGATTTTACGGTAAAATCTATTGTTTTACCGACGAAAACAAAAGAAGAGGTTCTACGTTTGGCTGTATTTTTATTTATTTTATGTATGTTTTTCGATTTCTCTTAAAAGTTCTTTCGCTATCGTATGGCGAATGATCCCGAGGTATAAGTATTTGTCCCGAAAAACATTAAGCCCGGTGTAAAAGCTGAGGAATTTGAATAATTTTTCATTCGGTTTCATTATTTTTAAACTATCAAATTCTTTGATAAGTTGACTGCACACTTTATTCCAAAATAGTCTTGCTAGTGTAGTTTATTGTTAACGACACTACTGGTGGTGCGGCTGGTAGTGGCCTTGACAATGAATCATTACTTTTAAACAGGCTGGTCATGAAAATCATCAGTTTGCTACAATCGCGAACAAATCAAAGCTACTGTTTGTATATTTTTACACGCGAATCAGTAGGCAAATATTAGGTGATATTACATTGCTTACACAGAGATAAAACTAAATGCTCCTGTCACTCATTTCAATAATCTTTCTGCTCTCGCCAGGCGACATTCAACTCTACGAGTGCAGGAGTTTATTCAATACAAATTATATTGTAAAGTCACAATTAACTTCATTCAGTATCAATCAAGTGATGGATACAAGTGAATCAGGATGTCGGAAAGTAAAACATACGAAAAATGCTCCACAAAATATCCCGAAGAGGAGACATCTAAACCTAAACGTAATGTACCTAATACAATAAGTACCTAATGATGCGATTAAAGCAATTTAAAAAAAACTTATTCAAGAAGAATACAACTTATTTTAAAAAAATATACCTGACCACCACATCAGTCAGCTTTGTCGGTGCAAACACCCTGAAAATAAGACATTCTTTTTGTAAGTACAAATTGTTATTTGAACAGGCAAAGTAGAAACTTTGGGCGGGAGAAATTGGCAGATTTCAACATTTACAACGGCAACGATGTGCTTTGGAATATTTGAAAGCTTAAAACTTAAGCCATGACAAATATCCCGTTTTATTTTGAATTATTGTATACCTACCCAGCTATATTGTGAACTTGTACCATCCACCACGGCCCTGTGCTAACCATCCCATTGATGCCCCCTACGCGTACTATGTCGTCGGCCCACCTTGCAACTGGGCGTCGGACGTTTCTTTGGCCACCAATCAATTCATCAACTCGAGTACTTACATCCTGGAATTTCGTCCTTCGTCGGATCTCGGTGGTCGGAACTCTGTCTGTTTGGTGGATGCCGAGCATGGCGCGCTCCATGGCTCTCTGTGCAACCCTCAGCTGGTACATAGTCTCCTGCGTGTGCGTTCAATTCTCAGCACCGTAGTTCATAATGGGCAGAACACATTGATTGCACATTGATAACACCTCTCGAAAAATTATGTGTACCTGAGTGAGTTGTGTACCTTGATTTGAGAGCAAAATAGGATAGAAGACCTGTTGAATCTTAGCTTACTCAAGTCAAAAAAAAAGTCAAAAGTCAATAACTTTATTTCTTTAGGCTTACAAAAAAGCACTTGGACAAGTCAAATTTTTACATAAATAACAACTTTATCAATAGTAATTATCAAACAAGAAACAAAATGTTATTGATTTTGTTCGCTTCAATTTTTGGTTCACTAGTGGAAGAAGCGAATATATAAAATAAACCACACAAAAGGTATATTAATTTTGTGTAGCCTAGTTTTATACAATAAGATTTCATAAATACATTGACATGATACTGTCAGTATGTGTATTTGTTTGATTTTATCACGCTGGGAGTCTCTGAGACCCATACTATAGATTGCACGAACAGTCCTCGTCTACAACACAAATATGGTGTTAATATTTACAGCAGTACACCATAATTAAGTCATAATACTGTGGAAGTAGCTGAAATAAACAAGTCTAGATGTATCCACGTCTTCTACAATTTCTAACGTTTCTCCTTTTGCGTTTACATCAGGCTTAACTTGTTTAACATTTGGTGGGTATATGAAAACTAATCTCTTAATCCTCAGAGTATGGCTACGGCATCCGACATGTGCAGATGGCCTGCATGTGGCTCACCATGTGCGCTCTGTTCATCTCGCGAAGCAGTCTCGGGGTGGCCATCCTGGCTATGACTGACCCAATGAGACGGAACGACACCAATGTTGAGGTAAAAACTACTTCACTGGAAAATATTCAGCGTCATTTAGAGCCAAACTTAGCAGAGTTAGTCAGTGCTTCTGACTGCGGGCTGCTCCTGGCGCTAGGCGGCCTACTCTCACGAGCTGCCCGTTGTGACAATATTTGTATGATTTTCTGCAAATAATCTTTGGTAACGTTGAACACATTCAGTTCCAAAATTTTATTTGATAATGACTAGCATTATCAAATAAAACTTGCTTACGATCAACTTTGCACAGCAATTTTTATGCAACTAACCAACTCATCCCCTCATCCCCTTTGGTTATCTCGTCCTAAAAAGGTTCCCGGTGGTGGCCATCTCCTGGACTTGGCAAGGCTATGCTGTGGCCCTTGATACGTTATACATTATTTTGGCATTTGATTTATTGTATGGAAACTCCTGTCATGGAACAATGTTTTTGTTGGAGTAAATTGACTTGATTGGATTGATTGAATTATTTGACGACCGATGTGGCGCGGTGGGCAAAGGTCTGCCTGCGACGCAGGAGGTTGCGGGTTCGATTCCCGCCTCGGGACAAATGTGTGTACGATCTGCAGACATTTGTTCAGGGTGTTCTGGTCGTTTTATAGTAAAATATCCATCTATGTATTGTATTATATTATAGAATATCAGTTAACTAGTACCCATAACACAAGCTCTGCTTAGCTTGGGTCTAGATAATGCTGTGTGATTTGTCCAGCATTATTTATTTATTTATTTAATTAATAATTTCTATACATTTAATTCCTAGTAAGTAGGTATGATTTCAACCCGGATCCATTTAGCCTTATAATAATGACGTGGTATCTATGCCCCGTACGATGCAGTGTTTGATTGTTGATTCTAGATGAAATTCTGTGTAAATAGTGTCGTTTACTTACATTTTTGATATCATAACTAATTCAAATATTTGATCACTTCTTTTAACGCGTTTTGAAGTTAACTAATAATTCCTACCATTACATTCTCTCTTTATTTTATTCTATCTATACTTTTCATAGTACGCAAGCGACGAGAGTCTTTGAGTGCTATTTCATATTTTTTCGTAAGCTGTTCACATCATGTATAAAATTTGACTTGTCTAAGCGCTTATTTTTTATTTGACTTTTGACGTCCATTAATTTCTATCCATATATTTTTTCAGATTTACGAATGGGACAAGAACACTCAGGGTCTCATCTTATCGTCTTTCTTCTGGGGCTACATGGTGATGCAGATTCCTGCCGGTCTGCTCGCGAAGAAGTATGGAGGGAAGCTGATCCTCATGGTGGCGCTCCTGGCGAGTGGCGTCATCACCCTAATAACGCCGGTTGTGGCAAGCTGGGTAACCATGGTTCTGATAAAAAGTGATACTCCCCCTCTGATGAATATCGAACGAATCACCAAGAATAGCACGAAAGAAAGAGCCAGCTTACATCAACGCGGAGCGGATGTAAACTGGCTCTTCGACTGTGAAAAATGGAATTTTACGCATGATTTATCCACCTTACAAACGGGAACGGATTGCATTTTCACTGGATAAACCCATTATTTATAATGAAAAGCTGTTATTCCAGGGCGGCTGGGCATGCGTGTGTGCGTGCCGCGTGGCAATGGGTCTGACGCAGGCGTGTCTGTTCCCCGCGAGCCATACATTGCTCGGCCGGTGGCTGCCGGCCAGCGAGAGAACGGCACTATCTGGGATTGTTTATGGAGGTGGGTACCTCTACGGTGTAGGATATCTGTCGAGTGTCAATGAGGCATTGTTGTGATCTTTCAAAGAAACCGCCAGCCTTTCGAGAGTAAAAGACGTGTTTTATCTAAGTGAACAAAAATACCCTATCAAAACGTTGAATTTTTGTGATCTGTCCCAATGCAAGCAAAGCTTTCTTTTAACTAACATCACGTAACGCTCTTGTGCCACCAGTTGCCACCTGGCGCATTCTTTCCCCTTTCTATTCTCCCCGTTCTCTTTTGTTCCAGGATTTCAAATCGGTACAATCGTATCCATGCCCATTTCGGGAATGCTGGCGGAGACAGTCCTCGGCTGGAAGATGATCTTCTACTGCATCTCGGGCCTGATGTTCTTGACGGCGGGCGTGTGGAGCGCGCTCGCGGCCAGCTCGCCGGCCGAACACCGACTCATCAGTACAGAGGAGAGGGAGTATATAGAGGCTGCGCTCAATAGTACACCTGCTAATGTGAGTTCTCAAGCTGTGTTTGATACAACGACTATGGGCGTCCTCTAGTTTTTGGCAGCACATGATGTGTTTCCTAGTTTATCCTGGTTGTGCAATTTTCAGGATGCTCGTGCAGTTCCTTGGAAGCACATTCTCAGGACCGTTCCCTTGTATGGCATCATGGTGTCACATATCGGCTCGTCCATCGCCTTCGTGATGTTCTTCGTGGACCTGCCAACCTACCTCGAACATGCTATGCAGATATCGTTGAAAAATGTTAGCATAACCTCTTTTGTAACTTCGTTGTCATTTCATACATCTTGTTTGTTGTTAAAATATATTTTCTTCCAATTCTAGAGTGCCATACTCTCTGGTATGCCGTATGCCGGCATGTGGGTCGGGAGCTTGTTTGCCACCAGCCTCAGTGAAAAGCTCTGTAATAGAGGACTCCTATCTGCTGTGGCCTGCAGGAAAACATTTAACTCTATTGGTAAGCCCGTGCAAGTCTACTTCGATCCATGAATAGATGAAGAATCTTTAAGAATTTAAATTATGAATTTCCATCAGGTGAGATCGTGGTCAAACAAAGGTCTATAAATAATTTATAAAAAAACATAAATAAAAAAAGTAACTATATACCTACCTACCGATTATAATTAACACAGTACATAAATTACAAAAAACATTTATCCTTAAGTTACTAAAATATAAAATAATAAAAAAGAACTCCTCGGAGTTCTTTTTTATGAGATTACGGGATACTACAGCCACACTCGGAGACGGTAATGTTTACTAAAACTACCTTAAGTTTTTTTTTAATCTTTACTTAGTAATAGGTTTAAAAAATCATTAAAAATAATGTACCTTTTTATTAGAAGAGTGAGATCGTTCTTTGAATAATCATCTTAATTAAAATTAAAAGTATAATGGTACCTACTTTACTGTACCTAATCTTTCAAATAGTCAAATCGTTCCTTATTTATTAAACTACAAACAGGCACAACTGTTCGAACGACTTTGTACCTCCAAATTATTTTCTAAGAAATGGTTATATGTAAAGAAAGTGAGACTTTGTTCCTCCAAAAATGTGAAATTAATAGGGCATATTTACCTTACGACAACCATTCCGCGCGCCCTTGTTCTACCGAAGGTGCGTACTTACCCGATGAGAAGCATTTCACGAATACTAAAAATTAAAGTCGTTTCATTCCATAATATTCAGTGTCTTGCAGCGCCCCTACCAGAAATTGAGAGGAGCTACTTTAGATAGTGTGACGGCGGGCGATTATGTAGTTTACAGCCATAAATATCGTTCGAGAACTATATAATTGAGTTTGCATAAAGCCCACAACAGACGGAGCTATACGGATATTGTAGCTCCGTCTGTTGTGGGCTTTATACAAACTCGATTAAAGTTCTCGAAAAACCTTGAGTAGTAATTTGTTGCATTTTATAGTTGCTATTTTCTTTTCTACTCCAGGACTATTTGGCACTGCGGGAGGAATGACAGTTCTGGCCTTCATCAACCCCGATCACAAGAACTTGGCAGTCTTCACTCTCATCGTAACTCTAACTCTACAAGGATTCATGGCCGCTGGCTTTATGGTAAGTCTCTTTTGATCTCACCATGGTCATTTGTTTCTGTGATAAAAATTATCATAAAAATCCACTTTAATATTTTTTTTTCAATATTTGAAGAATTTCACGGTTTCATTTATTAATTATTTGACGGCTTAGATTTTTAGAAAATAGATTTAGGTGTAAATATTGGTTGTAATTATTATTGTATTGTATATTGTAATTTTCTGTAAATAAATTCCAAATTATGTGCCATGATATAGATAATTCTAAGTACCTATCTAATTTGAAAGTGGGGGTTCTTAACCATACAACATCGATTGCTTCAGTTTTATAAATTTTATAATTTTCAGGTGAACCATTTGGACCTGTCTCCTCAATTTGCTGGCGTGATGCTCTCTCTTACAAACTTCGTGGCCACTCTGATAAGCATGCTGACTCCACTCACTACTAGCTTTATACTGAACAATGATCCGGTACAAAAGAGTTCCATCAACGTTTTATTGTCATTTTGGGGGCTGGTATCCATTTTAACAGAGAATATTGCTTAATTGGGATATGAAAAATTTACCAAAACGATCTCGGAGACAAAATTATGTCATGATGGTCATTATTAAGATACTTTTTAATGGAAATAAAACTCATTCTACCAAGCACCTAGATAACGAGTTATCAGATAATAGTTTTCTGGATCAAATAATTTTGACACCATGCTAGTGTTTATTTGACACTCTCCACTATGCTGCGCTTTGAAGTAACCTGCATGTTTATTTATGAAAATCAGCGGAAGAAGTTGCACATATTATTTTCGTTACTCATTACGCTTGTACTATTTTCATAATGCAGTCAGCATTATGAAAATAGTACAAGCGTAAACTACATATACTCGCTAAATTACATGTGGACTTGATTGACGATAGCTCTCACTGTAATTGATTTAACCATAGTTTTCATCTTCTCTCAGGCCGACGTCAGCCGATGGCGTATCGTCTTCCTGCTAGTAGCCTCCATCTTGGTTTTCTGCAATATTGTCTACGTGATCCTGGGCGACGCCACCCGACAGCCCTGGGACGACGCTGCCTACGATGACAAACTCAAAGCTGGACAAGGTAAAGTTCACGTCTCTAATGTATAATTTTTATTGAGGTTTGGTTCTCGTCGGTTTTAAAATTTTTGAGCTATTTGCACGAGGGTTTCTTGAAAAACTTGATAATTATTATACCTAACCAAACTCAATTAATTAACGAATGGTCGAAGTAGTGAGATACTTTTGCGTTAAATAAAATACCAAATCTAATGTGTTTTTTTTTTCAGAGGAAGTCAAACCTGTACTGTCGAAAAATGAAAAAACCAGCAAAGAAATGATGGACTGAAAAACAAGTAATGATTATCGCAAATTGTTAAACATATTTGTATTTTAAGAGTAGTAAACAAGTAAATGTAAGTATAAATCAATATTTGTTATTGAAATAAATTTTAAATTTCTGTCACCTGTATTTTAACTTACTACCATTTATATCTTAAAAATCTCAAACCAAAATAACTAGTATTATTAAAGTAATATATTTTGAAATGTTTCATCGAGCTATTCTTGCGTGGACTCATTGCCGGGTCCCTACCTCCCTACCTATTTCACCGCACATTCACCACGATTCTTATAATTATCATTCAAGTAGCACTCGCTCCTTCTCAGTCCCAATAGCGCTGGAACCACCTTGTGCTTCTCTACAACGGTTTTTAGGGTTTCGAGATCAGTATCAAAACCCAATACTATGGTTTCGCTTTGTCCATCCTCCTTCTTTCTTGAATATCTCAGTAACTACCACAGCTTATAAACTTGAAGTTTGAAATAATACTACATTTTGTGCGCCATTACATATTAAAATAAATAAATACAAGAAAATAAACAGAAAAATTTCATTACAAATTATGAAATTTAAAAGAGACACCTGGCAAATGGAATATATCAATTGGAAGGGAACGGTTTGTACATTTCAAAACCATTTGCAATATCTGTAGATTTCATACTTTTAGGACTATTTTAAAAAAGTGCAACCCCTTCCCTTGGCGGGCCTTTGTCACCGCTAACGTACTTACCAGCTTGCTATTTTCAAATCGACTGGTCTGTTTCGTGACGATGGTAAGAGGCCCGACGGCATGACTCTAGTCCCATGGGAGTTGGGGAGGCCTATTGTGTGGGACGCTACATGCGTCGACACACTTGCGCCTTTCCATCTTCCTAGAACTTCTGTCAGGGCTGGAGCGGTGGCAGATTTGGCCGAAGATCTCAGATCTCAAGAGGCGCAAATATGCAGGTTTCGACTGAGAGCATTTGCTCCCCCTTTGAGTCGAGACCCTTGGTCCGTGGGATACCGAGGCTCCCTAAGTTAAAAAAAATATATAAAAAAAATTTTTGATCGAAGCGACGCGTGACCCGATATCTGGTGAGTATCTGGCGCAGCATTCAGTATTGCCATACAGCGGGGCAATAATAATAATAATAATGCTGGACAATTGTTGCTTGGAGATTGTTTGCAACAGTCTGCTTAGCACAATCGTTTCAATTGTAAATACTAGTTCGAATTTTATTTCTATAATTTGATTGTAATTATCTTTGATAGTAAAAAATTAAATTAATTAATAATGGTGAAATTATTTTTGTAATATTCCCCATTTCCTCGAAACTTCTACTTGTGAGCGATTGTTGTTCTTACTCACTGAAGAGCATATTTTATCTTCAGAGCAATTGGATTTGGCATTGCAAATTAATTTGACCTTACATTACATATCGAAAATAGACTTAATGACAGGTGAATTTGAAGTTGAAGATTGCACGTCACAAATCTCATTGTCTAGTTGCGAGTATTTACTATGCAAATACATAATGTACAGAAGGATCATGGTGTATGTGTAACTGTAGTTCTACGAGATAACGAACTGTCTGAAATGATAATGAGAGACATTTTTGTTTTCCTAGTCTGGTACAAAGACGCCAAATTATTTTTTCTAGACACAAACATAAGAAAAATATTCCAAAAGAAATCTTAAGAAATTTTCATATGTAGTGTAGCAAATTATATTTTTGAAACAAAATGGACGTTGAATTTATAAGATACGAATTTGAAGATGGACATTCTGGGATCATCACGAAACACGGTAAGTTCAGTGACACTACAGTCATGATAAGGTAACATAAACTTTACAAAAAATTTAAGTCACGGGATAGTTACCATTATTTGTGCGTATTCGAATTTCCAATATTTCGGCGCAGTAACATGTGCCATGACCACGGCATACTTAACTGTAGTTTGAGGCAGGACATCTCCATTAGTGTTTCGTCATGCTGAACCCCCAGAACAGAACACCACAAAGGTCTGGTCACGATTAAGGAATTATGCCAGAACCTACTTAGACCTGCTACTTTTCGGAAAACAGTATATTATATGTAATCAATGATGAGTAAAAATCGTCGAAAACTGATTATTAATCACTTTATACATGTCACTCGCACCTGATACTTAACAAAGTGTAAATCAGGCCATAGTCGTGGATGAAACAGTCGTGACGTACCTCACCGAATACGAAAATAAAACCCGAAGTGTACCTAATGACGTTAATAATACCTACCTGCGCCTGCGAAAATGTTGTCCCAGTCGAGATCAAGTTGTGTTTGGAATTGAAACCGGTATATGAACACAGTATTATACCTAATAAAATCGGTAGTAGTGGTCATTTTCGTAACAAAAGATGAATAGTGACAGTTTTTATTTTTTTCAAACTTTTTTTTTTGTTTACGAGTGCTACTTCCTAGCGGCAAGGGAGGGAGGCCTCTGCCCCGCCGAGGGACGCATCTACAGCATAAAGGCTTTACAAAAACTTAAAGCCGGCTTCACATTTTTTACGGTAGATATTTCTAATGCGGCTAACTACTGTTATATGCTGGCGCTGAAAAAAAAAGTTGAACTTAGAATAAGTACTCATGTTATTCTGTGCTATAGCGGTGTGGAATGGTACTCTTCTTTTTCTACTCTCATCTGTTTTCTGCCACTAAAGTCCAATCTCTAAAGTTCTTACCACTGTTGTAAAAAAATGTGGTTTGTCATCTTTTCCCTAGGTCTCCGGATTGGAGTGCGGTTCCTCCAGATGGTGTACATGTTCACCAGCGCAGTCGTGATGGGCTTCGTGCGAGGCAGTATCGGAATCGCTGTGCTAGCTATGAACGATGAGACCAGACTTGGTGACACTTACATTCAGGTACACATAATCAAGACATAACTTACAAATACAGAATATAAACATATTGGAACTTGTATTAACAATTAAAACAGTTGAGCTAATTATAGACTGTAGCAAGCAATCTAGAGGTAGTTACCTCGACTGATACATTCAATCTTTAACATAATTATTATTAGCAATCGGAAATCAGTCAAATCAATCCCACTGTATGGCATTTAAATAAATGAGTAATTTATATATATTTTTTCTATTATTTTATTATTGTAGGAAAACTTACAGCTATGTCATGTGTATGGGGCTAATACAAAAGGAAGTTTAATTATTTGTAAACAACTACTTAGTCAATCTTAAAAAACTCAGTTTTAGGAGAAATTGCTTTTAAGATGTGTTCAATTCAAGGTTGCACGGTGATTCAGAAACAATAGTTTAAGTAATTTAGGTTCACTGAAAAAGATTTAGCCTCATGCGATCAGTAGGTACTTTGTGCCCGTTCTAGTATTAGTGAGTTATGGTGGTTCGACGCAGACTGACGCGACTTCTTTTTTTTTGTGGATTTTATTTTGTCTGCGTCATACTGGACAATTCACACAACGGTGGTGTTCTTCCAACACAAATAAGGTTCGTAGTTAACCCGCTTACATCCGTAATGGATTCGTAAAACTACGATAGTTTTTATAGTAAAATTAAATATAAATAAATAAATAAATAATGCTGGACAATTCACACAGCATTATCTAGCCCCAAGCTAAGCAGAGCTTGTGTTATGGGTACTAGATAACTGATATACATAATATAATACAATACATAGATAGATATTTTTTATTATACATAGAAAACGACCAGAACACCCTGAACAAATGTCTGCAGATCGTACACACATTTGTCCCGAGGCGGGAATCGAACCCGCAACTTCAAAATTCACACAGCATTATCAAGCCCCAAAAAAAAACTAGATACTCACGAGCCCTCGCGTCACGCGTCGCTTCGATCAGACGCTCGGTTTGTATTGATATAATGACAGAGACAGTCCCAGCTTCAAATAACCGTCTTCAGCATGGTAACTGTAGGGGCTCGTCGAAGGTGGAAGATTTCAACTAAGGCTGGTCGGGAATGATGTCCAAGTAAACACATTTCAGAACACTTAAAGTCGGTTATTATACCGTATACACACAACTATTTACTTAATACAAAGTCACTCTGCTGCACTTCACTATTTAATTTCGCACCTTTTCACTTCATCACTTTCCAAATAAAACTGACTAAACCCACAGAAAAGCTCGGCTTTTATACCTCTGCTGTTAATTTCTAATATGAACCTTATTCGTTCGGCATAAAGTCGTCGTCGCTAATAGTAACAATTATGGTCTTGGAGTGGCTCGCCATGACTTGCCCAACCTCAGCCAACATCTTAAAGATCTCAATATTTCAGATCCACCACTGGGATAGGCGGATCCAGGGTGCTATCCTGTCGTCATTTTTCTTTGGATACGCCCTGATGCTGCTGCCAGCTGAGCTGTACATTAAGAGGCTGAACAGCAAGCTGGTCTTCACAGCCATGCTGGCCGTCAACGGAGCTCTGTGCGTCGCCATGCCGACCATTGCGAATAAGGTCTTTACTAATTATAATAATAATCATTTATTTCAGACTATAGAACAGTTACAGATCTCATTTTAACTTATTCTACAGTCCATAGTATATATACCTACCTTAAAATACATACAATATATGTTAACTACCTACTTTGTGATTAATACAAAACAGAAACAGAACAGAACCTCTGCTGTATAGAGAGCTCTATGACGCTCATTAGGGTTGGCTTTTGTCCGGCAGTGGGCTAATAACGATAATGAAACTGCATTACGGTACCTACCTATGGACTAACGGTCAAAAGTCAATGGTTAACATTTGAAATCAACAAAAACATAATGTTACAAGCATTGCAAGGGTTGCATTTTTTATTTTATTACATTATCTAATCAAAGGGCTTAGAGCTTGTGACTGCCAGACCTTCGTCATTTTATAAAAACTGAGAGTATGTCTACCTACGTACGGATCATCCGTACCACAGGTAGGGATGATCACCGATTACGAAGTTTGGGTCATAATGGCTTTGGCAGATATTGGCTTACAAACTTGTTGCATTTGCACCAAAAATTCGTTACAGTATAGAGGTGTACTCTTTGTATTGTAATTCGGGATAGTATTAGAAATCAAATATTTTCACAGCCAGACACTTTCCAGTCTGGCAGGACGTAGAAACTATCAACAGTGACTGGATGTACAAAACATTTTTTGGTACTTCATAGCAGTTTCAGTTCGTCAAGAAAAGTGTCTGGCAGTAGTATAGTAGGAAGTACTTGATTTTAATACTATCTTGAACAAAATATAAAAAATAGACATAATATGTATAAACAATAATGAATCTACGGTGCAAATTCAGTAACTTTTTACGCTTATATCTACCAAAGCCAATAAGACCCTTAAACTTAGAATTAGTAATAAGATCTACATAATCGGTAATGGTTCTTACCTGTGTTTGGGGCAACCCCAGACCAACTCTCTCAGTCTCAGCTCAGCTTTTATAAACAAGATCGGTCAAGTGCGAGTGTAACTCGCGCGCCGAGGGTTTCGAACATTTGCCAATTATACAATTAAACTAATGGTACGGGTAAGAAACTTTGCTATTGAATTCAGACTGTAAATTATACAACTTATTTCAAAATATTTCAAAAAGTATGAAACCTACAGAAATTACAAAAACTGTTTTGAAATTTTTGTAGGTTTTTGGGAAGGCCCCTTTAACAAAATGTCCATAAGGACGGGGACAAACAGGGTGTGACCCTAAGGGTTTCAAAACCGATCTTGAAACCCTAAAAAACGAAGGTCTGGCGGTCGCACGCTCTTAGTGCATAAAGGTACAATACAATACAATACAAAATTCTTTATTGTACACCACAAAATAAAACTAAAAGAAACATATATAAACATTAAACATACGTAACGTACAATGGGCGGCCTTATCGCTTAGCAGCGATTTCTTCCAGGCAACCTTTGGATGGAAAGAAATTTGAAAATTTAAGAAAGGCAGGGGTGTATACAACATAATACATAATAATAATTATTAAATAGTCATAAGCAAGGAGAAACGTAAATTAACATAAAAATACTTTATAAAATAGATAATATACATGGAATAAATAAATACCAAGAACAAAGAAAAACATAATTTAGTACCAATATTCACTTTTGTGACAGATAAAAGTCTTTAACGCGAGCTTTGAAAACGGGTAGAGATCCAGCTTTCCTAATGGACTCAGGCAGAGCGTTCCACAGCTTTACGGCTTGGATTGAAAAGGATTTGCCATAAAAACTGGTTCGGTGGAGAGGCACGTTCAAAGCCAGATTTTCTGATGACCGAAGGATGCGAGAAGGATGAGCATGGGAACAATGGAGAAATTCGAAACGCTCCTTTAAATAGAGTGGAGTGTGAGGGTTGAAGAGTATGTTATACAGAAGAGAAAGGATGTGAGAATCCCGGCGACGACGGATAGGGAGCCACTTGAGCTTTGAGCGGAACTCCGAAATATGGTCGTATTTGCGAAGCCCAAAAACAAACCGTATACAGACATTTTGGAGTCTTTCAAGCTTATTGAGCTGCTCCTCAGTGAGGTCAAGGTAGCAGAAATCAGCATAGTCAAGGATAGGAAGCATGAGAGATTGGGCTAGCACAATTTTAGTGGCAGTAGGCAGAAAATTTCGAAGTCTTCTCAACGAGGCGGCAGAAGCAAAAATCTTACGACTCACAGCATCCATTTGTGGGACCCAAGTCATGTCGCAATCCATTAAAATTCCTAGGTTTTTAACACTACTGCTAAAAGGAACGGTGACGCTATTGAATTCAATATTGGGCAGCGTAGACCAATCAATTTTTACAGAAGTTCGTGAGCTGCCTATTATAATAGCCTGTGTTTTGCTTGGGTTAATCTGGAGACCATAGGCCACGCTCCAGTCACGAATACTCGTAAGGTCGCTATTCGTGCGATGAATCGCACCAGCCAGGTCTTGCAATGGGGCTTGAGTGTAAATCTGGAGATCGTCTGCATAGAGGTGGTAGGAAGAAGTTAATTGAAGAGAGATAGAATTTATAAATAATGAAAATAATAGAGGAGATAATACGCCGCCTTGCGGGACACCAGCGGAGGTATTGCACCAAGACGATAAAGAGTCATCAGTACGAATCCGCTGCCGGCGCCCCTGCAGATAACTGCGAAACCAGCCAGTCGCCGATGGAGATATGTTAATAGAGCGCATTATTCCAAGGAGGATTTCGAAGTCAACAGTGTTAAAAGCATTTATTTATTTATTTATTTATTTATTAATTAATTTGAACGACCTTAAGCCTATTACACAAATTATACTTAATTCTAGTCAGTACATCATGTTACATTAATTATTCCTAAACGTTATACACAATTAAATCATTAATAAATAAAATAAAAAGAAAAATCAGTAAATTATATGGTTATGTCGCAAAATAGAAAAATAAATAAAAAACAATTTAAAAATCAGAGTCCTTCAGTGAATTCCAAACATGTATGTCGGAACGTCATCCATTCTCCTGCGACCAGCATTGCTGAAGTCGAGTAGAGTAAGGATAGTGAGATGTCCGTTTTCCATGCCCGATCGGATATCGTCAGTGATTTTGACGAGTGCGGTAGCAGTACTGTGACCGGGGCGAAAACCGGACTGGAGTGGATTTAGAAGGTTATGAGAACAAAGAAAGGAACTAAGTTGGCCATGAACAAGACGTTCAATGACCTTTGAAAGGAAAGGTAGAATGGAGATAGGCCGATCCGAAAATGAGGAAGGTTTAGGTTTTTTGGGCAGAGGAATGATATAAGCTTCCTTCCACACAGCCGGAACGGTTTCAGAGGCAACAGAGAAGTTAAGTAGATGACATATCATAGGTAGTATCTCATCCAAAATAGGTATGATCATATTACGGCCGATATTGTCACCTCCCATGGCGTTCGAGGGGATGGACATAATGCTCTTTTTAACATCACATGCGGCGAATGGTTCTAAGTTAAACGAAGGATAGTCAGGAATAGGCAAGGAATAAAGATAGTTGAGGGTGTTAGTTTTGACATCCACATTCATGTTAGATGTCGACGAAAAGTGAGCGTTAAGAGAATCAATACTAAAATTTGAAGTACACGCAACTTGACGTGCCTTGCCGATTCCAAGGGTTCTTAAAAAGTTCCAGGCTTTGGCTGAATCAACATTTGAAAGTGAGGAATGGATATAGCGGCGTTGAGCATCTCTACACATCCTATTGCAGCGATTCCTGGCGAGATTAAACTTTTCCTTATTGATATCACTAGCACATCGTTTGAATCTCGCTCTGGCAACTGCCTTCTTGTGCATGAGGGACTTGATTTCGTCCGTGATCCACGGAGCCGGCAGATGCTTTATTTTGACCAAGCGGATTGGTGCATGGACGTCATACAGATTATTTAGACTAGAATTAAAGGCTGAGAGCTTATCGTCGATAGAGTCAACCGCCATCAATGGGAACCAGTCGACTTTGGAATCTGAGATTTTCGAGATTCATACCACTAAAATTGCGCTGAAGAAGAATTTTGTGTTTGTGTTTAGGAGGACGAAGTTTGTAGGACAAGAAGACAAGGTCATGATAGGAGAAGGCATCGGCTGAGCATTGGCCGTGCTTAGCAACATGCTGTAGGGATGAGGATACTGCAGATGCGATGCCGCTGGCCGTCCGGCGTGGCGATGTGAATGTAGCCGTCCCTTGTCCAGCATGATTTCACACCATAGCGCTCCCTGGCCGCCATGAAGGCGAGATGTCTGGGCCTCGTCAGAAACTCGGACAGTGTGATGTTGCTGCCCTTTAGCTTGGTTTTTGCAAACCAAACCTTATCCCGCATTGTTAACTCACTAACCTTCACGAGAATAGGACGAGGCCTGTCGCCCTGCATTGCACGACCCATACGATGGCACCTCCGAATGTGAGCCTTTGTGAACTCCGGCAAGCTCAGTTGCTTACTCAGAGTGGATGCTATGACCTCCGCTGTGTCTTCCTTGGGCCCCTCTGGAATGCCATGCACAAGCACTATCTTCCGGCGGCTCCGCATCTCTTGGTGGTCGGCATCACGAGAAAGCAACTCCACTTGCTTTTGAAGTGTCTTGAGGACACCCAATGTGAAGGTTTTGAAGGCAGCATAATCCGCTGCGATGGCCTCCAGTGTAGTGGGTGAAGCGGACATCTGCAAGGCTCCCTCGAACCGCGTCATCCGCTCATGTAGGGACTGGATTGCATCAGATAAAGGCTGCTGACTGTCCATAGTGTTGTGTTGTGATGTGTGACTTGCTATTTGGAGATATTGACTAAGGCAGATGGAGCACAAAGGTACTTGAAGAACTTATTGCATTTATTACTTCAGGAATGTATTTAATTTATTTTTAAATAATAAATATTATATAGAGCAATTCCCAAGACTTGTTTTCACACCTACCCGCCTAGGCGAAAAAAAAGGTATCTACATTTCAATCAGTGGTCATTTAAGACCTAACAAAGGCGGCCTATCTTCGATCAAAAATAAGTAGTTCGCGGCCTCCCCCGTAGATACCTAGAGCCTTACAAAAATGTCACTCAAAATTGTCTTCGTTTTGTTTTGACAGTTTGCGCAGAGCCTGACAAGTTTTTTCCATACGGAACAAGAGATTGGTGGAGTCGAATTCATTTTATTTTATTTTGTAAGTAGGTTAGGTAGGTACCTACCTACCTGAGAATTATATACCTACCTACTCAGTTTATTTTCTATAAGGATTAATTAACAGAATTCAGGTAAAGATAACGAATCATTTATTGATGAAACTATAAATTGGTGTCTCAACAGTAGGTATTTATACAAAAGGGTCATTTCAGACATACAATAATTTAAACTTACAATACAATTTCAGGCAGGCACTCTAGATTAAAAAGAACTGGTTCCTGTCTGCGGCTTTGCACGAGTTTTTTTTTTACGGGACAAAAAGTAAACGTTTTATAAATTCATACTTCTGGTAGGTATGTAGGTAAGAACCTAGTCTTTCTTTTATTAGAGAGTCTACGCAAATGAAATTTTAGGGCGGGCCAACTAGTTATTTTAAAAATGATCAACTAGTAATATTAAACTTATTTTTATGAAAAATATATTAATACATACTATAAATGAAAAAAAAAATTTTGAAGAAATAGCCTCTCCATTTATCAATTTAGAACAAAATTAATATTTTAACATAGGCAAACCAAACAACAATATTTTATGCTGATTTCACAAGTATATGACTCACATCTCAATATACGGGTAAAAAATATGTATAAACTTACTGAAAATAAGAAATTCCATCCTTTTTCAGCACTTTGGACGAGTGATTCTTGCATTTTTTGTACGAGCACTTACCCATGCTTTTTGTCTGAACGCTAAAATGACACTAGTTGAAAAGCTTCCCTAACATGTCAAAATGTTTCTCTTTTGCTACTGAAGGTTTTGGGGTGCGCATTGTGAATCTAAGGGGGGCCGGCAAAGCCGGAAATTTTTGATCGAAGCGGCCTATAATATAAAAAAGCTATAAACAAAAGACGGTGTCGGGTTCAACATAAATAAGGTTCGTAATAATCGCGCTTACATCCGTAATGAAGACGGTGATGGGTAACCTATCAGACTATTAGCACGGTAATGTGCTATTAGAGACCAAAGGCATTAAAAATCTTGAGATCATTTATTTCTCTTAAGAACTAAAATTCACTTACAGAGAAATCTTATAATAATTATAAAAACTTTTGTTGGGCTAAGCATACAGTAGGTACATATTAAAAAAAATGAGAATAACGGCAAAATGCCGGTAGTCACAAATAATTTTGCTTCAAAGACGTAAACAAGTCGAACATCAGAACAATGGTTAGCTTGGTATGTTACATGAATATGACTTATCTAGAAGTGGCAGCAACGAATAACATTAAAATGATACATTGTATAACATTTTAAAGTGGGGTACCATTTCCAAGGTAGTAGATAGGTATCTTAGTATCATCGTGTTCCTATGTATTTTGATTTCATTTAACAGAATATGTAAATTGAATAAAAAATAAATGTTTGTTAAATTTAATTGTTTGGTAATTTCATTATTTGGAAGTAAATTTTGTTATTTTGAATAGTTATATATGTATATAGTTATTTTGAAATAAATGTGTGTTTCTGTAGTTACACAAATTTTCCTTTTATCTCTAGGTAATTACTTGTTTTTATCTATAATATTGGGAACCCCTTTTACATATTTTATATCAAGATTTTTTTCACCATTCTCAGTTTTTCGTTTTAACTCTTCTCTAAGATTTTTTAAATAGTCTTTTTGTTTAGGTGTCTGATCCAAAAAATCTTAACAGTGTCGTTTTTATGAGATCTCTTTTTCGAAGAACAGATTTCGCTGAATCCTGTGTTTTTCAGTAGACTTTTATGGGTCAAGTCTTCTTGGGGATGCACCTTCCAAGGCGAAAGATAATAGTTGGCTCCGGACAATCAGCATCTATAGATTTGATGATTCTGACGACTTCATTCTTGCTATCTCTCTCATCAGGTTCTGTCACACCAACCACAATTATGTTTCGGCTTCGAATCTTCCTGTCATTTAGTTCAGCTATAAAAACTTCATTTGAACAAGCGGTTGAGGTGGAAGGTTGTGGTGTATTTTTTATCTGAACTATTTCAGATTCTAGCTTCTCAAGCTTTCTGTCTGTTATTGTGATTGTTGACCAGATTTTCTATATCTCTTTTCATTGTTTCTTGATTTGAAGAGAGAATATCTGTTGTAGCTATAATAATATTTGAAATGTTTTCTTTTATTGAAGTAATGTCCTTTGAGATGTCGTCCATAGACTCTTTTTGGTTGGTATTGAGTGCCGTCATCATTGACGTCATCTGCGACATCTGTTTTCTAATTTCCGACAATTCTTCCAAAATAGATCCATTATTACTTGTTCTGTCTGTTTGCGCTTGCGGAGTCGAGCTTGATCAGTTTCATCTTTTCCTGTGAGTAAACTTTTAGTAGTTAGATTTGGTTGTAAGTCACAACGTTCCATAGCCAGGCCACTTCTAGTGGGCGAACGCGTACCGCTCATGATTCTTGTTGTGTACACTAGTTTTGCAGACACAAATCAACGTATCATAATACCAGTAACGCACCGACACTGGGTTTTGACAGTCCAATGGGTTTTTATTTTGTAGGCCACATTAGTTTAAATAAGTAAGACTTTGAGAAAGGATAACATTATTGTAGTAATAGTTTGAACACACGCCAGTACCGTACCGCGCCCATACCATACGCGTATAATGTAATCTTCAAGAATCTAATCTATCTGATTTACTATCTTAGCCTACCCTTGGAGTTGAGTTAATTATCCACAGCAGTAAAGTTGTGGAACCGTTTTAGGGTGGCTGGGTGGCAGTGTGCAACGCCATGCTGTTCATGGGCACAGCGCACGCTGGCTTCAACTCTGTGAACCACGCGCTCGTTACCAGCTGGCTCACTCCCAATGAGAAGAAGCCGTTCAGTGTTCTGGTGTATGGAGGTAATACATTTTTATAAACCTTGATTTTTATATATAATTATGGGAAGTCAATCGTTTTTTATTCGACGTATAATTATAGGGTTATTCCAGTTTTGCCCCCAGAAATCCCCCTTGAGGGGGAAAACTGGAATAAAAAAAATTATACACGACGGGGTGAATTGGACATAACTTAGAGATCAGTGTGACGTATAATTTTTTTTTTCATAAAATAAAAAAGTTTTTGACTTTCTTTATCAAATTACCTCCAAAGTTTGCTAGTGAGAGATCATATTGCGGTAAGTAATTCAAAATATAATTATATTCCATTTTATCTATTAAAGGTATTCAACTAGGCATCATCATCGCCCTGCCGCTATCAGGCTTGTTCTCTGCGATGCGCCTGGGCTGGGAGCTGGTGTACTACTCGCTAGCCATGGTGACTCTCTCCATGGCTGTGGTGTACGGGATCCTCACAGCCTCAGCGCCGGCGAAGCACGAGGCAATAGGCGATAAGGAGAAGGAATTTATAAGTGAAGCGCAGAGCTGTTACAGCAAGGTAGATACATACATCTTATAAAAGTAGAAATGTAAGCGTTATTTCACTGCATCACCTAGACTTCACGAGAGCAGAGCTTGTATTGTATGTTGGGTACCAGATAACTAACACACAGTAATTCAATTAAACATAAAAACCCGGAACAAGTGCCTGCAGATTTTAACACTACACAAATTTCCTGCGCCGCAGGACCTTTGATTTTGGAGGATTTCACTTCATATGTGTCTTGCCTATATTTTAAGTTTAAGTTTAGATGTTTAATACAAGGTTACATACTAGGTTTTTACCTCGGACTTTTAATTTTTATTGCAATATTTATTTAATGAACATTCATAAAATTATAACTTAACTATTATTATATACATAACTTACATTACATACTATTATTAACATAACTTTATTTTATTGACACGAATGTATATAGGTAAGGTAACATAAAATATTTGCGCTCTTTTTCTAAGGTAACTAAAACTATCACTGCAAACCCAAAGTCGCCTCCCATCGGTCAAATCAGACAAATGTTTGTTGCCTAAGCTGATTGTGATATTCTAGAAGAAGCTGCACCGTCCCTGGCGACAGATCCTGCGCTGCCCCCAGTTCTGGGCGGTGGCCAGCGCGCACGCCGCCAGCAATGCCGTCTTCATCTTCTACCTTGTCGACGTACCTGCTTACTTAAAGGTCTTCAATGTGTCCTTGAAAGATGTGAGTACATACTCACGTACATACTTACCTACTTCGGCACGGCTCAGCGACTCAAATTGAATTGTTTGATAAAGTAATCAAATTCCGTATCAAACGACAGCGTTGTATGAGTTATATTATTTCATAATTATGGTCGGTGCCACATCGAACAAATCTTATGAACTTATTCGTGTAAATTCGCTTGCTACACATCCCCCAGCGAGTCCATGTCTGGAGTTTGGTTATGTGTATTGGCTAATACCATCTTGAGTCAATAATCCCAGAGAATCTGGTGGAATGTCTACCGTGGGAATAATTCCTGTGTTTAACAAACCTCATTCACTTCAGAGCGCTTGGTTCAGCATGCTCCCCATCACGGCGATGTGGCTAACGTACATGGCGACTGCACCCGCGCTGGGCTGGATCGCGAACCTGCGACTCGTCAGCTATCTCTTCAATGTCACCAACTTCAGAAAACTTATCAATGCTTTAGGTAACCTGATTTAGTGAATAAGAGTTTATTATCTATGTATTTATTGTTATAAATGTATAATACCTAACTATTATTTTTTTGCCTGAACAAAATAATACTTTTTTTAAATGTAACCCAGTTGTAAAGAGAAACACTGACAAAATCGGCCACTACTTTGCACAGCAGATCATGTTACAGGTCTTCCGTGGTTGTGACACCAAATTGTGACGCCAAAACAGTGCATGGTCGCTCAGCTATATTGAGGCTTTGGGGATCAAAATATTCCGTTGTTTTATAAATCTCTAAGTAAACGTCCCTAAATAATAATTATTATTGATTTATAATGATTAACATATTTTTATAACGTAACCGCAGGTGCTGTCGGCATAGTGGTGGGCCTGACGCTGCTGTCGAGCTGGCCGGCCGCGTGGCCACAATCAGCTGTTTTATTGTTGACAGCTTCCTTATCCTTACTGGGAATACAGTTCTCAGGATTTTTGGTAAATATTTCATCACCTTTTAGTAGCTAAAGCCAATGAGATTTTCGTACAAAATATTATACAAAAAGTAATTTTTGAAATTCGGATAATATTAACAAAATAAAAGTAGTATGACGTATTATTTATTATGTAACATTGTGAAAGACTGGAGTCTGTGTCAGGTTCACACGAATCTAACGAATCACCAGTTCCACTTTGTGTTCTAAACTCTTTAAAACTAGATATTTATCGATTACTTACAATACTGAGTGCGAGGGCTAGGTATTCCACTTCGATCGCGGTAAACAAACTGGATAAAAAATGGAATCAAATCAGTTAAGAAACGAATATGAGATAGATCCTTCATGAAGTGTTTGTGAATGTGAGCGGGTTGACTACGAACCAAGGTTGTGTTGGAAGAACAGAACACCAATGTTTAATCCCTTAAAGAGTGACATCATCAGAGCTAGGTTCCTGTCTGAAGTTCACTGTTGTGCAGACCACATAAAGTTCGTGTTTTAAAACTGAATAACAACAGAGTAAATTTTCAGGAGACTGATGCTCTATCAATTTTTAATAACGACTTCCGTTCTAGAATACTCAGAGCTTAGTTGATGATGTCCTATGAAATAAATAACGGTTTTGGACTAAAAATACAGCGTACTATTTTTTATATTAAAATTAGCTAGTGTTTCTGTGGCGTTGGTGGAAGAAGACCTACCTATGCTACGCAGGGACATGGATATAGGTATGGGCTGTCATGGTGATGTGACCGCTGTTGTTTCCAGAGCAGCTACAAGGACATGAGTGAGAACCACTCGGGGACGCTGACGATGCTGGGCTGCGTCGTCAGCAGCTTCGTCGGAGCTGCGGTGCCCTTCTTTACTGGACTCATCATTGGCAATGATCTGGTAAGACTTTGTCTAATCCTTATAGGTCAATTTTTAAAAGCTGGTGCGATCCCTTTTTGCCTTTCGTATACTGGAGGACAGGGTTTGTGCCGCCAGCGTGGATTATTGTATGAAAAACAAAAGACTATAGCGCCCGCTTTAAAAAAATATCATATAAGACTTGTTTACCAACTCCTAAGGCTCAACGACCCGAAGTGTGGTTTCTGACCTTAATAAGATAACGCGCTATTTTGGTCTTCCCTGTGCAGTTGTTCGCTTGCAGCTCTCGCAGTGCCGTTTTTACAACGCCGGGGGTTTCCATTATTTATACACAGCATTGTTTAACAGTTTGGGTGTCATCAAAACAAGTCATCAATTTGTGTGAGAATCAGCACACTTTCCTTGACCTATTCAACATCAGGCAACAGGAAAAAAAACCTTTAGATCTTACAGGACTCTCGGACACGTCACAAAATTCAAATCACATATTATGTAAAACTAGGAAATAAAGTGATCACTTAAATTTTTTGTTCACTTCAATCTTTTCAAGGTAAAGTAAAGAAGCGAACAAGAAACCTTTACCTTGTTAGAATGTTAGTTTTCGAGTTGGAGCAAAAGTCGTCCCAAGATATTTTATCGTCTAGATAATCTGATATTTTGTATTAGGCCTTTTCACAAAGAACATGTTTGGCAATTTATTTTATTACCCGACTACCGACATATATAATAATATATCGATAATTTTTGCAACTCACTTGGAGTTTTGTTGTAGAAGCGTATACACTGCGATTTGAAAGATACGAGTACATTAATCTTGTGAAGCCTGGTTGTGGGCACAGCGAGTTTATTCTTATTTTTAGTATTTAAATTATGTATGTCGCTATTATTAAGAAACCGATTGATATTTATATTCTATGAGTGTACAAGTTTTCACTAGTATATTGACATGGTACTGTCATTATGTTTATTTCTTTGAATTTATCGCGCAGGGATTCTCTGGGACCCTTAATATAGATTGCACGAACAGCCCTCTTCTGCAGCACAAATACGGTGTTAATATCTACAGCGTTCCCACGCTGCATATATTAACACCGTATTTGTGCTGTGTGGGGGACCATAGCAGTATACTATAAGACATAATACTGTGAAACTCACAGACGTTGACACATCTAGGCTTGTTTATTAAGTCTAGATGTATCATCGTCTGTGAGTTGACGGATTTTTTGACTGCGTATGATGTAGAACTCTTTCTATATCTCTTCGATAGCTTAACCAAAGTCGTGTTCCAGAGTGACGGGCGACGCTGGCGCACGGTGCTCATAACCCTATCCAGCCTGTACCTGCTTGCCAACGTGGTGTTCACGGTGCTGGGGAGCGGCGAGCGACAGCCCTGGGACCGACGCAGCGTCAGGAGAGCCCTGCTGCACTACAACGGGATTATTGGTCAGGGGGTTTACTTTGTTTGCCTTACTAAACTTTTTATCGGCCGTAACATAACATACTTCTCGACAAAGCGTAGCTCGGCTTGCCATTTTTGATACCTGTAGCCAGGTAACGTTGTCATAGTCATTACGAAAAAAGCTCTTAAGGCGGTGCCCTACGCACACTAGCGCCGCACCTATTTTATTATTGCATTAAATAAAGGAATTTGAAAAAAACCTTTGTGTATTTGTAAACATCATAATTTTTTTTATGCTCTTTAACAGTTTACTTTTTTCTACTATGCCACTTTTGTACTAAACGCCGCCTTAACCATACTCTTTCGAAAATACTCAAATTTAAAAAAGTTTCTGATTTGATCCATGATTAATCAGAATCAATTTAATCTATCCCTTGCTCAGTCTAATTTCAATGTCAAGCCTTTGTTTGGTGCTGAGGTTTGGTGGAAAAAGATTTTTTCAATGACGTCTTTTCAAAGTGTCAAAAAATAGTTGGTACAAAGTGAAAAGACGGCGCGGCGGTTTCGTACGTGGGGCGCCAAATGAAAGAGGCATGCGCCGAGCTTGTTTGGTCACGACATCCCATTGACCTGTGCCTCCACTCCAACCAACTGAACTGACCAACTCAAACGGACCAACTATTTTTGTTTCTCAACGATACACTTTTTTAGTTGTTTCGATAGGAATACTTTATTGACAACCTAATTAATTCCTCTCCGTTAAAAATCACGCCATCTGCTCTATAGTAAATCAAAGTTTTTTCTTTTTTGGAAAATGGTTTTTTTTATAATATTTTACCGAAATTCTTTCCCAATCGTGCGCTCGCAAGTATTTTAGTGATTTAAAAATTAAGAGCCAGCCGCTGCGCTGTATAGAAATGGATTCCTAGCTCATTCATCAGACGTCGTTAAGACGTCAGTCATCGGGACGTATCATTTTCCCATGGAATTTGGAGAGTGTTGCCGCTCTGGTTAGAAATACTGTGTAGGTCTGAACTGAACGGGCTCTACTTAGAATACGAAAATCAAAGTTTTTGATTAGTTTTCAAGCTAAGCCAACTCTTGTATCACTTGCATAGAATAGCGTTTACATGAAAAAGCAGTGTTGATTAAATCACATCCTAATCCAATATTATTTTACAGATGCGAATCAAGTCCAATTGGAGGAGTTCACGGAAGCGCAGCTCTCCGAGGTCTCAGAGAAACAACTGAAACAAAACGACACGGCCTTTTAACTTTCAGGAATAATTACATTTTACAGCATGCGCTTTGTTTATTCGTTCATTTCCTGCAAATTCAATTATAATAATATTTGAGCTGGTAATTGAAGTCAGGTTACTGAATACACAAATATTTTTTATATTTTATGCTAACTATATCAGATTTAAAATTCGTTAATTTTAAATTGAGGTTAAAATGTATCAGATTGCTGAACAGTTTCTTAGGTACCTACGTTAACGATCCCTCGACCCAAAAGGCGTCTACTAAATTTCATCTTTAATTTTGATTACCGGGTCTCTGAGATTGGCTTAGCTAAAAAAACTCCGATTCACAATGATTTGGACCGAAAGCTCTAAGAAATAGAGATGAAATTGTACTTACCGTGGCAGAAGGATTTAAGGGTCAATATTTTGCGAGAGGCCAGAGCAGTATGTCTCAAGGGATTATGTATTTACTCCCCAATAAAGTTCAGTTAAGGAGTGAGCCAGGGTCGGAGCAAGGGTGGTGCTTAGGGCATGCTATGGTATTACGTAGATTTTTACCTTAAAAAGGTTAAATCATGTGTACTGATAAGGTTAAGACAAAAATGCAGCTTGGTTAGTACGGCGTCACAATTAAAATTTCCTACGCATAAAACTGATGAAACATAGTTTACACTGGAATCAGCATAAGATAGCAAAAGCTTAAAACTGTAATAAAGATACAATCATATCATCATGTCGTATTAAGTTTACACAAAACGAAAATTTATGGAACTAAATAAGACTATAATTTTTTTTATATTGTAGATGGAACATTGTACTGAATAAAGACATTATTTAAATTTAAAAAACAATTTAAACTGCATTCATAGATATTTAAATAATAACATGGTTGAACCGGGAATCGAACCCGTTCCACGAGAAAAATAATCATCTTGTAGCTTTATCATACCGATCGAAAGGCTTTATCATAAAGATTATTTTCTGCTGAATAACATAGTGTCAGAAATAAAAGGAAGACCATGAATTTTAACATTTGATGTGAACAAAAACATTCGTTATTTCCATAAATACAATAATGTACACTTAGAAATGGTAAAATTCTTAAAATAAAACACTGAAAAGGAAAAAAGTGGTATTTTTTAATTCTGTCTCATTTCATTTCAATTCTATTCTATTCTTTCTTGGTCTAATGTTAAAAATCTTAAATTAAAAAAAAAACTCCCGTCCCTTTGGTATGTAGACTAAAGCAAAGAAGCGACTAAGAAACCTTTAGCCTGTTAGTTTTTATTTTTCGAGTTGGAGCAAAACCCGCCCCAAGCTTTATATCTTTTATATAATCTGATATTATACAGTAAGCCTTTTTGCACAGAAAGTTTTTGACAATTTGTTTGAATATATAATTTACTATAGAAGGAACCCTTGATGATGCAGTAAAAGTCCGTCCTTTGAATGATAGGCGTTTATTTCTTATCACAGTTATCACAAACACGGCGGCACTTCACTAGTTACAAACACTAAACACTTATTAGCACTGAAACACTGAAACGTTTGGGAATTCACACAAGACTACAAAAACTTTTCTTCAGGCTTGGGTCTTGATAGCAGATCAGAACTTGTTCACCTCTTCGTATTAGATCACTTCAGAATCAGATTCACTGTGAAGGCGATACCCCGAGCCAAAGTAGCGCCGCCACTTATTGTATCATATTATTTCGTTAAACAAAGGTAATTTCAAAAATTTTAATGGGCCGTCTATGATATCTATTATAAGCTTTTTTTAATGCGTCTGATATATTTTTATATTATATAGTTTAGGCACTCCCCTTTAAAACAGACGAGAAAAATCTACGTTTTTCTAGAGAACAAATTCTATCTCACTCACTCATCCTACGTATTGTCAACCGTCCTTGTCTAACTTTTCTACGTTTTTCTGGTAGCTATGTCTATTTCTCTCTGGTTTGATGTCCCTCTTTTTCTTTTCGATTCGTTCTAGAACTTATGTACCTACATAAATAAGTAATTCGAGTCGGACTTTTACGTAAGCTGTGGCGATTCGGACAAACTAACCTAACTTTCTGTAATAATATAGCTTCGTAATATCAAGGTGAGGTTATGTATCACCGTGCTTTACAGAACAATAGTTATTGATCACTATCTAACGAACTTTACTAATAAATAATAAAAGTAAGCTTAAAAATAAAAAATATTACTATCAGATAATAGAAATAAGCATGCTTTGAAACAATTGAGCTAACTGCAGACTGTCGCTAACAAGCTACAAGTACCCCAACTGACCTTCAGTTCGATCATCAGATTGATTAATAACAAGCGTCAGTTCAGATATCATGTCTTATCGAACATATTTATCGTCACATTCTTGTCAGATAGATGGAACAATTTAAACACGTGTCTATTTCCAAATCTCATCGGAATCTTTTGTACTAGGTACAGCAGACTTCATAAATTGACTGAGGTTTCTTTAAATTTCTTTTGTACGTCGGTCGTAATGAAATATAACTGATTTACGACCATTTCTCAATGTCCTGAAGACGGCCCTGTACCTCACAGCACAGGGCTGGCAGATGATACTAGATCTTTTAAATTGTAATTACGTCGGAGCCCGATTTATCCTCGATTGATGTCATTTGTCACTCAGAAACACGACCGATTTAACTAGCTATAATATGGGGGAGGGGGTGAAGTCGAGCAAAGAGAAAGAAGTTAAAAAATATGTCAAGACAGTAGTGTAGTGGCTTAAATATGTCAAGACAGTAGTGTAGTGGCTTAAATATGTCAAGACAGTAGTGTAGTGGCTTAAGTGCAATAAATTAGAACAAAGATAAAATAGGGTAGGTATATACTATGCATTGGGACTTCAAGAAAGCTGATATTTTAATTGTGAAATTTAATAATTTAAAAATAGATATTTTAAGACTACGTGACATCACCGTTATCCGTATTGTATGAACCTTCAGCGCGATATCATTTTGAAAGAAAGAAATAATGAAAACTATTTATCAGACACATCACAGAAACAACAAACAAGATGGTTTTTATCATTTATTTATTTCTAATTTTATTTTCATTGAAGGAACAGAAACGCTTTGAGTTGATAAACTGAACCGTGACGTCACAGAAAAAGATTTTTCATGCCTACACCATGTTACTATCGATAAATGAAAAATATCGTTTTTTTCCGGCTTATCTTAAGGTCTTAGAGGCTTACAAAATAAGCTCATACACGCGTCATGCAGGAGATGCAGGAAGTAACACTTTCACATAGTTGTCACCAATTCCAATAGAGGGGAATACCTAATTCGTAAAAATTCCATTGAGGACGATAACATTGTTTACTATGCAGTAGTGTTTCGCGTAATTATCATCTTATCTCCGGAGACATAAGACTGACAAATACAGATGGCTGTGGTTAAACAGTGGTCTAATGTTGTTACGAACATTCGCTAAGTTACCCGACATCGGTTACGACAATTGCATGTTAAACTTTCAAATCTATCATCAATGTCATTTCATAATTAGCTATCTATATCATACATGTCCTGCTATTTCGTTGAAATTGGGTCAGTTGAGCTACCTCTACATTGTTAATAGCCGTTTGCTGTTAGCTCAAACGTTAACAAAAGACAGGCGTGCAAATTTGTAACAAAATTACGTCTTCGACAATCTTTTTCATATGTATATTTGAATACACATTGCTATTTATATACTTTTAGCACTACTGTTATATTCACTATAACGAGCATCAGCATTATCCTATCAGCAGCTACGGGGTCATTATCAATCGCATTATAATTATTGTTAGTGAAACATGGAGAAAAAAGTGTTGTATGAAATAGTGCAGAAAAATGAAAAAAGATCTAATGGAGGTTAGTAAGATTTTTTGTTTTTGATAAGCCGAGAAAAAAAATATAGTTTTCCATGGATGTACTACATCATAGATAAGGTACTTTGGTGTCCGTTCAATGTTGGCCGAAGGTATCAGACAGAAAACAAAGAATTTATTGCTGAATACTTAGATAATATGGAAATGAGACAACTTTCCTTAAAAGTATACCAATGGAGACATTTCGCTGAAAATAAATGAATTTCAGGTCCCCATGCACTACCAGAAGCCCCAAAAGGGTTCGGCACCCGCCACACCCAGGCCCTGCTCCTCTTCATCTGCATAACAGTTGGTTACGCGCTGAGAGGCAACCTCAGCGTCTCTATGGTTGCCATGACCAGCCACGCATTTGACGACGATTGCTTACCAGAAGGACTAAATAACACTAAAAGTATAGCAGAACTAAATGGCACAGACAGTTTAACACGATTATATAACACTCATGTTGTCGCTCAATCAAATATTAGTAGTAGTTTAGACACTGAGGAATCGATAAATAAAACTCACAGTTTTGTAAATGGGAACGAAGAAGTTAACAAAACCGTTGTTGATGTTAAGAAGAGGCGTTGTGAAAGAAAACAGCCGAGTGGATGGAGTGTTCATCGCGTAAGTTATTGTCATGTTAACTGAAGATTGAATCCTAAATAAAATACAGCGGCATAAAGAATAAGTAGAAAGAAGTAGCTGAAGAATTAACGGAGCATCGGAATAGAAATAAACATTTTCAGTCAAAACTAAAGACTAGACTGATTGTCAATTTACTCGTAATTTGTGAATAAACTATAGAACAAACTTAGTTTGAATTAACTTGGCAAAGTTTATAATAATTTAACTAACAAAGCAAAGTTTGCTATCAGCTCCAAATGTGCCAAAACTAGGTACTTACATTATTCTGTCATAAAATATTGAACGTGTTTGGAAAGCCTGCGAAGTAAACATAAATCTCGAGCGTGACAGTTTCGAGATGTTTTGATTGTTTATTTATATATATATTGTAAGAGTTGATTGTGGTTACATAAACATTTCGAATGTGGTTTCAATCCACATCAACAACAATAATAACCAACTCTTAGGTAACAATAACCACAAGCAAACATTTATTACAAATATGTCTCAAACCACTTAATTCACTTGAGGAGTTAAAAATAAAGGCGAAACAGAAATACGAATCAATTATTCATATGTGGTAATATTATACTCTCCATAAAGGTCCATTTCAGTGGACCTATTATTTACATGTTATTATTATTTACACGGGTTTCTGATACCGGGGTACCACATTTTTAGGGCTTCGTTTTGTTCGTGAAAAAAGTCACATACTGAAAAAAAAAAACTACAAGATATTGTTAGTTATGTAGAAAGTTGGGAAAAACCAACGAAAGTGCAATTTGACCTTGACGCAGCCGAGTTAGTAACCATAATTATGATGTATGAACAGACGTACGAATGGCCCAAGTCGACACAGGAGATGATCCTGTTCTCGTTCTTCGTGGGCTACACATCGATGCAGCTGCCCATGGGCTACCTGGCGCACAAGTTCGGGGGGAAGGTGCCCATCATGATGGCGCTGCTGGTGAACGGGCTCGTGTCGCTGCTGACGCCGTGGCTGCCGATATTTGTGAGTTCTATAACTGCATCACTCGTCTAGTACGCATAGGAGATAACTAGACTAATAAGTACAGCTAAAATGTAACGTTATGTTTAAGTAATTTCTACCCACGAACTCGCACGCTTTGATTTGTGGAAAGTTTAAAGGTTATTCTATTTCATGGGAACGTTTAACCCTTGATTAACTTCGTGAAATTTACTAACGTAATTAACTTGTATGAGTCAGTGGGACTCATATATTTTCTAAGCGTGATATTCTCAAATAAAACAATTTTTTTCAATTTTTTTTTTATTATTCATATTCAATATTTATTAAGGCACTAGGAAAAAGTATCAAAACTGGACAGTGAGAGAGAGATTTCAGAGATCCTCTTAAAAATTAAAGAAACTAATTTTATCAGTCTCAAAAAACAAAGGTATTTTAAAACCTCTACAAAACTATGAAATATTCGTAACTTATATATGTTTTTATGTTTTTGGACTCTCAAAGATATACAAATTAATAATAATAAAACAAAAATGTATGCTCCAATACAAAAAAATAAAAGGTGCAATGGGTTTTGGCACTGCTTACAGGCAACGTCGGCATACCTTTTTCGAGCAGGTCAAACATATTGGTTTCAGACATTTGGTGCATAGATATGCAGTCTTTGTTCTTTTTTTGTAGTGGCACATATAGCAGTATTTTCTTTCATTCCTAGGTAGCTTGTCTTCAGTTTCAGGGTGGTTCGCATCTTCAGGAATGTCTTTTTTCAATATAGATGAAACAGAGCAGCGAACTTTGCGTGGCAGGCGAGTATTGTGCAGACGTGTCATCAGATTGGCTTCGTTTAAATTTTCAGCAATGCTTTTCAGAAAATTCATTCTTGTCAGTTTTGGCACGTCACTTTGGCTCTCATAGACTAACGATCATACTAACGAATTTATCTTGTTCTGGATTCATTCTGCAAACCTAAAAAGATATATGTTATAAGCGTATAAAAAATATAATTTATGTCAATAATAACGACAAATAAGCAACATTCGAAATATGAAACAAATAAAAAAATATATAGCACAATTCACTTGTATGAGTCCTTGGGACTCACTCAACGCAATAACTCACCAAATACGCAGTGCCGGCACACGTCCTCTCGCCTCCGCGTAGCCCGCGACACTGCAGGAAGGTACTGAGACCGGGGGGAATCTAGCCGCTCAAATGTTACAATTATGGAAGTTTGAAATTTTGATGTGAGTCCCAGGGACTCAGGAAGTTAATTAAGGGTTAAAGGTTATTTCTATTTCATGGGAAGTGATTTATGGGATAAGAAGTAGCCGAAGTGCAATTCCACGTCTAAATGTATGCAAAATGTCAGCCTAATCTGTTGAGTCGTTTCGGCGCGAAGTAGTAACAAACTTATTATGTACATCTCTATCCAAACTTTCGGTTTTAAAATAGTCTTAAGAATTAACATTGCGTAACAAAAGGCATCGTATGCTCGTAATAGTTATTTTTACGCTCACGACTTCCGAACACTTATAAAACCAGAATGGCGTCTTATATTTTCCGAGAAAGGAAACATTTAATTGCGAATGAAAGACACAAGAGCTTCCTCCTTAGCCAGAACATAAACAAGATTATGTTTTCCGACATTGTCTTTCTTTATGTTGCCAATTAGTTTGAGGAATTCCTTCTACATGTGTGTTCCTTGTACATATGAAGAAGGAATTCCTCAAATTATAAAAAAAAAACTTACCTACCTGCTGATTTTTCCGTCATAATGCTGGAAATCCACACAGCATCATATTAATGATTCTTCTGTGAATCCCGAGATGCTCCAATTTGAATTTTATTCCCGAGATGAGTTTTAAAATTTGCCGCGAAACTTAAAAACAGTAAAAAATTTAAGTAAATTAAAGTCAGTTTCCAGTTTTTGTAAAACGATAACATAGTGTTGTTATTTCAGGGGGGTTGGCTGGCCCTATGTGGAGGCAGACTGACACAAGGAATGGCTCAGGCAGCTTTCTTCCCGAGCATCCACTCCATGCTGGCCAAGTGGGCCCCCTTGAGCGAGAGGGGCAGACTCAGCACTTATGTTTATAGCGGTAAGAATCACTATTCTGACTATTTTAGGGTAACATGAATTCGTCGAACAATTCGTTAGCATAGGTGTTTACTATTACCCCAATTCATAGTACATTTTGTTCGTTTTTATATTTAGGTATACCTAGTCCATCACCCGCGGTCGTCCTTCGTGTACTCGTACAAGGAAGCGTCCATTCATAAGTTTAACGATTGAACAGAACACAACGCTTTGACACTTTATTTTTTAGGTGGAGGTTCATAAATACATGAAATCTCATGTGCATTAATTTTTAACGTGAGTAAATGCTTCAACTTTTGCGGTTGCGACTCTTTTAACCATGCTTTATACTGCACCCAATTATAAGTTTCTCAAAAAACCCTTAAATGTAGAAAAGCATGATAAGCACGTAACAAAGTTTAGCAGCATTCATTAGAGTTCCGGAACTCCGCGATAACTCAACTTAAACAAAACACATCAAAAGTATTCCTCCCAGCACGTTACGGAGCCGGGAATTTAATGAAAATGTAATTAGCTACGAACAAACGAAGAACTCCGATGAACATTCATACATATCGCACACTCGTAATGCCGCACAGTGAAGCGCCATACACACAATAGAATGGAACCTACTGTACAAATTATTTTGTTAAGGTGATCGGCTGCGTTTAAAATCAATTAAAACCTATGCGGTTGAGAAATTACACTTACGCATTAGTACTAGTTTCAACAGTTATATCTGCCTTATAGAGACACCAATAATAGAAGAACAAATCATTTCTTATCACATAAGAAACTCAGCTTATCAATTTCTTACTTTACAAACATCCACTAACACACATCCGCTACATCTTTTACGCATTACCGTAAAACAAACACCGCGCAGACATTACTGCAACCGACTCTATCTCGCGCTACGCACTCCCGCTCTGGGGTGTTCTTACTATCTGCTCAGCACTTGAAAACTTGTGCTTTTGATAAAATGCTGCAATAACATCCGTACGAAAGTGAGGCAGGTTCGAATCCAGCCGAAATTGAATTTTTTTAGAAACTTATTAATTTCTTAGAGATTACCCAGGGTGCGAGGGCTTACGCACTATAATACAATAACCTTATGCTCAACATTTTACGAGTAGTCTTCATGTAACTGAAGTTTATTAAAAAAATGCTGGACAATTCACACATCATCACCTAGCCCCAAGCTAAGCAGAGCTTGTGTTATGGGTACTAGATAACTGATATACATAATGCAATATACATAACATAGATAGATATTTTTTACTATTGTAATGTTATTAATTATGTACCTTTGTTGTTCATTGTTGATTTCGTGAGAATAGATATTATATATCATTCTTATCACTTGAAAAGGTGCTCTTCAGTCTGTAAATATAATAATACTTAGATTTCTTGTTTTTCTACTACCTATTCTTAGAATTATCTCATCTAATGTGATTTTATGAATTGGTTCATGCCAATGTTTATTTTCAATCTGTTGATATATTCTATTTCTTGCACATTATAATAAGATTACTTACTTTATAATGAAAGTTTCCGTGTTGGTTTTATCATTAAATACTATTCCAGAGCTGGTAATTGAGCATTTAGACCATTAAATCCAAATTTCTATCTTAAAAATATCTTGAGCTTGTTGAACAGTTCTGATTTTTCTGATGCGAAATTCACTATTTATTATTAAATTTTCTTACGATTTCAACATGAAATTGTCGTAATTACATTTTGACAGATTGTCATATTTTTGTAAACAAGGTGTCAAAATGTCTTGGTTCATAGAGGAATGTGGTCAGGTTGTATACATTTCGCACGGAAACCTTTTATCAATAAGGTCTCGTTGATGTTTCTCTATGTTTTTTTTAGTAAAACCTTAGTAAAAAACATTAGTCAGTGAGTATTCGAACTATTGTTTTGGAACTTCGGAATTTGAACGCTCGAGCATATATAAGGTGCTCGAGTCGCCCTACAATTCAGTTGACTCCCGGACTTCAACCAGGAAAGTCATTAAGTACTTAACTAATCTTCATCAGCTACCATGCTCTAAACTCTTAAAGAAAGTCTTGAAGAAAGTCTTAAAGCAAACCTGGACACCCTAAAAGATTCTCTGAACCTTTGGTGACGAGGACGGGGCCTACCACCCGTCTCCTGGGCCCACCGGAAGACCTTGGTTCCACTTCCGCTGAAGAGGACGGAGCCTAACACCCGTCTTCTGGGTCCACTACTACACCTGCTGTAGAAGACGGAGCCTAGACCCTGACTCCTGGGTCCACCTGAAAGCCCAGATCTTCTCCGGAGGGCCTGCTGTGGGAACTCGTAAACCTACTCACACCCGATTTCTTTGCAGTTAAATTCAATAACCCACGGCCTTCCAGCTGCAGCAGATCCGGCTCCAAGCAGTTCCGGCCTCAGTCAATAACAGCTCCATTCAGTACTTCATCATCGCTGACCAACTTCTAATTCCGGATCCCTCAATTCTAAAAATAAGGTTAGGCTAAGACTCATCTCATTTGTAAATCCATCTTTTAAAATAAATCCTGTAACAATCTTAAAGCCTTTTCTTTTCTGAAACTAATAGGATCTTTATTAGGCTGTACGTAGGAGCTCTTTAGTCTCCTGCGTTACGAACTATAGTACGTAAGAGACCTTCAGTCTCTTACGTTACTTTAATAACTTGTGCGTAGAGAGACATTCTCTTACGTTACAGTTTGGCGCCCAGATAAACTAGAACCCCTCCCCTTAAATTCTCTAATTTTTTTCTCTAAATTCTAATAAAACTAGCTCACTCTCCTAGAAACTTTTAACCCCTTTGGACACTATTTGAATAACTTTTAACCTCGATCTCCTCTTTATCCTTTAATATTTAAATTTTTTTTTTTTGACCCCTACTTAGTTTCATTAGTATTCATAGTGCATTTAATAATTTGGTAGTTTATTTTACTAACCTCTTACTTTACAGCTTTATGCTCATATTTATTTACTTTACTTAAAACTTTAAACTTATCTTTAACTTAACTGGAAACTTACATTTTTAACTTTAAAAAAAAAAGATTTTAACTTAACTTTATTATAGCTATCTACTTAGCTTAGAATCTTAACTTAAATAACTCGAGAACATAGGACTTTAAACAGCTTCCAATATGTCTAAAGATATAAAATATAGTTTACTTAACAAACCTGAACTAGAATATGAAATAATTATTCGGTCAGGTAGACCTACAGATAGCGTTGCAGCTTTAAAGGAGCAAATGGCACTACTAAGCCATATTACACCAGAACACATTATAACTTCACCAATCCCTCCTAAGGATGACTTATCACAAACAGATAGTACACTTAACTACCTAGAAACTAAAATTACTGCTATCGAATCAACAGGCAATATTACCACCCTTAAAAAGATAGAAGCTTTTATGAATCATTTACATTACCGACTGGAACGAATTCATGCAACACCACTTGTAGCAGAAATATGCTCCACCATTAGGTCTCGATTCTATATCCTTAATAAGAGATTCGAAAAGCTTAGGGATAATCTTAAATCCTCAGGCACAGACGAAGTCCTGGTTGAAATTCATGATTCCCCTGTAAAGTTTTTATCTCCTAGACCTACAGACCAACTGTTGTCCCATAGATCTCTATCTCCTAGACGCTCACAAGATCATATGTCTCTTCCCGCTCCTCAAACACAAGATCTCCCCATTGGGAATGATGCTCTTAGAGAACTTAAAAAAATTTCCTATGACGGAAAAACATGTCCCAGGACTTTCCTTCAAAAAATTTATGAATTAAGAATTTCGAGAAGCATTTCCGATATTTCACTTTATAAACATGCTTTCGAAATTTTTACAGGAGATGCACTCCATTGGTTTCGGTTCCTACATAACCGTAATCCAACTCTTACATGGGCAGACATTCATAAATCTCTTATAAGGGACTTTAGCATACATGACTATGACTATAAACTTCTACAGGCAATCAAAGATAGGACACAAGGTGAAACAGAATCGATAATAGTATACGTAGCGATCATGTTTGGAATGTTTAATAGACTTTCAAAAAAATTAAATGAAGGAGAACAACTAGAAATTCTGCTCCATAATGTTAGGCCATGTTATTCAGTTTTCATTGCCTTAAGAGATGTCAACTCTATTGACTCGCTGATAACAGCTTGCCAAGCTCACGAGCGAGTAACGGAAAAGAGCAAGGATTTTAGAGAGCCAAAGTCAACCGAGCCTTGTTCTGCGGAATTTTCATATAAACCTTCTAGTTCAAAAAATTTCCAGACATCTAAATATACTAATGCAATCGCTAATGATTCAAATCACAATTCTAATAATAGCTATTGCTATCGCTGTCGCATACAAGGACATACCTTAACCAACTGTAAAAAACCTAGATACTTAATATGTTTTAAATGTGGTCTTAAAGGTGTTAAAATCTCTAATTGTCCTAATTGCTCATCTACTCTAGAAACTCAACCTTCAAAAAACTGAAAACTGACTTAAATAACTTCGACTTAGCTGATTGGACCCAATGGTTACAAACTATTCGAAATTTTATGATTTCTTATAAATCAACTTCTGTATATTATGATAACGAAATAGACCACAATCGACCTTTTATAAAGGTAACTATCAACAACGTATCTTTCTCAGGATTATTAGATAGTGGTAGTTGTATCACTATTTTAGGAAACAACTCTCATAAAATCTTTGAAGAGCTGGGTCTCAAGTTATTTAAGTCTACTAACTTTGTCATGGTTGCAAATAAACAAAAAACAATGTCTTTTGGTTACTTCAACTTACCTATAACTTTTAATAATCAGACACATATTCTCAAAGCTTATGTTTTTCCTGATATTTACCCTTCTCTAATACTTGGATGGGATTTTTGGAAATGTTTCGAATTAACCCCTAAAATATTTAATTCTGAACTTAACCATGCATCTAAATGCCCTACTGTTTGTACTATAGATAATAAAGTTTTCTCTTACGACCACCTTGCGGATACTCAAAAGGATATCGCTCTAGATATAATTCAACGTTTTAAAGATATTTCTTTTGAAAATAAAGGTATCCTAGGCCGTACCAACCTAGTATGTCATCGCATAGATACCGGTAACAGTTTACCTATTAAACAGCACTGTTACCGCCTTTCACCAATAAAACAAAAGGCCCTTATCGACGAAGTGGACAAAATGTTGGATCTCAAAGTAATTGAAAAGTGCGAGAGCCCTTGGTTGTCCCCAGTTCTAATAACTCCCAAAAAGAACGGAGAGTGGCGTTTCTGTGTCGATAGTAGGAAACTTAATGCAATAACTCGCAAAGATGCTTATAGCCTTCCTTTTATTTCTGAAATACTTGACAATCTTAAAAATGCTAAATACCTATCTAGCATAGACATCGCTAAAGCCTTTTGGGAGATCCCTTTAAATATGGAAGATAGGGACAAAACAGCATTCTATGTCCCCGGTAGAGGAATGTATAGGTTTACTGTTATGCCTTTCGGGCTTACTAATGCTCCCGCGACTCAACAACGACTCATGGACACCTTATTTACCCCTGATTTTGACAATAAAGTATTTTGTTACTTGGACGACATAGTTATTATAAGTGAAACTTTTGAAGAACACATCTCACTACTACTTAAAGTTCTTCAAAAACTTTCTTTTGCTTCTCTCACTATAAACTTTGAAAAGAGTCTATTTTTCCGTGAAGAAATTAAATATCTTGGTTATATTGTAGATAAACAAGGTCTTCGGGCTGACCCCAGTAAAATACAGGCTATTTTACAATATCCTATTCCTACTTCTAAAAAAGAGGTCAGGAAATTCTTGGGTACCTGTAGTTGGTTTCGTCGTTTTATACCTAACTTTAGCTCTATAGCTTCACCCCTTAGTAAACTGACGTCTGCAGGGGAAAACTCTCCTAAGTTTGCTTGGAATGATGATGCTGATGTAGCTTTTATTAAGCTAAAAGAATATTTAATCTCAACTCCAATTCTAGCTTGCCCTGACTTCAATCTCCCTTTTTCCGTTCATTGTGACGCTTCTAACTTTGGTATTGGTGCCATGCTTACTCAAAATCAAAACGACAAAGAAGTAGTCATAGCTTATATGAGTAAATCTCTCAATAAACATGAGCAAAACTATTCTACTACTGAACGCGAAACACTGGCTGTTATAGCCGCACTTGAACACTGGCGTTGTTATATTGACAATGGTAAAGAATTTACTGTTTATACTGACCATGCAGCCTTACGATGGTTTCAAAATCTTTCGAATCCTTCTGGAAGACTAGCTCGTTGGACCTTACGGTTATCTTGTTTTAATTTTGTTCTTAAACACAAAAAAGGCAAAGATAATGTAGTGCCAGATTTACTTTCTCGGCTTAAAACTCCAGAAATAGCTGTTTTAGGTTTTACTGAGCCCATAAACAGAACTGATGAATCTCAATTACATCGATTCAATAAACTTTTTACCAATTGTCGAGATAATCCAGATGCCTATCCTAACTACAAAATTCTTAACACTAAACTTTATAAATACTCTTCAACATCTGATAACTTTAACCTAGATTTTGTATGGAAGGAAGTTCCACCTCCATTTCAAAGATTAGATCTTATTAAATCTTGCCATGGCGATATAGATAATCCCCATATTGGAATTTTTAAGACATATAAGAAGTTGTCACTGACTTATTACTGGTCCGGCATGTTTACGGACATAGCAAAATTTTGCTCTACTTGTGAAATTTGCCTCTCTTATAAACACTCTAATCACTCACCTTATGGTCTTATGGGTAAACCTAAAATCTGTTCAAGACCTTTTCAAACTATATCATTGGACTTGATGGGTCCCTTACCAATGACTAGACAACGTAATCAATATATCCTTGTAGTTACCTGTTGTTTTTCTAAATATTGTCTAATTTTCCCTATTAAACGCGCTACTGCTACTAATATTATTATTCTCTTAGAAAACTCCGTGTTTCTTGTGCACGGTGTTCCTCAAACCATTATAATGGATAATGGGTCTCAATTTCAATCAAACGAATTCCAAAGACTACTTAACAAATATAAAGTCCCGTTTGTCTCTTATTCTCCTAGATATTGCCCACAAGTGAATCCTACTGAAAGATATAATCGGACTATAATTACCGCTTTAGCACAACTAGTCGGCGAGGATCACAGGTCATGGGACTTATATTTACATAAAATACAACTAGCCTTAAACAGTTCTACGAACTCTACGACAGGATTCTCCCCTTCCTTTCTCGTCTTTGGCCGGGAAGTAATTCCTGACGGTTCTCTTTATACTACATGCACAAATATTGATGACATCACCTTTCTTCCGCGAGATGTATATGCGACTAATATCGGGTTATTGTCAACCATCTTCGATAAAGTTCAGGTAGCTCTATACACAGCACATACTAAAAACACTGCTCATTATAATTTGAGGCACACATTTAAAGAATTTAATGTAGGCGATATTGTCTGGCGTAAGAATTACACTCAGAGTAACGCTGGTGCGTATGTCAGTAGTAAACTAAACCCAAGATTCATTAAATGCACTATCGTTCAAAAACTTTCCCCCCTAGTATATATCCTGGAAGATCCTAATAGTTCTAGAGGGAAATGGCACATAAAAGACTTTAAAACCTAATATTGTAAATAGTGTATAAATAATGTAAATTTTATTATTATTTTTTAATTTTAAGTTTTTAGGTATATATTGTAAACTCCACAAAACTATACAATTTGGCTATTTTTTTTTAATAAACGGGCGGTTACACAAACTCGTTAAATAAGCCTATTGTGTCGAGCGGTTTGCTCAAACTCGTTAAATAAGCCTATTGTGTCGAGCGGTTTGCTCAAACTCGTTAAATAAGCCTATTGTGTCGAGCGGTTTGCTCAAACTCGTTAAATAAGCCTATTGTGTCCAGCGGTTTGCTCAAACTCGTTAAGTAAGCCTATTGTGTCGAGCGGTTTGCTCAAACTCGTTAAATAAGCCTATTGTGTCGAGCGGTTTGCACAAACTCGTTAAATAAGCCTATTGTGACAAATATTAAACTCTTCTTAAAGCGTTTTCCTTGAATAAAGAGTCTTCTTAAACTCTTCTTAAAACGTTTTCCTTGATTATAGAGTCTTCTTAAACTCTTCTTAAAGCGTTTTCCTTGAATAAAGAGTCTTCTTTAACTCTTCTTAAAGCGTTTTCCTTGAAAAAGAGTCTACTCAAACTCTTCTTTAAACTTTTTCTTGAATAAAACGTTCTCTTTAAACTTTCTTAACTACGAGTTGTCTAAAACGCTCGGGATACGAGTATTTGCTTCTCCTTTTTATAATGGGTCTTCAAACAGGTGCGGGTTACGACACCTAATTAAAAAAAAAAAGCCTTCGTTAAATAATTAATTGAATATAGTTCTTGTGGAGTAGTGGTCATTAAATGTGAACCACAACCCCTATGTGTGTAATAATGTGAGTGGTTGGTGAATGTATGGATGATGTATGATAAGGCAAGGACTTATTCCTAACAAAAAAATTTTTACTGCGTCAATTTTTTTTTTTCCGGGTTTTGGGGGAAATGTAATGTTATTAATTATGTACCTTTGTTGTTCATTGTTGATTTCGTGAGAATAGATATTATATATCATTCTTATCACTTGAAAAGGTGCTCTTCAGTCTGTAAATATAATAATACTTAGATTTCTTGTTTTTCTACTACCTATTCTTAGAATTATCTCATCTAATGTGATTTTATGAATTGGTTCATGCCAATGTTTATTTTCAATCTGTTGATATATTCTATTTCTTGCACATTATAATAAGATTACTTACTTTATAATGAAAGTTTCCGTGTTGGTTTTATCATTAAATACTATTCCAGAGCTGGTAATTGAGCATTTAGACCATTAAATCCAAATTTCTATCTTAAAAATATCTTGAGCTTGTTGAACAGTTCTGATTTTTCTGATGCGAAATTCACTATTTATTATTAAATTTTCTTACGATTTCAACATGAAATTGTCGTAATTACATTTTGACAGATTGTCATATTTTTGTAAACAAGGTGTCAAAATGTCTTGGTTCATAGAGGAATGTGGTCAGGTTGTATACATTTCGCACGGAAACCTTTTATCAATAAGGTCTCGTTGATGTTTCTCTATGTTTTTTTTAGTAAAACCTTAGTAAAAAACATTAGTCAGTGAGTATTCGAACTATTGTTTTGGAACTTCGGAATTTGAACGCTCGAGCATATATAAGGTGCTCGAGTCGCCCTACAATTCAGTTGACTCCCGGACTTCAACCAGGAAAGTCATTAAGTACTTAACTAATCTTCATCAGCTACCATGCTCTAAACTCTTAAAGAAAGTCTTGAAGAAAGTCTTAAAGCAAACCTGGACACCCTAAAAGATTCTCTGAACCTTTGGTGACGAGGACGGGGCCTACCACCCGTCTCCTGGGCCCACCGGAAGACCTTGGTTCCACTTCCGCTGAAGAGGACGGAGCCTAACACCCGTCTTCTGGGTCCACTACTACACCTGCTGTAGAAGACGGAGCCTAGACCCTGACTCCTGGGTCCACCTGAAAGCCCAGATCTTCTCCGGAGGGCCTGCTGTGGGAACTCGTAAACCTACTCACACCCGATTTCTTTGCAGTTAAATTCAATAACCCACGGCCTTCCAGCTGCAGCAGATCCGGCTCCAAGCAGTTCCGGCCTCAGTCAATAACAGCTCCATTCAGTACTTCATCATCGCTGACCAACTTCTAATTCCGGATCCCTCAATTCTAAAAATAAGGTTAGGCTAAGACTCATCTCATTTGTAAATCCATCTTTTAAAATAAATCCTGTAACAATCTTAAAGCCTTTTCTTTTCTGAAACTAATAGGATCTTTATTAGGCTGTACGTAGGAGCTCTTTAGTCTCCTGCGTTACGAACTATAGTACGTAAGAGACCTTCAGTCTCTTACGTTACTTTAATAACTTGTGCGTAGAGAGACATTCTCTTACGTTACACTATACATAGAAAACGACTAGAACACCCGGACCAAATACTTGCAGATCGTACAAATATTTGTTCCGAACCCGAAAAATCGAACCCGCAACCTCCTGCGTCGCAGGCGGACCTTCGCCCACCACGCCTCAGAGGTCGTCAAAGGATCCTTTTCTGCCCACTGCTGGGTAGAAGTCCTTTCTCTCCTCTATCCACTTCTGTCTGTTTTCACAGAGAAGTGCGCGTCTAGATGTTCAATGAGACTAAAAGGAGTGATACAAAACAAATGAATGCCGACACGATGCCCAACTGTTGATGAAAAGAAACTGACATAAAGATGACCTTGTGACGATTCTGGAAATAAACGTCGTAAAACATAAATTCATTGACACGTCCTCGACACGCACATCCACAATTTCTTTAAACTTGCCTTTATCTAAGCTCTCGTACATCGCCATTAATTATTAAGTCAGTCTTTCACGTTACTTCACTTCACTTCCGCTGTCCCCACTCCCCAGGCATAACGTCACTTTATTCTTTTGCCAACCATCGAGGCCTGATGCCTGTGGCAAGAGGCAGGCGCCGGGACTAATGCTATTGTTCTGCTTGGATCTGGGTTAAAATTGAGTTAAAATAGAATGAGTGAATACTTTATTGCACTTAAAAAAATAACATAAATAATCCTTATATCTAAATTATGACAACCAGTGCATTAAGCGGCCTTATCGATGAAAGCGATTTCTTCCAGGCAACCTAGGTTTAGAGAAAAAGATATAAGACTAATACGAGTTGGTAGAAAACATTCAAAGAAAAAGTTAAAGAAAAATTATCAAACAAAAAAAAACATATTACATACTTAACACAACTACACTATAGATTACGGAATCATCAAGTCAGAGTATATTTTATGAAGAATCTAAATGATGTTTGATCTAAATCTACCAACCAGTAAGCTGATAGGTTTAGATAAATGTTGTCTGCAAATAAATTACCTGTATTTCCGTATAGAATACGTAGTAGCTTTTAGTTGTAAAGCTTATGGTTGTATATTATATATCATATTATTATCATGTAGGTAGATGTACAAGGAGTCAAATGTCGTACAATTTATAAAAAGTACCTAGGTATTTGATTTTTTGAATGTCATAATAAGCTCGACCAGATGAAAACCCACCCGCGGCTACAGCGTCCGGATGATGACGATGATACGTCGTTGGTAACTCTCAAAGTAGCTTGATATCTTCAAACGACTAACATTTCATATTCAATGTTGGTTATTTCTTTAATTTCCGGAGCTCTTGAAAAGTAAACAGATGAAAGTAAAGATTTCCCTCTTGAGGCGGCAGTCGGAGACTGTTGCTTGCAGCTAACAGGGTGTCGTTCAGTTATAATTGCGTTAATTAAAATACCAATTAGGGGCGATACCCGCTTTGATTGCGTCTTCAGTGGCTCTTGAAAGGTGCTTATGAACTTATTTTCAGGAAGGAAGTTTAGTGTCGCTTCAGGAAAATAATATTTTCCCATCAAAAAATTACATTATTATGCGTTTCGATAATTAATTAGAATGGTGACATTGCCAAGGCTTTTTCTATTTATGGGCATGCGGTATCCCACAGTGATGAATAAACTTTAATTAGTTCATAGTTTATTTATTCATAACCATTTTGTTAGATGTCATTACTAATTCAATTAAAATTATTACATAATATAATTGTAAATAATTGAATCGATAAACACATGAATCAGCATTATTAAGCTAAAATTAAATATTATTATTCGTTAATATCATAAATTGTTTGACTTATTAGGCACTTCTTCAACTTCTTTATAGATGATGTGGATTGTGCGCTTGTACTAATAGGAACACGCGCTGGTGATACATAATTTTGTGTGTGTGCATGATTCGTGTCCCGTCCGGGCCCGTCCACTAACTTCTCCGTACTAACTGCTCCGGCCCGGCCCGGCCTCGGCCCGGCCCGGACCGGCCTAGTCTAATATATCATGATTCTAAGTCAACGGGAAGTAGTACCCAGTAGGTTTTCCGTCCATAGTGAAAATCAAAATTTATTATTCATGTGAAAAAAAATACAAATTTACGGTTTAGGATTTTACCCTTTGCTTGTGCTATAAAACCTTGCTTCTTGCCAAATTTCATAATTTTAGGTCAACGGGAAGTAACGTATAGGTTTTTATTTACAGCACACACACAGTACAGCGTTATTTATCCATATATTTCCCTCAGGAGCACACTTCGGCACGATAGTAATATTCCAAGTGTCGGGCTACTTCGCCGGCTCGTCGTTCGGCTGGCCGGCCACCTTCTGGTTCACTGGCGTGGCCAGTCTCGCCAGTTTCGCGCTGCTCTGGTGGCTCGGAGCATCCTCACCTCATGAGCATTCGGGCATATCTGGCGAGGAGATGAGCTTTATATTAGAAGGGGGGAATGCTGATGTGGTTCCGAAGGTAAGGCTCGAAATTATATGTGTCGAATTCTTAAAAAGCCAGGAACATTGCATGAGGTAATTTCTGTAACGCTATTTTAAGCTCCATAGATATTATTTTAGTAGATAGAAATTAAATACAAAATATAAAAAAATTGTCAACCCTCATTGTGGTCCACATGTTGACAGAGTCATCGGAAACGTCCTTTATGGTGACAAATTTGACTACTTGTGTGCACCTAGGCTCAATAAAAGGGTGAAAGTAAAATCTCACGCACTTATAATTTCCTCACAGAAGCGCAGAACTCCGTGGAAGCACATCCTGACGAGCAAAGCGGTATGGGCCCTGGTGGCGGCGCACTCGGGCAGCGCCACCTCCTACATTCTGCTGCTTACCCAGTCGCCTACTTACATGAACTACGTCCTCGGGGTGGAGATCAAGAAGGTAAGTGGTACAAAGCGGTGTGGGCCCTGGTGGCGGCGCACTCGGGCAGCGCCACCTCCTACATTCTGCTGCTTACCCAGTCGCCTACTTACATGAACTACGTCCTCGGGGTGGAGATCAAGAAGGTAAGTGGTACAAAGCGGTATGGGCCCTGGTGGCGGCGCACTCGGGCAGCGCCACCTCCTACATTCTGCTGCTTACCCAGTCGCCTACTTACATGAACTACGTCCTCGGGGTGGAGATCAAGAAGGTAAGTGGTACAAAGCGGTGTGGGCCCTAGTATGCAATTCGATCCAAAAAAAAACTGATAACTCAAAGTGCTTCATTTCTTTCAGACCTTGCAATGCTCTTGGACACGTCACAAAATCCTAATTCTTGTCCAAATCACCTTCCATTTTATTTTACAGCATATATAAATTATAGATTAGTTAATGTTATGCTTATTTGTTCGAACGAGCTTAATATTTGCACTTATTTTCAGAATGGTCTGTTTTCTTCTCTGCCGTACGTGGGTATGGTCTTCGTCTCGCTGTTTTGCGGCTGGGCAGCAGATTTGCTGGCCAATAAGAACATCCTGACCGTTGTGAACATTAGGCGAATAGCCTGTACCCTAGGTGAGTAAACTTTATACCGTTTACAGTCTACCCTTAGTCAATGCTGCTTGCTCTAGCGTATATTTTTGACCTATCTCTACTTTACTTCGAGTCGGTACAGTATGCTTCACTTCCATGCACTTTTCTCAGCCGTCATCTCATTCTGTGCCTACTCACTCCTTTTTTACACAGGTTTGTTTCCCACAGTCAGTCCATCCATCCTTTCTCTACTATAATTCCATCCACATAGCACATTTTGTTTACACTTGTGGTCCCTAAAACTCAGTTATTTATTCCAGGAATGGCGGTATCGGGTTTGTTTCTAATATCGTTTGGGTACGCTCAGAGCACGCTTCTTGCGGTGGCGCTATTGGTGATAACTCTGGCTTTGCATTCTGCCGTGCATGTTGGACATCACGTAAGTTGTTACTCAATAATGTTAGCCCCAAACAATAACCTTCGTAACCGTCTTCAATCTTGAGCCAAGTTGTAGAGCTCTTCCTGTGATCACTTAGAACCCACATTATGGGTATATTCCCCCTGGATACGGAGATATGGCATACATCGCTTTTGAAGTGGGCGGGGGGTATTATTGCTCCATAAGTGATAGACATCATTCTCCTGATTTCTTATTTGAATGTCTGTGTAAGATAATACTTAATAATCGATTTAAAAAACTCGGAAGAAATTCAATGCATATTCCCTATTCTAGATTGTTCTCCTCTTAACAATTTAGAATAGGATTAAGAAAATCATTGACTTACTATTAATTGATAAAAAAATCTGAAAAACTTACATCTTAAAGTTAAAACTTTCACAAAAATTGTCTGAAGAATGAATAATTTTGGTTCATCGGGAACCGAAATAATTTTATTATCGGTCAGCGACCAAAACAGCTGGTGTTACAGAATGACTAAGAGGAGCAGATACATAATTTTTAAGAGCTGGCGCGACTGACCTTTGTTTTTCGTACAAATATCCGCCCTGACGATCTCACAAGTACAGGCATACGGAAAGCTAAAGGGGATCGCAACAGCTTTCACAAACCCACCATGCTACACAAACGTCTTCGTGATGATGCACAGAACCTGCAGTTCTCGTAGTCTTACTAATTTATTGATAACCCTCGTCGCCACTCGTCGCCAACGTCGTTTGTTTTGTTTGATTCGAAAGCCTGTAATGTACAAGCATGGTAGGGCTTACCATGATCTAGGCCGGTGGATACACTTTATCTACAGCCTGACTAAATTTGTACGAAGCCTGGTGCAAGTTAATAAACTTTTATTTTGTATGTCGTAAAAGACTAAAAAGCAGCACGGATAGTGAACCACTTGAGTCAAAATGCGGACAACGGAAACGGAGAACAAAGCACAACTCTTGTCTGAGAAATATTGAACAGCCAAAGATGCTCGATGAAGTTATCTACCGAATAGGAGAGCTCTTCCTGTAATGATCTTCTTCCACACTCACCCGTTGACTTCTTCTACAGATAAACCAGATAGACCTGGCTCCAAATTTCGCTGGCAACATCATGGCGCTCGGCAATATGGTTGCCAACCTGACGAGCCTGCTTGTGCCGGTCGTCGTGTCTAACGTCGTCAGGGACGATATGGTATGTGGTCATATTGCCGTCGATATCATTAAAAACGAAACAGACGACTCTTGACCGAATATAACCGATTTTTGTTTTTTGATTGAACGACATTCATTCGCTTGTATATTCGCAAAATCTCAAAAGATTATAAAATATCAGTGAACTCCGTACAATACCGAGTTTATAAAAGTAGTTGTAGAAACTCTTATAAGTATGTACATCTAATTCGTATTTCCGTAAGATAAGACGTGCTGAATATTCACAAAGTAAAAGTTCAACTGGTATGAACCCTTTACATTTTGACGTTGATTCATCTAAAACTTCCTCAACAAGGCCTGAATTAATGTTTATTTTAAATCATTATTCACAGAAAAACCCGCAGAGATGGCAAATAGTATTCTTCATATTCGTGGGGCTCCAGTTTGTCATGAATGCAGTCTTCGTGGTCTTTTGCAAAGGGAGCGTGCAGTCTTGGAACTTCTACGGAGAAGATGAAACTGGTAAATTGACCACTCTCTCCATACGACATAAGATCGCATTCGAGAATTTTTTCTGGTCTCTTCGATCATATTCATAAAATCACATTCTAAAGACTGATTTGCTGGTGGGGATGCAAGTGAACAATAAAGCCGCTGGCCCACTTGACTGCCATGTACAGAAAAGCTACGCACGTGTGTCTAGCTTCGCTTTGCGAGAAAATGTATGTGATAACGTCCTTTGCAACCCACGAACACGCTACGCTCGATGACGAGATTAATACATCATTGCTACACGCGTGGTTTGCACGAATATGGCAACTACGCAATTCAACGCTATTCACGAGGTACACGCTATGCACATGGTACACGTAAACACGTAACGTAGACCCACGTTTTTAAACAAACGAACCCAGCTAAAATACGCCACGTGGCCGAGCACAGCGTGTGAAGCATGGCGGTGCGACAGCGGCTTAATAATATATTTTCATTCATTGTTCAAAACTATGATGATCTATGCACACCGAAATTATATAAGGTCTTAACAAAATAATCCGATTCTTAAATTATTGTACCTTCGGGCAGTATATATAAAGCATAAATTTGTTTGGAATTAAAGTTTCAAAACCATTCTAAAATAATTATTTTAATATATTTTTTTTTTCTTCATAAAAACGTCAGGTATTTTTATTTTACGTACGTTTAAATACCTTTAAATTTGTTTTTGTTGCAGACACTGAGCCAATCTCTGCTAAGTCGACGCTACTATCTGGCGAGAGACAGCTGCTGAAAACCGAGATGCCTGGTGAAGTCCTGTGTCGAAGGCCAAGATCCATTTTGGATCACTAAGCTACTTCATCCGGATTAGAGCCATAATATTTAAAATATTTTCTAGTTAGTTGCGAGGGAACTCGCGGTAATGTTTAGTTTTACTGTGTTAGTTCTTTAGTTTACTTATTTTGTGTTAGTTCTTAAGTTTATTCTCATTAGTTGTAGGAATCTGAAAAATAAAAGAGTTATTGTCCTTAATGAAACGTTAAGTACGAGTCGGACTCGCGCAACGAGGGTTCCGTAACTAAACATTATATGATTTATATAAATAAAAGACCTTGTTTCTTGCCAAATATTATGATTCTAGTTCAACGGGAAGTACCCTATAGGTTTGGTGTGCAAGTGATACCTTTGTTAATTTAAAAAAAAAAATAACTTATACGGCTGTAGCTCTTGATTGCGTTGATATAAATCAAACTTCTAAGACGTTTGATTTATATCGAGGCCCCAAGAAGTTACAAACCTGAGTATATGATGTGAATTGCAACTCGATATCTTCACGCGTTTCTGAGAAAAGAGCATTGACAGACGGACAGACAAAATGATCCTATAAGATTTTCTTTTTTCCTATTGAGGTAAGGAACCCTAAAAAGTACGTGTGTTTTAAATTCTGTATTTTATTATAAATAAATATATCGGGTTCCGAGCGAGATTCAAAGTTCGATACAATGTAGGTTACATTGTATCCAACTTTGAGTTTAGGCAGGTAGGTACACTTCACTAAAATGCCCTTTACTCCATGATCACATATATTCAAATAAATAAATAAAATAATTTATTCATAAATAACTAAGTACTACACAGATAACAGAGTGTACATAATCTTATTTATTTAGGGGATAAGATAATGCATATTAAAAACTCATTGCCTTTAGTATTATATAAGGTTTCTAAGGTTTCCTTTAATAAACAACAATCAAAACAATTCTTAAGTTTTTTACTAAATTTGCGTACCTACTTGTTGATATTCGTTGTGCGTGTTACCTTAATCCTATTAAAATCATGAACTGTTTTATTTAGATGCCTACGTACTTTCTATTATTTTATTAACTCAGAGCAGACAAGTAGGGCCTACCTGCCTTAGTACAGGGCCACATTGTGATACTTACTGATACATTATTACCTACATAAGTAAGTATCGAAATCAAATGAAATAATATAAAAGTTTCGATTTCGGTTTCGGCCAAAACTTAGACCGAGCCTGAAGGTTCGGTTTCGGTTTTGTCTGAAAATCAAGGTTTGGTCAGACACTAATAATAACTGTCCAAAGTAATGTGGAATGACACAACAATTTGAAGACTTTTACCCAGCATTGGGTGAACGGATGATGATGATGATGACGATGAGATGCATAATGAAGTATTCACACAGATAATACAGTTTGAGTTAGATAACAACTAATTAGTACGCATAATATGTGTAGTAAATGACAACTCGAGAAGACATCATTCAATATCACTTGTTAGTTATGGACCATTTGGATTAATATTTGATAAATTTTTACATTAAGTTTTATGATTATGAAGTACCTTAATTAGTTGGCGAGCTTTGCAAGCCACGCAGTTAAAATCGAACAAAATTAATTATGTCGGCTACGCCCGCGCCGCGCGCCCGGACAAATGTGATACATTCGATAATTCCATTCCTTCAACTCCCTCTGTGGCTTTAGTTCAGTGAAAAGTGTCTTAAGGTAAGGATTTCATACGAATGTAAGAGAACACATAGACAGGTAGTAGGTACATAAGGTCGTTTTATCCTTTGTATCTCATTACAAACAAAATGATCTATGTTATGTCAACTACTTGCTGCTGACGATTTGACGAGTAAATAGCCGACGTGTGTCGGTATCTCGATGTATACTCTACAAGAGATAGGAACTATTTTAGGAACGCTCGTGCTAGCTGTATCTCGTTGGACCTTAGTAGAAAATATTTTCTTATGTAACACATTATTTTACGTCCATAACAAGTAGTAGTTACAGAAATTAATGTAAATGTACATTGTGTAATAAATAAAATAATCATGACGACAACCGAAAAGCTAAAGAACCAATACGTAGAAGTACCGACAGCTGACACCGAGAAAAAGTATCGTAAGTTATTTAATTACAGCTTATTAATAAGAAAACGTTGTATTTTTGTTACAATTCACTTTCTGTTAGTTTCATTCTTGTCTGTAGATTTATAAACCACATTTAAAATTAATTAAAGCACTGCGTACTTATACTATTTTATTCATTTGATCTGTTGGTAAATCGGAATACTAGATTTTATTTGCCTTCATAATCAATGCCCGGCGTTCGCTTAACGACTTTCATCAGAACAGCACAATATCCGATTAATTAACATCATTTACAAAATAAGTATTTTTTTTTATTTCAGAGGACATCGCTCCAGACTTTGGCTATGGCGTTCGTCACATCCAACTCTTAATATTCTTCACCTGCGTCGGCACCAGTTTCATTGCGCGAGGGCATTTAAGTGTGACCATAGTCGCTATGACGAGTCCTAACCATAACACAAATCACCTTGTAAATAATAGTATAGTGAAAAGTGAGGTTCTTGCGAGTAGGAATGACTCTATGGGTCTAGAAGACTTTGCAAACAATAAACAAGTTAATAAAAGTATCGTTCTCACAAGTAGGAATGACTATATGGGACTAGCAGATCCAGATAGACGGCTGGTTAACACGGTGAGTTGGGTATCCGGATTTCAATGCTTCACAACATGCAAAACTTACTGAAACTGACTGACTTCTAATTAATAAAAGTTTACAGTTACTAAGAGAAAAAACTGCACAGACATCTCACACGGTAGTGTATTGTACATTATCGTCGTGTTAGCTGTCTCTAGACAACCCAACTTTCTAAAGTATCGAATTACGTCTCATGGTGCTTGATACTGAGTATTAATGTAACATTTAAACATGATACATTTTCTAATATTTAGACGTACGACTGGCCAAAACCGATCCAGGAGACAGTTTTATCATCATTCTTCTTGGGCTACTGCTTGGGCACCTTCCCCGCCGCACTGGTCTGCCAGCGATGGGGAGGGAAGATTCCTCTGCAAGTCAACCTACTGGTCAATAGTGCTGTGTCACTGCTGACACCGTGGCTCACTTTATGGGTAATGTGACTCCGAGATTTATTTATAGATACATAGTTGACTACCCATAGGCTCACAAAAACAAGCTTTAAAAATAAGTACGCTGAAGTAGCAAGGTGGTTGGTCCTTCGAGAGATAAACGAGTGGAACCGATCACCCCCCCGGGTAAACAAACATGTCATGTTCTGCGATGAAGACCGCGACAAATGTAGCTACCTAGTATTAGGCGCAGTATTGCCAGGAGGGAAGACGACCTGCAAAAACTGCTGGCAGATCCTGTACCCGACAAGCTGAGTATTTCTTAGATTTGGCGCTTTTTAGGAGGCTTATGCTAGCAGAAGACATGAGCTGATGATGAAGACATACAAGCTCGATTGAAACTTGAGCCAAAGGGTGCATAAATAAATAATTTTTGTATTTTGTACTTACTTTTCTTTCGTAGGGTGGTTGGAAGGCCGTGAGCGCTTGCCGCGTGGTGCAGGGCTTGGCGCAAGCCGGAACTTACCCCGGGTTACAGACACTATTGGCCAGATGGGCACCCATCAATGAAAGAGCTACTATGACCAGTTATGTTTATACGGGTATGTTTTGTACGCCGCGGTCAACGACCCGCGACGAAGGTGTTTCGTGATTTATAGAAGATGTAAACGGTTAAGTACGTAGGCCTTTTTATTTTGTAATGAAAATAAGCACATGTATTAGGTTTATGGCAATTTCATCTTTATTTATTTTTGTACCTAAAATTTTTAGATTTTTACAGTTTTTTTTTTTAATTATATACCTAATTAAACCTTCAACTGTGATGTAATTTTGATCTAATTTGATTCTAATGCTAGTTGATAATGATAACCGTGTTGTTGTAATGAAATTTATTAATTTGGAATGCTCTCCACCTTAATACTGTCACTGTCAAACTCTACACTATCTATGAATTTTACAGTTGTACCTCGCTTCCTTCAATATTGGAAACAAGCAGAGTGCTGTTAAATCCCCATTTTGGAAGTTACACTCTCTTCCCTAGTAAGACTTTGCCAAGGTAATGATCTGAAAATGCAATATTTCCTGAACTAGATTTTTAAAATAATAATTTTTATTCAGCGCTTTCTTAAGATCAATTCTTCCGACTGGTATTGATGTGGATCAGTTGAGCTACCTGTAGATTGCTTGCAACAGTCTGCAATTAAATTAATTGTTTCAACTGTAAATACTTGTTCTAATTTGTTTCTATTATTTGATTGTAATTCTATAGATGGAACAATCGAAACCCGTGCATATTTCCATATCTCTAAGGATTGTGTTAAGGGAATAGTTAGAAGAAAACTCGCAGTGACTGCAGTTATTCCGCTACTACAGCGCATGCACCTGTGTCAGAATACTGGAAAACTCCCGATAGCGTTAGTAACCGATAGTTTTTAAAACTATCGTTAATAACGCTAGTTTTATTACTTCCTATAGTTATATGACCGATTTCGGGTTTTCGTTCTCATGTTTGCTAACGGTATTTAATTAAATGATGGTAAAAATTTTGAACGAGAACTTAAGTATGTTAGTATCTGTTTTCAGACAAGATGAGAAACAATTCAATATCATCAACTTCTGATTTAAAGTATCCAGAGCTGCCGCATTGGTTTCAGTTTGAAATCTTCTGATCGCGTTCGGACTTTATTGGGCGCCGTAAGCCTTGTGTAGCTAGTCGCAGCGACCAGAAGGTGCATTGTATCTTGAAATACTTTGAAGCCTGAGAGTCCTAAAACATTGTGTGTTATTCCAGGATCAACAATCGGCAACATCATCGGCTTCCAAGTGAGCGGTATTCTCGCCGAATCGTGGGGCTGGGCGGTAAACTTCTGGGCTGTGGGTGCCGTTTGCCTGATCTGCTTCGTGTTCCTCACTGTACTTGGGTCATCGACCCCGCAAGCGCATAGCACTATCTCCGAGGAAGAGAAGAAATATATTTTGGGGCATAGTGATACAACAGTTGCACTGGTAAGTTGAAGAGAAATAGTAAGCTCTACATAGCACTAACTTGATTATTATCTAATATTCAAGTTATATGTCTCGATTGTAATAACCTGAATTATTAATTAAGAGTTAGATAGATAAACATTAATTAAAACAAAAACCAATTGTTGACGAACAACGAAAGGTTCTCAATTGGGCTGTATTTTTACTGTATCTACTAGCAGCGCGTAGTTCCTGTGCCCGTGGGAATTCCGGGATAAAATATCTAAAGCCTAGGTCACATGTAAGAGTGGAAAATGGGATATTAATTAGATATAGACAAGTAAATGTATCTTCACCAATTTTATTGTAGTCTGATTTTGATAATCAAGAATTATCAAAATCAGACTACGTTTCAGTTTTGAATAAAAAATGAATCAAAAACCAATCGAATAAAAGTTTTATTCCCTCGGGCTTTCTATTTGTCCCGTGAAACTTACAAAACAGTAATAAACGTTCAGAAATTTAAAATTGGTTTTTAAGATTTTGTAAGAAACTACTAATTATTACCAACTTTGCTGTACCCTAGAGAAGAAGACCAGCGCCATGGAAGGCGATCCTGAGCTCGGGGCGGGTGTGGGCCAACTTCATCACCCACATCGGCTCCGGGACTTCGTACATCTTCCTCATGACGCAGATCCCTTCCTTCACGCACTACATCCTCGGAGTCAACGTTAAAAGCGTACGTATAATTATGTCATTTATTATATCCAGGTCGTTTCTTTTTTTTCATGTCAATTGCTTATTTTTCTTGGCTGTCGTAACCGCTTCTTTTTCTAATTAGTCAGGTTGCAGGGTGGTCTGCAAACGTTGTGATCAACTACATAAATGCTTTATTGACACTAAAAAAAATACAATACAAAATCATAAATGTGTACTTATTATGTTACGATACGTCCTGTATTATTTAACCCTTAGCCACCTGACGTGTATTTCAGTTACACTACCACCTGACGTCGGTCATAGAGACCGCTTGCGTAGTTACCATGTTTATTAACATATTATTGAAATATTATTTTAAATGAAAGTCGCATCTGTTTTATCATTATATTTTTATTAATAATAAGTTTTTAAACTATGCTAAAAGCTTTATTTATTGATCTAAAATCAAAACTTAATATAAAAATACAAAATTTTAGAAAAAAATCAGGAACTTTGAAAATCAGAGATCTGGTTAATTACTCTAAGTTCGACATAATATTTTTACTTATTTACTATTAGTTCGGTATATAATCTTAAACTTAAAATCATTTTCGGTACGATCAAGGCTCAATTATTATAAAATCACAACCTTCAAAGTTTTACAAATTGCGACGACAATCACGGCACATTTTTTGGCTGCATTCAATGCATTCGATGCCTTGACAGCGGAAAATCGTCATCAGAAGATGATTCTTCCATCATCATGTTGTTTTCAATAGGTTGAAACTCAGACTCGTCACCTTCCACTTCTGAATCTGACTGACACTCGCCATCAATGATGTGATCTTCTGGAACATCTTCTACGTCACTGCAATCTTCATTCAGAAGTTCTGGAGCATTGAGATGGTTTTCGGAGTCTGAATCTGTTTCCTCTAGCCATCGTAATATGTTTGGATCCGACATTATAAGCCTACAAAAAAATAAATAGCATATAGTAAAAATAACTTAACCACATGACGTCGGTCACTGGGACCGCACGCGAAATATAATTACCTGTAATTCACAAATGCGCGCACTTCTGGAGCCGCCGAGCGCGTGGCGAGTACTGACAAGAGAGGGCGCAAAGTACATGAACGCACGGTTGCACCGCGTGCATAGCAACAGAATAATTTGAAAAATAAAATCGCCAGAGTCTCTGTGACCGACGTCAGGTGGTTAAGGGTTAAGTCACTTCCTAATCTTATGCTTGTTTTATTTTCAGAGTGGTCTCCTATCATCTTTGCCGTATTTGGCCAGTTTCTTCGCTAGTTGTGGTTTTGGTCTCTTGTCTGACTATTTGACCAACAGGAATATCATCAGTATTAAAACTGCAAGAAGACTATTTAATTCTATTTGTAAGTTTGGTACTTAACATAGAAACAGGTCCCAAAGTAGTAATGCATCTCTTGCTAGTAGGATATCCAAACATCTGTTCTTTTTATAAATTCTAAACAAAATGGAGATTGGTTTGCTATAGAATGCCTTTTCTTTTGGAAAATTGAGGTTTTTCCTAGGTTGTAGTAGTAGTATCAGTGGATACTACAGCAGACGTGGTCTGCTAGCTATTAATACATCAATATTAGGTACTTTTCTAACAAAGAAAATATGAGCCTTAAGCGTATGGAATTACGGAGTACGTTTGGATGAATGAAAAATCTTCGTGCGCGATCCAGTTTACGAAGTATAGTCATTGCTTGTATATTTGATTGTATAATGATTTCAGCTCAAGTAGGAGTGGCAGTAGCACTGGTCGGCGCTTCCTTCGCTACCAGCACAGCTGCTGCGGTCACCTGCTTCGTGTTCGCCGTTAGCTGCCACACAGCTGTGCATGCTGGTTGGATGGTAATACTGCTTTATTCATATGATTTCTTTTTTGGCGTGTCCTCATCATTGACCATGTACCGACGCATTAGTATTCACAGAACTTGACACGAATTCACGCTTCTTATCTTGTTCAGGGTAATTATAGTAAACGCTAAAGTATTAAATAAAAATAAATGATGCTGGACCAACCGCACTATCTGATCGAGCCCCAAGCTAAGCAGAGCTTGTGTTAATTGCTTGGAAAGCATCAGTAATGTATAAAACTAATATTCTAAAGGCGAGACGTTGTTGTGAGGATGCGAAGTTGTATGTGTGTCACGAAACAACGCCTATCAACTGAGCGGTGCAGGCAAACATTTTGCACGCTTCTGGACCTGGATTAAAATTATACATTATTTTTTATCCAAATTAAAGATTTTATTACAAAATCACGGTAGTGATCCTATAATCCTGAAAGTGCGTCATATATCCGTCGTCCGGTTAGCGGTCGAACCTGCACTAATACTACTCCTCAGTACAAATACGACAAGGGGGTTTTTCTTTAATCACCACGCTTGGTGGATAAGTGATCACAGTGAACGTGTTAAAAGTACTCAGAAGGAAGCCGCAGCCCTTCCTCTGGTAGGTTCTCTTAGACGGCTCTCACGACATCCGCGGGCTGAGTTGGAGGGGTCGATATTCTTCCACCGAGACCCCCTGGTACCAAGGCACGGAACCTGTAACATCAGCATCAAATGTAGAACATAATACTAATGCTCGTTACACATGCACATTCTAGCTGAACCACATCGACCTGACGCCCGAGTACGGCGGCACGCTGATGGCGTGCGGCAACACGCTGATGAACGTCGTGGTGCTGCTGATGCCGGTCGTCGTCTCCAACGTCGTCGTGGACGTGGTAGGTCCACAGGAAAACATTCAATAATAAATTATATCATATTGAAAGACTACTCACGCAAGCAGAGCTTAGTTAAGGGTTAGATTTTGGTACCAAAGAGAATGTAACGATTGATATCCTACATAAATATTTTTTTTTTTAATTTTAGTACTAGAAAATGCCCAGAACACCCGGAACAAATATTAGCAGATCATATAAACATTTATCCCGAGTCGGGAATTGAATCTGCAGCCTCCTACGTCGGTGGAACTTTGCCCGCTGCGCTACAGAGGTCGACACACAAAACCATTTCAAGAGTAGTTTGCATCACGGGATACAAGTTCTTCTCCTTTTGCCAAGCTCCATGCTGTATTCCTGTTTTTTAAAGGATGTGTTCGTTGACATGACAGAAGTACACAGAGCAGGGCAGTGCATAGAAGTGCCTCCTAGCGCCCGGCGAAGTATTGCTTTGTTGAGGGTGGCGATTAAACCATTTCATCGTTTGGTGGTTAAGTAGTACATTGCATAGCCACCGTCCTCATATCCGCATTTCTGAGGCGACCATTCAAAAATACAGCTTTGCGCCAAAAAAGGTTTTGTACGGAATTCGTTTCCAGAGGAACGCGTTCCAATGGCGCGTGATGCTGTGGCTGGTGGCGTCGCTCTGCTTCCTCACCAACATCGTGTTCCTCCTCTTTGTGTCCGTCAAAAAGCAGCCTTGGAACGACACCGGCGTTGGCGATGGTAACCGTCTGCTTTATTTACAACACATTTGAAAGCCACTAAATAAATACACGCCAGTAAGAATTTACTTACAGATTATATAAAGTTACTATTAAAGAAGATAAGCGAATAAAAACTAGTATTTACAATTGAAATAGTTGAGGTAACAGTAGACAGCTGCAAATAATCTAGAGGTAGCTCAAATCAGTAACATTTATGCAAATGTTTTCAGATGCTGCCAATAAAGATGGATCATGAATAAAGAAAAAAGCAGAAAAAACTAATAAACATTTTAAACTATTTTGTTTTTGATTATTATAGTTTTGATAGAGGTAGTGATTTCATTAACAAAGCAAGGTCACTGTTCTTTTGATGATCATTTATATTTACAAAAAAGAGAAGAGAAAACTGGGTGACAAATCAAGAGAACTCAGAAACTACAAGAGCTGAAATTTTGCATAGTTTCTTTTAGGACGTAAACAACCTGTTTCAATATTTTCCAAAAAATTCTGAAAATGGGTTAAATCGGGTTATTAAAGTTTGAGGTTCGTAGTTTGACTCAAAATTAAAACGGCTGTAACTTTTGAATTTATAATGGTATTGACCTGAAATTTTCGTGTTTATAAAAACACAATAAATCAAAACATGTTTTCAGGAATTAAAAAAAAACCCTATATAAGTGTAAAATACCTCTATCTACCCGTGCAGAGCCGGGGTGGGCCGCTAGTTATTTATAAAAGAGAAAAACTCACTGACTTATCAAGAGATCTCTGAAAGTACAAGAGCTGCAGAACTGAAATTTTGTATTTAGGTCGTAGGCTAGCTACGAGGCTGAAATTTTGTTGAAGGTTCTTTAAAAGACGTGAACAGATGTTTGAAAATTTGTATTCTAACGGTAGTTAAAATGGGGGCAAATTTCAATTTTATATTAACTTCAGAATCATAACTTTTGGCCAGTCCAAATTTGTAACGTAGAAAGAAGACTCAAAACAAACAGACACGTGTTTCAGGGCTTTTGAAATTCGCACCCTAAAAGTCAATGGTGTGGAGTCAACGTTTATCTCAGCTACCGTTAGCAAAAGCATTTATAAAATTTACAAATAGAATTCCCCTTTTAAAAGGAACCCTTACCCCTTTACCCTTTTAACTTGAGTGTAGTGCCGCATGCAAGGTCCTTCTCTTACGATACACTAAGCTACACAAAATAAGTTTTTATTTTCTCAATTCATTATACAACTTACAGCCGAAACCACTGAGTTTGAAATAGATCTAGAGATGGCAATAACGACGCACTATTTTTGAGATTTCGTTTATCTGTTTTTACGATGTAGAAAGAAAAGTAGGTGGGCTACCTACTTTTTTTTCTGTCGCCTATCTATCTACTCCTCATTACTCTACCTATAACCCTAAAATGTAGAATTAATGATTAATGTGGCCAGTGATCTTCTTGTTGTGGTAGGACTCTACGTTGTGTGGTGTTAGTAACCATGTTCCTTGAAGTGCTTAAATTGAAATGAACTAACCCTAAAATTATTTTTAACCCTCTACATTTCGAGTAATTATTTATAGTTCTACTTTCAACGCTTTCATGTATTCATGTCCTTAAATTCTATAATAAACATGGAACAATTGAAGTATGAAATTTTGAAAGATTTCTTTAGTTACTGTGCCTAGATAATCGTCTGTTTAGAAATAAACATTCTTAATAATTGCTTTTACTTAGACATGCGCAAACCATATCTGGCTGTGGATTGAACATGACATAGTTCCTTTGAACGGGGGACATCGTTCCAGGAAACATGTCCGGACAAGTTTGCGATTGAATCATGTTCGAGGTCCTCATATACTCTCTATGTCCTGTTAGGTTCGGAAATTTTAACAACGGAAACATTATCCGCGGAACTAGATAGCTGGTAGCGTGCGTAGATCTTGTCATGTTCGGTGCGGTCGGCGATGTTTATATACAAGGAACTGTGTGTATTCTTTTGGGGAACTAGACTTAATTTCTCTTCTATGAATGAATTTGATTTCTTTTCTTAGCGAATTAACGTGTGCAAGTCAAACCAAGGAACGAACATAGATGAAAAGGATCTATGAACGGAACTACGCGACGCGACGCGCGAGCGAAACGCCCGCGATGATTGGATTGGATTGAGTTAGTTGGATTGAAGGAACAACGGAACTATTTCAAACGATGCTGTGGAGCGGAACGATTTCGTTCCGAGTGAGGACATAGTTCCAGGAACTATTACGGTCCGGAACGACACATGTTTACTTTTACTACGGCTTTTCAAGCAAAGAGGCAGTAGTACAGACAGAAATTAATACAAGAGTGCACAAAGCAATATCATGATAAATCAATTAAACAATTTATAGATTGTGGTTGGTTCCGCCACCTCTGTAGGCTTCTAGCTGAGAATTTTGTAAGATCTCCACGTATGGGCTTTTCTGTAATGAATAACAACGCCTCCAAGACTGTCAAGGACTGATGGTTTTCGTAAATCTTGTAGCCCGGCAACCAACCAGAGAATTATACAAGGTACGAATCTCAGCCGACCAGACTCAGGGTTTTATGGCCTCAAAAAATGTAGAATTTACCATGAAAAAAAACTCACGATACAACAAATTACACGATTTATCTTAAGGAATTAATCACTATTCTTATAAAAGTACAGTTACTGGTTCTAGAGCTCTGCACTCTACTAAGGAGGCTTAACTCTACTAGACTAGGTATTTATCTAGCTAGTTCCGAAAAGCTCTTATTTTCACACTCTAAAGTGTATACAAAAGTTTCTTTCCAGAGTCTTTCTTTCGACTATTTTAAGGCAAATGTTCTTATTCTGTATAGAATATACAGGATGTTTGGTGGAGGGTTAGACCAACTCGGTGGGTGCGTAGGTGGACCTATTTGTAAAATACAAATTGAAGTAGAAGAGCCTAACTCTTAACATTTTTTTATCCTGTTTTTTGTATGTTTTTAAGATTTTCCGAAATTTTACCTCTCTACCTCTACAATTTTTTTTGGAACATATTTTCGATTGAACTTTTTACTTGATTTGGGTCTCAGATGTATCTTTCGTCTATTGAAGGCATTATTCATTTAAAAAAACGAGTAAATAATTAGTTATAAGCTCTCAAAGAAAAAAATAACAAAGTATTGTCAAGATGGTCAACTTTGCATCGTTTTTTTTTAAAAACTAAAAACGATCGAGGAATTCAAATACTTTTAAAAATTACTCTAATTATCGTTTATTACAACGGTATACCAAATTCAGCCAAAAAAGTCTATAAACTTGTCAAAAATTAACACTTGGAGAAAAACACAAAATTGGAGTAAACATAAAAAAGTTAAATAATTAATTAATTAATTTACAAACATTTACGTTAAAAATGTACAAATTTTGTGTTTGACCGACACCGAGATACGTTTGTATGTCTCACAGCTTTAATAGATCATATTACTACCAGAGTATGTCCTTGGTGACTTCTGCACCGAGCTATAGGTTCAAATCAAAATATTGATAGTATCTTTACTGGAAACAACTGGAAATACAGTTAAAATTGTAATGTAAATATTAGATCATTCATTTCCATACTTGGAACCAAATCATCTAATATGTGAGCTCTATTAAATTGGATATATTCCCAACCACCCCATGAACCTCCCCATGAATGGGGTCGTTGGGAAAAATAATCCCAAAATCATGAGCGTCGCTTGCGCACTTATGGCTCAAAATCGTTTCAAACTTTTAGGTCTAACCATTGGCTTTCAATTGTTTTAGAATAGTTTAGTTTACGATACTACACGCATCGTGGGAATACTAATATTTTCAATTTATAAAATTATTGGTGCTTTAAAAATCTCAAGTTTTATATACATATAGCAAGACATTAAATATCAGTTACTGAATAAAAAGTCATAAATCAGACTATGTTTTACCATTAATTAGCAAGAGCTAGCGATTATTATCATTATATAATATAAGTCAATGAAGGAAGTTATTTCCTTGATTGATCATCCACTTACCTAACCGGAGTACCTATTTTATTTTGTTTTGTTTTATAACTTTAGCTACTCGAATATGTATGGACTACGAGATATTGTCTGAAATAAAACATTTTTATTTTTATTTTATTAGTTATCGTAATATCGTCAATCAGCAGGCAGATAATATCTGTACTGCTACAATGCTGCTAAGCGATTTTATTTTCCTTATTGCAATGACAAAAATAAAGGATAATTTTTTTTATTTACTCCCAACGAAGTCTCTGGAACTATGAGCATTATAAGAAGGTAAAATTGAATTCATAGGATTAGAAGTTAAAGAAAGTTAGTTAGTTTGCATGGAAACTAGCATTATTTCTTAAGTTCACGCAAATGAATTCGCGAGCGGCTCAGCTAGTATACACTTATTACAGGAACATCTTGACGAAATACTAATTGTATCTTGACGTACGCCATTCATGGACAAAATGTTTCAATAGTAAAATCAACATGTAACGTAATTGAATTTTATTTGTTTTTCGATAACATTAATGTGAAACACACATATATATTCTCCTGATTGTGAAAATTAGCATAATGATAACGATTTGTTTGACGGATCTGGCGGTTGTACAATGAGTGCCAGAGAGATCGCCAAGGACAGAGTGGAAATGAAGGAAACTGACGCAGTAGCGGTCCAAGTGAACGCATCTGAAAATGAGGATATTCAATGTGAGTATAAGCATTTTATTTATGGCAGACATAGAAACACAATAATACTTTTAGTAATGTTAGAAAGTGTGGTAAGATCCACCGATACAATTTACCAATTATCAAAAACTGAAGTTGCTTAAATCATAAATATCGCAATTATCAATCATACTCAATAAAGTGAATCATATCAATTTTTTTTCAGGCTCTTAGTGTGATAACTAAATTATTACTGACTGAGGCTTAACATGAACTGTTGTTTCTAAGGTTTTTATTTATTATACTCTGGGTAATTTCTAAGAAATTAATAAATCCCAAAAATTTACGATCCCGACGGGATTCGAACCCGCACCTTCCCCTTCAGCGCAGGGGTGCTCTTTTTCCAACTAAGCTACGTGATCTTATCTAGTCGGCCCGAAAATCTTTGGGAGTTCTTTCGGCACTTACGCCGTCAGCGCCACCTACAGAGGAAACAATGAAGTTATCCAATTCTGCTCAAAGACCAAATTTACATTTAGTTCTTTGACGAGAGGTTTTGCCGTTGCTTGATTCTAAGGTTTTTATTTATTATACTCTGGGTAATTTCTAAGAAATTAATAAATCCCAAAAATTTACGATCCCGACGGGATTCTTCATTGTTTCCTCTGTAGGTGGCGCTGACGGCGTAAGTGCCGAAAGAACTCCCAAAGATTTTCGGGCCGACTAGATAAGATCACGTAGCTTAGTTGGAAAAAGAGCACCCCTGCGCTGAAGGGGAAGGTGCGGGTTCGAATCCCGTCGGGATCGTAAATTTTTGGGATTTATTAATTTCTTAGAAATTACCCAGAGTATAATAAATAAAAACCTTAGAATCAAGCAACGGCAAAACCTCTCGTCAAAGAACTAAATGTAAATTTGGTCTTTGAGCAGAATTGGATAACTTCATTGTTTCCTCTGTAGGTGGCGCTGACGGCGTAAGTGCCGAAAGAACTCCCAAAGATTTTCGGGCCGACTAGATAAGATCACGTAGCTTAGTTGGAAAAAGAGCACCCCTGCGCTGAAGGGGAAGGTGCGGGTTCGAATCCCGTCGGGATCGTAAATTTTTGGGATTTATTAATTTCTATGAACTGTTGTTTTATGATACCTTATTTTTATTTTTTTTATTTTATTTTATTTTGTTTTATTTGGGAAACAAACAGTTCTTATAAACTAAACAGAAAAACTACTAAAGTAACACTTAAACCAGCAAAGTTTCCACCATTAAATGGAACATTTATAGAAATAGGATACAGACAGTTCAGACATCATTATGCAACTAAAACAAATATCTATCAACAATTAATTAATTGATCGAACAAATTTAAGTAACAAAATAATTAAGAGAAGCAAACAAAAAACTACATATTAACATGAAAGGCAAAAGAAATAAGGAGTAACATTAACGGTTGGCAATGCTTAACAAAACATCTTTACGGAATTTATACAGAGTAGTATTGAAAATATCGATGTCAAGGTCACAGAAGATATCATTAAATTGATCACAGGCTCTCAAGAGGAACATATTTTTTCTATAATTTGTATTAGACGTGGGCGTCCAAAACGTTTTCTTTTTACGAGATGATAAACGAGGACAATGGAAAAATATATTTTGGAGCAAAAAAGGGGACTCTATAACGCTGGATAAAATTTTAAATAACAAGATTTGATCTTTTACGCTACGACGATCCTCAAGACTCAAAATGTTATCGATAGAGTTAGAGGGGAAACGATACCTGCAGTGCTTTAAAAATTTATTCTGTATCCATTCAATATTATCAATATGAACCTTATATTGAGGATTCCAAACAGAGGATGCATATTCAAGTACAGACCTAACATAGCTGTTGTATAAAAGTAGTAAGGTACTGGGGTGTTCAAACACTCTACCAACTCTTAAAATAAACCCTAACATTCGATATGCTCTAGAAGTGATACTCTCAAAATGAGCAATAAAAGTAAGTTTACTATCTAGGTAAACTCCTAGATCTCTAATAACAGATACCCTTGAAATAATGTTATCGTTAAATTTGTAATCAAAAATAATAGGTTTAGGCTTACGACAAAAAGAGATCACGTGACATTTTTTAGTATTAAGAAATAATGAATTGTCAACACAATAATCGAAAAGCCTAGACAGATCACTTTGTAGCAGAAGGCAATCAGACACAGATGCTATTTTCATAAATATTTTCGTATCGTCTGCATAGATCAAGCATTTAGAGTGAATAAAGTTCTTAAAAACGTCATTAATAAATATTAAAAACAACAAAGGGCCCAGATGAGAGCCTTGCGGTACGCCAGAAGAAATTGGCACAAATGAAGAGCAATAACCCTTTATTGTAACTGCTTGACTTCGAGATCGAAGGTAGGATTCAAGCCACCTCAAAAGATCACCGTGAATCCCATTATCCGAAAGCTTTCTGATCAGGAGCGAGTGAGAAATTTTATCAAAGGCTTTAGAGTAGTCAGTATAGACTACGTCCATTTGGAAGCCTTGGTCCATGGAATCCGAGACCAAGTGAGTAAACTCACAAAGGTTGGTTTCGGTAGAACGTCTACTCCATACGTCTAGAACGTCTACTACATTTTTTAGTGTTTATAACCATAACAATTTCAAACAGTTATTTATATTTCAGCACCATCATGGGGCTATAGGCATCAGCAAAGTCTGATCCTCTTCTTGACGCTGACCATCGCGTACAGTATGCGAGCTTGCATCGGTGTAGCACTGGTGGCCATGACCCACCACCCACACGCCAGCGGCAACCACAGCGTCGACAACACCAGTGCTATAGATGTAGATGTTGAGGACTTTGAAGTTAATGGCTTCTTTAATGCCCTGATGCTGACTCCGCCGGTTAGTTTTCATGGTGTTGCATTTTGCAAATTTTTAACCATATTCTGTAACATTTCTTAGGAGATCATTGCTTTGTAACTATTTTGTTTATAAAATTTAAGGCTGTTTATGGGAATAAAAATATTTTAGACGTGCACACACTAATTATGCCTAATCTAGCCGATAGTATATTTTAAAAGCATGTGAGGTCACCTTTATCAAAAATATCACTTTATTTCCATATTCTTGGGTCATTTTAAGAATGAGCTTTTAAGTGTACATACATTGTGACTTGTTTTTGATATTGATTTAGTAAATCTCCAAAAATTTACATTCTAGTATCCAACCTTCAAGTGGAGTAAGAAGGTGCAAGACACTGTGATCGCTTCTTTCTACTGGGGCTACATGATCCTCCAGATCCCGGCGGGGCAGCTGACGCACAGGTTCGGTTCCCAGCGCCTGCTGACTGCTGCTATGCTGACCAACTGCGGTGTGTCTATACTGTTTCCATTAGTAGCGTACTATGTAAGTCCTATAAATTTCTAAGTATAGGTTTACATTCACTTTTATTTGTTAGGATATTTTTCAAATCAAATAGAAGTGGATGCATATCCCTTTATATACCTAGCAGTCAAACCCAGACTGTGATATGAATGAATATGCTGAGAAAGCTAATATTGCTGTTCTCTACTCTTCCAGCTGTATTGTAGTTGAGTGGTAATTTCTTTATGTTTTCAGGGAGGATGGATCTCCGCAGTTCTCTTCAGAATTGTCCAGGGCCTCAGTCAATCCTGTATCTTCCCTGGAATGCACACTTTCTTTGGCAAGTGGGCTCCTCTAGAGGAGCGCGGTAGATTGACCGCTATGACTTATGGGGGTAATGGGGATTGTATTTATTTATGATATTGATACTGACTTTAAGGCTTATGAAAATTGATTCTTCTGCCTGATATCTTTATCTTCTGATTAATATTAAAACTGTTGAAACAAGTGCTCGTTACGAAAATAACAATTATTAAATATTGCAGAATAATTCACACATTATCATCTAGCTATGTATAAAATATTTCATTGGTTTCCTATTTTTAGGTCAGGCTTTAGGAACCGTGCTAGGGCTTCCCATAACAGGCTTCATATCATCCACCTCCATGGGCTGGCCCGGCATCTTCAGGATATATGGAGCTCTCTCGGGGATCATCGGAGTAGTTCTGTTTTTCTTCGCGTTTGATACTCCGGCTAAGCATCCCAGGATTTCTTTGACTGAGAGGAAGTACATTGAGGATAGATTAGGGATTAAGGAAGACGACGATAAGGTACCTAACAGCGCATTCTAATGTTTTCTGAGTCATGGCAAGCCTTGACTTGATATGCCTAGGTCTGGAAATTCCACCACAGATACAAATAGACCAGTACATACTAGTAATTCAAACAAAACAAACAGCATTAAGGTAGTCAATTCATCACGCACGTCATACAATACATTTTGAAAAATCTGGACTGATGACGATGGTAAGACCACAAATGCATATACCAACAATTAACAGTCAAATCGAGATTTACTTGTTGCGAGTAATAATTTATTGATGTTACGATTTGATTACAGAAGCGAAAACCAGTGCCTTGGTCGCACATTCTTCGAACGCCTGGATTGTACGCAATTGTGGTGGCTCACTGTGGCCAGACCTGGGGTCAGCTGATCCTGTACAGTGAAGTACCAGCGTTTATGGATAAGGTTATGGGTGTGAATATAAAAGCTGTAAGTAAACTTTATGTCCGATACTATCTCATGCCGGACTATTGGCACAGTACCATCGGACCCCAAGTTATAAATTCTTGTATAACGACAACTTTGATGACTTGCACTCACTCTCAAGGCCTCGGCTGAAGTGGATTTTGACCTTCAACACTAAACTTCTCTACCGGCTTTGAGCTATCTCTCAGATGACCGATACATATATTAGTTCCTCATTTAAGTTTTTTTAAAGTAGGTAAATATGTATAAATAAATAGCTTATTTCAAATGAAGCACTTTTAATATCTAACAAATTACATTAAATAAACTCTTGATATTTTGGCTCGGCTTCTAGTTAAGATATTCAGCACTAAGTGTTTAGACTTGTGTTTGCTCACTATGTCACTAACTACTTCATTAACATTATGTTTTATTATCTCAGAACGGGTTATTATCTGCGTTGCCGTTCATGGTGATGTGGCTGACGAACTTCTTCTTCAGCTGGCTCACGGACATGCTCATCGTCAAGAAAGTATTGAGTGTCACCAATACTAGGAAGTTGGCCAATTCTATAGGTAATATGTCGTAACATTCCTTGTTTCTTACTTTTTTTATAAAACCGAAAGTCTATTCATTGTAATACATGTGTTTGCAACATGGCGCATCATCTCAGTCATACCTACCATACCTTTTACTAAACACACTTCCGGTAGGTCGAGAGGTATAATCATTGTTTTTCGATTAAGCGACGAAACTCGTTCGTAAAAGCTATTAGTTTTTGCTGAACAGAACCATTAAATTTTTTGTGTTTTTAGGGTCCACAAAACTTTTGTTCTTGTATGTTTATTGGAATTTTATAGCAGCATCGATGAAAACGAGAAGGAGATCATTTAAAATGTTGCTTCCATATTTCGTGAGTATAAAACTTTTGTCAGACAAACATAGCTGATACAGAAATATCTTAAGCGCTTAAACTCTTACTTTATTTTGAATGACGACAGAATTGGCGTGTTTCCTTTGTAGATAATAATGTGATTAGTATTTGTGTACTTGTACAATAAATCAAACTGCAAATATAACATGTACTCGCCTAAACTCTGTGTAACATCATGATAATGTAACTAGGTACTTTGATGCCAGATGAGTCTACCTATTACATTAAATTTATCACCTATCTGCAATTTCATATTTAAATTGAACAATTAGGATTAGATTGAATCCATTCAGATGATGGGTATGGTCCTTCTCCATCACTGGCTCTTTTTCGTTTTCTAGCCAAGATGAAAAATAATCTTTTGATGATTACGACTGTTCTGAAAGTTTTGAATGACACTGAAAATAAATGTTGTCTCTTAGTTTTGTCACTCTCTTACAACGTTATGCAAATTGCCATCGGGTGAAATGTACAGAAAAACACATTATACATGAATATTTTTTAGGAGGAGTACCAACTGCTTTGGGCTTTATCGTCCTAGCGTTCGCGCCCAAAAACATATACGTGGTCGAAAGTCTGCTCGTCATCATCTGCAGTTTGAAGATAGCGGCGCATGTTGGCTTCCAAGTACGTTAACCTACTTAATGGTCTCGGATATCATTCTAAGTTGGGCTTTATGAGTTCAAGGCAAAAAACACCTTAAAATGTACAAAAAACTGCTTGATCTGTCGAATCATGCAATAAAGACTACCTTGGTCTTGAGCTTCCTATCAATTGTTTAGTTTTTATGCATCTCATTCTCGCCTAAGAAATTATGTTTTTGATTGTATGTGTCGTTCTACACATTCTCCTACCAAGTCGCTTGAAACTTTAATGACTTTGGGACGCATCAAACTGGTATTGATAAATGAAGCTCAACTATTTTGTTATGGATCAGTTTTAGATTGTTTGCAATAGCCTGCCGATAGCACAATTGTTTCAATTGCACTAGTTTTAATTTGTTTCTATTAAATGACTTGAATAAATAAATATAATGTTTACTTACTAACTCAATATATATTAAGAACTACATTGAAGAGATGTTCAAAGTAATTAGTATAGTTACTTTAGATTTCAGTTTATGAATGACATGTGGGACGTGAATATTCAGTGTTTTTTCATATTTTAAATCAGGTATAATTGTTTATTTAAGATCAACCACATTGACATATCGCCAAACTACGCCGGGACCATGATGAGTCTCAGCAACTTCGTCTCCAACGGCGTGTCTTCACTCGCTCCCGTCTTGACCGGGTTCATCCTGACCGACGTTGTAAGTGCTTATTTCAATTGTTTACGAACCAACGTCAGTTAAGTATCTGTTTAGCATGGTATAGGTAGGGTAGGAAGTATTCCCGTTTGAGCACCTGTTTTTTGGGCACCTATTCATTGAGCACCAATCAATATATTAACGTGGTGCTCAAATGGGAACAAGAAATAAAATTTGATTCTATTCCCCATTGAGCACCAGCTTCTAGTGATGGGGTGCAACCTTGTTAAGAGTCAAGTCTCTAGTCTCTCAAGAAAATTATTAGTTTTATGGGTTTGACCATAACAATTCCATTTGTAGTATTTATTAGTATTTACTTAATATATTGACTGGTGCTCAAATGGGAATACCTTTGGTGCTCAATGCATAGGTGCCCAAAAAATAGGTGCTCAAACGGGAATAATTCTAGGGTAGGTATAAATAACTAATATACATAATATATACAAACTTTAGCATTTATAATATAAATGTGATATGATAATTTAATTCCTTGTATCTTCGACAGCACGACGAACATCTCTGGAGGAAGGTTTTCTTCATAGCAGCTGGGTTTTACTTTTTCTCTAATCTGTTCTACGTGGTGTTTGGCACTGCTGAGAAGGCGGCCTGGAACGACCCTGACTTCGACACCGAGGCCAAGGATGAAGAGTCTGTTGAAGCCACTCCGATGCTGAAAGAGGAGACTGTTGAAGACAATCCGAAGCAAAAAGAAGCTGCTCTAACGTAAATTTAGATGCAGACAAGATTTTTCCAATCATTTTGGATCTAAGTTGTCTATTGTCTTTCACCAGTAGAAAGCGTCCTTCCACTAGTGCAACCCTGCGGAACCTAGGGCCGCTCACTGATCCTAGCTCCAAGAAAATGGAACAGTATTACTTACATACTGTCACTTATTGCACTACTTCTTGCACCTAGCTTTGGTTGATTTACGGTGTAATCTTTTGCATGAATCTATCGATCTAAGCAAGAATTAAAATGTTTTGGGGAAGCGATGTACATTATGTATATATGCCGCCGCCAGATCTGTGATTCAGCCTCTTTGTGAAATGGTGGTACTTGTTATAAGTTAAATGCATAGGCCAAAAAAGCATTATTTCCCTTAGATAGTAAGTTTTCAGTGTCACTAGCATAGAGGCAGATTGTGCATTCTTACCTGTATGCTCGCTTGTATAAGCTCAACGACGGAGGCTGTTGGATTGTACTTTCAAAATGTCTACAGCTTATTTTACACTAAAACGAGTGCAAGAATGTAAATTGAATATGCCCTGGGAGTACTCTCCATTAAATTATTTAAAAAAGTGGGTTGGATTTAAAGTTTACTATTCAATTAAAAGGCACAAAAAATTATAGAAAAACAAAAGTTGAAAAAAAGTATATTTAGAATTTAAGCTTTATAAATGTAAATTTTATTACTAAAGAAAATAGAATAATAATTACAACTAATATTTACACTTAAATCTATTTTCTAAAAATCTAAGCCGTCACCAGAAGGCAAAGTGCCCAGAATGCTGGCAGCATTGCCACGTTGAATGGCAATGCTAATTCGTTGACCGAAATAAAAGCCAGCATTCCGATCACCTGTGGACTCTATTAGGAGTTTTGCTAGATCTTTGTATATTCCATGTGCCCCAGGACCCCAAGGACCTAGGGTTTCCACCCCAAACGGCTCGAATAATGAATAATTTAGAATTTAAGTAAAAAATATCTTTATACAATCAAATACTTAAAAGAATTAAATAAGAACTAGTATGTACAGTTGAAACAATTGAGCTAACTGCAGACTGTTGCAATCAATCTACATGTAACTCAACTGATCCATATCAATACCAGTCGGAAGCGTGCCCAAGACGCTGGCTGCATTGCCCCGCTGTATGACAATGCTGATGCGCTGCGCCAGATACTCACCAGCTCTCGGATCACGCGCATCTCGCGTCGCTGCGATAAGACGCTCAGATAATTTATGTTTTATTTATTTAGGATAATTAATTTGTAAAAAAAAACTCATAGTTTTTTAATAAAAAGCTAATAAACGGTTTGTTTATTTAATTTTATGTTCCTGTGCAAACCCTTCTACAGTTAGTAAACATTTTGTCCGCTCCTTGCAGGCTTGGTCACTACACTGTACCGTTTATATACTCATGACTGGTACCTAGATAGACATACATGGAATAAAATAACAGGCTGATTTTAACCGACTTCGAAAAAAAGGTGGAATGTCTTTGTTCGGCTGTGTGTTTGTTTTTTTTCTTTTTATGTATGTTCGTCGATTTTTCCGTCATTTATGAACCGATTTGGATGATTCTTTTGTAGTTGTATAGAAGACAATCCCAAGGTAGTCCTATCAAAATGTGTTCCCGAAGAATTAGTATTTACTCCGCAAAACTGAAGAAAACTGTTTAAAACCAAGGGAGTCGATGTCGGTTTATATATTTTTCAAAACATCAAATTTTTATATCCCTCAAATGTGTCAGTAGCTAGTATACAGAAAATATGTAGATTTAAAATGCCATTCAGACGTAGGTACATACTAGGTGTTCCTTTCCATATATTGATCGTTCTTCCTAAAATAGAAGGTTACACAACATTCAACATAGCAATAACAATAGTGATATATCTGATAAAACTATAAGACGTTGTTACTTTTCCAATGTTTACTTCATACTACCTATAATAGCTAGTAAAATCACAAAAAAGGTTTTACTTCGCTGTATTTTCGAAGACTGACAGCCAGTTTTTCATCTGCTTCTTATAATTTGACAATAAAAAATATAAGGATGAAAATATTTAGTAACAATTCCGCGAAAAAGCCCTCTCCGACAAGCTTCAACAAAATGTAGTCCGCGCCGTAGAAGAAAACGACGTCAACTACAAAATGAAAAAATACCTATCAAAGCAAGACGTCAACTAGTTTCGTCTCTCCACGAGACATCATCAGGACACCACAAACTAACGAGACGAAACTAGTTGACGTCTTGCTTTGATAGGTATTTTTTCATTTTGTAGTTGACGTCGTTTTCTTCTACGGCGCGGACTACATTTTGTTGAAGCTTGTCGGAGAGGGCTTTTTTCGCGGAATTGTTACTAAATATTTTCATCCTTATATTTTGCAATGGATTTCCGCAAGGTAACGCCTGAATCTATTATTTAATTTGACAATAGTTTGAACCTTTTGTGTGGAGAAACTTGTGTGTGGAGAAACTAAGTCTTGGTTCGTAAAACAAGTTAGGTTGTGTTTATTTGTTTTACGAACCAAGTCTTGGTTTCTCCACATACAAGTAAACAAATTAGTCATGTCTATTCATGTTCACACTCATGGTATATTAAACATTCTAAAATTTCTAAAACATTTTTCGGTTTTTTTTCTAGGTAAACCTGTGTTTTATCAAGTACTTTAGAATTATTTTTTTCTTCTTTTTTGCGTATGTTGGTGCACATGATGCGAATGATGAATAAAATATGTGTTCATTTAGTCTCACCAATCTATTTCAAATGGTTGCTGAGATACAGAGGGTTTTTGTTAAGTTTTTTCCCCTTAATTATGGATGTAGGAAAACACAGTCATCATTTTCGAAAACTATGGATGAAATGTGTCATTGTTTTGAAAGACAAATCTAAGTGTAAAATTTCGTAATTGTTTTGCAAACGGTTGCTGAGATACAGAGCATTTTCCTTGTAACTAGCATTTTTTTAAAGTTGCATATAGGGGAACACCCCGTCACAATTTCAGAATACAACTCAATTTTGAACCCCTTAGAGTTCGAATTTTTAAGATTCCTTTTTATGTGCTCATTTTCATACAAAGACCTACACACCCTGCAAGTTTCAAGTCTCTACGCTTACTGGTTTAGGCTGTAGCTTGTCTGTATGTCAGGATAAATTAGTACATAATAAGTATAGTTAGATCTTAAAATTTCATATGTGATAAGTGATAACATGCCAGTCAATAGAATCTAAAACGTCAGTTGATTTGAAGTTTTTTTAGCATGGGTTCATAATGGCTACCTTACTAAACTTACAAATTGCCATACAAGCCACCATAAAGTGTAAAACAAAAAACACAGAACTCGTTTACTTTCCTTTGGAAGGAATTTCATTAGGACATAAAAGGCAAATCGTTTTCCCTAAAAAACTCCTTCCAACAAAATTTACGAATAACTCGACAGTTATGTCGAGTTCAACGAATCGCAAAGATAGGTAAAGGCAAAACTCTGGTTCACTCCAAAACTAGCCATTCAACTGATTGTCTGATCATCGTGTAGCTAGTGATGATTTACAACTGAACAAATATAATTCGGCTTCATGTTATCGGGTATTGAAAACGTTTGCAAGACGGCGGCGCGGCGGGTAGAAATAATACTTATTAAAAGAACTTTTTAACCGACTTATTATAACTTAACACAACAAAGAAAAGCGATGCTTTTGATCTTGGAATTGTGTAATCTTTGAGAAGAAATCAGAGGTTTTCGAACAGAAATAAACCATTTGAAATTCGCTTAGAGCCTTGTAACTTTTTATCCCTTTGAAATCCACTCCATTTGCAAAGTTTTGAATCAAATTCGTATCAAGAAAACATGCCCAGGAAAACTCCGAGACCGAACAGTAAAGTTTCAATGAAATCAAAGTTTTAATCTAGAATGTTGTACCATATCCGACAGGTAGGTAATAAAATCTGATTTCTGGGTTATGATGACATGTGTTACTCTATATGATATCAATGATCTATCATTCACTATCATTTGAGCATTTACGTCTTAAAATGAATATCGTTTGAGATAATCGGTAATCTTCGAAGGCAATCAACTACCACCAGACGTCTTTGGATCCACGTGTCCTCTGTCATACGCTCGCTAGATCTCGAGTGGTTCCAATGCGATAAGGGCTATCAAGAACACAAAGTACATGCTACAGGCTACGACGTACATGGCTACGCACGGGTTTTTTGCCTATTATTGAGAAATTCTCCAATTGATTATTATGCAAAAGATATAAGGGTAATAAACTTAAATGCGAAAGTTTAGATAGACGTGTGTTTGTTACCTTGTACACCGCAAAACTACAGAAGTGAGCAGAATGAAAATGTGCATCCATCTAGCTATACTTTGATAACATTTGTGTTAATCCAGGTCTAGACCTGAAGCAATACATAGGATTCTTTTAATCTCATAAATCGGTTCCCATGGCATATAAAAAAACCTTTGAACAAGTCCATAGCGTGCGAAGCCGTGGGCGGAAACTAGTATGTTTAAAAATAACAAGAAAAAAGCAAGTGAAACGTTTGAGGAGTTGTGTCGAAGTTCCCCATAATTAATCCTACTCAAATAAACGTGTCCTGCGTACTACATTATTATGATATTTCCAAAGTGAAATAATTGTGCAGGGTCGGTCGTCACGTCGCGTCGGTGTCCCACGGTTTCCTTATTTCCATTTTTAGGTCTGCATTACAATATAACCGGTTGATCGTGTTTGCACGACCTACAACTACCGCTAGACTTCAACCGGTGTTCGCCAAAAGATAATCGCATAATTAACAGCTTCCTCGATTAACTTTCACTATTAATGTACCTAAGTGTTAAAACAATTCTCAAAACGCCAATTAAAACGAAACTGCTCCCGTTTTTCCCCTTGGGTACGGAACCCTAAAATGTATCGTAAAATTACGTTTATATTGACTTTTTGTCAGTTTTACATCCATTTATCTTCAAGTTATATTTTAGTTTGTGGTTTCCGATGAAAAATTTAAGTTTTTTTGAGACTTACCTCAAGTTGATGCCTCAAGTTGACGCGTGCGGGCAGACTGTCGTCGAGTGCACCTGTTGGATCTTTATATTAATATACTTGTCATGAAGTGCTTCATCATCTAGCATTGGAGGATGAGATCAATAACTTAGTAGATTGTAAGCGAGGCTCGCCGCAGGGCCGGAGGAGCTAACCTGGAGAAGAAGAGGCCAACATTCAGCAGTGACTAAAGATAAGATCTTAATTAATTAATTGACTAAGGTGGTATATTCATAATTTATTCTTAGGGTGAAATCGAGTTTTGACCAATGCATAAACCAACGCCCATGCTCGTAAAAACGAAAATAAATATTTCTGATAAGTTCTCGTGTAAATGCTATCTTTCGTAGATGACATCAGAGTAAAGCTCACAACAGACGGAGCTATAATATATTTTAATATATATCATAGCAAGGTATATAACGGTATATTTTCTACAGTAATCGGCGAGTGACCACAGACGCAGCTATAACGTATATATTTTTATTAGGTCACCAAAATATGTCAACAGATATACTCGTAGCACGATATGTTTTGGTTTATTATGACATGACGGCCGCAGAGCTAATGAGTGCAAAAACATATATTATAGTATAGCCACCGTTTGTGGCAGCTTGCTATACCATAATATATAGCTTATTATATTAATATATATCATAGCTGTGGCTTTAGTTTTGCACGAAAACGAATCAGAAAATTCAATTTTTGGTTGTCAGAGTAGGCCCTATACCCATAGAGCCACGATTACCATTTGTTTGTGTCACATGCTAGAATCCCTGGGTAGAAATGCCAGCATGTGACACAAACAAAAGGCGAATGGAAGATGAAAAGTCATAGAACACTCTGTCTCGTGTCTATCGTTGTTATAACCAATCTGGGTCCATCGTTTAATTATTACTAAAATAACATTGAAGATAACAATGCGCGGAAGTTATTTTATAAAGCGCAGTGGACCGTAACGTTTCGCGGCGAATGTCCACGAGAGTTCTAACTTGGTTCTAACATACAAAAATGTCACATAAAAATTGTGAGAAAAAAATTATGACGTGAAAAGGGACTGGGATGGTTCATCTTTAACGTTCTTGTACGAGAAGCTAACATACGACAGCTTAGGAAGTCAGTTGGTTTGAGAAACTTATTTATTTTCTTACATATTCATAAACTACCAGTTAGATTCGCTGAAAAGAATCAAGATTATTTCTAAACTTAGGTACTAATTAACTTTGGTATACGACAGGTACAGTGATATGAGTCATAGGCGATCTTGAAATGTTACGTTCGTTACGTTAGTTCATTGTGTGACTGACAACTCAGACAAGTCACACAATGAAATAACGTAAAAACCTTTAATGTACAAATTATAAATTATGGTCATAATGTCATTGGTAAAATACATTTAAGACAATCATATTCGAACCGACATACTCGTACTACCTGCCGCAATAATGCAATGAAGCATCTACGTAATATTTATGAGAAAACATACAATCAAGTTTGCTGGTATAACTGAACAGTTCCATAATTTTTTACGGCCCTGACTTTGTAGCAAATAATACAAAATCGAGGTCGTTCATTGCCAAGTGTCGGAGAAAAAACCGATAGCGCAGATGTCAGCTGAGAAAATGACGTGAACGGACGTCTATAGTAAAATTGATAAATTGTAAAAAAATAAGATTCTGCCATAACTTGATTTGTGTTTTGTGATTTAAAAGTTTAAAAATGGAAGTATGCACCAAAGAAGACACGGCCATGGACGAGAAAGTCAGAAAACCTGGTAGTTATTATTTTGTTTCTCATTATATTAATAATCGCAAAAGTGTTAAAATTCCCATAATTTAAAATGGACATGTTTTCAAACATAACCCCTCTTTCTATTTTCTCTTTATACTTACTATATGTACAGTGTTGTACAATGTTATGTCAGGTGTTCAAGTTTTATTGTTTATTATAGCCTACTGTATACCTTATACGTAAAGTATCTTTTACTGTTTCAAATAATTGATTATGGGTTCGTGATACTCAGGGATAATACCATCTGTAGGTATTTCGTAATGTGACCACTTAAATTAATTTTATTTTTTTAAATATCAGCAATAACTAAATTTCGTGTATATAATTTCAGTAAGACAAATATCAGTAAGAAGTACATCAGTACATACAGTATCATTTGCTTGATTTATTTGATGAAAGCAACAATAATCACAGGCACAGCATGTGATTTTTGTTCTATGTTAATCTAATACATCGTCGCATAATAGAGCACATAAATATAAATGCTTAGGCAGACGGCTAAGCAGAGCTTGTGTTATTTTAACTGATGTCTGATATAAATACTTCATCGAATGCATTACATAGATTTTTAACTATACATAGGAAATACTCAGAACCCCCGTAACAAATATTTGCAGATCGTACAAATATTTTTCCTAATACGAGATTCGAACCCACCACCTTCTGTGTCACAGGTGGAGCTTCGCCCGCCGCACCACATCGATCGTCATTGCAAAGCTGAGCACCAAACATAAAAATGGGAATGAAGGCTCGAATAATCTAAGTTCATAAAAAAACATTTAACTTTCTCTAGAGCCAGCCATCCACCTGGAGTCATGGCCTAGACGCGTGGCCGCTTTATTATTTACCGACATGTCGAATAGACATTATCTGAAACCTAACAATATTAATGTTATTAGTTAGGTTTTTATATTTTACGAGGGTTTGTTAGTTTAAAATATATATTACTATGGACCGATAATTTCTATAACTATAAATAGGATCTATAACTCTGTTCTTAGTAGTCTGAAATAAATGAATTATTATTAATAATATTTTATACAAGAGGTTAAAAATTAGTAATACATAATAAGTTAATACGTACTAATTACCTATTTATGAGGACGTAAGTAAATAACTACCTATTTTTAAAATCGAACAAGCGATAAGGCCATTGCAATCATACTTACTTATTTTTTAACCTAAAATTGTTTGTTTTTACCAAAAATCCGCAGCTTATCATACCAACGTACCTATTTATCTTGTCATTCTGTCGATTCATAATAATATTCGATAGATATACATAATGTATATGACGGGGAGGAGACCGGAGGCCTGCCGTCCAGAGCGTCAGACATGCTTCGCAGTCCAAATGAAGTAAAACAACGTATTGTCTCTGCCTTGACCATGCCCAAGTGACAACCGTTGTGACAACGACAGTTGTGACAATGACAGTTGTGTACTTGACGTTTCCTACTATACACTCCTCAACTCGCTAACAGATGGCGTTGGAGACCGGGTCGAACCACAAACGAATCAATGCGGAGCCGCTGCGCCGGTGGGGCGCGGGCGGCTTGATCTCCGACACGGCCATCTTGACCACTCACGCGTCCTCGCGTGGGGTTTCTGAAAAGAAAGAGAACTCCGCAAAGTAACATGTCATTTTGTTCGGCCTTCCTGACCTTAGGGGCCAGTGAAAACTTCATTTTATCGGTTAAAACTTTATTAAATGAAAACGAATCGTACAGAGCATAATAAATTTACATCGAAAGTAACACGCAACACTTTTCATTACAATGGAATAAACTATTAACAATTTTCATCAAGCCGGTACATAATCAAGAGTCATAATCAAAATAACAGTCCCAGTCACGTCCAGTAGGTCTAGTTGCATCTGGCAACTCTGCGAAGCTTCTATCCAGCTTCCGATTACCACATCATCAAAATAATAGCCCTAGTCACGTCAAGTTGGTCTAGTTGCCTCTATCTGGCAACTCTGCGAAGCTTCCATCTAGCTTCCGATTACCACATCATCAAAATAATAGTCCTAGTCACGTCAAGTTGGTCTAGTTGCCTCTATCTGGCAACTCTGCGAAGCTTCCATCCAGGTTCCGATTACCACATCATCTAGTCACTTCCATCCAGTGACTCTGCGACACCTCCGTCTGGTGTCCGTAAACTACGTGATGGTCCATCCCCATCACCTTCGCACAGATCTCGGTCACCACTACCTAAGATCAACGTGTCGTTTCGATAGTACATCGCATGATTCCACTACATTTATTTTCTCAAAACTAATCTTATCTACTGTCATGTGTACAATCAAACCAATAGCCAAAACTTCAGGTCTAATCATGAAACTGTGTCGCAAACAATAGTCACGTAACACATGAAGAAATACTTCCAAGTTAAAATCGTCGAAATACTTCCAAGTTAAAATCGTCAATAACATGAGTCAAAATTTGCATCGTCAAGGCTACATTTGCTTGCCCTATACCTGTCATAGTAAGATTATCGCACAAACGCTGAGCACTACATTTGCAAGCAACAGATTCTTTAACACTGCACCTGAACCTTATGTGAAAGTAAACGACTCACCAGAGTGACGCAGGGAACCCGAATACGCATACACAATGCACACATCCACTCGTTTCTCCTTAGCAGAACCAGCTCCAGCAGTAACAGCGCCGATGCTCCCCTTCTTGGTCTTCCGCTGCGGGCAGTCGGATGCGTAGTGGCCTTGTTCCCGGCAGTTGCAGCAGGTGATGCGGTCAGGTCTCCCTGTAGACTGGTTGCTCGAAGTAGAAGATTGGCGGTCATCTTGCGTCTTCGAATCTTCTATGCTGCGGCATTGAAACGACTTCTGGCCTGATTTCCCACAATAGTAGCACTTGATAGTCGCTGTTGCTTGAAAAGTTGGCGCCATTTTTCTTCGCCCGTGTCACTATTTGAACCACGTGTTCGTAGGTTATTTCGCTCACCGTTACAATCTCTTTCACGTGGGTGGTCCGGGTTGCATCCCACTTCTGATGACGGGGAGGAGACCGGAGGCCTGCCGTCCAGAGCGTCAGACATGCTTCGCAGTCCAAATGAAGTAAAACAACGTATTGTCCAGGTGTTTATTGGTTAATCACAATCGCTTCGCTACGTATAGTCTCGTTAATTGTGAAACGCGGCAAGTTCAAGGCAGAGGCAAGACGGGACCAGTGCTCTGCTCGAAAGTCGCCCAAAAAGTGAAGTCCTTCGCGATCCAACCTAACCTCAAAAGCACTCTGCCTTGACCATGCCCAAGTGACAACCGTTGTGACAACGACAGTTGTGACAATGACAGTTGTGTACTTGACGTTTCCTACTATACACTCCTCAACTCGCTAACAGATGGCGTTGGAGACCGGGTCGAACCACAAACGAATCAATGCGGAGCCGCTGCGCCGGTGGGGCGCGGGCGGCTTGATCTCCGACATATATGTCACGTGACCAAACAGTTACGAAACACAAGTATTTGTACGATTTGCAGATATTTCTTCCGGGTGTTCTGGTCGTTTTTTATGTATAATAAATAAATAAACAACTCGCACACTCGCAAGCGAACGCTAAATTACTGATGAAAATTATTTAATTAACAAAAAGCGGTCACCGCTCCAAACATTTTGTAAATCCAGTATTCCACCCTAGGGGGAATTTCGGGGGGGTAAACTGGAATAGCCCCCAAGTACTGACCGCACCCAACGTTGTTTAAGTTCAATGACCGGTAATCAACTTGGTGTGGACATTGGACCCCTTGATTATTAAATTTATTTTATTTTTATTAGTTGTTATAGCGGCAATAGTATGTACACGTACACCTCATAGAAATTTCAATTTTCTATCTATTACAGTTCAAGAGATCGACAAATTCAGCTTCGACAAAAGTAGAGCAAAAATAGCAAAAAAAAATACGTTTTTTGTATGGGAGCCCCGTAAATTTTCATATTTATTTTATTATTATTATTTGTTGCTATAATACCTACATATTATGTGAAAATTTCAACTGTCTACGCTTTACGTTTCATGAGATACAGCCCACTGACGTTCAGACGGACATACAGCGGAGGCTTATAGTAATAGGGTCACGATTTTGCACCTTGGATACGGAACCCTAAAAAGTATTTTCGTTACGAACATAAGTAATACCTAGGTACTTGGATCTAAAGTTCAAGATATAAGATATTGGTGTGGTGGAACAATTTCGTTGAAATAAAATATATCTACTTCTGGAACCAAAAAAAAGCAAAAAACAAAGCATGTTTAGGTAATATGCGTATCGTACGTAACCAAAACGTGCCAATCTGAAGCGATACCATTGTTATGGTAAAGCAATTAATTTTGTGGAATTCGGCCCCAGGGACAGTACGTAATAGGATTCATGTAATAGTTGAATGTAAAAACTCTGTCACCGATTTTCTAACGTTTTTAAAAGGCATACAAAATGTGAACCATTTATAATGGCTTCCTAACGGAGCTTCGACCTTGGCGGCGGCCAGGCTCGACGGAGACTTGCCAGGTGCGCATTACTTATTATAATTACATTATTATTATTTCAAATAATAATTCGAATCAACTGGTTTAATGCTTCAAGGTAAAATAAAGTGTCGGCTACATCAAAACACTTAAAAAGTATAACCCACGCCTCGCGAGCAAAAAGGGATCGAGATGAGAATCTCGTAGTATCTACAATCTACGGGCTAACCGACTTACGTCGCATACCCGACCCAAACGATATACGAAAACAGACAGTCGATAGATAGACCGAAAGAGTTACGTTCGAATTTATAATATTAGCATAAATGGATATAAAAATTTGCAAGAGGCGAGCCAATAAACAACTTTTCCAGCATTATTTATTTATTTACGACGACCTCTGTGGCGACGACCTCTGTGGCGCGGTGGGCGAAGGTCCGCCTGCGACGCAGGAGGTTGCGGGTTCGATTCCCGCCTTGGGACAAATATTTGTACGATCTGCTGGTATTTGTTCCGGGTGTTCTGGTCGTTTTCTATGTATAATAAAAAAAAAATATCTATCTATGTAATGTATTGTATTATGTATATCAGTTATCTAGTACCCATAACACAAGCTCTGCTTAGCTTGGGGCTAGATAATGCTGTGTGAATTGTCCAGCATTATTTATTTATTTATTATTGCTGATTAGGATCCCAATCAATCAACTAAGCTGGGGACAACACTGCTAAGGAATGCTAAGTTAAGAATGGTAAAACTACGAAGATATTGAAATAAGCGAACCCGATGGGTGATGACTGATGACCAATGATGTTGGAACACTAAATACTAATTGTTTCCATCAGTTCAGTTATCGATTTACAGGTCATGAGGTCAATGAAAATGTACTGCCAGTCTATGTTCATTTTTCTGGGCTACTTTCAGAGTCTTGGAAACAGACTAAACTTCAAGCGGCAACGCAAAAAATATCATATTGTACCTGTCCGTCGGATAGCTAACAACTGTCTTTTTGAATTGAGACGGGTATCTCTTTCATCACTATGCAAATTGAGCGATACTAAAACCCAGGGCTCGAATTCTGCTAACCAATCGTTTTACTATGTGAGTAGTATCGTCCGTCGCAGACTCGTCCATAGATGAAAGAAACTCTAGACAGTGCGTTCGGTGCTATTTGTACGGAGATTGATGTAATAGTTTCAACCTTGTCACTTTTGACACGCGTCACCTCCATCTATACCTAGTTTCTTTCATCAAAAGTAAAATGTCAAAATGTGTCATTCTGAGACGCTACCATCTGTTATCGTGAAGCGTTTCATTTAGTAGAGTTAGGGCCCAGTTCGAGCTGACGGGCTCACCGCCTGGTGTAAAACCCCTCTTACATATGTACCTGATATTTGTACTTACTACATGTAAACCTACCCTGCGCTTGCTCGTGGAACAGCTTGTACAAATGGTAAGATAAGCTCTCGCGCGAGGAGTTTAGAAGGGTTGTCAACATGACTCAAGAGGTTAGGGTGTGATGTCCGCCTTGCGATATATGTTTGTTCATCTGCAAATATTAATTCTGGGTGGTATTTTCTATGTATGATAAAAACTCAAATTTTAATAACTTTATTTCTTTAGGCTTACAAAATAAGCACTAAGACAAGTCAAATTTTATACATAAACAGCTTAATAATAGTAATTATTATCAAATAAGAAACAAAATGTTATTGATTTTGTTCGCTTCAATTTTTTGTCCACTTGTGGAAGAAGCGAAAAATAAACCACTAGTAAGATAACAATATACTATACATGTACCTACCTATATTTAAAATGTAGTTATCTAGTAGCCACAAGACACGCTCTGCTTGCCTTGGGGCTAGATGATGGTGTATGGATTGTCCAGCATTATTGATTGATTGATCACCTCTTGCAGGGTCAGGCGGGCTGGGCGTGCGGCACGTGCAAGTCTTCATGCTGTTCCTTGCTCTGCTCTTCTCCTACGCCATGAGAGTCAACATGAGCATGGCCATCGTCGCCATGACGGACAGAGATGATGAAAATGTACGTAAATGCTTCTCTTATAGCAAACATCGAGCCGTTGTTCCTGCGCCTGACCTCTCACCGGTCGTGTTGGTCTACTATCTTATCGGATGCTAAGATGTCCTATGGCACGAGGCCAGTTCCCGTTGAGACCGGCCCGGCCGCCCTGCCCGAAAATCGACAAGGAGGGCATCATAGCATACCTACATTCAGTAGGTACTTAAGTTCTGAATTTCTATATATAAATAAAATTGAAAGTTTCTTTATCTATAGTTCAGCCAAATTGAAAGTGAACTGTTTACACAAGCAAAAAAACAGCTAAAATTCAAATGTTTTTGGCGTTGGGTTCTTGACATTTCATAATTGGTATCATTATTAAAGGAAAAAAAACCAACTTCGAATCCGAAAATTAAATGTTTAAGACCAGAGTTCACCTACAGATGGTTAAATTTTAAACATTAATTTGATTTATCATTTTTGACACAAGTTTTTATACATTAAACGTCAAATTAAACAACGGAACTGCCTAATTGTCCGATTATCTTTTGGTGAACTCCAGCATAAGTACAACTTTCAATTTTTTTTTCATAATAATCATTCTAGTCGTTCCGTAATGATGGAAAAATCGACGAACGTAAATAAAAAAACGTACGGAGCAGAAACCAGACACTCCTTCTTTTTTAAAAATGCTCAAGTAATGTTGATGAAGTGGCTCATAAACATCCATGTGCACACACAAACAGACAACATATTACCCTAAACTAAACGCATAAACCGGGATAAATTCACGACAACAAATTGTATTTTTTCCTTATTTTGTACCTATACTAACATTTATCATCTATTTTGTCTGGAGTGTAGGTAGATTAGATACTTGATCTTCTTGCATAGACACCGTGTCGGACAAAGTCGATTAAAATGTAATCACATTATTAAGGGGATATTTACGACGATTTGTGTTAGTTTGAGTTTTCCTGCCATGATCATGGAGTAAGTGTACCTCTACCCTTAGTCCGAGTCAACACAAAAAACATTCGAAAAGGTAATCGAGAACCATTGATGCATTACACGAAAGGCTTTAGAATGAAAGTATTCACAAACGAGGTGTAGCCACAAAAATGCGACAAATTCATGGATAATCATAACTTCAGTGCTGTCACGCATACGACTGCACGAATACGTCTTATTTTGTGTTTTCTACCATAGTAAGCCTTTTTTTGTGTAAGTCATCAATGATCTCGATTACTTTTATCGAATGTTTTTGTATTGACTTGGATGAAGGGCACTAAACTGAACTGAATCACGGAGACCTGACTAATTTAATTGAATTTGTTTCAAAGTATTTGAATTGTGAGGATTCGCTCGACTGAAACGTTGATTCTTGTTAATTCAGTTTCAGGTCAGCCCAATGAACCCTTAAGCTTATCAAATCACTCTCTAATATTAGTTAAGCATGCAGTAACGAATTTTCATAATTGAATTATAATGTAGATGGAAAATGGTTAATATACTAAAGCATTTTATATTAATAAAGCACCAGAGCATTTTATTTTGATAATCTCTGCTCGGTTGCAGGCGTTCGACTGGAGCATCCAGAAGCAGTCCGTAATCCTGTCCTCGTTCTTCTGGGGCTACGTGGTGTTCCAGATCCCGGCGGGGGAGCTCGCAGCCAGGTTCACTACTTTCATTATTAAGGAAACCACGAAGTGCTCTGAAAATCGTGAAAAAGTAAACGTTTATTTCTAACACAAAGGTGACTTTATTAAAGTTACATGGTACATAAACTAGACCGTAGTTTAAAACCTATTGGTAATACATAGGTACGTGGGAACATGATACTCGGTGAAAATAATATTTGTGAAAAACTTGTGTTGCCTACCGATAAGCATAAAGCCTGATGTTATGTTTATGTTGTATCATCCGAAATCTGTTTATCTTATTTGTGTTGAAAGAACAACAATGTTTCATCCCTTAACAAAGACTTCTTCAATGTGAGTGCGGTTCTAGACGCGCTAGAACGTTGATGTTGTTACAACACAAATAAGGCTCGTAGTTAACCCGCTTACATCCGTAATGAATACGTCAAACTACGATAGTTTTTAAAGTAAAACAACATCACCTGCTAGAAAGCAAACGAAGCGCAGTAGGTAGAGGGTAGGCAGCTGGCTATGCCAGTTAGTTATGTAGAAAGTATCAAAATAAATAATGTATGTCCATTTGTGTTGCAGGTTTGGAGGCATGGTGCTGGTCACCATGTGCGTGGGCACCAACTCTGCCGTGTCGCTGCTCATTCCTGTGGCGGGGTACTACGTGAGTTACAGAGATATCGTTTCATCTACATTAACACTTTCATGGCCCAAGATGCAGAAGTCGATCTCCGGGTCCGTGTCGCAGAGGCTGGCCAGTGAATGTGTTAGATGACAATAATCAACCTCATAACTAGCAGGAATGTTAATAAGGGTCCTCATGTCTGCGTTGAGCACAAACTCAATGACCTTTACGTCAACGACTCCATAAAATGTACCTTACCTACCATTAACACTGTTAGCTATTATTAGTAGGTGTTCAATAAATAATTTAACTAAATTTTCTTTATATAATATTATTTCTTGTTAAATTCAATTGTATATGATTTCATTGTGTGATTTTATGTGACATTTCATTAATTAGTATGTACATACAACATGTGATATGGATGCTGATCTGAAATAAATGTGTCGTATTTTGCAATAATAATGAACATAGCATAAGTTTTAGCATATTAGTGGAGGCGTGTTAGTTTTAGCATATTAGTGGAGGCGTGTTAGTTTTAGCATATTAGTGGAGGCGTGTTAGTTTTAGCATATTAGTGGAGGCGTGTTAGTTTTAGCATATTAGTGGAGGCGTGTTAGTTTGAGTCAGATTTGTGCTTTTGCATTCTCCAAGAGCAATAACATAACTTTTTTGTAATTGACCAAAATAATGTACCTCCTTTGCACAATTGACCCATATTGGATCTAGACTGACACGTGAATTGTAATTTTTTAGGATATACCTACAGAAAAATGTTAATACTTTATGATTCAAACGAAATGCAAACTTCACACGTCTCCTTTATTTTTGCGGTTTAATAAGTCGTTAAGAGTTTCTACATAGATTTTGGAACATGTTGTCGTCCTTTTTATAGCAACCGAAATAAAAAGGTCGTATCATTTTAAGTACTGTCAAATGAGTATAAGCGACTTAATAAATTGTCACCAATCAACATGGCGCTTATCGTGAGAGTCCTTAGGGAGAGTCCTATGTCCAGCTGTGGATAGTGATAATGATCTGTAACTGTTGGTTCCAGGGTGGCTGGCAGCTGATCTGCGCGTGCCGTGTGGTCCAGGGTCTGGCGCAGGGCTTCCTGCTGCCCTCCCTCCACAACCTCATCGGCAAGTGGGCGCCGCTCGAGGAGAAGAGCCGCCTTGGTACTATCATATACGCCGGTTCGTATTACTGAAAACTAATACAAAAACATATTTATTTTATTATTTAAAAAATAACAGCGTAAGAGGTATCGATAGTTTCTAAGAATTTGTCAGCCGGATTTCTAATGTGTGTAAAATTTATTTTGTATTTTTAATTTGATCCTGACCTACAGCACGCTGTAGAAGCTCTTCGCACAAAACCGTTGTATCATTGCCTTGTTTTGCTTTTGATAATAACTCTCACTTTTAGATATTGGATATTATTTACGAAAAACGAGGCAAAACATTCGGCGAAGAGTTTTCCTCGTAGCCTTTGTTACCTTTGTCAGCGTTATGGCTAACGCTAAAAAAGATACATTTGTATATACTTTATTAACAAAGAAAATTACAATGAAAAGATAGAATTAAATTAAAACTAGTATTTACAATTGATATGGAGTTGAGCTACTTGCAGATTGTTTGCAACACGCTGCAGTTTGCTCAATTGTTTCAATTGTAAATACTATTTTTAATTTAATTCTATTATTTGTATATTATGTTTTATAAAGATAGTTTTTTAACACATCTAGCTATGACATTTCTGAGCGAAGAAATGTAGAAGCAAGCCATAACCGTCCTCTAGTAATGATTAGGTACCTACTATTAATGCGCAAGTTTGGATGGATGTATGAATAGATGTATCCCGGTGGCACGAGGCTTCTTTAATCCTATGAATGGTCCCATGGAATAGCAATAACTTGTAAACATTTCCATACAACCAACGTGTGCGAAGCCACGCACAGAAAGAAACTAGTCTATCGATCCTTCGTAATTGTTTTAATTACGAATGCTAATGGGTTAAAAACTATTGTCGTTTTTTCGCGTCAGTAGGAGATTAAAATATGACTTAGATAGCGACTAGATGCTTTCGAGAATCTTACTCGTGTGTGGTTGCTAAAAGAACTATTAAAACATATAAAATGAATTGAGTATTTGTTCTGGGTTGACTAAGTAACGGGAGATTTTCGAGAGTTTTGTATGTATGTAACGGAACGCTTGGTAATTAGATTTTGTTTAAATCACTCCTTGAAACAAATAGTAAGTTAGTCTCTTTGACTTGCCAGGAGGCCAGCTCGGCACAGCTATCCAGCTGATAATATCCGGGTTCATAGCCGACTCTTGGGGCTGGCCAGCCATCTTCTACGTCAACGGCGTCGTGGGGGTGGCCTGGACCCTCGCCTACATCGTGCTGGGGTCCGCCTCGCCCCAGGACTCCAGGATGATCAGCGCGCATGAGAGACAGTATATACAGACTTCACTGGGACAGGTTGGGGAGAAGAAGGTAAGGTATTATTTTTTACAATTAAGTACTTACAAAATAAGGTATTAAATAAATATTAATGATTAAAAAATTAACGATGAGGAAGCAAATGCAAAAAAAAGGCATAAAGAGAAATAAGACATGAATTATTGTTTATTATAATATCTTAAAAAAATTACGCTTATTGCTTTGACAAAAGTTTAAAACGCATTCTTGCACATCATAGAGATATACAGGATGGTTTTTTGAGAAGGGCGGTGATGGCCAAGTCCGAAACCACGAGAGTTAGAGTAAAGTCGTAAAAGGAGACATGCCCTCGATTTATAAGAAAACAATAACTGCATTTTTATTTTTTTCAAAAATCTTTTACTTTTGTCGGATATGGACCCGAATGATCTTTCTTTTTCTCTTTTAACTCTCGTGGTTTCGGACTTGGCCATCACCGCCCTTCTCAAAAAACCACCCTGTATATGAGTAGGTATGGTATAAGGCCTGAGTTTATACAAAAAACATTCGATAAACGTAATCAAGAACTATTGATGAACACGAAAAATGCATTAGAACAAATAACCCTGTCGAAGGGTGGCATGGGCGGCTAAAAAGAAGATTTCCCATAAAACCCCCATTGTATCATTTTATTCAATTATTAATGAAAGAATCACGCTTTCAAGATATGAAGCTAAAAAAGGAACAAGTTCATTGCAAAGGGAAGCTGCGTGATTCAAAGTTATTGGAAAAAAATAGACAAATAGAAAAAATTGTTACAGCGGCCTTGAACAACGAGATAAGCGTAATTGATTGCTTAAAATGGTTATGCAAAGTAAATTTTATTTTCAAAACTAAATAAAATATTTTGGTTCCACTCCACTTGCTATTTTATTTACACCTGTACTTCTGTCGAGTAGCTAATCTGTCGAATCCAAGAATCTGCCCAATTCACGATCTGTCGAGTAACGAAACTGCCGAATTACGAATCTGTCTAATCCAGAATCTGTCCTACACCGAACAAAGGCATAGAATGATAGTAGACACAAACGAACTGCAGCCAAAAATATGCTATAAGTCTATTTTTCCTATTCGTATGCGTGCTATGCGTGAAAGCACTGAAGTTGTAATTTTGTTTGTCATCTCACACATACATAGATTCGTTTTATCTTCGAAATCAAGAAAATTGTTGAGTACGTATATGATTATTGTATTATATTTTATTATTATTTATTTACCTCTATGATTGACGTGTTTATATTAAACTTGGTACGCTCATAGGATGCAAAGGAAATACTTAGATTCGGTGCAAGTACCCAGTGAAATGTTTTGCCGTGTGTTCTTATTTTTCTTGAAGCACCAATTGAAGGCATTTCTGTGACCAACATAGCTTGGTCATAGAAATGCCTTCAATTGGAGGTGATATATCTACTTACTTTTATAACATCAATGCCGCAAACGCGACTGCCGCTGTCATGTCAAAGTGCAACAAATCACTCAAAAACTATCATCAAGCTTGTAGGAAACGATTGGATCGTTATCAAACTACGAAAAATAGTTCGTCTTAATCTTGTAAGGGCGCTCTAAGGCGCTAAATGTATAGGAAGAACTCGAATTTGAAGGAAGTATTCGAAAGATAATGCGTACAAGTCGTACTAGGGCCTCTGGATGTTTTTTTAAGCTTTAGACCGCGATGAATGGAAGACGCTTAGACATGGGCTTGGCCCGTACAAATTAAAACTATCAGCTAGGACATACTTTGTCTATCAGTCATGAGAAACAAAAAATCACAAATTGAAAGCGTTGAGCTGATTTACGATTAATTGCAAACATATCAATCAAAAATTTTGAAATACTCTAATGAGCAACAATCTACAATCTAGCGAGATGGTTTTATGATGTTTTGAATTTTTCAGAAACTAAATACTCCTTGGAAATCGATATGGACATCCCTGCCCTTCATATCGCTGATCGTGGCGCACTGCGGACAAAATTGGGGTTTCTGGACGCTCATGACGGAGATGCCTTCCTATATGAAGCAGGTGCTGGGAGTCGATATCAAAGCGGTAAGAAACCCATGGAAAAGCAGCTTTCGTTTTTGGACATTGTTGACCTTATACTGGGCCATCGTTTGTTCCTCGTCAATATTTACCCCGGCAGTTTGAGAAAATTATCTAGCAAAAGACAAACCACCGTCTGCAACGATGTAACTTCCTAAGACGGGAATCTTACCCGCGACCTATAAATCTGGTAGACTTTCCCCGACTGTGCCACAAAGATCAACCGGCTACTTCCTGTTTCAGAACGGAGTAATGTCAGCGCTGCCATATCTAGCGATGTACTTACTGAGTTTTCCCTTCGGCTTCATGTCAGACTTTATCCTCAAGAAGAAGTGGCTCAGCATCACTGCTTGTCGAAAATTGAGCAACTCTATAGGTGAGATGTTCGTGTTGCCATTTGCGTGACAAGTTTCTATGAAAAGTTGAATTGGTTTACCCTTACCGGTATTCTTCGCAACTGACTTGTATCTAGCCGAGACTAACTAGCTCTCTCCTGATGATGAGTGAGCAATTACTCTGTACAACACGCTCCCTCACGCTCATTTACATATCATGTTCCAGGTTACTTCGGCCCAGCGCTGGCTCTGATCGGTCTGTCGTACTCCCCGGCCGGTGACGTCACCACAGCAGTGCTGCTTCTCACCTTCGTTGTCGGTCTCAACGCTGGACATTACACTGGCTATTTGGTTTGTAGAACGACTTTTTCTTCTTTCTTTCCTCGATCACAAACGTGTATGCTCAGGATAATTTATTTTGTCAACATTACTTCTCTTAACCGATAGCAGTAGATATATAATTGTGGGCTGTGCTTCTGTGGTTTGTCCCTTTACTTTAGGAATCCGTATGAGTATCCATTCCCTAGCCATTGAAATGAAAACATGTAAATTGTTTAATATAATATTGCACACACTCGTATAACTCGAAATATTAAAAAATATTTTTGATGAAAATACATAACGTGTGTGTTTATCGACACTCTTCAAATATTGACAAAAAGAATTAAAATACTACGTATAAATCAATAACCTACCTGATAAATAAGAATTTTCACAATCTCCGGATCATCTGCTGTTCTGCATAAATAAAAACTTCGTTGGAAATTAAATAAAGTAAGCAATTACTCCACTGCCGTTGTAAAATCAGCTTACGCCAATATTGGAGGTAATTTAATTTACTTGCGGTTGGTTTTTCATCGAAATCATTAATTATTTCCTTAAAGTATTATTGATGTAATGAAAAGTAATTCAGAGCAAGAACTTTGTTTCCAATAATATAGAACTTGATCTGGAAGATCAATGTCGAGACTGCGGTTCTTAATGTTATCATAATAGCTTTGACATTTTTGATTTCAATAGCACAGTATTGTCAACTAGTGCGCATGTTTATGGAATCAAAAGCAGCCTTTAATATTAATCCAGTTCTAGAACTGCATCTATGCAACATTTTAGCCCGACCAGTTCTGTAGTTTTCGTGTGAAGAAGTAACAAACATCTAAACATCCAAAAATACAATCTTTCGCATTTATAATATTATTGTGATACGAAATTTTAAATGTTTTTTTCATCTTCACTGCAAAACTTCTGAACGGATCAGGCTGGAATTTAGATGTAGTTCTAGACCTTGATTAAACATTGGTATAGACTACTAAAGCTGTTCTTAGAAGTGTTTGAAGGTCAGAAGACGAGCTTCTGACGTCACGTTGTTCGGTTCCAGCTGGTGCACATCGACATGTCTCCGAACTTCGCGGGCACCCTGATGGGCATTACCAACTGCCTCTCCAACGGCGTCTCCATCTTGGTCCCGCTGGCCGCCGGCGCGGTGCTGCAAGACGAGGTAATACAAAAAGACGCGCAGTTCGAAGAACAAAATAGATATACAAATGTATACCTAGTGATTTGTTTTTTGCATACTTTGGCCTGCGTGATATCAAATCTTTTGGTTCAATTCCTAAAAGACCTTTGTTTGATCCGATCCCTTCCTTCTGACTGTACTATATACGTTGTCCTCGTGTCCGTAATGCATCTTACCCGTCAGTCATGACCTACGGAGCTGAGACGTGGACACTCACGGTAGGGCTGGTCCACCAGTTCAAAGTTGCTCAGCGAGCTAAGGAAAGAGCTATGCTCAGAGTTTCTCGGAAAACCAAAGTTATCGACATAGCTCTAAGAAATTAATAAATCCCAAAAATTTACGATCTCGACGGGATTCGAACCCGCACCTTCCCCTTCAGCGCAGGGTTGCTCTTTTTCCAACTAAACTACGTTTGACTCGGCGAGATAAGATCACGTAGCTTAGTTGGAAAAAGAGCAACCCTGCGCTGAACGGGAAGGTGCGGGTTCGAATCCCGTCGAGATCGTAAATTTTTGGGATTTATTTATTTCTTTGAGATTACCCAGAGTACTATAATAAATAAAACCTTAGCTCTAAGAATTAGCAAGGTGAAGCGGCAGTGGGCGGGTTATATAGAGCGAAGACCCAACCACCACTGGGATAAACGTGTTTTTGTTTTGAGTGGAGACCAGGCGTCGGTAAATGGTGTGTGGGACGCCCTCCGGCCAGGTGGGATGACGACCTGCGAAGTAATGCAGGCAGATGCTGGATGCATCAAACTGAAGACAAGGCGCTATGGCGCTCTTAGGGGAGGCCTATGTCCATCAGTGGAACGGAATGATGATGATGATGATTGAATGTCAAGTCTTTCAAACAGGGCATTCTAAATTAATTATTATTTCTAAATTACGGCATTTACGGGGTCGGCAACACAATGTCATCTACCTTTGTGGTATGAAAACATTTCAATTGTCCTTAGTCCAAGTGTTTCCGCAGACGGATCCAAACGACTGGCGCAAAGTGTTCTACATTGCCTCTGCGATCTACATCGCTGCCAATCTGTTCTTCCTTTGTTTCGGAACCTGCGAGACTCAGCCCTGGAACGAGCCGGTTGGAGACAAACCTGATGCAGGTAAATACGATCAGCTAATATTTCGATACGGAACACTGTTTTCGAATCTCTGACCGAACTAGATGAATACTACCCTTATACATTACGTAAACCACCCATCAACGTATCTGTTATTATTTACCAAAACGTCTTTATCGGTGAACTGTATAAAATCATTCATTAATTTATGTAGGTATCAAAGTATACCAAAAATAATGTATATTGATATTTTATTCAATGCAATGATATCTTTTTATTTCAGAAACAACAGAAAAAGCTGAGAAAACTGAAAAAGTAATATAAGTTATGTGTAAGAATTGAAATTAAATTTGAAGGCCGTAACCAAATGGCTTTAATTTAATTTTGTTTTGTAAATAGTTATTGATTATTATTTATTAATGTTCCAAATAGGTTCTTTTATTTCGTCCTATGATTTTTAAAAATAGGCCCAACACCTTAGTAATTAACCTGCGGCCTACCATAATGGTATTCCTAGTCCATATTATGTTTTGTGCCAAACAGTGAGATCCGTTCAGTACCTAGTTATAATATAATAAACTCCTTCAGTACGAAATAGAACTGACTTGCTCTTTCCTGACAGTATTTCAGTGGCGATGAGTGTGTCATCTTATTCTGTAGCAGGCTGCCTCTGACCTGCGACTACAGAATATGGCCTACAAAGTGAAAGGAAACATTTAACTCTTGACCTTGCAGTATAATTTAAAATAACCCTTATGTGATTTTCACGTAGGATCACTCTTTTCAATCAAATAAAACAATTAGAGTGATAAAGTCATAATTAAAAATCAAAGTGATCAAAATACAGTTTAAAATTGATTTTTATATTCATAAAAAAGTTGTTAAACACCTAAAAATTCAAAACATAAAATATTATGAAACGTGTGACAACATGATTCATTTCGTTTGTCCAATAATCGACATTATGTGACAAAACCAAAGTTTCACTAAACTCTCAGTAAAATGTAGCTGAGAAAAGTAAACTACCTACAAACTAATTGTATAATGTTTTATTATTTGCAACACGGCGATTTTCAGTATTCATTATTCATTTTGACAGAATTACAATTAGGTTTGAAAATTTAGTCATTCGTTTGGCTGCTGTCAGTTTAATTAAAATTTAACCGGTTTCGTGGAATTCAATAAAGAGAAAAGTTTAATTAAAACAAAGAAAGGTATTGGAAACCATCCGAAGCAATCTATAGCAATCTATAGCAATCTATAGCAATCTATAGCAATCTATAGCAATCTATAGCAATCTATAGCAATCTATAGCAATCTATAGCAATCTATAGCAATCTATAGCAATCTATAGACAAACTTTCACTTTAGAAAAGTACTTGACGTTTGATTTAGATGCACAAACAAAACTCGTAGTTCATTGCTGTGTGCACACTGAATACAAACAAACTTCGGAACTAGTTATTTTAGCAGTCACGTCGCTTGTCATTAATATTATTAATTAATAGTATTACTAAGAGAACCAACTCGATTGAATCTCGAAAATAAAGATATTATTATTTAGTTGAAGTATGCATGACACATCTTTATTCGTAAAATTACTGATAAAGCAACATTTCTTCCTATAGAAGGTACACGTGATAATTATAAAGTTGTAAAAAATATTTGTTAGAGGTAGGCAGATATAACAATATAAATGTATATTGTCTCTCAAAAAGGTAGTTAATCTACGAGTAGCTTACGTGGCAGTTGCTTCGACTAGGTAGTGCTATTTATTGTAGTGAGTAATTTATGGTAATGAGTAATTACATACATAGAATAAGGCACACTCTTCCATTGCCCATGTTGCATCTACAGCGCGCCCCTTCGGGTACACCACAAAGACTGGGCAGTGTAAGCGTTAGTATGCTTATATAACTGAGATAAATTAAATATGTCTTACAAACATACAAAACATACAATAACTATTTTTCTATATAAACTATCGTAGGTAGTTTGAAATAGGTTGTAGTTTTTTAATTCATGACGGATGTAAGCGGGTTAAAGTAACCCTATTTGTGTTGGAAGAACAACAACGTTTCATCCCTTACCGTCTAAAACGAACCGCACTCACCCTGAAGAAGTCGAAACATTGGTGATCTTCCAATACAAATAAGGTTCGTAGTTAACCCGCTTACATACGTTATGAATACAATAACTAGCTAGCCTAGACCAAACGAGTTAATAGAACTCTACACAGTTCTAAAAGTATTATTATATGCGGCGCTCAGTGGAACCAGACTGAACCCACGCCACGCAATTTACCTATACGACAAAATGTATGTGTGTGTGTGCCATTACGACCTTTAAAACTCTCCAGATCCATTCGTACCTACCCTTGCACCCTAGTCGTACCTCTGGTTGTAACTACGACGTAGCCAGTTAGTGCGAGTTGCAACAGTAAGACCCGGAAAGCGAGGCTCCCACGGAAACTGCACGAGCTACCAAATATTAGCATCTCTGTTTCCACACTATCTGTAATTATTAGCACAGTCCCCTGCCTGAATACTCGCTCGCTAATTAAACCAAATTCAAACGCACACGAATAATAGAAGCGTTACTATGCTCTGATAAGTACGTGGAATATTATTATTATCATCAACTTAATTTTAGGTGCCAATTCAGGATTCACAACTTACCTAAACTATTACCAACTATAAAATTTTCTCCACTTTAGTTTAGAACTCTATTCAGTTAGTTGTACACAGTTTTAGTACTGTTTTAAAATATTTGAGCAACCAATGCATTTATTTTGACTTTTAAAATTAATTCGAAGGTGTTGCCAGTAAGATTTTTTTTGAATAAAACCGGCCAAGTGCGTGTCGGACTCGTGCACGAAGAGTTCCGTACATTACGTATAAAAATGGCAAATAAATCACGTTGGTTGTAAGGGAGCCCCCTTAAATATTTATTTTATTCTGTTTTTTAGTAATTGTTGTTATAGCGGCAACAGAAATACATCATCTGTGAAAATTTCAACTGTCTAACTATCACGGTTCATGAGATACAGCCTGGTGACAGACGGACAGCGGAGTCTTAATTTTAAGCACTGCTACAATATTTATTACTGTAATGTGACATATTTCAAGAAATACCTTCTGTTGTTATACCTAGAGAGGTTTACAAAAGTTGTGTCTCTGAATTTGAGTTGGTTATATAACTAGGTAGGTACCTACTATTTATAAATACTATTTAACGGGTATTTATCGCGGTTACTACAAGAGAATGGTTCGGGAAGCGATTGAAATTAGGAAATATCCTAATTTCAATCATGAAGACGGTTTCAAACTCTCTGCCTCGTGGAATCCAGTAATAGCCAAGTGTACTCGTCGTAGTCCGGTTACTCAGTGAGTCGCGGACACTGTTAGTGTTGTGTGTCGTCCGAGTGTGCAGTTGGACATCCCTACTGTCGAAAACTAAGTGAGGGTAGTTTCAAGAAATGTTGCCCCTGCTTCGCAGAGGCGGCAACTCGAGTACGCCAGTCATCCCGTGACCACGGCAGTGTGTAAACCTGTCGAAACGTCGGGAAAATAAGGTAATAAAACGCGATAACTTATATAAGAATACCCGTTAAATAGTACCTATTTATAAATATGTGTTCAGATCGCGTAAGTTTAAAAATATTTAGGTACCTACTATCCTTTATTTGTTTTGGAATCCCTCTTTCGTTCAATATTGAGTCATCTAGTGTTCTGTTAATTTTCAGAGCACCAAATGTTTTACTTGGAAACAGTTTTGTGAACTAGCCTTCAAGGATTTCAAAGGGGTTGGAAAAATCCAATATATTTTAAGCGTTCGCCTTTCATCGTAATTTCTGTTCAAAAATAAACACCTGCTTGCTGTAGATAAAGTTGTAGGAAACAATCATTAAAACAATATTGACTGCTTTCTTCTACACCAACAATTGCCACTACCATAAATATTTAATAAATATGAATAAATATTTATTTTTAAATGAAACGGAGGCGATATTGGAATTGTTAAAACGAATACAGGAGGAGATGGTTGCACTAGATATGACAAACATGGAAGAAACCATCACACAATGTACCAGCCGCTTTGTTCCGTTCTTTATTAAAGCTGGTAGTTAACTAAACAAAGCATTCCGAATAAGAGAACACTTTTTTTGTTTGTTTTATCTGCGGCGGCTTGGGAAATTAACTGCGGAAAACAGGAACTGTAGGAAATTGAACCACAAGTAAGAAGTCTTGTTTTTTACACATTTAGGTTTTGGAATCATAGTTGAACGTTTCGTCTACATCCTGATACTAGCAGAGTCTTTATTGAAAAGTACATATCGTCGTTTGTTCTGTAAGTTGTGACACAAACTGCAAAATACTAAGGCTCTTAATGAAAACTTACTCAGTCATCTCGATAAATACTTCAGTAATACTTTTCGATGGCATAAAAGTCACTCAAGCATTATGATAGATCTATGACTGAGCAAGATTTTTTAACTTTATCCTAGTCAAGGTGTCGTCGACCGCGGCCGATATGGTCTGACTGTGCGATAAGACCACCATGTAATCATTAAACCTGCCACACAGGTAATGCAACCTATGTCTATGAAAATAAATGCTACAAAATTACAAAGAAAAGAAAAAAGTATAGGAACTAGATAGTAATTTTGTAGCATTGTGTGTGTGTAGTGAATACGTTACGTCCATCGAATCTGGTCTACGAAACAAAAGTGTAAACTAAAGTCCTCTTAGAACCAATTCCGGTCACACCTGACTGCATGAAAGCATTCTTGGTGTTTTGCCCAAAACCTGCGCCGAGACGTCAAAGGTTCACTCGATCGGCATCACAATTCCAAAACCGCTGCTCAAACAGCGAAAAAGAATTTTGGGCGCCCCTACTAGAAGTTAACATTTTCTAGAATGTCACCCCATTAAGATCTTGAAATCTATAGTTGTGATAGACTTGTCGCTCAATATTTTTGGGTTATTATAAGCACACAACATAGCAAAAAAGGAGGCTTACGAGTGTAACGTGTCGTTCTGTATCTGTAAATAGGATTGTAGCTTTCAAACGGTTGAACTGAACATACTTATCTGGAAGCAATTCTCCTCGTGGTCGGTGGCTAAGATCTTTTTATCACAAAGATACATTAATTAAATACCTGGCAATGTCTAGAACTAGAATCAGGAGTAGGGGTGTCAAACTCAGTTTTTCCATTTCATTTAAATCGTAGTAAAGTTGGGCGGCGCGTTGCCAGTTATTAAAGCCGCATCGTTGCCCCAGTCTTCTGTCTCTGTCCCCAAGCGAGGAGTCATTACATCAGGCATGCATTTACAATAGAAAATGTACCAATCAACTAAACTAAAAGGAGGCAGGGCAGCTCAAAAAAGTGCGTTTAATTTAACAAGTTCATGTCCCACGACGCACACATCACCGCGCTGCCCCAGTGTCGGCGGCGGCACGCTCCTGCGTGTCGCACTGGATGCGTTAAACAGCCCTATAGTAGGTACCTAGTAGATTATATAAATGATATATCATTCACTTATTCCCTGGTTCCAAGTGTACCTAAAGCACAAATTATTGTTATATTGTATCGGTAAATTGTGTTTGTACCAAAATAGTCGTGACATTTGACATTGACTTTTTAGTTCTTGGAGATGATAGAATCTTTTTTTTTAGAAACTTAGTACATTATTAAAGATTTCTTCGAACATTCTTTGCTTTGTTTGACCCGAATCTGGTTTCCAGCACCTAGAAAAATCGACCGTTTGTAATCTTGTAAAAGTAATTACAATAGGTATAGCCTTTGTTTAATAGGAGCAGGAGCACTAGGTACAGAGAACATACAAATCTTTCGTTTTTACTAACATCAAATAAAGACAACGGATGCTTGTCATTGTGTACTAATTAACTTCCCTTGTGCTCAGTTTTTAATAAGTTTACTTCGTGTTAGTACAAAAAAGCGCTTGTTGGTTTCATCAATTGACCATTAACCCAATTTCAATAATAATATTTGATTCACCTACCTCTATGGAAGTTGACCTTTTAAGGAAATGTACGAAACTGGACTAATACCGGTTCATAAATAAGCTTACTTAACCTCGAACTCTCAAGGTCTCAAGGTTACACACCGTACATGGTGCCAAAATCAATTTGGTCACTTAGCATATAAATGTTCTGTTGCATAATCAACAAAAGTTTTAGTAAGTAAGTTAAAAGAGAAGTCATGGTCCCTCAAAACGTATACCATATCCGGTTATGTTATTTTAACTGGTTTGTATAGATTTTTCAGAACTCAAGATTTTTTTCTCAACAATTACAAAACAAGCACTTAAGTAGAGAGTCTGTCAAGGTGGAGAGTCAGATTTAAACAGTCATACTATCTACTCGTATTAGACATGTGCGCCGATGCTTATTTGACCGGCGGCGGCGTCTGGCGTCCAATTTGTCGGCGGCGGCGGCGTCATCGGCGTAATCGGCGTGGATGTGAAATTAAGTAAAAGACGCCTTAATCCTTATTAAACTTTTTATTCATTATTTATGACAGACACCTATTTGTCTTAAACAACTATAAAATCAAAATTTCAATAACAAAAAAAACCTCTATGGCAACAATCAAATCACATATTACAAAAAAACAGGGAAAAGAAAGGTTTTTTTAAGCGAAATGCAAATTACTTTAATGTTTGCACTTGCTTCTTACACATGTCATAATTATCATGTATAAATATTATTTTGTGGAAATTTTGTAGAAATTTGTTAAATAAAGTGATTTATTTAATGTTATAAACATTGATTGTTTGTAGACGCCGATGACGCCGATGAAAAATTCGGCGGCGTCGGCGTGGCTAAAACGATCGGCGGCGTGCGCCACGCCGATCGGCGCACACGTCTAACTCGTATATAAAAGACTCGCCCCAGCTTCGCACGGGTAGATATAATATTTAACAAAAAATTTAAAAATTATAGATAGATAGATAGAAAATGCTTTATTGCACACATAACTTTAAAATAACAGACAAAGATAAAATGGAGTACATAAGAAAAATGTGACAATTGGCGGTCTTATCGCTCAGGAGCGATCTCTACCAGACAATTATATATATAAATAGAATAGATGTGCGTGTAAATACAAATAGTTGTAATTTGTTGTTTCGTTTTGTTATTTTTGTGTCTTTGTTGTAATATATTGAAAAGATCCATTGTAGTCCTAATAAAATCCAACAGATTTTAACATTCTACAACATTTTGAAGCGAAGCTCTCGAGTTAAGCTCCGTACCCGATTCTCGTCTCAACATCTCCGAGTGAATGAGTCTCCGAGTCTCATATCTCCGAGTGATTGAGTCGAATACCGAGAGCGCTGCCAGTTTACAATAGGTAGGTACCTACGTATCACACTGTGTAGGCAGTAACGTTTGCCTTGGGCATCAATGCTTTGAGAGATATGTTTCGGGAACAAGACAATAATTCGATTTGAAAAAATCTGTAAACATGCAGTCTTTTCCATCAACTATTTTGAATATATTATACGCTTTTGCATGGAATCTTGAACGTAATTTTACTTATTTGTTGGCAAACCAACATGTCAGGGAATACTGGGGATTCTGATGCCGCAGCGACAACAGCAGATTCTCCATTATTTTCCTTATTATAGTTAAAACAGTCGAAGCCTTATTTTAATTTTGCAAACGAAAATAAAACCCGATGTCAATCTGACAAGCAAAGGTATTTTTAGGACTAATGGAAAGTAAAAATGCCGATATTCTGACGGCGTCGGTTCATTTCCGCCAGTAGATGGCGCTGCTACTTTTAACGCGCCGGTGTTTTTAAAGGAAATTAACACAGATGGGGTGCGTAATTTGAAGTGACATTTGACTGATTTAGTTAAATTATTTGCAGACATCTGGTGAGTTTGTCTGCGCAAAAATAAAATATTGCTCCATCGTAAAGGGGTGACACAGCGAATGGGCTGTACAGGTGTAGGTACTATGTATTTTGTATTTTATTGATAAACACGGACCTATGAAGACTGATAAATAATTCAGACGTTATTGATAGGTTTGTTTGTTTGTTTTTTTTAAAGTAAATTGTTTTTTGTTACTCGCAAACGTACTCCAATGCTTCAGCGACCCTTATAATAAGAGAAGTTCATAACGGATGTAAGCGGGCTAGCTACGAACCTTGTTAGTGTTGGAAGAACACCAACGCTAACCCGCTTACATCCGTAAAGAATTCATCAAACTACTATAGTTTTTATAGTCGCCATTTTCGTCTGCCCTTTGCCGTTTCCAGCCAGTCCTTCGTCAATCAGTCACTTTTATTAAGTTATATTTTTCTATATAATTAGGTACAGGGTGTGTTTCTTGCAGCGGAACAGTGCAGGCTCAAACCATATAATCAGCTATTGCATGAACCTATAAAGCTTGTATGGAATAACATTAACTACGTAACGTCTCGCCACGAAACGGGAACAATTCTTTCAAAGTAATCTACACGTAAAATTCGTACATATAAAACTTGCTAAGAAACACTTAAAAAATAGTTAGGGACCTACTCATTACAAAGTAATAAAAGTAAAACACACCAGTGTGAAGTAAATCCGTGCAGTCTCTGACGATTCTCTGGGTTACGCCTAACTACTTATCATAAAAACTCCCTTACCTAGTACTTATCATAAAAGCTAATATCCACTGCGTAAGGTGCGGAGCACACCGGCCACTTATTGTGGCAGACTGCTACTTTTATTATGTATTATCTGCTACTGTGTCTCTCACGTTGTCTTTCTGACTCACCACGCAGGCACGACCCAGGAGTCACGACACCACTTGCTACTTTTAGGTAAAACGCACGTAGGCTTTTATCGCTCATAGCGATTTCTTTTACTTTCCGCTACTGAACGCGAGTGGCGGTCGCATACGCAGCTGCGCGACTTCTACACAGTAACTTAGCAAGAGACCTATCGGGAGCATACACCATACATAGCGAAAACAGAACGGAAACTTAAACAACGAATCCATAGCAATATGATAGCAAAACTTCATATTTGCTATTAAAATTTCTTGAAAACTTGAAATATTAATTTACGTCGTACGAGGTTTTCTCTATTCTATGAGGTTTTTTGTTGGGAAACCGATTTCTTATTTCACGAGTTTAAGACAATCTCTCAGTCGTGTTAAATAAATCAGGTGCGTCCAGAATAACAATCAAAAGATGCTATAAAACATGTTTTTATCAGCGTGGAAGACGTATAAATCAAAAACTACTGTTTTTGGTTTGAATTATTTTTATATAATATTTTTATACTTATCGCACTGTTTTTAGGGTTCCGTACCTAAAGGGCAAGACGGGACCCTATTACTAAGACTCCGCTGTCCGTCTGTCCGTCTGTCACCAGGCTGTATCTCACGAACCGTGATAGTTACACAGTTGAAATTTTCACAGATGATGTATTTCTGTTGCCGCTATAACAGCAAATAAAATACAAAATAAAATAAATATTTAAGGGGGTTCCCATACAACAAACGTGATATTTTTGGTGGTTATATAGATAATGGTACGTGTGCGAGTCCGACTCGCACTTGACCGGTTTTATATTAATTTGCACAGTTTTTTTTAATGCAACAGGTTAGTTAATGTGGCTTTTAATGTTTCTTAATCTGGCTGGACGCACCTTAAGCCGCTCACGCAATAGTAGCTAATGTACGGTCCTCGCGCGTCAGCCTTCGCTGACACTTTTTCTGAGCTAGCTGTATTGTAAAAGCAGCTGCCACATAAAGTGGTTGGTCTACCTGGTACCTGTTCTCATAACAATGCGACGGTATTCAACTTTAGCCAAAGCTACCGAATTGGCCATTAAAGCAATATTGTGGTCTGGATGCCGCTGTGCGGAATTGCTGCAGGCGGTCTTATCGCTGACTATTATGTGTTTTATATCTTCTAAAAACAATAAGAAAATACTTATTTTTCGTGAAATTGTGAGAAATATCTTGAAATTTGGGTACAAGAAGAAGAAGAACATTAATTACAAGCCACCCCGTTATATACGAGGTTATAAAACTCCCGAGCGTAGCGAGGGAGGATGACAAGACCGAGATATAATGGGTGGTTTCGGCCCGTGTGAAAATAGTATTTTTTTAACTTGGGGCTAAGCCACCCCGTTATATACGAGGTTTATAAACTCCCGAGCGTAGCGAGGGAGGATGACAAGACCGATATATAATGGGTGGTTTCGGCCCGTGTGAAAATAGTATTCTTTTAACTTGGGGCTAAGCCACTCCGTTATTTACGAGGTTATAAAACTCCCGAGCGTAGCGAGGGAGCATGACAAGACCGAGATATAATGGGTGGTTTCGGCCCGTGTGAAAATAGTATTTTTTTTTAGTAATTTATTGCCATATTCCAATGTAACTTAAAATCCTAATTTCACTTGGTCTACTTATGTAAAGCAGTGTGCATAGATGTTTGACGCTGGTGATATAACTTACTCCACAAGGGTCAACATAACACCAGCGCTGAGTAGGTATTTTTAACCTATCTACTCAGCAACATGCTGAGTTGATACCTTTTTGGCTCGACACTGGGTGGTTTGCCAGGCAGGTTGCGGAAATTACTAGGTAGGTAACCAATACTGTTTAAATTTCTGACAATTTAGTTTGTACCAAGTATAGTTAACCGTTATTGGACTTACCTGTCACTCGTTCTAGTTTAGTTTCTTCCTCGGATGTATGGTAGTTCTAATGTGTCGTGTCAAATAAATCAATTCATTTTCATTTTTTTCATTTTCATTTTCATTTTTTAACTTGGGGCTAAGCCACCCCGTTATATACGAGGTTATAAAACTCCCGAGCGTAGCGAGGGAGGATGACAAGACCGAGATATAATGGGTGGTTCCGGCCCGTGTGAAAATTGTATTTTTTTAACTTGGGGCTAAGCCACCCCGTTATATACGAGGTTATAAAACTCCCGAGCGTAGCGAGGGAGGATGACAAGACCGAGATATAATGGGTGGTTTCGACCCGTGTGAAAATAGTATTATTTTAACTAGGGACTAAACCACCCAAAGTCGAATCGTTATCGAATAGGACGAATGTCTTGTACTGGCTGGAGATTTCAGTAAAAATTCAAAAGAACAAATACTTTAATCCCTCGGGTATATACCTACTCAAATTTAGCGCTTGCTAAGTTACGCTCAAAACAATTTTTAAGCAAGAGAATTCAAGACACAATAACAACAACAACAACAACCACCATTTTTACCCAATTCGGAACAATAGTATTTACCTTGTAATATTCGAATAGCTATAGCTTGTGATATTCGGTAACATGAGCACAACCAACGCTCATACTACCGACTTTATGTTCAGTAAATTACGTGAATAATTTAAAGAGCTTTATTGAAAATAAACCGTAACTTTTAAAACTTACGCAAAATTTTCGTTTTCATGACACTTCCCGTTGAACAATACTATCCGAGCTGTATCAGTGCACAGCACACTGAATAATGTTAGTTAAAATTTAGTATCAAAAATTTGAATGTCATTCAACTGGCATCTCTACAAATAAACTAAAATTTTATTTCTATCTAATAAACAATTTCGTTGTAGTTCATTGTTCTATTCTTCTTTGTGTTTGTGTGAACTTGTATGACACAGAGTCACAATGGACAAAAACCACCTAAAAAACAATATAAATAGGAGTTTTGTTAGTTTGTGTATCATAAATTACGATGACGGACACACGAGCAGTCTGCTTCATCTTTATATATAACATTTATGTTATTGAATCTATTCAAATCAATAAACTTAAAGAAATTGAAGCTCAGGTATGTACCTACGTGTTCGTAGGGGGGGGGGGTGAGTCTATTAGACGATAGTAAGGAGACGTGATCGTCACGTCTTTTATTTCTATGGTATTTGCGTCATTCCCTGTCCACACGATAGAGGCGTTGTACCATAATCTAAATGAAAACGAGACGCCACGATCACGTCTCCGTCTCGATACTAACGTCAAAGAGACTCTCCCCTCTGTACAGTATAGTAAAATATATTATTTAAAGTAAAGGTGTTGTGTTCAAAAACAGTGTTCAAAGCTACCACAAGTTAGGGGTGAACTAATTTATCGGGATTTTACCACAAAATGAAATACGTTTTGGGTTCAAATAAGTCTAATAATAGCTATAGTGTAAAGGTATGCTTATTAAATTTGATAGTTTTTTGTAGCCTTACATAAAGTAGTAATCACAATTATATTAAAAATACAAAAGTTTGCATGAATAGAAAAATAATAAAACAAACGGATGAATATTTGCACGCTAAAACTGCTAAACGAACCGGGCGGATGACATTTTCGAAATAACTTTTAATCCTTATAAAATGACTGCAAAGCAAGAGCTAGTATTAAATTTTAACCATGGTGGAAAATTCACACAGCGTCTTATGGTCCCGAACAAATAAATAAATACGATAAGACAGCCGTCAGACAGCTCTACATATTCCGGGTAATATTCTCATTCCATAGGTCAAATGTTCAATTATTGCGCGACAGCCACTCGAAGTCCGGTCATCGTCGAATTAAAATTATTGTCCCTTCGGTTAAGTCGTCGTTAGCGAGGCGCTTCCGCTCTTTCTCCTTCCCGAATATCTATCGGCGCATTATTAATATTAAATACACACTGTGAGCTCTTATCGTGTTCTCCTTGGTGTGAAGGAGGAGGTTCGAAAGTGGCTTCTTACATTGGACTCGGCGCCCGCGCCACCGAGACTTATTCTGATTCAACGCTTATTTATACATAAGGAATAGTCTTACATATTTTTCTTCACTACCACCCCACTTCACGCCCCCACCTCCCCTATCCTCCGCCCCACCCTTAAGTCGTGTTGTGTCAACAAAATAATATTTTATCAGTTTTTCATTACATTGTCTTATTCTACTTCTTAACTATTGCTTTAATTGTACATGTTTTTCACCTTTAATTTTATTATTTGATTATTAGTAAGTTTTTTAAAGTAATTTTCTACATTGAGCTCCTGCCCTGCTTACTACAGTCCTAAAAATGAGTTTGTGTTTCGGCCTCCCGCGATAGAGTTCCTGAACCTAGTGCTCCATTTTCTAAGAGTAAATAAATTGATTTTGTATTTTTATATAAGGTTTTTGTTATTATAGTGCGTAAGCCCTCGTACTCTGGCTAATTTATAACAAATCGACTCCTACGTTACTTTGACCTCGAGGCGTAGTTGGTTAGCGCACCCGTACCGAAGTAAGATTACGGGTTCAATTCCCGTCAAAGTTGAAAACTTTATAGGATATTGTTGGATTTCTCAGTAGAATAGCTGTATTAGCAAATTCTTTTATTTCACAGGCACCACTACAAAGTGATCTCAGTGTCAACATAACCATATCTCCTCTGAGAAATGAGGACGGAGCTAAGAACGCGAGTGTTCCACCTAGAGTCACCGCGACCCCTGGCGATGCAAGGGTCAAGCGGCAGTCTATGGAATACCCACCAGCAGGTAATGTGCGTGTGGCATACGTCCAGCTGTTTGTGGCTGAGATGATGATGATAGGTACCTTACTTTCTACGGCTCACGACCCAAACTCTAATCTTGACCTTTGATTGTGTTATTAAGCGCGTGCTCTGATAACGCGCGTTTTAAAATCCATGTATTCACCTACTAGTACTTACTACGGTGGATTCACGCAAAAAGGGCCCACCTGTGGCCTAGTTGCGGAAAGCAGTCCAGGAACAAGTAACTACTAGTACTTGACGTTGATTTATGAGTTTTGAATCGCGCTTTTGAATACCTGAAGCGCGTTTGGCTGTTAACAGGGAGCGTGATGATGAGACAATTTGAAATTTTAAAAGTATCCAAGAGTCGTCAGGACTGACTTCTGAGGACTCTTGGAAACGTCTGAAGGCAATAAAGCGCTGTTTGTTTTGATTTTTTAATTACGAGCATTACCAAAGCGCACATTTAAAAACAGCTAATATGTATTGCTCTAAGAGAAACCATTAAGTCGGCCCTGTGCAGTATGCAGCGCCCCGCCCGTGCTAGCGGTGGCTCGCAGGTTCTCATCGTATCAAACGACACGATACTGAAATCTACTTTCGAGAAAAATAGGATGTGGCTGTGTGTGTTTATGTTTTTTATGTTTGTTCGCCGTGTATTTGTGTTTTAGTACGTCAAAAGTGGGTTTTACTGATTGTTTTGGTTTTGTATACCCAATGATGCCGGGCACATCCCGGGCACATCCTGGGCACATCCCGGGGTGGACACATATACATTTCATTTAATATTTCCGAGGGATTACTATTTTTCTTGCTAAACTTTTTGAGATATAAAAAAATGAACTCTGTCTTAAAAACATAAAAATATTTAGATACCATTAGGTTACCTAATGGTGGGTATTCAATTCGCCAAAAAAGTATAAAATATGTATTATTTTTTATGTCTAGTTGTGTTGGGCAACCCGGCGGCAATGCAGACAAAGTCGTTGTACATGTTCGCCCAAGTGCTCAAGGGGATGTACGCCGCAGTCAAGAGCCGGGAGCGGTTCAGCGCGACCGGCGTCAACCCGGCCGTCAAGATGTTCAAAGGAAAGTTCTTTAACCTGTTCTTCCCTCCAGAAAGTACAGTTGAAAACTTTTTTAAATGGAATCTGGTGACTCGCGAATAGGTTTTTTATTCAAACAAAAGTACATCAAACTATTCATTTCAATTCGATATTTTCATATGTGTTTAGAGTAGCGTAGGAAAAGGAATGTTACTCGGCGATTTATCCCTGACTGTACACAATCTATACTAGACAAATATTTCGAAATAAATAAATGTTCAACTATTTGCTTTATGTTTTAGTTATTAACCATGTTTGGGAGTCGGATTGGAGATCGCAGAGGGGCAGTGTTCAATTACACAGAACGAAACTGTTACCTATTCTTTGGTAGATCCCCTTTTTTAGTTAGTTCCTATGATATTCACGGGGTAAGTTGGGAGAGAAGGGGAGGGGGGGGGGTCGAATCTTGCGCCACGCCCGCCGCACACTTACTCATACTTATTACCATTTTATCCTTAGTTTATCAGACACCTGCTCTTTATAACACAAGCTCTGCAAACTAGGGGTATAAGGAGTCTAGATGATGCTGTGTGAAACGTCCAGCATTATTTTAATAAGTTTATTTACCAAGTCCAACAACGATGGTAGTTATTGTAACAAGTGTAACAACGAAGGTAAAGTAACAATTTTATCGACGTCTCGATTCACAACGCGCTGGTAACAAACATTGCTTGTAATGCCCGTAGGTACTAGATTCTAGTCTATTCAAGATGTTATTGAAACAACAACCTATATTTACTTAACTTTAACGATCTTTATTTCAATCTTTCCAACTTCGACTAAATATAACTATGTCAGTGCAAGTTGATGAAAATCGCATATCAGAGACTCCATTCTGCTAAATTAATCGCTTCACTATCACAATGGTTTCTTCACAGAATGACCTACCTACCTATATATTCACAGTATTATGTCTTATGGTATACTGCTGTGAGGGAACGCTGCAGATATTAACACCGTACTTGTGCTGCAGAAGAGGGCGGTTCGTGCAATCTCTACTATGGGTCCCAGAGAATCCCTGCGTGCTAAATTCATGCAGAAATAAACATAATGACAGTCCCCTGTCAATATATTTATGAAAACTTATTGTACACTCATAAAATATCAAAAGCTTTCCTAAAAATAGCGATATACATAATATAAATACTAAAAATAGACATAAACTCGCTGTGCCCACAACCAGGCTTTACACGAATAATGTATATTTTAAAGGGCAATGTATACACATTGCCCTTTAAAAGATACATTAATTGCTTCTACAACGAAACTCCTAGTGAGTTGCAAAATCTATCAATAAATAAATTCAAACAAGTTGTCAAAACCTTTCTGTGCCAAAAGGCTTACTACAAAATATCAGATTATTTAGAAGATAAAAAAGATTGGGACGGGTCTTGCTCCAACTCGAAACATAACATCTGACGAACTGGCTAAGTTTTAACCACCGACAATATTATCACAGTTTTAACCATAAACTTATACAAATCCTAATCCTCAAAGTTACTTTAGTCAGGGTTTGGTCCGGCCAAGTCGGAACCCTTCGTGCGAAGGGTTCCGAACCATTATATATGAAAACTAGCAAAAAATTCACGTTTAATATATGGGAGCCCCTTATTATATTTATTTTATTCTGTTTTTTAGTATTTGTTGTTATAGCGGCAATAGAAATACATCATCTGTGAAAATTCATTTGTCTAACTATTACGGTTCATGAGATACAGCCTGGTGACAGACGGACATCAGAGTCTTAGTAATAGGGTCCCGTTTTACCCTTTGGGTACGGAACCCTAAAAAGGTAGAATGAAAGAAACCAATGCTAAGCCATTGCTCAGTTGAGAGATTATAAATGTTTCTGTATCTGTCATTTTATTACTGCTTTAAATCGGGTAGTTACCTGGGTAAAAAATATACATACAGTCTCTCAGTTAGATTAGCAGAATATATTAGATACGTATTTTTTTTGTGAATTATACAAAAATTTACAAATAAAAAGCGCGTCAAAGTTTGAAAGCTTGTGACATCACGTCGCCGTGCTAAATATTGCCGCACGGCGTGACGTCACGCCGAAATTTAATTGGTTATAATAGCTTCAAATTTTTGGTATAATAGACAAAAAAAACTTTTCCAATATCTTCTAATAATCTAACTGACAAGTAATTACAACATTATTTTTTTTTTAAAAATGAATATTCCAGAGCGGTATATTATGTAATATGTAATAGCGGTGTATGTAATTTTGAAGTGGGATCCATACTGAGAGTCTTATCACTAAACCCATGATGTGCAAATCTCAGTATTCAGCACTATAACGATAAAGAGATAAACTATTGCCCTTTTATTAATTAATTAAAATAACAATAAAGGGTTTATCTAAACTACAACGATATAGTAAATACCTTTGTCAACATAATATACTTATTATATTTCAAGCACGCATTTGGGCCTAATTCTTACAAACACCCTCGCATTGTGTGAAAGCTCTTTATAAGGGAAATAATTTTACACCTCGACTTTTATGGGCGGGTAGGTGGCTTAATAATTCTGAGCATGAAAATGAAAAATGGCCTAAACAACGTTTTGTAATTTTTACGAGTAGGTACTTAAAATTTAATTATTTTGTTCAGACCTCTCGCATAAAACATTACAATGATGAATATTTGGTTATGTCCAGTTATTTTTTTAGCAGACTCCTGCCTGGAATTATACTTCAGCCACTTCTCTTGGGCATGTAGCTTGAACGAACGTTTTATTCAATTCAGATTCCCTTGAATGCGATTGTTTACATCACCATTAAGAACAACAAAAGGTAATCACATTACACTCCCTACTACAAAAAACGTTAGTAAAGTACATTATGTATGTTTGTGTACAAAGGATCATTTAATCAAGCGGATGTATCCTTTTTTTGTTAACGTTTACATTCTTGATTAGCTCGCATTAGCGATATGCGCAGACTAAGCGGATATGTCCATGCCTTGAGCGGACATCCACTTGTCACACATTGTTTAACGTTTTGATTTATGTTTCATTTACGTGTAATGCGTCCGTGTGGCTGTTAGCTCGTAGCACAGACCGAGCAAGTCCGCGGCTAATGGCATAATTGAAAGGATGCCTAGCAGGGGCACCGTACTTGGTTATACAATTTAAGATATTTTTAGGGTTCCGTTCAATTTAAGATATTTTAAGGTCTGCCTGCGACGCAGGAGGTTGCGGGTTCGATTCTCGCCTCGGGACAAATGTGTGTACGATCTGCAGACTTTGTTCAGGGTGTTCTGGTCGTTTTCTATGTATAATATAAAATATCTATCTATTGTATTGTATTATACATAATACAATACAGCTGTGCTGTGTGAATTATCCAGCTCTCTCTCGCTTATTCTCAAAAGGAAAAAAGGAACCCCTATACTATAAGAGTTGACAGACGGACAACAAAGTGACCCCTCTTTTCTCAGAAACGCGTGAAGGTATCGATTTGAAATTCACATCATATACTCAAGTTTGTAACCACTTAGAGCTTCGGTATAAATCAAACTTCTAAACTAACTCAATCAAAAGTTACAGCCGTTTATGTCTAATTTTTTTTAATTTTCCAAAGGAATCAGATGCACACAAAACCTATAGGGTACTTCCCGTCGACCTAGAATCATGAAATTTGGCAAGAAGCAAGGTCTTATAGCACAAATAAAGGGAAAAAATCCAAAAACTTTAAATTTGTAGTATATTAACAGAAAAATTTTTTTTTTAATCTCGTCATGTACCAAAAACCTATAGGGTATTTTCCGTTTACCAACAACCATGAAATTTGGCAAGAAGCAAGGTCTTATAGCACTAGTAAAGGAAGAAATCTAAAAACTGTAATATTGTTGTCTAATCACAAAAAACATTATTTTGATTCTCGCCATGGATCAAAACGTATATTATGATACCTACTTTTCGTTGAGCTAGAATTATGATATTTTGCAAGAAAGAATGTCTTTTATTTATCTATAATACAATGTTTAGTTATGGAACCCTCGCTGCGCGAGCCCGACTCGCACTTGTTGTTTTTATTTTGTAAAAAAGGGTACTTACTTTACCAAAGAAATATTGTTCGAAAATATTTTACGATACTGTCGGTGCCAGAAATTCGAAACAAACTTAGTTTTGACAGCTTTCATTCAAACTGTGAGCAATTTAATTTTGTTTCTATTTGTCCTCTAAATATACATACAAGTTGGTCGTTACAAGCGTAACGGCAGCGGCGCGGCGGCGGCGCGGCGGCGGCGCGGCGGCGGCGCGGCGGCGGCGCGTGGTGAGTCATTGTTCCCCCTCTGTATTTGAATGGAAAGTAAAAGATATCATTATCCGATGTAGGCCACTGTTTACCTCGAGCACGGAACCAGTAGATCAAGCAGTAGGAAAATATAAAATCTGATCATGTTTGTGTGTATGTCAAATTCATCAAGTTAAAGTTACCTATATAGGTAACTTTAACTTAATTATTGTACCATGTTGATGTATTTTATAAAATAAGTAAGAAATTTTCATTTTATACCTGAAAACGATTGGTCCGCCTAGTCGCAAGCAAGTGCGCGAGGTTTCATACAATTTCATGCATCATTTGTAAAATGAGATTCCTTCGTTCAGCGCAAACATGCATGTTCAGATAAAGTAGGTATGCTTGAGTACCTACTAAAGGAAATAAGTTATGAACTTGGCGAGCTATCAAGGTTCAATAATACTAAGTTCTCGGAAGTATTTACCATTCGGTGAAATAGAATTGTTTCCGACGAAAAGTAAACAGACAGAAATTACAAAACTATGTGTGTATTTTTATTCTAATCACTCTGAAAACCTGTGTTCTGAATAGGTACTGCTGTTAGTTTTTGGCTTCTCTCGCACGTGCCGTTAATTTGGATGTTTTACCTACTATCGATATCCGCGACACGCATGACGTAATTTCAGTCCTTGGTTCAAATCCCCTTGTAAAAGTAAAATTGGTAACAAAAAAATGGTACATACAAAATATGTAACAATGTAATTTGCCCTTTATGGACATGCAAATCTTTGTCTATTACATACGTTATATTATTGAGAAAAAACACTCTCTTGATACACCAATGTGAGAATAAATTCAAACCAGCAATCACAATTTATCTGAGCACAAGTTTTATGAAGTATTATTACTGTTTCTAATATTAACTATTCTGTGCCGTCGGCAAATTTACGTTCTTCAGAGAGGTTAGGAGTTATTGGCTTTTTACGTTACCTGTATAAGTCTTTGATGTGCTCCTGTGCCTACTCGATTATGTTTTCCAATAAGTGGCGCGATTAACTTGTACGTTATCGCGTCGTTTAGCTATTGGTAGAGGTTTTTGTGATTTATTATGCTTTGTAGTAAATGCGTCACGTAAGGTCAATTTAACATTTGGGGTAAGGCCCGCGCGGGCTTGCTCTTGTATGCAATTTGTGAGTCATCGCGGTTTGATTGATTGCTATGATAGGTCCCAAGGATTGGAGCCAAATTTCACAATGTAATCGTTTTAATAGAAAACAAGATCCGTCAAGTGCGAGTGTAACTCGCGCGCCGAGAGTTTCTAAAATTTGCCAATTACGACAAATACGTACCCACCGGTTAGACTTTGCTATTAAATATAACTGGATTTACTATAATTTTAAGACCTGCATTGGTAGGCAAATAAACATCTTTATTCATTTATTTATATATTATTTTCTTTAAATCAGTAATGGCGCACGAAAGTCATTATTATTTCAAATTTCAAGGTAATAGCTGCAGTAGTTACTGAGATATTCTAGAAAGACTGGGGAGGGACAGAGCGAGACGATTTATGCCATATTCTAGAAAGACTGGGGACGGACAGAGCGAGACGATTTATGCCATATTCTAGAAAGACTGGGGAGGGACAGAGCGAGACGATTTATGCCATATTCTAGAAAGACTGGGGACGGACAGAGCGAGACGATTTATGCCATATTCTAGAAAGACTGGGGAGGGACAGAGCGAGACGATTTATGCCATATTCTAGAAAGACTGGGGAGGGACAGAGCGAGACGATTTATGCCATATTCTAGAAAGACTGGGGAGGGACAGAGCGAGACGATTTATGCCATATTCTAGAAAGACTGGGGAGGGACAGAGCGAGACGATTTATGCCATATTCTAGAAAGACTGGGGACGGACAGAACGAGACGATTTATGCCATATTCTAGAAAGACTGGGGACGGACAGAGCGAGACGATTTATGCCATATTCTAGAAAGACTGGGGAGGGACAGAGCGAGACGATTTATGCCATATTCTAGAAAGACTGGGGAGGGACAGAGCGAGACGATTTATGCCATATTCTAGAAAGACTGGGGAGGGACAGAGCGAGACGATTTATGCCATATTCTAGAAAGACTGGGGACGGACAGAACGAGACGATTTATGCCATATTCTAGAAAGACTGGGGACGGACAGAGCGAGACGATTTATGCCATATTCGTCACCATAAGGGTTTCGAAACCGATCTCGAAACTTTAAAACACTACTCATTTACTTCAACTCTTTCCTACAATGACAAAATGAATGCCCAAAACTTTTTCGCTAATGCTTAAGTATTTTAATAGCCCTTTACAAAGAGTGATAAAAAGTTGAACAACTTCTTAGAACTTGTTAGGCAGGATTATTTCGTTAACCTTATATTTTATATATTCTGTCTTTCACCGTCAACTTTTCAGAGTATTCGAGGTAACGGCGCGGCGGTGAAACTTCAGTTCCTAATTAAAAGGTCCTTCGTGAAATAGACTGAATAAAAAGAAGCCAGGTTTGTTACTTTTGGGAAATTCGCTCAACTCTTCGCACTAATTACAATTGCGAATATTGTTAGTAGTGCGAAGAGTTCAGCATCACTACCTTCGAGGTCCTCTGTGGCGCGGTGGGCGGAGGTCCACCTGCGACGTAGGAGGTTGCGGGTTCGATTCCCACCTTGGGACAAATATTTGTAAGATCTGCATAATATTGATCCGGGGTGTTATAATGCATAATAAAAAAAATATCTGTCTCTGTTATTAAATTTTAAGCATGTCAGTCATCTAGTACCCTTATCAAAGGATCTGTTTAGCTCTGTCGGTTCGTAGAGTAAATAACACGACAGTAGTAGGTTTAGTACTGAATGTTTATTGATGTGAAACAAGGTTTTATATTCTATCTACTAGAGTTCTACCTCTAATTAATAAATGGTAATTGACTTATCTCATCTAAAGTAGCTAGTGGGTAGTCTGATATGCTTACATTTATTAAATAGAATTCTATTTTTCTTAACTTCTACTCGTCGTACGATAGATATGCTTTACGTAGGTGTTACGTAGGTACCTACACAACACTGTGTTGTTGTGTGTAAACCTAATACAAAGACTGGGTATCTATCTATCGATCTATGATTTATTCAAGGCCTAGTACTACCTTCATGGAAAATATCAGCCTAATGTAACAAATATCCAAACATCTACATAACCAAACGTTTGCATTTTTTATGTTACTGTGTATATTTTTTTACGTACTTACTGTGACACATAAACAAATGAAAAAAAAATAGCGCGATTTTTATCCGAGAAAATTTACAGGTCAAGTCGCGAACGTAAGCTAGTTTTTCCTAAGATTTGAACTCGTTTTAATTTTCCTCATGGCCGGAGCGGCTGGTGGTTATATTTGGCGATCGGTCACCATCGTAAAAGGCCCAGTTGCTCCAACTACGCAGGAAAAGGTTGAATGAGTTAAAGTTATTACAATAGTAACATAAAAAGGGCTTTTTATATCTTCTGACCCAACTTTGGTAGCGTATTTAGGGTGGAGTAAGTGCTTTATCTTAAATCAGGTACTTAGTAACTCAAAAAGTTAAATAAAATAATATTTATATCGGGCCCTTGTGGTCCACACGATTTACTAAAATATGAGCAAGTAGGCACTCAGTGCGAGGGCACGTCACGAGTGGGTGTTGATATTAATGAGTTACATCGCTGATAGAGCGGACTGAGAACGGCCTTTCTGGCTTAGTGGCTGCTTGACAGGAAGATTGTAGATTCAATAAGGACTTCTCTATTAGATAATGTTACCAGCCAGGGAATTATCACTAAAGAAGTCCCTCGATAAGGGATAAAACGTTCGTATTCCTCCACTAGTGACATATCCTCTAATAGTTCATAGTAAACCCGCTTACGTTCATTACGAATTTATAATTGGGTTTATTTTGATTCCCTAGCCACATTAAAATATCAAAATATATAATTAAACCGAAAGAAAAGACCGCACAAACATCTAAGGCACTACATATTCATAAAGGGGTTAGATTATTTATAAGCTAGGTACTTACCTGTAAAGCTTAAAGCTTTTTATTGAATAACCGGATAACAGGAAGTGTTTACCGATATCTTTCTGTGTAAAGAAACAGAAAAATGGCAGCCTGTTCTTATCAGCTTAGAGTTTCAAGGAGGTTTTATGTTACGCCATTTTGAGATACGCCCTCCGGCAATATTTTCACTTCACGATAAAGGAAAATTTTAGATTTATTATGATTTTCTTGGGTAATTTTGTTAATCAGTGGAATAAAAGGAAAAGGAATTAAATAAATTACGAAGTTGAGTTCAATTATTTCTTTGTAAACGGTTCAATTATTTTAATCTCCCGGCTTTGATTTTCTTTACCTACTTTTTTTAGTCGCGCAAGCGACGAATATTTTCCTCGATATATTACATTGAATGGCTTCACATTATATGCTGCTGATAAATGCTGTTTCTGACGTATCTAAATACATAATGGGATAGCCCATCATTAAGGGCGATCCATACAAGGCCTTAATCAACCTAATTCAAACAGGCGAACTGTACCAGTGCCAGCGTAACTGATGGCCCATTTACATAATGTACGAGCGCAAACGTCACAAACTAAAATAATGGTTGGAATATCCCTCACTATTTATTTTAGAGAAAGAGCCAGTGAATTCTATTTTATTTCACTCTATTTTATGTAAGCTTTAGGTGATTATATTTTGTTATGAGCTTGCGCTGCACGCACGCTACTGCATGCTGCACGCACGCTACTGGAGAATCTAGTTAGGTATTGCAACAAATAGACAAAACTTATTGTAACACCCTTTATTGAATGCATTGTAAACAATAGTCATGGCGTGAGAACTAGTCACCCCATGTGTATCCAGTATGCTAACGGGAGAGGTAGGAAGTAAAAAAATATCATATTCGCAGCTTCGCAAGAACACGCTGGAAGACAGTGAATATCCTATTTTGCAAGCTGCCAGTATACGCTACACGCATTTCCTTTCGTTGCTCAACGCAGGATGTGACGAATTCTCAAGCGAGAAAACTAAATGAAATTCACATTTCCAATAAAATAAACCAGTAATGCGCTCATTTGATATTGATTTTTACAAGTCAATAATTAATTTATAAATTAGTATCTTTATTTCGCCACTTGAATTTTTAAACTAAATGTTTAATTTTAGTTAACATACATTACATACATACATTAGTTAACCTACATGTGTGTTTATTAATGTGTAGTTTTTCAATTTTGTATTTGGTTGAATTGAAATATAAGCATAAGTAGAGGATTGTTTGGTTGCACTAAGCTTGTATGTATATGTGTTTGATTAAATATGTATATTGTTAGGAATATGATTACGTAATTATCAAATCTTGAAAGAGTGTTTTGAGTTAATAAGCATATATTTTTTATTTGTACCAGGTATTCTGGCAGGTTGTCTGGCAGAGATTGCTCTTGAGCGATACGACCAATCATCCAATTGTCCCTTATATTGTAATTGTTTTATTTGTAAATTGTTTTTAGTTTTAAGTGTGCAATAGAGTATGTTCTATCTATCTATCTATAAGTGTATAAGTTACAACTGTGACTCATTCAATAAAATAAAACAAGTTAGTTTTTCTTTAGTAAGTTGTTACACTTTAAATCCACATATGACTGACTGCGATGATGATGAAGTGATACTTATTGCTTCTAACAATCATTTAAAAAAATGCTATATTCTTCTAAGCTCCTAGCGCTGTAGTGGAAATCACTTGAAACCGCGTAGAAACTGCAAAATGCTGGCCTTGGAGAATATTATGTCATAACTTTACAAGCATCTCGAAGTGTAGGTACCTAATTAAATTTCACGGCCTTCTTCCAGACTAGGTTTTTGTATGAACCGCACGTCGGCAGAAGAAAGGCCGAGATACCTCCGTAGATATATCATTCCTATAATAATGTTAGGGCTTGGGCCTGATAATAAAATAAACGAGCACTATTTTTATAAAATATTATTTTATCTGTCGCTTGTGCTCATTTCGCTGGTATTCTTACTTATATTCAAGGGTTCCGTAACCAAAAGATGTTACTACCAGGACTCTAATACATTAGATACCTAGCCACAATATTAGCCATCTGTCTCGTCCATCTCTCTTTTTTACACATGTTATCTACGCAACCGCAAGTGTAGACCAACTTTTCAAAGTGATTCAATACAGCACGCAGCTATTATGCACCTACTAAAAAAAACCTTATAGGATATTATCTCTCAAATATGGGTTCAGTATAACCTCAGTGTAACTACCATAAAAACTCTTTATTAAGAACCATTAAGGTTCTGTTCGATCTTTAGCAACCCATCAATTGTTCAGAAACCCTCATTAAAGGACCTTTTAGACCAAAAATTGGGCTCACCTTTACAAAGGAATGCCACCCTTAGTAGGTAGTTAAGTATAATTTTATTTCGATAACATCAAAAATAGCTTTACTTTGACATTTTCCGAGGAAATAAGGGTGTAGCCACAAGTATTGCAAACTTGCTACCAAAATAATGAACATTTAACATTTTGCAGATCGTTCAGGGTAGATGTTTTAAATTTGTTAAGTTTTTAAAACAACAAAGATGGGGTCCTGGATAACGGAGCATGTTTTTTTGCGACCACAGGAGCGAAAGATGAGCGAAGGTATGTGCAAATTTTTGACAGTTTACTATTTTCTTTCGACCTGGCAAAAAGCAGTGTTGTTGGCTTGATGTGCTTATAATAATACAATTATATTACGTTTCTTATCAGTATTGCTCTCAGTGCTATCGGATAAACCGATTCGAGTTAAGTTTTATTCGAAAATTAACATAATCAAGTAGTATTTTTTTGTGTTCAGAAAATCGGTTCTTTCAGAATATTACTATGATGGCTCTAAAATACAACTGATATCGAGTGTAATTTTTTTTCTGAAATTATTTTAATAATTATATAAATTCTTTTATTAAAAACACGTGAAAAATCGTGAGCAGAAGCATATTTTATGATGAAGCAGAACAAATCTCCATCTAATAGCAAAAGCACTTTATCGCGTCATTTGAGTCCTATTGCGAGAATATTCTCAATTACATGTACAATACAAACAGACAGTCCGTTTTACGAGGAGGTAAACCAGTTACGACCGCAATAATCTACTTTCCCCTTCCCCGCGCCACCTGTTCGTGGCTATTCTTATTCTCTCCCACGAGAGCCTCTACTATAAGTTTCTGGGGTTAGATCTCACTATTGAGGGGTTTTGATAACCCAAGCAACTTTGACCTGCAACTTTGCACTAACTGATGCTGCATGAAAAGATGTAATTTTTGCACAATTCGATTCATCATCAGCCTATCTTAGTCCACTGTTGGACATAGGCCTAAAGAGCGCCATAAGCGCCCTGTGTTCAGCTTGACAATTGGATTAAAATCCGCTATGCCATATCATATGTATTTTTGAAATCATAAGACTTCAAAAATTAGCACTCACTTAGACAAAATATGGATTCCTCATTGTATATTAAGAATAGATCTCATAAGATCCAGTGACTAGATCCATGTTGGATCTACATATTGAGATTTGTATTTCTCATTAGATCTAGTGTGGAATTTAAAAAAATAAAATTGAAAAAAAATCAGTCCACACTGGACTGAGTCTTTTTTTTAAATTGCTGATACGATTTTCATCTGCCAGCACGGTACGTATTTTCATGTCATGTTTTTTCATGAAAACTCATGGTAAAATAGATGAAGTTACAGTAACTCTGTATGGCAATAAAACCTTTATGATGGCTTCTAACGGACAAGTAGGTTTATATTCCGCAGAGGTTTTACTACGTGTTTCCGCCGGATCCGTTTACGTTCCGTTAACGGGTTTAACGGACAGACCTTCTTTATCGCTTCCACTATCAGCATGGGTATCGCTGGTAACAGCGTTTTACGTTCGTAAACAGCAAAATTTTCACTGCGCGCGCTTTTTAGGTTTCCGTACCCAGAGGGTAAAAAAATGGGACCCTATTACTATATTATTGTTTATTATTTATTATTTATATATTATTTATATTTATAAATGTTTAAGGTGGTTTCCATACAAAAAAAATCGCTCGTTATGCTCGTTATGGCAACAGGCAATGTTCCAGTTCTGACTGAATTTGCCCGTCGTCTTCAATTGTTTCGATGTCCTCGCTGTACTTTACCGCCGAACCAGTCCGAACCAGTCTGAACCAGTCCACCGGTATATCGTAGCCATTTGTAGCCGAAAAACACAATTTACACTATGCAATAAGTACCTATTTACATATACACTTGTCTTTCTGTCCCTGTTGGCAAGTTTTTACGATGTAAGTCACGTTTACGTTTCAATACTCATGCCAAAAATTTAATCCAAAAGGAAATAATATTCACGAATATCTGTATGATTTATACAACACTATCATTGTGTGTGTGACATGTTTGTATAAAATATTCCTCTCATGTTCGTAATAACGTCGACGAGGTTCCAAGTAGCTTATAACGGGATGAAAAAATACGTTTGTCAAGTGTCTGGCATGTGGGACGACTCTCACAGTTCAGAGGCTCGAATGCGAAAGTCGGAAAAAGTGGAGAAATCCCAGTTGAACGAGAGAAACGATGCTGGATGTCCCGATGCGGGGCGTGGCCACTAACATTACTTACACTGGAAGCGCCTACTGTTCGATCCCCTTTAAAGCTTAATTAAATTGAAATAAAATTTGTTACAAACTAACTTATAAACATAAAAGGAAAATTATTTTAAGGCTCAGGTCTAATTTCAAACAAACATAATTATTATATAGTTTGGGTTAATTTTATTATAAAGATCCATTAATTATAGAAAATAGATTTACAAACTTGAAAAAAAACTACCTATGTGGGCGTGATAAATTTTCAACATAGCTTAAGACCTTCAGGGGCCCTAGTACGACTAGTACGCATTATCTCTCGAATACTTCCATCGAATTCGAGTCCTTCCTATACATTCCGCGCCTTGTAGCGCCCCTAGCGGACCGAGAGGAACTACTTATCGTAGTTTGACAACGATCCAATCGTTTCTTACTAGCTCGACGATAGTTTTCGAATGGTTTTGAGTGATTTGTTGCACTTTAACATGACAGCGGCAGTCTCGTTTGCGGCATTGATGTTACAAAAGTAAGTAGACAGAGCACCTCCAACATAGCTTGGTCACAGAAATGCCTTCAATTGGTGCTTCAACAAAAATTAAGAACACACGGGAAAACATTTCACTGGGATACTTGCATCGAAGCTGAGTATTTCCTTTGCGTCCTAAAAAGTAAATAATATAAAGCTCTTGAAGTTTGAGTTTTGTCGTAAAATATCTGCCTTATTTGAGAAGGTTCGGTCCCATTCCAAACGTGCGCGGATTACACCAATCGTCATCGTCAGTCAACCAGAATCGCGTTTAATTATCCGATATTACATACATTAATATTGGGCATGTTTGTTTGTGATTACTCTAGATCATGCATACATAATGTCAGTGCACTATTAACCAGCCGGCATTAAGCCGAGTGCCCACTACGGTGCCGCGGACGGCAACGTGTCCCTAGTGACGTCATCGGCATGGTTTGGGAAAGAGCGGTAACTGTGCGGCTTGGACACAATTATTATTATTTCATTCTTAAAACCCCACGGCAGGGCGGAGGCCTCCGTTCCTGAAAATAATAATCGATATATTGCAGTACGGGCCACTTAATAATAATAATGGGTAATATATAAATATTACTTATAATATTAGAGTGAAGTAAGTGGCCCGGACACACATAAAACATAAACACACGTAGTTACTCTATAAGTCTAAATTCTGTATTATTTTTCCTCTTATTGCTAACATTGTTTTATAGAAACCGATTTATGTTGATGTGACCCCAAGTCTGGAACCAAACAGAGGCCATGGGACATAGTTGGGGTCTTAGTGCCCATGGGATAGAAACATCATTTAACATCATTTAGAAAAAAGGCCAGCAAAGCCACGGGTAGAAACAAGTTTTTTAATAAATTCTCACGCCCGCGGTTTCACACGCGTTATTTATATGAAGACAGAAGGTAATTTGTAGGATACTGACTGATTTGTAGGATAAAAAATAGAGCTACCTACATCTACGCAAAGTTTGAGCCAGATCGGTGAACAACTAACAATAACCATCCAAACTAAAGTATTTATTAAATTGCGCTTTTTCCTGTTATCCTGCAGACTTTCCACGTGGAAAACACAATATCACATGGAGCTGATCGGATTAATATACAGAAAAAAGGGCTGCCTTGAAAAGATCAAAGTACAGAAAGACTCTTGTTGCCTGCAGGCAACAAAGGAATGTGCGATATATCATACATAAGGTAATGTTTGTCAGCTACTGCTACCGAACCGTCCCAGTAGACAGCAACATTAACATAAAACTATCGTAGGTTGATGAAATTATTGTAAATTCATTATGACACCAGGTTCTTAGTTCATAACGAGGAAAGATTATTTTCCAACTCTGAAATCCATAGCGACCTGAACAATGCGTCCGTCAATTAACAGTACCGCTATCTTCCAAACACTGTTACAAGCGATATTCATTGTAAGTGGATGACGGTCTGTTGATTTTGAATAGCAAATATATCCGACATAAACTGCCACATACCACCCACCGGATTAATTGCGACCTCTGCAATATTTCAGTTGCCAACCATTGATGTGGTATTTAAAGATATATTCTACACAAATCACAAATAAGGTTCGTAGCTAACCCGCTTACATCCGTAATGAATTCGTCAAACTACGATAGTTTTTATAGTAAAAAAAAGATATATTCTAATTTAAAAGACGCAATCCTTTAACTTATTACGAGTCATTCAACTAAAGGCCTTAGTTTGAGTTAAGCATAGTTTTCGAAAACTACTTATTAAAGTTTACCTATCCTTTAGAGTACCATTACCTCCTTACAGGTCTCCTACCGGAAAGAGAGGAACTACTTTTCCCAGTATGCTAGCTATCTACTACTATAAAAAAATATTCGAAAACGCATGAAACTAGTAAGTTATATGCGTTTTCGAATACTTTTTGTGATATGTAGCGTTTTGGTAGAACGAGCGCCTTTGATATGTAAGCGGCAGTGAACACATTCATGACATCATACATTCATCATATCATTACTTCATTGTAGTTTATATCCAGGATCATACAAAATGCCAGTCAAATCCAAAGATTCTTCTCAAAAACGCATACTTTACAAAGCTCCGCTCGGTACAGAAGTATTGTATTCGTTCGTAAAAGCCCACTTCAGAATAGTTCCTATATTTTCGTGCTGACCGACTTTGCGAGCGGCAGCCCACTGCACTATACGTACAGCTACGTACATGTACGTCCAAAATGCGCGTATAACGCGTAGCGTACAAGTAGCCGGTTACAGCCCTTCAAGCTACCACTTACTTGCTTCAGTAGGGAATCGACGCGCGACGCGATTACACCCCCCGTGCCCGGCGCTTGTACTAACACGATATACTTCGAAAACTTTCGCATTCGATCAGAGACGAGGACTGACAATTATTTGAATGTAGAGCAGAGAGATTTTAGTTTATTCCTGGCCTAGTTCGCTCTTTCTTGTGAAAACGCGGGAAAAAACTATTCAAAAACTTTTCGAAAATTGGTGCATTGTTTTAATTTTGTAACCAAGACTTTGTTGTTGATTTTTTATTTAAATCTGTGTTGGTAAGTTTCGTTTGCTGTGCCTTTCTTTGTGCCAGTGTTTCATTTGGTGTTGTTGTCGAGATAAGTACCTACAAGTAGTGCCTGTCATTTAAAAGGTAAGTAATAGATTTAATAAAGAATGTTGTAACGATTAACAACAATTTATTGAGATTAAACGTATATTGTAAGTTAACATGTAGGTTGTAGAAATCAAGCCTTTTGTATATTAAATAGAGCTACTTTTTAATAGAAAATTAAAAAAATATTGATTTAGAACTTGATTGATAGCAAAATTCTATTCAATTAATTGAATACCTAATTAAACAGAGAACAGAATATTTTCTATAGAGAAAATGGTTTATTAAAAAGACGTTAACTGTACATGTATCAAAGTTGATTATAGATCGTGCGTTTTAACGCCGTGAAGGGAACTGAGGGAGTAGTGGGGTGTGGTGTCATCCATCATGCCGCGGGAATGGTTGCCGGTTGACACTCGCTATTGCAGTTAGGTGTTCGAGGTATGTTAACGACTTATAGAATTGGTGATTCATTAGTAGTAGGTACATAAGTAATTACATAAATAATGTATGATTGACGTTTTTTGAAAATTACAAGATAATCGAAACTTGATCATTATTGTACCTTTATCAGTAATGTAGTATCTACCCATAACACAATATCTGCTGACTCAGGGACGTGCTGGTGCTGTGTGGATTCTGTCGAGCAATATTACAATTATAAGTAAGTTACTTTGTCATGTTTTTAAATGTAACGGGACACAATCTAGTTACATTGTTTGTTTGAAGCCTCAGCTCGCGGGTGTAGGCACGTCTCTATTCAATTAAGTCGTTTCCAAGGGCAACCCTTAAATTTTAACCTCGTAAGGATATTGAAACCCACTTTATAAAGGGTGAACGAAGGTTTGCTAATTACGACAGTATTACTTTGAATCCATGTTTTGTTTACATAATAACCCTAAAAATAGCCCTAAAAGTTGGAGAACTCAGCGAGGAGAGAAAATGTTTATAATTGCTGAATTCACAGAAACACAATATCAATAACAAAATTCATCACTCTATAATAAATTCAAGTAACTGGAGAACTTTTAAGGGCCTTACTCTAGAGTTATATAAAAAACCGTTTGTCTCAAATCTGCGGACCACTGCGGATGGTGGACGGCTCGCTACAGTCAGACGATGACATTCATAAACACGTAAATGCCTTTTAAGTGGATATTCATGGCCATTCCCATTCACCCTGTATAATTCGCCACACACACGCAGAATGGAACAAACAAAGCGTTCTAATGTGTATTAATGCTATTTAAGCTCATTCATTATTCATGCCTTGTTTGGATCGGCCGCAGTTGAGGGGTTAAATTGGTACGGAGACCAGAGCGATGAGAGAAAAAGTAGACAAATTGGAAACTGTCCAATTAAAACGTACATAGAAAACGGCATCATTTTGACGAAACGTAATATGGGTCTATACACCACCTTTATGTTGAAACTTTAAGAATATTAAGCAGTTTGAAAAAAGTTAAATCTCACTAATATTATAAACGTGAAAGTTTAGATGGATGGATGGATGGATAGATAGATGGATGGATGTTTGTTCCTTTATCACGCCAGAACGGCTGAACGGATTTGGATGAAATTTGGCACAGAGTTAGATTATAATCTGGAATAGGACATAGGCTACTTTTTACCCCAAAATTCCTAAGGGAACGGGAATTACGCGGGTAAAACCGCGAGGAGTTGCTAGTAAGTTATAAGTGCTGGACAAGTCATAAAGCATTGCAGAGCAAGCACAGCAGAGTATGTATTATAGGTACTTAGAATGACTTAGATAACTGATAAACTGAATACATTATAATACATGGATAGATATTTTTATCATAGGTACTAAAAAACACCCGGAACCAATATCTACAGATTATACAAACATTAGGCAGGAGAACCAGCAATCGCCTGCGTCGCAGGCGGACCTTCCCCCTCATGCTACAGAGTACGATAAAATAGGTGAATTAAGAAAATTTAATTATACATACGTTCGATAAATGTTAAATTGGGACATTTGGAACTAATGCTCGTTATTCCAGAATTTAGTATCCGATATCGGACTCTAAAATTTATTGAGAGGTCCTAAATCAGCTTATCGAATCGGATTCTGTAACTTTAGACTTGAAATCCAATGAACGGTGAATCTTGTACAGCTATCATAAAACTCAATTTGCTGTGCAAGTTCATTGCATTCAAATGAACACGCTGTTGCTACGGCGCTACGGCGTAGCTCGTAGAAGCTCTACGAGGTTCGTAGCAAATGCTACGAGAGTCCACCGCTATTTTGAAATTTAGCGATAAACTAATATCGCTTAATTTCAAAGTAGAGATTCAAACCATTTTGAACGTACGTTTGGGTATGGAACATGTTGCCACTCGACTAGTTCCAAAACATTCAAATGTTCTTCAAAAACTTAATTGCATAAAATCCGCTGAAGGCATGCTAGAACGAGTCCATTCTGACCCTACATTCATAGAACGCATTATAAATATGATGATATATGAATTTACGAATTTGTCATGCAAACCAGTCAACAAGCTTTGGAATGGTGCCTTCCCAATAAACCAAAGCCGAAAAAGCCACGTCAAAGTCGATCAAAAGTCAAGGGCATGTTGACTGTTTTTTTCGACTGTCGCGGTATTGTGCATTCTTAATAAAATGTCCGACCAAAAATAAAGAATATATTCTGAGCACTATGCGGCATTTGTTTTTGTTAATCCGACAAAAAGGCAAGATTTGCGGGAAGTACATTCTTGAACTTTGCACCACGACACCGCGCCCTCGCCAACGACATCGTGGTTAACAAATTTTTGACAAAAGAAAAATCAAACATTATTGAACAGCCACCGCATTCGCCGGATATGGACCGAGACTTAAATAACCACTTCGAGACACTCGTTTTCAGTCGATAGAAGACATAAAAAAAATCGCGGCGAGATATGAATAACATGCTAGAAAATCCGTGTAAATGTGTTTTAATAATTGGGTTGTCCGTTGGCATAAGCGTCTTAAATTAGAAGGTCAATAATACAAAGAGTATTATTAATTTTTGAAGTTTTTTAACGCCTTCAAAGAAGAGGCCTTCTTTTTCCTAAAAACTTCAAAAATTAATAATACATTTTGTATTATTGACCTTTTCTCGGTAGGTACTTTCTTGACAGAATGTAATTAGTAATTTTTTTAGTTGATAGTTAAAGCAAAAAAAGGCTTTACGTCCAAATTACTTCGAAAAACCTTTTTGAAGGCAAATAAAAGAATAAAAAGGCGCTTTTAAACCCCAAATAACGGAACAAAAAAGCTTTTTAACCCAAAAACCTTCGAGAACCTACATCGAACAACAAGGCAATTTGTCGTCCATACCGCAAGCACTTTAGCGCGGAAACTCGAAGGACTTGCGGGGAATATTAATTTTTTATCGACGGATAGGACATCATTGCAGATGTAGTCAATTTATTGGCCGAAATAAGGAAGTCGAGCTTTGGAATATTTTTCTACAGATTTATGTAAGAGTTATTTATGTTTTAGGATGCAATATAAAATAAAGTTAATATTATTTGGAATAGTAAACCTCCGTATATATTTAATGTTATTATTTTATAATTTAATACGAATTAATATTATAAATGCGATAGTTTGGATGGATGGATATTAGTAACTTATACCCGCCAAAAGTCCTTTACGGATTGGGATGAAATTTTGCATAGATGCAGCTCTAAGCCTGAAATCAAACAAAGACTTTTTATCCCATAAAACAGATCTCATGATATGGAAATAACCATTTAACGTATCCATCGAAACAGAGTCTGCGAAGCCGCGGGCAGAAACTAGTGCATCATAAAATTTAACATTGGTGCCAGTTCGGATAGCACAAAAACTAAACTAAATTGACAACACTAAAAATAGGCATTATTTTTAGTGTTGTCAATTTAGTTTAATTCCATCCCATATGAAAGTTAAAAGGATAACATAATTTTAACTGCTATCATAATAATTATAGTAGGTACTTAGTCAATGGACTGTAATAGCCGGTATGCCAGACGGTAATAGTAGTGAGTGGTGTATAATAGCCAGTGGTGCCTTGTGATTACCGTCAACATTTCACAGCACCCTGTACATCTGCCGCACTCGCTTGAACGAGATTGTCAATTTGTGGGCGGGCGGCGACGCGATCGGGCGGCGACGCGGGCGGGTGGCGACGTACGCGGGCGGATTGATTCCATTTACATAATTTGGATGTCGATACGTTTCGCGGAATTTTAATTATGTTGCGGATAATGCTTTCCCTTATTTATGCTGATTTCGAATTTTAATGTAAGTATTTCTTATGTGAAATGGGGGTTTCGAAGACAACCTTTTGGAACCAGTGTCTTTATTCGGAATTGATATGGTGATTTTGTTGTCGCGATTGCTGTGACCCATACAACTACTAAGATATAGATTGACAAATTGATGTTTAAACATCATCGCTGGTGGCTCAATGATCTGTCTAGGCCATTTCAACTTTAATTTTATTTGATATAAAATTTTAAGTTCATTGATTGTGTACCTATTATATCATGTTATTTTATTTTTAATTAATTTTGAAATCGTGTATAACCGTGATCTATGGATCAACTGTGGTCTGAAATAAATGTTTTTTTGTTAACAGCAATCACTGTCGCTTTTATGGTAGCAATAGTGATACATTTATAAAATATCAGATTTATACTGCTAAATGTATACCATAAAGGCTCTTTAAAAAGTTCACTATTAACAACCTCATGAATTTGAACAGCTAAATCAAATATCGATCTAACTGAAATCAATTATTCTGAGTTGATTTCATCCTAAATTTCTTGTAATGTAAATCAAAGAATGTTTAAGTCGGGCGATGATTTTCGGTACGCGCTGTTATTTATTTTCTTCCATAAATTTTACAAATTGGCATTATTACATTCCTTTTATTCCTCTCGCACATTTTAACCCATATGTAGACGCTAAGAGGTTGAAAATTATTTGTCGATAGGATAGACACGGCCAGTCCGTTACAAGTTTCGTTATTTATTACGAAATAATACGTCTGGACTGAGCGAAACATTGTTGTGACTGTTTTCTTGAATTGCCTAACACTCGAAGGCTTATACATATAAGAGAACAGTCACAATAGGCTACTTGACTACGAAAATAAATAAATAAATTAAAAAGAAATCCATTTATTCCATAAAATTTCACTACTACGAAATAATTATAAGGTATCGTCTGATAAAAATAATGCTCAGTGTAATTAAAATTTCATGTGACATGAGTCGATGACGTCTCGCCTCATACCACACCTAAAGAAGAACAACACGCACGGTAATCTATGATAGCTGTGACGTTACCAGCGATGCAACCAAACGCATAGCGTTTTCGGTCACGTGATTATATCTAAAAAATGTGTAATTTTGATCCAGTTTTTATTAACTCAATAAGGCATATTTTTTAATAAAATCACCTTATAACGCTTTGTTACTTTGTCACTGACTGGGATAAAAACAATTTGCATTCAAATGAACACAACTTACTACTCAAACTTATTTTCAATGTAGTCAAATGGCCTATTACTGTCAATAAGCAATTGTCGTACAAAAAACCCCACAAGTAAATAAAAATAAACATTTATTTCTTGTAACTTACGATTACAAAAGATAATCCTTTCTGATTATATTTCCGGGTCTTATATCAACAAAATAACATTTTTCGTAAAGAAAAATCTGCAAAAACCTTGCAAAATACAACCCCACAGAAAGTTAATTAAAAATTTCCAGCCAGCCACCCAATATAAATGAAGAACGCAGCTGTATCGATACGACGACGTCACTCACGTCGGCTGCGATTCTTCCGCTCGGATGTTTGAAACCTCTCTCCCACTTTGGAAAGGTTCTAAATCGGAGGCACCTGGGACTGGTAGGTACGTAGCAAGTGCATAAGTTGGTTATAGAGTCGTTAAAATATATGCAAGGGGTAAAGATTCAACTACTTGTATTTGATTTAATTACTACTACTGTATTTTTATCTGACTGCAAGGATGAGGTGGCGCATATTTTGACAAAATATCGTAAGATTTTTCTTGGTTGCGATAAAAATATAAAATGATTTTCGTATGTTGTGAGAAATTATTTTCAACCATCGTATCAGACCACGCGTCCACTGTTGGACGTAGGCCTCTCCCACGCGACACCTCAAATAGCGTTACTAAACCGCCTCCACCCATAGATCGCTTGGCGCTCCCTGCTAGATTCAAATTTTTAATACCCATTGGTTGTTGTGATTTCCATTTGCTATTATGAACACTGGAACATTAGGACGTAAATACCAATGGTACGCGATATCGATAAATACCCGGCCCGATAGCGGTCCATAAAGCTTGAATTTTATTACATCTGTTTTAGCAATTTGTATGGATATTGTATCGAACAAATTCTATACGGAACTCTAGATCTATATAACCTCTCTACTGTAACTAAATCCACGTCTTTACTCGATTCCTGAATTCAAGATTTTTCTGCTAAATATAGACATTTATGTATCATATCATAATTAAAACTGATAACAATAACAAAAAAATACTAGATAAAAACAAAAACACAAGCGTATCGATGAAAAATTACAAAATCTAGAATCGCATTCAAAGTGATGATACTGTTGTCATAAAAAAGTATTGCTTGCCTCCACCATAACAGATATTTGGTTTTGTAGGTCGTTCATTTATTGAAAACGGATTTTAAAGAACCGGCTATTGATGTGATTATTTTATAATTCCGTGTCCTTAAAAAACTATTGTGTCGTAAGATACTGTAGTCCAAGAGTGAACTCTCTTCAATACACAGATTTCTCGGTGCGAGTACCCGCAGCCTCCACCGAATGATTCTGATAAGTATCCAGGTCGCTGGCTCGCGGCAGTACAGTGAGCTCGAGTTTTCTTTACGCTGATTAAAGGAACTCCCCGTTAGCTGATGCATGATTAAAAATTATGCGGCGATGTGATTTTGGAGTTCCTTTGGCAAACATGGAATCTTGAAGTTTTATTTCCAGTAGATTCCTATCCCACAGGTTAAGGTTAAGTTTTATAGTTTTGTGTCTTGAGTTAAAACTCTTGTTGAAGTCACTTATCAATTATTAAAAAAAATCACTTGAATTAATAGTACTAAATTTAAACTAGTATTTACAATCGAAACAATTAAGCTTACTGCAGATTCTTGCAAAATCTATAGGTAGCTCAACTGTTCCATATCAATACCAGTCGGAAGCGTGCCCAAGACGCTGACTGCATTGCCCCTTTGTATGGCAATTCTGATATACTTATACATTAGTTAAAATAAATAATAATACTTATATATTAGTTAAAAAAATTGACCCAGACCCGCAACAAACACCTGTGGATCAAATATCATTTGTCCTTGGGTGAGTGTCAAACCTTCAACATTCTGCTTCGCAGCCGGACATTCGCCCAATGTGCATCTGAGGCAGTTCTTAAAATGATTGGCACTTTCTCAATCTTTTGTCAGATAGCTGCTACGCATGTAGCCACCTCCCCATGACATTTCATGATGATTTGATATTTCTACCATGACACAGGTATAGGGAAATTATTGGTTATCCCAGCAAAATGTCTCAGAAATGATATTACCTACGAGTATACAATAAAATGTAAGCAGGTCACGAGCTCGCGTCCCCGTAACGATAATCGAAGTCGACTGTTACCGCAATCTACGGAATAGTAAACAACTCGTGTAAGTATACTTATTATTGTAAACAGCATCCTGCTGAATCAGATCCAACTTGACGTGACCCGAATGTTATAGCTTGGCTCTTATTTATAAATAAGGTTATGTGGACCACTGGACGGAGTCTTTTTGAACTTTATCAGTGAATGCTCAGAGCGCGCGCACGAGAGCCTGGCACCTCTTAAACCTGGTACTGACCGACGTCACGAGGCGTAATGTACCATCCGCAGCGAGCATGATACGTGACGCCGTGTGAATGTAAAATAGGCTACATTAATTTCATTAATACAACAAAAATAAATGCACGTTTGATGACTCTCCTTTTCTGTAGACGGCCAGTATTTATTTCATGCTGTATTATTTTATACTATACTAGCGGTCCGCCCTGGCTTTGCATGGGTATATTCTATCACTTACGTTCATCAAGGATAATGTAGGATTCTAATGGTGAAAGAATTTTTCAATTCGGTCCAGTAGTTTCGGAACTTATTCAATTCAAACAAACAAATCTTTCCTCTTTATTATATTATTATTATTTCACTTCTCCCGCAAAACATGTAAAAACATGTGTACATTTTATGGAATACGAGGTGTGTTTTTAGCTTTTTCAATAAAATCGAAATATTAGCAGTAGGTAACCTAAAATTTTTAAGAATTAAGTCATGGTATCTTCACGGAAGTCTACCTGATGACGGGTAGAACCTGCAGATTACGCATTATCAGTGAATTACCAATAACCCTGTAATTTGTAAGTACGACGAATCATAAAAGTGTCAATTTTTTGCTCACCAAAAGTTTAAATAATTTTTTTCATGTCTAATCTGGCTTTACTTTTTCACAAGTAACATAAGGGCAGACTCGTGCCAATGACTGTTCAGTTATAAGTAAGGAAGGGTTCGAGTCAGCCCATTTCAGAAGATTGACGCACCTTTGCTGAGCCCACTCAAAAGCTCTAAGTGAGGTTTTGTTGGTGGGTTCCCAGTAGTCTATTTAATACTTGTTACAAATTGGAAGACTGACCGTAAGATTCTGGTTCTCTTCAGCCTTCAATTTCTATACGATTCTGTGTTATAAATTAGGTGAAAACACGCTTAGAGGTTGGCTAATCGAAATAACTTGACTATGAAAAGCAATAACTCTGAGGTACCGCTCGGAACTCGCACGTAGTCCCACGGCCAATTTTACCAAACCGTATCTACAGTATGTAGTATCGCCAGTTTCTCGCTGTGCGTCACCAATTAGCTCCGATGTGCATAGGTAGCGCTCACATCAAACTTTTTTAATTAGCGTTTCGGGCGTGGATATAATTTCTTCAAACTTTTCCATCAAAATTGTTTCACCGAAACCACTTTTGCCGAATTGCTAAAGTAAATTTAATTTCACATTCAGTAAACTTTAGTTTACAAAACGAGTACTTTAATGTTAATTAGTACCGAACTATAAAAGTGGGTTTAATCATAATGGGCTTTCTGCTGAATTAGCTGACACCTCGTTTTGGAGTTTAGTTCAGGTAAATTCATTCAGTGAAAGTATTTTTGTCTGTTTTTCCAGGATACCATTTTATAAAAGGGACGATTCACTCCATGTTCTTTTATGTCCAGCTCACAATGTCGTACCTTTTACTTGACAAAACACGGAAAAGTCGAACGTGCCTATTTTATGAACGTTTTTACCAAAACCATGTTTTTTCACATTTATCTTCATATCTCTGCTAAAAAAAAAATTAATATTATTATTTGATTATTTTTCTTCGAAGATTGGGCCTGTTTTTCTTGTCTACAATTTTTTTTCCATATATTTCTTATTCGCAATCCCTCAATTCTCGTCTAAACAAATTCTAATCAGCAATTAATTGTAAATGAATACCACCGCGTAACACTCCGGCCAGTTTCGAAGTGATCAAACCGTCCGAAGTAGGGCGCGCGGCCGCGTTGTGCTGTGTACAGTGGCGTTGTTCACCGGCCGGGCGGGATACTACATTTTAAATTGTGTTTGTTTCGAGGAAAATATACTCAAGCACCTTTAACTTGTACCTTTATCGTTCAATATCGAGTTTGCTTAGAAGGCTTTAATCTCGTAACGGCTGAGCGCGCCAGATCGATGATCGGGGCTTATGATGCGAGGTGTAAAGGGAAAAGGAGCTCGCGAATGACTCGTTTCTACCGGCGCGGCTAAAAATTGATATTATGGAAAATATGAATTTGGAATTTCGATATTGTAGCTATGTTTAATAAAGCATTAAGATATACTCATTTTTGTCTTTTTTGTGATAACTTTTCACTGTGAAAACTACGTAGTTTAACGAATTCTGATTAACAATGAACTTTGTGTGTCCTTCGTTAAGGGAAGCTAAAGACAGATCGGCGCTCATTACGGGAGGCCTATGGCCAGCGGTGGACTATGTCCAGCTGTGGATTATAGTTTGATGATGATGATGAAGGGATGAAACGTTGGTTGTTCTTTGAATACAAACAAGGTCCCTAGTTAACCCGCATACATTGATAATGAATCATATCATCAACATTGTAAAATGCCCCCACATTTCCACCGTTCAACGAACATACTCGTGGGATTTAAATATCCTTAGGAACGCACACTGACAGTTGTTACAGTGTTACCTGTAATAAATAAATAACATGTTTCCTATTCCATCCTGAGCATGTTTGTGATGAAGTCAGACAACCAAAGCGTAGTTTAACAGAGTGTGAAGGCAGTAGCGTTGACGCTGCTTGTTTGCACCCAATTATGATAATAACTTCGAGCTTAATGCTATAAGCTTGGATAGCTGATTGTACAGTTTATTGGTTGTTTTGTTCAATTAATAAAGCTACAGGTAAGTTGTAGTGTATTTAATTGCTATCAGATTTATTGCAGCAACAGGATATGTATTATAATAGAAGTGAGCAAAATGACCTATTCTTACGGTGATTTGAGATATCTGACGACGTCAGACATTTTCGTAAAAAGTGCAGATTCGTGAGTTTGCCATACAGGTGACGACGTGTTCAAGAGTCATGTAATGTCTACAGGAAATAAAGCACTATTCATTGATTTATCAAAACATGGTCTACAGATAATGTAAACCCGTAGACACGAGATAATGCTCTTACAGAAGGTCCATGCCGAGCTGTAGACTATTGTGGGCTGAAAATCATGAACGCTCAGAAGCGAGATGAGAAAGAGTTATGTATCCGAGGACAAGAACAGCTTGACGTCGTTATAGGACTCGAAAATTCTTGAAATTCGTATTCGATAGAGAACCCCGTTTCAAGGGTTGTTTTGCAAAACCCTTATACCTGTTTTTGTACCAGTTACTGCATTTGTTTATTTTTCACATTGATTTTGAAGCAAATCGTGTCGTACGTTATTTTACCGTACCTTATTTTAATTTATTGATTTATGAAAATTCAAACCAGTCAAAGTCACAAGCAACATTGCTTTGATTTTATAAAATTTCTTGAAGTATGTATTTTAATTTGTTGCATTTCAGTACGAACATAAAATTGCAGGTCAATAGCGCCACAATTTCAAAAGGTGCAGTCATTTCAATATCCAGAAATACTTGTTCTTGTTGTCTTTTATTTCGGTCAACGAATTAGCGTTGCCATTCAGCGTGGCAATGCTGCCAGCATTCTGGGAACTCTGCCTTCTGGTGAAAAGTTATCAGGTATATTTTTAAAAAACAGATTTAAGTGTAAATATTTAGCTGTAATTATTGTATTATGTATGTTTGATATTTGATATTTGAGTTTTACAAAAAACACCAAAAATGTACACCGAATTTTTCAATGACAGTTTTCAATGAAGTTATGTCTAGTTTTAGCAATTTTCATTCAGTTTTGGCAATTTTTTTACGTGGCTGATAAATTTGACAACAGGAATTGACGGATTGAGCCAGTCAAAAGACTATTTGCACCGAATACAGCACACTATAATGGTCGCTTCTGCCTGTTGTGACGTGAGATAGTAATTAGTGTAAATATGTGATTTCAGTCATTTGGATGTGCTATTTTTTCAAAAACTTGTCAAAAATTGTCAAAGAAGATATTTTTTTGAATTTATCGACAGTCCAAAGCGTTATTACTAGTCCTGATTGGTTTCTATTCTATAATAAAACTTATAATTCTATAATAAGCCTCGAACTCATTTTCCGTCGAATCCTTGTAATCCCAAAATGTATTGAAATGGCAACTCTAAACATTTCCCTAAAACAAAGTCAAAGTCGTGCCCTACAAGCGAGGGCATTTCCGCATTGAAATGCCCATTAGGACCATCGCCAGCTCTCCCCTACCCTCGAAGCCGGCTGACATCGACACTATGGACTTAGCTGGTTATCTACAAATATAAGTAGGTACAATACAAAGATTAGATAATATAAACGTCGCTCTCAGGTAAACAAGTATTTGATTAAAAATGATAAAAAACAGAATCTGTTCTGGCTTTTCCCTTTTTTTTTCAAAATGTGGGGGAAAAGCCTACAAATTGAAGTTTAGAACAAACAGTATCTGTTTTAAATACTTAACGCTTATGATGATACCTTAACCATTCTATAGGTTGCCGCACATCAGAGGCCAGCAATCAAATAAGGGCTTAAACTCGTTATCTTTAAATACATTTTACAGTAAAAAAAAAGCTCCCCACAAGCCTCGAACGAGTATCCCACGAGCGGTCTGTCATCAGATGCCGTCATAAAAAAATATGTCATAGTACGATTTAAGTCCCATGTTTGTATGCACAGTTTTGTGCTGCGATGCAGCAGTGCTTTCCAGGTGTGCGACAAGCTTTAGTGTTCCGTAGTTACCAAAGATACCCGTTTCACCATGTCCGTCCGTCCGTCCGTCCGTCCGTCCGTCCGTCCGTCCGTCCGTCTGTCCGTCCGTACGCCCACGGCTTAGCTCAGTGACTATCAGTACTAGTACATTACTATTCGTTGAGTAACAATATTTAGTACAAAACCACTTTTTAAGTTTGTTATAAAAACTTTTCATCATGGTCTGGTTTTCAAGAAACTAGCTGGTATCGTCGATCTATGTGCCGAATGTGTGATAGAAAAATCCGGGAATAATTCAAGATAATGGGATCCCACGCCCGCTTGGGCGGACAGTCAGGGAATTTCTGATTAAATTGATACGAGGAGCTTTCCGATTTTAAGTCACAAAGGATTGGAGACTCCTATTGAGTTGTATTTTTGGAACGAAACAAAGACCTCTATTTTTAGCACATAATCGGATGAAGTCGTGATGGAGAGGTAGACAACTCGTTAAATTGTTAAATCTTTTACCGTGTTTTGACCTTCTCACACAAATAACTTGAAACTCCGGGATATTTATAATAGGCTATTTGACTACGTTGAAAATAACTTACAAATTGTTTTCATCCGAGTCAGTGACAACGTAACAAAGCTTAATCGTATTTTATATTAAAAAAATATGCTGATTTTAGGTGAAAACCGAATAAAATTTAGAATTTTTTTGATACATCATCACGTGACCGAAAACGCTCTGCGTTTTTGCATTGCTAGTGACGTCACACCTATCACAGATAACAGTGCGTGTTTATGTTGTGTGACTTCATCGAGTCATGTCACCGGAGCCATGACAGAGATTATCGTTTTGGCGCGCCATTATTTTATTCAAACTTTAAAATTCGTTTTTATTACTAATACAACTGGCCTGGAAGAAATATTAATTACATTTTGCATTATTTTTATCAGACAATACGTTAGAATTATTTTCCAGTAGTAGTCAAGTAGCCTATTGTAATAAAACTACGACGAAAAGGGAAATATTTTTGTTTTATGTACATTATCTAGACTTAGATGATAAAAAATCTTGGGACGACTTTTGCTCCAACTCGAAAACTAACATTCTAACAAGGTAAAGGTTTCTTGTTCGTTTCTTTACTTTACCTTAAAAAGATTGAAGTGAACAAAAAATCAAATTGATCACTTGTTTTACATCATGTAATTTGAATTTTGTGAAGTGTCCAAGAGTCCTGTAAGGTCTAAAGGAAATAAAGCACTTTGATGTTTGAGTAGGAGATTCTATATTCGACTGTATGGATGAATGCTTTTTTTGATGTATGATCGTCGATTACTCCGTTATTATTTAAGACCGATTTGGATGATTCTTTTGTATGGAAGATGATCTCGAGGTGGTCCCATAAATTTTATTCCCGAGGGATTAGATTATTCAGACCCGCAAAACTGAAATAAGCTACATAACTTCGGAGTCAGTTTTTAATAATTTTTTTACAAAAAAATTATGCTTCTGCAACTCGACGACTATAAATAAAGTTTTGGTTGATGAATTTAGGCTCATCTCACCTTACTAAACTTACCAAATATTAAAAGTTTTATTAGTTCAGTAGGTTAAGTAGATATTTAGAAATTCCGTTACTGTTAAGTACATATTTAAATAGTATTAATACATCAGCAATCCAGTGCCCAAAACACAAACTCGGATATCTTTGGGGCTAGCTCGACGATGCAGTGTGGTTTGTGCAGTATCATGACATTTATTTTAATTATTTATTACCAGCATAGTATGCCATAATTTAAAGCTAAAATACAGTCTTCTCAATCTAATGAAGTCAAGACGGAAGTCATTCAAATCTCAAAGACAAGCAGAAAGAGAAAATATTGATAGTCTAATTCAAATATTGAGTCGACAAGTCGATTGGGGTGGCGCATGGCGCGGCCGGGGGTGGCGCATGGCGCGGCCGGGGGTGGCGCATGGCGCGGCCGCGCGGGCGCGCGGGCGTCGCCGAGCCAACACCACTCTCATTGGAATTTAATCTTAGTATTTACATAGGAAAGCGAATTCCAGAAATTAAATTAAAACTATTGGAATTGCATGAAAACCTGGGAATCATTTGTGAAGTCTGTTTTAAAAGATCTGCAGTTTTTCTGTGGTTTCATTCAAACTAATTCTAGAAACTAGGAAGTCGAATTTGCATTTCACATTTTTGATCTAACTAACAACTTTGTGGCTTTTATGGACGTAAGTCAGAATCCGAATCAATAACGTATAGGTACAAATTTTGACGAAGTCGCGTTATTTTAAATGTATACAATAAAATACGGTGGGGGGAATATGAAACCATAAGTGGAAATATAAAACCAGTACCTACTTTGAACATGAACTCATAATTTGTGCTCTTCCTCCAATGAGTCTAACGCAGGGGATAAGCACATTCATTATAAATAACTCCATCCACACCAATCCATTAATTAAAATAATAAATTCGAAAGTAACTCAGTCTCTAAAATTTGACCGGCTGGTCCACCCACCAAACTCGGGAATGCAATCTCGTTTTCACGAGAACTTGTTTTCGCGAGATCTCGACCTTTTTTAGTGAGATTGATCTCGGCTGAAAATGGGCGAGGTCTCGCCAATTTCGAGATCTCGCGAGATTGGCAGTTTTGTGTGTTTATTCTTGCAATTAATCACAACATTTGAATAAATTAGGAAAAAAATATAAGAATTATAGGTATTATGAAATAAACATTTATTATTTATTATTATAACGAATCTCTCCTGAGCCCCAATCTCGCGAGATTGCATTCCCTACACCAACCAACTATTTTTTACGAACCAAACTTAAGGTTCGTAAGAAATACAAAATCGAGCGTTACGCAGAGGGACCACACTCCTACGATAAGAAGCACTAATATAGCGCTTATCTTGATTAAGTTTTGATTATTTGTTTACGAACCAAGTCTTGATTTCTTCACACACAAGTTAACACACTAGATAATAATAATTTATTTTCAGCAAAATGTATACGAGTCTACACTAAACTAACACATGATACTAATTACTAACTGAGTGACTTAATATCTAGTACATTCTGAGGAGAGTAGGGTAAGGTATTCTTACTTCAAAGTAGTTGCCGAGACGTATGAACAGTGTTTGGTTATTTCTGGTGATTCCCTCACTAGGCCAGGCCTGTATCGAGGGAGTCTTTGTACGATTATACACGGATTTGGTTAATTAACAGATTACGGTGATTATTACTGTATATATAATAAAAAATAAAATGAAATGAAATGAGATGTAAACAAAATGCTTAAACTATTGTCAAATTATAACAAACGGATGAAAACTGGCTGTCACTTCGACATGGCTGGCTGTCTGACTATCAGGCTGATGGGATATACATAAAAATCGGCAAGGAAATAGACGGTATCACGGCAAAGGACAAACACATTTTTTATTTTGGAAAACTCGTGCAAAGCCACGGGAATGATCTAGTTTCCCATAAAAACGATTGAATATCAAAGGTTCGTGACAGTACATTGAGTACGAAAACTCGTGCAAAGCCACGGGAATGATCTAGTTTCCCATAAAAACGATTGAATATCAAAGGTTCGTGACAGTACATTGCGTACGCTAAGCTGTTTGTTGAAGGGCCCCCGCGGTTCCAATTTCCAAGAAATGAGGCTTACATATGATTTCGCTATCGAGATATTATTTCAAATTCAAAATACGCAGGAAAGGGTGACAGCTAGGCTGGGACTATTCACCCCGGGGCTATCGACACTAAATCCTATGCTGGACATTACATGGACGTTGTTAAAATAAATAAAAATATATAAGTAAATGTATGTACAGGATTTCCGGTAGAAATTTTCGAATTTGAAATTAGAATATTTCAAAAACCGTTGTCCGGATGAGCTGGAAAGAGATATTATCATTCGACGCGGCTGGAATGTGGATTTAAAGGCCACAGTTTCGCAGTGGTCTAGGAGCATGGTGCCTGCACAGTAGAAGCGTTTGCTCCACCAACAATTTGTGAGCCACAATTTTGTACGATTTTGTAGGTTCACTTTTCGACGAAACAAATTTCCATAAAAATGTGAAATTGATCGTGATTAGGTACAATATCTTCGCGTTATAAACCAAAATGTATATATAAGTCGAGGTTTTGAGAGGATTCATAATCAAACACTTCGCACACAGACATGATTATTATTAATGTATAGGTAGAGTCGGATTTGCAAACCAACGCAAGCAAACTTTCGTCAGCGGGCGGGGCTGCGGGCACGACAGCTAGATTTTAAATACGCACGACACATTATCCTCACATTAATAAGGGTAGTACGCAAAAAAAAATTGTGATCGGTGCACGGAGGGACGCGAAACGCGCGCGCCTAGAACCGCACTCACCCTGAAGAAGTCCCTCGTTAAAGGATGAAACGTTGGTGTTCTTCCAACACAAATAAGGTTCGTAGTTAACTTAACCTGCTTACATCCGTAATGAATTCGTCAAACTACGATAGTTTTTATAGTAAGATTTCATGAATGTTTGCCGTCTTCATGTTTCCCTCTCTACGACTATAATAATCCCAAGTTGCACACTTCCGGCCCAAGCAGATTTAATTTGGGAATCGCCTCAAGGGAAGAAAAAGTTTATCTTAACGAGTACAAAGGAAAGTTTATTAAACGTTTATTACGAAGAACTTGACTGAAGCTATATTTTTGCAAGATCTTTTGTGGTTCGGCGTAGTTGAGCTTATGCTTTGACGAGCACATCATTTATAAGTAAAAGACACATCACTTTAATACTTGTAAGACCTAGAGAGCTTGCCGACAGATGTCGGCGGTTTTCAAATAATCATAATCAACTGAGATAAGGATCCGATGAACTCAATTGATTATGATTATTTGAACCCACAATAGGCTATTTGACTACATTAAAAATAAGTTCCAAATTGTTTTCATCCTAGTCAGTGGCAACGTAACAAAGCGTAATCAGGTGATTTTTATTAAAAATATGCTTTTATAGGTAAAAAACGGGATTAAAATTACACATTTTTGATACATGATCACGTGATCGAAAACACTATGGGTTTGGTTGGATCGCAAGTGACGTCACACATCTACAGATTACAGTGTTAATGAGTTCTTCTTGTTAGGTGTGGTGTGGCGGGGTGACGTCATAGCTAAGAACACGGTAGCCATGACAGAGATTACCGTTTTGGCGCGGCATTATTTTATTTAAACTTTAAAATTAGTTTTCATAACTAGTACGACTGGCCTTCAAGAAATATGAATTACATTTGCATTATTTTTATTAGACAATACGTTAGAATTATTTCCCAGTAGTAGTTAGTAGTCAAGTAGACGATTACTATGCATATTTTAGTAAGAAATTGAATTCATGCGAAGTGTGTCCATGACACTATTTGTCATGGACACACTTCGCATGAAGTGAAAGTAGGCTTCGTTTATCATTATTGTTCCCGTAGGATTTTTTAAAATAAGTTTATCTTACGCAAAGTACCAGGAAAGTAGATATACATAGGATTAAGGATCGTTACACTTCGGCTGACGTACACTATCAAATTAGCTGATTTTGGTTTTGGCGACATATGAATTGAGATCTCTCTCTCCGAAGCTCCTTTCTACCTTGTGATAAAGCTAGTTTATATTCATGCTAGGTTCGTTTAACAACGTCAGTAGTAATTTGCATGTTAAACAAAGTGCCTTTATCTCCGTTATTTGGACCGCAGCTTCACTGAATCTCGTAAAAATGTTCATTCAATTTTCCAGTAGGCTTATTGTAACGAGACATTACGAAATATAGAGATGCCTCATAAAAAACGGCCAAATGCGAGTTGAACTTCCTTGAAGAGGGGTCTGTATAAAGAATAATTTATACCAAAGCGCAGAAAATATATTTTGACACTACAAATTACAATGAATCTGGAATAGTAATCGTGAGGATCAGATTACGTTACTTTGACACTGTTTTGCACAAATTTTACTTGCTAAATGAAATTTATTTATTAGTTGAAAAAACAGCATTATTACACACGGTAGCAAATACCGACGTATGTACCTAGTTGACTAATAGCGGTCGATTTCTTGACCGCAAAAAAGTAATAGATTTATAATGATTACATAAGGGTTCTGCTTTATTGTCCTCCAGCCCTCAAACCAGCCCTAAGTTATGGCATTACGTATCAACTCTATTTATTAAGATACACCCTGAAGCTGTTTGTGAAGGGTAACTAAATATTACTAAACAAATATTGTCTATTTACTTCGGTAATTGAAACGTAAGTAAATCGTGAAACTAATTAGACAGAGTATTGTTTAGTTATTTTAAGTAAAAGATTTAGTCAAGCTAAGTAGATACTTACTTAATGATTCTGTACAAACATTTCAGCCGAAAGACGTCCACAGCAGGATAAGTCTTCCCTAAAGGTATATTTTTCCCTTACCGCTAACGCTTGGCTGACGGGCTGGCGCTGGCTTGGCGATCGTAAATTGATGGCAAGTCACTGCTGCCCGGTTGCATAATGACATTGACTCTACAATGATATCGGTAAGTACTTGACGATTTCTTTTATTTTAATAAAATATTTTTTTTATCGTTGGACAGATCGACGTAACACTGATCTTATTAGGGATCCGTATAATCAACAGTTGACGGAACGCTAAAAATGCTGTAAAATAAACTGTGAAAGGATTTTCTAAAACTGACGACTTTATCCTTCCTTTGTCGAGAAACTTTGAACCTTACGTCGTTGGGAGAAGGGTGTACTAATGATTATGGTAATTCGTAAGCTTGGGTTTACGACTGTTGTGAGAAATCTGGGATTGTGTTCTTTATGACGGTGTGGGAAGCATTGTTTCCTCTGGGCTGAGGAATTGAGCAGTAAACTCAAATAACTTGACAAACTTTGTCCCACATACATGTCAAAGAACATTTGGTAGAGTAATTATGTCTGTTGAAGGATTTCCTAGTAATTAAATATAAGTAGTACATTTTCATTGTATATAAGCTTTAAATAATTCACGGCGAGACAAAAACGGGGCATATTTTTTTCAATTTCATAAGCACGCTACTCCCCTCCCGCGGCTTGTACTTAAAACTGAAATCCAACCCAGATTAGTGTTTTCGCGTAAACTTTCCTATCCCTATTATGAACCTCTTGAAGTGCGAATTTTTAAAATTCCTTTTATATGCTCATTTTTGCACCAAGACCTACACACCCTGCCAGTTTCAGGTTTCTACGACCAGTAATTTGGGCTGTGGGTTGTGTACGAGTCAGGCAAGACAACGACCACCATTAATACAGGTACATTTAGATTATATTTCCTACAGATAATCTGTTTTTAAATAATAATTTGGCTAGCATGAAGCACTTAAATGTTATTTTGATTTTCAATTTCCTTCGTAATAATTAAGCTTAAGTGGACCATTTAGAATAGAACTTAAATCGTAAGTACTTAGAGACGTGGACACTCACGGTAGGACTGGTCCACCAGTTTATAGTCGCCCAGCGAGCTATGGAGAGAGCTATGCTCGGAGTTTCTCTCAAGGATAGAATTCGTAACGAATACATCCGACAGGGAACCAAGGTTATCGATATAGCTCTATGGATTAGCAAGCTAAAGTGGCAGTGGGCTGGCCATATCTTGGGAAGAACCGTAACCGCTGGGGTAAACGTGCTCTTGAGTGGAGACCTCGACTCGGCAAACGAAGTGTAGGACGCCCGAACTAAGCGTTTCAATTAGGTATTGATTGAAAAAAAAGAACTCGTAAGTGTTATTTCCAGTAAGTAGGTAGGTACTTACCTAGAATTAGTGGTGAGATCTGAACAAAAACATTTATTGAAAATGTATTGTTAAGTCTCATTCGTAATACTTATTCGTTATACCTACTTCCGCAGTAAAAAGTAGGCCTCCCCTAGCTTCTTCCATGTTTGTCTGTCTCTGGCCTTTGTCATCCAGTTTGGACCAGCTCTATTCACAAAAATGTCTTGCCATCTCTTCTTCGGTCGACCTCTGGGTCTCTTCATATTCCTTCGTAGTCGGTCGCTTAGATGACCATAAATTTCTTAACACCACAGGCAGGCGGTCAAATTAGTGAAAAAAAAATAGAAAAAACACTTTTTCGTTAGTTGAACATGTTGTATAAGAAAAACTGTTCCATTGGTACAAGACTGGCAGTTAGCATTTGATAGCACAGTTATCCAAAAATGCTTCTACGAAACAGATTGAGAAAATTCCTTTATTTGTAACCAAGGCATTGAAAAGAATGGACTAAGGTTACAAAAGGAGAAACAATCGAAAATAACCAATAACTCGAAAACCGTGAGACTTTTACTGGTTATATTTTTTATTTTATAATAATAATATTCATTTATTTCAGACCATAGAAAAATTACAGATCTAATTTAACTTAAGCTACAGTCCATAGTGAAGCTAAGATACATACCTACAATGTACACACTTAATTAATGACACGTTTTTCATTTGATTACGGCGACGTGTAGGTAGATGACGCAATCAGGGTGTCAGCTGACGACGGTGCATGGCACCACATGAACAGTTATGATGTCCTATCCGCAGGTAGCGGGTTGAACACTCTTTACGCCACACCCGGTATACAACGCGTACAAAGCTGCGGATAGAAACTAGTTCCAAATAAAGATCGGCAATAGGGAAAACTGTTAGATTTATGTTATGAGATATTTCGTAGCATTGCTGTACATTTTTGTGTATTATTTTAGCAGTCTCCATTCGATTCCTGGTTTACTTGCTGTTAGCAAATTGTTGAGCCGATACGTTGTCCGCTGTCCTTTACTCTACACTTACCCGCTCGCACTCCTCTGAACATTCGTCGTCCGTAAACACCTTCCTAACGACCTCTGAAAACTCCATGAAAATTGTGACACGCGTTACTTGAAATGCGTGTTCCGGAACGTATAACTGCACAAGGAGTTTTACATTTAAGCGCTGAAATCTGACTTTATAACCACAAAGGGTGATTATTGCATCACGTGTCTGTTAAAATCAGTGTGGAGCGTTGATTCTAGTTTTTACGAAGTTCAGGGGAGGTTCCATGTTTTGTATTTTTCTTATATTTATGTTGTATGTATTTTATTTATATTTTTTTATGAATTTGAAATAGTTTTATTGTATTTTTTAAACACGCCAATTTATTACAAAACTATAATTTTCCATAGAAATTTACCACTCTTTTTAACCCTTTTAGTAGTTAATTTTTTAAATTCGATTAGCCTATAATTTATTCTATAACCTAAACTTTCTTTATATCAAATTTCATCAAAATAGGTTAAGTAGTTACGAAGATCAAACAAACGTTCACACAAACTTTCGCATTTATAGTAGTGGGATGAATATAATAATGTTTTTGTGAACAACTTAAAGTGCATCCACATGCCGGCTGAGTCATGGCGAGCTCTGATTTACTTGTGCTTGTACACTTAGGCTTTGTAGTTAGACAAAATACACGACGACTGTGATGAACGTGGTCGGCGGACATTTGAGGAAGGTGTTTCAACAGATCAATTGGACGATTAGCAGCTTTGTCGGTTTACTCTGACTCTGAATGTATGAAAACTTCTGTAAAAAACTCAGTCAATTAATAAGTATGCCCTTAGCAACTAAATTCTAAACTTGAACTACGCGAAATAATGTTACTTCGGCATAGTTAACCGGAGACACAAACGCTACCTTCACAAACAGTATGATATACATTACAACACAAACATTACACTTTTCTATTTACGTCAGGTTTTAAAAATAGTCTTTACTTCCAAGGAATCAGAGTCATGACATCAGGTTTTTTATCCACCGACCCTCATAAACCACGATGTTCAATATTGTTAGCTAATAGTATTGACTCAAGTTACGGCCACATTCACAGTAGGAGTACTTGCGGAGGCAAACACCCACTTGTATGTTATTATTTACTTTGTAAGGTCACACCATGTTGGCCTAGGTGTACGACCTTCGGCTTGAAGTTCATGTTCCCAGGTGCTAAACATTCAGTATTTCTTTTTGTTAAATTACTTCAAAAAGGAGGAGTTTCTCAATTCGGTTGTATGTTTTTTATTAGTTACCTACTCGATATCTCCGGCCATTGGTATCCGATTTTGATGATTCTTTTATCTTTGTGTAGAATCAAGTTAGTTCCGTAAATGTTCTACTCTCGGGGGTTTGCCATTTGTCCCGTAAAACCTTAAAAATAGTGACCTTATTTTCGAAATGGAAGTCAGTTTTTAGTTTTTGAAATACATCATAAATTATGACAATTCACTTACTAGTGGCAGATGCTGGATGCGTCAAGCTGAAGACAGGGCGCTATGGCGCTCATTAGGGGAGGCCTATGTCCAACAGTGGACTACTATAGGCTGATGATGATGATGACTTACTAGTGGTTTTTTTCCACTTCTTCCACTGGCGGACAAATTCAATAACATCTTGTTTCTTATTTGAAATACCATTTATAAAACTGTATAAATAGGATAAAAGTTTACTTGTTTCGGTGCTTATTTTGTAAGCCTAAAGAAATAAACGTTATTGAGTATTGAGTATGAATCTCTAAGAGCACTGTTAAGTCCGAAAGAAAAAACAAACTAACAGTGATTGAATAATACTATCAAAGAAAATTTATATCAATTTTAGTTTAAATTCAATGTTATTCTTATCTCATTATCTTATCATGGATTAGTAGTACCATTAGATGGACACAGATCTTACCCCAAGTACCTATATCAGACGATCCTATCCATACCAGGTTGTCTGGCAGTGATCGTTCTAAAGTAAAAGAAAAGTAAAAGTTCGTTTATTGGTTGAAAATATAATGTTATAGGTAAAGATCTTATAGTACAAATCTGGATCATTGTTTTCTACCTTTTTTCATGCAATTTTTAATAAAATTAAATTACTTATTGTCTAATTTGAATGAAGCACACATAATCAATAAATCAAAAAAATTATATTAAATAATATCAGTTAAACTAAATGAACAATAAGCTGGGTCAAGTCATATTTGTATAACATTTTTATCATTCATAAATAAATTGATTGTAATAGGCGGTTTTTGATAACGATAATATTAACTTCCTATAAAACAATGAAGAAGGGAGTTTACCTTTAAATCTTTACCTCATCGTCAGTAGAGTTTCCCCAAAAAATCAATCCATATCTGACGCGAGATGCAATTAGTCCATGATATGCAATGAGTAGTGTTTTTACCCGACTACCAACAGGGGAGGGTTATGAGGTTAGCACCCTATGTTTGTATTTACGTTTACAGTTAGGGATCGTATATACAAAACATACGCAGTACTATCAACTTTCTTACTTAAGAGCTCTATGTGTGTTTTTATAAATTTCGTTACGTTTACTTCTATTAATGTATTTTTGTATTGAATATCAAAGTTTTTGAAAGCAGCAGGGTCACGTTGTCGAAAATGAGTAGTTTTAGTTTAAGAAAGATAAATTTTTAAATTATTGTCATCTAGCCAGGCTTGGGCTTGGCTCTTGAATGATAAGACCACCAATTGTCACTTACGTTATAATTGTTTCATTTGTTGATCTTTTTTAGTTTTAAGTAGGTGCTATAAAAGTGTTTTCTATCTATCTACCTTTCTTAAGTGCAACTTACATAAAGTTAACTTGGCCGCAAAGTCCTAGTATTTTGGCAGACAAAAAAAACATAGTAATTGTCACAAATACAGGATGTGTCATGACTACCACCATATTATTATAACAAGCAAGTCAAGAGTCGCTGTGCCTTGGCCAACTCCGGCCAGTATGTAAGTATGCAACTAAACTGGTAAACAATAAAAGCAAATTAATTTCCCATCGGACTTCAAAACTTCACAACTTTCAAGTTATACCGAAAGTTTCGATGGTATTTTAATAACGTTGGAATTCATTATTAACACAAAGTTTTGAAATCTAATCGGCCGAGTTGTGAAGCCTTTACTGCTTACAGAATCGCTAGGTTCTTACCGTATTTTCTTTCACTGTAGATCTGTAGAGCTTGAATTTTCACCCGACTACCAACGGACGAGGCTTATTCATAGCGACTATCAAAAATTCCTTATTGCAAGGCAGAATATTTTTTTTCTTCTAGACTACTTTATTTAAATTAAATATAATGAATACATAGGGAGCCCTGTGACGACCGTCACGCGATGAATTTTTGTTACTACTATACCATTTTCTGCGTTCTTATAGAATGCAAAACCGGCTGCGAACTACCTTCGATAATTAAAATCCGTCCGTTTTCAGCAGAATTTTATTTCTATAGTGCAGCAGTTAGCACTTAATTGTACTGTACATGTCCAGGGATAAAAGAGACATAAAAACGTAAAAGCCACAACTTCATCAGGTATCATGAAACACACCCACGTAAGGGTGCCACAACTTCATCAGGTATCATGGAACACACCCACGTAAGGGTACCTACAACAACTTCATCAGGTATTATGAAACACACCCACGTAAGGGTGCCACAACTTCATCAGGTATCATGGAACACACCCACGTAAGGGTGCCACAACTTCATCAGGTATCATGGAACACACCCACGTAAGGGTGCCACAACTTCATCAGGTATCATGGAACACACCCACGTAAGGGTACCTACAACAACTTCATCAGGTATTATGAAACACACCCACGTAAGGGTGCCACAACTTCATCAGGTATCATTGAACACATCCACGTAAGGGTGCCACAACTTCATCATGTATCATGGAACACATCCCCGTAAGTTTACCACGGAGACATTTTTAGACGACTAGTTTTGTTCATAGCTGCAGCTATGAACTACTGACAAGGTATTTTTAACAGGATTATTCATATTGTGTCTATCTATATCATTAGATATTACCTCCTTATTACTTTTTAGTATCAATTTTAAAATGGTGCTCACAAAAATGCACTACGGCGTGGATTCGCCCTGCATGCTGGTGGGATCCATCGAAGAAAGGGACAAAAAGAAAGGGAGAAAATCTAGCTCTATGTTGTGACCTGTGGAAGTGGATGATCACCCAACCACAGATTAAGTAATGTTACTGCGTACCTAAAGACAAGAACCACACTTTAGATAAGAAAACGTGGGGACTACCAGTAGCGGAGCATCATTTATCATTCTTAAGTCGTTCATCAAGGCACCGTGATCTCGCCGATTATCTGAAATCATTGATATTGACAAGTGACGGAGGTCAGGTCAAAGCTTTGTCCAGGAATCCGGTAAGACCCCGGAGAATTGTGAGGTATTCCGGGTAATGTCTGGGAAAGCCCTGTCAGCGTCAGGCGTCTCTTCATTCATTTTAACATGTCGAGATAAATTTAGGAGATGATTGTCAGAAAGCGTCAGATTTGAATAACGTTCAAATGCTGATGTGATTATGTTTTGCGCCACACAACTAAAACCTACCATTTAGGGGATTCAATTAACCTTATTATGGTCGTTGTTCTTTTAGCATTTCTCTAGAAAATTTCTAGTTTCTAGGTTGTTGTGCGCCCTGTACCTTAGGTAACACTTCTAATTATGCAGCACAGATTACTACTAGTACGTGACTGGTAGCAACAGCCGCCCAACAGTGGACCGGCTCGAAAATGACGTCTTAAATCTTACCTGTAGACAATGCAATCTTTTTGAAAAGTAACTTGTATAATGTAAGAAAAATTTGAATTTGTAACATTTAAATAAACAGTACCTATTCAACATTATGGAGTTTTATGGTGACTTTGTAAGTAAACACGATTAAACCAAATAAAAAAAATACAAAATAATAAACCAATAATAATCGATATTGCTAAGCTTTTATCAATAAAAGTCACATCATTGGTCTTTTCATCTAAATGTCTGCCTGTCTGCTCGTAGTCTCGATCCAATTACATTCACTCGTACCCCATGGGGGTATGGGGAGAGTCACTGGAGACCAATTATTGCGAGATGTGTTTGGACACGCGGGATCCGGAAAACAAATATTTTTAGAGCTCTCGTTTTAAAACCGAGTGGTTTTGTTTGTGTTTTAGTATGGGTTTAAATAAAAATCCCCGAAGGGCCGACCGACCCCTTTTAGGCAAGGTCGTAGGTTTGTAAAACTTTATTTTCTTTGTACGTTAATTTAATAATGTCCCAAAAGATTTCGATTTAAGCAGGATTTATTTTCTTTATTTTAGGTTTTTCTTTATCCCAGATTTTATATGAGCTAGTAAATAATATAATTTGTAATGATCACTAGCGAACACTGGCAGACACGTGAGAAACATATTAATACATAAAACAATTGCGTTGGTATATCATAAAAATATTAAAATTTTCTTTTTGACGGTCTTGTTGGTGAATTCCTTGAACATTCCTAGAAGAAACTGTCAGCTTTATACATAACATATAATTATGTTAGTAAAAATGTTTTGCACATTATTTATTGAACATTCCAAAAGTGTTGAAAGGCTCGACCTGACCGCCCGTCGACAACCAGCCCGGATGTTTCCGCTAGAGGTCATTCCTACAAAGTACATGTGATTTAACCTCAGCCAACCTAGCCCCGGGGCTCGCCGCAAACCCCGTGCAAGTTGCTCTTTGTGTCATATTCTGTCAACTAAACCATTAGCCTTTTAATGGTTTTGGGCTTGTGAAAGATTGTGATCGTTTATTACCCAGACGGGTTCGTGAATTTTATTCATTTCAAACGTCTTTTTTTGTCAGTTAAAGCCAAAACACAGACAGACATATCTCCGACAAATTGGTGATAAAATTAGTTAGTCAGAGGGAATTCTCAGTTACTTGTGTGAAGCGTAGACGAAGTCAAGCGGAATTTGGGAAAATGCTAATCCAACCATCAAATTCTTTCATTCCTTTGAAATCTGAGACGAGTTACCTCGCGCTGCCCACCAAAAATACATTCTAGAAATGACTAAATATTGCAAATAAGTTTAACAAGTTCTCGCTAGTAGTTCATAAAGTTCAATACTTGTCGTTAACTTATGTAAACGTATGCAGACGCCTGTGGAACTAACTTTTAACAATGTTAATATTTTAGGAACTTCCTTAATACCGAAACAACATTGTTCGGGGTAGTTTCACTATAACAAACATAATAAAAGGTTATGACAGAAGTTTTAACAACTTTCTTGTTTTATTCTCCAAGTTATTTCGTTCTGTAAAAATAGTAAAAAAATGAATGCCAAGCTTTTACTTATATCTATGCGTACATTAACGCAATACCGATCATTATAAAGTAATAATAGGTAGGTACCTCTGCATTGTTCTAGACTCCAACTTTTTGTTAATTGGGTAACAAAACCAAAGAAATATTGCTGAGAAATATTGTACGACGCTGGGTTCCTATGATAGGAACAAATCGCATTTTTCCGACTTCGATGGGACTATCAATGTTTCCCCTGTAGGTCTATCGGCGCTTAAGTTCGAACTAAGTCCCAAATTTTTCGACTCTTACGTCACTTGACCTCGTGCCGCTATTGGCAGCGCATCCCGCACTGGGAGGGTTGCGGGTTCAAGTCCCGTCGAAGTCGTAAAACTTTTGGTACATTAAATTTTCATTAATTTATCATTTCATTCGTCGTCCATTTTAGAACTCGGAAAAGGTTTAAATCCTTTTTCGCTGCCCTTAATCAATTATGCATTGTTGAAGTTTTTATGAAGCCAGTTGCATAGCAATGTCTGTTTTAAGTTCTAATTGTTTCCTGCTAATTGTAGAGCCATTTACGCACAGCAAGCTTATTGTGGATTAATTTAATTAGTATTGCGTCTGCTGTCATTAGCAATGCCTGCGCTCGAGATGCTTAGTTAAATAGGAATAGATTATTAGACATAATGATTATGCTGATAAATTGAGGGTAGTTTTACACTGCCGAGCCTTTGGGAAAACTACGAATGACTCGAGACACAACCACTGCTTCGCGCGCCGATAAGTGGAGGCGGTTTTTTCTGTCCGTATTTACCATGTTATGTGGTCCACTAATACGTTCTATCAACAAATTGTTTATTTCTGCAACAGAGGCAGTGGTTGTTGTGTGTGAGTCCCAAACATCCATCCATCCAGTTGGGTCCAGGAGACACCTCATGTCCCGATTTGTCGGTCGTGTCGCCTGCATTAGAGGAGTTTGTATGTTCTGCTGTATTTTTTTATCTGTTTATCGATTAATCCGTCAACTAAGAACCGATTCGAAAATTCTTAACGCAATTGTATAGGAAATGATCCCGAGTAGGTCCCAAAATAATAATTTACTCAATAATTAATTTACCAACATGCTTCAATAATTTCGATCGTTCAATATCAATTGGAAAGCATCCATTAACTTCGTGATTGCGATCATCGATAACTGTTCAGAAGTCTTTCAGTAAAGCTCTTCCCGTGCACTTTCCATCGGTTGGTAGACTTGAATGAGTGTCTGCACATTTGCATCGGTTGGCAGCCCTGACTGAATAGGCGCGAACGAACGCGACAGCTTAACGTTAAACGTCGATTAAGCGTCCCGAAAATTAACATACTATACAAAAAATGCTTTATTTTCTGTTTAAACAAATATGAATAAAATAATGTTACCTTACAAAAGACACTGAAATTCTTATAAATAATAATAAATTATGCTGGACGATCACACATTTTACCTACATATACACAGCATTATCTAGCCCCGAGCTAAGCAGAACTCGTGTTGGGTACTAGATAACATTAAAGCGTCACGTGTCCGAACCTAGTATTTCGTTGTGAAATATTTTCTTTCAGTTTCAGTTTTGGGCTAATGATGATAGATGACAGCCCTCTGTTAATTTTCCTTCAAGGCCTAAACTAAATACTAAATAATATAAGATTAGTATTTACCTGTTTTAGAATAATTTGAAACCCTTGATCACATGCGTGCGTAGCTGGGCCTCATCTCCACAAAATGAAAACGAAATTTCGAGATTTCGTGTAGTGAAAATCCCAACTCACAAAAAAAAACTTGTTTGTCTACATTCGTAGAAAGACTTTCAAGTAAAGAAAGTTTTCACCAACAATGCTGAAACTAAAAGAAACTTTTGAAATTTCCTTCGCAAGGAATTTTTCAAGCGCTCACCTAGGTGTTGAAGACACCTTTGTTTGAAAACTGAAATGATAACTTTCGTATGGACTTATGTTCCGCTAAAGGTGAAAATAAATATGAACTGTATATCTCTGAGCTAAGGTTGTTTTAATTAATTTTCCAGTAGGTGAGTGTATGTTGAAATAGGTACATATTACAGGAAATGTTAATGCCATAAGGTTCTGTAGGGAGTTGTTAACTGTTTGAGAGGATTCTCGAGTGGTATTATGATAATTGGATGTCTGTTTGAAACTGCTGTAGAAGAGAAACAAAGTGCAAGTATTAATGAACACGAGGCTAGATTCATGGCTCGGAAGTGTAAAGTGTAACTAGGTAGAGTCGTTCTACTAACTTGCATGTGGTTTCCCGGCATTTTAGAAATAAAATCACCTTGGGACAAAACTCAAACAAAAGTGGGGAATTCAATCAGATCTACGTAGATTTTAATTTCTAAAACTTCTTTGAATCCCACTGCGTGACAAAATTTACATGAATTGCAAATTATATTCAACAAAACAAAATTTGCAGTTCATGAATGAATTAATGAATGTATACTTGTATTGCACTTAAAACATAACAAAAATACACCTTGTAACTAAATTTTGAAACACGAGCAGTACAATAGGCGGCTATGGTAGCTGGCATGTTTCAGGTTAATAACTTACTTTTCGAAATATCATACTTATTTAAAAAAAAAGAAACTGCTCTTCTTCAAGCTCTGTTTGCTTTAAGGGTAGATGGTTCTATATAAAAATGTCCACCGTCATCTATCCAAGCAGGTACCCTAGAAGTAGGTTAGTCCTGTCCCGGACGATAAGCTGTGCACGCCCGCTGCCCGTCCATCGGTTTGTTGACTCACTTACTTCCATTACAGGTAGTCCCCCAGGGATCGCAAGTTTGTTTAGCAACTGTATACCTTACCTACTTGTAGTTTGAGAACACGTTTGTGTGCCGTGTTGTCTTTGAGGACTCATCTATTGAGCGGATTGGACCAGAACTTTACAAAGCAAACATTTACCTTTTGTTTATTAGAACAGCTCCAGAGATTTACAGCTTAATTTCGATGCAACGGCAAACTAGAGCAAACCGTAAAATTTTTGTAAATTTACCAATAGGTACAAACATTACGAAGGATAAGTCCCGTCTAGGCCGACAATATAAATTCATAGGAAAAATTATCTCATTACAAGATAAAAATAGAGTCGGGAGATGATAGAAAAATAATATTTCAATCCAATGCTGTGCGAAGACGATTTTTTTTAAAATAAATGATTCCAAATCGCGATTCGTCAAAATTGTATATTGTCCAATCAGCGATTCGTCAGAAAATCAATTGTCTATGCCATTACCTAGTCATCGTTATAGATGAATCGCTATAATTATATTTTAGTATACATAGAAAGCAACTAGAACACCTGGATCAAATATCTGCAGATCGTACAAATATTTGTCCCGAGGTGGGAATCGACCCGCAACCTCCTGCATCGCAGGCGGACCTTCGCCCACCGCGCCGCAGAGGTCATCATGACATACCTACATCTCGAGAGAGTGTCCGTTTTATAATATAACTCCCCTTGATTGCAAGATCCAAACGGTTTTAAGGTCATGTGAAACACGAACAATTATGCGATTGAATGGAAATTACTCTATTTGATAAATCATCGTCTAAAAGTACAATCCGTCCGGTGATGATGAGGATGATTCAAAAAGAGCAAAAACGGCCTTGAACTCGTAGAGGCTGAATGCGCATCGCTGACACACGCGAAGAGCACTTGAGGCGGAACTTTGTAGTTGGAGCCACTTCAGGCATCGAGGACTAACGTGTGCGGGATGGGCCAATTATGGATGCTGTTTGGAAAAAATATAGAATAGAATATTATTCATTCTCCAATACAACGAGTTACAACAAGACAACGAGGACCGAGAACGATAAAATAACCTCCTCTTAAAGTCGGTAATTATAACGACAACGATGTCACAGTGTATCAACACGCACCTGCTGTGGAATATGTAAATGAGATGAAAAGACTAAGCATCGTTTATTTACAACGAAAAAAAAACATTCGGTACGTACCTAGTTCTAAGTAAAAGCGCATATATACAAAAAAAAAACTCTATAGCTTTATTATATTAGCAATACATCGTTTTGCTTCCAACAGGGGTCAAAAGTAAAGGCAAAGCCTGAAGATGCCCCTTGTTAAGGGATGAAATATTGGTGTTCGTCCATTACAAACCAGGTTCGAAATTATAAATTAATTGGTATCGAAATATGTCGCTTACATTCATATTAATAAATAAAGACAGTTAGCCAAAAAGGTCTGTACTCTTTGCTCTTTAAAAATTAACCCGGGAGAACATTGATTTAAAAAAAAATACAAATGAGAAACAATATGGCATGTACGAGTAGGTTGGCCTTCACAATTAAAAATACTGTCTCATAAATTCAACACAATGTTCACCACGCACACCTCTAGAAAAAATTATATCATAAGTTCATGAATTTTTATGAGAATTAATAAAAAGAAGGCTTATTTTTTCTGATTCAGAATTAATTTACTTTCCAAACTGGATTAAATTGGCAACGCAGGGTAATTATTTTTTTTCACAGCTGTTTTTCAAATTCCTGTTCTCTGGTATCTAGATTTTCAGATTCATTGAAGTAAATAAAGCATTTGTGCCTGTACCATCTGTACCTACAACCTACTTCTCCATGCTCTATGACACACTTGGTACCAGGCGCCTATTCGGCTCCTATTTCTATGGTAATGCTTTGGTTATTGATATTCGCAATGTCTGCCCTAATACATAATGTCTTTCGCATTGTTGAATAATGTGTTATCTACGAAAGTACTATTATTTGTCGATAATGTTTGATGTAATGCTCATGTGCTATTGTGTTTTGATTGTTTCAGGTAATTTCTTCTAACACCCCAAACACCGTCACAGCCAAGTGTCAACCCTGAAGGACCGTTGGTAATAATCCAAATTTAAACAAAACAGAACGTTGTTAAAACTTGACAGAGGTATTATCCATCGTGACACTGAGAATTGACCATTCTTTCACATGAAAAAGTTTATCAAAAATGTTGCCATAAACAGGACTTGAATCCGCTCCTACAACCGTTAGTGATGTAACTGATTGATCCACAAGATCAAGTGACCAAAGCCAATTGATTCAAAACTTTTGGTTATTAGATTTTCTATTAATTAATATATAAAAAAATATTATAGGGTTATTAAGGGGTTTTATGGGGGCAGCCATTTGCAAGTATATTGACCCCGTATAGTATTATGCAAAAGTGAACCATTTTGAGATATTCGAATATTCGTAATGTTTCGCCTAAAGTCAATTCTTAATAACCACTAAAACAAAACTTTTGCTTAATACAATAGGGTCAAAATAGTTGCAAATGGCCTCCTGGTATTCCATAAAATAGAATTATTTTTAATAATTAACTTTATTTTGTGGTACCTATTTATCTTTCTGGTATTAGATCGTGTCGGCGACCGGCGCGGCGCGACAATAATTTGAGACTAGGAGTCGTGTTCACCTTCCACCGGCGATACAGAACTCTCGGTACACCAATAAAGCTCACTGGTATCGGAATTCACTTCTTTGTCAGCTCTGAGCATGTAGGTTTCTACAGGATGTCCTTAAAGTTGGGCGGATGTTCAGACATAATTTCCCTTACTTATAATTGTGGTATCCTACCCATTTAATATGTGTATTCGAGGGTAGGGAATAAAACAGTTGGTTCGTTGACTTGGTGTTTCTATTATTGAGCTCCCACTATTTATATCAATAAATACCACTATAATGACATTTCTTTACTTGATGCAATTATAATAAGAGACGTTTGTTTTCTTCTGTAAGCATTATCCACACAAGTGACCAACTACACCAAAACTGTTTAATATGTATATTATAAGATAGAGAATTGTAAGTGGTTTGCCTAAAGCTTTTTTTTAATAATCAGGTTGATGAATAAGTACTTGCCTACTAAGCAAATTTCATTCGAAAAAAACTAAGTGCTGTTCTAAGTATAATTTTGTAAAATCTAAATAAGTATAATATTATTTTGATTGAATCTTATACATACTTCTTTTTTAACGTAAAATATATTTATTTGCAGCAAAAACAATCATATTTAGTAATAATAATTGACTATTTCGTATAATCAATTCAGTATTAACAAAGAAAATTACAATCAATAATAGAATTAAATTAAAACTAGTATTTACAATTGAAACAATTGCTAACTGCAGACTGTTGCAAACAGTCTACAAGTAGCTCAACTGATCTATATCAATACCAGTCGGAAGCGTGCCCAAGACGCTAGCTGCATTACCCCGCTGTATAGCAATGCTGATGTGCTGCGCCAGATACTCACCAGCTCTCGGGTCACGCGTCGCTTCGACCAGACGCTCAGATTTTTTTTTGAAAACCCGGAGAGCCTCGGTACCCCACGGACCTAGGGTCTCGACTCCAAGGGGAGCAAATGCGTATGCTCTATCGAGACCTGCATATTTGCGCCTCTTGAGATCTTCGGCCAAATCTGCCGCCGCACCAGCCCTCACGGAAGTCCTAGGAAGATGGGAAGGTGCGAGTGTGTCGACGCATGTAGCGTCCCACACAATCGGCCTCCCCAGCTCCCATGGGACAGAGTCATACCGTCGGGCTCTTAGCATCGTCATGCAACAGACCATTCGGTTCGAAAATGGCTGGTACGTTAGCGGTGACAAATGCCCGCCGGATGATGTCGTTTAGACTGGCATGGCGGGATATCCGACCGGCAGCCCTAGTACACGATAATCCGTGATGACCAAGCTGTTCGACAGCAGTACCGCACTGGCATTCATTCAGTATTTATTTTAAGTGTTTTGGAGCACCCTGTTCTACAACAACATCAACAACTGATCGATTTCTTTCGTGGAACTGCTGGTGCTCGGTATCAGACGTAATTGGTTTTGAGCTTCTAACAACCAACCTTACAAATAACCTGCCCCGGCTTCGTTCATAGCTGTAGACAATGTGGATAGAAGGTAAAATAATTCAACATAATAGCACCCGAAAGATTTTACTTTGTAATTCGGGTAGAGAGATGAAAACCGCCATGAAAATATGTGCTTAGAACTAAAATTGTGTAAGTAATGCCTGTGATGTTACAAAAGTAATGTTACGCGGCGACGTAATGCAACATCACGTATCAGTCGAGAAGCCGAAGCATTACTTGTTACACACATCACGCGAAGCTCGGTTGGTGATTGATGCGATGCGAGCGAGCAAGTAATGCACGGTTTTCCGTCATCTTGGTCCATCTACACACTTACCATGTCGCGCGGATTCGGCTTTGTTCGTAACGCTTCTCTATTGTGTGAAGGAACCAAGATTTGGCTAGCTGTCAAAATGTCTTATGTGTCCTCCATACACAAGCAGGACTTGGTTCGTTACAAATGCAAAAAAAATGCAAAATCTAGCTTTATGCAGAGGGACTACACTCATATACAAAGCACTAATTAAAACTCTATGGTATTTTATTATTTAGTACTCACACAGTGACAGCTATCGATCCACCAATTGGCCTTTTGTTCGGACTGCATCCTGTCCTTTATCCTTTTTGGTTGAAGTCAAAAACCTCTCAACCAAAAGGTTGTTTTTCAAGTAAAAATATTATTATTTTATCTATGGTACTCGTATAAGATTTTATCCACATTATTGGAAATATACCAAGGCTTCTTTAAATAAACAAAACTTAGTAAGGATAATCATAGGTTTATTTTATTTTATATTTTTATTACATCACCTTCTTTTCCATTTTGATTTATCGAAATTTCATAATCGAAAGAATTTTATATTTTATAGTTTTTTTTTAGGTACAATTGATCAGGCAATTAAATCAGGTTTATGGATAGCATATTTATCTTAGTGCTTATATACAAAAATATTGAATAAAATAAATCCAAACATCAATAAAAAAGGAGAACAAGGATGTCGTAATGTTATAGTAATATGGCATTACTTTCTACTGTACGTAACTGTACTGTTTTGCGCCTGTCTAGTAAGAATACTCACGATACAATTATCAAAATTGTGTCATCAATTTGCATTCAATACAAGAGAAGGCCTGTAATCAACAGCGGATGTCAACCGACTCATGATGATGATGATGAGACAGGTTCACGCCTAGCAGTAGTTGATAGACAGGAAAAACCCAAAGTTCCCCATCATCTCCATACTTGAGAAATGGCAGACACTCACAGAAAGATAAGAGTGGTTCAATTTCCGACGTGAACGGCGGCGGTACAAACTGCGGTATATTCTGTGGAACTTCTAGATGCACTTCCTAACTTTGACTATAAATCCGAGCAATGTATTTGAACATTGGTGGCTTTGGTGTATTGGAACATTGATTGGTGGCTTTGTCTAAATAAGCGAAGTTCGTCTTGTTTTGAGTGAACTATTCGGTTTTGCTTTGAATGGTTTTAAGTTCAATAAAGAATCTCTGTGAGGTGATGGTGATGGATGATGGTCAGCCGGATTTGCTGAAGGTCCGATTCCGGATCACATAAAAATGCTCAGACCTAGAATGCAATATATTTTCTGTAAGAAAGAAGTATTTTTAATAAGGTTTTTGTTATAGTGCTTACCCGCACTCTGGGTATCTCTAAAAAATTAAATAAGTTCCCAAAAATTTTCTATTATCTACGGCGGGACTCGAACCCGCGCCCCACCTTCAGTACGGTTGTGCTCTAACCAACTAAGCCACGAAATCTTAGTCGGTTCCATCGAAAATCTTTGGGATCTCTTACAGACCTTAGCGCCGGGAGCTCCACCTATAGGGGTAATTTTGAATTTGTTTGGGAATTTAATTCATTTCTTTTTTATGAAATATTGGTGGAAACTAATTTACGACACTCGTAGGTATTCTTGAAACAATTATGTAGCTTTAGCTTCTACCATCTTTTCTTTTTTTGAATTAAATTGCAAGTAAAGTTTTTGTTTTGGTTTTTATTTGGTTGTAACCTTGTTGGTGCATGTTAGTGAAATGTACGGCATGACCGAAACGCCTGGCACTTTTATAATTTATTTTCCAAAACTACATAAAAACGATAACTCTCTTAGCAATAAAACTGCACGATAGAGTTTATAGTAAGTACATAGACATATAGACTCCATATGTCCGCTGCCAAATATGGAAATATGGTAAGGCTTCATTTGAATTTCCTCTTTTCATCTCCAGGCCGTGGAAAATACTAGTGAAAGGTCAAATATAGCTGGAGGTTTAAAGCACCTACTTTACCAGCGGAATCAATCCATCAACCACGGAGCCTCCTTTGAGAATAGGTGGATAATAGTAGGTAAACCTATTCGGAGCCGAGATGACGTGTGTGTATCAACCAATAGAATCTATAAAATACATGTTGTGAATATACAATATTAACCGAGCGAGCGAAGCGTCTCTGCATCAACTACTTGCAAAAGTATGGATTCTGTCAGAATGTACGTACTCCTCTACAGGTCGTATTTTACAACCGATCTAGACGAAACTTGGTGTACATACAGATTCTACGATTTTATAGAATTTTTCAGTCGTCGGGTTTTTTGATTAGCTTCATCCAAGAAAGGGCAAAAGGGGGCTATCGAATATCTCCGCTTTAAGACATCTGATTTCGATGATTTTTTTTAAATTAAAAGGTAGTAATTTAAATTAGTTCTCATAATCAAATGGTAAAGATCTTTACCATTTTGACGAGGATTTTCGCCATGACGAGCAAAATAGCTCTGCAAAATGCAATAATAATCATGAGAGATGACGCTGACATCTCTGTTTTATGAAATTTATTTCGAAGATTATTTATATAAAAAAACTAACTATTAATTGTTGGTAGAGCAAGTAGATTGTTTTAACTATTAATATCTTATCGCACATCATTCTAAACCAAGGTTCAAAGATGCTAACAGGGTTCAGTACCCAAGCACACCCAAGAACCCAAGCATCTGTTGTTAAAACATGGAAGGATTACGATCGAACCACGTCGTCGATTTAAAACCATTACTCGTGTTCAGGGCACAGAAAATATTTATTAACCTTTTAGAGAATAAACGGGAAATCTAAGTTGGTGAATTTTTAAACGGGTCCAGGTGCGTTTCCCTTTATTGGATTTTTTATGAGCTTAAAGGCATGTTGCCGCTCCGAATTTTAATCACACTTTAATCCTGTGATCCTGTCGGGCACTGATGTAGAGCTTTCGAGCTTTTAAATAGCGGGAAGGAGTCGCTCTATTTTGAAAATCATAATGATCACAGGAAGACAGAGTGCCATGGCGCTCATTAGGAGAGGCCTATGTCCAGCAGTGGACTAATATAGACTGATGATGATGATGAAGGATCACATTAAAATTCGCCTGTTAACTTTGGGCTAGTTCTTCGGGGTCACAGAGCGAGTGTATCATATATAAATGTTTGTTAAAAAAAAATTGTAATGAAATGATGAGTTTGAGCGTTTAAGGCAAAATCTCCCACTCACCGTTATGAATGCAAACGGGTTTACAAGGTTGTTTGTGATGGAAGAACACCAACTTTCAACAAACTACGATATTTCCGCCTCTTGTTTCTCCCTCCCCCCGGTCCCTAACTCGCTCGGTATATGTGACCCTTTATGACAAAATCTGATTACAGTTACCCGTATTACGAGAATTTGGTTTAAACTGACCGACTACGTATCCCGGTTTAATGAAAGCTCGCAAACTTGCAAGGGACCGGGAGCGGGCGGGTGGCTATGACCCGGGTAATCTGCCACCTGGCACGCCGCTCAACGGGTCAAAAGGAGTCGAGGTAGACGTTCTACTGATATAGTTTGTAACAGTCACTGCACTGTGACAAACTATATCAGTAGAACGTCTACCTCGATTTGCATAAGTACAGTGGTATCACTACTGAGTGATACCACTGTACTTATGCAAATATATTAGCATTTTTAGCGTTTCTTTAAAATCGTATAAAATCATATAAAAAGATTCAATAACATAATAGTTTTAATTTGCTCTATAAAAACCTATAATATATATATGTTATATTATGATATGTTCTATTTGGTATTGATATGGATCAGTTGAGCTACTTGTAGATTGTTTGCAACAGTCTGAAGTTAGCTCAATTGTAAATATTAGTTTTAATTTAATTCTTTTATTTGATTGTAATTTTCTTTGATAATTTATATATTTAAGCTTTGATTTGAGAATAATAATTTGAATGCATTGATTGCCACAAAGAAAATAGGGGAAAAAGGATTGGAGAAGTTTCTGGCGGACGGAACAGTCGATATGAAAAATAATCAATATTTTTTCGGAATATAGAGGAACGGTTTGGAGATAAAACAGATACAGAGGTACAGATAACGCACAGTGGAATTGTTGCATCATACAACGATAGTTGTATAAAAATAGGTCCAGATTGTATTCGTAGTACCTATGTACCTATATGTAGGTACACAGTGCGATAAAATAATGAAGTACGTGTGTAACAAACTATGAAATCAATTAGTCAGTTCAGTGATTACTATTCATATTGTGATTAACGATTTTGTATCTGTATTTTGTAAAGCGTGAGCTTTCGCTGAGATTGGTGTTTGAAATTACCTACTCTTAATTTGGGCTACACTTCGCTTTGTAAAAATAGGTAGAATCAAATTGCTCAGAAAAAAACTGTGCCTACTCAATAAAAGTCTCACGGTTTTGCCGACGGTGTGGCTTCTTACCCGTAGGTAAAGCCTTGACCACTCTTTACGCCACACCCTGTTTATCTGACTACTTTAGTAATATTAGTGACGTAACACGCACACGAACGTAAACAATACAACTCTAGGAGTTGTATTGTTTTCATCGAGCACCTAACTAAAGAAGAGACAAAACAAAGGAGTTTTCCCTCAGCCCCGCTACATCTCCTTATTACTGTAGCAGAAGCTGTCGGCTCAAATTATGCGCCTCAATATTTGGCTGTTTGGTTACAGGCGAAATAATTTACAGCAAGATCTATCTTATAGCTTATAGAAAAAGCTCGTAACAAAGTGGGAGCAGTAGGGTTGCTACGTAAGTACTTGTCTCAGTTTGAACTTTATGTTTTTCTGTGAAATTAATTCCATTGTTGTCGTTTTTTTGATAATGAACGACAGGGTGTTCATTTTCATATGGAACAAAAGGTCGCTAAAGTGTTTTCCTGGTTTGAATCTTATATGAAAACTTTACTTTCATCTATGACTAGAATAGAGAATTTAATACGTATAACGAATGAATTCCAAAATTATTGTACGCAGCTGATGGCATTATCGTCTATTCCGCTTACTTTTTTTTTTTTTTTTTTTTTTATTTATTTATTTAAAAAGAATATACATAGGACTTAATTTATAACACTCTTTAAACCCTTAGGGGTTTGACCCGAATGTTACATTCCTCGGGTTTTAAAATTAAAAAAGGAAGTGTACCTATCTTCGTTCACAGGTACGAGTAAGTAGGTATGTTACAGTAAGTATGATGGTACTCAATCATTACATATCATGCTCTAATCACAGTTAATTCTTACTCGATGCTTATAATAACCTATTTTATGGAGATATAAACTTAGGTAGGTGTTATTAGCAAAACAATGAATGCAATGTAGAGTGGACTAATTGCCGCAGCGCTCGGGCATCCTCGGCTGGCTGGGCCACCCGAGCTTGCACGAACGCGGAATGCACCGACTTCGCTCCGTAAGTACAGGGTGCACCAACACTGATTCACATATTATTTATAGTTAAATAATTCATGTTTATGTTTTCTTTCATTTACCATTTTTATTATAAAATAATACTTATTTATTTTTAATTTTTTCAAGAAAGTAATTTTTTAGTTGATATCTAATGTTTCTTTGCGTCAGTTTATTTTTAATACATAAAGGGATGTTATTTATTAATCTTGGAACGATGTAGTCCGATTTTCTTTGTCCGTAAATATTGTTGTTGTACTACTCTACTGGTTGTGGTGAATTGGTGAAGCAGCTTATTTGCACCCGCAAAAAACTGCACAAAAAGCGCGAATGTCCCTCGTAAACAAGTAATGAAATAACCCAGCCGTCTTCCCTGCTACATCCCTGATGAGGGATCGGCCGGCAGGCAGCAAAGCCACGGTGTCTGCGTCCTGTGACGAATGTCCTCATCCGATGTAATGCGCGGGGGGGTGCGGGGCGCGGGAACCTTAATGAAAGCTATTGGGCCCTTTGTCTCGGCTACATGTCTGTATTACAACGGGATAGACCGGGACAATAGATACATTGTGCGGTGATGGCTGCTATTTAACGAAACATTTGCTATTATAGCTACTTTGTTCGATTATAACTATCTTGTAAAGTCTGACACTCATTGCTGGGTGTAGGACTTCACTCACACGCTTGTATCGCTCTAGACTAATAAATAACTAAGTCTAGATCGATAAACTTAATGACTAAGACGCTAGGCCTCATCCAGGTTTAGAGACGATTGATCATTTTCATAATTACTATCTTTCTCAACTCATCATTGGATATCCTATTTAATACAGTAAAACATTACTAAGAACTTACAAATATAGCGATAATTTGATGTTTTTGAAAAAATTTAAAACAGACTGAGTCTCATAATTTAACACAATTTTTAAGTTTAGCGGGTTATACTATACTAATTTCATGGAAATCAAATTTTTATAGGTCCACCTCGCGATCATTTTACATACAACAGCGCTAAAGAATTTTCAAAATAGGCCCATAATTGTCGACGAAATCGACGAACATATCTGCAAAAAGAAGTTAAATAAACATAGGTACCTACCTACGCGCGTAGTCACGCGTAGAAACTTCTTTGTTTGTTAAAAAGAATAGCGACCAATGACAGGTAATAAGCTTTTTCGTGCGACTTTACAAGCATATTTGCAAACATATTTTATCCAGGTATACCAATAGATCATTGTTCCAGGTCTCTAGGTACACACATATATGCAAAGTATCAGCGCGGCCCGCACTACAATAGATACTGAAAGTGAAATTGTACCAGCAGTTCTATAACAATTTCAGACTGAGAGAAAGCCCCACAGAAAGCACTCGTTAGTTATTAACAGCACATCTGCTCCTAAGTGGCCTAACAACCTCCTGACAAAGTTACCGGCAAAGTTAGTTCTACAGGTGGCGCCATCTGTGTCGCGAAAGGAAGCCATTGTGAAACTGTCGAGTAGTATGGAAGTTTCGAGAATTATACATATATTAGGCGAAAGTGGCGATCAGTTTCCGAACAATAGCGACAAAATTGACGAACATACGAAAAAAAGAAAATTACAATCAATTTATAGAACTTAATTAAAACTGAGCATAGATCTTCCTCCTCATCTATTTTTCGTTTCATCGGTTAAAAAGTATTATTATGACAGTAGGTGTGTGTGTTAGTTATGTAATTTTGTGTAGTCAGTGTTGCGTTAGTTGTGTGTCAGTAACACAACGCTATCATCTCGCTTGCTTGTTATTATTGCGACGCGATATCTCATCCAAACAGTTTGCCGGTCGGGTATTCGATATTATGTTACTTCATTACTGCGTTTTCTGCGTAATTGAATGAAGCCCACTGTAATGGAAATAAATAAAATTTAACGAACGAACGCCAACAACGTAGGAGTTTGAAAATATGATACGTTCATGAATAATTGTTAACTGATACTTTCTGAGCATTGCACACGAGAAACATACCTGACTGATCATATCAGTTTACTCAACATTGAGTAATCAACACAAGTCAAAAAAGTGTCACTAAGTAAATCAAAACAAATCAAAATCAAAAATTCTTTATATCCATAAATACAAAAATGTACACTTAGAAAAGGTCAAATTCTTAAAATAAAACGCTGATACGAAAATAAAGTTATACTTTTGATTTCTGTCGCTTCGGCACACTTTTTATATTATTATAAAATAAAAATGTCAAGTGCGAGTCGACTCACGCAACGAGGGTTCCGTAACTAAACATTACATTCATTATATAAATAAAAGACCTTATTTCTTGCCAAATGTCATGATTCTAGCTCAAGGGAAAGTAGGTACCCTATAGGTTTTGATCCATGGCGAGAATCAAAATAATGCTTTTCGTGATTAGACAACAATATTACAGTTTTCGGAGTTTTTTCTTTACTTGTGCTATAAGATCTTGCTCCTTGCCAAATTTCATGATTCTAGGTCGACGGAAAGTACCCCATAGGTTTTGTGTGCATGTGATTCCCTTGGAAAATTCAAAAAAATTGGACATAAACAGCTGTAACTTTTGATTGCGTTGACTTAGAAGTTTGATTTATATTGCGGCTCCAAGAAGTTACACACCTGAGTATAATGTGAATTTCAACTCGATACCTTCACGCAATTCTGAGAAAAGTGGGTTGACAGACGGACAGACGGACAACAAAGTGATCCTATAAGGGTTCCTTTTTTCTTTTGAGGTACGGAACTCTAAAAATGAAATGTCTGAATTTTGAACGACCTAGTTGGGTTGATTAAGCGTAATTACTAATAACTGTACATATAAATTAACATCGAAATACATAAAGTAATTATAACGTATACAGCCTATTCTAATGTCTCTAACAAATGTGTGTACAAATAAACTTGATGACACCAATCACGCACAACCAAAGTAGATCGTTCATAAATAGCGGCCCTTTATAACAGACTCCCACCTCCGCGGCTCGTGTGCGCCGGCTTAATTACAAACTTTGTATTTAATTTACGTTAACTCAAATAAAACTCGGCTTGTTCCTGTAATAATGAAATACCTACATGTTTCCGGAAATAGCCTTCAAGTATCTTGTAGATTTATCGAATATAGGGAATCGACCCAATGTTTTTGAAAGGTATTTTATTCAAGCGTTCATTAAAATATTATCATAAAATCTATACGTCGCTTGTCCACCGCCACGTCAACGGTGACGTCCCGTCGTCTCTTCGTTAACGTTGACGTAGTCGATCTCATAAATCGACGATCTAAAAAATCATCGATAAAATACTCAAAAGGGGTAAATGCCCGATAAATAATCTTTAACTCTAAATTATGGTTACCTCTGCTATTAGTAATTGTTAAAGTTTTGATTGGAATTGTATTAGAAAGTGTTCTTTGTTTGAAATGGCTCAGACACAGTTGTAATATAATAAATGCGTGAGAGAAAGTCGTGACGAGCCAGCCACGTTTATTATAACTGACGGCGTGTCTGCGGTTGCAGACCGCAAGAGGTGCTAGGGCTAGGGGTGCTCAAAATAATTAATAAAAATAATACATTCACTTGTTTTGAATTAAACCTGTAGATTGACATAATTATGATTATCTGATAAATGTTCAATAAAAAACTAAATTTGCTGCAGAGAGAACATTGTAATAACATCGCGTTCTCTAAAAAATTATTCACTTCGCGAATCGATCTGTTCTCTTGGGTAATAAATATTCTAGGATTCCTAAGAACGTAATGGAATATTTATTATCTGTCTGCAGTGAAATTAACATTGTTTTAGGTAAAGTAGAAGCCGATTTTATAAATAGTTTTATGGTTAGGCTTTGTTATGGTTTTCTTTGTTTGTATATTTCCGAAAATTTGTCATAAAAATTGTTCTGTGACCTTTTACGATGGTGTATGGAGTGTTGCCACTGTAAACGCCCTTTTTGAAATACTGAGCAAATTGTGGTATATTTAACTCTCTCCTAAGTACATAATTCCTGAACAATCAAACTGGCAGATCAGCCTATCGATGACGTCATCACCGTCAAATTTTACCGAATATGTTGTTACCGTACCGTCCAGTAAAACCTGCGTACGTAAAGAATGGAATTGAGAACGAAGTCATCTCTCATGCCACCCCGTCCCGCTCAGCTGTGGAATTACGCAAAAACCACCCATCTTTTAATTGACATCTGCTCATTGGAAGCCATTTCAATGGTCTTGAAAGAGCTTTTTGCATTTTTAGTGGCCTTCATCATACAATAATTGCAACTTACGAAGGTCATTCAAAGGGCTTTCAAATGTCATTATAGGATGGATCATCAGCTGTGGAAGTGAGTAGGACCGCATGACAGATGTCGTCATTCTATTCTATGCTGCTAGTGCTAGTAGGTTAGGTATATTTTCTTGTAGTGAACCATCACATTATGATATTAAATTTACGTAATTTGCGTTGTAAACTTTCAGGGGACGATGTATCAAATATTAAAGAACTTTAGTCGTTTGTAATTTAGTTTTACTATTGTCTTACATTATAGTAAAAAACATGACAGGTACAGCGACTTAGAATGCAAAAGTCGTGGTGAGTCTGTGCTCTGCGTCATTTGGCTTTTGAGTTAGTAGTTTTAATAAATTCAAAACATAAGTCGCTACAGTTTGTTTGAAAAATTCTTTAATATACCATGGTTCTCTTTATCCTAGGAATAGTAAACCATTTAAAATTTTATTATTTGCTCACTGATATGACACCTTTCCGATGTACCTATAGCGGACTTCGGAAAATGGAACAGGTTCTATGTTTAACTGTTTGTATGTTTTTTTACGTATTTAATCAATCGTAGACCAATTTTGAAAATTATTTCGCTATTGTATAGGGAGTGATCCCGAGGTGGGCTAGGGTATCGGGGTGATACGTTTTATCCCATAAATCAATTCGCATGGGATAGAAATAACATTAAACAACGCGTAATATGATAGTAATTCGTACGTTACCAAGTAACGCACCACTAATACTGTAAGCGAAACAATACAGAAACCCTAAAATAGTAATAATCGATACATTTTGGGACATCAAAGGCAATACAAGACATAAATTCACAATATATCGTATTTTACGCGTTAGAACAAGATAAATTTAATGTCGGTGGGCTCGTTTATTGAGAAATGTAGGCATCATACAGTCAATATCGCGTCGCAGATTATTCGAGTTTCATTTAATGGTGTGTAAACAGTCATAAACCGCATGTATTAAAATCACTTTCTTCTTTGAATGTGAGTTTCTGCCTAGGGATAAAGTTCAAGTTCAGATGTGTGCAAATCAAAAAGATCGTTAACTCCTGCCGCGAGAAATGAATTCGAAACCGCGCTTCAGTGGTTGATTGCCCCTTTACGCCACGAAGGTTGTTGCCGTCATTGGCACACATCTGTATGTATAGCTGTGGAATTATTTTGCTTCAGTTGATTTCAACTACATTAAAATTGAAGGGAGAGAATCAATAAACACTAAGTGAGCTACCACCTACGAACCAATCACGGTTTTGTTTTACTATTTTACTAGTTCTCTGACGATCATTTCACTGGTAAAATAATAAACTGCCCTCTGATTGGTCAACGTGGCCGGTAATCAGACAGTTTGGACACTATTTGCTACTGTTCCGCTCATTCTACAATTCATTCGTTCTCCTAGTTTTGGCTTTTTTTTTCTTTTTAACAATTAATAAACATTCTAAGAAATAAATAATAACATATTAGTCTCACTTCAAATCGCAAGATTTTGGATCGCGCGAGCCGGAGTGAGCAATGTAAACATTCTCGGTTATAAATTTTTTGGCATTTATAATATTAGTGTGATGTAGATGTAACTGAAAGATTACTATTCCCATTATTAATGTGGTATCTATTGATAGCGGCCGTTTGACGGGCTCGCTATTGTTATTATGTACACGGGGCCCTCCACAGATTGCGGCCAGAGTCAAATCAAACGAGTTATGGCTTTAACCAGCTGGTTTATGATCAGGTCTTGAATAACCATCATTGTTGGCTCATTTGCAGGAGAAAGCCTTTACGTGTCTTAAATATTCCTCAACATTCTACTTACATTGCACATTGTTATAATATAACGTAGCTGAGCAGGCGTAATAATAAACTTGGGACTGAAAAGCGTTTTTCTCCTTATTTTTTTGTATGAAATCATCAGTGTCCTCTGATTGGTCAACGTGATCATCCAATGATTATCACACTAGACATTCGCCCTTTTACATCAGTCCATGGTAGAAATATATCATTATAGGTGATATTTATATAATATATTTTACTCTAGAATAAAACGAATAACATATCTACTTATCAATAGAACTTCCTCTCGATTGTTTGCAACATAAATAATACGTGTCATTAGTTTCCCATAAGCGCTTTGTACCTCTCAGAGTCCAGGACGTTTGAAGAGGCACTACTAAGTGATGGCATAAATGCTTTTCTCCAAGCTAAGCGTTCCCCCGCATATCCCACTTATGCACATATATAGCACAGGGGCAGTCGTGCCGTGGGGGTCTGTGACCCTGAGCGGGGGCGTTAATCCATCACTCCTCACCATTAATCACCTTCAATGAGCTGGAATGTATTGTTACGATTTTCCTTACCTCGTACAGCAGCAATAGTCACTGAACATTTAACACGCATTTAACAATAAACGATGTAGCAATCGTTAGAATACGAATATCTTTAGAATACGTCTAAACCTTTTATTTTAGCAGTATCTTACGTTTTTATATACATAAAGTCTGTTCCGTCCGACTGCTGTGCAAGGAATCCCTTCCCTCCTTCCACACTTCTCTAGGTATAATTCTAATTACTTACTTGTCTCTGTATAATTATAAGAAGAAGAAGCCAATACAACTATGCAGGGTGTACCATGTGTAGAGAAAAGTAACATTAACGATATACAATTAATTAAAATCAAAGGTATAATTACGTAAGCATTGGCGGGGCATGCAACCCTTCTACTCGCATGGCGTGTTTGCACAAAACGAGTGGGGCTGTAAATACTACGTACATGTTAATTTATGCATTATGCATACCACGCGGGACATTTACATTTTATGTTACTTGATTTAAAAAAACAATATTATCGCAAGATATCTCTAAACCTACATTACGTTCAAAGGAGGAGGAGATAGGATGTACGTTCTATATTTAGATGAGAGAAAAAACTCACTGAATCATAAAGAGATCTCCGAAACTACAAGAGCTACGAGGCTGAAGTTTTTTTCCTTACTGAAATATAAAAGCCAATTTTTGGAAATAAGTTATCTAAGAAGGTTAGATATTAGGATTCATTAGTTTAAGTATTAGTAATAATTTTAAAATTGTAAATGTCGGCTATAAATCTTTGATAGATTGCATGAACACTAACATTAGTTGGGAGTATGTCTAAAGTCTACGCGAATGAAATCGCGGGCGTTTCAATATATTTTAAACTGTCTCTTTTAAGAAATTTGCTAGTTTCGTTTTGTATCAATCAATCCCTGGTAAGTATATTGATTGAGTATTTAACTGCTGATATATGATGTTAGCCTCTTTAACTAGAATCGGATCTGAGCGAGACAGCAGACAAAACACGTCGTTCTTAATTCTAGTCTTGAAGTACGCAGGTTGTACAATTTGTTTGTATCGTCATATTATTATTAGTATTAGGTCCCTTTGTTACGGCTGACTAACAATCTAGCGGCGTTACGCGCCGCCGCCGACGTTATTTAGCGCTAATCGCTCTATTTTGTCGCATAATGCGTTCTGGTGATACCTCGTCGTTAAATGACTCTTATAAGTATGGAAAAGTTTCTCAACCTTAACTACACGTATCGTTATTTCGTTGTGTTTACGTAGCTCCCTAAGCCTACCTAGGTACTGAAACCCTATAGAAGGCGCAGGCCTCTATTACAGGCTTCACGTAGACTAACACTAGTTATTAAGTGTAAATGTAAACAATATTTTGTGAACAGTAAATAAATAAAGTAATATTTTTTATATTAGTTTGTTTGTGGCAAATAGGCTTGGTTATTGAATTTGTTTAAAAAAGCTTATTTGTTTAGTAGTTTATTAAATAAATAAGCCAGATTAATGTAGAAATTGCATATAATATGTTATTAATACAAACCTCTAAAATTTCAAAACACTAAGAATCATATACACATAATGCAATACACATAATCATAATGCTGTTGAATGAAGTCGACTTCAGAAAATGCAATCAAAATTTATTTTTTTAAATCTGGCAATCAAATCATAAAACAGACTCATAAATTTAAAGTATTGCCTTAAACTAAGTTTTCCACATAAATATAATTAAGGTTGCGGCAGTCTAGCAGTAGGTGCTTAAAATGCACTTAAATTCTCATTAAATGAACAAATCCAACCATTAAACTACGGCGGAAAATGCAGTGTACAAGAAAGTTATTATCGCGTATTGCAATAGTTTTTTGCCACTTTGTAGCGAGCGCAGCCATTATGGTCACGTAAGGTGCTTCAAATTAATCCGCTTAGCGGGATTACCGGCAGCTAGTATACTATATAATTATACTTTTGATAAATCAATTTACTGGATGCGGCAAGCTGTAGACCGGAGGCTATGGTGCTCATTAAAGGAGGCCTATTTGATCAGCACAGCGGTGGACAGGCGCTGGCTGATGGTATTCCCTTACATACAAAATGTTGGTTACATCGATGTCAACCAAAATCATCCGCATTTTTGGTTTGGCTTATAGAATGAATAAATGAATGAAGATGTTTTTATTTACCTTAAAACTACCACAAGAACCTTAAAACTACGTTAATTAATACTACACACAGGGTGCAGACTGATGTACACCCAGCGCTGATGTTCAGTGAAGACCAGAGGGATCGTGCCACGTCACGATCGTCAGGTGCGCGATAGACATCTAAATAATATCAGAAGGATTACATTTCATATTAATTCAATTATTTTTATACTAATATACTTATGTTATATATCTTATCCATTCAATCTTATATAATATACCTACCTAAAAACTATTAATAATTATGTATGACATAAAGTCATTGGTTGTGGTAGCTGAGTAGCTGGCAAGCCAATGCTTATAGCTCGCAAATAACAGTGAAGGGACCAAAAGCGTGTCCAATGGTTTCTTCCCAAACTTGGTTGATGATCGATCTCCATCACACAAATCTTGCAAGTACGTTGAGGTGACACTAGCTCTGAATGCTTCAGCGCGCGAGTCACTGCGTAACCAGGCAGGTGTGATACGTATAGTATGGATCATCAAATGCAGTCCCAATAAATCAAGCTGACAACTTTTTACAGTTATGATTTCCACAACATAGATAGGTAGATTATACTTTATTGTACTACACGAACACAGAAAACAGAACAGAAATAAATGCTGCGAGTGGGCGATGTACAAAGGCGGCCTTATCGGTATATCTCTTCCAGACAACCTTGAGATGGACTGGACAGAAAAGAATAACAAAGACGGTGACACTTGAACACATAAAAGAAAAACAATAATACTTACATTACTTACATACTATTTATACCGATATACCTACGAAATTATAATAAACTTGCATGAACATAAAGATTAGGTTGTCTAACTTTACAAAGACAAGCAACAAACTATTTTACAACATATTCTAGGTATTTTAAATGTAAAATGGCGTACGACGATCGCGCAAAAGCGAGGAAATTGCTCGGGAAGCAGTTTTGTTTGGTTGCCGGAAGGGGCGCAGCAGAGCCTTCTGATGTATCTGGCTCCCTCTTCTATCACTTATTACTTGCAAACATAGGTGTAAGATGCAGGTAGAGCAAGCTCTGCTACATTTTGCTTAAATTATATTCGATGGCAAATTATTAATTTAACACGTAGAATGCCATACAGTCAATGTAAGAGACTGGGCGTTCCTTCATTGGCATGCCCACTCACCGCAACGACGTCAATAGATGCATCGGCGCGGCTGGCGATGGTGCCTGCGCCGCAAAAGGGTGCCAGTTCGATTCCTACCTTGGGACAAATGTTTGTTCGGGATGATCTGGGTATTTTCTATGTTTAACATGAAGCCTGTATAAATATCTATTTACTGGTCCACTGCTGGATGTAGGCCTTCCCTGATAATCGCCATATTGCCTTACATCTTATGGGGGTAATGTCTATGATCCCCACACTAGGCATGCGGGTTAGGAATTGCAGTCTAAATTGTATTATAATTTATAATCCATCGCTAAAGTTGAAAATAATAAATAGTACAAAATGAAAAATATCTAATGATTAAATCTAGCCGCCGCCAGTGTCATGCGGTCCAACAAATTTCCGAGCGCGTAATAAAAAACTCACAAAATATTTCCACACCGAAATGAAATTCATCCATTTTCAGTTCCAAATAAATCTTGCAAAGCAAATAAACAGGTACACGTAAATCAAAGTCAGCGTTAGCGTGATATACAGCGTGTTCCATTACTGGTATACAGCGTGTTCTATTACTGCGGGAAATTGCGTGACAATCACTGGGCGATCCCAACGTCAACAGAGATTGGGCCACGAATCGGTGACAGCGGGTAAAGCTTAGCCGAGCTCCAAGAGTGCTCAATGTGTAGATACCATTTGATGTTGACGGTCGCCTTGAGAGAAGACTCAGCAGAGTAGTTTTTTTTATATCATACCCCTTTTTATGTGATCTCCGTACAAGTTATAACGATATTTGATTATGCTTGAATATCAGGTCTCTCAAGAATAAATAATGCTGGACAATTCCAGAATTAGATGATGCTGTGTGGATATAATAATATGCCGCAAGATAAACAGAGCTAGTGTTATGGGTAGGTACGGGGATGACTGATATACTTAATAGAATACATCACATAAGTAGATAGATATATTTTACTTATATAAATAGTACCCAGAAAATATTTGCAGATCTTACAAAATATTTGTCTCAAGGTGGGAATCAAATACGCAAACCCCTGCGTCGCAGGTGGACCCTCACCCGCCGTGCCATATCGATCGTCAGAATAATATACCTACCCGGCTTATTCCAGATCAGACCAGTCGTTTCAGAGACTGCCTGTTACATCCAGACTCACATCATCGTCCTGCTTACGAAATCAGCAGGCTTATCAGAAGGATCCTTCCTCAAGCCATACATTAATTGGCAATACACGAAATATATAATACAAACACTGTATTATTATTTGATATGAGTTAGAGTTCAATTTTTCCAACACGAATTCATATTTCAGATTGTGATTATTAATAAATGGTTCAAAACGATTTGACTATAAATTTATTTAAATCCATCCAAATTTATTTTAATCGTAAAATGAGGTTTCAAAGGTACATGTTTACTTTCACGAGCGGCGCTCCAAACGTGTTAAAATAACACTTGTGCGTAACCGAATCAAATATTCATCTGGTTTTTATGCTACGTTTGGGGGCAGGGGTTTCTTTTTATGTAAACAGTGTCTGTCTATTTTCATATAAATATATAAGCATTTAACATATTTTAAAAAAGAAATTTATGTGATCAAATTCATAAAATGTAAAAGAGGAGGATTTATTGTTCAAGTTCTTGGCTTACCGTTTATGTAACAATAATTAACGAAGTCCTGCTTATCACACCGTTTTCATCTCTACTCTACGTTATACAGTTTCATGGGTTCACATATTCTTTCACGCGAACTTAACCTTTCGAGAAACAATTCCTAGAAAACTGAGACCGTAAAACGAAACGCTTTTTATCATACCATTGCTGGGACATAGTAAATCTTCTCTTTTTACATTTATGTTCTGTTCAGATATATTCAATATAGACAAGTAACCCTGTGCTAGTGTGTAGGCCGCTGTTCATATTCTCTGGCCACTGTAGAACATTTATTTACAACAAAGCGTGGGTGCTGCAAAGTAAATGCCAATTACTGTGAGTTGAATTCCTACTATTCAGTTCCGGAGCCCATCAAGGGACTTCTGCCAGAAAACGGGGAAAATGGAAAACGGTAACTAAACATAAAACTGTGGAAATATTGCTAAAAATCTGCTTCAGCATTGTTGTGCAAATGAAGACTGATTGTGCCCAACAAGTGGGGAAATTGTTTAGTTTCGGAGATTTGCAGCTTTCTAGCTTTTGTTATTGTTTTGAAAGTTGAAAAAATAAAACACAATTGAAGATAGGTAGGTTCTTCATGTTTTATTGAAAAACTTGATTGTCTTATTTTATGCCTTATTCTTTTCGAATAAGATCTGCTTCACGCTCCTTCCGCCGTTTACTATCAGCCGGCTGTTCGTGCGCTGATCGTCATCTCTATAATTGACTTGACAATGATCAAATCTCTTGTATACGTGAATTCTGCAAGAGAAGTAAACTATTTGACACAGATTTAATGATTGATTAGGTACTTTATGAGGGTACGAATACCCGGCTCTTTATTAAACTATAGATCCCCCCAACATACATTACGTACACTTTACGTACATACTTAGAGCCAAGAATATTCTCTGTATTTTTATTCTTGTGTCTTATTTTCACTAGAGCCTCGATCATAAACAAACTGTCGTGAACAAATAAATGTATATTATTAAAATCAATATTTGTGCTCCACGTCCCTCGGGCGAAGGGCCGATATTTGCGAATATGAGAACCGTGACAATTTATTATTATGTGAAGTGTAATAAAATACATGAAGAAAATTTATTTGGTAATCGTGGATATTTGCTCCTTCACGATAAAAAATACAGTGCTTAGAGGAACATTAGACATAACCTTACTTGTGAGCAAAAAATTACATCTGGTTTATATCGTGTACTTTCGGTTTGTATTGCCCAACAGTACGCTATAAACACCTGAATTATATGAACAGAATAATATTTTCGTTGCTTAAATCAAAATACGAACGCCCACCGCGAGCATTCATATGTGTTAAGAACCTTCGAGCGTTAAAGTGCGCAGCCAGTAATGACAACTGATTCAACTAACATTATTTAAACAACAGGGGGTGAATTCTACTAATCAAGCACTTGGTTATGACAATTGTATCGTCACAGAAACACACACATATATGGACTATATGAAAAAATTTCCAGATAGTGCGTGCGGTGTTATTTGCACGGAGAGATTGATAGATAGGTTTCAACCTCGTCACTTTTGACACGCGTCTCTCCATTTGTAGCTTATTTCATCAAAAGTAAAATGCTAAAATGTGTAATTCTGAGACGATGCCATTGTTATGATTAAGTGATTGACTTTCCATTAGTAGATTAATAAATAAGTAGTTTTTAATATTAGCTAGTAATTAGAATTTTTGTGTTATTCAGGAATCCAGGAGTTGGGCGTTGGCACTACCACACAGTTTTTTAAGCTTCGGTAGTGTCATCGTTTCAATAAGCATCAATGATCCATATGTAAAATGTTCTGAATAAATGATTTTTATTTTTTATTTATTTTATTTAAATGGAATTCGGACCCTGATTCGACAACAGCAGAATGCTCAATATTGATTTGGATGGCGATTGCTCGCCAGCCAGGGGGGCGGCGGTGCTAGTAACGTACGTAATGCTCTCAAACAAATATTATAATATGAAGGCCATACAATCATAGACCTAGAATTACAACAAGAACGTTCTTCAAATTCAAATTCTTTATTTGTAAACATGGGTCACAGAGATGGAAGAATGATAATAGGTCAGCACCATACATGTTTTGCCTAAATCTAGGGCATGCAAATATACATAATAGGTCGGTAAGAGAATTTAGTGACAGACATAAAGAAGCAAATTACATAAGGAACATATTGAAACGTTGAGAATGTTAAATTACAGATTTACATTGAATATTAATAATAATTAATATTCAAATTAATTATAATTTTAATTATAATTTTAATATTAATAATAATTAATATTATTATTAATATTAAAATTATAATTAATTTGATAACTATAATTTTAATTTTATCTATCTTTATATCATTTAATGTCTACGAGCAGCGATAAAACAATGAAATAATTATACGTCTCTGTTAACGCAAAAATAATTTGACGAAGTGGGAATAGAATTCGTATTTGCTCGTATGGTCTAACGAATCTCTCCTTTATTACAAGCAAATGATCACGGTGAAGGAGCGTATGTACTATAGTCATTGTCATTGATAACGGATGCACAACTCACACATCAATAGATGTCCCATACGTTTCTGTATTAGACACGCGTATGACGGACAGATTCAATAGGGCCCGGTTTCCCCTGTCTGACATCATCAATCTCTGTTTGCAATGATACACCACAACACGTCTTCCTGAATAGATCTCGTATCGAAATCTGTAGTTCGTAGCAGTTCAGAAAGCGTAGCAGTTTCGTAGCAGGTCTACGAATTTCGTAGCATTACGGACGGGGAGTTCATTGAACCGCAATGTAAATGTAAAAGTATCCTATATTGCTGTGTTTACAATATTATGAAAATTTCGTTAAAATTGTGTTATGGCTGGAAATAGAAAGCTGAATCGAGCAAAGTTCCGCTCACTGAAATTTAAACTTGTGAGTGAAAATAAGCAGCGTTCATTCCGTTTAAAGAGTTTTGTGGTATGAGGTCTTATTATGTAAGTGACGCGTGGTTTCCGCTGCGTCTGCCTTCACAACCCGCAGCGAGAACCTTTCATAAATAATGGAAGTTCTTAAACGGCTGTGACGCGTGTACAAAGGCGCTTGCTTTCCCTTTGCGCTCAAATCTGAACCCTACAGAGGCCCTAGATATTGAGATCCACGTGATACCAGCCCTAAATTCATCTGAACTGAGGGCTGTACCTTGGCTGTACGTAGGCTGCTTAACCAGAAGCTGACCACCAAAAGCTTAACAAAAGAGCTTAATGTAGGGGCTATAGGTAAAATTCGACTGGGGTTAATGAACAAGACAAAATTTGCTAGAAATGAAAAGTGAAGAATCGAATGGGATCTTGTCAAAAATCAATCATCTATGTCCACTGAAAATGTAAGCCGCAATGCTCACGCCGACTACTAACTGAAATCTCGCTGGTAAATCCTTAATTTATGTTCCGGCGCAACAAGCTCGAACAGTTTCATCAATCACAAAACAAAGAGTTATTTATGAAGCGCGAGTCTACGTTTTATTATTGACGCCGTTCATCTCCCGGAACAACCAGCTCATTAACATTGACGGACGCTTTTTACTCGAGTTCATTTCATCAGTCGACGCCAAAAGTAGCTGGATGTTGTGAAATTTCTTAAACGTTGTAGAGGACATTTATGTAGCTTTTGGATGGTTAGAGTTGTTCACGCGTTTGCCTTTTACTACAGGTAAATGCTGAGTTACAGTCCCATCAGTTTTGCCTGAAAATGTTTCACATAAGGCTCGCTTTATATGGGTGTGGAGCGTTGGGCAAATGCTAGTTTACCATAATGCAATAAGCCCATGTCTTCCCGAGATCGAAGAGTATACGCACGTTCGCAGGTGCTGCCTTTATATTCTGTTCCACCTGGCTACACGCAATTTAGAAGCCGGTAAATATTTTATAGGATAGCTTTTATGATATTGGTATTAGTTAGACTGGCTGCAGCCTCTGTCTTTACCCATTCCAAATACCCACATACTAAGCTAAAAAACAATGTAATTAAAAAAAAAATGTTCTAAAAATGAAGAGCCCCGTTTAATTCACCTCCTAAGTGGAACAAAATCTGATGAGATAAATGGGAAAACTTCGGGAAGCCAGCGGCACCAGAAGACAGAAGAAAACTGAACTGAATTTACGTAGTGTGTAGAATCGGGTGGTCATTGAGTGTAAAATTGAAATTTATCTGTCAGTTTCACACCAACTCATTCGCAGCAAAAATCGATGACGCAGATTTAAGTATTTTTTCACATGTCTTGCTCAAAAAGTGAGTTAATATAGCGTCGCCTAAGGGGCGTAAAATTCGTTTCTATTAAATTATTTTTCTTTTTAATTTTTGTTTGTAATCATCAGCCAGTAAAATACATTCGTCCTCTTGCATAAAAACTCGACTTTTTGGTATTCCATTTACAATGAACATAATTACATTTCATTTGTTTTTATTTTTAAATGGAAATAAAAGCGCCTTAAGGTAATATGGTAATTTAAGACTAACGACAAATTCGTGAAGTAGAGAAGTGAAATCGATGTGGAATATTTACTGAAGGTAAGTTTTGACTTGAGTTTTGAAGTGAAAAGTATTGTTTTTCACGCGGGCCAAAACGACCCATTATGGCTTCGGTCGCGGTCTTGTTATCGTAGCGAGGGACACTACGCTCGGGAGTATAAACAACCTTGTCTATAATGAAGTGGTGTGTTCCCTTGTTAAAAAATATACTATAGTTTTATTTGTTCAATTGTTTTTTTGTAAATACTAGTTAAATTTTTCTATATAATCAATAGAATATGATAGTATTTTTTTTATCTTGAACGTTCAATTGTGCAGGCTGCTTGTAACAGCCTGCAGTTAATTGTTTCAATCGTAAATACTAGGTAGTTCCAATTTGTTTTAATTCTTTAAAATCAATATTATTTGTTGAAAAATATACTAACTTTCAATGTATTCACTAGTTTTGCAGTTTTTCATCCGCCATTTCATGGCAAACTGATGTCCAACAGTGAAGAGTTCTGAGCTATTGATGATAATGATGATGTAAACGAACCTGTAACTTATTCAATCTCAGATTAAACCCGAAAGTTCTAAGTGAACTTCTGAAAAACGATGTTATGCCCTTTCAGAAACAACCAGACAAACTATTACTCTTCTAAGTTATTACGAACATTCCTAATTAGATATTGTTGTCTGTAACAAACTCGATAGAGGGCGCCTTGATGACCTGAGTGAGCAATTGTCTTCGCCAGTAAATTATATATTGTTACCATCGATCGCGATATCGCCCGCGGCGGACACTTGATCGAAGATACCAATAATTTAAAATGGAAAATTAACTTAGTTCGTCTGTATCCTTTTCACGACTAAACGGATCATAGTAATACAAATTCTATCCTGGGGAAGAACGAAAAAAGGAGGTTATTCGACTAAAATAAAAAGTGTGCGAGGCCCACAGGGGCCGCTGCTAGTTACTAAAATAAATCTGAAAAACTTGAACCTTGAACGAACTTGAAATAAATTGAAAAAGGTTCATAAATTATTAGGGAAGCACTTTTCCAGATAAGTGTTTACCCAAAACATCTTTATTTTTAGATTCTTTATTTCCCCTCTTTCAATTTTCTCACCTCATCATAAATAATTTAACCTTCAAAAGCTGCCGAGTGTTTAGCACCTAATGCTTGGTAAAGCGTCCAAAAACTCTAGCCTTCGTGCCAAGCCTTTTTCTTTAAGATGGTAGGTTATGTGTCAAGTTACGTTAGAGTAGTATATTGAAGGTTAATGATGAGGCAAAACCCGCGAGTTGCAGTTTTCGCTAATGTTATTAAATGTTGCAGAAGTTGTAGATGCCAGAGCTTTTTGTACTTTTCAGATTTGCCGGATTCACTTTGGTTGTTTGCGTAGAGCTAGCTAAAATAATGTCAAAGTGGGTATTTTCCTTCTTATAATTTTTTCCGACCATAAAATATTTTATACCTATTAAGTACTTTCTTCTTTTTTGTCTGATTTTGAAATATACACACGCTTGGTAGATATCATAATTATTAGATGACTTATTGAAAAGTAAAACTGATACCATAAATATAGAAGTGGGTAATTTTTTGGTTTTTTTTTTTATTTATTCTCACTGGCAACCCTGAAACATGTCGTTTGATGCCATAATAAATCGTCAAAAAAGCATTCTTTCTTGACCAAAATCGACTTCAACATAAAATTGTATCTTCTTATCGACACATTTATTTGATATGTTTGTGTTTCGTTCGTTAAAAGACATAGAGCTGGACAACTCTGTACTTTATGACACTGACTATCTTTCATAGCTGACAACCGACGCTTGAGTTTTACTGGTTTTGGAACAATGTAGAGACGAACGGAAGCTAGGGTAGAGATGGCTTGAGTCATAGGACAAGACAAAAGAAAGAAATCACGAAATAGTCAGTTTGTATCGAGTTCGGCGTAGATTTGGGAATAACTTAAGGCCAGCTGGCAAGGCCTTTCAATTCCTTTTATTTATTTATCGCAATGTCACATTTCCATAGGTATCCCTATCAAAACATAGTTTTTCCTTTTTAACCCAACAAAACGTAACTTGTGCAAATTTATTTTGTAAATAACGCTGGGGAAAAAGATATATATATATATAAACAAACATTCAATTTGTGTTTTTTTTTACGTAATTTGATGCTCAAAACCTTATACTTGTTTTTTCATACAAATATGGAATTAGAATTTGAAAAATTTAAAAGAAACTATATGTTATTAACTACCTATATATTATTCCACCCCCATCACTCCTTCTATAAAAATAAGCCGTCAGTATAAACGCGCAAATATTCAGAAAAGCAAATTAAAAACTTGAGTAACAAGTTGAACTTTGAATGTTCATAAACTCTTTGAAAAAAGATAACATCTTACATTTTTCATAAACTTAGTTCGTTAACGTTGTTAAATTAATTTTACAGTTGATATAATATGATGATTTATAGACGAAATCCAAATGACCGTTCATTCGAATATATTTGGGGGGTTCCGGTTGAAATTACGATGTTATGAATCAATGTGATTATTTTATTTGTTATACGACCAGCGCAACGGCTCCTTTGAAGAGGTCTTTTTCTCAATTTCTTTTTTAACCTTGAGCGTTTGGGCTCTTCAGGTTTGCTTACGAAATCTCTATCTCTAGTTTAACGGACGTCGCACACAGTATTAACCTATGACCCATCAAGCCCTCAAATTCTTGAGTGAAGTTGTAGTACCTCAATCCGGGTATCAATAAGTGAACTGTGACCTTCTCAACGACGACGTTAGCCCGGGCTCACTGCCACACAATCACTTTAGTTGGTAATGTCAGTTGAAATCCGTTAATTTGGCGGTCGGAAGTTTGGAGTTTGAATGATTAGCTATTGTCAGCAGCATCAGATGAAATACTCATGGATAAAAAGTAGCCTACTATTTCAAATTGCGAGCAAAATTTAAGATATAGATAAATATACTAAATGACAGCCCAGACAGCTAGGTAAGTTTTAGCGTGAAAAGAACGGGTCTTTAGTCGTTTCGCACCACAAGCGATTCGAACCGCGGTGCAAATCGGCCAAGTATTCCTTTTGAATGGGTTCTTTCGCACCGCGGTGTGAATAGACCAAACCTTTTTCTGAATTAGTCAATTCATATCGCAGAGTAACAAAGCAGTTTTCTTTTTGAATGGGTGAATTCTGACAAAATAATGTAGTTTAATTTAATAACACATCTCATATAGTACAGTCAGGCACAAAATAACAGGACAAGCAAAATAATTCTTAGGTTAGAAATTAATAACATAAGCACACTAAGTATTTTTTTTACTATGTGAACATCGCCGTCAACCTTAATAGGCGTAAAAAGGTGCCAATATGTGCACATAGGTACATTCCAAGAATCTCAGGTAAAAAATTAACCCTTTGTACAAAAGTAGACTTACCGGTCATATAAACAATAGAATAACCTGGAAGAAACAAAAGTATCTACCAATCAGCAAGCCCGTGCAAGGGGCACATGCTTGCTGATTGGTAGTTGCTCTTGCTTGCACTGGGGATACTGACAAGGTTACAGTTTCTTATCTACTTTGAGAGTGGTGACGTAACAGGATAAATTGTGATTCAAATGTGTGATGTGTTGTGAAGTTTATATGGTAAGTACAACTTATGATATTTATTTGAAGTCCTAGAGAGCTATAGAAAGAGCTACGAGTATGTTCGGAGTTTCTCGGAAGGATAGGATTCGTAACGAATACATACGACTGAGAACCAAAGTTATCGACATAGTTCAAAGAATTAGCAAGCTGAAGTGGCAGTGGGCCGGACATATCTCGCGAAGAAATTTACTGTTAGCAACCATGTCCCAAAAAATTCCAAAAAAACTAGAATAGGTTTTCACATTCTACCTTTGAAATATGTTTTGTAGACACTAAAAAGATCATCTTACACAGACATTATTATTACAGTACCTCCTCTAGTCTTATGGTCCTGAAAGGGTTAAATACTAAAGAAACTCATTTTTTCAGGCGAGAGCTAGGAACTTCCCTGGGAACGCTGGGGACCCAACCCATGGAAATGAAATAAAATGAGCCATGGAGTTCCAATCTGAGGATATCACCTTGTTGATCTTATATACAACCTCTTTGGTTAGTCTCCGAATAAAGCATAAAAACTCTTTGATCTCTTATAAGACTAGCTGACCTGCCCGCGATTATTAGAAAAAGATAATTCTTTTTTCGAAATGCTTCGAAATGTGAAGTTTGCTGTCATTATTATGACATAATATCTTTAAACATTTACAAAAGAAAAACAATATAGAATAATATTTTTTTCTTCAGGTTGCTCTTATTGACTGTAGTAAAAATGGATGGACATTCGTCAAATTCACCGGGCCCAAGCACTGTAGACTATCGAAAAACCAAGAGAGGGGGCCCAATGCTATGCCGTGCTGGGTATAACTTTGTATTGAAAAGGACCAACAAAGACGGCTCTAATTTATGGAGGTGTACCAAAAAAGACTCTTGTAAGTGTAATGCAACACTCAAAGTGAAACAAAATCCATTTATAATACTGCACGAAACTGCCCATAACCATCCGCCTAGAGGAGATGCAGAGATTGAAATTGACCAACAGATGCATTTATGTTCTGAAACACTACAAAACAATATTAATAAGCCAGTAACGCAAATTTTTGGGGAATCTGTACAAAATCTTGTAAATAAGGGAATAGATTTATTGACTCCATTACCTCAATTTGATAATATCAAGAAAAAACTTTATAAAATCAGAAACAAGTCGCAAGGCGCTAAAAAACTTAACTTCCATAAAGCCTGTGATCTTAATGTACCAGAGAAGTATGAAGAATTATTGTTTGCAGAATACAAAGACAAAAAAAAGCGAATCCTTATTTTTGCAAAAAAAGAAATGATTAAATATTTGAAAGAATCGACAAGATTCCTTGTCGATGGTACATTCAAAATTTGCCCGAAGTGTTTCTGTCAAGTATACACAATTCATGCAGATATCGGCAGCCGCAATGAAGACTATGTCAATGTGGTTCCTGTGCTTTATGCATTGCTCCCCGACAAAACAAGGAACACCTATGAAATTTTATTTCAAATTATTAAAAGTCAAGTCAAAGATTGGAAACCTACGCAAATTTCAATGGACTTTGAAGTGACTGCGATTTCGGCCATAAAAGATTTATTTCCAGAAGTGAAAATAGTTGGGTGTTATTTTCACTACAACCGCAGTTTGTGGCGAAAGGCTAAGCAAATGGGAGTAGTGAAATCAAAACTGGGTAAAATCCATGTCAAATTATGCACAGTATTGTCACATCTACCTCCGGACTTGTTGGATGAAGGGTGGTTGTACGTGATGGGAGAAAGTCCCAACAGTACCGAAGTCACTAAGTTCAACGATTATTTTGTTAAAACATGGTTAGAACATGCTATACTCTCAAAGTCGTGGAACACCTTCAATCAAAGTGACAAAACCAATAATATGGTAGAATCATGGAATGCAAAAATAAAAAAAATTATCCCAGAAAAACCCAATATTGCACAATTTCTAAATGGAATACAAAAGGATGCCAACTTTTACTCTGGGATATTACGCAGATCAGGTGACATACGAATTTCGAAAAGAAAACCAGAAACCATTGAAATGAACCGAAGAATTCATACAACCATACAACAGTTATTGACTGGTGATATAACTGTCGGCCATTGCTTAGAAAAATTAAGAGTTTAGTTTTAGTTCAAAAGTCTTGGTTGATTTTAAAAATGTTACGCCTGTGATTCTTAATGATTACCTATACTACGATTTAGAATCCTAGATATTTTATGTCAACAAAGACATTTATGAATGAAAACTTAACAAAAACAGATAACAATAACAGAAAACAACAAGGTAACAGTGACGTTATCACTAAAAAGTAAAACATAAAATAATAAAATTTAAATTTCTAAATTTCTTCATGAAAAATGTTAAAATTTGGATGCGAAAACGAACGAGAGATCAATTAAATGATGAATGAAAGCATTCAAAACGAAAAATTGTTTCGAGCTTCTGTGCTTTGCTTCGATGATACCAATGTCGTTAAATATTTTCCAACAATATTAATTAGGTTTTGTTACCACTTTGTATACAAAAAATATCCAGGTTTTTGAATCGGGGTATAGTCTTATGTAATAGTGTACGTCTTACCTTTGATTAGCAATAGTAAATTTTTAGTAAAATGTATAATGTTGATGAAGCTGGGATTTAAAACCTACCTTATTACTTTAAAAAAGACACCTTTTGAGCAAATATAATTATTACATATTATCTTGCAATTTTCCCGTGGTTCGAAACGACCCATTTCAAACGAATCTTGGGCGATTCGCACCGCCGTAACCACTGCGGTGCGAATGGCCCTATTCAGAAACAGTGCTTGGGGTTTTCACACCGCGGTTCGAACCGCTCGCGGTGCGAAACGACTAAAGACCCAAAAGAACAACAAACGTAACTTTTATATTTATTAATTTGTTGTAAAATTAAAAAAAAAAAACAAAAAAATATACGCGCAAAACCACACGCTGGCTTCTGGACGGAGTGGAAATAATGCATTAACCAATCGTTAATGCATTATTTCCACTCCGTTTGACGACATGAAATCGACTACGCGCGATAAAAATCACATCGCATCACTTACCCACGCTTGCTTACCACAGTGATCGCCTTAACCACGCTTACTTACCACAGTGATCGCCTTACCCACGTTTGCTTACCACAGTGATCTAGCGAACTGCACCCTGCGATGAATATTGCAAAGCTCTAAGTCGAGATTTGTATAATTGCCTACATTTTCCAAAACAGTCTCTATCTTGAATAAGTTCTTGCTTCAAGATCTATGAGTTTGCTTCAGATTAATTATTCTCTATCGTGCAGTCTCGGCTAGTAATAACAGTAATTTAAAAGCCAAACCAATTTTCAAGGCTTTGCTCCGTCGGTAGCGAACCGCACATAAATAAGACTCAGGGGACTTTGATGCTGATCTCATTGAAATCAGCTTTGACAGGCTAGCTTCCGGTGCACTGTACCTACTGAAAGAATCTTATTGCAGTTCAGTAAAGCTTGAAATATCTGAAGTTATATTTCTAGTTATTCTGTTAGTATTTTGTTGATATTAAAGGAATCAATGATGTAGTGTCTAATAATTCTCCGCTGAAATCACACTATTAATATTATAAATACACCTAATTTGATAAAATAACGCCATAATAATTTTTTGTTAGACCAATGCGATTTTGAGCTTTATTGACTCAATATGCACTCCAACTTTTGAAGGGTTTACCTGGATACTTCATTTTTCCATTAACTTTTTAACCTTCGACTCTATTGTTGGTTTCTTGAGATCGATTCCGTTAAGAGGATCTGCGACGTTCTCAATTTATCTTGGAGCCCGTACGTTGTGTCCAGCATCGAGCAATCAACAAACTCTCCTATCATTTATTTCAGAACGCATTGTGTTTGGTAACTCTTGAAGATATTTCCGCCATTAAAAAAATTCTAAGTTAATTTCTTTATGGCTGCGTGCCATCCAATAGAATCCGAATAGAACCCAATTGGATTACCTATTTCGTGCTATTTCATGCAATGCTTGTGTAAAGGGTATTAATATATTTATATACTAATATAGAACCCACGACACAAGCTCTGCTTAGCCTGTGGCTTGATAATGCTACATGCTGTGTGAATTATCTTGCAACATATTTATTAATTTGTTGTTTGCTTAGGTGTATAGCGATGGTGTATTTCAGTACATTGTAGTGTACCTATAACAAAACCTGGTCGTTTAATTTGTTCAACACAACAAATTGGTTATTGGATGTCGCGTTGTTTAAGTGAGAAATTAGGCCAGATCTATATTTCAGCGAGTAAAGCTGACATTTCCACGTCCCGACCCCGACAGAGAATAATCGAGGGAATAACTCCTTCGAAATGCCGCAAATAAGTCATAATAAACGACAAAAGTAAAGAGAATTGAAAAGTTTCCATTTGTGAGAAATTACCGCCATCTATTTAGGTGACCGATGATAATATATTATCGCTGAGCGCGGGAAAAACTGGGTGGAAACTTGAAGTCATTTATTTGAAGCCTACTTTCCCGCAGCTTAGACGAAATGTTGAAAACTCTCGATTCTAATGAATTACTCAAGAAAATTTGATCTTTGTCAACGCCCGCGCGCCGCGCCCGGCAGTCATTGTGCGCATTTTATATGCATGGGTTTGAAATATTACTTACAAATTTGAAGAGTTTAAAACTCTATGGGTTGGAAGATTTTACTTAAAACTCTAGTTTTCACATATTACTATAAATTACGTACGAAAGTTTTATTTTATGAGTCAAGTTGGACTATTAACACAGATCATTCAGAAAATGAAGGTAATAAAACACTTGCCGCTCAATTTCTCGTAACTAAGTTACATTTTAATAAAATGAACCTTCAGACATGGTAGTCTGAATAATAATTATCTATTTAATAATAATTAACACATTAATTTATGAAGAGCAGACACGATACTAGAAATGAAAATTAGGCGAAGGTTAAAATTAAAAATCATCAACTTATTTAATTATTCTCTTTGAGGAAGTTTAATTAAAAGTGGAATAATCTGAAATCTGAAAGATGTGCAGACGCGGAGATAAGAGGAAATAAATGATATCTGCCAGATGCCGCGTCTCAGAGACCTGATAAATGTTCCATAAATATACGAATTTATCTCTCCGGCTATAATATGTAAGGGTACGGTACAAAGCTGTCTACCTTTTAGCTGATCTTAAATGCAAAATCTTGCCAATTGTGAAACATACCTACCGCCCCTAAAACAACCCTAAAATCAAACATCAAACAAACATCAACATCAAAGTGCTTTACTTCTTTTAGACCTTACAGGACTCTTGGAAACGGCACAAAAAATCAAATAACATAAGTAAAACTAGGAAATATAGTGATCACATTGATTTTTTGTTCACTTCAATCTTTTTAAGGCAAAGTAAAGAAGCGAACATGAAACCTTTACCTTGTTAGAATGTTAGTTTTCAAGTTGGAGCAAAAGTCGTCCCAAGTTTTTTTATCCTCTAGATAATATGATATTTTGTGTTAAGCCTTTTTACAAAGGACATGTTTGACAATTTTGTTTGATTCTAAGGTTTTTATTTATTATACTCTGGGTAATTTCTAAGAAATTAATAAATCCCAAAAATTTACGATCCCGACGGGATTCGAACCCGCACCTTCCCCTTCAGCGCAGGGGTGCTCTTTTTTCCAACTAAGCTACGTGATCTTATCTAGTCGGCCCGAAAGGCTGGCGCTGACGGCGTAAGTGCCGAAAGAACTCCCAAAAATTTTGTTTGAATTTATTTCTTGATAATTTTTACAGCTCACACCTGTGTGACACCTTAAGATGTTATAATATGTTATCGTAAGGTATCTTAAGATAACATTTTATAGCATCCGACCTTTAACCTATCACTGTTATTGTTAAGTTCAAGTCACTGCAAAAAAGTATTTTAAAGGAAAGCCATTTTATGTCGAGCATTTGGCAAGGCCAGCGCCCCTTACCGGCGGCATCTAGGAAACATTACCTTACGGACATTTGGCAAGGCCAGCGTCCCTTACCGGCGGCATCTAGGAAACATTACCTTGCGGACATTTGGCAAGGCCAGCGTCCCTTACCGGCGGCATCTAGGAAACATTACCTTACGGACATTTGTCTCTTTGTTACCAAGAAAACTTTCGAAACGTCTCATAAAAATATTACCATATGCTATATGGTGGCTTCTGCTAGGTTTTCTACGCATTTAAAAGAGGACTCGGAGATAAAAATTCAGATAAACACAAAAGAAATATTACAAATGCGAAAGTTTGGTTGTTGGGATGGATGTATGTTTATTTTTTCACAGGCTTGCGTCGAAAGTGTTGACTAGATCAAAGTATATATTTTAATTTTCCAGACATGGATCAAAATTTAACGAACATACTTTTTACTTTAAGACCTAGAATAAAATTTATGAATCTACTTTAAATGCGTGTGAACACTGGTTGTTAACCCGTTTAGCGGCGATGCCGGGCACGCGGGGCCACAACTAATTTGTTCTAATAATTACTCCTGTAGCATTAAAAAAGTGCGTTTACAAAACCATCCCGTACCTAAATCTCGCGTGTTTTCGGTAAAAGTCAATAAAAATATCATTGCTTGGATAACAAACAATCCGTTCCGTGAAGACAGTGAACGGCTACCTTCATAAAACGACCATCAAACTCTCTGCAATGCGTCCCGGATTTATGACAGAACCTTATTTTCTTGTTATTTTATACTTTGTTAAGGTATTTTGTTATATATGATATTCAGTACCTGACACAATACAAGCGTTATATTGTTCTAAAGCATGAAATAAAAACAAAGACAAACGTGTATCTCTTGGCATAAAGTTATGAAAAAATGTTGATGTAACCGATTATCATAAATGGTAGGTATAATTATTTTAAGTCTGTTTTATTGTGCTTACTCACACCGGGGGAAAATTTATGTATCTCTAAAAAGGTTCATTTTATGAAAATTAAACTAAACTGCCTCCCAAATTTCTAAAAGTTAGGAGTAATTTGAGAGATAGTGTTTTAGCTGATCTGAAGTTTGGGGCTTCAAGTCCCGTCGTTCTAATTTTTGGGATATATAAATTCTTAAAATGTTGGTACAAATATAACAACAAAAGCAGCATTATTTTGGAAACTACGAATTAAAAATTATAATAACAGCCAACGTAAAAATCAGTCGCATTTCGTAGACACAAAAGATAAACATATCCTCACCCGCATCTATAAGGCTAACATAAACGAACTAAGATAACTTTTATAAATAAATTGACCTTTAGTTGGAAGGTTGGAGGCCATTTGCGGTAGGCTCGACAAAGCCCGCATGGACTTTGACAAGATAACAGCAAAAAGATGTAACACATTCCGCGGTCGAACCAGGGTCAAACAGGCCCGTTTGATTTGATTTACAACGCGTCCTGTGAGTGACATATTTCTGCCTGTGATTCTGAGTCAAAGAATGTTAAACATATGTGGGTGCTACACTAGAGATGGGTGCGTTAGTTTTATAATATTGAGGTCCGTATATAGGTTCTTTAAGTAGTGAAATAAGTTTGGTATTTGATTGAACGTGGAAATTCTAATTTAATTCTGGAAAACTTTTTGAGTATCCCAAAGTTATACAAAAATATTGTTGTATTTAATTTTGATTCCAGGTAATAATATAGAATAAATTAGGAGATAATTGTAATAAGGTTGTTAATAAAGGCTTTTTAAATTGAATTGAATAATAGCTCCGTCCAGATGTTGGTCAACTTTTTTTATCTATAAGTATTCTATTTATTTTACTTTCAGCGCTGAAGATCGCGATTGTTGGAATCCGTGGGAAAGGCTTCTGGGATAAAGGCTCATTAAAAATACACCTATTCAATGAACCTTATTATATTTTCCTATTACATAGTAGAAAAATACATACTGCAATGTCCAGCTTGCAGCAGAACATCCAGTTATTACGACGACTGTACTAATGGTACCTCTTCCAGAATTTCTAAAACAAATATTTCTATACATATTTATATGTTTCACTAATTACATAACCAGATTAACTACGTGCAACACTATTATCTCCATGATTATACGTAAAGCATTAGCAGATATTCAAAACTAAAACATAATCAGAGGCTTTCAGAAGTACAACAATAACAATAATGGTGGGACGTGCTTCAACAACAAACATTAATATTTGGACCGACTCACGGCCTCGATTCTAGAAGTCCCATAGGAAAATGATTCGATTTTCTGATGGCTTTGACTTTCCTTCTCTGGAGAAATGACAGCCCTAATTTTTTTGGATGCGGTAATAAGAATGTTTTTAAATTATATCTATTATTAACGTATCTATTATTTGACTTGATCGCATAGATTAAGCATCTATTAATTTTAAAATAGTATATCAAAGTATCAATTAATCTGGTTGATAGATAGATAGATATTTATTTGGTTCACAAACACAGACAGCACATAACAAAAAATAAATCAAACATATAGGTACAATTGGAAGGTATGAAAATAATAACATTTCTTATTCTTATACTTAGGTAATTACAACACACAGACTATATAAAAAATTAAAAAATAACAAGTATTACCCATACATGCTAGTGTAGCTACCTGCCCAGATAGGCACTAAACCAATTCTGCTCAGGTACGTTGCGTTGCCGTTAGATGATGCCGTGTGTAAATTTCCAGCTGTGTTTTGTTTCCATCTACACATTTTCGCTGGGCAACACAAACATTATCTTTAAAAACAATGAGAGCAAGCTATATAGAAACGCCTTTTCACAGAGCAATACAAATTTGCACAATTCAAAGCACTTTCATGATACAATTCAACTCTTAACATAAGTTATTATTAGTTTATAACACCAATCTTTGAAAACAAAAAAAATATTAAAATTTTATTCAATTGATATGTGTCATAAAAATGTGTTTTAAATCTAGAATTTCAAATTTCGCGTGTAATTTGACGAAATCGCTGAACGTAGTAATGGACATACTGCGAGTGGTCATGACGTCATTTTGACGAAATCGCTGAACGTAGTAATGGACATACTGCGAGTGGTCATGACGTCATTTTGCTGTAGGTACCTATAAAATGTGGTCATGTTGCTGTTGATACTTTTTAGTTCATATAAACCGCCGTATGACGTAACTACATTGCGCCTACTATATCATGGTGTTAAAAACAGATTAAAAAAACTGAAAACTTTTAATTAAATTTTAAAAATTATTTTTCTGTGTGGACTAAATCTAGAGAGAGAGAGAGATATTTCTCAACTGCTTGTTGCCTAAGCTATCCCTATATTAGATATTTCCTCATGTAGAGTAGGTCCTATTGAAAAGAAATCCTTCATTTAAAGGTATTCGCTCCAATGTATTGCCAATTAAGTGAAATAAGTCGCATCGTCTAGCTAGCGTCTGGGCCTGTTTACAGAATACCTGACTTGGTCCTTGAGATACGTTGTTTTGCGATAAATATGCTTTTGACAATTCCTAATGCTTATATTATTGTATATTGATTGTATATTGGAAAAGTTAGCTAGTTACTCATTAATTCTATGATAATATTAAAATTACCATCAATATGATACCTACATGATAGTAAATGCAAAGTAGCTTTAGATGAGAGCATGCGACGAGCGTCATTCGTGTAAAACTCGATTTAGAAATGCACTGTTCGTGTCGTAATTACACCTAACACGAGAACCTGGCGCTTCCATCAGGTATTCAGCGTCATTACGACAAAATGGAACGCCTCAATTTGTGCGCGTCCTATTTCTCGTTTTTCGGCCATCTCTGGCTCATGAACTACTTGTATATGCAAACGTGCCGCTAATTGAGGACGCTGGCGTCGCATCTCTCCAAATATTGCAATAGACAAGTTTGCTGCTGCTTTTACGAAATTCCATGGAATAGTGAATGTAAAAGAAATTCTAATTATTTTTAATTAGCAAGGCAAGGCTTTTTGCTGAATTTTAGGATTAAACATCCCAAAATTCAGCTTCATTTCCTCCGAAATTCATCTAGACTCAAGTTTATTTTTAAATTGACATCAAAAAAGGACTATGTTCGGCTGCAAGTTTGTTTTTTTATGTTTGTTCGTCAATTTCTTCGTTAATTGTGGACCGATTTTATTCTGTTTAATGCTGCTGCATGGAAATTTATCCCGAGATTGTCCCGTAAAAAATATTTTCGAGAGATTCGTATTGGTTACGCAAAACATAAAGTACAGTGTAAATACTAAGCAATTGGGATTCAGATTTTAGTTTTTTCAAATGAGCAAATTACCTATAATAATCGTGCTTAAAACGAATCAAACAGGAATTTATTTCCTGCGTAGTTATAATTATTTAGATATACAATATTTGAGTATTCTAATCTTATGAAAATAAACGATATTGATCCTGATTTGTGCATCATTCTAATTCGTACCCATGTCAGTAGTAACAACTAGATCCCCTCTATAAAAATGTGTAACAATGTCGGTCATACAAACTCAAGACAAACTTTAGACGGATCATGAATTAAAAGTTCTAAAATGTGTGTACATTTGAACGGCACCAGGTGTCATCTGTCTCCTAACTATAAGGCGGCATCCGGATTGGCGTCGATCGTACGAGTGAACGATGCGATTTCTTCGCACGACGAGATTAAACATACACATTTTTAGAGTGTCTTACTTGAAGCTTGCGAGTGCGACCATGTAATCAAAGCTACAAATCTATTTTGAGTGTCCTAATGAGGGCTTGCAATCTTAAAAAAATTACAATCGCGCTTTTTATTTTGACACTAGATGGCGCTACACAAAAGTCAAGGGTCAATGTCAAGGGTCATAAAATACACAACAAACAAACAACGAAATAATTTTCTGTTTTCACCGTTTCCACTAGATGATGGCAGATTTTTGACACTTGAGTTTCATACAGCGCCAACTATCTTAGTCTATGGCGACCACTTTTTTTTTAAGATCTCATTGAAAAGCCCTCATTGGTTTCGTGTTGTCATCGCGCGAACACTGACAGACACTTACTGACATCTGACATCTGGCATCGAGTGATGCCCAGCGCGCGATGGGCATCGCGCGACCTATTAGGACACCTGTTGGACCATCACACCAACATTTTCATCGCGTCACGAAATCGAATCGTTCAGTCGTACAACCGTTAGCCAATAAGGACAACGCCTAATATTCTCTTATTAATGAGTGTTTAAGAGACAACTCGCCTGCAGGCCAGTTTTTGAGCAGGTGATATGTGCCCCAACCTTTGTATTTAGCCGAAAGGCGAAACGAAGTAAAATACTAATTGATGAACACGTACTCTACTTTTTGAAAAAAACTAGCGCGGAACCTTCTACCAATTAAAAGGGGAGCGATAGCGAAATCATCTAAAGTACCCATTGATAATGAGGAAACCAAAGAGGCTTCAATTTAACAATGAAGAACGCAACAAGAACCAAAGCAATTAGAGTTTTGTTTGTAGTTTGTACCACGGAACCCTCCTCGCCACCGGCTGACTTGCGGAACTTTGGAGTTCCGTAATTAAGAGGGAAACCAACAGATATCACAAATTATTGTGGGAGTGAAAACCACAATGAAAGTAGAGTTCATTTAGTTTTGCTTCCAGAGTCGAACTCCTTCGCTTAAAACTATCTATTAACACAATATAATGTTTCATGTTTTATTAATGGTTTGAAAGAAATATGAAAAGCAGTTCGCGGACGCGCTGTGTGTGTTGTTCCGTAATTTATGTAACTAGTTTCTTGATAACCAATTAATAATATTACATTCTGTAAAATGTTTCTCAAGAAAATAATTTTAAATAAAATCTAGACAAAGTCCATACAAAAACAAACTTATCCTAACTAACTAATAATTATCATAAGACTATGTGCATGGCCTTTGTTTTTTTAATGTTTTATTCGTTGGAATTCGAGTAAGTTGCATAAAAATAAATTAAAATCCGTCAAGTGCGAGTGAACATTTGTCAATCATACTAATATGTGTCGGTTATAGACTTTGTTAAATAACGTATACCGAGAAATTGTAGGTAGACTACCTTTCAGAAAAATTAGGAGATGAGGTCAATTCAGTAGTGGTACATTTATTTAATGTAATTCGAAGAGTATGAAACCTACCGAAATTTAAAAACTTTTTTGAGATGCAGATAAATAGATAAACATTATATTCATAATTTGTCAAATTATACGTCACATCGCAACAGTTCACAGTTAATCATCATAGATAACACACACAAACCGAAACCTTTTCATTTGATACCCCACTCGGGTCCCCTTTTCGAAAATTATTCTCCACCTTACCATTTTCCAAAAAAATACTTTTTACCGACTTACCTATATTTTTCCTGTAAAATAATACCCTACACTCGTATGGCTTACAGTAAAGTAACTACCAGATGACGGAATCACTCGCAGACAAAATTGTAACAAAAAGAAACGCCAAAAAGACATTTCACAGCCAAATCGAAAAGCTTCGGCCTCGGCCCGCATTGATAAACACTGTGTTATTCAAAACGTGCGCTGAAACCGCAACTGTTTTTAGGGTTTCGTACCAGGAAGGTGCCAACGGGAACCTATAACTAAGCCTTCAGCGTCTGTCTGTCTGGCCGTCCGTCCGTCTGTCAGCGGGCTTTATATCATGAATTTTATAGACCGTGAAATGCACTGTAACAACAATTATTAAAAATAAAATGAAAGCACATAGTATCAAATCTTGTACGATGGTACGGAACCCTTCATGTGTAAGTGACTCGTAGTAGGCCGTTTCATTAATATTGCGAAACAAACCCCAATAACAACCTGATAGTTTAGTTAGTAATTGGAATACCAAGTTTGAATGAAGGGCGTCCACCACAGCGTTCATTATAATATGCATCCACTCCGCAAACGACCGTGTTTGGAACTAGGCAGAGTTGACAGTGAAGTTCAAATATTGTTGAGTTGGTCGTACTGTTTACTTTGCTATTATGAGAAAGTCTTCCTCACAGTATGTCAATTCGTTTTATAACACAAAGCATGACGTCGTTGCGAAAAGTGAAAGTAGGGAACGCCATTCGTCCGCTTTTAAGGATCCCGTTCACAATGGTAAAAGACTCTACACGAAGACTCGATTAAGCGTCTCTTTTATTTTATTTTCAACTAGCTGGTCGGACCTCGTCACCTTCCTCAAACACACCGTGACCGAAATTCAGGTAGGAAGACATAATGAATCTGTAAGGAGACCGATCAGCATTCAGAACTGATATAATGTCCACTGCTGAACGTGCCTCTCCAGGCAAGAGGGGTTTGTCATAAACCCCACACTTGGCAGGTGGATTGGTGATCGCAGTGAAGGTGTTAAAATACACAGAAGGAAACTGTTGCCCTTTCTCTGACGGACTAGTTGCCGATAGTCGATATTGCAATGTCTGAATACAATAATATGACTAACCCAAGGCCCACGAGTACCGGCAGACAGATAAACGATTACATTCAGACTTGCATCGCAAATTGAACCTACAATCTGTGAACAGAGAGACTATTATAGCGGGACAAAACCACCTCCAATTTTCCTTGAAACGCTCTATTTTCATGAATATTCTTCGTTAAAACACAGAAAGAGTACAATGGTACAAAGGACTTTGTGAAACGTAAGTTAAAAACAGCCAAAGAGACTCTTTTAAGCTCCATGTACGTTTCGCCATTATTTGTAAGAGCAGTGCGACGTGCTTAACACAGGGTTATGGGTTTTTTTACCAAACTCGAGTTTATTTGTTGTAACATTTCACGATTAATTAAATAAGATGTATTGTATAAGTTTCTGTTTCAGTTAATTTAATTTTTTAACAATTCCAACGCGTTGCAGCGATAAATAGACGATTCCATCAATACTTAATTGCCATTTGAACTTTAAGAATCCACATCTTAAGTAGGTAGGTAGGTTGGAAAGGCTGAAATTAGAACTTGCATTATTACTGTAAAGTTATGCGTGTAGTACATATGCTTTTTGGCCTGTTGTTCATACATCAAGATTAATTACTCTATACGTAATTAATAATTTAAGATTCTAATCTCACAAAAAAGAACGCCAGTAAACAAAAATTAATTTTGTGTAGGTTGATGAATAGGCATCAAGAGTTGGAAGCGAGCACACACAAACAGCGGCTGCAGACAAAGGATCCCTCAGCAGTCGGCAAGCATGCCTCGTTAATTACTTTACCGAATTAAGATTCGAGAGTCTCGGACCGTAATTAGCTCTCCCTAAAACACAAATACAGGATCACTTTGATCCATATCAGTCACACGGGCCTCATGACTAGGCACATCAAGTAAAGATGGGCTTATATTAATGCTAAGAATATTATGATGAGGTGTAATTTGAAAAAAAATATCGTGTATTGTATTGTATAGTAACCTCCTCGAATTCTGGAAGTCTTCAAAACTACTGGGCCCTTTTTGTTCGTAGCTTCTTTAACATGTATACTGAACCTACATTGTTGTGAAATGTTATACTATAATCAGACAACAAGAGGATTCAGGGACAGAAATTAGTAATATAAAAACTTAAAATACTTTAAAATGGTAATAATAAAATATCTGCCGCAGTTTCACTCAATAAGCTACAAAAAGAAATTCGAGCTCATTCTTGTAGCATGATTTATCTACCTATTGAGAGATGTGAGTTGGATGGCAGCGTCCGTGTATGTTGTCCTTAAATCCCAGGGTTTTGGCCGGAACCGAACTTTACGAGCTTGCGCGATACAGGCTTACGTCGAAACTGTGTCAAAGTCAAATTGGTTCTCTTCTTACGAGTTGTACTGAATAAAAAAGTTACATTTACATAAAAAACGTCAATTGCTAGTCAGACGCACAACGAGATCCGTATAATTGTACAGTTTAATGAAGAAAGTAAACAAGTTTGAACAAAGAGCATTTCAACAGCAGGTACAAGAAACTGATAAAAGAACATTACAAACTCAATAACTTAATGCGCAAAACAAGTGAAAACTTTATTTTGATGTGGATTTTCCAGCATTATTCATTTATTAAAACTAAACTAGAGAGGATTCATTCTATGAAGCACAAATTGCTCTTCTCGTCCCGATCAATCTCGGCACAAATAACAACTAAAATAGTTCTGTGATTCTGTGTGAGTTGAGAATGTGACAGTTCGTGAAATAAATGTTATAAAATACAGATATGGAGATAAAAGCTAAGCCCCAGTTGATGTTTTCACAAACACAGCTTGCAAGCGAGCTTACGTCGCCATTTTGTCGAGTCAATTCTTACTCAGCTTTTCGCAGAACAGCATAAATCACTTTTATCTCGGGATGGGATAAACAAAAAAGACAATAAATTAACTTTGAATCTATCTCCGAAATTTGGAACGATAAATCTTTCAGGACCTTCTGTTAATTTCTTACAACAGTTATATTTTATTGGGTTGCCTACTCTGAAAACATATCCGATATCAATTTTAAGCAAAAACTAGTTTTTTTATTTTGCACAATTGAATGTTATATTATTTATGTACAAATGAGTACAAATGGTCGGTCAGGCAAGGGTGAAACTTTACCAAACCAAATGTGTTTTATTTTTGCTCGAATTCTCTTAAATCTGGAGGCGGTAAGCACAGGACCGTGGTGAATGGCACAAACTTCGGGAGGCCTATATACCCAGCAGTGGGGAAAATCCAGCTGAGGATGATGATGATGACGGGAACCTTCAAGCATTTGGTAAGATTGTAATTAAAATGTGATCTTAGAATTGTATCTTCGTCCTGGTAGAAACCAAATCAACAGGTGTAATTTTCAATCTGTAACAGAAAATAGTCCAACACTTTAATTATTATAAGCTCCTTTATTTCAGATCACAATCCATATCACATGTACAAACAAATTAATAAAATGTCTATTAAGATTAACGTAATGTCATGTACAACTTTTTTACACTTATTATTTCTAATAAGATTAAGGAAAATAATGTTAAACTTAGTTAGTCTTAAATACCAATATTGACCTGTATCTAAATCATATTATATTTAGACTTAGGCAAATATTGATGTATTAATTTATAAGTGTACACTTACCTAGTGGTTTATTTTTCTCTTCGTCCACCTGTGGACAAAAATGGAAGTGGACAATATCAATAACACCTTGTTCCTTATTTGATAATTAGAACTATTTAGAAACCTTTTTATAGCATAAAATTTTACTCGTCTAAGTGTTTATTTTGTAAGCCTAGAGAAATAAAAGTTATTGATATTTGATATTTATTTGGGATTAATTAATTGTTGTATAGAATTCTACAAAAAAAACGACTGTCTATTAGAAAGATATATGTTGAAGTAGTAATTCTAGTCTGTTTAATTTATTCGGAGTTATTTTATTTTCTGTGAGGGTGAAAATTCCGTGCTCCTTAAAGTGTTTTCTTTTTCCAGTAATTTATTTTAAAACTACACATTACAATGTTTGTGTATTTATTTAATTGTTTATTATTAACAATGTATAATAATTAATCATTTAATTTTTGTCTTATTTTTTGTGCTTTTAGTGTTTGTGTTTAAATTATAATTAATTAATTAGTGTAATTGGCAATCGCCGCCGTTCTAATTAAATAAATAAATAATAATAATGTGAAAAGGATAAACTTGTAAAGATTAGTTATTTTTTTATATAATGTGATATTTTCATCACAAAGTATATTAGACGCGCTTTAGAGCAATCATAAGGACGGTTAAAGATGTTATTTCATGTTTGGCATCGCTTTTATTCCACCACTTAGTTGACTAAGCAACCCTAAGGAATAAGCTCCTTTGAAGTCATAAATCTTAGATTACCATTATAATATTTAACGTTGAATTGTGAGATAAATAAAACAAAATATTTATCTTCAACCTACGGCATAAATTTCGTAAATAATTTACCTTAAATGTTTCAGCTGTCTAGTTTGGTATAATTTATTCAAATTCTAAACACATTCATAAAATTTGAATAATCCCCTTCTTGTTAAATTCAAACATTATCTATAAGTCTATCTTTTGTTTTATCTTACAGCTTTTAACAGAGGCATTGCATCGTACTCGTAAGGCTCATTCCTTTCGTGCGTGACCTGCAAAATGAAGTGCTGTTATTCCACCACTTAGTTGACTAAGTTATGTTCACCTCTGTCGCTCGAAATCGATGGCTTTCTTACTCAAAAACAGTCAGCAAAACCGAATTTCGCTCTAGATAGTTACTTGGAACAATAGTTATTTATTTACCGTGAGATCTTGTCAAACAAATAACTACAATTGGCTAAATTTTCTTCTCATCATTCAGAGGAAAATAAAAGCCGTAGCAAATTTCGTAGCACCTCTACGTCCGCCTCTATGGCGTAGCACATCTACGTCGTAGCTCCTCTACGACGTAGTACCTCTACGACACTTTTAACTGTAGGTACTTCTATATATTAAAGAATACAATCACCTTCAATCAAGAACTCAGCTTCAACCTCCGGTATCCAAGAAGCCTAATGAAGGCCAACAAGCACAAAAACTTCTCTCAATCAATTTTCAACGCTTGAATTTCAATTCTATTCCAAAGAATTAAAGTTGACAACAGTTGTAACGAATCGATAACATAATGTTAATGAATAAAGACGGCCCACTTATAATGTTAATCAATCACAATTAATGTCGGAGCAATAGCATGAGTCTAATTAAGTTAAAGTAATTAGGTGAAATTTAACCGGGGTGAATTCGTTATTGGCTTTTATGTAATATTTATTTAGGCCGTTAGGGCCGAGCGGAAAGCAGTGCCGGATAAAACGCAGAAAAGGAAATATAAAGATATAATTGTTATTTTACATGAAACATTAATTTGAGCTATGATATTTTTTAACTGCAATTATCATAGCAAGCGGGACCGCTCGTAAACTCAAAAAACTCTAAGTGCTTTATGTCCTTTAGAACTAACAGAACTTTTGGATACGTCAGAGATTCAAATCAAATAAAGTGTTCACTTTGATTTCTTGTTCTCTTCAATCTTTTTAAAGGCCTGGCTAGGCGCAGTGTACTGTGCCTGGTTAAACTACCCCTATATCATTCTATCTAAGTAAATGAAGGATTTTTCCTTTATTATCGGTATCAGTTTTTTTTTAAATCAGACTAGTCGTTCAGAACTAACATTACCCATTATAATAACAAACTTAGTAGTACAAACTTTTAGTAAGTTTTTGATGTGTAACGGGACTTACTCCAACAACAATCAACAACTCGTCGTGATCGCTCGTCGCGCGTCGGGCGGCAGGGCGCGAGCGCGCGATCGCTCCTGAACGGCGGATGCGCCGGCGGCGGCGACGCTTATGTAACGCAAACGACGTTCTATCTGTTCCACCGTTGCAAATAGGGGGACAGATCTAACTTTTTTTCTTAAATGGGAATGAACCCAAATAACGAACCATTATTGCATCCAATATACCATCTTTTATCTTATTATTTATGTTGCCTGTCAACTTTATATAGTAAATTATTTACCTGGCCCTACTTGAACTTGACCCGAATTGCTATCTGTATCGTCAATTAGTATTAAGGTCTTCGGCTGAACATAAAATGTACAGCTTACGCTGTGCCAACCTCTATTTCGGCGCAGGGTCATGGAGGCAGAACCATCTTATTTTTTCAACCACCTTTTGTGTCCCTTATCTCTATGTTCAAACTGTTTTTGTTTTTCGTTGTTTAAATTCTACTTGTTATTGCACCGGGCTGTAAATAATTAATGTTTTTTCTCTTCTATTTCCATTCGATACAAACTTGACCTTTTTAATAATTATTGTAGGATGTAGTCTAGTATTTGTATTAACAAGAAATCATCGGGTTGGTGTTTAATCTCGGTGGAAACCAGTGTCCTTGAACCTTCCTTGAAATACAGCGTGAAAACAGATTTCACGGAGTTGATTCTAGATTTTATTACAAACTAGCAGCGCCTTGCGGTTTCACCCGCGTAGTTCCCGTTCCCGTGGGAATTTCGGGATAAAAAGTAGTCTATGTTCTATTCCAGACTATAATCTATCTCTGTGCCAAATTTCATCCAGAGCCGTTCAGCCGTTCTGGCGTGATAAAGGAACAAACATCCATCCATCTATCCATTCATCAAACTTTCACGTTTATAATATTATATTAGTGAGATTAAGACGTCTTGTCAAGTTAATTGAGATTGAGTGGTACATATCTGACACGAGATTATAATTTCAGCGTGTACCTAGTTTGAATGCGTTATGCATTGTTGATTTTGTTTTTAGTTATTACTTTCCTACTTGTTGTTTATTGTGATTGTTATTTATATTTTATTACGATATTTTATGTCATCAATTCCACGTAGGGACGTGTAATAGATGACATAAAATATCGTGGATTCTAGAACCGTCAAATATCATGCAAGAGCACTTTCAAAATAAATGCACACTCTTGTGTGCATTTATTTTGAAAGTGCTCAAACTGCAAAAACAAAAATATTTAAGATTATTTATCGCAAAAGATACGCGATAAATACCCGACAAATAATCTTTAATAAGTTAACAAATCGCGAAAGTTTGAATAAAAAGTTACATAAAAAGTTTGATCAAAATCAGCTCTCAGATCAAAACCGAACGAAATTGCAGAATTTGTTTTCAATACAGACTGCATCTAGATGATAACTCTTTTACTTTGACGACCTCTGTGGCGCGGTGGGCGAAGGCCTGCCTGCGACGCAGGAGGTTGCGGGTTCGATTCCCGCCTCGGGACAAATGTGTGTACGATCTGCAGGCATTTGTTCAGGGTGTTCTGGTCGTTTTTCTATGTATAATAAAAAATATCTATCTATGTATTGTATTATATTATGTATATCAGTTATCTAGTACCCATAACACAAGCTCTGCTTAGCTTGGGGCTGGATGACGCTGTGTGAATTGTCCAGTATTATTTATTATTATTATTATTTATTTATTGCTAGGCTCTATTCACACCGGGATGTCAGCGGTCAACAGCGACTCGAGCAAATTTTATCCACGTACATATAAGACTATAGATGTAAAAGCTCGAGTAAAACCTTCATCGAGCATTTTTAAAATAAAGTTTAAATTTATTTATTAGTTTGACACTGATGCCAAAATTCGGCTTGTATAGACAGTCTCCGTCGAGACTGGCCATAGCTCCGCCGTGGCGGAAATTCGGCTTGTGTAGATAGTCTCCGTCGAGACTGGCCATAGCTCCGCCGTGGCGGAAATTCAGCTTGTGTAGATAGTCTCCGTCGAGACTGGCCATAGCTCCGCCGTGGCGGAAATTCGGCTTGTGTAGATAGTCTCCGTCGAGACTGGCCATAGCTCTGCCGTGGCGGAAATTCGGCTTGTGTAGATAGTCTCCGTCGAGACTGGCCATAGCTCCGCCGTGGCGGAAATTCGGCTTGTGTAGATAGTCTCCGTCGAGACTGGCCATAGCTCCGCCGTGGCGGAAATTCGGCTTGTGTAGATAGTCTCCGTCGAGACTGGCCATAGCTCCGCCGTGGCGGAAATTCGGCTTGTGTAGATAGTCTCCGTCGAGACTGGCCATAGCTCTGCCGTGGCGGAAATTCGGCTTGTGTAGATAGTCTCCGTCGAGACTGGCCATAGCTCTGCCGTGGCGGAAATTCGGCTTGTGTAGATAGTCTCCGTCGAGACTGGCCATAGCTCCGCCGTGGCGGAAATTCGGCTTGTGTAGATAGTCTCCGTCGAGACTGGCCATAGCTCTGCCGTGGCGGAAATTCGGCTTGTGTAGATAGTCTCCGTCGAGACTGGCCATAGCTCCGCCGTGGCGGAAATTCGGCTTGTGTAGATAGTCTCCGTCGAGACTGGCCATAGCTCCGCCGTGGCGGAAATTCGGCTTGTGTAGATAGTCTCCGTCGAGACTGGCCATAGCTCCGCCGTGGCGGAAATTCGGCTTGTGTAGATAGTCTCCGTCGAGACTGGCCATAGCTCTGCCGTGGCCGAAATTCAGCTTGTATAGATAGTCTCCGTCGAGACTGGCCATAGCTCTGCCGTGGCGGAAATTCGGCTTGTGTAGATAGTCTCCGTCGAGACTGGCCATAGCTCTGCCGTGGCCGAAATTCAGCTTGTATAGATAGTCTCCGTCGAGACTGGCCATAGCTCTGCCGTGGCCGAAATTCAGCTTGTATAGATAGTCTCCGTCGAGACTGGCCATAGCTCTGCCGTGGCCGAAATTCAGCTTGTATAGATAGTCTCCGTCGAGACTGGCCATAGCTCCGCCGTGGCGGAAATTCGGCTTGTGTAGATAGTCTCCGTCGAGACTGGCCATAGCTCTGCCGTGGCCGAAATTCAGCTTGTATAGATAGTCTCCGTCGAGACTGGCGATAGCTCTGCCGTGGCCGAAATTCAGCTTGTATAGATAGTCTCCGTCGAGACTGGCCGCCGCCGCTCCGCCGAGGCCAAATTCGGTAAGGAAGACACCATAATCATAACAAAAGTATAGTGTAGTAGTTTGATAACCATCACTAAATAAATCATCACCAATAAGCATCATCCGAACTCCGCGTTAACTTGTTTAGATATAGAAGTATACTAATGAGAAAAGAACAGGTGTATTCAATTACTTAGTGAACTCACTGAGAGCTACTCGTTCTATCGAACTCTTCGTAATGAGCGAGTTTCTTATTTGTTTGTTTGTGTTTGAGTTTCGGGACGTAACGAAAGTGTGAAACTAAGTTAGAAGGACCAAATTCAATGTGCTTTTTGTTGCGATGCTTCTATTATCGTAAAACTTGCCACAGAACTGAACTACTGGCTAATATATCAGATACAATATAAAAGATCTAAATTGATTTTGTGTTGTCTGAAATAAATGGATTTTAATTTTATTTAAAAAAGCTCCGATCAGTTGAGCTATCTGTAGATTATTTGCAACAGTCTAAAATTACCTAGCAAAATTATTTCAATTGTAAATATAGTTCTAATTTGTTTCTATTATTTTATTGGAATTTTGTTTATAAATTTGTTCTAAATAGCTCTGTAAATAATGAGTTTGGTAAGCTTATGTGCCAGCCCCAGAAATTTTGAATTTTCTCATCTACAAATGGCTGAAAAGACTCATCAAGAATTGGAGACATCTACTTAATTATCATGTATGGTACAGTTTTGTAAATTTGACAATTTATAAACTAACTTCGTTGTATGAGATATCGCCGGAACCGGTCGGATCTTGACTGTTTGTTCACTAACCGATAGCTACGCAGTGCCTTAGTGATCCATGATACATTTTGTAGCTGAGTGAAGCCGCGGGCATAGGCTAGTGGTCCTCGCTTAGCCTTGCCCAAGTACTCTGCCCAATACATCTGTTTGGTATGAGACTCAGCTGTCGTTACATATAATTTATAGTATCGTATAACCAAAAGACATTTGGCCCAGTTTTACGGTACATCGATTATAATATTCTATGGTTAAGGCCTTGGGTTGAGATTACCATAAATTCCGGTAACGGGGAATTAATTTACCGGTTACACCTCCATAAAGTAACAAGGTTCCGTTGTTAACCTGACTTTAAAAAATTTCTTTTTTAATTAAATTTTCTTTGAGGTTATGAAACCGTTTACATTTATAAGTTTCTAGCGTATGTCAATGATTTATCTCTCGTGGTATCCGTAGGTATACGGAGAATAGTCAAACTAGGAATAGTTCGGGACATTACCAAATAAACTTACAAAATATTACCTCTTTATTATCTATGATAACTTTGAAACTAACAAAAAAATTATGTTACATGTAATAGACACCAGTATTTATAAACTACACACGAAACAGTTGAACTATCAGTAGGCCGTTGAAAACAATAGATTGTTAACGTTTATGATAACGTTTATGATAGGTTAATTAAATAATACTTTTAGATGTTGAAATATTAGTAGATTTCAATAAAGTTTCACTTATGTTTTCTAGAAACGCAAAAGTAGTGTACCCTTGCTATTCTGTAAGGTAGTTGTAATTGATAGAGGAGTTATACATAATTATATTTCAGTATTTTATGAATTCACCATTTCGTTACACTAAATAACATTGGCAAACCAAATTGATATATGCATGTGTCAATAACCATTCAAGATATTCGGGATGCGTGGCTCTTACTTGCTTACCTAAGTGTACTTTTAACAGGAATTGGAATTTCTCTTGTTAAAAAAATCATCAAACTCTCAAAAATAAACATGATTCGTAAAAAGTTGTGGGAGTTGTAGGTATTGGAAAATTCCGCTCGAGTGAAGTTACAAATGTAGGGGAAATTGAAGAGGCTTCTGAGAAAGAATGGAGAACCAATCGCGAAGAAAAGTCGCATTATCTTGATGTGTTATTTTCGAGAATTTCAATAACTTGTATTAAAAATAGCTTTGAGAGAAAATAAGGAAGTTTCTGTGTCGTTGAACCTTAAATTACAGCTTTGGGCTTGATCCATGACGGGATCAAGGGAGTGGCAGTGGAAGCGGTTTGATGGGAAGATTTCAACCCTACTTTTGTCGCGTCCCCAAATCAACAACACAATGGTCGCGTGGAGTATAGATGTATACCAAATATGCATTAAAATTAAATAAAACAACAAAAAAAACTCTCATTTGGCACTAGAAATTACATCTTTCGCTAAAACTGAAATTGCACAAAAACTAATCTAAGAAACCCAATTTTCAAATTGGTGTTGTTGACGCACACAACAGACGCATAGCGGATTTAATGAACATAACAACCACATACTTTCGCTGGTACAGGTTGCATGGTAAACTCTTTATATTCAGGAGGCATTGAAAGCATTGAGATTGAGTAGATCAAAGAAGACAGTTAGCAGCCAACTTTTAGACGGACGAGTCTGACTCTTCAGTAAACACCACGTATCAAGCACCGTTTCTCGAACGTCACCTTTGCTGAGGCGGTAAATTAGAATCTGATATTCTGAACCTTTTTCTATGGCCTTAGCTGAAAAAAACCCTGTTTGGATTCTTTTCATTCATACAGTTTCTCAACATGATTTTCATCTTCATTTAATACTCGACCAAGGTAGTCGTAGGCTTCAATCTCCCTCCAGTTTTATCTAGCCACATCTTAAGCAAGTTGTCTTATATCCACGGTTGATTTTCAAAATATAACCTTAAATCAAACATAAGTGCAAGTTTATATTTCTTATTTATTATTTTTACGGAAAAAAATTAAAACACACCTCTGTAAAAAAATTACATAATTGATCGGGCGGCATACAATTGTAATCCACGGACTTTGCAGACTTCCAGTGACTTAACCGTATGAGAGTCCATTGCCTTGAAGAGATCTGAGAGCGTTTTGCAGATATCTAATTGAAAGTAGTCGGAGCCGCAAAAAAATGCACTTATAATTTTTGAGAAATTCTAAGATTTGCAAGTGTGGATACCATAATATGTAATCCGCGCGACTACTCTAGGGTTAAGATTTCTGTTTCTTATGTCGCGAGTCTGAGGCACGTTGGTACCGTCAGTACCTAACTCAAAACATAGACGCTTATAATTAAACATATTTAGTCTCTCATACTACTAAGAGAACACACGTTATATATTTTCTGGTTTGGATCAAACCAATTCATGCATAAAACAACGATAGGTATCTGGTAATACGATAAGTCGGTTACTTTCCCGCAGACTGCATTAAGTGAAAACAAACAAGCTGCGGAGTTGCCCACTCTGTTTGTGCGATTCTGATTGCACGACCAAGTTAAACAAGATTTATGATCGAAAGTAAACTGTGAGTGTTTTACTGGAAATTGCAGAAAAGTGAGTTTTCAATTCAACTACATTATTGCAGGTTTGTTGAAATTATGTTTAAACGAAACGGTCAGTTAGCTTTGAAGATGTGTTCGGCTTAAGAAACTAAAAGCAAATTCTGCTAAGTTTTATACAGTCCTAGGTACATATAAGTGTTGGTTTTCAGGACGCGACTGATGCGTACATTCATTTGAATAAGAAGGTAGCTATTGTGCGTGCAGAGCAATCTTATTATGATGTCTATCTCTTTTTATAGTTTTGTGACGTGAGGAGCCAGCTCAGTTGTCTGCGTCATACCTACATCTACTTTAAAATATTAATAAACAATATTATGAAGAAAAGACATCAAACGAGTTAACCCGATTTTTTAAAAATCTCGCTATTACCTAAACCTTTCGGTGACCAGTTACCCGAGAGGAGTAAATTTAAAAACAGCGCTTCATACATATTAATAATAATGCATGTAGCAAAAACTGAATTTACTCCCGTTGCCTTAGTTTTTATTATATATTTTATGTTTCATTGTAAGTTTCATATGAATTAAGTAGTGTTTAAATGCAATAAATGTTTTTACTATCAACCTTTTACTGGGGCTATTATTGTTCGAAAGAGTATGTAGAGATACAAATCATGCCATAAAAAGAGAATAAAACTGAAATTGTTATTTATAAAAGGCACTTTTGAAAGGGCGGAGCTGACCCGGAATTTTTCCCTTTAACTTTAGGTACCCAGTAAAGGCGACGATCAACCTACGTACTGTGTCTACAAATGACCCTTATACCTCGGATAATGCCCTACCCTACCCAGTGTATATAATATGAAAGCGGCAATGCGGGAATGGGTATCATTAGGCGTCGGCTAATATCCGGCTGGATACGACTGTAAGATATGACCACTCATAAACGATCGGGCGCGGGCATTGCGCCCGATCAGCAGGATGAATGGGAACGTTTATCCGTAGATGGTGTGTGGATGCGAAAAGATGGGTGTTTTTTAACAAAAACACTCGTCTCTTCACTGGGTTTTATCTTAAATATGAAGCTGTGGAGATAGACTTCGAGCGCACTTTAGTTAGGTTTGAGGTAGGCAATAGGAGTCTTATAGAGCCAGTTGTAAGTTGGTCTAATATATTGATATTGATAGGTGACGTTTGTAATAATCTCACTAATATTATAAACGTGAAAGTTTAGATGGATGGATGGATAGATAGATGGATGGATGTTTGTTCCTTTATCACGCCAGAACGGCAAAACGGATCTGGATGAAATTTGGCACAGAGATAGATTATAGTCTGGAATAGGACATAGGCTACTTTTTATCCCGGAATTCCCACGGGAACGGGAACTACGCGGGTGAAACCGCGAGGCGCTGCTAGTTATTAATAAATTGACCCGAGAGCTGGTGAGTATCTGGCACAGCGCATCAGCATTGCCATACAGCGGGACAATGCAGCCAGCGGGGACGAAGGGAAGAAGCTTGGGGTGCTTTCGACTGGTATTAATTTGCATCTGTTGAGCTATCAGTAGATTGTTTACAACAGTCTGCAGTTAGCTTTATTGTTTTACTTGTAAATACTAGTTTTAATTTAGTTATTTTATTTGATTACCTAATAATACAAAAAAAAAAAAATTGCTGGACCATTTATTCACACACTAGCCCCAAACTAAGCAGAACCTTATGTTATGGGTACCAGATAACTGATATACATAATGCAATACAATACACAGATAGATATTTTTAATTATACATAGAAAACGACCAGATTATAAAAATAGAACACCCGGAACAAATAAATAGAACACCCGGAACAAATAAATAGAACACCCGGAACAAATATTTGCAGATCGTACAACCATTTGTCCCAAGGCGGGAATCGAACCCGCAACCTCCAGTGTCGCAGGCGGACCTTCACCCACCGCGCCACAGAGGTCGTCTTAATCCATTTGATTGTAAGTATCTTTGATAATAAAGTATTTAACAAGTATATCCATGAGTTGTACCTACCTATTAGCGTGAACTCAGCCGCGGCCCGAGCCCACAGCTGGGCCTGCTCCAGCGCTCGATAGCTGGCTCTCCGCCCTCCGCCACACTACAACACCCTCCTTGCCATCCACCTGTAATCAAAGTAATTAAACAACCTGCATCAATTGACCCCGCCTGATCTTTTAATTACAATTCCCTATAAACCCGCTATAAAACCTATTTTGGTTCTCTGAGATTACAGAAACGAAGCAATTCTACCAGCGGCCATTAACTCGCGAATGCCGTTAAACGCCTCCAAAAAAGGCCGTAAAAGATCTCATCAATGACAAAGAAATGACGTTACTTCAGGCGGTTGAAAATACCAGTTTCTACCTAACGCCCGTAGCACACCTCCGCTGTGCAAACATATCATTAGCATTATCCCCAAGCTAAGCAGAGCTTGTGTCATGGGTACTAGATAACATAGATACATAATACAATTACATATACATATTTTTAACTTTACATAGTAAACGACCAGAACACCCGGAACAAATACCTGCAGATCGTACAAATGTTTGTCCCAAGGCAGGAATCGAACCCGTAACCATCTGCGTCGCAGGTGGACTTTCGCCCACCGCGCCACAGAAGTCGTCTTAATTGCACAAATTCATTGCACACTGGATATTTAGTAGTACAAAAAATTATTTGCTGGGTCTACGGAGGATTAAATAACCTACGTTTTTTGGTGAAAACAGATAAAAACACAAATGAGGCGATGCGACTGTCACACCGAGGCGCGAAGATTCGATGATTCGATCTGTAGTTCACATATCGTGCGACAACCTTGAATATCTAACAAAGCCTTCATTTTCATGAACGATAAAATATCTTTCATTATTTGTGACTAATAAGAGAGAAGAAGATCAAGGACTTAAGAAGCCCTAACGTCCTCAAGGCCTCAGGAGCCCTATCGTGCCGGCAGACGCTCTATCCGGGCTAAGCCTCTCCTAAAATTAAAGCTCTTCCTTCAGCTTAACGGACGCATTTGCCTAGAAAATTGAAATAACTGCAGATTGTAAGTAGTGTTTTTAGATATTTAAGTTGTTTAAGTTTCACAGGATATTGACATAATACGCTAGAGCATCCGTCCAATCATACGTACATAAATACACCAGGTTCCAACAGAAGGGAGAGGTAATATCAGCACCTTACCTCTCCGTTATGGCGTAAGCTAATAATGCTAAGTACAGTTAACCAGTAGTTAACCAACTAATCAACCAAACGCATAATATCAAACGACGTCACTTGCCTGACATCGACACGACGACGACGACGTCAACAACGACGCCTAGGTTCTGTTTATTACACATTCCTCTCTTACTCCCTGAAGAGATTCTCTTCTGTGGAAACTGACCCTTCATCATTCTGTTATTCCATATACACTCAACATTTATTGGGATAATTTCTCGATTGTTGCGTCTATTTGTACCTTTAACGCTGACCCAAGACGCGGTCACTATTATACATACAGACATACACCTACTCCATCTGCGCCGTAACCGGTTTTCTATGTAAATGCGTCCTGCGAAGGAAATCTCAATTAAGACATAACAAAGCACGTTCTAATCCGTCTGGAAATGCAGCCTTTAGCATATTGATGCCCTCATTGCGTCCCGTCGTTGTCCACGTATATTGAAATCGTGAAGCATGATCGCCCTGACTAACGTTCAGTTGCTGTCCCACGGCCACGCACGCTGTGAACGGCCACGCACGCTGTGCACGGCCACGCGGCGTGTTTTAGCTGCTTAGATTCGTAAGTTTGACAACGTGGGTTTGCGTTACTAGTTTACGTGAACCGCGTGCATAGCGTTGACAGCGTGGAACTGCGTGGTGGTCATATCGAGCCTGTCCGACAACGACTTAGGTATCTAATGTGGTGTGCGTGTGCTGGCTTTGCGCTTGGCATCGAACGGAATGCTTAAGAGAATCAGCACGTAGGTAGGTACAATAAAAAAAATGGTTTAGTGCGAACTGTAAACATACTGAAAGAACTGTAAGATAACGTATTTTGATAAGTACCTAAACTTCGATAGGCGTAGCATAAAACTATCCAACGAACATAAATTTCATTTGATCATTTTCGGCAATATGATTTTGGACCAAAATACATTACTGTGGAAATTTGTGGAAGACGCCAAAAATCAAAGATCACTCACCTATCAAATTACTTATGATTCACGTAATGTGAGCAACCAAGAGTTTCAGCCAAGATTTGTTACCGAAGTTTGATCTTTGACTCAAGGTGCAAAGGTCGTCAGTCCAGTGAAGGGCCGCTAATTCCTTCTGTCATATTAAGTTAGGAGTGATGTAGGTCGAGGCTTGCTCGAGGCTCACAAAAGAGTCTTACCTACAGCCATGATAACGTAAAAAAATTATGGAACCATTTTTTCATTTCGGTTCCACAACTCATAAATAATAAACTGTCAATAAGCGTGCCCGGGCCGTAACGCACACGGGACGGAGATATCAGTAGACAAAAATGTCTATCGGCTGCTGTAGTTCAATATTTACGAGTATCCCACTAATAAAGTATTTTTCCTTGTTCTAGATAAAATGTGCGGGAGGTTCCGATGGGCGGAGTCGATGGCATGAACCCTTCTCTACCATGCGGGGAGGTTGTTGGTGGGTCGCCTGCGTCCTCGTCGTCATCCTCCAGCAGACTGAGATGAGGCACCCCGGAGACCCCCACAACACCCTCGACGCCAGAAGACCCCGGCACCACCACAGACACAAACACAAAGACCTAGAAGACTTCTTCGCTGATAGACCCCCTGACCTATTTCCTCAGCTTTTCGTAGATAACTTTGACCTTCCAATGAAACTAACCAAAGAAACAAAAGACGACTGGATGGCGAACGACCAAGTAGGGGAGTTGAAAGATAAGAAGCATCCGCACTGGCCGATCAAGAGAGAGGCAGTTATAGAGGGAGAACTGGTGATAGGCGGGCTGATGATGGTCCACGAGAGGTCGGACAACATGACGTGTGGACCGGTCATGCCTCAGGGCGGCGTGCAAGCCCTGGAAACCATGCTCTACACCCTGGACTACGTCAACAACAAACTAAAACTCATCCCCGGAGTAACCCTGGGGGCACATATTCTAGACGACTGCGACAAAGACACATACGGATTGGAGATGGCCGTCGATTTTATCAAAGGTGAGACTCATATCCATAGAAGCTCCACTTTGCGGGGGTAATTCTATTACACTTTATTGTAATATATGCGTTTAAATCAGCCATTTTCATTCTACACATTCCGGTCGTCTTCTCGTGAATAGGTATGTAAAAAAAATGCTAAAATTTTAATTTGAAATAGAGTTACGTACGGACCTGACAAAAGAAATATCACCTCTGCTTTGTTTACTTAATTTAATTGCGATTGCTGGCTGGATTGCACTTTGAACAGAGTCGTACCTAGCATTAGAGAAAAAAGCATCATTTCTCTAAGGATAAGGTTTACTTGCTTTTGTTTCGTAACTTTTTTTCATCAGGCGGTAATTAATAGCTTTGTGTTCTAAATGTTGGCCTTTGAGTAAGACTAAACGGGAGCTTGCGTTTAAGCCCCTTTGGGCTTATAGAAATACACGCTGTTTATTTGCCTTACATTTCAGTCTTCAAGGAAAACTGACGATAAAATGTTTGCAAAGCAGGTATCTCAAATGTTTACGATGTTTGAAGACGTCGGGGTATTAAACAACTGTTAATGTTCATGTTGTTGTGGTGAAATACTGAAGAATAACACGAGACTGAAAATACTGAGAAAATATTAGTAGTAATAGTACGTGTATTACTACTAATCGATCCAAATAAACAAAAACAAATAAGAAACTACAAGAGGCTACCCGCGCCTTTATGACTCATTATATTTTTTATATTTTGTCAACCTTTAAATTATTGTTTTATAAATAAATCCATGATAATTGTCCCAGGTTCAATCAGCAACATCGACGACGCGGAGTACCTCTGCAACGCGTCGGCGCGCGCGCTGCGCAAGGTGATCTCGGGCGTGGTGGGCGCCGCCTCCTCCGTCACCTCCGTGCAGGTCGCCAACCTGCTGCGCCTCTTCCGGATCCCGCAGGTAACGTGTCAACGTGTGCTTGATACCAAATGCAACAAAAACAACTTGTGGGCCGCTGTGCTGTGGCACAGCGGACAAAGGTCAGCTCAGGATTCAGAGTGCCAGAGTAACGCTGCGCAAGGCCTGTGATTTACCCGCGAGGCGTGGGTTAGTGTGAAATGGCCATCGGTGGTGTACACTCTTTATTATCTTCAAACATCAAAGCGGGCTAAAGCTATTTTGATAAACGAGGTATCAAAATGACTAAATAAAGATTTTTAGTTGAAATACCTGACATAACATGATCAAGGTGTTTAATGTCAATGTACTCTAGAACATAATGTGATGGTCGCAAATAGGTACCTCAGGTTCTTGTGCCAATTTCACGCTTACCTTCGTCCGTAGTCACGCCCTCGCTGTCTCATCGGCCGACCGTAGCTGTCTACTATTTGAAATCTCCTCTTCATCGAATGCTTCATTGAATTTACCGTTTCTGTCGTTTTACCGTAATCTTCACTGCGCGCCATCTCATGTGACCTTTGGTGGACAAACGAACACTACTTAAACATCAACCGTTTGTTTGTCGAATCATAAGTAAATGACTTGTTAGGCATATTGGGAACCACTCTGCACGCCAGATTTATTACAATGTAGAGTGACTTCCGTTTTGATTGATGGCTAGTCAACAGCCTGCTCCCGAATCCTTCTTGGTTCACCTTGAAATGAACTTCGTAGCTTTCAATTGATTGACGCTTGTAATTACATTGTTAAAGATTTTTGGTTGGAATAGTACTGACATTGCTTACAGAGGCCAGAAAGTACCCGATTTCTACCAGCCTTAAAACGCACGAGGTAGGAATCGCACTTTCTCCCGAGTGATACATAGTGCTTTAAACTACACCTACGAGGTAAATTATCATTGGAGAATCTTCAAAATGACTCGAGTGAATTGTAATAAAATTGTAAACTCATGTACAATTTTCACATGGTTTTTGAATTATTGCTGTAATATATACGGAAGAGGCCAATATCTTAAGACGGATTCGGAGTAAAAACATGTTGTAGTTTGACTTATTATGAAAATAACCATAACTACCGGCTGATACTTCAGGAAATTAAAAAAATAACACGTTTTTCTTTATAAAATCTTCTTTATAAGAAATTCTATAGAGTTTTCCGTTCCGCATAGTCTTTTAGCAATGACGTACTTTCTAACTTATATTTAAAAAAAAAGAAGTAAGCAACTTCCTGAGCAGGTGTAGTATAAAATTCATTTGATTGCTCACATCTGTAACAATGTACTTACAGTTCCACGGTAAAAGTGGAAACTACAATCAGATTTATTGAGTTGTTTTGGTGCGAAGTTGAAGCGAACATTCATACATCAAAACTGTAAAAGCACTTACAACGGGATATAAGATTTGTGTTGTTTTCAATATTTTGGCACAGTAGCACGCAGCTACTTTGAACAACCAAACTAAATATTATAGCACCAGAACAAAAGTTTGCTATCGCCCATGCGTTTTAACCCTAGGTATCGGGAGGGGGTGAAAAAAATACTGGCTGGTTTGTAAGTCTACAAAAATAACTGCACTTTTGAACACTTTTGTCATTTATAGTCAGCCAGTAGGTATCATTTATCGCCTCTCGTACACCTACCACAGTAGCTAGCCTAGATATCACTAACTATGTTTCAACGTGTAATGTTTCGTTAGGTGTCGTTCTTCTCGACGTCCCCGGAGCTGTCGAACAAGGCGCGGTTCGAGTACTTCACGCGCACCATCCCCTCGGACCTCCACCAGGTGCGCGCCATGGTCGAGATCGTCAAGCGGCTGCAGTGGCGCTACGTCTCCATCATCTATGAGGAGTCATCCTATGGGATTAAGGTCAGTTCTTTAAACTAATAGATTCTTCTACAACTACTTTATAAATATACATTTTTTATTATTTCTGCAATGTTTCCAAAGACGAAGTGTTAGATGGAGCACTAGGAAAGCCGACGGAACAATATCCATTAGAGAAAGAGACTTCAACTTATAGATATGGACTAGTAGTATTTACAATTGAAATAGTTCAGCTAACTGCAGACTGTTGCAAACAGTCTGCAAATGTAGCTCAACTGATCCAAATCAATACTAATCGGAAGCGTCCTCAAACCGCTGCTGCTGACTACTTGAACTATGAAATATTTATTACGATACCTACTAAGATATTCCGTGTCTGCATCACCATCTTGCATAGAAAGAAATAAAAACATTCTATTGAGATCGTTTTAGATAGGTACTAACTAGTTAACGGCGGCGGCAAACGTTTACGGTTTAGGATTTCATACGACCAAATTCTAAACTTCCATACTTTGAGATCTAGTAGTGCGTTTCACTCCGAAAGGTACCTAAGTTTTTATTTAAAATCATGTCTACTCATAGAAGTTTGAACTTCAAAATGGTTAAATGAACGTCAGACTTTCTTCTGAATCTAAGGCGAAACAGTCAACAATCTCAAATTGAGATTCAGCTGACCGATTTCTTTCAGACTCAAATCAAAATCAACGATAACGAACGATAATGATTACTTTTTTATATATTTATGTTGTACAATAAAGTGTTCATTCATTCAATAAATTGTTGAGTCAAACGAATAAAAATTATTTCTATTCGTTTCACTTTTCGCAAATTTCATCAGAATTTCTTTTGAAACGCCAAGTGATCGCTCAAATTGAAGCTGTTACATACGAATAACGTGGTATCGGTTTCGGTTTATATCGACCATTTCCTCTAAATCCTAATCCATAAGCCAGCGAGCTGTTGGACGCAACAGACGACAGATTTCAATTGTTTCAATTATTTGGTGCACAAATCCGTACAATTAGCAGAACGAATCTGGTACAATCAAATGTGATGGAACGTTTAAGTATGATGGAACATAAAAGTCCTACCACGCTTATTTCAGTTCGATATGGTTCCATCTATCCCATCCTGACCGCGTGTGGATTATACTAATATCCCCGCTTCAGTAGTACCACCACATTGTACAAACCACAATCACAATACCACCTAACTGGGCTGTACTGAACTACTACTCTATTATATTACATAATGCAAACGCTTAGAGATTATTGAGAGAAAATTTGTTTATAACTCACCAGTTCAGAGGTGATTGCCACGAATTATAATTTCTATTCAGCCGACTGCAGTGTTTTATTTTAATAAGTATGTAGGTGCCACGGAACAAATAACTACGCTCAGCAGCACTTTTGTTCCTATTTATAAAATAGTACGCGCTCTCAAGTGACTGCTATTGTTGTGACTTGCTGCTAAGATTGCGAGAAATAACAAAGGAGTTGTAAGTCTTATTAAAATCTTTTTAAACACAACAAGCTTCTTTCTGAAAAATAAGTTTCTTTTTATTCATTTGTTTACATTTTAAAAAGTACAATTTTGTATTAAGATTGTAGTCCTAAATGTAAACATATCATGATAGTTAGTGTTGCACTATAGAAAACTCCATTTCCCTAAAAATGGTTAATATTATTGTAAGTAACCAAAAATTTATGGATAATGAGGTACTACTGAAAGAAGTTTAATTAATTGGTTTACTTGCTCAGTAAAGTCGAAACAGCTTTACTGATTTTGCGTCAAATAACCGGATATCATTGTCAATAGCTGCCACCTTGTTATATTGACGACCATCCTTGTGATTGGGATGTAAAACGTATTGTTTTTGTAAAACCGGAATGAAAACATTGAAGGGTTACGAGATCTGTAAAAGGTGTTCATGTCAAGAGAGGACAACAGACTGAACTGTCTTTGAAAGAATAAGATTTTATGAAGGTAGGTAAGATCTGTGTTTCTTGCGGTCCTTATGAGAGGTAATTTTAAAAATTTTATTTTTAAGTTTTATCATCATAATCTTTGAGTGTACGCCCCACGTGATGTCGGAATGTTAGTCATTTTAGTCATTTTTTTAGGATGCTCTCAATTCTATTATCGTGGATGTAATATTGTGGTGACGAGATGGTGTGTAAAAAATTGTAGCATTCTTCATCGGTCTGATGAGACTCTGGTATAAGTGCAGAACGCTGTTTGGTTTCTTTAAACCTTTTGTTATGCGGATAATAAATCGAAGAAGACGTAAACCTCTGTTATTTTTATAATCGTAGTGATCTCTGAAATTCAGTTTATCATCCCAAATGATTCCATAGTTTCAATTATATTTTGTTGACAAGTTTTGGCGTTGTTTGCCCGCAAACGAATGTCTACACAAACATTCCCCTATTTATAATAATAGTAGGTACATTATGATGAGAGATTTCAAACATGCTTAGGCTCTCACACACAAAGGTTCTTAGATGTAAGGGCTAAAGATGTGATGATATAGGTACGTTACAAATTATAATATGTAGTTTATCATTTTCATGCACTACTGCGTTATTTTTTCTATTTGTAAATATTTTATCGTCATAAGAAACAAGAAACCGTCTAATTTCCCGCGCCCTCGGGCTTTCCAATTCGTGTTTGTCTGTTAGCATGTAATTCGATATTTTCGTATAACTTGCAATTACAAACTTTGCCGTAACTCACCGAGAACTCAAATTTCTTTGAGGCCGGTCCAAGTTCGCGCCCAAATTTAATATTTTGTCGAGGTATTTTTACGAAAGTGCTTATGAAATTATGAACAGTTCGTAAGGAGTTCGTCTTTTCAGAGCCCTGAGAAGACAAAATTAACTTTATTCCTGCTTTCATTGAGTGTTACGGAACTTGTTACTATTCATCATATTCATTTCAGAACATTCTTTAGCTCCTAAAATAACATAAGTAGGGTCAACAAGGAGACGGAACATTTTCTTTTTAGAAAAAATGTTTTTGTAATTGGTACATATCTACATAATACATCCAATCTTCCTCCAACAAAATGAAATTTACAATTTCTTACATGAGGTTTATTTCACAGGCTTTCGAAGAGCTGGAGGCGTTGCTGGCTCGGAACGGTATCTGCATCGCGGTGAAAGAGAAGCTGGTCAAGGACTCGGGCGTGGCTGACGAGAGGGCCTACGACGACATCGTGCAGAAGCTGCTAACGAAGCCAAGGGCCAGAGGTAAGGGGGCGCCGCAGGGCGCAGGATTCTAAAAGTTAAGAAAGCCGTGGCGGTTGCGGAATAAGAATCGACCCCTCCAACTCAGTTCGTGGATGTCGTAAGAGGCAGCTAAGGGAACCTACTAGAGGAATGGCAGCAGCTTCTTTTTGGCAGGTATGTAACACCTGCGATCACCAATCCGCCTGCTACTCGTGGTGAATATGGCAATACCAACATTGTCAGGGAAGGCACGCTGGACAGTGGATTTATGAGTGCTGATCGGGAGGGCAAAGTATTGATACCTATTATCCAATCAGAATTTTGGCCATGGTCAGTCATAACGTAGACTTGTCAAGTACGTACGTATGACATATTAACTCTCACTCTCATAATCCGATGGAAGGGCAGACCGGCCTGACCGAGGAGAGGTCAGGTGGAATGGAACACCTCTGGTGTACCTAAAAGAAGATTTGGTAGTTGGAAACTTCTTTTTATCTTTTGTTATAATACCTACTTATCATTTGTGTTGTCTGCTGTAGTTATGGATTCCTACAGACAAAATATTCGAAGAAGGTAATCTACGATGAGATTTTTATATTCTTATTCTCTACCAAAAAGTTTATTGTTAGTGTATGTTTAATATTTTAAGTTATACTTCTTCAAGGTCTTTCATCTTAGTTCAAAAATGAAAATCAACCTAATACATGAACACAACCGATACCATAAACAGTGTATTTTCGGTAGACAACGGGACATTTGCACCAATTTTTAACTGAAAACTCGCGTTCAGACGTCGCAAACTATTCAAAACTGTTAAAAAGTCGCTATCGCTGGTCACCACAATCATCGCCATAAATCCAGCAGAAGATTTATGTCGAATGTGGAATGCCGAACCCTGCTCTCCGGAAACAAAAGCGCAGGTGCCAAGCTCCATGCAAATAAACCAGCCGCCTCGAATCCGATGTTGTCCGTACCTACACATAAGCGATGCTGAAAACAAAGCCCTATCCAATTCCACTAATCAAACACGCCCAATCTGGTCGCGCAGAGGCTTGTTGCCAATCACCCTCCCGATCCAATTTCTGTGGGCACTTCAGCGAAAAATTGTCTTCGACAGCTGCGTATCGCGCCCGCCTGCGCCACTCGCCGCCGATAAATAATAACCGAATTTTCCTTTCCACAGCGCTCAATGGGCGCTGCTACAGTCACTTTTATGTACAGTTTAGCGGCTGCCGTTGTGGAGGCGCGTTCGGGCGGTTACAGCTTATACTAACGATACATTCACATTCTCGAGTTCAGAACCTAAACAATGAATCGGTTATCTACCGCGTACCTACATACCTTATTGTTACACCTACATACCTTATTGTTACACCTACATACCTTGTTGTTACACCTACATACCTTGTTGTTACACCTACATAGGTACCTTATTGAAATTTCAAAACACGAAAAGTTAAAAACGATATTTTCAAACGAAAAAAATAAGACGAGTCCACTCTATAGCCGAATAAAACAGGCCAGGAGCGAGTCGACTCAAACACGGAAGGTTCCTTAAAATCGTATACAGAGTTATTGGTAAATTAGTGATAGTACGTGAACTGCAGGTCCTGCCCATCATCACAAACACGTAATTTTGGTATGAGGGACGAATCTGGACAAATATTACCGTGCGGGGCGAACAAAGACTTTTTAATAGCGTGGACCGAACATTAGGGACGAATATGGCATAAATCTCATGAAGACGCCGCCAGGTCTAAATTCTTAAACTTGGTATTGGTAATAGGTACCCCCCGCAATTTAATAATCGTTCTTTAGACAGGATCAGGTTAGACTATTTCGCAAAAGGAACACCAAAAATAATGTTTTTGTTATTTTAGTTGAAAAAAGGCAGAAAGCCAGCATGTCGCGGTCACCCATCCATCAAGTACTGACCGCGCCCGACGGTGATCGGTACTCAACTTGGTATGGACGCTGGCATCGCTGTCCCGCTACAGTCTAAACTAAATCAGTGCCGCCAGTGCGATATCAAGTCATGTACTATGTATCCACTTGTTTGAATCTTTACAGTTTAGTATTACAAAATAATTATACCTAATTGTTTTTTTAACTTCACAGGCTCTCGACTGGTTCGATCATCATCACCACTATAAGTCCACTGATGGACATAGGCCACCCTTAATGAGCGTCATTGCTAGTTCTTAAAATAATACGTCGCAATTAAACTGAAAACTACAATGGTTTTACGAGTCGGCACGATTCGTGTTAATATGCAAAGCGATCGGAGGAGCCATCTACATCTATTCTAGAGGCCATTCGCCGGATCAAGACAAAACGATCCCCATTAAAATTGATAAACGCGTTTTTCAAAGCATTTTTCAGGACTTAAATGGCTTTAGATGATTTAGCATTTTAAATGGAATTGTTTTTGAGCTCGTTTTTGAATGACAAATTGTGATTCAGGAGTTAGCAAGTTATCGACGTTTTTAGACATTTTTCACATTCACCGTTGGACCTTATACGCTTACGCAGGTTTTATTATTCTGCCTGAATTGGGCTACCAAGATACTTATACTTAGAACGTTCGAAAGAAGTTCATACACATTCGAATTTGAAGAAGAACATCCCTAAGTAGTTCTAAATTTTTTTCTTTGATGTAATGCCAGTTTTTGTTCGCGGCTTCGCACACGTTGTTTCTTTGGAAACATTTAAAGGTTACTTATATCCTATGAGAACTGTTTACCGGGATATAAAGTTATTTACCTACTTGAAGTCATTATTGCAGGAAGACGTAACAAACATCCATCCAAACATCCAAATTATCACATTTATAATATTTGGGTGATGTTTTCCTTCCTTTTTTCTAGAAATATAAAATAATGTTATTATTCTAAGTATATTCACCCTATCAAATATTTATTTAGGTACCTATTAATGACAGACTCGTCTATTTTCCCTATTACACCACGTACGTGTTAGCACAGACCAATGAAACCAAGGTATTAGGTACCAACCTACATAAAAGAATAAGTAATGCAAGTCTTAGAACAGTAATTTAATATGATATTATTTTAAGATAATTGAACATCATAAGTTTAGAAAATGACATTCATAAAGGAATTTTTGACGTAGTAAATCGGCTAAGTTATAATAATCTTCAGGTAAATTTGTCAAAAACTAAGATAATGCAATTTCATCTATTCGACGTAAACCTCTTAAACTTGACATTAAATTTAATAATTCTAAGATAGAAGAAGTTACATCATTTAAATTTCTAGGCATACAAATAGACTCTAATATCAGCTGGCGAACACATATTGATACCGTATGTTCAAAACTAAATAGGTATGCATACGTTTTAAAAAGATTACGCGAGATTGCGTCTGTAGAAACAGCGTTTAGTGCATATCCTGGTCATATAGGATCAGCTCTACGGTACGGTTTACTTTTGTGGGGCAGCAGTGTAGATCCTGATAGGGCATTCAGGACCCGGGAGAATTGCGTTCGTTCTTTATGTGGAGCACATTTTTAGACCCTTGTAAACCACTCTTCAAAAAACACCGAATTCTTCCTCTGCCATGCCTCTTCACAAGCGGTAAAACTCGTTAAGCAGCATCCAGAACTTTAAAAAAAAACGTGGACTTGAGATGTAGAAGACTGAGAGAAATTACCAACAACAGGTTACACACTCCAAACTACAAGTTAACAATGACACAGAAACAGTCCTACTATATTATGACAATAAAGATATTCAATAATCTACCGGAGGATCTAAAGAGCCTATCTGGAAACTTATTCAATATTACAACTAAAAAAAGGCTTTTAAACGAATGCTGTTATTCCATGAATCACCAATATTTTAATTAGAGGACTCCGAATATGTTTATTGACATTGATTTATAATTATTTTAAATTTTGTTGTTAATTTAGTTAATTATGCATTTTATATAATTTTAATACGAAAATAGGAATTTTAGTATTGTGTAACTAACTGAAAAAAAATATTTGCATGCCTATGTTAATAGCTGGATGTACTTATTATAATTTTAAGACCTACATTGTAACTTAAATTCTGGCAAATAAACATCTTTACCATAACAAACATTTAAGTTCCTACCTGCCATCAAATACATCCAAATTTAAATGTTTTGTCGAACAAAAATACAATTTTAGTAAAAATCAATTAACTTTTTTACAAATTTCATTAATTTTGCTCTCGAATTTGAAATCGATAAGATAGTACTGATGATAGTACGTACAGTCGAGCTCAGAGCTCCCGGCAAGCTGCCAAGCTTGTCCACTCGCAGCGCCCAATAACGATGTCAGGGATCCCAACAGCCCAACCCAAAATTGAATTTAACGCCTGCAATACTCATCCGTTTTACTTTTGCTCATATGACAAGCTGTGAGATAGTTTTGAGAGGTTCTGACCTTTGTGGTTTAGTATCTTTGGCGTAAAGGATGGTTTGTGCGCTTTTGCTCACAATGCTGTTGTTTTTATGGGAGAATACATTTACTATAAGCGGCGTACTGTCCGACGACGCGACGTTACGGGTCGTAATTCCGAGTGGTTACCAAAAATACACGCTCGATAAAAAAATTCGAGAGGTTGTTTCTACTTTTACACTTTTGACCATACTTTTGGTGCATATAAATAAATAAACAATGTTGGACAATTCACACAGCATTATCTAGCCCCAAGCTAAGCAGAGCTTGTGTTATGAGTATTAGATAACTGATATACATAATATAATACAATACAAAGTTATTTTTATTATACATAGAAAACGACCAGAATACCCTAAACAAATGTGTGTACGCTCTGCAAACATTTGTTCAGGGTATTCTGGTCGTTCCGAGGCGGGAATCGAACCCCCAACCTCCTGCGTCGCAGGCAGACCTTCGCCCACCGCGCCACAGAGGTCGTCGCATATGAAAGCATATAGTGGACTTTAATCGAATCAATATGGTTCCGTCTATTTTATTTACTTACTAAACTAATATGTAAATATAATTATTTTAGTTACACAGGTTACATTACAATTCAATTTAAAATGATATGTATCAAAATAAAATTCATGAAAATTAGATGTCAAGATAGATCAGTTGTGTACGACAATGTCAATCTATTATGAATAACCACCTAATAAAATTTTAAAAAAATATAAAAATTACAATACAATTCATGATTAAAATAAATTTTTCAAAAAGATACTCATAAGTATTTCAATCAAGCATCTACTTCACACAAAATCTGGCATTCCATCATCATCATCCGCAACCAGACTACACCGACTGCCTCGTAAAAAGGTACATGTAACCCCCAAGTCTTGTGCAAGTCACCCGGTCCTGCGCCAAATTAGGGAAGTACCAAGACTAAGGAAATATGACTTATATTTTATGCTCCATTTTTCAAAAGCGAGCCATATTGAAAGAGATTGCCATCTTGCGGGAATCTTTAATTACAGTATGCACAATAGGTCGGGCGGTCAGCGACGCAATCCTGAGGGAGGCGCGATTGGTTGTCGCGTCACCCAGGAAACCCAGGTCGCGCCTATCAGCCGGTGCATATTGGATGCACTGCCGACTAATTAGTATCCATGCCAGCTTTAGCCCGGGACTTTTGGCACGCCTCACTTCTGTTTAAAAAGATGGTTTTTTTTCTGCAGGATTCAATATCGTTTCCAAATAATAAAAACGTCAAGTACGAGTCAGACTCGCGCAACGAGTCATTATATTAATTATATTAATATTATATGACCTTGTTTCTTGCCAAATATCAAGATTGTACCTAAATGGGAAGTTGGTACCCCATAGGTTTTGGTCCATGGCGACGATCAAAAAAATGTTTTTTTGTGATTAGACTAAAATATAACAGTTTTCGGATTTTTCCCTTTACTTGTGCCTTGTACTTAACTAGTTTGTGCAGGTCTTGCTTCTTGCGAAATTTCATGGTTCTAGGTCAACGGAAAGTACATAATAATAATAATTTTATTTAAAATCAAGCACTTCAAGAATTATAAACTAATTACATGAACTCAGACATTTTGCATTGGCATCCAGTTCCCAGTACATACCATAGTTATAGGTTTTTGGCGAGATTCAAAAATTATTTTTCATCCCACCATCTCGGAAAGAGTATTTTTGCTCTTCGATATTTGAGTGCAAAAGCCGTTTTTGTCCGCTACAGAATAGAGTAAATTCAATTAATTCAATTTACTTTATCATTTACATGAGTTTATATATTAATTTACACGAGTCATTTGAAAATTTTTCCTCGTAGGTGTTACTACAATCGGGAGAAAGTGCGATTCCTATACCTCGTGTGTTTTATAGGCAAATAAATTAATTAAATCTTTATTTCAGACATCACTAATGGTCCATAGAAATATAAAATTACACGGTTAAAACACAATAATCCAAAAACCTAATAAAATTACGAAAACACAGAAAATATAAACTTAATACAATAATGACAACACAGAAGATAATACAATATTATAGGTAGGTACTTTTACAATAATCATTATATATGTATATGTAATTAAACTTTATTTTATTATTATCAGATAGAACATGCATCCTTGAGTTGTTGTACAGATATATACAGTCAAATGTATTAGCGAACACACTCAGAATGCCGTTGGAGCTGGCTCGGACCCTGCGCACCCGAGACGCTCCCCTCTTGCGCATGATGATGGTCAAATGACACAATCGATAGGCATCAGGCCCTTTCTCGCCTCAATGATCAATATACAACAATTATAACTGTATAAAATACTGCTGTTTAAAACGATAATGTATAAAATAGTTATTACTTTAAAATAAAAACAAATATAAATTTAGTTATTTAGGTATCTAGTAAGTAAAGGAGAAAATCACTATTAAACATTTTCAACAAAACTTGGTTAGAAGTTCTGAAGTTTATGAATGTAAATCTATTTCAGAATAGTGCTAGACACCTCACCACACCACACCACGCCCACGAAACCGTCTTAGCAGCGGCTTTTGTTTCCGAAGTTTGACTGCGAACTTTCACATCAATAAATAATCAAAAGCCGACCTCTGTGGCGCGGTAGGCGAAGGTCCGCCTTTAACACAGGGTATTGCGGGTTCGATTGCCGCTTCGGGAAAAAATTACGATCTCCATTTATATATTTGTTCCGGTTGTTCTGGTCGTTTTCTATATATATATAATAAAAAAATATCAATCTATGTAGTACGCACAACAAAAGCTCTGCTAAACTTGTGGCTAGATAATGCTGTGTGAAATGTCCAGCATTAAAAAAAATTTAACCTTTAAGCAAATATTTAGAAAACACGTGAAAACTCCAGGAAAAAACAAAGAGTCCTAATTCTCATGTAATCTGTCAGATAGGCGGGCTTATCAGGAAGGCTTGTCAGTAAGCCGCTCAGCTCCAGGAAGAGCAGCCATGACTTCTCATAAGCCGTATCTCCATGCTTTCAACGTACGAGAATTTCTTTATTTTTCTATTTAATTTTTCGCTGGGACGGGATAAATACAAGTCATTCGGGAACCTATTTCCAGTAGAGTACAGCACACAGAGGATAATAATAAATAGGTATATAAATATTTTTAAAAAGGGGTTTGAAGATTTTGGCCCTAACATCAGCCGCCATTTTATTTTTTTTCAAAGTCGCCGCACGCAATAAAAGTTATATAATTGGATTGGATTGAATGTTACTGATTCAGAAAGTGTTTATTAAAATTAAAATACCACAGGTACTACAATTAATTACTAGGAACATTACATCAGGCCAATCAAATGTTTGTACGATGCGATCTACAAATATATTTCCGGGTGTTCTGGCAATTTCTTTGTGTTATAACAATATCTATCTATGTCATGTATTAAGTATATCAGGCTAAGTAAATAATCCGGTATCAATATCTGGATATCAGGTTAAGTATATCTAGTACCATAACACAAGCTCTGCTTAGCTTGGGGCTAGGTGATGATGTGTGAATTGTGCAGCATTATTGATTTATTGAATATTATTTATTTATTGCTCTTAAAAGAAAATACCTACTATCTAAGAAATCAGCAGGAGACTGAAAAGGGTGTTCTTGATGGCGTGCCCACTGCCTATGCCATGTACCAAACTATACACATGACATGGGAACAACATCCGAGTGTTCGTTTACCTGCAATGCAACTGCAATATTGGCCAACTATTTTATTCCTGTCTTGTAAATCATTAACGAACTTGAAAAATTCAAGCGAACAAAATCAATAACATTTTGTTTCGTATTTGATAATAATTACTATTTATTAAACGGTTTATGTATAAAACTTGACTTGTCTAAGTGCTTATTTTGCAAGCCTAAAGAAATAAAGTTATTGACTTTGAATTTAGAAAAAAAAAAGAAAACACATTCGTTTGAAAACACTGCACATTCGAATTATTCAAAATTTAAAATTTTACGCTTCTATTTTTATTACTTCACAATATATTAATTCAACATTGATAAAATGTTTTGTAATGGTTTTTACTGTTGCTGATGGTTTAAGTGCTAGGTATTAGTTATTTTATTTATGATACAAAATTTAGTGAATAAGACCCTACTTTGTTACGGCTTTCTAAATGTTTTTCGATATTTAACAATCTTTTTAGATTTCCGTACCCAAAGGGTAAAACGGGACTCTATGACTAAGACTCCGCTGTACGTCTGTCCGCCTGACCGTCTGTCCGTCTGTCAATCTGTCCATCTGTCACCAGGCTGAATCTCATAAACCGTGATAGTAAGACAGTTGAAATTTTCACAGGTGATGTATTTCTGTTACCGCTATAACAACAAATACTATAAACCAGAATAAAATAAATATTAAAGAAGGCTCCCTACAACAAATGTCAATTTTTTGTTTGTTTTTGCTCGTTAATGATAACGGCAACAGGTAGACGCTTGAAATAGATACAGAATATTTATTTATATAATCACTTCATAAATAAATAATTATATTAAAATAAAACAAATGTTTAAGGACTTCTCATACAACAAACGTAATTTTTTTGCCAGATTTATAGATAATGGTTCGGAACCCTTCGTGCGCAAGTATGACTCGCACTTGACCAGTTTTATTAAATTGTACTGGCAGGGCTGACATGACTAGGTAAGTTACTTTTTGGGAGAATATTTTTTGTGTAAGCTTTGTGAATTTTGCTGGCCAGTATTTTTATATTCCCATAGACATTTTTGACGGAACCAAATATTGAAATAATAACACAATGAGTTAAGGCGTTTCTCCGTTATCTTTATCGAAAAAGCTTCGAAAAAAAAACATATCCATCAATGGGCTTTTCTCCTAAACAATCAAAAGATTATTTTATTGTCATTACCGTATTAAATAACAGAACACCAAGGGAACCTTCGGCTTATTATTGTAATAATAATGTCAGCAAAATCTTAATTTTTGACAAATGAATTGCGACGCGGGCAAAGCCACGGGAGCAGCTAGAAATTCATAAGTATAAGTCGCGCAAATCTTTATGAGTTGTGTGAAGTGAACATAGTCTCGAATGTAAAACTGCGACCGGCGAACAGGATATGGGGTCCCCGCGCCATTTTGCGTCCCCCTAGCAACTTAAAAACCAAACTTGACCAAATAACTCCTGTAATCCTACACATTCTTAACTTCTCTCTATCCACTGGCTTATTTCCTGCAGCCTGGCAAGTAGCCCAGGTTACTCCTTTGCCAAAAAATCGAATCCTGTTTCTTTCTCTGATTTCCGCCCTATATCTATCCTTCCTTTCCTGTCCAAAGTCCTAGAGCGCCTTGTCCATCAGCAGCTTAGCACATTCCTCTCTAGAAATAGTCTCCTCAACCACTTCCAAACCGGTTTTCGTCCAGGCCACAGCACCGTGTCAGCGTTAGTTAAAATAACTGACGACATACGCTCTGGCATGGATAACGGGAAAGTAACCGTCCTTTGCCTCCTAGATTTCAGCAACGCTTTTAACAACGTTGACTTCGAAATTCTCCTTGGAATATTACGCTCTCTTAATATATCTCCAGCAGTGGCTGATTGGTTTCGCAGTTATTTGCAAGGGCGTCGGCAACGTATACGCATTGATGATGCATACTCATCATGGAGTGATATTTCAGCTGGCGTCCCTCAAGGCGGCGTTCTTTCACCTCTCCTCTTTGCTATCTTCATAAATTCTATATCTCGTCATATAACTTCAGCGTACCACCTCTATGCAGATGATCTCCAAATTTACGCGCAGGCCCCAGTAGATGAACTGTCTGGTGCTATAGCCACGGTAAACGAAGACTTGTGCCGTATCCTTGACTGGAGCAAAAACTTCGGTCTTAAAGTAAACCCATTAAAAACACAGGTGATTACTGTAGGGAGCTCGCGAATGTTAGCTCGGATAAACTGGGGTAGTCTACCAACCGTAGTCTTCGATGGGACTCCTGTTGGGCAAAGTGAAACGGTGAAAAATTTAGGTGTCCTCATTGATAGAACTTTTTCGTGGGGACCTCAGCTGTCTGAAATCAGCCGCAGGATGTTTGCTTCCGCTGGTTCCCTTCGAAGATTACGCAATTTTCTTCCTATTGCCACTAAAATTTCTCTTGCACAATCTCTTCTCCTCCCAATTCTTGATTATGCCGATTCTTCCTTTCTAGATTTAACCGAGCAGCAGCTAGATAAACTTGAGCGTCTGCAGAATGTCGGGATAAGATTTATATTTGGCTTGCGGAAGTATGATCATGTCTCGGAGTTCCGCAGAAAGCTCGAGTGGCTACCCATACGGCTACGGCGAAATTTTCACATTTTAACTCTTCTTTACAACATTTTATTTGTATCTTCTGCACCCCTTTACCTCAAAGCCCGTTTCACCTTTCTTCACCTTTCGCATTCTCGTTCTCTTCGCTCATCTGGAACCCTTACGCTCCAAATACCTGTCCACTCTTCATCCTTTTACGGCAACTCTTTTGCTGTTCGGGCTGTCCAACTATGGAATGCATTGCCGGTCACTGTAAGGTGTGCTAAGTCACTACCAATTTTCAAGGATATGGTAAAGAAACACTTTTTATCCTCTTGTCACTGAACACGCCCTTGTTTTCATATTTTATTGTAAGTAGATAATAGGTATATATTTATAGGTTAGGTATGTATGTATTTTTATGTATTTATATGTATCTTATATATAAAATATTGAGTTAATATGTATACATTTATAATTAATACCATTAGATGCACACCGATCTTACCCCATATATATCCAATAATCCTATCCATACCGGGTTGTCTGGCAGAGATCGCTCTTGAGCGATAAGACCGCCAATTGTCACTTATATTATTATTGTTTAATTTGTAAATTCTTTTTAGTTTTAAGTGTGCAATAAAGTATGTTCTATCTATCTATCTATCTAAAATACGCTTCTGCGCAGCTATATATTTAAAAAAAAAATTTGTTCAAAACTGTACTTATAACTTTGTGTGTGATATGGAATAAAGCTCTTTTTATTTTATTTTATTTACTGCGCAGCCACTCGTGCGTACTTCCGAAAATTCCTAAAGATTTGAGCCTGCAATGAGTGTAGGTACCCTTTATTTCTCCTCTTTCTCTTGGACTTCCTTGAAAACAGTTCCAATAAACCCTCAATTTGATTTTGTACAACTTAGCACTCTCGAATGCTATGCTAGCGTTAGATTGGGACCAGATTTGAGTGGAGTTTCATGAAAGTAAATGATTAACTTTGTTTTTGTTGGCAGATTGCCGACGTTTATCCCATAATCATAACAAATTCGTCAATCGATAGTTTTTATAGTTAAACCAAATAATCGTTTGCAGGAGCAATAATCTTCGGCTCCGACCAAGAGGTGGCCGGCGTGATGCGCGCGGTGGAGCGAGGCAACGCCACCTCCTTGTTCAGCTGGGTCGGGTCGGACGGGTGGTCGGCGCGCTCGCTCGTCTCCGAGGGCAACGAACGGGCCGTGGAGGGAACCATCAGCGTGCAACCGCAGGCCAACGATGTGGTGGGCTTCCACGACTACTTTCTGAGCCTGAATGTCAAGAATAATAAGAGGAATCCTTGGTTTGTTGGTAAGTTTTACTTTGTAGTGACAAAAACACGGAGTTGAGTAATCCAGTTTTTTTTTTAAAGAAGCACGGATTAAAAACCATATTTTTATTTTGGTTTTAAACGGAAAAGGATCTGAAACAAATGAATTCGCCAAGCCTGCGTGGGCAGTGCGAGGCTTCATACAAACATTGAATTATCACGCGCTCGGCTCTTGCAAAATGGCTTTATGTTCATCATAACAGATAAATAAAATAACCTAGCCTATAGCAATATCAAGTTTGCATCACTTACTGAATTACCGTTACCTAATTTCAGAGAACAAAGGCAGCCTCTAAATCACGTGCCATTTGTATAAGATTTACTAACAACGTTCACGCTTAGTTACAATAAGATGGCAACACCCGCCTAAAATACTGACTCTCACTTAGCTCCGCAGATTAGTTTGGGAAAGTTAAAGGATTTATTAGGTTTGCAACACTGATTTTATTTTTGATTGAAACAATTTCATAATTTCAGTTTTAGTTTCAGATGTAAGCCTTGATTTAATTAGAGTAGGATGAGTTTTGAAGCTTCTCGGCTAAGTCGGTTATCTTTTCATCAAAACAATTAATTTCTAGCTTAAACAAGTTTAAAGGTTGCTGAATTTATGTTTTAAGCCTTAAGCTAACACAACATTATTCATAACAGACCACCTACCCTATACTAATATTAATGCAAATAATAAATATTTCTCGTTCAATCATTTATTCACAATAACATATAAAAACTATCTATAAACTGGGCTCTCGAGTTTCCCTAAAAGAACTCTTTAGAACCATTGATATAATGTCAATGCCTTTAATGTTAATCTCACTAATATTATAAACGTGAAAGTTTAGATGGATGGATAGATGGATGGATATTTGTTCCTTTATCACGCCAGAACGGCTGAACGGATCTGTCTGAAATTTGGCACAGATAGATTATAGTCTGGAATAGAACATAGGCTACTTTTTATCCCGGAATTCCCACGGGAACGGGAACTACGCGGGTGAAACCGCAAGGCGCTGCTAGTCTATAATAAAGATTCATCAGATCATACAGATTCTATATGAACATCATGTATGTCAGAAAAACCTTTAGCCAGAAAAAAAACTAGGCGACGGGCAGATGCCCGTTTTTTAATTACTTTTTGATGGCATCTCATTTCTTGTTGTAGATAGTCCTACTTTGTTCCTTTCCGGTACCTTCTACGCTTTTTTGCCGGCCGCGGTTATGAATATTACTGTTCTTTCTTTCTTTCTCTCAAGCATAAAAATCTATAATAAATTACCAAACCATATTCATTTATTTTTATTTATTTAATTTTATTTATTTATTGAGGAATAACAAACGACTACATTGTGCTTATTATACATTTGTGTTAGTTACTTTACAATGTAAAGATGCGTAGTATTACATCATTCATCATTCATCGTTCATTTAACAAAACAATCAGAAAATTAATTTAGAAAAAATATAAGAAATACTGCCTTCGGCCGCGTACCAAACCAGAGTCTCGTAACCAGGTACGGTAGAAGAAAAAATCTTCTTTTTACGATACTAGTTACTAAGCAATAGGTTTTTTTCCTTACACGATACTGGTTTCGACATAAGAAATCGTAATGAAGTAATGAATTACGAGGCGGTACTTTATTTTCTTCATGCATACTCTACAGCATACTCTACATCTGTTAGGGATTATCTGGATGACAAAAGAGCCTGGGAGCTCGGCACATGAAATGCAAAAAGGCGTATTTATTTATTTTCTGCCTTCAGTACTACTAAATAAAAATAAAATGTAAAAATGTAATGTAAAATTGTCTTTGTTAAATAACTCCTTAAAGATATATTTTTGTTTTATAGCTTTATGTATCTGACATTGTTGAAATGTGTGTTTACTTGTGTAGAACTCTGTAAACTTACTTATGTACCTAGAAATAAATAAATTAAATGGAATTATAAATACAAAGAATTTATAAATGAAATAAGCAGGTAACAGTACGATAATTGAACGTTTCAGTTCCTCCTTTTACAGATATAGAGTTTCATGAAATCTCAAGTTTCGTAAAAGCCTTATGAAATCCCACGCGTTCAATCCAGTTTCTAGAAACACAAACCTAATATCCTCACTCACATCTTGTTGTTGGGATAATAGAGTTGGGATAATTTTGGATAATGGAGACTTCGTTTAGATTAATTTTCGTCAATAATAATAATAATGATCGAACTTGACAGAAATTCATTAGATCAGCTGTTGTCAAACGAAATGTTTATCATATAATTGTATTTTGTATACCCTGGGAAAATGTATTATTATAATATACTAGCAGCGCCTCGCGGTTTCACCCACGTAGTTCCCGTTCCCGTGGGAATTCCGGGATAAAAAGTAGCCTATGTCCTATTCCAGACTATAATCTATCTCTGTGCCAAATTTCATTCAGATCCGTTCAGCCGTTCTGGCGTGATAAAGGAACAAACATCCATCCATCCGTCTAAACTTTCACGTTTATAATATTACTAGCAGCGCCTCGCGGTTTCACCCGCGTAGTTCCCGTTCCCGTAGGAATTTTGGGATAAAAAGTAGCCTATGTCCTATTCCAGACTATAATCTATCTCTGTGCCAAATTTCATTCAGATCCGTTCAGCCGTTCTGGCATGATAAAGGAACAAACATCCATCCATCTATCTATCCATCCATCCATCCATCCATCCATCTAAACTTTCACGTTTATAATATTAGTGAGATAGTGAGATTAATAATCTTCGGCATCATTATTCTCACCTGGTACACCCAATGCTGGGTATCTTGCTTTTGTCAGTATCCTGTTATGTGCTTCTGGTCTCCAAGTATGCCCTGGGTGCTTAAATTAATTCTTAAACTTTCATTAGGTAGGTAAATGCGAACCTATGATAGGCTGTAAACTCATCACTAGTAGGTTTTGCAAACGTTTGTTTCGTTTCTATTGTTTGTACTCTAACTCTATGTAGTAGAGGCTGCTATGAAGTACACCAATTGGCCGAAACGATACTCGCAATTTCGTGTTAGACTATACAATTAAAATAGGCTCCCTGCTACTTTGACGATGGTTTTGCTGTTGATTACTTCGCTACACAAGGGTCAATTTAATACAAAGATTAGGTACCAATACTTATTTATATCGTAGAGAAAATACTAACGACTTAATAATTTGAATAATGAGCATTAGTATTCAAAACTTTACAAGAGGTTTCAAATATACAACTCCAACTTACAAACTAGAGGTAACAATGCAAAGTTTATTGTCATTACCCGAAATCTCATCGAAACTTTGCCAGTTATATACACTATAATGTGCAAATTATCTTCCAACTTACCCACTTGGTACACTTATAACACAATACTCCATAAACTCACATGGAGCACTCTAGTGGAGTAGGTAACCCATACGGCGCACATGTCCCTGAGTACGCGAAAGCAGTTAAGTAGACCGATAAAGCTTAGATCACGTAGTGGATTGCATGCTCCGGGTTATTGCGATTTTATGAAGTTTCTATTTTTATCCAAAGCCTTTTTGTTAGTGAGGCGATGGAAGGACTCGCCATGTTCCAAAGGACCTTATTATTTTTAATGAACATCAACATAATTGACGCTTCTGACTGTTATTGATATGGTTCAGTTGAGCTACCTGTAGATTGTTTGCTACAGTCTGCAGTAAGCTCAATTGTTTCAATTGTAAATACTAGTTTTAATATAATGCTATTATTTTATTGTAATTTTCTTTGTTAATAAAGATACATACATTATTCTATTTATATCAGTGTGAGTTATTCTTGTTTCTCAAGCTCAGACATTTTAACTTGTAGATTCGCTTAAGGCCAAATAAATAATTAAATAAGAGTTGAAAAAAAGTTAAAAGCTAAAAAGAAGTTATAAATCAAAGTTAAAAGATCTCCTAGGGGTCCAGAATCACCTTTCGGCTCAGTACCTACACATGCTACGTGGCACCCTGTACAACTTGAGGTAGGTATATTTTGTACCAACTTATCACAAAAATCCGAAACACGACATTATTTTGTAAAGGAAGAATGCTTATATAATTTATTGTACTTCTATTACTATCTACCTCACAGATGACAAAAATAGCATATTATCATAGTACTATATAATCATTACAGCTCGTCCATTTGTTGACAGAGCTTTATTTAGCAAGTCTTCACATGGGTCAATTCCAACGTCGACCTAACGAACAAACCATAGTGATACCTATCAGAACCCTTTGGCATCAGTTATTAACTCATTTATATTAATCTGTAAATTAATGTCATAAAGCTGCGTTACTCTGTAATCAAAATAACATAAATTAGCCGCCCATCTGGCCAATATCCAAACGCTATCCATCGCAGCTCTTTATTATGTCCAATAAACTCCGAGTTGAAGTTTTCTGTATGATTAATCGTTTTATAAACTTCTAAGTTAAATATACTAAAAATATTTTAATGGAGGCAGTCGTTTAACTTTTCCAGTGTTTATTAATTTAAAGCAGTTAGAACACTCCAACAACAGTGAACTGAACATTAACAAGTTTTAATAGAGACGTTAGTCAGGATTTATTGTAAAGTATTACCGATTTTGGTGAATGGTTTTATTTATGAACTGCTATAATTAATATGGGATAAAAAGTAGCCATGTGCTAGTTCAGGTCTGAACCTGCGTGTACGCTTGTTACTTCTTCACGCCAAAACATAGCAGCATCGATTACTTCTAGAACACTTTTTATGTAGGAAAAACGCAAGCAAAGCCGCGGCCGGGAGCTAATGAGAAGGCAATGGCTAAGTTGTCCAGTTTTAATTTGAACACTACTTAGTAAACATGTAGTAGGTATGTTTAAATTTAACAGTCATATCGAACAAATGAGTAGGTAGTTACCACTACCTACTCATTTGTTTCAAAATGTTATTAAAATTCAGTATTGGTATTGATCATACTTACATTAATTCTTATCAAAAAATCACTTTCATGAAGTAAGTATGAACGCAGTTTCTGTTTTTCATAAATTGATACGACACCTTCTCAAACTCTAATGATATCGGATTTAGCCATACTCTCCATCACAAAAATCCACCCAGTATAATATATCATCAGGGTGTCCGGAAGACTAGTCTTCTAAACCTTGTAACACAATGTTTTCCCCCCACAGAGTTCTGGGAGGACCACTTCCAATGCCGCTACCCGGGTAGCCCACGCACTCCCTACAACGGGAACTACGACAAGCAATGCTCCGGAGAGGAGCAGCTCACCGCCAACAACACCGAGTTTGAGCGCCAGCTGCAGTTCGTCTCTGATGCCGTCATGGCTTTCGCTTACTCCATCAGGTATTCAGTTAGATATAAATAGGGTACATCTTTAATAACATAGATAATTACAATCAAATAATAATACTAAAAAAGATGTATTCTCTATTAATATATGTATAATAGAAACATATCTGCATATTTGTATTTGTAATTTTTAACTTTTTTATTCTGAAATGTAAAATCATTGAAAAGTAGATATTTTAGTAGATACAAGACTCAATCACAAAATTTCTAAACGTGACGTCACGGTTCACCTTTTTGTCAGAAGCTTTAACTTGAAATCTTTTTTCAAAGAAAGAAAAATATTTATTAGACATAACACATAAACAACCAATATCATCAACAAACATGATCAAGCTCGGTCCAAAATCATTCCGATGTGGAAATAAATGAAATAAACGACGCTTGCGACTCGGTCTCCCAACATGTGGACGGATCATTTTGACTTAGCTTGCTTCGAGTTTAAAGAGAACGGCTCTCTCTCCGCGTAAATGTTATGTGACTGCGTTTATTGTACAAATATATTTATCGAGCCGAAACTGTGTAACAGGACGTTCGTAACGTTACACGAACGAACATGAGGTACATTTATACAGTCTAACTATGAGCATAACAAATAGCATTATTGCACCATAATAGCTAATACAAGACAGTTCCTATTTGTCACAGAGGACCCTCTGTTCGCTCCAAGAACCAGTTAAACCTCCTGTGGTCAACCCAGATCTTGGATCCTATATAGCCCAGGGGCTTCAGCTTGATATAGCTGACATCGATTTTTTCCTAAAGTTAGAAACTCCGGGCTTCTAACTTTATTCTAAGTCAAAAAAATCTAGTATCTACCCACACCGCATCTAAGCGACCGTTCCCCGTACATAAGCAAGAGAATAAAATATACAATTGTCTTATTCCATCCCGAAGCCTATTCATAAAGGACGGTGACGACGGTTTAAGTTTAGTACTTGATTTTCAAAGTTCTCGAAACTGCCTTCGTCGCATTATAGGTAAAACTGTAGCAACACAAGGTTTACCTTCATATAGATCTAATTTCTATGCTACTAACAACATCTACAATCTGTAATCTTAGGCTAAGGATAAACTCGACTGCCAACAAAACAGTTATAGTATTATAAATGCTAGAGAGTTTTTTTATCCAAAGACGGTTGAATAAAAGATGAAGCATTCAATTTCTGCAGTCGACAACCGTTATGATTTCTGTGGAATAAAATATGAGAGGGTTCGCGAGTAAACTCACAGTCGGGGAGGGACTTCTGACCACAGAGATAAAGAATCAGAATCAATATCAATAACGTTTAGGCATTATAAGATCCAAGAAGGCAATTAGGAAAGTAAAATATAATATCATAATTATTATTTTTAATATTTTAATTAATTAACTATTTTTTAGTTCACTGCTAGTTAGTTAGCTGTCACCAAAATTTAGAGAATCCTTACCTTTCAAGTGCGCCCTAAAACGAAACTCTAGCACGAGTAGTTTCCGGGATAAGGCCATTATTAATTTTGACAGCTGTCATTGGAAACTGAAATCTTATATAAAAACACAAAATAACCAAAAGACACTATTTAGGTAATAATAATAATAAATAATGCTGGACAATGAGTTTTTTACCCTGTGAGTTTAGACCCTGGGGTGACATAGTGAAATTATAAGGACGCCGTAAACCTTCTCATTTCCATGATCAAGTAATGAATGCGACCCGGTTTTGTGAAAGACACGCGTGGGGCCTTAGCCAGCAGAACTGGGGCCGTTATGACAGTTAATCTCAAGGCGACTGCACTGCACACTCCTGATGAATACTTAATGAGGTTCATGCGTAATATACAACACGCTGAGATCATATCCGCCTGCTGTAGAAAATTCTGAAATTTAAATGAACACAAGAACCTGTTTATTATTAATGTCTGCGTCATACCGCTGTAGGACAAAGACTTCCCGAGTTCGCTTCCACCCGTTTAAAGAAGTCAGAAAATAATACAGAATAAAGGAATCTATTCGAAGTTGCGTCGTCGTCGAGCCGAGGCGGGTCCGTTTCCTCCATAAGTAAGTGCTTTGTGGCTTGACTGCCCCAGAATGCCCGTAGGTAGTATGTTTGGTAAATTGCGTGACAGCTACATTATGATAAAGTTATACTAACTTACGTGCATAATATAAAGGTGGATCTGTTATGTATGAAATACCTACAAGTTACAGATTATTTCAGTATTATAGTATGAAATGCAGTTGGGTCTTTGGGAATGCCAATTTGAATGATATAACAGATAAAACAAACAGTTAAAACGGTTAAAAGTTGCGGTTTGAGCTGATTCTGTTGATGATTTTTGACCAATCCCATTTTTTTCTTATATAAAAAGCCTATGCGATTAAAGATGAGACTTTCAATAATTACCTTGCAGTTCTATTGGGTAGGTACCTACTGCTTAAATTCAACCACGACCGTTGATGCTTTAAACTTGCCTTTTTGCGTAACTGTACATACGCAGGTGACTTTGATCAAAGCTTCAAACGCAGAAGTATCAGCACATTAACCAACGTTAGCCTTAATGCGGATAGAACGTATAGTCCATATTTCGTACGTGCACAAGATTAGAGTATTTAATCCAGTAGTCTGGGTTTCATCGGGTACCGGTATCCGGCAGGCTTTAGTTTGTAGCCAATAATTTTGGCGTAAGCTTTGCTACGCTAAAATGCCTTTAATTCTGTTAGCTTTCATAGCCAGTGATCAAGTTTTCCTCACTGATGCAATCTATTGTGCTGGTTCTTTTGTAAGGCTTTTTAGGCTGTCTGTCGTATACAAATATTGCCCACACGTGACGGTATTGCTAAGCCTACGCCCGCACCATCTGTCCCTCTGTCACAGGTTCCTGTCTCTGTCACCGTACTATGCAGCTAGTCCAATCTTGCACAGAATATAGCTGGAATTTATTTGCGCTTAGGTTGAGTTGCATAAACAATTTATTGAGAGTACCGACATAATAAAAATGGAATGGAACTGTAACGCAATCAACTGCAAACGTAGTCACTCGAGAAGTAACTTCTAGCAAATATACAAACAACAATTTGAGCGCAGCATCCTTCAGGGACGAGCCTAAGCATCCTTCAGCAACAGAAAATATCGAAGGAAAACCGTAGATTTACGCAATCTCATAACAAAATGATTTGCCCGGTCCGCGGCCTCCGGGACCCATTACAAGTTGAGATTTGTTTGAATAAGTTTAATGCTTCCAGGGAAGGTAGTGTTAGGTTATTACCGCGATAAAATACAATGACTAGATACTCATTACTTTTAATATGGTTCGTTTGTTTTGGTAACCTACAGTGGCATTAACAAGATTGCTATAAATTAGTCTTCCTAGCAGATTTCTGACTGCAGCTTATTTTGGTTTGTTACTCTCTACTTGATTCTTTGCCTAGTTTGTGTTAATGTTCAACAACTTCTTTATCTCGTAAAGAAAAATTAAATTGACCCTTTTAAATTTTATGCATATTAAATACAATTTTTTTACTTTGACTTTGAACCTTGTCAATAAATAATGTTGGACAATTCACACAGCATTATGTAGCCCCAAGCTAAGCAGAGCTTGTGTTATGGGTACTAGATAACTGATATACATAATGTAATACAATACATAGATAGATATTTTTAATTATACATAGAAAACGACCAGAACACCCTAAACAAATGTCTGCAGATAGTACAAACAATTGTCACGAGGCGGGAATCGAACCCGCAACCTCCAGCATTGCAGGCAGGCCTTCGCCCACCGCGCCACAGAGGTCGTCAAATAACCTTCATACCTTAGAACACGTTGCAAACTCATTCTATCTAATTTTTCGTCTACCGTTTTATTTAATAGCGTATCTTCGACCTTCGACCTAAATAACGGCAAGACCGTGTCCCTACATAACTCTACCTTATTGGATAGTCAGGTGGCTCCGATAACCTGCCTATAAAATCTGTCGGCCGAAAAAGTGCCGTTAAAGGTTATGTAAGCTTAGAATGAAAGCCTATCGAGCGATGTTTGCTATCTGATCGGTCCCGAACAAGGGAGGTTCTCCTGTAACCACCTGGCATGCAGTGTTGGTGTTTAAAACAACACAGAAAGAAGCTGCGGCCCTTCCTCTGGTAACCTTACTAGTCTTGCAACATCCACGGGTTAGTCACAGCAAATCGGAGGGGTCGCGATTCTCACGACGCTACCGCGAAGACGCGCCACGTGACGACGACGGCGAGCCGGAAGTACTGGCTACGGCTTATGATAAGTTACTTATTTGAGCGGTAGTAATTGAACCTTCCTCATCGGTGGATTAGGATGTTAATAAAGTTATGGGTATTCACAGCGTCAAGCTCAATCTTTAGTTTGCAGATAGATTTGATTAATGTTCTTTACATTAGGTTATGTTTATCATAAAGTTAGGGTTTTTATGGTTATTAGAATGTACAAACAAATACGTTCTAATAACCCACTAGTGGCTTATAACACTAAGCCAAATTTTGGAATACGCAAAGCTGAGATTAGCGTTCAATTCATCTTCGCTCTCTCAAAAGCGTTCTGACGTCTCAGGAAAATCAGCTTTCCCATACCTAGATAGTATTGACTATTAAAAGCATTACCAGTTTCTGTAGCATTGCGACATCGGAAAGCTTTTATGTGAGACTGTTGTACAGAACGATCTGCTAGTGCTGCTAGTGAAAGGGCGCTAGAAGGGCCATAATGAGGGAATTATGGGCAGGCCTTGCTCTAGGCCGTGGTGGAATCGAAACCTCCAACTCGACCCGTGGAATCCCTAAGGCTTAGTAAGAGTCGACTAAGGAAACCTAGAGAGGAAGGACGGCAGCTTCCTTCTATGGTGCAGCTTTCTTCTTCTGCGATCACCAATCCGCCCCCTCGCGTGGGGATTAAGGGTCTCCATGGTGGCGCCAGAGGACCCTCCACACAACTATACACATTTTATTCCTCACCTGGTATCAGCTTGGTTGCCCAACCAAAGTTGGCAACCAAATCACCCGCTGGTGGCGCAACCATTAATATGTCAGTGAGGAGGGAGATCAGAGCTACATAACTACTAAACACTTATTTTGGTTTTTCTCTCTTGGTAGCTGAAGACACCACGGTGTTTTAATGAAATAGGGCTCTAAGGCAAACCATCCTCCTTTTGTTTGGGGGGGGGCGTGTCCAGTCGTGGACCTTTTATATGCTGATGGTGGTGGCATAGGCTGATGATGATGATATCGTACAAAATCATACGCCTCGTGAATATAATAGCTACTAATCCGCCAGCTCCTGAATCAGGCATACAATATTCATAAGTAATTTGTTCGGCAACAATCATAATAATCCCCGCTACAACTAAAACCGCGTTTGGGATTTACGAGCGATTATAACTTGGGACAATACAATTAAATTAATTGTATACTTCGCGCGTCGGGACCGAGCCTTAGACACAGTGTAGAGAATTACAGTCGTTCATTTTATGTATATTACGTTGATATTATAATATATAAATTGGGTCCCCGTCTCAGATAAGAAGGTAAAAGTATTGAAATAAAAAAAAAACAGTGGGAACCTTCATTATTGTGATGTCGAAATTTAAAAAAAGGCCTGCAATGTTAAGTGGGTATCAAATGAAAGGTGTCGGTTTGTACAAAAAAGTTTTACAAAATGTTCTCTGCATCATCAAACCTGTCTTCTATTTTGTCACCTCAATACTCCATTTTGATTTATAAACAGAAGTTTTTTAAGGTATTCTTCAATAAAAATAATGTAATGCAGAATTATAGGCAATTTCATAATTTCACACAAAAGTTGCCAAGTTTTGACATCAACAGGAACTCAATGTATTATTGTTTGTATGTGTACAATAAATATATTAAAAAATAAAACAACAAAAGTCCAACATGCACTCTGCTAGGGCATCAGTCAATCAATCGTTACCTACTAAACCTACAAGTACTAAGATTAGTTCCATGTATAAATCGAGTGTAATGCGGCTGTGTGCGGTGTGTTTTGTCTGGCTGAGAGCCAGGGTCTCTCCGGGATCGGGCCCTCAGGGACGAACCCCTAAATTCGAGCGCATCAAAAATGTAATTACCTACAATCCGAAGTTAATCCCAACAGTAACATAATTCATTTCCCCTTTGTAACGGCAGTGATTAGTCATCGTAGATACCTACAAGCTACATAAAAAGAAACTCCTTCCTCCATTTTTCCCAACGACATGACATGACGTGGGTCCGTGTAATTCCTGAAGGTAAATAATGGTGAAGAGTGAAACGCCTTCATCGAGTTGTCCGGGTCACGGAACAAAAAGTGCATTATAGATGTTTTTGGTAACAAGCCCGTCATCGTCATTAGGAAACATTATTGATTTGAATAAATAAATAATAAATAAAATCACATTTATTTCAGACATGGTAGGCACAAAGTTATCACATACACAACACAGCCGATAGAACGAGTTACATTTCAAAACACAAAGACAAAGAGAAAAACACAGAATACAACAAGACACTAAACACTAACAACCAACATGATATTTCGCCCAGTGCTGCATGTGCAAGGGGAGGCGGTGCCTTCCTGCAATGACCTGCAGGTAGCTGTTGGTGCTGCCGCGCACCCTGCGCATCAGCAACCCCGTTCTCTTGCGCAGGATCGCAACGAACTCGTCGACTCGCGCCCCCGTGAACATGTCTGATGCCCTTCGCAAGCGCGGCAGCCCCATCAGCCACCTAAAAATTTAACAACAATCGGAATAGTAGAAATATAACAGTTATTCTATTATAATATATTAGTATAGATCACATCCATATCACCTGTACCTACAAACAAGTTAATAAAATGTCACATCAAATCACAGAATGCAACACATGACCCTTGCACAGTTTCACGGGGGATCATGAACATGTTTGCCATGATAATCGGAAAAGGTACCTACACTAAGAAAGAAGGCAGAAAATTAAAGTAAAGAAACAAAAAGCATCCATTTATTCAATCAATTCATTGTGCTTGATGGTACGAAAACAACTAGATCTCGATTATAGTTGTGCGGTTTGTGTCATCTGTATCTGTTTGATGTGATCAGTCTGGGTTATTCGGGCCTTTAGTCGTTTCCCACCACAAGTGATTCGAACCGCGGTGCAAATCGCCCAAATCCCCTTTTGAATGGGTTCTTTCTTTGTAGGCCAAACCTTTTTTTGAATTAGTCAATTCATATCGCAGAGAGTAACAATGCAGTTTTTGTTGTTTTTGAATAGGTGAATTCTGACAAAAATAATGTGGATTTTTTTAAAAGATTTAGGTCACAGTTTCTTATCTATCTAGAGAGTGGTGACGTGACAACATATTGATTTCATAGTTTTATTTATTATTCAATCATCTGATGGCCATAACATAGATCTGCTTACTTGAGGGCTAGATGGATGCTAAGAGAAAAGTGACAGAATAGATATCACCAGCTATACTGCATCCACTGTGCCCCGTTCATTCCATCGTCCCCTGGGCCTGGGTGGGGCTACACTAATTGATACAGCCCGGCCACTTCATTTACATGGGATTTGATGGCGAACGATACGACCCATGTGAATATCGTTTTTGCATAAATAGGACCTTTTACTTGAACAAACGGCGCTGAATAAAAATGCGTAGGTAGTCTGCTTGTAAAAAAGATAGAAATCCTCAAATATGGCTATCAATCAAGTGTATGATTTTCTTCTTCTGGGTAAAATTTTTAAAATGCCACCATCTCTTGAAGAAGTTGCTTGTTACGGATAAATAACGAGATGTCATGTTTTTGTCTGCAGCTAACTCTTCTTACGTGAATCCCAATAATTGTTCAATATAATTATATTGTAGCAAATAAAATATCTTAAATATTATGAATCTACCTAATCAGATTTTTATTGGCATAGCCAAATCCTACCTAAGAATCCTACCTTTAGATTTTTATTGGCATAGCCAATACAAATCTGATTAGGTAGGATTCATAATATTTAAGATATTTTATTTATTTTACCCAGAAGAAGAAAATCATACACTTGATTGATAGCCATATTTGAGGATTTCCATCTTTTTTACAAGCAATTATCAAAACAGACTACCTACGCATTTTTATTCAGCGCCGTTTGTTCAAGTAAAAGGTCCTATTTATGCAAAAACGATATTCACATGGGTCGTATCGTTCGCCATCAAATCCCATGTAAATGGTAAAAATGAGATTGCGAGATATAAGTCTCTATTGATACACTTGTTACTAATCATATCAGACTATTGGGTGTTAGGCATTTTCCAATTTAACCACTCATTATAATTCTTGCTACCTGTTCATGAGTGATTTTTACTCACTAGTAACGAACGATTATGTTTGAAAAACCTCAGGGCCATTGGTTTCTATTACCTAGCTTATAAACCCAAAACTTTGTACGCACAACAAAGCCGTCACAGATGAGCAAATACGCCGGCAATCAACTAGTCTAAACTAAGCCTTGCTTCCGTATCCGTAATTACTTCCTCCGGAAACTCGACTCCTGAGAGGAATTTCCCATTAACAACAGACAGATCCTTCTTGATTTTATCTTGTTTTCTTCTGCAAATAAACATCTGTTTCTTCCTAATAAGACTTTTCTTTTATGAGCTCTGTAAATCATCTTAGATAACTATGTGAGTGAGTGGGTGGGCCTCTGCAAGGGATTCAGATGTTTGGAGAGGTGCGGGGGGCAGGCCTTTGCCCAGCAGTGGGACGATTTAAGCTAAAAAAGGTACCCACCTATCCTATATCCAGAAAAAGAGAGAATGAGGTAGCTTATGTTAACTGTACGTGAAAGAATAATATTTTGCTTTGGGGGAATAGCGATCTGCACTAACATTCTGCCTTCATCAAAGCATCTCGCAAGGGAGTGTTAAGTGTGTTGTCCCCCTGCGTAGGTAAATATCCTAAACAGCCCAACTCATTGTAGAAACAGAGTAGGCATGTTTCTGCCCAACTTCGGCTTTCAATCGCTTGAGCTATAACGGCTCTTACCCAACCTACCCTTACATCATCCGGCCGGCCAGGGTTGGCACATCGACGCGCCTGATTGATGACTAGACGACAGCGAATGGGTTTTGGTGGGTCTTGGCTGCGCGGCCCTGAATTTGTACACTCAGTAACGTAGTCTGATTTGGGAAAGCATGCTCCATTTTAGACCACACCTTCGCTTTTCGTAGAGTGGTGGAGGGCAAACGCTTTACCGATACCAATATAAAAAAGGAATATTATGAAACGTATAACATTTGTTAGGTATCTTACAACTATTTTTGTGCGCCTATCACTGTTTGCCTCATATTTGCAGCAAAACAAACTCTACAACCATCGCCGCGCAACTTTTGTGCCACCAGTCGTTTTGAGAACAACTTTCCGAAAAAAATGCGCGCAGAGCAAAAAAATCAAAGCATAAAAATTCCATTTTGTAGTCAATTTATTCTATTCCTTGCACAAAATATCACAGATTTTAAAGTTCATGCAGAATTCCAATAGCAAACGAAAAAGCTCGTGTCTCTGTCGATCGCCGAGTGTACCTGTAGTCCGTCTGAGACCGTCAACCGTACTTACAACTTACATAAGATTAAATAGCGAGAACAGGATCAGTCTTTGCATCGTGGAGGAGGAGGCCAATGAACAGCGGAAGGGGTTGCCTTTAGTTTACTAAGCGAGTTAGTTATCTATAGAGTTAAAGGGAAAGGGATCCGCTCTTTCGAATGAAAGAACACTTGTCGATTTGTTAATTCAGGTAGGGCTTAATTATTACGTGAAAAGAGTTGATCTAGCTAGTGGATTAAGATATGCGTGAAATTATTATGCAGAAATTCAAATAAGTTTTGATCCGTTTGAATATTTTATTGTTCAAAACAGTCTGTTTTAAGAACGGGCATGGTCGGTCGTGGGTGTTCTTTATTCATTCGTATAACACAAAAATTAAATTTCTAAATGCAAATCTGGAATTCCCAAAATCTCGTAAAACAATGAAAGGAGCCATGCTAATTAGGCCCGGAGAGGCAAACTCTACGGTTTCCATAAATTTAAATAAATGTCTGCACTATTCAAAGTTAAACAGCAGATTTCACCACGAAATGCTTCGGGTTAGAGCACCTAACCTCATCTCAAATGTTTCGGAAATTCCAACTCTTCCCTTGAGATGCATGTAGTTTCTCAAGCTAGCTGACAGTTTAATCCTAGAAAAAATGTCTAACAAAAAAATTCAAGTACAGGATGTTTTGTATGTATTTTTTGATAAATCAAAATAGAACGTAATCTAGACCCATTATCTTTTGCGTTCGATCTGGAGGTTCATTTTAAAATCGTTTGTAATAATGTTAAATGTCCTGGCAGCACAGCACCGAAGATTAAAAGCAATAGGTAATCAACATCATGCTACTTCAAATGAAAACCTAGAGTCAAGGCAAGGCTGGCGAGTCGTCAAGCCATATAAGCAATATATTGGTTTCTGCGGGAAAAATAAAACGTTCACAAGAAAACGCTTATATTCACTCAATAAATCCCAGTTAGGTCCTAGGTTGGTTCCCGCCAACCATGCATGTAGATTAAATGCCTAGATGTAGCTTACTACCGAGATTTACAGCACGTACTACCAATGGCAATGTAGCGTGGCAGTTGTTTGCTTACACATTTGTGTCGGACTGAAGATTTATAGCTTGTAAGCGGTTTTATAAATAGCTATTTTTATAGAGCAAGGAAATTCAAACGCACGTTCAAACATGTTCTACGACTTTTGTTGCTATAGTGATTCGGGACAATCTTTTTCAGTCAGCAATTAACATAATAATTGGAGAATATAAGGATGAAAATATTTAGTAACAATTCCGCGAGAAAACCTTCTCCGATAAGTTCTAACAAAATGTAGTCCGTGTTGTAGAACAAAAACGACGCCAACTACAAAATGAAAAAATACCTATCAAAGCAAGACGTCAACTAGTTTCGACACAATGAGGAACGGACAGTGTTACGTTGTTTACTGCTAATTAGAACATCAACCATATTCCTACTAGGTATAATCGTTTCTTTCTGCCATGTGGTAAATAAATAGATATCTGTTTATTAAAGTTCTCCCGTGATAGGGGTACTGACATCATTCTGTGGACAAAACTACGGTAAGCTGCTAACTTATGTTGGTAATAATATAATCAGGAATAATCAATTTATTGGTAGATAATAATAATGGATGACAAGAAGAATTCGGTATGATAATGTCGGTATAAGTCGGTTTTCTATAAATTTGGAAATCATGCCTATTGTTTAACCTAGTTATTGTCAAATCTAAAAAGTTCAACGAGCCACTAAAACCAGTTTTCCAGTTCGAGTTTGAATTTGATTTTTGGATGAATAGTTTTCGCTCGTATTTCTCTCAAAGCCAACACAAGAGCTGGCTTACTTATAAAGTATACGTACAGTGCGCGTCACAATTAAGTATCCCCCTATCTCAATGTATGTGGGTTCAAATCCTGTCAGCGATCGTTGGAGATTGGGTGATCAAAACTACATGTTTTTTTATAATTTTCCATTTTCTTTTCATATTTTTGACGTTCCTAACAAAAATTGTATGTTCTGTATCATTAAAATGTAATTTTTGCATAAATTGTTTCATTTTAATTTCATTTTCATTTGGTAACCTTACTTAAAATTCGATTAATTCGCTAAGTATCAACTTGGCCTTGCGGTAGTAACCGGCAAATTAATGCAAGACAAGATAAGAGTGACAGGGTTCGAATCTCGTGAGCGGTGTTTCGTTTTTTTTTTATCAATTGTTATCTTTTTTTCTTTGCAATATGTAAGATTTTTAATTGATATTATTCTTCATGGGCTTAATTGCAAGTTAATGAAAAAAAAAACAAAAATTACAAAATATAATATTCTATAAATGTCTATAATATTATACAATAACTACTACGTATAAATCTATGATATTATAACGAAATAATTGTTTTGATAAACCATAATAACAAATAATATCTGTAAACAGTGAAAGGTTTTTTTATAATAGATTGTGATAATTTATTCAAAAATAAGTTGTTTACAACGAAAGAACATTGGTAACAATATTTCGATCTCTCGCAAAATATGCACAAAGCAAACCACACAAGCTAACCCTACCCGCATCCATAAAAAAAAATGTAAGACTTGGCTGGCATTAAAAATGGGGACTAATTAGACCGATAGACAAAATTGGACACGTTGTTCCATCAGCTAAATAGCTCAGTTGATCTAATGCCGAGAACTCGAGTCTACATATAAAGGGTGGGTGGTTCGATCCTTAGCGGCTTGATAAGTTTTTGCTTTGAAAATTAGTCACAAGCGATTAGAAGTTAGAAAATATTTTGTAGACAAGGGGGATACTTAATTCTGACGCGCACTGTACATACAGACTAAGATAGGTACTGGTACAATTTCCGTCAGCCATCTGAACCGTCCTGAATGGGCCTTCAGTCCAGCGGAGTTCGCGTACAATCATTGGAGGTTTCAATGCTCCAATCTGAGCGCAGCCCTCGAAAGCCTTTTTGTACGCTGATGGCAGTATTGTGAGTGACTGACGGTTTTCAAATCAAAAGTGATCCGGTTTTTTAGCTAGGTGCGCTATTTCAGTGCAAGCGTGGAGTTTAGAATTTGTGGTAAAATATTTCAGTTTTCCAAAATCTTTTTGCCTGAATTTCAGAACAAGTTGGTAAAAAGATTTATCAAGATGAATGCGATGTTAACATTCCACGAATGCAGGATATCAGTAATCTCACTAATATTATAAACGTGAAAGTTTAGATGGATGGATGGATGGATAGATAGATGGATGGATGTTTGTTCCTTTATCACGCCAGAACGGCAAAATGGATCTGGATGAAATTTGGCTCAGAGATAGATTATAGTCTGGAATAGGACATAGGCTACTTTTTATCCCGGAATTCCCACGGGAACGGGAACTACGCGGGTGAAACCGCGAGGCGCTGCTAGTGTATAATAAATTTAGACTTTTTTTTAATTATTTTGCTCACTAGATTTTTTTACAGTCGAGACCAAAGACCTGTCTAACATTAACCTCACCTGATGAAAAGTAACGATGTGGACTAATAATATTATAAATGCAAAAGTTTGGATGTTTGTCAGGTAGGTACTTCTTCACGCCTACTCCAAACGGATCGGGCTGAAATTATGCATAGGTTTTTTTTTTTTAAATTTTGCGTGACCCGAGAGCTTGTAAGTATCTGGCGCAGCGCATCAGCATTGCTATACAGCGGGGCAATGCAGCTAGCGTCTTGGGCACGCTTCCGACTGGTATTGATATGGATCAGTTGAGCTACTGGTAGATTGTTTGCAACAGTCTACAGTTAACTCAATTGTTTCAATTGTAAATACTAGTTTTAATATAATTCTATTATTTGATTGTAATTTTCTTTGTTAATAAAGAGTATTTATTAGATCTAGACCTAATAAAATATTTATGCCAGCTAGTTTTTATTCCATAAATCAGTTCCCATAGGATAAAAGGATGCAAAGCCGAGGTCAGAAACTAGCTGGTATTGAATTAAGTGAAGTTTACAGAATAAAAGTTATTCAAGCTTCCCTTACAAGCTCTATTCACGTTTAAGTGGACTTAAGTGAAAAGATTTTCATGAATAGAGTCTGAATATTTTTGTTTTCCGTTGAAAATTCAAATACGTTGGTAGCTTCACAAAATTTACACAGAAACGTTTTAACAATTTTTAAGGATATTTTTTGGGGAAAGCCGTGATGCAAGATCTCTTTGGACTTTTATTTGACGACCTCGGTGGCGCGGTGGGCGAAGATCCGCCTGCGACGCAGGAGGGTGCGGGTTCGATTCCCGCCTTGGGACAAATGTTTTCACGATCAACAAATATTTGTTCCGGTTGTTCTGGTCGTTTTCTATGTATCGTAAAAAATACCTACCTGTGTATTGCATTATGTATATCAGTTATCTAGTACCCATAAAACAAGCTCTGCTTAACTTGGGGCTAGAAAAAGTTGTGTGAATTGTCCAGCATTATTTATTATTTATTTTCTTAGCAAAACAGTTGGACAATCAGGTACCTATACATAAACGTCTAGAACATGAATCCAAAAAGCTAAATCTTTTCTTGATATAAGAAAACTGAAGCGTGAGGGCGGAACGATCTTAATAAAATAATAATACATTCTACTTTTCTTTTACGAAACTTTATTTTAGTATTTGGAGACACAAAAGATGACAACAATACAAAATGTACCTTACTTGTTGGAGGTGAACCTTGTGTGTAAAAAAGGTCAGACAATATAATGTTTTATCGCGTTGTTTTATTTCGATTGTACTTTGTATTCCTCATCTCGAAATACCCAATATGAGTTTCATTCTGCCGTACAAAATTAATTCGACAAGAGTCAACCGAACTCCGTTGTCAAATTAATTTCGTACGTCAGCTAAAAAAACACTGATATGACTTTTACAATCTCATTGTTCTGTTTAGTCAGAGGAGAGGATAGTAGGTACTATTTTCTCATCGTGTATCTGTGGCGGGCCGGCGGACACAGTGATCGATCATTTTTTTTTAATCATTCTTATTTTTTTTTATAAGACTATTTTCGCTTAGCGAATATGCCAGTCCCATTTTACAGACTCAAACTTAACCCTTACTTTATCTAATAATATCATATAACATTATGTACAGGGCCTTAGTGGCCTCGCACAGTGGGGTGGAAAGTAAATTTTGAACTAAACCTAATTCTGCGAGATTAGAGAGAAAAGTAGTTATTATCACATAACTATAATAGTTAGACGCATGGTGTTCCAAATTTTTGTATAGATATGAATGTCATCTATAAAACTGTAGTAGGTACATCACTTTGCTGTATCGTCAATCGTTTCCGCAGCGTACGCGATAAAAGGATTTTTTTATTGTATTTTTTTCACACCTTGGGTTACTTTATCGAAGTTTTCATACGGATCCCTAACTTTTTTGAAAATCATCTATAGCCTATATTCATCAAGGATAAAGTACAATTCTAATGGTGAAAATAAAAATTCATAGCGTTCCAGTAGTTTCGGAGTTTATTCCCGTCAAACACACAAACAAACAAAGCTTTCCACTTTATAATATTAGTATACATAATGTAAATAGTATAGACTCGTAAGCCCTTGTTTCTTGCCAAATTACATGGTTCTAGGTCAACGGAAAGAACCCTATAGGTTTTTGGTCCATGGCGAGATTCCATTATTTTTCTACAAATTTACGGCTTTTGGATTTTTTCTTTTATTTGTGCTATGAGACCTTGCTTCTTGCCAAATATCATGATTCTGGGTCAACGGGAAGTAGGTACTCTATAGGATTTGTGTGAATGTTATTCCCTTGGAAAAAAAAATTGAGCGTCAATGGCTGTAGGTACTTTTGATTGCGTTGACTTAGAAGTATGATTTATATCGCAGCTCCAAGAGGTTACGAACCTGAGTAGATATATGATGTGAATTTCATTCAACTCGATACTTCAGCGCGTTTCTGAGAAAAGAGGGTTGACAGACGGACAGACGGACAACAAAGTGATCCTATAAAAAAACCACATTTAACCTTCTTATGTCTGGCAACTAGCTAGGTAAGTAAACCTATGTAGTTTATCTATCTTGCTGGGTAGTCTAGTCGCCTGACATCAACACAATACAATAATGGGTCCGACCAATCTGGAACCCGGACCCTAATTTGAAGCCCTCTGTTTCAATAAGCAATTTCAGCTACGAACTAGAAAATGGAAAATAGAAAACTACCCTCAACCCTTCGTTCTAACCCTTGCCACAGAATAATTAGCAGGCATTGCGGTCGGCTTCAACCTGTATCCTTAACCGCCTGTTTGCATTGACAGGGTAATTAAAAACGTGAGACCGGATATCCAATGCTGTGGTAGTGATAGGGGCGAGTAGGCATTTTATACCTACTCTTTGATTTCATACCGTGCCTATCGCATCAACAATATCAACTTTGTTTTTTTAGCTGGTTTGTTTTTTGAGCAACATGAGAAGGTTTTGTTGGCCGCTTCTTACATAATAAATTTAATAATTCTTTCCATCCAAAGGTTGCCTGGAAGAAATCGCTGCCAAACGATAAGGCCACCCATTGTACTTATCTTATGTGATGTCTCTTTCCATTGTTATTTTCTGGAGTACAATAAAGAATGTTTGTATTGTGTTGTTATAAGGAGAGACAATTTGTTAGTACCTCAACAGCCTGTAATGGTCCACTGCTGGACGCAGGCCTCCCCCTGATAATCGCCTTATCGGCTTTTACCTCATGGGAGGTAATGCCCATAATCCCCACGCTGGGCATGCGGGTTCATTTGTTAGTAACTTTGTGTCTAAATATAATTCAAAGGAAATACAAGCTGTTGAGGAAAAAACCACATCTCTCACTCGCCATTTTTATTTAGGTTTCTAGGAACGGACAGCATCAAAAGAAATTAGCCCATAAAACTGGTACTATAGCCTGAAAAGGCTGCATTTCACTCACGACCCGGTTGCCTGGTTGCATTCAATGTCTCGCTCTCGCCTTTCATGCCAGACTTCGGAGTTTTCTTAGAAATTGGCGTCAGCGCGCACCCTGGGGTATTCCGTGTAGTGTAGACATTCTATCGAATTCATCGCCTCCTTAGATTACATGTAAGTTTGAGCTTAATAGGGCTTTGAAATGAATGTACGAGGAGTTGGTGAATGGAGGTGGCCCAAGACTACGAATTATAATGAAGTCGTTTGCGTGATGTCCCGTTCGTGGGGGAAACTTATGCCATGCAGTAGACATAGGTGTGTCTACTGATAATATGTTCAGCCTAACGCATTCACTGCTGAAACTCAGCGGTGCATTCTGCAAGGGCAAGCCGCGCCGCGTAGTAGGTAGGTACATAACTATCAAGAGCGCGTGTGCAATGGCACTCTGTGTTCATTTCACACAGTCACCATACTCATCATAGCCGAAAGTGGCTAGAATATTCTTATTACTGTAAATCTATTTTTATAATTATCCCGTGCTAAAGCTCTATCAATTTTGTTCCGTCAAGCTGTCAAAAGCGCAAAAAGATTAACGCTTCTTCGCCTCCACTTGGCGGCTAAACCACGAGCATAGGCGGTCGCTACAAAAGCGACTCGGTGCAGCCACCGATGTGTTTCCGCTTGTCATGGCGCAGTTGCCTCACAAAGGTTTTTAAGCCCGCTTTGATACTAGAGTTTACGAGGTTCTGTGCATGAATTAACACTTCCGGGAACTGGAAGAAAGTCAAGCTTGTTGTATTCTGACTTGATTGGACTGAAACTGTGCATAGATGTAGATCTGATATACCATTATGGCTACTGGTTCTCTCGCAAACCCACTTGCAAAACCGCGGGCAGAAACTAGTAATTGGAAGTTATTGTGATCGCTGAAACGCAGCAGTCAAGCACCAAAAGTCCTACTCAGCTTGAATGGTTAGGGCTTTGTTAGACGAAGGAATACCTACGATGCTCTCTAGACTAGATAATATGTATAATATTTAGTTTCGGCGGTACCTACATGTTACCATTCGTTCGCAGGGATATGCACTTGGCAGTGTGCGGTGGGCGCAGCGGACTGTGCGACGCGATGCGGCCCGCCGCCGGCGCTGATCTGTTGCGGTATCTGCGGAAGGTGAACTTTACTGGTAAGACCATAGGAGACCCTTTCTGTCAATCATCATAACTGCCGAAAGACTTTCGCTCCTGGACGTAGACCCCCACAGACCGCAATTCTCTTCCTGCGCGGCCTACATCCTGTAGTTGCCGTTTAGTCCTGCTTCGCCGGGTCGTCGTTCCTTCACGCCTGGCGTCTTTCTGTTAAATTAATTCTACCATTCCTAATTTCTTAGTAGTTTTATACTTACGTTCAATCAGCTTTGAAAAAATTATATGGCAGGTGTCTTCTATTTGTTTATTTTCAAAAATGGTAGTAAGAATCCTTGTTATCTATTACCGCCATCAAATGACTAACCAAAATAGAATAAGAAATTAAACAAGGGGAAATTACACACTATAATACAAAAACCTCAAAATAGAATAGACCCAACATTCCACACTCAATTTTGGCTCCGAGTAAAGCTCTGACAATATGAAAAATGCCAGCGGGTGTTGCCCGGCTTATTGGCTGCACATGGCTTAACGTAAAAAGCTGTGAGATATTGTAGTTGCGCCATTCGCTTCCCCTTTCGAGTTGGAAATGGAAAGTTTCTACAAATTACACCAACCGCGCCGCCCGGTCAACATCTGGTTGCAATGCCAGACAGTTACCGACTGCCTGGGAATTTTACATGCAGAAAATACAAAAAATACAAAATATTTTATTTCGAATGTTACAATTGAACGATGAAACATAAAATACCTAAATAGTGTTGAAGTAGCAATGCTAATAGAAATATTAATTTGAAAACAACGGTAAATTTATCGACTTTATTCAAAATATTTCAAAATAATGAAATTCTGACAAATTTCAAAAACTGTTTTGAAATGTACAAACCGATACCTTTCATTTGATATCCCAATCGGGTAGGTAACTTCCGCTTTCAACAAATTAAATTCCCTTTTTGACCTATTTTCAAATTATTATTTTACCAGACTTCCCTATATTTTTCCTGTAAAAAATAAATTCATATCTACAAACACTAACTACATATCAGATGGATCGCTCCGCAAACTTCGGAGATAAAGGGGGGACATTAAAAAATTCTAGGTTTTTCAATGTAAAAGAGTATACCTACTTTGATACCTACTAGCTACTTTGTTGATTGATTATTGAAGAAATCTCAGTGTAGCTGTAGAAAAGGTCGCAAAGATAAAGTTTACACTTAGTTTGCAGTGTCAAGCTATTTCTAACAAGCTTCAAAAGTTGTTTTCTCCTCCGTTCGCGCTTCGCGACACTTGTCGTTCAAAGGAGCTCCAACATGACTTTCAACTTTCAAATCTAATAAGCGTAACCCTTAATGTGTTTCATAAATACGAGTATGTTTCGCTGGTTCCTGTCCTCAGTCATAAAATGGTAAACAAATAGGTACCGATAGATGAAAAGCTTCTCGAGATGATTCGAGAAAAGTGCTCCTGGTGGCGGGCGTCTTCTCGACTTGGCAGACTACTGTGGCTCTTGATGTTTTGATAAAAGTGCGTCATCCTTACGAAAAATTTCGAAGAATTATCTTTTATTTACCTTGCAACCTTCTATGAAAAGGAAAATTACGTTTTTGTCAGTAGCCAATTCATAAAGTGGCTAAGTATTTCTTGGAAAGTTCAATCTTTAGAAATCTCAGTTTTAGTCTTGTGATCAATAACAGTTACACGTGTCATCATCATCAACATCCTAAACCTATGTTAGTCCACAGCTGGACATAGGCCACACATGAGTGTTTTCAGTTCACAGGGCGCAATAAGAAAAGAAAATTTGGCTAGAAAAAGAAATTTAAATTGGTATAATTTTGAATCTCAGTACTCAACGTTTTATTGCACCATCTGTGAAGTCCATCAGTCACTATTGACACTGGCAGCTGGGCCGAAGGGCCAAGGTCAGGAACAAACACATTATGTGGATTTATGAAGCAATCACACACCCCGCTAGGCTGCCGGGGCTTGCATGAACTGTGTACAACACGATAAGAGAATCGATACGTGTGGGCTGTTCGCGGGTTCTCTGTCAATAAATCTTAGACACAAGTTCGCTTACACAGTAAACAACCTACTGGCTAGCTAAATAGTTACGAGAATAAACTTTACACAGAACAAACAAATCAGATCGAACGCCATCTATACAAGAGAACTGAATGAATCAAATTAGTATGTATCGGCATGGACAAGTCTCGTGGAATGGAATGATCATACGATTCCCTCTGCGATCAATACAGCTCAGAATTGAGATACCTGGAAAATTCATGAATCGCCAAGATCCACTTTGCGTCGGTGAGTTGAGCTAAAGGAGAACCTGAGTAACATTCTAAAATTATATTCGTCGGCTCCTTCTAAGTGCTTATTTTGTTAGTCTAAAGAAATAAACATGATTGATATGTATTTGATATCTAGGTGCGTTTGGAAAGGTGTGCCTTCGCGAATTCAGCCTCAAAATCTACATTGAAAACAATACCCTCGCTCGCTCAACACACAAACACCCTTCAAAGTCCTCGGGTCCTACAATACGGATTAAAACTCCAGTAGCGACGGTTTGTTAATTAAACACGTGTTAAGATAGTTTTGTGCCAACGCGGCGACAGCCTACTCAGTTGTTGTTCATAAATAAACAGATGGTTAATAAGAACGGGGAACAAGATAACTCGAAATCAGTAGGGGTTCACGCGTGATCTGCAATACGATGGTTTCGAGTTCGGATACGGAACCCCGAAAGTTACATTTAGGTCATAAGTTTTAAGCAATCCGAATCCAGAAGCCAAATGGCATCTGGATTCGGATTCTCGCTCTGTCCGTCTTTTTCCCCTCTTGTTTGATAAGAAAAAAGAAAATATATTTATTTACAACTACAATCATAAACTTATTTATATGGATAACAAGTAGTGCTTAAAGCTATCAAACCAATGTTGGTTTAATGGTGCAATATTGAATAAACGATGTATACTTTTATAAATAAATAAATATTATTATTATTATATATAATATAATATATTAAGCCTGTAGAAACAACTTTTAAGTAGATTTAGCACGTGACTTTCAAAACGAAGATGACTGTCGAGTTCGATACCAAGGTTGCGTGCTTCAGTGACTTGTTCTAGAAGTTGGTCAAGTATGCAAACTAGTGGATTAGCTGACCTGATTTTGGCGACCTGTGTTTTACTTCCCAGTACCATAAATTTACTCTTTGAGGCATTTAGCCGGGCATTTGTACCAGTCCTTGCTTGAATACAGTTGAGATCATCGGTCATCCTGTGAGTCGCTATCACGAGATCATCGGGTTTGAAGGACAAGTATATCTGGACGTCGTCGGCGTACAGATGATAGTGACAGAGACTATTTCCCTTGTAACAGACGATGAATAAATAATAATCAACAATGAGGGCCTAATATAGATATAATATAGATCCTTGTGGCACCCCACGTGTCACCGCCAATGGATCAGAGAGAGAACTAGAGCCATCTTCTAACCTTAACTGTTTGAGTCCGCTGCGAAAGATAACTATGAAACCACGAAATTGCGTGTCTGTCGAGGCCATAATATGATAGTTTACCTAAAACTAATGAAACATTGAGACTGTCAAATGCAAATGCGATCCCAAAGCCATATTGAACTGAGATGAGAATAACGAAATACATGCCTTGTCCACAGGTCTAAGTGCAGACGAATTCCACTTCGACGCGAATGGTGACGGGCCCGCGCGGTACAACATCCTGCACTTCAAGCAACTGGCCCGGGGGGAGTACAGCTGGATCAACGTGGGGCAGTATCTGGACGGAGAGCTGCAGCTTAGCTTGGACAGTAAGTACTTTTACTGGGAATGACAAAATAATGTTCTGCCTTTGTGGAATGTCAAGGCTTTGGTCAACCAGAGATAAGTCAAGTATTATCTCTTTATCTTTGCACCCATAAAGGCAAAGATCGCCACCATTGCCCTCCATGGTAAGTACATTTCAAAAGCAAGCTTTTTTATATTTCAAGCGAACGTTTGCTCATATTTCTTAGGTCAACGTCCCACGGCCTCTTCATGCTATTCTAAAATGTGTGAATCTGTCATTTACGGTAGAACTTTTTGCATGTTATACTTATTGTATAATTCAAATGACATTCGAGTTTCGTAATTACGTCATTCCAACTTGATCTCTATGCTGTTTAATCACCAGCTCCGAGTGAAAGTGCTCAATCTTGATTCCTATGTTCACATGCTCAGATCAAAACTCATTGAATGCTGAACATTATCTCGTTCATCCAGAGATCCAGTTCAAGTGGGAGTCGCACCGTCCCCCGGAGTCCGTGTGCAGCGCGGAGTGCGAGCTGGGACAGGCCAAGCAGTACGTGGAGGGAGAGAGCTGTTGTTGGCACTGCTTCAACTGCACGCAATATGAGGTTAGTCACCTATTCATGCGGTATTAAGGATTGTAAGGTCTAATTTAGCGTACATTTTTGACAGGCAGAGTCAGAATGGTTGTGGATTTCTACAAGAGTGCACATAAACAGGAATGTAATTCACGGATTAGGTAATGCTATGTTTTGAGGGTTCATGTGTGAAGAAACTTACATAGTTACATTATTCCTCCATAACTTTAAATTGCCTGATCAGATTTGAATTTATATGATACGGTAAGAATTTTTCCATCAACATCCCGAGAGCAATTTTTAAATAAAACCGGCCAAGTGCGAGTCGGACTCGCGCACGAAGGGTTCTGTACCATAATCTATAAAAACGGCAAAAAAAATCACGTTTGTTGTATGGGAGCCCCCTTAAATATTTATTTTATTCTGTTTTTTAGTATTTGTTGTTAAAGCGGCAACAGAAATACATCATCTGTGAAAATTTCAACTGTCTAACTATCACGGTTCATGAGATACAGCCTGGTGACAGACGGACAGACGGAAGTCTTAGTAATAGGGTCCCGTTTTTACCCTTTGGGTACGGAACCCTAAAAAGGATCGCGCAGTCATGTTTTACTTTCTGGAAAATTAGCTTGTTTACAGTTCGTAATAAATTCGTTTTGCTTTTCATGAAATTTGACAATATTTCGCATCCGCTTTTCACCGAAAATGCAGCAAACATCTAAAAAACGATGAACACACGGCATCCATCATCAGATTCCGATCAATGACAAGCAAAGATGAGTCTACAGCGACATGCTATTTTAAAATCACGATGAGCAAAATTCATAATCCCATCGTCATAAAGTCTGTTAGATTTTTTTAAGCTTAGTGTTTTTGTTCACCGGAAAAAAGTTACCCTTTATATCTTTCGATCTAAGTAAAATTTGAGATACCTACGTTCTCCAACCGCTACTCTCAACACAACAAATGGCCTGTGTAGGGTTACAACTCTACGCAAAAACACATGCTTTTTCCAATCTTCTGCAATATACGTACCTACCTAATGGACAACAAAGAGGGAAAGACGTACTAAGACCGAAGTGCGACTGAGACAACAAAACGCTACTCATGCACGGCGACTCGCAGCAAGACGTGTATTGCTTTCTTTTTACGCACGAATGTGTCAATCTCATTTCATTAGTCTTTAAGTTTTGCCTAATTCGCCTAGTTAACCCATAGATGAATGTGACCTTTCCTGTATAGTCTTAATCAAAAAAACCGTTGTCACCTCCATTTGTGACATCATCCTCGCAGACCCTAAGGCATTATTTCTAGCTAGGTTCCTCTGTTCCGTACTTCCTAAAAGGGTTTCTAGCGCCTTTAACAATGTGGCACCTTCATTATTCATTCAAGTGCGTGTTCTTCTGTGTATAATAAAAAAAACATTTATAGTATTTTATTCTGCAAACCTAATACAATGTGAGAGATCTTACAAAATTCACTTATGCTAGGTATTAGGAGGCCTGTCAGGGCGGCGCAGTGCAACTTGAGAGGTAGCTTAGCTGCAGGTAATTATACCTATACTATCTTTAACAGTTATTAGTACACTTATCACCAACTCTGCTTAGTATGGTGCTAGATTCTGTGTGAATTGTCCAGCGTTTATAAATTGAATGATGAACGTTGTCTGCAGATCCGTTCCCCGTACGTGGAGACAGCGTGCATGGTGTGTCCCCGCGGCACTCTCCCCACGGAGTCCCGCACGCACTGCCGGCCCATCCCGGAGGCCTACCTGCGGCCCGACTCCGCCTGGGCCATCGGGGCCATGTCCTTTTCGTCCGTTGGGGTATTGCTTACTGCGTAAGTGTGATTTGTGTCGGAGGAATGTTCGTAATATAAGTTTTGAAAAAGTACATCTCTAAGAAACTGGTTCAGCTACGATGAACAATCTGTGAGACTTGGTCGCTAATGGTTTTGGTGAAAGGCATAACGAAGGGAAGCGATCCCCAAATGCCATGTGCACAACACCTTCCACCTTGCACTCCTTGTCGTGGGAATCATGCGACAATTACTGGAAAACCTGATTGTTATTCGATTGACGTCGAGCCCTTCGATAAATTAAATGTCGTTGAGCCAGTATCGTTAGGGGACCATTTGAAATCCTTAAAGATGCTACTAATCCTGAATACGCTTCGATCAACGAACACTTTTCAGCACCAAACGCGCCAATGAAGAGAAACGCGGTATCATTCACGTCCGCGCCGAGGCGGATGAGTTGTTAGAATTCATTTGTTTCAATTTAATCCCATCGGTTGGGATTTAAGTTTTTTGTTTATTTCTACTTTTCCTAAGGCGTGACCACTAAAATCAATACCAATGTTACACGTTACTAGCGTAATAATAATAATAAAATAAAAATTCGCTTTTATTTATAACACAAGATCCATACCTACTATGACATTTAAAGAATAAAATAGTTAGATGCACAACAAAATTAAATCAATTAAAATTTAAAGCGTACCGTACGAAGATGTGCCGTAAAATAAATTCCTAAACTAGCCTAAGAAACATCCAGGGCTTCTGCTACCATGGTGATTCAATACAAACCATACATTTATTGGAGTTGATTGTAGGTTCGTCTGCGGGGTTTGGTTCCGGCACAGCGCGACCCCGGTGGTGCGCGCCTCGGGCCGCGAGCTCTCCTACGTGCTGCTGGCCGGCATCCTCATGTGCTACCTCGTCACCTTCGCACTGGTCTTCCGCCCCACGGACCTGCTGTGTTCTATACAGAGGTGAGTGTGCCTCTCCTAAGCTTACATCATCATTAGCCTTTAACATCCCTGAAGGATGGTTCATTTAGTGTTCGTTTGTCGGCACTTACGTAGATGGCTTGTAACGCCTATACAGGAACGACAGATGCGGCCGCAGGATTGACAAACGTGCGTCCTGAGTCCTAGTAGATGATGACTCTAACAGCCGGTTTTTCGAACGCTTGTTATTTTTGACAATAGTTTAAGCTTTTGGTTAACAAAATGCTTTAGCAATTTGTGTGGTGGGGTAAAACAGTTTGTCAAAGTTTCCCACAGTGTCATTTGCTTTACTAAACTTTACATAGGTACCTCGTAACTATGAACATTACTTACATCCTGCGCCAAAGAGACAATTTGTCTCCTTCACTAATGGGGAAGCCATCGCAAGCAAACTGTAACGTTTGTTATTGAGAAACATACAATATTAACACAAAATTAATTTTTTTTTTATAGTCTATAGAGCTTCGTTCAGTACAATCTCACCTGATGGATATGATATCATAGACCTCATTAAAGAAGAGGAATTCACGTTCTACGTTCAAAAAACTCTAAAATAAAAACAAAACTACCAGTAGTATCTGAAGTCAAGTTCACCTTTCAACTTTTGAAATTGAATGATTTTTAAAATAAACTTGTATTCCGTTGAAAGGTTTCCAAGTTAGCGGATAAACACTTAGTACGTGCCTCTATGATAAGGATAACACACATCGTTTGCCCTGACAAGCGTTAGCATAACATTTTATCTTGGGTGCTGTTGTTTTAGGAAATATAAAGGCTGTGTTGTTTCATCATACTAACGCCTGCGCATACTGGTGAGGGAAACACCCTGAACCTATTTGCAAACACACAAAAATTAAGTTTCCTCTTTAGACGCAATAAGTATTAAATTTTTAAGTAAATTCCAGACAAAATAAAAAGCCAAGAAAATAATAATATTTTTGAAACAAGATTGAAAGAGATGCTTTTGAATAAATGCTACTACGAATTAAATGATTTTTTAAGTGATACATTTGGTGACATGTAATTGAAATTTTCCATAATTTTTGACATACCTACCTTTCATATCATATTATTAAACTAGTATAAATTATCTGGCCGTCTCCCATCGCAACACCCTGAATGGGTACATATGGTGTGTTTTAATTATAGTCAATACGTTCTGACAAATTTTAAGTACCATAATATGACGCAATAAATAAATGAATCAATAAGTAGGGGAGAGATGACCACGTGGGAGACATGGTCCATAACACACACATTGACAGGACCACATATTTTTATTCTAAGAACTGATTTTATAATACCTCAATTACGTAATAAAATTAGTAAGAAATAGGTATTGCGAACGACTGTTTATCATTGCAATGTGACTTTCACTATTAATTCACTAGAAATAGGTATGGTCAAGTCTCCCTGCCAATACGGTCAACTCTCCCTGGTGTTGGAGAGATTTGACCCACAAATCTATTTTTAAACTAATATAAATATTATTCAAATTATTTATATAATTAATTATTATTAAAAGATGGTACTAATGCTATAAGTAAACGATAAATATTTCAAATAGTAATAATAGAGGCTTTGGTTACAATACTAAGCTATTTAAAGGAAAACAACCCTTTAAAAAACATTTACATTATTTAAGGTCTTAATTAATTATTTACTTAATACGAAGGCAGTACTTTGCCGGACGAACTCGCCTATTAGGTTAGGTAGTTCCTTCCATCACACCGTGGATGTCATCCATTGATACCGAGTCCAGTTTTCCCTAGTAAGGGGTAATTTTCAGGAGGGACTGGAATAAGCCGTCTTATCATCGTTCTAACGGGCACATGGATATTTCAGGACTAACGCGTAATTGAATTGAATTCAAATGAGCGAGACCAACCCATATCTAAATTTTTAGGAACATTATTGACAGCCCTGATCTACTAAGCCAGTTGCTTCGCCTTTACGTGCCAAACAAATATATTCGCGGTAGAAGTCACAGGCTCCTCGCTCTAACGCCTTGTCGTACTGTAGGACACCATCAATCGCCGCTGCCTCACGCTCTCGACGCCCTCAACGAGCTACTTAAATTTTTTCCAGACTGCGATATATTTGCGGACGAATGGATGGACCTAATGTCTGTATGTATGATCTATTGTGAGAGGGATGAATGACCGATTTCTTATATTAAAATTATTATTTACAATGTATAATTTTAATTTTGTTATTTTTATAGAAAAGTAATAATCAATCATTTAATTTTTGTCTTATTTTTTGTGTTTTTAGTGTTTGTATTTAAATTATAATTAATTAATTAATTAGAGTTATTGGCAATTGCCGCCGTTCTAATTAAATAAATAAATGACTTAAATATCGATTTATGTTATTTGCATAGGTACTGGACAGTTGTTGAAATGTCGCGGGCTAAACTAGAAACGATAAATATTTAGAATAGCCTGTCTGTCCGTGTTATTTATTTCAGTGGATGGTGTCGCCAAAGCAATGTCCTATTCATTCGACTGACAGCAAGAATATTGTGTTGTTTGTCCGCTCGTAAAAGCCATTTGATATCTGCACTTGAATGTGTGAATGTATTTCACGAGGTTCACGACGTGGGTTGTCCCGGATGATGTTATTATAGTACAAATGATTCAATGTAATTTGATCAATTTGTGGACGGGCGGGCGATGCACGCGAATGGCTTTTTGTTGGATCTTATCAGAGAAGGTTTTGTGCGGAATTGTTACCTACTGTAAGTATTTTAATACTTAGTAACAAAATTTGTTACAAGTTAGGTTACACGTTAGCGAAAATGTTTAATGGAGTCATATAATATTAAATATTACACGATTCCAATTAAACCTTTTGCTAAAAAAAACCTTTACACCTTTTCATGGGTAAGTCAAGAATGTCAATAAAGAAAGACTGTCAAAAAAAGATCTCATACACTGATGTTGGTACCGATAAACGGGTGAGTCACGACACGAGAGACTTTGATAAGATCGTTTAAAAATAAATGTTGCTGAAAATCGTTTTCCTAAGCGTCGCTTAACGCTACTTCAGATTAAACCATCGCTCACGTACCTGAGGGGCTTTCAAAAAGTTTAGATAGAACATAAACCGCTCGCTTAGTACCTCCTCTATTGCTTAGCGCCAGATACTTATCCAGCATGTAATCAGTTCGCAGAGGTGTAAGGAACGAGGGATCAGACCTGACTTTATAAAGGTTGAACGTAGATTATACGTGGTTTGAACAATGAATGACACTAGGAAGGGAGTAGGTACCGGACCCCGCACAGGGAAGGATGTCGTAGCAGTTTTATTTGTGTCGTGATATCAACACTTTGCAATCGCGGGAGCTTTTTTTTATTTATTCCAATAGTCCACAAATTTTTGCCGATATGTTATTAGTTTGTTGCATTTTATATATATTTTTAAAGATTTTATACGGAAAAACGAATAATTTTGCGTACTCGTGAGTGTTTTACACATCACACATCGTTTACAAGCCAAGCTTGGACAACAACGTTAGTTGATGGTCTCTAGCCAGCTTCTCATCATGCCTCTCCTGGATATCGGAATTCACCATCAGAAGCGCCGGGAAAAGTTATTTCAAAGCACTTCCATTTCGCTTTGTGATTTTAAACGAGCGTGTCCTTACTACCTTGGCTGTAGCACAAGGGCAGGGAAATGGACTCAATGGTACTTTGTAGCTCATGGATACTTTGTTAAATAAAAACTTACTCTGTCGTTAACCTATGTTCATCAACTTTAGGGAAAACAGAATTCGTTATTTTTTTTACAGTTTTATCGTTATTTCCTTTTATATTTCCGGATAGATTCATAATGTAAACAATTTTATTATTCTGTAAAATTTCAGTATTTGCAGGGACTACCCACCTGTTTCTGCGTCTCGAATCAAGGAATTTCCTTATTGGCAATCAACTTTTTTTATAGAAATTGTAGGTCTTACGTGAATCTGCAATTCAAATAAATGTTCGGTGACCACTAAGAAAGAAATAAAATTGTTCCAGTACTTATTGGTACGCAAATAACAAGACACTTGACAAACATACAGGTTGTATGTGTGTCTTCTATTTTAAGTAAGTCAAAATGGTACGAGCTATAATAAATAAATAAACAAGGTTGCTTCAGGAAAATAATTTCAACAATGCTAGTTTCTGACGCGACAACAAATACAATTTCAAATGAATGTGCCACGGTCATGACACGACACAGTCACAGCAAAACCACAACCTCAGCGCGAATGCCTGAATACCATTCCGCTGTTATTGACAGCGGCACTCGCCAACTAATGGCTTCCGAACTTTTCACTCGCTCCAGAGTTAATATTCAATGACGCAGCTTTAAAGTCCACGTGTGCTTCAGTAAAACCAAGCTGTAATATTTTACGTAATATATTTTATATTCTCTTAATCTCAATTACAAGGACAAATGTTTGCCTGACGGCAGATTGTCCATTCCGAGTACTTGATTCCCGATTTGCTGGGTGAAAGTTGACTACGTACAGCGCAGTGAAAAGACGCAAGCTGAGTAGGTACTTATGTGTATGATAAAGCTAGGTTGATATGATTATCAAATAAATATGCAAACTAGAATTTGTAATATTTCGTTAGCCTACTATTTGAAGCCAAGAAGAATCCTATTCATTTTTGAGTTTTTTGGCCCACGTTACCAAATAATTATGACATGAACCAACCTCACTTGTATCGTAGGTGACCTTGTATATTGCATAGTGTATAGAGATTTTCAATAGGATTTAACTATGAGAGACAGCATTAACTCTCCCCACAGCTAACTAATGGAACTGAAAGCGCCTTCTTAGTCATTGTTGGTGTTTTGTAGGGTGAATCTTCCTCCATGGTAGAATGCGTAGGTTGCACAGACATAATACCTACTAGCTGCGTGGTAGGTAGTAACTTTGCGTTGCGCGTAACATATAATAAAAATCATTTATTTCAGACCCAGTTGATCCATAGATATACCTACATACATACACGTAACGAATATACAAAAAAAAATGGTATCAGCGCGAAATCTCCCAAATATTTCTTTACTACAAATTTAACTGAAGATTAACTATTCTTATTCAATAGAAAATGCCATCAAGCGGACATTTATTTAATAATATGCAACAGAATAGTAAAAAGAATATTAATATGATTCTATCTGTTGCGGTTTTTAAAGAAAAACGACAAATTCGTAAAGTAGAGAACTGAAAACAGTGTGCCACATTTACTTAAGGTGAGTTATTAATTGTTTTATTTTCTCACACTCGAAGTGAAAAGATCGTTTTTGATCATTTATGGGGTTTTCTCTAAAAACCACCCTTATACGAAAACCACCCATTAGAACTCGGTCTTGTCATCCAGTACATTCAACCTCGTTTAAAATGGTGGTGGGATAGTTTAGTCCCTTGTTAAAAAGTAAACAATTAAACACCAGGAGTAAAAAGTATTCTGTAATTAAAAACAATAGTACATTTTTAACTAGGGATGGGTTTAACAAAACATTCAAATGAAATGTATGTTCTTTTTATATGGAACACCAAAAAGACGAGTTTTTATGCAAAAGGAAATAGCTTGTACTGGCTGATGATTTCAGACAAAAAAAAAATATGTTGATTCCCATGCGCGTATACTTGAGTTTTACGCCCGCTATGACGCGTAGCTGAGTGTGTCTTATAACACACTTTTTGAGCAAAAGAAGTGAAAAATAAATTCTCATGTAGATGTAGCGTTACTAAACCCACTTTTCTTAAAGCCATCCTTACCTAGGATTCAGATCAGAGCTTCTGATAAAAACCCTATTTAGCCAGCGCTGACCCTTCCTGACCTCTGACTATTGCCTGGCCACCTAGACCACTACCGCCACTCTAGTTCAACACTCGAACCTGCGACAAGGGCAGACCTATTAGTCTCTTCAATTTGAATAAAACTGCTGGTTCTAGGTTCTATCTGTTCAGGCCACGGTTAGTCTTCGACGCTTTTGTTTCAAGGTGCCTTTCCTATTCAGAGACTTTGATTCGGGTTGCTAAAAGGCTTATAATAACTAATAGTTGAATATAAGATGAAAGGATACTTAGGCTCACTACTATATATGTATTTCGTTCCAAAAATCTAGTCTAATATGCTTTGATCTTCTTGTACTTAAGTCACTTATCGTTTGGTTTGGCTCATCCAAAGAACTATTTTAGTAACTAAAGAATCTCATTGGGCATAACTGTCTGCCCTCCGATTCTCATTGCAGTAAAGCACTTTCAGCAGTCAAAATAGAAGATCAATAAATATTAAACCCAGATAAAGCGTCCGGCCTTATAAAAGGCCCAAAAAAAATATTTAATCTTACTGCATTTTTCTTAGTTTTTTTGTATGTTGACATCGATATTTTGAGTCATGTACAATAACGTTGAAAAAAAGACGCATTTTTTTAAGTTTTTGGTGTTTGAAAACTTGGCTGTGGTTTTTTTCGTCATGGCTGCAAAAAGGTAAGATTTTGTTATATTTGTACGAAGAATTTGAGGATGTTATACTATGGTATTTAATTTTGAATGTTTTATTTATAGAATAGGGTCATTATTACGATTCTCTCATAAACTTTTTTGAATACTTTTTACAATTGAAGTAGATGGCCTTTTAACAGTCCTGTAGGGTTTATCAAGGCATTTTTTGTTGTTGTATTGGGACCAGACAAATCGCTCAATCGCTATGATATTTTCGACGAGTTGGAGCGTTGTGATAAAGAAAGGTCATTTCCAAGCAATATTTAAATTTTTCCTCCTGAAATTTACAACTCAGATGTTGATGGATAGATGAAGACTCAGGTGATGAAGATTTTGTTACTTTGCAATATTTGCCAATGCAATTTGCTGATGCTCTTCAAGCTTGCAATCCGATGTTGCCGTTCCACCGGTTCTTCGACAGTTATTTCTCCTCTGTCCTGCTGTTTCATGAGATTGGTAACAGAGAGCTGAAAGCAACTGGCACCATTCACGAAAACAGGATTTCTAAGTGCACGCTCCCGACAGACAGAACATCAAAAAGACTGACAGAGGTACATATCAGTACAAATCTAGTATACCTGAAGATAATACTAGTTTCCAAATGGAATGACAACAAGGTGCGGTTACTGGTGTTTCAAATGCTGCAGACGTCCCACGTTTGCAAAAAGTCAAAAGATTTTCGCAAGACAAAAGAGATAATTCTTATTGATCAACCTGGTCTGGTCAGACATTATAATGAAAATATGGGAGGGGTTGATAGATCGGACTAAAATATAGGTTTGTATAGAACAACTATTCGCGGTAGAAGTTTTATTTCTCTCATATTTGTTACAGCCTAGATGTGACTGTGCACAACGCATGGCAGTTATACAAGAGATGGAGAAGCGTAAGATCTCCTTGGTTTTCGTAGAGCTTTAGCAAGGGGTTTGCTTGAAACCACCAGTGCACAATTCTTTCCATCCCAAGGTTGCCTGGAAGAGATCGCTTCTAAGCGATAAGGCCGCCCATTGTACTTATCTTATGTGATGTCTCTTTTTTATGTTATTTTCTTGTGTACAATAAAGAATTTTTGTATTGTATTGTATTGTATTTTTAAAAGGCCACCATTTTCTGACTTTCCTAGAAATATTAGATTTTTTTACGACTTTTCCTATCCCTAATATGGCATTCTAAGTAACATATCAAAAATCACTATGATCGAAGATGAAAAATAGTTTTAGGATTATCTGGGTTAAGAATCAACCAAATCAATGCAGTGAGAATCGGAAGACAGACAGTTTAGCCCAATAAAATCAGCAAAATAAGCTAGATGTAACAACAACGCGAACTCATATAAATACGTGCAGGCGAATGATCCGGACAGGTGGCACGCACAAGTCACGTACGCCGGATCAAATAAATCCCAGTTATGCCGTTACAAATGGACGATGGTACGTGGGACGCAGAAATAGCTTTTTTGTTGGTGGCCCGTGGCTCTTAATCGGCGAGAACCTACGGAACACCCTCCTAAATTTAGATAAAGCTTTTGTATATCCTAATGCCTAATTCAAAATGTCTGTTGTATTTTATTTTCGGCAGTTTATATTACTTCTACGTACCTACACGCAAGCGATGAAATAAAACCAATGGATGATTTTTGGGCATTTTCTGAGCGGGCGTTACGTGTAGTGTTGGTAAAGATGAAGTCTAGTAACGACAAATAACTATACGTAATGCAAGTTATTACGTTGACTGTTGCAAACAAGATGTAAAATACAAGCGGCCCGCCCCCGGCTTCGCACGGGTAGATTCTATCGCTTATGTTCATCAGGGATTATGTGTGATTCTAACGGTGAAAGAATTTTCAAATAGGTCCAGTATTTTCGGAGTCTATTCAATTCAAACAAACAAACAAATCTTGCCTCTTTATAATATATAAGTGTAGATAGACAGACACGGTAGAAAGGTTAGATAATCATATGAAAACGATAGTGGTAAATCTGACTAAAATAAAATAAAATGTGACAACTGCCCCCGTGTCATGCATGGCATTTCAATCCACGGGGACGTTTGGGAGTTGGACGAGGGTCGAATAAATTCTACTTTCTTGTATCGTACCTATTTGGTTCTCAAAACGGAAAATAATAACATTCTCATTTGATCCTTGTGTTAGGAGGTCCTTGTGTTACAAGCAAATCAGAAATGAAGTGTCTTTATTGATTGAACTTTGCCAATTGTATTTGAATGTTACCGACTTCTAACTATTAAATTGATCGATATCGCAAACACACCTGGGTACAACTGAATACTTTCTGTTAGCAAGTGAGCACCTTCATCAAGACATGGTTCTATAACTTATTGCGTGCATGAGAAAGCGTCTGTCCCATTACAGACTAGAGCATAAGCGAGGTACATCTATAGTGTAGTGTAGAGTTTATGCTTCCTTTTGTATATCTTTGAACTCTACAGTGTTTTAGCTATAAAAGCTAAAACAAACAATCAATAAACCATCTTACCATATTACTTTTAAACTTTTGCTATGATTATTTTGATTATTTATCGCGTACCTTTTGTTTTGTTTTCCCCAACGTTGTGTGACCGCGTTTGTGTCTAACGGGACCGTGACCACGATCGCTGTAACGCGGTTGAAACGTTGGGGAAAATAAAAAAAAGGTCCGCGATAAATACCCGATAAATAATCTTTAATACATCTTACCATAGCTGTCCTCCATTCTTCATCCAAAATTAACGTCCAAGTTCCGGCAATAAATCATGTTCCGAATTCTCATTGTATAGAACAACATAAATCGCCAGCACCCATTATACCAGGTAGAGTTTTCGACGTATGCAGTTGGCCGAGCTCGGGTCAGCGGACACAAGGTATGGCAAGGCAATTGGTATCTGCTGATTAAGGGCACATTGCCAGCCCCCGGGCTAGACCCGACGAATTCAGTTGTGCCGATTAATTAATCGGGAGAAAGTTATGGACATTATATATGTGTGTTGTATATGTGAGGATTATTATCTTCTGGTGAATTTTGTGTAGTAGGTACCGGTCTTGTGTTGTTGTTACCCTACCTTTTACCGATTTTTGTAAAAATCGAAATTGCAAACTTCTGGGTATTGAAAGGGTCGATGTGTCTTTAAGCACTTAGCAACTTTTGTTGAAACTTTAAAAATATCTTTGTCGCCGCTAGACTGCACTGCTTTCGCAAATATTGACCATTTATATTGAAACCTGTCCGATAAAGATTTAAGAAAGATCTCCTTCGAACACTCATGGCAAAATATAATGTGTAAATATGGTGAGCACTCCATTACGCGGACCCGTTAGAAACAAACTATGCAAACATGAACTACGGAAGTTGTTTGTTCTCGGAATAGGCAATTTTGGTTTGTCCCGTCCCATTTATGCCTAAATCCATCCCAGATGAAGCTTTACACAATGGCCGGCATTGGCACGGCTTGTATAGCTCATGCTGGGGTCACGTGCCATGTCGCGAGGGGATGCGAGATGGACGGCTTTGTTCGACTATTCCAGTGAAAGAGATGGCTATGTTACGCCAGCTATGATAAAAGGCTTTAGTTCTCATACTACAGCTTATAGTTAGCTGTGCCGATTCGGCATCTCAAGCACTTTTACACACAACTTACAAGAATCACCGACAATCAGGATATTGCCTATAATTATAAAATATGAAATTTATTTACACTATAAATAATTTAATTTAGAGTAGTTACCTTATGTGATTTGTTACGAGTTGTACGCAAAACTCTGATGTGTTTTTTATAAGATCAAACCAAGCATATCCTGTCTGTTTAGGTTTTCAGTGAGCATATCTAATAATGCCTTCTTGTATGTTATGTATGACTACAGAATAGTTTCTCCTCAGATTCGGCACTGGTTTCTGCTTCACCGTGGTGTACGCCGCGCTGCTGACGAAGACCAACCGCATCTCTCGTATCTTCAACGCCAGCAAGCACTCCGCCAAGCGGCCCATCCTCATCTCGCCGAGCTCGCAGCTCGCCATCTGTGCTGCTCTCATCTCTATACAGGTATGAATCATCATCAGACTACTTCAGTCTTCTGTTAGAGTGTCTAGTTCTAACACAAACCGGTCATCAAATCTTCTTATTCATTGTTCGGTTTTGCTTATAAAACAATGAATGAATTGTTAAACCGAGAACGTCATCTACCGTCACATAAAAGATCTGTGAAGTTTTAAGCTGAGTCCTACTACCAAACATTAAAATCACTTTCCTACATAATTAATAAAACTGGTCTTCGAGTACTTTCTTTTCCTATGTTTATTATATTTTTAATAAGAGGTTTATAATTAATAGCTAATAATTAATAATTTAACTTAACATGTATGTTAAGTTAAAGCTCATTCATTAACTCTAAGCAAGCTGTGTTCACAACGAGTAGGTTTTACACTCATTCTTGTTAATTTACGCCTATTATGTTATCTTTCGTTTTATGTGTAACAACCAGTTTTGTGAAATAAATAATTAAAAAAAAACGCAGCCGTCCTATAAAAGGCAATGGAATTTCGGTTCATTAATATACCCAAGTGCAAACACTATGCAATAGAATCTTTATTAACAAAGAAAATAACAATGAAATAGAAATAGAAAAAAAAATTTAATTAAATTAAAACTAGTATTTACAATTGAAACAATTAAGCTAACTGCAGACAGTTGCAAACAATCTACAGGTAGCTCAACTAATCCATATCAATACCAGTCGGAAGCGTGCCCAAGACGCTAGCTGCATTACCCCGCGCTGTATGACAATATTATCACTATGTAATAGCGATAATTGTAATTTAGGCAATACAAAAAGCTAATTTGTCGACGATGGGACAGACAGGTCCTAATTTGTTCTATCTCTCCACTTAGGCGTCCTAATCTGACACTGAGCTCCACTCTTATTCGCATTTATCTGCAAGGTCTGTCACTGACGATCTCCAGGGAATTACAGACACTTTGGACCAGCGAGATTAACCCAAAACAATCTCTAATAATCTCAAGATAAACTAAATTAGGGAAAGTAACAATCCCTCAGAAAGGTCACAGACAAGAGGCACAACATAAATTAGAATTAAGCTCTACTACTCGATCAAAGGAAACTAGTTATTAAAATTCCTAAGGAAAAACGTTCTATTTATTATTAGAGGGCTAGATGCCTGGGCCATGGGTACGCCCTACGAGCGTTCAGCCTACGTGATTAATTTACCAATGAAATTGCTTTGATTATTATTTATAGTAACCTCGTGAACGGTACAAAAACTGAAGCATGTTTCGAGCAATTTTAGATTGATGTATTGTTCGTGTTTGATAGCAAAAAAAAAGGAATTCGATCATTACCTTTGTGAACGAAAGTTAATCTACTACACAAAGAGTAGAAAATAATGTAAAAAATGTGTTTGAGTGTTGTGTTTACAGAAGCTTTTTGCTTCTCGAACATTTCGTTTCTACTGAATATTAATTTTACGTCGAACAAAACAAAACCAATATGGTACACCTACTCTACCTTTCTGTACTTATTCTAACCAACAATAGCAATCAAGCCATTTGCTTGCTGTTAGTGTATCTGTTCATTATTAGCTATAACATGAACTTTTGTTTACCGGTAGATTCATTATAACAGATATGCTGGTCAATTTGTGCAGTTGATTGGTTTTTGACATGAGTGGCGCTCAACATACATTTCATGCAGGAACATTCCTAGCTTTATCCTACCAAACTTTATATTGCAAAACAAACTACCTGCTAGGCCAAACTGCGTCCAGTAAAGTGGTTTTTTTATGCTAACGTATCAACTGGCACCGAAACTTGAGCTGAATTTTTTAACCAGAGGTTTACTTTGTTAGACTTAATTGTGTTTTATTGCTAAAAATTTTATTGTTAAAGATTAAAAGTTTAACTTCAAAAGAGAGATTACCCATTACTTAAAACTGATTAAAGTTTGTTTCTCAATTTGGACGCCAACTTAACAACTTTAGTTTTCTGTGTAAGAGTGTTTTTCTAGGTACAGTATGTAGAAGTTTTCATAAAATAATCTGGTTTTCTACAAGCTCTGCTTACTTGGGCGCTAGCTAATTCTGAGAGATATTTCAGTTGTAACCCCTGTGCAACCTGAAGTGGATTTCATTTATGAACGAGAATCGAGTTCTCACAACTCGCTTCGCAAATTGACCTCGTCTACTGTGGGATAAAGGACGCAGCAAAAAAAGAACAAATTCCATAACTTTATTTCATTAGGCTTACAAAATAAGCACCTAGTCAAGTCAAATCTCACTAATATTATAAACGTGAAAGTTTAGATGGATAGATAGATGTATGTTTGTTCCTTTATCACGCCAGAACGGCAAAACGGATCTGGATGAAATTTGGCACAGAGATAGATAATAGTCTGGAATAGGACATAGGCTACTTTTTATCCCGAAATTCCTACGGGAACGGGAACTACGCGGGTGAAACCGCGAGGCGCTGCTAGTGTTATATATAAACAACATTAAAAATAGTAATTATTATCAAATAAGAAACAAAATGTTATTTATTTTGTTCGCTTCAATTTTTTGTCCACCTGGTGGAAGAAGCGAAAAATAAACCTCTATAGTAAGTTTGTAAAATACTTAAAATGTAATACAATATTATTTGCCTATCTAAGTCTAAATATAATGTGATTTAGATACAGGTCAATATTTATATAAAACTAACTAAGCTAGAAACTTTATTATCAAAGAAAATTACAGTCAAATAATAGAATTAAATTAAAACTAGTATTTACAATTGAAACAATTGAGCTAACTGCAGACTATTGCAAACAATCTACAAGTAGCTCAACTGATCCATATCAATACCAGTCGGAAGCGTGCCCAAGACGCTAGCTGCATTGCCCCGCTGTATAGCAATGCTGATGCGCTGCGCCAGATACTCACCAGCTCTCGGGTCACGCGTCGCTTCGACCAGACGCTCAGATAATTTTTTGATAACCCGGAGAGCCTCGGTTGTATCTTCATCGGTAATATTAGATATATTGTTCGCAGCAGTAGGGTATGTCTCAGACTATCGCGCAGGAACTGATCACGCGTCAGACTATCACACCAAACAGTGAACTACTAGTGTCGTTACATTACGTCATAAAATGAGGAAGAAAGCTTACGAATCCCCTATTCGGTACGTTTGATCACGCCTTACAATTAATTGTAAGGCGTGTAGATAAATATCTAGGTATGTATGTTACGTATTATATATAACAGGTATAATATTATATCCATAACACAAGCTCTGCTTGGTTTCGAGCTAGATGATGCTCTGTGGATGGTCCAGTATTAGGTATATATATTTATGCATCGACTCTTTCCCTCCAGGTGTTGATAGTGGTGGTATGGATGATCGTGTCCCCCGCGAAGGCCATGTTCCACCACCCGACGCGCGAGGACAACATGCTGGTCTGCGACTCCTACGTGGACGCCTCCTACATGATCGCCTTCTCCTACCCCATCCTGCTGATCCTCGTCTGCACCGTCTACGCCGTGCTCACCAGGAAGATACCCGAGGCCTTCAACGAGAGCAAGCATATCGGTCAGTTATTTTATTAATATATCCTTCTTATAATTGATGAGCGCGTTAACTACAGTTTACTAGTTTTCTTAGTAAAAATATTCTTATTCCAGTTTTTATTAGAGATAATTTTTCTGATATCAACTATCATCATAATTCAGCCAATTAACGATACTTATAAACCTTTGAAAACCGAAATCCGTTACGTCAACACAGACAGGCAGACGCGAGAAACGACTTTATTATTATACTACTAGCTGTTACCCGCGACTTCGTCCACGTGGAATTTGATTTCTCAACTTATCCATATAGACTTTGGACTGTACCTTGTCCCAAAGAGTGATGTGATGTCACAGGATCTGGACAGCCAACATAAAGTTTAAATTGTTCTCGCAATAGAGCCATGTTTTCACGTGGTCACGGTTCAAGTGGCGCCACCGTCTTGCTGGTAGGTACTTAATATCCTAGAGATCGTGGGCTCTAATATAAGGTAAAAATAGTCCGTTTATCACGGCATGATATCGATCGTCATTGATAGCTCGGATGCTTTATCGAAAAATCAAACTGCAGAATGGACCATATTAACGTATTAATTCTGTCAAGAATGGTTCTTTTGTGTGATAATAAAGGTATAACCCAGTAAATTAGTTTTTTCTTTACTTATTTTTTAGTTTTGAAAACGAAACCACCCTAATCGGAATGTCACGTCACATTACTAATCCGAAAGGAGCTGATTCTGAACCGCGAGTCAACGTGAATAATGTGGTATTGAATTTAAAATACCAAATCAAAGTTTTTTCATTGTTTTTTTTTGTGCAGCATACGTGTTTCTAATGCTACTACCGTCAATTTCATAAACGATGAATGAAATATGTGTTGGTTTGGTTAGAGGTATCTACATATAAAATTTTGTAGTTCTGGTGTTAACGGTTAATGAAATAAAGAGCATTTTTGTTTCAATTTTCGACTCCAATTTTGAACCCCTTAGAGTTTGAATTTCCAATATTCCTTTCTTAGTGCTCACTTTCATACCAAGACCTACACACCTTGCAAGTTTCAAGTCTCTACGCTTACTGGTTTAGGCTGTAGCTTGTCTATATGTCAGGACAAAGAGTTTTATATTAGTATGGATGTATGTTTATCTTCATCAGGACCAGAAGTCTTCATAAGCTTCTGCAATACAAAAATAAGAATAAATAAGCGGCTCTATCTAAATTTCCCAATTTATGTAGACGCGTTTTCAGAAAGCAGTGGAAGTGGGAGCATATTTTCGATTTTGTCCTTGCTATCGAAAACTCAGCCCTACCTAAAAAAAAAGCCACCTGAAGTTTCACATTTCTGTTGAGTATCTCTTGCCCCTCTGCAGTGGGTGGTTTTTATTGTATCCACGATGTGCCTGTGAAACCACCTTATTTTCCATTATAATTTCAGATTTTCTATCTCTTCTCCGTACACATTTCGCCATTTCCCGCAGTCACAAGCCAAGATGTTCTCTACCTAGGCATTTTAATTACCAACCTATTCTTGACACGACCAACATTAAATATTCAATTTTTGTAAGTGTATCGCCCTTCTTCTTATTAGTTTTCGTTTTACCCTCTCATTTCATATTCGCTCTTGACCTTTACAATTTTACTTAAAAGCGGCACCGCAAAAATTTACTTGTGAAAGTTGTCTTTAAGTGATCGTTTAGCTTGAAACTCTGATCGACCCAGATAGGGTCACTAGACTAGAAGAAACTTGCCAATTTCTTTTAATTTGCCTATGTACTTATCTTAAAAATACTTCAGAGACCACTTTAAGATACGCAGCGAATTTAAATTCAATATCTTTGTAATGTATCTTTTTCAAAGCACTTTAGATACATAACGGTATTGGATTTTAATCCAAACAAAAAAGGGTACCTCATAAGTATACCTAGCGGTACGCTTGGTACGCAGATGCTCTCCAAGGTAATATAATATAAAGACTTCATCCAGATTTTTCTCTTACCAACAAAAGGCCATACAAAATAAAAACGGTAAAAAAAAGCTCCGAGAAATAGGCCTGAAAAATGTAAGCACGCCTCCGTAGTATTCGTCAGTACTTTTGTTATGTAAGAGGTATTTATTTATCCCAGGTGAGAGAAAATGTTATGAAAGCTGGAATGGAGAGATTTTTTTACAGCTTCTTCACTGGATTTTATGATTACATTTAATCCTCTGACTGCTGTTTGCGTTCACTGAAACGAAAAAAATGGAATAAAATAGGTGAAAAAGAATAATCTCAGCTTATACAAATAAAAATTAATAGATACGAGTACATGCATAAACATTTAATTCACAAAAAAATTGTACCATTAAATTAATTGATCGAATGTGAAAGCCTCTATTCTACATCGAACAATAAACACAACAATGAGAGCAATATCGTATTGGAATCCAATCAGAGCTCAGCGTAATATGATCAATGGTTGATTGAAATCGTTCCCTTCCACTCCACATATTTGTTTTAGCTATTGTCTGCAAGCTACGGCCTCGGGGTACAGAGCCAATCTTTCAACCTGCATTGTTGTAAACATTGCTTTCTTCGCAATAGCATAGGGTTCAAAGTAAGCTTTGGATATTTGTTACGCGCTTGTATCATAAATTGTTGATTGCACAAAGACAATCTAGATATCGCTACGCTGTAATTGCTACGACGTAGAGGGTCTACGACGTAGATGGTCTACGACGTAGAGGGTCTACGGCGGAGATGCTCTACGGTTTTGTAATGATACAGATTATTACAATTTGTAGTAACGAAAGTACTTGTAATATGTGTTACTAAAGTAGGAATGCTCTGTAGGTACTACAATAATCACATAATTACCAGAATATACCAGTTCCGCAGAGTTCAGCTGCAGCAGCCAATTAATTTTCACATTAAATGGACCAAAGGGTCGGAAAACCAATCTGCTAGCGAGTATCTGCATTCTCTTGTGTAATTTCTTTCCTATGATAATTTTATAAGGTATATTTTACCGTGATTGGCTCGCTTTGCTGGAGCACAATAACTGTCGTTAGAAAGCAAAAAAGCCCACGATGTGCTCTAAGTTTGTTAGTAGAATCTGGCAATGTAACCAGAAATTGTCCTAATACGATATCAAAATTATCTTTGCATTTCCAAAGTGAGAAACTATACAGTCTTCTCGTCATCCATATCGCAATGCTTGAAAACCAAAATTTTCAATCAGTGCGTCCTAACCGTTATGACCTACGGAGCTGAGACGTGGACACTCGGTAGGGCATGTCCATCAGTTTAAAGTCGCCAAGCGAACTATGAAGTGAGCTATGTTCGGAATTTATCTGAAGGATAGGATTCGAAACGAATACCTACATCCAACAGTGAATGTTTATCGACATAACTCGAAGAATTAGCAAGCTGAAGTGGCAGTGGGCCGGCCATATCTCGAGAAGAACTGACAACCGCTGGGGTAAACGTGTTCTTGAGTGGAGACCGCGACTCGGCAAAAGTAGTGTACGACGCCCTCTGACCAGGTGAGATGACGATTTGCGAAAGACTCAGATAGATGCTGGGTGCGACAAGCTGAAGACAGGGTGCTATGGCGCTCATCAGGGGAGGTCTATGTCCAGCAGTGGACTAATATAGGCTGATGATGATGACTATTTCCAAAGTAAATAACACGCGGTATTTCGGTTGAACCGAATGGGTTCGCGTCCCAACCATAAATCCCGAATAGTAGGTAGGTACGTCCCACGCATAACTTATACATCAGATCATCACGCAACTTGAATTTAGTTGAAATTTAGTTGGAAAGCCATTAAACTTAGTCCAATATAAACTTCAGTAATGTATTGGCCGGTCACTAATCGAATGCAGTTCGCCAAGTAGCGGTGATAGCTCGAACCGAGGGCGATCGTGAGTTCACAAACCGATAAGAGGCCTGAACTTAATTCAATTCAATACGTTTATTTCATACAACATTAATTAAAAATAAGTACAAAAATAAATTAACGTGTTCATATTCGAGTTGTTTAGGTACATCCTTATAAATGTTTAAATTACATTATAACAACCAACAACAAATTAAAATCAACATTCAATTCTAAATCAGAAGTAAATTAAGTAAAATTATAAAATCAATTTAATAAAAAATTAATGACTAATGTTTAGCATATCTACTGATTTGTCTTGTTTGAACTAATAAATAAGCAATGGTAGTCAAGTACCGAACAGGGAAACTACTAGGAACTCTAAAATTGTTGATATAATTTATAGTAGTAGGTACTTAGTTAAATTATATAATCTCTGGTAAAACTAGCTTCTCCCCGCGGCTTCGCACGTACTTTTCAAGTAGCCTATGTCTGTCCCCGGTGTATCGTTAACCTCCCTGCCGATCTGTACTGCCGTTTAGACGTGAAAAGCTAACAAACAGACAGACACAAAATTACATTCGCTTTTACTTTAAATTCTGATGGCACAAAAACTACACTAAACAAAACTTGACGTCTCTTTCTTCGAACCGAATAAATAAAGCCGACCAATATAGTGTCAAAACAATAGTTTACTTTTTGTGCTATCTGACTCAAGCAGAGGAAGCATGATTGAAGATGCGGTTTTCATTTTTCCTTCCCATAAAGAGGTTGCTGGTATGCGCCTTATTGGTTTCGACAAAGAAAAGATAATTGAAAATACCTTGTGTCGTTTTCATGATGGATAAAGTCATTTATTCATATAATCGGTTAAGCACGGGATGGCTGACGGGGAGAGGTCGGAGCCATAAATCATGCTAAAGCCTCCACTTTATTTTTAATCTAACCCATTCTGTGCGCATTTTCTCCTGTGTTTACGAGTGAGATCGCCTTATATAACGCATTTGTCACGGGCTCAGTAGTTTCAGAGATAAGAGAGTAGAGATCCTTATGTAGGGGTCCCGTTTTTCATTCTTACGCAATATTACCATGAATAGCTTTCCTTATGAGCTAGCGTGACGTAACTTGCTACAACTTCATTACATAGTATTGTAGCTCCTATGAATACGCACGCAAAGGTCCAAATTCTTGTAGCAGGAATCTTACCCCAATTGACAATATCTGGTTGCGTACCCAATGGTTCGGAATAAGCATTATTCTAGTTGGAAATCATGTATTAATTTCGTTGGAAACATGTTCGGGCCAATAATTACAGGCCGTAGGTAAAATAGATTGATTACGCAATACCGAGGGTGAATGGGGGCACACATCAATCATTGCTGACGTTTGAACCGATGCCATACGGCACATTCATTTGAAGTCATGCGAACATTTCGCGCCGGGGCTCTTAGCTGATTATGTCGTGTTTAAATATAATTATGTAATAGGTGTAGTGATTGATCACGTATCCAATTTACCGCTGAATGTTTTCGGTTCGGTTTTTTGAATGCGAAAGTGGTTGTTTTACTCACTGGAAAAATATATCTGGAAATAATAACATCACCACTTCCAACACCACTTTTGGTGTAAACACCAAAAGTGAACGTAAGAATACACGTAAGAATTATTGGATGTCCTAAAGGACATCCAATAATTCTTACGTCATGTCCGTGTTTCTTATGCTTACAACTATGAAAGCGCTCTTTAGCGGAGGTTTATGGTCGTCTATTTAGGTGTAATAGTAAATATCTATCTATTATTGTATTGTATTATGTATATCAGGTATCTAGTACCCATAACACGTAATACTGTGTCAATTGTCCAGTATTATTTATTTATTTATCTCTAGCAGTAATGACGATGGTGCTGATACTTATGATGACCCAGATTACAATTCAAATTCATTTATTTTGCGAAACATGGGTTACAGGGATGGTAAATGATAATAGGTACAATGAGCACAACCATGATCAGCTGAACAACATGCAAAGTTACGATTTAAGTAAATAAACAATGTCAATATCTTAGTTAGTAAATAATGTATCAATTGTCTTACTTTATACTCTATCTATCAAATGTTTGTTAACATTATAATAAGCCTTCTCAATTAACAATTCTTTTAATTTATGTTTAATAATGTTAATATTACTTTCTTTAATGCTAGCAGGTAGGTGAAAAGTTAAAAGTGCTGACTTATTTGAAGGACAATAAATGTTCTTTTCAAGGCGCTTACATTTGAATTTGTCAAATGATTGATCATGTGACTTGTTTATACTCTTCCAGGGTTCACGATGTACACGACGTGCGTGATCTGGCTCGCCTTCGTGCCGCTGTACTTTGGCACGGCGAGCCACGTGCCTCTGCGGGTCACCAGCATGGCGGTCACTATATCTCTCAGCGCCAGTGTCACGCTCGTCTGTCTGTTTTCACCTAAGGTAAGATAAAGAACCACTTTCTAAACTGAGGACTGAGCCACATAAGCGTAATATCGATATCTGTGGTGGCCGACTGCTCTACGTCCCGTTTTCCCTGTTACCTTTTTGATAACCTGATCTTCCCCTACTGTTAGTGTACCTACTAGAAGAGTTAATTATCTCCTGCGGTATGGCAGCAGAGGAGATAGCATTAAATAAAACCGACCAAGTGCGAGTCTGACTATCGCACGTACCATTATCTATGATAAAAAACTGGCCAAGTGCGAGTCAGACTCGCACACGAAGGGTTCCGTACCGTTATCCATAAGAACGGCAAAAAACACGTTTGTTGTATGGGAGCCCCCTTAAATATTTATTTTATTCTGTTTTTTAGTATTTGCTGTTATAGCGGTTGTGTAAATTTCCACTGTCTAACTACCACGTTTCATGAGATACAGCCAGGTGACAGACGGACAGTGGAGTCTTAGTAATAGAGTCCCGTTTTACCCTGTGGGTACAGAACATTAAAAATCATGGAAGTACCTAGTTTCAAAATCTACAGTATGTTCAGTTCCTCCCCTCTACCGCCGCGCCAGTCTGAATGTTTTAAAACTTAGAGTTTTTCGTTTATTCCAGCTGTATATAATCCTGGTGCGGCCGGAGCGCAACGTACGGCAAAGCATCATGCCTGTGCGCTACAGCCGCAAACCGCCGCCCGCGCAGAGCGCCATCGCCGTCGCGCATCCCGCCATCAGGAGTAAGTACACTGTTTACACTTATAAACTTATAAACTTCTGGATGCAATCTGGAGCGAAATCATTGGCAGAGATCGTCGGAGGCTTGCACCAGCAGTGAGTAGGTCCGGGCTGATAATGACGTAAGTTAACTAGCACTATCGTCGCTATTGTTGTAGGCTCTATCGTAAAAGATTGCTACTAATGCAATTTCCTAATTACAATCAGGACAACAAATCATTCGAATCAGACAGTGGTTCAGGTAGTAAGTATTATTTGTGTTTATCACATAGGTAATTAGTTAGTTTTTTATTGTACAAAGGTACAATAAAAAACTAACTAACTATGATGTTCCTCATTTAGATAACAAAAAGTTGTTATCTAAATGAGGAACATCATTTATTTATATGTTATTATAACATATGTATAATATCATTGTTCTAGAAATGCCGAGTGTGGACAAAGGGACTCAAACAGACCTCGCGGACTTCAAACTAGTCAACGGACAAACCGTCCCACCACTGGACAATAACCACAAAACTGAAGGAAAGAAAGAAGATAACAGGAAGTCTCAAGAAGAGAAAGCTATCAAGGATAATATGCCTGAAGACAAACATAAAGACGATAAGGTTCAGAAAATACTTAAAAATGATAAATTAGCTGATAAAACACAACTAAACAATTTATCGAATCACGATAAAGTTAATGTTGGGGTAGGTAATGATAAGTCAGACATGTTATAGCACAGACATTCTTCGAAATCTCTCCATGAAGTTTTCACAAAGAAACACACGGGTGTCAAAAAGAAAAGCTGCTCCTGTAAGCTTAGAGAAAGAAAGCCTGTTATAGTGTGAATGGCGGCTAAATAAACCAAGTGAATTTAAGTGAAGAACTTTAAACTAGTTTTAAGGCTGTTAACGACGTGTGACGTCATTTTATCATTAAATTAAGTTTTATAAACGTAGGTCGCTTTAATGTACATATCTTTAATAATAATCTCGTTGGTCAGAACTGTAAATAGCATTGTTATTAGATAGTAAAGTTTTTTCCGAATCTCTCTGTATATAAAATACTATAAAAAATCAAATTGTAAATATAAGAAAGCAAGACAGAAAAGTGATTTATGTAAATAAAACTTACCTTTATCAGAATACTAATTTGTGTAAGTTTGGTAAAATAACATTTAAAATATACGTTATATTATATTATAGGTACCTACCTTTCATAGCAATACATTTATCATTTATTGATTGCGTCATATTAGTTATGTTACATAAAAATTGACAAAACTTAATGAGTATAATTATTCAAGAAAACATACAATATCTATATACCCATTTTAAAGTATTTGAATATCTGCCAGATAATAATGTAAGAAACGCGTAAGTATTGCGTATTAATTAAGTAAATTGTTTAAAAATTAAAAAGGAATCTAAGCAGGCGAGAGCTATGAGCCAGGACAGTACAGACAATAAGATAGGTTTTACATCATTCTCTCTATAAGGGTAGGTACATACCTACATAGTACATCATGATCCATTAGTTGTTAACAAATAGACCGTCTCTACTGTCTTGCTCTCTCTGCTTACAATCCTGAATATTAGATAGGAACATAGTATATCTAAGTATCATATGAACCTAATTAATAAGTACTATGAATACATTTATAATTATGCCCTTGTCTACTTAGTAAGTACTTATACATTATTTATTGGGTGTAAATAAAGATTTTGATGTTGATTGTTCTCCTTTTAATAAATTTTTATTAGAGGTATTTTAAATTTCAAGTTAGTAGATTCGCTAGGTTGTTGCAGAGATATTCAAGAGAAAAAGATGACCAGAGCAAGACCCTAAGGGTTTCGTTCTGTAGTGAAACCCTAGAAAAAAGAAAAAAAGTTGTAGGTAGAAGTCAGAACTTATGTATTAGTTGCTCACAATATTATGTAGTTCGGTGCTTACCTATTACATACCTATATAGGTACTTTACTTATCTAACATTATAGTAGGGGAGCCCAAGCGGAGTTTTAGGGATTTACTCGAGCGCGGCAGATTATCATATGGGGGGCAAGATAGATAGATAGATAGATAATTCTTTAATCACCTTAAATTAAAAAGAAAAACAGATTGTGTAAAATTAAAGAAAGCAAAGGATTTGGCGGCCTTATCGCTTAAAGCGATTTCTTCCAGGCAACCAGAACAATTGAGAGACAAGAAAAGGATGGCGGTGCTTAACATTTAAAGTTACAACATATACATAAATTTAAACTAAATACTAATACACATAATACTTATACCTACATAAATCAAATCAATTATACTAAGTAACTCTATGGGACATGCTTAATAATCTAGCCATAATGCTTAATAGTAAGCATGACTATGCTTAATAATCTAGTCATAGATTGCACCTTGTAAAGTACTCTCCCCTCTACATGTGTAGGTTCGAACGTCTAGGGCAGCCGATCAGATTAGTAAAAAAATCGATCGTTAGAAAAAATCGAGCGCGTCAGATTAAAGTAAGGTAAGATAATAATATGCAGAAAGGTACATCTAGAAAGGTAAATCTTGGGACGACTTTAAATTTTGCTCTAGGTATAACTCGAAAACTAACATTCTAACAAGGTAAAGGTTTCTTGTTCGCTTCTTTACTTTACCTTAAAAAGATTGAAGTGAACAAAAAATCAAAGTGATCACTTTATTTCCTAGTTTTACATATGAATTTATAATTTGAAATTATAATTTGAATTTTGTGACGTGTCCAAGAGTCCCGTAAGGTCTAAAAGAAATAAAGCTGTTTGATGTTGATGTTGAGAGGCCGCTAACACGTTGGAGCGACGACTGACGACGACCTGGTAAAGACTGCAGGAAAGCCTGGTCTAGGACGGCTAGACATAGAATAGAATGGAAGTGCTTGGAGGAGGCTTTCACCGCCACAGGAGGTGGTCCATACATTCTTATTCTAGAATAAGAAAACTACTTAATTTTATTTTAGGTAGGTAGGTACCTAATTAAGTCAGATTTTAATCATTAACATTACCTACTCAAATAATTAAGTAGGGAAACCCATAAATTTTAAATACCTACCTACCTACACTGCAGCAGGTAGGCAAAAATGTTTGCAGCTCCTGCATGTCTAGTCTAGTCTAGACGATTGGTACCTATACTCAGTGGCGGATCATCCCCAAGGCAAAGTAGGCATGTGCCTAGGGGCGCGAGGTTACAAGGGGCGCGCGCGCGGAAAATTTTACACTAGTAAATAATTAATTATGTAAGGTAATACCTAAGTATAAAATTAATTTTATGAGTAAGCAGGTATCCGACTACTTAGAAAATATAAATGTTTATTTAATTCTGTCGAAACTTTTTATTTTTGTTCGGTGTAGAACAAAAAATACAAAAAGAAGGAAGTTAGCAAAAATCCGATGATTAATATGATGATATTGGTTGAATTGGTTGAGAGCGTCAGAGGTGGCTTTAGCGGCGCACACGCTTTTGCGGGTACGCGGCGGACATCCGCTATGAGGATCCAGCGCTCGGTTTCCGTTAAAAAAAAATTGTGTGAAATGACGTTTTAATCATTATTAGGCTGGCTGTAAGTTTTAAAATCACTTTGCCACAGATTCGCGAGATTTTGAAAGGCACTTGTATTAATGCCGCATCTTATGTTTTACTGTTTATCTGCGCCGATCCTAGGGTAAAGCGAGCGATGCCCAAGTATTCTATCCATAACGCGAAAATTCCTTATTCAAACAATCTATTTTAAGGAAAAGTAATCCATATGGTGACTTCTGAGAGAGGAGCGGCACTCCGCTTGCCGTTGTACTCTATCTGTTGTAGTCTGGATATTTATGACTTCGTAAAATTCGCTGTCAAACCACTGGAAAGTCTCGAACATTTTTGGTAGTTCACTCTGTTGTTGCAGTAATTTATATTGTTTTGGCTTCCATAATTTGTAAAGAATTTGGAGATAATTTTATAACCGATAACCACAAAAGTTTTGCGTTTCACCGTTCACATACCTAGGTATCTTATTTAATCTTAAAAAATCACTAAAAATTCGCGGCTCGCTCCGCTCGCCGTTATGTTTTTTTACCTGCCTTTCTAGCTGACCCCGCAAAACCCATATGGTCTTGGCTCTGACTTTGACAACCTCCTCTATCATGCTAACGAAAAGCTTGAAAATAATTACGGCTCGCTTCGCTCGCCATTACTTCTAGTTTTTTACCTGCCTTATTTAGGTACTTTTTTGTCAACTATTGAAGAACTTTGTCGTTCTTATGTTACTAACACCACCCCATACCGAGCTTTGCCGCGGCTCGTTCTCAGAGGGGCGCCAATGAGCTGCTTGCCTAGGGCGCTGTCGACAATTAATCCGCCTCTGCCTATACTACCTACCGTACCGAGAGAATCTTAGCGATACCCATTTTGCGGTAGGTTTGTATGGCAAGCGACAGCAATAACGACACTTTTATTGCCGACATCAGGGACGGGTGAAATTTCACTCGTCCCTGGCCGACATAATGCCAAAAAAGAATAGGTTTCTAAGCTCTAATCATCAATGTTGAGTTGAAAACAGCCAGAGTGAGGAGAGATACCTGGCGGGCGTCGTCGTCGTAGGACTGGACCACGAAAAGAATTCATGTTGTTTATTTATTTATTCAAGCTTAATAATTATTAACATCAAGACTAACGACCTAACTACCTATCTTTAATTAATACAAGTTGATGGAGCCATTCTTAAGGCAAGTGGCGGCGGCGGCGCGCCGCTTAGGCGCAGCTCGGCGCCGCGCCGCTGAAAAAGAAGTTGAAGAAGTTGTTTTGTTTATTTTGGATATTTCGAAAAGTTCCAATTCAAAGACAAAATTTTCAAAACCATAATAGGTACAAACATATTGAAAGAAAAGCTTTAAACACGCTCTGAAAAAACGGATAAAACTCAATTAATTTTTGTCGGTGGTGTGGATTTTGTTGTTACAAAGGACCTTAGAGTAACTAAACAGCAAAGGACAATCAAAATATTCATAGATTGTTGCGAATTTGTAACATGGACGAGGACATACTCGCCGAGCGCTTGAATCAGGGCGGTGGTGATCTGAAGGGTCTCCTTCCGAAGGAATTCATTAGGAAAATAATTTTTCCACGGCCACAAAAGCGGCGTGAACTAAAATTCCAGCGAAAACAGCTGAAAGATGCTGCAAATGATATGCACCGATCACTGGATTTTCAACCGTGAGTAATATTTCGATGTTGGTCAAAGACACGGATTAATCTGGTAGTCAAAACTGGTTTAGTCTAGTTTAGTGAGTTAGCCAGTTTCCTAAAATAGAGAAGATTGACTTAGGGTTAGTACATAAACGATTTCGAACTGTTATCTTTTATTTATTACAGAGAAGCAGTTGATGTAGCAGCTTTAGCCAAGAAGCTAAAAAATAAGACAGATGTAGAGCTCAATGACCTTAAAGTATTGAAGAATATTTTACTGGATAATGAGAAAAACACAAATTTTATACTCTCACAGGAAGGGGCTTTGCGAGGGATTGTCAGGGAGCTCACAGGTATGACATTGCATAGTTGTACACATTTGGAGAGGTACTTATTGGCCAATTTACAAAAAATAATCGCAGTTTGATTCTATTGAAACTTTTAAATATCTATTATCCCTTTTTTTTGATTGTATTGATAATGGCAAAGTATGTTCCGGTTTTTTGTTACAGGGAGTGATGTGAAGAGGCAGGAGCAAGCAGCAGGCATCCTGTGTAACCTGGCCCTAGCGGGAGCGGAGACTGTCCTTCTACTGGTCAAGGTGACCAGTGTCTACCTGGCTCTCACCTTAGACACACAAAATGAACAGCTGGCCGTGGGTATCATAGCATAATATGATTATACTAAGTACTTTAGCCAAATGTTTGTAAACAAACTACCCATACTTAACTTAAGTCTAATTTGTTGTATGTATGTTACACGCAATTTATATTTAAAGTATATATTGTGTATATATTTTAGATGTATACTTCAATAAATAATGCTATCAGTTAGGTTTGTCTGTAACTGAACACCAAGCGTGTGAATTTAAGTTAAATTTGCAGTAGTTTCTTACCAACATTTCACATTGAATTTGGCTGGAGTAAACAGCCTCTGCAGTCTGCTATACTAGTGTGTTTATTTGCATCCATAACTTATAATTTGAAAAGGTCTAAGCCATGACTCGTATTGGTTTATAGGTCCTTTCCTTTCATATAACATTGGAACTCTTCCTTCTTTAGAGGTGTTGATGTAATCTTTCCAGGTGGTAACCGCATGGACGGTAGGCAACATGTTGGGTGCGGGGCGAGCCGCGTGCCGCGCGCTGGAGGCGGCGGGGACCGTCCCCCCGCTGTGCCGGCTAGCGCGCCGCGGGGGGGACGCGGCCGAGGCCTCCCTCTATGCACTCTGCTTGTATGCTAGCGAGATGGGGGATGAGATGAGGTATACAGAACCAAACTTATACAAAATTATAAAACACCTGGATTTTCTCCGAAAATATAAAAATGTCCCAAAACTTTGAACTTCGACGGGACTTGAACCCGCAACCCTACCTCAATACGGGATGCTCTGCCAATAGCGGCACGAGGCCGCGAGGTCAAGTGACGTAGGAGTCGAAAAACTCTGGGACTTAGTTCGGACTCAAGCGCTGATAGCTCCACCTACAGGAGAAACACTGAAGTTTTATCAAAACCTGCCGCCCGCTCTCCACTTCACTGCGCTTGCCCGCCTCACTGCTGACGCAGATTTCGGCGGTACAAATAATCATTCCGGACGTTTTTTATACGGTGTCTGGCACCGCATACCGCAGCGTTATGCGTTGTTATCAAGAGACCAAGGCCTACGACTTGTCAGTTCCTGGATGCGGCTGATGACAAAGCGCCAGCGCCATGGTTATCATTAGGGGAAGCCGATGGCTTCCTACTAGCTAGCGACTAGCTTATGCTGATGATGATGATTTTATGACATTAAATGTGATTTTGTAGTGTTTGGATTATTAAAAATTGTGGCAGAGTTGCATGCGCCATAAATCTTGGTGAATATCCTGTTATTGATTTATGTGATTTAGATATGCCTTCTTCAATACCGGATCAATAATGTAAACAATTGAGATCTATCAGTTGCGTGTATCTTGTTTGGTACCTACCTATCACCCATAATCAAGATACAAAAAAAAATGCATTAGGTATTTTGTACTTTCAGCGTTGACCGCCTCAGGGAGATCATCGAGTCGACCGCCAAGCTGCGCTGTAAGGGCGTGTTTCGCCTGTACTTCATACTGAGCTGCCATCGAGACTTTGTAGACAACGGACTGCTAGAGAGTGCGATTATCGACCGTATTGAAGATTTGATGATTGCTCATCGGTAAGTTCTCATAAAGTCTATCTAGTAGTGAAAGCTTGAATATAAAATAATTACAATCTAGCAAATTTATTTATAATCTAGTTGGCAATACTGTCGAATGAATGCTTTTGATACAATGACGCAACGCAAAGTCTTTGATACTTGTTCGGTGCTCGTTTTGTTGATTTGATAGTTTCTTCTTGCGATTTTGTGGAGTATTCCTTGATACTAGCTGTTTCTCTCAAACATTAAATATACCTCGCGGGCGGTTGATATTACTGCGTCGTCAAACACGAAAATTGGTGTTCGATACACCGACTCCTTTTCTCATGAAACTCGTCATGAGTCTCATGATGTTTCAAAGAAACCGATGATGGTTTTCAATCAAAATGGTACTTCAGCGGACCGGACTGCAGCTGTAACAGGTGTCCTTTTTATGTGCTAGCACCTTAAAAAAAGGATTTCTATTTTTTCCGGGGCGAAGCCGGGGTGGGTCGCTAGTTGTAAATATCACTTTTCTATTTGATTGCAGAAGCGCACTTTTTGGCACGGAGCTCAATCAGTTTTTCGATCACTCTACCACGCGCAGAGTCCGCGCAAGCGGCCGTGGCCCATACACTACGTCACCATAGTTCAGTCTTGACGTACTCAAAGCTTCGCATAGAGCTATGCGAGAAGCGTCTGAAAGCCGGTTGTATATAACACTTTGAGGCGGTAAAATCTATTCATTACTAAACTCACAACGTGATTCTCGAACCAAAGCTGGCTATCAAAAGTGACCCCCAAGTTCCAGCGAGCCTCATCTACCCGATCAACCGCAACTCCTTTGATCTTAACATCTGGGTTACTACGTAGTTTAGTGATTGGTCGCTTGGTGCCCAAAACTATATACTTAGATTCCACGGGGTTAAGTACGAGAGCGTGACGCATAGATCAGTCTGGTTTTGCCAAACATTGCAAAAAAATCTAAAGAAATCATAGAATTTTCACGGCACGCTCTGCTCGCCGATATGTTTTTGTCCTCTGCCTGTGGTCCGGCCCTCAACCCATGTTTGAGACTAGCATGCTTGTAGCTGTCGCGTGCGCTCACACGTGCCAGTTTGGCAGCCCCCCGCGTCCCTGCTTACCAGATAATGGCTTGCCAGTTAGTGTATACACATGACAGTACGTGCACGTGCACGGAGCTGTTAATGCAAGTGTCTCTGCTACAGGCATGTTAACTTCCGGCTTAGGGTATAGTCATAATGATTTTTATCCAATGATACTCCAGAAAACCTCCGTTTTGTTTGTTCCCAGTGCATGTGCCGCCACGCCTGATTGCTGCGACCTGTTGTACGCCATCCGTACGCTCGCCTCCCTTTCGGCAGAGGCGTACTACCGGTTTCTCACATACATCAACCAGATTACAGAAAGAAGGCAGCTCTTCAAATCTTTGAATGAGGTAGGTAACTGTAACTTTATGGACTTGGCTCAATATATCCAGCACCGCTACCGCACGGCACAGTAAGCATTTGGGCTTAAACTCGTTATCTTTAAATACACAATGACAAGATTGCGCACCGCGAGCTTCAAGCGAGTGGCCTGCGCGCTGTTTGTTATATTATGCCGTTACTGTAAAATGTATCCCATTGTAAGGAATTATCGTATATTTGTGGTGTGCGGCAGTCGTGCGGTCCACATCTGCGACAATCTTAAGGTCCTTCCCAACGCCGAAGCGCAAGCCCAGCTCCTTGTCTAACGTAGAATACCACCTCTGTGGTGCGGTGGGCGAAGGTCCGCCCGCGACGCAGGAGGTTGCGGAACCGATTCCCGCCTCGGGACAAATGTTTGTACGATCTGCAGATATTTGTTCAGAGGTTTCTGGTCGTTATCTATGTATAATAAAAAATATATCTATCTATGCATTGTATTATGTATACCAGTTATCTAGTACCCATAACACAAGCTCTGGTTAGCTTGGGGCTAGATAATGCTGTGTGAATTGTCCAGCATAATAATTGTAATCAGTGATTAAGAGAATCGAATCCGCAACATTCTGCGTCGCTAATTGAGCCACATAGGTCGTAACCGGACAGACACCGGCGTGCGGCGACGACGGCGGCGGCTTAGCAAATAAAAAAACGAATGCTTTACGTGTTTAAGGTTTAAACTTCGTGAAAACTCCAATAATACTGTATCATACTTCAGGACGTCCACCTACAAGCCAGCTTGCTCTGGTTCTACGGGAATGTTCTTCAGAAGCAGCAAGTCTTCACGCAGAACACGGAACGGAAGAATCAACCTGGAAACGAGACCATGGACCCAGAACCAAACTAACCAACACCAGTTGGAAATGACCAACAGGGTCCATCTGGTGGGAACGTCCAAGAAGATTAGGCAGACATGTATTGGTAGAAACCACGTGAACTCTTCGCCTGCTGGAAATGGTGGAAGCCAAACGCTCTGATGGCAGAGATGAGGATTCCTGGATGCCTATGCCACAGTTGGAAGTCATGTCAGTAAGAATAAAACCACATTTAAATTGCAATAAATATTTTATTGTATCAATAATAAATAATAATCATCATAATAGATAATAATTCAAGGTTAATATTGGATAAGACTACGAATATAGCATTTTAACTTTAATACTTCACTCACAAATACAGCGTAAAGGCCGGCGTTCACTAGAGCGGTACGATCTATTATTGCTTTCGTTTATCAGTTCCTTTATCCAAAAATTTATACCGTGAATATTTAGAAATATAAAACAAAAACCAAGGACATTCCATCTTTGTTTTTCTATATTGTTTAGGTTCTGATTTGCTCTTTCAGTTTTATCTAATTATAATTCCCTATGCTACTTTATATGGACTATTTGAAACAGCAAACCATTCAGTCTCATTCAATTTGTTAAATCATTTGCAGTGAATACATCGATACGTCCTGCGAGTAACGCGGTATTCCTTCTCGGTAGACTCGCGCCGACCGTACCGCTCACTCACCGGCTCCATACAATATAGGTCATTCAAAAATGCTAATATTGGCAGTAATTTATTTGAATAAAAATTTCACTTTACTCTTACATGTAGGGTATAGAGAAAAGCTAGACTAAATGTTAGAATCAAAATCGAGGCACCAAACCGAAATTATTCAAATTTAAAATCTAGCTTTAGTTGTCATCCCTCTTCTAGAATGAAAACGAGAGAGAGAGCGAGCTATAAGGCGTGCCTGCGAAGATCGGCGTAATTTGGAAAAAAAATCTAGTCTCCTAGTTACATTCTTATTGCGTTGCCGTAAGGCCTACTTTTGTACATCCGATATCGTGCACAACCTGACGATAAAATCATTTAATTCCAAATAAGTATGTACAATATGTACATGTTTTAGAAACTTTAAAATCTTGTAATGTTTAGTAACTAAGGATTTTAACGTAACGTAACGTAGGATTTTAGTTTTTATCTTTGTAATACTCGTAGCAGTTGCTGCAAAATTGACTTTATTCGTCTGAAGTTTGTATGAATCACTAACGCCATCTAGTTTGGCTTCGAAGCTTTGATTTTATCGTCACTGCGCGTCAGTCAACGTAGCTCTTACATTAGAAACTACGTGCATCTAGGCATTACCGTTGGACTGGGGAGGTAGAGTGTGTGTATGTATGTTGTATGTAGTTAGGTATGGTCGGCGGCGTGCTTGCGGTGCGGACGACGCGGCCGCGGTCGATTGCCTTCTGCATTCACTGTCGATACTGGAAGTTAAGATAACTGTTAGGAAGTTTACGGACATCCTACATAGATATTACTAATCCCTGTGATTTATACCCTAGGCCTCGTTTGCGGAGACGCGGGGCGTTGCGTGTGGCGTAGCGTATCTCCTCTCTCTCGTACTCTGCAACGCCATTGTGTTTGAATTCAGTGAGGGCCGCGTCACCGGCAACGCGCGACGTCCTGTATCTCCGTAGACGAGACTCACAGTTTGAGAGCAGATCAGGGCTCGGTTTTGGGACTACGGTAGACTCGCATAAGCCCTGATCAGGGTCAACCATAGTCGTAAAACCGACCCCTGATTTAGGTTCAAAGAGTGTAAGGGTTACCTAATGGTCTCAATTCAAAAGTGTGTTCAGATGTCGCCCAAACTAAACATAAATAAGTTGACAGAACTAAAAATGTTGCCGTTCCTTTCATTAACGATCGATATAAAAGGATGTCAACTTAGTTTAGGCGACATGGTGAATTGAAACCAATGTCTACGACGAATAGTCTAAGTTATTGGCATGCCCTAGATCGCAATGAAGAAAGACGTATACAAGGGAACGGATACCTTTGCATTGCACAGTAGGCAAGCACGGGGACTGTTCTCCAGGGTAGAATATGGATGGACTATACATAAGGACATCGCATCGTCATAATAAGTACCTACTACATTTCGTACATTGAAGTTAAAGAAGAGGAAGGAATTTAATATTTAAATAATTTGTGATTTTGATGAGACGTAATTATTTTATTCTATATTCTACACTAGCCAAACTTCTTTTAGAATGTTTGTAAACAAACCACGACACAAATAACTAAAACGTAACAACACAAGTAACAAGTCGACAAGTAATGAAAATTGCATATAAAAAGATGTGGCAACAGAGTCAAATTTAGTAATAATGATATATTTAAGTATGGGCGGTTTATTTACAAACATTCTACATCGAGTTTGGCTAAGGAATAGACAACAATCCCCGTGCTTGCCCTACAGGACCAAAAGCTGGCACGTTACAGAGGAGGCTACCTACCAATAGTAAGGGAACAGAGATCGAGCCGAGGACCTTAATAGCTGAAGTAATTTTATTTTCTTAAACATGCGCGGAAATATTGTCATTACTTTTGAATAAAGAACACGCGAAGTATCATATTTACGTACACTGAAAAACCAAAATCACTTCCCGGTGCGTTCTTTGAATTTGGAACGAAAAGCGCGCCGGTAATTCACTTCCCGGCGCGTTCTTTGAATTTGGAACGAAGAGCGCGCCGGCAATGTCATTGTAATGAGGGATGGCATAGATGTTTATATCAAAGGCTTTTCAAGCCTAGCGTAGATATCTAAGGCTAGCTAATTCAATCAACGCATACATAGATTTAAAGTATCCATCTAGCTAAATTTAACTATTAGCTAAATTTAGAAAAATGATCGTTTTTGGTTTTTTTTTGTCTGTGCTTCTATGCAATAAATAAATTTCATTTCATTTCAATGTTGTATGAAACGGTGTGCTGTTTGAATTTAGAACTTTTTCATGTATCGTACACATTGCGTTCTCGTGGCTGTATAGCCACAGATGCGTTTACCTTTTGGCACAAACTGTAAAATAAAATAAAAAATTGGCGGTTACGCGGAGTTCGTTGTTATTTTGTTAATAAAATTAAATGTATTATGTAAAAGGCCCTTTTTTATTAACTTTTTTTAAGAAAAGCAATATAAATGAAAGGCAATTGCCTGTCTCGTATCAAACTCATACTCGACCTGCAATTGCCTATTTCGTTGCCTTTGCAATAATGTACTATTGTTTAGTGTAGTTAGGTATCTTAGTAGGCTCGGAAACAAAAGCATCTGCCCAGCTGTGCGACACGGCAGGTTAGGTTACAGTTACCGTGCTGCTAGTAGCTAGTAAGTAAGAGCTGTAGGTACAGTTTCAACCCAGTTAGTCAGAAATTAAAGTAGTAAACTGTAAAACAACATATTCTCAAAGTCTCACCGTTACCATGCTGAATCATTTTGGTAACAACTACTTGCAACTCTGGGTATGTGAAATTAGGGTCCACATTACTGTTTATGCTCGGCAAAAAGTTCTCTTTTTTGGGGCTTAGACGGCTTTCTGAAAATTGAACAAAAGTGAAATAGAGTAAAAAAAGTCGGAAATGTCCATCATCACATTACCTAACAATTTCGGTTACGGGTACGGGGAGAACGAGAGTGACCACCATCGTTATTTCTTTTTTACCGAACCTGTAGCATGCATGAGACAGTAAAGCAAGACACGGTTTTCGCTAAGTAGGTAGGTACCTATTTGGTCTTTCTGTGCAGCCACACAACGCGTATGAGTTACCTATACCTACATATCTTTTTTAAAGCGGTGCATTGCACGAGCAGCCGATACGGCTGGTTAGGTAAACAATGACTCATCTGGACATCCCCCCCATCATAACCAATTCCTCTGCCAAGAGATCTTTTTTTAAGAGCTTTATGTAGGTATCCTAATAGCTTGTAATATAAAAAACTAGACGGTTATTTCGAGGACAATGTTTTACAGAAACCAGAGCACGCTGTCAGCAGCGTTTACGGTCTTTGTGTGCGTGATGCTCCCAAGTTCCTTCTGAGAGTCGGTTTTACAGTTGGAATGTAAAAAAGTGGTTCCTACCTGGTTGTTCTTGTTCTGGACTCTTCCCATTGGTGACTTCGTTGGAGGTTGAGGTTGGTTGCGGCTTCTTGTTCTTATGCTCGTAACCGTTCTGTCGAGGTCTGGAAGTGTGGTCTGGGAACAGAATGATGCTAATGACATCTCGTAACGTAATACACTATCCTCTACCTCATATGTGTGTAGGTAGGTACAGATTTCTCTGCATATATTTAGTTACATGGGTATTTATAAGTCGTGTAGATAAATAATGGGACTGAAGATGACAGCAAGACATCACGCGCGGGACGCTTAGATCATATTTGATCAACTGAGAGTTAACTAACTATAATATATAAAATTCACCTAACAAGGAAACCAGACAGACTATGCTGATCCATATCCGTAACCGTATTATAGTCTTACTATTGACGTAGACGGTGGCGCCGCCGCGGTGTAGGGGCTGCCCCCCCAGCTCGGGCAGCAACACGCCGGCGGCGGCGCGCCGCGCGCATCGCCCGCGCCCGCTCACCTCTCTGCAACCAACCGATGCAGCATGGTTAGGTACTGGGATTAGGTACATAACTTCAACATATCACACGGGCTGACCACAGAAACCCCAACTTGGGACAGTACCTACTACAGACTACTGAGTTGTAGAATTAGTGGAACAGTGGTTAATAGTTTTTAAACTGTCTCTAAACGAACACAGACTGAGCATTGGCCACATCGACCAATCAGAGTGCAGTTTATTATTTTACGAGTAAAGTGATCGCCATAGATTTAGTAAAATGAGGCTGTGATTGGTTCACAGGTTTGTTTGTTTATTATCTTACGGATACCTAAGCTTAGAAAAATTATAAATTTATGTAGGTATTTCAGTTTTTCACGCTATGAAATACCTAGTAGCGCAATGATATTACGTCATGTCATACGCGAGTAGGCTGGAAAGGCAAACTAAAAAGTATCAACTGTCATCAACAACATCATCGCCTTTGTACTACCTAGTACAGTACCACACAGCCAACTCACGTCATGACCAAAGAAAGATTTAAGTAAATCGTTGTCATGACCATATGGCGTTCACTGCGTCCAGTGCTTTCGTCAAGTTACGCGCGCAACTTGAAAAAGTAAATTAAAAATGCGTAGGTGTTGGTAATAAGAACGCACCCATACTGTGATCGATATGTTGGTATCACATTTTTGTTACGAGGTTGGTTGTATTGAACTGCCCTTCCTCTACCTTTTTTTCTTTGTAAAACCAGAAGTACAATAAAACTATTTGCAATCTCAATGTTTTATATTTATTTCCCAACATGGTAGCAGAGCGTGGTTGGGAAAATTAAATACAGTAAACACGCAGAAGAAAATTGAAATCCGGCAAAAGTGTTTTATCAGTAATTTTCAGTTCTGAAGCCACTGGATAACCTAACTTTGGAGGAAGCCGCGTGGTGTGCTCGGTCACATACCGACAAAACGGTGATAAAATTACTCTGAGATGTCGAATACAGGTCATAATACATTTCATATCGACAGACTCGTTGGCCGAGAAAACTATGTGAGTTGGAAATTCGCCGTACAAGCATATTTCGAATTGGAAGAACTGTGGGGCTGTGTCACCGGTACAAATACGGATGAGAAGAAGGAAATCAAGGCAAAATCGAAGCTTATACTATTGCTAGACCCAATCAACTATGTACATGTTCAAAGCGCTACAAAATGCAAGGAAGTGTGGGAATCCTTGGAGCAAGCTTTCGATGATAGTGGACTTTACAGAAGAGTAGCCTTGCTACGTGATCTCATAACAAGTACCTTAGACTCCTCTCGAAGCGTGGATGATTATGTGAACAAAATTATGTCCACCGCACACAAGCTCAGAAATATAAAGTTTGATATCAACGATGAATGGCTGGGAACACTAATGTTGGCTGGCTTGCCTGAACAATATAAACCTATGATAATGGGATTGGAGAGCTCAGGTATCAAAATTAGTGCAGATTCTATTAAAACAAAACTCCTGCAGGAAGTTCAATGCTCGGAAAACTCTGCATTCTTCACTAGGAAAAAGGCCACTCAAGGAAATCAAAGCACAAATAAGGTCAACAAAGGACCGAGATGTTATAATTGTAATAAACATGGACATTTTGCTAAAAACTGTCGTGCTCCGAAGAAAGCTCAGAAAAATCCTGATAAGTCAGAAGAGAATAAAAGTTTTGTTGCAGCTTTTTCAGCCTCTTCACAGAAAATGAATCCGGACCTGTGGTACGTGGACTCAGGTGCCTCCATGCACATGACCAATAAATGTGACTGGATGTATGATGTGACAAGTCCTCCGGTACCCACCATAACTGTTGCCAGTAAGACACCACTACCTGTGGAAAGTATGGGAAAGGTAAATTTATTGATGGATAATAATGAAGATAATAAAATTCAGGTAAAACAAGTTTTATATATACCTAAGCTTGCGGCAAACCTCCTATCAGTGAGTGCAATGGTGAAAAATGGCTGCAAAGTAAATTTTAGAGACAAAGGCTGTGATATTTATGATAAAAATGACAAACTCTTGTGTTCAGCCTTGTTAGAGAACAACTTGTATCTGCTAAATACCCATAGAGAAGTATTTTCGAATCTATCATGCTCAGATAACTTATGCAATGCTGTCCTGTGGCATAGACGCATGGGACACCTGAATTTTTCAGATGTCAACAAGCTGCCAGAGTATGCTGAGGGAGTGAACTTGTTTGATAAGCAGAAAGGTCCGATCACATGCACCACCTGCCTCATGGGAAAACAGGCCAGACTACCCTTCAACAATGTTGGTTCGAGAGCATCACAACAATTGCAGCTTATACATACTGATTTATGCGGACCTATGGAACAAGAGTCACTGGGAGGTATGAAATATTTTATTACCTTCATAGATGATTATACAAGAAAAGTTCATGTTTATTTTTTGAAAAACAAGCTGAATATCTTAGAAGTATTCAAAGATTACAAAAACAGGGTAGAAAATGAAACTGAAAAGAAGATCAAAGTTATTCGCTCAGATAATGGAAAAGAATACTGTAATAAAGATTTTGATAACTTCTTGAGCAGGCATGGAATAGAGCATCAAACAAGCACTCCGTACTCACCCCAGCAGAATGGTCTTGCTGAGAGAATGAACAGGACCCTGGTAGAAAGAGCTAAGTGTATGTTACTGGATGCTAAATTGTCAAAGAAGTTGTGGGCAGAAGCTCTAGCTACAGCAGCCTACGTCATAAATAGGTCACCTACAAAATCAATTCAGGGTAAAACACCCATGGAGATGTGGTCTGGCAAGAAACCTAACCTATCAAATGTCAAAGTTTTCGGCTCTGAAGTTATGACACAAATACCTAAAGAAAAACGCCAAAAATGGGACTCTAAATCTAGAAAATTGATATTTGTTGGATACTGTGAATCTACCAAAGGCTATAGAGTGCTTGATCTTAAAACTAATAAAATAATCAAAACCAGAGATGTTACTTTTTTGGAAAATGTTGAAAGGTACGATCATAATACGTACATACCTTGTGTATCCAACAGTAATCCTGAGATGCATCCACCTGAAGAAGACTGCGAGGAGGAATTGGAGAACACAGAACATTCCTTGAGTGAAGAATACCTCTCTGGTGACAATGATGACCCATCCTACATACCAGATGAAACAATTGATATAGACACACCAACACGTAATATTACTTTACGTTCGCGCAAAGCTGTCCAGTATGCAGAAAGGGATGGGCATGATGTCAGTTACTATTGTCCTGTGCTTGACTTAAATGATCCTCAGACTCTAGATGAAGCCCTTTCATCTCCTCACGCAGAACAGTGGAAGAAAGCAATGCAGGAGGAATATGATTCTTTGATTAAAAATAAAACCTGGTCACTTGTTAATTTGCCAACTGGTAAAAGAGTTTTACCTAGTAAATGGGTCTTCAAGACAAAAACCAATGAGAAAGGCGAGATTATTCGATTCAAAGCGAGATTAGTCATAAAAGGGTACGCTCAGAGAAAAGGAAGTGATTACAATGAGGTATATGCTCCAGTAGTACGATACAGCTCCATTCGTTTTTTGATTGCACTGGCTGCTAAGTATGACTTAGAAATGGTTCAGATGGATGCAATAAGCGCATTCCTGCAAGGAGACATAGACACTGAGATTTATATGTCTCCACCAAAACCTTTTATAGAAAATGCTCAAGTATGTCATCTACATAAATCAATCTATGGACTTAAGCAAGCTAGCCGGCAATGGAACCTTAAATTGAATGATATACTACTTAAAATTGGACTGAAAAGATCAAAAATTGATCCATGCATATACTATTTGGTAAATAAATCAACTATGATATACACTGCTGTGTGGGTAGATGATTTCTTAATTTTTACAAATAATAAAAACACAACTGAAGAAATTAAGGAAAAATTAAAGAAGGAACTTGATATGAAGGACCTGGGTGAATTAAAACAATGTATTGGTATAAATATATGTAGAAATCGTGAGGCAGGTGTTATAACAATGGACCAAGAAAAATACATTAACCTTGTATTGGAACGTTTTGGTATGTCTGAATGCAAACCAGTTCGCACGCCGATAGAGGTGAATGCAAAATTTGTTGAGAATACTGAAGACATAGATGATAACTTCCCATATAGGGAAGCAGTAGGATGTCTCATATATCTGGCACATGTGACTCGACCTGATATTGCCTTTGCAGTCAGCAAATTAAGTCAATTCTGTAATAATCCAGGAAATCAACACTGGCATGGAGTAAAAAGGGTCATGAGATACCTACAAGGAACCAAGAACCTAAAGTTGTATTATGTCAAAGAAAACTCAAGAGAGATAACTGGATATTGTGATGCAGACTGGGCCAGCGACCCATTAGATAGAAGGTCGTGCACGGGTTACACTTTTCTGTTTCAGAGTGGCGCTATTTCTTGGAATTCATGTAAACAGCAGACTGTGGCGCTCTCTACAGCTGAGGCCGAGTACATGGCCATGGCGTCGGCAACCCAAGAGGCTCTATGGATCCAGCAACTACAGATTGAGCTCGGGCAAACTATGGACAGTGCTCTAGTTATATTCTGTGATAATCAAAGTGCTATAAGACTGGCATCAACGGACTGTTATAAACCAAAAACTAAACATATAGACATTCGTTTACATTTTCTTAGAGAAAATATTGTTAACTCTAAAGTTAAGTTCTTATTTGTGAGCGGTAATAATATGGTTGCAGATAATTTAACTAAAGGCACTACGTATGAAAAACATTTTTATTGTATAAGTAAAATGGGTTTGCGTTCTGCAGGGAGTGTTGGTAATAAGAACGCACCCATACTGTGATCGATATGTTGGTATCACATTTTTGTTACGAGGTTGGTTGTATTGAACTGCCCTTCCTCTACCTTTTTTTCTTTGTAAAACCAGAAGTACAATAAAACTATTTGCAATCTCAATGTTTTATATTTATTTCCCAACAGTAGGTACATTATTTAGGGCATTTAGGTAGGTAGGTATCGATTGAAAAAAAAGATTGATTGAATTTTTTGTGGTGCATTAGCACTATAGGATCTAATTGAGACACATTTCAAAAATCGGTGTAATACCCTATTCCTTCGCTCTCTGAGTACTGAAACGTACCCTCAAGAGTTGACTCAAGAGTTTTCGCTTCGCCATCAGTTCGGCTTATTTGAACCTAGCAAGTTCTAGTAAACAAGTACCTACCTAACATTAATTCATCTACGTCTGTGCCTCTAATCTACCTGTCTTTTATGTGCTTGCTAATTGGTCTATGGTTGATCTTAGCAAGCAACTTCCGAATCCGGAAAACTGCCAAAACAAACCCGCAAAACAACTGTTTTTTTTAAATTTAGACTTTCAAATGTTCACTTATCGTTAATATATATAATCGTTAAACTCATAAAAATATTACTCATAATAATAATTCTCACTCTCTGATCGGCTCCCGCCAAAAGTCCGGCGTGTGGTGCACCGGCGGGAAGTGGTAGTTGTTTTGAAATCCGAACGCGTCCAATCCAGTGGCGCGCAGGCTCGCGTGCAGAGAATTCTTCATACACTGCAACTGGGTACGACAAGTACATATATTATGATTTTTTTTAAATATTTTGAACTTGTTGTTTTTAGATAAAAATATTGCATGATAGGAAATAAAATTAACCAGAAATGCATAATGCACACTGACAAAACTAAATAGGCTATAGCGGGTAGGTAGGTACTAGGTGGAATAGTAAATGTTAGGAGCTATGCACTGCACATAGTATGTGCAGTGCATAGCTACTAACATAAAAAAAGGATATATATGTATACCTATATATATAGTATATAGGTACGTTGATTATTAGCAGATAAAGACAGGTTGGTAATTAAATAGAACCCACCAGCATACATGTCGATTTTTGCAATTCAAAAGTGCAATTAGGCGTAATCTATGGTGCTTTCTATGCAAATTACTTAGATGTTTGTATGAAACTAAGTGAAATTTTAGACTAGACAACAGAAACAACGTGCTCACTAAGAGCCAGCTTTAACAATCACTTTTCTACCAAGCAAACAAGATAAAAGACAACGCAACGAAGACGGGACAGAACAGAAATTAAACCCAAACCATGCGTCGGCTGTACGTAACTCTAAAGATGGTACTAATTTTATGTGCGTTTATGTACTTAGAAGTTTTAAAAATCGTTGACGTCACGCGTTGTCCCGTCCGCGTCCGCGTTTCACTGCTCTGCAGCTACCGACGTGGCTTCACACGATTACGGAAATTTGTCGCAATAGGTACCTATACCTACTATAGGCTGCAAAGACATTGTCTCGTGCCAAACTCTCTTAGCTTAAGTGAGAGGAAAGCAGAGATTGGATAGGACATGAGTAACGTTGATACGGAATTGATAGAATAGTCAGCAGATTGCTACAATTGCAGCAAAGCTATCAACTCTGCCTCGGACAGAGTTTGCTTCAGCAGACTTGATCACCTAGAGCCATATCTGTAACCGTCTGTTTGTAAGCTTTTGCTTGACATCAGGAAGCCAAGCAATCTCGCTCTCATTACGAGACCTAACAATAAAAAGGCAAGGGCAGAAAACATGGTTCCAGGTAGATCCAGCTGTTTGGTGAAGCTACATCGGCAGCCGGCAGGCGCATGCGCGAGTCCGGGACGTACGTGTGCGTGCCTCGCGGCCGTGCCGTCAAACAAGAGGTTAGTGACTGCGCCGCCCGCGCCGACGACGCCTGCCGCCGCCACCTCCACACACATACACACTTAATACCAACACTTGTAACTATTTCAGTACCTACCTACATCTTACCACTCATTGCTAAGTATAGTATCTATAGGCCTGGATTCTCTTGGTCGATTACGTGCAAGTTACAATCAGAACGAATGCTCTGCTCCCTGAGAACCAAACTGGATGATTTTCCCCCCAGATTTTCCAGAGGTAGAGATACTTAAATGGAAAACTTTCAGAGATCGAATGACAGTCATGTTGAATAGAGGAAATGCAGGCAATAATGGGTTATTTGTTTACGCTGGGATTTAAAAAAAAGGGACACATTAATTCACGTTATCAACGATCTTTCCAAAACTGCTAGAAAATACAGTACGAGTAGGTTCATCATCACTAACCATGGACCTTACATGCGAGGATAGCTTTAGTAAGAAATTGTAAGGTTCTTTGTGTGTTTGACACCGAATTAATAATATTACTGTTGTTTGTCGATATTTCCCATTTTTTTGTACCTACACCTAAAAGTAATATCGGTAGCTACCAGTTTGATTTAGTGCATCCCATTCTAACCTAAAGAAAGCCCTAGCTCAGGTTGTGCATTGATTTATGTTAGGATAGAATAAATGTTTTGTGGTTACCTCTCTGCGCCTGCGCTCAGCCTCGGCCCGCAGCCGGCGCACGAGTTTCTCAGCGTCGGCGAGTCGCGCGCGCAACTCGGCGCGAGACTCCGCGTTGTCCTCGCCACCAGACGTGGTGGCACCCGCCGGCGCCGCCTTCTCCTCGCAACTCACACATTTCGGTATTACTTCGAGTTCACGTATTTTTCTAGAATATTTTATTAATTCTTACTTCATCGTATCACAGACAGAAAATGTTGGCCTGATTTTATGAACGACTACATACTCTGCTTGAACCTTGACCAACTGTCGGAGCTGAACCACGTGAGCCTCGGCTGCCTGCACTTCACTCCTGGCTTCTGCCACTTCTTGCTCCAAACGACCAACTTCGCTTTTCAGATCTATTTCCTGAAATTGTAAATCCTATTTCTAGCTACCAATAATAACAGGCCTTGCTGCCAGAATGTAGAAAAATTTAGTAATATTTTTTATTGAAATAGTTGCACGCATGCTTAATTGATGGGCAATGGTGATATTTTATACTAATTTCTGGAGCTAAAATTCATATCGTCGATGTTCTCGAGTCATCATGACTGATTTGTTAATGTTTCACCTCGCTGTTTTCGACAATCTCTTCGTTACTCGGAGTAGGCGAAGTTTGTATTGGAGACGACTCCTTAGATTCCTTGTTGAAGATCAACTGGAACTGCAAGTCTGAAACAAAAGCACCCTCATCAGCATGGCAATAATCTCACTAATAAGTAGAAATTTCATCTTGGTACCAAATTTGTCAGTAGACTTGTAGCACAGATTTGTGACTTGTAGGTACTTCAGATTCAGTTGGAGTTATTCTTAAAAAATAAGTCTGTCCAATCTGTTTGCGTGAAATGTAAAAGCAAGTGACTCATCAGCTCATCAGTCATCACATTACGCAAGTTCGATACTAAACCAACTCTGCTCAGAGCTTTGCATAAATCAGTCGCTATAGTGGAGAAGTACGTTCCAAGCAAAAGTCAACGTCAGATACTAGATGCATAAACCATATAAACCATAGGTTTTAAAGGGTATTTTGATGTTATGTCGACCTTACTTGCAGTAGACTTCAGTAGATCATTTTATCTCTTGTGTCTAAACGAAAATCATGCAAATAGTGAATAGATTTGTTTATATTTAAATAAATTTTTGCTTTGTTGAGCATGGCATCATTAGTTCGTTGTACAATGAGCTGCGCTCGCAAAACAGACAATTATATTTAAGAACGCCTCTTGCTCTCTAATAGGTAATAACACGTATTAAGATTTACTCGTATAAGATAGGTACTAGTGCAGGAGACCTCTTAAATCTCATCATAATCCACGAAGTTTTTTTACTTTGTTTACTGTGTCTGCTTACATTTAGACCTATGTATTTTAGCAAAAATCGGTAATTAATTATTATATATATACTATTTCATTTTGCATGAAAATCAATATCACAGCCTACATTTGCATAAACTAGCGTGTATCAGGTCATGAAACCCGTCCCAGGCCAGTTAGAAGCCATTAAAAGTAATTTGATGTATTAAGTACCTCGGTTCCTCTCTCTCAAAGCTTCGATCTCAGCGTGAAGGCCGTTCAGCATCAACCGATGCTGTTCCTGTAGGAAGCGTACGCTGTGCTCTAGGTGCGCGACCCTCGCGGCAGGGTCGCCACTGATGATGAAGCCACTCCCAGCTGGCTCTGGTTGGGATTTCTTTACCTATACAACAGACAGCTTTGTGATCATAAAAACACCTAAATGCCCTAGCGTCTTATTGCGTTCAAAGGCAACAAAGTTTCTGAGCTCTGTCTAAATATAAAGCCCATCTGTACCTATGTCAACGTGTTTTAATTTGCATAAACACATTTGGTATGTTTGATATTCCTAGTGCTTTTAGTGCAATCCAATTTGAGAAAAGTTAGGTATCTAATTGTCATCCAATAGAATTTTCAGGTAGTAGGGATTAGTTTTCCCAATACGGGCGGCGGCGTCGGCGGCGGGGCGGTGCGGTGGGAAATCCAATAAGTCCATATGACTGGACACAATCGCAATGTATAACATTTTCCTAGTCAATGACCGGTTAACGTTTCCTTTGTGTTTGACCATCCCATTGTGCTGCTCCGAGTTAATAGCGAACGAGACGTTTAAACTTTAAACATTTTAATAATGTGAATATAGGATAGCTTCCTTTCATAGACTTATTACAGGTTGGTTGATACATGTTTTAGTAACTCCTCGTAGCTATAAGACAAAATATTGTTTCCCCACAAGAAATTTTAGATCACTGAATGAGCTTGTTGAAAATAACTTACTTGTAGCTTTGTAAATGGTGGTGGAGCCGCTGGCACTAGCACTTTTGATGCCATTATTGCACTCAAATATTTAAATGTCCCAAAATCATACACAAGGTAAAGCGTATTTCGTAGTTATTTCAACTTCCTTTGTTGTGAACCACCTCTGAGCACGCACGACCGACCAATGATAGAGATTCAGCATTTGCACGAAGATCTCTACAAACAGGCTACGACCTTGTTACACGTAATAATTAAAAATACGCAGCTCTAGGGAAAAATAAACACCTTAAAACATTATAAATATTATTTCACTAGAACGAGGTAGATGTTTCTCTTAAGGTTAAAAGGGCGATGACCCAGACGACCTTGAAACGAAAACTAGTGTTTTATCGATATTGATGTATATATCCTATGAAATTGACGCAGTAAAGCACTTTTTGAGAATTTTCTGATATATTTTCAGGAGTTTTCTATAATTTGTCTTGTGTCGGACGGCGAGGCGGCTCGTTTTGTGGGGCAGGTGCAGGGCGCGCAAGGGGACGAAGAGGAGGGCAGGAGGGGTGCAGTGTCTATCGATCGCGCCGCCGCGCCGCCGCCACCGCCGTCGCCGCGCCGCCGCACCGCACACAGGTTCCGCGTACCGCTGACTCAGGGCGTCTCTCTGTCACTATCCAGCCATGGCTCCGTGCCAAATCCTCCGATGGTATAATGGCGTGTCATCAGACTATCTGCTAATAGCTTGATTTCGCAAGATGAATGTCTGTTTAATCCTTTTCCCGACTCGATCACCCTTGATAACTAGCGTTTGAAGTACCTAGGCTGTGATGGAAGCCGTGACTTTTCCAACAAAGCGTGAAAATTTTATGAGTGACCTTTTTGTTTTACATAAGTAACCTAATGGCCTGAGTGACCAACAAAACTTGAATAATAAATAATCATGGACGAATAACTACGAAAGAATTAATTTGAACTTCTCGTCTTTGAAGATAGTTTCAGTATTCTTCATAATATATGTATGACGATAGATTGCAGACGTTTTTTTTGCATTAGACAATTTTACTCGACAATAACAGAGTTTCTAAGATGATAAAGCTTTGAGTAACAATCATAATATCATTATCTAAACATTCCCCGGTCCTGAGGATCTGTTCTGTTGTACAAATGTGGAAGATGATCAGGACCACAGCAGCTGTGCTGGCGAGATACGTGAAAAATACAAGACCCAAGATCATCGAAAGTCACCCGTCTCGGAGGAGCAATAAAGACTTGGCTTTTCCTATCAGTCAGTCTTTTTTCTCCCCTCATACGGCTGATTTAGACCAACGATAAGACAAGACCGGAAAAAATTACCTCTTCCCTGCCTGACCAGAACTTCAAAAAGAACGAAAATGAAAGATGGATGAAGAACGGAAGGTAACGGTAGGTGTAGGTAGACCTTCTTACACTAGTGTAGAGTTTTTGTGTGTTGAGTTATCAATAAACATTGTACATTCAGAATCACTTGAGTACCCAGACCTACCTTCTTATTAATCAATCATTTAGACAATAGCAATTGTTCTGTTTGGAATTGATACAAAGTAGGTACATGTTATTATTTTTATTGTTATGGGTTCAAAACGTCCATAGTCTATTCCCAGTTGAGTCATCTGTGGTTGAGTAGGTACCAATTACCGAAGATAAGCAACATCGGGCTTGGATGGGTAAAGTAGGTATCAAATACCATAGTTTTACCACAGCCTACCTCTAAGCATACAGTCGTTCGACGAAGGCGTTTTGAAAGGGCAATCGTGCGGGGGCAAGGGACGAGGGGGGACCGCACTTGCATACATTCACCGCCTTAGTAACTCCCTCCATATTTTTCAGGGGTGACCGTCTGACGCATGTTATTATGATTTTGTAATTTTTGTTAAACATTTTAATTTCTTAACAATATGTTTTAAGCTGTGTTCCGTTCGAAATTTCAACTCATAATAATATATATAAATAATTTAAAAAAATATTAAATTACATAAAAATAATTTCAACATCTTATAACAAAGATTTGCGCTTCCATCAATTTCCACGCGCGCACGCGGATTAATTTTTATGAGTATTTTATTCATGAGTATCATTTTTGACTAAATCGAGGGAGTTAAATATACGAAAATGGGGATATTTTGTTAATCCAAGATGGCGGATTAATTTTTATTAATATTTTACTCATATATATCGTTTTTGACTAACTCGAGGGTGTTAAATACGAAAATGGGGTTATTTTTACAAAATCAAAGATGGCGGATTAATTTTGATTAATATTTTACTCATGTATATCGTTTTTGACTAACTCGATGGTGTTAAATACGAAAATGGGGTTATTTTTACAATCCAAGATGGCGGATTAATTTTTACTCACGGGTATCGTTATTCGTTTATAATGTCATGCATGATAATGCTAGGCACGTAGGTAGCTCTAGGTACCTACGTGTTGGGGGAGGTCAATGTTCAGCTGTGGGTGATAGTAGTGGGTTTTAGGTATATGGTAATAAAGCTTACAATCTTATCTTATACATTTCCTGGTCCTGAGTAGGTATCTGTTCTGTTGTACGAAGGTGGAAAATGATCAAGACCGTAGCTGTGCCGGCGATACGTGAAAATTTCAAGATCCAAGATCATTGAAAGTCACCCGTCTCGGAGGAGCAATAATGACTTGGCTTTTCCTATCAGTCAGTCTTTTTTCTCCCCCCATACGGCTGATTTAGACCAACTATCAAGACCGGAACTTCAAAAATCATGAAAATGGAAGATTACCTAATGATTAAGATTACTTAATTAAGATGGATGAAGGACTCAAAATAACGGTAGTACCTACCTACCTATGGAGTACCGGGAGAACACTCTTCCCTAGTGAATGAAACTGGGGGCTGATTCGAACACTGTATTTTATTTGTGTACTTATTTAGGTACGTAGGTACGTATCTTAACACTAATGTAGAAATTTTCTGTGAGTTTTCACAACATTGTACCAATCTTGAGTTTAATTAGTGTATAGATATTATAGTTACCTAGGTACCTACTACACTAGCGAAATTGAGTCGAGAATAGGGAAGGCTAACAGACCTACTGAAGTACTACCTATAATAATAAATAATAATAATGCTGGACAATTCACACAGCATTATCTAGCCCCAAGCTAAGCAGAGCTTGTGTTATGGGTAGGTACTAGATAACTGATATACATAATATAATACAATACATAGATAGATATTTTTACTATACATAGAAAACGACCAGAACACCCTGAACAAATGTCTGCAGATCGTACACACATTTGTCCCGAGGCGGGAATCGAACCCGCAACCTCCTGCGTCGCAGGCAGGCCTTCGCCCACCGTGCCACAGAGGTCGTCACCTATTACATCTAAGTATAAACTCAATGGGCCTACCGGAGTAAAATAACATGGACTCATGATAGCGAAAATATACTCCCTGATTTTTTGGTTGACCGTGTAGGTACCTACTATCGTGAAACTCTGGGAACTCCCGAATGGGGTCGTACTAGCGACTAATTTGTTGTCTTGGTGTGGTCTTCGGTCTTCTTTACGTCTTTCTATCTTTGTTGTTCATTGTATTGTGCATCATGGGAAATGTAGCTGTAAGCGTGTGTGTAAGCTTGTAGTTGTAACGCGGTACAGTTTTTGAGTGAGCGCTGGGAGAACGTACCGTATCTTTTTATTTTATTTTTATCGATGTGAAAGGTATTATATTCGCAATCTAAACCAGAGATAATATAATAATGATCTACACCTGCGAGAAATGAAAATGGATGCCTTTTCAGTGATCTTGTCCCCCAAACAATGGTCTAGCTAAAATACAAGCACACCGTCATCAGCCCTGAAATATATCTCTATGCAGTTCGGAAGCGCCCCCATCCCCTGTTTCGACCCTTGCCTTGCCACCCGCACGATTGCCCTGTCAAAACACCTTTATAGAAGACTAGGTCCGGTGATGAAATGATGACTGATTCCACCCACCTCCTGAAGGAACATCTTCATCGATGCTCGACAAAGTCAAGATAGCAGTCTAGCAGGCTCAAATGCGAGAAATGACTCGCGCCGTCCTGGGACGGCCACGCTGCTGCCTGGTAGCGGCGCGGGCGGCGGCGGCGGCGGCGGTGCGCCCATCTCGGCATACAGCCGACCGCCTAATAACATTATTACTCACAACCTTGTACCACTCGATATATAGGCTGATCGTACCTACCTACCTAATGATAGCAACCCATGAATAAATTATTCACCCACGTGCACCTGCTTTCAGCGTACATGGGCTTTTTATGATCTTCACAACAAAGTAGGTAGTTATAGGTAGGTACCTACTATTCTGTGGCTGAAACATTAGCCTGTTTTTATGTTCAAGAAGTAAAGTACCTAACTAACCACTAGCGGCGTAAGGGGGGGGGCGGAGGGGCGGTCCGCCCCGGGTACCGAGCTCCGAGGGGTGCCATCTCGGCACCCCTCGGGGCGCGCAGATGGCACTTAAAATCCGAATCCGTAGGGGTGATACCAAAAACTCACACGCAGACATATAAAAAAATTGCGGCTCGCTTCGCTCGCCGTTGTTTTTTTATTATAATTGCAGAATAAATACTTGAATACTTTAAAATCGGGTGTAGAAAGGTTGCCTAGCAGAGATCGCTCAAACCGATAAGGCATTGTACATACAACTTTATCTGTATTAGTCTTTCCCTGCCCTGTGTAACTATTTTATTTTATTTGCAATAACTAGTAATTGATTTGTACTGTGCTTTATTTTGTTGTAAATCGTAAAAAAAATCTTTTCTCATTCATTGACATAGCTTACTTTTTTTGCTAAGTATGCCTCACCAATTGCAAAACAGGTTGTGGCTCACTCCACTCGGTGATTTTTATTTTGTACTTGTTTCATAACAATCTTCGCAGCCGCCGCAATTTCTCCAAACGTTTCAGGGCTCGCTGTTATTAATTTTTTTATACTCTCCTTAACTTGTTTGTGATCACACGAAAAAGTAACAAAAATTTTGGCGGCTCGCTACGCTCGCCGGTTCGTTCTTAGATTTCTTAGATTTGATGTAGATCGCCAAAAAAAAATTTCGTCGTGGTCTTACAATACTTGTATTTTTGCTAACCTCACCGAACTCCGAAATTACCTATTGTGGCTCGCTCCGCTAGCCGTAGTTATTGATAAATTGATTTTTTAAATTATAGGTCACCTTTAAATTCATATATTTAATATTGATAGTCACCTATGACAAACTTAGTTACTTTTCACCTAACATCCGAAAATCCAAAAAAATATCGCGGCTCGCTTCGCTCGCCGTTACTTATAATTCCTGTTGTTAGAAATTGAGGGTGCGGATAGTCAACCGACCCCCAAGGGAGGGGGGGTGGTGTAGAAAAACGCCCCGGGTGCCAGCCCACGCTACGCCGCCACTGTAACTAACGTACCTAGGTACTAATTAATTTTAATTTAGAATTTAAAGCACGCTAGATCAATGGCTGGCAGGGAGACAATTACTCAATGGAATAATAAAATTGGATGGAAGGTCAATACACGTAAATTGTTACGTGCTGCATAGTTATTGTATACTCTCTCTCTTTGATCGAAGCACGCAGCACATCAATATGTGCTGCGTGCTTCGATCAAAAATAAGGAGTTCGCGGCCTCCCGGCAAAGCCGGAAATTTTTGATCGAAGGCTGCGTGATCTATTTTTCGTTGTCAATGTTTGTTTTTTGTTTTGTTGTTGCTTGGTTTAAGTTGCTAGGCAACAGAAGTCACAGCCACAAAAATAATGTCCATACCTACCGTAGGTACCTACCGAGTAAAATTTTACTCGTCCCTGCCGTCGATCGACTAAGGTCCGTTCCTACCAAAATAGAATACAGCAGCGCGTTTTTACTAGGTCCTTATTATTTCAAAGTTAAATTACGTTATTCAGATCATTATCTATTCAAATTAATTATCTTGTATATTTCTTAATAACTATAACTGAGTAACCTACTTTTGACATTTTATTAATTACGTTTACAAGTAATGCAAATGTGCTATTGGGTTTTAGTAGGTAACCTACCTTAGAATAATTAGGCAATCAAAGTTCATTTCAGTTCACCGAAGAGGATCTCTTTTTTCACTGGAGAAGGAAATTCAGAAAATTTCTCTCGCTCGACCCAAAGACTCGAAGGGGATCTCTTTTTTCATTGCAAAGACTCGTCCCGGCTTTACTCTATGGTTTTGTCAAAACTTGGAACTGGAACTTCGAAACCGTTTTGAAGTGTTTTTAAAAAACAACTCACGTCAAAAATTCCATGGAAAATTTGAATTGGCTATTTGGGGTGGTTGCCAATGCAATTTTTATTTTGCAGAAGAATCAACAGGCTTTTCTCTTGATCCTTGTGGATTAAAATGGAGACGTGTGTCAGGGGCTTTTCTTATATGCCAGAAAATATCTCAATTCAGGTAAGCTGCTTCACACTTCATTCATACCCTCTGAAGGTTCAGCTTCATTCTGTTTCGCTTGCCCTAACTCATCGGCAACTGGTTTTCTTCTTCCATTTAGGTACTTATCATTGGTCAACTCAGCGCTCAACTAGGTAGGTACCTTTTATACCTACTTACCTACCTTACTTTATTTTTTTAACTCCTTACTAAAATCAGAAATAAATACTTTTAAATACTGAATCCCAGAATTGATATTCATACCTGTATAATTATTTGAATAATCATAAAATCAGTAGGAACCCAACCTATATGTAGTGTAGGTGTACAAACTACAATTCAATTCACAAATAAGTTTACTGCTAATTAACCATAGATACAGGCCCACAGGGTACCTACTTCCCTTGTTTCTTGCCAGGCCTTTGGATTTATGCTCAGTGATGGTGCTCAATTGTACCTACTGCTTACATAAAAGTAGCAAAGCTTGTAGGTAAGCCAGTGATCAGGTCTAGGCCTGTTTACATGCTAGCTATAGCAAAGCTACATACAGAATGCATGTAGGTACACTACATATTTAATTTAAAAAAATAAGAAGTTTAATATATTTTTTGTAGTTGGTTGAAAACGAGGAACTCGAGCGAACGTGGCGTAGCCGGCGGCGGCAGCTCCTCAAGGAGCAGGAGGAGAAGATCTACAAGGAGTTTATCAAGGAGAATGATGTCGTGGAGGTTGTCTCCAAAGGTATCTACTCATAGGGTAAATATGATGATCTTACTCTTAGATTATATGTGAGGTGATACAGTAAAGTTTTCAAAAGAGTTTGCTGTGATGCAAAAAAACTCGACATTGCTGACAAAATAGTAAAATCTGTCAATAAAATAAAATCTGTCTGGAAAATTATAAAAGAAGAGACTGGGAAAGAATGTTATGATAGTCAAATTATCTGTGATTAAATTTTCTGTGATATTAGTTGAAGTACTTTCATAACAATGTGGACATTTCAAATGATTTTTATAATTATTTTAATAACATAGCTAATAATGTGACTCGTAATCTAAATAGTTCAGTGGAAGAATCCCTATCTTTTCTAAATAATTATATGCACGCTTCAAATACTTTAATACAATAACTTTAATCTTGAGTCGATAAATATTAAGATGATTGTCAATATAATTAGAAGTATAAAGCGGAAAGTCAAATGATTTTTGGCACATTACACCTTATCTATGGAGGAAAATTGAATGTGTCATTGCTGAGCCTCTAGTGCACATTGTTAATAACTGTATTAGAACTGGTACTTTTCCTGATCTAATCAAAACGGCCAAAGTAATGCCGATACATAAAGCAAGTAAAATGTCACTGTATAAAAATTATCGCCCTATGTCAGTGTTGCCTAGCATAAGTAAAATCTTCGAAAAATATCTTGCTGAAGAACTGGTATGTTTCTTGCTCACCAATAACTTTTTAGATTGTAGGCAATATGGTTTCCAAAAGAGAAAATCAATAAGACATGCTATTACTAGGTTAATTGAAGATGTATTTAGAGGCCTGGAGAGATCACAAAAAACGTATGGAGTGTTTTGTGATCTCTAAAGCCTTTGACTGTGTTTCTCATCAAATTTTGATTAGTAAGTTGGAACACTACAAAGTAAAAAATAATATACTGTGTAGCGACCTCTAGAGAGACAATGGCTGAACCACAAAGCTAACGTCAATAGAGGTGCGCAATGACTTCACATCAAGAAAACAGAAGCTATCTACCTACCTAAGCACTTCAACGATTATCCGCTAGATGTCATTGAGACAAAATTCCAAGAATCTCGGAGTGCAAAAAGAGAACAATTCCTAGATCGCGCAAACGCTTGATTCAGTTGCAACCAACCTATATACAACAATTCAACATCAACTGTTGGTCGAAAGACCACCGGGCAAGTGGACCAGCTGGTTCAGCCCGGAACAGGAGATCTCCCTCTGCACTATTTGGGGAAAAGTCCACCTTCTCCCCCAAATACTAAACATTTTCAAATCATATTTAACAGGAAGGAAGCAAGTGAGTGAATTAAATGGCTATAAATCTGAAGAAGCTCACATATCTTTAGAGGTTCCACAAGGATCAATTTTGGGTCCTCTTTTATTTTTAATATACGTAAATGATGTTTCAATAGTATGTAAGGATGTTGTTTTTTTACATTATATTATTTGCTGATGACACCAGTAATAGTTAAAGATAAATGTAATAAGAGTTTAAGTGACAAGCTTTTGAAAGTACCCCACTTTTTACATGCCCACAATTATGGTTTTCAGCCAATAACTTATTACTCAATGTTGAAAAAACGCACGTTCTGAAATTTTGTCTCGGAACTACCAATAAATTACCTCAGACTTAAACAATGCTTTAAATTATTTGTCTCTGCCCCATACTAACTGTATAAAATTTCTAGGTATCTGGGTAGATTCTAAATTGACATGATGGGCAAAATATATTGATGATCTAAGCAAAAAACTTAGCTCTGCAACATATCTATAAAATTTTATAATAAAATACCCTTAGAAATAAGAAATAAAACTGACATGGAGTTATTTATATTTGTAAAAAATTATCTATTAAATATGAGTTACTATACAACTGACGAAGCTTTGGCAGATAAAAACATATTTGTAATACGGCACTCTGGATATGCTAGTTGTAACATATTAATATAATATACATAGGTATTTATTAAGTTAAAAACTGTTTGACTTGTCTAAGTACATGTACTAAGTGTCAAAAGATAAATAAATGATTGGTTTGAATTGAATTGAAAATTCCAGATATCTAGTCACTTCAGTGGTGAATTGGTGATACATTACATGCCACACTGCCGAAAGTCCTAACTGCTGATTTGTAGTTATCTATTTCTAATAAAGATTCAGCACATGTTAATAATAATTTAACAGTTTTGAGCCTATGTTTATGTTAGCTGCCCACAGTCTCCCCCCATAAAAATTGTTATTAAGTATGTGAAGAAAGGCAATTTTTACTTTTACTTACTTGTACTTGTTAACATTCCAGATGACCCGTACCAATTCCTGCAGCAGCTACCTGAGGCCTGCATCCAGGAGCTGCTGGAGACAGAGCTGCACAAAACTAGGAAGGAGCTTCAACTAGAGAAAGTAAACTAAAAATTGAAAGAACCTATCCTTCCTCATCAGCCATACATAATACACTAATTCTAATTCTAAGTGGGAGGATTGAGATCTGCACTGAAATCTCGCGTAGGAGTGTATTGTGCATTGTCCCCCTGCCTAACCATCACAATTCGGAATACCGTGGCAAGACTTTAGGTGAGACAGCTTCGTTTCAGCTTTTCTGTGGGTGTGGATGGGGTTGACGTATCAGTACTCTGCTGAACATGCCTCTAAAACCCCCCTTGTTTTGGCAGACGGATTAGTGATTTCTAAATGCGAATTCTATCCTTCAGAGAAACTTAGAGCATAGTTCTTTCCATAGCTCGCTGAGCGAATTTAAACTGGTGGACCAGCCCCACCGTGAGTGTCCAAGTCTCAGCTCCGTAGGTCATGACGGGTAGGATGCACTGATTGAAATCTTTCGTTTTGAAGCATTGCGGTATGGATGACGAGATAACTTAGCGTAGTTTTCCAAACTATTATATAATAGACATATAATTTATGTCGTGTATCCGCACATTTCGTTTGATCAAGGTTCGAAAATACACATTATAATATATAAATTGTATCTATAAAATTGGATTGGAAAAAAGGAGTGGAATAAAACTATGTACTGAAACGGCGCCGCGCGCAGCTAGTAAAATGTCTGTGACTGAAACAGAGGAATCTTTTACTAGAAAACTTTTACTTTATCTAACAATCAAATTTGAAAAAAAACCGCATTTGGGAAAATAAATACTGGAAATATGACAACTGTCAATCTCAGAGTGTTTTTCGTCGATCAAATTACATCGGTAAATAGTTGCAACCGTCGGAGGTAGGGAACGCATTGGCTAGCAGCAACCGAGCGTTTTACCCTGAGGTCATGAACGACCTAGGTGCACTCCGAGCGCGCTCGAGTGTAGGTTGTGAACGCACCCCTGCTGCCCACCCCCCGGTGTATATCCCTTAGTTGCCTACTTACGACACCCACGGGAAGAGTTGGGTTGGTGATATTCTAGGCCGACATCACACAGCCAAAAAAATGAATAATTAAATTAAAATAAAACAAATATTTAAGGGACCATACAACATACAACAAACGTGATATTTTTTGTCGTTTTTATAGATAATGATACGAAACACTTCGTGCACGAGTCAGACTCGCACTTTGCCGTTTTTTTATAGAATCTATAAGTGCTAATTATTCTATAGAGTGGGTATCCCTGAAATTAAGTAAAGTAAATAAAATTCTATATAAATCAAGTTCACAGCAATCCAGAGAAATTGCACTCTAAATTTCACAGAAGATGTGTATGAATGTGTAAAAAATAAAGTAAATACCTAGCAACATATGTAATATTTATAGTTTAGGTGATGGTTGAACAGTAAGAATTTGGCTTGTGAGATTCGTGAGGCTACAGACACTAGTTGGAAAAATTACGCCTCGTTGCTGCACAAGACATGGAGCAGTACTACACCATCCTACATCCATGGTTGTAGGCAGTGAGTTTGCTTCGCCCATCATGCAGTCTTTCAACTGGGTTCTTACCCTAGCTTGAGATTCTGTTGAATGGCTGCTGACCTCTAAATTATAACATGTAATATTCATCATCATCAGCCCGCTGACAGTAACTGCTGGGTATGCCTCCTCTTTCACACGCCATCCAGTTAACTCGGTCCCGTGCGAGCCTCATCCACACTTCCAGCCGACGATATCTTCCGACCATCTGGCACATGTAACTTTAGTTTAATTTTATCCTTGATTTTTTGTTATCTGAAGTACTTAACTTACCATGGCTTTATTCCATTATGGTATGGTTTCTTCTTCATCTACTTTTTGAAAAAAAAACTGAATCTAATCATGGTAAATATCCCTTTTTAAATGATTTCTATGTTAATAACCATGATAGTTTCAAAAGTTTTATTTTTGAAAAAAGTCGGAAAATTTACCGATCGACTACGACGGACGGTTCACGAGTCGACGGATGACGTTATCAGGCTTTTTTTTTTCGAGTGATGCCCGCATAGTAAAATAATTTCAAACGAAAATGCAAACTGAAGTATTTTTAAAAAGAAAATACAGTTCAATTCATAATTTTTTCTCATTACTTTGGCATTTATAGAATAAAAGGTTGGTCTTCTCCATTTCAGGCGAATCCAGACGAAGCCGAGCCTCCAAAAGAGGAGAACCAACACACCTCGCACGTGACCTTCGCCGAAGACACGGACCGAGAGGATGGAGAGATGTTCCGCGTCTACGATACTGATGATAACGATAACGAGAAGGAGGAGGAGGTGCCCTCGGGGATCTCGGGTAACTACTAAACTACTATTTAGTTACGTATGTAGGCACCAAGAACAAGCTAGCTACGCGACATGCCTCGGAGAATCTTCAACCAAGGTAGGGTAACGGTGTTCTGGACTGGGAACCGCGACTAGGGGAGGGCTTAGTTGAGCAGTGGATATGCGCTTATGATGATGATGATAAAAAGGCAATGGTATTAATAATGATAAGTCTATTTGTCGGGCGCTTGCTATGAACTAGAGTTATGTGCCTTGTTACTATGCCTAAATGTCTATGATCAACAGAGTTATGCATCTACAAGAAAACATATCAACAGTCGAACATAGCGCAGCGCGCTCTTTAAGATAACGTTTCAATAATTACCTACACTGTTTCGAAGATGATCTATCTAATCATAATCATTATTGATGTTGATGACGACTCATCAACATTAAAATATATTAATCAAATAAAGAGGTTACATATTTGCTTGAATGTGGTTTTCGAATGGTCTTAATGCTAAAGTTTTTTGTTATAGTGCTTACCCGCACTTTGGGTATCTCTAAGAAATGAAATAAGTTCCCAAAAATTTCCGGAAATAAATAGCGAATAACATGATATAATGGGAATAGCGGTCTTAATGCTAATGGCCTATCCATTAGCATTCCACACATTTTCCATTCTAAACGGGAGGCAAATTTATGTTCATAATAATTTATGCGTCATGCATTATATGAAATCAAGTATAAATGAGAGTGATTATGTTGACAGATGACAACTACGAAGGTTTATGCGAGACGACATCCAACAGCCCGGCCACGGTGCGCGAGAGAGAGAGCCAGTCCAACTCTCCCACCTTGTATGAAAGGAAACATGGTCAGTACTGCGACGACCTCTGTCGCACAGCAGGCAAAGGCCGCCTGCGACGCACGAGGTTACTGTGTCGATAGTGGCGGCGTGGCGTGGCCGGGGCTGGTACCCGGGGCGGTATTCTACGAAGCCCCGACCCCCCGACCCCTAAACAACGGAAACAAAAATACTGAACTGCCTATGGGGTTGGTTGACAATCCCAAACCTCAACGTCTAACAATAGGAATTATAAGTAACGGCAATTGGAGCGAGCCGCGACATTTTTTGAACTTATTTATAATTTTTGGGGATATTTGGTGCAAAGGTACTTGTGACTTTGCTTCTTGCCAAATTTTATGATTCTAGGTCAATAAGAAGTACTCTCTATGTTTTTGGTCCATGGTAAGAATCAAATTCTTTTTTGTGAAGTAGAAATTACGGTTTTTGGAATTTTTTCTTAACTTTTGCTATAAGACCTTGCTTCTTGCCAAATTTCTTGATTGTAGCTCAACGGCAAGTAGGTACAACCTACCCTAAAGGTTATGTGTGCAATTGTTTCCATTTAAAATTTCTAAAAAATCGGGCAGACGGCTGTAAAATTTGATTGCGTTGACTTAGAAGTTTGATTTACATAATATCCGTTACCTCTTGGAGCCGTGAGAGATCAAATACTCTGGTCCGTTACTTCTGGACCTGAGTATTTGATGTTTATTTCAACTCCTTCTTGTATCTATCTATACTTAACCTAAGAATCCTGTTCTTCTGTAAGTGGCATAATAAAATTAGTCTTTTTGAAAATAAACGAATATTAAACTTAACTCAATACTTCCACGCGTTCCTGAGAAAAGAGGGATGAAAGATTGACAACAAAGTAATCCTATAATCGTCAGGACCAAATTCTTTGCAACGTTGCACAAGGGAAAACACAACGGAAAGTGTTACACTTAAACAAAATTTAGCACGGTGGAATTATAAAGCTATGAGCACACTATGCTATTATTATTATTATTAACTCCATGTACAAACAAATTTATAAAATGTCACAAAATCACACAAATATAATTAAATATAACTGGAAATAAGATTAAATAATACAAATATAAAAATAAACAAAGCATTGAGATCGAATGAAAAATATCATGAAAAATTTTTTGATAACTTTTAGTTATACATTCCTTTCAAACAAGGTTCTGACGTAACAGATTGTCATAAAAAAGGTTTTAGCAAATTCACCCTCGAACTCATTTTAAATTTGGATCTCGGTGCTCGCATTCAATATGAAACCTTTTTCCTAAATTCCTTTTTTATTATCTATAGAGTTTTGACAGCAATGAACTCAAAGAAACAAACAAAGAATTACTATTCCATAACAGTGATTTATGGAAACGTTATCTAATAAAATAAAACCGGCCAAGTGCGAGTCGGTCTCGCGCACAAAGGGTCAACGGTTCCGTACCATTATCTGTAAATACGACAAAAAAAACACTGTTGTATGGGCGCCCCCCTTAAATATTTATTTTATTTTAATTTAATGATTTGTTTTTAAAGTGAATATATAATAAAATATTCTGTGAACATTTCAAGCGTCTACCTGTTGCCGTTATCAATATTGAGCAAAAACGAGCAAAAAATCACGTTTGTTGTAGGGGAGCCCCCTTGAATATTTATTTTATGTTTTTTAATATTTTTTGTTGTAGCGGTAACAGAAATACATCTTCTGTGAAATTTTTCCAACTGTCTATGACGGTTCATGAGATACAGCCTGGTGACAGACGGACAGCGAAGTCTTAGTAATAGGGTCCCGTTTTACCCTTTGGGTACGGAGCCCTAAAAATTATAACTTAACTCGTAGTTTAGATATTATTTTATGATTTAGGATAGCAGTTTGATGTAATATTAAGGTTATCATAAAAGCTGTTAAATTGGTAAACTAAAGTTATTTAAAAAAAATAAGGGATCTCCGAATCAGTCTGCTGAAGTTTCACTGCACGAATCTAAATATAAGCTTTACTATTTTCCGGTGTGTCACGCGTCGCACAATTTCGTGACATTCGTTGCACACAGGAACAAAAACGTAGACGACCCAAGTTATAAATGCTTACAGTTCGTGAATTAAACTAGTAAATAAAAGCACGCAAGTGTATTTCAATACAAGATTGAGTAAGCTTATAGATATATAAGTCCAAAGTTACACAAATTGTCAGGAAACACTGAAAATATCCAGGTAAACTCAAAATTTTATAATGACACACACTGAACTCGAAGACTATTTGTCGACTGACAGTAAAACAACGTGGCCGCAGTATCCTGAAATTGATTCCGGGCAATGATACAGTATCAACATACCAAATAAACCAAACTTCCTGTCGGTATCTATAGAAATACTGCATCTAGAATGTTTCACAACTGAGTCGAAAAACGGAAGCATTTTTGGGACACATTTTTACTTATTCATAAAAATTTAACGGTTGTACTCAATGCAATCTTAATGATACATATGACTTCGTTATTTCATGAAGACTATGATACAATTTACATGCACTCAAAAATATTAATTTTATCATAAAAAAAATGAGTTTGTTGTTGGTGAGCCGAAATGGGACATAAAATTCATAAAATTGATGCAAAGAATTTGGTCCTGAACCATAAGGGTTCCTTTTCTCCTTTTGAGATACGGAACCCTAAAAACATGTTCATACAGCCCAACACAGAACCTCCTCCTTTTTTGAAGTCAGTTAAAAATGCCTATAAAGTAAATATTGTTTTGAAAGTACAGTAGAATCTTGTGTGGAATCATGACTAGCACAACACCGCCAACACAAGTCCACACAAGTCCGCCGCTGGAACTGCCTCCATGAAGGGCGAGCGTAGCCTTACCAGGAGGCTTGGCAGGTGGATTGGTGGATCGTGGAATGTCAAGCCTCAAGCATTATTTATTTACTTCACCTTTTGCTTCATATGTACTATAATATTATAAAGAGAAAAGATTTGTTTGTTTGAATTGAATAAGCTCCGAAACTACTGGACCGATTTGAAAAAATCTTTCACCATTAGAATCCTACATTATCCCTGATGAACATAGGCTATCTACAGAATATTCCCGCGCGAAGCCGGGGCGGACCGCTAGTCTTATCATAATTTCAAGAACGTGTTTATTTTCAGAGAAACCACCGGAGAGTGTATCTGCTGTCATTGAAAGTAGTATCTACTGCGCAAAGGTGAAGGATCTCAGGATGAAGGTTCGGGACGAAATCGATGCCATCATGTGAGTTAACAACATACACTGATGGGAAACAATTGTACGACAAAATAGTAGCGATGGGATAGTCGATGAACGGAAACGCTTTTTCTGTTGGTCGGGGAGCATAGGCGCTTATGCAGTACTGGACGTATGCGAGTTTAAATAACGATGAAATCTTTTCGCAATGCTTCTGAGAGTATGTGACAGCTCAAATGGAACATTAGAATTTGGCAGTTGAATATTAAAAATAATGAGCACACCTTCTCAGTTAGAAGAAGCGGAATTGTCGGAGTTACGAAGTCGGCCTAGGAAGCGCTAGCGGATTCTTTCGCCAATTTTAACGGGCTTAGTTGAAGACAGCTAAATGTAGTGTACTCTATTGTCCCGTTTCATGATGGAAGTAACCACTTACACACACAACAGCAGGTCATATGTAATTTACTTGGTTCGCTGGTGCCGTACAACGTTTATCACCGGCCACGGACACAAGGGAAGTGATCCGTCCAGCCTGCCGTGACCTTCGTCTACGCCACACCGAAACAACAGTTTGCCTTCATGCTTCAGGCATCTACTTATAATGTATATACTTGTGTATACTAAGTACATCCCTCCCAACGCAGGGCCGCCGTAGCCAGAAATTCTAGTCGGGGGGGTCGAGCCTTAGACCGCGCGCGCGGTGCCGTGCGGGCTGGCGCGTTACTCAGCGCCGTGCTGTGCTGGGTGGAATGGAAGCCACTTTTTTTGAATTTTTGACCATTTTTAGGGTTCCGTACCTCAAAAGAAAAAAAGGAATCCAAATTACAAAGTGATCCTATAAGGAACCATCTTTTCTCAAAAACGCGTGGAGGTATCGAGTTGAAATTCAAATCATATACTTTGTTGGTTCGTAACCACTTGGAGCCTCGATAAAAATCAATCTTCTAAGAACTTTTGAACCCCCAACCGCCCCCCCCCCCCCCCCCCCCCCTCCCTACGCCCCTGAGCTAACGATAGTATAAAGGGGAGACTGAGGCTATCCGGGAGCGGCTTTGCTGTGCAAGCGAACGAAATAGAAAAAAAAACCGTGAGCATGTAATCACGCCAAAAGTGTATGAGTATGTATAACCACGGATTTTCCGCAGATTGAGCATGCTTACACTGCCACGGTAAAAAGGTCACAACAGATAATGTTAACGTAAGCTGACGTTGTGTACAGAGCCAGCCTGGACCGCCACGACATGATGAGGGTAGAACAGGAGCAGGTGACGCGCAAGTATAGACGCTCGGCCGAGTTCAGCAGCCGGTTCAACCGGATCTACATGTACCAGCTCAAGAGACAGGTACGTACCACTAGCACTATCAGAACAAGAGCAGGTGACGCGCAAGTGTATACGCTAGGCCGAGTTCAGCAGCCGGTTAAACCGGATCTACATGTACCAGCTCAAGAGACAGGTACGTACCACTAGCACTATCAGAACAAGAGCAGGTGACGCGCAAGTGTAGACGCTAGGCCGAGTTCAGCAGCCGGTTAAACCGGCTCTGCATGTATCATCTCAAAGAGACAGGAAATGAAATAAGTATGGTAAGACTTGGCATTAAAACTTTTTTATCATTAAAAAAATTAGACCGATGGACAAAATTGGACGCATTGTTCCAACAGCTGAATAGCTCAGTTGATTTGTTGTCGAGAATTCGAGTCTCCTTATAATGGGTGAGTGGTTCGATCCTAAGCGGCTTGATTAGTTTTTGCAATTGAAAATTAGTTACAAGCGAATAGAAGTTAGAAAATATTTTGTAGACAAGGGGGTTACTTAATTGTGACGCGCACTGTACATACCACTAGCACTAACAAAACAGGAGCAGGTGACGCGCAAGCGTTGACTGGGTCGTCTATTCTAAAACCATCCTATATAGCTAAAGCTAAGTGTAAGAAAATCCGCTGCTCTTTATGATATCTTTACCTGACTCTTACTAGATGTAGCTGGACTACATCATCCGTAGCACCTATAACAAACGGAAAGTGGCTTGAAAGTGGACATTTCCGTCAGTCCCATGCGGTTCTTTACCAGACCTCCGTAGATCTTGCAGATTATTTAAAAGAAAGTGAAGTTTTCGTCAGCACATAGTGTGAATGTTCCAGATGGAGGACCTGAAACGCAACAACCAGAACCCTCTCCCGTTCGCGAAACACACGCACTTCCACGCGCAGATGGTGCGCATCGCCTCGCTGCATCACAACCTGCTGCAGGCTTTCCAGGTACCACCTACTAGTAACTCTCCGAGGAATATATCTGAACAACTAGTCAAACACTCAATCCTGCCGAAAGAATGGAGGAGGATTGGGGACACTTGAAACTAACTCCCGTTAGCCAAGCACACTTGTAGTTGCTGGCTTCCAGGTACTAGTAAAAATAAATAATGGAAAATTCACACCGCATCATGTAGTCCCAAACTACGCAGAGCTTGTGTTATGGGTACGTACTAAATATCCGATACACTTAATTACAAATTGGAAGATATTTTTTAATTATCAGAGGCAATACCCAAAACCCCGATCAAACCTCAACAACCAAGATCAGTAGATATGATCTGCTGCTAACTGATACTGCTAACGAGACGGAGCTCGGAACTCATTAATGGAAAAGTCTTGTGTTCGTGGCCAAGATACACTTTTAAATAATATTACGTTTAGAATTATTCATTTGGCGCGGTATTAAAATTAATCGCTGCGCTCATTCGAATCCCGCTCTCTGCGTGGTTGGTGGCTCGTAAATATATTGAAATTGTACCTAATCAGTATCATCAACTGTGCAGGTGTTCCATAAGTCTATAGAGCAGACGTCGTGCCTACGAGATTCGGCTACGATGTTGCACGCGCTGGCGCTGACGGCTCGCTCGGCCACCTCGCACTGCGCCACGGTTCCCGCGCCACGGGACATGAAGCAAGCCGCCGCCGCCTTGTACAACGACGTAAGTACTGCACACTATAGAGCAGACGTCGTGCCTGCGAGACTCGGCTACGGTTCTGCACGCGCTGGCACTGACGGCGCGCTCGGCCACCTCGTACTGCGACACGGTCCCCGCGCCCCGGGACGTGAAGCAAGCCACCGCCGCCACCTTGTACAACGACACCTTGCACATTATTTTATTTATTATTTATTTTATTTATGTCTATTTCCTTTACATTCTGGTTTTTAGGATTTCGTGCGCCATTACTTATTTCAAGGGGGACAAATGGGGTATCAAATGAAAGATATTGGTTTCTACATTTCAAAACAGTTTATGAAATTTCTGCAGTCTACATAGTTTTCGAAATATTTTGAAAAAGGTCGAAAAAATTTCAGTTTGAATTAAATAGCAAAGTTTAACCGGTGGTGGGTACATATTTGTATAATTGCCTAATTTTCGAAACCCTCGGCGCGCGAGCTACTCTCGCTTGAATCAACTCAAATCATTTATTTATTTGCAAACATGTGTCACAAAGCACCAGACATGTTTTGCCTTAATCTAGGGCATGCAAAATGATAATTATGTTCAATAAAAATCTGGACAGACATCTAATAATAAGTTACACAATAAAGAATTTTATGTTACACAGTCCTAAAAGAGATATTTAATACAAAGTTTAAAACAAAATTACATATACTCAAACCATTTTTAAACACAATAATAGGTGCATTCTAAATTAAATAAGGGACATTAAAAAAAATATTAATTAATTAACACATTGTTATTACTCATTAGTCAATTTTGATATCGCAATCTAGCAAAAATTCATTTAGGTATATGATAATAGCATTTTAATGTCAAAAATTTGTTAAGTTTGTTCTTGAACATGTCAATGGCCTTTATATTTTTGGGCAGTTTATTGTTAATTTTAGGTGTCATTCAATAAAAAAAAAATTGTATCAATGCTGTTTTAGCACTAGTAAGACACAAACGTTGCTGGTCACGTCTACCGCGACTGTTAATTGGCTTGTCAAAAAGGTTAGTGTTATTAAAAAAACAGCTATTTCATAAATGTAGAGTGATGGAACGGTTAATATATTTGATGATATAAAGTAGGACTTGCAACTATCGGTTGTCTTCAGGCTATACATTGCCCTTATACATAGTTTTTGTGATTTAATATTTTTTCTCTGTCCGTGCAGTTTCCCCAAAACATAATGCCGTACCGCAATTTAGAGGAAATTTTACCGTGATAAAACGTTTTGAGCGCACCCAGACCAACAACTTTTCTAAGTTTGTAGAGCATATATGAAAATTTACTGAGTGCCATGTGGATATTTATATGCCATATGCCAGTTTAATTGCCTATCTATTACAAGACCTAAAAATGTTATATTAGATGCGTTCTTAACCATTTGGTTTTGGCACATGGTAGTAATGTTAGGCATTGGGGTGCGTTGTGCAAAATGTATTATTTTAGTTTTGCCGAGGTTGACGCTTAGGTTATTGCTATCTAGCCAGGTAATAATTTTATCTAATGTATCATTTATTTCCGTTTCATACGAGTATGTCTCAAAGAATGTAGATTTGATTACTGCAGTGCTATCTGCAAAAAGTACCATGATATGTTTGGTGACTGAGGGTAGGTCGTTAATGTAACTTAAGAATAACAATGGCCCTAAGACGCTACTCTGAGGGACGCCATATTTGATTATTCTGCCTTGAGACATATATTTGATTTCTTCTTTCGTTTTCGTGGATATTCTCCTTATCTTTGTAAATTGGGTTCTGTTGTGGAGGTAGGATTTTAACAGATTATAGGAGTTTCCTCTGATCCCATATCGAAATAGTTTGTCTAGTAGAATTGCGTGATCTACGTAGTCAAAAGCCTTTGTCATGTGCATAAATATGGCACATACAGGCATCCTTGACGGATCTGGTTTCAAGTAGGGTTTCTTGCTATGTTGCTACCGCTACCAAACCAACCAATTCGGAAGACAGTCCGTCCACGTTAGAAATGAATGTATTGTATCGTGTTTCAGGAGATGCTGGAAGCTTGCGACAATCTGGACGAAGCGTTGTGCAGTCACTCGTTTCGCATCTCGGAGGCTATGAGCACCATGGGAGTTGAAGTGGGTATCGCAAACCACAATAATAACATCACTATCCGCACCATGACATTGCTTGCTTTAGTATAAGGTCAAACAAATATTCGTGGCATCGTGTGGGCCTATGTTCAGCAGTGAGAGTACATATACGGGCTGACGATGATGATGACAAACTAATATTAAAGCATGATTATGTAAGTAGCATGTAGTATTGTGTCTCCTTGATCGGCGATTGGCCGTGATTGAGATTGGCAGCGGCAGACGCAGATCGACCCCTTCCCACCCCCTTTTTAATTTATCTTTTTTTTCTTTGATATTTAACCATTATTATAAACAAAAAAGGTAAATGAGACGGTCGGAAGCTACTACCCTACCTCAGGTCCAGCTTCCTTGTGTGTGGTTCCCCACCTGTGCTGCGGCGCCTATTGGCCTGCCGCGTGGTGATATGGCAGGCCTACCCAACTTAAAACGGACACCATTATGTAACCTGATGGGGCCCTCTTTATAAGCAACTAAATAAGTAATACTAGTAATATATTTTGTACGTTGGATCATCTGGCCTTATGTGAACACACAGGGTGGCGCAAAAGTAATCTCGTAATGTGAATGTGTTTTATTTTTGGCAAATGGCGTTATATTATAAGTCACCGTACTTTGACTTCTATGTTGTGTACAGATAGAGAATTGGTTTTCAACACACATGAAGAACCACCTTTAGGACATTTTGAAATCGTGTCTACAACAAACCACGAACTTAATTGACGATTTCTTCTTCGATGTTAGCTTTCAAGACTTGCAAGGTTTGTGGTTTGCTGTGGTAAACACGAGATTTTAAATGTCCCAAAGGAAAAAGTCTGGCTCCGTTAAGTCTGGCGATCTAGACGGCCAGTTCGAATCTTCAAAACGGGAAATCACTCTCCCTGAAAATTGGTCTCTTCTGAAATTGGTGGTGCTTCAGGTGTGTATCGCTCTATGGCTTGTTGAAAACCAGTTCACTATTAGTCTACCAAATAGATGTCAAAACTAAGTGATATTTGACGCCATTTGCAATAGTTAAAGCACATTCAGAGCACCTCATACGTTACAACATTTTAATTATTTCAGAGCCAATCACTTTCGAAAAATGGAAAACTGAAGAAAAGGTCACGTAGCCCGAAAAGTGGTCCGTCCAGGTCAAGTAAGAACAATTTCTAGTCATTAGAGAGCTATTCTGGTTCAGGGATACAAATATTGGCCAGGTGCAGCATTCATTTTACAAGCTTGAAATGTCAATCGAAAATGGCACATCGATTTGCCGAAATATGGATACTTGGAGTCAAAGACAAAAGAATATGATAAATAAGCATTTTTAAGAGGAGACGAAACAAGGTTTTAACCCCTCTTTTATTATGAAGAAAGTGTCTAATACATTATGTAGAATAGAAAGTGAAACTACGTAGGTATGTACCAAATCTGAAGCGCGAACGCTCACCCACATGCAGATATATCTTCGAGGTCCGGTCTAACATTTGTGGGAAATGTTGGAAGGTTATAGATATCCCATGGGAACTGATCTGTAAGGTAAAGAGTAGCATATATTTGATGCCAGGCCTAAAACTAGCTGAATGCAAAACTTCAGCCCGAACCTTTTAGTAGTTCAGGAAGAGGTACTTCTTAGAGCGGGGCCATACACGGCCGAGTTTAAGCATGATGGATAGGCGTATTCGACTATCCGTATGCGATCTCATGTGCTTAGTAAACAGTAAATTACAAATAAATAATAAAAGAGAAAGTTTGGATGTTTAAATGTTTGTTACTTCTTCTGAATGAATCAGGCTGAAATTGTACGTCTTGAAGTCCTAATTGTACATACCTAACGGTGGAACGAATTAATACGTGGGAACACTTGTACCTAAGTCCTCAGTCCTCAGTCCGTCTGTAGACGACAGACCGTGCGCACGTATACACGACCGGCTTAGAGCTTACTGCCTGCTTCAGCGATAGTCAACCGCTTTTGATCCCGGGTCGCAGTGTCTTAACCATACATAATGTTCAAATGTAACAGATGTGATGAAGAATTCAGAGACGGAGCACAGTGTTGTATCTGCTCAGGCCAGTTTGACTTCGCCTGTGCTGGGATCACGGAAACCGGATATCGTCGCCTTGGAGACCGGAAATCGTCATGGAGGTGTACTTCCTGCAAGAATACCAGAACAGGAAGCCCACTACCGCCACTGGCATCTAATTCTACTGCGAAGTCGCCGGTACCTGCAGATGTGGAAGCTGTACTCGCTGAGCTTAAGCGGCTGTCAATTCAAGTAGCCGTGCTCCCTGGACTCAACGAGAGCGTGAAAAGTATTAAGGCGGAATTGATAGAGCTCAAAAGCATCAAGCCTGAGATTGCAGAGATTAAAAAGTCTATTGACTTCGTAGACTGCAGAATTGGAGCATTATCTGATAAGATACTGGAGATGGAGAAGGACATTCAGTCTCTGCAAAAAACTAAGAATGACGTCGAATACCTGAAGCTGCGCTTGGATAACCTGGAAAGTCATTTAAAAGAGAATGAGCAGCGCTCACGCCTGAATAATATTGAAATTAAGGGCGTACCAGTTTCGAACTCAGAAAATCTCTTTGATGTTTTTTCAAAGATCGGATCTCATATTAAATGCTCGATACCTAAGGAGCAAATTAATTATATTGCAAGGATACCGATGCGCAACGACAAGGTTAATAAAACGATCGTCATTTCTGTGCATAGTAGATATATAAAGGACGATTTCGTTGCTGCGGCAAAAAAATGCACTATCACCCCCGCAGACCTGGGGTTGAACGGCGGCACCAGGATTTACGTCAATGATCATTTGACACTTGAGAATAAAATACTCCTCAATAAAACCAAAACATTGGCGAAGGACCGGGGGTTTGCGTATACATGGGTGAAAGCCTGCAAGATCTGCATAAGAAAGAATCCTACATCGCCAGTGATAGTCATTCGGACGGAAGCGGACCTTCAAAAGTTGTAATAATGTACAGTAACTGTTTATCGCTTGCTTACTTACTATACACTCTTATTTTTAAAAATGTCTGCACCCAAAGGTTGGCGAGCACTGTCTCGCAAACCAGTTCGCACTCACTCAATGCACCCGCTATGCGTCATCCTTCTATGCACCTACCGCTACCCGCTTTATTGGTAAGTCAACTGGCCATTAGCTATTGTTTCTTTTGTGGTCCTAATTATTTTATTGCCCTTTTGTCGTCTCGCTTTTGTGCACTTTTTTGCGTTAATTACTTTATTGCACCTCTTTCAACTATTTTAATGTTTTACGTCCACGTTCATTTATATATAAACGTTATCTTTTATAAGCAAATGATTATAGTGCGTTATTTTATGCTTATGCCAGCGCTAAGAAACTCACCGGTTATTAATGATTTCGATTAGTATGTACTACCAGAATGTTCGCGGTCTCCGTACAAAAACTAACATTTTTTATAGAAATATATGTTTGAGTAATTATGACATCATTTGCGTTACAGAGACGTGGCTAAACGATAGTATACATGATACTGAATTGTTCGATGATAGATATATTGTTTGGAGGAGAGATCGTAATTATAGAGCAACAGGTCAGAATAAAGGGGGCGGAGTTTTAATTGCTGTGCGTCGCGAACTTGTCTCTGAGAGCCGGAGTAACTGGTCATCTTCAGCCGAAGACCTATGGGTTACTTTAACCATAAATAATCGTAATCCAAGATCTACTTATAGGATGCATATTTGTGTTGTTTACGTATGTAATGAAAACTTAGGACACTCTATGCAGTCTCAGCTGTCTAATTTTTCTGATAATTTATGTAAAATTGTTTTGGACAACCCGCTGGACAAAATTATCGTATTGGGCGATTTTAACATGCCGTCTGTGTTGTGGACACTCAGTGATGATGGAGTATCTTTATCGCCTAGTAACCTTCAAGGATCGCATCAAATAGACTTAATTGATAGCTTAAATACGTGTAACCTACTGCAATACAACTCAATTGTTAATGCCAGTCACGCTCGACTTCTTGATTTAGTTTTCTCTAATAATGACGTCACCGTCAGCGCCTGTAACCTGCCTCTTGTGACTGAAGACCCTCATCATCGCTCCTTAATTGTCTCTGCAGAATATGTTCAACTTCACACTGTAAAACCACTCCCCTACACCGTATTTCTTTATCGCGACGGTGATTACCAATCAATATGTACCGAGCTAGATGCCGTGGATTGGCATTCGGAGCTTAGTCCTCGTAGTGGAACTGTGGATGAGGCCGTACATGTCTTGTATAAGAAGCTTTATAATCTACGTGACACTTACATCTCATCTAAAACTGCGGCTCCTCAACGTAAGTATCCGTTATGGTATAGGGCTCCTCTTATAAAACTTTTGAAGGAAAAGGCAAAATATCATAAAAAATTTAAAACCTATGGTAACGCCTACGATCGCGATTCTTTTGTTATCTTACGGAACAGAGCGCGCGTTATGGAAAAAGAAATGTATACTGAGTACATTAGTAACATTGAGAACTCTATCAAACAAAACCCGCGGGCATTTTGGTCATATGTAAAAAGTAAGAAGCAATCCAATAACTACCCGTCTGTTATGCAATATGGTGATATTTCTACTGATCGGGGAGGTGATATTTGTAATTTGTTTGGCGAGTTTTTTTATTCCAACTTTCTTCATTCGCCGCCCTCCAACTCCCAATTGACCGATGTTGACAATACACAATGTCCTACTACGTCGTCAGCTGACATCGGTATGGTTGAAGTGCTTGATGATGAGGTCCTCAAACTGTTCAAGACCCTTGACCTTAATAAATCAGCAGGCCCTGATAATATCCCTGCCGTTTTTATTGTTAGATGTGCGAAATCTCTAGTTGTCCCGCTCTCTATCCTGTATCGTCGCTCACTCTCGGAAGGTATTATGCCAAACATCTGGAAGACAGCGTTTGTCACTCCCGTTCATAAAAAAGGACCTAAAAACAAAATAGAAAATTATAGGCCTATCTCGAAATTATGTTTATTTGCTAAAGTTTTGGAGAAAATTGTTCACACTCAATTGTATTCTGCAATTAAGCACGACCTCGCGCCACAGCAGCACGGTTTTCTAAGGGGTAGGTCTACGACCTCTAACCTTTTGCTTTGTGCCGAGTTCCTTTCGCGTTCCATATCGGAACCCTCGCAAGTCGATATTATTTATACAGATTACAGCAAATGCTTCGATCGTATAGATCACTCAATGCTTTTAAAAAAACTCCAACTTTTAGGTATAAGGGGTAACCTCTTTAGATGGTTTACATCCTATGTTCATAATAGGTGTCAGACCGTGGTACTTAGCGGATACTCATCTTCGACCCTATACATCCCATCAGGCGTTCCTCAGGGATCATTACTGGGACCCTTGCTATTTACAGTGTTTGTCAATGATATTTCTTCATGTTTTGTTTACTCTAAAATTTTATTATACGCCGATGACATGAAAATTTTGTTCCAAATTAAAAATACTACTGATGCTTCTTATCTACAGGAGGATCTTGTTCGGTTTGAAGAATACTGTAAGTCTAATAAATTAGACCTGAATGTCTCCAAGTGCTACGTTTGCTCCTACACCCGCAAGCCCTCGGTCATTAAGTTCGATTACACTCTGCATAACATGCCACTCACTAGAGTAGATACGATAAGAGATTTAGGAGTCTCTTTCGATTACAAGCTCTTATTTGATGACCACATAACTAACATTGTAAACAAAGCATCAAAAGCACTAGGGTTTGTCATGAGAATGTCTTCTGAATTTAACAGTATAAAAACTTTTAAGATTTTGTACTGCTGTTATGTCCGTAGCCATTTAGAATATGCGTCCCAAGTGTGGAATCCCCGCTACGACGTATACTCCACACGATTGGAACGTATACAGAAGAGGTTCATGAGGTATCTACAATATAAAGCTAAACTGTTTCTTCCGGACTACATGGCTAGATGTCGTACATTTCATTTTCTTCCGCTCTATGAACGGCGCAATATCGCTGATTTAGTATATATCATGAATATAGCTAATGGCACAGTTGACTGTTCGGAGTTGTTGGAGCTTATAGGACTACGCACCCACAGAGCCGCATTGAGAAGACCTAATCTGTTGCATATTCCTATTGTAAAAACAAACTACAGGCAAAACGCGTTTTTCATTAGAGCAAGTGCCTCTTTCAACAACCTGGCAAGTGCAGATATTGATGTTGATATTTTTACAACTTCTACCATCAAACTTAAACGACTGTTAAGTGATAAATTCTTTTCGGACCCTTTAACTCAAAGTTAGCTCAAGTCTAAGTACTTTTTTTTTTTGGTTTTTCAGTTTTGTGAAGTGTGTGCAGTGTTTTTCATATTTTTGTTTTATTTTTGTGTATTAAGTTTGTTATATTACGTTTTTTTATAGTCGTCTATTACCACTGAATCATAAATAACTATAATGTATTTTGCTATAAGTGGAAACTTCGTAAATAGCCCTCAGCTTAAGTGCATGTGATTGTCATGTACTTAGATTTATGTTTCTTAGTTTTGTAATTTTTCTAGCTTTAAGTTTTCCTAAAATTTGAAAATAAAATAAAATAAAATAAAATAAAGCTTTAAAACTATTGTTTAACTAACCCATTGACTTGCCTGATATGTCATAATAACGTTATAGTGAATAAATTAAATGTGGTCATGTGAAATGTTGTTGTTTGTACTGTAGATACGGACACGCGCCTGTCCATGTACTCGATGGACACTCTACGCATGAACCCGAGCGCGAAGGCCAACTCCAAGTTCAGCGCCAGGTAACACCTACTTACATACATCACACCATCTTCTCGGCGCGTGCGGTGTGCTGTTGCGGGTCTCTGTACCATAGAAGACACCATGTATTAGAATCATGGGATTGCTCATCCACATGTACAAAGCAAATGATCCGTCCACAATGCCATGACTTCACCTTACAAATTCTGCTGCAACGAACCTACTACAAATCATCTCTTAACATTACAAAATATATGCAAAATTGGCTCGCCCTCATATCAACTAGAGAAAACGAACTATCATAATCTCAACACAAAGCCATTTACTATAATTAATGTATAATAATTTGTTTTAATATAAATAAATGATGTGCAGTGGTTTGAGCGGCATCTCGAAGCTGCGCAGCCTCGCGAGCACCACCAATAAGAAGTCTCCCAAAGCCAGGAGTCCGAAGCGAACGCCGCGGTTAGACGATCATTATTTCATTATCCAATGTACAGCCTAAACTGGCACTGATGGCCGCAGCCTCCCCCCGGGGATATCCCTGAGAGTCCTCTCTCGGCACCCGCGGGAGTTGCTCTTATCCAGTTTACTAGTTCTCATTATCTCTGAGCCCACAGAACAGAAAAAACGGAGCCTATAGGCCTCCTCGAGTCTGTGTCAACCCCCTATATGCGTGTTATTGTTAGCTTTGCTAAGTAGGAAGCTAGATAACGCTGTAATGTTTATAGTAGTTTTGTTTATAGTGTATATAAGTAAAGTGATAGTCTCTGTCAGCAGCAGCCGGCGCCCGCTGATGCGCGCCGGCAAGAACCCGCCGCGCCTGCGCGCGCACCTGCCCAAGGACACCGAGATCTCCACCATGGTGGAAGCTGTCGAGATGGTTATTATACTGTCTAATACGGACATTGTTCTTGGCTTAGTATTATTCCACGACCCCAGGGACGTAGCGGGCGGGGCCTGCGACGCAGGAGGTAGCGGGTTCGATTCCTGCGATCGTACGATCTGAAGAAATTTGGTCTAGGGGTTTACGTTGGACCATCATCTAGCAACAAGGTATGCAGAACTTGTGTTCTGGTTACTAGTTGATTGATATACTGAAGGGTAGGTGGGTGATGAAAAATGCACAATCGTCAACAAGGTAGGTTTATTGGTATTTAACTCAGTATACAACTCTCAGAGCTCTTAGTAGCTAGTTTTTACAGTTTTCCGTAGGGCGTGCCTAGGTAGGTAGGTACAAGTAGATACGATCACTTTTACAATATGTGTGACCGTCTGTAGGTACCTCGCGGGTCAATCCTAGCTAAGGTATAGAAATACTTATCCCAAGGAATAGGCAGTGGCTGAGAACCTAAGTATTAGGACCATCCGGCTGCGCTAAACCAGGGGACTGGACTTCCAGAGGCTATGACTAGTATAGCCATTACCGAGAGGTTGTCCGTTCCTAGCTGAACTGCTTGAAATCGTCGAGTGTTCGGCTTATAAAGGCGCGTTACAGATTACAATATAAGTGCTGCCGCTCGGCGTGTTGGTGGGGATGAGTGCAGAGCGAGAGGCTGTCATGCGCGAGCGAGAAAGTATTCGAGTCCGCGCGCCTTCATAGTGCGGTATAGTATTTGATTAAATATGTGTTCTACAATACTTAATTAAATTACATAGGTAAGTACATCAAAATATATTATTCAGAACACAAGTTCTGCATACCTTGTTGCTAGATGACGGTCCAACATTATTAATTTTATATGTGTACTCTCTGCCTGCGGCTTCGCACGTGTTGTGTCTATGGAAACGTTTAAAGGTTATTTCTATCCTAAGGAAACTGTTCTACGGGATAAAAAGTAGCCTGTTTGGTTTCAGGCTTAGAGCTACATCTATGTAAAATTCAACCTGATCTGTCCAGTAGTTTTGTCGTGAGGAGGTACCCTCTTCAGCGATGGATGTTTGTTAAACATCCATCCAAGCATCCAAACTTTCGCATTTATAATATAAGTGTGATGATTACATAAGAAATCGTCCAAGCCCGTTGACGCCCACTGCTGGGTATAGGCCTCAAGGTCCCCGCTGGCCGCTCCCACTGACGTCCCATGTCAGTAGACGCTTGCACCGACCTTGTAAGTCGCGCAAGGTTAGATGCGCGTACGGGTTGTCTTGTGCTGCATTGGCCAAGACGCATTTTATTTCTTTATCAACTAGGTAGTAAACATAGATGCCTATACCCAGCAGTAGGACGTTGGGGTTGATTGATGATGATTTAACCTAAAGCCGGATACTGACCGGTGTCACGACTCACGAGGCGTAATGTACCATTCGCAGCGAGCATGATACGTTGCGCCGCGTGCTAAACTCCGTCTCGCTGCTCGCGCTTTCTTCCCCGCACCGAGTGCACGAATGATCGCTGTGTACCGTAACATTACGCGCCGTAACGCGATTCAGTACCCACCATAATGACCAATACCTGTATGCATAAAATTACAATAGATATGAATTCTGTTAATATCCGCAGCAGTCCTCATACATGTCTCACTCGGCGTCGCCCTCCGCCTCCGCGCGGGAGGACACGCCTCGAACTCAGCGGCTCAGCAACTTCACATCTCCTAGGTGAGGCTTGTGCCATTTCTGCTGTCAGAATGTGGTGAGACCAGCTGATTAACAGCACTACGATCAGCTCACTACGATCATGAGGGATTTGGATGAAGACGCACTGCACCCACGTACCTATGCGAACACTATGCAACGCAATCACATCTGTACTATTTCAATTTGACTAGGTATTTTACGATAGCGCTTATAAAATTACGTGGGTGCAGTTTTTTCATTTTCATTTTCACTATTTTACATCCGTAAGCTTGTTCTGGGATTAAAGTAGCCTACAATGTCCTTCCTGGGGATATCATCTGACTATCTCCATGCCTAATATCAATAGCGGCCTGCACACGTAAGATCCGGACCGCGCATCTACACGAACGTTTCAGAGCGCGGGATGGAACGGCGGCGCGTGCGGTATCCCGCGGTCCGGATCTTTCGTGTGCAGGCCGCTAATATTACATTCGGATTTATTGTAATAGGCCAGTTTCTTTTCAGACCTCTAAAAACAACGCGATTAAATGTTATCACACGCAATGCTCTACCACGCGTCCCTTGCAATGTTTCGGAACTTGTCGCGCAACTTTATAACTAGTTTAGCTTTGCTCCTCGCCTACAACTAACATACATAAGTCACAAATTAATAACTTTATTTCGTTAGGCTTTTAAAATAAGCATTAATACGAGTCAAATTGTAAACTATAAAATTATTAATTAAGAAATAAAGTGTACCTAAAGTATTGGTGATTCTCGGGGCGTAAGACGGATAACAACACCGCGTCCCCCAAGACAACCGAACCTGCACGTACGTACACCCCGCTACATACCAAACAATCTTCATAATTTGGTAACTCGAATATTAACAATTCTTTTCTATTACTTGACACTGACAGAATCGTGTTTAATCAGCCTATATTAGTCCACGGCTGGACATAGGCCTTCCCTAATGAGCGCCATAGCGCCGTGTCTTCAGCTTGACGCATCCAGCATCTGTCAGCAGCCTTTCGCAAATCGTCATCCCACCTAGTCTAAGGGCGTCCTGCACTACGTTTGCCGAGTCGCGGTCTCCACTCAAGAACACGTTTACCCCAGCGGTTGTCGGTCGGTTCTTCTCGAGATATGGCCAGCCCACTGCCACTGAGCTAATCCTTTGAGTTATGTCGAGAACCTTTGTAACCAGAAATATAAGAATCATCATCATTGATTTTCTCTTCACTTCATTTTATGTATTTTATCCGCTACTGGAACAAGTGAATACAAGAATTTATCAATAATTAATAATAATATTTTACACGTCAATAGGTAGTTTCATAAATTATCCTACAATATAATTACTGAATTAACAATATTTTAGGATGCATTTTGTGAATTATTATAATATAAATGATATTTAAATACTGATTGTACATACATACACATATATGTAACAGATAAGAAATGTGAAAGTGTGCAACAAATACTTACATGCCTCCAAATGATAAATTATACAAATTGTTCCCAGAAAGCCCCCTACAAGCTCTGTGTGGAACCACCTCAGCCCAAAACAACGTCTCCGCCACTCGCCACAGCAGCTCATCAAGGCTCTCAGCCTCATCCAAGGCAAGGACGACCGCATGATGACCCCCGTCTCCAAGATACACTGCTCCGAGCGCGAGCCCGCCACCAAGCTCGACAGGATCAAGAAAAATGACAAAAACAAGGCTATCGGCAACTCTAGAGACAACAAAAACAAGCAGAGACCTAACAGCGGAGGCGGATCCTACATCAAGGAAATCGATAGCGCGAGGACTAGCAAAGACACGCACAATCCGAGAACCCGCGAAATCGACAGCAAGTCGTTTGTCAAAGAGGTGAATGACAATAGTGGTAAAGATAATGTTCACGGTCATACAGATATGTTCAAAGATTACGATCCGAGCAAGCCTGCGAGCAGCTCGGCCAGCACCTTGTTGATTAAGCCTGCTATGGACGGCTCAGAGTCCTTTCGGAGTGATTGCCGGAGCGACGACAGACGGGTGAGTGACGATGTTCTTTCTTTGTACATTGAAGCTGTTATTTCTCTTATAGCTCTGTGAAGTTTCAGATTAACCAGAGATAACATTACATACAGAGTCGTTATGTGTTACATCTTGGATCGTGTCTTCCTAGACACCGGGATACGATCCCATACTTTAGTATGTCTGTTTAAAACGTGCAGCATTAAAATAAAGTTCCATATTTAGCATTTTTCTATATAGTATATATAGTCAAGTAGGCTTTCGTTTGACCACAATCTCACCTGATGGAAAGCGAAGATGTGGCCGACGCGACGGTGTATCACGAAGGTCTAGAAGATACCTATTCACTCCTTACTTGAAGATACCTAGATTGTAATTAACCGGTAAAACAGCAGCAGCAGAGGCAGTTAAAGTCACCTAACAGCACCAGTTTGGCAGCGGGATAACGTCTTTGAGCCACATCAGCCATATTGCAGTTATTGTAATCAAACAACCTCGTTGTCTCCTGATCTCCAGGGTGTGACCGATAAAGACGATACACTTGCCAGGCTGCTGTCCTGACACACTAGATAATTTTATCTAGGCCAGTGTCCACCAAAATCCGAGTTACTGAAAAACTGGGTTCTTCAAAATCACAAAGGCGCAGACAACAAATAAATGTCATACACACGGCCGGGATATAATTTTTATCTTTTCTTTGGGTATAAAATTGTGCTCCAGGGAATACCCTGGGTATGTGAGGTACGACACATCGGGAGGCATTCGTATCGGCGTCTCCGTGAGAAACAATAAGTGAGGCTTCGCAGTCTCTAGGTGGTGGTGGACTGAGTCTATATTTGAATGCAGTCTTCGGATGTTACAAAGGTGCACATTAAGCGAGAGGACGTGCTTCCGCTGTGAGCACGACTTATTATTTTTGGACTTTGTCATGATCGGGAGTGAGATAGGTGTGTGGGTAGACGGTAGTTAAACGCGGCATTGGTCAGCGAGCACAGGACGAACAACAGGATCGTGCATCGCTGGAGGGCTAGAGACGGAAACTGCGGGGACGCCCGAACCATCCCGAGGAATAGCTATCGGGCCCTCTCGTCCGGTCGCCAAACGGCACGCTAATAGAGCATTCCGGGATTATTCGCATGGCGGCGGGGCAGCCTTTCCCGTGTGGCTGGCACGCTACTTGCCCCCTGCGGTCGGCCAGCGGAGAACCGTACTTCGGATCCCGCTACCCTCCGTGTCCAGCCGTCCGATACACTTGCCAGGCTGTTGTCCTGACACATTCAAGCTGCTCCAGTGCAAAACTGCTTAGACCCGTCTCCTCCACGATGGCTACTCCGGACCACATTCCGAAACACAACAGAACAGGGTTGCTTCACGGACTGGCTTTGTCCGGAGGGTGGTGACAAGCCCCAGCCGAAGCCACCAGAAGATACCGCTCTTAGCACCACCTAGAGGACACGTGTAGGGCAACGATGGGTAAACACCTACGGACGTGAGCGATAAGGCCCCCGAAAATATTTAGAAGACCAAACGTTGACTGTAACATTTGTCAATATCAACATTTCCGAATACCTAGTGAATGAAAAGGAAAAGTCACGTCTTAAAAAACAAAAAATAATTTATTTGTATTTTTATGTAAGCATAAATATAATATTTTTATGACAAAATGTTTTATAAACCGAAATAAAAAATGCAAACAGCTTACAATTTTAAATTACAAATATTTACAACAAATCCAAAGCATTGTTTTGTTTTACACTAATTGTCATATATTAATAATTGTGTATTATAAAATCACTAGTACAATGAAATAATACATTATAATATTTTGGGACAAATTGAATGATCGATCATAATCGTGACAATAGTCCCCAAAATAACTATCATAGTAATTAAACATTTTCTTATTTTATCGAAATCTTATTTCTTCTTCTTAAAACTTAGTTATAAATTAAATAAATATCTCCTATTTTCGTTTGTGACTTTGCAATAACAGCTGGTGTCGGGATGCGTTTATAATGAAACCTTAACCTCGTAGGATCTACTCGTTGGTGAGATGTGTAATGTATGTTCAATGATGTAGACAATAGTGTCTGTCTGTTTAGGCGCATTTGCCGCAGAGGGGCTTGTTGTCCATCACGGAAAACGTAGAGTCGGTTACGGGGTTGGTACATTTCTGAAACGAGAATATAAAGTCAGTTTATGATGGTAAATACTTTTTTACATTCAATTATCTTATATATATAAAATATTATACTGATTGCTAACCTCGTGATGATTAAACGGAACCAAGAACTCGGTACGCGGTCACAGCACAATATTTGGCAAGACAAGTAAGTTGCGGCTTTTTACTAAATATTCAGCGAAATTTGGTTGATTGCAATACTTTTACCTAGATGGCGCTAGGTGTTTATTTACTGAGCAGTTTGATATGAACCATAATACAACATGCAATGTTTTGGGTTTACGACAACGTTTACATAACGCTGTGCGATAACAACAATGTTCAACGCATTAGAGAGCGGCTCGGCCGTCTACGAACGTGCCCGTTTGTCTCACGGACATGTAGCATAGCTCGTATTACCCAAACAAGACCCAGAGTGTGTAAGTCGTTTGAGCTACGCAACCTGGCTCGGGCTGCTTCATCATCATCATTATCATCAGCCTGTCCAGCATTCACTGGACATTGTTCTTCATAGCTTCGTATGCCAAGATCTTACCGTCAGGGGCGTATTTACCCTAGGGCCAAGGGGGCCATGGCCCGGGGCGGCAGGCTATGAGGGGCGGCTTTCTCGGGGCGCCTTTTATTGTCAAGCTTAATTAAATAAAACAAATATTAAAAGAACTCTTCAAACCCAAAACCCAACCAATTGTTTACCTACAATACTATACCTACAAACAAGATGGTATCTAAATAACATTTGCGTTCAAGAATGATTATATATTTAGTTAGGCAACTTAGCTTCTTGATAAAAAATAAGGACTTAAAAGAAGCTTTCCCATATGTAGAGATTGCATTACGCATTTTTCTTTGCACTGCAGTGACGAATTGCAATGCAGAACGTTCGTTTTCTGTATTGAAAAGGTTATAGTATTATTTACGTTCCACTATAAGCGAAGAACGCTTTAACAGCTTAGCTGTTCTGAACATAGAAGCTGAGTTGACAAACGCCTTAAGTTATGAGAGCGTCATTGAAGATATAGTCAAACAATTTGTACTTAGAAAAAAAAACTTTGCGCTCCCTTAATAAATGGTGTATTAAAGTATGTAGTGAATAAATGGTTAATTTTTAGGTTTTTTTTTCATTTACTATTTCACACAACACAGCAGAGCAGGTTTTTTCTTAGATAAATGAGGCGGCAAAGCTAACTGGCCCGGGGCGCCAAATCTTTAAATACGCCTCTGCTTACCGTGCAAGTGAAGCAGTTGCGATGCCACTTAGCGTCGAGCGCGATGATTGCCTTGTCCACAATCGGCTTGGAGCAGCCCGCGCAGCGCGCCGCGAACTTATCCGCGAAGCAGCCCGAGCAGTAGGGGCGGCCAGCCTGGGGGAGAATGAGGGTTATAATCATGGCAAAGGGATTGAACACAATATCCGTTTTTCGGCAAAAATCGTACATTTTAATACATAGGTTTTCTTCTATGGAGTGTTTTAATTGCCACACTCTAAAACACTCGCCAAGTGGTTTAATGTTGCTAGGTTTCCTATCCTGGATGGATTATTCCAGTGGCTATCCATATTTAATTTGTTGATTCATAATCGATCTTGAAGGGTATTTTCACGGTAGATATCGTTCCGATGTATTATCCTTGTTTCTTCTTCGTGATTTTGTTGGCTAGCTCGTTTACGTCAAATGTGTTTTCCTACCGTTAGCGTTGTTTGCGTTCTGTAGCCGACCTACAGTCGTTGTTTGTAACAAGCGATAGCACATGTTAGGAAACATCCACACTAGGTACACATTCCTACTACTATGTTTGGAACATTGCTAGTTCTCACCTGTTCCATAAAGCCTCCTCCGCCCAGTTCCTTCCTGCAGACTCCGCAGACGAAGTGGTGCGCGTGCCACGACACTCCCAGGGCTTGGATCACGCGCTGAAAAGAGGAAACTGTAAGTTTACTAATACCTAATGATGCAGCTGTAAAAGTAGCAAAGAAGGTCTACTTTTTAGTTTTTGCTTACAGCTCGTAAGCCATGCGTCTTAGGAAATTTTGTCATACTAGATAGTGAAAGCTGATAAAATTAGCTACAACTTTGATTCTATACACTTTTACCTATTCCCAGTCGTCGCCTAGAGCTCAGATCATGAGCTCAGAAAAACGGTCGATTAAAAATAATGTGTATAATTATGATGAAAAAACGTCAAACCAGACATTTCCTCCCTTTCATCCAACCCCCTCTTTCAGTCATTGACTGGGCCACTACCTATTCTAAGGATTGTGATAACTTCAATTGCTGTCATCTAAACTTAACTTGACTTCTTTCTTGTTGGCAATATGTGTCTGGCCATCGCTGCATCGTCTAAACTTCTATAAGAAGATTTGTTGTCAATCATTGTGCCAATCAATTAATAGGTTTAATAAAAATGTTTATTTATTCGCTAATCTTTATAAAATGCGGACATTAATTTCTCATTCTTCCCAATAAATTGTACAAAAACAATGAGTCGGCCGGTCCTGTGCGATGAGTCGATTGTCTCTGCATGATGTCACCGCGCACAATGGTGTTTTGTGGATCCCATTGTCGGGACCCGTTATGGCTGCCGTGCTGGTCCAGACGTAACATGTCTGTAACTTGCATGCCTGATGCTGATGCAATCATATCTTTGATCTGGTAGCCTCTTCTGAGTCTCTCATATCTGGTCCCAGTTAGGAAGATTCAGAAACCTCCTTGTGATAAACTATCTGCGCCACTATTACTCTATTTTGTTAACCCACAGTAGGCAAAGGTTCTACACTGAAGGTTACTGGTTTAGTTCCCGCCTATAGACAAATATTCGTAGTTTTGCAAATGTGTTTGTCGGGTCTGGGTGACTCCTTTATGATAAGTATTTCGATATGGAAATATCTGATACACAGCACGAACTTTGCTTACTTTGGGGTTAGATGATGTGTGAAATGCCCAGCTAAAACTTCAGTAAGTTACGGCGTACTACGCCGGCTTATTAGACCTTTAAAAGGCAACCTGTCAAATCCTTTCATGATTTCTGCGTGACCTTAAAGGAGTCACCAGCAGCGCCACGCTTTAGACCCCATTAAATAATTTCGCCGTGTGATACAGAGCAGGCCATGTTTGGTAGCGCCTGACTCACACTCCGAATGACTGCTGAAATGACAGTAATACGTTATAGTAAGACCTCGAGCCCATATGCTTACAGAAAACACGATTTTGAGTCCGTCCCTAGAGATTTTTATATTGAATTGGGAGTATCAAAAATTTGAAAATTCTTGTGCATCGAGACGAGACAATCAGTTAAATTAAGTATAAGCTTTTTTTATACGGCGGTGGCGATAAATAAAAGTATGTATGACATATTTTTCTGTCAGTAAGATGCTTTTTGGATAATTCAACGAAAACGGGAGCAGATTTTAGACTTTTTTTAAAAGACCGCGGCGCGTCTTCCCTTTTAATGCAGTCAAAAATCTATTCGCGCTGACCATCGAATTTAGAAGTCCTTAAAACAAACCTAAACAAATTAATGGTTGTCAAACAGGCGTTATAAAATACCTATCTACCTAGGTATGCAATACTAGGCTAACAGGTGTCTGTGAACGTGAACCCCAGCTTTATATGTATACAGACAGTGTTACGCGACGCTAGTCTTCCGTCCAGAGTCAATCGTGGATGAGGCATAATAAATCCATTATGTAGATCTTTATTAGTCAATATTTGTAGGTGTGATTGAAATAGCCACACACAATAGACTAACAAACACCACAACGTGACTCACTAAGTGACGAGTAAACATGGGCGTGCGTCTTGTAAAGAATACGTACAGCTTCATTGTAATGGTGCTAATTTATATGTGTTGTGTTTGTTATTGTAAAACTAGTGTAGTTTTCGGTGTATCGATTAAATGTCCGACTGTTCTGAAAGCACGTATATGACCAGAAAAACAATATTATATTATTTGTTTTGGGTGGTTTTCCATTACTCAGTTTAGTAATACTACCTACCTTTACATAGTAGCAGAGTATGTATATACATACCTAATACACAGTAGCAGAGTCAAGAAATTGGTGGTGTTATGTGTTATTATTACCCTGTGCCTCAGAAAGCACCTTAAGTTGTTGTTACTGCGCCTTATATCTCCCTGATCGTGACGCTCGGCCCCCATCGGATTGTGACAGTTAAAGAACAGAGAGTGCACCTGTGTTTGCGCACACACTTGTTCACTATATTATGTCCTGAGCACATAGTCTCCGTTAAGACTGGCCGCCATGGCCGAAATTCGTCATTCACATCGTTATGGAGTAATTTTTAATGTAGCTTGTTTTTAGTGTTGTTAACCACTATCTTTTGAAAAGTTTTATCAGTCTGGTAGTTACCTAGTATCGAAGCCTAAACCTGTTCTTCCACAAGTGGACAAAAAATTGAAGCGAACAAAATCAATAACATTTTGTTGCTTATTTGTTAATAATTACTATTTATTAAGCTGTTTATGTATAAAATTTGACTTGTCTAAGTGCTTATTTTGTAAGATTAAAGAAATGAAGTTATTGACTTTTGACTTTTTTTTTGTTAGGAATCAGTACTAAAGTCAAGTGATTCTTGATTTACTGTTCTCGATCTTTAATCGAATCTCCAGTTGGTTTGCACCACCCCTGTACTCGTTACTAGATCAACATCTATAAGTTCCTTGTCGGTGATATCGATATAATGCAACTAAATCTGTTGACGACACGTTTGGTTTGCATAGCACATGTTTATCGTAACCATTGACGGAGACCTTGTTTACATTCATCTCGCCTAATGGACGTGGACAGGGATAGGCAAGCTAGAAACAACCTGTTATTACGATCAATTCATTGTCATTTGACACATAGGAGTACCTACTTAGTATATATCTCCTTAGGTGGTGATTCATGTAAAAGATTGACAAATTGCAATTGACTAATAGTTTAATGGTATTGATAGTACTGTTTTGTTGTCAGCAATATATCATTAAACATCTAGGGTCCTCTTAAGTCCTTGTTAATTCTCCGCTGTAGGTTCGAAATGTGTGCCGAAGATCTCTCCAATTCTATTACTGTTAATAATGTTCACCCGATAACGATAAGTTACGAAATTTTAAACAAATTGCGTATCATTTCGCCCTGCGTCTTTGATATTTTTCCTATCTCTTTATAGCCTATCTCTGATTATAAGGTAGGTACTCTTATCCAATAAGATTATACAGTTATACTGGATTATCCAGCGACTCATAATAAATATGTTAAACAAGAAAATGCTAACAATAATATCCAATACTAAAAATATCACTAAATTTTCCTCTATTTTTATCAAATCAATATTAGTAACCAGACCACATATTACTCCTGTGTACCTACTTATAGGTATCGTTTTTTGTTTTTGCGTATAATGTTGTCGTGCTCTCTATAAGGGTTAATGTATTTTAATGAGTTTGCGCAATGGTTTTATTATTAGTCATTATATCACTTGCTAGTTTTTGTTTCCTCGTCGCCATATCAATCAACTACATTATTTATTAATATTTTTCGCTTCAATCATTATTTATCACTGCTTGAAATAAATCATTGTTCTTGTACGAGTATTATAAAGAAGACCAACGTTAGAAACAAGAAGAGATCGTCGAAAGGCGCGGTCAAAGATTTTCAAAATTCTCGGGCGATATGGGATACCATACCAGATACCACCACTCTACATAAGATACACCAGTCTACTGAAGGGATCTCCACCTATGGCTGATTGGAGATCGCCGGATTTAGTTGGTGTAAACAACTGAGGTAATCGCTGCTGCCATCTCGACTATACAAGTCGAGATGGCAGCATTCCTTAGTCTCAACGAGGCAGAACCGGCTTTGGAAATACACGACAGGATATCCATGAGAGTAAATTTGGGGTTCCTAAATGTTATGGTACTCACGTCGGTAACGGGCTCTCCGCAGCCGTGGCAACGCGGGCTGTGGTGCTGCGAGAAGCACGGCACGCAGTGCACGCCGCCCTCGTGCTGGTGGAACTTGGCGCCGTCGATAGGCTTGCGGCACGTGTTGCACGTGAAATGCTCCGGGTGCCATTTCTTGTTCAGTGCTGTTACTATCTGTGGAAGGAGTGGGGATTGGTCAGCATCAGAACATTTTCTATAAATGCCAAGACAGTTTAATTAAAGTATAAAGCTTTTAGGGAAAGAACCGATCGACCGTAGAATTTTAAACCGTAAATAAACCCTAAATTTCCTAACATAAGTGCTATCTTTGTTCCTGCTTGATTACGTTCTTGTAGACGTAGAAAAACTCTATCATTTGAACTAGTCACCGAATTTAATGATCATCATCCAAGCTTTATGTACCTACTAGCTGCGCCTCGCGGTTTCAACCGCGTAGTTCCCGTTCCCGTAGGAATTTCGGGATAAAAAGTAGCCTATGTCCTACTCCAGACTATAATCTATCTCTGTACCAAATTTCATCCAGATCCGTTCAGCCGTTCTGGCGTGATAAAGGAACAAACATCCATCCATCTATCTATCCATCCATCCATCCATCTAAACTTTCACGTTTATAATATTAGTGAGATTACCTACTATTAGATAGAATCCAAGATCTGATCTGATGACAAAATAACTTTAGCACTTCCTCATTTCGTCGTCAGCAAAAACGAAGGAACGCGAGATGAGTGTGCAAACAAACCTGTCCTTGCTTTTGAAAACCATTACAGTTTTAAATGCACGAAACCGCATTTACCGAAACAATGGAGAGGCGGTACTAACTAATTAAATCTGGGTCCTTGGTTATGCACTCGAGATTCGTTACATACTGCGTGAGGTCATACGTGCATTGCAAGCTTGAAGCATGATGATAAGAGAACTTTTTGCTCAACAGAATACCATCGCCAAAATTCTATTCCACTTAGTCGCATTTGTCATCGTCGTCGCCTAGCGATATGATGACAAATAGCATGCTTTCCGGTCAAGCCCGGTCAAGGTCGAATACACCATCGACTGCCAATCTTATTAGTATCCTAAGAACTTTGTTTTCGTTGCATAACGTTATCAATACATGATTCTACATGATTTTAGTAATCATGGCGTTAAACCAAGAGAGAGACCTTTAAATTTCCAAGTCTGGTGGTGTATAGAAAATAATAAGCATTATAAACATATCTATTTATTGTAAGATTTTTGTTATTGTAGTGCGTAAGCCCTCGCACTCGGAAAATTAATGAATATGTATTTACTGTATGAAGTCTACCAGTTATCTAGTACATTACCCATTACACAAACTCTGCTTATCTTTGGGCTAGATGATATTGTATGCATTGTCCAGCACTATTATTACTTTAATTGCCCATTGATTAGCTTTCTGGGCGGTTGTTAGTCCTTCTGTCTAAGTGCTTATTTTGTAAGCCTAAAGAAATAAAGTTAATGTTTTTTTTTTTAATTTTTGTCTACGTAGTTCAAATGTCAATACTTTTTTAGATTAGTGTGAACTTAAAATGTTTAAATTCTCATAATGTGAGTGAGACAATGTAGTAATTGTGCGGTATTTTCCTCTGCCGTCTTCCTGGTATTGGCAACTACACAGAGCTTCCACAGAGTAGTGGTATTAGCAACGTGACAACAGACGTTCGGGAAACTGTTGTTGTAGATTCTGTCGTCATCTCTATTCCCACTCGCAAATAGATCTGACGTTTTGTTGTGCTTTTGAAGAATTTTATGAATTTTTCGGCGGTCGTTAACTTTTTCTTGTGTTTTTTGTTTTATCTTTAGTTCATTTTAAGTTATAAAATAACTTTCTCCACTAATTATTATCGATTCCATTTTGGAAAAAAATACTGGCTTTTAATATTTTTTGTCTACAATACATTTCTGAAGTCTAATCAAAACAGATGTAGAAATACAGATAACTTTTCTTAAAAAAATAAATTCCCTGTCTTCTTTAACGTTAGTTTCTTCGGTGGTTTGGCACACGACACTAAAATAATTTACCTACCTACGACTTTATTATTAAGTAGGTAGGTAAACGACTCATATGATTGGCCCTATTCTTGTAAGTGTATCAGAGATATCGAAGATAAAGAATTATTTACAAACACTTTGCCAAGTACAATACTACAATTTGTACTGTTAACTTGGCTGCATGTTCTAATAACTTCCATGCATAATTTCACTGATATTGTACTGATGATTGGGCTTTATTCTAACAATAGCATTATGTATTGGCAAGATGAGATTTTAGATGTTTAGGGAAGAACACTGGGTATAAGTAGCAGCCATGCGAATGCATTGATTTATTATTCTAGAAATATGTTGATGGTAAAAAAATTACTTACTCTGCCGGAAATGACTTGATTACAGCTGTTGCAAACAGCTGGTGCTTCTTCTTTAGTAGACTGAAACAAAATAAACTCCATCTTAGATAATAGGCTATTTGACTAATATTGGGAATTATTTCTTACGTATTGTCTGATAAAAAATAATGCAAATGTTACTAATATTTCTTCAAGGCCATTCGTATTTGCTGTGAAAACTAATTTTTAAGTTTGAAGAAAATAATGGCACCCTAAGAAAGACGCTCATGGCTCCGGCGACATGACGTTCGTCAACTAACACCATGTCAACCGTGTACGGAAGATATCACCCCTCCCTTGATGGTACACACTTCACACCATAGAGTTATTATAGTACTAGCCATATAATAACTATGCTTCACACCCACCACATTGTATGATAGACACCATAGAGTTTATATAGTACTTTATATATAAACTCTATATGTATGACACTCTGAAACAGACACTGGCGGAGTCGCGGCGAAAAGCAAGCGGCGCCGTAAAGAAGTTGAAGATGAAGTTGTGACGTTACCAGCAACGGCAGAGCGTTTTCAAGCACGAGATCGAACATAATTTTTTTTTTAATTTAAATTCTCTTTTTTGCCTAAGATAGACACATTTTTTAATGAAAGCCATCAAAATACGCTTTTTTGCGTTAACACTGACCAGGATGATAACAATTTGGAACTTATTTTCAATGTAGTCAGATAGCCTATTGTATACTACAAATAAAAATACCGTCTCTAAATAAAACACCGACAACCCAACACTCTTACTGGAATATCTTTAGCCTGTATTGATGGATAAATAATATTCAATGACGATAAAACTGAATTTTTAAATAACTAATTTAAATAACTAATAATAACACACTCCATCGTCAATTACTTGATGGGATTATTAGATAAATCAGTTGGAATGTATATCGCAAATATTTTAATAGTAAATAAAACGTTATAAAGACATTCGCTTATAATGACATCGATACCATCTGTACATCGCGAGCTGCACATACCAACAAACTTAAAAGCACACATCGGCATCATGTTATCAATCGAGTTACCAAGCTCTCAATTACTATCTATTTATCAAATTCTCGGAACGGGTTTATTAATTTACTTCATACCGAATTTGGGATAATCGCCCATCACCGGTGGGTGTATGACACATCGCGTAAGTAGCCATTCCTTGTGTAGGCTGACACTTGAGGAGACTGTTATACGACCCGTAAAATGCGATAACACCACTTTAGGCACCTATTTTCTGATTTAATAGAGCTTGGTCAAGGTTTTCTATTTTATTAACAGATTTGTTCTCATAATCGAAGTATTCTATAATTCTATCATCGTATCCATATCGTATCATGATGTTCCACTACTGATTTTCGTCCAGAGACCCAGTGGATGTGGAACAGATGGGCTAACCCGGAGCAGGGAACATCTTCGTTTGCTTAGTCAATACGATGTTTTCTAATTAGCTTGAAGCTTAATTACTAAAATAATTTACAATTACTAAAAAACGATTCTTTGTTGTAATGTTATTTTAAGAACAGAGTCGTTTCTTCTATTCATAATATCAACCTTAGCCAAGAGCAATTCATGAGCTTGCTCTTGGATGCGACATCTTAACCTCTATAAAGTCTACTTTATTTCGGCTACGGCCGAAACAAATGTTGGCGACACTGTTGCAGACAGTGCTACTGCTACATTAATTGATCGTAAAGACGGGAAAAGTTCACGAGGACCTTGGCTTTATTTAAGTCTGTAAATGTCCTGATTTGCATGCTACTTGCGATTAGTATTTCTTGATTAATCGTTTTTTGCATTCGTTTCATTCTTACTGGGTTAAAATCTGTGATTGGATTTGTTAATACATTTGCTATACATATTGGTGTGATGAAAACAGAAAAACACGTTGCAACCTTTTTTATCTTACCTACTAGCTAAATAAAAGTAAGTGGTTTCCATCCGCGGCGATTTTGCAAATTGCAACGTGATATCAAGTATGCTATGTGGTCTCAGACTCTCAGCTCACATTAATGAAAACAAATTGCTGACGTGCCATGCCTTTATTGGCATGGTGGCCGTTTCGCGATGGCGGCCCAAGGTCTATCCATGGTTTTATATTGCAACGGAGGTAAAAATTTTGATGCCCTCATATAGTTAGTACCTGACTCTACATTTTGTAGAGTCAGGTACTAGTTATGGATGATATTCTTAGTTTATTAACTTCTTCGTTACTACTTCTTCAGATTTGGCTAATTTTATGGATGAATTCTTTATCCATAGATCTGCGCATTGTCATCAAATCTTGTTCCCTATACTTATTTAGTGTGTCAATGTCAATTACGTCATCCTCGTATTCAGAAGCTCATACGGTATCATCAAAGGACTAAACAAGGTGTTGAGAACAATACGTTGCGTGTGCCAAATGGTCTGTGTCCCCTTTTGGCGTATTCTGTCCATCTCGAAGGCGGTCTGGGTTGGAAATTATCCAATTGATCCTGTAGAAGGTCGTTGATGAAAATACCTATTTATTGTATGCCTAGATTACAGACGTAGACCGTGAGTAGAGTACTAGAGAGTTACCTTTTGGACGTCTGTTTTGATTACACAATTTACTAGAAGACTGGTAAAATGATAGAAGTGTACATAAGGTCGTTATCTTTTGCATAACATCATAATGTTTGCAGACTGCCCGTGATGTGATGACTCATGACAGTACGCGAGTTGTTTGTCAGACCTTCTGTCCTTGACTTTGAGCTCAGTAGTGTCTGTTTGTTTATGTGGACTTCTGTTGCTCTGTGTGCAAAAATTATTGCATGGAATATCATAGTTTTCTCAGTTGATCTCCGAAGTCAAGTTCAATAAATAAAAAATAAATAATAATAATAAATAAAAAGTACCGGAGCCGGGTGCGCCAAATGTAGGGCGCTGCTAGCAAGGCCAAGGCTACTTGAACTTACGAACAATGCTATATATAGAGTATAGATAGCATAGGTTTAACGGTCTGGTACAAAAGTAACACATTCTTTGTATGTACCAACTTTTACTAACGTGGGATAAAATAGTGCATTTTTCTTTGAAGGTTTTCGTTAATATTTTGAAAAGGAACCTTCTTTTAGAGAAGGCTCAACATTTATCCAACCAAGTATTTATTAATTTCTAGATGCATGTAAACGCGAGCTTCTTTTTCAAGTTTCTCGTAAACTATTTTTATGAAGTCTCGTAATGAAGGCCCAGACTGAATTACAAGGTTATCATTTATAATTGGTGAAAAAAGGTTTTCGTTAATATTTTGAAAAGGAACCTTCTTTTAGAGAAGGCTCAACATTTATCCAACCAAGTATTTATTACTTTTCAATTTCTAGATGCATGTAAACGCGAGCTTCTTTTTCAAGTTTCTCGTAAACTATTTTCAGAAGTTTATTTTATTTTTATGAAGTCTCGTAATGAAGGCCCAGACTGAATTACAAGGTTATCATTTATAATTGAAGCTTAATTTGCCGAGAGCAAAACAATCCCACTTTCTCTATTTACATTTTGAAGATCTTCTTGGAGTATTTTTAGGTTCGCTTATTTAATTAGCTTTTCACTTCTCTTGCTCGAAAAGTGTATCATAATAGTGTAGCTTAGCAGGCCTAAAACTCGAGTTTAATCCCTCGGGCTAAAAAGTAATTTTTCTTTTTAATTTTTGTCTAAAATCATCAGCCAGTACAAAGCATTCGTTCTCTTACATAAAAACTCGACTTCTTGGTGCTCCGTCAACCTTTTTTTTGAAAATAGAACCGTCTTGGTGATGTTTTATGAAGGTTGATTCTTCCCTTCACGGTAGAATGCGAACTCTTTCGTTGCGGGTTAAATAGAGATTTAAAAAAAAAGATGGTATTGGCGCTAAATCTCTAGAATTTTCTTCATTCCAAATCACAAACTTTTACGTTTAACTTCCTGACTTTTACTTCCAAATTGTGAACGTGAAAAATGTCATCAAGTGATAGTGAAGATGCTAATATGCAAATGGAAGAAAAGGGCAAAGAAATAATTATGAATCTGTTGCCGACAAAATCACGTGGAATATATTTAAAGAGTTACGAAAATTTTATGAAATGGAGAGATGAGAAACGTGTGGATTCTTTTACAGAAGGGGTTTTTCTCACTTATTTTGATGAATTATCGAAAAAATTCAAATCGTCGACTCTTTGGAGCACATATTCAATGTTAAGAATGACCTTACAAACGAGACACGACGTCGATATTAAAAAATATGTAAATTTAACGGCTTTACTGAAGAAATTGTCCACTGGATACAAGGCAAAAAAATCTAAAGTCTTGACGACACAAGAAATCGAAACATTTTTAAATAACGCTCCAAATAAACAATACTTGGCAACAAAGGTAACCTACTACTTATGTACTCAACTCAAACTAAATAAATAGATACCTACCTACATACCTAAATTATGTACCTAGGTTATTACGATTAATAACACACTTATTTTTTTGTTCAACAGGTTGCTTTAATTTATGGAATCAGCGGTGCATGCAGAGGAATAGAGCTTGCTAATATAACGCTAGAAGACGTAGAAACGGATACAAACCTACAAGCTGTGAGTCTGCCGAACACGAAAACAAACAAAGAGCGTAAATTTGTCATCAGTGGAGAATACCTTAATATAGTTAAAGCCTATCAGGAGTTACGTCCCACTAATGTTTCAACGTTTGGATGAATATGTCAACTCAGCTGAAGCCGCACTCAGATCTTAATAATGCACGAAACTCAAGCATGAGTCGAGTCTCTCCAACTTTTACTCCACAACAATCAACTCAAAATATTACACACACATCCCAATCACAGAGAACCGAAATAAAATTGCCCGGGAAAAACATATCACTAAACATTCAAAATTGCTCTAACTGCACATTTAATTTTTAATAAAATTTCTGAAAATTGTCTAATTTTGAATTGTTTTATTTTCTCGCAATCGAAGTGAAAAGTAGAGTGTTTTACTCGGGCCAAAACCACCCATTATAACTCGGTCTTGTCATCCTCCCTCGCTACGCTCGGGAGTATAACAACCTCGTATATAATGGGATGGTTTAGTCCCTTGTAAAACAATCTACTATTACGTCAAGGGCTTTTCACTTTTTCGTTTTATTTTGGTGGTTTGTTATGTATTTTTCTTCATTTAGTTTATTTCTTTAAAATGTTCTGTATCTTGTTTAATAAGCCTTAACAATAAAATTTACCGTCATCGTCTCTATTCTTAGCAATTTTATATGTATTTACCAGACACTCTTTCCTCCTATACCAGACATCTAAAAATATTAGTTTGTTTATTTGTCACCTGTGATGTTTAGTGTTGTATAAATAGCTATTCAGGCTAATCGCTCTCTATAAACTTGTGGCAGAAAGGTAACAGTCTTAATGTTGACTGTAATTCATTGGGGGAATAAACTTAGTGACAGCGATATTTTGGTTCGAAGTGACTCGAATATGGGCCATTAATTTTACGATCCTTGAAATAATGGAGACAAAAATATATTTGCGAAGAATTGAGTTTAATCGGCATTGGGAACAACAGAAGCAAATATTTCCACAGCCCTAGAATGAAGACTTATGTTATGGGGTATCTTATCTAGGTATCTATCATAATCGTATAGCAAAAAAAAAATCGTTGATTTTTATCGCGTTGCAGCGTTGTTAAAATACGGCTTGGCACTATATGACAGCAGAAACATAAAAACATATAAGATTTCAAGAATATTCTGAAATCTCCAATGTGTTGCTTCTCAGAATAAACTACACACCTACGTTTTATAATGGTACGTTCTTACGAAACGGAGCAATCAATATTGCTGAATGATGTGAGAAAATTTTAAATTTAGCAAATTCGCTACAAAACTTATTAGTCGCTCATATATTTACTTCCTTCTAACTTCAGTCTCTCCTAAAACAATTTAGTTCTCTGTCAGTATCAGAATAATCTTTTTTCCATAAAAACGTTATCATTATTTTGTTTAACGTTAAATTTAAAACGTATAGTACCTGACCATAGTAATACCCCAGAAGCCTAATCTAAATAAACATTTTCCTGGTAAACATTATAAATTATTAATAAGCTTTTTAATCTTAACACCTGCTCATTGATTGGACGCTGTTTAGATAGCGGGTGTTGTGTTGCTTATCTAAGTTTTATTAATTTGTTAGCGTTCAATGCCAAATTGCGGTGTGTACTAACCGAGGTATATTGGTATATAGTCATATGCACTTCTGCGAAACTTGTCAGATTCTATTCATTTACTTCTCTCTTTTCCGACTTCCTAGACAACTTGTTCAACCCTTTATTTCCTTGGTAGTGTTATTCAAATAGTCGCATCTCAGATCGTAATTCAGTACATTGAATTTCTTTTTTTCATACTTGGATCTCTAAATGTATAAATCATTAAAATTCTCAATATCTAAACTCTGGCTGTAGACGTAAAGCTTTGTTCGTCCAATCAATTGGTCAAAGGTGCGAATCACAATTAGTTAACCAATCACTTTTTCTCAGTAGCCGCCATTAAACCAGTTTTCCTGGTACTTCTTAGTATAGCGAAGTCAAGGAAAAACGAGTTGCCCAACTTGAACTTTGCATTGGGCTTCCGGAGTGAGTGTACTGGTATACTGTGCAGGTCATTGTAGGGTTTGCAGGTCATCTGATTGTTATGGTGGTTACTGGCTACCTACTGATTCTCACTTTAAGGAGGCTTATTTGCGAGGATTCTTCCTAGTTCTGATTGAAATCTTCATTGTGTATTGACTTGGTCGTGCTGTGTAATTTGTCCATCATTCTTTATTTATGTAATAAATAAAAATGATGGGTCATCAAAACACACTATATCAGTATAAAAATGTTAAATATGCCAAATGTGTTCTTTGTAACATGGCTTATTTATTACAACATCGAATATAGAAATATCTAGCATACAAGATAGAGTACATTATTTCGTCTGTGGAGAAAAATAGACCTCTATATTTTTCTCCTACTTACTTTAGATTTGGCTTCCTGTATTGGAAATAAAGCATAATATCCTCAAAACAATCCGAGCATAAAGTCTGCCGGTATTACACTGAATATGCATTATAGTCTTGCAATATTGGAGATTGCGTGAGCGCCGGTCGCGATAACCCCAAAACCTGAAATAGTACGCGCGTGGGTGCCATTGTACCACTGGCCTCGCTCTCCAGGATTGCGAATAACGGTAGAGATGAAACGTAATGGTTGTTTGTGGTAACGTTCCTAGCAAAAGACAAAAAATAAGGGTAGATCTGTACATCTGCCAATAAAAACTAACTAGCAGTAACTTCAGTTATTCCGTGATCATGGCGCATGAAACTGTGCCGAAATATTGGAAAGCTTTAAACTCAAATCATGGTCAATATCCCGATATAAATTACTCTACTTAAAAACGGTAACTGGCTTACAGTGAAGTCGTGAAACTTGAGACAGAAGATTGGAGAATTTTGAGAATAGCATTATTATGCCCTGATGTGGGTACTAGATGCTGAAAATGATAATGTTGATGAAGATAGATTGAGATAGTGGAAATATTCAATCTAGCGAATGAATTATCTGAACCAGAAAACAGGCATGTGAGGCATATCACTTTTTTAACAGGGTAATGCTAATTGGCGGCATAATCGACTAGCGTTGATTCTTGTTGCCGTTAGCGATAAGGCCGCCGATTGTGCCACTAGATATTAGTTAGTATTAAGTTTATGTTTATTTGTTTTATGTAAATATTGATGGTGCAATAAAGTAATAATGTATCTATCATCTTCTTTGCATGGCGAGACATCTCGTTGAGGACTTATCGAAGTACTTACCAGAAAGATTATCAAAATGAATGATCCAAGTGTTGATTCTTTTATTAACTACCCTAAAGCAAAGTCTCTATGGGTGTCCAGTTGATGAGTTGGTGAAATCGTATAACTGGCCTTGCTCTTCAAAATTATCAACATCCTCCTCAGCTCATTCAATAAAAAGAAAACCTTCTAAGGTTTATTGGTGACCAAATTGGTGAATTAATCATAATGCAAGCGCGTAACTTGTTTTCAAATTACAATTTTTGCAAATCATTTCTATGATACAGCCCATCCCTAATATAGCATAGTAATAGTGTTCTTAGAAATGTGACTCTTTATTGTGATGTGTCAGAATGTCACTACTTTTTAAATCAAATACGAAAGTCTTGCCATGACCTGAAGATGAAGTCTGTAGGTGAACGTGTTTTAGTATAAATCTTAAAGAATAATTTATTATGCGCGAGTGCATTGTTTTCAAATTTATTTACGTTACTCAAGTTATCAAGGGCAGATGCAATTAAACATATACATACCCTTTCAGTCACAGAGTCGCCACGACCAGCCAGGCTCCTCGGGGGTTGGGTGAAATTCGTTAAGAGTGAGTCAATGTTGACCCCTACAGGTGGGACGCCTACAGTGGAATAAGGGGTCCAAAAGATATTATACGAATATTTGATCTATAGGATACTTCCCTACATACCTACTATTCGGTCAAGTGCGATACTTTTCAGAGTAGTCTAACCACAAGTAAAAAAAATTACCTACCGTAGTCGCACTCACACTGGTGTGTCAGAATGTGTGACCACGAGTCTGCCACTAAAATTTTTAAACATTATTAATTTCATAAAATAACCTTATCTACCTACGCTAGCGATGTCGGTGACCTTAAAGTGAATCAACCTGAAGAAAAAATTACGTGCATTATTAGAGGAAAGTGCTTCATTAATCAGATTCACAAGGGTTATAGGGGAAATAAAACGTATGAAACGGTTTATCAAAGCAAATGCTAGTTCACTCACAGAAATTATAGCAAAAACTGACTATGCTAATGCGAATCAGATAAACTGCATGAATAATAACTACCATGATTTCAGTGCAACAAACTTGACTTAAGAATAAGACTACGATAAGCTAATAGTCCTCTAAGGCCATGCATGTTATGCGTCTAACATGCGTAAGTGGTAGCAAAACAATGATCTGGTATGAGAAAACAGAAATAGAAACGCATGTAGTCATGCTTTAGTATACAATATGCCTTATCTTACACACGACACTACACACAACAATAATTATAGACGCACTTCAGAAAGCTTCGAAAAATACACAATGTAAAGTCAAAGTCACGCGTAAACTTGGCACTGGAGCGGTAATTTATAACGTAGAGTTAAATCTGAGACTTGAACATAGGGAAAGCTTGTTGCACATTAGAAGACGATATTAAAAAAAAAACAAGAGACTACCTACAAACTTGCTTGGTTGTTGATGATGTTGTTTCAGCTATAAAATCCATTTGTCGACAGGCATCAAGACGTGAACGTGGCGTCAAAACCTATCGAAAAATGAAACGTCACGATCACGTCTCGACACTATCGTCGAATGGACTCAGGGTTCAGAAAGCTATTTATTAGGAAATCATCACGAAAACAAAAAAGTATTAAATATACAATAAAACGCCATCGCTCTGCTACTGGAACTAAAGCATTAAATACCTCATCGTCATCCGCAGCCGCCTATACCCACTGGGTACAGGCTATACTAACCTTCTCCAAAACAAAATAATACTACAAGATAAGCTCACAGAATCCAGCAGATTTGTACGATTATGACTAAACGTAAATAATAACGTGGTGTTGACTCACGTTCAATGACACTACCGTGAAAATATATAAAATACACGAGAATGTATGCGATATTATACTCGTTGCGAATGCAACTCTAGGTCAAAATATGTCAAGGTCACTTTGTTTTAAGAAGATGAGACTACCAATCTAATGAATTAAGTGGGCGCCCAATCAGAAACATATGAAACATGGTCGGAGAAATATTTACTAACATAATTATGTAAATATCAACCAATTATAGTATAGTCAATCTAATACAATAAAAAAAACAATACATTAAAAACAATTAAGTGCTGACAACATAAACAGACAACGCTTCAGCTGTTATAATGAGTACTTACCACACGCGCAAACAAAACGAAATTATCTTCCATTGAAAGCAATTGAACGGATGGCCATTTAATTTCACAAATAGATCGAAGGCGCGCTCAACTGCTCAATAAACACCGGATTACTCAATGATTCCGTCTTATAAATAGATCCTTAACCTATTCTACGCTATATTCTCTCGGAAACAATCAAAATAATCTAAGCCGCTGCGAAAATAAACACAAATTTGTTTTTATATCTTATCACGTGACTTCAGGAATGGATCGAAAATCATTGTTTGTTTTTATCAACAAGATCAGTTATTTGCTCCAGAGGTAATAATAACTTGTCTCATGTAATGAGTCATGACAATTTTTATTGTCTTCGCTCTAGAATTAAGTCGTAAAAGTCAGCTATCCAAAACGACGTATGCGATTATTTACAAAGTCTTTCCAGTTGAGACATTTGACCTAGATTTTATTAATTGTCTCCAATCTAGACCACATCTTAAATAACTACATCAACCGAGCAGCCGTCGACATCGTCAACCTAGTTTTTATTTGCTTCGCGCTTTTCCACGTGAAAACACATTATTTACAGTATCTGGAACATGAAATTCAGCCAAGCTACTAATAACTGCTACGTGTTTTGAATTGAGCTTAACCTAAAGTTTTTTTATAATATATAAGTTCATCTAATGGATCATCATTTACTTTCACAAAATGATTACAATTTATGGGGGTCATATTATCCCACGGTGACATAATACTAGTAAGATTCTGAAGTTTATGTGAGTTTGTTTTGAATTATTAGGTAATCCGGAACAGCAATCCTTCTACGCTGCAAAAGTGTTATATTTAGTTAAAAATTTATTAGCGTAAAAAGACATTGTACCTACGAAATAGCATGATCTAAAATTTGTTACATTTATTATTCGTATATACTTACAACAAACGAAAAAAAAAAATTATGGGAGAGATGTACGAGTACGATATTCTGAATCTCCGCAAATTCCTAAATCCGACTATTTGTATAAACGCGTGCCTTGGTACTTGTGAACTATTTTACCTACTGCGTATTCCTCTATTTTCGAGACTAATATTGTTATGTTAGCTTTATTCTAATGTTATTAGGGAATCAAATGAGAGCCTCGTGCTAGAATCAAATGAGAAAAGGAACCCTTATAGGATCACTTTGTTGTCCGTCTGTCCGTCTGTCAACCCTCTTTTCTCAGAAACGCGTGGAGGTATCGAGTTGAAATTCACATCATATACTCAGGTTCGTAACCTCTTGGTGCCGCAATGTAAATCAAACTTCTAAGTCAACGCAATCAAAAGTTACAGCCGTTTATGCACAATTTATTTTGAATTTTCCAATTCACACAAAGCTATAGGGTACTTCCCGTTGACCTAGAATAATTATGAAATTTGACAAGAAGGAAGGTCTTATAGCACAAGTAAAGGTAAAAATCCGACAACCGTAAATTTTTTGTTACCTACTTCACAGAAAAAAATATTTTTGATTCTCGCCATGAACTAAAAACCTATAGGGAGTTTTCCGTTGGCCTAGAACCATGAAATTTGGTAAGAATGTGGGTCTTATACTTATATAATTAATACAATGTTTAGGTAAGGAACCCTCGTTGCGTGAGTCGACTCGCTCTTGACGTTTTATTTTTTTATCATGCCCTTGATGTGAATATCAAACTCATCACTCAGAGACATTATGAAAACTCTATGTGGGTTCAAAAATGTTTTATCGTGTTTCAGAGCGTTCTTTTGTTATTTCCTGAAGACTACGTTATCAAACCTACTTTATCAGATTATATAGGTAAAGTTTTGTAAGATATCATACCTAATCGATAATTGCGTCATTACAACAACAAGAATTATCCGTATCTATAAATGTTATTTTGTCGAATGTTTCCACGAAAAAAACCTTAAATACGTCTATCTTTTCATATCCCAAATAGAAGTAAAAAATATAAAAAAAAGTTGTGGTCTTGTTAATATTTTGTTTACTACCCAGCTAACTACAACTACATAGTTGTAAACACTAACCGAACATGCCCTAAAAACCCGCGAAACGATTTGATGAGGTCTGTCATTCGACTGATCTCAATCTAATCTACCATCAAATCGATCTCGTCTCTTGTTGAATGAAGTATTAGCTAGAAATATAGTTGAAGATCGACCGACTCTGAATGCAACACTATGTCCCTCAATACGAGCACCCGCGTAAACTATCTTGCCGGAGCGATGCATGCTGAACCGAAACAGATGCTGGTCACTAGGCAATAAAATCTCGATTTGATTATCCTAGATCTAGAACTGGACATGATTGAAATTGCAAATGTAAATTTGATTCTTATTTGAAATTATTTCGGTTTTTTGTTGACCTTGCAAGAAAGTAAGCCAATTTTTTTTAATATTACTCAAGAGTAGCTTTCGTTGGCTTCGAAAAACTATAAATGTTGAGTATTTGTAGTGCTTTGTTTGTTTCATAAGTAATACGAGGCTCTTCTTCATACTTCTAACATGAGGAGGTGACCGCTTTACATAAATTGCTCCGAGCACCACCCTCCTATTTCGTAACTTGGAGGGTTAGTAAATCGCTTACTTCTCGCTGTGTTCTAAGTAATCCTATGATTACTTAAATACGATGCGGACCCGAAACCTGATTGATATCGAATCTGATACCATTTAAAATACCTTCATAAGTAGGTAACTCTGAGGATTTCACCTTTGCACTTTGCAAATTGCTTATTATGTACCAACCCAATAAAAATCTTAAAAGCACTTCGTATATTGTTTGTTTGAACACGATTCCCCGATTAATACCTTTTTGACCCTTTAAACCTGGTCATTTACATTTTTAAACGTTGTAAGATTCGCAAGGATAATATTTCCATTAATTATTCGAAATGCAGGAAATATGGTTAAAAATATTTTCAATTTCGGTTCTTTCATTTTCGTAGTAGAATAGCAGTCAAAGCTTTACTGTATTATCCTACAGTCAAATAATTACAATCAATTCAGCTACAAACAAACCGATAATAAATAAATTGCAGATTTCGTTCAAGTTTATTTACTGTTTCAAACATCTTCGTGAAACTATCTGAATTTCATTCGAACTACCTACCTAACCTTGAAAGAAATTCCGATTCTAGCAAGTTTACAAACACTTACCATATCGCTCAAGAAACTTCAAAACAGGTCACAAGTACACGTGCTCTCGACTCGGAGGCGATTCGCAAACTGCCGGTACATAGGGCGAGCGAGCCTTACTGCTATATCACCACAGAATATGCTGAACCTCGTATGATAACACCACAGAATCACTACTGGTTAGTATGCAATATAGTCGAAAGGGTACCTACATAAGTTGTAGTACCTACGACAACAGATTCATCAACAGTTATTGCTACTGCTAAAGTGGAAAATACGCCATACCTCGTATGATAGCACCACATACTCCTTACGAGTTAGTTCGTCTCTACTTCTCTAGCCAGGTCAGAGAATATGAAATAATAATATTTGGGAAACACCACAGATTCACAACAGTTACTATGCAGTTACATACACACACGCTCAGGTAAATTGCCGTAGAAGATACAAGAGTTGTCACCGTGTCCCCAGAATACACAGTAATACTTGATAATTTCACAGAAAGCTTAGCAGTTTGTATGTTATCAATGTTATCATTATCAATTCCTTACAATCATTTACATGTTCGATAACGCGATTCGATTACAATAATCAATCATCATCATCATTAGCCTGGGGTCACGTAACGTACGCTGGTTGTGGGTATTCTTTCAATTGAACGAGCCTCAGCTTTGTTTTGTTTTCTCTGTGCTTTTCACATCCAAGTGCACTCTACGACTTTCGATATCGTTAACCCATCTTGCAAGCAAAGGCGCTGGGGGCCATACCTTAAACAATTTTTAATCTTCCTCTTTTGATATTTTATCAATTGACATGGACCTAATGTACCTGAAATGTACCTAAACAAACTTGTTTAGATGGCTTATGTTGACAAATACTGCTGCTTAGAAAAAGCTGTATCGCTAATGACTCTGTTATTATTATGTTTCCTGCTTAAGCATTCTAATAATGCGCTAGTGCGCATTCCCGAGTAGCAAATTTTTGAGCTATAGCTTCTTGTTGCAGGTACCCAGAATAGGTCCAGCGCGCGAGGTCACCAGGCTCCTGAAGCAGCTATGCAGTAGAGATTCCTTAGGGTAAGTCCTCGATGGCTTTTTCATAGTTCAATGTAAACTAAAAGTAGCTCCGTAAATGGGCCTATCAGTTCTCTCACTCACGTATGTATTACTAGCAGACCCGCCCACAATTTCATTGTGTATACGTTCTAAAAGGAAACTTCATGAAAAATTTCAGCTTTCTAGGTCTTGTAGTTTCAGAGTTCTCTTGATGTGACACCCAGTTTTCTCTTCTCTTTTATAAATATAGTAGATAGCGTGGCTTGCAAAAAAGCTAGTTAGGAGTGTTCTTTTTTTATAATACATAAAAATAAACATATAGACGAATTAAGAAACTCCTGCTTTTTTGAAATCTGTTAAAAATACAAATTCTGTCATTCTTTTTATTATTTTGTTTGTTTATCAAGAAATGGTTTTGTTAAATTATTTACGAAAACACCTAACTAACCTTTTTGTACTTGATATCTCCGCCATTGGTTAGCCGATTTTGTTGATTCCTCTCACTACTGTTGTAGAGAATGATCTCGAGTTGGCGGAGTAGCACTTATTCCGCAAAACTTTAAAAAAAAATGAGGAATCACGATTAGCTACAACCATTTTGGAGGAATCTGCTGTAATTGTTAAAAGATTGATGATTCCTCCGTTATTGTGTAGAGGTTAATTTTGAGGTGATCCCTTTTATGTTAAGTTTGATTCTCGAGGGAGTGCTGTGTGCGCCGCCGTAAAAGTAAGTTTGTAAAACATGTTTTTGATTCGTTATCGTGTAAGCAGAGTCAAAGTCACAAAGATCCCTGTAATTTTTTTTCACTTCTCTGGCTCAAAAAGTGTGACAATATAGCTTACAGCTTAGTTACTTAATAGCGTAGTTTTAATCGTAATCGAAGTGAAAAGTAAAGAGTTTCACTCGGGCCAAAACCACCCATTATAACTGGGTCTTCTCATCCTCCCGAGCGTAGCGAGTGAATTGAGTTGGTTTCATTTTTAAACGAATCAGAAACTTTGGTTTCTGAGTAGACCCATTGGTGACTTGTGGTTTCCATGGCAACTGGTTTAAACAGTTTTATCCATGTGTCATCACATCAAACTAAATTAGACTCAAATTAAAATAAGCCGTTAGAAAAATTAGATCACGCAAGTGTTCCGTGCTTAAAAGGACTAACAAACCCAATTTATTTTTGATTCAATGAATATTACCTGAATTCGAAGTGGGTTGATAGCTTACTAGCGGTCCGCCCCGGCTTCGCACGGATATATTCTATCGCCTATGTTCAACAAGGATAATGAAGGATTGTAATGGTGAAAGAATTTTTAAAATCGGTCCAGTAGTTTCGGAGCCTATTTAATTCAAACAAACAATCAAATGTTTCCTCTTTAAAATACTATAGTATAGAAAACACGCCAAATTATGGTTGTAAAGTTCGATTCACTCATGGTCCGAAGGTCTTCTTTGGCAAACGATGTTTATCGCGTGATGACAAATGCTTCCTGAATTTACTTTCATTAGGTCACTGGTCACTGATAAGATATCTACCTATTTACGTGTGATCTTTGTACGGTCTCGCGACAGAATCATGTCTTCGACAATCAGGGCAACTCGTAAGTGTGAATCATAAGCATTAATTTGCTGTGAGTGACCCCCTCCGAAATAAGCGCTCGGAAGATGACGCCATACCTATTGTTTTAGCGCATTTGTTGAGACAATAAAAAATAAAACATCAAGTTCGAGTTTAACTCGCGCACCAAGGGTTCCATTACAAACTTTTTCTCGTATTTTTTCCTTTACTAGATTCAGATTCAGATTACTTACTTTTAAATTACTACTAATTTTTTGTGCTATAAAAAAACCTTGCTTCTTGTAAAATTTCATGATTCTAGGTCAACGGGAATTACCTTATAGGCTTTGTGTACAAGTCATTCCCCAAAAAAATAATTGTGCATGAACAACTGTAACTTTTGATTGCGTTGACTCAGAAGTTTGATTTATATCGCGGTCGTAACTGCTTGGACCTGAGTATAGAATGGGAATTTCAACGCGATACCTCTACGCGTATCTGAAAAAAGAGGGTTGACAGACGGACAGACGGACGATGTTTAATGCCTCTGTAATAGCTTTATTCTATTTAATTTAGGCAGTGAATCGAAAATAGATTTTGGTGGCCACCAACGGCCACCAAAATCCAACTTCGATTCACTGCCTAATCTAAATAGAATACTTAAAACTATTACAGAGACATTAATAAAAAGCTTATAATAGGTATCACAAACTGTGCGATAGATTTTTGAAATTTCCTTTGTTAAACGGAATAATAAGATAAAGTAGGTGGCGGCGGCGCTAGTTTGGGTCGGGTATGCGCCTTAACTGCGAGTCATCTGCTATATATTTTTTAATTTTTACATATCTCTGTGCATAAACGAGCCAGAAAAATAGACTTACGGGTAGACGGGCGCAAAGAACGTACCTACTAATAACGTAATAAAAAGGGTTCGGATTTCACCCTAGTGCACCGGAAGCCTAAAAATCACAATGAATCAAGTGTATCATCGCATCGCCTAATCACCTGACAATGAATGAGCTTTCGCGCAGTTCTGCACGAATGTTCCGAGAAGAGATAAGGCTATCGACCCACGTGCGCGTGCGGCTAACAAGGCCCGTGACTAATTAGTTACCTCATTAGATCTGCTTACGTAGGACGGTAATGACTTGATTTGAAGACTGCTGCGAAAGTAGGTATACTTTTTATTGTCATTTAAAAGTAGTATAGCTAACATGGGACCCGACTCGGAGGCAACGCCACGCTTTTATTAAAATAAATGATGATTGTGTATGGACGTGTGTTTGATTGTGTGGTGCTTAGCTTGCCTCTTCATGAGGACTGAGTACAGAGAGTCAGTTCATCAGAGAGAGGCTGAGCTTCAGTGGGTCCTTTCAACCTACCATGTACTTTTCCCTATTAGGTACTATTTATCTGCGACCAGTTCTTCCAATCGAATTATGAGCAAGTGTGATTGTGAGCTTGGATTTGTAAAATGAGCGGTCAATTGATCTCTGGTCGATTATGTGGTGTATTTTCATGCTCTTGGGATAAGGTTGTCAATTCAGCTTACTTTCTCTTTAGCATAAATGTTTTTGGATTGACTTTTCCTGGTGTTATGTCGTCGCCATTTGTTAAAATACTAACCCAAAAACTATCCGAAACACCTCTAGTTTCAACCGATCGCCCCTCTGAGGTGCAATTACTCACAGAGCCAAAAAAGAAGCACGTGGGAGGAGCGACGATACGTCATCCTCCGTCTCTTTCTACCGCGTATTTATAGAAGGAGACGGATACTTTTGCGCCCGGTGTTGAGCCGGTTATATGGGACCGTTTATAGGTGTAAGATTTGTACGATTGCTGGTAATGACTGGGATTGTGGTCGCAGGTGTCATCGACACATTTCCGTAGGTTCGCCAGTAGATTCTTGGAAAAGTTGTAGTGTTGCGTACGTAACCATAGGGGACGAGGGAGATTCATCATCATCAGCCTAACTTTAGTCCACTGCTGGACAGCATCTGCCAGTAGTCTTTCGCAAACCGTCCCAGCTGACCGGATGGCGTCCTGTACTACGTGTGCCGAATCACGGTCTCCACTCAAGAACACGTTTACAGGGGTAAATATGTTGACGATTCTGCGGGACATATGGCCGGCCCACTGACATTCAGCTTGCATATTCTTAAATAGATAGAGATAGGATAATCAAAACACACCAAAACACGCTAACATCCATACATTTCACATCAGCTACGAGAAGATAATATCATATAATATTATCTTCTCGTAGCTGATGATGAAATAATCTCATAGCTGCCAGAGAATATTTTCTAATGGAACCGTTTAAACCTGAAACTGAGCTGGTAGCTAATCAGGCAAATTGTAAAACCGGACCAAATTACCTGATTATAAGCTTGATAACTGAGTCATTATAAATTAAATTCCCTGCACACCAACAATAGAGTGATAATGATAAGTTAGAAGACATTACCATAATGAACGTCATTTTAAGGGAAAACAGGTGCGTCCTTGGTGTGATCAGACGTATTCATTAGCGACTGAATTGAGTGGGCTTGCACTCGAGCAATATTAATATGGGTTAGGCTAAGCTCTTACTGCACTGTTTAGAGACTGGTACAAAAATCTATTGGAGAGGGAACCGAAGAGTTGTTGTAGTAGTTTTGTGTTGTCTGCAGACAGATATGAAAAAATGGATGTGGGTCCCCTAAGTACGAGTAGGTATGTTTGTAGAGACTCTGTTTTTGAAGATAAGTTAGAAATCGATGCTCCTTGTAGAAGGGCTGTTCCGGTAAGCAACATTGCTATTGCAGTTTGTCGGCAATAATTGTCAGTGAAATGACAATTATGAGGCTTAACCCCATTCCTAGGTCCTAGACCTAGAAATACCTTACGTAGACGGTAGACGGGCGTAAAGCAAAGCGCATTCCTAGACTAGTGTCCTGCGAGATATTGCTCTGTAAAATCCAATAGCTCCTTAAATAAGTACATTGCTTTTCTACCTCTCGTAGGCCATCTAATAAATAGGTACTGTATGTACATATGTCAATAAAACATCGCCTGGAGTTGCTGAGCTGAATACTGACCAGTGTTATGGAGCGTAATGTAATGTGCCATTCGCAGCGATCATCCTACGTTACATCCGTCTAGTCAGTCGTTGCGTGCGAGCGTCTTCTTTCCCCGTTCTGACTGCACGAACGGTAACAGGTTACATTACGCCCCGTTACGCCGGTGTACCCGGCCTTAGACCGCGCCCGCGTGAGCTAAGCGTAGTACGTGCGTCGAGTGACCTAGGGAATCATAAACTAGCCGTTTTATCTATCTACCTATTCTACTTTAGGCATCCATTACCAATTAATCAATAACCCCAGCACATCGCACATCTTAATAGCGTTATATTTATTGACATGAAACACTCGTTATAATCTACGATGCATTTTGTGTGAGTTTTCTTGGCAAATTTCACGGATAGATTCCTTGAGTAAGATTGTAGGGATAAAGAAATTTCTATAACGGTTTGTATAAATTGGAGTAAGGCGATTTTATCGAATTTGGTAAAACAGTTCGTACATACACCAATACCGACCATAAGTAAAGAACTTACTCTTCACACGCGCGAATTGCACTTTTGATGTCATTTATAACGTTTTAATAATATACCTGTTACTTGGGCAGACGTTACAGATTTCCTGATCTTACTTAAAGTCAGTCAGTTATAGTTATTGCAAAAAATCAATAATGAAACTTAAATAGGTATAGAACTAAGCTTGAACACGTCTATCTACCCTTCCAATATTGTAACAGAATTTTTAATCAGATTTAAGCGTTACGATTTTTTGACAGTTCTCAATAAAATCTGACAACAATTGTCACTTGTGAGACATACTCAGAATCTGAGTTGCGTTTGAGTATTCAGGGGATAGCTCTTATGAGAACACAACACGAGGAATTTAGTATTGCAAACACAGGACTGAAAGGCTTGCAAACTTTTCTACTCTCAGATCTTTTCTTATCAAATTTGACACTACTCCTAGAAAACTACGACAAAAATGGTCCCAAGAAGCAAGTGTTGGCAGTGCTGCAGTGTCTCAACATTTTTAACTATAGCATTATTAGCTTTATTGATTTGATGCGAGAGAAGTTGCGAAAATTTAAAGGTTACATTTTAAGAATTCCGTATACGTTTCCGAAACAATGGCGCGGATGCACATAACCCTGCACCCGATATGGGTCGGCTACCGTAATACTACGTGACGGTCCTTTGAACCACTGCGAGGTACTTGGGTACTATGGTATGATGACTTCAGTAAAATCAATGCTATCGAAATAATCAAAGCAATTTTAAGACAGGGCTACCAGAGTCTTGTCATGAAGACATTCGACATGCCATCATTCTCATGAATCCTAAATACAGACCTTAGGCAAATGTGCACATGGGTATTTTCTCGAGGAGATCTATTCTTAACCGTGGGATACCTTGATCTACCAATCATGATGATGAAGGCGTTAGGTATGAGATTTTGCTCAATCAAGAAGATATCTAGCCAAATAGATTTGTAAATACAGTTTTATCGTAATCACGTAACAGGCTCAAGTTCCGCTTCCTGAACACAAAAACCTTAGTCAGCAGGATTAACTAACCATCTATATCAAATCCTGTTACATATCGATAAGATTACGACATTAATACGTTAAAACAAAAACTACTTCGGGGAAATGTGTAGTACATGCAACAGAACAAACAACTTCAGCGAAATATGATTTGACGAACTGTTATCGAAGCTGATGATTCTAAAAGAAAGTTGCAGTGCAATTTGGCACCTTTTATGACGGAAGTAGGTAAGTAGGAGGTAAGTGGGTATACAATGGGTTCTAATTCTAATACTAACAAGATTGGATAATCTACTAGAAATTAAAATCAATAATAGGTACTGTAATATGCGCTTTTGAACCAATTTATGTAACAAAATATATTTAGAGTAGCTATGCCTCAAAGTGGCTTAGGGTGGTGTGGACTCAATCAATTATTAATTGCAAGAAATGCATGTTATTAAAAATGAAAGGTCTCAATGTATTCTGGCCTATTGGGCGTGCAACTTCATAAAATTTACAAAACTATTACAATTCTAAAATAAATAAAACATAAAATTCACAGACTGATAAACACTAATAATAATAAAACAATCAATAGAAAACAAATGTCAATAATAAAGTAGTTAATATAAAAAATTGTAAATGAAATTTCAAATAAAAATGTACAATGTTACATTTATACTACAATTTATCGGTCATAAATTCATTAAAGGAGTAATAGCATTTTACTGTCAAGAGTTCAGTCACCTTCCTCCGAAACAACGCACAAGGTAATTTTCTTATAGACTCTGGCAGTTTATTATAGGCGAGAGGTGCTCAGCAGAATATACTTTTATGCATTAAGGTAGTTTTTGAGTTGTGCATAACAACTCTGTTTGTCACGCCTATTGCGAACCAAGGCATCGACTCGAATAGGCAGTTTATTGTACTAGCCGCTGCCCGCGGCTTCGCACGCGATTTTCAAGTAGCCTATTTTCGTCCCCGGAATACCATACGAAAAGGTAGCAGACAGACAGACAAGGTTACTTTCGAATTTATAATATTTATAGACATAGAAGTATAGAGCATAACGTTTTAGGCTTAAGCAACCTATTATGTTGTACCTCTAACGTTCAATAAATAAATATTAGGTACTAGCTGCTGGTCGCGGCTTCGCACGCGTTGTTTAAGGATTTCAATCCAATGGGAACTGATTTATGGGATAAGAAGTAGCCGATGTTACTCTCCATCCTTTCAACTAACTCCATGCCAAAAATTAAGCCGATTGGTTGCTTAGTTAGGGCGTGAAGGAAGGACAAACAAACAAACACACTTTCGCATTTATAATATTAGTATAGATATAGATTTCCTGGGATTTTGGATCCTGTAGTACCTAGAGGTAGCTAGTTTGCGCGTCGTATACAATTTGTCCTACCGATATACCTAAATGTGCTCCGCACGCGTCTCTATGGAACCGCAAACATTATTTTTTATTGCAATCTAATGGTGAAAACGATAAAAATATGGCTGTCTTATTTCGGGATATATACGTCTATGCAAAATTTCAGTCTGAATCGACTGATATTTTGCTTTCCGACCGATTTTTTCAGTGGTTTTGGCATAAAGAAGTAACATGCAAACATCCATCTACGTAAACTTTCGTATTAATTTATAAACGAGTTTTCATGAAAGAACTTTTGCACGTGCAGTAATTTGGTAAAAAGGTGCATGCTGTCGGCCCATATATAACACTGTTCTAACGCCGTGGCCCATGGCGTGCTCTACCAACACTAGTGGCTCCATAAATTTGTCGAATGCAACAGCTCGGGGAGGTAAATGAACCTATAATTTCACTAAATTATTACATAGTTATGCAATTTCATTAGTAGGTAGTTAATAAGAGAGGGTGGGCCTTCTACACCCTCTAAAGATGTTTAGCAGCAAAACATTCGAGAAGTTCTAGATAGCATCGGTTGGCCTCATCCACGCATCATCCACATTCCATAGTCTTTTACAATCGTAACCAAATACCCAGAATTTGTAGTTTTAAACAATTTAAATAATATCCCAAATAATGACGACCTCGACGGGAATCGAACCCGCTTCCACTCGTAGATATTATTTAAATTCTTAGAAGTGTGTGTGTAAGCAAGCACAATAACATAATACATTGTAAGTATTTTTTGTAATCTTCGGATTAAAAACAACAACATCAGCTTTTATGGAATTGCCTATAGGCAGAGGCGCGACGAGAAGCTAGTTTTTTCACAGAAATAAAAAAGCTTGAACATTACGATTCGTAATAATAAATCAGTCAAAGTCGACAAAGCCTTATTGATTCGGTTATTCATGTAGAAGGTATTGTGGTGAAGCGTGGTGACATTACAGTACCACCCCGTCCCAAGACCCTCGCGACCAGAGCCGTTCCTGCCAAGTGCCAAGGTCAGGGTTGAAATCGATCTAACAAGAACTGTGTAACGGTGTCCAATCCAAACCTATATCATAAACATGGGAAATGAGTTTACACTGCACGTAAGGCTTTGACGGTTGCCTCAAATTATTTGTTAATTGGCCCTCCTTTAGTGACGATGTATTACAAAGTTCTGAAAGAAATGTATTTAATCGTTAGCTTTTTTTTTTCTTTTTTGCTTTATAGTGCTCGTTGCTTAGTTGGTTAGAGCGCACCTGTACTGAAGGTGAGGCGCGGGTTCGAATCCTGCCGAAATCGAAATTTTTTGGGATATTATTAAAAAAGTTTTAGTATTTAATCGTAGGGTTTCAGACAAAGTCAACAAATTTCACTATTCTAAGGTATATTATGACATCAAGCCTAACACTATTTGTGACGTCAGGCGTGGCCTATGTCCAGCTGAGGACGTGTATGGGCTGATATCCTAATGATAATAATATGAAGCCTAACGAAACCATACTTGATTCATAATAGGTGTAGGTAGATTCAGTTTCACATTTCCACGTCTGCCTTCCGTGACTAGCGAACTTAAGCCATGGAGGTGTCTTTAATTCCGCTTATCTGTGAATCATGAATCAAGTTTTGTGACTGGGTTGTGTTTTTAATAGGGATAAAGTTTTGCTAGATGACCTAGCTGATACGAAGACTCGATACTTCCATGCAAAAAAATTGTTTATTATGTAACGGTCCAAGTATTTCACGACGCGTAACCGACTGCACAGATATCTTAATGAAAGGCAAGGATATTTTATATATCCTTATTAGATATTGTATCCTCGGAAGGATGAGGAACAAATTTTTTATCTAGGAAAAACGCGTTAGAAGCTAATTTAAAATTATACAGACTGGTTAACTGCTAATTGACAGAGCTTTTCAATTAGCAGTAAAACAGTCTCGAAGGTTAACATTTCCCAAGCTATAGTTCCAGGCAGATTAAGATAATATAAATGACCACTGGGCACTGTGTGAGTGTATAATCTGAATACGATATACAACAACTAACACGAGCGACATTTCGTGCTTATCTCATCTAATCTGGTCCAATAAGCGGCGCCGTAAAGGCAATTGTCTAAACTGTTGCGATTGCAGTGACATCAACGGCGCTGCCCGCGAGGTCGACTCAATCAAACTTGCATTGCACTAAACCAGTGGTTCTGAACCTTTTTGTGATGAGGGACCACTTGGCACATTTCTGGCTTACTCTGGCTACCGCACAAACTAGGTTCAAGCTGTCGACTAAAGCCTTGTTATCGATAAGCGGAGCCAATCTCGAAAAAATAGTTGTCTGTATTTTGTGTTCATTATTTAGGATGGTTGGTAAACAGTGACCGAGTCTGGCTGAAACGGACCGGGCCGCACCACTGAAAAATAACTTGTTTTCGGGTTGATTTGATTATCTACAATAGTTAGTACACAAAATATCAGATATATCGGTGAAAGGAGCGATCCGCAAGTTTTAGTCGCGGTTAAGGTATTTATTCAATGTTAAAGAAGTTAACAGTAAGAAAACATATCTCGCAAACGGTTATAAAAATAAATGTCTCGAACAATTATTTGAGCTATGTTGGATGATAAATTTCGGGGGGCTTAGGATGTCGCCGCGGACTACTTCGGGTGCTTCGCGGCCCACTTCGGATGCTTCCAGGGACCACAGTTAAGAACCACTGCACTAAACGGACTGTATTTTTGGGAATAAGATAATTTTACAAGAAAATGATATCTTCCCAAGACCGGTAAGGTAAGAGTGGCACAGATGGGAAAAAGCCTTCAACTAGCACAGGATATTGTACCCCGTGCTATTTGTGTAATTCTGTTTCCATGTTTTGTAAAGCAATGATCCTATACTGTAAATTGCTTTTCAATATTACACAGGCGCTTATTCCCCACCACAGCCACTATGTCCCAGTACATTTTTATCGTCAATAGACCTTCGTTTGAGCAATCTCATCTGTGGCCGACGGTGATACACCGACGGCGAAGGTTTAATATGGTTTTGGCTTGTAATTTCATACATGCCAAATCTCTTACATCCCCCAGAAGTAAGAGATTATCTATTTGACAAAGATTTGTTTAGTGTTTGAAGTGCAACCATTATTTAAACGCAAGCTAAAACACATTACCATTTTCAAAGATTAATAACACTTATTGAAAATGGCAGAATTATTAGTCCGCAAATCCATTTTTATGAGCCTGTTCACTCACCTTTGAATAAATTCACAATATAATAATATTTTAAATTAATATTTTAAAATGACATTTTGTGTAATCAAGGCTCTGATCTGATAGGTCTCCGGTATTCTAAATGCAAACTGGGAGGAATCCTTATCACCTACACATAATGTCACTTCGTGACTTTTAGTTGCATATTATTCGATGAATATTTAATTTTGTAAATTTTATTTAATTAAGGAAAAGGCTTTTATTACGAGTATTTGTTAGCATGTCAATTTGACGACCTCCAGACAAAATGAGCTCGCACATTAATGATGCATTAGGTATTTTTATAGTGTTTATCCCCCATGGCGTATGAAAAATGGCGCAGCGACACGGCGACGCGTCTAGACGACGCGCCCGAGGGTCGGACCCTCCTTTGTTGTCCCATCTGATGTCATTGCTTCATCATCATCAACAACCTGTACCACTCCACTGCTGGATATAGGTACGCCTCCCCAGATAAGCACCTGATGTGATTGCTTGCTGTTGCGCAACATAGTCTATGGAACTACACGTGTTTTTACATGTGTTAAATAAAACTAATACAATTTGAACTACATCGGAGTGGGTCAGTACGAACGATGGGGGTGCGCTGACGTAAACATGCACGGAAACAAATAGTAGATAGTATTTACTGATAATGTTACTGAGTAACTGCAAGCCTCTAGCTCAGTACTGGACAAGCACTAGCACACGCACAGCCGATTAAAAACAAACAAAGTGAACAGTAACATGTGGAATATAAAGACGCTGATGCAATGCAATCCATGACACAATCGTTATAGCTTTTCCAGTGCTTTGATGAAATACCCTACATTGAAATAAGTTTTTTAGGGCTTTTTTGTTATAGTGCTCACCCGCACTTTGGGTATCTCTAAGAAATGAAATAATCCCACAATATTTCGGTTTCGGCGGGACTTGAACCCGCGCCCCACCCTAAGTACGAGTGTGCTCTAACCAACTAAGCCACGAAACTGGCTTTGGGAACTTATTTCATTAGTTTTATAGGGTTCCGTACCCAAAGGGTAAAATGGGTATTACTAAGACTTCGCTGTCCGTCTGTCACCAGGCTATATCTCATGAACCGTAATAGGACAGTTGAAATTTTGACAGATTTATGTATTTCTGTTGCCGCTTAAACAAATAACAACAAATACTAAAAAACAGAATAAAAGAAATATTATGCTCCCATACAACAAACGTGTTTTTTTGCCGATTTTATAGATAATGGTACGGAACCCTCCGTGCGCGAGTCCGACTCGCACTTGGCCGGTTTTATTTTTATCATTATTTTAGTACCTTTTCAGAAGGTAACGTAATCTTTATTGTAAGGTGGATTAGAGTTGTTTGGTGTCCTGCCTCTTCTCGTTTATCGAAGTGAGGCAGGTCTTGTTGCACTGCAATGCCGGCCAGCCCCGCGCCCCGGGCCGACCCGTAACGGCGCGCGGCGGGGCGGTGGAGCAAGCGAGCGCCGTACAGCCCGTCGCATGACAATAATCTGATCTATACAGGATGTTAACAACGAACACCACCTGGAGGGCAGCTACCCGAAATATTCAACATTTATTTATTTATTTAATTAGAAGACAGTATAGCATCATAACAGGTATTTTTTAACCCTAAGGCGATGGTATCTGACAGGAAACATTTTTAGGGTTCGGTACCTCAAAAGGAAAAAAGGAACCCTTATACACTTTGTTGTCCGTCTGTCAACCCTCTTTGATCAGAAACGTGTGGAACCCTCCACATCGAGTTGAAATTCACATCATCTCAAGTTCGTACCCTCTTGGAGCCGCCATATAAATCTAACTTCTAACTCAACGCAATCAAAAGTTTCAGCCATTTATGTCCATTTTTTTTTAATTTTCCAAGAGAATCATATTATTATGCACATAAAACTTATAGGATACCTACTTCCCGTTGACCCAGAATCATGAAAATTGGCAAGAAGTAAGGTCTCGTAGCACAAGTAAAGGAAAAAATCAGAAAATCGTAAACTTGTTAATTTACAAAAAAAAATTGGATTCTCGCTTTGGTCCAAAAACCTATAGGGTACTTCCCGTTAATCTAGAATCATAAAATTTGGCAAGAAGCAAGGTCTTATAGCAAAAATAGATAAAAATCTAAAAACCGTAAATGTGTTGTCAATTCACACAAAAAAAGATAAGATTTGATTTTCGCTATGGACCTAAAACCTGACCCAGAATCATGAAATTTGACAAGAAGTAAGGTAACAAATTTCATGATAAGTAGAAGATAAGCAGAAGTAAAGGAAAAATGCGAAAACCGTACATTTATTGAAAAGAGAAAATCTAAGATTAGGTAATTAATTACATTATACATGACTGGCATAATTTGTGACTAGTAATTTTTTATGAACTGTGCGTCCGAGTCGATTTCTTTGGATGGCTTGTTTACACCTGTACTCCAATCTGCTGCAGTCTACTAACGGAGTGGAGACCACCATTATTGCCTAAATCTACTAATTACTGCTTTTGGCGGCCTAAAGTTCAATTGCAAACATTGAAACTTTAATTTCTTATAATAGCACATGTCATACAATACATTTTAAAATACACACTAAATAAGATTGCAATCATAATTTAATAATAAGAATGTTAGTGAAAATGGTATTCAATTTTATAGTTAATGACAAACGGAGAGAAAAAAAAACTAATTTAATATGTCAATAACCCAAAATTTCATAAAACTATGTCATCCTTAATAAATTCATCCATGGAGTGATTATACCTCTAAAACTTCTTTTTCAATTTAAATTTAAATAGTATAGATAGTGTATGAAATAAATTGTTTCCTTGTCAATATACACATTTGTTATTATATTGCCTAAGTAAATACCATTTTTATGTATTCAAGTATTAAACTTATCGGAAACATACATAATTAGGTGAATTAATTAGGTTTTAAAATTGCTCGTCGAATCGACACGTTGGTAAGGTTTAAAAGGATATGTGGGAGAGTTAGGTGTGGTTTTAGGCTGTATCCCTTGAACCCTAAGAGGAAGACAGTAGAAATTTTGACAGGGTGTGCATTATCGCATAAAGTGTGCCTGTAATTAATGATAGGTGTACAATTCTTTAATAAATATAAATACAATCGCCGCTATAACAACAAATGTTAAAAATAAAATTTATATAATAATGAACTGGCCTGGTCTATATCACGCTGAGTACCGACAGAAGTTAAGCAACCTCGAGCGCGGTCAGTTCTTGGATGGGAGACTGCGTCATGTTGGTTGTTTGCTTTTTTCGATCCATTAAAAAATCCGCTATTAAAAATGTTTGTTTTTGCGATATTTTTCTACGATAGATGGAACGGAAACCTCCGTATGCGAGACGACTCGCACTTCCCAGTTTTATTTTAAATCATGAATAGACATAATGACAGTCTTACCGACGATGTGGACAACGATGTATTACGGAGTTCTAAGACACTTCTTCACTCTTTTGTTGAAGAGACCCAGTTTGTATTTGGCGGAAAAACAGAAGCATTGAAGTGTTTTCATTTATTTAGTTTATACAGAGTTGCAGCTAGTGCTTCGCCTGCTTGGCCTAGATGCTCAAGCAAAAAAAGCAAGCAGCAAGCTTTAGCGGTAGGCACCAATACCAATGATAAAGGTATATAGAGGAGAACCGCTCGCTCAGTACCACTTTCTACGCGACTAGCTAATTCGATCACATAATCCCATCATAAAATCGTCCCTATCATTATGTGTATACATACATATATATGCGTGTATATACATATAGTATAATAGTACAATTTTTTGCAGTGACAATAAATCCGGTCCGAAGAATGCGCAGCTGCACTTCGTGAACGGCACCAGTCCGCGGCCGCCGCCGAGCACCCCTCAGCTGTTGAAGGTAACACAGTAAAAGATTCACTTCACTATTTTACCATATTTTACTGTAGGGGCTCGTCGAAGGTGTACGACTTCAACTAGGGCTGTTCGGGTATGTTGGTAGTTTGCTACGAAAATTTATTAATGTCCCAAAAATTGTCGATTTCGGCAAGATTCGAACCCGCGCCTCATCTTCAGTACAGGTGCGCTCTAAGTAACTAACTTTATTACATTTTCGTAGAAGATTACCCCAGTGCGAGTTACGCACTATAAAGCAAAAAGCTAATGTAGGTAGTTTATTCGAATAATTATATTTGTTAAGATTATCTCTGAAGAAGATCTTAAAAGAAGGCTACGAAACATATATTCATCGTTACATTTTTCGTAGCCTTCTTTTAAGATCTTCCAAAGAAATAGGAGTACAAATAAGTTTAACAGTTCCTTCTTAACTAACAAACTTCTAAATAACAAGGTATTATAAACTTACTAGCGTCTGTCCGCGGCTTTGCACGCGCTTTTCAACGAGGATATATCCGTCTTGGGATAGTATTGACCTCCTGAGCGAACTTCATTAACATCTGATCAGCCGTTTAGGTAGACAGACAGAGTTACATGTCCTTTCATTTAAATTTAAAGGAAAACAATAAAATCGCAATATATAGAAAATTACATTATTTATTTATTGCTTAGTGCTTACTATTCTGTTACAACCTTATTTTTTTTTTTCATTACGAATAATATATATATATGTATAAATTAATTCCTTGATTTGTTTAGTTTTAAACAAAATAAGTAGCTATCAGCCCGGGAAGCTCACGAAACGTGATTTTTTTTGGGGCTTTAAGGTCTTTTTTTGTAATTTTATGGTCGTACAGTAGGTACTTCCGTCGTCTGAATAGCTCATTAAAGAAAAAACTATAGTAATGATAAACTTTTATTTGATTTTTTGCTTCTCCTGTAAAGTAACCTTTTGTCATAATAGGCCCTTTTAGCCCCGGTATCGATTTTTGCTTTGTTTTGTTTGACATCACTGGGCCAGGCCATGAATGCTCAAAAAATGGTATAGAGGGAAATGGTTGGAACACAATTTTTGACTTCGTAACTTTGTTTCGACTAGTTAGGAGGTGAACATATATTACTTACCGCCCGTAGCCCTTGAGCCGGGGGGAGGGGGGAGGTTTGAAGGTCCCGTTTTTCGGTTCTACGCTTATATCTCGGAAACTATGCATCCTAGCGACATGACTTCTGATACAAAATTAAAGCTGAATAAATTTGCTACAAGTTTTACGATATCTTGTATAGTTTTCGAGATATCGATATGTGCTCTTGAAAGTCTGTCATTTTGGAAATACATTTCTGCCTCACATTTTTTGCTCTTTTTGACCGGATAACTCTTCAACGATGCACTCAAAAAATAAATGCTGGCAAAAGGGTTGTAGACCATCAAATTCCATTCAATAATATTTTACTATTATTATCTACTAGCTGCGCTACAATGACACACTTTGAGCAAGACAAGTGAAATAGTATATTTTTTACAACTTTTGTATTCGAGGTCGTTATCCGTTATCCTACAGAACGTAGCGAGGGAGGATGACAAGATCGAGTTATAATGGCTGGTTTTGACCCGAGTGAAAATCTTGACTTCAATTGCGAGTTGCGAGACATAAAAACTTATACTTTTTTTTATTACCTTCATATGGCATGTTTTTTTTAACTTATCTACTTTACGAATTTGTCGTCAGTCTATTGTCTCTCTTTACGACCGATAAAGCTTGTTACGTCTATTTTCATGGTTTTATCACACTGGACTTTAAAATTGTCATTTTAAATAAATGAATTATTATGTGCAAGTTGTTTGATAGTTATAAAAAATAGGTACCTATTGAAAAAAGGTTTCACAAATCTTCGTACGCGTTTGTAATTATCATTTAAATAATAATTATAATTAACACAGATGTAATTCTCGGCTTATTTACGGTGTAGATATTAGAGACAACAATAAAGAAAAAGCTCCCGAAGCCTTGGTTCGGTGCGATGACGATGGGCGGGCGCGACCCGGCGCGGCACCGCATGCAGTTCAACCTGTCCGAGCGGACGACCGACAGCCACTTCCAGTACCGCACCAAGTTCGTGCAGCACATGCTGGAGAGCTCGCTCTACGCCAACAGCGCCGTCGGCAAGCCTTGGGAAGTCATCTGCAGGTGAGCGGGAAGAACACGCTCATTTAAGCTGAACGCGCATCTATCGGCGCTGCCGGCAGGCATTACCGGTACTCATCGCATTTCCTCAAGGCATTTTACTGAAATGCCGCGCGCTCGGTGCCGATAGGTGCGCGATGCTGCATACAATTTCATATAAAGATTTAGGAAATTCGATGACTGCAAGGAATGCCGCGTCTGCCGTGCTCCCAGGTGCGCGGTCACCTTTAGGGTCAAGTTAGGGCGCTTGTCACTGTGTCGCAACTTATCGTTGGACGACTATCGTCTATAGCTCGTAAAAACGTCACTAAATAGGAATAGGATAGGATCACTTTGTTATCCGTCTGTCCCTCTGCCAACCCTCTTTTCTCAGGATCGCGTGGAGATCGAGTTGAAATGAAGGCGCTACCTTGACCCAAATAGCGCCGCCACCTATTTATCTAATTATTACGTGGAACCAAGAAAATTTCAAAAACATTCTTTGCCATTTTGTGATACAGTATCTATGTACTACCGTTTTGATGCTTCTGTAATCGTTTTTTTTTGTATAGTTGAAGCAGAGATGGCCACAAAGGGCAACTTCGTAATTATAGCAGAGTTGCTATAACTATACAAAATAATGCTATTGCAGAGGCGTGTGATGGGAAGCGGTTACCGCAGGCAGGCTATGTCGTCACGACACAGTGGGAACGTGCCCTTACACATACGTCCAATACCTACTGCTACCGAACACCACATTGATGAACATTCAAATATGGGCTTCACCTCTTTATTTTTAGATAGTTTTTACATTGGCCAAATGGCTTTAGGCAAACATGAAGCAAGTAGCCTTATAAATTGTCTGTTAAATGATGCTGTCAATAATGAAATGCATCTAAATAAATAAATATCCAATATAAGTAAAAGAACCACAGAAATGAAATAAGTTGCCAAAAATTTTCGGTTTCGGCGACGCGATGCGCCTTAGATAGTTCTTCTTTTTGTACTTGACTAAAGACCCTAAATACATATCTCTAAACGAATTCGCAGAGAAAATAAATGATTTTCTTAATCACTGTACATATTGTGTAAATGGGAAAACGCGGCTGCAGTGATTGCGTGCCCCACTATCACTCATATTATAAAGGCGAAAGTTTGTAGGTATGTATGTTGTGTGTTTATCTTTGTTACTTCGAACGGCTGATCGGATTTGAATGAAATTTGCTACCAAGATAGCTTGTATATCGGATTAAAACATCACAAGTTCTGAACTCGGACGGAATAGTGTAGTGTTCCCAATGGGATGATCAAAGTTATCCACCGCAGGTAGCACGAGCTGCGCTCGTGCTACCTGCGGCGCAAGCGCGGTAAGCGCATTCGTGGTAAAATTTTTTTTGTTGCTACGTTATTCCGGCTCACCTTGAACAGCGCCAAGAAATGCTCCCTCCAATGCTTACTCAGCTCTGCCTTTTCTTACATAAATGATATAATAATATTGTTGTTGGAACATTTGTAAATGTGTTTTCTTTCCTTACAGCGTCTCTGATAAAATACTCGACGAGATCCTCCTCCAGTGTGCGCTGGACATGCAGGTCAAGGGCATCATAGTGGATCTGTACCTATCGGAGACGAAGTGAATATTTTTGTGTGGCACCTTCGTAGATATTATTTTTTACATGTTTTATTATTTGAGAGTGAAATAAAGTTTATATTTGTCGAGTTATCTTTTTATTGTGAAGTACAATCATCTATCGGAGGGAGGGTGCTAAACACAGATCACTATATATGTACCAGGTGCTAAAGTACCAAGTACACAGTGTAGTGTTGATAGATTTCGTTACAATGGAATAGGATTATTTATTGCTTTATTGATATCATTATTCTGTACATATGCATGGCCTTGATACTTAACTAAATACATGGCACTACCACTAACATACAATTGCGCTTATTCACAGTACATTTTGACGTTTTGAAATATATGTTATTCTGTAAGTCAAGTGTGAATAAATAAATGATTAAACAAATATTGAATAGTAGCTGTCTTCGCTATCAGTCTTTCTGATAAAATTTCTTTTGCATTATGTTACGAGACAGATTTGTTCAATATCTGGACAGACTTAACAAAACCAACCAAACTATTAATAAACGCATGTAATACTACGATATAATTGTAAAACAAACATAAAAATAAGGCACTTGGACATGCGACTAGGTTCATACCCGAAACTCTTTCAAATTATCCTACATCGCTAACCCTTACACTACGTCGTCCTTTAAACTTAGCCTATTGTTAATTGAACTCAACACTGCGCTAAACTTGTCTTTCTGTCTTTTTAATGTGTCGTTCTTGTCCATTTTTGGTAGTTTTGGTATACTTTCGTTACTCGACGTGTCAGTTTGGTAGACTTCATCCGGCGTCGGTGGGTTGAACTTCATCAGTCTTGGCTTGAGCAACTGTGGGCCACCGGCGGCAAAGATACCCTCTAACTTAGACTTTAATTCATGTCGCGAGAGACTTAAGTCCTCTTCTTCGGACTCTTCCTCGGGTTTCTCTTCTACGTTCACAGGTCGCAAGTTCTGTGAAGCTTCTTTAGATGTGATTTCATTTTGTAATGCTGCTAGCATGAAGGGTCTTTGGTTCGAAAAGTCAGTGTTTTCTACAACGTTTCCTGTCGAATGCGATCGTTTTCTAGGTTCTTCGTCATCGGTTATCTTAGTTTGGAATATGTTATTAAGTTTCGACATGAAATGCACTTGTCTGTCGCTTCCGAATGTGATATTGTCTTCGCCTAAAGTGCTATTTGATTTGATGCTCTCTCGGGGTGCACTTAATTCATCTTCCTCGTCATTAAGCGATGGAGGCTTATAGTGTTTAGATGCAATAGTATAAGATTTCCTAAAGTTTGGGTTCATGAATACAGAACTTAAATCTGGTAAAGGTGGGGGAACTGGTATTTTTGGTAAATCGTCCTTAGATTCTTCTAGCGATTCGCTGAGTGCGTTTCTATCTAAGGTATCCGAATACCCTGATTCATCGGTTCGAGAATCTGTGTCATTGAACGCCGTCACTTCTTCATCGTCATCTTCATCGCCAGCATCTCGTTCACTCCTCTCATCTTCCTCGTTCACTCTCGGCAAATCTTCCCTATGAACTTGCGCTACAACATCATACTTAGATAATACCGGGTTACCCAGTGATGCGTCTGATCCGGCGTCAGATAGTTCGCTAAGAGATTTCCTGTGTACCTCGGTTTCTTGGGAAGTAGACACTACATCGTCCTCCGATATTTCCTTGAGACTGATCATCTCTCCGTACGAATCCTCTTCAGCTTGCAAGACCTGGTCAAGAAGGTCGATGATCTTCGCTTCCTTCTCTTCATTGTTTTCAATGTAAGATTGATGTAGCACTACATCTTCTGTTTCGATCGGTACAACTTTTCTGGCGACGCTTTCATTTATATCTTCTTGTATTTCATCTTCTTCCTGTATAGTCTCTCCGTAGTTACTACTTCTGGGGATAGTACCTGGAGGTGTGGGGGACTCTACTACGATCTGTACTGGGACTTTTCCGTTCTCGCTTGCGTGAATGACTGTTATGTTGTCTTTTACTTTGATTTCATCGCGTTTGCAGCAGCAGTATTTCAGCAAATATACAATGATTCCTGCAACAACAGAACAGTAGGATCTCATCTTGCCCCTTTGTAATGATATCAAGGAATCCGATGGCAAAGTGATCTTACCTATCGCAACCCAGATTGCTACTCGTATCCAAGTCTTTTCACTGATGATTACCATCAGATGGATGTTGAAGTAAATACTCAGGCACGGTAGTAGTGGCACTAGAGGTGTCTGAAAATGTGACATTTGATTTTATATGTTTCTAGCTTTATAGGTAAGTACATCACAAATACCTAATGACCGTCGCCAAATTTCATCAAGGTTCGCTGTGCTTTAGGTATTTATGCTTTCTCCCTGACCAATCAGAGGAAGAGTAGTTTAGTTTGGTTAGTTACTTACCACGGCAGCATGCAATCCTGCTAAAGGTTGGGATAGTCGAAAAGTGAAGCGCGGGCTCTGCCTTCGCATTTTACCACCACAAACTATCTGACATGGACCTGTCATGTTATCTTACCTTAAAAGGTAGGTCTTCTTTGTTTTGCGGCTGGATAGTCATGATGAGCACCAGAAACAGCGCGATACCATGTAGCACAGAGGTCGGTATCAACGGGCTCGTCACGTGTGTCAGCACTAAGGCTGCTGATATTCCTGTGCAGACTGGAACGGAAAATATTTTTTATATTTTAAGGCGGTACTCCGACTCACACTAGCGCCGCCTAACTAGTACAGATGTTTTTAAAAAAGTTTATGATACGGATTACAAACAGCCCAATAGTTTTTTCGAAAATTTCTCTGTTTAACATAATAATAAAAAAGAATAGGTGGAGGCGCTAGTGCCTAAGTGCAGTACAGTACGGGTACCGTACCGCCTTACGACAAATAAAACATTGGATTTTATTGTTGTAAGTAAAACGTAATTTCTGTATTGACTGACTAGCTAACGGCTAATTTTATTAGAGTAATGGGTTCTGAATATGCGATGCGATGTTCGGTGATGAATGTGACTGTATGTGGACAAATCCGTCCAAAATAAGTGGCAACGTTCATAATGAACGTGTTGTCTAATGTCTAACTGTGAAGATGACAAGTGATAGCTGAAAATGAATAGGTTAATAAATAACTTACTGAATAAAATGAGTGCCACGTAGATGATCATCGCTGATGTCAGGGTCGGAGATCTGCCCCAGCCGAACAACTGTCGGAAGTACCGGCCTTTTCCAGGGGTGTAGTCGGAGCGGTACCTGGACATTTGAATTTGAAAATAAAGTGTTGTAACTTGTAATGTTCATCGGCCGGAGAATATACAATGTCGTGAAGCGCAAAAATAATCATCAGTTAGGTATCTAGTCATAACATGCTGTGGTTAGCTTTGCCCCAAAGCTAAGCAGAGCTTGTGTGTACCTAAATTGTCCAGCATTATTATTATTGCTATCAGTGCTATATTTTTGGGCTTTCGTGTAGTACTTTATCATTATTTTATGACGCAGTCCAGTTTTAGAGGTGAATCATGCATATCCAACAGTGAACGATTACAAACTTAATTAAATTCCGACTACATAATTAGGTCATCAAGATGTTGGATCGTGATAATTAAGTGCGATATAATTATGAACTGACCTCATAATAACAACGCTGGCTGCAACCGCTGTGTACGAGAAGATGGTCCCAATGCACATCGTCTCCACCAGCACTTCCAACTCGAAGAAGCCGGCAAGAGTCGCTGAAAATATACCTATTCCATAAAGATATGGAGCGCCAGAAATAAAAGGGTTCTTCTTGGTTTTAATGTGTGTGTGTGTATATGCGTGTGTGAAAGAGAGAGAGTAGATTTTTCTAATAAAAAAATTAGGAAAATCTACTCTCAATATATCTTAAGTTTTACTTGTACCTAGTACTTAAAGATAACGGACAGTGGAAACAGACCTAACTTACTTAGGTACTACCTATAACACAAGCTCTGCTTAGCTCGGGGATAGATAATGCTGTGTAGTTTGTCCTGCATTATTTATAATGTTATTTTTTTATTCCGAACTAGCGAAAAAATATGTTTTTGAGTGATACTTTTTCAGACTAATTCATGTACTAATTCCACAAACCTCCCTGAAAATTACCCATCAGTTCAGTTTCCTTCATGTGCTTATGATTTCACCTTTCAAACTTGGATTCGGCGTCGCTTGTTGGCGGTACAAAAGGAATTTTACTTCGGCACTTCATTATTCATTATTTAAATAACCAACGTAGTTTCCATAGATTCAGTTCAGTTCAATTTATTCATAATGGATTACATTACAGGTACATAAACTTCTTAAATTATATAAAATATAATTATAATAAGAAAATTGTCATTCAACATTTATATATATATATTAGGTACATTTTTAGTACCTATATATTTTTTTTAATTTCAGGCTTATGAGCTCATTGACGGTGTAGAAAGTCTGCTCGACAAGCCAGCGTTTCAGTCTGTGTTTGAATGTGCTGAGACTAGGAGACTCCCTGATCATTTCAGGCAACCTGTTGTATATCGTTGGTCCTATGACATGCGTTACTTTCTCAGACTTCGCCATAGTGCTTCGCCATAGATTCTACAGGCAATCTCACTTCTTTCTAGACAAGCACATAATTATTATTATTTCTCGGTTCGCTATTTTTGGTCGGTTGATAAGACTTACCAATAAACAGAGTAGGTACTGCAGTAGCGATCAAAGGCGCCTGTCGACAAACAGTGAGCTTGCTGAACCACCGCGTGAGGAGGCCGTCTGAAGACATGGAGTACAGCAGCCGGGGCAGTGGGAACATGGCTCCGAACAGACTGGAATATTGGGATAGAGCGGGTGAGTATTTAATACTGCTGCGTATTTCTCACAAACAAAGTAGAACTTGAGTTAGCTTCAGATACTGTGTCAGATCAATTAGCTTGGGTAGGTAGGGACCTACCCAAGCTAAATGGTGATGGTGAATTGAGGGCAATAGTAGCATATTTAGAATGCGTTGTTATTAGGAGGTGAAGGTGGAGGTGGAATATGTCCCTTCAAAGCAGTTTCAAATGTTGATAGATCATTGCAACACTGGTCGCGGAGGGAATTTAACCCGCAACTTTCTGCGTCTCAAGCAGATGTACAAAAAACCTTACGATAGACATTCCTGGTGGTTAACCCCACTTCGTAATTATCGAAACTCCGGAACTAATCACTTACACAAATGTTGTTTCTCCTTTCTGCAATACTTGAAGCGATCGTACCTGGCATACAGCCCGCAGAGGCACCCCAGGCGGACAATCCATTGAGCCCACGTCCATCCGACGTAGGAAAAGGCCCCTGACACAGCCATGTAAGAATCCTGTAAGTTGGTAAAGAAACATCATAGGGTACTAAAATATTATTGTCCGACAGACGGGTACCTAGTCCGCTCTGCCGTTGCGAGTTACAGATTTGAGTGAAGTGAAACTGCACAAGACAGACTGATGATGACTTCTCTTTAGAGACATGCACGCGAACAAAAGTTTCCAAGTCAAGTTTAGTCTCGGTCGTCTTCTGTCTCTGTCGCATCGCGAACCCATAAATAAAGACAAATCAAGACTGACACTTCAGGTTGCTGAGCCATAGGAGTGAGTACAGTCTGGTTTTAATCTCTAGGCATTTTGGACTCTCACCTGCAGATAATAGGGCACCATCAAGGTAACGACTGCAGAGACGCTGGCGTAGCAAAGCAAAGAAACCAGAATCACGAACACGATGGTCATGGGGATAACTCGTCGCGGTTTCCTCACCTACAAAATTAGAATAAAATCTTATCTAAACATAAATAAAGTTAATGTATTGTAAAGTAAAACTCCGCGATGTGGGCTATAAGTTGTTGGCTATGAAAATCAAACCGAATGGTGGGCTTAATATAACTGTAAAGCTCTTTGTTGGTATAAAGGCACATCAAGCTTTTCATGGGAAACCCTACAAAATCTTAAATTCCATGCGTGCCCTATTTTCAATATCTTGTGTAGCTATTGCTAGAGCTTTTTCGTTTGTTCCAGGAGAATCATCGGTACCTTTATGGTTAATGATATGATACCCTATATGCTAATTCAAAAGTGGAGAGCTATGATCGTGGGTCATAACGGCATAATGGAGTTAAATATATTTCTTGCTACGAATAAATAAAGATTTCTTGTAGTTTTGAATGATGGTAAAGAAACCTTACTTCCTCGCCAGCAGCGCAGATGCTGTCGAAGCCGACAAACCCGTAGAAGCACAGAGCAGCACCCCTCAGTGTGCCCCAGATCTCGTAGGGGAAGAAACCACCCTTGCCGTGACCATCAGGGACGGTGTCCAAGGGTATTCTCCAGTTGTCTGCATCAGCTGAAATGTGGATAAGGTCTTAAATATTAAGTTGTGGAATACCTACGTGATTATGGTATTAATGAATATGTCTTGTGTAGGTATGCTATGTACCTAGGTAGGCATTTGGCTATCGAAGTGCACGTGCTTTTAAAGAGGGTGTAGTCTAATCTAAATTAGTAGGTACTACAACAGAAATATCGTTTTTTAAGAATGTCTGATTGCTAGAAAATAACATACTTTTTTAATAGAGATAGGTGTATCATTTCAATCGCCTTGTTTTTATGGTTAGATAATAAGGAGTGTTCTTATTTTGTTCGTAGATGATGCCGTGCGAAATGTCTAATGTTAATTATTAATTATTTGGTGAACAAATAAATATTACTTGTCAAACCGACCTGCAAAGGCTCCCACTGCGATAACAAACAATATCGTCGCCATATTGACTGCCGAGAACACACTATTCACTAAGGTAACTTCTCGCACGCCCGTTGATAAAAGAACTGAAACACAATGGCATATTAAAAACACGGACATGCATTATAAACAGTAATAGATTTCATTTTAGAAACTATACGATAAAGGTAGTAGTTTAGGATGGTCAAATATATATAAATATATATTTTTTAAAGCTAAAAAAAGACTTTAAATCCCTTCGCTTTTTTTTTACTTTTGTGTTTTCTCGTCGGGGTTTGGGATTTCTTGTGAAAGGGGTTTGAAGATTTTTGGATGCAGGGCACCACACAGAAATCGTGTTATAAACTGTTAATTATCAAAATCTCGGTGCACAATGAATATATTTAGGTAGAGGAAACGTATATGTACAAATAAAAAAAAAACATAACATACAATGTAGAGTCAGTTTTCTGAGACATTCACACATGAAATTAACTATAATGCATTTTTTTCATTATGTTGTTAATAATATCTTAGAAACCTGACGCTTTAGGACATTAGGTTATAGAATATATTTGTTCTTGTATAGTGTCTTCTATCCAAATATTTAACTTGCGTTGTGCGTCGCGAATTATAAAAAAAATCACTGTGGTAACCAATGTCAGCGACAAAATGAATCCAAACCCCTATTGCTTGTACAAGTATTCGACGAGTAGGTAAGACGGGATCGCTCCTTGATATTTATGAAAGCGCCACCTACCTCCCATAGTAATAACAATGATAAAGGCGAAGATATCGAAATACGGCAGCATGAGTGGCATTTCGATGGGGGCCACAGACTCGAACCATGCCGTCATCGTGGCGTTGAGGATCTCGTCAGTGCGCATGCTCAGACCCCTGGCTACACTTGCTGAACCTGGGACACAAATAGATGAACTTATAATCAGGTATATTTTATTTTATACAGGGTGGAAAGAATCTATGGGCCCTGGAGGGGAACTACCTTAAATCGTTTAGTTAGCTCATTTTACTGAAAGGAAACATTCCTTTATTTTTAAAATGAAACATAATTGCATTCAAAGATCTTCTAAAAATTCCTTGTCTCACCTGGGAATCGAACCAACTAAAAATTAAAAAATTAATCCTTACTATTTTATTATGCGAATCAGTACGATTATTGTTCAGGATATAAATTGTCTAATAAACATTGGACCTTTCACTCATCTGTTGTATAAGATACCCATGAAATCGAATATTTATTACATGTTCTTTATTAACAATACCTAGTATTGTTCACTTGTAAAAAGTAAATGACACGTTATTATTTACTTATCTCTAACATCCAAACACATCGTATGATGAAGAGGCTTGCTAATGTTATTAATTGCTAAGAAGGTACCTTGTTGCACACGATACTCGATAAGAGAATCGTTAAATGGTAATAATAAATCTATGCACAATTCCTTCTTACATGAGGCGTTCTGACGAAAAGTTTTAAAATGGAGTGTGTTTTTTATCATATTTGAATTTCGAACGATAACTTTCATCATTTGTAGGGTTCCGTGAATCCATCCAAACTTTCGCATTTATAATATTAGTGTGATAGTGTGACTTTTCACTGGTAAATATCTGTCCACTTAAAAAAATGTTTCATGTTTTGTGTTTTTGTTTGTATTGATGATAAAATAAAATGAATATTAATTTTCACTTTTTTTTATTTCTAAGACATTACTGTGTATTAGATAAATTTTATCCTGAACAATAATCCTACAGATTCGCATAATAAAATAGCGAGGGTTTATTTTTTTAGTTGGTTCGATTCCCAGGTGAGACAAGGAATTTTTAGAAAATCTTTGAATGCAATTATGTTTCTTTTTAAAATAAAGGAATGTTTCCTTTCAGTTAAATGAGCTAGCTAAAGGATTTAAGGTAGTTCCCCTCCAGGGCCCATAGATTCTTTCCACCCTGTATAATAAGAAAGGAAAGCCAACAACCAACGTATAAGTACATACATCAGTCACTATGAAATGATATACCACCACTTATAAAGCAGGTCCTAATAACCAAGCAAAAACAGGTAATGTTAAAATTGTGTCTCGTAATACTTCCGCCGTAAAAAGTATTGAGATCTTGAGAAGAGCCAAGTCAGCCATTTTATTACCTACGACCATTGAACTTTTATTACTAACGTCACACTAACGTACACTTTAATAAGCCGCATCGGCAAAATTCGTCTGCACAGAAGAAAATCAATTCAACCCGATTGAATCGGACACGGTCGGAACGGACCCCTAAACACCCCCACCCTCCTACGCCCCAGCTATGCGCTAGGAGTGGCACCTAGCCATTAGCCAATTGCGACCACACAGTCATGTTTCGCGCGCATAGGCAGAGCTTTATGATTGGCTACGATTTTTTCGCGCCTTTCAAAATTCAGACTACTCCGCAGGTACATCATATAAACGTGGTCAAACTGTTCGTAGTAATACTAACTCAGTGCCTTCGACTATGAAGTTGGCAAATTACCTACCTTCTAGTAGGTAGTCAAGGATATCTTTCGAGCTAAGGGGCTAACAATATATCTCGCCTACAGTTTAACAATAAAGTATCTATGTAATGTTGTACCTAAGGCGAACTCGAGGATATTGCACCAGCCGATGAGGAAAGCCACAAGTTCTCCCAGCGCCACGTAGGTGTAGCTGTAGGCGGCTCCGGCCTTCGGGATCCGAGCGCTGAACTCCGCGAAGCAAAGACCTGGACGTGAGAACAGTTGCCATAATGCTCCCATATAATAATAATGGTGGACAAATCACACAGCATTATCTAACCCCAAGCTAAGCGGAGCTTGTGATATGGGTACTAGATAACTCATATACATGATACAATATATAGAATAGAATTATTTACCTATTGTCCAATGTAAAGAGCTTCAGCAAAGACCTAGTGAGCGGACAATACAATGGAGTCGTCAGATGAGTTTACACATAATTTTGTACACAACTCTAAAAAATAAAGTATTTTCCTAGTAGAAAAAAGTAACGCCTTTTTGTAAAAACCATTAAATTTTATTTAATGTCATAAAAATGTGATTAAATTTTCAAAGCTGTAGGTATAGAGGCTGTCAATAAAATAATGTATTAAAAATTAATTGTGTTGAATTAATGTTAGGTAAAATTCTCAGTAGTCTTGTCTTGTCAATTTAAAGTTTTTATAGGCATTAGATAATACTCATTCAATTTGTATATGATTTTAGTTAATAGAAGGGATTTTACTTGGGAACAGAAAGGGGGGAGCTCTCTGTTGGTTGTACATTATCGGGTAGTTTGTTGTATAGTTTTAGGCCTGATATTTTGGGAAGCTTCTTGCACTTCAGACACAAAAATATTCTTTGAAACATACCCCATGTTTCAAAGAATATTGTTGTGTCTTAGATTAACATTGGTATTATCAGTTCTTGATTTATATTAACGTAAATTTTTCTGGACATATTTTAAAGTTTCAAAGATGTAGGTATACCTACAGACTGATTTTAAGATTCGGAGATTTAAAAATTCTTTCCTACACGATTCCCTGAAATGAGCATTGACAAGTAGTCTAATTGCCTCGCTCGAAATCCGTGGAATTGCCCCAAAGAATAATGCCGTTACATATTTAATATGAATAGATATTTTATGAATTTATTTTAGTACTAGCTTCTACCCGCGGCTTCGCATGCGCTATTCAAGTACCCCATGTCCGTCTCCGGCCGGGATACCGTTTACCTCGCTGTCAAATTTCATTAAGGCTGATATTTCGGAACAATCAACATTTCCATAATCTTTGAGATCCCACTGCTGTTCAAATATGAAGTCTAGGATTCTTGTACTCTTACACCTAATAATCCATTTCATTCTGTACGAAAGCGCCACGATAGTTTTTTGATTAGTTGCATATATTTGATGAAAAATATATGCAACTAATAAAATGTATCAAAATTGAGATATTTAAGATTTACCTTTAATATCTCAATTTTGATACATATTTGCAGAACCAATATGACTTACTGACTTGATTTTTATATTGAAAAAGGGACAGAGTAACAGATTCGCCAAAATTAATATTTGATTACTTGAAGTAGGTAGGTACTCTTTTCATTAGAAGAAATCTTGATTTTTTTGCTCACGCGGTCTGCTCTGTCCCGCATGCCTATCCTTTCACAGAATGGCGACGTTAGAGGCCCCTTAAGATACGCTCAGCTGTTTATGCGTTAAAGGTAACAGACGGACAAACAGAATAACTTTCGCTTTTAGAATATTAGTAAGGATGTACGAATAGGTACATATAAACAAAAGAAAATGTGAAATAGATACCTAAGTATGATTTATGTATCGTGGTTGTTTAGTTTGGGTAGATTAGAGCTACTTATCTGTCATTCAACGACTGAATCATGTTTAAAGTAATGCAATAAAGCGATTAGAAATGCGCTGTCTGATTTGATCACTAAACCCGACAAGTTATTTTATTAACAGTTGAATCGTTTCGTCGAAATTGCACCCCGACCCGTTCCGTAGTTTTGGTTGAAATTATAGGTAGTTGTGATGTGATTTTGTGAAATAAGCTTGAATTTTAAACGGCAGATTACCAGGGGAAAATGTGGAATAGCACTAGAACCGACCTGCAAACAAAGCGGCCACAGCTGCCAGCAGGAACGACAGCACCACCGAAGGCCCCGCGTGCCTCAGGGCCACGTGTCCGACCAGCACGAAGATGCCAGCACCCAGCGTGCTGCCGACACCGATGGCGGACAGGTCCCAGCGGGAGAGACATCTGGAGGGACAGGATGACACATTAAACTCAATGATACGACGGTAATGCTGTTATCTCATCGCCATTTGTCTAGCAGTACAAAAACGCTGGCGTTCAGGTTGCTATCCACGGCGGCGCCGCGCTGACAGTCCCATCGGAGAGAGAAAGAGAAAGACAGGAGCAATAGAACTCTTCTTTATGCAGGTAAGACATCTCTCTGTGATTCAATAACCTTGAATGATTCAATGAATTTGAAATGTTGTTTAGGCTACGCATGTATATACGAGTAGCAAACATCACCGGAACTTTAATCTCCTCTGCTCGAAGATATCTCGCAGGCTTAAAAACAATCTGGGTCGTTGTCGGAATTAATTGGCAGACTTTGTTATAATGCACTATACAGGTCGTCCCACGGACATGCCACATGGAGGGAAAGTACCTTGAATATTGTAAATGGAACATTTTACTGAAAGAAGACATTATTTGAATTTAAAAAACAATTTAAACTGCATTCATAGATATTTAAATAATAACATGGTTGAACCGGGAATCGAACCCGTTCCACGAGAAAAATAATCATCCTGTAGTTTTATGATACCGATCGAAAGGCTTCATCGTCGTGATTACTTTTTGCTGAAGAACATAGTGTCAGAAATAAAAGGAAGACCATGAATTTTAACATTTTTAATACAAAATCAATCAATTTATCAAATGCTCAAAATGAGCCCCTTCCTGTTGAATACAAAGTCGCACTCTTTTGATTATTTCTTTTTATTTTGTCTTTCGGCTCAGGATACGGCTCCATTTGTTGCATACCTACGTACCTACTAATTACGTATCTCTTCGTCATTTTATCATGTACATAAATTATAATAAGAATATGATGCGTAGGTACTTCCTCAAGTGGGTACGTTTATTAGTAAAAGCTACTTTTACTTTTTCTGAACTAAATTTCACATCATCTTCTTTCAGTGAAATGTTCCATTTACAATATTCAAAGTACTTTCCCTCCATGTGGCATGTCCGTGGGACGCCCTGTATAGACTGATCGACAAAAAAAAACAATAAGCGCTGGCCATCGTGATTCGGTGCCCATGATCGGGGGCATGGATATATAGTTTCACCTTCTCAAGAGTGTGTCCTCCACGTGATCGGGGTGGTAGCTCTTCCTCCTGAGAGCAGTCTTGCGCAGCTGCCGCCACGTCCCGGCCATTAGTCACGACCAGCTCCGGGGCATTGGTACTGCTGTCCTTAATCCTGAAGATTGCCAATGCCAACTTCAGCAGTTTCCGTCCAGCATCTGCCTGCAGTCTGACACAGAGCACCTATGAATAAAAAAGCAACATCATAATCAACCCTTGTCGACCCTCTGCTCAGGCTAGGCCTCTTAACCCTTTGCTACCTATCCACGGCCTTCAGACACCAGCGATGTTAATTGTGTCAATAACTGAACGTGTGTGCTTTTTTATACATCGTGCGTCCATGTACCTTCCGCCTACCAAACTGCCGAGCCTACGTTTTCGACGTCATACGCGCACGCATTTTTACATGTTCAGTAAAAAACTTTTGCCAGCGGTCTAAATGACCGCAGATAGGAAACAAATTTTAACAACAACGTTTTTTTATTACAAATGATAATCCGCCTTAAAATGACGGAATTATTGTGCGCTAATTGGAGGAAGATTCTCCAGGTGAAGATGACCTACCGAATACATAGGAAACTATTTTATTCTGGTAGAGTTCCGTAGGTTTAGTTCATAAATCGATGGTGTAAAAGATTCAGTGTTAGCTAAGAAAAGTGCATAGTTTTGGTACCAAAGTTCATCTCCAGGTTTATCAATAATATCATTATCAGACGAGGACGTCTCGATGGAAGAACTGCATTTCCGGCCCACGAGAAGTTGTATTTCGGCAAATGCCAACTTTGTGTCATCTTTAGGTACCTACTACCCTGTTGTAAGATTATCCACATAATCAGGTATGAATGAAAGCAGGCTCCATAATTATAGAGATTAGCTAAAAACCTTATGAGGTCACACATGGAACGTACAGAAATGATCACGTCAATTCAGCGGGACACCGAACCATCTCTTTGTTTTGGTGCTTCAGTTGGATGACAAATAGCTTCCTGCAGGTGCAGAAAGTGCTGATACAGAAAGCTTAAAATTTGCAAAACCTTCATTGTTTGTAACCCCAAGAAGAAAAAGGCCACGGAAATCTATAGAGTTCATCATCTGCAATTTTGTAAAAATTTGTTCGATTTCATTGAAATTTAAATGTAGATGATTAACTTGATTTTTTGATTTAGGTATGTTACTAGAAGTTCCTAATTTTATTTATCTTTGATTACGGACCATGTTTTCTAAGCATCATTAGTTTATTAAATTTATCCTGAGTCATGATTAGATTTTGATTTATTCGTTAAACCATGTGGATTTTAAGTATGTTTCTATCATTAATACAAACATTATGAACCAAATAAACTAAAAGTTCTTTATAATTTTTCTCTAAGGCCCGTATTATGAAAGCATGCTCAGTCATCGAGCTCTGCTTGAGTGATGCTTATGTCTAGTTTTGAGTGAATACTAATTTTCAAACAATGCTTGGGAGCTCATGTCAAAATCTACACTCACTCAAGTAGCCGTCAAGAGCGGATTTCCTCCGTCCACGCCTTCGAGTAACTGCTTAGACATATTATTGAACGGTTACCAAGCATTACTTGAGTAATTAACGTTTGAGTAGAGATCACGTAATGACTGCTTAAGTAATGCTTGGGGAAGCTTTCATAATACGGGCCTAAGTGCCTTAGTTCCTTATTCGTTTGCAACCAATGACAGTTTCATTTGTTCTCTTCGTTTACTTTTCTGAATCATAGGTTCCTTATCACAAAGCTAGGTCAGTGCGACCCGCGCCGCGCGGCATTGCCATCAGATTATTTTTACTGAAATCTTGTTAGTTTTTCCTTCAGTAGGTAGGTATCTTTATTTAACCAGTACTTTGGTATCGCTGGAAGATCCGATTCTATTGTTAGCAGTAATCTCTCTTATCTCTTGGTTTAGTTAACTGTACATTCCGATCCATTACCCAATGTTTCGTCTCTACCATCCTCCCACAGTTGATAGAAGAGTGGATGAAATGGATAAGATGAAGGAAAGTATTTTATGGCTAGGCTACCTAGGTAGATAACAATAACTAATAACGATGCCAAAATAACGAATATTCAAACATGCCTATCTACCCTACTCAATTGGTTTTTGATCACCATCACAATAAAAGGCCCATGATTAAAGGCAACACCATGAAAAAATTAATGGAGCCTATAGCATTAAAGTCGCATGTCGTCGAATAATAAAATCATAAAAATCCTCAGTAAATACCTATTCGATTCACTACAGAAGCTGACATATAAAATAAAAAATTAAATCAAACTAAATAGTCACTTAGTGCACCTTATTAAGGTTGCTTGAGCACATTGTGTACTGGCGATTAAATTCATGTGACTAATCTATTTCATACACGACGAGTACCAGATACATAAACTCAAATACAAAACAACGCTATTGCGTTGTTTGTATCTACCTAAATATCCATAAAAGAGAAAAGCTAAGTTATGAAACATAAACTTACCGCTTTCACTTCTGTCAAATCCAAAGCAAGGGATAATCACACAACCATTTTATAAAAACAATATAAAGGGGCACTAAACGCCGCGCTTGCCGCTGGGTTACTAAACATAGATAACATTGAGGTGCCTGATAAGATAAGGGTGTAATCGGAAGATCTTTTCACTTGTTTAACGGAGATATTGTGCGCCGAAAATGAAAAGTTTTGGAAAGGGTTTGAGATTTCAGAACATAAACAAATAATGATGATACAGACTTCGATATACTTTCAACTTCAGTTGTTATCAGTATTTTTTGCGCCTATCTGTAAGATATTGTTTGCATTATCATCATCTAGTTTCTGCCACCCCGGTTTCACTCACGTATTAGTTAAAATTAAAACGTATAGCATACCTACGTACAAGAGTAGTAGCGCACACGCACTAGGAATAATAAACTGGGATAAGAATTTGTAGAATCGGATCGGTAGCTGTTCCGGTTATAACCCTTTACAAACAAACAAACCTTAACATTACACTGCCTTGATTATTACTTTAGATTTATTTGTACTGTACCCATACAGTCACAATTCGTCACAATTTGATAACGTTCTTATAGCCCCGCTAGTAAGGAGTTTTACTCAAACATAGTTAATAATGTAATCTGGTGATTCAAATAAATCAAAAATTCTTTATTTCCATAAGTACAGAAATGTACGCTTTATTGCACACATAACTTAAAAATAACATAGTCATAATTGCAGCGCTTGCTGCCTTGCTGGTCGCGCTATAAAGATTCATTTCCGCTTGCCAATCAAGGGCTGTAATGCTAACCGCGCTCAAATGGCCTGGACCTGTGCTAAGCTGCGCTTGCAGCCATCATCATCGCGGCCAGCAACCCACTACCGACCTCGTCAGTAATGTTCTATTATTGACGGCTTACACAGGGCTCTGTCCTATGTCCATTTTCCTTTATCTCTTACATGGAGCTTAAAATAAGGTTCAACTCTTTGACGAGTTCTTCACTGAGTATAAATTTATCTTAGCTAATAATATCTATGTATCTACATAGATATATCGCCGCAACAACGTAATGATGATGGAATGCGATCAGCGCGTATCTGATATCATTAAATTGTTTGATTAGTATTTGTTTATTATCTACTACATACCTAATTGTATCTATTGTTGGAACAAATGTAAGGGTTCTTTTTTTACCCAACTGTTTGGAAGCTTTTAAGGATGCCCTCGAAATCGTTTCCGAATACACGTAACTCGAGCAGATCCTGCAGTTAGGTAAAAACAATTTCGAGAAGGAGGCCAAGAGGGGTTCCAGCTAGGCTGGGAAGCGTTTGGAAAACTACGCCGAGTCTTCTCGTCATCTATACCATACCGCAATGCTTGAAAACGAATGTTTTCATTCAGTGCGTCCTACCCATCATGACCTACGGAGCTGGAATGTGGACACTCACGGTAGGGCTGGTCCACCAGTTCAAGGTGCGGCAGTCCTACACTGCTACAAGCAGTGAACTATGAAAAGAGCTATGCTCGGAGTTTCTCTGAAGGATAGGATTCGTAACGAATATATCCGACAGAAAACCAAAGTTACCGACATTGCTCTAAGAATTAGTAAGATAAAGTGGCAGTGGTCCGGCCATATCTCGCCAACCGTTAGGGTAAACGTGTTCTTGAGTGGAGACCACGACTCGCTAAACGTAGTGTAGGACGCCCTCCGACCAGGTGGGATGACGACCTGCGAAAGACTGCTGGCAGATGCTGGATGCGTCAAGCTAAAGACAGGGCGCTATAGCGCTCATCAGGAGAGGCCTATGTCCAGCAGTGGATTAGCATAGGCTGATGATGATGATGAATAAGAGCGAATAAAGTCTAGCAGGGTAGGACTCCCAGTCCTCCTGTCCAGTAGTGGTCTGGTAAAGATGATGTTTGATGATTTCTGATTATAAACTAAAGTGAAATATTTTTCTACTTGCATACCTAGTTACGTGGAAACTGCAATACAGTAAATGTAAGTAAGACAGTAAAAACAAATAAACTAACACTTAGGCAATGCTTGTCTCATAACATTTAACTATCGGTATACATTCGGAACTTCTGATGTCTGATGCATTTTAATAGCAATAGGAAGTAACGATTGCTTTTAAATTACATGGTTTTGTTTATATGTAGACTGGACGCAACAGAGATGAATATAACGTTTTTTGTTTTTATCCAGACTTCGGGAACTTCAGCCGCCTCGGTCGGATACTTTGATCGATGAACAATTGACGACCTTACCCTGAACCTTGAACCCACAACATTTCACTCAGTGGGAACTTGCCCGAGTTGCCCCGAGTTATTCTCGACTCGTCCCAATTTGCTCCGAATCCAGTGGGACGAGTCAAGAAACTGAAATTTTATGCTTCCTTTGAATGAAATGTCTTGGGTTCAAATCCTGTCGAGTTCATAAACTTTTGTGATAGTTAGGTAGATATCATTTAAATTCAGAGATTTATACTGCTTATTACAGCGTTTTATGCATCATTGAAACAAATATGCTCAGATCTTTCAATCTTGATTGGCTGAGGGGCTTTTGATGAAATTGGATACCAGGATAGCCTATATCCTGAATCAACATAGTCCAGCCAAGTCCCGTTTTCAGTTTTTTGCTTACATCTAGTTAACATGCGTCCATTAGAAGTAATACTAATTCTTTGACCACTAATTTATAAATTATTTTAATGACTTTGTAAGTTTTGGTATACTCGCTGTAGACTAACCTAATTGTAAAATAAATAACGCTGGTACTTTACTTGTGGCCAATACTATAGTGTTTCAATTTTCTAATTAGTGTACCATGATCTCTACACAATCACAAGCCTTAGAAATATCACAAAATATACCTAAAGCGTTTTTCGCTTTATCCCAGGCATCCTATGCTGCAATAGAACATTTTTTATGAGTCAAGAACATCATTCAAATTATGTGTTTCAGTAATTTTCAGAGAAATCTCTAAGCAAGGATTAAAAGGAGGTTAAAGATTTTGGTTATATTTTTGTGACTTTTTACTTTTTTTACTCAGTAAACAGATAAGGATCTGCTTACTGAGAATACTAAAAATTCAACACGATCGAACTATTGAGTGTCTGGTTTTTTTTTAATATTCAGGAATACAAAAAACGAATACCTAAGTATATATGTATTTCAGAAATATTCACACTCCTAAAATGGGCGTAGGAAGTTGAAGACCCGTTTCTTTGTTTCAGGATTTTTCATAAGAACCCGAGCGCTATTTTTTTAGCAGATCTATAGATAAACATTCCTATCCTGAAATTTACTTGAATAAATTGAAAACGCGTGCTAAAATTCATTTTTTTAATTATATACCAAAAGGAATGGAAAGAGAGGAGCGAGGTTAATTTGGTTTTTCCGAAATTCTAAACGGGTAGTGTGGTTTTCCTAGTTGTGGAAACTAAGAGGCATGTTTAAGGGAATTTTTGAAGTTTTTGGTGGGATACTGAACCTTTGCACATTTTTTATCAAGTCAAAAAGTTACAGGCATTCTCAGATTATAGTACCAAAATCTTCAAAACTTTCCTTAGATACGCTTTTAATGTCCCTTTGGCTAAGGATACAGAATTGACACGTATTTTAAGATTTTTCAAAATGGCTCATAAATAGTGCCATTTGGGACGATATCGTTTGAGTTTCATAGTTAGGCTCAGTTCTGTGCTGTATTTATTTTCGTCTAGTCGTTATTGATTTGATACTAAATGTAAGTGATAAAAGTTTCGAGAATCTGCATACAAACTCCTGTCCCAGTACACATATGGTACACATATGGATCCATATGTATACGATGCTCCAGTTTAGGGGTAATGGCTATGCTAATGTTTACGTGTTGCTCCCATTTGCTTTAAATTTGATGTAAAATACGAAAAATCTAAATGTATCAGGAAATTCATAAACAACACAAAATGGTTTCTGGTGGAGAGATAATGATTGTGATATTTGGTGTTGCTTTGTTTTATAATGTTTGTAACGTGTCACGCGATTTGCTTGAAACTCAGCGACAAGTACAAAAAAAACATATAATTAAAAACGGTTTTCGGAATTTCAGATTCTTACAACAGGGCATCAGTTTCAGCTGATCTTGAGAACCTTTTTTACCCTAAATTGCATGCGAATGAAATCGCGAGCGTATCAACAAATTTTCATTTAATTTTAATAATCTATTTAGAGTGTTCACAGAAAGATCACATTTTCAAAAAAAAATATGATCCGGTTCCTCAAATCACACACCGCCCGCAGTGACATACTCACAAGCACAAGTTAATTATGCGCTTAGTTTAACATGTTACCTATCAATAAGTGTCACTTAAACTACCGAAGAAGGTAGTAGGTACCGAAGATATTGGCCACCACAATGTGCGGGGCATTACAAACCGCTGTCTCTCTGTCTGGCGCATCGATGAGTATTCTCTTCAGCGTTTAGTGGTAGTTTTGAGTGCGCTCGCGCCGGTCGCAACAACCGTTGGAGCATGGACACACCCGCACGTAGCGTCTTAGTATAAAACTATTTTTATTAAGTTAAAGTAGGTAAATAATAATTATTTTCAAAGGTTAAAAAGTGTTTTTAAAGGTGTGACGAAACCAGTTTTGCAAATTTTCGGACTCTAAAAGACCCAAGGGTAAGCCCTAATTTTAAAATTTTTCGTTGCTTGTATCTTCATTAAAAAGTACCTACATATAGTGCTAGGACGCATGAAACTTTGAAGCTTTTGTACAAATGTACCTACACGATTGCGCGGCTAACTAAGCCACGCTGGTCGTACGTATGCTCCTTAGTTTCTTCTCTTACTTAAAATAACTTATTTGAAAAACATTGTAAACGTGGATTATAAACTAATCGGTAAAATAGAACCCACGGTTTGCTCTCCTACGTACAGCCCGTTTTTCGTATGTTATTTTATCAAATCTCTTGTCGAATGGTTCTTTCTCCTGTACGAACAACTGGCTGGTAAGTAGGTAGGTAGGTACTATGTGAACTTTTTTCTCGTAGATCATTTAACTATGACGCATAAAACCGTCAGAGCGCAATTTTGGGTTGGCTCTTATTAGATTGATAGTTATAATAAGATGCTTCATGTTTATAGAATTAATTTATTAAGGAATGTCATGATTACAATAAAAAACATTGTAATAAAGTATTGGTTATATAAGGCCAGGATAGATATAATAAGTATAATAATTGAAAAGATCAGGAATAGTCAGATTATCATAATCGTGTGTCTAGACACAGACAAGATTTGATTGAAAAATTTTACCTACCTAGGTAGGTAAAATTTTAGTTATGTCATAAAGCGATAGGTATACTTAGTGTGTACAAGTTAAAAATGATACTATTCATACAACGAGAGATAAAATAAAAAGGTCTATGTCGTGGTTAGGAAGGTTTACTGTAAGTAAGTTAATCTGTAGAAGATAGTTAGTCAGCTAGTACACTTTCGGTTATGTGTTTTAAATTATCATCCGTCTCTATTTGGCAAAACATCTGACGAAATGTTTCGGCTTAGTTTTGTAATATTTGCTAATTGAGGTGATTGGATACTCAGTATTTCGGCCGTTACATTCACTTTTACTTCGAACAATAACAACTTTTTATAGGAACCTGTCTAAATTTAAAATTCCTACGAATTAAATGAGATTATAGATGAAACCAAACTCTTTTCTAAATGTAATAAACGTTGTGTCTGTTTTAATTAATTAGACAAAGCATGAATTTTTACAGCATGAGTTTTTACGAAGTGTACCCTCATTTATTTCTGCTAGTCCAATTTTGCGGAAGTTTACTTGATACCGGTTATTTATATGACCAATTCTCTGAAAACAATTTAATGCAACAAAATAACAGGTTTATTATTATTGTTTATTATGTATGTATAGTCCCGCATGTACCTTTGCCCCACAGATATTTACTTTCATCAAGGCTATGCCCTGAGATAACCGATTTGAACATGATCTTACCATTTGCGAAAAAACTTCGACTGAGGTTTTGGTTATCATAGTGCGTAAGCCCCGTAAGCAGTAAATGCGCCGAAATCCAATTTTATTGGGATATTGTTTTAAACTATGACTGATCCTTCAAGAATGAAATATATATAGATATATATATATATAAATAATTGAATGTCTTCTTGTCTTCATAAAATCCCCGTCAACCACAGGTATGCGTACCTATACCTACATATGCATAAATAAATAAATAAATAATCGTTATTACGAGTATCTACCTCTGCAGTTTACGTGTCAGAATATATATTTTTCATCGAGCTCACCGTCGCGCGTCGCGTCGTAACCAAAACCTCCGTTTATAAACTTGCAAACATTCGAAGGTTTCTGATCCGGTTCGTTTTATTGCAATATGTATCGGATTATACGACGAGGTGAAACTTTGTCTGTTTCATTTTGATGGAATCTCGAAGATTCTCAATATTATTTTTGTTTTAATAAAGCAACTAGCTTCAGCCCGTGGCTTCACACGCGGCTCTTGGATAAAAACTGGGCAAGTCTTTCCCAGGGTACACAGTACATAAAAACGGCAAAAAAATCACGTTTGTTGTATGGGAGCCCCCTTAACTATTTATTTTATTCTGTGTTTTAGTATTTGTTGTTATAGCGGCAACAAAAATACATCATCCGTGAAAATTTCAAATGTCTAACTATCACGGTTCATGAGATACAGCCTGGTGACAGACGGACAGCGAAGTCTTAGTAATAGGGTCCCATTTTTACCCTTTGGGTAAGGAACCCTAAAAAGTTGGTAGTAGCGTAATTATTTGTTTACTCCAAATTGAACTGAAGGTGAACGTGGTTTACTTTAATTGAAAATGTCACTAAGCTAAAATTAAGTGAATAATATGCAAATATAACGGAAGGGTAAAGAAATAGTTAATAAAAAATGAATATCTAAACGAAGAGGTCCAAATCACGTGAATACATAAAGACTTAACTACGACAAATTCGTAAAGTAGAGATCAGTGAAAAAAAAATATGAAGGTAAGTTTTTATTGTTTTACTTTCTCGCAATCGAAGTGAAAAGTAGAGTTTTTCACTCAGGCCAAAACCACCCGTTATAACTCGGTCTTGTGAACCTCGGATGTAATGGGGTGGTTTAGTCCCTTGTAAAACAAATACTAATATGCGAGTAGTTACAATGCAAGAAGAAGCAGGCATATCCGTATGCTAATGAGATCGTCACACAAATTAGCTTCTGCCATGCGTGACGAAAATACTTCATGCATTTAATTCATTGTTGATTTTCGTGATTTTCTTGTTGTCACTAGCTTTTTATAAGAATATAATATAAGAAATAGTATACGTAGGATTATAGATATTTAATAATCTCGTGAACGGTATGTCATTAACCTAGCCCCTGTTGCGTGTCGTGTCTAAAAGGCTGAGCCACACTATTCGCTTGGTAACCGATCAGCACTGCCTCAACCGGAGCCCAGCACGGCGCGGGCGGCGGATTATATCTCGGTTAGAAGCAGGACGAGCTCGAGACCGCGCGTTTGTCGCGCTTCGCGTCCTCGTCCATCCAAGGGATTTTTACATGCCCTGTGCCCTTTTTGCGAATTCTATAAGCAAAACATCTATCTATGCAAGCCATCATAGAGCGCACCCAAATGTATAAAACCAACTCCTTGATGTTCTCCGATGGCGAGCCGCTGGCAGCTGGCCTCATAGGACTGCCTCATGTTACTGGATGTGGAGGTCATCAGGGAGCTGGCTTGCGGCCCGGCGGCTGCGGCGCGTCAAGCGAGACTTGGTATACCGATCCGTTCCAAGTTAATATGTCTGCGCCTACGTTATCGCCCGCCACTCACCGGCTGTTTCAAGTTGCGAAATTATTGTACACTTGGCTATTGAAGATTGTGCTATTGACACACATTCTTATGTACGAGTTAGTTCGTTTATTGCGGTAATGAATTTGAAGTGTTGGAGCAAGGGAGTTGTTAGCGAAACCAGTTCGCGTGGGTACTCGACTCGGTACCCGATAGCAGAGATTTAGCTAACCTTCGGTAATAGGTAGGTATCGGTAGTATAATAGCGTATCCAGCGTAAAGGTACACATCATTTTTCAATGATAAACTTTAATACTAAATGTTAAGTTATTGCACATCATTCTCCCTCGAATATATGTTACATGCCGATTAACAGTCAAGCATTTTGATCCATAAAATGTAATTAGTACTCACATAAAACATGTTTTGGCAAATAAAAAATCTTTATCTATCCGAGACCATAAACCCATGAGTCATTCAGAGCCAAAGCAATGCTTAGAGATGTGGTGGAACTGATTGGAGTGCGAGTTTGCTCGAGTGGACAGAGATTGGTGGACGCAAAGACTGCTGGAGGTGAGACCCCGACAGCACACCAGACCGCAAGGTAGACCTCCAACTAGATGGGTTGACGACATCCAACAACACGCAGGTCATGATTGGATGTTGTACGAGGGCTCAAGCCCGTCTAGAGTGGAGGCGATAGGCGTCATATACAGAAATAGAGATGCGGAAGACCGGCTATCGTGATTTTTGTTATGATCATATCCTACGAATACACTTCTTCAGCATACCTACTCTTTCTCTTCTATTAAAGCCGACAGCGCTCTTGAACACAGAAAGCGTACAGACGTGTCTCCCGGATAAAATATTTTATGATTAGGTATATACGTATTTTATATAAAATTAGTATATGTATATGGTTGTTTGAATATGGTCAAAAATACAATACAATACAATACAATACAAAACACTTTATTTTACACCAGAAAAAGAACATTACAAAAAGACATTACATATCACCAGTACAATGGGCGGCAAAATAATGTAATCATTACATATTTGGGGTCCATTCGATGCAGATAGGAATCCTCGAACACCCCATTTTGTTCGAACCTCATGTTAACATTCGAACACCTATACACATCATCGAATACAGCTCCATTCACCTTCTGATAAGAATGGTTTTCCAAACATTGATTGTGCAGTCCTAATGGTAGGTACCGTACCTACAATGAGGCCTCGACGAGACGGAAGCCGTTGTTTTTCTAAACTGCCTCGCTACCACGCGGACGCGTCGGTTACACACAGCACACTCTTATAAACAAAACTGTTATTTTTCTTTTGTTTCTGATGATTATTGTGGCTCAGTCTAATCATCTTTGCATCTTTCTCCTATATGTATACAGTTATTTGGGTTGGTTGCAGAATTGCGGCAATAGTCGATGAGCAAGTTAACATTAGCTCATGATAATATGTACCTTTTAACCTTATATAAAAGTAAAAAGGGGAGATAAGATACCAACGTCTCGAAAGTGGAAGGCTCAAATTAGGTGCAATTAGGTCCATCCACCTCAATCATAGTCGGATTGGCGCCGAAGGTGTTCGTGTTTCGCGTGCTTGCTAAGACGTACTCTTGGGTAATTTATTGATTATAAAACTACAGTAAAGACCTCGTGTTTGTTCACTGCAATATGTACAAATAGCTCCAGAACTAAAACCAAAGCCCAAGGCATCACTTTTACTCGTAAGTAGAACAAAATTTTCTACTGCCATAATTTGCCATTAAAAAGAGATATCATTTTGTACACGTCTTGTTGCGAAGCGTTTTTTTTGTCTCGGCCGCAATTCGGTCTTGGTACGTCTTTCCCTCTTGTTCATTAGATACCTAGGTATATTGCACAAGCTTGGAAAAAGTGTGTTTTTGCGTTTAGTTGTAACACAACTCGGACCATTTGTCTAGTTAGCGTTGATAGAACGTTCCTTAGCTTCCGAATTTTACGTAGATCGATGCTCTTAACTGCATTTCTAAAATGTGTCTTTTTCGGCTTATTATACATATTTAAACAAAAAAACGGGGCGTTCTGTGCACCTGTAAAGCTAAAAAGGGAGGGGGCAGCCGTCCCCTCTAGAAATTCAGAAAATGAAGGTAGTTACATGCAAAGCAACCAAACTTACTAAGTCAACTCACTTGCGACTTGCTAGACCGATAATTCCAGCATAGTAGGAACAGTAAGTTAAAATGGTCAGACCATTTGAGCTAATTATGTCTCAAATTCTTTTATATTTAGGTAACAGACTAAAAACTAATTGCCGATTTGGATGATTCTTTTGTTATTGTACTTAAAGAAAAATAGTGTTTGTCTCACAAAACTTTAAAAAATTGTGTAAATATTAGGTTTAATGAACTTTATTCTCATACAAACACATGGTTCACTTATATTGAGATACATGATAAACAAATTAATCTAGGTTATTAAGGAATTTAAAGTCAGTTTTTAGTTTTATCATAACAACAGATTATAAGAAATTAATAAATCCCAAAAAAAAATTTAATTTCTTAGAAATTACCCAGAGTACTATAATAAAAAATAAAAACCTTAGAACAACAGATTATGTTTACCTCAATACGTATAGCAGCCTGGACGCCGCGGCCCCAGAGAGGTCGCAGAGTTATCTTTAAGCAAATTTAATTTAAATGCGCGCAGATTAACATAACTACTTTCTAAGGAACACGAAGATTTAGGACTCGCTTGAACAAGACCATAAAATTCGCGAAAATGCCCATAAAATTGAAATTGTTATTCTAATTCGTACCTACTGTTCATTATTTTATTATGTTTAGAAAGTCTAAATACCACTCAATTTATTGCAAGTTCGAATTGTAATGTTTACTTAAGTACCTACTTGTTTTATATTATCTTTAGTACCTATCTATATCTTAATTATCATTTTATCAATGAAAATCAGTTGAAGAACTGAATAGAATCAGCCAAGTGCGAGTCAGACTTGCGTACAAAGGGTTCCGTACCATCATCTATAAAAACAGCAAAAAATCATGTTTGTTGTATGTACCCTTAATATGATATTTATTATATTTTAATTGAATTATTTATTTTTAAAGTGAATATGTTACAAAATATTCTGTGAATATTTCAAGTGTCTACCTGTTGCTGTTATCAATATCAAGCAAAAAAATCACGTTTGTTGTATGGGACTCCCCTTTAATATTTATTTTATTCCGTTTTTTAGTATTTTTTGTTATAGCTGAAACAGAAATACATCATCTGCGAAAATTTCCAATATCAAACTATCACGGTTCATGAGACAGACGGACAGCGAAGTCTTAGTAATAGGATCCCGCTTTTTATTCTTTGGGTACGGAACCCTAAAAATTACCTTTTCTATTTATGGCTGCTGCCGGCGGCTTCGCTCACGTCCAACCTCGATATATCGCTAGCCTGCGCTTTCGAAGAAAATATAATCCATCTTCTTGTCAAATTTCATTTGAGATCCGTTCCGCCGTTTACACAGGGGCTGGCTAGGCGTGATAAGGTAACAGACACACAAGTAGTTACTTTTACATTTACTATATTACCTAGTGTGGTAGCCGTGGTAGGAATAGTAGATATGACATGTAGGTAAGTGCTACGTTATGTTACGAATTAGTAATAAAATGCACGACCAAAATAAATGCACAAAAAACCTGTCAGGAAAAATCCTTTACAAGTCGGCCCCAAACCAGTTCCAATATATTTCCGCTTTATTTCTTTTATGTTTAATATTTAACCGATACCTGCCAATCCCAAAGGTCTTCTATCGGCTTCCCATTGATGCAATGCATTACGTCACGAATGTGTGCATTAACTTCTGTCCATTATAATTCTCAACCGCCGATGACAGGGCACTTTCACTACGCTGCCAGAATTCACACAACTTTGCACTTAGCTTCCTTAGGTATCCATAGGTAGGTAGCATCAGGACAATATTTCTGTTTTTGAAAAGACTGCCACATTGGCACAGTGAACAAGAAAAGAGTTTCTATAATCCTGTCACAGGCCAAATTATATAGAGTAGGTCAGGGACGAGTGAAATGAAATTTTACTCGTCCCTGGAGTAGGTATTCTTGTGTTTAATAATTATCTGAGGAGTTGATGGCACAAACTTCGGGAGGCCTATCAGCAGTGGGTGAAACGGCTGCGGATGATGCTGATGATGAGGAGTAGATACCTGACTTAGAAGTTATGCTTTAGTATTTCTATTGTTCATTGACTCATTATTAAAATGAATCCTCTGCATTGAAAATATTGCTTTTGTTGTACCCAGTACGTATAGATCGAATAGATGTCAGTAAATCTATATTGAATGGTTAAACAAAACATAGACATGAACGAGCCTGCATTCTATAATACGAGTAGGTAGGTACTTATCAGTGTTCTTTTACGCATTTAGATTCAAATTCAAATGTTCATTAATGCGAGGTTATCTTGCTTGACCCATTCACTGCCCAGTCTCAGCGGTGCGACACGTAGATCGGGCGCGCCGCGCGCAGGTGCACCAGGAGACACGACCATGTGCGTCATGCATAGGCAATGTTAGTGTTAGGCTTCTAGATTGTTAATAAACCAACATGACTCCAAAGGAAAGCGGAAAAAAACCTACACGCAAAATATTCGAGGAAGGTACACGCCAAATGTTTTGCACGGTGTGTTGTTTGTTAAGTTTTGTCCCAAAGCCTCCCTTCCTTTCGACCATCTCTTGTTAACACCACTGTTACAGCGCAATATTCAATCCATCATTCATGTTTTAAATATTCACCGTGTCGTTCTAATTCTTACGTAATAATTATACAACCCACATAGTTTTATGAATTATTTACTAATTAACCGCTCACTGCTTATATAAAACATGTACCACTTATTACCTACACAATATACTTATACATTGCTACAGAGCATGGTATAACGCTTATTAAAGGCGGTACCGCCTTCTTTTCACGTGTTGTACAGGCACATTTAGCTTACATATCTATCCCACGCCAAAACTACCAAACGATCCGGGCTGAAATGTCATTTTTATATACCACCTAACTTAAACAACTTAGTTTTTATTGAACGGAATGAGCGAAGCGAACGAAGTTGTCTTGTCTAACGGCAGAGTTAGCCAGAATGATATTCAGGCGCACAAAGAAATTGTTGAATTTGACCCTAAAGAATTGATTGGTTAACAAAACTCAAATTTCGACGTCGTTATTGGGTCTATAGGAAATCAAGAGAATTAGGTCTATCACATAGAGCAATAAATCATTATCACTACAAAATTGAGGAAATATTTGTAATTTTTTAACGTACTAACTTAAATGTACCTACTTAAGTACTACACAATACTTCATTGTTCGTAACCCGCCCGCGGTAGCCTCGATTAAAACGTCAAATTTGTCTTGTTGTAAAATTCGGTGTTGTCCAATGCTCTTCGATCTCCGCTTCTAACACTGTGTATGTTTAACTTTACTTGGTAACACTAACGCCCTTACTTTGTCAATCATGGAAATGCTATAAATAAAGCTTCTCTTATTCTTATTCCTGACAAGAGACCTGAGACCCTTGGCTTACATCTAAAAGTTAGCGGTTCGTTCTTGATGTATTCGAATTATAATTATTCCTCAATACTAATTATCATTTTAAGTACTCGAATTACCAAATATTACATAAAAACTTAAAAAGTACTTATTAGTTTTGATCTTCATGTACCTGATCTATCAAGATTTATTTCTATCAATTCAATTTGTGTCGGTTTATTATGACGGATTGAGACCGGTTGAAGCTGTTATAGCAAAAAATAAGAATGGTTTAAATATAAACGGTAGGTATGTTAGTCAACAGAAATACGTTATCTCTACTCTATTATAGAACAGGTACCTACCTGCTAGCTACGGCTCGCGGTGCTACCGCGTTATTAACAAACATAATTTATCTTATCGCGGGAGCATTGGACTTTTCCTGGATAGGAGCCTATGTTTCAATCCAGGATTTATACCATCTTGGTACCAAAAATTCATATCCGTTCAGCTGATTGAGCCTGAAAGAACAACAAACATCACACATACCTACTACATACAAACTTTCGCCTTTATTAGCACAGTTTAATAGTTTCACGTGTGTGATGTATTGTGAAATAAAACTAATGTAAACGTTTACATTATGCTAATGAATGACTTTATTCGTAAAACTCACTAAAAGATACGATGTTTATTTTCTACCAAAATATTCTTGTAAGGAATCTTACCTGTGTAATTTGCTTACGAAGTTAGGTATTGTAAAGTGTGTTAAGGATATCAGGTTTGGTCGGCCATCATGATCTTCAGTTTGGCTGAAGATCATGCGGGCCTTTGCTTATCCAAAAATGCTAATTTTAGGTGTGATATTGGTGCCTGCCTACTATTCAGTAGAAGTTACAATTCTATACGTTAGAAACTTTCTCAGGAAATTGAATTAAATTTTTTCTTGCTCTGTATGCTTGAGTGACGTTTATGCTATAAAAAAGCGTTCCTCAAGCAAAGTCTATCCAATCAACCTTTAAATGAATAAATATCTAGCTAGATAGATTACCTACGAGCAAGCTTTCATAGTCTGCTCGCATTTATCGGAATATTTGTCATAATATAATACTAAGATTCAAACCTTTACTTCGTCTTCCTGTCCTTATCCCACTTTAGGTCGGTTAGTTCTGACTATCCTCATCGTTCACATTAAAACATTTATAAAAAGGTACATATATTTTACAATTTTCACTAAAGTTTATTGGCAATATTCGTTTTCCTTTTAAGAGGAGCATACCTACATTAAAAACCTAAAATATATTTCAAAAACAGTGAGTTAACACAACTTGCAGACGCAACGTACTCGTGTATAAAATGCAACCTCGGTCGTTGTCCCTATCGTGACGCTGATTTTCGCTAATACCTTTGAAGCCTTCACAAACAAAGATACATTTGTTGTCTGTTGATTTGTTGCTATGGGTGTCCTTTACATTTGCAATTTATATGCTTTTTATACGATTTCACAATAGAAAATAAGTATCTTGTAAGTTTCTTATATATTTTATTGGATATAGTCTTTATGATGGTGTTTATCTATAGGTACATATATAATAAAACTGTAACAGGTCTATTTCTGTGCATTGAAGATATTTTGAACACATATAAAAGATTATCATTGAAATATAAAGGCTCCTGAAATACAGTTTCTTATAGGTAAGGGAGACTCAATTTGTGTGTTATTCATTTTTCATGAATTTAGTACCTTTATTTGTGTTGTAAACCTAAGCCTGTAACCCACAACGTTAAAAATATCATATATAACTTAAAAAGCTGAATTTATGCTGTCCAATCCATATTCACGGTACATCACCCTCCCACCCAAGTAATGTATAATTGTTACAGTGCGACAGGATGACAGGTGACATTGCGTTGTGATCATCATCAGGTTTGACCGTGAACTCGGAGCCACTCTTGCGCAACCTGTTTATCGTTAGAATACATCCATTGTAGTCAAATTAGGCACAAACTGGTTAGATGGATCCGGCAAAATTATGAGAAGTTGGCATTAGCGTTCTTGAATAAAAAATAGGAAAAATCCATTTGGTATGTATGTTAAATTGTTAAGTATTATAATTACGAATTAGGATTGAAAAAGTTAATTCAGAGCTTAAAACTTTTGCTGAACCAAGTAGTTACCTCAACCAAAGCCAGGGGACAACCTACAGTACAATCTGTGACGAACATACAGACAACCTAAGCTGCCTTTCAGTAGACAAAACCTGTGTGCACAGTGAAGATAAGAGACAAACAGAGACGGTGACGGGCACAATAATTGTAACTATCATTGTTTAGAGACAGTCACGTAGTGAGTCTGTGCTTTTCAACTCGTCTGGGACAATTACTGTTCCTGTCTTTATTTATATTTATATTATTGTCGAGGGTAAGTTTGTGTGCGAATTTCTATCAACCATTAATTATACAATTGGGGACTTACATCTAGATATGCGGCTTCACATGACTGTACCCATAAATGATGATATTATGTGTCAATAGTATCTACATGCCATAGACACTATTCATTATATGCTATTTTATTCATTTTATCAATCTATTAGAAAGATAAATTGAAGGTATTCTATTTTCATTTATCTTTATATTAGGTTGAGAAAATCCATTACCTTATGTCTAGTCCTTCAAAATGTAATGTAACGTGCTCTTGACTTTCAATAACAAGCTGAGTGCTATGTGATAACAAGTAATTCTAATAGCATGTAGGTTCAACAGATATACCATTTGTCTGAAGAAATGTGTAGATTGTTAGGTTAGGAACGTTAAAAAGTAGTTTAAAAAAAGTCAAGTTATATTTTAAGAAATAAAGTTTAAATATCCTTTAGTTATCATACCTACGTGCTTTATATAGATAGATTTTTTTACACAAATAAGAAATCTGTACCCAGCCACAAAGTATTCAAAAGTATTTATTTTGCAATTATATTTAAGTTGGTCGAACGTTCTTAAAGATGCTAAAGTATTATGAACCCCGTTAGTGCGTTGTGTGTGCCACATTTTGCAAGATAGGTAGGTACCTTCCTAATTACTTACATACCTACCTAAGTAGTACGTAGTCACGTATAAAAACAAAAACCTTTCAGTACAGTACAGTCTACGCAGTTACGACCTCTGTGGCGCGGTGGTTAGTTCGATTCCCGCCTCGCGACAAATGTTTGTACGATCTACAAATATTTGTTCAGGGTGTTCTGATCGTTTTCTATGAATATTAAAAATACATATCGAAATAATTTTGTTTTATATTAATAGTACTTATAATAAATTGTAATACATTATGTAGTTCAGTTATCTATTACCCATAATAGATAATGCCGTGTGGATTGTCCAGTATTATTATAGTTCGATCAATTGTTTCAATTGTAAATACTACTTCTAATTGTATAGATTATTTGATTGTAATTTTCTTTGTTTAATAAGATTAAACACCATCCACGTGATACCTACCCAGTGACGTTAGCCTTTGAGTTAATCCAACGCGGTTTTGGCAATATCTCAGAAATCATTGTTTATTTACTTATTACCTTTAATCTGTAACTCTGCCTCCGTGTGATAGGAGCTGGAGCTCCAAGAGCTATTTTGGAACTCATTGATTGTCCTCGCAATCAGGTACCTACTGTCAATCAATTAATTAAACTACAACCAAATCGTAACATTCAGAACATAGTCTAGTTTGGTGACTATTATGGAGACTGGAACAGGTTTTAATGGCATAATGCTGCTCGTGGCATAATAAATAACAAATTATTTATAGAATAATTAAAGGGCAACGTCCATCAAACTGACAAACTTGTACTAAACTTAAACTGTATAGTTGCCTGTCACTGCATTTCTTCTAAATATTTCCCCAGTATTGAGCAAACTCGAGGAGCGCGTTGAAATCTTTTGTATGGGAAAAATGGTTGTGAATTTGAACCTCTACAGTAAATAATCACATCAGTCATACTTTTTAAATAACTTATTTTAAAATAGTCCTACAAGTCTATCGAAAACATATTTAAAAGTAGACTATGTAATCTATAAAGTCTACGGTAAAATATGTTTTTGAGCGACTTATAGGACTATTTTAAAACTTATTATTTCGTCTTCCTTCTCTGTCCGCTCAGTTCAGGTAGAATTGCGTTATTGTTGTTACCTTGTTGCGTCCTTGTTTCTCACAGAGGTTAATAGTAAAGTTTGTGTGCTGTGGCTCTAATCAGCTGTTTAGGAGGAAAACTATTATAATTGAAACATTAGAAACTCATCCACTGTCACCTCCTGCGTCACGCGGCCCTGCGCAGGCGTCACGGTCATTGCATGTGATAGATCATGCTCTGTTAATGTATCGACGGCATTTACTACCTATTGTGCTTGTAATGTATATACAGGCGATTAGTAGATGAATAAAGTAGGTACCAGTTTTCTGTCTACGTTGTTAGGTAGTAATTTTTCAAGTTTGACAAATCTTTAAGCCTGCTAAGATTTATTAGGTATTTTGGTGTTTATTACTTTGAATAAATAAAAAATCTTTGGACTTTACATTCATGTTTTTTTACATAGCTGGGGTGGATTGCTATGAGACCTATAGCAACCAGTGGATTGCTAGTAGATCTAGCAACCGGTGGATTGCTAGTAGACCTAAAAACCCACCGCGGGTGTCATTCATAATGTGGTTGTAGTAATAAATTGTTTTCATAGAGCTGTTTACACGCCAGCAAAACTCCCGTGAGATGTTATCGACATCTTCAACAAACATCGTTACATTTTAACTAATTGTCACGGAACCTTAATAAATTATAATATTAATAATATAATACACACCAAAAGACACGGTAAACCTTCCTCCGTCAATAGGTGATATCCCATTTGGTATTTGAGTTTAAATTCGGTTATACAGACAAACGCGGTGACTTTACATGAAGAAAACTTGATTTCAAGCTCGGGAAACAAAAAACGTCCCTACGTTTTTTGTACCATAACCAGCAGATTTGCTTCCGTGTTGATGAATTATTATGACCATGAAGCATAAGTAATCGATTATAATCGTTTAATCATCTGAAGCTGATCATTTAATCGATTGCGTAAGCCAATGTTTCATTGATGAACATTTAGTAGATTAAGGAATGTTGCAAACAAAAAATTTTTAAATTATCGTAATAATTTTGTACGTTCTAACAAAATCTAAAAAATGTTATAATTATTATATTATATTAATTATTAAATATAAAATTCTAACAAATATTATAGGTACCAAGTTCCAGCGACGTTCCAGCCGAAAATACTTTTTTCTCTGCAATCTTAACAAACAAGATTGTTTGATGACATTTTATGACTGAACTGAACATAAAAGAATACCTGCCCAAATGCCGCCGTTGCCATTTCAACTCGAAACTCTAAATATCCCATCATCCACAGATGAGCTGCCTCCGGCTTCTCTCGGCGTTGCGCCGCTGCAAAGAGCTGCGAGGCGACGAGAGCGCCACGCCCTTGGCCCGCTGCCTCGGTCTCACAGACCTCACGGCTCTCGGCATCGGCAGCACGCTCGGTCTGGGAGTCTACGTGCTGGCGGGTGCGGTGGCTAAGACTGTTGCCGGGCCGGCTGTGACCATCAGCTTCTTGGTTGCTGCTATTGCTTCTGCGTTTGCTGGTAAGTTAAAAGATGAGTCTCCATTGAAAGTATTCTCCAACACAGCCATGAAAGTGCACCTACCTTATATGCACTATATTACAATAATGCTTTTTAAGAGGTTACCAAATTGAACCAGTAGTTTCAGCGCTACGTGGGAACAAAGAAATCGGCCACATACATACAAACATACAACATGCTAACCTCATAACCCTCCCCTGTCGGTAGTCGGGTAAAAACTTGATAATCTCCGCAATGTCAAAAATACGTGCCCCATTGTTAGAAAAACCTAACAAATGTAGTCTAGTCATTTAAGGACTACGCAAACCTAATAACCTAGCGGTACTTACAACATAGATAGAAGATTATCTACCCCTTGCACCCATGACCATGGCATTGGAGTCGATAAGACTTGAGTCGACAAAAGCAACGCTCGTCCATAATAGCAGTCGACAGTACTACAGAGTACGTACCTATCTATATAATTGACAGCACGTGCACTCGCCAGTTATGGTCCCGCCAATAAAATGGCTCTAATCAAACGGCCGCACCTGATTGTAATCCATTGAGTTCTGAATTGCTTCAAATTATTTCATCAGGAGGTAAGGATGGTTTTGGAGTACCCAAAGTATACCAACGAGCGGGTCCCCAGTTCTAGTTATAATGTATCTGCAACTGCACATCTTCTTAAATACATTCTGTCGAACAACGCACTCATGAACCTCAAGCATTCTAGCATACTTGTTTAGTTTTAGTATTTCTGGCACTATGCTTTAAATTATTATGCATGTGATTAAGGTTAAAAAATATATTATTATTAGGTGTATTGTGTTTCCTATTTCCATGATCTCGGACCATATCCTGTCCTGTTCTTTGGGAGGCATGCGTAGGGCCGAAGCGAACAGCACAGAGGCCCTTACGAGAGTTAATCTAAAGGGCCCTTCTTAAGATTATTTATTTGAGGTAAAATTAACTCCGCCGGAACTCCAAATCTTCCAAACTACCGAATTTAACTTTGAAATTGATATATGGTAAAGTTCAGGACTTACTCTATCGATCATATGTTTCAAAAACACTTTTCCCTAAAATTTTCTCAATAGAAAAAAATCGCAGTTACCTCAATTTTTTTACTAAAACCTTATTTTCTGAATAAATACAGAATTTAAGATCTTGAGAATAAGTTTGTTAATTGAACTAAGTAGGTACCTATAAAAAACATCTTTTATGTTGCGTTTTTTTTTCTTTCAAATAATGTCCTAATTAATAGAATATAAGCAAAAATTAGATTTTTGGGCTTGCGTTGCTATGCTCTGTCCCGCTTCTATGACCACGAAATTTTACGTCTATCCTTTTCACCAAAAATTGGGGTTGTATAGGCCCATAATAACCGAACTGTATAAGCCCATAATAACCGTACCTTGGCGATGTTCGCCCAGGCACGCACCGACACCTTCGATGCCATCTAGTGATCATCGGCCTCACTGCTCAGCAGAACCCGCGGGAGCAGCAACAGCATCCTAACCGCGATAGCTGCAAAATTTTATTGTCCTATAATTTAAAAATATATTATAAAATATAACAAATTCATTAATGATTTTAAGTACTAACCTCTATAGTTTTCAGCCTACTTACACATAGGACTGTATAATTGTCTTATTAAACAAATCGAATTATTAATATAATAATAATTCTGCGCGGCGGGGAATTGAGTGGGGAAACTGAGATCTGCACTTGCATATCTGTCGGTTCTTTCTGGACATGTCTTTACTACTACATCAATCTTTAAAGTCAATGATAAATTACTCGTACTTCGGTATTGTATAAGTACCTACTAATGTTTACCTAATTGAAAGGGCACTACGAACACACTTCAAAGATCAATAAATTCATCAATAAACACCTTCGTAAACTTCAGCTGATACAATGTTATCTACTTATGCTATTGTTTTCTTTAAGTCATTGTTACATGTCATCATTTCGTTATGAGTAGGTACCTATTTAAAAGGGGAAAACTACAATGTATATGTAAACATAATATTGTATGATATATATTCCAACATAAAAAGCGAAGGTACAGATATGACAAAGTATGTTATCAAATATTGTGGTAGGTATCTGTCGTACGTAACAGGGGAACAACTTTCAGTGATTTGTAATTTGGTCAAATTCCCTACTCGTATTTTGTTAAAAAATTACAGCTCAGGTACCTCTGGTATAGTTTTCAATGAAATGTTTTTCTGCGTGCAAGATTGGTTCATTTTCCTCAAGTAATCAAACGTTCCCAGCGTTTAAAGTAGGTTGTTGTATCTAGATGACTCCGGTATGTTTTTATAAAATATCATGCTAGCTAGGATTATTACCTACTACCACTTAAGCTAATGATATAATTATGTCTTTGGTGTGGTGTGATGGTGTGTGTGTCCACTTGCTTTCATTGGTCGAACATAGGTGGGGCATGGTGTGTGTGTCCACTTGCTTTCATTGGTCGAACATAGGTTGGACATGGTGTGTGTGTCCACTTGCTTTCATTGGTCGAACATAGGTTGGACATGGTGTGTGTGTCCACTTGCTTTCATTGGTCGAACATAGGTTGGACATGGTGTGTGTGTCCACTTGCTTTCATTGGTCGAACATAGGTTGGACATGGTGTGTGTGTCCACTTGCTTTCATTGGTCGAACATAGGTTGGACATGGTGTGTGTGTCCACTTGCTTTCATTGGTCGAACATAGGTTGGACATGGTGTGTGTGTCCACTTGCTTTCATTGGTCGAACATAGGTTGGACATGGTGTGTGTGTCCACTTGCTTTCATTGGTCGAACATAGGTTGGACATGGTGTGTGTTTCCACTTGCTTTCATTGGTCGAACATAGGTTGGACATGGTGTGTGTCCACTTACTTTCATTGGTCGAACATAGGTTGGACATGGTGTGTGTGTCCACTTGCTTTCATTATATTATGATAGGCCCTGATTATGGCTCAAACTCGTTATAGTTAAGTATAACGAGTTAACGGCCCTATCCAATTCAGTTAACGGATCGCTTCTCACAAATACCAATAAGTAAATAATTTGATGAATGACCTTTGTTCCCCAGGTCTTTGCTACGCGGAGTTCGCTGCTCGCGTACCCAAAGCGGGCTCAGCCTACGTGTACAGCTACGTCAGCGTCGGGGAGTTCATCGCGTTCACCATCGGCTGGAACCTCATCCTCGAGTACGTGATCGGCACCGCCAGCGTCGCTAAAGGTGAACATGACTACACCCGGTCTGGAGTGCTGGACAATTCACACAGAATCTAGCTCCAAGCTCAGCAAACCTTTTATGTTATGGTACCAGATAACTGAAATAAGTAACTTTTTAATACAATACATGGTTAGATTAGATATTATATACCTCTATAGAGCGCAATAAATGATCGAGTATTTTATGTTATACATAGAAAACACCCACAACAAATATTATCAGATTTCACCGACATTTTCCTCCCGAGCTGGAGTCGAACTCGCATTTGTGTCGCAGGTCGTTGGTTAAGTCACACGGAAAACCAACGTCGTCGTCGGTCGGTCGGACTTTGATTCGGCTCGACGCATTATTTAGGTACAATAAGCAGCGCTAATTGGTATCCCCCTCTAAGAACATTGTTGTACTTATGCTTGGTCGTTAAAATTTCTTTCCTCATATGAGAAATTCAAATTCAAATTCATGCCATAGGTATAAAACCATTACTCAAACATAGATCGATGACGGAGCAAGCGTTCATTATACGGGCCTGACCTGAGTGAAGTAAATTTTCGCTTCAAGACAGACGTAGTGCCCACTCATGTTTAGTTTTTAATCGCGATCTATTTGATATAATAATAGTGTACGAGTACCTACGCTTTAATTTCCGTCGTCTTTGTTGCGTGCTTGCTAAAGTCCATTATTAATAATTGAATTGTTCTCCTATAGGCATGGCGCTGTACATAGACAGCCTCACCAACAACACGATGGCGCGCGCGATGACAGAGTTCGCGCCGATGCGCGTGCCCTTCATGGCGGATTACCCGGATTTCTTCGCGTTCGCGCTTGTAATGGTTATTACTGGTGAGTGGAACTCATTTTGTTTGAGTCAATAAAAGTGTTATCAAGCTGTACTAAGTCAACTGTACCCCGCCAGAGAGTTGTGGCTTGCGGTGGAGTAGTGCAGCTCCTCTCGGTGCGAGTGGACCTTTAGCCTGGAATAATTATGATTTCAATAACTTCAGTTCTTCAGGCTTACAAAATGAGCACTTAGATAAGTAATTGTTTTGACCATAAATTATTATCAAATAAGACATCAGGTGTTATTAATTTTATCTTCACTTAATTTTTTTGCCCACTTGTGGAAGAAGAGACACTAAATATATTGGTAATGGCTTTATTTTTTTGTAAATCCTACACACTGTCATGTCACATAGAAAACACCCAAACCAGAACAAATATAAGCCGACCATAAAAAGTCTCAAACCGCTCTTATCTGCATACGAACAATGTCACTGATTCTGTAATTAGTACGTGACGAAACGATGTACTTAATTCTGCTCAGAATTCTTAGTCGCTCTGTAATTTAAAAAGACTTCAAGCATCCACTGTTGGCATTAGATTGGTACCTGTAAGTAAATAAATTGACCGCACCAGTAGCTTGCAGTTACACGTGATTTAATCTAATTTATTCTCTATGATCTAATTTTATTTATTAATTTGAACAACCTGAAGCCTATTACATAAATTATAATTATAGTCGAGTATGTCATATTACATTAATTATTCCTATAAATAAAGTCAAAAATCAGCCAATTATATGGTAATGTGAAAAAAAAGTAGATAGTAGAGTGATGATGTGTTTGTTGCAGTGCTACTGGGCACGGGTGTGAGGGAGTCCACTAAGCTGAACAACGTGTTCACTGCCCTGAACCTCATCACAGTCATCGTGGTCGTCATCGCCGGTGCGATTAAGAGTGAGTTACGAAAATTCTTATTGTTTTCTTACGTATTTAGTGAAATCTACAGGTTAACGCTATCACTGACCCGCCCAGCCTTAGTGGTGCGACATGACAGCTCAATGCACTCATGCTGACTTGGAATCTAGCGACCTCTAAACTTTCACAAAAATAAAACCTTTGAAGCTAAGACTTTAAAGCAAATTTTAACACCATTTTCTAATTATTCGTTATTCTCGCTACCCCCTAGCTAGTTGATCTACCCTACTCGATCTATTCGTTACAAGTATTGAATTGACTTTATCCGTCCAGACGTTCTCAAGTAGTACCTACCTAACCTACTTAAAACTTAGTGCTTTATTTCCTTTACACCTTAAAAGACTCTTGGACACGTGAAAATTTTCCGCCATTCAGATAGAAAAATATCTTCAATCTCACCGCGTCGCATTCTCCTGCTACCTATCGTTATTTTCTAAGAAGTCAGATTTCACAGGCATCAGTCACATAATCACGGAATGCGTTGTTAAACAGATTAGCATGTTGCTTTATCTAAACTCCTCCGCACACAGCGGCGAGGCGCTGCGTGGAGTTACAGCAAACAAATACACTTTGGTGGGTTAACCAATCAGCACTGGTTTCATATCAGAACTTCAAATCATACGACCTTAGACATTAGAAGCTGTGCCTGCGCTGAGGCTGAGCCGACATCTGAGGTAGGTAGGTATTTTTTATCAACACTACAACCAAACGCAACGCACGTAATGTCTCAGTGAAAGCTAGTTTAGAACTTATAGGTTTATTTAACAGTTTGACTGCCACCGACGCACTCGCCGATCTACGGGTGCTTGCTGCCTCGCTAGAGCTTAGCAGCGACGCAACCCTGTTGTGCAGTGAACTCGTTAAGCGTGGGTCATAAATAAATCAAGTTTGATATGTTCCAGGTAACCCAGCAAACTGGTACATCGACATCAAAGACATACCCGCGGAGTACCAGGACAAAGCGGGCGCGGGAGGCTTCATGCCGTGGGGTATGGCGGGCGTCATGGCGGGGGCCGCCAAGTGTTTCTTCGGGTTCGTGGGATTCGACTGCGTCGCCACCACGGGGGAGGAGGCCAAGAACCCCAAGAGGGACATACCGTTGTCGATTGTGCTGTCGTTGGTTGTCATCTTTGTGTCGTATTTTACGATCGCGACGGTCTTGACGATGATGCTGCCTTATTATTTGCAGGTGAGCTTGGAATTATAATAATAAATTCACAACACTTTTTCTTAGCGCCATCTAGTTCCCAACTAAGAAACAATGAAACCGTGATAGATGAAGCTGCTAAAATGCCAAAATCCCCTAAATATTTTAATCTGCACCAATCAATTTATAAAGATAGCCGTGATATTAAATAACAATTTATAATTCCGATTTTTTATTAAACAAACTTACGTATTCAGAACTTCATTTATCGTGAACGACATAAATTTGAGTTAAAAGAGTATAAAGATAAGGTAGTTTTTCGCATACGTGGGTTCATTAGGTGTAACTCGTACGTAACTAGTTATCCGCATAATCATGGGACCGGCACTAGGTCAGCCCCCGACCCTGACATGTACCTACCGACTCTACATGTAGATTGTGGTTTCTACTTTTAATAGCTATTAAAGTATAAGTACCTACCACAAGTACATCGTATTAACCGAACTAGTTTTTAGGGTTCCGTACCCAAAGCGTGCTAAGCCAATGCCAACAGGAACGCGTTAAGGTTAAGCTGCCGTCGTCGGCCCCATCGTTGTTGTCTGTTCGTCTATCTGTCTGACTATCCTGTAAATAAAGTGAACCAATTTAGAATAGAAAACTATTTACTATGGTGACTATTACTACCTGGAGGAACATAAAATGTTAGTCATTTAATTACCTATGATGTGGTGTGGTACGGAACCCTTAGTGTGCAAGTCTGACCCGCACTTGGCCAGTTTATTTTTCAATTATAGTTTGTTTCAATTATTTATAAAGTAAACTACCTACTTAATACAAAAATCTTACAAGGATGCGTCTCGGATAAAGTTAGCTGAACATTCATACATAAAAAATATTAACTGGCTCTGTAAGGAGTACGGCAACACTAAATTAAACATGGCAACCACCTATCTTATAGGTTTTTCTCGCAGATCTTGAAGTAATTTTGTGAACATCCAAGAAGGTATATTTGCCAAGTAAAAATTTGTAAACATTAACGGTTTCAGTGACAATGAGGTCGCAATGTTTACGTTATGCAAATATTTCAAATAGAAAACTGCTTGAAATATTTGGTCTTCAAAACATCCGTTTGTTCAGTTATGTACCTACCTACCTACTTAGTTTTGTAAGTATTACAAGGCTGCCAAGCATAACTTCACAACTTTGCTCGCATTTTTCTTGTTTAAAAGTAGCCTAGATAGGTCCTTTCTTAAGATACAATCTATCTCCTTGCTCAGTTACATAAATATCCATTCAGCGAGTCGTTTAAAGCATCTCAGGTACCTATCAGACAGACAGACAGTTTGGTAGTTATGGAGATGACAAATATCTATGTTTTAAAAGGTACAATCTGTTTTTGTTGGAACTTGCTCTCGATTAGTCACGAGGCCGTTACGATTTAAACAAGGTTGCTTTAGTATGGTATGGAGGTTCGATCGCTTCTCTTCCGGTAGTCCTTGATATGTGAATGTGACACAGCTCTGGTTTTATATTAAAATGCGTCTAGTCTAATACTCCTTTCTTTATTTTCTCAAGTTGTTTAAACCTCTTTGAAAAATGCCTGTATTTTGACGATTTACAAAAGTTTACGCAAGCACTGCAGTATAGGCCGGTCGTGGCTTGGCGGTCGTGTGCCAGCCGGATCCAGTGATCCCCTGTGTAGTTAGCACTAGGTACCTCGGTATTGTTAGTGGAACATTGATGTATGTTTCCCCAGGACGCCGACGCTCCCTTCCCCCACGTGTTCGAGGTAACAGGCCTGCCCACCATTAAGTGGATCGTCACCATTGGCGCCATCTTCGCGCTCTGCACATCTCTGCTGGGAGCCATGTTCCCTCTGCCGCGAGTGCTGTACGCGATGGGTACAGATGGAGTTCTGTTCAGGCCGTTGGCGAAGATCTGTAAACGAACCAAGACGCCTCTGTTGGCTACGTTTCTGAGCGGACTTTTGGCAGGTTCGTACCTTCTTATTGTCACTTTAGAGTTAGGGACCAATTTCTTCGCTTTTTAGACGCATAGTAATTTTTTTCCTTAGGGTTTTAGGGTTACATTTCCATAGATTTTAGTTTATCTTCACAAAAATTTAAATGAATTTTCTTAAACATGCCCGGAAATATTGTCATTACTTTTGAATAAAGAACACGCGAAGTATCATATTTACGTAGACTGAAAAACCAAAATCACTTCCCGGCGCGTTCTTTGAATTTGGAACGAAGAGCGCGCCGGCAATGTTGTATGAAACGGTGTGCTGTTTGAATTTAGAAATCTGTCATATAGATGACAGATTTCTAAATTCACGCAATGTGTACGATAGCGTACACATTGCGTTCTCGTGGCTGTATAGCCACAGATGTGTTTACCTTTTGGCACAAACTGTAAAATAAAAAATTGGCGGTAAAGCGGAGTTCGTTGTTATTTTGTTAATAAAATTAAATTTAGTATGTAAAAGGCCCTTTTTTATTTCCTTGCATTTTTTTAAGAAAAGCAATAAGTATGCCTCGGCCGAAATGGCAATTGCCTGTCTCGTATCATTAAGTCCTCGCCTACGGCTCGGCCTTCAAACTCATACTCGACCTGCAATTGCCTATTTCGCTGCCTTTGCAATAATGTAGGTACTATTAATTTAAGTAATGATTATTTTGATTTATTATTTATATTATTATTGCCGTTTCTTGAAATCAATAATAGTGACAACAATAAAATTGTGGGTTACCTGTGAGGTCAATATTGCAAGTAAAAAACCATAGTTTAATATGTTGTGTGTTTGTTTCCAGCGGTAATGGCGGCGGTGTTCAACCTGAACCAGCTGATCGACATGATGTCCATCGGGACACTCCTCGCCTACACCATTGTAGCCATGAGCGTGCTCATACTCAGGTATGTTCAATCTGAACCAGCTGATTGACATGATGGCCATCGGGACACTCCTCGCTTACACCATCGTAGCTTGAGCAGGCTCATACTCGGTTATGAAGAGTAGATACCGTCTGCAGATATTTATTATTCTACATTTTGAGCTTTTTATTATCTTGTTAATTAGAGAGCACTAGACCTACTCTTGTCATTGAATTTCATTTTGTGCTCTTTAGTCCTAATAAATAAATATCTATGAAGTATTATGTTATTCACACAGTGGTCAGATACATACATAGCTATAGTACCTACACATAACACAAATTAAAACTAGCTCTGCTTAGCGGCCAGATGATGTTGCGTGAATTGTCCAGCAGTATTATTTTATCATCTTTAGGATCGTTTCGAAAAACAGTCTTCAGTCATAGTTACTTTAAAAGAACCGTGTAATAGCGCGTAGGAAGTCTGCCATCATAATATTTGCATAACGGCCTGTGTATATACTAACACGTTTAGTATCTAGATACGAGGAGGAGTCTCCCCTGGGCCTGGCGCTGGGCGGCGCCGCCGACGGGAAGCCTGCCCCGGAGAGCGGGCGCGCGGTGGCGCGGCAGACGCTGAACCTCCTGGGCCTCAAGTATCCCACGCAGCTCTCCGCCACCATCGCCAAGTGCACCATCTTCATCTTCTGTGAGTTATTTCCCCGCCTTGCCATTTCGGCCGAGGCATATATAGGGTTTTTTTTTAAAAAAAATGCAAGGAAATAAAAAAGGGCCTTTTACATAATTAATTTAATTTTCGCTCAACTATTTTATGATTTTTGTTTCTTTTTTCCAAAATTTGAAGTGTTAGTTAGTTAGTAAAAAAAGATACAGTCTTTTTTTTACGCAATACCATGACATACGATTTTGTTGTATTTACATCTAATGAAGAACACAACACTCAATTAGTAAATTAATTTTATTTTAATGTTTCAAAATATATTTTCACGAATATTGTCTGTTTGTTCCAGTCGTGGTAGCCTTGGTGACGTGTGTAGTGATGCAGTGGGAGGCCGTGGGCGGCGCGCTGGGGGCTCTAGGGGCGCTGCTGGTGTTTCTCCTACTGGTCCTCTACCGGCAGCCAAGGAACTCCACCAAGAACCTCTCCTTCAAGGTATTCCTATTAAACTAATTAACGTGATACTTGAAATTAACAAAGCATTTTGGTATCCTGCTCATCCTCCTCAGCGCTATCATCATCATCAGCGTATACTAGTCCACTGCAAGACACAGACAATTCCCATAGCGCCCTGTCTTCAGCTCGCCGCATGCAGCATCGCCTGCAGTCTTGCGCAGGTCGTCATCCCACCGCCCAGAGGGCGTCCTACATTACATACGTCCTACTTTTACGGTCGCGATCTCCAAGAACACTTTAACCCCAGCGGTTGTCGGCGTGTGCGAGGTCTAGGGTGGAAGTGGAATAGACAAAAATGACATCGATTCCTTTTAATTCAATAATTTACGCAATGTATATTTATATCTTCGGTCCTAGCGTATACTCCCGCAAAATTCGTTGACTTTTTTGTCGTGTTTTGTTTACAAAAAATTTACATCGAACTTGGCTGTAGTATAGACAAAATTCGCTGCTAGGGGGCTGATATTGTCCATAAGCGACATTTATTGTAATCCTTTTCGGTGGTCCGCCTACTTATGCATAGTAATAAATAGTAATTAGTTGTAATGGTCTGTTTTGTCCGTAAGGTGCCGCTCGTGCCTCTGGTCCCGTACCTGAGCGTGTGTATGAACGTGTACCTGATGGCGCAGCTCGACTACCAGACCTGGGTGCGGTTCATCATCTGGCTCGTCATCGGTGAGAATACTTATAGTATATTTAATAAGAGGCGTTTATGAGCCTTAAGAAAGGGTGACCAGGGAAAACACATTTTTCCTGTGGGGAAAACACTTTAGAAGTGGGCAAGAATGCACTTCGAAAGTATGTATGTATATTTTGTATAGGATATCATACAGGGTGGCTTTTTGGGATGGGAGTGGATGGGCAAATCCGAAATATGACCATGACTGTTAGAGAACTGTCGTGAAAGGTGGTATGGGCTCTATTTATGAGTGATCTCAGTCTCCTGGTTCCGGATTTAACCATCTGAGCTGTCGTAACCACCTTCACTTTATCCGAAAAAACATTAAGATTTATAATATACATATTTCTCAATACCTTTGTTTCTTCCCTTGCAGGCTACCTCATCTACTTCCTGTACGGGATCCGGAACAGCTCCCTGAACGCGCCCGCACTGCCGACCGCCAACGGGCACGCCCACGAGGAGAAGCGCCAAGTTATCACTACCAAGTTCTAGAACTAACCACCCCACATACAGAGGACTGTCAACTTTGGCCCAAGATGACCAGCCCTGATTCTTGGCTGGTCTAACATGCTTCAAGTACCAGCAGCTTCATGAAATATTGTTACAAGTTCAAAACTAAGAAAATTCTGGCTGGTCTAGGATCGTCATCGTCCTATCTAGGTCCACGGCTAGATATGGCCTTCCTGGTCTAAGATACGGAGCTTAAAATATTAGCAGCATCAGAAAATCGTTTGAACACTAGCTACGATGCTCCTGGTCAGTTCTTGAATATTCCACATTCAAAGACTTTGAGAGTATAGATTTTTCAATGTTTTTATTTAATTTAGAGTTAAGTTTGTGTGAATACGTTTATTTAAGCACGATGAGTTTGAAATGACTTGTTTTGTATGAATTTTGTCACAAATTATTGATTTCAGATAATTTTAAGGACGTTTAATATGCATTTATTTAACCAGATTAACAGTGTCAGTTCAAATGTGAATATACATATTCGTTTGTATTCATCATCACTAAATACAGAGCTACTAAATCATTAGCAAACCATAGACGAGTGTATTAACCGGACACTCCACTTAATATATGTTTTGAAAGTTAATTAAAACCAGTATTATATTAGGTATCTGTGTTATCACTAAGTTTAACTTAGTTGTTGACAACCCGTTTTCAATCTATAAAATACTTAGTGTTATTCGATATTGCTCAATAGACAAAATATAACTGAATAACCTAATATAATCGTTCCTAGTAGTAAGCCACAAATAATGACGTTACCTAATATTTATTTAATTCTATTATTGTTAAAGAATGACCATGCCAATGTCTGTTTCATGTTAAGTTGTGATAATGAGTGTGATCGTGATCGTATATTTAAAAATATTATTTAAGATTTTTCTAATACTAAGTTATAGTTCATTCTCACTCCAGACGATCAAGTTTTATTTGCAATAAGTTATCTCGAAGTTGCCTTCTGTTAACTAATATTAAAAAAACATTTTAAGTGACACTTCCGTTACTTAGTCGTTAAGAAAACTCATTGTCTTTATAACCTTAACTAAACTGTAAAAAAAATTGTATCAGTATTTATAAGGCTTGTATGCAAACCAAACATGGTCATCTTGTCTGTGAATGGACTGGTGGAGTATGGACTTGTACAGGTGTTAACAAAATGGAAAATCTCATTTGATTTCCGCCTCTACCTAACTCCATTCCACGCTCTTTGGTAAAAGCAGTTAGGTCAGAATATAATTTGAATTTATTTAATTATTTAGATTTAAGAATTAACAACCTGTGATTTTATAAGTCGTTTATTTAATTTCAGTTAAATTAAAATTATATAAAATAACACAGTTTATCGTTTTATTTATAACACAATTTTGGATAAGTATTAATTAAGATGGGTGCGAACGTCTAGTCTTAGCCATACATACTACACAAACATACTTCCCGATTCATTTATAAACTACGTCCCCGATTTTAATGAAATTTTGCATAAGTAAGAAATGTTTTTACCGGAAATTAAAATAAATTTTCGCTCTCATATAAGAGTGTGCACTACCTCAAATTGCTTATTTTCAACTCCGCCGGATGTCCATACCTTCCAAACTACTGCATTTATGTTTGAAAATTATTTATGGTAAATTTCAGGACTTATTCTATTCGTCATATGCTTTGAAAGCACGATTTCATAAAATTTTCACAAAAATATCGCAGTTACGTATCTCTCAATTTATACTAAAATATTAATTACTCAATAAATACAGAATTTAAGATCTTGAGAATAAGCATGGTAATTGAACTAAGTACATGTAATGGACATTTTATAGCTGCGTTTTTTTGTTTTCAAATATTGTCCTTATTAATAGATGTTTAAGCAAAAAATTGATTTTGGCGCCTTCGCAGCTCTGCTCTATCCCGCTTTTATGAATGCGAAATCCTATTCACAAAATGACGTCATAGGTCGCCCTCTGCGATGATTATGTATTTTGAAAAACTAATACAGTACAAACATAGCTATTTCTTATCCAATTATGTATGCAAAATTTTATTGCAATACAGCATGTAGTTTCCAAATGAATCGGAAAGCACGTTTGTATGGGAGCTTAGAGGTTCGCCCCCACCTTAAGCATTACATAGGAAGTCAACTTAACCTAGGGTTTGCTGTTTCACAGCCAAATAAATACTTTTAATACTGGAAATTAACAATCAGTAAGTACATTTAGAAATGTTAATATCAAGTTCGCCGATTCCAGCTGTGTATACATTAAATAAGCTTATGAAATATCACCAACAATCATTCTCAAATACGATTAATATCAATTATTAAACAAATAAATTATTAAGTTACAAATAAATAAAATGTAACTTTGGCCAAAGTTTATAGGAACTATATTATGAAGAGATTCTAAATAAGATATTTAAACAGGCTTTTTCATATTATTAATGTTTGAAGGCAGTTCATATTGAGTAATTTAACTGCTGTTTCTTTTACGATCAGAGTCTATACCAATTTTTTGTGTCTAAGAGTCTTATTAAGATCAAGAAATAAATATATCTACCTTAAATGCGGTCCTGGTAGTATGCTCACAGAGCGCATGGATTGGCTTCTCATGTTTTAAGTACTTGTGAATCTACATCTAAATGTTTACAAAAATAATCCAACTATTAAGGCATGTCAAAATGAGACAAGTCGGAACATTTACTTATTGCTTAGGTTAAGTACAAACTACGCTTAAAACTACAAAAGACAAAGTCACGTGTATCTTATCCCTTGCTCTCGAGAGTCAGCCGCGCGTGTGACGGAGAAAGCATGCGCAAGTCTATAAAGCAAAACCCTAACAAAACGTCAAATAAATGCATTTGACACGTCAGTTTCATGGTGAAACAGGCCCGTATATAAAAAAAGCTGTGTCATCGATCTATGCTTGAGTAAAGCTTATGAATAATAATAATAATAATCATCAGCATAATTTATTTATTGGTAAAAGTTGACACGAATTATAACATAACAATAAAATTATATTACATGATTCAATTAAACAAAATCAAAATACTTAATATATCAATTAATCATGTACAAAAATATAAATGATTATAATATCATGTTTTTTTTTCTGTTTTTATGACAGAAAAGCGGTACTCAAGCATAGGTTGATGACTGAGCAAGCTTTGTTAATAGCCTTAGCCTAGAGAAGCAGGTTCGGAACAAGTTACGATTTCTAGACTAATGGATATCGTAGTCACTCTTCCTCAAAATACACTGCTTGTTAGGTATCAGGTAATAACTATCATTGATATCATTATACATTTTCTTTTCGAACCCTGGGCTAAATACTACTTATGAAAGAGACAACCGTACCGCTCGGGCTAATCACAGAGCCATCTGGGTCTATGCCGTCGTCTCGCTCCCTCTCGTATCATCCGAGCGCATGCGACAGCGAGGTGTGAGTGAGAAGGCCTGTCTGGCTGTCGTTGTGGAGTTCCGCTAGGGGCACAGAGTCGAGCGTGCGGCGACGCTCCGAGCTGTGCCACGCGCCGTACGTGAAGTAGATTAGAAGACCTGGGACAAAGGGAATAAGGTTCAAATTTTAAATGATAATTGGATTGTCAAGGGTCTGTAACGGGAAAAACTTCTACTTATCAAATTTGGGAAAGCTATACAAAAAGCAAATGTGTAAAATTGTAATACGCAAATTTTTGCATTGTTATAGCTTTTACTCTTTTTAACATTTTTCTATTTCCGAACAAAAGAGCAATATGTGTCGAATCTAGCAGCAAGGCATCACATTCGAATTCAATACGAAACTGAACTGTCAAAATGTTGTCCAGAAACCACACTAATATTATAACGCAGATGCGGATATTTGGATATCTGTTAGCTCTACACGCCAAAATTACTGAACGGATCGGGCTGAATTTGCATACAGGTAGTTCTAGGCCTGGAAAAAAACATGGGCTACTTTTTATGCCAAAATGAGTGACCATGGGATAGAAATAACCTTTAATTTCTTCCATAGAAACAACGCGTATGAAGCCGCGGGCAAAAACTAGTGACAACCTAAAGAACTAATGAACTAAGGGCTAATTTTTTATCACAGCTAATAAAAGACGTCATAATTAGGCAACGACAATCAAGGCTTATTTACACTTAGACCTTGACAAAATGCGGGCACATCCCAAAACTAATCCAGGTCAATACAAACACGGTGTGATAAGCTTTTTTATATAAATCCACTGTTTTGACTATTTGATTAGAATGGCCCGTGTTCTACCTAGACCACACATGTACATAAAAGACCCGTTACTATTTGTTTTAAAATGTTTATGTGATATATAGATTTGTACGTAGTTTCAACAGGAGCGAGAATAGCTCCGACTAGTTCACGGTCGTAGCTCTAAAATGTATTTAGTGTACTCAGTGATGATACTAGTCATCCATGAAGCATCATCATGTGATCTCAAGGAAGCAACATCATTCGATCTAAAGAAAACATCATCATTCAATCTTATGGAAGCATCGACATTATCATCATTAGATCTCAACATGACACTACGAGGCATACCGCAAGATGGCGTCCTAAGCTTCATGGAACTGTCTGCAAAGCACGAACGCCAAGCGAACGAGCATTTCGTCTTAACCGAAGATGGTTACAACTTGACTTTGTTCAATTTGCCAGGCGATAAGAAACAGCCAGTGTTGCTAGTGCACGGAATTTTCGACTCTTCCGACGGATGGATGTTGCGAGGAAAGACCTCTCTCGCGTACATACTGGCCAAGAATGGTTACGACGTGTGGCTTCTGAACCAACGGGGGAACAGATACGCTAGACGACACGTGAACCTTGACCCAGACAAAAGCAAGTTTTGGAACTTTAGTGTCCACGAGCTAGGAACCTACGATCTGTCCGCTTGTATAGATTTTGTTCTAAAAGCTACAGGAGAAGCCCAGGTGTCCCTGATAGGATTCTCTGAAGGAACCACCATGGGCTACGTCCTCGCGGCCACGAGACCAGAGTACAACAAAAAGATCAAATGCTTCATCTGCCTGGCACCGATAGCGTTCCTGCACAACACGGTCGGACAGATGAAACTTTGGATCCTACTAGGTGGATTTATGGACAAGATCCTTCCGATGCACGAAATGGTCGGGTTTCATACATTAATGAAGGGTATGATCAACTTTCTCTGTACGCAACTGATAATGGGCTACGAGATCTGTTACGCTGGCGTGATGAGTAATTTAATTGGGCCGAATCTAGCCGGTATCGACAAGAAGTTTTTTGAAATTATGATCGGACACTTTCCAGCGGGAACGTCTAAGAAGAACTTGGTGCATTACTCTCAGATTGGAATGCGCAAGACGTTTAGCCAGTACGATTACGGGTCGGCTAAGAATATCATAGTGTACGGGTCGGCCGAGCCTCCTGATTACGATTTAGAGAAGGTGAAAATGCCCGTGTACTTGGTGACTTGTAAGAACGATAGGGTGTCCATGACGGAGGATGTCCGACTGCTGGCCACCAAGCTGCCGAACCTGCGAGACTGGAAGGTTGTACCTAATGAGAACTGCAACCACTTGGATCATTTATGGGCTGTAGATGCCCACGAGGTTGAGTATCCTATGGTTTTGGACATTTTAGCTAAATATTTTAAAAAAGAATAATGTTTATTTTTGGGAACAGTGTTGTTTAATTTGCATACAATGCACTTGCTTACAACAGCGAAATTGGTTTTCCATCTCCTATTAAGATAACGAGAGCTTACTCATTAAATAAATGCAAACATACAAACATAGGGTGCTAACCTCATAACCCTCCCCTGTTGGTAGTCGGGTAAAAATCAGTCTGTGACACAGGCCGCGCGCTCGCGCGCTTATCAACAGTTTCAAGGTGGAAACCATTCTAATCAATCTCTTCGTGCAAATAGCACCGCATGCAGTTTTATAACATTTTATTGTATTTCCTATACCTACTTAAAAAATTATTTTTTTAACGAGATTTTAAATAAACGTGAAACCTATAATATAATAACCAATTGACAGGGTGAGTCATTTTATCACTGTCAAATGTATTTAAAGAAGCGACGCAACAGGTTGCTGGTTCTATTCCCGCCACGGGACAATCTCTGTATGAACTGCATATATTTTTTTCCGGGTGTTCTGAGTGTTTTCTATGGATGATAAAAATTTAAACATGTATGTGTATGAGTGAATTTAGTAAGCCGCGTGTTGTGTTTACCTGCGGCGATCCAGACGGCGAAGCGCAGCCACGTCATGTAGTCCAGGTTCAGCATCAGATACACGTTGATGAGGATGCTGACGCCTGGCAGCCACGGCACCAGCGGGACCTGACCACAACACATATTATACCTGACGTTTACCTACTAAGAATATGTTCTTGAAAAGAACAATGTACGGACAGCTTCGATGAAAGGTAGGTACGGAACTCCAAAACTTTTTCGCGGTATTAAAAAGAATTATTGGCTTTAAACTTATCGTCTATCCAGGAAGCTGTCTTTACATAGTGTGACTTTATGTGGACACTTCATTATCTTTGTCTAATGATGCTTTTCTACAAAAGATCACTATTAAGCCCTAATTTTAAAACTAATATATGCTATTCGCTGGTCAGGAGACATATCACAACTTTAGCTACGTAGCGAATTTTAATTGAAAAGTAAAATTTTACTTGTCTATAACCTTATTTTGAAAACCTAAAGAGTACGAACTTGATTTTTCATTTTGTAACAGCACCTTCAACCTGATCTAAATGGCTGCAACACCTTGTGTTCGCTGTGATGGTTGGAACCTTGTGTTTACATTCATAATGAATTCTACAAACTACGATAGTTTTGATAGTAGTGAGTGTACTCACCGAGAACGCCAGTTTCTTCTCCGACACAGGCTGCCTGGAGATCGCGACCAAGGTCGCCACCGCCAGCGCCGCGCACAGCGCGACCGCGGCGACCGGAGCCGGGCGCAGCGCTAGTATAGCCTCGCCCTGGGAGTGGATTATGTACATCGTGGTGAAACTCCAAACTCCTGGAACCAAATTTTAAACCAGCTTTTGCATTCAAATATTCCATTTCTTTTGATACCCACTCGCATTTTTATGCACTACTGTTTCACTTCTGTGGGTCAGCAACCCAAAGTGGACCTTGCCCGAAGCAAGACTTCTCCAGGCATCTCGTTTACAAGCAGTCTCGCTCTCGCTAGTAGCGTCTAGTCTCGGACCTGCACACGTACGTACGCTACATACATATGCCGATATAGCTCAAAGAATTAGCAATATCAAGTGGACCGGCCATATATCTCGCGACGAACCGACAACTTAAGGTACCTAAATGTTTTCGTGAGTGGCGATGACCGACTAGGTAAATGTAGTGTAGGACGCCCTCAGGCCGTCAGGCCAGGTGGAGTGACGGCTGTGAAAGACTGCAGGCAGATGCTGGATGCGGCTGATGACAGGGCGCTATGGCGCACATTAGGAGAGGCTTGCTTGGACCAGCATTGTCTGATGATGTTGGCCCACAACCTCCTGTCTGTAGCGTCATAAGAACGGAGCAAATCTGTGGAGTACTGTAAGCAGATGCGGGATACGTCTTATGGCAGGAAGGTCGCTGTGGCTCTCGTCAAGCAATAGACTAGCATAGTCTGACACGTACCGTAAAGAGTGACAAGCGCCGAAACTAATGCAGAGCTGAGTCGTGTGGGCCGCTCCTGGCGCTCCAAGTTGAACAGCTGGCGGGAGGCGGTGCGGACGGACCAGTTTAATGGCTGTACGATTTTGGTCTTTGTTCTTTCATATCTGGAAAAAATGTGGCTTTAAGTATGTGGAATAGCACGAGAACACTCCCTCGCTGCTGCACCAGTCACAGGCTATTTGTTGATTTACCTAAGTAGTAGAACGCAGGAAGCCACCATGGAGTAAGCAAGCAGGGTACCAATCGACATCATGTGGATCAGCTGTTCCAGCTCGAACAACATCGCTAGGACTCCTGGGGACAAATGGATCAGGAATAAATATAAGATTATCCCAACAAGTTTATATATCTACTAATATTGTAAAGGCGTAAGTTTGACAAGATGTAAAGTAGTGTTGCCAGATGTGTGCGAGACAACAGAAACTGCACGGAGCAGGCTGACATTATACATAGATTTAGGTTAAGATCTCAAATATATGTACACTTCTTTTTTTTGCGGTAAAACGCGTGCGACTCCGCGGGCTCAAGTTAGTATAAAGCGGTAAGTGACCCCAAGAATTATTATTTGTGTTTTTAGAGCTCCGTACCAAACGGTTAAAAAACGGGAGCCTATTACTAAGACTCCGCTGTCCGTCTGTCACCAGGCTGTATTTCTACCTCCCAATTTTCACAGATGATGTATTTCTGTTGCGGCTATAACAACAAATACTAAAAAACATAAAATGAATATAACAAGGGGCTCCCATACAACAATAGTGATTTTTTGCTCGTTTTTCTCAATATTGATGAGGGCAACAAGTAGACGCTTGAAATATTCACAGAATATTTAGTTAAGTATATATTCAACAAACGTGATTTTTTGCCGCTTTTATAGATCTCTGTGTCTGTCTGGTCTGCCCGTCTGTCACCAGGCTGTATCTCATGAACCGTTATAGTTAGACAGTTGAAATTTTCACAGATGATGTATTTTTGTTACCGCTATAACAACAAATACTAAAAAACAGAACAAAATAAATATTTTAGGGGGGCTCCCATACAACAATCGTAATTTTTTTGCCGTTTTTATAGATAATGGTACGGAACCCTTCGTCGCGAGTCTGACTTGCACGGTTTGCCGGTTTTTTTCCTTTCCGACTTCTAATCCGACATAAATTTATCATAGTTCTTTATTTATAACAAAAATGTTAGATGTCAGGTCGGTAATCTAAGTACGTATCTTACCAGTGAAGAGTCCGGCAATGATGGTCCCTACCATGGGAGTCTGGAACCGCTCGTTGATGGTCCCGAGGAACTTGAACAGGAGACCGTCAGTCGACATGGCGTAGATGATCCGTGGTAGGGGAAACACTGCGCCCAGGAGACTGGAAAAATTATTCAAATTAATTTGGTGTTAACTAAGAACTTTGTTTCTGTTGGTAAGAACTTCAACAATAACTTAAAAAAGTAAAAAATTAAACTTAACGTTTTTACTTTGAAAGTCTGTGAGCTACGATTACAGTTAAAAAAACTTACGTGTACTCTTAAGTTTTTTTACAATAAAAATCGACTAATCCGATAATCACACAATAAAACTGGTCCTAAAATACAATTTGTTGTTGAAATGTTTACTACATTTCAAACTTAGTTAGAAAAGTGAGTTTCACCTGGAACATAAGGCACAGGTGGCGCCCACGCTGACGGCATATCTGGCCCACGGCCAGCCGAGCTGCTCGTACACGAACGGGAACGGAGCTTTTTCATCCTGAGGACACAAAAACGCAACTTTTAAGTCTTGCAAGTAGATAAAGAATGGGATTGAAGATTACAGCGGGTCAGCATGGATTCTTTTTATCCAACGACAACGACTTATACGAAAAAAAAAACCACCGACCATATAAAAGGAAGGTAGTTTCATTTCAATGTTCTTTTGCTTTGTTAGCCGTCTAACCGCACATTGGCTACATCGCTCGAGCAGCTTTACCAGCGACTGTTGGTTAAAATGGCCTCCTTGGCCTCCTCTACATATGTACACATACCTGCATATAGTAAGGCATCATGAGCGTCAGTACGGCAGATACTCCGCAGTATGCCAGGAACACGACCAGCAGAGAGGCCACCACGGCGAAGGGAATGGACTTTTGCGGACGTTTGGCCTCCTCGCCTGCTGTCGCCACGCAATCGAAACCTACGGATAAAGTTTGCTTTAAGTATCAGAGTCGTGGACTATGCCCCCAGAGTGCAAAGGCAGTTCATCCCTTTTCTGGTCCAAATGACGGGGTCTTTCAGTCAACGACAGTTGTTTCTAGGATGTTGTATATCCAGCTTAAGTACAGCCTTTCGTTAATGCGGTTTAGAAACTCGAAACTTTTAGACTATTAATGTTGTATGACGAAATCTGATCAGCCGAGTTAGATGAATCAGTGTAAGCTGGCCTCTCAGAGTCTCGGAAACGTTGGATTGGCGAACTAGTCCCAATCTCCACAAACTCGCAGCTAGCAAGAAACAGCTCAGATTCAGATGCCTAAAGAAATCGCTCAAAGTCAAAGTAGGAAACAACTCCGCTGCCGAAGTCTTTGCCTCCTGTGTGCACCTCTGACGCGCCGGTTCTTACTGTTAACTGGCTGTAACTATTAGTATACATCTACAACTGACCGATAAACCCGTAGAAGCAGACGGCGGCGCCCTTGATGATCCCTGGCAAGCCGTAGGGCGCGAACCCGCCGCTGCCGAAGTCTTTGCCTCCTTTAGGCACCTCTGACGCAGGGATGCGCCAGTTCTTTGTGTCAGCTGTAATACAAGAGTGCTTTTATTTATTCATAACGTGCTCAAGTAAGAGGTCTGAAGTTATGGGATAACTTTTTACAAAATTAAATCATTGAACAATAATTTAACAGAAATGAAAAACCTTTACTAAGGAACTCGGGTCCAGAGCTGAATACCATCATAACACGAGAACACTTGCAGTGATTTCCATCAAGCATAGTAAAGAACAGCCCCAGGAACATTGGTTTGCATTCACCGATTCACAAACGCCTTCCTCCGGCCAGTCGTGAGTAAGAATCTAAGATGAAACCTCCCTTCTCTGTGTGTATTTGAAGCGCATTTTGTTTGTGAAGAAGTGGAAATTGATTTTATTATAAAATAAATCCGTGGACGGGTGCAGCCGGTTTATTGTCTGTAACTAATGTAACCTATTGACTAACCTTTGAAACATCCCGAGATGATGACGAACAGCACCACGCACAGGTTGACCCCGGTGCACAAGTTGTTGAACTTCGTGGATTCCTTCACTCCGAACGCGAGCGCCACTGTCAATTATTACAAAGGTATATTTAAATTTGTCTCACCCAGACTGGTGGATTCGTTCAAATTCATCCGGCCTTCGCGGCGTCTGCGGCAAAGGTTGGTATTATGCGGGTGCGAGTAATCCAGCGTTAGTAGGCCGGATCAAACAGATAAAACAAAGTTTTAACAAAGAGACCGTTTTTGATCGAGAGTGGTAAAAAAATTGTTTATTTATGTGTTTGCCTGCATACTTTGATTTTTAGTTACAATAACGCCGTTTAACGAAAATCTTATCAAGAAAGACTTTTACTTCATAGATGATTACATCAATGATGTTGTGCTTGGCCACATTTCGTCCTATTCCGCGCTGACAATAGTATGTAAGAAAATCAATGTTGTGCTCAGTTCGTTTTATATAAACATTAACATTATCTAAATCACGGAGACCAGGTCAAGATCTACGTCTAAATATAATAGACTTAGACCTCCTGACCTGGTCTCCAAACACCGCCCTGTCTCCACCAGCCTCTAGTTCTGCCAGGAGTCTAGAGCAGCAGTGCTATTACGCCCTGTCCTCTCATCCTACACTTTGCGTTCACTCATATTGACCATCCGTCCAGCCACAATATTGTATGTTATTCTATTTGTTCTATTCATAAAATAATTTATGACCAGCCTCCCTTCCATGGATCCATGAATTAAGCATAATAGCTTTACTAGATCGGCATCCCACGTGGCCACAGGAGCCTAAGCGACGTTTGCCTGTACATACATGTATAAGTAGTAATATTGCCAACTCACCAGAGAAGATCATGATCACAGTGAAGGCGAAGAGGTCCGGATAGCGCGCCAGATGTGGCGTATCCAGCGGCATCGCAGCGTACAGATATGACGAGATAGCCTTGCCGAGGAGCGAGTCTAGGTACTCGCTTAGAGCTTTCACTACCGAGGCTGCTCCTGAGGGGAAATCTGATGATGTAGTGTCAATTGTGGTTATTATTGTGTTGGTATTATGCCTTTCTTGACATTTGTAATTTATAGCTACTTCTTTATGGTCAGTATAATTCGAATAACCCTGTTTAGAGTGGAAAAGGGCTTCAATTAATTTCGAAACCTTACTATAAAAGTGTTGCAAACAAAATGGTTTTGGGGCGTGGGGTAATAAACGTCTCGAAGTCAAAATGTCAATGGGTAACATGGTATCAGTGTCAAAATGTACAAATTGATGGTGCCGTTGGTCAAACGTTTTTCTAATAATTTGGAATATTCCTTGCGTAATATAATAATAATAAACCACAAAAGCTCAAAAATTCGTAAAAAGTCTAATTTTACTAAATACACTCAAACTTGTTGATACATTTCCAAAATAATTATGTATGTTATTTAGTTACAGAGTTAGTAAGCGCGACCGGTACGCAAAATTTCACATCTGATCTCAACTGGTTCCGTGGTGTAGTGGTTATCACATCTGCTTTACACGCAGAAGGCCGCCAGTTCGATCCTGGCCGGAATCATATCTTTTTGCACTTGATTTTTGCAAATCTATGCCTATTTTGCACTCGTTTCAGCCCGCAGTTTCATGCGTGATGTTTTATACTGAAATGTTCAAAGGTTATTTATTGATTTATAGGATAAGAAGAAGTCTCTTTTATTCCAGACCTAAAGCAATGTAGCTGTATGCAAAATTCAGCCCCATCCGTTCAGTAGTTTTTGCGCCATAGAGGTAACTAATATCGATTCCGACTTTCGCATTTATAATATTAGTGCGATTTACCTGAACTTATTTCTTTTATACAGTGCGTTTAACCTACAGTAAAAATGAAGAACGAAAGTTTGATTGTTTGGGACAAGATAACGTCAAAACTACGAAACGGAATGCCCTTAAAAGGGTTTTCAAGACTTTTGTATGGTGGGTGGCTAACATCAGGTTCACAGATGAAAATAACCATTGCTCGATTTTTTTTTCATTTGTGTGAATGTCTCCGACGCTTTAGGACATTATACCACGGGACATTTTTTATTCGTATATCTATATTATGTGTCCTCTATCCAATCAAATATATAAAATTCATCGTGCTTGACGATTAAAATAAAACAGTGTGGTAGACGATGTTAAAGCCCAAATATTCAAACCCCTTTGAATTGTCTGTTCTAGATCTGGAATAAAAAATAAGCTCATTTTACCCTGTTGAAAATGTTGCGAAGCCACGCTGGCAAGGCATTACGTAGTCCATTACAATCTCCATAACTCTAAAGCACTTACCAATAATATACTCGAGTATAAGATTCCATCCGATGATGAATGCGATGAACTCCCCGACACACACGTAGCTGTACACGTAGGCCGAGCCTGCCTTGGGCACGCGGGCGCCAAATTCGGCGTAGCACAGACCTATAAAGAGAGAAATAACATATTTTTCAAACCACATGCTCGACAATGCCGAATTATAGGTCATGTAAACCCTACCGAAAGCAAGACATTAAATCCCTTGGTATTAGCCGGGTTATAATGTTGTACTGAATTTCATTATAACCCGCTGGTTAATAATATGATTTCACTTTTCATAATTCTTATTACTATATGCATAAAGTTTAATTTTGCTAAACACAATTTGTCCTAGGCCATGGCCTACTTGATTTGACAAAATAAATGAAGTTTGCCTCCGTGTGAACCCCGGTCCGGAGGAGCGCGGTGTTCGAAATTCGAATTTCGAATCTAGGACCACGGCTTGTGCTTTCGAATTTGGAACGTCGCGCGCCTTCATTTGTTCACGCGTGACGAACAAATCGAGTTCTTGTAGGTGCCTATAGAAGATTTAATTTCAAAAATAATATTGAAAATGTCGAGTGATGAAAGTGTTTTGACTCCTGAGTTTATCAAATTAGATGCCATAGGCATTGTCAACAATCTGCTGCCAGAGAAGTCAAAGGAAAACATTATTTATCTACTGAGCCTGTTTTTTTGTCTCGCATAAGGTGTGAAAAGTAGAGTATACACCTCGGGGATAAGACTGTTTTAGTCTTGGGCGGTTGAACCCCTCACTGCACTCAGGACTCAGTCTTAATTCCCTCGCTTCGCTCAGGAATTAACTTATAACTCCCTCGCTACGCTCAGGAGTTAAATTATGAGTCCTTCGTTACGTTCGGGATTCAATTCGCTCCCGTGACATAAAACAGTGCTTTATCCCCTTAGTGTATAATCTACTATTTAACATTATTAGTTTAAGCTTTACTCCGATTCAAAAACCTGGATATTTTTTGATACAAAACTCCTTACTCAGATTATGTAACTTTAGATGTGACGCCAGCCTCTTCCAGCTTCATGAGTGATGAGATGAGATTTTCTCATTATATCTATCTGTGGTAGCTATTGTATGCTATTTGTGGATAAGTTCTAGGCTAGTTTCTAGTATAGTTGTATTATGTATGTAATATGTATCTTTTTGTTTTTTTTTTGTTTGATAATTTTTCGTTCTGTTTTTTTTTTTAATGTGCTCTACCAACTATTTGTCTTATATCTTTTTCTCCGAACCTAGGTTGCCTGGAAGAAATCTCTTTCAGCGATAAGGCCGCCTATTGCACTGGGTATCATAATTTAGATATAAGGATTATTTATGTTATTATTCTTAAGTGCAATAAAGAATTCATTCATTCATTCAAAGGAATATTAGTGGAAAATTATAAACGACATTGGTATCGTCGAAGCAAAGCACAGTAACTCGAAACAGTTTTTGGTTTTGAAAGTTTCATTCATCACTTAATTGATCTCTCGATCGTCTTCGCACATGGCAGATTATGCGTTGTTCAAGTTTGTGTTTTATTGTTGAGTGGTAGCCTCGCTGTTACCTTGTTGTTTTCTGTTATTGTTATCAGTTTTTAATCATAAATGTCCATATGGTTGACGACATAAAATATCTGGGTTTCTAAATTGGAGTATTAGTGCAGTTTAGGTTTTTAACTAACGGGAATTTAACCAGATCCTACTGGACTACAATATACTATATAATATAATATACACAGGGTGTGATTTATAAAGGCATCAAGTGACGTCAGCGAAGCGGATAAACTAATCCAAAATGACGTAGTATGCCATTCATGTTGACTCGTATACGGGCAATAATTGGACCCTGAATTATTATCCCCTATAGCCAGGATCTATATACAGCACCCGGGTGCTTTCCGCCCTAGACCTTCAAGCTAATTTGAAACATTCACCAATACGGAAGTATAGACTCGATTTTTGTGCTTTATCAATAGCACAAGCTGAGAGTGGCGCATTCAAGTATCTGTTTTACAGGGTCCGTTTGTTTCCGTGATGGCGTATTGACGTATGTAGTTGCAGGAGCGAGTTCACACACACGACAGGATTCCGGATCCATTAGACCAGATTGTTTCCTAGCGAAGGATCCGTTAAAAACGGATCAGATGTGTGAATCCGCTCTGATGGTTATTTCTGTTGCAACTCATCGTTTTTCACGAAAACCAAACACTATTGGCTCAAACAAATGACATCTGAAATAGCAACATTACCTGCAAACACGCTGGCGACAGCTGCCAGCAAGAAGGATAGTATAACCGCCGGACCGGCGTAGTTCTTGGCAACGTCTCCAGCCAGCACATAGACGCCCACGCCCAGAGTGCTGCCCACCCCCAGTGCTGTCAGGTCCAGAGCGGACAGCACACGTGCCAGCCGCGCAGCACCGTCCTCTGCCAACTTGCGACGGGAGAGAGCATGGTAGGCGAGGCTCGCCGCCCGGGAGGCACCCGCTTTTATACCACCTGGAATATTAACAGGAAAGGAATGTTAAGTTATATGTTATATATTGATTAATGTCTCGTTAGGGCGATGGTGCCATCGGACGGCAGACAGACTTTAAACGCGATGGTTCAGTAGGTATCTCTTGTAGTAGGTAGGTACTAGTTTTTAGGGTACCGTACCCAAAGGGTAAAACGGGACCCTATTTCTAAGACTCCGCTGTCCGTCTGTCCATATCTCACCAGACTTTATCTCATAAACATATACATAGTTATACAGATTAAATTTTCACAGATGGTGTATTTCTGTTGCCGCTATATCGACACATAGTAAAAAACAGAATAAAATAAATATTTAAGTGGGCTCCCATACAGCAAACGTGTTTTTTTTTTGCCGTTTTTATAGATAATGGTACGGAACCCTTCGTGCGCGAGTCCGACTCGCACTTGGCCGGTTTTATTGTCGCGCAACTGTTTTAATATAACTTAAAATAATGGATTTATTGTAAGTTAAACAGGTGCGCTAGTTACTTTATTATAAATTGGAAGGTAGCTCTGTCTGTCTGTTACCTTTTCACGCCTAAACGGCTAAAAGGATCTCAATGAAATTTGGCAGGGAGGTAGAGAGTATATCGATAACGGACATAGGTACTACTTAAAAGCGCGTGCGAAGCCGCGGGCAGCAGCTTGTAGTAAATAAATAATAATGCTGGACAATCAATACAGACAGCATCCTCTAGCCCCAATCTTAACAGAACTTGTGTTATGGGTGCTAGATGGCTGATATACTTAATAGAATACATTACATTAATATTGTTATTATTAATAGAAAATACCCAGAACACCCGGAACAAATATTTGTAGATCGAACATTTGCCTAAAGGCGGGAATTAAACCCGCAACCTCCTGCGTCGCAGGTGGACCTTCGCCCGCCGCGCCACATCGTCGGTATCGTTACCGAAGTTAAATCATGATCAACTTAATCATGACAAATAACTACAACCTTACAATTATCGAGTTCAGGATTCTAACTCGATGATATGATAACACTCAATACATTCTCTGATAACGACTCAAAACTGTTTTTAAACCTTACAAATACAAGGCCTACAATATAGGTATTTTAGTTACGTATTCATTTTCACAATACTTGTTATTGTTACGTTACAGGAGTGCATGTCCTTTACTTATGAACTCTTTACAAAACCTGACCTGGCATATCAATCAACCACCACTTGCAATAAAACACAGAACTGCCCACTGTTACTTGATAACCGATAATACAAGGAAACTGCGCGTGCACTGATGCTGAATCTAGAAATGCTTATGGAAGAGATTTACGTTACTTTATCGATGTTGTAGACGCTGGATTAGCGTGGATGTGACCTTTTTTCTTTCAGTTATAAATACCTAACCTACTGATTCTGCTTGTCAGTCAACCCTGATGTGGTTTTGTAATAGGTAAATAGGCGAACCTCTAAGCTCCATACAAACGACTTTCCGATTCATTGGGAAACTATGTCCTTGATTTTAAAAAAATTTAGCATACATAATCGACGGAATAAATAGCTATGTTTGCACCGTTTTAGTTTTTCAAAAAACAAAATCACCAATCACAGTGAAAATAATAAAATCGCTTGACAAAGAGTTGAGAAATGTATTTTCGCTCTTATCTAATGATGATTATGTATTTCGCAAAACTAAAATGGTACAAACATAGCTATTTCTTCTTATTCTTCGTATGCGATTATGTGTGCAAAATTTCATTGCAATAAAGGGTGTACCTAGTTTCCAAATGAATCGGAAAGTACGTTTGTATAGCAGGAGGTTCACACCCACCTAAAGTTCTTTGTCTACGTAAACATAGTAATTTAAAGCAGACAGGTGTCAGAATCATTTCCTTTATTTACGTCGATGGGCGAATAAAAGATAAAAAGTGAATTAAACTAAACCAAATGTATGGAATCTTTGCACTATACAAAATGTTTGGCAATACAATAATGATCTTTAAAAATTCAGTCAGCATTAAATGCAATAGTAAGTTAGTTAACTTATCCACATTAATATAACCATTTCAACCAATTGACACTAGATTCTAGACACTAGAAGATATCGACGTCATTGCAAGATTTAAAGAACCGCTGAAGCGAAGTTATTACACAAATGGGCACAATTGGCACAAGCTATAAATACCTAGACCTAGATTACTGAAATGAGGGCCAAGTTACATCATCTTTTCCTTTCCTCTAGTGTTTTACTCCTAATAATTTTGATAAAGGTGTTCGTTATCATTGAATGAAGTATTTACATATTTTAAACATTCTATCGGTGCAAGTGATCAACTAAAAACTTTTAAAAAAATCAGTAATATAGAGTGTTCGCCAACCACATAGTAACACTCAAAAAACATAACCCAAGCCTCGCGGGTTAAAAGGTTGTTGTGTGAATGTGTCAAGATGCAGGCAGAATTTAGTAATCATTCATAAATAATAACTAACTTTCAAATGTATCTCTAAACTCATAAAATATAAGAACATAGATATCTGTATTACATTTGATTTAAGGCAGGTACAAACGATTACATTTATTACGACCACATATACATTATTGTATTTTCCCGAGAGTTCTCTTATATAAAAGAAATAGTTATAAATAAAAATAACTCACGAATCAAGCACAGCATGTCTCACTGGACCATTAAATACTGGAGAGTAACAATCGTAGAATTGTCCAATCAATTCAAAATCAATGGTACTTGTAAGTCACAGTCAATAAACTGTCTGCAATTTAGCGAGTGCCTGCTGATTTGTTAGCATGGGTCAGAAGGCCAACTTTATAAGTAAAATGCTGTGTTCAGTCATTTGCTTTTTATTGTGACCTAATTGATTTTGGTTATGGTTAGTTTTTTGTATGTTCTTTCATAAGCCTTTATGTGGAAGACAACATTTTATAATATGATTGTTCTGATTCTAGCGAGAATGTCATAGGTAACAAAAACCAGTAATAGTCATTTTCTGGCATCTCATGGCTCAAAAAACGAAATTTTATTTTGAGAGTGCACACAACATACCTGTCAGAAAATAATGCCATAAGAAAATTTGTAATGTTCAATGTTTGTTTGCTTGTAGTTTGAAGTTGGAAGAGGAAAATACCTAAGTAAATTTACCTGTCTGCCCAGAATAATTCAGATTATGAAGTTAAATGAATGTAAAAGTAATGATTAAATTCTTTTGAACCTTAAGTTCGTTAAAATAAAGGCTATTCTGAATACCATACGGCCTTCAACCGCCACATCAACATTTACGTAATTCGATGGGAATACTCAATGGAACTCACCGTCTGCGTAGGCCTGCCGCCAGGTGTAGCTCGGCGCTACATATCTTCTCCCGTTTTCGTAGTTTCCCAGCAGTTCGTCACCCGGAAAAGACATTTTTGTAATCGATACCGCGGTGTTAGCTTTCCTCACGTTACATTGAAAATACTGAATGAAATACAAAAACTCGAGCCTTGCTAATTACTCTTCAAGTAAAGTGTGGATATTATTACTGATTTTAGTTAAAATTACACATTTTTGTACTTAATTTATCACAGAATTTTATTTTTTTCTACGTTTTGTTGAGTTTGAGAATCGTTCGGGAAATGTGCGTGTTTTTGACATTGACACTTTGACAGTTATAACGAGATGTTGGAGTCCTCCTTGCTAAGGGCGCCATTCCACTTACCCAATATCTATGTCCAAGTTCTTTGTCCAATATTTAATCAAATTTCTTGGATGGATGCCCATTCCACTCATCCAATATCTTTGTCAAGATTCCTAAGTAATTTGCGTAGTTGATTAAAAATGAAATTACATCATATCACAAAATAAAAAATAATAATACTAATATTAAAAATGTGAAAGTTTGGATAGATAGAAGGAAGTTTGTTATTTCTTCATGCCAAAACTTTTCACCAGATCGGGCTGAAAATTTTGCGTAGGTCAAGCTCTTGACCTGAAATAAACCACAGGCTACAATTAACCCATTGTATATCAGTTTCCATGGGAAAGAATTAACTTGTTTACGTTTTCAATTAAACAGAGTGGCGAAGCCGCAGGCAGAAACTAATATCCAAATCATTGATCAAATAACGGTGTTGTTTGTAAATTGGATAAAGTCATCCAAGTTCTTTGATCAAATGTACATTGGACAAAGATATTGGATGAGTGGAATAGGCCCCTAAGCCCCCTTTGCAGCACGAATTGGCGACTAACTGACAGTACAACGATTTGACATTGACAAATCAATACTCAATACTAAAATTAAGCTCAAGCACAAGCTCAAACTCTTGATCACGGAGGGTATTTAGACATTCCTTGCTTTTGATACAATAATAGTATCAGCCATGATCAAATTCATCCTTTATTCATCTACTCTAACGACTAACTCTTTCATGGCCCACAACGACGACGCACCTGGTGGTAACTGCGCGCCCCTGCTGCGGCTGCGGGTCGCACCGCGCCGCCGCGCCGCCGCCGCCGCCGCCCGCCAGCCACACACTCTGCTGGGCCCAACTGATCTGCTACTTCAAGTTGTGCTCCGTCGGGCCATTGTCATAGAGAGACAGACTCTCTACCAGTCTACCTGCTATCATCGATTATTCAAAAGATCTATAAGTTAATAAGTATAACATTGTTCTTAGATTAGGACAATTCTCGTAATTGCCTATACCTACTTATTTCATTGTTGTAATTTGTACCTTGAATCCTCAGACTAAGTAGGTAAGAAATCTACTTAGTCTGAGCTTGAATCTAATCATTATGCAATAATACGTTGTAATGTAATACCTACGTCATGTTATCTACCTATGTACTAAACATATACCTAATACCTACCTACGCTAGTTTCCAATCTGATAAATAAAATCTGATATAAGTAGGTATCTACTACCATTACCTGCACACGCTGTGGCACCCTGTTCTTGAAAAACCACTAGGCAAATATAGATTAGAACTTTAAATAATAGATTCAGGCGTTACTTTGCGAAAATCCATTGCAAAAATATAAGGATGAAAATATTTAGTAACAATTCCGCGAAAAAAACCTCCGATTATTAAGTTCTAACAAAATGTAGTCCGCGTTGTAGAAGAAAACGACGCCAACTACAAAATGAAAAAATACTATCAAAGCAAGACGTCAACAAAGCAAGAAAGATAACTTTGTTAAAATTTCATGTCTTATGATTTTCTTCTGTAGGGAGTTCATAAATAAATAAACAATTAATAGCAATAACTATTATGATAATTGTTTTAAAAGGCGATTTAATACAATTTAATATATAATTTTATATATCGATCTACCTAACCACCACCTTATTTCAGGTATTAATAAAATAATAGGTACAATTTGCGTAAAGAATTATTTTAGTTTTATTCAAGTACTTATGTAGAAGTGCAGGCAGATGCTAGATGCGGCAAGCTGAAGAAAGGGCGCTATGGCGCTCATTAGGGGAGGCCTATGTCCATTAGTGGACTAATAATAGGCTGATGATGATGATAGGAATAGGATATAATTATTTAGGTAGGCTAACCTACAACCTAAGATCCTAGAGAAAATCGAGTTACCAGGAAAAACTTAAGATAGGTAAGTAGTACCTACCTACGCCTACGTCAGCATTTCAAAAGGTAAAATGAGTAGGTAAACTGTCAGTTTTCACACCTGTCGAGTAAACTTTGAGATAAAAATGTTTAAAAATACAACTATTTTAAAACATTTTGTCGAAGAAAGATCATTTTCCTATTTCCTAGGATCATCGTTTCGCTTTTGTTAGACATCTATGTTGTTTTGATAGTGGCCCAAAAAATTGTATCTACACATTTTTAGGTAGGTACACGTTTGTAGGTACCTACTTCATTAAGTGCTTTATTTACTTACCTACTCAAAGACTATTTTATGTGTTTTGCAAATGGGTGTATCACAGAAGGAGACAGGATGTTATAACATCCTGTTTCACTTGTGTTTTCCTGTTTCAGTGTTTCACTCTTACGTAGTGTTAGCTTAGATTAGTAGTTTGTATAAGAGTTAGGATTATTTTTGGTTATTATCATCAACATTAACAACTTCAATGCTAGTTTAATGTCATTATTATTAAATGTAAACTACAGTAGTCAAGGTGCATTAAATGTTAAGGAGAACTCAGTGCCTAGACAAACCTAACATAGGCTTTAAGGCATTACTAACCAATTTATGTAACCAATGTTTTTATGAATAAATTATATATCTATATCTATCTAGTAATAGTTATTTATAATGGTACTTTTATGTTGTGACTTTTCCTGTGCTGCTTGTGTGTGAACTGTGGTGTGAACCTTAAACAAAGTGTATCTATTACATAGACACTATACTAGCTGCGCGCGGCGCCTGCGCCTTATAGATCTATTCATGGACCATAACCATAATTTATGGTTATTGTATTCTCTTTGAAATACACCTTCTTTCCATCGTAGATTCGTTTCCTGCTGCTTAGTCAAAAGCAGAATAAAAATTGACTAAGAAGTTTTATACAAAGTAGGTAAACTATAACGTAGTGGTTTTAATCTCTTTGATGAAAACTTCGATAATGCAACCCAAGCAGCCAAGGTGTGAAAAAAAATACCATAAAATATCGCGTACGCTGCGGTAACTATTGACAGTAGAGCAAAGTGATGTACTACAGTTCTAAAGAAGACATTCATATCTCTACAAAAAAAATTGCAAAACCATGTGTTTAACTATTATAGTTATGTCACAATAACTACTTTTCCAAATTAAAAATTCTAATTCTATGGTTCTAAGCATGGAAAGTCTACCAAAAGTGTGTTCAGATGTAGGTATATATTTTTTTTGTTAAATACCTAATGTACCCGTGCGAAGCCGGGGCGGGCCGCTAGTATATCATAAAACACCGTGATTGTCTCACCATCCAGTGTGATCAAACGTGATAAGTATTTGCTTGCCAAATAAGTACCTTCTTATCTACGTAATATCATAATATTCTGCTTAGCGATTTTTTTCCGGAACTTGAGGCCAACCAAGGTCTATTCGTTAACACATAAATACTGTAGCATTTTATTAAGCTGTAACATTATAAACACTCGGCGGCATAAACTGGTTGATCAACCAAATAAACTAAAGAAAAGTTCTCACAACCAATCAACAGGATTTTGCTACGAGAATGAAACTCAGCGTGCTGCTGCTCTACATAGCGGTATTTGCCCTGAGCAACCTGGCCAGAGCGGCAAGACAACAGGGAGGGCTGCAGAACTTATTCATCCCTGAAGACGCAACCCTCAACTTTACAGGACTGGCCACAAAGTACGGCATGAGCGTCAAAGAATACGATGTCACAACGGAGGACGGGTACATCCTCAAACTGTTTCACATCCCCGGAGACCGACACAGGCCTGTACTGCTCATGCACGGTATCTTGGATTCAGCTGACACCTTCATTCTCAGAGGAAGAAGCTCGCTAGTAGCTGCCTTGTCATCGGCAGGCTACGACGTGTGGCTGGGGAATTACAGAGGCACCAAGCAGTCCCGTCGGCACAAGCACCTGAACCCCGACGTAGACAACAGCTTCTGGAACTTCAGCTTCCACGAGGTCGGAGCTTACGACCTGCCTGCTACCATCGACTTCATCCTGCACCACAATAAGGTGAAGCAGCTCAGTGCCATCGGACACTCGCAAGGAAATATGATCTTCTACGTGCTAGGGTCAGTGCGGCCGGAGTACAACGACAAAATCAAAGTGATGATCGCGCTAGGGCCTGTGTGCTACGTGAATTACGAGAACTTCAAGTTCCCTATAACAAGCGTGGTCCAAGCGGGGCCGATCGTAGACCAGCTGCTCTTAGCTTTGAACCAGGAAGAGATCATGGGGCCCAATTCATTCATAACAGTCCTAAGGAACAATATTTGCGCTCAAAAAGTGTGGGGATACAAACTCTGCGCTGAGATGCTGTTTTTCCAACTGGCAGGGGAGGACAAAGAGGAGTTTGAACCTAACATGTTCTACTCCTTGATAGGACACTACCCGACTGGCTCGTCGAGGAAGAACATTCTACACTTGGTGCAGTTGGCAAATAAGAAAAAGTTTGGGCGATTCGACTACGGGGATCGGAATCTCGAAGTGTACAACTCGACTGCTGCTCCTATGTACGATTTGACGAAGGTGACGATGAGGGTCGCTCTGCTGATCGGCAAAAACGACAAAATAACGCCGCTGTCTAACGTGGAGCTCCTCAGGAGGCAGCTCCCCAACGTGGTGAGATACCAGGTCATGGAACGGAAGAAGTTCAACCACATGGACCATATTTGGGGAAAGAATATGCGCAAGTACTTGTTCCCGCAAATTTTCGATATTTTAAGTGAATACTCGAGTGAATATAGATGATAAGCGTTCTTAATATCTACTGAAAGTTTCTCGTCTCCCGTACAAAGTGAACAATTTTGACAAAATTGTGCTTATATAGTTTCCCCTTGTGCGACATCTCCTAAAATGTGATATCTAAGTTAATTGATTCCTGAGTAAAAGGCTAAACAGTGAAGACCTTGCCTATGTAGAAACTAAAAATGCTTCGCGCCCGCTCAGTCTTGATAAATCCATTCGATCTATGCTTGAGTAACGATTTTCTATGGCAAAAGCGTTATCACACACTCATATTAGAAATGCAAAAGTTTGGCTGGATGGATGTTTGTTACACTTCTTCACGCCGAAACTACTCAACGGATCGGGCACACATGTAGCTCTAAGCCTGGAATCAAACATAGGCTACTTTTTATCCCATAAGTCAGTTCCATTGGGATAGAAATAACCATAAAACGTGTCCATAGAAACGCGTGCGAAGCCGCGGACGGAATCTAGTAGTTTCATAATACTAGTAGATTCCGTCTAAGGTCCGTTCGGCCGTAACATCGTTGTTAAAAGGCTACAGACAGAGTTTTGTTTGACATTTATATTAAACTAAATAGCTGCGCCCGCGGTGCTTCCATGGAAACATTACATTTTCCGATTTCAAAAGTATCCGGTGTTAATTTCCAGAGTAGTTATCGTGGTACAAAATTTCATTTAAAATCGATCAGCCGTTTGAACGTGAAGGAGTAACAAACATAGGTTACACATACACAATAATGAGCACAAACTTTCGCTTTTATTTTAGTGTGATATCTACGTGATAGGTATCTAATAAGAATGGATTTTGTCCGGAAACATTTAGCATTTCAATCGGAAGTAAATCCGAGACCTTCGAAATGATAACCCTGCTTTGGCCATGACTCCTTATACCGGTTCGCGAATAAATTTAGCATTATTAGATTATTACGAATATTATATCACGACCTAGAGCAAGTTTGACCTCAAATCATATTTCGGTTTAATTCATTATTGGGTTGGATATTGTGTTTGTCGAAAATAGAAATTTATTTATTTCACATCCCTTGCTCATAAAGTTTGTAATTAAAACGTAGCTTAGCGGGCGAAAAACTCGAGTATACGCCCTTGGGAATAATGGTATTTTTTCTTAAGGCGATACTCCGACCCAAACTAGCGCTGTCAACCTGTTTTATCTTATTATTTCGTTGAACAAGTTAATTTCAAAATTTTCAATGGGCAGTTTGTGACACCTAAAGCTTTTTTTAATGCCTTTGTTATATTTTTTGTAACATATTTGTATAGTGTAGGCAGAGATACTGAGATAGGTACGCAGTAGCACTTTGTGGCCGCCAAACTCTATTTTCGCATCTCTGCCTAAACTATACAAAATAAAAATATTACAGAGGCATTAAGTTTATAAAAAGTATCACAAAATGTCCAATGTTTTTTTTTGTGCAATGTAATAAAAAGATAAAATAAGTAAAGCTATTTGGGTCGGGATAGCGCCTTAAATGTCTGAAATCATCAGCCAGTACAATACATTCGTCCTCTTACATAAAGACTCGACTTTTTGGTAAGTACACATTCCATTCACAAAGAACATACCTACATTTAATTCGAATTAATTTTAGAAAATGGAGTTGAAATCGACTTCTTGGTGATTGTTGGATATTTAGAATTATATAAATTTAGAAGATGGTCATTCTGGCTCCATTGTAGAATGTGTAGGTAGGTATACTTTGCATGCGAAATCTCAGGATTTTTTGTTACTACAAATTGAAGTGAAGGTTACGAAGGACTGAAGGACGCGGCTTATTTAAATTAAAATGTCTGAAAATTTTGTGCAAATGGAAAAGAGAGGCAAAGAAATAATTAATATGATTCTATCTGTTGCGGTTAAAAATACGTGAAATTTATTTAACGATTTACGAAAAATTCGTGAAGTTGAGAAGTGAAAAAGTATGCAATAAAAGTAGTTTTGATTGTTTTATTTTCTCGCAATCGAAGTGAACCAACCATTAGAACTCGTCTTATCATTTTACCTCGCTACGCTCTGGAGTATACCAACTCGTATATAATGGGGTGGTTTAGTCCCTTGTCACAAAATAAACCTACTATTTATTAAACTTTAACCGTGTTTTATTGACTTCCCCTTTATGCTACCCTTACTGAATACAATAGTTGATGTGAAACAGGTACTAACATAAGGGTAGCTTAGCTTTGATCACAGGAAACGGGAAAAATATGTTATGTTAAGAAATTCCCCTCCTAGTTTTTGAAAAAATAATCAAAATAAAAAGTCAGGCAGACTAGGCAATAACTGATGCATGTGCTTTATTGTCATAGAACCGAGGAAAAATGCATTTGTGGTACCGCCTACCGCATCTTAGGCGCGTTGCCCGATCTGATGATGTCGAGGGTCGTTGACCGCCGCGGCCCGCGTCGAAGGTATTAGGTGTTTAAAAGGGAATGTAAACAGTTATATCTATCCCTCTTTATATATTTTTTCAATGACATTAAGCACATGCATCAGTCCAGTGTTTATTTTCGAAAGCCGTCTGTTTATTTTTCTTTTTAAATAATCCCCCCCCCCCCCCCCTATAGTTTGCTCCTTAATTTTTGTTATATCCTGTACAAATAAAACAATAACATTGAGTTAATGATACACTGCATTATTAATTGAACTTATTTTATAGACAAAAAGGCTCGCATAATCCATTGTATACTTTATTTATATACATTACATTCCACAATGGCACCGCTTAAAGGCACGTCCGAATCACAATATAACAGTGTTACATAATTAACTAGTACATATACAGGGTGAGTTGTTTTAAGTTTCGCTCACGTTCTAAATCCGAAACCGTATCAGTAAAGTCCGGTTTCGAGCTAAGTGGAGAGCAGATGATACTATGTGTACAATCAATAGAATTTCGAATGTTATCCATACAATACCTACTAAAAATGTCTCAAGAACTTAAAAAGCCCTAGGCTCTAAAACTCACCCTGTATAACATTATGCTACGTCGTTGTAACTTATACTGACCTAAAAATAAATACTATGTTATATACAAATCACTGTTTGTACGTTATTATTTATTATGTACATTTAATCACAATTAACACATAATTATTATTTTAAGTTTCTGTCGTCTAGACGGATTTGTTTACTTTACAAAAGTAATTATAAATTAGAAAACAAAGATATTTTAGCATTATGATGACTTAGAATGGGATGTTTATCATTTAATTGTTGACTTCAAGTTTCCTGACATTTCAAAACGATGTAAACATCCCAATATCAGAACTACTAGGTACATTCTAACTTTCATACTTTCAAAAGATAATAAATAAATACCGTAATTTCATGAAATAGTATTCTTATGTGACGTGGGTGTTATCAACTTTTATTTGATGTAATTAAACACAAACCATTAAATGCAAATGCAAAAATTAAATAACAAAAATAACTTTTATATCACTATGATAAATTAAATCTAATAAAGTACATGGTATAATTTAAAACATTATTATCACCTTAAATTGACTCAATTAAAATCATTAAACGCTTAAATCATAATTTATCAAATACATAATTATTTAATACGTATGGGAATAATTACAACCATTTTATTATTAAAACTCCTTGTAGAATGTAAAATGTAACGCTACCTTATCTAACATTATGTGCGTTTATTAACAGTATTAAAGTTTTCAGATGACTTTCAGTTAGGCACTTAGTTTTTTTAAGGCACCCTACAAAGCTATTATTATAATATTATATTTCTATAATATATTTTTATATTGTTCGTTATATTTCCCAGGCTTCATTATTATTATTTCATTCACTAATGCCTACTTCCATTTGTAAGCAATGCAAGGCTCACCATTTTTATTATTTAATAATATTATTTCAATTTTACTGACTATTGAAAGTAAAGCTCAAAATACGCACAACGAAGTTCTATTTAGCATTTTTTAAAATAAATCTATAACCCTTAACATTAGTCCACTTAACAAGTTCTGCGTGAATTCACTATAAAGTAACATTTTGAATCATGTCTCACATCCCTCTCTGTATCATTACCTCCTCTGGCACTTTGTAACATTCCCTTGGTTCACAATCTACTGCCTCTGCACTGTGACAGGCTGGTAGGTGATAAAGTTGTGGCTTTCTGGTTCATATCTCATTACCCTGATTCAGTGCATCTTAATCTGGCTTAGTGTATAATTCCCCTGTCTCACAATGTAGTACCTACCTCTAGACGGTGACCGAGGCCGGATGGTAAGTGATAACATTATGCGCGTGTGTGAAGACAGGCGAGGGGTCGTGCGGTGCGCGCGAGACGGCGGGCAGCTGCACCGCGCGCGACTTGCCGCCGAGCGTGCAGCGAGTGGTGGCGCCACTTTCTACTTCTACTATTAGGTCGCCGCCTGTTAGCCTGTGGAGGAAATATCCTGCTTGTAATGCTGAACAATCTTATGTACAACTTTATCATGATCATCATTAGCCTATGCCTATGCCACTGCATCCAACATCTGCCTGCAGACTTCAGAAATGCAGCATAGGCTTAATAATGAATTGGCCGGATCGTACTAAGTTCTATAAGTAACTTACATAGAGAATCTATTGACAAGCACCCCCACCAGCTCGCCCACCAGATCCGGGGGGTGCGCGGCGGTGGCGGCGCCTATGGGCACCAGCCCCACCACCAGGTCGTTCTTAGCGGACGGCACGTGGATCACCGCTAGCTGGGCGTCATTGCTCATTATACGGATGGCTCCGATCTGGAGATAAAATAACTAAATGTAAGAGAAGATCCATAAAAGAGGCATTCGGCAGGTTTTCAGTCCATCTGTCAGCATCAGCAGGCTGTATCTCAAAAACCAAAATATGTAGGTAGAAACTTGAAAGGGGGTTTGAAGATTTTTGAATGGAGAGTGGCCCTTACATCTATTTTTTTTCAAAATCATAGAACACATAGAACATAATGTTCTAAAGCGTCAGGTTTCTGAGATATTCATAGTGAAAATATTTAATTGCTCATTTTTTTATATAATATGTCAATATCTCAGAAACCTGAAGCTATAGGATATTATGATATAGGTAATTTTTTATTTGTTCTCTATCCAAATGTAAAACTTTCATTATACAGCGCAATTTTGAAGAAAAATAATGTAGTAAACCGATGTAAGAGCAAAATCTTCAAACCCCTTTTTAAACATTGTGTATGCTGCTAATGAAAAGAAACTAAAATAAGAGCTCCGTTTGATAATGCACTCTTTGTGTCCTAAGTTTTCGTTTCTCCAAATTGTCGTTCAATGAAAAATAGTGGTACAAAAGGACGTGAAATTCTCGATTTGGTATAGCGCGTTGTTGGTGTGAAGTGTGAACTAGTGTGAAGTGAAATATTTGGATAATATTATGCGTACCTCGGCATTACTAGTAGGTTCTGTGACATACCTCAGTAATACTCGTAGGTTTCTTGAGAGGCTTGAAGCTATTCGCATCCAGCTTGTAGACATGCGACTCTGTGATCAGCAGGCAGCGTTCAGCCAGCTTGTTGAACCGGTTGAACTTGTGCACTTTGCAGGAGAATAGCACGCGCCCCACTTGGTGCGACTTCTGGAGTGTTGTGATCGCGGAGCGGTACGTCGCTGCAACAAATGACGGTAGAAATAAGGGGCACGGATATGTATGAAATAGATATCAAGTAGTTATTATATTATATCATTCGTATTATAAATGTGAAAGTTTGAATGTAAAAAGTCAATAACTTTATTTCTTCAGGCTTACAAAAAAAGCACTTAGACAAGTCAAATCAATGGATGTATGTTTATGAAATGAAATTAGTTTCCAAAAATTTCCGGTTTCGGCGGGACTCGAACCCGCGCCCCACCCTCAGTACGGGTATGCTCTAACCAACTAAGCCACGAAACCCTTAGTCGGTTCAACCGAAAATCTTTGGGACCTCTTACGGACTATAGCGCCGGTAGCTCAGGTTCGAGTCATGCGGATTGGGGATGCTACGGGGATAGCACATATGTGCCCAGAGTGGGGTTTATACATTTTGGGCTGTACAGTCCACTCACCAGCCTTGTCGTTATAGGTGGTATCCGCCAGATAGTCAGCCCGCCACTGCCTCGCGGCGCCCCAGTGCGCGCGGCGCCCCCGCAGCGCGGAGGCACAACATATCTTCATCTTGAGCTGCGGCCACTGGTCGCGAGGGATGGGCTTCAGGGTAAGGTAGGCACGCCAGCGTCGGTATGCTCCCTGCGAAGGAAATACAATTTAGTATTACATCTACGCGGTTGCCTCGAGGAGATATAGGCGCATGTTAGCCCAACAGCGACAGGACGCTAATGTACCAAACAAATGGGTACATGTCTTGTCCACTGCTACACATACAATAGATAGCAAAACAAACAAAACAAATTCATGAAAATAAGTAAACTTACCTGACCTCGTACGTAAATTTCACCTATTATGTGACCGTTCATATTTAATTACAAATGAGAATAGAAGACTGTTCTTGGGTTCCTTTAACTCTGTAATGGAGTATCTGAGTTACCTGTAATAGTCTGAAGTTCAGCCGTCTCGGCGGCGTAGGCCACTGCTTGATGATGTTTCTGTTTCTCTGCAACTCTGTTTGTAGGGTCGCGATGTAGCGACGCACGCAGTACCGTCTGTGAATAACAAACGCATGAATATCATGTGAAATTATATCAATTATAAATATCGGCAATAGTTCAATGGAAGGAAGTTTGATGTTAAGCAGATATTTCCGAATCTCTTTCTAATAGACTTGATTTCTTGATGTACTACAAGCTGCTCCTTGCTGCTCCTTGCTGTCCCTCAGCAGGCCACACGCCTCCTCTTCTAGCCTTCCGCCATTAAAGTACTATCTCTGGTCTGCCCTAAGGTCGATCATCTTATGATCTTGTGGTGGATTTTGTAGTTGTTCATATTGGTCACCTTACAAATACATTAAAATAATAAATATATTAGATTATTTTAAAAAAAAACCAAAAACATTTTTTTAATCCCTTAATTTTACACTGTTTTTAACTTTTGCGAGACAAATACTACCTACTCCCTCAGTATTTTTTTATTGGAATCTTCTCGGAATCGTTCTCTTTAATATAATATACAATAGAAAGAACTTTACGTAAGAATTTTCAATATCAGTCCACAACTGACGCAGAAATTGACGAACATACATACAGCTGAACATCCCGCCTCCTTTTATCTATATTGGCTAAAAATGCATGTTATGTTTAATACTAACTTCCAAGCATTGTAGATGGTGAGCGCAGCCTTCATCTTCTTGTACCGCATGCGGGCCAGCGTGCCGCGCCACAGCTTCTGCAGCAGGATCACGATGGACGGGATCAGCTCCGCGCGCGCCTGCTCCAAGCTGTGCAGGGTCTTGGCGCTCCTGTGGATATGGAGCTTTTGTTACATACTGGGTGTAGGTAGAAACACTTCTAAGTATGCTAATGAAATATGAGAAAATAGTTTAGTTATCTTAGAAAACTGGTTAGGAATCAAATAACGCGCCGCAAAATTTTCGTTAGAAACGAACAAAACAGAGCTGGTTTCGGGGGCGGCGGAGGCGCATTATTGTACCACTCTAGGAACTAAATATCTCACGAAAATACTCTTGTATACAACTACTAAAATTATTGCATTGATACAAAATATGCATAGACAATATATAGATAAGTCTCTTACCTAATAACCCTACTCCGTAGGTAACTATTATTATATTTGACATGTTTTCCGCTGCCAACGAGAATGATCCCATTTTCGGTGGCAGTGAATCGGGATAATAGGCTACTTGACTACTACTGGCAAATAATTCTAACGTATTGTCTGATAAAAATAATGCAAAGTGTAATTAATATTTCTTCAAGGCCAGTCGTATTAGTTATGAAAACTAATTTTAAAGTTTGAATAAAATAATGCCGCGCCAAAACGATAATCTCTGTCATGCATGGCTACTACCGTGTTCCAAGCTATGACGTCACCCCGCCACACCACACCTAACAAGAAGAATTCATTGACACTGTAATCTGAGTATGTGTGACGTCACTTGCGATCCAACCAAACACATAGCGTTTTCGTCGTTTTTTTTTCACGTAATCATGTATCAAAAAATGTGTAATTTTAATCCCATTTTTTTACATAAAAAAGGCATATTTTTAATGAAAATCACCTGATTACGCTTTGTTACGTTGTCACTGACTAGGATGAAAACAATTTGGAATTTATTTTTAATGTAGTCAAATAGCCTATTTTTACATTATTTTTAGTTTCAACAAACCTGATGAATATCTTAGTCTTCCCAGCCTGAACATCCGTGATGTTCAAATCCCTCAGCAGCAGTAACACGGCGTCCCTGTCCCCCGCCCCGCGGTAGTTAGGCCATGTGTACTGTGAGAGCATCTTATACCGCTTGAGGAAACGGTCGTAGCGCTGTCGGGAAGCGAACCCGGCGCGACGGACGCGCACGTTCTCTACTAGGCCGAGGTACGATACTTGGTGCCGGACCTGGAGGAAACAAACAAAATAAAAGGTGACAAATTAGAACTCAATAAGCAATTTTTAAAACGACACATTTCATACATATGTTTAATAGTGTCATGACAATCTATTCCTTCCTCTTTTGCCCAACCTACCAGTTGTTCGTCCCAGTTGTGCGGAGACTGTAAGGAGTTGGGTTTGACACATCGTACGTAGAAAGGCTCCTTGCTCTGCAGTCCCGTGACCAACGCGGACATCGAGTTCTTGAATAAGGATGCGGCGGATGGGGGGCGTTTTGAAGTCTGTAAGAAATACAGTTTAGTAGGTGCGTATTAATGGACTGTCTGTCAAGGGAGCCACGTGTGTGACCACACGTTCTCGTTCTTCAATCGACGATCGGCCTAGGAATTAAATTGAACTGCGCCGTAGTGTAAACTATCTCGCCGTTCATCGCTGCTGGTTCAACGATCCGGCGTCGCCGACATACCAATCACTAACAATATTTCGATGCGATTTTTGTATGCAAGTGTATTTGCTTAATAATTGACTCGAACATATGAGCAATATTTTTGTACATGTGAGTAGTTTTTACCTTGCCACTTAAGGGCTTTTACGAACCCATCGATGACAATGATGGTAGGACTAACCTTCTGTATATGAGTGCCACCCTCAGGCCACATGTCTTTGAGCGAGCTGGTGGTGGAAGAATGCAGCAGTCGCTTGAGGTCCTGCCAGAGGGAGTCCTTGTTCTTGTCCATGAAGCCTGTTATAGCGTAGGTCACGTCGCCAGCGTAATGTCTAGAAAGATGTGAATAAATTATGAATGGAATTTACCTCCAAATACTCTTGACTTTAAACACTGAAAAACAAAAAGAGCGATGATACCCGCAAACCAGAGCGCTTTTTTACCCTTTGGCCAAACCTACCGAGTATATACATATATACACGCGAAGGTTCAAAACAGTGGACGGTTCATCATCATTCGCGCCCGGATTTCACCCACAACTGGGTATAGGTCTCCCGAAGTTTACGCTACCTACAGGGTCTCTAGTTTTCAATTTAAAAGACCTATATTATGTCTATGTGCTACTAAAAAAAAGGGTGAACAAATGTCTGAATAAATGAATTTCAATTCAATTTCTAGTCGCATCCACTGGGGCTCCGCGGTTACACAGATTTTCTGGTGTATTACTGACAACTACCAGAATACTCACGTGATCTTGAAGTCGACGCCATGTTTGAGCGTCTTGTCAGTCGGCGCGAGCTGTCGGGACGTGTAGTGTTTGTGTCCGTTGAGCCGTTTGTCCATCGCTTCAAGCAGCTGCTTGTCTGATATCTAGGAAAAAGATTTATTGATTTGTAACATTCAGCCTCTCGTGGAACGTTTTCAAATCAGTTGGTGCTTGCAAGAACCTTGTGACTTGGCGCCGAAATTGCACGCTGTATTGATAGTCCAGTAACTTTAGTGTTTCGCCTAACAATTGGAATCAACCAGCTGGAAACGCGTATACGCCTTCATTTTGGCGTTGTAAACGTTGACTCAATAGTGTCACAAAGTATCGTGTTCACTTCAATGATAAAAATGCAAAATGCTATTGCATAAAATGAAGGCGTACACGAGTTTCCAGCTGGTTGACTAGAATTGTTAGATTACCTCAATTTAACCCAATTGTTTGACTAAAATTACTCGACTGTGAGGCAATTGGAGCAAGTGGTAGCATTTCGCGCAATTTATTTATGATTACTTAGAAGTTCATAGATCTATTGGAGCGTGAGTGGTCCCGGCCAGCGAAGCGAGCCGTAAACTCTCACAGCACGGCGAGCGACATATTATGCGTTGGAAGTGGATGTTGTGTCTTGCGGGTGCTTTAGAGCAGTGTGAGGCGGCGAGCGAAGCGAACACAAGACGTTTCACGTCTGCACAACGGCCCTGACACAGTCGACACGATTTTCTTTATTTATGTCTAGCTAGTCTAGTGTCGGGCTTCCTTCGATCTACTGGCGGTATACACATGTACCTTGGTGGGGTTGAGGCAGGCCTCGTCCATGATGGCGTACAGTCCCTGATGCGGCGCGTCCACCAGCTCACAGATGACGCGGTTGTTGAAGTACTGGATGGGCGTCCACTGGATGCCCTCACGGGCGTACTCTTCTTGCTCTTGCTTGAGGACCAGCTCTATAAGGGAATTTGGATGTCAGCGGTAGACCATTTCTTTCAACAAGAATCATCAGGTAGATGGTGGTGAAATTAAGGTCTACTCTCGATAAAAAGGGGGCTCTGAGACTCTCGAGTCACAGGAGAAAATTTGTCTAAAAGCAAGCTCACCAATAAACAGCTGCTGCAGCTTCTCATTGCAGTAGTTGATGCAGAACTGCTCGAAGCTATTGCTCTCGAAGATTTCGAACCCGTAGATGTCGAGCACGCCAATGAGGGTACTTTTGTACGTGCCAGCCGGGACGTCGATGGCTTTGTTTATCTGGAAGTAGTGACGACTTGCAATCGGAGGTTGTTGAATAACGTGTGTGATATCGTAGCTCACATATCTGGGGCTGATTTTAGGCAGGATGAATTTATCTAAGCATGGGAGCAGCTTCCATATTAAGAACCTACCTAGATCTAGCATCGTCCTAGGGTAAAATGATGTTATGTAAACAGTATTTAGATAGATTCTCTGTGCAGGTTCCAGAGTTCGCATGTAAAATTACCGTACCGTATTAATTATTTTTTTACATTTTAGTCATAGGTACATTCATCATGACCATTATAATTATAATTAGCTGCTGAACAGCTGCCTCCCCTAACGAGCGCCCTAGGTCCCAGTCTTCAGCCTGCCGCGTCCACCATCAGCCTGCAGTCACGCTACGTTTACCGAGTCGCAGCTATCTTCGACTCACCTGCTGAACAATCCAGGTGAACAGTCTATCATAGGCTGCCTTGGCCAGCGCCAGTCTCGTATAGTTAGCATCCACCAGCGAATGATCCTTGCTGACCAGATCCCCTCCAGCGGACAGCACCCTGCTGACCATGGCGCTTCGGAACGCTTGCTCTGTCACTCCGAATGCAGTGACGCACTGTTTCAGAGGACCGCCGATGGTTAGCTGGCCGTCTGGGGTTTCCGTGAAGACCAGTTCTCCCTGGAAAAGAGGTTGTTTAGTTGTAGTATAAAAATAATAACCACGTTTATTAAAACACGGTTATGGGATGTATTGGACAATGTCAAGGATATCAGGAGCAGACGACCTGTATGGGACAGTGGGCGAAAGCCCAGCTGAGATGCTAAAGTTGCAGTTCAATCACCACCGTGGGGTGTTGTGATCTTTTTTCCGTTCTGGGTTGTTTTTAATAATAGTGCTTTTATGTGTTGTTTAGTGTTTTAATAATTAGTGCTTTAATGTGTTGTTTAGTGTTTTAATAATAGTGCTTTAATGTCTTGTATAGTGTTTTAGTAATAGTTGAACTATAAAAATTTAAGTTAGTTAATTTAAGTAAATAATTCTCTCAAAAGGGAAACAAAAAGAACAAGGGAAAGTTTTCATTAGTGAGTGAAGTATTTGCAATGTTATTATCAGTGTTTTAGTTTTGTATTGGCTACCCAAGCCTCTGTGTCTTTACCAGGAAACTCGGCTCTGAGCTGTCTCTCACCAGCAGCGTCGAGTTTAAGAAGATCACCGTCCACTTCATCAATCCAGCGATATTTGAGACTGCTGACTGGCCTACGCCTCGATGGTTACCAATTTGTCATCATAATGGTATCTGCAGTATTTATAAACTTACCAAAAGCACAACTCCGGCCACAATGCTCCATATATCATCCACCACTTGCGGCGGGAAGCCAAGCGCATTGAAAGCACTGTTGGTCTGCAAGTGAAGCTTGCTATCCTGAGCGGTGGTCCGCTCGTTGCCGAGGATCTTATAGCTGGCACTGGATGTGAGGCCGTATCGCTTCGTCTGGTGGTTGTTGGAGCTTAGGAGCTGGAAGAGGGTAGTGTAAATCAATTGAAATAATTGCAAATAGGAGTTGATAACCTAAGTTAATTTTTATAATTAAATGACAGGCATTTAATAAGTAAAATAAGATCTATACTTGTTCTAATGATGTCTGAAATAAAATTGATTATTATTATTAATTGATTTCAGAATGCGATCCTTAACGTTTGATGCATTGTTATGAGTTTCAAATAAAACTGGTAAGTGCGTATCAGATCGAGATGAACGGTCGTAACAGATACAACAGAGTTTGGGCGCTGGGAGGTGCGACACAGTTTTTAACTTATGCGCATTCCAGTGTTCCGTTGTATTTTAGACATAATACGATTCTGTTCATTCTAAATCATAATGTATTATTTATTACCTTTAAAAAAAAATTACCGAAAATTATAACGTTTTGTTTTTGCCATTTGGGACCCTGAATAGGATTAAATAGGTTTCGCTTCATGTCGTCTGTAAGATAAATTGTCTTCAAGGTCCGTACCCTTCTGAAAGTACTATTTACGGTTTATATTTTTACGTGTACAAAACAATACTCGAGAAAGCGGCTGGAATCATAAAACGTTGCATCAATTTCAACCGGATCTATATCGAAACACGACTACTAACAAATTCTTTTTGGAGTTCAACAATTACATACCGATATTACAATAATAAGATGGTATAATATTACAGCATAAACTAACAATGCTTGTGTCCATTGTACCACGTGCCGTGTTTGTAAACATACTCAGACGATTTTCGTAGCAGTAACATAAAACAAAACAGAACGCGTCTAACATGTTACGTACTGTGACGTACCTTGTTTGATATTACTACATTGATATAACGTTACTATATGATATTACTAGGCCGATATAACGTTTGCCAGTTTCAGTTTTGATTTGTGACAGCCTAAACTAAAAAAAAATGGCAGATATTAAAGAATATGATTTGCTGCAGGGTGTATTGTATATGGCGCCCACCACGGGGAAGATGCACCCCATTGTACGCCAAAACATAAAACCAGCGCGAATATTATACTGAGCAATATTTTTATGGTGTCACTGTTCCTACCTTTCACTCGTTTGATTCCAATTTTCAATGTATGAAAGTTCATCACACAAAATAATACCTTTTTAAACTTACCTGATAGAAAGCATGGAAGTTCCTCTCCCCTGGCTGCAAACTAACCACCCTACTCTTCTCCAGAAGGTAGTTGCTGATGTGTCCCCCCACGGGGTCCCCTTTGTAGTCGAAGTGGATGTCCATGTACTTGCCGAAACGGGAGGAGTTGTCGTTCCGGTTCGTCTTAGCGTTGCCGAACGTTTCGAGGATGGAGTTCGATTGGATCAGGACATTTTTTACTCTGGAAGTGGTAGCGTCAAATTATAAATAATACTGGACAATTCACACAGCAACCTCTATCCCCAAGATAAGCTGAACTATATTCTTACCTAATACAATACATAACATAGATAGATAATTTTTATTGTAAAAACCAGAACAGCCGGAACAGTTTTGATTATAAACCGCAACCTCCTGCGTCGCAGGCGGATCTTCACCCGCAACGTCACATAGGTTGTCAAAATGTTTGAATGCAATGGTTGTTATCAACACAAAAATCCCCAAAAACACTACAAATTATACGAGAAATTAAATAAGCTCCCAAAAAATTTGAGATAGCCCAGAGTGCGATGGCTTACGCACTATAATTAAAAACCTTAGAATTGAGCAACGGCAACACCTCGCGTCAAACGAACTAAATGTAACTTTAGTCTTTGAACAGGTTTGGATAACTGTAATTGTTTCCCCTGTAGGTGGCGTTAAAAGGCGCTTGAGCCGTAGAGGTCCCAAGGATTTTCGACGAAACCGACTAGGATTACTTGGCTTAGAGAGCACACCTGTACTGAGGGTGGGGCGCGGGTTCGAGTCCTGCCGAAATCGAAAATTTTTGAGAACTTTTTTAATTTCTTAGATATTGCCCAGGGTGCGAGGGCTTACGCACTATAGTGCGTAAAAATACAAAAACTTAGAATTATACAAGGTATAAATATCCCGTTCTAAGTAATTTATGTGGTATCCTAATGTTATTGTTTATATAGATCACAAAGTTAGCAACGAAAGGACACGAATTAGGTGTACAACGTACAAAACAACTAAGGCCCGTATAATGAAAGCTTGCTCAGTCATAGATCTATGCTTGAGTGACGTTTATGCCATAGAAAAGCGTTGCTCAAGCATAGATCGATGACTGAGCAAGCTTTCACAATACGGGCTTAGTGTGTTTAGTTTATGGAACAACTGGAAAGGCGACATTAAATGTCAAAAATGTTACAAATTTTGTAACATAAATTTCAATGGTCAGTAAAGAAAATAAAATCATAAATAACGAGACAAATACAGTTCAGGAAATTCAATAATTTCACGTACAGCTAGCTACCTTCGGTGCTGACTGCCCAAAACACGACCTATTGCTGTGCTAACACAATACAGTTCCGTGGCTAACACACAAAATATAATAAAATGGGACGATACTTTTTGGGTATTCGTTTACCTCGAATGTGTTCGTTGACCACTTGAGCTGTGATCTGGGTTTCTGTCAATGAGCCAAAAGCTAATTTTGGAACATCTTTATATTTTACATGTTATAATATCCTAAAATGTTTGGTAAGGACGTCTTTTGTTGTTCTAAATAAAACATGACCAACCCAACCAAACAAAGAATTACCTGTTATTCAGGATAAAGACACCGTCAAGTTCTATCGGAGTCTTCAAGAAAAACAAGAAAAGAGAGAGGGATCAATGGCTCTTACTCTGTCATACATAATAGTAAATCAAACATTTGCTGATTTTGTTTTATAAATAAATAAAAATTTGATTTTACCTGTCAATATATTCTCTGTGAACTTGTGTCGTATTAGCGGCGATATACTTCATGATAAACTTGGACGCTTCTGTCTTCCCCGCGCCCGACTCTCCTGATATAAGCACGCATGTGTCTTTGCCCTGAAAATAAATAAAGATTAAATTATAGATAATTATTATTCTAATCGTTCTGAGGTGTTGTTCCTTCTGAATTCTTATAAATGAAACTCTCTCTGCACTGACATCTCGCATGAGTGTATTGTGCATAATCAGGCCCTAATCAGTGATGGCCTTCCTCTTCAAACAGCATAGTACGAGTAGAACATTCATAGTGCTTCACGATTGCATTTTAACATCTCCGTGGGTGAAATAAATAACAAAAAGCTTTTATTTTAACACCAACAGTTATTACCTCAATGAGACGGGTCAGACAGAACTGAACTGAATTCGTCTTTCTTTATTTGGAAAACCTTTTGTGTCAAACTTAAGACAGTATTGTAAACTCATAAAAATCTAAAGTGGAAACGTTGACTTGAACAATGGATTGTGATGAATGATTGATGTAAATACATACGTATGTAAATACATACATATGTAAATTGCATATATATGTAAATACATATTTCTGTCCCTTCGCGGCTTTGTCGAAAATCAGAAAGCTAACGTTTCCAGTCTTCCTTCAACAATGGATTCTTAATGCTAAATATATACGTTCGCGGCTATTGTCAAAACTCAGTTTACGAGTGTGAAAACATGTATTCGGCACGGGCGATCAGCGGGTTGCCTTTCAACGTAATGTGTGCCTAATGTGGCATTGTTCACACTTGCTCCACGACGTGAATTGGATTTGCCAAAGGCGTTGCTAAGGCGAAAGCTCTTGAAAACTTTTATTTTTTCGTCGTTTGACCAAAATCTCACCAGATGGAAAGTGAAGATGTGGCTAGCGAGTTTCACGTAGGTCTAGATTCTAGAAGATATCTATTCACTCTCGTCTTGAAGAGACCCAGGTTGTAATTGACCGGAAAAACAGCAGCAGGGAGCGTGTTCCAAACCCCAGAGCGGTACGAATGATGAAGGTGGAGGAAAACCGCTTAGTGCGAGTGGATGGTACATTATGCTGAGACAAAGACCTTTTTGTGACTCGAGCAAGTTGTTTATTTTTGTGTCTCTTTTATAAATGATTGTTCCTGCTTGTACGAGTGACAAATAAAGATTTTTCTATTCTATTCTATTCTATATATCTACATCTACCAAGTAAGGGGGATGGTGAAATCAGATCATGTGATTCCTGTGAGCGTTCTTTTTACCTTCACACTCCATACTAATATTATAAATTTAGGTCTAGACCTTATAACATGGGCTACTTTTTATTCCGGACAGAAACTAGTCACACTGGACGTTTGGATGGAAGTTTGCTACCTCTCACGCTATAACCCTCCCCTGTCGGTAGTCGGGTAAAAACTACCTACTAATCAGATCGGGCTGAAATTGTATACAGATAATTCTAGGCCTGGAATAAAACATAACCTATTTTTTATCTCATAAATCAGTTCTCAGGCAAAGAAATAACCTTAAACTTTTTATAGATTAAAAACCACGCGTGCAGAAACTAGTATTCTATAAACGCTAAGGTATGGATGTATGTTTGCTAAATGAAAATGCATTGATAAAGTTTGTTCCATAAATCTGAAAATACATAATGGGCTACTTCTATCTAGGGAAACGTGTAGCAGGCAGAAGCCACATTTTCATACGCGGTCATCAAACCAATCTTGTAATACGGTAGTAAAACTTAACAAAACTTCTCATAAGATATATCCTTCTCATATATTTTCGTTTCATTTCATTTTCATAACATGGGGTATCGGGGTAAGACGTCAAATGTTTTAGTGACACCCGTGGTCCCGAAATGGAAACATTACCATAACGGCAAGTGCTCTGCTAGCAATGTCGCAATGTCGGGGATGTTCTACATTCAGTATAGGTAATTTCCTGAGCAATCAACGACATGAACCTATGAACAGTCTTCTTACCTGTTGACAAGCAGCCTCTGGTATGCATCAGCGATGGCATACAAAAGAAGAGGCACCTCGAACATCTGGCCATAGTACTGAATGTTTTGTTGGGTTGGGTCCATATACAATAATGTCCAGGGTCTTGTAGAGATTCACAGAGACTACGTTAGGTCAGTCTTCTTACCTGTTGTCGGAGCACCCTCTGGCAAGCGTCAGCGATGGCGTACACATGTGGAGGCACCTCGAACATCTCCCGGCCCCGATACTGGGCCATGTGCTGCGGTCCATATATGTCCAGGGTCTTGTACGGGTTCACGGAGACGAGTACCTCGCCGATGTATGTGTAGATCTTGTTGTGTTGGAATCTGTGGGCAAACGGATAAGGGAATGAGCTGGAATTTTATTTGTAACTTTTTTCATGAGGAGAACAGGTGCCGTGCCGAATAAACAACATTTTACAATTTATTGATTGGATGAAATGGAATGAAACCTTGTCCGCGCCGAGTGGGGCGAATTGTTACAAATGATTTGGTTCAATTCGATGCCCTAGCACTAGCAGGTAGCACTGGGCGCGTTAGACAGAGCAAATCCAGCCTAGGTAAGCCCTAGGAAAGGAACTCTTACTCACTTAGATCGGAAAAACAACAACAAATCTTTACATTTTGCTTTGAATGACTGTGATAAAATCCATCGCCGTCATCAGAGAAGCGTTAAATAAGTGATGATTGAATTAGCGATGCCATTCGCCCATTAGAGCCCGACTCTGCTAGTTACCTATTGTTCACGATCAATCTATAACTTGCCTTTCACACAGTCAAACACTACTTCTGTGTGGTGTGGTGACACGTAAAGAGTTTTTACCACGACACGAGTAACTCTATGGGTTTTAGATGGTTGTGGTCCAGCGTTTTGCCACCTTCTCACTTGATAAATAAGTGATGTTGTGGTCTTAAAATGGAGCACGCTTTCCCAGAAGGAACTTATTCACCCTGGATTTGAAGGCTCCAAGATTTTAATGTACTCTGGCGGAAAAACAGACGTTTTAAGCTCATTCCACTTTTTGGCCGTGCTTATTATGAAGGTAGAGCAGACTTTATCGGTTCGACACTGGTATATCACATATCGACCAGGTACGGGAAGCATTTTTCCGTGCGTCTGCTGGTCCTATGGTGGAAGGAAGAAGAAATAATAAGGAACTGTAATAAACGCTCTTGGAAATTTCGCATTAGATTAGCTTTTACGAGACATCAGAGATTGTTTCTGGCATAAGGTTTTTGTTATAGATCTTACCCGCACTCTGGGTATCTCAAAGAAATTAAATAAGTTCCCATTTTTAAAAAAAAAAAACCTTATAATTTAGCAAAGGCAACACCTCTCGTCAAACGAACTAAATGTAACTTTATTCTTTGAACAGGTTTGGTTAAACTGTAATGTTACCCCTGTAGATGGAGCCACCAGCGCTATAGTCCGTAAGAGGTCCCAAAGATTTTCGGTCTAAGGTTTCGTGACTTAGTTGGTTAGAGCACACCCGTACTGAAGGTGGGCGCGGGATCGAATCCTGCCGAAATCAAAAATTTTTGGGAACTTATTTCATTTGTTTATGGCATAGTATAAAATTTTACTTATTTATGAGCTTATTTTGTAAACCTAAATAAATAAGTAATTGATTTCTAAATGACCAACGCAATTCCTAATTGATCCTGACACTAACCATCACATACTCACCAAACCAATATTTAGGATATTGTGTTCGCAATAACTAAAATTGGCCTTATATATGAACAAGTTAATCTATGGTTTAACTTCCAGACCATAAATCATGTAAGTATCGCGTGTTTCATATAATAAGTTACGGGGTAGTCGGGTCGGCGACCCACCAAGCTTGCAGGGGCGGTGTCCGTGACTAAGCACTATCGGTACATCTGATGCTATCGGGGTGACATGCCTGTTACGCGTCACTTTTTGCACGGCTTTATTAGGAGTCTTAAAGACTTATTGGTTGTGACATATAGGTGACGGTGGACTAGCTATCTCGTAGGGACGGGTAGTTAAACGGGTAGTTATTAATATATAATAAATAGCAATTAATAATAATAAATAGTAAACAATTAGTAAACAATTAATAATAATAATAATAATCATTTCAGACCATAGAAAAGTTACATATATTATTTAACTTATGGTAATTAAAACAGTCGTGGGTTAGTTAGACGGTCTAAGGTAGCTAGTAATATTTTCGAATGGAATACCTATAACGTTATTAAGAGGCTCATCTAAAAGTATCGTAGTCAGGTCGTTACTTGCTGCTTCATGATTGAAAACCTTCCTTTGACATAAGAACTCAACACCAGAGCATGGCGTCACCCTAAGGGTCAAAATTCCTTCAAGAAACAGCGGAAATACTTGCCCTGCCATTATCTACGTTGATAACATCGACTCTGTTCAAACAAGTACAATTTGTATCGTGTTTTACTCAAACAAAAAGCTGTCTCTACCACTGATGACGCATCCCGCATACTCGATACATAATCTCACTATGAAATAATAACAAAACAATGTAGAGGCGAAATCAAATCGAAAACTAATTATCTCGATCACGAAAGGTAGACCAATTATTTAGATCAAAGTAGGAAAAATAGGTCAGGTTTCTAATGCTCATTGGTTCGAGTTTATCAAAGTAGATTTTCAAAATATATATAATATATTCAATAAAGTTTATAATTATAAGTCCACAGTTTTTGTAACGTCATTATTAGATATTATAGCTAACTTTTGGCAGATCGCTAACGAATGATTAACAAGCTAATTTACCAAATATCGGTAAAGACCCGAAGAACTTTTTAATTATAATAATGAAAATCTGTTAGCTACACCAATTTTCATCAAACATAACAAACACTTTGGTTGACGTCACCTTTCTAACACAAAAACTTAATTAAAATAGAAATGAAAAAAGACAGATTACACACGCCCAACTTATAAAATAACACATTTTGTTATCGGGTATCAAAATGTCAATGGTAAATGTTCTAGTTAGTTTCACATCTACCAGTTGACTGTTTTATGGCAAGGTGCGCGTACGCTGACGTCACCCCGCGAGCCTCCGGCACTGCTGCGTATTCTGTGGCCGTTTCTCGTTCAAGATCACAGCTGAGGTTAAGCTATTTCAACATTTATTATTTTGCTTGGCTTTGCGCTAAATATACTAAAATAATAGTGGTGATTCTGTTGGCACAAAACCTAAACTAAACTATCAATATTTATATCGTTATCTGACGTTATTAATGGGTGACTTTCTCTGCAATCTGAACCATCCATACACATACTTCGACGACGTGAAGCAAGTAATAAAATGAATAAATACGACCAAGAGGGATTCATTGTTTGACAACCTACTGTTCGAATTTCCATCACAACTATGATGCTATTATGTATATCAAAACTCCAGGATACTCCACTTAAAAAAGCTCTCCATGGCTTCACTGCTTCCTTACACAATAAGACTTTCCGACCTACTCCCTCTTATTTAAACAAGCGACACTGTAAAACAATTATTTATAACAAACCTTTTAACTCTTGGTGTGGAGTCAGTGTATAAATTAAGTTACATGCAGTTTTAAAGGTCATATTGTGTTATACCGAAGGTTCGCTGGATGCTGTAGAGATAGGGATGAAAGGTCATTTTTCTTATCTCTTATAAATGCATCAAACACCTAGTAATGAGAGAACCTTCCACTTAGCAATTTGCACACAAAAGAACAAGAAATAATGGGTCAGATGACTCAAGACTGACTCATTGTTAGCGTCATTATTTATTGTAATAGTTAATGACAAGAACCTGTCCAGTTTTACTACGAAAAGGGAAAACGGAGAAATAGGTCGAGAGACGTCAAGGGATTTACAGAAAACTGAAATATCCATGGAACTACAAACAGACAATTCCACGGAGAGATGACTTCACACTATACGAATTCCTTGAATTAATGAAAAAAAAGTTCATTGGCTAATTTAGATTGACATACAATTAACTTCAATTCTATTCATTTACTTTAGTTATTACGGTAACACACATCAATTACGTTTTTTAAAGGACTCTAGATAGTCCAGTCAATTAAGCAAAAAAAAGGGGCCCAACCTCGGAATGAGATAATAAGCTGTAAACTCGTAACCTACATTTTGATATCTTAATAGTCTCCTCAAAAGTTTCATCAAATCTTGTGTCGCGCCGTAAATAATTCAACGTCAAAGGTCACCAAAATCAGTTTTTTGGTCAGTTTTGTTTGTCGTCGTAAGAGGGAGGCCTATGTCCAGCAGTGGAAGTGTATGTGGGCAGATATGATGATGAATGATATGTCAATAATTTGATACCTTGATACAAGGTATTATTCACTGAGATTCACGGTTGACCTTGCATTACAGTGAATGACTGAGCGGTGCAGACTCTCGGCCCCCTATCTCAAAACCGGTTGGACGTATGAAAAACATTTGAAACAAAATTTCCTGCAAATTTCATGCTCTACAACTTTATAACAGAAGTTAACATCATTGGAGCTATAGAAACCGAGATAACCGCAAAAAACTAATGTTTGTGACCTTTGACCTTGAATAACTTACGGCGCAGGCACGAGATTTTATGAGACTTTTGAGACAACTTTGGATACCAAAATGAAGGTGTATACGAGTTTACAGATTATTATCTATCTGTCATTCTCAGGTGAAACACCCAATTTCACTGGACTATAGATAGATAGAGATATACACAATGATGATTATTTATTAATTATATACAAATGACCTCTGACCTCGTCAGTAATGTACTATAGACGAAGCAGAACCTTTTTTTTATATACGTTCGAGGCTATATAGCCTCGAACATCCTGAAAGAGCAAACTGAAGCACTGGCTCACTGACAACAACTTCTACAGCTATGAGAAATTCTTAGCATGTAAATGTGACTAAATATAATGTATAAACTAAGTAGATAAACTTTTTGATATTATTCTTTATATTTTTTCTATTTTAGTTGTATTAGCGAGATTCAATATGATTTGTTTGACAATAATTTAATTTAAAATTGCTACGGACATAATACAAACTGCTGTGTTATGTAACTAAAACAAATGTGACGTGTTATTCATGAAATCTACGAAATAAATAATTATTGATTATTATTATTGAAGTTCGGCCTACCCACCATATTCCGCTCATTACTCTTTCGCGGTGGAAACCCGGCTTTAGAATCACTAATGTCAATACTTGGTGTATATGTGCATGCCAAATAGATGTTTATCTAAGAGTGTGATGCGACTCCATAGTACCAATGATGCACCCGTGTGAGTCACAGAGCTGTCACACATAACAACAATAGTAGGTACAGTTCAACAGAGTTACCATTATCACACTTATCTTATAAGTTATCATAAACCCATCGAGACTACACTCGACGCCATCTGATAAAATGTCGATATTACGGAATTATTTATCAGCTCCGGTGTTTATCCACCAGGTGATATTGAAACAAACATTTCATAGATACTTTAAACCACATATTTTAGCATAACATTGGTCCGTGTTATCCAACTTCTACTTTTTACTGTGGCTGTGGTTTGAATGAAATTTCTAACGTGTCCAAGAATCTTGTCTAATAAAGGGAATAAAGCACTGAGTTTTCGACACCAGTGCCACACTTACCATTTCAAGATAAAATCGTAAGCTTTCATATAGAGAGCGAATTAAGGTCCTTCCGAAAAGTATATGTAGTGTGTAACTCTGATGTAAAAGGAATCAACTCTTTGGACAATAATTTTGATAGAGTCAATAAATAGCGATTCTTGATGATACCGCCGCGCCGCGCTGTGGGGACAAACTCGAAAAGTTGTTGTAGAATTAAGAGGCGAGACTCTCCCGTTTGTTGAGGTGAAGGCCAAGGGGCCTAGGATATCGATATGATACGTTCGAGTGGTTCAAAATATTACAAAATTATAAGAGTTGAGCAGACGATATCACTAACGTCGCGGAGTGAACCTGGATGAGATTCGCTAAGTACCATGTAGAGTTCCCGCCTTGCCAGCGCTTGGCAATCTTTGTATATTTATCTCATCACTCACAAGAAGATACATCAGTCATCCCGAGTTCAGAACGCTGCTGTAAGACGTTGAAACGTCGGAAAATAATAACAAAAAGATACTAAGACACTATCGCTATACTCTAACAAAAATACTAAAATAAGTACCTTATTAACTGCAATTAACCGCATCTAAGAAAACAAACCGTAGTTATTTAAAACGAAGTTGAAGTTGAGTTATGGATGACGATCACCGACAAATATTTATTTTATGAGGTGGTCAAGGTAGCTCCATTGCCTCACCTAAAGTAATTAAATCAAAATGCATACGCGAAGCCGCCGCCGCCGTCTTGTTCAATGATGATAGGCGGCTTTGGTTTTTGAAGGTTTAAAAGTGCCAAAAGGGTTTAAGACATTATCAAAGTAGCTGGGCACACCTGGATGCGATAAGCACAGCACAAATTAAGGCAACATATCCAGTAGTAGGAGACATAAAGGGCTGGAAGGGCTGTAATCATGACGATGATGATGGGAGTGCCAAAAGTAAAACATCATAGCAGGAAGACAGACAATATACCAAACCTTAATGAGACGGTCAAGGCAAGCAGACTCGGCCTCTACGTATGACACAAGTGGCATACAAATACGCTGCTTACGCCATGTGAGAAAGCGTGTCAGTCCTTGCAGGGTGCACACCGAGACAATTAACCACAGTCCGTGGACTCATCGAAGGTGGTCTAAATCTATCTAATTAATAAACATGCCGAATTAACGATAGGATATAATAGAGAGGGACCATAAAAACGACGCGAGAGAGAAGAAGAGAAATCCCGATCAGAAAAGAATATAATTAAAACCGGAGAATATACACGCAAAATGTACTCGTCAAAAGTTGAATTGAAATTGAGAAGTAATATTACATAAATATAGAAATGATAAAAGGACAACACAACACTTCAATCCAACCTCAAAATATGAAGTCCCAAGAGCTTTAGCGGATTATGATGATGATAAGGCTTGGTCATGTAATTCCCTCGCTGGTACTTACGAAATGTTTCATAAAAACGCACATTTTTAATTCAATTATGGTTATAACGAGTCACTAAAGTTTTTTACTTGAACATTCATCCTTAATAGGACAAGTATTTCTTTTGACTCGGACGGAACCACAACAGCACTAGTTTGTTCATACTACACTGCTTCGTCTACCTCCTGAAATAAGTGAATCTAGATTTTATAGACTACCCTCCTTCCTACACACACTACACAGTAGAGCCTAAATGTAGGTGGTCAAAAAACAAAGCTACGAGACGACGCCGACGTCTTCGATGCATTCGGAAGATTCGACTGACGAAGCTGGTTAAGATAAGTTCAAGTACCGCGAAGTCGTTCCTTTAAAGCTGGTCCAGGACGGCAAGGAAAATACATTGAAATGAAATGAAATGAAATATTTATTCAAAATAAGTTGATTTTACAGACTTACGTAGCTAGTGACACAACTGACTATTCAAACTAACCTAGAAAACTTATACTAGTGACAAATAAGGATTAATAAGTCATTATTTTGTTAGGGTTGGTAAGTTGTAAATAACAAGACCTGAAAACTCAAGTGACTTTCCTCCGTACGAGTTTGCACTGTATGACGGCAGGGAGTCGCGCTCTTGCACTCACGGCTTGTTCGTTCACCCATAGGGTTTATAACATAATATAATATAATATTTTTATTCATTGTGAAGCAGATGTAAAGGTTCATATTCCACGCTTATGTTTGTTACATAAATAAGCTTATAGTTAATCCTTGCTTGTTATATAAAACTAAGTAACTTAACTTAATTAGATGTTAATGTTAATAAGAGAACAAAAAAAAAAATAAAGAGAGGCATTCGCAGCCACATCTGTTCGAGATTAATTAAACGAACGGGTTATGCAGTAAAATTAGCTTTAAGACATCACGGTAAATAAGACCATGTATGAATCACATCGGGGTGATGTAATTGCCATGGCTTGTTCGTGATAATCGACTTGCCATTGTAGTTCGCATCGTCCTGAGTTGTTTAAGCATCTATTTTAGTTATGAAGTGCTTTTAAATTTAAACAAGAATCCATGACTGGATTATTTTATGCTTAGGCGTAGCGAGCAAGTTGATTAAATGCAGCCAATAATCAAAGGAAAAAAGAAAGGGAAGAAACAAAGTTACTTTCGAATATATAATATTAGTATGGATAGTAGGTATGGAACCATACTGAAAAGAACAAAATGAACGGAAAACACATAGTGGCTAGAGTAGCGAGACAACGAAAAAGGCTCAGTAAAAAGTCACATTTGTTAAATTTAGAGCCGCAGCACAGCTGAAATGCCGCAGTCCGAATCGTCATTGTTGACACAACCAAACCGCACCAGCACGTGGCTTGAATTACACCCGCCTTATGATATTACTTCAGGTCACCGGCACACTCACACCCACGCGACTTTCGATAGAACTCGTACACACCGACAACCACACATAGACAAGACAGTACTACCAATACTTACCTACAACAATACTATACTGAAGATTTCTTCTAAGGTACCCCGGCAAGCAGCATGAACCGTAATAAAACAACGTAAGTTCAAAGATAGCGAGCGAACGAAGAAACTGTTTTAAATACAACGGAAATAGGTTCGAAACGCAAAGCAATAACGACGTTCTTGAACCGGATATCAACACATCGATTTGAATAAGGTTGCCGAATACTATCGGCTGAGGAACGCCCGTCATTTCCTATTGCCTATGGACGTATTATAACCTACCAGCATTATAGCTATTGAAGCTATGCATAGAAAAGTTATGAGTATAGAACAAGCTATATGTAGATAGAGCAATGGGTATGGAAATGTCATAACTGCAGCCGGGAAGTCAGCAATTTCCGTTGCAGCACACAGACAGGTAGGAAGGTGGTGGAACTGATAGATCATGCAATTGCAATAGGAATACGTGTTTTTCATGAGATAACAATGGAGATTTTCAACAGGCATAGTTTATGCACAGATGGAATGTTTTTGTATTGATTCACAAAGGGTTTATCTATTTCTTATGAAGAAAGATGTAAAGAATTTCTTGATATGTACTTATGTCTAATCAATAAATAATAATTTAATAATAATGCTGGACAATACACACATCATCATCTAGCCCCAAGCTAAGCAGAGCTTGTGTTATGGGTACTAGATGACTGATATACATAATACAATATGTTAAACATTTATGTAGATATTTTTTTATCATTCTTACATATAAATACCCAGACCAACCGGAACAAATATTTGCAGATCGTATAAACCTTTGTCCCAAAATGGGATCGAACCCGCAACCTCCTGCGTCGCAGAAGGACCTTCACCCGCCGCGCCAAATTTGTCGTAAACTCCGTCTTCCAAACACTTCGGTTTGCCACAAAACAGAAATCTTGAAAGCATTGGTTTTGGTGGCATGAATCTTTTCAATGTGACATGATTTAAACTGGCTTCAAATGAGTCCATTATTTCGGCGTCCAAAACTGCGGAATGCGTTGCGTATGCCACACTTCAAAGCACTGATGTCAAACACCTCGGTTGTAGTTCTATTTGCGGGAAACGCACCATTTAACGATGGTGCTCACGCTCAGGATGGTGAGAATGTGTGAATCCATAGCGATGTCGGAAGAGACGTTATAAATAAATGGCATTCATTCAACTCATTGGATTGTTGAGGAATTGGGAGCAATTTTGAGATGTCATGCGTTGGGTATTTGAAGCCTGGATTTGTCCAAGAATATCACATTAATATTATAAAGCGAAAGTTTAGACGTTTGGATGGATGTTTGTTAAAACTACGGAACGGATCGGTGGGAAATTTGCATACAGATAGTTCTAAACTAGGAATAAAACTTAGGCTGTTTTATCCCATAAATCAGTTCCCATGGGATAGAAATAACCTAAAACAACGCGTGCGAAGCAGCAGGCAGATACTAGTAGGCAAAAATATAGCTTGTTATGTTTGAAATCCATAGTTGCTAGTTTTTGTAAGAAAATGAAGGAAGTGTAATGTTTGTGCAGTCAAGAAAATTGAAAGAGTTGAAAAAAATAACGGACATTTATTCATGATATGTCTTCTATTTTGCTTTGCAGATTATATTTAATATATTTAGCAATATTTCTCATCTACCTGGAACTTAAGGTCTACTTACACCTAGCAAGGGGTAGATACAGTCTGATAATGATGAAGATGGTACTTATCTTATGTAATGTCTCCTTCTCAATGTTGTTTACTGGTGTAAAATAAAGAATTTTTGTATTGTAGGTAGATGGATGTTCTAGAAACGGTTCGTGCTTTCAAATAACAACTTTATTAACCGAGCGAGCCAAGCGTCTCCGCATCAACTACTAGCAAAAGTATGGATTTTGTCAGGATGTGTACGTACTCCTCTACAGGTCGTATTTTACGACCGATCTGAACGCAACTTGGTGTAGGTACAGATTCTACGATTTTATAGAATTTTTTAGCTGTCGGGTTTTTTTGATTAAAGCTTAGTTCCTCCAAAAAAAGGGCAAAACGGGGGCTATTAAATATCTCCGCTTTAAGACATCTGATTTCGATGATTATTTTTTTAATTGAAAGGTACTAAGTAATTTTAATTTGTTCTCATAAAAAAATGGTAAAGATCTGATGAGGATTTTTGCCATGACGAGCAAAATAGCTCTGCAAAAAGCCATAATCAGCATGAGAGCATTTACTGTATTATTATTGTTGTTCAACATTTTTAATAATTTGAGTAACAAGTAAGAACGTCAATAACTAATTGTTGGAAAAAAGTTAAGTGCTCGCGAGGTCTACTGTTCGTAGAACTACTAGTAATACCACCGACAGTTGAACCTTTCTAATGAATGCCCTACAAACTTCGGTTTGATGACTATGGCACAAATTGAACGGAACGAGCATGGCTAATAAAGATCCCATGACCAGTTAGTGTAAGTATGTTACACACACAAAACACCGGATTTGAAGAGGCGAAAGGCAATGAAAGTCATTGAAGGTGCATCGGGTTAGGACGGCACAGTTGTAAGGCGCAGAAAACGCTATACCATCTGTTTTCTAAGGGGTTTTGTAATTTACATCTAATGAAATTATTATTAGGAAGCAATACAAGCAAATCGTCGGGTAATCTTAGGTATGGCTCAAGTTGGTTATAAATTATAGCTTAGCTTCCTAGGTGGTCTAGAGAGGAAACAAGAAGCTCTCTCTATCAGCTACCGACAACCGATGTGGCGCGGCGGGTGAAGGTTCGCATGCGACGCAGGAGGTTATTGGGTTTGATTCCTGCTTGGGACAAATGCTTATACAATCTACAAATATTTGTTAGGGTGTTATAATTATTTTTTATGCATAATAAAACAAGATCCGTCAAGTGCGAATGTAACTCACAAAAACTATTTTGAAATGTACAAACCGATACCTTTCATTTTAAATACTATTTGCCCCCCCCCCCCCCCCCCAATGGCGCCCGAAATGTATAATTATTTCAAATTTCAAGTTAATAGCTTAAGCGGTAGTTACTGAAATATTCAAGAAAGAAGAAGGACGGACAGTGCGAGACCATAAGGGTTTCAAAATCGATCTCGAAACCCTAAAATCGATATATTATTATTAAATTTATCATCTGTAATGCACACCCATAACTCAAGCTCTGCTTAGCTAGGGTCAAAGTGATCCTGTGTGGATTATTATTTATTTCCGTGTTTTGAGACTGATATGATACTTATCGAGTCGAGTCCTGTCGTCGATTCGATCAGAGTACAGACAAAACTAGATAATATAACTTAATGACTCTATAGTAAGAAGAAAAGAGAGCTAAAAATATAATGTAGTTTTACGCTAAATTAAAGAGCAGGGCTATCAATGCACGGCACGTTCATGGTAAGTTTGTGAGTTGTGTTGTGTTGCGGGCGATATCGCGTCGTGCAAGATGTGACCTCCATCGATGCGGCCACACAACTCATGTACAGTTGTAATAACTACACATACTTGCACTTCTGCAGGCGAGATTTTGTACGACCTGATTTTAAAGTTAAAAGATGACATCGCAAAATATGCCTGATTTCTAAGAAGCTTAGAATTTATTTTGAGAGAGAGAGAGAGACAGTATAACTACTATAACTACTTGTGCTAGATTTGTAGTGTTTAATAATAAAGTTTTTTTATTTATTTTAATAACAGGGATGACTTGAACAGTGAAATCTTGAATAATTTGTATTTTAACCGACGAAAAAACGGAGCAGGTTTTCAAGTCGACGCGTATATTTTTTTTAAATGGTTTGAATGTTTTGAGAAAATTAATAAACGACTTCAAATCCCTAACAGTTTAACTAATATACCTGGACCACCTGGGGATATTTTTCAATAAAATAGCGACATCATTTTCAAAATCAGTCCTTATTGGATGGAAAAAACGACGAATATACACTATCGTAAAAAAAACTAAAATAAAAAACATACGTACAGCCGAACATAGAACCTACTCTTTTTTCAAAGTCGGTTAAAAAACACGTAGCTCAATAATAGGCAGTCAAGATGATCATGATGTTATGATTGAGCAACGAAAAATGATGAAGACAAATCTCGACCTTGAACTATAATAGTTTCTGAGCACCAGAATAGTTCCAGCTTTCGATTGGATTATTTTTAAACTGTCTTATGGATCTTTAAGAAATCCCGAGGTAATGTATTGTAGTCTTTATTAACCGACTTTAGGAGGAGGTTCCATTTTTTGCTGTATGTATTTTTAATGTACGTTTGTAGATTCGCTATATTTATTAACAAATGTATCCCCGAGGGACTACTTAGTATTTATCCCGTCAAGCTTAAAAAGAAAAATCACGACCATTAGCTACAACAATCTTGGTGATATCTTCACCAATTCTTAATAGATGAGATTTAGATTTTGATGAATATTTCGTACATACATACATACGATTTGATCAGTATACTGAAGTATACATCATATGTATACTTAAGGTGGTTTTTTAATTGATTATTTTAGTTTAATCCTCGAGGAATTGAAAACGTATTCAAAACATCATCACATGATAATTTTCATAATCACTGGTAAAAATGGTTTCCATGGCCAAGGGGCGTAAGCAAGAGGTCTTTTCAGTCGTCGTTCCATCCACGTGTCCCCATCACTCATTATTAAACTAAATTAGACTTTAATATGAAAAAGTTGTCTACCCATTTTCACTAATTAGGAATTTGAAGTCAGTTTATTTTTTTTAAGACACGCCAAATGATCCATACTCACCATGTAGTAATATTATAAATTCGAAAGTAACTTGTCTGTCTATCTGTCTGTCTGTTACCTTTGCACGCCTAAACGGCTGAAAGGATCTCAATGAAATTTGACACGGAGGTAGATGGTATCCCGGGGACGGACATAGGCTACTTGAAAAGCGCGTCCGAAGCCGCGGGCATCAGCTAGTTGTTTTCATAGTAAAACACAGGCAAGGGTTACATCATCGTCAGTTGTGAAAATCATTTTTTGCTGCTTCGTACAAAAAGAATATTGTTTGAATAATGTATCAACCGCATTATAGAAACTTATTTAAAACTTATGAGCTCATCGTCATTGCCGAAATTATAAGCACATACGATGCAGTCAGACAAACATGTCTGCGACTCCGCATCATGCATGAATCAATAGATGTGACTAAATTTACCAAAATACAGGTGACTATAAAATAAGAAATCGTTCGGTGCTACTTTTGTGGCACTCTTTCAATTTTCCAGTTTTCGTATTAGGAAGCGTGACGTAGGTAAAAACATTTCACATTAAAGGACCGTAACACATCTCCGCCGCGAAATTATAGCGACCGCAAAGCGAGTTCCGCTGCGCAATATTACTACTTTACTACATTTCTCACCGTTCAAGTAGCGGAATATAAATTTTCGACTGACACAAGATTATGCGAAACAAACGCGGTTTTGCAGCTGGCGTCCAAGCAGATCGGAATCGCAGGAGAAAGAGATAGAATCATAGTCAAATCTACATCGGACGAGTCATAGCAAAACTACTGCGGTTCCGCTGCTACGATATCGCGGAGGAGATGTGCTACGGGCCTAAATACCCCAAAAAACTGAAAGAGGATGGAAATGTACAGGTAAATATTGTGTAAATTGTATAAGGTTACGTTTCCGCTGGACAGCGGAAGACGATTTCTATGAAAACCCATAATAAGCAGTAGGTAGGTAGAAGGAAAGTAAACAATTGCGACGTTCAGGTCTCAGCCTTAAAAAAATAAAGAACGGTTTTCGTGCCTACATAAGAATCGAAAAACAGAAAAGAATATTCGTAAGTGTTAAATTTGCGTAGGAGACAATGATAAACCACGATCTTGGCAGACAGGATGATGGAAAGTAAATAGGCCAAAGTAAATTAGACGACCGACCAACTTATGCCTTACTAACGCTCGATTTTTAACCATAGCGGAGAGAAATATGTATGAAACAACTTCTAATTTCGTCGTACTACGTGATAGTCAATTAACCATTATTATGTTTTTTCAAGACCATTTTTAGGAGTTTGGCATAGTCCTAAAAGTGCATAATACTTGAGTTAGACTAGCAGATAGCATAGTCACTGTGCTGTAGGCTCTACAATATAGATGTCTGCTAAGGCCCGTATTATGAAAGCTTGTTCAGTCATCGATCTGTGCTTGAGCAACGCTTTTCTATGGCATAAACGTCACTCGAGCATAGATCTATTACTGAGCAAGCTTTCATAATACGGACAAGTCTCCGCTATGCACACAGTAGCGACCGGCCCTAAAGCATGTGAAGCCAAGCTCTCGAAACATCAGCCAAAGTAGTCTTATCTAAAGAGGGTGCAACTGTTGCAGTAAACACTTCATTCCTCATGCTAATAAGCCTGTACCTACAAAAGTGTCGTATGTTTTTAGTAATCTACTGTATTACTGTATAACGAAGAACTCACTCTTCCAGCAGTTTCACTAAGTAATTTGAAACACCGTCATTATTAACACAAACAGCCACCGATAAACATACCGCTAAACCTAAACTGTCATAATAACTCAAAACAATCATACACTTATGAAATACATTTGCGCAATATAAAATGGTTCCCAGCTTGTTTCCCAAGGCTTGCAATAGCAGACATTGTTGTGTTATCATCATTTCCTGATCTAAACTTGAGTGATGGTAGAAGGTACTAGAAGCAGGTGAGTGGTTCTGGGTCTACTCTCAACTAGATAGAGGTTTCACGACGCACTAAAATTAAAAATTAGATTGAGACAGAAATAAGTTTACGAACTGAACCTACTATCACAGCCTACCTATATGCATACAATCGTTCGACGAAGACGTGTTGACAGGGCAATCGTGCGGGGGCAAGGGACGAGGGGGGACCGCACTTGCATACATCCACCGCCTTAGTAACTCCCTCCATATTTTTCAGGGATGACCGTCTGGTCTGACGCATGTTATTTGATTTTGTAATTTGTCAAACTTTTTAATTTTCTATTAAAATGTTTTATACGAGGTAAGCCGTTAGAAATTGCAACTCATCAATCTTCATCTTTTAATTTTAATAAATATTTCCGCTTCCATCAATTTCCCCGCGCGCACGCGGATTAATTCTTGTTAATATTTTACTCATGGGTATCGCTTTTGACTAAATCCAGGGTGTTAAATACGAAAATGGGGTTATTTTGAAAATCCAAGATGGCGGATTAATTTTTATTTATCTTTTATTCATGGGTATCGTTTTCGCCTAACTCGAGGGTGATAATAAATGTGAACATCGGGTTATTTTTACAATCCCAGATAGCGGATTAATTTTTATTAATATTTTTACTCATGGGTATCGTTTTCGACTAACTCGGGGGTGTTAAATACGAAAATTGGGTTATTTTTACAATCCAAGATGGCGGACTAATTTTTATTAATATTTTACTCACGGGTATCATTTTTTTGTCAAAGTGATCCAAAGTGGAGTATGACACTGGAAAAAATTAAAGAACATACCTAATGATACCTGCAAGCGCGAAAATTTTTTCTTTTGGACAGTTTTTGTTATGGTTTTCAAATGATTCATTCGGGATAATTAAATAGAAAATAATACGATATAAATGAGTAAAATTTGAAATAATTAACTATCCACCATCTTGGAATTCAAAAAATACCGCATATTCGTAATCTACACCCTCGAGTTAGTCGAAAAAGATACCAATGAGTAAAATTTTAAATTAAAAATATCCACCATCTTGCATTTGAAAAAACCCCATGTATTCGTAATCTATGCACTCAACTTCAGGCAAAACGCCTTCCATGAGAAAAATGTAAAAAAAAATTGCCACCTTGGATTTGAAAAATCACCAATATTCGTAATGTTGATGACGATGTTCACCTAAAATAAATAAATAAAAGTTTTCATTTGAAACTAGCATAGTGACAACCCTGGTTTAAATACGCCGTCGCGTCACTTGTTGACATGTACCGCAATATGAATGGCGTCGGCCTACTGTATGTTATATTTATACTGTGCTACTATTATGTATAGGAACGGAACCTACCTTACGTCGTCAGATAATATAAGTATATTTTACGTACAGTTCTTTGGTACACTTTTTTTAAATTCTAGTAGGTATTACGTCGAAACGATGACAAAAAAGCGACCAAGCCTCGCGAAAAATTAGCGTTGACCCACTACCCAGATATTTAAAAAGAACAGAGCAAGATTCCAATGGTATTATTGTGTAAGTGGCTTTATGTAACTACATAAAGCCACTTACACAATAATACCATGATAGGATTACTATCCTATAGCAGGCACGACCAGACAAAACTTCGGTGATCACCGTTATCACCAGCGGCGGAATGTGAAACCCAAAACAGGATCGGATTGTTATGAAAATGAAATTCTTATTTTGAAAGAAGGGCGCCATTCGAAGTTAGGAAGCCATCCACTGTGTCTAGGCATTTTTGAAGGTACGGTTTTATGTACTCTATCTCATTTTGATGTAAAAAAAGATTTCTATTGGCGTTTTAAAAATGTCTTGATAGACAGTCTCGTTAGTGTGATGTCTGGTAATGAGCAGTAAGTGCGGTAGGCATTAGCGAGGTCAACAACCGAGACCGCTTATGTGTCAGGTTGTCAGGTCACAGCCCGGCCTGGAACTGGCCAAATTGCCAGTTCTGACTTCTTACTTACTTAGTAGAAAGATGGGACAATAAGGTATAGTATACTTCACTTCACTTAAGCCTGAGCTTAGGCTGTATTTTTGGAAGACAACGAGAGTTAATTCGGCTCTTTGTCAGCTTTTAAAGGGTTCCATTCAAAATTGTATGACATTCTAACTTATGGGGCCTGCGGATGATGATTTGCCCATACAAACGTACTACTAATAATTCGAGCATATTTCCACCATATCATGTTGTTATGTATTCGAATAGTATTAATCTAGGTCCCTGGTTGTTTTTTTCTTAATAATACACATCATCGTAGACAGAGCGCCATAGCGCTGGACAGAGCGCCATAGCGCTCTGTCCACCTGTGTGTAATAAATAATACACACCTATAATGAAATGTAAGCAAAAATATGAAAAATGCGATTTTGCATATTTTACGTCGAAAATGACATCTTTTCGTCCTATTTGTTTTGTATTAAAAACAACAATATCTTACGTTTTGTTTTATAAGGAACATAGATTATATCGTCTAGTTACAGAACAACAACACTATGTGGAAAATACAAAAAAATTCAGTCATCATTTTTGGTATTACGAAACATAATATTTTACGAATTGAAGTTGCGAGCAGCTGTCGCCGGATCCTTAAGACGTTGCATTGGATCGGCAAATGTAGTAGTAAAAACGAATTTGCATACTAGCTTATCGATGCGAAATTGAGGAGTCGCGAAAACATGATTTGTATCGTAGATACAAATAAATTTATATGAAATTAGGTAATATTTTTATTATAAAAAACGCAGAGTACAGACTCAACCAACATTCGACCGGAATTGAAAGAATTCACGTTTATGATACACAAGCAACACACCTGTCAGTGGCCAGGGTACAATTGATACCTACGCACCTTATCTTGAGATATAGCTCTATCAGTTTACTAGATACCTGTACCTACAAAAGTGATTATCAAAGCACCTGCCTGATAGACTAAAAAACCTGATGATTTAGAAGGAGTAGGGGGAGGGGGCGACAGCTTCGGGAAAAGCCAGAGGCCTTTGATAGGAGCGGGTCAAGGGAAGATGATGATGCCGACCAAATTTGGTAAGTACTTAGTTCTAAAATAGGAGTTAACCTAACATATAAAAATTGATTGGAAAATACAAAATTGCAGTATGTACTTATAAGAATCTACAGGATTTAGAATTTACTTCACATTATTATAATAATGGGTAATATATTACTAGCATTTTTTTCTTTTTTTTTCGAAGGTCACAACACAAAACCGTTTCTAGGACAGATTATAAGAGCTTAACACACCGCAAGGCCGCGCCGAGGACTCGCGGCAGGACATGTGCGTCGTAAGCCATGAAAGAGTTTAGGGAAGGCATATCATACAAGCTGTAAAAGCACCACGTTACGGTACAGGTACTCGTATATACCTATCATCAACGTAACCTTTCCGAGGGAATCAGAGCACGAAAATAGTCAGCAAAAAAGGTCCCCAAACCATAAAACTACAGAAACCTGACGGTGACTTAATTGGGTCGCTGGTGGATTCGTGTCGCACGGGTGTTGTTAATCTTTGTTGGGTTTTATATATGCCACCTTGGCAGACCACTGATACAGTTTTTGACGATGAAATTAAGGGAAATGTATATCTTGCAAAAAGGCAGTCAATTGCAATGATATAGCTCTGTATTTATGGTGTTGTAGTTTTGGAGCAATTATTATTGGTTGTTTTTACTATATCTTTTTGATTTAAAGTACAATTTTATCATTGATAAAGAATATTTTGGGAAAATAGAGTGCCCAAGAGTGGAAGTCTTAAAACATCACGCAGATTCCTAAGGAAACGATAAAAATATTTGGACGTCAACTGTTTTCATATGCAACTTTATTTACTATTTTAATATCATTTCATTTTACTATAAAAACTATCGTATTTTGAGGAATTCATTACATTCATTTAATGAATTTCATTTTATAACAATTCGTATGCAACAGATTTGTGAAGACATAAATAGTCGTCCTAAAGCGCCACTTGATCCTCGATGTGCAATCAGAATAGGGAAACAAAACAATGTTAATGTTAGTCACCGATTTGCGATCACGTGTTAGGATTTAGTAGCTAACCTTGTCCTTGACAGGTATTACTCAGAACTAAACCGTTATCGACATAAGCCTACCTCGCGATAAATAAATATATTTTTATTATACAAGAGTGCAAACATGTTCTAAATCACGATGTTCTAAATTCAATTTACTTTATCCTCCAGCGGCTAAAAACGGCTTTTGCACTAAGATATCGAAGAGCAAAAATACTCTTTCCTCGATGAGGTGGGATGAAAAGTTACGTGTTGCACTCGAGTGTATAGATTTTTTACCTCGTGCTCTTTTGATTCCCTCGCTTAACACTCAGGATTCAATTTTTTTAATCACTAGCGCAGCGAGTGATTCGATTTTAGAATCCTTCGCTTGCTCGGTCATCAAAATTGAGCACGCGGTTCAAAAGCAACTTTACACAGTAAATTGCTGCAAAGTAAATTGAATTTAAAACATCGTGCACACGATGACGTTCTAAATTCAATTTACTTTATCCTTTTGCAGATAAAAACGGCTTTTGCACTCAGATATCGAAGAGCAAAAATATCCGCCGATGCGTCTGTCTATCTGTCTGTCTGTCTGAACGCGAATCGCGTTAAACTTATAACGAATATTATATTATACCGAACGGTATTTATTACTTCGATGCAGTGTGTAACCGTTGTTCTTACGGTTTTTACCAAAGGGCGGGTGATGCTGATGGATGAGGAAGCTTAGATGTATTATTCATTGCGGATAAATTGGCCGACGATGATGGTGACGTTGTGACGTCAAACAGATAAATGTCCATAATCGAATTATTACCCCATAAAGATCTTTTAAACCGATCTGCTACCCGTAGGAAGCAGGCGCGGGTTGATAGATATATTTTATTGCAACTACTACTTTATAGAACATATTATACTACTATACTTTATAGAACATAGTACTTTATTGCACACTTAAAACTAAAAAGAATTTACAAATTAAACAATAATAATTGGCGGTCTTATCGCTCAAGAGCGATCTCTGCCATACAACCTGGTTGCCAATATAGGGAATGATAATAAATGTTATAGCTGGTGAAATCAGCTAACATACATATTATGCTAATGGAATAGGTACTTACAGCTACTTATAAAATTGTAATTGTTTTACGATTTACTTATTGGCTTATAAATCGTTGCTTGGTCAAGTGGAACGTAGGCGGCTACTATCTTTGGGTCAAGTAATAAAATAGAACCTAACTAAATAATAAACGACTACATTATTTTTTATATCAAGTTCAGAAAGTTGGTGATGTGGGGTTTATTCTGGTTCAGTCAGCTTAACGCAAAATAGCCGCAAAGGCGCGCAGTCGCCTGACGCGCTGGTGCAGTTAAACATGTGCATGGGCCATGAATGTGGCATTTAGCAAACTATAACTTTAGTAAAGAAAGAATCGGAATCCCAGAGTAAAGGGTTGGCCAGAAGCAACACAGACTGATTAAGCTGGCGTGTAAAAGCATAGACAACGCTAAAGTAGACCCAAGCTTGCAGCGGTTGTAAACCGCCTGAGCTGCTGATGATAATGCACAGACCAGAAATAATAGGCACACAGATGTATCTATTGCCTTCGCGGTCCAAGTTTTACAGCGCGCCGTGAACGTCTCGTCGCTCGTGAAACGTAAAATGGGATGGTTGCGGTCGTAACCAAACAGCTTCATTACATCTGACGCTCCACGGCCTATTACCGCTGGAGCCCTAGAAGCCTTTGAGAAGGCCGCGTCGCACCACCACACGCCAAATGTTTACGAATAAGTCTTTAAACTGTTTGAAACAAATTGCAGATGGCTGATTGAAACAGGGATGATGTCTTATTGTTCGTTTAAACTCGCTTTTGAGATTGCCGACAGCTGCGGTGGAAATCTAAATAGGTATATGAAGTGAGTGGATGACATTGTGATGGCTTTTAAGGGGCCACCGGCCACCCCATAATAGGCAGAGAATATTATGTACATCTATCTTATCTATCATGTTTAATAATGTATCTTTCTTAGGTATCTCATCAATAACATAATATTGCAGTTATCACATGCAATTGTAGTTTCAAGAATGTTGGTTACTTATGAGATGCATGTTTTGAATAACTGATAGTGCTTGAACTATTCATAAGAATACCTACTGAGGAATTGAAAGAAAGGTGAACAAAAACACCTGGAGTGGTGACATCAGAGAAATACCTAACTTACGAGCGGAATAGGCTCTACTTGACAGCATTTTCTTTTATATAAATAAAATTATCTAACCTGAACTTAGGTAGGAGTAACAATTACCACAATCTCTGGAAATTGTCAAGAAATTCTTTACAATTGAAATGAAATGCGAATATGTTTATTGCTACTTAAACAGAATTCGTTATAAGGAATTATAACTAGGTACATAATACAATAATTTCTGTGTTAGTAGAGATGATTTACTTAGGTACTCAAATCACAAGGATTCCCACACTAGGCTGGGCCTGTATCGCGGGAACCCATACCATTAACAGGTAAGGATTAAAATATCTTCAATTGACTGGCGAACCTAACCTATGCCGAGTCATACAAAATAAAAAAATTACAAATTTTGAGAAAAAAAATACACACTAAAAAAACCTAAATTAGAATCAGAAAGCAACTACCAAAAAAATAAAAATAAATTATAAACAAAAACTCGGGGCTTTTTTAGCATACTTTTTAATACAGAGTGTTGTGCTCGTTCAGCCTGAATCAGGGACGTTTTCTCGTCAGAACCCCAGGCGATCAGGCAGTACATGAGCAACAACTGACACAGGGCGTAGTAGACTGCCATTAAAGTTTCAAACTCTGCCACCTCACGAAGTTTCTTCATCACGTGAATTACCTTTCGCACTCTGCTAGATAGAGCTCCAATATGCTTCTTAAAGGAGAGCTTCTCATTTACTATGACACCTAAATACATAAGTGACACAGACCTAGCGAGCTCTTCGCAGTTACAGCTCTTGCTATAGACTTCACAGATGTGCGTATGTAATTTAAAGGGTGGCAGGGAAGCAGGGGGTTCTGATGCTTTCGTTACGTAAAAGCATGTGTACATGGTTTTTAGGGTTTCGTACCCAAAGGGTAAAAACGAGACCCTATTACTAAGACTTCGCTGTCCGTCTGTCACCAGGCTGTATCTTATGAACCGTGATAGTTAGACAGTTGAAATTTTCACAGATGATGTATTTCTGTTGCCGCTATAACAACAAATACTAAAAAATAGAATAAAATAAATACTTAAGGGGGCTCCCATACAAAAAACGTGATATTTTTACCGTTTTTATAGATAATGGTACGGAACCCTTCGTGCGCGAGTCCGACTCGCACTTGGCCGGTTTTTTTTTCTGTATTTAGGGTAAGTAGATTACGTTGTAACTACCTATGTCCTTTATCCAGGCCAGCTTCCGCAGAGGAAAAAGCTTCTGTTCACGTCTTACCGCAAAATAGTAGGGCAGTGTCATCAGCATAGCACAAGGCTTCCATATTGGTGATAGGTAGCTCTAGTAAGTCGTTAATGTACAGAATGAATAGTGTCGGTCCAAGAATGCTTCCCTGTGGGACCCCGTAGTGCACACCTTGAGGGACACTGACGAATGCACCACCAACTCCTGAACTTAACCATATACAAATGTCAAAGTTAAATATTCAGTAGTTTGAAAGATATGGACATCCGGCGGAGTTGAAAATAAGCAATTTAAGGTAGTATACACTCTTAAGACAAGATCTAGACTATGCAAATACAAAGAAACACATTGAGTGAGCTCACAGAGGAGGTGAGTCATGGGTGATATCATAACTAGTATTGATTAATCAAAACAACTCCCTAAATTGTAAGCAAAATAGTTTGTTGACATGAATTTGGCAATAGCTTTGAATTTGACGACATCAAGTGTATCAACAGGTACCTACAGTGGAATTAATAAATGAAATGAAATTTGACTATTATTGAAGTTTTAGAATTGTTGTAGGAAATGTCATGTGTGGCCTCACAGTGCATTAATGTGAGGGGGATACCAATTAGCGCTTCTTACTGTACATCAACCCCTGTCATATACGAGATGTTACTTAATTTGTTGAATGGGTCATCTCTGGAGCCCAGTGGGCTCGACTATAAAATTATTTTTACAACAATTACTCAACAATAATATTTGATAATTTTCTTTCTAGTACTTAGTTTGATTTCAATGAAAGAAAGCTTTTATGTAGGTTTGTTGGATTTAGCCAGACTTATTTTTTAAAACCCCATAAAAATGTGTTCTCGAATAGACAAAAAATTTGAAAATTGTTTTTTTGTATTTTGTTGGTCTTCTCGTATGCCAGTAGGGTAGAGTTGTCCATTTCTGCTAGAAGTACGTAACCTTTGTACAGACACAAGTTTCTACTGATTTATAAAATGCATAATTATAGATAACTATAGCAGGTAACATTAAAGGTTTTTGTTTTCTGTTAAGTTAAATAAATAAATAGCATCGCAACATTTCCACTACGAAAAAGCTAAATTGAACAGGATCTGTTTTATATGATGGAAAATTTAGTTGATAATACTAAATAGGTAGTTTGAACAGCTGCTGTCGGCAAGGTCAATATATTAATTTCTTGGGCAAGAAAAAGGTTGTTTATAATACGTAAGAATTGAGCACAGAATTCAATTTTACAGATAGGGTAGGTAAATAACTAGTAATGTAATCATGCAGGAATATTATCAGACAAAGTTCTAGTAAAAATTTAAATTAAACACAGGTAAATGAGAATTCCTCAGTCAAAAACACGCAACAGATGGTATCAATTGACCTACAGAGTGACTTCGAAGCGAACTTTGCGGTGGTCTTTTGTAAAGAATTTTTATGGCAATATCACAAGGAAAGGCATGATGATTAGTTGCCCGGTTAACTGCAAAAATGTCTGCACAACCATGCTCAGGAGCGCGAGTAAAACAAGAAAAAACTTACCTCAAATGCAAGTTTTCGAGAAAGGTTTCGGTGGTCAAATTGTCCAGTAACACAAAGTCGGACACACCGACTTCTGGTTGAGTCGCCATTCTACACTAGCTATACACCAAAATAATGTTCACTCACAATCGACATCAGTTTCGTACAAGTTTTTGTAATAATGTCAACAAACCGTTAAATTTGCAAAAATGTACACAACCTCCTCCTCAAAGCATTTCATTCAAACTGACAGACAGTTAATTTTTATTCGCATTGTGGTTGCGATTGCGATCAGTGTTGCCGTTCAACAAAATAAGAAGTCGCTAGTCAAATCTAAAAATTCCTCTAGATATGGAAAAAATCTTTCCATAAAAATCCGCTAGATGTCACTAACCAACCTCAGCAACGCTCAAACCGAAATATCGATTTTAGTAGTAGTTGAATAGTTGTAGTTTTATTCCTCCGTAGTTTTTTGCGAATTATTGTTTCGGAGTGGCAATAGCTACAAAATGCTTTAGTTGAATCACCTGGCACGGGTTTTAACCAATGTTTTAACTCTGCAAAGTTTTCCCATTCTTTTCTATAATTCTGGCTGTATACTTTTTTTTCACCAGAACTTCCATAATTATCAAAATAATCTTGCAAAATCACTCAGTAACTACTAGAACACAACTCTGTGTGAGTTGTGTTTAGATAGGTATAAGAATATAAGAAGAAGAAATGATAACAACTTCCAAACAATGATAACTGCAAAAGAACTACAACGGAACTGACGACACAATGAATGAACTCCTCCGAAACTGCCCACCCAATACGTACGTAAGTCTCACTCATTTTTGATAGCAGTGAGCGAGATAGACAGCAAAACTTACACAGAATGTTCATAATCGGGGAATTCCTGCATGCTCTGCTTCTATTGGAGTTGCCAGTGTAACATATTGAATATGAGATACATAATACTTGACGATCAATGTGGCACGGCGGGCGATGGTCCACGGTTGCCCTTGTAGCGACATATTGACCCGCCTAAAAGTCGCTAGAAGTCACTTTAATTTTTTTTCTCGCTAAATGTTTAATTTTGTCCGCTAAACATTCATAAAATCCTCTAGTTCTAGCGACAAAGTCGCTGGAACGGCAACACTGATTGTGATTGGCGATAGCGCTACAATATGTTGCCAGCACGTGAGACTACAGAGAGGCTCCACATTCTTTTTTGTGGCGCATGGGGCGGCGGCGGTTCGCCCCGCACATACCAAGCTCAGAGAGGTACAATCTTAGCACCCTTTGGTGTGACAACGACCACTCACACGCCCAGCCTGAACATAAAATGTTTCGCAGTTTTCGCTAAAATCTCAAAAAAATTAGCGGATCGCTCTGCTCGTCATTACTTACCAATACAATTGATAAGAGTCGAGGGTCGGGATTGTCCACCCACCCCCAAGGGGTCATGTTTCATTTTGTTTTTGGGGGTCGCTGATTAGAAAGCCGTACCTGGGGCTCATACATACAGGGTGTGTCAAGACCACTACCGAAAACAAAGGGGGGTGGTGCAGCGCCCCAAAACAAAACGAACAAAAAAAACCGTTGTCCGAAAAAAAAATAGCTGGAGATATAAATTTTTAAAGATTTGTATTTGTTTTGCTAGCCAGCAATGTACACGTAAGTTTGCAAATGCCGTAATAAATACTAACTTACCTAATTCCGGTGCAGTCTCGGTCGAATTGTAGAAATGGCTCGAACTAAGAAGAGAAGAGTCTAGCATCAGACGGATGTGTCTGGTTGGAGTACCTACCTATCTATCGCGGTAAATGCACAAGACTCGTGACAGTCGTGACGCATTTCCTCTAGCTTCACCATAGCACATCAGCATTTGTCCATACAGGGAGTATGCACCAATTTGTTAAAGTACCTAAATAAAACTTTCGCAAATTGTGGGTAAAAGTCAAAGGCGTTACACGTGCGTCCGCGGTCTGTTTGTCGGAAAGTTTGGTGAGCTGCGCCGCCGATTTTTCCAGACGAGTTGTTAGCGGTGTTTTAGGTACATTATTTTGCTAGTTTCAGTTCTTTTTAACACACGGTGGCAGCCCTTCATTAAATGTTTTCCATCAAATTTTAGAACGAAACTTTAACAAAAAGCTGTAAAACATGTCAAACACAGCTATTTTACATTTTTGTAAACTTTTATAAACCTTGATTACCAATAATTTGTTCATTTCACTATTATGTTAAAAGATAGTGTGTTTTTATTGTGAATTTACAAATGCGTTGTGAGTTTACTAAATTTTGAACGAAACTTATCATATCCGCCATTTTCCTTGTTGTAGTAGGTGCATCAAATGTCATAATAATTTGGAATTACCAAAATTTTCAGGTTTTATTTCATTTCCTTGAGTTAATTCCTATTTTGTATTTGTTAGTTGTTCTTTATATTGTTATTATTATATTAGCATATCGGTAACATAAGCGTCAGAGTTAGCGTGATAAGTGAATTTGCTTAGGTCGTCATTTCAAGGATACTTGATGCTCCACAATGAGGATCGCGATCGTCTCCGCGCGTGAGTGAGCCGTGCCAAGATAAAGAAAGGGCTCCCTTTCGGGTATTAGCGAGGGAATGGTGTGTCGGTGTGGGTGTATGTGCGAGGTGGTGGTTGATGGACAATGAGTGAGTCTCCGGGCGTGGAGTGGCTGCCCGCGTACAGCCCGGGCCCGCCGCGGCACAGCCCGCTGGGCCCCATCCCACGGTTCCTGTACGAGGACGTGCAGCCACTGTCGCTCTCGCAGGAAAACAACAACAAGGAAGACCAGAAGGAGAATGCGAATAAAATAAAACACACGAAACCTGCGTACAGGTAAATGAGATTTCTGATTTCTGTTTTTTTTTTGCTTCTCCTTGCATGCGGTGCGACTTCCAATTATGTACAGCGTGCGTCATGCCGTGGGCTGGAGGTGACCCTTTACCCGCTGAGTAATGTGCTGATATGCTAATTTGATTGTGGTTTTGCAAAAGTCAGTACTTTGTTGGTCATCACTATTGTTGTTCTATTTGCGCACATTTATTGCTTACCACAGGAATATTATAGACAATCGTGCTACACAAACTTGACATAGTATGTATTTATCTACCTACTTCTTTGTTTTGTACAAATAAAATAAGCCTCTGCTCAATAATGTTTATCTCTCATTTTAAAATTCAAGAACATTTTCGTCCTAAACAAAAAGAACAAATCAATCAAAAAGGTGCTAAAACCTGTTGGCACAAATCTATACTTACCTGTATGGTGTATGTATCTCATGACATTTGATCAAACGGATTCTTTGTTTCAGCTATGCGAGTATGATCAGGCTGGCAATAAGCAGCTCCTCGAAAGGCAAGATGACTCTCAATGAGATCTATACATACATCTGTAATGCTTTCCCTTATTACAAAGAAGCGGGGAAGGGGTGGATGGTAAGTGTGATCTTGAAGTCACAGCACAACTTTGCAGCTCGGCCTTGCAGCCACTCCAGATAATGTTTAAAATAAAACCATGTCATGGCGTTACACATCTGCAGTTTATTAAGGTTTTTCAAGAACAAGTATGGAACATAGTTCTGGGCAGCTCGGCCTTCTGTGGTTGTTTAAAACCTGTGTTACAGAAGGCAGTGTCTTCCCCATTGCATGGTTCAAGTGTAAGAACAATCTGCAGATATTTTGTTCCGGGTGTTCTGGGTATTTTCTATCTGTATACAGGGTGTTTAGTATTGAGACAGGCATAATTTTTTGGAAGGGGGTACTTCATGCCCTCTTTTCCCCAGTAGATTCAATGTCCTAAGTGTCACGGTTGCTCAGATATGATTTTTATAAAATATTTTTCAAAATTTTGTTATAAAATTCATTCAGAAGAACAAAACATGAAAAAGGTTAATACATTAGGACAAGTAGGTATCTAATATAATTTCATTTCACTATCTCATGAATTTGTTGTTAGTCTTTAAATACCATATTTCACGTAATTTCGACTACAACACTTAAGAATCATATTGATTATTTCTTTGCCACTCTGTCCCATTTGCATATCATGAAATTAATTTTCGCTTGATGATCATTTCCAATGAAATAATCAAATAAAACACTGTTTTAACCGGATTGATCGCGTATATTTTATATTTCGTTTATAACCTGATGTTTCGGAGATGAGTTCTCGCGAAAATAACCTTAGATTAAACTATGAAATAATCAAAGTTAATCTTCAGTTTAATTTGTAGTAAACAAACATTCCAGAGATTTGACGCTGATTGATACCAACTTTTTTGTGTCTTCGTTTTGCACAACGCAAAGTTACTACCTACCTAAGCATTTTACCATGGAGGAAGAATCACCATACAAAACATCTGCAAAAATTTCAACTGTCTAACTATCACGGTTCATGAGATACAGCCTGGTGACAGACGGGCAGACGGACGGACTGACAGACGAACAGACGGACAGCGAAGTCTTAGAAATATGGACCCGTTTTTACCCTTTGGGTACGGAACCCTAAAAAGGCTCTTTCAGTACCATTTTCAAAAATAAATTCAAATGAAATGTATGTCGAGTCTTTGCAAGACGCAAGAGGACGAATGTAAACTGGCTGATGATTTCAAATAAAAAAAAAATTACTTTATCACTCTAGAGCTTAAAGCTAATTTAACGTCCGCTAAGGTATACACACTTTTAAGCTAGAGAAGTGAAAAGTATTATTAAATCTGTGACAAAAGCGAAAGAATTTTCAAAATTGTCAAAACTGACGGAGAAATTGATGGATATTACGTACGTACTCGTAAAAATAAAAACATACATACAGCGGAACATAGAACATAAGACCTACATGCTTAAATACATTAAATGATATGAATAAAATTTGATTGTTTTCAAATAACTTATTACATGAATACCGACATCGAATCCCTTAAGTTTACACTGTTTTTAAAACTAGGTATATAACTTAAAACTGAGCGCGAGTGACGGAGCACTCGCTTGAAGCTAGATAACGCTGTGTGAACTGTCTAGCATTATTTATTTATTATTTAATGACCTGCCTGCCCAGGCCTTAACCAGCCAGTGTTGCCAGATGGAATTTGAAAAAAGCAGTAGAAATTTTGTTAAAAAAGCAGTAGATTGGGAAAAAAAGCAGGTAGATTTTAATATGTTATAAATTAGTACCTGTATTGTTTTTTGCTAGTATTTTCATGCAAAAAAAACATACAACAAAGCTACTAACCCGTTTTTTTTAAATTTAGGAAGCGTTTTCTTTGCCCACATTCCTAAACTGTTTAGCTTTGTGGAAAGCGAGGCCAGGCGGCCTGTCGGCTGTGCTTTGCTCAGTTCGTTTCAGTCTGATTGTACTTTGATTTGTGGTTTTGGACATATATTATTTAGTGCATAGAAGAGTACCTAATAACTGGATAAACAGTCTCACTCAGTTTGCATTTTACAAAAGTTTATCGAACGAACGAACGGACCGACCAATCAATCGAAAACAATGAACAGACATACCAAGACAGACAGAAAGAAAGTGAAAGTTGGAAGGAAGGAACACGGAACTCTTCAGTTTCATTCATCTGTTTCAGTTTTGTGAAGTTTGTGTCATTTTGGTTACTTGTCACGTGAGCTAAAATAAAGACATGGAGTCACTTGCTATTGATGCTCGGAAAAAGCAGGTAGATTTCACAAAATTTGAGCAAAAAAGCAGTAGATCAGTAGACGGTTCAAAAAGCAGGTAGATCTACTGCTAAATCAGTAGATCTGGCAACACTGTAACCAGCCCAAGTCATTAAAGTAGTGGAAAAGAACTTAAGGTGCAAGGCAACTGGGTTTCAGCTTCTCAGTAGCTGCAGGGACCAACTTAGTTTAATTTATCTGTGGTAGCTGTAACACTAGTTGCAAAGACTTCAGTCAGATCCATCATTGGCCTAAACATGTATGTGTCCCTTCCAGAATTCAATCCGCCACAACTTATCCCTGAACAAGTGCTTCATGAAGGTCCCCCGGAGTAAGGACGACCCCGGCAAGGGCTCTTATTGGGCGATGGACACCAGTTATAAAATTGCTGAGGTCACGCCGAGGCGCCGTCGGAGTTTGAAGGTAAATCTGATCTACCTAATTTTAATTAATGTTATACAATAAATTTGAAGCCACGACTCTAGTAGAGTCTACTTTTATCGGCTAAAGCGTCCAGAAAAACCTTTATTTTTACGCTGCGACCAGGTGTGAAGTTGTTCCGCCGCCACGTCATTCGAAACCGATACGAGTGACGTCATCTACGCCCTTAGTACGCGCTGTGACTTAGGCCCCGACCAAGATCAAGCAGCCTACGTTTCGTATCAGAGATTCCCCATAAAATTTGATACTGGTTTGACTTCTTGCTCTTAGGGATAATCTACACTGATATTATAAAGAGGAAAGGTTTGTATTTTTGTATGTAACGAAGAAACATAAAAATTCAAAAATTCTTTTGCCGTTAGAAAGCTACATTAATATTATCTCTGAGTAACATAGGCTATACAATATACCCGTGCGAAGCCGGGGCGGACCGCTAGTGCAATATGAAAAAAGAAGCTTATTTTTTAGGTTTTACATAAACACAAATGTGGTCAGTATCATTCATGTCATCTAAATCCAAATTAGAAAAGTGAATTTTATCGACTTAGTCGACAAAATTATGATTTGAGTAAGTGCCTAGCCTAGCGTTTGACAGACGTAGGAGTTGTTATTGTAGGTAATAGGTACAAATATAATATTATGTTATGTCGTTACGTTATGATGAGATTAGAAAACTTACGGGGCAATACGGTCAGCGTCTTGCGGGGATGCTTCTGACGTGCATTGATGTGGATCAGTTGAGCTACCTCTAGCTTGCTTGCAACAGTCTCCAGTTAAATCAAATGTGAAATTTAATTGTAAATACTATTTCTGATTTGTTTCTATTCTTTAAATATAATTTTCTTTGTCGGAAAAGACATTTGGAAATTGGATCCCATTTTCCCCCATTTTTAAAATCTTGCTTCTAGTGAAAATTTTACAAAATACTGTCTAAGCGTTTAGTGCACAAAAAAAACTAAAATAAAACCGGCCAAGTGAGAGTCGACTCGCACCGGAGGGATCCTTACCATCTCGTTCTAAACTGTTTTGGAAAAGGAACCCTAAAAAACTAATTTCATGTAGAGAAACAAGTCAACAATCTCTACTTCAATGCCGTGCGTTCTCGTCGCGATCTAGAGCTCGTTGCTAACGACATCTAGTTATAAAATCACTGCTGACGGACAGGAACAGACATCACGCTCGTTCTCTCCGTTCCAATGGCACTCTTATGCTTCGAACACCTGTCTACTCTACTTCATTCTACAAAAACTCGTTTAAAATAGGGCTATCCAGCTATGGAACGCATCGCCGGGCTCGGTAAGGCGTGCTCGTGCTAAGTCACTGCCAATGTTAAAAAAAATGGTCAAGGAACACTAGTTGTCCCGTTGTCATTGAATTGCCTCCCCTCTTTGTAAAATAAATTATAGTGCATGAATTTATCTTTCATACAAATAGTCTGACATTATTTTAAGTAATTTTTTTGTATCTGCATGTCTATTAATTTGTTTATATTATATAATTTTGCACACCAAAGCTGTTTAGCTGGTAAGTCATCGCAAGGGACATTTTAAAATAAGCATAACAACTTGTAACCCGTTGTCTGCAAATAAATGATTTGATTTGATATTCTGTATTTATGTAGGTATATAAAATCAAATAGTGTGTAGGATTAGGTGATATGTATAAAGTTTTCGAATTTGTAGTTTGCAGTGCTTATGCACATAGATGTAAAATCCAGCGATCCTATCCATTCAAGGTTGTCTGGGAGAGATCGCTCTTGAGCGATAAAACCGCCAATTATCGCTTAGTCTATAGATACCGTATTCTTTTGTATGTTATTTGTAAGTTAAGTGCAATAAAGTTCATTCGCACAGCATCAAGATTGGGCACCACAGCGTCTAAACAGCGTTTTCGTTTTTCAGATGGCCTTACTCTTGAAATTTTGAGAGCCTATTGGTTTTAGGGATTTTTTACGTATCAAGTAGTCATGTAAGGTCGAAAGTAAATAAAGCACTGAATTTTTAAGGGTTCCGTACCCAAAGGGTAAAACGGGACCCTATTACTAAGAATATTTAGTTATATATTCACTTTAAAAATAAATGATTTAATTAAAATAAAACAAATTTTTAAGGGGGGCTCCAATACAAACAGTGTTTTTCAAAATTTTCAATTCAACGAAATAGTAGGATAAAAAAGGGGGCGGCGGCGGCGCTAGTTTGGGTCCGGGTATCGCCTTAAACTACTTTCTCTATCTTTGGAACTAATGATTTTGACCCCATAAATAGGATTTAACTTTAGCCTGAACCCTATCTGTGCGTATACTAATAACAAATTGGCCGACAAATTACGGAATCTAAAATAGGTTCAGTTTTAGTTTGCATCAGGTTTTTTCTGTATACATAACCTATGTGCAATAGAATCACTTGTGAAGTGAACCCGGACTAAAACTAAATTGTCGCTGAAATATTATTAGCTGCATAGTCATTCGATTTTCACGTTTGAGTTTTTATGGTCGTTTATCCGACGAAGGGATGAATGTCAATTTCCGCTACGACAGAGTATCCCTGAGTATTTGAAAGTAGGAATTCAAAAAACGATATTGATATTTTGACTTGAGGGATTGGATTCCCTACTGCAACCTATGCGATTTATTAATAAATTCGTCATATGTCCTCCAGATGGCACCCTACAGTCCAGAATGCAGTTCGAACAGCAGCGGCGAAGCGGCACTGGCGGCGGGGCCGGACGCCGCGCCCACGCCGCCCGCCACGCCTACCACGCCCACCTCGCCCACCGTGCCCCGGGTCAAGGAGGAACCTCTAATCAAAGAGGAGATAGGTCCGTATATTTTTTACCAGTACCCACTACTGTATTGTTATTTTGAAACGCAAATAAACATTTTCTATTCTATTCCATTCAAAATCATGTTTTGAAAACTCCTTTTATCTGTTGATCGTGACACCAATGTTCTTTTCAGATTCGCAGACAGACGACGCCCTCACGGCTCTTATGAACGAAGAACTCATGAACGACGTCGACATAACCAGAGGTGATATTGAGTCTATATAAAACTGCATTTAATTTACCAAATCTATCATTCCTATATAAACAAAATTTAACGCAAGACATTAAGGATCCGGCGACAGCTGCTCGCAACTTCAATTCGTGAATTATTATGTTCCGCAATACCAAAAATGATGACGAGATCTCTGCGAGGTCCAAGCCAGTTTGATAAAAGTATTATTTATTTTATTCAGATCGACCGTGGTCCGAAGGGTGTCGCCGGCACGTGTGCGGCGCGCTGCGTCACAGCTCTCTGACAGACGACTACGGCAACTTCGTGGTGCAGCGCATCGACGACTGCGACTGTCCCGCGCTGGAGCCCTGCGACCCGCCGCCGGAGCCCTACACCCCCTACTGGCAGGCCGAGATATTATAACGACCGCGGGCGAGCGTGGAGGGAGGCTGCGGTTTGAATCTTATAGACGGACGATCATCAGGTTTTTACTATCAAATATGCTGTTACAGATTTTTGCTACGTTTTGTAAAGAAAGTGATTAGGTTTTGAAACCATCGTGGGTACATTCAGAAGCAGTTGTAACGGGATATCGAAACTATCGTGGTAGATATCCCCGATGAGTGCTTTTAGGTTGGTCAAATTGATGACTGATTCAAGTGGCCAAACTATAACCAACTGCTCTATAAAGATTCAGGTTGTTGTGTTAATGATGATTGAACCCAACATTTATCGAAATAAGATTCAAAGTTGCATTGTACGTATTTGCGCCCGTAGGCCTTTGCACCTTCACGGGCCATGGGAACCGAACCTTACACCAAGGTGTTAAGATTCAAAACTGTTTATCAATATACACAGTTCATAGTTCTTCACGTAGCGTTAGCTACTTCATATTTTTCGATAGCGAAAATAGAGTTCATAGAAATATATACTAAAAGGAGATATTTTATATACACGTTTATTTGAATTACCAGGATGTTTGTTTACTCGTTGTTCATAGATATTTGTTTGTCGGTGAATTTACTGATCATATTCAAATGAATATCGGCAAGTTCCGCGTTAATTATACTCTAAACGCGTAATTCTCGGCCGGTCGGCTAGTGTTCTATATACAGTATGTTATATTATATTACAATAGGTTCTATCTATTAGGTCCTAGGCTAGGTTAGGTCCAGCTGGTACTTACGAGAGCAACATATCTGCCATTTGTACGTGTTATTTCACTTCCGTTATCATTAATTCACCATAAGTAGTCTGAAGCTTCTCCAATGCTGCAAGTTACATTGGAACCAAACCAAAACCATACAACGAGCGCCCTAATTCTTACCTCTTATGGTTTCTAGCTTTTCCAAACATGGTATATAATATGTACGCAACGTTATTTGACAGCGTTTGTAAATGATTAAATTGTTACATTTGCATGATTTTTAGGTTTGGTTTCAATAATTTTGTGGAGTTGGGCAGTCTGCCGCAATTTTCATAGCTTGCATATATCAAGGGTTTTAAAGCCAAGTCAATTGTGCGTTCGTGAAAGTCTTCTCTACTCAAGTTAGTTTAAGCTTCATAGAGATGGAAGGAGCAAAATACAAGGTTCAAGATTTTTAGCCAAACTTGAATGCTTGATGAATGGTTTGGTGCAACTCTATTGTTTATGGGAAAGTAGCAAGTTTCATTTTTATTTTTAGTTATTAGAGTTTTGTTTAATTTAACAAGATTTATAAAGGCTATCGTCGACAGGCTGCCGGACTCGGCATCGATCATCGCATTAAATCAATTGATTTTAGAATTCTTTGTATGGTTTGCCATTGCCATAGAAGTGCGTCCACTGGTCCGCACGGAGCGGACGCATCGGACTGTCGGCAATGCAAATTCGTTTAGTGCAGATGACGTCATTTGGAATGCCATCAGTGGATGCACTCACACGCTCGCTCCGTCCGCATTTCTTCCCCTCCTGCGCTCCGCGTCGCCATTCTCATTCGTAAGAAATTCGTCCGATGCTACGAAACTAGGATGACAATGTTGAAAATTCGTTTGCATATGGCGGACGCACCGGCAATCCGGTTGCTTCGGTCACAGTGAACGCACCACCCGGCATGTTCAAAAAACCCGCCCGATGCGATTAGCGCGGAGCGTCCGATACCGGCCTGTCGACTCTAGCCTTTAATCACACATTTTGACTTGCACGGATTTAGAATTGGAATATAAATTACATTGAAACTTCTGTTTAAAAAGTAATTGACGAAATCAAAGGATTCATTCCTTTGGTACCTCAATAGTATGCTATTGAGGTACCAAAGGAATGAATCCTTCATTAAAAGAACATTCTTGTAATGGAGTATGCTATTGAGGTACTTACATTTTATAGGGAGCCTTAGTAAATAAACACTATAGGTATTTACACATAAAAACAATCTAAGATTACAGAAAATCAATCGCCTTTGTATTCTAACTAACTAACCTGCTAGTACTTTGTTAGTTTTGTGTATAAATGCTATTATAATATTATGATTTATGAAGAGTTTCACTTTGTTTTAGTACGAGGTAGCGTATTTAAATAAGGAATGCAAATGAAATTAAGAAACGAAGCTACAGTATTGGATTGGTGACGTAAAGATCTCAGAACGACCAGTATAGACTATATTGTAAAAGTTTTATCGATAGTGTGCTTAATATAATTTTTAACTGTGCATAATACATAGTTTAGTTTATAAATATATGAGTTAGTCGTTACGAATTTATAATTTAACGAAAAAAATTTGAATGTAACAAAATCGCACTATATACGTAAATGAAGCTTTTTAGTATCGTGTAACATTGGCCTATGGTATGTAATGTACTAGGTGTAGTTCCGCTTGTGTGCCACTTGGTTTCATTCCCGCTAGGTGCAATGCAAATACTGTTTTATTACGTTGTTGTGCCATACACGAGAGTTGGACACTAGAATGTAAAAACTGTCCCATATCTTATTGAAAATGTGTTCAAAGTTTTTTAGAAGTTGTACCTACATACATAATTTAGCATGTATATAAATAAGGTAATATTTTAGTACGTGCAGATTTCTTGTGAAAGTTTGTATAGAAAGGAACATTTTTACCACTTTTTGAAATGTTGAGCGTGTGGTAACCGACTTTGATTGATGCTGATCCAGTGTTCACAAATTTGAATTATTTATTTCAAAAGATGATTCGTTCCATTAGTATACATATATTTGGATAGTTAGCAGCTACATGTAAATAAGATTTGTTGACAAACACACGATGTGACAAGCAGATGAAAAGCCGGCTGTTAGTGTTCCCAAATTAGTGCACAATACTAAAGGGGGTTATTCACCGGCTATCACAGATTAATATTCAGTGAACAAGCCGAGACGCAAACCTTTTATGCAATTTTTTTTATATTAAACTAACACTTTTATGTACCTCGACGCACACGTTCATCCTGACCCCCGCGTAGCGGCGCGGGTCGCACCGCGGAGACTGGGCAGTGAAAGCGTTAAGTTATCCCAAACCTGGGCGACCTTGATGCCATCCTTTTCCTCACGCCCCTCCAGAAGGCGACACGAAGCAGCCGCAGTCAATCACCGTACATACATACTAGGCATTATTCGAAAAAAAATTTGCAAATCAGACTCTTGGAGCTTGGTTTGTTCACTGAATATTAATCTGTGGTAGCAGGCAACCTTCAGTATTGTGCACTAATAAGAAAACACCCTGTATACTAAAAGGATGGAGTATATCATTGGATAATTCGTTTTTTTATATTCAAAGATGTGAACATTGTTTCTATACTCCAGAATATATAGGCTCGCGCATTACAGAGATTATAATCCTGTGGATTATTATTACTATTTGAGCAGGTTTATTGTAACCTGAAATTCAAACAATTATTTAATGTTTTATGATTTTGTTAATCAGATTTATACTATTGGCTTACATTACATTCCTTTAAATTATTATTTATTAGTAAAACTATCTTTTTCATGTACTTACTTATTTTTTGGAAATTTTATTTTGACTAGAGTACAAGCAGTATTTTAAATGATGTATATTTTACATAGCAATTAATTTTAATTTTAGTTCTAAATCAATTTCAAAAGCATTCATGATCCATGAATTATTTTGATCAAGTACAATATGCAATGCTTCCATCAAGTTCTTTACTTACTGAAGTATCTTTATTAAAGCATTGCATTTATATCAATACAATAACTTTAAATGTTAGCTAACCTTATATTTTTTTTCATAATTATTAACATGTAGTTAGACGCGGTGCATAATTTAAGTTGCCATCTTTTTGTTTGATAGTATTTATTATTTACTGTGATAAAAACTTTTTTCGAAGACTAGAAGCGATAGATTTTTCGATATAGATAACTCAAATATTTTCTCTGGACGTTTGATTCAAGAGATTTATTTTGTATATTTCGCAAACTATATTAATCAAGCTACATATTTTATTTTATACAAATATCTACAGAAGAAAGTTAATAAAGGAAAGTTTTACAGCTATGCCTTGTAGAATTCCTTCGGATTTGTTTGGAAACATTTTGATTTGTCACTCCGCCTAAGAATGATATTATCGCGGCAATTAAAAAATAACTATTTTACTATAATAGTAAACACTTTAGCCGTTTAATTTAATCGTAGGATGTTCTACCTCTAAAACAATCATAGTTGATGTACAATAAAACTTTTAACAAACTACCATGTTTTCTTTATACCTATCGTACTAATTATATAAATTAAATGTTATGAAGGAAGGTAACCCTGTGAATAAAACACCGATTGAAATATCAACAACTTTAATGATACAATAATATAATACAAGAACAGAAATGGATATTGTTCCAGAAATACAATACATACGGACGATGGTAGAGCTGTCGTGCGTTCAAAATAAAGGTCAATACAAATATTGGTTTGTAGAAGACCTAAATGACAAATTATATGAAAAGCTAAGGCTTTATGAGACCAAACTTACAGACTATTTCCGTAACTAAACGTCATAAAATAACTGTGTTGCAACTAAAATAACGTTTTAACGACATACAATCAACAAAGGATTTAGGCTTCGTCGGAAGTACATTATCAGCAATATTCTTAAACACGGTTAATTTCACAAATGTGTACTTTTAAACTTAAGGTAAACAACCTATATATGTTGATAGGGATTACAACGCACACAATATATTTATAAGTTATATCACTATTGTCTATACGCACCCTGATACAGTTATTATTTCGTTCGTAGTGTATCGATGACAAACAAAGTTGTAATTTATATATAATTAAATGACCTACGCCTATCTTTGAAGGGAAATACCTACTTAAAATGTAGAGGTGTTAAGACGACGACGATGCGAATATCAACTTATTAAGAATAAGGGTTATAAATATAATTATCACGGTCAATCAAGACAATCGTTTAACTAACATGTAATTTATGGGCAAGGTTTTTAAAAGAAAGCAGAAAATGAAGTTACGATTGTTAAAGTAGGCATTCTTTGACTAAAGCTAATAGAATTAATTTAAATACTATTTAAACAATGATTAACATTCAACCACTTAATGCGATAGCTTGTGGTGGTGTGAAAAAATCATAATTATGTCGAAAAAAAAAATGATCGAAATTTTCGTCGAGTCTGCATAGAAATAATTTACATATTCACAGCCCTAGCAAAACCCAAAGATATTTATAAACGCGGCTATTTACACAAGATTTTTGAAACGATTCGATCTCAAGTATTTAAGATAACTAGTAAACGATAAGTTCTCACTAATCTAAAGAGCAAACTGCCTTTGCGCACACTACACGTCACAAGTTGCGTAAATAACAAGCCAACAAAATAACGAAAAAAACCCTAATTCGAGATTTTATCAGAAATAGCATGGTTACTGACGTTATAACTTAGTACTTACTGAGATTTAATAAATGGAAAAAACAAAAATGTATTACTGTTTTCGCATTTTTATGCTCACTTACAAATCCTTGGTGCAGCATAAAAGTAGATAGTAGTAGAAAGTCGTAGTCGATGTTAGTCACGATAGTCACGATGATTTAGTCACATGAAACTGTTTCTAATCCTAATAACTTACCTGCAGAGCAAAAATCAACCTAAATTCGACTTTCAGTCGCTCGTAGATTTAAAACCAAAACAGCATGATCCGTTAGTATGAATAAAGCGGGGACTACTTTAGACAACCGCACAGCGCACACACTTGGAGACTCAGAAAAGGAATCTGATTCAATGAATTCTGATTCTCAACAAATGATCTAAATCTGCAGAAAAAGACGCCGCCGCATAAAATTTAAAGATGCGCTGTGTCGTCGTTGCCTTCAGAAATACCGACTACTAATGGCAACTGGTTACTTTTGATAGACTTTAGAGGTCGCATACGATGACATGTCTTATGTAGTACCAGCTTTACAGCAGTAAATGAATGGTGTAATGTCGTTAGTCTGTTCCCGGGTCAGTTTGCCGAGCGGTCAGAGCGAGTCGCGGTGCCACACCCACGTTCTCTTGGTGTGGTCGAAGCGGTGCGCCAGCCACTGGTCTTGCAGGAGCTCCAGACGGTCCTGGGAGAGGTATAGTGGCTTGCCGCGTCTGGAAACAACACCAGGTGTTAGTTATCGGGTACTACATAGATACATATTTTGTAAATTAAATATCGGGATTAGTTATCTGGCGCAAGACATTTATTGCAAAATAAAAAAGGCAAACAAATCCATTAAATATTTCATACAAATTCAGAAAGAATATATTATTATGGGCGGCCCTCGGTTGAAGGCTAAACCTTCGGGACCTTTTTATCTTTAGCCGGAGTATACCAGCAGCCTATGATCCGCAGCTGGTTTTTTTTAGTTAAGTTTACCTAAGTTAACGATAATGTACCTAATCACTTTGCTCGGATTTGACTTCCTTAATAAATGGCGAAAATCTTGAAGGTTTCTTCAAATTTAGTAACAGCTACAGGTTGATAAGGGATAGAACTCACTTGAGATCTCTATCCTCCTCGTCGTAGTCATCCAGATACAGCGAGCCCCACAGACAGGCGCGCCGGCCGCGGATCACGATGATGTAGGTGGAAGTGACGACAAGGAATATGCCTGTACCGCCGCCGCATTCCATCGCGTGCTGAAATTAACAACACAGGTTAATAAATAGAACATTGTTTACCGAGGGGAGAAAGAGGTCGATTCCTGCTACTGGCGTCTCTACACAGTGATATCTAGAAAACCATTATTAGCAGTATTCATGAGTTGAGATCGCGACTCAGTAAACGTAGTGTAGGGCGCCGTGTGGCAACGTCGGATGGTGATCGGCGCATTACCTGCTGGCAGATGTGGCAAGGTGATGACGGGGCGTTAAAGCGCTCATTAGGAGAAGCCGCCGTCCAGATAAGAGTAGCATAAATGTGTTTCTTTATATTTTTCCGGCATAGAAATAGCATAGGCATAAAATAACTTACTTGCACCGCCTCTGCGACATGATGCGTGCGACAACACGGCTGCTTCAGGCAGACGAGCGTGCCGCACAGCAGACAGACGGAGGCCTCCTTGGGCACGGCGCCGCACTGCAGGCACACGCGTTCGTGGTAGTACGTGAACAGACGGTCGTAGTCGCGCGGGAGCGCCAGGAGCGACGGCTGGCCCCATTCTACGTGCAGGTTCACGAGCAGGCGGCGGACCTGGGGCACAAACAGCTTGTTCAGTATGAAAACTATCGTATGACGTACTCATTGTTAATGTGAGCGGATAAAACATAATATTGAATTGGGAACGGCGGAAAATGACGTGCGTCAGACAGGATATAGTGGCGAAACGAATTTGCGTACCCTGAAATATTGCACAGAAAAACTTAAAAACACAAAAAAAACTAGATTGGTGTTTCAGGGTTCTTCACTTCGTCGCTTCTGTTTGTGTTTTTACCCATCGCACAACTTTCAACGCTTCAAGCAAACATTAAAAAGTAAGAAACCTAATACAAAGCAGCAGAGTATACAAACCGCTAGCTGTGAGCGTGCCGCGGCGCCGCCCAGCTGCCGCGCCCAGCCCCACGCGGCCGTAGCCGCCCAAGGCGGCAAGGCTCGCCCTGCACTCCATTCGCTCCACTCCATACCCTGAGGATACAACACACAATAAATTAGCATCACATGCTGGCTCCGACGACAGTCTTATCAAACTTGTGGAAAGGGACATAGTTGATAATCTTTTACATTTATGGAGTCAAACCATTTTGTATTTTCTAATTTATCAGCACACCTTATGGTATCTGTCAAAATCACAGATACACAAACAAATTTAATTACAGTGTTATTGCCCAATTAGGCTCAAAAATATGTACCAAGAGTATATATGGTATCTACCGAAAGTAATCGAAATAGCCGAAATCTATAAAGAAAGGTGCTTGCATTGACCTCAGTAACCAGTTCCAGGTAATATGCGAGTCGGACGAACTCCTGCCTCGGGGTCTGTATGTCGGGCAGGTCCGCGCCGAATAGGTGGTGCCGGAGTAACGCGCACATGCGCAGGAACGGTAGCAGCAACGCTTGCAGCTGTGGACAATAGCATATTGTTAACGTGTTATGGATACGAGAATGGGTAAGAAATGTAGGAGTAAGTGACGGCTGATCTCGGCGGGCTGTGCCTATCTCGTTTGAGTGGGATAAGGACAGCGTGATAACGAAGAGCGAAGAAAAACGTTTGTTCTAAGGCTTAAAGTACTTAAAGGTCTATTTATTGGATAAGTCTGCTGAGACATCATATGGTCCGTTTTGCGCATATTGTTTATTATGCCTCTTGATATTTTTACTTTTAAATTGTTTACCGTATTCTTAATTTTGTTATGCTTGATGTTTCAAATCTATTCTTCGATTTATTGTAGACGTATTTATAGTAGTATTATTTAAAAAATTAAGTCAATAAATGTATTAACTAGATGAGATTCAAGAAAATGAAGTTTTTGTCACAAACTTGCAGATATTTTATGAGGTAGACATTTACTGGGCAAAACATTAAGTCTTTTCTTTTTCTGGATTCTCACTTCTACTGTTCTCAGACTGCAGCGCTGCTTGCCTCTGACCGGATGGTAGTAAGTGCCTGCGGTAGTTACCTGTGTCTCCATCTCAGTTAGATCAGGGTTCTCAGTATTGTCGCTGGGCGGTCCGTCCTCCGTGAACAGTTCTGAGCCGGCCAGCGCAGACAGCAGCAAGTGTGCTGCCTGCCTCAGACCGGCGGGCTCGGGTTTGGTGCCGGTGGTGGCGAGCGCCGCGCGTCCCTCGGCGGTCGCGTTGGCGCAGAACTGACAAACTATTTGGTAGTAGGTGAGTGCGTAGAGAGATTGGACTATGCAGGTGAATTCCTCTGTGGACAAAAAGTGGGATTGCTTCACAAGAAAGGCGAGGTAGAGTACTACATTGTACACCTATATAGGCGAGAACGTGCCTGATTCCTATCGAGTGTGTCATTTGGGCCTTAAAACACACCAGGTAGGAATCACACTTTCTCCCGAGTACTTTATACTCCACCTACAAGGAAAATTCTTCAAAATCATTCGTGTAAATTGAAAATTTGAACTTGCATTATGTGAAAATAGTACGCACTAAATACGCGCGTACGATTTTGACATGGTTCTTTTGTAAGTAAGTAACATTTTATGGCATCAAATACATGTGAGTGAGGTACATACCTAGGTGTTGTAAGATAACAATGTATTTCTACCGGTGCGGCGTGCAACATTTTTGTACAATGTCAAATACGAAGTTAAATCAATGAATGATATAAATTAAAATAAAAAAACAGTGAAACTTAAAATTATAAATTGAAATAAAAAATTAAATTAACAAAAACATTGTAAGGCACTAACTGAGCACGTTCATTGGAATGGGACTCTGTCCTACAATGCGGGTCTGATTCATATCAGCGCGCTCGGCGTAGACAAAAACAGACCTTGTCGCGAAGACACAGAGATGCATTTTGTTACGTGACCTGTGAATGCGTCTTATATGACGACTAGAATCACTCACGCATATCCAAATAGGGCGGATTCGGCGGCGCTAGCAGCAGGAACTGCATAAGCAATGTCGTGGGATCCTTCAGCATTAAAGGCACCGGCTTCTCATCCGGAGGCATGGCTGGCACGGGGGGTGAGGCGGGAGCGCCGTCCCCCGGCGGCGCGGGGGGCGGCGGGTGCAGCTGGTTCCAGGTGTCGAGGGCTCCGATAGAGGAGAGGTTGTCGCTGGCGGCGCAGAGGGCGCGGGTGTGCGCGCCGGCGACCACCATTAGGGGGACTGCGGGAAAAATGTATTGTTAGTTATACTGAGCAGAAATCATATGATGTTAGAATGGGATCACGTAATTTTCAACTTTTGTTACTCAGTTTTAGAGTCAGGTCAACCTATTATTATCAATATTAGAAAAACATTTCTTAAAATTATACTTACTATGATATTTTTAATTAAAAGCTATTTTTAATTATTAGCTGAAACTGGGGCTCGTTTTACAAATCAACCAAGTTTTCTAAAAAAAAACTTACTAAAAATGAAACTGCCAAAAAAGTAATTCCCTCAAGCTGTATAGTGTTATAGTGACAGTATTACCTATGCACTCGTTCCTCGGCTTGTACCGATGGGGGGTGGACTGCAGTAAGTTGCCCCCCCTCTGCACTAGTTCACACTCCAGGTTGGTGCGCACTAGTGATGCGCAGAATGCAAAGATGGCGGCGGGAGAGGAGCCGTATCGCTGTTTTAGTTTGCTACCTGCGCATGCTGTTATGTCTTCCATTGCCTTGCCCATCGCTTCGGAGAGTTTGCTTGGCGCCTGGCGGAGGAAAAGGTAGGGTTATTTATTTTATTGTTTTAAGAATATTCAAATCGAAAGTATCGATTGAATTGCTTTGTGATCTTGGAGAAGAGACTTGGAAATTTTACGGATCTAATTCAGATTGCTAATAAATAATAATTTAACTGTTAATGTAGCAAAGACTAACTTTGTTCAATTTAGTAACTATGGCAGGAAACAACATGTTGATCCTTGTCTTAACTTTAATGGACAGACTATTACAGAGGTCGATGATACAACATTTTTAGGCGTAATTTTGGACCGGTACTGCAATTGGAAAGCCCACGTTGACCAAGTCTGTACTAAGTTAAATAAACTTTGTTTATGTACCGACGACGTAACCAGAGCCTTTAGAGCTCAAACGAAGTGCGTTCGTGCTATTGTGGGAATACCTCCCTGGGATCGTGCAGGCCTGTTTTCCGCGAACTTGAGTTAACTTTGTCTAGTGTGTACGTACATTCTTGAAGCTACTAAATTCGCGAAGAAAAACACAAACCTTTTTACGAAAGCGCGGGATATCTACGCGAATACGGTTAGGAACTCGGATAGAATTGTTTTATCAAGAACGCCCAGAACTGCGCTCTACCAAAAAAGTTTTCATGCGATGTGTGGACGCAATTTTAATAAGATACCTAAAGATATTATAGTTACCTTACAAAGTGCGTAAGTCCCGCACTGGGAAACTTTTCTAAGAAATTTAATAATGTTGTAGAAAATTATTGACACAGTGCGAGCCTTACGCACACAAACGCAAAAATTCATTTAAAATTAGTAAAAAATTGTGCAAAAGGACATGTGAGTGTATTTGAAGTCTATCTTCTGACCGGGTGCGGATGTTGTTCCCTCAGCAGTACAGCGAGGCGCGCGGAGGGGCGGCGCGGCGGGCGCGCCTGCAGCGGCAGCGCTCCGTTGGCGAGCTGCCGGCACACGGGACAGAGGTACTCTCCGCGCTCCACGCCCGGCGCGGCGCGGTTACCTGCGCCGTGGATGGTGCGGAGGTACGCGTGGAGGCAGCGGAGGTGGAGGTGGTGGCCGCAGGAGGACACGTGGACGCCGCCTGTCAATTAACAACATGTTGAGACAGAGCAGGAGTCGGGTCAGTTGGAAAAGTAAGGTCAAGAAATAAAATTGTGAGATCAACGACTGGGACATCCAAATAAGACATCTCTGCTGGATCAACTGTCTGTCGAATGACCAGATGGTCTGAACGGAACGGCCCAGAACAGAGGTAGATTCCGCCAGTTTATCTTCTGTACACAGACACTCACCCTCCTGGTTGTGGCTGGCGGCCTGCAGCGGCGCGTGTGGGCCGAAGTGCGTGTGGAGGTGGTCGTGCGTGCGGTAGTGGTGCGCGCCGCAGGAGCCCTCGCGCCGCGCCTGCAAGCGAGCCCTGCCTACCTCGCAGAGGGCTAGGCGCCCGCCTGGCGCTTCCGACTCTCCTGCGTTCTCTTCTGTAATAGATACGAACGAGTCAGGGCCTGCTGTACTTTACTTCGACGGGTCTGTACGGTTTCCATACCATAATAGCGTAACATGTTCCCGCGATAATATTTAAGATTTCGGGTCTGTACGGTTTCCATACCATAATAGCGTCACATGTTCCCGCGATAATATTTAAGATTTATAACGGGATATTTTCCTATATCTCGGCACAGTTTCATGCGCCAAGATCACGGAAGATCTAAACTATTTCGGCACTTAAACTGTGCCGAAATAAATGTTCATAAAAATGATAGTTTTAAAAGTTTTAACAGAACATAGGTAAGTACCTATTGCACTAATTCAATACACATACCTTCAGCACGCTTGTTGGGTCGATGCGCCAGTACCGAGGTAGACTGGAGTAACACCACCAAACCCTATGAACAAAGCAATACTTCAATGATGAACCGAAATCCTTTGACGAACTCTCACATAAGATTTAGATAAACCAGGAGTCCTGCTATTTACCTGTGGTTCCTGCGGTGTAGAGGGTGCACAAATGTTACATATAACACACGTGTAACATTTCTCCGTCTCTTCCTCGTCCCACTGGAAAAAAGGCACATTGTTACTACCATAAACTGCCCAAAATATCTTCAAATATTGCCATTATTTTCTTGTACAAAATAATTACTAAGATCACGAATACCACTCCTTGGGCAAGGAACCAATTCCGGGCCTGTAAAAATTTTGCTGTTCGTTTATCTGTGTACCTGCATAGGTGTGGCGGGGTCCATTGCTTCCATAGCAGACATGAACTGCGCTTGTTTCCGCGCAAAGTCGCGCATCACTTGTTGCTGTCTCTCTCGCGCGCGGCGGGATCGCTCCTCTTTCTCACGACGCTCTCTGCAAGGAAATAACAACTTGTTACGAGTTTGCATAGACACATTTTTGATAGAATTGTTCCCAGCGAGGGATTGGTGACATCTAAAGTTTGGTCGGCAAATGATTTAGATAACGCTGCGTACAAATAATGTTGGATTTTATGTAATTCGAGTTTTATACCACGGGGATCCTGTGAGTACCGAATGCGATCTAGGCCTAGTTTGACAAACAAAACGGTCAGGTTCGCCTCTTAATTAACGAAGTGAGGCCTATGCCCAGCTGTGGGTGGAATACAGGTGATCATCATGAGGTCTACCTACCTAGCCTTCTGCTCCGCCTGTCGTTCTCTCTGGTGCGGCCACAGTGAGCACCGAACGTGGGATATCGCCTCCGCGCAGCGGTCGTCCAACGCGGCCAGTTTACGAAGCACCTCGCCGATGTAGTAAGGACCGTCACCTGAGGAAAACCACACCTTAAATAAAGCACAAAATATTGAACAATTAAACCCAATAACAGCTATTTCCACCGTCTAGGAAACAGCTTAAATCAGTCAGAAAACTTAACGGTAAAATCCATCACATTCTGTCAAACTGTAAGGAATGTGAAATTATAAAGTGAACCAAAAACTATAAGCTGATTGTTTATCATCATCAGCCCACTGACATCCACTGATAGGCTATTTTATAATAAATCCATGTTATTGTTATTATAACATACCCCCTTGTTCCGGCGGCGGCGGCGGCTCCTCCAGCGAGAAAGCGTCCAGTCTCCCCGACAACTGAGAGTGCAGTTTCAGTAGCAATGATATTATAGATTCGTTCACTGTGAACGAATCTTCACTTGGACTTGGCACTTGCACCTGTAACAGTAAAAAAAATACTATTAAGCATATATTTTTATTACATTACTTTGCATGTTAAGAAGGATCAAATTAATATGCCTCGAAATTGAATACTGTTTTAAGGAGTCTTTCGGCTGATTTCTAGCCGCAGACTAATTGAATTGATTTGACAAGATCTTGAAAATACAAAAGGGTTCGAAAGTGCATACCTATTAAGCGATTAATTGGACTTGAATATTTATAATTTGACCCACTAATTATCAATTATTATTGTTCAAAATCAACCCGAACAAAGAAAAGGTTCAAATACCTGGTTGCTAGTAGAAGGCGTTGGATGGTCACTAATAGCGGGGACACTCCCTTCTCTAGACCCCAGGACTGATACAGTCCAATCTGCACCTTCCATATCTGAAAACAGAGTATAAATTACAACTGCTGCATTAGTAATTAGCGTGTCAAAGAAATTGACATTTTGTCGAACTTTGATCGCTACAGAAACATCCCCCTAAGAATACGCTGCGGAAAAATGCAGATTAGGGAAAAAGCCAAAACATCTCGGGGTTCGCGTGTAGCGGCTTGTAGCGTCAGTGAGCTGAGGCATATCGCCGCTGGTTCTATAATACTTACCATAGTCAATAGGTATTGGAGGCAACGGTGGTGTGTCCAGGTCTGAAGTGAGTGCTAAACTCATCTCCGTGTCAAATGTTTGCAGCGGCAGCGCCAACGCCTGGCTGTGGATTAGAGCGTACTCCAGCTCTCGACTGTCCACTGTAGCGGCTTCTAACGCACGGATCTGTGGTGTGTCGCCGCCGTTGTCTGATTGATCGTCGGGCGTCGAATCCGCTCTTGTGAGCTGTTCGAAACACGATTTGAAAATTATACATTATACATGAAATATGTACACAAATATTCAGCGAAGTATGCGGGGAAAACATTATTTTATATTTTGTTGTGATGACTGACTAAGCTGTAAGCTAATTTAATTGCTAACGTTATTGTTGATTTCACTTGCCACAGTTGCCACTACGCTTTATTACGAAAATTAAATGTAGTTTTTAATCTGTAAAACGAACAAAAATATCTGAAAATTGATCCTTGCTGTATTAAACAGTAAATCAATATTTAAAATTCTAGATCTTACTAACATACACAAAAAACAATGACAGTGCCTACAACGATCCTTGCGGGCACCACCAAAGGCAGTACACTAACCTGTAAAGGTGGCGGTACGGCCAGCGCCGTGCTAGTTTCAGTAGTGCAAGGCGGCAGCGGTAGGTCCGGGGTCTTGTGCGGGGACGTTATCCGGGGGCCGTCGCCTGATGGGGGCTCCCATTCTGTGTCACCTGAAGAAGGGGGAGATGTATAAGGAGCATTTAAAATGTATCATAAGATATGACTATTTGACCTGAGCGAAGTCAAAGTAGTAAAAGTAAATAAAAGGATAGGCAGTAGGCTATTTGAATACATTAAAAATAAGTTCCAAATTGTTTTAATCCTAGTCAGTGACAACGCAACACAGCGTAATCAGGTGATTTTTATTGAAAATAAGCCTATTTTAGGTAAAAAACTTTTTATTTAAATTACATTATTATGGGATAGGATTTCAATTACACATGTTTTGATATATGATCACGTGACCGAAAACGGTATGAGTTTGGTTAGATCGCAAGTGACGTCACACTTTTACAGATTACAGTGTCAATGAGTTCGTCTTGTTAAGTGTGGTGTGGCGGGGTGACGTCATTGCTAGGAAAACGGGAGCCATGACAGAGATTATCGTTTTGGCGCGGCATTATTTTATTCAAACTTTAAAATTAGTTTTATAACTAATACTTTGAAGAAATATAAGCTCGTTCAAGTAATTAGGAAAGGGCACAAAATTTGCCATCCTTTGCTTAAATTTAGCGCAGCCTCCGGCAGCCTAGTCGAGTCTACTCAAGCAAGACGTGTAACAACGCGCGATCACTACTCAACACGTACTCGTAACCTCTGGCTATATCTAACCTAAGCAGGTCGCCACGTCACACAGAGATGACAATATGTTGTGCACTTACTGTCCGAGTTGGCGGGGTCCCTATGGGCAGGGGGCCCCTCGTGCGGCGGCGCGGGGGGCGGTGGGGGTCGCGGGCGAGGCAGCGTGGCCACCAGTGTGCGTGCGTTGAGGCAGACGTCCCCTCGGAGGGCGCGCAGTAAGGGCACGCCGGAGACACGGGCGGTACGACAACCGCAGCGGCTGAAGCGTTCCGCTACTGCCATGCAGGTCTGAAGAATATATATAATAATATAATACAATACAAGTACAATATCCTAGGTTTTTATTTATTATACTCTGGGTAATTTCTAAGAAATTAATAAATCCCAAAAATTTACGATCCCGACGGGATTCGAACCCGCACCTTCCCCTTCAGCGCAGGGGTGCTCTTTTTTTCCAACTAAGCTACGTGATTTTATCTAGTCGGCCCGAAAAGTACAATATAATAAAATACAAAATAAGTTGGTAATTAAAGTATTTTTAGAAAACTGGAACATGAAATTCAGATGGATTCAGATACATGAACTTTAGGTCGAAGTACAGGCCGCGATAGAGACACACAGACCATACTTGACTTTAGACGCTCATGAGTCAGTTACCTTGCAACATTGAGACAATACACCGCGATGTAATCCATATTATATACAATAATATTATGAATTATCTATCTGTCTGTCTGTTACCTTTTTAGGCCTAAACGGCTGAACGGACCTTAATAAAATTTGGAGAGATAGAAAACTTAAAAAGCGCGTGCGCTAGTACAAAATAAAGGGAGAAAGTTTTTATCCTAAACTAAACTTATCGGAAACCGAGATTCATGCATGTGTCTCGAGCCTCTGCGAGTAGCCATCTTTATGTTTATCTTTTCTATTCTTATGTTTTTGGAAATAACTTCACAATTTTGTTTTTGTATCATAGGTAGGCTTGAGTAACGAAACGATTGAAAGAGCATTTTAAAATTATCCCAGTACTTTTTAGTTAGATTAGACGATACGTGGACGATTCGAATGTAAGTAAATAGTTGATATTGAAAGGTAATCACCTCCTCTTGCATCTGTTTCTCAGCGTGGGTGTCGCACGCCACCCGCAGCAGATACACCGCTAGCGCCAGCACGTGGTCGGGCGGCGCTTGCGGCGAGTGGCTGTCGCCTCGTCTGGACAAAAACATTACATAATAATGGTTAACCACAACATTTCACCAAAATACTAAAACTCCGTACAAAAATACAAGTAAATCTTGCATTAAACATTTAAACGGCTGCGATTTACTTCAAACGTTATAGGTATATCATCTCATCAAGTCACTTTTCTAAACAAAACCGATTTATTCAAACTTCGAATGGCATATGAAGTAAGTTCAGAGATTTAGTATCAGCTGGGTCGGACAAGTCGAGATTATGAAGAATAAAATGAAGTGAATGGAATATTGGATGGCCAAGATGGCGTCTCAGCGAAACCATCGAGGCTTAAGAAACTAGATCGTAGGATACGATAATCTACAAAGAGTTGACAAGCTTAGTCACAAGGTGCTGCTGGTGGGTATGACGAAGTGGAATAACTAATGTAGTATTAACAAATTGCGGTCGATCGATGCGTTCATGCATAGGGACTGTATGTTGACATAGCCATACACAAAACAAAATCAAAAGCATACTTAAATCGACTTAAATTAAACGGAAAAGGTCCGTGATTGAGTATTTACCTGTGCACTCCTCGATGTAAGACCGCAGCGATTGCGCCATGCAAGACCCCGGAGGAGCAGATGGCGCGGGGGTCGCCTGCGCCCCCGAGCGGGGCCCCCGACACGCGCAGCGGTGGCCATAGCGCGGGGCCCTCGCCGCTGTTGCTGCTGCTCGTGCCGGGGGCACCACTGGCCCTTTGTTTCTCGCGCATACTAGAACAGAGAATAAAGGTTTATTTATACCACTAAATACATTTTATTAAAAGTACCTCCAGGATTATGAAGGTTATTTCTAGGTACATGAATAATAATTTTTAGAGAGGTCTTTATAAGGTTTGGTCAGTTTTTTTTTCACCAACTGGCAATAGTGAAAGTGAAACTAACCACGACGCACTGAGCCACCCAAACTAGCGCTCCCTTGCCTGAATATAATACACAGAATATAGCACCAAACACTGTCATAGTAACAATAATATTTCGCTCCGAAATGTTTTAAAAAAGGAAAAAATACTAACTCTCGCCTCCATTATATTAAGGCATATATGCTGTAAAACAACTGCGTTCTATGACATCCCAATTAAATCTCAAAGACATTTACTACTCATATATACACTCTATAATTAGTTATGGCATTATATATTGTAGGGAAACTCTACCGACTGTGAAAGAGTCTTAAAGTTGCAGAAACGTGCAATTAGGGTGCTGGTTAAGGCCAAATTTAAAGACTCAAAAGACTAGAGAACATTTCAAAAAACTAAAAATACTGACCTCGGCGTCATTGTACATCTATGAGATATTAAAATTTGTAATACAAAATATGTCCCAATTTAATGTAAGGGGAAGCCAAAGCAAATACAGTAATAGGCATCAAATGTATTTAGAATCAACTTCTCATAGACTCACACATGTCTAAAAAGCAACCGCAAGTAATTGGTCCAAAACATTTCAACAAACTTCCATTGTGTATCAGACTAATAACCTGCGAAAAATCATTTTTAAATAATGTAAAACTTCTTTTGCCACATAAAACCATATACACTGTAAGCGAATTCTGAGAACTGTAGTGTATTTCTTTTTCAATAACTATTTTCATTTCATTTACATTCTAGCTTTAGATTCAATATTTTTTGAAAACAAATCTGTCCATGCATCCTCACAAAGACCAAGCAGCCAAGCATAAATTCAATATCTGTATCACTCAAGTAAATAACAACATGTATCACAAGAGTATTTTCATCACAGACATAAAAATATTCAATAATCTTCCAATAGAACTTAAAACCTTAGATAGTTAAAATAAATTAAAAAGATGGCTTGAATCAAATGCTTTCTATTCGGTCAGAAATTTCTTTGACAACTGATGCTCCCCTAGTAATTGTATGTAAGTATGTCTTATTTTTAAGTCCCTAAAGTTATTTATAATGTAATGTATTAGTTAGTATGTAATGTCTTTTTGTAATGTTCTTTTTCTGGTGTACAATAAAGTGTTTTGTATTGTATTGTTAATAAATTGACATCTAAAAACATATCCAATAAAGGTAGACTAAGATTTAAAGGTACTTCTTTAAAACTTTGTATTGTATTTCTTACATAAAACTATACTTTTTACAAGATCTTTTTTGTTCATCAATAATCAATAATTATATTTCTGATTCTGAAGAATACCGAGCGAAGTGAGCCACATTTTTTTTTGCTGATGGCTATTAGGGCTTTTTGACGCCTTAGTAGCGACCTCTACAGTCTTTGTTTAAGACCTTTCTACTTTCCACTTACTATGCAGTGTATCTCTCCATAGAGGCGTGGAAGTCCCGGCGATGCACGGCTCTTCGTAGAACGTGTAGCGGGTCGTAGTGCTGCTCCCACACGGCGCTGCGCGGGACGAACAGCCCTTGTTCTAGGTTCTCGGAGCCTTTGGGAGGAGGGCGGTAACGGGACAGCTAGAAACGAAGCACGAGGTTAATATTCATGACAGTAAGTTACGACGGTCTACTCACAGCGCATAATTTGCTGATTGCAGACGCGCACTAAAAAAATTTAAGCTGCATTTGAATGCGAGGAGCATTAGGCAGTTTACTGTACCCGTCTTACAGTAAAGTACTTTTCACGAAAGAAGTCCCCAAGACGCAGCGCTGTAGGCAATTCGAGCGACCTAATGAATTAAGTGAATTTAACGTTGAAAAAATTAACATCCACTAATTGCCGCGGGTCTTTCGTGAAAATCTGTTAACAGACGTGTTACCTCCTTGAGCACTTGTTCGAAGTTCCTGGTGTGCGCGTTGCCAGACCGCTCCGGCATTAGCTCCAACAGTTGAGAGTGGGTCTTGTCTCCAGCGGCGAGGAGTGTGCTCACTTCCAGACGAGATTGGGTTAGCTCGTCGTTACCTAGAGGAAAAGATGTTTACAATGTAGTAACAGGTGCCTCACTCTCACGGTTGGATCCAGATTTTATTGTCGTAAGGCACAGAACATCGTTTTTACCGTCACGTTATAATAGAAAAACAAAGTGTACAGCAGTGTATGCACTCAGCATAGTGCATACACTGCTTCTAATCTGGAGTCCAGCCACGGTAACGGTCACGACTGCGGCCTGCCTTCATCATTTTCCTCGCTTGTTTGAGCAAAGGAGTAATTATTCAGACCTAGCCGTTGTAACGTATACACATATACAATTGAATGCATTAATTGCATCTGCGGCTGTATCGGGGTTCTTACCAAGATTAGTCCTAGAAGAAACCAGTATAGCGAGGAAGGTCAGTAGCCCTTCCACCATAGCGTCTTGTTCAGCCGCGCGCGCCGGCAACATTGGCAGCATGCTCAACCATTCTCGGACTCCGAACCTAGAATACCAGTACAATTGTAAACAAGTACATAAAGGCAAGACGAGTGACTTAACCAGTAGAGATACATTCATCAGGATCATCATCATTAGCCCGTATACGTCCACTGCTGAACATAAGCCAAACGACGCCAAGAATAGCGCTCCTGAGCCGCCTCTAGTCCAGTATCCACCGGCTCCCTGCGACCACTACAATTTTGCCGGTCTATCAGCAGATACATTAAGAAATAACAATTCGGGACCGACTAGCTAAGCACTACTTAAGTACCAAACATAAGTTTTTTTCCAGCAGTATCTACACTTAAAGTAAAAAATGCTGTAAAATACTAGACAGGAGAGCAGTCAGCTGCTTGACGCACTAAGATGTATAAATTGCAAGCCTTTTATTGATGATGTCTGAGATACATGAAGGACCAAACGCGGCTCCACTGGTTACTGTAAATGCTGCGTTGTTCGTTTCGAAGTTGGCTGTCAATTACATCATCACGCGTCTAGATACTCACTTAAGTGCCGTGTCGCTACTCGATAAGGGTATTCGGTTTGCCAATAAAAGATCCTTAGCATGACAAGGAAAAGTACCGTTTGAGTGAAGGCGAATCTGCAGGACGGAAGGCCAGGTCAATGCAATGCAAGGTCAATGGTCATGCGACGTTGCCGAACCTCCACGTTCGCATCTTTAATAATTTATAATTTATGATTGCTTCCTCATTTTAGTCAACCCGTGCGGTTTGTTGGCGTGTTATTTGTTTGGGCGTGCGTTGCCACCTTGCATTCAACTTGGACTTTGCTCAGTAGAGAGGTTTAATTTTTCTTTAAGCCAAGACGAGGATCCAATTAGTTAGGACAGCGCTTGGGAACCTACGTCGAGTCTTCTCGTCATCTATACTGCAATGCTTGAAATCGAAAGTTTTCAATCAGTGCGTCCTACCCGCTATAACCTACGGAGCTGAGACGTGGACACTCACGGTAGCGGTGGTTCACCAGTTTAAAGTCACCCAGCTAGCTACAGAGAGAGCTATGCTCGGGGTTTCTCTGAAGGATATAATTCGTAACGAATACATCCGCCAGAGAACCAAGGTTATCGACATAGCTCAATGGATTAGCAAGCTGAAGTGACAGCGGGCTGGCCATATCTCGAAAAGAACAGACAACCGCAGGGGTAAACGTGTTCTTGAGTGGCGACTCGGCGAACGTAGTGTAGGACATCCTCCGACCAGGTGGGATGACGATTTGTGAAAGACTACTAGCAGATGCTGAATGCGGCAAGCTGAAGACAGGGCGCTATGGCACTCATTAGGGGAGGTCTATGTCCAGCAGTGGACTAATATAGGCTGATGATGATGAAATTTTCTTTAGTGTGATGCATATTACGCATTGTCTTTGATCATCTATGACTTCAAGAATCAAAATTACCATTCTTTTGACAATTTCAATACCGCAATGATACCTGGAGCATATGGCAAAAACTCTTGAGGTCCCAAATCCAAAGTGCTAGAAGAAAATGAATGAAGACAAGAGTCGGTTAGTTGGTACTCACATGTCAATACACATGTCCAGAAACTGGTCAGCCTCGAGATGCGCCGCGCACACCTGCAGCCAGTAGATGTCCATATCCACCATGGAGTTGCAGAAGTTGGCTTGGATATACGTCATCGCCTGCCCTTTGATCTGGAGCCCGTTGCGCACCCACACCCCGGCTAGGATCTCGTAGAACAAACTCTGTGGACAATGAGATGCAGTTGCTATGAAATCTGTAGGCCAGAAGGTCAACTGAACAAGGCAAAGGTTTCTTGATCATACTTTACTTAAAAACAGATAAGTTTACAAAATATCATAGTGTCCACTTTATTTCTTAGTTTTAATTCAGGAATTTGAAATTTCTGACGTGGCCAAGAGGCCAAGAGGCCTGTAAGGTCGTATCTAAAGGAAATAAAGCGCTTTGAGTTTTGATGATTCATTAATTGTATACAATAACGAGCCCGCGCAGCTGCAGGTCGTAAGCGATTAAACTTATATCACAATTCTCATAACATTATAAATACGAAAGTTACAGTATATGTTCTCATGGAGTGAATTGGAGTGTATCCAGAATGACACCTTCCGTACAGAAAAACTTAAATTACATGTACATACTTTGTGACAATGCACGAATAAATAAAAAAAAACGTTTATTTTCTCTCACAAAGGTACCCATTATGTGTTAGGTATGTAGAGGCTTAGTTTACATTAGGTACTAATAATAATAATAATTAAGTAATAATTATTAGGTACTAAAAGTAGGTATTTCCTGTGTTGTGAGAGACTGGTGCCTGTTATAGGTTTATGAAAAACCTGTAGCACAGGTTTTTATAATTTGAATAAAAATGCCTACCTATCTAACAATTAGTTACACCCACTTCATAATTAATTAACAATTATAACGTTAAGTTTTTATTGAACATTATTACATAATATTTAGTTATCATTTAATTTTAGGTCCCAGAGGTAAGTTTACTTTAAATTTAAACATTATAAACCTAGATTAATTTGTTTATCAATTTGTATATGTCTCATTATAAGTGAACCATGTGTTTGTATGAGAATAAAATTCTTTAAACCTAATTGTTCATATTTTTTTAAAGAATCTGCTGATTCTAAGATTTTTTGTTATAGTGCTTACTTGCATTTTGGGTATCTCTAAGAAGAAGCTCCCACATATTTTCGATTTCGGCGGAACTCGAACCCACGCCCAACCGTAAGTACGGATGTGCTGTGCTCGATTTATTTGATTTTTAGCACAAAATCTTTCTTATTTTCCCAAATGCTCCAAAAATACCAGGTATCCTTTTATACAAGTTAAACGCGTGCGAAGCCGCGCGCCGAAGCTAGACCAGATTGAAGTTAGTCCTATACTCTGCAACTAACCGATGAGTTTTACAGAATTAATAAATAATGCTGGACAATTCACACAGCATTATCTATCTAGCCCCAAGCTAAGCAGATCTTGTGTTATGGGTACTCGATAACTGATATACATAATACAATACAACATATAGATAGATATTTTTATCATACATAGAAAACGACCAGAACACCCGGAACAATAAATATGTGCAGATTGTACATTTGTCCCGAGGCGGGATCGAACCCGCAACCTCCGGCGTCGCAGGCGGACATTCGCTCACCGAGCCACAGAGGTCGTCAAAATACGACAGTAACAGAATTTCACAGCAGTTGCATTGTGAGAATAAAACCTAGGTATCTTTATTTGCAGAAATGTATATTTGACTGACCTACCTACTTTTTAGGGTTCTGTACCCAAAGGGTAAAAACGGGACCCTATTACTAAGACTTCGCTGTCCGTCTGTCACCAGGCTGTATCTCATATACCGTGATAGTTAGACAGTTGAAATTTTCACAGATGATGTATTTCTGTTGCCGCACGGAACCCTTCGTGCGCGAGTCCGACTCGCACTTGGCCGGCTTTATTACAAACGCCTGTCAAAGTAACTACTTACCTAGATGTTTTCATCGGACTTTGCTTATTTCGTCCCACCACTTTTTGCTAATTACAGTCATTAACTAATGACATTACGCAGCTGAACTCTACTTAGCTTGGGGCTAGATGATGTTGTGTGGGTTATCCAGCATTATTATTACCCGAATGACATCATTCATTCCTCTCGTGAATAAGTGGAAAAGAGAGCAGAAAATAGAAATGCAGAGAATAGTAAGTTCAAACGTTAAATCCTATTATACATTCGCATTTTCAATTAAGTACGCTTTATGCGCTCATCAATGAAAGTTGACAAACAACATACCACAACAAAACGCGAGGTTATTTCCCGCGAATGCCTCAAACAAACAAACATTGTAAAACGAAACTATTATTTTGATTACCTACTGTTTGACCAAAATGTTATCGTTAAAACAAGCTATTTGTAAAATAGGCCAGGATTTTCTTCAGTCTACCGTCTGATGCACAAATATAAATTTATTTTGATTCGTCTTCGGCAGGTGTCGGTTACCGCTTGCATATATTAGCATATATTTGTTAATATTCTGGAATTCATACAACCCTCTCAAATATCCTACCCCTGATAAAGCAAAACTCATAAAAGTGAAATCACAAAAAACTATTGTTGACTTACGAGAGTGGGACAACAGTGTTGCCATCTGATACGAATTTCCCGATTCTATCGTCTTATTTGTACCCTACAACTGTACAAGAATTTCATTAGATAGCCGGAAGAGTGTCATTATTCAATATGATTCAGACTTTAGGTTTTGTCAATTTATTGAAAGTTTGCTGCATAACACTTGCACAATAAAAATTGATATTCATAATAATAACTGGTGTTTACATTTAGTTCGATGCCCGCAAATCTCATCTCTGTGCTGAAAAACTTGGATGAGAGATGAGAACAAGGAAGACACTTGTTTACAAAACACTACGGACGAGTACGTCGCTCTGGTATGATTCACATGCCGGCGTACAACTTAATCAATAACAATAAGCTGTTGTATGGGATCATCATCTTTGAAACTAGCATTACTACAATTTTATGTCGAGATGTATTGTTCATCTGGCAAGTTTTTTCTTAGAGTTGGGCACACACACCGTAAGGTCGCCGGTCGGCGCAGCGCGGGCAGTGATTGAAAGTTCGCCATGAAGGGTCGACGCGTGCGCTTAGTGTTTCTGTTCGCGCTCGCGGCCACCGCACACGCGCTAGTAGACGATGTCATAGACGTGTTAAAACTAGGGAAAGAAATAGGGGAGGAGGTTCTTTCTTCCTGGGACTTGTTAGCGAAACCGTTAAATATTTCGAGTGGTGTAGCGTTGCCGATCATTCGTAGGAGAGAGAGGGAGGTGTTGGAACGGTTAGCGGGGGTGACTAGGGCGATACAGCGGGTGGAATTGAACGTGGAGAAGGCGGGGGCGGCGGCGTTGTTTCTGGCGAAGAATAGCGGGCGAGGGACTAGAGTGGAGCTGCGGTTGCACGAGTTATCCGATCTGTTGGGGAGGGTATCGTCAGCTGACAGGGTGATGCGGGAGTATGTAGGGCTTCAAGAGGAGTTGGAGAGGACTACGCTGCAGAGCTTCGCGGAGTGGTGTGTGTCCCACGAGCCCACAGCATTGCCGGGCCTCATGGAACGGGTGCACAACCTCGTGGTGCCTCCACACAGGCAGCTGCTGGGCAGAGGCCTGCTCGTAATGCTGCTAGAAGATCTACAGGTTTGTAAAAGTGTCGCGTTTGCGGAATACAGATGTTTACAGTAACAGTCGGACAAAAGATCCTCCACAATCAACATGTATTGAATGCACGTTTCGTAATGGCGCACAATGACTCGACAGATCAATTTAGTTTCCTCATTTACTTTTCGAATAGTGGCTTTGAAGAATTATTAACTTGAACAAATGAAGTAGTTTACGTAGGTTAGGTAATGGATGAGGTAGCTCAACCATTTGCTCGATGAGCGGTATGCGGTATTGTAATTTGGCCTTGGATTGTAAGTATCGTCATGAGTAATTTGCATTCAGAAAATCTTTTTCTTTTAGCGAAACGTCGCTGCTGGCACGAAATAGGTAGTGGAGCCAAGAAATGCTAACTTGAAAACTTGACAAACTACTAACGGTTTTACACTCTGAAAATGTTTATAAAGCACACTGGAATATCCAATGATGCGATGGGCCGGAAATGGCGGGATAAGGCATTCTGAACTCAGCAATGAGTGAAGGGCAAAAAGAACTCACAAACACAAAGTATCGTTAGTTATAAGTTATAACTCTAACCAGCAAATATTTAAGGCATTCTTAAAAGGTTTATAAAATGTTTTTAGAAAAATATGCCTTTATTTAAAGTGGTAATAATATGCCAGTAATAAAACAAAGTAGGTGGTTGATATATCGGGAAGCATGAAACTGTTAAGCATGCATGAGTCATAGGGTCAAGCAACTTGGCTGTGCCGGAGACGGCTCGGCTGACGTTGGTCTGTCCTTGATAAGCGATTCCTGGCGGCCTGATTAGCAAATGCAACCAGTTTAGAGGGACCTCTGTCACGCCATCCAGTTAAAGCGTGTGCGTTACGTCCTTAAAGGTTCAAAGATTTAAATCGTTAGGTTCAAATGAGTTAACTGCAGGTCAAGGGAACTTTCGTTCGATGAGAAGTTTTCGCGAGAAGGTCAGATGATAATCGCTGCCGAATTTGGCATTTTGACATTGAATTTTGACTCCTAAGGGAATTTTTATTCCTCCTAAATAAAACACAATAACAATTCAAAGTTTAAACAGACATATTTATGCAGCTTCACTAAACATTTCTGTTCTCATCCTCACGTAATAGGTATTTATTTTTAGAAAGCGATGTTGAACTGGCTATGTTGTGGCAAACGTAGTAGAGGACGCCCTCCGATTAGGTAGGATAACGATTTGCGAAAGACTGCTGGCAGATGCTAGATGCGGCAAGCTGAAGACAGGGCGCTATGGCGCTCATTAGGGGAGGCTTATGTCCAGCAGTGGACTGATGTTGGCTGATGATGATGATGTTTTACTACATAAATTAGAGGATAGAGTAAACAGGAGTATAGGGAGGCCTTTACCCTATCCACAGTGAGACAAAGTGGGCTAAAATAAATAATAAGATATATTTTCTTTCTTGGGAATAAGTATTCTCACATTCGAATGTTGATATAATAATTTGATTGGTTTGAAAAAAAAAACTAAAATCCCTTAGTTTTAAACTGTTTTTTAAGTTTTACGGGATATAATATTTTTTTAGATGACTACCTCGGGTTTATCCTCAATACATATGCAAAGAATCATCCAAAATATCCGTTCATATCGACGTATAATAACAGCCGATCATAGATCCTTCTCCTTTGTTAGAAGTTGGTTAAAAATATTTATAATGAGTTATTTGGTCTTGGTACCACAAAATACACAGAACTTAAAATAACAAATAGATAAGTGACAGCAAATAAGGATATCGCTCGGCATAATTAGTTAACAGCAGGGATTTTAGGAACAGTTCTCTACTAATTATGATAAAGGCATGATATTATGGATGTTTGGTTTGTTTGACATACCTAGTCGTTTGAGATGGGTTATCAGTTTTTGTATTATAACTACTAGTCCAATTCTAAAAATCTTTCATTGAATGGATACATTATTACTAGGTGTACGAAGTACCGCACGATAGGAAGACTAAATAAAGTAGGTCATGTAAAGCTAAGTAGCTTTACCTACTTATACACATGTTTTACACCAAATTGCTTACCTACGTATTATTGCACAATTACCAACGAATATTAAAACAGTGTCAAACTAGCACTGGGGGGGTATGATTCGTACTTTATCCATGGAAGTGTAGGAACCCCTACACTAGGTACATTGTTTCTGCGTTTTACACATAGCCTGTACTTACTTACAACAGGGAGGCCAAAGCATTACACACTAGTAGGTATTATTATCCTGAAGGCTGTTTCCGACTTTCTGGCCAATCCCAATTACCGACTTAAGAGATTCTGTCCACATTAATGGAAATAGAAAATAGGTAACCTATCCTATCGTACCTCAGTAAGTTTTTAGATTTTCATCTTTAATTTTTATTCTATTAAATCACTGTATTTTTGTGATAAAAGCTTTTTCGTGCCTGCAATAAACTGTTTTATTATTATTTTTATAAATGCGAAAGTTTGGATGTTTTTTAGAATTATCTTCACACCTAAACTACTAAACGAATCTGCTGAAATGCACACAGGTTGTTCTAGGCCTGGACTAAAACATTGGTTATTCTTTACTTTTTATCCCATAAATCAGTTCCCAAGGGACTTGACCGCGTGCGAAGCCGCGGACAGAAACTAGTAAGAAATATAGACTATTTAGAGAACATTGTACACAACATTGAACTACTCAGCATTATTATGTAGTAAAATAAACACAGCTACCTACTGACTCAGATAATGATAGCACAGCCAGCGGCGGTGCTTCCACGAACCAATATCAGAGCCGTAGGTACCTAGGTATCACATACAGTGTCATGTTGTATGGATTGCTGTAACAATAGCTCTGCTTCTCATGTGCTTTTTACTGATAATGATAACACAGATATCTACGACTCATACGACAGAGTACAATGAGTTTTCAATACTTTGTAATAGTAGAAGGACTACTTCTGTGTATTTTTTCTCTTGACTTCAAGGAAAAGGTTATATTCTGTATAGGCTATATTCTGTATGTTTTTTTAAGTATGTTCATCGATTTTTCCGTCAATTTTATGACCCGATTTTAAACATTATTTTGCTATTGCATTCAATTCCGAATTATTCACGTATAGATAAATTAATATTTATCCCGTCAAGCTTAAAAAACAACATTATTCCTTAGAAAAATCTTCCAAACCCATTTCACCATTTAAGAATTTGAAGTCGGTTTATAGTTTTTTAAAACATGCCAAATTATGAACACCTCTACTGCGATCACCAGTCCGTTTGCCAAGCTGTGATTATGCCAAAAACTTTACTTGTTTGAGGGGCACTTTCAGCTTCTTTTTTCTGTTCCGTGCTTTCAGCAGTCAACGTGTGAGTGCTGATGAAGTTTTATTAGTTATTACTTGTGTTTTAAGGAAATAAATATTGAAATACTACAAACTAACAGGAAATAACCAAACAGCTATACAGTTACAATAAAAAAAAACTTAGTCGAAAACTGAAACCCGACTACGTAAGTCTAAAATAAGTTGTTAGATCGACTTATTTCATATTCATTTATAAAGTAAGTCGCTTTACGGTTTTTTAAAACACGCCAAATTATTTTATCAATAATTTAGTTACGTTTTTTCTGCTTAGTTGACATATTAATTTGGTGTTACACCGGACGGGAAATCCTAATTTGTTTTTATTATCCAACTACCAATGGAGTTGGGTTATGAGTACGAGGTTGGGTGGTACCCCATGTGCCTATGTATATTTATATGTTTTGTATGAGGATGACAAGACAGAGTTACAACGATAAACGTGAGAAACGATACTTTTCACTTCGAGTGTGAGAAAATAGAACAATTAAAACTTACCTCCAGGAAATATTCCACGCTGATATCACGAATTTTTCATTATTTATACAATAACGAAAGAATTAATAAAACACTGTTTTATTATGAGTTCTCGCGAAAATAACCTTAGAATATACAACGAAAGAATTATTAAAATCGGTCCATAATTGCCGGATAATTCGATGAACATACCTACATTACAAAAATGCATACAGCCGACCATAGAACCTACAATACAATACAATTACTCTTTATAGCACATCAAATAAAATAGATAACCAGGACAGGAAAGAATTTATACAGATTACGTTGTACAATGGGCGGCCTTATCGCTTTGAGCGATCTCGGCCAGGCAACCTTTGGATGGACAGGGAGTGATAGAACAAGTGTAGACGGTGGTGGCGTGTTATAAAGAATAATAATTATTTAGTTTAAAACATACATGAACTCCTCCTCCTCTAGAAGTCGTCGGTAAAAACGCGTTAACTTCTCAATATAAAAGAACTTAGTAACAATCCTGATCAGTCCCCCTAGCATGGTCTGTCTCAGCTAGAATTGAAAAAATGTTATACATTGCGTAATTGATTGAAGTTGAAGCAATGGATTTCAAATATTTTACGCATCCATACGCATCATTTTCTGTCTATTCTACCTTACACAAAAATAGCTGCATCTTTTTGAAGTATATAAATATTAGCTTCTTCCATAATCAAACCCTCACAAAAGATTCTCACAGATAAACGATAGTTATTCAAGAGACGGGACAATGCTTCAGGGGTGGATGCACGAGGACGGGAAGATCGATAACTGATCTCCTCCCCCTCCCGAGAGACGTGTGAAAGTAGGTCCCGTAATGCACTTCCTTCATTTTGAGTTGACGAACTCACAAAAATAAATTTAAAGTAAACGAGACAGGACACTCACCACATTTATTTGCCAGAATTAGTATGTATTATAATGAGCGATGGCGCTCATTAGAGGAGGCCTATGTCCAGCAGTGGACTGATATAGGCTGATGATGATGATGATGATAATGAGCGGTGCCTTTGCTTTCATCAATCACCGATGCTGCAGCCACGAGAATAGTATGTAGGCACCTACTCTTAACGTAGGTAAATAGCTTCCGAAACCATTGATCGCCTTTCATACTGGACCAAAAACCTGTTGTCGATTGCTAATATAAAACTGGCTGACTCATTTGATCAAGCTTTTTCTTCACGACTTCTAATAGTACACTCTCAGACTAAATAAGATACTTATTCTTATTGCCCTGGGAAATGCTTGGAACTATACATTGATAGTGAACGTCAGTACCATTTCACACCAAAGAGAGATTTGAACCGGTTCTACGACCTTAAAAACTTACAGCTTGCTATCCAAACCTTATCTTAGAGATATGCAGATTTTTATTAAAAAAAAATCTAACTGTCTTAAATGTAGAGTTTTGTCTAAGAAACATGTATGAGTCATGTTATCAAATTGAAAGGCCTGCAAAGAGAGTTGAATCAGAAAACTTGTCGTATTTTTTGCGCTCTCTTGTTGACGCATGTTCAGAAATCTTGGTGACTCTGACCCCTGCACAGTAAACAGGATGTTGCTGGGCGATGTGATACCACACGTGGTTGGTGGATTTTGGTTCGAATTACACAAATATGTCATTGGAACCATAGTTATCTTACCCATTTTTTTTTATGCAAGAGACAGTTCAGTTTACCGTACCTACTGATCAAAGTAAAGTTTTTTTGACAATCCCAATCTAATTATAACAAATAATATTATATGCTGAACAATTCACAGCATTATCTAGCCCCAAGCTAAGCAGAGCTTGTGTTATGGGTACTAGATAACTGCTATACATAATATACAACACATAGATATATATCTTTTATTATACATAGAAAACGACCAGAACACCCGTAACAAATATCTGCAGATCGTACAAACATATTTATCCCGAGGCGGGAATCGAACCCGCGACCTCCTGTGTCGCAGGCGGACCTTTGCACACCGCGCCACATCGGTTGTCGAGATTTCGTTTTATGTACTGTTTAAATATTCGAATAGGGAGCTGAGGTGCTTCAGATGGAAGCTTGGTATAGAAGCGTACGCAAAGAAAACATAAATTATTCTACCGTTCGTAATATTTCAGTGTTATTTCTTCTTGTTTTTAGTATTCATGTTGAGAACATCACATTCTTTCAAAAAGTGATCTAAATTTTAGTGTATATACATTAAATTTTCAAAGATGTATTGCGACTACGACCCTCCACGACATAACACCAAAACGCATCATAATATATTATGATCATAATATCCCCTTTGCAACTAGTAATTGGTGCTTCCACGCCTGAATTTAGCGAGGAAAATCAATCATATCACAATCGACTAAGGTTCGTATTGTAGGTACGCGTAAACCGATACCAATACTAGGATCAAGAGTGTACTGCAGGCTTTCACGATTGAATAAGGCGAAGGAGAAATAAGGAAGGCAATGTATCCAACTAAAAATATCGATGAGCTGCTGATATTTTTCAGTTTCGATGAAGAGACCCTAGGATTCTACAGCTTCAAAACAGGCTATCGATTGATATTTGTGATTTCAGATAATATAAGACCGCAAGTAAAAAATCACACAGGCAAGTACCGTACCCAACCACATTGCGCGGGAGTCGCCAGCTGACACGGCTGTATAATGAGCGAATGATAAAACACACATGCGCGCGCACGAAACAAGGCAATAAACGTTTTGTTCCGCAGACATAAGTGCCGGGTCACTTGCACCGCATATGGTTGGGCGAGTTGATGAAACTGACTGACATGCTGGTTTGTAGGGATGTACCTAGCACTGTGAAAAAAGCGATAAATATATTTGTATCATGTCTATTATATTATAAAATATTTTAGATATAAACTACAAAATATTGAGCTTTTCGTAGTTTCGGATCAATTTATTTTAATTCGCGATTTTTATTTACATCTGATTCAATAAAACTTCATCAACTATGGTCATCGACAATCGGACACGTTTCCGTACACAAACAAGTTTCACACTAAACCCAAAACGGGACAGTAAACGGCCTCGTCCGCAAATGGCAACAGCAATAATCGACAGGTCACTGAATCGACACTGTCACATCACTACGGCGTCCCCACTCGCACCGCACTGACTCGCGCGCCCCTCGCCGCTCGTCCGCAGTGCGCCTCCGGCCGTCGCGAACACTTGACACAATCATGAGGTTAGCGGCGCTCTTCGCGCTGTTGGCCCTGGGCCTCGCCAAAGACCAAACCCCAGTGGATAATCTACGGCAAATATTCTACGATTTAGAAGACAATCTGTGGAAGAACGTGACCGATCCAGCGTGGAGGGACAACGGTTTCGGCGGGGATGTGGAGTTGACAAAGGCGTTCGTTGCGATCAACGATCAGATCGAAGCTCTGCCAGTGGCTACCAGACCAGCCTTCTCCTCCTGGCTGTGGCTGAGAGCCGCGGAAAAGCTGCAAATCATCGATGGACTATACAAGAACTTCGTCGGGTTTATAACGCGGCAGGCGACGCCGGGCGGTGTGCCGGCGCCGGTGCGCGAGTGGCTGGACCTGGCCGAGTCCATCCTCATGGACCCCAAGTCCTCCGTGTCGCAGGCCGTCAAGAAACTCCACGACCTGATGGAGCACGGCGATCTGTTCAGGACCGCACTGCAGGTATTGTGAGACAATCTAAGTCAGAGTTTCGATGACAAAGGAGTGCGCCATTGTGTGTTTGTTAATTCGATGTCAGTGACCGCGTTAATTGTTCGATTCGCGTCAATGACCAGCTCATCTCCGAAAATAAATAACTAAATAGTGAAGGAATTATGTAGGTTTATGTCCGTGTTTGTATTGTTTCGGTTGACTGAGCACGTTAGCTCAGCGCCCCGCGCCCGCGCCGCCGACGCGACCGACGCGACGCCCGGCATTATACTTTCGTTTCGTTGCGGTATTTTTGCTGGCTTATTTCGATGAATCCAGTTGAAAGTGTAACATGGTTTATCTTTAATAATGATATGACCTCAATTTGTATCTGTTCCAGTGAGCGCTGCTACTTTCCGTTCGTGCTATGTTTTATAAACATTCGATAAGTAACGTGATAGAATTCGTTATTGTAATTGCTACGACGAGGCTGTAATTGTTTTCAACTTAGGGAAATTACTTGCCATTACGTTTAAGTATCCTGCTTTTGAAAAAATACATAGACAGGTAGGTATTTATGCTACAATAACGTTTAAAATCGTACAACATATCTTATTTCACTCACGTTTTTATGTTCTTTATGGAATCCTACAGTGTCGGTTAGTACCTAAATCAGATACGCTGTGTAACAAAGGTTTAGTAAATAGGTTAGGTAGGCATTTATTCAAACAGCTCTGAATGACTATTACAATCTACTATTCTCAATAATCAACAACGTAAACAATAACAGTCGCCCAGACTTGACCTTAATTAATCTAGTTATCAAAGTAAATCAACTTGCGCGTCGACTTGGCAAGCAAATTAGTAAACGAGTTACAGATAAATTAGCGAGACAAGTTATAGCTAAATATTGATACGTCTTCTCGTTATAGATAGCTGCTAATACAGTTAATGACTCAGAGGTAAAAGGTTAAACACACATTTTTTACATTACATAATCACATTCGTTAAGATACCGATGGGTAGACGTTATTGGTTTTGTTGTATAACCTCGAGCGACAAGTCAAGAAAAGTAAAATGTTATAGGAACTAAATAGCAACGTAAAATATACTATAAATAGCCACCCGACCTAGAACTAAATAGTATGCTGATCATATAAATATACAAGCTGCTGCTCACGGCTTCGCACGCGCTTTTTAGTAGCTTAAGGATACCATTTACCTCCGTGCCAAATTTCATTGGGATCCGTTCAGCCGTATAGGCGTGAAGAGGTAACAGACAGAGTTACTTTCGAATTTATGTATGGATTTGGATGCCCCGCAGCGGAAATAATATCGTAACGTAACCTTCTACGTCCCTCCCAGGCGCTAGGCGGCCTGAGCCCCCCAACAAATGTTTTCAATATTTCCATCGGTCATCGGTCGGTTCCAATATCACTAACATAACATTACACTTCACACTAATGCATGCCGCGGGCTGAAAATAATATATTATATATGCGAAAGGTTAGATAGATGTTGGTTACCTCTTCGCGGTAAAACTACTGTACGGATCGGGCTGAAATTTCGCATACAGATAGTTCTAGGCCTGGTATTAAACTTGTGCTTTCACTCATAAATCAGTTCCCATGGGACAGAAATAACCTAATTAAAAGTTTTCATAGAATAAACGCGTGCGAAGCCGCGGACAGAAACTAGTAATACGTTTAGTTTGAGTAGGCCGTCTATGTTATCTAATCACAATGATGACACTTTCCAGGAACAAGGTAGAGACGTCTGCGAGCTGGAGATGTCGCCACATCAGCTGATATTTGACATGTACAACACGATCGCGCTGACAGAGATCAAGGGATACGCCATGATGCAGTTCTCGTGGATGCTGCTCAGGATATATGGGAAAGGTGAGTCATCCTCATCATGTAGTCTGTTTACAGAAGATCATTCAGGTGCCATCAGTTTGGGTACCAGCCAGTGTGAACTCTTAGAATATTTTAATTATATTGTTTTTAAACATGACGATTGCTATGTGATTACGTGTCAGTTGTGATCATAGATCTTTTGATCGTGATATGATCAATGTTTGTATTACATGAACAATGATTTAGGTCCGAAATCAGTGAAAGCAGACGAGTGAAAGAATGAAAGAGTAAGTTATTGTGTTGTAACATGTGACCACGTCTAACTACAATGGGAGTAGAACAGTGGGATGATGAGGTTAAAACTTAGGCCAATAAGGAAGTAATATATAATTTTCCTATTACAATTGTAGTTATAAGGAATTTATGCACAGCCTACAAATGGTAATGATTAACATAATAAAGTCCGTTAAATTTATAACTGCAATCTTGCAATACTAATTTATCATTGTATTCTTTTGTTACTTTTGTCGACCGACCATACAGAATTCTAAGTATATACAAGACCTACATTCGCAAGTTACCGTAACTATCTATCATGTATTCCTAGCCAAAGCGAATTATCGTCGTTTATCTCAAACGCCTCACGATTGTAGGTTCCTTTGTCTGTGTCAGCGTCAACGTTTGTGTTTTTAAAGTCTACTGCAATGGGACAAAAAACTGCGGCTATACATTTCAATGATCAATATTATAATGGACAAATCTTTGTATTCTATTCTTATTGGGTTTTAGTCCAAAAAAGTTATTAGGTTTTGTCAATGAGGTGCCGTAAACTTGTAATCAAAAACTGTTTTTTAAAAGGTTATCAACAGTCATTTGGTTTACCCCAATACGACGCAATACAGGTTTGAGAAACGTAAGTAGCTTGAAGACATACACAAACAGTATTTATAAAGCGTGAAGCCATTAAAGTAGATTGGCATAGCAAGCTGTTTACATGCGGTGGTGTCATGCAACGCTTCTATTGTGTAGTTAGATTCTTTCAAGGAACTAAGACATTTAAGAGGAGACATAAACATGGAACATTCTTGTTTCATTAGAGAACTCACTGAGACTGGCATCAAAAACCACTCCAGTTCACATAAAAACGGGAAAATTCAAAATATTATAAAACTTTGTTGTTGTATCAGTTTTTGTTAGGTTTTCGTACATTCATAGCTTTGTTTACAAAATATGTCTTGGATTAAATTCTTTGATCTGGATCCAAGTGTAAGGAAGATAGAAAATATCCGGTAAATCGATTGTGGCTTACACTGGCCCAAACTACGTTTGGTTCTAGAAAAGCAGAGGCAGAAAAAATGTATAATGTAAATGAAACTCTAAGATAAATAATAGATTCAGGCGTTACTTTGCGAAAATCCATTGCAAAATATAAGGATGAAAATATTTAGTAACAATTCCGCGAAAAAACCTCCGATAAGTTCTAACAAAATGTCCGCGTTGTAGAAGAAAACGACGCTAACTACAAAATGAAAAAATACCTGACAAAACTGTTTCTACTCTTGCATACACCTATGCAAGAGTAGAAACAGTTTTGTCAGCATATTTATATTTAAATCATGTTGCAAATAAGGGAAGAGGCTCGACCGCGTGGGATGCGATAAGTTAACATTGAACTCAATTGGAAGCTGTAGTGATTCATATAAATTGCACAAGTGTAGATTATCTTCACAACTATGCGTGAATAAACATTATTCGCAGCTGAATAACCATTATTTGCTTAGTGATTACTAATTATCTAGTTATGAGCGAGCGAAGGAATTCGAACGAACATGGATGAGAGACGTCAGCTGTGATTGTAGGATGTTGGTTTGAGGGTCAGTATTCGTTTTTGGGTCATTAGGACAATGTTATGTTACAAAGAACAATCAATTTGATACACCATTCCTTTGACAGTAGTATTTAACTGCCAACTAGGTCAATGTTGCCATGCAAGACAAGTGTTCTTAGATAGGGTATTTTAATGGATTTTTCTGGTAACTAAAGGTCTTGTTATTTTGTCATGTTAGCAATTAGAAAACAATACGGCTCAAGGTAGATTCCACTGTATCTACTGCACATAGGTACATGTTAGATCTGCTATTGTTCTTCATCAAACTATAGACGATTTTCGATTCCAGGGAACTACACACAGGAAGCTAGCCTAACGAGACAAAGGTACAGCGAGAGGACAGGCCAGGCGGCCGCTGCGGCCCGCGCCGCGTTGGCGATAGCCAGCAGAGACCTGTACAGGTGCGACCCGCCGATGCATGAAGAAGGTATGTGTAGCATCATACACCGCAGGAAATATAGATGCAAATTGACGTTATCGAAAGATTCAGTTATTACGAACGCAGAAATCATTCGATACTTAGCCCTGTTATGAAATCGTCCCTAGCCTGTAGTTATTTATTAATTGGTCTAGTACTCAGGCTCTAAACAGTGTTTCTACGTATGAAAACCTTTTGTAAGCACTTACAACAATGACTGAGCAAGCTCTTATATCGTATTATGACAATTAAGCACTTTAAGGATAAAATAATACAGGAGCGAAAGATGTACTACCATTTTAGGGCAATAATTAGTATTTTGCATTGATGGCTAAGTACACAATGATATTTAACAGTTGGATGGATGAACCAAGAATGTATATTAACAACTATACAATATTTTAATTAAATAAAACTATTGATCGTAAATTCCAGGAGTAACGTATGAGCAAGTTACCCGTCTCCTTCAAGGCTACATCGAGAACGAAGTGGACATGAACCCGGACGGAACATGCAGAGAAAACTGCGGCTTCTACTCCTTAACAAAGAGCTACAAATGCTTCAGCGACGAAATGTTCTGCGCGCAGCAGAAGAGATGCACCGGCAGAATCATAGGATGCAACTATGTGGACAGCGATATGTGGGTGTGCCCGGCGGTAAGTGAAATAATGTTTTAAGACTAGGCTGTTAGGATTGAAATTGTATGTGCGAAGGAAAGTAACATAATGCTTATATAGCTATAGATAAAATTATGATGGGTTCTGAAATCGATATTCCTTCATGTGACGGAATGAAGGCAAGTGCAGACAGAAGTTGCAGAAGATAAAGGAGACAATTATGTTATGTATAGATCCAATAAGAGTCAAAATTGTGTACATTAGGAGGTTTGCGAGTTCACAAGACGATGACCTTATAAAACTGGCAATCATATTGACCCCAGTTGAATTGTTTTCTAGTGTTAAATTGATGCTGAATGACCGTCAAGACAATAAGCGATACTAATTAGGACTGACGTTTCCGTTGACCACAATTAAATGGGACGATTAATTTAGTCTTGTTAGATGCGTATGAATTCAACTTGGAAATAGAAGATCTCCAATTCAAACTGTAATTAATGGGGAAAGATATCATTATAATGTAGGATAGAAGACACAACTTAGCAGAATATTTTTTTAATTTATCTTGCCAGATAATAAGGACACAAATATTTTAGAAAATAATAGATACCTACTACATTAAAAAAAACTCATAATAACAGTCATTCTAGCGCAGTAGAAATATGTAGCTAAATGACAATGTGTATTTTGCAAATATTTACCCACATAAATACGGTTTGAACATGCCAGCATAATCATTTAACCATACTGTGTATATCTGGTATTTGCTCAGGTGGATGGTGTCAAGATATTGAACAATTATTTTTCTTTTTTCAGAGTCAATATAGTAACAGACGTTACGATTGGGTAGAGTTCAAGAATGGCAGGACACATGGCAAAGCCGGCACCTGTATGCAGGGAACAACAAAGGTAAGGATTACGAAGTAAACAGCTATCATTACTTATTGTTATTTGCTGGTATTCTACCTGAACAACTAGGTCTTTCAAAGGGATATATACTTCTCAAACATCCGATTATAAGAAATTAATGTCAGTTTTCACTATTGTCCGTTTTGTGTTCATCATTTTACGGCACAAACAATCCTCTGTAAAGGCGTAAGCTTATCTCCGTCGACCCCACAATCATGATTAAGGTCACCGGATTGTGTAAACAAATCTGTACAAATGCGACACAGTCGCACTTTATTTATTTTTAGTTTCTGTTATGAAAATAATCGTGTGCCTAAATACTTTTTTGGGTTAGCAAATTTCCCAAAACGGTGACGAAAATGAGATTCACTCTAATCTTGTGTTACATATTTATACAATTTTTTTTTAAAGCTTAACTAAATATTTATTCCGCGCTAATGACGCATACAAAGGTGCCGAAAGATAAAAAAGTTCGAAACAATGCAAATCAAATACTAGTTCAATCCCTTTACTAGTTATTTTAGATGGCTCTCGTAAAAATCTACAGGTGGACTCATGGTGGAGATGGCTGTTCTGGCACTGTTCCTACTGCATGTGTCTTTGCGACGACACAACCAACTCAGACAGATACTTCAGTCTTCGACAGGAGACTTCAGACGTGAAGAACAACAAGTTAGTCCCTTTTTAAGGGACTCCCGTTAAACCTTTGCTGTTTTGTGGAGATAGTAGGGAAATTTGGTGATTTAATGTCAAGGGTAGAAGGATTTTAGGGACTGTAGAGATGAAACAAAGACTATAGGACAATGCTTCAGGCTTAATTGTACCCTCTCTAGCAGCTTTTGGAAAGTAGTTTACAATTAATACTGTTTTTATCCAAAGGTCGACTCCTGGTGGAGATTCCTCAGCCATTGCACATATTGCCTCTGCCTTTGCGAGGAAGAAGCAAGCAGAAGCGAACGTTTTTTCAGCATGAAAGAGGCTGTCGCGGATATGGATAAGGGCAAGTCAGTGGAACGGGATCTGACACCACACTGAACATTTCAAAAGGCTTTAATAAACTGCTTGGGGCTTTTAGTAGCAAGGGTAGCGCTTTGTAGGATTCTAGTTCTGTAGTTCTGACCAGCGCTGGTCAGGATGTAATTAGTTCTTCCATGACTTAGTATCATCAAGCCATAAAAACTTTACGGATATTTAGAGAGAAGAAAGTAGGAATTTAAAGACATCTCCACATTATCTAACAGCATGGGTATACGGGAGTCCATCAAACCAGCCATCCATTTTCAGACCCTTCAATCGCTATTATTTTCCAGGGTTGTGACCGGAGTCCGATTGGTGAAGCACGGGAAGGTGTTCCACCTGCAGATTCACCAGGGAACGCTTGGCGAGAGGGGTTCAGTGGCGCAAGGGGACTGGCTGCCGGTGCAGAAATTTGACCCTTATGATGTTGATGTGTTGGAAGGCACGGACTTCCATACGCTGACTTATGAGAAAAGAGCTATTGATTTGGATGAGCTGGAGTCGCCTTCGGGACATTGTTTGACCGGTGTCAGGTGAGGATTTCCTTATAGTTCGATAACGACTTTATTCAGGCATTTGTCTATCTCTGTGTTTTATCTGATTCTACACTACACATTAGCGAGATAATCCTATATTATAATTTTCTCTCTTGAGCCTAAAAGCTCCCTTTTTCTGTATGTAGGTATTTAATTCTAGATCCTAAATATAGTATTACTTAGTTTAAATTCTCTTGTGATTCCAGATTCCGCATGATAGGAGCGCACCTGCACTTCGAGATTAGATCGACTCCTTTCAACTACACCACCGGGCGACTGTCGCCGGACAAGAGTCAATGGGTCAGCAATGACAACACCGAGGGCGCTTTGGAGAGTCCCAGGTTAACAACACATCTCACCCTTTTTAAACCCTGAGTATTTATGACCTGTGCCTGCCATAAAACAGACCACAATATTCCTGTAGTAGGTATTTGTGCTAATTGTATGCAATTAAAGGCAATACATGCTATAGTTGCATGTGTTGTCTTAATCACTGCAGGGCAAATAAAAGCCTGCAAATTTTACAAGAATTCAGACTTAAACAAGGTTTTAACTCATATAAATTTACGGAGAGTTTAATACTAAGGAAAATTATCTCAGATATTATAATGTCTTTTTGTAATATTCTTTTTCTGATGCACCATAAAGCATTTTTGTATTGTATTGTCTGTATAACTTTACCATTACTTAATAATTCTAACAAAATAATAGCTCTAGGACTATAAACCTTTCTCCAACCACTTAAGACTTCTAACCCTTATCTTGCATTACAGGAAGAAGCTAGACCTGTATGCGCCTGACATGCCAACTCGAAGCCACGTGCCCCTACCAGTGGACTCCACACACGATCAGTACATCGAGTTCACGAACACAGACTTCGACGCAGATGCGGCGCAGAGCACCGTGCCTTTCGTCGATATACAGCCGGTGGTGCCGTCAAAAGGTTTGTTTCAAAGATTTTTTATTCATTGTTAATGGTAAAGCGTTTGACCACCATCTTATATGAGAAGATTTATTTAAAACTTTATTCACAAGGGTGGGCTTAATTGCCGAGGCATTTTCTACTTGCCGACCAATAACACATGTTTTTACACAGATGTGGCCAAAGAGGCATTGATGTATTTATTCATTGAACTAGTACAGAAATATACATTTAATTGTATTGTTATTGATAGGTTTTTTTTTCTAAAGGTGCTTTCATTTTAGTCAATGCAGATTGATAGATAATCTTAGATGAGCTGCAGTTGCTGGAAATCTTAATAACGGCCCATATTTTATTTCAACACTAGCTTGTGCCAACGGCGTTTCCTGGATAAAATGTAGCCTTTATAAGATCTAGTGCTACATTTTGGTAAAAGATTTGCCCGATTGGTTCATTCATTTTATAAACAGTCTAGCGATGTTCATAATGTCTATTGAACCTAGTGACCCTAACCAATGACTAACATGTCTATCTTTGTAATGACATAAATTTCAATGCCATTATGTTTATAATTGTATTAATTCCAGGAGGCGCCCTAGCCAGCGGCGCCGGTATAATCCACCGCGGCACCCGCGGCTCAGGCGGGTTCCTAGCCATCAAACTCGTCACATACGACTTCTCCAAGCACGTAAAGGCAGAACCTCCACCGACTGAGTTTTCAGAACCCGAAGGGGGGGATTTCGCAGCCGTCATCAATTAGGCTAAGTTTTAATGTAAGGTATACTCAATAGATTATGATTTACTGAATAAATGAGTGATTTTGTAAGTGTTTTTTTTTTCTAAGATAAGAGATGGAATAGGCATATTCTTACCATATTATGTCACAGACAATGATAAAGCCGTGGATGTCACGTTCATAACTTGCCCTTCACGTTTTACACAAAGACAATGTCGTCATTTATAAATCAGAACCCTGAGTAAATTTGGGACTTTTGTAGTAAACAACACTTAATCTAAGTGAAGCTTATCAAAAGCGATTTTTATGTAATATCCCCAAAACAGTTATCCTTCGTGGAAGCAGATGTGTTGATGTTAGTGAATTTCCAACACAAAAATGTATGGGAGAAATGGAAATACATGCTCATTGCCCTCCCTGTTTAATGGGAAAAAACGATCAATTTATTGACTGAAATTAGAACGACAGAGGTATTCCAGCTAACTTCACAGCCTTGTAACAGTATCAGTACATACCTGAACCCTCAGCGGATGGAAAGCCATCAAGGCGAGCAGATCTTGCTCTGGCAACACATCGGCTGCCTTCAGTCCCATACAGCGCGTGCCGCAGCAGAGGAAGGCGGCTAGGTACCGGTGTAGGGGGAAGTGGAACGACGCGTGCATCACCTCCGTCTGTGGGATAAGGTTTATATTGGCATGGTTTTATTGAATGTTGGGAGGCTTGATGTGTTTATGGTGAAGCAAGTAACTAGGAATATATAATCTGGGGAACACTCATTATCATCAGCCTATACCAGTACACTGCTGGACACAAGCCTCGCCTAATAGGCGCCATAGCGTCTTGTCGTCATCCTACCTGGCCGGAGGGTGCCCCAGCGCTTGTCGGTTCTTGGGCTCGAGGTATGTCAGGCACTCACCCGCGGTACATTAGTCGATGTAAAGTGCACGGCGTCCATCCAGTCGGTGAGATGTGTGAGCGCAGCCCTGAGCATGCGGCGCGCGAGCGGTGCGTGCTCCGGCTCGGTGAGGTGGCTGAGCACCGACCACATGGGGTAGGCGGCGGCCTCGAGCTCGCAAGAGAACGCTGCGTAGTACGACGAAGGCTCGAATTCGATGTGCCCGCCTGTTTCTCGGATGTTCACGTTCATGCCTGGGAAACGATTTACAGTAATAATCATACGAGTCGATAAGTGAAGTAATAGCCAAAGCACAAAAAATTAGGACCCTACAGACTTTCTAGAGCAGATGTATAAATGTTCAGTTGAGCTACCTGTAGATTGTTTGCAACAGTCTGCAGTTAGCTCAATTGTTTCAATTGTAAATACTAGTTTTAATTTAATCCTATTATTTTTTTGTTATTTTCTTTGTTAATAAAGATAATATTTAGAATATGTTTTATGAACGGTTTTTTTAAATAAATTAACTCATGTTGTCTCTTTACAAATTGCAAGTTCTTTAGGGTTCAATCTTAGGTTCATTGCTCTTTTCTGATACATGACGCATCGGTTGCAATCAACAATGTAGATTATCATGTGTGCTTACGACCGCCGTTTACATATTTATAAAGGAATCTTATGAAAATGCACAAAATGCAATTGCGGGACATCGTCAATTCTAGGGTAATTATGTACTCTTGAAATACAAATAAAATAGACTATTTTGAACTGCCATAATATTGTCACAGTAACAACTGTTCACTCACCTTGCAAATAGGACAAGAACTGGAACCACATATCCACCAGCGCGTCATCTTGCAGAAACAAAAGCGCAACGCTCTTATGCGACAGCACATTATTGAAGTCGGACACCAACGGCCAGTAGCAATGCTCCTTCATAACCCTCCTCGTACAATCAATCACATAATGGAAATTCATGTCCGGATCGTGTAACGTGTTCTGTACAAGGATCTTCCCCATCATAAGACGGAGGGACAGCACCATAACGTGCAGGAGATGGAGTTGTTGGACGCAGCGCAACGCCAAGGCCTCGTTTGAGAAGAGTTGTACAGACATGTGGACAACGCGGTTGGATAGCGTGTCGGGATCGGCAGCTGATTCGAGGACGAGGGGGATGCGCGCGTAGTGCATCACGAATGTTCGGGTTAGGTGCTCCTGTGGAGAGAAAGGGATTGTGACAAAAAATGTAGGCGCTGGATAAAGAATATTTCTATAGTCAATATCAAACGCTGAGCGAAACGGTCACTCTTTTGCCATGGCCATACAAGGTGAGGTGGTATATTGAGCCATGACAGTGTATTAAGTTAGTAATACTACTACTAGTATTATTGTTAATCATATATTAACAAGTCGGTGAATAGCGATTTTTGCTTTGCATTTGAAACGGGTGTTAACAAGAACATAGCCAAAAGAACTCAGTCCAACTCAGTCCGTGATCATTAAATTGACTGTACACATCGAACCCGCCGACACAATCCGGGTGGTGCGACAGTTAAGTGTATAAATATTATTGGCAGCTGCCATTGTTTAGTCAACTTGTCGGCGGAGCGGCGACTATCGTGCGGAAACTCTTTAAGTAGGCATCTCACCAGGGTATAATAAGCGCCAGTATTCCAGAGTTAAAATTAATATCATCGAACCGCCGATTTAATGATTTTGACATAAACAAACGGAATCTCAGTACTAGAGTATACCTTATAGTCCTGATCAGGCAGCATATTGAGCAGGAAGCAGACGATGTTCTGGGGGAACTCGTACTTGAACGTCCAGAAGATGAACTCGTCCAGAAGCGTGTTGTGTGTGAGGCGCGGCGCGAGCGCGGGCAAGTTCCGGTACCTGGGACATAAGAAACATTTTGAACAGGTCAACTTACTAACTTATATTCAACTCGAAATAAGGTACTATTTGATTCTCATCGTCCAACCCTTTTCGTCCCCGCGCTTGACAGGAGAATTGGTGATCGCAGTAGAGTTGTTATAATACACAAGCGAAGGAAGCTTCGACTGGTAGGTTCTTTTTTTTGTCGCCTCTTACACCGTAACACAGTGTTCTATTCTAACGGCGCGCCGCGACCGCCACGGCTTTAGGTAAATTATATTTCAATTTCCAATGTCGTTAAACGAGATACAATGTTGATGAGTTAATCACCGCACGAATTCAAAATTCAATAACTTTATTTTTTTAGGCTTACAAAATAAGCACTTAGACAAGTTAAATTTTATACATTAACTGTCAACTACGCAGCTTAGCTCTGGTGGAAAAGCACTCTAAGCAATGAGTTTAAAGTTACTCACTCGTCCGGCGGCTCGGGCGCTGGGAAGTTATCTAAAGCCTTCTCGTACATCTTGTTGGACTCTCGCATGTAGAAACCGTACTCTGTTTCAGGGAACGGTGGCTCTATCAGGTTCCGGTACATCTGAAATTGAAGATAAATCATCAGATGAGAACTTTCGAGGCGAATTTACGATCATTCGTACACGCCGCCGATAGAACGGACAAATTTCATATTGAAAACAATGGGTTGTTCTTAGGTTTCAATTAAGTATACTATCATTCGTCTTTTTATCAACAATCAGGGCTCGGACGAGTCAGCCGCCTCAGCTATCGCTGGATCAACGAAGTGGAAGACGATCTCCGCGAACTTGACGCTACTGGCGAGAGACAGATCAGTCGAGATGCCTGGAGAAGTCTTGTGTCGGAAGACCAGGATTCCTTGTAAAAGACGAGCAACTCATGCTAAGACCGTTTTGTGACGATCAAGTTCACTTTATCTGTGTAACTTTTATTGTTATAATATTGATTAAGTTACAGGCAAAAAACAATAGGCTAGTTTCCTGAGAAGTTTCTAATTAATCGTCTGTCAGTAAGTTTATCAGAAGATATTCGACACGTCATTTTTCTTTTGTCAATTAATTAAAAAATTATTAATATAAAGACAGGTAAAGTACGCGTGACGTCACGCCGTGCTAAAAAGTGTCACGAGCCCCCATTCCCAAACTTTGGCGCTCTTCATCTTTGTTATTTTACTTGATTGACAAAACAATTCCGTGGAATTGTTACTAAATATTTTTATCCTTATATTTTGAAAAAATACGTGTCCAATATTTCTGATAATCTAATTGTCGGGCTTATTATAATAATATTTTTTTACCCAGGAAACTACCCTATTCAAATTCTTAAGTCGCCAGCGAAGGTGACGCCTCTGATGTTACAAGCTGTGATACGATAACCGCCTCTCAACAGATAAGGCGCCGGCTTATTTGCTAATTTTAATATAAAAATAAGTAAGTAGTATCAGCTACCTGAGGGTTGATCAGCGCCTTCGTCATGGCGGAGCGCATGAGGTCGCCCATGTTGTTGAACTCCATCAACATCTGCACGTACCCCTCGCACTCCTGCACCGCTATCCTGTAGCTGTCTGACGTGGTTTGGCTGCCGTTGCTGCTGGAATCAAACGTACATTTAGTACCTTGACTTCTGACTACACACTAGCCAAACTCGATGTAGAATGTTTGTAAACAAACCACGACATAATTATCTAAAACTCACTTGCTTGGCGTTCCGTTTCAGATATTATTATAATAGAAAAGAAATATTTTTATGGGAGGAAGGATCTCAAATGGACAACATTCTACATTGAGTTTGGCTAGTGTATAGAAAGATTAAGAACTCAATGGAATTGGTAAAGTCAAAAGAAGCATAGTAAGAACCTTAGGATCTACCTTCTTGACAGGTCGTGAATGGGAGTGCAGCTGGATTCATAAGATTAGAGGAATGGAGTGCACATGGACTTCTTATAAACATTAGCTTCTGACATTTCTTTGAACATCAAAAAGGGGTGTTCTTTGAGCTTCAAAATGGTAGAAAATTCTGTCATCTTAAATTTGAAGAACATTATTACTTAACACAGGTACAGCTAAACTCATTTCATTAGGAAAATACCTCCGTTCTTCTTATAGGTTTACGTGGACTATTACAAGTGGCAATGGAAGCGGCACTCTTAAGGATTCCATAATCGCTTTACATTATGCTTATCATAACAAGCTGAGCGGCTAGGCAAACTTACACCTATACAAAGTGTGTTTGCAATCTGTGGAACGTCTGATCTCCAGCTACATTTCCCCTGCGCATAGGCCCTAGAGCTGTTACTTGCTTATTACCGATACGGAACTGAATATATCTACCCTAAGCAAGGGAAACTCTTCGAAGTCTTCGAGTAATCACGAAGTCACCACGCTTGGCAGGTCGATTAGTGAAAGTTAAAATTCACAAAGAATACAAGAATACAAGAATTTATTAATAAAAATAATATTTTACACGTCACTAGGTAGTTTCATTAATTCTAAATAAAATTCGTAATTAATGAATTAACAATAATATTATTAACTGATTAACTTTGTGAATCAATAATTTATAATTAAAAAGATATTTAAATACTAATTGTAGGTACATATAGTTATGTAGCTGATAAGTTGGTGGGGAGGGCTCTTCTACAGTTCGGGCAATTCAAGGAATTCGCCCAGGCTGTAGAAAACCCTCTCCAACAACCATGTCTTCAAACGACCCTTAAACGCTGCGGTGGAGGCTGCATTACGGATACTGTCTGGTAGTCTATTGTACACTGCCGGGCCCGAGATGTACACCGATCTCTTCGACTTGTGCAGCCTGTATGCTGGCGTCACCAGCCTGTGCTCGTGTTTATTGCTGCGGAGAGCGCGTACTGCGTTAATCCCTCGGCGCTGGAACAGGTGCAAATTTAGGTGCGTGAACAAGGCCACTTGGTATATCTGTTCACAGTGTAGAGTCATGATACCTAATTCCTTGAAGTGCTCTCTGCATGACTCATCGTTCGGGATACCCACTATGGCCCGGACAGCCTTCTTCTGCATCACGAAGGCCCGCTCGGCATCGCTGGCTGGAGCCCAGAGTTCCACGCCGTATTGTGGACTGTCGCGAAGTAACAGGAGCGTACGACATCGCGGGTGGCGGTGCTCGCCAGCCTGCGCAATGCAAAAGAAGCCCGTCCAAGTTTCGAGCAGACTCCATCTATGTGGACGTCCCATATGAGGGAACAATCGAGCTGGAAACCCAGCAGCTTTGTTGTTTGCACCTGTTGCAGCCCCGTTGTTCCTGCGTGGACCTTGAGGGCGGCTGGTCTGCCGCCGTTTAGCTTGAAGTTGATGAAGCAGGTCTTGTCTCTGTTTAGTGCGAGTCCGTTTAGCTTGAACCAAACCTCCAACTGTTCGACCACCGAGTTCAGCCCGCTCTCCAGCTGACAGTCCGAGGGCGCGGTGACCACAGCCGCTACATCGTCTGCATACATGTAGATTTCCGCGCCCCGAACCGCAGCGGGTAGATCGTTAAGTAGCAAGCTAAACAGGGTGTTCGATAAGCACGACCCCTGCGGAACTCCCATGGTATTCTTTAATTCAGAAGACATCACTCGACCCCCATCGCCGACCACGACCTGAGTGCGTTTGGCTAAAAACGATGCCATTATAGACGCCACGGGGCCACGGATGCCATAAAACTGCAGTTTCTTAACGACAAGGGAGTGGTCAGCGGTGTCGAACGCGCGCGAGAGGTCGCAGCACAGCACAGCCACGCGTAGGCCAGACTCGCGCGCGCTCAACACGCGCCACACCACCTCCCGTACCAGGTCCGTGGTGGCCCGGCCCGGTCGGTACGCGTACTGCCTATCTGAAAGGATGTTACGGTCGCCCACAAACTCTAGCAGTCTACGGTTCAATCCGACTTCTAGGATTTTACCAAGTGCTGGGACCATAGATATTGGGCGGTATGATTTGGCGTCCGATTTCTTACCTTTACCCTTGTAAAGGGGGCAGATCTTAACTTTCTTTAGTGCCTCAGGATATTTCCCTTGCTTAAAGTAGGAATTGCACATTAAAGCAATCACGGGGGCGAGAAATTGTGTTGCTAATTTAATTATGCAAGGGGAAAGGTTATATATGTCAGTGCTTTTTTTAGGAGCAATATAGAAGTGTACTATCTTCATTACTTCCTCCGACGTGACTGGTCGAAGCCTTAATGAGGTATCGCAGGCCACTAACTCGACGGACATGGTAGCCGCCGCACTCAGGACGTCCGCAGGTGGGGCCCCGCACTTTTTCGCGGCAGTTACGAACTCTTCGTTCAGCGCGTCCAGCAAGAGTTTCTTGGAACCAAATGTACTGCCGTTTTGGTCTCGGATACAGTCTGTAAAATCCAACCGTTCACGCCTGCCGCGACCTAGCTCTGCATTAACAACCTGCCACATACGTTTTGACTTATTAGGGTCCTTTTGAATTTGGTTTGAGTAGAATTCCGTGCGTTTATTTTTAAGTGATAAGTTATATTTTATAGATAGTTGGTCAGCAAACTCTGCAAGTTCTTCATTTTCCGGGAAGCGGCTTTTTAGGCTTAATGTGTCAAAAAGAAAATATTTTAAATTTAAAATGTGTGAATCCATCCATCTTTTGCTATTTTTGCGTACTGGTAGTTTTCTTATCGGGAAACATATATTCATTTTACTGACTAGCTTGGCAACTAGTGCATTGGCTAGGGCGCAGCAGTCGTGGTGCAAAGAATCGACTATTTCATTCCAGTCGACCGACTCCAAGGCGGTTAAAAAGTTCATTTTCACAAAGGGAAGCGTCTGCCCTTCTTCATGAACAGATATACTGGCAATGACTAATGAATTAACTCTCAAAGAGTTTACGTTGAAGTCTCTACCAGTCGGTCATCCTAAAGAGTCCCTGCCTGACCTCGTCGCTCGCACTCAATATAGGAAGATAGTCTTGCGCAAGGGCTAGTCATTCTCATACTACACACCTGTTTTCTCTGAAATGCTGCAGCAGACGCAGGATGAGGCGCGGCATCATGGCTTCTGCGACGCACAGCAGCTCTGCCGGCGCTATGCCGGGTCGCGGGCACTTGTTGCCATGGTTACTGCAGAATCTGGAAAAAGAACAACTTGCTGAGTAATGCTGAAAAGCGTAGGAGATACAAATTTATCTCAAGACTACGATGCTTCGACTCGGGCATGGAGTTCGCATGAGGAAAAATCGCAAGAAGAGCGTAAGTGGATCGTCCATGAGGACTAATCTAGCGTTTCAGGTTTCGCGACTGGTAATCCGTGCGACTAATTTGCTGTCACATTATGGTAGAACCTTAGGTGGCGTTTCCATTAGAGATGTGCGACGTACTCGTAGCTACGCAATTTAAAAAGTGAGCAGGTTAACGGGCACAAACCAGGTCCTTCGTCCTTTGTAGTAGTACCGACCGGAGTACCTATTTATGAGGGATGGATGTTTTTGTATGCGGTCTTCATCAACTTCTATCTAATTTATATGAAATCTTATTAATGTTACTTAGTTACACAAAATATAATGTTATGCTTATGTCATATCACCTAAGATGATATAATTTTTTTAAAACCAATTACAATCATACGAAACTGACACGTACGGTTCGCCACACAATATAATACATTATTAAACCATCGATTTATTTCCATTGCATGTTTTATACTATTTTAGCTTGTAACAAAATAAATGTCCTCCTTTTCGCAAAAGTAAAGCTATATTTAGCCGCTCATTACAATATTTTATGGTACATAAAGACATAAACCAAAGGAGTCCAATATCGACAAAAACAGCATCACGGGCAAGGTATGGTGGGATGACATAACCCGTTGGTGACGTCACTGGTAGGTCTGCCAAGGTCGGCTGGGCCAGGGCACGCAAGGTCAGAGATGAGCTTTGGGCAGAAAGCTTTGTTGATTTAAGCCGCTTGTGGTTTTAACGTTGCTCAAGTATATTTGGCAGTCTGCAGTTGGCTCAATTGTTTCAATTGTAAATACTGGTTTTAATTTGGTTCTATTATTTGATTGTAATTTTCTTTGTTAATAAAGAACATTGTATTGGGTAAGTAAGGGTAAGTTAGATAATCTAAAGATTTATAGGATACTAGCCAAAATTTATGTAAAATGTTAGTAAACAAAGCAAGCCCAGAAAATACATGCTTGGCGTTGAGTTTTAGTAATAATTGTTACCATTATTTATTTATTGTAAAGATCTTAGATCGGCAATGAATAGGTATAAGTTGTGAATAAAATACTCGACAACAAAGTGAATTCTAGGTTAATTATGGACGGTTTGCTTACATACATTTCATAGCATAAAAAATATAGAAATACATTTCAAAACTTGGATCCCTAAAGACACAAACTAAGGTGTTCGAACTTGTTTCGTGACTCGAACAAAACAATAATATGATTTTTGATGTCGCATTATTAGTTATAATATAACTATAACCCTCCAAGGTTAAGGGCAAAGGAACGAACTCAAGGGCAAGGTTACATTTGGAACTAGGCGATTATCTGTACGAAATAGCTAAAGGGACCAGAATCGTGTGAGAACAGAACATGTAATTATTACGGAGTTCCGAGGTTTGGCAAAAAACAAGCTCGAGTGGGCTTGAAATTGGGCTTTTCTAATGAGATTTTCTGCGACGATGAAGCTCAGATATGTGAAGGATGGACCACAAAGAAATACTTATCTTCTCCTTGTATTAATCTGATTCTTATAAATCAATTCAGTCAGTCCCTCGCAAAGAAACCTAGAAGCACTGAACTATAGTTCTGTGCCTAGAAGGGACAATAGCGATATTGGTGGTTTTATTGACAAATAAGCACATTCATCATTCTAGTGGTGATTTCACTTTTAATTATTTTTTCCGAAACCTAGTTGTGAATTTTTAATAAAATATATGGTCCTTCATCTTTGTTACACCTTGTATTGCAGGGTAAGCAATAAAGTGTACAGAAAACTTTTTTGCCTTGCGTTTCTTGCACAGACTTCAAAGCATTGGCATTTTTGTATGTTCATGAATCATAATTCATTATATCAAAACCATTTCGTCGCATTCCGTGCAACTGAAGCGTAATGGCGCAGTGCGGCTTCAAGTTCAGTATCAGTCTGTATTCTCAACTACTTACTGTCGGATAATTCAGCCTCCGGGCCATGTCTTAATGCTGGAATGGACTCCGAAATAGAGCAGAGATGTGTAAAAATAAACCAATAGGATTGTGTCAAAATAGGCTCATATGACCATATCTATTATGTATTCTAGTTCACAGAGAAAGCCTAAAGAGCGTCATACTTAGCGCCCATGATATGCATACTTATTCTAATTACGTTTAATCTTCTACAAACGGAGAGAGGAGGTCTTTGAGCCGTAGCTCTATCTAGCTAGTCTAAACGCAGCAAGTGACATCTTTCTCAAAGCACAAGAGGTCTAGGGACTGTGTCCGTATCCGTAATCCAGCGAGCTGCCGTAATCATAATCAGATCTCTATTATATGAACTGTGTTTACACTTTTGCAAACCATTACCATCATCCTTGTCATAACGTAAACGGAAATAATAATTTGAAGTACTTAGTTAATTGATACGACCTTTTGCGTAGGCATCTAGATGATAAACTACATTAATTATTTCTTTCTATTATACTGACATTATTGAATTGACTCATCTATAAAAAATTTCATCAAATCTTTTTCCACTCCTTATAAGTGAAGTCATTGTTAAATTGTGCACGGTAGAATAGCCCTGTAAAATTTCGAATTAAACATTCTGTTTTGCTAATGTTTGTGGACTCGGTGTTTGTTTGGTTGGTTCTTGTTACTGCTCTGTTTCTTTTTTAAATTATATAGGTGAATCTGTCTGTGTCATAGGTAATTTACTAATCATTTTATTATTATTATTGTATGCATGTACTATGTTAGATTTGCACGCACTTTGAGGCAGGATGTAGTGAGACTATAATAATGTAAGACCTACTGTACCTACATTTCAGCAAATAAAGAATATGATTATGATTATGATTATGATCATAAATAACTACTGGTTTTACCAAAATAAGCTAAGCAACTATCTTGACGCATGGCTGTCAGCAATAAAAATTTAGAACAAACTCATCACTATGCTGTACACAACAGGCTACAATCCGCATTGGGTCATGGCCGCACTGCAAGCAAGCCTAGGTTGGCGGGTAGGATTATCGGGTTGCTACGCGGATAGCTTAGAACTTTACTTTTGACTGACCGCACTAAAGGCTGTCGAAATTTCTTTAAGGCGTTTATTAAGGTTATTTAACCCAGAAAACAGGCAGTCTCGTTACACGTTAAGCGAGTATTCTAACAACGCTTGTAATGGTGGCCGGTCCTATACATTTTGATACAACCTTACGTAAAGAATGGGATTGAGAATAATTCTCTAATGCTGTCCCGCTCAGATCTGATTTGAACTGAGCAGGTCGGCATGAGAGATGCCGTCATTCTGAATTCCTTAGGCACGCTGGGTAAACGTTTGTTTTCTCTTTGCGCATGGCGGCGGCGCGTGGCGCTACCATCGCAGCAGCCTACATTACACGCCAACCTACGCTCTTTCTCTTGCAGTGTGTCCGTGGGCCGAGTCACCTCGGCGACCAGCTGCCTAAGGTCTGTGCTAGGTCAGGTTCAATGCCGCGTCGTTGCGTATGTACGCCTGCGCGATAAGGTATCTGATGAAAGCTATTATGAGCTGATAGCGTTGTTAATAACAAAACGTGCTGTATCATCTCATTATCTGTCGAGTGTGATTTATCGTTTCAACATTTATTTTGCTCTAGAAACGAATACAATAATATTCTTGGAGCTTTTGAAACTATTATGCACAACATTGTAACTAACCATCATGGTTAAAATGGATAGTTACAATATTTTTTCCCCGAAAAAACTTTTGGTTTGACCAAAATCTCACCCGTGGTAAGTGACGGTGTGACCAACGATGTATCACGAAGGTCTTGAAAACGTTTCCGAGAAAAATGGGGACATGGGCTCGCACACAAATAGAGGATCCCCAAGACATCTAAAATACTTTCAACGTTGTGTAGTGGGTATTCATAAGTAAATATGAATGAATACAACACTTGGTGTGGTATTTGAGGTCATGATAGTGTAACCTGAGCGTGGTCGCGGCACGTGACCAGGAATAGACCTAGAATGCAGATAAGGCTAAGGTTATCCGAGCCGGTTCTAATAGTTCCTGTGTTGCCAAGGGATTTCAAACTACTATACGGATACTATACTCTGTTTCAGAATCTTAGATATTTTTTGAAAACAAATGTGTTTAAAAACTAAATAAAACCGGCCAAGCGAGTCGACTCGCACACGATCTTCCTGAAAGTTGTAAACGATTTTGAATTTTGAATTAAGCTGTTTATGTATAAAATTTGACTTGTCTAAGTGCTTATTTTGTAAGCCTAAGGAAATAAAGTTATTGAATTTTTGAATTTTTTTGAATTTTGATTACGATTAGATAAATCGTAAAATATTAAACTTACAACTTCTGCAATTTGCTCCGACGAAACCAGAGGTGTCATAAAATATTTGAGACCAATAGTTATTTGGGTTGAAACCAAAGTGTGAAAACGGGATATGTTTCCTTTTACCAGGTTTTCGAAGGTATAGTTGCTTTGGAGTGAGGATAGTGCTGTCAGCAAAACCAGAAGATCCACGTCTTCGTGTCACCAATGACAAAAACATGTTTGAGTGTTGCACACTAAGAAATTACTGTATTAATGATTAACACGTCAGCGTCTTTTTCAGCTTCCTTAACTTCAATAGCAGCTCGTTCTATCTTGTTTTAGCATTGATATTACTGGATTTTGTACGAGTTGAATATTTTTGTAGGAAATTTGTATACTTCTTCACCTTTGTCACACAGGTAACTGTTGAGACGTTATTTAAAAAAATCTACTTTTGTCAAAGTAGAGATTCAATCATGTGAATTGAATATCTACTTTGACAAATGTAGATAGATCACTCCAGCTTTGTAGGGCAAATATACGAAATATACACACAGACTGGATTATAAACGAAGGGTATTTTCATTCGTCGTTTCATTCAGGTGTCATCTATCGCTCATCACAGTCATCCATCTCATCAAACTAAAGACACGAATCTTAACTAGATGTCACCACTTGAAAAATTAGATCGCGCTCTTGAAGTGTTCCATCGAAACAAATTTTCACTATTCAGTTATTTGAGTAAGTCTGTTTATATTATTTTAAATCACACCATATATATTTAAAACATTATTTACACAATGATTTTTGTATGGATCAGAAAACTGCTAGCGGACAACAGGTGGTAAAGCTTCAATACAATCGAAATTGGATTAAAAGTGGTATGGTATGACAGCCGCAAGTAAGCCAAGGCTTCCGTGGCCTTGCATTGCAGTCTCACCGTGACACAAAACTTCACGAAAGGTAATGTTTTCGTGCCACCTGCCATCTTGACCTTTGCGGACCAAGGGGCCAAGTCTAGAAGACACTTCTGTTGAATAATTTGTGAACAGTCTTTAACATTTTGATCTCTAAAAAAACGTACCCTAGTCGCTGAACATTGTCGTCAGAAGCGTTATAGTCATCATCATATCATCCCATACACGTCCACAGCTGGACATAGGCTTACCCCATACGACGCCAAAAAGCGGTCCGAGCCGCCGTTTTAAGTGTAAACTAGGTGATATACGTTTTTTATATTAAAAATGATGTGCATGTAGAAATAGCAATGTTTGTAGTAACTTTAGTCGTAATGCAGCATTGATATTGATTTTTTGCGGCAGCGTCAATCATAACTTGGAGAACCAATATTAATTATGGTTTTAGTTTGGATTATGACTTTGCTATTACAATGCTATGTAAAATATTTTCAACGATTTCTCAGTAAAAATAAGTTCAAACTACATACGTATGCAAATCCATAAATTAAGATCATGATTCATGCCGTAGGCTACCAACATAGTCTACCAACGCACGCAAAATCTTGAATCAAGCGAACCGTGTTGAACTTCAGTTTGTTTTGCTCAACTGCCGTTCCATATTTAAACCGGCATAGGCATGCGTGCGCGTGCGTTGTTAAAATTTGGATCTCATAATAGATAAAAACATAAGTAAATTGCTGAACATCAAGTTTCCAAAAATATTTTTCAATTATCACGACAATCCAGAAGACACCTATTCATTCTTGATTTGAAAAGACCCAGGAGTTGGTCGGAAAATATGGGACAAGGGCAACCAAGAGAATGATGATAGATAGCTCATGAAGTTATAGGTGTTCCATATTTACTAGTGGCGTAGGCCCGAGGCTCATGAGAGCGGTGCTTGAGGTCGGCGTGACGTCAGCACCGCCCCCGCAGCGGTATACGGTTTTACGACTTATATTGTGCGGAACGAATCATCCAACCTCTTTATTTGCCGTTTGTAATGGATTGATAATCTTAGATATTTAAACATAACCTAGGTTGCCTGGAAGAAATCGCTTTCAGCGATAAGGCCGCCTATTGCACTGGGTATCATAATTTAGATATAAGGATTATTTAAGTTATTATTTATTAGTGCAATAAAGAATTCATTCATTCATTCATTCATTCATAAATGATTATTCTGATCAGACGGACCTCAAATTTAAGCTTTGGACAGCGGACAGACTTGAGTGAGTTCTATGCGTTCTTTTGTCTAGCACAAATCTCTCTTTTTTCGTTTTTGACATTGGGATTGGTTTGAGTTAATCTAGTACCTGATTAAAGAATTTCCGTGACATTAAAATTCTTATCTGAACTGTTTTCAGAAGTGCATAACCCTCACAGGCCATTTTCTTCGTTCCATCTCCAAGGCTCCAAGACCAGAATATCTTTTCGTATCAATGAGAAGCTACATACCCGTCCTCCTTCATAACGCTCTTGTCTCCACAATCGCAAGCGCCCCCAGCCTGCGACAGGAACATGTTGAAGTCATGTGTGGAGTGGTCCCCTCGGTGGAAGCATTCCCGGCAGATCGACATGCAAGGGGAGATGCCGCACGTACGGCAACGGTATGCGACGACGCGCGGGATCCACACGAGACCGCATTTGTCGTGCTTGTCGTAGCTGCGCACTGGAACAAGGGAAGGAAGTGGTTAAGAGAAAAGCAATAGACGAGAAAATCTGCGAACCCAATTCCACTCAACTACTTTATGAACTTGTAAAGCTTTCATCTCAATAATAGGGTATTTCCCCCATTTTTGAAAAGTGCCTCAATAAGATTCTATAGTGCTATGCGAATGAACCACCAAAATAAATAAATAAAAAATATTCAATCGGTAAGGGCCCTAAAACTGCATTTAAATTTATATTTTCAAATTGCGCTTGAAAAAAACGCTGGGAGCAATGGACGCCATAATGCTCTGTGGTGATGACGTCAGTAGGCTGCGTGGCACCTGAACAAATGCCGTGATTTTGCTAATGACAGTTGATACTTTTTAGATTGCCTACACAGCCGTATGACATTATAACATTGCGCCTAATATTTCATGTCGTTTATAAGCAAATTAAAAAAAGTGGAAACTTTATTTTATTATTTTATGAACTAAAACTAACATTTTCCGGCTTTTTGCCTAAACTATTTCAATAATATATTTTTAGATGTTTTCTCATAGAGAGTAAAATACCCCATATGAACGAGCGATACGAAATTGTTTCAGGTGTTTCTCTTTTGTATCGTAGTACCGTTTCAAGTTCTCAGTTTTATGGGATAGATGATCTATCCCATAAAATGATTTTTATGAGATTAGCAAATCAACTTCTCTAGTTGTAGTAAATGATGAGCCGAAGCGAAATAACTAATAAAAGCGACTCTTAAATAACGTCGTCATACATAAAGTCAGGAAGTCATGGTAATTGAAATTAAAAACCCCGCAATTCTTTACAGCCGCCGCCGCCCCGGTAGCATGTAAGATAAATCAGTTTTATTCCCGCTTGCTACGCGGGCCAATAAAATAACCGCGCCATTTTATGGGTTACATCTCTGGAGACATGGTCCTATACATAGTCAATATACATAGTTATTCTGCGGTACGTACTATGTAGGTGGTTTAGTTATTATCAAGTTCGATGTTTGTTATGCCAGCCTTTTGCCATGGTGATTTGCAGGAAATATTAGGCATTTCAAGTCTGTAAACTATACGCTTTGATGTTTTTCTGCCGTTTTATTGACTCTAAACAATGTTTAAATCTCATATGACGCAAAAATAATGGTATTGGCCAAACGCTCGCCTTAGAGACCTAGGAAGGAATATTTATAATTTTTAAGACGTAAGAATTCTCTTCAACCCTATGACTCCCTTCTATTTAAAGGAACGTTTTGAATTTCTCCACGATTCTCATTCTTCCCGTGTCCTTCAGTCGTCAGAAAATCTGTGTTACATATACCACCTCACCGAACTAGCTTCTATGACAAATCCTTTTCCATCCAGGCCATAAGGTTGTGGAATGCACTACTAGAGTCTATTAGAAAAGTCCGATCCTTGCCAGTATTTAAAGCTCGTGTCAAGGAGTTTTTCCTTTCAGAAACGTGAATAATGGCACTTTGTCTATTTATTTATGTAGTTAGTATATTAATGTTATTTACTTAAGTACTTATGTATACTTTTAGTTATTTAATTATTTTGATTTTTTTGGATAAGTCTTTATTATATTAATGTAGGTATCCATTGGTCTTTGTAGTTTATGTATTTTAGATAATCTTTGGTACACCCCCTGCCTTTCTTAAATTCACAATTCGTTCCATCCAAAGGTTGCCTGGAAGAGATCGCTTCTTAGCGATAAGGCCGCCCATTGTACTTATGTGATGTCTCTTTGTAATGTTATTTTATGGTGTACAATATAGCATTAAAAAAAACAATTCCTACAAAAAAACACTGATTTTGCAGGGTGTAGCAATAACCATGACTATAAATCACCAACAATAACAACAGATGGTAACTCCATCAGCCAGAAGATGCAGTAAGTAAAGGACCCACCGAAACTATTTATGTATACAATTTGACTTCTCTAAGTGCTTATTTTGTAAGCCTAAAGAAATAAAGTTATTGAATTTTGAATTTTTTGAATTTTGAACCAACTAACAATAATACTACAGTCATCCAAACACAGCCGCGTGCCTGCTTGAGTTGAAAGGCAGTAAACTACAGGTCGGTGGCTAATGACGAAAATAAACAAATCCACGTGCTCAAGTATGCAAGTTGCTCCATTTGACATGGCGATTAGAGTACCTGCCGGAACGAGTTTTATGGTAAGCAAAGTAAATGGTAAACAACCTTTAGACGATACACGTAACCTTGCCGAAAGCCTTGAGCTTTCCATCAGGTCTAAAATGGTTATAATTATGTCCTTGGGTAGTAAGTACCTATAGAACTAAATTAAAAGTCGATTTATGAATTTGTATAGTTTGTTTCCCTATCATGCCGTGTGGTGCCGGCTTAGAATTTGCAAGCCAACTCTGCGGGTGTTGTAAATTAATATTAACAAATAAATCATGCTGGGTAATTCACACAGCATCATCTAGCCCCAAACCGAACAGAGTTTATGAGGCGACTAAGGGATTAAAAGCGCGCCTCTTCCAAAACAATTCCAGCACCGAACTGCGATCCCCAAAAACATTAGAGATTATGGCACTGATGATAAGAGCCAATAAGGCGCTTAGGCCTCTCCTAAGGCCTGAGTCCAGTTGTGGACTGGTACTTAAAGGATGTGATGTGGTTTTCTTATCTATACCATTCTACTAACCGACTTCGGCTAGGTCTCTAAATATGGTAGGTTCGAAGTTGGCAAAGAATTTCCATGCAGAGAAAAACGTCCATTCCCAGGAGTAGGTACTAAGCATAATGGTGCTGGCACAAAGCCAGTTAGGTCAATGCCATAGAGAAAGCAATGCTATGCAGACGGAATACAATACAAGGCATACTTTACTGTGCCACTATTAGGAACTAGCTATATTCGCAAGTGCTGTATGGTGGATCTCCCATCCCATGAGACTAGAAGCCATTCGTGGTGTCTTTCACACGCATAAAATAAATTTTACAGGAAACAGACGCGACTTAGCCTCAAAAGGTTCAGATATTTTACGAAAATAGGCAATAGCCAATCACAACTTAAAACCAAAGACGTGATTGGCTAATTTTCCAGTTTGCCTTTGCATCACGATGACGACGCAGTAATTCCTGATTAGGGCAATGCACAACGCCAACGCGAACAACATAACAAGAGGAAAACCGCATAAAAAACAAACAACAAAGAGCAAAGGTAGAGTACCTAGCACATGATGATTCGTTACACAGGTATGGTTACCAGATAATTAGGCCTCGAATATTGGCATGATTCAGCAAATATTGGCACGAGCGCGGTTTCGAATTGGTGTTTGCGTATATTTTAGAGACGCTACGGCTTACCGCAATTGTTTTAGTCATGTCATGGCTAGGACTTGTCCATAGCGAAATTAGCGGTTAATCAGCGTTTACACGCACCCTTGGCCAGTATGGGCACAGGCCCCTTCAACACGCTATGCGAGAGCAAGTAGGTGGTTCCTAGACTAGACCATCGTGATATATCTTCGGCTGCATCGTCACTTACCATCAGGTGAGATTGTGTTCAAAAGATGGTCTATCCTAACTAATATTATAAATGCGAAAGTGTGTTTGTTTGTCGTTCATTCACGCCCTAACTAAGCAAGCAATCGACATGGCATAGAGTTAGTTGAAAGGATGGAGAGTAACATAGGCTACTTTTTATCCCATAAATCAGTTCCCACGGGATAGAAATAATAATAACTAGTTGACTATAAAAAAGTAAATTCATTAAAAATTCAGTAATTATTCAGATTTTTGATCTGGTTGTGTTGCTTGTCTTTTGCTTCCTAGTTTCTAGTATCTTGTACCACAATACTCTAGCGAGACTGGTATCGCTTTAGGTTCGTATGGAAAGCGACAGAATAACAATAAATTTCAATGCAATTTGCGATTTCGTGGAGGAGAAGGTGAACGACCTGTACTGCCACCTTATTTAGCACTTAGTATAGTCATTTTCAAAGAGCGACTCACTGCGACGTGATATTAAACACATAACTTAGTAACCGGGAACTGCATAAGACGTCTCAAACGTGACCTCCTATGCAGTCCCCCCGTAATAAACAGCCCCAGTATCAACGTCAAGTTATCTGCTGGATAGCGCGCTTGCTCCGACAATTATCTCGCACATGCAATAAGAGCTGCAGATTATAATTACAAGTCTAAGTTCGTTGGCATTTCGTAGCTCAAGTGATCATGATCTGTTATAGCGAAATTATGTGCGTGCCATTAGCATTTTGCGTTTACTTTTGAATTTAACAGGACTTTTTGAATGAGGCTTTTTACTTTCAACTCATGCACTTATTCATTGCGTGATGTAAAATTCTAAGCTTGGGTTGTATTAAGATGGGTAGGTAATCCGATTTAAAATACTTTTTATGCAGGTACCACGTAAACTCTACTGTGGACGTCCTCTGCCCCATCTAGGGTTCCTAGGATATTAAGTCGGTTAAGAGTCGATGATACCTGAAATTGCTTAGCGTCAGCGATCATATCTTCCATAATACTGAAGCATTTACTTTGAGATTAATATTATGTAATAGTCAGGATTGAAGCTAGAATGCCTGCATCAATGACGCGCTTCGAATACAAGATTTAAAAAAAATTCTCGGCGAAAAAAAAACAAGGTTCGCTCTAAACTGTACAATAACTCGTCACAATTCAATAAATACTTTGAAATAAGGCTTGATACTTTGTATAGTAAACAAATAGAATATAAAGCAGACAGTATGACTGATTTCATTTAATACAATGTATTACATAGGTAGATATTTTTTACTATACATAAATATACCCAGAACACCCGGAGCAAATATTTGCAGATCGTACAAACATTTGTCCAAAGGCGGCAATCAAATCCGCAACCTCCCCGTCACCGCCTCGCCACTGAGGTCGTCAAAACACGTAACACGCACACAAAGCCGCGGGCGGAACTCAGTGTTTTTAAACAGGGATTGTCATGTCGTGCAGAATCAGCAAGCGGTTTAATCGTAAGAGGAAATGTCATGTCCTAGAATTTCTAGGTAGGTACGATAGTAGGTCGACTCAGCGATCTTTAAAGTCAAAAGAGTCTATTGACTGCTTCTACGAACCTTCGTCGGATTCTAGACCCTAACCTCCCTGCATCAGAGTTGACTATGACAAACGCTTTGAATATCTACTTAACCTGGCGTGGGAAACTAGAAACCCTTACGCTCTGCAGCCAGGATAGGCTCACGTGTCGATAATTCCATTCCTTATTACCCAGTTTACGAGATGTCGAGGGTAAATCACGAAATGAAACAGAGACGCGCGGATCTCGCAATTGGCATCGCATCAAAAGAAACACTCCAACGATTTATTTAAAGGCACCAATATGTGGCTATTTTGGTTTAGTGATATTTTTACTTAAGTCAATGCGAAAGCCAATGTTTTTAAACAGAGAATGGGGCTTTCTCCACCTACATGCTGAGAGGTGGCATGAAGAGGAGAGATGTGTAAACAACTGCAGAATAGATTAAATAAAAGCTGGGTTGATTTGGGCTGTCGTCGTATTGCAGTTTAAAAGCTAAATACGTATAAAGCTGAGCGCGCACCTGACCGCGCGGCAGACGCGGTATTCCCTGCAGTCATCGAATTTTCTAAATCTTAATATGAAATAGTATGCAGCATCGCGCAACTATCGGCAGCGAACCAATTTCAGTAATAGGCCATGAGGAAATTCGACGACTTATATTCGATGGCAGGCATTGCATGCCCGATGAGATATAGATGCTCATCGGGCACATGCAATGCATGCCTGCAGCGCCGATAGATGCGCGTTCAGCTTTAGTGAGCCTTCATGTGATAAATTACGCCAAGGCCCAATGATATTTGAAATTCTAAGGGCTATGATTTATCAGACACGTCTCACTGTATGCAAACAAGCTAATCTTTACAGTTACAAATCCCTGGAAACAAAGCAGAAATAAGCGCACAACATGTAGTGTACTCGTTAAAAAAACATAAAACTTTGTTCAGCTCAGGTAATCCAACGGTTAGGTTAGCTAACAAGGCTATTAGCGGCGAACATTACGCAACTGCCGACAGAAACGCATCAATAATTACCAGTCGCGTGCGCATAGCCACTATCTATGACGATAGCTGACCGGCTGGTTATTGCCCTGCCCTTGTTGCGAACAATACGTGTGGGGACATAGGTGCAGGTACGATAGACACCTAGGGAACCTAGATTAAGAAGATGCAACTTTCGTATTGAATGAGTCAACTTTGAATGACCTTAACTTAGCCTACGCTCATTAAACTTTTTTTACAACCATGTTCTCAGCATTATTCAGCTTCAAAGTAAGCAGAGCTCAAAATAGTGTCAAATGATTCCAAAGAAAAACATTAGTGTAAATGAAGTCTCATTAAAGTCATTTATAACGGGATATTTACCATGTTTTTCTACCGTAGCCTCCTGATTTGGGCAAGATCAAGAGAATTCGTGTGAATTGATCTTAGTTAACGATTCCGATAACGTAGTTTGCCTATTCCAGTTTTAAAGTGCAAACGAACAAGCCGAGTCTAGCATTTTACTAGTGTTCCATATTGACTTAACGACTGGATTAGAGAAATGCCTGCCTCTTCGCAAATGTAGACAGGATTCAAAGTTCATTGATCTCAATAACAATATTCAATAGAGCCTTGAACACTTGAACAAGAATATTCAAGGAATTTGCGAAATTTAAGTTTGGTGGCCATCAAGGGCAACTTCGTATCTCTGACTAAACGAAATAAAACTAGTATATTCTAAGGTTATTTTCGCGAGAACTCATAATAAAACACTGTTTAAATAAAACTAATTATTATGTTAAACAAAGGAAATTTCAAAAATTTCATGGAATATTTTGAGCTTTTAAAAAGCTTTTAATATGTATACTAACCACAAACTGCTCCATGTAATTTTTGAAATTTCCTTTGTTTAACGTAAATAAGATTAAATAGGTGGAGCTAGTATGGGTCGGGGTAGCGCCTTAACATGAAAGCTTACATTTTACGCTTTTAAATTCTATAGTTAACGTCTTTTTTTCAACTAACCACAAATAAATACTACAAGGATGAAGCAAGGTCATATTTTTGCATCTAACAAGATAAAGTTAAAAACTACAACCCGACTACGTGAAAGTTATATTATAAAAGTTTGAAACATTTACATTGACAAAATAGAATGACGTATCGGTCATATTTGATAGGCATAGAGTTGAAAATGAAAATAGGTCGTAGGTATTGTAATTTTTCTCTATGGGGCCTGCAGCCTGCGGCTACCTAAACTTTAATACGCGTTTTGAAGGCTTATTCGGGGTCGGAGCCCTAAATCCTATAGCCTATAACCATCGGGGTATTGAGACGAATCAATCGATACATAATTTGTTGAAATCGAACCAGTAGTTTCAGCGCTACGTGGGAACAAAGAAATCGGCCACATACATACAAACATACAAACATACAAACATACAAACATACAAACATACAAACATAGGGTGCTAACCTCATAACCCTCCCCTGTTGGTAGTCGGGTAAAAATAGATTTAATCCGAAGACACCAAGTTTATTATCTTCTGCGCGTGCGCAGGGCCAGGCTCCACGTGAACCCGGATAAGCGACTGTTCGAGTTACTTACTTCGTACAAACATGTCAAATATCATATCATATCACACATTCAGTAGATTTCAGTGTTATGGCCTCAGCAATATTATAAACCTTCACATCTACACTTTATTGAGCCAGAGAGCCAGACACAAAAAGACATCTACGGCGGCGCAGTTGATAGTTTCCCTAAAACGTAGATATTGCGGGTTCTATTCCTAGAGCTGGAAACATTTTGGGCTGAGTGTTTTCTATGCACTAAAACACTCAGCTGTGTGTTTGTAGTATTATTAAGCGATTTTTGGGTTAAGAATCACATTCAACAGTTTTATTATTAGATCATACATAGCTGATCATCTACCGAAGAGTTCCACCAGGTTTTTGTGTTAGAACAAGGCTAGGGCTGTACTGGTACGTGCACAAGATCAGCTGGTAAGGTCGTCGCACCGCCGCCGTCGGTGAACAACACTGCCGGAGCAAAACGCACGAGAGTCAATGCACTCGCTGCTGTTGCGGTACCATCTCGAACCGGCCGGGTTGCCCCAGCCAGTGATCTGAACACCGAAAAGGTACTACGTGACTCATAAAGTCATGACATGACGCCATTGACGCCTCATCTTTAATTCGGTACGCGAAGTTATATTACGTCTGTGATGGAGTACTGGCAAATTCGGGAGTCAAGATTCGAATCGCGAACATACCTAGTGAGCATCTCCCCGCGGCGCGGCGCGTCTCCCACGCGCTTTTCTGGGATAATAGGTAAATGTTTTATACAACACAATACAAAAATACTTTACCAGAAAAATAACATTACAAAACGACATTACATGAGACAAGTACAATGGGCGGCCTTATCGCTTAGAAGCGATCTCTTCCAGGCAACCTTGGGATGGAAAGAATTATATGAATTTATGAAAGGCTGTTGCGACTGCATGGTGTACAAAAAGATAAACCAATGATAAACATTTATAACATTATATAAAAACATTATTTTACAATATTAAACAAAGGAAATTTCTAAAATCCATCGCTCAGTTTGTGATACCTATTATATACTTTTTTTAATGTCAGACACATTATAGTTTTATTCCATTTAGTTTAGGCAGTGAATCGAAAATAGATTTTGGTGGCCACCAAGGGCAACTTCGATTCACTGCCTAAACGGAATAAAACTATAACAGGCACATAAAAAAAAAGTTTATAATAGGAATCACGCCGCCACCTATTTAATCTTATTATTACGTTGAACAAAGAAAATATTAAAAATCGCCACTGTAATAGTTTTATTCTATTAGGTTTAGGCAGAATATCGAAGTTGCCCTTGGTGGCCACCAATATCTATTTTCGATTTTCTGGATAAACTAAATAGAGTAAAACTATTACAGAGGCATTCAAAAAAAGCTTGTAATAGGTATCACAAACTGGACGATGGATTTTTGAAATTCCCTTTGTTCAACGTAATAATAAAATAAAATAGGTGGTGGCGCTAGTTTGACCCATACAACAGCCTTAAGATCCTTCCAGCGTTGGGGGCGCAGGCGGCGTGAAAAGGTAACAAACATACAGACAAGATTATTTAAAAAAAATTATATGAGTATAGCATGGAAGTGATTATTCCAGGTCTAGAGTCAAAGTACTGTTCAAAACTTTAGCACTAATAAAACAGTGTGATTATGTGATACGGGTTATTGGTTGAAGATCATGTGACCTGTGAGCTCTGAGCCTGTGAGCCTGTGCCGCACAGCATCGCTACCGATCAGGTTTTCAGCTACCTACATTACCATGTCACCAGGTCATCGACCTGTCGTATGGACAAGACTGGCATACCTACTAGATTATTTTTAACACTGACCCAACTATTTTGCGTGTTTTTCGTGACAATAAACTATGGAATGTCATTTCTTGAGACATAATATATCAGGGTCCGCTTTTTAAGTTTGAAAAATAATGATTTGCTGTTAACAAATTATTGAAGATGCATCATGCTAAATTTAATGAGCATGTCAGTGTTGTGTTATTATTAATTCTTCAAATTAAACCACTCATATTATATCGATCGAACTTCACAAGTTCGTTTGATCTTCTATTAATGATGGCAGTTTCCAACCTGACTGCTAGAAATAAACTAAAGTTTACTGGTTGCGCGCTTTGCAAAGACAAGTACCACAGACAAGTACTATGCTACCTCCACGCATTTATTTTCTTTGACTGAATGAAATATTTCACTCTGCTTCGTTTTAAGAATAGTACATATGCGCATATGCGAATAGTGCATATGCGAATACAGCGACTCGAAAAATATCAAGACTAACGAGGGCTTCGATATTTATCGAGCTGACAGATTACATGTCGAGTAGATGAAAAATTGTATTCTTTCGTTAAGTCAAAGAAAATAATTTTTTTTTAAGAAATTAATAAATCCCAAAAATTTACGATCTCGACGGGATTCGAACCCGCACCTTCCCCTTCAGCGCAGGGTTGCTCTTTTTCCAACTAAGCTACGTCGTACGTAGTTGGAAAAAGAGCAACCCTGCGCTACGTCGTATGTAGTTGGAAAAAGAGCAACCCTGCGCTGAAGGGGAAGGTGCGGGTTCGAATCCCGTCGAGATCGTAAATTTTTGGGATTTATTAATTTCTTAGAAATTACCCAGAGTACTATAATAAATAAAAACCTTAAAAATTATTTTATTTTTTTATTTTATTTATTTGGGAAACAAAAAGCTTATGTTTAAATAACAGTAGATTCATAGACTAGAACAAATGAAGCTAACAACAGTTTCCACTTATAGTTTCAAAAAAAAATAACTGAACTACTACTAGTAATAATTAATATTAGAAAAAACAGTTAGGGATGGCCCTGTATTGCGAGGTTGCGACATGAAGTGAAATAATCTACTTTGCAAAAACAGTCTTGCAGCCACTAGTGATGTTTCCACAAAGGCAGGAAGTTTTTTCTGAGCAATATTTTAGCAACAAATTACATACATTTTATCTAGTTGCAAACCGAACATTTAAGTAACTCTGGTGTGGCCTATCAATGAGCCCTGGATAATCATCAAGTCGTCCAACTTATGCAAAGACTTGTAAGCTGATTTATTTTATTATTTAAATAAAGTATCGTCCGATGGATCGATATGATACAAACTTGTTACAAAGTGAACTTACAGCCTTGGCACAGGAACGACCTCATTCGGTGTTTGTGTTCAGTGTATTGTTATAATTAAAGGCACGTATTTTTAACAAAACAAACTAACCCTGCTTAGTGATAACATTAAACATATTAATAAGAAAATAGGTATCATGGAAAATGCTGATTAATTGAGCATGTTACGTAGAAGATACCGATGAAATGCGACAAGAATTTGCAAATTGTAACTACAGCAGCCACAGCAGGATATACATTTGACTCGTTATGGCTGGTAAAGGTGGCGGTTCGCGCCGCGACCGCGGCGGAGACGGCTATTGGTGGAGTCGTTCGCAATGGACGACGCCACCGCTGTGCATGCTTGTGGGTTGATGATGATGAGAATAGAACCCACCCTTTTCTATGATACTGCCACCGCTGCTTAAGCTGCAAAGGTCGTCGGCAGCACGAAACACTTATTATCGCGCACTTTACTGCATTAAGTGATTAGTAACACAGTGTTACTGTTTTATTATGATAATAAGCTACCATTTACTTTTATGGATAGGTTTTTGTGCTCTTTGTGTATGGGCTGATAAAAGAAAGGTCATGCTATGATCCTGGAAGGTTCTCTGAATTTATTGGTTTCATAAGCGTATCTTGTAGGATGTCAGAAGCATCTTTTGGGCAATACAAGAGAAATAGGATAAGCTAAGCTAAAAGTTGTATATTTTTATAGGATTGCATACTTATTATACACATAACTTCATGACCAGATCTGACCTTCCACTCCAGGACAAGCAGACGAACGGCGCAAAACCATCCTTATCTGTTAGATCGTGGATCCTTCATCATTCACACCCCTAAGGAATGGGACACGCTGCCTGTGTTTTCGGCTAGTTACAACCTGGGTCCCTATATGACAACAGTGAATAGGTGGCTTCTAGACCTTTGTGATACACCACATTGTCACTTTTGATTGTGAAAAGGTCAATCAACAATAAAAAAAAATAACAAGGGAGTTTGGGTTGAAGCATGGAAGAGAATAAAAGAGAAAAACATATTGTGCCAATCAATGTGGGATAATGTCAGGTGATGATAGGTATGATTATTCACAATCAGTTTTTGAACAATTTCATACTGCCTACAGCATTGAACCTATCTGAGGTGTGGCCACAAATAGTTGTAAAAATACCATCACCCTGCTTTATATGTGAAACTTGTCAAGGAGGGTCACAGGCAGACTCCAGTATTTTAAAACAATGACTAATTAAAAGTCAATACAATGTTTAAAAGCAAGCTCTCAAAACCCAAACAAACAATGACATTGAAGGTCAACAAACTGTGTGACTCGCACAAGGTTGTGATTGTAACCTACATATGTGGAAGATGAGAGTCAACTGTATCTGACAGTCTTTGGGGATCAGCACTGTGATGGCCAATCAAATAACTTTCCTTTTTTGTTTTTTCTGTCCAGATTTGAGGAGGTCTGAGGTCAGGGTTCAAGTAGCACTTTCTAACAGTTTCAAAGAAAATGGGAAAGATCTTAATTTAGGACATGCTCATATCTGATTTGCGTTTGAGATTTGGAGGGTTAATATTATATTGCTATGATTAATAGATGAATAGTCGCAGGGTCTCACTGACACACATGGTGTACTTCACATCCCCAGATCTAGAACCCCAGGCAGTGAATGTGTTAAGGTGTGCCTCTATCTGAATATGTAATAAATGTACTATTTTAGATGAGGTTGTTTTACATTTGTAAAGTGATAATGAGCTTGACAGCAATACTATTTAGTGCCTAATTTGCTGCTGACCAATGTATCCTAAATTCAAGACAGGGAGGGCTAAATAATAAAGGTGCAATTGGAGATTAAAGTTTGGTATTTAAATATCCTACCACAGTAAATAAATAAATAAACAAATAATGCTGGACAATTTACACAGCTTTATCTAGAAGTAGATAGATGTGATGAATTTGTAACAAATAACATAGAATGAACCTTATATTTTAAACAGAAAAGTCTGGATAATAGGTACATTGTTTAGTTTTATGTATGAATGTCATGTAGAGAGAGCAGAAGTAGTAGAGTAAAAGCAGATATTTCTGATTTATTACTTTATTCATTCACAAACATTAAGCAAAATAAACAGATAATGCAATAACAAAGTCAATAGAAATGTAACAAGAGAACCTTGACACAAACCAACAATGCAAGGGCAGAGCACACTGCAGTCTAATACCTTGCAAATATGGCTCCGTTAATACAACACGTCTCTAGGGGCTAAATAAACAGTTCCTATAACCTACAAAGGAAGAACAAGTCAGTACAGTTATGTGAAACTCACCAACAGCTGCGAATTCGTCGGGGGTCCTCCCGCCGGCCAGCAGCCAGCGGCACCAGTCTATGGTCTCCCACTCGTCGATGGCCTTACTGGGGTTCAGCAGCACATCCAGGACTGGCCCCAGGTGCTGCGGGGACCCGCTGGCGCAGTCCGCGTGTATATACGCAGCTGCTCCTCTTTTCCCCTTCCTCATCAACACTTGCGCGGTAGAATTCGACATTTTCACGTAACACACACTTCACAATTCATCCAAGATCACAATACGCGCATAAGTCACTGAATAATTCGGCCACTCACGGAAGAAACACCATTTCAAGTTTTACATAAGGCATTGAACTGCGATCTGTCACATCATTGCGGTTAACCATGTTGTTTGGGAAACGGGATGCGACTGTTAGTTTCGCACAATATATTATGAAAGATCACGATAAAAACCATCGAAATACAACGCGTGTGGGTAAATTTAGCTGTGTTTTAGCGAAAATAAAACAATGCAATTCAGCGGCAGTGTTGCCAGTGCCTTCACCGAGTTTCGGACGATCCGCTGTCGGAAAAAGGACGATTTTTGAACAAATAGGACGGCTAAAGAAAATATTAATTAATTATGATTTTAATGAAAAAATATACCCAAAAGGCTTCGATCAAAAATTTCCGGCTTTGCCGGCCCCCCTTAGATTCACAATGCGCACCCCAAAACCTTCAGTAGCAAAGGAGAACCATTTTGACATGTTAGGGAAGCTTTTCAACTAGTGTCATTTTAGCGTTCTGACAAAAAGCATGGGTAAGTGCTCGTACAAAAAATGCAAGAATCACTCGTCCAAAGTGCTGAAGAAGGATCGAATTTCTTATTTTCAGTATGTTTATATATATTTTTTACCCGTATATTGAGATGTGAGTCTTATACCCACTTGTGAAATCAGCATAAAATATTGTTGTTTGGTTTGCCTATGTTAAAATATAAATTTTGTTCTAAATTGATAAATGGAGAGGCTATTACTTCAAAAAAAAAATTTTGTTTATAGTATGTATTAATATATTTTTCATAAAAATAAGTTAAATATTAGTAGTTGATTTTTAAAATAACTAGCTGGCCCGCCCTAAAATTTCATTTGCATAGACTCTCTAATAAAAGAAAGACTAGGTACTTACCTACCTACCAGAAGTATGAATTTATAAAACGTTTACTTTTTGTCCCGTAAAAAAAACTCGTGCAAAGCCGCAGACAGGAACCAGTTCTTTTTAATCTAGAGTGCCTGCCTGAAATTGTATTTTAAGTTTTAATTATTGTTTGTCTGAAATGACCCTTTTGTATGAATACCTACTGTTGAGACACCAATTTATAGTTTCATCAATAAATGATTCGTTATCTTTACCTGAATTCTGTTAATTAATCCTTATAGAAAATAAACTGAGTAGGTAGGTATATAATTCTCAGGTAGGTACCTACCTACTTACAAAATAAAATAAAATGAATTCGACTCCACCAATCTCTTGTTCCGTATGGAAAAAACTTGTCAGGCTCTGCGCAAACTGTCTGCGTCAAAACAAAACGAAGACAATTTTGAGTGACATTTTTGTAAGGCTCTAGGTATCTACGGGGGAGGCCGCGAACACTTATTTTTGATCGAAGCCAAAAGGAAATGAATACACTTACATGCAGCGCGGTCAGAAGTTGTCGCATTCACGCGTCGTCGTCCGTTTCGATTCACGCATTATTTTTTAAAAAGTTATTGTGGCTGGCTATTTGAAAAGGGACGGAAAAGGGACGGAATTTGAGAACGGACATCGAAGGGACGATGCGGCGTCTAAAAGGACGAAAATCGTCCCTTTTGGGACGTTCTGGCACCGCTGTTCAGCGGAGAAACAACTCAGCCATTCGTTCTACTTATACCACAGATGAAAAAAATAGTTGCATGCAGATTGATGTTGCAAGCCTAAAAATATAAATGTCCCGTCGTCGTCTGTTTCAGAAACAGCTAGCAATCAAAACCAGGGCTATTGCTACATTAAATTTTTATCAAACAAGAGGCTGCAAAGTATGATGCACTTAAATTAAATAAAAACCTTTAATCTTGTGCTTTTTCGAACGTGAATTCTCGTGTTGTATGGTCACGATTTACCTACTATTTTAGAAGAATTTAATTAACGTAGCAACATTGACACTGACATTGAAGCAATCATTAGAGTTGACAACATAGCTTCATTGTTCATTCATCAATTAATTTACTCATTCATTCATTTTGTTTGAGGGATGTTGTTTTTGTGAAACCACGTGAATACATTTTCTACTATGATTATAAGTTAATCTCTGTAAATAGAGACAAAGTTAAGTTAAGTTAAAAGTTAAGTTAAGTTAAAAAAAAGTTAAAGTTAAAGTTTAAGTTTAAGTCAAAGTTAAGTTTTTCTGCACAGCATCTGAAATACTTTGGTACAACTTGCTAACTTTCCAGCTTCAGTCATGGGGGAAGAAAAAAAGGTTATGTTCCATGAAATGGAATTAGACGACCGCATTTTGAAGGTAAATTGCAGTAAATTCAATTTATTTTACATGATTGATGTGTATTGCTTAGTTCACAGGTACAGTTTATTAACGATATATAGATAGTGACTATGGTAACCTCATAAACGTGCAATGCACTACATACAATAAGGTTCACATTATGTATTTTTAAAGGGTATCATTTAAACGGTCGGCAGATAAAGGCGGTTTTGGTCAGCCGAATAATTGATTTGGCAAGCAGAATAACTAAATTGAGCTGCAACTAGTGGTCGGCAGAAATGACTTAATTGGTCAGCAAGTAATGTGACATTGGGCAGCCTAAAAATTTATATCATAGTAAATAAAATTTTTGTGCTGCAATATATTAGTGAGGCAGCAGCAGAACGTGATTCGGATTTATTGAAATTTTGGTACGCCTTAAAACTGAAACTGCAGCAATGTATTCATGTTTAAGATCAGTAAATTGTGATTAGAATTTTAAAAAGATTTGGCAATCTGTCAATTTCATATAGGTTTGCTACACCTGCGTACGTAATATAATTTATCTGTTTGGAGTTTTCATCTAAGGTGTGGAGAGGAGATCTGTAGGGGAGGCCTATGTCCAGAAGTGACGTGTTTTTTGTTTGGGTTGTGCTTAGTAGAAAACCACCCCGGGTACCATACCGACCCAACGCTACGCCGCGGCACCGCCGCGCCGCCATGGCGGCGCGGCGGTGTGCATAGCAACGGGCAAAGTGACCTTAAACTGGGTTTGATTGAGCACTGCAGTGGCGCCACTGCAGTGCTCAATCAAACCCAGTTTAAGGTCACTTTGCCCGTTACTATGCGTGGCAGCAGCAGCAACGACGACGGTGGCACGGGGGTAAAGGCGCGCGCGGCGACCGGCGTGCACTTCGTTGCTATGCGCGGCGGCCGGCGTGCACTTCGTTGCTATGCGCGGCGGTGCGGCGGGGGGAGGACAAAGGCGGGCGCGGCGGCGGCGGCGGTGTGAGCTTCGTTGCTATGCGCGGCGGTGCGGCGGGGGGAGGACAAAGGCGCGCGATTTCAAATGCAGGCCAAGTGATATTTACTTAGCCTAAGTTTTTTTTTCTTTATAACGATTTTGTAATTCTGCTGATCAAACTATCAATTTTGCAGCTCAAACATCCACTTAATAGCTGATAATAATTACTTGTAAAATCCTGCTGCTCGTTTCATTAATTCTGCTGCTCATTTAATTAATTCTGCTGCCCAAAACATTAATTTTGCCGATCACTCGGCTATTTATTTTCTGACCAAAAATAATTTAATTGCCGGCCAAGTATTGCTGGTAGTTTTTATTTTACAGCCGATCAAAACATATACTGCTGCCCAAATAGATTTTTAGCTGATTTTTCCGGCTGATCAAATATTTAAAATAAATACCAATAAATTTACTTCCATTTTTAAAACATTTCATGCATTTATTACCACGCGCCTGCCATCCACTAAACTATTTCAGTATAATTTTAAACTTTCAGGCAGTTTCTCAACTAGCATGGTCAGAACCTACTCTTATCCAAGAGACAGCTATACCTCTGTTGCTTGAAGGCAAGGATGTGCTTATGAGGGCACGTACAGGCTCTGGCAAGACAGCTGCATTCACCATTCCGGTCATCCAGAAGATTCTGAACCTCAAGAACACAACTACTCATCAGAGCATCCGGGCCTTGATACTGTCTCCGAGTAAAGAGCTTTGTGGCCAGGTTAAGATACTTGTATTTTATCACCTTAAAAACTTGTTATTCCTAGGTAGTTAACTCAATCCAAGAGAAAACATATGAAATTGATTGTGATTTTGCCTGAAGGGGTCAATATTGCCTTTACAATTTTAAAATAAGTAATATGAGATTTTTTCTTTTACATATTTTTTTTTCGATTCCAGATTACATCAGTAATAGGAGATCTCACTATCAAATGTGCACGCGAAGTCAGATGCATAGACATTTCCTCTGCAGGAGACACTCAGATACAGAAGTCGCTACTCGCAGACAAACCAGACATAGTCGTGGCTACTCCATCAAGGGCGCTGGCCCATCTGAAGGACAACAACATGAGGCTGAAGGATGATTTAGCTGTGATGGTGGTGGATGAAGCTGATTTGATATTCTCTTTTGGTTATGAGGATGAAATAAAAGAGCTTTTGGGGTAAATTATCAATTTTATCACGCAGCTAAGCATAACCTACTTTCTACAAATTATTCTTGCAAAATGATGACAATCTTTAGTATCATTGTGTCTATTTAGATCTAAAGCCTGAAAAATCATTAGTTGTACATCTGCCTTCTCTCTCAGACTTTTCGGACACAGACTGCCTAGTGTGGAAACTGTTGGTAATTGGTAGTCTGAATTCATTTTCACACATTATTACATAGTACCTATATAATTTTTCCCTCAATTATATTACTCATTCTCTTAACAGCCACATGCCAAAAATCTACCAAGCAGTCCTAGCCTCAGCCACCTTATCTGAAGATGTCCTCAGCCTCAAGAAGATTGCGCTCCGTAACCCCGTGACCCTCAAACTTGAGGAGCCGGAGTTGGCTCCATCATCACAACTCCAGCATTATCACCTGTTTGCTGAAGAGGATGATAAAGCAGCCATATTGTATGCGCTGCTGAAACTCAACTTGATACGAGGGAAGACTATTATTTTTGTGAGGACTGTGGACAGGTGTTACAAGTATGCATTTTATCATTCTCTTGTTATTAGTTGTAGCCTATCATTCTTCATGTGCCAAACACTTAGTGCAAAAACCCATTAGAGCGGCATGTCGCGCGTGACCTGCCGCAGGTTGTCGCACGCGGTGTATTTTTCTCTCATCAACAGTCTGTTACAACATGAATTCCCGTAGTCTTTTTGGTTTGCTACAACGTTTCACAAGTGTCAGGGATAACACGGGTTTCGCTATGGCTATATTTTAACGAAACCACAAAACGTCGTTAGCTGTGTTCCGCCCAATGAGCGTTAAAACTAGTACATAGTAGTGTATTTACAATTGAAACAATTGAGCTAACTGCAGACTGTGCGAAACACTACAGGTAGCTCAACTGATCCATATTTTTCATATTCCATCCACATTGCCCTGCTGTATGGCATTGCTGATGCGCTGTGCCAGATATTATTTATATTTTAATTATTATATCTACTTTCATACCACACTTCATTTCAGATTAAAACTCTACCTAGAACAGTTTAAAATCGGCTCTTGCGTGTTGAACTCTGAACTACCAGCCGCCGTCAGGTGCCTGTCAGTGGACCAGTTCAACCGGGGCCGGTACCAGATCATCGTGGCATCCGATGAGAAGGCGCTGGAGAAGCCTGATGGTGGCATACTGCCGATCGAGGAGAGGAGTAAGAAGAGAAAGGTATGAGTAATCATAATCAATGATCTAATCTTTAAAACCTTTCAAATTGTTAATAATAAAGTGAAGTCAAGTGATTGATATCCAGGACCAGGACAGGCCAGAGAGTTCTTGATGACGATTTTTCCCAGAATGCTTTATCTAGCTACATGGTAAAACATACAGGGTTATGGGTTGTTCAACTTACGATTCCGCGCCCTGTATGAAAGTCATGCCTTATAAAGGGTTAAGTATTGCTTTTTAGGGTTCCTTACCCAAAGGGTAAGACGGGACCCTATTACTAAGACTCCGCTGTCCGTCTGTCACCAGGCTGTATCTCTTGAACCGTGATAGACAGATGAAATATTGACAGATGATGTATTTCTGTTGCCGCTATAACAACAAATACTAAAACACGGAATCAAATAAATATTAAGGGGCTCCCATACAACAAACGTAATTTTTTGGCTCGTTTATGCTCGATATTGATAACGGCAACAGGTAGATGCTTGAAATATTCACAGAATATTTAGTATTCACTTTAAGAAATAAATAATTAAGTTAAAATAAAACAATAATTAAAAAAATCATGTCATCATGTATGGGAGCCTCATACAACAGTCATGATTTTTTTGCCGTTTTTATAGATAATGATACGGAACCCTTCATGCGCAAGTCCGACTTGCACTTGACCGGTTTTATTATACTAATACTGCTCAGACAGTATAAGTCCTAATAATGTATTTCTGTTGTTTATTTTATGTAAATGTATGCGGATGTTTAATGAAACGGTCGATAACAGTTGCAGCAAACCTCAAAGAGGAGAAAAGACAAAGAATCGGGCGTCTCTCGCGGCATAGACTTCCAACACGTTTCCAACGTCATAAACTTCGACGCGCCTCTCGACGCCAACTCGTACGTGCACAGGGCTGGGCGTACTGCTAGAGGAAATAATCAGGTAAGGGAATTACTTTACCTTTACCACTCTCCTTAGAAATATCCTGGAAAGAAAGATTGATGAAATATTATACAAAGTATGATAGTAATCATCATCTCTGCCGAAAGACGTCTTGAGATATGCCTTCATCGGTTTGTTATTTATTTTGTTGCTTTTTTATTGCCAAACAAAATTTTTATCAAATAATAAAAAAAATCTGTAGTTTTTACAATTGAAATAATTGAGCCAACTGCAGACTGTTGCAAATAATCTAGAGGTAATTAAACTCATCAGGAGTTTAATTTTAATATGTAATATTTATTTGTGTGTCTTTATGGACTTTAAGTTGTCTGACATGAAGAATATCCATTCATTCATTCAAATGCGGGGTGGGCCAGATACATCCACAATAAACAAGACGAAATACATATATTTGCTTATAAGTGTCCACCTCAACAAGAATACCATGTTTTTCCATCTTAAACGTTTTCATCCCTACTGGCTGCGCGAATTTTTTTAGATGGCGCAACCGGCTCATACATCCCTCATTTAAATCATTCACTATAATATTTTGTCTTTTCAGGGCTCTGTGCTAACATTAGTGTCGATACGAGAAAAACCACTGATGGATGAAATAGAGGCTCACTTGTCTAAGGGATTCGGAGGGCAGAAAGTACTACAGTAAGTAAATATTTTTAAGCTTACGCGATCTGAACACATAGTAATTATTAATTCTATTTAACGGGTATTTATCGTAGTCATCCCGTGACCACGACAGTGTGTAAACCTGTCGAAAGGTCGGGAAAAATAGGTAAATAAACGCGTTAAATAGTATTAATAACTACAGTAAGTGTTCTTCTCATTTTGTACTAAGACGGAAAACTCTTGTCTTCACTAACTTCACAACTGTATTCGAAGTTTTAGCTCGTAACGCGTAAAATATTGATATTCCCACTAAAAAAAAACCGCACTAACTGCTTGGATAACTGAGGACCTTACAACCATAGTGAAATATAGCCCTCTTTATAACATTACTATTGTGTGCAGAAAGTACGAGTTCGCGCTAGAAGAGGTGGAAGGGTTCCGATACAGATCGCGCGACGCGTGGCGCGCCGTCACGCGGATAGCGGTGCGGGAGGCGAGACTCAAGGAGATTAAACAAGAACTCATCAACTGTAAAAAGCTCCAGGTAAGAGCAAGCTTACGATCGCGTCAAACCCGTGTCACTGTCGTACGAAAGAGGGCCTATATTAGTATCAGATGCATTCATTGATGAATAAGGCGACGATGTGGTAATTAGTGTAGTTTTTATAGAGTGGTTAACCGATTGTACTTCCATGGACCTTGTCAGGAATTAATATTAACGCATCAACTGCACAGCAACGGCGGTGCGACCTACAGGGGCGCGCCGCCCTGCTCCACGGTGTTCCCGAGGGACATGTGCGTTGTGGGCTATAGTGAAGTGTTAGTTTAGACCAAATCTAACTAAAGTGAAAATATGTACTGTGATGAATTAATATAACATAGCATTTATGAATGCGACTGATGAACGACTAATCTTCTCACTGATCTACCCACATCCCATCCCCCAAAACCCTCGTCAAAACCCGTCTAACGTACCATTCTCCCCAGGGCTACTTCGAGGAGAACCCATCAGACCTGGCAGCCCTGCGGAGAGACAAGGCGCTGCATACCGTGCGGGTGCAGCAGCACCTGGCGCACGTCCCGGAGTACCTGCTGCCAGCCGCGCTGAGGAGCGAGGAGGCGGAGGAGGGGGAGGCAGACCAGGACGCGCCGGCGCCGGTGCCCGCTAAGAAGAAGAAACAGAACTTTGGCAGCAAAAAGAGACATAAGTACCAGGTACGGACTTTTTTACCAACTAGCATCTGCTTGCGGCTTCCTTCGCGTTCTTTCGAGATAATAACCTATACGTTAATCCAGACCTAGAACTACATATATGAAAAAAAAACAACCCGATCCGTTCAGTAGTTTCAACATCAGAGAAGAAGTAACAAAATTCTGAGCATCTAAACTTTCGCATTAATAATACAAGTTAGATTTGTATAAATCATTTCGCTTCTGTCTGTACTACAGGTCATATCAATAGAAATAAATTGAATTGAATTGTCTGTGTGTAATGCCACAATAACATCTTTTTAGTATGCGTATATCGTATACATATGAAAGTAAGACACGGTACTTATAACAAAACACGTAACATTAAAAATATTGTGTTTGTTGCGGCTAACAAAGGCTAATGTTATTAATTATAATACTGTGTGAATTGTTGAGCATTATTTTCAAGTAGTTTTAGGTTTTACCACTTCTTCATAATACTTTTAATATGATATTTTATTAACAAAGAAAATTACAATCAAATAATAGAACCAAATCAAAACTAGTATTTACAATTGAAACAATTGTGCTAACTGCAGACTGTTGCATACAATCTACAAGTAGCTACTACTATACTTTTAATAGCCTTCAAAAATAATCCAAATTAGAATTTGTTTCAGCATGCACACAAAGAGCTACTTCCCTCTTTGAGTCGATCTCTCTTCGAAGTTTTCTGTGTCCAAATGAGATGTTTGACTTTATTTGTTCTTCACAGGCGCGGCAAAAGGATCCCCTGAAGAGTTTCGACGTAAAGAAGAAAGCAGTTTCTACGGGAGACACATAGCTCCATAGTTAGTAACTATTTGTACAAACTAAGCATGTGATCAGCTAGTTTTATACTAAATCCATGTAAATAACAACGAAAATGAAAATGGCCATTGAAAGTTTAGCTACAGAGGGGATATGAAGTTTAAACTTTCAATTTATACATATAAATTGGGAGCTATGTTACATAAGGTCGAAACTTTCGATCAACCGTTTACTTTGTGTAATTTCACAATTAACCTTGTACCTATATTGTATAGATAAACGTCTTTGCAGGTATGAAATCAACAAGAAGTTTTAGTTATTAACATATAGAAAAAACACGCTCCCTGCTATAATAACGATTATTACTGATTTCACACCGGCAAAGATGTATTTTATAGTGAACTAAGTAATAATTATGACTGGTATCTGATTGGATATTTCTCTTTCATGCAGTTACATCCCTTGGCTGATGGATGGTTGTTGGTTAGTACTGGATAATAAATGTATTTTATGTTATTTTTGATTCTTTGATTTTGTAGTTGAGCCTTTGGTGGTGGAGTTGGATTGAACAGGAAAAAAGTTGGTTAGTTTTTCTCGACAGTATAAAGAAAAGAACTTTTGCTATGGGGACAATCAATCTGATTTGCAGTCTTTAACAGGAAACAATTGGTTAGTTTATCTCATTAGAAGCTTTGGTCCTTGGTGAATTGGACAGGAAGTTATTGGTTAGTTTTCCTCGATGTTATAAGTAGGTAGATATGTACAAACCTGATACTACCTAAATCATCTTTCGCATAGGATAATAAGGCCATGGATGATGAGGTAAACTGGTGTACCGGTTTCTACCGGTATTGAACTTGAACTGGAAATAAATGGTTAGTTTTATCATTATAATAAATAGTCGCACCAACCAAGAACACTTATAGTCACTGAAGACTGTTACTAACGTAGTACTTTTAACTCAATGGTTATAGTACCTTTATTAAAGAGGAAATAAAACCTTCACGTCTTCAGTCTATCGTGGATTGCACGGGAGAAACTGGTTAGTCATTCTCATTGAATAGAGTGGGAAAATGTTTGAGACCAGAAATGATAAAATCTTCGGTTCTTTTGACTTCATTGAACAGGAAAGAAATGGTTAGTTAGTTTCACTTTTTATGAATTGACTAGCACATATTTAGTTAGTTGTCCAGTCCATCCCAAGGTTGCTTGGCAGAGATCGGTCATAGCGCGATAAGGCCGTTTTTGTACTTCGTCTTCTCGTAGCATTTATTTCTGTACAGTTTTCTTTATTTGTGTGGTAAATTGAATATCAATCTAATATCTTAGTTTATTACGCCATAGTAAAATTCTTAGCCAGAATCGTACTTACCCTAAGTACCTACGATTCTGGCTAAGAATTTTACTGTACTACTTACGAATAATGTAACAACGAGCTTGAAAGTAAGAAAGAGAATGAGGTTGGAGCCACTATTAACAAGAGTCAGAAGAACAGTGTTTCCACTGAACTTGGTTAGTTTTTACGTGTGTTCTATTAATAAATTAGCAGCTCTGGGTCTACCTCTGTTTGGTGTTTCGCTTGGGACGGTCAGCGCCAATCGTCAGCATGACTAGGAGAACAGCGGCCGATACTAGTGCGCTTTGCAGTCTTGCGCCGCCGAATAATTAAAACCATGATATGGTGCTCGACATCGTGAGGTGAGATATGGTACCTGTGCTTTGACTATTTAGTTAGTATCATCATAGATAAATTAACCATGGTATCATTGTATAGTATGTAGAGAAAAATACACTCTTAGCGGATAAGGGTTATCCGCTCATGGGAGAGGCGCTATGAGTACCTAACTAGCTGATGTGGTGAGTCAGTAGGTACTGTGGGCTCGTAGACAGTTCAGGAAAATGAACCAAAAGAAAAGACTTGAAACTACATTCCAACTACGTTCCAAGCTCAACGCAAGTGTATTGAGCACATATAGAACAGATCTATAAGCTACAATCAAGGTTTATTATGGACTGCGCAGCACGCAAGTCCAACTATCAAAAATTCCACGCACGACAATCCGTAAGGAAAGTCACAGAGCGACTTCCTCCGGCCGAAGTGCAATGGCCGGAGTCGCCCCGGGGCAACCACCTTGCTGATCGTGGTACACCCTACGCAAGGTTAGTATGCCTGAACAAAAATCAACCGAACCTTAAAAGACAGAACCCGGCGTTCTCGTCAGCGCGATCTAGGCTCCGTCCAAAATTAGTAACGACATCTAGTTATGCAAATAGGACTACAAAAGGAGGAGGTACTGGCAGGTGATGATTTTGAGTTGTTAAAAACTCCTTGGTCATAGTATGGAGGTTCGTTGTGCGCAAGTATGGCAAAGGGGTTTCGGATTCTACTCCTGCTATGTATACATTTATGATTGTTATGTTGGATGTAACCCATATGTTTATCAAGAAAAAGATACCCCACGATAAAACCCGACAACCTTACGAATAACCCTCTTTCTTGAGCAGTCGGGTAAAAATAGAATACCTCCTTAGCAGACTCTTTGGTAGGTATGTATTACCTATATACCTGCTTATAGTTTGCTTTACGTCAGTAAAGAGTATGGAACCAATGCGGCGTACGTCCAACTGGCCTACGGGCCAGGGCCGTCAGAAAATAATATCATCATCATCTCAACCAAAATACTCCCAGGCCTATCCTTGAAAGTCTGTGGCACCCCCGAAGATCACCACAGTAATTGGTCCTATGCTACACCCCCATGCAGCGCTTTCCTGCAACCTACGGTAGTCCACCTTGTGAGGGCCTCAGGTCAGCTCACATTGCGTCATGTGGTCGCCACTCGAGAGCATAAGGCGATACCTCGACCCAAACTAGCGCCGCGCCGCCGCCGCCGTCGCCGCCGCGCGCCGCCCCACCTATTATAACTTATTGTTTACTTAGTGTTTGCACAAAAGTAATTTCAAAAAACTCATTGGCCAGTTTGTGATAGACAATAATAATACTAAAGTTTATTTCCAGAAAGCTTATATAAACACCTCTAAGAACTTAGAATATACCTACCTAATAAAACTTAGAAGATACCTAATAATAGGTTTTTTAAATGTTTTTGTAGTATTTTTATTTCGTATAGTTTAGGCAGAGATACGAAGTTGCACTTTGAGGCCACCAAACTCTATTTTCGCATCTGCCTAAACTATAAAAAATCATCATCATCATCATCCGCAGCCGGATTTTACCCACTGCTGGGTATAGTCCTCCCGAAGTTTGTGCCATCCACCACGGTCCTGTGCTATCCGCCTCCATTGACGCCCCCCGGCACAAATATAAAAAAATACATGAAATTATTTACAGAGGCATTAAAAAAAGGTTATAATAGGTACCTATCACAAAATGACCAATGATTTTTTTTATTTCGTTTGTTCAACGTATAAGAAGATAAAATAAGTGGAGGCGCTATATGGGTCGGGGTTTCGCCTTAAGCCACTGTCTTCTTCTGGCTTTGCACGTGTGTCTGGCTTCGCTTTGCAAGAAAATGTACCTATGTGATAACGTGTCCTGCAACCCACGAACACTACGCACGACACGAATACGAGATTGTCCATGCAGCTAAAATGCGCCGCGTGGCCGTGCATAGCGTGCGCAGCAGCGGTGGGGTGGCAGCGCCTACTTGGCCCAACAACCAATGATGTGTTAGAAGTTTGCAACTACTGCGGAGTGGATTAATTTTCTAGGCTACGTCCGTAGGGATTCTCTTTGACTAGGTACTACAACGACATCGATTACTGCCTCTTGAGTTTTGCTATTCTGAGTGCTTTAATTAATGACGACCAATGTGGCGCGGTGGGCGAAGGTCTGCTTGCGACGCAGGAGATTGTGGGTTCGATTCCCGCCTTTGGGACAAATGTGTGTACGATCTGCAGACATTTGTTCAGGGTGATCTGGTCGTTTCCTATGTATAAAAAAAATCTATCTATGTATTGTATTATATTATGTATATCAGTTATCTAGTACCTACCCATAACACAAGCTCTGCTTAGCTTGGGGCTAGATAATGCTGTGTGGATTGTCCAGCGTTATTTATTTATTCTTTTTTCTCGTCATTTATCTTTAGGGCAGACTCGTGGTCACACTGTTTTTGACTCCTGGTAATTTATTTTAGTCGAGTGAGAGGAGGATTATACCAGTAGTCACACTGGTGTAGCAAAACGGTGTGACCACATGTCCGCCGCTGTTATCTCGGTCCCTACCTCTATATATATGTGTCTACATCTACCTATCCTTCTACTGATCTCTTTAATATCTGATTGGATCGTGCAGACTTGCTCACTTCTCGATATCCCTTCGTCCATTTTCATTACTAACATTTCATAACTGGTTTTTATACTTACCCTTTAGCGTTATCATGAGATACGTATTAACTAAGGCACGAAGACTTTTGTGCTGTATGTCATCAAATAAAAAAATAAAATCAATCAACTTAAAATTCATTATTGAGGCCGCACACCAGACACACTTGTGTTAGGTTAATTGTAGCGCACACCGCACACCAAGAATACATTTCTGCACTACAAATATGGATCCTGAGCTTGCGCGAAGACATAGGCCGATAAATGTGTCGCGTTTCAAATGTGGCGGTACAATTGCGTAATACAAGTATGTCTGGTGTGCAGCCTCACTTTCAGGTATATTTTAACATTACACAAAACTCTTTCAAATTCTAAATAGATTTGGAGTGTCGTTTTCTCTTAGGCGGTTCTTTGATGAGAATGGTCGAGTCGCTGAAAGCCCTGCGCAGCGGCATGGTCTGTGTAGGGCCATGGTGTGAGGCTTGCAGCTCTGAGAGAGGCCGGTTCAAGTAGTACCCGTAGGGACCCATCTCTCGACGCTGCCACGGGTTCGTGGTGATCCTGGGACATGACAAAAGGAGGAGTAGTATCATGAAGTTTTCCGCAAATCGCCCTACCTATCATGTGCTACTTTTTGTTTTTCTATTAAATTTTTCTGTGTAAATAATAAACTTAATACGGACATAAAATAGGGGCATAGTACCAGGAGGCAGACCGGGGAAGATTCTACCAGCCTGGCTGACATGAACCTGCTCCTCCTTCGTCAGTACCTCAATGAGGATCGTAGGCACATTTATCTGATCTGTCTGCGGTATATGATGAACTGAAGTGCATTTTATCGAACATTGTAGTAGCACGTTAAAAGTTTTGCGTTATTATTGTTCTTCCGTAGATTATTGATTCTTTCTAAGAACGGCTCAGGCCAGGCTGGTAATTCCTTCCGCACGGAAAACTCTATTGTCGTCTACGATGCCTCTTAGGACGGAGACGAACAAACGGCTGCGGTGTATCGTCATCATCCTCGTCATCAGTAAAAATACCGAAAGGGTTGACAGATTCGAATATTGGTTCAGACCATATCATCATAGCGGGGGGGTCTGGTCGCGGGCGGGTGTGGATGAAGACTGCGAGGGGTACGGCGCTGCAGAACCATATCACCCACTGCTGCATCACCTTCTGGGTATCTAGAGTCTCGGTGGGAATAGGCATCTCTTCCGGACGGATGTGGGCGTAGGCCTGTGGAAGTAAAACCCCGATAAAACTTTTGACACGTTGATAAAACTACATACATTAGGGCACCTAAAGCTTGAGTGACGTTTATGCCATAGATAAGCGTTACTCAAGCTGATATCGATGTCTGAGCAAGCATAATATTATATTCAATATATTCATAATACGGACCTTAGTGTTGTTCTTTAGTCTTTTACATCTGCGTTAGACGTCAGACAAGGACTGGCTTCGCTATCTGGGTTCGGTCTTTACCTAATAAGTGCCTAATTAGGTTCCTACCTACCTACCAGTAAATACCTATCTCCTGTTTCTTTTGTATGATTTACCTACAAACTTACATCCTCATAACAATACTCGATGAACAATTTGACGACCTTCACAACGACTTCCCAAAAATGGAGGCTGTAGATCACCATCCAGATGAACAGCAGGTTCTGTCAAGAAAATTTCATCATTTACTTTGAAAAACTCGCCGAGTGGCTGCTCTTTGAACACCGCTTGAGAATGGTTGGTTGGACAGATAAGAAAATGTTTTTAAAACGTATACAATAGCTTGACTAAAAAGATAGTTTTGAAATATACAGAAGTCACAAAATTGAAGTTTCTTCAATTTTAGATTTAATGGGTTTTTTGGACAGGACGTCTGTCCGGTAAAAATGTAAGACAAGGCGCTATGGCCCTCGTTAGGGGAGGCCTATGTCCAGCAGTGGACTAATATAGGCTGATGATGATGCTGAAAAATGTACACTCACCTGTAGTACTTGCTCCCACAGTGGTACACGTCGAAAGAGGAACCTTCTGTAAAAATAGATATTTTAAATTCTTTTGAGAAGTATGGTAGATACGAGTATGTTGTTTGGGTTTTATTTTGTAACGAATTGATATGGTACCCACCTGAATAAACAGGTCAGTACTCGTTGCGCTAGGGCTGCAACCCCCACCAGCCACAGGAAAGTGGGTGTCACTGTGATGAAGCTCTCCCCACATTTTGCCCACTCAACAAGCTGGAAAGTAAGTTTTATCAGCGGGAACCTAGACTCGTAGTAAGTATCTAAACAGAGTGTAGGTTTAGGTTTACTCTTCTTGCTTGCTTGCATTGCGATTGCAACTGACCATTCTTGAATATCTTCTGCATACCTAACTGGGTGGGTAAATATTCTACTTTTATGGAGTAAGAATACAAAAAAAGAGAAACTATGGAGTTTCTCTTATCTCTAGTAGTAGCTATGGCAATTGCGGCCGTGGATGTCGTAAGAACCGATTAAGAGAATCTACCACAGGAAGGACAGAAGCTTCCTTGTGTATTTTTAACACTGCGGTCACCAAGCCGCCTGCCAACCGTGGAACTCTCCTTGATTGAGACAGTCATGAACCTACAAGAAAACTTGTTGTCTATCCAATATTGGGACAAATCATCTGAGTTTAGATGGTACTTACTTCATACCCTTCCTGATGAAAGAACTTGAACAATGTCTGCAGCATTGCAGAGTCCCGGTCGGACCAAATACCGGCATTTAGTTAAAATTTTGGATGTATTTTACGAAATAAATTTTATTTCTATGTCACCATGTTTATTGACATTGAAAATGACTTGTCAGTAGGTACCTCAACTTGACAATTTTGATCGAAACTAGACTTGCCAAGTTCAAGCAGGCAGGTTAACGAAATGGACGCAAGAAGAAACTAGACTTGCCAAGTTCAAGCAGGCAGGTTAACGTAATGGACGCAAGAAGCCCTGATCAGCCTTATCTAAATTTTGATTCTCCCTCGTATTCTACCTACCTAGTCATTTACCCTCAGGCCACGACATGCCTGCCCGCGCGTCTTGCGTCTGCGACCGCGGCGAGAACAAATCAAAGAAGTTGTTCGAGTGTGTCCATGAGTCGCCGCGGTGCGACTTGCGGAAAAGTGACATAACGACCCCAGTCGCAAGACGCGCCGCAAGACGCATCGCCCGATGTCGTGGCCTAGGCCTTAGACTCGACTTACCCCAGATTGGATTTGCTACTGGACGATCCATCCGTAACAAATATACCTACCTACACCATAAATGCCGGTATTTCAAGCGTTGTTATTTTTGACAATAGTTACAACTTTTTGAGAAGAGAGAACACCAGAGGTTAACAAAAAGTTTAAACTATTGTCGAAAATAACAAGCCTTTGAAAAACCGGCTGTAAGATTTGTACATACGAGTAGGTACATTGGACGAAGAGTATATACCCAGGTAGGTAATGTAGGTATAATCATTTAGAAGCTCCATGCTTAGCATGCGTCCCCTGATCAACACTCCTTATAAATTTTAACGTGGGCACAGTATAATAATATACTAGACGTATGTGTAGCCTATGTAGGTAAGACAAGATGCAGATAAAATAGCAAAATACAAAGGAATTTTAGATCATGATGAATTTAATGTCTAGTGGTTAAGGTTCACTGAGCGATGCCAGGGCCCTCCAAGGGAACTTCTCCTCAGTCAGGCTTGCGGTGAGCACGACACTCGGCTTGGGCGGCAGGCTCGGAGACGCTGGCGATCGGTGGAGGACAATCGCATCTTGATTTCTGGGAACACGAAATATGATACTAGAAAATTTTAATATTTAGTACCTCTGAAATGTCTGTTTCACGTCAAAACAACAAAACGGTTCCAGCTAAAATTTTGCTCATATCTACAACAATTGGCAAGAACGGAAAGACCTGGATTAACATAAACTTAGGCTACATTTATTCCGAAAAAACGCACACAAACAGCTTGCATATGGAATATAATGCTAAAAGGTTACCTCAATGTAGATTCTAAGCTTCTCAATGGCATCCACGGTGGTTTCGCTCGATTGTGCGAGTATCCGCAGGCAGAGCTCCTTGCACTCTCCACGATGGACAGCGGCTGCAAGCGACGTGCGTGATTCAGCGCTCGATGCATGCGCGGAAAGAGCGCAACACTCTTGCTCCTTGGACTCCTGCCACTTGGGTGCCGCGCTCTCACTCTAGAAACAATAACATCCCTAAGTATAGGTATAGGTACCTGTCGATTTTTAACGGTAGATAGAACATGAACACCTGTCTGTCACCGTACTGTCAACCGTACTTGAATTGAATTTCAAAACTTTGTTGGCAGACAGAGGGCCGCCCCGTAGTCAGAAATTTGGGGAACGAGCCGCGAAAAATAAATGTTTTGCCATTTTTATTGTATCTTGTTATGATGACAATCTCAGATCAAAGAGGTCAAGTTCGAGATCATGGGTAAAGACAGGTTTGTCATATGCGAGGGAAACGTGCCGCAAGATTAATTGTTTATTTTTTTTAATTTTTCCGCAGTGTTCCGTGTGCATAAGTGGGGGTCGACCATACCCAGAATGTCAACATATTAACGGCGAGCGGAGCGAGCCCCGATTATTTTTTGGTTTTGTTAGATTTTTACAGTGTTTTGCATAGGTACTAACCTCAAACGAGCGTTGAACATTAGACCACTGCTAGAAGGTACAAATGTTGTCCGCGCTGCGAGCGAGTTGCGTTTTCTTTTCGTGCCAATTTGAAGAAGTACCTAGTATTTGTATTGGTTTTAAATAATATTGCACGTAACTTGTCCTTTAACCCAGACGTGACAGTCAAATATGATACTTACCTACAAAACACGTTGCCTACTAAAGTAAAATTTGATTTGTTCTTGAAAATTGAATTATGTATAAAAATTATTACTAAGAAATTTAATTTTTTAATTTATTATTATATAAAATTATACTACCTCAAATCAACTCCGCCGGATGTCCATATCTTCCAAACTACTGGCAATGGCAAATAAATGGCAATTAATTGCCATCAAGCGAGAACTAATTTAATAATATGCAAAAGGGACAGAATGGCAAAGAAATAATCAATATGATTATATTTGTATAAAGCTAATTTATCTAATAAAGGAAAGAAAAACAAAATGGAATTCAATCCGAGTAAATGTTACGTCATGACCATGACCTTTGGCCGAATGTTGCACCCAATTCACTTTGATTACAAAATAAACACCGAATCAATAAACAGAACCATCACCATGAGAGACTTGGGTGTCACATTCGACCGAAAGCTTACATTCCATGACCACATCCGTTGTTAGGCCAAGGAGTCGTGAGGCGTCTGGGGTTCGTCCTCAGAAATGCCCGTGATTTCGAGAACGATCATGTTGTTCGACTTGTTTTTTCTGCACTTGTGAGGAGCAAGTTGGAGAGCAGCGCGTGTGTGTGGAACCCGCACGAGGTTACTTATACCGTCATGCTTGAGAAGGTGCAGAAAAAAATCATGCGGTTCCTCTACATGCGATGCTTTGGTTACTACCCTTACCTTTATCCCACCAAGTTCTTGTTGGGATGCTTGGGCTGTAACTCGCTTGAGGTGCGGCGTGCTTATGACCAAATAACCACGATCTGCAAAATTCTCCACGGAAAAATTGACGCTTCGGATTTGAATGATAAGCTGTGTCGACTCTACGTCCTGAACCACTACTGCCGGGGTCGGAAACATAGGTTGCTGGCCGTGCCGCAGTCTCGTACGGCGGCGCGGTCCATGTCACCCATCCCTCGAGTACTCAACGCACTCAACGCTCTCCTAGACGACAGCCCCGATTTTGACTTGTTCGCCGACAGGTGGACTAAATTATTGAGTGTTTTTTGTTTTGTGAACGTTGTTCGGATTAAAACCAAACACGCAAATACGCGATATTGCTTAGCTCGCAATTGACGCGTATTCGCTCGCGGTTAGCCTAAAGTCAGGCAGTTCGCGCCGGGACATACCACCGAGAACGCGGGCTCAACCATTACCATTTTAACCATTAATTTATTACCACCATAAGTCAATAAGTATCATCATAGTTACCAGTGATTATATTTACATACAAAAACTAGTGACTTTTTATATAAAACTACCATAGACCATAAATATCAAATAAACCAAGGGGTTTCGGACTAAACCATCACCAAGACCAACCAAGACCGTACCCTTTACAAACGTCATAATTAATTTTATTCCTAATGTTTTCTTTTATTAATTTTATTTCTCTCTTCTATTTTGCGACATACTATTACAAACCTACATTTTATGGTTTCGATAATATGGAACTTTAAATCTTGAAATCTTACTGTAAATTCGGATGAACTGAGTGATATAAGTGTGCCACAGGGTTCTGTGCCTGAGATACTATACTCTTCCTGATATATGTCAATGATTACAAACTGTCTACCAGAATGGGGACTCGTAATTATGTTTGCTGACCATACCCATGTTTGAGTAAGAGACAATAGAGTCGAAACCGTCAAAGCGCGAAGCATATGGTGGTTGCTAGTATAAAGCAGTGGTATGGCATAATTTTTAATGCCAATAGTAATATAATATTAACTTATAAGAAAACTCTTATACTTTTTTACTATAAAAACTATCGGATTCATTACGAATGTAAGCGGGTTAACTACGAACCTTATTTGTGTTCGAAGAACCTCAACGTTTCATCCCTTAACGAGGGACTTCTTCAGGGTGAGTGCGGTTCTAGGCGCGCGCGTTCCGCGTCCCTCCGAGCACGGAGTGAGTGCTTACATCCGTAATAAACTCTTATACCTATATATTATGTCTATTGTAATTCCATAATCAGTTTGGGGTAGCGCTTCACAAATAGATAGAGTTATGATTTGTCAGAAGAGATCATTGCGCATCATACATTGCCTACATAAATTAAAATATACTGACGGTATAAGCATAGTTCAAGAAAACTAAAATTGTAAACAGGAGGACCGTCGTCGCCCGCCGCTCTGCACCGGTCTGTGCTAAGTATCTACCTATATTAAAGAACAAAAATTAATAATTAAATTAAGGGTAACTAAATCTAAATTATAACTAGTCTCACCCATTGGTGAAGAATGGGACTCGTACTTGTCCCCATACTGAGTGTCACAGCGCCCTGTCTTCGTATGAAAAGTAATGTTTGACCTACTTAGGGGTACTGAAAGTTGGGAGATGAATATGGCGTGTTTAAAAAAAATAGAAACCAACTTCAAACTCCTCTATACATTACTGATAAAAAACAGCCTGCTAACAGACGAACAGACAGACAGGCAGTCAGACCTGATCAGACGCAAAGGGTCGTTAGTGAAAACATGCTCTGCTAACTTCGCGTAGCAGATGATTTTTCAGTCATTTTGTGCATCGTCCACAAATCCCTGTCGCAGTGGTTTTACGCAGAAATTTAGTTGATTGTTCGAGGTACCTGTAGTAAACGATACTATATTTTCTGTCCACCTGTACATTTAGGAACGATCGAACTACAAACAATCACAAGTTTTAAGGGGTATTTACATCACCAGCCTTTTCGTCTAGGGAGGCCTATGTGACATACCTGAAGGCAGCTACTACTACCTATGTCCAGCAGTGGACCAGCAAACGCTGATAACGAGGATGATGAGGATAAGGAAAAAAGTTACGTGTTAGGTTCAGATTCCAACCCCGTCAAGCGACGGTGCACGGAACCCACGAAGCTGCGTACGCGCGTCACGGTGGTGCGGGCGGTGCGAGACACGCGTGTGTGGAGCTCTGTTTGCCTGCCGTCACCAGTACACACAATATATTAATAACTATTAACATAATATATAAAGTTATAACAAAAAAGTAATATTTCTTACAAATAATAATATAATGACTAACCGTCCTACTGTTGAACAAAAGCCTTCGCTTATACCCCCGTTTGTCATGGTCTAGAGCTATTTGTGATAAGAGCGATATCTAATTTCGTCATAAAAAAAAATTCTTAGAGGACTCCAAGTAAGGTATTTACACCGTCAGCGTACCAGAGAAATAGGAACCAACGTAATATGGCCGATATGGCCTATTGAGTGCCCCCTTGACATAGGAACCTAAAGTTGTGCTAAATTTTCATCTAACCAACCACTGCTCCAAGTAAGGCATATTGAACCGCTGGCAATAGTTCTTGCGCACGTAGTCAGCGTAGCAGAGGGACAAGAACCAGCAGAGAGTGATGTGGATCTGAGGCTGCTGTGTTCGGAGGAAGCGGGTGAGAGGACCCAAGGCTACCAGCTCAGAGGAACCGCCAAGGAGGCCGGCGGTAGTCATCTCCAGTAGCACGTTGGGACTCTGGATAAACAGCGAAAGATTTTAACGATGAAAGAAAAGATGTGTAGTTTATACCCGCGGCTTCGTACTGGTCGTTTTATTGGAAACGTTTAGGTTATTCTATCCCATGGGAACTGATTTATGTTCCAAAAGAGCCTATGTTTTAGTCCAGGTGTAAACTAGCGTTACATCAATGCAAAATTCCAGCCCAATCCGTTCAGTAGTTCTGGCGAGAAGAAGTAACAAACATCAATCCACCCAAACTTTCGCATTTATTATATTAATTTGATGGTGTGATTCATCATCATCATTATCTGATGCTGATGAATCATTATCTGATGCTGATGAATCATTATCTGATGATGATGATGCAGTGGACTAGTATAGGCATCAGCCTATACTAGTCCACTGCTAGACATAGGCCTCCCCTAATGAGCGCCATAGCGCCCTGTCTTCAGCTTGCCGCATACAGCATCTGCCAGCAATCTTTCGCAAATCGTCACCCCACCTGGTTGGAGGCGTCCTACACTACGTTTGCCGAGTCGTGGTCTCTACTCAAGAACACATTTACCCCAATGGTTATCGGTTCTTTGCAAGATATGGCCCGCCCACTGCTATTCAGCTTGCTAATTCTAAGAGCTATGTCGATAACTTTTGTTCTTTGTCTGATGTATTCGTTACGAATCCTACTTTTTGTTCGTTTCTTTCTACCTCAGGCCACTAGACTAAGTGGGGGTCAAAATTTGATGTTGGGGATGATGGAGAACTTATTTAGCAGGGGTTAAGGTCACTCAAATGACTTTTTTATTGTCAAAGAACAAAGCAGCAATCTCTCACATCTTTAATGAGGGTGTCCAGATAGTACTGAAAGAATCGCATGCAGCACACCCAGAGGTGGACCATGAGCGCCAGCATCCCCAGAACCATGGTTGACTGAAAACAGATAATATAATCACACAGGGAAAGTAAAGTAAGTAGGTATGTCCATGCAAAGTTAGTCTTAAACTTCTCTCTGGCAAAAAGGATGCTTACAACCAAAGTCTTCTCCAGCAGAGAGACGCTGGCCTGGTCGCCTACGACGAAGAGCGTGGCCTCCAGTTCGTTGAAGAGGAACAGGGCTGCGGCGCTGGCGAACACGGCCGTCGGGCCCACGCCCCACACTTCGCCGTTGCAGCTCAGCCATCGCGCGATGAGCTCAATATGGGTGTCGCATAGGTTCTGGAACAGATGAGGCTCAACACCAAGCTGCCACTGAACCGGTTAAGCTGCGCACCTAGATGTGCCCTTGGGCAAAAAACCGTGGGCTTTCTCTATGAAGATATATTTTTTAACCCTAGGATTCGCATGTAAAATTGTCGAATGCTAAACAATAAATGCTAAAAAGACTTTCACAAGATAGCTTAGAACACGGCCATAAATTTAACAGACACCATCAACAAAGTTTCAACAGCATTAAGATAATGTTATGATAATGCAATGTTAAGATAAAATAAAAGTCTATCGTGCAGCATTTATTATGCTGTGGGGTTGGCTCTATTCGGCGCAGGGCCATGGGGGCCTACATCTACCTAGAACTACATTACTACCACGTCCTATTATGCTATCAGGTGCAGGCATGCACCCATGTTATTGTTTTCGTTCTATAATATATTATATTATGTAAGTATAATATGCGTTTGCTTCAAAGTAGATGATATGTAATGCAAGAATAGGTAGGTACTGACGCAGCTCGTATTCCCGAAGCTCACAGTCTTGCCCGCCATACACGCGCTGGGTGTGTATTCTCGTCACCGCGCCTGTCTATCCTGAACATCTTCACTTTCCTTTCTCATGAATATTACTTTGTTATACGCGAAATTTCCTCTTTGTAGTTCACAAGTTTACGCCTATAATTTTACCATCCTTTAAAAATTTTAAACAATTTGTTGTCAGTTTTAATTGTTTCAAATGTCGATCATAGAGAAATAATAATCCGTCATTATCTAGATGGCTATGACGTTTTTCCAGGTTCGTGGTTAAGGTTTAATGCGAGTATTTTGTAGTCTATGTGATTTTGGTATACATTATTATTAACTCGCGCAGAACCCTCGTTCGACTATCGAACTACTGGTAGGACTGGATGGAATAAAGGATCGTAATGCTATTCGGGTTTATTTTTTATTTATGTTTTTCGACTACTCCGTCAATTACGAAGTGATTTTAAAAATTCTTTGACTATTAAATGTATGAAGAATGACCTCGAATTGTTCCTAAAAAATATATTCCCGAGGAATGAGTATTTATCCCGTAAAGCTTGAAAAACAACATACCAAATATTATTGAAAAATCACAACTATTACCTATATAGCTACAACAATTTTGGTGATACCTTCGATGACTTTCCCATACCAGCAGTGTTGCACACTGCCGTGATCACTTGCTTTGCTTACAGAATTACTAATGAATCAGGCACCTCTAGGATAAATAGGAACTATGCCTACAACAGACGGAGCTTTAATATATGTATACTAACATAGCTACTGCTACAACTAACATAACATATAAGCTATATATTACGGTATAGCAAGCTGTCACAGAGGGTGGATATGTAATATATATTTTTGCACTCATTAGCTCTGAGGCCGTCATGCCTTACTATACCAAAATATATCGTGCTTTACTCGTTATTTATTTATTATTGTTATTTTTTTCGTATTTTGGTGACGTAATAAAAATATACGTTAAAGCTGGGTCTGTGGTCACTCGCCGATAACTATAGAAATTATATGGAAATATACCTTGCTATGATTTATATGAATATATAGTACCTATAGCTCCGTTTGTTGTGGGCTTTACAGGCTCTTGTAAATAAAACAATAATGTAGGATAACCAAATGGCTAGTAAGCCCTGCAATGGCTGGCACAGGACTTAGCTATACATTTGCTGCATGTATTTATTATAATATATTCTAATCGATTACATTTTCTAATATAATAACTTTCAAGTCACAATTACTAAAACATTACATATGTTTTATTAATAATAAAAAATAAATCGATCGAAAAATATAAAAAAAAACAAAGTTTTAAAAACTCTGTGGGTATATGAACATTTTTTTTTATAAAAACAGCTACATTACATCTACACATGGAATAAAGTTATATAGTTATTACTAGTTTTGATTATTATTATTATTACTTTGAACACGCTACGATAATAGAAATTACACGATTCTACTGACTAACACCACAAATCTATCACTTATACTTATAACAATATATTGATAAACTTCTACATCGAATATTTGATATTGAATGATAAGAAATATGTATGTCGAAGGTGACAGCTGATGATGATGCTGCTAATTCATCTCTAAAGCTACCTTGATAAAGTTCTAAATGCTAGAAGGTTAAATATATTATATCTTACGTAACTTAGGCTGCGATCTTTGATTATAACACGTACTCGAAACTATCATGGTTATAAAGATAACGTTTAAGATTAAGTAAATATTATATAATAATTGTGTATACTAGATAAAATTGTGGAATATAACAATTATTTGGAAAGATAAACCTATTCTATATTTGTGATCCCATGAAACAACATTTTTATCATCATTATACAGACATCCTAAGAATCTAAGAAAAGTTGATAGAATATTGATAATGTTATTATGAAATATTTTTGCATTAATTGCCCGAAATGCAGAAATATTCGTAATAAATAAATGTTATAATATTATACTATTCGCAAAGAGGTTTGCTTAGTAATAAGTTTTGTAAACTTTAAATTTTTAAAATGATTACGATGCTACAACCGTCCTTTACATACTTTATAGTCTGACAGCATAATATTTATGAATATATACAAACTAAGTGAGGAATAATCATATATTTTTCGTTGTTATAAAACACACACACAAACACTAACTTCTACTAGAGACATTTGTATCTCCGACTCTAAAAAACGTCACATAAGTAATGATTATTATTGTGAATTCTTACTTTTAATAGTAATAAATATGTATTCGACTAGAATGCTGCTCTTGTCTAATAACTTGATGATTATATTATTACTTACCGCAGCACTACAACTACTTACTAGGCTTATCTAAAGTAAGTTATATTTGATTAAGGATTATGGAAGTAGATTATAGAAGCAGATATATGCGCGTATAAGAACACACGTTTAATGCAGTAATAAAACTACTGACGACATTTTACATTTTAATTTGTTACCTACCCAAAGACCTACGTCAAACTAATAGAAATAAAATATGGTTTCTGCAATGCGACAGTACCTATAACTCTTTTGGTGTCAAGAAGACCGGCGCTGGAGTTCAGCAGAGTAACACCTTGGGATGCGAATTTGTGACTGTAGTTTCGACACTCGATAGTAGGTACAAATGCAGGTAGGCCAGACCATTTACTGCTGGTAATGACATAGATTCTTTAGGCCATAAGGGTAACTAGGTCAACCTGCCCTGCCCTTATGGCTTCCACCCATGTTGTGTGACGGAGGTCAGACCAGCCACTCGACCGCGGGCGGTTTGTCCCAGTGGACGCAGTGCTGCGGTCACAGGCTGCAGGTCGTGTCCGTGGTGGGGACTGAGGTCTCCACAGGACGCTGGATGGTTCTGATACGCTGTGGGAGAGAAAGTTACTGTTTAAAGAAAGATAATGGGTAAAGCTCATTCAATATTTTACCTTATGGGTAAAAACCCACCGTGAATACTATGTGTTGAGCAACATGTTTCTAAACGCTGTTCAACAATTAATAAAATTCATGTGGAACTTGTATGCAACATAAAATGTTGTATAAAATGGTGAATTCGGTGCATTTCCGGTGGACAGCAGTAATAGAAGTGGATATTCTAGCGTAGCGCCACTACTGCTTCAATTCCTCGTCACCTTTTCAATTAGCGACTAGCAAAAAAATTCTGTAAATTGGTATAAATAAAAAAAATACAATAAAATAAAAATAACTTACAGTCATAAAGCTCCCCGGGGTTCTAATGAACTTGTACACGATGTAGAGCGGTATGCACGAGACTGTTGTCCCGGTCATCACCCATCCGACGGTGATGGACCACGCCGGGTACTGGTACTCTCCGCCCAGCATCTCCTCGTGCGCCAGCACTGAGAATACAAACAGGACTAGCAGGAACACCGGGCTGGAATGAGAAAGATAGTAAGGATATAGATAATAGAGTCCACAGGTGATCGGAATGCTGGCTTTTATTTCGGTCAACGAATTAGCATTGCCATACAACGTGGCAATGCTGCCAGCATTCTGGGCACTTTGCCTTCTGGTGACGGCTTAGATTTTTAGAAAATAGATTTAAATGTAAATATTAGTTGTAATTATTATTGTATTTTCTTTAGTAATAAAATACTTTCTATTGTATAAAATATATCCGTAAGGATATAGTTAGGTTAGTAATTAACTCAGGATTTATAAAGTTACTAGCTAGTTCGTTTTGGATTTTTAAGGTTTTTTTCATTTTTCTTTGCATTGAATTTTTATTTGCATGCGTTTTTAGGGTTTCGTACCTCAAAAGTAAAAAAAGCTTATAAGATCACTTTGTTGTCCGAATGTCCGTCTGTCAACCCTCTTTTCTCAGGAGCGCGTGAAGGTATTGAGTTGAAATAAACAACAAATACTCAAGTCTGTAACTTCTTGGAGCCGTGATATAAATCAAACTTCTAACTGTAAGTCGTGTGAATAAATAAATAAATAAACTGCATACAACTATAGAGTTCCAGCGGTTTATGTGATTTTTTTTCTTACATACAAAACCTATAGTGCCTATTGACCTAGAATCATGATATTTGGTAAGAAACAACTTATAATTACGCGGAACCCTCGGTGCGCGAGTCTGACTCGCTCTTGACGTTTTATAACTAGATAAACAGTAGTTTTTTGTGATTACCCAGATCAAACAATGACATTTGAATTTGCCTATTTGCAGAATTATCTACTCATTGGAGGATCGCCAAAAGTAAAAAAAAAAACGAGAAAACTTTTCAATCACTATGCCAATAATTATACGGGCCGATTTAAGCGATTTATTGATATTCCTCAGTGACTGAAAATCCACCATTTCACCTGATATAAGCCCAACAGATCCTCCAGAACCACCCAGGTGTATGCCCCAGCATGCTCCTCACATCCTCGGAGAAGCGGTCCACTCCGTACACCCAGAATACGCCGGCTGCCTCCGCGAACACCACGAAAAGAATCGCTAGACCTGGGCCGTAGACGTTCAGTAGGTCCACTAGGTATACTCCGCCCTGGGGAGGAATCGTCGTTGCGTCGTTAGAGTTATAGTATTTTAATGGAACACGATCATAATAAATGAAATAAGTTCCCAGAAATTTTCTGTTTCGGCGGGACTCGAACCCGCGCCCCACCCTAAGTACGGGTGTGCTTTAACCAACTAAGCCACGAAACCCTTAGTCGGTTCAACCGAAAATCTTTGGAACCTCTTACGGAGTATAGCGCCGGTGGCGTTCTTCTTAGAGATACCCAAAGTGCGGGTAAGCACTATAACAAAAAACCTTGAGAACTTTTAAACCATATACAGAACTGCACAATACATAAATTGTGTTCCATTCACTTCGTCCATTCAATTCAAGATACATGGCACTTGGTCGGCCTATTTTCAAAAAGGCGATAGGCGTGTAAATTAAATATGTCCTTCGAAATAAAACAACTGTGTTCTCTTACGTAGTTATTGTATACTCTTTGCTGTGCTCATGTAACATAACATAACAGAAGCTCTGTTTACTTTGGGGCAACAATTAGTATATGTGGTGTGAAATGTTAGCGTTTTGTTCATTTTATAAAGAAAAACTTAACCTGCAAAATCTATTGCCTCTGAGAAATTACTAAGTGAAACCTATGGGCCTATAACATTTAGCCCGATAACGAAGGATTAGGAAGGCAAGCGGTTAGCCTCGTCAGCACAAATTGTTACAGCGTGAGATAGCCGACCCGAAAGTTATAGGTTTGATCCACAAGGAGAGAAAAAGTCGAGAGAACATGGAGACATAAAATTAAGTGCCCTTAACCAAAACGAACCTAGTATTTGGTTTGTCTGGTTTTATTCGTACGCCGCCGTTTGATGATGTTAGTCAAAATACGCTTGTATTTTATGACTAACATCGTCAAACGGCTTAAATTCATCGATACAATAATTTACAAAACCCTTTGATTATCTTTTATATTGTTTTGTATGATTTTACTTATTTGAGATACGTTTGCGTTTCTTTTCCATAACAAAAACCAAAATAGATGAATGAATGTTAGGGGAAAGGTGTCCAAAATGATCCCCTTAAGAGAAAAGCTTGCTTGTGTCCAAAGTATGAAGGCTATTGAAAATGTTGAAGGAGTATAAGCTGAATAATTTCAGTGCTAACGTTTAAGCATACCCTTATTTCGGGTTCTGTATAAAAACCAAATTTATTTAACATTTTCCAAAACATTACTAAAGGATCATTTTGTACACCTAGGTGTATAAAATGATCCCTGGGGTAGGGTCAAAATGATCCGAAGGATCATTTTACCCCTCCTGCTATTATTAAAGTTAAAATAAAAGATATATACGAGTACGTAATCATAATTATGTTTATTTGCAACACAAACAATCAACAAAAATAGTTTACTTAAATTCTTACAGTACCTAATCAACACTGTCTAAATACCAAGGTAGAAATTGCAAAACTTAAACAAACATTAGAGATCTTTCTTTTTCTTGAGATCAGAAATATTTAATTACACATAATAATAGCTCTTAAACTATTTTTTATCTTTTTTAATCAAACTATCTCACCATAATCAATAGTCTTTTATATTATCCATTTTTCACAGCTTCTAAAGCTTTTTTCATGGAATTTTCACTCCAGTTTTGACGGGTAGTTTTTCTTTGGTATGTACGTGGCATGATAATCTGTAAAAATATAAGCACCATACGTATAAAAATTCATATATATGTATGTATATAGGACGGAAAGGCAAAAAACAATTATACGCAGGTAGATAAAGAAAAAACAAAGAAAAACCATTAACTTGAATTCTATTTTTGGGGTGAAATGATTCCCGGAATCATTTTATACCTCCAAAATGAGATCGTCACGCCTATAGCTTATTTTTATTACATTTGCAATGATTGTATATTTAAACATACAAATAATGTTAAATACGTTAAGTTCAAAATTTACCATATTTTGTTTAAAATCTGTTAAAATACTTGGGGTAAAATGATTCCAGGGATCATTTTGTACCGGCAGAAGGGGATCGTTTGACCTCAAGAGCACATTTTTCAAAACATGACTAAAACTAACCTCGAAACATGGCCTTAGTGAGATCGTAGCGTGCTTGAGAATAAATTGAATATTGATAGGAACAGCCAGTAAAACATTTATTCGGTAAAATGCAACCAAATTTCAACAATGAAATATTATTTTTATGCTTACCTTAGATTAAACACACCAATTTTCTTTTTTACGTAATATTTCGACGCACAACACTCACGCCGCCATGACACCTTGTGAGACCACTGAGCGGGGTACGGGAAAGACGTTTGCTTATAAATCAGATAGATGGCATTAGTAGTTTGCTGAGAACCATAGGGAATCATATTACCCCGAGGGATCATTTTGTACACCTTTCCCCTACTCTTTATTGCACTTAAAACATAAAATAAAACTTTATATCTAAATTAAAAACAGAATCAGTACAAAAAGGATGAGTGAAGAAAGAACAATACCGTCAATAATTTTGAGTTTCATCTCTAAAAGGCACCATTTTCTAACAAATTCCGAAGAAATCCGTGCAAACAACACAACACAGGGTCTCCACAGTCCATCTAGTAAGTGAGCCATGAATAATGCAGGTTAGCACCTCCTCCGATAGGGGCACTGATTTATCCGATGATGTGCTGTTTCACTCGCCGCCGCCGCCGCCGCCGCCGCTATTTATTCACAGGGGTGCGATATGGTGGGATGGTGGTTTATAAATTACGCGTATTTATTTGTAAGAAAGGTTTGTTGTATTAGATAGTATCTATTTAAGTACTTTTCTATGAGAATTGACAGGTATTTCACTTAGTATAATTAATACTACTAATAAACGTATAACTAAAATTATTCTAACTAGTATAACTATACTAGTAAGAATAATTTTAGTTATACGTATTATTAGTAATTGCGCAATGTACGCACTTTGTACAAAAAAGTCTTCATTTTTGTAGCTGAAAAATTCTAAATATTCTTCATATGCCGCATCTATGACATTTCATTTCCTGAGCAAAATGTCCTGTGGTACTCACGTAAGTGGTAGTAGGCAGAGCACAGATGTAGATGAAGAGAAGCAGGAACACGACAAAGATCTCGCGATGCCGGCCGAGAGCGCGCGGGTACTCGTCGCACAGCGCTGTGGTCACTGCTTCTAGACCTGGTAAGAAACGTTAGTTAATAATATCCATAAGTGAAGAAAAACAAATCGATATTTCATAAACAAGTAAGAAAATAAATTTAAGTAAGATAATAATTAGAAAGAGAGCACAGTTTGATACAAAAATATAACAAATATCTCACCTCCAAATGTACTATCCAAACCCAACGTGATCAGCATTAGAAAGAATATAATCGCCCAGAAGACGGATCCGGTCATGGTGGCGATGGCTTCAGGGTACACGATGAACACCAGCCCCGGACCCTCCAGACCTACCTCCTCGATGCTCTTGTTCTGAACATGCGCCATGTATCTGGTGGAAGAAATTCATTGAAGATCTTAACAATATCAGAGCACTGAATGGAAAAAAGAGAGGGAAATAGAAGCAGCAACGCAAGTACAAGAAAATATAACGAGGGTATTCGGGTTGGTAAGGTCAACCGTGAAACAGACTCTCGCTATTCATCAAGTAAGAACCTTGAAACTTACCCCAAAACCGAGAAGATGACAAAACCGGCCAAGAAGCTGGTGAGGCAGTTGATGGAAGATGTGATGAGAGCGTCCCGGTAGCAGTTGTTGTTGAACTTGTTGTAACTGGATAGTGCTAGAAGCGTTCCAAAACCAGGACCAAGGGAGAAAAAGATCTGGGAAGCTGCGTCGATCCAAACCTGGTCATGAGAAATATGACAATGACCAAAATTACTAAACCAAGAAATTCTAGATGTGGGCTGAGTCATCACAAACATACTTTGCAATGACATAGCTCTGCTACCTGAATAAATCAAAGCTCGCCATGACTTGGCCAACATCTAGGTAGACGGACCAATAATGAACGCCGTAAATCGTTGTAGATATTAAAGATAACATATCCATAAAGTCGCCTTTGGATAGCAGAAATATGTAGTCCAGTGAGAATCAAAAAATTACCCATTAAATTCAAACAAGTTATGTCAAAGAAGTCACCTTAGAATTCTTCAATTTGTGCCACTCCGGTGTCAGGTAGTACCGGATTCCTTCCGTGGCCCCCGGTAACGTCACACCTCTCGCAAGCAAGATCAGTAGCACCACGTACGGAGCTAATGCTGTCACCCACACCACCTGAGTTACAGAAATAGGATGTTTGTCGATTGAAAATTTATGGTTGGTAGAAACAGCAAGACATCAATGTGGCATTTCGTCTTGCACACCATCTAACCGAGGCCTTTGAAGAGAAACATCTGTAACTTTAGTCCGAGTCAATACAAGAACATTCGATAAAATTAATCGAGAACCATTGATGTCTTCGATAAAGGACTACAGGTAGTAGATACAAACGAGGTGTAGCAAAAAAATATGCGATAAATACGTCTAATTTTCCTATTCGTATTCGTGCACCCGTATACGTGAACGCATTAAAGTTATAATTATACATGTCAACTCACTTATAAATCGTTTTTGCCTTTGAAACCAAGAGAATTGTTGAGTGAGCGTGTTTTAGCTGTATGATTGACGTGTTTGGGTTAGACTTTGTACGCAGTCGTGTCTTGTATGTCACCCGACTGTATAAATACAGTCGGGTAACTATGTCAGTAAATGGCAAACTTCTTTCAGTATTTTTCTCAGAAGTTTTGATGAGTTAAGAAATCTACAATATTTACCTTCCCAGCACTCCTAACACCCTTCCACAGAGAGAAGTAAACCAACACGAAGACTCCAAAGACGCAGAGGGCTAGAGATGGCTTGATGGGTCCCATGTCGTCCAGGCCATTTGATCTTTGCTGCTCCAGGACATTTCGCCTGTGAAACGTTGAGAGCATTAGATAAGCTTTTGTTAACGTAGGATTTTCCAAGAATTCAAGTTATTAAAGGTATTAATGGTTCTGTATAAATTAATGATTAAATATTTATCATTTTTACTGAACACTAGACACTAGACTTTTAAACATCAAATTCTTATCAAAAACATTGGTTTACTTTTCTTATATGACTAAACTACGTTCAACCATACTTGTTGAATGTTACTTTCGCAAATAAAACGTGTTCTTGGTCTAGCCTGTTTCTTAGTTAGACAACTGGTTAATCTCTCAAATAAAAACTGACTAAAACGAGCTCCAATTTTTCAAACTCACTCAAAGAACTCTTTAGCCGGCGTAGAAGAGCTGAAGTTTGTTTGAGGCGCAGTGACCGGCGAGCACAGAGGCGTGTTCCACTCGTTGTTACAGCTGGTCCAGGGCAGCTCCGAGTTGATAGATGCGATGGAAGCCACCAGGTAGTAGACCGCCCAGCCGATGATAGTGTTGTAGTACATGCCCATGTAGATGTCTATCATGCAGATTGCGTAACCTACACCTAAGGGGAGGGGGAAATCAATGTGAAGAATTTAGTATCAAATCAAATCGAATGCAATGTGTAAAAAGCAAATATATAACTAAACAATTCGATCAATTTACATAAAGCATGTTCGGAGCGCTCGGCTTGGAAAACTATGTATTCAGCATTCTGCTTTAACGCATTCACTGCCTATATGCACTCAGCGGTGCAACTCGTAAGAAACTGACGCTGCTCACCGAACTGTTTTATTAGGCCATATCTTCGATCAAAAATAAGGAGTTCGCGGCCTCCCCCGTAGATACCTAGAGCCTTACAAAAATGTCACTCAAAATTGGGTTCGTTTTGTTTTGACGCAGACAGTTTGCGCAGAGCCTGACAAGTTTTTTCCATACGGAACAAGAGATTGGTGGAGTCGAATTCATTTTATTTTATTTTGTAAGTAGGTAGGTACCTACCTGAGAATTATATACCTACCTACTCAGTTTATTTTCTATAAGGATTAATTAACAGAATTCAGGTAAAGATAACGAATCATTTATTGATGAAACTATAAATTGGTGTCTCAACAGTAGGTATTTATACAAAAGGGTCATTTCAGACATACAATAATTTAAACTTACAATACAATTTCAGGCAGGCACTCTAGATTAAAAAGAACTGGTTCCTGTCTGCGGCTTTGCACGAGTTTTTTTACGGGACAAAAAATAAACGTTTTATAAATTCATACTTCTGGTAGGTAAGAACCTAGTCTTTCTTTTATTAGAGAGTCTACGCAAATGAAATTTTAGGGCGGGCCAACTAATTATTTTAAAAATCATCAACTAGTAATATTAAACTTATTTTTATGAAAAATATATTAATACATACTATAAATGAAAAAAAAAATTTAGAAGAAATAGCCTCTCCATTTATCAATTTAGAACAAAATTAATATTTTAACATAGGCAAACCAAACAACAATATTTTATGCTGATTTCACAAGTATATGACTCACATCTCAATATACGGGTAAAAAAAATATATAAACTTACTGAAAATAAGAAATTCCATCCTTTTTCAGCACTTTGGACGAGTGATTCTTGCATTTTTTGTACCCATGCTTTTTGTCTGAACGCTAAAATGACACTAGTTGAAAAGCTTTCCTAACATGTCAAAATGTCTCTCTTTTGCTACTGAAGGTTGTGGCGTGCGCATTGTGAATCTAAGGGGGGCCGGCAAAGCCGGACATTTTTGATCGATGGGCCATATGCATCATAGGCACTCACGTGTTATAACAGTCAGCTGATTCGATAAGTAGAGAAAACTTTAAAAAAAATAGTGATGGTAGGTTCCCATTTGTAAACAATCAAATATAGATAACTTATTTAATTTTTACCCTCTAAACTGATATCCGCATCGCTCCCCAAGGCAATAAAACAACATTTATCCGTTTATCAACTCACAATAAATCTTCGCAGTCAAAATCAAATTAATTACAACCAAACTTCGCGCCGACTTCGACGCATCCGAGGCGCCATGTTTGAAATCAAATCAGTGCCATCTGCCGGGGGTAATCAAATGATATCGCATCGTAATTAGTTTATGTGACGCGAGATAGCGTGTTATCTGCTCCCGAGTCAATAACTTTGTGAATCAAGAGTTTTTGAATCTTGGTTGATAGGCTAGTATGTTTATAGTGTTCTATGGAGACATCTTTATAGTGTGGTCATCATGGATAATTGGTAAAAACAAGACGTGTACAAAATGTTCAAAATCCTCGTAATTTGCTTGATACAAGAATTTCTTACTAAGTACCTACTCTTTTTTATAAAAGTTATGATCTAGTGATGAGCTGAGATCTACCTACACTAAAAATATCACAAAACCCGAAAATCAACAACATCGAAATCTTTACAGCTAAGTTGCAAAGATCACGTAATTAGATAAGAAGGGGTGGGTTCGATTCCCGCGTCATAAATATGTAACGGCACTTTCCGAGTGATAATGGTGATGCATGAGCGGAACAAGTGAGTGATTACTGATAGCAAAATACACATAATAAAGTTACTGTTTTACTTATGATGTGACCTATACCGTTAATAATATACTATATAGTTATTCTGTGCCTATACCTGTAAAGTTAGTTTTTATACGGCAATACTGGCAAGAAATGATAGCTACGTTGTTATCGTTGTATAGCGCAACGCCGTATTGCATCAAATCCAAATTCGTAAAGAATGGCGAATCAACACAAAACGTCTACACATCGTAGCAGTTGCGTAGATGGTCTACGCCGTAGCTACGTAGAGGCTCTACGAAAAACAATTTTTCTATGGACGACTCAAATAAACTTATACATATCACACTTTATGATCGCGAATAACAATAAAAACACATTAAAAATGTATAAAAATCTTAGCTAAACAACGCATTATGCTAATTAGGATATTTTAGCTGTGGTTTGGTAAACATGTTGGCCTTAGAAAGATTACAAGACATTGTTTTTGTTCAACTTTTCTAAGCACTCAATCAACTTAGCTTTACAATTTTATTCTCTTCAAGTTTGAGTTTTTCAAAGTTACGACAAAGTAGTACTTCCCTTAAAGATTGCGTCGCAACGAGGGGCGCTGTTATTGGTCAAATCATAACTTTGGTCGCTTTCATCTTTAGCTTCGTGATCTATTGGCTGTATCAACACGAAATAAAGTCTTGTACTTTGCTCCTTTTTTTACGAATAGAAGTCTCGTGAACGAAAGTTGAGAAGACTTTTGGAAATTACTATAAACTCGTGACTGTAGAAACTAGATCGAATGCATTAAGTAGGCGGTACTCGATTGCACGAACTATGTAGAACCTTTCTTTTTGGAATACCTCAAAGATAACGGCGGTAAAGTCAAAACCGTAAATAGCTATGTTATTTTGATTAATAAGTCAACATGTGTACCTAACCTACTAACCTACCTAACCTAACTAACCTACTAAAAAAACTTTTAATTCTATTCAAAAAACAGTTAGATTTTGCTTCATTTTGATGTCGAGAAGGCATTCATAGACCAGCCTTGGAAGGCGTAGAGCAGTTGATCTGCGATGCAAATATTGACTGTTCTCTTCATTGGCAGCGCTCTATAGGCACCAACCTACTTGGCTATAGGTATGGATTTTATTTTCATTTGCCTCTTAGAAACTGAAAATATTTATTTGTTAGTAAAAATGTCATGAAGCCTGTGTTTTGGCTCTACAATACATATGTCTGACGTCTAACTGATGATAATTTTTTCAACTAGGTAAATAAGTTATTAGCGTCGTTATTGTTTTTAAAATCGGAATCTATAAGTAAAACATTTTACGGTAGGTATGGTAGATTGAGGTAGGAGGTGAAATTTAAATAATCGACAAAGATTTTTATCATATAATTTTTTGTTAAAAAAATATAGGAAGTCGCATACAGAGTCTAGTGAAACACAAAACATAAGAAAAATACAATAAATGTATATTGTGTAATGTATATTGTGTATATAGTCGCATCAAACGAAACTGAACGAAACCCTTCTTTTCACGTTGTTTTGTGTTTGTTTCTCTGAAACTGTATGTTTGGGTTAAACCTCACAAGGTCTTTTGATGTCGTTAGCAACTTTCAAGGTCAAATAAGTACTTGCTTTACGTTTCACGGTATACCTACCGTGTACGTAAACGCGAGAAGCCATAAATAATTTACTCAAAAATCGTACCCTGTTATAAGCTTACAATTTCACTTTTGAATGGTTGGGCTCACAAATACAATGATGTCTGAACACAATAGATACAATTGAAATTCTCTCAGGATAAAAAACCCAAAGCGCATATCAATGTCCTAAATATTTTTTCACATCAAATCTTACAAAGTTACATCAAAAAGTCAAAATCAATGAACATCGCCGTATTTAGTTCACTTCCAATAATGAATTCTAGAGCCCTAGAACCCTCCATCCGCTCCCCGACAGTTTCGCTTGACCCCGGTTTCATACATTTTAACTAGATCCCTCCACTATTTGTCTCGGCGGTAAAAGCATTGCCTGCTGTTTATGTATAAGGCTAATGTCTGTTTGTCCATTGTGTGTGTGTGAAGAGTGGGAATCTTTCATTATCATCATCATTTAAAGCTCGTATCTTCCCACAGCTGGGAGTTGTTTCGAAGAAAGTACCACATTGAAGTATTAGAACAAGTACCTACCACCTTTGGATCTAGCATAAGTAGATATATAGATAGATAGAACCTATATTTGTTATTAAAGACACACATATAAAAACATTAATATACCATGTAACATAAATACTACCTTCTTTATAACCATTGTAATGATAGACGATCATACATTTTCTGAATGGTAGAAATAACTTATAGTAGGTAATTGTTTTTGTGTAGCACGACAAAAAGGTCAGCGATTTTTTTGAACCAAAAGCAACATCATTGTTTTTCAGCCTGAGAGTTAGGAGCAAGCAGAACGTGTCGCAAGACAATGTGCTATGAATTATTGTGTAAGTTTCTTTTTGCAATTTGTGCACATGACGGTCATTTCACATAACCGAAATTAATGAGTCCTTTACCTATAATTCCCGTAGCCCAATTCGCTTAAAACATACAGGGAATAATAAAAATACAAAACTATAAAAAACTTATTTCAAAGATTTTCTCAAAATAGTTATTTACGAAGTACAATTTGTTATTCAGGTTATGCGGGTGATGTCAAAATAATAATATTAATAATACAAGATATTTTATAAAAAAGAAATCCAAACGTCCGAAAGATTGCCGACAAATCACTCAAACCATCTCAAGAGAAATGTAAAATTAAACGCAAACGATTGTAATAGGCAAGCAATACATTGAGGGGCCTGCAAACAAATCCGAGGAGCCCCGGGAGAGTAGTTCGGGTGTCGATACAATCACTTAGCTTCGCCGGGGACTTGATGGCTGGTATTTTATAGAGCTTTTACGAATTTGTTGGTACATTTTACAAAATTCATGTTTCTTGAGACAGGTTGTTAAGTTTTGTGATGGAGAAGTACCTATTATCACTGATATTTTTACACGCAATAGGTATTTGATGTACCTACTTTGATCTGGAAAAAACCAAGCTACAAAAATAACGTTTAATATTTTAATAGGTAACAATATTTATATTATAACTCAAGAACCCTTGAACCGATTTTAATGATCTTTCATTTGCTGGATTTGTTTCCGTTCCGAGTAGCAGAATAACTATCAAATAAAAAGGGATCCGCGAAAACATAAAAATATACGCGTGCAAAGATCGAGAAGTTGTCTAGGCTAATTAAAAAAAAAACAATTGGTAAAAATATGTTCATCCAGATTATAAAAGTACAAACTGACGAGCATGTCACAAAAAAAATCAACAAAAAAAAGCACTGCTAGATTCATCTTAAAACTCCGGCTAACTACTGCATTCCTTCTAAAGTAGGTACGGGAGACCTGCCTACACATTACAGCAAAAATGTCACGTTTAATTTTGACTGTCCCTGTATCATCAAGGCAGGATATACTTCCACTTACCTTTCAGCGCAGGGCAGATCCGTTTCCAGAGCGTGAGGCAGCCGCAGCGATGGTACTGTCCTAGAGCCAGCTCCATGAAGAAGAGAGGCAGGCCCCCGAACAGCAGCATCACGCAGTATGGGATCAGGAATGCTCCTATGAACAAGGACAATGCTCAGGTTCTTTTTACCCGACTACCAACAGGGGAGGGCTATACAAACTCTATTTCTTTAGCTTACGAACTGGAATGAAGTAGCTACAGAATCATTTGGTCGCTGAAAAAATGCACCTTGTTTTTTTAGGGTCATATCATGGACCAATGAGTCATTAAATTTGAAACTCATTTACCCACTATTATAGCACTCATACACTGGTCCTTACATAACAAAGTAGGCCTATAAAACTACTCAATCAAAATCAGGTGATTCTGGACCCGAGAGGTGAACTTTTGTTCTAGGTATTTTTTATTTTCGATCAATTATTAGGGGACTGTTATTATAGGTACCAGTAGGCATTATTATAGGTGCCTACTGGTACCTATAATAATTAATAAGCCTCCTATTTTTGCGAGCATCCTCTGTCCTGTGCTCTGCTTAATTATAAATGTATTGTTTTACAGCTAATAATCTTTTATTAATATTATACCTTTGTTGATTTTCTGAGCTGAGCAACTTGAGTTGAGCAATGGGGAACAAAATAAGTTTGACAAGAAAGGGTCCCATTGCGCAGTTTGCCCAACCGAGTTGCGCAATTGAGTTGCACAAAAGGTAACTCGCGAATAAATATAAACTATTCACCGATTCTCGCGTTTATACCATCTAACAGAAGATCACATTTTATATCCCAGGGAACAAACAATTTCAGATCTGAGACGAATAATCTCTGAGCTTACAAACCGTAGAGCTCATCACTCAAAACTTAAACCTCTTATCTAAAGAAGTCTACAACTATTAATTACAAAGAGGTAAAGATTGTGAATTTGGTATCTCCGGCTTTGGCGTCCAATTTTACTAATAGCTGCATCCTACTAATATTACATATAAAGGCCAAAATCTGTACCGTTGGAAAGATATTTGGCCGAAGATAATGCCATAACTACTCAATATTGCGCGCATAAAAAAAAGACTGGAATAACATAGGCTACTTTATATCACAAAAACGCATGCGCAGCCGCGTGAAGAAGCTGGTCATCATAAAGAAACGAATAATTAGCTTATAGATCAGTTTCCGACCGGCTTAGGCAGAATCCGCGTCGCGAAATGGGTGAGATTTATAACGTGGTGCAAATAATTGTAGTTTTACTTACCGCCGCCATTCTGATAGCAGATATAGGGGAAGCGCCAGACGTTGCCCAGGTCCACTGCAAACCCCACCACCGCCAGCAGAAACTCTGCCTTCTTGGCCCAGGTCTCGCGCTCGCGCGGAGGCGTTAGCGAGACTACTAGGGACCGGGACTTAGGGATCTGTACAAAAAGTAAGCAGTTACTGTAATCCGCGCGCGATCAGAATGGGATGGGAGTTCAGTCATACCTACTTAAAGTAAACTCCTATACCTAACGCCATTTCATTCATCTACGGAATCGAGACAATTCGATGATATCGCTATCCGTTCTTGGAACGTTCCTGTTGTTTGTAGTCAACAGGTGTTTGTTTTTCCATACTAACACGTACGAGCCAGGCAAGCTGTTTATCTCTTAGCTCATAACTTTGGCGTAGATTAGATAAAATACAAGCGAAAGTATACGATACAGCAACCTAACAAACATAGATAAAATACTTTTATTGCATACTTAAAACTAAAAAACTCTTTACAGGTGAAATAATTATAACATAAGTGACTATTGGCAATCTTCTCAGACTGGTATGGATAGGATCATCGGATATACATGGTGTAAGCAACAAACATAGAAGAATAAAAAAATATACACCGAGAGTTCACATCTGATCATGCTTTGGATCTCTCAGAATAATCTCGTAAAGTTCTGTGAATGTGTTCAACGCGATGGAAAACAATAGGCCGGAAGAACTTTAAAATAATGAAATCAGCTTTTTTTTACGTTTGAACTTTGATTTAGTCTAACCCCCAAATACTCAAACGCATTTCAGATTTAAGCACGTCTGAAGTCGCGAATTTTTTGACAGTTTTCAATGAAAATCTGTTGGAAGTTCGTCACTTAAGACGTGCTTATTATCTGAGTTGCGTTTGGGTATTCGGCAACAGCCTACTAATACTCTACTCTACTAACTAGCAGAGGCAGACCTATTAAGTGCTGGGAGGACGATTTGCCAAAAGGATGGCGTAGGGCTTGCCTAAACCGCGGGCAGTGGCAAACAATGGAGGAGGCCTATGTCAAAGGACAATCTGAGTTACCTACAACCGGTGTCTTAGTTAGCAATAAGTAAGTAGATAATAAGTAGATCTAAAACTACAAAACGATAACTTGTATAAGTCAGCGAATAAAGGCTATTTTTATTTTATTTTTATTTATTTATTTATTTTATTACTACTAATACTACTACTACTACAGGTAATATTTATTTCATTTATAAAACAAAGTTTTACCTTGAATTTTATTCTATTTTAGATTAATTTATAAAGTCTGCAGTTAATTTCTCAATTGTTATTCATTTGAATTTCATTCTATTATTTGATTGTAATTCTCTTTGGTAAAGATTTGTACCTATATAAGGCATCCTAAGTGCATGTCCTGAATGCCAGCTCACACAAGCGGATTGCCGAGATTTGGTATACGCGGCTGGTTAGACCGTTTGCACTCTACCTGGCGATTTATTTTTGTGTTGCGGATTCCGCTTTCGCGAGGCGAAGCCACTCAGAAATGGAAAGGCACCAGGTATAGATAAAGTACTAACCGGCAGTGGGGCAGCGAGCTGGGAGTCTGGCGGGGGTGCGGCGGGCGCGGGCGGCGCGGCTGGCGGGGGCATCTCTGTCTCGCTCACCCCGGGGCGCCGCTCCGGCCCTGGACTCTCCCCCTGGAAGAACAACGCTCATTTATATTGTAGCCTATGTAGCCCGTTGGTACCACTTCTGGGCGAATGGGAGCCCATTGCTTTTCCTGTCTTCGGTTCAATTTAGTCAAAGGCGGTAAAACAACTCTAATTCAACAAAATAAAGAAGAAGATAGAAGAGACAATAAAGAAACAACCTGTGATTGTGATAACATGATGTGTACGAACAACAGAATCAGGAACGTTTTCAGCATAAAATTTGAGTTTCCTGGCTCGTCCCACTTTGGGCCGAATCCAGTGGGACGAGTCAGGAATAACTCAAAATTGATTCAGCTGATGTGTCATACATCTATCAAAACTTGACCCTAACATTTACTCAAGAGGAGAACTCGAATATTAAACAATTTTTAATCAAACATTAGAGAATGATAAATTTACATTTTGTATAGTATTGTATTGTATTTGTATTGTATATTTTGTTAATCTTTAACCAATAACTAACTAAGCTGTACTGTAACAATTTATGTTTGCTAAAGGTCTCAGCCGCAAACATTATTCGAAACGGATCGCTTCGTAAATAAAAACAATGGAGAGTGACCCTTGTTGACGATCTGACAAAATATCCGAAAAAGAAAAACATTATGATCCGAGCACTTTTCCTGCGTTAGAATTCACATGACTTCTAAAATACAAATATATTTTTAGGGTTCCGTACCTCAAAAGGAAAAAAGGAATCCGTATAGGATCACTTTGTAGTCCGTCTATCCGTCTGTCAACCCTCTTTTCTCAGAAACGCGTGGAAGTATCGAGTTGAAATTCACATCATATACTCAAGTTTGTTACTTCTTGGAGCCGCAATATAAATCAAACTTCTAAGTCAACGCAATCAAAAGTTACAGCTGTTTATATCCATTTTTTTTGAATTTTACAAGAGAATCACATGCACACTAAACCTATAATCTTCCAGTTGAGCTAGAATCATGATATTTAGCAAGAAACAAGGTCTTATAGTTATACAATATATAAATAATGTTTAGTTACGGAAACCTCGTTGCGCGAGTCCGACTCGTTTTTTTTAATCAGGCTAAACTTCAAACCACTAAATTAATCAGAAAAATTTTTAAACCGAAATTTTCAATCTAATCATATGTTTAACATGATATTTCCCTGAATAATTTAATTCCTATCCGCGACTTTTTCAACAAATTTCATCAATCTCATCTCAGCCAAGTAGTGATAAACGTTCACAAAAACTAAGTTACGTTCGCCTTTTTGTATTTGACGGGTAGATGTCTCAAATGTCTCCAGTATTCGAGACATTCCTACATCAAAGTCAATTTCTTCGTTTCCCTAAACACCCGTTAAAACAGTTTTATTGCTTGGATCAGCAGCTAATCTGATCAGAGTTCAACCCGCCAATTAGTGGAGAAGCCTCCACCATGGCCCATGTAGAGCTGAAGCGAGCACGGACACGTGGCTAATGGATATGGACATATCGAGAGAGGCTTCCTAATTTGTAAATTGGTTTGATTTTATTGTTTTTACTATTGTGTTATGGTCTATTACTGTTTGTACGGTCTAACAAAGCATTATATTATTTGTGTCTTCGTTTGGTTATGAATCAGTGTAACTCGAAATAAAAAGTGTTTTTTTATTATTGCTGTATCGGCTTATATATTCTTTATATTTCCTCAAAAAACACAAATTCAGTTCTCTCAAATGAGAAAAAATTTGCAAGCTGAAGTGGCAGTGGGCCGACCATATCTCGCGAAGAACAGACAACCGCTGGGGTAAACGTGTTCTTGAGTGGAGACCGCGACTCGGCAAACGTAGTGTAGGACGCCCTCCGACCAGGTGGGATAACGATTTGCGAAAGACTGCTGGCAGATGCTGGATGCGGCAAGCTGACGAAGACAGGGCGCTATGGCCCTCATTAGGGGAGGCCCATGTCCAGCTGTGGACTAATGTAGGCTGATGATGACGACCTCTGTGGCGCGGTGGGCGAAGGTCTGCCTGTGACGCAGGAGGTTGCGGGTTCGATTCTCGCCTCGGGACAAATGTGTGTACGATCTGCAGGCATTTGTTCAGGGTGTTCTGGTCGTTTTTCTATGTATAATAAAAATATCTATCTATGTATTGTATTATATTATGTATATCAGTTATCTAGTACCCATAACACAAGCTCTCACTGAGCTGACACTGATGTGGTCAAACGAACGTCTATTGAGTATAAAAAAACCTTATAACTCGATAATGTGGTTAAAAACAAAAGAAAGCAGATGATGAAAAAAACAGTATCTCGATCTATTGAGGCTACTTGGATAAAATTTTCCTTACTCAAAAAAAGGTAATTTTTACAGAAAGATTTAATAAAAAACTATGTCAAAGATTATATAGTTTTTTATTAGGGCATAAAGTTAAATAGTTGCTTAGTGCCCGATTTGCACTAGTCTGTCTGTACGCATACTGTTAACTAATAGTGATGGAGCTTTTGATGACATCACGCTTTTAAGCAAAATATTTTTTATAAAACAACATATTTTACTCGATTTTTAATAAAAAGTGCCACAAGTTTAAAATTCAAATTCCCAACGGAAAGGGTACTTCCCGCTTTGTGTCCTTTTATGCGTCATTCACATGTTATAGTCCATAAAAGCAGATTTTCGGCTTCGTTCATTCGAAACAGCTTAAACCTAAATAGTACCGTTTATTATGCAATTTGGAGGATTAATTCGGGTTTTATTGGATTTTCTAAAGTTTTTAGCAAAATAAAATTAAATTTACAGTTTTAAAATATCCGGATGGTTCGTGATCCAACACGCGTTACAAGAGTTTAGTTTGGCCCGTGTTGGGTGTTAATTTTATAATCTTCTAGAAATTTGTGGTTTTTTACCTAGATAGATAAAAAAAAAACACTTCGACGCATTGTTCTTTGTAAGAAAATACTCTCACATCTCTCATCCAAGGAAGTGGTAGAGGGCGACAGCAAATGATAAAAAGTGGGTACATGAGGTGAAAACGTTTGGGTAGCTTCAAAAGATAAGTGCACCACGTTGGGATGGGAAACAATATAAAATTAAATAAAAATACAAACCCAATTCTAAAAGAAAATAAAAAAAAATGTTTCTTTCGTTTTCTAACTTTTCCAATTCTTGACAAATGAAAATCAAACAAAAGATGGCCGCTATCTAAATACAAATCGAATTAATTGAATCTTATAAAAAAGTTTCCTTCAATATCGACTTGGCTGTTCAAATCTATGCCACTTTTTGACTCTTTCATACAATTTGGTCAGTATGTATGTATGTATGTACCTAATAAGATCACAGTAGGTTTACTTTGTGGAGCTAATAAGTATCTAGGTAGGTAAGTTATTGTACAGTCGCCTTTACCAGGTTATGATAGACCTTCATATCATTAGTAGGTACCTTACCTACTTCATCATCATCATCAGCCTATATCAGTCCACTGCTGACCTACTTAAGGAGTGCCTATTTGCAGATGGAACGCGGTCGTCAAGATGGACTGAACTGAATTTACCAACATTTTTAGCGCATCCGCGGTATGTTTCGTCGCTGTAGTTGGAAAACTAAAAATCTAACACATTTTGCAAAAACGATTTTATTGCAATTTCGTAGAACCTAATTCAAGTTGCATCTTTATGTGTTATTAAATTTTCGATATCATAATGCATCTAAAACTTATACGTAAATGAAACCGGCAAGTCACCAAATATGTGTAAAATTTACAAATAGCGAAGGAAAAGTAGATACTACTCGGCTACAAATAAATAAGTGATGTAATTTCACTATATAAGCGAATATAAAAATAACTCAAGTATTCAGTTTTCCTGGAACTCATTCTATGCTCAACTGGAGCCAAATTGCAATTGTTATTATTAGTCAAAGCGAATTATTAAAAAAATTCTTGTGAAAAATTAAATTGCATTGGTACATTATCAAATTGTACACTAAATGTTATTCCTAATATGAATGAAAATGATGTGTTTCAAGACTTCGTGTTGTTAAAAAGAATCCGCCAGCTATAAATCTTGGGGCGGTTTCTTGTTCAGTTTTTTTTACATACATCAGTTTTAAATCTGTGTTTTATTCTAAAGCAACTGAACAATCTTTAACTTCTCGGTAGCTAAAATCAGGTACATCTAATTCTAATTCTATTGGTATCTTCAAGCTTTTATACCTTATTTCTTAACAGTACCTTATTCCAACGTTAGGTCAATAAGGACAGCGAAATATAAAGGAGAGAAAGTTGTCTAAGCTGTTTCAGTCACAACGGAATCCCTCCTGATCCCTCGTTCTAGGTGAGGGATCGATGAATTTCAAGTTCAATTATCAAGATCAAATCACAGCATCTCAGTAATGTGATGAGAAGAAATGTTTAGGCGTCATCTGCTGGTGTTTTAGCTTATAATATGGCGTTGATTCTGATTGAGTGGTTGAAAATGCATTGAAATGCAGAGTTCTTTCGATCCAGTCCTGGGAGAATTATCTTCACAGGTTGCCGTCAACTGTTTTCTGAACTATTGTGCGAGTTTAATAGTTCTTGTTTAATTCTTCAAACCCTTTTCACGGATGCTCTAGTACACGGATGTTCCTCAAATAGCAGAGCGATTCTTCAGTTAGGTAGCGCTAGAGTTGGAGAGCATACTATTTTTCCCTGTAGGCTTATTGTAGAATCTTCAGATACTTTCTACGCAATGTTTTAAAATCTACGAACGACTGTTTTGAACCTGTCGCGTTAAAACAGTAAATCTCGCCATTTTGGTTTTATCATTTATTGAATTTTCCAACAGCAGCGACGATTTTTACAATTAAAATTCAAATAAAAGATACGAGTGATGACAAAATACACATGAGTTGGGTTATCTGCAGATTGTTGCAAACAATCTAGAGGTCGCACAATGTATTCAAATCTATACCAATTTCACCGTTACCAATCAAAAGCGTCTCCAAGACGAAGGGTTGCCTCGAAACAATGATACAAACAGTTACAGAATAGCTATATAGTTTATAAAAATGACAAAACGTTGGTAATTAAAATAAAAGATGCAATATCCGATTAAGATTTCATTGTGGTATCAATACCGAAAGTTGTAGTAGTAAAGATCCGGAAAAATTAAAAGAAGGACTGATTCCTGAATTCGTTGCATGGCTGGCACACAATTGTTGAGCAAACCGCCGCCGCCGACGTGGTCCACAAAAAGCTGCTGTCGCCGCGGTCGGGAATCTACGAAGTTAATTGCTTTGAGTTCGACAAATATTTGCCGGCGCTTCTTGTCCCGGACTCTATTTGTGATTTACTTCGTGTGAATTTTGTTTAACCAGCGCAACAACAAATTGATCAAATAATAATATTTTTTATTTGATTTGCTGTAATTCTGAGTGTACAAAAATAAGATTTTAATTGATTTAGATGCTATGATGTACGCAGGTGGAATAGAATAGAATATTAGAGGTACTTCTTACATTTTAAATAAATATAGTAATAATTATAGAAGAACCTACCCGGAACAAGATCAAGCTCGAAGACAAACAGTAGGTTGCTAATTTTTTTTGTTCCTTTTTTTCAATTCAATAACTTTATTAGCAGCCAACAATGGTGGTTAATGATGCGACGAATCGATGCATAGTATGTAGTATATTCACTATGTTGGAGCGTCTTTTTATATGCAATTTACATAACTAATCGAATTGAGATCCTTCCTTCATTAAATATGGCTTACAATGATATCTAAAACTCGACGTCTAGAGAGTTTTAGTTTTGTCTGCCGTGGTTGGTTTACAAACATTCCACATCGAGTTTGGCTTGTCGTTTTTCATAGTAAATGATATAATTTTTCTTCTACAAACATGATTTTTTTTTCATGTTAGTTTTCATATCCATTACAGAAGATTTACTACTAGATAGTATTTTTACATTTAGGTGCTTTTGTGTTTTGGATAAATGTACAAAATTACAAATATTCCATATCGAGTTTGGCTAGTGTATAGCTCTTCAAACTCTACAAAAGTCAAAACTCTTTGACCTTGTAATTTAACTACACTACTATCTTGTAATATGCTAATGTATGTGAATGTGGACAATGCGGGGCGCGGGCGGGTCAGCTATGTCGCCCGCCACATACCCCGCTACAATCTGGACCCTTTGTGCCACTCATGAGATAATTGTTAGAATCATCTTTCAGAGATTTTAGAGGCGCTGAAATATTTATATAATAAACGCAAAGTGTTTAATATTCACAAAAGTGCACAGTTCACATGAGAACAATATGTATAATATCAATATATTAAGAGATTTGGAAAGATGTTTTTTCCACTTCACGTCTAAACTTGTGAATGAACCTGACAGAAATTTTTCTCGCATATGATAGTTCTCGTATAGCCTAACGCCATATACACACACACACACGTCACACGTGGATCTTACGTGTTTTTGGATAAAAAAAAACACGTAAGATTCCACTGACTTAAGCTAATTATTTGTTGCTGCATCTAGTACCCGACACAAGCTTTGCTTAGCGGCTGGATGATGCTTTGTGGATTGCCCAGAATTTTATTACATCAGCATGCTGATTGAAAATAATAATAATAAAAGAGCAGTTGGATTCGGGAGGCCTTTACCACAGCTGGGTATAGGCCTTCCTCAGTTTGTGCCATCCACCACGGTCCTGTGCTAGCCTTCATTGTGCCGCAGTCAAATATGTATACGCGTATTATGTCGTCGACCCCCCTTGCACCTGAGCACCCGACTCTTCTTTGGTTTAGTTCTTTAAAATTCCAATTAAACTGTCAGAATTTTCAACGAAAATAATGTTCGAAAGCCCCATTGTAAACCCCGATTAATTTATTATCACAAAAGAAAGTCAGAGTCACCAGTTTCTTTGTCACACCATAAGTACTATTAGATATGCTTTTAGTTCGTTTCACAAAACATCACAGAGCATTGATCTGTAACTTTCCACTTTAAGTCAAACCTCGTCAACAGAGAGAGCTGGCTATTGTAAGCGGGTTTCTATTTGATTTCCGTTTTCCTAGTCCCGGTTTTGAAAGGACAATTCAATTATTTTTGGCTTTATAAAATGATAATCCTACCATAATACTGTTACCTATTTGACTTTTCTTCAAAAATATAACGATTATTTGATTTAATAAATGTATAATTTGTACCCTCATTCCGAGTTAATACAAAAAACATTCGAAGTAATCGAGATTCATTGATTTCTTACACGAAAAAGATAGTAGACACAAACGAGGTGTCGCCTAGAAAATTGCGACGAATACGTCGCATTTTCGTACTCGTATACGTGCACTCGTGTGCGTGAGAGCACTGAAGTTTATTTTACTGAAGTTTGTTTATTTATGCATGTGAACTCTCACATAGATTCCTTTTTGCCTACGAAATCAAGAGAATTTTTGAGTGAGCGTGTGTTACCTCTACGATTGACGTGTTTGGGTTAGACCTGGTACGCTCAAATATCGCAAGGGAAACACTTAGATTCGGTGCAAGTACCGAGTGAAATGTTTTCTCATGTGTTCTTATTTTTCTTAAAGCACCAATTGAAGGCATTTCTATGACTAAGCTATGATGGTAGTGCTCTATCTACTTACTTTTATAACATCAATGCCGCAAACGTGACTGCCGTTGACATATCAAAGTGCAACAAATCACTCAAAATCATTCGAAAACTATCAACGACTTGTAAGAAACGATTGGATCGCTGTCATACTACGATAAGTAGTTCCTCTCGATCCGGTAGGAGCGCTATAAGGCGCTAAATGTATAGGAAGGACTCGTAATCTATGGAAGTATTCGTAAGATAATGCGTACTACCCGTACTAAACACCCGTACTAACCCGTACTTATTACTAAACCCTCTGGTTTTTTAATACTATCCCATTAATACAGCGCATACCCAGTTTTATGAAATTGAAAGAGCTCGAACATCTATTAGTACCACGGTGGGCGCCAATCTTATGTTACTACATTTAAAATGTATGCAACAACACATTGCTTCCATACTTTTGTGAAATGAGGCCAACATATTTATGGAAATAGATATAGATATAATTTATTCATAAAAACATTGGTTACATAAATTGGTTAGTAGTGCCTTAAAGCCTATGTTAGGTTTGTCTAGGCACTGAGTTCTCCTTAACATTTAATGCACCTTGACTACTGTAGTTTACATTTAATAATAATGACATTAAACTACCTAGCATTGAAGTTGTTAATGTTGATGATAATAACCAAAAATAATCCTAACTCTTATACAAACTACTAATCTAAGCTATCAGTCTTGAGCATGAAAGATACATTTACTCATACTCGTAAATAATCGTGTGGTACAATTATTTCTATGGTATAATTATTTTTTAGTACATGCACTACCAGAATGAATTGCAAATTACCCAACCCATATGCATCTCGTGTTCAGTTCAGTTCAGTTCATTTATTTGTCTTTTGACCCATTAAACATGTTCTTAGATAAGTCACAGATTACATTCTTAACTTATATAGTGTGGTGGAACTTAACCTAAATTATTTAGAAATCAATCTCGAATCAATTTCCGTGTTTATCCTCTTCTTCAATCACCTATTGGGGATCAAACTCCTTAATCTCGAGTAGGAAGTGTTTCGGTAAGACATTGCTAATGCTGTTAGCGAGTGTATCAAACTTGGGTAGTTTGGCGACCTGCGGTCAGGGTCCTCATGTGCTGGCGAGATAAGGTTTACTCAAGTTCTTGATTAATCCCCGTGTCCAACAACACTGGGCTAACGCAAACATGTGTTTTTACCGATTTCAGGAGGAGGGCCTATGTTACAATACAATACTAAATTCTTTAATGTACACCACAAAATAAAGCAAAAGAAACATACACGCATTAAACATAAAACTACAATGGGCGGCCTTATCGCTTAGAAGCGATTTCTTCCAGGCAACCTTTGGATGGATAGAAATTTGAAAATTTAAGAAAGGCAGGGGTGTATACAACGTAATACATAATAATAATTCATATATAAAATATTTACAAGCAAGTAGAAACATATAAAAATAACATAAAAAAAACTTATAAATAAAAGAATATATACGAAATACATGTTCGACTGTATGTATTTTTATATGAATGTTTGTCGATGGCTCCGTTAATTATGGATAAATTTTAAAAATTATTTTGCATAGCGAATGATCCCGAATTGGTCTCATAAATAAATATTCCAAGACATTAAGTATTTATCCTGCCATTGGTATTGTAAGGAAAATCTTCTTGTAAAATGGTGTAGTTCTGTTGTTAACGTTTAATGAAATACAGAGCATTTTTGTTTAAATTATCAACCCCAATTTTGCAGGGTGTGTCCCCTTAGAGTTCGAATTTTCTAAATAGCTTTCCTAGGGCTCACTTTCATACCAAGACCTACACACTCTGCAACTTTATAGATTATACGTCGACTGTAAACCATGCCTCCCGCCAACGAGGGGTTTTTCTTAATCACCACGCACGACGCGCTATAACCTATCAGAAAAATAAAATGACATCAAAAACAAAACTTTGTGAAAAAACCAACTCTCGGAACTTATGTAGTTCTTCTATTGTAAAAGTTGTGAGATCCATGTCACAACTTACATTAGCTAACCTAACAACATCTTATAGGGGCCATATCAACATTAAAAATCTTTTATGTTTTAAATAAAAAAGATTGACATGGCCATCGCATGAAACCAGTAGAGATATGTACGTACAACTAGCCACGGTAGAGTCAAAAGTAGAGTCATTTCTAGGCTTTATGGTGTGACTTTTAGGATCGGGCTGGAATTTTTACATAGATTGATGTTCTTAACGGGTAACATAAACAACAACATAAACAACTAATAGGTAACATAAACAACTAACAAGATATCTATCTATTTTTAACCGATTTAAAATGGAGGAGCTCCTGGGCTTTCCATGTTGGGCTGTACGAGTATGTATGTCCGTCTATTTCTGCGAGAATGGTGATGTTAATGATTCTTTTGTTTATTATAGGCACGGCAAGCGTCAGAGAAAGGGGTACACATTTTGGTTAATGTTTGAAAACTGCGTGGATACTTTACTTTTAAGCTTACTGTTTTTATACAACAAATACAGTAAGCTTCAAGGTATAAAAGTAGTATAGTAGTAGTATAATTTTTATGGGATGGTCATGTTTATGGGATGATTTTATGGGAAATGGTCCCATAAAATTGATTTCCGATGGATTAGTTGGTAGTTGTCCCGCAAATCTTCAACAACAGTGTACACATGAAAGGAGTTTGAAGTCAGTTTTTGTTGTTCAAATGAGCTAAATGATATTAAATAAAATCAAAGGCATAAATAAGGATATTTCATGGTTATGGAACCTACCTAAAGTTGATAAATTGCGTCCTTCGACAACTAAATACACCACCGAGATGTTAAGAAAATTGTATAATCCAAAACAATCAACATAAAACCTTGAATTATATCACGTAAACTTTAACACTTTCTATGACTCGCCGAAACAGTCGCTCTCTATAGTTATTTGCAAGTAGTCACTTATATGTAATTGTTTGTTATTTTCGGCATTTTTGACTCGTAAATAGGCCTAACAAAGTGTGTATTGTATAAAATATTACGATGTTATCTTTCACATTGATTTTCGACCGGGTTAAGGTTTTACGAGTTTTGATATATGAAATCATTGATAAGTTTAGAAAATCTCTTTTTACTTTGTTATAAAAATTTGTTCTTACTAAAATAATGTTACGCTAATATTAGTTCTTCATTTGTTTTTATTACTTCTAATATCACTAAAAAGGTCAACACACTGCAGAATAATAATAATAATAATAAAGCCAGTTTGTGGCAAGCTGTTGGTGAGTAGCGACACCAAGGGTACCGAGTGCTCCCGGGAAAGTTCTTGGTTCTGAACTCTGCTTGTGGAGTGGCATCCCAAGAGAACCAGATCCCCACCTCTTGCTTGCCTTTATTGGCCGGTCTGAGTGGAGTCGTGAAAGATGCATCTTAGGATGTCGACTGGGGGTAGAAGTGTCTTATGGCGTAATAACGAGGAAACCCGCTCACGGGCAGTCTTCTGATGGTGAAATAGGGGGCCGCACCTCTCGACACCCCTCAGTCGTTTGCAAGGATGTTGTTTCTTTCCGGCAATTACGCCGGCATTTTGAGGAACCCATCCAGCATTCGGCTAGCCACCGCCTGCCGCTTTCAACAGTTTTGAGACTATGTTTATGGCAGGTGTCCGCAGTCTCCCCCATAGCCCGATTACCCAGTCCATCTACCTATCACAATAACCAGGTTTTTTATTCCTTTCAAATTGAAAGTTTTTTTGCAATAGTCTCTACACCTAGCGGATATCATCTTCGGGTGTTTCATATTGTGCAACCGAGGATGGTACCCGGTATGTGTAGCCCTCGCCTTTAGATTAACGTTAATCAGGCAGAGGCCCTTTATGACAGCTGTCATAAAGGGCCTCTGCGGCCTCATTGTAACTACGTCGACTGCAAACCATGCCTCTTCTAAAACAGGGAGTTTGTCTTAACCACCACGCATCACGAGCTATACACATCAGAAAAAAATAAGGCTATCTAGGAAATTTTTAAAAAGAACCGATTTATAAAAAAAAGGTATAATTTTCGCTGACCCTGAGATGTCGGTATTTCTAAATGTTTTCCTGTCGTTTGACAACAGTGAAAATAATAAGGATAGAGGAAACGGATTTGACGCTCGAATACACAAGGATCCTATTGTAGAGGGTTCGAGACCCGAAAATACTCATCAACATTTTTCTTGTTATCATTTTAATTGTTCAATGGGAAGATTTAACAGAATTGGAAGGTCTTGGCTCAATAAATCTGACGTAGACAGAACTGCTTACGTTCTTTTGTTGGGGCTTAGCAGGTATCTCACTTTAGTAATCATATTATTTCATTGTTTAGTAAGATACGATAGTACGAATTGATGTAATATCCGAATAAATTTCGACCTAGACGGGACTAGAACTCGCAACCTTCCACTCAGTATGGGAAAGCGACACAAGGTCAAGCACCGACTAGTCGAAAATCTTTGGGACTTTCTGCAGACTCAAGCACCCTATAATTATTATAAATATCCGTGTGTGGAGGCATGCTAGTACAAGTATGTAGGTGGTTCGCGTGGTTTCTAGCAAAACGGACGGGTGAGAAGATTACATTTATTATTAATATTTGATTTAGCCTTAAAAAGTCACATTTAAGTTTCCAAGTTACCATCATCAACCAGATGTCAGCCCATACACGTCCACTGCTGGACATAGGCCTCCCCCATAAGACGCCACAAAGAGCGGTCCTGCCGCCATCAATCGAATCTGTGCGACCGCTGCGATCTCGTCGGTCCATCGAGTTGATGGTCTCCCAACATTCCGTTTCGCGTTGCATCGCGGCGGCCACTCGAGAACCTTTACTCCCCAGCGGTTATCAGTTACGCTACTGCGAGCTGCCTGCCCACTGCCACTTCAGATTACTAATTCTGAGAACTATTTCGGTGACTTTGGTTCTTCTACGGATTACGGTACACTAAGTGTACGGTAAAAAATAATCGCGGAACCCTAAAATGGTATAACAGCACTGCAACAGCAAGCAAGGTATAGCAGCATGTTTTTTTCCCAGACAATGATGAGTGCACCTGTACAATTTCTGTGTCTTTTTGAGAACAAACCGTAAATACAACCACTGTGCTCGAATTTTGTATAGATACCTACCTCAATCTTTTTGATCAATTTAACACGAGTTTTGAACGTGGGGCTTGAGTAGATATTTCGAACTGAAGTTTTCAATAAATCGTATGATCCGGAAGTAAGATCAAAGGACATGACAGTCAACGTTAATTTAATTATGTCCTCTTAATTTTTTCTTCTTTTTAAATTAATTTAGTCGATAATTAAATTATACGTACTTACCTACTCACTTACAAACATTTATTAAGTTGATGCTAAAATAAATTTACTGTCTATAAATCAGTCTTATTATTTTCGTCATTCAACAAAAAGTGATTTTTTTAAATTGTTCAAGCTTTTCGTTTGTCCAAAAAATTTTAAGAAATTTGAAATTTCTTATTAAAATTCAGAAAGTTGGCCCAGCGACTAATGATGTTGAATTAACTGCACCTGCTTCTCCATTGTCAAAAACTGAACTTAGCTAATCTAAAACTACGGAAAAACTGAATACCTAAAATGTTGTGAAAGTCAGGAACACCAAAAGTTTTGCTACTTTTGACTGAAACTTGTAAAACTTTTGTAACTTCTCCCACATCATGATGATAATCACTAACCTTATTGTAAAACTTTTGTAACTTCTCCCACATCATGATGATAATCACTAACCTTATTGTAAAACTTTTGTAACTTCTCCCACATCATGATGATAATCACTAACCTTATTGTAAAACTTTTGTAACTTCTCCCACATCATGATGATAATCACTAACCTTATTGAGTAATCGTCAGCGCTCCGGCGACAGCAGCCGCATATCGAACTTGAGTAGAGAAGTCATGTCTGTCTCTTGGGGTCTCCTGGTCCACTGCCGCGTCGGCCGGAAGGCAGCGAGGGTCTGACAGACCGCGGGAAGGCGGGCCGGCACGCCCCCCGCAACAAGTACCAGCAACAGTACGAGCTTAGGATGGTGTTAGGTTTGGTGTGCATTGGACTCTTTGAAAAGGCATATTTTTCAGTTTCTTAACCGACTTTGCGGTAGTAGGTTTTCGGTAATATAGGGTATATTATTGAAAAAGTAAGAGATAGGTATTTGCAGCGAATGATTATTTGTATTTCTATTAAAATACATATAATAATGTATAAAGATATATTTTTAATATATATATAATTTAATATAAATGTATTTTTGTATTTTTATGTTTTATTGTGAAATTCTTTCATAGACAAACTGTACACATTTCAACCCTAATCGAAATTTAGCTCAGTTTTTTTTTGCATTTACGACGCGAATGAAATCGCGTGCAAAGCACGCTTATGAAAACTTTCTTACAGCTATTATCTGTATATTTATTTTTGTATTTTTATGTTTTATTGTGAAATTCTTTCATAGACAAACTGTACACATTTCAACCCTGATCGAAATTTAGCTCAGTTTTTTTTTGCATTTACGACGCGAATGAAATCGCGTGCAAAGCACGCTTATGAAAACTTTCTTACAGCTACAACTGCCTTTAAATCTACAGATAAATAAACATCAGCTCCGCCCAGTTCCAGGCCAGTTCTGTGATCTCGCCTGATTTGACCAATCAGCCCGCCTCCGCCAGCAGAGGCTGTAGCCAACGCTAATGGTCTAACGCTGTTCCTTTTATCCTGCAGCCTGCGATTCCTTTAGTGATCTCATCAATATCTGTTGTGAAGTCAGCAGCAATCGTTATCTCCCTAAAGTAGTTTTTTTAGGTTATCCATTTTTTTCCCACTGCTGGGAAAAAGCCGTCAGAGTTAAACTCTCCCACGATTCTGCGGGATATTTAATCAAATGTCTGAAAAGAACTACCAGTATCTAAAAACAGAAACCAATTAGAACTATCAAGTATTTACAATTGAAACAATTGAGCTAACTGCAGACTGTTGTAAACAGTCTAAAGGTAGCTCAATTGATCCATATCAAGACCATTTGGAAGCGTTGCCAAGAAAAATATACTAAAATATAAATTTATTTCTATGAAAGCTTTTCAAAGAAATCTATTTGTTACATTACAATTGATATCGAATAAAATAAAGTTAAAAACTACAACCCGACTACATAAAAGTTATAAACAAGCGTTCAAACATGTTCCAAATAAATATTGCCTATGAATATTATCCATCATTGAATTTTCATACTCAGGTAATATGAAAATTGAAAACAATGACGGATAATATTCAAGCTAGTATTTATTTGGAACATCAATGAACGCTTGTTTAATTTTTTATAACTTTTACGTCGTCGGGTTGTAGTTTTTAACTTTATTTTATTGCTAACATACTGCCTGCTGTAAATGTAAGTGAACGTGGCCCAAGTAAACGTTTTTCTTTATTTTTCGGGCAGAGACTCCCCCCAACCTCACGTTTTTCCATCTAACAGGGACTATGCCTTCTCAAGCCTATCGATTGCTAGTTGACTAATGTGCAACTGTTTTGCTAACATACTTTCTGTTTTATTAATAAACTCTAAAGAATATATATAGATTTACGGTGTCGTGATGGTCACGTGACTATTTCAACATTTACTTGTTACTTTGCACATTTCTGGTGTGACTCACTACAGTGGACATCGACTAGACAATGTTTAAATCGTAAAATCAAAATCATAAATTCTTTATTTCCATAAATACAAAAATGTACACTTAGAAAAGGTCAAATTCTTAAAATAAAACACTGACACGGAAATAAAGTGGTACTTTTGATTTCTGTTGCTTCGGTATGTAGACTAAAGTAAAGAAGCGACTAAGAAACCTTTAGCCTGTTAGTTGTTATTTTTCGAGTTGCAGCAAAACCCGTCCCAAGCTTTTTTATCTTCTAAATAATCTGATATTTTGTAGTAAGCCATTTTGCACAGAAAGGTTTTGACAATTTGTTTGAATTTATTTATTGATAGATTTTGCAACTCACTAGGAGTTTTGTTGTAGAAGCGTATACATTGCCCTTTAAAAGATACATTAATCTTGTGAAGCCTGGTTGTGGGCACAGCGAGTTTATGTTTATTTCTAGTATTTATATTATGTATATCGCTATTTAATAAGATCCTCGTAGTACCTATTACCCAAGTCGATCATGCAACAACAGCTTCCTCGCCTTCCTCGCCAGGGCCGAGTGACACATAATCAGATAAGCTCGTCCTCATGCGGGCTATATCGCTACTTGACACATCTGTAGCTATTATACTGTTCTAGTTAATAATCCTCTGCTACCAAAGTTATCGACATAGCTCAAAGAATTTGCAAGCTGAAATCTAATAACCGACAACTGCTGGGATAACTGAGTGGAGTCTGCGACTCGGCAAACGTAGTAAAGGATGCCCTCTGGCCAGGTTGGATGATGATCTGCGACAGACTGCAGGTAGATGTTGGATGCAGCAAGCTGAAGACAGAGCGGTACGGCGCTCACTAGGAGAGGCCTATGTCCAGCTGTGGACTAACATGGGCTAATAATTATGATGAGATAATAGGCCTACACCTATACTCAAGCCATTCTTAAGATATAATGAATAAATTATGTAGGACAATCCATACAGCATCATCTAGCCCCAAGCTTAGCAGAGCTTGTTATGGGTACTAGATAACTGATATACAGAACAGGTTATTTTTATAATACTTTCAAAATACCCAGAACACTCGGGACTAATATTTGCAATGCGGTAATCGAACCTGCAATCTCCTTCGTCGAAGGCCTTCGCCCACCACGGTCAGTCATCACAATACTTAACAAAAACGTTCAGGCGAAGAATTTGAGAAAAAAAAAATCAGCATTATGCATTAGATTGAGCTTAAATCGACAAGGTCTGTAAATTCTCTCTAAATGGCATACCTTTTTGTATTTTTTTTTAAATTGCCTCATCTTTGAGCGGCTCAAAGTGCAAGACAAAAACAACGTAAACTAGTAGTACTTTCATTATTAATGCCAGTGGGTTTAGAACTTTGTGTGCGATGGAGTAAGCGGTGATGTCCAACACAAAGAACTCCTCAAACTACGAGTTTGATAGTAAAACAGTTTTTTATTTTATTATAAAATAAAAAACACGGCTTGAACTTCTAATACGTGTTTAATAATGAATATCAATGACTTTATTTTTGGAGTATTTTTCGAATCCCTTAATTTTACACTGTTATTAAGTTTTTCGGGACAAATACAAATCCATAGGGATTAAATAAAATGAGGATAGGATAGGAATAAAATGAGTATGGGACGACCTCGGGATCATTCTTTATACAATAAACAAAAAAAAATTTAATCAGTCCATATAATTGACAGAGAAACGACAAACTTACACATCGTGGGCGTAGAGCGTAAAGTCATCAACTCGATATTTGGCCAAAATTGAGTTGGATAATAAAAAACATACACAGCCGAATATAGAACCTCCTCCATTTTCAAAGTCGGTTAATTGAATTCGTTTGCTATTTGAAATATCATTATTAAATCGTTTTACAAACGAAAGTATTGAAAATGAAAAAAGTCATTATAGTAAGTAGTTTTTTATAAATAAAAATAATGTACATAATTATTTTATTTGTTCACAACTTGCTGCAGCAATGTGAATAGGGAGTACGATGCCTTGATAATCTGAAATACAAATAAAATTCATAAATTTTGCATTTTATTATGTAGTAAAAATATATCTGAAAACAACATCGCATCAAAAAATTACACTGGCATGTTATATACTAAAAAAAAAAAAAATAGGTTTATAGTAAATTAATTATTATTTTTTAACTGTGATTGTGACTCTCCTTTTCAATATAGTTATTAAGTTATGTACACTATCGCATTAGGGGTGCCTGTAAGGATAGGTGTACAATATTTTAAATAAATAAATAAATACTATAGCCTCACATAATTGACTCGTCCCACTGGATTCAGACCAAAGGGAAACGAGTCGAGGATAACTCAAAAATATCATAAAACTCGGACAATAATAGTGTCGCATAGTGAATAGGACTACTATGCCCATAAGCCCATTATAAAAACGAATTATAAAACTTTGATGCTTTTGAGACTGCATGGTACTGAATTAGCAATTCGTTATCCCCGGAAATCTGGTTGAAATAGCTAATTAGAACCTTTGTGCGCATTACAAGTTTAATCCCCGTCATCGAGTCGACGACATACGAATAATCTAAGTTCTCGTTTCTCTTATGCTAGTAATAAAATAATAAAATGACATATTATACGAATGGCACGTTTGACTGCTCATGGCTACTCATGGCGCTTGGAGATATAGCCCTTCAAAAAAGTCTAGTCCTCGCGCGAAAGCGAATCTTCTCATATTCGTATACTTCGGTTTAAGTATTCGTAAAATGTGCAGATGTTTTTTTGTAGCCTCCATCTTTTCTTGCCTCTCGCTCGCATACCGTAGAAGATTATTATAGCTCTCTCATAGTCTAGCTAGTAGCACACTTACAGCCATGAATGTAGCTAGCGAGAGCGTAGTGAAGCCCCCGGCGGAGATCCTGGCGAGCCGCCGCGTGCGCACCATGACGATGAGGAGCGCGCGGCGCAGGCGCGGCGAGCACGTGTACCAGGGACACTCGTACGCTGCGCCCGCTATCTCGGTACCCTGAGTTATATAAATAGTTATAATGCTGATCTTTACTGAATACAAGGTTTTGCTTACGGCTTTGCTTACATAAAGCTCGTATAAAAAGTAGGTTACAGAGGCCTTAGTCTGAGTTTTTCTTTTTGGCTTCGACAGTAAGTTCGTTTTGATAATTTAATTTTGACAATTGAGATTTGTAGTTTTATCTATGCGATCTTGTTTTGCATAGAAAGTTTTCACCTTAAATATAAATGCATGCGTCTTATAATTTACAAAAATGATTAAAGATTTAAGATGTTGACTCGACCATTCCAAACGGACAAAACGTAAGAAAGAATAAAAATAGGTCAATTCGGTTGCGGTAGGTAGAGGAACGTTCAGAAGTTGGTTGTAGCTACGTTAGCATATACCTCCTCTGCGAGCTGCGTGCCTTGGTAGCAGTAGATGAAGACTTGGAAACACATGTTGAACAGGTATGTTCCCATTGACAGGAGGCGGACCAGGTTCGAAGTTTGCTGGAAATCAAGTTATTGACTGTTTTAACACAGTTTTGTTGTTTTCTGCGCGCATATATTAATTTTACGTCCTATGTTGAACATGTATACAGCGTTATCAAAGTGTTTTATAAGACTAACAGCCGATTTTTCATCCATTTCATCATTCTTTGATGAAGGGTAGACATGATTTTGCCTTTATTTTTGCCTGGCTTTCATCTGAACATGCGTCAGTTTTTGGATTACAGTAACTGTTATAAGTTTCGTTAGAAATAAATAAATTTACAGAAATCAGTTGAAATGCCGTGACGCAGATGATGATGAGGGACACCGTGAACTGCGCGAAGGTGGGCGCTGAGAAACAGTTCTGCAGCTGTTCCACTGCAGCAAGCACCACCTGGTGGAAAACTACGGGTGATTATTCGCAATAAAGGTGTTTGCTTACGTGTCAAGCTCTCAATCAAAAATATACGAATATAAAAACGGACAAATGTTCCTTATTTTTATCTTTCTTGGCGACGCATAACATTGTTTATTTAATCTGTAGTACAGTTTTAGGCCTGAGCTCGTTTAAATATCAAATAGAGAGAGATAGATAGACTAGACTATGTAAGTAATACAATACAGATACATAAATATTTAAAAAGGTTGGAAAGGTTCTAATTCGAACTATAATCTGCACTGACATATCGTATTGTGCATTGTCCTCCTACCTAACCAGGCCTTAACCAGCCCAGCTCCTTTTCAATTCAATTCAATTTCTTGAAGTACTACTGTATTTTACTATTATTCATTAAAATTTTAATTTTCTTTCTTCTTTCTATGAGCTTATTTATATAAAAAAAATTGGATAGCTTTTACCTGATGTTCGTTTACACACTTCTGAAGCCGAGCCCAGACGATGAACTCTTGACGTGGTGTCAGCATTTGCTGAAATAAAAAGCCTTTCAATTACCTCATTCTTGCCTCTACGAATGGTTTAGCACTTGTATCAATTGCTATAAGCCGTTAGCGAAAGGTACGAATCCGTAGCACCCTCTAGCGATCTCGTAGCCATCTACGAAACCGTAGCACCCTCTAGCGATCTCGTAGCCATCTACGAAACCGTAGCACCCTCTAGCGATCTCGCAACCATCTAAGAAACCGTAGCACCCTCTAGCGATCTCGTAGCCCTCTACGAAACCGTAGCACCTTCTAGCGATCTCGTAGCCCTCTACGAAACCGTAGCACCCTCTAGCGATCTCGTAGCCCTCTACGAAACCGTAGCACTCTCTAGCGATCTCGTAGCCATCTAAGAAACCGTAGCACCCTCTAGCGATCTCGTAGCCATCTACGAAACCGTAGCACCCTCTAGCGATCTCGTAGCCCTCTACGAAACCGTAGCACCCTCTAGCGATCTCGTAGCCATCTAAGAAACCGTAGCACCCTCTAGCGATCTCGTAGCCATCTAAGAAACCGTAGCACCCTCTAGCGATCTCGTAGCCCTCTACAAAACCGTAGCAAGGCATATGAAACGACAGCTATGTCTATAAAGCCTACAGCAAACGCTAGAAAGTCGTAGTAACCGCAATAATGGCTCCGAACTCACAGTTATAGCTACAAACCCCTATAGATTAATGAAACTAATACATATAATATATATATATAGGCAATCCTTAACACACCCTCTGCCATTTTTTTATCAAACCTTGTTCCTGTGTACGTCCAGGTCTCGACACAGCGTCCGCAGAGCCAACCCCAGCAGCTGCAGCCGACAGCGGCACTGCGCCATCAGAGACGTCACCAGGGTGTCCTTGCCGACGTTGAGGAATGCTACCGTGAAGAGACCGACTACTTGGTGGAGGTACGTGAGTTCGAAGGCAGGGGACTTTGAAAGGTTGTAGGGGTACCTTTGGAAACAAAAATCAAATAACATTTTAACCTAAACTTCTCTTCTCGCATCTAAAATTCATTAGCTTATGTATTCATACAACTCAGAATCTGTTCTCACACGGATTGTAGCTGATAAAGTTGTAACATGCGTATCAAACAGGCACGTTGACTGATTTTAAGAAACTACTCAATGATTTATACCCATAACACATGCTTAGTTTTGAGCTAGATAATGCTGTGTGAATTGTCCAGCATTATTATTATTATCTAATTTGCTTGGGCCATGTTCACTTATATATACAAGAAGCAGTATGTTCGTAAAAACAGTTGTACAATAGAGTGATCAACTAGCAATTCAGTGGCTTAGGATGGCAATGTCCCCGTAAGAAAGAAAAACGGGGGGGGTTAGGGGGGCTTAGCCGAATTCACGATTCTTTTCATGTTATTTTCTAATGCGGTCACATAAAGAAGTAGGTTTCGCCAGTAGTATTGCTAGAAGTGGATATTGTTAGAACTAGTATTGGAGTACGTCTAGTATTGAGTTCTAGGCAATTATATAAGTGCATTTTAATTGTGGTTCTTAAAGGCATGTACGACGCTAACAAACTCGTTAGCTTACTTTCTCTTTATCCCTTTATCACCGCTAGCCCTTTCGGTTCCCCAATAAGCCTATCACAAACTGGTACTGACCAAGCACGCATTGGGAGTTGGTTCTTCTCGGCGCCGGAAGCCCAGCCCAGAACTGTGATTAGGGTGATGAAGGTATAGAATCCCTGCTGGACCTTAGTTTGTCGATTGCAGCTGTAAAAAAAAATTTTTTTAATTAAATCCACGCTTAGACCAACCGTCCGGTTGGCCGCAATCATAAATATGTTCGTGAAAATAGTTTTTATACGCACTGCGATGCGGCTGCCGACGAACCGTTCCAATCGCTGGGAGCGCTGCGGTAATAGTTGGCTAACCGTAATCGCAACCGTATAATATGGACAGCCGGACGGCTGACCGCGTTCCGGCTAACCGCACAGTGCGTTAATACCTACCCTTAGGGAGGGAGGGAGACTCCCTCCCTAAAGCATCCCCATGAAACCTTCCTGTAACTCTTTTACTTTTTCAATGTTGACATTACGAGTAGGTAATATATTTATACCTCTGCTAACTCTGGTGTAGATGAAGCTGCGTGAAATAGCCAGCATTATAAAATAATGGAAGATGTGCCATACCTATCAACAATACCCTTCGCTTCCTCTCCCTCCACTCCCCCCAAAGCTCGATCAGCATCATCGATGATCTGCTGGATGAGCTGCCTCCGACGCAGGATGTTCAGGATCTTGGCTGCCTGCGCCAGGTTCGTGAACAGCAGGAAGGCAATGCCTGTCATCAGCGGAAGGTCGCCCCAGATGATGAAGAGGTCTACCACTTGAATTATGATGTAGATTCCTGGTGAGACATGATAATTTTGATTATTTTTGGTTTGGCAAGCTTGACTTAGACACTGCGGGACGCATCGCAATCAAAAACAATAAAAACACAACAAAAATCACTTCAGCCGTGTCGCGTCGATGCGCACGGAATATATTTTTTTTTATATAAGGAGAAGAATGAAATCAGTTATTTTAAATCCATGATAAAAATATGGTTAAACTTTGATTACGCTTTGGATCTTCTATCTTTCCCTGAGGTGCGTTTTCGGTGAGCAGCAGGAGCTGAAGCAAAGGTTAAGAAAAGCTAGTTTGGCTGTTTCAACCGACATATCTTTTGAAAGCTGTAAAAATCCGAAATTCTTCTTTTCGTTCACCGAACACACGCATCGAATGTCTCAATCATTTTCAAGTTTTCAGGAGAAGAAAAGCTCGAAAATATTAGCTCTTAAAAGATGCTAATACCAACCCAAGAAGAACATAAAGAAGAACACAGCATAAAGCTTATACACAAATGCCTGGTCTTTACTCAGTCCGTCTGGGGCCCAGAATCCAACACAACGTAACGCAGTAAGTGAAAAACTGATGGAGATGTTAGCATTTTTTATGAAAAACCTCATTTTTAGGCTTTGTTCTGTTCTTTGACTCGCTGGGGACTGGACTCAAAGAAGAAACGCAAATAACTAAACGTGAGTGGGGATGGAATTCTTAATTGGCAGTTTCAGAGATGAACAACAGTTTTTAAAAGGTGATTTACAAAAACATGTTTTTCATTTTCAGTTCTTTATTTAAACTCTACGTCGCGGTGACTCACCAATTGCATACAATAGGGAGCCCGCGCGGGCCTTACGTGAGTTAAACAGTTTCAAATAATTATCATACGTATTAAATGGAGACAAAACCGATGGAATTTACAATATTGTTAAGATTGAGTATTTATTTGCAAAGAAAATGGAAAAAACGAAAGACAACATTTTTAAGCTTATAATTATTAAAATCTTGATATGAAGTTTAGATTAAATTTATGAAAAATCCCCAAGTGGTTCATAAAATACTTGAAGGATGTACTGTAGATCGCGTTTTTTTACCAAGTGCCATTTTACCATCTCAAACATCTTCGGAAGAACGTGAAAACTTTTGTGATGTGGTGCAATACTTAAACATAAGATTTCATATTTGTAAATACTATTTAACGGGTATTTATCGCGTTTATTTACCATACGTTTGAGTCATCCCTCGACCACGACAGTGTGTAAACCTCTCGAAACGTCGGGAAAATAAACGCGATAAATACCCGTTAAATAGTATTTACAAATATGTGTTCAGATCGCGTAAGTTTAAAAATGCATAAGATTAATAAAATACAATTTAAAATTTGTCTCTTGAAAATTGTTGACGGCCCCTTCTGTAAATTCGATAGTTGCTTGTTTTAGGAGAAACAAATATAATTAAAGCTTTTAATTTAATTACAGTTGAACAAAGGGACGCTTCTCATACGTAGTAATTAAATATACGAAAGTGTACCTTGGATACATTTGTTTAGTATTTTACTACTTACGTAATAATATGAAACCCGTGAGCTTCGAGCTGTTACCTAGCTGCCCACTATCTATATAAAGCTGAAAAGGGTCTTATTTGCTCTTTGCATTGGACAATAAATAATTGTATTGTATTCTATATCAAAATAAAAATTATCAGCTTTTTTGAAGTCACATGTTTAAACCCCACATTGAGGCGGCTGTCCAGAAGGTAACCGCCCACGTATTTGGCCTAAGAATTACGTTCTACGCATCATTGTCACATGTTTCACCAGAGGACAACTCTGACGATTATTAAACCTAAAACTCCCCACTAGTACAGAAGGTCAGGGTCGGGATCAAACACAATTGATAGCCAGCCAGATTTATGGAATAGCCTCGTATCAGCCGTGGACACATGTCCATGTGATATGGTGACGTAACAACGGATTCGATTGTACAACTACCCTAGGCCGTGCTGCGTGCTACGCAAGAAGCTTATATCCTGTTACACATAAGCTTTTTGGTGCTACGTGAATAAAGACAGTGACAAAAGATAGTTTGCGCGTGTCACGTAGCATACATAAAGCCTACATTTGAATTCTCTCAAATGCAGGCTTATCAAATGTATGCTTCAATCAACTTTAACTGATGATCGAGGAGAGCCATCTATTTTCAACATCAAAACTAGATTAAACCCGAAAAACGTTTGGTCTTTCTTTAAGTGGGCGAGCTTTTACGCTTTACCTCTACGACATAGCAATTCATACCTCTTCTAGCCTCTAGCACGTTATTACGTTGCTAGTTCATCTTCGTGCTCATAGATGGCGTCCTAATCAATTTCTAAGGATAAAATCTAAACCATTTTGAATACCATAATCAGTTATTTGAAAGCATCCACCGGCTTCTACTATGTAAATTGAGTAGATAAAAGATAAATGTATATAGTTTTAATTCTCAATAAACGTGTTTTAGATGAGAAATAACATTTAATGAAAATTAAATATTGGGTCATGTCTCTTGAGTGGTTTGCGGACTTACCGCCAATCATCAAAACGGCCGAAACGGCGATTTTGACGAATGAGGTGCCCATTAATATTGAAATTTATTATTGTAGCCATACTTTGATTTCATAATAGTCATTGCCTTTAGTAAACTACCAGCGCTGCTGCCCAGAACAACGTTGCTTATTAACCGACTTCAAAAAAGGAGGTCCTCACTTCGTTGGTATGATTGTTCTAAATATATTATCATTTTCATTGTAGAAAGCAATAACCTTGTCATAAGGCCAAGACAAAAAAATATTAGAATTAAAGTGAAATAAAATTAATAACCAGTAAAAATATGCCAGGTGTTATGATATGGAATTAAGTTCTCAAAAAGTAACAGCTAAAGGTGTCAATTAACTTAATAACTTAAGAACAGTGCAGTAGTTAAACACCACCGTAACCCGTTCGAGGGGAGTCATTAAGTTTTTCTCAGTGGTAAACAACCTTTTGGTTTTTTATAATGTTTTGTAGAAATAACGGTATATAATATGTATAGTATAGAAATAATGTGTAACGCGTCTTGAACACATTTTGAACATCAAACGTACATATAGAATCTAGACCGTATAAATGGCTGACCATCGCAACTTCTTGTTATTTAGGTACGAATACTTGAATTTAATCCTAATAGCTACCAAACTAAATATAAGACAAAGATGTAAAAAAATGTTAGGTACTAAATTAGTAATGGCATTTGGTACTTATTATACTAGGGATTCTAAATTAATAAATTACCAGGATTATACATTTGTGGAAAAATACTCCACCCAAAAATTTTATTCTTATTTTTCTTTACCACAACGATAAATCGTTGTTGGCCATATTTCGCACAATGCAGTACTCGTAATCGTCCGTGCTTATCTGTTCCAACTGTCAATATAGTTTGTTTGTGCTGCGCATTGGGCGGCTGAGTTACTATAGTGTTCGCTATTATGATACGTAGTGCCTATTTTAAACTCAAAAGTATTTTATGTTACAAGTGCAAAAATATTTCTTGTATTTATCCAACACTACGAAAATGTTGTGTACATCTGAAAGATTTACCTTGATACCTACGTAATTTCTAAATTCTACGTGAAGCAAAAATCTTTTTAAATGGTTCATTATGAAGAAGACTTTCTCAGTATGAGCATGTTAGTGAAAAATGAAAACTGGCCCTTATTTTTGAGCCTCAACATGCTAAAAGTATTTGGCTTCCTGGTCCCTGGAACACACTCAGGACCGAAGAAGTGGCTTTTAAGAGTTTACTGGCTTTTTTGGTTTTCTTTCCTATTAGGTAGGTTATGCCATAATACTTGTTTGGAAACCCTGCTTGTCCTAACCTAACAGAACAGTGTAAACTGGAACTCAAATCATTTATTGCAAAGATGTGTAACATGATCTTAGGTATAAAGAAGTCAGAAGATTAAAATATAATACATACGTTTTGTTCTCACGTCAGTCCTATATAAAAAGTCGTGTGAGTTTTTAACTTTTAACATACCTTCTTAAAAGTTACGATTTCTGTCTTTCTATCTATTGAATACTTTTATAACATTAAAGTTTACCTAGTCTTTACAAATTTTGTACTGTTTTTTTGGGTCGTTTAAGTATTGACACAAAAAAATCGTAGGGCTACATTCTTTGGTGCAAAAACGTTGTATGGTACGAAACCAAGGATCCAGCGAAGGAGGCGGCGAATACCTTGATCTATGCACGAAGCCTCCCTCAGGTCCCTGCCTCTTCCATTCCTCCCTGTCTTGAGTGCTCCTCGTCCGCGTCCTGCCTGGTCCTTCGACAAGCTCATCTGCGCATCGAGTAAAAGGTCGGCCCTGATTCCTTTTTCCTGATTCCAGATTTCTCGGGGAAAGCGTTGTTAATTATGATTATTCAACACTAACCCTACAGTTATTTGCAGGAATCTACATCATAGTCCAACTCGGAGACCTGATACAAATCTGGGGCGACCTTCCCCTGATGGTCAGCACCTCGTTCCTCCTGTTCACCAACGTAGCCCTCGCTGCCAAGATAGTCGTGACTGGATGGCGGAGTGAGGAGGTGCAAGGGGTTATCGATGAAGGGGCAGGGGATATGAGGAGTCAGGGGGAGCAGGCGAGGAGAGTTATTGGAGAGTAAGTTCAGGCTCATGATATCGTGTCGGCGCGGCGCAACATTACATTTTTTTGTGTTTTTTTTTCTGCGTTCTTTAAGGATTAGAACTAACGGAAAAGTAATTTGTCGGAATACCTTGTAGGATGCAGAAAAAGTAAAAACCACAAACATATTGACTTTCCCGCCAACACAAAACTTACAATCAATACAATAAAGTAGCTTTGGATACCCAACCACAGATACAATAATACTAGTACCCGAACTCTTATGAAGCCGCGGTGTCCTCAGAAGTAACAAAATATGCACAAACTACACAAACACTGACTCGTACCCACTTGTATAGTATAATACAACATCATGAAACGGAATTAACCGGAACCTACCCTCAACTAGTAAAATGGTTAGGTAGGTACCTATCATTTCTTTTATAGTTTAAAAACCTTCGCTTAGATTGTTTGTCAAATATTTTTTATTAGAATCTATTTCAATTCAAAAAGTATGTTATGGAAAATGCATAATAGAGGGTGAAAGAGAATGAAAATGAATTTTGTACCTACTTATGTAAGTGTGATTAATAAGCGGCTGGTATAATTAATAAGGTGGCGTATTTGGTGCATCAGGTAAGTATAAGGCAGGATCGTTCGATCAGGGGTTAAAGTGTTAAAAAAGCTACGATACTAGACTACATATTTCACCTTCTTCTTCTTTGCCCTGGCCTTATGTCCCATTTCTGATGGGGTCGGCCCTGGCTACATATTTTACCAAACTGCCAAATCCCGAGCTGCCACTGAGAACTTCGTTCGCTTCGCTCACTCGATTCAATTAACCAAACTACTTATTTTCAGGTACCACCGAGACAGCACGGTACTGTTCGTGCTGTACGTAGCTCTGTCGGCCATCACCGTGCTGGGCTGGGCGGCCAGCGCGGAGACGAACAGCCTCCCGCTCAGAGCATGGTGGGCATCGTCGACATCAAACCCATCAGTATCATCACATCAGCTCTGTGACTCGCTGCAGGGCTGATGTGGAATAAATAAAATAAAAAGCTGTTTATTTCTCGACATATTAATAAATTACTTAACATTTATAATAGCAGCAAAAAAATTAAATTAAATTTATAGTATTCATGATATTTAACATTTTCATCACATCTTTCCTTTAAATATTTTCTTCCTCCTGTCATCGATGATCCCGCTCTTGAGTCAATTGCAGGCTTTAATAAAATTCTCTTTTAATTGTAATAACCTCTCTGTGGTTATGCCGCAGGGTTTAGGCTGCTCTAATGGTGGCTGCTCTTATACAGACCTAAAACCTATTATTTAATCATTACGATAAATAAAGTAGGTAGGTAATTAATATAGTTTTCATTTACAATCCTTGAATTTCAGGTACCCCTATGATACGAACCGGTCTCCAGCCTACGAAATTACGTACGCACATCAGGTATTTACTATTTACGCCTCATTATTTGGTAGCTATTTTATTTTCATGTCAATTTGGAGAGTGAATTGCATTTTGTTGGATATGGATATTACCAGAGAAGGTTTCACAAGAAATCGAAATATTTTTTCAACCATATATTTTGCAATGGTTTTCGGCAATGGTGTACTTTTCATTTTTGTTGAACAAAAAAATTATTATTTGTTCCCCAAGTAAACCCTATTGCCCCCCCCCCCCCCCCCCCTTCCATTTAATTTATAATTCCATGGGCTCACTAAGAATACTTAGTTATGTTTTTATTCCAGAGCATCGCACTATCGATCGCAGCTAGTCTAAACGTGAGCCTGGACACGATGATAACGACTCTGGTCGCCCTCTGTCGGTGTCGGCTGAAACTAACGGCCTTGGCGCTCAAGAACCTCTGTGAAGGCCTCGATTCTAATGGCATTGTAAGACTTTTTGAATAATTTCCACTGTTTTCACAATTACTCTAGTTTAACTTTGTTTTAAAATAATACTCGGAAACACTACATAAACAAAAGACAAAAAAAACGCAAAAGATTATGCATCGACCGGGAATCGAACCCGGGCCGCCCGCGTGGCAGGCGAGCATTCTACCACTGAACCATCGATGCTTATGTGGAATTCATCGAAATAGTTGATTTAAAGAACCTAGATTCGATGTAAACGGTTCCATATAATTTATAATTGCTTATCATTTTGTTTTTATCGTGTGTTTATAATCAGCACCTACAAAACGCTAAGGATGAAATGCTAACAGCCTCTCGCCTACAAGCTATGGTGACCCGCCACCAGGCGGCGCTGCGGTCGGCGGATCAAATCCAGGAGTGCTTCACAGAGCCGATCCTGGGCCAGTTCGCTGTGTCCCTGGTTATCATCTGTGTCACTGCGTACCAGGTGGCGGTGGTGAGTTAGACAAACAGGCAAATGTTCAAATATATTCATATACTAGCCGCTACTCGCGGCTGCACACGCGTTGTTTAAGGTTATTTCTATCCCATGGGAACTGATTTATGGGATAAAAAAGTAGTCGATTGCGCCCAATCGACTACTTTTTTATCCATTTTTATATGGTTTTTTTTATTTGGAGTAGATGGTTATCTGTCGCCACATCTACTCCAAATAAAAAAAACAATATTACAGTAATAAAAATTCGTTTTATTCCTGGCCTAGAACTATCTTTATGCAAAATTTCAGCCCGATCCGTTCGTTTTGGCGTGAAGAGGTAACAAACATTTAAATTTTCGCATTTATAATATGTATAAGTACTAAATGTGATCTATGTGAAGTGTAATGTGTTGTGATAAATAATGGTTGTCTATTAACACCGTGTTATCTAACGTAAGCTGGGACCGAATTCTGCTAACCAATCGCTTTACTATGCCAATGGTATCATCGACACAGATTCGTCCTTAGATGAAAGAAACTATAGATAGTGCGAATAATGCAAACATATTTAGTAACGCTATTTGCACGGAGAGATTGATAGAATAATAAATAATAAAAAATAAAATTCTTTAAATAAAATTCTTTATTTCGGACTACAATGATCCATAATTTGTTAGTAAGTTCGTATGCTAAAATGACCTTATATTAGTGTTAGTATTCCTTAGGTACTAAAATTAAATTAAAATGAAATAGATTAAAATGAAATGAAATAAATTACAATCTAAAAAATACATTAAATTAAATTATTGAATTAAATTAAATTGGATTAAATTAAATTATTGAATTAAATTATTGAATTAAATGAATGAGAATGTCTTCAACCTTGACTTTTGACACAAGTCCCTGAATCTGTAGTTTTTTTCTCATCAAAGGTAAAATGTCGAAACGTGTCTTTTTGAGATGATGCTTTTGTTAGGTGAAGCGAATAATTTATTGGAATTACGGGCCAGAGCTTGTGTCACCGGTATAAAACTTTTCTATATTGCACAAACGATGTTTATGGGTTGCGTTGCAAAGTCAAAGTTGTAGGGGGACCAACCACACCTACACTAAAAATACATCCCACACACTATTCTTCAAAAAATTGAAGCGAAAAAAATCAATAACATTTTGTTTCTTGTTTGATAATTACTATTTATAAAACTGTTTATGTATAAAATTTGACTTGTCTAAGTGCTTTTTTGCAAGCCTAAAAAAATATAGTTATTGACTTCGGACTTCCGTCACCATAAAAAAATAAACGTTTTTTTTTGTTTACTAGTTTTTGTCTGCAAACTAGTAAATAAAAAAACGTTTATTTTTATATGGTGACACAAGTTTATTTTATATAAAAAATATGGTACTAGGCACTGTTATACCGCACGATATAATTAATACTAGGTTAGGTGATATACTTATGTGATACACCGCAGCGCCGCCTGGTGGCGGGTCACCATAGCTTGTAGGCGAGAGCTGACTTATGGGATTAAAAAATAGAGTTCGTATGTATTAATTTAGTCTAGTTAAAGCTAAGATGAAATAAGAATACATCCATTCGAACTATCTCATTTGTAATATTACTAACTGTAGCTCGCGGCTTCGCACGCTTTTTTCAAGTAGCATATGTCCGTACTGGGCTACCGTTTACTGCCAAATTTAATAAAGATCCGTTCGTGAAAAGGTAACAGACAGACAGAATCACTTTCGAATTTATAAATTAGTATAGATAAATATAGATTAGTATGGATTATATAGTGTGATAGAGCTTTTTTTTCTTCATTTTTCAATCTAATGATAATTATTAATACTATTTAACGGGTATTTATCGCCTCGTGGAATCCAGTTATAGCAAAATGTACTCATCGTCGACCGGTTTCTCAGTGCGTCGCGGACACTGTTAGTGTTGTGTGTCGTCCGAGTGTGCAGATGGACATCCCTAGTTTAGAAAACTTAGTGAGGGTAGCTGCAAATAATGTTGCCCCTGCTTCGGAGAGGCGGTAGCTCCAGTACTCCAGTCATCCCGTGACCACGGCAGTGTGTAAACCTGTCGAAACGTTGAGAAAAATAGGTAAATAAACGCGATAAATACCCGTTAAATAGTATTAATAATTATGTGTTCAGATCGCGTAAGCTTAAAAATATCAATCTAATGATGTCCTATCCTATTCGCTTCATGACGGAATCCTTCAGCAGTCGTGGAATCCGCCAGAAGTTGACTCTTACTCTCGTCTCTCTGTTTCATTCCAGGAGCTTCAGCAACTCTCCAAGAATGTGGTGCGCATCGTCGCCATGACCACATACCTGCTTTGTATGATGCTGCAGGTCTTCCTCTACTGCTACCAGGGAAACCAGCTCGCTTTGGAGGTAGGCCGGAGTCAAAAGAGGTCAAGTTTACTATATTTTATCCTAAACCAATTAATATCTATCCAGTTTTGAATTGATCTTGATTTTATCAAGAGTGTGTGGTCATGTGGTAATCTGTTTAGTTTCGACCGAATGATTGACCTATCTCCGCTCCGTTTTATTCAGAAATTGGCTGTAGAATTATTCAAAACAAAGCATGCTGCCAAAAAAAACGACATAATCATTTTTGAACGGCTTTACCGTAATTTTCTGAATGCTCATTGACCGCAGCGCGGGTAATTGCAGCGATAAAAAAACATAGGCAGGTAATAATAGGTTATTGTTTAACTTGACTGTAATTTCGTACTTATCAAAGAATAGAAGCAACATTAGAACAAGTGTTTACAATTGTAACAATGGAGCTAACTACAGACTTCCAAAAATGTTGAGGTACCTCAACTGATCCATATCAATACAAGCCGGGCGCGTCCCCAAGACGCTGACTGCATTGCCCCGCGCTGTTTGAAAATGCTGATGCATTACGCCAGATACTGACCAGCTCTCGGGTCATCTGTCGCTTTGACCAGACGCCATCGTCATGCAACAACCAACCTTAAAGAGTTCAGAAAAAAGCAGCGCGTTACCTTTCATATCTCCCGTACCAGTGTTATTTATATATTTATTAAAAGTTTTGTACACCTATCTTTACAGGCACACCTAATGCGATGGTGTGCATATATTAATAATCACAATAATAATAATGAGAGTCACAATCTAAACCTATTTCATCATAATTTTAAAATTATGAATTAAAATATAACATTATAATAATACATTCTAAAAATAACTAAAAGTGATAAAAATTAAGGGTAATAAGAAAATAAAACGAATAGAAGAATAACAAATAAAGCACAAAAAAATAATTCTTGTAAATTGACCGAATTATTTTTTTGACTGAATTATAAATAATTAGGTCAAACAAGATTAAAACATAAAATAAATAATAAAACCTTACAAAAACTCAGGGAGCCGACAAACAGGTCTACCTTCTGCGCCAGTAGATTGAGTGTGCGGATGCAGCGCGTCAAGGGTGCGGTTGGTTGTTCCTCGCGGCAGAGCCAGTAGGGTGGGCCGCCTTCTCCGGTGCACGAATTCCCGGCACATTCAGCTCGTAAGGTACCAGTAGTCGCTGCGCTCGCCCGATCTAGAATGTGACCCTCACTAGCATCCATTTAAGAATGTAACCCTTCCTATCTCTAATTGTAGAGTGTAGAGATCAGCAGCGCCGCCTACGAGTGCCCCTGGTACCGGTTCTCAAGCCGCCTCCGCCGCGCGCTACTGTTGGTAATGGTGCGCACGCGCCGGCCTACCACGCTGACTGCAGGCAAGCTCACGCAGCTCTCGCTGGCTACCTTTACTGCGGTGAGTTCTTCACGTTGACGACCCTCCAACTCAGCACGTGGTTGTTGTAAGAGACTAAAGTGGTTGTTGTAAGAGGCTCTGCGCACATTATTATAATACCGCTACCACACAGCACAAAAACGTTCATTCAAATGTGGGTTTAAACTCGTATCTTTAGGTACATTTTACGGTTACAAAACGACTTCCCAGAAGCTTCAAACTAGTAATCCGCGAGTTGGCTGTGGATGAAATTCTCTCTGTTGCCGCGTCTTTTTATACGCAACTAGCAGTTGCCCGCGGCTTCGCAGGCGCTTTTCAAGCCAGTGGCCGTCGTTAGGAAACCATTTACTTCCCTGCCAAATTTTATTAAGATCCGTTGAGCCATTTAGGCGCGATAAGGTAACGGACAGACAGACAGAATTACTTTCGAATTTTATTATTAGTATGGATTAACATTTACATTATTATAAAACACTGTTTTAACCGGATTGATCGCGTATATTTTATATTTTGTTTATAATCTGACGTTTCGGAGGCTTTCAAACAAAATATAAAATATACGCGATCAATCCGGTTAAAACAGTGTTTTATATGAGTTCTCGCGAAAATAACCTTAGAATAGATATACTATGTACATTATTGTCAATTTGAGATCCTTCCTCTAATAAATATTGCTAAAAAAAACTGAAACTCGACGCCAAGCTAAGAGTTTTTTTTGTGTACCCTTTGAGCTAAAACACAGAAGACCAATGGCTTTTGGACGGTATCACTAGACACAGTTGGGTATAGGATAAGCTCAGATTTCAGTGATCTGTTAGGATGAACTCTTTGTCTAGATATGATTTAAATCTTGTAATTTGTTTTGCAGATTATCAAATTATCGTACACATTCTTCACAGTACTGCAGAATGTGGAGAATAGAAGAGCATAATAGTAGATTGTTTTACAAGGGACTAAACCATCCCATTATATACGAGGTTGTTATACTCCCGAGCGTAGCGAGGGAGGATGACAAGACCGAGTTATAATGGGTGGTTTTGGCCCGAGTAAAACACTCTACTTTTCACTTCGATTGCGAGAAAATAAAACAATTCAAAATTAGACAATTTTCAGAAATTTTATTAAAAATTAAATGTGCAGTTAGAGCAATTTTGAATGTTTAGTGATATGTTTTTCCCGGGCAATTTTATTTCGGTTCTCTGTGATTGGGATGTGTGTGTAATATTTTGAGTTGATTGTTGTGGAGTAAAAGTTGGAGAGACTCGACTCATGCTTGAGTTTCGTGCATTATTAAGATCTGAGTGCGGCTTCAGCTGAGTTGACATATTCATCCAAACGTTGAAACATTAGTGGGACGTAACTCCTGATAGGCTTTAACTATATTAAGGTATTCTCCACTGATGACAAATTTACGCTCTTTGTTTGTTTTCGTGTTCGGCAGACTCACAGCTTGTAGGTTTGTATCCGTTTCTACGTCTTCTAGCGTTATATTAGCAAGCTCTATTCCTCTGCATGCACCGCTGATTCCATAAATTAAAGCAACCTGTTGAACAAAAAAATAAGTGTGTTATTAATCGTAATAACCTAGGTACATAATTTAGGTATGTAGGTAGGTATCTATTTATTTAGTTTGAGTTGAGTACATAAGTAGTAGGTTACCTTTGTTGCCAAGTATTGTTTATTTGGAGCGTTATTTAAAAATGTTTCGATTTCTTGTGTCGTCAAGACTTTAGATTTTTTTGCCTTGTATCCAGTGGACAATTTCTTCAGTAAAGCCGTTAAATTTACATATTTTTTAATATCGACGTCGTGTCTCGTTTGTAAGGTCATTCTTAACATTGAATATGTGCTCCAAAGAGTCGACGATTTGAATTTTTTCGATAATTCATCAAAATAAGTGAGAAAAACCCCTTCTGTAAAAGAATCCACACGTTTCTCATCTCTCCATTTCATAAAATTTTCGTAACTCTTTAAATATATTCCACGTGATTTTGTCGGCAACAGATTCATAATTATTTCTTTGCCCTTTTCTTCCATTTGCATATTAGCATCTTCACTATCACTTGATGACATTTTTCACGTTCACAATTTGGAAGTAAAAGTCAGGAAGTTAAACGTAAAAGTTTGTGATTTGGAATGAAGAAAATTCTAGAGATTTAGCGCCAATACCATCTTTTTTTTTAAATCTCTATTTAACCCGCAACGAAAGAGTTCGCATTCTACCGTGAAGGGAAGAATCAACCTTCATAAAACATCACCAAGACGGTTCTATTTTCAAAAAAAAGGTTGACGGAGCACCAAGAAGTCGAGTTTTTATGTAAGAGAACGAATGCTTTGTACTGGCTGATGATTTTAGACAAAAATTAAAAAGAAAAATTACTTTTTAGCCCGAGGGATTAAACTCGAGTTTTAGGCCTGCTAAGCTACACTATTATGATACACTTTTCGAGCAAGAGAAGTGAAAAATTTATTTATTTATTTATTAATAGATGAGTAGCCAGTGGCTGATGTGTCTATATCAGACAGTGTCGAATTTAGTTATTGCGTATTTTTTTTAGTTTGTTATTATTGTTTCAAAATAAATTATTTCTCAAAATTATTGTTTTATTTTATCAAAAAACCTTCTTTTCTTCGTATACAAATGTTGGATCCCATTAACACTTTAATTGCCACCGAAGCACATGGACAACTTCCTCCTCCTGCAAGGGGCGGGGCGGCGGCTCGCTACTGCGGATATAGGATAGGTAGGATATAGGATAGGCAGTGAATGCGGTAAGACAAGTGTAAGATGTAGGTATTAATATTAGTATTAAGATCTTCTTAATCATGGGAATTAAAATATTTTTACCTCTGAGGCGCGATGGGCGAAGGTCTGCCTGCGACGCAGGTTACGGGTTCGATTCCCGCGTACGATCTGCAGATATTTGTTTCGGGTGCTCTTGTCGTTTATCTATGATAATAAAAAATATCTATCTGTGTATTGTATTATGTACCTATATCAGTTATCTAGTACCCATAACACAAGCTCTGCTTAGCGTGGGGCTAGATAATGCTGTGTGCATTATTACTATTAATAAATATTTGACGAATAATTGACAACTCTTTGTTGAAACATTCCCTGCAGTCGTCGAATTTTCTAAATCTTTATATGATTAGTATGCAGCATCGCGCACCTATCGGCACCGCGGCCCCGTGCGCGGGATTTCAGTAAATTGCCGTGAGGAAATGCGATGACTGCCGGTAATGCCCGCCGGCAGCGCCGATATAGCGCCTTCAGCTATAGAAACCTTGTAACCTGTCAGAAACTTTCGATTTCCTCCCCCATGCAGGTGTCATTCACGCTGACCATGTTTAGATTTATATCGACGCGAGAATCAAACCTGCTGTCAATTCAGCCAATCCGCTACATTAAAAATTATAATGAAAATTGTTTTAATTTGTTACAGAAATAGTTATATTATATGCGGTACAAGTTATAAAAAGGTTATAAATTATTACAGTCGTAATAAAATGTAATAATGTATTATTATTGTATTTTATCTTGGATTGGACTCGGACAGGCCCACATTTCGAAGACGTGACAGCTATTGTGTTTTATACAGCACGAGGAAGAATCTACGACATTTACTAGTTTAAGCTTTTTGTTAACAAACGTTTAAACTATTGTCAAATTGAAACAAGCGGATGAAAAACCGGCTGTAAATGTCAAGACATTTACAACATTTTGCTGTGTTACACAGCAAAATGTTGTTCTAGCAAACCATCAACAGCACCAAAGCCGCTGGCCTGGTGGCTCTACCAGCTTGGTGAGGCCATCGAAACAGGTGCCCAATTATGCCAAACCAATCTCTTAATTATGACAGTGGTCAAAAAAAAAATTAGAAAAAGTACAAAATCGATTACAACTTCTTCATAGACAAAATTGATATGACATGAGTATTTTGATTGTCAGTCGAACTGACAGAAAGAAAACAATAGCGTGGAATGAGTTGAAGTTGAGCATTGTGCAAGTACCGCATCGAATCGTAGCTGAGTTAGCTGTCAACTATCAGTACACTTTAGAATAATGACAGAAATAATCATGTTTTTCCGGCCTACGTGTCTGATAATTTATTCTATGGGGTATCTAACAAAGCCTGAGTAATTTTGTAAGTAAGTTTCGTGAGAAAAGAACGTGACCTTCCAGTGACATATTTGAAGTGTGTATTCTTTAGTTCGGTATAAATAATTTTGTATATCAGAATGGCATTTTCGGCAAAGTGGCGGGTAAATTTGTAAATATGCTTGTACATTTAACACTACTGTAGTAAGAAATTAATAAATCCCAAAAATTTACGATCTCGACGGGATTCGAACCCGCACCTCCCTTCAGCGCAGGGTTGCTCTTTTTCCAACTAAGCTACGTGATCTTATCTAGTCGACCCGTAAATCTTTGGGAGTTCTTTAGGCACTTACGCCGTCAGCGCCACCTACAGAGGAAACAATGAAGTTATCCAATTCTGCTCAAAGACCAAATTTACATTTAGTTCTTTGACGAGAGGTTTTGCCGTTGCTTGATTCTAAGGTTTTTATTTATTATAGTACTCTGGGTAATTTCTAAGAAATTAATAAATCCCAAAAATTTACGATCTCGACGGGATTCGAACCCGCACCTTCCCCTTCAGCGCAGGGTTGCTCTTTTTCCAACTAAGCTACGTGATCTTATCTAGTCGACCCGTAAATCTTTGGGAGTTCTTTCGGCACTTACGCCGTCAGCGCCACCTACAGAGGAAACAATGAAGTTATCCAATTCTGCTCAAAGACCAAATTTACATTTAGTTCTTTGACGACAGGTTTGCCTGCGCTGAAGGGGAAGGTGCGGGTTCGAATCCCGTCGAGATCGTAAATTTTTGGGATTTATTAATTTCTTAGAAATTACCCAGAGTACTATAATAAATAAAAAACCTTAGAATCAAGCAACGGCAAAACCTCTCGTCAAAGAACTAAATGTAAATTTGGTCTTTGAGCAGAATTGGATAACTTCATTGTTTCCTCTGTAGGTGGCGCTGACGGCGTAAGTGCCGAAAGAACTCCCAAAGATTTACGGGTCGACTAGATAAGATCACGTAGCTTAGTTGGAAAAAGAGCAACCCTGCGCTGAAGGGGAAGGTGCGGGTTCGAATCCCGTCGAGATCGTAAATTTTTGGGGTTTATTAATTTCTTAGAAATTACCCAGAGTACTATAATAAATAAAAAACCTTAGAACTACTGTAGTAGTTAATTACCGTTTCTGAAAATTAAAGTAGGTATGTGGTCACGGAGACAAGACCACAGGTGGAGTAAGCGCTCCTGACTGAATGGCGTCCAAGAACAGGGTACAGAAGCGTCGGACGTCCAGCGGCGAGATGGGCAGACGATATAACAAACGTCGGCGGGTGAACCTGGATCAGATTGGCGCAGGGCCGTGTGAAGTGGCACCAGAATTTGGACGCCTATGTCCAGCAGTGGGGGAAGTCGGGTTGTGGATGATGATGATGAGGTATGTGGTATTCAAGCACCACAAACGGAGCTGTGGGCTGTAGTTAGTACGCAACATTATTGAAAGTATTCAATCGAATAAGTAGTTTTAGCAGTTTTTAATAGTTGGAAATGAAAATGTTCCTGCGATAAGGCCGCCATTTATTCTAAGCATTTTTTTTTGTTGTGTGTGCTATAATAAAGTGTTTTCTATCTATCTATTTTTCTATCCTGTCATTATATTGTGCAAATTTTTGTGAGAGTAATAATATCTGCTAAATCGGAAGGTTTCATTGACATCTTTGACTTAAGTTTTCCTAATTAAAAAGGGTGGTACCCTTGGGATCCAGAATCACTCCCTTTCGGCTTCATCATAAGCCCTTCTCATCATCATCATCATCTCATCTTTCGGCTTAGTACACATGTTTCATGGCACCCTGTACACCACGTCATCTTCAAACTTAATTGACAGGAATGCTGATCGTCCGTTTATCTTTCAAAGAACACCACAGACCTAAGAAAGCCTTAAGCTTAAGCTTACGAGTCTAACCGGCATATAACAAGGTTGTAGCCCATAACACCTTGTATAGTTCCACCGAAAAAATTGTGAATTTAGTTCACCTCGTCTTTCTCCCGTGGTTTTAGCATCATCCAATAGCAGCACACGGGTGGAGGGCGTGGGTATCATGTCATAGCTACACACTGTTATCCTGCGATATGACTAAGTCTATCGATGGATATCTACAGAGATAATAACTATTAAGGCATATTATTTTATCAACGATAAGATTTTCATGAGATCCCCGAAAGTAGTAGGTAAGTAAAGGCGAGTTTACAAAAAACTTGCTACTGATATTTAACTTGTGGAGTAACCCATGTCACTAAAAGTGTGAAACAATAAAACAACGGACATGAAGTCATCGACCCGAACACAGAATGTTAATAACGTACAAATATTCTAAAGGTTAAGATCGCTGATTGGTTGACAGGTCAAAAACAAGCGGCGGCGCTTGTACCAAGAAACAAGTTATTTTGGGGCTATTAGAAACGAATTGTCAAACGGTTGGTCTATATTAAGCTGCTTCTCACCACAGCTTTCTGTTGCCGATCTGTGACTTGAGAATAGAATAGAATTGCATTTATTTCGACACACACAAGTATGTAAATAACTACATAAAAAAACATAGAACAAGGAGGTCCATAAGCTAAATTACATTATCAGCATTATTTAAGTCAATAATCATCAATCGAACTACAATAAGGAAAACGACTTAATTGGAAGAAAATTAAAAAAATCTCAATTAACATTTTTCTATTCCGCTTTTCCCGCGAGCTCTTAGGCACCTCTGAGCGGTGACTGGGGTCAATAAACGACGGACATCAACATTATAAAAACAACGTCAAATTGAGAACCTGTTCCTATTTTTGAAGTCAATAATATATACAACTAGACGGTACTTATTAAGTGTGTGTAAAGTGTGTGCAGGTACATAGAAATACTATTATTTTGGCACACATGTAGAAATAAAACAATGTGCACAAGTCCTTACCATAATAAAAGTGGGGATAAATACCCATAGACGGTACCTCTCAGAGCAGTCAGCAGTACTCACCGCTACGATGAAGGCAGCGCTTCTGTTGATCGTCATCCTCGCGTGCGCGCGGGCATGCTACTGGAACCGCGAGTGCCCCTACCTGCCGCATTCTACGAAGTCTCCCTATGACGAAGTGAGGGGAGACATCAGAGACCTGCCTAAGCCGGATAGTAAGTAATTTAGCTCCGTACCCTATCCTACTAATACATGCTATAAAGATGATGCTCGTGAGAAGAAAACACTAAAACTAGATCTTCACTTTCCATCAGGTGGCATTGTGGTCAAACGAAGGTCTTTAACTATAAAAAAAAACTACAGAATGGATCGATCTGAAATTTTGCTCACATAAAGTTCTGGAACTGGAACTAGGCTTCTTTTTCAAAATTCAATAAATTCAAAATTCAATAACTTTATTCCTTTTTGCTTATAAAATAAGCACTTAGACAATAATAATTTAAACAAATAATTTTATTAAGAAATAACACATGCGAAGCCACGGACAGAAGCTAGTAGTGTATATAACTTATTAGTGCTGAAAATATTGGATAGTACTTGAATGATAATACAATAAATACAAATAATGTTGGTTCTGTATTTTTGTCTTTGACAGCGTTGACGCGAAGTGTTGCACGGAGAGAAGGGAAACTGTTTCTGTTATGATCTGTAAATATAGTTCCGGGTCTAGATATTTTCTGTGTTTTTGCCATAATGGACCACTACCAGACTAGTAGTCTGGTAGTAATGGACCGTAACTGATGGACCATTACGTACCTGCGTCCTGCGTGAGTCGTACATCATCATTATTATTTAGTAATGCTAAGCCATTCCAGATGGATGATTTCTTTCTTTTTGCTGTTCCTGTGGACAACACAAGTTGCGTTTACTTTTGGGCTTAGGCCCAAAAGCCGTTTAGCCAAAAGTTTATTGATGCCGATTTAAACGTCCATTATATTTATCCCTTGCTTTTTTATAAGTTACTGGATTTTTTTCCATTTATTTTCTTTTAAACAACTCCGTAGATATTACATAAAAAAAAGCAAACCGGTCTAGCCGTCTTTAGGGTTCCGTACCTCAAAAGGAAAAAAGGAATCCTTATAGGATCACTTTGTTGTACGTCTGTCTTTGTCAACGCAATCAAAAGTTACAGCCGTTTATGCTAATTTTTTTGAATTTTCAAGGGAATCACGTGAGCACAAAACCGTTAGGGTACATCCCGTTGACCTAGAATCATGAAATTTGGTGAGAAGCAAGGTCTTATAGCACAAGTAAAGGGAAAAATCCGAAAACTGTAAATTTGTAGTTTATTCACAGAAAAATGTTTTGTTACGGAACCCTCGTTGCGCGAGTCCGACTCGCACATGACGTTTTATTTAGTCTTAGCGAGACAAAAGCTACTCCACAAGTAGACAAAAAAAAATAAGTTAAGAGGAAATCAATAACACCTTTAATAAGTTAACAAAGAAAATTACAATCAAATAATAGAATTAAATTAAAACTAGTACATTTCATATTTCATAATAATTTATGGTAGATATAAGAAATAAAGGTTTTTTTGATTTGTTAAAGCCAATTGTATGTGTGTGTTTTATGTGACAAATAAATAATTTACTTACTTACTAAAGTTATTGCACTCTGTAATAGATTTATATAATACAGATCAACCTTTGTTTGACCACCATTTCATCTGCTGGAAAGTGAGTGCAATGTTGCCGACGACGTATCATGAAGGTCTCGAAGACACCTGATCACTCATGGTTTGGAGAGACACACCCAGGTTGTATGTAATGTAATAATATTACCATTGCAGATTGCGATGCCATCAGCGTATGGACCCTGAACCGGCACGGCAACAGAAACCCTGGCACCAGCGTCACTGAGGATGTCAAGTACATCGCCTCACTGAGGGAGGAGATCATCGCTAGCTTCGAGGCCGGGAGGAGCCAGTTGTGTTCAAAGGTGAGGGGGTTTCAAGTATATGTCACAGAATAACTATTTAGTACTGAAGGGTCTCATCTATGTTAATCAGCCCTTGTTGACCCGCTGGTGGGTCTGGCGGCCGTTTGTGTCATTTGCCAAAAAAGTAAATCTTACAAATATTGCCTAAAGCAGCCGAAATTTTATGAAGTTTTTTGATTTGAAGATCCTATATAAGAAAATGAAATTCACATTATTTTGTTATCTAAGATCTTCAACGCTACTTAACAGATCAAGGTGAAATTTGGTGTAGGTACATTTAGAACATAGCCTAACTTAGTTAATAAGCCATTCTACCAATAATACCGACGACCTCTGTGGCGCGGCGGGCGAAGGTCCGCCTGCGACGCAGTAGGTTGCGGGATCGATTCCCGCGTAAATCATTGTATTATGTATATCAGTCATCTAGTACCCATAACACAAGCTTTGCTTAGCTTGTGGCTAGATGATGCTATGTGGATTGTGTCCAGCATTATTTATTTATTATTTATTCATAATACGCGTGCATAGCCGCAGGCAGAACCTAGTTCAGGATAAAACAGTCTCATAATCACTTTCTATCGTAAAAATATTGCTTACCTGCACTCTGGGTATCTCTAAGAAACGAAAAAAGTTCCCAAAAATTTTCGAGTTCGGCCACCGGCGGCGGCGGCGGCGCTACAGTCCGTAAGAGATCCCAAAGATTTTCGATGGAACAGACTAAGATTTAGTGACTTATTTGTTTAGAGCACACCCGTACTGAGGATGGGGCGCCGGTTCGAGTCTCGCCGAAATCGGATTTTTTTGGGAACTTATTTAATTTCTTAGATATTGCTTGTTTTCTCTTTTTAATTAATTTACTACCCCACACTCAAAACTTAACCTCTGATTGTGGTTTTATGTTCACAAACCTACATAATACTTAATTTTTTAGAGTTGTGTACTTATGTGTAAACTCATCTGACGACTCCATTGTATTGTGTTGCTCACTAGGTCTTAAGAACAATTTTGCTGTAGCTCTTTGCATTGGATAATAAATAATTCTATTCTATTCTATTTAACTTCTCAACGCTCTCCTAGACGACAGCCCCGATTTTGACTTGTTCGCCGACAGGTGGACTAAATTATTGAGAGTGTTTTTTGTTTTGTGAACGTCATAATTAATTTGTGTTTTAATTTGTGTGTTAAAATGTTTTCTTTTCATTAATTTTACTGACATCTTTCAAGCACTCTGTGCTATGTGTAACTGTCTTTATTTTTATTAATGTAATTAGTTTCATTTACCGTTTTAATTAAATAAATAAATAAACTTCTCGCACGTCTACACATTTGGGTGATTCACCAACTGGATACAAAAGACTTGACAGACGTATGTCCAGTTGGTGAAACTCAAAATTAGTATCGCTTATTATTTCGTCATCTGGACACGCCAAGATTTTTATGTCTCGTCGTTTTGTTGAGATTATATCTTACCAATCCATTTTCTAGGACATCGACAACTTCAGAACCTGGGCATGGAACTCCACATTAGAAGAGTCTCAGTCTTTCCTCACTGGCACAGGATACGAAGAGCTCTACGACATCGGTTCCAGGATGCGTCAAGCGTACCCCCACCTACTCGAAGGCTCAGAATCTGACTACTACTTGAGGCCCACCACTGAGCAACGGACCATCACCAGTGCTATGGCGTTTGCTCATGGGTTCTTTGATGGAAGCAACGTGACGGTGCTGCCCGATGATCCTAGGAGTGGGGATAATGTAATTAGGGTGAGTATTGATGTAAAATTACATTTTTTAAATAATTTACATTTTTCGTTAAAACATTTGAAAAATGTATATAATTTTAGGACGAGGAAACGGATAACGATCAGGAAAATGGAAAAGATTTAGGTAACAAGATAGATAATTTTTAAGATAACAGCCACTTGTCTCAGCTGTAGGTACTCCGGGAGATCCAAAGCAATCGAGTTTTAGAAATCTTATCTTATCTTCTTCCACTAGTGGACAAAAAATTTATCTGGACAAAATCAATAACACCTTGTTTCTTATATTTGATAATTATTACTATTTAGAAAGTTGTTTATAGTATACAATTTGACTTGTCTAAGTGTTTATTTAGGTAAGTCTTAAGAAATGACCGTTATTGATATTTGTTATTTGAGATGGTTAACCTGGCGAATTTGATAGCTATCAGTTCGAACGCCTGACGATGATAGAATCTTTATTTCAGCCCTACGAGAACTGTGATAGGTACCAAGAAACAGTGAAGTCGAGCCAGCTCCTCGACGACCAGATGGACACTTACTATGAAACTGCTGAATTTATTGCTGTAAGTAGTTCCTCCTCAAATTATTCTACTAGTAAAGCCTTCGTCATCATAAGTGATAGAGCCATGGAATACTATCACAGTCTACATATGTTAATCGATCGATCAAGACGTGTTTTGTTTTGTAGGAATACGAACCGAACCGAACCAAAGCATAGCTAAGCAGTGTATACTAGGGCTCACTAAAATTTCATTGCTTTAAAGCGATCCTAATTGTAATTTTTGCTGCTCGTAATCCATACTAATATTTTAAATTCGAAAGAAATTCTGTCTGTCGGTCTGTAACCATTTCACGCCTAAACGGCTGAACGGATCATGATGAAATTTGGCAGCGAGGTAAATGATGGTATCCCGGGGACGGACATAGGCTACTTGAAAAGCGTGTGCAAAGTCACGGGCTACAGTTAGTAATAAATAATGCTGGGCAATCCACACAGCATCATCGAGCCCCAAGCAGCAGGCTGATATATAATACATAGTGTAGGTAATCATAATTGTAAAAAAAAGATAATTGTTGTTGTATTCCTCACATTTTGGTTTGTTCTCAAAAGCACAGTTACAAAAGCATCCGTTCTAAATTTCACCAATACATCAAGCCGTGTTTTTTTTTACGAATCACATCATCTTCGTCTAAAGACTCACCCCTAAACATAGGCCTCCTCCAAAGATTGTTACAATCACAATGCCCGAAACTGTACTAATTGTATATTAAAAAATGTACTATTCCACCCTTCTGAATTGTTAAAGAATATAATAGTATAGTTTATAGGAAAGAACACATGTCATTTCTTACTTTTATATTTTTTGCAATATTGTTATACCTACCTAACTCCCTCACTTTGGTAGCTCTGTCAGCCATCTTGTTACCGGCCTCTCCATACGTTTCGTTTCTCCCTAGCTTCAAGCTACGTCCCTTTCTTATAAGCTATCTATATTATACCCTCAGGTCCAGAACACCGTCCAGCAGCGTCTCGGCCTCACCACTCAGCTGACTCCATCCAACATCTACGCCCTCTACGAGCTGTGCCGCTTCGACCGCTCCTGGAGCGACCGCCACCAGTCGCCGTGGTGCGCTGCCTTCTCCAACCATGATCTGGTGGTGCTGGAGTACAGAGATGATGTGCGGCATTATTATAGGAATGGATATGGGTCATGGGTTAGTATTAGTGACGCTAATGGCATCACATGGTTGATTACATCGCTCCTATCAGATAAACAAAAATCAAAAAATATTTTAGTAGAATTTGGCGTTCTTGATTTTTATGCTTAGAACACGATTTGGTTTGGATTTTTATGGAAATTCAAAACAATTTGTACTCTCCCCGGTACTTTGCATGTGCTTTTCCACAATGAAAAGCCTATATGTCAGTAGGTAGACCTTTCTACTATATCTATCGGTATTAATGCTAAATTTCAGCTGAAAACTTTAGTACTTTTGATATGCAGAGGTTTGGATGGATGAATGTTATCCATCCAAACTGTCACACATACCTATAAATAAGTATTAAGGTGAAATTGATTATATGTAAAGTAAATTCAATTTCATTCAAAATCTGAGCAATTTCTTATCACTCCATCCAGGTGAACGTGAACCTAGGAGGTCCAGCAATGAAAGATCTGTACGAGACCTTCGAGGCCGCCGTCCAGGCCCAGTCCGGCCAGGGTCGGAAGCTCACTTCCTACTTCACCCACGACACTATGCTGGAGATGGTTTGGTGCGCGCTTGGCATCTTTAAGGATCCCAACCAGTTGGAGGCTTCTTTCAGGAACCCCAGTCGTCTTTGGCGGACGAGCTTTATAGGCGCCTTCTCTGTCAATATGATTGCGGTTTTGAACAGGTGAGAAAGTAGTCACATGTTACATTTACATCTACAGTTTTGGTTCGGGACCCACTACGCTAGACGAGATTTACTCGAGCCTTCTCTGGACCTTTGGATTTTGAATTGAAGATTAGAACAGGATGCAAGGTATCCTTCCTATGTTACCATTCCGGGATTGAGTAGGTAAATCCCAAAACCTCCTATTGGGCTCCCCTACTATTTTATCTGTTCTTAGTACAAGTTTGTATGCAACCTTCAATCTAAAGGCTTTTTAAGGCGGTACATACAATATGCCCAGTGGGATGACGCGCAAAATCTAGCAAAATCGCTGCCGCTCTAGATAGGTAATAAGTGTAAGCCTCGAAGTGAGAATGCTTGCGGTTGATTGATTGTTTTTGGTTTCATACAAATTACAACATTGTAGCTATCGAATACCAAGATAAAAACTTGCACTTGGTACCATCTAAGTGGTATTTCAGTAATCAGATGTTAAGTGTTCTGGAGTGTCATATTGCAGGTACAACCTAATAATAAATGACACTTACCTACCTAGGAATACCATCTAGCTAGATAAACCCTAATAAGTAATTGTGTATTTCTTTTTGTTATTCTGCACCATGAAAATTAAAAAAAACATTAGCAATATTCTGGGCGGAAATATTGGATGATGCGAATTATGCATGAGTAAATATAGTGATTTACCGTAATTGTTGGATAAGTCGTGGATTTTTGATTGTAAAATCATAAAAAGAAGTCAATAATAATAATAAAAATTTTAAAAGATAAGGGCTTGTCTTCCAGCCATTAAAGTAAGTAAGTAAGTAAGTAAATTATTTATTTGTCACATGAAACACACACATACAATTGGCTTTAACAAATCAAATTTTTACATAATTTAAATAAAAAAGGTAAAAAACAGGATGTAGAGGCACTTCTTAACCGGATAATCGGGCTTAACACATAGAACCTACAATACAAAGCACAATACAATACAAAGTTTACTATCGTAACCAAATATACGCGTGTGTAGCAGTGGCAAATGGGTAATAGCTCAGTGATAATATTGCTCTATGAGCAAACACTGATTTTCAGCTATCACCTTCAAAGTAAAAATAATAGATATCTATAATATGATTAGACTATGGACGTTATCAACCAATAATCGAAGTACCTCATCCCACGCTGTATTGTCGTGTGACACGGAGTGTCCACTCTACACGTGAGACGTGCACGTATCTAAGGTAATTTATGATAGCAATACCTAGTAAGCTACACTATTACAATACATAGGATTTTGCATTCTTCTTGTTATCTGGTCGTCTATTTCACAAAAAGATATCGAAGTACCGAAACGAATATGAATACTATCGCTGATAGTATTCATATTACATACACTACACTTAGCTTAGACCTAAGGAACGTGGTAGAGCGTGAACTCCACATTACGATAGATAACCACTGCATTTGATGACTTGACAGCTCCGTCGTTTGGTTCCGAATTTGGTAACAACAAAAGCTATGGAACACTGGAATGACAATTGGTAGAACTAACTAAGAAAACCACCCTGTTTTAAAATTGCAGTAAATGCCCGAGACACGTTTCGCACAGCTTAATATTTATATCTGTTGGATACTGTAAATAAAACATAAAATAAATGTAGCCCGATTAACGTATTACATATTATTTCACATTATATTTAGACTTAGATAGGCAAATAATATTGTATTACATTTTAAGGATTATACAAACTTACTAGTGGTTTATTCCCGCTTCTTTTACTTGTGGACAAAAAATAGAAGCGAACAAAATCAATGACATTTTGTTTCTTGTTTGATAAATTTCTATGTATAAAGTTGTTGTTTATGAATAAAATTTGACTTGTCTAAGTGCTATTTTGAAAGCCTAAAGAAATGAAGTGGTTGACTTTTGACTTTTATAACTTTTTACAGGGAAAAAGTTCGATTGCCAGAGATCAATATCCCAGCTATAGCTGAATGTAAATATATTTTCCAGGTGCCAAGAAGCTGACGGAAGTACCTTCAGAGTGCAATTCTTCATAAATGAGAAGGAGACAGAGCTATGCCCTTTAGAAGGCTGCACCTGGCAGCAGTTCCAGGACAGGTTCCAGCGGTTCAGAGACGCTAATTTGGACTTCTGCAGCATGAACTACAGAGTCCCAGAGCTGGAGGGCAATAGGTCTGTGGCGACGGGGGGAGTTGTGTCACTGGTAGCGGCTAAGCTTGCTATGTTAAAAATGTTGAGATAGTTATAGGTTGGATTTTATCTTCAAGATGAGATAACGAAAAAGTGATAGTATTTTTAAGATATTCAGTGATGTACATTTACTATTATGAGAAAAATAATTAAGTGTTAATAATATTTTGTAAGGCGCCTGGTTCCTAATTCCACATAATTATTTAATTGAATTAATTTATAATTTTAGCATTTTTTACCTTTGATGGAAAAATCTACGGACGCGTGTCAAAAGTCTCTCCTTGCAGATAGCACCGTAAGCTCTATCAAGTAGAGCATCTTTCATCAATGTACGGCGACGATACCATTGTCATAGTTGATTACGAGAATTTGGCCCCTGTTCCTTTCGTTATGTATGGGTGCGTGTTTCGGTATGCAGCTGCGAAATTTCGACAGTTTTCAACGAAAGATATATAATGTTGCTCATTTCATTTTTTGAAAGCTATCGAAAAGTAGCTACCCTAGACCTCGCTGCCTAGACAGTGCCTACTTAAGTTCTAGATTTCTACCTAGTCCTAACCGCAGCCTCATTAATTATACTATTTTGTCTTCAAGACCTCGCTGCCTAGACAGTGCTTACTTAAGTTCTAGATTTCTACCTAGTCCTAACCGCAGCCTCATTAATTATACTATTTTGTCTTCAAGACCTCGCTGCCTAGACAGTGCTTAATTAAGTTCCAGAGTTCTACCAAATCTGCTATGCACATTTTCCAATATAAGGCTGCTTTGGGTTTTCGATGATACAATAGTAGCAAATAAATAAAACTTCATTTTTAAAGTATTTTATGACAACGATATCGCTTTATTAGATGTCAACAGTGGGTGGGAGAGGCTCGCGCGCCGCAGCGCGGTGCGGGGGTGGTGGGCGTGTCTCGGAGTCCATGCGCGGGCGCAGCGCTCGAGCCTCCCTCTCCCGCCCTCTCGATACATACTCCACGGTAATAAATAATATAAATAATAAATATCAACAAGTTACAAAATATCCTTTCGTAAAAAGATTAGATACCTAACAGTGTATATTTTTTTTATTTGGCTTACAAAAATTTTTACAGTTTTCTCGTTTCACGTTTCGTAACACGCTAACAACTGTTATGTATAAAAAGTTACATTAACGAAAAATCTGTACAGTCCGTTTTGTTTTTGGTTTGGAACGTTTAGAAATCTTCAGGCGCCAGGTCGAACCTAGGTGGGAAGGTGCCGAAACCGTCGCTCAGGGCGGGGCGCGTGCGCTGGGGCTGGAAACAAACGAAATAATGTCAGTACTAGTCAACCAGCCCCCTCCGATGTAGCTACACAATGACATTGAATTCAAAGCCCACCGATTTTCATGACAGCTGATCCTTATCGCCGATAGAACAAAACAAAAAAGTTACAGAGATCGCAAAATCTAACTAAAGTTCGGTTAGCTTCGGCTTCAGTTCGAATCTAGTTACAGGGGGCTGTCGCTCATACACTACGTGCAGGATATCATGCTAAACATGCCGATATATAAGTACATAAATTCCGGTAAAATTATAATAGGGGTATAACAAAATAAATATGGGGTAAACTAGTGTCTACTTGGCACTGTTCTGGGTGCTCTGGGGAGCGTGCAACCAAACGTTGCCAACTTACATAGTCTCCAGTGCTGATTTAGGGACGTCCTTTAACGGACGCCTGAATGAGAGAAATAACCTTTAGTTTCTACATGGTATTTGTAATCAACTTGGAATATAAGATACAAGTAAAGAAAAGTCAACCAGCTTGTAGTTAGAGAAAGTGACTATAGTGGTTGCCTGTGGAAAGATCTGCTAATAATAGTGAGACTCACCGCCGGACTGACTCCTCTCGCTGTGGATCCTGCGCGTCCCTTGCCACGGAACTTGCTGATGGCCTGCTCGGCGAGGTCGGCCCTCTCCTCAGCCTCCTCCAACTCCTGCTGCGCCTTGCGGAACTTGGCCAAGTTGAGTGCGGCAATTTCTTCCGCCTCCTCGATCTGCCTCTTGTAGGTCTTGATCTTCTGTTGTAGTTTGTCTACCAGGTCTTGCATACGTTCGTGGTTCTTGCGGTCCTCCTCAGCCTGGAAGCTGAGCTCCTTGATGCGCCTCTCGGATTTGCGGAGGTTCTTCTGCGCGTCAGCGTGTCTCCTCTGTTCGCCGTCAAGCTCGTTCTCGAGCTCTCTGACTCTCTGTTCCAGTTTCTGGATGGCCTTCTTGCCTCCCTTAAGCGCGTTAGCCTCGGCCTCGTCCAACCTGACCTGCAGTTCCTTGATCTGTTGCTCGAGGGCCTTGCGGAGTTTCTCCTGGGTCTGGGCATGGTCCTGCTCGGCGCGCAGCTCGTCGGCGAGACGCGCGGCGTCCACCATCGCCTTCTTGGCCTTCTCTTCGGAGTTCTTAGCCTCGTTGAGGAGCTCGTCGAGGTCGGCATGCAGGGTCTGCAGCTCGGACTCGAGCTTCCTCTTGGCGGCGGACAGCGAGGCGCTCTGCGCGGAAAGCTCGTTGAGCTGCTCGTGAGCGTCTCCAAGTTCCTGCTCGGCCTGGCGGCGAGCGCGGTCGGCCTGTTCCAGCAACGTGCGGGACTCTTCCAGCTCGTTCTGGAGGGCGTTGGCGCGGCGCTCCGAAATACCAAGCTGTTCGCGGGCATCGTCGCGGGCGCGCTGTTCCTCCTCGAGGGCGGTCTGGAGGTCCTTGATCTGGGCCTGGTAGCGCTTGATGTTCTTCTGGGCTTCAGCGTTGGCCTTGTTGGCGTGGTCGAGAGCGATCTCGAGCTCGTTGATGTCGGCCTCAAGCTTCTTCTTCATGCGCAGGGCCTCAGCCTTGCCCTTAGCCTCGGCTTCGAGGGAAGCCTGCATAGAGTCGAGGGCGCGTTGGTGGTTCTTGCGTGTGTTCTCGAACTCCTCCTCCTTCTCCTGGATGCGCCTGTCGATCTCCTGCCTGACCTGTGACAGCTCCAGCTGAGCGCGCAGGACCTTGTTCTCCTCTTGTTCGAGGGCGGCCTCGGCCTCCTCAAGCGCGGCTTGGAGCTCGTCCTTCTCAGCCTCTAGACGTTTCCTGGCCTTCTCGATCTCGTGGATGTTGCGGCCACCTTCTCCGATCTGGTCAAGCAGGTCTTTGACCTCGTCAGCGAGGTTCTTGTTCTCGCGGCGTACGGCCTCGAGCTGCTCTTGGCCTTCCTCGTACGCACCCTTGAGGCGGAAGAGTTCGGTGGAGTAGTTGCGGCATTCCTTCTGGCTGGCGTCGAGCTCAGCGGCGAGGTCATCGACCTTGAGCTTCCATTCTCCGATGATCTTGTCGAAGGCCTTCTGTTTCTTCTCGGCGGCGTTGGCAATGGCGGTGGCACGGTCAACTTCGAGCTGCAGGTCCTCAACCTCGGTGGCGAGGCGCTGCTTGGTCTTCTCGAGAGCCACAACCTTCTGGTTGAGGGACTCGATAGTCTCCTCGGCCTCGGCGAGGCGAGCCTGGAGCTTGCGCTTGGCCTCCTCGAGCTCTTCGGAGCGGGCGACGCCCTCGGACTCGTACTTGGAGCGCCAGATCTGGGCCTCGGCGTTTGCCTTTGAAAGCTGGCGTTGCAGGTCAGCCTTGCCTTCGGCTTCCTCCTCGACTTGCTCGCGGATGTTGTCCAGGTCGTGTTCCAAGTTGCGGAACTTTCCAAGGAGGGTAGCGCGTTCCTATTAACATAATGAAAGTACTATTTAGCCATAGGTCCAATCGGTGAAATAACATGATTCGTTTTTATTTGCATGAGTGCTTACCCTGGCTTCCTCGTCGGCCAGCCTCTTGGTGTCCTCGAGCTGTGTGGTGAGCGACACCTTGATCTTGGAAAGCTGAGACACCTGGGACTCGGCCTCCTCCAGCTGGCGGAGCAGGTCTGAGTTCTCAATGGACAGCTTCTTCTTGGCGGCATCCAGGTCATTGAGGGTGCGGTTGGCCTCGTCGGCCTTGCCCTGTACCTCGTTGAGCTGGTGCTGCAGCTGCTTGACGATCTTCTCCTGGGCAGCCTGGAAGGAGTAACAAATTTAAGTAGATGCAAGGAAAGGTCTATCTTTTGTAGTGTGGAGTAGTTTGGGCCAGTCAGAAATCAAAGAGCATGCAATGTTTTTGTTTTTTATATGTATATAACTATCGAGTTGACTATCTCAGTAATTGGTAGGTCGGGAAGAATTTTATAGTTGTTTGTTTGTGCTACGAGTAACTTTTCTAGTTAATAGAAATCCTAGTTGGTTAGTTAAGGTTAACTGTTCTTAATAAAATTGTTTTGTTAAAGGAATCGAAACTCAAAATTGTATGTTAGTAAAAAACAAAACAGTAACAACGCAGATGACTACCTACGTACCTATTAAGTAGTAACTGACTCAAGATGAATTATAAAGTCCATCAAAAGGGCTGTTGTTTGGTTTAATAAAAAAAGCATTCAGGTTTAATAGAACACAATTCACTCAAAGCAGTATTAGCTTTTGCATTGTATGGTATGAATTTTATTAATCGATATTAGTGTGTAAATGGTTTTGTAAAAACAGAATGGGATTTGATAAGTGTTGATGTGTTTTGTTTTAAATTAGCTCCTTCATTGCGTAAGCTGCGAAGCATTGTCGGCCCTGCAAGGCTGCAAACATTGAATCATAATCTCTGTCTACCTTCTCGTTGGACAAGTGGTCGACTCCGGCACGGAGGTCATTGACTTCGCTAAAGTATTGAGAGCGCTCTTTCTCAGCCCTGGATAGATTACATAACATTTTAGTATTCATTCAGGGACAATCGTGTAGGGGATCCTAGTCAAATAAAATATCGTATGTCAAGTGTGTGCAATGTCTCGGATAGAAGGGTCCATGCAGGGTCACCCCGTGCGGTGCCATGCCTCGGGACGACATGTTACCTTCTCCCGGGCTACTTGATCAACAGCCGCGCGCGTGTTGTTAAGCTCGCTGTAGCAAGACGCACGGTCGTGCTCTGCCCTGGATTTCGCATTCAAGTCAATAAAAAATATCTAAACTTATTTCGGGATGTCTATAAAACCGCAGACGTTCAGTCGTTAATCGAGATATTTATGGGGAATCTTAAATTATACGAGATCGTTAAAAATACCCACTTGGCCTTGAGCTTGTTGAGCTGGTCGAGCTGCTCGCCCATCTCGCCGACGGCATCGTTGTGCTTCTTGCGCAGGTTGGCGAGGGTGGACTCGTGCTGGATGTTGGCCTCCTCGAGGTCGCGGCGCAGCTTGCTGAGCTCGGCCTCGCGCTTCTTGTTGAGCTCGATCTGGGCCGAGGTAGCGCCTCCGGCCTCCTCCAGGCGCTCGCCAAGCTCCTCCAGTTCGCGTGCCAGGTCGGCGCGCTGCTTCTCAGCCTTAGCGCGCGCCTGGCGCTCGGCCTCAACCTCTTCCTCGAGCTCTTCGATGCGTCCCTGCAGCTCCTTGATCTGCTTCTGGAGCTTGCTGACGAGTGACTGCTCGTCCTCGAGCTTGGCGGTGAGCGAGCTGATTTCCTTGTCCTTGCGCTGAATGGTCTGCTCGAGCTCCTTCTTGTTGCGCTCGAGGTCGGAGACGGCCTCCTGAGTGAGCTTGAGGTCGCCCTCGACCTTCCTCCTCTGCTTCTCGACGTCAGCACGCAGTTTCTTCTCGCGCTCCAGGGAGTCTTCGAGCTCGTCAAGGGTCTGCTCCAGCTTCTGCTTGACCTTGTTGAGGTGGTTGACCTTATCCTCGGCAGCCTGCAGTTCCTCGGAGGTCTTCTGGGTGGTCTCGCCTTGGAGCTTCTTCTCCTTGTTCAGCTTGTTGATGAGCTCATCCTGGTGGGCGATCTCGTCGTTCAAGTTGCGGATCTGGTGGTCCTTGGTGGCCTTGTCTTGCTCGGACTTCTGGTTGTTTAGTTCGAGGTCCTCAATATCCTTCTTCAGGCCAGAAACCTCCTGTTCGAGCTTCTTCTTAGCCTGGAACAGCTGGTTGCGAGCATCCTCCTCCTGGGTAAGGCGGTCTTGGGTGTCCTAGTTAAAAAATAACTTGGGTTAGCAACTGATTGTTTTGCATAAAATCAAATAACAGGTAGGTGATTGTTATTGTTCGGCTCTGGTAAATGTCTGTCGACAGCTAGTACCTACTGTTAACGATTTGCAATAAAATCATGCACGATGCAGACTCCCGGTATATTTTAAACTCCTCGAACTATTTCCCGAATAAACAAATTCGTTGTTTATTTAAAGAATCACGTTAGGTTGCTTGCGGGGTGAGGTGAATCATCAAACTTCCCACTAAAATGTTGCAATAGGTGTTTAACTTTTCAACAAGATATCATCTCATCCACATAATTAATGGATCTCATTAGCTGGCATTCCTCGACGCTCAGATTTTCACGGCCTAAATATTCCCCGCTATCCGATACAGTGTCACATCCCGGAAAGTGATTTCATCTTTTACAGCTGTCAATAAAGATGATCGTTAATCGCCGACCGAATATTACTATTACTTACCCTGAGTTGGTTCTCGAGGTCGACCTTCTGGGCGTTGAGCTTGGAAGCTCGCTCCTGGGTCTCTGACAGCGAGCCCTGCTCTCCCTCGAGCTTGGCCAGTAGAGAGGCCTTCTCCTCGGCGAGCTTGGCGGCGATAGCCTCGACTTCCTTGCGCAGCTTCTCTTCCTTCTCGAAAGCCTCCTGGGCCTTCTGTGCCTTCTCCTCGAGTTTCTGCAATATTTTTTGACTTTGATCAATCCCGTCCCACTCTGATACGTGCACTGCCGCCATTATTGATTATTATTGATTAAAACATAAATGTATAAAAAGGAATGCAAGTGTCGGTTCGTTCGATAGGAGGGGTGCGCGCGCCGCCGACCGCTCCACAACTGAGGCGGGTGCTGGAGTTTTCCAGCGGCGGTCTCCGCCCACGCACCGCTGGAGAAGAGGTGCGGGGCGCGGGCGGCGCGCCGTTCCAGAAATGGCGCAGCAGGTGCTTTGGTGTCGCGTAACCGACAGGTGGGTGCGGTCGGGGCTATTTACGGTGCTGAATCATTCTACCTTGCGGTAGTGGGTCAGAGTGGTCGATCGATCGAAAGCTGCGATAAAAGGGCACTCACCGCGAGCTCATCCTCGACGCGAGAGACGTTGAGGAGGGGCTTGACCTTCTGCCACATCTTCCACCAGGGCCAGGTGCGGAGTTGCAGGTATTTGCGCAAGTTGCGCTGGACAACTTGGAGAGCCAACCTGACAATAAAACAATTATGTAGCAAAGATCCTATAAGACCTATTAGATTTTCCACCCCTAAACTGCATATTCGACAAAGTTTTTTTTACCTCTGTTCCTGCAGCTTCTTGTACTCCTTACGGGACAGGTAACCACGGATGTAGGCCTGGAGCCAAGACATGATCTTGGACAGCCTGTCGTCACGGAGCTCTTCCATCTGACCCAGCACTCCGGCACGGAAGAACACCTGCTCGCATATTGGAAAGTGTCAGCGTGGTGTCAACGCCTCGTGTCAACGACACTGACAATCACATTTCAAGTATAATATTTAAAGCAACATAAATTCACAAAGAAATAATCTAGAATTAGTAAAATGTTCGAGATTTCATCTCAAAAGAAGACACATTTAAAACACGCAAAGAGATTGAAATAGCTGGTTATGCAAACATGCAGAGAGAGTAGAGTAGAGTTTAAAGGGACATGTACGAGTGGGCATGCGATGTCTACCTTTGTCTTTCCGAGGCGGAAAGACTCTGCATCCAAGCCGGTATGTTCGAGAATTTTCTCGGCGGCTTTCTCAGGTGAGATAGGATCCTTGACCAGTTTCGGGCACAGAATTTTGTATCTGCGTTCAAGGAGTATTCAAATAATATGTGTATGAAGATATTATTTGGGAAAGGCACGGAAGAGGAAACACACAGGGAGCCGCTTGTATGGACTCCTAGGGTAAGCATACATCTAGATAGTCTAGGGTCGAACCACATCAGAAAACCGGTCAGAGGGCGCTCATGTGGTTCGACAAGCGTGCAGGAAGCCTAGCGATCCGCGTTGTGATTAGGGATCACCCGCCGCAAACCGGAACACTAACTACAAAGGGTATCATGACATGCCTTGGTGTGACCGAGACGGTACGATTCGGGATCCAAACCAGTAGCGTCCAGGATAACTTGGGCGATCTTCTTAGGATCGGATTCCTTGTCCACAGCTTGAGGGGCCAGGATCTTGTAACTATTTACCAAATATGGACACACAATGAGGGCATGGTCTTTAGTGCAAGATATAACGGCAGTTTAGGATTATTCGATACGACGTCATCAGTATCTGGGAATGGGGTTCGATGCATGTGGTGGACAACCGCAATCCTTCTAATAACACGTTTCGGAAATAAAATACAATTTGCAAATGATGTATTGTTGCTTATACATTTTGAAATGGGTTCAGGGGGCAATCTAATTGTAAATCTGTATATATGATAAAATAAATCTCGGGTGCATATGAAAGGGGTAAAAAAACCAATCTCTAATTTTTTGAGTAGTTTCGTTGGTCCATCTGTGACATGCTATCACCACGTGAGGGGATAGGGTTCCGTCTTGCCTTAGTGTGGCCAATACGATAACTTTCAGGGTCCAGCGCGACAGACTCCAGACACTTAGCGGCGGCAACTTTAGGTTCTTTTTCAGCTGCCATGATGGCTGGCGCAAGAATCATGTAACTGTTCATCAAATTGTTTATCAGTGATTGTCATCCTTAATCCTTTGAAGTAAAGTTCAATAACATCTCAACATTCTTAAAGAATCCTACATTCCTTTGATTCAATAATATTATCGAATTCTAAACTAGGCCGCAACACCTGTGAAGTGTATGATTGACGAGTCATCAACACAATTTTAGAGTGTTACTCAGATCTGCATGAGTTGCTATGACGTGATCAGTGCAATAAATAACATCGGCCCTGAATGTTCCAGAGGCGAAAGAATTTTGTTTAGACTTCCGAGCCGAAAATATGATAGTATTGAAATAATCTAAATCCTTTGATATTAAAGTAGCTAGTGAAATAAAAACATTTTTGAGAATATTTTCGTTATTAAAATAGATTAGTATAAATTTGTTTGAAACATACCGGAGCTTGAAGTCAGGGTACACCATCCTGTTGGGGAAACCTTTACGGCAAATACGGATGCCTTCTAACACACCGTTACAGGTCAGCTGGTGCATGACAAGGTGAGAGTCGATGAGACCTGTGAGGGCGAGCAAGTCATGAGCAAGAGAAACGGTTACGTACATGGGTTCAATAACACCTTGTTTCTTATATGATAATTATAACTATTTAGAAACCTGTTTATAGTATAAAATTTGACTTGTCTAAGTGTTATTTTGTAAACCTAATGAAATAAACGTTATTGATATTTGATATTAGGTTTTGAGCGTGGGATAAATTGAAAAACAATATAGCATAATTACATTTAAAGAGACAAAACCAGAAGTTTTACTCACCAGGCTGTTTCAACTCGTTGGGGATGATACAACGGACGAAGTGAGGCTGGGTAGATCTCAGAGTGGTCATCAGGTTGTTAAGTTGTTCCTGAGAGTACGGATACGGTTAGAATCAGCTTGACAGTACTATTTTGGTTAGAAAGCTTTTTAAAACATGATTTTTGCTACTAATTTAATTAGATATAAATATATCTGGGAGTAAAGAACTCTTTGAATACAAAATTTAAAACACTAAATGAAATGGCGATTATTTGAAGTATTTCGATGGATTCATGAGAAAACACATAAAACACACAACATATGGGTTAAAACATCAAAAACTGGCACACAAATACAGGATGTTAAGTTTTGCTCAGCCTATCTAGTAATGTAGCAACGTATGTGAACTACACTACTGCTGATGACTGCCATGATCGACACACTTGGTCAGTAATGTGCGTCTAATCTACTAATGAATGACAGTGTATTACTAAAACTACTAATTAATTCTAATAAAATGAATATGTGAAAGGTGACTCTTAACCCCTTTGTAAAAAAAACCAACAACAACTTTCTCGATGTAGGACCACATCCAAGGTAGCCGTAACATCAACGGTGATAAAAACAAAAACCATCTAAAACACGATGTTTTTCAATATCATATACCTTGTAAGCGGAAGACACAGTGGCGAAACCACCTCCCTTCTTACCGCGACCTCCTATGGATTACATTAACATGCGCATATTAGTACAAGGACAATCACAGAACGTGGACAATGCCGGGTCTAAGGACGATGAGAGTACACTTGCGACTGCCGACCATGAGCTGTGCTGTAAACTATACATTGACGAACATGACATTAATGTGAAAGCGTGTGAGGCTGGCCCTAAAGCGATAGACTCCTCTAATATACAATTTGATGCAATCTACCCGATAGAAGCCAGCCTAAGCATGTAGATAAAGAACAGTGAAGCCACTGAGAAGGCACAGAAGCAAATCATGGACATTGTATTGCCAGTTTACCCTGTAGAGTGAGGATACGGTCTGGAAGGCAGACCCCTTAGCGCGCTTGCCTCCTATTTATTTAAAACAAGTGTCAGTACATTTACACAGTTTAAAGTCATATTTTTCTTCATCAAAATAATGATGATAGGTGAGTAGTATGATGATGTATTAGGTGGTCGGTCGCGAGCTGGGAAGTATCTTTGAGCTCGGATATGTTTGTGACGATGATAATCAAAGTATTGTCGACGTTTGTATGTTCACAGAAGAAGTATTACAGCTCATGATTCTCTCCGACGGAGTCCATTTGCTAATCAATTGGAATTGGACATACTGTAGAATTGATAATCCAATAAACATTTAAAATCTAAGTCGGTATTTGAAATCTTCTGTTAAATAAAAAACAATTGTGAATTTAGAAATCATAATGTGGAATATAATAATTAAAAATAAAGAAGTCAAAGTTATATGATACATACCCTTGGCTTCAGCACCACCGGACTGACCAGGGTGGTCAGCGAAGATCTCAATAAGCAGCTTGTTCTGACCCTTCTTGAACTGGTCTACGACGGTGTCGTTAAGGGGGTCCTTGTTCTTTTCAAGCCATCCGGTGATGTTGTAACCGACCTGTTTAAGGATAATTTAAGTGTCTTAATACTGAAAAAAATTGAGAAACAGGATTTTATGACGGGTCTTTCTTTTGTGAAAAGCATGTCTTCATCTATGATGCTTTATAATTTTGCAGAACATGAAGATTCCAAGACCAATGGATCGGAGTCAGTTCTCCTCTGAAATACAAAGGTTGAAAAAATGCAACTTACGTTTCCGGCGTAATGGCCGATGGCGAAGTGGGCGGCCTGGCAACCAGGCTTGGGGGGCTTCGGCTTCAGGTAAGGAGCAGACTTGCCCAAGTGGTTGTTGTTCAGCTTCTCAACGAAGGTCATGTCGGTGGCTTTGGGGAACATAGACTCTTCCTCAAGGATGGAGAGGATACCCATGGGCTGCAAACAGACCAGTCAGATTAGAACGAGAATTGATACTTACGTGATGATGATGGTGATGATGTCGGTCTTTACTGTTAAGAACATTTTTGTACATAAGTATATGTATGTTTAAGCTTCAAATAAAGATTTTCTAGTTTCTGTAAAGAGTGATAAAGTCTAAGTCTTGTGATGAGTGTCCAATAATTGAAAGATTTTTGCTATTCCTTTACCTGTGTTCGTAACATTGATACTATAAATTAACAAATTGAAAAGATATTACTAAGTTTCGAAATTAAAAATAAACATCTATGGAGGTGAGTTTGGTGATGTTCGTATGTACAATGGTTATGCGTAATTTTTTAAGCAACAAACATGCGGTTGAAATAGTAGATATTTTACAACGTACTATGAAGCCTAATCTATCTGACATAACCTGCTCGCCTACTAGGTTTAAGATAATTACTAAAAATATAGGTACTGCCTACTAAGCATTATGTTTTTAACAGCACTTCATTCGTGTAAATGTTGAAATGCAAATGAAAAAAATTACAAACTCTATTTATTATTTTGAGGTTTAAAATTATAATCGAAATGTTTACTTTGGAAGCGTTATTTTTCATATAACTAGCATACACTATGGATGCAGATGCAGATTCCAAATTGTATCTGTTAAAAGGAGAGTACTTGTGCATTCCTATCGGGGCGTGTAGTGTGTATGGCGTTGAGAGGCTTCTACGGATTCAAGACAAGTAGCAGCAGCCTCGCTTGCTGTGGCATGGAAGTGGTTCAAGCGATATTTTGCTCGGGTACTCATTATCATTACCGGGAGAGGGTCCAGCCACATTTACTTTTGCACTTGCAGGCGATGATTCATTGCTCAAAGCCCTGCTTGTTGCGTCTAAACATCTACTATCTAATACCTTTTCTATCAAATCTATCGTTGCTTGGAGATCCATACCGAAATCGATAAAGACCCAATGGATCCCTTGTCTCTCATATTCCTCTTGTTCTAGTACGAACATGAAATGGTTAAAGTACTGTTGCAATCTCTCGTTCGTAAAGTTAATACAGAGCTGATTAAACCCGTTCATCTGCGCCCGGAACATGGAAAGATAATCGAGTTTGTCTCTTTATACGTAGAATCAAATGTGTTGATTAGGTTGGTTACAGTACCTACATAAAACAGAGAGAAACACACATAGAAATCACACAAAAACACAAAGAGCATTAGAGCATTGATCAGGTCACTCGAATAAAGTTGTCTGTGGTTAACCTTGAATATGAATCGGTTACGACGACCTTATTGGAGGGCCCGATGGCGTGAGGCAAGCGTTCATCGTTGCTTATACGCCATCTACCTTTTCAATAAGGTCAATGCAATTTTGGAGATCCATGCCAAAATCAATGAAAGTCCATTCGATGCCTTCGCGTTGGTACTCTTCTTGCTCCAGCACGAACATGTGATGGTTAAAGAACTGCTGCAGTTTCTCGTTTGTGAAGTTAATGCAGAGTTGCTCGAAACCGTTGAACTGCAGGGATAATTGTGGTAATTGTTAGCTACAAGGACATCACACATAGCGGCTACGGATTCTGTTCCGTAGTTGGTCCCTATCACGATCGAACGACAACAAAATGTTAACCAAATGTACAATGGCCTGTCTCTATTGGCCGAGAGTACAACGAGCGACAAGTGACAAGACAGAGGCGCTCCAGGCGCTGCTTCTGTTCCCAGACGACACATAGCAGGCTCCGTCAGGACTGGTCCAGGTGGCGACGGCACCCCTCCGCCGACTATTACCTTCTCGATAAGATCGATACAAGCGAGCAAGTCCATTCCAAAATCGATGAAGGCCCAGTTGATTCCCTCCTTCTTGTACTCTTCTTGCTCGAGTACGAACATGTGATGGTTAAAGAACTGCTGTAGCTTCTCGTTGGTGAAGTTGATGCAGAGTTGCTCGAAACCGTTGTACTTTTGACGAAAATAACCGACATAGTTAAGATAGACAATAGAGATAAGAGCGCAGAGTTATTACTATACTATAAGCGGATATAGAACAGCTGAAAACCGACATATATGGCACTCTATGCTACAGAATGGCCCAAATCCAACCGAGAGTCTCGCACTTTCGGGGTACCTTCTCGATAAGATCAATGCAGGCCAGCAAGTCCATTCCGAAATCAATGAACTCCCAGTGGATTCCCTCTTTGGTGTATTCCTCTTGTTCCAACACAAACATGTGATGGTTGAAGAATTGTTGGAGTTTCTCATTGGTGAAGTTAATGCAAAGTTGCTCAAAGCCATTGAACTAAGAAAATAAACAGGGATTAATATCGATATAATGGTTTTTACTTTACACTGATCGAAAGTGTAAAAGATCATAATCTGAAATATTCATGGAGTTACTTATAACTAAGGTGCTGGAAAGAAAAGTTGATTAATAACACAGTTATTTCTAATGACACAGTAAATAAAATTCCTACTTTTACTTCTGCCCATAATAAAAAAAAACAAAATAGTGAAAGACAAAACAAAACTTTTAAAAGCAAATTTTACTTTAAGCTCCTACATTTTTTGGAGCTCACTTTATTCCCGTTTTTATATCCCATTATTAAGTGTGTCAGGTAATCATTGAGATAATTTACAAGTCGAGTCATAAAAGAAACTATCATACTTCGATGAACAACGTCCTACTGAAACAATGTAACTTGATAACAAGTAAATCGGTTCAGACTTTTTTGTTTCAAAATGTGGGCAAAGCCCTACAAAATTTTTCTAGGTAACAAAGAGGATCAAATTATACATAGAAACTAGAAAACATAAATTCTAAATTTTATAATTTAATTTATCTATTTGGGTCTGGCAAAGTCGATTTATGTTTTTCGAGGGTTTGGTCGTAAGATGATTAAAATAATGATGATTTGTTGTCAAACAAAACCATCATCAATAACAGCATTGTAAACATTTTTATATTTCCATATCATGTTATTTTTAATAATTATATTTCCGAAGATATGACTAATGTTTTACTAAAAGTTTGACATTTCTTAAATGACTGCGCTTACTCAAAAGTTCAAGTCCCATCCTCAAAGATACTCACGTCGAAAATTTCGAAACCAGCAATATCCAGCACACCGATGAAGTGCTGCCTCTTCTGCTTGGTGTCTAGGGTCTCGTTACACTTCTTGACGAGCCACTTGAAGAGACGATCGAACATGCCCTTGCAGATAGCTCCGACGGAGTTGGCGACCTGGTCCTTGTTACGACCCTGGGTCACGAACTCGTTTCCGACCTTGATGCGGGGCTTCAACAAATTCTTGTAGAGATCGCCGCAGTCGATTCCGAGAAGCTTGGCGACCTTCTCACCATCCTGTAAAGTAAAAAAGCAACGTAAGTGATTGTACAAAGTGCCACGTTATCAGTATTTACTTGTTTACTACTTGTGATACAAAAGTTTAAAATGATAAAACAGGAAAATAGATCAGATTGTGCAGTTTTCATTAGAGAAAAAAACAATAATGCTTAAAAGCACTTTGATAGCGATTGAATAACAGTTTTTTTTAAACTTGTGTTGTTTAGAATGCAGGAGTTAAATGTGTTACGTACATCAGTGCCATCAGCCTCAGCCTGTTCCTCGCGACCCCTCTGCTTGAACTTCATGCCTCCCATGTGCATGACGGAGGCGGTGATCTTGTATACGTTGTCCTTTTCCTCTTGGGTGAAACCAAGGATGTCGAAGGCTTGCTACAATCCCAAAATACAGGTGAGATATCGAAGAAATTATGGGATGGATTCTAAGGCCAGATTGATGGAAAAGATAGGATTGTTAGAGATTGTACGTATTAGGCACCAACATATAAATTAGGGCAGAAAAGTTTATATAAAAGTGAATTAATAAATTATTTGAGTGATATAAGTTTTACTTTCAATCGTTTCTATAATAACAAGATCTAATCAATGTAAAAGACAAGCGGTATCGCTGATAGTTTCAGCAATGGTAAATGTGAATAAAGACATTGGCCTGAGAATAGAAAAACTGAACTGAATGATCTTATAGTAGAAGATTAGTATATTTCTAGAAAGCGTTAGTATGTGAAAGCAAGCGCGTGTAGGCTCCTCCAAAGGTTTGGTGCACAGGTTTGCTGTTTATTTTATGCGCAAGGGGCACGGGGTGCTCTAACGCGTCTCAGTATAGGCGCAAGTCGTATATTTATGGAGGAGAATTTATATCGCAGTTAATACTGTCCCAGAAGTAAAAACTGTTGTCTTGATATTACAAATGGTGTTGGGAGAAAATCCAGATGAATATAAAATAATACAAGTTGACTATCTTCTACATTCATTCCCATGAGTGTTTAAAGAAAATGTCTACTAAACTGTGATTCGTATATCCATTATCGTCCACGTAAATGGTTTTATCCGATACCAATATTTCGTATCACAAGGGTAAAAAACGAAGAAAGTTCATGTCATTCGAACTCTCAAACGTCAGAGATGCAAAGGACTCCCTCATTCGATAAACTTACGTCTGTCAACTGACATTCCTCGCCGTCATCCATGCTGGGGATGGTAATCTTACCCTGAGAGACGTTATAGTAATCGTAGATGTTGTCCGACAACATACAGTTACCTGTTGACGACATAATGACAACCGAAATAAGAAACAGTTCTAGATACATAAAACCCTAGAGTGTTGTTGACGATCCTGCGTGTATAGAGTTGTACGTATTAGTTTGGGTAGGTGCGAGTGCCAAAACGGGGTTCCGTGGATAAAACCTGTGCAGAAAGCCCTTCAGAACTCTTGCAGGGAGCGGGCAGGTGATGTGTCTGTCAGATAGTTGGTTGCATCGACATTACACGGATATCTGAAGCAACTCGCACGCTCCATGCCAGTGCGCGACTTACGACCGTCACTTCGAACTCCTGAGCGTCGTTCACTCCAGGTATCCGTGTCTTCCCTTGACTTATGAGGGGATAGTCCGTGATGCGGTTGCTTAGCATCGTTATCTCTGCAAATACCAAAATCTTCTGACATACACATGCACGACCGAGACACACCTCGGCCTGAAGCAGCAAGCGGTTAGCAAAATGAAACAGAAACTGAGAAACTTATAGAGTCAGATAGTGATAGAGAGAGAGAGAGAATGAGATGAGAGCCAGTGGTCGGTATCTGGACTCACGTCGGTCAGTTCCATTTCTCCGCCGTCGTCTACACCGGGAATTGATGTCTTGCCTTGCGCAACGATGTGGTAGTCGTTGATATCGTTTGACAAGAGGCAGATGCCTATAAAACGACATCAAGCGCACATGATAACTGGTGTGCTAACACGGAATTCAACAACATGCTCCTATTAGGGGTGTTCTATGTCTAAACTAGGTCTCAGTCGGTAAAGGACGAGTTAGGTCGACTGCCGGCCGGTTGTCTACGACGGCAGAGGACGCGCACACATGGGAAACCCACAGCCTCCTCTTCCTGAGGGCTGAACTTACATCAGTAAGAGTACACTCCTCGGCGTCGTCTACGCCGGGGATAACAGTTTTGCCTTGCGAGACGATGAAATAGTCATAGATGTCGTTTGACAGTAAACACATATCTATATAAAAATCAATGTTAGTTGAAATCGTTGAAACATGTAATATTTGTGTGTACGTGTAGGGTTGTGGACAGTAACGAAATTGAAATAATTGTAAAATAGATTACCAACAGCAGACAATTTTAAAAATTCAAATAATTAATTAAAATTAAGAATAAATAAATAAAAGTTGGATTGTTAAGGTAGGCTTTTCGAATTCCGGTCGGAGGTTTGAAAGCCACAACTGTCTCTGAACATAGGCCTACGACTAAACATCAAGGCCATATTATAGGCAACATTGGCAAATATCTTAAACAAACATACATACATACAAAGTTCATCATAACCTTAATATCAACATTGTTTTTGTATAAATTCGCCCAGACAACGGCTAACGTTGCTAGTGCGAACTTGGTGTAAAAGTCATACGTACTCTTGAGGTTAGGAACGGAACCAGACATCATCTGGTAGAAGATGTGGTAAGAACGCTCAAGCGACTGTTGAGAGATGACACGAGCCTTCTCGAGCAGGTCTGGAGGGAAAGAGACAAATTATTGCAATCATACAAATTGGTAATCAACCTAAGTAATGCAAACATCTCGAATCAAAAGATACACAGATCATTTCATAAATAAGGAATCTGTTTTTATTTGGAAAAATCGGTTGCACTAAGACGTATATCTATCAACCAACTTCACTAACGACGAGATTAGTCGTCGTTTAAAATTTATTTCCTAGATATACGTTTGATTATTTAAATGAAGTGCCATAATTAAAGTAGACATAAATGAATTAATAGCTTATTAATTATTAATCATTCATCAACTATTGATAATTATGATGAAACAAAATTGATTACTATCTACTTTATTGGTAGTACCTGCTAATAGTCAGTTTCAATTGATAATAATCTAAAACAAGTACTTACATGAAATAATTTCCCAAAAATTTCAGTCAGCGGGATGTGATTTCGTGGCTTAATTGGTTAGACCACACCCGTACTGAGGGTGGGGCGCGGGTTCAAGTCCCGCCGAAATAAAAAATTTATGGGAACTATTCATTTCTTAGAGATACCCAAAGTACGGAATAAGCTCTATAATAACAAAAACCCTTAAGTACTTACATGTCTCGATATCAGCTCCAGCCAGTTTACCGGAGGGTCCGAAATGGATACGGATGAATTTACCCTGGGAAAGGAAAGAAACGGTATTTTAACTCGAGCGGAATAAGTGTAACTATTGTCAGATAACAAGGGGAAATAGTTAGTTGGCAAATAAATTGACTATTTCAGCATCTTACAAAAATGTTCTATTTTATGACCCAGCTTTCATAAGGAGCAAAAGGATTCATGCACCTCTGCCCGATTCTTATTGAGAGTTTTGATATAATTTTGAAATTCTATCAATAATCTTTTTTATCAGTAAATTTATGAATGTAAACTAGGTATGCTGTCGATAGATCTGTGATTCAGATAGCCCCTCGATAGATCTGTGATTCTGATATGACCCAAAAACAAGAAGGCCACTTATGACCCATAGTTTTTTTTAATTATCTTTATCAAGGTGGCTATGGTATAAAAGACTATCTATTTACCTAACTAGCTTCGTTAAAGTATATAATTAGAAACTATGGTAAAAAAAGTAAAGTGAAAGGTACTTACGAAACGGGAAGAGTTGTCGTTACGCACAGTCTTGGCGTTACCAAAGGCTTCAAGCACAGGGTTAGTTTGGACGACCTGGTCTTCCAGGGATCCCTTCTTCTCCGCATCAGGGTCCTTCTTGCCAGAGGCACCGACGGTGGCGAAGTACGCAATTACCTTCTTCGTGTTCTCAGTCTTTCCGGCACCAGACTCTCCGCTGGAAGGTACAAGACATTTTTTGTTAAATGAATCTATCCCTACGGAGATCTTTTTTTTTGCTTGCTGTTTTTTAACTTTAACTATTGATACCGGCTACAATATATTTCTTGCGATGTTTGCTCAATTCTACACTTCAATAGAGAGACTACGTTCTTTGAAAGCATTTATGTAATCTATCTACTTATTTCTGTTTTTGGGACAACAAATTTTGATTATATCTCTCAATAAACTGATGATGCAAATACAATAGAAAGACAGTTAAAGTGGAGGAAATTGCATCATTGCACGAACAAGAGCTGTTTAATGCTCTTTAATTTGTATGTATCCCACCCGCTAAGGATGAAAACCCCATTTTTCAAATAGAATAAGCTATATGCTATTTTTGAGGTATACTTACGTAATCAACATAGATTGATTCTCGTGGTTGGTCAACATGTTGACGTAAGCTCCGTCGGAGATGGCGAAAATGTGAGGTGGGACCTCCGAGCGACGCTTGCCTCTGTATAGCTTGGCGCATCGTGTGGTGTACACGGGGAATCTCTTGTAGGGGTTGATAGCCACACAGAAGAGACCCGAGTACGTCTGTAGAGTTCATTTCATATTATAGACAGGTTAAATATTCATAGAAATTATATGTCGACTCAATGCGCGACGAATGCGGGATTGAAATGGCAACCGTCCACTCTGTATACGCGGGCTATTAGGTCAACGAGTCAACTGAAAAGTTGATCATCTCTGGGACGATCTACAGCTCTTGCGAGAACATGTAAAGAATATTGTTGAGTGAAGATGATTTGGGAAATTTTACTGAGGACAATTGGACATATACTGGAGAATATTGAATGAAAAGGGAAATCGCAAGTAGATGTTTTTTTGCATTTACAAAGGGGAGAATATTGAACAGAAACTAGGTGGTTTTCTAGGAGCCTAGAGAAATAGACGATTCTTAAGTCGGAAGGCTTGGTTGCAATGAAGAATGAAAGGAATATTTTGGTTTTAGGACTAACTGGCTTAGACTGAATGCAAAATATTTCGAAGTCGCGCATTAAGGTACAAAATGTTTCAAAAATAATGTTTATATGCATACTGCTTTAACTGAATTTACAAAAAAACTTGAAAAATGTAAAATAATGATTAGTGCTTTTTTTCCCAAGGGTATCGGGATATGGTGGAACAAACTTATAAAATAACCTCTTAACAATTTGAGAACTTTAAGTAACAGCTGAGTCGTTTGTTTTTTCCTGTTGATATAAATCAGAATGCAAAAAACACTGCTGAGCCATTACTTAAAATTTAAATAAGGTTTTGTAAGAAGTAAAATAATAACATCACACAATCACAGAGGGGGTATTGTAGTACTGTTGACCTCTGTAGTTTATGAAAACACTGTGTCAAACTCTTCATATCTTTTGTTTAACTGACTGTTTAAAAAAATAATACCAAAGTAGAACAGGCTAAAGCCAATAAGGCCTGCCATGCGGCGTTATTCTTTTTTAATTCGCGTCAAACTAAACGTCTGTACAGTTCAGCAATTTTCTTTTTTTTCTAATATAAGCTTTTAATAAAATATGAAGAGTTCTGTCAAATCAGTAAAATGTATTTTAAACAAGTCGAAAAGAGCAGGGCATTGTAATGATACCTTTTTGCTCAAAAAACTAAAAAGAAAGTAACTTCCTGTTTCCACAACAGGAAATGTCTAACACAACACAACAATTTAAAAACAGGGAGCTGTTCTAAAATTAAAAGAAAACAATCTAAAAAGAACGAAATGAATCCACGAGCTGCTGCCGTTGAGACCTTTTCACCGACTTGTCCTATGTAGAAGGGTTCAAGACCGGCCCTGTTTAGTCACAAAAAGGATTCCACAAGAAGGATTGATAAGGGATCAGTAGACACATTATATCTATCTATCTCATTTACTTTATCATAAAGCGCTCAATGATCTCACTTTTACCGAGGTGATAATTCATAAAACGTTGACTTCTGGCCACGAGGACGAAACGCAAATAAATTATATTGACAAGCTGCCACAATATGGGCAATTAGTCCATAGACTTCGTGACTGATAGGTACAGAAATATCCACATGATAAATACAATGGACCGAAATAACTGTCGCTGGCATGCCGATGTCTCTATTTATAGCCAAATGAGATATAAATCCAACATCAATTGCGCCGTTCACGGACTTCTGTTGCACTTTAAAACTTGGTGTGTATCCAATAGCATCGAGAAATGTGTCTACGGTGTTGAAAGATAGGGAAGGTTGTTGCATGCAGGGCACTCCGCAAGGCTGGATCTCTTACGTAAATCAGCTGATGGTAATATCTCTGCTTCAAGTTATATAAAACTGAAGCGTCGTTGAGGTATGTCAAGTTGGACATGTCCTCGCATTTCTCGTACTTAGGTGGGTTGACTTGACCTACAAGGTCCTTCTTGAAGTCTTTTGTCTGCGGAAAGATGGTTAGATTAGATTAAGGTAATGGTTAAGGCGCTTGGGCGCCTACTTACATAGATAAGTTTCGCATAGTATCGTTGTCGGAGGTTGTGCAGAACAGCAGCGTCGTTAAGGTAAGTCAAGTCGGCCATGTCCTCGACTTTCTCAAATTTCGGAGGGTTCACTTGTGAGATGAGGTCCTTTTTTAAAGTCTTTTCCTGCTCATTCAAGATAAAAGTTTAATAGTTTGACAAAGATACATCTGTGGATTGAAAATCGAATTCGAAAGGAACAATCAAGTAGTAATTGGTCGTAGTAATTTTTCATCCATGAACGATGTATCTTAGTGAAAAGATTGCAATAAATAAATCTAACCTAAGCCTTCATCATTCTTGACTTTTTCTTTCTTATCAGCCATGCTTATTTTATATTGACAAGCTTTTCCATAGGTTCTATCGTCATCAAACTCATCATCATCATTGAAAGCCAGTCAAATCATCAGGTCAATCAAGGTCCATTACTGGGTCAAGCCTACCCTAAATGCTAAAGTAATAAATCAGGTGCAATAATTTACCTCTCCTCCGGGAAGGATGACGGTCACGAGGTCACCCTTGGTGGCCTTGATCTCGCCCTGGAGGAAGCCCTCCTTTTCGTCGGGCACCCAGCAGGCCTTCTTGCCATCGTAGGGTTTGCTCTGGTCCGCACGCTTCGTCTCCAAAGAGACGAACAGATACGGGGTCGGATCGGGGTCGTCCCCGACTTGTGCGATGGGCTTCGGCATTTTCGGAGGGCTAACGAGACTTTTGGGCTAGTCGAGACACGAGAACGTTGCCCTTGAGCCTTCCTGTAAGAAGAGAGCGATAAGCGGCGGCCTGCGCGCGCGCGGGCGTGCTATTTGCGGCGTAACCCGAGTCGCTCGGGAACGCTGCCAGCGGCTTGCGCAACGCGCCCGAGCGGCCCTTCGCGGATGTTACGTCACGGGTGCCTGGACGCTGGACTCGCGCCAACCGATTACCGTGCTGGATTGTTTATTGTCTTTTATGGTGCTGGTTGATGGGTCAGTGGGATTTACTATTCAAGCGCTTTATTTATAAGCTTGAACTATGTTTGCTTCTGTTATTATATGTTTGGCTAAGTTTGAAATCTATTTAGATGTACTTTGATTAGATAAACTGTGCTCTCATTGAATGGATACAGTTCTGAATTTAATTCGTCTTCAAAAACTGATTGCATAAACTAAAACCAAAATAAAGTTATCACTGTGACTAAATTAAAATTCTCACTAGGAAACTCGTTGATTGAGTCAAATGTTTAAATAAGCACAGGATTAGATATAAAAGAGCCTTTACGACACATCAACGAGTAACATTGATCTTAACTACGACTGGTATCAATCGCATTTAATCTATGTAAACTTCCAAAGTTACCGATAGATCCAACCAGCACTGCGCTCAGCTAGCAACTGTCCCACCGACCGTAAACCAAACACCAGGAAGCTCTGACACGAGCTGACACTGCACAATCAATCCAATAACGACATCGGCGCGTCGGCACCGGTGATGCACTCCACTCGCGGTTGCACTGCTATAGCACACGTGGACCGTTGACGTGCGTGCGTACTCACGTTTGAAGCCGTTCTGACCGGCGGCGGGGCGCTAAGTTTCTTTTTATACTCGCAATACGATACCATCGCGCTCGACCACCCCATTTTAGGCGGATGCCAGCCGGGAGCAGCTACACTTTCAGCCGAGCTTAGCTTTCACCGGCCGCGCGCGCGCCGCCTCTTGTTCAAAAATTGAAATTCAAAATGACATGCCTGTTATCCCTCCAGCAGCGGTACCCCCGATGTTTACAAAATAAAACCTGGAACGAGCTGCCGGCACTGCCGCCATTCAAATGTAGCGAGTGTACGTTGGTGCTACATCTGATTGAATGATTGATCATTTAAAAGCCTAATTTTATTACAGCTCGTTTACTTTAGTATAAAATCATAAAACCAAATAGATCCTGAATCAATTATCAGTAAAAATATACGTTGGAGTAGGTATTAGCAACTGTCGTCACTTGTTTTTAAATAATAATTTTGTTTATGTATTTTAATCGTCGTATATTAGCATCTCCAGCGCGAAAATTATTAATATCAGTCAGATTTTGTTTATTCGTTCCAGTTTCAGAGAAGATTGATGAGGATTGGTGAAAGTTTATGAAAGACATGTGCTTATAATTTATTTTTATATTATTGTATATGAGTGTGTTAGTTATCACTATAGTTAATTTTCGATAACTCAATGAACTTTACCTTGCAATAATAATTATAAACAATTCAACGGTACTAAGTCTTGCCAACAAATAGGATTGGGTAATTTATACAAATACCAACACATTTTTGTGTTATTTTACGCAAACCAGTTCTTTCTTCAAGCACGTTGTTGAAGCATATTGACGGCAACAGCTTTCCTTGCAACAACTCTAGAATCAACGAGTACATAGATGTTGTGGGGCTATTCTAAATTAATTCGTTTTAGTTTACGAACGTTTATTGTTTATTTCGACATAAAAAAGAAGACAATCGCCTGTTTTTTATTTCTTTTGTTCTCTATTTATGTTTTGTGCTGAACCAGAGTGTAGTGATAAAAAAGTTATATTTTTGTCTCTTTTTTTTTGGAAGAACCAAATTCGTTCAAAACGCAGATTTTCATTTTAATACTAGCGGTCCGCCCCGGCTTCGTGCGGGTATATTCTATACCCTCAGTGATAATGTAGTTTTCTAACGACAAAAGAATTTTAAAATCGGTTCAGTACAAATACAAAAATACAAAATTAAATCTTTCCTCTTTATAATATTAAGTGTAGATAATAAACTTTATTGGATGTCATTTTCGTGATCATTGAACGAATAGTTTATTTAAATCTCTACAACAACGCTACGAGATGTCTACGGGCTACGTCGTAGACCCTACGTAGCTCGTAGACCTGTCGTGGACCCTAAGTAGCCCGTAGACCTATCGTAGACTCTACGTAGCCCGTAGACCTCTCTTAGACCCTTCTGCGCGTAGCGTACCTTTCGTAGACACTACGCTATGACGAAATAAATTACTTTCTGTAAATTTAGATGCATCCTAATAAATATAGTATAACGAACCATGGCACTGGCTTATTTTCTGAATGACGACTATTTATGAAACGTGGGTAATCTCCGGAACGAGGTACTGATACTTTTTATAGTATTTCACTGTAGGTACATTATTCGCGCGGGTTACCTATACTCCATCCAAATTCCATGTTAAATGTTTGTAATAGAATCACAAAAATTCACATTTATTAAAATTTGCATTATGTATTGAAGTAAAGATCTCAAATCGACAAGGAATGAAAGTCGCGTATAAAAATACACGACAACAAAGTGAATGAGGTTAAGTATGGGCAATTTGTTTTCAAACAATTCACATCGGATTTGGCTAGCGTATAGATACATAGCCAGCAAATCTGCGGGGAAAACTTTTAATAAATAAAAGGCTACTTACGTATTCATATCGTTTTTCTGTAGGTCCATAATATTAATCATTTACTTTTATAACACAAGCTCTGCTTAGCTAGGGGCTAGATAAAGCTGTGTGAATTGTCCAGCATTTTTTTATTTTATTTATTATTATAAAGTATAAAAAAATAATCAAACATACATATCTTCAGTTGAATGGGGAGTATACGGCATGCTCCTGACCCAGGCTGCAATGTCCAGTGATTGTAAAACACATGTGATTGTGCGTATCGTAATCGTTGATTACAACGATAAAATTGGTCCCATAATTTAAAACTTTCGCAAGATCAAAACATGCCACATTCATTTAAAATGTCCATAAATTTTCATAGTCTATGATTTTGGAGACTTTGTTTATGATTTATATCAGGAATGTACTGTCGGCGACAAAAGAAACAATACAAACGACATGGCTGAAATTATTGCATGAGCTAGTATGAAGCAAGGTACCTCAAAAGGAAAAAAGGAACCCTTATAGGATCACTTTGATGTCCGTCTGTCCGTCTGTCAACCCTCTTTTCTCAGAAACGCGTAGAGGTATTAAATTAAAATTCATGTTATATTCAGGTTTTTAACTTCTTGGAGCCGAAAATTAAATAAATAAATTAAATCAAACTTCTAAGTCAACGCAATCAAAAGTTACAGCCGTTTATGTCCATTTTTTTGAATTTTCCAAGGAAATCACATGCACACAAAACCTATAGGGTAGGTACTCCCCGTTGACCCAGAATCATGAAAATTGGCAGGAAGCAAGGTCTTATAGCACAAATAAAGGGAAAAATCCGAAAGCTGTAATATTGTAGACTAATCACAATAAATATAGGTATTTTTTTATTCTCGCCACTGACCAAAACCTATAGGGTACCTACTTCCCGTGGTTATTTTAGTCCTGACTGTACAATTGAAATAACAAATTTTTAGAAGTTGAAAAATGATTTCTTCAACGGAAGTGAATCTTTCGGCTCGTTCATCTAAACTGGTATATCCGACTGTTATTTACACGTACAATTTAAACACGGGAACTAGAAAAGTACTTATTAAAAGAAAACTAAATCAAATAGGTAGATTTTATACAATTCATCTTATGACTAACTTAGGGAATAGAATGTTACGCAATATTTTTATATTTATATATTTTCTAAATAAAATAAATTTATAATGCTGGATAAGTCACACAGCATCATCTAACAACGAGCTAAGCAAAAATTGGAGCTATATGCGTTTGATTTAAAATAATTTGAAACAACAAATAAATAAGGTTTTTTATTTACTATAGTACTCTGGGTAATCTCTAAAAAATTAATAAATCCCAAAAATTTACGATCTCAAAGGGATTCGAACCCGCACCTTCCCTTCCCTGCGCTGAAGGGGAAGGTGCGGGTTCGAATCCCGTCGAGATCGTAAATTTTTGGGATTTATTAATTTCTTAACAAATAAATATTCTGATCCAGCGAACATGAAATAATAAGTAAATCAGTTTCCATACCTATAATTAGCTCTCTGTTGTTATTTAAAGCCCTATTAACATTATTCTTCAAATATTTTACTAAGATTTTAGACGCCTCTTTTAAGGAGGCGTCTAAAATCTTAGTAAATTATTTTCCAAACTTCTGCGAACTATATCGTCTGCCCGTCCCTTGTGGAATGTAACAACTATGTATTAGAATGATCCAAGCAAACTGTGAGATTGCTCTTAAAATAATGAGCTATTTTTAACATCTGGAGTAAAATAGATGTGAATCACTGGACAGCGTCGCCCGCGTCGCCCTACTAGGTATTTGTACAATGAAACGACGGCGTGACACTTTACTATAACTACACTGAGAATACTAGTGTACGTACGTAGTTACTACATATAGTACACCTGCACTAGTCTATATATAGCACAATTGGGGGTTGGCAATGAAATGGAATGCGATTTAAAATATTAAGTGACAGATTATTCCCATGTAGAGTGAATATAAACTTCGGTTATGGCTCTGCTTATGATTTGATAATTCCGTTTTGGATTCGGGGCAAATTTGGCTTACAAATCGAAGCCTGGTCACCCGCGGTGAAGCTAAGAGAAACCCATGAGACCATGTCAACGCAGACACGGCCGGCCCGGGATGGACCACTCCTCTGGGTTTTGCCGTAGAGAGGTGGCGACCGAGGTCGCGGGAGGCAGGGAGAGCGGCGCACATCAATACCGGCATGTGTGCCGCTCTCCCTGCCTCCCGTGGCCTTGGCGTGGTCACCACCGTTTGATGACGGACGTGGTGGGGTCGCAGAGGAGAGTCTGTATTGCGAAAGGCGGGGGGGCCACTCGACTGACCTGTCGCAGGGGGACCTAGGACGTTAGGACACGGGGTCGCCTATTGGCGGATAAGGTCCCCGAGGTGAGAACTAAAAATGAAACTAGCTAAAGGTTGAAACGTTGCATTTCGAAAAGATGCCTCTTTCTTAGTATAATACACTCGAGAGCAATGAATCCGGGTCACTCAAAGAATCCAAAAAATCTCGGAAAGTAAGAAGTCAAAAGTTATGTTCTCCGACGAATCAAAATTTATGCTCTACAAGCACGATGGAAGACACAGAGTGTATAGAAGACCAGGGGAAAGATTCAAGCAAGCATGCATCGAAGAAAAAGTAGCCTACGGTGGTGGGTCTGTACTTGTGTGGGCCGGAATTTCCTCTGAAAGTCGCACAGGGCTGGTGATCATAGAAAACGGCTCTTTAACTAGCGTAAGATATGTGGAAGAAATCCTCAACGAACACGTTGGTCCATTTATGGTCAATTTGGGTGAGGATGCTATATTTATGCATGACAATGCCCGACCTCATACAGGTAGAATTGTGAATGACTACCTTCAAGAGATGAACATTACTTGTATGGAGTGGCCAGCGCGCAGCCCGGATATCAACCCGATCGAGCATGCTTGGGACGAGCTAGGGAGATGCGTAAAACAACGAAACCCTCCCCCAATCACGCTTCCTGAGCTCAAAATTGCTCTCACAGAGGAATGGGAGAATATTCCCCAAAATCGTATAAGGAACTTGGTGTACAGCATGCCAAACCGCGTAAACGCAGTAATGGAAGCACGAGGAGGTAATACGAAGTATTGAAATTCAAGAAAATCGTCATAAAGTTCAAAAATTTCATGTTTCCTATTTTTGTTTTAAGGAGAGATCAGCAGTTTTTTTTCTTTATGTAATTTTGTGTAAATAAAATGTATGGTGACTCATATTTTTTTAACTTTCATTTAAAGAGTATTAAATTGTCTATTAAATACAATTTATTGCATTAACCTAGCATTCTTACTTTCCGAGATTTTTTGGATTCTTTGAGTGACCCGGATTCATTGCTCTCGAGTGTATTTCAAGACCGATTTGTTAGTTTTGACACTATATCAGAATGAAGCGTTGTCCTAATAAGAAAAATTCCTATTCACCTTTGAGCTCAAAGATCGCAGAGTGGTCTATTCAGGGTCTGTGCAGCGTTTATGCTGGGTCTATGCAGAGTCTAACTATATCTATAAACTATAAGAGCTATATCATGCAAAAAAAATATATGTACGGTCAATTACCGTTGTACGAACTCACCATATCCTTGATGTCATGTTAATTTGACAGACCCTTAGTCTTTCTATGCTTTAAGCTCCCTCTTTTGAGTGTAGTCAAACTGTTTTTAAATATCTTTTTAAAGAAAACCCCTCAGCATAAAGTAGGCTAATTTGATTGACACGATAAGAGGTTATGCACTTAGAAAATCACTTCCTTTGGATATTTTATTAAAATAAGATAAATCCTTTTTCACATTCTATGCAAACCTAAAAATAACGCTATAAAAGATTGCGCAAGAGATTATTAGATGCTTTAGAATAACACGAATATCAGTGTTGTGTGTGTTTATTTATACTCAGCTGTTGTCAAACGTGATTTTGCGCGAATTCACTGCGGCATTTAAGTAACAACTGGCTTCTGGCATCCAATAAAAAAAATATGTACCTATCTAAAGCAAAATAATGTTTTCCACCTATAAGAGACGTAATTTGTGTAGAATTATACACAGTAGCATGCTCTCTTAAGAGCATCACATGTTCCAAACATGTAAGACCTATGGAAACGAGCATCTGCCTTCGGCTTCGCAAGAAAAAACCATATGAGAAATACCTTGTCCTATTTCATTCAACAGGAGGCCTATGTCCAACGGTGGACTAATATAGGCTGATGATGATGATTTATCTCAATAGGTTCGGAGTTTAGTGAGTAAAGTATAAATAAACCATTAAAACAATAATGCTACGGACATTTCACACAGCATCATTTAGCCCCAAGCGAAGCAGAGCTTGTGTTTATGGGTACTTGGTACTAGTTATCTGATATACATAATACAATACTATACACAGATAGATATTTTCTTATCATACATAGAAAACGAACAGAACGCCCGGTACAAATATCTGCAGATGCACCGTGCCACGAAAGTCGTCAAATAATGTGATAGTGAATATTTCTTGCTAGTTATCGATGAATACAAGCGGGTAATTACTAAAGTTGAAGGTATTTATTGGACAGAGCGGCACAAGAGGAAGTAGAACAAGGGTATTCAGTTGGCCTGGACCTTCCATTCATAAGTCTTGGCTGAAAGACACTCCGTTCCAGGTAGATTAGTCTCTGGCTGGGCGCCAGTCGATTTGTTACCTTCCAGAACTAAAACTTCATTCCAATTGCAACAGTAAATGGGCAATTAATAAATGGATACCAAAGGCTGGGCAGTTTTCTCATAACATCATCATATTAAGGTACGTGTTCTTCGAAAATATAGTGGAACAATCACTTACTAATTACTTGACAGAAGTCTTCATACATTATAATTACGATGAAGCTGCTAATCGTCCAATAATCAACCCCATCCTAAATTCAAAAATTCAAAATTCAATAACTTGAAAAATGGTACCATGAGTGCATTTTTACCTAATAATTTCATGCCTAAGTACTAGTGGACCGAACCAGGTCAGGTACCATGTAATGAGTGGTTAATATCATCCCTGACAACAAAGAAGTAGGTAGGTACCTCTCAGGGCACACAGGCTTAGAATGTTCACTACCCGTAGGCTTACATTTGTACAGATTCAGATGCAAGTTGTAATCTAGACATGCAAATGGCTATAGTTTAACCATTCCCATTTAAATTCGCAATTGATCTGCCACTCCTGCGTCAGTCACTCCATCACGCAGATCAAGTGGTCGATATTAATAATTTACTCTCTCGAGGAGGATAAGGGTAAATATGGTTTGCCTGTTGTGTTTGCTCTCGGGAAATCTCGAGTTTGTTGATACTGGCCCTTGCATTCTTCAAGGATGAATATTCGTTCGTGTGATTTGTTGTACTTGGCGTTGGTAATGTTCAAAACGAGCTTTTGGAACCACTAATTAACAAGAACCCGAGGTTGGTCCAAAAAAATTAAAATTTCAATAGGTCTTTGTGAATAGAAGTCTTAGAAGAAGTCAATTTATCCTGGTGATTGTCTCGTTATACCATCGTCTCTACTTCTGGACAGGATAATATCATCGGTTCTATGGTTATTCGTATCGGCTGGCGCTTTCTCATCGATTTCTCTGTCAATTATGACTGTCTTACGGAATACCGAAGCTCGAAATACCGGAGAACGGTATCTCGAAAGATCAGGAAACCGCACAACGAAATACCGAAAATGAACCGAAACAAGTTTTTGCTGATTATCTATTAATTAGGACATTTATTTGCAAAAATTAGTACTAAATTCAGGTTCCTGTGGTCCAAGGTATTTATTTAACTATGATTTTGTCCACGGCCCGTATCGAAGAATGGGCATCGCTTTGATAGAAAGATTAACGGCTAACAACTTGTCCTAACTACCAAACAAACTTTGTTCTTTTAATTGTGCTTTTTTTTTCAATCAAATAGACGTTTACTGCTTCTCAAATCAATTTACGGCTACTATTCGATTTAGGATTGCTTTGTTTAACAAATAAATACGAAATTACTTTACAAAGTTTACAAACGTAGCATCCGAAATAAATTAGTTGTAGATGTTAACCCAGAACAAGTGTTACGAATTCTATCCTTCAGAGAAACTCCGAGCATAGCTCTCTCCATAGCTCGCTGGGCGACTTGAAACTGGTGGACGAGCCCTACCGTCAGTGTCAACGTCTCAGCTCCGTCGGTCATGACGGGTAGGACGCACTGATTGAAAACTTTCGTTTTCAAGCATTGCGTTATGGATGACAAGAAGACTCGACGGATCACGAGCTTAACGTTATTTTCCTTTATACTATTGTCGGTGCGGAACTGGCTATGGAGTAAAAGGCTTTTTTTTATAAGATTTCGATTTGCAAACGGTGCTGCTGTCCCTGTACGTATAGGTAAATCACACCTTTTGTGATATGAATGGGCTGAACTTGGTGGATAGTTGCAGAAACATCACGTGTTATTTTCATAAAGAAACATAATACAGTATTTACATGAAGCTAGTACCACACCTCGCCTCATACAGTTAGATCGCAGTCAGCTGTTCTCTGGCAGAAAACAAGCGTTTTATTTTCCGTTAACTAAAATAAACATCGCCGGCAAGCGGTGAACAATCGGACATTCTTGGCAGCAGAAGCGTAGGGATCGCTGAAGATTTAATGCTGGCTTTGGGTTCTGCGAGCGGCACTTTTGTTGGAGTTGGCTAGTTTACTATAAAATTCTAATTAGTCCGTCAGTTAAATTGTTATCAGAAGATATTGGACACGTATTTTTTCTTTTGACAGATAAACAAAAAAATATGAAGATATTGCAACACTTTTCAGCGACTTTGTGACGTCAGGAGCCCCCAGTCCCAAACTTTGACGCGGTGAATCTTTGTCGTATTTTGTTTGACAAACGAAGAAAAAATACGCGTCTAATATCTTCTGATAATCTAACCGACAGACTAATAAGATTTTTTTATGAAACTAGCCTATTGCTAGACAGATAAGTAAAGAGGTCCAGGGCCAATTTTCAATAAAATGCTCTTTTCCTGTCATGCGGATTTCCGCCCTCGTGTGGATCTGCTCTTTTTTGCCGTTTTATAGATAATGGTACGGAACGGCCGGTTTTATTATTTTCGTTTCTTATAATATTAGTGTGATTGTTTTAATACCTATTTTAAAGAATTTAAAACTGACTTCGAATCCCTTAACTTTACACTGGTTTTAAGTATTCCAGGACAAATATTAACCCCTCTAGAATAAAATTGTTATGCGAGCATCTAGAGATCATGATGATGATGTGTTGGATTGACGCAGAAATATAGTAGGGAGCATAGTATGGAAGAAAACATACAGCCGAACATGGTGAACATACAACATCCTATTTTTTTCGAAGTCGGTTAAAAATAAAGATGACTAACACGAAAGCGTGAGGCAGTTATGTTATTCTTTTGAAAAACGATGTCTAGAAACACTGATCATTCTTCGTAATATTAATTTAAGTTTCCCTGGACACTTCGGGACTTAGTTCAAAGTTATCTTTAAGATTATTCACCAACGCAAGTATTTACGGTAATATATAATAATAAATCTCTGTCCGTCTCCCGTCCGTCTGTCTGTCATAATCCGAGACAGTTTCACTGATGCCCTTGCTGATGATCTTCCACAAAAATAAAGTTTTATCGAAATCGGTGAATCATTTTCTATTTTCTTTTAGCTCCGGAAGCTGAAGTCTTGAGATATTATGGAACATCAGGATAGAAATCTTGTATAGGGGCAGGTGATAAATGTAGGAACGTACCTGTGGAGGAAATAGGTATAAGAACGAATGAATTCCGAAAGTTCCGAAGCCAAAAGTTTATCGCAAATATATTTTTCTTACAAAAAGCTCTGACTTTGGATAAGAACTTTTTCAACTACGAGTACCTCTGTGGCGCAGCGGCCGAAGGTCCGCCTATGATGCTGGATGTTGCGGGTTCGATACTCGTCTTTGGACAAATGATTTTACGATCTGCAAATATTTGTCCCATTCTGGGTGTTTAGAAAACATGCATGATAAATATATGCATATGTATTTGTGTTCTGTATTGTATTAAGTATGTCAATTATGTACCTATAACACAAGTTCTGCTTAGCTGGGGGCTAGATGATGATGCGTAAATTGTCGAAATAAAGCAACTTTGAAGCTTTCCGCTAGCCAGAACAAAACTGAAATTTTATTCAACATCCTGCACTACCAAAGCTACAATTCTAACTACCATGTTTTTGATGTTAGACGACAAATCGTCTAACTTGTCGTCCGAAGCGCCAGCAGAAATTAATCTTTGATTGAAAAGCGTTGAGTGATTAAACTCATGCTGAGCCAACCTCAATCTCAATACAGGGTCATGGTATGGGGCAAAACTCTACTTGACTACCACTTTTAGGCACATATGTACCTATTATTTTTACTACCTAGTTTTACCCTGCGTGTATTGTTTTGTTTTTTATCAAAAAGTGCCGTTTGTGTAAATAAATACATATTATGCGCGGTTGGCGAAGGTCCGCCTGCGACGCAGGAGCTTGCGGGTTCGATTCCGAAAAAAATGTTTTCGGGAGAAATATTTGTACGATCGGCAGATATTTGGTCCGGGTGTTCTGTCGTTTTCTATGTATAGTAAAAAAACTATCTATCTATATTATTGTATTATATTATGTATATCAGTTATCTAGAACCCATAACACAAGCTCTGCTTAGCTTGGGGCTAGATAATGCTGTGTGAATTGTCCAGTATAATTTATTTATGTAGGAGGCTAATGATTTTTTCGCTAAATAATTGTTCACAAATAGTGTTCGAAGTGCCATAGCGACAATCGAAGTAACGAAACTGAGCTAAATCAGTCATGTGCCCTGCGGGCTATTTCAGCTGGGCTATAAATACCGACAAAGATCCACTGGATGTGGGTCGCAGCGAGATTCCTTTTGCTTTTCTCATTTGTTCGGTCGCACGTGTGCACCGCACCTTGCATAAGCACGAACAAACCGAGACGGTTTGTCCTTATTATGTACAGTTTCGTACTCAATCATATTAACAACATATTTGTTTAAGGTACACAGATATTTTCTTCTTTTCTTAATTCTTAATTTAACACAATAGGTGCCAAGCTCATAACCTTCCTCCGTTTGTAGTCGGGTAAAATATACATCTAGAATTTTAAATGTTATTAAAACTATGTAGAAAATCGTTAAAAGAGTTATCGCTAAGCGGTTTTCCTCCACCTTCATCATTCGTACCGCTGGGGTTTGGAACACGCTCCCTGCTGCTGTTTTTCCGGTCAATTACAATCTGGGTCTCTTCAAGTCAAGAGTGATACACCGTCGGCCACATCTTCACTTTCCATCAGGTGAAATTGTGGTTAAACAAAGGCCTATAAAAAAAATGTGAGAAAGAGAGAAACAATATCATACAAGTATTTTTTTTTACCAAATTGCAAAAGATTGGTAAAACCCGTATTAGCTTGACCAATTCCACTGGATCGCACAGCGTAGAAATAGCTTTTCCTTATAAGAAATCTCTACCTTTTAAGAAACAGCACTACCTTATAAGAAAAAAAGAAGCCATCTCAAACAAAACACCTCTTATTTAAAAATATGCTCTCCATGCTTTGTTATATAATGTTCACTGGTGTTTAGTGTTGTAGGTGCCTACCTAAGGCCATAGGTAGATAGGTTTCCTTCAAAACAATAAATATGCTACTTGGAAGCAATATATAACCAAGAACATTAATTTTACGTTTGCCCTATACCATATAGAAATAGGTCGCTGCTGACATCAAGTATTACCTTAGGCTCTGGACAGACAGGCTGCATCTCAGCTGCAATCCGACTGCAAATTTGTAGTTTGAATGCAGTAAGTACGAATGCAATCAAACTACAAACCAACCGTGCAGCCCGATCGCAGTCGGTGTGCAGTTCCAGCGTGCAGTCCGTCTGTCTGGTCTAGAGCCTTACCTATCCACACAGACAATGAAAAGCAAGTAGGTACTCCAGTTACTTGCTTAGGTATATTTCAATCTAGATATCTTAGAAGACAGGTCTAGTTAACTGACCTGTCAAACTGTGACTCATCAACTGGCCCACGTCAGAGATCCAATATCTCACGTCGCCCTGCCAAATCTATTCTGGACCAGATGTCTCCGCGAACCAATAGAGATCTTATTATGTGCCCCGTAAATTTCATATTCAATTAATGTTATTGCTTTTTTGAGCGATGAGGGAAAGTAGACTGAAGATAGTGGAGAAAAGGTAGGTTTTACGGTGGGATGAGTTTTTGAATAGAGTCGTGAAAGAGTACGATCTATCGAAATCGATCGCGATGGAATGTCAAAGATATAGGTGCGAAAGAGCTGCCTGTGATAGATAATCATAGTTTTAAAACTAGGTAAGGTTTTATTAGTTTTATAAGCTTATTATCATAATCATTCGAGCAGCTACCTACAGCTCAGTGCTGAGAGGTTGGACTCAGACTGTCTCTTTATGGAACACTGGACAAGAGCATATTGTACTCTCTTGACCAGTGTTATACGTGGCTACTTTAAATTAATTTAATTTTAATTTTAAATAATATGGACTCGCTAATTTGTTTTGTGTGTACTATAATTAATGTGGTCTGAAATAAACGGATTGATTTGAATTAGAGCACTCATTTAATTCGTTCTCAAATTATTTTGTAAAATGGGAATTGTAATGTAAATGGTAATTTTTATAAATTTGGTCCGGCTCTGGGTTTGTAAAATGCAAGTAGAATTAGTGAAACTTTTCAGTTTATTTGCGTAAGTTAAGTATTTGTTTTAATTTAGGATCAGTTAATCTAAAGAAGTTCCTTAATTAGTGAGAGAGCAAGTGTTTAATCTTACCATTTGTAAATGTGTTTTAGGTCTAAATAGCACAGGTTTAAATCAGTTTTTTTCAATTGTTCCATGGTTCGTAGTGTTATCTATTACCCGTTTTGCCTTATTTGCAAAGATAAGGCAATACATAGACCTACATCAAAATCACACGTGGGCTAATAGAACAAGAGTTTTGGTCCGAACGATGCTCAGTCCACTTCTGGACTGGTTCCAGCTCAGCTCGACTTGCCTTTAAATACAGCTGTGCCGAATTATACAGGGTGATCAGCGAATTAATTCTAGAGATTGTTGTCGCTTTGTTTGACGCAATTTTGTTTCTTTGAAAAAACTTATATCGCAAGTTGTATAGATTTAAAGTGACGAGAATTAAGATTTGATCTTCTATCTAGGTACCACCTACCTTGAGGCTCAATTTTCGTATTTCATATTTCATATTTCATTTATTCATAAAATTTCAGGTCCTCCTTTGGTCTTTCCTGAGGTTTAAAGGTTTTTGTATGGAGGGTAGCCCTAACATCTGTTTTATTTTTCAAAATCGCCGTGCACCTTGAAAGTTATATATTTGATCACTTACACGAAAAAAAAATTTTGCTTATCATTATGTTGTAAAGCGTCAGGTTTCTGAGATATTCACATAAGAATATACTTATTTAATAGCCTTTACTAACAAAGAAAATTACAATCAAATAACAGAAGTAATCTAAAACTAATTTACTGTTGAAACAATTGAGCGAACTGCAGACTGTTGCCAACAATCTACAGGTAGCTCAACTGATTTAGATCAATACCAGTCGGAAGTGTGCCCAAGACGCTGGCTACATTGCCCGCTCTGTAAGGCAATATACCATAAACGATTTTCATTTATTGCCGATCTAAATCGCTAATTTAAAAATGGAATAACACTATCTAACTATTCATAGTACTTATTTGTATATAAAAATGAAATAAATGAATGGATTACGAATTTCGACAGACCCTGTATAGCTGCGGTGCCGACCTTCAGTAAATTTAGAACAGAAATCACCTGTTTTTGCCGCGGGCCGCGGGCTTTGTCATCGAATCATAAAACTACTCGTATAAGCAGATGCCATTCGCTGTTAATTAAATTCGGAAAATACCTGTTAATAATACCCAAACAACGTTCTCTTACAAAACTACTTCATATTATAATGGAGTTTTAATCAGCACAGAAATCATAATAAGTTTATGTAAAGGCAAAGTAACATTAGCAATTCAAATCTATGGCAAAGGCTTAGTAAAGACCAGACATGAATCAGACCCTTTGGTATATTTCTCTAAATTTCAATATTCTCTAAATTTTCACTACTTGCAGCATCGGGGGCGTAGCTCAGATGGTAGAGCGCTCGCTTAGCATGCGAGAGGTACCGGGATCGATACCCGGCGCCTCCAAACCGTGTTTTTTTCTATCCTCTATAAGGAATGAAGCAAATTGAAAGAGAAAGACACTATTTAACTTCAAAAAGCTTTCTAGATAGAGGGGAAAAGTCTAGACTGTTTTTTTACAAGTTTAGAATGTTTTTTTACAGGCGGGTTCTTAGGTGGACAGCAATTACACCGGTTTTTATACAGCTTTCAATCATTACGCTCCCACTCCGCTCCCTGTTCACTGACTTGTTGTATGTTTTCAATATTTACAATGAATGACCCGTACTAATTTATGCTTACAATCAACGTTGTAGCGGAAGTATATATTACTTGCTTACGTTAAAGTTCTTACGTCTTTAGGTATTTGTAGACTATATCTTCAACAAATACCTACGAAATCATTCAGCGCCCAGCAATGAGTCAGTGGTACAATTAGCTGTGACGTCACTGACACACCGTCTCTTTTGGAGTTCAGCCACTCCGCTGTTGCCAGATTGAGGTAATGTTCCCGTAACCTATTTATCGGTTGGAGTTTTCGGTAAGGCGATACGGTTTTGGATGTTTCCGCTTACAAAGAAGTCTTCGCAATGTGTAACGGTAATGCTATGTGTTTTATCATTTCAAAATTATTATCAAAATTATATAAAAAAAAGGTTATGCTAGACATTTATCACAACAATAATAAAGTATCTAAGCAGAGTTTCTGTTATGGAAAACGAACCATAGCTAAAGTCTAGTACGAGTTTGCACAGTACGTAACCATAAAAGGTTTTCGTTTTCTGCCGTTGACTTTTAAAATAAATCAAAATCTACAACGAGTTCATAAGAACCAAAGATCCTAGGATCCTACGTTTCGTCTAGGATCTTTGCTATGAACCTATTGGATCACTATATTACAGTGGAAAGCAGCTCATTCTAAGGCATTACCATTAAGGTTAATAAGGCAACAAGGTATTTAAAAATATGGTATGGACTCGGAACCAAAAATACCTACATATATAGAGACCCATAAATAAATTACTACTACTACTCTATAAATGTATTCTTTCGTATTACGTCAATAATTTGTACATTATTTTGTAAGCAGATTCCTAGAATGCCTTGGCTGACCACGTACCGTCTGGCCTGCTCCAATCCTACATCTATCTATTTCCCTCAAGGAACATCGTATTTAAAACCGATAGAATCCAGGAAGGCTACTGCCCACGCGAGCGTATTTCACTAGCCGACTAAATATTTCTACCCATGAATCACTACAGCGAGAGCCAAGTGCTCGTTTAATTACGCGAGGTTTATCAAAAATACAATGTCATATTTTCGGTTTTAGGATTTATGATACATGTCTGAAGTTTTGAAGGAACTTGGCATAGTAAGAAAATGAATCATAAGTACTCCATTATATAGTTTGAAAACTCGCACACTTGTGTCGACTTGGGCGAATAGTGGGAATCAATTTGTTTTAATTAACGTATTTAATTAAAGCGAAGAGCTTTATAAAGCTATGTGTGTATTATATTTCTATTTCTTTGGATCTATGCACGTTTGGATATGATAGGTGTGAGATCAGCTAATTGTGAAAGTGTAAAACAATGTGCATAAACAACGCCTAAACTACCCATAAAATTTCAATTGAAAATAAAAGAGCTGTAATAACATTTACGCCAATAGATGTCATTATGTATTTCTTTTGCATAGAACGCGTGTGAGCCTAGTTTTGAAACTTGTTACACACACGATGACACACAAGTTTTACAGTCCAGGGGTTGTGGATGGAAAAGTCGAAAGCGGAAAGTTTGGAATTCGTAACTTTTTTAGAAATAGTTTTTTACAGGTTTTGATTTGATTTGATGAGCACTTTTTACTTTTATGTAGAATGTCAAAATTTCCTATGACGACGCATCATTGAGCTGTAAACGACGGGACTATCTTTGTGCCCCTACTAGGGTTAGGGCTTACCGCACAGGAGCGGGGACTTTTAGTACGTTAGTCTCTTACGTAGTCTAAATAAAGTCCGAAGTCAAACTTTCTGCTTTCGACTTTTCTACCCAGACTGGACTTAGTAGGTTTAGATAAAATTGATGGCCTCTCCTCTGCCAAGGCAACAACACAGCCCGGCGCGTTAGTGTGATATTTCCGTGTTTGAATATTGTAGGCCGACTTATAAGCATGAACTGACATGATGATGATGATCAGAATGACCTCTCATCCTCTGTGTTTCAACCGGCGGCGTTTTACCGCTCTGCGTTGCGGAGGCCGCGCCGCCGCCATTATCACAGTTCAGTACCCCCTACAGCTGTTTGTTTATCAAAAATCATTATAAAACATTGATAGACGCCCTTAAACTAGTGATTGCATTATCTATTCGACGAGAGATCAAGTGAATCGGCTGTCACTAATTTAGACGTGAGATGTGACTAACGTTTGTGTAGAGGGCTTAGGACATGCGCTGGCGATTAAAATAGTTTTAATTTAAATAATAATACTCTTTACGTGAAAAAAAAACATCTCCTTTTTTTATCTCTCATAATAAATATGTAAAAAATAACTATAATTGACACTCAAAATAAAGTATATAAAAAAACCTACACTATTACTACTACTATTAACTATGTGTATAATTAATAATAAGATACTTTTAGACAACAGCCAACTATGTAGTTAGTAAAACTTTTGTAGTAATCTGTGGATAATGCGATTGGTTGTAGGTACATTTAGGATCACATTAACATAAGAACATTAAGTAATAAGTCTGCATTGTACAATTGTTTATTGTCTTGAATAAAGAAAATAAAAAAGTCCTCGAGAACTAACTAGTCAACTCGAACGGAATGCGAGAGGATGAGCCTGAACATTATGCGTGCAGCTTTCGCATTTTACGAAAAACAAGATGTCGGCACGTCTTCAACCTGGACTGAACGGAAACATTTTAATGTTAAGTTTTATTACATCAAATATTCTAGTGTGTTCTGGTATGCATATATGTAGAAGCAGCAGAGAAGTTTCTAATTATCAATGAATTTTAGACAGGTTTTGATCAGCCCGCCGCATGGGGGAAGAATCCCTTCCGCCGCGCTCAGAAGTTCTTTTGAGAGCTTTCAAAACTAGACTACTAACTACTTGTACAGTCGTGGTGTAAAGTATTATAGTGGGTATGTTAAAAATTAAGAGGAATTAAGTACTTGACTGTCAACCGCAAATGCACCGGTAAAGCGCTACCGCTTCTGAATGTATACGCTACCTAAGTATTGACGTATGCGTCAGCAGCAATGCAATGGTAACATTTGCCAACTGGTAATCGGTCGCCCCCAATAAACTCTACTGTTTTAATTAGATTACATTATTATATTTTAGTTTTAGCATTCTTATGAGATTTTTAAAGATGTTTAAAAAATGTAAGGACATTTTTGTTAATAACAAAAACATAAAAATTGAAGTTAATTTGTAAGAATTTAGGTTATTAAAATATGGATATTTTAGAGACATTTTTACATTGCATTATTTATTGGACGTTGAAACTGTGTAACTTCTCATATTCTTTTAATTTAATAGACTTCAAAATTTCCGTAATTATAAATACCTAGCTAAATAAACCTCACTAGACATATTATCCTAGGGTAAGATGCAGTGAATCTACGAGTAATATCTACTTATCGACAAGCCCTAATGCTGTATACCTGACATCTTTATGAATATACATTTGTATTTGTAAACATACCTGTCTAAAGTACCCACGGAAGTTTCTAAGGGTTTATGAGTGGTGGTTCAAATAAATCATAACAGTTGTAGTATTTCTATTTTTCCAAACAAAGCACGACAAGATTTTATCTAAACTGTGTCTTTTACTGAACTGTATTTTACAATAATTTAATTAATCAGATTTTTTTGCAAGAAATTTTGCAGTTTTATTATGTACTAACTGCTGGCCGCGGCTTTGTCCGCGCTTTTCAAGTATCCTATGTCCCGGGATAGTATTTACTTTCCTCCCGAATTTCATTAAGATCTGTTCAGCCGTTTAGGCGTGAAAAACTAACAGACAGACAGAGCTACGTTCTAATTTATAATATTATAGTATAATTATATATTTAAAATAGGTCTCTCAAGAAATGAATTAACTTCCCAAAAATTTTCGATTTCGGCGAGACTGCGGGAGTGCGGGCAAGCACTATTACTAAAACACTTTCCACCTAGGGCCTTCGCCTTATCTAAGCCTAGATTTGAGCGCCACGCGTGCACATTGTTGTTTATGAGCTATTCTCAAATAACCCGAATTCCGTAACAACAAATTTCGCTCGTGCGCATTTAAAAAAACAAATGTTAGTTGGTTTTCAGTGAATCAGTTTGTCAGACACGAATTATACAAACAGTAATATATTAACACATACCTGGTATCCCTGATGCGATAAATTGTTAACATTAACGTCTCATAAATCAATAGGAATATGTTTATCGTGGCGGTATTCTTGATATTACGATCAAAACGATATTGCAAAGGTACTGTATTAAGGTAGGTAAATTAGTAACACAGAAATTCTTCTGAGTGATACCCATAATCTTATAGTTATGATAAATTCTGAGAGAATGTAGGTATCTATCTCCATTCTTTCAGATTTTATCGAAACAAAAAAAACATCGAAAAACGAAAAAAAAATAGTTCCTATTTAAAAGAAACCATATACATAAGTCAGACTCGCAGATGCTACCTAGCCTACATTCTTACATTTACTATGTTCGAGTCGACTGTATTTATATACTTAACATTATAGGTACATACTAGTAAATTTATTTATTTACAAAAGGGCATCCTACGTCAAAATTACGGCTAAATATTACACTACAAAATCTTAAAATCTATGTGTTTTCACACTTATATTTTATTATATCATAGAGACTAAGAGGCTTACGGACAAACAGAATTACGGTTTATGTTAGTTTTTAGATGAAATAAGTACTAACTGTGAAACATAAATAAATGAAAAAAAATGTACACATACTCTCGAAAAACGATACCCTCCTGTCCTCGCGCTGTCGAGGAAAATAGACACCAAAAAAAGCTATAACTTTTTTAAAATCGCCTATGTTTATGGGTACCAACACGGACGAAGGAGTCCAATCGATGCAGGTTATGGCTCCATCTCCACTAATTCCTCGAACACTTTTTATTCAACCATAACTTTTCATGACTATTACATTCCCTAAATTGACCCTATTGGTAATGAATGACCAATCAAGAAGCACAAAGTAGGCACAACAAAAAGATCAACCCGGAACAGAACCAATGTCAGCAAATTATTCAAAAATACTCGTAGGTAGAAATCGAACCCACTCTTCACATCTGACTTCATGTGAATACCACCCTGGATTATATTTTGTCTAAAACACGGCGTGAAAAGACATACGTACTGTAAAATATGAAAAGTAATACGGTTGGTAAATCGGCACGGGTTTTGCACACGATCGTTTATAAAACATGATGTTTTCGATTTGTAAAGTAATTTTTAGTAAAAATAACTCAACTAAGTTTCGCCCTGATAGCATATTGGACAGTTAGGGCTGTGTGTGGGTCCAAGTCACAGGACTGAAGAGAAGCCTTTTAAGAGGGCTTTTTAGTGAAAAGTTAGTTTTTCGAGTTACAAGTACCGATATCTCCAAAAACTGTAGTTACCTATATACTCAAATTTGATTGTAATGTATGGTAAAAGAATTTCACAACAAATCTTATTGTAAAAGCAGTTCGCGTTTATAATTTAGTTAAATATAATGCAATGTCAATAATCTTGTGTTTCAAAAGCTTCTTACCCCGCTGTTATATCAAAAATAACACACATCAGCTGCGTTCATTAGTCCACTACTGAAAATAAGCCTCCCATGATAACACCTTGAAACGAGAACCGATAACCGCTGGGGTAAACGTGTTCTTGAGAGACCGCGACACGGCAAACGTAGTGTAGGACGCCCTCCAACCAGGTGATAACACCTTTATGGCCTCTCTAAAAATGATACAATCAATGCATAATACATTATAATAAATCAAACACAATAATCAAATCAATAGTCGATCCTCCAGTCCTTGCCCTCGTAGTACTTGACGGTAGCCACGTCGATAGTCGCGATGGACCCCGCCCTGCTTGCACCCTTGCACCGCCAACATCTAATGAACGGTCGGATGAACTGCTTCCAGGTCTTACCGAACATCTGGATCAGGCTGATCACGGAGAGGCCTAGGAGGAATCCCTGGAAAATACAGGCTGCTGGAAATTTCGCCAGCCAAAGACGAGTACGAGTGTTACTTATATTTTTACATTACAGCACAAAGAGCACAAGACAGCACAAGACTTGAGGAAGACTTTTTGGCGGGTCTAAAATGGCGGGTATACACATCGCTTTTATCAAATCTGGCAATCAGTTAATGGCGAGTGGAAGAAAATTTATATTAAGTAGGCCCTGGACCTCTTAGTTCGAGTACGAGCGTACTTTTCGATTCATTTGGAAACTGCGTCCCCAATTTTAATGTCATTTACGTACATAATCGGATAAGTAATAGCTATGTTTGTATCGTTTTAGTTTTTCAAAATACATATTCATCATAAAGTGAGAGCGAAAATTCATTTTTATCCATTTTCAAGCGATTTTATTACTTTCGCTGTACTGTAATGCCTCAGTTTCCCTCACATTGCTGTCATAATCTGAAACAAAGTCCTCCGCTGCGTCTGCCAGCCTGTCTGAACGCCGCCGTAAACTCAAAAACTATCAAACGGATTTTCATCATTTTGATCAATGGACGATGAAATTTTTGTGGAAGGTTTAAATGTATAAATTCAATAAGGTATTGTGTAAATTGGCTGAAATACGACGATGCGATACAATGTATAATACTGGATAATTCCTCTCAAAATTATAATACTAAACTGCTCCGTGTGAAAACGGAGCCGGCTACTTGTTTTATGAATAACATAGAGTCAAAAACTATCGGTGTTTGTTGTTTCCTTTCAGCTGAGTTATGTAAAAGATGAATTAAGAATAAATAATTTATTTTATATCTAAAACTTTAGCTTAAAAAATCGTAGGGACCTCTCCATAAACTTAATCTAGCCTAGGAAAAATTAAATAGATTATTTCCCGTTTTCAGAGACAGTAAAAGAGGGAGAAAGCTGCAGCCCAGATGAGACTAGATACAAAAATATCATGACCTGGCCGTGACGTGATATCATAAATAGTCCGGTCAACGTATCCAAAGGATGTGGAATTCCACTAAAATAGATATTTGTCCATAAGGAAACAAGAAACGGTTGGAAAGCGGCCAACTATTATAGCGTAATCAATGGATTTGGTGTTGCTGGTGGAGTTTTTATTTATACTGAGTCGAGACGCTTAGATGATTTACTGACTAGGTATAGGTGACGAATTGTGTAGGTATTTTATTTTCACCTGAAATTTTATATGACTCTTAAATTATTCGTTTAGTCCTGATATTTTATGAGGAATGTAAAAACATTAATTTATTGAACAGAATTCGAAGTTTGAATGTTGCAACGCCAAAGGGTTTATGTAGATTCTACCTTAAAATTGTAACACCTTTAAGGAATGCAATAAATAAATAAACTAAACTTAAACCTAGATAAAATGAAATCAATAGGTATTTACTCTATCAGAAGAGTGCTGGACGACTTTTTATGAAAACTGCTTAAATTCTGCTATCAAAATCCCGAAACATCACAAATAGGTATTGTAATGGACTTACGACGCTCCCTCCCAGGTCTGATATGAACAGGTTCCAGTCGTAGGTGTACGCCTCTTCGTAGACAGACACCATCATGCTGTCGAAGTAGATGAAGATCTGGAGACACCAGAAATTCTAAAGACGTCGCTGGTTGGGATACAAATTCGTGAGTCATTTGTTGGCATTTGGATGTTACTTCACTACGTAGTATAAAACAAAGTGGCTTCTCACTGTCTGTCCCTATGTATGCTTAGATCTTTAAATCTATGCAACCGATTTTGATGCGGTTTTAATAGATAGAGTGATTCAAGAGGAAGGTTTATATGTATGCCGCCGCCCTGCCAAGCTGGAGGTGCCCAGCTGTAGGACCAACCTACTTAAGTTTGCCTCCATGTCACTCGCAATTTATTTACTGAATATCCTGCCCGAAAACAGCGTAGATATATTTTATCAAAACCTGCCGAAAGTTATGGAAATGGCGCAGCTCGTGATAGAAGCAAAATGTGTTTTGGATTAGTCTATTACTACTTGCATTTTACCTTAGATATGTTTAGATTTAGAACCTTCTTGTATTTACCATTTAAGTAGATCTAGCATCGCCTTAGGGTTAAAAAAAACCTGTTATGATGATGATAAATAAATAAATGTATAATAAATAACTGCTTTTTCGAAACCCTTGGCGCGCGAGTTACACTCGCACTTGACGGATCTTGTTTTTGAATAACAAGGACCGACATTTCATGTAAAAAAAAAAACAAAGAAACGCTGTCTTATATTATCAGGACAGAAGTCGATGGTCTAGGTTTCCGAGGTTTATAAAACTCATTTCAAACTTTTCTACTTTTTACCCGACTACCAACAGGGGACGGTTATGAGGCTAGCACCCTATGTTTGTATGTTTGTGATTCAAACAGATTGGAATTGAACTGATACCCATATTTAAATACATTACAGTTTAGTAAATACAGACCTCTGGTATTTTAATAAGTGTACTTTGTGACAGTGGACTATGTCTAGGACACTGGACATTGCGGGACTGGACAAAAAACGATCAGACTTGTTTTAGCTAGAAATTGTAAGCAAAAAGATTTAAACTAAAAACCTCCATCTATATTCTAGCGGTACCTTATACCGACCAAACATTTTATCTATACTAAAATTATATAGAGGAAAGATTTGTTTGTTTGAATTGACTTTGACTTTGAAACTACTGGACCGATTTAAAAAATCATTCACCTCTCTAGCTTATATATTATATATATAATATATATACAGGGTGGAATTTTGTAAGCTCACCTGGATGGAAAGTACTCTAAATAATACAGATAGCATATTTTACTCCAAGGAAACATTCCTTTATTTTTGAAAAGAAAAAAAAATGCATTCAAAGGTTTTCGAAAATTCACTTGCCACACCCAGGAATCGAACCGACCAAAATCTGTAAAAAATACACCCTGTACTTTTATTGCATAAATCGTTAAGGTTAATCATAAGAATGAAATCACTCTAACATACTTGGTAAATTTAATGAAAGGAAAACCATTAAATCTGCATTTATAAATTCAATGGGTCAAGCTCTCATTGCAATTAGCACGTGTTTGTAATGCAAACTCCTTTCTAAGATGCAACATAACTGCGTGTGTGAGGTAGTTTTAAATATGGAATGTAACAATTGAAAATAGATTGTCACTGTTATTCACATGTGCTTGTTTTACATCATTTCATAAATTCATATCGTATAATAGTATTCATCTATGTTCATATCTGTCTCACGATAAAAATGGCTTATCAAGAACAAATTGATTTATTGGAAGCTTATTTTTTAAATAAAAAAAATGTGAATCTAGCCCTGCGGTGGTATGGAGAGAAATATCGAGACCGACGGGCACGTAAAAAATAAAATTTACCTTAAATCTTATGCAAGTGTAAACGAGTTGAGAGACGAAGTTCAGAATACCATTTATAATATTCACCACAACACGTTAATAAAGGTTACAAAAAATGAAATTGTGAAAAGAATAAATTTGTGTATCCAAGAAAATGGAGCCCATTTCGAGCAACTAATTAGTTAGGTAGTTTACCCTTTTTGTAAATTATTAAAATAATTGAAGATTTAATGGTTTTCCTTTCATTAAATTTACCGAGTATGTTAGAGTGATTTCATCCTTATGATTAACCTTAACGATTTATGCAATAAAAGTACAGGGTGTATTTTTTACAGATTTTGGTCGGTTCGATTCCTGGGTGTGGCAAGTGAATTTTCGAAAACCTTTAAATGCAGTTTTTTTTCTTTTCAAAAATAAAGGAATGTTTCCTTGGAGTAAAATATGCTATCTGTATTATTTAGAGTACTTTCCATCCAGGTGAGCTTACAAAATTCCACCCTGTATATTGGTATATATTTTATATGGGCCGTAGTTTTTAAGTATTTTACATCCTGTACTAGACTAACGTTGCCTGAAATAAATGTTTTATTATATAGCCCCACGTCTAACGGAAATTGAACACCTTGTGTACACCTTGGTTGTCAAGGTGCGCTAAAGGTGCACATTCCTGTAAATGTCACGGCGCCCACACACAACCCTGTCCTTAGGTTAGGTAGGTAGGTAGGAAGGTATGTGTGTAGGTACTTTTATGTATGTCGCTTTTGTGCCTGTGTAACAATTAGATCAATCCTACATTATCCCTGATGAACATAGGCGATAGAATATACCCGTGCGAAGCCGGGGCGGACCGCTAGTTTAACTACCTGTGTCTGCAAAGTGTTCCTGGAAGTGTCCATCCGCCACATCTTCTGGAAGTGGTCCCAGAGGAAGAGGATCTGTCTGTTCGTCACGAAAGAGTTGTACATGTAGGACTTGCAGAAGCGAGGGCAAGAGCAGAACTCGGGGGTTTGATACATGCTGGAAGTGTATGTGGAATTTAGTTTAATAGGTATTCAGTATTTGTTTCACCGACGGTAAACTTCTTGCAGAAGCTAGTATTTATATTTGAGAGTGGTTTTGAGGACATGTCAGTGATTAGATTGGTTGATAGACGGTGTGGGGGTGATTTTTTTTAACAAAAGTGTGGAAAAAATTATCCACACTTTTGAATGATGTTGTATTCCGTCCACATGTCGCCCAGTCATGGCGCCCTAGCTTTGTTCCCCTAGGTACACGTTGTTAAGTCTACTCACACTCACAAAGACCGTTTGCGGTGAGCTAGTCAACTTGTAAACTAACTATTAAAATATTGGTTATCATGCATCTCTTCCTAAATGATTTCAAAGCGCACTCACTTCATATAAGAAGAGATGAGGGTCCTCATGGCGGTATAGTTGGAGCACCGCGTTAAGTTGCTGGACATCCAGGGTCCGGAGCAGCCGGCTTGCTCGCCGACTGCATCCCACACACACTGGGCTGTGCACTGAAAGACATTTTAATATGGGTCATTCATTTAATTTCATTTAATTCATTCATTTAATAATTAACCCCATTGCGCCCTGCCTTCAGCTTGCCGCATCCAGCCTCTGGCTTGCAGGCCTTCAGTTTTTCGCAGGTCGTCATTTCACGTGGCTGGCCTGGCATGTAAAACAGTTACTCATGTTTTAATATAGTTAGTCACACAATGATCGCTCGGCTCGTAAACGAACCAGTCAAAGTCTCGTCCCAGTTTTTCGCAGATTTCATTGAGTTCCTTTAAATTAATATGCAAAGTTAAAAGACAGATTTGATTCTTACTATTGTCTATATCGATCGGTGCAGTAAAACTACAAAGTATAATTTGCTTCGATTACCGAAAATGGCAAGTAATTTTCCAAAATTCTGTGAATGCATTATCACTTAATTTAAAAAAAAGGAATGCTTCCTTTCAGTAAAACTACTACCTACATGTCACTGTATGAGTGTGCCACTTTGTTTACATAAATTTTACATGACATTTTAATTTGACTAGATTTCATACGATTTTTAACGACAAATTTAAAAAATTGATTTGTTAGTCGCATTTGGCTCGCAAAGACCGTATCGCTAAAATAGTTACATGTTCGAAGTATTCCCATTAGAGCACCGATTTTATTCCCAATTGGAGCACCTGCCAAGAAGAAGATTCTAGTGATGTAGTTTCGATAATGGATGTTCACTCACACGATTAGCGCTATAGTTCCTCTCAAAGGTACACGGATCATTATCCCTGCTGATCTTCTGGTACTCGTCCACCGTCAGCTTCAAGGACATCGTCTCTCCCACCCTGATGTACTGGTATTGCACCAGGCCACCGTTGTACACTTCTACTTCTGAAATTATATTTTAGGAGTGCAGTTACTAGATTCTATCAAGTTAAATACTTTAGCAAAATATTATACTTCTACCGACTCAAGGTTCTCATTCTAATGCGGTGTTATCAGTGGCGGATCATCCCCAAGGCAAAGTAGGCATGTGCCTAGGGGCGCGAGGTTACAAGGGGCGCGCGGAAAATTTACACTAGTAAATAAATAAATAAGTCAGGTAATACCTAAGTATAACATTTATTATATGAGTAAGCAGGTATCCGCCTACTTACAAAATATAAATGATTATTTAATTCTGTCGAAACTTTAAATTTTTGTTCTACGTGTAGAACAAAAAATTAAAAAAGAAGGGACTTAGCAAAAATCTGATGATTAGTATGATGATATTGGTTGACGAGCGTCAGAGGCGGCTTTAGCGGCGCAGCCGCAGGCCTCCTAACCCACACCATGCGCCCTTGTTATGCCCGAAGCCACCGCTGGCATGGCGATAGTGAGGTATCTCTTTTAATATGTTTTAAAAGACACCAACAATCGTGAACTTTGGCTGTATTAGCATCAAGGGCGGCTTTTGCGGGTGCATGGCGCACATCCGCTAAGAGGATCCAGCGCTCGGTTTTCGTTAAAAAAAAATATTGGTTTGAAATTACGCTATAATCATTATGCATTAGGCTGGCGGCTGTATGTTTTTAAATCACATTGCCATAGATTCGCGAGATTCTGAAAGGCACGTGTTTTAATGCCGCATCTTTATTTTTATATTTTACTGTTTATCTGCGCCGATCCTAGGATAAAGCGAGCGGTGTCCAAGTATCCATAAAGCGAATTCCTTATTCAAACAATCTATTTACAGCGAAAAGTAATAGTTTGATGGGTCCATATGGTGACTTCTGAGAGAGGAGCGAACTGCGCAGCTGGGCGTGGTACGTGCGTGCGTACAACACCGATCGTCACAATCTAAATTTTTTTACGACTCGCTCCGCTCGCCGTTGCTTTCTATCTCTTGTGGTCTGGATGTTTATGACTTAAATTTTTTTCTATCAAACCACTGGAAACTCTCAAACCACTGGAAACTCTCAAACCTTTTTGCTAGTTCGCTCCGTTGTTGCCGTAATTTCTATTGTTTTTGTTGCCATAAATTTCTCAAGAATTTGGGAATAATTTTATTACCGATAGCCACAAAAGTTTTGCGTTTCACCGTTTACATACCTATCTTATTAAATCTTGAAAAATCACAAAAAAAATTGCGGCTCGCTCCGCTCGCCGTTATCTTTCTTTTCCTGCCTTTCTAGCTGACCCCGCCAAACCCATATGGTCTTCGCTCTAACTTTGACAATTGACAACCTCCTCTATCATGCTAACCAAAAGCATGAAAATAATTGCGGCTCGCTTCGCTCGCCATTACTTCTAGTTATTTACCTGCCTTATATACTTTTTTGTCAATTACTGAGGAACTTTGTCGTTGTTATGTTACTAACACCACCCCCAATACTGAGCTTTGCCGCGGCTCGTTCACAGAGGGGCGCCAATGAGGTGCTTGCCTAGGGCGCTGTCGACAATTAATCCGCCTCTGGGTGTTATACCCAGTTTGAGACAAAATATGCGTTTTTTTTATAGTCCTTAGACCTACGTTTGACCACAATCTCACCTGATGGAAAGGGAAGTGATAGTTAGGGATTATCTGGATGACAAAAGAGCCTGGGAGCTCGGCACATGAAATGCAAAAAGGCGTATAAATTTATTTATTTTCAGCTGTAAAATTATAGGTACCGGTTACCTATATTATTATTCAAACGTAAAATGATTGTCTTTGTTATACCTATAAGTTCATAAAGAGAATCTCTTTGTTTCATACTTTTACCTGACGTTGTAAAAATGTGTGTTTACTTGTGTACCTACAACTCTGTAAACTTACTTACTTACAAATAAATTGAATTGAATTGAATTGAAGATGTGGCCGACGATGTATCACGAAGGTCTGGAAGATACCTATTCACTCTTGACTTGGAGAGACCCAGATTATTTTTATTTCTCTTAACTTGAGGAGACCCGTATAAAACAAATACGACGACAACATCAGCAGTGAATGCGGCGCTCGGGTGGCTGTACCATTTGGTCGGTTTTGTTCAAGCTTTCTCTATATGGGTGCTACTTTGAATATCCTTCGTATGTACTTAATCGTTTCTAATTTTAAAGACGTAGATCGACATTATGAAAAATATAAACGTCAAGTGCGAGTCGGATACGCGCAACGAGGGTTCCGTAATTAAACATTATATTAATTACATAAATAAAAGGCCTTACTTCTTGCCAAATATCATGATTCTAGCTCAACGGGAAGTAGGTAACCTATAGGTTTTGGTCTATGGAGAGAATCAAAATAATGTTTTTTGTGATTAGACTACAACATTAGTGTTCGGATTTTTTCCTTTACTTGGGCTATAAAACCTCACTTCTTACCAAATTTCATGGTTCTCAGTCAACGAAAAGTACCCTATAGGTTTTTGGTCCATGACAAGATTTTTTTACAAATTTACGGTTTTCGGATTTTCCCCTTTACTTGTGCTATAAGACCTTTCTCTTTGCCCAATATCATGATTCTAGGTCAACGGAAAGTACCCTATAAGTTTTGTGTGCCTGTGACTCCCTTGGAAAATTAAAAAAAAATGGGACATAAACGGCTGTAACTTTTGATTGCGTTGATTTAGAAGTTTGATTTATATTGCGCTGCGATATTGCGGCTCCAAGAAGTTAAGAACCTGAGTATATGGTGTGAATTTCAACTCGATACCCACGCGTTTCTGAGAAAAGTGGGTTGACAGACGGACAGACGGACAACAAAGTGATCCTAATAAGGGTTCCTTTTTTTCTTTTGAGGTACGGAACCCTATAAAAAGAATGAATTAGCCTCGCGTCAAGCTCGCCCGGTGACCTTTGAAACCAGGGTGTAGCAGCGGCCGTAGAGGAAACCTATGGTGTCTTGTATTTGTACATTAACTTGTGTTAATATAATAAAAGCGGAGTTCGCTGCTATTCCTATACTGATATAAGTACCTATTTCATTTATCATTTTATGAGAACTTGATCATTATTATCTTTTACCTGTAAATGGTTCCCTCGTGTAATGCACGTAGACCTGATACCCCGGCGGGTTGACTCCACTGGCCGTCTCCAGGTCTTCCTCTGTGTGCTTCAAGGTCACGGAGTAGCCTTGCGACAAGCTCGCCCGGTGACCTTTGATCTTAGGCACCAGGCTGTAGCAGCGGCCGTAGAGGAAACCTATCGTTTCTTGTATTTCTACATCTGAAAAAAAGATTTGAAATGGCCCATCTACCTGTTCGTCGAGTTATTGCAAACGTTGCCAGAGTATAGAACCGGTTTGGGTGTGGCCATATTCCGAGAAGAACCGACAACTGCTGGGGTAGACGTGTTCTTGAGTGGAGACCGCAACTCGAGAAACGTAGTGTAGGACGCCCTCCGACCAGGTGAGATGACGATTTGCGAAAGACTGCTGGCAGATGCTGGATGCGGCAAGCTGAAGATAAGGCGCTATGGCGCTCATTAGTGGAGGCTATGTGATTCTGGACTTTAGAAAACTAATACTACTTGTATCCCAAAAAAACACGTGCGGATCTGCGGGCGGAAACTAGTATAGGTATATATTCCTTACTATCAGGGGATCCATTTAGCCCATATTGCACGAAGAAATCTGCAGCAGTGTACGTGATGTCCTCCCAGAGCTCGTCCAAACTGATCGAGTAGTTGTAGAGAGTCCAGACTGAGGTGTAGCGAGGGTGCGAGTACAGGTTGTATTCCTGGAGGGTAAAAAGAACAAGCGAGATTCTGGTAGCCGCGTAGCCTCCTACATAGTTGCATATACGAAGTTTACACATAAATTACGAGGTACATATTTCAAATCTTTATAGAAATTAATCCAGCTACATTCATGGTGTTGTAACATAGACTTGTGGAGTAGAAGTCGAAAATGGTACCATATATGGGACGAACATGACATAAGACAATTTCAGTGCATCTTTACTAAACTTTTCTATCTTTATCAGCAACCTCTAGCTTGAGTCTACATTAATTGCAACAGTCTATTGTTAGCTCGACTATTTCTATTGTAGATTCTATAAAAGTAACCGACTTCGAAAAAAAGAGGAGGTTCTACGTTCGGCTGGCATATTTTTTAAATCTATTTTCGTCGATTTTTCCGTCAAGGATGGACCGATTTAGATTTTTTTCACATATGTAGGTATATATAGGTATTCAATTGTAAATGCTAGTTCTAATTGGTTTCTATTGATTGATGTAATTTTCTTTGTTAATAAAGAACGTTAAACTATGAAATATGTATCTATGCATATTGACAAATTATACACAAGACCCTGCTCATCAAATAATTGCTCCCGCTAAAAAAGTTATAAGCCCCTGATCTTTTATGCTAGCAAAGATACTAAAACTTACCAACATCTTGTTGAACTTGTAGGCCGGCTCTCTGCAGAAGGTGACGCTGGGATAGGTGATGGTCTTGTTGAAGTCAAAGTGCGTGTAGGTGGTCACCGGCATGTCCACCAGCTTCCCGATGCATGAGGATATCTGTTGAGGAAAGGGTGGATCGTATCTAGACAAACAGTAATCGATTAAGTTCTATTAGGTATATTCAAAGGCCCAGTAGAAAATCTGAAAGGTCATTTATTAGGCCGCGATTGCCGCTACGATACGATCTTAGCGGTCGTGCAGTGTAAGAATGTATCTACATACAGACCAAGAACTGATATTGACAATATCAGTTCTTGGTCCGCTAGCTATTGCTTCTATTTTTTACCTACCTTGCATACTTTCTTATTTACCTGAGAAACTTTGTCGTTGTTATGTTACTAAGCTCAGCCTCTCTCAATCTTGAGCTTTGCCGCGGCTCGTTCACAGAGGGGCGCCAATGAGATGCTTGCCTAGGGCGCTATCGACAATTAATCCGCCTCTGGATATTGTACTAGTCACACTTATATTATAAATAAAACCGGCCAAGTGCACGCACACGAAGGGTTCCGTACCACTATCTATAAAAACGGCAGCTTACAATTGAAACAATTGATGTAACTGCAGACTGTTGCAAACAATCAACAGTCTGCAACATAGCTTGGTCACAGAAATGCCTTCGATTAGTGCTTTAAGAAAAATAAGAACGAACGGGAAAACATTTCACTGGGTACTTGCATCGAATCTAAGTATTCCTTGTGTGTGTTGTGCGTAGATGTGCATTTGGTCTCCTGAGGTCACCAGTCTCAAAAGAGTCTGGGCAACATAGAGACGGCTCGAATGTAGAGTGTTGTAATAGTTGCGTGTGTTTAGTGTGGTGTTGTTGGTGTAGTGTTTATGGAATTGTGTGTAATGAATGACAGAACCTTTAGAAGAGCTTCCGCTTCACTGTAGTTTTTACCTAATAATTATTTTATCATTGTTTTACGTTCTAAGACAGGTGATTTATGCATGGATAAAAACTTATTAATTTTGTACTAATATGGGGCAAGGAAGTATGAACTAACTAGCATGCATCTTTAAATGATAAAGGGTACCTGTTGTACGACGACACAGAAGCAAACCAGTATGATGAGGGTCTGCAGCAGCTTCACGCCTTTGAAGCAGCTGAAGAACTGCTTCTTGATCCAGCCGATCTCCTTCTCCGGTTCTTCATTCTAAAATCAATCGATTTCTAACTTTAAAGCTTATTTCAGACATGCGTAGGCTCTGTCTAGACCTGCATATTTGCGCCTCATGAGATCGTCGGCTAAACTTGCAGCCACATCAGCCCTCACGGAAGTCCTAAAAAGATGGAAAGGCGCGAGTGTGTCGGCGCATGTAGCGTCCCACACAATAGGCTTCCCCAGCTCCCATGGGACTAGTCATCAAGAATCAATTAATAATCACATAAATCAAAATATAAAAAGATCTGCAGTTTTGGCGTGAAGGGCTTGGATGTGTGTTACCTACACACATCCACCCACTGCAAATATAGAGTATCAGATGTAGGTACCTACTTACCACATCTGCAGTGACAGCCATTCTGACAGTCAAACTACGTTACTGTCCACATTTTGTAGAGTTCGTCTAGCTTGCTTGCCAACCGTACAAGGATTGAAGCAATCATCAGGCAGATACAAAAGGTATCATAAATATATGCAGATACCGTGAAATTAGACATTATCTTATTTATTGGCTAGAAGACCAACGTGGCGCGGCGAGCGAAGGTCCGCCTGCGACAGGAGAGCAGGAGGTTACGGGTTCGATTCCCTCCTTGGGACAAACGTTTGTACGATCTGCAGATCTTTGCTCTGGTTTCTGGTTATGTTCTATGTATAGTAAAAAATATCTATGTATGTAATTTATTCTATTAAGTATATAACTTATCTATTTACCCATAAAACAAGCTCTGCTTAGGTTGGGATAATGCTGTGTGAATTGTCCAGGAATAGTTATATTTATTTATTTATTGGCTGGTGCTTGGCAGACAGGCAGCACACGCTGTGGTAAGTAGTAAGATAAATTGCATGTTCCTATGGATTATTGTAACCAATCAATCAAACATCAAATTGCTAAATAATTATTTCCTTCAGACCTTACAGGACTCTTGGACACGTCACAAAATACAAATTATATGAGTAAAACTAGGAAATTAAGTAATCACGTTGACTTTTTGATCAACTCAATGAACAAGAAACCTTTTTCATATACCTAGTAGTTAGAATTTGTAAGTTTTTTTTAATATATATCTAATAACAATGCTGGACAGTCCACACCACATCTAGCCCTAAGCTAAGCAGAGCTTGAGGCACAATGCGATGTGAAATGTTTGCAAAGAAATCACAACGGGAAACAAATTAACGTCTGTCGTCGAGTTTCAGATCGATTCATAGTTTCATGTGAATGAAAAAAAATAAGTAAAAAATCTCATACCGACTAGAAATGTACATTTTGTTTAAAAATACAGGGCAACAAAGTGAAATTTGAATTGTTGGTTGACACACATTTCACGTCGAATTTGGCTGGACTATGGGTCAAATATGGTAATAATTCCTAAACTCCACGACGACGACAGTCTGAACAATTTTATTGTAAAATTGCAGTCACTTATCTCAAGTGGCGGGAACATCAAAAACTAGGCAGCTAATAAAGTAACTCTCGTAAATCTAGTAAAGCGGCAGTCACACCTCTCTTGTCAAGTTAAAGTCATCATCACAACATGATCACATTATTTATGTACAATCTGTTGGTATATTTCTCGTTATATTAATTTGATAAGGTTTCGGCAAGAAACACCTTTACTATCACCTACGAACTCTTACTCACGTAGTAGGTAGGTACCTTTACGTACATATTGGTTTCGTACGAAACGATAAGAACTCGATACTTTTCTTGGATATGTTGATAACGAAATACTTTTTCAACGTGGCAATGCTGCTGGCAGCAGAAGGCAGAATGCTGGTATTCTGGGTACTCTGCCTTCTGGTGACGGCTTAGACTTTTAGGAAATTGATATGTATAAACACTAATTGTAATTTATCGTATTGTTATTTTTGTGTCCTTGTTGAAATAAAAATGGTATCTTTCTGAAACTATTCTTTGGAAATTAATGTAGGTACTTCTAAATAATAGGCAAATGTTTACGTACCTGCTTCATTCAAAATAGTAATTCGTAAAGTAGAGCCCATGCAAGTAGAACAAATATTAAGAACTGAGCGAGACATCTATCGAGTATGTTTAGAAACCGTTGTTCTTAAAACATCGCTAGATGGCATTACTTGTGTGCAACGTCTCGATACAGCTACGTAACAAATATTTACTATTCTGTGACGGCGAAAGTTGGGCACATAAATAAAACAAGCACCTGCTTTTAGCATTTTAATTATGATTATTTACAACTTACAGCTAGTTTATGACTATGTTAGCTTATACACAATATCACTTTTAAGGCACATATATACGCTAAGTACAGTCGTCAGTAAAAGTAAACTCACAATAAATAAAGAGGTAACAAATCGTTACAAAGCTCGACTTTCTTATACACTTATGGCTTGTTGGTATAATCAATATGTCTAAAAGCCAAAACACTAGAATGCTGTCGCGAAACTACCGTTCACAAAATGTCCTTACACTATTCAAAAACAAAATATCGCTCACAAAAAAATTTCTTCAGGTTCACTGATCAATTTTTACCAAAATCTTTAAGTTCTAAGCAATAATGAATTTTAACCTTGGTCGCAGACAAGCATGCGAAATTACATACGATTTCATACAACGATTTAATACGATTATTGGGGCCAAAGGAATGTCACATTTGACAAAAGCACATTTAGTTTGGAAAGTTGTGCGCTACTCGTAACTCTTTTACAAAAAAAGTTTGAATTGATACCTATTCAAGAAGCAGGTACCTACCAAAAGTTGGTTTGCTGTTCATGAAGACATTCAATTTAGTATACCAAAGGAAACAAACCAGCTCAACAAGAACACCAAAGAAAAAGACAGCGGTCCCGCAATCTCAGCCTTTCCTGTTGTACTACTCGTCGAGTTAGCCTTCAGGAACTTATCCAAGATATCAGTCCTAGGAGTAATATCACACGCTGTATGGCTGATGGCATCCACCACAGGAGCGGAGAACACCCTAAAGTTAACGTCGTTAAGGTCCCATTTCCCGTACATCCAAATCGGCATACGATTCGACAGAATCCAAAGGTTATCATTGTAGTCTACTTTAATATCTGTAGGATAGATCATGGTGTTCTCGTTCATGTATATTCTGCCTTGATTCTTCATCGTGTAGTCTTTGTTTGAAGTCTTCCAGCAGGCTACAGCGTTAAGGTTCACCAGGGAATAGAATAATACTCCAGTCTTTGGATCTACGAATGACACACTAGATTGAGCGTTGGGGCCGCGATCTCCAAGGTTCTTGAACGCATCGAAGTTATCGTTGGCCACCGTTTCATTCCTTAAATACTCCGTCGAGACTGAGAACTCTTTAAAACTGGCCATTGGATGGAAATAAAGCGTGGAAAAATTGTTGGCGTTTGGAGCCGCTAAGCCAATCCCGAAGATAGCATCCTCCCATGTAAAGTTCACACCCTTGACATTGAAGTCGCAAGCTAGAGGATCCTGGTGGAAATAATGGTGCTTGATTCTCCAGGAGTCGTTCTTCTCCCAGGAGTAGACAATAAGTCCAGCTTTGCCAACATCTCCAGCATAAGCGTAGGTCTTCTCGCAATCCGCGTCTTCGACCGCGATGTTGGCGAAACCTGAGTCTTCTTTCACCTGATCGTTAGGGAAGGTGTATCTTCGGATCAGATTATCAGTTTTCAAGTTGTAGATGATGAGGGAAGGTGGATATTTCTTTGTGAGGGTATCGTTTCCTTCAGCGTTGTTGATTTTCCCGTTGTCGAGGACCCAGAGTCTGCCACATCGGTCGGCTCTCACCCTGAAGGGAGAGATGATTTCTGGTGGAGAGTCTCCGATGGCTGTGTGGGCTGCCCAGCTCGGGTAGGGGATCAGAATCGGTGAAGTTGTGGAGTTATCTGAAAGGAAAATGTATCATTAGACTGAGTAAATCGAAGTCAACAAAGGACTTGTTATTGCAGTATTTGCAGTGGTTATGAGAATTTGATAAGGTCATAAGTAGGTTCCCATAACTAAGCTCATGTCATGTTTATTTTTGAGTATGATGTTTCTAAGCATGCATGTGACTTCTTGGAAATTATGTCTCAAAGTTTTAAATGACCCATTTTCCTGATGACAAATAAATAGGTCAATATTTGTGACTCGAGTAGTTATTTATACCCCACATCACTAAGTGGTTAAACCAAATTACATTACTATAAACCATAGGTATTTTAAGATGCTGGATGCGGCAAGCAGAAGACATTAGGGGAAGCCGTGGACTAATATAGGCTGATGATGATGATAGGTGGGATGTTGTGGGAGTGTTAGTTTTGCTGCTTTGTGATAAGCACAATAATTCGGAAATAGTCTGTATCACCCCACACCAGCGTGCGATAACAACTAGCCTGACTTTCACTCCGCTTCGTGATAGCCGTCACCGTTTGCCAATAGGTTTCTCCTAATGTCAACTTTAAGAATTGCAGACGTAATGATGCAGTATGTTACTTAAGTATTAAGAATTATCTTGCAGAGATTACGAAATTACCACTTCTATGTAGGCACAAAGAATTAGGAACTCTACAGTGTATGGTAAGTTAGTGAAAATTCTCGCAGCGATGGTATACGTTGCCCACCTGCTTACATTGTACATGGACTAGGGAGCAATTTATTGATGATCTAGTCATTTGATTATTTGTGTTGTGTGTGTGTAATTTTAAGTTTTTGTGATTTAAATAACGTTTAAAGTTTCCATAATTGGTTTGACATGACTTAATACTGGTTGATATTACACTCTTAATTACAATCCATTGATAAAGAAAATACATATATATACGTTTAAATATATATTTTATGGAATGTAAATGAAAAATTTATAATCTGATTGTTTTGAAATACTAAAAACCGACTTCGAATCCCTTAGTTTAAACAGTTTTTTAACTTTTAAGGGACATATATCTACTAATCCTTTGGGAATTCAACTAACTTTACATTTGCAAAGAGATCATCCAATTCGGTCAGTAATTGACGGAGAAATCGACGAACATATTTTTAAAAATTAAAAAACATACAGCCGTACAAAGAACCTCTTTCTTTTTTCAAAGTCGGTTAGAAGGGAAATTAGCCATCATCATTATCAACTCATTATTCTTCCATTGGTGGACATAGACGACCCCTTGACGATGCCGCGAAAGGTTGCCACCATAAGGGGGAGTAAGCGATTAGTTTGTGACTAAATTATAGACATTAATTTTACTTCAAAAAAACAACAGAAAAAGCCGCAACCGGGCCGTGCTGTTTACGCCATTTTGCAAATTTCGGTTGACTAAACTTGAAAACTGTTGACTGGTAAGAGTATATTCCCTCACCAAAGTCAGCGACACAGCCTGATATGTTCCTAAAATACTCAGACACTGAAATGTCGAACCACATTTCAGTGTCTGAGTATTTTAGGAAGCCGACAGTGTTTTGTCAAAATGTCGGGTGCTAGCCCGCCGACTTAAGTGTGTAGACAGACACCCATAACGCTCATTCTTTAAAAGACCAAAAATGTATACTTCAGTTCTTAGCTAACCTTTCAAGTTTATATAGTTAAGAGACGAAGGCACTCCTGCCTTCCACCGAGGCACGGTCACAAACAGCCTGTCTCCATACACCTCCAGACCCATAGGCATGTTATTCTCCGGGATATATGCCTTGGTATCCAGCGCTTCCTGCCGAGCCTTAGGACTCTCGAACTGGTAGTCTAGAACCTTCCATTCGTAGATCACGTGCAGCTGGTCCATGCATGTGGTTGCGTAGATGAGGTGAAGGAACGTGAGGGTCTTTAGTGCCCTCATTTTGAGCTGGAAAGAAGGAAAGGTAATGTTATGGGTGGGAAATTAACACAGTTTAATTGTTTTGTTGCTATCAATTGTTGCTAATATCTATAATTATTTAGTACCCATACATGACCCAAGCACTGCTTTGCTTGGGACTAGATGATGCTGTGTGGGTTGTCCAGAATTATCAAATAATTAAATAATCTAAAATGTTGTCTTGACTTCAGTGATTTATGTTTTTCTTGGTGATGACGGCGGCGACGGTTAGGTTAGAATAATATATCTACCTTAAAAGTGAAAATCCAAAGGTATGGAATACTCTCGGAATTTGAGAGTTATTGGTTAGTAGTGGAGTTCCCGTTTGCAATTTAAGCTCAGAGAGCAAGCAAGTTGGACTACAATTAATATTTTGGCACAGAATTAAAAAATTCTTGATGGCAGAGTTCAACGGAATCTTATCGGAAGCGATCGTGGGAATCCATTCTTTCCTTCAACCACCGTTATGTACCCAGTTCAGTTGTCGGAAATCATAAATGTAAACAAATTGCCACAATTCTTGACGCGCGCTTGTGTGAATAATCATTTTGGAAGTGTGGTTTTCCCTTTTTTTTTTTTATAATCTTTATTTTTTTTTTATGGGACTTTGAGTCATTGCTGACTATGTCAGTCCCGTATATAAACAATTATACAACTAAATTACATCTAAAACTAACCTAAATAATTTTACTATTTTGTTGTTTAATTCTTCGTTCAAGGAAAATTACCCCGAAAACAAAAGGACGACGCTATTGTCTTTTTATTTTGGAATGCATGATATTTTAAGATAAAGACCCCACAGTGGACTCTAAAAACATACTATAGGTAATGTCAAACGAATGATTTTTAACCGACTTCTTCTATTCGGCTGTGTGTGCTTAGATATCTTTATTAACAAGACATTACAATCAAATAATAGAAACAAATTAGAAGTAGTATTAACAATTGAAACAATTGACCTAACTGCAGACTGTTATATGTATTGTATTTTTTTTGTATATTTATCGATTTCTCCTTTATTTTTATCCATAAATTTAGACGACTTACCTTTTTTTTCTGTACAACTACAAACAAATCATCTAAATCGTCTAAAGAATGATTCCGATATGGTTTTTTTCTTTTTTATTCCCGATGGATCAGTTTTATCACGCAAAAATTATAAACCAGTTTGATTCGAAGACGGTTTTAATTTTTAAACATGTAAATTATTATATTTAGCTTTTTTTAAATGGATACGAGTTCTTCAAAATCACAGGTGCTCAATAGCTACTCGTTTACATAATAGTTTATAATAACAGAGATCTATTTAGCGTAGGTGCGTCTGTGTCAAATTATAAAACTAGTTTTGACCGCCTATGTATTAAATAAAAATAAACTATTTAGTTTATTTTTAGTCCTTAGTAGTATCCTTAGTCTGTTGCATTTGCAACAGACTAAGGAAACATCACCTACCTAACGAATACTTCTACATTTTATAAAAACATCTGTCAAAATCTATCGGTAATCATGTCATCAAACACTTGTGTCCTTATTTATTGTTTTCTGCCTCAATGCATTTATTTAAAGTGTTGAACAATGGCTTGTAGAGCTATTAATAGAGTTATCAAGGTGTTAAAGGTCTTAAGAATGACTGAACGCATTGTTATTATCAGTTGGACCAAGATATTGGTACTCTTTATTATGTCTGTGTTTGTATGCAATGAACGTTTTCTTATTAACAAAAAATAATTTCATCAGGCTGAATCGGCGGCGGCTTTCATTTGTGCCTGTTAAATTAAAAAAAAAACTTTTCTGTTAATGAATGTTAACATGTTTGCCACTTTTCTGCCAGAGACCAGTTCATGGAAATTTCATAGCCATGGAATGGAGGCGTGGTTACAATAAAATAAGAGCGGTAAATTTTGAAAAACACCAATGAAATTTTTATCTGGAATAAAAATAAATAATACTTCGAGTCAAAAAAAACAAAAATTAAAATCATTACGTATGAAAATAAAAAACTATCTAAGGCTTTCGTAATTAGACATAGCAGATTAAGGACTGAAAATATTTGACATAACATCCTAAACATAAGCGCTATTTTTGCAATCGAAAGATCCCGCCAACTATCGGTCCAAAGGTTTTTCATAAGGTAAGGTAAGGGGCGGCGACACATGTAAATTGGGCGAATTTTGGTTAGTACATTAAAACATTTTTTCTCCGTAATCTTCATCAAAAAAGCTTTGAATAAAATACATACTAATTAGTGACATACGAGGCATACTCTTCTTTTCAAATATGAAAAAAAAACATTTTAAATAACAAAAATAATTTAGCAAAGCTCATCTGAATGAAAAAAAAAAGGTTCTAATTTCTTAGTTATTTCCATTTTTCTCCTAACTAAAAAATATACCAGGGGAACCTTAGGCTTATTTTTGCAAATAAATGTCCTTAAGCAAAAACTTGTTTTTTTTCGCTCTGCTCTGTCCCGCTCCTATACACGCGAAATCCTATGCCTATCCTTTTCACAAAATGGCGTCATAAGTCGCCTTATTAATGACAGAAATACAGAAGGGAGCACATGACGTGTGCCTAATGGTTCCTGTAATACCACACGACCATAGCGTCGCCCGTTCTTTACGAACTCGGCTGACTCGATAACAAATCAAAGCGAAACGAATTATTACCATAACACCAGACTCCATACCCGATATTACCATGAGGTAAATAGGAATCGGAGGCATGAAATCAATCAGTCACAGTCTGGTTAAGCTCGGTGTTGGCTAGACTTACATTAAACCTACCTGTACAAACCTACTAAGTTGTGAAGAAGCCACGGTTAATTTAGATCGTTAATGCTTCTACTAATTAACATAATCAACTAACTGCCAGTTAGTTGATTATGTTCAGTTTCAGCCCATAACTTCTTAACAAAATAATATTTTCGTCATTAGCTTACATTCAAAGTCGTAATTTATGTTTGATTTACTTGAAATTGCATTCACAAGATACCATTCAAATTAATAAATATTTCTACATCCCACTATCAATCAAACCAATATTAATACGCATCGGTGATTTTATCAGTTTTTGTGAATAATTTAAAAGAGAATCAGAAGGTGAGACAAGGTGAGATTACCATTCAAAAAAAAAATATGTATGCAAACATGCCTAAGCTAAGAACCGATGTTTATTTATTTAGCGTAAATGGAAACAAAATACAAGCAACCTCGCAAGAACCTTTTCACCTAAATTGGTCCTGCATAATCAAGACCACCTCTGAAAAGGCCTCCGTCGTTTCAAGTAAGAGGTGGCGGAAGTATACCCCAAGGGCACCGCCGCGCCGGAATCTGGTCAGCCTCGAGCACAGGAAGTTAACATGTCTTTCTTCTGGGCATGAGGAAAAGCTACCTTGACTGAGAGCTTATTGGGAAGTTGATCGATGAGTTATTGCTTACTAACCTTTGATTTTATTATACAATGTTATCTGATAAGTTTAGGTATTCTACTCAAAACACAACTCTGACTCTTTTGTATTAAAATTTAAAACGGGATGTCGAGCTAAAACTATTCAAGAAAGTACAGATCTACCAAAATAATATACATATGTATACGTCATCACATCAAGCTACCTACAATATATTATGTATAATATAAATACCTATCTACTCGGAAACCTTTCTCGTGATTTGAGGCAAAACAAAGCAATGCACAAAATAAAATTAATGTACAATTTTAATTTAATTAATTATTGTAGATTGCGCTTTTCCTTGTATTTGTAAATTCCAATTAAATTGAACAAGTCACTCAATCACTATATTGAAGTGAAGGTTAAGTTGAGGCTTATTTTATCGTAAACATAGACTTTATTTTATTACCGTTGTATGTTCGGATGTATGTATTTTTTTACCATAGAAGTCGTTAAATACTATAGTTAAGTATTAATTCACTATCCAGATAAAAAATACCGGATACTAACGTATAGTTTTGAAGAAATTAGGATTATTTTCGCAACACTATCGTGTTTGGCATGACGGAAATTTGTATCAGGACATCCTTGAAAACAAATCAGAATTCCCATTATTATCTACTTCGTTTGGGTTCATTCTAGGTATTTTCGGTAACAAAATATAAAATAAACGTAATTTAACTTTTATTTAATACGCTCCCTTATTTTATCTTGTTCGACTATAACTGCGGATTTTACATTCCGAGCCACATACTTGACCAGCTTAGCAATCAAGACAAGATGTTATTATAAACATAGATATCTTGTCATCTTATCTAAGCGCGATCTTTACCGAGACCAACCACGATGTTGTCCATAAGCGACGTCGTTAATTGAAACATCGATGATCTTTGACAAATTCCCATAGAAAACGAACTAAAACCTTTAATTGGCAATAAGTTTGGTAGATACTAAGGTTTTAGAATGTCTAGATTTAAGCGCTGCAGATTTGGTTGAAAAAAAGAAAATAAAGGTCGACACTATAACACCTAAAAACATAAAATATAAACTTAGATCGTACTTCTTATCGAACCTACGTCAGTATCAAGGAGTTTGATTCCATTACTGACTCGGCTACTCACCTAATTCCAATTTATGAACTATTTTTTAGGATAATTGTATTGGATTATAATAACACCTGTAGGTACCTACAAAATGCACAATGCCTATTTTTTATAACTACGAAAATTTTACAATGTCCCAAAAATGTTTGCTGCAAAAGTAATGCTGCCGAATCGGCAGCATTACTTTTATAACACTTAGAAATTAAGCTAATAATGTCAAGCCTATGTGATACTTACTGGGCTGACTCGCAAATAACACTCTTTTACAAACCTCTGTGGTTTAACTAGTGTTATTATTATAAGATTTTCTTTGTAATATTATTTTAAGTCGGTAATTAATAAATAAAAATGGTAAAAAAGTAATATTAATTTTTGGCTGACCACCTTTTGTATATTATTTCTTTGTTATGATTATTACGATTACTTGATTATTATTTCAAGACCAACCCAATCTAATGCCAAGTGTATGCAGGCAATTTCACCAATTCAAGGCAATGCAAGATGGCCACTAGCAGCTTTCATTAAAAATCTGTCAAAAACAATTAGAGCTCTGCACATCTGATTAGCTTTGGAGTATTCGGGGCTTTGAGATTAAATAAGTACATTCGGTACCATCGAGCGATTCTTCTCCAGTCTATGCAACCGTTTGTGCTCACTTTTCGATGGTTCTCCGTTTCAAGGGGGGTATCCATGTACATTGTATAAGGTTAGCGGGTTCAACTCGTACTACAGGCGGTCTATATAAACCAAATTAATAACGTGTGTGCTACCGTGTGCGATGTAATGACTCGATCAGCAAAAGTAACAATCACTTCCAGCATCTATACTTACTTACCTAATTTCTAGACGAAGACAATAGTCAATAGCTCTACAATACCGATGATCTAACAGCAGCATAACTGGAAATGACAAGTAGCCAATCATTGAAATTCAACACAAACGACGTCCACACATCATGCTATTGTATTCAAAATCTATCAATTATAAACCTTAGTGCAATAGTTTATGGGTTAAAATTGAGTAAATTAGATCTTGCAGAAATTGCTTAGTTTACGAGCTATGCATGAATTCCGGTACAGGTAGGTTCACTTCTCGGATCTGTTAAAGAAATGTGAGGTCTATTTCAAAACTAACGTTAAGCTAAATCAAACATTGAGGCCTTCAACACAACGCTGCCTGTTAATTATTATTGCAAGGAGCGGCTCTACGCATAATAGGCGTGTTTAAATTAATTAAAAAAACTACTTTTGGTTGGTGTAGGTTAATTCATAGAGTGGCCTATACAACTTAATAGAAGCCCACACAGGAGAGTCAGAACCTAAACATTTACCTAAATATTTAATACACAATCTATTTGCAATATAAAATGTTACCTGCATTCTATTGATTTTGCAACCTTATCAACACATTACTGATTCGCTACGCTTAAGGTACTTTAGAATTTCAGTGTAGTTACTTAATTTAATAGTGAATGACTGTGTGAATGAATGCTGGGGTAATTGTCAAATGTTCCCAGGTAGAGGGAGATTGCAAAAAGGTCCGAAAACCAGAGCCCATTAAGGACCCCAAGGGTACCAGAGGTCACAGAACGTTCGTCCACTCGAGGTCAAAACAAGCTGAATGAAAAAGGCTTTGATTCAAAGTGATTATAAAAATAACAATTAAACTGAGCCACAGAATACCTTCACATAGGTACGCTAGGTCATTGAACAAGTTTATCTACAAAATTAATGTTTCATAGAGGTAATGTTTGTATTTTTATGTAGGAGGTACTAGTCTCCGGAAATACTGGTACGATTTTGAAAATAATTCAAGTAATAGACAGCTACACCTTGTACCTACCACTGACATTTGCATTTATTTCTGTATTGTTTATATAATGTTTGTATGGTACAATAAAACACGTAATTCTCTGTATATCTATCTAGATGCCTTTATACCTGATTGACATAGATATTATGTTATGCAGGTACGTTATCTAATTTAGCGAAACCAAGGGTAGAAGATAGTAATAAAATTAATTTAATTAGACCAAACTTTATTGCAGGTTATTTTAAAACTTTGGCAGGAGGAATTTTGGTATTGAATATCTCTGTAAGTATATCTGTATATCTGTATGCAGTGCACGGTAGAACCTTGTGTATTGGCATTGGTACGGTCAATGTCAAAAATACGATGGTAGAATGGTGGAAAGTATCTGTAGTACATTATAAATAAGCAAAAATGATTGTAATTTATACATACCCGGGTCCCAACTTAAAAAGTAAACAATATTTGACATTACATTATCAATATCTAGCCCGGAATGAAGTAAGTAGATATTTTATTGTAAGAACTAGATGGCTGGGTGCCTCTACTATTTTTAGTTTTCTCTATTATTATTAGTAGGTTTTTACCTTTTTATCCCGACTGAACAGAACAGATGAAGCGATTTTAATCTTACATGTTTGGTTTGGTTATGTATATATGGGACTGATCGTGAAGATCATTAGGTACTTTAGAATTATACATTTACATTTCCAGGGTTTTATTAGCTCATATTATTCACTTGTACATTCAAAAGACTTCAACGCGCTCCTTGCTTTTACTGTTTCACATTGCTACGAGTTCCTAATTGCTAAGGACATTTTAATAACACATTTTTTAGCCGTGAAAACCTTAATTTAAGCTTTCTAGGATATATTTTTTCCATATTATTCTGTTTGAATAAGCTTCTGGTTTTCCAATAAATAAACATAAATCAATAAGAAATGTATACCTAATTATTACCTACTACCTAGGCATACACCCTACAAGAATTGCGAAGACTAGAAGGACAATAACAGAAGATTTTGCCCACAGCACGATAGTAACCCTGCCAAGTCTAGTAGACAGCCCGCCACCGGGAACCCTTTTCTTCCAAAAAACCTTGATAAACGTTTACCTACGTTTTTCGGGATACTGCAACACCTGCTATACAAAACTTGTTTAACCAAAATCATTGGATATAGAACACATGCAAGTCTCCACCGTTGCAATACAAAAATGTTTGATTCGCGTTGCCTGGGACTCACTGGCTTGCTTAGTGACATTTCGCAACACCATCGTCCTAGAGACCTTATTATAGGCGTTTACTCAACTATGCGATCAGAAAAACTCAAGTCTTGTCACGAGACCGAAGATATCAATTATTTATCATTAGATACCTTTAGCAATTACTAATTACAATAGGTCGTGACGTCGACTGCATAGTAACTAATTAACTAACCTGGGTAGGTGATTGCCTGGTTGGGTAACTAAGTTTCTTCGATGAATATTTATTTATGTATTGCCTGTGTTCGATTATAGTAATGTGATAGGTTGAGTTATTACAACTAGGTTACAATTAGAAGATACCCTAATACATAGGCAACTGCACTCGTTAGCTTAGATGATATTCCAGGATTAAAAATACACTCTCCAAAATTTCTGTTCGATCCGTTCAGATTTGGCGTGAAGAAGTAAAAAACATCCGAACATCTGAACATACATCCAAACTTCCGCATTTATGATACCACTTGTATCACAAATCCGGTAGTTGTGTGTTGTGTGAAATGTGGGACCCTGTCGCGACAAATTTAAAGAATAAACAATAAATTAAATAATATTATATATTAAGAGTTTATTATTACCAGTAACTATTTTACTTTTTTGGAACTTTTAGTGCTTTTAGTGCACCATACCACTGCCGACTCGCACTTGGCAGGTTTTATTTTTGTCACAAGGTGTCCAAAAAGAACTACAAAGTCATCTAACACAAGGATCTAAAGCACGCGCGAGTAAAAAATAAAACTAGAACGGATTTATTCAAGTTCCTTCAAGGTGAACCAGTATCATGATACATTTTAGAATATTTGCCGGCTGCATTTCTATTATTTTCATGTCCGATATTTCAAATAAGAACTATTTACAAAAATAAGGCAAGCGTCGCGTCGACAGCCCAGCATCGGACACTCCGCACTGACGGCCGATAACAAACTCTTCTTGTTTGACTCTACCTTTAAATTATGACTTGACGGTGGCAGAGTAGATGAATTTTTTTTTTCTTTTACCTACCAATACTCACTTTTCTGTACATTTACTAACAAACAAAACTACAATCAAATAATGGAATTAAATTAAAACTAGTATTTACATTTGCAACAATTGAGCTAACTGCAGACTGTTGCAAACAATCTATAGGTAGCTCAACTGATCCATATCAATACCAGTCGGAAGCGTGCCCAAGACGCTGGCTGCATTGTCCCGCTGTATGGCAATGCTGATGCGCTGCGCCAGATACGCACCAGCTCTTGGGTCACGCGTCGCTTCGACCTTGCCTACCTAGCGTCATTGCCCCGCTGTATAGCAATGCTGCCCAGTAAAAAAATATATATATCGCGTTAGTAAACTTCACTGAATTAGGGTAGGTAGTATAATTAAATCAAACATGAAGTCTTTTACGACTTTGACGACCTCTGTGGCTCGGTGGGGGAATGTCTGAATAACGCCGGAGGTTGCGGGTTCGATTCCCGCTTTGGGACAAATGTTTGTACGATCCGCAGATATTTGTTCCGGGTGTTCTGGTCGTTTTCTATGTATAATAAAAAATATCTATCCGTGTATTGTATTATGTATATCAGTTATCTAGTACCCATAACATAAGCTCTGCTTATCTTGGGGCTAGACAATGCTGTGGGAATTGTCCATTATTATTTATTTATTATTATTTGAGAACATAACATTGTACATAATAATATTCTATATTTTTCTTGTAAATTTTGTTATAGTTATTGTAGCTACTTACATAGTTATATGTCTATTTTATATTGACTAATTAACAATTTCATTTCATTTTTATTTCAACTTACGTAGACCTACAATACCACGGTAATGTTTATAGATAACATTACCGTGACAAAACTATGTCAGCTTTATAATTGTTGATGATAGGCAAGGCATCTCCTTTCCACTTTCAGCTTTCATCTATAGGTACGGCTACATAATTAAATATCCTAAAGAGATCTACTATAGAAAACTCATACTTAGTATTTAGCTCTACCGCCGTACATTAAATAGCAAGTCTAACGACAGTGAGGCAATGGCCAACACTAGGCGAGGCACTGGAACACCGTGACCTACAATTAGGGCACGAGCACTCTAATCTCTCAAGTAGACTAATGACAATGTCCATTCAATTTGATAGATCCCTTTCTTCGATGACTCGGTAGAGTCGGATCACAAAACTTTTAAAAGCAACATCAATTTTACAAAGTTTAATAACTTAAATATTTCTTTGCAAGTGTCTACTAAATGGTGTTGGAAAAAAAGGGAAAATTTAAAGTTTCATTCAAAAGTACCTTACATTATCATAAAAGAAAACAACAGTACAACAAACAAACAGGAACAGTACAGGAAAGTTTAAATCTCAGGTCCTGAAAAAGTTATGTCCCTAATTTTATTAACTCTTATTTCTTTTTGTTTTAATTACTGTTTTATTATTGTAAATTTGTTTAAGTATTTATCTCTTAAAATTAATTTTTATCTTGTGTAAATTAAATATAATGTCAGCAGATATATAAATCACATCTTACATGTAAACAGTCAGCAACCTGTAGCGATAAGTATTATTAAGCTTATAGTCATATTTGAGTACAACGTAGTGGGCTATATTTATAATAAATTTTTTATGTAATACTTATACTTAAGTTTTAAATATAGTTGTTTGTTGTGCCTGTAATACATAAGTAAAAGAAATCGAATGTGTCGGTTTTACGCACCGCCATCTAGTGTCAACTATGTAAATTCAATTTCTTTTAACGGGAATTAATCATGCTACGTCTCCACCACGCAGCTACGCGTCGAAGAAGGTCGTTTACTCATTCAGTGTCGGTAAGTAGGTAGATGTGTCGATAAAAAAAAAACATCCCATTTGTACAAACAAATATCTGAGTTATGCATTGTTTGTAAATCAATTGATTTACGGCGGCGTAGGTAATTTGTTTAACGGTTTGACTTGCAATTCCTAAATATTTACACAATCTTTTCGCAATTTTAAAATTGTTTTAGCAGAAGTATTTTCTGTGTAAAAAAACTCTGCTGCGAGCTACGGCAACATTGCTTAGTATACTTATCTAAACAACTTTTTTAAATGACTTTGGGTGACCATTATTCACGATAAATTAAGATTACGTAAGTACCTGCATTAATTTATATTTAGGTAGGTTGGTAGGTATGTTGGAATTTATTTATTTTACAATCATCTAACTGAAGTAGTACCTAACTACCTAAAGAAAAATTTGCCGTGCTGTAATTAATTTCATGTAGTAGTAAGTAAACCAAAATGGGAAAGTGGCAAAAACTGTATTTCAGAATAGAGAGCCGTTTTGTATCGGTTTTGAGTCGGTGGGTAAAATAGGATAGGTAATGAAATTAAAAAACGCAGGACAATCCACACAGCATCATCTAGCCCAAGCTAAATAGAGCTTGTGTTATAGCCACAAGTACAGTACTCGATGACTGAGATACCAACGTATTTAATTTTGCATAGTAGATTTCTTTATACTCTGTGTAGATTTTAATAAGCGAATTATGTAAGTAGGCCTACTTAGCTAAAGATGTGGTTTGATAACAATTTACTAAGTACTCGTAGGATATCTCTTACGTTGATCTCGTCGCGCTTGCTCTTGACAAATTAAAATAATTTCATGTTATTACAAAATATAAAAAACGATTTCGAAATATTTTTAGCGTTTTGACAGAGAAATCGGCATATAAATGAAATAAATAATAACAAAACATACTCATTACCTACTCGTACGTGCTGTCGAACCTCTAGGTACCTACCTATTTTCGAAGTCGGTTACAAAGTAGGTTAGGTACCTACCTAAGTCCCTGGTTATATAGGTACTCAATTGGTAATTTTTTATTTGGAAACCTAAGTATAGGTTTTTTTTAACTCTAGTTTTGGCGTTGGTAGGTCCTGAAATTCATTATCATTTTACAGGATTTGATAGACAAAACAAAAACGATGTCGATGGTAGTAGGTGGGTGTAGGTAGCGTAATTCAAAGAGACTCAAGTAGGCGTGTGTCGCATTTCAAAATTGATAAAAAAATCCTCACTAACATATTTAAAACACAACGCTAAACCGTCCCACATAAATAAACCGTTATGTAGGTACTAATAAATTCACATAAACTCACTTACCTCAAAAATGTCCTTGCTTAGCTGTCACTGTGAGTTAATTTGGCGGCAAAACACGTGAAAAGTTAGAGGTCGGTGATAAAAAGGTTTTGTTCAGCAAAACACGAGCTGTTTGATGTGATTGTGTAAGCAAACTGAGGCGGAGAGGAACCGGCTCGCGGCGCGCTTGCTTTATTGTGCTGATCAGAGAGTAGGGTCGCCAGTGGACGCAGGTTGAGTGGGACAAAGATTCATTTTGCAATTTGGTAGGTAGTTGCTGATTGTAAATAGGTAGGCGTCCGTCGTCGTCGCGTGACGTTTCGTATCCTTTTGCTGAAGGACGAGCAAATGGCAATTCTGTATCACGCTAATATTATAAATGCGCAAGTTTTAATGTTTAGATGGATGGATGCTTGTTCCTTCTTCACGCCAAAATGATTGCATACAGATAGCTCTATTTCACCCACTGTGCCACAGAGATCTTTTTACAGATTTTGTTAGACCTAGAATAAAACATAATCATAAAAGACATGGTACAATTATTCATAGATGGTAAATAAAAGTAGGTCTCCATATCTCGCCACATCTGGCATATGAATGTTAAGCATATAGTATAGTGTGTGTGAATGTTAACTTATAATTATGGTATCTACAAAAACAAACATCATCTCAAATTATGAGGTCAAAATAAATAAATACCTAATGCAAACAAAATTATGAATTAAAAATTTACGTGACAGAAACTCTTGTGTCGTATAAAAACTATGTTTTTAACACATATATACACATATACGTAAACTGTAAACTGATGTAAACTGTAAACCTTTATTTTCTAAAATAGGTACATTTTGGTAAATGATTATATATTTTGCATGACACGTAGCCACAGTTTCGCTTAAAAACGTCTAATTTCGGTCCTGGCATCACCAGTGGCTTACATGACTTATGTTATGTATGAGTTACTAATCGCTTATTCGTGTTATTTTGATTTTCAAAAAGGTCAGGGTGTTTCCTTACAAATAAGGCTATTTCGAAAATATAGATAGATGGAAGGGTAAGAAGTTTATTTTGTACGAAATAGGGCTTACATGATACAATGTTGTCTAAATTCCATATTGCTAATGTTTTTTTTTTACAATGAATGCTCTCTGAAGTTCACTGCAATTGCCCCATAACACAAGTCCATATCGTAAAATAGATTGTATATAGCTATGTTAAGCTATTAAAGCTGTATTTATCGACGTGGCTTTACGTATGGTCTTGGGTGCATTATATGACTTTGTTTTTTTTTACACGCACTTTATCTGTTCTTTCCAATTTGTATGTTGATCAATTATTACTCCTCGAAATGTAATGATGGGTGTTTGTTTAACTATGACATTCAAATGTTTTATTTTAAATTTATTTTCCGGTGGCTGAACTGGCCTAAATTGGATATACTTTATCTTATTCACATTCAATGTCTAACCATTAATTTATGTCCTTATGTGAAGTATTAATATCGTTTTCAAAATCGTCAATTTCATTTCCACTTACAATTATCGTTGTGTCGTCAGCACCTACTGGGAGAGGCACCTACCTATTTTGTATCCCATAAAGCAGTTCCCACTGGAATAGAAATAACCTTTGAACGTTTTAACAGAAACAACACAACGAAGCCGCGGGATGAAACTAGTAGTTGAATATTATCCAGCGCATTCCACAAGGCATGGCCACCGCACACGCCAAGTCGTGTGTTGTGTGGTGTAGCTCAAAGCGAAGGCAGACTCGAGACGACTGCGTGCGGTATGTGAACACTGTGCGTGCACTTAGTGCACAACAAGTGAATTCAGATTTATTGGACGCAATCAACTCCATCATTCAAAATACCACCTTACTTCGTAGGTACCTACTTATATAGGGTGTCCCGAAACTTATTTGATGTGGGTTACAGTCAGACAGGTAGACATGCATTTTCGGCTTGACGTTGAGTTTCGGTACCTACACCCGTATAGGTACTGAGTCATTTTCATAGGTGTAATTTTGATGACCGTTATGGTGCGGCGGGCGCTGGTCCGCCTGGTTCCGGATTCGATTCCCGCCTCGGGACAAATGTTTGTACGATCTGCATATATTTGTTCTGAGTATTTCTATGTATAATAAAATATATCTATCTGTGTAATGTATTTTATTTAGTGGGTATATCAGTCATCTAGTACTACCCATAACACCAGCTCTGCTTAGCTTGGGGCTAGATGATGCTGTGTGAATTGTCTAGCATTATTTATTTATTTTGTTTGCTGACTTTGATTGCTCGTATAATTACGTAAGGGCACTTTTTTGTATAGAACTCTCGAATAAGGAACAAAAATGTTCAATTAGGTAGAACCTACCAAGTGCATTTTCTCCTGCCAGGCAGCATTCAACGCGGTCGGGTGGTGCGACCTGCAAAGACATACGCGGCGGCGGCGCCGCTCCCGCGCCGCAGCGCCGGCGCAGCATTGCGGAGCGTCATTACTGCTGTTCAACTCAATGTGTTGCCTTGCCACCCTGCCAAGCATAGACATGAGAGTCGTTGGCACTGTATTTCCCTACGTGTAACATTTAGGTAATTTACACTCGCTTCGACTTCATGTTGCACAGCGACAAAACGATGATGCAGGCGCCCTAAGCTGCCGCCGCCGCCAGCACCCGATAGCAAAGCGTTTAATTCTTAGAAGGAAGCAAATAGATCGGATTCGTATAATGTACGCTGCTGAGTTGTAGCAAGTTCAATTCTTCTATGGCGATTTTCGCAAGTATTAGCTACCTACCTAATACTTGCGCACTACTACGCACGTGTTGTATTCAGGTCTCAAGCATCTAGGTAACTAAAGTTTAGGGGAGATGTTGAAGATATTTATGTAAAGCTGTATTATACTATTGAGTTACCTATTTATTTAACCTTAAGTAAGTACTTACCAAAAAAACATTGCCTACTTAACTTTATTTATCGCTAAACTAAGCATTTGACTTTCGCGCGAATCGGTATCAGATCAGATTGACACAAAGTCCGTTTCCGAGCAGCATGTTATAGTCAGATAGTTTTGTGACATTGACAGTTGACAATGACATATGCTTTGAAGTTTAGTATTTTCACGAGTGTTTGTTTTGATTTTCGAATCGAAATAAAAATCCAGCGCTATTATAGTTTTTCAGACAATATCTTATTCGTATCTTTAAATAAATACGCTTGCGCAAAGTGTGTCCTCCAATTATTGAGATACTGGTTGGGTTGTGTCGTTTTTCGAGTATGCTTCGAGTTTGCCTGTTGTTTTGTTTTGTCACCGGGTTTTCCGCTAATGATTGTAAGCTCAAAGCCGAAATAAAGCAGCATCTCCTCAATGAGGGCTTCCACAGGTACCTTAGACATACTTATTGTACAACTAGCTTCAACCCGCGGCTTCGCACGCGTTGTTTTAGGGAAACGTTAATTCTACCCCGTGGGAACTGATCTAAGCGATAAAAAGTAGTTTGGAGGTAGTAGTTTGGTCCATTCATTGAACCATTCAAACTTCATTTATATTTCTAGTGGTCCTGACAGACATTGTACTGTCCAATCCGTTTTATCATGAATACGCGATCATGACACCCTGTACCGGGTTCAATAGTATTTTTAAACTATCCAAGGACCCACTCTAACATACACACAAAATTATGTCCAGTCGAGCTGTCTAGGAGGAATAGATCAAAATGTATTGATGAATGTTTTGGAAAAAGTGGCTAGAACCTGTTTCTCACTGAATGGCAGCCATTTGAAAGAAGTATGCCAAGTTCAAACAACAATATATCAAAATGTATAAGATCTGCAGCCATGTTTTAAGTGTTCAATTATAGCTAATTATATTATACATCAACATTCTCAATTTTGCAATAGCCAGAACAATTCAGGAACTTCTGCACAAATTTTGGGATATTGTGTATTATTTTCAAAGTTTTACAAATAATTTTTATATGGTTTGTTGTTAAGTAACATTGATAGATAATGTTTCCAAGAGCAAAATAGTTTAACTTGTGTACCATTGAGACTTATAGGTACTTAAAGAGATATGACAAGTAGTTCCTTCTTCAGCTCATGAACTTACAGGTACCTTAGCATGCGCTAACATTTAAGTTTTTCCAGAAACATTACTTTCAGTATAGTATTTGACAACAGTCTCAACAAGGATATGAATGAGAACTGTATTATTGGCCTGGATCAACCGCTGCCACGGGGAGTGTTTGCCAACCCTGATGAGCTTGGAGACTTCAGGAGATTGCAAAAGGTAAGCCCATAGCTATATTAATACAGATTACATCTCACTTTGTGTTTAAAGCACAATTGCCAATAAGTCCTGGATCCAATCAGCCACAAATGAATAAAACCAAGATGTTACATTTTATGCTCATAAGCGAAACCATTTATGACGACACAGGGACATACTATATAGGGGAGGGATATATTATATACATACAGACAATTAAAAATGGAATTTTTCACTAAATATTGATCTGTTGTGCACTAATTTTAAAACACACTATATATGTATTATTTGACAGAGGTATGTATGATATACATCTCCTGTACCACAGGCCCTAAGTCTAAGCCAAGTTTTTTATAATAAATTCCTGTTCTGTGCTTAATTTCCTTTAGACCTCGCAAGACTCTTGGACAATTTCAAAAGAGCTCAACCCAAACTTACATTTCTAGCTCCAAGCGACACCAAAGAACCGAGTTAATATAGAGCTTCCCGCTGAAGAGTCCCATCCAACCGGGGTGTTCATCTTTACTGAGCTGAATGAAGGCAGGGCCAGTGCGTGGCTACCCGTGCATGCCCGGTACCATCATGCAGCTTTGGGGGGAGGGTAGGTAAAATACAATTTATTCATTTATATCACCCAGTTACACTGCTGTGACTTTATAAAATAATAATCATCATCAGCCCATATACATATAACCCAAACGATACCACAAATAGCGGTTTATAATCATCAACATATTAAGCCTGTTGACATCTACAAAAGATGATGTAGGTCGCATCAGTTTGGTTGAGAATCAGCCGCATACTTTCGTGTGTAGCTGAAAAGACCTATATAAGTAGAGAGATACTGTGTGAAATTTGCTGGTACAGCAGAACTGGTGTGTAGTACGTATGGGTAGATAACTGATATACTTAATACATTGTAGGTATAGCTAGATATTAGAAAACACCTGAACCCAGAACAAATATCTGCAGACTGACCTTCAAACATTTGTCCCGCGGCGGAAATCGAACCCGCAACCTACTACGTCGCAGGCGGAACTTCACCTGTTGCAAGTTTGTGTTATGGATACCATTATGTTTATGTATATGTGTTTAACCCTATTGCTCAAAGGTAGTTGAAACTTGAAACCCATGCTTCAACCAAGGGATCTCAGTTTATGGTTGCAACTGATTATAGAAAACAGAAGTTTTTATTGGTGACATGCTATGTGTCTCATTTTTGTCAAGCTAACGTACACTCGTTACACCGACGGCTTATTTCAGTGTTTTTCTGAATATGCCTAGCCTAATTTAGACTAGAAAATATACGTACTTACCTAATAAAAAGGTAAAGGTTCTCGAGTAGCGTACGCGATGCAACGCGAAACGGAGTGTTGGGAGAACATTCACTCGTTGGACCTACGACTTCGTAGCAGTCGCAGGGAGTCGATAGATGGAGGCGGCTCTGGACCGCTATTTGCGGCGTCGTATGAGGGAGTCCTATGTCCAGCTGTGGACCTGTATGGGCTGATATGATGATGTAGAATCTGAAATCTGCCTTAGGCTCTATTATTCGAAATACTCTACAATGATCTCGCTTTTGAGCACTGCAATACATAATTGTATTCCAGATTATTCAACAACGAGATCTCAGCTCCATTTCTCTACCTGCGCTGTTCTGACAAAAAACTGAACCAGTGCTCTCAATCGACAACTATAAACTACTACTGCAATGCTGATTCCAAAGAGATTTGTAGTTGGAGGCATATCCCTGTGACTATGGTAAGCCATTTAGTAATATTTATTTTTAAGATGTTTCGACTAAAATATTCCAGAAACCGTGATCGGCTTGGCCGACTAGTCGGCCTCTACAACCGACTAATCAGATAGTCGGCCAAAGTCATAATCTACACATCTGTATTTATTTTGGATAGATTACAATTTAAGAGCTGTAATAAACTTGGATATTACATTGCACTTGAAGTCGAAACAAGAACCGTCAAATGCGAGTGTGACTCGTGCGCCGAGGATTTCGAACTTTTGTCGATGAATATAAAACCGAAGGTTTACACACATTTCAGAAGGATTTCTATTCAAGGATGGATAGATATCAAACGAATATATTATGGGTCATCATAACTTCATAAGATTATGTTCTGAAATGCGTTATTTACCTACTTACTACAAAGGTGTCAATTCTGATGTCGCCAAAACTTAACTAATTTGACGTCATTAGAAATGATGCCATCCTTTTTATTTCGTTCGCTGTGAAAGGGACTGCAACATGTCTAGTTCAGTAAAATTAGTTTGTGACATCTGAATTGACACCGATGTCTGACTTATACTTTTTAGGGTTCCGTACCCAAAGGGTAAAAACGAAACCCTATTACCTACTAAGATTTCGCTGTCCGTATGTCCGTCTGTTACCAGGCTGTATCTCATGAACCGTGATAGACAGTTGAAATTTTCACTGATGATGTATTTCTGTTGCCGCTATAACAACAAATACTAAAAAACAGAATAAAATAATTATTTAAGGGGGCTCCCATACAACAAACGAGTTTTTTTTTTGCAATTTTTATAGATAATGGTACGGAACCCCTCGTGCGCGAGTTTGACTCGCACTTGGCCGGTTTTATTTATGCTTCAACCTCAACAGGAAATATACTCTTACAGCCTTATATTTATCACTCGCAAATCGCCAGTGTGATAAACTGGCGATTTGCGAGCGTTTTGATCAATATTTCAATGACTTCGACGGCGTTTACAGCGGTAAGCTCGCTGCGTGCGCACAGCGTCGTCGCGGCGTGCTTGCTGCGCTATGGCATCATTTTGAAATCGCTCGCGAATCGCCAGTGTGATACTGCTCTAACTCTATTATTTTAGAATACTAATGTTGTATACCTTCTCTTATTTCAGGTGACGGACCCGTTGAAGTTCGAGGTACCCATAGGTAATACCACTCATTACTACATAGTGTCGGTGATGACCGTCGGCGCTGTGATCGCGGGCTCCCTCTTCTTTCTCAAAACTCTTCACGAGTTCAAGATCAAAGAGAAGGCGTTATGAGTTCAATATGTGCTGATTTAGTGTGATGAATGTGATAATAGATGGCGCGAAAGGGACATTATATTTGAGTTTTTGGTTAGGTATGACTATGGAATAAGCGGCTGCGACCGCCAGGGCTTCGTTTTCGGCTTAGAATTTGCACCGCCCCAACTCTTTTCGCGGGTCTCGTAAGAGGAGACTAAGGCTCAAACACCGGGGGGACGGGCAGCAGCGCCTCTTGCAGAATAGATCTACCACCGAACTGCAGTCCCCAACGCCATACCCAGCGTGGGGATTATGGGCATTACCCCTCCATGAGATTAAAGCTAATAAGGCGATTATCGGGGGGAGGCCTGCGTCCAGCAGTGGACCATTATAGGATGTGGAAGTTGGAGGGTCAATTTGTTTGTCTAGTGGTCATACACAGACAAATTCTCAGCTTTAAAATAACGAAGGCCTGGCGGTCGGAGGCTCTAAGTCGTCTAACTCATTTTAGTGGCTGTGAAAATGCATTTCATTATGTTTAGTATTTATTCAGTACTATGTAACTTATAACATTGATAATTCTTAGTCTTAAACAACAGAAAACTTAAGCTAAGACAAGAAGACAACACAATTATACCAAATTTAAGAAAAACTGTTTTTGCTTGTATTCTAAAATGATTCCTTAATATACAAGGTGGCTTTTGGAGTGGATGGCCAAAACCGAAACCATGAGAGTTGGAGAAAATTCGTGAAACGGGTCCTACCTGGATTAAAAAGAAAACAAAAAGGGCATATAAAGTTTTTAAACAATCTTTTACTTTTGCTGGAAATCGAGCCAATTGATTTTTCAAAAAAATATATAACCTCTTATTTTTGCACTAACGGATGCGGTTGCTGATATATATTCATCAAAGAAATGCATGGAAACGGCTATAAGTAAACAATTTAACAAAACATGCTCTCTGTGACTACAGTCATTTTTTTCTGCGTGTTTTTTGTTTATAATGGCCATAATTAGCAATTTAACTGTTGAATTTTGGTGTTTCTCACCAAATAAAAAAAAATTAAAGTGATACTTCGTCTTGGACAAATATGAATCAAAAGGTTTTAAATGGTAACTATTCTAGCTTCGGCTTGAAGCTTTGCGCCCACCTACCAATACCCCTGTATAAGTAATCACAAATCATGGTTTTTCTTAATCGCATTTAAATCACATAATCTGTATCTTGACAATAGACTTTGTATTTCTCCCTGCGCTGATAGATAACTTTCCAATGACAACTGTCTCAGTTGAGTAGCTACATGCTTTGCAAATGTATCGTATTCATCAGGTGTACGTATGTTGCATTCATTTAGCTTTTGCACAGCTGGACTTAAGACTGGTGTTGGCATTGGAGCAGTTAGTGTTGGCATTGCCTCATTAGGTGTTGACATTGAATCAGCTGGTGTAAGCATTGAATCACCTGGTGTTGGCGTTGAATCAGCTGGTATTGACATCGCATCAGCTGGTGTTAGCATTGAATCAGGTGGTATTGCCATTGAATCAGCTCGTGTTGATGTTGAATCAGCTGGTGCTGGCTTTGAATCAGCTGGTATTGGCATTGAATATGCTTGTGATGGCGTTGAGTCAGCTGGTGTTGGCGTTGACTCTGCTGGTGTTGATATTAAATATGCTGGTGATGGTGTTGAAACAGTTGATTTTGGTGTTGACAATGCCGGTGATGGCGTTGAAACAGTTGATGTTGACATTGAATCAGCTGGCGTTGCCACTGGTGTAGTTGGTCTTGAGATAGCTGGTGATAGCCTTAAAACAGTTGGTTTTGGCTTAGAGACATTTGATGATGCCAATGAAATTTTAGCAGGTGGGGTGATTTTTTTAATGATTCGATTTAACTTAATTTTACTGTGTTTTTTAACTCTACCGGCTGTTTCCATAGCTGGGTTTAATTTTGTAGCTTTCCAAATTTTTTGAACATCAACTTTTTTAGCAGGCTGCTTTTGGTTGATTGGGGCCAGTTTTGAGACCGGTGTTGAATAGACTTTTTTTTGCTCTTCTTTATATGTTTTTTTTGGCAATGTTATTATGCGGCTATTACTCCCTGTTTCTGGCGCTATGTTTTTTGTTGTGTTATTGGCATATTGTACTTGTGAAGAACAATTTTGATTTTCTTTAGTTTTTTGTGAATTACCATCTAATGATTCAGCTGGTTTTTTAATTAAATAAATCGGTTTTTTTGTCAGTGCGGGTTTTGCAGAATCTAAGAATATACTGTCTGTAGGAATGCTTTCAACTGGACGCACAGTATTAGTAGCAGGGTCAATTCTATACATTTTGATGTTAATTTTGTCCGTCATTTGCACTAAAAGACGTTTGCGAGTGGAGTAGGCCTTCGAAATTTTCATTCCATAAGGCGGTGGTTCGTCGCTACCTTGAGGAGTTTCAATAGCATCGACAGAGAGCTGGCTTTTAGTTTCACTTGAATCTAGTTCAGTAAATTCTATTTCACTTGATGTTTCTGAAAATTCAGGTTCGGAATCTAGAATTGCTATTGGTTGGTTAGATTCAGGCTGTTCGTGGGGCGATGTGGCAGTTGCCGGCTCGTATTCGATTGGTATATCTTTGTCTTCTTCAGTGAATTCTTTGTTGCTAGTACTTTGATTATATAGTGGTAATGCTTTTATTTCGCCAGCACTATCTGTATCAGAGTTATCTTCAGAATCTTTCATAATTAATTCCTGGAAATAAGAATAGGACATGAAAAAATCGGTCATTCTATAAGTGTCAGTATGTTTATTTACCGATTTTTATAAATTGTGGACCAATTTGTGATGATTCTTTTGGTTTTGTATAAATAAGTACCTAGAGAATGATCCCGGGTGGTTCCCTTTTCCGCGTGATATTATATTTGTCCCACAAAACAAAAAAAAACAGTATAATTTATATCAAGGAATTTGAAGTGGGTTTTTTAGGGTTCCAAAGGGTAAAACGGGACCCTATTACTAAGACTCCACTGTCCGTCTATCACCAGGCTGAACCGTGATAGTTAGAAAGTTGAAATTTTCACAGATGATGTATTTCTGTTGCCGCTATAACAACAAATACTAAACAGAATAAAATAATTATTTAAGGGGGCTCCCGTACAACAAACATGTTTTTTTGTAATTTTTATAGATAACGGTACGGAACCCTTGGTGCGCGAGTCTGACTCGCACTTGGCCGGTTTTATTTTAACAAGGTCTGTAATAAGTGTTCTGTATTTCCTACCTATTATTATGATTATGAGTTTTTATCAGAAAAAAAATTCCTCCGACAAGTTAATTCACCCGGGTATTGTGTCTCTATTATTTGTTCAAATTCATCTCCTTCATGACAAGAGCTAGTTGGTGGCATTTGCAACTTTTAAACAAATAAGAAATGATTTATTCACGTAGGTGTCTAAATAGATATAATAACAGCATAATTATTATCTTTGAAATAAAAAACGAAATCTTTTGACGAACAAACTTTGAACATGACTATATACCTACTCTGTCTGACTGAACGACTTTCATCAAACTCAGACCATTTTTTTTATCGGCTTTGATCTTGTGTTTAACTTGGTTAGTTCTGCGCTAACCGCCCAGCCTCAATGAGATGAGCTGGAGATGGACAAGGGCATCGTCTTTTAGACTTTCACTTTTAGAACCATCTGTTTGCATGAGGTTCAAATAATTTTAATTAGACTTCTTACTTGTTCATTGTGGTCGTCCAGTAAAGCTTCTTCAGATATTGGTACTGCGGTAAGTTTCAAATCTGTGCAAGTCAAAAAGTCTTCTTTTTTGAAATGCTTGGAGCAAATGGTGCTTTCCTTTGTTGGTTTCCATGAATACGTCGTCTTGCGTTGGCCTGTTGCTCTTATCCACTTGGCTTTGATGCGGGGAAATTCATCAGAAGGAAATCTAAAAAAAATGGGAATTAAAATTATGTCTACCAATCTCTACATTTACAGGCGCCTTGTGGGTAATTTAGTGAGGCAGGCCTGTGTCCAGTAGTGGACAATTATAAGTTATATTATATTACTGTTGAGGTGAGGTGAGACGAGGGCAATTTAGTGGTTTGTTCTCAAAGAACGATTACAGCGGTATTGTATTCATCATTTAAAAATAGAATAAGGCGATACCTTGCGGAAATCCATTGCAAAATATAAGGATGAAAATATTTCGTAATAATACCGCGAAAAAAACCTTTGATAAAAAAATATCTTTATTTCGGATATCTAGGATCCATATTGGAATAAGCACTCACAAACATAAACAATGAAAAAAAGAGTACATAGTACATCGGTAACTTAAATACTTAATAATATTATTTAGGAAGGCAGGCCTCCTTCCCAGAGTGATCATCATAGTGAAGAGACGTTTGCCGGAATCACTCGGTCTGCCGCATGCCGCAGCGGCGATGAGAACTTATCCGCTATCAACCAGCGCCGCGCTGTCCCTGCATTCTGCGGATCAGGAATGCATATTTTTTCTGTGGATGATGGCTTTGAAGCCGTCCGTTTGATACTCTACAAACATCCCCGATGCACTGCAGAAGCGAGACAAACCCAACATCACCCAAGATAATGGATACGTAGGGTCGCTAGTGAGTTTTTGGTATGACTAACCCACAAGCTTCCTGTGTACATATTTTGGCAGGCTTTGATTGAACAGAGTTACCTTTACTTGCACTGTACACCTAAAACCTGCGGACCAGCATATTGCCTCTAACTGCCAGCGCCTTACGCCATCCCTTTCAATATCTGCATCGTCTTTGAGGCTGTCGACAATGATATATCCAGGATATCTAAATGTACCTACTGACTCTTTTTATGTTCATTCCATTAAGATTAATATTATAGCTTAGAGTAACTTATTCTAAGTATTATAGTTGTTCTAATCTGGACCATTACATTGCCGGCAGCCACAAAAAACCATGAATTCTGTTTTTTTATACGAGTATGTTAGTCCATGGTCAACAGTAGGTATATTGGTCACGTAGTATATTAGTAGTAGGTATATTGGTGGACTCTTGGTACATCCGACACGCATGCTACTCAGCTTCACGATGAGATCGTCAACGTATAATGTTGAAGAGGAGGGGTGACGTCAGGCCTCCTTTTCTTACCCCGCTCTCCAAAACATACGCCTTAGATAAATTTACCTAATTTGTATACAATCTTAAGTTATCATAGGTATGTACTATCTTATTGAGATGGAAGTGGATGGTTTCAGTAGGTAGGTATACCCACTGAAACCAAATTGGTGTCAATAATCAGAGCAATAAGTTAAGCCACTCTGAATAATTTTTATTCAAGGCAAAACATTCGACCACTAGCGCCACCAAGGCACATCGGTGGTCCTTTCACGAAACGTATTAAATAGTAGGTATTGTTTATCTGTGTCTGTGACGAAACTCACTCACACAGTCACACCAACACATTATTACCATGAGAAAATAACATAATGTTTTGGGTAATATTACGCACTCAAATGTTCCAAGATGGTTCCATTCCAAGCAACAAAGTGAAATTATCTTACCGATGAAAGCTGATTATTTCTCCTTCTGACTTTTTACAGGCGAATTGGCCTCTTTCACCACACGTCCTCACAGCACAAATCGGCATTATTAAATCCTATTTTCTAAACTTTAAAACTGTTTTCGATCGTAACACGACGGACATTATTATCAAAACAACCATAAACAAATAAAAATCTCAATCAATCATTCAAATAAATATTTCATTCATTCATTTCGTTCCTTGTTTATGGTTGAGGAACGATTGACCAACGAGTAACGACCGAATGACCATAGAGAAAATTAGTCTCCATTCAATCCCTTCATTCGTTCAGTTATACAATGAATGAATCAATTCAATTTCACGCTGACTTCATGACCTCTGTGAAGTTGGCCGCCAGACTTTGTCTTTTTGAAACTTCGATATTGCTAATCGTTTGAGAATCGTTTGAGAGAGATTGAGAGTTCATTAACATCGTTTGAGAGTTATTCATTTTTATGTAAAAACCATTTTAAATTTTTGTGTGAAGTTGGCCGTCATTCCGGCAAAAATGTACTTGGACGTTTAATTTTTGTTTCATTTGTTTGAGAATCGTTTGAGAGAGATTGAGAGTTCATCAACATCGTTTGAGAGTTATTAATTTAATTATTACAGTAAATAATCATTTCTGAACCAGCAATTTTGAATTTCCCCGCCAAATAGTGCACTTCCGGTCTGCGGCGCAGGCGCAGTGAAGAAGAATGAATAAAAGGGTGAATGAAAGAATGAATGGGAAAAGACGTCATAGAAAGACATTGACATTCATTGAAAGGAATCGTGTCAGCTAAGGTGTCAGCCGTCGTTAAACTTCGCCAAACATCGTAGAGCGAGAAAGTTAGAAAAAAAGAAAAATCATAGTGCAGCTATTCTAGTCATAATACCATTTCACAAGTTAATACTTTGAAATATGTTTAAATAATCATAAAATATCCATGACATATATTCTAAAATATAAAAATATTAATTTAGATACTTACTACACCCAATATTATTAATAAAACTTTTGCATATTCATTATTAAAACTTATTTGTCTTATTATTCGAATTTGAGTAGCGAACAAGTAGGAAATCAAATTTCCAAAGCAGTGCATGGCTGCTTTGGAAATAATAATGAATATTAAGAAAAAGCTTTATTAATAATATTGGGTGTAGTAAGTATCTAAATTGATATTTTTATATTTTAGAATATTTGTCATGGATATTTTATGATTATTTAAATATAGTTCAAAGTATTAACTTGTGAAATGGTATTATGACTAGACTAGCTGGACTCTGGACTATGACTTTTCTTTTTTTTCTAACTTTCTCGCTCTACGATGTTTGGCGAAGTTTAATTAACGACGGCTGACACGGTTCGTTTCGTTGGAACATTTTTTTTATTTGACTTCTTATTTGAATTTGAGCGGGAAACAAGGAGGAAATGAACCCATTTTCAAATGACAAAATGAACCTTAGAACCTAAAAAATAAAGATTAAAAAACAATAATTTGGCTGTTTTATTCAGTTACATTTTCAAACTTTCTTTCTTGATCTTTAAGCCCCCTCCCCACTCCCAATTCAATTCGTTTTTAGGGTTCCGTATCCAAAGGGTAAAAATGGGACCCTATTACCACGGTAATGTTATCTATACAGTATTCTGTCTTCATACAAACGGTCGGAACACGAGTCCTATCTGTCACCTCATGTGAGGGCGGGATCGTGGTAGGTACAACCAGTCGGGGATGCGCCGCGCGCCGCAGCGCAGTGACGAACGAACTTTTTTGTATGAAACTATTTTTTATCTAATTTGAATGTTTTTTTTTGTTTGACAGAATTGTCATTACGAATGATAAGTTATTGATTTTTCTTTTCAATAGGTAAAAAATGTTGTAAGCAGTAAGCGTGCAACTTGAGAATTTTTTATTTAAATAAGGTACCTACTTTAGTTTTATATTCAGCTTAGAAATAAATAATAAAACGTAAATAAAACAAATATTAAAGGGGGGCTTCGATACAACAAACGTGTTTTTTTGCTGATTTTATAGATAATGGTACGAAACCCTTCGTGCGCGAGTCGAACTCGCACTTGGCCGGTTTTATTATCATTTATTTTATATTTATTAAAATATATAATCACAAAACTAGAAAGAAATTCAAATAGGTAGGTACCTAGATGAAATTAAAATACTGCAGGCGGGCAGCCCTATCGCGTGCTTTTGTTTTGTTTTGGTAGGTAGTTATTTCAAGGACATGGCCGAGTTACAATACTGTATAGATAACATTACCGTGCTATTACTAAGGGGCCGTTCAAGTATTACGTAAGCAGATTTATTACAATTATTTACCCCCCTATCCCCCTTGTCAGCAAAAGTAAGCAAAGCTCTTACCCCCTCCCCCCATGCTTACATAAACATTTTTTAATTAATGTATTGTTTTTTTTAATGAATAATGAGCAGAAGTTATAATTCTAACAATAAGAAAATAGATTCTAAATCTAAAAATGTACCTAGTAGATTGGATTTATTCTTAGTCGCCGCTTGCAATTCTTCTTCAATTCTGCAACTTTGCTTGTAATTTATAATTTCGCCACACTTCGTTAACTAACTTCTGTACATTTTGTGCTTTCGTATTTGTATGAGATTTTTTTAAATTTTCTAACAATTTTTGGTATAGCTTGGATTTGTCTATTTGAAGCGACATCTTATTTAAACCTTAAACTTTCGCTAATGGAATCAACGGTAACACAAATGTTAACTTGCTTTGCTATGCTTACGATACGTCTACTCGTTATAGTATCCAAACGGAACAATACACTGACAGAGGAAATTTAGACAATAGCGCGCGATAATTCCCCTACTTCGTTCTAAGCGAGTGCCTAAACGTATGCATTACTTGTGGGAATCCTTGAAAATGCGATTCGTTTTCAAGCAAAGACAATGTGTGGGTTGCCATCTGTGTAAAAAAGTAAATACCTAACTACCGATGATCTAATCATCATCTAGACCCCCCTGCCCCCCATGTCATTCAAAATAAGCAAAGCAAGGACCCCTCGCCCCCCTATAGTGCTTACGTCATACTTGAACGGCCCCTAAGACTTCGCTGTCCGTCTGTCCGTCTGTCACCAGGCTGTATCTCATGAACCGTGATAGTTAGACAGTTGAAATTTTCACAGATGATGTATTTCTGTTGCCGCTATAACAACAAATACTATATAAAAACTGTATAAAATAAATATTTAAGGGGGCTCCCATACAAGAAACGTGTTTTTTTTTTTGCCGTTTTTATAGATAATGGTACGGAACCCTTCGTGCGCGAGTCCGACTTGCACTTGGCCGGTTTTATTTTTTTTAAGTTTTTCACTTTTTAACGTTCGATGAAAGTGGTTCGCGAAAGAGTCTGCTGAAGCCTTTGAAGATTATTATTAGGTTGATGAGATCACCATTATACCGCAACCTGCAAAATCTTCCGTCACTATCACAACTAAAAGGCAAATAAGATGCTGGTACTTGATATCATGCTACCTTTCGCGTAGTGCTCGAGGAGAGCCTGCTGCGTCGGTGACATCTGCGACGATGAGCAGTATTTTGTAAATATTCATCGCTATATCAAATATGTTATTGGTGGGAAACATGCAGATATAGCATTTTTTAATTTAGATTACCTATGTATGTGTGAATGGTACTTTAATTGTAAGTAAAGCTAACGGAAGCATTATTATGAATCGTAATGTAAATGCGATGTAAAGAGAACTTTGATTATCCTGTAAAATAATTATCATACAAACACTTTGTAAAGCCAAGCAATTTAGCTTTTTTCCATTTAAATTTTTAATTTTAGATCTGTGTGATAGTTATTAGCAGTCACAAATCAATATGCTTCAAACATTATTTATATGTACTACTTCTCAGTAAGTTAGTCGGAAGTTTTTTTTATATGAGAAAGTGTTAAAATTCCTTGTGTTAAAATCATAATTTATTTTTCTGATATATATTTCTTTTAGATGTATGTGTCTGCTTAGTGTTTAACGTTATTCTGATTGAGGAACTGATTTGTAGTTCTAATGTAAATTTAATTAGTACTTTCCATTGATTGTACCTTTTAACTTATCAAATATTATGTTTGCTGTATAGTTCAGGTAGGCTAAGTTTAATCATTAAAGTAGAGATACTTGTAAGTAAATAGGTAATTCAAATGCATCCTTTCCTAATCGTCTGCCCAGAACTCTTGACTTGTTATAGACAAAATCTAAGTAACAATTGATCACCAATAATATTTATTTCTGATCTAAGATCAACAGCCTGACATCTTCAAAAAGTAAAAGTTACTAAATTGTTATAGAACTGAGAATAATATAATTTTTATTTAATAAAAAAAGATCATTGTAGTAGCTGACCATGAAACGAGGAAAGGTGTGGTATGTTCCTTACATGTTACACCACACTATTATTATTCTTGTTACTGTAGAATGGATGATGATGATTACTTACCTTTGTTTGGAAGAAATTTATATTTGAAGAGTTGATTTGAGTTAGTATAGGGCCTGAAATGTTTCTGTCATCCATGCAAATTGATAATGGAGACAAGCAACAACACCGATGCCAAAATTGATGATTATATACCTAACAGATTAGTGATGATAATATAATATTATAATGTTATTTTATTATACACTTATTGTTTTATTCAGAATAGTTTGGTAGCAGATACATTTAATATACCTAACTACTAACTATTTCATTGCCAACAAAACACATGGCAACTTCCCACATTCCCACAGATGTAGGTGCCTAGATGTGCTGGCTGGGTGGGTCTACAGTGTAGATCGAGTATACCTATTCCTCTAAGGTCTACAGAGTACTTTGTATCGCGGGATGTAAGCTGGGCAATGCATGGGTTAATAATAACGAACACTAGGTTTTGATATATCTACCTGCAGGACCTGAACCACAACAAGATAATTTTTAGCAATAAAGCTGGCACTGTAACCTTTATCGTTTATTCTATTTATCAGGTGTATTGTAATAAACCTAACACAAGGTTTTCTACAGCTGGGCAAAGGTCTCCCCATTTATTAAAAGCTGAGCTGTTTATTAGCCTATTGGCTGGTGGTCTTCTTGGGAGATAGTTTCGGAGGAGGCTCCAGGAGCACCCGGGGTCGCATCCAGCGGTCTCGTGTGTAGAGGAGTGAGTCCGATCCGACCAAGGTGTACGTGGCGGGGGTCTAAATAGCGCTAACAAATCTACAAAATCATGGTCATATGCGGAGTATATTATTGTACCATGTACACTAATCAACCCTAAACTGGATGCCAAGCCAAATAAGAGTTCATGTATTTAGTTTATAATTCTTGAATTGCTTGATTTGAAATAAATTATTATTATTATATAATGTACAATAGTCTCGCCAAAATGACAAATTATTGACTAATTTTATTTTCGGGACATCATAAAAAAAATCCATCTATTAGTGCTTGCTACCCAGTCTGATATAAACAAAAGGCTGAGAATGTGAGACAGGGTTGCCAACCAACCATAGAATTTTTTTCCTCGTACTAAGCAGCTAAAAATCTCGTATTATGGCTTTCGAACCTCGTACTTGCCTCTACAAGGTGACTAAACCAAAATTAATGCATATCAAACTGTTGAATTTAGGACGTTTTACACAACGAAATAAACTATTGCAAGTTTCTACTAAATAAAACATCACTTTGTATTAAAATAATCCTTAATATTACTATCGTAAATAACTAATGAACGAGATTTGTTTGTAGGTTGAAAACTTTGCATAGGTAACTATGTACTTCTAGTCTCAGTTTTCATTTCCAAATATTATATCAGGAACATCCTCATTCGCATCGTTTTTCTTTTTATTTTTGCACGAGATTTTTATTTATTTTGTGAAGTTACACCTCTCTGGTTGGCGCTATGACATGTGTGATCAAGGCGACAGACAAATAATGCGAAGAACGAAATGTTTTATTTCTCGGGGATTTCTTGGTTCATGGGATAGCGAGCGAATGAAAAGAGAAGACAATCATCGCGCCAATGCGACAAGTGTTATGTTATGTCAAAATCTCGTACATAATTGTACGAGGTTGATAGTGCCCTCGTACCTCGTACGGAAGACCAAAAATCTCGTATTTGTACGAGGAACCTCGTACAGTTGGCAACCCTGATGTGAGAATAAATGACGTACGTCAATTGTTAATTAATGTCAATGTCATTCTATGACGTATTTTCCCACTCATTCTTTCATTCAAATGTTTACTCACTCTTCGGTCATCCACTGCGCCTGCGCCGCAGACCGGAAGTGCACTATTTGGCGGGGAAATTCAAAATTGCTGGTTCAGAAATGATTATTTACTGTAATAATTAAATTAATAACTCTCAAACGATGTTGATGAACTCTCAATCTCTCTCAAACGATTCTCAAACAAATGAAACAAAAATTAAACGTCCAAGTACATTTTTGCCGGAATGACGGCCAACTTCACACAAAAATTTAAAATGGTTTTTACATAAAAATTAATAACTCTCAAACGATGTTAATGAACTCTCAATCTCTCTCAAACGATTCTCAAACGATTAGTAATATCGAAGTTTCAAAAAGACAAAGTCTGGCGGCCAACTTCACAGAGGTGACTTCATGCTTGTTTTGTTTTGTCTGGCGGTGGTGTGCCCATTGAGTAGGTACTTAACTCATATAAACGGAGAGCATCTCACATCCAAAGCTTTGGTATACCGTAATAAATGTATAATCTATAGAGATGGGCCGAACATGGGTTTCACCGAATACGAACATTCGGCCGAATATTCGGTAAAAGTTTTAACGAACCGAATATTCGGCCGAATATTCGGTACATTTGATTCCGTTCCGTCGTATATGAGATGTCATATTTGTCTTATATCTCAGTAGACTATAATTAAGTTCCTAACTCTTAATGTATTGTTTAAGTGATTGATCTCTTAAATATCAACCTGAAAAGTATAAACAAATTACTAATTTTCTTTTATTAAGAACTATATTGGTTGAATAGGATAGGATTAAACGTTTAATATCAATAAATATATTTTGCGACGCTATGCTGAGTAGAAACTAGAAAAAAATATTATTCACAATCTACTAAGGTGTTTTGATTTGATTCAGCTAATCTCTAACACAATAAAGACTGACCGAAATAAATATCTTGTTTATTTTCCTTCAATTAAGGCCTGTTTAATATATTATTATAAAGAATTAACACAGAAGCCTAATCCCAAAACAGCTAGATACATATATTTTGCATTAAGTTATTATGGATTCCTTGCCTACCCTGCAAGGGATCCGGCGTGAAGATATTGATTGAAGTAATTTTTTTTTACCAACCTACTTTAATTGAAAATAAAGCTTCAGTGACGACAAAATTAGAAAGCTACACTCTAAAATACTTACTTCATTACACTGTACACTCAAATCATGATAATACACGGGTCTTAACAGTAAAAACTTTGAGTATCACTTTGCCAAACATTAGGTGATTTAGCCGAATATTCGGCCGAATATGAATATTCGGTAAAGCTGCCGAATATGTCGAATACCGAATATAAAACGAATATTCGGCCCATCTCTAATAATCTATCATTTGCATTGCACTTATTAAAACTCACTTTTGATTTTCTAAAATTCTTTTACGATTTACCAAACATACCTATTTAGTAAATCATATAACATATTCGAACAAGGTTTCAGGTTTAAATCCGTGTGTTATTTTTGTTTTTGCCTGAATACAAGTTTTTTTACATTAAATGTGTTGACAATTTAAAGGCTTAACTTAAACTTTACTTAACTAAGTAAACAAAATATTTTATTTTGAAGTTAAATTAGTCATTTTAACTCATTTTACTTGCGTTGGTCAAAAACGACTTCTGAGAAACTTCCCCCTCCCCATAACTTTTACCCCAATAAGGTACAACGAAAATTTTGCACAATTTTGTTCAAACCCGGTAGGTACAATCGAATAGAATAAAAAAAAACAGGAATATCACAAAGTCGCTTGCCAGGTTCACACAGCTGCATCAGCTCGTGTGGAACTTCGGATCGGAAATGTGTTTCCTATGTTCACAGTACTTTGTGGAAATGTGTATCTACAAAGTACTGTGAACATAGGAAATGTGTATCGTAGTAGGAAAGGAAAGGCAGGTTGGTGTCATGAGTGCTACGTGAGCATGGTACCTAAATATTTAGATGCGGGCGCCATCTTCGTACATTTTATGGAATTAAATGTTACGCAGGATAGCGCCGCCGCGCCGCCGAGACCCAGGGGGCGGTAACCTCAGGTTTTACTTAACTTGCTTGTGTGCATGGGGGCAGCACCGTCGGTGTAATTTATTGATCATGCATGTTCATGTAGTCCCGTCTCGGATGTAGGAAGAGGAAGCTCAACAACCACCCAGCTACCTTCCGATACCGCCGACCTACCCTTATACACTAAAAATACCTAGACAAGTAGGTAGGTACCTAAGCCTTCTGGGATAAACTCATAGATTACAGAAATACCTGAATATGTGAGAAAACATAAAAAATAAACAAGTAAAAGTGAATCAGAATAAAATTAATGCTCTCATGGGAGGTGCAAGGTAGACCAGGTAGCAAGTAGGTAATAATTTTCAGCTCGTAGGTAGATAAGCACCTACAATATAAATTTAACTAGGTAGGTAGGTAAGATACCTACTAGAGAGATAGAAGAAGTGCGTATATCTACGCAGCAATGTAGCAAGACAAGGTACCTAACTATTCATCTCATCTCTTCACCTCGATTGTTCATCCATCACGGAGCGTATCGTCATACCTATTTTTGAATCCGCATAAAGCACAGACGACGACGGGAGGTCGGGGGGAGGCTGCAAATCCTTGGCGGGTTTGAGGCGGGTGGTTCTTGGGCGGGGGCGTGCCGAGGCCGGAGGGTGTCCGGCGCAGGAGCGGGAGCGGGAGCGGGCCGGCGGCGCGGGGTGTTCGCGCGGGGTGTTTACACGCGGCGGCGCGGGCGGCGGAGCGGCGGAGCGCGGGTGCAGGCGCTAGGCGGCGCGGTGCAGCGGGCGGGGATCGATGCGGGCGGGGCGCGCGGGGGGCGGGGCTCGCGCGCGCCGGCCCGGCCGCCGCCAGTCCGCCACGGGGCCGCGTCCGCGCGGTCGTCGCCCGTTCCAGCGTTGCGACGCGCCGGAGTGTCTCCGCGGGCGCCCGGCGGCGGCGGCGAGCCTCGCGCCGCCCGCCCTACCCCCGCCGCCCGCCGCCGCGCGCGCAGCACACCCGCCCTCAGGCCCCTCTTCATCTGGGCGAGCCAGCAGGACGGCGCCTTGCAGCACGTGCGCGTAGAGGACTACGACTCGCTGAATCGCATCTACCTGACGCGCACCCGCTCCGGTTGGCGCGTCTTCCCCAAGACCCCCACCTTCGAAACGTTGCGCCGCGGTGTGACACCGTCCTCGCCGACGCCGCCGCCGACTCCGCCGCCGGAGCGCGCACCCCGGCGCCGGCGCCGCGTCCGGTCTCGCCGACGCCGCACCGCGTCCAAGCCGAGCCCCGCGTGGCTCGAGCCAGACCTCGAATCACATATACCATCGCATAAGATAGCTGTGTCGCGAGTGCCCCCGCAGGAGCCGCCGTCCACTCCACCGATATCGCCACTCGATCGCGAATCATCCGCGGCCACCAGCCCCTCGCCGACGGTCAAGTCTCTTCCGGCCGAGTCGCCACCGCGCTCGCCCTCGGTGCCAGGCGCACCCGCGAGCCCGGCCCCCCCAGCGCCAACCCCTACGACGGCGCCGTCCCCGCGGCCCCCGCCTGCCGCGCCGCCGCCCCCTCACCCCCCGGAGCCCAACGCGATGGCCAGCCTACTGGCAGTGGCGGAACTGGAGTTCCACCACCAGCAGTGCGGCTCGGAGCTCGACATGGAGATCCGCGGCGGGGATGCACGCTTCGCTTTCCTCCCGCCGGAGGAGTCGCCGGGCGCGCTGTTCGACCTCGGCGTCGGGAAGGCAGGTGAGGCCGAGGAGGCGCTGCGCGATCTCGGCGCGCACGACGACCTGTTCGAGTCCATCAGCGAGGCGCACTACCTGCCCGAGCTCGGCGGGCACGACGAGGCGCTGCTAGAGTCGCTCGTGGAGAAGGGATGCGAGGACAACCAGATCCTGGGCCGCCTGGACCGGCTGTCGGCGCTGGCGTCGAGTGTCGAGTACGGGGAGGCGGGCCTGCTGGGTGAGGCGCCGGTGCACGACATCATTGGGCGGCTGGACGCTCTGGAGTCGCCGAGCCGCAGCGCCGCGCAGGGCCTGCTGCACCTGCGTCACCTGCCGCAGCGCCGCGCAAACGCGCTCGACGCCTTCGCGCGGGAGGACCTATTCGCGCCGGCCGCGCCGCCGTCGTCGGTAACCCAGCCCGCCGAAGACTGTCTGCGTGACGGGGAGAACCACGCTCAGGTCATGTACTCGGATCAGGTGACTGATCTGCCAGACGATTTTGACTACGAAGATTACGAGGACATCGCTCCATCCGCTATCGCACATTCGCAGTCGACCCCGGTCCGCACAGACGCAACTTCGTCCGAGGAGGTGCCTTATGTCGAAATCTCTCAGACCACTGAAGCGGCGGAACCTCAGGATGTGACCGAAGACGGCGATTCTGATGAGAACGATCTTATATTGCTCGCGTCGGATATCGGAGAAATAGGTTTCAAGCTAAATGAAACGGACCTGGCACCGTTAAAGAAAGAAGATCCGAAGGAAGTGGAAGAAATCGAGAAGCCAACGGATCTGAGAAAGGTCCTTGAGATCGACAACGACGAACCTCCGCCCATAACACAAATGTCAACTACAGAGTTGCAGAGCGCTATAGACAGTTTCCCCTTTCCTGAAAGTGAACCTTCAGATAAGAACGACGATCTGCCCAAAGACTTGAGCATACACCGAAGACTTTCGTCATACGCGTCACCCCGGAGGATAGAAATCCCACGAGCGCCTTCCAGGGAGTCTGATGCGATGCAGTCTCCGCAGCCCAGCGGCATCCCCGCTATTTCGTCCCCAGAAGTTTTTACCACTCCTACATCTAAAACTAAACAGCCGTCGTTTTTAGAATCCTTGTATGCAGGATCAAGCTCTCCAAAAATGTTTACTTCAGAAGTTACTATACAGCAATGCGGACCATTAAACTTAGGAAAAAATAGAAAATCGGCAAGCCCCACCGTGTCCAGTTGTTCTGATGATCCGAGGAACGTCCACAAAGATGCAGGCGAGCCTCGAGAGAAGAGGGTGAGAAAAGAATCGCATGATTTAGACAAAATTTGCAATTTACTGAAAAAAAGTGGTGAGAATAAACTTGCTGAAGCTAAACAGAAAAAGAAACAAAGTGAAAGCGAACAGATGCCGCCGCTAAAACAGCTTGATCTTCTAAAATCAAACAAAAACTTCAATTTACCCGAACACATGCTTGTTCCGAGAGATAGGTTATTTAAAATTATTTCTGCCCCCGGGAGGGAAATTCCTGCATTACTCATGGAAAAAGCTCAACTCAATGTGTCAGAAATACAACAAGATCCCAATTTCATAGTAGATCCAGAACTGATGGTCATATCTTTAGAACAAATACGGCAACTTATCATACACAATGTAAAAACAACCGAAAAAAGTAAAAAGACATCGGACACCGAACACGGCAACCACGCTAAAGAAAGTACAAAAGAAATTGTCAAAGAAACGGTCAGTGCAAAATCAAAATCAAAGAATTCCGAACAAAACAAACCATCGAGTTCAGAACGAACTCCTTCAAGGAATACCCCACAGCCGTCGACGGCGGCAGAGCAAAGCAGCACCTCCAGCCAGCCGCGGGGGATACCTCCCCTGGGCCACCTGAGGGACGACATCGACGCCGCTAACTCCGCAACCGCAGCCTACCACCACAACTGGCTGCCGGCCTACATGGCACATATGAGCCAGTTGGAAGCTATGGCCGTCTGCTCGCAGAACCCAGAGTTCCTAAAAGCCTTCGGCTCAAGCGGAGCCTACGCTAATACGAATTATGCAAATCTTTCTCAGATGTTTCACCCATCGCGAATGATGAACTTCCCAATGATTCCGGGAATGGCAGATTATGACAGCAGAGCAGCGGCGCAGATGGCGCTGTTCCACGAGATGACCGGGCAGACGCAGCGCCACAAGCACACGGCAGGGGAGCGCCCCTCGTCCGGCGGACGCACCGACCACCGCAAGGAGGCTCCGACACCACCGAGCCCCTACGCGCACTTCGCCAAGTCCCAGCCGGCTACCAGCAAGCACTCGTCACGCGCGTCTCCGCTCGCCGCCGCCTACACCAGCGCCCAGCAACGCGCGGCCCACGCTTACTTCATGAACGTGTACCCAGGCTACGACATGCGCAACCCCGCCCAGGACATCCAGATTCCCTACTACACGCCCCACGGCAGCCAGCAGCGCTCGCCGCGCGCTTCACACTCGAAAAGCCCCACGTCGCCTTACTTTCCAAACAATAACTATCTCCACTCATCGAAGGAGCCGGCGCGGGGCACCAGCGGAGACAGGGGCCGGCCTCGGATCAGCGTTAAGCCGATGCAGGAACTGCAGAAGACGAACTCGATGTCGTGCCACCGGGCCAGGTCCCCGCTGCCAGCGCTGCTGCCGGCGAACCTGCCGCGGCGCCAGGAGCCTGAGGTGGGCTCCACGACGAGCGCGGGCGAGCCACCTCCGCCGCCGCTGCCGCCACTGCCGCCGCATCTGCATCACATGCCTCAGATGCCACTCCCGCCGCACCCGCACGACCCTGCCGCCTCGGGCACCGCGTTCTGGCATCCGCTCTTCAGCAAGTGAGTCAGTTCCATGTTTTCTAACTACATTCAATCGCGGATGAGAAAAGAAGACTGCTTGAATACCGTTTTTAAGACGTTCCAAGGTCCAACGTAGGTCGTATTGCTGCTGTTCGTTTTTTGAGCTTATTACGAATGAGATTATTGAGTAATTTTGCGCAGAGACAAGCGCTAATGTGTCTTATTTTCTCATCCACAGTTTATTTTTACGCAAAATTTTCAGCATAATTATAGGTAATCTCATTGAAAAAGAGTGAAGATACACCTTCGACATGTCCCTACTTGGTACTCTTGGTACCTAGTCCCTACTTGATATTTAATTATGAAGTACTTAATCTCAACCAAAGTATCGTAGGTCAAGATTTTCGTTTGATCAATTTATTAACAGTTTAAAATTAGGTAACGCTTATTTGGAAACCAAGGTTCCCGCGGTAAAATATGACCCACTTCGAATCAGCCTCTCTTTCGAAACCAAAATGGGAGCATCGCTAATTGAAATGGCTACCAAACTTAGAACTTTATTTTCGTTCGCCGCCGCCGTTCGAATACGTTTGAGGTCCATTTTATTGGGTCGATTCAATACGTCGCTAACTTTATTGATTGAATGAATACCCAGGCTTAAATGGACAAAGGCAGGTCACCTTAGGCTAGATACCTACTCCACACAAATGACCGGGTTCAATCCTGCTAACTAATCACTTTACTGTGTGTGACCCATGTAATCGGCACGTAGAATCCTCAGATGAAAGAATCTCTCATCTCTGTGCGGATGCTATTTGCACGGAGAGATTGATAAACGGATTTCTACCTTGACACTTTTGACGCGCATCTATCTGAATCCGGATTCCATCAGAATTTTCTTTCATCAAATATTATACTTGTGCCGTGGGTACAAGATAACTGATATACATAATACAATACATAAATAGATATTTTTTATTATACATGGAAAACGACCAGAACACCCTGAAAAAATATCTGCAAATCGTACAAACATTTTGTTCCAAGACACCAAGACAGAATAATGTAGGTATTTATACTATATGTATATAATATGTACATATAGTATGTATATATTATATACAACTGGCGATCATAATCATATCATTCACCTATTGTGATTTAATGCATATACATTATTGTTGTTTGGTTTGTTTGTGGAGTGTTAGTGGATACACAGTGCATAAAACCCTGTCAGGGCGCAACAATTACATAGTTTGGGTTCGCTTTTGTTAGCATAATAATTTTACTTTGATACTTCATATTTATAGAAATAATTAATTTAGCAATGTCATGTTTTTATAGAAATAATTGTAGCTGAGTATTAGTTAAATAATAATTGAATATAATAAAATTAATATAATAAATCACATATTGATACCGTGTGTGTTCAAAACTGAATAGGTATGCATACGTTTTAAAAAGATTACAAGAGATTGCGTCTGTAGAAACAGCGTTTAGTGCATATCATGGCCAAAAAGGATCGGCTCCACAGTACGGCTTACTTTTGTGGGGCAACAGTGTAGATTCTGAGAGGGTAGTCAGGGTCCAGAAGAATTGCGTTTGTTCTTAATGTAGAGCATTGTTTAGACCCTTGTAAACTACTTCAAACAATTCCGAATTCTTCCTCTGCCATGCCTCGGCAATAAACAAGCGGTAGAGCTCGTTAAACAGCATCCAGAACTTTTCAAAAAAAATGTTGACTTGATATAGAGACTGAGAGAAATTGCCAGTGACACAGAAAAAATCCTACTATATGACAATAATAATATTCAATAATAGATTATTCTATTCTTATAGATTATTATATTTCTGGTAGACCAGAGGATCTAGAGAGCCTATCTGGAAACTTATTCAATATACAACTTAAAAATGGCTCATAAATAAATCCTATTATTCCATGAATCAATATTTTAATTAGATACTAGATTAGACTTCGAGGACTTCGAATATTATTATTCATTGACATTTATAATAAAATAATTTTATTTTATTAATAATTTTATTTTTTATTTTTTTGAAATTTGTTTTTAATTTCTAACTTTCGAAACTCTCCACAAGAGACACGTGTTGTTATCTATGATGTAGGTACCTAACATAGGTTGGTACTTACCTACCTACCACCAACCAAGAAAACAACTAATTTCCCAAATAACCGTGTAGGTGGTGATTTTAACAACCTGTTTTGTTCATATATTCCTGTATATTTTGACGTTTATATAGAGTTAAGTTTCTGCGACGTCCAAGACATCAAGGGAACGTAAATAACACAGCAAATTAGCAAAGTTAGAATTAGACTTGAATTTCAGGAAGTTTACGTTCCATTCGACTTTGGGCGTAGTAGACTAACTAGGTAGGTAGGTACCTAATTTGCCTGCTGCTTGTTCAGAATCCAACTATGAAAGGGTTTTTATTTCAATAGCATGTGGTTGTTTTTTGATCATTAGTAGCTAATCGTTAGCAACTGCGCCAAAAACATAGTGCAAGTATTTAGTTACGTTTGTCTAATGAAGCTTCGAGTAGTATTAATACCAACCTCATGAAGCTTACCTACATAATGTAGACCGCTTTAAATAAGAGCGGCATTCGAGAGATAATTTTTTTAACTCTAGCCAATGAAAATCGAACTTAAGCAGCAGTGTCTGTGTCTGCTTCCATTCACTGAATAATTTATAAACATCAAAGTGCTTTACTTCCTTTAGACCTTACACGACCCCACGGCCCTAGTACGACTTGTACACATTATTAACGCATTATCTTCCGAATACTTCCATCGATGTCGAGTCTTTCCTATACATTTAGCGCTTTATAGCGCCCTACCGAGAGGAACTCCTCTCGAGCCGTTAGCATAACATAATGATAGTTACCAAGGGTATATTATGTTCCTTTGGAACTACTTATCGTAGTATGACAATGATCTAATCGTTTCTTACAAAGTCGATCCTTTGGGTCCTATGAGCGTATTACGAAGTCTAAACCAAACACGTCAATCATAATAGGTAAAACATGCTCATTAAACAATGCTCTTGATTTCGAAGCCAAAAACGAATCTACATATATGTGAGTTGACAAGCATAATTATAACTTCAGTGCTTTCACACAGCGCACGAATACGAATAGGAAAATGAGACTTATTTATCCCATTTTGTTTGGCTACACTTCGTTTTTGTCTACTATCATTCTAAGACTTTCGTGGAAGACATCAATGGTTGTCGATTACGTTTATTGAATGAATGTTTTTTGTATTAACTCAGACTAAGTCCTCAGGACTCTCGGACCCGTCACAAAAATTCAAATTTCAGAGTAAAACTACGAAATAAAGTGATTTTGATTTTTTGTTCACTTCAATCTTTTAAAGGTAAATAAAAAAGACGATCAAGAAACCTTTACCATGTTAGAATGTTCAGTTTTCGAGTTGGAACAAAACTCGTCCCAAGTTTTGTATCCTCTTGTTAGATAATCTGATATTTTGTAGTAAACCTTTTTACAAAGGACATGTTTGACAATTTGTTTGAATTTATTCATTGATAATTTTTGCAACTCCATTGGAGTTTTGTTGTAGATGCCTATACATTGCCCTTTAAAAGATACATTAATCTTGTGTAGCCTAGTTGTGGGCACATATCACACCCATTTTTTAAAAGTGTCTCAATAATGTTAAGTTAACATGACATGTATTTCTTGCAATAAAATTTATTGATTGATTGATTGAAACGAGTATACTGCTAATGAACCACAAAAAAATACACATTTTTTCATTCATAGCCGTACGACATAATTATGTTGCGAAAAACTGAAAACTTTGAAATGAATAATTGTTTTTTTTTGTTATTTTATGAACAAAAACGAACATTTACCCACTGCTTTTTGTCTAAGCTATCTCATGTATATTTTTAGATTTTTTCTCAGTAAAAACCCTATTGGTGAACGCTTTTAAGGCCACTCTTCCATACAAAATATCAAACCCTTTTAATGCACGTGCGAGTAGATTATTAAAATAATAAGGTCTTAAAGCACCCCATTACAGAATGTACAATTCAATCTGAGCTATTATTCCGTCAGTTCTGGTAGACCGTCAGTCGGAACCTAGATTCAGGCTCATAAAATATTAGTGTGTGAAAACTCACTTGTGTTCCACATAACTTAATGGCATTTATTTATAGTTTCTTCATCGATTTTATGTTACAAGCACGAAGAAAAGGTTTAACATAAGTTAAGTTATAATGTGGCTACTAAGTTACGTAGGTACCTACTAGTAGGTGATGTTAGTCGAAGAAATTCGTGGTAGAGTGCTTTTCAGGAAAGAAGTCTCGCGGCTATTAGAACTAAGTCTTTTTCAGCACGTAATTCACTAAATTGGGCGATTTTAAAACGAAAGGGAATCTGCCATGTACCCCTTAGATTTAAATGTATTTTTTCGAAGCTTTTTCTATAAAACACCTGAGAAAAAATGTTTTAACGTAACTCAATTCACATTCATCCACGCCTTATATGACTTTCGTTATTCTGAAAAGGTTACTTTATTATTAATTCCAAAGACTTTTCGCTTTGATGATTTGTATTCCTAGAACTGCATATCATGACCCCTTTTCCACGTGTTCCTATTATCAAGTCCGTCTTATAGAAATGCATAGTCCGTCTCAATAATAGACATCGGCCATGTCTAAATAATAAATTCACTAATGACCGACAACAAAACAGAGTTTCTTTGTTGGCACAGGCAATATTATTATAGGGAGGGAATGAAAAATGAAGCGGCCATTTTTAAAATTGCATTTTGTTTTACGACTTGTTTGTCATAATCATCGTATCTTTTATTAAAAGTCTAATTATTATGTATATTTGAAAACTGAGTTTTTTCTTTTCGCGTTTTTCTACTAGAGACCCATTCCACTCATCCAATATCTCTGTCCAAGTTGTTTGTCCAACATTTGATCAAATTTCTTTGACGAATACCCATTCCACTCGTCAAATATCTTTATCCAAGATTCCTTTGTAATTTGCATAGTTGAGTTCAAAAAGAAATCACATCACACTTAAATTAAAAGTACGATAGGTTGGATGAATAGATGGATATTTGTCACTTCTTCACGCCAAAACTTCTCACCAGATCGGGCTGAAAAAGCAACGGCAACAACAAGCTCTTGACCTGAAATAAACCATAGGCTATTATTTAACCCATAAAATTTCGGTTTCCATGGGAAAGAACGAACCTGTATACTTTTTCATAGAAATAAGTAGTATCAACTAAATCTTTGATCAAATATCGGTGTTGCTAGTAAGTTCGCTGAAGTCATTCAAGTTCATTGTTCAAATGTACATACATTGGACAAAGATATTGAATGTTACCTTATGTAAATTTAGACATAAAAATATAAATTATTGAGCATTAAAATTGAATATGGTACCTACTGATTTTTTACCTGCCGTGCTGACTTTGATGTTTGGGACAAAATTACCCCAAACTCCATTTTATATGATTACACGCGTGCGACAGTTCCGCGTGACTTCCGCACTTTATTTCCCAATATTGTAACTAACTCTTGTTTTATTTACCTATCAAGTTTGTTCCTTTGACAAGTATCTATGCATTTCTCTCTGTTTCAGTCAGAGCTACAGATAAAATTTATATTCCATAATTTCTATTCAATTTATGCACCTACCTTCTCATTTTAAAATATTTTTCTTTTTAGGGTTCCGTACCCAAAAGGTAAAAACGGGACCCTATTACTAAGGCTTCGCTGTCCGTCTGCCCGTCTGCCCGTCTGTCCGTCTGTCTGTCACCAGGCTGTATCTCATGAACCGTGATAGTTAGACAGTTGAAATTTTCACAGATAATGTATTTTTGTTGCCGCTATAACAACAAATACTAAAAAACAGAATAAAATTAATATTTAAGGGGGCTCTCATACAACAAACGTGATTTTTTTTGCCGTTTTTATAGATAATGGTACGGAACCCTTCGTGCGCGAGTCCGACTCGCACTTAACCGGTTTTATTTAAGTGTCTTGTACTTAAAGGTCTTCAGTTTTAAGGAAATAAAAAAAACTTTAACGAAATTAAAAGAAATTTTGAAAGTCATCTTCCTCCTAAAGTAATTCGGTGAAAAGTTTTGTACGTTATTGAATTAGGAAGTTTGCGTATCGGGTTCCCTCGGGCGCAGGGTTCAGTGGGTCGGGTCGAAGGGTCAAGGTGGTTTTACATCCTTCTTATCTGGATATAACGTGATATTCTATAGACTGCTTTGGAGAATTTTAGTATTAACAAGTTAAAGTCGTTCGTCGCAGGTTGGCGCGAGTTTTTTTTTGTGGTTTTTAAGATTCCGTACCCAAAGGGTAAAAACGGGACCCTATTACTAAGACTTCCGTCTGTCCGTCTGTCACCAGGCTGTATCTCATGAACCGTGATAGTTAGACAGTTGAAATTTTCGCAGATGATGTATTTCTGTTGCCGCTATAACAACAAATACTAAAAAGCAGAATAAAATAAATATTTAAGGGGACTCCCATACAACAAACGTGATTTTGTTGCCGTTTCTATAGATAATGGTACGGAACCCTTCGTGCGCGAGTCCGACTCGCACTTGGCCGGTTTTAAAATTTTTCTGCGTTCCACAAACAATAAAACTAGCGAAAAAGTAATTTGCCGCAAATCGTATAGGTAGGTATACACAATGTGGTTTGGAGATATTCCACCTACCTACATTACTACGTACTCGAGAGATTGAAGTCTATAGGGATTTGAGAATTAATCATAAACAAGCCTACTCATGCCTACTCTAATGGCAATACCAGACAGTCCACCCCTTCCCCTTTAAAGTCCAGTGTGCGGCCTTAATTAAACCTGTATGTACAGAACAAACAGTACAACCGCATATGTCATTTATTTGTAGGTCTATGTACCTATAGTTACCTATAATAGTTAGGTACAGTTCACGACAAAATTTACTAACAAAAATTATTTTTAGGGTTCCGTACCCAAAGAGTAAAACGGGACCCTATTACTAAGACTTCGCTGTCCGTCTGTCACCAGGCTGTATCTCATGAACCGTGATTAGACTGTTAAAATTTTCACAGATGATGTATTTCTGTTGCCGCTATAACAACAAATACAGAATACAATAAATATTTAAGGGGGCTCCCATACAACAAACGTGATTTTTTTAACGGTTTTGCCGGTACGGAACCCTTCTTGCACGAGTCCGACTCGCATTTGGCCGGATTTATTACTATTGTTTTTTATTTAAAAAAAAATACTTGAGTGATTTCCTGATTATATGCAACCTACAATTAATAGTAGGTACGTAAATTAAATATCCCGGCATAAGGTGAACTACTAGTGTCGCAATTGTCGCGAACCATAACTTTACAAAGTCTTATGTTGTTTTATGGTCATTTTATTTTTACTGTCATTTTTGCAGAATTTTTCTTACATCTTACTTAAATTTAACACACAAAAGAAGTTGCTATACTTCCGATTACTTTTAACTTTTTAAACCATGATGATGGTTTAAGCTGACACACAGACATTTTTACGTCCCTACGATTTTTTTCTCTGTTCATCTATTTATGCCTTTAACTGTACCTACATTATTAAGCTCCCTGTCATGCCCATGCCAGACTCCAATCAAGGGATATATTCAACCACAAATTAGAGCTTGTTTCGTTAAAGCAACAAGGGCGAGTTTGCTCCAGCAGTTCAGCCGTCAAACGTCCGGCGCAGTGCCAATCGAACCGGGAGAGGGGTCTTCGCTTACATCATATTCAAACATTATTAGTGAAGGTTGAATATCTAAATCGGAAATAGATGTATCATTATACGAACACAGAATCTATACCTAAGTAGGTATATTTCATCCATTCTCAGGCTATGATGGTTTTAATCAGCTCAACTTTGATCATTATTAAAATCATCATCATCACCATCAGCCCGTATATGTCCACTGCTGGACATAGGCCTCCACCAAACGACGCCACGACTAGCGGTCCTGAGCCGCCTCCCGCCATCGACTCCCTGACCTCGCCTCCCTTGACATTATTAAAATACTGCTAAGGAATGATTAAATAATTGATAATTTATAAATTATTTGATTATTGAAATAGTCAAAGACCCTGACCTGAATTTCATAGCAAAATCTTCGGGGATTTTTCCGAGAACGAGCCACTGTGTTTTTACATTCTTTTTCAGGCCTATTCGTTCGACTCGACAAGTAATCCGCCTGAAACGAAGATTTTTTCATTTCATAATGGGAACGGTATCATATAAATCCAATTTAAACCAGACACACGACTCTTCCGGGTGACCCTGTATGCTTCCCGAAACGCGTCAATCCCCGGGCTGTTAAAATCAATGTAGCTCTCAAACCCTTAGCCTGAAGGCTGTATCTAGGGAGCTGTGTGCGAGCAGGACAGACTCGCAGCCTCCCTGTGGTGGGAGGGCGATAGATGCCTATTTTATTGAGGCGTAACAAATTTTACTGCACCATGCACATCTCTAATTAAATGGCGTGGTCTTCGGTTGGAAACAACGTTGTTTTAGCTTTGAGGGTAAATGTGTGGCTATGTAGAGTAGCGACTCTGAACTTTGAAGTAATATTTGCTCTATTCCTTACAGAACAATCCAGCTAGGTTCAACACTTCTTATAGGAGAGGACCTGATAACGAAACGAATAATAATAAATAATGATGGGACTATTCACACAGCATTATCTAGCCCCAAGCTAAGCAGAGTTTGTGTTATGGGTACTAGATAACTGATATACATAATGTAATACAATAATTTATTTTTTATTATACATAGAAAACGACCAGAACACCCTGAAGAAATGTTTGCAGATCGTACACACATTTGTCCCGAGGCGGGAATCGAACTCGCAACCTACTGTGTCGCAGGCAGACCTTCGCCCACCGCGCCACGGAGATCGTCTTTTTAATATAAATAAAAAGGGATTCCAGTGTATTTTCAAAGTCAAACTCAAAGACTTGATAAAGTTCCTCCTCTTCAACAGCCTATAGTGGTCCACTGCTGAACGCCTCCCCCTGATAATAGAGAGTTTGGTAGAGTTCGTCCACACTACATTTGCGCGCAGTCTCACGGCATTTACGCACTAAAATCTTAGTAACGGCATTTACGCACGAAGATACATGAAATGCGTTAAAAATTGCAATGTTTTCAACATTACTGACAGACCAGCCATTTTTGCTAATTTATTTTTTTGCTCTGACAACAGGGTAAAGTCGCGCGTTAAAAATAAATTAGATGAATTATTTTAAGTAAGGTATCAGTTTAAAACAAGGTCTCCATGGAAGACCAGATGGTATGATCTGCTCTACCATAGCACATGCTGAGTGGACACCGATTATTGACACATTGATGTTTTTTATTTAAATTAGAGTTTATGTATCATATTCGTCTCTGTTCTGACAAAATAAAAATCTTTTAACTCTAGGTAGTTTACTTTTTTAGTAATATCAAACTTGGTACCTTTTGTTATTTGGGTACAATATGCCAACCTATACTAAGTGCCTACCTATTATCAAAAGAAAACCCAAAAAAGCTTCGAGGAAAAGCGCCTTAAAAAGTTAACCTTATTGTGAGAAATCTTTTCAATAACAAAAATACTTCCTCCTTCTCTACTTTACATAAGAAGAAATCAATAAATACTTTTGCGCAGAGTCTGCTTCGACGCTAACAAAAACTCTTTAGAGATTCATTCAAAAGAGTTCTTATTATGAACGCAACAAAATAGTATACATTTTTAGGCTATACTCAGACGAGCTCCGAGTGTGATTTAGGGTCGCGTTGGTAAACAAAACGTAGATAAAAGCATAAGGCAATTATCAGAGGGAGACCTGCGTCCAGCTGTGGACCATAAGAGGCTGGTGAAGTTGAGGTAAGCTAAGGCGCGTAGTTTTTGTAGTTGTCTCGCTTTTTTATGTTAATACTTTTTAAAAGAATCTGAAATTCTTGTTTCGTGTATGGCCTATGTAGCCTGAACTACGCCAACGATTCTTCTTCGGGAAAAGAGGGTTAATTACAAAACTCCTCCTTTCCGGTTAGCGGGTTATTCTTATCAGCGGAACGAACCTAGGCTATAGGCTATTCTAAATTACTCCTAGTTACATTGTAGATAGCAAGTAACATACATATAGTATCTACCAAAACTTTGGTAAAACGTTGGTGTTTTTCCATCACAAATAGGTTCCTAGTTGACCCGCTTACTTCCGCTTAGTGAAATAATATACTTACATAATTATTACATAAGTAATCCTACAAAAAAAAACTTTAGGCTCCGAATTTAAAAACAAAGGTCATCTAAAATTTTCTGACCCAATAAATATCAAAATATAATATTTACTCTCTTAATCATAATCATAATCTATTTACAAAAGATAAAATTAAAAATCTAAGAACTCCGTCATTTATTCATCGATTTTGTTGAAGGTTGATCCGTCGGAAATAATTTATACAATAATCTAAATAAATATCAGGTGTCAATTCACAAAATAACTAGTTTCAAGGGCCCAGGTCAAACATATTTCAAATTGCACCATTATTAAACAGGGGCAAAAATTATGGGTCATTCGTTTCAATATTCCTTTAATAATAAGTAGCCTCAAGTACAACAAACTCACATGTCAAAGACAAAATGACACGCCGGCAAAGAGTTCTGAGAACCCTCTATTACAGACTGTCACTAAATTGCTTTCTTTCAACTGACATGCTCGCTCGCGTGTTGCTTGACTTATGCACAGGGGAGTTTGAACCCTACATCACTGTAGTAGAAGAATATTCCACATAAGTAAGCCACAGGGAATAGGGAGCTCCCCTGTCTATTAATGAACGGAAATAATGAACGGCCTTTCTGTTTATTTTATTTTTTAGGATTAGAATATTTTTTAATTCAATGAGATGAGACTGTGTAAGGCATCAAAAATAATGATATTTTTTGTAATAGTCTACATTTGAAACATTTTATGTTATAGTAAACACACCGCATCATGCTAATTTAAACAAATAATCATAAGTTTGGATCATTAAAACATTAGGCTTTTACTTTGTAGCGCGTTACTTGCACTAACTGGGGCAATTTTCTACGAAAATTTTATTATGTCCCAAAAAATTTCGATTTTGGCAGGATTCGAACCCGCGTTTCACCCTCAGTACGGGTAACTAAGCAACGAGATCGAACACGTGCCTCGTCAAAAATCTCTGAGACCTCTTATGACTCTAGCGTCGTTAGCTCCACCTTCAGGGGAATATATATTTATATATATTGTTGATAAATATAGTATCTAGAGTTGGGCTCAAGTATACAAATATGGGGATTAGCCTCATTAGGGGAGGCCTATGTTCAGCAGTGGACTGATATAGGCTGATGATGATGATGATACAAATATGGATAGGTACCTTCACTCCTTGTTGCTACAACAAGGAGTGAAATAAACCAATATAAATAAATAATGTCCCGCACGCGGTGCTTGTGCACGACTAAGGCTTCCAATCAAAGTTTCTAGATAATTATTATTAAACATAAAAAAAAATGTTACAAACACGTTTTCAAAGAAAATTTTGCGGCTGTTCAGCCTTGTTCGAAAAGTTTTTCTTTCATTTCTTAAATAATTCTTAAAAACTTTTCAAAATAATAAAAACCTTGGCTTCGTTTTGTAAGTTTATTTGTAGATGTTGTTTAATTGTAGAGCTGTTTGAAGTTACTTTAAAATTAGGGTGATGGGGCCAATAGCAGAAATACGTTTGAAATGTCTTTGACACCTTAACGGCAGCGCTACAACTATATCGTCAATTACTTCCGACACCCCACAAAGTCCGTATGGTAGGGAATAGGAAGGTGAAGTACTACAAACATTTTTCGATGATTCAACATTCACTGTCACGCCTCTGCTGTGCCGCAGTTGCAGCTGGTTGAAGTCTTTCATGTACGTCGGTGAATGAAAGTGTTAAAAGTATAAGAAGATGGTCCTCTAAGAGTTTTTTATTGTCTGCTACCAGTAACTTATTCAATTGGTAGGCACTACCTCAATACCCAAACAAATCAGCGCTCATTGTGACCAGCGACGCAGCGGGCTGTGAATAAGGTCATAGGTTCAAATAACAATGAGTCCAAGTGCGTTCAACTCTTACTCTTACCTCATCTATTTGAGTTACCGAATTTGTTGTAGATCATTGACTTAGGTTAAGGTTGGATCGACGACCTTTGCGGGAGATTCGATGTTCTGATTTTGTGATGAAGGTTCATTTTAAATCTTTGGAGATTGCGAAATTATTATACAAATAATGAAATTACAAAAGGCGGTTCACATAATTATAGTATTTTAAGAAGAATACTTACCTAGTAAGAAGGAAGATAAAATTTATGACTTGTTATTTATTAGGTACAAAGGTTCAATTGAACTTACAAAGTGAAGTTCGATTAGTCACTTCATTCGAAGATATAACTAGTTTATTATTACAGTTTGAATGTACCAGAACTTCAGTAGGTAAAAGTTTTATGAATTTCATCGGGGAATGCTTTGAAATTCTTGCAATAGAATTATGTTTGTTTGTACTTGTAAATTTGAGCAATAGATAGGAATGTATATGTACCCTACTTCCAGCGTCCAAGCTACAACTTTGTAAGGACTAACCAACTTTGTAAAAGACGTTACATAAAAGTTACAGTAAAAACGGTTCATTGCCCCCGACCTTTGGGCCACAAACGACAATGCATATTCATGTCCAGAACAAAGGCCAACCCGCGCTATGCTGGAATACCTATAGGAACACTTCATTGTGTCCCTTTAGGGATTTTATACTTTTTACTTATTTTACTCGTGAATAAGAAGCCTTTTAGGACCTGTAATAGTCCAACGGGGATTTTTGTTTCTCATAAATAAAACGCCGCGCCGCGCCGCGGTCCTGAATTAATGAAAATCTGCTATGAAAACTGCCATTTTAATCAATATTTTTGACTTACTACTATCAAATTATTTCAAATCAAATCACGTTCCCAAAATTATCTGTACCTATCAAATAAGTTAAATGCGACCGGAATTGTGCTCGTCTGAACAGCCTTACAACTAGATTTTGAAACACATAATATCAATCATTTGAACGTCTGGTAGGTACGTGTTGTTTTCCACTATTACGGAGCGGCGCAGAGATCTATGGATAAAACCTTATGGTGTCACAAAGTAGATGAGTAGTGACTCTCAAAAAATAATGACCAATAGCAACTATAATACTTTATTGATAGTGACCAATAAAAAACAACCAATAGTGACCAATAGTGGTGCATTAGACTCTACCGTAGAGTCGACCATCATCACTATTGGTTGTTTTTACTCAACTAAATAAACTATCAGCCATAAGTTAACCAGAGAATTTTAATTTAATAGTATAAAACTAAATACACAGCTTTTGTTGCCCGTTAGTAGGTACTATACTTATTCTGTGCCCCAGTTTTTATTCTTATGAAACTCTATACAAATCCTCAGGAGACGTGGCAGATAATTATGCTTAGAATAAAGGACGAGTTGCCCTGGTTTGGTTCGTAACGACAATGCACATTCATCGTTGAACCTTTTGTCTTTCGCTTGCTTCTATCCTAGCATCATCATCATCATGACCACCTCTGTGGCAAATGTTTGTACGATCTGCATTTGTTTCCGGTGTTCTGTGAATTTTCTATGTATAGTAAAAATTATATATCTATGTACGTATTGTATTATGTTTATTAGTCATCAAGTACCCATAACAAGCTCTGCTTAGCTTGGGGCTAGATAATGCTGTGTGAGTTGTCCAGCATTATTTATTTATTTATTGCGTGAAGAGTACCCATATACACGTTACAATACCACCTATGTTATGTTACCTAGGTACGTACGTAGGTAGGTATAGTAAGTACCTATCTACCTAATATAACATATTTCGTCACCTACGAGTTTCGATTCGCTCGTGTAAAATTTTCCAATAACATTTTTCTAGATTCACTTGAAAGGTTTTCCCGCCAATATTTTACTTTACACGATTGCTTTGCTACCAAAAGTAGCTGAGCGTACAAAGTGCCAAAATTGGTTACTTTCACACTGTTAAATTGTATTTATTGTATACCTCTACGTCAAGTACAGTTAAGGGTCAGTAGGTTACCTTCTTTTAGGATCTCCCTAAACATCTAATTCGCATAATTAATAAAATTATTTCTTATTATTTCATAAAGATCTCTTTCGTTTGTGAAAAACCTGAATAAAAACCTATGACACGTTTTTTATTCAGGAATCGGTATGTTTTATAGACAACTTTAAGTTAGAGAACTCGTGCAAGTCAAATGCCAGTGTATGTGTAAAATGGTAGGTATTTCTTTTTCTCATTCGTAAAATCGTCCAACGCGAAGCTCTTTATGCCCATTCAGAGATGCTCAGCTACTTCTGAAGCCGAAAATAGCTGGACGGAATTCAATAGAGAAGTCTCACAACCTTTATCCATCGCCTCCGCTGCAAAATGAGGAGTTTCCTGTCCGTTGTCCGGTACTCGTATTCATGTCTTTGACTGTGACTCTATAAAATTGAGCTTCTGTGAAGGAAGAAAGAACATACCTACCTATAAACCTGTGACGTCATACATAGCTTACTAAAACCAATGAGATCAAAGACTTGTAAGTTCTTCAGTTAATGACACGTTCAGTTAGACATACATGTATTGGATATAAAATCATGTAGGTAGTATTTCAAAGGAAAGTTTCATGAGTATTATATTTCCCTCTTTCTGATGACAAAATCCCTTATTTTTTGTTAAAACTCGCTAAGAAGTGAATTGCGATAAGTAATAATTATTTTTTAGCTACAAGTACAGTAAAAGCCAAATTTATATTTGGCGTCTGTATTCCCATTGGTAAGCATTATGCAATAAATAAAAGAAAAGTAATATTTGGCTCTTTATGCATAAACCTTATTCAATACGCTATTTGACTACATTAAAAATAAATTCCAAATTGTTTTCATCCTAGTCAGTGACAACGTAACAAAGCGTAATCAGGTGATTTTTATTAAAAATATGCCTTTTTTATGTAAAATATGGGATTAAAATTACACATTTTTTGATACATGATCACGTGACCGAAAACGTGTTTGGTTGGATCGCAAGTGACGTCACACATCCTCAGATTACAGTGTCAATGAGTTCTTCTTGTTAGGTGTGGTGTGGCGGGGTGACGTCATAGCTTGGAACACGGTAGCCATGACAGAGATTATCGTTTTGGCGCGGCATTATTTTATTCAAACTTTAAAATTAGTTTTCATAACTAATACGACTGGCCTTGAAGAAATATTAATTACACTTTGCATTATTTTTATCAGACAATACGTTAGAATTATTTCCCAGTAGTAGTCAAGTAGCCTATTATCAGTTATCTAGAACCCATAACACAAGCTCTGCTTAGCTTGGGGCTAGATAATGCTGTGTGAATAGTCCAGCATTATTTATTTATTATATAAATGATTCTACCGTATAGGTAGTACGTACTTAAATGACAAATGCGTAATTTTGATGTTCAGATGTTACAGAGTGTATTTTCTAACGGAGACGTGGTAAGACTGACTATTTTGAAACATTCTACGTGATTCTACTAATACATCTGTTCAGCGTTTTCTGTCGGTGCCTGCACGACGTCCGACAACCTCGATGTCAATAAAGCCCAGACTAACCCGATAACGTCCAGCGCCCATCAGCGAAATAGGATTATCACATTAACAATCCTCCATATCGGCGCGGATGTTGGTCCCGCGTTGATTTGTGCAAAATTGAACCGTCTTGCTACATAAATAGGTTAGAGTTTCGGTTAGATCCTATAATCTCTGCGCCTAGAGGTGTGCCGGTTTTTCAGAACCAGATAGGCACACACCAATCAATTGTATTTTTTCTAAATTCATTATTAGGTACGGAAGATCAAGTTTTATTGAAAATGCTCCATCTGGTCTATTCTACCTTCTAAAAGGATAAAAATCACAGAATAAAGAAGTACCTACATTGATCCATTTTAAGCAGATTTGAATGGAAACCCAGAATAACCCATATCGTTTGACCTTCTAAAACGAAACACCCTGTGTAATTGGACAAGTCAAACGGTGACTTACTTGAGCCCTTGGAGGTGATGAAATGGTTCCATTACTCAATCAAATAATTAAATCATGCTGACAAGGGTAGTTATAACAGTTACTACCCAGGGCATTTACATACAGGACAGTCAACGACAAAAATTATGATTATTATAAATTCACAAAAGCTAATGTACTTAATTTACACGCTTCGTTAACACTTTGGGTGGCACGGCCACGACGCACACGCCGCAGTACAGCTCCGCGTAGTTGCGGCTGGTCAGTTAAGAGGGCGTAATGTGCGCCATTTTGTGAAAAGGATTTTGCGTTCATAGAAACGGGACAGAGCATATGTTTTTGGAACGGCGAGGGCGCAGAAATCAAGTTTTTGCTTAGTTAAAGAAAACTACATAACTTATAAAGAAACTGGTTCAAGGAACCTAATAATTAGTTATAACCTAGGAATCAAAACATAAGTCATTTCAAATTTTCAATAGACCGCGGGATTCCTGATATCTATCGTGTTTTTTTTTTCAAAGAACCGAAGGAAAAGAAGAATTTTTCGCGGAATTGTTACTAAATATATTCATCCTTATATTTTGCAATGGTTTCCGCAAAGTATCGCCTGATTCTATTATTTAACCGAAGGAAACATGTTGAATTTTATGTAATTTGAACTTTTTACCACGGGGATATCCCGTGAGTACTGAGGTCTAGACCTAGTTTGACAACCAAACTCGTTAGGTTCACCTCTTAATGCCTTATATGGCTGAGGCCAAATGAGCAGAAGCTTTTGAGTTGTGAATCGCTTAAGATGCTTCCTTACAGTCACAGAACTTATTTCAACAGAAAACGACAACTCATTGTGTAATGAACCGACTTACGCAACTCACAATCACAGCTCAAAAAATCACGCTTGTTTGGCCAGCAGCGCACCCTAACAAGCGCAGTTTGATTCTGTTAGGCAATTTTTGTCGTAGACTGTAGGGAGGTACAATACAACTTAATACCAACTATGTAGGTGCTTTACCAAAATTGTAATCTACATAATGATCTGAATATTTCAACACGTGAACAAATGTTACCAAACAATGCGTCGAGGTCACGCCCTTGAAATATAAATTAAATAAAATAAGCTACAATGCCTTGAAAACACCAAATTACAGTATTCACGTTATTTTAATTAGTAACGGCCCGCGCCCGGTCCGTGATAATTATATACCTACCTACCTAAGTACCTACCATAGCTATACAGGGTGCCACGAAATATGAAATATACACATATTAAATTTCGTTGCACTCGTAGTACTCAGCCGAATGGAGATGTTCTGGACCCCGAGGAGATCATCTTTTTTTTCTATGTTTTTTAAATGTTTTTTTTTTCTTCAAAGAATCGTAGAAAAAGTTTTTAATTAATTAAAAAAGTAAAGATATATTTTTTTATATTAGAGTTCTTTTACGTGTATTCTTACATTATTGTTGTTGTTTTAAAATTTCAAAGAATTTATATTTTTTTGTAATAATTTTATCACAAAACACTAGTTTTGTCGAAAAAAAAATTAAAATTCCACGGGGATGGGATTTCGATGACATATAATTATGATTTATATGATGGTATTTCAGTTATTTATATTACATCAGCATCCGGGGGCTACCTTAAGAAGAATTAATTTAAAAACAAAAAAAATGTTTTGAATAAAAAAGCAGCAGTCACCCTAGAAAATGACATTTGTCAAGTGTTGTTCGTTGGAAAAATTGCCTCATCACCATAGTACCTACACCCACTGCTGATCATGCGACCCTAAATAGTGCTCGCAGTGGAGGTGTTAAAATACACAGAAAACGCTGCTGCTCTTCCTCTGGTAGGTTCCCTTAGTCGGCTCTTACGACATCCACGGACTGTGTTAAAGGGATCGATTCTGAGGCCGCGACCAAAAAAAAATTGTACCTATTTTACCGAGTGTAGCTACTTACCCTCTGGTAGAGGTACAGCTGCCTAGGAACATTATAATTGCTAAAATTTGTTCGTCTCACGTCGCCCTCTTAAGTTTTTGATATAAGTATTTCCCACAAACTGAAGCACCGTATGATAAAATATTTGTAATTCTAGAAGTTTGACGCTTCAAGATAACGCTCTCACTCTAAATAGCCGGGGATGTTTGGAATGACCGGGATAACTCCCGAGTCCCGGATAAATCGACAGCGCCTGCGAACAGTGGGTGCTTCAGATAAAACAATGGAGGTTGAGCACAAAGGATTAGATAAGATTACTGTTCCCAATGGGATAACTGGTTACATTCACTGCGAACTGGGACAGTAGGTACCTAGTTACCTAGAGTGTGGAAAAAATCGACAAAAGCTTGTTGGATACGGTAACCAACTGAATATTTTACGTCTCCGCCGAATAATAGATTCTGGCGTTACTTTGCGGATATCCATTGGAAAAATATAAGGATGTGTCCGAGAGTCCTGTAAGGTCTCTAAAGGCAATAAAGCTCTTTGATGTTTATGAACAACAACAATATAAAGCCCTGCTTAAAAAATCGCGAGTGGAGTCACGTGCAGGAAGGAGCTAGTGATCGGAAATTTCCGTTTGCAATCATCGAGTTAAAAGTACTAATTTTTCATTCTATAAATCATCAAAAAATAACCAATTAGTATAGGTAACAAGAGAAGTAGAGAACTCTTTATTCACTAAGAAAATTTCAATCAAATAAAAGAATTAAATTAAAACTAGTATTTACAATTGAAATAATTGAGCTACCTGCAGACTGTTGCTAACAAGCTACAGGTAGCTCAACTGATCCATATCAATACCAGTCGGAAGCGTGCCCAAGACGCTGGCTGCATTGCCCCGCTGTATGGCAATGCTGATGCGCTGAAATAAATAGTAGAAATAAATTGCAATAATCTGCGAAATCGGTCGCAAAAACTCGCGGAAAAAATTCCGCAATTCCACTACGAATTATCGCGCCGCACGACCTAACGCGTAAAAGCAAAGTTGAAAAACTTTTAAAATAAATAATGCTGGACACTTCACACAGCATAAGGCACAGGAAAACCGTGCAGAGTTACTATCTACAATTCCATTACACCCTATCCTAAAGCTAGGTCCCTAAAAGCAAAAGAAAACCGGGTTAGCATTTCAAAGATTTCTGTACCCTGTGTATTTTCTTAAAAGGTCTGGGCAAAGAATACCGAGAGGGTAAGGAGGACCCATCTCAAAGCTTTCCTATCCTACCCTCCCTATACCCTAAAATATCCTGAGAAAACAAGTAAGCACGTAGACATGTAGGCAGTTCTTTTGTGTGGGACTAGGCACCTACGCCATTGTATGTTGATTCGTCTATCTATTGTTCAAAGGAAAGTTCCCGATCGATATGTATCTTTTGTAAGAAGACTTTGATCCGCTTACGAAGCTTATGAGAAATGTTTCGATAAATTTTGAGGTCGCACAAATTGTAATACCTTTTTATTGCTAACCATTTAGTTAATGTGCTTAGGGACTTGGGGAGTTTTATTTCCAGAGTAAAGAGAGAAAACAGAGAGAGGAAAGACTTCTCCGGGTCTGTTCGTTCGATTTTACAAATAAAACTGCTACCTACATGTATGAAGCTACTTTTAAGAGTACCTACGTATGTCAACAGATAGGTTGTTTATGCTTCGTATTGTTTCAGGCCGATTATTCTAAACAAAATATAATCCCATAATGGAGCAGGCCAGGTAAATGTCAGATACATTACCATTCAACGTTCAAATAGGTCTCATCTTTAAATATTTATAAAATAATACCACTCAGCCGCATTTTGCCAGTAAATTTCCAAATTGCTCTAAATTACCTATGTTTAGGCTGTTTAACTCTGACAACTGACATCTGACTGACTATGAAGTCTAGCTAAATTTGAGCACTTTTGTGGTTAGAAACAATCACCAAATGGTTCCCGGGATTGTTACCAATAGTCCCACTGTACTGTCCCAACAATGGGATCGCAGGGCCCTGAAATTAACCAACCGTCCCTCGGCCCAGTCCCACTAACGAGATAACAAAGATCTTAAATGTACCAACTATGCCTCTGATCTGTCTCCTGAATGGGGAAAGACGGCTGCTTACCAATTGGATATCAGAGCTCTAAAGTGTACCAACCGTCCCACTGATCTGGCTTTCCAGTGGGTGAGGACGGCTAAGCTTGAATTGGAAATGTACCAAACATCCCACTCTTAGCATACAAATGAAAAACGGAGATTTGAAAAAAGTTGGTTTGGTAGGCAACTTTGATAATATTGTAAAAAATATTTGACGACCTCTGTGGCGCGGTGAGCGAAGGTCCGCCTGCAACGCAGGAGGTTGCGGGTTCGATTTCCGCCTTAGGACACATATTTGTACTATCTGCAGGTATTTGTTCCGGGTGTTCTGGTCGTTTTCTATGTATAATCAAAATATCTATCTATGTAATGTATTGTATTATGTACCTATATCAGTTATCTAGTACCCATAACACAAGCTCTGCTTAGCTTGGGGCTAGAAAATATTATGTGTGAATTGTCCAGCATTATTTATTTTACATTGTTTTAATTTGGTGTGTTTGAAAAAAATATAAGCAGACTTCAAATTCTTTAATAGTGAAAATGAGTTTGCATGGAACTTTTCGATACTTCGATAGAGCAATCTAATTTTTGAAGCGGCGGTATCTTGTTTAAATCTAATTCTTATTTGATTCGATGTGATGATGAGTTATGGATGACACATGGATGAAACGACGAATGAAAAGACCTCTTGTTTACGCACGTTGCCGTGGAAGCCATTTGTAACAGTGATGTCAAAATTATCATGGTGATGATGTTTTAGTCGTGATTTTTCAATAGAATTAGGTATGTTGTTTTTTAAGCTTGACGGGATAAATACTAATTCCTATGAATATTTTTTTATGACACCTATTTAGGTTCATTCTCCACATAAAAGCGAATAGAATAATATTAGTGTTGACACAGCCGGAAATAGAAACTCCTCCTTAAGTCGGTAAAAAAACAGTTCCTATTGCGGTAAGAAATTAAATTAAATCCATTAAGAGGGCTTGATTCGTTTGATCGCATCGCAAAGGATATTTGCCAACGCTGATTGCCTATCAAACAAAATATCTTGGGTATAGATTGAGTTTACTAAGCATTAGCCCAGAGCAGCCTTGATTGCAAAGATTGGAAACTTTCTCATTCCGTGGCCTACGAACAGATACTAGAAAATCGCATTTCCATGTCTCGCCAAAACATTTCAAGTACCAGAAAGCAATGTTATTAAATTTTAAATTTCAGAATGTTTAGACCATTTTTTTTTCAACAAACAACACTGTCTGGGAATCTTTTAGGTAGCCACTTTCGTTCAGTGCTGCCAGATGGAATCTGAAAAAAGCAGTAGAAATTTTGGTCAAAAAGCAGTAGATTGGGACAAAAAGCAGGTAGATTTTAATGTTGCAAATTAGTACCTATGTCCCAATCTACTGCAGATTGGGACAAAAAGCAGGTAGATTTTAATGTTGCAAATTAGTACCTATGTATTGTGTTTTACGAGTATTTTCATGCAAAAAAACATACAACACAGCTGCTAACCCGTTTTTTTAAATTTAGGAAGCGTTTTCTTTGCCCATGCCCGTCGGCTGTGCTTTCTCAGTTCTTTTCAGTCTGATCGAACTTTGATTTGTGGTTTTGGACATATATTATTTAGTGCATAGTAGAGTAATAACTGGATAAACAGTCTCACTCAGTTTTCTTTTTGCAAAAGTTTATCGAACGAACGAACGGACCGACCAATCAAACAAAAACGATGAACAGACAGAAAGAAGGTGGAAGCCGGAAGAAAGAAACGAAGGAACGAACAAAACAAACTCTTCAGTTTCATCCGTTTCAGTTTTGTGAAGTTTGTGAAAATTTCATTGGCAACTTGTCACGTTACACTGAGAGCATGAATAAAGACTAGATTTACTACTTGCTATTGATGCTCGGAAAAAGCAGGTAGATTTCACAAAATTTGAGCAAAAAATCAGTAGATCAGTAGACGGTTCAAAAAGCAGGTAGATCTACTGCTAAATCAGTAGATCTGGCATCACTGCTTTCGTTCCAAATTGAATTCCTGTGCGTTTTCTAACTAGATTTCCTGTCTAACCCTGTACCACGGTTGGTTAGTCCCAAACTTTGTTTAGCAAAGAGGCTAGAGAGTTCTTCAACTCGGCTTTGTTATTGGGGAAAAGTGTTTAAAAGGAAAGTCCACGAAAAACTCCGTAAGTACCTACATCAAACAATACACCTGAGCGTGTCTGTGTTTATATTTTACCTAGAGTTTAAGCAATGTCTAGACTTGAGATTCCAGAATCCATCCGGACGTTGACTGTTTTCAACCCTGCGATATTAAATTTATACCTATTATAATCATCTGTGTTATCTTTTTTCTTTAGTCTTTGTAGGTAACGTTTTTCGCAGATGTTTGTTCCGCCCAGACAACCAAACTAGACGGCTAGAGTTATCTATATGGAAAGTATTTTGTCACGCAGACACGCAGATGGGCCAAAATTCCTCTCGTTTTGAGGAGAAATGGTCAATTGGTCAGTAGTGGACGTATGGATGTTGATATGTATGTACTTAAAAGTTATTCACAGACATAACCACATAACCAGCTAGAAAAGACTCTGTTCAGCAGCTCTATTCACAAAAAGTTGAAATTTTTGGATGTTCCCAGTCAAAATTCTATACTTAACAAGCTGGATCCATCCGTACATACAAAATGTACATTGTGTTTTCCTAGTTCTGTGCCGAATTTATCAGTGCTTCAGTTTGATAAACTTGACAAAATGTTAAAATCAGAGAAAAGCTGCCACGATGTTAAACTTAAATTGAAGGTTATTCTCAGATAGAATTAACTTTTTCGAAGAAAGTTCTTTACATTTAACTTTTAAGAACTAACCAACCTTTATTGTCCCAGCTTCGACATAAAGCAAAACTTTTTAGTTTTTTTACAAAACCAAAGAATTTGTAAAAAAAAAGCCTGCAGGTATCGAGGCGGCCAACAATCTTTTCAATTTGTCTAGAGTTCACATACAGATTCTAAAATGTTTGACTAGCGCTCGAACTCTCTAAGCATCTACATATATTATGTACATATTTTTACAGTATTAAACGTATCAAATCCAGAAATAATGATTCCACGTCCCCAAAATTCTATCTCAAGAAAATTACCATTCAAAATTATGCCACAGGCTCATGTAGCTATAAACAAACATGGAGAAGGCGTGAATCCTCGTTCACGTTCGTTCGTTGCTATGTCGGGTCAGGGATCAGAGCCGCCTGGGGCAACTCCTTTTATGACAGCCTGTAAAGGATTACTACAGATTTGGACGATAATATTCAAATTCGAGATTCTGAGAGATGGCCTTTGAGCACAATACGCGAATCAAAGATAAGTTCGCATTCATTGTTCGTGTCACTGGCTTCTTAGCTTAGGTCGGTGACTGGAGCATACTTGACTTCATCAGACTGGGTATTGTTGCTTTAAATAACTCTCAAATGAAAGGAAATTCAAATTCTCTTTAACTATTCATGCAAAGCAAAGTACCTATTAAGTACTGAGTTGCTTTTAAGTACTGACTTTTTCCTTGCCATTCAACGAAAAAGTTTGATCTGCTTTTTTTCAGAAAACATGAGAATGGTTTATTGAGTTTCAGAAAACGTAGTTCGCAATCATAAATCTTATGAATTCCCATTGTACATACTACCTAGCTAAAATAATGTCAGAAACATCCGTTTCCGAAACGTCGTTAGTTCACTATAGCTCAAAATTCGGTAGACTGAGCACATGATTCGCCCACATTGAAAATCCTTCCAGCTTGCGTGCTATGTCAGCGTAGACTGCAGGGCGTTGCACTGTCGATCCTAATCTATGTAATGCATTTCTTGACGTTCAAGGCTCTCAGCGAACGTGGCATTTCAAGACGAAGTTCTTAGATAAAACCTATCCTTCTCAGTTCTACGTTTTACCCCTTTCTGTGATGTGGGTAAGTTTAGGTACCTACCTAACGTTTCAGGTCTCGAGGAAACTGGAAATAGAAACGAATACCTTTAGATTTGCAGACTAATGAATGACACACGGAAAATGTACGCTTCTAAATGTAAGAACCATTTCATCTTTGGCTGCTACTGCTCTGTAATCTGTGCCTTTGGCAACAGATGCATCATTAGCAGCCCCTAACGACTCCAGTCTTTTCAACGTACAAGTTCCCTGAACGCCAACATCCACAACATCCATCTATCTATACGTTGGTACTTTGAAAATATCTGCAAACTACCAATCGATCTCTGCATCTCAGCTCTCGCCCGCACTGCACGTACCTACTAGCCTCTATAAAGTAGAAAGCTCCAATAGAGATCTATTTGTTCCTCAGCTATCGACCGCCTAACCTCAATAAGGCACATGCGGAAAATTTACTCCCGAAAACATTCTTGACACCTATAAAGGGTACAGTGATGTTGGGAAATGGAGGGAGGGTGCCCGGTCGATCGCCTCGAGACTTGGCGGGCTGGCACCGAGCGGCAACGTCGCAGAACGAGTGGGGGCGGGCCGGCAACGCCGCGCGATCAGCTGTTGCCCGGACCACCTTATAAATTCAAAACAGGCCGCAAAAACGTGCTTCGGTTCGCGTGCCCGGGATGGTCCTATGTGGGGCACGTCAACACAACCCGCGAAAATGATCACGTCAACACTATCCAACCGGGGAGAATCATATTTTGCGCGTGGATTCTTCACGCACGCTGAGGAGCGTGGAATCGTGCATTACCTTCTTTTTATCACATTTGGGAATTCGTACTTTATCTGCACGAATTGCCTCTGATTCCTTGTCCGTTCTTTCCTTCTATTTTGGTTCTTCCTTTTTTTCCGTTTAGAGTTTGAAGATGGTTTCTTTAGGAGTTTGACATGGCGTCTTCTTCCTGCATTTCTCTGAACTATAAGCTAGCTTTTGAACGTAATAATTTACGGGCTATTGAAACATGCTATTCAAGAACATGTTTTACAAGTTAACAAGTCAATACAACGTTGATGCAAAATAAGCTTAGCTCCACCAGATTCGAACCTAGATAACGTGAAATTACTAAGATGATTTTGCTCAGTGAAATGTTGGCAAAAGAAATTTTCCTTTTAGAAATACAGAAGACCTGCCTTCTCCATAATAACTACCTTCAATTGCACAAACTATAACAGCCTTGGTCATTTCAGGACATCATTTGACACAAATGTCGGTTGGGCAGTTTTTGCAATATAGTAGGTATTTTGCATTTAAAATATCCTTTCCTTTCAAAGTAGCCACCATCATCAAGCCAAGCATCCATTGTAGCCTGAGGGGACATCATTTCCTGTCATTACTTTACGAATTGTTATCCCGGTCAGTTCACACAAATCACTACCCCTCTCTTAAATTCCCTGAGCCGTGACGTCCAAGAGCTTTGTTATCATCATCATCAAAAGGCATTATGACTGATTAATTGATTTGACAAACTACTCGAAGATGTTTTAAGACATCTACCTACTGAATACAAAATAAAACATATTTCTGCAACACAAATGGATTTTGAAGGAAAAATTGAGCTTTTTCAAATACAATTTCAATTTGGCTTTAAAACGCTATAATACTACTAGTGGTGTCTATCTATGACATCACCGATGCACGAAGGTTTAACGATACAGAATGACCATAATATTTTTTTATTCAATAGAATCTCTTTATTAACAAAGGAAATTATTATCACATATTAGAATAGAAACAAATTAGTACTAGTATTTACAATATTGTCAAGAAACAAAGAAAGCTATCGATTGAAAAACGTCAGACCTTTACCATACTTCAACTTCAACTTCTTATTTATGGCTCGCTGTGCTTTGCTGGTTATTCTGTGCCTTCACATTATCTTCGCATTATAAATATTATGCCACTGTGTGTGATGTGATGGCATTACGTCATGCCTCAGTATTCTCTGATTGGTGTTGTACGTGTCATGCATTGGCGGATTGCTGTATTTTGTAGTTTTTAATGTAAATAATAATTATTCTCGATCGAAATAAAAAATATAATATTAATTTAAAATTTAAGTTCAGATGTTTCTTTGTCGCCGTTACTTTTATATTTGTACTCGGATGTTGTCAGCCTAAACGTAGTAGTGCGTGCGTGTTAAAAACCTCTCAAAATTCAAATCCCATCCGAAACAGTGCAGTGCTAAGTATACGTACCTACCTACCTATGTGTAATATAAATAACTAGTCCACCTTTCAAAAATAAAGAAAAAATCGTAGCTTACTCCTTGCACATTGATGAAAAACTACGCTTTTCTATTGACTAGATGTACCGTTTTATAAATACTTAAAGATGATACAGCTAACAACGAATACTAAGCCTTTCTTTCGTCCTTCAGATGATCAGACACACAAACAAACCAAACGACAGGAACACTCATCAAAAGCTTACAGTATCAGCCGAAATTTTCCTGACTGGTCGCGTTTCCAGCGCCGCGTTACATCATCTCAAAATCATAACCTCACACAATCCGAGTGAAACTCCTCTACATTCCGGGCGGGGTCGGAAGGAAGTGCAGGGGGCCCCCTCCTGCTCAATAATTTGCGTGCAGGCCCCCCTAGAGGCGAGGGGCGCGGGGAGGGAGCGGTAGTGCAATACCCTGTGCCAGCGAGTAGTCCACAAGGTCACTGCCTCGTCGCACGCTATCCCCATTCATGGCTTCATGAGCTACAATTAGCTATTTTGGAATTTTTGTTACATAATTGGGTTTGATAATGTTTGTGTCATTGATACCTTGTGGTTCTGCCATAGGTCGTAACTTTACACCCAGGGAAGGTACTTTCTATTTCAACTCGCTTTTCTTCCATAAATAAATATGTAGTAGTATAATAACTATGTACCTACCTAGGCATTCAATCTTCTTTCTATCGGTACCTGTATGCACGCACACGTACCCACTATATTCGGGTCTCTCTCTCCCAATAAGGTTTGCTGGAAGATAACTCTTTTAGGGTTTTCTTCCAGCAGAGAGATCGCCTATGCCATAATTTGTCTAGTTTTAAGTTTTACATGTATATTTGTTTTATTAATGCCATAATGAATTAAGAACTAAGTTTAGCCTTTATAGTCGTTTTTATGACATGCTTTCAGTCTCTTCTAAATTGGTTTGTGCATCAAATTTCTTTGAATGAATCATCACATGTGATCAATCTTCGTCGGTAGATCAAGTTTGGGTCCATAAAAATGCAATGGGCGGCGTTCCTAAGTGAATTCCTAACTTTATTAGGTTTATTGCCCCCGCAAGCCCCCGCCCGAAGGCGGTGGTGTCTTCCATGTGAAACTTATTTGCATAGTCTTTGAGGGTGTTTCTTTTTCTCTTCCTCATCTTCATCATCAACATTGATAGTCTGGGATCGCCCACTGCTGGTTATATGCTTCCTTTTACTCCTGCCACCTTCCACTGTCCCTTGTTTTACGCATCTAATTTTAAATCCATAAATAGGTACAAATATTATGAATGTGAAAGGGTCGTTCTGTTATATTTTCATGCTTCAACGGCTATACGAATAAAAAATAATTTAACCGGCCAATTGCGAACTGGACTCGCGTACGAAGGGTTCCCTACCATTATCTATGAAAACGGGAAAAAATCACGTTAGCTGTATGGGAGAGAGAGCCTTACATATTTGTTTTATTTTAATTTAATTATTTTTTTAAGTGAATATACAACTAAATATTCTGTGAATATTTCAAGCGTCTACCTGTTGCCGTTATCAATATCGAGCAAAAAAATCACGCTGAACAATTCACACAGATCATCTTGCCCCAAGCTAAGTAGGTAAAGCTTGTGTTATGGGTACTAGACAAATTCGGCAAGGAAGGAGATAAGGGAGTGAATGAAATAGAATGCTCCCTTATTTAGCCATTGTACTTATCTTATGTGATGTCTCTTTGTAATGTTATTTTATGGTGTACAATAAAGCATTTTTGTATTGTATTGTATTATTTATCTTCAAATGAAGCAATATTGTGTGTGCCACATTCCGAGTCATGTCTTTACCGCGTTGTAAGAAAACAAACGACTCTTCGCTCTTGACCATTATAATTTCAATCTCTCTATGTAAAACTGCGACTGCCTCGTTGGTCTAGTGCTCGCATGTTCAACACACCCCCGTGCCACGGAAAATACGTTAAGCGTTGGTCCAGCGCCTGACCTCTCCCTGGTCGCTGTCCCGTTGAGACTGGCCGCCGGCTAGGAGGACATCATGTAAAATTATGGCTAGACTTTATCTCGGAATAACGCATGTAAAACCGCGGGCCTCAGCAAGTATATTAGATTCTCTAGTAATCTAAAGCATCTTGCCCACTCCCCCCGCTGGAGGCAGCCCGTGTCTGTGTGCCCCCCACTGCACTCTCCACTCAGTGCAACTCAGCTAATGTAAACGTTGCTTTCTATCTCTCGGCTTTCTCAGCACTTTCCTCACCGTGGTGTGATTATCACTAAGACCAGGGTCTTCGTTTTTCTAAAACAATGCTAAATAAATGTAATTGTGCTCAGTTTGATCTTAGTAAGGTTTATAAAGAAAACGTGCTTAGGTAGGTTTTTTTATATTTATTATATCGATTAGTACGCTACACTACACATTATTAACGCATTCACTGCCCAGCGTCTGCGGCGCGACCCGCAAGGGGCGTTCGGGCATGTCGCAGATACACGCACGTGCGTGTAATAGTATTAAATTTATGGCTTGTAATTTTCAGCTATAAGCTAGGTAATTAACATATAATTACGTGAAATTAGTTTTCACCAAGTAGGATCTGTCTGTATGTTGGTGAATAATTACTTAATTAATTCATTATCTAATTAGCCGAAATTGATAAATTAATATTCAATGCGCTATCATTGCTGTAATTGAAGCTATTAATGTACCTCCTTATAATGATTAGTTGTACGTACTATGTTAAATACCTATGTATATCTAAGGTTTTTTGTTAATGTAGTGCTTGCTTACCCCGCACTCTGGGTATCTCTAAGAAATGAAATAAGTTCCCAAAAATTAATCCTAATTTCCCTAACGGCGCTACAGTCCGTAGGAATTCCCAGAGATTTTCGAGTCGGCGAGAAGTGATTTCGTGGCTTAGTTGGTTACCTAACTCTGTTGTTTAAAAGCGATACGAATAATAAATAAATAATACTGGACAATTCACACAGCATTATCTAGCCCCAAGCTAAGCAGAGCTTGTGTTATGGGTACTAGTTAACTGATATACATAATGCTAATACAATACCTACATAGAAAGTTTTTATTATACATAGAAAATGACCAGAACATTCTTAACAAATATCTGCAGATCGTACAAATATTTGTCCAGAGGCAGGAATCGAACCCACAACCTCCTGCGTCGCAGGCGGACCTTCGCCGCGCCACAGTGGTCGTCAAGTAATTAGGAATAGATGTGTAAAAAAAAATATTGGACATTTTCACCAATGTTTGCTAATGTCGCAACCTTCCTTCACAAAGCACATTGTCCTCTTGACTACACCTACCTTACATCATGCACCTCCAGATAAGTAAAGGTACATAATAAAAGTACCAACCAACTAGTTACTGTTAAGTACAAAGCAAAAGAAAAAAGCACGGCTGCGGTTGTTTTTGCCTTAGATAACTGTTAAGCACAACTTAATGATCATCTCGGGCAACGAACTCATCAAAAACGTTTTGGTTTAGATGAAAAATGGTTCACTTCACTTTTTTAATGTTTCGGTTTACCGAAGAACACTTATGGAATTTATACTAGCAAAAACTGTCTAGGTATCAAAGAAGGAAATTAATTTAAGGGAAGAATTAATTTTGGGTAGCATTGAAGAAGAAAGAAAGAAACACAGTGGCGCAAAAAGGCAAACACTTTACAGGTATTTCAGCATTGGAGGAAGAGGCTGTTGCAAAAATTGGTATCATCAGGACAAGAGATAAGAGTCTTCTAGAGTCTAGACTAGTAAGGTAAGGTCTAGAATCTATGACATTGATACATCGCCACATACCATCAGGTGATATTGTGGTCAAACGAAGGTCTCAATAAAAGAATTGGTTTATTAAGCAATTTTTTCTAACTTCTTTAAAAGTCAAATATTACGCGATTACATTTAAAAGGTTACGAATTTTTTATGTTTAAATGATAAAAATGGTAACCTACATATACTCAAAAAGCTTTTTCAGGTTTTTTGTCGCAGAAAACATTTTAGATTCAAAGTACCTTCAGTTGGCTTCGTCAACCAAACAACAACATTAAGCCAGCAGGTACATAGGTAGGTATATCATAATATAATACTACCCTTAAACTCTGGCTTGTTGTTATTTACACTTCAGAAGGTAGATACTTCGTCTTACAAAAAAGCGGTAATACTACCAGACTGAATAATGATCAAGCAAGACAGTTGAATCTCGAAGGACGAAACGGAGTCTTCTTAAAACGACATGGTGCTAAAGTTTAATAAAGTACCTACATCTTTGTGCATCCCACTGGACATTAATTCTTGCGATTTTACCACATTTTTCCTTTCCTCTCGCGAACTATAAATAGTTTAGAAGTTAACGGTGACTTTACGGCCGAGAATGGCAATATAATGCCTACCTAGGCTACCTGTCTTACAAGGAGGGATCTAGGGAATTCTTCTTGGGAGAAATAGGGGAGATTTGGTATGGCAATAGTTTAATACCGTTAGCCACGTGTTGTTAGCTTAGAATTCGTACCACCACAACTGTTACTGCGGATGCTGTAAGAGACCATCGGTGGACGCGGGCAGCCATTCAGTCACTGGCTAGTAGTATGTGGCAGAGCGGTGTGGTCCAGATCTGCGACAACCTTTAGTCATATTCGTTATATGGGAAGGTAGGGTAACAGTGTACATAATAAATACATCTTGGTGTAGACCAAATGGACCTCTGCGAGAAAAGGCACTAAAAGTTACAGCCAGCTCCCGACTGTTTCTTCCACCAAACATTTTTAGTCTCCTAGGTAATTCCCTGCCCAGCTTTTAAATATAATGGTTGGTTATAAAGCCATATTGCCCATAAATGGGCCATTCGACTCAGTTGCGTGCCTTTGAGCGTCTTTATCGTCGTATACTTAACTTTGTTACAGCCCCTCGCTGAAATTAGCTGGTTTACGTCAAGGCTACACTTATCCTTTTCAGGGTAGGACTTGTTTCAGGAACTTCGGATATCAACCTAATTTATTGAACGAAAGTAGTTCTCAGTATTACTGAGAACTCAGTTCCGGGTATACTTAGTATCCTACCTACCTAAAGTCCTTCTAAATACGGAATAATCCCTAAATACAAACGAGTCGGTAACCTACGGTCTAAGTACCTACATGACATGTATTTTACATTTCTCCAAATGGAGAGACATTTTCTACCACTCTAGAGCTGAATGTATAACATGTCCGTTTGGTCCATAAAGGGTAAATCGGCCCATAATTTATAAAGTGTCAGTGTTTGACAGGTCCTTTCCTTTTGCGTGACTAACTATCCGTTTAAAGCAATAACGCTTTCCATTTAGAACTTCTAGTGAGCACTAATGCTCTACATTTTTGAACGACTTTGAAAAAAGGAGCAATAAAACAAAACTCCAAGTGAGTTGCAAAAAATTATCAACAAATTCAAACAAATTGTCCTTTGTAAAAGACTTACCTACTACAAAATATCAGTTTATCTAGACTTCTGGAGGATAAAAACACTTGGGACGAGTTTTGCTCCAACTCGAAAAATAACAAGGTAAGGTCTCTTGTTCAGGTACCTACCTAAACAAAAAAATGTTCGTCGACGTTTCCGCCATTTATGGACCGATTTTGAAAATTCTTTAGCTATTGTATAGACTTGAGGAATAATTATTTATATCGCAAAAATTAAAAAAAAACCATTGTAAAATGAAGTGATTCCGAGTAAGTTATTAGTTTTGTTTAATAATATTTTTATAAGTAGGTGTATACACTGAATGTGTGCGGAGACGTATGTATGAATAAGGACGTTATATTTGTTTAACACACAAGACATGTCCTCTCCTCTCTTCTCCGCTTTGGTGGAGTCCGGCCCTTAATGGAGCTGTTCGCCCACACTATACACATTGCAAGTAAATCTTCTATTAATAGAAACGAAAATCAAGTTGATTTTGAACTTGGGTAGTACTATAAAACCAGTAGGTACTTACTGAATTTTTGATGATGTACTAACTACTGGGAAAAGGATTATCTAAAGGAGCTTCTCGCCCACTACGCCATTGTAGGCCGGCAAATTAATTAAAGAAACTAAATTTCAATCATTTTTTCGAGCCCGGCCAATATAATGTCAATATAACTCACTTTTGTACAATTTTCCTCGCGCGGTAAAGCGCGATAAAATTGTTCGCGCGTACGACTGTGCATGAATGAACGCTTTGACAAAGCTATTGCCACCTACGAACAATGGGTATTGCGGTATTGCCACTTCCTGATATTGCTCTTGGTTGCACTACCTTAACTACCCTGTCACTTTATCATCTGGAATTTATTAAAACTTCGGACCGATTTCCATTTTCACCAAACGTATGACGAACCGCATATTTTTAGATGTTCCTCAACTCTATTCCTTACCCGTGCCGCATAGGTTATGTTTTTCGAGATTTTCTATGTGGTTGGCCGACCACAGCCCCACGACCACGATACGGCTAAAGCTATTTTGATAAATTGGATATGAAAATACTCGCTACTTTATTACCTGACATAGCTTCATGATACAGCGTTCACACTCTCACATAAAAAAAACGAGGATCAACCACAAACTTTGTTTGAAAATAGAGTAAAAATTGAGTCAAGCAGAAGGAAAAAACGATGCGTTAAGTTGAACTTACCTTTAACATGTTATCACGATAACATGATAAAGGTAAGTTCAACTTAACCCATCGTTCGAAGCAAGAGGCTGTCAGTTCAATGCTTTAACTGAGGTTTAAAAACGTCGTGGATTTATGGTCTTAATATGCGATTCGGAGAGGTTTTTTCATGTATCCATTTTACTCTAAATAGGTAAACCTTAGTTTTTCCAACTTACTTAGAGAACTGATTTGAATTTGTTACACATCATTTCTACCGAATAACAAACTGAAAACATCAGCGTTGAAACGCGAAAAATGCAATTTGTTTTTAACATAGATACCTACCTAGCAGTAGTGGCGACGACGACTCGAAATCAATATAAAAGAAGTTATTAAAAACGTTCCTATTTTCAGACGGAATGTTATTAAAAAGTTTTTTTTATTCTGAGAGGGAAGCTGACGTTTTATATTTAAAATGGAGTATTCCCGTTCGCCCCCGGGGAAACGCTCACCTCTGCTAGGGCTTTCAACTGGAGAGTTGAAATTTGGGCTGGGATGATCAAAAAGCAATCACGAGATGGCATTTGATCTGTGCAACGCACAAAACGGACTTCCATTAAAAAAAATAAACAGAGAAACAGCACTAAATGAGTATACAAAACACAAGATTGGCTTTAAGGCGTGATTATGGCTGTCAAAATATTTTTTATTTTATTTGCTCTGTAGCACATTAAACACCTACATTGCTCACGACGCACATGCCCATCTCCAGCTCGGCGGCCCCGGTCGAGGCTATGTCTATCTGCTAATACCTACTTACTACAAACATAGATCAATTAGTAGTTATCTCTTTCCAATACTTTTTTATGTACTCACTCTTTATTTGGCACTAAAGCCATATAAGGAACTTTATGTATACATGTAGGTATATATAATAGCAGCAATATCCCTTTGTTCCCGATTCGTTGACAAACGGACAATTGGAGTCATCCGATCTATTGTTTCGATGGCATTCGGGTGCCATCAAAACAATAGATGTTTGCAGACTATGGAAATAAAATGTTTTAAAACAAGATGTCGCTGGAATCTTTGTCTTTTATTAAGTTCCGGATCTGATGTTTTTTTACAGTCCGGCCGGTTTCGTCAGAAACTATAACCGGAATAATAAAAAACAAATGTTAAACACGTAATTAAGTTTTAAAATATACCTATATATTTTTTACAAAAATTACCATATTTGAACACCTTCACAAATTTTTCTTTCACCTTTATGTACTTTTATTTTAAACACATGATTCAAAATGCATAAATTAAAAAGACGGCTGCTACGAACGAAGTGCTACGATTGTTGCTAGTCTACGAGAACATGTCTGCGTTTTCCCCTCATCATTTTTACAGATGTTTGCAATAACCTGATTTAAAAGATGTCTGTCTGTCATGCCACATTTAATAATAAGATCGTCTGCAAAAGCTTTATAATGTAAATGCGTTTTAATAACCAGTTCATACTGGACTAACTACAAATAAAGTATGTCGATCAAGGTCACTCCATTTATGGCATGCGCGTACGCACCCCATGTTTTTATCAATGCGAGCTTGTTATTCGTGAGAACTCTTTGAGAACAGCATAATGGGTTAGACTAGACACCATTATGAGTTTCTTTTTATGTTGTTGGCTGTTGTATACGAGTTTCGTGTGTAACTCAATTGATAATTCCTGAGTAAACAGCGTGTCAAAAGCTTATACCACGTGGGAATTGGGGTATCTTCCTACCCTGGGCCTGTCTTCATCAAATAGACTTTTATGTAGCTACTGATATTTCTTTCTTTTCAAAATTTTGTTTGTTAATTTTCCTAAGAAACTTTGTCGTGGCAATTACTCTTTCTTGAAGACATACCCTACTTAGATAGGTACCTAAGTTTTTGAAATATGCATGTATAAAAATAAAATAAGTTTGGTACTAGACAAAAAAATCGTCTTCACAGTGAACATTTTGTTTTGGACATTCGGCAACTTGAAATTACTGAAAATACCGACACTATCCTTCATGTGTAGACGTAACTTTGTCTTTAGAGTGTGTTCATTCTGGGCAGGTTTTATTGAATGAACAAGCTAGCGTCAAGTTGCTAATTGGAAAACAGTAGGGGTCTTAATTGTACCAAGGCGGAGGCACGCACCATACCGACACGGATCGTGTAGGAATGCACCCGCATCAATCAAACGACCACAACCCACATGAATTCAACCTTATGCCCTTGACTTAGGGTTCATAAACTTGCCACAGAATAAGCAATAGGTACTATAATACCAAACAAGTCCAATTATCAAGGTGTCAGAGAAATTTAAACGTTACGCGGAGGTGTTAGGGTCGATTAAGAAGTAATTTGTGGTGCGCGAGCCCATTGTTCCGTGTGACGTCACACATCAAAGAGGGTTGACGTTATTGATGTCATTTCCGGTCGGATTTTAAATTGGCATTTTTGTGGTTAGGGTAGGGTGGAAATTGAAATAATTTGCTTTATGAATAAAATTAGAAATAAAACAATAACCCGAATTATACCTAATCAGCGCCTTTTTAATGTCTGCCTGCGAAAAAAAAACCTAAACCCGCAAACTGTTGGTTACCTGTAGGCAATTAGGTAAGTATGTTTTCAATTTAAATTTATTTATTTCGGTTGTTCACCATAATTGTTCGTACTGCTACCTATATAATACATACCTATATACTATGTTAGTAACCATAAAAACAGATTTCAATCATTCACATCGCACGAATATACTTAATATTGAAGTCTCAAAATAATACTACCCACGAGTCTAGGCATAGGTTTTATAATTAGGTACCAATTACATTATATCTAGTACCTACACCCCCTTTCTTAAATTCACATAATTCTTTCCATCCAAAGGTTGCCTGGAAGAGATCGCTTCTAAGCGATAAGGCCGCCCATTGTACTTGTCTCATGTAATGTCTTTTTGTAATGTTCTTTTTCTGGTGTACAATAAAGTGTTTTTGTACCTAATGTATTGTACATTTAACGATTAATCAGTTTTCTGCTGGTAGCCCAAATTTTTTAAGTACGTAATACTATAGAAAGTGTAAAATTACCTAGAGATTATGTTTATTTTTGTGAATGAAAGTTGATTAAACTGAATGTTTCCAGCGTGAAATGTACAGTCAACTGCTCAGAAATGTATACACTTCCAAGTTTTCACTTTATTTTACTCGTAACTTAGTATCATTATACAAGTTTACGCACACATTTTTCGTACAAAGTACCTAGTCATCGTTCTTGTCAGAATACGATATATAAATTATCACAATGACTATACACTTAATTCAGTCAAATTTCAAAACATGGGAGTGCATACAGTACATATTTTCACAGCTGACTGTACATTGAAAAAAATTACTACGATATCTGCAGATTAAACTACGTAGGACGTCCCTGGCAACACTTATATGTAGATAGATATATATATCAAAGGATTACATGAACCACGTAAATAAACACAGAGATGGTAGGACAGCAAGCAATCAATCACAATTACGTCGAGGATAGAGAGAGCCGCATGCAGATGGCTTATATTACCGAATGGACTACTTGGGCGCTTTATAATCCATCAATCAATTACTGCATCTGATGTGCATAATGTGGCTAATGTTGGGTGGGCACGGTGCAGGCACGGTCGCGTTTTCAGGAGGTCTACTTTGAAAAGCGGACGAAGTTGATGGATGGTGTCGGATCCGGATGGCACAAAACGAATGATGGACGATCCGTTCTTTCGATGACCTTTCTATTCTGATAATTACAATTATTTTCTATTCCTATAATATGTAACTACGTAATATCTATCCACTTTTCTGCCAGTTGACACTAGCAGAAAAGTGTCCAACCAGACACATATTGCCATTAATAAAGAATTATCATCCAAACACAGATTACTGAATATATGTGTGTATGAAAATTATTCTGACTTATTTCTTAGAGATTCAAAACGAAAGGTGTCGTTGTTGACGCGCCCGAAAGGAAGCAACTTGTTGGTAAGGTTGTTCGATTCGTGCGATCGACGTCATCCGTCAACTTCGTTCGTTTTTCAAATTAGACCACCTAAGTTATTCAATATTTATTGACAGTAATTATAAACGAACCCTTTAATTTTACATACCAACAATTCTGAGCTGGTCAGCTTTTATTTTTTCAAATTTGTTTTCTTTTTAATAACAATAAGGGGGGTGTATAGTATATATACGTGTATATGCATATATATGCATAGCAATAAAGACGCAATTAAATAAAAATGTCTGCCTTATAATATTGATGATATTGGTTTGATATTATAGGTATTGTTTGGTTAGTATTTTTTTTTTAATTATATTAGCTAGTTAACCCTACCTACTGTAAGTTCTTCTGGTTTTCATAAGTACCTAACGACGTCATCTCGTCACGTCATCGTAGGTACTTCTTTCTTGCTGTTGAAAGTCAGTATTGGATAGGTACATATTTATAATAACAAAACTAATCTCTCTGTGTAGTGTACCTAGACGCTTAACTTTTTCCATAGACAACAAATTTCCCCCCACAAATAGTTAAGTCGTGAGCATTGCCAGAAGGCTTTACTAGACTTGGATATCCCACTAATGTAAAAGAAGTCATTCTCCTCCCAGTAACGGCTCAGCCTCACGCGTTGCGGATCAGCAAACTCAGATTTAGGGTTCAGTAAATAATGCTGGAAAATCCACACAGCATCAACTAACCCCAAGCTAAGCAGAGCTTGATATTTTACGATGCATAAAAGCACCCAGAACTCTCGGATCAAATATTGCCTGTCGTAGATATGTACTATTAATAAAAACTTCAATTAATAATCTAATCATAATACCTCATTATAATAATACCTACTAATAATAAATATTTGTCACTATTATTAGGCGGGCATCGGACCAGCAAGTTCGCGTCGCAAGCGGACTTTCGCCTGCTGCGCCGCAGAGGTCGTCACGTCAGTAGGGAACGAAAAATAAATTATTTATTAGAATCACATTAAAATTTTATTTAAAGATCATCGATAGCTATCAAAAGTTATGTAGGCATGATAATGATCATGGTAACAATTAATATATATATGTCATATACACTTATATAATCTCACTATCTCACTAATCTCACTAATATTATAAACGTGAAAGTTTAGATGGATGGATGGATAGATAGATGGATGGATGTTTGTTCCTTTATCACGCCAGAACGGCTGAACGGATCTGAATGAAATTTGGCACAGAGATAGATTATAGTCTGGAATAGGACATAGGCTACTTTTTATCCCGAAATTTCTACGGGAACGGGAACTACGCGGGTGAAACCGTGAGGCGCTGCTAGTATACAAATAATAATACATTATTATTTCATGACGTGTTATATTGTGTTTAGTAGGCACCTAAAAATATTAAGAAGTCTGGACGAAAACTAGTGCTGAGATTTTTATTATTATCTTCTTAGAAGTCCATAGTGTAGTGGTTCAGAAGAATGAGACAACAAGGCCAACTCATTTTAAAACGGAACCCAAATCTTTCAGAGCTCAACTCGGCTTTGCTTTATTTTATCTTTTTTCTCGACAGTCATTTGATGACCGCGCACATTTTTTTCTTTTATAATCTCTTTGATGGTAGGAACGTAAAAAAAGTTATATCTCACGTCGGTACAAAAGTACACAATTTTGTGAGCTTTTGTACTTCCATTTTGTTTTATTTATTGTGATGTTTTGTAGAAGCTTTTATTTAGATTTTTTACGTTGTCCATTCTATTTTGCAGGTTTTATCTCATTTTAGTGTTCGGGATAGCACATTCCTGGGAGGAATAACCGAATGAAATATGGCCAACAAAACAATGCACATTACAGTCAAAGGCCCGTATTATGAAAGCTTACTCAGTTTTAAATCTGTACTTAATCTGTGTAACGATTTGGTATGATAACCGTTACTCTAGCTTATATCGATGACTGAGCAAGTTTTCTCATTACGGGCCTAAGTCCTAGCAGGCTTTGCGACCTGCTAGCCAGCATTTTATTTCAATACCTATATTTTCTTTTGCTAAACAAATCCCCCGATAAGTTCTATTGAACGGTAAAGTAAACAGTTTCACGTATCGAATTTTGTTTATCAAACCCAAACAAAGCGGAGCCAATTAGGTTCTGCAAATATATTTGTTTCAATCTTTAGTGAATTCTTAGAATTCGCGTTGATTGGAACACTGAGTTGTTTCTTGCTATTGGAAATCATTATTTTAATATTTAATATAAGTATTTCAATTATGATATTATAATAAATAAGTCGATGGAATTGTTGTCGACAAAATATATATTTTGGGGATTTCATACGGTTAAGTGATCACTTGGGTACTTACTTAGTTTTTCAAACTTTAGAAACAAGCAAGAAAGCAGTGAATAAACCAGGACAGGACCTTATTATTCGCGTATGTTTCTATTTAATTCCATAATCAAATGATTGTCACGTTTGATTGATTGCCTTTATTTCCTTCTCCGAGAAATAGGCTAATCAATTTTCCTTTTCCAAGCTCATTACTTTTAATATCATTTTGAAATATGCGCATAATTGACACGATAATTCTGATGAAGTCATTAATTAATAAAAAATGTTGATTGCGACGCGCAAGACGGAACTTTTTATTGAATTTATAACCATTAATTTCACTTCTAGCTTAATAACTTCTATTTCCTTTCAAATCACCTACATCGTTTATCACTTTGGAAATTCAGATAGTACCTTACCTGCGTACACGAGAACTTACCTATTTGTATGGCAGATAATATATTTGATATAATTTTAGATGTAGGTACCTAAGATGGAGTTGATTTGATTAATGATTAATAACCAGAGATCTTAAAATAAATAAAAACGGCTTCTAATAGGTAAAATTAACTAATTACCAAATAACCTAACCTAACTTAAAAGACCTTTTAGTAATTACGCATTCCATCTTCAATATTTTCCATCTAATTAAACAAGAATCTCTGTTCCTTTCGCTGCATAAACTCCACAAATCTAAGCAACTATGCCCCAAAAACAGTCGCCAAAGCTTTCTAAGTTATATGTAATTACATTGCTTATTGCCAAAGCCTAGAGTTGCATTGCCATAAACTAAAGCTAAGTACGAACAATCTTACATTAAATACGTGTTCGTTTCACCCGGTCAGTCAAACCAGTCCCGAATTCATACATATTTATGTGTACTAAGTTCAACGCAACTGCCCAAGGTTGTTACTACCCGCCTGCATTTGTAGTTGGTACTTGCACCCGACAAAGAGATCGAACGTGCAAAGGGCTTGACTGTTAGGCAGAATTCATTCTTGTATTTTAGTCAAAGTCGTAGAGAATTGAAATTTCTTTTGTTTATTGATTATGTACCCATTTAAATTGAAAATAGGCGAGTAGCCTGTGGCCATTGAGTTATATACCTACGCTGGTAATAGTAAGTAAGTAGTTGGAAAAAGAGCAACCCTGCGCTGAAGGGGAAGGTGCGGGTTCGAATCCCGTCGAGATCGTAAATTTTTGGGATTTATTAATTTCTTAGAAATTACCCAGAGTACTATAATAAATAAAAAACCTTAGAATCTGGTAATAGTACTTACTTTAGTGCCTGTGGCTGGTGTGTCTATACTATACCTACATGACATGGAAATGGCAACACCATCACAAATAGAGTTGTGTGATGGTGTAACAATGCCTGTGTGGCCGCTTCCTAGTCTCAAGTATTGTGCTGTAATGTGATTTGTAAAAATATAAGCTGAGTTAACTTTATAAAAGGACATTTTCAATTTCTTTGTTTGCTTTAAAGCGGTAGAGTAACTCTATTTTTTCTGTAGTAACTCTATAGTTTCTCTATTCTACTTAATTTGTCTGTAAGTAAGTATTTCCTTTGAAAATAGATGCGTTCTTCCACTTTTCAAAGTTTAAGACAAGATAATGCAATTGCAAGCTTTTAAATCCCAATCGAAGTAACATTACCTAATCTGTGGCCAAACGCTGAAACCTGAAAAGGTCTTACTTGTCGAGGTCAAACAAACTATTACGCAACCTATGGCCAAGGTCTTTGACCTGTTACCCAGTTCCGAAGTAGATAAATAAAACAAGACCACGGCTCAGTGAATCAGCAATGTGGTTAGAAGCTACCTACTGCCGACACCCGAAAACATTCATAACTTTATTCTGATTAACTTTGTAACTACTACCAAAGATTTAACTTATTTATGTACTTACCAACTTAGGTTGAGTGAATTTAAAGATCGGATGGAAAGTGGTTGGAAAATATTGGCCCTAACGCCGATTAGGTACCCACCTACCATACATTTTTTTTCCCAATCGGAATTTAAATAATTGGATAGAAAACAATTAAGTATACGAATAAAAAATGTCCTATAGCATAACGTCCTAAAGCGTCAGGTTTCAGAGATATTCACAGATAAAAAAAGTTCATTAGCGTTATTCATATAGAGCTATACCTTAGTTAGTTTCTTCTTTGAATCTATACTAATATTATAAAGAGGAAAGATTTGTTTGTTTGTTTGAATAAAAAAGTCTCCGAAACTACTGGACCGATATGAAAAATTCTTTCACCATTATCCCTGATGAACATAGGCTATAGAATATTTTCAAAAAAGTTAGGGGTCCGTATGAAAACTTCGATAATGTAATCCAAGGTGTGAAAAAAATACCACAAAAAATCCTTATATCGCGTTACATTTGTAGGTAGGTTGTGTCCTCTATCAAAATTATAACTATCACTGCGCAGAGAGATTTTGAAAAAAAAAATAGTTTGTTCGGTGCTCCAACTCCAGAATGGACCATATTAACTGCAGTTATGAATGTTGAATGTCAAGAATGGTTCTTTTGTGTGATAATAAAGGTAACCCAGTAAATTTGCCTTTTTTTTACTTATTTTTTAGTTTTGAAAAAAAATCACTTTAATCGGGGTGTCACGTCACATTACTAATCTGAAAGGAGCTGATTCTGAAACGCGACTCAACGTAAATAATGTGTTTTTGAAATACGTAATCAAAGTTTTAAGTTTTTTTTCTCCCTATTTGTGTTTTCTATGACACGCATGGAATGTTAAACATACTAAAATTTCAAAAATATTTTTTGCTGTTTTCTTTAGGTAAACCGGTGTTTTGTCGTCTGAGGAGTACTATAAGACTCTTTTTTTTGCAGCATACGTGTTTCTAATGCTACTACCGTCAATTTCAGAAAGTTAGAGGTATCTACGTATAAAATTTTGTAGTTCTGGTGTTAACGGTTAATGAAATACAGAGCATTTTTGTTTCAATTTTCGACTCCAATTTTGAACCCCTTAGAGTTTGAATTTCCAAAATTCCTTTCTTAGTGCTCACTCTCATACCAAGACCTACACACCTTGCAAGTTTCAAGTCTCTACGCTTACTGGTTTAGGCTGTAGCTTGTCTATATGTCAGGACAAAGAGTTTTATTTCAGTATAGATTAGTCATTTATTACCTACCCATATCACTAGTTCTGCTAAGCTTGGGGCTAGATGATGCTTTGTGAATTTCCAACATTTTGTTTTTAGTTTTTGATGAACAATGAGGTCGTTTTAGTTATTGATCCAACTTTTCGTCGTGTCGTTTCAAACACTGGCCCTTTTCCCCCGTTTCCTTTCGAAACATTCGCTGTAATTATTGTAATAACGACGAAGTTTTTATTTTTACGACACGTTATTAGTTAGGTACTAGGTAGTAGTTGGTTTTAATGATGATATGGCGAAATGCATATATAACTACTGGTATTTCGTTTTAATGTTCCGTTTTTGCATTTTTATGCAGGATATTATGCAAGAATTTAAGTATTTACAATTAAATCAAACTATTCACGTAATGTACAATCCTATTCTACTAGCTTAACCTAAGTAAAACCTACCTACAGGCACTCAGTGGCCGTAGCTGAATTCGGTACGGACATCATCATTATCCTACAGACAACCTGTCTGATTAATCTTAGTATCACAATCATACTGACTTACTTACCTACATGATATTTGAATTTTCTAAATAATTTTCAGGTTTTATCAATAGTTCTAACTTTGCCAACTTTCACAATGTTACAATGCATTTCAATAAGTAACAACGATTATTTTATGTTCGGAACTTTGCCATTTCGCCAATCGAGAGCATTGTGTTAATTTGTGTTGGCATGGGGAGTCGGGTTCTATCTGGGTCAACGTTCAATTCAAAAACTCACGAAGTACCTACATTATAACAACAAAATTTTAAGTAAACCTTCAAATAAATAGACTAAACTTAAATATTTATCTACTTACAACAGCAAAAATGGAGGTTAATGTAACCGTTGACCAAACGACGGAGATTAAACAAAATGTATTTTCAATATCCCCAAACGACGCTACCTTAGGGAATTCTTCTTACAATTTTCACGGGCATTTTACGCTTTTATCGATAAGGTTCGAAAAGCAAATTCACGATAAAAATTTTAGTCGTCCAAAATTCGTTTGTTCCTAGAGTGTGGGTGAAAAATTTGTATTTCTACTTCAAGAATGGATAATAGGGAACTTTAGATATTTTTACTTTAGATAGTGCTCCATAATGCGAAATGCAATAAGGAAATATTCAACGTCTGGACTCTTTATGATTGATGGAAAGATCAGGGCTTTCTGGAAGATAGGACTTGGTGGCGGAAAACTGAAACAAGCGAAAAGGAGGACCCAATAGTAGGTACAAACAAGATGATGATGATGATAAATAAATACGCTTTCACGATAAATCGGTGACATTTCTGTCCACCAGCATTTTGCGACCACATGGCAGGCTGCGGACAGCAATGGCGGTCTGTGAAATGCATGGCGTGGGGGTAGGTACGAGTAGGGTGGTCAATGTTAGCATGATAGACTAAAAGCTTTTCATTTAGTACGTGTAACCTATATTATATAATTATAGGTACATGTTTGACTTTAAATTGGGGGTAATTGGTGGGAATACCCTCTTAATTAAAGTAGCGTTCAGTTGAATATGATTGTGTAGGTATTCGCGATATTTGAGCAGGGAAATAACATAAAGAAATTTTAGTAGGTAATACGATCTAATTTTTTTTTGGTTACTTTGGACGTTGGTTGAGGAAAACATACATTTAGTTGGAGACTTGGTGGAAAAACTAAAGATTTAAAGGTAGAAGACGTTTTTATACTTTTACATCTCTCATGTTCGGTAAGTAGGTTCTTATTACCTCCAAACCTCCTTGTAGGTGACTAATTAGCGCTCTAGGGTAACCTAGAAAAGCCCTAGGGCGGTAAGTTATTAAAAAAACACTTCGCTCTTTCAAAAAGTTCGCGTACATCTAACCATCGTACTGGCAATAGACATCATGCATTCAGCCCAATGACCAAAGAGGTCGCTTTGCTATTCAGCCTTGTCTTCGTGTGAGTTTAATAGTCATCAATTTTAAATATCAAACGGCTAAACTATATTTCGTTCTTGAAAAAAAAAGTTCTTTACTTGGTTCTTTTTAATGAAAAACGGCGGGATTAGAAAACTTTTACTTTAAACATTGTTTGTTTTTGGTTTTTTTTTATAATTACGTACTAATTAGGAAAAAACACGAGTTCTTCAAGTGATGAAGATATGAGCTGCACTCCCGATTCAATGAAAAATGTTCTATTCTTGTAATGCCGGTTTTTTTCTACTTACCTCACAATCGAGATGTAAAGCAGAGTAGTTAGCTCGGGTGTAAGCACCAAATTGCACCCTCGAACTATAGGTACGTACTATATAACTATAAATATCTCGGGCTGCAATTGATGCCTTACATTCCTTGGCTACTAATCTACTATTAATAAACTCCACCTTCTTACCACGTAATTTTATAAACTTGTCCATTTGGTTTAATTGTTACTTTGCTAAGAACTTGGTAGGTACTTAAAGATTAATACATAAAGTTACATACAATAAAATTTACTGGGTTTCTATCATTCGGTTGCCTTACCTATCTAGAGTTGGCAATATTACCTAACCTACCCTGGGCAATGTTAGAGTGATATTGCTGAAACTTTGTAAGAACTTACGAACCCAAGTAAAGTTCGAGCGTGGAAAGTAGGAACCTAGGTACATTTATTTACTTTATTTTGATATTAACTGATTGCACAAGCGTGCTCTTCTTACCTTCTTTTGCTTAGTGTCTGGCTGATAAACGATCGATATCGTCGTGTGGCGTTATTGAAAATGCTCCGCTAAAAAAATACCTAAGTACATTGTACCTACTCTACTGATAAAAGTAAATTTTGTATAAGAAATGATTATGGTATAATAGACAGTAAATCCGACAAGCAATTGACCGTGAATTTGCCCACCATCGTAAGGTAGACCGGAAAACTATAAGACCCCAACTAATATTACACAACACACAACAACAAAAACAGTAAAACAAAACAGTATCCTTACCAGTTTTTAAATCTCGCGTCAAGGAATTTTTCCTCTCAGAATAGTGAATATTGGTACCTACTTACATAATATTTATTTATTTATTTAGTATATTATAAATATTTTATGTGTATATCAAGTTTATGTGTTTATTAGTTTATCTTTAGTACACCCCCTGCCTTTCTTAAATACACAAAATTATTTCCATCCAAAGGTTGCCTGGAAGAGATCGCTTCTAAGCGATAAGGCCGCCCATTGTACTTGTGATATGTAATGTCTTTTTGTAATGTTCTTTTTCTGGTGTACAATAAAGTGTATTGTATTGTATTACATAAACAATCTGTGCCCCAAATTACAATTTTTACAGGCTCTACATTCTTCAACATTTTCTTTAACTTTTTTTTCTTTTATTACGATCTTATTTCTTAGGAACTTCAAGTAACATCCTCCGCTCCCGCATTTCGCTGACGTCACGTGTCGTACAATGGAGCCGCGGGTCAACGACCGCGCGCTACGCGAACTATTTCTATTACGTGAAGGTTTCATGTTTTACAGAATGTTTCCAATGGAATTTTTTAAATGGAATGCAACTTTTCATTTTCAAATAAGAAGGTAGATAGATAGGTAAAAAATGTATAGTGCTATATTCTGTCGACATATTTTGGTGACATAATAAAATTATACGTTATAGCTGCCGCTGGCGCAGCTTATTATATATTACTCGCCGATTAATATATATTATTATAGCTCCGTCTGTTGTGGGCCTAATAGCTGGGTATATCTTAATATATAAGTCTATCTCTAGTGTATTGTTTTTTAAATTCTGAATAGACCTTTGTTTGACCACAATCTCGTCTGATGGTGCAGAGAAGTAGAGGTAGAAGATATACGGCATTTTATTGAAAGTAGGAGAATTGTTCCCAGCGTCTGGTCTTCCATGAAGCAGAAGAAAACCTCACTTCAACCCGCCAGAGGATCATAACCATAACCAAAAATGAGATTACTGTAAGTAGGGCAAAGTCCCGCGAACTGGGACGCGGCGGCGGCGGCGGCGGCGGCGCTGCGCTGTGCCGGTGCCCAGTAATGAGTGATTACCGACTCACACTTAGCCCAGATTGCATTCACGATCCCCGCTCTGGGATATTTAATGGGACACTTACAACTGAAGTCATTTACTAAATCTAAGCAGGAACTTTACCTACATTTTATTGAAACTTGATTTAAAAAAAATTACTTATTAAATGTAACATAATTTATTAACAAAGAAAATTAGGTACAATCAAATTACCACTAGTAGGTACTTATTGCAATAACAAACCTAGACTTTTTTTATCCCGTAGGTACCTAAACCTATTTGTTTTTATTATTTTTTTATTATTTCCATCCATCCCACTATTATAAATGTGAAAGTTTGGATGGATGGATGTTTGTTACTCAATCACGCCAGAACGGCTGAACGGATCTGGATGAAATTTGGCACAAAGATAGATTATAGTCTGGAATACTTTTTATCCCGGAATTCCCACGGGAACGGGAACTACGGGTGAAACCGAGAGGCGCTGCTAGTACCTATATTATAAATTAGAAAGTTACTGTCTGTATGTTACCTTTGCAGTGCAAAGGTTCATTAAGAAGTCCGTTTAGGCAAAGTTTGCACGCCTAAACGGCTGAACGGATCTTAATGAAATTTTGGCAGGGAGGTAAATGGTATCCCGGGGACGGACATAGGCTACTTGAAAAGCGCGTGCGAAGCCGCGGGCAACAGCTAGTATTAAATAATCAACGATCGGCTCTTTAAAATATGCCCGGTTTTGAATTAATTGAACTGAATTCTTGATGATAAGGTTTAAACGATGTCGTATAATAGATTCCTAATAATATATTCGGATCCGACCAAAGCTCAGAGTCCATTTGGCGGCAGTATCGATACGTGATCATGACGACTCTGATTTGTATGGAATTTGTGTATTTCTCACCCCAGTCCACAGGATAGACGCGCTCTACCAAAACCTATGGAAAATCAAACATCACGGCCACGTTTCGATACTGCCGTCAAATGGACTCTGGCTTCTGTTTACAATAAATAATAGATAACTATAATGCTTCGACAATTCACACAACGTTATCTAGCCCCAAGCTAAGCAGAGCTTGTGTTATTGGTACTAGATAACTGATATTATATACATAATATAATACAATACATAGATAGATATCTTTTTTATTATATACATAGAATACAACCAAAACACCCTGAACAAATGTCTGCAGATCGTACACACATTTGTCCCGAGGCGGGAATCGAACCCGCAACCTCCTGCGTCACAGGCAGACCTTCGCCCACCGCGCCACAGAGGTCGTCAACTGCAACCCACATTTAATTCCTGGCAGACCTGCTAGGTACCTACTCTGTTAGTATACACTGAATTGTATAGGCTCCGAAACTACTGGACCGATTTGAAAAATTCTTTCACCATTAGAATCCTAAAATATCCCTGATGAACATCGGCGGTAGAATCTACCCGTGCGAAGCCGGGGCGGACTGCTAGAGGAATTATAATTGTATAGTTGAATATAAAACGGTATGGTACCTAACCCACGTGTTGGCACGTTGTTGGACCAGTAATGAGCGATGGCTTTCATCTAACACTTAACCCAGATCGCAATCGCACGCGTCATTATGCCTTTGCCTGCAAGTACTTACCTACCTACTGCTCTAATACTGTTTACAGGGTATCCCAGAATTAACCTGCTGTATTTCTAGTTAAGTATAATAAATTATATTATTATATTTACCTAAATGCGTAAAACCAGGGATAAGCCATCGATTATTAAGGTACCTACTAAATTAAATTTGGAGGCGAACCTAACGGGTGTGGTTCTCAAACTTGGCCTAGATATCAGTACGTCATCACGTGACAGTCACAGTCATCACGTGACAGTCACAGTCATCACGGGATTCCCGTGTGTTTAAAAACTCAATTACATAAAATTCTACATTTTTATTTCTTTGGTAGGTACCTACTTTGAACGTGAAGACACGTTTGAGAAAAAAAACATGAAAGTGCACTGTTTTGGTTTTTTGTTTTTGTAAGCCTAAAGAAATACATAATATAGGTACCTACTGTTTAAAGATTTCAGATCGGGTATCTATAATTAAAATCGATGTAAGTTTCCCAACTGTAAAAATAACTCAATGATAATCTTCGACAATTTATCTTATAACTCGCAACAAAACACCCTCTTCCTCCACAACTACTCGTCCACCGATAGGTACACAAGTCACACATATTTATTGCAAGCGAGCCCGCGGGCGGCAGCCTGCTTCCCACCAGATATCTCTTACAATAAGCGACATCCGTTTCCGCCGGGTACATGGCCTTTGTTCGTGCAGTTACTATTTTATCCTTCGTCACTACACTCGGTTCTAAGATACAAAATATATTTTTTTAAGCTATATAATATAATAATATGTATGAAAACTGATAACAATAACAGACAACAGTAAGAACAGAACAGAATACGTCATCACCGCATAATTGCGCACTGCGAAGCTGAAAAGGTGCAAATTCGAGTTCGAAAACGGATCAAACCAAAATTAGGTGGAACATATGCGATTTGCTCCTAAGATCCAGTGTCGTTTAATAATTAAATTAAATTATTAAATATTGTGGTTGTAGCTGTTGTGGCCAAAATCGTAACTAATTTTTATCTTAATTGTGTGTATACCTACTATATGTGTACCTAGTACAATTTTTCATAAAAAAGCTCGAGTTTCTATTTGTGCTAAATTAGTGCCATCATGCTGTGCGCAAGCAAAGTACCTAATCTATCTACCTATACGCGCAATAGGTGTTTGAACAAAGATGGCGGATATTATTCTTTGTAAAACTAATCATCCTTGTCCCTGAAAACCCGAAGATCACGAGCTTCAGCGCAGGCTTTCAGGAATTCCTAACATGCCTATTCAATTTAACTTCTAACACAACTAGCCAAAGTTCTTTTTACCCCACCAGTTCAGAGCAACACGGTACACTCACACACACATCCATATCGATTTCAAAGATGTAACACAAGTTACGCAAGATAATATAACATGTACCACAACGACGTATGATTCAATTTGGCACGGCGCGGGCGGCGGCGGTTCGGAGGTTCTGACCTACAAAGAGGTCGTGCATGGCGAGTTTCAGCTGACGTGATTAATTTCAAAGTAAGAACTTTTTGCAAGAAAATCTTTTTTTAAACGAATCTAATAGAAATATTTTGTCATTTATTTTAATCAGGTAAGTACAGTAGGTACTTTATTTGACCAGGTTTATGGTATTTAAAAAAAAAAAATTGCGATTGTTTTTTTTTTCAGGATCTCTATCGTATACGAAAAACAAAAGGGGATCGCCTCAGATTTAACATTGAACTTATTATGAGAACGTGAAAAAAATATTTAGCAGCTCAAAATATCTACTTACATATATTGTATTGTATTATGTTGTATACACCCCTGCCTTTCTTAAATTTTTCAAATTTCTTTCCATCCAAAGGTTGCCTGGAAGAAATCGCTGCTAAGCGATAAGGCCGCCCATTGTACTATTATGTTTAATGTTTATATCTGTTTCTTTTAGTTTTATTTTGTGGTGTACAATAAAGAATTTTGTATTTGTATTTGTATTGTAGGTACTTCCCTAAACTTTTCGTTGCAGCTTGTCGTCTCCTATTAGGTCACTCTAGGTCAAAGTTACCTGATGATCTTGCCATTATGCCTTTCCGAAGTAGAAGGTAGTACCTTGGTAGTTTTTCTATTATTGAAAATATGTGATTTTCATTAATTATGGAAGTGGGTACCATCATTGAAAATGTTCTTACATTTTGCCCGACTCTTATAAAGCTCTTATAACATAAAGAATTATTAACATCAATCTTAATTACAGTTCCTTGAAGGAACAAAATAAAGCGAACTAATTAATTAATTAGTACTAGATAAAGGCGTGGTGCTACTGCCAGCGTAAGGTCTATTATGGATTGTCACCTTCCTCATTTAAGTAGGTATTTAAAACGTTCATGTTAAGGGGTTAAATCAGAAAGGGAGCACAAAATTTTTGGCACATAAATTTTGTGAAAGGTTTTAGATTTTTTCTTTTCAAGACCTTTTATTTTGAGACTGAATAGGTTCCTTAGCTACAAACTCATCTTAAAGCACCTCACCTTCTAAAATACATAGGTAGAGCCAAGAAAGGCTCGATTTCCCTAAACGACACTCTAAAAAGATCCATAAAGAGCAACTGGTTGATACAAGTAGGTAGGTACCTGGAACCTAGTGGCGCAAGGAATAACCTTTTTCATAAAATATGCTAGTGCCTTTCATTTCCTTTCGACGGATATCACAAAGTGTTTCCATTAGCCAAAAAAACTGTTGATATTGTGCACTATTCGTTGCTCTGGCGAAGGTGTGTCTGTACTGATAGCGGGTAGCGATTTAGCCTATTTATTTTACTATAATCTTGGCTCATTTCGCAAATTTTATTTCAGCTTTTGAAAAAATAACAGACGTGAAAGAATTTAAAGACAGATTATGTAGGTATATTAGTAGCTATATCCTGAGAAGAGAAATACTGGCATAGAGTTATTAGCTTATAATCAGTTTGGATATCAGGCATTTATACAGGGAATTTCAATCTTATTTATATAGACAAAGATCTACGCTACATAATTGTGATGTACGAAAACAAGAATAATAAAATAAAATAAAAACACAAAATGTACAATACAAATAAAAATTGGCAAAAAAATAGAATTTAAAAGGGTAGCTCCTCCGAAAGCATTAAAAAAAACTACAGTTATTTCATTTACAACGAGAAATTTACCATGATTTGTGTTTTGAGCCTTCCAATATCATTTCAGTTATTCCGTGATCATGGCGCAAAAAGCTGTACTGAAATTATATTGGAAAGCTCAAAATCTAAATAAGTCATAAATAACTTAATTTCTTTAGGCTTACAAAATAAGCACTTAGACAAGTCAAATTTTATACAAAAACAGCTTAATAAATAGTAATTATAATCAAGAAACAAAATGTTATTGATTTTGTTCAAAATCACGGTAGGTATATATCCCGTTGTAAAATAACTTCAGTGTTAATAACCATGATACTTTTAAAAGTTTAAACTAATAACGTTGTTTGTACAAAAATTCAACCCGCTAGCACTACAACCGTAGCTCCATAAGGCGGTACGCACACTTTTTTGGGTCAGAGGGTGGTGCCACCCGCCACCCCTCGTTAGCCGGCCCACCTCCCACACCCACCCTTGTGCGTGTGCGAACGAACGCCTTGATTCTAGATTTTTTGTCGGAATTTCTTGAAATTACCTTTTTTTGTAAGCGCTGTTCAGAAAGGTGTTTTTAACGCGCCAGTCGGTGCCTAATTATGGAGAAAAATTGTGATTATGATGAATTATTTTTCAAATTTTCGATTGAAGCCGAATTAAAATAATTAGACATCATGAAGAACACATGCCATAGGTCCCTGTTTCTTTTTGAACCTTACTTTTTTTTCAACTTATCTGGTCTGATGAAGACTTTTTACTGGAGAAACAAATCCAGTAAAAAGTCTTCTTTGCGCATCATCACCAGCAGCCGTCGACCCACAAGGCAACGGTCTCTATATTTCTGGCATTCGTCTTTACGGTCACTGACTTATATTTACTAACCTTACCGGCCAAAGTTGGCGGTTTGTTTGGCCAGCTGATGTTCGCAGTCTCTGGCCTAATGCCGGCCAACAAACTTTGTACGTAGCTGTACATCGGAACTCCCTCCGGCGAGTTCCGGCGGCGCATGTACCTACAACTCTCGACAAAGTGGACGGGAAAAAATATCGGACATTTTTCCAGCACTTTTTGTAATTTGATGAATTCCGCGCTGGTTTTAGTCGACTTTTTCTGGAACGCGCGCGCGTTGAGAGTTTCTTTAATATATTTTTTCTGGTGGGGTGGTACCTACCTAATGTTAGGTAATGAAAAAATGTATCTACCCTGACTGTATTGATCTACACGACACAGGGAATCCTAGTGTGTAGATCAAGGTTCTTATGTTGATTGTTATTTAATTGTTTTTTTCTTTTTTTGCATCTTTGCTATCAATGATAAAGTTTGGTTTTGAGTAAGCATGCAATTAATTAGTTATTTGTAAGTTTCAAATAAACGTTTTTATTAATTAAAAAAAAGTTAATTTGTCGTTATTTGACGTCTCCCACGTTGCATTGTGCTGTGCTGTACCTATGTGCCTGTGAAAACGAATTTCAGTCTTTGCCGAATTTGACTTCTGCCGACATTAAAGTAGAGTAGACTTGTAAGAAATAAATAGCCTTTAGCTAGAGTGCGAAGAAGAATAAGAACACCCTTAATTTCTTTGTTCAACGCTCTTACTAACAAGTATCTAACAAAAACCCGGAAATGTAGAGATGATAACTGAATATATAGGTAGAGGTGCCTACCTATTGGTTGATCTGATTCACATCACATGAACCCGCTAATACCTCGTGTCCCCTTCGAACTACTAGGAGCCCTGTTGACACCGCATCCTGGCCCGGTGGCCCAGGGTCGGCCAATTGGTTCAATTGGCCTGAGCGGCGCCGCTGGGAAACTGCCGATGAGAATCTATCTCATAGTTATCTAAGTAGACTATGGTACGTACTTAGTTATAGTTATAGTACCTAAAAGGAGGGTCCTACCTAGGGATTGCATTATCTGGACAATTTTCTTATCCGGATAATATGGATTACATCATTCACAAATCCGGATAATCCGGATAATTCGGATAATTTGGATAATTTGAATAAAGTTCAACTTTATTTCAACGAAAACTCAAAAATGACAAATTACAACTAAGTATTTACACGTATGTACATCAATTTCATAAAAATCTAATCAGCAAAGGTCCCGTGACCGCAAACTCGTCCAGTGTGGCCGTTCTAGCGACTTTGTCGCTAGAACTAGAGGATTTTATCAATGTTTAGCGGACAAAATTCCACATTTAGCGAGAAAAAAAGTTATAGTGACTTCTAGCGACTTTTAGGCGGGTCAATATGTCGCTACAAGGGCAACCGTGAACTCGTCATATATTAAAGCGTGATCGATTTTGGCACCTTATAAATCGCGAATTTTATCTTTTACCTTGTACTTAACTCATCATTCTAACGATTGATTTGCGGTCTTTCCCAGACCATGGGCCCAAGGCCAAACGCCGCTGATGTAGCTGCGGAGCGGGCACTTACTGATTGCTGTGCAAGATGTGAAGGCACTAGCAAGGGTATCTACATACGTGGCATCCCAAACTAAAGGCCGACCTATCTTTCAGGGAATCAGAGATACCGTCAGGTCTTTTACTATCATCTCGCATAGGCTACGTGGTTCAAAGGTAGCTACCACATTGACGCTGGTCCGAAAAATTATGTCATGATTAATTATCTGAACTTTATTGGTCATAAAAGTCTATAATAGTGCATATTTAGCTATTGAAAGGTAACCCTTTCATCAACATGTGCTAGTGTAGACTAGTATAGGGGCGGCATATGAGTAGATGTAGCTCTCCAACTAGACATTATGCCGCCCTTTATCAGCTAAGGTCTTCAACTGACATCCTCCAGCCATCTGCTAATAGTCTTTAACACATCGTCAGCCCACCTGGCAACAGGACGGTCTTTACGAGTTTAAAACAGCGTTGGTCTCCACTCCCCTTATACAAGTTTAAGACCAACTGTTGTCGGTTTTTCTTTGGCAGAGATGGCCCACTGCCACTCAGCTTACTAATTCTCTGAGTTATGTCACCAGCCTTGGTTCGGCTTTGGTGTGATTGGGTAGTTTTGTTTCGAATACGCATACGAATCCTAACCATCAGAAAAACTCCGAACATAACTGGCACTTTCCATAGCTTGCTAAACGACTTTGAACTACTGCACCAGTTGTACCCTGAGAACCTAACTCATATCCGTCAGTTGTAACGGGTAGAAGCACTAGTCCATAACTTTAGGAATGGATAACAAGAAGACTTGTGTGAGCCAAAGAGTTAAGACTTCTAACTCAAACGCTGACAAGCCCTCATAGTTTCACTTACTCTTCTTGCAGCTGCTAGGAACTGCTGTAGAATTTTCTCCGGGGTGATGTATCTGGCTATGCAAGTCTTTGCCCAGGTGAATGCTACTTTGTTGCATTCATTCGGAGATTTCTGCTATGCGCTAGCTTACCTTCGCTCGCATCAAGTGCAAGTGCTAGCCTGGCTGTCAGACTTGATGTCATTTGTTGGTGTAGCGCTTTTGTGTGTACCAGTTCAGAGTGGCTGTTCAACCAATCTTCTCTGGAAAGTGGAAGAAGGCAGCTCCACAAAGTTCCAAACGCCTTGGGAGCATAAACACTACGAAAACGCATAGAACGACCTGAACAGGTAACCGTGGGAGGCGCGGCGTGTGGTGTGACGACGAAAAAAGCCGAAGGTTATACCAAATAATATTATAATTCAAATAGAAACTTATTTACGATTAAATAAAATCGCGATTTAATTATTTCTTCCTTCAAAAAAAGATTTTGAACATTATCCAAATTATCCAAATTGTCCGGATTTGAAACGCCTAAATCCGGATAAAGAAAATTGAGAAATTATCTGGATAATTCGGATAAAACGGATTTTGGATAATCCAGATTGCAATCTCTAGTCCTACCTCAGTTGGCAAGAGCAATCAATATTCTTGAAGGATCTCAAATCGACAAGTTAAGTAAATTGCTTATAAAAACGCGGCAACCGAGTGAATTTTAGGTTTAATAAAGGTGAAGGCAGTTATTTTACAAACTTTCTACATCGAACTTGGTTAGTGTAAAGGTAACTTTATCCCACACTTATTTCTCAACGGAAATAAACGAATTAGATAGGTATAGGCTAGGTTCCTAAATATCAGACATAGGTCACCACACAACAGTGCGCGGGGATTGATAGGCACGGCTAGGTTGGTATTTAGTTAGTACAACTGGTACAGGGTATCCCAGGTAGAGTCGCATTTCAGCTATTTTAACTTAAGGTCTTTATTTATTTTGCAGATAATTTGTTACTGAATAAAATACAGATATATTTTTTTATTCTGTTAGAAAATCACCTCGACCTTAGCCAATCTTAAATTCTTCTTAATGGAATATTCACATAATTCAGTGGTTTTTTCGTAATTTTCGTCTATCTGAAAATAATTCATGAGCAGATTTCATACGGTCTATTTTTGCACTTTTTACTTCGTTATATTCCAGGAAGAGGTTTAGGGTTCACGGGTTGGTTGTTACGTAGACAGAGAGTACCTATTGATGTAGAGTACGTAACTGCACTCCTTGTACTTAAATAACTCCATCTGTCTGTTTCTTGCTATTTCACGGCTGAAGTGTATTATATAATAATGTTATGAACGATTATGGAGGACACAGTCATACCTACACATCGGGAGGAATTAAATCTTGAATACTAAATAAAAATCAGTTATGTTTATCACGAAAAATTCACGAAATCAATCACAATGAGAAAATTTTACGAGATCCTGTAGTTATGTAACTCACTAACTAATCAGTTGCAATCTAACGCACGTTTCTAGGGCACCTTGTACGTAGTTGACTTTATTATGACATTAGCGTGAAATACCACAGTGTGCCAATGGCCGACCTTATGTTTAATACCTATAGACTGATTATATACCTGACTCTACATTTTAACATGATTTATTTTGCCTCCACTACCTACTAAAAGATTTAGTGGCCTACTTTCTGAAAAGTTGGAGAACCTGCGTGTTTGCTTTTAAAATTACGATAGAAAAAATCATGAAATTGCACTGTTTTGCACATAATTTGGTTAAGATCTTAGAAACCCTGACTCTATTGAAATTACCTATGTTTTGATTCGTTATTACTAATTACTTGGTTCCTTCAGATAGTATTTTCATAAGTTGTGTAGTTTTCTTGTAAATAAGCAAAAACTCCATTTTTGCACTTGCGCCGTTCCAAAAACGCATGTTCTGTCTTCGTCCTTATCACAAAATGGCGCGCATTACACCTAAAATATCATCTTTACTCTATCAGTATATCAAACATTACTTATTTAGTACTAGCTTCAGCCCGCGGCTTCGCACGCGCTTTTCAAGTAGCCTATGTCTCCGGGATATCATTATACTACCCATATCAACTCCGCCGAATCTCCATTAATCGCGGCAGTAGGTAATAAATAAATAAAATAAAAAGTTTCTTTAATCAGACATACGAGAGTCCATCAGTTACACAAATATATAAATAATAATATATAAAATAATATTAATAATATATAAAATAATATTAATAATATATAAAATAATAAATAATAATAATAGAGCCAGCCGTCCTGTATGCAGCACTTGCTGCTGGAGAAGTTAAAACCTGGCAACAGCAACGAAAAAAATTACCATTCAGAAAAGGCTAAATACAAGAGCATTCGTTCATTTTTATTTTAAAGATTTATTTGTTTTGAACTTTAAACTATAATTTCAGGACATGTTCACAAGATCCAAGATTTCCCTGTTGTAGTACCTCCATTAGTAAGATTATACCTAGGGACATCAGACTTAATAAAGGATGGGGAAATAAAGCTAAAACTACACTATTGTGGTGTGTCGTGACGGACGTTACAATAGTGTGGTTCTAACTTAAGTCACAAGCTATTAATAGCGACATTTTTTTAATGGTGCGCGATAAAAGGAGTTTTTATTATAAACATTAACACAGAAACTGCTCGGCGTTAAGACGTCAAGCGTCTTATCTGGTGACGTTAGGATTTACCATGAAACAGCCAGTTTGATGACTCATGGGATCAATGGTTCGTTGGTTCCCATAAAACGAATCCAAGGAACCACCAGCAGCTTTGTTCAGGGTTTACGCGGTCAAGTGTGATTTTAGAACTCTATCTGCTTTCAGATTTGAATACTTTATTTAGGCTTACTAAATGAGCACCTGGAAAAGTCAGTCAGGAATCGTTCTGGAATCTTTATTGTTATGTCAAAATTCAATAACTTTATTTCTTTAGGCTTACAAAATAAGCACTTAGACAAGTCAAATTTTCATGATCGAATGTCACTCGTATGCAAAATTAAAACAATGCGAGTACCTACTAATCAAAAACTTTCAAATTGTATTTTTGTCGCGTGAACTTAGTAGGTACAAGAACCGGGTAATATATATACCTATCTAAAATGGAAAACATTTTATGTTTCCTATATTTTTCAGTGTAGATGAATTAGATATCGATATAGAGATATCTACACCTAAAGTACTATCAAGCCATCTGTAGGTACCTAGTACACAAGGTTTTTTAAGCCGGCACGGCACTTAGCTTAGAGCAGGCGGGGGTGGGGCTTACAGCTAAAGTTCCTACAATGTAAGACTGTAGCCATTTTAAAAGAACCTTTACAAAATCCTACGGAATAACGTCACAGGGAGGAATTTTCAGGGAATAAAATATTAAGGTAGTAATCTTATGGATTATTTTAGCACCTCGATCTCTTGGGATTTAATAGTAGATTATACACTAAGGGGATAAAGCACTGTTTTATGTCACGGGAGCGAATTGAATCCCGAACGTAACGAAGGACTCATAATTTAACTCCTGAGCGTAGCGAGGGAGTTATAAGTTAATTCCTGAGCGAAGCGAGGGAATTAAGACTGAGTCCTGAGTGCAGTGAGGGGTTCAACCGCCCAAGACTAAAACAGTCTTATCCCCGAGGTGTATACTCTACTTTTCACACCTTATGCGAGACAAAAAAACAGGCTCAGTAGATAAATAATGTTTTCAAACCACATGCTCGACAATGCCGAATTATAGGTCATGTAAACCCTACCGAAAGCAAGACATTAAATCCCTTGGTATTAGCCGGGTTATAATGTTGTACTGAATTTCATTATAACCCGCTGGTTAATAATATGATTTCACTTTTCATAATTCTTATTACTATATGCATAAAGTTTAATTTTGCTAAACACAATTTGTCCTAGGCCATGGCCTACTTGATTTGACAAAATAAATGAAGTTTGCCTCCGTGTGAACCCCGGTCCGGAGGAGCGCGGTGTTCGAAATTCGAATTTCGAATCTAGGACCACGGCTTGTGCTTTCGAATTTGGAACGTCGCGCGCCTTCATTTGTTCACGCGTGACGAACAAATCGAGTTCTTGTAGGTGCCTATAGAAGATTTAATTTCAAAAATAATATTGAAAATGTCGAGTGATGAAAGTGTTTTGACTCCTGAGTTTATCAAATTAGATGCCATAGGCATTGTCAACAATCTGCTGCCAGAGAAGTCAAAGGAAAACATTATTTATCTACTGAGCCTGTTTTTTTGTCTCGCATAAGGTGTGAAAAGTAGAGTATACACCTCGGGGATAAGACTGTTTTAGTCTTGGGCGGTTGAACCCCTCACTGCACTCAGGACTCAGTCTTAATTCCCTCGCTTCGCTCAGGAATTAACTTATAACTCCCTCGCTACGCTCAGGAGTTAAATTATGAGTCCTTCGTTACGTTCGGGATTCAATTCGCTCCCGTGACATAAAACAGTGCTTTATCCCCTTAGTGTATAATCTACTATTTCCTTTGACTTCTCTGGCAGCAGATTGTTGACAATGCCTATGGCATCTAATTTGATAAACTCAGGAGTCAAAACACTTTCATCACTCGACATTTTCAATATTATTTTTGAAATTAAATCTTCTATAGGCACCTACAAGAACTCGATTTGTTCGTCACGCGTGAACAAATGAAGGCGCGCGACGTTCCAAATTCGAAAGCACAAGCCGTGGTCCTAGATTCGAAATTCGAATTTCGAACACCGCGCTCCTCCGGACCGGGGTTCACACGGAGGCAAACTTCATTTATTTTGTCAAATCAAGTAGGCCATGGCCTAGGACAAATTGTGTTTAGCAAAATTAAACTTTATGCATATAGTAATAAGAATTATGAAAAGTGAAATCATATTATTAACCAGCGGGTTATAATGAAATTCAGTACAACATTATAACCCGGCTAATACCAAGGGATTTAATGTCTTGCTTTCGGTAGGGTTTACATGACCTATAATTCGGCATTGTCGAGCATGTGGTTTGAAAAATAAATTAGATACGTTTCTTTTATGCTCTTCTATCTTTATAGAGGTTTTGTAATGTCATGACAAAAAAGCTCTGTTCTACAATATTTTCAATCTTGATTATATTTTATTTCTTCATAGGTCCAAAGAACCGGACCGAACTCCTTCGGAGCTGACTGCAATCGAAAGCCTTCTTCAAACACTTCAATCTTCATAAGGGTCTCGGTACGATAATCATCAGTACCTACCTACCTACACACATTACGAAAGTAGAGTAACATCATTTCATCTGTGAAAATAGTTTCACTTTGTGATGTTTCAACTTTTTTTGATTAAGTGTGTCTCCTTATTTGTGTTCTATTACACGCAGTAAGTACCTACGTCTAGAGAATTTAGGAGATTGTTAGGTAACATAACAATGCCGAATTTTCTGCAGGCATCCTTTAATTAAGATACTCCCAACAATAGATTGTGTCAAAATCTACAGTACTGACTAGAACCTCTGCTATTGAGCTTTTGCTTTAGCATGTCCAAAACACTTGACAGAACGAATTTACCAGTTCTAACAGCTTAGATATGTCTGTCTACTTATAACATGTAGGCACGTTAATATTGTTACGTTTGTACATATAAAATCCAAGCAATTCGTTCATTGTGTCCGCACCAGATTGCGTAGAATGATCTCAGAGTTTCAGAATGACGTCAATGCGTTATGACGTCACCAACCCACCGCGGAATCAATTTTCCGAATGTAAGTCAGTGGGTACCTTTCCCCTCTGTACCTACTAACGAGTAGATTACTTAATTGTTGCGAGGGGAGAGATAAAGACATTACTTAAGTCCTCACGCTTTTGTAATAAAGACAAATTAAAGACGGCGGTTTTAACCAGATCTATCAATGTTTTGAAAGGGGGAAAATATGTCACTTGCAAAATCGAGAGCCGAGTAAAACCTATCATTACAATGAGTATTAATGAAATGTTGGCTCATTTCCATTATAGACCTTAACCACAGACCTTAAAACCTGAAAACACAACAACGGCAATGGTGACAATCAGAAACAAAAAATTGACCCTCGTAGAGATTCCAATTCAAACAAACTTGTCTCTGATAAGAACATTTTCGATCTTACATCAATATCATCAGCATTTGGAACTTTTCGATGATAACAAAACTGAATACCTACACCTAAGCGATGGAGTAAGTAGGTATGTCAGAAACCCTACCAAAAGGCTCACTCGTTTCTCTTAGCAAAATATTCCTATTGCCTATGTTTGATATTATATATTTTGATATATTTCGCCGCTTAGCAACGCAGCTTAGTTATGTCGAAGACTCCTTTTATCTGCCCCTTACCGTCTGCCAATCAAGTCTATATTTATTTCTGAGAAAGAATATATCGTGGAAACTATATCCCGGAAATGATATCACATTTCTGAACGGTAGAATGACAACGTGGAAACAGGCACGTGTTGATTTAATTACGAACTCCGCACAGTCAGCCATGCGTGGCATATCGCAGAATTACTAATTGCTTCTCTTTTACGGAGGGTCGAGTGAAAAAGTGTTCCTATGAGACAAGAAAAGACTGTTTATATTATGACGTTCACTGTCCAGTACAGGCTCCGCGCCGTACGACACTAGGAGCATCTCTCCTTCGACATGTGCGTCGTCGTGGCGTAGGAGGCACCCAATGTGTTGTAAAACTGGACAAAACCATTTTTTTTTAATTTATGTTACAATATGTTCCTTCCTTCTGAGAGCTTCCCTTTATGTTCGAAGAATGCTACAACCAGATAGATAGGATTGGTAAACTTATAACATCCCTCCTTATTGTCAGAGGTTAAAAATTTATAGAACACTATATCAAATTATGTAGTAGGTAATTTAATACCTAAATAATAAAATTACTACATAATGGATAATTGTGTTCTATTAGCAGACCTATAGTTGTCCAATAGCTACATAACCACTATTTTATCCAACGGAATCAATTCGTCCAGTTATTTCTGAAAAATATTTATGCTTCAAATTCATGCGAAATGTACGTACTTTTTTATAAACTCAGGTGTACTCTGAATCAACTGCACTCTCACGTGTGTGAGTTGGAATAAATGCGTGTAAATAATTCATAGCTAAAAGTAGGCCACGTCTGCGTGTCTCGGTATGCACTTGCACGTCACACACGGTCGACGGGAAAAAATTTAATAGGCGACCGAATAACTTTACTTTTTACCTATCAGATTGACTGAAAATGTAATTTAATACACGCTTTGAATCTTAATAAGTTAATGAAGAATTAAATCATGTTATACGATTTAATTCTCCATAGGTTCAACTGACTTTTTAATAAAGTAATTTGAAGATGCAGCCTCTTTTGATATTTAGTATTTACTGTTGAGTTTAAATAGGTGCTTAGAGAGCACAGAGCGATTCTAAGGTCCGTATAATGAAAGCTTGTTCAGTCATCAATATGTGCTTGAGTAACGATTTTCTATGAAATAAACGTCACTCAAGCATAGACTTAAGACTCCATCCAAGTCAATGAAAAGCGTCGTAATGTAAGCAAACCATACAAACATTGTACTCCACTGTACAATTTGAAACTGATTGATTCTCTTTTATTTGTCGAAGGTTCTCCATTTGTATTTTTTTTGGCTGGAATATTTTTGAGGTAGGTAAATACCCTTGTTGGGATGAACTTTACACTCGCTTGAATGATAAATATAATTTCACCGAATGTGCTACAGTAAAAGTCGATGTTTTACTGCACTTAACGTGTACATACCGACTTCAGTTATTAACAATTATTAACAAAGCTGTTAATTAAAACTGTCATTGGGCAGCAATGTAATCGTTTTCTTTAGCGAAAATATCTGTTCGAGAACGTGCACGGAAAATTCCTTTCAACTCGCAATCTAGGTTTAAACTAAATACTCTTATCCGCTCGTTATTTTTGCAATAATAGGTTTGAAAATAAGTACCTACCTACTACCTACCATACTAGTTAACTAACTACCGCTACCTGATACCATACCTACAGCATAGGTCACCTTGCCCATGATATGATGAAGTAGTCAATTAATGGGTGATTTGAATCATGTTTGTGGGGTCTCAGTAAAACGCTGATAAAAACCATACAAAGACTGTTCCCACAGTTTTTGATGTTATTAATGTTGTTACTATACATCCGTTTCAGAGTCGTAACGTTCCCTTTGTATCTTTCCAGTCAGAAAGGCTACACGAGCCCCTGGAGTTGGACGACGGTGACGGCGACGGGCGACTGACCCAGGGGCCCGCGCGGGCCGGCGCCCGCGCACCCGCAGTGAGCGCGACCGGGATGGAGAGAAGTGGGGGCGAAGTGGGGCATGGGACTATAAGGGAATGGCTTGATTGGTACCATTCTATAAGTAAGAGGTCATTGTAAACAAAGAAATATCAACGAATGAGAGTAGGACCATTAGTGCCAAAAGGACATTTTCAGTTTTATAGAATGCCGTACGGCTCACGAAACTCGCCCAAGTTTTAATGATCGAAATCATTGGATTTTAACTGGGTCGTTATTTTTATGATTGAAAGATTACATATTTACTTGGCTATTAAATTGTACTGCTCCATCAAAATTTATAGAAAATCGATACCAATCGCCAGGACCTTACGAACATTTCAACAAAAACTTTGGTTAGGTACTCATTCAAATTTTATATAGGTCAATATTTTATAATTACTGTACTAAAATAATGTATTCAATCGCACACAACGTTGGTGGCCGGCACTTGCATGGTTTTAGGTATACCTAGAAAATATCTCGGATTAAGAAAACGAGACATTCAACCGCAATCAACTATACAGTTGGGTAGTATTTCTTATGTCAGATAAAGATCTTACTCAAAAGAGGGATAAGGTAAACAAACTACATTTAAAGCGTTGGAAATATATTTAAATCTCAAACTCGCTCCACTTATTCAAGCGCTAGTTTGTTTTCTTAGTCTGAGATACTTCTAATGTATCTAACGGATAGCGCTCGTACCTATAGCGGAATGTAGCAGGGTAATCCAATTATTATACGCCGCCGGCAAATATTAAATAGCACAGAGTTGCATATCTACCTACTTGCGTTCATTATATTTTACTGTTTTCAAAACTAAATGTTACTTTACCGTTGTTAACTTTTCTTTGCAAGTTCTTAAGTTTTCCAATGTCGTTACGTTATCTTTTTGTTTCTATAATGATGTCAATTTAGATGTCGCCAAAACTATACTAAACAAAGTTGCCAATGCTAAAAATGTTGCGATCATTATGAAAAGGATGGTATCAGTTTTAGTGCTGTCGAATTACTTTAGTTTTAGCGACATCTGAATTGATACCAATATCTATTATTTAGTATTCATGTCATGTCGTACTTGTCATATTAATTGTTGAAAAAACGCATAAAGTAAATAGCAGGTTTATGGTTAAAACAGCACCATTCGCTCATAAATGCTAAGCCTAAAGTGGCAAAACGTTTTAATATTACAATGCAACTCTCGCAATTCATTTTACGAGCATTCCGGTCAAGGCAGGCCCTCTTGACACCTGTTGCTTGTGCAAATGCCTATGACATAGTGGAAGATAGGCAGACGCGACTTTTAATCGCGATTTTGAAGAATGGCATAGTTAGATGCGGACTGTATTAAACTTAAGACGTGTTCGAAACAAAAACTGATTCGGAAGGAAGTTCAATGAAGACATGCCAATGACTGCTTTATAGGTCACAATCAAAGTCGCGTCCAGTGTTTCTAAAAACATTTCTTATTTATTTCTATAAAGCATTTTCGTTTCAAATGTATAGTTTATTTATTAGTACTATAAGTTTAAAGGTTTCTTCTCTAACAGAAACCTCACTAAGCCCCGAAAGGTGAACGAAATGATCCGTCCGAAGAAGTTAGACCCCGCGTCGCGGCCTCACTGCGGTCGTCCAGAAGGACAGGCAAAGTAAGCTGCCAAACTCTTGGCACCTACTGCATTTAAAAGAGCTCTTTTCACGATACATGGCAGTATAGTCCTGGAACGAATCTCGTGAAAAGAACAAACATGTGAACTATTCTGTATGATCTGGCCTTCTTGTTCTTATGATGCCAATGTACGATAGATGTTTATTGAGCTTTAATTCAAATTTAGATACAGATAAGTTCACATGTGTCTCTGGAATTGCTATTGTATGTAGCCTACCTTGAGCATCTACCTTGAGATTGCGGTGTCCCATATATTGTAGAGACAGTATATTTTTATCAATACGTTTAAGAAACTAGTTGTAAGCTGCAATGTAAACGTCTGTAGATTTTAGATATGCAGGTTTGACTTATTGTACCTAATTCACTACACTTTAGAATGAGTGTTGTTCGTAATAGATACTCCCTATCGCGGGACTCATAGATTTAACATGTCAGATAACAACGTCTATTTTAAAGCTTCTTGTGACGTTTTAGACACCGCAAAACGTAGATGCTCTAAATACCATATCCTAAATTATAAGATGGTGCGTGTAAATCGGGTACATAAAGAATGTGCGTAGTTTATTTCTATTTAGTTGTGATATGAACGACACGCGCTTGGAGAGCGCATAGTTCCAAATGTGCAATCCTTTGTCCGACGTCGGTTTGATGGCGATGATAAGAAACTTTCCTGATCATCTGGAGAAGTAAAAGCTAAGAAATGATTCCTAGAATTTCGGGTGAAAATTGACGTTCCATTGAAATCTGTTGGTCGTAATTCAAGATTCTTTTACGCCACATCAAATGGACGGCGGGCACAAGTGGACTGTAATTGTATATTAAACGTAGTTAGAAAAGTTAAGTGGCGATACAGTGCATTTAATTTATGTATGTGGGCTCTTGCAGTTGGATTTGAAATTTAAATCAACTTGTTTTTCTTTAGATTCGTGTTTTTGCAGGAAATTTACTTTCGCTTGAAACTGTTCTTTTAACAGGAATAAACAATTTATTCAAACTGATACCGGCTCTCGGTAATCTGTTTGAATATTTTAGTCTCGATTTAACGGAAAATGAAATTTCAAGTAATATTAAAAGCTTAGTTAAGTTCATCCTATATCACTACTGAAATAAATACTGCAGAAAAAAAGATATTTCAAGTCCAACTTGCAAAAGCTAATATAAATAGTACCTAATAACTGCAACTCTCAATATATTTATAGAGTTGATAGTGATTCAACATAATTATAATAATATCCCTGGTTAAGATGAGAATAGGCAGTGTTATGATCTCTTGCACGTATTAACATGACATTTATATTACTAGTATTTATGTTAAAAAAAAAGTAAAGTGTGAGTCGACTGTAATATATTCGTTTAATATAGCAATATAAATGTTTGAAAGGACATAGCTAAAAGACTAAATCCAGGCCTTAGCAATCAGGTTGTGATGTCGTCTCGATGTGAGATTGACCAAAATAACTATGAAAATAGAAGGAAAAATAAAAGATTGTGTTTAGAAACTTTGTTTGTAAATTGTATTTAAAAAAATAAGCGGATATATTGCATTTGATTCGACCTCATTTATCCAGAATTAAGTCTGTGTTAGCATTGTAATTCCGAATAATAATATTGTATCAGAGTTAATGTTTAAAGCCAATCATAAAATAAGAAAATATTTTGACAAACTTTAGACGTTTAGCTATAGTAATATTGCAAACTGTAAAATATCTTCCGTCGTTTTAAGTAATCGATATGAATATTAAAGTCATGTCAGAAGGAAACTGACTCGGTATACGTTTATTTTTCAAAATTGAAGGCTATTTATTTTGTTATTGTTTAAAGTTTTCGATGATTTTAATTGTTCTTGTTACTTTCCTTAGGAATCTTTAATTGTAGAATATTTCTGTTTAGTAAGTACAAGTACCTACTGTCTGAGACGGGGATCGAATATTGTGAGTTACACTAAACCATGATACAAGAACCACCTACTTCTTTTTCAATGTTATAAATGTTGTGCGTAGCCCCGATACTCCGTTTAATCAGTGACGATGATGATAAATTTCATGCGTTATAAAAAACCTACTTGTAAGTCAAACCTAATAATAATGCCGTAACTCTCCAAAATCTGTACCTATCTATTTAATAAAATCCTAATGTACATTTAAAACTTTGCAAACTTATTTTTAAAAGCTGCTTGTGTAAGACGTTCCGCTGTTTCAAGATATCAACACAAAAAGCACTTGTGACATGGTCAACACCTCATGGTATATCAAGGAAATATTCCATCATGTGGTTTTAGTTTTTGAATGTCCAGTTTTCAGTCTTTTTTTTTTGTCCAATTTAATCAAAATTTACCCATTAGAAAGTTCGAGGAGAAAGTACTCGTATATTCAAAAATTGTCCAAATAGACTAAATATCGAACAATCTATTCAATTCAACGCTTATTTCTCCCCCATCCCCGTCATTGAAGCTATTGTTAACAATTATTTTCAAATTTCCTGATGTTATAATAATTTATTATCTTTATAAATCATTGACGCTTCTAAAGTGTACTGTTACGGTGTAAATATAGGACAAACTAATACCTATTATAATAGTGAATGTTGTAATTTGTATATAAGTAATGAAAAATAAATTTTAAATACATAGATAATCATTGTGCGTATTTATTTTGTGTATTACCTTCCTATAAAAACTTAAGTACACATAAATATTGTAGGAACACTAGTATAAATATATTAAAAGGCATAATTTTTTAAATTAAACAAAGAGTATAAATCCATATATAGATTTATTAATATTATTTTACACCAAGATTACACATTTTATGAAATGTTATATAATTATTATTATTGATTAAATATAATTTAATAAACTCAATGGGACGTATGCACAGAACTACACATAATCAAAAATAGTATAAACCAATTTCACAAGCACAATTTTCAAATAACTTACCAATTGAGATTTAAAAAAATCACACATTTATAAAAAAAATTCATAAATAGGTAACGCACCAAAATATATTATCAATTCTAACACCTACGAATTTGAGATATATAAATCGTACTGTAAAGTAAGATACTTTTTGGTAGAACTACAAAGGAACGTTATTTATAACTTGAGATCAGCTATCTCTCTCTACCTCTAAATTCACACCCTTTCTAATTATTACACTTAGTTTTCGTCGCGTTTATCAAACAAAATGAAGTGGAGCGAATTGGTCATGTTTTTAATTTAAAACTTAAGAGAAATAAATTGATTTTGCACACATTAAATTAAGACATTAGAAACAGTAATCAAAAGTTTTAAATTAAAACACGACAGTACAAAGTTATTGTTAATAAATAATCGAATATCAAGGTTTTGGTTTGCTTTAGTTACCAACTTAAAGTTTTGTCTCAAAGTTTCAACTGTTAATAATTGATCAGTTTAATAATTAACATGAATATTGGCATTATTCATTTGGCTTTCGTTAGTTGTGTTTTAAGTACATACCAAGTTTCACAAGCACCTAATACTCTAATTTATTAAGTTATTCATTATACGCACTAATTATTATATAAGAATTAATACAATAAATAAAATAATATAAATCACAATGCCATCGACATACATCATCTAATACTTGTGTTTCTTTCTACAAAGCTAAAATTATCGATTATTGATATAGGTATCACATATATATTTTAAATAAGATTATTCATAGTGTACCATACCGAGTAGATACAAATAAAATAAATAATAATGTGTTAGAATCAAAAATTATTTCCGTTACACAGGACGGATTTTAGATATAAGGTGGCGCCTGTATTTAAATTAAGAAATTTATTTAGTTTTGCTGTAGAATATCTAAGTAGAAAATAAGAAAGATTTAAATCGTTAGATAGGCCCTTGCCGTGTTGTTGTCACGCGAAGTGAGATAGCTCGCTCACTTGGAATGTTTCCTTCCACTGTCCGCTTGTTGTGACCGCGCTGCACAAATTGCACACTTTTTAGACATAGACACATTTTCGATTTCAGGGCTTATTAGAACCTTTATTTTATAGTGTGTGCAATATAATTGCACTAACAATGGTAATAATAACAGTTAGGTTTATTGACAAAAACACTAATTTTAACTACTCATTAGTGTGTGTGCGTCGGCATTTTGTTAACGCACACATTCAAAGACAACGCCACAGTTTTTGGTCTCAGGGCGCATCTCACGATTTAAATATTTGGAAAATAATCATTTCGTTGCTCCAGCTTGATCCAAACTATAGAATAGAACAGTTTTACTTTTACTCTGAAGTTAAAGCCTACCTCGTAGGTAGATTAATGAAGTAAGAGCTTTCACTCGTTTTCATAGAGGGCGCCACGGTTTACCTTTGTAACAGTGCTGACTAAAATTAGGTAGGTTTCTTATAATTAGCTCATTATAAGCGTGCCCATAATAGGAAATCTAGACGCTAAATAGGAACTCGGTCAAAATTTAGACCTAGATCTAGACCATAAGATGGCAAAATGGATACATGTAATAAATGTAAAAAGTTCGGATCGTTTTCAATAGGTAGTCGATTCTTATTCTGCATTGCGCATGGGTTGTTGAAAAGAGCAGTACGAGTCACCGTGCCATGGTGGACACGACAGAACCGAGCTGAACACGGTAGTAACCAAACTGCAAAGATTCGCGTGTTTGGCGATAACAGGCTGCATGAGAACTACACCGGGCGCTGCCCTAGAGGTGATACTAGACCTGGCGCCACTAGACCTATATATACAATAAGAGGCTACTATGCCTGCTTTGAGACTACGAAACATGGGACTCTGGGACAGAACCAGATACAACTGCACGAAGATCAAAGAGATGCATCAGGCACCAACGAAGTCAGAATATATACGGACGGCTCTAAGACCGATGTGGGCACGGAAGCAGGGATTCACTCAATGGATCTCAACATTAGTGTATCAATGACCTTAGGCCAACACAGCTCCATATTTCAATAGCTATAACCGAGGCAGCCACAGCTGTGCAGAGAAGGGTTATAAACAAGTGCGGAAAGAGGAGTACACACAAAATAACATACACATATAGCATCGGTAGTTGAATTTTAACTGTCCAAAAGCGACTGTCAATAGCCAAGTCGATGGACGGACCGGAATGGATAGAAAGAAGCCTTTGCCTAGCAGAGATCAGATCATCCATCATGAGAGGTCGCTAAGTTAGCAACTAGCCGCCCCAATAAAAATATTCTGTTAAGTTAAAATTGTTGCGAAGCAGTGTTATTTCTCACTCTGACTTGACTAGAAGAAAACACACGACTTTTAGCTATTGCGACTCTTATTATTATCTTTGTAGTGTATTGAAATATTAGTTATCTAATACCCATAACACAAGCTCTGCTTAGCTTGGGGCTAGATAATGCTGTGTGCTTTGTCGAGCATTATTTATTTATGTTTTGCGTAAAGATAGGAGAGATTCAGGTAATAAGCTCATCAGGGGCTTATGCATATCTAAATGTCCAGGAGTGGACTGTTAAGAGAGTTGATTTATGTAATTAAGGTAGGTTTATAAACAAGAGTACGATATTTATTTCTTATTTAGCGTCCAGATAATCCATGTTATGTATTTATTTATTATTAAAAGCTAAAAGCATGTTCAGACTACGGGGTTACGATTATATAAGACACAGGGGGTAAGTACTAAACTCTACTTTTTGTTAGTTTTTAAAACGTTAATATATGTTAAGATTATAAGTCGTAAAATACCTTTTCAGTACTAAAGTTGTTGTAGAAAATATGTAATTATTTACATAATATGCTTAACAATGTAAGCTCTCAAGGCAGTTTAGTACAATAGCCCAGTTTTCGGAACCGTATTTTCCCACACTTATGGGAATCTCAACATTAATAACATACTTATAAAACTGATATTAGAAAGACCAGCAGGAAAATGTGGGTCACATCCTCTATTTACATTTTCATACGGCTTAGCTGTGTCTTAAAGGTCGAGATATAAATACTTCTACCGTATACAAAACGGTTATAAAGCCGCGGTCCCAGTGCAACGCACGCTGCACACGACACTGGGCAGCAGTGCGCGGCCGTGGAGTTGCGGCTTTAAGCTAAAGTTAAGACCGATTTTATAAACGCTGTAGGTCCTACGTCACCGCACACTACAGGTAACTTACTTGATATTTTTTACCACCCCCAAATAATAAGAGCCATTTAAGGCGGTCATCAGGGCATGCCTATGTCCAGCAGTGGACTGGTATAGGCGGTTGTTGTGATGTGATTGTTGACTTTGATGTGAATCCCGCATTTGTCGTTCACCTAACTGACTCAGTAATTGATTGCACGCCGTCTTTTCACAATTCAACATGACCTGCAATGCAACAAAAACATAAAATATTAGTGTTCAATCCAATATGTAATTAAATAACACAATAGGGTTTGTGCACGTGACTTAAAAAAAGCTGATAATTTTTATTTATAAAGGGTTACGACGACCTAGATCCTGGAGGGGGTTGTAATTTCCATCACTCACTCATCACATCCTTGAATTGACTACGAAACACCCTACCCCAAACTTAACAGTTTTCAAGATATCGGAGTTTTTTTTTAACAGTATTTTTTGACTATATATTTATATTTTATATTTTTATGAGTTTTTTTCCTGTAAATTATTTGTTTTTGCAATTTTTGTGCAGTAGATGAGTTGCTTTAATATTTTTAACACTGAAATTGCAGTTAACTGAACCAAGTGGGTTGCAGGAGACGATTGATAGTTATAAATTGAAATAAATTCGTAAAAAATACTTTTTTGTTCATCAGTTTCATCAGCTATCCACAAGGTATAACAAGCTAGGGTATTATAGAATGAGAGTTTGTGTGCGAAACAGAGGCGGGATCTAGGTATATTTGATGTATTTTAGAATAAGTACATATTGTATTTTACATCCTGTAATAGATTAACGTTTACAACAAACAGAATCCAATCATATCAGCTGATGTTTTGAGACAGAGATTGCGGGCAGCGTTTTTATCTCCCGAAAATGAGTGCAGTTCAGTAATGAAATAACATAAATAATCGATTATTAAAAAAAAAACACGCATAAACCTTATTCAAAGGGTTCGCTGGTTTTAACTTGATTTTGATCATGATTATTGTTTATTTTCTAAGGTAACATGATCTATCATTGCCACCCCACATCGCTACTTTACGACGAGATGGCAAATTCCGTAGAAGATAACTCAGCATGGCTTCGGAGTGCCAGCAATGACAATAGAACGTGCACAACATTCTATTGCCATTGCTGCAAAGTATAAATAGACAAAAGTGGCAAAATCGTGGGTTGCTTTTGAGGCCTTTGCATTTAAACTTAGCATACCGAACTCGAGTATGTTTTGGAGGAACGCTCGAGGGACCCTCAGGCGAGTTTGAGTTAAGGATTAATTGAGGAATTACCAAAAGAAATGGGTGTGATAGAATGAAACACCCACCATTTCCCTGATGGCATTGGCATACGCGAAAGACTATGTAGGTGACATCAGTCCGGGCTATGAAACGCACCCCAACTTAATTTGATCGTCCGTTTTGTCGTTCATTCACAAAAAAATGCGAGACAAACCAGTCGACAAATTTTGTCGCAGCGCACATCATTACATAACCTACCAGCTAGCTTATGATGCGCGCTGCGGCAAAGTTAAGAAGGTGAATAAATGTAGAAGGGAGATGGTGAGGTCAGTGTACTTACATCTACTTCTCCAGCAGCGACAGCCTCAGCGCCTCGTCGATGGCTTGCTGCTCAGCGATGCGCTGCGCGTCGGCCGCGCTCTGCTCCTCGGCAGACAACGCCAGCGCAGCCAGTAGGTCCGCGTCCACGGCGGCGTCCACCGACGCGTCGACTGGCGCAGCCGGCACCTCGCCGGGATGGTCCAGCGACGCGAGAGACGCCTCGATCGCTCTGGAATGTCTAGCGATTAGCTGCTAGCTTACTGTGCTGGCTACATTACGTTGCTTCATTTTCGTTTTCTAAGTGAGTTAAGGAAGAATTTCGGTGGACGAATCAGAAGTAGATACTTGATTTGGATGAATTAAATTGGAGTTGGGGCCTTGTGCTTTTTCTATACAAATCTGTAGTGTCTTTGTAAAAAAATAAAATAATTAAAATATGCACTACGTAAATATATTAATAAAAAACAAAATAAAATTAAGTGCTTAAAATAAAGCCCACGCAGCACTAATCTACCACAAACGCCATCGCCTGCAAACGCGTATTATATTATCATTATTTAGTTCAGTTGAATTTTTATAAAAGGTTATCAACAATGGCAGTATCTATATTAATACAATCTCACAATGAGAATGACGTGGGAATCGTGGGATTTTCTGAACTAAAACAACCTAAGCCCGGACAGTATCGGTGGCTACTAAGATCCATCGTGGGTCGCTGCGCCAAGCCCCCGCCAATACCTAAGTTGCGCAAAAAAAAGACACGTTTCGTTTTCTGAGATTCGCTCACGTGAAATTCTGCTGATGGCGCCAGGTACTTCGATCAAGCAAGCATCGTTATATAGCACTGATGTTGATGATAGACTGTAATGGCCTCTTTTCGTTTTCACATCAGGTTCTTCCTGTGGCGCGACGTGCAGACTACCGATCCTTCCGGCTGCGCTAAATACTTTCCCTAACTATAGAGAGCATTATTAGAAGTAGTACATACCGCTGCAGCAGCTTCTCGTCATGCGCTAGCAGGTCCTCGGGCGCGGGCGTGCGCGGCGGCGCCGGCGACGACGGACGCGCTCCACGAAGGGCCTCCCACACATCAACCTTACAACAGTTACATCTCTGGTTAATGGTCACACGTCAAACGTTTCAAACTCTCTATGGTGTCGTTTTGTGAGGTAACGCGTCAGGAGCATATCGGTTTCATATATTTAGCACCATTCAGTATTGTTAGAAACACATTGTTAAAGCGACACAACACTACAATGATGTGTTTAAAATGTGTTTCTCACCTTACCTAACGTATAAAACGGTAATCAGGGTTTGATACCGGTACCAATAATACCGGTAATTACAATAGCGGTAATACCGTATTCAAAGAATTCTCGCGTCGTCGTTGCATATTTTCAGTGGTATTTAAGACGCGCGTGCATACAGAAGCTATTAACAATAAACACATAACTTTCTCGTTTGCACAAAATGTAGTGGTATATACCGATATAACTACCGGTATAATTTATATCGATAGCAAAGATGTACCGATACCACGTCAAGGTCAGCCGAACCGGTATTTGAAAATACCAGTATTCCAAGCCCTGACCGTGCGCGTATGCTTCTGATGCGACACAACACGTCCCAGTTTTCCGTTCAAATTACCAAGGTTTCAGTTTTCCGAGCACGATATGCGCAATTGCAAAGTTTTACTACTTGGAGAACGCAGAACGGGATACAAAACTTCTGGAGTCAGCCTGATTTGCTTCCTACTTGTGGCCATCACGTATAATACAAAAAGTTCCATTTTGTATGGTTTGTGCGGGTATTTGTCTAATACCACTAACGTCTAATGTCGCTAGCGCTAGGTACTTGTGGCACAGATGAGGTAATATTACTTCCTTGTGGCGTCAAAGCTGAGAACTAACACAAAGATGTGTTAAATTATGACACCTGCCTAGCGAGAACAAGGTCAAAACAAGCGATTCAGAAATTGAGCACCAGCTGTGGAATTACGCAAAAACCACCCATCCTATAATGTCATTTGAAAGCCCTTTGAATAGCCTTCGTTATTTGCAATAGGCTACTTGACTACTTCTGGGAAATAATTCTAACGTAATGTCTGATAAAAATAATGCAAAATGTAATTAATATTTCTTCAAGGCCAGTCGTATTAGTTATAAAAACGATTTTTAAAGTTTGAATAAAATAATGGCGCGCCAAAACGATAATCTTTGTCATGGCTCCCGTTTTCCAACGTCACTCTGCCATACCACACCTAACAAGAAGAACTCATTGACACTGTAATCTGTAAAAGTGTGACGATCTAACCAAACACATTTATAGATTTTATCAAAAAATGTGTAATTTTAATCCCATTTTTTTACCTAAAACGCTTTGTTACGTTGTCACTGACTAGGATGAAAACTATTTAGAACTTATTCTAATGTAGTCAAATAGCCTACTGTATGGCAAAGTCCATAATAAGGGCTATCAAGGCCATTTAAATGGCTTTCAAATGTAAATTAAAGGTTGGGTGGTTCTAGCGTAATTCTACTGGCTCCTTACCTCGATGGCCAGAAACAAAAAACGATGAACCAAAAACCAGTAAGGAGTAAGTCGGGCTGACGAAGAAGTTTTGTACGCCACTGCGCCGTCGGCGTTCGATTCTCAACGGTACGCTAAGTCATGTTGATGAATTACAAACAGTTTCAGTGAAAATACACATCAGGTACTATAAAATACACTCGGACATTAACTCCACTTTTTTAATTTCCATCTAAAATCATCATCTCTTTGTATCTACTCACAATAAATAATTTCGATAAAGCCTTAGACGGTTACGGTCACACGGGTGAGCGGTTAGGATACATATTTCTACTTTTTATTATAGCGACACATCATGTCAAGTATATATCGTACATTTTTTATACGCATGAACATCAATTAAGCGCAAAATTGGCAACAACATAAAGCTGATTTTCCATGCTGTCTTTCAAGATTACGACGGGTAATATATCGTACTCTGAAGCGTAAATTTAACAGATTTTCGACAGTTTTGACGACTCAACCTCGACATAACGTATATATCACTAAACTATCTACGCAATATCACTACCATGACTAGTTAATAATCTACCTGCGAACGCTGTAGCAAGGCCCAGCACCGTGGCCGAGTCCCCTAACTATCTTACCTGGTCGTCGTGCGTGCCGACCTCCATAAGGCTTTGCTGGATCGCATACTGTAGCAGTCCCTCCTCGCTGTCTTGGCAGCTTAATCTATCGTCATTGCCTGCTTCTTTGTAATGTCTGAAAAAATAAAACTTGTCAAGGCGTATCGCCTGGCTTTCCCTGCCTTAGCCGCTTCCCAGCACGACCACTGTAAACTGCTGCCTACACCACTGCCCGTCGTATCATTTTCACGATCAAACGAGTCCAAATTTGGATGTAGGCCTCCCAAAAGCCGCAACTAACGCCAATTTACTGATATAGTACAAATTAGGTGGGTTTTACCAAGTTTTATATTGGTCTATTATAACTTGACTTTAGGTTTCTATGGGAATTATTTAAGAGTTAGGTATGTATTTGAGATCATGTTATTAAATATTTTCTAATAATAGTTCGGAAAAAACATGTTCAATTCATTTCATCACCAAATCATCCCCTGCCACGACTTTCGTCCCTACATTTAAATATTATCTAGTGTTCAAATGTCAAATAGTTATTTTAAACATGCAAAGAAGTGGATAAGAAAAAAATAATACATGCTTTTAACATATTAGAATGAGGATAAAAGTAGCGAGCAAGGTGCAAGTTTGTGCGAATTTATTCTGTCTCATAAATGCCTGAAGATGAAAGGGGTAAAATAAAAGGTCACAAATTTTATGAATCAAGAAGTTACAAGTAAAATAAAAACAAAAACTCAACTACACTAAAGCCTGATTATTAAAATAAAAATAAAATCAGTTTATTGCAGGCACAAAGACCCATTTGTGAAATGGGTCTTAAACTTAAAGACTTAAAGATACAAAAAGTACAAATAGAAAAAGAAAAGGACAAAATAATATAATGAAAGCTTGCCATTTCATCGATCCATGCTTAAGCAGCTTTCATAATACGGGCCTCAGATTGGTCAAGAAACAGCTAATGTTCCTGGAGTACGAATTGTGAGTAAGGAGACCAAAAATGCCCTAACCCAAAGGCAGATGCCGTAAAAGAGGATGATTTTAATGAAAATGTTATGTTCTTGTTACTAAATAATTTTAATAACATATTAAACGAAGTTTATCGTATTTTCATGACCCCAGGGGTTTTAGGTACTTGTGCAAGCTTTTAGTGTTAGCATTTACCATTACTTCCTTTAGGTTCCCAATTTTTGTGCAAGTTTACATTGTTAGTTATTGATAATTATTTCTTTTAGGGTTCAAATTGTTGTGCGAGTTTTCAGTGTTATTGCATTGTGCTTTTTGTATGCCCATGCTAATTGATTAGTAAATAGTTGGTAAGGATTATTTACAGGCGTTGTGCGGCAAAATGGACCTTACGTTTTTGACTTACCTTTGATAATTGATCGGTGATCGTTGGGTGAATCTCCGCTATTGGAACTAATGTATCGGAGTAATGCTCGTAGCAGACAGAGAAAGTAGACATTGCTTTCTCGCTTGCACTCCGTAAAAGTAAATATGAATGAATATCGATGATTTATAAAATTTTACATGTTTGCTACGAGCATTGATAAGTAAAAATATTTTGACTTACCTTGATTTGTCGAATTTCCAAGGTGAATCTTCGAACGCCTTCATAATTAAGTTTGTACAACTACGTTAGTAGTTCAATCTATGTACATTTACTACAGCAATTCATTCTATTCGATAATGTTAAGGTAAATTTCTGATCTAACCTTTGGATATTGACAGGTTTCATGTAATGTAATTCTTAATTTTCTGGCAATAAGCGGGCAACCCTACGATTTTCAGTCAAGATTACCAACAACCCTGCATTAAGAGCGTTTAATTTGTAATAAACTTGAGAGAAAAACGTAGAAGACTTTCGCAGTTTTATAATGAAAGCGAAGCAAAGGCTCTACAGCAGTCTACATTTACCGAATAGAACAAAAAGCTATAGCATACAATGCGGTTATCTAACCTGCCAATATCGAAGCACTGGTCCTCTATGACACAGGATAGTCTGTCTCCTTCTTGTATGCTGCTGACGAAAGGGACGTTTGTTTCGGTGCCGAAGATATTGCCGAACGTTATTCGGGCGTTCATCACGTGGAATAGGGGAATTTCTGAAATCAAGTGAAGTAATGTAATAAAAAAATATTATTTTAACAAATTGTATGTCTGTTCATGCTATTGTCACATAATGCTTAGAAATACATTTAAGTTCTATTTTAATAACACTAAGGTATAATTTTATAGAAGCAATCATTAGATCAAAAGCCAAAGGGCGTTCTACACTGTGTTTACAGAGTCGCGGTCTCCATTAGATAATGATAAAGATCGGCAGAAGTTTATCGGCTACTTCATTTATAAGTGAAGTAATCTTTAATAACAAGGAAAATAACCATGAAATAATAGAAACAAATTATTTACAATTGAAAAATTCAGCTAACTGCAGACTGTTCTGCAAACAATCTAGTACAGGTAGTTCAACTGATCTAGTCGGAAGCGTGCCCAAGAGGCTGACTGCATTGCCCCGCTGTATGGCAATGCTGATGCGCTGCGCCAGATACTCAGATACTACAGCTCTCGCGTCACGTGTCGCGTCGACCAGACGCACAGATATTTTTTTTTTAAAACCCGGAGAGCTTCGGTAAAGTCACCTATTTTGACCGGGAAGCCCGCAGGTAGCTGCATCTGGATGAAGTCTTTCAGCTTCGCGAAGTGAGGGGACGCTATCGCGGTCATCAGATCCAGGATCGGCATTATTTGTTCTTGTAGCTGAAATCAAAAAGTAGTGCGTTAGGTGTGATGTATGAAAACACGTACACACAAAACTTTGCTCAAAACGATGTCTATGACTTTAAGGAGTCTTTTTATGTTTTTTTTTTTATTTCAATGTAATCGACAACGCATTCTCAACATGCTCTACAAATGAACTGTTAACCTCGAGCATACGATACTGATGTTATGGGACGAAATACAAACACATTAAACAACTCTATAAATTTTTTGAAACAATTTCTATTAAATGTATATTTTAATAGCACTTCCAAATTTATCAAAAAAATACCAGAGCCCTGGTGTTTTTTGTCCAGCTACACAATCACGATGTGCTACTTGTTTCTGGCCTGATTTCCGCAACTAGGCCACAGGTGGGTCTATTTTACGTTGGTGGGGACTACTAATCTAACCAATCGATGATGACCAATCGACCCCCAGGAAGCTCGTTAACTTTGATAGTAAGCTTCAGATAAGATTGGCTTTCTATAACACCTACCTCCAGCGGATAATCCTCGCACAAACTTAGCGTGGCCTTAAACTTCTGCACCTTCGTGGTCATTTCCTTCGGCCGGCCGATGTCTTGTCTCAATGGTTCTCCCGAGAAGTACTCCTGCCAAGTGATCGGGATAAGGGTGGGGGATTCCGAACCGCTCGAGTTGTCGTCTACTGGTGTTGGCTCCTCCTGGAAGTTATAGGAGTAATCAGTACCAAATAATAGTAGGTTGGATGATTTATGCTTTTTATATTTTATGGTTTGGATTTTAATCATAAGTAGGACACAGTCGGGATTTTAGAAATTGGGACACGTTTTTGTGACTTTGTACATACATACGTTATGGTTAGCATTATTTGATGCAGAATAGAGTCAGTGATAATTTTCAAGAGTTTTGAATAAGTGCCTTTTAAATAACAATCACCATGGTGGTAAGATAATTTAATAACCTTATTGATAAGGTTATTAAATTACCGTACTGTTTAATGGATTCGATAAAAAAAATTATAGCCAATTTACGGAGTTTCTACAGCCAATCAGGTTTCTTACAAGAATACAATTCTCAAATAATACCTATTAAACTTTCTTTTAAAGCAAGGGATTTATTAATATCATAACATAACATTACAAACATTGTCGTGCATAATACAGCTAATAGAAATACAAAAAGATACTATAATAGAAAAATAAATTATTGTAAAAGTTTGTAATACTTAAAGTATAACTTTTAAAAAAACTAAGCACATTCTTGCAACAATTCACAAAAAAAAGCGTGTTTATGCTAGATAACAATGGTAGTGATTCTGTTGGCACAAATCCTAAACTAAACTAGTGTAAAAATGTTGCTGTCTCCTTTCTTTCGATCGAAGAAAAGAGAACATAACGACAATAACGAAGAGACAGCAACAATTTTAGTTTAGTTTAGGTTTTGTACCAACAGAATCACTACCAGTATATATTTAAAATAAAAAGACATTCATATAATCATAACAGTTTATTCATGCAAAAAATAATAAATGAAACAAAACATATTAACTGAATGTTTGAAGGACTGCTGCTGCGTACCTCAACATTTATATGATCGGTCAGTGAATGAGTGAGTGCGTGATGACGAAATAGCGATACTTTGAGGGTCGATATTTCCTTAACTTAATTGATGAAACTAATAATTTTAGGTGTCAGTTAATTCCTTTAGGAAGAACACTTTAAACAATTTCCAGGCGTTTTCATTTGTAACAAAGATATTGATGATGAGCTGAAAAGTGCCTCGAGATGGTTTGAGAAAAGGGTCCCCGGTCGCGGCTACCGCCCGTCTACTCGACTTGGCAGGGCCACTGCCGTGGCCCCTGATGTCCTTTATTAAATAACATAACATAATTAAGGTAACATAACGCTTAGCAGAGTAGCGACAACATAGCCAATCATGTCGATCCCAAATAACTATCATGATGTGTTTTTCCATCACGAGTTACCTAAGCGTCAGTTACACGGACATCTAAAAATACCTCTTGAAAATACTTTTCCCTTTTCTCCCCCTCTTCATCTGAAGAGTCGAAGACTTCCGGCGGTTTGGAATCGTAGACGAGTTTCTTCTCGCGTCGGAATTGCCAGATTGTAGTCGGTGGCTTGGAGTTTCCACTGGAGTTTCCCCCGAGTTGTTGGTGGAAGTCGCTTTTTCCAGAGGAGCTGTCTATGCTCGTATCTGGCATGTTGATGGCATCTCGGAGCAAAGGCTTTATGTATTCTTGAGCGACAGCTTGCGTAGCTGCATCGTTAGTTTTGTCAAAGCTAGTTCCGGGTTGTTCATCTCTGTTACTGGAGCGAGGGCGGTTCTGATTGGAATTCAAAAAGCAGTGTTATACCATCCATGTTAGGGTTGAATTGGATTGTTTGTTGGAAAAAATATAAGTATTTGGTAGAAACATCAGATATTGTCACTCGATCGTCTCCAGTAGAATGCCTTAGAGATCAACTGTGGTTCGCAACCCATTGGTGGATCACAAGCGAATATTAAGCGGGCCCTGAAATGTAGGACGATGCACCGATACAACGGGCCAATAGCCAAACGATGACTGACTGACGGACAGCGTGCGCGGGCGTTTACAAGAGTTCCTGTTCTTTGTGGATACACTGTAGCCTTCACAGAAAAACATTGGTTTTAAAAGTATTGCCCGATGACTTCAATAGTACCTATGAAATACAGCTGTAAAAATTATATTAAAACACAACCCTTACAAGCACCTTTATTTCTAAATGTATTAGAAAACCACTAACTTTTGCTGCGTGCACGCAGCACGCCTTGGAGACGACGCGCCGCGCGGTAGGTGCTCGCAGCGCGTCTTGGAGACGACTCCACTTCAGCACCTCACTACATTGTACTCCTCACCTCTATCTCCTGGGGCTCCTCGTGCTGCATCTCTACGTCGAGCGCCAGCAGCGGCAAGAAGGGCAGTGGGCGTAGCGTGCGCGCGGTTCCGCGCGACAGGTGCTCGCAGCGCGTCTTGGAGAAGACTCCACGTCAGTATCTCACTACACTGTACTCCTCACCTCTATCTCCTGGGGCTCCTCGTGCTGCATCTCTGCGTCGAGCGCCAGCAGCGGCGCGAAGGGCGGCGGGCGCGGCGTGCGCGCGACTCCGCGCGGCAGGTGCTCGCAGCGCGTTTTGGAGACGATCTCCACGTTGTTGGCGCTGAACACTTTGCAGTCGTAGCCGTTCACTGTCTCGATCTTGTCTTGGCGCCAGCCCCAGATGCCGCTTTTGTTGCTGTGGGCGAAAAGTAAATTACCAATGAAATTGAGTAGACCCCAAAGGCAACAGCAGAAACGAGGAGGCCGGGAGGTGGTTGAGCTCCCCCTTAGAAAAATGCAACAAAACGTGAGATCAGGGTCCTGAATAATCTACAACGGATGCTTTAAGTTAGCCAAAAGTGGTTACACAACTTTTGGCTTTCGCTTTATACTACATATTAACGGCAACCAGCAGCTGTGTGTCTGTCACTCACCGCTCGAAGCTAATCTTATCTGTGTCAAGATAGTTGATGGCGAGGGGCTCCTGCAGGCGCCGGCGCAGCGCTCTCAGCCTCGGTATAGAGTTCTGTGGCCAAAGGTCCGTGCCGTCGATCACTTCGGTTGATATCGTGCCTGCCTCGTGGTTCACCTCCATGAAGCGCGCTGTTGTTCCTACGAATCAATTGATGTGAATTTTTGCGCAGCGCCATCTAGTTGTGTCTAGTTAAACACTAAGGTCAATAAGACCGCATGATAAAACGCGAGAGGATAACATTCCGAGAAGTTAGTCGGAAATTTGTTTCATGATAAAAACGAAAAAATACTCACCCTGTCCTTTGAAGACGTAGCTGATATCCCCTCTAAGCCAGCTCCGGTTCTCGAAACCAATGAGCGTAGTATCCACGCGAACGTTGGCGCCTCGCTTGTACACTTTGTACGTGTCTGATGGGCATATGCGGGCTATTAGTGGCACTGTAACAAAGGAGGAACAGTTTAAGAATAGGCTTTGAAAAGACACACATCTTTGAAAAGTGCCTCAATTAGATTCTATAGTGTACCCGACCTAAATTGAATGAACCACTAAAAATACAACATTTTTATTAAATCGATAAGTGCCCTTAAAGGCATTTAAAATTTACATTTTCAAGTTGCGTGTAACTTTACGAAAACGCTGGACGCAGTGGACGCCATACTGCTCTGGTCATAACGTCAGTTGGATGGAGGAGCAAATGCGCTGATGTTGCTGATGACAGTTTATACCTTTTAGATGCCTACACAGCCGTATGACATTACAACATTGCGCCTACTATTTCTTGGTGTTTGAATACAGATAAAAAAAACAGAAAACTTTGAATTGATTTTTTTTTACGACTGCTTTGTTTTCGAATAATATATTATTAGCAGTGATCGGAAATTCGGGCGCTTATTTACCTAAAGTTGATGAGTGACACAACAGGGAGCAGTTAAAACCACCTCTTTCTCGTGAATTCTTTCCCGTGAATTCCTAGGATTTCAGAATATTCTAAAATAATGATTTTTCACCGGAATCTTATTTATAGACGAAATATAAGACACTTTTATCCTGACGTGTTTTTCACTAAAGTCAAACATTTTTAATTATATTTATGATTTTATGCCAAAATCCTTTTTCTAGACGAAATATAAAACACTTATTCATACGCATTTATAATTTGTTTGATAATTGCGTAAGAATAATAGAAACAAGAAGGAAAGAATTCACGAGAAAGAGGTGGTTTTAACTGCTCCATGTTGTGTCACTCACCAACTTTAGGTAAATAAGCGCCCGAATTTCCGATCACTGATTATTAGATTTTTGTCATCTTTACGAAAACGCTGAAATTACTCTATTGTACCTTTTTGTTTGAAATCGTCTCGTAGTCCTATAACGGTGATTCTAGCAAAGTAACAAAGCTTCTCGACAACCCTAAAAAAATTGCATTTATAGAAAAATATAACTTATTGCACAAAAGTGGTACTTAGGCGAGCATAGTGCTAGATAGCATTCTCTACCTGCTAACCTTAGGGTAGTGTCGACAAAAATTAAAGTAGGTAGTGCTACATTACAGAATTTACAGAAAGCAAAAATATATAAATATGTATTGCCTAAATAAGTACACATCAAAATAAATATTGTAAATACTAGTTTTAATTTAGTTCTATTGATTGTAATTTTCTTTGTTATTAAACATATAATTATATAAAAATAAATATACTTACTACAGGGCGCTATGGCGCTCGTTAGGGGAGGCCTATGTCCAGCAGTGGACTAATATCTCACAAAAATACTCCATTTCTTGTAGAATTGAAATGTTGAATACCACTTGATTTGTCCAAATATACATACATATAGATGTTGATCTTTAATTTGGTGTTGTTGCCCAGTTGATGATGGTCAAGATTGTGAAAGCCCGAAGGTTGATACTCACTCCAGCTAGTAAACTGCCACCGCATCTCGACATAGAAGTCCGGCGCCAGACTCAGTCGGTTCAGCAGGTCGGGGATACCGCGCGACCGGAACAGATACCGCTGGTGGTCGCGCCGACCCAGGACCAGTTGTAAGAGATCGATGTCGCCGGTCGCTGTCGCTTCTTGCACCGCTGGATAAATACATAAACGAAGGTATTTATACTACACCTAAGAAAGTTGATTATTCCTGTTCCAAATTTAACCTCGAAAGTTCGTCATTGCAAGCGTACGTAAAAAGCGGGACGGAAAACTCTATGGAATTTCATTTTTAGAAAAGTGTATGGAAATCCATTTCTAACGTGTTATTGTCGTGCGGTAGGTAGCTTTATGCGCCGTTTTTTTTTATTTTTTATTTATTAAATTATGTTGGTGCTTACGAATGCAGGACTTAAATTGGTCACGCGGTAAAAAACGGGGCTACATGCACAATGCAACAACAAAATATGCAAAACAGAGAGTACTTGAGAGGCTTGGACTCCTACATCCAAGCTTACTCTAGAGGATATAGGGAATACATGATCTCTCTAGAGACAGCTCACATCCTACATCCAAGCTTGTAGTTTTGGACTAGTACTACAAGTTTGATTTAGAATTTTTTTTAATCCCTTGGTGCTATACTGCAAACACCCAAAACTAATATAGTGAGCACACAGTACTGACCACTCCACCCATCCTTCTCACAGTTGACATCGGCCCCTGCGTCCAGAAGCAGCTTCACACACTCAATTTTCCCGAGTGTCACGGCCAAAAGAAGTGGAGTTCGTCCTTGGGGATCCCGCAGCTCTATGTCTTCTGATGTGAACTGTCGAATTAATAGAATTCAATGTCAAAAATGTAGAAAGCTAAAATAATCTCTTAACATTTTATAGTAGTCAACTTTTAACGTTTCTTTTCGTGTTACAATTCATAATCTATGCATATATTATAATATATAAAGCTCGTTATAATATAATCTTACAATTGATAAATTTAATGAACGAATATAGGTAACTTCAGACAATTAATTTTCGTTAATTAATTTATCAATTGTTTAGATTCTGAATGTATAAATACGTCAAGATTGAAATCTCCGCCTATAATAATGCTCATATTACTGTTTTTTCCGAAATTTTAAGAACTTTTGATTTGTTAAGAAAATGATTTGGTCGTCATTGTTCCAATATAAATTAAGAGATTTCGTTTATTTAATAATATTGCGCTTAATTTCAATTACGTACTCCACAGATATTATCTATAATATCCTTTCGTTGCATGCACTGTAAGTTGCTATTTGACAGTATGCATACCCCCGCCAGGTAGTTTGGCCGGCAATATGATGATACGAATTCGTAACCGCGTATGTTTACGAGCTGTTGTTTTTCTTGACTAAGCCAAGTTTCGGTAGCGCTGTAAATCTGAGTGCCGGCCGGCCTTCGATGTCTACGATGGAAGAAAACATCGTTAAAGTATGTCTCATATTGGAAAACCGTAGATCAACTATCAAGGAGATCATTGACACTTTAACAAGCCCAAAACATCATTGTTAACAAACTTCGTTATTCTAAGGTTTCTCCTAGGTGTGTCCCCAGATTGCTTTCATTCGAGCAAAACCAAATTCGGCTAACAATTTTTCGACTGCTTGGAGATGTTTAAGCTGATCTGCAAGATTTTCTCAACAGGTTTGTGATAATGGATGGAACTTGGGTTCACCACTATATTACACCAGAGTCAATACAACAATCCAAACAGTGGAAAAAACCAGGTGAACCGACTATGAAGAAGGCCAAGACCAACCCCAATGTTTTCTTCTTCATTCACTAGTTGTTTTAGACTAACAATGAAACCAAATCATAAAGTTATCAAAACAAAAACCAGCACAGACATAAAGCAATAGAGTTTTAATATCTTAAAAACTCATTAGTTACAATCACAACATCTGGTAAGTATGTTGCTTATAGTATGGCTTCAGGGAAAATTGGATTATTTTTCACTATTTGGCTTCTCACCTTGACCAGTTAATTAAAATTAGACAACTCAGGTTCACCAACTCAAAACCTGGACTATGTTGGAGTCAAAGCAAGAGATTTTTTTTCTATCTGATTGAAAGTTTTAAATATGTTAAGCATGGTATGGTGCAACATTAGACTAAAGGGGTTTGAAGACATTGGCCGTAACATCGGCCACCACTGTATTTTTTTCAAAAATCGCACAGTGAAAGTTTAATATACTTAGATAGAGGACACATATACCGCCTATTCCCGATTGTCCCTACCCTCTACGTTCCTACTAGGAACAATCGGGAAAAAATATTCCCGATCGTTCCTAGTAGGAACGTAGAGGGAGAAAATTGCTCGTGTTCCTACCTACTGTTTTGCCACCGAGACAAATACTGAAAATTGAACCAGTGTTCTCGGAAAGCGCACCAAGCGTTCTATGATGTTGTTATGTGCGCTAGTGCCGCTGACTACTGTACTTAACTTTTAACCTATTTTGATCAAGTATTATTGGATAAGAAATATACTTTTGACTACATCGAATATTTGAAGGGTGACGTGAGGTAAAATAAAAACTTTTGTCATGAAATAGTAATATATATAAACTTATATTACAATCAAATCAGTCTTATGTCGTCTTATACTAATGATAATTATTATGCATCACGGTTATGATCATAATATTTACAATGAATCGCCTTCGTTTTATCAGTGAATAAAACAAAATTAAAAGTATACATGATAGAAGACTAATAAAAACGATAGTAATATAATAACTATAAGTATAAAAATATTATGGATAAATATTGCGTTGCTACAGATATTTGTTTAAAAAAATCACATTTTCAATACAAAAATATACTTTAAACATTTCTTAAACTTCACACAAACGTGTTCATGATTAACAAAAATATAGAAACATATCTTATATGTGTATATATTATTCATAGGATTGGACTGATAATAATTTTGGCATTGATTAGCAAGGGGCAGGAAAGGGTTAATGTTCGCAGGGGGGTTGTCAACCCTTTTTTACCTGTGACAGGTAAAAAACGCCCTATTTGTTGCAGAACAAATAGGGCGTTGCATTATGATGCATTATTTAAAACACCTGGCTATTTTGCAAGTTGAGATTAGGCATAACATAGATGACAGTAGTCAGAGTAAATACATTGTCTATCACAGTCAAAAAATATGTTTTTTTTTAATGTAATCAAAATGTTTATTTTACTTTATTTGATGATTCGTTTTTTCATTCCTAACATTCTAATTTAAGAAATTTTTATTATTGTTTGAAGGAGGTAGGAACAATCGGGAATGTATTTATCCCGATTGTCCCTAGTAGTAACAATCGAGAATTTTTTTCCCGATTGTTCCTAGTAGGAACGCAGGGGGTAGGGACAATCGGGAATAGGCGACATATACAAATTAAAAAAGTCTTCCTAATTCATCAGGTTTCTGAGATATTCAGAGATGAAAATAAGTATTGCTAGAGGTGGATCATAACATTTGTAACAATGTCATGAGGCAGGCCAGATTACCTTGTTGCACTAAATATTCTAGAATTTGTACAGTTCCAATAACAGTACACGATAACTCAGAATATAGCAGACACTAGTAGCTGAACACATGAACAATTAAGTTAGCGGCGTAAAAGATGTTTTATTGTCTTTGCAATAAATGATGCTATACAAAAATGGCCCGACCAAATAGATAATGCAAAATACTTACTTTAGCAGCTTTTATTGCCCCAAGGAGCTCTTCATGGTTGTCATTCCATACCAGCCAGTGGATTGGATACTTGGCCGCAACCTCCTCCGGTGTAAGCACCATTGCGTCAGTAAAAAGTTTAGCATGTAAAACTAAATTACACTTATCCAAAAACACTTACATAGCACTACTAAAACAACAAAATACAAGCCCAGAGCGCTAACTTATCGAAAACGATAAATAAATTTAGTCGCTCGTCGTAGCTCGCTTGAATATTATTTTTGTTTGACATTTGCATTGATTTCATTGAAATCATTGAAATGAAACATTGAAAATTGGATTTTGATTTGAAGTTTGAAGTGTTGTAGTGCGAACCGAATTGATCGACTCGATTTGAGACTCGCTCGATCGAATCATTCGATCGTGCAAGTCTCGAAATGAAATTTGAAATACTTGGTCGATCTTCATGAAACATCGGCACATCAGGGTCATCGTTTTGCGAGAATTGCCCCATCTCATGGCCTGCACGGTCCCCAGATCTGACTCCTCTTGAATTTAGCTTATGGGGACGTGCAAAAGAGCTAGTTTACAAAGTAATACAAACAAAGGAAGAATTTAATCGAAAGAATTGATGCAGCTTTTGCAGAGACGAAAGACGAGTGTGTATACCATTGTTTTTAAAAGCATTCATTTGTTTTTAAAAGAATTCCTCGACCGCTATTAGTTTATCGTATAAACTAATACTCGTATAAGATAGCATTTATCTTATATTTTCAATATTTCCAAAGCATACGATTTTTTTGGTATACGATCGCACCTTTTTAACATGTCCAAGCAGCCCTGACTTGACATGACAACTTGGTGACAAAAAGGTGACAAACTACAAGTTCGAAACACAGATCACTATATATGTACAAAGATGTAGAGCCACAAACGAAAGAAAAAAAAACGACATGTTGACATTGTTGACAACCTACCTATTGTTTGTTTCTGATTATAAATAGCAAAGAGTATACATTCTATTATATAAAATAGTTACAAATCATTATTTTTTATAAATCCAATAGAAAATGGTAGAAATTTACAAAAGCTTAGTTATAAACCAATTTTAGTTGGATATGTACTTTCATAAAACCCCAGTGTAAATGAAATTCACAGCATTGCTTACAGGATAAATATTGGTCGATGAAAAATTTGCAAGATACCATTAAATCTTTTAAATCATGGTGGGGATCGTGCCATTGCATAGGTCCTCACCGCTGTTCAGATTAGGTTGGAAAAATTACTTTCCCTTTTTTTACTGCTACCCTGGCAATGTGAAAACAGTTTTTTCCAAACCTGGTGAACATAAATTAGAAGTAAGTTTATTTTTTCATTCATTCATTTTTATTCATTTATGTCATTTTAAGCATAGGTACATATTTTTCTTAGGTGTAGGTAGTGTTAGTAGGTACACAATGCATAAAAACCCTGTCAGGGCGCAACAATTACAAAGATTTGGGTTCTTTTGCTAGCTTAATAATTAATTTTACTTGGATACTTCATATTTATAGAAATAATTAGCAATATCATGTTTGATATAAAAATAATTGTAGTTAGGTAAGTATTAGTTGAACAATAATTGAATTTAATAAGATTAATCTAATAAAGTGAATCGAAATTTAATGTTAGATCAGGAATAGTCACTAGGTAGGTTCATATACATCATCACCATCATCATCAGCCTATAGGTATCAGTCCACTGCTGGACATAGGCCTCCCCTAATGAGTGCCATAGCGCCCTGTGTAGGTTATACATACATATTGTTAAAGCATTGACTTATAGCAGTAGGTATGCTTAGCGTCATCCATACAACGGCAAATAAAATATAAAATGTCCTAAGGTTTTTTGTTATAGTCTGGGTATTTCATTTCTTAAAAAATGTCCATCGTGATAAGGTACCTACTTACTAATTTAGTCTGTACCTAGGTGACAGTATGTCAGCTAGTACACTTTTGGTTAATTGTTTTAAACTATCATCGGAGAAAAATTAGTGGATTGAATAGAAGCATTTTTGTATTAATATAGTTTTCAAGTCATTCATAAAAATAGGTATTATCTTTTGGTTCGCATTTTAGGTTTTCGGGTAGTTTATAAAATATTTTAGTTAATCTAAATGTGGGGCTTTTACTAACAGTTGTTAGGGTTGTACACTCAGACTAAGTAGATTTCTTAGTTTGTCTGAGGTTGTACTTTACCTACATTCTATTTTTGTTTCGTCGTAGTTGATGTCTAGCTCTTGTTTTGTCTTTAAATAATTTGTATGCTTTCCAACAACCAGCCGCTTGTAATATATAGATGCAGGGTAAGCTAAGTAGCCTATCTTCTTTTGGATAAAATGTGGCTTGCAGCTTTCTCGCGGAGGAATATTTACAAGGATATGCATTAATTTTTTTTGCGTTATAAAAAGCGGTTCAAAGTCCGTGCTGTCACTTCATTCATAGTATAACACCGTAGTTGAATGCTGAATAGGCATTTTGCATAGGTGAAGCTAGGTAAAAGCTTGGAATTTAACATAGGCTTTGTCTAATTTTTTTCTATAATAAGGGTTCCCTACCCAAAGGGTAATAAAACTTAACCACGAATGGATGGGGCTAAATTTTGCATAGATGAAGCTAGGTAAAAGCTTGGAATTAAACATAGGCTTTTTTTAAATTAGGGTTCCGTACCCAAAGGGTAAAACGGGACCCTTTTACTAAGACTCATGAAACCATCATGTGATAGTTCGTTGAAATGTTGTCAGATTATGTGTATGTATGCCGCTATAACAACAAATACCTACTTAAAAAAATTAATAGAATAAATATTTCAGGGGGCTCCCATACAACAAACGTAACTTTTATTCCCATTTTTGCTCGATATTAATAACGGCAACAGGTAGACGCTTGCTTGAAGTATTCACAGAATATTTAGTTACATAAGTATTCACATCAAAAATAAATAATTACATTTAATTTTTTTGCCGTTTTTATAGATAAGTAATGGTACGGAACCCTTCGTGCGCGAGTCGACTCGCACTTGGCCGGTTTTTTTGTATGTTCTGAATTGAACTATTTTTGTTTTAGTAGTATGGTTTATTTCCAAATTGTGTTCTCTGAGCCATTGTTCGTCCAGCCATTTTCCTCAAGTAGAACTGCTTTTTGAGGACTTGATTTTTTTTGTGTTAAATACATATTTTTTTGTGTATTTAACACAAAAAAAAAATATTTGGCATACTTTTTTGCATGGTTGAGGAGACCTATCCGGGAGCGACAGCATCGGCCGCATTTATTACAAACTAACAACTCAGTTCGGCTGACTCCCAGCCGCACTTGCGCCACTTATATCATCTTACGTAGATGCAAAAAAGGCCAAATGTATTAATGTAATAGGCATACCTACTTACATTCTATGTTGCTTTATCAATAACCAATATTTTGCCAAACACTCAGTACTTACTAGGTACCTTTTCATAATTATTTAGGAATGCTACATAACGCTCAAGATACCTAAAGATTCCAAGCAAGATGTAATAAGAGAAGCCTATCTGAGTCTTGCAAAGAGATACCACCCAGACTCTGGTTCTGCTGATGCCAACATAGAAAAGTTTGTGGCCTTGGAAAATGCATTTAGGACTCTTTGTAAGCATCATAATATCATAAAGGACCAGAAGAAGGTTGAAGCTGCTGTTTATGATATTCAGGTGAGGATAAATTAATGTATAAATTTTCAATTGTAGCAATTTCATTTTTAGGGTTCCGTACCCAAATGGTAAAAAGGGACCCTATTCAGAAGCGGATTAATTGTCGACAGCGCCCTAGGCAAACACCACATTGGCGCCCCTCTGTGAACGAGCCGCGGCAAAGCTCAGTATTGGGGGTGGTGTTAGTTACATAACAACGACGTTCCTCAGTGGTTGACAAAAAAGTATTGAAGGCAGGTAAAAAACTAGAAGTAATGGCGAGCGAAGCGAGCCGCAATTATTTTCATGCTTTTGGTTAGCATGATAGAGGAGGTTGTCAATTGTCAAAGTTAGAGCCAAGACTATATGGTCTTAGCTAACCCATATGGGTTTTGGCGGGGTTAGCTAGAAAGTTAGGGAAAGAAAGATAACGGCGAGCGGAGCGAGCCGCAATTTTCTGTGATTTTTCAAGATTAAATAAGATTGGTATGTAAACGGTGAAACGCAAAACTTTTGTGGCTATCGGTAATAAAATTATTCCCAAGTTATTTAGAAATTTATGGAAGCAAAAACAATAGAAATTACGGCAACAACGGAGCAAACTAGCAAAAAGGTTCGACACTTTCCAGTGGTTTGACAGAAAATTTTCAAAGTCATTAAAATCTAGAGTACAACAGATAGAAAACAACGGCGAGCGAAGCGAGCCGTAAAAAAATTTGAGTGTGGAGATCGGTGCTGTACGCATGCACGTACCCCGCCCAGCTGCACAGTTCACTCCTCTCTCAGAAGTCACCATATAAACCCATCAAACTATAGGGTATATCAGGGTATGATCGGACGAGGGGGAAGACCGTATGACACTAATTGTAGCCGAATTAAGCCATATTTTCTAAAACTGACAACATTTTATGCCGACGCCCTCAAATAGAGTCGTAGAAAATGGTGGCAGCATTAGAAAATAATGGCTTAATTCGGCTACAATTAGTGTTATACGGTCTTCCCCCGCATCCGATCATACCCCGATATACTATATTACTTTTCGCTCTAAATAGATTGTTTCAATAAGGAATTCGCGTGGATGGATACTTGGGCACCGCTCGCTTTACCCTAGGATCGGCGCGGATAAACAGTAAAAGATAAAGATGCGGCATTAAAACACGTGCCTTTCAAAATCTCGCGAATCTATGGCAATGTGATTTTAAAACTTACAGCCAGCCTAATGCATAATGATTAAAGCGTAATTTCAAACCCGTATTTTTTTTCGACAAAAACCGAGCGCTGGATCCTCATAGCGGATGTGCGCCACGCTCCCGAAAAAGCCGCCCTTAATGCCAAATACAGCCTAATGCCCACGATTGTTGGTGTCTTTTAAAACATATACCCCACTATCGCCATGCCGGCGGCGGTGGCGTCGGGCATAACAAGGGCGCATGGTCTGGGTTAGGAGGCCTACGGCTGCCACCGGGGTGCATTACATGGCGCCCCCTATGTTCCTGCGCCCGTGTGCGCCGCTAAAGCCACCTCTGACGCTCGTCAACCAATATCATTACACTAATCATCTGATCTTTACTAAGTTCCTTCTTTTTAAATTTTTTATTCTGGACATAGAACAAAAATAAAAAGTTTCGACAGAATTAAATAATGATTTATATTTTGTAAGTAGGCGGATACCTGCTTACTCATATAATTAATTTTACACCTAGGTATTACCTTACATATTAATTATTTAGTAGTGTAAAATTTTCCGCGCGCGCGCCCCCTGGAACCTCGCGCCCCTAGGCACATGCCTACTTTGCCTTGGGGATGATCCGCCACTGACCCTATTACTAAGACTCCGCTGTCCGTCACCAGGCTGTATCTCATGAACAGAGATAGTCAGTTGAAATTTTCACAGATGATGTATTTCTGTTGCCGCTATAACAAAAAATCCAAAAAAATAATAATATATAAGGGGGCTCCCATACAACAAATGTGTTTTTTTTGCTCATTTTTGCTCGATATTGATAATAGCAACAGGTAGACGCTTGAAATAAATATTCATTCATTCAATATTTAAGGGGAGCTCCCATACAACATACGTGATTTTTTTGCCATTTTTATAGATAATGGTAGGGAACCCTTCATGCACGAGTCCGACTCGCACTTGTCCGGTTTTATTCAATAAATACGTTCTATACTTCAATGTTTCAGCACACGGCACCCCAACACCGCCAGTACCTCAACTTTGAAGGTGTTGGCCACGGGACCCCATTCCAAAGACAAAAGCAATGGACCAACACTCGAGCACAAAAAGCTGCCAACAATGTCATGGACCACAGAGTTTCTAAAGCATTGGCTGTAGATAACACCCTCATGGACAAAGGCCAGCGGAACAGTAAAAAACATGACATAAAAACAAACCAGGGCTTGGAGAGATTGGTTGAAGACTTAATTCTTGAGTCCATGTCCAAAGGAGAGTTTAATAATTTGAAAGGGAAAGGAAAGCCATTGAAGGAACAAAATAGAAATCCTTATGTTGATTTTATTACTCATAAATTAAATGAGGCAAGTTTTTTAGTGACTTACACCCGAATACTGAAACGCCTTGAATCACAGATTTAAGCACGTCTCAAGTCGTCGTTTTTTGATAACTTTTAATGAAAATCTGTCAAAAATGTATCGCTTGAGACATGCTTATATCTGAGTTGTCTGAGTTTGAGTATTCGCGGGTAAAAAACTTAAGACTAAAAAAATTTAAGGAAGACTCAAATGTACATTAATTGCTTACAGGTTCTAATAAATAATGGATTCACCCCAGGATGGATCACAATGAGCAAAGAAATCAATCAAAGCATACAGCTCCTGAAACGCAATCTTGAGAAAGAAAGAAAATATCTAGGACCTCATCCTCTCACTGTAATAGACACTGTAAAATGGGAAAAAATATGTGAAGAATACAGACACTCTGCAAAGGAGCTGAACAAAAAAATTAACGAGTACAATTTGGTAGTGCCATTGATGAACAAACAGAAATTTCATGTACAGTATGAGGAGATATGTGAAGAGGTTTTGAAGAATGGCACTCATTCTGCCGAGAGATTCTTTCAAAGAAAATCTTTGGAACATGATATAGTTGTAGATAGCTATAGTAACGCCAGCCACCGCAGTGAAGATATTTTTGCCACTTTTTTCAGAGCCTTAGGCGAATTATTTACTTTTAATAGAAAAAAGTAGACCTATTCGGCATTGAATGCATGGACATTATATCATTAAATTGGGTTTATGCTTGAAGATATTTTTTATCAATATCTATTTATGAACTGATTTACTGGTTTAAATTCTTAGAAGTTTTTAAAAATTATAAAATAATATAGGCAATGGTTCTGTGATAATAGAAAGTCAAACATGCAAGAAGTTATATATCAATGACACACAATATAACATACAATTATTTATTTAAAACATACATTATATCTATGTCCACGATTTTAACAGTAAATATCAACTAAGTTTGATAGCATATTGTATCACTTTTACTTGACTTAATTGGTAATAAAAATTATACAGAAATAAAGACATATACAATCAAAACAAACCAATCTTTGTATTTGTCACATAAATGGTGTGAGCATGACGTACTGGAAAATACTTACCACAGAAATCCTGGCTATATTTTTATTATTTGAATAAGACTAGTGTTATAAAAACTATCATTGTGATCCAAAGTAACTCTATTCACGAGATTTTTTAAAATATTCGAGTTATCATGGCACAAAACATATTTTGGAATGATTTTCGGCTTACATTGGTCCCCTTTTGTTACAACCATGACTTTAATTTGAGAGCTTAAAACTAGAGGTCATAATCAGTTAAGTTTTTTCACTGTATTCCAGTGTTTTTAATATTAATTATTTGTAATTGAATCTCTACCTAAGTTATTATATCCCCTTAGTTATAATCCTTTCTTTGCTTTAAGTTTTGCTTAGCAATTCAGTGTTATCTTTTTCTGCCTTACGTTACTTTAGCAGTAGCTTTTAGCGTAATAAACGTTGTCTAGGGTATCTTCGAAAAAAAAATACATTAAATTGTCATTAAATTCGTAAAATCTTAAAATGAAATCCATTCCTTAAATTTCACATTCGCTTTGCATGTAATTTTTCTCTATTTTTACCTACATTCTTACCCTTAATTTTTCAACAATCTCCTAACTTGGCCTACAGTTGTAGATAGGCAGTTCATACTACCGGTGTTTTTGCTCAAAGAAAGGTTTATAGCTAAGAGGCTTGAGTATTCTAGCACTAATCATCTAAGACAAAGAGTGCGCTCTCGCGCGACCGGTGGCTAGCAGCCTGAGGGCGTGCGGGTAGGTGCGGTGCTCCGCTTGCAGGATGCGCGCCGCTAGCGAGTCTGCCGTGTCACCGGGGAGCACCGGAACCTTCTCTTGGAGGATGATCGGGCCGGTGTCCATGCCCTCCTATTGGAAAAATAGTATATGAGATTGCGGTTTCGATTCCTAGCTCTGGACAAATATTTGTACGATCTGCAGAGCAGTTCTGGGTATTTTCTATATGTATGTAATGGATTAAGTTTATCAGTTATCTAGTACCCAACACAAGCTCTGCTTACTTTGGGGCTAGATGATGGTGTGTAGATTGTCCAGCATTATTTATATTTTAATTTTTCACCAGATTTAAGTTAGCCCAACAAATGTTTTTTCGTTTATTCTTTTGAATATTCTGATTCTAAAAAGAAATTCATTATGAAATCTTGTTCAGTCATTGATCTATGCTATGCCTGAGTAACGCTTTTCTGTGGAATAAACGTTACTGATAAATAGGACAGTGGAATAACTATACTTACGTCTACAAAATGTATGGTACATCCGCTCTCCTTGTCTCCCGCGTCGATGCACTGCTGCTGCGCCTTCAGTCCGGGGTGCCGCGGGAGGAGAGACGGGTGGATGTTTATGAGGCGCCCGTACCATCTGTAACCACACAATATTAAATGTATAATATTAACAAAACTCTAATTGCAGACAGTATTCCCTCGGAAACTAATTATCTGTGCCTAATGTGCGAGGCGATAGATAGGTATGTGTGAATACATTAAATTACAGAGATGAAAAAGAAAACAAAACTGAATACCGTGAGAACAGAGCGTTCGGTTCTTTCGTATACCTAGTAAAAATCTTTTCTGGCAAAACCTAACTCCGTGTGAACGTAGCGTAAGGGACTAAAGTGGAGTGGTTTTGTCTATTTGCGAACAACAACTGCGGCCGATGTGGTCGTTGTCATGCTTTCAACATATCATACTCACTTTTTCACGAACTCTCCGGACAGTATCCTCATGTACCCGGCCAGACACACGATGTCTATCTTATTGGCCTCCAGCGCAGCTGAGACTGCGCGGTCGAATTCTTCCCTGGATTCGTAGTCTTTGTGGTTGAAAACCTGAGGAGAAAAGTATAGTGCTAGTTCGTTGGTGTACAATATTAAAGGCGGAGCTAGATGTTAGCCTTTGCTGATCTAATGATGACTCGCGGGACAAATAGACGAGGTCATTTAAAGATCATAGAAACACTAGATCCGAGACATGGAATAATACCGGCGCTATAATCCGTAAGAGGTCCCAAAGATTTTCGGTTGAACCGACTAAGGGTTTCGTGGCTTAGTTAGTTAGAGCATACCCATACTGAGGGTGGGGCGCGAGTTCGAGTCCCGCCGAAACCGAAAATTTTTGGGAACTTATTTCATTTCTCGCTACTTGCTACTTCACAATTTCAAAACTGGCCCATTTTACATGGTTGACTTGCCAGTAGATATACCGTACCTACAACCAGCCTAACTCTGACCATAAGCGCAGTTTCCGGATGTTTTTCTGGCCACTTATTAGGGGTCAGTTACATCGAGAAACGAGGAGACGTGACGCTGCGCGCTCTTTGATTAAAAATATAACTTTATTTACTAAAAGGGATAAAGGTATCATTTTTATTGAAGCTACGAAAACTCCGCTGCGCCGCGCTGGCGCCAATTTGAATATTTTTGCGCAGTAAATAAAATTGTATTCTGTATCAGTCTACGCGCAGCGTCGCGTCGCGTAGCGTCTCAAGGTGTAAGCAGCCTACATTGGATTATTTTTTTAACATAACATAGGATAGAAGAAACTGGTGTAAGTGGCGTTTTAATCGCGCGCTGTATTTAATTAATAATAGGGCGAAAGTGGTCCTTTTTGACCGAATTCACGGTTCCAGTTCGGTGAGTGAAGCGAACCCTGCATGGAGGCCTTTTTTAATTCTTCTAAGTTTTTTACTATTCTACTCTAATTCGCTGTATTAGAGAACCGATTGGCCAAAACGAATCATGCGATTGCGTATTTGGAGAATGCAAATAGGCCCCCTGATACTGGCCACCCAATTCTTTGCTGCATAGGTCGTCAAATCATTGAAGTGGCACCTTCGTTATACAATATAGTTACCAGAGTAGGCACGGAGGCGGCCTCGGCCCGTTTGAGAGCGAGTGCGTCCTTCTTGTTGGAAACCACCAGAACGACCTCCGCACACATGCACTGGGTGACGTCACGGGTCGTGTCTAGTAGCGCCTGTAGGTTGGTACCGCTGCCTGATACAAGGACTGCAACCTGAAACAATAAAACATTGTCAACTATCTGTGTAATCGATTCTTTATCTATATTGCTAACTATCTTGTTGTAAGGCCGCCCGTTGCACATGATCTGTATTTGTTTTTGTGATTTTTTTTGATTATTTGGTGTGCTACAGAATAAATAATAGAATCAGGCGTTGCTTTGCGGAAATCGGTGTCCTGATGATGTCTCGTGGAGAGACGAAACTAGTTGACGTCTTGCTTTGATTTTTTTTTTCATTTTGTAGTTGGCGTCGTTTTTCTTCTACAACGCGGACTACATTTTGTTAGAACTTATCGGAGGTTTTTTTTTTCGCGAAATTGTTACTAAATATTTTCATCCTTATATTATGCTACAGAATAGTTGAATTATATTGTATCTAAATAATTGAGACAAAAGAGTGGGTGCATCTGGATATAGCGTGCGGTGTGTTCCCACAAACGCGGAGCTGAATCGACCAACACATTGGCCCACACACCGTCTCTCGTTATTCCTGATTGGTCGATAACGCTTCGTTCCGACGTATTAGTTGTAAACTTACCTTCTTGTTGGGTAGATGCGGCATTCTCCGTGTAAAGTCGATAGCGGACTCGAAGTTATCGACGATGACTCTCGCACCCGTCGCCGGCCGCGCTTGTACGGACCCTATCACCATGGCTCCGTACGAACGAGTTAGATTCATCACCTGTGAGAAAACAGTTATTCATTTAAATGAGGAATTTACAAAAATTGGTTATCTAAAATGTAGCAAGAAAGAAATTTAATACCTACTCTAACTTATCATGATTAGCAAAGTGGTTTGCAGAAACAAAACTAGCAAATTATTTATTTGCAGACAGATGGATAGGTATATTCTGCCTTCAAGACACCTTTTCATGCTGTTTGTCAAGGAAGTGTGATTGTCGATGTATTACGTAGAGATAGGGTACATCGATCGTCGATGTTGATTGTTTTTTTTTTCGAAACACTTCGCCTTCGCAGCAGAAACTTCAGATTTATGGCGTGTTTTAAAAAACTATACACCGAATTCAATAGGCTACTTGGACTACTACTGGGAAATAATTCTAACGTATTGTCTGATAAAAATAATGCATTGTAATTAATATTTCTTCAAGGCTAGTCGTATTAGTTATAAAAACTAATTTTAAAGATTTAATAAAACAATGGCGTGCTTTTTAATTCAGTTCCGATTATAATAACGTACCTCTGCTTGATGCTCCGGGGCAACAATCAGCACCATCCCAACTCCACAGTTGAAGGTGCGCAGCATTTCATCATCGGTGACCGCGCCGGCGTCCGCGATCCAAGCGAACACCTGCATTGAAAATCACGATTATAAATGGTTTTTGGTGAAAGATAGACGAACCTTGAACAGTTATTCTCCAAACATAGGGTTCACGCGGTAAAGAAAAATGAATGTTTGGACATAGTGACGTTTGAGTGCATACTACTACACAGACTACACACCCAAACGCGCGCTTTTAGGTATTTGAATGCGCGATTAGGGTGTGTGTGTGTAAGGATGTAGGGAACCAGATGGTTTTCAAAAAGCGGGCGCTTTAAAATGCCTAACTTACTCTGATATAGGTCTATTCGTTTTAAATTCACGTTTGTGCAAAACGATTTACGACGCCATAAATTCAAAAGTTATTAACGAAAATGTAATACCAATCTCAGCCGAAAGATACTGGTCGATATAGATCCCAAGGTAATTTGTGTTCATATAAAGCTTTCTTTCACCGGATTTGACTAGCTCAACTAGAAGTGTAGAAACTCTTACTCACCGGATGCACATGCCAGTTGTGTGCATTAAGCCGTGCTCTTACGTGCGAAGGCAGCACCCGCGGAATGTTCTCGATCAAACCTCCGCCCGTCACGTGTGCGCACGCCTTTACACGCCCCGAGCGGAGCGCGCCAGACATGCTTTGAGCGTAGATGCGGGTAGGCTTTATTAGTTCCTCGCCTGGAATAAACAGTAAAATATAGGATTCATGTGAAATGAAAACACTAGGCTGGCTGATCTGTGCCGTATTTTGGTTATAGAATATCCTATCCCGCATCATAATCTCAATCCCGCAAGTCTGCGGCATCGAGGTCGTCAATCCCCCAGCTCCGCAGGATTGAACGCTTATTGCTCAGACTGGTAGATACACTCATCCCAGTTATCCAAACCAAAATCCACGAAGGAGGAAAGACTCGTCTTTCCCCAGACGGTCAACCGAAAAGTGAGTGCCTATACACTCACCACAGCACACAAACTGGACACCATCACAGCATACAAAAAGATAGACACACTCATCATGGACATCATCAATGGCTTTTTGGCAACGTTTCTTATTTGATAATAATTTATTTTATTTATCATTATTTTGTAAGCCTAAAGAAATAAAGTTATTGAATTTTGAATTAGTGCTATCGTGACATCCAAGACACAAGCCTAGTGCTTAGTTTGGGTCTTACCAGAAATCTTTGTGCAAGTATATTTGGTAAATAAATGAATTAAATTATATGAAAATAGATATGTGTGAATACTTGTGGTAATTGTTTTATTCTGTTATTGTAATTTTCTAAATAAATATCCTATTAAATGAAATTAAAATGAAGAAATCACAATATAGGTAGTTGATCCAAGTTACCGAGAGTGTGTCCCTCTTTGCTGAAAGGCGCCTTATCAGCTAGCGTGAGCCCTGCCTTCTTCATCAGTTTGTGGATCAAGCTGAACCCGTTGCTGTGGACTCCGTTTGATGGCAGGCCGATTATCATGTCACCCACCTAAACAAATGTAATCTTATGTTTATTTGTCATCAAACACCGAATTTGATTATCCATCAAAGTTTATTAACATAAATATGAAAGTAATTCTGTCTGTCTGATGAAAGAGTGAAGAGGTTCAGGGGCTGAACGGATCTTAATCAAATTTGGCTCGGAGATCGATGGTTTTACGGGGAAGGCGTAGAGCACTTTTTATTCCAGAACGCGTTCCTTTGAAACTATCCTTCGGAGCATCTTCTGCATTTTCACTAAGACGCCGCCGCAAGGAAAAGACAGTAGTTGAACTCACATTAATATCGTTGATCTTGGGCAGGATGTTAGCTCGTTCTACAACTCCGAGCGCGAACCCGGCGATGTCGTACACTCCCGGCTCGTACATGCCTGGCATCTCGGCTGTTTCTCCACCTGTTAACAAAATTTAAACAGTTACGAAAGTTTTGTTTTTAGTGTGTTCCGGCGTTGTAAGCCATACCATTACATCTGACAGTTCTTCAACATGTCAAAAGGCATGTGCCTTAACGTAACCTAAAAACTGTACTCTCTCTTACCCATTTATTGCCGCCACATCATCTTTTTTTATACAAAGATTTGAAATACTTAAGAATTCTATTTATTCTATTCAATTCAACCCTACTTCAAGATAGGGTCAGGACAGAACAAAATGTATTGTTTAGTTTAAGCTTTGGACCGCCATCTCACTTAAGTAAAAGAAAATGTAACCTAAGATGGAGGTACGCGATTGTAAACGTTGTGTAGGATGTTCTGTTATCAGATGGGGCGACGATCTGCGAAAAACTGCGGCTGAAGACTGGGCGCTACGGCGCACATTAATAGACCTTATATGACCAGCCAACTGCTGGTCAACAACAAGCATAAAATGATGATGATCAACTCACCAATAAGCGCAGCGGTCGCCTGCCTGCACCCCTCAGCCACCCCCTCGACGACGGCGCGCGCCACGCTCACGTCGAGCGCGCCACACGCGAAGTAGTCCAGGAAGGTGAGTGGTGCGGCGCCATTGCACAGTATATCGTTGACGCACATGGCTACGAGGTCGATCCCGATGGTGCAGTGCTGGTTCATCTTCTGTGCAATTCGCAGCTTGGTGCCCACGCCGTCCGCCGCTAGCACTAGCACCGGGTCCTGGAGGACACACTGATTTACAGTTGAGAACAATTTACAAAGCCAACAAACAAACAAACATGTGCTGTAGTTTAAGTATAGCTATAATTTAAGTAAGCTAACTAAGCTATAGTTTAAGTTTTATCAACCTATTCCGTCCTTGTGAACAAAGGGAGTGTGCATATATTTCAATCCATGACGGATAGAGCTAGCCAGGCAGATTGATCCAGTTATATTATGAAGACTTTCAGGTGTGGTTTTTGTTGAAAAGGTTTTTTTTAGTTATACCTTATACTCTTGCTCAACAGCCTTCAGTTGGAAACATCCCCCGAAACCGCCGAGCCCGCCCAAAACGCCTGATCTTGTTGTTGACCTGCAAATATCACGAAAAATTTACAATGAACAACAACAACATTGAAAACAAAATTGATAAACAAAATTAACTATTATATGATGATTAAGGGAATGGGCTAGTTTATATTAGAAGTTACAATGTCAAAATCATCAGCCTTTGCTAGTCCAAGGCTAGAAAACGGCCTCACTTAATGAGCGCCATAGCGGTCTGTCATCCACTCGCTATATTCAACACCTGCAAGCAGTCTATCGCAGATCATCCTACCTAACCACAGGGCGTTCTACACTCTGTTAACCTTAACTTTTAAAACTTTAATATAGCCTCGTAGAATATTTAAAACAGTTTGATCATAGACACAAGTGAACTTCCCGCCTCAATGTTAACTCCACTGTCTTTGTACAAGAGGGATTTCAGTAAAACCTTACTGAAAGCAACCTCGGACAAAAACAATGTACGAGTCAGTGGAGCTCATTCCTTCTTCATTGATCCTAATCTAGTTACTACATATGGCGCTAGGTGTCGCCACTTACCTGACAAACGTCTTGTTTAGGAATTCCTCAGTGAGTTTCCGTCCCTATATGGACCCGCTGTCTATGTACGAGAGGGATTTGGTAAGAGAACATTCTTATGTAGTTTAGACGGTTTAAGGTGTTGCCACTTACCTGGCTAATGGCTTGATCATGGACACAAGTGAATCTCCCGCCTCAATATCGACTCCACTGTCTTTGTAAGAAAGTGATTTCTGTGTAGGTAGCTCGCCCGTCGAGTAGGGGGCCACTAGGGGTGCCATCGCTTCTTTGAAGTTCTGTACCACCACTTGGTGACCACCTGTGGACATAGTAAGGAAGTCAGGGCTTTCAAAATTTACATAATTTATTTACTATAAGATTACTTTCGTGGTTTATCAAACACAAGTCTCATTTCCTCTGTCAAACCACGTGGTTTGACAAATGCCCATCATTGTCACGTGACAATGATGGGCATATGGCAATTCTAAGAACAAATAGTTGGATTCATTCATTTACAGTTTTTGTTTCAAACAATGAAAGAGCGAGAAGGAGCTTTGGGAAGCTGTTCTTATCTCTTTCGCCTGCAACTATACTAACTGAACATTTACAAAGGCATCATTGAAAAGGAAAAAACCCACAACGGAATCAAAATATTTGCAGAAATCAAGATTTACCAGCAGCGGGGACGGAACCAGCAAGCTACGGCTTCTCAGGCGGACGTTCGCCCGCCGCGCCACAGAAGAGATAATTTTAAACTTGAATGTACGCGAGGTATACGCACTTGACCCACCTTCCCGGCCCATGTCCTCGACCACTCCTACGACCGCGATGCCTTCCACAGTTGACAGCAGAGTTTCTACCGCGTTTCCTTCTGCTATGACCACCATTCCAACGCCGCAGTTGAAGGTACGGAGCATTTCGAAGTCTGAGACTAGACCTGTGTGGATTATGAGATTGGTATCGGTGTTAAAAAGTCAGAAGATAAAGACGTCTGAAGGCATCTCATGTTCGTTCACATACAAAATATAGTATACAGGGCGTCCAATGGACATGCCACATGGAGGGAAAGTGCCTTGAATATTGTAGATGGAACATTTTACTGAAAGAAGACATTATAGATATTTAAATAATTACATGGTTGAACCGGGAATTGAACCCATTACACGAGAAAAATAATCATTCTGTAGCTTTATCATACCGATCGAAAGGCTTCATCATAAGGATTATTTTTTGCTAAATAACATAGTGTCAGAAATAAAAGGAAAACCATGAATTTTAACATTTGATGTGAAATTTAGTTCAGAAAAATTAAAAGCTGGCGTTGCTGTAAGGACATACAACTGACATTATCAGTACCTATTACTAAAAAATTTACCCACTTGAGAAGTACGCATCATTTCCCTATTATAATTTAAGAACATGATAAAATGATGAAGAGATACGTAATGAGTAGGTACTTATGCAACAAATGGAGCCGTATCCTGAGCCAAAAGACAAAATAAAAAGAAATAATCAACAGAGTGTGACTTTGTATTCAACAGGTAGGGGCTCATTTTGAGCATTTGATAAATAGATTGATTTTATATTAAAAATGGTAAAATTCATGGTCTTCCTTTTATTTCTGACACTATGTTATTCAGCAAAAAGTAATCCTGATAATGAAGCCTTTCGATCGGTATGATAAAACTACAGGTGATTATTTTTCTCGTGTAATGGGTTCGATTCCCGGTTCAACCATGTAATTATTTAAATATCTATGAATGCAGTTTAAATTGTTTTTTAAATTCGAATAATGTGTTCTTTCAGTAAAATGTTCCATCTACAATATTCAGGGTACTTTCCCTCCATGTGGCATGTCCGTGGGACGCCCTGTATAAGTTTTGTTCCCCAAAAAAAGCCTCATTTGTTTAACATAAATGTTTGCTTGACTACGTTGAAGTCTTATTTTCACAACGAAAAGAAATTCACCTTTAGCTTGCAGCCATCCAAAAATAGGCTTTATCTTAAACTTCAAAGCGTCCAGATTCACCCTGACCCCAGGGCGCAGTATCCTGGGAATGTTCTCCAATAATCCCCCTCCAGTGATATGCGCTAGCCCCTTGACTAGTCCGCTCTTGATAGCGGGCAGTAACTCGCGCACGTAGATACCGGTGGGAGCTAAGAACTCTTCACCGAAGGATTTGTTAGTTGCGCTGAATGGGGCTTTCTCGTTGTAGCTGTGGGAGAGACGCCATCATTTATTTTTTAAATAAGCCCATATGTGTGTCAGTCTGTACGCGTCTGTCAGTCTGTCTGTACATACGCCACACATTCAACAACAGTTTAAAATTAAAACTATCTTTCGCATGTGTGGAGTCTCTGACCAATGGACGTTCCAACATTCAATCTTTGGTTCTGCCCATCGGTAATTTAATTTCAATGTTTAGTATCAAAAATGTATCAAAACTTGACTACAACTACCTTAAACGATTGTTTATTTATTTAAAAAATTAGGTTAGTTTACAGTGAGTACACCAAAACTTACAAGGTAGGTATTTACATCTATACTAACATAATAAATTCGAAAGTAACTCGGTCTGTTACCTTTTCACGCCTGAACGAATCTTAATGAAATTTTGGCAGGGAGGTAAATGGTATCCCGGAGACGGACATAGGCTACTTGAAAAGCGTGGGTGAAGCCGTGGGAAGCAGCTAGTAATTTATAAATAAGTGATGAAGTAATGATGTAATAAGTTATGCACAAACCTCTAATAGAGGCCGACACAGCATGCTGTGTCGTGATATTGCGTAACTAGCTCCATCTACTCACCTATGACCCCCCTGTGCCATGATCTTCTGCACCAGACTGTATCCGTTGCTGTGTACGCCGGTAGAGGGCAGCGCTAGCACCACGTCGCCTGCCTTGATCTGATGGCTGAGAGGCAACTGCTTGTTGTTGTCGACGACGCCGACAGCGAAGCCGGCGATGTCGTACTTGCCGATTTCGTACATTGAAGGCATTTCTGCTGTTTCGCCGCCTGAAATACATGGGTTATTTTAGTAAAAATGATAACGTCGATCTTATTTGTGTGTTAAAGATATAACAAATCTATTAGAATCTATTGGATTTGGTACTTTTTTCACATAAGCGTTATGTTCGTGAACAACTGCGAGCATTCTCTTGACGCTACCACGAGGCATAAGACAGCTCGAACACCGAGATGTCTGAAAAACTCTAGTGTTTGAGGCCGAGATCCGCGAGCGCAGCGAGCCGCAAATCCTCACACTATGTAGCGAGCGTAGTGAACAGTATTCTCTCTTATTTAACGTATTCCACTGCGGTTACTTTCCTGTCACAGCTCTCTTTGTCTCTCATCTCATTGTCTTGAAAGTTTACTAGTTAGTTAAGGGCTCACCCAGTAAGGCACAGCCCGACAAGAGGCAGGCGTTAGCGATGCCCTGCACGATGCAGGCCGCCACCTCCACCTGCAGCCGCCCGCACGCCATGTAGTCCAGGAACGCGAAGGGCTCTGCGCCGGCGCACAGGATGTCGTTCACGCACATCGCTACTAGGTCTTGGCCGATTGTGTCGTACATCTCCATTATTTCTGCGATCTGGTGGAGAGACGTTTTTAGTTTTGTGAGGAATTGATGAAGCTGCAAAGCGGAGAATTGAGACAATTTGGCCAATCCGATTCACAAATCGGACAAGTTAATTACACTATGGAAAAAGCGAGTGAAACAGAAATCACAGGGCAAGTTAGCAGATCTGTTTGTACGCTCAAAGCCAAAAAACACTAAACAGCCAATGTTCAAAAACGTTTTCAAGTGTTAACGACGATAAATGTGTCAATATTTTTTGTTCCCAGGTAATATAGTTAGAAGGTTTTTGAATGTTCACTAGTTACCTTCAGTTTAGTCCCGACCCCGTCAGTCCCCTGCACTAGCACGGGGTCCTTCAGCGTGGGATCCATAGCGGACAGCTGGAAGAGACCGCTGTAGCACCCCAGTCTACCCAACACTCCTTTTCTGTGTGTACCTGGAAAGTATACAATTTTTAGTTTAGGGTGTCCTAAGCATTAATGAAATGAAACTTTATCCAAGCATACAGAAGCTAATAAAGTGACAATAAAGAAAAGAAAGAAAGACTTATATTTTACGGTAGGTTTGTTAGGTTTGATTTAGAAACAACCACACTCTACACACAAGCTACTAAGTGACAGTAAATTTATGGATATGTTTATAGTAAAATACCAATCACTTATTCTACTTTCTCTCGTATTTGACTTTTAATTTGTGGAGAACACCTTATTCATTTCATTCGATGAGACGACCGAGCGACGTTCAGCCATGTTGTGGAACGTCGGTTTCGCGTTCGTTCAACGATCGGCCTAGGCGTTTAACTGAATAGCACCGTTTTGAGGGCCTAGCCATTCTACAAACGGTCTGATTATACGACCCGTCGGCGACATACATTTTGTTAAAACTCTACATACATACCAGTGGCAATCGGCTCAATTTGCCGCACCAATGTCGCCGCTGCATCGATGTCTACTCCACTTTGAAGGTAGGATAGACCGTTGATTCTGAAACCATGGGATTCTTGTATCTATTGACAGATGGGTAGATACTAATATCGTTTGGCTTGACTGTTGGGATGTTGATTCAGGCAACGACTCGAGCTCGTCATGGTTGAACATTATTTGGTGGCTCAGAATGTGTGTTGTCATCATTATCTTATGTAGAATGAAAACTTGTCTCAAGTATATGATCGTTATTTCCATGCATCAAACGTCACTTCTTTCATGCTTGGAAAAAGTATAGAATTTACTAGTCATGCAGATAAAATTAATCTAAATTAATCGTCGATAACAGAATTTGCATGAAGAATCTGTCAAAATTTTCAAATTTCTGTTTCAATTTTTTTTAAGGTGCTATTGAAGGTTTGTTATGTCCATCGGTGGACTAATATAGGCTGATGCTGATGATGATGATGATTGAAGATTTGAAAGGAACTAAAATAATCCAAACAATCAAACGACATGACAATGGTAGTGATTCTGTTGACACAAAACCTAAACTAGCTTAAAATTGTTGCCGTCTCTTTTTTTTCGATTGAAATAAGGGGACAGTAAACATTTTTAGGGTATTTTAGTTTAGGTTTTGTGGCAACAGAATCACTAGGTACCATTATCTATTTAGCAAAGTACTTATTACACACTAACGTACTTTTTTAATAATCATTCGTGCGTTTTTTATTAAAACTATTTTAATGAGGATAAAAAATTGATACATACTTTTAAAAAATTATGAGATGCTCATTATTTTGTCAACAGAAAGTGTCCAAAAGAACGCAGTAAATACGCTCACAAAAGCAGGATGTATCAATGAAATACCAAACAAAATACAAAACAATGAGAGTTTATTGTCACACAAAAAGCTTACAGACACTACTTGCAAAGGAAAAATTAAGCGTAATGCACAACAAATACAGTTCATAATGAAAACCGAGAACAGATCTTACCAAGCTATATTCCTTAGCAAGCTAGGACAAATACAATATTAGTATAGTAATGGAATGAAACCCCATGCGTCCGCGTTATTCACTGAAACAAAACGCATGTTTAGAGATCAGAGAATGAGTAAAGTTTCGGTTGATGTGTAATCAAAACAGGTGATATGAATTTCATAGATATAGGTGATTGACACGTTTTAACTCCTAGAGTCGTGTAGAGCCTGCAGAGGGCTTTGTTTTACGACTTCGGTAGACTCGCATAAGCCCTAATTAGGGTCTACCATAGTCGTAAAACCAACCCCTGATTTGTGTCCAAACGAGTGCAGGGGTGGGGAAATAAGTGGATTTATTATTTAGAAAGCGTGATGTAAAATCATACTGAGCTGTAGAAGGTAAGTAGCTGTAATGTGTAAAACTCAAATTCATCGCATATTCACTGTAAAAGCTCACACAAAAGAACGTTGTGCTGCCATGTCACGACATGACAAACAAGTTAGTGGTTAGAATATACAGTGTAAAGTTGAATGCTCAGTTTATGAAGACACCAATGATGTCGCACACCTCGAAAGCACCAGCACAGCACAAAAGTTGGCATTCAAATGTAAGATTTGCCATCTAATCGAAGATCGAAAGATAACGAATTAAAGACCATATTTGAATGAACTTTTAAGCATTCCATAACGAGAGACTTCGTTAATATACGATAAGTTTTACAGTCAAAAAAGTAGACTTACTTAGAGAAGGCTCTGTGGGCGATGTCCTTCCTATACTGCGCGCCAGGGAAGTCAATGATCTTGGCGCCGGCGGTGGCCTGCGCCGCGGCGGCACGCAGGCTGCAGGCGCGCGCGCACACCAGCAGCACACGCCCGCCCCAGGTGACGAGAGAACCGTTGGCTCCGCGGGCGACGCCGCTGTGGAATACTACGAGGCTGGGGTTGGACTGCACTTGGGATAGACCTGGAATTAAAAATAATCATGACGAACCACTCTTGAAATAACCTTTATATGTTTTCATAGAAACAACGTGTTCGAAGCTGGGGATAGACACTAGAGCTCTTAGGCAAACAGCTCTGCTAGCTTTGGGGTTATACCTTGTGAAAATGTAGGATTTGGCTAGACGTGACCAATGGCATCATCATATGAGCCCCGTGGGCCAGAGTTTCGCCGCCGTTGTGCCATTTTGGATGAAAGTGCGATTTTTCGGCGTTTAAAATTTTTGCAAGCCGCATGCGTATTTTTTGCCAAAAATTTACGATAATCGCCTTCCGCATCCGCATTAACCCCCGCATCCGTTTTCGTATCAACTCCAGCAGTTAGCGGTAAGTGCAGCTTTAACCCACTTACCACTGATGACGCATCCCTTGGTAGAAGTCTCAGGGTAGCCCTTAGATGCGATGACGACGCCGACTGAAGCCAGCTTCGTGTTCCACGACACTTGCAGTTGTTTTAGCGTTCCGTTCACACATGCCTGAAACGAACGAATATTATAAAGATCTGTGATGTACTTCTGTTTAGACAGAAAATGTAATGTCTGTTCAAATGTCATAATTTATAATCTTTATGTGCATGAATGAATGTACAACACAGTTCATAATTTTAAATAAATCCAAATCGGACTAATAGTCCATAATGTCTAATGTAAAAAAATCACAATATCTAATAAAATCTATTTAAAAATTAATAAAGAAAAAAACAATAACTAAAACCATTTTAAATAAATCCAAATAAAAATTTGTAATCGTTGCCTGTTGCGTTGTAATGTGAGGCAAAATCATTTTTTATTTATTTATTTAATAAAAAAAATACAATAAGATGTAAAACAATTAAAATAAATAAGTTGGTCGAAAGTCGATCAGTTTTAAAATATTCTTTTACATCATAAAAAAACATTTTTCTAGAATTCAATTTTTTTGTTTTTTGTTGAATGCCTTATTTTTAAAACTATTCGGTAATTTATTGTAGATAGTAATGGCATGATAATAGAGTTCTAGCCGACAATGCGGGACGTATCAATCTTATTTTGTGTCTTGTATGTCTATTCAGGACTTCAGATACCACGTGAGCGACTTCAACCAATAAAGCAATTTCCTAGTTTATCAAGCAACAACTCGACGTTGACCTAAACTTTTGCAATATTTAACCTTTAACAATACAGATATCTCCATAAAGTTTTTTCGATAACGGTTACCAAGTGACAGTAGATTTGTGAGAGTTCATTAGCTTTTTGATACCGGGTTAGCGGAGTTAGTAACAGTAATTGTCAGCATACCGAAATAGGTGTAGAAATTGTGACCATGTAAGACTTGTGACAGGTTTCCACTGAGGTTTTTTTTATTTCATCTTGACTTGACTTCTCTGTTACTGGCAATATGTATTTGAAGTTTTTACTAGTAGTTTATAGTACGTAAGCCCTCGCCCACTAAGAAATTTAATAACTAGTAATATCCGAAATATTTTAAGCCAGTTTTTCTGATACGTGGCTGCTTATGACATGTGGCACTGTTGACATTGTTATTACATCAATATACCTCCATAATGGTGTAGAGATCAGACTCGAGCAGCGTCATGAGGACCTGTGTCTCAGGGTCTCCGAAGCGACAGTTGAACTCCAGCGTCATCGGTCCTGACTTGGTTACCATCATACCGGCGTAGAGAACACCTGGGGACAGTGGAACATACTATGGATAAGTATTCGGTTTTAAATAGAATTCTATATAGATGTTTTTGTAAATATAGGGGTTTGAAAACCAACGAAATATTGGAAATATGTTACGGCACTGGTCGCGAAAGTGTGAAACAATTTGTGGTTTTGACAGCATTCATTTATCATTTTATTCGTGTTTAGTTTTTTCGAACTTGTATTTGCACCATTCGAAATATCGAATTTCTTGCCGTTATGCGTTGTTGAGGTTAGTGCTTGTTTTTAGTGACAAACTTGTTATTTTCTGTTAATGTTATCAGATTTTGAAGTTTTTTTATTCATAAATTGTTGACCCAATATATTGCTTGGCTGCTGGCTTGGATTATAGTACCGAGGTTTTGTATAGGTTTCGTTTATATGATTATTTAAGTATCAGTTATCTACCAGATACACCAGATATAAATAACACAACCTGCTTATTTAAGGGCGAGATGATGCTGTGTGATGTCCAGCATTAATAATTAACAGTACTTTCAATGCTGTTTGTGGAATTCTGAACCTTATACGCGCCGGAATAGGTTGTATTTGCTGGGCCTATTTTGCATGACGCGAAGACCACAGCGTAGTCTAGTAGATGCGCAGATGTTGAGTCTTAAGGGGCCTGCGGATGATGATTTGCCCATACAAGCGTACTACCAAAATGATTTGTAATTCGAGTATATTTCCACCATATCATGTTGTTTTTTGTATTCGAATAGTATATATCGAGGTCCCTGGTTGTTTTTTTCTTAATAATACACACCAAAAATTAACTCGGCAAACTACAAAATGTACAAACGTACCTATTTTAGATATATTTTATAGTTCAGACGTAAAATATTGTTTCTATTTGCTGCTAATTAATATTTTTTACACTCTACTTTTCGCAATAAAATCTCAGTTACCAACGTAATCCATTGCGCAGTGAAATTTCCCAATACCTGTCCTTTGGCCTTTTCTTGATAAAATCCAATTCACTCCAGTAATAACCAAATAAGTCGGATACAATATCAGTTAAAGTTAACGGGAGCTTGTTTAATATAAACATTAAACATACTTATCACAGTTATCACGGACATTATGCAGTAGGAGACAAAGAAAAGAGTTATCGGGATAGACACGGGCGATAGATAGAGTAGGTAATTGACCAAGGGACAGGTTATTGTAAATCGCAATGTTCCTATCTATTTACTAGCCAAACTCGATGTGTTATATTTGTAAACGGACCGCCTATATACTTAACCCAAAGTTCACTCTGTTGCCGTATTTTTTACTTGTCGATTTAAGATGCATCATTAAAAATTGCTTACAATTACAGCTGAAACTCAACGCCAAAAACAAAACTCAGTTTCAGATTTTTGTGTCGTGGTTTGTTTACAAATCTTTCACGTCAAGTTTTGGTCAACTATTCTGAGCTACGCAAGTTATAAAAGATATACCAACCCATTAATTTACCGGACCAACCGAACCAATTACTTTTCGTAAGTACTCTACTATTTTGACATCATCATCAGCTCTCTCCAAATCGTAAGTAGGTACTTATTCGTGATTCTGGTGGAATTCTGACATAGGCTACTTGTCCACCAGAAAACGCAACACTGCGTAGGTAAGACGCGAATCGTGTGCAAAAATCAAGATTTTTTCAAATTAAAAGAGTATTGTTCAAGCAATCTCACTAATATTATCAACGTGAAAGTTTAGGTGGATGGATAGATAGATAGATGGATGTTTGTTCCTTTATCACGCCAGAACGGCAAAACGGATCTGGATGAAATTTGGCACAGAGATAGATTATAGTCTGGAATAGGACATAGGCTACTTTTTATCCCGCAATTCCTACGGGAACGGGAACTACGCGGGTGAAACCGCGAGGCGCTGCTAGTCATATATATTTATTTTGGCGAATCTGTTATTGCCCTGCCTTTGCTTTATTTTCAAATATAAAAATCAAGTCAGTACAGTAAGTCATATTGGTTCGGCAAATATGTATCAAAATTGTTTTTTTTTTTCATAAAACATATTATGCAACTAATCAAAAAACTATCTTGGCGCTTTTGTACAGAATGAAATGGAATATTGCATATGACGGATAGAGGTCCTGAGTTTTACCATTATACAATTCAAGTTAAATATTCAGTTGTTAGGAAGATATGACCGTCCGTCAAGGTGTATTAACACTAGCATGGCCCAAGACGCACGTGTCCAACTGCAGCAGCTTCAGGCAGCAGTGACTGCGTTAAACTAACTTAACTCGTTGGTCATCTATCGTCGCTAATCTGACTAAGTGACGTAACTAACATGATGGTTATTTTACAGAATAAGCTTTTCTGTTGAGAGTGGCATGCAATTGTGATTGTAAAACGCATATGTATGATCGATTAATATGAAAATGCACACCAATAAACTTCAAAATAAGGCCTTTCTGATAAAGTGCTTTGGCTATTATTTTTATAATAGGTTACTTCAATAAATTAATTTAACGTAGATACGTCACTTCGTCAGAACTTCATTTAAAATTTTTCGGCTTCAAATTTCAGATAGGTCTGGGTATGTTTTAAATGAAATTCTTTAATTTTAAATCAATTACAGTTTAATCAAACAATTAAAGGTGGGTTCAATAAATCACGATGGCGTACTTCGTACGTTACAACTTACTTAGTAATTATTACTAAAGGAACAGTTTTTTTCTTATAAATCGAAATGAGATCTATCGAAGATTATCTTTGAGCAGGTACTTAGTTTATTGATAAGTTACTATTTTTATATAGTAGGAAGAATAGAATATTAACATTAACTCCAACAAAATACCGATAAAAACAGTTATGTCTAAGATAATAAAAACTTTTCAAAATAATAATGACAATTAGGTAACACGTTCTACGTTTCACGTTTAGACTAAGAGTATGTTTAATTATTTCGTTAATGTAATCAGTCTTACTTAATTTAATTAAATCATTGTTATTTATTAGCTAGTAACGAAAAATAGGGTATTTTGCGTTAGTGTTTCTCTTTCTACGCAAGAATTATTGACATTTTATTCATTCAATCAATGAACATTGCTTTGTAAATCATTAATTTAATCAAGATGTGGAAGAGATTTATAAAAATTCACGTGCTCGGACAATCTGATGACCGGCGTATCACCAGTGGTTAGCGAGACCAAATCTTCGTACTTTTCTTTTGAGATTTTTGGTTGCGTCTCATTGAGAGAACTAACTCCAGCGTGCAGCAAATGGGACATAATTTCTCTTCAACGTCAAAGATCTGTAACATGTGTAACATGCTTCTTTAAGGCTTGTTTTGAAGAACAAAGTGGTGGGATCTGTTTTAGTAACTGAAAATTCCGTCATTTCGGTCCAGTTTACCTGAGATCCAACATCATCTTTTCACACTGAGAGTAGGCGTAAATCAGCTGACAGTTTTTTAAAATTGAGAAAATCTGTGTGTTCTAGGACTGTGACATGGTATGGTTTGCTTCTTCTAGCCAATTTAAATATTGGCAGAAGCTGCGCAGGCACAAAAACATCTCCAGTTTTCTTTAGGGCGTAACTGATTGCACTGTGTGCTGAATCCCCTTCGCTTTGACCGTGGTTTGGCAGAGAGAACCGTAGCGTAATTTCTTCAACACTTCTGCAGTTATTGATGACATACATCAAAGTTGAAGCTACAATCGAATTACGATTCGGTCCACTGCATCCATCCGCAAACAAATAAACGAAGTTTAAGCCGTTTTCATCACTTTTCTTAAGAAAAATATGTAGTGCCGTAGACACTTCTGATGCTCCTCTTTTGCCCTGGCCTTCATGCCAAGTGAAACAATAACAATCTTTTGGGGTCATATCATAAATTGTTAAGTTGTTAGTAGACAAACACCTCTTATAAAATACCGCATTTTCGTTGGAAATAGGTAAGTATATTACCTGTTGTAGATCGAAGGTTGCACACTGTGCAATTTGCGGAGCTTGTTTTGACTGCTGCTTACACTCAGCTCTTTTCGCCCGAAACAGTTTCTTTTCTTCTTGATGTCTGTCGTACTTTTCTTGTAGTTTAGCCTTGACCTCTTCGTTCCCTTCACGAAACATCATGCATAAGCTGCATTGATCCTTACGAGACGTAAGGAGTAGTAGACGTAACTGCACTTACGACTTGTTTGAACAAAATCTTGTATGGATGAAAATCATACTAAACGTCGTAAGTGTACTTACGACGTTTAGAATAATTCTTATTTTAAAGAACTGTAGATACGTCACACATACTTCTAGACCCAGGATGAAGATACGGATACGCCGATTAGACAGAACGGTGCGTCTTCAAAAGTAGAAAAAACCAACATAAAAAAAGTCAGTTACGCCAAAATGTTGGTTACGTCACTTAGTCAGATTAGCGACGCTATGACATATTCTACCGCTTGGGTGTTTTCCTAGCTTAGGGTCAACTCACAACGAGAAGCGCCGCTGCAAGCACTTTGATTCAAAATATAACTTTATTTACTACTCAAAAAGATTAAAATTGGCGCAGCGTGGCGCAGTGCGGGGCCGCGGGGAGGTTACGTATCATATCAATAAAATTTGAACCTTTTTGCCTAGTAAATAAAGTTATGTTTTGATTCACATTGCGCGAAGCGTCGCATCTCGGTGTGCGCTGACCTCTTTGAGTGTTTTTCTGAGCTTAGTACGTCTAAGCGTCCAAAAACACCCTGGAACAACAATTTTGTCATCTCTTACGTCACAATGTAATCCTCTACTTGCGTATGTCATTGCCCCCTGACCCTAATGTTTACATTCACTAATCTATACTACCCCTGATAATAATGGACAAACATTTCAGAATTTGCGTCAGACTAAATTGTGCCCTGACGAGATGGCAGTACGGTAAAGTTTGCAGTGAGCTTGTTGTTTACATAATGATTATATTGTTGGGTCTGTAAGATAAGGTTTCAGGCGTCTATATATTTTTTTTATGCTGTTAACATCTCAAAGACTGTTAGAGATTCCCAAGCGGCCAAAGTACTGGGTCTGTCAGAGATAAGGAGACAACTCTAGAACAGAAAAATCTGTAAATCATGTAAAGTCATTAAGGGCCCTCCTTAATGACCTATGACGCTATTTTATATTTTATAGGAATTCGCGTTCATAGGCGCGCCGCGGGACAAAGCAGAGCGGCGTAAGTGCAAAAAAACAAGTTTTGCGTATTATCTAAAAAATAATAGTAATTTTGAAAATCTAACACACGCCGTCTGCTTTATATTCAGTAAACAAGTTACTGAACAAGGTATCAAGGTTTATTTTAGTAAAGTAAGTTTTATTTTATGCAATGAACTTTACTTTACTCTGACCCTAAATTAGCGGCGTGTGTCCAACACACAGACAGGAAGCAGAACTCTCATAAATTAATGATAAGAAACGCAACAGATGCAATAATTGCTATATATCAGAACCATCAGTAGTCTAGGCCAAAAACTCATAACTTAGAAACAATGTAGCAGCGATTGAGACAAATTTATAGGGTTTAAAAGTGCCACTTTCTGGGCAGTGGCCTATTGTATTATGTACTATTAATACTTAATAAGTTTGTGGGTGGTTCGCAGGGGTTGGCGCGAGATAAAAAAAAAGTGTTTTTTATTTTTATTTTTTCTTCGTTCCCCAAGCAATAAAACTAGCGAAAAAGTAATTTGCCGCAAATCGTAAACCATATTCTATGAACTTATGAGAAAATAAACTTAGATTCATTTGTATTCTGGGAGCGTTTGGCAAAATGTAGATTTTCAGCACAATATTTCGTATTTTCCTAAATGCTCCAAACATACCAGTCTGTCCAGTGGACAGTTGCGATTGAACTTTTGACATGAAATTTAGATGTTTCACGCGGTACGTTCATACAACACAGAGCCTAAGACATTTAATATAGACCTTACACCTATGGCAATAAAGAACATTGTAGGCAAACGGTAACTGATAACGTACACGCGTCAAGCATACCAATCTATACTAATATTATAAACAGGAAAGATTTGTTTTTTGTATGACTGTAACGAACTAACTTAAAAACAACTGGACCAATTTCAATTCTTTCACCATTAGAAAGCTTACTTTTCAGGGAGTGGCAAGCTATGTTTTATCCTGGAATTTCCACGGGAACAGGAACTACGCGGGTGAATCGCGAGGCGCTGCTAGTGTGTAATGTAAATACGCGCAACCTTCATTTGTGCTACGTGTAAAATTTTTGAATGCTTTAACAGTTCCATTGGTTTATAGGTAAAGACTAGGGAGGTTAGTCAGAACATAAGTGCAATAGATAGATAGACAATAAAAACATGGCTATAAAAATAAATAATGCTGGACAATTCACACAGCATTATTAGCCCCAAGCTAAGCAGAGCTTGTGTTATGGGTATGAGATAACTGACGTACATACCTAATACAATACAATACCCGTGTATTGTAGATATTTTTTATTATACATAGAGAACGACAAACATTTGTCCCAAGGCGGTAATCGAACCCGCAACCTCCTGCTTCGCAAGCGAACCTTCGCTCACCTTGCCACAGAGTTTGTCTTAATTATTATTTCTTAGAAAGTACGTGTTAAAAGAAACTGAACGAACTTCCGACTAATAAATAAATAAAATAATAATAAATATTGCTGGACAATTCACACAGCATTATCTAGCCCCAAGCTAAGCAGAGTAATGAGTGCCATAGCACCCTGTCTTCCTTGCTTGCCGCATCCAGCATCTGCCGGTAGTGTTTCGCAGACAGTCATACCACCTGGTACCCCAATTTGGACTTTATAACCGGTTTGTGAATGTGCCCGTTTGTTTACCTAAAAACCTACAACTATAGGAAATTTCCAATCCCGAATAATCGCCAATATCGCACTTTGCTTCAATAACAAAAGTAAGATGATAACAAAGTCAATGTCAAACTGTTAAAAGTAAATAAGTCGTAAGAGTAATGGAGGATCCAGGAGGTCCTTTATTTATAGATCTCATTTATCACGATCGACGCAATTATGGATCCTGTAGGTCCCTTATTTATAGAAATGATTTATGAGTTCCACCAACGCAATTATTTTATGAGTCAGAGAAGCTCACTTGTCGAGATGAGCACGCAAAGAGTAGACCCCTCATTTTAGTAGGTATTCTTGAAAACATTTCCAAACTCGATCACATTTCTAACTTCAATCACACCAACAACTCCAAGGTCCGTATTTTAAAAGTTTGCTCAGTCATCGATCTAAGTATACTTGGGTGATGCTTAAACCATAGAAAAGCGTTACTCAATCATCTATTGATAACTGAGCAAGCTTTCATATTACGGGCTTTAGTAGGAATGCGAAAGACTGCAGGCAGATGCTGGATGCGGCAAGTTGAAGACAGGGCGCTTTGCCGCTTTTAAGAGGAGGCCTATGTCCAACAGTGGACTAATATCGACTGATGATGATCGACAACTCTAGCGCATCTTTAAAACACCAAATGGAGCTACAAAATAAATATGAAGGAGATGTAGCAGAAGGTCGATCATTTGGTATCATAAAATTTCACCCAAAACCGATCGCATTTGTAAGCTAAGTGCGCTTCCGTCATTGAGAACTGTCAATGTCTAGAAAGTTAATTCACTCTCATTTGCTGTCTCGTGTCGAATGACGTTTTATCAGTCATGTCCTAATGCTTTACCGATTCGATTTTTTATGACAATCGATTGTGTTTGTTAAGAAGTTGTAATCGATTTTGTTATTCTTGCTTTATTTTGTATTATTTTACATACCTTGTTCAGGTATCTAAATAACTTTATTTTTGGAATCAAAACATGTAACAGAATAAAATATTTTTATTTTTGTTTTATTTGCTACTTGCTTCCGCCCGCGGCATTACACGAGTTTTTTCGTGATAAAAAGTATGACAGATTGAGTTACTGTGGTAAACTACATATAATTACTGTAATATTTTCTAATGAAAAATAAAATGAAATTCTATATTTTTTCATGGAAAAATCGTAAAATTAAGTAAAATTTGCGTTACATACTATATTGGCTCGATAGGAATCGAAACTTTCGTAAGTTCCCATATTTTTCGAGACCACAGATTCGCACCTTTATCTGTCAAAAGTGACTGTCTATGAAATACTTCATTCTGTCATTCAGTCTTCTTTCACTCCCCTGTCAACAATTAGGGATCTTCTATAGTCGTGCATGTGTCAAACAGCAAATAAATGAGAGGACGGGGTTTCAACATTTTAATGGGTGGGATTCCAATAATGTTCAAGGAATTGTTCACGGTTTTCAGTTCGGTTTGCCACAACCAGCACCGTTTCTTGGACGCTCCAAAACATAAAATTCCACTCACCAACATATTTGATCCCCTCAGCTTTCAGTCCATCCACAGCTCTCTGCAGCACTTGGTCCTTCACGTCTGCCAGTTGATCGGGTGTGATGAGAGGACAGGGGGAGTACGCCCCCATGCCCCCCGTGTTAGGTCCCGTGTCGCCGTCGCCGATGCGTTTGTGGTCTTGCGCGGGCGGCATCATTGAGACTGTCTCGCCGTCCGTGAACGCTAGGATCTGGAAATCAGATTTGTAGGTTAGATTTTTGTAAGTATGGAAGCCAAAGTCGCAGTGCCAGATTTTTATTTTAAAGAAATGGAAAATGTTTAATTTTATTATTTACTCCGAGATGACAATACTTAAATATACACTGGCATTAACAACGCGAAAGTTTGGCTGGATTTACGAGTAAGTTCCACAACCACGGAACAAATCGGCTGAAATTTTATTACATACATATACATAAAATTTAGGGCTAGACTTAGACTGAAAATTTAGGTTCTAGTAAGTACCTTTTATCCAAACTTAATATTTTAAATGCGAAAGTGTGTTTTTTTCTTTGTTTGTCCTTCCTTCGTCCTAATTAAGCAAACAATCAACTTAATTTTGGCATTGAGTTAGTTGGAAGGATGGAGAGTAATATAGGCTACTTTTTGTTCTGGTAAAACATTAAATTCCTATGGGAAATTTATGGGAATAATCCTCCTAGAAATGTGAAATTCTAATTTAATGCGGGTCAAACCGCGGGGAACAGCTAGTATATATAAAAATATTATTTGACAATTATAATTTATGTACTTACCTGTATACATAAAGTATTACTATTCGGTATTGTTATAAGTTATATAAGTTTGAGATTTAAGTGTGAAGTGTGAAGTGTGAGATTTAAGTTTGAGATTTAAGATATATAAGTTTTGTATCATCTAGATTTAAGAGCTGTGGATTTTGTTCCTAAATAAATAAATAAATAAATAAATTCTTGTAGAACAAGCTCTGTGTGCAACTACGCAAAAACTCCTAGCCATCCTATATTGACATTTGAACGCCATTGAAATGACTTTCAAGGCCATATAATGGCTTTAAAATGTCAATTAAAGGATGGGTGTTTTTTGGGAAATCGCACAGCACACAGGTTACTTTGGATATAGATGATGTTGAGAACAAATTTACCAACTAGGAAAGATAGGATAAATACTTAAAAATGATGGACAATCCAAACAGCATCATCTCGCTCCAGATGACGATTTATTTTATCGTATTTCAATAAAAATGATGCAATTTACAATCAAAGGCAACAAGCATTCAATGTTGTAATTAGTTTGTTTTTTGCTCACTTACGATAGGCTTATCAAACGATGCTGTAAGAAAAACATCATCATCTGCAGGGTAACCTTTACATAGGTACTGTAAGAGCCTCCTAAAGTCAGGCTATACTACACAAGTATAGATAATACTTCTACACTAATATTATAAATGCGAAATTGTGTTTGTTTATTATCTGTTTGGTTGATTGTCCTTCCTTCACGCCCTAGCTAAGCAACCAATCAACTTGATTTTTGGCATGGAGTTGAAAGGATGGAGAGTAACATAGGCTACTTCTTATCCCATAAATCAATTCCCATGGGACAGAAACAACCTTAAACAACGCGTGCGAAGCCGCGAGCAGCAGCTAGTAAATATATAAGTAATGCTGGACAATTCACACAGCATTAACTAGCCCGAAGCTAAGCAGACATAACACATATGGGTTACTTAAACATTACACAGATATTTTTATCATACTACATAGAAAACATCCAGAGAACCCAAACAAATATCTGCAGATCGTACAAATATTTGTCCCGAGGCGGGAATCGAACCCGCAATCAATCACGACGTTCTTAACTTTCGATTCCGAAGAACAGCATACAACTCCCACATTCAATCATGAAAACTGAATAGTTTTAATCATAAGATTTAGGTGTCCGGTTCAAGACCAGCAGTTATTTTTAATATAGCCATGACCAAGCGATAAGATATTTTTCATTGGACCCCAATGGACATTTTTTATATCATAAAGACTTGACCCTATATTGATATCGAATTATTGTTCGACAGATAAACATAATTAAAATTATTTACTAAAGTTGTTTGTCCGCGTGGAATTGCGATCCATCCAACTTGGATGGATACAAGATATTTCGTAGTTACCTACGTAGAAAGTAATTATGTTATTTATGTACATATTTATGTAATAGTACAGATAGAATAATACTATACTAGTACAGATGCCTCATCTCTAAGTAAAAAATGTGACGCTCTTCGGACGAGATCTATGCGGGCGAACCAGTTATTGTTTTATAGTGCAAGACTTTGCCTTCAAGATTCCAATGAAAAAACGCAACCTTCCACTACTAGATGTCGTAAAAAACGCAACCTTCCTTGCAAAAAAAGCTATAGCAAAGAGCAAAAGAAGTACCTACATCATCTGTGAAAATTTCAACTGTCTAACTATCACGGTTCATGAGATACAGCCTGGTGACAGACGGACAGCGGAGTCTTAGTAATAGGGTCTCGTTTTACCCTTCGGGTACGAAACCCCAAAAAAAAGGTGGGGAATTAGGTAACCGCCAATCGTACTTACCTAGACCATTTTCGATGAACCCAGGTTTCACTTAGATTCATTGAACTTTTTTGTAAAAGGAAAAAATGAAATGTAATTTCGCGGTATTGTAATACGTACCGAACCACCTAGGAAGGACTAACTCGGCAAGAAGGAGATGATTTCTAATCAAGGATACTAATTATTCATTTAATAAGTAAATGAATACGTCTACTACGTCCAGTAACAACTAACCAGTCATGCAGAAGTTTTAGGATATTGTGTTGCCGCCCACAGCTTGATGGCATCATTTACAAAATAACGTTCGTTGGTTAGTGAAACATAATGCTTGTTCCTAGGGTTTTCGAACTAAAAAATTTGCATGTGGCAAATGACAAAAGAATTCTTTTGTCATTTGCCCTGAAGGCAGTCTCAAACTGGGGCGAGGCAAATCGTGTCTACTTAAATACCTCATGCTCATGCATTTCATGTTAGAAAACCAAAGCAAAATAGCTGAAAACTCACCGAAACCTCATCCCCCTCCAGAAGCTCCTCCACCACGACCGTCTGACCCGCGCTCCCGTACTTGGCATCGGTGAGGATCTCGTCTACTGCCGCGCAAGCCTCGTCCTTGGAAGTCGCGACTACAACGCCTTTGCCGGCCGCGAGGCCTGATGCCTTTACTACGAGGGCTGGGAATGGTGCACTGTAAGAAGATATTGTTAGTTTAAAACAACAAAACAAACAAGGATTGTAGGTAACCCGCTTACATTCAGAGTGAAAAGCTTGTGTTAGATTTGCAAAGGCTAAAGGAGAGCCACCAGAAGTGTTACAACTTCAACCTATATGTAGGGATACGTATGGTAAGCGGCGGAACGTAAATTTTCTTAGAGTTGGACGCATTTCGCCCTACGTTGCATTTACTGGTAGAAATACATGTCATTCGTAAAGACTGGTGTTGGCTTTTCCACTGGATATGTGCTATGTAACTAAGTAGTTGTAGTAATACAGCCAATAGGACGCTTTATGGATAAACTATGAAAATCTAGCATACCAACCACATAAATGAATCGAGATAGAAGCAAAATGTGTATGTAACTTGCGTGGCGATATTGGTGTAGTGTATATTATGTCGAGATAGAAGCAAAGAGTTCATGGATTTGTATTAAAACCGAGCGTGTAACATTTTGCGTAGGTACTGTGACGTAACGAGTGTAATTTAGTTACGTACAACGTAGTGTACAACATAAGCCGCGTGAAAACGATTCAAAAGCATCGATTAGCTCGCGGCAAAACGATTTGTCCGGTCGATCACCTTCGTCGTTAATCAAATTAAGGACATACTTTTAACTTTATTTGCTTGACCAGAACTTAGATTTTATGTACCTACTGTCTTTTATGTATGACCGTCGATTTTTCCATCAATTATCTATATACATTATATAATATACATTGTTTTTTCACAATCCTTCTCTACTAGATAGATACGTACAAAGTCGCGAGCAGAAGCTAGCATTTGACTACAAGCCCATAAATAGTTCACACTAAATTGATAGGCACAAATTGAACAATTTAGCTTATCTAAACTCAGTGCATTCCAAGCCCTACCGAAAATATCTTGATTCAAACTGTGACTAAAATTGATAAACAAGTCAATTTAATAGTCGAAGCTGGAGCCAAGAATTTTGTTGATAGTTACGGATTATTGTTGACTTAAACGAGATCGGCTTCTTAATCGAACCTTTGTGTAATCGATAATTACGACCGACGACGTAATTCAGTAATTAAGCTAAGCATAGCCTTAATGCACTAACCTACTTTAGTTAATTAATTGCACTGATAGTGAGTGAGATATCGTATTCCGACTCCACTCATTTAAGAAGTTGGGCTGATAGGAGCCCTACGCTACGCGCAGAGGGTAATGCACAATATGCCTACTCCTTTGGCATTTATTTCATTTAGCTTGCAAGAAAAGCTCTTAGGCCCGTAGTAAGAAAGCTTCATCATCATCATCATGATGATGATGATGAAGCTTGAAAGAAAGCTTGCTCAGTCACAAATCTATGCTTGAGTGACGTTTATGCCATAGAAAATCGTAACTCAAGCATAGATCTGACTGAGCAAAAAAAAATTAACTGATGGTGAATGAACTGAGCAAGCTTTCATAACACGGCCTTAGATGAGTACAATTTTAAACATAATATAAGATATGGTATTACGTAATTGTTTTTTTTCTGGACTTAGTTTTTTGTCCTGGGCGTGCATTGCACGTGATAATTTTGTATTAGTTAATTTCAATATAAATTGGCATACCTAGGATGCACAATCATTTTTTTGTTCTTGCTGCTGCTTACACTGTTTGAATTGCGTAATTTTTCCGTCGGGATATAAGTAGAAACCTAAGGTTTTTTTTATAGTGCTTACCCTTTGGGTATCTTATGAAATGAAATAAGTTCCCAAAATTTTTTTTCTATTTCGGCGGGACTCGTAAGTAGAAACCTATTGAACGGTACCTGGGACTCGAGAGTAGAGACTAAATAAAAAGAATAAAACTTACGTTCTGATGAACTCCTTAGCGGCAGCTGCATCTGTGAACGACTTATGCCTGGCTGTAGGAATCTGGTATTTGTTCATGAAGGTCTTCGCCCAGTTCTTGTTGGCCTCTATCTCCGCACCAGCTTTATTGGGGCCGAAGCATTTTATTCCAAGGGAGGATAGTGCATCTACTATTCCATTTGCAAGAGGGTCTTCTGGGCCGATGGCGACGAGGTCGACTTTGTTGTCTTTGCACCATTTTGCTAGAGCCTGTTGGATAGATATTTTATTGACATGTGAGTTGGTTACGTTGCGTAGCAGGTGGAAGTTGACTAAAATGAATTTAGTGCTGTGGTCTTGTAAAAATGTATTTTTACCAGTGAGTGACAGAATAGTTAGCAGTATAATTTTATAAGTTAGTTTTATAAAATTCTATTGCCGACCTTCTTCTACGACTCTTCATAGTCACTGTGTGTCACACAGCTGTTTTCATGTTTACAAATTATTATTTTTTACTATCATCATCAAACTCAACCAATTATTGCCTGCTTGCATTTTGGTATAAAACAGGCAGCCTTTAAGTTAATGTATAATTTAGTCATAGTCATGCGTGTATACCATAATATTCAAGTGAGATGTCCAAAAACTTGAACACCAATAAATAAATCTTACTCCTTGACTCCTTGTCAGTGCACTTTAACAATTTCACTGATAGGTATTTGCAGAGAGACTTTCGGTCACATTTTTGGCAGCATTCAGAGATTTTGGGACAAACAAATTCAAAGCTTCAACATCCCATTTTTGTCTTATCACTAGGTTAGTTACATAATTTGTTTACATGCAAATCAACTCTCGGATTGACAAAGGGGCATGCCTCAGTTATCAATGCTAGCGGGGTTATCTATCACTGTCACTATTCTAATGAAATCTTTGTATGTAATATAGTCATACTTATAGGTAACCACTAAAGTTGTTGGTAAGACCCTCTGGTTCATTCATCAATGAGGTTTTCAAATTGCTTGGATGTCTAGGTGATAGGTATTACATGGCTATACAACTGCTTGGTTGGTTACTAAGATTTAAATAATTGCTTTTTAGCTATGTTCACCACCTTTCATAGTGATTTAAATTCGGTGGATACCTAAGAGATTTCTACAGGAATCCTGAGTTCTTATTAGATAAAAAAGATATGTTTGGAATTGACTTTCTAAAGATTCTTGACAGGTTGAAATAAACCAAAAGCAAGTAAGGAGGTACTTTTAACAAGCTTACCCTGAGGCAACCTACCTACAAGAATTGTGTACCTAAGTACCTATTATGTTCGATCTACCAAGGCTAAACATAATAGCTATGAGAAATAAAGGAAGTAAACAAAAAACACAGCAATAAACGTCCTAACTTTGTGCAAGAATTTTCTTAAAGAAATGTGTGTTCACTGCTGCTAACCAATTTTATAAAACCTAGCTTATTTACGCATTTAAAATGGTAAATCGAGAAGGAGCTTACCGGATAATCATTGATGTTTATGTCAACACATTCGACTTTGTTGGTAGTTGCGATGCCAACGCTGCCAGGCGCACAGAAGATTTTGGCCAATAAAGGGGACTCAGCTAGTTTCCAACACAAAGCATGCTCCCGGCCTCCACTACCGACCACCAGGATATTAGATTGCTTCATGTTCAAAAAGAAATAACACTTCGCTTGAAACGTTCACGTGTTTGAGCGTATTTGTTAATTTCCTGACACAATGTGTTTTGGAAACATGAAACGAATTTTACACGTTTACTATTTTTGTTGGATTTAAATGTTGTGGTTATTCGTAGCACATTCGTAGTAACAACTTACGTAGTTATTGTATACTGTTTGGTAATAACGAAAATATTAGGAGCCGCCCCGAGTACAGAACCACGCACGCGTAAACACACAAACAAATGAAAGAAAAATGACATTTGTTTGTATTGTATTGTTGTTGGGGGGGGGGGGGGGGGGTAAAGAGTTCTCTGAGTTGAGTAGCCAAATTTAACCTATGGCTATCACACGCTCCAACTGGCAACTGTCATTCTGACAGTAAGGGTCGCTCAAATATCGTCGTGTAAACGCTGAGTGCTGTTTCATGTAGACTCGCGAAAGACTGGCATTTACATCGACGACCGCTTGTCTGACGCGTTAAATTGGGTAGAATAATCATCTTAAAATTATTAGTAAGAATTTGGTTCACAATAATAGTTCTTAGCTTAAATAAAAGGTTTCACTTACTATAACTTATGTAACATTTTCTTACTATAACTTATGTAACCTTTTTCTTAGAATCTAAAATAGGTATATCATAGAGTTAGTATAGTACATAAAACTCTATGAGGTATATTCTCGGAACAATACAAGGCATCATATCGATTCCTGAATACGCTAAATTATTTTTATCGTAATGACTTCTACGTTGGATGCGTTGTCTGCTCGCGGATATCCATTAGGTTTATGGATATTGCAATGGCAATGCTCGTGCTGCCGCGCGAGAATATCATGAGCGTTTCCCAACACGACCTGTCATTGACTATGATTGATTACAGAGCATTCATAGCCGTGCATCAAGAGTTCAGTGAGAATGGACTACGACGCCCACCTCGTGAACGCGCGAGTTAACTTAGTACTAGCCAACTATACTAACTCTATGAAGTAGGTACTTACCTACGAAAGTAGAAAACAGTTAACGGCGATTTCGATTGCCACTAGTAAATCGTATCGTCTGAACTCTCGTCCCTGCGTCTGAAGTAGACTTTAATTTTACGTTCCATTTTACGTACCCACCATGTCAACCTTTCGAATGATTTCAGAACATTGATTTATTCCATATAGCCATAAAGTTAATGTACTAGCCAATATTAACGCTATGATTTATTCACTTAGATAAAATATTCTCGAAAATGAAACATGATGATAATTATTAGGTATAAGGCATGTCTTTGATTGATTTTTCCATTATTTTTTCTTGAAGAAGCCAACAGTAATACAAGAATCTGAAAAAAAGAAACGGAACGTATAATTTAGATACGTCAATATTATTTCAAAATGGCGAGAATTTTCCAATTGTCATTTTGTCTGTGATGCTTGCTCGTTGTACAAAACTCGTATTTAGTTCTATGTTGTAAAATGGCTGACACTGGTCTACGCATGAATTTTGTTGCACTAAAGAGGGCAGACCCATACGCAAAAGAAATTTTAGATAGTGCTACCCACGTTGCACTTTATACTTTTGAAGAAAACGAATGGGAGAAAACTAACATCGAGGGTGCTTTGTTTGTGTACAGTAGAAATGGAGAACCGTTTCACAGTTTGGTGATTATGAACAGGTTGAGTACAAACAACCTCGTCGAACCAATCTCGAAGGGAATAGAATTACAATTGAAAGAACCGTTTCTTCTGTATCGGAACGCCAAATCTAAGATCTACGGCATTTGGTTTTACGATAAGGACGAGTGCGTAAAAGTAGCTGGCAAGTTGAATTCTCTTGTGAAAGATTGCGTGAAGCAAAACGGCGTCGAAACGATGGCGCACAATTCAAGTTATGGCTCCGCGCCGTCGAGCGCACCCGTTGACATATTTAGCATGTTGAGTAAGGCGCAGGATGACTTCAACTCGAACCAGGGTGGAGGTGCAAACAAATGTGAATCGACACCGTCCAGAGCGCCGGATATGGCTTCGCAGAGTGTGATGGACTTCTTTGCAAAGGCGGGGGGAGGCGCCGCAGTACAAATGCCTGCAGTCTCTGCCCTGCCCTCGCCTGGCATCTTCGGGCCGCGGCAGACCGATGCCAGGGAAGTTCCACAACTACTCCAGCGGCTTATGAGCAACCCTGCACACTCAGTAGAGCATATTGAAAAACAACAACGCTCTGTTACACCACAAGAGGCCCAAAATGGACATATCCCGCTATCGCAGAACTGTGGATACCAGCTTAATTCGACTCTGATGGAGAGTCAATCCCAGCAAAGGCTATTGTTGAATAAACCACCCGGGCTAGATACCAGCGATATGAATGGCCTTACTCCTCTGGAGAATGAGCTGAACTTGATGCATATGTCATCACCTAAACCTACATCACCTTTAGCTGCATATTTGAACCAGTCCCAGGACATCAATCACTCCGTAAGTTCAAGTCAATGTTGGTTGAACCCCTTCTATTCATTGTATTCCATAGTTCATTATCATTTATTAGACAATCTTTCAACAGAAGCCAGCATTGATGCCTCCGACCATGTTCACCACAACCTTGGGTGGCGACCACCAGCCCCAGAACCAGAGTCAGACTCCAGAGCCTCTGACTAGGAACCAACTCCTGCAAGCTTTTAACTATCTCCTAAAACATGATGTGGATTTTGTGAACAAACTGCATGAAGCCTATGTGAAATCATTTACAGAAAAAGCCTTCTCTGTATCATAAACTATTCATTCTCTTGACAAGCGCCTGATTTTACCAGACGCTACAATTGTACAGTTGTAATTTGAAGTATAAAATCTCCTAAAGAATGTTGTGTAGACTAGATCCTATAGTTTTGTAGTAACTCATTGTTTGAACTGTTTTAAACTAAGTTTTAAACCTTTGACCGTATTGTATTTATACCTGTAAAGAGAATGAATTCCAGTAATGGTTTATAATTTTCTGTCAGCTGAATTAGGAAGAAGCTATTTGTGATATTTGTATGTATTGGCTTCATCTTATGGTTTCTCCAAACAGAAAAAGATTAATGGCATCTCTCTTTGTCCAGTGAAGTTGCAATGTTTGTTGCAAATCTAAAAGAATGTAAAAGACAATACACTCAATTTTCTAAACATATTTTGTCTCTCAGAGATGTAATACTTCATAGCTTTACTTTGTTGCAATGAATTTTTGAAAGTAAGGGTATAATGAAAATGACATGTAATGCTAAGGACTGCAAAACTTTGCTATTTCTTTACAAGTATAATTTCTTTCTATTACAGTGTAGGCATCAGTTTTATAGATCTATTGTAAACATTTGTTATTCCTTTAATTATTTTCCAGTCTGACTTTGAAATTAAGATGTGTATCTTTAGTTTTATAACATGAAAGTTTCAATGTTTTAATTATTTCATTGACACATTGAAGGAACCTGCAAAGACTTTATAAGAATACAGGGGAAATCAGAACGACATGGTTGTAAACCTTTTTAAAATAATTTAAATTGATTACAAATATGACATAATCTTTTAAGTTTTATGTGAGGTGTCTGATAAGAATCAACTTTGTTAAAATTAGTGCTAAATGCACTTCTGATAGGGTACACACCAAACCCGAAAAGAAAAGGTATGTTTAAATACCAATAATTGGTCATAAGACTGTGAAATTAAATGTTGATTATTCCTGTGCTGTGAAAAGTTGTCAGATTCCTATAAATATCAAGTTTTCCAATTTTTTTATAGGGAGTTGGAGCATTGTATTTGGCCTACAAAATATTTTTATTTATTATTATTTCATTTTGAACAAAACTTGAGCCTTGGAGCTTGATTGAAACTCTGTGAAATCTTTCTCATATACTCTTGGTCATATACCTGTTGGAATTCAAACGTCAAATTAGTCTCTCAAATTAAATAGTTCATTGAATTTCTGCCTTTTAATGTTCTGTACATACCCATACGTAGTTTGTCTGTATATTGTTGTGGCACAAACTGGTGGTTGGAGACCTAGACACCCAGTTGTGGGTAGTTATGTTGTAGATGATGTGCATCCATCCATACTATAATAATTATAAATTCGAAAATAACTCTTACTGTTACCTTTTCTGCTTTTCACGCATAAACAGCTGAACAAATATTATTGAAATTTGGCAGGGAGGGGTAAGTAAATGCTATCCCGGGGATGGACATAGGCATCAGCGGCTAGTACCTGGCATGTTAGCGAATCTGTCATTATAGCGATCAAGGGGTCATACTTCGAGGTAGATAGATACATAATCCTATGCACTCGATTCGGTCGTTAGCTCGGAGTAGTGTCGTTCGTCTAGGCCCATCAGTCCAATACCGTTACCAGCACAAAATGAGCATTCAAATATGGGTTTCGAGGTTGGCGCAGCGCTTGACATACTGAATGCCGGGAACAATTTATGAAACGAACGTGTGATGCTCCTTAGCAGTAGTACCACGCGGCCACGGTCTGAATCAATGGTTTTTTTATACATGAAAAATTTTTACTTTGATACTCATCAAAAGTAGACTGCGTTCTCATGCATGTACTAATTTAGCTGAATATTTTTTAAATCGTGCTTAAACTATTGTGCTAACTTAGGCATCCCTTTTAGACAGGGTCAGTTATGGGAAATGCTCTTATTTGATAGTAGTCGAGCCATTCTCAAGAAGTGGGTAATGTTTATAGACGACAAAAATTCAAAAATTATCGGTTTGGCGTCGAGTTTGAAAGTAGACTATAAAATAGATAGTACTCTAAATTACCTATATAATTCTACCAGACAGACTAGCCTAGCCACAATGTGTTTTGGTCGTGGAGGTCTAAGGTTTATATCTTGACTGTAAAAAAATGAAACAAGGTCCTTTTTCAAATCGATTTAATGCTATATTACAAATCGTATTTTTGAACTTTGAACAACCTGTTGAGACCACAATTATTGTTTACCTACACTGCACGTTTATGCAGTATTTTGCCGCCACGTAACATCATCACATCATCCGAAAGACGTCTACTGCTGGACATGAAGATGGCCACGGCTGCGGCGGCGGCGACACACAGTAAGTGAATAAAAGTTATTGACCCTTCTGAATTAGGTATGTACCTAAATGTTATATAATCTACCTTGATAGTACCTACCTATTTAAATGATCACAAAAACTTTCTAACGTTGTACCTAATTAAGTATCTTTACTGACAAAATCGTTTGAAATCGCAAATGGTAGTTAGACGTATCCATTTAAAATCAGCGAATTAATTGAAGGTAATAAAGTTTGTTTAGCTGCGGACCCACTGACATCCACGAAACATCACAACTTCAGCAGTTTGTTCTTAGATAAGTGTGCGAGCTTAGCAATGAGTCCGAAGCTTTACATTCTATCGAAATTTGAAGCGTGTCTGGCATTCAAAGTAGATTATTTCCATTGTTTGTTGAGCATCATGCCTTGAAAATGTCTGTATGTAGGTACAAGTTTCAAAGAATAAACAACGAACCTTCAATTTGAAATTCATATTGCGCTACTTTATTTGTATCGCAGATGGAATAAATATCCACACCACACAGCTATTTCTTACAATGTCCATTTGAGGTCTCATACTCGTATGCATCAAGTATAAACAAAACATGATAACTTGAAAACAAAATCAAATTTTGGTAAAACATCACCCTGACTTACAAAAACAATACTAAAATTGGCCTGAATTAAACTCAATTTTTCGTTTAATGAACATTGTCACATAATTTTTACAGGTTGCTTACCGAATAACATTTTTGGAAACAATAATCTTACATTTATTAAAAGTTTCTATTTACATAAAAAGACAAGTTAATTCACTAAACATCTCATCGGTTATCATGAATGTGTTCTATTGCACTACCTACTCAAATTGTTTTATTTTACAGAGTTTTTACAACATTAAATCAATAACTTGAATGAACAGCCCAAACAAATGTTACAACACTGTTACACTCCGTATTTTAAGTACCTACTATTCATAGAGATGGTACATGTACATTATTCATATAAAAAAAGTTAATCTGTCGCCTTAGGTAATACTCGCATTACGAACAATTTTGGTTTTTAGGTAGGTATTCTTTCTCAAGAATTTATGACTACTTTAGACTATAATTAGTGCGAGTTTATTCTGTAATCAACGGCTTGGTTTGAACAACATTAATTCTTTTAAACATCTTTGCTAGAATTGTATCCACACTGGATAAAACCCTCATTCAAAAGCTTGTAGATGTGTGTATTGCCTGTGTATTTTAATTTTGTTTAGGTATTGAAATCTCAATCTAAATACAAAATAATATTTACAAAATAACCTAGTATAGATAGGTACGGTTATAAGCTCTTGTGCCAATCATAATGATGTTAAATTATTCTAAGACATTATAAAGTAGGCCTTTGAGTGAATTTGACTTGAAGCTTCTATTAACTTTGAATTTGTGACTATCAATTGCAACTATTAGTGGTAGGTTCGTGATGTTGATTTGAGTTCTTGGATGGATGCATGACAAATTTAGATGATTGAGCTTATTTTTGTCTTGTATCACTCAAGAGCAAGCTTGATTAGCGTACTCGTATTTTAGCAAGGCCTAAAAAACAAACATTTGTATCTGCATTCAGTATAAATATTTTGTACATAGTTTTATGTAACTTAACTAACCTACTGTCATTAAGGGATTCACAGCTCGTGAAATATTAACTACTCAATCTGTACACAGACGGAGACATACACATTCGGTGGGCCAAATATCTTTATAAGCGTTGCTGAATATTTTAAACGATAGAGGCGCTACGCTTTGGTAGAAATTGACCTTTGCAATGTGAATGCAAAATAGTGATTTGCCTATTTTTAAATTTGTTTATTTTAATAAGTGTTGAAATAGAATAACACTTTGAAGTGTTTTTATTTCTGTAGGTATGCAAAAATCATTGGAAACATTCTAAAATAATACAAGATCATTGAAAAATCTGATATGCCAGAGATTTCGAAAAATCGGATAACAATGATTTCGTCTGTAAGCTTCCATGAAGCTATATTAATCCTAGAGAGATCATAGGATTCAAAAATGGGCAAACCACATTAACTATCAGCTAGGAATATTTACACAATTGTTCATAAGGAAAATATTGACATTACCAGTTTAACTGCTGCAGAGACTTTATTGAGTTTGAAGTGAGAACGTGGTTAAAGTTCCAGATAAATTTGAGCACAACACCTCATTTTTGTTTTGATGCTTTAGTTAAGCGAATCAACACCCATTTATATTTAACAGACTAATTTTGAGTAGGTACCTAGTTCTTTAGTTTATAGAAAAAACTCATTCCACTATGAAAATGATTTAGTTTTTGAAATCAATTTACCAATTTTATGTTACTTTATTAGGAGATAAAAGATTTGACTAGCTTTTTTCACCTTTTTCGAAATAAAATGAAGTGTATTTGGAACACATATTTTTGACGGCTGAAATTAGTTAGATTTTGTTAATTTTGATGAATTTAACTAATTTACTTGTTATAGATTTCTAGGTACAATGCCGAAAAAAGCTGCCTGATGTGTGAATTCAGAAGTGAAGAAATTGAATGGACCATTTCATGTAGGTAAATAAATTTTATGCATGGTCAGATGGATGTGACTTATCCACATTTTTGAGATAATGATTTGGCTATTATCAAAATAAAAAAAGTTAACAGAAACATATTTTTAAAGAATTAAAATATTTCGTAGATACATAATCATAGGCAGCCTTGTAATTATTAGAATTGGCTAATTCTTAATATTTCAGCCCAAACAAATGAATTCTATTTTTTATGTTGGTCACACTGAGAGCGATTATTTGACAGAAAACAATCCCTATATTTTAATATTGATATGTATAAATCATATTAGTAATTAGGAGTTGAAAAAAAGCATAGAAACAATCACTATGCCAAAAATTAGTGAAATCAAAATGTGTCATGGAAGAATGTTAAATAATTTAAATAACTTTACACCAAATAAGTAACTATCGCTCACAGGGAAACCACAAACTTTTGCACTTATTTCACTGAAAACAGCGCGTCATAAACGCTCCTACATTGCGTTGGTACTACAAATAGTTTATTTAACGTGTTTATGTATATTTTACGTAAAAAAACATAAAAAAATTACTCAGTTACAATTATACTATATGTATATTTAGAATACAAGCGCTGAACGGCTTAACGAGTGAAAATAATAATAAATAAATTCAGGAGGCTTCGACCCCGCATTTGTACAAAGCCGGTGTATATCTGAAAATAAAAATATGGAGATAAGTTGCACTGTGAAGGGAACGTGTAGTTTTTAATCCGTTTTTAAACAGCTGAACGGATCTTAATGAAGTTTGGCAAGGAGGTAAACGGTATCCCAGAGATAGAAATAGGTTACTTTTATCCTAGAACAGCGCGATCGAATCCTCGGGCAGAAGTTCGTTGTATAATTTCACGATCGCTGGTATCTAATTGCATGAGTTTAAAAAACTTTAGTCTAAAACATACCTGGCTACCAAAGACGATGCAGATGCAAATTACGCGAGAGCACAGAACGCACGTCATGCGTGAAACGCAACGCGTCCAACACTGGCAGTAGGTTCAGTAGAGACACGTCCAGCGGATCAGAGAACCAGGACTTGATAGGGATGGCATTGTCCGGGAAGTCCCGGTACGCTCCCGGAGAGTTGTCTAATATAAAAACCCTGTTGAGATCGTCGCATATTGATGTTAGGTTCTTGGTGTATGAGCCGTGCTCCGCTGTGCAATGTTGTCTGAAATAAACAGATCACTGGTTTAGGAAAATATATCGCTATAATAATTAAAGAAAATAAATAATGCTAGATAAATAACACAGCATCATCTAGCCCGTAAATAATAATGCTTGTATTATGGGTACTAGATAATCATTCAGCCCCAAGCAGTTTGTGTTGGGTACTAGATACTTAAGGGGCTTGCGGATGATGATTTGCCCATACAATCGTACTACCAAAATGATTTGTAATTCGAGCATATTTCCACCATATCATGTTGCTTTTTGTATTCGAATAGTATATATCTAGGTCCCTGATTGTTTTTTTTCTTAATAATACACACCTATAATGAAATGTAAGCAAAAATATTCAAAATCGAATTTTGCGTATTTTTACATCGAAAATTGCATGTTTTCGTCCTATTTGTTTTGTATTAAAAACAACAATATCTTACGTTTTGTTTCTTATGGAACATAGCTTATATTGTCTAGTTACAGAATAACTACACAATGTCGAAAATACAAAAAGTTTTCAGTCATCATTTTTGGTATTACGAAACATAATAATTCACGAATTGAAGTTGCGAGCAGCTGTCGCCGGATTCTTAACTAATTTACTTAATAGAACTACAATTTACGTTATAGATATTACATACATAGATATTTTTAAACAACTTTGAAAAAAGGAGGAGTTTCTACGTCTGGCTGTATGTATGTTCTCGGCCACTTATGGACCGATTTGGATGATTATTTTGCAGTTGTATAGAGATTGATGATTCCGAGGTGGTCCCAAAACAAATGTTATTCCCGATTGATTAGTATTTATCCCGAAAAACTAAGGCATTCGAAACCCATTTTTAGTTTTTTTTTAAACAAGCAAATTATTATTATTTGTATTATGTAGAAAGCGCCCAGAACACTGGAACATAATTAATCTGCAGATTGTACAAACATAAATTCGGTGGGAATCAAACCAGCAACCTCCTGCGTCTTCCGTACCCAAAGAGTAAAACGGGACCTTATTACTAAGACTCCGCTGTCCCTTTGTCACCAGGCTGTATCTCCTGAACCGTGGTAGTTAGACAGTTGAAATTTTTACAGATGATGTATTTCTGTTGCCGCTATAACAACAAATACTAAAAAACAGAACAAAATAAATATATAAGGAGGCTCCCATACAACAAACGTGATTTTTTGCTCGCTATCGATAACGGCAACAGGTAGACGCTTGAAATATTCACAGAATATTTAGTGATATATATATTCACTTTAAAAATAGATAAATAAATTAAAATAAAACAAATATTTAAGGGGGCTTGATACAACAAACATGTTTTTTGTGCCGTTTTTATAGATAATGGCTTATTAATGGCACAGGACCCTTCGTACGCGAGTCTGACTCGCACTCGGCCAATTTTATTTATTAAAAAAAAAACAATGTTACGGTAACGTAACACGTTGTTCGAAACCCCTCCCACCTATGTAACGTGTCGTAACTTTTTACAATATCCCCTCCCAAATTGCGTTACGTAATACTTAAATGCCCCCCTGCCACATGAGCTGCAAATCTGAGAGTTATTCTACTACTGTTCTAGTATGGACACATTAGGTTAGGTACCTGTAAAAGCGTCGTCTAAGGATCCCGCGGTTGTTGTCTAGTTTATCCGCGACGGCCGCGCCGTATATCTCCATAGAAGCCGTGAACACCACCAGCTCATACCATTGTGATACCTGGAATATTAAACAAACTCTTACTGCCTACCATAAAACTACAAAAATATGTTTATTTTGTTTACCCAAATAAATCTTGAATGTTTATTTTGCTATCTAAACAAATATCATGCAGAAAAAAGCGCGAGTGCCGCGCGACCTACACATACCTATAACCCATCTTTATAGAAAGTGACACGCCCAATTACTCAAACCAAACGTAACTCAGATTTAAGCATGCCTCAAGTGACGAATGTTTCAGAAGTTCATTGAAAACTATCAAGAAATCTCGATTTAAGACATGATGAAATCTGAGTTGCTTTTTTATATGGACCTGGATTGCGCAAATCCAAACAAACAAAGTACTTAAGTTTCTTCTTGGCCAAGCACGGAAATTGTTGTTTATGGCAGAAAAGAGAAAACTGAAAAAAAAGTTTTTTTTTTACTACATTAACTCTACTTTTGTGGATGCTTTCTCTTGATGAACCGTAAAAGGTAGACAGTTGAAATATTGACCGAGTGTAGATCATTATTGCCATTATAACCAATAATAAAAATATAATCAATTTAATTATTAAGGGGTCCAATGTCTATACAAAGTAAAGTGCTGATAAATTAGTTAAATAATGTCAGGCCATGTCATAATGTGTGCGAATTAACTTGCACTTGACCGGTTTAGTTTACTTTAGTTAGTGATTTGTTTTGTATAAAATATTTCTGCTACTTACTATATCCAAAAAAAAGTCCACATGAGGTCTCTTGTGCACAAAGAACCTGACAGGATGCTTGTCTATCGTGACCTTGAGGACAAAGTCTGGGGGAGTCCCCGGTTTCACTGTTGGCCTTAGCATTGCATCGTGATGAGAGTGTATTAGCGTCTCATCTAGATCCAGAACCAGCATTTTTCTTTTTACTAGACCTGTAAAGGAAAAATGATGTGGATGTAAATTAGGTTTAGATCAGGCTATGTTTAGCTTGGTACTAATTATGATTCATGTCAATAAAATGCCGACAGCTTCTCAGTGTAAAGCTTAAGCAGCCTCATTGCTATCACTTATCACACCTCAAGAAAGACCTGGATGCCTCTTCTACTTATATGAAAAATATAATGGTGATTCTGCAGGATAAACTAATTCAGGTATTGTTGCCCACATAGCATTGAAACACTTGACCTTTCTACTACTTTTACTAGGTACTGAAAAGACTAATCTCTTCTATTTAAAATCATTTGATTAGTTTTTTTGTCATTGTAACATACAAACAGTTTCCCGTTTTTAATAGCTTTTATTTATTTATGACTAAGTTTATTGCAGGAAAATGTTGCTCGGAAATATGATACCTATGATCTTCTAGGTTGACTGATCATTGAAATACCTATTTACATAAGTAGCACAGTTGTGGTGAAGTTGTTATTTTATTCTCTAAGGATGCAAACTCATCTCAATTCTGTAGATTTGACTATCAATCATTGATGATAAGATTCTATCAAACTGATATTTCTTATGGTGCTGATCTTATATTATTCTGTTTATAAACCTTTATGGTTTTAAATTTGTACTGTCAATAAGCTAATTCAATAGATACCGCAATTTTCAGATCATATCAATTAAAACAGCATAAAATCACAAGGCAGGTAGGTACAGTGCCAGGACATAAAAACTCATATGTAAAGATAACGTCCAATCAGTTTTGCAGATAGCCGAAGGAAACATTGTGAGATAAATAAAACCGATAAATATACTCACTCAGCCTGTGTCTAGAGACTGGGGAAAGTGGGTACATTTCATACTTGACAGATTGGTATTGAGCCAGCTGAAAATAAAGCACAACGTGAATTATTAAAACCTGTGGACATAATAATACACAATCTAGCAACCATTTGAATACAATAAACTCATATTTACCGCCCGATATTGCTTTTTAAACATATAACAAAAACAACTCCATACTTTTGATGCAATAAGCATGAATGTGCGAAGTCCCATTTGCAAGCGTTTCAGCATTTGAATAGGTTAGGAAAATATCGCTATCGCACAATTAATCTTAGTATTACACAAGAGAGTTGAAAACGAGATCATTTACGGCGTAATTCAGTGAAAAATCAACAAAATTCAACTGCCGAAAACATCTAAACCCGCCATGACATAATCGACCCAATTCATCAGTCATAGACAGATTATTTGACGTTTCCTTACTTCAAATGTCTATGAAATAGTGTAGCGCTGCTCAAAATAAACACATCACAAAAACCGGTCATTTCCAAAATAAATAAATAATTCGCATTATCTAGCCCCAAGCTAAGCAGAGCTTGTTTTATGGGAACTTACTTAGAGGAATAAGGCACGCTCAATCTACGGTACTGGATAACCTGATATACTTTTTTTTTAAATTAACAGGCTTTATTAACAAAGAAAATTACAATCAAATAATAGAATTAAATTAAAACTAGTATTTACAATTGAGCTAACTGCAGACTGTTGCAAACAATCTACAAGTAGCTCAACTGATCCATATCAATACCAGTCGGAATCGGAATAATATTATCCATTACATAGATAGATATTTTTTATTATGCATAGAAAACAACCAGAACACCATGAACAAATGTGTGCAGATCGTACACACATTTGTCCCGAGGTGGGAATCGAACCCGCAACCTCCTGCGTCGCAGGCAGGCCTACGCCCACCGCGCCACAGAGGTCGTCAAAAATATGAAGATTTTATAATCGAGACAAGGGCAGATCACATGTACCCGCCGCATAGAGTTACATACCCGTGGGGTCACTATAACATTGATCTAAAGTCTAAAGGGGATCTCTTTTTTCATTGGACTATAATGACCGAGGTAAGGGAACATATACCTCGTTTTTTTTAATCCTGCCAATAATGTACACAAATCAATGTCACTATGAAAGTGACAGGACAGCAGAGCAAACCCTTGAATTTTTATGGATCATTAGGTATAGTTCTTGCCCTCGGCTTTGCTTGAGCAAGAAATTTTCATAAAGCTAGAATTATTTTACTAAATACATTCATCTCACAAGGCGCGGGGCCTCCCGCCGTAAAACTACACACGCTGCGCTGCTGGTGTTCTTTTCTGCGAGTCATAATAATCCTAGGCTCACGCACCACCCTTCACTATGCTTGTACCTAACTACAAAGCAAAGCAACATTTGGTTATGCCCTCTGAGAGTAAATAAAACAAACAAATAGGTGTTTTTTTCATAGAGAACTACATTTTAAGGAAGGTTTATTCATAAGTACATTAGTTTTCACTGCCTAAATTACTAATATCCTAGTCCTACAAAGGCGTAGCATTATTTGACCTCAGAAATAAATATAAACAAATACTTTTCTTGTTTTTTTATTTCTTCGTTGCCTATAATTACAGCTGATTATCAATTATAGTCTTTATCCCGTTGGAGTATTCAAGCCTGTTGTTAAGCCTTCCAAGAAAGCTTGTTTCGATGTCTCTTGACCTCAGTATCCACCCTTGTTTTTATTACTGTATGGCCTGCAACAAAATAGGATATATTTAATATGCAGATCACAGGAAGCAATAATGCATGAGTGATATAAGTCATTTCTCAGAAGCAGTAGGAATGCTTTTTATCCCACTAATATTAGTTTGGATTGATGGATGTTTGTAACTCAATCACGGCAAAACAGCAAATGGACGGAAAGGGTCCGTATGAAATTTGGCATAACGATAGATTATAGTCTGGAAAACACATAGGCTACTTTTTATCCTTTTACTTTTTTTAAATAAAGACATAGACTTTTCTTTGAAATTGAGGTAGATACCTAAATCAATTCTTACCTTCGTTAGAACAGATAATTAATTTCGGCGAAAAAACTGACGGACGATTCTTCATATAGCAGAATAGGTGAATTGGTCAATACTTCGTCAAAATTGGTTTTGCTACCTTTTTTCGTGGGCGAAGAAACCCTTCCTGTTGATTTGTGTTCTTTTACAACCATTCCATGTTCTTTGCGATATTCCCAAGAGCTCGGCTGTTTTGTTGACACACGCGACCAATAGTTCATGTACGTCTGCTTGTACACATTTATTACCATCAGTTTTTCACTGGCTCAGAGTCAGGCTCTTTATCATTATCAGCAAACACACACAACCAGGTAATAACAATAACTCTAACACAGCAACATCACTTTAACGGGTAGCACACAGAACAGTTCTGTGGGATAGCATATAACTTCACCAACAGCAAAAACCGGCGGCGCGGCGGCGCAGCCAGAGAAAGAACATTCGATTCCAGAACGGGCGAAGGACGGGAAACCTCTAAGAACTTGAAGAAAATCTTGAAATTATTTTGTTTTCTCCGAGACAGGAAACGAAAGTAGTGTTGCCGCAGTCAAAATTAAAAAGCTCCAGACCGAACCCAAATTTTGTCCGAAATATGACAAAATGATTAGTTTCGTAATATATGAGAAAAACTGCAAAATGATATATTGCAAGCTGAAAATAGAAAGAGTAATCACCTATAAAACTAATATCACTAGGCACAAATTACGTAAAAAATGTATAGTGTGTTTGTGACGCCCTCATGCTCTAAGACTGAACGGATTTGTTTGAATGAAACCAGGATGGTACCAGGGTAGCTTATCTAACATGGATTATCCATTGGCTACAATCCCTGAAAAGTGGAATGATCCAATTCAGCTCAACAAACGTAGATAAAAAACGTTCATACCAACGCAGGATACCTACATAATAAATCACAAGAAAGAGCACATAAGGCCTCACCAGACGTGACTCCCCAAATTGCAGGTAGTAAGAATAGAATGAAATAGAAATACATTTATTTTTAACAACAATATAAACAGTAAGTAGTAACATTACATAAGTTACAGCTTGCCTAAAAAAATTAATTGAGATGACAAGGAAAAGAAAATGAGCTCATGAGGTTAAACTGGCGAATATAATGAAGATAACAAAATCAAAATCAAAAATTCTTTATTTCCATAATTACAAAAATGTACCCTTAGAAAAGGTGAAATCCTTAAAATAAAACACTGACACGGAAATAACGGAAATACTTTTGATTTCTGTCGCTTCGGTATGTAGACTAAAGTAAAGAAGCGACTAAGAAACCTGTTAGTTGTTATTTTTCGAGTTGGAGCAAAACCCGTCCAAAGGTTTTTTATCCCCTAAATAATCTGATATTTTGTAGTAAGCTTTTTTGCACAGAAAGGTTTTGACAATTTGTTTGAATTTATTTATTGATAGATTTTGCAACTCACTAGGAGTTTTGTTGTAGAAGTTTATACATTGCCCTTTAAAAGATACATTAATCTTGTGAAGCCTGGTTGTGGGCACATCGAGTTTATGTTTATTTCTAGTATTTATATTATGTATATCGCTATTTTTAGGAAAGCTTTTGATATTTTTATGTGTACAATAAGTTTTCATAAATATATTGACTGTCATTATGTTTATTTCTTTGAATTTGAACAACTGACTGTTGGAAAATATACAAAAGGGCAACGGCGAGCGGAGTACGCCGATTTTTTCTAAATCTCTTTCTTTGAGGCACTGAATAAAATACGACGGCATTATAAAAATGTTGTAATATCTACATTATAAGTATTTTAATATCCTATTAAAGTGGTACGTTAGGTATTATTATAATATTCTCTGCTAGTACAGTGGCCACTATGCATGAATATGGTGTATGCTATTGTAGTATATGCCGTTCCGATACGCGTTTTGGTCCGAAAAGACCCGTAGAACGTCACGGTCCGCAAAAGATCCGCAGAGGTAGAAAAAAGTCCAATATAGGCCAAAAACATCCGCAACGGCAACATTTCATTACATTTTGTACCCAATGTGCAGTACCAATGCACATCGACAGAACTATTCCCCATTCCTCAGAATATGACCCAGTGGCACAAAATAATTACCCATAAAACATGTTTATCATTTATTATCTTTGTAAGAAACTAAAGTACTAGATTAAAAATATGCCAGGACCTTAATTTATTGACCAGTTGACAAGTTTTGGTTAAAATTAAAATTCCTAGATTTTTTTACGACAAAACGTAATACTGTCGTAGTTACCTTCTACAAAGGAGGTAAATTTTTTACTGGTATCCCCTATGTTTACCTTTGTGGCAGCTAATTCGGAGATATGATATAGTTGGACCTGACTTGAGCCATAGACTTTCGAGATGGTAATGCCTCATCTCTGTTTTTTTACTTTTATCGAAATACGAATGCCAACGTCTCGCGTCGTTGAAATAATAGACTTTATATTATGTATATGTCACCGTCAAATAGTAAGCCCCGTAAAATTATAAAAATCCTAGTCACTTTATAATTTTCCGGAAAATAATCAACAGGACTGAAGCACTTACAATTTACGCATTGAAATACGTAAATTTATAATTTTCCTAAGCTTATTCGTAAGATAATAAACAAACAAACCTGTGAACCAATCACAACCTTGTTTTTACTATTTTACGAAATCAATGGCGATCACGTCACTCGTAAAATAATAAACTGCCCTCTGATTGGTCGATGTGGCCGATGCTCTTTTTTTTATTACATACATTTAAGGATATCATAATACAATACAATACAAAAATTCTAATATACAATAATTGTATATTTCATAATATACAATTTCCACCAATGTTTTTTATTAAAGGAACGCGCAAAATAAATTGTAATGTTAATAATAATTCATTAACTTATAAAAGTAGTAACTTACCTACAACAACCATAAAAGGACCTTCCTACAGTAGGTTGGTCCATTGCACTGCTAAACCTAGGTCTAGTATAAAAGTAGCTATAGGTACCTACCTGCCTGCGTCATCAGTACCAAATTAACAATCAATATTTAGGTACAATTTTTTTTAATCTAGCTCAAGTATTAAACGTCTTACACTATTTAACTGGATACAATCTGTCATTTTAATTTAGTCGTTAAAAGTAAAAAAGATAGGCACACTTATAACACAACTAATACGTATAGGCTGATGATGATTATGAACACAACATCCTAACTGTCAAATATAAAGATAGTTAGTGTTAGTATTTTTTTTAATCACGCAGATCCTGCCAAATCTGCTCCGATGCAAAAGCCAGGCCCGCTAGGGGGCTGGGCGCGAATGCCACGGCGATTCATGCGGCACGTTTGTTCTTCAATACGATTATACACACTGTTAGAAATAGTTGATTCAGGACTCCATAGTTTTTCTGCTACTGCACAGGTTCGTGGCCATACTCTTAAACATAAAAAAAAATTCAACACTCAATGTTACTTTGTTGAAGTATTCCCGTACGTCCCACGCTAGAAACGATCGTATCAATTTTAAAGTGTTTTTTTCCGTTCTTTACATTATTATTTTCAGTGAGACGAATGGGAAAAACATCTTTAAAATAACAAATAGCACGGACATTTCATAAAAAAAAAGAAAATTATCATGGTTATAAACACTTAGGCAGAGCGCAGACCTGAGTCACGATAGTCTGTGTTATGTACGACAGACTATGCTATACAAAACTATGAAGACGCGCAAACTTCAAGTGAGGAGAGTCTGTCTTCAAACTATCGCGACTCAAGTCTGCGCTCAGCCTTAAGTCTTTTACAACGGGAAATTTATTATTATTTGAATTTTCAGCTTTTCAATTTAGTAATATTTCGGCTCAGTTTCAACAACAGAAACACATCATCTGTGAAAATTTCAACTTTCTAACTATCACGGTTCATGAGATACAGCCTAGTGACAGTCGAACAGACGACGCGACGGACTCGGACAGCGGAGTCTTAGTAATTGGGCCTAGTTTTACCCTTTGGGTACGGAACCCTAAAATGAGGAATTAACTTTACCACTACCATGAAACTGAACTGGCATTATGACACTGTGCCAATATATTGGAACGCTCAAAACTCATAATATCCCGTTGTAACTCACATTAACATTTCATGTAATTAAAAGATACCTGCTTATAAAATTCATGTCGTTAACCACTTCTCCCCACATACAAGCCTCTCCACCGACGATATTGTCTAAGTTTGAATATCGTCCCCACTGGGCCACGACAGAACGTGGGTCGGTCTCGTAGAAATTTTCCCAATCACCGCCAGATTGTAAGTGATCGAGATACCACGCTGAGGAATACAATATTTTGTGGCCATTTTGTAGGATCTGAGGGAAAAATAATAATAGGTACCTGTAGGTAGGTTTAAGTATAAAGATTTATTATTTACCTAATACATGTCTAATACAATGTAGAGAGTAGGTATATAAACCACCCACCTACCACTGACGTACTATTATTAGCGTAATAATAGTTCAATGCCACCTACATAATGTATGTAGTTACCTACCTGGGAATATCTATGTACTAACGAATTGAATGTACTATTTTAAATGGGCTGTCACTTTACCAAAAGAAATTATTTCGATAAGAAATAATAATAAGCCGGCAATGTATCATCAACACCGATAAAACTGTAGCAAAAAAAGACTCAAAAGTCCGGTAGAATTAGGCAACCGAACTACTAACTGACTTAATTGTAACTGGACTACTGAGACTACTACGGAGCCTTTACCTACCAGCCCCTCCTAGCACGGGGATTGTTGTCTAGGATAGAATAGACAATAATGACATGGCATCGCCATACATTGCGTACATTATTGAAGTTGATGGAATGCATTTCAAATCATTTACGCATTGGATGACGAATTTTTCTCTATTCTACCCTAGACAACTGACCACTCTACGCCATTTCTTTATATTATTACTGACGTGTAGTACTTATTTATCTGAGTAACTTTTTATTAAGTTGTGTGTTATTATTATAGTAATAACTTATTTTGTTTCTTCTTTTTACTATAAAAATGTCCACGAATTTACTTAATATTTGATTTATGCACGACTATGAAGTTCCTATATTGTCGACAGGCAAGAGAATGAAGACTGAATGACGTATGTACTGTAATGGAGACGGTTACTTTGGACTTAAATATATGCGAATCTGTTGACTCGAAATATACGGGGACATAAGACTGTAAGATCTAATCTAAAAGTGTGTTTTTTGAGATCCCGATTGATTTTTGAATAGGTAACTACATCAAAAAATGTGTCAATTGGTGTTGTATTGCGATATAGTAGATAAGTGCACCTAATTTAATCCAAGTGCGGCAAAACGGAGTTTTACTTAAGTACCTACTTACATGCACGAACTTTTAAGGTAGTGTAGTGTGTAGTGTATTCCGTAACTATCTAGAAACAAAAAATAGATGTATGTAAGGTACTAACATCCACCATTTCACTTATGTCTTCCGTTTTCCAAACTTGGATGAGCGTATTGTTTGGTAGACTAACACCTTCATCGTAGACTTCCTAAAAAAATACATAAATCTGTTTAATTTTTCTGTTTGTTCGAGTTCCTGTAATTCGTTTACTTTTTTCTTCTGTAGAGGTACCTAATGTAGGTTCGTATGTACTTTATCTACGATTTGATCTGCATCACGTCAATAATAATAATTACGAACCTGCCATACAATTGGAGTAGATTTCTCGTGCAACAATGGGATGACGTTTTTCATAAATAAGCCGTGTAGCTGGTTTTCAGATATTAAGTTGTTCTCTTTCATGTATTTCTGCAAGTCAGGGTTCGATTTCCTGAAAAAAAAAGTTATTGGATGGGATGGGAGTTGCTAGGTAAAACATATTTTTATGTAGTGGTAGGTAAGGCTCATGTATGTAGGTACCTACTCAAGTATTCTATTCGTGCTATGGATGGGGATGAAGACTGATAGATAGTAGGTACCTACGGGTAATGTAATTCAATAAAATTATTGGCAAAAAATTTATGCAGTTCATTATTGGCAACGAGCCTTTAAACAACTGTAATTAGCCTGGTGTCAAAGTTCACAGTAATGTCAAAGATAATTTAAAAGACGTCATCCTACTGCACAACAAAATCACTAGGTAGGTACCTAATGTTCATTAATAAAGCAAACATTGAAAAACATTTAATAAGAAAATTACAATAACAATAAATTAATTACAAGTAATTATTTACACTCAAATCTATTTTCTAAAAATCTAATCCGTCACCAGAAGGCAGATAGCCCAGAATGCTGGCAGCATTGCCACGTTGAATAGCGATGCGAATTCGTTGACCGAAATAAAAGCCAGTAACTATTGATAAAAATATTTTCCCGTTCTTTTCTGAGGCAGTAACTAATCCATGATAATGTGGTCCAAGTAAATTCATTATAATAAGAAATTTTATAATTTTTGAAAGCGTTTTTAGCATGTGAACCTTACTTGGAAACATTTACGTGTTCACCGGAAGCGGGAAAAGGATTATTGACTGACAGTTTTATAGAAGGTGTTTTATTTCGAGAATGCAGATACGAATGGGGATTATAAAGGCGTTAGGGGGCATCCATAAATTACGTGATTTTTCGACCCCCCTCTCCCCTTGATGAGACGTCGTGAGAAACAGAGAGATTTTCTATTCGTGTTGGCCTGAGATTCAAATTTGTCTGTGGTTTGCTGCGGCAACGGCATAAGTCGGCATAACCCTCCTCCGTGCATTGGTCGTCAGGTAAAAATCTCACAATTACACTAAGATCTTTCGTTTCGTGTTGAAGCGAGATTCAAATTTATTTGTAGTTATAATTTTTCTGCGTTCTCAAGGAATAAATCTAACGGAAAAGTAATTCGCCGCAAACAGTAAACGATTTTCATTTCCAAAATGGAATCCCGCGCCAACCTATGTAAGAACTGCTAAACTTCGTGGAAAAATGACGTGCTATTTGCCTAGACTCCCCCTATCCTCCACGTGAGATTTGGTGAGATTTAGCCCGAACCTCTAGCGTTAATGGGGGGGGGGGGGGGGGGGGGTCTAAACGCCTCACTTGTTAATGGTACCCTTATCGGTTCTATTTACCAGCATTTCATGTCCACTTCATCACCTCCGATATGCATATATTTATCAGGGAACAGTTCCTGTATCTCTGAATAAAGGTCTTCGAGTAGTTTGTAGGTGAAATTACTTATTGGATTCAAAGGACCATGGTCCGAAATAATTCCGTTTTTATAACAATCTGTGAGGAGGTTGGGGTAAGCTCTCCCCCATGAGGAAGTGTGACCTGAAAATAAAATTTGCTTTCGTCATCATCCGATATTTGCTTTAATGTATTTATTATTAAAATGATCTTTACAGTTACCTATCAATATTAAGCATTAAAAAAAACACATTTCAAAATTCGGTGTACAGAGATGAATTCCTGTTACGAGTCATAAACTCAGAATGGCTGAACCGATTTTCATCAAACTTTCTAAACACAACTAACCTGGGACATCAAATTCGGGAAGAATTCTTATTCCTCTGTCTCTCGCGTAGTCAACAATCAGTTTAATATCTTCCTTAGTGTAAATAAGTTTTTTATGGTAAGCTCCTTGGCGGCTAAAACATAAATAAATTTTTAATACATAAGAATGTCTGGATTGAGATGCATGGTTGGTGGGACCAGTAGGAGGCTTTTGCCCAGCTGTGGGACATACCAGGCTAATTATAATGAGCGGTATATTAGCATGTAGGTACCTAGTGTACCTACTGTATATTATCCGTCATAAGGATTTATTTTTTTACCTCAGTTCAGGGAACTTCTCGCTTTGATATGGAAAACTTTGGTCGTCCACTATGTGCCAATGCAGAACATTCATTTTGTTCATTGCCAAACCTTCCAAAGTCTTCTGAATGTTTGACAGAGATAAATAGTGCCTGGAGGTATCGATGAGCAATCCTCGATGGATGTACCTCGGGGAATCAACAATGACAGTTTTGTTTATTCTTATGCCCTGAAAATCATTATAAGCCAAAATCAATGAGCCAGTTTCTATAGATAAGTAATTAATTATTATTATTATTGTGATTCTATTAGGGTACAAATATACGTGATAGATAGGTACCACTGCTGATACTTGGTTGATGCTAGCCATGATAATGATTAAACTTGAATTCTTACTAATGCATCATCTTGCATATAAAAAAGGTGTGTCCAAGTTTCCAATCCGCGCAGTACACCCCAAATTGAAGAACTTTTGAGTTCCGCGACTTTAGTGACCGTCAGGTTATCTGTCAAAATGATAACTTAAATAATATCACTTATCCAACCCAAACATATCAAAGTAATCAGCATGGTAGGGAATAACATAAGTTAGTTATGAATATTTAATAAAACCGGCCAAGTGCGAGTCAGACTCGAGCACGAAGGGTTCCGTACCATTATCTATAAAAACGGCAAAAAAAATCACGTTTGTTGTATGGGAGCCCCCTTAAATATTTATTTTATTCGGTTTTAGTATTTGTTGTTATAGCGGCAGCAGAAATACATCATCTGTGAAAATTTCAACTCTCTAACTATCACGGTTCATGAGATACAGCCTGGTGACAGACGGACAGCGAAGTCTTAGTAATAGGGTCCCGTTTTTACCCTTTGGATACGGAACCCTAAAAACAGTACCTACAGAAATAAAAGCTACGAGAAGAAGTACAAAGGTGGCCTTATCGCTATGAGCGATCTCTTCCAGGTGACCTTGGGATGGACTGGACATGTAAGAACAAAAATGACGGTGGCACTTGAAAAAAAAAACCGAGCATGGTAGGTATTGTACCTACTTCCAACCAAAAATCAGGTCAATGATTTTCGTTGTTTATTTCGACTACTTAATAACTTACAGCTTTCATCCATTCCAAAATATGGATAGTTTTCGCATGGAGCCAAGAGTTCTATTTTTAGCATTTTGATCTGCCCTTTGAAATTAGGATCAGCTAATATTTTGTGGTCTGAAACTGCGTCTCTTAATCGTCTTGTCATTCGATGGAATACCCTCATGTAGAAGGAATATCGTTCTATAGCTCTGGCTAGTATGCCGCATGTTTCGCCGGCTACCTGATAAAATACAAACTGGTATTATTTACCTATGGTATGTTTGACAGGGCTCGCAACGGCACCTTTGTTGCAAATTTGTATCTGGCGCAAAAAGACAGCCTCACTGCTTAGAAGAACCCATGGGAGCTAGATCTAAATCATAAACTAGTAAGATAGCGCTCTGCATAAATATATATAACTAAAGGCTAATAGTAAAAAAATATAAGTAATCTTTATGAATCTAGTCTATATTAGTCCACAACTGGACATAAGCCTCTCCTTATGAGCGCCGTAGCGCCTTGTCATCAGCTTGCCGCATTCAGCATCTGTCTTTCGAAAATCGTCATCCCACCTGGTTGGAGGGCGTCCTACACTACGTTTGCAGAGTCGCGTTCTCCACTCAAGAACACGATTACCCCAGCGGTTGTCGGTTCTTCTCGAGGTATGGCCAGCCCACTGCCACTTCAGCTTGCTAATCCTTTGAGCTATGTCGATTACCTTGGTTCTTTGTCGGATGTTGGTCTTGAGGGGCATTACTGAATTATTATTAACCAAAACTCAGTCGGTCCCATACAAGTTTTTGATCAGTAGGTACCTAGGTATACAAAACAGGATGGATTGGCATCAAAACATTTCTTTCGTATATTGCAAATTTTTTGCTTTCTGTACCCATTTTTTTTTGAATATCGTAATACCTAGTAGGAAAGGGGTTAAAACTTCGCAAAAACATATGGATAACACCTTTTTCCTATAGCTACACCGCTTAAGGTGCCTTCTTGTACTGCCTCGTTCAAAAATTCCATTCTGTATCCTAATTTTATCTTTATTTATTTACCTACCCCGTTTATTCTGCAATCGGAAAACAATAACTTTTATTTATCTAAGCATAAAAAATAAACTCTTCAACATGATCTTAGAGTTAGTGTTCTTCCAATCCAAAACAAGCTAGTTTCGTAGTTAATCCGCTTAGGTATATTGTTATTGAGCTTTTCAACAAGTAAAATGTTTAACTTTAATAATAATAATAAATATACATAAATAAGATAATATCAATTAAGAAATAAATATTATTGTAAGTTATTTTGAGACCCATCTTTGATTCTAAGCGAATAATTGGGTATGTAGTGTAGGTAGGTACCTTTCAGGATTTTATTTAATAAACAAGTATAGGTGCTTACCACTATATTAAAATTACGGGGATGAATATCGTAGTAAAATACTTCTGTTACTTGGGACTTCGGTTTTGGCCAAACTTCCCCTTTAGTACTCGGGTATCTCGGACCAAAATTACTGCCATTTGCAAAATTCGCGCTGACGATTAAGAAAACATAACATTTGAATACACATATCGTTGTGATGTAGAGCAACACCGATGACAGCCCTATTTTCATGTAATGTTTAATGTGAGGATAGTTATTTGACTCCATAAAGTATTTAATTTTTCGATGGAATACCTATTTTTATAATTTTTTGCACATATATTTCACAAGGATTTTGTATATATTTTTTAATTTGTTGTACACAAAGTACTTTTTATTTGTTTATTTTCATCTCTTGATTTGTCATTTTAGTGTTCGTTCATTCCAATTCGAGATGAAAGATATTTTCGGAAATAACGGTTTTTTACTATTGAAGAGCTTGTCAAGAGTAAGCGAGTGAATTAATTTTAAACATTTTTTTATTTTAGGTTACTTATTGAAAGCCGTAAAAGAAAAATGTGGATGGAAAATTTAAGGACTCGTACTAAAAGTAATTTCACTTTCCATCTTTATTTTGAAGAACCGTGTTTTAATCGATGATTTGAATAGAACAACGTGCAACGTTGCGAGACGATGGCTTCCTAATCTTTCTAATAGATATTTTTCTTGACCAGTTCCATGAGCTTCGCTTGCGTAGATTAATAAACTTTGCCCCCTTCATTTCTCCAAAGGTGGTTAAATTTTGCCACTAATTAATATTTAGATGCAAGAAAATCTGACCCAAACTAATAGTAATTATATTATAACAGATATGTGCTTCAAATCCCAATTAAAATGTGTACCTATTTCCATATAAATCCTTTTCCGGTAATGGGTAGGTACCCCCGTTAGAGAGGTTTTATTTGAAACTCAACATAAACAGCTCTGCCCTGAATTAACAGAAGATAATATGAGAGTGAAAGATCGGTCTTAAGTAACTCGTTGGGTTCCAGACAAAGATGTTTTTTCAATAAGTAAGAGGTGACTTATATTTTTTTTTTAATTTAGACTTGGCGCCTTTTCGAACGTGTTTGTGATGATGGGCAGGACCTGCAGTTCACGTATTGTTACTAATTTACCAATAACCCTGTATAAACAATCAAATTATGTTTACCTGTAAGGATCACAATTCACGATTCAAACGTGTTAATTATTTTATTCCTGTTTTTTGAGACATATTTATTTTATGATCGCAAGTGATTTTTTTTCCTATGGAGCCTGGGCATTATCCTTTGTGAATTGTTGTAATAATGTGATGTACCTATTAAAAAAACTGTTAACATGTATATTATAATAATACATTTTTGAGAAATGTAGTTTTTTGTTTTATTTAATTAGGTACCTCATTATTTCTTAAATGAACTGGTTTTCGCTAGGTAGGTACCTTTGATCTTGAATATAATAGGTCCAAGCAGCAATGTGTGTTAGAAAACATTAAAAAATACTCAAAACAAAACAAGAAGGAACTAGACAATATCTATATCAGACAATATAAAATAATACTCCCCGATACAACCCTAACCACTGATAGAAAAAGCCCCAAATTTAGATTAACTAAAATATTTCGCATTCTAGGCTATGTTCACAGAATTCATAAAGATTTGCGCAAACTCTGACGCAACGCATCTGCGCTTAAGCATTGTCATACATCTAGGCAATGCAGCAGGCGTCTTGGGGACGCTATGGCTGTTGAGCTACGACGATGCGTAACGTGACGCTCAAAAATGCTTTACAATAATGTTTATTCATTTCATCAATACCATTAGATACCTTCATCGTTGACTAGCAGGTACCCATAAAGAGGTCTACTTACTTTGGGGCTAATTGGACCGTTCTTTTAACCCTCATTGTTAAATTATTATAAATTTAATATATTGGTCTTGGGTTCGGGGTGACTTTATTGCTTGTTGGATACGTAGGTAGGTACGATACGATGAATAGGTACATTTAAGGACATCATACTTTAAGAGACAATTTCAATTTATGTTTTTTATTAAAGGAACGCTAATATAAATATAAGCTAAATAAATTGTTATGTTAATGATAATTCATTATCTTATAAAAGTAGTTACCTACAACAATAATAAAAGGAATTTCCTACCTACTTCCTGGTCCACTGCTGAACCTCGATAAAAAAAATATATCATGGTTTTTTAACATAATTTCATATCTATTTATCTTCTGCCCAGGTATTCAACGTCATATACAATCTGTCATTTAACATAAAATATTATTTATCGGGTACTTATTGCGTAACTTTTGTTTGGTACCTGTTATTTTAATATAGTCGCTAAAAGTAACATTCAAATAGGAACACCTAACACAACATTCTAACTGGCAAATATAACAAAGTTAGTGTATTTTTTTAATCACGCAGATCCCGCCAGGTCTGCTCCGATGCAAAAGCCAGGCCCGCTGGGGGGCTGGGCGCCAATGCCTCGGCGATTCATGCGGCACGTTTGTTCTTCAATACGATTATACACACTGTCAGAAATAGTTGATTCAGGACTCCATAGTTTTTCTGCTACGGCACAGGTTCGTGGCCATACTCTAAAATAATTAAAAAATTAATTAATCACACAATGTTACTTTTTTGAAGTCCCGTACGTTCACGCTAGAAGTCGTCGTATCAATTTTGAATGTGTTTTCCGTTCTTTACACTATTATTTTTAGTGAGACAAATGGGAAAAACACATTTAAAAGAAAAATAGCAGAAATTTCATTAAAAAAATTAAAACTATTATGCTTATCAACACTTAAGTCATTTACAACGGGGTATTTTATTTACTATGATTTATGTTTTCAGTGTTTCAATATAATATTTCGGTACAGTTTTAAGCGCCATGATCACGGAATAACTGAAGGCACTACAATTGAGTTTTTATTAGCAGACATACCGATAAATACCCAAATTTTTTGGTCTTTTGATATGAACTTTACCACTACCATGAAACTGAACTGGCGTATGACACTGTGCCAAAATATCGGAACGCTCAATACTCAAACCATATCCCGTAAATAACCCGCTCTATAGTAACATATAATACGATTTCATCTAATTAGTAGATAATACCTGCTTATAAAATTCATGTCGTTAACCACTTCTCCCCACATACAAGCCTCTCCACCGACGATATTGTCTGCGTTTAAATATCGTCCCCACTGGGCCACGACAGAACGTGGGTCGGTCCGGTAGAAATTTTCCCAATCACCGCCAGATTGTAAGTGGTCGAGATACCACGCTGAGGAATACAATATTTTGTGGCCATTTTGTAGGATCTGAGGGAAAAATAATAATAGGTACCTACATAAAGATTTGTTATTTACCTAATACAATGTAGAGAGTAGATAAATAAACCACCCACCAATGTAGGGTCGAGTGTTGAACATTGAAACAGGCGTACACAATGAAACATCCCTATATTTCGGAAATGCGACATTGTCAGATTGTGCAGTATGCCTAGTCCTGACGGCCTCGTTCATACCCCGTACCCCTCCAGTTTGCGTTCGCGCCGGTTGTGAAAGGACGTGTCTACGGAGCGATTTTCGATTTTATGGCAAAAAACGAAGTATTTTTTTTGGTTTTCTTTGATTTTTCAGTTAAATACTATAGACAATTCGGTTTTCCTCAGTATTACGTTGTTTTGTACATGTATCAAAGATTCACGTGGACTAGATAACTTATTAAATTGTTCAATTTTGGTAGGTTATTGTAAAATATCCCAGGTGTCCAACAATGAAACAGCGCAAGGGTGGACACAATGAAACGTTTTATTGTGTATTTACTACTTTGTTTAATATATAAAACTCCCAAATTTTGGTGGTTCGTATTACCACCATGGTCCATATAAGGTTATTTTACTCTATTATGAGTAGGTACCTAACTGTTAATCGGAGTTTATAAACCATATAATATGGACCATGGTCGTAATATGGATATTACGACCATGGTCCATATTATATGGTTCTGTTACTCTATTATGAGTAGGTACCTAACTGTTAATTTTATAGTGTCGTTATTGCCTGTTACAGGAAACAAGACCTATATTTGTGATTTTTATAATTTTCAGATTAATCTTTAAGTGACTAAATAAACCTAAAGTTAACTTCCTAAGTCTGAATATAGTGTAGGTGATTTAAATTAAACATTCTATATATTTACTCCTTCCAATAACCACACTAAATTAAAACGAAGTCATGATAAAAGTAGTTTTAATAACGGTGTTTCATTGTTGAACACAGGGTGTTTCATTGTGTACACCTAGGTGGACACAATGAAACAAATCCCATTTTTAAAAAAAAAACCTCGTATTCTAAATGTATCCAATTATTAATGAAACTATATATGCCATATTATACCTAATGAAGAAGACTCTCTTTCTGTAAAAAATGGAATCCATACCTATAAAAATGAGAGAAATATGAGACTCAGAGTTTTTGGTGTTTCATTGTTGAACACTCGACCCTATGTATTTCCTAGGAATATAAATGTACAGGGTGTGACAAATAAAGAGAAAGCTTCAGTAGTCCAGTTACAATTAAGTTAACCGGACTTCTGAGTCGCTCGACGACTCAGTAGTTCAGCCGGTGAGCCTTTTTTTGAAACAGTTTTATCGGTGTTGATGATACATTGCCGGCCCAAATGAGCCGTCCTTTCTTATCGACACAGCAAATTTCAAATGTGGCAGAAACTTTCAATGCTTATAGGAAATTTCTAAAATTATAGAAAATGATTAACGGACGGCAAATGTTAAAAGTGACAGTGAAAGTCAAAAGTGACAGCGAATGTCAAAATTATAGATAGTGTTCAGATTTACAGCAAATAAAGAAATTGTCAAGAATGTCAACAATGGCCTTTTCTCGGTTACTACTTTTAGATATAATTTCAGTTTATGGCTCAAATGAAAGGTAAGATTAAAATCTAACGGCTTGACTCTTAACGACACACCCTGTTTATTATTTTTTACTGACGTGTAGCGATTTAAGGTACTCACATCCACCATTTCACTTATGTCTCCTGTTTTCCAAACTTGGATGAGCGTATTGTTCGGTAGACTAACACCTTCATCGTAGACTTCCTACAAAAATACATAATTCTTGAGCCTTTTATTAGCTGTGTGATTTTTCTGCTGTACGAGTTCATATAATTTGTTTATTTTTTTCTTTCTAAAGGTACCTACCTAATGTAGGTTCGTATGTACTTCTACTGCGATTTGATCTGCATCATGCCAATAATAATACGAACCTGCCATACAATTGGAGTAGATTTCTCGTGCAGCAATGGAATGACGTTTTTCATGAATAAGGCGTGTAGCTGGTTTACCGATGTTAAGTGGTTCTCTTCCATGTATTTCTGCAGGTCAGGGTTCGATTGCCTGAAAAATAATGTTATTGGAAGGGACTTACTAGGTATAAATATACTAAAATTTTACCTGTTTATGAAGAGGTAGGTAAGGCACATGTATAATACTTGAGATCCTCCTACAATCATCTGGGTAGTTACTCAAATATTCTATTTGTCCCATGGGTGGGGATGGGGATTAACGTGATAAATAGGTTCTGTACCTACGGGTGACGATTTTTGAAACTACATGATAGTTATTTCTAACAATAAAGTCAAGATCATACACTACCTGCGCACGCCTAAAAGACACGTTCCCACTTGAGAAACCAGGGGTTTACAAGTTCGATTGCAGCTGTGGAAGCTCCTTTAAAGGCCAATAATGCTTGCAGAGTCAAAGAGCACATACGAGCGGTTAAGAATCTAGCAACTGAGAAATCTGCCATAGCGGAGCAAATTCTCGAGTCTGGTTCAAACCACTGGATCGAGTTACACAATCCACAAGTGATTTCAACAGATCGACATTATTTATTTGGCACACAAAACAGAATACAATCAAATATGATATAAATAGGAGGACACAATAATAAAAATCAAGAATATATACCAAGAATGGTACAGGAGGCCATTGAGATCACCAAACACAGAAACTGGAGCCGTGAAGAAGGTTTCCAACTATCCGGATCCTGGAGATTCTGTGGTGAGAATGTGTAAAAATCGTAGCAGTATTGTACCAACCACGCCGCGTTCAGAAACCATCAGTGTTGGGTGTCGTGATCGATTGGCGTTCGAAAATGAAACTAGTGGTAACGTTCTTAGAAGACAAAGAATGAAGATAAATCGGTATGTCTGCCAATAAAAACCAACTCTCAGTGACTTTTAGTTCTTCCGTGATCATGGCGCATTAAACTGTGCCGAAATATAGGAAAATTCAATAACCTAAGCATGGTAAAAATCCCGTCTTAAATTATTTTAATGGTACTGGTAACTTTATTCAATCAAAATACCTAAATGGCAAAAAGTATTTGCTGCTGTAAATTCGTAACGTGCCTTTAAACAACCTTATTAGCCTATCAACAAAGTGTCAAAGTTCACAGTAATGTCAAAGATAAATTAAAAGTCGTCATCCAACTGCACAACAAAATCACTACCTAACGTTTATTAATAAAGCAATTGTTGATAAAAATATTTCCCCGTCTGAGGCAGTAACAAAATTAATGATAAGTGGTCCAAGTAAATTGATTTTTTATTACCATTTTCGTAATTATCGCAACCGGGAATAGGATTATTGACTGATAGTTTTATAGAAGGTGTCTTATTTCAAGATTGATTGTAAAGGCGTTTATGTGTTCTATTTACCAGCATTCCATGTCCACTTCATCACCTCCGATATGCATATATTTATCAGGGAACAGTTCCTGTATCTCTGAATAAAGGTCTTCGAGTAGTTTGTAGGTGAAATTACTTATTGGATTCAAAGGACCAACGTCCGAAATAATGCCGTTTTTATAACAATCTGTGAGGAGGTTGGGGTAAGCTCTCCCCCATGAGGAAGTGTGACCTGAAAATAAAATTTGCTTTCGTCATCATCCGATATTTGCTTTAATTTATTTATTATTAAAAATGATCTTTACAGTTACCTATCAATATTAAGCATTAAAAAAAACACATTTCAAAATTCAGTGTACAGAGATGAATTCCTGTTACGAGTCATAAACTCAGAATGGCTGAACCGATTTTCATCAAACTTTCTAAACACAACTAACCTGGGACATCAAATTCGGGAAGAATTCTTATTCCTCTGTCTCTCGCGTAGTCAACGATCAGTTTAATATCTTCCTTAGTGTAAATAAGTTTTTTATGGTAAGCTCCTTGGCGGCTAAAACATAAATAAATTTTTAATACATAAGAATGTCTGGATTGAGATGCATGGTTGGTGGGACCAGTAGGAGGCTTTTGCCCAGCTGTGGGACATACCAGGCTAATTATAATGAGCGGTATATTAGCATGTAGGTACCTAGTGTACCTACTGTATATTATCCGTCATAAGGATTTATTTTTTTACCTCAGTTCAGGGAACTTCTCGCTTTGATATGGAAAACTTTGGTCGTCCACTATGTGCCAATGCAGAACATTCATTTTGTTCATTGCCAAACCTTCCAAAGTCTTCTGAATGTTTGACAGAGATAAATAGTGCCTGGAGGTATCGATGAGCAATCCTCGATGGATGTACCTCGGGGAATCAACAATGACAGTTTTGTTTATTCTTATGCCCTGAAAATCATTATAAGCCAAGATCAATGAGCCAGTTTCTATAGATAAGTAATTAATTATTGTTATCATTATTGTGATTCTATTATGGTACAAATATACGTGATAGATACCACTTGCTTGACGCTAGCCATGATAACGTTTAAACTTGAATTCTTACTAATTCATCATCTTGCATATAAAAGAGGTGTGTCCAAGTCTCCAATCCGCGCAGTACACCCCAAATTGAAGAACTTTTGAGTTCCGCGACTTTAGTGACCGTAAGGTTATCTGTCGAAATGATAACATAATATAATATCACTTATCCAACCCACAGGATGTTAAAGTAGGTAATCAGCATGGTAGTGATTAAAATAAAAAAAGTGTAATAAAATTAAATGTGATACATAAATAAATTACCTAATTCTAAACCACCTTGCATGGGGTAGCTGACTTTCGATGGGTAATTTGTATCTAACGTTTTTCGTTTATTTTCTGTTTTAATTTTTTAGTAGGTACATACAATTTCTATTATAATAAAAAAAGACCGTGCTAAAGAATTGACTTTATACTTGGAGATAGCCAAAGGCACTGAATTGTGTGATGATGATGATAATGATAGTACATGTGCAAGGCGTAAACTGATAGTCCTCTGGCATTCTTTTTCGTTCAATGAATTTTCTTACAACTTTATTCATTATATTCATAGTGTAATCCTTATCGAGATTTAGAAGTCACACAAAAGAAGTGAGCGTAGATACGAAGATACCCATGCCTGTTGTGGCCACACTAAGTGAACGTGGCCGAGGCTTTTGGCTTGAAGGAATGAGGGAAAAAGGACGAAAGCCGTCAGAGTGGTGGCCAAGAACTGCAAAAAGACCAAGCGATAGACCCCTATAGACAACAGTGTCAGTGGTTGTAAATGGGCTGAGAGGGTTATGGATCATAACCCTTAACCATAACTTATGGTGATGTTAATGGAATCCTTAATTTATAATTCGGGAAGCAATAATACTAGACCAAAACAAACAAGGGCACCAAGCATCATAGCAACATAACCCGAGCATGATATTGTACTTTCAATCAAAAAAATCAGGTAAGTAGTAGGTAACTGATTTTCGTTGTTTATTTCGACTACTTAATAACTTACAGCTTTCATCCATTCCAAAATATGGATAGTTTTCGCATGGAGCCAAGAGTTCTATTTTCAGCATTTTGATCTGTCCTTTGAAATTAGGATCAGCTAATATTTTGTGGTCTGAAACTGCGTCTCTTAATCGTCTTGTCATTCGATGGAATACCCTCATGTAGAAGGAATATCGTTGTACTGCTCTGGTTAGTATGCCGCATGTTTCGCCGGCTACCTGATAAAATACGAACTTGTATTATCTTACACTTATGGTATGTTTGCCAGGGCTCGCAACAACGGCATCTTTGTTGTAAATTTCTATCTAGCGCAAAAAGACAGCCTCGCTGCTTAGAAGAACCCATGGGAGCAACAACTAAATCTAAATCGTAAACTACTAAGGTAGTGCTCTGATTAAATTAATATAACTACAGGCTAATAGTCAAAAATGATAAGTGATCTTTATTAGTAAGTAAGTTATCTAAAAAATAGATTTTAGATCTACAAAAACTTATAATATTGGTAGGTACCAAAATTTAAAGACCGCAAAAATATGGGTACCTAAGTTTTCGAATCTGCGATGATTTCATATAAAATATTATGGAAAAAGTTTTTGCGATTAGCGACTTTTTTAGCACTCCAACATCAGTTCGTCCCTTATAGGTTTTTGATCAGTAGGTACCTATAAGAAACAGGATTAATTGACATCAAAAAAGTGTCTGTGTAAATTGCTTAGTTTTGCGTACTTTATCTATGTTTTTTTGATGATCTAGGAAAGGGTTCAATATTTGGTCAAAAAATATGGACCATTTTTCTGTAGGTACCTACCTACACCGGTTAAGGTGCCTTTTTTTACTGCCCCGTCCATAAATTCCATCCTGTATCTTAATTTTATCTTGATTATTTACCTACCCCGTTTATTCTGCAATCGAAAAATCAGTAACTTTTATTGCATAAAAAATAAACTCATAGACAACACGTTCATAACGTTAGTTTTCTGCCAATTAAAAACAAGCTAGTTTCGTAGTTAATCCGCTTATATTGTTAATGAGCTCTTCAAAAAGTTAAATTTTTAACTTTGTTATTAAATATTAAATAATTATAATAATATAAATTAAGAAATCAATGTTATTGTAAGTTATTTTGAGACCCTTCTTTAATTTTAAACGAATTATTGGGTGTGTACCTTTCAGGATTTATTTCTTAAACAAGTAAACTTACCACTATATTAAAATTACGGGGCTGAATATCGTAGTAAAATACTTCCGTTACTTGGGACTTCGGTTTTGGCCAAACTTCCCCTTTAGTGCTCGGGTATCTCGGACCAAAATTACTGCAATTTGCAAAAGTCGCGCTAACGATTAGGAAAACACAATATTTGAATATACAGATCATTGTGATGTAGAGCAACACCGACACCTCTAACAATCTCGGCTGAACCGATCCATCTGAATCAATGTACCTATCACAATGACCGAGTTGGTTGGTTGGACCTATAGGTACAAACACGTCATGATTAGTGTGTGTGGTATAAAACAAAATAGTTTTTTTGTATTGTCGTGAGGATATTTGCCTCCGTAGAGTTTTTAATTTTTCGATGGAATACCTATTTTTATATGTATTCGCACATTATATTTCACTAGGATTTTGTTTATATTTTTAGATTTGTTGTAACACAAAGTACGCTTGTATTATTCTCTTTGCAAATTTGCAAAGTACCTAGATTTGTTTATTTTCATCTCTTGATTTGACATAAAATCAATAACTTTGTTCATTTCGATTCGAGCTGAAAAATAGTTTCGGAAATAACGGTTTCTTACAATACTAGAAGACAATACATTTTGTTTTCGTTTGAATGACCGACGTTTGCTGTCAGTGGTTGGGATTGTCAAACATGAGATGTTATGTCATGTCACTTTTGTCTTTCAGTTGTCAGTTGTCAGTTGCCAGGTCACTGTCAGTCAGTTTTTGGGGGCGGCGACGATTCATATTTCATCTATTCACACATTTTCAGCTCAATTCGCTTGAAAAATGCGATAATTTCGTACTAAATAAATATTGAAAGCATATTTGATTAACAACGCATATTTGTTATGGTTCAGTCAAAAGCGCGACAGGTAAGTCTCTTCTGTATTTTCAATGTGGTAATGTTCAATTAAAATTTTCTTCGAGAAACAGTTAGTGCCCCTTTCCTGTTTTGTTAAATAAATGTTAGAAAATGTAGCTCAAATCATACCATTCTTCGATAACATTTACTTTCTCGTAACTCGCAACTGCGGGTAGTAGGATGGATCGTTAACACCCCTTTTGACAATCTACCTTCACAGAGGCCAGAGGCCTATATCGACGGATTACGTGTTCGCTTTGCGAAAGGCAACCTGTTTTTCCGTCGCATGTCATTGTAGAAAAGTCTTAGCAGTTCCTTTGAAAGAACTAAATTTAATATAACCGAAATCATCACTATATTGCAACTAAATCCTGGAACTTTGAAAGAAGATGTCTATACCTACTTTATAGCTACTGATGGATCTGTGATTGAATACCTCAGGCCTAAGTAACAATGATCGGAGGCCTGTTTGTGTACAACCACAAGGGAGAGGTGCTGATCTCCCGAGTCTACCGGGATGACATCGGCCGGAATGCTGTGGACGCTTTCAGGGTGAATGTGATTCATGCAAGGCAGCAGGTGCGCTCACCTGTCACCAACATTGCGAGAACCAGCTTCTTTCATATCAAGGTATTAAATCTGCAACTATTCAACTTGATTATGTCTCTAGATATCTCTTTGAAACAATTCTACTAGTGTTGGTTGACTAATTCATCATTGGTGGCATCTACATTGATATTAGGGACCTAGTTTTGCCTCTAGCCTAGTTGTGCATCTATCCTGTGCCCGATAGCCTTTGATTAGCTGAGGGCCATCAATGTTGCCAATTAGATAATTATGAGGTCATGCTATGAATCAAGAAAGTTATAGGATTCTTTTGGTTTAAGCTACTCAACACCACTCAGATTCTGTAGAACCCAATCCCTCATTGATTGTTTGTTTCCAGCGAGCCAACATCTGGCTAGCAGCTGTCACCAAACAAAATGTCAATGCAGCAATGGTTTTTGAATTCCTGCTCAAGATCATTGATGTGATGCAGTCTTACTTCGGAAAGATATCCGAGGAGAACATCAAGAACAACTTTGTACTTATCTATGAGCTGCTTGATGGTAAGAATACTTTTAGCCAATATGACCAGAAACCATGATGTTGGCATACATAAAGGTAAACTCACAAACTTTTTAAAACTGACAAACTTCTGCACCTCGCTTCCCACTAGATGTTCCTAATAAATAAAAAGAAATAGTTTGAAAGAGTAAGAAACATAAAATTCGCTTCGAATTTTATACTCAACTCACACTGAGACGCGACGCTGCGCGCTTTAATTCAAAACATAACTTTATTTACTTACAAAAAGATACAAATTGGCGCCTCCGCGAGGAGTTATGTAAGTACTTATTTCAATAAAATGTGTTACTTTTTGCGTAGTAAATAAAGTTATACTTTGATTCATAGTGGGCGCAGCGTTGCGTGGCGTCGCGTCGCGGTAAGTTGACCCCTAAGATCCACTCGCACTGAGCGGAACTGCACTAATACTGAACTGCGCGACACGGCGCGTCCGGTTATTCTTTGTATGAAATCCTATGATACTGATCGGATTACGCGTCTGCGGAACTGCGCGGCTATTTAGTGATTGGTTCTAATTGACTTGACGGGCAGTGCCGCGGCCGCGCAGTTCCACTGACGCGTAGTGCGCCTGTTACAATAAAGGTGGAAACCTTTATAGTCAAAGGACTAATCACACATTTAATTCTAGAAATCCTGGACTTTGGCTACCCTCAGAACTCTGACACAGGTGTCCTGAAGACCTTCATCACTCAGCAGGGCATTAAATCTGCCTCCAAAGAGGAACAGGCGCAAATAACCTCACAGGTATTTTTATACAAATACCATAAACCATTTGTACCATTTGTGCTCACTTTTAGTTGGGAGGCCAAGTTTAAAAAGTAGGGATGTTCAGAAATGTTTGATGTGGACTGTTCTTCTGTTGATCAGAATGAAGCTGTTACAATTTTGTCCATTTTAGTTTGTTCCACTTTGTTTATTAACTATCGTTATTTGTTGCGTTATCAGGTGACGGGTCAGATCGGGTGGCGCCGCGAGGGCATCAAGTACCGGCGCAATGAGCTGTTCTTGGACGTACTGGAGTATGTCAACTTACTTATGTCACCTCAAGGTACTTAATTTACCTACTTGATTGATGATTGTAACCAATGTTTTCTCTCTGCCAGCAGGACTTTTGACATTCTTGTATTACTTAATTTATATTAATTACAATACTAAAATAACATTGCAGATTTTAATCTAATGCTTCATTTATGGCACATCTATACTAATATTATAAAGAGGTAAAGTCTGTGAGGTTGTAGAGAGAGGTAATCTCTGGATCTACTGAACCGATTTTGAAAATTGTTTTAATAATAGAAAGCCACGTTATTTGTGAGTGTCATAGGCTTTATATTAATCTACGCATGCGAAGCTGGGGCGGGACTCTAGTCATATATATAATAAATTATTTATTTCCAGATACGAGATCCATATAGTTACAATATAGTTCTACTTAAAATAATTAAAACTAGGGAATACACCAAACAAAAATAAACAGAAAGAGGTATAAACATAGAGTTCTTACTTACGTCATAAAAATAAAAATAAAACCGACCAAGTGCGAGTCGGATTCACACGAATTGTTTAATCTTTCCAGAGTTGACATGTGTAGAAAGACTAACAATATGATTTGACAAAACAACAAAAAACATAGGAGATAGTGTTATGGCTCGCATCGTATCACTTTGTTCAAGGTCACTAAAAAAGCAGCGTAAAGCAATAAAGCAGCTGAGCTCACGGATTCGGAAACTATGACATTTCGGGCACAACTAAAAAAAAAACCGGAAAATAGATATTTGCCGTGGGAAACTTACATAGCACAAATATCTGTTTTGAACGAATTAGGTTAGCTGATAATAAGTGACTACTCAATAACCCAGTTTGAGAAAAAAAAATAACAAGTTTACATTGAATATTGTTTTGCAGGCCAAGTTCTATCAGCTCACGTGGCTGGCAAGGTGGTGATGAAGTCCTACCTCTCTGGAATGCCGGAATGCAAATTTGGTATCAACGACAAGATTGTCATGGAAGCCAAGGGCAAAGGAAGTGGTATGTATTTAATGGCAACTGCTAACAGTCGACTTGTACTCATACGAGAAATGTCTTATTCAACTGCAAGGCAAAACCAGAGATGGTTGTTTATTAAGTACTGTCTGCCCGCGGCTTCGCGTGCGCTGCTTTTAAGGTTATTCCTATCCCATAGGAACTGATTTATAGAATAAAAGAAGCCTATGTTTTATTCCAGGCCTAAACTACCTGTCTGCAAAATTTCAGCCTGACCCGTTCAGTAGTTTGGCGTGAAGAAGTAACAAACATCCATCCATCGTAACATCCAACTTTCGCATTTATAACATTAGTGTCATAGTCAAAAAAGTGACCACGGCAGTGTGTAAACCTGTCGAAACGTTGGGAAAATAAGGTGATTAAACGCGATAAATACCCGTTAAATAGTATTTATAAATAAGTGTCATAGTCGTTGTACGTTCTACTTGACTGACACACACAAACATGGATAAAACTTAAAGGATTCGGCGACAGCTGCTCGCAACTTCAATTCATAATATTATTATGTTCCGTAATACCAAAAATGTTGATTGAAAACTTTTTTGTATTTCTCACATAGTGTTGTTATTCTGTAAACTAGTCGATAGAAGGTATGTTCCATAACAAACACAACGTAATATATTGTTGTTTTTAATTCAAAACAAACGAACGCCGCGACTGGCCGGTTCAAAAGAGATCCTAAAAAGATTGTAATGTATTAACAGTGCTATCCCCCGGCGGTGGTATATCCGGCAACCAGGACAACGACCCCGCGCGCTCCGGCAAGCCGGTGGTGGTGATCGACGACTGCCAGTTCCACCAGTGCGTTAAGCTCAGCAAGTTTGAGACGGAGCACTCCATCTCCTTCATACCGCCCGACGGAGAGTTTGAATTGATGCGGTGAGTAGAGGACATTTGAGAAAGAAAGAGACAGACGCAGACATTTATTTATAACATCAAAAACCGAGAGAAAAACTTATAAATAACCAATAAACAATAAATATCGCATAGAGCCGCAAATAATCAAATATTATTTGCTCCCAGCTACCGCACAACCAAGGACATCTCCCTGCCATTCCGCGTGATTCCCTTAGTACGGGAGGTGGGCCGCACCAAGATGGAGGTGAAGGTGGTGCTCAAGTCCAACTTCAAGCCGTCTCTCCTCGGACAGAAGATAGAAGTGAAGATCCCTACCCCGTTGAACACTAGCGGCGTCCAGCTGATCTGTCTGAAGGGAAAGGCCAAGTATAAGGCCTCAGAGAATGCTATTGTTTGGAAGTAAGTACATACTGGCCGTCTAGCTTAGGAGTTACCCCAGCACAACTCTTCCCACGGATGTCGTAGTGGCGACTAAGGGTGCTTTTCCACTAGAGATATGCTATTTTGCTATGTTTCCAGCCGACCAATAGGATCGCTCCATTATCACGTTATTTTTATAGCTGTCAAAAATGACGCGATAAAGAAGCGATCCTATTGGTGGGCTGGAAACATAGCAATGTAGCACATCTCTGGTGGAAAGGCACCAATTGCAAACATTGACCTTTAGGAAGGTTTACGTATTTCCGTTGGGATTTAGTACTTATACTCGTGGTTATAGGTTTCTGCAAATTATGATGAGCTGTTAGACTGTTATATTCAGCTCACTTGGTAGGCACTTAAGTGTCTTGAAGGTATCATGTGAGGCAACATTCTACGGAGACCCGTAGAATGTTGCCCCCCTTGCTTTAATATGTGAATTTTAGTAACCCTGTATGTCCATCCATGGCTATGATGAAGGGACAAGTAATAGAGGAAAAACTTGCTGCTGTCGTAGGGGAAGGCACAATTCGATCATTGCCACTGCATTATTTATGTGCGCAGACTTATTGGTATTTGTTGAATAGGATAAAACGCATGGCCGGCATGAAGGAAACCCAGCTGTCCGCCGAGATCGAGCTGCTGGAGACTGACACCAAGAAGAAGTGGACCCGCCCGCCCATCTCCATGGGCTTCGAGGTTCCTTTCGCGCCCTCGGGCTTCAAGGTAAATATACTACAAGGTTCACGTCTTTAAGGTCGTTCGTGTTGTTGCGAGTTTCCTTTTTTTTTGGCCAATAACCATGGATGTATGAGACCCAGGATTTTAACTGATATTTGGTTGTTGAAGTCAACATTTTTACTAATAAATAACTAATAAGCCAGTGTCTTGGGGACGTTTTCGACTGGTATTGTTATGGATCAGTTGAGCTACCTATAGATTAATTTCTTTAGATTGTAAATACTAGTTGTAATTTGTTTCTATTATTTGATTGTAATTTTCTTTGTTAATAAAGATCATAAATAACGTATTCTCACTGATGATCAGGCCCAAAAGTCCGGAATGATTAAGACTGAAATATAGCAAAGATGTGGATCTAGAGCGCTGGAATATGTTATTGAAAACCTACCGAAAAACCTATGCAGAGTTTCATGTAACTCTGCATGGGTTTTAAAACTGTTTGGTATGCCAATCAGAAGGCGGCGATTTATGTAAATTGGGCGAATTTAGGTTACATCGGTAACCATTATCGAAAAGCTTTGAAAAAAAAACATAATCTATGACATACAAGGCATATCCTCTTTTTTCAAAAATGAAAAACAAACCCATTTTAAGTAACAAAAATAATGTGCGAAGCTCTTTTCTTAGTTATTACCATTTTTCTTCTAAACTATCAATCACATTTTTTTTATAGTTATCACCATAATTAATAAAAGAATAACAGGGGAACCTTGGCTTATTTTTGCAAATAAATGTCCTAATTATTAGATAATAAGTACAAACTTGATATTTGGGCTTACGCCGCTCTGCTCTGTCCTGCTCCTATGAACGCGAAATCCTATGCCTATCCTTTTCACAAAATGGCATCATAGGCCCCCTTAATTAATCGCTTCACTATATCAATGATATCGTCTCAGAATTACACATTTTAGCATTTAACCTTTGATTTCAAGATGCGCGACTGTGAATGATTTCATTCGAATTATTCGACTTCAGAAATCATTCGAACCATTCGAATGACAAGTGCAAATTAGTAACTAATTTGGTTAGTAATCCCGAGTCGTTCGACCGACCGACTCAGTCGGCAGTCGCCAGTCGGTCTCAATTCGTTATTCGACGACTGCCGAGTCGCCGATCCGACTCGGACAGACTCGGCAGTCGTCGGACCGACTCGGTAGTCGTCGATTCGACTCGGACAGACTCGGCAGTCGTCGGACCGACTCGGCAGTCGTTGAATAACGAATTGAGACCGACTGGCGACTGCCGTCTGAGTCGGTTACCTATTCGACTTGGATAGTCGAGTATCATACCTACATGATTAGTAGGTTGTCATTCGACTTTGAAGATTAGTACATTACTAATATTCAAGTCGAATGAGTAAATTAGTAGTTGTAGATCATTCGACTTGTCAAATCATTCGCAGTCGCGCATCTTTACAGTTTGATTAAAGGAACTACAGATGGAGAGACGCGTGGTTGAATCGAATCTATCAATCTCTCCGTGAAAATAACACCGCACGCACTGTCTTGAGTTTCTTTCATATAATAACATTATTGTCATAGTAAAGCGCTTGGTTAGCAGAATTCGGCCCCAGGATATTTAAACACGTCAAATATCCCGAGACCCTGATGCAACTCTCAACTATATTACTTTGCCCCTAGGTCCGTTACCTGAAGGTGTTTGAGCCTAAGCTGAACTATTCCGACCACGACGTGATCAAATGGGTGCGGTACATCGGACGCTCGGGACTCTACGAGACCAGATGCTAAGCTCTGAAGGACCATGTAATTATTTATGTATTTTATTTATGAAACACTAAGTTAAACTAAATAAAAATAAGTAACTACTATGAGCTTTGATTGCAGAACATGGGAAAAGTACTTTAAAAAATTCCCCACTTAATTTACGAAAAAAAAATGACATGAGCACTAGACTCTGCAATAACTGATACTTTATTGTCATAGAACCGAGGAAAAATTTATTTGTAGTATTACCTACCGCATCTAAGACGCGACGCCCACACCGATGATATCGCGGGTCGCTGACCTCCCGCGACGACGGTGTTTTGTCTTTTAAAGGGAATGTAAACTGTTACCTAGGCCTTTTAATATTTTGTCAATGACAAAGCACAGCGCCTTAGTCTAGTGGTAATTTCATTTTTTTTTTCGAAAAGTTAGTTGTTTTTTCCCCTTGTTCTGTGATCGAAGCCCCTTCCCCCCCAAAGTTTACTCCTTAATTTTTGTTACACCCTGTGTATGACTACTAAATATCAGCACTATAAAGCGTGTTTTGAAATGCTAGCCCAAAAAGGTTCTGAGTGGTTATATTTGCAGCATATCAATAGATAATGCGTTGATTACCCATGGGTGGTTGCCAGCATTGCCAGTTTCGATAACTTATAATATCGATTATCGACGCAGAGGTCGTCGATAATCGATATTATGGTGCGGTGGGCGAAGGTCCGCCTGCAACGCAGGAGGTTGCGGGTTCGTTTCCCGCCTTGGGACAAATATTTGTACGATCTGCAGGTGTTCCGGGTGTTCTGGTCGTTTTCTATGTAAAAATATCTATCTACGTAATGTATTGTATTATGTATATCAGCTATCTAGTACCCATAACACAAGCTCTGCTTAGCTTGGGGCTAGATAATGCTGTGTGATTTGTCCCGCATTATTTATTTATTTATAATATAACACAGTGCATACACCCAATAATACAATGCTTGACTATCTAAAGTTATCAAAACTTATAAACCAATGTTTAAAACGCAGTTAAAAATTACAAATTCTATTTATTTTCAGGATAACAAAGTGATCGGATTTAACACACGAAGGATTACCTATACTGGCTGGTTATATTTTGTATATAATTTTCCAAACGTGAGATTCATCATCAAAGCTCGTATTTTTTAATTTCAAACTATTAATCGACAGCAAAAGTTTTATTTTTATTCTTATTTTAAGTATTTTTTTAAATTTATTGAAATTTTATTTTAAATTTGCATTCTCACCTACTAGATTGATGTTGAATTGACATATTATGTTAATGTGTTTCTACAATTTTATTTTACTAACGTAAATTGCATTCAATATGTAGCTTCAAAGGTTTATTCCTTAGCCATTTTGTTGTAAAACTAGAAAAGAGTAGTGGGTGAAAATGAGTATTCTTTATATAATATAGTAAATTAAGTGGCATCTTTATCATAAATTATTTGCTTTGAATCTCGAATCGTTGTTCACATAATCAGATTTGTGTGAACTGTATCTCGTACATAGAAAGCACATGTTTGTTACAAGATCTCCCTGTCAAATGATAAGAAATATAATTTATTTTTCAATTATTTCACTTAAACATACATGCTTAAGGAGAGACAAAACTACATTTTACAACGTTTAAATAAAATCAGTAAGACTCAAAACAAGTAAATGACCAATAAATTATTTTACAGATTTATTTATAAAGTATCTACCTACCAATAGAAGCCCACAACAGACGGAGCTTTAATATATTATAATATAGTACGCCATACACCGTATAGCAAGCTGCTACAGACGGTGGCTATGCTATAATATATATTTTTGGCCTCATTAGCCAAAATATATCGTGCTTTATCTGTCGAAATATTTTGGTGACGTAATAAAAATACATACATTATAGCTGCGTCTGTGGTCACTCGCCGAGTACTATAGAAAATATACCGTAATATACCTTGCTATGATTTATATTAATATATATTATAGCTCCGTCTGTTGTGAGCTAAATTCATTTTTAAAAGCTGGCGACCAATTTTGGTTTTTCGTATACTGGAGCCCTGGATTTGTGACGTCAGCGCGGATGATTGTATGATACACAAAAAGTCAATCGTGCCAGATTTCAAAATGTTTCTATATTATCTAGTTAGATATTTCCCAATGCTTGTAGTAATACCTCAATTTTAAATGTCTGTTATATGTTATATGTAGGTGATATCCCTTTTCCTAATGCCTTAATCAGGTGTAACCATTCCTTAGATTAAACTTTGTTCCATGAAAGCTTCGTTCACACCGTAGCACAATATATTAACAATTTTCACCTTGAAAAATGTAATACGATAAAAATGGGTCTTGCTGTGGTGTGTACGGACCTTAAAATTAATGTATTGTTCAAAACTATGTATATTAGCTATCGGATGTATTTGTCACATTATCTTATTACATAAATTAGTATTAAATTAAGCACAGATTCTTTTGCAAGCTGTGTAATAACCTTAACTTGCATCGCTCGTCCTTTATTTCTTTTTTAATTATTGGAATATAAAACATACCACTTCCCGATTGCTCCCAATATTTGGTTTGTGTACAATGCGATTATTCAATTGAATCAGATGATATTGATTTAATCTCTGATTTTCGCCGCCATCTTGAAAATGCAGCCGATGAACTCGTGTCAAACCAATCAAGAATTTTAACATTTTAATTCGGTGCAGCAGCCATCTAGAAACTGAACGTAATAAATTTAAAACTCTAGAGGCTCTGAGAACAATAGTATGGATTTATTAAATTTGTGTTAGGTACATAGCTTGTGCAAGATTCTTTAGGTTTTGGAGTTATCTGTATCGATTGATTATAAACTTGCGTGCATAAAAACTGTTCCACGATTCTTTTACCTTCGAATCGCAGCCTTCAAAGGAAGTTTTTGAACTCAATTACGTACCTACTTCTTTCTACTCTAAAGTTCTATGCTATCTTAACGGAAATTTATCATGCAAATGACGATTATAATTAATATTGATGTAGTAGAAGATAGTCTATTACAAAGGTCATCGTACATTTGTAACTGAAAAACATGCGACTTTTTATCATAGTTAATCAAAAGCATGCACTTCTTTGGAATGAATAGCACTGCCTCTACAAAAAATGACACGTCACACACTGCGTGTCTTCGGTCATTAGACGCACAGTGAATGTAAAGCTTTATTTACTTGAATGTGTATCTTTATTTGCATAAGTGCAGTTTTTCTGCTCGCGAGTGTAGTAATAATATGCATGTTATAAGGAATGCTTATTGTATCGTGTTACAAAAACAATGTACAATAAAATTAGGAAAATAAAACTTGTTTTGTTTATGAACCCGAAACCTATGTGCCTTAACATATATATAATTCTCTTCCTGTCGATGATCAATGATCTTCTCACAGCCCTACACTCAACAAAGTGCCTGATGTTCGCGGACGATTTAAATATCTACAAATGTATCTACAAATGTAGTTCTGAGATGGACTGTATAGAGCAGCAGCGGGACATTGACTCAGTAGTGAATTGGAGAGCGAAATGTATGGTGATGACCTGCATCAGACAGCCAGCTCCCAGACCACAGTTCTACGAGAGTAGTAGGTACTCCTTTTCTGAAGTGGAAAGAGTAGAGAGCATTAGAGATTTAGGGACTTAGACATTTAGGATAGGTGCCTTACCTTTCGAGAACACATACTTAACATAAACGTGCAATGCAGCAAATAAGAGTAGGTTTTGAGATGAGATCAGCCTCCGTTCAGGGACGAGTTGCGATTATGCTCTACAATACAATGCATCTGTCTGAAAGAAACTTGAGTTTATCGCCATAAGCTGGGATCCGAGAGAGACTAAGTAAACTGGCTTATTCCACTTATTCTTAATGAGAGACTGCAAAGTTAGCCAGGTATATCGTCGTATCCTACGAATAAGGTTACAGTCGCCACTGTGACCTTTTATTTTTATTGCATTTTTGGAATCTCCATTATCATTTACATCATATCATTTCGAAAAAACTAAATAAATAATGAATATAAAAAAGTTATCAGGGTTTTAAAATTTGGTTACAATTGCACTGATGCATTTAGCCCGACGAAAAAGGTAACAAAAAGCTTTGGGACTTTTTTTCATGTGCGAATCGCAACCGACATGGGTATTTTCCGCCGAATATGGTTACACGCTCCACAGTACTCGTTTACCGCGGGCGAAAAGGCGCGCGTGCGGCGCGCGGCGAGTAGTTTTGCGTTGTAAACTGAGAAACTAAAACGAGGCAAGTACTAAGGTATATAAATTAGTCTCTACGAAAGATGCCCCTGCACGGAAAGAAAAGTAAAATGTAAGTACTTACCTATTTAAAGTTGAAATATGGTTATTAACACAGGTCATTAAAAGTGGTTGATCCGTGAAATTGTGTCAAAATATTGGAAAACTTAGGTATAAATTATTATTATTTATTCGTAGTAAACATCCCGTTTTAAATGACAAAGATAATTTAGTGCAGTTACTAATAAATATAATGTTCTACGAAAACTTTTTTAATAATATCCCAAAAAATTTCGATTTCACCACGCACCAGGCACGTGCCAGGCACGTGTCGATTTCGTTGCTTAGTTGGTTAGAGCGCACCTGTACTGAAGGTGAGGCGCGGGTTCGAATCCTGCCGAAATCGAAAATTTTTGGGATATTATTAAAAAAGTTTTCGTAGAAGATTTACCCAGTGCGAGTAACGCACTATAAAGCAAAAAGCTATAAATATAATGTTCTATTTGCTCTCATACATTCGCATTACATTCGCGTGCATTCTTGCGAATACGAATGCGAGTATTGAAAATCTAGCAAATGTTCGCCAATGCGAATGCAAGTATTCGTTACATCTCTATTATAGATGAATGGATCTATCTATTAGATTATTAGAATAGATAATAGAATACCTAGTTTTTAGATTGATATAAGAGCCTCTGTTTAAAACCTGATTTTATTAATTACATACTTATTTTCAGAGCAATGAAGAAAAGTTTTGCCCTGGGCCTTCAATTGACATGGGCTACACACGTCCAGCTTCACAAGAGGAACTGATCTTGCAGCCTGATCAACTTGTAATAATAAATGTAACAATCTCTAATTATATACATAGATAAGTATTTATGTAAACTGCACGCCAAGAAATTACCAAATGAGTCAGTTTTATGTAATTTTTTATGGATTTATTAGTTTCTGCTTTTACCAATACATTTTGTTTTGTTATTTTTACTTGCAGAAAAATTATCAACTATTTTTCAAATCTTTCCCTCATACAACCATGATTTAAAATAGGTATGGTTATATGTTTTGAAAACTAGTGGTATAAAATTAAACACACATTAAATGTGCCTTACCTACTTTAAATTAGGTAATTTGTTTATAATTATAAATAGTGTTGAATGAATAGAAGGCTATTTTATTACCTACTAAATAAATCTGATTATTTAAAAAAATAAAATATTTGCTAGTTCCCTACCTATACTAGTAATTCTATAAACAGTAGACCTCGCGAGCACTTAGACGACCACTGTGGCATGGCGGGCGAAGGTCTGCCTGCGACGCAGGAACATTTGTACGATCTGCAGGTATGGTTCCGGGTGTTCTGGTCGTTTTCTATATATAACAAAAAACATCGATCTTTGTAATGTATTGTGTTATGGAGGTATAGTAAAACCAAAATACAAGCCCTGCTTAGCTTGGGGCTAGATAATGCTGTGTGAGTTGTCCAGCATCATTTATTTATATCTGATTATATTATTTATTTATATGTATTAATTTACTTTATTTATACATAATATGAAAACATACTTATATACCAAATATACTTTATTTATATTTAACTGAATTTATTTCTTTATTGTATTTATTTATTTATTTTACTTTTTTTTCAACAATTAATTGTCTAATTACAAAAATTATATCATTTAGACGCCTGAGTAGTCTGTAAAATAATACAAAATGTTGAATAACAAAATCGATAACTAAAACTTCTTCCTAAACAAAACCAATTAGGACAACAAATCGAACCGGTATTAGCATTAGGATATTTGACTATTTGATTGTCAGTCAAACTACGGCATAAGTAAATAGAAAGGTTAGTCCATAGTAAAATTAAGAATTCTGAAATAAAATAGCTTGTGGTCTACTAAAAAAAAAATCTTTGAAATAAAACCTCGTAAATCTGCAAACATACGAAGACGAAACATTTGGCCGGGCTATTACTTAGTTCCTACGTCCTACTCTCGAAGTGTTACAAAGATGTTCTAATAGGTGGCGCTGTACGGTAAATGCTTTAATGCTTATTGTTGCATTTTGCAGAGCAATTTTTTTCGTCATGGCAAAAATCATCAGTAGATCTTTACCATTTTATACGAGAACAAACAAATAAAAAAAAAACCTTTAAATTAAAAAAATAATCATCGAAATCAGATGTCTTAAAGCGGAGAGGTTCGGTAGCCCCCTTTTTGCCCTTTTTGGAGGAAACAAGCCTTTCATCAAAAAACCCCGACGACTAAAAAGATCTATAAAATTGTAAAATCTGTACACGTCGTTTCGTCCAGATCGGTCGTAAAATACGACCTGTAGAAGATTACGTACATTCTGACAGCACCCATACTTATGCTAGTAGTTGATGCAGAGACGCTTCGCTCACTTCGCTCGCTCGGTCAATTATGTAGACTTTACCATTATGAAATACACTATAAAACACCAAAACATATGTATTCTCTAATTTATAATAGGCTCCAGGCTCATTGACGTGTTCTTTCATCGGGTTACGGCCGAGAGAGGATGGATTAATAATAATAATCCACACAGCATCATCTACCCCCAAGCTAAGCAGACTTGTGTTATGGGTACTAGATGAATTATATACTTAATACAATAGGACAATATGAACATATCTTTTTTATTAAACATAAAATACCAAAATAAATATTTTTAAGGAAGGCCTACATTTTATGTAAATACAAAATAGGTTAGAAGAAACTAACAACAAAAAAGCCAATAAATGGCCTTCACAGCTAAATGCCAGTGTGGAAAATAAATACTCGCATTCGCATTCGCAACAATGTACGCGAATGTAATGCGAATGTTAAAAGGGCAAATAAAACATTACATTTATTTGCACTGCACTGAATTAGTCATTTAAAACGGGTTATTTACCATGATTTAATCTATGAGTTTTCCAATATTTCGAGACAATTTTATGCGCATGATCACGGAACAGCGGTTCAAAAGCGATTTAAAAGTTTTATGCTGAATTACCTTTTTCATGTGAAAGGAATTATAACGTATAGTCTCATTAATTTATTAAAAAAAAAACAATCTAGAATAAGTTTTGCCTAGCTTACGAAAGTACTACTTTTCGTAGTAGGTAGGTATGTCAACAATCCTACAGTTTCATAAAAACTCAATTTATGCTTTCGAATGATTTTGAGCCATTTAGTTAAAGAACTTTGATAAGTCAGCTGTAGTAGTTGTGATTTGTCCCGAATTGGGAATCGAACCCGAAAATTATCAAAATACCAAACGAAATTCTGGAAGGAAAGTAAAATGTAACCCTCTTAAGTTTGTAATTGTCCTTATTATTTCGTCGAATAAGGTTATAAAGACGATTGTTACCTTCTTAGTTTGACTTCGTGTAGCGAATCTTCGTGGAAAAGGGTCACACTGGCGTTTAGAATAGCATCGATTTGAAACTTGCACGCGGAACAAGGTGCTAAGCGACAAAAACTAGGGAAAACGGTTTTTTTTATTCATGAAACTTACATGATAATTTAGCGAAAAATATAATAAAACGTTTTATTAAAAAAAACATACTCGCTTAATAGAAACTTTTCGAAATAATTAGAAAAAACCGTCTCCTGTAAAGTTGGTGTTTTGCAATAGTGACCTTATTCGTAGGATACGACGATATATAGTATTAGGTACCCATTCATACGTTTGTATGTATGGGTACCTATTATTCGTATTAATTGCCTTCCCTCTTTGTGACTGGTATGGTCGGATTAGATTCACTAGAGCTGAGGCGCAAACAGCAGTTAGCTATGCACTGCACTACTACCTTATAATGCGGAATAAGATGAACAATCCTACCATATAAGAAACGATATCTTAATACATCCCGAATATATGCGAGAGGCGGCGGAGAGATCACCGACTGTGACAACCAAACTCCGCGAACACAGCATGCCAATCATGCTCCTACACGACGCGCGCTTAAACTCTTAATAAGTTTCTACTGGAGTTGCAACATTAATGACGGCCTACCTTCTATTTGTATGTCATAGATTGTAGGTACCTTAGTTTTAATTAGTTTGTCCCTAGATAATAAGCATTTTGGTTTTAACTTTGGTCTAAATAGGCTTATTCTTGTGAATATTATTAGGGTGAACTTTCAAATAGGAAATTCCTTGGCGTACCATAACAATCTTTTGCCAGAGACAAAGATCAAACTCACTTGTATACCGGTCAACAGATAGATAGAGAATTCATTAATCACCCACACACCATCACCTTAAAAAAGAAAAACAGATCGGATCTTTGGCGAGATTATATAATAATGCACAGGCGCGTTTTTACTCTATGATGCTTTCTGTTTTTATTGTATGAGGTATTTCGCACATCATCATCTATCCTTATTATTCCGGTCAATTTAGCCCGAAAATAACGGGTCTGCGGAGTAGACCCCTTATTTTATTAGTTATTAGGAAAATTTCTGATAACACTGAATGAAACACGTGTTTGTGTATTTTGTTCGCAGACACTTAAAACTTTGCTGGTCTACTAGGAACGGTTCCTAAAATACAGTACATTTTGGTTTTCCATTGAATTGGTAATATTTTGAACGCTTGGGGGTACAGATTTTATAAATTCCTTTTTAGTAAAGCCCCACGGGTCTTCAACCTTTTTTGTGCAAGGGCCAATAACCCATTTTACATCGCCCGAAGGGCCGGGACCCGCAATACTCTATAACTCTATTAATTTTACTACCCCTAAAATAACAACTGTAAGCACAGTATATCTACATATGTAGTAGTAATAGTGAATTTTATAGTACTTAAGCTATAAATTGCAGTCAACTATAGTCAAGACAAATTTCACAGATCATATAAACGCTTACGTAAAGTTGCAAAACCCAAAGCTGAAGATATAAAGTTACCTACTAAGCTCTTGGTCGAAATTCACGCTAAGACAACATCCTTATTTTTGCACGATCGCTGAAAATAGAAGTAGGGAAGTAGTTGAAAAACAACGTACAGAATACCAATATCAATTTCCGAGTATTGAGGAAATACATGGAAAATGGAAAAATACACAGAGTTGATCGAAATCGATGTAAACAGATCGATCTTATCGAGATTCTACGAGAGTCGTAGCAATCACGCAGGGGTCTACGGAAGTGCTACGGCGTAGCGGTCTCGTAGCGGTCTCGTAGCTATTGTTGTTGAAAGTAGAATACATAATAACTGCTGTTTTACCTTGAAGATGATGAAATCTTCAATGCAGAACCCTTTTCAATTCCTCAAGACTATACAGGGTGTAACAAAAACGAAGGACCCAAACTTTAAGGCGGGTTCAGCTTCGATTGAAAAAAACATTAAAAAGCCTAGATAACTGTTTACAACTCCTTTAAAACACAAAACACCTTCGTCGCGGGTCATCATCGGAGTGTGCGACGCACCTTAGATACGATAGGTACAAATGCATTTTTCCTCGGTTCTATGACGATAAGGCACATGCATCAGTTATTGCTTAGTCTAGTGACCATTTTTTTTAACTAAAAATCGGGATAACATATTGTTCCCCTGTGATTTAAGTTGACCCCCTGAAAGTGGTCCTTAATTTTGGTTGCACTATACATCTACGTATAAAACCTGCAACAGAAGAAGGTAGGTACAGTCGATGACAAAAAGTAATGAACACTTGATAACTTAAAACGTTTTAAATATAAATTACATTACTAGAAATATGTTAAGTTTAGTAAAGTAGTTTATTACGTTATAGTAGCCTGTTGGTATAATTTTGTTAATGTTCAGTAGTAAATGTTAAGTAAGTGTATACATATATATAGCTTTTTTATATATCTTTGTTGCTTTGGTGCTTCACTGTAATGTAAAAAAATAAATAAATATTACTTTATTTCGTGCACAATAAAATTCAGGGAGCTTTGACGCTAAGGTACCTTCAATATTTACCTATTTATTATGTTTATTTACGATAGGTACATAAATGTTAACCGTAACTTACTTTCATATAATACCAGAAACATTGCAAAGTAAACATGAAAACTTCATAGAAAGAAATTGCATTTTTACATAGAGATTTTGTTCGCTTGGTAGGTAATATTCGAGTTTTTCTCTTGCAAGATAGATAAGGTGGTCTGTGTCTAAAAATATTCGTCCATATCTAGATAGACAGAATAGGGACTGTATAATGGTACATGGAATATTAAAATAGGACTCAATCTCAGAAAAGCCCTGGTACCTACCAAACTCTGAACTCCCCAAAACTTTATAAATATCAAACAGTAATAACAACGAGACTTATAATACAACCTAGGCATCCTCTGAACCAAGCAGATTCCCAAGTCAGCCAGCTTGCCCCAACTTACCCCCATTAAGCAATTATTCAGCGCGACAAGAATACGGATGTTTATGAAGCACAATTAAGAGTTTCCGCCGTGGCTGATATTAATTAATTATATAACAGACGCCAGAGGTGGAGTCAGGGTTGGTTACGAGAGGCTCTCGATGTTTGACTGTTTGTGCTGACTGCATCCATTGGGCAATTCTTTATTACATAGGCAATCCGACAACGACACCGGCACCAACAACAGTACGAAGCATAATTCTACGAAATTGTTTTATGTATGTCATAGAATTAAGCGTAACATTATGATGCTTACTGTGAATGAAACATTACGGCCCGTAACATCAGTCTGTACCCGGTTTTACACTCTCACGAGCGAGCTACGGCTTGATCAAATTGATCTGTGGCAATCATAGAGGTGGGAACCAACGTCTACAGACACAAATTGCCTTGCCGTTAGTAGTGAGAAATCAGGTTAAATCACACTAATATTGTAAATGCGAGTGTTTGGATGCTTAGATGTTTGAATAGGTGTTTGTTGATCAAGCTGAAATGCATACAAGCTTGCGATAAAACATAGGCTACTTTTGATCCCATACATTAGGTCCCATGGCATAGAATGGACATTCTTATGAATGAGCATTTTTAGACTATTTTTCATTTTTCATAATTGGACATTAGTCGTACAAATGATTTTTATCTACAATCAATCACATAGTAAGACAAAAAAATTAAAACTAGTGGGTACGTAAGTACTTTATGGTACCACCAATTCAGATTGCTACGCCGTAGGTACTGGACTGCATGTGTAGCTTGCTATGAACTACATCAATGAGCTACGGAGGTTCGTAGCTTGCTACGAAGTGGTGTAGCAAGCTACGAAAGGTCATAGCTAAAAGCTACGAGGTTGTATTACAAGTAAAGTGTGGTATGTAGTTATGTAGCCAGCGAAGCCACTTCCTAGTTTTTATTGTTAAATTGGGATATTATTTGCAGCGCATATAAAATGTACTGAAATGCGAGATGATTTTTGCTGTTTTATCTTTTGACCCTGTCTCTTAGCTACGCCTGAATACATCACTGTTGGTTCTACTACTTATTCTACATACTTACTTCAACGTATTACATATTCTGTGGCCACGAAAATGTGCTTTGTTCTGAATGCCGGCAAACTTGGCTGTTTGGATTATTACTTGATTCTTCTAAGTAGGTTAGCTACTACAGCGTTTGCCGACTTGATATTTGCCTAATTTTAGATAAGTAGGTACATGAATTTAGACTTCATTAAAAAAATTGTTAAGCTAGTGTTGGTGTTTTTAAAAGGTATTTGGAAGGTTACATTTAAATTACGTAATTCAAATCTAGAATTCTCTATATCATTATCTTCCTTTTAATTAACCGACTTCGAAAAAAGAAGAAGGTTCTACGTTCGGTTATATGTATGTTTTATTTTATGAATGTCCGTCGATTAGTCCGTCATTTATGGACCGATTTGGATGATTCTTTTGCAGTTGTATAGAGGATAATTTCGAGGTGGTCCCTTAAAAATGTTATTACCGGAGATTAATATTTATCCTCAAAACATAATACCTATCCATTAAAGTCATAACAGAACCTACACCCTAAGTTGAATATTATTTATATGTATATTATTGTTAATATCTGGCTACTGGCTGCGGTCGCATCAAATGCAAATTCGCCCAACATATTTCCCAATAACGTCTGCAAAGACCTATGGAACTATTCCACCCGACAACAAAGGAAGAACTGGCATCCCCAGGTTCTAATTCATTACCGAAACACATAAAGAGGTCTTATGGCAGACGGCGGGTCTTGGGAGAGACTGGTAGAGACGTTAGTGCAAATAAGTAAGAGCAGGGGCACTTAACAGGTGTTCTATCATCGATTCCGGCTGCTATCGACTTTTGTAGGGCTGGGGTGAAGTATCGATGTTTGTAACAGAGCGGTGACGTCAAAAGTTTATATTCTGTGCCTTTCTAAAAACTGACTGAGCTTATTACTACCGTAGTGCAATGACCTGAAGGGGATCATGTTGGCCGTTTTGTGTTTCTACTGTCTCCAAAGCTCTCAAGACTCATAACGAACACGTACAGATACAGATACTACAGCATTTTATATCAATAAATAGATTTAAAAAGTGTTACGAATGTGGTGATTCTTCCTCTCGTTCATGCGTGTAAATAGAGCTGGACAACTCGAGAATACTGGTGAGCTGTCAGACCAAGGCTACCCAACGCTGGTCGATGTCCTATGTCAGACCAGCATTGATCGGTTACGACCGGTACGGTTAGTAAAGGAGATCGCGGGGCTCCTAGTGTCTACCGCTCTAGAAAAGCCAAAGATAGGGTGGCATGGAAGCAGCTCAAGTCGTCGACGAAGACTTTCTAAAACGGACATAACCTTCAGTAATGAAGAATACGATGAAGATGAAGTGATTCTTCCATGATATTAAGTGGGCGAAGAGCAAACGTACAAGCGTGAATGTACGAGACGATAACATGTTCTACAGTTTTTCAATATTTCAAGTGTATCGATAGCACCATGTCCCAACTCTAGTGAACTCGAACTAGACGGCGCCGTCAGCGACCGCGGAACGAAGATTAAAACAGATCCCATTATTGTGGAGATTGCAACATGATGGAATGTCGAATTGCATATTATTTTAGGGTTCTTTTGTTCCGAATGTGGTTAGAGTTATTCATTCCACGGAAAATGTAATCAGAAATGGCGATTATCAGGGAGGCCTGCGTCCAGCAGTGGACCATTGTAGACTGTTGAGGTTGAGGAACACATAGGTACGTCCACAGCTTTACATGCCTGCCCCATCTAAGGGGGGTATGAATATTACACTGTCGTAGCTTAGGAAGCCGCTAGAGAAGTTATCAGACATCAAAAGTATGATCATAAAACATGCAGGTAGGTAGGTACACTATTAGTCTAAGAATTATAGGTACAACCTGTAGAATAATAAAAATGAATCCCAGTTCTTCAGAAAACAAAAATCCCGTTTATCTTCCACTTAATAAATTATGTAGACGGAACCCTTTTCATTTATGTTTTTCTCAAGATCTCTTTCAAGTTTTTTGTCTATATTCATCTTAAAATGTTTTCGAATCAGCGGAGTGGATTTGTTCCAGGAAAAACTAAAATAGGTACCTACTTTAGACCCAATCTTCTTACGTCATTATCTACTTTATTATACTCTCGGGATGAAGAGTCTGAACAGATTTGTGGGTAAACATTCAATTTTATTATTTTTTTCTATTTCTATAAAGATTGGATTGTAGCAAAAAATATAAAATTCTTTCGAAATCTTTCTTGCATGGTGTTTGAAGTTGAACCTGACTTCAACCTAACTGTAATTAGTTTTAAAGTATGGATAAATGATATATTTTTCCTTCGAAACCTACCGTTTTCTCAACCCTGATTCGCCGCTACTAGCATTGTTTTTCCGATATCTTATTACACTGCACTTACCTATGTTTGACACTAATATTGCAAATGCGAAAGTGTGGATGGATGCATGTTTGTATGTTTATTACTTTTTCACGACAAAACTACTGAATAAATCGGGCTAAAATTTTGCAAACAGTTAGTTTTAGGCCTGGAATGGAACATGCTATTCTTATTCAGAAATCTGTTCCCATGGGATAGAAATAAAATTTTATACAAACTACGTGTCAAAAACTTAACTGTCGCGGGCAGAAACTAGCTCCATAAAACAGGTTCTGAAAACCTTAGGGCGAGTGGTGCCACCTCTGGTCATTAAAAGAGCTAGCTAAAGCTCCATAAAGAAAACTTGGCACTCATTATTTAAATACACTGTTTGTCCTTTGGCACGGTCTCCACTACTTGGCGCACTTAAGAGGCCTGCGGATGATGATTTGCCCATACAAACGTACTACCAAAATGATTTGTAATTCGAGCATATTTCCACCATATCATGTTGTTTTTTGTATTCGAATAGTATTCATCTAGGTCCCTGGTTAGTTTTTTCTTAATAATACACACCTATAATGGAATGTTGGCAAAAATATGCAAAATCTAATTTAACATATTTTTACGTCTAAAATGACATGTTTTCGTCCTATTTGTTTTGTATTAAAAACAACAATATCGTACGTTTTGTTTGTTTAGGAACATAGCTTATATTGTCTAGTTACAGAATAACAACACTATGTCCAAGATTCAACAACTTTTCAGTCATCATTTTTGGTATTACGGAACATAATAATTCACGAATTGAAGTTGCGAGCAGCTGTCACCGGATTCTTAAGCGCCGGACTCATTTCCGTTAGATGCAGGCAGCGCAAGCCTGGTACAAAGACCAGCTTTGCGCTGCCTGTCCTAAGAAATTTAAAGAAGAAATACAGATCTGTCCATCCACACGCTGAACATAGGCAGAGGCCGGTTGGAGGAAACTTCAAAGCTCAATATAGAGAGCTGAACAGAATATAGTAATATAGAAAATTCTGAGCAGAATATAGAAAGCTCATCTCAATAGATGAGTTTTGAAGATCCCTCTAACCGGTCTCTGCCTATGTCCAGCGTGTGCATGGATGGATGGTTGGAATATTGACTCAACTGACTTGACTTTCTGTCTTGAATTATCGGCAATTGCTTTGCCAATATTCGTTGTATTTTCCCATGAAAATTTCTTAGTCATAGACATTCATTTATTTACCTACCCAATATTTGTGCCAATGTTGTAGTAGCTCAAACAAATAAGTTTTTGATAAATAGCACAAACAAATAGCTCTATCAGTATCTTTAACAGAATAAGTTACTACCTGCACAGCCATAATCCTAAGTTGAAAGTTACCTTCGGGGTCCTCGCCCTGACGATTACTTATTCCTTCTGACTCAGCTGTTTGAAATTCAGAATTTCATTAATGAAACTACAGGATAATGTTTGAGCTAGATAACATCGCCAGTATCATGTTAACGGGCTCTGTTTTCGCTTCGCTCAGCTCGCTGTACCTAACAGACAAACAGGTAACGTGTAGACTAAAACACGTATCTACCTCAACTCACCTCAATGGCATTCTCCGTTTGTTTTTTAACCGACTTCGAAAAAGGTAGGAGGTTCAATGTTCGGCTGTATGTATCAGGGCCGTATATAGTCAGAAATTCATTCCCCCCAATTAAGGATTTTTTTTATTAAGGAGGTAATGAAATTTTAATGATTCCTTTGGTTTTGCAGTGAGACTGGATCCCAGGGCTGGCCCTTATAAATTTTACGCCCTACTAGCTAAATTTCACGCGAATCGGATCAATGGTTGGACAGTTATGCTATAAGTGACTATTTCACTATACAGCTAAATCATCCAAGCTGCCAATGAGAACACCGTTCGCTTCGCCCACTCCGTTCAAAAAACGGTATCTCAAAAACAGTGAAAATTTTCAAAATTCCTTTCTTAATGCTCACTTTCGTACCAAGACCTTACACACCTTGCAAGATTCAAGTCTCAACGATAAGTGGTTTACGCTGTAGCTTGTCTATACGTCAGGACAAAGAGTTTTAATAGTAAAAGACAAAAAGGCATTTATATGTCCCGCAAAACAATTTGATAGGAATTCGAAGTGAGTTATACGTTTTTGTCATAACATTAAAATATATTTGATGTTTTTTTGGAGTTAAACTTGTAACTGACAACGATTCAGGTAATGCCTGTGATTTGGTTTTTGGTGTCTACAATTTTTTTTATCTCTACGCTCATTTCTCAAGTGTAGTATAATAAGTACCAGGTTAGGTCATGGTGTCGAACATGATCCAAGTAACCCTTTATTTATTATATTTTTACCGCAAATAGAGAAAAAGGTAGGATGGTTATCTCACCTTTTTTTTGATGAGTTTATATTTGTGACTAGCAGCGCCTTGCGGTTTCACCCGCGTAGTTCCCGTTCCTGTGGGAATTCCGGGATAAAAAGTAGCCTATGTCCTATTCCAGACTATAATCTATCTCTGTGCCAAATTTCATACAGATCCGTTCAGCCGTTCTGGCGTGATAAAGGAACAAACATCCATCCATCTAAACTTTCACGTTTATAATATTAGTGAGATTAGTGAGATTATCTCATCTCACTAATATTATAAACGTGAAAGTTTAGATGAATGGATGGATGGATGTTTGTTCCTTTATCACGCCAGAACGGCTGAACGGATCTGAATGAAATTTGGCACAGAGATAGATTATAGTCTGGAATAGGACATGGGCTACTTTTTATCCCGGAATTCCTACGGGAACGGTAACTACGCGGGTGAAACCGCGAGGCGCTGCTAGTCTAAAATAAATGACTATTTTTATTATTATAGTCTTGTGCCCTAAGGAGATGCAGCAGAATTCTCTGTATATTTAACACCAATGGATAACTGAAAAATGTAATTTGTCTTTTCCGATACTGCGAAGCAATAAAAAGCCTACAGGCTGATAAGACTTTGAAGTAATGAGATAGAAATAGTGATTAATAGCTTCATAATTAACTTGATTTAAATTAATTCTGAAAGTTAAATTAATAATATTTTAGCTAAACAATGCTGGTATCAGATATCTAAAACTTCCGACAAACTTTCGCTTAGACAAGTTAGTAGATAGGTGCTTGGTAAAGCAGAGGATGTTGTAGTGAAACTAAATTTGTTGGTTTTTCTTCCAAAAGCGGAAAACCAGCGACCATAACCTTTAACGGGGTCTAGATTTATATTTTAGATCTAGATTTTATGGGCTCTAGCCTCCAATTGGAAATTGAGTTAAGGGTTTTGAGAAACGCTCGGTGCGCGATTACACTCGCACTTGACGGATCTTGTTTCATATCGAAACAGATAGTTTTTTGTATTTTATTTCAGGTTTTTAGTACGTATGTATACGTACTTAAGACTAATTTAGGGAAAGGTAAGCCATTTCTTAGTTGAGAGAAAGACATCAGAGCTACGATGGTAGTATTGAAGAAAGAAAACCCATAAAAATAAGAGGAAATTTGGAGGAGAGCCTTTTGCTGGATTTACGAATCTAGTCCTAGTAGTATTATGTTGTATATTTCTTTAAAATTGTTAAAAAACAGACAAGTTCCTACACATCTCTACACTCACAAGTTACCTCCAGCAGGTTTTGGCCGATTGCGACTATGTGACTGCAACACAGGTGTAGCTCGTTGGCTATACAAACAAGTTTTGAACTAAGCACTAAGTTGAGCCACGGGAATTCATTTAGAGGGTTGTTTTGGAGTATGGCAGGGGCAAAAGTGAATGCTGGATGTACGAGTCTAAGATGTAACTACTAATAAAACCGGCCAAGTGCGAGTCGGACTCGCGCACGAAGGGTTCCGTACTATTCTCTATAAAAACGGCAAAAAATCATGTCTGTTGTGTGGGAGCCCCCTTTAAATATTTGTTTTATTTTAATTTAATAACTTATTTCTAAAGTTAATATATAACTAAATCTTCTGTGAATATTTCAAGCGTCTACCTGTTGCCGTTATCAATATTGAGCAAAAACGAGCAAAAAATCATGTTTGTTGTATGCCCACTTAAATATTTAATTTATTCTGTTTTTTAGTATTTGTTGGTATATCGGCAACAAAAATACATCATCTTTGAATATTTCAACTGTCTAACTATCACGATTCATGAGACACAGCCTGGTGACAGACAGACAGCGTAGTCTTAGAAGAGTGATCGCAAAACAAATTGAGCTCTGTGAAGTTGGCCTCAACAGCTGCGCACCGCACAGTACACCATTGGTAAATATAAAATTTTGGGTACGAAACCATAAAAAAACTAGAAGGTATCTAACATATTGACAACACACAGATGACTTGAAAGGATGCTGTGTGTTCCCAGTAGCTAAAGAAAGTGTTTATTTTTGAGAAAGTGGAAGTACTTTTTCGCTTCTTCCACTAGTGAACAAAAAATTGAAGCGAACAAAATCAATAACATTTTGTTTCTTGATTGATAATTACTATTTTATAAAACTGTTTATGTATAAAATTTGACTTGTCTAAGTGCTTTTTTGTAAGCCTAAAGAAATAAAGTTATTGACATTTGACTCTTTTGACTTTTACTTTCTCAAAAATAAACACTAGTTTTAGTTGAGCTTGTTATATTCAGATAGTTTGAGTAGAAATAATTATTTTTGAATTATGAAGATTTATCTCGTGTTTTTTGTCAAACCTATCAATCAGCCTTTTAACCTTTTGGTATTTTGTCACTGGAATAGTTGACCTATTGTCAAGAATGGTAAAATCCATCCAAAGGAAGTTAGAACTTCACTATTATTCAGATGAGTTATTACGTTAGTACTGTACTGTAAGTACAGTAACGAAGAAGACTCGTTTCATATGATATTGACAGATTTATCGGCCATTGAAAGGTTCTATCAGCTAATCCGTCAACAGCCAAGGGTCCAGAAAAGGGCCAGAATCATCTCAAGTAATTAAATCTACAGGTGTTGAGGTGAAGTTGTCAGAGGCGCCTCGCCGTCTGAGAAGACAAAGGTTTGTTTTCGCGGCTGTGGGCTGTACCCGGCCCAGTGACCGAGTGCGATCGACCAGACCGCGCCTGCGCGGCGCCCAGCCCCGCCAGTGCCTGCTCGCGCCGCGCCCGGAGCGCGCGTCAACACCTACCCGCAAATGCTATTTGTTTACAACACCTCACGTGGATTGTAATGGCGGATCTTCTCATCACGTGATTCGTGATTCCACTTACGGTAAGTACCAGCTAGTTTATTATCCTGGTATCGGAATCGTAATATGGTAGAGTTGCAAGCCTGTCGCTCGATCCACCTAGCTTATTGTAGATCGTTTAAGATATTCGTGGCACGGCGCAACCTGTTCAGAACTTCCTATGAATAAATTCATAGCCTTTGATGTACCGGGTTGCCAGCGTCAATAAAACCGGCTTCCGAGGTGTATTTAATTAGATTACAGGCTGAAATCTCTGATATTTTGCCGATGGATCTCGATGTGTGAAGTTAATTAAATTTTATTTGCTCTTCTGGTAGTCTAGTCGGTTCTCTATCGTTATCTCTTGTATTCGCTTTTAAACTCGTATGCTTCCGTCTCTTTTCTATTCTCGTTGTAAAATGTATTCATTCATTCTAAAGGAACCGATTGAAAGAAGAAAATACGATAGTTTGTTGTAAATGCAATGATAAACCTTTTTGTAGTAATTTTTAGGCCAGGTGAAGGTTGTATCTATGTTTTAACCACAAGTTTGAGCCACGGCTATATTTATTTATTAAAAAATACAGATATTCTATTTATGGATGATTAATATCTTACCAGTCAGTTACCGAAAACCACTACGACATTTGTTGCCAAAGCTTCTGAAAGCTGATACACAACATCCATACCTTATTAAGTGACATAACCAAAATAACTAAACAGCTAAACTTAGCGGAACTTTCTATTTTATTGAGAAAGTTTATATTATACTTTTTTTAAATAATTACACTAGACGCTTTTTATTGTAGTCTAAAAATGGTGATTTTGGAAACATAACAAAATTTTTATAATATATGGCAAAAATTAAAAAGATAGATGACATGTGATTTAAACTTTCGCATTTTAAATACTAGTGGGAAGAAAATAATATTTTAAGTGAATATTTTCACTCGTTATCAAAAAAAATAGCTGATTCATAACTCTTATCGCTGTTATCTAGTTATCTTATTTCGTTAATCGTTATTTGTAAACGATTACTTTTTATTTGCGTCAAATGAATTTTAACTTCTTGTCAAATAATCGTTGATCAGGCCCGCAGAATATGTCTGATTATTAGTAAATTCAAAATTCAATAACTTTATTTCTTTAGGCTTACAAAATAAGCTCTTAGACAAGTCAAGTTTTATAAATGAACAGTTTTATAAATAGTAATTATTATCAAATAAGAAACAAAATGTTATTGATTTTGTTCGCTTCAATTTTTTGTCCAATAGTGGAAGAAGCAAAAAATAAACCACTAGTAAGTTTGTATAATACTTAAATATTATTTGCCCATCTAAGTCTAAATATAATGTGATTTGAAGCTTTGAGTCGGATTATATCTGTGATCAGGCCTTTCATTACATAAATGACATATATTTGTGTTATGTACCTACCTAGAGACAAAAATCTTGATGTTCAAAAACAAATGTGTTTTGAAAAAAAAAATACAAGCGTTCTGAAAGATGAATTCATGCATTCATTTCAACACCGTAACAAAATTGACAGCTAATCGTGCCCTTATTTCATATTTACTTTATTTTATAAATAATTAGGTAGGTATGGGATTTCTTACTTTAGATTTTAGATAGAAGTAGGTTACCGTTTTCGCACAGACGGGTTTTGGGAATCGTCTTATAAACACCCATTGATACGAACATCTGACATTTTTGTCAGGTATCTATTTCAAAAGATACACTAGATAACAGGAAAATCGCAAGACCAATAGAGTTTCACAAAGAATCTGTGAGTTTTGTTAAGTCTTAGATCAAACAGAATGTAACGTGACCCTGACCCCACAAGGATTATCCTCAGTAGACGAAAACTACAAAGAAACGGTCTAGGCGAGGTTTATACGTTTTTTATAAGGGTATAAAAAGGTTACAAAATATTTTCTTTCAGAAGTCACACAGATAAAACGGAGTCGCTTTCTCGGAGATAAATTAATAATAGAAAGCAAGTAGGTGGATGCTTTTCTGCTATTATAAATAACTAGCAACCCACTCCGGCTTCGTACGGGTAGTATAGCAGTTGAATAAATATTTTTAGGACAAATAAATCCCTACACATTGTTTTCTTATAACCACGTATTCCAGTAATGCGCCTAACAGGCATGATTTTTTTGGGAATATTCAACATTCATCATTATAATCGGGCAATTTACACAAAATTTTAATTATTTTATTTTATTTTTTATTTTTATATTTGATTACTCATAAACCTTGCTCATTAATGACTCAGTTCACAGATGATAATACAATTGAATAAAACTCCGGTAGATTTTGAGTTAAATTCTTTTAGAATTGAGATAGACAGATAGACGCGGCGGGAGACTTAGTTTAAAATAATAAAAAGAGCTGATGTAGTGGACCTGATCCATTTTATTGCAACTCTTTAAATGAAATGGTTACACGACTAATTTTAAGAGTTACATCATGACATAACTCCCAAACTTTCGCCTCTAAATAATGAGTATAGAAAGAAGAGAAGGTAATTGTATCAATCATCTTGATTCTCACTAAAAACTCTGCTTAGGAGTGCGCCTAATTTGTTGGAAAAAGAGCAACCCTGCGCTGAAGGGGAAGGTGCGGGTTCGAATCCCGTCGAGATCGTAAATTTTTGGGATTTATTAATTTCTTAGTGCGCCTAATGTAAAAATTAGTGAAAAGGATAGGCATAGGCATATATATTTCGCGTTCATAGGAGCGGGACAGAGCAGAGCAACGTCAGTGCAAACATCTAGTTTTTGTTTAGTATTTATTAATTGTTCAAAAGTTTAATTGTATTAATTGTTGAAAAGTTTAGTTGTTTTTAGTTTCTATTTAATGCATATAGCATTAAATAGAAAAACTAAACGATTACTTGAATAAAACATTAGTCTGGCTATGTAATTCGTAAAAATAATACAGTTTTTTATGCGAATTTCGTTTTTTTCTATTACACAAACCAGTTTATTTTCATGAATTATATTCAATATCTCGATTTCTACAGGTTTTTCCCTGCCTATCGTATTTTTTTAATCTGATCATATACGTTCGTTACCATAAATCTAAGTGTTTAAAAATACACATTTTGCTTGATTTTTGCATTAGGCGCACTCTTCAGTTGAGGCTAAGTACATACTTTTGTCAAATATTAGACCAGCAATAAGCCGCCGCCCCACCGCCACGTACGTTGCGCTGTGCACGGCCACACAGAGCATTTTAGCTGCGTGGATTCGATTGTTTGACAACGTGGGTCTACGTTTACGTGTATCGCGTGTACCGCTTGCATAGAATTCAGCTTCAAACTTTGTGGGTGCCAAATTCGAAAGAGCCATGCGTGTGACAATGACGTCATTAATCTCGTATTTGTGCGTAGCGTGTTCGTGGGTTGCAGTGGACGCTATCACATACATTTTCTTACAAAGCGAAGCTAGACACACGTGCGTAACCTTTCCGTGCGTGGCGGTAGGACAGCGGCTTTATTCTTTTACATTTACTCTCTTAGTTCATGAAAACGTCACAACCAAAATCTTCCAAACTACATAAACAACGAACCCTTTTCAATGTTTACCACAACACTTCCATCACTCGTTCCCGACGTTCCGATCAATAGAAACCTATCGTTTGATCTCAGTCTCCAAATAACTATTTTCGTAAAGAAAAAGCTCCGGTTTCCTCCTCAATGTTGTTTTTGTATGTAAATGGTACATCTAATGGTATCTTATTTTCCTTTGTGTTCAATACGTCTTGTAACCCTTTTTATTTGGCTAAAATAGCGGGTTGGAATAGGTTTGCCAATCTTTTTGAGTGCGTATTGGAGTTGCTAGATACTCTGAGGATTTCATTCTTCAATGTCAGTAAGAAGACTTGTCTTGTTAAAATATAAGATTTAAAATCTTCGTTACGTCACATAAAGCATTATTGATAGAACTATCGGTATAAAAACTTAGCTTTTTTCGAAAGTTCATCTGACACACATAAAAGCTTTGAAATAATTTGATCGTAAGTTAAAGCTTTGAACAAGACTAAAAAAAATATTTACTATTTCTATTACCAAGCTACTACTAGCTATACGATTATTTCGGATGACGATTTTACTTGAACTGTCATAGGCACTTCGATTTTCAGTAAAAAAAATGCAAAGAAAACTTTATAAGGACAGCTAACACATAAACTGATAACAACCCTCTTGTTTGTCGGAGGTTAAAAATAAGACTATTGTAGAGAGTACTCGTAGCATCTCTACGAAGCTACGAGTACTACGGTGCTACGACGTGCTACGAAGTGCTACGAATAACATACTTGAATGGTTTTAATAGTTAAGGGCAGGATATTCGATCCATTTTGTGAAAAGGACAGGCATAGAATTTTGTGTTCACAAGAGTGAGATAGGGCACAGCAACGCAAGCCCAAAAATCAAGTTTTTGCTTATTATCAAAATTAAAAAAGGTTTAGAGGAAAACTAACCGTAGAATATTCTTCTAAACGTCGTTGCCTATTTTCTGACATGTTTTTTGAGAGTAAAACGTTGATACACTAGAAGTACAACAACAAAAACAACAAAAAACTATCCTTTCTTCGTAATTTTTATCATCAGGTGAAGTGATAAGTATCGTGTTTTGAACCGTAGAATAATCAATAATGTTAATCCAACTACAACATAAATTTTAGTCCAATCAAAACAAAGGATATTTGATCGTTAAAAATTGAATCGAAAATTGGCTAAATTCGAATATCCTGGCCTTAAGATAAAATACTCTGGCTGAATAGTTAAAGTTAAATGAGAATTCTTTGAGTTTCATTAAACAAGTACAAAACTTTATGTTCTTGAAATTATCAACGATAAACAGACAAATGAACAGCAGTTGATAATTTTATCTCTATATAAAAAAACAATTGATGATCGTTTATCTCGCTAAAAACCGAGAACGGCTGGGCCGATTTCAACACTTTTTGTTTCGTTTTGTTGTAATAAGTACAGGGGTGGTTTAAAATGGGAAAAAATAGGGAATTGTGGAGCTAATGAAGTAGCGGGCAACAGCTAGTCAACAATATTAAACGTTTTATAAAAGTAACCTCTCTCAGCTTAAAGGTGCCTTCATGCATTAAAAACTTTTTATTTAGTTAACTGCGAAAATAGATTACTGCCTACCTTTACACCAATACGAATCATACAACAGGCACTAAGGCCACATATAACGACGATTGACAACCGACGTGGCGCGGCGGGCGACAGTCTACCTGCGACGCAGGAGGTTGCAGGTTAGGTTCCCGCCTCGGGACATGTTGACAGGTTTCTGACTGATGTACATGGAGTATCAAAGTACATCAGTCAGAAACCATTAACTTATACTTTGTTTCGCTTTATCCAGCATTATTATAGGCATTATTCTAGCACATTAAGGTTTCGTCTAAATATTGTGCCAAGTCACAATTATCGTTTGTGACGACGAAGACTTTTCCTGTTCCCCTGAAATGTTACCGGTTTCTCTGTTCTGTGATGATGACAAAAGTCATTGTCTAAAATCCGACCCGCTTTAGGTTGGTTGTTTAGGTTGTTGGTTGCGAACTAACACCAAAAAAATGTTTTTTAAGTTTCGGTAGTGTCACCGTTTCAATAAGCATCAATGATCTATAATTATGTAAAATGTTCTGAATAAATGATTTTTATTTATTATTTATAAATAAGTTTTAAATTGTACTGTAGTGTTCTACAATAGATGCTACGTAAAAAATTTTTTTTAACCAGGGGAATGGAACGCAAACAATTAATTAATATTGTATTTTTTTGGACGACTTTATTCTTAGAGTGCATGAAAATTGACTATCGAATAATTGTCAAATAGAGAGTGCTCCTTAGCCCCCCCTCTACTAAGTATTTATATCTCTCATACCTGAACGGTTCGTTGCTTTTTATAAATTTATGTTGCTATTTGATTTTTTCTGATTCGCTGGTTTCCTGGTACGGGTAATAATATTGATGTATGTTTAGTCCAAATAAATATCAATATTATTAGGGAATATTGCATGAAACTATGATATTAGGATATTTCATGATTTTATTTTTTCGGGATTTTAATTATGCCAATATATGTATACTCTGCTACAATTTTGCTCTGTTCGCTATGGGTATAGTGTCCATACTACAGTGCTCAAATGACCTATGACCTGTTTAGAATTTTAGATGCTCTGGGACCATTTCGAAAAATGCCTTTTTTTAGATGTAACCATTTCTGGAACAGCGTGCACCAGCATAGACTCGTCGACATATAGACAAGTCAGCCTTATAGATTTTTCTAATATTTGTCGCAAGTATACAAAAACGTAGAAAGCGAAGGTTCATGCAATACTTTGAAAAATATGCCTAAAACAACAAATTGCATAAAAAAATTAAGGAGTAAAGTACACAGAAGAACAGATAAAATAAAGGCTTTGCCTGATGGGTCAATTGCATGTCTGCCAGCACTCAGGCGCTCTAGGAAGTAGGACCTAGATTTGTAGGTCTCTCCAGGGGCGGAGTAAGGACGTGCATCTAGGGGTTGTAGCTTTAGGTTAAAAAAATTGTTACGGGAACGACCTGCTTATCAGGAGTGTACATAAGTAACTAATATACCGAAAAACACGTAAATAAATACGATAAATACCCTTGATTTATAAAAAGAATGGTACCCCGTCTATGTAACTGCAGAGACGGAGTAGATCACTAGATGTGTGCTAATATATTTAAAAAACTATAATGAATAATGTTCTAAAAACTAGTATCTGAGCGCTTGAAGATTGGGGAATAGATTTTGCAGCATTTTGCTAAATATATGTAAGAAAAATTAAGAAGAAGCAAGCTGTGCTTTGCTTAGACTGTAGCTTGTTTTTTTATTCGCCCCCAGGTACACACCTAAACCGGCACCTGCCCCTAGATTTAAATAAAACCGCTTTGACGCCGCCTGGTGTGAACCGGGAGTTTCTTTAAAATAGGAATGAATAATGTTTTGTACTCGTTACGTTGTTTTACGGCAACGCCGCCTGGCGGCGTTGTGTTGTCTTTCCGACTTCTGTTTTTGCTCTACGCAGATAGGTGCTAATAATACAATTGTTATGTTTGTTAAGACTTTGCAAGCAGAGAATATCTTATACCACGCCTAAGGTTTTTTCAAGGCGTTGTGTTCTGTGTTTTGATTCATTATTTAAGTGTATTCCTTCTGTTAATGCAGATAGCACGACCTGCATCTTTGACTATGAATAAAAGTCAAAAGTCAATAACTTTATTTCTTTAGGCTTACAAAAATAAGTCACACAAGTCAAATTTTATACGTAAACAGCTTAATAAATAGTAAAAATAACTTATACTAACCCACTTTTAGTCATAACTTTAGCACGAACAAACGGTGTTTAATCGTCGCCGTTGTTATTTCCTATAAATAATACATAAAAGTAATATGAATTAGTACTCATTAATACTCGTTTTTCTGATATTTGCACTCTTTCAGTTTAACCGATTATTGAACGAAACTATATCGTCACGCTCGTATTGGTGTATAACTTTACTATGTACTAGGTAGGTACCTACCTATAGTCCTACTATAAAAAGCACACATTCATCTGCTTTCTTATCGATCAAAATATTTTTGGAAAGTATCCGTATTGTATTGTCCGTTTTAACCATTTAGGTACAAAACAATTTGGCCACAAATATCAATATATAACCACAATATATAACAGTTTTTTTTAATAATTATTAATTGAAATTGCAACCCATCTTCCTGTCCCACTGTTTATGAGATCGAATCGTGTATTTTGCTTCCACTTGATTGGGTTTGTAATTTCGTGCCTAATTTTGCGAATATGGTCTTTCCATTACTGATTTACCTTCATCGAGGTTTACTTTGATGTTCAAGTACATGCCTCCATATTTACATATTACTTGTAAATTCCACTGCCTGAACATCGTTAAATTCGATACACATAAAATTAATTAGCAACGTTTTACGATCGCATACCCAATAATTTCATATATTCAAACCTGTTTGCTTTTATTACCACCTTTATTCCTTAGCAATAAAACACAATTTTCATAAACCCATTCAAATTTCGTGGGAAACAACCAGTTTAAATAGAGACAGAGTTTCATTATTTGTATGGGAATGTAGGGTTAAAGTTATATTGGTGGTCTGTGACCCAACCCTGACCAACGAAATAGGCAGGTTGCGTGATTTTAATAACAACTGAAGAGTTAAGTATTATTTTAACTGAGAGATGGTTTTCATACAATAATGAGAACGTATGAGGAAACCGGGCAACCATCAGCAACCGGCGGCAACCAGTTTTGGTCGCGTGTTCGGGTAAATTAGAAGTGAATTGGGAGGTGGTTTAATGGATTTGATATTTCTGATGGTAGTTTAGTGTGTGACTTATGAAACGGCCTGGGATATTGTTTATAGGACTTTCAAACTCCGGAATGAAAGCCATGATTGGGTAATTTCGTTGCCAAAAATATTGTAGGTTGCAAGACTTTCATTTTATGGTTGAAGATTTTCGTAACACGCATGAACACTTACATATAATATATTACACCATTGATTTTTCGTGTTTTGAAAAACAATAAACCGACTTCGAATTCCTGAATACTGATAAAATAGAGCCCGCTGACAGACGGACGGACAGACAGACAGGCAGGCAGACAAGAGGCTTAGTAAAAACATTTATATCGGGACCTTTTGCCTACAAAACCCTACCAAAATCATCAGTCCAGGGTCTGTCGTCCTTTAGGCGATCCGGATGAGAGACCTCTTGTTTACGCCCGTTGCCGTGGTAACCAATAGACCAGTGAGTGAAAATCATGTGTTGATGTTTTAGATGCGTTTTATATAATTCATATGAAACCAATTCGAAATCATCCTCTATACAATAGCGAAAGAATTATCACAATCAGTTCGTAATTGACGGAAAAATCGTAGAACATTCATAAAAAAACATACAGTCAAATAAAGAAACTCTTCTTTGAAGTCGGTTAAAAGTAATATATGCTAAGCCGTAGATATTGCAATGACGAACCCGTACTCCATCCTAACTCGAAAAAAACGTCAAAATCATATGCTTACCGTCGAGTTTTAGATTAAGTTTTTAGCAATATTATTTGAATTCCTTTGTTTTTGTCGTGGTTTGTTTCTAAGTTAGTAGATAATAAGGTAGTTTTGTAATATAAATATGTATGTAACTTTTTTTGTATTAGTTCCGTTTGCACTATCAACCAACTTTTCTTGTATCTTTTTTCCATCCCAAGGTTGCCTGGGAGAAATCGCTGTCAGCGATAAGGCCGCCTTTTGTACTGTATTATGTTTATTTTAGATATAAGATTATTTATTCATGTTTATTTTTATTGTACAATAAAGTGTTCATTCATTCCTTCAAAATCGACAAGGATTATAAATTGCGTAATAAACAGCAACAAATTTAATTTTAGGTCAAGTATTTTTTTTAAAACGTCGCGTGAAACCCGTAGATACTTTCAATATAAATAGCTACTCAGTGTGGCACAAACAGGATACTAAAGCGACGACGCACTACTCAAAAGATTACGCTCAATTTGCCTCAGCGTAAGATGTTAATACTTTTATTATTTCTATGTTCTGTTTTCAAATTATCTCATTACTCTCGTATTCAAACAACAGCCAAACTTCCTTAAATCCTTTCAAAGCTCTCATAAACACATCCCCTGTATATCAACGCATTACTATAAACATTAACATAAGTTCCGAAAGCTGCACAATACTTTAGCAGAAACCTTCTGGGATTCCGGTCGAAGCGGATTGCCTCAATTCAGAAAAACTAATAGTAAAATTCTTCTGGTATTACGTTTACCTTTATTAGTTTATGGATAATAGAATTTAATAACTTAATGGCGTTTTATAAACCTCATTATGTTATTAAATTCTATGTACTTAATTCTTCTTAAATTTTATGGTGAATAACTTGTGAAGTACACAGGTGAAATAAATGTTTGCACAATATCTAACACGTCATTATCACTAACCTAACACATCAGCATCGGGGATGTTTGCGCAGTACCACACTGATGGTTTCCATGCTATTATACGCAAAAAGACAGCTTCCCTGATGCGCAGAGTGCGGGACAGTCGCAACAACATTCTGAAAACTGAGGCAGATTGCCTAACTTCTCCACTCTGGAAGTTTCTGGTGTGGAGGGTGTTCAATGAAGGAATGAATGAATGAATGAACCCTTTATTGTATAATAAAAATAAACATGAATAAATAATCTTATATCTAAAAGAAACATAATACAGTACAAAAGGCGGCCTTATCGCTGAGAGCGATTTCTCCCAGGCAACCTTGGGATGGAAAAAAAAGATACAAGAAAAGTTGGTTGATAGTGCAAACGGAACTAATACAAAAAAAAAAGTTACATATTTATAATACAAAACTACCTTATTATCTACTAACTTAGAAACAAACTAAACTAATTCGAAACTATTTCGAAAGGAAGCTATTTATTTATATTTATTTCCTGGATTGATCATCCACTTATCTTACCGGTGTGCCTATTTTGTTTTTGTTTTATTATGTGTGTTTAACTTTAGATACCTACTCGAATATGTATATGGACTATGTATAGTCTGAAATAAAACATTTTTATTTATTATTGATTCACTTCGTCTTCATCGTGTTCTTCATTATTGAAGGTCGTGCCCTTTTGAAAAGCCTTAGTTGAGGAGTTGACCAGCTGCTTCCACACCACTCTATCTTCGGCTTGTCTGAGAGCAGTTTCATACATAGATATATTTTTATTATAAATAATAATAAGAGAATGTCTATCAATGTATTTTATTGTACTAGGTACATCAGTTATCTAGTACCCATAACACAAGCTCTACTTAGCTTGGGGCTAGATAATGATATGTGAATAGTTCAGCATTATTTCAATTTTTTTATTAACTAAAGGCTTCTCCTCTATAGTTTTTGATCTTGAGCCACTTCTCTTTTCTCCACGCCCAATTTTTTCCACGCTTGCCAGGTAGATTGGTGATCGCAGTTGAGCTGTGAAGCAGAAGGCACTTCGCATAGAAGGAAGCCTTTCTACATCTGATAGTCCCTTAGTCGACTCTTACGACATCAATAGGTTCCGTTGAAGGCGTCGATTCTAACGACGCGACCGCCCCGGCACTTTTCTCTAGTCCACCAAAAGAAGGTGTCGCTTGGTACTATTGCAGGAACTTTCTTTGGAGTCTGTTGAAATTATTATTATATTGGTGCAAACTTTTCCTGTAGTACTTTTTCCAAAACAAAGTGTCAACTGGCATGAGATAACTTATCGATAGTAGAAGACGAGCCATCCACCGGGCAATGCAGCCAGCAGTGTCTTGGGGACGCTTCGGACTGGTATTGATATGGATCAGTTGAGCTACCTCTAGATTGATTGCAACAGTCTGCAGTTAGCTCAATTGTTTCAATGGTAAATACTAGTTCTAACTTGTTTCTATTATTTGATAGTAATTTGCTACAAAGCTTTTTACACTTTTAATAAATAGAAACGTATACTTACCTTCTTTCAAAGCCAACGGTAACCTGACCACAACTCCATTCTGTTTCGCATTTCACGTAATAGAAGCGGCCAAGTTAATGTAATTGACTATTTTTTAGTTTTCTCTTTTTCAACCGGGAGAAAACGGATGCTATTGAGGTTACAGCGTTTCTAGCTAGACGGTTTTTTGATACTCATATTACGTTTCGTTTTATTCAAGTTCAGTTATTTTCTGTGTTGGTTTTTAAAAGTGGGGTTACCTTTGTGCATTATGATATGAAGGTATGAATAGAATAGAATTATTTATTGTCCAATGCAAAGAGCTACAGCAAAATTGTTCTTAAAACCTTCTTAAAGTGAGCGGCACAATACAATGGAGTCGTCAGATGAGTTTACACATAAGTACACAACTCTAAAAATTAAAGTACTAAGTATGTATTGTTATTTTCCGTTACCTATGGAATTAGTAAATAAAACGTCAAGTGCGAGTTGGACTCGCGCGTCAAGGGTTCCGTACAAACTTGTACTCGTAAGTAATCCAACATTTGACGACATCCGTGGCGTGGGCGAAGGTCCGCCTGCGATGCAAGAGGTTCGATTCCCGCCCTGGGATAAATGTTTGTACGATCTGCAAATATTTGTTCCGGGTGTTCTGGGTATTTTCTATGTGTAATAAAAAATATCTATGTAATGTATCGCATTATAATTATCAGTCATCTAGTACCCATAACACAAGCTCTGCTTAGCTTGGGGCTAGACGATGCTGTATGAATTGTCTGGCATTATTTACTTATATACATACTTATTTCTTTTTTGTGAATTCACAATAAATTTAAGGTTTTTAGATTTTTCCCTATACTTGTGCTATAAGACCTTGCTTTTTGCCAAATTTCATGATTCTACGTCAACGGGAAGTACCCTATAGGTTTTCTGTGCATGTGATTCCCTTGGAAAATTCAAAAAAATTGGGCATAAACGGCTGTAACTTTTGAATGCGTTCACTTAGAAGTTTTATTTATATCGCGCCTCCAAGACGGACAGACGGAAAGATCGACAACCAAGTGATCCTATAAGGGTTTAATTTTTCCTTTCGAGGTACGGAACCCTAAAAAGTGGGTGATGATCGTAAAAATTCTTTGGTCAAACATTACCTTGTAAATAAGGAATTTTAAATTTAATTTTATAAGTTTAAAGTTATTCGTGCTTCATTTAAATTCGTAATTCCCATACCTATTAGTGTAATTGCGAATGGCTTTCGATTGAAGTGAAATTGCTTTTGCAATAATGGCTATCGTCTGTTTCGATGCATATGGCATATATTGGACAATATGTGACAGTGGAAGATGGAATCTAGATGGGTCATTTGTTGGAAATACTAATGAATACGATCTTAGCTTATTAGGCAACAGGGTCATAAGGTATGTTTTTATAACCTTGTAACAAGAATTAATTAACAAAAATAATATTTTACACGTCAATTGTTTAGTTTCATAATTATACTACAACTATTGGATTATAGACGACCTCTGTGCTGTGGGCGAAGACCTGCCTGCGACGCAGGAGGTTGCGGGTTCGATTCCCGCCTCGGGACAAATGTATGTACGATCTGCAGACATTTGTTCAGGGTGTTCTGGTCGTTTACTATGTATAATAAAAAATATCTATCTATGTATTGTATTATATTATGTATATCAGTTATCTAGACCCATAACACAAGCTCTGCTTATCTTGGGGCTAGATATGCTGTGTGAATTGTCCAGCATTATTTATTTGTTAATATGTTATTCGATACAAAGGACATTAGTTTTATTCAGAACTTAAGATAAACGTGAAGTCTTCAACAGCCTTAAAAAATCACTTCTTTTGCAAAACTTATCGATGGAAATTATGATCTAAAATGGCTTTATTATAATTTTTAATCAGCAAAATGTAATATTTACTTCGCGATGCACACGATGAAAGTGGAAAGTGTTGAAAAGTTTTAATTACTAAATGGCGTCGCTTTTGCAACACAATTATCTTTCAGTGAAACTTGCAATAGAAAACAACGTTTTGACGTCGATAAAAGCAGCTGTAAAGTCTATAAATAAAAAGAAACCAGTCTGTGATTGAATAGCAGATGTACCTGTGGTACACCACGAGCCATATCGAAGTATGAAAGAACTCTAGATAAAAAATGTGTCGGAAAATGACAGTATGCTGTACCGCGTAGATCATATTTGATCAAATATGTGTGTAAATGTGACACTTGTAATCCCATTCATTATCTACACGACTTCTTAGAATCTTTTAAAAGAGCTTTCCCCACCAACTCATCAGCTACATAGTTAAATAATTAATATTTAAATATAATAATGTTTCACAAGATGAATCATAAACATTATCAATTCATTAATTGTATTGTAGTACTTATAATTTATGAAACTTAACAATGGACGTGTAAAAGGTTAATTATTTTTGTTAATTAATTATTTTATTCTTGTATTCATAAAATACAAACTTCACTATTAGGTACTAATTGAACGTACCCTACGTTCAGTCAGTACCTAATAGTGAAGATTACGTAGACTAGCATAACGTAGGTAGATATTAAGTTTCAAAAGAACGTGCCTTTAGAAGTGTAGTTTATTCAACCAACATTGAAGCAGAAATTCTTTATGGACGCATATTTTAAAGCATTTTTGAGCTCGTGTTGCTCTGTAACAAGTTTTTGTGATTTAGATGCTCTCCGGGGGTCGTGTAGTGGTAGAAGAATCAGTTTTATTAATATCGAAAGAGCTGGATGGTAATACTTACAGTTTTTCATAAAAATCTGATATGAGTAAAGCATAAAACAGTTTTTAAGTTAATTTCAATTAGATGTTGTTAGATTCCCAAAGGCAAAGTAGGTACTTAAAGCTGTGTAAAGATGGTTAAGTAGTTACTTATAAATACATCAAGTACAGTATAATGAAAAGCGGTTAAGTAAAATTAAATGCTTAGTAGGTACGAGTAACTACTTGTAAATCTGAAGCCATGAATTTCAGAGGACTTGAACATAGTTTAACCATCAAGTATCAAGTAGGTATCCCATCAAAATCCCTTCTACCCTAAATTGCTTCCAAGTTAGATTGCTTACGCATAACTTATACGTCATGATTATTCGAACCGAAAATATCCTCACATTAGGCTTGATAAATCGTTGATAGAATACTTGTGTGGGCAGCAGCCTTGTAGAAGCTCAAAACGTTCGATATTTAAAAGAAATAAAAACTCTTTTGTATTTCTTATTCTTCAAGGTGGCTTGAATTGAATGTGGTACTACCAAGAAATGAATTTTCTATTTTTAAACACAATACAAACCTTTTTGTGTCTATTTTCACTTGGCAATTTAGATAGGTGAATAAAATAAGTTATTTCTCATTTTAATCTTTTTGATTTCTGTGTACAGTAATAAATATCTGTTTTTGTGGGTATTCAAATATGTGGTACCCATGACACAAGCTCTGTTTAACTTGGGGCTAGATGATGGGTTGTCCAGACTCATTTATTTATAATTCAAAGCTAGTTTTTACTGTTTTCTTCTACAAATATATTTAAAGTAACTATCTATATATAACATCCGTGTAAATGGCGCTTTTCTTTTAAAATGTAAGTTAGTAAACTCCAGAAGTAAAAAGTTTTAAAGCCAACACTTTACTCGTGAAACTGACCCAGAAAAACAAATAATTAAAAATAATTCACCGGAAACCGAGTCGAGACTGGGAAAGATACAAAATGGCGACATAAGCCCAGGAAATCTTTAGATTTAGTACCGAGCGCGGAAGACTCAGAAGTTTTTACAAAGTTTCACCTTTTATAATCGTAAATGTTGGAAGTGTAATGTAATATGACGAGAAATCTAGATCAAAGATTTCTGAAAAATAAGAGCTTTATCTCCTGTTATTTATAACAATACCAAGGAACGGAGGGAGAAGAACATTCTAGCACACAATTCCACAGCTCTAAACTAAGCAGGTTCTTCGTAAGACTAACCATTGTTCAAAAACGTGATCCTTTTATAACGGTTCTACACTTCTCTTTGAAGCTAATAAGACATTGTCACGTCCGAACAAGTTTATTCCGAAATGCGACGTGTGGTACGGACCACAGATAAGGCAACAATGTCGTCCCGTACCCTAAAATCCAGTTCTTCGCTTTTGGTCATCACTCAAACCTGACCGAATCTTCGGTAATAAAGGTGAAAATATGCTGTGTTCCTCTTTCCCCCACCCCTTTTTACGAGGAGTCGTAAAACCGGCTGCGACGTCGAAATTCTATTTTTGAAGTTTATATAACTCTTCGGCGCGAAGGCGCTCCACGCATTCAAATCTGGAATTCCTTTGTTTTGAAATACCTCTTCGTTTCAAATAGTGGGAACTGGCAAAACGAAATGAGAGCAAACAATACTAAAAAAAAAACTGCAAGCACATAATATGCGAAATCGAATTGTAATTGCATGATTGTTTATTGATTGATTGGTCTACGTCAACTATTCTTTTATTTAATTTACTTTCTTTATCAGATATGAACATAATCTAGGCAGATTACTGCTTGAGACTCGAGTCTCAACCAACTACCCGCAACCTATAAATATATCCAACAAATTCTAAATTTAATAAATGACAAATTCTATGCAATAGGTATCTTATTGGACATGACAAAAGCGTATGACAAAATTCAATTCAAAATATTATTAGATAAACTACATGGAATAGGTATCCGCGGTATAACACACGCCTGGTTCGAGTCTTACCTACATAACCGAGTACAATACGTAGAGATAGAACATTTTAACGAAAAAACAGGGAAGATTGACATGGTTAGATCAAATGCGGTGCAGATTAACAACTCAATACCCCAAGGCAGTGTCCTTGGATGTATTCTTTTCTTAATTTATATAAATGACTTACCGAAGTGTATAACTCAATCGTGTATTTTATTTGCTGACGATATTTCAATATTGACATCTTGCAAAAATGACATTAATTTAAATATAAATCTGACCGACATCTTTAATATTATTACTAAATGGATGACTGACCATAACCTCGAAATTAATTATAAGAAAACTAAAATTATGCAATTTAGACCATACCAAAAACCTCCGCTTGACATACATTTGACATACAATAATACTAAAATAGAATGCGTTGACACATTTACCTTATTAGGATTAGATATTGACACGAACATAAACTGGAAAAGCCATATAAAAAAAATCAAATCCAAATTGTCTTCTTTCTCGTATGCTTTGATTGAACTCCGAAAAGCGACAGACCTTAAAACGAGTTTGGCCGCGTACTACGCATACGCATATTCTTGGATCCGCTACGGAATTATACTATGGGGAAATAGCGTAGACGCAAACGAACTTTTCATCTCTCAGAAAAAGTGCGTCCGTACCATAGCAAATATAAGAGTACCAGAGACGTGTAAACCCCACTTTATACAATTAGAAATTCTCACCCTAGTATGTATATACATCTTAGAAACATGCAAATTTGTAAGGAATAACCCAATTTTTTTCCAAAAAATAAATGACCAGCCTCGCCGATACCAAACTAGATATAAACACAACCTTGTCATGCCCGCATCAAAATTAAAAATCCACCAATCCTCCCCCAACTCGATGGCGGTAAAAATTTACAACACTTTACCAGAAAAACTAAAAAGTATAGAAAAAAATGACATGTTTGAATCCAAATTAAAAGCGATACTCATAAAAAAATGTTTTTACGAACTTGACGATTTCTTCAATGATAAATTTAGCGACTCGTAATCTTTTTAATAGGTATTGAATGCATTATTATTAAGTAAGTACATCATAAGTAGAAAGGCATGAAACCTGGCCTGTCTTCCATTGCAACACCCTAAATGGGTACATACTGTGAACATTTTATGAACACTCACCTAACTACTAAGACCTGACTGTATGAATGCAATAAATAAAATACTGAATACTGAACTTATTTACGCTAAAATGGGGACAAGTTAAACACGCAGGGCGCTTGTTTCATTTATGCTAGGTACGTCCTTATACAAACTTTGAAAAGGGGGCGCCACTGAAGCATCTTATTGTTTCTTCACAGAGTTGGTCAAAATTGGAGCAAACAAAAAGCACCTTCACAACTTGCAGAGTCACGGTTTGTGTAATAAATTATGCAAAATTGACAGGAGAAAATGCGTGGCCGTAACGTGCTTTATCTGTGCTATCCTGAAAAGCCTTGATGTATTATAAAGCTTTTTGCACGGCCTTAATAAGTAAGGCTTTTTATAGAAATAATGGGGTTTCTATTTATCGGCAGATCTGAGTTTTAAGCCCACAACAGACGGAGCTATAGTTTATATTCATATAAATCATAGCATATTATTATATTACCTACGGTATAATTTCTATAGGTAGTAATCAGCGAGTGACCACAGACGCAGCTATAACGTACATTATATTTTTATTACGTCATCAAAATATGTAAGTAACCTTAACCTGTAACCTTTGTCTCTACACGTGCACCAAAAAACCCAAAAACTTAAAAATAAAAGTCTATACTAAAATATTACACAACTACAATACTAAAAATAAATTTTCTTAAATCACATAACATTCCAAACGTAACGAAATTCGCTGTATCTAGAGGTGACGTACGAAAAAGATCATAAAAACCTATAGGTAGCAGAAACTAGGCAATATTCCTTTATTTTCGTCGTGACTATGATTCTATTGGATTACGAGTAGGTACTTCTCGACGCGAGATCTTATGAAAAAGGTGATGTACACCCGAGACGAAATATTGAACGTGATTGACGTAAAAAACGTGACAGTACAGTTGTGAACATAAACGATTGATCCCCTGAAGATCTGACGTGTGAACCCTGAAGACGAAAATATCTTTGACGTATCACGTGTTTCCACTATGGGAAATTAAACGCTTTGAAAAATATACCCGTCATGTCAAAGTATCAAATAGATATTTATCACGTAAAAATATTTGATTTTCAGGCGAATGGAACGTTTTTTTTTCACCAAAACTACAAAAATCTAAAGCTCCAAAACTAATGTCTTGATTATACGGAACACTGAAATCTGTCACATATATAACCTGATAAAAATCCCAACTGGTAACACTATAGATTGCCCGGCTTTGCCTAAGCCTCGGTCGCCCGATGTATTACGGAAATGCCTAAAAATGTGCTAAATGTTACAGCGACAAACAGCGGCATTAAATCTGAAATAATCTTTACAAACGAGATATTCTACTCTCTGTTATTTAAAAATCTGTGGGAGCATTCACATTTAAAACAGGTAGTAACAGTTTATTTTCTACTTTTATATTGACTTCTTAAAACCAAAGGAATCGGTATATATATATCGGATTATCAGTGACCAGGGATTCGATTTCCCGCCTACTAGTTTGAAAAAGTCTTAGTAAAATTGTGACAAGACTCTAGCTGAAAATTTTGTCCTTTTAGGAAGAGTCGCAATCTTGGTATGTTTGAAGTAAAAATCTAGAAGGTAAGGCCAGCTTTCGTTGTAAATGCGTTCTAATAAATGAGTGTTTAACAAGAGAGCTCTGTCGACACCTCGGCATTTAGTTTCAATTTTTAACAAAGACAAAGATTTTTAGTTTGTCATGGCTCATGACTGCATTTATTATTTTTATTGTCGTAGGTAAAGGTTTCACGTTACAATACTTCCTCCATCACACTAAATAAAACTGTTTAACCTTAATATAGCTAATTACTAAGATTTTATCGTATAGTACATTATGACACAAACTTAAAATAAAGCTTATTATAGAGCTTTTAAGCTAGAGAAGATAAAAAAATCAGTAAAGTCTGTCATGTTCACATGTGTTTTTAGAAAACGGCTCCCAAAACTTAATAATCCCGGGAGTATAATCTAGGATTTGGGGTCAAAAGCTTTTACGAAGCTATTTCCACGTATTTGCTACCCGTCCCAGCTGTTTCCTGCCCGAAAGGTATCTCTGACCTTTCGATTCAGTTTCAAAATGTTTTTCTAGCCTTTTTTCAGGGTTAGAATAGTGTTCGATACTTTGTAATATCGAAGTTTTTTCACGTTGAATTTTCAATGTGCCAAATTAACAAAAAATATGGATTGACGGTTTATTCGGTAGAAAATCGAACGTTTGATTGAGGATCCCCTTTTTATATTATCTTAGAAGTTATTTTTGTAGCGCGTAGACTTGCTACGCTCGTAGGCCCAAATTGCTACGCACGTAGACCTAAAGTGCTACGAACGTAGGTCCCTATCCAATCGTGCAAGTAGGTAAAGAGCTTAAGAAATTCCTGCTTTTGAACCGACGAAACAAAAATAGGCGTCAATGGACGACTGTTAGTATTTTTTTATGTATGTTCGTTGATTTCTTCGTCAATTATGAACTGATTTATAAAATTATTTCTCTATTGTATGGAGCATGATCCCGAGGTGGCCACTTGTTTTTATTCCCGAGGGATTAATATTTGTCCCGAAGATCGATTAAGTTCTTCGGAAATACTTAGGTATCTTAATTCTTTATCTTAATTTAGTAGTTAAAAGTTACAAGAAAAGTTAATCTTAATCTTTATTATAATACCTACTTATACAAATACTCCGGGCTCCGCGGTAAATGGCCCAATTCTGTGCGTCTTACCGTTAAAAAGATTTGTCTATAACTAATCTGATATAAGTTATGAAACTAATCACAAAATATGACCAATATCTGATCTACACGATTTATTTATTTTTTAATGTTTTGTGTAGTTTTGTAATAAATCACCGTAGAAAATACAAAAAATAAGCGCGGGATTTTTTCACAGAAAACACCAAATGAATGAAAAAACAGGTAGCCGTAGTGGTTTCATTCAATATCAATCCACTTACTAAAGTATAAAAATGTTCATTATTATTATTAAACTCAATACAATAATAATAAAACCTCAAAAGATTACGTTATTGTAAAAACCTTGGAAAGCAATTGGAGCAAATTTATATATTTCCAAAACAATTTCAACGTTATCTGTCATATTTTGATATGATATTGTTAATATTTTGTGATAAAATATTTTGGAATATTTCCCAAGGATCGCCCTCTAGAAACAATGTGAATACTAAGGAATATGTAGGTCTTTTGTTTTTTCATAACAATCAAATTATATAATTTGATCAATCAAATTATATAATTTGATCAATCAAATTATATAATTTGATTGTTGAATTGAATTGTGCTGTGTTGAAAACATAACAGACGACGATTGGGCTCTAGTTCTTAGTGTTGCCAGCCAAAAACCTTGAAATGCTCCGGTAAAGTGGAACAACCTTATACTTGCCATTTCATAAGGAAGTGACCCGAGACCCCATACAGAAAACCATATAAATATCATATTCACAATTTACGAACCTACTCTTTACTTGTATCTAGTCGAGGCTATTGAAACCATGGAATGCAGCCAAAATGCTGAACCCATGCAAATGTTATAAAAACTATTTCAAATTAAAATACTCCGTCGAGCTAGGACCGCCTTTGTAGCAGACTGATTTTATATATTTCATGCTCATTTGATCCAAGATTAAACAAAACGGTTTGGTTAGTGTCATAATCGAGAGACTTTTACAATTTAACAGTGACCTTACCCAAATCCTGCTGAAAGGATGTTTCTACACGGTCGATGAGTTCCTCAATCGTAACAAGTAAATAAAAAATCATAGACTGAGTTACTTGTATTGTATTATGTTATTGTGACAGTAAAATGACATAATGTATTACATGTTATCCTTAGGTAGGTATATAAGTTATAATATGCTACTTATATAAGTTATAATATGCTACATTTATTTCATTTCATTTCATTATTGTAAATTGTTCTGAATGAAATTAGTGAAATGAAATGACCAAGTAGAAAGTAGGTGTGTAGGACTGTGTAGGTACCAACCCCACAGTTTGCAAGAGATACGAGTTCGTTTATTTGAGACCTTGTTTATCCTATTGAGAACTTGAGTATGTTTTTGGGATTTTCTTACAAATCCTACTAATATTAAAAAAGGTGAAAGTTTGTGCTGTGTTGTGAAAATGTTTGGCACAACGTCGAAACTGCTGAATGGATCGGGCTGATATTTTGCACACATAAGATCTGCAACTGGAATATTATAAAGGCTACTTTAAATTCCAAAAAAAGCGTACGAAGCTGCGGGCAGAAGCCAGTAACTTAAATGTTGTAAACATAGTAACGATCTTTTTCGATTCTACGCCTCACGGCCGATACGCTTAAGGTTCGATTTCCACTGAAAAGTAAGTTAGTCCACCGGAAAACCTAAACTCCTAAGCATCTGAATTAGGTTTCCGCTAAACAACGTCCAAATTATCCGTAGTTCTACGTCCAACTTTGACGTAGCGCGAATTATTTACTGCCCCTCACTACGTACACTAAATTCTAGTGGAGAATCTATCCTAAATTCATGGAAAAATGTGATGTAAAATATATACTTTGACAAGGTTCTGTCCCATTCTGAGCGCGTGTGGATAAAGTACTTATATCAATAGATCTAAGTAGGTACGAGGGCATGTCATATCGTATATAAACTATAAACCCATGATGTTCCAGTTATATCTGCTTTTACAAAGAAATACAAAAGTATGAAGGAAATACATTATTTTAGTACCTACAAGAGCGTCGGCGATAATTAAGTAAAATAACGAATCAGCTACAAAATGAAGTTGTTGGTTTAATTCGCTGCTAGCTACTGTGCTCGAGAATGAAAAGATGAGGTGGTACAGTCAGACTCGTGCACTGCTTGAATGGAGGTGTGTTGATACTAATCTGATGAAGAAATCTTTAGACAGACTGGATACTTTCATTTGATAGTTTTTTTAGTGTTTTTCTTTTTTTGCTGCTCAAACTTTGTAGCTTCATAATAGATATGTCTCATAATTAAAGTAAATAAGTGATGTATGTAGGTACAAACGCTGAATCGCTGAACGATCAAATAAATGCACGACACGATGCTTTTAGACATAGGATGTCTAAAAGCACTTATTTGATCATTGGCTAAAACTAAAAAAATCTAATCAAAATTAAACCTTAAGTTTTTTCATAACTCACGAAAACTAAACTAATTTGATAGCATTAAAAATGATGCTAATCTTTTTATTATAGATATAAAATAAAAAACCCACCATATTAAGTAGGTGCTACTGTCAAATTAGTTTTTGTCTCATCTGAATTGATATTATTATCAATTAAGGCCTGAACACATCCGAAACAGCTACCGCACAACACAACAATAAAAATCAGGGTTTCAACTCGTCTAACATCTTTAGATACATTCTACAATGACAAAATGGCTTCACAAGCTTCAAACGAGTGGCCCGCGAGCTATCTCTTATTCAGATAAGAGATAGCTCGCAGAAGGTATCAGACTCAGTACCTTCAAACTAATATGCATCTTATGTATTACGAGCTACATCATACTATTTGAATGACATTTATTTATTTACTTATTTTTATTTTTCGCTTCTTCCACTAGTGGACAAAAAATTGAAGCGAACAAAATCAATAACATTTTGTTTCTTGTTTGATAATTACTATTTATAAAACTGTTCATGTATAAAACTTGACTTGTCTAAGTGCTTATTTTGTAAGCCTAAAGAAATAAAGTTATTGAATTTTGTTTTTTTTTTACACAAAATCACAAAAATGTGTTGTGATGTGCGGCAACCTAAAGTCAAAAGTCAATAACTTTATTTCTTTAGGCTTACAAAAAAGCACTTAGACAAGTTAAATTTTATACATAAACAGCTTAATAAATAGTAATTATCTAACAAGAAACAAAATGTTATTGATTTTGTTCGCTTCAATCAAACCTTCAGGTATCATCCATCGTTGTGAGTAAAGAGTTTCTTATGGCGACTGTGTCTCGTTTGTTGCAACTCGTGTTTTATTTCCTAAGCTCTAATGCGGGCCGATTCCTCTATGTTGCTCTTCGCTTTGGTAAAGCCTCTAGCTAATTTTAAAAAGCATTTTGGTTAGCATTCAATGCGAAATGCAAAGATTTTTTCGCTTTCCCCTTACATAATACTTTATAAGGCAATGCTTTTTCTGAATCTCATTTCATTTATGTTTGTATCTTTGTTTTGAATGGAATTGTGGTTAGCATGTTATAATTTATTTTTCAATAAGGAAAACGATTTCCGGTTTACATAGGTTTTTATATCATAAGTTTAAGTAAAAGGTAGTAATAAACTACAACCTAAATATCTAAGCTTAGCTTTATAGAAAATGGTAAATTTCGGTAGATTTGAATGAAAGGTACCTTTACCTACCTAAATTTATATCAGAGGATTATCTCAAAACAAAAGCTTTTTGTATACCTACCAATGAAAAATTGGTTTCATTTGTTTGTTTATTTTTAAAGAACTCAAAAATAACGGCTAATAATGGTAGAATCGACTAGAAGCACGTAGTCACAAGAATAAAGGCTCTACCCTGACCCAAATATCGCCTCCATCTATTTTATCTTCTTATTACGTTGAACAAAGGAAATTAAAAAAAATATTACCTATGGCATTTTTTTTGTTTATGCAGAGATACGAAAATAGAGTTTGATGGCAACAAAGTGCAAATTCGTATCTCTTCCTAAACTGTACAAAATAAGAATACTACAAAGGCTAATAAAAGGGATCACAAACTTATCAAAAAAAAAATGAAATTCCCTATGTTTAACGAAATAATAAGATAAAATAGGTGGTGGCGCCCGTTTGGGTCGGGGTATCGCCTTAAAGCGTGAAAAAAGATTGTGAGAGAGATTAACAACAAACCTCTTTCTTCAAAAACTTTTCCTCTGAGGCCCGGGGTCATTAATCTGAGGGTAGGTAGGTACTATTATTTATTCTATGTCTGGACCCACCTGCCTGTAATCGGGATACGGCCCACTTTCGCTAGTTATCGCGATTTTCCCGACTTTCCCGCCAAAATTACGACGGAGGGTTCCAGAGGCGGTAAACACTGACATTTGTCATTTGCGTTTCGTTCTTTATCGGTGAGGTTATGTGAGCTTCAAAGGAGTTTTGTTTGGCTTTTGTGTTGAGGAAACATTGTAGGACACGTGTAACCAAAGTACAAAGAATTTTTTCTTTGTTCGCTTTTCTAAAAGACATAGGTGAGTTGTTGAATAGATCCATTTCAAACAAGCAGTTAGCAGGTATTGTTTATGTTATTTTAAGAATCCAAGAATAAACTGTCACGTTTTATTGTTTATAGGTAAGTAGAAACTTGTTCTATGTATCTAGTACTCTCCTCCTCAACAGACTATAATGGTCCACTGCTGGACGCTGTATATCTGCTTAAAGTCACCTTATCCTTAACTAATAACATTGTAAATGCGAAAGTATGTTTGTTTGTTTGCTTCTCCTTCCTTCACGCCCTAGTTAAACAAATAATCGATTGGTGAGCAACCAATAGATTTTTGGCATAGAGTTAGTTGAAAGGATGGAGAGTGACATAGACTTTTGTCTTGGTAAATCATCAAATTTTCATGGGAGATTTACGGATATATTCTTATCCGTAAATTGAATCCGTATACGAAAATTCCCCTAGAAATGTAAAACACGATTTTAACGCGGGTGAAACCGCAAGGAACAGCTAGTAGTTAAATATACTTATTATGTAAAATTCGTAGGCCTAGTGACAGAGCTCTGCTTTTAATTTTAATAGTAAACATCTTTCTATGTAGGCATACTTTGTGTACCACAGTCCATGGACGAATAAATAACACATACCTACCTACTATTTATCTATGCACAAATGAAGAAATAAATATAAATGAAACGCTGTTATATCAAACAATCGGTAGCCATTTATGCCCGATAGATCATTTTAGTTTTAGTGTGTTTTAGTCGTACAGTTTGTCTGGGGTTTGCGTTGACACTGACGTTTGTTGAGTTGAATGCAAACCAAAATGTCGAAATATCAAACCGTTGTTACGTTTAATTAGTCAACTGTGTTTAAAATTCCTCTGCTGCCTTCTATTCTTACTCATTTCAATTCTCTAGAGTTCCATTTCGGCTGTCAAATATCGTTTAAGTATTCAAAAGCCCGAAGCATAGAAATAAAACTTCGATTTGCACGGTATCCGTTCCTAGGGCCTACGCTTTCTAGGGCGTGTATCGTAAACCTTGGGGGGGTATCGTAAAACTAGGTACCTAGTTGTCTGTGTAAGTTGGTTACTACTAACTTTTTCATTCTAAGGTTTTTTGTTATAGTGCTAACCCGTACTCTGGGTATCTCTAAGAAATGAAATAAGTCCCAAAAATTATCGGTTTCGGCGGGATTCGAGAACCCGCGCCGACCCTCAGTACGGGTGTGCTCTAACCAACTAAGCCACGAAACCCTTAGTCGGTTCAACCGAAAATCTTTGGGACCTCTTACGGACTATAGCGCCGACAACTTTTTCATTGACAGTTATGCAAGAATAAAAGTTGTCCAAACTGTTTGTATGGAGAATTTCGGCTACTTTATTTCTTCCTTTCCGCCATGTTGACTCACCAATTGCATACAATAGCGTGGCCACGCGCGCCGTACGCAAGATAAGTTGTTTATTATTTTAGTGTTACCAATAATATTATATAAATAAGAGAAAATTACGTACCTAAAGTAAACCTGCCCAACATCGTCATCATCTTCTTTTATTAGTCTACGCACATAACTTTTTGTTGTTATTTCTAATTGCAAGAAATTACGAAATAAAATGTATTTTTTTATAGGTTTGTTACCCACTTACTTGTTATTGTTAAAACTGTTTTATTACAAATAGTATACAGATTATTCCTGAAATTATTTTACTCCAATATTACATTTATTTTAAAACGCAATTTGTTAATAATTTCTAAGATAATGATAATTAAATAACATTTATTTGAATTGTTACTTTAATACAGCCTTCTTTGCAGGAAATATCGAGTCAAAATGAAGTCAAGGAGTAAGTGAAACAGAAATACAAATATTGGTGTTGTGCTTTGTCTCTATTTTTATTTAAATACTGTCTTATTTCTGACTACCCTCTAGCCTGTTTCTTTCCTATAATATCGTCAAGGGTTTTTTATACCCGAAACAGAAATCACAACTGTTTTTATAATCACTATGTCTCGGAGTTTTTCGATTGATGTTAAGCGAATCCTGATTCCTAGTGTGATGTTAAAGCATGAATTTCAAATAATCTGTTGCATGATCCATACTTAATCGATGTTAAGAGCATGTTAAATAATAATGTCTGTAAATTAATGTTTTGTTATGAATATTAAAGAGATTACACTAACATACATCAACCTATCAATCTAACCAGCCATTAACGTCTGCATAAACCATTACTAATGTATGGTTGGTCCTGGCGCTTGACCTCTCCCGAGAGTGAAGAAATAACCAGTGTACCTAAATATTTTTGCGCACACACTTATGCTCTAATTATAATAATATCCTGCGCACGCACATGTCTAGTCTCCGTCGAGACTGGACGCCGAGACCGAAATTCGGAGGATAACCTAGTTGATGTAGAGTGGACAAACTAATCTCAAATAGGCTTATGAGATCACAACAGGGGAACTAAAGGCTCATCTTAATTACCTTATAGAATGCCTGAAATACGACCTTACGTTCTACACACATAGGTATTATTGGTACCTAGGTAGGAAGATACTTTCATTCACCATTACTATGGCTTTGGCAATAAAATGCAGGCAGTCACTCAGCGACATAAAAAAAACAATCAGATAGTAGGTGAAGTGAACTATTGCCAAAATTCAAGACGGGTCTAACATACGAGCGTATTGCCGGATGCAACTTCAGCAGAAAAACATGGCGGCCATCTTGACATCTGACAGGGTTATCAAGATGGCGTCGTTCTGAATTTGAAATTGTTCGAAAACAAATGAAGGTGAAGCGTTCAACTATACCAAAAAATATTTATTCTACCCGGAAGTAGAAACATAAATTACTCTACTTTGTTCGACATGTACTCTTGCATGTCAAATTAAAAACGTCTTACCTAAGATTTAATTAATTTAAAATGAGAAGAATACTGCTAACCGTTTAATCTATTCATGCGAATACCACAATGATTGTTACCAGGCCCTTTTGATATATTGCTAATAGTTACAAACAATGAACCGTGCGATTCATTGCTCGTACCGCTTACAGCCCTTTGGGCAAACTTAGAACCTATAGATGGAGCGACAAAAAGTCGCAAAACGATAGATAGTACGTTTATCTCGCTAATAGGTACTGTTTATCACAAAGCTAGCGACGACAGAAACTTAACTTTACCTATACACACAAATCAGCAATTTATGATAATTGTGTTTTTTGCATGACACCTCGCATTTACATATTATGTACCTACATCAAGATACCTAGGACAGTGGAATTGACAGCATTTACGTGTCAGCCATCAGGACAAAATCATTATTAATATAAAAACTGTAGTAGTTTCAAGAACACATTATAATATTGGTCTTTTTCCAACACAAACCAGTCTCGTACTCAATTAGGCCTCTCAAATGGAAAAAAAACTTGATAATGAAGTCAAAAGCTATTAAAAAGTTTTACAAAAACCTACCATCGTAAATTACACAAAATCTGGTTATAACCGGATCTCTACGGGTTCTAAAATTAAACGCACCCTTTAAGCGACTTTTCAGTCGCGCATATAAGTAGACCCCTAACTCATTTCGGTTTACAGCCCATACGGGAACGATAATGTTATCAGCAGCTTTACAAGATCAACAACAATTTTGATGCCATATTATAGAGTCGCCGGCACATAATACACCGAGACAGTTTATTGCGTTAATAAACCATGAAAATGAGTAGGTTGTACACCTTTGTGGTGGTGAATTATGTTTGTCTATGGTCTCGCGGGAATAGGCGGTTTCGGGTCACTTGTTTTGTCTATGGCTGACTTTAACGAGGAACATCGGCCTACTTCGCGTGGAGCGAGGAATTTTGACCTAAAGTGCTCTATAAATGCTACGTTAAGAAATAATAGATGCAAAGAGAATTATGTTTTCTTTGTTTAGTATCATTTTCTTTACTTTATTTCGATCAAACAAATATGTTCGTCTTCAGTTCCGTGGAGCGAGATGGCGCGTGCCTCTTCGGATCTCACGGTCGTCGGGGTCGGAGGTGGGGCACTAAATGCGGCAATTTATTATGATTATGATAGTTATTCAAACTTAAGTACCTCATCATCACAATCAGCCCATATTAGCCCACTGCTGGACATAAGCCTCCGCTTAGTGAGCGCCACAACGCTGTACTTAAGCTGAAGACAGGTCTTCAGCTTAAGTACCTATTGTGTGGATAAATTGCCCAAGTATTCAGACCTTGGTAAGAATAAAACTATTCGATAGTCAGCTAAATGTTAAGTACTTGCAGTAAGAAGCCCTCTGTACAGCTGAAATTTAGGTCTAATCCAAAATCTAGGGTAGGTAATTGACCCCTTTTCAGTAGCTAAGATAAAGCAAACCCTAAAAAGCAAGATAGAAACGACAATACGTCTTGGTTACCTTTTTGTTGGCATCATTAGTTACCTCCAGATAATCTGGCTAGATACTGGGACAGATTTGTTTTTGTAAAGTTTTTCAAGTTCTCGACCTCGGTAGCATAAAATGTTGGAAGAAATGGTTTAGGTATGTATTTTTTACGTTTGCTATTGTTATGTTACTTTTCAGTAGCGGTCACATTATTTTATAAAATTCCGACTTTTTTTTCGTTAATTTACTTGACTTGACTTCTTTGTTATTGGCTATATGTCACTTTTCTGCCAGTGTTCAAAGAATTCTTTCATAGTCATGAAATGGAGGCGGGGTTAAAATAATAATATGACCGGTAAATAGTAGAAAAACACCAATGAGATTTTCGTTAATTTATAATTGAATTTCGTGTTTTAAATGTCGATGTACGCATTTAAACCAAAGACGAACATAGAACGATTGGTAAACGTCTACATTAATTAAGGGGGCTCAATTCTAAAAACTTTTACGGTGAACACTTAATAATTGCCGGGTATGACCAGGAACTGGCCGTTCCCTTGAATTATAGCTAACGGAGATAGCTCTACAATTACTCATTTTCTTGTCATTTTATATAACTGCCTCCAATTTGGTACATAATTAACAACAAATACCATTTTAGGTACTTAAAATCACAGATATAGTAATACTATACAAGTACCTAAGTGTTTAGTTACAAATGACTTGAGCGATAAACTCATAAAGTCTTCATGCAGAAATGTGCACACGTACATTTTATTTACAGTGTGTTTACTGTTGCAAACAATCTAGTGGTAACTTAACTGATCCAAATTAATACCGAATTTCGAGGAATTGCTTACCCAAGATACCGGTTGTTTGTTCCAAAACCTAAGTTTTACCCCAGACTTCAGAGCACAAATACAAGTGCTTTTTAAAAACAATACACTAAACATGTAGTCTTAACCAAAATAACCTTTATTCTGCGCCAGATACCTACTCACGAGCTCTCGGGTCACGCGTCGCTTCGACAAGACGCACAGATAATTTTTTGAAAACCCGGAGAGCCTCGGTACCCCACGGACCTAGGGTCTCGACTCCAAGTGCGTAGGCTCTGTCAAGACCTTCATTTTTCCGCCTCTTGAGATCTTCGGCCAAATCTACCGATATGACTATATAAATAACTTTATTTAGTTATATTGCTCCGTCCAATCGTTGTACAGTTAAACTACAAGTTCGTTTCAGTTCGTTGCTACGTAACCTGTAATCCTAGATCGCTATACCTACGTTCAATTGGTCTATAGGTATGTAGTCCAACCCCTTAGCACGACTTGCACGTGCTATAATTAGGTGGAGCCTCCAGCGCAAGGACGATAGATCTAAGCTTTTTGCTGGTCGCCAGATACCGCCGGTCATTTGTTACCTACAGGACAGCGGGGCGGCAGTAAAGAGGCTCTCTGGTTTAGTTAGAGCATTCGTATAAGCGATAAAGAGTTTGTAATGGATGAGTATTAACCTCTGTGGAGTAGAAATCATAAAACATTTACCCACCTAAGCAATCAATCTTTATTATCAAAGATAATATAAATACAATTAAATAATAGAAGAAGCACTAAGAAATTAAAAAAGGATGAAGCGAGTGTCGGTTTGGTGGCTTAGTTGGTTAGAGCACACCTAAACTGAGGGTGGGACGCGGGTTCGTGTCCCGATTTTTTTGGGAACTTATTTTATTTCTAGAGATTACCCAGAGTGCGAGGGCTTACGCACTATATAACAAAATTACAAATAACTACAATTAAAACAATTGAGTTAACTACATACTATTGCAAACAATCTACAGGTAGCTCAACACATCATCATCATCCATATCAATACCTACCAGTGGGAAGCGTGCCCGTGGGAAGACGCTGGCCGCATTTGCATTGCCCCGCTGTATGGCAATGCTGATGCGCTGAGCCAGATACTCACCAGCTTTCGGGTCACGCGCGGCTGATTGCACATTCCAGCCTAGTGAAAAAACTGAAAATTCAATTACTCTTTTGGTTTAGGTGTTCAATGTTCGTCCCACTACCCTCGGCCCTGAGTAGTCCGAATACGGAAATTCAAAGTTTTTATGTAATGACGGTAACATTGACCGGTCGGTCACGCATAACTCGATGTGTGAATTGACCAGGTCCAGCATTATTAATTAATTAATTTATAATTGCATACAAAAAATGCTGATCTTTGTCCTGCTAGCTGAAGAGAAAGAGAAGAGAGAAAAAGCCTAGCAATGGGTGTTTCCGGGCATTAATTTGAAGGTTTTGTTTGATATTTCAATCTAAATCCATGTCAGTGACTGAAGACACGATCTAGAACGCAGACGTTTATAGCAATAGACGTTTCTAGACGTTCCTGTAAAATAACCCAATTCCAATTTCAAATATCCGTCGTCAAAGCTATTAACTTCATAAACTTGAAACGAGTTTCTGCATAAGGGCTGAACTCTAAGGTTCAAAGCGCCGAGACCACACGTTCCCGGATTCCCGGACGATTCCCGGACAGTAAAACTCCGGAAGTCCCGGAATTCTCGCAATTTTGGCTGAAGGCATGTGTCTCCACATACCCGGCATTTTATTGCTTTCGTATATCACTTGTATTTGTATAGCTGGTACTGTCGAGGACAAAATACAGTCTGAAGTGGCATTCGATGCCAGCAAGTGCGTTTCCGACGTACAAATGTAGTCGCGTCTTGAACGCACTATCAAGTAGCAAAAGTCCAGCTTTCCCTCTTTCCAAACATTTATTTCTAGTTCTTTTACACTCTGATATTTCTTAAATTAGAAAGCTGTACATATAAATGTTTATTTTGTTCAAAACATGACTTTATGATGATGAATTTAAAAGATTTACTTTTTATAATGTGGAAATAACTTAGTAATTTTATGGCTACTTCCCATTATACGTGAAAATTCCCAACTCGATGGAGGTAAAAAAATATAATAAATTACCAGAAAACATAAAAAGTATACAAAAAAATAACATGTTCGAATCCAAACTAAAAGTGATACTCATAAAAAAAGGTTTTAACGAACTTGACGATTTTTTCAATGATAATTTTTAGCGACTCGTGATATTTAGTAATAGGTATCTAACGCATTAACATTAAGTCATTATAAGTAATAATAATAATATTCTTTAATTCAGACACATGATTAGTGTGGAAGTAGCAAGGCATGATACTTGGACAGTCTTCCATTGAAACACCCTCAATAGGTACATACTGTGAACATTATATGAATACTCACCTAATCACTAAGACCATGACTGTATGAATGAAATTAATAAAAATATTGAAATACCTAAGACGTTTGCACTTGACAGTACCTAACCAACCTAAACAAAGAGATACGGTAGAGTTTTATGCCTTCAAACGCTAAAGGATTAACAATTCTAATTATGGCCTGGTTATAAAATTATATTAGCTTTAGAACGAAAGCCATGCTTGATTATATATATATACGTACGTAAATGTGTTTATAATAATGGTACTTGCTCGGTTCTTGCGTTCTTATTTCTCTATTAAAGAGCAGAAGAATAAGAAGGTATTTTTTTTTTTTTAAGATTATTTATCGGGTATTTATCGCGTACCTTTTTGGGGAAAAGAAAAAAAAGATACGCGATAAATACCCCATAGATAATCTAAGAAGGTACTCTGTTTCAGCCCTTATTGGCTAACACAACTTGTGTACCTCAAAGTGCTTGATTTATTAACATAAAGACCTCTAAGCCACTCCCGTCCCCTAAAACACAAATCTCATTTGTGTCTTTTGTCACTATTTTGACGTATTTTCTATTATTGTTGAATAATTTTATATCTGATTGTTCCTTAAACAATTTTACCCCAGGATTTTTCCTTTGAGTAGTAATCGAGGGTTAGAGACGTCAAATATTTCAAAATAAATCATCATCATCCACAACCCGACTTCACCCACTGCTGGGTATAGGCCTCCAAACTCTTGTGCCACTCCAGACGGTCCTGTGCCAATCTTATCTTATCAAAATAAATAACTAAATATTATTTTATGTGAAACCAACTGTAAAGCGGTGATAAATTATAAAAATTTTGAATGCACCTGAATCTAGATGAGAACAAAGTTCTTAGCAGCGAATGATTTCGCTATTCCTAGGTATAGAGGACCACCAAAATTCTGATCTTCTAGATGATATAAATCAGTATCATCGTTATGTCAGTCGTTTTACTAGGGGCGTCACGTGTTTTTCTTAAGCACAAATTTAGCCTATTATAAGTCATAAAAATTTCTTGTTTTTTTCTTGTCTGCTTAAAATCTTGCGATGTTATCAATTGACGCACATTAAGTTTCAAAGCGCCGCTTTTAATTGTTATCAACTGTCTGATAACAAATGACTCAGTTTCACTTCTGTTGCTGACGATACGAGTCTTATCAAGTTCCATGTGCATGTGCATTGTATCTATGAAAAAAAATCGTTTCAAAAATCGTGTATTTTCTGTGATATTATACTTAGAAAAAAATATTTAATTTCTCGGAAATTACAATGACTGGGAGGGCTCACGCACTATAATGACAAAAACCTTAGGATTGGTATCCTTTTAATTTGACTGACTGACTGTCGTACTAAATCTGTACATACTTGTGTCCAGTCAGGTCGAAAAAAAACCAAGATTATTCTGATTCTAAAAAGTAGACACTGAATCATATAAATGAAAAATATATCATCCATCACCAAATGATTGCTAAATATAAATTAAAAAGAAACGATAACAGTGCATCGAATTATTAATCTGTTAGATTAAGTAACAATCGAGTTTGATTATAAACTCGCTTACTTAATCGATAGTTGCAACACTGAAAAAAATACTCGGATATAGGTACCTACCTATATAGCTTCTGAAAAACGTGGCAAGTTTCTGTCTTTATTTGATATTTATGATTATATTTATATATAAGTATTGATATATTATTATGATGTACCAACCTACATTTTGTATACCTAATTATCTTCGTGCATTGTTAGTATTTTTTTGTGTTACTCGTGAATGAAATAACTGAACATTCATTTACCGACCGGTCAGCAAGTGTAGTGTGTAATCAACATGAACCTCCATGATAACGATAGTGTGTGTTTACTTTGTTGATTATAACGTGAAAATAGTGTACAGTTTGTGGAGTGAAACAACGTTTCTTAAAATGCAAGGTAGGTCTTTCTGTTTATCACTATTATTTAGCATTAAACGTGGCCATGGCAATGCTGCCATCATTCTGGGCAATCTGCTTTTGGTGACGGCTTTGACTTTTAGGAAATTAATATAAGTGTACCTACGTAGCTTAGCGCTTTATGTTAGTTCTTAAGAATTCACCGCACGTGAGATGTTTTCAAGAGCAAGCGGTTTTTCGACTCTATAACAACACCATGTACCTACTTCATGATTCAGTAAAACAATTTTGCTCGGTTATAAGTAAAGTTGATTAACATGTTACAACTAAAAGCAATTAAAAGCTTTTTGATTTCAATTCAACGAGGGAATTCAAAGTGCCAATTTATTACCAGCGTCCTTGACATGTGACGTAATAAAGGATTCACACTGAAATTCAGTCACGACTTTTGGTCTCGCTGTTCAAGGATTCGCATTATCCAAAACATTTACATTTACCGGTTTGGCTGGTGCCGGTGGATTAGTTATGATGGGTAACCCTGGACACTATTGATGTTTTTGATATATATGTATGTATCTATATGATTAAAATGGTTAAGTATCTGCTTTTGGTAGGTACACAAAAACCATTCCATTCTTTTTGCGTCTGTCTCTGACATCATTTCTCTGAAAAGCGTTTTTTTTATAGAATAAGAAAGAATTATGCCCTAGGCTTTTTCTTTCAGAAACGGGTCTTGATCGTGAGGTTCAGAGGAAAATTGTTTAGCTATTTTGAAAAAATCCAGTTCGTGTACCTCCTTTAATAGTTATTACATCAATAAAACAAAGAACCGATTTTTAAACCAAAATACACCATATTTTATTGTAAATAGTCCGTCGTTAGGCCAAAATCTCACCTAATGTTAGGTAAGTGACGCAGTGTATCGCAGGTTTAGAAAATCCTTGTACCAAGAAGAAATCTCCAAGTACGTCTACCGGTAGAAAGAACCAGAGATGGATAGTATATCAGGAACGGCCATAAGTAACCTGAGTGCCTAAAGTAAAAACAAAATTGAAGATTCTGATTAGTTTTTGAGCAAACGCTAATCTTATGCAAGCGATTTAAGGCCCGTATTATGAAAGCTTGCTCGGTCCTCAATCTGTGCTTCGGTAACGCTTTTGTATGGCATAAACGTCACTCAAGCATAGATCGATGACTGAGCAAGCTTTCATAATACGGACCTTAGAGTTGGTTTTGCACGAAAACGAATCAGAAACATAGATTTTCCTTTTCCGAGTAGTATTGTTTGAGTTGCTGACTGTACTTATACTAATGTTATAAAAGTTGTCTCGATGAAAAGTCGCGTCCTAAACATTAAACACAATAGTGTTGAGTGTAGTCGCGGTAATGAAGTAGTAATGGTTTCATTCAAATATCGAATGTTGACATTCGATTCAATAGGTACCTACTGTTATTTGGGGAATTGTTGATGGTTGTCTGTTTTGATGAGGTTTGACCTAAATATCATATATAAACACAGTAGTCTATCCTACTGTGTTTCTATATGATGATATATAAACACAGTAGTCTATCCTACTGTGTTTCTATATGATATTATAGATTATTCCTGTAGTTTTAGCCGACTTCAGGAGGAGGCTCTATTTTCGGCTGCATGTTTTTTTATGTATGTACCTACGTCGATTTCTGCTTCGTTTCTTTTTCGATTTGGATGAATCTTCTGCAGATGTATAAAGTATTGTATTCCATGATAAGTCCTCGCAAAACTTAAAAAACAGAATAAAAGGGACTCGAAGTCGATTTTTAGTTTTTTCAATACAATCAAATTAGAACGAAGTTCTTCAATCTGCGGAAACTTGTAATTAGCCGTCAAAAAACATGTACTGGTCTATCCAGGCATGTTCTATATTTTCTTTTGATTATTTGTAAACCTAGCTGTAAGTTTCTCCAAAATTTTGAAAATAAAATAAATAAAATAAAAAATAAAAGTCGCTTCATGAAGATGTGTCACGAAGGTCTAGAAGGTTTAACTCGGGACGTAAATGGCAGCTAACACAGAAGCCAGCAGTGGGTTTATATTAGCGAAAGAGATCATTTTATTAAAATAAGATAAAAAATTCGTTTTTTTCACAAAATATCTGAATTTCAATTTTAATTCAAGAGTATTCAAGTTTGCGACAACTTTAACTGTAAGTTTTCATATACGTACCTACCACCACTGTACTGAAAGCTTCCTAAAGCTATATGATTATTTCATACATACCAAACCCGAAACGACAACCAAGTCAACCAAAACACGTACAACCAAAAGACGTTCCCTATCCTTCGGAAACCCGAAAAGCGAACGTATTGTCGATTACTATAACAATAATTTCCGAATGATAGAGCCTGTACATCTGCTAATATTGCTAAATATTGTATAATATTGTACAGTACTGATGTAATATTGAGGCTGGGTCACGTTCAGCCAATCACGTACCGACAACAAAACACTGTTTATCTAATATGCATTTTATTGTTCACGGGACGGCGGCGAGGCGACGAAACTTTGTACCTCTATGGAATTTTCTAAGGACTGTACGCAGAAAAGTTTTAAATTTTCAAAGTTTTTTGGAGTTATAAAATCACGGCATGGTATAAATATTAATTTTGATAAGCTATTGATTTGTATTTCAAGTTTTGGCATACTGAATAAATTAGATTTTGTTGGAAAACCTCTGACTTATGACTCTACAGTTTTAAGAAGAAGAATTATAAAAAGTTATCAACTTGATAATAACGAAAAGAACAGAATTCCGTTTATTTGGCTTACAACAAAACAAACTTACGCGATCTGTACTCATAATTAATAATACTATTTAACGGGTATTTATCGCGTTCTTTTACCTATTTTTCTCGACGTGAAATACACGATAAATACTTGTTAAATAGTATTCGTAATTATATAAACCGATATTCTGTGGCACAGCGGTTTAGGGACCCGTTACTGATCATGACACACAAAAATTAATTGAGTAATTCAATAAAAGAAAACAAAAACCTATGTAATAAAATCTATGTATTATTAATAATCTTATGAATTCTATAGTAACTCTGTCTATCTATCTGTCTTTCTGTCTGTTAACTTATCACGCCTAAGCCGCTGAACAGATTTTAATGAAATCTAGCAGAGGTAAAAAGTATCCCGGGCACGGACATAGGCTACTTGAAAAGCACGTGCGAAGCCGCAGGCAGTATTTTCAGTGGTTGCGTATGTATGTGTATGTGGATGTATGTATTTGTGGATGTAAGTGTGCTGATGAAGTGTGTTTTTATTTCTGTGTCCTGCCGTTTTTGCTATCAGTACCTGCGTATGACGTAGCTGTAGCCACGCGTGCGTCCGCCTACGGCGTGCAAGTTTCATAAGAGTCGTACAACCCACATGCTCGCTTATTTGTTCTTTAACTTAGCCGTGCTTAGAATTATTACTTGAAGAATTATGTTATTAGTGTTATAGGTGAAACTAAAAAGACTTTATTTACACAGGAAATTACAATAGAATTAAATTAAAACTAGTATTTACAATTGAAACAATTGAGCATCATCTAGCCAAGCTCTCCTTAACTTGGGGCGATTGCAGTGTTTATTACTATTATAATTGGCATCAATCTAGATTATATGCGAAATAGGAATGAACAATAATGGAATTTAGGCCAGCATTTTATTCGTTATAAATAATGTTAAGCCAGGCATCCATTTCGTTATTGTACGTAACAAATATAATTATTATCTTACAACATAAAAACTAGCTCTAAGAATTAACTGGCTGAAGTGGCAGTGGGCCAGCCATATTTCGCGAAAAACCGACAACCGTTGGAGTAAACGTGTTCTTGAGTGGAGACAACGACTCGGTAAACGTAGTGTAGGATGCCCTCCGGCCAGATGAGATGACCTGCGAAAGACTGCAGGCAGATGTTGGATGCGGCAAGCTAAAGGCAGGGCGCTATGGCGCTCTTTAGGAGAGGCCTATGTTCAGCAATGAACTAACATAGGCTGATCATGATGAATATAAAAATATGCTTTTTTATATAAGAGACTTAAGGGGCTTCAAACTATAACTTTCATATGGAATACTTGGCGGAGTATGTTGATTTAAGTCGGTTCTACTCACCTAAGCGTTTTGGACTTTATTATAACGGTACCTACGAAGGAAAAAAATTAATGTTCATAATTTTATCCTAGCCACAAATTTACTAATGTTACGTAATGCAGTCTTATAAATCATTATCTTTTATGGTATAAAATCCTACTGCAAAGACCAACCTAACCAATCTCGTAAAACAACTTTGTAAATTAAAATTGTCCGTATAAATTACAACTTGTCCGCAATTTACGTAGTGATATACAATTTTACACCATCTATGTCAATTTGTTGCAGAAGCACCCACGAACTGCACCAGCGCCATCGTCAACCATGCTGCGCGTATAAACGTCACACTGGCGGGGTACGGGCGACATCCGTTCGGGAGCGGCTGCCACGCGCGCCACTCACTCCCGCTCAACGCAAGTAAGTCACTCACACAACAAACTGGTCCGGCATCATCTACACCGCACGTATAAAAATTAGAGTTACGGGTGACATACGCACGAGGGCGCCTGCCACACGCGCTCCTACTACGCAATCCCGCTCATTGCAAGTTCAAGTTAGTAATTCTGTGAATCATGAGTCATACATAATTACCGCACATATAAAAATCAGGGGTAATGGCGACATAAATACCGTACCTACCACGCAATAGAGTAACACTGTCAACAGGTCCTGCATCATTTATACCGCGCGAATAAACGTCAAAAGGGTACAAGTGGATAATACGTACGGAGGCACCTCTTCGATCCCTCTCAACGCAATGTTGAATGTGGGAGTAACACTGTCCACTATCTTCGGTACATATCCAATAAACCTCGACATACAAACTTAATGGGTACAGTACAGCCGACATATGAAACGTATAATATAACATTTCATTTACAATTTTTAATTCCATCTACTTTATTATTGACATTTGTTTTCTATTGATTGTTTATTATTATTATCATTTTGTTTATCAGTCTGGGAATTTTATGTTTTGTTTATTTTAGAATTGTACCGAATATTTCTGTAAATTTTAAGACGTTGCACGCCCACTAGGGCAGAATACATTGAGACATTGAATTTTTTAATAACAACTTTTAATAACATGTATTTCTTGCAATAAATATTTGATTGATTGATTGATTGATTGAAACGCCATACGGTGGTGTGTCACTTACTTCGCGATACTGGATTTCACGTTGTGCCTTCTAAGACCCAGATTTCCCCCTCAAACGATGAGAAGATTTACATCAGTGATCTTTTCAACACGCTCTCATCTAACCAGTCCTTTTCGGGACTTTCTGCATCTCAATTAGATTTCTACTCAAATACCACAGAAACGAACCCGGCGTCTGGAACTCAGTAAACATTCGTCAACTGCGTTTAATTAAATCGTAGCTCACAGAAGCATTCGTAGATTCTCCAAGTATTTGTTAGAATAGAGCTACAATAGGAGCCATAGCACAATTAGAAATTACTGGTGTCACGACAATAATAGCGAGAATACCTATCGAAACAATAGGACTGCACATGTCCTAGCTCTGGGAAATAGCTAGGTCAAATGGGAACAGGATAAATCCTCCTCATCCAGCTCCAAAGTAAGTGGATGTAAACGAAGGTTGCGATATCAATTGCTTCGTCTGTAAAAGCAAATATATGTATAGAAAATAAGAGAACGAATCAGTTATTCTGACAAAAGTGAAATAGGTTTTAGTTGATCAATATTTTGACACAGCTTATTGATTCCTCAAGTTCTTTGTTTTTTTATCTGACTTATATTTCGGTCAAAAATACTGTAACATTATGTGAATTCGTTGACAAATTATTCTAGCAAAAAATAAATTAAAGCCTTTGATTATAGTAAAAAAATAAAGCATTTAAGCATATAGTAAAAAAATAAAGCATTTAAGCATTAAATTCTCCTTTAATGCTACTTACTTGTCAGAGACCTGCAACTAAACAACAGAATGCCTTTATAATAATCTGTAGTACCAAAACTTCACCAGCTATTTCCAACATATCTGTGTGTGTACTTGTTACGTTTGAGCCAGCTTTGTGCCGAACAATGTGTGGCATACAGTTACATACAGAGTTGAACACATCGATGTTTTAATGAGGTTGTGTGATCAACACTATTACTGACTTTCGACCGCTTATGTGATTGCTGTCACATGCACAATGCACAGGTTTACAGCGCTTATTGTATGTACTATTTTGAAATATCGAAATAGGTAGGTAATAAAATTGCATTGCTACACTGAAACTGCTATGTATGTCCTGAAGGACATTGAGTTGGAGTTCATGATAGTGTTCACACTATCATGAACTCCTAGTTTCAAATGTAAGCGAAATAAAAGATATACTTAAAGCCCTTTAAGTATCCGAGCAAACCTAATTTATTGACTAAAATTTGTCTTTGTTTTCTTTTGTTTTAGGACAATGTCTATAAACTCAAAGTTGTGAGAAGTTATTTATAGGTTAGGTAAAAAAGAAAAAAAGAAAAAAGGTAGTACTATAAATAGTTATTCTGTGGTAAGGAGCCAAGTTTGATAAAAAAAACCGGTATTCAAAACTAACATTAACTTGAACCATTTACTTCTAAATGTTAAAGATAATAAACTAGAGTAAAAAGCTCCACATGCAGATTGCATTTTAAAAGTGGGTCACAAGCCCATTTTCATTAAAATACACAACAAATTAGTTGCTATACTCGTGTCCAGAGGGATTATTTAATTAAACTAATCACATAAAAAGCATGTGACTCTCATTAAACAAAGTCAATCTTCATCGTAATGATTTAAGCTTTTAGGATCCTTTCAAGTCTTCGGATGTTTAGTACACAGCATCATCCACCTATAAAAAAAAGCTTATGACATGGAATTATGTACAACTTTACAATTTTTTAGTCAAAACGCTAAAAGTCCCGGCCTTCTAGACCAGATTATTATCATAGCTTCTCGCGAAAGTAGAAAAAAAATTTAATAACATCTTCTGACCCGTTTGCCATTCTCAATGACCATTCACATGGGTCACGTAAACAAAGTCCGGTGTACACACTTGTTATACCATAAAACAACTACTAGTGAGCTTTAATGGGTTATGAACAGCTAGTTTATGGCCATTAAGGTAATTGAGATCAACCGTTGATTATAATCGTCTACCTAAATGTATATGCATAATTTATGTTAGCTGCTCGTAGTTTGTGCAGGAATCAATCAACTTAGAGCCACGTTGGCTGAGTAGGAGATATTCCAACTTTCATAACGAAAGGAGTAGGATTAAACTTCATCAATTGTTTTTTCGTTTATGTGACGGTATTTGTCTACTTCCTAAATTGCAATCCAATAACTGGACAGATATACATCTTAACATTGATATGTTACGACAGAGCATAGCAGCCTCATGCCTAGAAGATCTTGCCTTAAACTATAATTTTAGCATTCATATTAAGCAGCCTGCTAGACAAGCTAGCTGCATAGATCACTTCATTAACAATATAGATGGTGCTATAGGCATATACAGAGTTATTGGTAAATTAGTGACAATACGTTTGTGAAGACGCCAGGTCTTAATTCTTAATTTTGGTATTAGTAATGGGTACCCCCCGCAATTCAATAATCGTTCGTTAGAGAGGTTTTATTTGAAACTCAACTTAAAAACAGCTCTGCCCTGAATTAACAGAAGATATGAGAGTGAAAGATCGGTTTTAAGTAACTCGTTGGGTTCCAGACAAAGATGTTTTTTCGTTTAGTATCAGAGGTGATTTATATTTTTTTTAAGAATTTAGACCTGGCGTCTTGACGAACGTGTTTGTGATGATGGGCAGGACCTGCAGTTCACGTATTGTCACTAATTTACCAATAACCCTGTATAGTACACATTCAACATGTCTCTCTGACATTATCAAATTCGAAAAATCGTTATTCACAAGTTGATTTCTTCGGGGTTTAGAATCACCAGCTTTCGGCTTAGTACGCAAGCTACGTGGCGCCATGTATACCAAACTGAAATTGACTCAAATACATTAATTTTCTCCTGAAATTTTCCTTGGCCTAGCTAGTATAGTAAAGCATGTCTTAATTCTTTATTGCACTTAATGAAAACAAATTTGTAAACCTTAAAACAAGAGAGGTATCGCAAAGGTAAGCTTAACCCTATGAAGAGTTCTCTTCCAGCAAACCCTATTAGGAGAGAGAGAGACAAGAAGTAGTGGGTACGTGTGCATACAGATATAAGCCTACATTACCTACTTAGTTATTAAACTAATACATAAAATTATATAAAAATATATTGTCGATTTGTCGAGCATGTTTATATTTATTTTGTATCTCTTCCGAATGTTTATGTGATAAAAATCATCGCGTGATGATGTCACCGTGTTGGCCGTTTTAAAATTACCTTTAATATTTTAGAACTTAGTATCTATAATAATTACAAAGTAATAGAGACCAATGCCGACGTAGCTGCTAATACGTTTGTCCGTGGAGGTTATATAAAATCGAGCAAAACTAACTGCGGTAAGTTTCTTAGCCATACATCAAAAACATCACAAGAATATGCATTCCTGCTGACGAAGTTGGACAATCTCCCATCAAACAGCGTAGATATAAAACTAGGTTATAAAGTTGTAATAAAATATCCAATAATAGCCAGCCGTTGGGACGGAGCCCTTTGTAACTGAGGCGTGAAAGGCTGTAGTATCGGCAGAACTCTCTAGAAAATATGCCAGTTTGTTCCGAGTCTGTCCCATTTTAGTTGTTGACGTCTCTTGTGTGTGTATGGTTAGACGTTGTAGTGGATTCTACATGTACAATAATATACTTACTTACTGTACATAAGCTATATGATTTTGATTTGTAGATTTATCTTATAAACTTTTTTGGACAATATTATGAATTTCTGAATAAGTTTGAACTCATCGTCAAAATTAATTTCTTATTCGATCTTCGATCAGCTCTCTCGTCACGTTCGGTTTAAGATAAATCTCTGCTCTGCTGATAATATGCAATTTTTCTTTCATTTTTTGACGATTTGCGTACCAAATCAATCAAAATAAACACCGAATTATTCTTCAACAATGTAGCAAGAGATCTATGTAAATCAGGGTTCCGGTTCAATCCAGGTCACTTGTTACGTGATGCCATCTCGTGACTGACAAATGGAGTTGTCACAAGTGTAACTCTCACGATACATGGCGATACAGTCACGCTCATAACTACCCTGACTAATAACGAGTCAGGGTAGGTATGAGCGTGAATGTCGATAGCATTCCTAATCCTGTACCTACTAGGTACAAAGGATCCCTGTGTCCTTTCTATTTCGGTGTCTGTATTCATCATTCACAGCTTGTTAGTTGAGTGAAAAGACAGACGGAAGGACTACTGCCATACCTTTACTAGATCTGACTTTTTAACTACAACGTCCCGGTCTAATTTAAGAAAGTAAAAAGATCTTTGGTTAATAATGATAATGACGGCTCTATCCGAATTGGTGTGTGGTGGTGGATTGTAAAAGGTTAGGTAGTAAATACATCGGTATACCATTTTTCTATACTTTTTTCTTGTTTATTTAAACACACACCCAACTCGAGAGGTTCAATAAAATCGGTGGGGAAAAGGCCGCGAAATTTTCATGGACAGGTGTCAAAAACCTTCACCACTGCTAACGGTAGCGCCTAGAGCCACGACAGAATAGTAAAACCACTTCCATTCGCCCACAAAAGTTCAAGCCGTTTGTGTTTTTTAAGTCACCCCAAAAGCCTGGACTTCTGGGGGGGGGGGTACTACGATTTCGTAAAGCAATATAAAAATAACACTAAAGATGCGAAAGTGATAACGCAATAGGATAGCTTGGCACTGTCTTGCTATTCTTGAAATGGAATACCTACATGGAAAGGATTCTTTGAAACATAAATAAAATAATGACAAAAATAATACACTGACAATTTTGTTTCTATTGTTTTATTTTTGTTGTATAAGGTAAACACGACATGTAACAAAAATGACCCCTGTCTCGGCAAGTATTAGTTGTGTTTCCAACTTTAAGAAAATAATAGATAATTCGTTATTTAAATGTGTTCTTGTCGTTCATGACCATGTCATCATAATGTATCAGCCCACTAATGTCCACTTCGAGTTGATTATATTAGGCATGATGGTTATGGACATATGGATTTCTGACTGGTATTGATATGGATCAGTTGAGCTACCTATAGATTGTTTGCAACATTCTGCAGTTAGCTCATTTGTTTAAATTGTAAATACTAATTTTAATTTTATTCTATTATTTGATTGTAATTTTCTTTATAAATAAAGTTTTACATCATAGAGACATCTTTAATGGTAATGGTACGAATCGAGCTAATAATTGAGGTTGTCGCAACCATGTTAGAAGCTTGAAACAAACACGATGGTTTTGCAAACGCTAGTGGTAGGCCCCCGTAGATCAGCGTTGCGTAAACTGAAACTCTCCTCCCAGCTGCCAAACGGCGGCTGCGTTCGCCCATTATTTTTTATTGCACAATTCTCTGACGACTCTAAAGATGTATGGTTTCGTTGCTTTTGGGTTAAGTTTCTTGAAAATTGCTCGCAGTTTAGTGCCAGAGATCGGATCAGGGAACCGAGACAACAGAACAGACTGTTCCATAAAATTATATTAGACCTACCTACCAACCTTCAATTTTCTTCCGGACTAACAAACTAAACCTTCAGTTACACGTGAAGGTTGGTTAAGATTTGTTGCTAAGTTTTAAAAATCTAAACATACATAGGGACAGACAGCGGGAAGCGACTTTTTTATACTATGTAGTGATAATGAAATAACTTTTCTGTGAGTTCAGAACAGATTTTATCTTAAGGTGAGAGCTTAGATAAAAGTAAAAAAAGGGAGATGAGGTACTACCATCTCGAAACTGTATGGCTCAAGTCAGGTCCAACTTGTCATAGTCAGACCGGGGCGACGGCGGCGGCGCGGGCGGTGACGTTTGTATTTCGCGTGCTTGCTTCGACGTATACTTTTGTGTAATTTTGACTGAAACACGACGACAATGCCCTCGTGTTCGATCACCAGGTGTACAAATAGCTTCAAAACAAAAAACAATGCCCAAGGCATCACATATTTTCACGCGTAAGTAGATACACCAAACTTAAAATTTTCTGATAATTCGATACTTAATTATTTTTCATCTGTGATACGATACAGTTTTTGAGTGAGCGCTGCTGGGAGAACGTACCGTATCTCCCTTTTTTTACTTTTATCTACGGGTGAGGGTAAAAGAGTAACACCACCAGCGAGCTAAAATATTTCTGGACACTTAAACAATAAAGCGAATAAAAACGGACACAATAAGCACTCGAGAAGACTCGGACCGTTTTATGATCCTCCTGCATCAAGAAAACACTCTAACCATTAAATTCTACTAATCATAAGAATATCATCATAACTCAAATGATATGCAAATTGCTAAATAAAGCGAATTGCAGGCCTTGCATACTTCACACCCTTTAAAACTGAGTTTATATTACTTATTTCGTTGCTTTCATGAGTAGGTTTTTTAGTATTTACCCAACTTTCCGGGAAATTTTTAGAAATTTTCTCTGCTGAACAATTTTGACATATTTACGATAAACAAAAAAATACCCGCTTATGCTGTTTCGTTGTTTCGAGGTAACAAAGCCCGATAGATCCCGTGACAATTTGAAAAAAAATGTAAAATAAAACATGAAAATACGTAGTACCTAGGTACTTAATACTCATTCTCGAGGAAAAAAGAAAAAAACTTTCCAGCGGTTCTCAAGACGCTTAAAATACCGACGATTATAATTTTATTCTTCTCTATATTATAAACTAGTTGCAGCCTGCGGCTTCGCCCGCGTTTTTCAAGTATCCTATGTCCGTCCCCGAGATACTATTTACCTTCGGCGTGAAAAGGTAACAGACAGACAGACATTTACTTTCGAATCTAAACCTATAACTTTTCTCTAGAACTCAATCATGTATCTCATCGGGGCAGCGTTCGTAAGAAACGTTTTCGTTCGACCGTTTTTTCACCGGCTTACTTTGCAAATCTGACTACCACGAAAAAGTTTTTAAATTTTTATATATAGCCTATGACACTCACAAATTACGTGGCTTTCTATTGGTAAAATAATTTTGAAAATCGGTTCAGTAGATCCGAGATTACCCCTACAACCTCACAAACTCGCAATTCACAAACTTTACCTCTTTATTATATTAGTATAGACTAGCGGCCCGCCCTGGCTTTGCACGGGTATATAATATAGCCTATGTTCATCAGGGATAATGTAGGAGTCTAATGGTGAAAGAATTTTTCAAATCGGTCCAGTAGTTTCGGAGCCTATTCAATTTAAACAAACAAACCTTTCCTCTTTATAATATAGTATAGATGATGGTTTGTTTGGTAGAAGGTGGATGACCAATAGGTCGACGATATTTCAACGATGTCGTATGGTACGGGCACATGTTTGGTTTAGTTAGAGAGAGGGTAACGTACACAGTTCACAAAGGGCAGCGGCTGGTACATAAAATTTCCACCTCGAATAAAGATTTACTCTTAAATTTACGAATTTCTCGCATAATTATTAGCGAAAACGAGAAAAATACCAGATGTATTGATATTTCAGCTTTTAGGTGCTATTTAAGTGTTGTTAATTTTCATTTCAGCGAAGATGACACCCCAGGTCAAAATAATAAATTACATCATTTTGTACTTAAATCTGTCATTAGAGCAAAGCCAATGAATTGATTCAACCGGAATCAACAAATTTCTTTTAAAATTTTGCCATTTTCGTATTTTTTATTGATTTTAAATACAGCTGTATCGCGATTGCCTATGGTACCGTATTTTTTCTTCATGATTGTAATGACTAAGTTTCGTATAAGATCTCAAACTACTAAATCTTCTATCATTTGCGTATAGACTGACCAAATTAAATCTGTAATCTAAAGTTCACACATTTTTAATAATCATAAAAGGAAGATCAGTATGAATTTCAAAGCTTAGACGAGTTTTCAATATTCAGTTATGATTGAGGACATGAGTACAGTACAACCAAATGAAGACTGTAGAAGTTGATCTTTCTATAGGTAACTGTAGGTAACTGTTATAAATAGCTTTTTTATGCTTTCACTGCATTAAAAAGCTATAGTTAAAAATAACTAAAAGCTTCGTCACTGTGCTGTGCGCTGCTGTCAAACACCATCACAGACACTTTATTTAATGTGCTTTTATCTGATTCATCAGTTTTCTGATCCAGCTGTGGTCCATTCCGCTGTGTTTCGAGTGACGCCCGGGGGCCGTGTCAGAAATACCTGCTATATGCGTTGTTGCTTTTTGTAGTTACTTTGTGCCGCCACCGGTCGCGTCGGCTGGAGTGGCTGGCCGAACTACACCGACCACAGACCATGCTCTAAATTGGCAATTATCTGACTACAAATATATTTCTATTTATTTCTACAGAAAGTGTACCTATCTATAGAAAAAATAAATCCGGGAAATAATGGTTGTAGATGGATGGTACCTTCACCAGAACTTAGTATATTTGGCCGCCCTAACACTAAGTATCGCCGGATTGACGAAGCGGAATCCGATCTGCGTCAACTAGACTATACTATTTTGATCGCGAAAGACAGCTGAGAACACAAATTAAATAAATAAATTATGCTGGACAACTCACACAGCATCATCTAGCCCCAAGCTAAGCAGAGCTTGTGTTATGGGTACTAGATAACTGATATACTTTTCATTACACTAAAGAGAAAAATATTTTGTATAAAGAGAAATTAAGGTTTTTGTATTATAGTGCGTATCTTTAAGATTTTTTTTTTCCAAAAATTTACAATTTCGGCGGGACTTTAACTCGCGTCCCACCCTCAGTACGGGTGTGCTCTTCAAAATTGGTCCATATTTGACGAATATACATTAAAAATCATATATTCGGCCGAATATAGAACTTTCTCCTTTTTTGAATTCGACTAAAATTGGCTTAATTCTCAGGAGACTTGAACCCTATACGACTATTTTAACAACCAATGTTAATAAATAATAAATAATGCTGGACAATTCACACAGCATTATCTAGCCCCAAGCTAAGCAGAGCTTGTGTTATGGGTACTAGATAACTGATATACATAATATTATACATTACATAGATAGATATTTTTTATTATACATAGAAAACGACCAGAACACCCTGAACAGATGTCTGCAGATCGTACACACATTTGTCCCGAGGCGGGAATCGAACCCACAACCTCCTGCGTCGCAGGCAGACCTTCGCCCACCGCGCCACAGAGGTCATCAAGTTCTATATAAAGTCCATAGGTTTTTCAGGATAATTCAGACCAAGATTTTTTTCAAAACCTACCCTGAAAAAATCATAAATATATCTAAAAAATCTATGTCCGGTATGTAAATATGTCCTCCTGCCTATAGGCAGTTTTAAGTTTATGTATTTCTATCCTATGGGTTTTGTTTTTTGGGATAAAAAGTAGCCTATGTTTATTTCGAGGTCTAGGCCTATATTTACGCAATTTTTCACGTTTTCCAGATTTGCTCTATAGTTTTAGCTCCTATAAGTAACAAACATGCAACCATTCATACAAATTTTCGCAGTTACTAGTATTAATATTAGTGTGATTTACAAATATCACAGGAAAATATTCATATAGCTAATAAAATTTTGCCCTAAGCTTAAAAACTTTCAACAAATAAGAACATCCATCTTACAAACAATTAATACAAGGTATCATTCTGAATCCAACTTTATCACAAAGTCATAAAATTCAAATCCTTCTGCTTTAACTCCTCACGCTACTCTAACCAAATATTTTTCATGCCTTCATAATCAGTTGAAAAATAGGACTCTCATTGTCCGTTTAAAAGTGAACTTTGACGTGTAAAAATTAGAGCTCATTGTAGAGTGGCGTGAATGATTCATTGAGGTTAGGCTTTGTCAGCCATTCATAGGGGCTTAAGAAGTTTCAAGTGATATTTCATTTTTATAGATGGAATTTTATGTGTTAACCTAGGTAGGTATTTGTTGTTTTCCGATTTGCCTAAGTAAAAGTCCGTGAAATTACGTGTGGGGCTTGACATCTTCATTTTATTTCCTACTAGCTGTTGCCCGCGGCTTTGTGCGCGTTTTTCAAGTAGCCTATGTCCGTCCCGGGATGCCATTTACCGTCCTGCCAAATTTCATTAAGATCCGTTCACCCGTTTCCGTTTTAGGCGTGAAAAGGACATACAGACGACAGAGTGACTTTTGAATTTCAAAGTACGAGTCTTCATCTAATTCTTTCATCTCAAGTTGTACTTATCCACCTACAATAATTTGATTGTTTAATTTAAAACCGACTGTAAATTCCTTTTTTTTAAATTTAGTATTTACACAGTTTTTTTAAGTTTTTCGTAGCAAATAGTAATTGCTCGGAAATATATTTTTTATGGGACCACCTCGGAATCATTCTCCATACAATAGCGAAAGAATTTTCCAAATCGGTCCATAATTAACGGAGAAATGGACGAACATACATACAAAATCATACAGACGAACCTGCTCCTCTTTTGTTTTTCTTGTAGTCGGTTAAAAATAGTCGTTAAAATGCTCCAAATTAAAAAGCATTTTTGTGGTCAAGTTTCTAAGCTCTACTGAAATTTCCTGCCAGCAGTGTCATGGCAGGAAAAAATCTCAGGATTGCACCTTATTTTTGGGTATTTTTTTGTCACCTTCATTTTTTGTTTTTTCTCTATAAATAATTAAATTTTGGGTAGGTAACAAAACAAGCACATTTTTACGAAAGTAATTTTACATAAAAGTATAGTAATAAACATACATCCGCCGGTCTCTCAAGCATTTTTCCCAACACGTTCATCACGTGACGAGAGAAGTCACAGCACACCACAATATTAAGGTCGTTAGATATATGCGCGTGGATGCGGAATAATTGAATTATCGACATGGCAACACTGGCTTGGCTGCACAGTCGTGACATCGCACGCTGATTTCAAACTTATTGCCCGGGAAATGGTGTGTGCTAGCGCGATAATCGCTTGCTGTAATTTGAATGCAGTTTCAGAGATACATTTGCGAAGAGTATAAGGTGCGATAAAACTCCTTTGTGAGAATTCGTTTGAATTCTGTCAGATGGGGGTGAATTTCAAAGTTTGTGGACGAAAAAATAGACACATCATTGCGTAGGTATATTTATCTGAAGGATTTATTGATCAATTATTTTAACCTTTGCGAAGCTTAGGATAAAAAAGGTTAGAGTTTATTTAAAAAAACCTAAGTACAGAAAACAGACAGAAAGGAATATCTTTTCGTCAGGTACCTAACACCAAACAACATCAACATCACTATTAATTAGATAAATTACAACACTAGGTATACATACGCATCAAGCAAATACACGATAATTCCTGATGTTTTGTATTCCTGTTTTATGTATCGCGTGTTACATTATCTTTTTATCAATTTGGCAAACGGCGACCATTAGCATCACCGCCGTCCATTACCTTCCCTGTTATAATAAACCTTAAACCATTGTAATAACAAACACATTTACAAAACAAACAAATGCTCTCCCTGTAAATTGTATGAGATTTCCATCCGGGTCACGTCTCATATGAAGCCAGGATTCTTTTAATAATGTGGAGAGGTTATATTTCATCCGGGTATTTGTCATAACCTGCTGTCAGAAGGTGAATTTAAAAAATGATCCGGTTTTATAGTTCTGCCAAGATATCTGTAAATTTCTGGAAGTATTTCTTACTTACAAGGCCGGTTTAGAACTTATAGGAACTTACAGTGCGCGTCAGAATTAAGTATCCCCCTTGTCTAAGAGAGATAGGGGGATACTTAATTCTAACGCGCACTGTACATAGTAGGTACTTTTTGTACAGACTTACGTTAGATATCTACCTATGCAGCCTAAAGTAGGTATTTCAATTACATCATATCAATCCTAATTACTTTACACCAATATTATAAATGCGGAAGTTTGGATGTTTGGATGGATGTTTGTTACCTCTTCACGCCAAAAGTACCTACTGAACGGTTCGGGCTGTCTCTTTGCATACATGTAGTTCTAGTTTAGGAATAAACATAGGCTTATCATCCCATAAATCAGTTCCCATGGGATAGAAATAACCTTAAACAATACATGCGAAGCTGCGAGAGGAAACTAGTATTATTATATAGCCAAAAGTTTGTAAACTATAAATGCGAAGTTTGGATATATAGATTTTGTTAACTTTTAATGACAAAACTACTGAACGACGCAGCCTGAAATTTTGCATTGATGTAGTTCGAGACCTCGAATAATACACAGGCTAATTATTATCCTAGAAAAACGTCTGCAAAGTTGCGGAGTTGCGGAGCGGAGCTAGTACCTAAGTATATTAAATCAAAACAGTTATTGTCAAAGGGCTCTACCAAATTTAACTGGCTGGAATTTATAGACCTACTTATTCACATAAACTTAGCTTAATGATTTAGGTACATAGTTATATCGATAACTACTCTATTGTATTAGGTCTCACCTGTTATAGTAGAGGTACTTCATGTTTAAAATATACACAAAACAAGACAAAAATTAAATAAATACATCAATAAATCTATCTATTCTTAGGTAGATGCTACTAAGGCCTACTTCTGTCCATTTCCCCCAGACGTTGAGTCGACGAAACTTATTCTTATGGTAACGAAACCTCAATAAATCCATTTTCATCGAGCTTTGCGCAGCTCTATCCGACTCTGTTGCTGGAGTGAAGTAACGTAGGTAGTGGTTTTATTCTCTTTGATGTGGAGTTTCGAGCCAGGTGTACCTAATGGGTTAAAAAGGCGAGTATTTTGAGGTAGATACTTATTTTACCTAGGTAATAAGGTATAAGCTCATAGACAGGATTATGGATTTAATCTAACGAACAACAGGTCGGTAGGCATATTATGTACCTAGGTGGTTTGTTATATTAGATAAGTAAATAGGTAAGTAATCAAAAAAGTTATTATTAGGTAATTTGTAGGTAGGTACCTACCTATAATTCTGTTGAAAGATTACTAGAATGACAAAGATAATAATAAAATTACCCAGTAAAAAATACAAGGCCAAGTAGGTACCTAGCGTCTAATTAGGAAGTTTAATGGGTAGGTAGGTTAGGTACTCATTTGCTAATGAGTAGGTGCTCTCTGGTGCTAAGCACTTTATCAATGAAATCTTTATTTACCGACTCATGCAGCAACTAAACCTAGTAGATAAGAGACGGAAAAATAACGAATTTTGTTATCTCATGCAAAATACAAAATTCATAATCATCCTCTTCCTACATTTTGGTAATATAAAGTTTTACAACTTGTGACAGCGCCATCTTGTACCATTGTTTGTAATCAACAATCAGGTCTGCTTTACCGACAGAGCGCTGTACGCATGCGTCGTCGAGGCCACGGTCACGCACACTAGCGCTAACGCGCCCGCTTGACAAACGTGTACCTAGCTGTCATGCTCATGTCACTCATAAACAATGAAATAGTGAGCAAAATATTGTGAAAAATAAGTGTAATCTAAGCGGAATAACGTAAAACGTAAGTATCTTTTACTATTAATAACTACTGGTGAGAGCGGTTTGCTTTATTAACGTTAAGACCTGAAATAACCTATCAGTGACCTATTGTATGGTAAATATTCAAGTATGCACTGCGCATGTGAATTATTTGAATTAAAGTGGATATATTCCTTTTTTCTGAGGTATTTATTTACCGACAGAACTTAATTTTAAGTTAGTTACTAAAATAATACTAGGTAGGTATCCATCAATACCTTTAATGGGTCTTTTAATTTTAACCGGCTATTCGGATATCAGCGATTTTCTGCGTAGACATGCTTATTTTTATTAATATTTGTCGTCATAAATGTTATCCACTAATTTCACATTCTCGTAACATCCGATATGGTCTAGTGGCTAGGATACCTGGCTCTCACCCAGGAGGCTCGGGTTCGATTCCCGGTATCGGAATATCTTTTTGATATTTTTTTCTTTTATTACAGATTCACTATGAACATCAAAGCAGCGCTGGCCATTTCCATGGTCTTTATTGGCTGCTGTTCCAATGTTGTTTTCCTTGAAATGTTAGTGAAGGAAGATCCGGGCGCAGGAAACCTGGCGACATTCTTGCAGTTCTTATTCATTGCGACTATAGGATTTCTTACCGTGGGAAAATTCGGTACAGCTAAACGAAACATTCCATTCAAACAGTATTTAGCTCTTGTCGCATTCTTCTGGACAAGCAGTGTTGCCAACAACTACGCCTTCGACTTTAACATTCCCATGCCACTCCATATGATATTCAGAGCAGGATCACTCATGGCGAACATGGCGATGGGAGTATGGATTCTGAAGAAGCAATATCCAGCTATGAAATACCTGGCTATCTTAATGATTTCTGCAGGAATTTGCATCTGTACCATCCAATCCAGTGGAGAAGTCAAGGCTCCCAGAGACACTCACGAAAACGCTGAGGAAGAGGCCAGGCTTCAGTTTATAGATTGGCTCTGGTGGTGTCTGGGTATCGGTATCCTAACATTCGCCTTATTCGTGTCGGCTCGTATGGGAATCTTCCAAGAAAGCCTGTACTCTAAATTCGGGAAACATCCCTGGGAAGCGCTGTACTACACACATTTGCTGCCATTGGTGTTTTGGCTGCCAACTTCGCCGAATCTAATCAGCCATGTGAAGTTAGCTACGGAGACACCTGTTGTGGAAATTCTGGGCGTCGTTCTACCTAAGCAAGTCTTGTGGCTGATTCTGTACGTTCTAACTCAAGGACTTTGCATCAGCGCAGTGTACGTTTTGACGACCGAGTGCGCTTCGCTAACAGTTACTTTGACCGTGACCTTGCGGAAATTCGTCTCGCTGATATTCTCCATTTTGTACTTCAGGAATCCGTTTACTATTGGCCACTGGGTGGGCACTTTTCTGGTATTCTTGGGCACTATGATTTTCACGGAATTGCTTCAGAAGTCTGTGATGTTCTTCTTACCAATACAGAAGGACGCAAAGAAGAAGGAGTAGAACAAAACCTTAGTATTAATTATTGGAATAGGAACAAATGGTTACATAATTTTATTTTACTATGGACTTATATAAATAAATGCAAATAAGATGAGATTAATTTTGATTACCATTAATTAATGGTATTAATATAAATTTATGTCGTAAGGTGACGCAACGCAAGACACCTAAAGTTAAATTATTATTAGATCACCGATAAGGCACTTATCAACTCATTATACGAGTAGAACTGTTAATGCTTGTATAGAAGAGCGTATGTACCTACTTATCTGTTAGTTTATTCGAAATGTTTTGCTCAAACATGAACCACTTTCACAGGTCAGTGTTTTAGGTACTAATAATACGATAAGTGGGTACTTTCTAGATGAGACCACTTGTATGTTAATTTTATGAGCGAGTAAAATATTTTCGTCGTGACGTCAATTGACTCGTCGCGAGGCAATCATCCATTCATTTGTGTAAACGATTTTGTAAATCTGGCCACAACACAAGTGGAATCAGCTGCTCATGTACAAGTACATAACCAATCAGTGACTATAGATTATAATTTTAAAACTGCAACTCATCGTTGCTTGCTATATGTAGTTCTTTGAGTGTCTAACAGGCAGTATCCGAGGTTAAATTTATTACGTCTGTGTGTATGTTGCTCTTACTATAAGACAAGTATTCCTATACGTATCTGTGTGTGCTCAAGTAGGATCCATTTAATATTTTACTAATGTGAAAATTATTGTTTGTAATGAATAAGTAAATTAGCCCTAATAAGTTACACTACTGTAAGATGTTCTTAATTTGACGATAATCTTTGATCTATATTGTGATTTTAGATTTGAGTGGGTGTGATCAAAATATTTCTATTTAATAATTACTAAATATGGTTTCATATAAAATCTTCAAAATAATTCTTATTCCGAGGACATTTCTACGAGTAGTTAAAAAAATTATGTTGACAGGGATGCTTTAGAAAAATGTAAATATGGTAGCATTTATGTTGTTTTGTTATTTATTTAAGTACAAAAATAAAGTCAATAACTTAATAACTAAATTGAAGTCTTTTCTTCTTCCTAATTAGGTACTAATTAACAGAGTTCGAAAAGGAAAACTTAGACACTTATATAAATTAAGAATCTTTTCTCAAAGAATTCTTAAATTAAATATTAGATTAAAGAATGCTGGACAATTCATACAAATTCACACCCAAGCAACCCTTGTGTTATGGGTAGGTACTAGATAACTGATATACATAACACAATACAACATATAGATAGTTTTTAAATTAAATATAGAAAACGACCAGAACACTGAAAAAATATCTGTAGGTCGTACAAACATTTGTCCCGAGGCGGGAATCGAACCCGCAACCTCCTGCATCGCAGGCGGAACTTCGCCCACAGAGGTCGATTATCTTCTTCATCCTGATCCAAAGTAGAGCTTGTTTACTATCTATACCTATGCTAGGGACTATCTATACCTAATAACTGAACTATGTGTCTCGGTAGGTACATTTTTTAACCACCTGGTTCCTAACCGTTCAACACAATAGTATTAATATTTCAATATGCTCTACATAAATCTGATATTTTCAGTTTATGAATATTCAGAGCAGACAGTGTGAAAATTTATGAATTTTATGAATGATGAGGTCAGCCTTTCTGAATTCAGATAGTAAATGTTTCATATCGGGAATCGGAAAGGCATTCAGAGTTGGTTCATCTACACTAATATTATAAATAGGAAAGATTTGTATTTTTGTATGTAACGAATAAACTTAAAACTACTGGACCGATTTCAAAAATTCTTTTTCCATTAGAAAGCTACATTATCACTGAGTAACATAGGCTATAGGATATAACCGTGCGAAGCCGGGGCGGACCGCTAGTGCTTTATAAAAGGCTGCACCAATCGATTTCCGCGATTTTTTGTAGTATTCGAGATATTAACTTTTTTGTCAATTGAAAATTTTATAAGTTTTTAGGTATTGTTTTTTCTGTGAAGTGATTCATTGAGATTTTCTTCGTTAGTATTATGGCTAGCAGGTGTATTCTGTCTGTAGAAACACTAAACATCAAGGCACTAGTAGGTAGCAGCTCCGCTTTTAGTCAGACTTTTATAATTTCTGTTGGAGTAAAATTTTTACTTGAAATAAAATTGGTAACTCTGACTAAATAACTTCTTGATAATTTCAAACGTTATGAGTTTTTTCCTTAGCTCTCAAAATAACACACGATATTTATTATTTATATAAAAAAATGTGATGAGTTGATATCTACAGTCGAAAATAGTGAAACTAAGCTTAAGCTAGGGACTGTTTGACGTAACTTTTCTCACATTTTTCTGATTGATATGGTGAAAAAGGTACCTAGGTAGTTATAGAAATGTGTAAAAATGTGTTTAATTCAGTAAAATCAGCCCTAGTAACTAGCCTGAACTAGCCAGCTGAAAGTGGTGATCTGCCCCAGAAAATGACCTTCTAAAAGGCCAGAGGTGAACTAACTTCACATTCTATAGAGATTCCCGCGATACAGCTTTAAACATAGCAAGCATTCAAAATTACAGCAAAACCAGGCTTGACCACATCGTAAACATGTCCAGTTTAACAAAATACGCAATTTAAACATGCCCAAAGTAGATAAAAAGCTGAAAAATGTATCACATGTTATCCGCTAGCCACGATTGGGCAAAATTAGCGAGCGCCCGACCGAAAGGCTGGCTTGCGAATTTCCTACCATCTACAAATTCCAACCTAAAAATACCCGGAGCATGCGAAACAGAGCCTTATCCCCTTAAAATAGGAATGCCTGAAAAGATGCCTTAAATTTGGCGACGCCGGACGAGGACGGAATTTCAACAAGTTGGATTCCCTCTACAAATGCGGTTACATTCATCCTTATCACGACGAAATAAAGTTCCTTTTATTTCGTTGAGACTCTAAGGTGCTTGGGTGGCAGTGCATTCTTGACGAATGCTGCCAAAAACTAACAGTTTTCACCTCGTAAAGCTAGGGTTTATTGTTTTACCGATGCTGTTTTACTGAGAGTCTCATAGGAAATTGGGATGAAGTGGTGCAAACAATTGAACTGCTGCGGGTGCAAAAGCATTATTACCTACGGACACCTCAACTTCAGCATAATTTCTGCACCCGTATCTTAAAGGTAAGGTTATCTAATAAGTTGCTGGATTGTCCGTCCAGCAACTTGCAATGGTTCACTGGCTTTGAATTGAAAGCTAGGAGAACCTCCCTCAAAAGACATAAACAAAGGTTCCCAAATATTCTTATCCTTTTCATCTAGGTAGCTTATAAGTTGAAAAAGAAGTGAAAGTGGAAATGGGCTGGACACCTTCAACGAGCTGCAGACGACAGATGCACCAAAACTGTAACAAACTGGTGCCCAGGTGCCCACTCAATAAAAAGCGCAGGCAAGGTAGACCATCAAAACGTTGGAGTGGCGATATAGCCAAAGTAGCTGGAGTTACTTGGAGCAGACTAGCTTTGGATAGAGAAGCGTGGAAGGACCGGAACCTGGAGGAGGCTTTCACCACTTAAAGTGGTACTTGCACATGGACAGATTACTTAATTCTAAATATTTTTAATACCTAATGTTTGTGGAAGTAAATAAAACTTATTTTATTTAATTTTCATTTTATTTATTATTAGCTTATAAGTTAAATAACAAACAAGTTGATCCATGACATGACCCACTTACCCAAATTCTTATCTATAAAACATTTGAAGAAAGCAAATGTGTACGAGCAATGCCGCCGAAGTCCCCTTGCTTATACGACTATGACCATTTTGTCAAGAGGTACTTATAGGAACTGAAAACAAAGCACAATTTTAAATTATACTATACTTACACGATGATAGGAATTTAGAATTAATTTTGAACCTGTTGTCTGCAGATGGCGAGCCAATCAAACTTCCAGAAAACCTAGAGAGTCTGCCGAAGGCCGATCACTTTGCAGCTCAGAGGCACCGGTGGAACACCAATGAGGTAAGTCATCTTGAATACGCGACGAAGAAAAGGGGTCTGGTGTAGGTATACAGCTCTGCCAATCAGTGTTTAACTACATTGTTCATCTTCAGTTCTGTTTCGATAAGAGGTAGGATATTTTCTTGCGTAGGTACATAGATCGATTTGATTGAATAATCATTTTATAAGATGTTAGTTTTTTGCTATAAATAGGTACAATTTGTCCCTACAGAATGAAATACAGAAGCGCAATTTTGATCACAAAGTCCTTATGACTCTATTCACAGACAGAGCTAATACATAGGTTGAACATTTTTATATACCTCCTAATTAAATCGACTTCATCCCAGCTTCCGAGGGCTTTTTAAATAGGTACGGAAAAAGCGTATAAGAGCCTATGCACAGTCCATTTTCTGAACACGACAAAAACCTTAAATCTTCAATCAACACGGTTACGGGCAGGTTATAATAACATAGATACGTGCCCCATCTCGGCCAGGCCAAGACTTTGTTATAAAACGAAACGTCACTCTTCAGTATCTAATCCGAAATATTTTTATTGGTCGTTCTGTAAGTAAACACCTTTAAACTGCTAAAGTTTGTCTGCTCACAGACAATCCGGCAATGTGGAATGGTTAAAGTTATCTTTTATGTTTTGAAATTGACAGGATTATGAGCTCTCATTCACTTCTTTTGGCATCGTCAAGTTTTACTGAGAGTCGTGAACAAACATTAATATTTCCTAGTTTTACTTTATGTTATTTGAAACTTCTTACGTGTCTAAGAGTCCTGTAAGCTCTAAAGGAAATAAATCACTTGAATTTGAGTTGAATTTTTTAGGGCATTATTCATTTTTTTGTATGACGGTAAAAGGTTAGTGCTGTAGGTACTAATACTGTGTCGTGACCTCTTAAGTAAGACTAAGTCAACTATTCAGATAACATGCACTGAAGCAAAATACATAAGCTTCAGTTATATTAAATTCTAGAGAATTCCAAAGCTCAAACATCGGCTTCATGTACAGGCAAAATCGGCTTCATGTACAGTTAGGTAAATAATTCAGATACATTAATTATCTAACGTCATAGCGGTATGACGGCGTACTATCGCACAAATAAATCTTGTACTGATTCATGTATAATGCAAGACGGGTTTCATATCTCGGCAAAGCTATGTTTTAGCCTACTTACTGCTGTAGATTAGCTTTTGCTTCTACTATTGTTTAACTTGCTACTAACTCAGTATTTCGAGATCTTCCTTTTCGTTCTTCATCATAATCATCCGTTTTCGTCTGTTCAAGAAGTTTCAGGTAGGTAATGAGTGTGGTTGTATTTATGAAGGTACCTAATTAACTGTTCTTCTATGTATCTTTTCTATCATCGTGTATCTTTTTCTTTCTATTTGCAACGCATTGGCTTATACCCCTTGAATCTCTTAACATTTTTACTATTTATTATAATTTGAATTTGGTCTGAAATAACAATGGCTTCTATCTTTCGTTTTCTAAAAGAAATGAGATAATACTGGTCAAGGCTTTGCTCCAAATTTGGAACTGAAAGAATGAGTTGCTGTTTGGCACTGGGAATAGGTACGTTTACATTTATAGTGATTGCATAGGTACGCGCCAGAAATACTTCGGGTATCTGAATTGTCTTTGCTCAGACATAAAAAAACACTCAACAGATTACTATGTTATTAATATATTATGTACTAGCAGCGCCTCGCGGTTTCACCCGCGTATTTCCCGTTTCCGTTGGAATCTCGGGATAAAAAATCGATGTGCTATTCAAGACTAGATATAATCTATCTCTGTGCCAAATTTCATCCGTTCAGCCGTTCTGGCGTGATTGAGTAACAAACATCCATCCATCAAACCATCCAAACTTTCTCATTTATATTAATAATGGGGTATGCGCGTTGAACCGGATATGCGTTTTGTGCTCTAAGTAATCTTTGATATCTGAGACAACAAATAACTCTTCATCAACTTTAACACCTTGTAGGTACCTTATGAATATTCTCGAAATCAAATAACGTCTTTAAAAACTGCATCATTTTTTCAATATGTTTGTAAGACTTTAGGTTGTTAGAGTAATTTTGACTTCGATAATTCAATAAATTTTATGTTCTCGCTATTTTCTTTTCTTGTGAGTTCTCGTTCGAAAAGCCAGTGAGTTCCCATGGTGAGTTCCAGATTAGCTTCTAATGAAATGCGTAGTGTGTAAATTACCCCTGGGCATGCGTGTAGAGGTTATGGTAATGGTGACATGGGAGGCATGTGGTAGCATGGGGTTACCGCTCTTGCTTAGATACAGGCATTTCAAGATGAAGTCGCATGCCAAGAACAATGATTAGGTGATGGATACCCAAATGCTAGGAATACTTTTTAAAACCTATTTGTTTTTATTGTTCTTGTTTGTGTTATGTTGCCTATGAAATAAATAGCTAAAATGCAAATATGCACATTGATTGCGTCACTGGTTGGTAGACTTACAGCCGGTTTGCAAAATTTAATCAATGTAACTGCTATAGCTATATAGCACTAATCCTGATCAAGTGTCGTTTATTTGTTTTACGAACCAAGTCTTGGTTTCTCCACACACAAGTAAACACACTAGAGGTTAACAAAAAGATTAAAATATTGTCAATTTAAAACAAGCGGATGAAAAACCAGCTGTTAGTTTAATAGGACATCCAAAATCCATGGGAGAACCCATGGATTTTAGACTTATAGATTTTAAAAAATTCAATGAGTGCGTTGTTAATAGATTGTGATACGTATCAGTTAAATGTAATACATTCGCACAACAATAAATTCGAGAGACTTGATCGTCGGCTCGTTAAATTAGCATACGTTACTTAGGGTGATGTTAACGGAAGGTGTAAAATGCCCCTCAAGGGGTGAAATGGGCCTGTGGGGGTGAAATAGGCCGGGTGGGTTGATTTTGATAATGTATCTGGGTTAATTGGATGAAAATATTGTGTGGTACGTAACTTACATATCTCATCAGCAGGAATACATGTCATGTGACTTTGACTTCCACGAAGCAATTCAACTTTGCATAAATATTTGTTCCTCTTCTGTATTCCGCCAAGGAATGCAAATCCATGTCGTTTTTATTTTCTAAAAATTACTAGACATCTATCACAAAATGAAAACCATTGTCCTGTAAAAACATAATAAAATTTCCCACTCCCCTTTCCATTCGTTAAATATGTTATAAAACATTCACATGACGTCTCATCTAAAGATTTGCGTATAATGTTCGGCGTAATTTTCAAATAAGTATTCATTCATTTGAATTGTAACATTTGGGGTGGGACCTGTAGAGTGTAGATACGTGGGGTGGCACCTTCACTCCCTTCCGAGACATTTTCGACAATTGTTCGTTACACGAGAGAAATTACTATTAATGTAAACGCTCCACGCGTAAACGAATTAGTTCATATGGGCACCTGTTATTGAATTCTCTTCCCCTTTCCGAGCTAAGAATAGGAGCTATGAAAAGGTTCCTTTCAACTCAGCCTACGCGTTTAGTAGAAAGAAACCAAGAGATAAACAGACGAGAACAAAACAGATCAACAATTACGTCTGCCAAGCGCGGTACCGTATGTAATCAGAGCTATGCCACAAAAGCCTCTTATTTTGGAGGAAAATGTTGCCACACAATAAGATACGTGACTTCCGAGATTATTGATATATCTGAGTGTGTGTTACCACTTCAGGTTGTTTTGTCTACTGGTCTGACTTGATAAACTGGTACACACGTAAGCTACTTTGAAACCCTCGTCTCCTCCATTTTACTTTGAACCAACATTACCTAATATGGCTAAATTGATTTTCATCAAACATGGCCTGATGACACTTCATCAGGCCATGTTTGATGAAAATCAGAGAAAGAGAACAATCTCAATGAAGTGTCATTAAAAAAGAAAACAACTTAAATCAAAATAGTGTCAGTTCCGTTTAAAGCTACGATGCAACAGACAAACAAAATTATGGGTGAAATAACCCCTCTGCGTAGATATTAAAATAAAGGTTTCGTAGGACATACTCGTTACATGTTAGGGGACACCTAAAAGAAAATTTCTTTATTTTAGGTTTTTAAGGTCGGTAAACGGAAACAAGAGTGGGGTTGCGAGGTACGAGGTTATCGTTTCCACGCCTGAACGGGTTTAAAAGCTTAGTTTAAGTTTATTCGTCTTGAAATTCAAATGCGTGCTGAAGAGTTTCGTCTTGAGCATGGTTATGTGGTTTTTGAAGGCAGTTTGGGTTCGCATCATTAAGCGTCGAACATAAAAGGAGATGGAGGAAATTGTTTGGTTGTTAAACCAGCTAAACAATATGAGAATACGAGAAAGAACGAAAACTTAACGTTTTTGGCAACCCTACTAAATTTATTTGTCTAAGGCAAACTACTAATCTGTAATTTCTTCTTTACTAATAAGGCTTATATGCCATAGTAAATAAAATTATTATAGAAATTGATCCGTTTCCGGAATTCCTAAAATTCTACTTTATGCTACTTGAAATTTGCTCTGAAATTTCGCACTCAATTCCTCAGCCAAATTAAACCACATTATCAAATGTTACAAAGTTAAGGTACCTATACAAAATCCAACAAACACTTATTGCTAAAACACGTATAAGTTATGGTCTTCCTACGCAATAAAACTTTGAACATCTACATAAAAGTATTCAAACCTTAGACCGCCTAACTGGCTAAGTTCTACGCACCGTCACGCAACACGACCATCAATTCTGTACTCCGCTTTATTGTTTTCCGTTCAAGTTTGATTCCCAAGTTTTTCACTCAACGGGAAACTTAAGTTAAATAAAACACTGTTTTTACCGGATTGATCGCGTATATTTTATATTTGTTTATAACCTGACGTTTCGGAGGCTTTTCAGCTTCCATGAATCCGGTAAAAACAGTGTTTTATTATGAGTTCTCGCGAAAATAACCTTAGAATATACTAACTTAAGTTAAGTTCACAAAAGAGTTGAGTTTCTTAACCGTTTAGACTAACGACTATCGCAAACAATATTACAGTCGTTTTTTTATCAAAAAATAATGAATACGATCCCTTTTATATACTAAATTGACCTATTTATGCTTCCCTTGTGCTTATGCTAACCAGAACGCCTAGGAGAAACAAGCTCTTGTGAATTTATGAGCAAAGTAGTTGGAAAATACCCTGGAGCCGTTGGTCAGAAGATATTATGGGACTTCATATAGATAATGTATGACTAGGTGAAGATATGATAGTGTGAAAGCTTTTTAGTTGGTGCCTACCTACGAAGCACTACCTTGATACGTAGAAAACGATAAAGTATAAGTATTAGAACTTATTTGTGTGACATTTAAGCAGGCCATTCAGCGTTTATTTCGTTACCCTACCTAACGTGAACAAAAGGGTAACAAACAATCACATTAACCATACTTACTATATAAGTTCATTACAGGAACTTGTCAGCTGAGCAATCTGGGTTTCCTCTTGTCATTTGTATTCCCCGAAATTGGAGGAAATCCTGGAGAAATCACGCTCTAGTTTTGCCGCTAATGAGGCCTGTTCATCATCTTTTATCCCCGTTTTTCCTTATTATCCTGATGTAAGGAACGAATATACTGTTATTGTTGATTGCTTGTAGTTATGAAGCAGTAAAAGGTACAGCCGTTCGACTTTTTTTGCTATATCTATCTACTTAGGTATCTAATCAGCACGTTAGCACGAACACCCACTGCTGGGAATAGGCTCTCTGTCCAGTCGTGTGTCACTCTCCTATACTCTTCGAAGTCAAATCCTTTTCCCTTTTCATGACTAAAATTCTATGAATTTATGGATAATTTAAAACACTTTGGTTATTTATATGTATAGTGAACTTTATCAACATTTAAACACACTGTAATGTTCATCACAATAAGATATAACATCACCATTACTCACTCTATGTTAGAAGAAATAGAAATTGAATTGAAGGAAGGTCTAACACTGGGGTCTAACTGAAATTTTGTCACATTTACTAAAAATTTCATCACACCCTTCAAATCTCCTTTAAAGGAACTGCCCTCATTTCGTTCCTAGTTGATGTAGGTTCACTCATTTCCACTTAAAGCTGCCTTCGAGACGTTAGGGCCCTTCGACTGTCATCATTGACCAGCAATTTCCTGCCGTAATATTTAATGGGGTCGTATAACGTCGCTAGCTAGTGGCACTGAACGGGACACAATTTGTGACGGGTCCTATCATGATGGTTTCCTTCACTGTCATGTGAATTTCATGATGGATCAAGGTCATGTAAGTGTCAGGCTTTGCTCCATAACAATGGCGTAATACAATTTTCGTGGATAGGGAAACTCCTGCTATCGGGCTGCCTACAAGAAAAAAAACATTATAATATTCTACCTAATATTACAGGAGAGAGATCGCATTTCCGAGCTCAAAAATCACAAGATCTATCAAATTTACATTCAAAATCTTATTGAATGTCGAATGTGGTTATTTATCTTATTTACAGCATCTTATATGAAAAGGACAAAATGGTCATGAAAAATAGCTTGATTTGGGGGAGGCCTTTGCCCAGCAGTGGGACGGAATAGGCTGATAAAAAAAAAGTTTGCAAAAATTAGTCACTTCGTCTCGTCCTACGCTGAGGGCAAAGCAACACAAAATCCCAACTCCATCCTCCATAGCGTGTGCAGAATCAATTAATCGTTATTCGGTTCGCGCCAAAACAAATCCGCCATGTTTTGTCCCGTATTAATGGGTTGTGTCACGCCATCCCCGGAAGAGGATTGATGGATGTCATCGGATGGCACGGCCACGGCGGATGGCAAGGTTTATCCACACATGATATTGATATGCCTAGTCAATGTGGATTGTCTAACCATTTGGCAGTGGTTTAGGCGGAGAGGGATTTTAGGAAAATATGTACCTTAATATAGACAGACTGGTGGGGAAATGCACTAGCGTATAAAAAAATTTCAACTTTTCTCTTAAGAGATACTATAGGTTGCCGAGCCAGATAGAAAATAAAGTCTATCGCATAGAATTTAAAAAAATTCAGGTATGTTGAAGGTATTAAGATCAAAAACACAAGACTTCATCAAAATTTAAGTACTTAAAGGATAGAATTTTGAAAAAATCCAGTTGGAAAGTACAGTTTTCTCTGAGCACAACGATTGAGTAGAAGGTGAAGTAAAATCAATAAGTCTCTAAATTTTGGCTGAAAAGCTTCAAGTCAAAGTTTGATAAAGTTCGATCTTCCCGTAGATCATAAATAAACTTTGTTATTTCAACATCCATCAAAAAGTTTTGAAATTACATCTATGTGTTATTAGATGTAGGTCTATATTAGTTTTGTTACAAGTACAAAACTAATCTAGACCGTTCCAGTTCTTAATATCAATATTACTTAGGAATAAAATCATAAAGATATCGTAAGTTATTCATTTTATTTCGTATGTTCTTCTATTAAAACTTGGCCAAAAGAGTAGACGTAGTGGGTAAATTTGCCAACGTTTTTGAAAAGCTTTCGCAATACTTAAAATGCTAACATTCAGAAAGAAACAAATCATCACACAGACACGAAAACAATTTTACTGTCCGTCTGTCAGTAGCCACTTATTATATGCTAATGTTTGTGGTGAATTTTAACGCCTCTAACCATTTCCAGGAGTGTTCCGGACCCGCTTTGCATGTCAAATGGATCTTTATTGATAATCTGCATAGAAAATGGTTTTGTGTGTTTTTGCAGTCTTGAAATTTAAAGCATTCTCTTTTACAGCTTGAGTTTAAAAACTACTAAAATAATAGAAAAACTGACGTCGCTCTTTTGAGACTGCTCAAGCAAGAGAACAATGAGCGAAGTAATTTGTGAGTGGATCAAACATTGTAATTTCGCGATAAGCTCTCACAATTTGACTTTCATCTGAGAATCTTATTTACATTGAGTGTTCAACGGCAACGGCTCGCTCCATCATAAGTGCGCTCTTTCATAAATTAAGAATCTATATCTTTCTTATATTAAATCGACCTTTTCCTCAAGAAGCTACGGAAAGGGACCGAAGGAAAAAAGAAACACTTTATACTCGGCTCATTAGGCACGATGCTTCGATGCTCGAAAGCATTTTTGTCAAAGGACAACCATCACCAGCCTACAATAAACTCTATTTGTGTGAAACTAAAGTTGATATTAGGTCGCCGCCGTCCCCGGTGCAAATTGGAGCAGAATTTTCGTTTGGCATAAAATTGTAACAATGTTTTGTTCGGTATAGAGTTTAAAAATGGGGCAGTCTCTATTCCCACTTTGGGGATCGTTGTTTTGGGAGCTAAAAGCTAAAAAGTCGGATATCGGGGTAATAAAGCGGGCTCAGTAAAAGAAAGAGCCGTTTTGTTTAGTATTCTGTTTAGATATTAGGTCGCGTGCGGTTCGCGCGATCGTCGGCGAAAACTGTACGCTGGGGAGTGTCAGCAATGCTTTATTTTCCTGACATTTGGATTGCTTACGTTGTTCGCTTAGTGTATTTCTGTTGGCCGTGTCACTAAATAGCTTCTGAGAAACTGTACAAACTTGGAAACTGTAAACTTACTGGGGAATATAATTTAATGATTTTTTGACAGATCTGCATTAAAAACATAAAAATGCGCCTTTAGACGTGCTCCAATCTGATTTATTTTTGAGTACTCGTTCAGGGGTTTGGTTTGATTAATGATCCACATTCGTTTTAATAATTTTACAGCACACAAATACTAGATCCCATTCGGCTCTTAAAATACTAAATTCTACTTAGAAATAACATCTAGCCTCTTATATTAATTTGATAAAATTACTGCTGTGGTATCAGTTCCACCCACAACAGTAATTTTCGAAACCAACAGTAGCTTTAAGAATCAATTCCAGAAACTGCAATGTAAAATGCAACACGCTTTTCACAATAAAAGTTAATATAAGGCAATACAGGAATGCAATAGCTGTAAATATGGGAAAGAAAATATATATAAATATACATAAAGTTTACGCGGGAAGCAAAACTATTACAATGATAGCGGGATATTACGTGTCTCAGCTGTTTTTTTACAAAGAAACTGCTTTGACAGACTGACCATGACCCTTCTGGTGGTAGTACTACTAGTTACGATATTGGACAGAGAAAAAACGTATATTTTCGTTTTCCCCCTTGACCAAATTTTTTCAAGGGGGAAAACTGGAATAAGAAAAAACGGTGAGAGGGGTTTCTGGACTTTAAAAAAATGAAAATCCAGTTTTGCCCCTCAAGGGGGACTTGTCAAGGGGGAAAACTGGAATAAGCCTTTTCATAGCACCACATACATCACCAAACTGAATTGGGAAATCGTTTTATACTTCCTACTAGAACAACGTAGTTTTATACGTCTCATAAACACAACATAAAGGCGATAGCAACCGCTCTAGCCGCGAGACTGTTGACCCTGACCTTCACAATTTGAATGAACTTTTAGATTCGATTATGTGGGAGACGCGGAAACAAACACTGCTCGAGGGTGATTTGTAGCCGGGGGTTAAACATTTTATGATTTACTTTACTCTATATTTTTTAACACGACTTTTAGTAAGAGTAAACTTACTTGGCATAAAAAATCGTATAATTATTTTTATGAACGGACATATTCTATTGCCTTCACTCAAGAGATCATTTTTAGGATAGCTGGGTAAATAATTAAAGGTCTCATGATGACATTCACATTCGTGGATATGTGTAAAACAGAGAACTAAGTAGGTAATTTGTTCCTCCGTCACCAAATGAGTCAGAAGAATTAGTTTTCATAATCTCTATGCAATTTTTTTCCGCCTGTGGATTTTAACACCTTCACTGCGATCACCAATCCTCCTACCAAGCATGGTGATTGTGGCGTACTCCTCTTGCTTTATTTCAAAATTCAATAACTTTATTTCTTTAGGCTTACAAAATAAGCACTTAGACAAGTCAAATTTTATACATAAACAGCTTTGGGGGCGCACCCTCGGTATTGAATGTATGTATGCTGATGTGGATGGATGTATGTTTCTTTGATGATAATATTAGAATAATTAAAAATTAATGTACCAAATGGATAGGAATACGTAATAAGAACTGAAAATGGCCAATTAGCGGTTTAGTATGTAGGCCATCAGATTAGAGAACAGTTCGAACTTAGCGAAGTTTAGTTAATGTCCTATGTGCACGAGCAAGCACTAAACAACTAATGGCACGTGAATTTGAACCTAATGTCTAGCTTTTGATAGCTCAAAATGCAATTAATATAATAAATGTGCAATTGATATAAAAATGTGTGTTGTTTGTATTACATATATTATGAGATAATAAATAAATAAAATAAATAATGCTGGATAATGCACACAGCATTATCTAACCCCAAGCTAAGCAGAGCTTGTGATCAAGGAAAAAATGAGGTTAAGGAAAAAATTAAGTAACGCAAACTTTATTGTTATGTAGGTAAGAGTATTTTATGCAAGTAAAAGTAAACCTTACGTAGTAAAGTAAGTAGTAAGTCATTAACTACCATTCAAATTAAAATATTTTGTATCTTATTTGAGGAGTTGCTCTGTACCTGAATACCTACTTCAGGCTGAAATGATAACAAATCTTTCTAAATTGATAACTTTAATTCAAATCTTATCTACTATATTGATAACTTTAATGTTCTTTTGTAACGGTAAAACTAAAGTTTTTGTTTGATTGCTATTTCTTGTAATAAAAAAGCTAAAAGGCTTTAATTCGAAACTGGTTGACTCGTCTATATTAAATTAGCAAAATACTATAAAATAAATTCTAAATCAGCGCGGGGCACTATGCAAAACAAAACGGTGTTCCACAAAACATTTGAGCAACGGAGGATGGCATTTGCGTACTCGAATACTTCAGGCGTTTACGGGACGGGGCCGGCGCGGGCCGGGGCGGGGCAAATATCATTGAAAATATGTCCTTCAGTCATAAGAGTAGGTAACGATTGCAAAAATATTTAATCGTAGACGTGCAGACTTAAGGAAAGTATTTTTTTAAATCACAATGGACAAGATCTACGCCAACTCACGATAGATGGCGATACCGGTAGCGATCTGAGAAATGTACAGCACTGAGTGTCAACGACAAAACCTACCCTATTAATACGGAAGATAAATTGACAACCGATCCGGCAATTCACATTGGTATAAGTTCGCGTTCTAAAAATCGCACGCATCGTAATTACTTTTAAAATGTTTTTCTTCGCAATTCAGTGTAATGAACTCCCATAGAACCGATAAACAAGTGAAAAATTACCTGAAAAATTGTGAAATGCATTACTAGATTGGCGTGGATAGACTGAGGACTCCCGGGCACAATGTCGGTGAGGTAGTTCCTTTGTTCTGACGTGTTTCTGGTATGTGCACATAACGTTCAACGTACCTATAACGAATTGTACGGATATTGTAATTTCAATAACAAAATTTTCGTAATTACTTTATTTGATTTAATTTGATCTATTTTAATTTGATTTGTTTTGTATTTAATTTAATTTAGATTTTCAGTGAATTTAAATTTAAATTGTTGTCCGTTTGTCACTAGGCTGTATCTCATGAACCGTTTGTGATAGTTAGATAGTGAAATTTTCACAGATGATGTATTTCTGTTGCCGCTATAGCAACAAAATACCTACTAAAAACAGAATATAAAAAGTGATTTTTTTCGATTTTTTTTTAAATAGAAATCTGCTCATGAGCCCTGTTTGATGTTTTTTTTGGTTTTCAACGTTTCTCCGGGCGCGCTTGCACCATTTTCCTCTGTGACCGACGACAATAAAGACACAATCTAAAAGCTCTTCACTCCCCATAAATGTCCAATTGAAGATTGCACCTGAAAAGTCGAAAATACCCAAGAACCTACCTAAAGTTTACGTAGGTATTTCCAACTGTTTTATTCCGCCGTACCCATAATCAGATTTATTTTACGTCCCGTCCCTTTCCCGTTAAACCTGCACCTTTATGAGACAAAACAAAGGTGCCCTGACCCCTGGGACATCGATTGGGACACAAAAAGGGACACCTATTACCCGCGCCGACTTCCTTTTGCAAACGTGGCTTTTTGTGGCTATTGCTTTGAGCGTACGTTTTTGTGTCAAATTGTTTTGGAATGGATATTACGATATTACATGCAACTGGTTAGGTATACAAGTAGAATGTCATAGTTATTTAGTTGTAGGCTCTGGTTTAGTTTGAATAACTGCCGAGTCTAAGAGATCGCATAGGGTTTTATAGCCACCCTTTTTACCTCAATTTCGTAGGTACCTATGTTATGGACTAAAGTTTATTTGAAATTTTCATTCAGAGTCATAATCAATCTCTCACCAACTGGCACCTATCCCCCACTGCTGAGTACATGACAGGGTCTCTTCGGTTTCGTCGAAAATCTTTGGGAACACTTACGGCTCAAGTGCCGTTTTGTTAACTACCTAACAAAACTTTTTTGTGACCACTTTTCACATTGTTTTCAAATAACCTTACCAAATAAACATCTCAATTATGCACTTAGCTTGTTGAAGTGGGCAATTTTAAGGAAGGTTATTAACAATCTTGCACGCTACAATATTAATTGTTTTATGTACCGTTTTAAAATATAGCACAGGACTTATATTAATTTTGGGAGACTAACATGCAAATTGGTAGGCGCTAGGCAGAGAAACTAATTTGGTTAATAGTGGATCAAGGAGCTAGTTAGCAACAGAGGAGGTACCCGACTTGAATGTCTATGAAAATATTATTGACCCTATGATATTCATCTCATTGAATCATCATATCAGCCGAACCACGTCCACTGCTGGACATAGACCTCCCATAAAGTAAAAAAAACTTAGTTCTTCTGCAGATTTCGTAATTTCTGATTCGATCTCGCAGAGAGACTCCGAGGCGCATAGTGATGGACCACGTTTCAGTGCCATACGTCATCACTGGCAATACACACAGCCAGTCTAAAAGTGTTCAATAACTATTAAAATACCTACTATTCTTACTCCTCTCTCTTATCTCCTGTTAGGTTCAGTGAATCTTGGCCTACCACCAAGATAACCTCAGGCACCCCAGCTGGAGCAGTGACTACTCAACTCAACAGCTTATAATTGTCCACTGCTGGATGCAGGCCTTATAATAATCGCCTTATTAATCTTATTATTACCTATATTATTATTATTGGTCCCGCATGCCCACGCTTGGCATGCGGGTCGGGGATCGCAGATCAGTGGTAGATCTATTCTGCAAGAGGCGTTGCTACCCGCCCCCCGGTGTATGTCCCTTAGTCGCCTCTTACGACGCCCACGGGAAGAGTTGCGGTGGTGCACATCCTAAACCGGCACCACACAGCTGCGAGAAGTTACTAATTGATCTGCTTTTGCATCGTTTATTTATTTACTAAATCAAAAACGTATCCAAAGACGCCTTGTAATATCATTTAGAAAAAATATCTGCAAAATATAAACCTACGGATAAAAACATATCAATGACAATGGCATCCCTACACCAACCGCAAATCTGTCGTACCTACTCCGTCTGCTCTCTATTTATTTATACAACCTAATGCGCTTCCCACACTGTGCCTAACATCCAGACCACATGACGCGTCCTCCCAAACCCCTTTTTCATTACACACCTGTTTGCAAAAGTAAATAAAGCCCTGCCCATGAGACCCACGCGATATTTTTATCGTGGTTCACTTGAATTGGACATGGAGTGAAGGGGTGACACATAATGGGGGCTACTGACGTTAAATAATTACCTAATTAGTCTATTGTCATTGTTAAACATCAAAATATTAGAATAGTGCGTTCCATAATGGATATCAGATCATTTAAAAATGGTTGTAAAATAATTGTAACCTTACCAACCTCTAAAATCTACTGCTGATACTGTATCTACCTCAATCACTCTCTCTCAAAAAAATATCAGAGCGTCTGGTCGACCCGAGAGCTGGCACAGCGCATCAGCATCGCCATACAGCAAAGTCATGCAGCCAGTGTCTTGGGGACGCTACCGACTGATATTGATATGGATCAGTTGAGCTACCGGTAAGATCATTTGCAACAGTCTGCAATTAGCTCGACTGTTTCAACTATAAATACTAGTTCTGATTTGTTTCTATTCTTTCATTGTAATTTTCTTTGTTGTAAGCGAAATTAGCTGTCATGAATAAAATCACCCGGTGAATATTCTGCTTTATTCTAAAGTAGCGAACGTATACGAGGGTTTGGACCACGTGTTTGCAGTTACGTGGCCCTCTTCTTTTTACGTTTTTACGTTTATTTCCGGCCACGCTTGATTTTTTGAGTGGAGTTTGAAATTGTTCGTGTTTTGTAAACAATTTTTATGTTTGTCTTGGTTTTGTTCACATGTACTAAACTAAATAAAATTAAAATAGAAGCCTTCAATTGACCATGTTACATTCATCTTAGTTACTATTATTATTATAACGCTTATTAGTTGCTATATATATATTTCACTTTTACTATTACTAAATTAGGTACTTGATTTATTAAGCAACATGTACCAATATGTGGGAAATATCTTTTCTTCGTAAGATTGCAGAAGAAGGTACTTACCTTTTTATTAGTAGGACATAGTACCTTAATTTATTTTTTGTGCTTAAAACTAGACGTTTTTTTATTTTACATTAAATAGAAATGTAGAATATTTTCTAGAAAAACGAAACTAAGATTTTTTTAATATGCATTGTCCTATTTGTCCTTGCGCTCCATAGAACAACAGCGCTTAGAGTCCTGATGCAAAATGCAAACGTAATGGTTATGCAATCTGGTTTTTCGTTCCTCGTAAATTCTTCTCGCCCTAAAAACTATTATATTAAACCAAAGCGCGAACATAAAACTAACATATTTTAATGTTCAAATTTTATTGTTCCCCTTCAAATAGTGTTTAAAAGATCAGTATTTTCGTCCAAAACTGTAAATTATTACTCAATGCAAATTATGAATACATTTTCACGAATCGTTTACCCATAAATTCTTCCCAACAACCGGCCATTAGAGTCGGTACGTTTATCATTGACTAGCTTCCGCTAACGGGTACGCTTGCGTTATGCCTTGACAAAAAGAATTGTATGATTTTAAAATCTATAGAAATTTACCAGTTATTAAAAGAAACCTACATTTTTTATTGTTGCTTATAATGTATTAACACGTTCACTGTCCACAGCCCGTATATGAGCTATTTGCAGAAAGCACCAGTATTCTATTCGTTTGCTCGAAAAGCAGAATATGGTACGATTTGAAGTTTGAAAGAAAAAAGGCTGTACTAGTCCACTGCTGGACATACATAGGAGTCCAATATCCAGCAGGGGGAACCTGATAAGCACACAATGCCATCATCCCCACGCTGGGCATGCAAGTCAGGATCGGATTAAAAGAAATAGGACTCTATCTTACCTTGGAGTGGATGCTGTATGGCAAGAAGACAAAGTCATCTGTTACATCTAGCCATGGGACTAATCCTCTATAGCACAGGATTAATGTACACCTTCACAACAGTTTCCATTTTATCTGGAAAGGTATGATCCTCATAGGAATCATCCACTTGTGTACAAAAAATTGAAGCGAACAAAATCAATAACATTTTGTTTCTTATTTGATAATAACTACTTTTTATTATGCTGTTATAAAATGTATTAAATTTGACTTGTCTAAGTGCTTTTTTGTAAGCCTAAAGAAATACGGTTATTGAATTTTGAATAGCTTTCGACGATTAGAGGAATCTCATGCCCAAAACTAGACTGAAACTGTCAGTTGATGATAATGATGATTTTAATTTCCAACATTTGATTGATCGATTTTTGTATCGGCAGATCGATAAATAACTACTGTCGGATAATTGGCTATTTTACTTTTTTTTATAAAAAAAACCTAATAATATATTACTGATCTAGCTTGGGCAAAAAGCAGTGGGAAAATGTTAGTTTTAGTTCATAAAATAACAAAATATAAGTTTTCAGTTTTTAAAATCTATTTCAAGCACCACGAAACAGTAGGCGCTATGTTGTTTTGTTATACATGCTGTGTAGGCAAACTAAAAAGTATCAACTGTCATCAGCAACATCAGCGCACTTGTTGAGGTCTCACATCCAACTGACGTCACGACCACATATCAATATGGTGTCCACTGCGACCAGCATTTTCGTCAAGTTACGCGCGCAACTTGTGTAATAACTTTTTCTATGTGAATTATATCATCAACCCCAATATTCAAGTTATGTCGATAATTTTGTTACTTAGTTTTGTAAAATCGATTGTAACATTGAATTCCTATTATTTCTATTACGTATTGTGTTCTTTGACGACCAGTTAAATGGTCTAAAATCGTGCCCCATACTATACCATACATTATACATACTGTACCACCCTTTAAATTTCCCATACAGTTTATATTTTTAACCTAAAATCGCATGTCCAGCGCAAACGGCCCACGAAATGCGAATTTCGTAATAACAGTCTTTAATATGCCATTATAAAAACAAGCTCTCGGCAAAACTACAAACGAAATGCAACGCTATTTTTGTACAGTAACAGTTGAAACTTCACTGTAAAGTTAAACAGTTTTTATTTAAACTTGTGCTGAAAATGCCTTGAGATATTCCGTTTGTGAATTAAGTGTTATGTAATGTTACAAGTATTGTGTTTTTGAAATAACGAATTGGTTTTTTCATAATTCTGGGAAATGAAACAGGCAAATGGAAAAACTGAAGTATTTGTGTCTAAAACACTACCACTTATTTTCCGCTTTTATAAATAATCAAAAATTTATGAAATAACTAAACGACAAGACAAAAACATTTAATATCTATATGGCTATTAAGTTTAAAACGGTAAACAACAGTTCCACGAACCGACAGCAACTGGCAATCAAAATACCTCAAATTAGATCATTTATATTCTAGCAATAAAATTAGCGAGCTAATTATTCAGGTATTACCATAAAAATACGTCCGAAATTCCGTTTTCAGCCTTAAATTGTGCCTGTTACAACATTATTATGAAACTAGTTTGGTAAATTGACGGTTGATTTTGTGAATTCTATGTAATAAGATAATTAATATATAGTGTATCTATATCTTAACTATCTATTCATCAAACGTGATAAAAACGACGCTCGAGACTAAAGTCTTTGCGAGATTATAGTACTAAACCTTGAAAAAATTCAGGTTATCATTGTAAAAAAAACTGACCTACACCTTCAAGAGGGAAACAGATTTCGAGCCGGTTGTTTATACCTTGGCTATCCGTATAACTAATCAATGATCAAGTCTCTCATCAACATCAATTTGGCAAGAGAAAGAACTTTTTGACAAGAGATTTAAGCACTGCCCGACAGTCTTTTTTTCGTAGTGCTTTCGTAGCTTCGTAGCACCGTAGCACTTCTGAGCGTCGTAGCACTTTCGTAGCACCGAAGTCAGCCTCAGCTAGACATGCAGTCTCAAAATAGATAATACATCATTTCAACGATATTTGATAGTCTCCACAACAATCATAAATTCTTTATTTTTGTAAATACACGTACTTACTAAAAAAAAAAAAAAAACTTGAATTAAAATACATAGATCTACAAACGGAACTTTCGCCTTTATCGGAATTGTATTAAAAATAACTGTTAGCTTTACGATTTTTGCGAATGTTATTGCGAGCAAATTTGACAGCCCGATAAGCATGTAGGGACCGGTGTAGTCTTTAACTATTTTCCGTAAATTTGGGGTAGTGAAAAACTATAATGGGTCCTATTGCGGTTATAAGAAGCTCGGTCACTTATCCGTACTATCGACATCGAAAAACAGAAGATGTTTTATGTTCACGAAACACATCAATTCTTATACATTCTTTCGTGAGCGTTGCAATCATTCTACGATAACGCGTGACGTCAACGCAACGTCGCGATTTCAATCGACGACAATTGCAATGCTTTTGCACCATTGATTTGATTTTCTCTATAAAAGCGCGCTAAAGAGTCCCTTAACAGCCCGAGTTTCAAATTCCCAAACAACTTAAAATTCGCGTCCGAACCCGGCACTTAGCGACACTTGCTTTGATAATCGAAAAGCGATCTTAGCGCGCGTGCTTAAGTGCCCATTTCGCAGTATCGCTGAGGGGATAGTGGCTATCGACGGACTTGAGAGGTTTCGACGACCCCTGTGGTGTAAAGGATGAATGGCAGAGATGCAAAAGTTTTGGTTTGATTCGTGTCGTAAAGCAAATGGTTATGGAACTATTGCTAAAAGGTCCTAGTTGTAAAATTTCGGGAAACCTAGCCCGAGAAACCCTGGTATCTAACGTACTTACTCTTAATCCAACAATCTCATCAAAAAATGTATGATAAAAAAAACAACCAATTTTGAGTCAGTAAAAATAACACAAAAAAGTTGTTCTTCGAAATTCCAATTCGCTCCTTATTCTCAATCTAATCCAGTATCTAAATAACATCCTATCACCATCTATTACTACAACCTTACAAGGAAACAGACAACAACGTCTTCCAGACTTCTGAAGCCAGACTCTTGACTGTAGCCAGGAGAATCGCAAATCAACGAGAATTGAATCAGTCTGCTATCAGTACGTAATAAAACATTTCTGTAAAATGGAAGCAGCTGGATTAACACAGCTCCTTCATAACGATGAATTCCGTTGCATAAAAGATTATTTTCTCAGCTCTTTTTAGTTTTACTATCCCTCTGATGGGCAATAGCCTATCTTTTCTCTACCAAAGCAATTTATAGTAACAGACCATAATGGACATGTTCCCCATGAAAAAGTTACAGGATCAATTCCCGTAGCCAAAAATATGTTTTCATAGCTGTTGAAGGTACTTGGTTATATTTCCAAAAAGATGGAACTAGAAAACTAGTGAAAAAGAGGAACCTAGAGTAACTAGACTATTTCCAAACTCAAAGACATGAATTCACTTGAGCGAAAAGGTGGAGACGGTGATGTCACACAATTCAAAGGAAAAATATCCAGCAGAAATCACGAAAGTGAACCAAAGTCCATACCGTCAGCGACTAACCCAGCTGTCTTCGCGAACTGCGCTAAAGTGGTAGAGACGGGCATTAGGGAATTGGACCGCTAGTGATGCGAACACTCGATAAAATTATATCGATAGAATCAGCACGTTTTTATTCGCCCGGTACTTAAATCGTTACGGCCTTTTCGGGGCTAATAGGAGATTTAGTGATTTGTGATTGGATATAACCGTGATTCTATGTGGATTGTTGTTTTATTGTTCTGTTTTAAATGGCTTTTGAAGTTTTTGGAGCGCGAATATTTTATTACTCGTATTTACAAATTGGAAATCCTTTATTTGTGCATTGATTTAAGGCTTTGGTTCACTCTATCTCTCTTTTATATAGGAGTAGATTAATCTCGACCAGAATTCAAACAATTACACAATTTCCATTTCTAGGAGGTTACCTAGATTAGTATCTAATAATTATGATGATTGCAGTGGGTACGTTGGTATTTAAAGTCCTTATATCGCTAAGTTAATCATTTAAGTTTTATCGATAACCACTAACCAACACTACTCGAAAAACTAATTTATCAGTTATCTGTACCGAAGATCTATTGGGACATCGTAAAAAGGTCTTGACCGTTCCTTTAAACAAAACAACCGAGAATCGAATTCCTTTGTGAATGGGGGATAACCTCTTTTGGCCTCTTTTGGCCTCACTTTGTCCTCCAAAAGAATTCGGGATATCGAGACAAGCAACTTGTTCACTTTGTTACAGAATTTACGCAATGTGCTTAAGACGTTTCGAATTTGTATTTGCAGGAATTCGAATGAATTTATAATTTGGGGAGGTATTTCTGCGATTTATCAAGTACTAGTGTCTGCCTGCGGTTTCGCACGCGTTGTATCTATGAAAACGTTTAAAGGTTATTTCTGTCCCATAGGATGGGATATTCTGCTCTATTCGTTCAGTAGTCTTTTCATAAAGAAATAACAAACATTCAACCATTCATACTTTCGCATTTTAACCGACTTCAAAAAAAGGTAGTTCTATGTTCGGTTGTAAGCTTTTTTATGTAGGTATCTCCGTTGATTTCTCCGTCATTGATGGACCGATTTGGATGATTTTTGCAGTTGTATAAAGGACAATTCCGAGGTAGACCCTACTAAGTATTCCCGAGGGTTAAGTATTCATCTCGCAAATATTAAAACACTTTAAAACTGAGGGATTCGAAGTAAGTATTTAGTTATTAAAAAAAAAAACAAATTATACTTTTGTAGTTATTTATCCCTAGTTGTTGTTGTTGTTTTTTACGTGTTTTTTCTCTAGTTAAGACAGTTTCATCTTCTGCGAACGCCAATCCGATTGATCACCATTTCGTGGTGATAATGTTATAATGACCCTTGTGTGCAGGATGCAGGTTCGACTGTGGACATAGAACGATGATCGGTATACCTTTCCAAAACTCTTCTCTATGTACAAAACTGACACAATACTTCACACTAATAAATAATATTATAAATGCGAAAGTTTGGATGTTTGGATGGATGGATGGCTGTTTATTACTTTATCAGGGTAAAACTACAGAATTTATTGGGGTAAAATACTGCTTACCGATATTATTTTATACAGGTTTATTGGTAAATTAGTAAAACAACTTGAACTGCAGGTTCTGCCCATCATCACAAACACGTTCGTGATGACGCCAGGTATTAATTAAAAAAAAAAGTATAAATTATCTCTGTAAAAATTGAAAAAATACCTTTGTGTGGAACTCAACAAGTTACTAAAGACCGATATCCACTCCCTTACCACTGTTAAGTAAGGGCAGAGCCGTTTTTAAGTTGAGTTTCAAATAAAACGTCTCTAACGAGCGATTATTGAATCGAGGGAGGTACTTAATATTACCAATACCAAGTTTAATTATAAGAACTGTCGTCTTCACAAACATGTTCGTGATTATGGGCAGAACCTGTAGTTCACGTATTGTTACTAATTTACGAATAACCCTGTATATTTATGGGCCTGGAATAAAATATAGGCAACCCATAAAACAGTTACCATGGGGTAAAAATAACATTTCCATAGACACAACGCACGAAGCCGTGGACAGAACACAGGATAAAGTTCAATAATCAAGCCGTAATCCGACAACGTTATAACTAGCTTCCAATACCAAGTTCAATACAATATTCGATCCAACATCCGACGTCGAACTGGCCAACAATCCTAGCTATCTCCCTCTCGTTGTCAAGACAACTTGGAAACTTCCAGAAGATAACGTGTGATGTTGTTATACGTACAACTTGGAATTACCAAGTTGGGATTAGAATAGGCCTTGCTTAGGTCTCTGTTCTTTGTTTGTATAGCAACGAAGTATTATACTTGTATGACAGAAAATCAAAGTGATCATCTTAATTCCTGGTTTAATTTGTGTAATTTATAAATACATCTATAAAGTTTAAAGGAAATCAAGCATTTTGATATTTGAGTTACCAAAGGAGACGTTGGTTTTGTAGACAAATAAATAAAATCCTTAGGTTATAAAATTGATGGTTTGATAGAAAAGCTCATCGTTAATGTTTTTTTTAATCGTAAAAAGATTTTCGGTTTACCAAAACCTCACCTCACGATAAGAGACAACTTGGCCAACCATTTATCACGAAGGCCTAGAAGACACATAATCACTCTTGTCCTTAAGTCCCAAACATTTTGGATTGTCTATCTCACACTTTATTTATGGTTTTAGTGCATACATTATGTCGCAAGTTTAGCACAAAAATGTGCTTTCTGCTCATTATCTTAAGATAAATTTTACAGTGACGAAATGGCTTCCCTCAAGCTCTAAACGATGCGAGCTGTCTGTCATCTGATGCTGTTAAAATACAGCCAAATGTAACGAGTTAATATGCTATGCTCTTAATTTGAATGAACATTTTTGCGCTGTGCAACAATGTATATAATAAATGACAAAAAAACAAATTTAAAACAAATACCTACTAGATTTTGATCTAATTATACCTTGAAAAATGATGACACGGGCGTCTCGGTTCCGTTTGCTGTTACTTTCAATTTATATGTCTACTCAATTGTAGACGTACGGGCCTTTACTCTGGGAAAAAAATTCAATGCATTCCAACCAAACACGAGTCGAATCTCAATTGTAAGTTAGTAGAGATTCGATATAATAAAATCTAAAACTGATTCGACAGTGCTAAAATAATGCCCTCGTTTTTATTTCGATCGATATACCTTAAAGGTAAAGGTGGTAAAGGTCTTTAGTGCGGCAAAGTTAGCTTACTTTAGTTCCATCTAAATAAACCATATTGTCGGGATATTTTCGTATCCCATAGTCGGGGCTTTGAGTGGTTGCCAACTAGGACTTACATCACTGTTTCCAGTTGAAGGGTTGTGAAAAATACCCGGGGTCAGAAACTTCATGTAAGCTTGATGCACAAAATAGATATAAAGCTTTTACTTCGACTTAGCCTTTGGTATTATCAATTTTTCCGCAGTTTAATGAAACTATGGAAACGATTGTAAACAATTATTCTTTCGTCACATAGTTTTGATCTATAAATATGTGGAATAAGCTAATATAAATGGAATGGCCTATGTGTTAGGCATCCACTGCATCGGAATCAAAGCATGCCTAGCGTCAAGACAACGTCAAAATTACTGAACGGATCCAGCTGGAAATTGGCATTTATATGTTGTAAACCAGAAATAACACTAAAGCTTCTTTCTACCCCAGAAAAATGCGTGCAAAGCCGCGAGTAGAATCCAGAAAGACTTTATTATACATTTACTATCGCCGAGAGAACGACCCTAATAATATTCAACGTGGGATATTATGTTCTTAAACGTTATTTACTGCGATCAAAAACCTTAGGTTTATAAGGTTCACAGACGTAGGTTGGATTACGACCACATAAGTCATATGATATTTGTAGACTTTGTTGACAAGCAGCATTGTTGGTGTTACAGGCCGGTTGTCAGTGAAAGTATATAAATATTAGGGTTTACATCTGAACTTGGCCTGTCAGTCCGTTTACATAGACAGGAGTCCAATTCTACTATGATACCATTATCAAATTGAATCGATTGGTTTACCAAAAAAGGCCCCCAGTTTGGTTTTCAGTAACATCGTTTGGATCAAAACATGGTGTTGTAATGAATGAAAAGGAAAAGAAGTTTATTTCCTTTTCGTGACGTTTATTTTTTTCTAGAAATGTCTTTTTAAGGTAAAAACTATCGTTGTTGGTGTTCTTCCGACACAAATAGGGTTCGTAGTGAACCCGCTTACATCCGTAGAAATGGCTTGCATTAGGCTTCACCTTACTTAATGGGAAGGGAATATGGGGAGGAGGAAGTTGAAGGAACGCTCGTCTAGAATGGTGCTTATTGCCTCTTCTCTTATAGAAACCCAAAGTTTATAACGCAGAAAAGTAAAAATAATGTTCTATCGTCTGGTTCGAAAGAATCCAGGCGGCTTGCTAGTAAAACAATAAGCACCGCGGTAAATCAAAACAACAGCAAGCGTTTCGCCGCAGGAGGCAGATGTGACTAACTTACTGTTTTTCTTGTAATGCGCATTTGTTTTGTGACACGTTTGAGATCTGCTGGCTTCGTGGAAGCATGACGGAATCTGCTGAAATTAACAAGTTCACAGCTTCACATCCGCTGCTAAAACGATTGTCATTTTGATTTATGTACATAATTATCTTAGGGAAAAATTTCATATTTAAATTTCATCATATCACATTATACATATACTTAATACACTACTATGAATTCAAAGGTTTGGATGGATGTAGGTATAAGCAGGGTGTGGCGTAAAGAGTTACCAAGCCTTTACCTACGGATAGGAGGCATCAGCACTGTTCAGAAAATAAAAAATTGTACCCTGTACACGGAACAGTTTTTCTTTTACAACAAGGTAAACAAACCAAAATGTTTTTAAGAAAGATGAACATTGAGAAAAAGTCCAACTCGAAACCCGTGAGACTTTTACTGGATACAATTTTTTATTTTCTGAACAGTGCTGATACCCCCTACCCGTAGGTAAAGGCTGTTCAAAGTCATCCAACAACCATCACAAATACTATTTTCAGAAATAAACTATCATCTTCAATGAATATAATTAAGTACACGTCCTCAGTAATTAAATACATTCCATAAAGTAAACGGGTCAGAGTTCAAAGTTCAATTGAATTTATCTCCAGCAGGTGATGGACGCCAACGAAGTTAGCGCGCCGCTCGCTATACGATCCATTCTAAACTAATTCATAGCGAAAACTCACCTATATATAAACTGATGAAGGATTTTATAATATAGGCACGGTTATTGGTACTTTATACTGTATAACGAAATACTTCTAGTTGAACTACCTCTACAATCTTTGCAACAGTCTGCAAAGACGTGTCTCATGTCATCAGCATCATCATCATCAGCCTAATATTAGTCCACTGCTAGACGTAGGCCTCCTCTAATGAGCGCCAAAGCGCCCTATCTTCAGCTTGCCGCATCCTTAAACAGCTCTGTAGGGTTTCAAATCCGTCCAGTTTTTCCCTTATGGGGGATTCACAAGGGGGAAAACTGGAATAAGCCCGTGCTTTATCGAAACCTATAACGCTTTGTCAAACAAATAATCAGAAAGCCAACGAAAAAATCCGCTATAATCTTAAATGAATATAGAAATCCTCGCTCATTGCATTCAGAGGCACGCTACGCCAGCCAGGATTATTTGATTCCGGCCGCGAGTCACGTGACCTGCGAGCTAAGCGGCGGCTGTACGGAATATGTTATTTTACGCTGTTTTAACTCATTCGGTAATAAAATCATGCTGTTTACGTTCTGTGCTCGGAGCATTTAGATGGGATAAGCTTGTCCATGCCTACAAGTGATAGAAGCTTCTCTTTATCACACGGAGCACACTTCGAACGCGAGGCGGGTTTGATTTCTGCCTCGGGTCAAATGTGTGTACGATCTGCAGACATTTTTTCAGGTTGTTCTGGTCATTTTCTATGTATATTAAAAAGTATCTACCTATCTATGGATATAATGAATATCAATTATCTAGTAGGTACCCATAACACAAGCTCTGCTTAGCTTGGAGCTAGATAATGCTGTGTAAATTGTCCAGCATTATTTATTTATTTATTTTATTCTAGACTCCGAGATTGTACATTACTGAGAAAACACAGGCACCCTTTGCTGGTATTCATAAAAATAGAGCGGAATCGTACGTACAAAATATTCTCAACTGTAAAACATACAAAGAAAGTGTTTTATTTTAGTACTACCTTTCTTATCAACATGGGTAAGGGTAATAAACGCATAGTTTTTATCTTTATGTCATGTCAAGAGAAGTAGCAGACAGTACCTAGTACACAAAACACGCCGTGCAAGCGACCTCAAGTTTAAACTCAAAAGTTAAGCATCACAATGCAAATCTACATAGAATCCGGCAACTTAACTTACTTAACGTCAAACTTAAATCCGAGGCCTACAGGGTGTGATTAATGTCATTTTAATGGCGTATTGTTTACGTTCACAAACAGCCTGTGTATAAACACCGGTTAATGTCTCAAGTGATGAGGGGTTGGTTGTAAACACCTAAATCTGTATCTATTTAACGGCTCCCTTTATATTAAACTGCAAGGGCTTACCTTACTTTTACTCAGTACTAGAATCCTGGATATTTTTTGTAAACAAAGGGGTTGCAAAACTCAATAAATATTGTTCGAAAATATTTTACGACACAGGTTTCGCCGCAGCAAATTGCAAAATATCAAAAGAATTGTTTTGACGGCTACCATTTATCATTTCATATTTTGTCTCTTATGTGTTTCAAACTCATATTTGCACCTTTTTCGCTGCACGTAAAACAAATGAACAAAACTTAATCAGGTAAGTGCTATCTATGCTATATTAGTGCTTAACCGAGACATGGTTCGTAAAAAATACAAAATCGAGCTTTACGCAGAGGGACTACACTCCTATGCGAAACACTATTATAGCTTATATAACACTTATATCCTGATTATGTTTTGTTTTACGAACCATGTCTTGGTTTCTCCACACACAAGTAAACACACTAGAGGTTAACAAGAAGTTTTAACTATTGTCAAATTATAACAAGCGGATGAAAAACCGGCTGTAAGACTGATAAAATTATAAAAATCTAAGTCACTTTCTTTATAATTTCGCGGAAAATCATCAAAAGGGCTGTAGTGCTACAATTTAACGCAATCAAACAAGTAAATTTATAATTTTCCTAAGCTTATCTGTAAGATAATAAACGAATTAATCTGTGAACCCAATCGCAGTCTTATTTTACTATTTTACGAATTCTCTGGCGATCACTTCACTCGTAAAATAATAAACTGTCCTCCGATTGGTCGATGTGTCGGTGCTTATGTCTGTGTTCACAGAGTAATCAGACAGTTTGGACATTGATACCCACTGTTCTTCTCATTCTACAACATAGTTTACAAAGTTATCAACAATTTGACTATGGATATTAAAGAACAAACTACTATAAACACTAAAATAATTGAAAAACACGCAATTATAACTTTGTTGTTATTGTTTGGACGATTAATGAATGACAACCAAACATGACGGCGCGAGGCTAGTGCCAATCAGCCAATCAGCGGGCGTCTTGCGTTCACTCAAGTTCAGTATTTGACGGATATATTTCGTAAAATCATAAAAAATGTTTCAATGCATTAGATTGTAACTGATACGGGTCTGTTGATTATCCTACGTAAAATTATAGTGACTTGTTTTTTATAATTTTACGGGTTTCACTGTCATATGGTGATATTATACAGTATGAGTAATAAATAAGTGAAAAAGAAGTCGTCGTCATCATCAGTACTTAGCCAGTGTCAACACATCTATGACAGGGTCGATCGATAACAGTTTTTAACAGTATAAGCTTTTTTGTAAATTGACAATGTTTAAAAGTCGTAGAATGTTCGTTCATTACAAGAGAAATCGCAATCTCCTGCTAGTAACCATTCATTACAGCGCTTCCTGCTCCTCCCTACAGGGCAGGGGTTGGGCAAACGAGCTCGATAGACAAATGCCGGTCGCGGGCCACTTTGACTGATACGCCCTATCGGCCCTTCTATCAGCTATCGAGTACGCACTGATAGGAGATTAGGGCAATTTGCTGCTGTGATTTAGGTTACGCTGGGTTGCTAAACGTGTGGGTATACCGCTAGTGCGTAAATGAAGGTGGAAGTTTTAGCATATTGTATTTAATAAAAAAGGGATTTGAAAATGGGATAAAAGAAACTGTAACATTGGGCAAATGGTATTTAAGGCTTCTAGAAAAAAACTGCTATTGCTGCCTGACTTTCATTGAGTTTTTAAACTAAAATTTATGGGTTATTCACAGTTTCACGTTTACCCCCGATCTGGAACATCCTTTAAACCTATTCATGAAGTTATCGAACAATGTGTTGACAGAAATATACGAAACTGACGTCTGAATCATGTAGACATGTATATAGTTATTATCGAATTTATTCTGTCACATAACGAACATGATAAATCAACTTCCAAAGAGAGATCTAACAGATTCCTATATTGTTATAAGTTTATCTTCAGAGTAGACTTCTACAATTATCTCTACAGTGAAACCAATTTTATAGCTCCAAGTTCCGGAGTTCCAGCTCCAAATAACGACAATTCAGGTCAGTTCCAGGCGTCCACAATAGCACACATTAGGATACATTAATCATGGCTACAAAAGCCTTTGGGAGCGAAGTTTTGGAGGTGAAATGATTCTAACTCTCGGAAGGCATCTATACTTGTTTGTGGTTAATTTTGCGGAAGGATTAAGAACGTAACCGTACCCATATTTTAAAATAAATGTAAATAAATAAGTTTTACACGTTTTCTTGTACGTATCTTGTTACACAACTTCACAAAAAAACCCGACAGGTGTAAATACAGATAAACCGCTCTTTCGAGGCTACTTGGGAACACAGCTGTCGTGAAATTCCAGAATTCCACACTACCTCCCATTTCATAATTCGGGCTCGGTTCTATCGGGAATAGCTTTTATATTTTTCTCGGTCATTTCAAATTACTTATTTATCTTCCATAATATTAGTACGTTAAAACAAGTACCTATGTACTCATTATATGTATTTCCTTCATTTGAATCATTCAATGTCAGTAAATAGATTCATGCCATTATCTTTAACATTATTACATTCATAACAAAAAAGCGAAATAGAGTCCACAGGTGATCGGAATGCTGGCTTTTATTTCGCTCAACGAATTAGCATTGCCATTCAACGTGGCAATGCTGCCAGCATTCTGGGCACTTTCCCTTCTGGTGACGGCTTAGATTTTTAGAAAATAGATTTAATTGTAAATATTATGTGTAATAATTGTATTCTGTTATTGTAATTTTCTTTAAATACTATACTCTATACTAACTAAACTAAGGTTTTTAATACTAAAAAGCTAATAATCGTCTAAAACATGAAATGTTCTTGTCGAATAACTAAACAAAAACTTTACGGTCCATTTGTGCAGTTTTTACAATCATAACCCCTGTAGCAACTCTACAAATATCATCGGAGGCCAAAAATGTCCCTCGACTAAATAAATCAAATTCCACAGGACACAGAGTGAATAACAACATTCGAAAGCAATCTAAAAGTTCCATTTTTTTCTACTCTCCCCTGAGGTTAAAGAGGAAAAGAGGCTTTGGAGGGAAATTATTAAATTAATCGCAACAAAACAAACGCTGAAGTTCGCCGCGGTTATAATTTACTTAAAAATATCTTGGAGGAATTATGAGTCTTTGAAGTACAAAAGGTTCAGTTACTTAGTTACTTGGCAAGAGTCTTCTCTTGGTTCTATACTTCAAAGAGCTTAGTTTGAGCACCGGTACTCAAAAAGTGACTCGAAAATTGAAAAGATTTAATTTTCGCGTTTAATAACTCGCGAAAAACCGACAACCGTTGGGGTAAACGTGTTCTTGAGTGGAGATCACATCTCGCTAAGCGTAGTGTAGGACGCCTTCCAGGTCAGTTGGGATGCCGACATGCGAAAGACTGCAGGCCGATGCTGGATGCGTGAAGTTGAAGACAGGGCGCTATGGCGCTCATAAGGGGAGGCCTAAGTCCAGCAGCGGACTAACATATGCTGATGATGATGATGATGTTCGAGTATCAATTTCTTCTTTAGACTATTTTCCTAAGTACCTAATGAGAGGCTTTACGCTCATTGAATAGATTATACTGCTTTACAACGGAACTGGCCCACAGCCCACTGGCTGTGACGGTCGTGCCGTAAGAATCGACCGCTCCATCTTAGACAGTGGATGTCGTAAGAATTGACTAAGAAATACAATAATAAAATTACTAATATAACACTGTTTTAACCGGATTGATCGCGTATATTTTATATTTTGTTTATAACCTGACGTTTCGGAGGCTTTTCAGCTTCCATGGTCACAGGCAGACTGAGGTGACCTTTGTCTTTACAAGTAATTTGAATTTTGCTTAACTACCGTCAATTATACAACTTTAATTATAACGTTCCGTATGTACGCAGTAATCACTAACAGTGTCTTGATGGGTTGTAGCTATGGATTGCTGGGTGTGGGACCTGACTCGATGTAGGACTGGATCCCACTATGATTAAACAGAATGTAGTATAAAATGTTTTCTATATCAAACCTCTCTCGAAAAGTGGTGTTATTTCAAACTCACCATGCCGCCAGTCAAGGGAAATTAATAAATGAAATCAAACGTTCTCCGTTTTGAATAAAATTACTACTAATGTATACCTTTGTGAGAGAAAATAAACGTTTTATTTATTATTATTTATTACTAAAGTATACCAACGTATAATAGTGGCTCCGTTCTGTGCCTCCAGCGATTACCATCCACCAGCCAAGCGTGGCAACACTATCATTTGGGTAGGTATGATCAGCAGTGAACGTAGTACCTACCTATGTGTGCTGATAACGTACTCCTTTACTACAAAGAAACTGAAACACTTCCGACCTGCACGTTTCCTTTGGAACGTCGATTCCCCGGCGCGGAAAGGTGTAGTTTCAACGTGTTTACAGTTGAAATTCATTGAAAAATTCATCCTTTCGCCTCCTAAGTGAAGTTCGTTGACCCTAACTTATAAAATATAGACGAACAGAAGTGCCAGCAATACTATTAGCCTTCGTTTTTATTTAATGAGAGCACCCTAAACACATGTTTCCGTTAGTATATAATCGCAGTTGGACCTTATTGCCCATAGATTTATAGCTTTGAACATAATCCAAGCCGAACAGCATACTTAAGCAGAAAAGCAGAGAAGGAATTAGGACTATGGGGAAACAATGCCTTAACTCTACTTTTTTCAATCCAGTTCAAATTATGAGCTATAGCTTAAAATTAAAAGATCCTAGATTTAAAAGGGAAAAACTATGATTAAAGAGAATGTAGTATAAAGTGTTTTCCATATCAAACCTCTCTCGAAAACTAGCCCTCGAAACTAATTTCTTCCACTAGTGGACAAAAAATTGAAGCGAACCAAATCAATAACATTTTGTTTCTTATTTGATAATAATTACTATTTATAAAACTGTCTAGGTATAAAATTTGACTTTTCTAAGTGCTTATTTGTAAGCCTAAAGAAAGAAAGTTATTGAATTTTTAATTTTGAAAAGTGGTGTCACTTCAAATTCACCATGTCGTCGCCAGTCAAGGGAAATTAATAAATGAAATCAAACGTTCTCCGTTTGGTTAAGCGACAGACTACGACTTTGACTTTTAAATGGAAATTAAAATATATACAAATATATATTTATTGGATGTTATTTGGCATAGTCAAGTCCGTCTCTGCCCCCTGAATTAGTTAAGGAAGTGTACATACAGGAAATGTTCCCCGGACGTTGAAATTGGGGTGCGCGGCCGTTTCAGACTTATTTTAATACGAGTAGGTATTCTACAGCTATATGCGCCGTTCGAAACTATGGCTGGTCGTAAAAAGCTGCCGTTTGCGATTGAAAGCCGTATAAGTCTTAGCTGAAAATCTGAAGCAAATAGTTTAGACTTGTTTTGTGAGGTACCTGCTTTTGTTTGGTATGTTTAAAGTTTTAGGATGAAACAGAGTTTAAATGAGTAGCAAGCAAATGGTAACCTATAAGTTCATAAAGATATCTCTGTTTCATAGCTTTAAGTACCTGACGTTGTAAAAATGTGTGTTTACTTGTGTACCTACAACTCTGTAAACTTATTTACTTACAATAAATAAATTGAATTGAATTGAATGGTCATGGCCTTTTCAGTTACATTCGGAACAATCACAGAAGAAGCGGATGGGCTCTTGCCAGATGGAATCTAACATGACATTTCATGTAGGTACTACTTGCAGTTGGAATACACCCATCACTGAAAACCAGAAGTTAGCTTTTATATCTTCCAATTGTCCATTATTAAAAGCTGTCGCATTTTGACCATTGATTTTTGTTGATGTTTTTTTCGATATTTTAACGACACATTTTCCAATACGTAGGTAATGATTATTTTGTTTGAAGGCACGCAACACTCGGTATCCGCGTCGCGCGCTCCAAACATGGCACACGGGTCGCCATGTAAGGACGGGCTTAGGAAGCGAGTGTAACCACACAAATTTAGATGATGACTACTGTTTATTAGGGAACGTAATTACACTTATACAACAGATTAGGTACTTAATACAATGATTAGTACATACATTACATCACAGAGTTACTACATCTCAAATTACATTTGAGATTTCTTCTGTTATTACTTTTCACTGAAGAAATAATAACATCCACTTCTGCTAAAACACATGTTAAAGTGCTTGTCCGTGGAAGAACTAAGTACTTCTGCCAGTCAAATATTCTAAAGCTTTAGAGGGTAATCAGAAAATGTGTAGAAAGTCTGAGAAGTTTGAGGAAGAGTCTAGAATAATCAGAATAATCAATTTATTGGTATTACATGTCAATACATATTATATAAGAATATTGGAGAACATTTGAGTTCGTTGTATGAACATCTTATAATTAAAAAATTGCTATCAATTTATAGCCCGAGCAGGTATTCATTGGGGCAAGTGATGCCATAGACAATGTTTAAACAGGAGGGCCGTGGGTCACTCGCTCGATTCATTTCCAAGTGTTGTAAAAAACTGATACGATGAAAGTATTTGTTGGATGTACGAATTGTAAATACAATCTGTTTTTTACGTCCGAGGCCCAATTTGTTTCGTCTCTTTTTGATTGTCCGCCATTTTATATTCTGTTTTGGTTGTAAAATATTATGTATGATTATTATTTTTTTACTGTAATATTTTATGAGTTTGGGACGTTATTCATTTCTATTCGGTTACCTACATACAACCACACAGAGATTTTGACGCTTTTGTTCGTGTTTTCAGTTTTCTTGTTTGCCTGTGAAATATTCATTGATTTGATTTCAAAACGTTAACTGATTAACTTTTTATTGAAATTTAATGCTGAATAAACGTTTTACAAGTCATACATTTCAATGTATTTGGAAACCTTTTCAATTCTATCAATTCTATGTGTATTTGGGTAGAAAGATTTCTAAAGGATCACCATAACCATTGAATACCTATCAAATTATTGTGTGATCTATGAATGTATACTGTTGTTAATTCAAATAAATAAATAATAATAATTACAAGCAATATTATTTATAAATCACGGAGTAACAAAAATGCTGTAGCTTATTATTTTTAATAATATTGTTGTTTTGACCTAACTCCTGCCCTCTCCGGTTTCATGGAAACCGACCCTAATGGTAGAAACGACAGCAAAAAACATGAAATACGATACTCGTAATGTCAATAGGTACATCACTGACATCACGCAAAAAAACAAGTCATAAAAGCAAGCCATCAACATGACCGGAATATTACAAAAACAAATTTTTGCCCTTAATTTTTACAAATGAAAATTAGAGGGAGGTCATTAGAATTCTCTTCCCGCCCTAGGGAATCTCCCGGGCAATAACTGATAAAGGCGGGAACTTATTGCCTGGGAAGGCGATTTTAGACGATAATGAATCTAATAAGCTGTCGGAGAAGGGTCAAAATGCAAAGACATTTTGCTGAATTATTTTGGAAATGTTGATGACGTTGCCTAATTAATTGTATTTAAGGAGAAGTTAAATTGAAGGATTCTGCGTTTTCAGTGAGTGAATAAAATGGGCGATCCGTTTTGTTTTGTTGCTGTTTTGGGCTAAAATAAATACCAAACGAAACCCTTGATGTCTTTTATGATTCGATAGCAAACGAGTCTTGTTTTTTTATTTTTGAATCGTCTAACCCAGACAAAACAAATATGGGTCATATAATCAAACAAACACTATATCTTTCGCTTACCAATTCCATCAATGGCTACGACATCGGCTATATTTTTCATGAAAATAAATCTGATAGTTTCCATTTTGAATGACAAAATACCCCCTCGAGTAATTTTATAAATTTGTGTTTGTAATCGCTCTCGCTCATACTCGAAACTTACCCTCATACTACAGTAGTCCCAATTCCTTTATCGACGGAGCTTAAGCAAGTCAAATGTACTGACGACGTCATAAAGAGCCCGTGACGTCACAATTAGGGTAAATGCAAGCATTGAGTGACGTCTGGCCAAAGTTAATAAACTCACTACTAAGGGTACTTCGAAGGGTTCTATTCTGTTTCTGTTTGAATTTATAATCTAATATTGTACGGTCTGTTTTTGAGCTGTTTGTTTTTGTTTCTGTTCGAAGACCTTTGACCTATGATAAGTGTTGGAGTCAATCTACAGTTTATTTCTTTAATAACGTTAACTGACATCTACGTGGTTGAAGTCCTTTCCTTTGTTTTGGTTGCAAACAAAACATATAGCAAAACATATTTCTTTTTATGATTTTGTCTAAACAATTCTTGATTTTTAAAGAGACTTTGGGGTCTCTTACGGATACAACAAATATTCTCTTTGTATTTTTTTTCCAAATATTTTTTTTGCTCCTTCCTTGGTTCCTTTCTAAAGAAGACAAAAATATTCATATTGTCATTTTTGGTAGCTTGTTGTTCAATAACGTTCACATATACATAGCAGAACATATTTTTTTTATGATTTTTTCTAAACAATTCTTTATTTTTAGACAGAACGGTTTCTCTTACGGATACAACAAATTTTATTGCTCCTTCTTTGGAATTTTACTTTCTTATGAAAACAAAACAATTAGAAAAATTGTCATTTTATGTAGCTTGTTGTTCGTGTAAAACATGATTTTGAAGGTATTGGGTTTTCCTAAATCTTCCTAAACACATGATAGAGACAGAGTTACCCTCTGGTTCAAAGTACTTTGTAGTTACATTTTCGAAGGAGGGGTTAATTTTGAGAAAGTGAGCAATAAGTGGAGTCATAAAGTTATAATGCTATAAATTTCATATGCTCGTTCGAGAGCCTCACGTGTTTTACGATGATGCTGATAATAATATAGCTATGTCTCTGAATATACGAGATTCTATATTGATAGGTATTTTCTGTATTTTCATGAATTGGCTTTTACAATAACGTTTTATATACCAACTTTTATGTGTCTTGTTTAGAAAGTGGGCCGGCCATATCTCGCAAAGAACCGATAACCACTGGGGTAAACGTGTTCTTGAGTGGAGACCGCGACTCGGCAGACGTAGTGTAGGACGCCCTCCGACCAAGTGGGATGATGATTTACAAAAGACTTCTGACAGATTCTGGATGCGGCAAGCTGAAGACAGGGCGCTATGGCGCTCATTAGGGGAGGCCTATGTCCAGCAGTGGACTAATATAGGCTCATGATGATGATGTTTAGAAAGTACCTACGTTGCATCTGATTGACCAAAGCATGCAAATATTTAGAGTAATATTTTGTATTAGGTAAATGGTTTAGAGAATTAACTATTTAACTAATAAATCATTAACTGCTTCACTCACTAACTGCTACTGTAATGGTACATACTTACTAATAATTTGTAATTTTGCTTTTAACATTTATCTCACTAAGATTTTCAAAGGACTTCGGTATCATATTATACATTTTAGGTGCTATACGGACTACCTTTTTTGTAACAGTGCAGTTTTGCGACTAGGCGTACAGAGTCTGTTGTTATCTCGTCTGTTACATTACCATGATTAAATGTTTTGAGTTTTCCATCATTAATGTCTTCTGTGTCAATAACCATGATAGATATCAAAGCTTTACAGCGGGAAATAGTACCATCTATGGCGCGCGAGATCCTACTACTTCGATCTTATAATAGAGTTGCAAACTTTCCCCTGTTTAGTCGTAGTTTATAACCCACGAATTAACTAGCTTAAACTTTAGTTACCTGCGCCTCGGTGAACCAGGATAATGAGCCAGGTAATTAGTTCCTGTTCCTTCTAGTTTGTGGGGCTGGATCTTCGCTGACAAATCTGGTTGAAGCTTTGGAATCTAGAATGTTTTAGTTTAGTCATTGTCGTTCGGAATAATAAAAAGAAAGAACAAAATTTGGCGTATTTTAAAAAACTATAAACCGATTTCAAATTCCGAATTTGAAGTAGTATTACAACCGGAACAATCGATAGCGCGATCTAATTTTTCAAGTGGTGACAAAGACAATTACCGAGTCTAGTTTAGTTTGTTTACGCACGTTGCCATGGACACCATTTGTCATCAGTGATTGTGAAAATTATCATGTGATGATGTTTTAGAAACGTTTTACGGCTATATTAGTTCCTCGAAGTCAAACTTTTATGAGACTACTTCAAAATCAACTTCTATACAACAAGGAATGAACATCAAAATCTATTACGAATTGGCAAAGATATCACCAAAAACTTTGTAGTTAGTCATTTTTCAAAAGTATTATGTGGTTTTTTATGCTAGGCGGGATACTAACACCTCGAGAATCGTTTTTGATATCAAAATTTCGGGATAATTCCCTTTACAATAGCAAAATAGTTTTTAAAATCAGTCAATAAGTGACGGAGAAATTGACATACGTACAAAAAAAATAACAGACAAACGAACACAGAACCTCTTCCTGAAGTTGATTAAAGAAGAAATAAGTAGAGAAAATAGAGTGAGAAACAATAATAGACAACAAGAAAAACATAACTAGCTAACGACACTTTCATTTTGATGTCTTCTAGTACGTACCTAGAAGTTCAAGTAGTCGAGGTCACGACGTGGTTCTGCTGAACGACTGCTAAATAAATTTGGTTGTACCTTTCCGTAATGAATTATTCTGTTGGTCTATCAGTTTGATTTTGCTGTGTCGGAATCCGTTTGACAACCAATTTTACTGCAATCACAGACACTAGTAATTGGAACTTGCCGCACTCAATTCGATCAACTTTAAAATTTCCAATCGGTAACTATGTAATTTAGAATAACTATGTGAGCCGTTCGAAATCCTCTGCAAAATTGCCGAGAATTCGCTCGTTCCCTAAATTAAGCAGTTGCAAATCGGATACGAATGAGAACGAGTAATCGGTTATACGTTATCGAGCGACCTATTTCCTACGTACTCGATTATCGCGCGTAATAATCGATTTTTCTTAATGAACTTTTTCATTCCTTCGCATTCACATTGATTGACAATACGCTTTTGCAAAGGAAAAACTTCAAACGACAGTCCTTCAACTTTGATAATATACCTACATTAAAATTTAAGTTGGGCTAGGCTGCCAAAGAAAAGTTGTAGCTGAAAGGTTCTGATCGGTACCTAAGCTAGAAAAGTAAGCTATTTTATTTTAGAAGGGATTAGTTTTGATTTTCGCATAAAATCACGCCTAACTGGCGTTACCCAGAACGTAACGCCAACGCTGATTTAAAAGCTTTCGAAACATGGATTTTCCGTCCGTAATAATAAGCCGATTACAGCATGTAAATATGAAATCTCTGAAAAAAAACATAATTAAATCCTAAGTAAACAAGTCTCAGAACCTTTCATCGGTAAATAAAGCTAATAAAAGTTGCCTTATACTCAGCGGATACCCATTTAATTGAACGAGCAAAAAACTCCCGTTGCTATGACAACGGGCGGAAATTAAACCTAGTTGACTCTCTACCTTTGTTTTGTTGCTCCAGGATTGGAATTCTTGGAAAAATCTAATTATTTTATATGACAGTACCGTACAATTGTTTATTTCGGATCAACGAGTTATACATAGTTTCAATTTGGGTTGTTATACGGCAAGATCTATTCAGAAGGATGTGCGTGTGGCTTAGAAATAGCACCACCCCAGCTCTTCTACCCCGTAGGTGTTGTAAGAGGCGACTAAGGGTCGGTACATAATAATATGTACATATGTAACGGAAACGTGTCGCGCGTATCATCGGTTGTGTCTATTCGGTTTAATATATCTGCCACATTACGCTTCTAGACAGTTTCTGCATTCAGCATCTAAACTCAAACGATCTCCGCTGATTACGCCTAGTCTGAATGAAATTACGTCGACCGACAATGCGTTGACGGAAATGAAACAGACGCTATACCTACACTCGACGCACTAACGCATCATCGAGTGAGTGTGAAAGGTTGTTTTATTAAATATTTGTCAGTTCTGGCGATAGGCGACGCATTTTTCGTCAAACATGTCCCGACCCCAAGGGACTATACCGGGAGGCGGGAACAGCGCCCCCTGCAGAACAGATCCTAAAGCGTGGGAATCATGGCATGCCTCCTAATAATAGGAGCGAATAGAATGCTTATCAGGAGAGGCCTAAGTCCGGCAGTGAGCAAAGTATAAACGTACCAATATGTACTTTTGGATTAAACTTTGATATTTATCATAAAAATCTTCGAAATATTAATTTATTATTACAATATTTCTCTTTGATAAAATGTTGTTAGCTAAAAGTTAATTTCACCTTTTTCCCTGAATAGGACCTTGTTTGCCCGTGTATTTAGGCTCATTGTTCTTTGTTTTTGTTTCAGGAAATAGCGTCTATTCTTATAAGCTTCGAAAGACATTGCGAATGGCAGTGCAAAGAAGTCAAGATTCGGTGAGTCCTAGTATAAAACACAAATACTAAATAACTTTAACACACAAACACAGAAGGTGATTTTAAGCTGTGTTCCAAAGAACATCTTTTCCCTCTTAACAAATAGTTTATATTCTATTTCATAATAAGATACTTTAGTAAGCTCTCTTAACAATGAAAAAATACAAACAAATTAGAACTATTGAAACAGCTAACTGCAGACTATTGCAAACAATCTAGAGGTAGGAGAGTAGGTCAACTGATGACGTTACATCGACGTAAGACGTAACCACAATATTTTATTTATAGCACCTTTCGAACTTTTTTTAATATTCTATAGAACTTCGTTTGACCCCAATCTCACCTGTTGGAAAGTGAAGATGTGGCCGACGATGTATCACGAAGGTCTAGATTCTAGAAGATACCTAAAAACGGAAATATAAAAGAACTTTTAATATGAATTTTAGTTTAGAGAGAGATCAATTTACTGAGAGACTGTCCGCGCCAGAACCAAATTGAATGTTTACCAGATACCTACAAATTTAATCGAACACCGACCATGTTGCTTTATGTTGTTGAACGTTTTAATTTCAATACAATGTAGGTCGCTAAATTTTACGAACGCAAATTGTTTCAATCTACGAGTACAACAGAATTTGTATCCGATATTCAGAACGTATCGGAAAACCGAACAAGATTCAACCGAATTCAAACCAAAATAAGAATACTTAAAGTTTAAATTAGTAAGTACGTTCACATCCGCATTTGAACAAAGGCATGTTCTTTGTTCTGAAAAAACTTGTACTTTCTTAAATCTAAATTACAAGGCGAATGCAAAATCGCGGGACAAAAAACTGTTCGAAACGAAACGAATTAAACTATCAGCCGAGGACTTTGCTTCTACAGGGTGACCCAAAATATTTAAAGCGGTTACTTAGGTACCGGTAATTATTGAGCTTTGAGGAAAAATGTTGGGGAAATTCCTATGTTCTAATTAGTTCGATTTTGGCCCGCTTGAGGCAAAATTGCTCGAAGCACGAGCTCTCCTAATTTTAACACAGTTTTTTTGATGAATTTTTACAATGATTAAATTTTAATTCTATCTGATCTTTATTGTGAGAAGAAAATGGGTGGTTAATGAAAATTATTAGGAGCTCAAGCATTAAATCAGAACACTGTTGAAACTTGTTGAACGCCAATAAATGCGATAAATACCCGTGAATATTGATTATTATAATTAACGGTATTATAAGGGTCTCCCTTACATGAACAGTATATCTATCCCACGCCACCCTGTACCCTAGTCTGTGACTGTACCTAATTTGGCGCCCCACGAGGGACCGGTTCCAACTTGTAACAACTTTAAGCAAATTAAAACTTTCTCAGTGACTACTGCGCTCTTTGTGCGCCTCTGAAATATTAACTCTTTATGGGCGCGCAATGTACTTTAAACATTACGCCGGATTTACACGATATCTGGGAAAGCCAAAAAAGTTCACTATTGGACGAGACGAAAATATTGAATACTGGACTGGATACGACGCTGCTTTATTTAAAACTTTTACAATAGGCCTGTGATCAGCAGACGTTCGTCCTCTCTTTTAAAATTCATGCATCATACGGCATCTTGAATCATCATCATCATTATCATCATAATTAGCCTATATTAGTCCACTTATGGACATAGGCCTCCCCTAATCATGAATATATCGCCATCTTGAATACCTTGTTGAATTATGGTTCTTTAATCTGAATAATATCATTTTACTTTTACAAACACAATCTGACACTATCGGATATATATATATATATATAGACTATACGGATGGCAGTTTAACATCTCACATACAATGACACTTGTTGGATCTAGTTGTTGTTTAGTTTTTTCTATAAACAAATACTAAAAACGTCAGAATTCAAAATCCTGCCACCCTTTTTTAATTTGATTGTGTTGTATAGGATTACATTTAATCATGTAGAAATTATTTTGAAAAACGTGTGTAAGCATTCTGCAAAGTTTGCGCACATCGTGTACGCCTGGCCTTAACCACGGTTTCGTACGTAAAAATTTAATATTGAGGTTGATCCTGAAAGTTTTCGTACGTGATCTAGTTAACCGGTTGATTTAATGCCGCGATGAGATTTCGCGGAGTTTGAACTTCTCTGGTTTCTTGAAAGAGTTATAACACTTGCACGTACCGTGCGTGCGGGGCCTAAGTTGATTAGTGGTTTTACATTTTAGGATATGTTTAATGCTTTTAAGATATCTTTTTTGTATATCTTTTTATCTTATCTTTATTTTATAATATCTTTTCTTACGTGAGCCTTAAGTCCGATTGGTATTTTTTAGATCGTATCAAAAATATGAAAAAATATGATATGCAAAAAAACGATGGGAAAAGAAAAGAAAGAACATTAAAAAGTGAAGAATTGCAGTAGTCATATAGCCTAATTAAGAATCTCCTGCTTTTTTTAAGTCGGTTAAAAATGGTTGCGTTTATTAACAGTATTTTGAGAATGATAAATAGGAACTCTATCTCTTTCTCTATTCATACTATAGTAACAAAAATAAAAAGATTATTCGATTCAATTCAATACGTTTATTTCAGACATCAATTAATATTAATAATAAATATAATACAAAAGTAACTTAGTGTCTATATATATGACTATTACATATCTATACGTTTGTCCATAACTAGATGACACCTAAAAAAATACCTATTTTTTCTTTTAAATCTTTAGCAAACAAAACTTCAAAAAACCTTATTCAAATCGGTCAAGCCGTTTTTGAGATTTAGTTAGACTAGTGAACACCAACAGATTTTGATTTATACAGATTGTAATCCGAGTTCGTACAAATTAATGATGAAGATTTCCTTTGAAACTCGCAGTTTTATTTACATCCGGAGCCGGGGCCGGGGCCGGGGCAAACAATTAGTCGTAATTAATACAGCTCCACAGCATTCGCAGTCCCGTTCAGAATTCAGACTCAAACAGCTCGATATGGGCTCATTTTCGCAGGGTTGTCAAAACTCGTATTTTTGGGTCTAGCATGAAACCCTGTTCAAAACGACATTAAAAATTTTCATAGACCTACTTTAGATACTTGTGTTATTTTAATTGTAATAATTTGTGTAAAAATGCAGGAGGTCATATTTTCACACCTTACAAATAACTACAGTAAACTGTAGGCATGCCATTCCCCGTTACCCAGAAACTGATTCGTAGCATCCTTTTTGAGATCTTTTTCGTAGAATCCTGAGTGAAGTGGCCGTCAGTGGCAGCCCTGTATTTGCAATAGGGCGGTAGATTTACGGGAAGGTGTGTAATGGCCAGTTTGATCTACTGCAACTGGGTTCGAGTGCTCATTTCCCGAATTTCAATGACTATACTACACGGCGTCCAACTGATCGATGGTTTCCGATAACTATACCTATTCACCTAATAAACGGTGAAACGGGAAAATATTCAAACTAGTTTTGGAAAGTGACGAATAGTTTAAGTCAATGGGGTTTTTGTGAAAGTGTGGCAAGCTGAAGACAGGGGATATTGGTAATAATAAGGGGAGTTCTATGCCCAGTTATGTGATAATAGAGAGAAGATAAGTGAATATTATTTTAAAATGACTTTAACAGTATTAATTCAAATCTTATGGATTCAGTCACAGTTGAAAAAAAACGTTCTAGAAAAAACGGTCAAGAAATACAAGACTAGTAATAAAACTAATAAAGACCCGGCTTTGTCGTAAGGTAGTCTTGATTTTTCTATCTATTCACCCCTATCAAAACATCGCCTCGAAATCATTAGTGTTATCAGCTCTGGGATATCGCAAAAACCGCTCAAGGCTTTTCTAAACCCTCAAACACACTCTTGAAGAGATAGATAGGTCTCGTACACACTAACAATTCCACACATCAATTGTGTACAGCAATGCTCGGCTTAAACGCTTTAATATCGCATCCCGTGCGTATTCTATCGCCTATCGGCAATTGAACGGCGACGTGCAAGATTTACGATATTGCCTATATTTCAGTCCATAATGGCTGCTTTGATCGAACTTGAGGTGTTCGATAGAGCTAAAATTTAGCTTTTGGATATAGCTGAAGTTGAAATTTGTGGGGACCTTATGATCGGTCCTTAAGTTGAGTAATGCGAGCCCAGGCTTGTAAAGACTGTCAACTCTTTTATCACACTAGTGCGGTGAGTCGACTCACATCGGGACGGGTCTATTTTTAGTTGATGGTACACAATGGTACAAGAGTTAAAGAGTTCGTTAATAGCTAATTCTACTTATCTAGGCTCTTTTGATTTTTTGATTCCATGTGTTTTAGCCAGTAACAATAAAAACTAGAGGAGAATACCTAATGAAAATAGTTTTCTGTGGTCCAATTATATTGTTCTTCATTTCATAGAATTTTCAGTAACTTTTATATTGGAAAAGCTGCATTTTTCGCGATAAATCCAAACTTGGAACGTTATAACCCCTCCCACAACTAGCACATTAAACAGAAAAATCGAATGACAAATGTACAAAACTCTACATTCGAGCTAGGAAATTGCGTTCTCCAAAACTAACTCAAACTATTCGGGGTCAAAAACTCATAAAACAGCAATAAGTTAGCTCTTGACATTCGGAACTTAAACAGTGATTATATAAACTGAAATTATACCCTTAACTGTGGGGGGTGACATAAATCTGGACATTATGGGGCGGCAGTAAACTGGATCGGCTATAACGTCGTCACGAATACGGCCTTTTATTCACGCACTCATTTGTGAGGATAATATTTTGTTTTGTTTATGGCTGAGACTTTGATAGATTGTCTTCAGAGGTCAGACGAAGTACTTTTGAAGTTAAAATTTCGTTAAACGCACTCTCTTAGAAGTCGTATCTGAACCGTCGCGCTCTAGTCAGTTACGTCAAATCTCGTTTAATCGGCCAGTCGTCATTAGCTGTCATGTAGTAAACATGACAGCTAATGGTCTTCTTACAAGAAGTATATCGTCTAAGGGCACGGTTACGTTACGTCGTAACGGTTAATTGATCGTTGGACAATTATTGTCTGTAGCTGTTCCCACTGTTGACACTGTCATAACAATCTACCGTCACTTAAAAAAAATCGTGGACGACAGAGACGACAGTTAATCTATCTGTCGTCACGACAAAGTGCGGACACGCCCTAAAAAGACAGAAGTGTTTTTTCGGATCCATACTCCATACTAACCTGTTTGTCTGTATAGCTACACAAGTGAACGGATCTTAATGAAAGTCAGGGACGTTGACGTTATCCCGGGGACGGATATAGGCTTCTTTTGACCCGGAAAGGCGTGTGCAAAATCACGAGCAGAAGCTAGTATCGTAGAAGTTTTTACTTCTGTCGTGTAGTCAAAAGCTCTTCTTTCAACGACAACGAAACAATCATAGCTCTCCATCTTGCACAGGCAGTTAATAGGAAAAGAGTCTGCGTGGAGTTGGGTGACCATTGCTTTCAAGCAGTTTAGCTCCCAGATCACGAATGCTGAGATGTTGCCTTCCGAAGCACTGTCTAGCGTCTCACGTTTTCCTTTTATTTTTCACCAAACATTTCAATTTGATTCACAACAGTGCTCTGAGGAAATTAAGTAATATCTCTTGGTAAGAATGTCCGGAGGTGTCTTTTCGCATTCTCTACACAAAATCAAACTTCATGAGAACGTACAGGTGATTTCGAATAGTTCATGTTTAAAAAATGAAAGTTTTCATTGATGCTAGGAAAGTACTCGTTAGTTTGATTTCATTACTATCAATAGGTATTTTTTAAGGCTACTAGACTCACCCTTTCCACTAATTGAAACTAATTTACAAAGAACCGTAACTAGAAGGATTACCCTTTAACGGACCCGAAATCACTACCATTAGAACAAACGGGTTCGATAAAATCATCAGCTATTAGCACCGACGGTCCATTGAGTCGGATCTCTCGATTAAATCACTCGTTTCTGGCTAAAATCATTCGATTAATGACTCGGCGAACGAGGCTCGGTATTTATCGGGACCGTGATCGAGGCGGAAGATTCGAGTTAATGCTGACAGATAGACGCTGCCTTCTAGTGTTACGTAATAGACCGAGTACGCGTATGTTACTTGTGACTTTTTATATTGATGACGTTTTAAAAACGGTTGGCAATGCTTTTGGTATGTCTACGTCACCAAGCATCACTTTCAGTTACATAATGTAGTGTACAGACCGGTGTAACGCGGCGTAATGTACTTACCATTCCCAGCGAACATCATACGTTACGGCATGTGCTCGTTGCTAGCGTCTTCTTTCCCCGCACTGACGAACGCTTGCTTTGTAACACATTACCTTTTCGTCCCGTATGTTATACGCCAGTCAGACTTTACAAAAGGCAGTTACTCATTATTTTACAGACAAACGGTGGGTATCTACTTATGTTCGATTATAACGAATCATTCATAATTTCTTCTGGTTTGCGCGTAGTGAAAACAGAATGAGTGACACACAAATGCATATAAATGGCGCAGCTGGTATCTACTCTTGAGCTTATAGATAGGATAGTTCTAGAAACTACTAACAGGCAGTATCAGTTCCATTTTAATTTAAACTATCGATCGTCCGCTTCGAATTTGCTTTTGTAATTTTGACACATTTCTCGACTGAATCAACCGAGCTAAAGCGACCGAAAAATATTCCTGATTGAGAGTTTTATTACTATCCAATCCTCGCTACACCATGACCTCGTCGGTCTGCGTGTTTCCTGTCGCCTGTTTATGAAAGCCTTTAGCTAATTCAAAACATGTGGAAATGCAATGTATTGTACCTGCAATGGTGGTATGTAAGTAAGTACGATGTTTTTATGTATAAATTATATTATGTAATGTTTTGATTTTGAGCCTATATTAGTCCACTGCTGGATATAGGCCTCCCCTAATGAGCGCCATAGCACCCTGCCCTGTCGCATCCAGCATCTGCCAACTGTATATCGCAAATCGTCATCCCACCTGGTCGGAATGCGTCCTACACTACGTTTGCCGAGTCGCAGCCTCCACGCAAGAACACGATTACACTTTTACGTTTGTGAACATGCAGCATCTAAATCAAAATACTCAGAGGCTCTTTTACGTATGACCAAATCAGAAATTAAAGAAAAAAGTTCAAAAATTTAAAATTCAATAACTTTATTTCATTAGGCTTACAAAATAAGCACTTAGACAAGTCAAATTTTATACATAAACAGTTTTATAGATTATCAAATAAGAAACAAAATGTCATTGATTTTGTTCGCTTCAATTTTTTGTCCACTAGTGGAAGAAGCGAAAAATAAACCACTAGTAAGTTTGTATAATGCTTAAAATGTAATACAATGTTATTCGCCTATCTAAGTCATAATATAATGTGATTAAGATACAGGTCAATATTTATATAAAACTAAGCTTAAGATTGTTCTCCTAAATTCATCATTTCATTTCATTCATCAGTTCATTTCTAAGTAAAAATATCTTATTGACATTATAGGTTCTGAAAGCAAAAAACAAATAAGTGCGATGTACCTACTACTAGAACGGCAATGAGATAAACATAGCCAAAATTTCCATATTTTTGCATCCTCTCGTCTCTCAGTACGAGTGGCACAATGAATTGGAAAGAGCGTCAACATGCGTCCTTAAAATTAATGTTCGCGAATGTACACAGACATTTGCCATGCACAAGCTGTTGCATATTCTGTAGCACGAGTCCTTCCCCGTTACATGCGAAAGATAATGTTATGAGATTGCATCGGTTTTAAGCTGAATATACACTACTACGAGCCGACAATGCAGGAGACGAAAATAAATAATAAATTCATCATCATCAGCCTATAATGGTCTACTGCTGGACATAGGCCTCTCTTCAGCTCTCTTCAGCTTGCCGCATCCAGAATCTGCTAAGAGTTTTCAACAAAGATTTCATCCAACTTAAAAATAATAAGTTTTTTCGGCTACCTCAGATCGTTTCGTTAGTTCCTGAAGATTCCTGAAAAACCAACCACGGTTTCTGGCCACCGTGGTTTATCATAACCCGACCTATCACTTATTTCCTAACGGTGTGGCCAACATTGCCGTCAAGGTGATAACGAAAGGTCAATAACTATTACATGGTCCCCTGACTTGATTTTATTGGCCTCGTTTTGTTGGAAGCAGGACTATAAATAGGGCACGTTCCTTGCGAACGTGATCTGTAAGAGTACATGGTGACTTGTTCTGTAAATGACCTACAATGCAACGAACCCCCTTCGTGCGGATTTTACTAGGTATTTAATTCTGCTAGTCAGCACACAAAAGAGAAGCTAATGGGATTTCTTGTTAAAAATCCCACTTACCGATGTAGATCAAGCCAGCCACGTTTTTGTGCCGTTTCCAAGATGCATTAAAAATAAACCCATCATAAAGTTAAGTTTACATAAAAGTTTGTGTTTATACAAAAAAGTAAACCAAAGCTTGTGCACACGAGTTTCCGAGATTCCCATAACAATTCATACGAACTACAAGTTTGCCGTCGGCCGGGCGGGCGCTTTGGTGAACCTACCCTGAGTCATATAGATCCCTTTTATGTTACTCTGTATGGTACCTAGTGAATGAAAGTACCTAAGATACTTCACTATGAGGTATTTTCAACCCTGTGGTAGTATTAGTAAGGTTAATATTTCACTTTATGGTACGGTTGATTTCGAAAGTCAGTTCTCGAGGATCGATATGGTTTTAGGTAACATATGAGTAAACATTTGTTTAGAGAATACAGCATGAAATAGTTTGAATTAAAACGAACCGTCGCTGATGAATCTATCTCAATCACAATGGCAAATTTTTCAAATCAATGGGTTTGATATTTAATATCTTAATTAATGAATACATATAAAAGAGACAGAATACCTTAGATAAGAGTAGGGAAGGTATTACGTCTATCCATTCTAGCGGCAAAAAAAACGTTTTGAAATATTATTAATAGGAAATTATACGTTTATTTACTCAAGTTTATGCTGCAAATATGTCTTGATAAACCAGCAAACAACATCATAAATTCAAAGCCACATAACATGCCATTCAAGACCATCTTACGAAATCTAAATTATGTCCCTACCCAATAAACCCAGTCTTCGCCAACTCAATTACAGACAAAAGCCATCGGTTCATAACAATAGGCTCTTTGTACCTGGTTATTTAATCCGATGTATTACAAGTCAATAAAACCGTTACCCGTTCACCGTTACCCATTGGAGGGTAAACTACCCCCATGTCGGCGATTACCCGGCTAACTAGCCCCCTTATTTATGGGCCTGGTTGTAGCCGGAATGGTTTCGTTAGGTTACTGTTACATCTTTGGAAGATCGGATGCTGGGATCGAGGTTTTGTTATACAGTTTTTCGATTTTTTATGCAGTTTTCGAGCATTGTTGTGAAGAAATACCTACATATTTGGATTGCTCTCCCAGTTTTCTTATAAACATCAAATTATGATTTATGCCACACTGCGCAGAAAGATAATTTAAGTTCAGATCCCTTTGGTTCTACTTAAAACATTAATATGGTGTGTTTAGCATCGTATCTGAACCAAAGTTGAATATTTTATGATTTTTTTTTGTTTTTGGCCGTTGGCCTTCGAAAGCAAGTAAAGTTTTTTGTTGCTTCACTAATTATAAAGCATACTTAATAGAGCATACTTATGAGACAAAATGTGTGCCTAATAACTTTATAAACGAAGCAGCTGAGTAATAATTAGCTGCAACATCGACAGTGTTATCAGATGTCAAGGTACGGAGGCTGAATCGGGTCGTGCATCAGCACAGAACCTTTGTCCCGTGACAAAGCCTGTCCAGCAGACCTCCGTGATAAGTGGCAGTCTTTTAATGGTCACAATAACTTGTGTATGAACTTGTGACCGGTGAAAAAAGCATTTGAATATGTAGAGGTGAAAAGAAAGATTTTTCTTCGTTACTTTTAGCACCGGAAAAACACGTATTTTGGCAGAACTTTAGATATCTTTGGATATATTTTTGATTTTATTTTTGTGTGTCAAGAAAACGAGTTCTTACCTACAAATAATAGAAGCGTATAGTTAACTTAGGCTGATGATAAAGAGTTTGACGGTGCTAGGGTCGTTTTCAGTAGAAGTAAATTTTGTACAGTTCTCTTTTCTACTGCCTCCGTTCTTTTCCGCTGTTTTCCGAAAATGTACACCAACTCTATCACACGGTACCGTAAGGTGAAGCAATACATATCAGAGCATACCAAGAATACCTAAATTTGCATTGAGGATATCACTTCTAAACCATTAGGCCGATGTATTATTAACTGCTATAGGTAATCTCCACTATGTATAGATACACAATTTTTTACAAATTCTTTTATTCCACAGATTCCTTTATTTTATAAAATGCAAGACGTCGGAAAGAAGCTGAAAAGCCACTAAAGTAAATAAAAGCAAAATTAGTATTCCCCACTATCTGAAATCAATTACGCGCGGACGCTTCTTGAATTTAATTGCTTCGGTGAGCGGCCCGCGCTTCGCATTTTAATAACTAGACCTAAGGCCGAGGGGAAATAGTTACTGATAGAAAATGGTTTTATTATTTTCTCTAACCAACTTTTTTGTTCCTGGTCTGGGTAGAGATAAAGTTTATCAGTCAACTGGTATCAGGAACACAAACTCTGTTTACTTCGGGACCAGGATGGTGCTGTGGGAAAAGGTTCAGTTTATTCATTTTTATTTTATTCTGGGTTGAATCTCTAGAAGTGCGAGTAGGAAAAAACCCAATAGCCCAAAGGAATTGGCCCAGGAGGGGAAAGAACAATAATAACTTTGTTTTTATTACATTTGAATGTAGGTAGGGATGCCTTTGCCTAGAAAGTCGATTATAATTATAATGTCTTTAGCCGATTTTGTTTAATTTGTAAATCAGTTTGTGTCTACTAAAAGCCAAAACATTAATCTGTATGCTTACATGAATCAAGCATGGACAATTCATTAATTGTTGTCTCAGATTTGAAAGTGTTAAAAACGACTAAATCATTTGAAAAAAAAAAACATGAAATATGCATGTTTCATAATTAACCAAAACATAGATTTTGATTCAGTTTCGTTAAGTTATTTTATTTGATGAACCAAATTGAAAGTGAGGGGAGTGCCGAGTCTATAATAATTTGCTCTTCCGGGAATCCGACGACCGTCGACGGAGCTCAGCGGCTAATAGATTCCAGACTATTTTGCTCATATTGATATTGGGAGATCGATTCGTTGAGACTGTATATTTTTTTATTCATTTGCATTGCAGCAAATTTTCAGAAATAGTAAGTTTTTGTATAGCATGTAATTTTCGAAACTTCAGGTCTAATTGCGAAAATTCTCGAGTAAAGAGGATGTCATGTCAAAATAAGCAGGATCCATAGCCATTTAATTTGACATTTCCAAGTAAAAAACATCCTCTTTTCAGTCCTATCGATCTATTTTTAAACAATTTTAATGGAAACGCTCCAGTCTCGAAACTTAAACTCAGATTATATTTTAATACATTTCTGTACTGTACGCTAAGTACATCCTTCACAATTAAATGAGAATCAGAAGGTAAAGTTGAGTAATTACAGGTCGAGTGTGACTTGTACTAATGACTCCTTTGACTAATGACCCTATTTTTAACACTGAATTCTTATACTTTTGATAATTTATGTAATGTTAACTTGATTCTGTCCGCGTTTTACGCTCATTACAACGGTAAGATGTTTAGTTCCCCTGGGTATGAATTTCTTGGCAAAATTTAGTTAGTCGTGAAAGGGAAACAGAGCAAGCTACTTTGACATATAGCAATTAATCAGTCAAAATACGCATTTATCATTTAAAATACGCATCAGAAAAAGATAATTTACCTTTTTCTATTTTAAATTCGATTTTTAAATGGTTTATATAAAAATTAACAGAAATTTTTCTTGGATTTTGAAAATAAAGACTTAATTTCAATGGTTTTTTCGTAAATTGATAGATTTCTTTAATTATGAAAATTTATGTGCGAAACGTCCACGTACGTACGCACGCACGTACTAAGAGCGCTCACAGGGCTTAAGTAGAATTTACAAGGTGGTTTCACTTATAATTGTCTGAGCATTAGCATTATCTTTATTTCAATTATAAAACTATCATAAGGGAGAATTCAAATTTTACTACACAAGGAATTGGGGTTTAAAGGCGCCTGAAAATTTAATTTTAGTGTACACTAAAGCTCCTGAAATAACGCTCAAGGTTCCGCAGGTCAAGGCATATAGGTTCTAATGCAAATTCTCGTAGCACCTGCTACGCCGTAGCTCGTAGCACCGTAGTGTCGTAATGCCGTAGCGATTTGCTACGAAGACTAATCGTTCAATTCTGATCAAGATGGAACGTTTTGTACTGAATTGTATTTGATGGTTATTGCATTTTAATGTTTCTATTTTGATTATGAAACAAAAATTCATCAGCATTCGTGTTCAGCCTTTTCGTATCCACTGTTGGGTATGAAGGTATCCTCTTTAACCAACCACTCCCTTAAAACGTTGCGGGCAAAATCAAGTAATTCCATAAGACATTGTAGAGTGAACATACGAGTAAGCATAACATATTTCCCTCGGATTATGTTGAGTGGTTATAGGTCATAGCTGTTATCGTGCATAGAACCCCTTTGCCATCTTTTTGCACTTCTAACGTTTAATAAAAGCCACCAACATTAAAAGAAATTAAAACAGAAAGTGCACTCATAGTGTCAAAGCTAACGACCGACAGTTGCACTCCCACACTTGACACGGCTATTCAACCTTATACAAGGAATATAACTTAGTTAGCTTGTAATCTAGCTAAGCAACCTCATATTAACATCAATGCATATCATGATTCATGGCCCACTTAGTGACAACTAAGTGGGAATTACCACTTATTACGGGAAGGGGTTTAAGTGACAGAACTATGAGTGAATGGTGGTTGGGAACAAGGGTGATGGTTATAATTATTTGTAGTATAAATGTGTCGTGATTGGCAGAGAAAACATAAATGTTAGCAATCACAGCAGAGATTAAAATATTGTAGTATTTAAATAATATGTGAATATTAAAAAGAACAGCAAACAGAACAGAATCACTTGTAACTTGATATTTACCATGGTTAATAATATTTTCTTAAATGACTTTAGTTTTAATTAATAAACCATGACATAAATCTTTAAATTAAATTCGTTATGATCCAACGAATTCATGTAAGTAACACTATCATTTACAATATAAACAAATCAAAAAATTCCACATCAAACGAAAACAAAGTTATCGAACCGAAAAAACACGGGTACACGCTTCATAATTTTCGTTTTATCGAAACTCAAAGCGCCTGAAAAAAGTTGATTTGAAAACTTCCACGGAAAAGCTCTACGTTCATAAAACTCGAGCTACAAACCTAATTTTCTTTTAAAAAGGTTAGAGAATCGTGCCAACTACGAGCATCATTAGAGACCTAAGAAAAGGTTTAGATATTTTATTATGTGCAACTGCGAGGTTCTTAGCTAGAAGGTTGCTTTATTTAGAAGTAACACAATTTTTTAAAATCTTTGTTTCTATTTCTAACGATTTTATTGTAAATCGTCCATCTTTATTCATTTTTAAATCTCCGTCAATTCAGAAGGTACAAAAGTACAGACAGTGGACGTTTTAAATATCAAATTATTATGTTTTTTACTACTAAGTAATAATAATAGTAAAAAGTGTATTTTAAAACCAGATTTTATAAGTTTTTAGTACATTGCATTGCCATGCAACGTGTCAATGCTGCCAGCATTCTGGGCACTCTGCCTTCTAGTGAAGGTTTAGATTTTTAGGAAATAGATATAAGTTTAAATACAAGTTGTAATGGTTTTATTCTGTTATTGTAATTTACTTAGTAAATTTATTTTGAAAAAAAGTATCATAATAATAACTTCTATATTATTAGGAATTGGCATAAAACCTAACATAAGAGCTCCATATCGATGAATCAAAAAAGTCAAAAGTACCTTTACTAACTTTATTTCTTTAAGCTTACAAAATAAGCACTTAGGCCAGTCAATTTTATTCATAAACAGCTTAGTAAATTGTTATTACTATCAAATAAGAAACAAAATGTTTTGATTTTGTTCCAAAGATGCGCACGCATTTTGTCCAATTCCTTCTGGAGCGAGTTCCACTTTTAATCAAGTTCCATTAAAAGTGGAACTTTCATGGACTTCATGTACTAAAACATTATTTGTATGCAACCGTAATACCAAAAGTTAGTTTACAATATTTAGCACGATAAAGGCCAAAAGAATCAAAGTTGTGGTACGAGCTGGTCCCAGAGAGGCGCATCGCATGCTGAACGCAATTAACGGAGCTATATCTCAGCTACGGTGTCAGAGAGCTTACATTGTGGCATTTTTTGGCGTTTGCCACAATACCAACACTATTTGAAGAACAGTTTTTTTCAAAACCGTTTTATAGTTCGAACAGTAAATTTTGTAACGTTATTGGAACGGTCATATTTGTAACTGAGCGTCCACTTCATCGTTCTAAGAAATAATTTGCCGAGCTATCACCAATGGTGGTTTTTTGGTCGATTTGACTATGAGGTTCAGTCGATGCGACTCAGTTCAGACTTACCATAACTCGTATATACTTCCGAATCACCTTAAAATATTTATATTGATTTGTAGCAGGTTATTTAATATATTTGGCTTGCCTTGTTGGCAAAATGTGTGTGTGGGACAATGTAGCATGTTAGGTTCGAGTGTTAGCGTTTTGCAACTTAAACTTTAGTAAGTTGGTTTGTCCATTATACTTATTTTCAATACACCTAATTTTCATGTATCACATTTTATACTATTGCTTCAAGATTATTCAGAGTGAGTAAAAATGTAATATTGGTTTCAGTTCGTCTAATAAACTATTAGACGAACGCTGACATGACGCTATGGCACTCATTAGGGGAGGCCTATGTCCAGCAGTGGACAACTAAAGGCTGATGATGATGATGATGAATAAACTTTTTGATTAAACTATGATCAAACAATTTTCACCAAACAAACTTCTATCACAAATCGAGGCCATAAACTTTTCTACCTTTGTACCACACAACGAAATCTGCCTTCATTTTAGTTTTGTTTCGTGTATTGGCTTCATAACTCTTTCAGTTCCTATTGAGTTATTTATTAGTTAAGAAATTTCTGACGCTAATGTTCACCCTTTTACACGAAAATTTATTGGGAGACAAAATATTTACATTCGAAAAGAAAGTTCACTAAGTTCCTAAGTTTGAACGATAGTTGGGTCAGAGTTCATTGTAATTTAAAGTTAGGGTGCGGTCTTACATAAAGCGAAAAGTCTTATTTATCATCTGATTGCAACATCAGCCCCGAGCTAAGCAGAGCTTGTGTTATGGGTACTATATAACTGATATAATAAGTATAATATATTACACAGATGGATATTTTTTATTATACATAAAAAATACACAGGATACGTAGAACAAATATTTGTGGGTCGAACAAATATTTGTCCCAAAGCGGGAATTGAACCCTCAGGTGGACCTTTGCCCGCCAAGCCACATCGGTCATCAAAAGATGCCATTACAAATTTAATTCAAATGAATAACAAAATAAACTAAAGTACTGACTGATAAAAGTCAAATAAAGTTAGTCGTTTCTAGCATGTAAAATTATCCAGTCTAAGTGCTTTTTTGTAAACCTAAAGAAAAAATGTTATTAACTTTTGACTCCTGAAAGCTCACTGGCTGCTTCATTACAAAGTAAAGTGCTACCATCAGCTAAAAATAGCAGTGTTTTTCCCTTGTTGCAAATCTTCTTTGTACGATCAAACTTTAATCCAGTAAGCGACATCACAAGTCGTTTGGGTACATAAGTATTCTGATTGGTGTACCAGTAAAATGTGACTTACTCGTAGTTAAAACTCCATAAAATAATAAAAAATAACAGGAAAAAGTGTAACGTCCTTCAGACACCAGAACCCTGAAAAACACTCCACTAAATACAAAGCACTAATAACTTTCGGCGAGGCTCCACAAAAAACAGATTAACAACATCTCGCTCATAAACCGGCAATTATACCTTGGAGCCACGCAGAACTACCATAAAAACTCGATCCGAACTCGTAACGCGGGAACTAATGACGAAGACCACGTTAAAATTGCAAACATGCAAATCCGATACGTTGATTTAGAGCAGCTAGTTCACTATCCGAAATTCGAGTAATGGCACGAAGTTAGAGATATTCACCGCAGTCTTGTGCATGCGAAAAAAAACAATATTTCTTCAAATGTCTTGTTTCGGAGACCAAGATCCACTTTGCTTCACGAGTTCACAGAAGCAAGTAAAGATGGGTAATGATCTTGGGCACGCTTCCGACTGGTATTAATATGGATCAGTTGAGCTACCTGTAGATTGTTTAAAATTGTTGTTTAAATTGTAAATACTAGTTTAAATTGAAAATACTAGTTTAATTTAATTCTATTATTTGATTGTGATTTTCTTTTTCTATTATAGCTACAATGTTAAATGTGGTAATTACGGTAAATTAAATTACAATTAAATTGGTACAAAAGCTTGAAATAAAATGTGCAAACCACACACTTTGAAACTAAATCTATCCCTGTTTTCATGTCAAAAGTGGCCTAGCTGTTTCTCCACACGCTGCTATCAATCTGCATATTTCCACAGCACGATAACTGTTTAATAAATCATCGGTTACCGCTAATTTCAGCGGTATTTTTCGGCTTTCACGGTAGCTATCTACAGCTATATCTTTGGATAGTTCGGAAATGATGAGCACAATAACACGCTACGTTAAATACCGAAGCTGAAAAATACGCTCGCTATTTATAAAATTTCAGTCTAGAAAACAAATACTTAAATTTCCTTAAAGAAAAGATACGGTAAGGATGAAATGTTTTCGAAAGAACAATTTCAAAGTTGTTATTTTATTCAGATAGATGGCATTATATAGATATGTAGGTACTCGTAGGGTATTGTTTGTACGAAATCAGCATTATTATTAGATAATAAATCAGTTAGTTTTCTATCCTTACCTGTTTACTGATATTAATAACTATGTACTACATGTATGTTGCTATACACATAATCATAAACTTACATACTTTGTAGTTCCGTTGCCTAAATCCGTCTAGTGAATACCTGGTGACCTGTAATACAGGTTCTTCGAACCTACTCCAGGCACCAGTCTTCACTAAACAGGTTTTGCCAACACCTTCCTATTAAAGTACATAATCTTGTAACCATTGCTAGTTGTCAAACCTTTTGTGAAGAGAAATAAATAAACATTTATTATTACTTACTTACAAGTAGGCTCACTTGCTGGAACCCATTGCTGAGTAAAACCCTCTTAGTTCTCATTCCACCATTAGCCTACAGGCCAACCACTGATTAGTTTTTTGGCAACGGTCAGATGAATTTAGATATTTTATCCGTATACAAGGTGTCCCCAAATAACTGCGATCCCCAAAACAGATGAAACTAAATCAAAAATGATCGACGAATATGTTTGAAAAAGTGGCTCTTTCTCACTAAATGGCAGTCATTTGAAATTTTGCTTTCGACGTGTGGTTACGCACTTATTTAATTCGCCATATCTGTTTAAGTGTTAGTCTCAACATTGGAACTTCTTCACAAATTTTCGAGTTCAGTGTATATTTTTTCAAAAGTTTAAAATTTAATCACAATACTATAGTTTATTAATTTTTTATTCATAGATAAAATTAGCAAAATTAGTTTATTAATTTTTTATTCATAGATAAAATTAGCAAGAGTAAATTAAAGTAACTTAACAGGATCAATGAGACTTATACTTAAAGAGTTATGACGAATTAAGTACAACCCACTACTCGTGAGAAGCAAAATTTGCAATGGCTGTTATTTAGTGAGGAGAGGTTCTGGCCACTTCTTCCAGCATATTTGTCAACATGTTTGACCTAATTTTACTTACTTTGGTGTGCAGACATTCAGGGAACACCCTGTTAAAACCTATATAAAAAATAATACTGATGTAATCGTTACATCCGACAAATCGTCGGAGGGAAGGTTCTTTAGCCGACTATTTGTCTGCTTTACAGAGATTAAAATGAGTAGGATTTGTCGGGATTTGCACCGAGCGGCCGCGGGCTCGGGCAGAGTGCGGGCGGTTGTCACTTTCATAACTTTAATGACCACAGAATATAATCTAAACTAATATATTATTTGGAAGTAACTGTCTGTCTGTCTGTTACCTGTGAAGAAATATGTGTGTATGTTTGTTGTGGTTTTGTGAACTTGTTTTCTTTGATGTTTTTGTATTAATGTAAGTATTTTCTTTTTAGTTTTAGATTTAATTTTGCAGGCCTTGACGAGGCAGAATGTATAGGATAAGCTACTTAATCATAAGACCTCATGTACCTACATTCCTGCAAAATAAATGATTATTATTATTATACCTTTTCACGCCTAAACAGGTGAACAGATTTTAATGTAATTTGGCAGGGAGGTAAATGGTATCCCCGGGACGTACTTAGGCTACTTGAAAAGCATGTAGCCGCGGGCCAACAACCTAGTAAAATGTTGGCCCATTGTCCTAAACTTGGGCAGGCTGTCAAATCTGTCATCTCAAAGGAGGTTTTCACATGACTCTTTTAACATGATGATGGACTATTAGGATGTTTGAGTAGATTACGAGTGGAGAGATGGAAGGGTGAGGAGTGAGACATATGTATTTAATCTGTTAAATACATATGTCTCACTCCTCACCCTTCCATCTCTCCATTGATTAAGATTTTAAAAAACCAGCCAAGTGTGAGTCGTACTCGCGCACGAAGGCTTCTGTACCATTACCAATAAAAGCCGCCCTATAAAAAAAAAAACAAAAAAAAAACGTTTGTTGTATCGGAGCCCGCTTAAATTAATTGGTATTTGTTGTTAAAGCGGCAATAGAAATACATCATCTGCAAAAATTTCAACTGTCTGACTATCACGGTTCATGAACCGTGATAGTTAGACAGTTGAAATTTTAGAACCGTAATAGTTGGACATCACAGACGAGCGAGACAGACGGACGGACAGCGGAGTCTTAGTTTAAGGGTCCCGTTTTATCCTTTGGGCACGGAACCCTAAAAATATAATATCGAAAAAAAAATACTCTGCTTTTTATGACAAGTTATAAAAAGTACAATTAAAACCTGAACGGGCCCAAATTGAAGATAACGATTTTGATACTCGTAATTTAAAACGTACGTATTCTTGACCATTTCTAATGCCTTCTTCTAAAGGGCATATTTGTTGCACCTATCCCTTAGTCCAGCCCCACCCCAACTTTCCCGCAAGTAGCAGTAAATTAATATCGCGACCCGCACTAATTAATATGTGCACAAGGATTTTTCGGTTCCAACACTGCGCTGTTTATTATTCATAATCTTGTTTACAAGGCGGATTACAGACGGCTTTTAGCTGACTCGTTTTGAGAAGTTATTCGCGAAAAATGAGATTTTGTTTGGTCTGAGTAAGCTTCACTGTACTGTATTTATGTATAAATAAAATAGTGTGTAGGATTAGGTTATGTATAAAGTTATCGAATTTGTAGTTTGTAATGTATGTTATTTGTTTGTAGTATGTAGTTAATACTTATGCACATAGATATTAACCCATGTGAAATCCAGTGATCCTATCCGTTTAAGGGTGTCGGGAAGAGATCGCTCTAGAGCAATAAGACCGTCAATTGTCGCTTAATCTATAGATACCGTATCCTTTTGTATATTATTTCGAAATTAAGTAGTACAATAAAGTATGTTTTCTATCTATCTGTACTTTATTTCAGGCAAAAAAAAAAGTGTACCTACAAAAAGTAACTTAAATAAGACCCATAGCGACACGTAAAGTTGCGTATAGAGTTGCAATGCGATAAAGGTAATGGTGCAACGTTGCAATGTTAATATTATGATCTCTATTGAGAGAGGGGTATTTATAAATACTTTACTATGTTTTTCTTTCTTGAAGAAAAATTAACAAGAAGTTATATAAGACTGTGTTGAATTCATAATTTTATTTAAACTTCCCTCGCAAGTTTTTGAACGCAAACTTTCTTCGGCGGCGTTATGTGAAAAGTTAATCGTGTTCAGGATGTTTTTTGTTTGAAAAATAGATTAGATAACCTTATTTATTATGTAAAGTAGCCTGACGTCCTACTTTATTGCAGTTTTGTTACAAATTGTGAAGGAAATTGGTGGTATTTTGAGTCATAAGTTTCTGAAACGGTGTGAACACGAAACAGCTTATTTTCAAAGTTTTTCACACTTAATGTAATTTTTGTGTCGATTTAATAGTAATTTTCATAATTTCTACACTGAAAAAAAATTAATTAGCAAAACGGAACGACTGAACTTTGCACGGGTTGTCATGGGCTTCCAAAAAAGGGCTATCCATGCCACCAATAACTGTGGTGTTCCGCGATCGTCCCACTCGTCTTGGCCTAGAGTAGTCCGAACACGGAAAATTAAATTTAAGGCACTGTTCCTCTTTCGTCCCATTTAAATTTTTTGACAGAAAAGTACCAAAAGTACTGTCGTCCAAACACTTCTCGTGCGTAATCTTGATTTACCACTATTGTTTCTAAGGTTTTTTTTAACTACTTAATGTCTTGCAGTTTCAATTGCAATGATATTTTCGAAATCAACATTGTAAAAAACATTACTCAACTACCAGTCACCTCGACCGAGAGTTTCACTGATCCGATTTTATTTATTCGCACAATAAAATCGATTGGGACGGCAATATTTCGCCTGACGTCATCCACATGCGTTATAGCACGGCAAAAACATGTCCGATTCATGGCTCAGCCAACTAATAAATTGTTGGAGCACACATAAATTGCTGGGATCTATGTTAGCCTGATTTTTTGTCGGTGTTTTGAAGGCAGGTGCTCTTCACGAGTTTAAACTGTCAACAATTGGGCGGATGGATCGTTTGTTGTTCGGGTTAGATCGCTCTGTTAGTGCCTAGTATCGCAGCGGTAGCAATTTTACATTGTTTTATTTACGGAATAGCGAGACAAACACAGCTATCGGAGAAGCGAGAGTCTAGTCCAACAAAATCTTTTTCCTTGCATATTTATATATACGGTGTCATTTTGTGAAAAGGATAGGCAAAGGATTTCCCGTTCATCGGAGCGGGACAGAGCAGAGCGGCGAGTGCAAAAATCCAGTATTTGCTTATTATTAAAAAAAAAAAATTCAAAAACAAAAACACACCGTGCTTTATATGCTGCTTGTTTACTGTAAGGCTTATTTTAAAGTATTTATTGAATAGCGACGATTTATTGTACAATTAAGAACGACTTTTGTTTTTTTTTCTATAGAGAAAATTGTATGTACTTTAAGAAGCACTAACTGGTATCCCCCTCACAGTACATTAATGTTGTGAGGGGGATACCAATTAGTGTATCGTATCTGTATCGTGTTTTCGAAACATGTTAACGTTCTAGCATCAATCCTGAACTATAACATATATTAATCTCAAAGTAAATACTTCAGTATTATGGAAGATATGATCACTGACGCTAAGCGATTTCAGGTAGGTATCATCGACTCTTAAACAACGGATGACCGATGATATGATATAATATACTTTCGTATCTTATTCTCTAGCAGCCAAAGTTTCCCAATAGCCAGCTAGACCGTTCTCGCACGAGATAAACAAGTAAAGCCGGCCACGCATACAGTAACGCCTTCTTATCTCTAGCCTTTTGTTAGAACATCTTCACCCGAAACCGCTCTGCTTTCTGCAGAAAATGTCAACTCCATCTTCGTAGAATTCCAGAAGCATTTATCAAGGCCATCTCTCCCGGCGGGGTAATTAGCGAATGCTGACGCTAGCTCTGACGATAAATAACGCTAGGTTTTGTTTGTTTGCCCTAAACACTTGAAATATTGGTGTTGGCGTATTGTCTTTTAAAAGATTTCCATTGTTTGCTATTCGGGGGTTTAATTGATCGTAAAAAGGCGTGAAGTATGTTCATCCTGATTTTTATATCCAAGTTAAAGCTAAGGATAACTCGAATTGCAAGGGCTACGCTAAGAGCATTTATAACATTAGGACATCTACTTATGGACTCAGTTCCTCAGCATCCACTGCTAGGTATGAGCCTCTTCTCTATTATCACATATTGTCCGTTCTCGTACCACTACCCTAACGAACATCATATAATTAATAATTTGTGCACAAGTAAACATTTTCGGCACAATGACACAAACAAAAACTGACGATTTTTGAGACAAAAATAAAATGAAATGATGTAGTCTGACCATTGGGCTGGTGGTCTGCCTTTAAATAATGTTATTTTTTCTTGTTACAGGCCAAAAAGCGGCTCGATGCTGCTGTACAGCCGGAAGAAAGTCCGCTACAGGAGGGACGGCTACTGCTGGAAGAAACGCAAGGATGGAAAGACTACGCGCGAAGACCACATGAAGCTGAAGGTCCAGGGTACAGAGGTCAGTAACTGTTTTATGAAACATAAAATGCTGGACAATTCACACAACATTATGTTCCAAGCAAAGTAGAGCTTGTGTTATGGTACTAGACAACTGATATATGCACAATACACTTGATAGATAAATATGTCACTTTGAAACGCAAATGACGCATATTATGTTTCATCCCATAATGTGGATGCCCGTGATCGATGACCGATGGTAAAAAATAACTTTAACATTTTTAAAAACAGAGGGCTATGCATTGTACACCAAATTCTTCTATATAAGTAGTTTACCTACAACACGATTTATCCGACTTTCTGCATTCAAAACCAGTGACGCGGTATGAAGCACTGATCTACATCTGCTCGTTGTATGGATTTCTCTACTAGAAGAAAGAGAAGAAGAAAAATATTTATTTTTACCCAAAAATACAAACAGACTTACATACTAGGTAGGTACCATTATTAAAGTTAAAAACTATACAAAGAACAAGAAAAACTAATAAAAAATAATAATAAAAATAGGGTAAAAAGGGTCCCCTCCTCAGCATGTGTAGCATTTGGCTAAGCCCAATGCTACGCTGGTTTTCAGGTAGTAGTACTAAAGTTCCTCTACCCGAATCATTAAACTTTTCCAATTATTAGCCTTGAGTGTTCATCACTGGTCTGGGCTAACCTTGCAAAGTACGAAATTTTTCAAGCAAACTTTAATAAAATTGTAAATAGCAAAAACTCGTTATAATGAGTAGAACCTTCCGTTTCGACACCCCAAAAAGAACCCTTCCACCTGTCTGACAGTCGGAGGGATGGTTGAAAGCAATCAAAGAAAACCAAATTGCGGTCGAAGGCCAAAAGCATCATGGAAATTAGTTTGCTATGAAAATAAGGCATAGAATGAAGGAATTCAGATTTTGCCGACAGCAATTCATAGCTATCTGTTAAGGTTTTAAATGAAAATTCGTACTGTTAAGTTTCGTTTCCGCCGGAATTTGTACCTGTTTGTGTGACCTGTGACTTGATTGATATTTGCCAATGGCAGTGCTTAAAAAAAAAACAAAAAACCTGTCATGATATAATGAACATCATAAAATCTATTTTATTAAGCAAACTTTAATCTCCACAGGAACCTCTTTAGAATTTTCATCATAAAAACCCCAGAAAACCCAACAGTAATTAAAAGAAAATTCATTTCGCCATTTTATTTTGACCTTCTCACACTTTATCCTTCCATTGCTACGCCTTACAACATTACTGAGTCGCTAATCTACATTTGAAATTAGCGCTTGTTGACTGGGCGTCTAGATTTCCTTCCTACGGCCATTTCTTTAATGAAAAACTGTTTTCGTACAGCGCATTGCTATTTTTACATGACCTTGACTTGATAAATGTTCTTTCTGGTTTTGATTTCCTGAAAGCAGTTGCTACGAAAGTAAACCTTTTAAAATACTATAAACTGATTTCTGTATTGAAAATAAACCAGCACCTTAAATGATTGAGTAATAAGTTATCTGGGTTATGCTTCACACAATCGCTAAGGTCAAAATAGGCTAGGGACACATCATCATTTTATTTATTAACTAGCTGACCCGTGCCCACTTCGTTGGGCGATAAACTTTTTTACTTGTGATGAAATTAAGTGTGTGTTTCGGTTAGTACTGAGTGCTAATAAAATAAAAATAAAATTAGCCTATAATTTCTACTAACTTATTTAACTATCTAATAAGGAACAAACTGTTTATGTTAACTCGTGCTAATTATGTACAAATTTTTATTTCTTGGTATAAATGAATTTGATTGTTAGTAGTCGCCGGTTTTGGCGTAGGCCTCCCTTAGTTCCTTCCAAGTTTGTCAGTCTCTGGCCTTTGTCATCCAGTTAGGACCAGCTCTCTTCATAAAGATGTCTTGCCATCTCTTCTCCGGCTAACCTCTGGGTCTCTTAATATTCCTTGGGATCCACTCTGTGTTTTTTTGGTACAACGGAGAGTAGAATCAGGAAGATTATTTTTCTCCCTGCACATGTGCTAATAAGTCTAATAGAAATATATGACACAATAGATTACTACACGGTCGCGGTTCCATACGTATACATGTCGTATTATCTCTTTAAGCATTCGTCCAAATTATATGCACTAAAAGGGGCAAATCTTTTGTTTTAAGCACTTGAGACAAAACCGACTAGGATTTCGTGGCTTAGTTGGTTAGAGCACACCCGTACTGAGAGTGGTGGCGCAGGTTTGAGTCCTGCCGAAATAAATCTTTGGGAACTTAGGTATTTAATTTCTTAGAGATTGTTAGCTTAGTCAACTTCAGACGCATAGACCTTTTGTCTGAACAAGCCAGGCACATCGAACTTTTATTGGAAATACTAGGCATTTGGCTACCAATACGTACTTACTCGAATAAAAATGTGAACATCTAGTTTAGATCTTAATGGAGTTTGCTATCCAAGAAATAACCTATTGAAGTTATTCTACAGACATCCCTGAGCAGAATATTGTGCTTCTATGGTGGCAAATTATGTGTCTGACACAAAACTGGCCTTGTAGATTACGATTATGAGATACTGTTTTTGACAAGATGCTTTATGATTCTAATCATTGTTTTGCGACGGGAACGGACCTCTTGTATGCTACCATAGTTCCACTAAGCCTTAGGAGGATTCAGCTTAGATGACCTGACTGTTTCTAGAAATATTTGTAGTAATAGGCCGCCCACAGCCCCGCCCCCACCCGATTCAATCCGGAAGTAGGCGGCGCCAAACCTCGTCTATTTGCACATTATCGTGAAGGAAAACAACGGTGATAATAAACAACGAAAGGCTAACGTCTTGACTTCTCATGGATAGGATAGGATTTAGAAAATAAAAGAATTACCTATCACTTTGATTTGTAATGAAGATAAATAGTATTTTTAACATTTATTAAATAAGATGGTGGCTAAGAAATACTCAGCGACAAAAAACCTGGCAGATCCACCGGCAAGATGGACAGACGGCATCGTCAGTATTAAAAAAAACTGGCACAAGATAGGATAGAGTTGTGAATTGCAGGGGAGCTATACCCATCAGTGGTTGATTTAATTGTAATCACTGGCTGACGGCGTTGTTTTCATGCACAAGCATTTCGAAGAAATTAATTTTTAATGTTTAGTTGAAATACTGAAAAGTATAGATATTGCCATTTTATTATTTTCAAATCTCATACATAGATAAATATTCATAATCAGGTTACGATTAATGCTAAACTACAAGCCTCACTCAGTTCATTTTTGTCTCAAAGGGATTTGACAATCTATTCTGTTTTTCATTAATCATTTGTTCTTATGATCACAAAACGGTTGGCAAGGCATCCGTGAGTCAAAATACCGTGAGTTCAGATTGTTGAATAAATAAATGGATCGCAGCAATTAAACTGAAACACGGCGCCCTAATTGGAACCAATAACTGCGCCTCCATAACACTAGTTTACATTTTTATATTGCGAGAAAGCGAAACAGATTTTAAAAGTTGATGATTTGTTTTGCAATTCAATTTCATTGTGAGTTTTGGCCGATAAATGCTGTAACACAGAACAAAACTATATTACTTTGTTTTTCTTAACGTTAAAAAAATTACAAAATTTTTAATTAATTCGTTCTCGATCGTTCGCAACAGTCTGCAGGTAGCTCAACTGTTTAAATTGTAAATACAAGTTCTAATTAGTTTCTGTTCTTTAACTGTATTTTTCTACGTAAATAAACGATTACCCATGCTATAGTCTATGAGCGAGCTCTTCCAGGTCATATTGGAATAATAGATTTTGGCATAATAATAAAGTTGTTCCCGGAACAACACATGAATGCTGCCGGTAGAAGCTAAAACAGAATGTTACATATGGCAAATAAACATCTTGAATCTGGAAATTACATATTTTTAATGAAAAAAGTGGGATACGTACGTACTTATTATAATCAACCTATTTGAGTACCTACCTTTCCTGCATAAGCTCCTAAGCAATCTACCTGAGCAAACGCACGAACAAAAGCTAGCATAAAATTTTCATTTCATCTTTATTGAAATTCTCCTATAAACGGACGACTGAATGGAGTGAGTGCTTTTCAAAAAGTTTGTTTACGACCGGGCTCGACGGTCCCAGTTAATGGTCAAACTAATAAATGAGTTAGTCGTCGGCAAATTTTATAGCTTTGAGGATATGAGACGTTATGTATAACTGCTATAGAACTTTCGATGGAGGATTCGATCGAGTTTCGAGCGTACCGGTATTTACGATCGCTACGCTAAGAAAATAGCCATATTTTTTAAAGATATTTGATTTGTTCGATCTTATTCAAGTATCAATAATATTGAATTGAAATGTTCATAGTAAACTATGAATAATCAGGGGCCACGGAATTGGCCCTGCCAAGTCGAGTAGACGGCCGCCACTGGGAACCCTTTTCTCGAACCATCTTAACGCACTTTTCAATTATCGATAGGTATCTTTGATACAAATGAAACCTAAGGTCTGAAAACTATTTCAGGTTTGAATTGACCCTAGCTTCGGGAAACCCATACCCAGCTGTGCGATTACGCAAAAGCTACCCATCCTTTATTCTATTCACATTTGAAAGCCCCTTGAATGGCCTCCGTAATTTGCAATTATATAGCGAAGGCCATGGAAATAGTTTTCAATAGGCCTTTGTAATGGCTTTCATGGCCATAGAAATGGTTTTCAAGGCCATTAAAATTAAATTTGGTAAAAATACCAACAACTTTTCAAACAAAATTTATGCAGTTTTATAATACATAGATTACCCATGACAAACATTTTCATAGTCATCTAAGAAATTAAGTAATATCCCGAAATTTTTTGATTTTGGTGGTACTACGGGATTTTATTAAACTTCTTAGAGATTGCCGAGAGCGAGGGCTTACGCACTATAATAACAAAAAACCTTACTATCATAGTCGTGTTCGACCGGTGCGTGTGGCCCATTACGCCCTTGAGACTCTGCACATCGCATCGCTTGGAAGTGGATGAGTTAACAGAAAGTAATGTGTCAATGTTTGCCAGTCCGATGACCTTAATATGAACGTTTCCATATCTCTAAGTCTTGTTTTGTAATATGAAAACTATAAGAATTAACTTATAACAGAAATGCAATTCCCACCAGAGCGCAGTATATTACTGTAGGTGAGTAGCGCGACAGTGTTTTGTGGGCACTAAGCCGCTTGGAATTATGCCAGTAGTGTGGTGAAAAGGAGGAGCGCGCGCGACCTTGCGGGCTGGCAAGCTGGCTGCCAGATGCTGGTCGGTGTTATTTTTCAATGACGTTTGGTTGAGGGTTGGACAAGCTTAAGAAATATGCTTATCAAAACAGTTGGGACTTTGATTCTTTAGAGGCGGTTATATCTAGCCGCACGGGCATTGTAAGGAAACTTGCTTCTTGTTGAATCACAGTATATTATGTAACTTAGTTTGATGTTTCAATTAAAGATACCAAAAAGATACGAATAATTGGGTGTTTTTTTTTATTTTATTTGTTTACACAATAGAATCGTGATTGTTGTTGTGATTCAATTGTGTAAAAAAATAAAAAACTTTGAATTTTCACTGCTAAAATATGTAGGTCCATATTTCTAAAATTATTATAGGCGTTTTGCCACGGCGTGTGTGTGTGTGTGACATGAAGTCAGGTCTGATCTGTCAATGTCAGAAAAGTGGACATAAGCCTAAATTTTGTCGAGTAAAATTACACACAGCAAAAAGTAGGAACGAGTTGCTCTTTTATTAAATTTAATTATTTGTCACGACCTTCCCCACGGAATAAATTGGGTAAAATAATTTGCTATATTTTTCTTTCGGTAATGTATTAACATTAATAATCGATTAATAATATAATCGATAATATAAAAATGTATACATATCTATGCAAATACCCTATTATGGATCAGATTCTTTTAAATCGCTCTCTCCTTCCCCCGCTACCGCCTACAACTTGCCACCCGTTAACAAGAGGCACGCAACACCGTCACTTGTTTATGTGCAAAAACTACAACGTAAACTGTACCAAGTTTAGTCTTTGAAGATTATGTTGTACCGGCGCATTAGATAACTCGCGCGTAGAGTTAGTGAGGTGGCCTTAAATACTGCTGCTGGTGGGCCAGGGACGGGCTTGGGTTTAAACACCTAGTGCTATTGTGGTGAGGCTAGCTGTACCTAAAACTGATTAATTTTGGGGTCCATTCACATATAGCCGATCGCAAAACTTTGTTAAGATGTCAGAACTGACAGCCTGTATATGTATAAGCCTAAGCTTCATTGCATCACAAAAATTAAAGCCCTGCAACTTCTCTTTTTACTGTACTTTCATTGACTAAGCACTCTTCGGTATTACGCGCTAGCTTCCAAATCATGGACCGAACAATCGCTTTGACTCAAAAGCTTTGTAATTAAAATCTGATTTGCCCTGGTATTTTCCTGAACACGTTTCTCGTTTTCCTGAAAGCAACTACCGAATACTAAAGGTACAGGTAAGGTATTAGTAATAATTCGGTAGTAATTTATAATTTAGGTTTACTTTTATTTTTACTACACCATGGAGATTAACAACTTTGTTTTTGACTATTAAATATTTATCTTTCTAATAAAGTATGTATCTTCTATATAACAGAGATATGCTCTACCTTCTCTAAATTTAAAAAAAGTAAAGTTATACCGTTGGTCATACGAAGCCTCGTAAAGAGTCAAAAGTCAATAACTTTATTTCTTTAGGCTTACAAAAAAGCACTTAGACTAGTCAAATTTTATACATAAACAGCTTTAGAAATAGTAATTATCAAACAAGGAACAAAATGTTATTGATTTTGTTGCGCTTCAATTTTTGTCCACTAGTGGAAAAAGCGAAAAATAAACCACTAAAGACCTTTTAAAAGCTAAATTAACTATTTTATTAATATTATTAACTTCGTGTAATTCCAACAAATTCTCGCTTCGTTGCGCACTCTGAATGGAGTTTATTTCAACAATTGAACGAAAAATACTCCCTATTCACGAAATATGAGTTGATGACTCATAAATGTTGTTAAAATCAGTGTGGCAAATATTTTTATTTCATACTTCCATAAAACTGATCTTGTTTTCATAAAATGCTTATAATTTAATGTAATAGATTTTTAATATACCCCCTTGCATTTTCTTGTTTCTTCCCATAGTTCTACAGTCGTAAAATTTAAATCTGATAAGATAGATTTGGCAAAATACACCGATTGTAAAAGTGAAAACTTTTGATCTCGCTCTATTCTGGGACCCTACTTCGAGGCAACAACTTCAATCTAAAAAGAAACGACTCCGCAATTTTATCATTGAAATAGTGGAAATTCTCCTCCTCCTCCTCGATGTATTGTTCCAAATGCATCGAAATCGTTGATGGTAGTCAGGGCCAGTTTACAGTCTAGTACTTAAGTCTAGCCTGCGCTGTCGTGTTCCGCTTGAATTTACGAGTTTTATATGGCAAGGGGAGTTTCGTAAATTACTACACGTCAGCTGATTCGCAAAAAACATGCTGGGACAGCAAATGCGTGCTGGACTCTGGACTTGGATGGTTTAGATAACGAGAATCAAGCTTAAGAGATAGAATCAAATACTCAGAAGAATTTAATTTAGAAATGTTTTTCCGATTCAAGGCATATGAAAAAGAAGTAGTTTGTGTTGTGGGTATTAGAATTATTGCAAACTAGCTTCTGCCTAGGGCTTCGCACGCGTTGTTACGGGAAGGACTAATTTTCGTATAAAAATAAGAATATTCCCGTAAATCTCCCATACGAATTTGATGTTTTACCTGGACAAAAAGTGGCCTATGCTACTTTCCATCCTTTCAACTAACTTTATGCCAAAAATGTAAAACAAAAATCAAGTCGATTGATTGCTTAGTTAGAGCGTTAAAGAAAGACAAACAAAGAAACACACTTTCGCATTCTAAATATTATTAAGGATTGTATATCCATTATATTAGAGTAGGGTTCAGTTATATCTGTACAGTAGCGTACCTATTACTGAGACATGGCAGATTAATAAAGTTCCACCATCAATCAGACACTTTCGATAAACTAACGAAGCGCCAAGCTTTAACCTACGCGTCGAGATTACGCATGCTTTATGGTCAGTCGGTGCAAACTGCCCATCTGCCAGAAATACGGCCCAATATATCGAAGGTCTTTCCATAGGCCACATGTCAAAACAAAGATTAAAAGGTTAAAAGTCCTTTGTCTGCTTCGATGGGTAAAGAAGGTACGAGTATATTGCCATTAACTTTCCAGAACTGAAAAGTCTTTTGATTACCTATTCGGGCAAAAGAGGTATAGTGCTACAAACTTATGTCTGTTTAGTTTTTATTATTAGCGTTGATAACTAAAATTAAAAAGTACATAAAGATTATTATTTATGTAGGGACTTTACTGGTAAGCCCGAACTTCAAAATCTATAAAAACACGGAACAGGTGTTTAATTATTTTCAACTTATATTTCCGAATAGCGGAGGCCGTTGTCTATATACCTAATAAACTAGAGGTTTTAAAAATTTCGATGCGGAACCCTTGAGAAATAAGTCGCGGATGAGTTGTCCACTTCACATTTGGATTTGGGTACAACTCATCCGAATCAAAAACCGAGCGAATTTTCATTCAGATGAGTTGTACTCATAACAAAAAGTGAAGTGGACAATTATTAAATAAATAAATTAAAAGTCAGTAGGTTCCGATTTCCTGGACCATGGCAGTCATGCTACGAACGGGGTGTATCTAATTTTTGGTTGCTACGAGATATGCTACGTCGTAGCGTAGTGCTACAAGAGTGCTACGAGAAATATAAATGGTCCGGGACCTTGTTCTTGCCATCTTATGAGCATTTCATATAAACGACAGAATAACTAGGTATGCTGGGTGTTCAAAGAATCCTTGCACAATTTTTGACCATACACTGTCATCTTATAAAGCCACCCTGTATAGTGTTATACTAAGCTGCAACCGTTATACATAAAAAAACAAAAGCACTTAATAAGCGACGCTCGTCTTAAATCTCACCTTTCTTTCTAAAACCAACGCCATTCAACTAATTGATCCCGAGCATTGCCAACGAGCAAGCAAAATTAAAAGCAAACGAATCACCCAATCAAAAACACTTAGCATTTTGAGAGTCTTACGCCGAAACATTTGTTTTGGTCGCAATAATAGTTAACCCTGGCTCTCTTCCAAAACACCTTTTGCGTATAAAATACACTTTATTACAACTAGATAAGGTTGAGGTTTTTCGTTGGGCATCTTGAACAGTGTAAATTGAACTTTATTGCGTTAAGATAGGATTGATAGTTTGTGGGTTTTGTTTTTTAAATTTGATCACGCTTATTAGCCCTAATGGGTGAATAGTGAAGTAAAACGACGTTCGTTGGAATAAAATGGTTGAGTGTTTTTTTTAAGGAAGACGACGTTCTCTGGAATATTAAATAAAATTGTATTTATTACTCACCTGTAAATTAATCGATTAATACATATAAATACCGACTCTAGTTTAGATAAATTACATTTAAAACAATGAATTTTTCTAACTTTGCCCGTAATTTTATGATCACAAGCTATTCGGAGACGATAATAATAATAACAAACCTTTCGGTTCGGAGACGATATAAGATTAGAAATAGTTATACAAATTCTCTACTTCCCATAAAAAAAACACTTGGACATAGATTTAGTTATTTTTAGTGAGAAAAATGTAGACTTTGATAATGGTTTTATGTTGGGGGTGCATCTAATAAACAATTAGAGGAATCTTTGAGATCTTTATAGAGCAGGTCATTTTGTGTCGCTTCGTTACCCTCTCTGGGAATTTTGCTATAGATCGCAAAGTGCCGCGCGCGCACTGAATAATACATACAGTATAGCTTTTGGTCATGTGTGGTGCGAGTGATAGCGAGAATAGATTGAGTGAACTTAAGGCATGCAAGCGTGCTTTTCCTTTATTTTAACAGTGGGATGAGTTCTTTATCGACCGTGGGCCAACTGGCTCGGGATTGTGAAACTTTAGAATATTTCCGACTTAGGGGGTTTAGTGCAGTTGTAATTTTTGGTAGTGATTAAGTGGAATCCAATCTAAGGTCGAAGCAACGCGTGGCCCGAGATCTGGTGAGTATCTGGCTCAGCGCATCAGCATTGCCATACAGACGGGCCATGTAGCCAGCGTCTTGAGGACGCTTCCTACTGGTATTGATGAGCTATCTGTAGATTGTTTGCAATGGTATGCAGTTAGCTCAATTGTTACAATAATAATTGTAAATACTGATAGTTATAATGTTTCTATTATTTTATTGTAATTTTCTATACTCTTGAGTAACGTTACGGTGCCTATGCCTTTTGTTTTTATTTCACCAGATATTCTGCATTTGAAATTATTTATTTTCAGTTAGATATTTCCGAAGATACGCTAGTACCTTGTCCCGCGTCACACAGGCTTTTCGCAGTAAACGAAGTTAAGTCAGGTGCCAATTCTAGACAAGGTTGGTTACCCTTGTTTTACGATACGCCTGCCTTGCCGGAGTGGACCTTCTGTCATAATTGCATTCGATGCACCAGGGAAATACATCTGGCTTGTAAATCTTTTGATGTCGAAACCAATAAGATTTTACTTTGCTTATGAATAAATGAAACTGGATGTAGAAGCTAGATACAGAGAGACTGCATGAATAATATAATTATTTTCATTAGTTTTGGTTGCATGGAGGATATGTATTGAGATTATGTATGAGCTACGTATTGGAAGGTGTGTTATTCTCGCGCGGGAACCGGTGCCCGGACAAATCCGACAGTAAATGAAGTTTCCGTGAGACTCTCGTACAGACGTTCAAACTCTACTGACATGGAAGTTTGAATAACTTACCTACATTTTAATAAATGCGATAGTAACGTACGCTATACCCGTTGACTGTATCTTGAAGTTCCCATATGTTTTACTCCCGGAGCAAGAGTGTAACGTATCTGGTCTGTCTTGACTCGAGAGATTTTTTTATGGACTATTCACACAGCATCATCTAACCACAAGCAAAGCAGAGCTTGTGCTATGGGTACTTATTATCTGATATATTTAATACAGTACACTACATATGTAGATACATACATATTTTTATTATGTTATACATAGAAAACATCCAGAATATCTGGAAAATATCTGCAGATCGTACAAACACTGAACCTGCAACCTCCTGCGTCTCAGGCGGATCTTCGGCCGCCGCACCCCAGAGGGCGTCAAAAAAATACTTTTTTCTGTGTGTTATTAACAACTCCAATCTGACTGCTACATGCGAGGTTATTATGGCAAAACCCCATTTTTCGGAGGAGGTATGTGCAGGACTTTATGTGTTCTGACGAGGTTGTTCTCGACCAGAATTGTACACCCCAAATATATAGACCATTAAATGTGTATATTTGTCCACAGTGCATCTACGGGTGCTACGTGCACTCTGCCATCCTGCCCACCTTCCACAGACGCTGCTACTGGCTCTTACAAGTAAGTCGGTATTTTACGAACGAATAGAACGATATTAATTTAAAGGATTAGGAGCTCATCAAAAATGGTCCACAAGGTTATTGGAACCACGTGGCTGATGTACCTTTTTCGCTCTAACGAATAACAAAGAATGAAAATATCTTTAATGTTGAAATAACAGCTCATGTACAGATTTCCTGCGGTCTCCACACTAGGCAAAGCCTGTATCGCGGTGACCAGAACATCCGTATGGCATTTGTTTAAGTGTGATAATATCCAGAGCTCACCTTCGTGTAGGTATAAATGTACTATGTTTTATCCTTAGCAGATTACATTGTTCCTCTTAGAATTAAATTCGATGTTTACTAAACTTTATAAACTTAGCCTAGTACTACATTTACAGTTGAACCATCATTGCGTAAAAAGTCTCCGCTCAATTTACTATTTGCGTCTCTGTTTATTAGTTCCTTCCTGAATACCAAAATAATTATGGTTTTCCGATGTACCTAATCGAAAGGCCTAGATTTGCTTGGAGCTCTTACAAATATTTTTTTCTTTAGTGTCTCTTTATTTTGAGATGGCTTTATAATTTTCAATGATGATTCCAACGTCGTACTAAATATCAATAGACGTGGGTATGTACACAAGCAATCTCCCGAAAGCAAAAGACATTTTTCAGCGTTCAGTCCGCGTATTCCAGCTATCTTGAAACACGTCTCTGAAACCGAACCGAATTGATGAAACCGCGAGTGTAGCTCATGGGATTCAGTTAGATCACTCGAGTATACAAAACACATTGAAATAATGACTTCCGACAGATTTGCTAATCCACGTGGTACCAAAACCTGTAATCACACAACATATACATATATCTAGGCTAAGAAATTGAAGTTGGTGATTTACAAAAAAATATTCGCATGTTAATTTTTGACTTTTTCTTGATACATGATTTTCTTACTAGGAGAAAAGTTGAACAGGTCAATTTCTACTCCGGTAGTTACATATCATAAGATTATTTAGGACTCGGTGTATGAAGTAAAGTAAGATCCTTTTCAAGAAACTTAATTGTGTACAAGCTTTGCTTATCTTAGCAAGTATCGGAATAGGAAGTTTCCAATTCAATATTTGTGAAATATTTTCACTTGGCTGGTAGAAATATTAATAGAATTTATTCAGGCTATCGGACTTTTACTCAAAATATTACGGTATTAAACATTTAGGAAATTGGTTTTGGTTTACTTTTATCGAAATAAAATGTTCATTTATCTCGTGCTTCGATTTAAATATCAACAAAATTTTAAAAGTAAGTTTGTGTTGAATATTTGAAAGTATTTTGGACCGAACGAGAACTATTGGTTTTATTAATTAAGAAATGCTTATCACCACCGCATTTCTTGCAATATAATTTTCCGGATCTTTCAGCAGGCTCCTTACTGTTTGGCTCGAATAAATCTGCGTTCACTTCATGAGCTTTGCATTATAACACTAACTTATCAGCTCACTTCCCCGAAACAAGGGAGGTTTCGCTTTTTATTTCGGCCATTTTTGAAAAGTGTTACTCTTTTTTTTGTTTCAAGTTCTATTGTGTTAATAAACGGTAATAAACCACTAAAGTACAAACATTTTAATCAAGCGATAAGTGTCCTAAAATTGCATTTAAAATTTATACATTCAAGTTGCGAGCGTAACTTGACGAAGACGTTAGACGCAGAGGACGCCATATGCCGCTCTGTGATCATGACGTCAGTTGGATGTGAGACCTCAACAAATGCGCTGATGTTGCTGATGACAGTTGATACTTTTTAATTTGCCTACACAGCTGTATGACATAACAACATTGCGCCTACTATTTAATGGTGTTTAAAAACAGATTAACAGATAAAAAAAACTGAAAACTTTGAATTGAATTTTAAAATTTATTCTGTTTTTTTATGAACTAAAACGAACATTTTCCGACTGCTTTTTGCCTAAGCTATCTAAATAATATAATATGAATATTATTTTTTTCTCGTATAGAATAAAATACCCCATTACCACGCTTTGCAAGAGAATTGGTGATTGCTGTAGAGATAAAAATACACAGAAAGAAAGCGCTACCCTTCCTGTTAGATTCCCTAAGTTGGACCTTACATCAGCTACGAGCTGAGTGAGAGGGTCGATTTAAGCTGCTCATCGAAATTCCTCCAAGTAAATACCTAAAAAATACCATAGGACTACTTTCAAGTATCAAGTAACTTATTTCCTTCCCCCATTTCGGGGTAAACATCAAGTTATTAACACAAACAGGTCAGTTTCGTTACAACGCGCAGTAACGGGAATGAGGGTTTAAACTTTAATGCGCGAGTTTCATTAGCGCGAGCTATGAGATGAGCTAGTTTTATGGAGATTCTAGAGATTTATGGGGATTATGATAATTAGTGTTCATTTACACTTGGGGGAATCCATCATCGACATCACCAGCCTATGCTAGAGTGCCACAACTTTACTGCTGTACGAAGGCAGGCCCATATAAATGCCATGTTTTCAGCTAGCCACATTATGCATCTCTGCCCATGCCTGTCTTTCGTAGATCATCATCTCACCTGATCACATGGCCACAGGACTCGGGGGATATTTATCCCCATTTTATAACGTACCGTAGAAGTGATAGGCAAATATACAGGGTGTTTAGTGGAACGAAAGCTGATGGCCCAGACTTACATCTATGCATCATTTCAAAAAGATCAGTTTCGTAGATTCGTGAAGAAGTAACAAACATCCATCCATCCAAACTTTAGTTTAATATAAGTGTAATAGGGTGATTGGTCCCCATTTCTGAATATAATCGATTAATTGAAGTGCACAAACCCCTCGTACCACGAAAGCCTTCAACAAATATTTACCGAACCATTATAAAATGACATTTGCGAAATGCCGTCCGTGCAGCGGTAATTGAATTTCTGAACGATGCCGTCGCGTAACAGGTGTCGATCGGCACATGTATCGGACAAATTAGTTTGGGACCTTTCTAATTATTTACAAAACCATAGTAAACATTGAGAGAGATTTCTAGTTTTTTTAGTGCCTGGGAAACTTAAGAATTCACCCGTCTTGTCTTGAGGTCTTACATTTTTGGTATGTACATAAAATTTCGTAGCTAGCTACCAAATCTGGCTACGAGGTGGGACTAAAGGAATTAAACTCTTACTTAATACCATTTAAAATCTTACATAATATTTTACCAAGACATTAAGCTTAGCCTCTTTTGTCGTTGGTTGCCACACCGACTATCGTTTGGATCTTTAAATAAAAGTGCACGCTATCGAGATCCAAAGTCACTCCTTTTAGGCTAAGTACACATAGTTGAGACCATTTCTATTAATAGTGGTGCTCAACATATTATTTTTACAAAAATTGTCAAAATAGTTCATTTTCAATTTTTCTGGTCATTACCTTCTAATCAGCACCAACGTCCACTGCTTTCAATCCATCCCCTTTGATGGGGGGTTTTAGGACGATATAAAATGTCGTCACAACAATGTATAACTTTTTTTTTAGAAAAGCAATAATTATCATATAGTTTTGTCTTATTTTTGTGTTTTTATTGTTTGTATTTAAATAATAATTAATTTTTTTTAATTAATTAGTGTAATTGGCAATCGCAGCCGTTTTAATTAAATAAATAAATGACTAAATGACTTCACATAATCACCATAGTTGGCAGTGTCTATTATCTATTGAGCATTTACTTGGTAATCATAGATAGATACTCAACTCAACAGCCTATAATGGTCCACTGCTGGACGCAGGCCTCCACCTGATCATCGCCTTATTGGTTTTTATCTCATGGGGGGTAATGCTTATAATCCCCACGCTGAGCATGCGGGTTGGGGATCGCAGTTTGGTGGTATATCTATTTTGCAAGAGGCACTGCTGCACACACACCAGTTTATGTCCCTTAGTCGCGTCTTACGACACCACAGGAAGAGTTGGGGTAGTGCAAATTCTAAGCCGGTACCACACGGTTGTAGATACATATATAATACTTTATTGTACCACGCAAACACAAAAAACAGTACAGAAATAAATGCTGGAAGAAATCGCTATGAGCGATCACTTCCTCTTTTTGGGATGGACTGGACATGTAAGAACAAGAAAGACGGTGGCCCATGGGAAAATAATACAAGAATTCTTACACTACATACTACACTACACCTACTTTAATACCTACTTAACCTACAAACATTAAAGTAAAGTTACTAATACATAAAAATAGAGTTAAAGTAATCATGTAAGTTCTTGTTCCATCTTCTTGTAACGGAATATGAAATGATATGTTTTACCCGCGATTTTATTCAGGTCTGAATCTTCCGATGAATTGAAATGACTCGAGATGAGAGCTCTGCCAAGAAACCGTCAGCCGATATGAAACAGAAAAAGACGAAAAGTGTTTTTATCTTTGTCTGTCTAAAATAAAAGAGGATAGTTTTGCAAAGTATCTATGTAATATCAGTAGGCCTATATTTTTAAAATAAAAGAGGCCTACTGTAATATCAGTAGGCCTATATTTTTAAAATAAAAGAGGCCTACTGTAATATCAGTAGGCCTATATTTTTAAAATAAAAGAGGCCTACTGTAATATCAGTAGGCCTATATTTTTAAAATAAAAGAGGCCTACTGTAATATCAGTAGGCCTATATTTTTAAAATAAAAGAGGCCTACTGTAATATCAGTAGGCCTATATTTTTAAAATAAAAGAGGATAGTTTTGCAAGTATCTATGTAATATCAGTAGGCCTATATTTTTAAAATAAAAGAGGCCTACTGTAATATCAGTAGGCCTATATTTTTAAAATAAAAGAGGCCTACTGTAATATCAGTAGGCCTATATTTTTAAAATAAAAGAGGCCTACTGTAATATCAGTAGGCCTATATTTTTAAAATAAAAGAGGATAGTTTTGCAAGTATCTATGTAATATCAGTAGGCGTATATTTTTCAAGTTTAAAGAGGTAGTTGTTGTTGTAAAAATGGGGATCAGTGTTTTTTTACCTAAATTTAACCTACATAAATGCATTGAAAATTGAGTCCACAGGTGATCGGAATGCTCACTTTTTACGTAGCAATGCTCCAATATTTTGGGCACTCACCTTTTGGTGACAGAATTAACTTATAGTGAATTAGTATAAAATAGTATTTTAATAATTCTTTAGGCAATAGATTATAAGTGTTTAAACTACATAGTTGTAGTTGTTTTACTTTGTTATTGGGATGTTAATAAATATATATGTTCTGTACCTGTTTAATGAAGTTCTTATTAATTAATTTTAACAAGGTTTCATATGTTATTCTTAACCCGCGTTATGACGATTAAGAATACCCAACAATTACACACATAATGTCTAGTTTTGACAACGTAGCCTCAAAAATAGATTACAAAACCACCGACTGAATAGATTTTATCGTTTGCCCTAAATGAGCCTTCTGGGTACGACCAACTGCACCTATTTGTGGCAAAGCAATAAAACAAACAATAATATCAAAGTCAAAACACCAACATCGCTCAAGGGAGTTATGCTTTTGCTAAATCGACTATGAAGCAATGACGATCTGGCAAATCAATGTTTTGATGCGTACAGTTTCATTTAATTTATCGCACAGTGTAAACAGCTTCGGGTAATATATTGTTGTGGCTGTAATTTCCCAGGCGAATAGCACCTACGTTGGTTATTGGTATGTAAACTTAGATACATAATCGAACTGGCTTGTATTGGGTACATTGTTTCAGCGCGTTAGCGTAAGTGTGGTCCAAAAAGAAGGAAGTCAAATTATTTGAATTCAAAAACCCCCAATGATATAAAAGACTCTAGGCATACATTTACATCGTCATTTACGCCTTTACTAGTCCACGGCTGGACATAGGCCTTGCTGACTCTTGTCACTATGGCTCATGTCTTAATAATCATTGAAATACATTTAAAATGCAATACCTATTTAAAGCTTTTTAATAATTTAATGATTTCTATCTCACTCTCAGGCCTCAAAACAATTTAAAAGACCAAACAGTCCACAGTTTTAGTGCCGTTTCAAACCCAACCCGTACTAAACTTATAACAACCCCAAGAATAGGTTTGTTACTTCTTAATAAGCGCACACGAAAGAAGTTGCTTCGTACAAACTAATTGTACGAAACAAGGGATGATGAAACTCAGCCAATCTGATCTTTGATGAGACAGTACTTTGCGAAGTTATTGTCCTATGTACGCTGGATGCCAGAGCTTATTCCAAGATTCAACAGCCCCTGCATATAGTCCATCAGAATTTCAAAGTCCGATAGATTGGACTGGAATAATCCACGCCAGTAATCTATTGAGCCCCATCACCGCGCTAATCTTTTATGTCAAATCCGTAGGTAATCCCGTGGGACAAGCCTATCCAGTTAATTAGCTTGTTAAATATTAACGGTTTGATTGAAGTAGAGTTTCTATGCTCTATACCTTTTGTTTGGTATTGTAGGTACTGTTTGCTTTTCAAATAGGAAATTTAATAATGGTAAATATTTCAGTAATGAGTAGTTGAAACCGTTTTATAATGAAACCTCAATCTTTGTAAGCTAGCATGGATATTATTATTATTTTAATATGTGACCAAAAACCCTTGACAATGTAGCGACCCGAATGGACTTATTCTAAAGGAGACCTCAGAAGCAGCCAAACAACAGAAAGGCTGTTTGTGTATAAAAAATGTTATGTACGTATTTATTATACACTAGCGGTCCGCCCCGGCTTCGCACGGGTATATTCCCTCGCCTATGTTCATCAGGGATAATGTAGAATTCTAATGTTGAAATAATTTTTCAAATCGGTCCAGTAGTTTTGGAGTCTTTTCAATTCAAACAAATCTTTCCTCTTTATAATATTATATTAGTGTAGAAAATATTGTTTAATTGACTAAATGAACGGCATCTTTATTTCTTTCATCTTTATGACACAAATGAACTTATTAATCTTAAGACATTACCCATTTAACTAAGCATGTTATAGAATAGTGAAACGTGAGCTTATTACGTAGTACCTACATTATCACCTTGTATACCATAGATAGCGTAAAACATGAAAGGTGTTTATTTTAAAAGAATGAAAAGAATTTATTCGCCCTCAGCATAAATAATAATTTAGCAGTATTTTAACAGGTCGGCCTTATGTCGGCAATATGAATTTAGACGATTCAAAAACCTGGATATTTTTTGTATTCAAAGTGGTAACAAAACCCAATGAATATTGGTAGCAAATATTTAACGACATTGGTATCATCGAAGCAAAGCACAGAAGCTCGAAACAATTTTCGAATGCTTTCATTCATCATTTAATTGATCTCTCGTTCGTTTTCGCATTCATTTTAACATTTTTTGCTGCACATGTGAGATTATCCGTTGTCGAAGTTTATGTTTTACTTTTTGATGATAACGTCACTGTTACCTTGTTGTTTTTTGTTATTGTTATCAGTTTTTGTAAAGCTTTCATTCATAAATGTCTTTGTTGACATAAAATATCTAGGATTCTAAGTCGTAGTATAGACACAAACCACGTTAAAAACAATTGTCTCCTATAAAACTGCATATTCCTCTTTAACTATAAAACGGAATACATTCGAATCAAATGCTCTTGATCCCATCTAAAGTACTACTTTCGCGATATTAGTGGAATTTATTATCATCTAACTTTAAATTAAAGAATATACTTCTTTTACTTCCGCCTTCGGTCGTTAGATCGTGCTTAGCCCGCGAGATGGCTAACTTTTGACTTGGCTGTTTTAAAGTTAGGGTTGTCTATTCAAAGTTGGGTGTTTAAACTTTTCCTTTAAAGTTTTAATCGGAGACTAAAGTTTTAAAGTGATAAAATGGATTGGGAATCTGCATTCGACCAAATTTAAGATGAGAAATTCTGGGATTCAGTAATGGCAACGGTTCTAATACTTACACCTGATTTATTATTGCAATCTAGAGCCGCCTTTTGATTTAGCAGCATCACAAAAACTTTATCTCCGGAATTAATTACCCCCAAAGGCACTAAAACTAACCGAGACCGTTTCAACAACAGGATATCCTTTAAAACAATGCAACCGCAACCTCACATTCGCACTTTACAAAACGAGTTAATGAAAAACCGCCGATAATAATAAAACACACGCGTCATCCCTGGCCGCCGGCCATTACATAAATACGGGCGTTGTATGTTTATTGCCGCCATTTTGAAGACAAATGGTTAGTTATTACTGCGCACTCCATTTTACATTCTCTTCGTTGAAATTAAAATATTGTGTATTACTTATTTTGTAGGTTGTAAAATGCGCTCGAGTCGATTTAGTGGCAGTTAGGGATGTTGCAATGTTCACGCCTGGCGAGGCGAGCGTGCTGTAGGACTGGTTAAAAATCGGCTTTGTTTGTAACTGACTTCGCGTTGCAAACGAGTGTAGTCAAAAAGCTTTTATTTTTTTTAAAGACTATGAAACTTTTGAGTTGTAATTAAGTGCACCTTGTAGATACTCAAGTCTAAAATATCTATTAAATTTGATTGAGTTGTTTTTGTGTAATATATTTGACTAACTGACCCGCCCGATTTTATTGTGTTTACGTCCTGAAAGGAAACTCCATGCAAAATTTTAGCTTCGTACAACAAGGAAAGAATCATCAAAATCTATTAAGAAATGTTGAAGATAGATAGATAGATAAAGATAGATAAATCATTTATTTTTCGTCTGCAGACACACATATAACGAAATAAACAAAGTAACAATAGTGGTTTGAAACTACTTATGTGTTAAATTATCCTAAACATAAAACAGAGATAAACACACATATAACAATCATAACAAAATTAAACAAAATAGCAACTACATTTTGAAATACATAACTTAGGTATTAAAACAGGGGTTGTGACAGATATATGTGTGTGCTGCAGCACGTCAAAAAGGTCATGGCTCAGCGTGAAATTTGCTCAAGGAGCAAACGCTGATTTTCAGCCATAACCAACAGAGCGCAAACAAACGAGAAACTGATCAGGGAAGATATCACCAAATTGTTGTAGCTTGTCATGATTTTACTAAAGAATCATTGGTGTTTCTAAGCTTGATGGTATAAGAACGAATCTCTCGGGAACAAATTTTTATGGGACCAATTCGGTATTATAATTACACGACTTTTTTTTAAATCGGTTCATAATTGACATACATAAAAAAAACGCAGCCGAACATAGAACCTCCTCCTGAAGTCGGTAAAAAAAAGCTGATTCTATTCATTCTTTCATTCAGTCGGTCAGTGCCTTCTTTCATTCAGTCAAAGAAAAATAGGCCGGAGAACACAACTAATGCTCTATAATGTGAATCCGTCTTATACGCTAAAGGTTTAATTTTTATAACATCTTCGACAGAACAAGGAAGTTGTCCAACCTGGTGATTATTTTTAGGTACCTATAATAAAGTCATCGGTATGATGGGTAGTAATTTCGTAAATACTGAGGGGACTTGGTACGAGTGGAAAACTTCCTACAATTACCTAAATGCTGTGTCGCGACGCGACGCCACAAGGGATCCCACTCAATGTTAAGCCAACACACTGTATCTCAAGTTACAGTGTTTTGCATTAACAAGGCTCAATCGTTTTCTTTTGATCTCTTTTATACCACTGTAAATATTTTTTTCTGCTAGCTATTACCTTGCAACCTAAAGGCACGGGCGCAGTGAAGGCAAATCACTTTAATAACACGTACAGTGTTTTGCCATAACTATATCACTATTACCAGAGGACTGTGAGTAGGTACTAAAATCACTATAGTAAACATTTTTTTGACGATACTACGTTAATTTTAATGTAATTTTTAAAATATTACATTAAAATTCATATCACCAAGTAGATGATTGCAATTCTTTGAAAATAATACCTAACACTGTATACTTTAGTAATGAAATTAAAGAACAATCGATAAAAATGTAACAAACTTTATTTGCGCGTTTACTCAAAACGCACTTTTTCAACTTACAGTGTTTTGGACTTACACGGTTGTCATGGGAATAGTAAATTATGATGGTAGTCTTTAGGTTGGTATAGGTTGCCCCGTCGTCGCCTACCAACCAAATACACGTCAAGAATTCCTAACTACCAATACGTAATACATAAAACTATTTCCATTGCTCCAAAACAATTGCCCAACCATCGTACGGAATTCGTCCCCAAAGACCATTAGGGGGTTTAAAACGTTTACGAGTATGGGAGCAAGCTTGTTAACGTGAAGTATAGCTCCTTTATATTTGCACGTCACTTGCTTTTATTCAGTAAACAAATGTTTATGGGAACTTTATTTGTTTGAACTTTGTGTGTTTGTTTGAAAAAGTTTCGGGAACTTCGGCCATTTTTACAGTTAGTCTTTGTTGGTGCTTTACGATTTTAGCGAGAAATCAAATTGGTACCTATGATTCGTTATTTGCTCAAACTGTGATCAAGGTATAGTCACAGTATAAATATATGGATATAGTTAGGCTGTGGTATATTTGAGCATGCGACAACTTCCTTGACAGATAGATAAATAATCTAGTCGGTAGGTCTTAGGGTTTTGTGATATGTCAATGAATAAAGAATTATATTTCTTTAATTCATTTCGCTCTTGCTGCAATGAGTTAAAGAGGCAAACTAAAAAAATATAAAAAAACGGTTAGAATTTTAAAAAAAAGGTCAGAATCGTGATCTAATTCTATGGGCAATAATCGAAAGTTTCGATGCAGTTGTATTGTTAATATAGGATTAAATGTACGGTATAAATGTAGTATATTAAGAAGAAATTTAACAAACTCTTTTCCGCATTTCCAGAACCCTGACATAGTACTCGTGCACTACCTGAATGTCCCGTACCCGGACGACAACAAGCTGGCCACGGTGGCGCCGAGCCTCGCGCTGTGGGCTGACAAGAAGGAGTGGACCAAGGAAGAGCTCGTCAGCCAGCTGAAGCCGATGTGTAAGTATCAAGTCTGACGTGACACGAACTAGATGGAGCAACTGTAGATACTAGCCGGCGTCGAGCCTCGCGCTGTGGGCTGACAATAAGGAGTGGACCATTTAAAAAAAAAAAGAAGTATAGTGGAATAGAGAAACAATGAGAGATCCAGTTTGATATAGAGACAAAACTTTTAAGGCTAAATTCATGGTGGTTTTATAATCAAATTAAATATTTCCATTGATTCAATTATTAACAACCATCCACAGGTTGTTAACAATCCATTAATTAAATTAATAAAAAAAGGGTAAATGAAAATGTCTAACTGCACCATGGTTATATAGTGGCAAAAAACAGAAAAATTATGCGTATATAAATTAGGAAGAAAAATAAAACTTAGTAGATACGCGATTGAAAAAAATGCGTAGTGTGATCAAGTGATCATCAATAGGATATTTTCGTACAAATGTGAAATTAGAGAGGTTTTTACCTTCAAGATTTATTCCAGTCGATAATTGTAAAAACAATGATTTCAACCATTTTGTTTGACATTATGAACGTCCTGATTTTGATCAATGTTCTTATTCAATCTGTCCCGACCAACTTTCACAAGGTTACACCATGTAAATTGTAAATTGGATATTGTATAACCCCTAATGAATGTAAAACAACAGAGTTTCGGCGGTAGGCGCACGAAAAGTTTTCACTGTTGAATATTAATGAAAATCGGCAGTAAATTTCAATTAGATTACGGTATTAATGGCTCTGATCCGTATCTGCACGTTATTTGGAGTTATTAATTATTAAGATAATCTGATGCTTTACCACAGCTAATTTAATGGAGCTTTTTTGTTTATTTTTGTAAAAACTAAAAACTATAGTTTGATTCGATATTGATCGATTGAGTCCTAATACAGGATCGTATGGAAGATGCGATGTAGATACTTTACCCTGAGTAGGTGGATGTGAGTTCTCAAATAGCATTGAGATTATGTGCCTGTAATAAAAATAAACTAGTTTTTTACATAAAATTTCTTCTTTACTTATATAATGTATTTGGCCTGAATGAGAACTACTTTTGCAAAATATTTGTATCTTACTGTTTCAGTTTTCAGTGAAGGTGCCCCGGACATCAACAGCGATTTGGAGATTTCGGTAAGTTGATGAATTCAACAAAACAGCCGTCAAAAAATAAAACACCATAAATGACGTTATATTTCTTATTTCAGGGCAAAATGTTCCAAACGGCGGAGACAGTGGAAGCCATCGTCGGCCAGCTGATGGAGAAGCAGCGAGCAGCGCGGGCCGCCGCCCTGGCGCGACAACTCGAATGCTCCTGTCCCGACTCCACCTGCCAGGACTCCAGAACCTGCACCCACGCTTTACGCAGGGTGCAAGCCAAACCACCACCGTCAGACCACCACGTGTCTTCAACCACCGGCCCCTCCCCCCGACCCATGGCACTACACCCCCCGAGGCAGTACACCCGCGACCACAGACCCGCTCAGCAAACATCATCACCCTTACTCCTCTCACTCGGACAGATCCAAGGCGGCGGCGGCTTACTCATCCTCAACGGAACCAGCAGCGCTCAGTCTCATTCGTCAATAGTCTCTCCTCTGTCCGTCACGTCTTTCATCTGCGAAGAGCCGAGGGACAGGTTTCGACACCAGTACAAGCCAACGTTTGTGCTGAAGAGGGAGCTACCGGAAGCCACGTGTATAAAGAAAATAGAACCGTTAGAGATAGAGAATACGGTTCAAGAGAATAAAATAGAGATTGACTTCAGTAGGAAAATTAAAATGGAGTCGAAGAGCCGTACGCACTTCATTACCAGCGCCCCGGTGACCCAATCTAGATACCCAGACTTAGTAGAGAGATTAGAGAGCGAGGTGTTAACGAAAAACTGTGATGATACGTTAGTATTGCTTGGGACTGATACTCATTTAGCCACTGGATTCTTTGACGAGACTCTGGAACTTTCTCACGAGGATATCCAGAAAACGCTGTCAGCGAATATGCCTAATTGTGATTTAAGAAATGGAGTTCAATCCACTGAGACTACTAATGTGATGGTGTCTGGTATTGATGCGATGGACTTTATAGAGAGTTGTGAAGCTGTGGTGTCCCCCACGCAGGTGGTCGATGACAATGTGTTTGTGAATTTGGACGCTTTTGATATGTTGGGAGACTTTCCGGAGCTAGAAGTGCTGGACACCAATACGATAACTAATCCTGTGGTGAGTATTTTCTTGGCTTCAAACAAACTATATAACCTAACAATCGATCTTCTGAAAACGGCATAACCACTTGCTAAAAAGTAGATTCTTGAAATCCTATAATTTTTCAGGGCTAACCTCTTAGCAGCACATATACCTGCAATGTACAATAAACCTACACACTTGTTAACCTAATAGCTGTTATTTTGAACCTCCCTGTAGTTTGTGCGTGCCGGGAAAGCGGATCGAGAAATGTCCCTAGAAAAGATTTTATCTACCCCCGGCTCACCACTCTTTGGGAAGGTTCGTGAAGTGCACCCAGCTTCAACTCTCTTGAATCAACTGCATCCAACACTATTTTGGAATGATTCTCAAGTAATAAGTGTCATTAATTTTGGCGCAAAAATTACCTACTTACCACGATTACAGTTGTTTCAACAGACATGAAGTTTTATCAGCGTTTTATGTTATCGCTTAACAAAAAGATATTCCATTTTTGTTGGGGTGAAGAACCATATTTCAGTTCTGAGAGGGTAGGTATAGCTGCAATAGCAAATTTTCCTTTGTTTTTGCTTCATGATAAGTTCCTGCACAACTTTATAGACTTGACAAATACTCGTATTCATCTTTCCAGACTATCTACGAGACCACTCAGAAACAGCAGACGCCTGTCATCACCAACGCCGTAGAAAAGATGCAAACAGACTGTATACCGGAACCGGAACAACGGGCCCTGAACATAACAGACTATTCCCCTGAATGGGCGTACCCTGAGGGTGGTGCGAAGGTCCTGATTGCTGGACCTTGGACAGAATGCTCTGATCAGTATACGGTGCTGTTTGACAACTTCCCGGTACCATCGATTCTGGTTCAGAATGGATTGCTGAGGTGTTATTGCCCAGGTACTTGCTTAAACTTTTTAGGTAATCTGATACTGACCGAGACACGCTTATGCACTTTAATAACAAAACCTTTGAAACATTGCTTTGTCTGGAATCGCTTTAAATTAAGAAGATTGAACACAACACTGTTCAAAACCATATAAGTACATGTATTAAGTCATAGTATACAGGGGGACTTTTTGGACGGGGCAGTAAGGGGAGCGATACCTTAACCGGTGTACAGGAAAACGATCTTAGGAGTCTATCCATAATTATTAGATCAATACTAACCACTATTTACAGATGAAAAAAGTACAATAAGCAAGAAAAATTACATTATACAAGGTAACTTTTTTTGATGCGAATCAATCGTGTTTCGTTTACACTTCTACGGACTGAGGTTGAAAATAAACAAACTAAGAACGTAAAAAAAAAACTTTTAATAATACTTTACAAGTTTTTTTTTACGTTCTTAATTTGTTTTTTTTTTCAACCAAATCTTTATATCAGTCAATCTGGATAGATTGACCGCCAGTTTTGTAACGAAAATTTTTGCTAAGTAAAGAAACAAAATTACTCATGGACTCGATAAATATGTGTACTCCAACCTCAGTTAGTCCGATAGAAGTGTTTAACCTGTAAACGAAACACGATTGAATCGCGTCAAAAAAAGTTACCGTGTATAATGTAATTTTTCTTGCTAACTATACTTTTTTTTATCTTTACCAAACATTTTTGATTTTTTTTACAATTTTTTTTACATAGTATATTCTAAGATTATTTTCGCGAGAACTCATAATAAAACACTGTTTTTACCGGATTGAATACTTAGTGACTTAGTGACTTTTAGTGTAGTGATTACTGCGTACATACGGAACGTTATAATTAAAGTTGTATAATTGACGGTAGTTAAGCAAAATTCAAATTACTTGTAAAGACAAATGTCACCTCAGTCTGCCTGTGACCATGGAAGCTGAAAAGCCTCCGAAACGTCAGGTTATAAACAAAATATAAAATATACGCGATCAATCCGGTCAAAACAGTGTTTTATTATAATTTTTTTTACATTTAAAAAATAATGTTTTGTTTAAAATGGCCATTTTTTTCATTTGAGAATGGGGATGAAAATTTCTTTAACAATACCTATCCATTACATACTCTCTGCCTATTCTGAAAAGAATAACCGACACAGATAAACAGAAACTTACGCAATCATAGCACTTTTCATCATCATACCGTGTTCGGCTTCGGATGAGTATGAACTTACCCAAACTTCGAACAAAATCAGTAGAAACCTTATTCAATTCTAGAAATAGTTATACTCTAAGCATAATTCGCTTTAATTTCCTTCTCCCAGCTCACGAGGCTGGGCTAGCAGCGCTGCAGGTGGCGCGCGGAGGCCGTGTAGTCTCCGACACGGTAGTGTTCGAGTACAAGGCCGGCCCGGTGCCCGCGCCGTCGTCACCAGCCTCGGCGCCGCTGCCGTCGCTGGACTTCAGACGGTTCTCATTGTTGCAGCGCATCCAGCGCTTACACGGTCGGCTGCAAGTCAAGATTGAGCCGATGGATGAGAATACTCAGGTGATTCAATATATATATTGGAGTTGGGTTTCAAATCCTTAGATATAGACTGAACTTCGGATTAAATATTAAGGCAAATTACATCAGCCCATAAGCAGAATGAACGATGGTAGTGATCATTGTTCTTTCTTACATGATTGTTACGAAAATGAAGATTTAGATAATTATGTATTTTCGATGTTATTTAAGTTATATTCATCACCTTCGTATTTTTTAAAAGTAAAACTTCTTTACGCACGCTTGACTTGGGGAGTAAACTGGTGAATGCATGACGAGAGCGTTACAAAAAGTGTGATCGGATGAGGCGAACCGAAAATGAGAGGGAGATATAAGTTAGTGAAAATAGAAAGCGAGAGACTTACTACGTTTTGTATATTACTGTAGGGGCAAGAGAGAGAAAGGTACGAGCACAAATTTTCTTTCTCTCTTTCTGACATAGCCAGTTACGTCATGTAGCTAAAGATGTCGTTTTTTTTTCGTCTTACTAAACTCTTCGTTAGGTGCAATGTGGCAAGTACACCTTCACTACCTCGTTGCTTGCTACATTGTTTGATGACTAAACTCGATTTTATTTAGGAACACTTCTACTATCTTTTGTAAAAAAATATTTATGGTACATTATAATTACCGAATCTCATTTCAGATCGAAGACAACCAAATCTACACCAACCCGAAATTCGAGGAGCGTCTGGTTTCCTTCTGCGTGTCTCTCAGCACGCGTTCTCTCGGTACCTCAGAAGGCTTTACCACCGAGCCGGGCGAAGACGCCTCGACCATCCTCCATCTGGCGGCCGCTCTCGGGTTTACGAAGCTGACGATAGCGCTTCTGCGGTGGCGGCAGGATGACTGCAGTCTGGCGTTAGAGAAGGAGGTTAACTTAGGCGCGAGGGATGTTGATAATAATACTCCTTTGGTAAGTGAAGTTACTATTTATGGTCTGGTACTAAGTGATATAAATTGGATAAATAACTTGAGTTTACTTGTTGCAACGATTAAGAGTGATTTTTTCTGTCCTCGACTTTGAATTCGTCTTGGGCTCCGTCGGAGCGTTTGTTAGAGATTTGTACATTCAGTCAAAAAAATCCAGTTAGTATTTTTACTAACTAGAATGTGCACTAATGCGCAGTAACCAAAAGGACTTCTTGTTCCTCCAACACCGATATCGTCAGTTGTTCCAGTTCCTTCCAATCTCAGTCCGAGAGAGGGTCCTGTAGGATTTTAGGGCCGCTAGACAAAATTGAGATAGACCCATTTGTAAAGTATCTCTTTTATGATTTCAGATGGTAGCCAGCGCGACCGGTCACGTGGAAACAGCTGTTGTCCTGGCCCGCTGGAGCGCCGGCACCCGCACTGAGGCAGGCGCGAGAGAGGCGGCGGCGGCGGCGAGGCGCGCAGGGCATAACCACCTCGCTAATATGCTGGATAGGATACACCCGCCGATGACCAAGGATGGCGTGTTCTTGAGGCCTAATAGGTGAGGAATCAACGGAACAGACCTGGCTAATATCCTTGATAGAAAAAATCTAAAATACTCACGGATACTTATAGTAAGAGGCAAGCAACGGGCATAAGCACCTGGCTAATTATGCGTTGTTCTGTGGTCTAATAGGTGAGGAATTTGGAAGCATGTGTGTAATCTATATTGGTTTTTGTTATCATAAGGGATAATAAGCATAATATGTTTGATAAAAGGCCTTTCGCCTTTTATCAAACATATTTGTATTTCTACGTGTTGAAGGGAAACCAGAGCTAAAGCAACATATGACGAATGTCTAAGGAACAAAAATGAGGCAGTAAGGTGTTTTATTTATCAGATGGGATTTATCATCCATATCCATACCAATAATTTATGAATGATAGTAGCCGAGACCTATTCACGGCTATTTGACAAGAATTACCTCACCTACCCTGATGGTGTCCATTAGCTTCATCATCATCATGTATTACTAACTACGACTTATATTGGCTGATATATTAGTCAACCTCTAATAAGCGCCATAGCGCCCCGTCTTTCCGTCTTCAGTTTGTCATTAGATTCACTTTGTATCAAATATAGGCTGCAAGTTTGAGTAGCGCGTGCAAGGATGTGACAGAAGCTACTGTACGTAAGTTTAGTATTAACTCTAGAAAGTGTTCATCATCATGGGTGTCAAAAATTACTAGTTTTAATAAATAATTGTTGTGACGTAGTCAAATGAAGTCATTGTTGTAATTTCAGCTTATCGCAAAAGGGACGAGCGGGCAGCCTGGAAAGCAACCTCGTCAAGAGGCCCTCGATCGACAGCGGGATCAATATGGCCGACGCCTTTAGATCCAACTCTGCTATCGACAAAGCGGATGGCAGTTCATCAGCTAGGTAACAGTGCATGAATTTATCAGGTCCTGCTGAAAACCATGAAATCGAATGTCAAATATCGGCCGTAAAGATTGCCCTTATTTTAACCGATTCTTAGCAAAAAGTCGAACACGCAAGATTTTAGGTAATAACCAAATAACAAAACTGATCGCAATGATTTTGACACTGGTTTCCAATGGTGAGCCTATCGACACGGAGTTACGTATTGTGTGACATGGACAGATTTATGAACTGGGTGTTGCATAGCATGGCTGGCTTTCCACTAACCGCATGGGTTTTCGTGAATTTGCAGATGGGAGCGAAGTATGTCGCTACCTTTAGATTCCGACACTTCGGAAGACAGTTTTGGAGACAGTAAAACGGGACGTCGCATGGACCTGGCACTTTGTAAGTGAAATTACTTATCAGGACATCTTACCTAGTATATTAACTTTTCATTTGCTGGTGACTATTTATTTATATCGGCACGGCTGATAACCGGAAGGTGTAAAATTTTGGGGTCTTATTTTGCTGCGTCATTGGGATGAAGTCATTCGACGTTGTGTACGGTCTTACGTCAAGCGGTTAGAGTTCCTTTTTGCAAGAAATATTTTAGTGTACGCATTATTATCCATGTTACCTATTTCTATAGGTACATTATTTATATTGTTTGTCAATTAAAGTTTCAATTAATACGCAAATTTACGAAATTGTATAATAGAGCTATATCATGCTTTTTAAAACCGCACAAGTATCCAGACATATCTTAGATTATGGTTATAAAACCAACACTTTCGTAAATTTTAAACAAAATAAAGTGTTTAAAGTACCTAATGATGATGTAGGCCTACTAATAAAATAAGAAGATAATGTCGAGTTAATATCGATTATGAATCACTAAAAACTAACTAACTAAAAACAGTTTAGTCATAAGTAAATATACGTAGAGTGCCTGTTAACACGTCGTTCTTGATCACCATGTAGCACAGCCGGGCGTGCCCTTGTATCTACGCAATGAATTTTATTTTATGGTACAAGTCTAGCGTCTCAAATAAAAATGAGTCTACAAAGCCCGCTTACAAAGTACGATAGTTAGGCTATTTGTATCTATACGGCAAGTGAAAAGGAACTCGGCCGCTAGTTCCCGGGGACAGTGCTCGCGGTGGTTCCAGGCCAGACAGACCGCCGCGCGCCCAGCCCGCTCATAGACGTGGAGGCGCTGTCGGAGCCGCCGTCGCCGCCGCCGCCGCCGCCACCCCCGCCACCAGGTCAGTGCCGCTACTGAAACGGTATAGATTGCTAAATTTGTAGGAACGATAGGTGATACCTTGAGAATAGCGATTTTTGTAGGGATACCTTCAATCCCCTTATTGGGTCAATCAAGGCCTTAGGAGAATATAGCTTTCGTGCAAATTGGCATAAATATAAAGCATATATCTAATGACTATGCATTCCTTGGCAAAAACCTTTAAAACCAAAATAAAATGCATAGAAACTAAGACCGCTATGTAAGGTAAACGAAATGCCAAACAGTTACGATCGGATTAGTTGCGAATTTGAAAACGAATGAAAGATTAATCAAACGGAATACAAAAATGTTGATAGGAAAAAACTTGTCATTCTGCAACCTAAGGCTATTGTGATTTAATAAAAAAATCTATCAGCCACATATTTGGAGTTTGATATGCAAACTGTTTTCTAAAATCTAAGTGAAATCTTGATGAAATATTAATCAAACAATAGTTGTAGTTAAGAAAAGAAAACTGCTAAAATGAATGCACACATTTTATGGGAACAAAAATTCATAGCTCTCGAAATGAGGCGCAAAGCTGTGCACTTATATAAATTGTGCAGTTGTCTTGACCATTAATGCACATCAAAATGGTACACCTTAATAATTTTGGGAAGTAACAGAATGTCTCTAAACTAAAACAAAAATCTAGGGTAAGATTATTCTATAAGAGAAAACTAATATTTCTAAAGTCTCTGTCGAAACAATTGGCTCAAACATGAGAATGCTATGTTCTATACCATTTCAAGTCGCAGCAATTACCCCTCCGCTCGTCCTGTTGTCGATGTTGTGAATGTAGTAGTTGCATCGCCGCTCTGGCCGCTCGATCCTCTTCTTCTAACAAAGAATATCTATGTATCTCTATCCTTCTCTATGTCGCCAGTTTGTAGATCTTGAAAATGATCACTGTTTGTCGGTAGACCACTTGTAGTTTCTTCTGTTACTTTGTATCCAAGTATTGAGCGGAGTTTCCCAGTGTTGGTGTTGTAGTATCCTTAAGCTGAACCGACTTTATTCCAAATGTATTCTATATTATTTGGAATGAGTACCTTATTGAAGGGAACATAAAGTTCAGTTCAGCTTACTCGATGTTGTCTTTCGATGTTGCTTTCAATGGTTCGTAATCGGTCTATCCACACAGTACCTACTACTTGAATCACAATCGATTGGCATTACTACAAAATCTTCATCACACTTCAAGACAACGTTGTTGAAAGTTGGAACACTTTTCAAATTGACTAAACTTGACAATAAAACACTGCATGACGGCTATACTGCTTGCATGGATCAATATCTATTTGGAAGGCTTTTTATGTGTAGAGGTATATAAAGCTAATCTTCTAAGGTAAGAAGCTTTCGCACTGTGGGTTTACCGAGCACCTGATTATGAGTTTATGTTCGATCATGATAAGACTTCTTCATCAACGGTTGGTTCATTTTGTTCATCGGTCATCACATCTTGAACAGTGTAAGTATAGCGTGAACTACATCCACAGCCACGGGATCAAATATTAATATTTATGATTAGTCTTAGCAGGTTATAAAAGTCTGTTCTTATTGCCTGGTAAGACATTATTTTGTCAGTTTATTTGCTCGAATGATTTTACTCAGAAATATTGACGAGGATATTATTTACTCTCTTAAAAATGCTACTGTCACGTGGAAACGAAAACCATCTTCGATGTTTTGTCACCCATGGTAGTATCAAAGTAAATGGACTCTCAAAAATAACAAAGATCCTTCAAGTAAATAATCACCATGTTAAATTTAAATCGTGTTCGCTATCGATGTTATCTAGAAGCTAAAAACCAACCACAATGAAGTATATCAGAGACTAGTACCTAATAAATACTAACCAAACTCGATGTACAATGTTTGTAAACAAACCACGACACAAATAACTAAAACTCACTTGCTTGACGTCGAGTTACTGCATATGCAATATTTAAGAAAGAATCTCAAATCGACTAGTAATATAAATTGCGTTTAAAAGACATGCCTAAAAAGTGAATTTAAGGCTAAGTATGGGTCGTTTGTTTACAAATATTGTACAACGAGTTTGACTAGTGTATAGTCCTTGATATTTGCGTAAGCACAGCATGAGAGCTAGTCACTTTTTGCGGTATGCGTCTGGCAGCAGGAGAGTATAAATTTTATTGGCCGATCACAAAAAATATATAAAGTCAGGGAATTTCCGACACCCTGTTTTGAATCTCGTATCTATTACGCAAAGATGACTAGACCTTACGCTAGTAATGTAAAACTTCATTGTGGGATGTTATACCAAGCTCTGTGTCTAGATCGATGTTGTAGCTTTTACTGCTATTAATGATGAGGTAATTACAATTTACTTTTATTTCAGGGGAGCAGGATGACAGAGTGTTCACACTGGCAGAGCAAATCATCGCTGCTATGCCAGAAAGAATAAAGGTAAGTTGTTCCGACAAAAAACATGTTTTCCTACATTCCTCTTGTTTCCTAGTTTAATTCTGTGTGTTTCTTTTCGAACCATCCAGTATATCCATAATGCGTTTATCAGAAATTTTTAGGTCCGTATTTTTGTTAAAATGTAGAACAATAATGTCTATTTCGGCTTACAAAATAAACCCGTAGACAAGTAAAATTTTAAAGATTTAGATTTATAAAATAAAATAAAAAAAATTATTTAGAAATTGAAACAGTTGAACTGACTAAAGACTGATGCAAACAATCTACATTTAGCTCAACTGATTTATACCTTGTTAATTTTCTGAGTTGAGGAACTTGAGTTGAGCAATAGGGAACCAAATAAGGTTGATAAGAAAGGGTCCCGCTGCGCAATTTCCTCAACTGAGTTGCGCAATTGCGTTCCACAAAAGGACACTCGCGGGATTAACGTCAAAACAATTTAAAAATCTACTAATCTTATTTTATGTTAGCAAATGTGTTTCTAAACCCCATTTAAATATCTATATTGATTGACAGAACGAGAGCTCGTCCTTGCTGGGTTGTGGTCTAGACGCGGGCGGCAGCAGCGGCGAGGACACCCTTATGACTCCACTTCTTGATGACACCACCACCTTCAATACCGAGTTTAGTTTCGAGTTCTGCGACAATACTTATAGGTGAGGCTCATAATATATGTTCTTTTATATCTGATCCGGGCAGGTTAAGATCAGTACAGAAAACCAAAAGGCAAGCTAAACCATTTTTATATAATAAGTTTGTTGAAATAGTTGATTGTGGCATTTCGCTTGTGGCTAAGACAAATGTGTGTGTGTGTAAATTCACTGCTTTGTCATCTTCTGCCACGTTCTTTAATATACAATCAGTCCATAGATGAGTTTATTCTATAATTTGAAAGTATTTGATGGCTCCAAATGTATTCTGCCTATGATCTTGAAAAGAAGCATTTGGCTGTTATAGTGTGTATGCATCGATCTCAGAGCAACTGTTAAGTGGGTCTGGTTTTCATGTTTTCTTGTTCCAGTTTGCTTCTAATTTTCTGTCTTATATCATTTAACCTTATATCTTGGTTCCAGATACTGCGGCGGCTCCACCCCCTGCTCTTCCGGCTCGGTGTCCCCCGGCTCAGCACTCTCCCCTCCCCCGCCGTCCCCCCGCAGTGCACTGACGTCATCGTCCTCCACCCCTTCCGCCACGCTGCAGGAGTTCCTGAACGCTACTACGCACTTCTCCAGTCTTACTTTGAACGGTGAGTCAACTTTATCAGGGCTTAGTTTCAGCTTGGCAGGTTCGGTGATCGCAGTTCTACATCTTCTCGACCAAATAGACTTCAACTGCTGGACATGGCCTCCCGCGAAGATCGTCACAACGACATATCCTGTGCATCACATCCAGCAGTTTTCTGATTGTTTTACTAGTTTTTTAATCACGGCAATGTGTCTAAGGCTGAAGATCTAGTAAACTAAGTAAAGTTGGAGGTTGTGATTTGTTTTGTTAAAAAGTTATTTATTTTTCTGCAGATCGTGAGCAACGCGAGCTGTACTCAGCCGCTATAACCATCCAGAAAGCGTACCGGCAGTACCGCGGGCGGCAGCTCCAACGTCGCGCCGCCGCCGCCGCTATCACCATACAGAACTGTTACCGACGGTACAAGCAGGTCAGTACGGAACTAACTCTAATAAACTAGCAGCATTCGCTTGCTGGCTCGGATCTTGCAGAGGTCTCTTCGTTCGCGTGTGTGTCCTCTACGACCTTGACCTTCGGTCTCGGCCTTAACTTCAGCTAGGCCATCAAGGGCAAGGGCGCTGTGATGGCCTGGACCTGCGCTACTCTTCGCTTTCAACCATTTTCAACCGCGGCCAGCAACATTACAGACCTCGGACGTAATTTACTATTATAGAACGGAATTGGAATCCTATACCTAACTCTTAACTTGTTTTACAATAAATAAAAAAATGTGAAAATTAAATGTGACAGTGAGTTTGTTTGTTTCGTCGTTTGTCTGTTTGTAACGCTTTCACGCCCTAACTACTCAACCGATCATCATGAAATTTTGCATACAAGGGGTACAGAAAAGGACATACTTTTAAATCGTGGGTAACACCGCGGACGCAGCTAGTTATCTACACTAACTATACCTTTTGAAACTTATCGGCACGCGGATCGAATGTAACGCTCGCTGGTCTACTTCCCTCTGGCTTATCGTTGGTTGCCGACTTGAGCCAGGACCGTTTTTATCATGAAGAGTAAGACCTAGTCCATGCATAGGCAGTGATCCTGCGCTATGGTTGGGTGCATGGTATAGTGTGCAAATGTTATAGTGGGTACCCAATATAACATGTCTCAAGAAGACGAGGAGGGGGCATAGATATCCATGTAGAACGGCTATTCTCTTGTTTGTGGGGCGCCTTTTAAGCGAAACAGAAGTCTTGTAGGTACTTTTTTTTACGTAGGTACAAGCCGTTTATTGATTTATACAAGTAGAAAATAGCAACCGAAATAGCATTCCACGCCTCTCAGGAAATCGATCCCTGGTTTTTCTACGAGGTCGTTAAGTTAAGTGCAAATTCTTTTATTTATTTATCTTGGGTGATCAAAATGCTTTAGAATTAGAAAATCAAAAACTTATCCGTCGAAAATATAAGCTAAGCAATTTCTACACATAGAAATAGAGAAAGTTCGGATACAGTTACAAGAAATTTATTCTCAAAAAAACAATGTCACTTACATAAGAAAAAAGTTATTCTAAAGTAGGTTAAGGTAGGTATTAATTAGGGAGGTAGGTCGTTTTCGTAAGTAACCGTATTTATTTAATTATGCTGTGTTTCTTATACAGTTTGCGTACCTGAAGCAAATGCATGCGGCAGCCACCGTGATCCAGCGCGGGTACCGCACCATGCGCGCGCGCCGCATGGTTACTACCAACCCAGTCAAGTAAGAAACTGTTATTTACAGCTTTTAAACCACAGCAAAACAAGGGTGTAATATTAGATGTGTGTAATCTCACTCTTAAACGGGGACTTTACTCACGCCAGCTCTGTTAAATTTGTCTACAAACACAACAACGGATTTTTTGTTCCTCCAACACGGACAAGGTTTGCGAGAATATTCATATAGCTAGGTTTATTTTCAAAAAAATAACCAAAACAATCTTTTCTCTCGTTCTAGGGAGATAATCGGAATTAACGAGAGTTTGGAAAATTAAAGCTTACAATAATTTGTTGTTGTACCCAATAAAGGAGTCTTGGTATTTTTATACAGGCGGACTTACTCCCAAAGGCGTCAAAACCAAGCGGCGAGGAAAATACAACAGTTCATGCGGCAGACTAAGATCAAGTAAGCTTTGTTCAAGTATTCAAGTATTTCTTTGCAAATCTAATACAGTGCAACTGGTATTGAAAATTTGTTCATCTGAATAAGATTAATAAAGGGGAGAGAAGGAGACTGTAATCTATACCCGAAGATCTGTACATAATACCCGCTGTAAACGTTTTGTTATACTGTAAACGATACCCATTTTCTATGACCTTCAATTTATTTTTCACCACTTTCGCTCGAATACGGTAACTTTACTGCTCAAAAATAGTGAACAAAATCAGGTTTTGCTCACAAGTGGAATAAAAGATCATTCTTTAAAAAGTAATTTGAATTCAGAATATTGCACTAAATTTCGATGGTGTTATAAGATATTTATGCTCCATATGGACGGCGCCGAAAAAAATTTAAATATACGCAATCTGCCACCAGGGGACGTCAACTACGTATCTCACAAAAGGCAGCGCCATTTTTGTGAATTTTGACAACTTAGCTTGTGAATAATATTCTTCTAGGTGGACAGCGTCATCTATAATTATTCTCCCAAACAACAGGTATATGGACTTTATATGGAAGTTGCACCTCTCTCATTTTATCGAAGGGAAGGAGGTTAAAACGCATCCAACCACCATAAAAAATAATAATTTCGTTCGTTCGCGGTTTGAAAGAGGTTTAAAGCATTCTAACCCATGGAGGGTTGTTGACAAAATATCCGACCTCTTTTAAACGATCTACAAAATATTTTCTCGATAGTCGTGGTGAAAAGTTGTACATTTAACTCGAGGGCAAATATTTTTTGTTTCGTGTCGTTTAATTCCCCCGCTAGCTCAGCTGTCTTCTTTAGCTAGAGCCAAATATCGTGTTGCCCACTCGTTGAACAAATACCTAACTCTTAAATTGGTACATCATTCATCATTCATTCAGAGAATATCGTAGAGAATTCTGTCACCCTTAACAAGTAAGTAGTACCTATATTTTTAGCCTGTGCTGTCCGGAGAAAGTCCTTTACTGAAACATACCTAAATGTAACTTAGTGATTAATTTGACGACCTTCTTTGAGCAAAGTTAATCTTTCCAGCTTACTCGAAAAGGTGCTTGCAATTTCATTGCTCTCATGTCAAAATATAAATTTTTTCGGCGTTTTATTTCAGGTGAAAATTCTTAGCTAAATTCTAAATTTAAATTTATTAAAAATAAAGTGAATACTTTATTTTGAATACATTTATAATTATAATTTTGGTTTTTATTTAAATTACTCTCATTGTATGAGTAAAAACAACTCACACAAAGCACTAGGCATACAAGCCTTGGTCTGCAATGTCAGCACTGCTGGCCACGCTATTATGCCCTCAAGCTAAGCTTGCTATCGTCTCGGTCTTCAAGCTTGCTCATTATTGCAGCCCTTGCTGTCCGCGCTATAAAGGCCTCGACCCTCAGTCTCAAATGAAGGTCTGACTTCATTATTCCCTGAATTTTGGGCGGTTAAGTGTGAGATAGCAGTGAGAAGGTTAATAGGTCGCGTATAAACAGATTATTTCAAATGAACAAATCATTCTACCTAAAGCAGGACGCGAATCGTTCATTCTTCCTATTTATACATATAGAAAAAATAAAAGAAAACAAATTATCTACTTGTTTTTCAGGTAGTTTATTCTTGTTATGTCTTCATTACGTATGAATAGGAAGAATAAACTGGATTACGTAAACTTGGGGCTCTTGAAATCGACTTTCAGAAGGTCATTCAACCTAAACATTTAGCCCCTTTGATTGTATTCTTACAAAGTTTACCCATTCATACCTAATTTTCCGGAAATTGGACTCGCTAAGATTGGCTTTATCAGTCACAGTCTAATACAATAGGGAAATCATTCGCTTACGAAAAATATGGACACACTTCGAACAGTACATATTTATGATCTAGCAAGCAATAGATAGGCACAATTTGGTAATATTACAAAATAAATACATCTATCAATGGAGGGAACTCCAATAAATAAGTTGGCAAACATTTCTTACTGTTTACTCGCTCTGTTTTATTACACTGTGTACCCTCGATGGCAGTAAGTTAGGTCACCATGCTCTCTTTAGACCTAGATTAGTACTACTCTCATTCAGTAGTACTGCTTCGTTGATTTGTTTGTATGTTGTGTTTATTTTTTTTTAAAAGAACTTATTTTTAAATAGATCAGCTGCGCCCCACAGTTTTATTCACGGGCATGGCAATTGATATGGTGGTTTTTACATTTTTCTGGGTATTTTATTTTCTTTGTGACTGACTGGCGCTCAGTCACTGGATCCAGTAAATATCCTCATATAAACGAGTCATAACAAAAGGGTTCCAGGCATGTATTGCCTCAATATCCTTCGATAGCCGAGTATTGTTGCCAACTCTATGATAATTGTTCTTGTTTATTTGAAAGCATTCGGTAAGAAATACTATTGTGTTCGGCTTCGGTCAAACGGGACAGGGCTTTCCGGCTCTCAAAGCTTTCGATTTCTTTTGTGAAACTGTTTTTTATGAAATCAATAAATGTTTATGATGTCGGGCTTTTGGAGCTACTCGCAAAAGTTACTTTATTTTCTTTTTTATATAACAATTTCAATGCCCACTAGGCTCATGTACTTCTTATTGTTGGTTTAGCCCTTTATCACCACAGAAGCAGAGTAGTGAAGGCCTGGGGGCCATGAAACCCGTAGGTAGGCACTTATACTTCTGTTCCAAATTTTTTCTAGCATTTTTGCTCGGCGTCAGGACCTTGCAGTGGAAGTACACAAGTGTCTGTGTTTAAAGCTTCTATGCTTCTATTTATTGGTTTTTATTCAAATAAAACCTCTCTAACCGTACAGTAATAATTTCATCGAATTGATACGATATTTGCGAAAATCTTATTTGCGTAAGTAAATTTCTTAGTAGATACATCTTTCGGTTAGCCTTTTGAGCCGGGCGTATCCCTTTAGTAAGAAATAACATTTTGGAAATTTATTCGTTTTTTATCCTTCGGGGAAATCTAAATTGTTTGTGCGGAACTAATGTTGTCTCCTCAACCATTACGGAGGGACTAAGGTCTTTTTGAATGGGAAAAGGATAAGAAAATACATCCTTTATTGCAGAGTGGAGTCGGGTTACTTTAATAAAGAGAATGGCTAGTTATTTGCTGGGTTTATGAACCTACTGTTTTCAAAGTAACGAATTGAATTGAAATGTAATTTGGAAAGTTTTTGAAGGATAAACTATGAAAATAAAAAGAAAACCCAAAATGTATTAGGTTTGTTACCCTCAGACTCTTTATCAGCCTCTATACCTACGTCCATAGATGAACATAGGCCTTCCTCAAACAACGAGACTCCAGCTTAGACTAAAATGACCATAAAGCCCAAAACGACAAGCAAAAATAAATTTTTCATGCCACTTTTAATACAAAAATCTGATATTATATTAGTAACGAACGAGTACTACGAGTAAATTTAAGCCTAAATTTTTTACAATACATGGAATATCACATAATATAAAAATCTCAGATAAAAACCTCAAAGAACCTAAAAATAATATTTCCCAGTAACTAGGACATTTTACCCATTCCTTAGGAAGTCCTTATCAAAGGAGCTCAAACCGGCGTTTATTAGAACGACAATGGGCAAAGGTTCCATTGAAAATGTATAAGATCACTTTCGGCAGAGACCTTCGGAACATCGATAGCTTCTCAATAGGTTGGTAATAAGATGTTTCAAACTTTTTCTTTCTGGGGGACGAAAAATTCGGTATAATATTGAGAAAAAGTTGAGATTGTTAGGTAACAAGCACACACAATTGTGTGCGAACATGCCAGGTACATGCCTGTAAATACATATTGTGCTTATCTGGGGTCGAATTCTGCTAACCAATCGCTTTACAGTGGTATCGTCCCAGAATCGTACATAGATTTTAGAAACTCTAATATAATAATATAATTTAATATTCAAACAGAGCGTGCGGTGCTATTTGCACGGAAAACTTGATATAATGATTTTAACCTTGACACATATGACACGCGTCCATCTAATAATAATAACAAATTCATTTACTTAACCCAAAAACAAGAAAAAAAGTAAACAAGTACTTAAACTAGAAAAAAGTGCACATAATAACATATAAGGTCTGTAGTTTATTTCATCAAAACCAACACCATTGTAATGGTGAAGCAAATACGAGTAATTTAGTGGGGTTTGGTCCATGTATGTTTGGTGTAAGGTTCACAGACGTTTCAAAGTACATAGCGGTCCGAAATTTTATCTTTTTTGTCTTCTATTGATTGGGTCAGCATTTTGTAATAGATAGTTTTCTGGTAAGTATGTACGTACACAGTTATTTATAAGACTAGTGTGCGTAGGTTTAAGCAAAAAAAAAAACATATCAGACTAATTTAGAAAAATAGCTGTTATTAAGTTTGCAACTTAGCTGGTTGATTTCACAACTAAATGAAACCGCAATGATTCAGTAACTCGAGCGTTTCAATATTAACAAAGCAAATTCACTTCAGAAAATAGCCAAACGATTTTAATCTAATAATTTAAAAAGGCTTTCATCTTTTTACGTTTCCGCTCTTTTTGTTAGAAACATCGCAAGAACTTTGTTTGGTTTGGAAACTTTTGCTTTTCGTTTGGAATCGCTGATGTTGAAATTCCAAATTATTACAAACAATGGTTCTTTTGAGCTGATGCTTAATAAAGTTTGGTCTAAGTAACGTTAATTCCCTTTGTCGTTACTTTTAGGTTTTCTAAGGTTTTAAAAAACATTTTGTATTTGCGTTCGTTTCCACGGTCTATGCCAGATTAGGTATCAGTTTTGAGGACTAAGTTTTGTCTAACTTTATTTGTTTTTTCTAATTCTGCCAGACTTAGTTAGCTTGTTAACCGTTTATTGCAATCTATAATGCTGAAACGAGCGTGTTTATAAGCTAGCAAATTTAAGTTATAAACCCTGCTCCACCCAACAAGTATATGGAAGTACTTGTTACTTTTTCTACTCGTTTTAATGTTTTTTTTTGGTAAATCACAAAAACACATTAAATCTACTTCATAATTTACTATTTAATAGGTAATGTTCGATAAAAATAACATTTGAATGTATGTTATTTCAAACGTGTTATTGTAAAAGTTTAGGCACACCGAGCATTGCTCAATGTGCTACCAAAATTGTATTAGAAAACTTTAATGCAACTTTCATTATTATGTTCAAAATTTTTGCATACGATAACATTAAATTTGTATTTCACGCCGCTCAGTACTTGGGAAGAATTCACAACTAGCGTAAGTTTTAGATAAACTAAAGTTATTTGCAAAAGTAAAGTCATTTTTATTCAATTTCAAACTTTTAAGTTTTTTTTGCTTCTTGCGAAAAATTATTGTTATATAAACTGCTTTTTGATCGGCATTTTGCTTAGTTTTGGTTTTAGTATTTACTAAATTATTCATTGGAATTAAATTAACGCTTGATTTCAAAATAATTAACGCTGTCATAAATCGATTTGATAATAGATCAAATTTTATACCATAAGATAGACCAGTATACACCCATCGGTCATTTGAAACGATCCTTTTTGATATCATAAACATATTCCTTAATTTCTGTTGAATCCTTCCCATGTTGGCTGAGGTTCATCGAAATCGCAACCTTTCACCAAAAAAGGCTTATCAGAGGCTGTCAAACCAACCTAAATAAATTTATTATTGATGAATGGGCCAGCGAACATGAGAATGATCTATGTTAAAATGAGTTAGTAACACCTGGTTTTATTCGGATGAATTTGCGTTATATAGGTTGCAGAGCGCACGAGCCGAAAGCGCGAAGGCGGCCCTGCGCTGCCAGGCTGCCCGCCGAAACTCGTCGCCGCGCACCACCAGTACACCGCCCACGCCCAATAGGTAAATCATATTCATTACTTATCAATATTAGTTATTCAAACAAAAGATATCCACTAAAAGTTTGCCCCCTCAAAGGTCGCTCCAAAAATTGATCCCGGGCCGTTTATTTCCATTGGATTATTGTGATCCTGAGCTGAACGCTGATAACTGATCGTCCACCTTTCAGATCTGAACGTCCTAAGTGTCAAAGGAACCAAATTTTAGAACGCATTGTTTTTCAACCTCACACATGTATCCACATCGACTCGGTCAAATTCTTCATATTGCTAGAACACATTTTTGTTCCGTCATTACTATAATAAAAGCTCCTTCCGCTTACTCGGCGGGTTTCAGAAGACTTACAAAGTGTATTAAAATATCACCTGGTTTCTAGGAGCCGTGCGTGACATGTACTTAGCCCTATCATGATAATTATTTGTGCTGTTTGTCGTAGGGTTGTCAACTACTTGTCACCAGGGACGCCGATGAACGCTGATGAAGATCTACTTCTGGAGCTGCTCTTCAAGATGTGACCGGCAAGTGTTCGCCATTTCTTTAACAACAATTGCGACCCGAGATTCATAGTTACCATTAGTTCATAGAAATACATAAGTAAAGCTGTTTCAATTCCTTAAACAGGATTCTTCGAGTTGTGAGCGACCTAAGCCTTGTCTATTCAAATTTTAACATTCCTTTTGTAGTAATTTCAAAATTTGAATTTGCTTTTTTAGGATTTCCTTAAAAATGACTTGTTCGAGTTTGCATTCCGATGTTTGTTTTTCTTTAAACTCTTCAGGTCATAGACAGGGTTATATTTAGCATAAATTTTATCGTATTTGTATTATATTTTCATAATGTATTTTTGAGATATTCGTTTAGGACAATTATTGTATTCATATTTTTGAAAACTCTAAATTGGAATTTACTTAAATCATCAACGTGTTGGCTGTAAAGTGTATAAGACGATGAATCTGAAATTTTCCAAAGTTTCTGATCGGTAACGTCGTCGGTTGGACATTCATTAAAGTGGAGACTTTTAATATTAAAATTATTTTCTGTTACATTATGCTTAATATTTAGAGAAATTTGAGTAAAATCTTGAGCTCTCAAACGTTGTAGGTATTGTTTTACGAAATAAGTGTCGGAGTTGAAGCGTAGGTTAAGTAAGAATTCAAATTATTAAAAACCCACTGTTCTTATAAAGTAGATGCACCTAGCGTTAATACAATAAACCCGACGAGCTGTGAGAATTTTGAGATTTTATCGTATTTTAAGGTTAAAAGTTGAGTTAGTTCGACGGTCGGAGGTTTGCCGGTTTTGAAGGTACTTCGGTTCCATTCCAGCCTAATTAGATTAACTCTTTAGTCTACGCAATGAAAGCCTTAGATTATCATCGAACAAGTTCAATCTTTCTTAACTCGTAGTTTAGAACTTTGGGATATCTTTGAGTATTTCATTCACTAGAGCTGCTACCTTCCCCCGTGTATCGTCATCAAACGATTTACTTTGAATCCTACTTCCCCAGTTCCTATTTAAATAAATTGTTTATCCATCGACGTATTAGTTCACTAGATGTAGAGTTTTTGGTTTAACATCCCTAATTAAAGCCTAAGTGCTATAATTATCTAGCGTTCATGAAAAAAAATAAGGTTGTGCACCTCTTAATATAAAATACTACCTAATATTCCCTTTTTCTGAATTCTCTGATATTTTAATGTAGTAGCATAGTAAATAGTTAAGATTAGATTTAACTATAGCTTAACTATAAGATGACGAGCTGCCGTCGACATATTTTCGATTCGTATTTTTATAAAGCAAAGTTACGAACGATATTGCTTTGCTTGAGCGGGCCGGGATTGAAGTTTCTTACGTTTCCCGAAATATCACATTTATTTCCCGAACAGTTTTTCTATTCTCTGTTCGTATCGGTTAGAGACTCCTCAATTCAGTTTCGGCAGTTTCAAAGAACGATTCCTATTAAGTTGATATTTTGAGAGGCCCAGAGGGATATTGAATAAGAGTGGATTACGGACAGCTGGTTTATTTCCCGTTACGTCCGTATATGGACTCTCGGGAACAATGGAGATAGGAAAGAGGAAAATGTATGTCACGCTACGAGGATAAAGACATAACCGTCCAGTTGTGGCGGCTTTTGCACCCTCCGGGGGCGAAACGGCTGAAGTCGCAGCATTCAACAAGCGATCGCTGACGCTATGTGCGGGGAATAGAGACGCAGGCGCAGGTCGCGGTATGGGGCACCCGGGGGCGCACGAATACAACATGGTGTATTGTATATTTCATATTTTTGGATCGCTAATTTTAAGATGTTATATTTATATATGTATATGTAGTGGCGAATACAATACCAGTATTTAGTGAATGTATTACGCCAAAGTTTTGATGTATTAATTTTCCATGAAAGTTCTGATTTAATTTCTCGTAATCTATAATTTTGAAATAATATAATAGTTCGTTTAGCTAGTGGTCATGCATATATTTTTGAATAGAGTGCACGATTGCTTCTGGGCCGCCAGTCATGTTTAGAGATAAGGTAACGAAGAAAACACTAAAAAAATATACATTAAAGTTGACAAATATTTTCACAGTAATGCGAAACCGCTAAAAACAATAATATTTTTGTGTGGATAATCTCAAATTTGTAAAAAAAGTAAGTATTTTAATATCCACGCGATCGTCACACAATAACCGTTAGGCGATGCTTGATAGTGCCAAGGGGACTGTGCTATTTCTATAAAATAATAAATGAAAACACGTTCCAGTTGTAATTCCAGTAGATAAGTAGCCTACTTACTTGTAGCAGTAGTAGTAATAATAATACTGGACAATTCATACAGAATTATCTAGCCCCAAGCTAAGCAGAGCTTGTGTTATGGGTACTAGATAACTGATATACATAATATAATAGTTCATATAGTTCACATTTTATTATACATAGAAAACGACCAGATGGAAAAATGTCTGCAGATCGTACAAACATTTGTCCCGGGGCGGGAATCGAACCCGCAACCTTCTGCGTCGCAGGCAGGCATTCGCTGACCGCGTCACAGAGTTCGTAATTACTCGATTAATTTTACTTCAAAAAACATAATTTCTCCTACACCAGAATTTATTTTCATAAAAATATATTATTTGTTAAGTCCAAAAAGTAATTAACTAAAATAGCACAGTAACTGCGGCTTAGTGATTGACCACAGCTAAATCATAGTGCACTAGTAGTAGAATAGTTAGATACGAATAATATTAACGTGAAATAAATAAAAAATCTTGAAATCTATACATAGAATTTAAAACTAAAAGTTTAACTAATACTTTTTATTATTATAATTATAATTATAAGAAGCTTGTTCACACGTTTTAACTTCATATAATATATAAGTATTCTAAGACTAAAATTGGCAAAGATATTTGATGGCGTTGAAGTGAGATCACCATTAATATTTGGGTGGTGGAAAGTGATAAAGTGTTGGGCTATGTCAAATAATACGAAATAATTGTATAATTGTAGCTTTGTCGAGAATAAACAGTATTGTTCAAAATTGTGAAAAGATTCTCAAACAAAACTCGTTGTTTGTAATAAAGCTCGTTTGAATGGGCACTTTATTTACTCGACGTAGCCCTTATTGCTAAATATACTGGAAAATATACCAATTATGCCAAAGGCACGTTTGTTTTACTATTGATGTGATAAAAGGCAGAATTTATTTGAAGCATCTTCGAATAATTTGCGGTTTAGAGTAGTGATTTTTAGTCGATAAAGAACTTGATTGACAGAAGCTTTGCTTAAACTTTTAATCTAGACTTTTACCTCTAAGAGTAAACATCTGTATTAAAAATATAATTGTTATTTGCAGATACAACTGCAAAAGTTATATTTTTATTATGTTAGCTAGAGCCAGATTTTTTTAAGTTTAACATTGAGCCTGCCTAACGTATATTGCATATCACTTAGATAAATTATGTATTGTTGAGAATGGACTACTGCGTATAAGTTGTATTATTTATTTATTGCTAGTTTGTAAAGTTTTCAGCTATTTAATATTTTGTAGGGTTGTAACGAATTTTGTCTACTATTAGTGTATAATATTTACTAATATGTATAAGTGATATAATGTAAAAGTCAATTTACAATTTACACGTTATGGATGAACATTTTGTAATAAAAGACAATCAAATTTATTACTAATCAAATTTATATTAATATGTGTGTATAGTATCTATTAGTATTTTAAGATATTAAAATCATGATTAATATTTTTCGTGACTCGTTACAGCTCTACATTTCTACGATTAGCTTGTAGGAACTAGTATTATTGCTTCAAGATGCCATAACGTCACTTGTCAAGCATTGCAATGGCATGAAAATATAATTGCATTTAAATAATTGTAGAATGCAATTAGTTTTCAATAATACAAACATTGAAGCCATATAAAATGCGTTTGTTTAAATATTATAATTCTTGTTGGCTCTCAAAGTTAAAAAACTTTTTATATATTATAGCATAATTATATTGATAGCCAATATAACTAATATTTATTAATTCATTATAATTTAAGCAATGTAAATGTTTTTTTGTAAAATTTACTGCCAGTTTCAAGGTTTTGAACACCAAAGTGATGATGGAATGTGTGATGTCCAAGAGCTAGAATCTCTTTTTGTATGATAATTTAACTATTATTAGAAAATTTAACTGTGTAAATAAAATGCTAAATTTAAATCAATAATAAAATGCTAAATTTAAATCAATTATTCACGGTTGAATTTTATTCAACACTATTAACGTTATTAAATTTGTTCACATTTTTGTTGTTACGTATTTTATTATGTTACTTAATTTATAATTATCATTACAGTATTTTACATGTATCTAAATCTTTTTGAAAATTATATACTTTGTTGCAAGCTGAGGTTGAAATTATTTTGTTTAAATACTTTAAATAGTTGATAAGATAACAATCTTATATTAAATTATTTAATATCATTGCATTTGTGTAATAAATTATTCTTACTCATTTATAATCTGCAAAGTTGGACATGAATGTGTGAAAAGTCTGTCGGTTAAGTGTACTTTGAACAAAAATCTTCCTTTGTAATTATTATAATCTAAAAACACTACAAAATTGTGATTCAAAGCAATTTAAAAATATTACTGCTGATATACTCTGTGTTTTATTTATTATTTACCTTCCTTTCTATCTACTCAAATCTGTGCCCAAGAAATGCTGCCTCTTCTTTATTTTGAGCCCAGCAATTGAACAATAGTGAGTGAAAATATATTTTTATTTAGCATTAATATAAGCCATGGTCATCCCACTGCTGGGCAAGGCTTCTCCACAATCCCACCAGACATCATGATCCTGAGCTACCTCTGTCCAATTGGCCAGGAATTGTTCCAATTCGTCCCGCCGTCTACTTCTTGGTCTGCCGCGTCGCCTTCTCGCCTGGTCAGGCCGCCAATCGGTGACTACTTTTCCCCACAGCTCTCTTGGCATACGCCAGACATGACCAGCCCACTCCCACTTCAGCTTCGCGGCTTTCCGAGCTACGTCAGCGATTTGCGTCGGAGAGCGTAGTTCGGTGTTACGGACTCTGTCCGTTAGTCGGACACCCAAAATGCTCAATCGCTCGAAAATATATTATTTAATTTAAATCACATTTACCTTGGTAACAGATAATTCTCATTTCAGCTTTAAGAGAGCACGTAAACATTTAATAGGCAATCATTTATTGGCAGATTACAGAGCCTGATTAAAGGCCTGCCGATTAAGTACGTGATCACCCTTTGTTTTTGGAGTTTGAGGTCCAATTTTCCTGCCCTTGGTGACCCTCGGACAATAAAGGTAAAATGTAAACAACTTTTTTAATAACTGATGACGGTTTTTTATTTTCCATACACATTACAGAACTTCAAGTTGAGTTCTAGTAAAAACACTAAGTATTAGAATCGTTGGTGCAAACTGCTAATAGCTAACAATGTACTCGATTCTGGCTGGAAGGATGATTCCAATCAAACCTTTCGTAGACCAACAAGGTAAAGTTTATTTTTATTGTCACCCCATTTCAGTATAAGTCTTATTATTATCGAAAATTTAAACAACTAAAGATTCAAGTACAAGCTATTGATAAATCCGCCTCAAAGGAGATATCCTATGTGGTGCCTCCACGTAGTAAGGAACCCGACTCGAGACAATAGGAAGAGGACTGAAGAGATACCGCTGGGGGCTGGCTGGGGTGGGGGGCACGGGGGGGACCAGGCGTGGAAGCTCTCGAGGGAAGTACTTTGCGTGAGCCTCAAGCCATTTCTGAACCTGAAAGAAACAAAAAAATCAAGTTAAGTATCGCAGAGATTCTGTAATACAATAAAAATCTGGCTGAATTTGCATCGATTTAGATGTGAACGTAGTTACTTAAGCTGCTTTTACTATTTGAAATAGGTACTAAATGGGATAACAAGTATCCAGGGAACTACGGGAACTTCCCTTATAGGATAGAAATAACCATAAAAACCATATTGCTGGTAGATGCTGGATGCGGCAGGCTGAAGACAGGACGCTATGGCGCTCATTAGGGGAGGCCTATGTCCAGCAGTGGACTGATATAGGCTGATAATGAACCATAAAATGGTTGAATTATAGGTAATTAGAAATATGTTGACTTGGAATAACCTTCCTATCTAAAGGTTCCTTTTTATCTTGGAAATAATACTTTTGAAGCTGCTGGCGGAAACTAATATAAAATAGAAACAATCTAGGAGCCTCACTGGATCCAACTGCTTGACAAAATGGTTAGATAAGATAGAATTCGTTGAAATCCTATTTTTTTTTTAATAGTATTGTTGCAATGACTCTAAAAATAATTTAAACATTAATAAAAAACCTTTTTTATGAATGTTTAAATTCGCACGGATATATTCTATAGCTTATGTTTATCAGGGCTTATTAATGTAGGATTCTAATGGTGAAAGATTTTTCAAATCGGTCCAGTAGTTTCAGAGCCCATTCAATTTAAACAAATAAACAAAAAAATCTTTCCTCTGTATCATATGACAATGACAGAAGCAAGTTAACTTACAAATTGGCACCGACACGGCTCCACACATTCACTTTTTACGAAATTCATTTTAAATGAGTCCTCCCAACTCTAACTAAATCAAAAGAATAATGGGTTATTTAGACTCCTGCACTATTTTATAAGTCTTGAAATTTCATTAACTAATGGATATTGTAATGAGAAGTTTATTATCACATTATCAGAAAATGGCTGCCTTTGTAATGCATTTTGCTTTACAAAATGGCTCTCAAAATATTGTGAGCCGAAGTGCGAAATTAGTAGGTAACTTTAAAAGGGCCTAATGGACCAACTAATAACTTAATTAGGTCGATACCTGTGTAATGAGAGTTACCGTACTTACCTACACTAATTTAGCGACAGCATTATGTTTATTTATGAGCTTTGCTAATTAGTGAGAAGTCACAGAGCTTATCTTTGTTACTAAAGTAGGTAGAAATAATTGCGAATACAAGCGCACTATTGCTTGCAGACTCAAGGAGCACATACGGTCGGTTAAGAATCTGGCAACTGAGAAGTCGGCTATTGCGGAGCATCTTCTCGAGTCTGGTCCAAACCACTGGATTGAGTTACACAATCCACAAGTAATTTCAACAGAGCGACATTACATACCAAGAATGGTACAGGAGGCCATTCACATTACCAAACACAGAAACTTAACTATAGAAATCTAATCAAATATTACCAACAAGGAGTTTTTACTATGAGTCATTAGAATTGTACTGAAATTGTCTGTTAGGTGGACGGATGTAGGTATTTCATTGTTCATTCAATCTAATTAGGTATTTTTATTACCAAATAGCTAAAGTTTCCTCCAACCTTTTTTAATATTCATAGTGCAGTACTCTAGAATAACCTTAGGGAGGACAACAAGTCGTTAGGCGTCAAAAACCCATCAAATTTATTCCCAAAACAATGATAAAGTTTTTATAGCTGTCCCTAGAAGCCCATACTAACTGACCTACGTTGGGATGCTAACAACGTATGTGAGGGTTTATAATTTCCTTCTACCAGGAACTTCTTTGTTTGATGTCCTTGATGGCTTAAGGAGAGTGCCCAGAGGTTAATTCGGCTGTGGATTTTATCCTAGAGGGGTGGAATACTCTACAAACTCTCAATATGCTCATGCCTTTCCAAATTTTAGTCATATTAAAAGTAAAAAAAGTCAGAAATCAAGAAGTTTATTTCTTTACGCACAGAATAAGCACTAGGTAGACATGTCAAATATTAAATTGCATTTATTATTCTAAGGTTTTTATTTATTATACTCTGGGTAATTTCTAAGAAATTAATAAATCCCAAAAATTTACGATCCCGACGGGATTCGAACCCGCACCTTCCCCTTCAGCGCAGGGGTGCTCTTTTTTCCAACTAAGCTACGTGATCTTATCTAGTCGGCCCGAAAATCTTTGGGAGTTCTTTCGGCACTTACGCCGTCAGCGCCACCTACAGAGGAAACAATGAAGTTATCCAATTCTGCTCAAAGACCAAATTTACATTTAGTTCTTTGACGAGAGGTTTTGCCGTTGCTTGATTCTAAGGTTTTTATTTATTATACTCTGGGTAATTTCTAAGAAATGAATAAATCCCAAAAATTTACGATCCCGACGGGATTCGAACCCGCACCTTCCCCTTCAGCGCAGGGGTGCTCTTTTTTCCAACTAAGCTACGTGATCTTATCTAGTCGGCCCGAAAATCTAAATAAAAAGTAAAAATATAATCTAAATAAAAAGTAAAAGTATAAGTAAATTTGGTCTTTGAGCAGAATTGGATAACTTCATTGTTTCCTCTGTAGGTGGCGCTGACGGCGTAAGTGCCGAAAGAACTCCCAAAGATTTTCGGGCCGACTAGATAAGATCACGTAGCTTAGTTGGAAAAAAGAGCACCCCTGCGCTGAAGGGGAAGGTGCGGGTTCGAATCCCGTCGGGATCGTAAATTTTTGGGATTTATTAATTTGCATTTATTATTTTAATTGTTTTCAAATAAGAAAAAAGCGGTATTGTTTTTTTTATTGCTTACATTTTTTGAGAAGAAAAAGAGGTACTTAAAAGTTAAAACATTGCTTGAAGGTATGTAATAACATAATCGTGTCTTAAATAACGCGTCCCGTTTATATTTTTGGCATAAACTCAAAGTGAAGAATAATTTTTTCAAAGTTGGGTAAGATTGGATGTGCACGAGGAGCTTACAGCTGACTATACTCGTAGAATCCTCTATTAGTAAAAATTTATTAGAAAATCAAAACTCAACACTATATTTCCGCTCAAGCCTGCCTAGAGTCAGTAAAAAGGGTAATCTACACAAAGGAATGCTTTAATCCAAACCGTATGGAGCCTTTCATTTACTCAGCAGACATATTGAAAAGGGTTTCTTATTTAAAATTAAAGGCAAGTTTTGCAGTGGGCAACAGTTCGTGAAAATCTAAAACCATGTTAGAAAGTAACGCGAGTTGGCTACCCCTGTTCTGTCTCTAGGACTCAAGAAGTAAGATGTTCACTGGTACATCAGCATTGTAAAAAAAAGCTTACTACAAAATATCAGATTATCTAGAAGATAAAAAGGCTTGGGACGGGTTTTGCTCCAACTCGAAAAATAACAACTATCAGGTTAAAGGTTTCTTCGTCGTTTCTTCACATACCGCACATTTTTCATCTACATAATGAAACACTGCTACAGAAATAAAAAACATCAATGTATCTCAGTTTTTTATTGTAAGAAAGAAATTAGAAAATAGATTTTGTTGGCTACCAAGGGCAACTTCGATTCACTGCCTAAACTGAATAGACTATTACAGAGGCATTAAAAAAGCTTATAATAAGTAACACAAACTGTGCGATGGATTTTTAAAATTTCCTTTGTTAACAGAATAATAAGATAAAGCAGGTGGCGGCGCTAGTTTGGATCCGGTATGCGCCTTAATCTCTTAATTATTGATTAAGTTAGCTGTAAATTTCCTGAACATTTTATAAATAAATAAATAAACATAAATACAGCCGAACATAGAATCTCCTACTTCTTTGTTTTACGTCCGTAATAATTTATCCGACACGGGCGGCAAAAGAGAACACGATGAAGTCTTTTGGTTTGATGCGAGACGTTCTCGTAAATAAGCCTGGGTTGAAACATAGAATGTTCTGGGGTATACGATACCGCTTGTAACTTGGCCTAGACAACTCAAGGCTATCAAGCGAAAAATTCGGGCTGACCCTTTTCAACAAAATCGACTATTAAAACGAGCAATTTATGCATATGGGGCCTTTCCCAAAGAGAACGAAAAGAGAAAATAACCACTAAAATATACGGAACATTGGATTCTGGATTTAACAAGACTGGGCTCCGTTCCCTGATTATAGGTAACTAGCTTCTTCCCGCGGCTTCGCATGCGCTTTTCCGGCATAAAAAGTAGCCTATGTCCATCTATACCTCTCAGCAAAATACCACTGAGATCCGTTTAGCCGTTTAAGCGTGAAATAGTAAGGCTCAATTTACACCGCCTCGGAATGGAATGGAATAGAAGCGTCAATTTCACCTCATGACGCGAGAAGGCGCGCGAATTCGCTGGAATGTCCGAGTATTCTCGCCTAACGCCTCTAAACGCTTGGCTTGGCACCGCACTGACCCAACCGACAACTCCCCGTTCGCGCTACTTCCCGCGGATTCCACAGACGGTACCGACAGTGTAGCTGGGAAATTCTTGAGAATGCGCGAGGATTCCCCGGTAGATGTGCGATCTTTTTTGGCTCGAATTTTGTTTGTATGTTATACAATTGACATAAAATTCATTATGCTATGACAATTTTTTTTGCAAAAGTCGGTGTCCGTGATGGTAGCGTACACATAATCGAATTCACGTATGTTGTTATGCCTAATAAATACTGTATAAATAACGCATAATTAGGGCAAAAACAAAATAAATAGTGCCTCTTTGGTTCGCTTCTTTTCAATCACGCGGCGCGGCGCGGCGTGTAAATCGAGCCTCGAGCCACAAGGCTCGATTTACACCGCCTCTCTCTACTTTCGAATGTATAATATTAGTATGACTAGTACCTAGTTATAGATTTTTCCAGAGCAGAGTATAATCATACTGATGAACATTCATTTCATTAGTGAGTAAGCCTCCTCCAAGCGTGGTCATTATGGCACATGGCGGTTTTGTCATAACCTCCACTGTTGGCTGAGGGATTGATTATAGCATAGCAGATATATTAAATATCAATTAAATATGTTGCTGCGCACCTGCGCACCTGACTAGTCTCCGGTGAGACTGGCCGCCGTGGACGAAATTCGGCTAGGACCTATAGCCACACCTACAGCATCAAGTCATCTACGTGAGTGAGGAAAAACGAGCACTGGATGTAAATGTCTATAATGTGATGATGATGACTATACGCCTATTAAGCGACCGACATGAACCAATGAGCGCTATGGATTAACTTAGGAATAACAACTTTACACAGGCAATATGTACTTTTTATGAAATTCTACATATAAAAACTATCGTAGTTTGATGAATTCATTACGCATGTAAGGTTCGTAGTTAACCACGAACCTTATTTGTGTTGAAAGAACACCAACAGTGTGTGAGTGTTCGAAGAGAGGCGGTACGCGCGTCTAGAACCGCCCCACCCTGAAGAATTCCCTCGTTATGAGATGAAACGTTGGTGTTCTTCCAACACAAATAAGGTTTGTAGTTAACCCGCTTACACCTGTAATGAAATTCTACATATTTCGGTGTGTTAGATCAGGTACCTGATAGGTGACCATCTGATCATTCTTCCTGAAGGTATCTAGAACTACTCAATATGCACTGTGGGCTTCGATGAGATTCTGAAAGCTGTTAAGATGCTCAAAAGTAACGCCGAGGGTAGTGATCATATTACTTTAAATATGCTCATAATGACTTTCCCACAATCCCTAGATGCCCTAGCATGCTTGATAAACACCTCCATCGCTATGTCTACGTTTCCAGACGAATGGAAAGTAGCAGTAGTACGACCGTTGCCAAAAACAGACAACCCCGTGGAAATTAAAGACCTAAGGCCTATTAGCATTTTACCATGCATGTCCAAAATATTAGAAAAAGTAGTCAATGCTCAACTTACGTCATATCTAGAATCTAATGCAATTTTACCAGATGTACAGTCTGGTTTTAGAGTAGGTAGAAGTACGGCAACTGCTCTTCTTGATGTTACCGATAATATCTTATCTGCACAAGACCAAGGACTGTGTACAGTATTAGTACTACTAGATTTTTCACGTTCGTTTGATTCTTTAAATTTAGACTTGTTGCTATCAAAGCTAAGGTACTACGGTTTCGACAATGCAACCGTGAAATGGTTCGACAGTTATCTGCGAAATCGTCGTCAATATGTAGAGCTGCGTGATGGTAGCGGAAATAAAATAGTATCAGCTACAACTCCGGTTACTAGGGGTGTACCGCAGGGATCCATACTGGGACCTACACTGTTCAGCCTGTATTGTGCCGATCTGGTCAGCTGTATTAAGAACTGCAAGTATCATGTCTACGCCGACGACCTGCAGGTATACTACTCCTTTAAATCAGCTGATTTTGAGAAGGCATCTATGCTAATAACAGAGGACCTCAATAGGATCGCTGCATGGTCAAAAGATAACAGTCTTATACTAAATGCACTTAAAACTAAATTTATGGTTTGTGGTAGTAAAAAGCAGATAGACAAGCTTGGTCCCCAAATATGTATTACAATAATGGGAGAGTCCATAGACAGGGTTTACGAAGCTCGAAACTTGGGACTGCTCATAGACCCCGACCTACGCTTTGAAAAACATATAGCGGAATGTGTGCGCAACTGCTTTTACAGGTTAAAGGTGTTATATAAGATTAGGCCTTATTTAAGCGAGAATCTTAAGTTACAACTGGTGGAGTCACTGGTCCTATCTAGGCTAAACTATGCTGATTCAGTGTATGGTCCGCGGCTCCTAGCACGCACACAGAAGCTCGTGCAAAGGGTACAAAACGCATGTGCCCGCTTCTGTTTTGAAATACGCCCCAGGGAACACATAACACCTTTCCTCAACAAGCACTTCATTATTAAAATGAAATCACGCCAAAAACTGCATCTAGCATGCCTTCTCTTCGGCGTGATTCATGCCAAAACACCAGCATATTTGTATGAGAAGCTTGACTGGCGATCAGACTGGCGCGCATCTCGAAACAGGCAGTGTGTGGCGCCGCTCGCTACGCCAAGACACGCATCTGCCACATTTCGCGGAAGTTTCCGATATGCAGCGACAAAATGTTGGAATAACATCCCCCCCCAATCAGAAACACTAATAGCATATACGGATTTAAAACTAAGTTAAAGAAGTTTCTGATTCAAGAACAAATAAAGTGGAACGGCATCAATAACAACGATGCATCAACAATTTGAGGGTTTTATATATACGAGTATTCTTAGTCAAATAAAATTTGTTCTTTTTTACATAGGCAAGTACTGAAATTTCAGATTTCACTTTAATGGTTTACTATAGGAGTTATTATATAAATAGGTGGTCTATTTATTTACTTAAAGAAAATTACAATAAAAACAGAATACAATAATAATAACAACTAATATTTACACTTATATCTATTTTTTAAAAAGGTGGTTTTATATATTTTATAATATTTATTTTTGTGGTAGTTAGCTATTACGTTCTCTATTACATTGGATAAGTAAATTTTTAGGAAGGCATGTGTGCATAGATTTAGATTTTAATAATATTGCCATATTCCAAAGTAACCTAAAATCCTAATTTCACTTGGTCTACTTATGTAAAGCAGTGTGCATAGATGTTTGACGTTGGTGATATAACTTACTCCACAAGGGTCAACATAACACCAGCGCTGAGTAGGTATTTTTAACTTATCTACTCAGCAACATGCTGAGTTGATACCTTTTTGGCTCGACACTGGGTGGTTTGCCAGGCAGGTTGCGGAAGTTACTAGGTAGTTAACCAATTTCTGTTTAAATTTCTGACAATTTAGTTTGTACCAAGTATAGTTAACCGCTATTGCACTTACCTGTCACTCGTTCTAGTTTAGTTTCTTCCTCGGATGTATGGTAGTTCTAATGTGTCGTGTCAAATAAATCATTTCATTTTCATTTTCATTTTCATTTTCATATGTTTTTGTTATCTTGATATATTGATAAGTCTTGATTAACGCTTTTTTAAGGCAGAAACGTCACTCAGTATAGATCTATGACTGAGCAAGCGTTCATAATAAGGGCCTTAAGGCGCATACCCCAGCCAAACTAGCACCGCCACCTACTTTATCTTAGTATTCCGATAAACAAAGGAAATTTCAAAAATCCATCGCTCAGTTTGTGATACCTATTATAAACTTTGTTTTAATGCGTCTGTTATAGTTTTATTCCATTTAGTTTAGGCAGTAAATCGAAGTTGCCCTTGGTGGCTACCAAAATCTATTTTCGATTCACTGCCTAAACTAAATGGAATAAAACTATAACAGACACACAGAAAAAAAGTTTATAATATAGGTATCACAAACTGAGCGATAGATTTATGAAATTTCCTTTGTTGAACGGATTAATGAGATAAAGTAGGTGGCGACGCTAGTTGGTATGCACCTTAAAGTAAATCCATAGTTACTAATATTATAAATTCGATGGTTACAAAGTAACATTATTTCATCTGTGTCAAAAGTAACTCTTTCTGTCTGTCTGTTACCTTTTCACGCCTAAACAGCTGAACGGATCTTAATGAAATTTGGCAGAGAGGTAGACGGTATCCCGGGGACGGACATAGGACTACTTTTTATCCCGGAAAAGCGCAACAGAAGCCGCGGGCAGACGCCAGTGTTTTATAAATGTGTAGCCTATTGGACTTAACGACTGAGGTTGTTTCTGGTAAATAGGAAATGAATCTACCACAAGATAAATCTTAATTTATATCCAACCCAAATCCACAAGGTAATGTGCAGATAATCACCAAAAAACTTAAAATAATATCATAAAAATTTGAACCATTTCGAGTTTATCTTTAGATCGAACTTCGATCGTAACTTAGCCGGAGATATTCCAAAAAGTTTTATCTGAAAACTTAGTTTTAAAAGTCATTGGAAATTCGGCCCCTGGTCTATAAAATTGAAGACGGAGTCTTTAGTCCAAATTAATAAGACTAAATATCTTTGTCATAATGTTAAAATAGTGATGATGCTTGGCTGATTTAACCCATTCGCTGCCTGTAGGCTTAAGGAGCGCGGCCGCGGCGCAGGACGACATGTGCGTCATAGGTAATGAAAGTGTTAGTTTTACCATTTGTAATATCCTAATATTTGTATTACACTGACCCAAAACAAAAAAAACCTTAGAAATAGAGAAGGTAAAGCAAAGGCGACCTTAACATGCAAAAAGAACTACTACCCTGATAATGTTAAATACCGTTCCAGCAAATTTTAAAAGGCTATATATCTACCTATTTTACCTACTTAGTTGATGGTACAGTATTTCCATTATGAGGTATACACTGTTACACCCAGATCGAAAGGGTTAAGGTATTTACCTACCTATTCTACGTTGACTAGACAAGGAAAGACTAGGAACAAATCTTTAAGATCCCAAATTTCATTTCAAGTCTGAAAAGATTCCTTCAAAATAGTTCGCATGTCAGATTACTGTCATATCAGCACCTCTAGCGTTGCGCTCCATATTTTCTGTACAACGAACGAGCCAAACTATCATACCTAACTCGAAACGGGATAAAATGAACAATGGTTCCGTATATTATTTTGATTGTTATTATATTTTGAGCTGCATGCCATACAATAAGGAACTCGGCTTACATTCCCAGACAATTTATTTGTTCGCGCCATTTTATGAAAAAGATAGGCATAGGATTTCGCGTTAATAGGAGCGGGACAGAGCATGCGTTTTTGGAACTGCGCAAGTGCAAAAATGTAGTTTTTTCTTATTTACAAGAAAACTATACAACTTATGAAAAAACTGTTTTTCAAAAGTTGTAAGTACTTTTTTTCTTAATCGTGTTTTCACGTCGAAGGTACCAAAGAAAATATGTATAATTTTATGTAAGTACGGTTGAGTTTTTGACAAACAAACACGCCAGGTTCGCCTTTTAAACAAATTTAAATTAAAGTAATAAATAAATGTCTAATAATAAATAATTACTTAATTATGAAGACATAAACTATCAATAACAATGTAATTATTAATGAATAGTCAACTGAAATTATAAGCTGTAATTATTATTGTATAGAAAATTAATAGAGCAACTAGAACTAGGTGTCTCTTACCTCATTCCAAAAATCATAATGTCAATTCCCAGAAGCAATAATTACCAAGATGTCCCGCCATCTAAATGGTATCTGCTGCTTGATGAGTTTCTGGAAAATCCAATGTAGATTTGTTGCTAACATATTCATTGATATGGATGAATTAAATACAGCGGGAAGTGATTTCGTGGATTAGTTGTTTAGAGCACACCCGTACTGAGGACGCGGGTTCAAGTCCCGCCGAAATCGAAATTTTTTGGGAGCTTATTTCATTTCTTAGAATTAAATACAAACTGTTTTATAAGAAAAAATCACAAAACCACCGGCAAACCGTCGTCGTCGGATGGATTAAAAACGTAGCTGTCCGTGACCTTGTTGTGTTATTCTATGTATTTTTATATCAAAGAACTCTAAAATCCCTAGCTATTTCCCAAAACCATTTCAAAATTGGAACTGGCGCACCTCCTAAGCGGATTTTTACACTGCCAACTCTATTTGTACGTTACATTCAGCTTCTATTGCTTTACTTTAAAGTTTAAATTCCACTGTTCAGATTAAGTTTAAAACTTTGTCGCTTTAAAGCCCGTGCATAGAGGACACAGATTTGATATAAGGAAGTACGGCTCATCCTATTGGTAGACGGCCTTTTTGACTTACACACCTGCGCCAAAAGCCTGATTTAAAACTAAAGTTTCTCGAGTTTGAAAATGGAATTACGAGAAGGGAAAGAGGTTTTATTTTCGATACGCTGTCTGTGGTTTTCTGGGTTGAACTTTATCGAAAATTGGTTTTGCTTTTGGACGGTGGTGGTTAGTTTTTGTGATTGAATCTGTTCTTTTATACGAAATATTACGTGTAATATTTACGGTGTAGTTATTTCTTCATACGTTGTTGTGGTATGCGTAATAGATTGATCATATCCATGACTGTCGTAATATCTTCCATAGAATAAAATATATCTACATCACATCGGAACACAAAATATTCACTTATTGGCTAAATAGGTACATAACTATTTGTGGCAAAAGTCAAATACTGCGTACAAAAAGTCAATATTATAATACTATAAAATGGTTCGACGCGGGTTAGTACGAGTTTTTTTTGTAGTTTTTAATTTTTTCTGCGTTCAAAAAGCAATAAAATTAGCGGAAAAGTAATGTGCCGCAAGTCGTAAATCCATTTTCTATGAACTCATGATAAATCCAACTTAGAACCCCACTACTTAAAAAAAACTCGCGCCGACACGCGTCAAACCACCCCGGAACAAAGCGTGTGCTGTATGCTAGCTAGTTTGATTATCATAACACCTAGGAAGCCAATGAAAAAAAATGAGTTTACATTTTGTTCATAGGATTAGATGGTAGAGAGTATTAACAGTACCTAAGCGAAACTCAATTAACATTCAACCCTAGGACATCCCCATAAAGTTGAAATCCCCCTAACTAATACCCTAAGTGACAGTCTCACAGATAGGGCAGAGCCGCTGTATCGTCATTAATCCCATTATTAATGACTTTTCCGATGGGCCCTACATTATTGCTGTGCGATAAATCGTTGACTTTGTGGATGGCTCGTTTGCTTCTTGATTACACCGGTTGTTTTGTCATTAAGTAGGTTTTTTGTCATTGGGAGTCTGAGGTACGGTTAGATAGATAGATAGATAGAACATACTTTATTGCACACTTAAAACTAAAAAGAATTTACAAATTAAACAATAATAATATACGTGACAATTGGCGGTCTTATCGCTCAAGAGCGATCTCTGCCAGACAACCCGGTATGGATAGGATTATTGGATATATATGGGGTAAGATCGGTGTGCATCTAATGGTATTAATTATAAATGTATACATATTAACTCAATATTTTATATATAAGATACATATAAATACATACATACCTAACCTATAAATATATACCTATTATCTACTTACAATAAAATATGAAAACAAGGGCGTGTTCAGTGACAAGAGGATAAAAAGTGTTTAGTTACATTATATGTACAGGGTGGCTTTTTGAGATGAGAGTGGAAGGCCAAATCCGAAACTATGAGAATTCTCTACATTACATTAAAAAAATCGTGAAATGGGTTCAATTTATGAGGAAAGGGAGGATAAAGAGGAATAAAGTTTCTGTTTTTGAGAAATATGTTATATCGAATATACCAATATCAATATGGTTATGTCAAAATAAATAAACAATAATGCTGAAAAAAAAGGTCTCATCATCAACATCCATAGCTGGATTTACCGGGCCTAAGCCTCTTGAAGTTTGTTTTAAAATAACTACTTACAGCCCCGTTAGTACAAACTAGTTCTCAGGATGGTGAGCAACCACTGTGAACTTGTGACTTACGGACAGCCAAGACGTATTACTAGTGTGTTGATGAGGTAACATACCTATTATTCAGAAATAAGGTCACTTTTTGCTACCTACTCGTTAAATTCGGCATAAAATGTATAAGTTACACTTTGGTTAAATTATTAAAATAAAAATAGACCAACTAATATCCAAAAAATGAAATAAGTTCCCAAAAATTTCCGGCGGGACTCGATTAGAGATTCGAGTTAGGGTGGGGTGCGGGTTCGAGTCCCGCCGAAACCGGAAATTTTTGGGAACTTATTTCATTTCTTAGAGATACCCAAAGTGCAGGTAAGCACTATAACAAAAAACCTTAGAACTAATATCCAAACTAAAAACATCCAGTAAACTGAACATCGGCGTAACTCGACCGAATAAACCCAAGCTCATTTAAAAAATATTTCACTTCAAAATACGAACGAAAAGAACCGGGTGGATTCAGTGAGCGTTACTTACCTCGTTTTATTTAAACTAGTTTCCATCTGGCCAGTTGTGCCATAAATGCCGTCAAAATAAACGATTTACAAACGAAGAGGTTAGTAATAAATAAGGTTGGATCTATTTTACTTTTAAACGTAACAGTTTGTGAATTTTTAAGCCAAAACAACGCAAATTGTAATGGCCTCCGGCACGCCACCGCAGACTGCGTTTGTTTTCGCTTCATGGATGTGAGCGGGTTCATACGAACTTTGTTTGTGTTGGATGAACTCACTAATATAACGTTTCAAAATCATTCTTAAGGGTAAGATCTGGTCCAGACATGTTCAATGTTATTCCATAATATACTTATTTGTGTAATTCCATTTTTTTTCTCTCTCTCTTTCTAAGGAATATAAAATAGAGACCGGTACATATAAACGGATGCCGTTTAAACCATTATACCATAGTGTTATGTTTGGTACTTACACTACTTACTTAATTACTACTACTTAATTTTACCATACTAGTAGGTTAAATAATAATATTAGTTGTTTTTTTTTATTGCCAGTATACCCTTCTTCGTTATACTACAATCTCAAGAAGATGCCTACACATGAATCGTAAATATTTTGTTTATTGCAGCAGCATTGATAGATTTATCGTACTAAACAAGATTACCTTTTTATTGTTAACTCACTGAATAGTTAGACTACAGTAAACTTTTTATGCAGCTTTTATGCAAGTCTTTTTGCGAAAAACACCCTGAATGCAACTAAAATGTATTTTTCATCGGATAAACACAAGTGGTTTTCTCTTGCGCAGAGCCTTCGTGTTGGAAATGTTATTACTCGTAGATCTTGTCATTTATTTTATAATAATTACTCGCTTCTGCCACTGGCTTTTCATGCGCCCAACTAAACTTTTAAAGATGTTTAGTTACTTTCAGATTCATAATAATAGTGTGATAACTGAATAGTAAGTTTAACGTTAAATTTATGTATTACCTATTAGCAAGTCTCTTGAAAAATAATGTTTTTATTTATTTATTTGGATTAAATTTTAGTGTTTGTGTATAATCCATTTATAGTAATATTATAAATTAGAAAGTAACTATCTGTCTGTTACCTTTTCAAGCCTAAACGGCTGAACGAACCTTAATGAAATTTGGCAGGAAGGTAATTAGTGTCTCGGGGACTCTAATCAGTTCTCTTGTTCTCCATCTGATATGGATGGATAAACACCTTGGTTACTAAATGGATTGCTTCAAGAGTCGCTCAAGTCCAGACCGTCACTGTGGGACCTCCTTTGATCCAGCGCTCGGCTTGATTGGACTTACTCAATGCAAGTAATCTCATTATGAACGGAGGCTGCCTCTTGTGTCCTGCTCAACGCCTTCCAAGGCGACTAGTCGACGAAGGATGAACTATGTTATCTGCTTGTATTTGCAGCATAATCCAAGGAGTTAAAGGAACTTTTAAGACTTTGTCTGTGAACTTGTTCACTATGTGTGTGTGGTCACGTCTGCTTTCTTGTTACGCCAACTATTTTCGTTCAACAAACTTCTTATTTAAATCGTTATAGTGACTTCTGAATTTGGTTACCATCACATAGAAAATAAAAGAAACGTTTATTTGTAAGAAACATACCATCTAATAGAAAAGTACACAGTTTGATTAAGAAAATGGTTTATGACCGGAACTGCTTCGAGAAAAGGATGGTAGAGCTGTGCCGCTTTTTTGCTCGACTTGGCGGTGGCACTGTCGTGCCCCCGGATAAATAACTCCAGCCGTGGATTATGCGGCTGATATTAAGATTTTTGGGCAGGTAAGAACTTACGTTTTATATGCACCTATATTAATTTATAAGCTTCTGACAGCCGCCTTGTGCACTTGTGATAGTCCCGGATAAAAAGTATGACGTAATAAGACTTTTATTTGAGTTAAATTACATTATTTATGTACGCCAAAACTTCTGAATAGATATTTAAGTAAAAAGTAGACTCAGGATACACTACTCAATACTGATAATAATACTAAAACTGCTTTATATGAACATGGTACATGAGAAGATAGTAGACCTTAGAAGATGTTTTTACATATCTGCCTCTACTTATAAACCGGCTGTTAATATTAATCTGTAACCATTTCACCAGTGGCACCTTTAATCTCCTCAAAAGGCTGACGTGCCTTTGCCAAGATTTTGCTTTTTAATTACGAAGCTTCCACTATGTACCTTTGACCGTATTTACATTGTAAACAGATTATCAGCCATAATCTGTTGCTTTGAGGTGGAAACCCATACTAAAGAAACTGTACTACAACCTACATACCTATTAGGTATAAATAAATAATACCTACCTAGTTTAATTCGTAAGTTTTTATGTAAGTTTATTCAGAGAAAAACTGGTTCGATCCTGAACAATCTTTTGAAATGTAAAACAAGCCATCAAAAAGCTTTTGGCGGTTAGCTACCGATAACAAAAAATGAAATATTCCTTTCTTTTCTTAGGCACTACCCGCTTGGCACTACTAGTAGAGTGAAGGGAAATTTTACTTTCCCGTGACACTACTATATATTGTAGCACCATGGCTAGATCGATACTGAAATAAGCTAAGGCTTATTTAGCCTGTTTTAGGTAAGTACTTACTTATGAATTATGTATGTGCGCATTTATATCTGGCCTAGGCGGTCGCGGCTAAATAATCGACCCTTACAAGCCCGTGGATGTTGTAATAGCCGACTAAAGGAACTTACCAAGAAGCTGCTGCTCGCAGCTTCTTTCTGTGAATTTTAACACCTCCCCTTACCCTCCGCCCTTACCCTCCTCCCATACCTCCCCTGCAATGACTTATCCAAACCAAGGTGATTATAAAAAACAAAAAGCGTTCTTAGCAGGATCAGCATGCCCGTCCAGCAGCGTATTTGTGCTTTGCTAACAGGTAGGTTTTACTTTTAAAGACTTCGTTTTAAAAAGGTACCAGTATCCTGGCCAGTCTCAGTATACACTTGTCTCCTGTGTCAATGTGCCCTTTGCGGCCAAGGGGCAAATTAAAAGTAAAAAAGCTATCTCTTTGCAAAGAAAATTGCGGAGATCGGTAGTTTTCTTGAAACATGAAACTAGAAAATAACGGAAGAACTTTGTTTAATTATTTTCTGCCTTAGATAGTAAAGTTAAATTCATATTTACTATTTTATACGTGAATATTTCAGAAAAAGCATTAATCATGAAATCATGATTAATGCTTTTTCTGAATATAACAGATCATTAGATACCCCTGTTTCCACAAAACTGCAAACGGTTAAATCTGAAATAAACGACAGCTTGGTAAGCACATTACGTCAATTTCTATGCTTAAACTAGTGATAAGTTCGATGAAATTCAGCTTAAAAGCACAAGACGTGTTAAAAGCAACCTGGCGGTGCAATTGCTGTAGTTGATGCGTATTAAGCCTTTTATTTTTATTTATTTATTTCTATTTATTTATTTACAGGATCTTAGGAAAAATTCCAGAGAGCCTTCGAGAGAGCCTAAGAACCTAAACAACTTGATGGAAATCTGTACTATACGGGGGTTCAGAGCTTAGTTTAATAATCATAAAGTGTTTATTAAGCTTCCGTACTCACAGGGTGAAAACGGGACCCTATTACTGAATCTCCGCTGTCTGTCGTTTGTCCGTCTGCGTGCTGTATCTCATGACCCGTATAAGGTAGACAGTTGAAATTTTGACTGAATATGTATTTTTCTTGCCACTATAACCAAAAATAAATATTAAAAACAAATGGGGCGCCCACACAAAAAACATATCTTTTTTTGCTATTTTTGCTCTACTTTTGTCGAGGTTGTATTCTTGAACCGTATTAGTTAGACAGTAGAATTTTCACAGCACCATTGCCACAATAATAACAAATAACAAAAATTATAAAATAAATTTCATAATTATTGATCCAATATCCGTACAAAGTTGAGTACCAATCACTGAAGTAAAGCAACGTCGGGCGAAATTTAAAAAGCCACCATGACGCGGTCAGCCATCTACTGACCGCGTCATAGTGGCTTTATGAATTTTTTAAAATTAGTTTTTAAGGGTTCTTTTTGCGAAATAGTTACGTACAAAGGTACGGAACCCTCCGTGTGCGAGTCGCCTCGCACTTGGCCGGTATTTATTGCTTGTAGCATGCTTTGAGGCCTTGGTTGAGGGGGAAAGAATTGTTTTAAACCAAACACTAAATGAAATGTGACTAGACGCAGATGGACAATTGCATGATTATATAGATTAGATACAATATGTGTTCTTTCTCAATTAGCTATTGTTTGATGCAACCAATGCAATCTGATCGAACTCGATCGTCACTCGAGTTCATTCAGAACCAAACGTTCGCTATAGCGAACGTTTTGTTCTGAATGACGATCGAGTTCTGAATGACGATCGAGTCGATACGAGTACGATCGAGAAATATATGAGCCGATATCATTGTGTAAAGTTATAACTTCACACAATGATATCGGCTCATATATTTCTATCCTGAACTGTAATAAATCCATCATGCTCTCGACTGTTCACTGCTCAGTTCGATGCTTATCTAGTAAGTTATTACGCCACGGGGGGAGCTGTGGTTGAGTCTGTGATAATATCTTCTTTGCCATGGCACAAAATGAAGTGAAGATTTGAAGTGGTTGGACTTCGGTCACTTGATCTGATGGTGTTTATCTTGATATCTCTATCAATAAACAAGCTGTTGCCGGCGGTTTTGAATGCATTCTCCAGGTTAAAAATGAGGTTTTACCCACGTATTTCCTTTTATTGAATCTACGTTAAGAAGTTTATTTACCAGCAACATAGAAGGGCAATAACATCGATCCGAGTACACTTACCTTGGGCAGATTCTGCAGTTTGGGAAAAACAATTTTGAGAAGGAGGCCAAGAGTGGGATCCAGCTAGGTTGAGCAGCGTTTGGAAAACTTCGTCGACTCTGTAAACGTAGTGTAGGACGCCCTCCGACTAGGTGGGATGACGATTTGCGAAAGACTACTGGCAGATGCTGGATGCGGCAAGCTCAAGACAGGGCGCTATTAGCGCTCAATATGGGAAGCCTATGTCCAGCAGTGGACTAATATAGGCCGATGATGGTGATGATGATGAGAAGGGCAATAATAGAAGATGTAATAAATAATTTTAATAAATCATCCAACTACCTAGCTACCGATTGGCAACTAAACCACAAAACTTAAAATGAAATAGGTTATCTCACTAATATTATAAACGTGAAAGTTTAGATGGATGGATAGATGGATGGATGTTTGTTCCTTTATCACGCCAGAACGGCTGAACGGATCTGGATGAAATTTGGCACAGAGATAGATTATAGTCTGGAATAGGACATAGGCTACTTTTTATCCCGGTAAAATGGATGGTTCCCGTGGGATTGATTTGTTTTAATTTTTCATAGAGCTAACTTAGACATACTACCTATAACATACGACCTACTGTCATTATCAACCCACTATTTTATGTTATCCGTCAGTTTGTCCCGCCTGTCATGCTCTCTGTAGTGTCATGCCATTACACAATGTATACAAACAAAACAATTCAAAATTTCAAATACGAAATGAAATGAAAATGTGAAATTATATAGTAGCAGCATAAATAATGCAAGAAAACTCAGTAAGAAGAAACTCCTCATCAGTACACGTACATAATATGAACCGTTGTGAAGATGTTTGGCGAAGGCACCTAAACGCCAAAAATATTGAATGGATCAAGTTGAATTTTTGCATGTTCCTACCAACGCTGCACATAGGAGACAGGATTAAGAGTTTTAATCCCAAATAAGCCTACAAAACGTTTTATTTAATTTTTAAAGATGAACCAAATCTAACATTAATGCGTAAGAGATATCAGCGAATTGCGATAGTGGAACCTCTTGCTACGACATCAGCGCAGACTTATTTTGAGGAATATTGATGAAAGAGCCCTCAGAATGGCTGGAACAACGGTAAAACCGCGCTACGGAGTCACTGGAACCTTTCTCCATCTGCGATAGTAAAAATCCGTAGGAACTTCCGCTCTTTTCAGTGCTATACCAGTAAATAAGCAGTGTGTGATGTTGTGGTGTATTGTTTTGGTGCCGTGGCGTAGATACTGCAAAACGTAGGTACTATTGAAGCAGTTAGTGATATGCCCGACTTATTCGTAAACAGTGCACCAATGAATGTGTGCTAATAAAATAGTATGATGATAATTATAATTGTTTTCTTTGATATACTAAAAATATTTAATAGCAAGAGAAAATATGCAGTAGTGAGCAGGAGTTAGCAAACACATAACGTTTACTTGGGCCATGTTCACATAAATTTACAACAGGCAGTATGTTCACAAAAACATTTGTACATTAGAGTGATCAACTAGCAATTAGGTGGCTTGGGATGGCAATGTCCCAGTAAGACAGAACAACGGGGGGTTAAAAAAAATTACTTTGGTCATGTTCGCTTATATTTACAACAGGCAGTATGTTCGCAAAAGCAATTATGTAGCTTGGGAGGGCTAAGTAGGTACCTGTTAGTAAGAAAAAAGGGGGAGTGAATGGGCAGGGGTGCCTATTACATTGAGAAATTACCAAGCCGCTTCAATAAATGTATTTTTTTAGCAAAAATGATTAAGGATAGTCGGTAGTAATACACATCGATACCCAGGAAAAAGCCACAAGTTACCCATTAAAATTTCTCAGTTTGCTACCGCAAGTGGTCTTTCAGGACACGATGTCACGCTAAAGGTCGGCGTTCAAATAATGCTGTTAATTAATATGATACACTACCAAAATTGTGCAATGGAACGCGACTGAAAGTAACTGCTTCACATTGAAATTTTATTGAGTCTGCGATTCCCATTGGATGTGGCTCAGGCGAAAGTGTCTTTAAACCGCGTACACCATTCATCCCTACCCCTGTTACCGTGTGCTTTGCTTTGACAATTAATAAATCGCAGGGACACAAATTAAAGGTGTTGACCTAAGTTAGTATTACCATAACATTCTCGGCCTAAGGTCTCATTGGTTTTCTTACGGCCTACTACTTACCAGAGGGGAAAACGTTAAATGTGCCGCTAGGTTAAGAATCATTGCAGGTCTAAGTCTACTTTGACGGTAGACCACCTCCAACTCCACTCCACGCGGACGAAGTCGCGGGAGCAGCTAGTTTTAAATAAATCAATAAAATAAGTTTTATCTTTTGCCTTGGGAAAAATCTATTAAAGATACAGCAGTACTTCAGTATTTATAAAAGAACGGATCGAAAGTAAATTTCCGCCCAATCGTAACCTCCAAATTGTCCGTCTAAAAAGCCAATGTTAAATTTCAATTTACAGTAAAATGCAAAGTTAATTAGAAAACATCTTGAAGGCTGAGCATTTTTATGACACCTTAAATTATTATAGATATAAAGAGCCTTGCACAATGAACGTAAGTAGTGGACCTTCGTTATGCTAACTGTTCAAAAAACTAAAATATTTATTGTACATACTGCTGCTTAGTGTGTAAGCTATTCAATATCATTTATTTATTTTTGGGTAAAGTGACAGCGTAGAATTATAAAAGAGGTTTTATTTAAGGAGAAAAGGCGTGTTCAGGGGTCAAATAGATAACCTTGTAGGTACGTTTTGTGATGCACATTTTTAGCACTTCTTTTGATCCTCATAAAAGAGAACATATCAAAATTATGTAACGGAACATAATGTAGACACCCAATGTATACATACATACATATTGTATTACATTATGTAGACACCGCCACCAACATTCACAACATTCAGCGTAAGTACCTACGTATAGTTTTATTTTTCAGGCTGACACTACCTTAGTGATCAGATCCAGCTTCCATTGAAAATAATGAACGCGAAAAGCAAGCGGCACCAGAAAAAGAAGTTGCGTGTTCTATCAAGTTAGTGGAGAGTTTGTAATCCAGTGGAACGAATCGAGAACAACTCCTTTTAATTAATTACACCTACGAAATACAATGTACAACAGGTAGAAAATATGTCGTCCAACGTGTACAAGGTTTCTTACAAACCTGTCTGTGCGAAAAAATGGAGAAGAATGAGAAAACCAATTCTTACAGAAATGTCTTTTTCAGTAAGAATTGGTTTAGGTAATTGATTTTTTGCATTTCGCTTTTTAAATTCCCTTGTTCACGAAATTAGCTTTAAAGTTTGCGATGTTGCTTATGTTGTTACTTAAATGTATATAATGAATCATCAATAAATAACACCCTACCTAACTCTCTCAAAAATTACACGTTTCTTGCTAATTGATGATGTAATAATTATAATTATCAACATTGATGGTCAATGTATTTTTTACATTGACGATCAATGTTCTAAAGCTCGTCGTCTGTTCTAAAGCTTTTTCCGTGTTGGCCCTGAACCCTGTACCTGGGGTTCTGCCACAAAAGCACCTAGGGTATTAAACACAACCAAGTCACTAAACATCTAAGCCCCAGAAGGCAAAGTGCCTTTGCAATATACAAAGATCTAACAAAACTCCTAATAGAGTCCATAGGTGATCGGAATGCTGGCAATCCGAAATATTGTACGGACTATACCTACTATTGAAACTGATGTCCCATAAATAATCTATCTTAGATCTAAAAAGGTCAAAGTCTATGATGATACATATAATTTTGAATAAACGATAATATTCTTTTGTACGAATAGGTAATTATTTTCTAAAATTAAAACGAAATACTAAAAAGATTTCTAATTGCTCCAAAGAATAGCACTCGGGTATGCAGAAGAGTTATCTCTTATTAAAATCTGGTGGCGTCACCCACAGCTGCTTTCCACCAACCGAGCTAAGGTCACTTACACACGGAGAGACAAAACTCTTGAACATTTCAGTGACCTATTTTGATTATTTGTGAGTCCAACCACACCACCAATTAGTATGATACCGAAGATTTCTATTTAATTTAACCTTTAAACATGAACTTATAAGTCTATTTTAAATATTTAGCAAAAAGGTATTGTTTCATTTTTTTTTTGCGATTTATTAATAAGTGAGAGTTGTAGAATTAGTGTAGGCAAATGATTGTCTGGATGTATGTATGTATGACTTGAAGAAAAAAAAATCAAAGCAAGAAATGTTATTCACCGTAGAATAGTTGGGAAACAGAAAGTAAACCCTGGGAGGATGTTATCATTTTGGGAGGATGATGACTAAACTCTGAGAAAATACGTCATTCTATGACTACCGATTCAAATAAACCAGTACCTACACCTATCTGATATCGGTATTTATTGTACATAATGAAAATCGGTCAATTATGTAAGGTTTAAATTATAACTAGTTTCTACCTGCGGCTTCGCACGCGTTGTTTATATGGAAACGTTAACAGGTATTTTTTCCCATGGTAACTGATTTATCGGATAAAAACTACTACTACTTTATTACTAAATTGTAATGCATTAGTTTGAATTGTAACCAAAAAGTTGCCCGTGTATGGATAACCTTAGATTGCAGCCTGCACATGACAACGCTGATAACTTTAGGCGGAAAATATATTTGGAACGAATCCAGAGCGGAGACATTTTAATTATATCTTTCGGTATCCAACGAACTTTGGAGTTTTTTGTATTGCTTTCCAATTCAGATGGAAATTCGATGAGCTCTGAAGTTTTCATTAACAACCATCATCACGGAGGATTCAAAACCGTGTCTGTATTGTAACTGCAGGTATTTTAGATTATTATTATTTAGTATTTAATTTTAAAATTTTACTTTGTTTGCTTAGTTTTGACAGAACGTCAATTTATAGCACTTATAATAATCATTTATTCAACAACAATCAACTAATGGGTTTCAAATTGGTATACATCATGCAATAGAAATAAAGAGAAGCATTTTAGCTATGTCTAAAAAGTTTTGTATGCAAGTTTTATTTAGAAAATATCTTTAATTTATAAACAGGACTATATATGATATATTTTATTAATATTATTATATTAAAATGTAAATATTTGCTCCTTCTGGGTCCTTGGCTACAGGCTGTTAAGTATAGCAACAAATTACTGATCTACTTCTCGTGAGTATTAAGTGAGATAGTGGCCAAAAACTAAAGAAGTTGATCTTTTTACACTTTTTTCATCACTTCTTTATCATGTAGGTACAATGTATTTCAAAGCTTTGTTTGTTGTTGAAAGATAGGCTAACAAGAATTTCAACGCTGTAAATCACCTTGATGTAAGTAAGGGCTAAACAAAATCTTTTTTTGGATAGGTTCCTGATTTATTCCGGGTCACCTTGCAGCCGCGGAGATTTATTGCCGTCAGCGAATTTGCTTAATTCTTTCCACGATGACACACCTGTGACTGGGTTCACGTTTTGTAACGATGGTGACGAAGCGAATTGCGTTTATCGTCATTGAAATGACGTTTTAAAGGTATTTCAAAATTGGCGAATCAAATTTTAATTTCAATTACAAATATTCTAAAACATTAACAGGCCAGCCAAAAGTAATATAAATAATGGACTAAAAAAAACTATGTACCTATAGATGATTTGCTGGACAATAGGTGTTCAGGCTGATTTATTTTGTACCCTGAGTGAGTGGTTTATTGATGACTAACAAATTATTCCCAATTATGTGGGAAACAGAACCTAACCAGTGGTTACCTTCCAATCTCTGACATTTTTATACGGTATAAATATATTATTGTATCTAACTTATTATAGTAAACGTAGGTACACACCTAAACACCTATGCACTGTTTTCTGAAAACAAGATATTTATAAAAAAAAAGTGCATCAGAGCCCATTTTATTTTATTTGTGTCATGTTTAAGAAAACATAAGAAGAATAAGAATAAGAATTCTTCACTATGTGATATCCGTGACTTCCCTATTCTTATCTCGTGGTGGCCAAGCGAACAAAATTTATGGCTCAATTTCCTAGAGTTTATAAATTGTCCGGCCATAGATGGCGACCGCAAAAATACCAAAATGTTGCGTTGAAATGGTCGTAAATGTGATTGAAATTAGATCAAGAGTTGATAGTAGAACCTATAATATTTTATTTTAGAATCGCCCGTATAACGATATTTTCTATATTTACTGTACACCATGTTCGCTAAGATATTACAAATGTCAATAAATTCGACAGCGCAGACTGTGTTTTCAGAAATTTTATAGGCCGATAGCCTCATTGGAACTTACAGTGTTAACTTTTGTCAAAAACGTCACTAAAGTGGTGATAGTAAATCCATTTTTTTTTTTTTTTTCTATATCAAGGCTTGGTTTTTTTCTATAAATAACTATTGTAGTACGAGTACATTCTTAAGGGTCAAGCCTTAAGATTGTACTCGTACTACAATAGTTATTTCCACTAAATGACCTATGTCCATTGTTTTAGGTATCCCAAACATTTTAACTTATGCGCGATGTGTTGTTGTAGGATAAAGGGCAGTTTGTTAGAATTATTTATGTATGGTAACATCAAATAACCTATCTACGGTTTTGTCTCTGGATACTGTTCCGGTTGAATGTCTTGTCGTTGAATAAAATACTTGTGATCAGTTTATTACCGAAACACGTCGTTTTATTTTAACAGGTTACGGGCCCAGTTATGCCCTTTAGGGATAATTTTTCAGTAATAGGTAGTTAGCTAGCATAGGAATAGGCGTTTTGTTTTACAATCGGATCGTGTGAAGAACGATCGAGAGTCTGCGAAACAGTGCTAAAAAATTAACAGAAATGGCGGCGTCATCATTCTTGACGAACGTGCCGAAACTAAAAGGGCGCGAGAATTATCACGAGTGGGCGTTTGCAGCGGAGAATCTGTTAGTCTTGGAAGGAACATCCAAATTTATAAAGCAAGAGAGTGTCCAAGAAGCAGCCGCAGAAGATGCAAAAGCGAAGGCCAAGTTAATTTTAACAATTGACCCATCACTGTACGTGCACATCAAAAATGCATCCAGCACAAAAAATTTGTGGCTAAAACTGAAAACAATGTTCGATGATTCGGGGTTTTCAAGAAGAATAACCTTAATAAGGAATCTCATATCAATTCGCCTTGATAATTGCGATTCGATGACAGTCTATGTTACTCAACTGATGGAAACTGCTCAGAAACTCTCAGGAACAGGCTTTTCAGTGAATGACGAGTGGATCGGGTGCCTAATGTTGGCAGGTTTACCTGAAAAATACTTCCCTATGATAATGGCGATAGAACATTCGGGAATCGCCATTACGGCCGACGTAGTGAAGACAAAGTTGATTGACCTTGCTGCAAACAATGATTCCGAGACCGGAAGCGCTTTTTTGAGTAAAGGGCAGCACAATCGCCATAAGTCAAAGTTTGGCAGTAATAAGAATGACAGCTCAAATCATCATGGCGGCGGTTTGTCTATGCCAGGATCGACAAAGAAAACAAACATAAAATGCTATCGTTGTAAACAATTTGGGCATTATAAATCTCAGTGTAAGCAAAGTGATACGGAGCAAGTAAAGAAAACTAATGCTTTTTCTGCTGTTTTCTTGAATGGAAACTATAGTAAACAGGATTTTTATTTGGACAGCGGCGCAAGTGTTCATATGACAACAGATGTAAACATGATAAAAAATGCATCACAGTCACCGAGTATCAAGGAGATTATGGCAGCGAATCAAAATGCCATGCCAGTATTGTGTTCGGGTGATGTCGATATCATAACAGTCACTCCAAGTTGCAAGTACGAGGTTACTTTGAAAGATGTTTTGTGCGTCCCTAACCTCACAACTAACTTGATTTCCATCAGTCAACTTATCAAGAATGGAAACAATGTGGAGTTTAAAGAGAAGTGCTGCTATGTTTACAATAAAGAGAACAGTTTAGTGGCTGTAGCAAACCAAGAAGATGGCGTTTATAAGTTGGTCATGGAACATAAACAATGTTTGTTCACATCTTCATCAACAGTAAGCAGTGAAGTGTGGCATAGAAGATTGGGCCACTTGAATATAAATGACCAGAATAAAATGAAAGATGGAGCAGTCACGGGAATATCATACACAGACAAGTCGGTGATCAACAAAAATACATGCACAGTATGTTGTGAGGGAAAGCAGTCTCGCTTGCCATTTGGTCACGCTGGTACAAGGAGTAGCGAGCCACTGGATGTAATCCATGCTGATGTCTGCGGACCAATGGAGTCTACTTCGATTGGTGGATCCAGGTATTTCCTAATTTTTGTTGACGACTTTACCCGTATGGTCTTTATTTACTTTCTTAAAGCCAAAAGTGAAGTTTTTAAGTACTTCAAGGAATTTAAAAGCATGGTAGAAAATCAACAAGACAGAAAAATTAAATTATTCAGGACAGATAATGGCTCAGAGTTTTGTAGCAATGATTTTGAAACTTTTTTGAAACAGTCCGGTATTGTTCACCAGAAAACAAATGTTTACACACCTGAACAAAATGGCATGAGTGAACGGATTAATCGAACAATTGTTGAAAGAGCTCGCTGTTTATTATTCGATGCAGAATTAGATAAGAAGTTTTGGGCAGAGGCCACGAATACAGCTGTCTATCTTAGGAACAGATCTGTTGCATCAGGATTGGATAATAAAACTCCGTATGAGCTCTGGACAAATAAAAAACCAGATTTGAGTCATGTCCGCATATTTGGCAGTCAGGTGATGGTACATGTGCCAAAAGAGAAACGGCTTAAGTGGGATACTAAGTCAAAGAAACACATTTTAGTTGGATTTTCTGAGACTGTGAAAGGCTACCGTGTCTATGATCCAATTAAGAAATGTGTTGTAACTAGTAGAGATGTTATTATCCATGAAAATGTAGAAAGAAACTGCACAAATGAAGCAGTTGTGTCAGTTTCAGTTGGGGATATTGAAACAGAAAAGTCAGATAGTCATGATGCAGAAGAAACGGAAGATGAATCTGTTTTGACTCCTTCGGGTACAAGCATGTCTTCAGAATCAGAATATGATATTGCAATGACTGACTCAGATTCTACATTACAGCATTCAGAAGAAAATGAGGAACCAGAAACACCAACATTAGTTATGAAACGAACAAGGAAGCGGCCAGAGCGTTATGGATTATATCTATGTACAACGTCAAGTCCAGATGTCACATGTGATCCAGTCAGTGTCCGAGAAGCTCTGGAAGGCCCAGACAGACACAAGTGGATAGAGGCAATGAAAGACGAGCTGCAGGCATTTGAGGAAAACGATGCGTGGGTTCCAGTAAGCGAATTACCTTCTGATAAAACTTTAGTACAGTGCAAGTGGGTGTTTAAAAAGAAAGTCAGTAGTGATAACAGTGTACGTTATAGAGCGCGTTTAGTGGCTAAAGGTTTCACACAGAGACCTGGTATTGACTATGAAGAGACTTTTTCCCCTGTAGTCAAACATTCCACATTGAAATTATTGTTTGCATTATCTGTTCAGTTAAATTTAGATGTCACTCATTTAGATGTAAAAACAGCTTTCTTAAATGGTTTTCTCAAAGAGGACATTTACATGGTTCAACCAGATATTGATTGTGATGTAAATAAAAATAAGGTAATTGTTAAATTGAATAAAGCAATTTATGGTTTAAAGCAATCTTCCAGATCTTGGTATGAGAGAGTAGAACAATGTTTGTGTGAGCTAGGTTTCAAAAAAAGTTCTATAGAGCCATGTGTTTTTACAAAAATAAATAATGAGATAAAAATTGTAGTGGCCTTATATGTTGATGATTTTTTTGTTTATTCAAACAATCAAAAAGAAACTGAAAAGTTGATTTCTGTATTAAGTTCTAAGTTTAAGATTAAGAATTTGGGTCAAGTTCAACAATGCTTGGGCATGAGAGTTAAAATTGAAAAAAAATCAAATATTATTACTTTAGATCAGGAACAGTATATAGATCAATTGTTGGAGAAATTTAATATGTCAAATTGTAAAATTGCTAGTACTCCAATGGAATGTAAATTAGATATAAATAAATCAGAATACTGTGATCATGAAATTCCATATCAACAATTAATTGGAAGTTTGATGTATTTATCTGTTCTTACAAGACCTGATATATCTTATAGTATCAGTTTTCTTAGCCAATTCAATAAGTGTCACACAAATGTACATTGGAATTATGCAAAAAGAATACTCAGATATCTTAAGAAAACTAAGAAGTATTGTTTAATGTATGTTAAAGAAACAGCTGATCTTGTTGGATATGTTGATGCTGATTGGGCAAGTAATACTTTGGATCGCAAATCTTATACGGGCTATTGTTTTGTAATGTCAGGCTCGGCGATTTCCTGGGAAAGTAGAAAGCAGAGAACCGTAGCATTGTCTAGTATGGAGTCCGAATATATGGCTATAGCTGAAGCATGTAAGGAAGCTATATATTTGAGGTCTTTATTATGTGAACTTACTGATAATCCATGTACTGTGTTATTGTATAATGACAGCCAGAGTGCACAGAAGTTGGTGGCAAATGATGTGTGTAATAGAAAAAGTAAACATATTGATATTAGATATCATTTTATAAAAGATGCAGTTCGCAATAATATTGTTAACTTAAAATATTTGCCGACAACTGATATGCCTGCTGATGTCCTTACTAAAGCTTTAAATGTCTGCCTGTCAAGCATAATAAATGTGTTGAGGGCCTGGGAGTTAGAGATACACTGTTAGTTTAAAATTGAAAGATTGTTATTTTCATGAAAGGTTTTGTTTATTTGATGTAGTTGGGGTGTTAGAATTATTTATGTATGGTAACATCAAATAACCTATCTACGGTTTTGTCTCTGGATACTGTTCCGGTTGAATGTCTTGTCGTTGAATAAAATACTTGTGATCAGTTTATTACCGAAACACGTCGTTTTATTTTAACACAGTTTACATAAGAGAAAAGGTTTTGCGGCTTCAAAGCCTTATCCTATGTTTATGGACACCAGATAATGTGAAAACCATAACACGTGATAAGAAACATAATGTATCTTCAATATTACGTACCTACTTCTTACATAACTTGTCACATTCTTTATGATAATCATATTTCCTACCTTTTCGTTTAGTGAATTTTGAACAAGTAGGTACTTACAACCAAACGTATGGACGTTTTGTTGTAAGTACCTACTTGTTGTTTGTGTAACGATTATCGACAATCGTTGGGGTAAACGTGTTCTCGAGTGGACTACGACTCGGTAAACGTAGTGTAGGACGCCCACCGGCCAGGTGGGATGACGACCTGCGAAAGACAGCAGGCAGATGCTGGATGCGGCAAGCTGAAGACAGGGCGCTATGGCACTCATTAGGGGAGACTTTTGTCCAGCCGTGGACTAACATGTGCTGTTGATGATGATGAGGTAATGTCGCTGCTTAGTTTGTGAAAGAAAAAAATTAATTTGTGCTTTGTGTCTGCCGGATAAGACAATAAATAAATTGAGTTCTGTGTAATATATTAGTAGCTGGGTTGAAATGATATTAACAATGATGTGATTTCTAATGAATTGGGTGACTTACGTATACTTGAACTCTGAGAGATTTATATGTTGGAGAATTTATTTGTGTTGAATGTTTGTGAGGGATATTAAAAAAGTAAGCCATGGCTCTTCATGGATTTCTCCAATTAAGTAGGATCTAGAACATTATTCAATTCCATCTAACTAGGTAGTTATTATTACCTATGTAGCAGAAGAAAAAAAATTGACAATTTCTCACAATTTCAGCCTGTTTAACCGGAAAGTTTGCAGAGCCTACGACTCCCTGAAAACTATTTCAATCAATACAATGTTAAACTGTCAATTAATAACGACAATTGAACGCTCAAATTAGCTCTGACCGCCAATTAACGTCCGACTATAAGTTACAATTAATTAGAAAGTTCCTGCTTGACGTGGTCTGCAGGCCCCGCTGAGCGGCGTCTATTACGTGTGGCCCTACGGGTGGTACTCTTTTGTTATTTCTATGATGTTGCTATTATCTTAAAACGGAATACAAAATAGAAAGACTGCTGGCAGATGCTGGATGCGGCAAGCTGAAGACAGGGCGCTATGGCGCTCATTAGGAGGCCTATGTCCAGCAGTGGACTGATATAGGCTGATGATGAGAATACAATATACAGAGATTTATGAGAAAAAGCTGGGAGAGTTGGAAGTCGGGGCTAGAATTGGATCGAGAAATGTCGCCTCATACCAAAGGAGACCATTCATTTTTGGCCCAAACTGAAAATGCCGGTCCACGGGAAAAAATGTTTTTAACTGCTGTACACCTTGTACAGCAGTTAAAAACATTTTTTCCCGTGGACCGGCATTTTCGGTTTTGACCATTTGTTAGGTACTTTAGCCATAAATACTCGTATGTGGAATGACTATTTTAGCTGCTATCGGCGTTTGAAATATCTGGTTTTACATACATTTTCTGCAAAAAGCATTATGGTTCTCTAAAAAGGCAATGAAGATCAAAAATCCATACATCTTGCAGACTAGTGTGTTCTTAATAGGACCACCTGGATAATCCGGGATAGATTCAATTCAAATCGGCCGCGGAACTAATAATTAAATTCAGGCGCCGATCGGCTTACAGCGAGGGAAGAATTAATGTTTTTTAATAAAAATGGATTAAGCGACGCTCATGTTTTCTTTATTTACTTATTGGTTTAACTATTTTTTAGTGTGAAAATATCATTGCTTAGGTTTTCGCTAACGGTAACAATACTAGTTACAATGTATTATATGTGAATAAAAACAAATAAAACAGTATGTTGTTTGTTTAGAAATATATTTAATACAAACAAATTAAAACGACGTAGAGTGATTTCGCTCTACGTCGTATCGTAGCCTATGTCCGTCCCTGGGATATCATTTACTTCTCGCCATATTTCATTGAGATCCGTTCAGCCGTTTAGGCGTGAATAGGTAACAGAAAGACAGACAAAGTTACTTTCGAATTTATAATATTAGTATGATTTCTTTGCTCTTCTGTCCCATTTGTATTATTATTAACTTTATTTTAGCTTGATGACATTTTTATATTAATAAACTACGTTCATCTTCAGTTCAATTTGCGGTAAAAAAAAAAAAATTTCGCGCTTATACCAACTTTCTTTGTGGCTTCGTTACGCGCAACGCAAAGGATCTAGTAGTACCTACGCATTCTGCCCTGGAGGATAGATAATCTTACAAAACATCCAACAATGACCAAGAAGGTGCCTTCAGTTCCAATTTCAAAAATAAATTCATATGAAATGTTTGATCTTTGTAAATGAAACATCAAAAAGTTGAGTCTTTATGTGAGAGGATGGATGTTTTGTACTGGCTGATAATTTCAGACAATAATTTCAAAGAAAAATTACTTATGTCCCAAGAGCGTAAACTTAAAATTTACGCTCGCTAAGCTACTCTATTATGACACAATTTTTGAGCAAGAGAAGTGAAAATACTTAAATAGTACTAGTCCGAACGTCACAAAACTTTTTACACATAAAAATAAAACATTTAAGAATACATTTTGCGAGGAGGAAACATATTTTCATATATAACTTATTTATATTTAATAGGCCCTTTCCACATGCACACGGTTGCCTGAACGGTTTGGCTTCACACACGCAAGAAAGACTTATCTTACCGTTTTATTCGAGTCCAAATCACTCGCTTCTTTTCTTCTTCTTACTGTACCTCTACATTACTGAAGATTGGCGATCATCCGCCTGAATTTTTCCTTATCCAGGGCTAGTCTAAACATATCTATTTAGGCTAAGGGCTAGCCTCAATAAGGAAAAATTGGAAAGAGTGCGTGCTGGCCAGTCCATTGTCTTATGTCGCACAGCCAGTCTTCCTTAAAGTTTTACTCAAGAATGGATAATCGAAAAACTTAATGAAAAACTTTTGTTCTACAGTGTTGTAGTGGATTTCAGATTTAAAGATTTCAAGTACTTTATTTCTTTAGGCTTACAAAATAAGCACTTAGACCAGTCAAATTTTATTCTACAAATTATTATCAATTTGGTGGTTGACATTTGCGCTGTTTTTGGGCTGTTAAGTAGAACACAAATAGTTATATAACTTTTTGTGTAAAGTGTATTGAGTGTCAGCTGAAAACGACAGGTAAATACGTCACCTGACCGTAACCACATCGTTGTAACGGACAATCACTGGAACGATAATTTAATTTAATCGAGTTTAATCACTATCTCGTAAAATGTCCGCTACACGTTCATTATTTCGTTTTATGTGAGGGTCGTTGTTTATTTTAGAATTATTTTATGCATTGGCATTGTTTTGGTAAATTATTATCCCACATTTTTTTTAAATCCACACAGCGTTATCAAGCCTATAAGTAATCAGCTCGTGCTGTGGCTTCTAGATAACTGAAATACTTAGATTATTAATGTTTTTTATACATAGAAAACTCTCAAACGGAACAGCCAAAACAAATATCGAACAACCGTTTGTCCCGAGGCGGGTTTCAAATCTGCCATCTTCTGAGTAGCTGGCGGACCATCACCCGCTACGCTACAGAGGTCGTCTTTAGTAGCGTGCTTCTTTGGCTGCAGAGAAACATAAATAAATAAAAAAATGGGTGGGTATTAAATTACAAATTAAAATGGGGTGGTACTCTACGGGCAGAAACTTAGAATAGAATAGAAAATACTTTATTGCACACTTAACTTAGAAATAATTTACAAAGAAATAATAAGTTATCTATAGAATAAGCGTCAGTCGGCGGTCTTATCGCTCAAGAGCGATCTCTCCCAGACAACCTTGAATTACATAAGATCGTCGGATTGTACATGTACATGGGGTAATATCTGTGCGCTTAATAATATTGATAATAACTACTGAGAAACTAAATAAATACCATACATTACAAACTACAATTATTATTTCGAAAACTACGTACATAACCTACTCCTACATACTATTTTATATAAACAGGGTGTCCCGAAACTCAATGTCAAGCCGAAAGCGGAAGACATGTAGATTCATGACATGACGACCCAGAAAAACAGCGAAATCATGGGTAGGTATATCTCCAATGGTTTCTGAGTTATAGGCTTTTTCCTGAAAACCATAAACTCTGCATTTTGATGTAAAATCTTATTTATACAGGGTGACAGCTTAATAACACCCTTGTTTAAAACATCAAAATTCCGTATTCACCCCGTTTTACCACACCATTACCCCATTAACATACTGCGCACCAAAAGTTTCGCAAACTCCCCATATGCCCATACTTCTATACTTGGGGATTTCCCTACAAATGGGGAGGTCTCCCTAACGCGCATAGAGGTAACTCAATTTGTTACTAGCTTGACTTGGCTCCCATGGGCGCAAGTTAAGGGCTTATGCATGGTTGGAAATATCGTCCAAGCCATGCCTTGCTGTTTACCTATTTCATTCCTAATTATTGATGTACAGGGTATGGTAAAATTGTTGTATCTTACTTAAGCAGTACTGCCCTTTATCTGAAATTGCTGCCCTTACAGTGAAAAGTATAATGCTATGTAAACTTCTTACACAAACAAGAAGAAGCCTATTTCGTTGGCATAACTCTCGCAGTGCTCTATACCGATGATGGAGAAAAGGGACAAAAAAATCATTAAAAAAGTGGAAGCGTTTGGGCCTTATTAAATTTTAATTAAACTTTATAAATACGTACCTTTGTTCACATTTTTGGGCACATTTTTGATAAATTTTAATAAAAATTGCTCAACATTTTGACATAAAAATTCCGCTCAAATTGGCGTGCTGGGGTTGGGCGGGCCAACAACCATGTTGACTGCGTTTTCATTTGGCCTCGCCTGCTACGTATGGAGTTTTGTTTTTTCATTTTCTCCTGGGAGCATTTCAATCTTGTGTTTAAATTACGACGGAGCCTTATTGTTTTCGCAAACATTATTTGGATTTTTTTTGTAAGATGTCGGTATATTATCATGTAGGAATTTTCTATGGAAATGTATTCATTTTAGCAAAATAGAGCTTAAAATTCTAATAAGGCATACTCCATTAAAATTAATACGATTTGGTTCTATAATTATTTTCACAAAGTTTTATTTAAATTTATTGGATGATAAAAACCCGAATATGTTCTAGTCTGGATTATCATCTAGGGTTGCCGATAAATCAAAATTAGTTTAAATTTATAACACCTGGCGAACGAGACTTTGGGTAGGCTTTGCCAGACACAGCCTCTCTGTGGACACGACATTTTAGCACATTTTAGTCGCAACTCTTTTGTTGTCCTATACTTTCCTTCGTATGCTGAGAACCTGAAAATTGGTAAAAAAAGTTATGATAAAATAATTTGTAAAGCTTGATTTTGAATGCAAGTAGCACTCGATTACAGTTAACTGTCCATATACGACTTGAAAGATCTATGTATCTCTAAAATAGTAGATTCAGATTGGATGGATGGTGTGCTCATCCATCTTTTGAGCCAAGCCAATAACCGAGCCAATACACATAAAATGCATGTATTTATTGTACTATTTTATTACTCTTAGTGCTTTTTCACACGTCTCGGTTTCCGGGTAGCCGGTGCTGAGTACCTGTCGGCGAAGTGTATGGTCATGCGAGCTAGCACGTACCGGCAAAATTTGCATACAATTTTCCGGTCATTCGGCACCGGCGACCGGGACATGTGAAAAGGCACTTACTGTCTCATAACGCTTTTTTGTTTCGTTCTTTATAAATTGTAATTTTGTGCTTCATCATCACCATATTACCCACATTGGTAGGTAGGTACTTGTACGGCATGTCCACTGCTGAACCTAGTTTTCCCATTTACTTTGAATTTACTATCCTAAACTATACGCGACAAATATCAGAGCATTGTAATTAGAGTGCCTGAGTCGCCACCAACCAACACCACGCGACCGCGAATAGTGTGCATGCTTTGAAGCCAATTAAATAATGTTTCTCGTACCACATCCACAGCTTTTAAGAGTCCACTGCTGGACATAGAGCCTTATCATTAGGGGGTAATACCACAATCCCCACGTCGGGCATGCGGTTTGGGGTCCGCAATAATGTCTCTATGTTGAAACTTTTAAAACTATGTTTATTTACACTAAAGTCATTCACAAAGGGATATTCACCATGATTTGAGTTTTGTTGCGCGTGCCAATATTTTGTACCAGTTTTGGGTCATGATCACGGAATAATTAGAGTTGTTCTTCTATAATCAGAGTTATATAAAACTGTACCGAATTTTAAGAAAGCTCAACAAAACTCAAATCATGTTTTATATCCCGGTGTGAATGACTTGTGTGTAAATGTTTGTCAAAATAAGTCAAGTCGCGTCCGACGAAATTCTCCTCAGTTTAATGGAGACAACGGCCGTAACAAAGACAGGCAGGCTTTTAGCAGGCGCCCTGCTATCTTCAAGCTTTGTTTAGACAGATTTCACAAGCATTCATTAACATTTTGATTTTTTTAAAAATACATACATTTACTTCCTGTTCGGACAAGCCAGACTTTAGGGGTATAAACGTTGTGCCGTGAGGACCCCTAGACTTGCAGGGCCCCTAGGCGCGGGCCTAGGGGCTAATCCGGGCCTGTGTACGGATCCTACAGTTGTTGTAAGCAAGCAAGTGAAGCTGGTTTCCTTCAGAAAAAGGAGGAGTCGAACATACGTATGTTCGGCTGTATGTATATCAGTAATGTATGACGTATGTCCGCCGATTCGTCCGTCGATTGTGGACCGTTTTTTTTTTGCTATTATATAGAAAAAAGTCCCGAAATGGTCCTAAAGGACTAGTATTTTATCAAAAAATAAAAAAAAACAGTGCTGTTATTGATTTAAAATCGAGTTTTGCTTTTTAACAAAACAGTTAAATTATTTTGCAAGGATTACCTATATATTTTTTTTTAGTAAGCATTTTTAACATCCCCGAAGTCAGAAATAATCTTTTTGGGTTTATACTGCAAAATTTTCACATCTTCTTTCATATCTTACATACCATTTTTATATGGTGTAAAAACACGCATGAAAAGTCGAAATTTTCAATTGCGACCCTACCACACAATGAAATTTACATGAAATCCCGGCAGTACATAAAGTTTTACAGCCTCCCATGCGCGCCATAGCGTTATGGGCATAAAAATCATCACGTACACGTATTACGGTAATGCCGTGATTTGGATACGAGACGCGTAGTGTTTGTATGGAGTTTTGCATAAGATAATGCGTAGATATTAGCATTTATTACGTGAAAAAAGATGGTATTGAATAGGAATCTCGCCTCTGAAGCTGCTCCTAGAGCAAATCTTAAGTAACGTTTATTCAATAGCCTATTTTTATTTAAGAATTTATGGTTACCTTTAGTTTAGAGTAACTACTTAATATAAAAAAGAGGTTATTTTTTAAAATTTTAATCAAAAGGTATATATTAGCCCACTGTTAAACATAGGCCTCCCCTGATGAACGCCCTCAGCCTCGTGTCTTCAGCTTGCCGCACCCAGCATTTCCCTGCAGTCTTTCGCAGCTCGTCATCCCACCTGGTTGGAGGGCGTCCTACACTATGTTTGCTGAGGCGCAGTCTCCACTTAAGAACATGTTTACCCCAACGGCTATCGGAGCAGTTAGCTCGTATTTTATAGCGTAATAGCATAATCTTTTAGAAAGGCTCCATAAAAAGTGAAATTGGAAAATAAATTATAAAACTAAATAAAAGGTAAACACCACAATTAGTTTTACACCAACTTTTAAGCAATTCAAAAGCAGAAATTACTTTTTGTTTTCTGCAATTTGTCCACCGCGCAGGTAAACAGTTAAGTTGAATATGAGTGTAGAGAATAAGCCGAGCGATAAGCGGAAGCGGTGAAAACAACTCGGATGAACCTTTCATAACCTATCTGTTTATCTAACCCCATTTGGTTGTCTCCAAATATATTCCAAAGATGGAATGCTGTATTTTGATTTTGTATTGTATTTGTATTTGACTATCAAAATACCGACACAAAACTGATAAAAAATTAAACGTTATGGTCGGGCTTCGGGCGTCTTAGAAGCGTTTGAATGATTCTACCAACACGTCAAGGTGCTACTTAATAAGTACTTTACTTACCTACTTACAAGATTAGAGAAATCGCTACATTAACGCATTCGCTCATTCTATGAAAAAGTGCACAACCTTAAAATTTGGGCAGGCAGCATTTGTAAATTGAGACAGTTTTTGTTTTAGTAAATTACCTAGCTAGACATTTTTTTGTTCTCACTTTATTTATGTAACTGAGTATTCTGTTTATTTAGACGAAAAACGTAGTAATTCCTTTGAAAGACTACGAGCACTACAAGCCGTGTTTTATATATTTTTTACTTACTAACCTAAAATATCGATCCTACAGCAGCAAAACCAGATCCATTTTCGTTTCGTGGTTCGATTTCCAACTTCTACCTTCGTTCGACTTCGGATCTGGATATAAGGTAAAAATAAAGCCGCAACTGGAGACCTTGCACAAAGAAAAGACAAGTAAGTAGGGTACCTGAGTCGCCTAATAAAAAGCATGCGAGAAGAGGGTATACAGAAGCGTCGGGCCTCCAGCTGGTCTATTGTGCAGATGTATCGATACTGCAGCAACAAAACTAGTTCCAAACCAGTTCCGGTGTCTTCAAGATACACATATACACTCACCCATAAATTATTAACTCCTGTTGCCCGGACTCTTATGAGACCGTTGTCATCAGCAGCACCATATACACAACTTTTAATAGCTTTATAGTTACTCATCACTTTCGTATTTTCGCAGCTCATTTGTTAATTTACCCGGACTTTTAGGAGAACGGTGTTCTCACTCCATATACACACGCACATCATACACGCACACAATGGTGACACCTGTAGCCCGGACTCTTACGAGACCGGTGTCTTCAAGAGCACCAAATTCACATAAACAGTCACAGACATACATTCACCCACTAATTGATTCTTAACACAAGATTTGGGAGGCCTATACGCAGCTGTGGGCCAAGTCAGGTTGCGGTTGATGATAAGCAAAACCGAAGGTGCAAGCTAGTAAACTCGTTGTATTTTTCATGAGTAAGCCCGCGTGGTGGACTGTGATCTCATATTTACGACGACAGTTTTATTGTTGCCGGCCTCTTTGTTTTACCAATATTTGCGTCGCTTTTACGTTTTCACGGGGCATGTATTAGCTGTTTTATGGAGGTACAATTTTATGGAAATCACGAAGTAATTTTTATCACCTGGTCTAGCCGGATACCTATCTGAAACGAGGGATACATCAAACGATGACCTTTCCTGGATTTCGTAAACAAAAATACTTGATTTTTCAAATTTGTGTTTTTAAAATGTAACATTTACTCAATTTAGGATGTTAATTCAAGATACGACCGCACTAAGCGGAACTGCACTGCAGCTGAACTGCGCGGCACGACGCGACCATTAATTCTTGGTGTTAAATCGTACCTATAAGATAGAACGCACTCAGTAGAACTGCGCGGCTTTTTTGGTGAGTTGGTTAAGTTTTACGCGCAGTGATGCGCGTAAATCTTACACGATTCACGAAAATGGCACGCTTTGCGCCCTTTTTACGCACTTTGGTATGTAACATTAACCCTTTAGAACTTTGGTCACTGGTAGTTAGGTAGGTGCTTACATAAATAATTGGTAAGTAAACAGCACCTATCAGTACCCGTGCGTCCACAGCTGAACCCCAACAGGGGAGATAGGCTGGCAACCACCACCGGCTAATAATTGAGCATTTAAATTCTTATATATCAGCACCCTTACAAAAATAGCACTTATCTGGTAAACATGTAAATCTCTTTAAGGCCGGCTCGCTGGTTCAAGTTTCGTCGGATGCACCACTTATAATCATATTCCAATATTATTTTCTAAACAAGGAATAGGTATAATAGGCTCAAAAATAAGATCCAAGACTAAGCTCACAGATGCAGGTACATTGGCAGCAGGACTCAAATGGAAGTGGGAGGGCTGGAAGAATAAGAATAAGAATTTTTTTATTGGTTCACTATACACAAGAAAATACAGTGATATAAGAGAATTAATCAAAAAACAATGTGAGACCACTACCACTCAGTGTGTGCTGCAGGGGCTCGGGGAGCACTGCAGCGCTGGTCTTTCGTAGCACCTTAGCGTAGAGCGCGTCACTGGCTATGGACACACTCTTTACAATATATAGGTAGGAAGGATGACATCATATTAGTAGCAGGAAAACAATGGACAAGAGCAGCTCAAAACAGAGCAAACTGGCAAGAGATGGAGGAGGCCTTTATCCAGCAATGGATAAACCCTGTTTCAATACTACACTACACACAATACTAATGAATGATAAGATTTATAATCAATTATCTTCATAATTATTTAACTAATCAAATTTAAAATTATTCATTACAAGTAGTACGCATAAAAACACATTCGTTAAAAAAATACTTATATTATTGTTAAATTGTAATTCTATAATTACATTATTGTTAAATTGTAATTCTATAATTACAATTTAACAATAAATAAATAAAATTAAAATAGCCTTTTTTTTATCAAGGAATAGGTATAGGTATTGATAAAAAATTGCAAAGAAACAACAAAGTCTACAATACCTCGCTCGCAATGATTGCTAAGATTGACACAACCTTCATTCTATCTATCTTCGAATCAGTATTTCCTATTCCATATCGGCCTGACGTCTGCTTGCTCTTCAATTATCCCCTTTACCACCTCACAATAAAGCTACTTTTCCAGCAAACTTTTCTTCAGCCAGCGTCTTCAATTCCCATCAAAGAATATTGAATTCAGTTTCTCACAGATAGGGTATAGATTGGTTCGGTGGGGCTTAAATAGGCTTCTTGACGTTACGTGACGCGTATTAGGTATTCTATATTCTGTAGTGATGCCTTTCAGTGGAATCCATTTCCTGGCGAGGAGTGGAAATGTAGCTCAGATTGTGAGACGGGAAACGAGTTTTGTGAGGAGCTTCGATTAAACTGAGACGAAAAGAGTTAACTTGCTGAAGACTTTGTAAATAGTAGTGTACTAAAATAATGTCCTGCACACGTGTATGGCCTCTATGACTAGTTTCCGTCGAGACTGGCCGCCGTAGCCGAGAAAGTAGTGAAACTATAGGAGGAGAATACATAAATTAGTGGTCTTGAAAAACTAACCAATGGCCACTTTTGTTGAAATCGAATTAATAAGAACGTCTGAATCTGCACGAGTTTAAAGAGACTGACCTTTTGTAAAATTTATCTTCAGGTTTGTTTTAATTTGTCCATAATGCTTAAAAGTATTCGCAAGGTAATACATTTAATTTGATCGAGTTTTTTTCATTTCACAATACTTTTCTATTGTACTAATCGTTTTGACGAGGTAAATTTCTGAAACCGGGTGGGCAAGTAGGTAATTTTAATTTTTTCTACTTACCGATAACTTGAGAAGTACAAAAGGTGCCTAGGTAAGTATTTCTAAGTTAGGTAAATATTTAATGTCCTATTTCTAGTTGAAATAGGTATACAGAAGAAACAGTAAGTAAAAACCTTTACTATAGGAGTCAGATCGGATATGCCATTTTCGAAAGTACAAAAACAGTTTTGCAAAGAGCATTTTATTTCTTTAAATTTCATACATACAAAACTTCTCACTATCTTGTTTCTATCTAGAGCCACCCATTGTCCAAGTCCAATAGTGTCCAGTCTTCAAATTTCCAATCCGTATAATTCCCGCCCTGGGAGCCGTTGTACTGAATAAATAAAGTCGTACTGTTCTTCGGAATTCCTTTAGTCAGAGATCCTTATCTTTAGATCTGTTGGAAACTTTGGGTAGAGCGTTGGTAGGTACTACTTATGTTATTGTGACATAATGATCTGTGACGTCATTTACTTCCAAACGACTTTGTTATCTTTGTTTAAGTACTTAGTTGCAAACAGAATAATTTTCTAACATTGTTGTACTATGCCTGCCACACAAAGATAGTTAAAAAATTAGGGTAACGTAGGGGTAAAGTAGTCGATAACATACTTGGCCTACTTTGGGGTTAGAATGATGCATTTAAAATTGACCAGCTGTAATATTTGAAGCAGACAAATGAAGGTTTTTTGTTATAGTGCTTACCCGCACTTTGGGTATCTCTAAGAAATGAAATAAGTTCCAAAAAAAATCCTGTTTCAACACAAGAAGAAGAAGAAGAAGAAAAATATTTATTTTTACCCAAAAATACAAACAGACTTACATACTAGGTAGGTACTATTATTAAAGTTAAAGTTAATTAAACTATACAAAGAACAAGAAAAACTAATAAATGTATGCGAGCAACAAACTGCCTACTCAGATCAAAACGTGCATACCTTGCAGGTGAGCGGACTTTTTTATAAATAGTAGAAAACAAATAAAATAATTATTATATTAATTGACAGTAAGTATTTAAAAATAATTGAATTAATTGCAGCATGCTATTAGAGGTTGATGATGGTTATGATGAAATGGAATTGTATGATACCTACTGTTTAATGATTAAGACACATTTAAATTGCAAGGCAAGGAAAAAATACAGTAATTAGGAAAGGAGAAAACACAATAGTTAGTGGCAAGTTCAGGCATCTAGGCACGTGGCGGCCTAGATGCCTTGTGCTTATTCTCCTAAGCATTTTTAGGGTTCCTAACCCAAAGGGTAAAAACGGGACCCTATTACTAAGACTTCGCTGTCCGTCTGTCCGTCTGTCACCAGGCTGTATCTTATGAACCGTGATAGTTAGACAGTTGAAATTTTCACAGATAATGTATTTCTGTTGCCGCTATAACAACAAATACTAAAAAACAATAAAATAAATATTTACGGGGGCTCCCTCCCATACAACAAACGTGATTTTTTGCCGTTTTTATAGATAATGGTACGGAACCCTTCGTGCGCGAGTCCGACTCGCACTTGGCCGGTTTATTTTTTATTTTTGCTCACTTAAAAGATGTTTTTTGAGCTGGTTCCTAAAGACGAAAAACGATTTTGCAGCGCGCGCTGGTGGAGGCAAATTATTCCAACAACGGGACGCAGAATATTTGAGAGAAAACGCCATAATCTTATGCTTTGGAGTAGAGAAAACCATGGAGCACACAAGGCAACACCTCTCGTCAAACGAATCAAATGTAAGTTTGGTCGTTGAGCAGGTTTGGTTAAACTGTAATGTTACCCCTGTAGGTGGAGCCACCGGTGCTATGGTCCGTAAGATATCCCAAAGATTTTCGTTTGAACCGACTAAGGGCTTCGTGGCTTAGTTGGTTAGAGCACACCCGTACTGAGGGTGGGACGCGGGTTCGAGTCCCGCCGATACCGAAAATTTTTGGGAAATTATTTCATTTCTTAGAGACAAATGTAGGTTTAAAAGGATAACATGAGTCATTTGAAAGAATATAGAAAGAGAAATAAAGCTTATTAGGCGAATGGTTTCACTGGCAATGAAGTGACGAATTTTTAAGAAAAGCAAAGGAGGAAATTCTTTGCATAAAATCAACTGAAAAGCTAATGAAATTCACAGTCCCGTAGAAAACCAACCGGATATTAAACAATGCTGCTCGCTGAGCACTGCACGAGCATTCTTACCCATGCAGTGGATAAAAAAGCATTGTAGTGTAAAGACCCGACAACTTCTTTTAAACAAATCCCTGCAAAGCGTGGAATATTATGCCAGTCGTGTTTTGGAGGCGATTTGTACGTTTGTGAAAAAAAACACTAGTTCGACGATCGAACTAATCAATCGAACTAGTGTCATTTTTTTTCATTAGTGCGATCGTCGGAACTGGTTCCCGATACATTGCTGGTTTTGCAAAATGAAAATATTTGGCTGATTCCGAAGTTTAATTACACTTATTTGTTATTCTAATCAGAAAATAGCTATTAAATTTCTTTTTTTCTGACAATATCGTGTTTCAAATCAACTATAAAGTTGTTTGCTAATAAACAACTTTATAGAGTAGTAGTGCAAAGGTAAGGTAGTAGTAGTCAAATCGACACTTCTTTAGTAGATGGTTAGGGATATTTGTCGTGGCGGTGCAGAGTAAGAATTGACCACTCCGAATTAGCTCGTGGATGTCGTAAGAGCCAACTAAGGAACCTAACAGATGCAGATTTTTTCTGCGCCGTGGGGTTTCAAACCCTACGGCGATTACCAATCCGCCTGTCAAGCGTGATCATTATAGCAGACCCCTCGTTTGGGGGAGACGTGTTCACCAGTAGACTTATGGGGGTTGATGAGATAGATCGTTATGGGGTGTTACATCGTGAACACAACGACGACCGATATGGCGCGGCGGGCTAAGGTCCGCCTGCGACGCAGGAGGTTGCGGGTTTGATTTCCGCCTTGGCACAAACGTTTGTACGATCTGCAAATATTTGCGGGTGTTCTGGGTATTTTCTGTGTAGTAAAAAATCTTTATCTATGTACCTAATTGTATTCTATTTTAAGTATAGCAGTCATCTAGTACCTATATAACACAAGCTTTTCTTAGCTTGGGGCTAGATGATGCTGTGATTGTCCAGCATTATATATTTATTATTATTTTTTGTTTTATCTAAGAAAAATCCACTACGCATTCCATGAACACTTCTTCTAACTAGAAAATACAAGCAACCCGTTACTTCTAACGAGTTCACAACCCTATCAACGAGCTTAGAAGATTCAAAGCACGTTCTAAAACTCATTTTATCAAAACAAAACTTTTGAGCAAAGTTTACATATGAGTTGGCAGCTTGGGTTGCCACATCTGCGCTATACGGTTATTAAAAGACAGTGGAATAACTGAGAAGTGGATAAGACAAGCAACCCTAAAACTAGATGCGAAAAATAACAACTCTATTGTCTCATCTACGCAGCCCATGACGATAAGCCAAATAAGTTTTTTCTCTAGAAAAATTCGGAAAACCATCAAGATGTTCACGGATTTCTATCACCATTTCCAAACTAAGCAAATAGGCGTTTTTATCGTGAGATTTCACAGTAGTCCCTTCGGCCATTCGACTGATGACTCCCCATTTGGCCGCCATTCGGCTTGATGAAAAAAATAACCGACCTCCTTTGTTTCGGAAGCTCCGAGTCGGAGTGGTTATTGCGAGCGATGGAGAGATTGCGAATGATATTTTTTAAATTTCGAATTCGGAGGTGGAATACCAACGTGAATTCGAAGCGTTCGATTTTTAAAATTCGTGCTGTGTTAGGTTTGGGACTCTACGCAGGCCAAATAAAATAAATGCCATCGAGTGTGCTTTCTGTAGTCGCTATAATGTTGGTAAATACACAATTAATTATTTTGATTACTATTATCAGTAAAACACTATTATGACCTTTTGCCGAGTGTAGAGCATGCTCACTGATTTGCGTTTAACTTTTCAGGGATTCCGAATGAAATGGATTTTAGTCTACCTTTTGTGGTTGCCATTTTGTCCTCGTTGATGACTTCCGGTGGAATCTGGATCACTCTGGCTTTGACTATGTGAAATGCATTCGCTTTCTTCATAAGGTAAGCCTATATCACATTTGCGATGGTGTTGATTATTTAAGAATGCCAAAACTTTTGAACTGTTCAGTTCAGGATAGACGCAAAAATTTGCACAAGTACCTGAACAAAAAAATGCACATATCTTGATTAAAATGGCATTATTTGGTACCTTGGAAAAAAGCTTATGAAACCGCAATCAGAATCTTTGATCTAAAACTTCATTGATGTTCCTTGGTACCTGAGTTACATTTTCTAGCAGAAATTTAAAAGCTTTTTGAACTTTCGCGATTTGTTAACTACAGTAGTCACTTATGCGATACACTTATCAATACATGTATCGCATAAGTAGGTATACTTATGTGATACATTTATTGATAAGTGCGATAATAGTAATATCAGAACTGTGTCCTAATTTTCGCAAAAAATTGTCTAAAGTCGTTATTATATCCAAAAACAACGGGAAAAATAGTTTAATTCTGTTAACACTGTGAATAGTGAACTTCACAATCTAATTAGCAAGTAAATAATTACCCCTGTGTCCTGTACCTACTAACTATTTAACTATTCCATCCAACTCTGAACTCTGAAAACTAAAACAATATAAAGCCGAGGTGATCCCGCGATTTAACTTTAAGGTCGGGGCTCGGTAGCCCTTCTGTACGCGCGATTTATTAGCTACGCGTGTGATGTACACACTACATATAGTTTTTTAAATCTTACTAGCGGAACAAGGAGTCACTTTGACTCAGCACGTGTAGGGTATGCCACAAAGGTGTAGGTATGGTGTATTATTTTCCTTCCTAACATATAAACTTAACAACTACCTACCTACTATTACTACCCGGGTTTTAAAAAAAAACTATCCTATATTATATCCCGTGTCATGTATCTCTTTATATCTTCTATAAACTGAGCGTCTGGTCGAAGCGATGCGTGACCCGAGAGCTGGTGAATATCTAGCGCAGCGCATCGGCATTGTTATACAGCGGGGCAGTGCAGCCAGCGTCTTGGGGACGCTTTGGACGGTATTGATATGGATCAGTTGAGCTACCTGTAGATTGTTTGTAACAATCTGCAGTTAGCACAATTGTTTGAATTGTATAAACTACTTCTAATTTGTTTCTATTATTTGATTGTAATTCTCTATAAGGAATTCTACCTCATGTTAAGGTAAATAATACCTATATAATGAATCAGAATGGTTGTATAGTGTTTGAAAGGCTCAAAAGTAAACTGTAGTTTTTATTTTTAGATAGGGTATTTTTCATGTCATCTTTGAACGCTTTCGAATACAGAGTTATCGCACCCTACCGTTTTAATAGCTTTCAATAAGGCAGCCATTTTAGGGCATCATCATCATCATCATCATCATCAGCCCGTTGACACCGACTGCTGAGTATAGGCCTCCTCTTTTACACGCCAGTTAACTCGGCCCTGTGCGAGCCTCATCCACATGTTTTAGGGCATATAAAAATAAAATTAGTAAAAAATGGGGCTGCCTGAAACCCTCGTGATCTGGTATTCAATGCTATAGGGCTAACTGTGAGCCGAGAAAAATGTTGCATCTACCCAGAACGATTAAAAACAGTTTTCATCGTAGTATGTACGCTGACAAACTTTTGTGTTGCGACGTCCCATAGTTTATTAACTGTTTATGGACTCTTTATGAGTTGTTTTGAATTTTACGGACTGTGAAATAACAACGTTATATTGCTGGTCTTTTGCTCGTTGGTGTTGTTGCTCTGGTATAATGTTGCTCTAATGTTACAAAGTATTGCGTAGTGTTGCAACTGGAACACTAGTATGGCGTCACTTCCCTTACATTTTATATAAAAGCCTATAGTCGGGATCACTAATGTATGTATATGTACAGTCTAGTGGTTTATGTTTCGCTTCTTCCACTAGTGGACAAAAAATTGAAACGAACAAAATCAATATTATTTTGTTTCTTATTTGATAATAATAACTATTTATTAAGCTGTTTATGTATAAAATTTGACTTGTCTATGTGCTTATTTTGTAAGCCTAAAGAAATAAAAGTACTGACTTTTGACTTTTTGACTTTTGAGCCAATCGATCTACTCAACAAATCTCACACCTGCAGCTTTTACTGGCCTTCTGCTGGACGCGAGCCTACCTCTGATAAGCGCCTTGTTGGCCTCTCATCATTATGCCCATAATCCAAAGACTGGGCATGCGGTTTCGGGATCGCAGTTCGGTGGTAAAATGGTTCTGCAGGAGCCGCTGCTGCCCGCCTCGCAGTGCGTATCCCTTAGTTGCCTCCTACGACACCCAGGTGCTTAAAATTTAAAGCCTTCTCCCGTCACCACACGGCCTTATTATCTATATTGTCAATAAAACAGATATTGTCTAATAGAAATATTCTTAGTAGCTTTGAGTTATAAAATAAATAAAAAAGTAAAAAATAAGTTACCAACAGTATTAGCAAAGTTATTTTACCGCTATCAGAATTTTATTGTAATATAACTGACACCTGCGTCAGGAAAATCAAAGGACAGTAGATAATTTTATCTCATCTTTTACTTTTCGCGACTTTTTCAAGTCACAATGTTGTTCACAAAACTTCATCCAGGAAAGCTTTTAACGGCCAATTTAAACATGAAAGAAGTAATTAACTGAAGCTACTTGTTTAACGCACTGTTAACTTCGCCTCTTGAACATTTTCTTTAGTGACGTTATGATAAAAGGCTTTTTTCTATTTTTACTGACTCATTCAGAAAACATTATTTTATATCCAGCATCACCCTTGTTTTTGAACAAAAAAAAAGTTGAATGGTTCTTAGCTAAAGTGAATCGTCTCTCTTACGTGTCTTCTACATTTTCAAAATAATAAAAGTAAAATTATAGTAAATTATTATGTGCTAGAGTGGACATAGTCCGCATGGAACTTAAAAAATTGCAACATGTTTGATAAAATATAAAAAAGGCCTACATTATTGAATTCACTTGCACTTCGCAATTCGCTTTTATTTTTTCATGCACGAAAATGATATAGATCACAAAGATTTAGCTACAAAAATTATGGCAAGGCGAGCTAAAAAGAGCTCCTCCAGCAAACCTTATTGGGAGAGATAGACAGAGTTATTAAAGTGGGTACATGTGCATAAGATGACATATGTATTATGTGTAGGTATAATTTTTTTAACAAAAAAAACATAATGGAAGTACTATCCTTTACCCAACCAAAACGCATGAGTAAAAAAAAGTTTTAAAATAGATTTGTATTTTTTTCGAAGGTTCTCAAACATTATCAAAAACAAGGCAACAGGTTCTGGACTGCTGTCCTTAATTGGCTCAACGTGTGGGCTCATTTCGTGAACAAACGTTTAACGTTATTTACATATGTTTGCATTTACTCAATTCAGTTTGTGTTTTTAGTTCGAGAATCGCTGGAAGACGGAATTTTCTCTCATTTAACGCGCGACCTGAATTTGTGTAACGGTGGCAGTGAAAGTGTCAAGTTATTTACATTGGAATGTGGAAGCGTTTTTGTAATTATAGGAAAACAAGTACGAGGTGGTTAGTGTGAGGTTATAAGTGGGAGGTGGTAAGAGTGGTGGTGAGGTGTGGTGGTATGCCCAGCGTGGGGATTATCAGCCTTATCATGAGATAATTGCTAATAAGGCAATTATCTCATAATATTATCAGGGGGAGGCCTGCGTCCAGCAGTGGACCATTAAAGGATGTTGAGGAGGAGGGGGAGGAAGTACGAGATCTATGATAATTTACTGATCAATATTAAAACTTCATTTTTATTTTATATTTCAAAACAAGACAAGTCTTGTTTTCTGTTACGTTCGAGAATTCTTCTAAATAGAAATAAGATTTCGGTGATATTTTTTTTTACAACCAACGTGGCGCGGCTGGCGAAGGGCCAGGGTTGTGGTTTCGATTCCTGCCTTGGGACAAATGTTTGTACAATCTGCAAATATTTTTTCCGAGTGTTCTGGGTATTTTCTAAGTATTATAAAAATATCTCTCTTTATAATGTATTATTAAGTATATCAGTCATCTAGTACCCATAATACAAGCTCTGCAGTGATGTAAAAACAAGAAACGTCCTGTTCTATTAATTTTCTAGTAAGGCCCTCTTCACCCGTCTACACAGCACGGTGACCGTGCCGCCGTCACCGTATACATGTGCAAAGGGCCTTTGTCTTTCTGTTTTGAATGTTTCAATGTAATTTAATTAGGTAGTAGGTATTATTTTTGTTATGAGTCCAGAATGTATCCTTCGAGAGATATAAAACTTCGCTCCAAGATTATAAAGTCAAAAGTATTGCCTACCGTCCATCAGCCATCCCGGTTCCATCATGCCAGCCTTGCAGAATGCTAAATCGTTTCACCTCAGCACTGGCAGGCACGCTTTCCTTAAAAATTCATATTAAATTGTCAGGCCATAAAATCGAATTTTGGTTTTAGGACTATTTCTTAAATGGAACTGGAAGTGATATAATAAATGAAAAAATTTAAAAGATAGATGAATAATACTTTTACCTAAGATAACCATTTTTTTTATTTATAGAATCCGGGTAAAAATCTTATACAAGTAGGTACTATAAAAAAACTATTGAATCCCCCCACATACGCTGGACACGTGAGAGTGAAGCAACTTTTGGTTCCGACACAGGCAAGAGGAGTGTGATTTGATTTAAATAATGATACTAAGGTTTTTATTTATTATACTCTGGGTAATTTCTAAGAAATTAATAAATCCCAAAAATTTACGATCCCGGCGGGATTCGAACCCGCACCTTCCCCTTCAGCGCAGGGGTGCTCTTTTTTTTCCAACTAAGCTACGTGATCTTATCTAGCCGGCCCGAAAATCTTTGGGAGTTCTTTCGGCACTTACGCCGTCAGCGCCACCTACAGAGGAAACAATGAAGTTATCCAATTCTGCTCAAAGACCAAATTTACATTTAGTTCTTTTGACGAGAGGTTTTGCCGTTGCTTGATTCTAAGGTTTTTATTTATTATACTCTGGGTAATTTCTAAGAAATTAATAAATCCCAAAAATTTACGATCCCGGCGGGATTCGAACCCGCACCTTCCCCTTCAGCGCAGGGGTGCTCTTTTTTTTTTCCAACTAAGCTACGTGATCTTATCTAGGTGCGGGTTCGAATCCCGCCGGGATCGTAAATTTTTGGGATTTATTAATTTCTTAGAAATTACCCAGAGTATAATAAATAAAAACCTTAGAATCAAGCAACGGCAAAACCTCTCGTCAAAAGAACTAAATGTAAATTTGGTCTTTGAGCAGAATTGGATAACTTCATTGTTTCCTCTGTAGGTGGCGCTGACGGCGTAAGTGCCGAAAGAACTCCCAAAGATTTTCGGGCCGGCTAGATAAGATCACGTAGCTTAGTTGGAAAAAAAAGAGCACCCCTGCGCTGAAGGGGAAGGTGCGGGTTCGAATCCCGCCGGGATCGTAAATTTTTGGGATTTATTAATTTCTTAGAAATTACCCAGAGTATAATAAATAAAAACCTTAGAATCAAGCAACGGCAAAACCTCTCGTCAAAAGAACTAAATGTAAATTTGGTCTTTGAGCAGAATTGGATAACTTCATTGTTTCCTCTGTAGGTGGCGCTGACGGCGTAAGTGCCGAAAGAACTCCCAAAGATTTTCGGGCCGGCTAGATAAGATCACGTAGCTTAGTTGGAAAAAGAAAAAAAAGAGCACCCCTGCGCTGAAGGGGAAGGTGCGGGTTCGAATCCCGCCGGGATCGTAAATTTTTGGGATTTATTAATTTCTTAGAAATTACCCAGAGTATAATAAATAAAAACCTTAGAATCAAGCAACGGCAAAACCTCTCGTCAAAAGAACTAAATGTAAATTTGGTCTTTGAGCAGAATTGGATAACTTCATTGTTTCCTCTGTAGGTGGCGCTGACGGCGTAAGTGCCGAAAGAACTCCCAAAGATTTTCGGGCCGGCTAGATAAGATCACGTAGCTTAGTTGGAAAAAAAAAAGAGCACCCCTGCGCTGAAGGGGAAGGTGCGGGTTCGAATCCCGCCGGGATCGTAAATTTTTGGGATTTATTAATTTCTTAAATAATGATAGTTATTCTTTAGTCAAACGAAACTAGCCAAGGTATCCTAAAAGTCTAGAGTAATTTCTAGGGCTTTGATTGCCATAGATCATAGTTATTACTAAACATATTTGCTACTTTTTATTCCAAAAATAGGATACCATGGAATAGAAAAAATCTTCAAACGTAGAAACAACGCCAACGCTACTAGCAATGTTGCAAATTTTACCATTAGCATTTTGTTATGTAATCAACATTTTATGTCATTTCAAAAACAATATAATGCGACAAAAAAGCTATTGAAAGCTTTTTTATGAAACCCGCTATTTTCGTGGACTGACACAGCCATAAACCACGGAGAGTTATTCGTTAAAATATTCCGTTAAATTTCCGCGTCAACGAGACGAAGATGGACTGTGCTTCAGGAAAAATGCCTCCTGAATGCCTTCACAAAGTAACGCATGGGCCTCTGCCACTTCTGATAAAACAAAAATAGCCCCTTAGTTTGAAAACAGGATTATGTATAAAATAAAAAAATAAAATTAAAATTAATGTTGGACAATTCACACAACATCATCTAGCACCAAGCTAAGTAGAGCTTGTGTTATGAAAAAATAAGTAGGTCGGTACACAAAATAATAATACAAAAATCTGCTTTCGAATTGACTGACAAATATAATTTTTTACTTGTACCTTTGTCAAACATGCCATCAGCCGAATTAATATTCGGTCGGAATATCGCTGAGGCAGCAAAGCTCTAGGACTAGCATGCAATAGCTCATTGCACAAGTTAACACCACACTTTTGAGCCTTGAGACTTCTCAAAGGAAACCTCTACCTTCTCAAACCACACTTGTCTTAAAATCTTCAGTGAATCTAACAGACTACACTACAAAATATTCTGTAAGACCGCCGGCAACATTCAGCGGAGGAGAGGCGACTAATTTTGAACGCGGTTGAAATTGACACGAGTACACTTTGGTCGCATAACAATTTGTAACCGCACCCGTGTGAGTGGTGGAGCAGTCGAGAACTGTAAGGTGTAGGAAACCATTCCACCTTTAAAAGTGCTCATATTTTAAAACTTTTAAATCTTTGTGTTTTGTTAACATAATAAAGAAACGTATTGGAAATGAAAACAAAAGGTACGCGATAAATACTTGATCAATCAACTTTAATAATTTTTCCAAATTTCATAGTCTGGGGATGAAAATTTCAATCTGTTACAAATTTTAAATGGTTTGTCTGTTCAAGTAAGGGAATTTACAATTGATATATCAAGCAGATGGCATACCTGTTTTTTTTCATTTATTCTTTCAGTAGCTTGAAACAGATAATGCTCTGTTACAGTGCACTGCAACTTGGGGGCATTGGCCAAGAACGCGATCTATAATGAGCTAAGTTAAACATTAACATACACACTAATTATTTTAAATATCGATTAATTAAATTGAAGGTCAACTTTCTACTATTTGTGACTCTATAAACAATACTCGCACACGCCGACTTGCAGCCTACGGTACCACCCCGTAAGTAATGACATGACATCGTCTCTTTGAAAGTTGGGAACCACTTAGGTACCTACTCTTCCCTTCCCAGAGCAATAAACACAATAAGGAATAAGACACGACAGATGCCAATGCGACCGGTAACAGTCCTCAAGAGGACATCATGACAGGTGACCAGTGCTCAAGATGAGATAGATTTAGGTGTAGTTTGCGATGAGCAGTGCGGTGTACCTCATTAAGGCCTAGCAGAAGCGCCTCTAATCAACTGTCTCAGTTCGACGAATGATTAGAATAGTTGTTTACACTTCACGATGTTTGGATAATACTATAGATATCCCACTTAGAGGGGATTTTCAAGGGGGAAAACTGCATTGACTTTCAGGTACATTCATGATCAAAATCAAAATCATCTTCATCATCAGCCTATATTAGTCCACTGCTGGACATAGGCCTCCCCTAATGAGCGCCATAGCGCCCTTGTCTTCAGCTTATCGCATCCAGCATCTGCCCAACAGTCTTTCGCAAATCGTCATCCCACCTGATCGGAGGGCGTCCTACACTACTTTTACGCACATGTACCTCAGGTACATTACCTAATGCTTTGAAACACAGGTTTTAAATGTCTATATTATACTACAATACGGGCCTAAGAAACGTGCCATTATGAATTAGTGTCGAAGGAGTCAGCGAAGATACACTAATTTGGTAGGTTATAATTATAAGATAGTTTGTACATTAGTCGGTAAAAAAAGACGTAAAAGAGATACATAATTATAGTGGTAAAGTAAGTACTCAAAATCGAATCAAATTTCATTTCGGGATATATTAAAACAATAACCTTCATTTTATAATTAGAGAATGTAAAAAAATATCATATAATTAATAACAAATGTCTAGATGTCTTGGCATTCAGGATTGTAAAAGGAAAGCCAGATAATTTTTCTTGGACGATACAAAAGTTAACACAAAATTTGATTATTAAAAGTAGAAGGTTTTGGTGTGGTGTGAAGACGAGAAAAGCCCCGTCCCCCGCGAGGAAGTAAAAACCGTAAGAGAGCCTAATGTAGGAAAGTTCATGATTTGTTAGCCAATTTCTTTTAGCCCTGCGTTCCAAACATAGCGTAACAATAGGCGGTGGGCTTATTATTACCAAGAGCTTTGTAATATAAAAATAAATATTTTCTTACCCTTCTACCAAGGAATATTCGTAAAAGTGCTGTAAACGCACGCGTTGATAATAAAAATAAACGACAGCCAGCTCATTAACGCTGATAATGATCTTAATGCACTCATATTACCCTTATACGTGTGAGTAAATGGATGATTGAAGTAGGGGAGACTGGGCGGAAACGGATATACCGCTTTATATAAAATAATTGGTTTCAATAACAAAAAAGGAAACACAAATAACTTAAGGACTTTTCGTCTTTGTAGGCGTTGCTTGGTACAATACCCACAAAATACAAATATTTTGATACAGAAAATTTTGCGACCACTTCACTTCGCAAAAAAATCGTTAAGGCTATAAATACAATTGGATGGAAATTATTACACCCGTAATTTCATTTTGAATTTGATTTATAGTTAAAATCAGTTGATTATACCACAGAAATTCGAATGTTTGGTATAGCGTCTGGATGTCTTTCATTCAAGCTTCATTCCTAAAACCACATAAAACAAAACCAATTTTGTATGCCAGAAACAACTTGATCCGCTTTGGCCAGTCTCCCTTAAGCGTTTCAGTAAATGGGCTTAATCATAATTATCATTAGGATGAAATGTTTAGACCTTATCAAAAGTATTTAACATTAGAAATTATTATGAGTTTCGACTTAAGAGATAAGGAAAGCTCGAAGGGATATTAATCTTTACTATAAGTACTAAACTATACCGTACGTTTAAAATAATAGAGACGTAAAGTTCATAGATTCTAAGAGAACTTGGACGGGGCAATATCCATTTCTGAAAAGTTTTACAATACGAAAGGCGAAAACACGAGGATGGGAATTTGTATGTAATCGTGTATGTCACGACACAACGCCAAATCGATTACTTTTTTTATGATCAATAGACCTTCGTTTGACCAAAATCTCGCCTGATTGAAGATATTGCCAGCAGTGTATCACGAAGATCTAGAATATACCAATTCACTCGTGTCTTGAAGAGACCCAAGTTGTAATTAACCCCTTGCCTCGAAATGCACGTTAAGCCGTTGGTTCTGCAACTGCCCTCTCCGTGGTCGTGTCGGTCAATCCTCCCAATCAATACGATATCATGGTACAATTACAAATATATTGTAATTGTATGAATCGTGTCGTGAGCCAAAAGCAGGCTGTTGGCCGACGCCCGGTTTAATCGAAGTTTATCTAGGAGTTTGAAATACGGGGTCCAGAAGCCGCACAGATATCCAGATACTAACAAAGCAGGGACGGTAGAACACTGGACTTGTTTTAGATTATCAATTTAGATACCTATTAGTAATTTTGTGATCTACATTTGAGCAGCCTAAGAGCTAAAGTAATGGGAAAAACCAGAAAGGTAGACGACATGGGCAATACAAATAAACTATGATTAAATTTCTAATCAAATTCAAAACAAAAAAACCGTCATAAAGTTTATCTAGTATTAATCCGTTTTTAAAAGATCAAACAACATTATGATCTTGTAGAACAATTGTGATAGCAACAGCAATCGTGAAAAGTAATAATTCCTGATTAAGTCACTTAAGTATTATACCTGTTTAGAAATTTTACGCCCGAATACTTAAACGCATCTCATATTTAAGCACGTTTCAAGACGTCGTTTTCGAAATTTTCGAAAATTTGTCGCCTGAGACGTGCTTATAACTGAGTTGTGTTTGAGTAATCGGGGGTAAGTCTTTTAAACATCCCAGGTAAAGTTGGAGGTCAACCTAAGTACCGTTTCATAAGGCCTAGACTAGATTAGAGAATTCCGTGAGTTTTCAAAATAAAGTCCAGATATACATCCCCAGCGAGACGACTAATGTAAATTGCTTGTCTGCCTAACACGCCGAGGAAAATGGGCGGGATATGGGCCAGAATAGAATATCCCTGATGTTACAGACGTGTGAGAATTACACAGCTTGACAAATACACTTTGGTGACCTCGTCGAGTATATAATAACTGGGTAGGTTTTTCATGTAAGTGAGAAAATCAGTTTCGCGCCGATAATAGTATGTAAGAATATCAATATTGTACATCATTTCACATAAATCATTAAGGGAGAGCTATGTTCATCAGTGGACTAACATAGGCTTATGACGATGATTGACATGTATTAGGCACTTAGGTGATTTTTGTACTATTGGATTCTATTTCACTTCTTCCACTAGTGGACAAGATATTGAAGTGAATAGGATCAATAACACCTTATTTCTTATTTGACTATAATAAATTACTTCTTTTAAACTATAGTATAAATCTCTCTATAGTATAAATCTGTATTCTTAAACCCGAACCCCAAGACCAGAACATATAATTATTAGTACTAGGTATTTTTTATTTACCGCTCTGATATGGGGAGTTTCTTTTTTTAAACACAAAGTAATATTAATGTCAAACGATATCAGCTATCACGAAGACATAAACATTTTATAAATATAACAACAACGCACATTAATTTCCGCTCTATGTTTTCAATAGATTTACTTGCAAATTGCCACAGAATAGCGAAATAACTCAGTAACACAACTCCCAACACCATTAAGTCCGGTCTGAGCATTAGCTATGAGACCGGATCGAGTTTCTTTTGTCCCTCATACACAGAATATAATAACTACAACTTGCAGAATATTCACTCTTTATTTATATATACAAGACTAACTAAGCTAAGGAAATTACAATCAAATAAATTAAATCTAATATTTACAATTAAACAATAGGCTACTTGACTACAACTGGGAAACAATTCTAACGTATTGTCTGATAAAAATAATGCAAAGTGTAATTAATATTTCTTCAAGGCCAATCGCATAAGCTATGAAAACTAATTTTAAAGTTTGAATAAAATAATGCCGCGCCAAAACGATAATCTCTGTCATGGCTACCGTGTTCCAAGCTATGACGTCACCCCGCCATACCACACCTAAAAAGAAGAACTCATTGACACCATAATCTGAGAATGTTTGACGTCACCTGTGATCCAACCAAACACAGCGTTTTCGGTCACGTGATCATGTATCAAAAAATGTGTAATTTAATCCCATTTTTTTACTTAAAAAAGGCATATTTTTAATAAAAATCACTTGTATACGCTTTGTTACGTTGTCACTGACTAGGATGAAAACAATTTGGAATTTATTTTTAACGTAGTCAAATAGCCTATTGAGCCAACTGGAGACTGTTGCAGACTCAATAATTTATTCATCCAATTATATTCGAATGTGCTAAGGTTTCTGTTAGTTTGTTTGTCTTGGGTATTTAGTACTTAATTTTTTTTAATGGCGATAGAAAATTTCAGAGCAAACTTTGAGATGAATTTCTGGACAAACGAAGTAGAAGTCCCACACTATTAAAAATGCGTTGAGTTGTGAAATGTTTTGTGTATGTTTATGTACCAAACTGGCTTCAGTGAACTCTCCCCGGCTAATTCCCGGCTTGAAGCAGTAACTGAATTAAAATTAAGGCAACAACACCCGGAGCATTTATATTCTAAAATTAAATTCCATTTAGTGAGAATTAAGTGTTTTAATTAACAATTGTTTGTAACTGACAATTCAATACTGTGGTAGGTAACATTTTCGCAGTGTTGTTTTGAATAAGTATACAATATAATGCCACACCATCGTAAGCTGGCCAAGTGATATCAAAAGAAGTTTGTAACAACAGATTTGTCAGCCTTTACCAATGAAGGCTTGCCATGACTAAGCCGATCTTGGCCAACCACTCCTTGGTAACTGGTTATTAAGATCTTTCTGTCAAGACTATTTCCAAAGTAGCCCGGAGTCAGTGTCCACAGAAGCCCGGAGTCAGGAAGCTGGCGGGGTTACGCCCTCCGTGCCTCGAAAAGCACGTTAAGCCATTTTTTCTGTCTTCCCTGGTCGTGGTGGTGTCGATCCACCACTTCATCGTATTGTGAGAGGAAGACCATAAAGAGAACCTGTATGCACATACACTTGTGCACTATATATAATTCACAGCTGTATGTCCTGCTCATATGTCTGGTCTCCGTTGAAACTGACGCCCGTGGCCGAAATTCGGATTGTTCTTCTATTAGAAATGTAAATAAAAATGGGGTGTATTAAAGATGCGCGACTGTGAATGATTTCAGTCGAATTATTCGACTTCACAAATCATTCGAACCATTCGAATCGGAGTTGATTCGACTCGGCAGTCGTCGAATAACGAATTGAGTCGACGACTGCACGACTGCGCCGAGTCGGTCCGACTCGGCAGTCATCGACTCCGACTCGGCAGTCGTCGACTTAGTCAGTCGGTATCAATTCGTTAATCGACGACTGCCGAGTCGACTCGGCAGTCATCGACTCCGATTCGAACACTAACGAATTGAGTCCGACTGACTAAGTCGACGACTGCCGAGTCGGAGCGACTCGGCAGTCGTCGGTTATTTGACGTGGATAGTCAAGCTGGGGCGGGAGCGGCCTTAGTTAGAGAGAGATAGTATCATACCAACATTTCATTCGACTCCGGCACACTCCGGGTTTCTACGTCGCCGCCACACGATGCTTCACAGGTAAAAGTTCTAAGAGTACAAGTTAGTAAGTTTAAAAATAAAAAGGTGGATGTAATATCAGGAGTTTTAATAAAAAAAAAACGAACATGAAGCAATCTTATTTTAACAATATGAATAGCTTGATAGAATAAAAAAAAAAGAACGAAACCCCTTGTTTTTGGAGTTACGTTTCGTTTTACGCAAAATATTATTTTATACTATTGTATAGGATCGGGTGGATGAAATCAATCGAAAACTCACAATCAGCGCCATCTAGCACGCCACGGCGGAACCACATCGCAACGCCGCGCGCAACATGGCTCACAAAATCACGGATCGACTAACAAATTCGGATGATCAGTTTGTAGAAGTATTAGTAATTACTAATTAGTAGTTGTCATTCGACTTGGGAGATTAGTATATTACTAATGTTCAAGTCGAATGAGTAAATTAGTAGTTGTAGATCATTCGACTTGTCAGATCATTCGCAGTCGCGCATCTTTAGGGTGTATTAAAAATTCTTGAACTGAACATGAAAGAGATCAAAATAGATGATGCCTGTACATATTATTGTACAAATTCACGGTACCTTGCCATAAACCTACAGAGTTAGGCTCAAAAGGGTTCGTATCAACATACAAGATGCTCCCTACTACGTCATCATAACACCAAGCAACCTTCTTGTACAGATCGAAATTTTCTAAATAGTTTCCTAGTGTGTTCCTCATTCAAATTTTCGTTATTTAATAAATTAAATACATGGAATGGAAATGGTGAGTTCCTCTACCGACAGAAAAAATATTATAAAAAGTTCCACATATAGTGAAAGGTTTTCTTTGGCGCTAACTGATTAGTTCCAAATAGCTCGACAGATGCGGTTTTATTGCCAATGTCGTTTTAAAGGAAAACTAACCTGAAAATCAAGCTCATGAAGTTCACGTAGATCATGGTTAAAAGGGAAAAAATGTAATATGAAAAAATGTAGAAAGAATTCTGGACTTTTAAAATAAAGTTTACAGTTTTCCTCCTTAAGAGGGATTTGTCAAGCGACTACTGGTATAAGAAAACAAAACTACTTTTTCATAAAACAAAACCTTTTTCAATTAAAGAGAAGTAAGTAAAACCAGCAATCTATCGTAAAGTCTTACTGTCGTGCGAATGTGGGGCGAAAAAGTGGGGTGAATGTGGAATAAATCGTATTTTGTAAGTTTTTTTCCTTAAATTTGACATAGATGGTGGTCATCTACGCCTTCTATCGAGCTATTTGGAGCCGACATAGCCGTAGATTATTAAAAAGCTGTATGCTAATTCAGAAAGCCTTTATTATATTTACACGGAAGGTTCCAAACGACTGGCAAAAGTTTATTCGAACATTCTCGAATCGAACTCACCTGTCTATCACAACGACCCTCTGCATACGCATGAACTATGACATCTCCCGCCAATAAAACAAATGGTCACAGAGGCCGCGCGGTAGCATGCATTATTCAACCGTTCTCACTTTGCTAAATGAAATAAATTACCATAGATACGATTTTTATCTCGAATACGATGTTTCTAGTTTACACTTTGTTTTTAAAACGTGTTGGGGGAAGAAGGGTTGTTTTTGATGTGTGTATTTGTGTGCCTGTGTGTCTGTCTGTAGCTACAAAATTGATTAGCTGATTTTGATTCAGTTTTTTTTTGCGGACGGATTATTTACCGAGATCGTTCGATCGAGTTCTTGGTTTCATAATAATTGGAGAAGGTGTTCTAATGTTAAATCTTTGTTTTCAATTTTGTTAACTTAAACATAAAGTAAATATAAAGACCTACTTTAAATGCTTTCGGAAGAGCAACAAAACAAAACACACACCTACAGAGCGGATCTTTCGCGAGTTCCCTTTTGCGCAACTGAGGTTGCTCAACTAGGAATATTTAGACAATAGGGTTCCCCTTTCAATATGATTTTTAACAAAACCTGATCATGCAGCCGTGTGAATTTAAATGGGTTTCGGTTGTAGTAAAAAGAAAATAGATTTTTTTGTTTAAAAAAAGCAATGCCTAAAGTCATTTCAACTGAGATTCAATTTATTTTAAACTATTCAGACAGAAACCCTTCAAAACTACCAACTTTAAAATGCATTGAAACATGTACCTTCTGGAATCGACTTGATTTAAAATGAAGGCTAGAGTAAGATGTTACTTAAATTGAAAATAGCTATTTAGTGAAGTTTATTCTTTGATAATAATATGTATTAACTAAAGTTGTATTCTGAAATGTATTAAAATGTTTTTTTATACAGTTGTGACTTCAAATAACCTAAGCAATTATACTAAGAAGCAGAGATTTTCAATATTATGAAAATAAAACAATCAATGTACCAACATAATTATTTTATAGGTAGCAGGTAGATTTGAGTATTTCAAGAGGCGCAAATATGCAGGTCTCACCAGATTCTTGGCATTTGTCCCTCTAAGAGTCGAAGACCTTCGTTCCGTGGTGTATCAAGGCTCTACGGGTGTTTAAATACTTATCAGAGCGTCTGGTCAAAGCGACGCGTGTCCCCGGAGCTGGTGAGTATCTGGCGTAGCGCATCAGTATTGCCATATACAGCGGGACAAAAAGAACCAATGTCTTGGAGACGCTTTCGATTGGTATAGATTTGGATCAGTTGAGCTACTTCTAGGTTGTTTGTAACAAGCCCCGCAGGCAAATCCGCAGCTAGCCCAATTGTAAATTGTTTTAATTGTAAATTGTAGTAATATTATTTAGCTATAATTTTCTGATAAATAATAATGTATCTTATCTCCTTATAGGTTACATTGTTTTGGGTCGTATTCAATATGCATTCGTATTCGTTCTTGAAAGGCGTATGTTGTACCTAATATTTTACAGTGAATAATATAAACTAGCTTGTTCAAAGTGGACTAGATTTACTGAATAAAAAGTATGTACCAACTTACATCGGACCGGTTACAGATTATTCTATTGAATTTTGTTTTTTTTTCAGCTTTTATTGCATACATTATTAAATACTTGCTAGTGCTCTGAAACTATTATCATTATCATCATTATATAATTAGAGAATGTAAAAAAAATATCATACAATATATAATTAATAATAAATGTCTTGGCATTCAGGATCGTAAAAGGAAAGCCAGATAATTTTTCTTGGACGGTATAAAAGTTAACATAAAATTTGATTATTAAAAGTAGAAGGTTTTGGTGTGGTGTGAAGACGAGAAAAGCCCCGTCCCCCGCGAGGAAGTAAAAACCGTAAGAGAGCCTAATGTAGGAAAGTTCATGATTTGTTAGCCAATTTCTTTTAGCCCTGCGTTCCAAACATAGCGTAACAATAGGCGGTGGGCTTATTATTACCAAGAGCTTTGTAATATAAAAATAAATATTTTCTTACCCTTCTACCAAGGAATATTCGTAAAAGTGCTGTAAACGCACGCGTTGATAATAAAAATAAACGACAGCCAGCTCATTAACGCTGATAATGATCTTAATGCACTCATATTACCCTTATACGTGTGAGTAAATGGATGATTGTAGTAGGGGAGACTGGGCGGAAACGGATATACCGCTTTATATAAAATAATTGGTTTCAATAACAAAAAAGGAAACACAAATAACTTAAGGACTTTTCGTCTTTGTAGGCGTTGCTTGGTACAATACCCACAAAATACAAATATTTTGATACAGAAAATTTTGCGACCACTTCACTTCGCAAAAAAATCGTTAAGGCTATAAATAGAATTGGATGGAAATTATTACACCCGTAATTTCATTTTGAATTTGATTTATAGTTGGAATCAATTGATCTGATTTATAGTTGGAATCAATTGAAGCTTCATTCCTAAAACCACATGAAACACAACAAAACCAATTTTGTATGCCAGAAACAACTTGATCCGCTTTGGCCAGTCTCCCTTAAGCGTTTCAGTAAATGGGCTTAATCATAATTATCATTAGGATGAAATGTTTAGACCTTATCAAAAGTATTTACCATTAGAAATTATTATGAGTTTAGACTTAAGAGATAAGGAAAACTCGAAGGGATATTAATCTTTACTATAGGTACTAAACTATACCGTACGTTTAAAATAATAGACTTGGCCGGGGCAATATCCATTTCTGAAAAGTTTTTCTTCGATGTCAGCAACAATACGAAAGGCGAAAACACGAGGTTGGGAATTTGTATGCAATCGTGTATGTCACGACACAACGCCAAATTGATTACTTTTTTTATGAAGATATTGCCAGCAGTGTGTCACGAAGATCTAGAAGATACCTATTCACGAGTGAATCTCTTGAAGAGATTCAAGTTGTAATTAACCCCTTTTGCCTCGAAATGCACGTTAAGCCGTTGGTTCTGCGACAGACCTCTCCGTGGTCGTGTCGGTCAATCGTCCCAATCAATACGATATCATGGTACAATTACAAATATATTGTAATTGTATGAATCGTGTCGTGAGCCAAAAGCAGGCTGTTGGCCGACGCCCGGTTTAATCGAAGTTTATCTAGGAGTTTGAAATACGGGGTCCAGAAGCCGCACAGATATCCAGATACTAACAAAGCAGGGACGGTAGAACACTGGACTTATTTTAGATTATCAATTTAGATATTAGTAATTTTGTGATCTACATTTGAGCAGCCTAAGAGCGAAAGTAATGGCAAAAACCAGAAAGGTAGACGACATGGGCAATACAAATAGACTATGATTAAATTTCTAATCGAATTCAAAACAAAAAAACCGTCATAAAGTTTATCTAGTATTAATCCGTTTTTAAAAGATCAAACAACATTATGATCTTGTAGAACAATTGTGATAGCAACAGCAATCGTGAAAAGTAATAATTCCTGATTAAGTCACTTAAGTATTATACCTTTTTAGAAATTTTACGCCCGAATACTTAAACGCATCTCATATTTAAGCACGTTTCAAGACGTCGTTTTCGAAATTTTCGAAAATTTGTCGCCTGAGACGTGCTTATAACTGAGTTGTGTTTGAGTAATCGGGGGTAAGTCTTTTAAACATCCCAGGTAAAGTTGGAGGTCAACCTAAGTACCGTTTCATAAGGCCTAGACTAGATTAGAGAATTCCGTGAGTTTTCAAAATAAAGTCCAGATATACATCCCCAGCGAGACGACTAATGTAAATTGCTTGTCTGCCTAACACGCCGAGGAGAATGGGCGGGATATGGGCCAGAATAGAATATCCCTGATGTTACAGACGTGTGAGAATTACACAGCTTGACAAATACACTTTGGTGACCTCGTCGAGTATATAATAAGTGGGTAGGTTTTTCATGTAAGTTAGGAAATCAGTTTCGCGCCGACAATAGTATGTAAGAATATCAATATTGTACATCATCTCACTAATATTATAAACGTGAAAGTTTAGATGGATGGATGGATGGATAGATAGATGGTCTCACTAATATTATAAACGTGAAAGTTTAGATGGATGGATGGATGGATAGATAGATGGATGGATGTTTGTTCCTTTATCACGCCAGAACGGCTGAACGGATCTGGATGAAATTTGGCACAAAGATAGATTATAGTCTGGAATAGGACATAGGCTACTTTTTATCCCGGAATTCCCACGGGAACAAGAACTACGTGGGTGAAACCGCGAGCCGCTGCTAGTTTCACATAAATATTGACATGCTGGATGCGTCAAGCTGAACGGGGCGCTATGGCGCTCATTAAGGGAGGGCTATGTTCAGCAGTGGACTAACATAGGCTTATGACGATGATTGACATGTATTAGACACTTAGGTGATTTTTGTACTATTGGTTTCTATTTCACTTCTTCCACAAGTGGACAAGATATTGAAATAATAAATTACTACTAAGAAATTAATAAATCCCAAAAATTTACGATCTCGACGGGAAGGTGCGGGTTCGAATCCCGTCGAGATCGTAAATTTTTGGGATTTATTAATTTCTTAGAAATTACCCAGAGTACTATAATAACTAAAACTTAGAAATTACTACTTTTAAAACTCTCTATAGTATAAATCTGTATTCTTAAACTTACGCGACCAGAACATATAATTATTAGTACTAGGTATTTTTTGTTTACCGCTATGGGGATTTTTCTTTTTTAAAACACAAAGCAATATTAATGTCAAAAGATATCATCTATCACGAAGACATAAATATTTTATAAATATAACAACAACGCACATTAATTTCCGTTCTATGTTTTCAATATTGATTTACTTGCAAATTGCCACAGAATAGCGAAATAACCCAGTAACACAACTCCCAACACCATTAAGTCAGCTCTGAGCGTCAGCTATGAGACCGGATCGAGTTTCTTTTGTCCCTCATACACAGAATATAATAACTTCAACTTGCAGAATATTCACTCTATAATAATATATATACCAGACTAACTAAGCTAAGAAAATTACACTCAAATAATATAATTAAATTAAACTAGTATTTACAATTAAACAATAGGCTACTTGACTACTACTGGGAAACATTCTAACGTATTGTCTGATAAAAATAATGCAAAGTGTAATTAATATTTCTTCAAGGCCAGTCGCATTAGTTATGAAAACTAATTTTAAAGTTTGAATAAAATAATGCCGCGACAAAACGATAATCTCTGTCATGGCTACCGTGTTCCAAGCTATGACGTCACCCCGCCATACCACACCTAAAAAGAAGAACTCATTGACACCATAATCTGAGAATGTTTGACGTCACCTGTGATCCAACCAAACACATAGCGTTTTCGGTCACGTGATCATGTATCAAAAAATGTGTAATTTTAATCCCATTTTTTTACTTAAAAAAGGCATATTTTTAATAAAAATCACTTGTATACGCTTTGTTACGTTGTCACTGACTAGGATGAAAACAATTTGAATTTATTTTTAATGTAGTCAAATAGCCTATTGAGCCAACTGGAGACTGTTGCAGACTCTATAATTTATTCATCCAATTATCTTCGAATGCGCTAAGGTTTCTGTTAGTTTGTTTGTCTGGGGTATTTAGTACTTCATTTTTTTTAATGGCGATAGAAAATTTCAGAGCAAACCTTGAGATGAATTTCTGGACAAACGAAGTAGAAGTCCCACACTATTAAAAATGCGTTGAGTTGTGAAATGTTTTGTGTATATTTATGTACCAAACTGGCTTCAGTGAACTCTCCCTGGCTAATCCCCGGCTTGAAACAGTAACTGAATTAAAATTAAGGCAACAACACCCGGAACATTTGTATTCTAAAATTAAATTCCATTTAGTGAGAATTAAGTGTTTTAATTAACTTATTAAATTTGTTTGTAACTGACAATTCAATACTGTGATAGGTAACATTTTCGCAGTGTTGTTTTAAATAAGTATTCAATATAATGCCGCACCATATCGTAAGCTGGCCAAGTGATATCAAAAGAAGTTTGTAACAACTGATTTGTCAACCTTTACCAATGAAGGCTTGCCATGACTAAGCCGATCTTGGCCAACCACTCCTTGGTAACTGGTTATTAAGATCTTTCTGTCAAGACTATTTCCAAAGTAGCCCGGAGTCAGTTTCCACAGAAGCCCGGAGTCAGGAAGCTGGCGGGGTTACGCCCTCCGTGCCTCGGAAAGCATGTTAGACCATTTTTCTTTTTTTATTTGTCTTTCCCCGGTCGTGGTTGTGTCGATCCACCACCTCATCGTATTGCGAGAGGAAGATCATAAAGAGAACCTGTGTTTGCACATACACTTGTGCACTATATATAATTCACAGCTGTATGTCCTGCTCATATGTCTGGTCTCCGTTGAAACTGACGCCCGTGGCCGAAATTCAGATTGTTCTTCTATTTGAGATGTGAATAAAAATGGGGTGTATTAAAAATTCTTGAACTGAACGTGAAAGAGATCAAAGTAGATGACGCCTGTACATATTATTGTACAAATTCACGGTACCTTGCCATAAGCCTACAGAGTTAGGCTCAAAAGGGTTCGTATCAACATACAAGATGCTCCCTACTACGTCATCATAACACCAAGCAACCTTCTTGTACAGATCGAAATTTTCTAAATAGTTTCGTAGTGAGTTCCTCATTCAAATCTTCGTAATTTTATCAATTAAATACTCTGGAACAATCATCGTTAATTCCGTAGTTATTTTATTATACCATGGCGAGTTCCTCTACCGACAGAAAAAATATGATAAAAAGTTCCACATATAGTGAAAAGTTTTCTTTGGCGCTAACTGATTAGTTCCAAATAGCTCGACAGATGCGGTCTTATTGACAATGTCGTTTTAAAGGAAAACTAACCTGAAAAATCAAGCTCATGAAGTTCACTTAGATCATGGTTAAAAGGGAAAAAATTGAATATGGAAATATTTAGAAAGAATCCTGGACTTTTAAAATAAAGTTTACAGTTTTCCTCCATAAGAGGGATTTGTCAAGCAACTACTGGTATAAGAAATCAAAACTACTTCTTCATAAAACAAAACCTTTTTCAATTAAAGAGAAGTAAGTAAAACCAGCAATCTATCGTAAAGTCTTACTGTCGTGTGAATGTGGGGCCAAAAAGTGAGGCGAATGTGGAATAAATCGTTTTTTTCCTTAAATTTGACATTGATGGTGGTCATCTACGCCTTCTATCGAGCTATTCGAAGTTAATATAGCCGTAGATTATTAAAAAGCTGTATGCAAATTCAGAAAGCCTTTATAAATTTTACACGGGAGGTTCCAAAAGACTGGCAAAAGTTTATTCGAACGTTCTCGAATCGAACTCACCTGTCCATCACAACGACCCTCTGCATACGCATGAACTATGACATCTCCCGCCAATAAAACAAATGGTCACAGAGGCCGCGCGGTAGCATGCATTATTCAAGCGCTCTCACTTTGCTAAATGAAATAAATTACCATAGATACGATTTTTATCTCGAATACGATGTTTCTAGTTTACACTTTGTTTTTAAAACGTGTTGAGGGAAGAAGGGTTTTTTTTTATGTGTGTATTTGTATGCCTGTGTGTCTGTCTGCAGCTACAAAATTGATTAGCCGATTTTGATTCAGTTTTTTTTGCGGACGGATTATTTACCGAGATCGTTCTGAGTTCTTGGTTTCATAATAATTAGAGAAGGTGTTCTAATGTTAAATCTTTGTTTTCAATTTTGTTAACATAAACATAAGTAAGTATAAGGACGTACTTTAAATGCTTTCGGAAGAGCAACAAAACAAAACACACACCTACAGAGCGGATCTTTCGCGAGTTCCCTTTTGCGCAACTGAGGTTGCTCAACTGGGAATAGTTAGACAACAAGGTTCCCCTTTTAATATGATTTTTAACAAAACCTGATCATGCAGCTGTGTGAATTTAAATGGGTTTCGGTTGTAGTAAAAAGAAAATAGATTTTTTTGTTTAAAAAAAGCAATGCCTAAAGTCATTTCAACTGAGATTCAATTTATTTTAAACTATTCAGACAGAAACCCTTCAAAACTACCAACTTTAAAATGCATTGAAACATGTACCTTCTGGAATCGACTTGATTTAAAATGAAGGCTAGAGTAAGATGTTACTTAAATTGAAAATAGCTATTTAGTGAAGTTTATTCTTTGATAATAATATGTATTAACTAAAGTTGTATTCTGAAATGTATTAAAATGTTTTTTTATACAGTTGTGACTTCAAATAACCTAAGCAATTATACTAAGAAGCAGAGATTTTCAATATTATGAAAATAAAACAATCAATGTACCAACATAATTATTTTATAGGTAGCAGGTAGATTTGAGTATTTCAAGAGGCGCAAATATGCAGGTCTCACCAGATTCTTGGCATTTGTCCCTCTAAGAGTCGAAGACCTTCGTTCCGTGGTGTATCAAGGCTCTACGGGTGTTTAAATACTTATCAGAGCGTCTGGTCAAAGCGACGCGTGTCCCCGGAGCTGGTGAGTATCTGGCGTAGCGCATCAGTATTGCCATATACAGCGGGACAAAAAGAACCAATGTCTTGGAGACGCTTTCGATTGGTATAGATTTGGATCAGTTGAGCTACTTCTAGGTTGTTTGTAACAAGCCCCGCAGGCAAATCCGCAGCTAGCCCAATTGTAAATTGTTTTAATTGTAAATTGTAGTAATATTATTTAGCTATAATTTTCTGATAAATAATAATGTATCTTATCTCCTTATAGGTTACATTGTTTTGGGTCGTATTCAATATGCATTCGTATTCGTTCTTGAAAGGCGTATGTTGTACCTAATATTTTACAGTGAATAATATAAACTGGCTTGTTCAAAGTGGACTAGATTTACTGAATAAAAAGTATGTACCAACTTACATCGGACCGGTTACAGATTATTCTATTGAATTTTGTTTTTTTTTCAGCTTTTATTGCATACATTATTAAATACTTGCTAGTGCTCTGAAACTATTATCTTTACTCACCATCTCTAACAAATTGACCACAAAGAGTGACAACATTTTTAATTTCTGTTTGCGATGCTTCCTTATTTTTTTTTCATCTTTATACTGTGTGAGTAGCCAATAAATGTTTGTAAGTCTATGAATTTATAGAATATATTATATAATTTATAATATATTTATAAAATAGAAGAATTCTATGTCCTCACGTTAGAGGCTTTGTTCCAAATCCTATAGAAAAATGAGCCAAAAATAAGAAGAAAGAAAAGACGTTAAAGTTTCGCGTAAAGACAAAAAATCTTCAGAAAAATAACAGAACTTTTATCCTTGACGTAGGCAAGTTCTTATATTACATCCAGCACACTGTTGTAGTTAACCAGGTGCCTTACAAATAACTGTGTCATGGAGAAAAGGGTCTCGATTTCTGGCTGATTAAACATACCCTTGTTGACTCGCCCTGGGCTTAGGCGGATTAGGACTTTGACATTATAAAGGACGTGATGTAAGAGCCCATTCTTTATCTTGTTGGACTTAATAAAAGACATGTTTAGTTAAATATCTGGGAGTGGAAAAGTAACAAATTGCGACTGAAGAAAACGTGTCTAACAGATTGAATTTTCCTGATTCTCAAATGCCAGGTCTGTGTTTCTACGTTACATTTAATGTTTTTCTATTTATTAAAGTCATTGCAGCCTTTGTCATCTATCCCCATATTCTGCGTGTTTTGAGAAAAAGATGGCAGTTTTACCAGTGAAATACATGAGTTTAATTTAACATTAAAAATATGAAATTTTTCCGTGTGCTTAATATTGTCAGAGAATTACCATAGCAATTTTGCTAACAAAAAATATTATTAAGCATGGCAAAGGTTGATTGGTATGACGAGCCTCCGGAATTCCGTTTTAATGCCAAATTGTCATCCTGTAGGAGGATTAAAAAGAATTGTGTTTTTACACAAAAACAAATGTAAGTATAAAGAATTGCGTTAATATTAAACTTCACTAACAAAGAAATTTACAATCAAATAATAGAAACAAATTATAACTACTACGACATTTCACTTCACACATCATCATCTTAACGAGAAGAGCTCGTGCTATGTGTAAGTTCAAATAGAAAATAACTAAAATAGAAATTTAATAGTATTCACAAAATGTTTCGACTATAACGTGACTTGAAGCGACAGCCTATCAAGTCCCGTCAAGATAAATTTTTGACAAATTATCAGTGTGAAGGCTTATGCACTATCTATACTAACAAAAACCTTACTAAAACGCGTAAAAGCTGATTGCCGCGAATCATACCAAAGCAAATGTTGCTGTACAGGTGGCGTAAAGAGTTTTTTTATTTTCTAAACAATTATAATACCCCCTATCCGTAGGTGAAGGCTTGACCACTCTTTACGCCGCACTCTGTAATATACACATGAAATATTTCTGAGAACAGAATTAGCTCCAAGTAATTAGTTTTATGAGGTAAAAGTTTGTTAGATCGTAATGAGAATCTTTGGTTGAGCCTCCGACCGAAGATTCCTCATTACAAACAAACAAACTTATACTTCATAATACCTACTAATTAATTAGTACCTATAGATTATTCCATAACCTGTCAACCACCGATGAAACCGCAGTACAATCCAAAGCTAATCTATTAACTATAGTGACGTCATCCTCGCCGCAATCTGCCCTGATCTGCTAATTACACATCGCAGATAGCTGACGTTTAACCGGGGAGTAAAGCGCTTTTTGACAGATGCAGAATATAGTTATCCTTATAATGAAATACCTAAAACTTGAAACATGAAAATACAGAGCAGAGTTTAAAAAAAATCCGTCCGTTTAAAACTATAGTGTAATTTCTGTTTGTTTCCCATTACCTTGGTGTTTTTGCTTGTCTGCTACAAATAAATCGATTATTCTTAAATAATTAAAGTAATTAGTAAGATACTCATGAAAGTGAAACGCTAGTTCAATACAGATCTTGGCTCACGTTTGCCAGTAATTGAATAAGAGATGGGAACAATAGATTGCCCCCGATACAAACTGACGTTCATTTGCATAATTTGCCTATCAAAATATTTGTGCCCGGTAATGGGATACGATGGGTCTGTTGTTTGATAGAAATTGGTGGGTAGGTTTATATTTATGTTTAGTTTACAAGCCTTTGCCCGCGGTTCAAATCAAAAACGAAGGAGGTCGCTGTAGCAGACTGCTTGTAGAGGAGGTTTACAAACTATTTTAGTAAAGAGCTCAAAAGAGTGCTGGCAGGTTGATTTAAGCCATCCTGCCCATTTTCGCCAATTCCCAAAATGGAATAATTCCCAATGTGGTAATCATAATGCGCTGTCCCTAAAGGTACCTATTTATACATAGATCTTCGTTTTCTCTAAAGTACCTACTTATACATAGATAAAGATCTATGTATAAGTAGGTACTTTAGGGTTACATGTTGATTGCAATCGTGCATTTAGGTAGCGGACATTTGCATGAAAGACATTTGTTCGCGGGACACTTGGGCGATAGATATTTGCGCGAGAAGACATTAATATTTATCACTTATTTTACGATTGCCAGTGTCATGTTGGTTTAACCACTGCAAATCGTAAGTTGTTAGGTCTACTATTTTCGGAGCTAAGAGGAATTTAGATTGCGGTAGAAAAGAGAGTGCGCGTTGAAATCTTTTGTATGCTTCGCTGGTCCGTCGTAGCTTCGTAGCACGCGCTACAAAGATCTACATTAAAATGTGTATTAAAATCACTCGTTAAAGGAAAAAAAAGCGGAGGGTGAGGGGAAAGTGACATAATATATCACAGGAAAAAAAAAACCCCTACACAATGTTGAAATTCGCAACTATCTCCGACGCCTATTTCTGATCAAAATATACTTTGGCTGTCTGGTAGAGATCGCTCTTGAGCGATAAGACCGCCAATTATCACATATTTTATACCTTTTCATTTTGTTTGTTTGTATTGATATATGTGCAATAAATGATTTTCTATCTATTTAAAGTTTTATGGAGTTTTATGATGTTTCGCGCAAGTGTCCACTCACGCAAATTTTACACACGCGCAAATGTCATTCGCGCATATCACTCGCGTTAATTAAATAAAACACTAAAACAAGGTCAATGAGTGGTCTTAAAGCTGTTAAGCGCTAATTATGTACCTATCCGATCTTAATGTAGGACTTTCAGGTTCTAAATCAATGTTGGTAAGTAGGTACTAATCTTCGCAGGTGATAATTCAGGTAAAGTGCTCATAATGTCAAATGCGATACGAGCTAAATTTAGGATGATTAGTGGTCATCACTTGAAGCTGCTAGCAGCTTGCCAACTGAGCCCTAGTGTGCCTTGGATAACCAGCCACACATTCAGTGACTTGGTGGCACTTTGGCAGTTATGCACGTTTTAAAGACATCTATATTGTTTATAAAAATTAGACTTGATAGAAATACTAGTTGAAATCTTTAATGGTAAGTCAATCTTTATTAACAAAGAAAATTACAATTAAATAATAGGATTAAATTAAAACGAGTATTTGCAATAGAAACAATTGAGTTAACTGCAGACTGTTGCAAACAATCTATAGGTAGCTCAACTCAGGTAGGTAGCTGACTGCATTGCCCCGCTGTATAGCAATGCTGATGCGCTGTGCCAGATACTCACCAGCTCTCGGGTCACGCGTTGCTTCGACTAGACGCTCAGTTTTTTTATGTTTTTACAATTTTCATTTATCGTGCGAGGGCAACGGTGGAATTCTCTACCAGACTCCTTGTATTTTTTTGTACATCCTATAGTTTGAGTTGTTTCAATAGAAGAGCCGGTTGGTTCTCTCACATTATTTACAGGCAATGTTCCCCATAACGTATCATTTCATTAGACGAGTTTATGGCAAACGAAAGCAAATTTATGTTTGGTCGAAAATATAAGTACATGTATATTATTGTACTTTCGTAAAATTCAAAAGTACCCATTAAATCTTCCTAGTTTTTGCTTTTGCTGCACAAGCTTTGCATTGAAGCAGTAGCTCAACTACGAACAAAATCGAATTCTAAAATAAACAGAACTTTGCTTTAAAATCCATTCCAATTTTTGGCACTGGATGCCCACTTTGCGGTCGATTCCATGATAGTCCCTTTGCCAAACTGTCGCGTTCTGCCAGACGTTATTATGACAATTTTAAAATAGCATGTTCTACGTATGTATAAGTAAGACACCCCGTTTGCTTCTTTATCATCTAGCTAGATGTATAAAATGTCCCTTGAATATCTGAAATCCCTAAAATCGAAAATTATAGCAAAAACAACAATTATTTAGAATTTCTGACAAAACTAAATATGATTTCTTTTAAATCAAGTAATTTTCGCGAATTGAATTTTTCCGTCTATCAGCAAATCACGCGTCTTATATAGCTAGTTATTTGCCGGAATGAATAGATGTATATACATACGTACCATATTATTGTAGCATACACACACAAGACAGTAAAATAACAATAAATACAGAAATAAATGCTAAAAATAGTGAAACAAGTGGCAATCTTATCGCTATTAGGAAGAATATCAAGTCAGTATGAAAAAAAAAAATTTTTTCTGGCAACAAAAGGGAAGTAGGTAGCCAAAATAAGGAATCTACCTAACCAATATTTTTTGTACCTATCCACTATATTTCACGCTGCAATTATTGCACAAATTAATCACCCAAAAGCATCACAATCATATGCATCAAATTGATAACAATTCACCCTGACCGATCAATTTCATCAACGGTAAAATGTACCGATTCATCAGGTCGGTATTACCTTCATCAATCATGGCCTACTAGCTATTACCGAATTGAGTTTTCACCAAATCTCGGTGTTATGAGGATTCCTATTTTGCCTTCAAACAAAAACTTTTGACTACTTTTTGCACGGTAACCTCATCATCATCAGTTTATAGTAGTCCACTGAGGGACATCATCATCATGATCATCATCAGCACCGGGTTTCGAAAATTTGTCCGACACACCAAACTGAGGCCTTGGATGTAAAAACAGACTAAGGGAATCATTTTTAACACCTCATACATTATTGTAGGATGCTGTGATGACCAAGTGTTCCGTGTGACCCTAAGGTATAAATAATAAATGAATTGAATTGAAAAACGTTTCCAATGGGGATAACCAACTGGATTGTACAAACTTACTAGTGGTTTATTTTTCGCTTCTTCCACTAGTGGACAAAAAATTGAAGCGAACAAAATCAATGACACTTTGTTTCTTATTTGATAATCTATAAAACTGTTAATGTATAAAATTTGACTTGTCTAAGTGCTTATTTTGTAAGCCTAAAGAAATAAAGTTATTGAATTTTGAATTTTTTTTTAATTTTGATTTGATTTGGACAGATGAATTAGGCTCTAGACAGACGGACTGCGTTTCAACTGCACTCCGACTGCGCAGTTGAATACACCTAAAACGACTGCAATAAAACTGCAAACCGACAGTGCAGCCCGATTACAATCGGTGTGCAATTCCAACAACTGCACGCTGGAACTGAACACGAACTGCAAACCGACTGCCATCGGGCTGCTGTTTTATTGCAGTTATTATTATTTATTTCTTATTTGAAATTCAGTCCATCTCTTTAGATTAGAGTCTTAACAATCACAAACCATATGGGTCCGAAGCCGACCTAACCTATGCCGATACTTTCCTATCCAGATTCATAATAGAGACCTACCAGGTACTACCATATTCATATTGCTCTATCGAACAATCGAACACTATGCAAATGTTAAGACCTCTCTATTCAATGTTGAGCTGCCAGTTGGCTTTCGGCCTAAATTTTCAATAACTGTCTCATCTCTGCCATATAATTTAATGTTATTGCGGCATTTATGAAGATTCAAGGGCTTCGGTGGGGTGAGGGCTTAATGTGTGCTTTTAATTATTGTTATTCAAACAATAGACATTAATAGTTTAATAGATAAATATAGTTTGGTAGGATAATAGATGATGGTGATTGTAACGAGGGCGTGTGTTGTGGTGGTTGGTAAAGAAATGCAACAATCCTCAAAGTTTGTTAGAGGACTACAGTTATAGATTGAAGGAGTAGAAGGCACAGTAGCTATTCTACTGCGCCAGAACTCACAACAGAAGATAGAATGACGATAAAAAGAAGTAAAGTGAAACGATTGTGCACGCGGTAAACAGATTCCATACGACTGACTCGAGTGAAAGGTGATAACAGGTACGAGATGCGAGGATTCCCGCGCACTGTTACACCACTGCACACCGATCGGCCGATGTCAGCCGCAGAGTTTCAAATATTTACCTACTGCTTTATAATGATCTATGCATAGGTAAATCGATTACGAATAAACAATAACTAAATATTTAATGATTCAGATGGTAAACCACGTGATCATATCGAGTTTGACTCTCTTACAGCCAGTTTTTCATCCGCTTGTTATAATTTAACCATAGTTTAAACTTTTTACTAACTTCTAGTGTGTTTAAGTACTATTTCATCATTATAAGGATTATACAAACTCATTACGTGTTTTTTTTCCGCTTCTTCCACTTGTGGACAAAAAATTGAAGCTAACAAAATCAATAACATTTTGTTTCTTGTTAGATAATTACTATTTATAAACTGTTTATGTATAAAATTTGACTTGTCTAAGTGCTTTTTTGTAAGCCTAAAGAAATAAAGTTATTGACTTTTGTCTTTTTTTTACTTGTGCGCTTTTTGTGCTTTTATTTACATTTGAATTTCTTAATCACCAAAAACAAGAATCATATTCCGCCAGCCAATTATCTAAAGATTGCATAATATGCACATAAAAATAATTAAAATAAAATCTAATAAAACTTACATTATTTTGGTACTGTACTTTCCGACTTCAACTGAATTTTTTCCAGAGCTTTTTATACGAGCGAATTACAATCTCGTCCAAAATTACCCAATCAATTGAAGGTTTGGTCGAATTATGAATAAAACATATCCCTTACTAGATACACCTACCTCAGTGGAACCTACTATTAAATATTCGGTGGTGCGGGTTTATTCCCATCGGTTCAGTGTTTTATTGTTTTCGGCTAAAATGAATATTGAATTTTAGAAGCGCTCGCGATACCGCGTTTTCGGAAGTTATTGCCGGCGTAGTTTGGTTGGAAACCGTTTAAATTAGATTTGTTTTCTATGTTTTATGCTCATGGATTTCTATGTTGAATTAGGCATTTTGTTCACGTGGCACATTAAAAACATCCCCATTGAATAACTTATGGTTCGTAAAGTCATAATAACTTATTAAGTATAGTTTCCGCTCGCGGCTCCGCACGCGTTGTTTCCATGGAAACGTTTAAAGGTTATTAATTTATATACCAAGGGAAGTGATTTATGGGATAAAAAGTAGCCCATAGACTACTTTTAATCCCATCAGTTCCCAACAAGTAGTTCTAGACCAGACTTATTCCACGACTAGAACTGCATGTATGCTTAATTTCAGTTTGATATTTTTGCAAGTTTTGGCGTAAAGATCAAACATCCATTCAAATTTCCGTATTAAATCTGTTTAGATAAAACAAAGTCGTGTTAATTACACTATTTATAACACAAGAACACCGATTTTAATGATCTTTGGTTTATTGGATTTGTCTCTGCCTCGAATTGCAAAATAACTAATTAAATTCACGAGAGAAAACAATATGAAGAGAATTGTTTTTTAGTTTTCTTTAATTTTTAAGTATTTGATTCAGATGTCTGATTCTAAAGCGGTACGAAGTTTGCAAAAACTAACATGAATTTCGCTAACATATCATCAGGAAAAAAAACCTTATCATTGGTAGAATATTTTTCAATCAAAACCAGAACTTTAAATCCGTCAAACCTTTCACGACTTGGAGCGGATCAGTTTAGAACATCGCTTTTAGAGTTCAAAAGAGGGACCTTTTTTAAAACATCCAGTGCACAGTAGCAGAAAAAACTATTGGAATCTGTATTCGTTTATTTTTTACTATTTCCTGCCGGTAGCTTCACATGCGATTTTTCGGGATAATAAAGATACAAATTCAAGGTTTTGTTTGAAATACAAGTATGCGAAATTACAGCTCGATCCAATCAGTAGTTTGGCGTGAAAAGGTAGATAATATAAAAACTAACATCATCCATCCAAGCATTGCTTAGATTAGGGCTGAATTTTAATTGCATAATCTAGGCCCAATCTTAGCAAAGCTTGGAATGTGTGTGTGAATTGTCCAGCATTATTATTTTTGTCGTTTTCATAGAGATCCAGGTACTTTAAGGCTAATGCCGCATTGCAAAGAGCTTCGCTTACTCCAAAGAGCCAAGCGACTCGCTTTGTTTCTGCGAACAAATCCTAGCGAACAAAGCGATATATGGCACCTATAACAGTGGCTACTCTGCGAGCGACGCACCTAGCTAGGCGAAAGCCAAGCGAGTCTGGCTCTAAGCAGTAAGCGAGGTTCTTTGTTGTGTAGCATTAGCCTTAAAGAATTTAAAATAAAAATAGAAAGTTCGAGCCGCCTTTTATACTAACGAATCACTATCATTAGATTAGGAATTGGTTAGGTTTTATATAATTTAAGCTTTAGTGCGTACTGTACGGAACTTTCATTAGCACGACTCTGCCTTACCCAGTTTTATATAACCAGATTCCTAGGTCCAGCGATAGGGTGCGACCATTAATTCTCCGCGTCGTTTGTCAAAGCTATGTCACGGGTCAGACCCTGATGGAATGGTCTGTGGACCGGGAATTATGCCTCGGAAGTTTGACTCCACACCTGGGACCTTATTCGAATGGCTTGGGCTTATGCACTATACCAGTGTCACTACCACTAGAAGACAAATAAATGAAGTGAATAGAGAATCAAAACTTTATTTCTTATTCAACCTAATTTTATAAATGCGAAAGTTTGAATGGATGTTGGAGACGTTTGTCACCTCTTCCTCTTTTCTTCTCTTTTTTTTCTTATATTACTTAAAATTAGTTAGTGTGAGTGGTTCTGTAGCACCGTTCTAATTAAATAAATAGTAAATAAATATTGAAATTTCGTTTGTAGGTTGTGAAGATATGCAACCTCATATTCATATCTCTAGTGTATATCGTGTTGTGTATGGATCGTTGCTTACAAACGGTAAACTATTGATTCACGTCTTGTCAATATATATTTAAATATAGATTATATTTTTGCTGTGATAATAAAAGATTCGTCAACTCTAACGGTAACCCATGCGTTCACAACTGTACAAAACGGTTCTGAAATTTTACATAGATGTAGCGCTAAGCCTGATATCATCAGTTCCCATGTCATATAAATAGTCTTTAGAAGTTTCCGTAGAAAGAAACGCGTGCGAAGCCGCAGGCAAAAACTAGTTTGTTTTATTTTTATTTGACAAATAAATAATAGTTTAAATAGTTCAACTTTGTACTTCCAGCTATAATTTTTTAATCTGTTTTAGATCTTTGAAATCATGACATAGGTACTTTATACATATAAATGACCGATCCCTTTCATCCGATCGAAAAATTTCTAATTTGTAGAAAACTATATTATTATTCCTGAGTAATTACATGCCATGCGTCCTCAAAAAACATCCCGCCTGTTACGTTGTCAACGAGACCGACATCGAACGCGGGCAAAAGCATTTATTTAATTATAAATTTAAAAGCATTTTATTTAATCATTTATCGAACTCTGAGCTGCTAAAATCATAGCTCTATTGCCATATGAGAAATTCTGATCTAGGTATGATATTTTTTCTGAGTGTATTTCTGGTAAAAACGGCCTGATATCAGATTAACCCTTCCTGAAATCAGATTAACCTCCCTGTCTATTTTTAACAACAGAGCCAAACTTATTTACAAAACCAATGCCAAGCACGGTAGGTATAGGATTATGAAAATATTATGTAAGGTCTGCAAATAGAATTCTATATTCGAATCATGAACACCTGTTTGTTTTACTGTCTGTACCTGCGTAGAATAACGTCTTACGTCACTTCCGGTGACTTGATTTTCGCGCAAAAATACGAAAATACTGTTCCGTGACAGGAAAGCAAAATTTCAGAGTAAATACTGAAGACTCGTGTTGAAAGCGTAAAAAATAAAAGACTTCTTCGTCACATTTTTAGGAAAATGTGCTGAAAATTGAACAGCGCCATGCGTTCTTGCCCCTGGAAAGGGTAAAACTTTAGTGAAATAAAAATTTACAGAGACATTTCCTAAATTCTGATAATAATAAAGCATACAACGGGGCAACGCAGCCAGCAGCGTCTTGGGGACGCTTCCCACTGGTATTGATATGATTGAGCTACCTGTAGATTGTTTGCAACAGTCTGCAGTTAGCTCAATTGTTTCAATTGTAAATACTTGTTTTAATTTTATTCTATTATTTGATTGTTACAATAAAGTTGATCGCAAGTACCTCATTTATTAAAAAAAAGAGAATAAAATAAAAGAATAGCAACGAATTAGATCAAGTATTTACAAGTTTACTGCAACTGGTTTCCACACACAACGTATTTTGTTTTTATTGCAAAAAAAATGAATTGAATTGAACAGTTGAGCTAACTGCAGGCTGTTGGAAGTAATCTAAAGGTAGCTAAATAATATCGATACCAGTTGAAAATCGACTCCTGTATATTTATCTAATATATTTTTCAAGTACCGTACCATTTAAACCTATAATCGTGAATGTTTTCCGCGAGTTTTCTCACGCTAGCCCCTACCCTACCACCAGTCAGACAGCGGCACGTAAGAAAGCCTAATTACCTGCTCAGATTGACAGCCGCTAATTGGGGAACGCTGTCAATTATACAGACAATAAGTAATTACACTTTGCTTGTGCGAAATTTATCCATTTAATTTTAGCAACAAAGCAAAAAGCAAAAACATTTAAAAACACCGTCACAAGTCGTGTTTTGTGGTGTATCCCGTGCGTTTTTCTATTTGTACCTACTTAGCTGTGTAAAGAAGTTCTTGAGTTAATCATGAATCTTGAGTACATATTTTTCTATTGCATTATACCTAAAGAAAAAACATGAAACTCAAAAAAAAAGGATAATCAATGACCTATTTTTGGTGGTCTTACTACCTCTTACATGTCTCTGGACTGGTTTTCGCAACAAGGCCACTGGCAGGGAGCCCTTTTGCTCCGGTGGTCTTACTTGTGGAAACAAATAAAATGAATATAAGTTCTAATAAGTAACGCGTTGAGCGTCTGGTCGAAGCGACGCGTGACCCGAGAGCTGGTGAGTATCTGGCGCAGCGCATCAGCATTGCTATACAGCGCGCGGGGCAATGCAGCTAGCGTCTTGGGCACGCTTCCGATCGGTATTGATATGGATCGGTTGAGCTACCTGTAGACTGTTTGAAACAGTCTGCAGTTAGCTTAATAGTTTCAATTGTAAATACTAGTTTTAATTTAATTCTAATAAGTTGAACATATCGCACCACAAGCAATCAGTCAGTCAGTAATTAACAAACTAGTATGTATGTAGAGCCGATTAGCGTTTCGGGGTAATTTGTAAACGTCTTGGTATGTAACAAAACATCGGTCTTCGGTTTATGTGTGTTGGAAGGTGTTTGCGAATTACAGGCCTATGCAATGTGTACAGAAACTCGGATTTACATGGAAATTTATTACGTACGTTCAAAACCCGCTTAGACAAAACACTTATTAGGCGTTTTGAAGCGCGCTTACAAGCGTTCGTTCTGAACAAGATTTGACGCGCTTGAATACAGTATCAGATTTTGGGTGTCCGATACAGGAGGCTTATTCGAATTCTCCAATACGCAATTGCGTTTAGTTTCGGCCGGAGCTGGTATTAATACCGAATTGGAGTACTGTATAGGGTTTCACATAGTCATTTATTTGACGTAGAGGTACGTGTCGACCGAGTGCATCATTCCAACTGGCCTCCCCGTTCAAGTAATAGTAGAGAATATGGTCGTTGAATGATACAATTTATCAGGAGGGATCTCGTCATTAATAGACGTTGAATTAATTAATGCGTAATTTTGATAATTAAAATAGGTCTCCAGCTATAGGGCTCCAGATGGTTTCGTTCGCGTTATCAAAGCGCGCGCTTCAAAATGGCTAATGTGTAGTACATAGTCATAGATAAAATGAAATGATTAGGTTAGATAACTTTGAAGCTATCAGGGTTATCAAGTACCTCTAACGGAACATTTTCCATTACTTTCCTATTAATATTCCGTTAAAAATGCTTTTAGTAGCACAATGAAGTTATAAAACATAAAGTTCATCCACAAAAAGTGGTTCAACGCATGTTTTAACCCACTCTCAAAATAAAACGAGAGCTTATCTAGTTAAAAACTTTAACTAGTGTAGTAACATTACGAAATTCGGCTACAAAATTATAATTGCAGCTTCGAAACTGTGAACCTAACCCGCGGGAACTAATCCGAAACAAAATGGTGGCAGAACCGGTTTTGTCCAGTATTTGCCGGACAGAAACGAATTTTAGATGAATGGAATTTGAAAATAGTAGAACAGTGCTGTACAGCGTGGATGTTGTTGAAATCACACTATGTCGGAGAACATTGCAAAGAAGAGAAGCATTGGACGACCTCTGTGGCGCAGCGGGCGACGCAGGAGGGTTTGATTTCCGCCTCGGGACAAATATTTATACTATGCTATATGCATAATAAAAAGTACATTATTCAATATTTAATAATATTATGTAATATATTGAATAAATAATCTGGATAATGATTACCTACTATTGTTATTTATTATCACTTTGTGTTAAGTTTTCTTCCATAAATATTCTGTACCAACAGAATATTTCTGATTCTACAACTGTCGTCGTATAAAATCGTCAGTTCTACCAAAATCTACATCCGCGCAGTAAAATCGGTTTAAAATCTCTCAAATCCGGGCTATAGTGGACTATACGTGAATTTTGCATTTGCACGTTTTCACGCGGACAGAAATGAAGATAAAATCTCGCTTTAGTTTAGCTGTGAATGGCTTTGAAAGGTATCAAATGCCTCATTGGAGTTTTAGTAATTGAATTTGGTAGTTTCAAATGTATCATTTGGGAATATTGAGAAACACCTATTACTAGAGTTAGACTCTAAAATATTTTGATCCACGATTTGACCTTTGATCAGGTTAGTCGAGTAGTAATCTTTATTACAATTACCCTATTTTTATTAATAATAATTATTAACAAAAATATAACGTAGGGTAGGTAGGTACCTACCCTACGAGGTTGGCAACCTATGTATGTATGTTTGTATGTATGTAGCCGATTTTTATTGTACAATTATGAAGGTTTTCTCAGATCTAAATGTTATTAAAATTATAAAGCAGCACGTATCTTCATAACCAGGTAGTAATTTACAAAAAGGAAAAGTTATCCAATCTTTGTAATTTAACTTTCGAACACAAAACCAACCAATCTCTTGATTGAAACTCAAAACAGTTCGCATCGCAATTCGTAAAGTGCTTACCACAGATGATAAGAAATAAGGATTCCTCTGCCTCTTTTATACATAGTGTGCTCAAGAGGCTGCGCAGCTGCGTGGCAAATAGATCAATGAATAATGCTGCACACGGCGTCATATAGTCCCAAGCTAAGCAAAGCTTGTGTTATGGGTGATGGATGGCATCTTGGGTGATGGATTGCTTCTTAGTAGTTACACACTGTTGTGTAGTCAGTGTAGTCGACGACGTTATAGCCGTCGTCGCCACAATGGTGACGCTACGGATAGTGAATCACAATCCGATGATATCGCATCCCGCACCGCTGCCTTCCTGGTGCATTCGTCTAGGGACAACTTGCAGCTTTGACGAGGTCCGTCCAGCGCATAGATAATCTGCCTCGAGTTCTAGTGCTGTCAATTTTACCTTGCGCTATATCTAATAATCATTGATGTGTCCTTGCATAAAGAAGCTTATCTGATAAGATCCAACGAACTGCAATAAAGAAAAAAAGATGAAATCTGACTCACGCAATAAAAATCATCTTACCCTCCAACTTAAACATACACACAACCTATGCCAACACCAACTTCTTTAATGGATAAAATGTATTTTGTAAAAAATACAGACATTTTTTTTTCAGCTATACCTAATTTATAAGACCGTTAAAAAAACAAACAGTAGGTACAGAACTGGTAGTCTCAGCTGGGAACTAGGGAGAAACTGAAAAAAATCACGCCGTATTTTATTCGCTGTGCGTGTTAGTTATGAATATGATCCAGTACGCGGATTATAATCCGCCAGAAAAAGTACCGCGTGGCGAGATTTTGCAATGCCTAAGTGTAACCAAATTTTGGTAGTAAAATTTTACTTATAAATGATAATAAACCAAAAAACACTAAGGTGCTGATGGAAACTTATGACTAAAATTTAAACGAATACAACTCTATCGAATAAAAATAAGCAAATGATAACTTCATCATATCCTACTCTTTCAAAGTTTTCCGCTGAAACTTTATATTTTTGCCGTGAGTTTGAACAAATTATTTTCATCGAAGAGGATGGACTTTTCAAAGTTTTCCATTGATCAGTGACAAAATGACTCTTCTGCGTCTTATTTTTTTGCAGTTTTTCTTTCACTACACCTCTTTAAGATATTAATAATACACCTCTTTATTAGGTTGGAATTGGCCAACGAATTTGTTCGTGCCTTGCCCGTATAAATTTTGTTACTTTTTAGGATGCAATATAATTGCTTTCTCTCGCAATTTTGTTTACGGACCGCAACATTTTAAAACGACTTGCTATCCTTTACCTTCACAATAAAATATTTGATGTAAAGGAAATCGCAATTTCCCGAGTTTTGTTTTTCTACAATTTTTCCCGTCAAACACGAAAACTGGGTGCAAATAATAAAAGTTTAGTTCATTGTATGGGCGACGCGCGTTGAATAACCAAAAAGCGAGAACAGTTCGCTTTAGAAATTCATATATCAGTCAAACCTTATAGGTATTTTTCATATTTTTGTTTTATTTGCTTTGCTTACAAAGATCTTGCTTCTGTATTTTCTTTTTCGCTGATGTTTTGGCATAGTGGAACATACAGAAGTTTCATATCAAAAATAGATATTACCACTCCCTGACCACAATAGCTTGAGATAGGGGTACCAGACATAGCATTATACGTAATACATTGAATTACGAATTACTGAGTGGTCTGTTATGTGACGATGATAAAAGGTTCAAATACATCCTTCCAAATCCTTACCTCCATTTTCTGAAAATTTGCAAGAAATTCGTTTGATATAACCACCTCTAGAGTATCCTCTTTTAAAACGTCGGAAGTTTCTAAGAAAACCTAATAAATACTAAAAGATGTTGTCGAGAGCGAATTTAATCGAACAATGAGGACAAAGTTGAAGTGAAGACAAATTCATTACTATGATTTGAAAGCTTACTTCGTACCAGTTGTTTTACTTAAAACCGTTGACATCTCACTACTCACTAATATTATAAATGTCAAAGTTTGGATGGATGGATAGATAGATGGATGGATGTATGTTACTCAATCACGTAAGAACGGCTGAACGGATCTGGATGAAATTTGGCACAGAGATAGATTATAATTTGGAATAGAACATAGGCTACTTTTTATCTCGGAATTACCACGGGAAAGGGAACTACACGGGTGAAACCGCGAGGCGCTGCTAGTAATTTATAATTAAAATTAATGGGACTTCTTTTTCTCTCCAGGACATAACATTGACATCTTGTGTGTTACGTCACAGCATGTATGCCTTGCTATCTATTGCCTTCGGAAAATAACCAGAAACTACATGTACAAGATAAAATACATGACTGTGCTTTTAATATTGGTGAATTTAATAAGCTATTTTTGGAAATAAACTTTTGTATGGTTTTTATAAGCTTTTAAAATGTGTTCTCTTGATTTATACCATATTCGTCCCTAGGAAGTTCGGCCTACTTGAAAAAATCTGCTTTCATCCCACATTGTGTGCCATATTCGGCCCATAATATATTTCTCTTCACTGAGGCAGTGATCATAAAACCCTTCAGCATTAGGTTGATGATGATTATGATCTTAAACGCTTTAAATAGATTTCAACCTTCATTGAAATATGAACCACAACATAAAGGCTACTCGTTTCTGCTTGCGGTTTCGTTCGGGATTTTCCAGGATAAAAACCTGCCAAATTTCATTAAATTCCGTTCAGCCGTATAGGCGTAAAAAGGTAGCAGACAGAGTTACTTTTGTATTTATAATATAGATACAATATATTCTTCAATGAAAACTTGGCGTGGAAACATAGTTCACTCATTGCGCACAGTTGAAAAAATACGACTTTAAAATGTTACAAGAAACGATGGAACTCTTTGGAGAGCAACCAAATAAATTCAACTGAAAAGTTCAGTTGAAATATTTGTCACGAGTCAACACATCGGAACACTCGACTTCAAGTATTAGGACCCATTACTTACATCAATACATTATATACTTGAGGAGCGACCTTTTCGACAACCAATTTGTAGACATGCCATCTTCCATCCATTCTAAACCGAACCCTATGTCTTTACGTATTAAGTTTAAATGAACTCGGCGATATCGTACATAGAGCTGACATATTCCACATTGTAATAAAAACTCTATACATCTAGACATAAGGTGGATGTTGGCTTCGGATGTCGTCTAAGCAGAAGTGGCAAGCAAACACATTTACCTCTCGACGTTGAGACGACTAGCTATGGAAATTCTAGACTTAGGATATTGTGAACCTGAATTTTATTAGATACTTAGTCTAGTCGCTAGAGATAGGTAATATTTATTGAGACATTTTTACTCCCAACGCAAAAAAGGGTGTAATAAGTTTGAGTTGACATGTGTGTGGCCTCGTAAATGCCAAATATTCTAACTGATTCTCAATAATTATTGTGTTTGATAGATAGAACATTTTATTTCTTAAACTTTTTAAATTTTTGTTTGGTTTGTAGGGTGTCGTAACGATGTGTTTTCTTAGCTATATTCCATGAAAATGTTTTTGAGAGTGTTCTTAGCTATGTTTATTGAACGTTGGTTGGAATATTTAGTTCAATTCTTTAGTATTTTTTGCGACTTTTTTATAAACAACATGGTCAGCGCAAGCTTTGCACACCTGACGTTAAGTGGTATAGCCTGTTACAAAGCATCACTGTTCAAGTCACGTTCAGACGTAGAAACGTGCCCCAGGATGCAATACCGTACGTCCCCGCAGCTTGACGCTTGGCTTGACACGTTATGATACATACCGGTCACCTTCTTTTTAAAAAACTAAGCTCGCCTTAGTAACCCTTTCTTGAAAGTTTTTCCGATTCTTAGTAATTTGTTAGCATTTAAGAATTAACCGGAAAGCATCAAGCCGCTGCAGATATCGGCTTCTTGGTGCCAATACTAAAGACAAGCCGTAAAGTCCATTTAATAAACATGTAAAAACACATCTAACTTAAAGTACCTACGAGTAAGGGCGCATTCACACAGTGGTTCCATTTTTTACAGGACCGTTTTTAACGGATCATTCGCTACTGGAAACAATCGTTTAGGTACTGGATCCGGAATACTGTCAGATGTCGGAACTTGCTCCTACAACGACACACGCCTTCACAGAAAAAAACGCATGCTGTGTAAATGCGCCCTAATTAAGAGCTTTCAGAAGGGCTTGAAGAAAAATAAACAAAAAACACGTGACATCAAATAAAAATGATTTATGATCTTGATAAAATCACAGTTCATTACCTACGTGTTCACAACATAAAATAAATTGGCTAAAACCCTTAAAATTTTACAAATTTTTATGATCTCGCCTTTTTAGTGTGACAACTTAACACTTGACCTATTTCACTGTCATTTTAACCCTAAAGCTGCTAACCAACAAGGTTTTTCGTATGCAATACGTACCTAAGATATTTTCTTAGAGTGGGTTTTGACTCAAAAGAATGTCGACCTACAAGTATGTTAAGACGGACAGAAATAGTTTAGAGTGCGGCAGAACTATTTGTTCAATGACAAAGGTACTTTAATATACCTACCCGTGTATTTTTCTGTGCCATTTAAGAATAAGACCGAATAGTGACTTTATCGAAAGTGTTCCTGAAGGTATGAAATAAATAAATCGGTGCAGCCGTTCCAATGTTTTGGTAGTAGGTATTTTATCTCAATACCAGAGTTTGATTGCGAAATCTTCAGGGTTTTAGGACTTTGTGGAAACCTTCTATCAGAAACAGAGCTCCAGTTTTAACCACCTGAACAAATAAGGTGGTAGCACTGTAAGCTCTGTCTATTCCCGTTCAACGGCAGGTTAAGGACGTCTCGTCGTAAACTTTCCACCTTCGCGATTTTATGTCGCAAAAACAAAATGGACGAATTTAAAATTAGACGAAAAAACAACGGATGATACTGTCAACATTATTAACTAGGTCGAGAGTGATTCGGTTGTTTTCCATGAAAATTTGAATAATTTTATGATTAATATTTATTTTTATGATATTTTCATATTTTCTACGACACAGAAAAATAATACTTAACCTGTCCGCCAGGATGACTCATCAAATGTATACAATTATAGAAGAAGTCATAAAAGTAAATTTTTCATCAAGAATAGAAAAAATGCCAACGCTAACAAAAAAGCAATAATTTGTGTTAGAAGGATTTTTTTTCATAAAATAAGCTTATTATAAAAAATCTTGCTTTTGTAGAATGGCAACATAAAAAGCTGCTAACTGTCAAAATAAGTATCTACCTAAATAAACGCTATAAATACCCGGTGATAGTCAGTAGATTACCTTTAATGTCCTTCCTTTCTGATCGCGTATAGGGTAAACTTAATAATTCCCATGAAACTTTATATTACTTAAAAATGACATTTCAAGATTATGCCCAGCTGGGCATGAAAACTTTTTGCTCTACTATGTAGCTACATAGTAGATCAAAAAGTTTCTCGGATCCGAGTTCCATCTCTCGCCATCCATCATCCATCTTGTATAATCTAAGGTCAAAAGCAGTTAATGTACCATGCCTAATGCACGTATCTACGGATAACCCATTATAATTTTGATTAATCCAACGTTTGTATTTTTTGTTGGAAATTATGTTGATAGAAGTTGATTTATGTTTTGAGTTATGACGGTTTTGCACATGTCACATTTCCATAAGATCTGTGTTTCAAAAATCTATGCAATAAAATTCATTGATCGTACACACATTTGTCCCGGGGCGGGAATCGAACCCACAACCTCCTGCGTCGCAGGCAGACCTTCGCCAACTGCGCCACAGAGGTCGTGAGGCGGGAATCGAACCCGCAAAACAAAAACCTAAAAAAAAGTATAAAGTTGGTAGCTGTAAAAAAATTAAACATTTTCTAAAGCTTTACAAAGCAAGGGATAAAACTTAACAAGGCAAAAAGTAAGTAGATAAACGTTTCAAATTTCAGATAAGTGTACAAAGAGGAAATTTGTTCCCAATTGTAACCAAGCTCTACTTTAAAATCGCGCCAATATCTCAAGCACTTTGGAAATACCGTCACATTTCGAAATAGTGCCACGGAAAACTGACACAGCTAGCTCATTTAGCAACTTATGAGTTTCTGTAACTAGGAGTGCCTTTGTGACCCAGTACGAGTTTCAACACCAATTTTGGATTTAAAAGAGTATCTCGTCATAATAATTTATATTATTTTAGTTTGAAAAAAGGAGGATCTATGTTTGGCTGTAGGTATGTATGTTTTTTTATGTATGTTCGTCGATTTCTCTGTCAATTATGGATCGATTTTGTAAATTCTCAAGGTCAGTCAACGGGAAGTACCCTATAGGTTTTCTGTGCATGATTCCCTTGGAAATATCAAAAAATTTAGTCATAAACAGCTGTAACCTTTCATTATGTTGACTTAGAAGTTTGAATTATGTTACGGCTCCAAAAGGTTTTCAACGAGCATTTGATGTTAAGTTCACTCTTCCTCCACCCGTTTCTGAGAAAAGAGGTGTGGCAGATGGACAGACGGACAACAAAGTGATCCTATAAGGGTTCTTTTTTTTTCTTTGAGGCACGGAACCCTAAAAACGAAAAACAATGAGTGCGAGTCAGATTTTCAGATTGTCATACACTGCGAGGCAGTGTGTAAATCTGAGACATGACTCAAATACACCTGAAGACAATATAAAGACTCAGCTGTATAGTGATCTAGCTGCCATTTATTGAGCCATCAACTACTTACTCCAGTGCCAGACCGGATATACTCCTATTACCTTCGAATAGATTTAATGCAACTGTCACTGAAGACTTCTGTGTTTCGTTCGGGAACTTTACGCGGCGGAACGATTTTGTTTATTTTGTTGCGTCTTGTGGCCAGTGTCTGAACGAAAATTGAAATTGGAATTCGAATTTCGTTATTTGAAATTAGATGGAGTTGGAATGAAAATGGAGCTTGGTAAAGTAAAGCAGAGCGAGTATTGGCCGAGTTAGAAAATACTATTCTTTTCTTGGATTTTGTTTGATCCATTGATAAGATTGGGAAGCCTTAGAATATTAAAATATAAAACGAGACAAATTTAAGACATGTAAAATTTTACTAAACTTATTGCTGTCAATTTGGTTTCGTTCGCAAAGCTTTGACATCATATTCAATAAAAAAATAAGTTGAGCATGTATATACGTTATTTCGGTTTGGTTTAATTTGTACATAATCATTAGCTGTATTCACAGTAAAACTGCAATTTTATTTAGTGGAATCCTAAATAACTCTGAATACAATTTTCAGAAGTTCACTGTCAGAACAACCTATTTACAGCGCGAAATTGCGAAATTTCCCCACGCAGCTAACCTATTTGCACTCAAAGTGTCAAATTCTACAACGAAAACTCAATGACACTGGCCACTTATAAAAACTCGTGTCGTCACCACACCTATTCACCTACACTCCAACCGAATGAGTATCTAAGCTTTTTTTAGATTTCAGCGAACGTTATAATGACTATGGGCCAAATAGATTCAGTATCGTTTTGTTAGGCGCGCGCACTACTGTAAGTTTTATATCAAAGTTTACTAAAATTGGCTGTCGCGATGCCTTGCCCTTTGAAGGCTTTAACTTGAAAATTGAAATGTCAAATAACGTAACCGAATTTTTTGGAATTCGAACGGGCGAGGATTTGCGGTTCGAATTTTAGTGAACTGATATGTGGTTAAAGGGAATAGTGATTCACATTACATAGATGTTACTTAGAAGGTTTAAGGTGTCGTGTGTTTGTGCTTAAGTGGATATGAGAGTGAAATTGGAGAGTGCCCCGGCGTGGTGTAAACGTATCTATTTTAAGATGCCAATTTATTTGTCATGAATACCATCTAATTATATAAAAAAAATCTGTCAAAAATACATCTGAATTGATCAGCAGGTTCACATTTAGCAGAGACATCTTATTGAGTAATTTGATTGTAGTAAAAAAACTAAAAAACTTAGAACCCCTTAGTTTTAAACTGTTTTTTAAGTCTTGCGTGATAAATATCTAATCTCTCGAATTTTTTTATGAAACCATCTCGGAATCATTTTCTATACAACTGCAAAAGAATCATCCAAATCAGTTCATAAATGACGGAGAAATCGACGAATACATGCACCTACATAAAAAAATATACAGACGGCCGAACATAAAAACCTCCCTCCTTTTTTCGATGTCGATTTAAAATAAAATCTTGTTCGTATTGTAAAGTTAGCCTTTTAAAACAGTTGATGGACTCGTTTGATTATTAACGATAAATAAGCTTCATTAGAATTCATTAACTTTTAAGGAGGTACCTACTACTACATCATGAGATTAACACGTAAAGCTAGATTTAAAGTCTCAAATAATTAGACGAGAAACCTTAGTTACCTACGGTTTTAGGAGGTAACCACTAATCAGTAACCATTACTAGCTTGAAGTTTCTGAAGCTTTGTGGTTTCACTGAGAGAGCTTAGAAATATTTCAGATCATTAGCATTAATCAACGAAATTCGGAGTTTGTCAGATAAAGGATCATACCTTGCAAATATGATAAATGCGCAAGTAGCTTTGTCAGTCTGTCTGTTACATTTTCACAGCAAACAGCTCAAAATTGGCATCTTCAGGTAGATGGTTTCTCGGAGGACACACAATTCTTTTTCATCCGGTAAAATTCGTGAGAAACCGCGGGCAAGGAAGTAAACAATAAAGCAAAAGCCGGAAAGATGCCATAATCAATAATTTTATTTAATAGTTTCCATTAGGTCAATAACTTTATTTCTTTAGGCTTACAAAAAAGCACTTTTATGCGTCAAGGTTTCCCGTTAAAAACTGTTAAACCTACTTTCACAATTTGACTCTTTGATCTACCTACATATTTGTGCCTAAACCTAAATCGGGAACTTTGAAATTGTGTAGGTACATTTCGCGATCGGAATGCGTCGTTTCGCTTTGACATTGGGAACATCTGTTCTGAACTGTCATCGTTTGAAGCGAAAACTGATAACAAGGCTATATATACCTATTATAATTTTATTTTAGTAGCAACGTTTCACCTTATAGCCCACTCACATATTCACGTAGGGTAAATAGGTCATAAAAGACACCCGTCGAGAATAAAGTCAAGTAAATATTTACACTACAGTTTTACATACAGATACGTACGTGGCCCACTGACAAATAAACTTGTAGATATTATAATTAAGTATTGATTGTCCAAAATGAGGCCTATATCTAAATAGAAGTTTTCAGTAGTTTTTTCGGCGATTGGCACTTGTTTATTTTTTGTTAAAATGTAACAGAACATATTCTGTTCCTAATCAAGATTTTGGTATAAACCGGGCGATCATTTTTTTTTGTTTCGTAAATTAAATCGGTTATTTTATTTAATATTTTTTCCGGGTTCTGTGATTTAAACTGATTCCCCTTTGAACGTATATTGCGGCGACTATCACTACTTTGTACATACAAAATATATGCACTATATAGGATGCATACAAAATCTTATTAACACTACTTTTATCAATAACTACGGAAAACACATAGGTAATTGAGACAAATTGACGACGTTATAACCAAACGACACGTGTCAAATGTTAATCACCTTCCTAAAGCAAATTTGACAAGTAGACAAGTGTTTTGACAAGTAGACAAGTGTCTTGTCGAGAGGACGTGGTCTCCGTATTAAATAACCTCTGGTAATCTACGAATTAATGAAGTGCTATTCTTTTCTTCTTTCTGATTGAAATATACATATGTATGCGAATTGCTATTTATATTTATCGAGAATGTTTAAAAACATGATACACCTACATAGTAAAAGGTCTGTCTATCGGTCGCATCGCATGAATTGTTTTGATTCAGTTTTATTTTTGTTTAATACCTGACTACTTGATAGAGAGTGTTGTTAGCTTTGCTATTGGTTGTCAAAAATACGTGTAGCCAATTATGTTACGATGGTATTCCTTTTTGTTATTTATATATCTATTTTTATTGGAGCTATTCTCAAAAGCATATTACTAGTAAACAACTTAACTCAACAAAATGCTAAAACTTTCGCTTTGACGTAGAATGTCTGTAGTAAGGTAGACAGTCTGTCCAAATTTAAAAAATCAACAACCAGAAAGTGGTTTTTAAACTATGTATGGACGCAATGTTTATGAACATTGTAGCTTGAGGATAGACTATGAGTACCCAAATTTAAAAACAATAGAAAAATTATCAAAAAATCTTAAATCTCCAATAGTTTTACCGACACCTTTCACACTATAAAAACGAAATCAAATCGGTCCGACTATTTGATAGCTACAGCGAGTCAGGCCGACCCAGACACGTAGAACTAACACCCTCTCTTGTATCAAGGGCAAAAAAATAAAAGTTATTACTTTGAATAATCCCTCAAAACGACGACTGTTTGTCGACAGGTGCGCCGCCTGCGTGAAGAATTGCTGTGGACGTGAGAATCCCTCGGGTGCTTCCTCATTTCTACTGAGAAGTAAGTCTTGCTATACTTCTTTCTTTTTATGTAATCTGCAGCGGTAGCCTGCCCTAGGAAAGGTTATTAAGGAATGATTTTTTTAAGGACATTGTGCGCATATGTTCGATGACAAATCGTTGACTGGCGTTCATGCGAAGTGTGCATAGTTTTAAGCGCATTTTTATCGATACACAATCGATAAAAATGCGCATAAAACTATGTCAACGTACTTACTTAGCGAGGTACTCAGAGGATTCGTAACGTACTCGTATATATTCTAACAAAGAATTAAAGTTATCGACATGGTTCAAACAATTAACAAGCTAAAGTGGCAGTAGGCCGGCTATTTCTCGCGAAGAACCGACAACCGCTAGGTTAAACGTGTTCGTGAGTGGAGACCGAAACTCGGCCAACGTAGTGTAGGACGCCTTTCGGCCAGGTGGGATGACGATCTGCAAAAGACTGCAGGCAGGCAGACGCTGGATGCGGCAAGCTGAAGACAGGGCGCTATGGCGCTTATTAGGGGAGGCCTAGGTCCAGCCGTGGACTAGGCTGATGATGATGATGATAATGAGGTACTTCTAAGGAGCCAAAATGTGCAGAGTTAATATTGATTCTTGTAGGAATTCCACAGCTAACAATAAAACTAACCTTTTATTACTGCCAACATACTAAATGACCAGTCTATTGGAAAAGCGCATTTGGCAGAAAAACAGCCAATTTATACAAAATCAGATATTTCCTTATAAGAATTACAAGCAAAACTTATCGATATTTTGTTTTCCGAATCTCTTAGCTCATTACCGTTCCAACTTTATGTGGTGGAAATTCCGCATGACTGAGGGGTCTCTGCGATGAGTTTTAGTCAAACTGCGATGGGGCAATGACCTGGCTAAAGAATAGTGGTCCGCTTATATCCAGTTAGTTTTCGAAAATATTTCTTGAATACGCGTGTTTTTTCCACCAGCTCGTCAATTCATCAATTAATAATATGAATTGACCAGTTGTTTGAAAGAACATGCTCTCACTATAAATCATGTATTTTCGTGAGTGGAGAACTCATATTAATTTCACATCTAATTTAGCTGCTATTTTATTGCGAGGCTTTTAGTTTTGAAAACTAACAAAAATGAACCAGTAAGCGGCGAAATTAGCATGAGTGGATGAGCAGTGATACACTCAGATAGTCAGATAGTCATTTTATTGGTATGATAGTTTTTACAAGTCGAACTTTGTATTGATCAATTAAAATTAAGGTTAATTTTAATTGATCGATACAAAGTCGAGGACTTTTTTGTTAGTATGTACCTGCATACTAACAAAAAGTCCTCCACTTTGTATTACGCCCTCTCGATGAGCCATATCTTAGTTTGTTTTTAAAAGAAGCTAAGGTGGATGCGGTGACAACATGCTCTGGTAGGCGGTTGTAGGAAGCCGGCCCCAGCGCTGAGTGAACCTATTAGATTTGGACAACCTGTGCCTGAGGCGAGCTTTTTTTTTGAGACATTAATAAGTTAACATTTTGCATACTCGGCTGTTTACTTTAATACAATAAGCGATCAGTGCAATTCCGCAACTGTTCGTTTCTATAATTAGGTTAAGTTTAGGTACATGTTTATGTTTTTATATTTTATTCTCTTTTTTTTCCTCTTTTTCTTTTCTTTTTTCATTTTTCTTTCTTCTTTTTTTTATATACATACAATGCGTGTTCTAATACATAAATTATTTTATTAATAGATGAAATCCTATTCTTCATGTACCTTATTTAAAAATGGATCATGTGTCTGAATAAAAGAATATTATTATTATTATTATTATATTATTATTATAGGCGAGCTTGTCAGCTCCGCAGGGTCCTTTACCGATGGACGTGTCCACTGTCCGTCTCCGCGTGTTACGAACGCTCCTTTATTCTCCCTTACAAATATTATAATAGATCAGTAGAGCTACTGCGTAGCCAAGCGGTGGCATGTGTCAAACCCAACTAATAGGCTTGCTCTATCTTCATAGCTAAGCTATCTCATGGCTGTATTTGACACAAATTGCCAGTAAACTCTGGGTGGAGCACCCTTGAACAAGTACAAATTAGATGGTATTTAGAAAAAAAGTAGCTATTTTAACTCTTAAACCTGTTTATAGTAAAAAATTTGACTTAGACAAAGTGCATATTTTGTAAGCCTAAAGAAATAAACGTTGTTGATATTTATCTTGTGCAACATATCGATTTCATTTCTCTGACAATACCTACAGTTAAAAAATGATATTGTACACCATAGTAATCATATTATTTTACATTTATTTTAAAAATAGACTGTTATGTAAAGGAGACGATTTTTAAATCATTTATTGTGATTTTACGCTTTCAGGTCTAAGGTGTGTAAAGTGGGTAAAAATAATCATGACGCAGACCTCTTTTTTATGTATCTGTTCATTCAATAGATCAAATAAGTTATCTGAAATGTGTGCTAATTAATAGCGAAATCTTCTAACACAAGTATTTATACGGATTTCGGTACATCGCCTCTTTCAGCGTTTTACAAACTCATTTCTAATGCAATTTTCTCGCACTTAGAATCTAAAGGGCGTACAATGATTCATAACCACACTTCCTACAAACATTGCCAAGCCATTACACACTCTATTACTAATTACGACAAGGAATATGTTAGAATGCAAGCATGCTTCACCTGTGGATATCACGTATGCAAGTGTATTTTTGGACGTGTGTTGAAAGATCAAAAGTGCTCACCTTTAGATTATTATTAGCACAATAAGCGTGAGTAATGCTCTTGCTATTTTTTAAATAGATTTTTATGCAATGGTTTACGCTAGTTATTATTTATGTTCGAACATCTCCGAGGATAACAGGGGCGTACAATAATGCCTACTACTTATAAATACCCTTCAATTCATTTTGTCTTATACCAGTTTTCTCCCTGAAAATTGAAAAAACTGGAATCAAGAACGGAAATATTTTGGCCTGATGGAATAGTTTCCTAATTAAGTAAGTAGGTACTAGCTTCAGATTCGATTCAACCATTAATTTTTATTTTTTTATTTGAATTTAATAATAATAACATACGTAATTAATTTTATTGGTTATTTGCGTATAAATACTAAATCATTAATAATTAATTTACTTTATTTGTTAAATTCACGTATATGGAAGAGCAGGACATCCTGGCACAAGTATTATTCCATATTCTAAGGTTTTTATTTATTAACGCTGGGTAATCTCTAAGAAATTAATAAATCAAAAAGAAGGAAAAAGAGCAACCCTGCGTTGAAGGGGAAGGTGCGGGTTCGAATCCCTCATAATTCCATACTTAAAAGGATGTCCTTCACAACTGTATTGCGTATAGAGTATCATATTCTAAACAAATAAACAATTTTCAACAATTTTTCAACCTTCATCACGCCTTCGTTCGTTCAGTACTCGGGGTTAATCTTGGTACACCTTGGTAGACCACATTAAATAAATCGTCTCCCACTTCAACCTGCATCGATTCGATCCCATGTAGTTGTTCAGCGGAGTCAATGTGCTTCATGTTTTCAAAGAAGTGAGTCTCGTTGAAACTGCCCGAATTTAAAAAGAAAGTCCAGCTATAAAATAGAAACAATAGAACTATGAGTTAAAATTGTAACTTACAATTGAAAAAGTTGACCTAACTGTAGGCACACAGAGGCACGTAGAAACTTAATCTTTTGATGAAAAATATATTAAGTGCACTGAATATTTTCATGTTTAGTGCGTCTTTAGGAACACCTTGCAGAAGTTTGTAAAGGGTGATAGAATCTATACTTATTTATTAAATTATTTATAAAATCTTAATGTTATAAATCTGAAATTGTGTTTGTTTGTTTATTTGTTAGTTTGTTTGTCCTTTCTTCACGCCCTAACTAAGCAACTAATCGGCAATGATTTTTGGCATGGAGTTAGTTGAAAGGATGAAGAGTAACATAGGCTACTTTTTATCCCATAAATCAGTTCCCATTGGATATAAATAACCTTAAACAACGCGTGCGAAGCCGCGAGCAGCAGCTAGTATTAAATAAACGATAAGTTTTGCGGGACAAATATCAATCCCTCGGGGATATTTTTTTATGGAACCACTTAGGATCGTTCTCTATACAAATGCAAAAATAATGACTTACAAATTATTTGACATAGGTACATTCAAATTCACACCGAACATTGAACTTCCTCCTTTGATAGAAATTGGTTTAAAGTAGCACCGCTATATAAGAGTTTTACTCGTTATGTTCTTATAGATTGTACTAAGCCTCTACCTTCCATTTTCTCATATAAATGGAAATGTCCCATCAGGCTCGTAATCATACAAGATATGCCCAATATTGAGCATAATAAGATTGCTAGCGAATACTCAAAAGGCAGGTGCCACATTACATATTACTCCCGTTTAATAAAGAGAACTGAATTGATTTTACTCAATCATAGCATGATAACTGCTGATTATTTTGACAACCTTCTTTGAGCAAAGTCGACCTTTCGGTCCTACCCGAACAGCGAACTGTAATATTTTTACAGTCCGCTCTATGCGGTCCGCAATGTATTTCGAATTCTATTTTGTTTTGGCTGTTGTTTCATGTTGATAGAATAAAATTTTGACGGATATTAATTGTTGTGTCAAATTATTTAGATTTTCTTTATTCATGCTGTTGGGCAAACATAAAATAAATTGATTATCTAAAAGATAATATGATGCCAATTGTTGAATGATCAGAGTTTAACAATATGGATAAACGTCTCATTTCGTCAATAAAATTAAGTATTCCTCAGCGTTTGTTTTGTCATAGGCCTTGCCTTTCTACAAACGGGCTTACTCTGCGATACCTACATACGTAAATCATTGCTGATAAACACTGAAAACCAACAATTGTTTTTAAAAACCCGTTAAAACAAATTACTAGTCTGTAGACCTTCAAATACTAGGTGACAATAGTAATAAAATTCAGACTAAAATTGTCGCTTGAAACTCTGCCAAACACAACATTCATTGAATGCCGCCGTGAAATACGAAAAATACCTAAGATACAATAATAATCAATTTAAATCTTGATTCAAGAGCGTTTTAAAGCAACTTGTTAGAGCCATCGGAAACATAATTTGCAGGTACATATCACTACTCATTTGTGCCTCCTCAAACGAGAGAAGGTTTTGAGGAGACAGTGTTGTTTTTCGAACCTAATTATTTTATTTATTATTATTTATTGCACACAATTAAAAAAAGTACACATAAGGTGGACATGATGCCGATGGCATTTTCTGCCTGCCAACCACATAGGGTCAATCAACAAAAAGGTAGGTACCAAGGTATGATAAAAATTAAACCGACATTTAATAATACGTTTAATTACTAGAGCAATTATAGCTACTTAAACTAAAAATGCAAAAATAACTCTGTCTGCTTCTTACTTACAACTTAACAGCTGGAAATTTTTTAACGAGTTTTGGTCTAAACAACATTTGGTAAAAAAACGTATCGCCACACACGTTCTTGGGTAAAAAGTATCCCTCGGGCAACTTAACCTGCCAACGTAAGTATTTATCAAATTTTAGAAAAAACGCGCGTGAAGCTTCGTTTGTAACAATAACTTGTGGCCCAAATTATAAACTCTTTTCGTGTCGAATTTTCAAAATGGGAGCAACGAAAACCTTCGCTTATTTACAGCAGAGAGACAGGAAAATCCAATTAAAGCAAACAGAATTATAGAACTTTCCAAGATATCATAACTTCGACAGCAGACTTGAACATCTAAAATGCAATTACCTGAACAAATGAACTAAGCAAATTATAAGTATATCGAGAGTAAGTGAAACACGTATATATCCAGTTTCCATCTGGCGGTTCAGCGCATCTTACAGACAACTTCTCTAGGTAATTGTGTTATTGTCTGTTCGTGAAGTAGCCATGATTTAGGACAGTTTCAAGATATTCAATCATAACCATCTTCTTCAACTAGACCATACCCAGTACTTGGTTGATGTCTCCAAAGCCTTGTGCATTCTCCGGTCAGAGTTTATATTATAGTCATTGAAAGGGTCAGCAACGCTCGTGTAATGTCCCTGTTGATGCAGGCGTCCTGTGACAGGCTGCGGCAACCGCTTCTCTTCAGGCGGGCAGCATGCTTGTGCACATTGGAAAAAAAATATTATTATTTTATTCAAAATATTGTATGTTGTTACTTACTGAGTCTCCAGCCTACAGGTTCTGCCAGTAGCTGGCAGCTTTTCCAGATTATTTCGCGGTTTATTTGTTTTGAACTGTAACGAAACATTCGTGTTTAACATCTATAAAAAAAATGAAATTCATGAAATGGTTTTCGTGTTTTGATTGACAACTTTTGTTTTCTGATACTTGTTCTCTTTATGTAGAAAGATCCATTATGCGTCCAAAGTATGCGAGAGGTAAAAAATGTTGTTTACAAAAAATATACAATACTCGAAGACCTATTTATATTTAATGTAGATAGTACGTCATCGAGCGTGTGCGTGATTGTTTCAGACGTTAAAAAAAAGTTTTACCTTTTAAAGTCTGAAGAGCCGTAAAAAATGTAGTCTGCGTTCTGCGAGCGGCGTGGCGAGGCATCTTCTCTAGTAGCATACCGCAGGAGGTGACTTGTTATCTAGAAGCAATAGCAATAAAACGTTAAAATTCAAAATAACGCAATCCACTATTTCCCCTTCAGCATGGTCTCCCGGCACTCAAGTGTGCGCGAGTAACAGTTTGCCGGGTTGCTAGTATTCCAACATCATGGCCGCTTCACTTCCCTTTGCTAACTTTCCTTCCTTTTGCTTTGCTAATGTTTGTAACAGCGAGTACTAACTGGGGCGTGTGTACGGGTATCTACCTTGTTATTACGTGGATATTACTTTATGTGCCACGTGTGTTCTCTTATTCGCTATGAAAATTAGGTTATAAAAATTAGAGGATCCCTTCTTCTCTCATAAGTTTGATGAATTTTGGGGGTAGGTAAATTTGTTGTAGGCAAAGAACTAGTAGCTAAATATTGATTACACAGCCTAGAAAGTATTTCTTAGGTACAACTAAAGCTGAGCGCTCAGCTTAAGGGTGCATTCACACAGCGGATCCGTTTTTAAAGGACCGTTTTTACTGAGTGTATATGCATGTGCCTTAAAAATGCTGATTATTTTTATGTGTATTCTCTATCGATAAATATATCTGCATATTAATTTTTGTGCTTTTTGGTGAAATTTATAAATTAAAAAGAAGATATTTTAAGAGGCCTGCGCATATTTCCACCATATCATATTATTTTTGTATTCAAATAGTATTTATCTATGTCCATGTTTTTTCATATTACTCGCCTATTAATGAAATGTAAGCAAATTGCATTTTGCATATGTTTTCGTCGTGTATTTCCCTCGATCAAAATCACTGCAACGCGATGGAATATGCGAGAAGCAAAACAAAAAGTAGGTACCTACGCGATAAATACCCGATACAAAACCATGAATGTTAAAAATTCTGTCGAAACCGTAAACTGTAACTCTTCAGTCTCACAGTTGAACCTCAGCTTTTGCAAATTCCGAGGTGTACTGTAAATACTACTCGAGTTTCACTGAATCAGGTAGATATAAAACACCGCAGTAGTTTCCAACTCATTTATCAAACCATTACACAGGCTCCAATTACTAAGACGTCAAGATCCAAAATGCAATATCTAGTGCTTAATTAAACCCATACGAGCGTTCCGGACAGCAACATTGCATTCACAAGTTTGCAAAAGCTCATTACCTCTGGGGATAATAAATTGCGCAATTTGCACTTTATTTATAAGGTGAAACTTGTTAAATATTCGGGCCAGAAACTAAATTAAGTTGTGGTAAAAAAAAAGATTTTGAAATTGCTCGTTTTTGTGTAGGGAGCTACGTAGGCTACGAGCGGCGGCGGCGGAAAAGCGATTAAAAAACTGTAAATTAAATTCGTAGGCAAAAACCTTTCTCGAGCATTTGTACACTGATTTTTTACACATATTTCTTGGCTCCTAAAGTTACCCTTATTTTTAAAGACATCCTTTCGCCAGCCAAGTGTAAGTGATAGACTGTCGTGAGCCAAGTGAAAGTGATTAACTGTCGCCTGAGAACTATCAGCTTACCACGTGTTTTGATCGTGTTACCAATGTTTGAACATTCAGTCGTTGTTGGTCCTGCGCCTGATCTCTCCCCGGTGGTGACGGTCTGCGTCCCATCGGAAATAAAAAGTCGGACATAATGCAGGGATTTAGCAAAATCAGCACGCTTAGCGCTTGACGGGCTGGTTGGTGCATAGTATTTGACGCTTTGTGTGTTTATTATGGAACAAAAAAAGACAATTAAATAAGCAGAGCTTTTGTTATGGGTACTAGATACCTGATATACATAATACAATACATTACATACATAAATATTTTTTATTATACATAGAAAACCGACCAGAACACCCGCAACAAATACCTGCTGATCGTACAAAGATTTGTCCCAAGGTAGGAATCGAACCCGCAGCCTCTTTGCGTCGCAGGCAGACCTTCGCCCACCACGCCACAGAGGTCGTCGTCAAAGTATTCATTAGTAGTCTACTTATCTTGATTTTGTGAAGGTATGTTTTTGGCATTGGCGCTGACTCATCCCTCCTGAGGCATCAATGCGCAATTTACCCTATATGTTTCTATGATAACAATAGTTTCGAGTGTAACTTAGAAACCAAAGTGCAGCTTCCCCAATCCGCAATCAAACCGACTTTAGCCATTGTTGACTCGAACGTAGCGTTCGGGACAAAGTGCCAAACTTGTCCCGCCGCTAGTGTGGTTTCGGGGTGCTAGGGGACGTAGTTAGGATTGGGCATGGGGTAAAAAGAAGGAAAAATAATAAAATCACAACCAAGAAACTAGCAAATAAACCAGAAGTAGGTACCTAAAACAGAACGAAACAAATTCGTGTGGGGTTGGGTTGATAAAAATGATGAATGAATGATGAATAAATGATCAAATAAAAATAATTGGGCATGGGTTAAAATTAGTTTCATTACTTGGATAAAACCTGCATAGCAATAGGAAACGAAACCAGTAAATTGTACTTTTTTTAAATTGGTTTAAAATATTGATTCTGTCATTGTGTACCTAAAATAATGTGTTCATTCTTTAATTCGATCATTGTTAGTGAACCACCGCAGATCCTTGCGAAATAAACTTTCAATTCGGCCCCTCAATCCTTGCCCTGACAACATCCCTGTCTTCCCATTTTGGCGCTATGTCGATTCATATGCAATCACTAGCTCCAATTCATGCATTGCACTAACGTAATTACATTTGGAGCAAACAGGGTTGTATGAATAATGCTCAATGAGTAATATGATTGTACGCACCTGTTCAATTGGGTTTTTGCGATATTCGATAAAAGTTCTAATCAAATATCGCAAAAACTGAATCACGTCTTCAAAGCGTGAAGGAAAAGTTGCATTTTAGCTTTTGTTGAATTACTTAGGATACAAAAATGATTCTTAAGTGTAAAGTATTAAATATAAAGGGTGGAAAGAATCTATGGGCCCTGGACCCCTCCAGGGCCCATAGATTCTTTCCACCTTGGAAGCCCCTTTAGAAGATCTTTGAATGCAATTATGTTTCATTTTAAAAATAAAGGAATGTTTCCTTTCAGTTAAATGAGCTAGCTAAAGGATTTAAGGTAGTTCCCCTCCAGGGCCCATAGATTCTTTCCACCCTGTATATATTTAAAGGGCACTTATCACCACGATGGCGACTATTCCTTACTCGAAAACTAGTATCTGTTAGCTTTCTTGTAATAAAATAACTCATTCAAACAAACATTTCTTCAGAAATGTTCAAATCTCCCTCGAACTGGCGGCTTGCCCGTATAAAATACACCTACTGTACCTGCAACTTCTTATTTCTCAGCAAACTCGCCTTGAACAAACAATACTATAGGAAACTCGTACAAAGACCCAATCAGGAAGCCAAAAGCGCAGTTTCAATTGACTGTACCTGAGGGTACGTTTTAGGTGAAAATCGGACGCCGGGGCGGAAGCGGATTGTTGACAGTTTCCAATAAAACGTTCTCCCGTCGTGATATAGCGCGAGATTTGCTTTGATAAATGTCAAAACCCGCTCCTGCGCACGCTCCCGCTCTCCGCCAAAAACACAGCCTTAGAACTAGTTAAAGATACTGCTGTGCCAGTTTCAATGGATTTAACGAACTCGGGGATTCGCCTCACGAATTGGAGATATATGAAAATAGAGTAACTGAAGAAACAAGTTGAATGTGATCTAAACAAAAAGGTGGCTGCTTTGAATGTATCCCCTGGTTATCGTTAAGCTAACAAAGTACATTCTTTTAGTCCATCTGTCCGAATGTCTCTTCAAACATTTAACCGCTGAACGGACCTTTATGAATTCTGGCAGCAAGATTCTTCTTTTAGTTCTGAGGAAGAGCATAGGCTACTTTGTATCTTTGTACGTTTGTAGTCCGGGAAAGTCGTGCGAAGCCGCTGGTAGTAGATAAAATGGAACTCATTTCAGAATTCAAAGTTGTTTTACTGAATAAATGTTGAGCAGATTTTTTAGGATCAAGTTGGGAAACAATTCACAACTCTCTAGGTCTTTTTCGCAAATTCATGTCCAGTTTTTGTTCTGACGGAATTTATTTGCATGGAATTTTATCCTAGTTTTATTAAAAGAAACAAGTAGGTAATTTAAACATTTAAAGCCTAAATTTTTGGGAATTTGAAGACAGAATAAAGTTATGCATTGGTTCTCAAGCACACTTGATTCGAGTACCTAGTTTAAGAATTTGGTTGACATTAAAATATAACCGTGACCAAATTTATAAATGACCACTGTTATGGAACCTCGGTTACATTTTATCGCAAGAACACAACAGTACTATCGCTTAATTTATCGACATTATCTTTATTTTCACTGAAATTTTAATGCTCGTTCAAAGAAGAGGTCATTGTAACAGATTTATGCATTTCTAAAACGACACGGAGGTTATTTTAACAGGCAAGGATCATCAAATACTTTACGGTCAAGTTTACGAGGTCTCCTCCAGATATTATCACTATTAAGGTGATAGGACTACAATATTTATTCCCTCTTTGTCAAGATGGAGGTCGGATAAACGAAGCTCCCGCGACTAATGTTTACAGCGTAACTTCAACCTCAATCTCCTATAATGGTCCACAGCTGGACGCAAGCCTCCCCCTGATAATTGCTATTATTGGCATTTATTATTTTATGAAGGTTAATGTCCATAATCCCCACGCTGGGCATGCGGGTTGGGGCTCGTAGTTCCGTGGTAACTAAAAATCATATCTACTTAGTTAGGTACCTACTTAATATATCTTTTAATATATCTCGATATATGTATGTAGTGCTCTGTTCAGCCCAGTAGTGGTTTCTATTCACCTGTTCTCAGTTCTAAGGGTTCTGAGGGGCCCTTTACATTAGGTCGCAAGCAGTGAGGCAGCCTACTTGTTTAGATTAAGGTGGTTCGTCGAAGGTTGCCGCGAGATAATTTTTTTTGTGGTTTTTTATTTTGGGAGCATTTGGGAAAATGTAGATTTTTATTATTTAGTTCAAAATTTAGTATTTTCCAAAAATACCAGTGAATCAAGGTTGACTTTATCATATAATGGTTTACGATTTGCGGTAAATAAATTTTTCACTAAGGAACGCAGAAAAAATTACAAACCACAAAAAAACCTGAATCTCGCGCCAAGTTGCGACAAACAACCTTAAACTGGCGCACGCGGCTGCCGCGTGACATAGGGCGGAGGTTCATTGTTTTGTTGAGTGAGGCTTAACTGGTAAAAAGCCAAAATTTTTGATTTATCAGACCGGATCACATTTTGGTGTTGGAGCTCTGTTTATTTTGCGCCTGATTAGATCTTTTACGGGGCATTTGATGACAACGCAAGAGTGGGCGGTTTGATGCTACTCTTATCAAAGTTAGGCCGTTATCCGTTTTAATAACATTTTAAAATTTTATTGCATTTCGTTATTCGCTGCTCCTGAAATATTTTATTTGTGTACCTAGTAGTAAAGTTAAATGGTTTATTATTTTCACAAGTCAAAATAGTACCTAATGACAATTTCATAGTACACAATTTCTGAGTACTTTTATTAACATATCTCGAGAGGTGTGTGCAAATCACAACCACTTTAAATGAAAAATGTATTTCATAATTTTGAACTAACTCAAAATAATCTAACGCTGGAAACAAAACGTATATTTAATTTTGAAATACTCAGATTTAAGCACATCTCAAGTCGCAATTTTTTGACAGATTTGAATGAGAATTTCTGTTGACGACCTCTGTGGCGCGGTGGGCGAAGGTCCGCCTGCGACGCAGGAGGTTGCGGGTTCGATTCCCGCCTTGGGACAAATATTTGTACGATCTGCAGACATTTGTTCTGGGTGTTCTGGTCGTTTCTATGTATAATCAAAATATCTATCTATGTAATGTATTGTACTGTGTATATCAGTTATCTAGTACCCATAACACAAGCTCTGCTTAGCTTGGGGCTAGATAATGCTGTGTGAATTGTTCAGCATTATTTATTTATTTATTATCTATCAAAAATTGGTCGCTAAATAACTCAGACAAACACGACTCATAACTCAGATATTAACAATTATTTTCCATTACTTGACACAGAATCATAATCATTAGTGACCAATTTTGACAGATTTTTATTAAAAACTGTCAAAATATCGCGACTTGATACGTGCCGTTTGAATATTCGAGGGTTATTGAGTTGTTGTCAACGTTTCACGTGTCACCTGGCTGTTCCCAACCTCTCACGCGTGACTTGTTTGGGACTTTAATTGTACATTCTATAGGAAAATAGCTTTGTTTCGATATTGTATGGAATGTCGTTCCCTTGATATTAATATTCACTACGCACAAGTGAATAAGCTGTTTTATTGTGAAGTAATAAAGTCTGTATTCCTTTAACGTCTATTCTGTTTAGAACAGTTAGCAATACACTTTCTTCAATCGGTATTCCTTAGAAGCCTTCACAATATGGTTCAAGGTATATTATCATTAAACTTTAAAGCTTCACGAGGAAAAACACTTGAGATGCATTTACACCTCAGCCCAGTGAGTAAGGTGTATTGTGCTTGCGGGAACGCGAAAGTGTAACACAGTTTAAGGACTTTGGCAAACATTGACTACCAGGGCAAATAGTTTAATTGTCTGTACAATTCATCATGTGCATCTGGTTGGCAAATCTGTCTAGCTATTTTTTTTAAATAGAACGCTACTCACTTTATTAGATAGGCGACTTGCTTTTTTGAACCCTGAAAATATACTTAGATGTGTATTAGCCACCTAGCAACATAATTGCAGTGCCCTTGCAGGCAGCTGCATGTTTGAAATTTGTTATATTTGTTATTTGTACAATAAATTACCTTAATTTGTACATGATTGCAATAAAAATTGACTATTGACCGTTATGTGCTTATGGCAATTCCAAAAAAGATCGATAGAATCTAAATTAACTTCAATTTCGTTTTAATGGCACCGCTTGCTTTTCGCTACGACTGACTCTGCCAGGAAGGAAAGGAAGGTAAAATTTGGAACCTTTCTTTTAACACTTGAGAGGCCGCTGGTGCGCTCCTGTGGGTCGCACCTGGGCAGTAAATGCGTTAAAAAGGAAGACGCTTCATCACATTTTTTATGAGTAAATAAATACACTTTGTAGAAATCGAAAACACTTTAGGTCTAAATGCAGTCTATACACTAGGGCTTTGTGTAGAAAATGTTTTGAATTGCAAACGTCGAGAATCATAAACTTTTACGAAGAAGGAAATGACGTACACCTAGCTCGTTAGCGACCTCTACTTCCGATGGGACTGGACGCCATCCTACTTTGAAGGTGTTTTATGTCGCAGAATAGAATATTTAAAATATTTAAGTGTAGGTATATCATGCCAGTGTAAAAATACTTAGACTAGTCGTAATCTGCGTTATGAATAAACTTGTCGTGTTATTTGTACAAAATTTATTTAAAAGTCTTTGAATAAATGTTTTGACAACGTTCAAACTAAGTTTGTATATAACAAAATGGCGGCCGTGAAAAAATTCACGTTAGAGCAAAAGTGGTGCAATTAGCGCAGTCACGTGTCATCCTCCGTGGGCGGCGGACATCCGTCGCTTTGGCATCTTCACACTCCCCTTTGTGTTGCGCTTTTCACAGAAGAATTTTATGGAACGTGCTAACGAGCTACGTTTAATAATTGCCGCTTGAAGACTGGCTGGTTTTATTTCAATGTGAAGATTTACGAAGATAAAAAGTTTTATGATACATCAAATTGACCGCACTAACATTTTGTTTTTATATCTTTGAGATGAGAGATCGATTCTTCCTCTTTATGTCTTAGATAGTTATCTAACACAGATAATATACTCAATCTTAAGTTTAGATACATAAATGACTATAAATCGGCCAGTATAGAGATTATCAAGTAATTAAGTTTATGATATTATTGAATAGGACGCAAAATAGCTAGCGATGAAATATCGAATTTATATTCAATGACTGTCATACCCCTTTCAAAATCACGACTGATTCGTGATCTATTGTTGGCTAAAATACACAATGTGAGTTTATAACCGTAAAATGGGTACTGAAAACCCAAAGACTGATGAGGCTATAGATTCAAAAATGATATAGTCCGTGTCCCCATGCTGGCCGAATCACTAACGTTTAGACGTTGACCTTTTCATAAAAAACCTGATCACGCATGATCATCAGCCTATATCAGTCCACAGCTGGACATAGGCCTCCCCTGATGATCACGCATACTTTGATTGATTTCACAGTTATGACAAGCTTTAAGGTTGAACCATACTATTTTCGTATGGTGTGCTGTCACCGACATCAGAAGTGAGTGATGGCTTGCCATTCCATTTCCCTGGTGACCCTCTCCCATCATCAGAACGGTGGACGTTGGTAATGTGACCATTTTCGTTTTTGTATTTCATTCACTTTGACCATTTCATTTATATTTTTCACAATGGACTCTCACGGTTTCTAGATTCCTAGTATTTCCATTATCAAGGGAATAGATACTGGAGAATCGAAGATTTTGCAGCAGCCCTTATGTCTACCTTGAAGTTTTAATTTCTTTTTTTATTGGTGACGTTCATGCGTTTGGCCACCATCTCGATGATGTTGCCTAAGATGGAGCATGTTTTCCCAGAAGGAACTTATTCACCCTGGGTTAAAAGATGGAGTCTTTTAACCCGGGGTGAATAAGTTCCTTCGATTGTATTCTGGCAGGAAAACAGACGCTGGAAGCTCATTCCACTCTTTGGCCGTACTTATTTTGATGGTAGAGCGGAATTTTTTGGTTCGACACTTTGTTGTATCGACTAGGTACGGGTGGTATTTTTTGTGCGTCTGCTAGTCCTATGGTGGAAGGGAGAAGATGGGATAAGGTCGTGCAATGCTTGCGCACAATCCCCAAAGTGGTACTTGTAGAACACTGACAGTCTGGCAACGCGCCGTCTATGTTCGAGGCTTTAGTTCTGAATTTTATTGGCAGTTCTACTTTACCTTAACTGCCATACGAGGCATTGAATTTTGTAGTCTATTGATTAACACGTCCGTGCTTTGGAAACTATTGAGCACCGTTTTGTATCGCGGCGGACTGACAGATAGGCAAAGTCTTTGTCTGACAAAAGGCTGTTTTGAATTTCATACAAGCCTGATATAAATCTAGACCTGCAAGTGGGAAAGATGTGGGTGTATGGCAATTGTTCTCAAGTTCCGAACCAGTGAAGCTTACAGTCTGATTGGTAAGAAGGTCTCAACATTTTTATGCCTTACTGTAATAGGGAGAAGGGGTTGCAAAAAAAACAAAGCTTGCAATTTCTAGAGCTCATCTCTATCACTTAGTGTTATGGTACAAAATACTAAGACATTCTGTAAGACGAGAAACAATCTAGAAGTACCTATTTATAATTTAATATCTTAAAGTACCAGGCAAGTTTAAATTCCAAAGCCAAGTTTCACCCTTTAAAATTAAATCCAGCTAAAGCAAAACAAGAAACAATTAAACAAACATCAAATCTTATCAAAATACGTTTAGTATCCCTCAGAACTACAGTTGGATTTAAAACGAGACGATGAAACTTGGAATTACTTCTTAAAGTCCTCCAATAAATTTCTCGCAACATTTCAAAGTATTTCATAAGGAAAATTGTAAATAAATTCGAATAGTTGCAGGGCTGTACCACAAAAGCCTCGTTTCAGAAAATTAATAATAAAAAGAAAACAAAATGAATAATTAGGATTTCAAAATTTTAATGTGGTTTCATTTGATCAAACCTTATTACGAAATCGAAAAGATACAAAAAACTATATGTTACATTTATCAGGAACTAGTTACATGTGACATAAAGTCACTCATTATAGGTAATTATTGTATCGATGACCAATGTGACGCGGTGAGTGGAGGTCAGTCTGCAACGCAGGAGGTTGCGGGTTCGTTTCTCCCCTTGACAAAAATGTTTGTACGATCTCCGAGGGTACCTATTTTCTATGTATAATAAAAAATGTCTACCTTTGAAATGTATAAATTTTGTATAATAAATTTTGTACTGATAATCTGTATACTTATATTTATCAGTCATCTAATACCCATAACACAAGCGCTGCTTAGCTTGGCTTGGAGCTAGATGATGCTGTGTTGATTGTCCAGCATTATTTATTTATTATTGTCCATAAGTTTAAACATAAATTTAACAAGAATGTGTGTTTTGTAGAATTTTACTTCTCAATAAGGTTTGCTACTTATTAGAATAAAACTATATCAATTCACTGTACGAATTTTAAAACGCTTCTAATTAGTCAAACGTGAATAATTGAAGATCACGTAAAATACCGTCTAAAGACTTGTTCAATAAACCGCGCCACCCCTCGCCGGGACGCTGGTAATCCAGAGTTTCGGTATCGTATTTACTCCTCGCCTTGTCGACTGATGTTTATACGGTATCAAATTCAATTATACCATTTGCTGGTATTATTTCAATTGAAGTAAAGTGATTCGACTCGAAAGTCGTTTGTACATTATTCGATTTGTTTTATTTTTCTTTTACATCAAGCTCTATGTTGTGAGAGCTTCGAATTGAATTATTTTGGACCATTCTTTGAAGTGATGTTTTGATTAATGTCGTAGTCGTTTTATTTTAAGTGAGCACTATACATTTTGATCAGAATCCTGGAGTTTGATATGTTACCTGATAAGCAAGGTAGAAATTGGGACACAAGTAGGATGAATGTGGGTGTATAGCAATTGTTCGCAAGTTCAGTTCAGTAATATAATTAAATGGCAGTGGGGGTTGTGGCACAAGAACCGACCCTTCCAGCTCAGCCGGTGGATGCCGTGTCAGGGAGTCAAAGAGAACGTATCTAAGGAAAGACAGGTGCTTCCTTCTGTATATTTGATAAACTACAGCAATCACCAATCCACCTGCCAAGAGAGCGTAGTGGTGATTATGGCAAAACCATACGTTTAGGGGACGCATATTCAAACATATAATGTACTGATGAGGTACATGTACATAATATAATACAAACTATTTTTGAGGCTATTTATTTCTTTGCCATGCGGCAATCACACCAGTGTTGGTCATAAGACGTTTTTCCTAAAAATAATAGAGCATTTTTTTACTATTAGTTCTGAAATAAAAATCGTAGTTATAATGCACAATATTGTTTTTTATAATACAAAAATATGCAAACTAACACAAAATGAATATTCAGTTAGGCTACAGTAATTCATTATTGTAGGTACAATCACCAATATTCAACCGAGGCATGTCAGGCCTTACGTCACCACTTATGTTACACAAAAGTCACGTCAGTTAAAGATTAAGTACTCGTACCCAGGTAAAGGAGTAGTGTGCATTATACATTTTGTTATAAACTTATTTTCTGACTAAACTCGCTTGCAAGGATTTCCGAATTTAACAAACATAAACAATTGCCTAATCTTTTTATCCGTATCCTTCAAACCCTCAATCAATTTACCCAAAAAAGAAGAAATTTTATTTTCACACTCAATAAAATGCGATTTCGTCGAAAAAATATTCTTGAAACGCCATAAGTGTAAGGGTATGGGCACGGGTTGGAGCGAAGCGGAAACGATAACGTGGTTTTACATACATAATAATATACCTAAATACCTTTGATTACCATGAAAGATGACATTCTGGAGAAAAAAATTGACTTCCTCTGGCAAATCATCAACGTCGACTCAACCCGTCGACCTGTTCCTCTTTTGCGCAAGTAGCTCATCCGTCCTATATGGAGCTTAACCACTTATCCAGTCCTCTGGCTACCCGGCTTTTTTTTCTTTTTAATATAGTTCGTTTTAACGCGCGAGATTGTATCTAAATTGTATTGTTTACTCAAGCAACTTTAGGTTCAATAAATTTATTTCTCATAAAGAACTCTTTCGAATGAGATTATACAATGATCTCATACTTATAATAATAATTATAAGCCTTTATTTTCCCTAACTAAAAAAAAATAACATTATATATGTAAAAAGTGTAGGACGCCCTCCGACCAGGTGGGATGACGATTTGCGAAAGACTGCTAGTAGAAGCTGGATGCGGCAAGCTGAAGACAGGGCGCTGTGGCGTTCATTAGGGGAGGCTTATGTCCAGCAGTGGACTAATATAGGTATATGGTAGGTTTTCAAATTATTGTTAGTTTAAAGCCCCTTTCGGGTATAGGCCTCTTCCAAAAATGTTTTCTATGTTAGAAAATCTTTCAGGTGTTCCGCTTAGGATAAAATCAATTTGGTTTTTTGTGGTCCCATCGGGCAATGTCCATGTCCATTGGGTCTTTTGTTTTTTCTTGAAGATTGTGTTTATTGTTGTAAGCTTGTTTTCGAACGCATGTTGTATTAACATGTCGCCTCTTTCGGTTTTGGTACCATAGCAGTATGGTCCCATTATTAAATCTCATACTATCGTGCTAAATTTTGGGTTGATAATCGGCTAGTTGTAATATTAATTCTAGTAGTATAAATTAAGATAAAATAAGAGTTGGCACCGCTAACTACAATACCAAAGTTATTACATCTAGTGCTATTTAGGCAGCCGCAGCATACGTTGTCTGTGGGCCGACCTCGTCGTGGTTGCTGACCAAAATAGTTAATGCTGAAACAAATATTGTTTAATTTTTTCTATAATTTTGTGCAGAGCAAAATTAGATTTAATTAGAAAACAATCAAATGCGCTCACGCTCCCGCTGTGCACCACAAACGTAACCCTCAGTCCCGCGGCGAGTTGGCAGCTCGTCACAATATGCTGAGTATGGGAAAACGCGTCTTGCAAATAAGGAGGCGATATTATTTTCGGGTTTTATACCGCTTTATAAACGAGATAAGGCCGGGTAGGGTGACGATGAATTAGATCAGAATAATCATTATTTCCACTATCTTATATTGAGATAAGTCAAATAATCTTCAAACTAATATTACAAACTAGTTCGTAAATGCTTTGCTCTGCACCTTACTAGGTAGGAACTACTGCCACGTTGTAAAAGAGCTGACACAATATATGTATATATAAAATCCACCAACTGCCTTTTTAATTTGTGTAAGTAACATTGTAATCATTATAAAAAATTTAGGAAAATAATGCATGCCTTGACCAACCAGAAAAATCTCCGAAATTACAAAATTTCAGCGACCCTACCGAAAACGAAGAAGGCACAGGGATTATAACATTATCCTTAGATATGAAATTTTCTAAGGACGATTGTGAAAAGAAAAAGTGACGCTTCATTGGCTTTGGGGCGTTAAACCGAATGAGTGGAGCACGCTCTGCCGCATCCAAGGTGGAAAATGTGAATTCTGCTGAATTTCCTAAAAATCTGAGAAAATCATCTTTGTTTTAAATCTGAGAAAAATCTTGTCTCTGGGGATTATGCAGAATGGTCTCAGAATGTAATTCACAAATAACTGTGCATATTTGGTTTGATTTGATTTAGCCTATTTCGAAAAAAGGAGGATGGCTTTCTGAATGTATGTTTCTTTTCTCTTTTATTCATCGATTTTTCCGTCAATTGGTGACCGATGAACGATAATTTTGTTATTGTATGAAGATGATCCTGAGATGGGTAATCTAAAAATACTGTAAAATAAGGAAGTCGGTTCAAAGTTCAAAACAATCAAATTACCATTTTTTTATAGTCTATAGACCGCTTCGTTTGACCACAATCTCACCTGATGGAAAGTGAAGATGTGGTCAACGATGTATCACAAAGGTCTAGAAGAGCCCTATTCACTCTTGTCTTGAACAGACCCAGTTTGTAATTGACGGGAAAAACAGCAGCAGGGCGCGTGTTCCAAACCCCAGCGGTACGAATGAAGGTGGAGAAAAAACCACTTTAGTGCGAGTGGACGGTATATCCACCAAGAAGGGGTGGTAATGCGCTGTGCGTCTGCTTGTCCTAAAGTGGAAGGGGGATGGTGGAATCAGGTCATGTAGGTATTGTGAGCATTCTCCGAAATGTATCCTATAAAAGATCGACAGACAAACCATCTATGACTTTTACATCCACGAAATATGGTTTATTAAGGACGATATTTAAAATTGAATGATCTCATTGTAGGTACATGTTCATAAGTGACCTTAATGCCAAGGCATTAATATATATATCTCAATGTTCTGGGTATTTTCTTAGTTTAATAGAAAATATCTTTGTTTACCATTATTGTATTACCATTACGATACCATTAACGTTCTGTTTTTTAACCATAACACACAAATTTAAATATTCGTGTAGGTAGGTATGTTTACCTAACCCTCGAACCCTTTTTGAGGAAGTTATTCTAATATCGGGTGAATCCCAATACATTCATAGTGGGTTTCCAGAGGGGTGCGAAAACACCATCGAATCTTATCTGAGCCTCGCGAACATTGATATTTTGCTATATGCTGAAATGAAATCCGAATGAATCCGGAAAATTTAGGCCAAGCGCGCTGCCAAGCGAACTTACACAAGATAAGCTCACAAAAAAACCGTACGCATATTTTTACTTCGGTTTCAGTTTAAATAACTGATGACTCAAAAAGACATAAAGTCATGAACATGCAAATTATTTCTATAGTCGTATTAATTAAGTAGTAAGTCGTTTTCGTCAGTATAATACATTTTATATTCCCATCCAGTGCATCAAAATTAATTATCTTACACATTCTGTTAGTTTTGTTATAAATGTATTGAATGAGTTTAGAATTTTTCTAACGGAGGGTATTTTATTGTAGTACTGTGCATTTTGAAACTCGAAAACAAAGAGGAATGACAAACTGCAATTTTGTGATTTTTAAAATCATCTGAAACATCGAAAATAGTGTTTAAAAACTGAAAAAGAGATATACTTTCAATAGTATATCTGTACTACTGATATTTTTTTTTATTGTACTTAAGTAAATATTAAATGTTGCTAAAAAAATTCGCTGAGTCTGACTTGATAAAAATCACTATGTTTATTACCAACAAAATGCATGTATCTCGATGTGTGATCGAGTATCTAGTAAGTTCCTAAGTTCGTTTCTTCACTTTAATCAAAAAACAATTATATTGTATCTTAAACGTGGATTATAATCAATACTAAAGTCAAAAACAGCTGCCGTAATCTGAAATATTCGTTAAACTTTTACGATGGTTGTAACAGTCTGAGCTCTAAAATAAATAGCAGTTAACTATGAAAATCCTAGGTTAAAAATTACTCACTTCGTAAAGTCCGTAGTTTTGGAGAAGATAATATTTCACCGTTAGCGAACTAAAACTATGATTTACATTTTAAGTTGGAAGATTTCAAGCCACAGTTTGTTTTTGCCAGCGCTTCTAAAGAATACTTCTGATAGACTTGCTTACTTTATGTAATATTCAACAAAATACCGTTTTCTCACTCTAAAATAAATCAGTAATTTATTAGGTTTGAATAAAAACTACCAAAGCATAATATTATTGCCAATGTTTTCTAATAAAAATAATAGAATTAAATTAAAACTAGTATTTACAATTGAGCTAACTGCAGACTGTTGCAAACAATCTACAGTAGTATCAATATTATAATAATATAATATAATAATAATATTAATACTATCAATTGAATTGGTCACATATTCCAATTTCCATCACATATATTTTATAAATATTCAATGTCCCGCTGTAATTTTGAACTACCAAAACCTGACCAAAACGTCTGAATTTAATGTAACTCACTTTAAACCCTTTCAAAGATGCAGCCCATGTTTCAGCTGTGTTAAAATGTTCAGATTTTAAATGAGTTTCGTTTAAAACCTTCCGCGGAATCCGAAATGTAATTAAAAAGTTTTTATCTCAATCTTGCATTGCTAAGATTACTTTTGTACATTGAACATTGCAACGCCGCGCCCCGAGGTTATGAATTCATTAGATTAACAAGCTGGTGTCGGCGGTTTTTAATACTTTAAATTAGATAAAATTATAATTATCATCAATTCATAACTTAATTTAAGATTATTTAGGCATAGTAAATAATAATAATCACACTAATATGTATTACAAATGCGAAAATTTTGATGTTTAGATGTTTGTACCTCTTCACGTCAAAACTACTGACCAGATAGGGCTGAAATTTTCATACAGGTAGTTAGGGATAAAAACTGGGTTACTTTTTATTCCATAAATCAATCCCCATGGGATAGAAATAACCTTAAAATACCACAAGAACCTTGAAATAGAAACGCGTGCGAAGCCGCGGGCAGAAACTAGTAATAAATAAACAATGCTTGCTTGATAAAATTCACACACCATCATCTAGCCCCAAACTAACAATACATTAAGAATGACAAATAATGTGTAGTTTCGGAGCTGACTAACTAAAACAAAGGTTTGAAATTAAAAATGACACTAAAGTTCACCGAAACTAAATTGTGCTTTTAGGTCTTATACGAATAGTTAAATCGTTTAGTTTATTTACTCTTGACATATTCGCAGATTAGATTTCATTTCCAATGGTTGCAACAGACTGACCCCAGGTAAAAAAAAATGTTGACCAATAATCATCAGCCTATTATTAGACTATTGTAGCGCCCTGTTTTCAGCTTGAATTGACGAATATCCAAAGCAAATTCTCAAAAAAAATATTCATGATTGTTTAGTTTATTCGTTTTCTGGAAAGGCGGGAATGAGTTACAGGGTAATTTCGCTATTATCCATTTTCGTATAACTGCTGTGATTTATTCTTACACTTTTATTTTTATCTCTCTTTTGTCTGAGCATCTGAATTATTGGGGAACTATGTGTTAATGTTAACTGCACATAGGTACAGTTATAAAAAATTAGTGTATAAAGTAGTTTATGGAAACGCTTTACTTTTTAAGGTTTTTTGTTATAGTGCTTACCCGCACTTTGGGTATCTCTAAGAAATGAAATAAGTTACCAAAAATTTCCGGTTTCGGCGGGACTTGAACCCGCGCCCCACCCTATTTTATTTCTTAGAGATACCCAAAGTGCGGGTAAGCACTATAACAAAAAACCTTAGAATTGAGCAAAGGCAACACCTCTCGTCAAACGAATCAAATGTAACTTTGGTCGTTGAGCAGGTTTGGTTAAACTGTAATGTTACCCCTGTAGGTGGAGCCACCGGCGCTATAGTCCGTAAGAGGTCCCAAAGATTTTCGGTTGAACCGACTAAGGGTTTCGTGGCTTAGTTAGTTAGAGCACACCCGTACTTAGGGTGGGGCGCAGGTTCGAGTCCCGCCGAAACCGGAAATTTTTGGGAACTTATTTCATTGCTTTACCTTTTAGTCAAAACTTACAAACAACTTACGATGGCAAATATAAATATAAATAAATAATGCTGGACCGTTCAATTCAAATAATGTACATGGCTTATCTGAACTGGCTGAATTTACATTTCAAATAATGTACATGGCTTATCTGAACTGGCTGAATTTACATTTCAAAGACAGAACTTTAACTAAAACATAAGGTCCGACCTACTCATCTTCTAGGAGTTCTAACCTATGTATCGTACCTCTCGACTCCAAGTCTCCAATCCTCTAAATTCGGCATCGTTTACTCCATCGTTCCATCCATTTGAGCTGTGTGGCCTCCCTCAGGAAATCTCCCAAGTGTTCTGTAACGGACAACAACATTGAAAAGGAATTACTTGTTGTATTTATAGTACGACCGATGTGGCGCGGTGGGCGAAGGTCTGCCTGCGACGCAGGAGGTTGCGGGTTCGATTCCCGCCTCGGGACAAATGTGTGTACGATCTGCAGACATTTGTTCAGGGTGTTCTGGTCGTTTTCTATGTATAATAAAAAATATCTATCTATGTATTGTATTATATTATGTATATCAGTTATCTAGTACCCATAACACAAGCTCTGCTTAGCTTGGGGCTAGATAATGCTGTGTGAATTGTCCAGCATTATTTATTTATTTATTTATTTATTTATAGTTTTCACAGTTTATTTTGGCCTTCGGAGAAAAACCTCACGTATTTTCATAGTCTACTTGCGTCAGGCACTTGTCAAAATGTATGAGATAGGACTGACAGATGGGTACGCGTGTAGGATAGTGGCAGGATTCTTTGGGCTACGTTTCGGGCTCAGTTTCTTGAAAACGATCGGTCTCGTTATCGTCAATACATAGCTCTAGAACTCTAAAAAAGTTAGTAGAACGATAAAATTACTTACTGTCTCCAATCCTCTTATTATCTTATTATCCTCTCTCATTGTCGGGTTTCGGTATTTTGAAAGTAACGGCTTTGGTCGTCGTCAATAGTAGTTTTAAACTCGTAAGTCAACCTTAGCAACTCGTAGAATGTTTGTAAACCAACCGCCCTTAGGTAAAATTCACTCTGCTATCGCATCTTTTTTACGCAGTTTGGATCACTTGCCGATTAGTGATCCATTCTTCAATAAATATTACTTACAATTATATCTGAAACTCGATACCAAACAAGCGAGTTTTAGTTATTTGTGTTGTGGTTTGTTAACAAAAATTCTACAACGAGTTTGGCTAAGGTATAAGTACAAATACAATACAAATACAAAAATCTTTATTATTAATCAGGAACATTTTACAGGTTACATTTTTGTTACAAATAAACTAGGTAGAGTAAAGGTAACTAACTACTACTTACGCAATGTCCTTATTTTATGGCCGCCAGACCAAAGCCTCCCAGCGGTTTGATGATGATATTTTTATCATGGTGAACATGAGTTTTCTTTTATTAAAAGTGAATAAAGAAGTGTCCACAAGCTAGTTCCTACTCGTACCTACCTATCCAACAAGTTTCTGCATAACAATAAACTCATTGGGTATTCAGAGATAAATTCTATCACAAAAAGCATCAACTTCACGAATGAACCTTTGAAATCCATTCAAACACTGCGGTGCGGTCAATTGAACTTCAAAACTCGAAAGTCCCAACATCATGGATGTCGAAGTGAATCGAAACTATCTAACTAGTGGTACCATTTTGGTCACGTATCAACTGCACTAGCTAAGCCAATTTCAACTTTATTTCGTTTAGTTTAGCCTGAATGTACCTTACGGTGTTAATTTCAGTGGGGAGTTGGTAACTCTGTTATTGACTGCATTGTACTAATTTAATTCTATATATTTACACTTTTTCGCTTGTGGGAAAGCGTCGCACGTTTAAACTGCGCGAAAATAGTACTTGCACTCCTACCTAATATCTACCTAAAAAGTTGCAAAAAATTATACTTTGAATATCTGCGTTCGTTCACGGATGTTCAATAAAACTGCTAACAGTTACATAACATATGGTTTTAATGTAAAAACCATCAAACACAATTTTGTGTAGATTTTGGACCTAATATAACTCTTTACATCAAACACGTCAAAACGTGAGTCAAGGTCTTTAGATTATTCTGCTCTTTCAGCCAAAAACTGTAGGCCTGGATAAATGTAGGCACATTTTTAACACACCTTAATCTTGAGTTGCGTAATTGGAAATTCCTACACGGATTTTTCTTTTTTCCTCCATCTTGGCGTTCTTTTAATCTAGATGGAATTTATTTTAATTAGCGCCTCGTTGAATGACATTGACATACTCACGAGATAATGTAATGAGATAGGATCGCTGACTTTCATTAGTTCTAAACTGTTAGGCTGCTTACTTTTATAATACGTTTCTTATTTTTTTATTGGGATGCGTAGCATGCAAATTACGAGTACTTTTAATTTAACGATCTAAAAAGCAATTAATTTAAAATATAAAAAGACCGAATTTGTCCACGCTTTCTTAAATTTACGTGCCTACTTCCTTACAACTAGAACTTGCATTTTTTTTACTGTAATTTTCTTAATAAATGTACCTCTAGTGTTCCTTTACTAAACAAAATAATAATGTTTTTACTCAACTACCAAGCATTTAAACAAAATTTACCAAATATTTCTACCCTAGAATGGCTTTCGTAAAAGTTAAGACCTAATGGCTGTCGGTGGCTGCACCGCGCCGTTCTCCACACACGACCTAGCTTTATTTCTCTTGTTGTGTCGAGGTGGTCGCTGGCTGCAGGCCAGATGAGTATTTAAGTTGAGGCTCAACTTTAATTAGAAGGAGGATGACGCGGATTCTAGGTTTTGATTAGATTATTTCAAAAAATAACGGAATACGGCGCCAAATGTTGAAGGAAATTTGGATGTAATGTCTTTAATAATATATTCTTTATTTTTTTTTTTTTATCGGGATTTCGATCAAATTCATTACAAATATGGTGAACGGTGACGTCATGTTACGAAATTTTGCGATTGCGCCTTATAATAATATCAACGTTTCAATCATTAAATTTCACAATAATAAAAATAAACAATACGTATATATATATATTTTTATATCCAAATTTTTTAACTGTTTTGAATCTTTTTCACTTGACCTATGGAATGTTTTAATTAAGCTATGGTAAAAACCTATGGTATAATAAATCAATTGGATTGAATTACTAACAAAACTAACACAAATTGTTTGGAATTGTGATCAAAATACGTAATTCACGTTGTTTATTTCAAACGAATGCATCATTTTGCTACTAAAATTATTTGTAGAATATAGAAGTCAAAATAAAGCTTAAAACAGTAATGCATAATTACAGTCCGTCCATTAATACTCACTCATTAGGGCCGCGTTAGAGCGTGAACTCTGTGTCTAAAGGTCAGGGCTCGACTTGCATAACTTTGCTTACATTATAATTAGAAATAAATACTGGAAAATTGCCGTAGATGCTTATATTTTACTGGATTATAATAAGATGAGGCCTCTTACCAAAAAACATTGACCAAATTGAAACAATCGCTAAGCGACGTTTGTTTTCTTCTGTTGAGATAAAGTATTTGCATAACCTGTTGTCTAGGATGGCCTAGGGAGCCCATGTTGGCCGCCGCGCCGTACGCAAATGAAGTCATTATTATTATTATTATGCCTCCGCTGTCAGTCGGTCTCTCCGCCAGCGGGATGTATCTAATGAACAATGGTAATAGTACACATGAAATTTTCTAAAAGTAAGTAACACGTAATATAATGTTATAAAAAAAAATTAAAGCGTGTAAAAACAAGCACGGAAAAATAATGTTTTCATAAAATTGTTGTCTTATTTTATAACTAGATGTCGCTATTTACGAGCTCTAAATCGCGCTGACGAGAACACACGGCATTGAATAAGATTGTTGACTTGTTTTTTGTAAATAAGTTTTTTGGATTCCTTTTCCGAAATAATTTTGAACAATAGCACAGAACCCTCCGTGTGTGAGTTGACTCTTACTTGGCCGGTTTTATTTACAAAAGGGATAACTTTTAGCGACTAGACACTGCCTCACCTTACAAAAGTCATGATACGAACTCAGAGAGTACCTAAGTAGGTAGATATTGTCAGACGTTGTGGCCCTGTCATGATATTACGTAGCACCTAGTGTAACACTTTAGCGTGCATTCGGTAAACACTGGGCGAAATAGGCAACTTGAGTACTAAAAATTCACCTGATTACGCTTAGTTACGTTGTTGACTAGGATGAAAACAATTTGGAACTTATTTTTAATGTAGTCAAATAGGCTATTGCCTATTGTGGAGAGATTATATATTACCACATTTGAGAATGGACCGTATTTCTCTCTCATACCTAATGTTTTTTTATCTTTATTTTCAGGAGCAGTAACACATCCTTAAAAAGGGCAGTCCACACAGGAGATAGTGCGGGCCCACCGCTCGGTAGGGCCCGCCGCTGCTCTAATTGAGACAAAGGTAAGCCAATAGCCATTTAATTGTGTCTAAAATAAGCCAAACCATTGATTTTGGTAAAGTTCGAAACCAAAAAAGGCATTTTAGAAGTAAAAATGGTGATTCTATTTATTATTTACTTTAATTAATACGGTAACACCAAAAAAGTCAATATGTCAAGTCAAAATCAATTTCATTTCAATGTTTTCTACTTTTTTGTTATGCAACACCAGCCTATCAGCCATCTCAGTTTGCCTGAAGGCCCTGCAATCCCCAACTTGCATACCCAGCATGGGGACTACGGCACATCAGCGTAGGCATAATGTTTGGCAGTGGACTAGTATAGACTGCTGATAATGAAAATAAGTCGTAAAATTACTTTGTGTATTAGCTGTTCCACTTAGTCTAAGTACTGTTGGCTGGTTGCATTTCAAGGGCAGTTCGGTTTCTCGGTTTTAACGCTTTAGAATTTATACTTCGTTTGGATTAAACGTGGCTGGTATATTAAACGGAGGTTTAACAGTTGAGAGATTATAAAATAAAATGCTTTGTTACGAAGCTGGACTTTTAAACCCGTTTCAAACTCTTCTTTGGTATTAAAGATGCTCCGTTTTTTTAATGAGTTTAGTTGATCTAATAAAAAAAATCAACTCTACGACCAGATCGGACAGAGTTTCTTCTCACAACAAGTTGAAAACAAGTATCAACAACAAGTAATAAACATGTCCAAAACATGTAGGCCACTAGAAGTTCACAAATACATGTTTCATATAAGTATTGTATACAACCAGTAAACAATATGTCTTTATCATGTATACGAGTGAGAACAAAAAACAAAAACAGTACACAAAACCTATCAAATACATGTATTATATACATACCTTGCTGAAATCGAGGGGTTGTAAATGACAAAACAACAGACGACGAAATAAATAGTCAATATGCGCGACGACTTTCGTGGCGTGCATCGTAGCCGTGCTGATCAACTTTTGATAATCAAAAAAAAAACCTTTTGATAATCATTTATGATTTAAGGCTCAAAATAAGCCTGAAAAATATTAAAATAACTGTTTGATATCCTTCAGGCAAATAAAATATCACGTTTTTCAAATATTAAATGTTAACCTTCGTAAACTTAGAAACATTATCTGAAAGCTTCTTAATAGTCACCCGAAAAAAAATAAGCACCTAAGTGGAAAAAAGTGTGTCAAAGGACCCTATTACGTAGGGTGATTACTTCTAACGAGGGCTCTTAGGGCCAAGTTATCCCTTTACATGATCTTACGCGTAATGCAAATTTAGGCAAAGAAAGAATATTTATTTATTTTTGGGGCTTGGGACTGACCTACTATAAATTTTCTCTTTAGTAACACATCTGAACGAGCTGTTTATACATACATACTGAGCCTAACGAACGGAGTTTTTTGAGTACAATTAGCGTAAAATTCGTACTTTCAACCGAAATGACCACTCATAGGCACAAGGACTTTTGTATGAAGAAATTCATTTTGCTTGACTCACGTTTGGCCTAGGTCATGGTTTTCGTGTAATACTTATGAATCTAGATACTGGATCTGAAAAATCATCGTGCACTATTATCGTCGGCTCTTTGACCCTTTAGCTCATTAAAGTGGCCCGGAAAGAGGCTTGGTTTTACTACAGTCGATGACTCGTTTAAGCCATTTTCTGGCGTGGTACCCTATCACATAGTTAAATAACTCTATATGTAACTCTTGACATAACTACATTATAAATAAAATCTTAAAAGTCAACTCAAATTGTTGTTCACGCCACTTTAGTGACTTAAACGACCGGCCGATGTACTCTAATTGGAACATGGATCAAAACTGAGACTTATCTCTACATTTTTCTTTGTCCACTGACATCTTTTTTCAGAATCCTTTCTTTCTCGTTATCACCTAATTGGCAGCGCCTTCTTTCCCCGTACAGACTGCACGAACGCTCGCTGTCAAACAGGTTACGCTACGTTCCGTAACGCCAATCAGTATCAGTACTAGGGCCAACGCAGACCAGGACAGGATGGCAAGAGATTTTAATTTTTGGCAATGGAGATTCAAACGTATTGATATAGAAATGCGGCATAAATTGCTATGCTTTAAAATGATGTCGTGGCATCGAAAAATCAGTTTCGTTACCCTCCGACCATAAAACGTGATCCACATTACACCGGGCCGTGCCCATGCTGTTTCGTATCTATCAACATTTTGACGTCGTTGACGGTCCCCAGTCGGGACACGGCCAGGGAACGGTCAACCATGACATTCCTCATACAAAAAAATACCATAGATATCTGACCGTGTCCCAGCCGGAGCTCGGTCCAGCCCCGACACGGTGTAACGGGAATCTACTTCAGACGTATACATCACCACGTCGTGTCGTATTGACGTAGATTACTACGTCAATACGACAAATACCACTTAGTAGCATGACTAAATGGAAACCTATATGTACAAAAACATATTGTACATTCAACGAACATAAACGTTTAAAAACACATAGCCCTCTTGAGCAGTCGGATAAAAATAGGTTCAGTATATAGAGCTGTAGAACTTAGTAACTAGGGTGAGATAAAATTATGGGTACAGGATGTTGCCATTCGAGCCTAAGCTGTCAAAGATTTCAAGGCTACCCGGACGCTTTTTAATTTAGAAATCAAAAGCTTCCACAACAAATACCTATTTCGCTTGACACAGCAAGCTCCAAGGGAAATATATTAAAATGCAAATCAGCACCGGAGACATCTTAGCCGAAGGACGACAAACAATACACAATTACACTACAATTATTAATTACAATTATCGACTCTCTAGAGTCGATAATTGTATTGAAGACATTCTGCTGGCGATGGATGACTCATGGCGGTTTACTCGAATATTATGTCCTAGATTAAAGTTTTTAGGATTCTAGCAAAGAATTTCTTTTGCCTTCTTTGATTTCAAACGAATCTATCTTACCTAAAAAGTTGATAAATTAGAAAAATCTACACGTTTTATATAAGTTTCTGACCTTGGTTTTGCACGTTACTTGTAAAAAATCAAGAGAATTGAACCCTGAACAACTTTGGCAGTTGGAAACCGCAATTTGTGACAGGAAATGTGGCAGACTTTCGCCCAGCAGTGGAAACTGACCTAATATGTACAAATCAAGAAGTATATATCTATTTAGTATTAATGTATTAAGAGGGCGTCATTTTGTGAAAAGGATAGGCACAGGATTTTGTGTTCATAGGAGCCGGTACAGAGCATGCGTTTTTGAAACGGCGCAAGTACAAAAATTGAGTTTTTGCTTATTTACAAGAAAACTACACAACTTACTTAATAATAACCTACGAATAGACCCTGCGGGGTTTTTGGTTCGACCTGTTTTTCCGACAAATTTTAAATGCTAAGCTAAGCTTGAATGTCCGGAAACACAAAACAAACCATTCCACTTACATCAGAGGCCACGGTCCTGCCAAGACGAGTAGGTAGACGGCTTTCATTCATATTTTCCCGAAGGTTTAAATCAAACCCAACCAACTTAAATTCTAACTACAAGCATCGTACCCTAACAATTTTCTCCTCTCACTATTTAAAAAGCCAAATGCCTTCTCGAGAACGTGGCCATTTGCCACGTACAGTCGTACTAACACTCGTTTTTGTTATAAGTATCTAAGTACTGCTATAACTGTTAGTTTTCATTGTACCTCAAATAATGCCTTGCTTTCAGGGGTACGGGTGGTTACAAAAGCGCTAGACGACAAATGAAAAATATTATGATATTTTTGCCATTATGTTTTCATGTTCTATATTTAATTTTTTTTCACCTGAAGTCCATCGAGTACCCGTTGTGTGCTATACGTCAAAAAATAGTAAAAAATAATGACATTATTCATACCAGACGAAATAACGGGCACTCGCACAAGAGCCGAAAAACAAAGATTTTCATGGGTTTCTCCATACATATTTTAGTTCGATTTTTTTTACAACGTCTCAATCATGATAGCTGTCTAAATATGATATATTTTGGGCTCATAAAAAGGTTTTGTGTTGGTTTCCAACAAGAAAAATAATGTTTACAAAAAAAAAGATCTATGTCTATGGAAGGGGCTTTTTCGATCCACTGTGCGCCGCCACCTATTTTTTTTTACTAGTAATTTGGTTGGTGGCCGTCCAAAGAAGTGACCGTGCCTAACCAGTGATCTTTCGAGGAAACGGCAGAACTGGGAAATGGACGAACAAGTAATTTGGGTGGTGGCCGTCCAGGGAAGTGGCCGTGGCTGACCGGATCCGGCAGTTTGTGATACCTACCGTAAGCTTTTTTTACCGTTAGCTTTTGCTTGAAAAAAAAAACTGTTACAGACAGAGGCATTAAAAAAGCTATGTTTTTATGGGGTTTATGAGAGGTATCACAAACTGCCCGATATTTTTTTGAAAATTCCTTTGTTTAACCTAGTACAAATAAAATTGGTGGCGGCGCTAGTGTGCGTCGGGGTACCGCCTTAGCAAGTTAGAATAGTATATTAATATAAATTTGATAAGTTCCGGTGCTCAATTCAATTCAATTAATTTATTTACTTTAATTAAAATGGATAAATCACACACCAATTACATAAATTAAAGGACAAGTTCACAATTATGATAGATTAAAAAGGTAGCCATTCTTCTTCATGAAAACACCACATAGTAGATAAATAAAACATTATTTACTGCACCGTTAATGTAAAAAATATTTACAAATCAACCAATAAATTTACAAAAAGTGACAACAGGCGCTCTTATCGCTCAAGAGCATAAAATTTAAACTACACAATTTCGTTATCACACTTTTGTTGGTAAACATACTTGTTACCTTTGCACGAGAATAATTGAAGTTCTGTTTTACAAAATGCGTATCATTATTGTAACATTCAGGTTGAAATGGCGAAGCATTGTGAATTTGTAGATGTAGTGTACATTTTAAGACATTTGGTATTCTCATAAGCTTTGTTCTTAGCTTTATAGTACTTAGGTTTGAAATGTTACTATGATTGTCTACGCTTTAAGACTCTAGTCTAGTACATGGTACGAAATAGTGCCTGTGCAATTATTCAGACTACATTAATCTAGAAACGTTTTTGTAGTAATTCAATAAAATTCGTAGAGGGTCTACGAATCGACTACGCTGTAGAGGGTCTACGAAAAAACTATAGTCGATTTTTTTTATTATATGACTTAGTATAATTATACTAAATGCAATCGAGTCTTTCATTATAAAGCCATAAGTCACAATAACTAAAATTCGAGATGAAACACTAGTAAAAGTCGTCTATAAATAGATAAACATTTACTGATTACAACAAATCAAAGTTCTATTTTATTTCCACAACAGACGTTTATTTTATGCAAACGGCTTTATGAAAAAGGTATTACAATTCTGAAAACCCAGCACTTAATTCCGTAACAACCAAATGGCCGAGATCATTTTGTTCATTGCCTATTTTAGAAAACATTAATGTTTAAAACCACGGTAAATAATTGTGAACATCCCCGTGCACATAAAAATATTTTCATGGAGGTTTGTTTACGTGATTTTTTATAGTGTAAACATACTTTAAGTTTACATGTCCATCGTGATTGCAACTTGGCGAACGTAGTGTAGGATGCGGGATGCCATGTGGGATGACAAGGCAGATGCTGCCCCCCTAGCACGGAGATTGTTGTCTAGGGTAGAATAGAGAAAAATTACGTCACTTCGTCATCGAATGCGTAAATTATTTGAAATGCATTCCTTCAACATCAATTATGTACGCAATGTATGGCGATGCAATGTCATTATTGTCTATTCTACCCCAGACAACAATCCCCGTGCTAGGGGAGCTGGACGCGGCAAGCTGAAGACAGGTCACTACGGTGGCGCTCTTTTAGGGAGATCTATATCCAGCTGTAAAACAAGTCTAGTTTGATGATGATGATGAAACATAGAGTACCTACCACGCAAATACTGTAATTAAACAAAATGATGAATTTTTAACCACGGCGGTCGGATCTAATGGAAACTAGCCATGTGCGCAGGACAGATCATAGGTGGTGCACAAGTTTGTGCACAAACACATGTGGACTTTCTATTTCCTCACTCTCATAATACTATGGAATGGCATACTGATACGACCGGAGGTCCGGTGCTTGGGCCTATTTTAACTCTCCAACACGAAATTTCGTGTTTCGGTTTGGCCAATTGGCCTACTCTTTATACATAACACGAAACGAAATCAATCTCGTATTTTAGGGAATTAAAAAAGCTTTTGTGAACTAACGCCTACGTGTTTTTCAAGGTACGATACTTATAAGAGCGTCAACATCCTGACTCCGTACTGCAAATGTATTTTTTAAATAATATACTATGCTTGTGATTGCGTTAGCTTTTTTATCAACGAATGGCTGCAAACCGTTTAAGAGCTGTCTGGTTATCCTTTTGTGCATTTCGCAGTTAATGTAATTATTCTATTGTAGCAGAGTTTGCGGCGAGATAACTCGATGAAAGATAAACAAAGTTCCGTGCAATTTGAATGTAGTCTAGTATTACTTTCGAAATAATAATAAGTGATGTATGTATGTATAACCGCCCAACTAACTCTTGGAGCTGTGTGCGTGAGTTAACCCATAATTTATAAAATTTTCGTGATTTGTTAACATAGTCGATTGGTAAACGTAGGGAAATTAAGACATACGGTGTTTCCAATGTACACAGGCTGTTCATAGGAACGGTGTAGAGGTTGCAGAAGCTGACCAAAGGTACCAATGTGATAATTTTTTACAAAATTTGCCATACTGAAAAGTGTCATGGATGATACGGTAGTATTAAAAGTTCGTGTTACTTTAATAAGAGATTTTTCGGGCCCGCTCACGAGAATGCTTTTTTGTCTTGCTTACGAAAAATAAAATGTTTTTAAACGTGCATTAATTTTCCTTCAGCTACGAAAGCTGGTATTCGAGTGTAGGACCACTCGCATACTTTTTCCTCATAAGAGTTCACTTGCCCATGTGCCATTCTCGCAGTTCCTAATAGAAAGTAAACTGTTATAAAAGACAACATTATTACAACACACCACACCTTATGGATTTAGGAGGGTGTTGTGTGAGTAGCGCCGCTCTTTCCGCGCCATTAGCATGAGTAAGCACACGGCGGGTGTGCGCCATGGATCGTGACACGAGCGAGTTATGAAGAGCCGAGGCTTTGTATGCAAAGTAGTTTGTACGTTTAACAGAAATTTTGTATCGCTGTTTAATGGAACCTTAGATCCTTTATCCTAAATAAAACAAAATAAAAGAAATTGGGCTGGCATAATAATTTATTCATCATCATAATTGCGATGAATACCGGTTTTTTTAGTAATTATCATAAGTATTTGTCGAGTGCTGAGGGAGCGCCTCCAGTTATTGATTCATTTATTTGAATCACCTAGAGGTGATAGACATTAAAATTACAATATGAAATGTAATAGTTTTCTTTAGTTAGTAGCGCTTATGCTACACTTATTACAGGTTACATAAAAAACAGTAAATCCAGGATTTAACACAGAAAAGAATAAAAGTAGTTAATGCCATATATGCCACCATTATAAATTTTTGCAATTTGTAATACTTATTTTTATATGAGTACCTAACCCAAGTGCGAGGATTTAACAAAACAATAACAAAAACCTTATATTTTTGGCCTATCAATACATAATTGTATTGTATTGTGTTTTGGAAGTTCACTTTTTGCCGGCTACTATCCTAACATTTTTCTTCTTTTTTCTGGCCTTCGTCGACCAGTAGACTATTGTAGGCTTCAAACTCTTCCATTCCCTTTTACTTTGAGCAGTAAATGTCAAGTTGGTGCCCTGATCTTTTTGATGTGATTCTTTCATGTTATTTGTGGCCGTTTCACCGGTCTTTGCATCCCCCATAGTCTAACTCCGAACAAAACATCTAATCCTTACTTTAACCATACCTTATTTTGAGGGCGAGAAATCCTCGCCGACAATAGAACTACTCCAAGGTAATAAAATCAAGTCATATGGCGCAGAATTATGCGAGTCAAGCGCGCTCTCTGTTACATACAAATTAACGCATCATGTCTAATGACGCGATCATAAAATTATGACGTCATAGACGAGCGTTTACTTCCACTCTATATTAATAAATAAATTTCTTTATTCAGACAACTTTTAGTCTATTTTGTTAGTTAACTTAGGGCTTGGGGGTTAGTACTTAATGTTCTTTGATGTTGGGTACCTATACGTCAGAGCACAATCAAATTTGGTGTATACCATATTCAGGATATCACATTCATGTGATATCCTATAGAAGCTTTTAAATGATTTGCACCAAAAATTTACATGCCTCAAAGACCCAGGTTTATGGAAATAAAGATTATTCAAAGACTCCAGTGCGTAAAAGGAACAGTTTTGTGAGAATGCGAAAGTTTGGATGGACCTATAATTATGATTGTTTATTCTTCACGGTCAAAACTCCTGAACTGATCGGGGTAAAATTTTCCATAGATGTAAGTCTGGACCTGGAAGAATACACAGGCTACTTTTCTCCATAAATCTGTTCCCATGGCATAAAAATACTACAATTAGATGAATGGTTCCCGTTTCAACGCGAGACGATACGTAGCGAATTTGTTTGACGGCCTCAATGTATCTTAACTTAAAATATTGAATCTATAGGCTACTTTTAATCCCGGAAACAACGCGTGCAAAGCCACGGACAGGAGCAAGTGATAAAATAAATGTTTTGTAAATTGTTATATATTTTCGAGCACATCGCCTGCCACCGCCCGTCTGCAACCTCCAAACAACCCACTCATGCTTTTAATTAATTACACGTCGTCAGCATTATTCTCGCGACGTAATTACATCCGCGATACCGAGGTGGCAGCACTGGCCCAGTGATAAACTGAGAATAACCAGTGATGAAGTGAGAATAACTTGTGATATAGTGAGAATAACCAGTGATATAGTGAAGCAGGTAGTGTTATAGGGAGACTTAACTAGCTTGAGAAAATCTAGTGCGCTTATATAAGCTTAGTGCTTAAGTTAGTATGAACGTGGGCTATTTTGCTGGCTAAGTTATGAATGAACCTGAGAGATGGTTTGTGACACAGAAAGCAAAAACGTTTTACCTACTTTTAGAACATAATATATCAAACTTTTTGCATATCAGAATAGGTTTTAAAATGATATTTAAATACTTAAATTAGGATAATACTGTGAAGTCCGGATTGACGCCCTATTAAGATGCACGTATCTTTCTCAGGGCGTCAATCCAAGTGTAAAAACCAACTCCTTACAGCAATAAGGTATTGATAGATTTCATAAATGTACTTTGAAAATTTGATCAAAGTACACTAAGCTAAATAATAAAACTATTAATACTTGATTGCGATTTTCAGAAGTAAGTTTTTTTGGTAGCACGCTGCATGCTACTAGTATAATAAATTCTAATGAAGTAAGGGTGGTCGGCACACACCTTTCACATCTGAGCCGACCATCTTTACTTCATTTCAACTTTATTAGCATGCAGCGTGCATCGGGCCAAGGTCCGCCTGCAACTGCAGGTGGTTGCGGGTTCGTTTCCCGCCTTGGGCCTTGGAAATTTTTGTACGATTCGGAAATATGTGTATCGGGTGTCCTGGGTGTTAATTATGTATAATAAAAGTTATCTATGTTCGTAATTATATTGTAATAAGTCATACTACAAGTAATCCTAATACAAGTACAAGTAATCAGTCATCTAGTAACCATCACCCCCAAAAAAACTCAATCTCTGCTTACCTTGAGGCTAGATGACACTGTCTATATTGTCCAGCATTATTTATTATTGTATGTACCCTCGAACCATATATTTATAAAACAGCTGTCTCACTACCCTATGTAATGCAATTTTAAGCAACATTAAATTCCCATTAAGGAGTTCTACAAGCAGCCGTTTTATTACTTAGTAACGGTTCTGATACGTTTTACGAGCGCCAGTAATTGTTGAATCGTAAATCTCAGTCTGGATAATCGATTATAATTTAATCTAGCAGGTAAATCGATTAGAAGATTTATTTTCACAATTGTTTTTAATAGTTTTTTAGATATCCTTTTAACTGGCCAACTACACTATGTAGTTGGTCTTAGACCCATGGGGAAGGGTTCCGTACCCAAAAGTTGCAATCTTTTTGCACATAGGTTTCAAAAGTCAATAACTTTATTTCTTTAGGCTTACAAAATAAGCACTTAGACAAGTCAAATTTTATACATAAACAGCTTAATAAATAGCAATTATTATCAAATAAGAAACAAATTGTTATTGATTTTGTTCGCTTAAATTTTTTGTCCACTAGTGGAAGAAGCGAAAAATAAACCACTAGTAAGTTTGTATAATACTTAAAATGTAATACAATATTATTTATGTTTATGAGAACACTGCCAAAATTCAGACGACTGTTTTATAGCGCCTCAGACAATTTATAATACTACGATTTTAGTAAATACTAAATTCACTTATAACATTTTATTGTTTGAGGTAATAGTCTTAGCCAACCACATACGTGTAAAATACTTTTGGGGGTAAAAAACCTTTTAGTAAGAAAAAGGCTATTGCTTTCCATCCCTACAAGTCTATACAATTCTCATAACAAATTCCAGCTAGAACTGGACCTTTATGGCCTATACTACGGAGGCCAATACAATAGCCACTTCAGCACACGCCTGTAATCCACGCAATAACAACCTAAATCGCTCTTAGCCTCCGTTTTAGCAATATAAAGCATTGCTTTGCTTTCAAGATATAAAACTGCAGCGGCCAACGGAACGTTTGTGGAATAGTGTAGCTGCAAAACAGTAGGGCAACTTCAAATCTTTTTGTACCTACTATTTTACCCAATACAGCATAAACTATTTATTAATATTTTTATTATAAATTATTTATTATTTATAGTAGACCTGGTCATTTCACTGCTGGGAAAATTACTTTTAGAATCGTTGAATGAAAAAACTCGTAGACAACGTGTGCGGTAGAACTGAGATATTTATAGTTTCAACCTTTACACTTTTGTTCTCCTATATCTGTAGTTTCTTTCATCTAAGTAGAAGACCAAAATGTGTTATTCTGTGATGATACCATTGTCACAGTAAAGCGATAATTTAATCAGAATTTGAGGAGCCCAGCTGTATGAAGTTGTGTTACCGTAGGTGAACTCTACTATGCCATCATTTTACGAGGCTCTGAGAAACGGTACCGCCGTTAAAAGAGTCTAAGACGCGGTCCAATAAAATAATGTGCTTTTTAGGGTTCCGTACCCAAATGGTAAAAACGGAACTCTATTACTAAGACTTCGCTGTCCGTCTGTCCGTCTGTCACCAGGCTGTATCTCGTGAACCGTGATAGTTAGACAGTTGAAATTTTCACAGATGATGTATTTCGGTTGCTGCTATAACAACAAATACTAAAAAACAGAATAATATAAATATTAAAGGGGGCTCCCATACAACAAACGTGATTTTTTTGCCGTTTTTATAGATAATAGTACGGAACCCTTCGTGCGCGAGTTCAACTTGCACTTGGCCGGTTTTATTGCACTTGCACGAGTAATTCTGAGCAATTTTTATGTTTTCATATGGATTATATTTATTTTATTTTTCGTAAGAAACTGATAGTTTTTTTTAAGCCCCCGTCACACTCAGGGTTTACGTGTGTTCTTTCCTAGTAACTATATTACCCTGTTCTGAAATTTTGTCCATTTATTTTAGGGCCATTGTTGCTTGAAGAGCCGTGTGGTCTGGTAGGGTGGAATTGTATGGTTTTGATTTAATGTTTTTAGTTTTTCTAAGACTTGATAGTCATCCATCATCCGCAAGAAAACCGCCTCGCTGCTGCGCAGAACATGGGGCAGTACCAACACCATCCTACAGGTTGTAGGCAGCAAGTTCACTTTGCCCATCATGCAGTCTTTCAACAGGGTCCTAACTGTTTAGAATCCTCAAGTTGGGATTCTGTTGAATGACTGCTTAACCCTAATGATTTGGTAATTTGTCTATTTTTTTCTTTTTAATGTTTGTTCTTGATGTATTTTTGTGTAACTGATGGACTCTCGTATGTCTGAATAAAGAAACTTTTTATTTATTTTTTATTTATAGTCAGTGTTCCTAGACCATTATCATCATTACCAACCCACATGCGCCCATTGCTAAACATAGCCCTACCTCTTACGACGCCACAAATGACGGTTTTGAGCCGCCTCCGTTCATCTTGTTCCTATATATGTTTGGAGAAAGTAGACACAGCTGGTTTCTTTATTCATGTTCCTAAAAAAGGTTTCTGGAATTATGTAACTTCTTCTCCTTTTTTGTGAATAAAATTTTGTAAATTGTCATTCTGTATTTGAGGCAACTTGTGAACTTCGTGTGAAAAGGTACTTACGTATCTACTCTTGAATATTGTCACCAATTTCCCGGTGTCAAAGCTAATCCAGCTAAGCCCCCAAATTCCCACCCCCCAATTTATTCCGTACATAGATGGAACTCAATTTGTCTTGTGTATGGTTACACTGGAAAAAGATAATTGCTAATATTCATTCTTTTCTTCGTTCAGATTAAGGAAATCCTGCTAATTTATGAGGTGTGTATCATAGCGGCTTCCAGAATTTGCTAGTTTGATTCCTAAGTCCATGAATTGATAGATAGATAATTATTTATTGTACCACAGAAAACAGTACAGAAATAAATGCTACAAGTAGACGAAGTACAAAGGCGGCCTTATCGCTATGAGCGATCTCATCCAGGCAACCCTAGGATAAACTGGACATGTAAGAACAAAAAAGACTGTAGCACTCGAAAAAATAAAAATATAAAAAAAATACTTAGGTACACTACATACCCTACGAAACTTACAAATTTTTTAATAAACTTGCATAAACATAAAAATAAGAACGATATGTAATGCTGATGAAGCAATAGAGAGAGATTTAGCACGTCTGATGTCCAGGGACGGGCATTCCATAGACGGGAAGCTTGTACAGTGAAAAATTTGTCGTAAAAAGTTGTAGTGTGGGCAGGGACTTTTTAGGATGAGGGTTAGGTGAACTGGTTTTTTTTTACCAAAGAGTTTTTCGCCAAGTTTAGGATCCTCCTTAAATCCTCCTCAAGCATCAAGTTTAGTCTCAAATTACCTACTTACTGTTAGTAACAAGTAAACGATAGATAAACTTGTGTCAGCACGTATTCCCCGCGGGACGCGGCGGTCGACCTCTGAAGTCAATTTGTTCTTAATAAATCTTCTCTCGGTTAAGGTGTACCTGACCTTGTTAGTTTATCTTGTATACCTAAAAGAATAGAATTTTTGTTAATATCATGCAAATATTATTTCAATTTCTTTTTAGACATAGGCAAATTTTCTTAGATACATGTAGCTTGGTGATTATTTTAAAATGTTTGACTTTTGATATATTTAAGAAGGTTCTCGATTTGGCATGTGACTATTATTAAATCCAAGAAGCTCGATATACTATAGCATAGAATGTCCACTGATAATTAATAAATCCGAGGTACAAAAAACAATAAATAATTAATCTATTGTGTGAATCTACATATAAATAAACTTCTTTGAACTTAAAAGTCCATAAATCAATGAAAACGTTCGTGGTTCATGTTTATGCAAACTTCACGAACTAAATCTTGCTTTAAAAAATATTATCATCACCATCAGCATATATCAGTCCACAGCTGGACATAGGCCTCCCCCAATGAGCACCATCAGTCACCATTCGATTTTTAAAGGCACCACTAGATTTTAATTCGGTTCAGTTCTGTAGGTGCCATAGGCAAACAAACAGAACCGCCCGAAGTCTGCAGCCAGCAAGTGAAAACCCAACTTTAGGGTCCGGGTGTAACAGTTTATCTGAGATCAAACTCCGCCCATTTAACGGGCAGTAAGTTAGCGATTGTTCCTTTAATCTGGCGGTGATTAGTGACGCACTTCCGCAAAGGGCTTGTTTGTTACAGAACTACTGGGAATGAGCGTAACTGTAGGTAGGTACATGCCTAAATACCTGTAGGAACCTATACCTCATACTAAGTAAATAAATTATACTGAACAATCCGGGTGTTCAAAGACCAGAGTACCTGGAGCAAATACCTGCAGAACGTACAAATATTTGTCCCAAGGCGGGAATCGAACCCGCAACTTTCTGCCTCGCAGGCGAACCTTCTCCCACTCCGCCAAAGAGGTCGTATTGCGGATAGTTCGATTAGTCAGCACCTGTCAAGCTCATAACAACTATTCTAGCCGATATTTTATTTGAGAGAGAGAATGATAAATGATAAATGACTTCTATTGATTCCCAATAGATAATAATAAAAATATTACAAATATTCATAACGGATGTAAGCGGGCTAACAACGAACCTTATTTGTGTTGGATGTCCGTAATGAATTCATCATACTACGGGAACCTCTATTTATTATTACTACTAACAAAAAAACACATGATACAGGACCAATAGCAAGCGAATTAGCAAGCTTAAAAAGTGGTTATGTCCAAAAGTGGGTCGGCTGATGATGTTGATTAATCAAATTTAATGCACAAAACAATGAAAATTTTAACCCTTAAGGGACCTAAAGTTTATTTATGGTATTCATGATTCGTAATTAACCCGCTTACATCTGTAATGAATTCGTCGATCTATTTATTGTAATTGTAATCAGTAGGTAATGTGTAGGGGTTCGCCTAATTGGTTCGCTAGTACCATGGCATTCTTCCAGTTTCACCTCACCTACCAGCCGGCATCCGTTCAACTGTCAAAACCGAATTCCGCCATTTCGGTTGTCAGTTTGATGACTGATGACAGTTTGGATAGCAATGATACATACGAGATGATGTACTGTAGGCCATGGTCGAATATAAAGGGTTATACACTACAGTATTTAATATTAGAAGTTCATTAACAACAAAATGGCGTCGTAGTATGCCCCCATACTACGACGCCATTTTGTGAAAAGGATAGGCATAGGATTTCGAGTTCATAGGAGCGAGACAGGGCAGAGCAACGCAAGCCAAAAAATCAAGTTTTTGTTTATTATCTATTAATTAAGACATTATTTGAAGAAAAAAAACGCAACATATAAAACGTTCTATAAACTTAAATCAAAAATTAAAATTATTTTTAAGAATCGTGTTTTCCAAACATATGACGGATAGAATACGTCCTGAACCTTACCATACATAAATTTCTAAGTTAAAAATTCAGTAGTTTGGAAGATATGGACATCCGGCCGAGGTGATTTGAGGTAGTATAGGCCCTTAAACCAAAGTTTTAGAGTTACGATAAAGGTAAAGGATAAAGGGATCTACCTACGTCTGTAGCAATTTGCTACGCGTTGTAACCTTTTGCTACGAGTCGTAGCTAATGTCTACAGCGCCTACGTCGTAGCATTTGTTACGCACGATAAGCATTATTTATACAAAGATGAAGGCAAGAAGAGGGTTAGGATAGAACACATATTTTTTCTACATATACCACTTTTTGCTAAATGGTCAAAAACAGAAAAGAGTCGAAACATTGACCAGTAAGAGTACTCCCTCATCTCGGAAGTAACTGGTACCTGTAGTGTTTTTATACTTGACAAAAGTTCGAAACACTCGGCGTGCAAGTCACACTCGCACTTGACGGATCTTGTTTTATGTAGTTATTAAGGGTATAAGTTGGCTATCAGATAAGTAGTTTATATCGTTCTTGTTTTAAGAAGTCAGATAAGGGATAAAATAAGAAGTCATTAACGTTTCTCACTTAAAAAATCAAAAGGTTTCTCATGTTAAAGTCATAATGGAAGGATGAAATAAATGTTTTTCCTTAAAATGTATCCATCTCCAACAATCACCACATTACCCTGTGTTCTAATTAGCATACATTCGCCCTTTGTGCTCGGAACAAAAGCGAGTACTCGAATTGTAGAATTCATCGCAAGTTTTGTTCTAATATTCACACTGCGCTCCAGATTTATTTATAACAGTGTCTTGCTGTGTTTTAAGTACAAAGCGGATGGAGAAGCTTTGGCGGGAATCGCAAAGATTTCAAAGACAATGGCAGTTTTTAGATTTGTCAGGTCAGTGGCGGCATAATGTTTAAAAGCATTGCTCATTGCCGGGGCCGCGCCGGTAAGTTGAAAAACATGTCACACAAATATTATAAATGCGAAAGTTTAGGTGATTGCGTATTTAGATGGATATTTTGTTACTTCGTCACGCCAGAACTATTGAACGGATCGGGCTACATTTAGTATAGAAGTAGGTCTAGACCTGAAATAACAGTCCTTTTAATATCAGTACTTTTATCCCCTAAATAAGTTCTAATAGAATAGAAAAATCCAAAAACATAATAATTATTCATAAAACAACAATTATATTTGTCGGAGTTAAAACCTTCTTAGATACTCTGCACCGCACCTATTCTATTCTATGCGAATCTCAAGCGCCTGCTATTGGCCCTGTATCATGTGTTTTTTTGTTAGTCTCTTTTGACGCTAGAACATTTCGAAAAGAATAACATTGAAGAATAAATGTAGAAAAACAGCTAAGTGCCTAGTTTAGTTTCGGTAGCAGATTGTTACAAGAAGGTTTTAGAATCCATGTAAAAGCGGTCTCGCGATTCGTGTAATCAGAGGCCCTAGGCTTGGGTCTGTGTTTTAGAGCTGTATTACTATCTGGCATTACCTAAATAACATGAACCTACTCCGTTATATTTATGTTGACTTGGAATGACGTATCGATATACTTTTATCTAGGAAACAATGTATGCAAAGCCCCAGCATCTAGTTATTTCATATATTTAGCTTCCCCAAACCTCCATTGAAAACTTTCAAAAATCCGCTTCAGCTTGGATCTCGCTGTCTACGAGAAATTAACCCTTTAAGATCTCGAGAATATGGTAATAAGGTAATCAGCGTGTAATTGAGCTTGCAGCCAGAAGGCTTTGAGTAATACATAAATTACCAATGGAATTAATTATTATTTAAAATTATCGCATGCATGGTTTGAACTTTTCAATAAAAAAAAAAGTGATATCATCCTTAGTAATTTGTAAACTAGTTTTTCTCAGATGGCAAACTAGTTACAAATAAGAGTTTTTGTAAATGAAGTATCCCTTTGTTTGAACACAATCTCGCCTGATGGTGAGTGCCGATTTGGCCGACGTTGTATCACAAGGAAAGTCTAGAATTTACTTTTGTCTATAGGAAACACTTGAGTGGTTTTTTTCACTTCAAGCAATAATTTAGTAGGAATATATAGAAATTTAGAATAAACTTTCGAAAAAGCGCGCTTGAAGCAGCAACTATAAATTAAATACATCAGAAATAATCATGGTAAGACAAACAATTTGAACCTCTGAAGGATCAAACTTATAATTTTATTGAAAGACCTCTTATAAACACAGCCTACTTTTTAGCCGATCGTGAACGTGCAAATCCACGGGATGAAGTTATTCGTAACTCGGTAAAGTAATTAGTAAACCGTCAGAACTTCCTGAGACACATAAATAAATACAACATGGCGCAGAGTGTGTTGGGAATCGTAATGTACGAAACACCTTGTGGCTTGGGGGAGCGCTTGAACTTAATTTCCTACTGAAGATCAAACGTAACATAATAAATAATAATCATTCAAACTCTGAATCATAATGCTATACGTATTTGCAACCGTATAAGACATTTTGAAACGTTGAATATTCCGTATCATTTTTTATACCTCGTTAAGGGGCCAACGACGTCGCGTCGGATGAATTGCACATAAAAACGTATCTAATACCAAAATGATTTATTTATCTAGGTCCCTGGTTGGTTTGTTTTTCAAATAGCATTTTGCATATTTTTACGGCGAAAATGACATGTTTTCGTCCTATTTGTTTTGTATTATAAACAACAATATCTTAACGTTTTGCTCGATAAAGAACATAGCTTGTATAATTGTCTAGTTATAAAATAACAAGACTATGTGGAAAATAAAAAAGTCTCTCAATTCAAACTTCTATATAAATTGGGTGTACAACTGTACAATGCTTTCAAATCAATACATAAATACTAACGCTGCCTTTCCACCAGAGATGTGCTACATTGCTATATTTCCAGCCGTCCAATAGGATCGCTCCATTATCGCGTCAGTTTCAAAGATGACAAAAATTACGCGATAAAGAAGTGATCCTATTGGTCGGCTGGAAACATAGCAACGTAGCACATCTCTGGTAGAATAGCAGCCGTAGTCTTGATCAACGATCTCGTTGTCCTTTCGATAGAAGCCACTGACTCCTTTATAAATAGCGATGAGCGCTGCCAAAATAAACGGATGCGTGGCGTGCATGTGTACCTACCTGTATGGATAAACAGCGCGCTCAGGTGTGGCGCCGAAATTATAACTGTAATGAATCTGGGAGTAAATCTTTTAGCCTCGCATTGAATACAGGGCATTCAGTGGACAGCGAGAGCAGTGCGGATTATTAATTTTATTAAATTTTAATGCATTTTTCCCGCATCGCACGGCATTTCAATTGTTTCTGGGAATTTTCGGAATGATCCAAATGCTGTGGAAAATTACAAGCAGGTAATGTACGTATCTTAATTTTATTTGATTCTCCATCGTTTGGAAATCCGAATTTAATCTTATATTCTTTAAACTTTTAGATATTTTTTTAAAGAGGGCGATATACATATGACACCATTTTGTGATAAGGATCGGCATAGGATTTTGCGTTTATAGGAGTGGGACAAAGCAGAGGGGCGTAGGCGTAAAAATCAGGTTTTTATTGATCATCTCTTAAAAAAAGGTTCCCTTGGTATTCTATTATTTAATACGGTGATGACAATAAAAAAATCTTGTGATGTGCCTAGAAGAAAAACGGTATTAGGAAAACTGATGATAAACTAATTATAACTGATATGTAAAATAGTTTTTTTTTCTTTGTTGAAAGGGTTCTGCCATGTATCCCATATCTATGGGAATGAAGTAATTAATATATATTAAGTATTTATTTCGAAGCTTTTTCAATAAAGATAACGGAGAAAATAGGTTTTGACGTAACCCAATCACGTCAGTTCACAAACATCCACGCCTTAACAAGACGTCGCACCTAGGTACATACTTTTTTTCATATAACGGTTCCCAAAAAAGCTGATATTGAAGATCACGGCGCGATTTTTAGACAGGTAGGTTGGTACTACTCAAGTACCAACCTACCTACTTATCTAAAAATCGCGCACGTTATTTTTATGAAAACATATTTCTTTCAAATTACGACACAAATACCGACATAACTAGCATTGTGTAATGTCTCGGTCTCGCCATTTGATTAAATTTCCTCGCTAAAGGAAAAGAGAGTTATATTGTTATATTTAACCTGTTATTAATAAAATGAGCTTTATCTTATATCGACGCAAAATTTTAAATAGTTTAGTGCTCTTTTGTCTAGGAGTGAAGGATTCACATATAATTTATTAAATTTGCATGATATGAGGTGGAAAACTGCTGAATGTAGAGGACCTTTGGGTAGACCTAATATGTCCAAAAGTGGATGCCGTTTGGCTGAGAAAATTATGTTCATACACGGTGGATATGAAATGGAAAATAAATCAGCTTAGTATAAAATCATTTTCGTAATATCAACCAATATATGTAGAGTTTTCCAGTTTTAAGCCCTAGTTTAATCGAGTCTAATTTTTTTATCGATAAGCAGCCGAGATAAAGACAATCACTCCCTCATCGCGCATTCAACTAATGAGATATCTTTTAACAAGTCGAGTGAAATCTCTTTGTTTTGGTTCGTAGTTTTACTTTTTGTTGTTTTTACAAAGTCTCTCTTAGGATTAATTCCAGAAAAAATACTGGCCTATTTGTGGACCTAATTTAAAGTTTTTTGGGCAAGATTTTCAGTAACGACATCTACAATGGATATCTACTTAATTCACTTTTATTAATTTATTATATTTCGTTCTAAACAGTAAAAGAAAATTGTATACACCTTGAAATAGCCGACTTCCTAAACACCAGGTTATAAAACAAACAAGGGGTTGGAAATAAAAAATAAACATTTTGTGTAAAGAGAGCCGGCTCTCAAATATTTATCGCAGCCGTGACTTTAGACGAAATGGGGAATAACCGCAGAGCCTAAATCAACGGCGCCTTTTTATGTGTAAGCCGGCGGCCTCAATGCCCTCACTCAAGCTTCTTCTCTACTTAACAATAAATTAGTTACAGTTTTTTATTTTTTTATTTTAACTACATAGCAAATGGCTTAGTCGCTGAACGCCCGCTAGAATAGGTACTTATATACAATAGCCCTATATAATATAACAATAATATTTTAGTTACTAATTAAAATCATTGGCACCAGCTACATGGTGAAGTGCAGTCGCTTGAATTATGAATCCTATAAAGGTTATCGCAGATCAAAGGCGCACCGCTACTTTACAGCACAAAAATCGGCATTCAATTATGGAATTTACCTCTGAACGTTTAGATACATTTCAGATTGACCGCAGCTTGCAGGCTCTCATTTGAAGCTTGTGGATTAATGTGCGCAAAGCCTTACTCCACATTTATTTACGTAGATATGTCGTTGCGGAGTGTCGCCGGGATATGACTGAACTGGAATAAAGAACTTTGACTAATGCACTGGATTTAGGCCTGGGTTGTAGGCACTGGAACAGATTTATCTCAATTGTTTTAGTACCTTCTACGTTTTTAAATAACAAACAGTAAGGCTGCTCCAAAAACAACAGCAAGGCTGCTCCAAAAACAACAGCAAGGCTGCTCCTTCGATAGAAGTTTTGTTGGCAGTAAAGTAAAGTTAATTAAGATAAAATAAGTTTCGGTTCTTAGCGTCAGCAATTGCAATGACCTAATCTAGATAGGTATCTCTAGATCAATTTTAGCTCTACAGATACAACGAATATTTAACTTACACCCTTCAATGAGTTCCTGAGTGTGGATGTACCTTTACATTTGAAAACCGTGTAAAGTCAAGCAAAAAATAGGCTCACCGTAATACTGTTTACGCACGTCGTGTTTTTATTTGAGCACGAGTAATTTTCTTCTTCGTTATAAAAAACTTTGAAGGTGACAGCCAAGAACGGCTTCGGGTAATACCCTTTCTGCCTAAAGGTACCATCTACCTACGGTACATCAGTACCTTTCTAAAGAACAACAAATTATATACATATATTATTTTTGTAATGCATAGCGAGCTCTCGGAGCTGATTCGCATTTATAGTTTTCGTAACATAGATAATATTGATAACATTTCAGTAACAGTATAATATCAAATCAAAGATAGTATAAAATGCCCCCTGGCGCTAGCGTTCATTCTAAGAGTCTTATATCCAACAGTGGACAGCAGGTGATGATAACATCATATGATATATTATCTTTGTTTTAGTTAGATAAATATAACGAAAATTCGAAAAATAATGATTGCAAAATTATAAAAATCGTCGAAATAATAAAATACTCATTTTATTTGCCGAAGACCTTTAATATTCATGTACAGTCCATCCCAAGGTCGCCTGGAAAAGATCGCTCATAGCGATAAGGCCGCCTTTGTACTTCTTCTCATAGCTTTCATTTCTGTACTGTTTTCTGTGTTTGTGTGGTACAATAAAGAATTATCTATCTAATATTTTAAGGAAAAAAACACGTTTCACCTTTAATTCGCAGTTTATTCCTAGATAAGAAGCATGTTGTTGATCCAATTGGGAAGAGCTACTTTCTCCCACACGTGGGAGGTGCGTAGGCGCACACCATTCGGTTACGGCGATGATCAAACTACTGAAACTGCGTCAAACCTTACCATGATCACAACATCATCAACCTGAACAATTTGGCACTCTATTTTATATCTCACGCTTGTTTAAAATGACAGAGCTAATAAAATTGATTTATCGCAAATTTTACAGAGACCAATTTCTAACTAAAGTAAAAAAGTCCCAATTTTAGAAATTAAACATTTCGATTTAGTTTTTGAACAACAAGTCGTATTATTCTTGTTAAAATTAATCGATATTATAATTAAAATCTATCGGTCTAATAATGGATCTTAATCAATCATTGGTAGGTGTGGTATGGTGGTCGGTCAGTGACACATCACTATGGCATCCCTCGGCCAACCAGCATCGACCTACCAATAGACGAATGGAATAATCCGTGCAGTAGCTAAAGTTCACCTGCAAATAATGATTATGTATTTAATCGACGTTATTTTTACCTACACAATATATTTATTAGCTGAAGTCCATTTCCATGCTTTTACAAATAAAAGTAACTATGTGCAACCTGTTTGAGCTGTGGATTGTCTGTCGGCGCAACGATTTGTACATAAGCCATGTATAGAAAACATCTTCAGTAAGATTAATTTTTGAGAAAGAATTTGGCTACTCGATCTTGACCCATGCCAAAAATAACGACTTGGTAATGGGTTAAAAAACGTACGAATAAAAAGTAAATAAGGTCAGCAAATACGGTCAAGTGCGTGTAGTACACAAGAATGCTGCCAAAATATTTATTTGTACTCCTCAAAGTATATACTATACCTAGTACCTAGTACGTGCATGTGTTTTACGGATATAAATATTTTTGCATACCTACTCTTAAGGATTCTTGAACGTTCTTTTTGTGATTTGTCCGTTTACTTACCTTTAGAGAAATAAATACGATAGAAAGACATTTATTTAAAACTAGCGGTCCGCCTCGGCTTCGCACGGGTATATTTTACCGCCTATGTTCATAAGAGATAATGTAGGATTTTAATGTGAAAGAATTTTTCATATTGGTCCAGTAGTTTTGGAGCCTATTCAATTCAAACAAACAAACAAATAAATATTTCCTCTTTATAATATTCGTGTAGACAACAATACAATACAAACAAGACACACCTAAAGAATACATGCATGAAGTAGTTATAATAGGGCCCTGACTCAGCTGCTCATGCTAGCTAAGGTCCCGTAAGAGCTAAACGCTGGTCTTCCAATAAAGCTTAGGAACCTACGTAATGGCTACAACTAAAAGTATGAATGAATTAGACTCATTGTTTTGAAAAACAAAATGTTTACCTTGCTTTCTCATAAAATAACAACACAAAAGATGTTCACTTCTTTGGTTTCCATTGGCTTTCTTTCGTTCTCTTACTTTGAAATAATTTTAGTCAGTAAATACAATTATTTTTGCCTGATATTTGAACTTTACTGTGAAAAATACGTCAGCTGTTACCGCTTAGTCAAACGCGTTGCATTAAAATCAAAATTGATCAATTAACTACTAACTAGGTATATAATTTGTTGACATATCAATGTTGATGATATGATTGTGATGTTCAGACGTCACACATTTTTGACAATGGTTTTTCGACACTCCGTCGACCACCCAGACTTAATCCCACTCTTACACACGTGACACTAGCCTGCGATCAGGAAACCGCGCGCCAATCACTGAAAACACCACAAAGCTGTCCAATGACCTTTCCATCCAAAACTGTGACGGGCAGAAAATAAATCACCAAGTACGCCCGGAATAGACTCCCGCGCAACTGGCTCAGGGATCGAGTATCGTCAGTCTTCTCTCGCGCGTGTTGCCGCGCGCCCAAACTGTGATAAATCTAGTCCATAAAATAGTGCTGGCCACCATGACAAGTAATTTCTAACCCCTGTGTGAGGATCCAAGTGTGTTTTTGTTTGTGGCAATAATCGTGTAAGTACAGCTTTTTGTATGTCTAACAAAGGGATCTGGCAGATTGACAAGTTTTTGGTGGATCTTGGTTATGGAGACCGGTCTGGTTTCGGGTTATTTTTGCGTTCAAAGCATGGTTCTTGAGCATTTAATTTCTGCTCTTTTCGATTCTGAAAATATCCCTTGTGTTTCTAAAACAATAACTTGTTCCAGATACGCGCTACCAAATGCCACAAACGTTTTAAAACATCTAACAGTTTAATTATTATCTACTCCTTTATAAAGTTCCCCACAGTGTTATATTTCCAATACTAAATATTTATATAAACCTAACAATCACTTACAATTGGCTTGTGTGGCCCAAGTTGCGCAAAGACCAGCCAGCAGAGCACAATCCTTCCAAAATGTACAATGGACAAACTACATATTTTGTTTTGTAAAATGTGTTACTGTGTTCTTGTAACATTTATCAATTAAATTTTGTACTTTTCTTGTTTTGGGTTTGCTATTACAAACAAACTTCGTACAAATTTTCGGTTAAAACAGACATCAAAGCGTAATAAATACGTGCGAAATATTATTTCCATTGATTACGAATTCTCCGGAAACTGAACAGGAGTCAAAACACGCGTCATCTCGAAAAACGCTAATCATGTTGGAATCAGAGTTAAAAATAACGCATTTCCGCGTGACGTGACGCGAATAGACGCAAAATACGCACGTGGACCTACTGCGTCATAAAATGAAGAAAGAAAAACATTATCTTTAAATTTAATTCAAAGCACATAAGCATGCAGGTGGTCTATGCCAATAATAGATACGGTTATAATAAATACCTTCATTTTGGCGAAAGAAGAATTTATCTTGGAAATAACATAACCTCAATAAGAGTAAAGTAACGATGTATCATGATGGCTACAAGATACTACACACTTGTCTTGAAAATACCCACGTTTTAATCATCATGACAAGCAGAGAAACCATTTACAAACTAGGTTTATACAAAGAACAATATTCAAGGATTTTAATTTCGCGGAAATAAAATTTCAGTTTCCCTAATTATATTTAAACTTCAAAACTCTGGAAAACCAACTGCTTCGTGATTGACTTGTTCTGTTTATAAAGCACAAGATAAACAAGGAAGTGAGACCAAAAACTTTACAAATTCTGAATTAATTATCAACTCTCACAACTTTGAAAACAGTATTACGTGATCGACTCTGCAGTGATAAGCAGTTATTGTAAGAATCTTAATTAAATAAATAATTAAACTAAATAACGTCCAAAAAAAATGCTGGATAATCCACACAATATCATCTAGCCCCAACAAGCTAAGCAGAGCTTGTGTTATGATGAGTGACTGATATACCTAGCATAAATATATATTTTTTACTAAACATAGAAAATACCCTGAACAGTCGGAACAAAATATTTTCAGATTGGACAAACATTTGTCCCAAGGCGAAAATGGCAGGAATCGAACCCGCAACTTTCTACGTTGCAGGCAGACCGCCGCACCGCCGCGCCATATTAGTCGTCAATATGAAAAAACTATTTAAATTTTACTGATCTCATAAATTCCACTGTATCGCATCAAAAAAGGTGTTTCACTTCAGCCTTTATTTTTTACTGCAAAAAACAACATCAATATTTCACGTTTTATTTCCACATCCTTTTTGTAGTAAAACTGAATAATTTATTACAATATCATCAAGTGATGAAACCGCAACGCGAGGGTAAAACAACCAGATATTTAAATTGAAAAGCATTTTTGGTTTTTAATTAATTGTTGTTGGTGTTTTCTGAATAACTGGGATTGCATTCATTTTATAAATGATGAAATAAATAATCGGAGTGAAATTGCCAATTTAATTTAACCCTTTAATGGTTGGTTACTGAACTCTTCGTAAATTAATGAATTTTGAGAAATAATAAAACTCTGGAAATCGTGTTTTTCGGGATTTATTTCAGAAATTCATAGTTTTGCCATAAGTATGCATTATATTATATCGTCAAAATTCAGTAAAGTTCAGAATCTCATAAATATTGATTACGCTTTCTTCGTCATAAAGCAAGAAAATCACAGCTTGTATTAAGCCATACATCAAAACCTCAATTCCCTATCAAGCCACAGAGACACCCATCAAGCAAATAAATCTCCCCTACAATGGGAAAGCGAAAAATGAAATTGCAATAAACATGTCCGTAACGTTTGAATGTTACAGACAGACATGCTATGCTCCATAAAGTTTACATAGAGATATGTTCTGTTTACAATACTTTTATAAGCTTTTTGCGTCGGACATGTTTGTAGAAAAAAAACACTTGATCGGTTTTGTAGGCTTAGTTTCGTTTTGTACGGTCTCATATTTTATGATGATAAAAGTCAACAGTGCTTAAATAAAATACAGCATACACACGCATTTTGAAAAAACACTAACGCGGTACCAGTTTTCACAAAACTTCATGCATAAAATTTAACACACTAACTTCTTTTTTTGTTAACCAGCATAACTATTTCGAGAAATTACGTAAATATGAAAAATACTCATCTCATAACTACATAGAAAAATGATTCACGCAGCAACAAAGAAAAGTCACAAAAAATTATCTCCCTGCCAATTCTTAACAAATACTGACTCACAAAGACACAAAACCTAATTGCGAGTTACTTCATTAGTGTCACGCTCAAAATAAACACCCATTGTCTAGAAAGCTTTATTTCAAGGTAAAAAATACTGTATTTCCTGCTGCAAAGAGTCTTAACTTAATTTCTTCTAGAATGCCAGACTCCGCTATTTTTATCACGTATCTTAGGATACGGTGCGAACAGAATTAAACCAGTGAAATTCAGTAGTGTTGGGTTAAATGTATATACGGAGGGGGAATGTAGAACACTATTTTAGGCAAAGGTCGTGTAAAGGTACTAGACTTACTTATTGATTAAGATATTGAAAGTGTCAGCGTCTAGCACATAAATATCTAAAAACTTTTTTAAAGTTAAGCGACTCCCGTATTTTACTAAATACGGTCAAATCCTCCTTTCCATCAGGTGACATTTAGGTGGTCAGGTGAATAGTGGAAAATAGTCTGTAACATTCTTCCTCTTTGCCACTGATGAGCCACATTGTGAACCTCACTTGATTTGCAAAAGGCTTGCAAATCAGCTTACCCTTACCTTAGCTTAGCTTATAGATCAAAGAACATTGTGTGTGCAATTGTGAGCATCTTTGTTTCTATCGATGGACGTTCAATCCTGAAAGGTTATTGTTACTTGCAAGTTTAAACCTTAACAATATAGGCATAAAGACTCGTATTTTTTACAGACGAGTCTATATCCACGCTGATAAACAAACCTACTTCGACTTTGTCGTGACTTTACGAGCGCAGCTCTAACAAATGGCCTTTCTACTTTTTCTCATCCAACTTTTAAGAAACTCCTGCGACTGGATAAACCAGGTTTTTCTTATGTCACTGCTCTTTAGAAGCATTTACTTTACTTCAATTGTTGTATTTATTGTGTCCTACATTTCTTTTGAAACGGTTTTCATAGGGCGCCAGCTAACTTTTCAATCACTTAGCAAGACCTATTTGTATGCTTCATTACATTTGTTTCTTGGATATTGCATAATTTCTGGGCGAAAATAGCAAAAATATCAAACAGAAAAATTAAATTACAGACATATTACAGTTTTAGAATTGTTGTGTCTACCTAAAGTAAATACACACCTACAGTAAAAAGTAATACCTTCCTTCAGTAACTAGTAAAATCGTAAAAATTTTATATCCAAAACTTGCAAAAAGTTACGCCTTTCAAATACTACAATTTCACTGAAAATAGTTTATCGCCCAGAATATGGAGCAAAGTTCACATGAATTTAACTGCACATTATTCATTTTATAGTTAGGCCACAAAATCCTTATTTATGTGCTGCTTTTCCGATATTATTGCTGAGTAAAATGATTTTCAAACTGCTAAATTCCAGTGGACATAAAATAAGATGCAAAAGTAAAAAGTTTTACTCTTTGAAGTCTCTACGCTGCGCTTACGCCAATTAGTATCTTTTTGCGTATTAAATAAAGTTATATTTTGAATCAAACTGCACGAAACGTCGCGTCTCGGTTTGAGCTGACTCTTACCTCTATCTGACGTAAAACTAATAGTGGCTCGTACCAATACAGGGAAACAGTTGTGTTGTTTTTAGTTTGAACTAGCTAGGTCTGAATTTCAAGGTGTCCTATCCAACCCTTCTTGTGTTGATTGCCCATAAAATGTGGCTAACAAACAACAAAAAGTTTTCGAAAAACACATTGCTCAGCTTCAAAAAACGTGCACGCCAGTAAAACAAAACAGTAGAAGTGAGGTGCAGCAAACTGCATCCCGGGGTAGGCCATAGTCAGAAAAGTCGCTTATCTTTGTCACTATTCTGTACATCTATGATAGAAGGCTTAGCGTTTTTAATGTAGCGTTAATGGGTTTGTCCTTAGCAAACTTGTCTGTACATTCATTATATACGATATAGGATTTTTCGTACTGTCTTTATAGGTGAAATAGGCACGTGTGCTAACGACTAAGCAAGCCAGGTTATGCACAGTCACTAACTGAGCCCCTCTCCCACAGATACGTGAACCCAAGCCAACATGGAGCAGTTCGAATCGCTGCTAACGTGCTGCGTCTGCCTCGACCGCTTCCGGAACCCTAAGCTGTTGCCATGCCAACACAGCTTCTGCATGGAGCCGTGCATGGACGGCCTGGTCGACTATGTGCGGCGGCAGGTGAGAATATAATGTTTTTACCAAACAAGTTCACATTTTTACAAACAATGAACATACCATATATTATCATATTTTTTTTAAGATTACGGGGTTAAACCTGGCCCAGACTAGCGCAGGGCCGAGGCGAATGGCATAAACATAGAGAGGCCTATGCCCAGCAGTGGGTCGAAAAGGGCTGATGATGATGATGATGACGGGGTAAAATGGTCTTCCCTTCAGGAAATTGGTCGATACCATTATTATTCCTGAAGGGAGTGGCCCCATGGCCACCATGGGTGTCTTTTAGATATACCACAGCAAAGTTATCATAGAAAATGTCAACATCAATATTAGTTAAATTGGAGAAGTTACAGAGTAGCTTACAACAAAAAAAAACTCTGCTATAATTCATAATCTTTATTCATTAACAATAGTAATATCGTATCTGAAATTTTATAAATAATTACATGCAGACCTTATTATAATAACAAACATGGCATGAAAAAAAAAAGCCAAAGCCAATATAGCCATTTACATAAATAAACATACATAATATGTATATGATGATGAAAGGGAATAAATAATTGGAAGTTTGATGTTTGGTGTACCGTTTATTCCTAATTTGTGACAGAGGGTAGACATTAGCATAAGCTAATGTATTGTAAATTAATTATTGTAGATATTGTCAAAATGTGCCTTAGAGCTAAAATGGAAATTTCCCTAACAAGGTTCCCAACTGCTCTGTATTGTGTTGTAATAGCTAATCGTTTAGAATTAATTTTCATTGTCAATTAATTGTTATGCCAATTCACAAAGCTATTATAGTTGTAGTGCTCATTTTAGAGACCTAGCAATTACTGGTTGTAACTTCATGTAGAAAATGATGTTATGCACTATGCGTAGCAAAAAAGCTTTGGGTTTTTGATTTAGCATCAGTAGTTTACGTAAAGCTCTGGTTTCCAGGTCAAATGTCCAGAATGCCGCGCGGAACACCGCATCCCTTACCAGGGAGTGCAAGGGTTCCCGACCAACGTCACCCTCCAACGGTTCCTCGAGCTCCACGCCAACATCGCCGGCGAGCTTCCGGACCCCACAGCCGGACAGATCATGGAGAGATGCAACGTCTGCTCGGAGAAGGCTTACTGCGCCCCCTGCGCGCACTGCGACAAGAAAGTCTGTGAGGACTGCAAGTCAGCCCACATGGAGGTCTTGCGCAGAGAAATACAAAGAATTAATAATCAAATACGCAGGGGAATGAATAGGCTTCAAGACATCCTCGCCGTCGTCGAACGCAATACCAATAACCTGCAAACAAATTGCGCAGCAGTCGGCGGAGAAGTCGACGAAATCCACAAAAGATTAGCTAAAGCCCTCAAAGATAGGACCGACTTCCTTAGGAATGAAGTCGACCGTTATCTAGCTACTGAACTTAGAAACCTCACACACCTCAAGGACAATCTTGAGCTAGAGTTAAGTAATATACAAAGTAATTGTGATCTCGCCGATAAATACATGAACGATGACATTGAATGGGATGACACAGAATTGGTTGATACCAAAGAAATCTTCCTCAAGACTGTTGAGTTCCTGAGAAACTTTGACTATGAAGCTGGAGATTACAATCGTAGAGTTAGATTTATAATGACACACGATCCCAATCAACTTGTCATGCACGTCGCAAGCTACGGTGAACTCAACATCAGTCAGCCCAACGCCTACTCTGGTGCAAGCAGCTTACAGCCAAGCCAAGGTCTAACGAGATCGAAGAGTGATCATCGTTTGGCAACACAGTTCCGACAGCAAGAAGAAGCTAAGGGATACACCGAAAACGATGAGCCTTTATTGGGTGGACGCAAGTTTGGGGAGCGTCGCCCTCCACCTCCCGAGAGGCACACGCGAGACTACGGCGCCACGGAAGACTACAGTGGCTACGAATCAGAACACAGACCCTCACGCCGGTTCCGTTCTCGTTTTGTTAGGAGTCACCAACAAGACAACGACTCAGACACAGAAACAACCAGCCGCACGGTAAAAGCTGAACAAAAAGAAAAAGAAAAAGAGAAAGTAGCGGACACTGAAGATGCCACTCGTGGTCCTCTCAGTGGAATATATCGGTTGAGTGACTGCACGCGTGTCATGCAAAGAATACTAGATGCCGACAGCGGTAAAAAAAAGGAGAAGAAAGAACCACCACCACCTCCTCCTAAGCCAGTTCAACCTGCGCCCCAGCCTCAGCGGCGCCCTCCGACACAAAGACAGGAGAGTGAAGACGAGATCAGTCGACTGAAGAGGCAGAACAAAGGAGCAGCGTCATCTCAAGAACCAGACCGCACAGCTCCGCGCGTGGAGGAAGAGCGAGCCGCTCTTAACCGTAAACCGCCCACACCAGCTCGGGAGGTGAGTTGGGAAGGCGACAAAGAGTGAACGAAACATTCAAGAAGCAGTACAACGTAGAACTTAGGACAATCACCGATACTAACAATGACAACGCGATAGTTTAACGGCATTCCACAAATACACTCCACTAAACATTTATATTCACACACATACACACAACACATAAAATATTATTTAGCTCTTGGTGTCCAAATCGAATTTCAATGTATTTCTCAGGCGTCCAGTGACGGTGAATCTGATGACGAATCTGTCACATCTCTGCAAAGAACACAGCGTAAAAATGCACCAGCACCTCAGAAACCTACCGTTCAAGGCAGAAGACCTTCCGCAACCGATACCGCCACTCCGCACCGTCCCGCTGCACGCGCGAACAGTACCGAATCTAGTGCATCAACCGAAAGTTCCGGCTCGGCGGTGAAACACACAGGTGCGATACTAACAATCGCCGAACTAATGGCCAAATACAGTCCACCGACAAAACCTGCAACTCGTTTATTGTCCGCAGGCAATGATAGGACACCACCGGTGACCACGAACGGGTCCACTGGAGGCGCTCAGCGCGTGCAGAGCCGTTTCATCGGTGGACAGCGTCCCGCGCCCGCGCCCGCCCCCGCCGAGCCGGCGCAGGCCTCCGACTCCAGCTCAGAGGAGGAGACTGACTCGTCGGAAGAGAGCGAAGAGGAGCCTGCGCCCGCGAGGAAGCCCGAGAGCCAGGCGATGGCCCGCAGTGACATCGGCCCGCTGCTCGCACGTAGCAACAACGCCCGCAGCGACGCGCATGACAACAAGCCGAAAGAAACACCAGCACCCGCTGCGTCTCGTTACCGGACGAGAAACTCCTCGCAAACGGAGGAGGATCCCGCCCCCAGATATGGCACGAGCAGCGCTTCCACCTACAATCGATACGGCAACAAACCGAGGGAGGAGGAGACAACGACGACTTCGTCATTGGACGACGAATCGAAGTACCCCACCGCTCGGTCGAGATACCTCGCCCTGAAAGAACGACGCAATCGTCTCGCTAGAAGCAAGAGCAGTCACACCGGTTTCGGTGCGGGAGACGACGACGATCAGGACGACCCCGTGTCTCCGACCACGGCCTCCCCGTCCGCGTACCTCGCGGCTCGATACGGCTCCGGCACCACCGGCTCGGAGTTGTCTCGCAGCCGATCATCGCACGCACTAAAGTCGAGAGAAAGCTCGCCCGAGCGGCCGGCGCCTGGGGAAAAAGACGGGGCGGCCCTGAGCTCTTGGGCTAGATATTTGAAGAATAAGTACGGATCGCGGGGCAAAGATCGCGACACAGGCAGCAGCTCGTCGAGCAATGCGCGTCGCCTGTCTCTCGGGCTGCCCTTGCGCTCAGCCAATGAGCTTGCCAGTTCTGATGATGATTCAAAAAACGCGGCAGGCTCCCCCATCTCCCCTACGGCGGCTACAGCAGCGGTAGCAGGTTAGAAATGACGAGTGGCGTGTAAATAGGTTTGGCGCTTGCAAGTTGGAGTTTGAGAGTTTTCATATAGTTTTGTTCTGATTACTAACCTATATTTTTTGTGTCAGGTTTCGCAGCAGCAGGTTCCTCCCCTAGGAGCCAGTATTTGCAGAAACGCCGTCTACAATTCAGCGTGGGGAGTCGGGGGAGCGAACCCGGATGTTTTACATGGCCTCGTGGTATCGCTGTAGGCCCCGACAATTCTATGGTCGTGGCTGATTCTTCAAACCACAGAGTCCAGGTGAGTCTTTACCTCTTAAGTTTTACATACCGTCATTATAATTAATGAAAAAAGTACCTTTCAATGAAGTTTTGAATTTATTTGTAGACTCAGATTGAGTCGGGGCATTTGATTTCAAAACGACTAATTACCAGATCAACCCATGCAGAAATCTTGGCGGTTAAATTATTATTCTTTGAGATTATAATCGGAAATCCTTTTCCGTTGACTCCAGCGCTATTTATAAATGATTTAATGACATCAATGTCGGCGGCATGTTTACATTCCGGCTGAAACGTGAACACTTCGCGTTTTCGTCTGGCCTTGTGCCGAAATTAATGATTTCATCATTTCTATTTAGCAGTGGCCGGAGAAAACTGTCACCTGAATATGTACCCAAACTTTTATAGTTACCATTCACAACGACAATTTCGAATGCAAAATACCACACTTCTTAGTTTCTGCCTGAAGTTTTCATACGTTATTCTCGTATACAGTATGCTTTTGTCCTTACTCTGGGTTGAAAAGTAAAACTTTATTCGATTTCCATACGTAAAATACACGTACACTTGAAAAATCAATCTCCTTGCCAAACTTACGTTCAGCCGTTTAACCGAGAATAGGTTTGAATCTCAGTTTATTTTAAGAAATTCAAAAGCCCCAAATATAATCAAAACCACCAACCTACCGTAATAATGGCATTAGATTCAAATAACCTTACTAGATTTAGCGAGTACAATTTGCTGTTGCCAATTCATATAATAATGCCATTTGCGAAATGCTAATTTAGAGTTGACACCGAATCCCCAATGAAAACCACATGTATGCATAATTATTGGGGCATCATGATACTGCCAACATAACTTCTATCTATCCTATACTTATATACTGTATCGAAAACTTAATGCCAAATTGTTGAGTCGTATATTCCAATAACTTTTAAATGGATGGTATGTTACACCCTTTCATCAAAATTTTGCTTGTTTTATCAAAATAATCCTGTAATATTATAAAATGCGAAAGTTTAGGGCGCTGTGTATTAAGAGCCACATAACGCCTTGAACTACGAACTATGTAAACTTGATTGGGTCGGTCATAAATAGGAAACTGAAATATTGCATAGATTTAGTTCCAGACACATCTAGGCTAAGCTACTTTTTTCTCCGAAAACGCGTGTGAAGTTGCGGACTCAAGTTTATAATTATTCACAATTTAGTTCACTGTTACACACACATATACACACATATTCACTGTTTAGTTAGTATACTCAATATGATTGTAGTAACTTCCTGTGTCTGAGATTGTCTCTATAATAAACACAGTCTTCAAAATCTAGACTGAATAAGATCCCTCTGAGAAGTATGTAAAAATCAAACACTCAGTCTTTACGTCAAAACTACTGAACGGACCGGGTTAAAAATTTTGCATACGGGTAGTTCTAGGCCTGAAATAAAACATACTCATATGCTATATTTATCATAGCTTTTATGTTTCCATGAGATAGAAATAACCTTAAAACTTACAAAAAACTAATTACATTTTATTAACAACACTACCTAATTATTTATAAGTGCAATACAACGTCGATTTGGTTTTGTTCACTGCCGTTTTTGACTTCCATTGTGTTTTCTTGATTGTTATTTTATTCGCAGGTGTTTGACTCCAACGGAATATTCGTGAAGGAGTTCGGTCAGTACGGCAGCGGGGAGGGCGAGTTCGACTGCCTCGCCGGCGTCGCCGTCAACCGCATCGGCCAGTACATCATCGCCGATAGATACAACCATCGTATACAGGTCTGTTACCAGTTTAGGAACTTACAAAGCTAGTGCCAAATAAGGTGGCAATACAGGTCGTTCACATTCTCCACGAAATTGCAAACTGCATGGAAATTTATTGCTATTGTATCGTTTTCATTCAAACCTAAAACGATACCAGAGTCTCTAGCTAGAGTATTGTGGTTTATGGATTCTAGGACAAACAATCAAACCCAAAAAAAAACGAAATCGGGAATGATCAAGACTTTTCAATTAATTGTATTTATTTAAAATTATGATTATCAAATTACATTAACATGAACATGAAAAAAATTAATTATGTGTAGTATAAGAATTATGAAGTTAAAAACGTATATACATTCAAAATAACATAGAACTATAACTTTTTGCATAATAAATATTAATAAATTTCCAAAGAATTTTATAACCATATAAAATTCAAAATGTTAGGTTGTGCCCCATTGCGATTTCGTGAAGGAGATAGGTCAACGACCTACACACATCAACATTGTCTAGGGATATTCAACATTTTGTTGATTTTTACAAAAACTGAAAACAATTTCTTTAGAAAACTAGGTATGGCCAGAATCTTTATTTTGTGTTGTTTATTAATAATAATAATAAAACAACTGTTTGATATTATTTTTGATAAAAACTTAAGTAGAAACAAAATCTCGCAAATTCTAAAAATTTACAAGGTTCGGTAAATTGTGTTAAAACTATTTTTACGTTGCCATGACTTTATTAAATTACCCATGACTTTATTAAATTACCTTTTTACAATTTAATAATCGGTGTTACCTCCCCTGACGTTGATAACACATCTGCACCGATTATTCATACTCAAAATTAGGGTGTCAAAATCTCGCTGGGGTATGCGCTCCCATGTTCTTTTTAAATGGCAATAAAGTTGGTCTTCTGTGGTCAAATTTGACGGCAAATTGCTGAAAGCCCTTCGCTGCAACATGTCTCAAGCGTGTTCAATTGGGTTTAAGTCGGGTGACTGTGCAGGCCAGTCCAAAACCGCGATATCTTGTTCCTGAAGGGCAGCTGACACTAAACGCGCCCTGTGTGGAGGGGCATTATCATGCATCAGCTGAAATTCCTGGCCAATTTGAACTCTATGAGGGATGATCACAGGTTCTACGACCTCGTTCCGGTATTTTAGTGCAGTCATGCTGCCTCTTATCCAAATGAGCTCGGTTCGCGCGCCAATACGAATTCCCACCCAAACCATGATTGTCCCACCTCGGTACGAATGGACCTCTTGTGGCTGCTGGAGGCGACTTTCTCTGCCTGGAACTCTCCAAACACGTGTTCTTCGTGAATCGGGGTGGAATCCAAACCGAGACTCATCAGTAAAGAGAACCATCGTCCATTGGCCATTGTTCCATAACAAATGTTCTTGAGCCCAAAGAAGTCGCCTTCCGCGATTGCCTCGTCGTGGAGCTGGCACACGAAGTGGCCTACGAGAATGAAGATCGACTTCATGTAGCCTTCTTCTGACGGTTTGGTCGCTGACTGACAGCTGATGGTCTGACTGAAGCCTTTGCACTAACTGCTTTGCTGTGAGATCGGGTTCCCTCCTGGCGGAATTTTGGAGAAAACGATCCTGTCTAGGGGTGGTTACTCGTTTTTTTCCAGTGTGGCACTCTCTTACATCCCCAGTAATACGATAACGTGACCACAATCGAGAAATTACGTTTTGATTGGTGTTTAGGGTATTGGCAACCACGCGTTGGATAGCACCGGCTTGTAACATGCCTATCGCTCTTATCATTTCTTTTCTGCTTAAATGTCGACGTTCCATGACATTACGAATATCACATGATCCGTTAAAATAAAAAATTACTGAGATAGCACTTATTGATAATTAAATAAAAGTGAAATAATCTTAGGCAAAATTAACGTTGTTTAAATTAAATCCCCATTCTATCTTTGGTTTAGGGTTCTATTTTTCTTTTTTTAAATTTTGAAAAAGGAACAAAAGAGGTTTAATTCCATATATAAACTTTTTCTGAAAAAAATTTTTCTTTTTCTGTGATTTTGTAAGCAAATCATTTCAAAATGAAATATCCCTAGACAATGTTGATGTGTGTATATTGCCAAGCTATCTAGCACCTCGTATTTATGTATGGGACCTTCTGTGAAAACGATTCGTTGGAAAAGGGATTTTTCTACGGGTCACGGCGGAAGAAGACCTACACTGCCCGTGGCCATGTGGACAACATGCTTCTTTTGTGTTTTAAAATCATCCACGGCAATCAGCGATCATCTTGCCAAGCAAATACGAAAAAACCTCGTAGTCGGTCAGTTCAGTAGTTGTGTTGTATGTGTGTTGAATAGCTACCTATTATGAGATATAAAAAAAACTTCGTATAATTACACCTGACTGGGGGAAGTACTAAATGAACCTTAAAATAAATCCTACAAAATTTAAGCATTATATTTGGTTTGGCCCATTTTTCAAGTTAGACCGGCAAACGAGTGACCACAAATCATATCTCAATGCGCATTAACACGTCACAACTCGGTTGGAACGGAGGGATTTTACAGATGAAGTGCCTTCGTTTCCCGATTCTGTTGCCAGAATTAAAAGAATTATGAATATGATTTATATGGCAGTTTCATTTGTCTTGTATTTTTGTTATGTTGAGAGTAAAGAAAACAGTTGGCGTGAGTTTGTGTGAATTTTACTGTTGTTGGCACAAAAAGTACCGCGAAAATTAAGTTTTATTCAGAGAACCTATCTACAATGAAATGTTAAGAAGCTTGTGTGTGCGAACAACGCAAAACTTTGTATACCTACTTGCAGTTCTAGATCGAAAGTAATTTAAAGTAGGCTTCTGGAAAAACGCGTGCAAACCCAAAGGTCTTAGCTTGTCAAATGACAATTCTGTGTTACAGAATAAATTCGAATATTTTGTAGGCTCACAGTTCACATGAGTGCAAAATGCTGTTGATATTGAGTAAAACAAACTAAGATGAATTGTGACGGAGAGGATTTCCCACTCAATATGGGGATGTTTTGTTTTTCGAGCTTTATTTCTACGGCGGTATATTTTCTTTCTTACTCAATTCAAGTATTGTTTTCTTCGTAATTCAATTCAAGTGTTGTTTTCTTCGTAATTCAATTCAAGTGTTGTTTTCTTCGTAATTCAATTAAAGTGTTGTTTATTTTTTATTATTGGTCACTATTTAGAAGTTAAATAAATAAATATTACTGAACTTTACACAGCATAGTTAGCGCCAAAGTTGAAGGCTGTCGCTAGTACGAAGGAAACCTTGAGATAATGTTCACAATGATTATTTAATCATGGTGCACATCGATACAACGAGGTGCTTTAAAGAAAAGTAAACACTTTTCTCTGCTAATACGTTTTACATAAAGTTTAAGTAATAAATTGAGTGTCCTCTTATATTCACTGTTTTTCTCTCAACACAGATATTATTTGCATGAATGTATAAACTGGGAAAAGCACCTCGTTTTGTGTGACTTCACTATTTCAAATTCAAAGTAGACTCGGTCGTTACAGAGACAAAGTGTAAGACACATAATCTTTACAGAAGGTACGGTACCTAGCAAGCCTACTTTTTCAGCCCTAACTTGCAGTTTCTTTGTTGAAACTTTGCAGGTACGAGCAATTTTATCACATAAATTATTAGCTTTTGTACGAGGGAAATATTGTAGCGAAAAGCTATGCCCATATTTTTTTATGACTTCACAGCCGAACAACTGTACAATATACTCAAATATCATTCATTGGTACATTATGTAGTGCGTCGAAGTTGTCCTACTGAAAATAAGCAGAACTGTCTTGACGATGTTTTCCTAAGAGCTCGGTTCGATGGGTACTCACTTGTATAACTTATTAATATTTCAGTTTTGCCAATTCCTCTAACGATGGAAGACGTTATGAAAATGTATTACTGCTTTGATATGCGAGCTTTTGACTGCATTATGAAGTAGACATTATAGGAACTGTTTTGAAAAATAACGAGTCAATTTTCACATACACTCACATTTTTTTTTAATGAGTTAATGTCATTGTTAAGAAAGGAAATTATAATAAAATAATATAATTAAATTAAAACTAGAATTAACAATTGATGCAATTGAGCTAACTGCAGACTGTTGCAAACAGTCTACAGGTAGCTCAACTGATCCATATCAATACTAGCCGGAAGCGTGCCCAAGACGCTAGCTGCATTGCTCCGTTGTATGGCAATGCTGATGCGCTGTGCCAGATACTCACCAGCTCTCGGGTCACGCGTCGCTTCAACCAGACGCTCAGATAATTTTTTGAAAACCCGGATAGCCTCGGTACCCCACGGACCTAGGGTCTCGACTCCAAGGGGAGCAAATGCGTAGGCTCTGTCGAAACCTGCATATTTGCACCATTAGTAATTATAATGCCAGATATTTTACGGCATTATTGTTAGCAGAGCTTATGTAATTGGTATAGATGACAGATAAACATAATCTATGAAATGAATTGACATATATATATTTTTCTTGATATCTACTTTAATATCCAAAAACCATGATATCCAAAAAACCCCCAATCGAAAACAAATATCTTCAAATCATTCAAACATTTTGTCCCGAGGCGGAAATCGAACCTTGTGGATCACAGGCGGACCGGACCGGAACCGGCTGAGCCCACAAAACTCTAAAGGACCAAGTCTGCTGATTGAACACAAACACTCGCCTACATTAAGTCTGTGTTCCCAGCATTTTGCAAATCAAAGCTCATCCAATCTCCCGGTATTAAGGCAACGGGACAAAGGGTCTTGTTAACATAGAAGAAAATGATCTCCCACAAAACATTAAGAACGAAAGTACACATTAGGCGTTTAGAAGCACGCGCTTACGAGCGTTTTGAACGAAATCCAACGCGCTTTTCAATAGAAGCGCGCGTTTTAGTGCGTATGAATCCATCGCACTAGTTAGTTTTTAAAACGTAACGCTACTAAGGCGCGCGCGTTTCGAAGCGCCCCTTAAGAACGTTCTGGATTATTTTTTTACGCGCACACGAATAGAAACGCGCGTTTCTTTGGGTACGATACGCGTGTATCGGACCAGTCGGTTTTTAAAACGTGCGTTACAAAAGCGCAGGTATCAACACGCCTAATGTATACATAGCGGGAAATCCAATAGCAATTCCCTCCGCCTCCGTCAGGACAACTGACTGACGCTAATGAATTACGCCGAAGAGTAGAGAATACAAATTCTGTGCCACGGGAAATACAAACAGGGCCTAGCGAGAAATACCGAAGACGTTACGAACACATGAAGTAGCGAAACGTTTCCGCGGATAAATAAATGATAAATGGGGTAATATCGTCTTGACACAAGGATGTGGGTAGAGTTAGGGCTCTTTTCCTGTCCAGCTCAGAGTTCCAGAGCTCCACCCGCGTGCGGATCTGGACCGTGTGCGGGTCACCCGAAACCTATAATTGCTGCAGCCAATTCGTGTTCCGCGTTCGTGTGGCCCACGTGATAGGAATATGTTATAAAATTATAGGCTTAAAATTATTTACTTACGACGATGCTATTTCATTTGAAAAGCATCAGAACATTTACTATTTTGGATAACATTAGTACCAATCAATCGATTGATGAAATGAAATTACTTACCTATATCGTTAGGAATATCGTATCGCATTCGTTACGTTACGACAGCTGTTTTCAACTAGCGCTGCGCCGCGGGGAATTACAGCCTGATGGGATCAAACCGGCAACTATCGGGACGGTTGACAGTCGGGATTGGTCAGATATTGGGAATTATGTAGCTTTTGTTGTCTATTCTTTTGGGTTATTTGTTATGAAAGTACACTAGTTTCCGCCTACGTTTAGTTTACAAAGTTTTAAGACTGTTGTTTGAGATAAAAATGAAGTTCAACCATAAAAAAAATAGAAAAAAAAATGAAGCATCAAAATGTTAGGCCGGATTTAGATAAATTTTATTGTTTCGCAAGTGTCAAAACAATAAGCTATGAAAATCGGGGTAGGCTTTTTTAAAAACACAATCAACAATTTTAGAACCTAAAAGTATATTTTTTACGGTTCTGAATCCAAAGGGTGAAAATGGTTACCTATTAGATACTATGCCTCCGCTATCTGTCCGTCCGTCTGTCCTCCCTTCAGCGGGCTGAATCACGTGAACCGTAAAAGTTAAAGATAGTTGGAAACACAAATGCTCTTGCCGCTACAAATATAAAACAACAAATATAAAAAAAAATTAAAAACAAAAAAATATATATTTTTTGGCAATTTTTAGGAAGTTTTAACTGTCTACTCTTGAACTATAATAGATGGACGGTTGAAAATTTGACAAAATATAGTGTAATACTGTTGCCGTTAACAAATACTGAAAATAAAATAAATGTAACAACCAAGGGGCAATGTGCATACCACAAAGTCCGGCGCGCTGAGAGCTTTGATTGGTGTCAGGGTCACCCATCCAAGCACTTCTGCTTTTTTTTGATCCTACAAATAATGAGTTTATTTTGCGAAAGTTTGATAGGATGCTACGGAGCCCTCCGTGTCCGAGGCGACTCGCACTTGCCGGTTTTATTTGAGCATTTTCACAAAATAAAATTATAATTATATCTATGGATCTTCTTTCTTTTTTCAAAACAGATATTCCACATGGTTGTAGGATTCGTTTCTTGATTAATCTCCTTTACATTGCCCTGTCAAATGATTAAGTATCTTATATTGTATCTAATCGTATTGTTACTAATGGTTTAACCGTTCCCCAGGTGTTCGACCCTCAAGGTCGATTCCTCCGTGCGTTCGGCAGCCAAGGCACGGGCGACGGCAAGTTTAACTATCCGTGGGGCATTACCACGGACGCCCTCGGATTCATATACGTGTGTGACAAGGAAAACCATAGAGTACAGGTATGAAAACTATTTCTAGTTGAAGAAAACATCAGTACTGAATTTAATATCAGCACGGTGTTTTGCTGGTAGAATCGGAACTATTAGTAAAAATAATGAAATTTCACTGTGTACTAGTCTGATCAATAAGGCCAATTGGCTATATGATGAATTTTTTCGTCATTTATTTAATTAAAATTAAAAAAAAAAACACTTATTTCAGACAACACAAAAATCAATTTAGGTCCATATTATGTTAGTCAGAAAAAAAAATCTTATTTTATGCTAGTGTATGGGCATGATAAGTGTTATATAATTATAAAATTAAATGAACAAGCAGAATGTGCTTCGGACATTACAGTTACATTCTTCACTTTACGTCTTGTTTTTCGGACATTGTGGATTTGGAATAGTATAGGGATCTGATTCAATGAACAAAAAACGTGCGTGCAAATAATCTTTACTTTTTTTAGGTATAACTTCACGTTTTCTAACAAGCACAATTCTTAATCCTAAGGTGTTCCAATCCGACGGCACATTCGTGGGTAAATTTGGCTCGTTCGGCTCCAAACTCGGCCAGCTAGAGCACCCGCACTACATCGCCGTCTCGTCCACCAACCGCGTGCTGGTCTCCGACTCCAACAACCATCGAATCCAGGTGTTCGATGTCAACGGTCGGGTGCTGTCGTCCTTCGGAGAGGAGGGGTCTGAGGATGGACAGTTCAAGTTCCCCAGGTGAGTGAGGCTTTTCAGCATTGTTATACCTACTCATAACTAACCACATAATACACACGTAGCTATTCACTTGAAATCCGTCAAGTGGCAGGATATACTTGGATGCGAGAAGCACAACACTAGCACGGCTGGCAGAAGCAAAAGGAAGCTTTTGCCAGCAATAATGATGATACACGCAATGCATGTGTGTGTGTTAGTGTCCTCCAACCTGTGGCACTTATATTTAGCATCAATCCAATAAAAATTGTCTACTAAAACTATCTCTATTTTATTTTATAAATATGAAATATCAAATAAAATTATTAAGCTAACAAAAGCAAACCCAAACAATGTAATTATTTGCGCCCTGACAGGGTTTTCTTGCCAATGGATGAACAATTCTTAATCCTAAGGTGTTCCAATCCGACGGCACATTCGTGGGTAAATTTGGCTGGTCCAAGCTCGGCTAGCTAGAGCACCCGCACTACATCGCCGTCTCGTCCACCAACCGCGTGCTGGTCTCCGCATCCAACAACCATCGACCCACTAACACTACCAACACCTAAGAGTACTATGTATGCATGCAGAAAATCACAATAAATGATATGATTATAATTATGACTATTTGCCAAGATAGGATAATGTCCAAAGATTTCCATTGATTTATTTAACAGTTTTCTTAAATAGAGTCAGAGGTTTAGCACGGTAAACCGTTTTATAACTACTCCCTATTCATATAAAACGTAACAGCTCAAAACGGAGTTAAAATTTAATCCTTAATTTAATGAGGAACCATCATTTTATAGCGAGCCATAACTTACCTAGCCTGATGCAGCGAATGGCACCATAAACTGCGGAGATTCCCTAACTCGCCGCAGGTCTTCGCATAAACTGAGAACTTCGACCAAATATTTACGCAGAGCCATTATATAGCCGTTACCTAGCCGCAACGCAGACTTGCTGAAGGGGCTGTTACGTATCGACGTTTTAATAAGTTTATGGTATACAAGCAGCTTCTCGTGACTTCACACACGCTTTTCATGAATAAAAGGTACCCGTCCCATAGCCTTTCCAGGATGAAATCAATCTTCTTGTCAAATTTCTCTAAGATTCGTTGAGTCGTCCCAGACAGACAGAACCTTCGCAGTTATAGCTGGCATGTTAGGAGGTGCAAAATCCCATATCAAAATACATTCGAAATTTTTAACTTTTTAACATTATGCTAATAAAATGAAATGCCTAACAAACGAACTGCTAGATGTGAAAATAGAACGCGCTGAAAACATTAATTAAGTAATTAAAAACCTCGCTGAAAGATATTGCGAAACCGTGATGAAAATCAAGTAATTGCTTTTGTTGTAGGCACAATTTATCGTTTTTTAATCATGCAGCGGTAATAGGGTTTTATGTAGGGATTTGGATTTACATCTAAATTAAAACATCGTTTCTTACCCTGATAGCCATACAAATATTGTAAATGAGAAAATAATGTTGTTTTTCTGTTATTCATTTTTTCTCGGCTTACAGACTGAACAGATTATAATAAATTTTGGCAAGGATATCCTAAAAAAAGGCTTTCATATCGAGAAAAAAAAGAGTTAAAAAACTTTATAATTCAAATAAGAACTAGCTTCAATACACGTGGCCTGTTGCCTATCAGTATAAAACTGTTTTCCAGACAATTTCATCTTATTTTAACACGTCCCATTACGAAAAAAAAACCACCTGAATGTAAGAGTAAAAGTTTACGCTTCGTCCACCTTGACCCATATCTTTGAATAAACGATAAAAGCTATGCGACCTGAATACTGACTGACGCCTCGGAGTTTACGACTGTTCAATAATAAATCCGCGGAAACAATTCTCTGAAAATCACTGAGGCATCTGTTTTAAAATGTAAAGATGGGAGTAAATCGGAGGCAGCCAGTCCCTTTGTAGTTGCCCAAGCGGACTGTCTTGGGGTGATTCAAAATGGCCAGGTAGAAACTGTACAGCCTGAAGCAGCGTTGGTTATATTCCTTTTCAAAATATAACGTGTCTACTGTTCCTAAAAGAGGGAGTTTGCACTATAAGCTTGAGTCCGCACGATGTAACTGAAATCTTTAAACTATTGAAGGTGCCGACTGCAGGCATCTAAACCCAATTCAAGGTGACCAATTTCAGCGTAACCAAGTCGAGCGTGATGGTTCTGTTTCGGATGGGTTTCAAAAAAGTGCACTCAAATTAATGTTAACTTCAATTAGGAATATAATGCTTGTTGGTAGCAAGTACTTAAAACGAAATGTGTTAGGTCTGGACTACGTTCTTTCTTTCCCAAACATACTTTTCGTCTTTTTATACGACTAGCTGTTAAAATCGGTTGTTAAAGTTCCATAGTTTCTTTTTAAACCCTTCATTTCCCTTTTACAGAGGTGTAGCCGTAGACGACCAAGGCTACATCGTGGTCGCCGACTCTGGCAACAACCGCATCCAGATCTTCCACCCTGACGGGGCCTTCCTGCGTGCCTTCGGGTCCTGGGGCAACGGAGACGGGGAGTTCAAGGGATTGGAGGGCATAGCGGTCATGAGCGGGGGCAATATCATCGTGTGCGATCGGGAGAACCATCGGGTGCAGGTGTTTTGAGGTAAGGTTTCAGATTATTTACATTTAGTTAGGATTAAGTCAGAATTGATGCCTCACGTGCCCCACTGGAAAAAACTCTTTAACAAGCTCTGCTTAGCTTGGGGCTAGATAATGCTGTGTGAATTGTCCAGCATTATTATGATTGTTATTATGCCTGAATATTGTAACCTCGAAAATAGTTAAGTAATTAGCCTATTAATACTCGATTGTGATTGTCAGATACTTTTCCAGTCAAGGTAGATATCAAGTAAGGTTTATTGGCAGTTTAGGCACGTATCGCCATTGGAGCGACTGTCCTTATTTTTATCATCTCCGATCTATTGGTATAAAAATAAACATACTTCTCTAAGACAAGAAATAACAACAAAAAATAAACAATTGACAACACTGACAAAGTTTCTTAACAAAAAAGAGCGTCTAGAATCATTATTTCAGATTTCTTTATTTTACTGAAAATTTATGATTTTGGTTTTCCTTTTCAATTCAAATAGATGGTTGTTTATTTTTTCGCTGGCTTCGGCAATTTCGGTGGTAGCTACAAAATATTTCTTTGTGTAATACAGTTTTATTGGTTGTTCTGTACCCAGAATTTCAAGTATTGCGTTCGTGTGAGTGTTTCTCAAAATGGTCCGTTACTTGTATCATATTACCAAGTAGATTCTTGAAGTAGGTCTGGGACTTGTCGGTATGTTGGATGTTGTCCTATGTTTCCAGGCAGATAATGGTTCCAAACTTCGTCTTTTGCGTCGTTTCACGTCGTAAGATTAACTTTAATTTCGCTAGGAGCAGCGATAAAGAATGTTTACATTACACACTCTTGCATTCTCAATCAACTATCTTGCATTCTCAATGCCAAAGGCTGAACCACGTTATTATGGACAAAAACCACTACATTTTTGTAACAGCAAACTGTAAAACCGCAAAACAATAAAAATGTTAAGCACCCTGGTTTATTTCAGAATGGTTCCCTTTGTGAGCGCATTACGAGATTAAAACCGCATTTTAAATTAGACAGTCACAATTACTAATTTAATGCTTTATTTTCTATTCGAAGTAGGTATAACGTACAATCCTTATCCAATCTAATAGTACCTAACCAATTACACCGTTTGTGGCCAAAACTAAGATCAACAAAGTCCAGCGTGATCGTGAAATTCGAAATACCTATTGTGTAACATGACAGCTCTTGAACTCGTTTTAGCGCTTGAACCGTACCTACTTTGTCGGTTAAAAGCGCTGAAGTTGTTGAAGCACTAAACTGAGTTTATTTCATTTACAACGGTGAAATTGGACCATAGTTACGACTGATGTGGCGCAGTGGGCGAAGGTCTGCCTGCGACGCAGGAGGTTGTGGATACGATTCCCGCCTCGGGACAAATGTGTGTACGATCTGCAAACATTTGTTCAGGGTGTTCTGGTCATTTTCTATGTATAATAAAAAATATCTATCGATGTATTGTATTATATTATGACGTATATCCAGCATTATTTATTTATTTTATATAATATCTCCGTAGTTACACTGAAATTATACACATTTCAGCAATTGCTATATAATATTATCTATAAAAATAATATAAATCTTTATTAATAAAGAAATTACATTCAAATAATAGAATTAAATTTAAACAGCCTTTATTAACAAAGAAAATTACAATCAAATAAAATAATTAAATTGAAACTAGTATTTACAATTGAAACAATTGAGCTAACTGCAGACTGTTGCAAACAATCTACAAGTAGCTCAACTGATCCATATCAATACCAGTCGGATGCGTGCCCAAGACGCTAGCTGCAATTTAAACTAGTATTTACAATTGACACAATTGAGCTAACTACAGACTATTGCAAGCAATCTATAGGTAGCTCAACTGATCCATATCAATACCAGTCGGAAGCGTGACCAAGACCCCCGCTGTATGGCACTGCAGCCAAAATAATATTAAATCTAATCAGCTGGTCGATGGCATTTGTTGGATCTCATACCATTATTGGCGATATTTTTTTATTTGTAATGAAAATGCAGCGCGACTTAAAGAAACTAGAATGAGATATACTCTCTTTAACACATCTGATTTGACAAGATGTAGGTAAAAAATAATAAATTAATTAATAGTATATTGATAAATATATTTTTAACAAATAGTTTTACTTTTTCAGGTCTCTCGCGCTCAAACCCTGCCCTGCAATGAAGATAACCAAAGCTTTTACACCAAAGATAGAATATTAAACGTTTTTTTATAATAATTGTGAAGTATTTTGTATTATAATTTATAACATCCTCATTTCATACAAAAGAATTTCATTCATAAATTCAAATCTACCAAGCTATTGATTTATAATAGAAAATTATTTAAAGAGAAATGTGTTTCTATGAAAAGAATAGAATTAAAAATAATATTTAAACTTCGATAAAAGGCAAGTGTTCTTCATTTACCATCAGATCAGCTGTAAATTCACATTTTTGTATTTAATAAACCGTTTTCAAATTAATTGCTGTTTTAATTTTCTCCGTTTCCATTTCTGTACGTTTCGTAGAAATGATTAAGCCCTTAACCTTCCAATAAAAAATACTAAGACGGCCGGATAAGGAAATAACTTAAAAGGTCTTGTTGGGGTTTAATCTCTGATCTGGCGCAAAGGAGGCTAGTCAGGGTAAAGAGAAGAAAAAAATTTCTGATAAAGCGGTTGTCATCCGAACGCGCAACCATTTATATTTCCTGTGAAACTACCTTACTATCATCAACACCTGGGCCCTAAGCAGCAGACTGTAAACACCTCCTATCGATACCCTCTGAATAAAATCTAATTTAAAATTGCAAAATATAAGAACGTAAAAGTCTATAATCTGGTGAGATTAAATTATGTAGGCAAGTAAATAAGTAGATTTGTGATTTATAATGGCCACTGATCGTCTAGTTAGTCTAGTAGGTAGTGGTAGGATCGGATAGCAAGTGTCTTTCGCGCAAGTGTCCTGATACCAAAATTCTATACTAGTTAGTCTGTCCGACTGTGTAAATGGAGGTTCATGTTCAGCTAGATTTAGATACTCATTAGAATTAGGATATTATGTAGTTAGTTCGCGCAAATGTCTTTCGCGCAAGTGTACCAGATCCTAGAATTTTACTATATTTATTAATATTCTAATCCCCTCTCAGCCGTGTTCCGCTAGCGTCAATACAATAAATTCAATATTATCCTTTTCATATCCAAGCTATCATAGGTTTTTATAAAACAAATTAAACCTATTTTGCAATTGAAATCTTTTAAAGAAAGTTAAAAGGAGAAAAGAGAAGAAAAAAATGTAGGATATTTGCAAGAGCAGCATCTGCAACAAGATTTGTTTCTTTTTTTACGTTAACCGTGCTTTCGACACAGCACAGGTTTATTCATAATGATTATTAAATTCTGAAAATTCCACTCAGAAAGTAAGCATTTCCAATGTAAGCAGAGGTCGAGTTATTGTTTTTTTTGCAATTATTTAAAATACATAATACTTAAGCAATCGCACGGACCTGAAACAAATACCTGCTGGTTTGTCTCGCCCCTAGATTTGCACATCTCTTCCACTGCGCCAAAGAAGTCATCAATAAGTAGTAATATTGAAAGTGGTTCTACATGTTATCTTAGCAATGCAAAGCCTACTTCGAGTAGGATCATTGCAATCGAACTCATCAGTCAGAGTGATAACGATTGACAATGATTGAATGAGTCCGTGCCATTTGTTTTAAGGAAATTGGCGTTTTTTCCTTAAGTCCTGGGGGCTTAATCAAACGATTGTAGCATGAATATTCTGCACAATTACAGACAATTACACGAAACGTGCTCCTAAGGGGACCGTGACTCTGTAAACAAAGTAGTATAGGACGCCCTGTGGCCCTATTTGATGATAACGATACCGTCACAGAATCGCCACACTTTTAGTATTATGACATTTATGACTTTTAAAAAATACAGATGCAGATTTACAGACGTGGGTAAAAAGTGTCGAGATTGAAAGCAATTTAGAACAATTCTATTATATTCATGTAGATTCTAGACGACCTCAGTGGCGCGGTGGGCGGGGGTCTGCCTGCGACGCTGGAGGTTGCGAGTTCAATTCCCGCCTCGGGACAAATGTTTGTACGATCTGCAGACATTTGTTCAGGGTGTTCGTTTTCTATGTATAATAAAAAATATTTATCTATGTATAGTATTATATTATGTATATCAGTATAACTCTAGTACCCATATCAGAAGCTCTGCTTAGCCTGGGGCTAGATAATGCTGTGTGAATTGTCCAGCAATATTTACTAATCTATCCGTGCAAATAGCACCGAACGAACTATATGAAGTTTTTTTTATCTAAGGGTTGTGCGTGGTTATTTTTCGACTATCAAATTCAATTTGACTGCCAATTGTTAAACGATTAACGTCCAACAATGTAGTTAAATTAATTACGTCTTCCCAACAAATCAGCGTTCATTTTATAATTGGCATAGCTATTCTACAAACGGGCTTTTTTTTCGATCCGGAGTTAACAGATTGTTCACAACAGTCTGCAGATAGCTCAACTGTTTTATTTATTAGAAAGTGTGCCTCACGTAAGTTCTCATTATGAAATTTATCTGAAATCAGTAAGCAGAGCATAAGAACATTAACAAAACAAAAACAATAAAAGGTGAAATTTTTCTTAACTTACTTATTTAAGGTTATTGATACAGCAAACAATGGTTAGTACAAAGTTATTTATCTATATTGTTATTATGATAACATAATAGTTGCGTTCATAAACATGTTGCTCGGTACATTAAGCAGCGGACGAAGCGCAAAACGACCATCGCCCGGAAGAGGGCTGTATAAACCCTGCGATTGATGGTTCACGCCGTAGTATGTTACGTTTACTTAGATATGAATATTCGTATTATGATGTGTTCAAGCTTAAGAGTATGTTAGAAGGTTTAGTAGCAAGCTGGTCAATCCAGATTTGTTCGTTTACACCTTACATTTTTTGGTCGCTTATTGGCTGCTTGATTTTGATTAGGAATAAATAACAAAAGATAATGAAGAGATGAACGGTAAAAATGGCGAACAGCAACTGGAAATTTACTATCCAAAATAGAAGGAAGTGGAAGAGTTTGTCAGTAGTAAACTGGTCGACCAAGGCTAGAAAGAAGAAGAAAAAGAGTGGTCAGAATAGTAGGAGATACACTCACGATTACATCTGAATCGACCAGCTGCAAATATACAATGATCTTTTTATTAAATTACAATCAAAACTTACCAGAAGTTTTGTATTTCTATTTCCCTTAAAAATCAGATCATACGACAAACAGCAGCATTAGAAAAATATTAAAAAAACAACACAAACAAATCAAAAAATAAATTTCAAATGTTTTCAGTTGTATCTACGTAATTGTTCACTTCTTACAATCATTAGCAAGAGCTAGAGGCTAGATGATGTTGTGGGAATTGTCTGGCATTGTTTATTATTATTATTTATATGAGTTTGGTCAGTTATTTATTCAATTTGAATCAAAATTGCAACCTGCATTCTCATAGTATGTTATTGAGAACAACGACATCTCTCATGCTGTCCTGCTCAGTTCGAATCTGATGTGAGAGCGACAGCATGAGAAATGACGTCATTCTCAATCCCATCATTTTCTTTCTTTCTTCTCACATACGAAGGTATAATATAGTAGATAGTTGTTGCATACAAAAAATAAGTAGAAATATCAAAGGCTCCAAAATCCCAGCCGTCACAAAAACAAAACCAGGAAAAAGTCCAAAGAACTAATATACGAGTTTTTGTCTGCAAATAACTAAGTTATTTCCATATAAAAACTCAAATAAACAAGATCAGACCACATAATTTGACAGCTAGATTTTATCGCAATATATTGAGCGTACACTTGATTTCCCCTCACAAGTAAATTGCTCCTCTGGTGAATTACAACGCCGTAACTTACGCGCCCTAAACGCGAGCGCTGCGGTTTACGTGTACGGATTAATATAAACTTTAGTGTCGGGTTAAATGATTACTTACGTAGGGCTCTCCGTAGCTATTTGCTACAGCAGCGTAGACGCAATGCTACGCCGTAGAGGTGCTACGACCTAATGACGTAGAGGTGCTACGAGCTATTCGTAAGAGTTTATTTTTATAAGCCTAGAAAAATAAAGTTATTGAAATATGAAATCAACATCAATAATGTTTTGATTCCTAAACTTAGAATAGGCGATTACATTTATATTACTTCAAACAAAATAAAACTTACTTTTAACTTATAATTACGAAGTGTAAAAGAAACCTCTGGCTAGAAAATCCAAATATCACTTCTTAATCAAACAAAGAAATTGACTGAACACGTTTCAGCAACAGCCTATATTTTCAGATCGCCTGTAACAATAACGATCATAATTCATATTCAATTTTCATCTAAAACCGAAATAACTTACAACAAAATACAGAACAAAACCTTTTACCAAAACAGTATTTCATCTGATCTTATAAAAGTACGATAACTTAATATCAGCTTGAGCTTCCAAAATTAACTCTCGACGTCTAAATAAAAATAAAGCCGCTCATTTTGGACCTTAACGACTGGGCATAAAGGCGAAACGGGCCAACGTCCGTTTCCTCGTAAAAATGGAGTAAGGCTTACTTGATAATAATTTACACTGGAGGGAAGTATGGGCCTGCACTTGAAAAGGCTAAGGCGAATCCCTATAACGGAAGAAGGGACTTTATTAAAAGATTTTCGGCACTTTTGGCAAATATTGGTAAGAGTGAACTGAGTAGGCACTTTACTTTTTCAACTGGCGATCAATTAAGTCTTAGTAATAGACATTATCTCTCCGTGGTTGGTTAAGCTCTTAGAGTGGCTCATAAATACGGTCCTTCAAACTCAGGCCGTATATGTTATAGTCATCTAACAAGGTCTTTTTATAAAACAGTAGAGAATGTTAAAATTTTTGGTAAAAACTGAGCTCATATTATCAAAGTAAAAAGAAATGTACAGCGAATAAAAATCAATAAGAGATTCTAACGCCTGACTGATAAAGCGTTTTATTGAGTAATTCATACTGCGACAATAGCGATCCGTTGCCCTGCCAATTGTTCGCTCCGCGAAGACTTTAATATGTGTATTTAGTACGTGCGAGTGAGGGCGGGCGGAAAAGGAGCAAAAAATAAGATAAACCATAGGTATACAATATTTATATTTATAATATTTACTTTTGAGAGAAAAGAAAAAAAACCACAGAAAAACTCATTAAATTCTTCAATTGTTTCAGTCACCACCTTATGTGTGTCTCAATTGGCAAGGGCAATGGGAAAAAATCTTACTGACCCTATTTATTAGGCAAGTCATTGCGAAAATTAAATGGGGAGGGATGTATTATAAATTGGTGTTTTGAAAACAATAAAACGATTTTCTAAACAGTGAAAATAGGTTTGGAAAATCACATCTTTCGGTGCCATCAAATTTTTCAAGTGGCGACATTTAGTTAAAACTCGAGTCCAAATTATTATGATGTGATGAGTGATGATGATTAAAACAACAAATGAAAAGACGAGAAGAGATGTTTTTGCTATGCTATGTAGCCATTATAGGTACCTACTCATTTGACAAATAAGCCAAAATTTCAAATTAATTATATTTTCAAAAAAAGACACGAGAACGCAAAAGATCACGCCACTGCGTTCATTTAATTCTTAGTAGCTTTTGCAGTCATAAAAAAAAACATTTTATAAATTTGACATGAATGATTTTATTTTATCTACTAAAACCGCAAAAGATCTTCACGATACTTTAAATGCTTGGAAGCCATGTTATAAGAACTCAAGTATTTTTTTCATTCAAGATCAGCAATATGCTGATAACGTGATGTGAAAGACAGTTGTAGAACCTGCTAGGACCTTCGGATGTTTTCATTTTTGTCTCGTTCGTAAAAATACTAACAAGACAAAAAAACAAGCTTGAACCCTGAGATTTCTAAAGTTTTAAGACTCAAAATATATATAAATTCTGAAGATTAATTTAAATTTCACAAAAGTAACTTGTTATCTGGATCAAGCTGAAACTTTCTGTCAAGTTACGACACTTTATTTCATGCTTATCTTATTTACGTTTCAAGAAAACTTTCAACGCGTTAAAAATAATACAGATAATCTATATTAATAAAAGAGAAGAGAAAATTGGGTGATACATCAAGAGAATCTGAAACTACAAGACCGCAAAGCAGAAATTTTGCATGGTGTTTTTGTACGTAGACACAAAAATGATTTTTGGGAATTCGTTTTCTTAGTTAAAATTAAAAAGTTAACCTTTCGTAGTTAAAATGGGGTCAAAGGTAAGTTAGCCCGTCAAAATTTGTAACATAGAGAGATAATTTAAACAAAAAGATACGTGTTTCAGGATTTTTTGTAATTCACACCCTAAAGGTATATGGCGTGGAGTAAAAGCCACTCACCGACATATCACGAAATCTCAAGAACTAGATGAGCTACGAAGTGGAAATATTGCATGGAGGTTTCTTATAAGACGTTAGCACACTTAGAACGAATTTTTGGATATTCGTTTTCTAAGGTAGTTAAAATGGCGTCAAAGCTCATTTTTATAATAACTTCAGAATCGTAACTCTTGGCCCGTCAAAATTTGTAGCATAGAGAGATGACTTAAACAAAAAAGACACGTGTTTCAGGGTTTTCTGAAAGACATCAGGATCTAGAAAAGCTACGAGGCTGTTGCATGAAAATTTCGTTTAGGACGTAAGCACCTGCTGAAAACAGCTTTTTTGAAATTCACATTCTTCGGTTTTTATGTACTGTATGTCTGTTCTGTATCGTGCTGTTTTGTACGTAGGTAAGTCTATCTGGCTAACAACAGGGCGTAAGGGCCAGTTAGGTTTATGGACTTTGACAGACCATAGATTTTAGGAGATGTGGGGTTTATGGGTCGCAACGATTCATAGAACTCCTTAGATATAGTGAGCAGTAACTCTTTCAACTTCGCGGTCACTCTAGTAGTCGGGTTGTAGGTGGCCATTTTTATTTTGACAGCAGCTGTCATGGGAAATTTAAATCAATTTTATAAAAACGGAAAATTTCAATAAAGTAAACGACCGATAGTATGTATTTTTTCAATTGAGACAGTTGAGCTAACTGCAGACTGTTGCAAACAATCAAGAGGTAGCCAACTGATTTATTATTAATAATCATTCTTGAAAAAATTATCAGTAGATGTTGTAGAGTAGTTTGACAGGCCCATAATTGGCTCCGTGCCTATGGACTGGACTACTAAGAAGCTCTCCGACTTTTCGTGAGACGCTGATAATAGGCAAAGTCTCACGTGACACGTTGGGAATACTTTTCTTGATACTTTGGGAATAACCCGAACGCTCAAGTATAAAAGTTAATATTATACTTAGCTTAATTCTCACAGCTATTTGGATTTTATATGATAATCAAAAAGCACCTTTAGTAATTCTGTATCTTACAATCTATGTAAGTATTCTATGTAAGTAGATACAGAATTACTAAAGGTTCCTTAGATGCAAAATGAAATGAGAACGAAGCTTCAAAGATTGTTTTGTTCGCAACCCTCGACGAATTAATTTCACGGCCATTTCCCGAACTATACCGGCAGGGGGCGCTGTTTGCTTATCGCGCTTTATTAACTCACTTAATGGGCTGAATATACGGCTGGCGATTTCAATCGAGACTTGTAAACGACCAGCGCGACGAATTTACCTTGGCACAACAACGTGCTTATTCAAAACGAGATCAAAACTTGAGCAGCGTGTTCCGAACGAACAATAACTTTCATCGTCTCTTATATTATGATTGTCAACCACGCTAACGACACGATTGAAGAGAAAACTACGAATACAACTACAAATAAAAAGCACTTCGTTAGTAAACATGACTGATGACAGCTGATGGCGGCTGGAACCGAGTAAACTCGGTTCAGCGCAACCGACCCCAGCGTGACGGTACAGTTTCGTTTAAAGATTTAATTGATCATCTATGAGACCTACTTATTTAGGTTTTTTTAACTTTTAGATCAGACCGACCAATCGCACCGTGTGCTCACTCAATGGACAAGGACGACCGAATACTCGAGAGAATCTCTGTTTACCGGCTCTTGTATAAAAACAGAATGAAAATAAATGGCGAAGGATTTAATGCACAGTATAAGGAAGAAATTAATTAATTTATGACTGTGAATTTTTATATAATTATTATGGACTTTGAAAGGTACTGAGAAAATAGTGACGTCAAAATATTAAGGATTTTAGAACAATAGAATAAAAAAACATAGCGAGGGTAAATGCATGAAAAAACCGGGTTCTGAAAGACGAAAAGTAGTTAAAAAACCTTAAGTAATTTCTCTTAAACTAAAAAAAACGCATAAGAGAAAGGTCGACATTCTATATTTCCATAGCATAGCACAATGTTGCATCAGTTTTCGACTAGCCGATTTTAAACCATCAATAATTCAACTACAACAACCATGAAAATTTTCCCATACACGTTAGACCAGGTGAAGTAAACCAACCTTGAACGAAAGATAATTCTAAAAATACAGACAGCAACTGCGTACGTAGGTGCAGGAGCGAGCAATCGCGCTAAAAGCCGCCGAGTGGCCTGCCTCCACTGATACACCCTGATGAGGTACCGATTGCAGAAACTTTTTTAAATAGTGCTGCGTTTTGAACAAGGTCCCAGACTCATCACAAACATCAAATCACAACGGGCTAGTCGGAGCACTTTTAAGTGTAATGTGACGTGAGTGTGCCACTCGCTGAACTTGGAGAGCATAAACTACAAAGCCAAGAGACGCGCGCCCGCCTCTGCGTTGCATTGCCGCAGCGCCGTAGTAAAAAAATAACAGATAAAAAGCAAGTCAGACACATTACGGATTTAGAATCATCGTGGTATGCACCATGATATATATTAAAATCTTATCATTTGTTGTTATCGCGGCAATATAAAGTACCCATAAACAACACACTCAATAAAAATATGATTATCTACCTTATACGGCTCATGAGATACAGCCCGCTGAGGGAAGGATGAATTGACAGCCGAGGCTTAGTAATAGAGACCCTATTACTAAGGTCTTTGGGTACGGAGAACTAAATATAGCTCTCTGCGCCAAAAACTCATCAATTTTATTGCACGGAAGTCCTTTAGAGATTCCTTTAGAAAGACTGGTACGTCTAGATTTTAACTATGCCGATGCTCATACAGAGATCCACTTAGAAACAATGACTAGCTACTGAAGAATTTCATATGACATGAACTTTTGAGCCTGGAGGGCTGTTTTAATTGTCCTAAATAAAATACACGTAATATGCTTAATTGCATGTTTTTTTCTGCTCCAAATTGATACTTTTATTCGGTGTAGAGTATCAATCGGAAACGAAACACGCTATTGCGTATTTGTAGAATTGAATCCTGGTCATTGCAAGTAGGTAGGTACTTTATATTTCTGGACATAAATACTGGACCCGAAATAGCCTAAATAAAGTCATAGAAGGCATACTGTAGACTCCTTATTGTATTTTATCAAACATTTGCCGCCGGCAGCCATTTCATTATCATTCTTGTAGCAAAATACAACAATGATATAATGAACGTACAAATTGCAACATGATATCCAAATTGATTGCTTCACAAATCCTTTATTTTCCTTGTTCCTTTGCCTTCCTTATCCAATTACGTAAAAATAAAATATACAAAATTCCAAGTTTGTTTTACCTTTTGCCCTGCGGCGTTTTCACACAGATTCATGTCAAAGTGACATTATTACAGATATTTTATTTAGAAACATGTTTCATATTATATTCTCTGGTACATTCGCAATTTCGCACCCTTTAGATCGACCTTTTTGTTTCAGCGGGTTTTTATGAATTGCTATGATAACTGAGATTGTTTGCCTTTTCATAACGCGACATTTTTAATTTGTATTATTAATGATTGCGTGAATTAAATTTTGCTGTTCTTTATGTGTGAGCTTCTGCCAGCGACTTTTAATTTTATTACTAGGTGTCAAAGTTTGCTTAGAACCTGATGAATCTTCCGCGTGAGTTTTCTGCCAACGCTACCTTGTGCGTCATTAGTCGAATTGTTGAAGCTATCGACATTTCGATTTCTCAAGAAACGCCTTCACCTTTGAAGCTAGACTTCGTACGGATGATCAACTAGAGTAGATTAGATACCCATGAGCAGTGTTGCAAAAGCCAGAAGAAGTACTAACTTATAAAGTTATTCCATTCTCATAACTGATGGTTCCCATCCTCGTCGCCAATGAGACGTCAATGAAAGCCAGAGTGAGCAATTAGACTGTTTTATTTAAAAGATTTGCCGCTACCCGCCACCATATAATAATAGGCATTGACGGGACGTTACAGGTAGTTCTACTGACTATTAAATACTTATGTCCTAATGCTTTACCGATTAGATTTTTATGACAATCGATTATGTTAATGAAGCTCTCAGAGCACCAACAAACATAAGGTGACCTAAACAAGCTACAGTCGAGAACTATCCCTGACGCAGAATATTGGCTTATTTAATACAAATATTGTCTGCAAACACCCCTCGCTGACGCCTAGCTGTCATCTCTTGGTAATAAACGAGGCATTTCATTCGCACAGCTAATCTGGGTGAGTCGGGGACCGGCTTTTAATGAGAGGAGATATTATTAAAGCAGGACATTGTTTAAAAATTGCGGCGGTTAAATGGATTAATGTGATGAATGCAATGAGTCACTGGGAGATGGAAAAAAGGTTGGCCTATTTTTTATGCAATAAAAAATGCGAGGCGATCTAGTAAGTATACACAGGCGTAGAAAAAGACGTGCATGATTTCAATGAAAGTGATTGCCGCATTCATATTCTACTCGAACGTTTCTTGGAAATGGGACTAGTGTGTACAATTTATGGGTTGCCTAGCAATAAAAAAGAACGACACTTTTTACTGTAAAATTGATAGAGAAAATTCCCGTTCAAAAAGTGATCTTACTTGCTCCGCAGCTTTTGATCAAAGACCCGGTATTTCATTTTTCTTTCGTCTCCCGCTGTCTTCTGTGGAATGGCTTCAAATTTTGGTAAACAACGAAAAAAGGAAACGAAAGAAAATAGGTAGGTACCTATATCGGTAATAAGTACTCCTTTTGAGTTCTCTTGATATCAAACCCTACAGGAGTTTCTGTAAAACTGAATGGAAGAAATTATGAAACATGGAATTTTGCTATGAAGACGATGCTCACATCCAAAGGCCTTTGGGAGTGTGTGGAAAAAGAAACTGAAGACAACAAGCAAAAGGTGTTAGCTAGAATAGCGCTAAATGTAGAGCTTACAGTATACACACATACAAGGTACGCAGTAACAGTCTACGAAGCATGGAAAAACTTAGAAAAAGTATTCTATGGTAAGGGCCTTGGCCGAAGGTTAAACATTCTCAACAACCTATTCAACGGTAATATGTGTTTTTTATTTTTTAGTATGTCTGGAAAGGGAGTGATGTAGGATTGGCCGACGAGAAGAGCTTTCGTGAAGAAGAGTGACTCTTTAGAAGGATTAAGCTGTTGCGGTCCTCGCTATGTCGTGCAACAAGAAAATGCTCGTTAGCAAAACTCGGCATTACGGAATGGAAATATTTATTTTAAAATCCATAAAAGTATCGCAAAAACACAGAGTACGTACGGACAGTACGTATGGTAACAGAACTTTTCAGAAACCAGGCTACCGATGATAAAATGCTAACACCAAATCAGAAAATCCTAACCAAATAACTTATCGAAATTAATCAAAAAAAAAAATCTTGGTAAGCCTTATATCTACACTTAAGAGACCTTAATCAAATAATACGTAAAGGAGACCCTATTTATTAATACCTAGAATTTCCCAACCAAACCATTTTACCGTCTAATTTCGACACAGTGTGAATTTATTGCTCAAAACGGTGTAATAACAAACGTACCGACTGACATGAACTAGTAAATATGTTGGCTAAATGCCTGAAAGGGCGCTGCCCTTCAGGGTAGATTTAATTTCAGGACCGCAGGGTTGAGTTTAAAGGACGAACGTTGGCGATTATTTTTGCCAGACTATCAACGGAGGAGAGTATGAGGTTTTTCATTTAAATCCATTATTTTGGGTTCGTAATTTTTTTTAAACATACCAACCCAAGAAAAATACAAAAATTATAACAAATAAGACACAATAGAAAAGTTTGGGTGTTTTAGGGTGCCAAGTTAGAATGCCTAAGACATAAGACATAAGCAAACTGATATAACAGTAAGAATTATAAATATGTGTCCTTATATTATCCACAAAAGAGTAGCATGGAATATAACAGTTGACGTTTAGGTACAGTGACTATCTGATACGGGTCATCCAACGTTCAAAATTGTTTGATGACACTGTGCTTGTTCAACTCCAGCGTGAGGTGGTTATGATGGGGCTGGTTGCTATATATAGCAGGCCAATGCAGCCAGCGTCTTGGAAACGCGTATTATATGGATCTGTTGGCTATTGCAGCGCGACTCGGCGACCATGCAAACTCATTGTTTTTTTACACTTCATTTGTTGATTCCATTATAAACAAAATGCATTGTGTGCGGATAACTTAAATCTAAAACACAAAGAGTTTCAGTCTCTACATATCACTAATGGGCATATGTCTGCCCCTTATATTTCTTATTAAGGACCGTGCCTTAAAAATATTTCAAAATGGAAAAATCCTTAGACCACAGCTTTGAGGGCATCATTGTGCGTCCGTCTAAGGGCCGTAAATAATTCATTCCTCGCGAGCTCTTTGCTGAATAAACATTAACCGTACTCTACTTAAATGGCGAATTATTTTTACTTTTCATGTGCATTGCGTCTTATATTGTATTTGCTTTTGAAGGTTAAAGATTAAAATAAGCCGATAAAGTGGAGCGCGCGTGAAAAACCGAAACAGGATAACGTATAAGGCTTAGTTTTGTAAATGAGAAGTGATGACAAAAGAAATTATTTTAAAGATCTTAAGGCTTCTTGGGAGCCCGTATTTTTTCTTATAACACAATATCTATTATCAAGAATATTGGTTTGTTGGCATGGAAATCAATATTTAGGAGGAAGTCATAAAGCAGTCCGACATGTTTGGGAGGTATGGCCAGGAACGTTAGAAATCGTCGAACTGTTTAGCTCTGTGGCATATGTAACAAAAGAACTGTTCATATGATTGCATGTTGAAGAATTACGGAAGTTAAGATTAAAAAGCCCAATTCTGCCACTGTCATCGATCCCGTCATCACAGATTTCGTGAAAGCAAGAACAACGCTGAGCGTGTCTTCGATGAGTGGCTAGCAGATATTCCTGATCATGCAATGAGACTGCGTAAAATGCTGACGGCAGGTGTACAACTACATAACTACAGACACGTCCTCATAGCGGTGAACGGAAACCTATATAATGACTTTAACCGTGACCTCGGAGCAGTCCGATCCATACTGTTTAGCTCCAAGGCATATGTATCAAAAGAACTGCTCATAAGATTTCATAGATTTCATAAGATTTAATAGTGAAACATCGCTCAAAAATTACGGAGAATGGATCAAAAAGCTGAAATCTGCTACTATTGTGTCGATGCTTTCGTCACAGATGTCGTGACAGTAAGAATCAGCTCTTAAATAGGCAGAGGTTAATGAGGATGATGTACGTGGCTAACGCGTAGATGACTGGGATCAACAACCTTGGTAATTGTCCATTGATGTCGATGATTAGTAACCTGTAAAAGCAGATAAGTTGATTAAGTCGTCATAATTAAATAAGCAAAAAGCGCTGTCGGGTAGTTAGGTAAATTAAAAAATCCTTCATTTCCATCAAAAAATAAAATAACGAAACTCTTATGCTGATGATGATGAAGGTGACAAGGCCTCTTCAAGCTTCCAACAAGTAATTTGGTATTCCGGTTAACCCTCCAGATTAATGGCTCTAATGATTTTATTAGCCTGCCTTCGACCTGAGTAATTGTTATGATTTTATTGGCACGCCATTCGCGGTAAAACGCCGTCTTGTTCCAAAGATATATCTTTCGCCCTTTTTCAAACTTTACACCGTTTGATTTTCGTTGTACTAGCTGCTTTTATTTATTTTCAGTCAAAACCTGTCAAGAGGAGGGAAGAGTGTCATGTTACAGGGAGAGTATTGTAGTCTAAGTTGTGAATGTGAATGGACTAATAGGTGGTTAGGTGACATTCCGGAACACGCTATAAGACTGCGCCTGTCGCTTATGCCGGATCAAAGCTCCCGTCATACGTGATTGTTGGTCATGTCGTGTCATGGTGAAGTACCCCACCGCTGCTTGGGGACACGTAGAATGCTGACAGGAGGGACTATAGGGACTATATTAACTACTAACATGTTAATGAGTAAGAAAGGAGAAAGTGCTGAGATGACAACTGATAAAAGTGAATGGAAAGACAAAACCCGTTATGCCCACCCCACCTAAGTGGGAATAGGGCAAGAGAATGAACATGATCTCAAGTCTAAACTGACAAGTTACAAAGTTTAACACTGAAATAACATTTAAATTTGTAAAAGTCTTGAAAAGTCACACTGTACTAACTATATTAAATACAGTACAGTGAATACATACGTACGTACAGTATATGAATCAATTGCGCTACCTGCTTTTACCAGATTGTTTTCAATAGTCTGCAGTTAGCTCAATTGTTTCAATTGTAAATATTAGTTTTAATTTAATTCTATTATTTGATTAGACAAACTATTTCATTCTAATATTAATGCATTTTACATGAATAATAGCCCACTTAACCAAATTCTAGCCCTCTCTGATCGTAATGTTCCTAAAAGGCCAGACATCTAAGGAGTGTTATTAAATTAATTGTCTCGAGTAAAATCACACGCTCTATTACAACTTGTATAACGAAGCTTCCAATTAACAGACACACGTCGTTTAATGTGTGTAACTACTGCAAAACTTTGTACTCAAACTGTTGTATAATGTAGAATTAGTTATGAGTTCAATGTTGAAATGAAATCTTAATCTATACTAATGGTAAAATTTTCATTGAATATAATAATAAATAATAATGTTGCGAACTACGGTACCAGGATGATAAGCCTAGTAGGTATGTATGTCCCGGACAGTATCCCGTCGTAGGTTTGACGTGCGTTCCTTTCCTGATCCTCGGCTGTACGTATTTCGCAAGCCTAATCGCTATTGATTTTTGTGCAACCCCTCTATGTCCTCTACTTTGGGAGATTAATCAAAAAATAGTGTAAAGAAGTTTCATCTATTCATGAAAAATGTGTTTGTACAGACCCATTAAAACTCGATTGAAAAAGTTTTAAAAATATTTTTCTATCGAGCAGTCTACGAAAATACTTAACTTTATTTTCATGAGATAAATATAAATAGCAAATGTTAATAGTTTATCTCCTAGTACATTATTTGTTATGTGAGCCATTTCAACGGTCCTAGGCCATTATATGCGCCATAACATCATATCAATATGGCGTTTGGGAATAGGAAGGATATAAAAATGTCCCTTCTTACATACAGGGAAAACAATTTATTGAAAAAGCTCTGAAAATATTGGTTTCTCTAGGATTTTTCGTTTGCAATGCCTATCTATAATAACAATAGGCTATTTGTCTACATTGAAAATAAGTTGCAAAATGATCACGTAACCGTAAACGCTCTGCGTTTGGTTACATCGCTGGTGACGTCACGCCTATCTCGGATTACAGAGTATGTTGATGTTTTTGTAGGTGTGGTGTGAGTAGTGTGAGTCGAGTCATGTCGCCGGAGCTATGACAGAGATTATCGTTTTGGCGCGGCATTATTTTATTCAAACTTTAAAATTAGTTTTTATAACTAATACGACTGATCTTGAAGTAATATTAATTACACTTTGCATTATTTTTATCAGACAATACGTTACAATTATTTCCCAGTAGTAGTCAAGTAGCCTATTGTTTGTAATTCAATTTTGCTTCTTCATCGTCACTTTCTTTTTTGTGCCTTATCATCTGTGATGAAAAATTGATCTTTTATTATTCTATACATAGTGTGCAGATCTACTCTCCGCCATCAAGCGGTGTTCAGATTGCAACAAGCAATATGTTGGTTTCACAAGGTTGGTATACCTATATTACCTAAGTGCAGACGACTGTTCATTATTTTACAAAGCTACGTTGAATTAAATATCCGAGCAGATCCAAGTTTATTATAACTTGGGTTTTAGCTCCAAGTTTCTTGCGTCCAGAAGTTGAGTTTGTCAGATGTCAGGAAGATAACAAGCATAAGGATTATCAATACGGCTTACAGGCACAGCTCTGGGTCAAGTCATCAAACAAATTATACAGCTCCATATAGTAAATAGTGCATATCATGTAAATGATTATTTTTTATCCGTACGTATTTGTGTAGTTTTCGAACGAAAACATTAACTTAATTTTTTAACTGTGTCTGTTGAACGGATCTTATTAAAATTTGGCAGGGAGGTAGATGGTACCCCGGGTACAGACATAGGTTACTTGAAAAGCGCGCGCGAAATCGCGGGCAGAAGCTAGTTTGAATAATAAAGAAACAAATACACCTAAGTAGTCAAGAGCCAATATCACTATCCGTAGAAATATCCCATTCGAGATGTCCAGTCCAGGTTAGAAATTTATTTATGTTAAAACTGAGAATCCAAGTAGCTACTTTGAGGAAATATTTATGTTAAAACTGAGAATCCAAGTAGCTACTTTGAGTTCTTTAACTGTTTCTCACACATAGATAGATGTTAGTCAGATCTGTATGAAGTCCCACTAAAAGATCTGAGTTACACGTTTTGATATTAAAATTTAATTGAATGAAAATGTCTACGCTAATAAAAAATGTCTCGAAATTTTTGGCAAATTATTTTCTTATCGTAGTTTCCAAGCTTTTATATATGCGATGGCCTAAGGTTACAAATAATTTGACGTTTGTTCCAAAAACCCTCAACATTTACATTGTTTTTTTTTTAAGTTCTACGGGACTAAAAAATAATCCCTCGGAGAACAGATGAGACCATTAATCAAAAGTAAATCGGTTAATATTTGGTGAAGATGAAAAAACACTGTCGAATTCAGAACCTTTTTTGAAGTCTGTTAAAAAAGGAAGGCAGAGGTAATCATCGTCAAAACTTCCGTACTTTGGCACTCTAGCAAAATTGTTAGTACTCTCAGAACTTTTTGAAGGCAACCAAAGCACACTTTGCGCTATTTCACTCACGCCTCAAGTTTCCTAATACAATTTAAACTTAGACCAAAAACCAGCGGAAACTGGGAACTTACAGATGTTAAGTGTAACTGATGCAGACGTTGTTGCTGAAGATTGTATTAATAATTTACGACTCTTATATATACCTCTATCTATACAGGATATTAATAATGACTTGAAACTCTGAGATATGAAACGGTGCCCAGTGCTCAGAAATATTTAAAGTTATTTATTATACTCGTAACTTCTAAATGAGTACAGTCAAAGTCATAACTTGGCAAAACGGTTCGATTGATGTGATAAAATAATTTTAATTTTGATTATGAATTTTGGTCGGTCAAATGTTGCACTCTCGTTAAAAAATACAGTCCATTTATATTATGGTTATGGTGGATTATGTTGGATTATGGTGGAAGCCTTTCGGTCTCTTAGCTTCAGTTCTTAAGTTGGTACGTCTAGTGTGTTTGGTGCGACTATTTCTGCGAAAGTCCATTTATGCAAAAGTCCATTTATGCAAAAGTCCATTTCTGCGGATGTCCATTTCTTTGTAAGTCCATAAATACTCTTGTCCACATTTGGACTCAATTTGGTCCATAAAGACCTTTCTACGTATTATCAGGCCTTTTTATTAGTATACCTGCAGGTGTATAACACAAGGCAAAGCAACTAGTGGCGAATATAAATTCTGCACTAGGTGTTTAGCATTGTACGAGCGGCGCGGTGGTGCTCCTACAAATAAAAATGTAACGTGAGAACTGAACAGGATATATCGAAGTAGAATGAAATAGAGTCACCTACTACTTTAGGTTGTTGCGCCACCAAAATAAATAAATAATTCATATTTAAACTTGAGATATTACACATTACGATATCTAGTACTTAATATTTGATTCACATTACATCAACATTATAAATGCAAAAGTATGAATTGACGTTACTTATCATAACATTATGAAGGGTCACGTCAAAACTAATGAGTGGATCAGGCTGTCGTTGTGTGATTCCATCCATTACATAGATTCTGAAGAATATTTTACGTTGGTAGGTAAGAAAAATGAAAAATTAAGTTAGTAAAAAATTGCTGAAATATGGTCATGCAATAACGTGAAGGTTCTACCAGGTTCGATAGGTAATTCATCTGCAATGACAACTGTTCCATCTGGATGTGATAACTAATTCCTCGAGCTTTGATGGCAGTTCGCCTTCGCGACACAGGCAGACATTTTGCATAGACGTAGTTCTAGATCTGAAAATAGCTTGTAAACCTACGGAAAGAAGCAAGTGGTCTCCGATCTTTGACACTGGAGCTGCCTAAGCCACGGAAGCTGCAGCATCACAATCCCAACCTTCAACTCCGAGAATTAAATTCCCCTGAACCTCTACATTTGCATAAAACTTAGCCGTAGAATTATGACGTAATAATTATTTGTTCTCGGCTCGTCGTTACCTACAACCTGTTTAATGTTCTGTGTCGCCGTATTCAGAGTTTAATTTCTCTCGCATTGTTTCGCAAAGAATGGCAGAGTAAAGGGGAGTTTACACCGACAATAAAGCCTCAATGGACGGACTTTGAGACAATTTGAGTTGTGAGCTCTAATTAAACGCAACTTTCATTGTTGTTAGTTGTTTTGACTTCTTATTATTTGCTATTTATTTATGGAATTTATAATCATTTTTCAAGATCGTCACTATTCGACTTTCTCTTTTCGAAGAGGATAAACAGGTCACCTTGCTGTGGGATAACAGAGGCTGAAATATCAAACCAAAATATATAAAAAATAATAATAAAACCTTGGTTATAATATTACCTTAGATAAATAAAACTATTCGTCCATGCTTAAACTTTAAAGCAACTAGCCGCTGCCTGCGGTTTCACCCGCACTTTTCAAGTATTTTACGTCCATCCCCGGGATACTATTTACCTTCCTGCCAAATTTCATCAAAATCCGTTTAGCCATTAAGGCCTGAAAAGTACCTGACAGACAGACAAAGTTACTTTCGAATGCATAATGTTAGTATTGAGTAAGGAAAAATAATAACATTAATACATTTTCTCCAAGAAAATGTATACTCTGCTGAGATTCGAACTCAATGACCTTAGGATCGCGAAGAGATCTATCACCCGAAAGTTCACTTGGGTCACAAGACATTATAGGTCACCAGTCACCTGCTTATAAAAACGTAGTCTACCTTTAAGTTACGCTTTACTTGCGTTTTACTTTAGGAACTTCTAACTTTATTAATTTAAACTAACTCGAAATATGCTAATAAAATACCTAATGTCAAAAACAAATATTCAGAATATTCCTATAGGTACAAGACCAATTTATCATAATTCACACTTAAATTCCCTTCTTAATTATAATTTATCAACAATGCCAGGTAAATTACAAATGGCTAAGTTAATAGTACATTTTTATACAAGGGACCAAACCACCCCATTATAGACGAAGTTGTTTATACTACCGAGCGCAGCGAGGGAGGATGACAAGACCGATTTATAATGAGTGGTTTTGCCCCGCGTGAAAAACGATACTTTTCACTTGGATTGCGAGAAAATTAAAAAAACAAAATTGAACAATATGCATTATTTCATTAAAAATTTAATGTGCAGTTAGAGCAATTTTGAATGTTGAGAGATATCGTTTTCCCCATAAGTACTATCATATACGTATACAAACTACATACTGATATGTATTTCCTATTACAATAAATTTTAACGATATGGCCACTTATAAAATAAATCTTCAATAAGTGTCACTTTAGCACAATTCATATTTCCGTATTCTGTAACCTTTTGTCAGTTGCGTGTGTCTGAAAATATATTTTTACCATTGGATTTAAAAATTTTAATAAATCAAAAGGGCAACAGGACAGTATTTCAAGCGGGGAACCGTTACAATTTGAATATAACTAATAAAAATGGCCAAGAAGGCGCTATAAGCTCCTTTTTCAAAAATAAAATCAAGTAAAATGTTGGTTGAACACCAAAAAGTCGAGTCTTTATGCAAGAGGATGAATGTCTTGTACTGGCTCATAATTTCAACGAAAATTAAAAAGAAAAATTACTTTACTACCCTAGACCATAAAAACGATTTTTACGCCCATTAAGCTATTCTATATTGATAAACTTTTTGAGCAAGAAAAGTAAAAAATATTTTCAAAAAAGGAAAACGTACCACAACGTCCATCTATCACCATACATGATTAAAACCCAGTCACTATCCCAAGAAGACACTACAAATAGTCGTAAGTACGCTAATAAGTAAAGTTTCCTATAAGCCCGGATCATTGAAGTTTCTGAAACTTCCCAGAAAATCAACTGAAAGGTCAAACTTGGTCTATTCTATTCATGTTGTGATTCTTCGGGCCTTATTGGAAGGTTTCAAATCAAAGTTACTCCGATAAACACTCCATCTTTGGCTGATCAATACCTTTTGTTTTGAACCCAATTTCCTTGGACGGTATAAAGGTTTCTTTTGCGTAAATCATTACAGGGTATCTACGAATAGTTTTAACCACTATACTGCAAACCACTACACAGCATAATGGAGCTTACAACATAATCTTTAAGCTCCAAAGATCTCCGCCGCCTATTGAAAAAATAGATAAAACAATTTTGATTGAACCAACTTAAATAACATAAGCTATGCGAAGATACCCCTTGCTAGAAACCGAAAACCGTTTATAATTGGTTATTTTATGGCCTTTATTAATTAATAAACGACTTATAAATACGAATTTATTTGTCGGACTTTCAGCATCTATGCGAAAACATTAGCTTATCAAACAATCGTAAATAAACAAGGCGTTCATATCTGTTTATTAAATCTTTGATGATTTACAGTGTCTCAATATTTATTTGCAACATTACTATGAGATGAATAAGCGGTGCAAAAGCCGAATGTCCCAAAAGTTTTCGCCTAGTTTGGTGGTTGACTCGGTAGACACGTCCACGCATTCCCGTACGTAGACTAGAACGTTGCGGGTTCAAGTCCCGCCTGAGTCGTAAATGACAATAAATTCTTGATGAAATAAAATTATTTAATGAACCATAAAACATTCTGCTCATTTTATTGGTATTTTATTAGTATTTTAGGAACAAATTGCAGTGGTCAAAAATTAAAGTGGGTTTGAACACAAATACTTTTTAACCTAACAAGTAGGTAACTTCAACGTTCAGTCCAGTTTTCCAAGGCTAGGAGACTAACTTCTTGAGTTAGATTAGAACTGATAAGTCAATAATGGTTAAAGTTTAAGTTTAACTGGACCGCTCTAGGTCAGATGGCGAATTGAACACTTGAAGACTGTGTTATTTTATTATACCTGTAACGGAACGGAGGAGTTGGTATATGCGTTTAGGAAGATACCTAGGTTGTTTCTGTGCAACCAAAATTCCTTTCTCTCACAATCTTCAAGTTTTAAAAACACTTTTTGAGTTTTTACATAAAGTATTTTCACACATTTATTTAATGCGAGTGTGTTGCCTCTATTTCCAGAAGAATTTTGAAACCTACAATTTATCCTCGCCTCGTAACGAAATTGAACGATTTTGCCTACAATTCAATTCAATTCATTTATTTATTGCAAGAAATATGGTTTAAATAAAAGGTCTTAAATATTAGAATAGTGTCACATACTTCACCAAAACACATTGGCATGCAAAATTTCTTAAAAGTAGGTTCCTATACAAATAACATTGAAATCATTACACAGAGGGAGACATTCACAGACTACTGTGAAAGTCTTCTTTATTTGCACCTGCTCGTCAAACTAACAACGAGGACAAAGTAGACATATCCTTATAACCGTATAACACTGAGTATATTCCTTCTCTGGCTGTTAAAGGTCCTAATCAAAACGAGAGTCCGTCTCCTAATCCAGCTCGCATGAATCTCATTCAAGGGGGCGATTAATGTGCGAAACGACAGAAACACTCGCTATCAACATTATGCATAGCCCGTAAACCACAGATCTGAGATAGACTGTACTGCCGAATTAATTATTAAAGAATGATTAGATTGCTGTAAATTGACCATTTTTGTGGAAAAACTCTATATTTTTAACCTGGACGACGCGGGACGCAAAACAGGGCTGTTCAAAGTTAAACGTAGACAGATAGTGTGTTAGTGTAGAAACATCCCATCGCACTTCCCAAACGGATGTTCCGGTTTTGATTTACATACCTAGGTAGTTTATTTTTAAGCTACCTAACAAAACTTTCTACTCGATCAAGAGCAGTTTTTGATGAAAATCGGTGGACGTTTTTCATGCCATGGTGGTATGCAAAACTTCATCCGAATGTCGAAGTGCTCCAATTTTTATTAATTAACTTTTATTTTATTTTATTCGGAGAACAAACAGTTGTACACACTATTTATATAAACGCTTTGTAAAAGGACTTTCTTCCATAATCCTCCCTACAACGTTACTCGCATACTTACACTTTAAAACTCACATAAAACAATTAATACCTAGTACCTATGTTTCATAGTGTTGAACACACTATATATACTTATACAGGGTGTTTGGTGGAACGATGTAGGGGTTGTAGGAGCTGATCAAAGGTACCAACCAATGTGATAATTTTTCGCGCATTCACATAGTGACAAGTGTCATGGTTTTAAAGTTAGTATCAGAAATTAGTTTGTAATAAAAATATATTTAACATTTATTTATTTTATCGTATTATGGTACATAACATTTGTCAGAACTTATAACATTTATCTATTTATGTAATGTATTGTATTACGTATATCAGTTATCTGGTACCCAAAACACAAGATCTGCTTAACTTGGGGCTAGATAATGCTGTGTGAATTGTCCGGCATTATTTATTACTGCTATTTAGTTTTTACTTATTATTATTTTAGGACAAGATTTTTTGGGCCCACTCTCAAGTACCCTTTTTTGTTCATCCTCGTAAGCAGTGGTATGCGTAGCGTTACTTATATCTTACTAATAGGCCTTAAGCCAAGTTAGTTTTTAAAGTTATCTGCGCAGGATTAACACCGCAACTTTTTTTATAACTTTTCACCATAGTCGTAGTTTATAATTACCACATTGGTACCCTTGATCGGTTCATGCAATACCTACATCGTTCCACCAAACACCCTGTATGTAGGTAATACGTGGAATGGTGGGTTGTAGGTACTTTGCGGTAATTGTGGTACCTATTACAAACGGTTATGCGTAGTGTTAATTATTTTTGTATGCCATTAGTAGTTCCATAAACGTCGTGTCTTCCTACAAACCTACTAAAATAATCTATGTTTGATTTATATTTTGGGCTTACGAAAAAGAAGCTAGATAACACAGCATCTAGCAAACACGCAATATAAACTTTGTTGGCATTGTTTGGGCGACTAAATAATGCTAGTTTGTTATTTTATGGATAGATTTAGTAAAATCTTATATTTACTTTTGAAAAAATGCGTTAGATATTAAGTGCTACGGCTCTATTAATTATTTTACACAAAATTATACTGCGACTTAAAATTTGACAGGTTTTACTTTACTGCGGTGACAGATATACCTATACCGTTTTATAATAACCTATTTGTATAAAAGGGGTCAATAAACTCTCTCCATTTACTTTCAATCAGTGTCTGCCAAACTGATTTCACATCAATTATCCGGTCGTTCAATGATATGCAATTATTATTATTCTTACCCCAAAAATATTACTTTATTTATAAACATAACCTCGAATTATGAAAAAGATGAAAGACTTTTTGCCTCCTTTAATAATCCGAAAAGCTGGGATCCGGAAAATGATTAAAATAATACCGAAACGAGAATTTTCCAATATTTTGTGTAAACGTTGATAACGAATTTGGGAAAAAGTTTTTTTAAGGGACTTTAATTTTGGAAATGTGGAAGAAAAGTGGCTCTAAATTCTGAGTGGAAGATCTTTGTTAACTTTTAGCAAAAACCGTATTTTACGGTTCAGTTCGTAATATGGAGGCTACTCAATTTTGTTTAAAATAAAATCACCATTGTAGTCTGCATTAAAGAATTTGATTAAAAATATTATTAAAAATAGCTTAATAGAGTAAACCGGTGAGAGTTGAGGTTCAGAGCTCATGTTGTTAGCGTTTATAAAAAGGCGTACAGAATTCTAGGATTCATTTTAAGATTTTAATTTCATTTTAACGGGTTCACTCGCATTAGTGCTCTAACAGCAATGTATGATGGTCAAAAGCCAGAAGGAAAGCGCAGCTTCGGTATCGGCTCCTCATGAAGGTAAATATAGTTTCATGATGGAGTGCATACAGAACAAGTTCACTCGATACCTTTATTGGAAGAGATATGGTGTTTACCTTTCTACCCCTTGATGTATCCAACCTTATTCGTTTTGGGTATGGTTGGATTCAACAAGTTGGAAATTATGTGAGCCTAGATTTTTTACAAAAATACAAATACAGAGTACATATTTAACTATGCTAACTTCTGCCCACGGCTTCGCATGTGTTTTTTTGGAATAAAAAGTAATAAAACCTATAATTATGTTTTTCCTATATAATTTCCTATAAAATTTCAGTCCGTTCCATTCAGTAGCTCTGGCGTTGTCTTCGGCCAAATATCTTTACAACTGCACAATTTTTTTTTAATATTGGTAGGATATTATAAGTTGCAATATAATAAAATAAACTGCTCTGACATCCATCATCCCATGACTACATTGACCTCGGTCCACGGCAGCTTATAATTTTGCGGAAACGTCGAAAAAAAATGGAATATAAATGACATCAGCGATGTGAATTCTGATCGTAAGTAAGCGTCAAATAATTTTGATTGTTTAGAAAAAAACTTAAGACCGACTTCGAATCCCGTAGTTAGTTTTAACGTAGTTTTTAGTTAGTTACGTAGTTTAAGTTTTTAAGCGTTTAGTAGTTTTTGTTTCCTGTTTTTTTTTAAGTTTTGCGGTATAACTACGAATCCATTGGGGAAAAGATTGACCTGCTCGAAATTATCTTCTATAGAACTGCAAAAAAATCATCCGAATCGGTCCATAAATGATGAAATAATCGACGGACATAAGTACTTTAAATATAAACATCAAAAAAGCACAACCGAACATAGAACCGCCTCCTTTTTTCGTAGTTTGAAGAAAATCGTTAGTTGCAGTCCACCCACACCCTGTCATCAAGCGTATAAAACATGTTTTGTTAATTTATTTTTAACCAGATGATATATTTTTGTTGGATAAGCGAAATTTCCATTTTCCATTTATTCAGCAACCGAGAGGATACAGTAAACCAAAAAATTCGCTGAAACTTTTCCCTTTCCGGAAAATTTAAAACATTTTCAGTGTTCCCGTTCCGATGAAAAACTGTTTTGTGGCGTCACGATACCTCTGAAATATGGCGAGGTGAAGTAATTTCTAGTTTGAGTGTTTCTCTAGTGCTTTGTTAGTCTAAAGTCGATGATTCGAGTTATAGTGTTATATGGTATATCTATACCTATCCATGTAACCCTAATAACTCCAAGACAATAATAATTAAGTAAAAAATAAACGTTTTGTTGTAGATATGTACGTTGACGCGATCGCGGGTAGGCGATGGATGAAGGCGGCTTGGAGTCCGAGCACAGATTTCGATAAGGATCGATAAGCACCAGTTTAAAGAATTTTTATTTCTCAAAAAGAAGAAGGTCTCTGGTGCAGAACGATCTGTTTTTTTTTCAAACTGTATCGAGACTAGTAACAAAATCGCAAATTTTTGATCCTTATTGAGATCCGTGATCGCGCTCCTTGGTCGCTATTTGTGAAGTCGCGTTGCGTCGTTTGGGGAATGGGGAGGCCTATATTCAGTTTTGGATGGTCATTCAATTCAATTCAATTCATTTATTGCAAGAAATATGGTTTAAATAAAAGGTCTTAAATATTAGAATAGTGTCACATACTTCACCAAAACACATTGGCATGCAAAATTTCTTAAAAGTAGGTTCCTATATAAATAACATTTAAATCATTTTAATTGAATATAATAAAACTTATTTAAACAAAAATATATTTCAATAATGTTGATTTCCTACTAATTTCTCAGTTTTAGTTCCATAAGTTCCTTAACACTATAGAAAGCTTTTTCAATAAGCCATAATTTTAGCTTTTTTATAAATATTTGTAAAAGTAAATCTTTGATGTCACTAGGGATTTTATTATATATAGAGCCACACATGGCATGACAGTTCATAATTAAGTAGGGTTTTATGATTACGATAACAAAACGGACAAATAAGTATTAGAGGTTTAATGATTTGGTACAATAAGTAAAATTTTATTTTATAAGTGTAAGTTTCAACAAGCAAGCTCTGGTTTTTTTTTAAATTCTACGCGTTCCACCGGTTCTGGTCATAGCCGTGGTCGTGGTTGCTTGAGTGCTCGTTTGCTCTAAGTCAAGCGAAATCCAACCTCCAATCCTCTTTAAGACCAGTTTTGGTGTAATATCCCCATAAATTGCACTGCACTAAGAAACTCCACCCACGCTCCTCTAGTTCCCACCAAGTTTTTAATCACGGAGCTAGATAAAGCCTTATCTTGTAGTATTTTAGAGCTAAGTGCCGAAAGCACCGTCAGGTGTAGATTTGCATAGAAATAGAAGAACTTTATACACAGATTATGTAATAGTTGCATTACTATCTGAATTCACTTTGTTTTACGTAACAAGGAGTTTATAATTATTAGAACTAATAAACGGGTATTTATCGCGTATTTTTACCTATTTTTCACGACGTTTGGACAGGTTTACATACTGTCGTAATCACGGGACGACTCAAGGACATTGTGTAAACCTGTCGAAACGTTGGGAAAAATAGGTATATAAACGCGATAAATACCCGTTTAAAAGCTTTAATAATGATGTTTTCAGTACGCGTAAGTTTTAAAATATTTACAAGGAATTTAATTTCAGATTTCTAAATCTTTATTTCTTTAGGCTTACAAAATAATGTGACGTGTCTAGATGACACGTCAAATTTAATACGATAAAATATTTGAGCAAACTGATCTCGAACTTCACCATCATCACAACCATTCAAGACTTGACCCACTGCTGGGTCGGCCTCTGAATTGCTGTGCCACTCTGTACTAAGGCAAGAGTGTAGTCAAAGGAAAGTAAGTCTATGATATTAGACCTTTCTTTGAACATACTTTCACCTTATGTATCCTTGAATTCAGCTATATTTTTATACAAATAAGATGGGTTTTGTAGACTGGCGGGTCTAACTCCCGTCTTCGACATCACCTTGTTCCTGGTACAAGCCATAAAGCTCTAAAACTTTTTCGTTTCACTTCTCCAAAGCAAATTCATTCTTAAATCCGTACAGTGAAGCTGAATTTCCTTCAGAATCTGTATCAAGAGACACATGACGTCCACAAATTTCACAGAAGGAATTTAATATAACCCATACAATGTCTGTAAGGAGATATCTATTGAAGAAAATTGAGCAAGTATATTCCATTTGTGTCCCAGTCGAAGCTAAATATTCGTAGATTTTCTATGAACTGATATTTCTGATTAAATTCACGGAACTGTAAGCAGGCTACATACATTTTGATACAAAATATCATTTTTCTCGCTGACCTTAGGTCTTTATTCAAATACGTATCTATTAGGTATAAAATATTAAATTTCGTTGAATCTATGATTTACTCATTTATATGTTTATGCCATTTTGCCACTATTGACGACCTCTGTGGCGCGGTGGGCGAAAAGACGACGCAGGAGGTTGCGGGTTTACTGGTCTACTTGTATTAGAATCTACAATTTTTTTATGAATTAGCTTTATTGTTTTACATAAGTTTAATGAGAATCGGTGCTTATTTTAATCAAAAACGGGTTGAAAGATTATTTGCAAAACTATTTAGCTTCTTTAAATTCAACAAGCGTCTTCTTGCCCACCTACAATACACGTCCGATATACTTACCTTCCTCTACTCGAGTAACTTTCCGAGTGAGCCCTTGCATCGAAACTGAACCGTGCGCTAACTTTCCGCCTTGAAATTTAAACTACTCGTAGTTAAAATTTAGTAACTTTATTCTGAAAGATGAAAACTAAATACTTACCTAAGTTTTTATTGTTTAGATTTTATGTATAAAAGTTATTTATTTTGTTGATTTAATTAAGTTAAGTTAAGTTACTGATACTACTGAACGTTTACTTCTTGATGAACTTTCCTTCTAAAATAGCAAAATGCATTGGGGCAAACACATCGCTGGGCTCACTATGGATACAAAAGGCACAAAATCTTTTCGCCCAGCTGTGGTTAACTAAAAAGCTATGATGATGATGATCACGATATATTCTCTATCCATATCAGAATGAGTTCCTTGACCTTGAAACACTTCCATACCTTACTTTCTCCGGGAATGAGAGCATCATTATTAATTCCGTAGCATCCTCAAGCGGATGACCCATTAGGATGGCCACTTGCCCGAAATCCGCCCTCATATACTACGCCGTTAGGGTAAGACCCCAACTGTTGAGAAACCTTTTTTTTCTGTGGCGCAGCGGCGGGCAAAGGTCCGCCTGGGACGCCGAAAGTTGCGGTTTCGATTCCCGCCTCGAAACAGTTGTTTGTGCGATCTGCAGATATTTGTTCCGGGTGATATGGTTGTTTTCTATGTTTAATAAAAAATATCCCACTATTTAGTAGTAATTATATCAGTTAAATAGTATCCATATTATAATCTCTTTTGGGGCTAGATAGTGAGCTACTTGACTGCCACTGGGAAATAATTCTAACGTATTGTCTAGTAAAAATATTGCAAAATGTAATTAATATAAAATTTCTTCAAGGCCAGTCATATATTTTAAAGTTTGAATAAAATAATGGCGCGCCAAAACGATAATCTCTGTCTTAACTCGATTACATCACACTATTCACACCACACTAACAAGAATGTTGATCTTGTGCAGACACGCACTGTAATCTGTGATTGGTGTGACGTCACCAGCGATGCAACCAAACCACGTGATCATATATAAATAATGTGTAATTTTAATCCCGTTTCTTACCTAAATTAGGCATATTTTTTAATAAAAAGCACCTAATTACCTTGTTACGTTGTCACTGACTAGGATGGAAACAGTTTAGTTAGAAATCAGAAAACCAAAATATAGAAGTTTGATCCAACCCTAACTAAAGACGAAGATGTCTGCCGGTATTCGAACAGCGCAGTTCAAGTTAATAAGTAAACCGTGCTTACAACTCGCTTAGGTGGAGTTTCCCTTCGAATTAACGTGAAAGTTGTATGAGGCGATGAAAAAGCTCCGCCTGAAGGTTTCCCTACAGAAATATACAGACCTAAGAAATCTACTGAGGTTTTATATTTCTTAGACCAAATATCTCCTTACAGTAGTTTAGGTGATTATCAGGAGGCCTGCGTTCGGCAATGGACCATTACAGGCTGTTGAGGAGGTGGTTGAGGAGTAGTTTAGGGCCTAGAAAATGATTGGATGAATGAATAATGGCGCTGCAGGGTCACAGCCATACAACTTTAACTTTTGAAGAAAACCATAGCTAGAAATAATATTATATCACCATTACTAGCTGCTGCTCCCGGTTCAAAATTCAAAATTCAAAGTGCTTTATTTCCTTTAGACCTTACAGGACTCTTGCACACGTCACAAAACTCAGACTACATAAGTAAAACTAGGAAATAAAGTGATCACTTTGATTTTTTGTCCACTTCAATCTTTGTTGTTGGTTTTGTTCGAGTTTTGATAAAAAATACATTATTATTAAATAAACTTGTTACTTTTTATTGATTTTTAACCGACTAGGTAGGTAAGCTTAGTGTGTACGATTTTCATTGCGCGCTTGATAAAAATTGAATGTGATATTTAATTTCTTTCCTGCGTCTCACAAGAAATTAGTGTAGTAAACAAAGTAGTTTACCGAAAACCTTAATCTTTGGGGTCTTAATCTTTAAATCCCTTTAATTTTTGACTTATAAATTTTCATCGACATCGATGAAAATTTAGTCAAACACTAAAATAAGAACTGACAGCTTTCGTTCATAAAATAAGTTACGCAAAATAAGCCCTATTGCGTATCCTTATATCCTTAATCGTTGCATTTTTGACTGTAAAATAGACATCTGACACACACACACTGAAAAGTTAAGATTTTTGACAATTTCAACAGTGTTAATGTTTTTCTTCTGATAACATTAGTTTTAAATCAAAATAAAATAACAAGATGTATATGATCTGAATCTCTCTGTCGACCAGTGTATTAATCAGTTAACAGAAGAAAATTAGGAAAATTGGATTATAAGGCCTAAATAGTAAAGGCAGAGCCCAGAAATAGTTATTTTATTATAGACTACAACAGATTCTACGATCTACGTAAGTTTTTGCATGAACACATACATAAAAAGTCAAGTATTTCAAGCTACAAAAGTAATATTCAAAGTATTTACAAGTATTTCATCCAAAAAAGTAATAATCATTACAGTCGCTACACTTAGGTACACTTTACCTCTTTTTTAGACAGGAATTTAAAAGTCTGGCAATTACGCCATAGATTACGAGAAGACCTTCTCAAATATTAACAGACTACCAAATATTTTTCTTCTTCTAATAATCAATAATTCTGTACGAAATAAAATGTAGTTTGCATCGTCAGGGAAGGTATCATATTGTGTCTGGATTCCTGTGTCACACAGTTCTTACACGTTACGTTGTTATCTTTTTTCAAGCGTACAAGGTGTACAAGGTACAATATGTTATTCAGGCTATGCGTGAGATGTCAAGACTACATAACTACCTACATTACATATAATAGCTAAATAATGAAATCTACGTGCGTGATCTTTGTTATTCCGCATAAAACCTTCATGTTTACTTGAATCTAATAAAAAGAGTTTAGCGAATGACCAGCGTTAGAGTTATCTTTTGTCATCTCCCAGTAGCTCTTATTTATCACATTCAATCATCATCATCCATGGAAACAATGATGTCAAAGGCAAAGGTCATGGTGCGGAACGATGTATCGCTCCAAAAACATGATAGTTTTGCAAATTCTTGTGTACAGTCGGTAAAGCTGCGATTTTGCCCCTTTTTATATTGTATGAAGTTTTCTTTCTATTTCCTTGCAAATTGTGAAAATGACGGAAGTTCTCAACTCGAGTGTACTGAGCTCCACTGAATACAGATTGCTAAGCAAACCGTTCAAATTGAAACCGTGAAGATAGACCGATTTTGTGAAGCACCGGTATATTTCGTACAAATGAGGTTGAGTTATCAGAATATATAAATATAAAAATTATTGTGTTGGTAAATAACAAAGCAAATATGCCCAGCACTCAGCATTGTACTAAAATAATAATAATAATTCCGGACAATCTGGCGATGCTGGTCAAAGGCAGGTTACGTCACGACCATTTGTAGTCATCTACATAGTAATTATTATCAATAGAAAGTACTCCAGTCAAGTATTTGACAATTCAAATCCTGTTTTTTGAAGTTTCAGATGTGAAATACTCATGAAATAATAAAATCATAAGTTTTATTATGGAACCCTAAAAGTCAATGTAATGAAAGAACAATCACTCCCTTCATTTGTATGGAACGCGCGAGCGAAGCCGCAAACAAATCCTCTTAATATACCACGCACGCATTCCAAATTCAAAAAACAAGGAGTGAAATCCAATCAGCGCACTCTTCTTTATTTTCCCGCCTTTCTGTGCGTTTGGAAACCTTCGATAAAAGACGATTTGCGCCGATTCAAAGCAATTTTAGCGGGAAACGTAAACTGAAAGGTTTTAGAACGGAAGGTAAGCTCTCTCCTTTTAGAGAGGTGAACCTACCTACCCAATTCTGGTGGCAAAATGTTGCCTTTATAGTCGCAGAGTTGCATATTTTGCTGATAAATATGTACTGCGAATGAAAAGTTATTCCTCGACTGGAGAGCAGAAGATCAAATTGATCGAAAGCCAATGTAAGTTAAGTAACTATTTTATTGAAAGTATTCACCATTATCGTCTTGTAAGGTCTATTTGATTATTTTATTTGTTTTTAGCACACAGGTTATCACCTAGTTCAGGCACACGCATTGTTTTAATTCCATTAGAATAAGATTACGTACTTTTTTGTTATCCTTTTGGTCCTTAGATAATTTTGAATAAATTATTTTATTTATTTAATGTAGCTAACCCATCAACGAAACTATAACGTCAAAATCAGATCTCTATATTTTAAACGACAAACGTACGAGAATCGAAACCAAGAATAAATGCAAGACGATCAAAAAAATGGTTGATCTTGCAAATGCTTTCTGCAGCTATAATGGAACCTGGACACAAAACGCGACCAATAGTCAACGGAACGAGACAATATGAAATGGAGAAATGTTTTCGCAATCATTTGATTGTTTCGTAATACCTAAAAACTGACTTCGAATCCCATAATTTTATACCGTTCTTAAGTTCTCCAGTGCAAATACTCCTCGGGATTTTTTTTTCTTGAACCACCTTGAGATTATGCTCGTACTACATACCTACATAAAAACACACATACGGTCGAACATAGAACCACCTCTTTCTTTCGAAGTCAGTTAAAAATTAAGGACGTTCTTAAAAAATTAAGAGTAATTCATCCCACGGTCTGTGGCCCGAGCTAGTCCGGAGACGGGAGTCAAGAAGTCAAATATACATTCGATTTAAATTTTCGATCAATTTGAGTTTCGTAGATGGGTAACCTACAGATTTATTTGTAACTCATCTACGAAACTATGAAGTTTAAAATCAAAACTCTGAGTTAAACGACAAACAACGAGAATCAGAACTAGTACATGGATCAGTTGAGCTACCTCTAGATTGTTTACAGCAGTCTGCACTAAATACATTTACTTACAACTGTTTCGATTGTAAATACTAGTTCTAATTTATTACTATTCTTTAGTTGTTATCTTTGTTAATAAAGTATGTTCAGGCAACACCATAACTGCTTGACAGTGACAGCGGACTGGCAGAAAACGTGACACCTAGAGGCCGGCACTAGCCCCTCTCGCCTGACGAGAGAAAACCACAAAAAAGGAATTGCACTGACAAAGCCGCGGTTTTTACTTAGTTTTCTTCAAAAAGACCTGTTCTTATTCTAGTTTGTTCAATATATTTTTGGAGTCAGATAGTATTTAATTAATCACGTTCCCACGATAAGAAACATATAATAAATGCAAGACGGACAAATAAAATGCCAATGGTGGTTTCTCGCAAAGATTTTTCTGCAGCTAGAATCAAACCTGACCACAAAACGCGACCTGTAGTTGACTGAACGAGATCCAATAGAAAACGGAGATATCTTTTGCTAAAATGTAATACGGATTCATCTACTAACGATTCAACCAAGTAGGTATGCATCCTTACATGAAAAGTGTGTGGTTGACAGTACTTTTGCCTGCTTTTAAAAAGTGGGACGAAACAAGAACGTTTTCAGCATAAAATTTGAGTTTCTTGACTCGTCTCACGTTAGGCCAAATCCAGTGGGACGAGTCGAGAACAACTCAACTAAACAATGCGAGGCATTTTATTTGTTCGTTGTATAATTCTATGCGATTTAAATGATAGATGTTGAATGATATGATTATAGGTAGATGAAAAGTTTTTCCTTTACTTTCCTTTTTTTTATTTAAATGTAGCTCTGCTAACGTAGAGATTCAGAGTTATTTCCATGCATTTTAAGCTAGCTGCCAGAAGATTAATTCTCGTGGTTCCTGTATAAAAGATAGCCTGTATGGCGTTTATCACACTAGCCGAACGATGTCCACTACTGGACATAGGCCCTTAAGATTGCGACAATCGATCTATTATTCACAGGTATAAAAAGACAAACTCAAAGCTTTTGAGGAGATGAAAAGTTAAGTCAGTATTTACTTGGTCTCTTGATCGGGACGCAATACGCTGCAGCATGCGGCACAACGTAACGTCACGACACAACTTCGACTATATGTGCGGAGAAGCGGTCGTTGTCGGCGATTTTCACACCGCTGAGGCAGACTTCAACAAGCAAAAGACCATTATATTCGTCAGTAAGATAATGTGTCCGGCACCGTATACCGCAGCGTTGTGATTTAAGCCGATTGTCAATACACTTTTGACTTAACTTTTCACCGTCTCAGAAAGCTTTGATTTTTACTTTTTACATTCCCCTTCCCGGATATTAAGCCGTGGTACCTCAAAACGTTTTTGTCTCTACGTAATCTTGATGACAGCTTCATAATACGCTTTTATCAGAAAAGTTTTTAACAATAGGAACTCTGAATGTTTGGTTAGATGTTAATTTAGATTGTCGATTTTTATTTCTGGTTTAAAATGAGGTTACATAATTATCTTTCCTGGCTTCATTTTGCTGGCTGAGTCAATTTTCCTCTGTAGTTTTATTTTTTATAATGACAACAAGTTGGCATCGTTTAAATAGTACTTAGTTTAGGGCTACAAGATTGTAGTGTCCATAAACAACAAATAACTAAGTTTTTTTGTGAAAAAACTACAAAGTCAGAATAACTTTACTTATTAATCTAAACCAAAACACAAACAAAACAAAACAAAGTCCAGCCCACTCACCTTTCCTGAATAAATCGTAAACTTAAGGCCGTCTATTTCTTGGAAAAAAATATTGTTTTCACTTACCTAAGTCCATTGTTCGTGGCTGGAAAGGACATGTAAAAGACGGTCTAATCTCAAAGGACCTAATTTTACCTTAGCTCACCATTTTTATAAAACGTTATCAATAAAATGGCTGAATACATTTTAATTCGACTATCTGACTCATGTCCATCTTGGGCTTTGTTAAACTTTGATATAATATGTAAGTAGATAAGTGTTTTTCAAGCTACGGCGTAGCACTTGCCTACGGCGTAGCTCTTGCTTACGGCGTAGCACTTGCCTACGGCGTAGCTCTTGCCTACGACGTAGCACGCTTGCTAAGTCACACCTTGTAGTAATTCTTGCCAACTCAACGAGACGGCCAGATTTTGGCCAAACGAAGGTCTATTCACAAAAAAACTCTAATGAACAAAGCAGCATATTCTATTGAGCAGTGAATCTTGAGTCACTGCTATAGATGAAAGGGCGAGCCCAAACCCACGATCAAAAGATCAAATAAATGAGGAGATAGGTGTGAATCACCTATTATCGGTTCGATCTCGTTATCTATCATGCTCTACGGCCACTAAATTGATCCTGATGAATAGAGCGCCGCTTCCTTATTGATTTTAAGTTCTATACAATAAGATCCCAAAAAGTTATATCGCATTCATTTATATGGAAAAAGTAACTGTTTTGCTTTGTTTGAGTTGTCCCTTTATTACACAATACAATCCTTGCCTAATTACTTAAAGCCATTCCTAAACTATAATAAAGATTTCAATATTTTAATATTAATCTACTTAATAATGCAATTGATGTAGAAATATGAATATGATACAGTTTGATTCTCAAAACGTTTGAAGAATAGGAACAAATTACAAAACTACTGTTTTATTAGATTTACACGTGTTACACTACAAATTAATGCCCTGTTTGTTTTCGCCCTACATAACGAAGCTTTCTAATTTCGGTCGCCATTTTTCGTGCAGCGACATCACCGAACTCGATCAGACCCAGTCCTTTCGGTCACGTTCTCATTACCCAATACATGCAATATGTAAATACGTCGGCAGAGGAAATTTATTTTATGTTACAGAAGGAAAGGATTAAAACTTTTTTGGTTTTAATTTATTTGGGTAAGTGAAGTACTACCCTCCGACTCGGAAACAATCTGAGGGACAGAAGAATATTACATTTTATAAATGCCGTCAATAAATCAAGATAACTGTCAGTTGAAAAAAAAGATAATCAAGGCATAAAACCTCATATTAGAACTATTCAAGCTTCAAAGAAAAGGAATTAAGAAGATATCTATATCATGAACTGGAGAAGGCTTGTACCCGAAACGTAGCTTGGTCCTAGCTACTTAAAAATACCTTTCTATTATAAATTTTATCAATAAAACAAATAATAAATAAATAAATATTACTGGACAATTCACACAGCATTATCTAGCAGAGCTAAGAATTATAATGTATTCAAATTTAATATAAATTTGAAATAAAAGCTTTTTTATTTCTATTATAAGAAGAAGTAGCCGAACAATGTAATGACTGTATCAACTCACTCTCAACAGCTATTGTTTTTTAAATGGTTAATACGTGAACGAACGTTTGATAACAAAATGCGACGTTACATTTCGTTTACTTGTTAAAAAATACCATAAATTTTAAGCACACTAAATATAAGCAGACTACATTTAAAAAGACTAAAACAAACGACAAAGTCATTCCAGTTTCGTTCAGTACATACCATCGAAGAGATTCATTATGTACTACATCGGCAAGCAACCTCGTGTAAAAAGTATGCGAACAGTTTTTTCATTCTACGAAAAATAAATGCACGGTTGAGGATGTACACATTATTTTTCTAAAGCTGCCAGGATTTTTCGCACGCACTCGCATACCGCTAAACTGAGTAAGTTCTCGAGTAATAACTCTCGTGCGAAGATTTAGTAGAACTGGTTGAAATATCATATTACTGTGCATCTCAGAGCTCCCGTATTTGCGTTATCAGTGACAAAACGTAGGTTCACAAAGGGAGTCCGTAATTTATTCAAGCCGTCCCTTACATACAAATGTACATGTTTGATGGTGATTAGATCGAACAAATAGATTTTCGGGTGTTGGATACGAATTCTTGGAAATCTCTTCGGTAAGGTTTAATGGTTACCTACTAAATAGCTGATGTTTATTTATTTCCTTAACATGAACTTACTGTTGCCATAAGGTTAATCATATATAGCTTTATTTATGTACCTTACTACCCTTGACTTTATGGTAGCAACCAAGAGTGCGGTTTCTTATGACAATCGCGTAGCGCATAGGGCACATTGCCGAAAATTATTTTCGATTGCGAGGGTTATCCCTGATAACGTGCACGTCGTATGTAAACAGCGATTTCGCAGGATGTATACAGGCTGTCCCATAATTAGAGAGAGTGAAGAGTTGAAGAATGAACCGTGAAGGTGCTTGTGAGGGAGGGGGGGGGGGAGGCCAATCATAAACAAAAATCAAAAAACTGGGAGCGTTTGGGATTTATGTTTATTTTACTTCGTAAATCGTACCTTTATTCACATTTTTGGCCATTATACCCAAACTTAACAATTTCATAGATTTTATTTTTGGAATGTATTAAAAAACGAGGTTTTAAGATTACGTTTTAAAATATTTGTAGGGTATTGGTAACTATGACCAGTAACACGCATAAACTTGTTTTTCATTTTATCATGCAAAGTTTGAGCAACCATTAAATAAATTTATGCATACCTAATTGCTAAAAATGTGAACAAAGGTACGAATTTCTCCAAGTTTAATTTTTGTTTTTCTGTCTTATTGGCCTTGGACACTCTGTATATAAGAAACTATACATATCGTAACCACCTATATATACCTATATACCATGTAATGGTTATACCCACTTCTTAAAATCAGGCGGTCTATCAGCTTATTTCTTCGACCAGTACAATAACAAGGAAGTGATTGAATGGGGCCAATTATCAGTACAGTATTTTCATATCTTGTTGACAACCTGCTGACAAGCTTGCTTGCGTATGTACTGATCCTCTAGTATGAGCTTACATCGAATATCGAAACGGAAAAACTTTTCGAGAACGTGACAGTAGTTAAAATTAGCCCTCGTACTGCCAAAATACAACGAATCTCACAAAACCATTCGAAAACTATAAGAATTCTTACCTTTTGGATTGCCGTCATATCTACTACGGCAAGTAGTTCCTTAATTAGTAACCGTTAAGGTGACCCTGCAAGACGCTTTTAAAGAGAGAAACGTAAACTTTTATATTTCTTTAACTATGCAAGCTCATGCTAAGGCCTCTGTATAACAACGCCCTTACTACATCCCTCTCCTTACCCGAAACATTACTGTGCAAATAGACCTCCGCCTTCAGGGAACAATTTTTATTTCGACAGAGTTGAGCAATTTTCTCGGCAGTAAAGTTTATCGCCGTTTTTTATATTTTACTAACAGACTTGGGTTTTAGTGGCTCGTGGGGCGGTTATTTGTCGTGTAACTTTTAGGAAAATTTCAGTTACATACACTAAGTTGCTTTAGGACTGGGTGAAAGTTTACAGAAATACGTAAAACGGTTGTTAGCTCAACCTAATCCATGCACAGGCAGGGGTCATTTTGTGACTTTAATTATAAAATCAAGTTATTTACTAAAAATACAGTATTTTAGCTCAAAATAAGTTAAGAAATTAATAAATCCCAAAAATTTACGATCTCGACGGGATTCGAACCCGCACCTTCCCCTTCAGCGCAGGGTTGCTCTTTTTTCCAACTAAGCTACGTGATCTTATCTAGTCGACCCGTAAACCTTTGGGAGTTCTTTCGGCACTTACGCCGTCAGCGCCACCTACAGAGGAAACAATGAAGTTATCCAATTCTGCTCAAAGACCAAATTTACATTTAGTTCTTTGACGAGAGGTTTTGCCGTTGCTTGATTCTAAGGTTTTTATTTACTATAGTACTCTGGGTAATTTCTAAGAAATTAATAAATCCCAAAAATTTACGATCTCGACGGGATTCGAACCCGCACCTTCCCCTTCAGCGCAGGGTTGCTCTTTCTCGAGATCGTAAATTTTTGGGATTTATTAATTTCTTAGAAATTACCCAGAGTACTATAGTAAATAAAAACCTTAGAATCAAGCAACGGCAAAACCTCTCGTCAAAGAACTAAATGTAAATTTGGTCTTTGAGCAGAATTGGATAACTTCATTGTTTCCTCTGTAGGTGGCGCTGACGGCGTAAGTGCCGAAAGAACTCCCAAAGGTTTACGGGTCGACTAGATAAGATCACGTAGCTTAGTTGGAAAAAGAGCAACCCTGCGCTGAAGGGGAAGGTGCGGGTTCGAATCCCGTCGAGATCGTAAATTTTTGGGATTTATTAATTTCTTAGAAATTACCCAGAGTACTATAGTAAATAAAAACCTTAGAATCAAAATAAGTTGTTGTTTTCATTTGCAGTTCCTACCCAAGTTTGATGGCACAAATAAATACAGTTTATTCGTATTCTTTTTTTTTATTCTAAAAACATTGTGATTGGTTGAAGAATATGACAAAGTGTTTTTTTAAGCATATTACAGGTTTTCATAATTTGTTGTATATTATTATGTGAGGCCTATGTCCAGCAATGATAATTATGATGATAATTGTGAGAAACCTTATTTTATACATGGGAACAGGAAATGTGTTTTAAATATAAATTTATGATTACAATTTGTACATACTCAAACATTTTTTAAATAATTATATAAGGAAATATTAAAAATTTTCTAACAAAACTAACCAGTAAAAATATTCAGGAGCGTTAAAGACCTGGGACTAACAATATCCAGAGCACTATTATGCAAAGACAATATAATTATATTCATTTGTATGTTAATTCTCTGGATGGTTGCACTGCGGCACAGTCTATCAACTAAACTGCTGGTTTATTTTATGTGACAAAGTCGGGAAGAGATTTCCCCGCAACAAGACGACATACGACCCAAGCAAACGTGTCAAAATCGACTATTGTATGTAATTTCACGTGTTTTTTCATAGTTTAAATGTCTTAAATTTAGCCGTTGACTTTTACTGAGTCACCATCTAGGTCTCCACGCTCGGACCACCAACATATTAACGTTATAATAACCCTTTACCTTAACTCTATGAAGGTTAAATTTAAAGTAGATATTTAGATTGGTGTATAACAAGGCCACAAAATTGCATGACAAATTCCCGACTAACCAAGCGGAGCGTCTATTAGAATATTTAAGTTCACTACTGGTCGCTTTATCCTTGACGAAGATGAGGAGCAAATTTATTGCGGTTTTTATCACATTTTCACGATAGCTGAATGGTTTATACAGTGTACGATAGAAGAAGTAGAAATTTTTGAGAAAGAGTTTTTCAGAGCAGTCTTGGTCATTATCAACAGTACCTTTTTACATCTTAGTAACAACTGTTTCCTAGGCCCCCTTTGCAGGGGGTGCATGAATGCAGAAGAGACGGCCGCGCATGTGCTTGTAGAGTGCGATAGCGTAGCATCTCAAACATTGCAACACCTTGGGACACCGAGGACGCCTAGGGAGGCATGTACCGGCATCAGCGAGCTGCTGGCCTTCCTAGAGGACCTCGGGTGGTTAGACTAGCAGCCCCCCCCCCCTTCCCCCCCACCCGTCACGTAAAAAGGGCCCACCTGTGGCCTAGTTGCAGAAACCAGTCCGGGAACAAGTAACAAGTAAGTAACTGATTCCTAGTAATAAGTTACTGCTGATTTAAAAATGGACGTTTCGTTCACTTTTGAAATAAGCTTCCTTCAAAATATCACTTCAGCAGACGGACTATATATACGTAGTGAAAAATAATACCTTCACCTTTGATTAAATACTAAATACTCTCTCGATATAGATCTCACACCACAAGGAATTATTCTGCCGCCAAACAGAAAGCCGGTGGGAAGGTCATGGTTGCTTCCGTTGGTTAAATGAGAAGCTTCTTGAAATTTGCCAAATTCTCTTTCATTATTCCACGCGTCATATGATATACGACTGGGTTCAACACTCGAGGGCATTGAAGGAGGATCGTTTGCATCGAGATAGTAACTCTATCGACAAGCTAGTACTAGAGGAAGTTTTTGGAGAACTAAAAACTGGCTGGGTAACAAGGTGTGATTTAAAAATTAAAACGGGATCTATTCCTTTTGTCAGCTTAGAGAGTTTCTGGCGCTTTCTGCTGCGTTGACTTTGCTAAGTGATGGACGTGTTGGGTTCAGAGTGAGATCCCGTCGTAAGTCAAATAACAATGCTCTCATTGTTATTTGACTTTTCATTGATCTCAACGGTGAAATTATTACGAAATGAGACCTTGTAAAATTTTACATTATGTTATTACTTTTTTACATATTGTTGTTCTGATTTAGTGTACCGAAAAAATATCATATCTGTACATAGTAGATCTCACCAGAAGCTCATTACAGTTTTCTGTCAAGTTATTTTCCTCGAAAACTAAATCATATAAACGGGGCGCAGAACAGATGGCACGAATAATTTAATAATTCAGTGTTCCCGCATACCAGAGAAAATATTATCGGTATATTTTAGCCCTTATCAGTCTAACATTAGTGATTACTTTCGTCTGAACGAATAATAATACGTCGTTTCCCATCGCTTTGAATGCTATAAGGCTTCGGCAAGCTTCGGCCCTTTATTTATGAATGTGGCGAGGTTATGGATTATCCGCGAGTAATGTTTCTTCTAGATACTTTTAGGGAGAAATATTGCCGATGGGAAACGGTTAAGGCTTATCTTGGTTTATAAATAGAGCCGTAGATTTGTAATTCACGAAATCAATTAAATATTTAATAGTAGGTACAAGTTGTTTACATCGTCATTAATTCTAAGCTCCAAAACTGAAGATTGCTTTACATACCACGGCTAAATCATATAAGTATTATACTCCTTACATGTACCTACATATTTGTTTACAACTCAACTGTATCCTAATGAAGAAGGATATTTTTCTTTGTCAGGATTACCTACATTTGTTGGGATACAGCATTATCGAATTAGCAACGTTTCTGCGCTGATTATTTTGCACCGCAAATTCATTTATCTAACCCGCAGCATCATTATTTACTGTATCTAGTGTTAATCAATCGTACCTACTAGTGCTGTAATGTGATCATGTAAGGCGTAATAGATTCAGCCATTTCACTGTTGTGGCCAGTAAAGTCCTAATTATTAGTCCTACTAATGATTGGTGGCAGTCCCAATAATTTGATAATGAAAATGCTCATAGCGCTCAATTGTACGCCTCACACTTAGGCGTGAGGTGTATATTTGATACTTGGTGGTATAGTTAGCCATGCCATGAAGTTGCTAAAAATTTGGTGGTGCAACGGTCTTTTATAGTTATGAAATATATGAATAACCATGTAACGATCGAGAGGAAGTACCTAACCGGGAGCTTTGTTTATATATCTCTAAATATCAGTGCTTGGACGGTGGTCCTATGTGAGGAAAAGTCAATAAATGTGTAAGTTTTTGTTGTTAATGTTTAAAAATATGCAAAATATACAAATACCGACTAGTTTTTTTCCCCTACTTTTCATTAGTTTTAGTACCTAGCTAAATCTGTCAAAAATGAGTCAAAAGGCGCGACGGATTATGGAGTATTTTTTAGAGAACATTTCGAACATAAAGAAAGAAAACATGAACAAAAGGAAAGAAAACAAGCTGTGGACATAACTAATGGAGTGAATAGACAGCGACATTCATGCGGCATTTTTTCGGGATGTCCGATATGTTTAGTCACGTCCAGCGAACGTATCGTGCGTGAAGAGGCACGTGGAATCCATAAATCTGAGCGCAAATAATGCTGATTATGACTGCCGATTTGGAAAATTGGGGGAGGCTTGGGAGAAATATTCCTATGACTATTGGTTGTGTCAAGCAGTTGTGTCACGGGGGATAAAAAACCTTTTATGTGGCAAGGAATTGGAAGAAATATTACGTAGAAAAAGTACTGCCGAACATGTTACATAACATCATAGAAACGATTAGATACAAGCGTGAGCTCTTGAGCTAGCATATTTTATTGTTTTTTCTCAGGGGAGCAAATTTATTGGTACTTATTTTAACTATTCGGTCAGCATATTATGTGTTGGTCGGCTGTTAAATATAAACCATCATTCCTGGTCGGAAACTTAATTATTTTTTATCAGTAAATAAATATCTGTTTGATCAGCAGAATCAACATTATAATCAACAGAATTAACTGTTTGGTCGGCAGCATTATACGTCCGTTATGCAGAAACATATGGGGAGTATTATTCTAGGCTAGTATTTCACTGAAAGCTCTACACTACAATACTAGATGAAAAGATAAATGATCTCCCTGAATCTACTCTCCGCTGGCCAAAAAAATGACAGAGTGGATTTCAAGGAATAAGGAGAGATCTAGAGGTCGACCAGAGAAAAAACACCAAGACATATTTACGAAGACACCTTTCCCTGAATAGATGACAAAGGTCAGAGAAAGAAAAACTTGAAAGGAACTGAGGGAGGCCTACGCCAAAAACGGCGACTACTAACAAATCAAATTCACTTGTGGACATATAAATATGTAAGTACATAAATAACCATTAACACAGTTTGTACCTTGACACTTACACCCGTATTCAAGAACAAATACTGTGAGGTCTCACAGTGCACACGAACGCACAGGGCCGGTACATCCAATTCATAGACAATACTTGAGTGATGTGTTTCGCTATGCGCTCACTTGGGATGACCCTTACGTAAAGTAGCTAGACAGCAATTTTAGCCAACGCATAGTGTAGCTGTGCTGTGCTGTGCTGTGCTGTCGTTTGTGAATGAAAAAACCTTTATACCATGGCGAACCCTGTGAGCAATACCTTACTTAGCATAATAAGTATTGCTTGCTACCTTACATAAGTTTTGTGATTGAATACAGGTGTTCATTAAATGAGAAGTTAGTAGAGGAAAACATTTTAATTTCATTTCATTTTATGCATAATAACTTTTGTATGATAGATTTAAGGTAATTACTATGCACCGTAAAATAAGAACAATAAGGTCTACAACAAGTCAAGTCAAGTCAACGATTCATATATTAGTACTAGTAGGTAGGAATGTAAAAGAGTAAGTCTACATCACTTTTTGTAGGAAGATAATGTATCGTACCTACCAACCTGTGAACTTTAATTGAACTTTCGTGACGAGTGTCTTGTGTGTTGGTGACTAAAGGCAGACACCTGTTCAACATAATCCCAACAACACTGAACCCTAAACAGAAGACATAAGGTTGCTTCTCATATCTACCTCAAGAACACTGTAAATGCTACTAACAGTGTATAAAACAAATAAATAAATTCTCGTTTAAGTCAATTTAGTTTATCTTTATGGGTTCACCTTTTTAGGTGAAAGGATCTTGTAGTTGAGCAGAATTTTAAGGATTTTTTATTTGTTGGGGTTTAGTGTTCTTTACAGGTTTTTATGTGAAGGTAAGCTTATTTTATAGCTAGCAAATAAAGTCATATGAGTTGTTTGAACAAAGAAAGATCTAAAAACAAAGCTAAGTAACAAACTTTATTTTGTTTCGTTGTTTAGAATCTTTATGAGACATCTTATCTTTGTAATTTGACTTTATTCGTCATTTTACTTTTACCAGGTTATGAAGTATTGTAAAAGTCAAATAAGGAATAAAGATTAAACAAATAATGTCGTTTCTACTTTTTGCCCTTACTCAAAATAATGAAAAAATATTTAAAGGGAGTTCGTTGGGTGGTTATAATTAGTACAGGTTTTGGGACAGCAAAATTGCTAAATTTAGACATTCAAAAAGAATTCATGATTGTTCATTGGGTATTTATCGCGTACCTTCTCCTAGCGTTTGCCCTACACCAATACCCGATGAATAATCATAAATTATGTTAACAATTTGCGAAAGGTTTGCAAAGAAGAATATATTTTGGTCTAATAGTCTCGAATCTCCGTAAATTCTTCTTCTTTATTAAGTCATTACTATCTTTCTATTGTAAATTCCAAAGCACCTATGAGTAAAACAATCATAATTATGTTATTTCCGTCACTTAAAAAACTTTTTCAATTAATAATAATCTTTATATAAAAACGACCGCAAACTGATACCCACAATAGAAATATTTTCCTCTTCATGAAGACAATAAATTCATTATTTAAGTCAGAACTCAGAGAGCATTCAAGGTATTCGGCAGGTTAGAAACGAAAATTAAACAAAGACAAAAGTTTATGTAACTCTAAATCGGTTTGGAATTCCGTAAATGTTTTGTCCGAATTTAAATCTGAGCAAAGTTTTGTTTTCGGGAGGTAATATTTTACAAGTGTTCAGAACTCGGGAAAAGCGGTCTAGGGGTTATTTAATGGTTGTAGCCGGTATATCTATCTAAACTAAAGTAAATCAGAATATCTCTACCACAGACCCGCTCTCTGAACAAGAAAATGCATTCGAAGAAAGAATGTGTACTCATTCAGAGTTTTATGTACTGAGTGGAGAATAAGAAACCAATCAAATGCTTGCCTTGTGAGAAAGACTCGTTGTTCACGGTACATTAAAAAAAAGGGATTTTTTTATTTTATTAAAATTAACCTAGCTGGTGTGAACGAAAATGCTTCAGAATTTCTTTGATTAAAGACCAGTACAGCGTCAAAACCCATCCCGCAGCTAGACACGAATTGGTAATTAAGAAACGCTGGAAGCCTTTAACTAATTCGACAGAAAAAGAAAAAAAAGAGCTCCTGAAAAATCAAAACAGTTCGATAAATTAAGTTACTAACCTAACGGTTTGTTCAGTTCAGACCTACGTTTATGCAATCGTGAGTGGTAGCCGTAAATTTCACGCAAGTCTCACGACAGTAAACTGATCGAACAATGCAAGAACTTTTACAGAACACCCACATTTTTTGTCTCCAAGTTGTGTAAAAATAGCTGAATAACACAGTCTCAGAATAAACAGCAATCAACAAATTGTGATTTATTAAGGAGGGGACTAACCCCTAGGGTGGGTTCCCACCTCCCGCATATAATTAATGAGGGTAAATCCAGCTGCTTATTGGTATCGTATTGGGAAAAACGTTGTAAAAGAAAACAATACTAATTATCTAGTGCCTCGTAGTCTTTTTCATATCGTTTATGGTAAGGAAAGGTTTTAAGTCTACGTAACGGATACTCCGCATAAACTGGCCTGGTTGAACAATATGCACGAAGGAACCACAAAAATATAGTACTCAGTTCCTGATTCAGGCACGCCTGCCCTCGATGCGTAGTTTAAGGCTGCCTTTCCACTAGAGATGTACTACATTTGCGTCTCTTGCCATATCCACATTTTGAGTTTAGGGCTTTTGTGTACGATTATATTAAGTACTTTCATAAATAAAGAGTTACAGAGGATGAATGGATCGGGTACGTAAGTGCTTACGTAAATAACAAAAAAGATTATTTTCAATTACATATTAGCGACACGTGACCAGAGAGCTGGTGAGTATCTGGCGCATCAGTATTGCCATACAGTGGGGTAGAGCAGCCAGCGTCTTGGGAACGCTTCCGACTGGTATTAATATGGATCTGTTGAGCCACCTCTGGATTGTTTGTAACAGTCTGCACTCTGCAATTAGCTCAACTGTTTCAATTTTAAATAATTTCTTTATATTCGTTAAATTTAATTTAATTTGTTAATTAAGATATTCTACGGAATCAAATAAATCTCTAAAAGAATATTATTTGATTTTTTAGAAACTACCCTGCGTGTGATGGCTAAACTATATAAACAAATAGCTGTAATTTTCTTTGTTACTTATATTATCAGTCGACATTTATTTTGTGCGCGGCGGCCACAATTCCTAGCAATCTGTCTCATACTATTAAAACAGCGTGTCCTATTTCCAGACAATGGCTATTGGACATCGATACGAAAGAATAACGAGACAGAAGCATCTCTTAATTGTTTTCTAACAAATGTGTTGTTTTGTTCCACCGAAAGCATTTACATTATTGTTCTCTGAATGTCATTCTGTGATTGTACTAGTCCATGACTTTGTTTCTATCTAATGTTGTAGGCCTAAAAAAATTATGTTTTTAAGTTTTTTCTGACTGGCACTGTCTGACACGTCCTTGTATGATACCTAAACAAAACCGTGTTTTCGACCTAGTTCACTTTTCATCTTTTCGCTCTTTCAACAAGGAGGATCTCTACCTCAGCAAAAGTAATATCAAATATCAAAGTGCTTTAGTTCTTTTAGACCTTACAAGACTCTTGAGCACGTCTCACAATTCAAATTACAAAGGTAAAACTAAGAAATAAACTGATAAGTTAGATTTTTGTTCACTTCAATCTGTTGAAGGTAGAGTAAAGAAGCGAGCAAGAGACATTTACCTTGTTAGGTTGTTCGTTTTTGAGTTGAAGCAAAACTCGTCCCAAGCTTTTCTGTCCTGTAGATAATCTGATATTTAGTAGTAAGCCTTTTTACAAAGGATATCATGTTGGACAGTTTGTTTGAGATTATTTATTGAATTTTTTTCAACTCAGTGAGTGTTATTCTAGAAGTATATACATACATCTCTTGGCTTAATAGTTTTATAAGATCAATTTGATTTGATGGAATAGAGTTATAAATCCGTTTTTATAGATAGGGTCTAATTTTTTTATTAATTTCCCCAGGAAATTAAATGAATTATGGATTATGGCAACTCAGACGCTTTGCAGAGGACGCCTTGTCTCCACTAGGCGTCCTCTGCAAGGACGCCTAGCCTCCACTGCTGGACGTCTAGCATAGGTTGAGTAGTTAATACTAATCGTTCACAGGTTTGTAAGTAGACTGAGCTGGCAGATTATAAATTGCGAGTCTCACTTTTAGTCTCGTTGCGTCCGTACTTAACCCGAAAGTATCGTTTAACCCCATCCTAATTGTCTGACTGTAAAATGTTAAGAAAGGAACAGTATCCACCATTCTACCTTCCTGTAAATCTCTGGGCTAAACAAAGGACTCTTAAATTAGCTTGCGGTGATTATGACAGGAAAGGTAACGCAACTGTTTCTTTGTTCCGTTTAGTATTGCATTGTGGTGTGTCTTGTTTGTTTGTTTTTTTTTACGTTTTTGTGAAATTTTGAACACAATTCATTGCAAGCAAATTTTTGTGTACCTACTTTGGTTTTTAGTACAAACTTTCATGGATCTTGACAACTGTGCATAATATTTTTTAAACCAACTTCGAAAAAAGGTGGAGATTCTATGTTCGGATGTATCTACATATGTTTTTTTATGAATGTTCGTAGATTTCTCCGTCACAATTATTGTGGATGCGACAATAATCCCCAGATGATTCCATAAAAATTATATTCCCGAGGGATTGATATTGGATTCCGCAAAATTTAGGAACAGTGTAAAAATCGATTCGAAAACAATTTTAGTTCAAAAATGTTTATATAAAAGATAAGTACCTACTTGTGATACTATCAAGAATTAAAACGACCCATAATGAATCAAACCCATTACACATAATTCATAATTGTCTGCTAACTTAAAATCATTTTTCATTTTCAAAACAGTTAACACTAACTGTTTTGAAAATGAATTTCTCACTCTTACATAAGTCAATAGAAGAAGACAGAGTGAGAATTAGCAATGTGCTAAATTAGCAGACTATTAGGAATAGGGGGGGGGGTAACTTTTTACTTTACTACAATAAAGAAAAAATCTATGGTATCTCCTGCCAACAACAGGATTTTTAAGCTTGCAATGTTTAATTCGTCGCATCTTTCATAACTAGCATGCATAGTTTAGAAGCAATTAAAACAAATAGCTATTTCTGGGAGTGGCTCTACGTTCTCCTAAATATCGCCATAAGGCTTTAACTTTTGTTTAATTAATTTGGGGCACGGTTAATTTGCACAGTTTACTTCGGCTGCGTAGTACAGTCAGCTGCAAATGTATAGCACACCACTTTTGATGTTATAATCAGTAGTACTGTCTTCATCTACGGGAAATTACTGGTAAATACTTATGCTGGGGAGTTAATTGGTTATTACGTAGAAAGATAGATTTGTACTCTCTATTTGTAGCTGCGCCCCGCGGCTCCACCCGTGTATATATTTATGTTTTACATACCAATTTCAGAAACTAATTGCACAGCTCCTAGGGGTAGTTTTGTATAAATAAAAATACATAATTCTCTATTTACTTTATACTCTACTAGCAGCGCCTTGCGGTTTCACCCGCGTAGTTCCCGTTCCCGTGGGAATTCCGGGATAAAAAGTAGCTTATGTTCTATTCCAGACTATAATCTATCTCTGTGCCAAATTTCATCCAGATCCGTTCAGCCGTTCTGGCGTGATAAAGGAACAAACATCCATCCATCTACCCATCCATCTAAACTTTCACGTTTATAATATTAGTGAGATACAGAGTTTTGAGTGAATCGAACAAAAAATAATAATTTTCTATAGATAGGTACTTTACTACCCTTTTTAACCCCCTCAAAAATACATTTTTGAAATTTAGATTAACTTGCGTGTTATTCTATAACCTAAACTATTTACATACCAATTTATAGAGATACGTGCTTACAATCATTCACTAAACTTTCACAATTTTAATATTAGTAGGATGATAAAGTTTGTGAACCGTTTAGACTGAAATTTGCATACAAGTAAATTTTTCTGGAATAACACAATAGCTACCTTATGCCCGAATTATAAATTAATCAAACTAGTTCCTATGAAACAAAAAACTTCTAAACGTTTCCATTAACATACCGAAATGTTTGCCAGAATTGAGATGAACTGACAAAACAGATAGGAGGAGAAAGTTGGAGGTGGACAAATGTTTACCTACATCTTCTATCGCAAAAACGTAATGAACCGTAACCGAAAAAAAATCAAAGATCGCAACACCAGATTTTAATAATTTGTTACAATACCTTTCGTAATGCTAAGGCACTGCAGTACCTACATTATTATCCTTTTAATAGAGGCATGTGCTAAACAATAATTTTTCTATATCTTTTTAATTTTTGTAATTTCTTTTGGATGCAGTAATAAACAAACAAATAATTTTAATGGTAGAGTCGCTAGGTGAGCTGAACCAGATGCTGGACGGTCTAACTTTAACCTCGCGACTCATCGGTCTTGGCATGAATTTGGATAAAACCAAAGTCAGAGCAGTGGACTAACTTAGGCTAACACTAACACAGGATGATGATGATGAAATATAGCAATTCCATATTTAAATTTAAATGAAATATATGTAAGCTTGTTATACTATTCAGTTGACTGTACACAAGGAGCCGAGTGTGAGAGATGGCCGACAAAATAAAATTTGAATTTTGACGAAGTTACGCGTATAAATCTTAAAAACTTCACGACGGTAAAACTTGAAATGTATTCTTGTAAAAATGTTTCTTAGGGATTTATGACTGAGAGAAAAAGAGTATTTTACTTAACTGGTTTTTTAACTGATGGAAAAAAAAGAATATGTACCTACTTAGAATCCGAACGAACAATAAGAATCTTCTTTCGAGTGAAACGCCTACAATCTGCTATTGCATCGTCTAGGACGAATGTGTCAGCGCCCGTGATGGAGGAATGGGATATTTCTGCAATTTATTTTATTTATAACATTCATTGCATTTGCCACACCTGTTATGAAATTTGCAGCTTTTGAACTTTGGCAGATGTGTTCTAACCTTTTTGATCAATAAATTCATTTTGATAAGCCGGTAACGTAAAACAGAAATACCTACCGCGTAAAAACATAACGTGCAAATTTCTTTGCATTGTTTAATAATTTGGCTTTTAGTCGGATTTCAGATTTTGTTTACTACTTAAACCTCCTACAATCTTTCTAAGCTCCGACGCTTAGATGGTTCATAAATAAATATCTGAAGGCTTCATAAATACCTAGATTCCCCAAAACAGTGGGACTTATGAGTGTAACGAAATTTTTTCTTTGCCGACCTAAGTAAAATAACATTTTCAAACAGAAGTTAGAAAAGAGCACGTAAAAAATACCAAGCAACTAGTAAAATCAACTGCACGGTGTGCTATCTGTCCCACCAAGTTAAATATTAAATTACCTTAAAATGGTAAGGTATTACACAATGCTTCACTTCGTCTAAAATTTTAGGCAAACGAGGCTTTGTGACACAATATGTGGCTCTCACTCGTGTAACTCGAGCAGTGACCGTTGACTTGCGGCAAATTACAAAGTCACTAGGGCTGTGAAAGTTGCTGCATTGTCATTTATAGCAATTATCACCAATTTTCACATCAACAACATAGAATACCTAGCTATTTTATGTTGCTTTTAAATCTAATTGCTTCTGTGTTAGGGGTGTAATTTTTTTTATCTGCGTTTTATAATTTTCTTGTTGAGTTTTCTACTACAACTTTCAACATTCTCCAGATTTATTTATTTCAATTCAATAATATATTTTGTACAGTTTCATCTCGACCAATTTATATCTAACTGTGTGTGTTACTTTCATGGTTTCCAACCGTGTATTAGGCACATAAGTGGTCAAATTAAAAACCGTCACGTTCTGTAAATTCAATGCGAAACAGTTTAGTTGGGAGAGTTTGCGATCTGAATGAACGACGATTTCAGTTTTCTGATAATCAAAAGATAAAAAGTACTGATCCACAAAAAAACGACTAAAATGTCATCTGATTAAAATTTTGAAAGTTGCGACTCCCACAAATTGCCTGATGCTTTTTCCTGGGGTAAAAACTCTTTTTTTTCTATTATTTCACCAGAACTACAGCTGTGCAATATTTCAGCCGGATTCGTTTCGTCAGTCAGTGTGAGTGAGTGTATTTTAGTATTTTGTAGACAAATTTAATAGGTAGGTTCGCCCCAAATACTTAAACGCAACTCAGATTTAAACGCGTCTCAAGTGACAAATTTTTGACAGATTTTCGTTGAAAACTGACAAAAAAATCGCGATTTGAGACGTCGTCATAATGCGAGTTGCGTTTGAGTATTCGGGTCTAAGTTACTCATTTATAGGTTCATTGAAACTTTCCTTCTCCTACTAAGCAGTAGCTTACAGGGTCATAAAACCGTGTCGACATAATTTGTAAAGTATCTTATAAAAAACCATTAAAAAGCTTACCAACCCATCCATTCGCCATCTTTTTCCAATGTGCATAAATTGACCTTTACACGACACTCAACAACTGAAAAATAAACTATGGAAGCTATGTATGTATACTACTACCCGTACAATTGTGCTGAAACTTGCAAAGATCTCAATAGTCAACAGTCTTGCGCACGCCTCTGTCTGGCTCACTCGCACCCACCCCAGTGCACATCTCACCCTCGCGACGAACGCACGTCTGCCGCGCAAATTCAAATATTCAATATTCGAATCGGACTTAACTTTTTTTTCGGTCTCTCTGACCAGTGAATATTTGAACGAAACTTTTTGAAAGCGGCCAGGGTTATTCAAACATTATATTAGTTAGTGATGTGTATGTAGAACGTAATGTGGTTTTTGATAGAGGTTGGTTAGTGGCACGACAGGTCATCGTAATGATGATAAAATGATTTTAAAGAAGACGGGACGTTTTTGAACGAGCTACTGCCAGGTATTTATAAAAAAGGCTTTACTATTTATTCTATTAGGTTTAGAATTTAAGATAAACCTTGCAGTAAATAAACTAAAAACACAATCCTCGTAACACAAACCAGTGTTTATTCAATGGGCATGAAAAATAAGAGAACTCTGAAAGAACGTTAACAGCACAGCAACATACTTATTTTTAAGTAACCTCGCTGCAAACGGCCAATAAATAAGCATTATCGGGTTTTATTTCACCCCTGGATTATTCTGGCAATATAAACAGCTTCTCTACTGGCAAAGGTATAATTTGTTACTAAAAAAACACGGGGCAAAATTTATTTTACATGTAATTAAAGCAAAGACTTTACGCACATTGTCAATTTTATAAAAGTAACGAAATGTTTAAAACGCTTTGAGAACTTTTCCGAATTTAAATATTGAAAAACCCCTTAAAAAGAACTTTCTACCTCGGGATATTATCTATGTCTACATCAAATTCTTTAAAATCGGATATCAATCAACAAAGATCAAATCATAATTTATAGTGTAAATAATTACGAACGTCATACTTTCTTGAAGACGGCTAGAAACTGCATGTTCCTAAAACTACCTATAATATTAATTCTAATCTGTTAATATTGGCAATAGATCAACTAAGCTTTATACACATTGAAGAAAGCAATCACAAAGTGGAAGCCATTTTATTTTTATTACATACATTAAAGTTTCATTGCCGGTACGCACGAGCTTTTTAACTGTGTTATTTACGTTTCCACAGTACAAATATTAGCTTTTAGCACTTTTGGTTTTAATTAATTAGGTTATCTTACGAAATATAGGTATCTCATTTTCAAATCAATTATTTCATCCATGTCTAAAAACAATGCAGACTTAATATATTGCGGAAAGAGGTTTTAACATCTTTCATATTTGTTTTATCTAAAAGAACAAAGATTAAATTCGTAAAAGCTTCTAGCCCTCTCAGCTTACCGTACTTTCAAAAGGTGGTTCGGTGGATATTACCTCAGCTTTAGTATGTTATTTTTAGGAATCGGTAGTAAGTAAAATGAGCTTAACTCGGGTTGCAGACTGAAAGCTAAGCCAACATAGTTTAGTTTAGCTTACATAGCCGACACATTTGTTACAGTTCAGATTAGCTGTTTGTTTAGCTTGCAGTCATACATGTACGTACATACATGTGTATGAAAAACGTCAGCTTTTGGAACTTATAGTTTAGTTTATGGTCTGCATAAGTAGTGAACAATTACTTAATAATAATGAATGTAAAAGAGTTTGCAGTTAACCTACTTACATTACTTGTGAAATCATCAAAAAGTAGTAAAATTAGGTACCTACCTACCTACTTAGTATTTTCTTCCTTCAGGTCAGTTCGTTCGCATTTGTCACGTAATAATGTAATCCATTCATTTACATAAGTTCTTGGAATTTCATATAATAAAGTAGATTTTTATGTTAAAAGTCTTTAAAGCCGTTAAAGCTATTTTACGATGCATTAAAGAAAAATCCTTCGTATTGTTACGTGACCTACTTTCGAGCAAATGCGAAAATATCTTGTAATGTTTGAAGTTTCTCTGCTTTCCCACTAAAACAATATCTACTTAGAATAACCAAGGAAACAAACCTACACTAGTTTGACCGTCTAAATATCGTCCAATAGTCCGTTGCAGTAATGAATTTGATATACTAATATAGAAACGTATAGCAGCTAATTTCCGCGTTCGTGGCGTAGTAAAACTGAGATGTAGAAGCGCAATGGGGTATATTAGAGCCACAGTATTCACAGTAGAAGCCCGGAGCCAGGAAGTTGGCGGCGTTATACACGGGCGGCCCCCGTGCGTCGGAAAGCACGCTAAGTTGGTAGAGTTGGTACTGCACCTAACTCTTCTCCCCGGTCGTGTCGGTCTGCCCCCCATCGGATTATAGGAGTGGAGGAATAGTGAGTGCATCTGTGTTTGCTCATGTACTTTGTACACTATAATATGTTCTGCGAACCTGGATAGTCTCTGGTGACACAGGCCGCCGTGGCCGAAATCCGCATAATCTCATTAGATCCGGTTGTTGTGGTTAAAGATATTTATTTCTCAAAGAACATAACATTCACTTACAGAGAAATGTGGTTTTCTTAGTATCTAATGTACTTTTAAAACTTATTCAATATGGTTGACATTTACAGAGCAGTTGTTTTAATGTTAGGAATATTCTCTAGATCCGGTTGTTCTACACCGATAACTTATTTTTAACCGACTTTTAAAAAAAAACGAAGATCTTTAACATTATTCTTGAGTTGTGAAATGGTGTAACTAGCCCGATTTTGTTTAACATTATCTTTTTAACTGTCTCCTTGTGTCACTTCTTTTTCGTATTATATGTATTTTAGAACCAGTTTTCGTTCTGCTAATTTTTAACTTATCAATGATCAAATTTGAATCTTGTTAATTGTTCTTTCTCTTGCCGAATTGACGTTGTTACGATATTTGATGATTGATTCGTAAATTACAGGCACGATCAGCGTATGAACAAACGGCTGTTTATTGTAGAAGCGGTATTAGATATTTTATGTTTGCCTCCACGATTCCCGTATAAAAATAAGTATGTGCACTTTCCCGGAATTTAATATACGTATCTGGTTTACAGAGGCACGTTTTTTACCAAGAATAATCTTTTACAGAACAACGTCAAAAGCTCCTATAATATTTTAGTTTTTTTGCTATCATATACCTAGTAGGTATCATCATTATCATCAGCCTATAGTTGTCCACTGCTGGACATAGGCCTCCCCTAATGAGCGCCACAGCACCCTGTCTTCAGCTTGCCGCATCCAGCATCTGCCAGCAGTCTTTCGCAAATCGTCATCCCACCTGGTCGGAGGGCGTCCTACACTACGTTTGCCGGAGGGTGTCCTACACTACGTTTGCCGGAGGGCGTCCTACACCACGTTTGCCGGAGGGCGTCCTACACTACGTCGCGATCTCCACTCAAGAACACGTGTTCTTGAGTAGGTATTAGTCACGCATATTATGATTGCGATTAAAAATGACCACCTTTCTCATATTGCTCCTGTTAATGACCGATTTGATCAAAGATCTCAGATTTGATCTAAGTCGGCTAGGATGATATGGTGATTATTTTTACTTCTGTCATCTCTTTATGTTCGCGATTTCTTGCTGAGAAGTTTAGGCGTGACGAATTTTCACATCCAAAGTAAGTAAGATTTAAACTAGTGTGTACAGAATTATTAACTACTATATGTGTATTAAACTGTTCATTTAAATTTTGATATTGAAGTAAACAGAAAAATAATGACACTTTATTTTTTATTCGAAAATAATTCATAGTTTAAAATTTCACTTGCCTGTGTGCTTATTTAGCTTTGCTTTATACCTTACTTATTTAGGAGTAATAAATAAATAAAGTAATTGACATCTGACTTTATGAAACTAAATGACACAATGACCTGAAAATAACCGTCATTAAAAGAACACTCAAAATCGTACTACTGTTTCTCTTATCCTATGGTCCCCGAGATCTTGCAAACTCCCGTGCACTGAATATGTATTTCAACGGTTTTAATTAAAATTTTATTAAAATGAAACGTTTGTTCGCTAAGGATTAGGTTTGCATTTACTTTACTCTGAAACTACAGTTTCAAATTAAACTGCTATGTAACTGAAAGACGTGGACAGCGTGAGAATAAAATACTTAGTTGTCTTTTCAATTCGAAACGTTTTTATATTTTATTACTTAAGACCAATTTTTCAATTATTAACATTACGTCTTTACTATTATTACGTGGGTTATAAATTTTTAAGTTTTACTTTATCACGCTATTAAATTCGTTAATGATTTATATATGAAAGTTTGGATGGACGTATAAATGATTGCTACCTCTTTTCGCCAAAATAGTTAATTGAAAAATTTAGCATACCAATATATAAAACGTGTGTGAAGTCGCGGGCAAAACTAGTTATCTTTTTATTAACTGTTAATATAAAAAAATCTTCTTATGTTAAAATGAAATGAAAAATGAAAAAAAGTGATTTCATTTAATAAAGTCAACAAATAAATCGGTAAGACAATATTTCCTAAAGTCCTGTTGATTCAATAACTTACAATCTTGCGGTTACTCTGCGGATAGGTCGACCGCAATTTCGTGCTCCATTACAAAGTTGACACAAATCAATCGTAATATTATTCTAAGTATGATATATGTATGTACTTCTATAACTGGACAATTGGACATCGTGTCATTAGGATCTTATTAATATAAAATATTCGGTTATTAGAATATCTGTTATTTTTTACTAAAAGTTTGAAGATATTCGTTTATCCGTAGTCCGAGTGGGTGGTCCTACGGGTAATTTCATTATGTTATCCCAGCGAACAGAGGCTCTGAAAGTCAATTCTTGAATAGACTAAAATGAAACCCTGGTACCGCTCAACGTCCCCGTGGCTCGAGACCATGAATATATTTAAACTAGTCTCTCTCTACACGCTTCTTCGTTCGCCTGGTTAGAACACTTTTTTTTTAATCGGAACAGTATTTCTAGGGATTCTACCTAAAAACAAGCATAGCATTAGGCTTCGCCCAATTATACACATGCTGAGGCCCCCACCCTTTTTACCCCTATTTTTATGTTCTTTTCTTTACTTTTATTATGAAGTTTCTCTCGACGCTGACGCCAAAAAAAACTTTTGCTTTATTCTTAGCGGTCTGTATTTTACGTAGAACCAACAACACTCTACTATTATACAGTCCTGTGTTTCCCCCAGGACTGTATAATGACAGTCGGACAAGCTACTGTGAGTCCTCACCCATAGAGTTAAGATACATTATAATAATATGTATAATGACCTCACCGCTAATGAAAGAGAGTGTGAACTTGAGCAACCGTTTCCAGCTGTCAAAAAATATAAAAACGCCTACTAGAATAGAAATCTATGAGGCTATCCAAGAAGCAGCACAGCCGAATGGCCACAGCTATTGTAGTTGGTTATGTATTTCAGTATAAATACGGCTAAGGTCATGTTCACTAGCTCGGCCAGCCGACCCGTGACCGCTAACGAGGCGCATTGGGAAGGTGATAGTTTACATCAAAGAATCGAAGGTATTTATGTTCAAGCCCGGTTACAAAGTGCAAGACTATTGTAGGGGCCTTTATTTCTCTACGTTACGATTACAAAAAATCTGACTCACTATCTTCACGTCGCTCTTTTTTTCTGTTTCAGTGTACTTCTTGGTTTAAAATATATATTTAATTAATTGACTACACAATCAATCGAATAGTTAAATCGAGATCGATATTGACAATCTCTGTTTGTAACTAGAATCGGTAGGACATTGGAAGTATTATGGGCCCTCCCTTAAAACTTTCAATGTCCTACCGATTCTAGTTATACTGGAATGGAGTTCCTCCCGGGCAAGGCTCCCCTTGATATAGGATCTACGTACTTATTGAATTGATTGTCCACTCAATCCCATGAAATTAGGATTTTAAGGCAATCTTTGTAAATAAATATTTTTATATGCGTCTTCTTTTCAACTTATAAACGCCAGGTGCCCTCAGATAAGGAAAACATAATGAGAAAACTCACGGCTTTGTCAGCTCCATTATAAATAATCCCTCTATTGAAAATTGTGGTCATAGTTTGTAAAAAAGACCTAGTTTTAATAGTCTGCCTGTACATACATTAAAGGGGATAGAACTCCTCAATATTACAACCAAAGATTGATAGGCTCAATATTTCACGTTTTTCCTGGCTACATATTAGCTTATCAGAACTTGATTGCAATTTTCAAGCGGTCTTTTTTGTGGCGCACATTTTCGCCTCGGAGCGTTAATCCAGACTTTAACCTACTATCTATACAGGGTAATTGGTAATTCACTGATAAGCAGGTTCTGTCCATCATCATTAGTTTGATTGTGAACACGCCAGGTTACAAATCATAAAATTGGTATTGGTAGTAGGAATGATTATTGAATGGAGAGGAGTACCTCTCCATTCAATAATCATTCTTTAGAGATACTTTAATTGAAACTAAACTTAAAACGGCTCTACCTTGAAAAAAATGAAAAAATACGGAACTCAAAATGACCGATCTCCCACTCCCATACCCACTATGTATGGGAGTGTGAGATCGGTATTTTTGGGTTCCGTTTTTTTTTTTCATTTTGTATTAGAGGTGAATTACAAAAAAAATGAGTTTGGTCATGGCATCTTCACAAACGTGTTCGTAACGATGGGGTAGAACATGCGGATCACGCACTGTCGGTGAATTGTCAATAACCCTGTATAACAAAAAAATACAATACAAAAATTATTTATTGTACACCAGAAAAAAACATAACAAAGAGATATTACATAAGATCAGTACAGTGGGCGGCTTTATAGCTTTATAGCTAAATATAAAATCAATACCTATTAAAAAAGTAAACTTACAAAAAATATTAAATAGACAAATTTAATAAATAACAATAAACTTAAAGTAAAGTACCAATATTCACTTTTCTTTGAAAGGTAAAACTCCTTGACACGAGCTTTAAAAACTGGCAAGGATACCCTAGAGGACAAACATGACAAACGTTTGTACCTATAACTCATTACGAGTTTTAAACAATGAGTTATTGCGTACACTTTTATGCACACTCATCAAAACAGAACAACAACCGTTATATTTTCATGCCGAGATAAGAATATGACGCACTGGAGCTGAAAGCCTGACATTGACACTGACAAATGACACTTGTGACGTTTATGCGACATGGCAACACCATAAAGGAGTTCGGTATCCTTTATGAGGATGTTTTCTGGGCGCTTTGAAATTATAATCAGGGATTAAGTTGTCGTCATAACAAGGTTAATGTAATGTTAAGGATATGTTAACACCCGATCGTTTAACATCCATCCCTACATACCAATCTACATACTCAAATAATTATAAATGCGAAAAAAAGCTCTGTCTGTTGACTTTTGTGTTACGACTAAACGACGGAACATAAATTGATAAAAATTTTGCAACGAGATCGGATTCATTCTGGAGAGGAAAACACGCTTGCACGAATTATAAAATCAAAAGTAACTCGTCTGTCGAAAGCTTAAACAGCTGAACGGATGATAGTGAAATTTGGTATGGAGGTGATCAATATCCCGGGGACGGACATTGGCTACTTGAAAAGCACGTAGGAAGCCGTGGTCAGAAGCTAGCCCATATAGGGTGTTTCTAAATGTGGTAGCAGGTGAATAACATTCTTCAGTATTGTGCACTAATTTGGAAACAACCTGTATATTTGCTGAAAGCTATGATTTTTATCAAGTTAGGTAGCGTTTATAAGTAACTGCATAATAGTATCATTGTTTTCAAAGTAATTGAAGTAATTGGTACTACGGTGTGAGATTCGGAATCGAATTGAATTCTATCTTAGATACTGTGGTGGCAGAACAATCTGTGGCAGCCCCCGGCTACAGAATCAATTACTAGATATCCTTCATTAGTCCTCCCTCGATCGAATCCGTAGGAAACTGCACTCAGCAATTGGTGCTTTGTGAATTGTTGGAATTGAAATAGGTGTCGATTACAACTTAATGGAGAAGATTATTTAAATTCATTTTATTTTATATTAATAAGGTCGATAAACACCATCATAAGAACATGAAAATCAGGCTTAGCCTGATAAAAAAACCTTCTGAATAGCGAAATAGAGCATTGATAGGTAAACAGATATCAATATTCAGAAGTAATTTTTGGCAAAGAGGGTTATTGGTTATCTCTGGAACACACACACACCCTACCTTTCTTAAAATTCATATAATTCTTTCCATCCAAAGGTTCCCCCGAAGAGATCGCTTCTAAGAGATAAGGCCGTCCATTATACTTGTCTCTTGTAATGTCTTTTTTAATGTTCTTTTTCTGGTGTAAAATAAAGTGTTTTTGTATTGTATTGTAAAAATATATTTAAGAGTGCAGCCCATGAAATTGACACAAGATCTCAACAAAAATACGCGCATAATACGAGTAGTAGGTAGTAGTAGGGCTACAGAGGGAGGAACTAACTTGACCGCATACCGTTCTAGGATACTGCCCTTGAACAGACCGTCGACCTTAACGTGCAACGGCTATCTGATTAGATACGGGCCATCCAACGTTCAAAACTGCAGGGGGCAACCATAGACCTCGGGTTATGCGAAATAAGACGATATAAGACTGCCGAATAAGACGATATAAAAAGCGAATTGACAGTTTTCAAAGTGACAAAAGGAAAGTTTACCGCGATTGGGAGAAACTCAATCAACGTGTGTCCGGTCAGGTATCAGATGCCGAAACCGAAAATAATTATTTTCGAGGCATCTGGTGCATACCGGTCAAACACACGGAAGCGGACTGGATGAATGTGGTGAGTGCTGAATGAATGTAAAAACATGGTTAGATGTAAGTAATGCAATCCGCTCGGCCCAAAACTGGAAAAGTTCTGACTCGGACGAATTTCATAATGTGTGGCTAAAATGGTTTCGTTACTCACATTCGGATTTGGCCGCACGATTCTAAGAAGCAATTGAGATCAGGTCACTGCCACATTTTATGACGATGGGTGTAACTGCCCTACTCCTTATGTCTGGTAGTACTGCAGAACCAAAGAATTATAGACCCATAGCGTGCTTACCCACCATCTACAAATTGCTCACATCCGTTCTGACCACATAAATATTAACAATCTTGTTACAAATAATATTTTGCTCAGAACGAATGCAGGGTTGGGTCCCGTGGTACGAAGGAGCTCGTCCTCATTGACAAAGCCATTATTCAATTATTCAACAGGTCAAACGTGGCAGACGGAACTTGTCGGCTGCATGATTCGGTGCCTCATACTTGGCTTGAGAGGGTCTTAGTTCGGGGTGTTATTATCATTCTTGAGATCATGTATGAGGCAGTGCATGACTGTTCTTCGTCATCCAGGGAGCTGAATGGACCCGAAATGTACGCATTCAGTTTTAAAAAAATCATAAGTCCCAGACGTATCACTTTTTTATTGTTTTACTTTGACCTTGCCTCGCAGTACTACCAAAGTTATCCACTCATTATGGGATACCTATATAAATGAAGTGACATAAATATAAAGGTAATTTTTCGTTATGAAGCATGAGTGGTTTCGTAAATAATTGGTTTCTGTGAAAGCGTGGTCCAATTATTGTGTGAAATAAACATCTGGGTGGTTCAACTAAATTTGTAAAACACTGTTATTGAAATGTTTCACAATTTTAAAAGCATGTGTTAGCGGTACAAATTACTGTCTATGTGTATGATGTTGATGTAAAATAACAAAATGAAATATCTTTTATTTTTTTATTTTGGATGTTGAAAGTTTTTAATCAGGTTATATACAGCCTTTAAATTACATAGATTTCAGAAAAGATTACCACAGTCTCATTCTTTGATAAAGAATGGGACTAAATATGACAGCCGGACAATATAATGTTCCGCTGTCATCTTTAATCCCATTCTTTATCTACACGACTTAAAGCATAGATTCCGTTAGCATTTTTAACAACCCTATAGGTTTTTTTCATATTTCTATGACACAATTCTTGGATCAAAATAAACAAAAGTTTGAAATGTTCCTTTTTGTGTGTCAAAAAATATTAGACAGAAACAACAAAGAGTTGGTAATAGGGTAGGTGTAGTGGGTTATAATACCTATGACACCCTTTTTTGAAGTGTCTGAAAAATTAGACAATACTGCTAATGAATTTCAAAAAAACTACTAAAAAAATATTCAACCCTGCCATAAAAATATATTAAAATTTCTCATTTTCAACTTTTGGACGTATTTTGACGAAAACACTGGATGCAGTGGATATTGCTCTGTGGCTATGACGTCAGATGGTTGTGTGGTACCTAACCAAATGCGCTGATTTTGCTGATGGCTGATGATAGTTGAGACTTTTTGGTTTGCCTACACAGCCGTATCACATAATAATATTGCGCCCACTATTTTATGGTGTTTAAAAACAGATAAAAAACTGAAAACTTAGAATTTAAATAAAAAAATATTTAGAAAGGTTTTTTTTTAAATTTTTAGATTTTTCTCAAATATATTAAAATACTTTATTGATAGTTTCCAATAACCCACATAGACTTATTTCACTCTATGAGCAGACAGTGCTCATTCTTCTTAAGCTTAGCTATTTTCTTATATGATGCTTTATTTCACCTTGCGGAGCACGAAGACGTGCAAAGTTTGATAAGGAGTTTAAATTTCAAAGAAGCTGCCCAAGTAATTACAAGTCTACTATGTAATATTTCAAGATAACGACATTTTAACCGCTTCGTTGATAATATTGGTGAGTGTCGAGCTAGTCTTAGATAATTTGCTTCTTTGATAAGAAAAGGTAGAGTGATAATAAGGCTAAAAGAAATGTGAAATATCCAGTTTGCTTTATGGTTGAACTAACAAATTATTGACTTGATGGATGTGTCCAGTTTGTAGATAACGAGACTTGCAGAATAATAACAAGAGATATAAGTCCAACCTTAATCCAACAAAATATTTTGACAAAACATAGTCGCGCGATAAAATAGACAGCAATCCATACTTCATACCTCGTGCCCTACGCCCTACATTTTGGAGGGCGCAAAAGGTAGTCTATATGTAAATTCAGAACATCAGTTACGCGGTATAGAAATCAGACAAATTCGTATGAGACCGGGTATCCCGCCTTTTACTTGTGAAAAATACAGGATTATGTTTGTGAAGGAATAGAGCTCATTTTACTTTATCAATATTATGATTTGCATCATTTATTCAGGGTTGAAAACTGTGGTTCGTTGAATCTCTTCTGATGCTTCGTAGCTCAGACATAGTACGTTAAATTCAATTAAGCGTCGGATCATGCATCGTCGATATGCATAATACTTCTTCTTTGGTCTTTATTATAAGAATACGACAAGTTCTATAGCAAAATAGACCATAAACATAGCAATAACTTAATTTTTTTTCCTAAAATAATGAACAAAAATCATTTAACTAGAGAACAAAATTTATACTAAACATTTATGACAAAAAAAATACTTAACGGCAGACACTTGACGACACACTACACAACAAAGAGCCTTGTTGCCAGTATTAATACGACGAATTAATTATATTCCATTAAAATCATACTGGGAAGTTAACAGTTGGCTTGGCAAATCTCTCACTAACATTATGAAAGGCAATATTATTTCCCGAAGAGTTGGAGATAAATGACGCAGCCAAAATACCTGCTCAAAATTTATATCAAGATCATCTAGGAGGTACCTGATACTATTTTTATTATGGCCGATGATTTCTACATGGAAAGCATTAATGATCGTAATCTGCCTTGCGAAATACTGAATACCACAAACATGACAAATTGAAAATGCAATATGAATTTTACTCTCATCTTTTGACTATAGTCGTTGAAATGAAAGAATCAACTTTAAGTGTGAATCTAATGATTGATAAAATAAGTGTATTCCGGTAAAATTTATCTGAAAAGTGTATTAAGTTGCTTATGTTTATAAAAAAAATATTCCACATAATTTTAACTATAAAAATGTTAAATATTTATTTATTTCATATGTTTAACGACAGCGTACATACACAATCTTTATTTCATAAATGATATCAAGAAAAGACATTAAGTCACTGCCATCAGGAAACGAAATAAAGTGCATTATAAAACTAGAGAGCTCAGGAAATCCCAGAAAATATCTAAGTGCCATTCCCTGTTGCGACATTTGAGAGTAGTATAACATATTAGTGGCAGCATAAAGATGTACTAATGCATTTATATTCACACATAATAAAACAGCTATAATATGTATCTGCTAAAATGCCGCGCGGGAGGTCGCCAGTAGAGAGGTTATTATGATTTAGAACACAACAGCTGTTTTAACTGGAAAGTCATCGCATGGGACATTTTAGAATAAACATACCAACTTGACTTGTCGAAAACAAACTGACTGACTGTACTCAAAGACACTATATTAAAATTAAAAGATTTCCAAATGCAACGAAATTTGTGATTTCATAGCTGATATAAGCGGGTTAACTACGAAGCTTATAGTGTACTCCGACGCAGTCAACTTAGAGTAACGGTGGTGCGTGTGCGGGCCGAACTGCACCCATCCTGTGAAATGTATGAAAATCAAAACTTGTAATCAGTTGTTTAAAAATGGTTACGAGAAAGAAATGTTGTGAGATGGGATTATGCCACACAAATATTCTAATTACATCGATTGGCAAGGTTATCCTTACTAATTGCTTCCATCGTCACAAACCATATTTCTAGTTGACATAATTTTATCAACTAGAAATTAAGGTCCCAATGGTTTGTGGTCTCGATCAACCTTGACAAATAAAATAGATGTCAAGGCTTAGCTCCGGTATTGCATCGCATCTATCACTCGGCCGACGGGAAGCTTCGTGTGGAAATACGAGTATAGTACATTCAACAGAAAATAGAAAAAAAACAAACAACGAACTTTTCTGGTATGCCGTGCTATGTGGTGACTTGTCTAACAATCAACCCATTACACATGCTCTGCTTAGCTTGGGGCTAGATGATGCTGTGTGAAATTCCCATTATTCATATACTCATAATCCATACTTAATCTTGAAATAAATAAATATTTATAAAATAATCGTAGGTAATTTCAATTTTTCAAACAAAAGATGCGCGGAACCGCGAAAACCAAGCCGATAGCCATTTCTTAACAAAACGTAATAAAATAAAAAACAAGACGTTGACATCCTAATTGGCGTAGATTGTACGAGCGAAGAATGGGATTTCGTTAGTTAGTTTAGTTGTTTAGTGTTAGTTATTTTCACTAGGTAGTCGTACGATCGCTAGTCAATTAGGACGATACTTAGGAGTACTACTAGGATAACAACAGAATTTAAGTAGATTTCTCTTCTTCTTCTTGGTGTTTTTCAAAAACACCTTTGACTTCAGAACCCTAAAAATACACGCAAACAATAGCGTGATGGGTGAACATCACAATATGTCCACTTGAGTATCATTACGGTCAAACTACCTGTTTTATCTTTTATGTCACTACATTACAAGTGGCCACTGCCACTTGTAATGCTATATGCAATCATGAGAAATAACACTTATTTTTTATTGGATTTTATTAGCTTACAGATGTAATGAGTTAATTATGAAGGCAGGGCGGTACGAGTTCATATTTTGTTGAAATTTGGGTCAGCACTATAGATCAGAAATCTAACAAAACAGAAACAACCACAAAGCTTTAAAACGGTTGTTTCTGTTTTGCGTGTGTGCATCTGTTTGGCCTGATTTTGGAAACTACTGGCCATATTTTCGTAAGATTTTTGAAGATTGATTTGGAAAAAACTATCAATAATTTTAAGAAAAAGAAATGTACCTACCTTAGGATTAAAGAATAACAAAAAAATCTCATTTTTCGCCTGCCCGACGAAATAAGAAACCTTTATCTCTCGCATAGGTCTAGATTAAAGGGCGGAAGTCAGCAGGGCGCTACGCTTGCGCGCCTAAGCCAAGCTACGGCGCGGTGCGGCGTAGCATCTGTTTAATGGTAATCAGGTGACTAGAAAAAAAAACGTTTAAGATTTTCGGTTGAGACATGATGATGATGAAAGGTCGAAAGCTACAACCTTATCGCCTGTCGCCGTAACAATACGAACATAACAACAATACTAATGAGCGTGTCAAATCGATTTATATCATTCTCACTCTGTCATATCAACAATAATTAAAAACCTCAAGAAAACAGAAATGCTACAATGAAGAACGAACACTAAGAAAAATTCATGGAATTCCTGGTAATACCCGGATAAAAGTCTTGGTTTCGAATTTAGTGACCGGAAATATCAACAAACTTAAAAGGCTTTATTTAATAAAGAAGACAGGCTTTCGCATATAAATACATCGTTTATGCAGGACAATCCACACAGGATCATCTAGCCCCAAGCTAAACAACGCTCATGGTATGGGTACTAGATGATAGAGATGATGTTAAACGCACAATTATGTGTCTCATATAACGTAGACAAACTTTTAAACTTCTCAAAGCGGACGAAGTCACGGGCAACAGCTACTTGACAAAAATAACTAGGATTAATTTCAATATACAATGTCTTTTTCAAACTATCAAACGGCCACTATACGGTCATTCTAAAATGTTCAATAATCGTTTTTACCTTTACTAAGCGATTTATCGATCACACAGGATTCCTCTGTGATCCACACAGGAAGCTTTTCATCTTTCAAAATGCCCGCAATCATAGCCCGCAAAAGCAAGACTGGCTGATTATACTCTTCGAATTTCTGTATAATCTGCCTCACTGTATGTTTGTGGTCTATGGTGCCATATCCTCCGCGAAACCCGGCCTGTTCCAGTGGCTAGGAACTGGAGCTTGTTTATAATACCTTGTAACAATAATAAAATATGTATTAATATTTCTCAAAGTAAACGTCGTCGTTCGACTTACCTTGAATAGCTACTTTAAACAAGCTCATAGGTACCATCCTGCAATAACTATTTATTGCACATAATTTATCTATCCAATCGTCTAACTAAGTTCCAGCACGTACACGTAGTCTTTGGAGCATTTTATTGTGACTTCTATTCCATTGTAACACTTTATGACACATTTTAAAACGATTCTCACGTTTTCTTTTTACATCCAGCAAAATAGCCGGCGACGGAAAACGTTTATTACAGTTGCTAGAATAAAGGCTAGAGTTTCAGTTTGTTTTAGGTACCGGCCGCATTGCCAGGTGGCAAATATATTTTATCCTAACGATAAAATATTTTTGTTGCATTGGGGCGACTCGCTTGTACGTTGGTGGTATTTTTGTTCTGCTACTATTGAAGTACAAAAGGAAACGAACTCTTCATCGAGAAGAAACCACAAGCCAATACTGAGAGGAAGCAACCCACAGTATTGATCTTGCTCCTCGCGTTTTCAATAAGGCCTTAGCGCAAACCAATGGATGGCACCTGGCAGCTAGCAAACAAGCCTACATTTGACAAAAAATATTGATCGCCAGCAAAACAAGTTGGCACAGACTAACAAAACTTCTTCGTGGGACGTTGGGGGTGGTAGTAGAGCCCCCGGAGAAGTGCCTGGTTTTGGCATTGCAAGATGGGCTTAGCGCGGTCCGTCGGAGTTCCCAGGCCCATTGATCACGCATAGAGAGGCCGGCCACTGGGGTTGCTAGTGGGTCGTCGCAGCTTTTCTTTGACATCCATCACATAAACATACCGTACCCTATATGCAGGGGAAAAGCAGGCTAACAAAACTAGCACTGTTAGTCCAGCTGAGGTCGAGAAACCTGTACAGTATGAACATTTCTTACTGGCAGACCACTTTCATAACGAAATGCGGTTGTTATACGTAGTTCAACGCGCAAGACGCAACGTAAGCGCTTAGAAACTTAAGAGAACTATCAATGGATGGAACTTATCAAGCCTGTCCTAATAAGCCTTTTAGATAGATGTCGTACAAGGAGATGTAGGAAGCGACACTAACGGCACCAACATAGTGCCGTTGGTTGACTCATCAGACAGTCAACTCATCATAAAACAATCCTCTCGAATTTAATAAGGGCCCGGTTCCAGAGTGGCATCCCAGGAGAGTTACAATTGATTTTGAAACACATTTTCTGTCGTTTTTGTCAATTTTGATTGCAATTGTAATTTATGACAGTACTTAACTGTCAAAAATTACAAAAAGTGTATAAGTGTAGAAAATAACATTAACAGAGTAAAAGAATAACAACTAGTAATTACACTATTTCCTCAAACTAAACACAGTACAAACACAAACACACAAAATCTATAAAAAGATATACCTAGGTGATTTAAAAAAATATATTTAAAAAGTTTTAGGCCAGACGAATACGAAAGGATTATTTAATTAGATTATAAGCCAGTTGAAACCTAAGTCTTAAAAGAGTTTGACTGAAAGATACGCAATTATTCTTATTTTATTAGAAACTCCAAAACATTAACCTTTATGTGTGTGAATATTACTATATTCGGATATGTTCAATATTATATAATTCACGCAGAAAATCGCCTTATTATATTTTACTTTACACAAAATAAATAAATAAAATGCCGGACAATCCACACAGCATCATCTAGCCCCTAACCAAGCAGAGCTTGTGTTATGGGTACCTTACTAGATGACAAAAAGGTAAAAAAGTAGCCTAGAATCATTGGGTTAGTGGCGATTCGCCATCGGACCCTTTTTTCTGCTACTTTTTAGTTCCATACTTTGAGTTTTGATTCGCCATCGTCAAATAAAATCATTTAACTAAATCGAAAAATGACAGATTTTTGAACTTTAATAAATCCAAGGAGAATGGTCCTACAGCTTCGGCGCGATAATAAGAAATGCTTAAGCGGACAAGCCGTAACAGAATATTGTTTTTTCTTTATTTGGCCGGCACTTTCACTTTTATGTCCTTGAATTTTTTAATCAAAACTGCTTGATAGTACTACCTACTACAGACTTCTTAGCCAAAAGTCAAATTATTATTATTATTGATGGATAATCCTGTCATAAACAGAATCATTCCTTAAGCACAAGGGACAGTTGTTGGTGTACAACCTACGCTGAACTACGCCTCGATCATGACTCTTCGCTTTCATAAAATCCTCTATCCCTTTTCCTTTCCTCAACACAGGTACGCTCTTAAGAAAATACTATTTAGCTTTACGTTTTCGCCGCTCATCCGGTAACCTATTCGATTAATGCAATCTCTTCCAGGCCAGCCAACACTAAAAGCTAACCGAAACAAATATTATTTTCTCGTCGTTTCGGCTCCATCCATCATCATGTTTCTTTTGAGTGATTGCGTTGTATTTTTAGTAAACACCGAATATAAAATACGTTTCGTGCTTCCATTGCAAAATTTTAAGGTCGTCAAAACCAAATCCATATTTTAAACTAAGAAAACACTTTGTCATCGGAAAAAACACCAAGGTGTAATTAGTATTAATTTCAAATGAAGTCATCAGGAGTTCAGAAGAAGTGGACCTGACACAGTATCTACTAAGTTGTGCATTAAACGCTGTTTATAATTAATTAAGTTTTATCTTAGAAGCTTAACCATAAACAGTTATACACTTTATAAATAGTACCTTAGGAACCTTAGAAGGGTGCGTATAGGTTGCATCTCAAAGACACAACTCGTGCATGTCTGCCTGTCTGGGTGACTCCCTAGAGCCCTATCGGTTTTCGCTGGTGGGACGCTTATTGAACAGGTAGCTTGAACTAAGTTTTTGGGTTTCTAGCTTGACAGGAGTCTCACGTAGGAGTCCCAAATAATAATGTGTGCAGAAAGCTTGGTGATGCGTGCTACGCACCAAGCCGCCTGGCGAGAATCCTACCAGAGCACGTGGTACGCTTCTGTTATTATGCGCCTATTCACTCACTGTTGCAGCACAAAGCTGAACTGTGGGGGCGTGCAGCCGACTGGTAGCGCACCTTCCGCATGCAGAAGCGTGCCATACGTGCAATGGTGAGGATATAACAGGACGTCTCCGCTAAACCTTACTTCAAAGAGCTGTAAATACTTGCCTTCCCATGCATTTTGATATTCCAGGTATCGGTGTACGTAAGGAACAATTGTTTACTAGGAATAGTAACGTTCATAGGTACAACACTCGGCGACAAGGTCACCACCCGTACTCTCGCAAAGTCGGGAATGTTAACGCGCATAATGGGACTGACAGTGTACAACAGTCTTCCTGAAAATGTTACAAGCAACTAGTCTAACATCCTTTAAGAGCAAACTGAAGCACTGGCTCACTGACAACAACTTCTACAGCTATGAGGAGTTCTTAGCATGTAAATATGACTAAAGATTATGTATCTAACTAAGTAGATAAACTGTTATATATGTCGGCGCAAAAGCGTTACTTCAATATGAAAATCTAGTTGGAAGAGTTAATTTGATTGTTAAACCACTTGTTAGTTATGTTAAAAAACATTGTAAAATAAAAAGTCAAAGATTTAGGCTTCGTAACGTCGATTTTCGCTCGCTCTTGCAATTTTTTAATCCTTTACTCGAGACTCGAGACTCGAAACCCGAAAGAAAAAAATTAAGGATGGATAACTTGTACGCAACTCGCTTTCGAGCCCTTTCGGAATGGACGCAGGCCAGAAAAGACATTTCAAGGCTCGAGGAAGATCTGAAGAAGAAAAGGGAAAAAATTAAAGAACTGGAACGAAACCACGCTTTCCTTGGAAACATCAAGGGAATCATCATCATTTCTAAGAAACCCAAAAAAAAACCTTTGGAGAAAAAGGCCGAAAAGAGGCCCAGTGGAGACGGAGGGGCGGGCACCTCTAAAGAGGGCGGAGGTTAGGCCAAGAAGCGAAAGGCCGATGATACACTAAGCAAAAAATGCATGCGAGAGCAGATGGCCTGCTCTCGCACCAGCCCTATCCGCTTCGAAGCCGCCCCAGACCGGGGTTCGCCGCCTGGTGGGCTCGTTGGAGTCCGGTGGCGGAGTGGCTACGAGTTCCGCTCGAGTACACGCGCGCACGGACCCCTCCGACCTTTTACGATCTCGGCAACGTTTTATTGGAAACGTTTGCCGAGCTCGGCCCCGCAGAAACCGTTTTTGCTCGCGTTTCGCGAAAGTGAATGTGTGTTTAGTGCGGTGTGATGAGTTTCCGAGACAGTGACAGCGCCGTGGGAGGGAAGAGGGACCCACCGGATAATCCCGCCATCCATAAGATTCATTTGGAAACGACGTCCCCGATTTTAATAAAATTTTGCATACATAATTGGATAAGAAATAGCTCTGTTTGTATTTTTTTCGGTTTTTGAAATACATAATCATCATTAAGTGAGAGCGAAAATTCCTTTTTATCCATTTTCAAGCAATTTTATTACTTTCGCTCTCATTTAATGACGATTATGTTATTTGAAAAACAAACGATACAAACTATTTCTTATCCGTATATGTATGCGAAATTTCATTAAAATCGGGGACGCAGTTTCCAAATGAATCGAAAAGTACGTTTGTATGGGAGCTAAGAGGTTCGCCTCCACCTTAAAGTGCATATCATGTTGAAATTATAAGCTGGGACATCATAAAAACAAAATTATCGTAATAACATAGACATAGACGTGAACAATTCAAACGGACTGTACTTAAGTGTCAATGTCAGGGGACAATGCCTTTGGCCATACTTATTAGACAGCTAAAATGTTTAAATACACTATCACAGTAAAATAAAAAATGTACTACTGGTTACTCGTATATTACTTTTAAATCGCAGATTATGTGCTTTTGAAGAGCGTCACGTAAATAAATAGATTCAGGCGTTACTTTGTATGTGTGGAAATCCACTACAAAAGATTAGGTTAAAAATATTTTGTAACAATTCCGCGTAAAACTAACATTAGGTAGGTAATATGGTATAAACTTTACTTAATAGATATGTTTTATCGAAGAACCTACTTTTAATTGAACGATTTAGGTCAACAAAGCCGAGACCCACAAGAATCATCATGATCATCAAAATAATATCACTGATATCCTTACTTAGAAAATACAAATCCTGTCCACGTTGCTATAAAAGAAACCTTTCAACGATTCTTCGTAGACGTTCCTCGTTATAAAAGACGGTCCTCTTTATAACAAAAATACTTTCAGAGATATTTCCCGAGACAGCTAATAACAAGGTCCATATTTATAGCCGACCAAAACTTTAAAAATACAACAAAAGCCTATTGTGTTACTCCTCCAGAGGACCACAAAAGAGGAACACAGAAACTCCTAGGTACATGCTTTTCCTTTATAAGCGCAGTGAGATAAAATTCAACACGAATAAAACAACCGTCTCCTATACAAGTTACACTAGATGCGAGTACCGAGAGTACAGTCAGCGTGACATTCTTTATGTAGTTTTTATTTCTTTTTGTATGCTGCTGTTTGGCTATCTGATTTTATACAGGGTGTGGCGTAAAGAGTGACCAAGCCTTTACCTGTGGGTAGGAGGCATCAGCACTGTTCAGAAAAAATAAAAATGAAAAAATTGTATTCAGTAGAAGTCTCACGGGTTTTCAGAGTTATATTGGACTTTTTCTCAATTTTCATCTTTTTTTTACCCTTGTCCATTCTTTTCGATGCCAAGATTACAAATCAAGGATTTTTTTCAATCTGTTTTTGTTATAGCATTGTTGGATAACTGTGTTATCAAATGCTAATTGCCATTTGTGTGCCAAGGGAACAGTTTTTCGGACATACAAAAACTTTGTGTTATGTAACTAAAACAAATGTGACGTGTTATTCATGAAAACTACGAAATAAATGATTATTGATAATTTATTGACTAGGTGACAACAACATACAAATAACAAAATATCACTTGGCTATACTTACGTAATACCTCAAATTGATCTATTAATTATAGATCACTTATTGTAACTACTGAACAGTGCTTTCTATTCGATCGAGTTTAAACGAGTAGAGCGTTGTGAACCCTTCCGGCTAATAGCCATCAGGATTTATGGTGACCATGCTTTATAACGAATAATAATATAAGCCTTTAGACAGATAACTTACAATTTTCAATCTAACTTATTCTAGCACATATTATCTGTTTGGCGAAGGCCTCTTCCAGCATTTTCCACTAGTTTTTATTCCTGGCGGTTCTTGATTTAAACTTGACTAATACGAGCTCCTTGCGAATCATTATCAGGTTATATTAAATGCATTTTAGACAAGATCCACTTCATTCCTACCTACTATAGCAAATAAACAACTACAGTAGGTAAGTACAAATAAAAGTCCTTTGACTAAACTTGATAATATAGTAGATTCGTGAGGCAATAAACAAGGTATATACAAAGGTAACATTAATTACAGCAGGTGTTCGAATTCCCAAACCAATAGAATGCTCCAAGGACATTCTTGCGAGCACATAAATAATGAATTAGTACGTCGTATGTGGATCTGGCTACCTACTGTATTTAAAACTCTTTGGACTTATCTTTTATACCTCATGTATGGTCCTACTGACTCCTCACGTCGGCTACGAGTGATACTATTAAACTAAAACTAACTATGATTAACCATACCACACACACAAACACTCTCTCTCTCTCACAAATACTCTCCTCTACTCTCCTAGCAGCTCCTGTTGCCCGGAATCTTATGAGTCCTTTGGAGCAGCCACAAATACACCGTCTGACACACACAAACACACCGTCAACATAAATTCAAATAGATGTCAGTGCTACCTCTTGCAAGAAAAATCTTCTTAAGATTTTTTTTGTATTTGCATTTAAACAATCATCATTAATAATTAATTTAGATTATTTATTAAATCCATGTTAATAATTCGTATGGAAGAGCAGGATATCCTGGCACAAGTATATTTACATATAAAGATGTTTAGCATGTCCCCTACATACTAAGCTACATTCACGCTTAAAGTTATATATTTTATATAAATAAACAATTTAAAACATTTCAATCAAATTATCAATTGTCCTATCAACACTTCCTTGTCCACGACACACATGCCCAGCGGCAGCGGCGGCGGCGGGGCGTACCTCTTCAGGTCATCGAAACTGGGCAGTTAATGCGTTATTATCTATAAAAGGGGATTTAAGCGGTTTCATTTATTTGTTGTGAATTGGTATGTATTCAGCCACACATTCATTAACTACATATAGGCACATAAATACTGTATTTAAAAAAATACCTTTAAAATTACAACTCTCAGTTAATTCTGTTAATGCTGTACTATTAATACTATAAATCCTGTAAACGGATCCATTATCCTCTAATGTCCTATCATTTTGCAAGTTTCCTAGTTTGACTCTACCGTCCTCGTGCCTAATGACCTGATACAAAACCACTGACCACTAAATAGAAGAACCTATGAGACCGTCGCGATGTCGACAATCGTAACGTGACAATCATCCACCTAATTTATAAAGTTTGTGCGGTTGTGAAGATGCTTGACTGAAGTCAACGCCAAAAGTACTGAATGGTTCGGGCTGAAATTTAGCACTTAAAGACTTGGACCTGTAATAACATACTATATGCTACTTTTTATTCCAAAAAACGCGAGCAAAGCCGCAGTCTTAAACATAATTACTACGCCTAAGAAGGCGAGGCGAGGTGTGCAGCTCTGTCAGATTATTGAAATTAGTCAACTATTGGCAAAGATATCAAGCCACATAAGTGCATAAGAAATGAGAATCTTGTTATTTTGAAACCAGTACAAAGTACCTGAGCGTCTCACGGAAGGGGCCGTTTTTTCAACGAATATTTATGTCTCCAAGCAGTGCCTCCCAAATGATGTTTTACTTCTACATCTCCCAATCATGCCCGTTATATTTTGCTATTTTGCAGCATACCTATTTATTTCTTTCAAAGCCTCAATTTTACCACAAACGAGCAAAACTTCTACATCATGACCCCGTTTGAGCCATATGCTGTCAAACCTATGTCATACCCTACATGAGTAACAGCAAAATTTTGTGGCTATGATACAATAACGGAATATCGCACTACTTCCGTCCATAATGGTCACCCTACGCAATTCCCTCACAACATTATGTATGTAGATACGCGAAACCGCTAATTAGGTAGGAATTTCCAGTGACACTGAATAAGCACTAAATTTAGATGTCGGGGCAAAGTTGGGGAATGTAATGACTTTGCTAACATTGTACATTATTTGCATTATACTGTTCGGTGATGTTGATAGCTGTATTTTCCAGCTAGATTATACACAGCTAGCTACTAGCGTAGTAAAGTTGACCCTGATTATTTATGTTTGTAAGAGAGTCAGTCGAAAGCTCCTGTGAAAAAAGTTGTGCAAATGGCATAAGGGGGAAGAAGTGAAAATACTGGCAAAATCTTTTGTGAACGTTTTAATTTTTCGGCGAAGTGATAAGCTCTCGTACGAGGATTTAGGACAAGGTTTTACTCTTACCAAATATTTGCAATCAGCATAATGCTGATTTAAGTCTAAACAGGATTCCAAGGGGCCTCTGTATAAGGCAGAAAGCCTCGGTAAGTTACTAAGTTGTTATTTACTATTTAGGATACATACGTTCACACAGTGTATCCACTTTTACAGGACCGTTTGTAACGGATCCTTCGCTACAGGAAAATAGTGAGTGAATGCGCCCTTAGGTTACCTAGATTCTAAAGTTATATATGTATCTATGAAGACGCTGATGATTTGTTAATGGCGATTTGTTTGTTAATATAGTCTGGCTAGACACAATTCTGCTAGTGTCAAGTAGTGTAAAACAATTGTAAATTATTCGAGTATTGGTATTGTTGTTTGACTTCAGAAGCTACTTGAGCTGTCAATCTACGACAGCTGACACCGATCATAGCCTTATCACTATAGATGTCCACATCCGGTCACATCCCGCACATCAATCCGACACACGTAAGCACAGCACACACACCCAGAATACTAATGCAACACTTTTAGGACTACGTTCACACTCAATATGAAATATGTAGCCGTGGAAACGAAATAAAACCTGCTAAGTACGGGTGGAACTCGTACACGAAGGGTTCCTGTACCATCGTAAAAGGTATTGTCAAACTCGATCGGGCAAAAAACGCAAAAGAAGACGTTGCTCATTTGGAGGGACCCATTCAATTTTTATCAGTTTTTTTGTAGCTTACCATCATTAGAAATACACACTCGGTGAAAACTTCTGTCTACCTACGAGTATTAATATGTAATATTACTGTTCATAAGATGCAAGCCCACTGATAGACAGCCAAACGGATAGCGGAGCCTTAGTAACCGGATCTTGTTGGCACTCTCTAGGTACGGAACTCCAAAAAGGGTTCCATGAAGGCTTCGCAGCCATAATTCCTATTTTTAATGGCGGAGCTGAAAAGGGCGGACACACAAATGTCTGTTTAATTTTTATTTATTTGAATATTCTTTGTAAATCATTTAAATGGGGTTTTCAGGAATTTGTCTGCGTTTTTTTGGAGTTTATGTGGCGGTTCGCGTTAATGATATGAACTTCCTATTTCGATACTGAAAAATAACTAGAGATGACCTTTTTTACTAGCATTTTCATGCTAGCGCCGTTATTGCTGTTTTCTAATGCCATTGTTGATATCAACGACAATTACCTACACTTAACGGAGCATTACCGAATTATGCCTGCACCGTTCTGAGATCAACAACGCCAACCGTAACTACTCGTAACAAGCATGCGAATCCTTGTTAATAATCAACGACAACGCCCATACCTAAGAAAAACAAACAACAAATGCAAGCGACACACAGATTAAACGTTCATTTCAGTAAGAGCATAGCATTTGTTTCATTTCTTATCCAAGCTCTTTAAGGATAGAATTTACCTTGTAATATGAAACTAACGATTCAAGAAAATCTAGCGTCAATCCCTGATTTTCGAATGCAACAAATGTATTTTAAACGGCTAATTTGTTTTGTTTTCTGATTTTAGTAAATTCCCTTGCCTTCAAATTTATTTGGTTTGTTCCAATTCAATAAGCGAATTTTTACTTTATTTGTATTTTGAAAAAATTACTCTTAACCATCATAACAGGAATATTATTTACTAGGTCGGTCACTTAGGTGACCATACATATGGTCACCTAAGTGACCGACTAGTAAAAAACCGGCACTTCAATGAAATTCCGAAATAACATATCACTTGATATTTAACAAAGTTCAATGTATTATTTTTATACAATAGGAGGTCAAACTTTTGGAATAAATCAGAAAAACCACATTTTTGTTTGATAAACATGTTGTAAAAGAAAAACTGTTCCTTGGCACAGTCAAATGGCAGTAGGCATTTGATAGTACAGTTATCCGAGAATGCTGTAACAAAATCAGAATGAGAATAATCCTTGATTTGAACCTTGGCATTGAAAATTACCGACCAGGGCAAAAGAACGTAAAAAAATTCGAAAATGTCCAAAAAATCGAAAACCGTGAGACATAAACGACTAGATTTTTTTATTACCTGAACAGTTATGATGTCCTCCACCCGTAGGTAAAGGCTTGACTCTCCGCCACACCTTGTATATAAAATATATAATAATTAACCCAGTATAGATTAAGAATACAAATCAAGACTATCCTCAATTGTCTAAAGATTAGAAACCTCTTCTGGCTTTCAATGTTCACCACGGACAAATAACTTTCGCCTAAAGTAGGACGGGACAAATCGGGTGCCGCACCAATAAAGTAGGATTTAATACTCAACAAACTGTTTATCGAGTGATCCAAGAAATTAGAGTACGCCCACAGAAAGCAATTCGGATTCGCGATTCGATCAATAGCCAACGGAACTAATGGATAATCGAGTTCGAAAGAGTTACGGAGCAACATTCATTTCAATGGTTTTACGCTAAAAACGAGATTTGGAAATGTAAACAACGTTACTATGAATAAACAGTTTGAATTAAATGAAAAACAATTCTAGCGCAAGCGTTTTGATTGCTCTTAAAAAAAACAATTAACGTATGAAGTTTCAAGCTGTGTCAAAAAATATTTAATTTTAAGACATATTGATGGACATAAATGAAACGTGTCAATAAGATAAATTTCATCATTAGACCGGAAATAAGACCAGACGCCTTCGAGATGTGGTGCTGGCAAAAATGCAGCGTATTCCGTGGACTGCGCATAGAACAAATCTTTCGGTACTCAAGGAACTCAAGCTAGAGCGAAGCAACGCCTGTCAACGGTATGCCTCCTAAGGATTCTTGAGTTCTTGGGTCACTTAGGCCGCGAGCCCGGAGACAACCTCCAAAAACTCCTCGTCACTGGCAAAGTAGAGGGAAAGAGATCGAGAGGAAGGAGCTCAACGCGCTGGTCTGACCATATCCGCACCACACTCGACATCAACATGTCAGAAGCGGTACACGTCGCTGAAAACCGGAGCAGATGGCGCGACATCGTTCGGAAGAAGCTGCTTCCGTGATGGGTCACGACACCCAGTATTGGAAAAACGACGCCAGGAGGAGGAGACCGGAAATAGATTATTTGTCTTCATATTTTCTGTAAATTATAATCCATCTAAAACAAGTCCTATGAACTGACTGTAATATTCCCAGTTTAATAAAAAAAAATACAACACAAAAAAATATCGTTATCCCAGAACATTACACACTTGACAGACGAATTTAGTTACGAGTTCTGATGATAAAAAATACTATTTTATTGATTGTTTGTGATGGGTTATGTGAATAAATAATAAGATTACCTAAGCAGTAGGTAGGTATAATAGAGAAGCTTTTTAAATTCGATTGCTAGCAACGTAGGTAAGGTAATATAGGTTTTAGATAATAGAGACGAAAAATAATTAAAATTACGTAAATGCAGGAGGCAGTTCAAAAGTAGAACAATCGGGGAATATAAGCTACGTCTAATGAGCGCAATAAAAGCCTACCAAGACTCGCGGAATGCAAAAAAATGCATCCATCTAGGTCACGTTCCCCCTGACACAGAATAGATGGTAGCCCACAGTAGAGACAATCAAACCAAAATGAACGCAGAGTAAAGAGGTTTCCAGAAATAGGAAAAGTTCAACAAAGCACATAAATTTTCAATATTTAATAATTTCGTAGGTAGGTTGCAAAGAGTGCTAAAGTAGCTCTTTTATCAAGCCTGTCGTTCGTTACAGGCAATATCTCTGCAATCGAAATCTATTAGCGATATCATAATAATAAATAAATAATTTCATATGGAACGAAAACAATTCATACATGGTCACATAATGGAAACGATGACGTCTGCAGAAGTTTTAAAACTGTGTCACAGATGACAACGCCCTCCTCTGAAATTAAACTGTTCCAAAAACAAAATACGTAATTACAAAATATAAGTAAGTGAGCTACTTTACAGGATAATAAAGATACCAATTTCGTTTTGAGAAAAGTACAAAGAAATTAATCAAATATTACACATTATTGACAAGTTAATTAAGTAATTTAGATTTTTAGATGCTTAGCCAGCCAGTATCTGTTTCTAAAAATGTGTATGGTGTGTATGGTGTGTATGTGTGTGTGTTTGGGAGTGTGTATGTGTAGTGTAAGAGTGTAAGTATGTGTGGTGCTCCTGAGGACACCGAACTCTTGAGAGTCCGGGCAGCAGGATTGGGTGATTCAGATTATACAGCTACAGAAATTAGAAAAAAAGATGTTTAGAATAACTTCATTAAAAACATGGGATATTAGGTTCATTTGAGCCTAATAGAATATTTTGATAGTAATTCTGATACCATAAATTTAAAAATAGCTCGCACAAATTTTCAACCGTCTGATTTTCTCAGTTATATTAATTAATGACATTTTATTTTTCATTGTCATTTCACAAAGATGCTAACGACAGTGGGGAATAATTAGCAAGTGACTTACTCTACTGTTCTCTACCGCTACTGTGGCTGCCATAGCGGCAAGGGGGATCTTTTATCAGGTCTTGCCTCTTTAAATGAATAACGGCTGAGAGGTGGTTTTGTTCGATTTTCGAATCAGGGCCTCAACTCTGAATAAATAATAAGCAATAAAAATCGGAGTTGGCTCCTGGCCCACTAAGAAAACTTGGCTGAAAAGGTGGTAAAAGTATTGGTAGGAGTTGCCAAGTGAAAATGGTACTTCCGGGTAGTGATAGCCCGGTCCGGAACGAGGAAGTAAATTGGTGCCTTTCAAGCTGCTCCGATATGCGTACGATATACGATAGGCGGCAGTATTTTTTAAATAAAGGCACCAAGACTTTATTTAAAAAAGACTGCCGCCGCCGCCGCGCCGTCATGATTTCTGTCAGTACGTCACGAGTGTAAAATAAAACTTCGTGTTGAAAAATTATGAAGACGTGAAAGAAGTATGATGACGGCAATTACGACGGGTGAGCACGACAGCAACACTTACTGAATAAAGACAGCGAACAAAAAAGCTGATGCATCTAGAACAGTTTACGGATGCTTACCCACTTCCCGTTAAATGATCTACGTTTTATCGTTTCGTAATGTAAGTAACTAAAAGCTCAGGCTTTGGCTATAGGTACAGGTAACGACGCAGGAACCTTAGGGTTAAAAACCTGGTTAAATTCTGGATTCTAAGTAAATAAATAAAATCGTTAACCAGAGTTGAGGCCCCAAGTCCCTTGCTGCGATCGATTTTTCTATTGTTGATGGAACATGACGAGGTAGTTACAAGCCTTTGTATTCGCTGAGACTAATTAATTGTAGCGTTTTGTATCTTAATTGGGTTCCGTTTAGGTTGTTTTTTGATGGCATAATGGATTTAGGAATGTCAACACCTGTGGCACAGAATAAATGCCTGTTGGAGGACTTCAAAGGATTTGGATCTTTGTTCGTCTCTCGCTACATTACTAACGAATAAGGATAAATAACAGGATTACAGGGCTCTATAATGAGAAGTTTTGTAAGATTAATTAATACTGTTCTTAAAGCCACTCGCGCGCGGATCACGCACTAAGCCGCGGAACCAAGAATGTGGAACCAATTCGCATATTCACGTTCGCGCCTCGTTCTCGTATTGTGTCAGTTTATTGTCCCACGATAAAGAGTTTTTGAGGCGCGCATGATTCACGTGCGAGTGTAGAAGGCTTTGGTAGTTTTGCCGTGATTTGCACCGTGATCCGCGCCGCGATTTCGTGCCGTATTTCGCGTGCGAGTGTGCAGAGGCCTATACAGTTACAGAGTAGGTTTAGGAAATTAATTAAAAATCATAAGAATTATGTATAAGAAAGAACGTGTGGCGCCGAGAATTTGAAGTGAATATTTAATATGAAATTAAAGTATCTATCGAAAGAATCTTATTTACTACAACTTTAATTACCCTAACAAAAAACGTGATTATAATCGTGGGGGCGAACCTCTGAGCTCCCATACAAACGTACTTTTCGATTCATTTGGAAACGATGTCCCCGATTTGGATAAAATTTTGCATACATGATTGGATAAGCAATAGCTATGTTTGTATCGTTTTAGTTTTTCGAAATACGTAATTTTAAGTGAGAGCGAAAATTCCTTTTTATCCATTTTCAAGCGATTTTTTTACTTTCGCTCCCTTAATCGGGGACGTACCTAGTTTGGACGTATTTTTTCCAAATGAATCGAAAAATACGTTTGTAAAGGGGCTTAAAGATTCGCCCCCACCTTGACTTGTTTAAATTATAAGCTGGGACATCATAAAAACAAAATTATCGTAATAACATAGACATAGACGGGTACAATTCAAACGGACTGTACTTAAGGTTCAATGTCAGGGGACAATGCCTTTGGCCATACTTATTAGACAGCTATAATATTTAAATACACTATCACAGTAAAATAAAAAATGTACTACTGGTTACTCGTATATTACTTTTAAATCGCAGATTATGTGCTTTTGAAGAGCGTCACGTAAATAAATAGATTCAGGCGTTACTTTGTATGTGTGGAAATCCATTGCAAAAGATTAGGTTAAAAATATTTTGTAACAATTCCGCGTAAAACTAACATTAGGTACCTAGGTAATATGGTATAAACTTTACTTAATAGATATGTTTTATCGAAGAACCTACTTTTAATTGAACGATTTAGGTCAATAAAGCCGAAACCCACAAGAATCATCATGATCATCAAAATAATATCACTGATATCCTTACTTAGAAAATACAAATCCTGTCCACGTTGCTATAAAAGAAATATTTCAACGATTCCTCATAGACGTTCCTCGTTATAAAAGACGGTCCTTGTTATAACAAAAATACTTTCAGAGATATTTCCCGAGACAGCTAATAACAAGGTCCATATTTATAGCCGACCAAAACTTTAAAAATACAACAAAAGCCTATTGTGTTACTCCTCCAGAGGACCACAAAAGAGGAACACAGAAACTCCCACACGCTTTTCCTTTATAAACGCATTGAGATAAAATTCAACACGAATAAAACAACCGTCTCCTATACAAGTTACACTAGATGCGAGTACCGAGAGTACAATCAGCGTGACATTCTTTATGTAGTTTTTTTTCTTTTGGTATCAGCATACCAAAAGAAAAAAAACTAAAGATTTGATTAGATTGGATTATTCCAGAACCAGGCCAGTAGATACTCAGGCCAAGATCGAGAGCTGACTCACAGGACTATACTCTTTCTAGTTGACACAGAACAGATAGAATCTGACAGAACCTCGATTATTGATTTAAAAAATCAGATATCTGATTTTTTAAATCAATAATCCAGGTTGCATAATCAGATACTATGTGTTCTGTGTCAACTAGAAAGAGTATAGTTCAGCTCTCGATCTTTGTCTGAGTATCTACTCGCCTGGTCAGGGATGCCGTCTCTATAAAGGTAGGCTGATATATAGTTCACGTCAACCAGAAATTAACGTCAAACATTGGTTACGCCTACTCAATCACAATATAGTACATTTTGTATGGCATCACGTCTTCATAGAGGCTATTCACAGTTCACTAAATACGTTTGGCGGAGACGTTGACGTGTCCCGGAGGTGTGAAGTGTGTATTGCTAAATCTACATAAATCATAATAATAGTCATAATGATTATAATAATATGGATTATGCTAATAATGCTCATACTCCAATTAGACTGAAAATTATTAGTCTCAAGTATTATCTCATTCTATGAAAATATACTTACGTGTTACTTATTTTAATGAGATTTCACTCTCAACAAAGTGGATAAATGATAGCTATATTATTTAATCGCGTATTTTCTCTCCTAAAATGTTTTTATATAGCGTTTGCGCATTGGTTTGATATGAAACTGTAATTTTACATTTAAGATGAAGAATAATAAACTATGAACAACGATACACACAATGACTCAAAATTTATAAATCAACTATCGTCAAAATTTACGGGTATGCAAGGGTTAACACTTCTATAGATACAGTCATGGCAATGACAGACAACGATCGGTGCACCGGTGGTGGTCCTCATGGTACGGGTAACCTGGCACAGCGAGTGTAATGCAATTGTACCAGGCAAACAGTCAAGTCATTATACTTGGTAGGAACTAGGGAAAATATTAGGTTGTAAATACTTAGTACAGTTCAACGCAAAACCTTCTCTCTTCCCTGATACGAAAATATAATTCATAATAATTCATAATTCATTTATTGTTTGTGAATCAGGTTAGTTTACAGTCAGTACATAGGACTTATATTAGATCGCTGGATTCTGCCGCTTAGGCGTACAAACATTTCGTTATACATTGTTAAATAAAATAGTAATTAACAATCAAAATACTTTTCTTTTATTTAGAGGCATGCATTAATATTTTTGTTAATATTATATCAAAGGTACTCTCTTACTTTGACAGATTTTGTTATCAAAGACGAAAATAGAGCATTAATTTTAATTTGGACTTGGAATGCCACAAATGGTTATTTTATAACTGGAAAAATCACGTCATTACATGGTCTTTACATTTCTTATTACGTGTGACTTTCCTTAGTGTAAAGGATCTATAGATCATTTGGTTTGTGAACGCATTCCAAATGGTGGATACTCCATAAACAACTACTCTCAAGCGACCCATGTTTCCCTCTCTATTTACCACTTCAAAAATGCATCGGTATTTTTGTAGCCCGCGGCGGGCAATGCGAGATAACACAAAGTCGTGGATATCTACTTGCGGAGATTCACGGAAAATATTCAAATTCAGACATACACACACGCTTTTACTTGTTACTAGCTGTGTGATCTGGAGGTTAGATGTGCAGGTTATATTGAAATATCTGGGATCTTATATTATATATCTGTAAATGAAAGAAAATTTAATGTAGGTATGGACCTGTCTGACTTTCTGACTATCAATTATCATAAAAAAGAAGTACATTTATCTATTTTTCAAGTGTCTTCATTGTTCTTACATATCCAGTCCATCCCAAAAGTTTCCTAGAAGAGATCGCTCACAGCGATAAGACCGCCTTTGTACTTCGTCTACTCGTAGCATTTATTTCTGTACTGTTTTCGGTGTTTGTGTGGTACAAAAATATTATCTATCTACCGAACTGTTTCTCTCTCCCTCTCTGACCATTGTCTATTTTTTTACCATTTCACGACTAAGTGGCTGATATATGTATGTAGGTATATCAGTGTCTATGACTTTATTTGCCAGAATAAATGTAACATGTAGGTAGGTCTTAAAATTATTAAAATACGTCCAAAAAAGGTTAAGTACATTTTATCCCAGAAAAACGAGTGTGAAGCCAGAGACAGATAATATGCTAGTATATTATATCTCTAGCATACCCATTTCCAAAGCAGCCGCGCATACTGCCAACGCGTATTCTAGCTATTATTCAAACCTCAGAAGAATTTAAATGGCATTTATCGTGTAAAGGGGAAAATGTTCTTTGTGCGAGCTGTCAGTCGACATCAAAGTGAACGTTATGGCACAATACTAATGCATGTTTTCGCGTTTTCCTCGCGAAGTTACAAGAGCTTGCGGTAACAATATTCCTTTGAACGTTTCTTTGGAAGTTTGAAATTGAAACCTTCAATTTGCTATTTTAAAACGTTTTAAAGAGACTCGTTTGACTAGTTAAAAAATTAAATTAAGTATTTTTAATAATTTCAGTCAATTTCAATATTTAACTTTACATACAAGGTTTACACACACGTTATTTATATAAAATCTACATGTCTTAAATCATAAATCAGTTAAATAAAATTATAAAAGTCAAAAATATGCACTATATAAACTAAATCAATCAAATCGAGTCAAATGAACGGTGAAAAAAACATTTGATATATTATAGTCATACCTTCGCTTGACCATCTCACCTAATGGAAAATGACGATGTCTGTCTGTCTGTCATATGGTGCTTGTATGTCAGTAATAGCACAAATACTATTTATAATAATTGAGTTAGATGATGATTAGAAGTTTAGGGTTTTGTTTATTTTCATATGCTCAAAACATATCGATAACATGTATTTAAAAAAAATACATAATCATAAAATTTATTTCTTTAGGTTTACAAAATAAGCACTTAGACAAGTCAAATTTTATACTATAGCAACAGCTTTATAAATAGTTGTTATTAGGTACCTATCAAATAAGATGTTATTGATTTTATTCACTTCCATTTTTGGTCCACTTGTGGAAGACAACCTTTCGTAGATAAAACGAAGCTGTAACAAGATAAAGTTAAAAACTACAACCCGACTACGTGAAAGTTATAAAATTTTGAAACATTTACATTACAAATGACAAAATAGAATGACGTATCGGTCATATTTGATAGGCATATAGTTGAAAATGAAAATAGGTCGTAGGTATTGTAATTTTTCTCTATGGGGCCTGCAGCCTGCGGCTACCTAAACTTTAATACGCGTTTTGAAGGCTTATTCGGGGTCGGAGCCCTAAATCCTATAGCCTATAACCATCGGGGTATTGAGACGAATCAATCGATACATAATTTGTTGAAATCGAACCAGTAGTTTCAGCGCTACGTGGGAACAAAGAAATCGGCCACATACATACAAACATACAAACATACAAATATACAAACATACAAACATACAAACATAGGGTGCTAACCTCATAACCCTCCCCTGTTGGTAGTCGGGTAATAAAAAACCAACAATATCCTAACTAAAAGTTAATTATAATACGAGAATAAGATGCCTTTACATTACAAAAATAGTTCTTCAACTAAAAGCTTTCAAAACATACTTAGTTATAAGAGTTCCGTTCTCGAGTAGGGATCCATTCTAGGGTTCCGTATCATATAAAAGCTATCCATTATTACTTTATGACGACGACACTCGTCCGGGCCCAACCACTCGAACAGTGAATTCACAGAAATACGTTGCTAAAATCATCTCGTTCACGCTGCTAGGATGTGTGTAATAAATAATCTTCACGTTCTTTGTAAATTTCAGCGTAGTGTTAAATTCTACGCAAAACCCTAAAACAAAGTAAAACCGTTTTTAATCGTGAATTAACGTTTGAATCTAAAGCCTAAGTACTGTCCGGTGTTACGGGGCGTAATGAACCTTCGCAGCGACCATGATAACGTAACGCGCCGTGCGCAATAATCCATCTCGAACGAACGCTCGCTGTAAAACATTACATTACGCCCTGTAATGTATAATACTAAGTGACGTTGTGGTGGACGATGTTTCACGAAGGTTTAGAAGAAGGGTATTTATAACCTACGATTAAACAAGACTGTTATTCATTAAAACAAAAAATCTATAAGACAAAGTGCGAACGTGAGCAATCAGATTTCAACTTTAATTCCCATTGTTTCGTCCCAAATTTACTTGAAACAAAATCCTGTGAAACAACCTTAGTATTCAGAAGTGGCTCCGAAATGTTTTCGTTAGGAAGTGCGGCTCAAGAGAGGTTTTATCATTTGCTAGTCTTTTCGGGAATTTCGGGAAGCTCGCAATTCTAGAGCCAAGTGTTTTGATCCTAGTTTGAATTTTTTGTTCGAAGTTTCGTAGCAGGAAGGTTTGTTTAACTAGTAGGAATCACTTAATAAGAAATTGGATAGGAATTTAATTCTAAGAGTTATTTTCTACAAAGAAATAAAATTTTTGGGTCATTTTTGTTTTAAACAATTTTTTCTGATAGCGAAAATATCGAAATGGTTAGAAGTTGATGGTCCCTGGCCCTGCAGTGAGGCAAACAGGCTAAAAATCATGTTAAACGACTAGCTGTGGAAAAACGCAATAATTTTGTATCCTATATGCGCAAGTGCTGACCACTATTTGGCGCTACATTAAATGCAGCATTCCATCGTTCAAACGATCAATAACTTTAGACATTAAATGCTAAGCTTCGCATATTACTGCTCTTTAAACTAGCAGTGTGAGCTGACCGTAATGCAAAACCGAGGAAGTGGAATCTGGCAGCGGGTGCCGGTAATGATCCTTGCAATTTTATGAGAACATTCATCTCTGAGATCGTTCTCGAAATAAAACAATACTTAAATAAATACATTTTTATATTTTTACTAAAATTTGTTTGTTTAGACACGAATTATGTTGGTATTTGTTGGAAACATGACTAATTAGTCTATTTAGAAATACCTGACCGACCTGAAAATACCCACCTTGAAAATCCGATTTTATTAGTGTTAAAAAACTTTTTAAAAACTAATACTATTACAAAATGTTCTTTAAATAGAAATTATTTGCTAAAGTTTGTCTGATGATCTAACAAACCCGTCAAATTATATGTAGTTTCTTTGACAAAGCTCGATTCGTTGCTGTGCTAGTTATAGAATAGAAAGACATTTATTTCAACACAAGACACATTGTAGTATTCATAAAAAAACAAAACATGACATTGTAAAATAGCTTGACCCAGTGTCGAAAAAGGAGTAGGTGTGAGGACGACGTGACGAATACACGCACAGCGCTGTTTAAAAAAAAGTTACAGGTAGGTATGTAGAAAGTGACAGTGCAGTGTTTTAGTAGGATGGCAAACAAATCCAGCTGTTTTTATGAAGCTGTGATACATCAACAAATGGATTCTCTATTTCTTTGATTTTCTTCAATTTGGCAACAATTATCTTAAGTGCCGCCATTTCGATAGAATAAATCCGATAATTGGGCTTTTTCTAATTCGGCTCGATGGAGGATGACAGGATTCAGCATGAATGGATCTGAAGGGATTTCGAGATTATCAGAATTGAGTCATTGAGTGAAAATCTTTTCAGTATTTTAATTTTTAATTGTTCCATTCCATCCAATATGCTGAGCCCTGTAAACGAGCCACTCCTCCAACTTGTGGCAGTCATCATCATCCGGGAACGGATTTTACCCGCAGCAGCTGATTATAGACCTCTCGAAGTAAGTGTAATTTTTTAACTCTTGTCCTGAAGAGACCACCTCCATCACGGTCCGGTGCTGTCTCGTCTCTAGGCCACTATCTATGTTCTTCAGTCTAAACAAGAACACTATCCATTTCCACATACCCACGTATACGAGTACGAGTTTATTTTTAAATTTGCGTTACAAACGGCATTAAAAAAAGCGTAGGTACTTCATTCATCCTTATGACAATATTATCCCCAAGCCTTCATATTTTGCATAAAGGCCAGCGGGACATATTATACCACAAAACTTTCCACGCACAATAGATATCGCACAATGGCCGCGCTGCTTATGGGACTAGTTATCCAGTGCCCGGGATCAAATACTCTTTGTGTTCAACAACTGAAAAATGCTGGATAAACATGTTCCTTTTGTAATTTTCTGGAATAAGTTTGTTGAGGGAGAATGTTTTAAATAGTTTTTATTTTGTTTTGAAGACGCCCTTGATAGTGGGTCTAGCTGGCTTAAGGCTCACAGTAAAGTTTTAATTAGGTATACGGACTATTTTGCAGTAGATATTATGTGCTTCTTTCTGAGTGATAATTATTGCAAGCTAAAGAAACAAATCAACTTCAAATAGATTCTCAGGCCAGTACGTTCTACAGAACAAACAAATTGTACCTACGTCTTGCAAAACATTCACGTTTTAAACATCATCCGATCTGCTAAATTCAATGTTTGTCTGATCTGATCAAAGTCGGTTTAGTATTGATATAAGGTACTCGTATTTACGAAGGTTTTTATGAACTGTTTAATGTAGAGTAAAAGCTCAACAGAAGTTTCAATATTGCCAGTCAGCCAACCATAAGCCTACTAAAGTTTAAATATAATATCTCATCACTAGAATATAAACTATTTACAAGTGAAAGAGTTGAGCTAACTAAAAAAGTTCAACGATTCGCGTAAACATTCGCACTTTTTCCGCAAGCGTTCTAGATCTTTTACTTTCTTTGAGAGAGAGTAATAAAACTTTTGAAACGTCATGGTTATTACTATAGAAATCACTTAAAACGGGACATTTACCATGATTCAGTTTTTGAGTTTTCCAATATTTCGGCACAGTTTCATGCCCCATGATCACGGAAGAACTAAAGTCACTGCGTGTTGGTTTTTATTGGCAGACATACCGATCTACCCTCATTCTTTGTCTTTTGATTCGAACATTACCACTACCACCGGTTTCACTTTCGAACGCAACTCGATCACGACACTAAAAAGTTCAACGATTCGCGTAAACATATGCACTTTTTCCGCAAGCGTTCTAGATCTTTAACCTTCTTTGAGGCAGCTAATCTGATCGATATCGGTATTTCAACATTGTAAAATTTACTAGTAAAATTGACAGTATAAGAATATTACCTTGACTTAAAGATCTCATAAAATATGAACGACCAAGAACCCTCTCTAATAATTAGAGTGGTCTTGTTATTTTCCCATAAATTTATCAAAATATAAACTTTCCTCATAATCACGGCTCAGTGGAATCTCCAATCTGTTGCCGCCATAAAAACTGAAGTATAACATCAAAATATAATCATAACTTTTATGGCAACACTTAAAAACTCATCCAAAACAATTTCTTAGCGATTTTTCTTCAAATGCTGCTTATTTTCTCAAGTGCCTTAGTTTATTTTTCACCAATTCCATCAAATATGAGAAAAATATTGAAGATATTAAAGTTATGATGGAAAGAAGTTTGATGTTAAATAACTCTACCATTTTATTTTGGCTTCAGCAGTTTGCGTTCTCGCAGACAAACACCCAGACAAACATACCATGACCTGACCATGTCTGTGTCTTGCCAATTTCCAATATGAAAAGCAATGGAGATAGATTCGGGGAGAGCATTTTTCCTCTTAAACCAAGGCTGAGGAATTGGTACTCGTAGAAGAGTAAAGAATTTTTATGAGTCTGTCAATGTTCCCAAGACGATGCCTAATAATAATATAATACATTTATTTCAGACAACAAGTGATGATCTTATTTAACTTATTCTACGGTCCATATTAATATATAACTCACATAAATAAAAAATATAAACAACTTAGCACGACGGTTCAGACTTACATCAGTCAGTTCCTCCCAACACATGCCGATACCTATCCAAACTCAATTTAGATTCAGCAATCAAAAAACCCTGACTTTTCAGACTCGTCCAAACATTTTATTGACCATAACCTTTCTATCCACTCTCAATGCTAATAGATCGCTTTTTGCTCTTATAATTCCGAACCTTATCCCCTGGAAATATAGTGGAAAGTCCAATAAAGGATGAAGAGTCCTTTTGATTCGAGTTTCGACAGGGTATTAATCTTTCGGGCGGCACTGAAAATGTCGACGGCAACTATGGGACAGATGTGTCCAGCCAATTTCAGTCTCAATATTTCACGTTTGGGGGAACTCTACCTATAGGATATGGCATACTATTGAATACGGATAGAGATAAAAATAGGTTATTTATTGAATATCAACTACTTGTTACATGTGCGGGTTGAAAGCCCGTTGGAAACGTAAGTTTTGAAAAATTGAATAACGTTGAAAATAAACTACATTCTTGCGCCTACGGTAATTGAGGTCAACACAAACTTCTCTTATGATCCATATATATAAATTTCTTTCCAATAATCAGATTAAGCATTATAACCAACGACTGCGCGTCTGCATGGTTATGGGGAGTGGAAACGGGGCAGAAATCACTTGCAATGCTGCCAAATTATGTCGTAAAATATTAGTCACAAGGTCTAAAATCACTTAATCGTTATATCACTGGCTGTTTATGGCTCGTTAGGTCAGAGAGGCTAAATTCTCTCTCGTTATTCGTGAAAATAGTTAAATAATCGATAAGCGTTGCCAATTAATGAATTTACACTAAGCAGCCTTAAACTGAACCGAGTTTAGCTTAAAACGAGAGTGATTTACGCCGTAGGAGATACGTTGCTTTATTGCTAGAAAACCCAACTTATGAAAATTGCAATAGAGTTTTCTTAGGCTAACTAGGTAACCTGAAAATTAAGCATGACATTTAACCTATCAATACTGGATGTCCATGATTTTCTTGAAGTTCGGTTTTTCGCAGTGTACGTGACACTAGGTCGCGTGCCCAAGAGTGTCGTCACCGTAAATTATCGTTGGAACGACTATCGTCTCAAACTGTTCCCTTCCCATTGAGGACCTTGACAATATATCGTCACGATACAAATTATGTCGTAGACGACAGAATCTGCACGATTTTCTGTCACCACGACTCGTTGGGAACACACCCTATGGTGACTATCCCTACTTCACTCTATGGTGCCTTGGAAAATAACTCGAATCGGTTACCTCATATCGAGGCAGTGTCCCACTTGAGCATCCTCAGAGCGATGCCTCACCCTAATGTAGATCCGGAAAATCTCTTGACCTTATCTTTCAACACGTCTTCCATCCGTTGTCTCACCCGTATCAAGTTTCATCGCTTTTCTTCACTCTTCGCGTCTGTCATCTAACAAAATACATTAATGTATTTTCAGGCCCCGCATATTTTGGGGCTAGATAATGTTGTGTGACTTGTCCGTGAATTTTTATCTAAATTTATACTTATGTACTGTCGGCGTGGTTATTGAACTAGCTATGGTTTACATATACGTATTGTAGTGAACCTAAGTCGAAAGATACAAATCTAAATCCACTTGTGCACTGCTTACAAGTCAAAGAGTACTAACGCCGCTATTATGGGTGTCTCTCTCAGGGTAACTTCACTAAGCCTCGTCTTTGAAATCTTTGAAGGCCGAGATCGGTTCTACTCTATAGCAAAGTGGGTCTTAAGCCTTCAGTCTAAAGTTGGCACAATGTTTTATTTTTTTCCTATTTTGCCCTTAAACACAACTTTAGTGGATTTTTCTTTTAATGAGAGTTTTTCGTGGTAACAGAAACGGTATCACAACCTTTTTGTTTTAGACATTTTCGGACAATCCTCTCAAATTTCAAGCTAAAATAAAATACGTTAAAGTTAGCGTAACAAGAATCAATTTTTCTTTACGATATCTTTTACGTTAAATTTACAATGATAATTAAGCATTCTGAAATAAAAATATGCACAATGAAACTTCGTTTTGTTTTTAGTATACTCACTAAACGACAATAAATCATGGTGCATTTTGTTGAATTAATTAATCCTTTCCATCAAAAGCGAATCAACTCAAAACAACAACAGACAAAACAAACACAAAATGGCGGAAACTGGCTCATTCAAACCTCATTAGTAAAGTAATCAAAGTGTTTTGTATAAATTGAATAAGCATTTATTATCGGTGTAATGTTTTATTTTGTAGGCGATTAATCAAACTGGTTTCCACTATTATCAAAGCATCTGTATGTGTGCGTAGGTACTGTAACGGTAAAAATAACACCTACTTGTCAAGTATCATACAAATTGTGAACACGTTACGTACGATCACAGATTAATCTAGATATGGGCTTACGAAAAGGAGTCTCTACCTATGCTGATACCTTTTGCAATAAAACACTACTGGACAAATTTAAACATGGGCATTTACATAACGTTGATGTACACCGGCATTTGAATCTTCTTTTTTTATAGGGGTTCATAGCAAATTCAATGAGCTGCAATAAAATGATGTTGGCTTTTCGTAGAGCTTTATTACCTATACCAACCATAAGTCAATGAAATTGGATTTATGAAATCTTAACACCACACGACTGAAAGTACAGAAACGTGGATCGAACTTAAAACTCACTAATTCTGACGTAGTACTACTTAATATTTCAGGATTTTCACCGCGCCAGTACTTTCGCTGTAAATCACTGAAATAGCTTTTATCGGAGCGCTGTGCACTTGGATTTGTCGTTTTATTGAATTTATTCTCACAATAAAAAGGCGAAAATGCTTGGATAGTATGAGTTAAACCTAAAAAAATATTTAACACATAGTTCTCATTTAAAAATCTTGTCAAATTAATTACAGAAAAGTAATTTTATTTGCAAAAATCTGGATTTTGCAATGTTTTATCAACTTAACTGACCGTTAAGGTACTTATTGTTACGATTGTGGTTCATTTCTAGATGCCACTTTAAAAATTTCGCTGACTCGTCCAAACAGATATTTGTCAAAAACTGGGGACTGGCAAATTTATAATATTTAATTATTTCTACAATACAAAATACGTATTTAAAACATCTTAAATTTATAATTAATCTATAATTCTAATTTTTAATCAAAGGCGCTTACAGTAATCTAAACCCTTCAAGTTCAAATTAAGTTACTTTAAGCTGAACAATGACACTCAAGTTTGTTTCCAAACTCAGAGTATCTCAGCTTTAGTAAATAATTGAACGCCTAATCGGATCTACTGGGTGGGATATACAAGGCCAGGCAGCTACAGAAGTAACTAATTTGTTCTATAATTGATAGCCCTCATTCTAAAAGGCTCTTTACATATTCATTAAGAGGAGAATAAAGGAGATAGAACATTCAAGGATTCAACCCAAATCCCTTGCGATATAAAGGTAAATGAATAAGGTAGGACGGTTGAAAATAAATGTGTTGGACACTATTTACTCACACTAAATTTATACAAAACCTTTGGATAGATGGTAGTAACTTCTCACACCAAACTTACTGATCGGAATAAGCTGAAACTTTGCTTAGAAAGGTGAAGTTAGAAAGAAGAAGGGGTAAGAAAGATTTTGCCGGAATTTCTGAAAACCTATTGCTTTCAGGAATTCCGGCAAAACGCAGGTTTAACGGTCAGAAGCCAGGTTTTAGTTATTAAAATTAAATAATATACCCAAAAAAATCGACGTCGGCGGGACTTGAACCCGCGACCTACCCTCAGTAAGGGTATTTAACCAACTGCACCACGAAATCAATTAACCGACGAGTCGAAAAAAAAGGTTTTTAGCATATTATTTAATTTCATAAAAGCTAGTTACTTCCATCTATAGGTGCAAACTGATTAAATCAGGTCCCAGGCGATAGTTAGTAAGAGTTCAGTAACTTAACCTTTAACTTTTTACCCGTACATTTAAGGGTAAAAAGTCGCTGTCACCGCATAAATCAGATTAGATGTAAAAGCCTGATTCCGCATACAGACTTCACAGCTCTGTTGGAAGCCATCGCAGTTTGCTACATCGACCAGTCCGTAACATCTGAATTGGTAATATCGAACACAAAGCTTGAATACTCTTCATTGTCCCATTGATGCTTGGTTGAATAGTATTGCATGCATCTGTAGCATTGCAGTCTTGACAAATGGGGGATGAGGTAAACAGAGTGTACCTAAAATATTACAAGAGCAAGAAAAGTACAGGGTCAATATAGTACTGCAGGGAAAAGTAATATAGTAAAAAAGAAGATATGAGATATTTAAAATAACTACTAATGCATAAATTTTTCGCTCAAAAGTGTCATGGGGATATAAATTGAGAAGGGAAATAAAAGTACCCGCAATTGTTTGTACGATGAGGAAATATTTGTTCTGGGTGTTTTATCTGTGCAAATTATTGTATTAAGGATATCAGTTTATCTATAGTGCCAACGTTATCAACTGAGTCGTTGGGCCATAAATGTCAATAAAAATAGAGATGTGCAACGCTTTGCAGCTTATCGATAAATGCAAAGCTGCCACTCGCTACCTCAGCTCACTTTATGGCCGCAGCGTTTTTGAGCAGTTATTCACAATAATTTTGTTTTTAAATGAATTTAAAAGTGATCCCAAAAAACTATCCCATCTTAATTTTAATAAAACGTGGGAAAATGTTGTTTGTGTATTTTCGTTAGTAGAGTGACATTCGATCGAAATATCGGAAATATCGCAATCCAGTAGCTCAGCTAATCAAAGGGGAAATTTTAAAAAACCAACTCTCGTCTCATTCGTAGTGATTTGGCAGAACGGTCGTGGTCGTCATGATGAACAAGCCTTGTTGTATGCCATCTCATCATCTTTCTGTTGGTAGTCATTCTGGAGCATTCACTCCTATGGCAGATTTTAATTGGTCGAACCAAAGGCGATCTACCCCTCGGTCATTTCACCTCCACCTTTCCCTGCACGACTAACCGTTCAATGGAGTCGTTGTTTCGCCTCGATACGTGAAACTTCAAAATTCGAGATTGCATGTTTATAGATAGACGCTCTTTCACACCGAGTTCTTGAAGGATGGAGAAGTTGGTGCGGAACTCGGTCCAAGACAAACCAAGCATTCTTTTCCAGCACCACATCTCAAGAGCGTCTATGATCTTGTTCTAGATTTCTCGCAAAGTCCACGTCTCGGAAGCGTATAAAAATATGGGTAAAACGAGCGTGCGCACGAGGCTGGTTTTAATGGCCTTGGTAAAAAACTAACTACAGCTACTTACCAATATTGGTAATTTCAAAATTACATTATTTTATTACTTCATAATTTCAAACCTTAAAAATCAATTTATCAAATCTTATCGATATCGACTACCTGCTGTTGCACATCATTTTGCCGCTCCATAAGCACAATAAGTGCGAGCGAGATAGACTGATTACAATGATTTATGGCCCAACGACTCAGTTCATAACGCGGGCACTATAGTACCCATAACACAAGCTCTGCTTACCTTGGGGTTAGATGATTGTGTGTTGATTGCCCAGCATTATATTTATTATTTAATAACAATTCGACGCCTCTTTTGCTTCTCATGCATTTTTATGGTTCGACAGGTATTTTAAGTAACAAAAAAATTATCAATGGAATGAAAATAATTATTGCATGCAGCTATATCACCGTTGATATCATATCTGGTTTGGCCAAATAAAACAACGGTTGTACTGCCAAATGGTAGCTTTGATGGTTGATAAGAAAACAAACGTTTGGAAACGAAGGGGACCGACACCATTGCACGCTACTGGTTAGGCTAGTCGCCTGCATAGGATGTTATGTCTTTTACTACATGTTTTCCTCGATGCCGCGTTGCGGCCAGGTTACTAGTTACGCGCTAGCTAACATCGGAGCATCAATCCAAGCTACCATCGTGCAGTGCGGCCTACTAACAGTCATGACCAGGCCAAATGGCGCATTCCAAACAACTTCGACATTCATGCCATTCATCATTGCACATCCCGGCAGGTGCAAACCAAACACGACACTAAATCTATATATCATTTAGGTCTATTATGCAAACGCTTGGAATAGACTTGTCAATAAACTATGCGTTTGTTTTATACAATAAGGTACAGTCAACTACAAAAAAAAATACTTTGATTGGCGTGGGGTAATAAACGTCTCGAAATCAAAATGTCAATGGGTAACATGGTATCAGTGTAAAAATGTACAAATTGATGGTGCCAAAATGTACTTATGCTCAAAGGGCGTGGGGTAATAACGTCTCGAAGTCAAGATGTTAATGGGTGACATTAATTGACCAACTTTTTCCACCCACTGACCCAATGGTCATTATTATGATATGAGTATGATTTGAATATTGTGTTATGGATTCATAACTGAAATAAATGAATAATGAATACTAATTATCAAATAATTCAATTCATATCATTTTTCCGGATAAAGACCACACCTCAATCAAGAAAATCTGTCCACGGGGGACACACCTACTGGTATTTGAGGGCAATATAAACAAGAACAATATTCTATAACGCTTTGCCAGTCTTCCTATTATTGTTAGCCTTGGTCGATCATCCCATAGCAGGGTAAAGGCCTCCCCCACTCTCCTCAGACATCACGATTGCTAGCTCTATCCAGTAAAATGTATTCAATTCATTCCGCCATCTCCGTCTAGGTCTACCGCTTGCCTTAGTTTTCCTATAATCATATTATTTTATTTTTAAATTTATTTCTCCAAGTTCGGGTCGGTAGTATCCTGGGGAAGAGCAGAGGCCAGTTTTTCTCCAACGGAAAATGCGTGCCGCAAGCAAAAGCTAGAACTTCATAAAATGAACATCAATCATTATATCCATTATGTAATGGAAAATTTAAATGTACTACTTGGAGTATAGTATTGCTACCGTTATAAAATAAACCCGAGTTCTGAACTGTACACTCAATCTTGCAATATAATGCTCAAACTTTGCTCACAATGGGAACAAAGCAGCAGAATACAAGTGATAATGTCCTGTCCTGGCTGGCCTTTAAACAGTTTAACTGAGTTGTATACGGTATAACTTAGTTAAAACGATGTCGATCTTTTGATCTAGTCGCATAAAGCATTGTCATAGTAGCGTGGTTTAATTTTTGTTCCCGTTTTAACTCTTTACGAAGGCAAAGGGAGGTTTAACGTGTCCATCTGATGAACCTATTTAATTATCTTTACTCTAAGATACATCTGATCGACAATTTTTTAAGTTATTGTTGAAGAGATTCGGTGCACCACTTGATATTTATCTAGTCTCAAACTTTTTAGTACGTTTGGAAAAAAATCCTGTTAAGTTATTTTTGTAGTTGACTGTACCTGCAAGAGGTGTAAAGGTCTCTCGAAGTGTCAGAAGCGAAGCCGCAGGCGGACGTGCTCCAGATTCCTGCGTAGCGGCTACTCGCATAGCTCGGATCCGTAGAGCCATTACGTCGCTGCGTAGACCTCTACGGCGTTGCCAACCTCAATTTTATCAAACCATGAAAAACCAAATAATGCTGGACAATTCACTCAGCCCCAAGCTAAGCTGAGCTTGTTTTATGGGTACTAGATAACTGATATACATAAAAGAGATAAGATAAGATACAGATATTTTTTATTATTAAATAGAGAAAACTACCAGAACAACAAATTTCTGCAGATCGGATAAACATTTGTCCTGAGACGGGAATAGAATCCGCAACCTCCGCTTACCGCGCCAGAGAGGTCATCTGTCAAATGACTTATGATTAGTTTGTGTACATCCATTGTCTTTAAACTGAAAAAGTCAAAACACTATAATTTATACAAATGCTTAAAGTTCAGAGAGACAATATCAGACTATCATCAGACCAAAAATATAAATTCAGAAGTTTGGACGTTTGTTACCTCTTTTTGCCAAAACTAATGAACGTAAAACGGATGAAACTTCACATAGATGTTAGTTAGGCCTGAATTAACTAAGTCTCTACGATATGAGTTATTAATGTAAACATGAGTTTAAACTTCGCATTTATATTAATTATTGTGATTTTCGAAAAATTACTATACTTTAACATCACTATTACCTTCTATTTCCCAAGTCTTATGTAGAATTAACTTTTTTTGCCTGTTTGTTTCAAAACAAAAATAAAAAAGATAGATGTTTATTCATTATAAGTAATAACTTAATGTAACTTAATGTTGGGTTTGTCGGCACTTGACTCTTATCTGTTTCACATAAATTAATAATACTGTGTGTTTACATACAATCCTACAACAATACAAGTAAATCATCTTAAGTAATCCTGCATAACTTGATCGGTTATAGGTAGTAGCTTAAATATTTTTATCTAATAAATCGCTTAAATATTTATTTATATTATAAATCGAAATAATCTCAAATTATAAACCACCTAAAATACTAATCTAATATTATGATAAGCACACTTACATCTAACGCATTTATTTATCGACGAACGGAATGCTGCTGATATTGGGGTAGGGTTCAATTTAGCACAAAGAATCTGCATCCTTGAAAAATACGAAGGTCTGACGGTAGAGACTTTATTCAATATGCCTCGGAATGCTAATAACCGTAACAGCATCGTATTTTTTCATGACAACTTTAGTCGCGCCTACATGCCTCAGTCGTCGACATTAACGGCTCTCTTTAGTACAGTTCGGCTGTAAAGCGTCGCCGCTTCTGCAATTACATTTAAATGTTGTGCTCACTCGTTATTCGGTTAGTAGAATAGGTACACGGAGGCATACTTTGAAAGACGCAATACGAAGCTTTGGATGACGAATCGAACACCACAATTTTACAATAGTTTACCATAATTTTCATAAATAAATAATATCATTTGATTGCTTTGGACTCGTCTAACACCTTTTGTTTCTGACGAAACGAATAATAAGATGTTTATTTTAATAAGAAATCAACGTCAAAATTATTTTCATACAAAAGGGATGGTTCGTCGAAATCATTTTCATAATAGGAAAACTAGCAATTTGTCATCCGAAACATCATATTTTGATTTTCAAAGTAGAACTCCCGCTTGTTCCTGTTTGCTTGAACCTTGAATAACTTTTGTTTGACAGTGTGGGAAATCTGTATTGATTGCCAACAATACCATCTGGATGCGATCAGTTTAACATTGATATGATTGGCAAACATTGGAGGAGGACTATAACCATCATAGGGTTGTTTTTTATACACAATAAACAGCTCAGATCGCTGATCGTACCAACTTGAAGGTTTATAAACGTAAGCGGTTTTGTAAAACTCCCTCCGGACCACGAAGTACTTTAATTCACTTGTACTAAACATCTAACGTGCATTATAATGACTTGTTCTTATACACCTACCTACTAATCAAGATTAGGATTATGACAAAGGGGGCCAGAGATAAGCATTAAGGTCCAATCAAAACATAGAGCAACCTATTATGTAAAACCAGAGCCTGTATCAACATGAGATACCTTTTGCTGCAGATGGAACTGTTTAGGTATTACGTTAGAGAATATTAATAACCACCCATGTACCTGAGATAAGGCTAACAATCTACAGGTAGCTCAAATGATCCATATCAATACAAGTCGGAAATATCCACAAGTTGGTAAACAAAAAAAACGTTCTGGGAAATTACACATTTTGGGATTTCAACATGATGAGACTCAAACGTATTTCGAAACGAAAATAAACAACATTCTGGGAAATCGTACATTTTGGGAACATTATGAGAATTCAACATTCTGTTCCCATCAAAGGCTTATTTTGTCGTAAAATAAAGAAGAGGTTAGGATCGGTTCACACAGCTTTACAGGACCGTTTTAAAGTATTCGTTGTTATTCGGCGTTGACGGATGTAGCCACATGAGCGAGCTCAAAAACATGACAAAATCCGAATCAATAAAAAATATAATTTTCGGAATAGTGAAACGGTTTGGAATTGGGCAAGATACCTGCGGAAGGCTACTCTACGCACAGTGGAATTCCAATGCAATAAAAAAACAAGGGCTATGGATTCAAAGAATTAGTAGTTAATGACACCGGATCAGGTCTGAAAATCTAGTACATTTTATTCATCAGAGCTAATACAGGTACTATCGATCCAATTCAATGTTTTTTTTTTATAGTCGTCTATTACCACTGAATCATAAATAACTATAATGTATTTTGCTATAAGTGGAAACTTCATAAATAGCCCTCAGCTTAAGTGCATGTAATTCTCATGTACTTAGATTTATGTTTCTTAGTTTTGTAATTTTTCTAGCTGTAAGTTTTCCTAAAATTTGAAAATAAATAATATAAATAAATTCTATACTTCAGTATACTTAAAACTGGGAGCTATTCAGGTACTACCTATATCATGTCATTATCACTCATATTCATTATCTACCTTCATAGATCATCTAGGGACAAGTCCAGTATTGCATTCTATAGACCTGTACAGGGCGGATCCTGTAAAACGGACTTTCTATGTGGACGAACACTGGTGACCAACTGCGTTTCCCATAGCAGTTAGTAAACGGTAAAAGACGTAGATATGCGTAAGCCTCTGTAAAATTATTGTATTACGCAGTTGTGGCCACTTACGGTCATCATCACCCTCATCATAATCAGTCCATGATACTGATAGCTACTGATTAAGGCCGTCTAAAGCTTTGGTCTCCTAATCGCCACGCAGTACACCTTCACTATGTACTGTCGCGTCGACTGTCTGTGCGGAGAAGCGGTCATTTATTCTGTAATCTGTGTCACACGTTGCGGTGTGAAAAACAAATGACAGCTTCTCCGCACAGACAGTTGACGTGATAGTGCACGCAGCGTACCTGCGTGCACTATCAAGAGACCAACGCTTTAGGTCATCGGAGCAAAGTAATAAATGGAAAGTACTAATAAGATGGGTTTTGAAATCGTCATCAGCCATGGATCTTGTCGATTCAATGCAGGACATTGAGCTACGTCTACCGCTAGCCGTCCCTCGTAACTCGTCTAGGTCAGGTTGACAATATTTACAATAAAATTTGAAATTGAAATTGACAAAATGTTATCGCAAAAAGTACCAACACAACATAACAAAAACATGTTGAACAATGGGAGAAGTTTGTTTTCGCTGAACACGGCAACTACTTCGGATTAGGGTAAAACTTGGTCGAATCGAAAATTACCATAGCTGTCCACGTTTTTTTTGATTCCGGTAGGTACACGACTGACAGACTCCAACATAGATAAAATTGAAACTTATTTTTTTCTGTTTTAATTTGTTTTTGTTTGTTCGCAGGAGGACGAGCGACGAAATGAACTCAACAGTCAGGGTCAACGACACAAGTGAGTTATACATTAATACAGCTCAACGTTAGGTATACAGGGTGTTTTTTTTTATATGACAGTGGAAGGCCAAATCGATTTTTTTATTTTATTAAGAAATTCGTGTTCCACGAACTTTATTACAGTCTTCAGGCTTCACAAGAATATTGTGTCTTGTAAATGGCAATGTATACGCTTCTATGTACAACAAAAATTCTAGTGAGTTGCAAAAACTATCAGTAGGTAGGTACATAAATTCAAACAAATTGTCAAAACCTTTCTATGCAAAAAGGCTTACTACAAAATATCAGATTATCTAGAACATAAAAAATCGGGATTTGCTCCAACTTGAAAAATAACAACTGAGAGGCTAAAGGTTTCTTTGTTGCTTTCTTACTTTAGTCTACATACATACCGAAGCAACAGAAATCAAAAATATCACCTTATTTCCGCGTCAGTGTTTTGTTAGGGTTTGGTAGTGTTTTATTTTTAGAATTTGACCTTTTTAAGTGTACCTACATTTTTGGATTTATGGAAATAAAGAATTTTTGATTTGCTTTTAGACCCACCACTGTCGGGGAAGGTTGGACGCGGCTGATCACGGTGTCAGCCGAAATAATTTTATTTAAAATGTATTCTAAGGTTTTTATTTATTATAGTACTCTGGGTAATGGGTTTAAAATGTATGTTGTAACAACATAATGTTGTTTTAATAATAACTTAAAAACCACGACACTTTCCATAATAGCATTATGTGATTTAAAATGATCACATGGGTACCCTTGATCAGCTCCTTCCATCTTTACATTTTTTTTATTTTTTATTTATTTATTATCAACTTAAAGTACATTTCCTTATATAATTTCTGCCAAACTGTGAAACAGTTTGTCGGCAGTGAAACAGTTTGTCGGCAGATCGTTCCACCGAACACCATGTATAAATGATATCTTATCTATATTTTTATTAAAATTACCTTCTTTGCTTCCTTGATACAATAATTTAATAATTTAAAAGTTAGGGTACGTTCACACAGCAGTTCGTTGTACAGAACCGTTTTATCGTATTCGTTTTTATTCGGCGATGGCGGATGTAGTTGTATGAGCAAGGTCACACACATGACAGTATTCTGGATCCTGTAATCGATCCGAAAAAAAATATATAGGATCCGTTTTATCGGATCGAAGCTGCGCGAGGCGCGGCTGGCATGGTCACTTCCAGTAGCGATGGATTCGATAAAAAAATTACGTTCCTGTAAAGTCGGTGTGTACATTACCCCGAAGTAGCGACAGTTATCGGTTCCTAGAGATTACTATCTAAAACATGTGGTGAAGAAGAAGAAAATTATTTATTACACAACACACACAAACTTTGATACAAAAACACAAGGTTACAGGTACAAAAACACAGGTGAACAAAGTTAAGTAACAAGTAGGTAAGCATTGGGTTGGTACTAAGTAGCCCACTCAGCATGCAGACGAGCGCGTGTGTGTAAGTAACTCTAACAGGTCCTGACTCAGCTTGTTGCTCTTACACAAAAACCTGGAGTAATTAGTGAAAGAACGCTCTGGTTTTCAGTCAGAACCAGAATGGCGAAATTCATGTTACGTTAATTTTCCCACTTTACCAAAATAAAATAATAGTACAGGACCCAACGCAGTGCGTAAACGTGCACTCAGGTGCTTTGTTTTTATTGAAAAAGTTGAAGTCACGCTAGTCCGCTACATTTACCTAATAGTACATTTCTATAAAACAGGCAACGAACACACTACATCCTACCTGAAGCTCCATCACGAATAATACATTCATTGAGTTGCACACTATTACACTTGTTTTGTTTGTTTCTGTTTGACTTCACATCAAACTACTCATACGCTAAAGTTTCTAAAAATGTATTGCGTTCAAAGATCTCCAAGTGAAAATAAATCGTTAACGGGTATTTTCCCTGAGAGGCCCCTCCGTTTCCGAGGCATTACGCCGGAAGTCTTCAAAAGTTGAGGCATCCGGAATCTTTACGTTTCATTTGCGGCGTTCGAAAGTGGTTTAGTGGGAGATTAACTTTTTGACGTTGAAAAATGTTTCGCTTTTTATGAAGCAGATGTTCTGTTTCAAGAGTGTTTGGGGAATCTCGAAAGTTTGGGCTAAATAACCTAATTCTTAAGCACTTATGAACATAAGATTTCAGATAAAATCAACAGTGCCCTTAAAAAATGGAGTTGAAATATTTACGTGGAATGAGCCATCCGCTTTCATAAACCATGTCTTGGGGATAAATTTAGGTTAAAAATTAAACAATTCAGATTTACAGCATCTAATTTGGTGCGAAGGTCACCCAAGTGAGCCCTTAAACGTGTTTGAAATATGGAATCGGGTGAATTTTTAACCCTGGTTAAAGTTTTGCTCCCAAGTCACGTTCAATGCCAAAGTTGGGCAGCTTACAACCCTTTGCACTGCCACCAAGCTATCTGTTCAGTTGATATGATGGCGTGAGTTTTACATTACAATGGGGTCAGTTAAGATGTCGTCAAATCTAAACTTAAATAATATAAAATATACCATCCTTTTTATGTCGATCGTTATGAAACGGCACCATTTTAGTAATGTCAAATTAGTTTAGTTTAGTTTTGGCAACATCTAAATCGACACCAATGTCGTAGGTTATTAAATACCTTAGTTCCATTTTATTTACCTGAACACAAATCTTAGTACCACTACAGTACAACTCTGCTTTCCACTCAAATCTATCAAATGCGGTGACATCTCTGTGAATAGCGAATCAAAGTTACGGCTCTTCATTTGAGATGGAATAGTTTGATGACGAGATATTGTTGAGAGTAATAACAAAAGGTCGTCAGCCATTTGAAGACAAAAGCCGCGAGAAATATCCAGACACAATGGTGGGCATTATCATAAAGGGGGCACGGAGAAACTGCAAGACGGAACTACAATTAGATCCATGATTCAGCTTTGTATTTCCATTTCAATGCGTTTAGTTCTTTATTTTCTAATTGGAAATAAAGTGAACAGTGAACATTGACCGATATCCTTCATTGTATATTCAAAAATGAGTTGTGCCAAACCGGGTCTGCTCACAGGTTTCCGCAGTACCTTGCTTTAGCGGCAGGAGAGTACCAACCTTTGGTGCCGACTTCTGTGAACAAGAAGAGAATCTATTACCAGAGGTTCGGGAAAGTGAATTAACCAAATTCTGGCGGTTCTAACGTTGAAATGCCCCGAGAGCTGCTGAATCTCTGGCGCAGCGCATCAGTGTTGCCATACAGCGGGGCAATGCAGCCTTGGGCGAAAGCGTCTTGGGGACGCTTTCGCCTGGTATTGAACACCCAGTATTCACGAGCCTGATATATCTACTGCTGGGCTTTACCCATAGGTAGTTGTTAATAGCCTAGTAAGAAAGCCCTAGGGTTTAAATAGTTAACAAGTGTCTTGTTTTCAGATGACGTCACGTACCCGCCGACGTCAGACTGGTTGGACAGCAACTGCTCCTGGGCAGATGCCGTCACGTGGGGCTGTAACGTGACCGTCAACGGCACGTCGCACAACGCCACGTCCAGTGACGTCACGTCGCTCGTCCTCATGGCTGTCACGTCTGTGGTGCTCGCGCTCATTATATTGGCTACTATTGTTGGTGAGTACTACTTGTAGGCAGGCAAAGTCATTCGCTATGTGAACGTGGTTCCGGGCCTCGGAAACCACGTTAGCCTCTTGGTCCTCATTCACAAGACTATTATCTATTCTGTAGGTAGTTGCGTAAACCAGTCCAGAAGCAAGTATTTATTGGTGGCACGATAGTATACGTGGTACGGTTGTTAGCGAGGAAGAGTAGAAACTGCTCATAGGCAGACTTTGTCAGATTGGGTATGGGTCAAAGTCAATTTCTTTAAGCTTTCTAAATAAGCACATAGACAAGTCAAATTTATATACTACAAACAGCTTTATAATTAGTAATTGTTATCAAAATATAAGAAATAAGGTGTCATTGATTCTATTCACTTCAATTTTATGCACTATTAACCTTATATTATCCCTGAGTGTCTAAATGTCTATCTAACAACACCCATATTCTTAGTCGTTTCCTTAAGATTTCCTCGACTCGACTCAACCTCACTCAAAATCGTATTCTTACTTGACAGAAACGTCTTTCACTTGAGATTTTTTCGGCCTCATCACAAGTTCGAGGTAAGGTGGAAACTTTCAAACGTAAGGTACATCTTAACCAACCTTGAAACTCCCTCAAGACCACTCAAGATGATAAACGATTGTTTTATTTTTTTTATAAAAATGAGAGTTTGTAAATTATTTAGATGACAATCCATGGCTCTTATCCTGTCCGTAAATATATACACGACGCCTCAAACCCTTTGCCGTTTTACTTTGTAAATTCAGTAGGCGTTTTGATAGCTTCCGTTAATATGTTGGAGCATACTTATCTACGTACAACAACAACCTTACAAACCTAGAAGTACCTATTGTGTAATCACTAAAACTGCCCAGGTTGATTGTTAGTAACGATGAGTTGAGGGAATACCTAAAAACTTTTGCGTTCTGTCTAAGAATACCTACCTCTTTGAAGGTAATTCTCAAGAAAACCTACAAACCTCCTCAATTGAGTTTGATTGAAGGAATATCGTAAGGAAACGACTAAAAATATGGGTGCTAGTATTAATACGTACGTTTGCAGATATCGCCACGTAGTCAAGTAAGTAGTCATCTTTATAAACGTAAAACTTGGAATGAGTTAGTTTTAGCCATATATGCTATAGTATCTACATCCAAATACTTATCAATATTAACATCGAAGGTCGCGGCAAAATCGAAATATCTACTTATTTATTTACAGCCAATGGTAACTTTGTATCCAAGCTAAAACACACAGTGATAGGAACTATTTTCTGACTAGAATCGAATCTTTTTCCTGAGTAACATTAATAACACAATGTGAATAAACCCACGGGCAGGAGCAAACATACATTATTTTAGTCGCAAATTGAATATGGCGCATCACCTATCCATTATCCGTTGCGAACATATTGAAAGCGTGATCGATCATAGTAGAAAGTATATTACCTTGACATTTGAGATTATTTGTTCGATGCAAATGCATGTTTTTGAACCTGGGTTTACATTTGTTTGACGGTAGAGGGCGAAAAAAAGGTTTTAGTAAATGCTTAAAGGACAAATTAAACATAAGCGGAGACGAACTGAGAAGATGAGAGACTGACTAAGATTTGTGTAGACTGCCTGCCTCTGTTTTCCTGTCAATTAACAACCCGAGTACCTTCACGATAAGAGTCAAGTGGTCTATTAAGACCAGCCTAGGGTACACATATGATGTATTTGTAATTATTTTTGTTTAGTACACTCTTCGATCAGGTATCCGCCGCCTCCTCCGTAGAAACCTTAAACCTCACAAATCTGACACTCGAAATTGTCTACTGACTTGTTTTGTCGCAGACAGTTTTTGCAAAGCCGTGACAAGTTTTGTGAATACGGAACAAGAAATTAGTGTAGTTGAATTTATATCATTTCAATTATAAGTCTTTATTAACAAAGAAAATTACAATCAAATAATAGAACTAAATTAACTTACAACCCCTTCCTGTTTTGTATCTTGGACGTGTGATTTTTGCAATAACTTTATTAGGCATGCTTCCTGTCCGAGCGTTAAAATGACACTGATTCAAATAGATACCCGAATTGTCCATGTGTTCTCTTTTGATATGGACGTTTCTAAGTGCTCATTGTGAATCTTTGGACGGCTGGTGGATCGATGAATACACTAAACAACAATTTCAAAGTCGTAATGAAGGGGTGCAAATTACAAAACATAAAATACCATATAAAATAACACAATTTTTTATTCTTTGTGTAATTGAACCTCTTCCTTAACCCCAACCATAACTACTACATGCACTTAAAGTAAAGTTTCATAAAACAAACTCTTTGCCGTACAATAGTTTAATCTTATGCAGGTACCGAACTCTTATACTCACAAAGTTTTTAACAATGAAATCTAAACAATAATTCACCGCGTTTTAGTTTTATTTCTAATCAAACGAATATCGAAGCAGGTTGGCAATTAACGGGAATTGGCTATTCTCCAATATTTGCTTTCAAAACAGAGCGATATTTGTTTTACTAAGGGGACAAAGTAGAAGTATATATAGATGTTTTGTTAAATTGTTTTGAATCGAATCATTGTGTCGCGTACGTACCCCGTGAACTTACGTTAAGGAGTGTAGATTTACAAAAGAGTGTACGAGTACCTACTGGCCGTTTTAACTAAAATTTATTACAATACGATTTCAGTCATTTCTTTATTGAATAATGCTTGTATTCATTATATTACGTTCTCTCCCGGAAGTAGGCACATTCCCATTTCAAAGACAAGACTCCTTCTAGGTACGTACTCTCTGACAATGTTTACAAAACCAACAAACCAGTTTCAATTTTACAAAATTGAAATTGCTCTAAAATAACGAAGCGTGCCCCCAGCTATGTAAATTACAAACTTTACATAGTTGGGCTTTTGAAAACTTTGCAACTATTACGCAACTAATATGTTCCGCGTGGTTTTGGTTATCGCTGCTATTGTAAAAGTTTTGTTAGATTCCGTCCTAATTTTTAGATCTGAACTTTCAGTGTTTTCGCCATATGGACCAGACGTCAAAATGGACCATGGCGCAGTTACGAATGTTCATTGTCGGGAATGGTTCTTTTGTGTGATAATAAAGATTACCCAATAAATTATTTTTCTTTATTTATTTTTTTAGTTTTATGTGTTGGTTTTTTAAGGTACATGTAAAATTTTGTAGTTCTGTTGTAAGCGATTAATGAAATACAGAGCATTTTTGTTTAAATTTTTAACCCCAGTTTTTAACCCCTTGGAGTACCAATTTTGACAATTCCTTGCTTAGTGCTCACTTTCATACCTAGACCTGCACACCCTGCAAGTTTCAAGTCTCTAGGCTCACTGGTTTAGGCTGTAGCTTGTCTATAATATGTCAGGACAATGAGTTTTATATTAGTATAGATAGATTTACGCAATGTAGTTTTGACAATTTGATGTAACTTAGACTTTTCTACCCTAGACAACCAGCGCTGTACTTGGTTTGCCTACTGGTACTAACAGTAGGCCAAGCACTCCATAGTAACCACCAGCCACCACGCCAACCTACTAACGGTAGGCCGTGCGTAAGTGATTGTCAGCGGCTCCGCCGCCCCCTGCGCCATTCGCAACCTGGCGCTGGGCTGGTACCTGCACGGCATGGTCAGAGGGCGCACATACATACAATAATAGAGAACGTGGAGCACACGCTATCTCCCTTCTCGTGGAGTGACCTTTGCATGCTGCGCCGCAGAGATCGTCCTTAATTTCAGGGCCTCAAAATAATAATCACGTTAACCGGTCCTCACCGGTTTTTTTAAATATAGCAGCTTAAACAAAACGAGAGTGATGATTAATTCAAAGGCCCAAACCCACCAGCCCACCGTGAAATTACCACGATAATAAGATACTCTTTTCACTGAAGGTCAAATATCACCATGTAACTGAGAAGGTCAACGCCGAGACCATAAAATTTGCTATAAATTACTTTTCTTTCCGGGAACATCAAACGAATTTAATTAAAAGCGTATAATTTTTCATTCGGTGAGGAATTGTTTTTTGTTCATTACGAGAACCGTCCCTATTTGTTTGCGATGTTGCCTCATATTATTTTTTGAGGGTAAGCTGTTGCCCTTTCTTGTGGCTTTACCTTCTAGCTAGAGGCTTTTAATGGGTCGAACATTAAATTGTTTTATACCAGAATAATACTTTGAAAATTGGTCTCGTAATGTATCGATAAATCGTTAAGTTACTTCAAGGTGAAGCAATTGGTTTCAGTCGACTATCGGCATATCAAGCCAGTAGAGTAACTTTTCGTTGATTAAGTAGATAAGTTAGTAGATAAAGAACATTGATTAAGAAACTTCCCTTCTTTGACCTATGACCAATTTAATGTTGCTGATTTAGGAGTCAACAATACTACTACTATATGGTCGGTATGTTCTTCAAACTGATCTTTAGAGTAGTTAAGTTTGTCAAATATAGTTATTTTTATGGCAATACTTTCTTCAAACCTATCATTTTGGTTGGGCTACCTACCCGACTAGTTATGGGACGTAATCGGAATTGTTGTCGATATTTTTTGTTGGTACGGAGTGAATAGATTTTTATTTATACATAGGTACAAAGAAACTAAGTAGCTCTCCGCGTCTGTCTGTTTATCCGCTTACTCCTACTATTACAACGCTAGGTACTGATTTTCATACGATTTTCATCAATGAATGGGATGTTTCCTAAGGAAAGTTTATATTAATAGTCAACTTACAGGCTAAAGGCTTGTTGTCCCTATTTTAGTCAAATAAGTAATGTCACGGAATTAAAACACATTTATTTCTGTTTTTTTTAATCTTATGAATTTGTTTTCGAACTAAACGTCAATTGTATTATCTGAAATAAATAATATCTGACTGACTTAACTTTAATTTAGTTTTTAAATGATCTAACTTTTGTAAACTATATCAAATTACTATTTAACGGGTATTTATCGCGAGTATTTATAAATATGTGTTCAGATCGCGTAAGTTTAAAAATATTTATATCAAATTAGTGTTGATTTCTATTGAAAACTCATTAGTTTATTAAAAAACATTGTCAACAGTGAAAAGCATAAACTGTAACTATGGGTTGTTTATACAATCTGTCAGGTGATATAAAAAGAAAAATGTTTAGTGAAGATTGAAAAATATAATAAAGTATCTCGTATTCGAGTAAAACAGAAAAACTACACCAAACTTGCCCAATGCCCAGGCCAACATGACGAGAATGTTGACAAAGTCAACTTACCAAATGCATACAGGAGTCAGTTTCTTTTTGTCTTTTATAAGTAAATTTAGATTCAACAAAAGTAATTTACGTGTTTAAACATCTCTTTGATGTACTTTAGAGATTTCCAAAAATGCGGATAATAAATGATTTGCTCAGATCCACGTCCTTTGTTAAATAAATTGTTTTTTATACTTATCCTATGAATCATCAGGATGTTGATGGTTTATTACGGATGTAACGGGTCGACGAAACTTATTTGTGCTATGGTGGTGGTTAATGTGGATATGGTATTTACTGTTTCTCTAGATAGATCTTTTGCTTATTCACATGAAAAAAAAACTATGCTGAGTGCTGAGCAAATAAATATGCCAGATAATTCACACATTATCTAGCTACAAGCTAAGCACAGCTTGTGTTATGGTAGGTCTAGATAAGTTATACATTTTATACATACAATAAACTACATAAACAGTCATTTTAATATGAATAGAAAATACCCGTAATAATCTGCAACATATCTTGTCCCAAGGCGGGAATCGAACCCGCAACCTACTGCGTCGTAGACGGTCCTTTGCCAGCCGCATCACAAAATTTTCAATATAAGATTACGACGGAAGATTACGATGGGTGTGTTAATTTATTTGAAGCCCCTGTTTACGCCTCATGCCCATCAAATATGTACACTCTGATGACCTAATCTGGATCCTTGCAAAAGGGGTTAGGTACTAGAGAATTACCAACTAATGCATAGTTTCGATTCAAATTCGGGCTCCAAACTCCGAAGCACTAGAACAACACTTTACAAGACTCAGACAATAGCACTCCCGTCTCTCAAAAGACTCTTGATCGACTCTCGATCAACTATGGGTCGAACGGGGATAAACCGTGGCTTAGTAAACTCAGTGCGAAATTTGTTGTGAGTAGGTCAAGTTGTTGCCGACATGTGAGCGGGCTGAAGGCAGAGACGTATGGCAAGGTTTATTAGAGCCCAATCATTTCTAAACTACTCGATCTAGTTAGAGTTCTCTACCTGTTCTCTAAGTAATATTTACCTTCGGTATCTTCATTTTTTTTATATTGATGGACTTTTGTTTGACCACAATGTCACGTGATGTGATCATAAGTGATGGTATGGCGTCTTCTTGAGCTTCGTAAATTAATGATACATTGGTATCGGTCCGCGGTTTCGCACGCGTCCTAAAGTTTTTTCGTTCAATAGTTTTGGCGTGTAAAGTTAACAAACACCCATCAATTCATCCAAACTTTCGCATTGATATTAATAATGCGATGGTCGACCGGTATGTTTCATGAAGCTTAAGATGACGCCTAATCTTGCCTTCCTTACTTGTTCATTCCTGAAGATACCGTAAAATGTAAGCAAGCTAAACTTTATAGAGGTAGATATTACGTATCGTCAAAGAACAATCCGATCGAACAGTAGACCAATAGTGATGCCGCCACCGTCCGCGCTACCTGTGCCAAAGACATTCTCTCTGGTCACACTTTTACTTCCACTGGTGGTACAGCAGCGCGCACTCTGCACGCGGATCGCATCGCTAAAGCTTAGCAGTGAATGCGTCAATTCGGAACGGATCGATACCGATCGATACCTAAAGCGCTGCACTAAAAAAAGAATGGAACTGTAGATGGATTTGTTCACCACTATAATAGTAACACAAAACGGTCACTATCATCAAGTCATCAAGAAAAATAGCATCAAGTCGTCAAGAAAAATAGAAGCCTTTACAGCCTTGAAGATAAAATTACCATGTCAGCCGGGCACACTTCGCTTCAATCGTTCTCTCATCTTGCGTTGGCGAGTGGCACTTGCGATAGTTTAACTAATTGGCAAAATCCCGCAGCGTCAAGGGTTTTTCAAATGAAATTGGTTGTCGTGTCGGGTTGTGTTGTATCGATGCAGATTCCAATTTATTTCTGCAATTTTTTGTTAAAAAATATTGAGATTAATTGGTAGGATTAACATCGCTCATGGGTGCTGGTAATCGAATGTTTTTGAGTTTTCTGTGGGTAATTTTTCATTATTTTGCGGTAGGTACATACATACATTCATCACTATATAACAACATCGGAATTGACACCGTCCGCTATTGTAAAAAAAATATTAAGAATAGTAAAATAACACATGATATTATGACTAAAATAAAATTTTGTAGATTATAAATTATAAAATATGAATTCGTGCAAAAATATAAATGTATTACAAAATGAAAATGCAGAAAAATACATTGTTATTTATCAAGAGTTCTCATAGAAACATTTGTGTTAGATATCCCACTCTATCTCCACTCTACCTTATCCTACCATGTATACATCAGAATTATTACTATAGTCACAAGAAAACGAATAATAATTGGAATAATATTAAAAGTGATAAAATTGCGGAGGAATTGACTTTTCTCGAATACTTACGTAGATGACGTTAGTTCTTCTACAAATCTTCAAGTAATAAAAAGGTTAAAAACCCCGCTTTTTAGCATTTTCGATAACATGCCTGAAATTCCAAACTTTGTAAAAATTAGTTTTCCATTGAAAATGGCTAACAAAAGAAACAATACCTTTCAGTCCAAATAAAAAACTCCCAAGTTTGCTAACCGCTCCCAATTTTCCTTTCCATCACTTTGATAAATGATTTATTAGATACGTTCCACTTAAAAATGCTTCAAAAGCAATTATTTTCGGGTGAATAATCTTGTTTTTAAAATTGGTCCCAGTTCGTTAATGCTCAATTCATCATAATTTTTGCGTAGAATGTGGCTTACATTCTACGCAAATATGTATAAACCAAAAAAAAACATGTATTTTTTCGTTTTAAAACACCAACAAGGAAAAATTCAGTTTATTTCTACTTGCAACTGGTTACTGGATGGAACTTATGATTTTTAAGCATTATTTGAAGAGGTAATAAGTGGAAATAGTAAAGTATTACTTCATAAATATAGCACTTTGATAACAAATAAATCACACACATCATCGTACTCAACACACACCACCCACACACAAATAAACACACACCCACGCATGCAAAAAACATACATTCTTATACTTACTCCTCACCACAAACCAGGTTATTTTATGGCCTATTAATCTTTTACTTGGACTTTGTTAAACTTAAAATTAAATATAGGAATTGTTTACTATTTTCTTTTGTATAAAGCTACTTAATGTAATTGGTGTTGCGAGTAGCGCTGCACTTAGCATCCTGGCACCGCTGAAAACCAGCGCTTCTGTGGCATAAGTGCCACAGCAGCGTTAAGCTGAGCCGGTGACCTTTTTGTGTAACATTTAATTTAGTACTAGTTATAAGAGCAATGTAATACCTATGTCATATTTAACACTGTTACACAAATAAAGATTTTCTATTCTATTCTATTCCAAAATAATATTGCAGTACAAGTGCAGATCGTACAAACATTTGTCCGAACGACCATTATCTCGAAAACTACTCAGTTAAACTTTCAATTACTTTTTCGATAGAACAGATAAAAGTGAGATCATGGTATTTAGCTTTGTATGTTAGTTTAATTTTTTGAAAGAGTTTATGGAGGAAACCAAAACAATACGTAATAAAATCAAAATGAAATCGCTGTGTCGCCGGATTATGTGCTACGCTGTCACTGTTGCCAGCAGATAAAATTCCAGAAGGGTATTATTTTGGAGGACGATGTTTTGTCTGCGTATGAACGCTGTACAATAATAAATAAATACACGAAGTACATAAAAAAAACATTGCTATTAAATTAACATTTCATTAGAGAATGGTATTTTTTTCAAGAAAGTCACCGCACCATTAATGGTGCTTGTGATAACTGCAGTTCAAAAAATAACATAAATCCACAATTATTTCAAAACCATCGGCAAGCTACATAAGATATTAAAAGATGATGCGAAACTGAAATTATTTAACACGACCCTAGGTCCGTGGGGTACCGAGGCTCTCTGGGTTTTCAAAAAACTATCTGAGCGTCTGCTCGAAGCGACGACGTGTGACCTGAGAGCTGGTGTATCTGGCACAGCGCATCAGCATTGCTGTATAGCAATGCAGCCAGCGTCTTGGGCCCGCTTCCGACTGGTATTGATATGGATCAGTTGAGCTACTTGTAGATTGTTTGTAACAGTCTGCAATTGGCTCAATTTGTTAATACTAGTTTTAATTTAGTTCTAATATTTGGTTGTAATTTTAGCTCATTACGGATGTAAGCGGGTTAACTACGAACCTTATTTGTGTTGGAAGAACACCAACGTTTCATGCCTTACTCGTTTCGGCCGCTTACATCCGTAATGAATTAGTCAAACTACGACAGTTTTTATAGTAATTTTAGTTGTTAATAAAGAATTTAAACTTTGGATATCATAGAAAAAAATTAAACTGATGTGGATTTTTTTAAGAAAAACACAAATGCTGTTGTTGCAGGTAAATATCACGGTAGGACTTTTTTTGGAAATGCTTCGCTAATATCTATTCAGTGGCGACGGATTTCCAGTTTTACTCTATTGTACTCTGGGTACTTAGGGGTTTTTTTTTAAGGATGTATACCATCGTTTGTTTGTTTTATCTAAATATACCCTTAACATCTGAGTAGGTAGGTACCTAGGTACTTATGAAATTGGAATTTTTTAACGTGTCCAAGAGTCCTCCAATGTCTACAAATGTAAAGCACTTTGAGTATTTTTCAGTATTTGAGTAAGGCGTCGGACACACAAATCATTCAATAATTCCATCTGCCTTACAATTCGACTTTCAAATTTATTCAAGCCCGTAAATAACTTAAATTAGATAAAATGACGCAAATGGCAGTTGTTGTCAGAATGTCAGATAATGTTAAAATATGAAATATTGAATATAATATAAAAAATAGCTGTTTATTATGTTTTGAAAACTGACAATTTTGACCTTAGCTGTAATTTGTGTTGTCACAAAATCACAACAGATGCTCTAGAAATTACATTCAAAGGAGCAAAGGAGGTTTTTAAAATCCTGAGAGCTGATAAAGGTTTAATAAGTTTTAACTATACTGTAACTGTTATATCTGACATTTTATGGTAGGTAGGGTGTGAAAAGGTTAGGAATCAAAATTCCTATCCGTAACACTAGTGTTACGTTTTCTACGGATAGGATTTTTCACACCAGTGTGAAGGCTAAGAATAAAAAATCCTAACCTGAACACATGTTAAGGTTAGAAGTTTTTATTCCTAACCTTCAAACCAGTGTGACAGACAGTGTGAAGGTCGCCGACTAAGTCGTCGAAAAACCAGATCATGTAAAAAATTCCAAGGAATCAACTAGTGTTAAGTAATCGAGGAATTGTTGGATAAAAAGTTTTGATGAAATTGCTAGAAGCAGTTGCGAAATAATGGAATAGTTTAAAATATTTTTTTTGGTTACTATGAATTTTCTACTCGCGTACAGGAATTAATGACTTATTTATCAATTGAGGTTCACAATCTTCACATAGCTTCCAGTTTTATGGAATCCTCCATTCAAAAAAAATTCTTCATTATTTGTATAAGTAATTGACAAACGTTCGGAACCCTCGGCGCGCGAGTTACACTCTTACTTGACGGATCTTGTGGTGTTCGGAAATCGGAATCATCTCGACAGCCGGGTCGTTTTATGTATTGTTTATAAAGTGTAACAAAGTTCTTTAGAGTAAAAAATATACATATACACAACTGTATTTAGAGTACTTTATTTGATCAACCGCCTGTACCACGGTAGGAACAAATTAGTAGGTAGGTATCTACATAAACATACATTTTACCGGATTGATCGCGTATATTTTATATTTGTTTATAACCTGACGTTTCGGAGGCTTTTCAGCTTCCATGGTCACAGGCAGACTGAGGTGACATTTGTCTTTACAAGTAATTTGAATTTTACATATCTACCGTCAATTATACAAATTTAATTATAACGTTCCGTATGTACGCAGTAATCACTAACAGTGTCTTGATGGGTTGTAGCTATGGATTGCTGGGTGTGGGACCTGACTCGATGTAGGACTGGATCCCAAGCGGCAGGTACTCTCCAACCATCTTCTCTATTGAAATTATTCGGATGTTTTTGAATTTCAATTGCTTCTCGGAGCATTCTAGGAATGAAACGGTTTTCTCTAGCTAGTATTTGAGCTTTGTCGAAGCGAAGAAAATGACCGGCGTCCAGTGAATGTTCATAGACTACAGACTTTGACGACCGTTTGTGTTTGACGTCAGCTATGTGCTCTTTTAATCGAGTGGCTATACTTCTTTTTGTTTGCCCTATGTAACATGAGCCACATTCACAGTCAATTTTATAAACACCAGCATCTTCAAAGGGGACTTTACACTTGACTGGTCTTAGAAATTGTTGAATCTTCTTGTGCGGCTTGAAATAAGATTTAATCGAAGCTCGTTTTAGGATTCCTTCAATTTTGTCTGTGATTCCCTTGATGTAAGGAAGGATAGCTGGGGCTCGCTCAACTGTGTGTGGCTTTGGGCGGCTTCTGTGAGGAGTTGAGCGAGCCCCAGCTATCCTTCCTTACATCAAGGGAATCACAGACAAAATTGAAGGAATCCTAAAACGAGCTTCGATTAAATCTTATTTCAAGCCGCACAAGAAGATTCAACAATTTCTAAGACCAGTCAAGTGTAAAGTCCCCTTTGAAGATGCTGGTGTTTATAAAATTGACTGTGAATGTGGCTCATGTTACATAGGGCAAACAAAAAGAAGTATAGCCACTCGATTAAAAGAGCACATAGCTGACGTCAAACACAAACGGTCGTCAAAGTCTGTAGTCTATGAACATTCACTGGACGCCGGTCATTTTCTTCGCTTCGACAAAGCTCAAATACTAGCTAGAGAAAACCGTTTCATTCCTAGAATGCTCCGAGAAGCAATTGAAATTCAAAAACATCCGAATAATTTCAATAGAGAAGATGGTTGGAGAGTACCTGCCGCTTGGGATCCAGTCCTACATCGAGTCAGGTCCCACACCCAGCAATCCATAGCTACAACCCATCAAGACACTGTTAGTGATTACTGCGTACATACGGAACGTTATAATTAAATTTGTATAATTGACGGTAGATATGTAAAATTCAAATTACTTGTAAAGACAAATGTCACCTCAGTCTGCCTGTGACCATGGAAGCTGAAAAGCCTCCGAAACGTCAGGTTATAAACAAATATAAAATATACGCGATCAATCCGGTAAAAACAGTGTTTTATTATGAGTTCTCGCGAAAATAACCTTAGAATATACTAAACATACATTTGTTGACATTTGCAAACGGTACTTACATTGTATACAATTATGTACCTACGTTACCTAATTTTAGCATTCTCAATACAGACAGACTGGGTAGATAAAGAATTTATTCTGCTGGTACTGCTACTCCATAAGCAGAATAGGCAATGTGGTCGTAAAATAAAAAATAAACAGAATAAATTATTTACTTTTTGCTATGTTCGGGTATATCATGGACGAACAGAAAAAGTTATGTCAGTTTCAGTTCAGTAGTGCCGTTGAATGAATGATGCATGGCTCATCTTAGGCGAAGTAACGTTACCTAATCTGTGTCCTAGGGCCGACCACCTGCGAGTGAGCGGCGAAAGTAACCGAATGCCAGCCGAGCGGTCAGGCGCTTTCTCGCTCTTTTCGCTTTGCCTCTTTTTCTAACATTGCGCTGGATGAGACAACAAGCATTTCAATGACACTCGCGTTGACGATGGCGGGACCGGGAAGGGCCCTCTTAAGGTCGGATCGGCGTTTGCCGACTTTCATTATTTGCCGACTATTTATTTTCATTTTAATAATGGTCGCTTTTCATGCATGAAAATTTGCCCGCCCTTTAGAAACATACCTATGTAGGCAGGGCGCTGACCTCAAGTTGTATAAACAAAGTCTAGCTGGGAGTTTTCAGCACACATAATAATGGCGTCTTCTTTGAGCTTTGCTTAGGCAAATAGATTTTATGTCGACAGTTTATTTCACCTAGGGTTGGACGAAGATACAATTTATGGAAGGTAGGAAATACCCACCTAGTAGTAAAATTAACAGTTTAATATAAGTCAATAATATGTTATGGATATTGTGTGAGATTTTTATATTATTGTTTATTTTTTATCAAAAAATTGTAATTTTGACTTGCCTATGTTATGTTATGTAACGGAATGGTAAATAAATAAATACAAAAAAAATACAATATGTGGGCGTCCACGACGTAGCTAAATAAATAAATAATACTGGACAATACACACAGCATCATCTAGCCCCGAGCTAAGCAGGGCGTGTATCATGGGTTACTTGTCAAAAAAAAACAAAAAAAAACAAACGAAATCTTGATAACTGATATATACCTAATAAAATACAATACATGGACAGATATTTTTTACTATACATAGAAAACGACCAGAACACCGAAACAGCAGATTGTACAAACATTTATCCCGAGGCGGGAATCGGAACCGCAACCTTCTGCGTAGCAGGCGGACCTTCGCCCACCGCGCCACAGAGGTCGTCTCTATAGACTTAAAATAGTTATTTGGTAGTGTTATTTCTCACTGGCTTGTTCTATTATTAATAAATCAAAATTAAAATAATTCAGAAGGAAAATAACTCTACCAAGTTACTAGATTATCATGATTAAGGGGGCAAGTCAAGTATCTACCGACGTAGCTAAAGTAAATAATTTTCTTGCAGGTAATGTGTTCGTGATAGCGGCAATAATAATCGAGAGGAATCTCCAGAACGTCGCCAACTACTTGGTGGCGTCGCTGGCGGTCGCCGACTTGATGGTGGCGTGCCTCGTAATGCCGCTCGGTGCTGTTTATGAAGTGAGTGCCTCAGTGCTGCATTGGTAAATGGGTTCAGCTTAATGACAGCTATTGCAGTCGTGGCATAAAAATCAACCCCTGCAACAAACTATTCATAGGTTCTAGACAGACGGACTGCATTTGGCTTGCAATTTGACTCAACTGCACGCTGACTGTTAGCTTCATCTGCACGGCCGACGTGCAAACCGACTTGTAACACTCCAGCTTGTGCTTTCCTTTTTGTTTTTCAAATATAGAAACATTTAACGCCTTCTTAGATCGTATTGAATTATTGGGTCTTTGAACAGCGAAGAGTAGCAATACTTTTTTAAATGATCAAAACTTATTTATGGTGAGCCTTTACTTGGAAGAAGACATTATTCGAGTAAAATCTTTTTAGTGCAACCATAAACAAAAATCTGAGATAACATATCGATGATTTCAAACAAACATTGATTTTCGATCGTGATCATTTCACAATCCTTAGTACTTTTTAAATCTCTTTATCTAGCGCCTATTTGACTGTCATCAACTTGCCAGGAATTATTTGACTGATATGTAGAAGGCGTTACAATGCAGTATTGAATTGATGAATGAAAATTAAGCTGGCTATGAAAGGGTTTTGATGGCTTTTAGAGTGTTAAATTGTAGCTTAAATTCCTAGGTTGTAAATATCCCAAAAATCAGTTCGAAATATCCTATGTGCATAGAACATCCAGAGTTGAAGACTCTGGTAAAACTCATCTAACTTTATATTGGACATGGCACTTGTTAAACAAAAGAACAAATTTGGCGTAGAAAAAACAGATGTAAGTACCTAGTTTTTTTATTTTTAAATCATTACTTTTTCAGAATGAAATTATTAAAAAATTTAAAAAACACACTGAAAATTGCAAATCCGATATAGCTCAAGTTGAACTGCAAAAAGAAATAGCTGCGTGCAAAATCAAACTTGCATCAACCGATTCACCTAAAAGTGTTCCGGAAGTATACTTAAAAATTACAAGATAATGTAGCTTTCCGGACCATATAATGATGCAGTTATATCTATCACGGAGAAGGGCTACGACAAAGTTTGTAAAGTACCGACATTTACAGATAGACAGAAAGAGTTGCTTTCGAATTTATAATAATAAGTATGGATTTGAAGCCGTCGAACATAAGCTGACAAACTCGTCGTCGTCGTCGTTCAGTGCGAAGTGCGACTGGTGACTGGTTAATAGTTAATGTGCTTTTCAAAAATAACAAACAATTTTGTCTGAAGAGTATTTAATAATGTATATAATTTGACTGTTATAAAAGACGATAAAATCGCGCTATCGAAGTGATAGCGCAAAATAATTTTTCAAGTGGCGACATCTGTTAAAATTTGAGTCTCATTTAGTTTGAGTCTCATTTAGTTTGAGCCATGATAACCTTTTGCTACGAGTGATGTGAACATTATTTAACTGGACACCGCTTACAATGATTGTTGACTTTGAAATTGCTGTGATAAATGTCAAAACGTTTTACCTGGTGTTTAATTGCGAGGATGTAACTTCCACTTCAAACAAGCACTGGCCAAAAAAGCTCAAGCCTTACAATTGAATGACATCGAAGAATAAGAGACACTTAGCCATGTGTGCTCCACTGGCCCATACAAAGAAATAGATTATTGAAAACGCTTACTGCACATCACGAAAGATGCTCCACAGAGCGAAGCGGTTACAAAATTCAATGACTATTTTGTAGCCCAGTGATTAAAAAACACTAGTAAAGAATTTATGTGGAATACATATACACGGGGTTCGTCGTAGGACAATAAATCTAGCAGATAAATCATAAATAATTTATTTGCAGGAATGTTGGTACCATACCATAGGACCTCTGTGGAGCATTCCACAGAGCGAAGCGGTTACAAAATTCAATGACTATTTTGTAGCCCAGTGATTAAAAAACACTAGTAAAGAATTTATGTGGAATACATATACACGGGGTTCGTCGTAGGACAATAAATCTAGCAGATAAATCATAAATAATTTATTTGCAGGAATGTTGGTACCATACCATAGGTCTTAATATTAAACTAATAGCTCCTATACATTGTTACTTATGTCACGTCCCTATTAAAACGTTTTGTAATTAAAATATTCCTTCATGCTGTAAAAACATCTTGCCATCAACCACATTTTCAGTTTTAATTTAAATGCATTACTCATATGACATAGTTTTAAATTCACTGGGGAACATATTATAAATGCGAATTGCCTGATGTAGAACCTGTTAACAAGAATGTGATACAAATTCTTGTTAACAAGTTCTACTCTGCATTTCGGAGCATAGAGCTTGTCTTTATGTCTCGTGCGTCTCTCCATCACATCTTCTTCACAGAAGAACAAAAAGACTATTCATTATTTTTAGTATTATTTTACATCATTTTAACATTTAACTTGCCCGGTAAGAATGTGTGGAACAAATATTGCAACCGAATTTTAGACCAGCCTCCATCTTAAACCGATTGAGTTGAAATTATTGAGGCAACACGTGTTCTCCGAATATCAAACCGGCTCAGTCAAAATCAAGCAAGCGCACAAGCGTCCTCACAGAGAATTCGTTACAGATTTCGAAGAGACGGGCATGTCCGTCCCCACTTTAACATGTTTGATTGTCTTTACTATTGAATCAGAAAATTAAGCTCTATCGAACATAAAAAGCCGGATTTCGTATCGAAATAACAGGAAATATTTGTAAAAGATATGCACAAGTATGGACAGAATACTCATATCTTCAATTGCAAGAAAAGAATACACAATGAAAGAGTATTTATATACTAATATTCACCTAATAATCTTTCTCAGAATAGTTATGAAGCTGCCGTAACTTTCAGCAATAACGCCTGAACGTTGAGCACCCTGTATTATACGAGTCAACAGGACTACTACTGTTATTATGTTATACAGGATGCTGTGTTTGGAGGAAGGCAGGTGAACGCTGAGCCATTGATCAGATGAGAATAGTTTGTCATTAATATCCCATTGAAAACAATATATCAATACTTTTCATTTTGAAAAGACCATTTGAGCCGTGTGGTTGCAGTTAAGAATTTGCACTACCCCAACTCTTCCCGTGGACGTCGTAAGAGGCGACTAAGGGACATACATCGGGGTTGGGCGGGCAGCAGCGCCTCTTGCAGAATATATCTACCACCAAATTGCGATCCTCAAACCGCATGCCCAGCGTGCGAATTATGGGCATTAGATAATGAGATTGAGATAAAAGCCAATGATGATTATCAGCCAAAAGGCGATTATCAGTGGACCAATAAGGCTGTTGAGGTTGAGGTTTCATTTTGGTGTGAGAATTGGGTAATTCTCATCATAACCAATAATTATTCACCTTGTGTCATGGAACGTCAAAACAAAATATCAATTTATCAAACAAAACACCATATTGTTTAGAAGTTCTGTCCTAGGCATTTATGAAAATTGGTCATCAATTCAATGTTTTACTTTACTGGGAACAGTTGAACTAAAGAAAATGGAAACCACAGCCACAGAAGCCGCTCCCATCGTCAGCCTAATTCAGCAAGGATTGTCTCAGCATATTGTATTGCTCAAGCTTCACCTAAGCAACAGTCCTGTGTCTCCAATGTGTACAAGAGATTCAGGGAGAATGAGAACATAGTCTGGAGACCAGGATCTCGACGACGGCTATGCACTACGTCAAGAAATGATAGATTGTTTTATCTCCACTTCTCTCCGAAATTGGAAACCTGACCGGCGTAGACGTCTAAACGCAGCTCAGAGAAGTTCGAGGGAGCAAGTGAATAGTCATACGAAGGCTCAAAGAGTCGAACTTGACCCCAAATGGTATCATTTTTTTTGTAACGGCCAACTATAGTGTGGCCATCTCACAAGTCCATCATATTTTTGTGTGCACTCCAGTCCTGAGGGAAAAACGGTAAATGTGCCGCAAGATCAAGAATAATTGCATGTCTATAGGGTGTAGACCCTAGACATCACGTGTCACGACAAGTAGAATAGAATAGAATATCAATTTATTGGTTAAAAGACTTACACATACTTAAGTGGTGTTAAAGGTGGTCTACCCTTAAAGTAGTTTAAGGGTAGACCACCTTTAACACCACTTCACGCGGGCATAAGCTAATTATAATATAAACAGATATTGAGATTTCAAAGGTCATGAAGAAATGAAAAAGTTGGATATGACAATAAACAAAATGACCCGACAAAAAATTTAAAAAGCAGGCACTTGTTTGCTACGTCTGAACCTTAACAAAATGAAGGACGACCTAACTGAAGTCGCGCACAATAAAGACCTCTGCCAACTGCATTTCCAAACTTTTAATGAAAAACTTCACCTGGTGCCCTTATCTACACAGAGCACCCTGTGCAGACGTATCAAATTACAGGCGAGCAAAAAAAACAAGAAGCCCAAAGGTTTAATATAAGTTTTCAAGCTTACCTACTGTCGTTTATACTACGATGTCATAGTAAAATAACTCATAGAACTGAAACTACTTTATTACGTAAGGCAGTGACTTTAGCTAGAATAAGTGTTTTGATAGAAACTAGTGAAACGAATACTTTTTTTTTTTAATATTTCACTTACAATAACTACGCGGCACAATAGTTTGTCAGCCGTTGCCTTTAGATAATGTGTCTTAAACCCAGAACTCACCGAAACTGTCGAATGTTTTATTATAACAATATTATTTAGATTTACAACAAGATAGGTGTTTTGTATAGAAATACCACCATAGAAAACCTTTAAATGACACCCTCAAATATTGAACTAAGCTAAATTTTATTCAGTGATTTAGTGCTCGTCCCTACTTGTCGGGTGTCGGGCCCGGATTTTAATCGGATGTTCCAGTGGTAGACCATTTTATATGAAGCTATTCACTCACACTTGTCGAAAACCGATTTTGTGTCGGCGCGCTGACACAAAATTTTGTCTGTTTTGCCAGCCTTCCAGCCAATTTGCTTTACCAAAGTTAAAACTGTAATTTAAAATATTTATAAGCGAGGAAAAAAATCCAAACGTGAACGAGTACATTTAATTATCAAGATAGGATGAAAATTGGCGAATTTCACCATCTGTACTGTTTTTGTAAACTAACACACACGTGATTCCGCGCGACCGACACGACAAAATAGAACAAATTTGAAATTCAAACTCGCCGACCAACCAATGCGATGATGCATGTCCGTGCGTGTGGCCAGTTAGGACAGCTCCATTCAAAGACGTGTTTAAATTTTGTCGCGTTAGTTGGTCGGTTAGACAACATTGTGTTGTATTGCGACAGCTAATTAGAACATAGCGTAAGTATGGCACTGTTCACATTTGTCGGATGTCGGGTCCGACAACTCTCTCCCCGCCACCCCCTTGCTACCTCAGTAGATCCTTGAATGTAGCTATTGAAATCCTAAAATAATTGAAAAACTTAATTTAGTCACTTCTCGACTCTGTTATTAAGTTCTGAAATGTTCCCAACCTAAATCTTTCCCCCAGGATCCCTTCGGCCGTGGCCGACAATCGATTATTAACCGAAAGTGTGAACAGAGCCGCCGACATCCGATTAATGCATATTTACTGGAACATCCGATAAAAATCCGGGCGCGACACCAGACAAGTGGGAGCGAGCACTTACAGTTTGACTGTTAGTAAGATTGTTCTAGTAAACGTTATTATGAAACGTGCGATGCTTTGATAACTCAATCGAATATATGAGAAGTGGAGAGAATCAATTATCACTTTATTTCCATTACAAATTTTGTATTTTCTAAATGACCCCTTGAAGGTGGAAGGTGGAAATAAACGTTGAAAAGGTGTGAAAAGGTTGTTAAAAGGTGTTCCAACAATTGCTGTTATGATATCTGATGCTTTCACACTAAATCTCAGCTTTTAACATACCTGCTAGCCTACTATTGGTAAAACAGACATTTTAGTCCGCTCGCGAGCCACGACTGCAACGACAACCAAATCGTGCGACAGATTACCATTTTAGCCACGACAGACGGCATAGGCCAAGTCCACCGATAGTTGTGTAAGATAGAATAGACAAATTACATCGCATCTTCAAAGATTTTGTGAATAATTTGATGTTAAAGGAATGCATTTCAAATGATTTACGCATTCAATGACGATGCAACGTCATTTATCTCCTTTCTACCGACAATCGTTGTGCTAGGCCTACAGGTTTTTTCTATCGTTTTTTATTCCGCGAGATGCAAATCCAATAACGAATTAATGTACCTACTAGGTAAAGTCTGAATTGACAAGCCCAGGGTACTTGCGTTACTGCAAAAATAGGTTTTTGGCTTCTAAGATGTATAATCTAGTTTTAATAGGCAAGTACATATAGAACTAGCCTGAAAATTGGGCTAAATATTTAGCTGAATACTCCTTGGTCAAAATTTAGTTTTCTAGTAGTGGGGCAAGTATCGCAACGAGGCGACTATCCCTACTTTACATTAGGCACATTGCATTGTTATTGAGACACAGTAAAACCGGCTTTTACGATCAGATATATACGAATAGCGGTGATTTAGTTTCACATCCACTTATACGGATCTTTCCCTTCTGCCAGGCCAAGTATACACTGCAAATGACTTTGTGAACTATAGGAAACTTGTACAAACTGCCTCGCTGTTGGCATAATCTGTTATAGTGTTGCTCTGATGAGGGTGTTTTGTGCCTTTCACAAGTCATGAACCCTTCTCACAGGACGTAACTTCGTGGAATCTTTACAATGTAGCTAAATATTTAGTAGTTATTGTATTCTAGGTTTTGCCTTGGAATTTGTTATGTACAAGGCCTAGGTATTAGATAAAACAAGGGCTGGATAAACCTTTATTGCGGATATATGGTATAGCAAGTCACCTGACTTGCTACTGGTTTGGGGTATATTCTGGTTTATTACGGCGAAAAAGATCATATCCCACATTATCACGCTTGTTTGGCCCCGATGATAGTTCAGTTAAATTGTGTTTTTACTATAAGTTTTGGGGTAGTTCTGATTTCTTACATACTATATGTATTTTGGGGTACTGAATCCGAATCTTAGGTTTGGTAACAACTTTTTTCGGATTTTTGTTAAAACTCGGAAACTATTCTTTTAGTAGGTAAATACCCAGTTTACAGAAATAAGAGTGCTTAAAATTCTCTACAAATATCACTATTTAGTTTTTTTAGAAGAACCGTTCGGTCTCTAGTGCAGATTTGAAAATTGACATACTTCAGCGGTCTCTGCGAGACCACCTTTTTAAATTTCAAGTTTATTTTTTATTAAAATGAAAAAATCTTCTCCCAGTTCTCTGCACAAGTAATTTAAAAAAAAACAAAGCTCAAATTATACAAATTCAAAAACAAAAAAGTTAGGATTCTTAACAAAATGTAAACTAAAATATTGTTACTTATCATCATAATATTATTATAAAAACGCAAATACGAGTATAACATTTTAATATGCAAAAAGTATATGCGCCGCTGTCGTTTAGAAGGTCCTGGCTGAGATTCTTCGATAGCCATGGCCAGCACATGTTCTGGTTATTCCAGGGTCAGTGTCAGGGGTCGTTCTTCTGGAAAATAAAAGAGGTGGTGAGAAATCGACTTGTGATCATTTCTCAAGGAGAGATGAAGGATTACAAAATAGATTGTGAGATTAAACACACCTTCCGTATCGTGCTGAGGTTCTTCGATGGCATCGAGAGTCCTGGCTCAGGGTCTGATTGCTCCATCGTCAGCATCGAGGGTCGTTCTCCTGGAAAATAAAAGAGGTGGTGAGACCCTGACTTGTGATCATATATCAAGGAGATGAACGACTATAAAATAACTTGTGAGATTAGACATACCTTCCGAATCGTGTACGCATCTTTCTTTATTCCGTTCTCCATCTCTTTCTTCAGTCTTTGTCTATGTCAGAGCTGTCTTCTGGGGGCTAAACGTTTTCACACATCATTTGCATTATGTGCAGATTGGGGTCAATGGAGACCTGCCTTCCTGCATCCAAAATTGCGTTGGCAGCTTTTTTACATTTACAAGAAATGTACCGGTGTATTGAGATTGGTACAGGGTCCAAAGTGGTTGGCACTGGCACGACCACTACGTTTTTTCCACGCCCACTCATTTGGATCTTTTTGTTGCTCGTCAGATGTGGCTTGGCCAGATAACCACAGCTGCACCTGATAGTAAGCTCTCAGTGAATGTTCGCGTGCAGCCCTTTTGAGTACAAATTTACTGGATTCCGATGCATGACATTAAAACTAATTATTGCCAAACCTTAAATTATTTTACGTTTAAGATAAAGCCTCCTAACACTAGCGTTTCTGAACCGCAACTTGTTGTAGTAAAATTCATTTTCCTTGCAGGTAAGCCAAGGCTGGATCCTCGGACCCGAGCTGTGTGATATGTGGACGTCCAGCGACGTGTTGTGCAGTTCCGCTTCCATTTTACATCTTGTGGCTATTGCTACTGATAGGTAATATCCTAATATTATCTCCTGCTTGAATTTAACTAGCTTCTGCTGTCCAAATCTTACTATTAACATACAATAAAAATAATCTTACATAACGTTGAATCGATCGCCATATTTTATTTAAATTAATTTTTCTAATTTACTTGCGTTACTCACGCTTTATCACCTTTTTAAAATTACATAATAGTTTTCGCTAATCAAGACCTGATGTTTCCTAAGAAATATATAAAGTTGGGTTTAGTTCGAAATATTAAGAACAGAAAAGGGTAACAGATGCTCTCTGGGCCTTAAAAAATATCTGAGCGCCTGGCCGAAGGGACGCGTGACCCCGAGCATGGTGAGCATCTGGTGCCAGCATTTGGCGACGCTTCTGACTAGCAATTTGATACGGATCTGTTGAGTTAACTGTAGGTTGCCTGTAACAGCCACCGAGCTCACTTATTTATGTAGTATCATAAACAATTGAGCTCGGTGTTGTATGTAGTTTATGCTCTATCATTTGTGTAGTATTTACCATGCTCTCTATTTTTTTTCTCGGTCTATTATTTGTATGTGATTTTATATGTTATTAAAAAATTATTATCCAACTATTTAATACGTGTCATAAATATAGCTTTATCATTTGTTCTAGGTATTGGGCTGTGACTGACGTAGACTACATCCACATCCGTAACGAGCGGCGGATCTTCACCATGATCATCCTGGTGTGGGTGTCCGCGCTCGTAGTCTCCCTCGCCCCACTCCTCGGGTGGAAGGACCCTGACTACCACGCGAGGATCATCCAGCAACAGAAGTGCCTCGTGAGCCAAGATCTAGCCTACCAGATCTTCGCGACAATGTCCACCTTCTACGTTCCCCTTACTGTCATCCTTATCCTATACTGGAAGATCTTCCAAACTGCCAGGCGACGTATCAGGAGGCGACGAGATCCACCGCCCCCTCGACCTACGTCAGCAGACGGTACCGCCCCCACTGGTAGACCTTCCATACAATCGGCTAGGGACAGGCGGTTCGTGAAGAAACGATTCCTCAACCTCAAGAAGTGCAATCAACGAACGCGTACCGAAACTCTCGCAGCTGCTCTGTTACTAACGGAGGGTCAGAGCACGTCAACAGTAGACACTTTAGACGAGGAACCGAGAACAACAGCTTTTACGATTAACGAGAAAGCACCCTCTGTGTCCCCAGAAAAGACTTCTTCAACGGTAACAAACGGTTCCAAGACGGAGAAAGCTATCATTCCCGCTCCCACTCATAGAGAAAAGAAGGAGAGTTTAGAAGCGAAAAGGGAGAGAAAAGCAGCGAAGACGCTTGCGATTATAACAGGAGCGTTTGTGTTTTGCTGGCTCCCATTTTTTGTTATGGCACTAGTTATGCCCATTTGCGAAAGCTGTGTGATCAGTGATTACTTAGCCAGTTTTTTCCTTTGGCTTGGGTATTTCAACTCTACTCTAAACCCTGTAATTTACACTATATTCAGTCCCGACTTCCGCCAAGCGTTTGCCCGAATACTTTTTGGGACCCATAGAAGAAGACGTAATAAAACATTCTAACAGAACTGTTACTACTACTTCACAAAATAAGTGAAAGACAATGAACTAAGTGTAAAGTGTAAGCGTATGTTAATCCTCTTGTATCATATTTCGCTTTCTGTATGTTATACATACTATGTTTAGTGTAAATACGTTTAGTGAGAGAGATGTAAATAATATGATAATGTATAAAAGTATGTAGTTCTAAGATTGCAAGGGTTAAACTCATAGCTGCGTTGAAAAGCATTTTGGATCTGAAACTAGTGCCAATGTTAAACGATAAGATTCGAAGTTGCTTTTCGTTGCAGTGGTCTTTTAGGCCATGCATAGATTATATGAAACTCACGAGAAATAAGGATGGTATAGAGCGCTATTATGCGCAAATAAACTGCATAGAGAATCATTAACAACCAACGTTTAGCATATGCTTTCTGATTTCCATTTGAAAACGAGACAGATTTAAAAAAGGCCCATGTTCGATAGTTTAGCATCTTTACTTGAAATTTTCCTGTAAAAAGACTGGTACTTGCTGGCCTTGGTCTACCTTCATAACTAACTCTGTTCATAATCGTTCTATACCCTGCTTGTAACTGAAGAAGTGTTGAATTGTTTTTTACGCGTTAAGAGTATATTGAGGCCACGTCTACGCCTCCGCGAGTCCTGGGGGCGTTGACGTGCGCTGTTACGTTGTTTCAAGTGACATTACAAAATAAATATTTAAATTATATCATACTTTATGGTTTTATTTTTCCATAGGTACTTACTTTAAACCCGCGTCGTCACTTTTTTCTACAGGCCTATGACTACGTTCCATTATAAGTTACTAGCTTCCGCTCGGGGCTTTGTACGCACTTACGATAAAAAAATGCTTCCATTTCAGATACGATCGATAATTCGAAGACGATCTATAATTTGTTAGTAACAGAGACTATAATAAATGTTAATATTATTAGCTACAATTAACTACTATGGTCAAATTCAGTATAAATTAAATCAAACTAAAAGAATCAAATTACATGGTATCAAATCGAGTTAAATTAAACCAATTAAATTAAATAATATATAAGATCAAAATATATAAATCAATTACATCATATAAAATTTTAATTTTAATTAAATTACTCTTCGCCCAAAGTGCTCCCATATTGGCCGAAGTGATCCTGCCAGTTACAGTTTGTAGGATGCTGTTGGGGCTACCGCACTCTGCGCATCAACAAAACTGTCCCTAAAAATGTAGCCTATGTCCTATTAATGAAAGAATCACGCTTTCAAGATATGAAGCTAAAAAAGGAACAAGTTCATTGCAAAGGGAAGCTGCGTGATTCAAAGTTATTGGAAAAAAATAGACAAATAGAAAAAATTGTTACAGCGGCCTTGAACAACGAGATAAGCGTAATTGATTGCTTAAAATGGTTATGCAAAGTAAATTTTATTTTCAAAACTAAATAAAATATTTTGGTTCCACTCCACTTGCTATTTTATTTACACCTGTACTTCTGTCGAGTAGCTAATCTGTCGAATCCAAGAATCTGCCCAATTCACGATCTGTCGAGTAACGAAACTGCTGAATTACGAATCTGTCTAATCCAGAATCTGTCCTACACCGAACAAAGGCCTACGACCTATTTTCATTTGCAACTCTATGCCTATCAAATATGACCGATACGTCATTCTATTTTGTCAATGTAAATGTTTCAAACTTTTATAACTTTCACGTAGTCGGGTTGTAGTTTTTAACTTTATCTTGTTGAATGCTTGTTCAGTCATCAATCAATGCTTGAGTGACGTTTATGCCATAGAAAAGCGTTACTCAAGCTTCGATTGATGACTGAGCAAGCTTTCATAAGAGGCATATGGAGCATTATTACAGTTTAAGTTAGATAAAATAAGTATTTACTCTGAAACGTAAAGAAATGAAAAAAAGGAGATTTTTAAATATCTAGCTAATGTCTGCCATCCCCAATATAATCATGCTATGATGAACGTCAAACACATATCTTATACTTTCATAAGCCAAATATTCGCCTTTTCAAAAGAGAAGAGACATACACAACATTTTCCTTAACAATCGAAATGCGTACTAAATGCTAGGAACAACAAAAAAATCCCATAGCCTTTCCCAAAACCCGCCCCAGCCATTTATGACCCCGCGACAGATTAAAAATAATGTCTGCGCAAAGTGATCGTTAGGTGAGGCCTCTTCAGCCGATTGCTCTGACGAAGGCTCATTAGCTTTTTGTAGGGACGTTAGGCCGCTTAACTTCGGAGCTATTATATTCTACAACTGATTTATGCCATCACGAATTCACATGATTCAAGTGACTGGCAATCGACGACGTCTGTGGCGCGGTGGGCGAAGGTCCGCCTGCGACGCAGGAGGTTGCGGGTTCGATTCACGTCTCGGGGCAAATGTTTGTGTTTGTGTTGATTTGCAGATATTTGTTCAGGGTGTTCTGGTCCTTTTCTATGTACCTATTATAAAAAATACCCGTCTATTTATTGGTTTATATTAAGTATATCAGTTAACTAGCACCCATAACACAAGCTCTGCTTAGCTTAGGGCTAGATAATGCTGCGTGTGCTGTCAAGCTTTATTTATTTATAATTTAATCCTTGTTACGCACTTACGTGCATGTTAGAAGTTTTCAGACTACCAACGTAGGATGGGAATGAGGTTGGTATCCTATGCGGGTTAGCACCTTTACGCACACAAAGCACACATTTAAACTGCTGACTTGGCTCTTCTCGCGATGTCAACACACTTTTTAAGGCAAGACTTTGCATAATTTAACGTTAATAAATGAAAATATTGTATATTCAGACATTGTTCATAAATTACACGCACTTTACAAAAACCAAGAATATACAGGGTGTGTCAAGACTACTACCGAAAACTGGGGGGGTGCAATCAGACCATGATTTTGAAAATATTTAGCGAAATATAACGCGAAAAATATGTTGTCCCATCAACGTTTTTTTCGCGGTGCGGCGGCAGCTCGCCAAACTTTCCGCCAAACAGGCCGCGGACGCACGTGTAACGCCTTTGACTTTTACCGACAATTTGCGAAAATTTTATGAACTTTAACAAATTGGTGCAAGGGAGTATGGACAAATGCTGATGTGCTATGGTTAAGCTAGAGGAAATGCGTCACGAGTCTTGTGCATTTACCGGGATAGATAGGTACCCCAACCAGACACATCCGTCTGATGCTAGACTCTTCTCTTCTTAGTTCGAGCCATTTCTGATTCGACCGAGGCTGCACCGGAATTAGGCAAGTACCTATATTATACCTATTATTACGGCATATGCAAACTTACGTGTACATTGCTGGCAAAACAAATAAAAATCTTTAAAAATTCATATCTCCAGCTAGAATTTTTTTTTCGGACGTTTTTTTTATTCGTTTTGTTGTGGGGTGCTGCACCACCCCCCTTTGTTTTCGGTAGTGGTCTTGACACACCCTGTATAAAAATATAAATTTACATGACCATTAATATTTAGAGTTGAGCAACCCTTCAATAGGATTATAACCTGAGGTCAATAATGTTTCTGTTGTGTGTAATGTCGTATGGATATGTAGTCCAAAAGGGGTTATTCCAGTGAAAATCCCCCAAAGGAGAAAAAGAAAACTGGAACTAAAAAAAACAATTCCAGTTTTCCTCCTTGGGGCAAAACTGGAATCGAAAAAATAATAATTTTAGTTTTCCCCCTTGAAGATGGAAAATGGAAGTCAAACGACGAAAGCCATCAACAAGGGGAAGGCTATATTTTACGTAAATTCTTGTGTATTTTTGTAACTCGATAACCCTAACGATACACCCACAATCCGACTCCCTTTTATCCCTCATAGTTTGTGCTAATCTCCAATTGAAGCTTATATCCTGGATTAAGTCGGGTTAAATCCCGTGGCGGTAAAAACGTCCTATCTTTGCCCCCCATCTCTTTGTGATTTGAGAGTTATTTATGAGACTAATGTTATGCCCTTGTAAGGGATGTTTCGACTGGATGAACGCAGACAATCTTTGGCTACATTTCGAGTAGAAAATGTCCAGAACTTTATTGGTTGTGAATTTTTTTCTAAACTACGCGCTTTTTAACAAAAAAAATATTACGAGATATAGTGGTAAAAAACATTTCCAAACATTTACACGATTTGAACTGTAATAGCGAATACCAGAGTACTCCTTGAAGAGACTAATGTTAGAGGTTATAATAGTTTATAATAGTATTATCAACTATTATAATATTATAATAGTCTGTAATAGCTGCTGATATACTCGACAGAGATGTCTGTTTAAAATTTCACATCTTTATGATCAAGTGATGAGAGCAATATTTCAATTTGGTTTGAAAAAATTAGGATTGGTTGAGAAAAGCCATACCAAAGAGCCAATATGTTACATTTCGGGCATTGCGTACATGCCCTGGCTACTATGTTGTTACTTTCTTCCTTTCCCACGATCACACGGATGCTAACCAAACTAAAACTAGTCACAATCTGTTAGCCTACAAACTAGCTTGTCTCCCTTTATCATGTAAAGCTACTGCCAATGACAGCGAGACAAGGAAACCGCGGCTGACAGCGTTCGAGAAGTCTTCAACTTTTGGCAGCATCCCAACTAAAACGGGTTGAGTGTGCCTCTACTCTTTAAAAGGTTACTATAGAACTAATGACGTGTTGGATGGAGAATTGATGAAGTTGCTGATGATCGATTAATCAATCGATTTATCGTCCGATTAACTTTTGGTGAACGAGCTTTAGAATGACTTCGTAGAAGGTGTTCTTAGTTTTATTTAAAAAATGATAAGTGCAGCCGTTTTTCAAATATTTATGATGTTTCTAAGTAAAATATCGCGAAGTAATCGTTTTTTTATAAAATAAAATAACTTCTTTTAACTCAATTCTGATGAGTCTGCCTGCACGTAGGCCTTTTGAATAGTTTCGTATCACAAAATCATAAAAGAAGTACGATGAAAGCAAGCTGAAGAAAGGGCGCTATGGGCCAACGAGAGGCCAATGTCCTGTAGTGGACTATGTATAAATATTTATAATATTTTTATGTATGTGTAGTACCTTTAATATATATAGCTAGAATAGTATGATTGCTATATAACTAGTATAGCTTGGTTGCTATTTCTGTCGCATAGGGGAAACATGAGGATAAATCCACAATACATCGCCGTTAGGCTTCATCCGCGAGTGACAACATATTGGGATTTATGGCGGGGGAAAGCAGAGGCGGTAAAAAATATGTTTAACCGTCTTTAAGGAGGAGGTTCTACGTTCGGCATGTATTTTTTTTATATGTCGATTTCTAAGAATAAAAATTATCTGATTATCATTATGCACCGATTTAAAAAAGTATTTCGCTATTGTATAGATAGATAATGATCCAGAAACGGTCCGATAAATATTAATTTCCGAGGGAATAGTATTTATCCCGACAATCATAACAAAAAATATTTTTAGTAAAATCACGACTTTTCGTGATATTGTATTTGCCAATTCTTATTTGATTTTGATGATACTTCGGATAAAAATCGAATATGAAAAATCAAAAATCCTCCGTGGGGCCAGGATTTTTTTAAGAAGGTAGCAAAAACCTCTCTCTGTGCATTGTATTTATATTATCAATAACAAACTTCATAAGATAAAAAATATAACTAGCAATTTTGGCCATCAATTTTAAATTTTTCGATTTTGGCCGCACATAATTTTTCTATACGAGTAAATATTTCCGTTGTCCGTCCCAGCAGCATCAAGACAAGGGCGAGATTCTTACGTAGTCATTATATTCTCTGTGGGCGAGAGCTCCTCAATCCGCTGATCTATGGCCAGAACCAATTGAAGGCGCTACTTTTCGTGTTGGAGCCCTGAGCAGCGCTAGGCAGCGCGCCTAGCGCTGCAGAAGATTTTTTTTGTCAATAGTCATTTTTATGTTTATTTTATTGGTTTGCGTATCGTGTGTGCTATATTTTTATAATATACCTATTGTATCTATTATTGTGAACGAAGAAGCTGCGCCAAAAACCATCATGGCTAAGTCTAACATTAACATTTATCCGTAGGAGATATCAGCGAATTGCGATGGTGAAAGCGGAATAACCCCCCCCCGTCAGCGTCGTGACACTGTTCCGTCTCTCAAATATTATATACATAATTCTCGTTTTAAAAAAGTCTTTTTTAACGAGCATTAATATAATACGAGACGTTAAATGCTAGGTCGTTTTTGCGGTAGGTGCTGAAGCTGAAGTTCGTCCTGCTTGTATTTTTTTTACACACCCTTTCAGTCAGAGTTGACACGAAAGGCGCTACATTGGATGCAAAGAGAGGCTGCTCTTGAGGATCAAAACACAGAAATTTTTAGATCATAGGCTGAACCTATTACTATTCTATTTACCACCTTGTGAAGAACCTGCCCAAATCTGGCGATACAAACAGAAGTGACCTAGCAATAAAAGTGCGTGCAGCAATCATTCTTCTCGAATCCACGTGCACCATAGACGTCTCGACTCGCATACTGGCGCAACAGAACAAGTGTTCAAGTGGAGTAGCAGAACGTGTGCTATATGGTAACTGGGGGGTAGGTGAAACCAAGTGCTATCAGCTATAGCTTGGCGACTTTTAGAACCATGAAAGCCTCTCGACTATTTTAAGATTTTTAAATATATTTCGATGTTTTCTCGAAACTTGAACAATTTAGTGCTCCTTTCCTTTTTCTAATATGGACAGTAAGAAAAGTTAACAAATCGCAAAAGTTACAAAACCACCGAGACAAGTTTGTCCATTTAATTACCTAGCTGTCGCTACCTGACCGGACTCCCGGGTCGAGCTTTAATTAACTGGCGTTGACAAGGAAAAATAATAATAAAAACCCGAACCAAGGGCTGTCGAATATTAACACGGCGGAAGATGTTTTGAGGATTCGTTGCTATTAGGGACAAAACCCGACCTCTGATGTCCTGAAATTGTTGATATAAATTGCAATATTATCATAACCTTAACATTGAATCGGTTCTACGCGACGGTACCGGTCGGTACCGACGATATCGTAAGACCGGCGGCGGTGGTCCTCTTCGCCCAAACAGGGTACAGCGACTACCTTGGTCCATTTCATCAGTACATTATTAATAGTCGGTTCCTAATTTATAGCTATAATCACAATATAACTACTTAATCTACCTACTATTTGTATTTTTTACTATAACATTTGCAGTGAGTATGTACACAAAATAACGGACTCTGTAAAAATACAGACTAAAATTACAAAATCTTTTCAAAAATTTAATTTCCCCGATTTTATCAAGAAACTTCTCCCCAAACAGAGCACATTCGCTATTGTGACGTAATTGCCAATTACGGGCAAAATAATGCGTACCTACTACATTTCCCATGTGTGCCGTATGTTTGTAAGTTAGGGCTGGATGTAAGGTTGGATATTTCTTCACTCTTGACCAACCCAACAAAGGTGGCTATTGAAAAACAAGCATTATTCCACTGGATTTTACCACTGGACTGGAATTGTCCAGTGGTAAAATCCAGTGCTGTAATGCCACTGGAATAATGTGAAGTAATCCCCCACACTGGTTATGTACTAATTCTAGTCACCGATTTAGTCTAGTGTCTGGATTACTGGTCTACTTTTTTTAACTAGGACTGAAAAAGTTGACCAGATTCAATGGCACTAGAATAGTCCAGTGGCACTGGAATAGTCCATATTTATCTATTCGATATTTAGTAGACGGCCAATCCAGTGCTGGTTTAGCAAAGATGCGTGTAACTGTTGTAGTTTAGCTACAACAGTTACACGCATCTTTGCTTACTATTAACTCTGATTGTTCTACCACCAGAAGAAAAAATTCAAAGTTTTTTCTAGTACCAATACATGGATCATGGAATATCTAAGTGAAAATTTTAGTGTTAGTTTGTTATTTATTATGCTATTTTTCTACTATTTTCCTAACAATATCTAATTAGTCCGTCAGTTAGATTATCAGAAGATGTTAGATACATATTTTTATCTTTTGTCAATCAAATAAAAATAGAGCGCGTCAAGAGTCAAGGAGCTCGTGACGACGTCACAACTAGTCGCAAGTTGCTAAAAAGTGTCGCCCGGTGTGACGTCACGCGGAACTTTATCGGGCTATAACTTCATAACTTTTTGTATAATTGTCAAAAGAAAAAATATGTGTATATCTTCTGATAGTCTAACTGACGGGCCAATCAGATTTTTTTAGGAAAATAGCCTATTAGTCGCCCCGACCTGACCTGCCGTTTACCCGGGGTATCTACACTAGCAGGCCACAATTCGGCAAAAATATGTGAGGTCCTTCCAAGGTCGTAATTTAGGTACTAATGGATAGGATTAGCAAGCTGTGCCTCTATTATTTGCTCGCTAACTTTGTTTATAACCGTAATAGACAGGCCAATTTACTGTTTATATGTTAGAGGGGACGGAATAATACAAAACATCTAGTGAACAAACATCACACTAGCTGTTAAAGCTTGCGAGATACAAAACTATGTCTACATGTACAACTTATTTTTAATAGGTAATTTATATTATAATTTTAATAAATTTCCATTTATTAAAAGGATGCACATAGAGACATAGTTTTGTATCTCGTAAGCCTTAACAATGCTAGTGTGGTGTTTGTTCACTAGGCGTCCACATTATTATGTGGACGTCCTAGACACAGAGAAGTTCGTCAAAAAAGATCTGGAAAAGGAACTGAGTCTTTAGTATGGACTGTGCCGCATTATCTTAAGAATACTTCCATAGTTTTATAGATAGACTAGCGGCCCGCCCCGGCTTCGCACGGGTAAAGGTATTTAACAAAGAAAATAAAAATTTAAAATTTTAACACACTTTCCATGCTTAGAACACTCGATCAAGTCTGACTGATCAACGGAGCGTCCTATAGAACTGGATAACAAGCGTGAAGCAAGACCCGCCGGGAGTGGCCATTCATTACAACTACGTCGATGGCATTTTGACATGCCCAAAGTGCGCCCGTACATTTAGCCATGAACTTGACTATGCAAGCCACCAATGAGCGCACGAAAGGGTATATATAATCAAAACCCTGTAAATAGTCAGTTAAAATGCTTGCCCAGTAACGCAATCACTGTAGTCGAAAACGGCTGGGAGACACATCATCATCATACCGACAACTGTCCGTTTTGAGAGCTGTCGAAGCGAATCATCAAAAAATATAGAGTGCCTGTCATAGCGCGTAACAGAGTAGTCACATTATACTTTGTTCCGTAGTATCACGTTATAAAAATCTAACAGTGACTAAACAGTGAACATTTTTAAACCGTGCAAACCTACTTTTCTTCCGCTGTGTCACAGGTTTTTAGGAACGCTACATTCAAAAATACAAGGCTAGATATGCAACATGTAAATTATCACGCACTGCATACTGTGTGTAATAACTAAAGACTTGATTACAATGAGCCGAGCTAATTAGAAAAGGAGAAAGCCGATCTAAGTGTCCATTTCTGGATGCCTACCTACTCGACACAGGCAACCTTAGTTTAGGTTTCGTTTTAAGTTTAGGTTTTTCGTTAGTTTAGCCTCTTTCAAGCCTTGAGGGAGGCTGGCTGGTGATAAAATGTAGAAAATAAGATATTTTTAAATTAGTTTTGTTTTAATAAAACACTGTTTTTACCGGATTGATCGCGTATATTTTATATTTGTTTATAACCTGACGTTTCGTTAACAGTAGTAATGAACACGTCAGATTATAAAACAAAAATGTGTGAACTTTTGTCAGATAACACTACTTACAAGAAGGTAAACAAAGATCCAACCTCAAAATTCAGCAAGAAAACTTGTGATTTGATGAAACAACACACGGAAAAACTTGATCTAGACGTGGTTGCGTTAACACCTTCGTGTCCAAAAGCCCCAAAAATGTATGGGTTGCCAAAAATACACAAAACCAATGTCCCGCTTCGGCCGATTGTCAGCCAAATTGATAGTCCTACCTATAAACTAGCAAAACATCTAACGAAGATTCTATCGCCGCTTCGTGGTTCGACCGACTCGTTCGTGAGAGATTCCTACCACTTCATTAGTCAACTGAAAGACCTTAAGTTGAATGATGATGAAACTATGGTCAGTTTTGATGTAGAGAGTCTATATACCAGCTTACCAATACAAGAATGCATCGAAATCGTCAAAAGAAAGCTAACAGAAAAAGACTTACCAATAGAATATGCGGACCTATTAGAACATTGTCTCACCAGTGGTTACTTAATGTGGGATAATGACTTCTATAATCAGATCGACGGTATTGCTATGGGTTCACCAGTCTCTCCAGTAGTCGCCGATATTTTCATGGAAGACTTTGAGGAGAAAGCCCTGCTTAGTGCTCCGGTAGCACCGAAGATCTACAAAAGGTACGTTGATGACACCTTTGTAATATTACCAAAAAATAAAGTAACTGAATTTCTTTCCCATTTAAATTCCATCCACTCTAAAATAAAATTTACAATAGAAATTGAGAAAAACAATAAATTAGCTTTCTTAGACACTTTAATAATAAAAAACCTGGATAAATCACTTGGACATTCAGTTTATAGAAAACCAACCCATACAGATAGGTACCTCAATGGTGATTCTCATCACCACCCATGTCAGTTAGCTACTGTTGGTAAATCTTTATTGCAGAGAGCCCACGGCATCTGTGACGAGCACCATCTAGCAGGAGAGCTGAAGCACATCCATGAAGTTCTCCGGAGTAATAAACTTCAAACTCCACGCCATCCTCACAGAAGCCGCCCAAAGCCACACACAGTTGAGCGAGCCCCAGCTATCCTTCCTTACATCAAGGGAATCACAGACAAAATTGAAGGAATCCTAAAACGAGCTTCGATTAAATCTTATTTCAAGCCGCACAAGAAGATTCAACAATTTCTAAGACCAGTCAAGTGTAAAGTCCCCTTTGAAGATGCTGGTGTTTATAAAATTGACTGTGAATGTGGCTCATGTTACATAGGGCAAACAAAAAGAAGTATAGCCACTCGATTAAAAGAGCACATAGCTGACGTCAAACACAAACGGTCGTCAAAGTCTGTAGTCTATGAACATTCACTGGACGCCGGTCATTTTCTTCGCTTCGACAAAGCTCAAATACTAGCTAGAGAAAACCGTTTCATTCCTAGAATGCTCCGAGAAGCAATTGAAATTCAAAAACATCCGAATAATTTCAATAGAGAAGATGGTTGGAGAGTACCTGCCGCTTGGGATCCAGTCCTACATCGAGTCAGGTCCCACACCCAGCAATCCATAGCTACAACCCATCAAGACACTGTTAGTGATTACTGCGTACATACGGAACGTTATAATTAAATTTGTATAATTGACGGTAGATATGTAAAATTCAAATTACTTGTAAAGACAAATGTCACCTCAGTCTGCCTGTGACCATGGAAGCTGAAAAGCCTCCGAAACGTCAGGTTATAAACAAATATAAAATATACGCGATCAATCCGGTAAAAACAGTGTTTTATTATGAGTTCTCGCGAAAATAACCTTAGAATATACTAGTTTTGTTTTGTAACATTCGAAAATGATTTTGTTTAATAGTCTGAAATAAACTATTAAAAGAAATGGACATCTTTTAATTTGGTCCGCAACAGTTGTAAAATGATTATAATGTAACTACGTAATAATTGATGGAGGAACCAAGAGATCCTTAACAAGGGCTCGATTCGATGAATTAATTCACGGGAAATACTGATAGTTAGAACTTTGCCGAAGTTCTAAGATTCCAGAGATTGCTGGAGACCGCTCGACTGAATGAAGGCATCAAGGAAGTTTAAATATTGCTGGACTAATTCTGGACTAATTAAGTTAACCCAAATAGGTAATGCAGTATTGCTGAACTATTCAATCCAATAGAAGAGTTTGACACAATGAGTTTTTGTTGGAAAAACACCAACTTTTCATCCTTTAACGAGGGACTTAAGTATGAGCAGAGTCTACTACAGCGTCACCAACCAGCGTGACCCTTGCTACCCCGGCTCCCGACCCGTGCACAGCGCGCTTTCGCCCGTTGTGTGCCACAGGGACGCTGAACGGGCGCGACGGGAACTCATCAAGTCCCTACCTCGGGATGAAATGTTGGTATGTTTCATTCCTTATCAGTAAGGGATTCTTCTAACACAAACTAGGTTCATAGTTAACCCGCTTACATTCATAATGGATTTTTAGTTTTTTTTTGTAAAAAAAGTCGATGATGAAGCCATTATAAATCGATAATTTAAGTACATACTTAATGTACTTAAATTATTGATTTATTCCAGATTACTTAACTAGAAGGGTTTTAAGGACTAATCGTTAGGAAACTGAGAAAATAGGTAGGGTGTTTCATACATTACAATTTGGCATTCCGTGTCCAAGATTTGGTATTTAGGGCTTATTTGGTTTTGTTATACGATGAGTACACGAGACGTGCAGGGCAAGGTCGCAAGAGAGTCACTTCAGCGAGAGACGATCGAATTATGGTGAGCAGTGTTCTGAGAAATCGCACTTTGACTTCTTCTGAACTCAGATCTATGCTCCAGGACGTTTGACGGGTGACAGCACTAAAGGTGAAAAGCACTACGGTACAACGGAACTGCGCGGCCGCGGCACTTTATGTCAAATTAGAACAAAATCACCAAATAAGCCACGCGGCCTTTTTCGTCATATGTTCTAATTTGACGGGCAGTGCCGCGGCCGCGCAGTTCCGCTGACGCGTAGTGCACTTGCACCTTTAAACAGTAAGAAAAAGAGTTTAAAAAATCTGAAAGACGTACATGCCAGCCAGAGGACAAACATAGGAGATCTCAAAAGGGCACTGGAAGAAGAGTGGAATCGAATACCACAAGATTTCATTGATAAGTTAATCAAAAGCATGTCGAGAAGATTGCAGGCAGTTTTTACAGCTAGAGACACCAAATACACATTCAGTGCCCAAACACTCGACAAAAAATCCCCTCAATGGCATAACACTATGACCTTTTCAACGTGATGATTGAAGGGTTAATTCTTCAAAATAATTGTTGAGATTTCTGATGATTAGACTCGTGTTTTTTACTGAAGTGTAAGTTTTATTTTCATTAAAAATGTTAAGATCAATAAAGTGCTTTATATAATTTCTAAACTAACATACAAAAAAAATATTATAACTACCGATCTGTCTCTTTTTTGTACCGTTCCTTTAATTATGTCCATGAGTGTAGTTACAAAATTACAGAGGATTCGAAGGTATAAGACAGAAAGGCAGAACAGCTACAACAACGTATTACCCAATACGTACCCACCATGTTATTAAAATAATTTTTTTTAAACTGCGGTGTAGTGGAAAAACATGACGAATACAACTTATGACACGTTTGGGCTTCGTGTTATTCATATATTGGCTTTCGAAATACTTCTATACACAAATCCATCCAACTCTCCATTAGTTGGTTCATGATCATCATCATCATGATGATGGTTGATGAAGTTGTAAGTCATATCAACCAACTCCATAAGTTGGTTGATATGACGTAATTATCATTCCAAAAAAAATGTGTAAATTAGTCCAGTCGTCCAGCTGAACGGTACCACGGTTATGGAGCGAAATATAAATACTGTAACTTGGTTCTGAGAACACATTAAGGTTAGAATGTATGGGATGGGATGAAAGTTTTTAACTTAATTACGATTCGTTATTATAAATTTTGGCATACGAGGATTATGATTTTAGGCCTTTTTTATATTCTTTATTAAGGGCTTATTTGGAGGCCTGTGTATCCTCCAGCTTGTTCAGCTACTAATTTCTTTCCTCACTAGTCTATTGTTACTTGTGATGTGTCTCTGGTATCACCAATGCGGTAAGTCTTCATATTGTACTCTGTCATTACATTTTACCAGTGGCAGTAAAACTACATAGTGCCATTTATTTCGAACATTTCTTAACTTTGCTTTGATTCAGAGCATTCTTAATATTTTTGAAAATGAGTGTCAGAAACTTTAAACGGAAAAGTTCGTGGACGAATTACCTCATTTCAAAAATATTAGGACTCAGTTGTACCGCGGTCGAAATGTCCACCAAGGTCTCAAAGATCTCAACCTTTGCGACCGTGGGGCAAATCGAACTGGTGGAATCTGTTTATCGATGATGACTCTGTCATCATCCACCAGCCAGGGGTAGCAAATCCAAGAATACGCTAATGCGCATGAGCGCATTCTTGGATTCGCTACCCCAAAAGGCCGAGAAGTATTAAAATACGTCAGGTACTTTCTCGTTGATGGTATTTTCGACTCATGATCGGGGCCTTGTAAACAAATTTAAACTAGGTATACATGCCGACATGAGCAAAGGTACCAAAAGCCACCAGATTGTACCTGTCGTATTTTTTTGCTTCCCAACAAGAAAGTACGTACGAAAGGCTATTTCAATTATTAAAAAGTGCCTGAACAGAGTTCTCGCCGGCCAATTTATAAATTGATTATGAAATGGCCTTTATAATAAATGCGTTACGACATGTGTTTCCAGGTGTACGAGTGACAGGATGTTTCTTCCATTTTTCGAAGGCCCTTTGGAAGAAAGCTGGTGATTTAGAGCTCAAATACCTGAAGGAGTGTGCTGCGATAGCGTTTCATCTGCCTCTAATTATTCCCGAAACGTGGCTTGATTTTAATCCACACTGAACTTGAAGGTGACGCCGTGACGGCCTTCCAGGTGTATTTGTCCAACCAGAAATCGACAGGACAACTAATGCTGTGAAAGGCTGGCACAACCGTTTCAACAGGAAGGTTGTTAAATGCCCTACTACGATGAAATTCAAAAATTCAACAGTTCAGTATCTTAGCCGCACGGCTAGTGTTTACGTGTGTTGTTGACCGGTAAGACTTTGCGACCGATGTCGGTCGCCATGCGATCGCTATCTATGTCGAGGCTCCTCGCCCAGATCGGAAAGCGCAGAATGAATAATACTCATTTCATTTACAATTTCTCCAACACTAAGTTTTTAAAAGCGATTAAAATGATTTTTAGGTCGAAGTGAAAAATCAATAAAAAACAACGGCACAACTCACAAGCTATCGCCTTTATAATATTAGCAGGATAGTAAGGATAGGATAGTAAGGATAGGATAGGAAGTAGAACCTATAAAATTCTAAAAAGAAACTGATACTTTCAACTCGACCCAGAGCCGGAACTAGACCCGGAACGTTAGTAAAAAGACACTTAAATCAGTGTTAAGGTGAGGAAATATTTATTCATATTTTTATCCTTCACACTAGTACCACGTGTACTAGTGTGAAGGATAACGTTAGTAAGGATACTGTTAGTAAAGTTATTTCCTAACCATAACACCAGTGTGACAGAGGCGTGTGAGGGCGAGTCGGGCGTGGTAAAATGTCTGCTGATGGTGCAAATATCTGTTTCACGAGGTGGAAATCGCTTCTGCAACCTCCTGCGGCAGACCTTCACCGTGCACCTCAAAGGTCGCCGCAAATACTACAGTAATATTCACTGTAATATGTTATTGTGCCATCTTACAACCAGTCCCCTGTGCTAGCACACCTGTGTCACATAATTAATTGCAATGTATTACGCAACATTAGGATGCTCTATCACCAGAGGGAATACTTAAGCTACCCACCTAGAACGTGTTAGTTGTAACGCTTTACGAAACTATAATAGGGTATATGCACGAGACTTCAAAACAGCTGATTATTTATATCTATTGACAGAGAAATATATCTGCTTATTTATTTTTGTATTTGTTGATGTTTTTATTGTGAAATGCATTAATTGAAAAGTAGATATTTCATGACTCAATCGCAACATTTCTAAACGTCACTTCGCCGTTGACCGTATTGTCAGGAAGCTTTCCAAAGGTTTTTTTGAATGAAAGAAAGAAACAAAAAAACGTATTAGGCACAACACACAAAAAAAATTTTTTTTCTAATCTTATTTTGTTTGAAACATCAACGAAGGAACAGTAGCACAAACTGAACGATGACGTCACGGAAAAAGGGCAGCGTTTGTATAACCGAAACTGGGTGCAGTTTAAAAAAATATATGGGTATTTTAATTTTTCGGTGAAGTAATAACATAAATAAGTGATTTAAAAAATAGTAAATTGTATATTAGCTGTTGTCACCCTGTACTTGTAGTGCAAGTATGACAAAGTTAATTTTGTATCGTTCAAGGCTGCCACAGACAAAAGAATCGTGCATTAGATAGATAAAAAGTTATATTCAAACTTGCTAGTAGTTTCTTTCCCACTTTTTCTCGTAGTGTACAAAAAAATTAGAAGAAGATAAAATCTATAAAACTTACTTTGCTAATAATTTTTAGTTTAAAATTTGTTCTAAATGCGTATTTTGTAAGCCTAAAAAATAAAATTTGATGTTAAGTGATTTCCGATTTCTAAAGATATAACTGCCAAATTCTCAAATGAAAATTTTTAAATAAATGGGAGAAAATAATACTAGAAACCTTTTATCACACCCACGCTCATGCTTTTTACCCGACTACCAACAGGGGAGGGTTATGAGGTTAGCATCCTATGTTTGTATGTTTGTATATTTGTATGTATGTGGCCGATTTCTTTGTTCCCACGTAGCGCTGAAACTACTAGTTCGATTTCAACAAATGATGTATCGATTGATTCGTCTCAATACCCCGATGGTTATAGGCTATAGGATTTAGGGCTCCGACCCCGAATAAGCCTTCAAAACGCGTATTTTAATACGCGTTTTGAAGTTTAGGTAGCCGCAGGCTGCAGGCCCCATAGAGAAAAATTACAATACCTACGACCTATTTTCATTTTCAACTCTATGCCTATCAAATATGACCGATACGTCATTCTATTTTGTCAATGTAAATGTTTCAAACTTTTATAACTTTCACGTAGTCGGGTTGTAGTTTTTAACTTTATCTTGTTTGAACTCTGTGTAGAACAGCAGTAACACTCAGCAGACAACAACACGGATATGACCTTTTCGGTTACGAGAGAGATGGTTACCGAATTGACATCAGTCATACATAACTTATCAAGCAATAGGAGCAAGTCAGGACGAGCCCGCACATATCATAAGTGGCCGCTCATATGAAATGAATATGACATTACAATTAAAAAAATGGGCCGCAGCTTTGAAATCGTCATGTTCGCTCACCTAAGACAAAGAGTCTCGATTTGCATTTTTTTTTTCAAATTTGAGTAAAATCTTTGGGCTACCTATAATCCGCACCACAGAAGGGATAAAAAAGCTACGAGATAATTATTCTAACAACTATCTTCCGCTCTACGAACATGTATAGATGAAAAAGATTACCGACAAAAAAACTGAAAACTGGTCAACCTATAGGGTTAGTGGTGAAGTGCAGGAGAAATCCAAAATCAGGCGATTTCTATGCATGTTTACATATTGCCATCAAGGAGGGTTCGAAGGCATGAGACAAAAAGCCTGGACCGAGGCTATTGGTGTTGTTTTTATAAGCAAAGAAAGTTATTTTCTACATCGGCGCCGAAGCATAATTATCCGACTTCTACTGGTAAAGACGTCCCGTGACAAAAATTGATGTAAAAATAAAAATATCTCGACATCTTTTTATACGTAATTGGACTTTCGTGTTATTCCTACAAACGGAAACTCATTCAATACTGCAAAACAAAATTACCTATAATTAAGTTTTGTATCATTCATACGAGTCATTTCGATCGATAATGGTGACATTGTTTAGAGAAGAAGTTTTGTCGAAGCCACGGCATCTGTCTATTTTTCAAAACTTGTTCCTATATTTATGAAATGAGAAATTATTGATAAAGTTTTAGATAATGTTTACGTTAGCGCTGCTGGTGTAAACAAAAAAATATATAGTTACAAAATATGCCTATTACAGAGGATTTGAAGGTATAAGATAAAAGCTGGAAGCCTTTGTCTTATACCTTCTACACTTTCTTCTTCTTCTTCACTTTCTACTTCTTTCTTGCCAGCTACAACAACGTATTGAGCGACAAAAATGATACATAACATGTTCTAAAAAAAATTTTTACTTACAGAGTGTAGTGAAAAAACAAGACATTATTAAACTATTTTGAACTCGTTTCGGCTTCGCGTTATTCACATATTGGCTTCCCAAATTCTTGTTTAAAAAAAAGGTTTACCAACAGTGTAATGAAAAAACAAGACATTATTGAACTACTTTGAACTCGTTTGTGCTTCGCGTTATTCACATATTAGCTTCCCAAATTCTTGTTTAAAAAAAAATGTTTACCAACAGTGTAATGAAAAAACAAGACATTATTGAACTACTTTGAACTCGTTTGTGCTTCGCGTTATTCACATTATTAGCTTCCCAAATACTTTTTTCAAAAAAAATGTTTACCTAAAGTGTAATGAAAAATCAAGACATTATTAAACTACTTTGATCTCGTTTGTGCTTCGTGTTATTGACATATTGGCTTCCAAAATACACGTTTAATAAAAAATGTTTACCTAAAGTGTAATGAAAAATCAAGACATTATTAAACTACTTTGAACTCGTTTGTGCTTCGCGTTATTCACATATTGGCTTCCAAAATACACATGTTTAATAAAAAAATGTTTACCTACAGTGTAATGAAAAAACAATACATTAATATACTACTTTGAACTCGTTTGGGCTTCGCGTTATTCACATATTGACATCAAAAATACTTGTTTCAAAAAAAATGTTTACCTACAGTGTAATGAAAAAACAATACATTAATATACTACTTTGAACTCGTTTGGGTTTCGCGTTATTCACATATTGGCATCAAAAATACTTGTTTCAAAAAAAAATGTTTACCTACACAGTGTAATGAAAAAACAAGACATAAATATACTACTTTAAACTCGTTTGTGCTTCGCATTATTCACATATTGGCTTTCCAAATACTTCTATACACAAACCAATTCAACTCTCTATAAAGAAATAAGTTGGTTGATATAACGTTATTAGCATTTCCCAAGTTCTGTGTACTTTTGTCGAGTCAATGGGAACAACTGAACGGGACCACGGGTAAGGAGCGAAATATAAATACTTGACATTGGTATTATAGTTTCGATGCAAAAAATTGTGATAAAATAAGACCGTAAAGGAGGATTTGATGAAATATTAAGTAAACAACAACAACAAATGGGGAGCATATTTATTTGATGGATTGATTCAAATGTGCCTAAATTAATATAAGTCGAAAGAAAAAATAAGCGCAAGTCCACCAGTGGATCATCTTCACCGTCAGACAGGAAGACAACATACTCTTTATGACTATAGGGAAGATCCCGAAAACCCTAATCCAATCATGGAGAAGAAAAGCCGCCGGCTGGCGTAAGGACTGGGAACCATTTGTTGCACATTCGCTTCTGCAGCGTAGAGTGGAAGCTCCAGGACAATTGGAGTTTCTAAAATTTACCAGATCAGTCGCCAGAAAGCGCAGGATTAATACTTTTGAACTGATCTTGATTTTACTTACAATTTCTCTATAACCAGTACAAGGTTTTTAAAAGATAAAGATTCAATGATTTTGATGAAACTCGACTGCCCTAGAACTGGGAGTGTACTACTTTGCGTTAATTCCCATCTCGACAATTATTTATAAATCTTTGGGAGTATATTTTCAAAATGTAGGGGGGTCAGTGCAGGTCTAAATTCAAAGTGGCGACCAACTTCGATGCCGGCTTTAGCCGCCATCTTGCTATTAAGGGAGTAAACGTTTTTCTTCAATAACTTGACCATTTTTTAATTTTACAGTTATACCATTTAATATTGACCTTAAGTCAATATTTAATATTAACCTTAAGTCAATATTTAATATTAACCTTAAGTCAATTTTAATATTAACCTTAAGTCAATATTTAATATTAACCTTAAGTCAATATTTAATGAAATTTTTCAATAATTACATTCCTCCCGTTTTACCCCGCTTAGTTCGAAAAATGTCGGTCGGACAAAAAATTTGTAAGGAACTAAATGTAGAGAATCGAATAATGATTCACTTTAGTCATCATGATTTTTCTCGAAAATTATAAAATGGCCAAGATATTAACAAAAAACGTTTACAAACCCAGATGGTCACTAAAGTCGAGGGCGAGGTTGGTTGCCTCTTGCTTAACCGATACATCGGCTCCGAAGCATAACTGACTATTACTTGTAAAGACGTCCCGTTACCGTTTAAAAGTTTTTTAGAGAAAAATTGGCAAAAAAAAAAACAAACGAAATTGGACTTCCATATTATTCTTACATTGGCTTGTGAAATACTTACATACGGAAACTCATCCATTATTACAAAACAAAATTAGGTACCTATATTTTGTATCATTCAAACGATTCATTTCGATCGATATTGGTGAAATTGTTTAGAGAAGAAGCGTTGTCGAATGCCTGAAAGCTTGTCGAATGTCGAATGTCGAACGCCATGTCTATTATATTTCAGCAAAACGTAAGAACTTCAAATTATTGAGACAGTTTAGTTAAGGTTTACGTTAGTGCTGGTGTAAACACAAAAAAATAAAGTTACAAAATATGCCCATTACCGGCTGGACAGCTACAACAACGTATTGGGTGACGGAAACGATACCTACCATGTTTTTAAAATATATTTTAATAGTGAAAAAACAAGTCTTTTTTAGACTACTTTTAACACATTTCAACTTCGCGTTATTCATTTACTGGCTTTCAAAATACTTATATACACAAACCCATCCAACTCTACATAAGTTGGTTGATATGACGTAATTATCATTCCAAAAGTTCTGTGTAAATTGGTTCAGTCAACAGGACCAGCTGAACGGGACCACGGGCAAAGAGCGAAATATAAATTGACTTGAAAAAAATAGAGTTACAAAATGTAACTGTAAAGGAGGATTTGATGGAATGAGTAAAAAATTACTTAGTAGACCATAACAACAACAACAACGATGGGAGCATATTATATTTTGATATTTTATTAAAAAATAAATTAATAACACCTAAAACGTATAATTAATGTCCAGCAACTTTTATCGTGTGAAATAACAAAGGAAATCTTGGATCTTGATACAGACACTCAAATAATAGTAATTAAAAAAGATGGTGAATATGGTGAAAATACTAGAGAACCAAACCAAACTACACCTTACTCAACTTATGAGTATGCCTGTGCTGGACCGTCAACAAGCAGCAGTGTAAACCAAACAAAAGTAATTGAAAAACAAGGTGAACTAGGCGAAAATACAACAGAACCATCTACTCCTTACTCAACTTATGAGTATGCCTGGGCTGGACCGTCAACAAGCAGCAGTGTAAACCAAACAAAAGTAATTGAAAAACAAGGTGAACTAGGTGAAAATACAACAGAACCATCTACTCCTTACTCAACTTATGAAGAAATGCCCAAATCAGGCGATTTCTATGAATATGATAATACTAACAATAAGGAGGATTCGAAGGAATGAGACAAAAAGCCTGGACAGAAGCTGTTGATAAGCGGTCGGTGCCGAAGCATATCTGACTTCTACTAGTGACACGCTACTGTTTCAATAATGTTTCAAAAATAGAAGATGTAAAAAAAGAGTGAAATAAAATATCTACTACATATGTCTATTTATCTCTAACAATTTTTTTTTACAGTAAAATAGAATTATGTTATTATTATATATAATTTATTATTAGATTATTTCTATATTGGCTTGCGAAATACTTGTACGAAAACTCATTCAATACTGCAAAACAAAATTACCAATAATTTGGTTTTGTATCATTCATACGAGTCATTTCGATCGATAATGGTGACATTGTTTTGAGAAGAAGTTTTGTCGAATTCAACGCATCTGCCTATTTTTCGGCAAAACTTGCTCCTTAATTTATTAGAAATAAAAAAATAAGTTAGTTAAAATGACGTTATTTTCATTCCCCCAAGTTCTGAGTAAAGAGGTCTATTCAAAAGGACCTACCCTACCCGTGCTCCTGTTGAAAATACCATTTTACACAGATATAGATTCAGGTCAATATTTAGGTATATAAGACTAACTAAGGAATAAGGAGAAAACAAACCTAAAATTTCGCGCAATGGTTACTCCTACAATAAAACATAGATATATATAGAACAACTGAATATAGATATAGAAAATAAATATATAGAACAACTAACATGACCTGTGCAGGCGACCGGAGTACGTGCATTTACTTGTGTACATTGCAAGGTGTCACTCGAAATAATTGATTTTCGATCTTGCGCCATTCGCCTGCGCGGGTTCAAAAACCTGCACATGTCTATTTCCCACACACGCTCCGGTCTACCTGCGCAGGCATACCTGCAGAGCTCTATGGCGGACCGTAGCGTGTGTGGCCGTCATAATGTATTTAATAAAATAATAATGCTGGACAATCCACACAATCAAACCTCTTTGTGTTATGAGTACTAGACGACTGATATACATAATAAAATATACCACAAAGTTATATTTTATTATGCATAGAAAATACCAACAAACACCCGGAACAAATATTTGCAGATCGTGCAAACATTTGTCCCAAGACGGGAATCGAACCCGCAACCTCCTGCGTCGCAGGTGGACTTTCGCCCGCCGCGCCACGTTTATTTGCTAGTACCCATAACATAAATTCTGCTTAGAAAGGGAAAATATTTATTTCTCTCAGTCCAAGAAGTGCCTCCAAAGCAAATTCTCTGGAGGTGCTGTGTGAGTGAGTGCGTGCGATGAGTCCATGTCAATTTAATGGACATGGAAACGTTATTTGAACATGGAAACTGATATTTATTTCGCCGGCTCGTTATTTGCATACAGGCTTGTAAAATACAGCACAATCCAAACATCAAAAAACCGCAGGCTTCTGCCGGAGAGGATTTTTTAATGTTCAATTGTTAATCCATAACTAAACGAAATTAATTTACTCACTACAACACTTAATATCACTAAATATGTTGGCGTCCCCTTCATAACGATCGAAATAAAAAGGAAGGCATCATTTTTAGTGCTGACCAATTAACTAGGTACCTTAGTTTTGTTGACATCCGAATTGACGCCGAAGGCTCACTACGAGGTAAAGTTTTGTCTCCAACAACGAGACTATTTCTGACTATAGGGAGAGTTCAAAAAGTTTCGAACAGTATTTCGAAGAGATAAGGCGAAAAGTCTGGACAACAACAACTTTATGGAGAACAGACTGATCCCTCGTCAATAATAACACGACAAAAATCAAGATGAATAAGAAGCTAACAAGGCCACAGGCATTTTGCATAAGTACCAACCAGAGCAAGCAAGAGCTGTTTCTATCAGTGGACACTAATTACTAATTCACTGATACAAATTTGTAAGCCATAGTCCGAACGACTTCACGGTTTTCTGATTATTTAGTTTTCGTTTATTGTGTTTATTTATTTATAGTGTTTTTTCTCTTTGCACAAATCTTTCACACAAAAATCAACAAACATTCAAATCTAGTTGGCTGCGATTGACGTTTTGAATGAGAAAAAACAAAACACACGCGGAAGCAAAAGGAATGCATTTTTTTCAAATTCAAAGTGTATATTTAAAAATAGTTTTATAGCCAGTTCTATAGAGTAAATATTCTCTTATGAACTGGTTACAGACAAGATAAACTTTTCATCAAAGAGTTTGTATGCTTAGTATGCTTACCTCTTTTAAACAGTTTGAATCATTTGGAGACCCAAAAATCTACTAAGAATTCTACGTGAACCTTAGACAATTGGAGTTAAATTCATAGAGTTACTTATAAATACCGGAGAAATAGTTAAATTGTCTAAGTGTCCTACACTACGTGTTTGCCGAATCGCGGTCTCTACTCAAGAACACGTTTAGCCCAGCGGTTGTCGGTTCTCTGTCGAATGTATTCGTTACGAATCCTATCTTTCAGAGAAACTTCGAGCATAGCTCTCTCCATAGCTCGCTGGGCGACTTTAAACTGGTGCCAGACCTACCGTGAGTGTCCACGTCTCAGCTCCGTAGGTCATGTCATGACAGGCAGGACGCACTGATTGAAAACTTTTGTTTCCAAGTATTGCGGTATGGTAGATCAGAAGACTCGACGTAGTTTCTCAATTCTATGCATGGCAGTATGAGAACTTCAAAAAAGGCCTGCTATTTGGTACTTACGAAAGCTGTTGTATAAAAACGTGGAATGTATCCACGATGCATAGAGTAAAAACTCGCTGCTGTCTCAGCAGACGGTGTCACAGGTCTTAGGCCATGCTGAGGTCTGTTGGGAAGTCGACTCGCACTTGGCTGGTTTTATTTTATAGAACCAGCCAAGTGCGAGTCGACTGGCATACAGAGGGTCTCGAACCATGGTAACAAGCTATTTCGCAAAATAAAAACACTTGAAAACCAATAAACTGATAGACTTTTGATGGATCGAAAAAAGCAAAATGCCAACATGACACGGTCACCCATCCTAGTATTGACCGCGCCCGACATTGCTTAACTTCAGTGATCGGTACTCATCGTGGAATGGATGTACCTAGGCCCTCTTAGTTATTAAATTTATTTTGTTTTAGCTTTTGTTGTTAAAGTGGCAATAGTTATACACCTGCAGTAAAAATTTCAACCTATTACGATTCAAGAAATACAGCTTGACAAACGTATAGCGATAATAGTCACGTGTTTTCTATGGGAGCCCCGTTTAATTTAAATATACATTTTTGTTTTTTATTTGTAGCTAATATACACATTAAAACTTGGGAGTATTCAAATTAATATAGTAGTAAAAAATACCTAAAATGCAAAAATACAGGAAGTCACTTTTTTTCAATTCAATCGGTCTGATCTCCTGCAAGAGTAAAAGATTATAAAAAAATCTAAATATGCAGTTTTTGTTTTCATATAAGTAAATCGAGGTCATAATTCATTTCAAGACTTTTCTCGAACTCATGATTTCGGATTTGGCCATCCACTCACATCTCAAAAAGGCACCCTTGTTATGTAGGTAGGTAATGTTCGCAGATGTCTCCTGGAATTGTAGATTAATTTTGATGACTCTTTTGGTTTTGTATATAAAATTATCTCAGGGTGGTTCAATAAAAAATTTATTACCAAGAACTATACGGAGGTTGTAAATTTTCTGTCAAAACATAATATTATTTCTTACTTCATTTCATATGCCAAAACATTGGCAAAAACTATCAAGTCCATATTTTCATGGGTTTCCTTTACAACAACTTTGAATACGGATTTTTTTTTAAATTCGATTGTTCTTCAAGTGAAAGTAGAGCAAACCTATCATAGATTGTGGAGACGATCTTAATGTGAGGGTTTTTCTGTATAGTGGTCTTGCGTCGCTATTTCGTAGGGTAGATAAGGCAAGAGAAAAACAATCCGTACCCCTGGCCCAAGCCCTTGATAGATAAATCCAAGACGCCGTTACGATGCCTTTCAACAGAATAAATATTAAATAGAATTAAAAAAACTGAATATTCTGTGATTTACTTATATTACATTCGTGTAAGAGAAGTCTTTAAAACCGTGAGGACCAAATTAGGCTATTTTACGCAGAGTGCTTTCTTTTAAAATTTCCTTCAGAGCAACAGCGCGCACTAGCGACCAAGCGACGACGCCAGCGCTCCATCACTCGCGCTCAGTTTTGAGTTGTATACTTACAGTTTTCTAACAGTTTTCTTACCCCCTGGGGGCGGTGCTTCCTGGGGTTCCTAGGGTAAAAAATATTTGAATATACCCTATATTCAAAATATTTGAATATAATATTCAAATATTTTTTTTATCGATTATTTATGTTATTTCATTACCAAAACGAAACGCAACGTTTATTTGTTCAGCTTGCGGTTAGCGGCTACTAGCTATTAGCACAAAGGTAACATAAGTCGCAGCTGTCAACATGTCCATTTTTGCGTTCAGATAAGAAAAATTAAAGCAAAATTTTATTATATATTTATTCGCTGTTCACGATGATGTTTGAATACAGTGTGTAACAAAATGTAAGGACAAAACTTTCAGGGTTAGTTTGGACTCGGTCATAGAACCGATAAAATACTCTCTAAAATTATCAACTTAGTTTTCGAAAAAATAAATAAAAGCAAAATGACCACAAAATAAGGCAATGACTGACTACTAATTAGATATCACAAACGTATTTTTCCTTGGTTCTATGACAAAAAGCACGTGCTTCAGGCATTTTCTAGTCTAGTAATCATTTCATTTTATATTTTTTCAAAAAGTATTATAATTTAGGATTATTTTTTCCGTGGAGCTATCCAAAGGATTTCCGAGAAAGGAATATTAATATCCTAAAATCCTTACTTTCAGATTTCCTGAACAATCCAGTTCAAACGCGATTTTTGACCCCCCCCCCCCCTCTCAAAAATATTAGGGGGGGGAAGAGATTTAAACTATCTGGGAAAGCAGCCGCGTGTGCCGAGACTGATGGAAACAGTTCAGTTAGAGCGTACCTAATCTATTTGTGCAGCAAATGTGCCGAATCGAGATGTTTACAAAAGTAGCTGCACATCGGTCGAGCCATAAACATATTTTATAATAGCGATTCTAGAGCTTTTTTGTAGGATTTCATCATAAGTAAGCCTACAATTTAAGATCTACTGAACTCTATTAAAATTTTAACTAAAGTTAGATTGTTACGTAAAGTCATTTATTAAGCAATATTAGTCTGTGATTTTTCTAATCACAGAGTTTGCCATATTTATACTCTTCTCGTCATGAAATTGTCTAATTTCCAGCTACTAACTATTTATGTTCAAATGATAAAGTTGCAGCCAAGCTGTTTTTGTCGCATAGTTGTAAATGTGTCAGTGTTCCCGACCAATAAATTGTTAGATTGTGCCTATCAGTTACTTGGTCTCGGTAGGTGTCCGGTGGTTCTACTTCAAGATGCTCAACAAATTGCATTAGGATGTCGGATGTGGAAGGTTTATAGGGAAATGGTTACTTTTAATTTTTTCTAATTCACATAAAATAAATAAATAATGCTAGATAATTCAAAGCACGTCAAATAAATAATGCTGGATTCACGTCACATCTAGCACCAAGATAAGCAGAGCTTGTGTAATGGGTACTAATCCTAACTTCCTAATATTATAAATTCGAAAGTCTGTTTGTTTGTTTCTCCTTCCTTCACGCACTAACTAAGCAACCAATCGACTTAATATTTGGCATAGTTGAAAGGATGGAGAGTAACTAAGGCTACTTTTTATCCTGGTAAAACAACATCAAATTCCCATGGGGGATTTACGAGAATAATCCCCCTAGAAATGTGAAATTCGAATTTAACGCGGGTGAAGCCACGGGGAACAGCTATTAGCAAATAATTCAGGAAAGCAAAATAGTTAGGTATAGTACCAGCACAAAAGATACCGACTGCCTTGTTGGTCTAGCGGTCGTGTGTTCAACCGAAGTAACGAGGTCCCAAGTTCAAATTCCGGGTCGACAACTCTACAAAACAATATAGAATGCGTTTTGTAAAATTACAACGAAACACCATTCCTTGTGTTAAAATTAACGTGTATTTGTTGGATATCTCCCGCAAGTATGTAAATTGTTTTATATGTATAGGCTACCTGGATATTATGTAAATACGGGCGGACGTGGGTTGAATAGCCGTGTCAGCGTGATGACATGTATATCTTACCGACCGCGACCGGCTACTGTATGACTAACTAACTACCTTATTAAACCTTTCTTTATATATATTTGACGACCTCTGTGGCGCGGTGGGCGAAGGTCTACCTGCGACGCAGAAGGTTGCAGGTTCGATTCTCGCTTTGAGACAAATCTTTGTACGATCTCTAGATATTTGTCACGGATGTTCTGGTTGTTTTCTTTATAACAAAAAAAATCGTATTGTATTATGCTACCATAACTCAAGGACTGCTTAGCTTGAAGCTAGATAATGCTGTGTGACTTATCCAACACTATATATTTATATGTAAGCTAGTTGGATAGATATTTTTTACTATACACAGAAATCTGCAGATATTTTGTTACGGGTGCTCTGGATACCCGTAACAAAATATCTGCAGATCCTACAAATATTTGTCCTGAGGCGGGAATTGAACCCACTACCTCCTCCGTAACGAGGCGAGCCTTCGCCCGCCGCGCTACAGACGTTGTCATGATATTTATTATCATTATTACCTAATTTTGTCTTAAAAAAAAACAAAATGAAATAAATCGAAAAGTTACGCGCTTCACGACGACTTCTGCCCATTTATTCCACATTAAGATAAACCAAAGTTAATAGAATTAGGTCGCTAAATATATTGACCTTCCTACGAAGTAGTCGTATTGTGAAGAATCGATGTGAACAATTCAGCGGAGTTCATATTGGAGGAGGCAAATAATTTAATTGTTTTAAAAAACTAAAAATATTTGTACTTACATCAAATTCCTTACCCCTCTGATTAATAACAGTCTGCTTACTTGACACGTTGGAATTCTCACTCTATCTTCTCCTATTGACATAGGTCAGAGTGAGTAATACCACTGTTCAGCAGTTAGTAAATTTAGCAGACCATTAAAGTCAGTGACAGAAAATTTCAAAGTGACAGAAAAGTCAGTGATAGCAAATGTCAAAAATGACAGAAAACGTCAAAAGAATAAGGAAATTAGTTAAGTAAAGATGAAATATGTTCCCAAAAATTTTTGGGTACTTATTTCATTTCTATCTCGAAAAGAACCGATAACCGCTAGGGTAAACGTGTTCTTGAGTGGAGACCGCGACTTGGCAAACGTAGTGTAAGACGCCCTCCGACCAGGTTGGATGACGATTTGCGAAAGACTGCTGGCAGATGCTGGATGCGGCAAGCTGAAGACAGGGCGCTATGGCGCTCATTTGGGGAGGCCTATGTCCAGCCGTGGACGTATAGGCTGATGACAATGATGAGTGAGTTACCAAAACAAATTGCAATAGAACGACTCTTTTTTAGATTTTTCATTAAAACATACTGATTTGAAATTCCTTTACCTATCGACGTTCTGAACAAAAAACTAAAAAAACTCAAACCAATCGTTTTCTAAAACCGCATCAAAGGAACTACTTTCCTAGCTCCCAAATCAAACAGCGCAGTCAATTAGCTGTTCCACCCAATCTCAATCGCAACCTTACGACTGGGATTATAAGGTGGAATTCAGATTGTAGGGAGCTTCTCATAGCTGTTTGTCAACTTCTTATTAGACATTCCGTTTGAGGGTTCAGGTGGAGGGATTGGAAGATGCCTTCCTTTGGAGTCGGCGCTCCTATGCGACGCACGCCAAGGAGAAATTCTTAAATCATGATTATTAGAGTTCCGTCCTGCAAAAATAACCTGAGAAAAAATTAGTTGTAATTTGTCGTCTTGTTGTTTGAATAAAAACTGCACATACATACATGATTTTCCTTAGTGTTTATACGTTCGCGTTATATATTTTAGTCAGACCAGCTTTGTAGTCTCCTCGTTACGCGATACAAAGGAGTTGTTGTGATTGTAGTAATCAGTGTGTATTATACGCGTAGGTATTTTTCCTTCTGTATACAATAGACTGCGAACAATAGAGATAATTGTTATCTATGATTGCGTTTTGTGAGCGTGTAGGTGCTGCTTCGTAAAGTGTAGCCGTGATTTTTATCTTAGAAGCTTCGTTACATGCTTTTCTTTAATTAGTTTGTAGATTGTCACTGGGTCGAATCTTTAACAGTTCTCAAGGGAAATATAGGTCCGTTGAAAACTGTCTAAAACGGCTTCCCCTTCTATTCCGTTGTCCACCGAAAGCGGAGTTAAGGTCGATTCACACATAATCAGTGAAGTCATAGTTCCGGCAATGTGTTCGCTCAGTCCAGTATCAGTGCTAATATTCTTTCGTACATTCTATAGGAACGCATCCGAGCACTGTGTCGTCACTGACACTGAAGTAGGGATGCGTTCATAGAGAATGTATGAAAGAATATTTTGCACTGTGTCGGTACTGTGCCAGTACTGTGTCGGAACTGTGGCTTCACTGATATGTGTGAATCGACCTTTAGTAGAAGTGGCTTCAGTGTTTTGTTAATCTACGTACTGACTGAATTCGTTAAAACCGCTTTTTTCATACTGCACTCATCAAAACGGACAATTTCAATGCGGAATAAACAATTATTCACTACACAAATATTTATTCGCAAATTAATAGATAATCGAATTAAAAGCAAATGAGTTGCCAGTTGTCTGATCGTTCGCGCGACAATGAAATTAGATTACCGTACAATCATGTGAATGCGAGCAAATAACGGGTGGTTCGATTCGAGTTTGATTGGTTTAGGGTTTGAGAACGAGGCATATTGAACATTTCATGAGGTAGAGGCACGTTAGTTCTATTAATAATTATATAGTTATTCTGTGTTAGAGATGCCTTTTTGCCCACATTTTTAAGTTCTAGAAATTCAAATTCATTAACAGCAGCCACACTTAAACCATGTATGCAGTAACACTGTCTATGTTACTTGTCCATGACTAAACTGCTGAACGGATTTTAGTGAAATTTAACATGAACACACTGTATCCTGGGAGAAGTATATAAAAGTGCATGTAAAGCCGTAAGCAAAAGCTAGTTTTGAGTAAAGTTGTTGAGTAAAGAGTACTTGGTGTTCCCACTCAAATGATCAAATCGATACAAAGAGCAATAGCCATAGCTGTACATGCCTGTCTATAATTGGCCACCCGAGTGAACCATGAACTTTGGACTATAATTAGAACTTGGCCAAGCGTGGGTGTTGGTCCATGTTGTGGCCTAACCATGCTACACCTTTGATTGATATATTGATGGCATAACAATTGAACTGCGTGCGAAGTGTTTTGGACGTCCATTTGTATGAAATTGTGATTGATTGGACCCACGTTATAGGAGTTTTTCCAACAGAGCTAATCGGCTTAGCTGTGGAATGGGTGGAATGTGTGAAATTAAAACAAAATAACAACAATCTAAATAATAAGAATCTAAAAACATCAATTTGACCCCCAAATTCAGTAAACTCCCTCCCCAATTTAGTGATCCTAGTACAACGAATTGCCATTTTCTCAATGTTCTTGGCGCTCTTTTTACCGACTTAGCTTTGCTTATCCTAATTCGATATCATAGATGCAGAGAAGCTGTGTTTAATATTAATAAAGTGAGTAATCAACAAATAAGTCCAAGATAAGATAAGAGATAAGAGAGATAAGAGTCGGACGGCGTTTCGTAGCATTAAGTTTTTTTTATTTTGTATCTTAGTTATTTTTATGTAGTTTTTATTGAGTAATTTATGTTTATGCTATGAATGTTTTCTCTGCACAATTGTGAAAGAATCATCAAAAAATACATACAGCTGAAAATTTCTGTTCGGCAAGAAGGAAAAAGGAGGAGACTCTCTTCCTTCTTATTTCGAAGTTGCTCTTGCTGTTTGAGACTAAGCTACGCCATAACAGACCCACGAAACAGGTATTTGCAATTCATACGGCCGCTTCCGGCTGTCTACTTACAGAGTCATTGATAAGTTAGGACTTCCGGGGGAAACGTACTATCGTACACTTACCATACTTATTTTCTTATCAGTTGTAAAGATACCCATTATCTAAGGTTTTGCTAATATAGTGCGAAAATTTTGCGTATATTTATTTAAAGATAATAACAATAACAGAACAGGATAATTAGAACTAACATTTAAGCTTAAATCTATTATCAAAAAATCTAAGCCGTCACCAGAAGGCCATGTGCCCAGAATGCTGGCAGCATTGCCACGTTGAATGGCAATGCTAATTCGTTGACCGAAATCAAAGCCAGCATCCCGATCACCTGTGGACTCTATTAGGAGTTTTTTTAGATCATTGTATATTGCATGTGCCCCAGGCAGGACCCCAAGGACCTAGGGTTTCCACCCCAAACGGCTCGAATAGGTAACCTCGGTCAAGATTAGCGTATTTCCGCCGTTTGAGGGACTCCGCTGATGTTGCTGCGTAGATAAATGACAATCGTTTTTTTTTAGATAATTAAATAATGATTTCCCAAATAATTGCGCACGATAATTCTGACCTCCCTTAAAACTTTTCGATCTTGGAGGGAGTCGATTACTTTTCAATTGTAAACCGATTTTGATGATTATTTTGCTAGTGAACAAAATGATCCCAAATTGGTCCCATAAAAACTTCATCCCCATGGGATAACTATTTTTTCGTGAAACTAATAAAGAAAACAGTGTACATTTTAAGGGGCGATCGGTTTTTAGCATGCTCTACGTACGGCGTAGCCGGCTCTACAGTGTAGCCAGCTCTACGGCGTAGCCTGCTCTACGGCGTAGCCTGCTCTACGGCGTAGCCAGCTCTACGGCGGCGTAACTAGTCCACGCGTAGATAACAAAATAAATTACACAATGAGTGTAATTTATAATACCCTTTATTTATAGTATCCTTTTGGTGTAAAGAAAACCCTTACCCATCATTACAGGAATATTTTTTGCATTCAAGGTTGAAAATACCAAGTTTTATACCATCTCATCTTCCCTCATCTCTCAACATGAGGTCAAACTTAATGAAAAAAATTGCAAAACACATTTTGGTTTGTCAAACATTTTGTAAAAGGAAAACTGTTCCTTGGCAAACAAATGGTAGCATTTGATATCACAGTTATCCAAAAATGCTATAACAATAACAACTTGAGGAAATTCCTTGATTTGTGACCAAAAAAAATGAAAAAAAATGGATCTGGGTAAAATCGTTGAAAATTTCAAAAATGTCCAATCGCTCAAAAAGCGTGAGACTTCTACTAGGAACAATTTTTAAATTTCTAAACAGTTATGATGCCCCTTACCCATCAGGAAAGTATTGACCACTCTTTACGACACACCCTGTATATTCTAAAATTATAATATTAACACCATAATTCATTAGTTGGGCCCTTGACGTAAATGTTCTACAAAATATAGCCTTATCTCAAAGAAGTGCCTCCAGATTATAACCTAAATACCATTTCTGTTCATTTTAAATCATAAAATAGCAGAGTCGATGATTTTATTCGCTATTGTGATTTCTTAGATTTCAATTTTACCGCCCGCCTTACCGCTGGGGCGGTTAACATCGCACTCGTAAAACGTTACGATTCGGTTTATGGCTGATTGACTGTCGAGCATGAGCGAGATGCTATTCCTTATCCGGGTTTCAGACTTTTAGGGTTATGTAGAAAATGGAAGCATAATATGGTGATTTTAGTAAGCTGCTTATTTTAGAGCTGGATGTTGCTGTGTGTGGCCGTGGAGGTCGCGGAGAATAGATTCCTTCTACTCAGCTCTTGGATGTGCTGAGAGCCGACTACGGGAACCTACTAGGCTCTAGCTAGAGGAAGGGCAACAGCTTCCTTCTGTGAATAATTCAACACCAGTAGTGCGATCACCAATCTACCAGCCTGTGTTGATTATGGAAAAACTCTCTTTGTTGACGACATCTGTGTCGGTGGGCGAAGGCCTGCCTGCAGCGCAGGAGGTAGCGGGTTCGAATCCCGCCTCGGGACAAATGTCCACACATTTGTGTGTACGATCTGCAGACATTTGTTCAGGGTGTTCTGGTCGTTTTCTATGTATATTAAAAAATCAATGTATATTAAAAAATCTATGTATTGTATTGTATTATGTATATCAGTTATCTAGTACCCATAACACAAGCTCTGCTTAGCTTGGGGCTAGATAATGCTGTGTGAATTGTCCAGCATTATTTTATTTTTATTATTTTCATGTTAGTCCTTGTATTACCATGGTTCTATCTTAGTGATTTCAGCACACCTATCTTCAGGGTCGTGCAAAAAACATTTAATCCACAAGATTTTTGAAAAAGACGCAATTTTACATGTTTCAAGTTTAACTCGTACTTTTTACATTTCGTGGAAAACTCAAAAATCGTATCATGGTAAATATCCCGTTCTAAATTATTTTTATGTAATAATAATAACCGTGATAGTTTCAAAAGTTGTATTCATGCAATTTCTAATGTCTTTTAATAATTTTAAAACTTTGTATAGTTTATCCATTATTTAAAATATGATATCTCTTCTGTGTTCGGAACAATAATTCCAAAAAGAACCTTGTGAAAATTTTACGTGCGCATATTCATTACCACATTTGAGTTTACATTTGAATTCAAATGATTTTAAAGATTCTAAAACGATTATTTACCTCGTTGGTGTAGTATAAAGTGCTATGTTTCACTCGGGAAAAAGTACGATTCCTATCTCGTGTGTTTTAAGGCTCAAATGACACTCTCGGTAGATATCGGGTACTATCTCGCCTCGGTAAACAATGTACTACCTATTTCAATATGATTTTGATATGATACAATACAATACAATACAAAAACTCTTTATTGTACACCAGAAAAAGAACATTACAAAAAGACATTACATGAGACAAGTACAATGATACTACAAATGCTTTTATTTCCTTTAACCTTACAGAACTCTTAGGACATGCGACATATGTATTTACCATCTCGCTCTGTTACAAACGCTTGTTAATTTTTCTATTTTCAGTACGCCCTGCCCTGCAAAGCACAGTTTAATTAAAATAATTGCAATAAAAATTCTTGAGGCTATAAATTTTAGAGCAATAGCAAGGGTTCCTCGCCATAAACATTGACGACCGATGTAGCGCGGTGGGCGAAATTCTGCCTGCGACGCAGGATGTTGCGGGTTCGATTCCCGCCTCGGAAAAAATGTGTGAGACACATGTGACATTTGTTCAGGGTGTTCTGGTCGTTTTCTATGTATAATAAAAAATATCTATCTATGTATTGTATTATATTTTGTATATCAGATATCTAGTACCCATAACACAAGCTCTGCTTAGCTTGGGGCTAGATAACGCTGTGTGAATTGTCCAGCATTATTTTTATTTTTTATATGATTTATAAAAGTTTTTTGTCCGTTCTAATCTTTATTTAGGCGTCTCTTGCACTCGACTTAACATTCTGGACGGGTTTAGTCTACATTTAAACTAGGGAGAGTAAGTTAGTGGCCACACTGATCCCACTGAGCTTGTGGTTTGTTAGAAAATTTTCAAGAGAAAAGTTTTTGTGTACCTTTTGTAAGCATTTCGTCTGAGCAATAAAGGGACACAGACTGTTTTATTCAGGAATGTGATGGTCACATTTAGTTAAATTGATAATGGATACCCCATTCTATTTGTTTCCAATATTTTTATATGCTTTTACCACCTGGTACCTACTTAGGAAAACGTTCAGACTCTGACATACGTATCAATTCGAAGGTTCCATACACTCTGCAGGTGGGATGACGATTTGCGAAAGACTGCTGGCAGATGCTGGATGCGGCAAGCTGAAGACAGGGCGCTATGGCGCTCATTAGGGGAGGCCTATGTCCAGTAGTGGACTGATATGGGCTGATGATGATGATGATGATACACTCTGCAAACTAGGTAGGTTAGTAGGTACGCAGTAGCAAGGTAAAACAATGTATTGAAAGGTTGAGGTGCTTTCCGATCCAAGCCTTGTAGAAGGTTTTCGACACACCTTGAACCAATAGGCCATAAGGTAAATCGACTAAGCCTATCAGTATACCAACCTGGTCCGTAAGGTCGAACCGCTACACCAATTTAGCCTTTATTGCCTTTGCCTACCCTCAGCTAACAGCTTAGGTACACCTATTCGGTATTTTATCGTAACTACTAGCCAACCAGGTGGAATAAGCCACAGTGAAAGAAAAAAATACAAAAACCTACGAGTCGACTTAAAAAAACCTCTTTTTAGGGTTACGTACCCAAAGGGTAAAACGGGACCCTATTACGACCCTATTTGACGACCTCTGTGGCGCGGTGGGCGAAGGCCTGCTTACGACGCAGGTTCGATTCCCGCCTCGGAACAAATATGTGTACGATGTGCAGACATTTGTCCAGGGTGTTCTGGTCGTTTTCTATGTATAATAAAAATTATCTATCTATGTATTGTATTGTATTATGTATATCAGTTATCTAGTACCTACCCATAACACAAGCTCTGCTTAGCTTGGGGCTAGATAATGCTATGTAAATTCATATTCATACTCATTTATTGTGATTTTATGCATACATAGCATATAATTGTCCAGCATTATTTATTTATTTATTACCTACTAATTTAGTATTTATTGCTAAGACTTCGCTATCCATCTGTCCATCTGTCGTTTGTAAATAAATAATTAAAATAAAATAAAAACAAATATTTAAGGGGAGCTCCCAACAAACGTGTTGTTTTTTGCCGTTTTTGTAGATAATGGTACGGAACCCTTAGTGCGAGAATCGCACTTGGACGGTTTTATTTGTTTTCCGTCGTTTGAAAATATGAGTCGAATTCTTTTACAAATATACAATTTTGTGATAAGTTCACACAAAGTTAGCAACAAATACGCGGTATTATCTTTCGTTTTTATAAGTTCACTGGTTTCGCATTAAAGGACAAACCGATAACAAATTTTTATTTCTACTAATAGAGTGAACTGCGAAAGGGAACAGACGTAGATTGCTGGCACAGCATAGAAGTGATTTCACGATGCACGTAAATACTAGGGTTTATGGACAAAATAACAAACAACTAAATGCATTTGAAACCCACAATAATATAGCTACTAATTTCTAATCATGTGTTGTCTATCTATCTGTTTGTATACGTATGTCTATTTGTTTGAGCTAATCTTCGAAAAGGCAGAACCAACTTTGGCGGAACTTTCACCAGCAGATAGCTGTAGTTATAGCGGGTAACTTATATAGGCTTCTTTATTTATTGAAAAATAATTTACGTTACACGCAAAATAACATAAAAATGAGAATTCATCGCGACCAAAGCCGCGGGAACAGCTAGTCTAAACTAAGAGGGTAAGGCAGACACAAGACAACAAAGAGAGAAGAAAAGAAAGACCCAAGTGCCAACCCGAATTCCAGTTCGACATAACTATAGCTTCCACACTCCGCCTACTAACTTCGAAACTTCCTTGGCTACCCGAGAATAAACAAAACCTAATATCCAGGGCAAAGTGACAGGCAAAATGCGCTGAATCGGCGACTTCTGTTAATATAGAGCCCGCCGCCGAAATTAGAGCCAACAAAAACAATGGTACGGTACGGCACACATAGGCGAGGTAAATTAAATTTTGAAGCCGAACCCCATATAAAACATTTACGCTACAGCGTGCGAGGCATATGCGGGAGCGGAGAGGTGATGGACAAATAATTATTGCTCTGGAATCCGCCTCTGATTTATCCACAGGAATTAAACAGGATTCGTCAAGAGCGAGAGTGACTCGCGCGCCGAGGATACTTAAATACGCACTAACTTTTATCAATTAATATGAAAGAATACTATAGGTACCTACCAGTTGGAGACTTCGCTATCTGATGAATGAATATCTAAACACAGTAGGTACATACATTTCAGATGGATCGCTCTGCAAACTAAAGCGATTACGCGGTAAGTAATGGTCAATCAAAATAAGAATAAAACTCTTTATTTCCATTATTGTAATAAATGTACACGTAGATGAGTACAAACTCTTAAAATTAAACACTGACACGAAAATAAAGTAGTATTTTTTATTTATGTCGCCTCGGTATATAGGCTAAGGTAAAGAAGCGACGAAGAAATCTTTAGCCTGTTGATTGTTATTTTTCGAGTTGGAGCAACACCCCTCCCAAGCTTTTTTATCCTCCAGATAATCAGCGCACTCGATGAAGACATGGTATGATAGGACAGACTTTTTAAAATAAAATAGTGCTGAGTTTGCTACGGGGCGGTGGCGTAGCAGTTTTCGTAGCAAACTCCCAATGAGTTGCTACGCCGTAGCAAACTTGGCAACTTTGCTACGACTTTTCAGATTTTTGCTTCGGTGTAGCAATCGTACTACACTGTAGCTAGAGTGTTAGCGAGCGAAGCAAGCAATCATTTCATGGTTTTCATGATTGATAAAGTACTGTGCCTCTCATGCCTTAAACCAACTATCGCATTTCCGTCTAAAATGTAAATATCACACCTACACTCCGGACGTAAAGCTCAAAATCCAACAGGCGCACGTAACGAGTGTTTGATTTGCCGTTTCAATGTTATGTTTTGTCCCGTTTCAATTCGATTCCAAGTACATTATACCACATTCATCATACTAAAACGTTTTCAATGATACGCTGAATAAAATACGTGGTGGGGTGTGTAACAATGCGGAATTACTTGGTTTGCTCAGGCCTGGGCTGAACTCATAGTGAATTAATGTGTCAATTAGCTATCGTTACCCCGTTTGTAAGCGTATTGCGTAGGGCATTTTACTCTGTATGAGAAAATATCTAAGATATATTACTGAGATAGAGCAGTCGGAAAATGTTCGTTTTAGTTCATAATATAACAAAATCATTTTTAAAACTTAATTCAAAGTATTCAGTTTTACACTCTGTTTTCATAAGCCCTGAAATAGTAGGCGAAATGTTTGTACAATGTTATGTCATACCGCTGTGTAGGCATACACAGCGGTAGCAGTACAACAAAAAAATAACAACTGTCATCAGCAACATCAGCGCATTTGTTCAGGTACACGCAACCAACTGACGTCATGACTACAGAGCAATATGGCGTCCACTGCGTCCAGCGTTTTCGTCAAGTTACGAGCACAACCTAAAAATGTAAATTTCAAAGACATATTTAAGGCACTTATCGATTGAAAAAAAAGATGTATTTTGTAGTGGTTCATTAGCACCATCGCACAGTGGTACCAGCACCTGAAAATAAAAAATATTATTTATTTCTCGTAGACAGTGCTACGTCTCAGCCTACGCAGTCGTAGAGGCTGTATAGCAACTACATTAGCAACTATTAGCAAAGAAAAACTTTATATTCTAAAAATAGACAGTTAAATCTATAATTTACGGTAGGTGAGGATAGTTGATTAATGTAGAAAGTCCATTGAAAGTCCAAAACATACCTTGATCTTGGAAATCCATGTAACAAACACACTCGAAAACAATGTTATTCCGAGAATTCACCGTCACAAAAATAATGTCTGTTAGCGAGTTTCTAATCAGGCGAGCGCAACGTAATTATGTGTTAACTTCGGAGGGCAAATATTACGTGATTCTTAGGTAAAATGGGTAGGATATTTATAGGTACTTTGAGGTTGCTTGTTTATCGGTTAATTGTTATAGGTAGATAAATTAAGGGTACCTAGTTGTTCTTTTTTCTTAAATTATGACCTAAGGCGGTACCACTGTGTTTTTGAAAAGTGAGACACTTTGTCGATGTCTAAATAAGTGATTTCAAGTTAAAAGATTGAAGAGTCCATTCAGTCAGTATTGGTTGTGACACAGACCAGTTAAATCAACTGGTCTGTGGTTGTGACTATGTATGTATAGTGCCCAAGACGCACGCGGCCGTATTCGAGATAGCTACAAACAGTAGTGAATGCAAGTTTAAAAACGTCATTTTTGTTGTTTTCTAAAAATAAACAAAACGTTTGTTTAAAAAATTTATTTTAACATTACAATAAAACTCAGATTCAGATTCAAAATACATACTGTCTTACAAACTAGACTATCACAGAGACTCGCAACTTATGGACGAAAGACAGAACGGGTAAGTAAGTCAATGCTTATAAAATAAACAGAGGTTCCGTACTACATTTTTACAACTTTAGTACAGCAAAACGGAAGGGATCATGTTATGACTGAATGGACATTTTACAAAAGACCTATATTTTCTAATGCATTAAAAGCTTTATATTCAGGTCAGCCTTTTTCTGAATAAAACGTTTGATCTATTATTCAGGATCCTCCAAGCTATAACCTTTTTGCCGTTTTTCGTAAATATAACTTTATTTTACTTATTACTTAGGTTATTAATCAAGATATTGTGTTGTATTAACATCAACTATGACAATTAATCTAAAAAAATAACCTGGTAACTAGGTACGTAAATTATAGAATAAGTTTAACAGTACAATGTAGGTAGGTAAGTAAAATTAACAACTATACAAGGCTCTACGGTGTCCGGTATAACAATAGTGAATCCTAAAAATGATGAACAATTTATGTATGCGTAATTAATATGAAATTCAAAAAGAGCATAACAATCAAAATATACAACTATGACTTATTACACAAAACACTTGAACCACATTTTAGACCCGATTCATAAGGGTCTTTATGTACACGCGGCCTGGGGTGGTGCCTGTACAATTAAACAACACTTTATTTATGAAATTGTAATGGCCGCCACCGCAGACCGCTTCGGTTTGGAAGATCCGGACGGAACCCTAAAACCGTAACAACGCCCGCATACAAAAACGGTTATCGGATTCAGTGCACACGGTTCGACAACACAAACAAGAAAGCGCATAAATTACCATCAAACCAATTAGAAGCGGTTGAATCGCTGCGCTTCTGTTTTACGTTTTTGCTGGCGGAATATTTTTGCGGGTGATCAGAACCATGCGAACTTTAGTTTCAAATTGCGGTTTACTTTAAAATGTGAACATGTCGGACGCGACTTTAGCATTCGGTTGTCGAATGCTGATGTAGTTAATAAATGATATTGTGCTTGAAAGAAGAAAAATGCATTTATTAGCGTCAAAAAAAACGATTGGTTTGACGTCGGGAAAGATAGTTAGTAAACACAATAAACACCCGTAAAATAGAACTAATATAAATGTGTTCATATCGCTTACGTTTTAGTATTTAGTTTAGATTTATATTCGTTGATTGGAGTGAACTAATGTTTGTTCGATATCAACATAAAGATCACTTTAACCTTTGTTTACTTTGATCTGTGTTCGAGAAACCGGCGAAAATTTATAATTTCAACATTCAATGTTGTAATATCAAATCGCGTCCGAAAAATAAGACAGTTTTGCACAGAACTAATTTAGTTTTTGCCGCAAACATTTTCAATGACCTTATTGTCGTATAGGCGAGATATACAATATATTTAAATTGAATATAATTTTATTTTAAAATATAATTTTAAATTGATTGCATGAAAAATAAGAAACACAAGTCATGTTTTTATAAAACGACTACCGTAGAACGTCTTTTATCTGCATAAAATATCAATGAGTAATAACCAACGTTTAATCCCTTTAACGAGGAACTTCTTCAGGATGAGTGCTATTCTAGACGCGCGCGGACCGCATCCCTCCGATCACTCACACAAATAATTCTTCCAAAACAAACAAGGTTTGTAGTTAACCCGCTTACATTTGTAATGGATGTAAATGTGGTCTAAAAAGTAAATATTTTTTGATATTCTCTGTTGATTTTAAACTCTCGAGAGCCTACATAACAAATGTGTAAATACTCATATGTGTAAATAGCAAATATAAGTGGCATGTTATCTGTACATACTTCTCATATAAACACGCAAATAGGCACGGGTTTAAAATTGATTTATTGTCAAAACGGCTAAAAAAGCTTCGGTTTCACCAAAGAATATTTAAAGAATTACTATAAAAATAAGCATTTACAATCACACCAAGATTTTACGAACTACCAGAAAATATTAACTTTAAAACAATTCCTATTAAAATGACGTCATTTTCATGCATTTGATTATGTATATAAATGTATTATGTCTATGTTTACAGTATTAATAATACGCAGAACATCTAGTAAAATATTGCAACATTGATAAGCATTTTATGTGGAATATTCCTCACGAATTAACGTTTCATAAGGAGTTTTTGATTAACTTATATGAACAAAGGAAACTTATACGATAGCTGGCGGATTTCACTGGCCTGGCATTTATTCGTCGACTTCAATAATGAATAGAGACTTCAAACTGATTTTGAGAAACTCCGAGATGTTTATAGATTAGATATCTATAAACATCTCGGAGTTTCTCAAAAACCAAAATAAATGATAATTCTGAAAAAAAAATTGACGGTAAAATTGAGCTTTTACAATTGAAATTCCGCTCTAAAACGCAGCAGTACTATATAAAACAGAATAGGCATAATATTTTTTATTCAATAGAATTTTTTATAAACAAAGAAAGTTACAAATTAAAGAAACAAATTACTGCTAGTATTTACAATATTGTCAAGAAACAAATAAAGCAATTGATTGAAGAAGATCAGACCTTTACCATGTTTATTCCTGTGATTATTCTGTCCCTTTACATTACATATTGTGACGGCATTACGTCACACCTCAGTATTCTCTGATTGGTGCAACGTTTCATGGCGGATTGCTGTATTTATTAATCTATGGCTCAGGTATAATTCGGTTAAAACAATACTTGTGATTTTTAGGTCCAGGGCTAGGCTGATCATTATTTCTTTATTTCATAGTTTTACAATTATTTTTAATCATTTTTCTTTTGAAATAAATTTTCATGTGAATTTTTTGCAAAAAAAAATGTAAGGGGGCGCTTTCGACTTGATACTTGACTTGACTTGATCAATGGTCACTATTTTGTCCCGGCGGAAAAGCGAATACTGCCATAAATCAAGATTTATATCCCGTTTGATGTGCTAAATGCATTTTATTGTGTTACAATAAAATAATAGAAACAAATTAGAACTAGTATTTACAATTGAAACAATTGAGCTAACTGCAGATTGTTGCAAACAATCTACAGGTAACTCAACTGATCGATATCAATACCGGTCGGAACCGTCGTCGTTTTAGGTTGACGTGAGTATCTATCCGAAATGCCTAAGGCCATGCCAGTTCCCCCCGCCATCTATCGAACCTTTTCAACATAGTTTTATTTTAACTATCAATCGAAAACCCCTTATGATTGACACCTTAATGATTGATTTGTCTAAAAGCCCTGATATGTTCCGTCCTGCCTTGCGGCCGCTAGTTGCGCGCCTCAGCCGCCAGGGGCGCCGTGGACTTGAGCTCCACTATGAACGGACCCTCCTGTCCCGGCGTGAAGGTGGACAGTGTCAGGATGTACCGACCTGCCGGGAGCGATGGTAGCTCTAGGACGCAGAAACCCGATCTGAAAATATGAAATAAAACACATGTTCATACAGTATCATCTAGGCTCGAAGCTCGAGCCTGTGCTATGGGTACGAGATCTGATAAACATAATGTTTCAAAATGTTTGTTAAGGATTATCAAAAACATAATATAGGTAGCTAAAATACAATGGAACACTGGAAAGCGCATAAGTCTAAAATTGTGTCACGTCGTCACCCAGAGCCCAAATTCAGGGTGTTAAAGCCAATTTCACGAAACATAAAGTTTAGTTTAATATTATTATAGTTTTCGATTTAACAAAAGGCTATTTGACTACATTGAAAATAAGTTACAAATTATTTTTATCCTAGTCGGTGACAACGTTACAAAGCGTAATCAAGTGATTTTTATTAAAAAATATGCCTATTTTAGGTAAAAAAACGGGATTAAAATAACACATTTTTGATCACGAATGGAACTCGCACCCTTCTACAGTCACAAACAGAGCTTCACCCACTCCACCAGAGACGTCCGCGCAGGCGGTACGCGAATGACGTTATTAAATGCTATTATAACGTTGATATCGTAGCATAGGTACCTACGTGAACTCACCTATAAGGCCCCGAGGATTCCCTCAGGAACGGCGCGGTAACGCTGGGATCGTCCAAGGTCTCGACCCTGGCGTCGACCGCCAGCGCGTACTGCTTGGGCCCCTTGAGTTCGACCACCACGTGGCAGCCTTGGGGCGTGTCGGGCACCGTGACCGTTAGTTTGGGGTTGTTCGGGTAGGTGGCGCCGTGGTTCTCGCAGCCACCCGCCGAGCGCCCCGACCATGACCCTTTTATCTGAGAGGAAAACTTTGGTTCATATTTTGTTCGTGCACGCACACACCTCCCGTGCGTGGCGGTGGGATATTTGCTTTAATATGTCATTGTATTGAAAACTCACCGTCCGACTATGAGGGTAGTTCTGCAGTTTGTTCAGAGTGAAGGCACAAGTCGCGTACGCCCGCAGCGTGTAGAATATCGTCTTCGTCTTCTCGTACTGTGATATGACTAGTGTGTACTTCCCGCCCGTCGCTTCGGTTTGAATCTTACAGAGGTAGTGCGGACTGTTGATCTTTACGCCGTCGATGTAAGGTTCCGGGTCGTCTGGCAGAGAAAAATAGATGTGGTTAAAAAAGTGGGTTTAAAATTACACATTTTTTGACACATGATCACGTGACCGATAACGCTGTGTTTGGTTGGATCGCAAGTGACGTCACACATCTACAGATTACAGTGTCAATGAGTTCTTCTTGTTAGGGGTGGTGTGGCGGGGTGACATCATAGCTTGGAACACGGTAGCCATGATAGAGATTATCGTTTTGGCGCAACATTATTTTATTCAAACTTTAAAATTTGTTTTTATAACTAATACGACTGGCCCTTAAGAAATATTAATTAAACTTTGCATTATTTTTATCAGACAATACGTTAGAATTATTTCCAGTAGTAGTCAAGTAGCCTATTGTACGTCATTCTTTAGCATAAATGTCAAAATCTCAGTCAACTTAGTTCATTTCATGACCACGCTCGTCACCGAGGAGCATTATCGAGTTTTACAGAATACAAAACTTTAAACTCACTGCGGATTCAGCTTAGTGAGGTTCCAAATGAGTTTATAGAATGAGCCTGCTGATCTTTATGTGTACAAAATTCCAGCCGATATCGTATTCAGCAGTTTAAGCGTTGTATTCGGCCGAACATCTTCCAACGGCACAAAGTTTTGCCTTTATGATATTAGTAGGATACTCACAAGGATAGTAGACTCTACGTCCGTTGTTCTTGTAGACCAGCAGCGTGATGTACTCCTGGTTGTTCTTGAAGTCGTCTATCCGCGTGATGTGCCGAGTCAGCAGCAGCCACACGGCCCCGCGGCCCGTCATAGAGAGAGAGAACTGCGGGTTCTCTCCTATGTTGTAGGCGTCGCGGGCTGGACCGTTGCCGGCTGACCATTTTCTGTACACAGGGAGTTGGAAGAGAAGATATGAGGTGAAGTTATAAACAAAATAAATAACTAACTAACTCTTAAACGCAATCCAGATTGAGCAGGGAAAACTGTAGTACATTTATTGATGCTTAAAAAAACTTTTTTTAAAAACAAGCTCAAATTAAACATCTATTAATTATTATATAGCAGGGAAAACTGTAAGTAAAACTGTAAAAGTTTACGAAAGGTCTTCTTCGCTCAAAGAAGGTTGTCAAAATAATGCCCAGATAACGTATCATGTTCAAGTAAACTCTCTTAAATGATCCTATTCGTCAGAGAAGCAATTTCTAAGCAAGTTACAAACTTACTGATGAATGCAGTAGGTGAACTCGAATAGCGCCGGGTTCCAGTTGAGATAGAAGACATCGTAGAAGCTCAGTATGCTGTTGTAGTCTATCCAGAACACGCCGTTGTCGTACTGAGCCGCGCTGGAAACGAAATTCAACTTTCAATACTTAATAAACGTCCAGCAACTTGTGGGAAAACACCAAATATTTAATGCTTTTAATATTTTATTAGGGGTAGGAATTTAGTTACTTCTAAAAAAAATAACAATATTCCTCAAGATATTTTGGTGAAAAAACTGAGAACACTACAAAGGCACCAAACAACACGTCCGCAGCGCACAAGAGACACATAAGACTGAAATGTTCTCGCAATGTGCACTCGCCTAATCTGAGACCAATGACGTGCAGTCCCTGATTCCCCTATTAGACATTCTCCGCGAACAGGATATAGTTAGCGCTACACCCAACTATACCCATAGTTGGGTGTAGCGCTAGAGCGACGCGAAAGGCCCAAACGATTGCCAATACCTCACCAATACGCATACATCCACTGCTGAACGTGCCCGCCTAAACTAGGGGGCTCGCCGTAGCTACGCTTGGCAGGCGGAGTGCTGATCGCAGACAAAGTGTCAAATACACAGAAGGAAGCTGCCTTCTCTCTGGTAGGTTTCCCTAGGCGGCTCTTACAACATCCACGGGATGAAATGGAGAGGTCGATATTCTTACGTTACGACCACCCCGGAATTCCAAATGCCAATCTTTTCAGAACAGAACGGAACGATAGCAACAAATAATACAAAAGGCTAATGTGAGTTCAGGAAAAAAATTACCTATAGTCAGTAACGCGCAACGCGCTCTAAGTTAGGTGCCACGGAAGACCAGCGCTGCAGGACAGTTCTTGAGTAAGCGCTGGGAGAACGTACTTAGTCTCCCTTTCATTACTTTTATCTAAGGCTGGCTTTTATCAAAGGCACACTCTAGTAGAGTGCTAGCCGTTTTGGTGTCGCATTTTTTGTTAATTCTTATATCTCATTGTATTAATAATAATATTCTTTAATTCAGACACATGATCCATTTTTAAATTATATAGGCATTAAATAATAACACATTATGTCTTGTGAACGTATTATGTCTTGTGAATCAGTCACACATTATTAATGCCAAATTTTGGATGTTTGGATGGATGTTTGTTACCTACCTCTTTGGACCACGGGTTCTTTCTTCAGTTTGAATAGTTACCTGTCGGGTGAATAATGCAGTTCATCTTTGAGCCGATCAGTCCAGTGCACGGTGTCGAGCTCGGAGTAGTTCCCGCGCCAGCGCAGGTGAGACCACGGGTTCTTCAGTTTCAGTAGTTTTACACCCTGGAAAAAACTATATACTAAATATCCTTTATCTACAGATAGGTACTTACTAAATTTTATAAGAAACCAACACGCAACGTGTAATCAATTTTTAACTTTTTTCAAAATATTTCAAAAAGTATGAAACCTTTATAAATTTCAAAAACTATTTTGAAATGTTCAAGCTACTACCTTTCATTTAATACCCTAATTGCCCGCATTTCCAAATCTTTCAAAATTTCAACATCACAATTTGTACTAAAAAAAATGCTTTTTTCTTTCTTTTTTAAATCACTTATGGCGCACGAAATGTACCTATTATTATTTCAAATTTCAACTCAGCAGCTGCGGTAGTTACCAAGATATTCAAAAAAGAAGGCGGAAGGACAGAGCGAGACCATAAGGGTTTCGAAACCGATCATGAAACCCTAAAATCAAGAGATATTGCTTATAAGATAGATATAACGGAGCGTAGCGACAGACCCGCCACACGAGCTAAGCGAGAGCGCTAACGTCATACTCACATCAACGTTCCTAACATCCAGAACCGCGTAGGCATGTGTCGCGACCAGCCCGGTCCTCTCCGCCTCCGCCTCGCTCAGATCACCCGTCGCTACGCTCGCCAGCACCTCACCGCGAGCTAAGCGAGACCGGATTGTTTCGAAGAGGGAATCTGCGTTGAAGTCCGGTTCGCCGGGACGGATAGCGCAGCGCTCTGGGATCCAACCGGTTAGCGCGTGGAGGTCTATGTTCTGTGAGTGAAGACAACCTTAAGAAAATAGAGAGGGGCGAGGACATAGAAAATCTCATAATCTTATCTCAATAATTGTCAAATCACGGTCAAAAAGGAGGCCACCTCCGTGGTCCCGGAATGCCACTCGGTGGCATGGAACACGGTCTGTTTACGATGCAATTTTCCGCCTACAAAGCCTTCAAATACTGGCATTGCGTAGTCACTATAGCTGTACTTGATTCTCTATGAGAAAAAATCAAAAAATATATTAGTGAGATAACTTACGCAAAAAGCAATCGGAAAATGATCGTTTTAGTTCAAAAAATAAGAAAACAAATTTTAAAATTCAATTCACTTTTCAGTTACTTTAATCTGTATTTAAATACCATGAAATAATAGGCACAATGTTGTTATATCATACGTCTGTGTAGGCAAACTAAAAAGTATCTATATAGAAAATGAAGTATATATATAGAAAATGAAAATTTTAAACGCATTTTAAGGCACTTATCGATTAAATAAAGATGTTATATTTTTTTAGTTGTTCATTAACACTATAGAGCTTAATGAGATATTTTTCAAAAATGGGTTAATACTCTGTTGTTTCAGTGGCCTTTTTACGTATAGCGCAATATCTAAGGATACCGAAGGACCTTCAATGGTGAATATTGAAGGAAGCCGCAGTGGTTAGATATCATATACCCACCCAGGACTGGTCTCCATAAAATTAAACGTTCTCTTATACTCACACTATTAGATCCCGGGAAATCATATCCACCCATGACTTTCATGTAAGCCTTCTCGAGTAGCGATACCCAGAACTCGTTCTTGTTGTTTGAATAAGAGCAAAGCAGTCTTCCATATTTGCTGTACGGCAATCGATCGTCTATAATCACCTGAAATAAATGGGTTTTGAACATCTTCATTTTGGGCTTAGCTCTTGTCTTTTATAGAAATCTATTCAATAACGTAAAGAAGAACCAAAGTTATTCCTTATGTGTTTAATAGACGGATTTAGAAGGGTTAATACCCTATTTTTTTTAGTGGCCTCATTATGTATAGCGCAAAATTTATCTAAGGATACCTAAGGACCTTCAATGGTGAAAAATGATTATTATCCGCCACAGGACGTGGCGGTCGCAGCTTAAGAATCCCCCTAATGCGACCCCTCTAACTTCTGGTTTTTGTTATTATAGGGCGTAAGCCCTCGCACTCTGTGTAATCTCTAAGAAATTAAATACGTTCCCAAAAAAAAAGATTTCGGCGGGACTTGAAGCCGCGCCCCACCCTTAGTACGTGCATCTCGTGCAATCTCTGGGACTTCGTACGAACAGCGCCGTTAACTAAATATAACTTAATTCTTTGAACAGGCTTGGATAAACTTCAACGTTTCTCCTGTAGCTAATTAACTAAAAGAAATAATTGTGCAAAGTACCATCTGCTTTCTAAGTTAATATTGTTTTTGCAAAAACTGAGGCACAGGGTAGTGCCAAATAAAAGAGGTTTTGCATACCTTCCGCCTAACTCCATTAATATGTAGTTTCACCATGTACTTCCCAAAGGGGTTATAGACCGGTTCTTTGTTCTTGTTCTTAGGATAGATGATGGAGGTGATGATTTTCTTGTTGAATCGTCTCTCGTACAGAGCACTTACGGCTAGCGATGCGACGAACGAGCAGTCTGATACTACCTGTAACATAAGCGAGATTTACAAAAACAAGAAATCTACCCTTTTATTTTGAAAGTCTGGTATAATAAATGATAGCTATAAATTAATAAAAAATATACGCCGATTTTCATCGAATATAGCTAAAAATATCCTAGATCACAAAGGTTTACAAAATTACCTTAGACGTAGAAAAAAATTGTGATCTACAATGCCACAGACACATAAACCTAAAAACAGATGGGCATGTAAAACTAAGCTTAGATGTACGTGAATTGACGTTGGGTTACGTTAACAACTTTTTCATCGTCATCTTATGAAAAAGCTTCGAAAAAAATAAATAATAATCTATATATTATATAATAATAATACAGTTCCTCTAGTTTTGCCGTGTATCGTACACGGCAAAACTAGAGGAACTGTATTTACAAAAAAAGGAAAAAAACAGAAGCAATTGTGCTGCCGTTTGTCTCCTATAATATTTTTTTCACTTCTCTTGCTCGAAAAGTGTATCATAATAGTGTAGCTTAGCAGGCCTAAAACTCGAGTTTAATCCCTCGGGCTAAAAAGTAATTTTTCTTTTTAATTTTTGTCTAAAATCATCAGCCAGTACAAAGCATTCGTTCTCTTACATAAAAACTCGACTTCTTGGTGCTCCGTCAACCTTTTTTTTGAAAATAGAACCGTCTTGGTGATGTTTTATGAAGGTTGATTCTTCCCTTCACGGTAGAATGCGAACTCTTTCGTTGCGGGTTAAATAGAGATTTAAAAAAAAAGATGGTATTGGCGCTAAATCTCTAGAATTTTCTTCATTCCAAATCACAAACTTTTACGTTTAACTTCCTGACTTTTACTTCCAAATTGTGAACGTGAAAAATGTCATCAAGTGATAGTGAAGATGCTAATATGCAAATGGAAGAAAAGGGCAAAGAAATAATTATGAATCTGTTGCCGACAAAATCACGTGGAATATATTTAAAGAGTTACGAAAATTTTATGAAATGGAGAGATGAGAAACGTGTGGATTCTTTTACAGAAGGGGTTTTTCTCACTTATTTTGATGAATTATCGAAAAAATTCAAATCGTCGACTCTTTGGAGCACATATTCAATGTTAAGAATGACCTTACAAACGAGACACGACGTCGATATTAAAAAATATGTAAATTTAACGGCTTTACTGAAGAAATTGTCCACTGGATACAAGGCAAAAAAATCTAAAGTCTTGACGACACAAGAAATCGAAACATTTTTAAATAACGCTCCAAATAAACAATACTTGGCAACAAAGGTAACCTACTACTTATGTACTCAACTCAAACTAAATAAATAGATACCTACCTACATACCTAAATTATGTACCTACCTAGGTTATTACGATTAATAACACACTTATTTTTTTGTTCAACAGGTTGCTTTAATTTATGGAATCAGCGGTGCATGCAGAGGAATAGAGCTTGCTAATATAACGCTAGAAGACGTAGAAACGGATACAAACCTACAAGCTGTGAGTCTGCCGAACACGAAAACAAACAAAGAGCGTAAATTTGTCATCAGTGGAGAATACCTTAATATAGTTAAAGCCTATCAGGAGTTACGTCCCACTAATGTTTCAACGAGAAGATTTTTTCTAAATTATCAAAATGGTAAATGCACAAGGCAAGTCATAGGCAAAAATAAATTTGGTAACATGCCTAAAGATATTGCCACTTATCTAAATTTACCAAATCCGGAACTCTACACGGGCCATTGTTTCCGCAGAACATCCGCGACTCTGTTGGCGGACTCGGGTGCGAATATAACGACATTAAAACGGCACGGTGGATGGAGGTCCGATCAAGTGGCTGAAGGTTATATAGAGGACTCTATACAAAACAAGTATCACGTCACGCAGCGGATTACGGAAGGAATCAATATTCTACCAAACATTACAGAACCCCAAGCATCTACATCGCGGGATTGGATGAATATGTCAACTCAGCTGAAGCCGCACTCGGATCTTAATAATGCACGAAACTCAAGCATGAGTCGAGTCTCTCCAACTTTTACTCCACAACAATCAACTCAAAATATTACACACACATCCCAATCACAGAGAACCGAAATAAAATTGCCCGGGAAAAACATATCACTAAACATTCAAAATTGCTCTAACTGCACATTTAATTTTTAATAAAATTTCTGAAAATTGTCTAATTTTGAATTGTTTTATTTTCTCGCAATCGAAGTGAAAAGTAGAGTGTTTTACTCGGGCCAAAACCACCCATTATAACTCGGTCTTGTCATCCTCCCTCGCTACGCTCGGGAGTATAACAACCTCGTATATAATGGGATGGTTTAGTCCCTTGTAAAACAATCTACTATTATTTCATCACCGTATCAAATAATAAAATACCAAGCGAACCTTCGGCTTATTTGTTTTAAAAATAAATGTCCTAATTAATTAATAATAAGCAAAAACTTGAGTTTTGGGCTTACGCCGCCGCTGCTCTGCGCTGTCCCGCTCCTATGAACGCGAAATCCTATACCTTCCTTAAAGTAGTAAGGGCGCAATTATTTCCCTTCGTCCTACTCTACCAGTAGATCCAGAGCCGATGCAATTTAACATTTTTCTAGCCATGACTCTATTTATAGAACTACGGACACAAAAAATGTCCTTAGCTCGTACAGTAGAACCGAAAGTTTACTATGTGGCGCCTTCGCTAGCTTTATCCGAGATTAGAAATTAGACATTTAAGTTAATCTGTATGTTACTCACGGTCTGTTTAATACTAAAGCAGTCCACATGATCACCAACAATCATCTTAGGATCGGCACAGATCTCGTGCGGTCGGACCCAAGAGTCAAACTCCATCATTTGCTTCCCCGACAACTTCAACTCACTGGCTCTGTCCTCAAACGGCAAAGCATATTGGAACTTCTCGGATAGGTCTACGTCCATAAACGGCAGGAAGCAGTTGTTGTTGATATTGGATGTTTGACGAAGGACCTCCTTTTCCTCGTTTGTGTAGGTTGTCTGCTTCCCGCTGACTTTTAGTTGGAGACTTTGCTCTCGCTGAAGTTGGGTTCGCCTTGGGGATACTCCTGTTGGTTTAAATTAAGCATAAGAAATTAATTCTACAGAGGGGAAGTATAAGAGAATGTCATTAAATTACAAGTTTCCGACCGCGGCTTCGCACGCGTCGTTTCCGGAATAAAAAGAACTCTATAGACACACGATTCAAGTCCAAGTCAACAAGGATCTAATTATTGTTCTGCAAACGTTTTAAGGATATATAATTTTTAAGAACTGATTTAAATGATGAAAAATACTATAACTAAAAAGTAATTGGGTACATTCTAGGTCTACACTGCAAAATTTCAGTGTGGTACAGATCACATGGTACACAGTGTACAGTCACTAGTTTTGGGGTGAAGAAGTAACAAATAACCATCTTGACATAAAAAAAAACTTATTTATAAAATAGCGTAAATTGTGCTGAATATTTCATACATCATCTTGGTCACGAACTTTTTTAATAACTTCGATTGTTATTATTAAGAGCCTGTATGATCCCACTGCAGGGCAAAAGTCTCCCTTTCCACCTCCCTTCCTTTTAATAATTATTTAAGGTAAATATTATAGTATTAATTAATCAAAGATGGCATGAATAATAATTTGGCGTGTATATAGTAAAACTATAAACCGGATTTAAATTGTTTTGTTTCGAATTTCTATAAAATAAATGTTAAATCATTTTCATAGAAAGTTCATCGAAAGAACGGATTGGTCGTCCTTAATTTTATGCGATCCGTAATCCATCAACTACAATATGAACTTTTTTTTTATAGAAACTTCTTGTTTCGCTTCCTTTGTCATGGAATCTAATTGTTAGCAGTGATTGTGAAAATTATCATGTTGTTTTAAATACGTTTTGCGGCCAAATTATAAATTCCTCGAGGATTAAATATGATAGGGACCACCTCAAAATCAACCTTTATACAACAAAAACTAAATAATCATCGAAATCTAATTACAATTAACGAAAATATCACCAAAATTGTCATGATTTCAAAATAAAACCGGTCAAGTGCGAGTGGATTCGCACACGGAGGGTTACGCACCATCATACAAAACTATTTCGCAAAAGGAACCCTTAAAAGCTGATTAAAAATATATATAGAAAAGGCCATCATGAGGTCACCCATGGACATTCGACCAGCTGTAATTATAAAAAAAATATTTTGTCTTTGTAATTTCGCTAAAAATTATGTTGTTTTTAGGGTTCCGTACCCAAAGGGTAGAAACGGGACCCTATTACTAAGACTTCGCTGTCCGTCTGTCCGTCTGTCACCAGGCTGTATCTCATGAACAGACAGACAGTTGAAATTTTCACAGATGATGTATTTCTATTGCCGCTATAACAACAAATACAAAAAAATTGAATAAAATAAATATTCAAGAGGGCTCCCATACAACAAACGTGATTTTTTTGCCGTTTTTATAGTTAATGGTACGGAACCCTTCGTGCGCGAGTTTGACTCGCACTTCCATTACGGGATAATTTTCATACAGTGGGAGTTTTTATAATCGGTCCATATTTGACGACCAACATAGGTAGGACATAAAAAAACATAAAGCCGAACATAGAGGCTCATCCGTTTTTGATTTTTTAAGTCTGTTAAAAATACTAATTTGAATGCGAAATAAGATGCGTACTTAACTGGAAGCTGGTATTTTAAGTAGGTAACAGTTTTACTTTGAAATGCAAACCTGGTTTATTATTATTTTCATTTAATGTCAATGTTTCCATTTTCTTGATTCCCTTGATTTCTTCAGCCCGGTCCAGAGCTTGAGCAGCTATGCTCTTTATATTCGCTTGTATTTCTGGGTCAGTCACTTTCTGTAACAAAATAAGCTTACAGTACCTGACTGATATCAGAATATTATATTTCTAGTACTGTTGTTCCTTGACAGATAACAATAATGCTGGATAGTTCATACACCTCATTATGTGGAACAAGCTAAGCAGAGCTTGTGTTTTGGGTACTAGATAACTGATATTCATAATATATTAAATAATGTAGTATGAATGTTAGTAAAATTGGCCTTGACTATAGCAAAATGCTTGTCGTTAAGGTGGTACACCAGGCATGAAGGAAAATCTGGTTTTTACTATTTTCTAGGTTCTACAAGAAATTTGGATAGCAGATAAGAAATTTTTTGAGTCTATAGACTTGTTAGATTGATCGAAAAAAAAATTAATGTTAAAATTATGGCAAATCTCGTCTCGTAATACTCAAGGATCAGGTCAAGGATAACTTTCAAGTAGAAAATTTACCAATTTCATAGTTGAAGGTAATAAAATGGCTGATTTGGCTCTTCTGACGTGATCTCAATACTTGTTGCGGAAGTATTACGAGACGAGACTGGTATAATTTTAACATTCATGTTTTTGTTTGGATTGCATCGCTTTTTGAATGTCAGTACTTACTGAGACAGAAAGCTTATCAAGACTTTTCTTTTACCGCTGAACCCTAAAATTCATAATTTTAGAATTCCACTATTTTTTTTATAAGAATGTGAAGTATTTCTAATTTCAAGACTAAGTATGCTAGAAGTTAAAACAAGGAACTAACTTTAGGGTTCTTTTTTCGACGACGTAACTCAAAAAATCACGATTTTGGAATTTCTCCATTACTTTCTGCTTAATTAGAATCAGTATTAAAAATTTCAAGTCTGTAAGTATGCTAGAACTTAAATCAATAAACTTTAGGGTTTTTTTTTTCGACGACGGAACCCTAAAAATCATGATTTCAGAATTTATCCTTTATTTTGGCTATGATAAAATAAATAAATAATGCTTGGACAATTAACAAAGCACTATCTAGCCCTAAGCTAAGCAGAGCTTGTATTATGGGTACTAGATAACTGATATACATAATATAATACAATACATAGATAGACATTTTTATTATACATAGAAAACGTCCAGAGCACCCTGAACACATGTCTGCAGATCATGCACACATTTATCCCGAGGCGGGAATCGAACCTGCAACCTCCTGAGTCCCAGGCAGACCTTCACCCACCGTGCCACAGAGGTTGTCGTAGACTTGAACTCTATCTACATAATATTCCAAATTTGGCATTGCTAGAACATTTATATGATTGGTCAGTGATTGAGTGAGAGTGTGATTGGGAGTGGGGGATATTTCCTAAACTAAATTGATTAGAAACTTGTAATTTTAGGAGTCAATTAAATATGTGAAGAAGGTACCTAAAATCATTTCCAGGTCCTAGGTTTTATTTGTAACAAAGATATACCTAAAAGTGCACCAAGATGGTTTGAGAAAAGGGTCCTGGAGGCAGCCGTCTACTTGACTTGGCAGGGTAGTGGCCCCTGATTCAATACAACAATTGGTTTTAAGTCTTGTTTTAGCATGGGTTTATAGCAAATTGCTTACAATGGTTCCAACACTATTATTATCAACTACTTTAAATTGTAGAAAGAAAAGATTTGACGATTAAATGTTGATAGCAAGGGACTTACAGCAGCTACCGCCATTTCCACTGCGTGAGTATAGAGTTGCAATGCAGGCCCTTTCAGACCAGCCTCATCTGCATCCAACGCTTGTTGCATTAAAAAGTAGCATTGCTGCATTGTGCGCTCACTTTCTGCTTGTTTAGCTTTGTCTGAAAATTTATGACAGTTTTTAATTACATGATTCCTGATATTGATAAGAGGAACAGAACCTTTGAGGACAGCTTAATTAATCAAGAAACAATATTTATCAGGAATCTTAACTTTGAAAAATTTACACACAGTGTGAAGTAATCACTTATAAACAAGTAAATAGGTAAGTTTATGGTATGTAAGTAGATGCGGCAGATTTGTACGCATTGTGATCCAAGAAAGGAGCAAGCTATGACTCATCGTTTCTCGATAGTAAATCCATTAAAATCAAGGCCGTGCATCACAAACCTTTTTGTTCCTGTAATGTGGTAGCCCTCTCAAGGTACTCCTGAACTTTATTCCTGAGCTCAACATGATTTTCTGGGGGTAGTCGGTCCCGGATCCGATCCAGCAATCTAGCAGCGGTTCTGTAGCATTCAACTGCCTTATCCACCTGTCCAGTCCGATCAAATTGAACCGCCAAGGTAGCTGCTTCAGTGGCATTTTCAAAATCACTCATTTTATAGAGAAAAACTGTAGTACAAAATCATAACAAAACAATAAACTACGATACAATATTTTAATAACTTTTCCTCTTCTTCTTCTTTGATTCGTGACTATTGTATTTATTGGCTTGATATTGCTAACTGGCGCACATGCATGCATGGCTCGCTGCTCAATATTATCACGATATCATGGTTATTATTGATAGTTTGGGAGTAAATTTATTGGTATATATTTTAAATATTTGATCAGCCGGATAAATCAGCTATTTGGGCTGCAACAGCAATACTTGGCCTGCAATTTAATTATTTTTAGTCTCAAAATAAATAGCTGAATGATCGGCAAAATAAATGTTATGGGCCAGAATTAATGAAACGAGCAGCAGGTTTGTACAATGTATTTCTCTCAGGAGTAATGTGATAAAAAGACTGTGACTGAAAGGGTGTATAGTTTAAGTATAATTGCACTCAGTCACTTGTTAACACTCCCACCCCCGCGAAGTGGGCGGGGGGTTCGTGGCGACTCTGTGAATGGGTGTGTATATGTATAATTGCACCCATAGTCATGTGTTAACACACAACAAATACACCAACCACAATGTCACCTAAATTTCATTAAACTATTCGAATCACGTTTTGCTGCTGCCTCACTAATTTAGTGCTGCACAAAAATTTAATTTACTAGGATAGGTATAAATTTTTAGGCTGCCCAATGTCACATTACTTGCTGACCAATTTACCTAGTCATTTCTGCCGACCACTAGATGCAGCTCAATTCATTTTTTCTGCTTGCCAAATCAATTTTTCGGTTGACCGCCTTTATCTGCTGACCGTTTAAATGATACCCCTATGGAATGTTCTTTATTGACTCCACCTTTAAGCGAGCAATCAAAGTGTCAATAGTAAAAAAAAACAGAAAATTTTCATTAAAATTCATGTCTCCTTATTTCAGTGTTAGACATGCAGGGAAAACTTGCCAAGGTGTATTTTATTACAGTGTGTTGCTACGATAGACGATTAACACACTACCTACACTTTATCGGTTCGTAACAGTTTTAGTGAAAATCTAGCTAATAATTTTTGACACAAATTTTCATCGATATTTGATGAAAATGAGGGTCAAACACTAGGGTGCGTTCACAACCTACATCCGAGCTCGGAGTGCCACTAGGTCGCTCATGCATGACATAGTTGCACTCCGAGCGCAAGGTAAAACGCTTGGTTGCTGTAATCTAATGCGTTCACTACCTCCGAGACGGTTGCAACTTTGTAACGATGATGTAATTTGATCGACGAAAAACATTTTCATTGACAGCTGTCATAGCTTATAATCAAATCAATCCAAAGGTCCGGGTGCGAGATGCTAAGTCAATCCTTGCGAAAGTGTTTGTTTGTTTGTCCTACCTTCACGCCCTAACTAAGCAACCAATTGACTTGATTTTTTACTTTTAGTTTCTTGAAATAATGGAGAGTAACATAGGCCACTTATTGTCTTGGTTGAACATCAAATTCCCATTGGAGATTTACGGGAATAATCCCCCCTAGAAATGTGAAATTTGTTTATTATTTTATATGTCGCGGGTGAAACCGCGGAGAACAGCTAATAGGTATGATAATGATAATGTCAATTTTGACGTTTGAGCAGCCCGACTCATTCCGTACCTTCGGACGAGTTAAAATTTACACTAAACAACCGCACACTAATCATCTGAACCACAGAACAGAAAAGTAAGTGGAAGTGCTAAGTGGGCGTGGCACGCGTGTCACAATTAAGCGTAGTTACGCTTAACTGATCTCAGTCGTGTTCTAACATCGCTTTGAATTGCTTGTCTCGCGACAAATTCATTTTTCCGAAGCTATGCCGTATTCTGGCCGTATTGTTCCATTTTGGAATGTAAAAATGATAGTAGGCGAAAAAATCTTAAAACCGGAGGTGTTTCATACCATCGGCAAGCAGGATTTTAATTGTTTTCTCCTAAAGTTTCAATTTATTTCAATTTACAAATAATTTATTACAACGGTTAGTCAAAATCAACCTTAAGCAATTATGATAAAGTTGATTTTGGATTGTGTCTATTCACTTCGTTCTCGAAAGTTCTTCGCTACTCGATTAGTGATGTAGTCAAGCCAATCGGCTGTTGATTTTATCGATTAATATCGATACAAGAAAATAAATATTTTAATGTGATTTTAATGTGCAATCGATTATTTACTTAGCAAAAAACATTCTTTATTAGAAAAGAAAACTACAATAAATTAATAAAACCAACTAAAAACTAGTCTTTACAATTGCAACAATTGAGCTAACTGTTGTAGCAGACTGTTGTAAAGAATCTACAAGAATGATTGGTTTATTTAGTAGTAGCTTCTGCCCGCGGCTTCGCACGCCTTTTGTTGGGATAAAAGTGTGTTACTCTCCATTCTTTCAATTAACTCTATGCCAAAAATAAAGGCGATTGGTTACTAAGTTAGGGTGTGAAGAAAGGACAAACTTTCGAATTTATAACATAAGTTAGGATTTACAAACCAAGGAGAAGTAGTTCAATGTGCTTTATACAGGGTGGAAAGAATCTATGGGCCCTGGAGGGGAACTACCTTAAATCCTTTAGCTAGCTCATTTAACTGAAAGGACCCTTTATTTTTAAAAAGAAACATAATTGCATTCAAAGATTTTCTAAAAATTCCTTGTATCACCTGGGAACCAACCAACTAAAAATTAAAAAATAAACCCTCGCTATTTTATTATGCGAATCAGTAGGATTATTGTTCAGGATAAAAATTGTCAAATAAACATTGGACCTTTCACTCATCTGTTGTATAGGATACCCATGAAATCGAATATTTATTACATATTCTTTATTAACAATACCTAGTATTGTTCACTTGTAACAAGTAAATAACACGTTATAATTTTCTTATCTCTAACATCCAAAGACATCGTATGATGAAGAGGCTTGCTAATGTTATTAATTGGAAGGTACCTTGTTGCACACTTCGATAAGAAAATCGTTAAATGGTAATAATAAACCTATGCACAATTCCTTGTTACATGAGGCGTTCTGACAAAAACTTTAAAAACGGAGTGTGTTTTTTATCAACTTGCGGCAACAAATTTGAATTTCGAACGATAACTTTCATCATTTTTAGGGTTCCGTACCCAAAGGGTAAAACGAGACCCTATAGCTAAAATTCCGCTGTCCGTCCGTCTGTTTGTCTATCCGTCTGTCACCAGGCTGTATCCGTAACCGTGATAGTAAAGAAAAAAGTAGCCTATGTTTGATTCCAAGATTAAAATTACCTGTATGCAAAATTTCAGACCGATCCGTTCAGTGGTTTTGGCATGAAGAGGTAACAAACATCCATCCATCCATACATCCAGACATCCGTCCAAACTTTCGCATTTATAATATTAGTGTGATAGTGTGATTTTTCACTGGTCAACATCTGTCTACTTAAAAAAATGTTTCATATTTTGTGTTTGTTTCTATTGTTGATAAAATAAAATGAATATTAGTTTTCACTTTTTTTTTTACTTATAAGACATTATTTCTTTTTATCCTGAACAATAATCCTACTGATTCACATAGTAAAATAGCAAGGGTTCATTTTTTTAATTTTTAGTTGGTTCGATTCCCAGGTGAGACAAGGAATTTTTAGAAAATCTTTGAATGCAATTATGTTTCTTTTTAAAAATAAAGGAATGTTTCCTTTCAGTTAAATGAGCTAGCTAAAGGATTTAAGGTAGTTCCCCTCCAGGGCCCATAGATTCTTTCCACCCTGTATATTCACGATGGCTCGGAATGAAACCGAGGCATGGAATCGAAAACAGATACGCACGAAATTCAAATATTACGCGCGAAATCAGAAAAAGAAGTTTTCCATAAAAAGTAAAAAAAATCTATGTTTTGACAAATTTAGATTTATAGCTTCTATTTGAGCAATTATTATTAAAGGAGTTTTACTACTAAAAATCAACATAAATTACCTGTTGCTCCATTAATTTTCTTTATTGTAATATGGGTTCATAGAAATATATGTCTACGACTTCTTTTCTGGTAGTTTAATTCCTTGCAGACCGCAGAAAATTTAAAAAACCGATAAAATATTTGAATTTCGCGCGTAATATTTGAATTTCGCGCGTATGTCTTCTCGATTCCGAGGCTCGGTTTCATTCGGAGCAATCGTGAATTGCCCTGCTGGTGCAGCCTTAATCGAGCAGCAGTAGATCTGCGAACTATCAATCGAATATCAATCTTATACCTAACGAAATTAGGTTTATAATAACTATCACGGAGAATACCGCCATCTATGGTCAAGTAGCGGAATTAACTCGTCAGGCGAATGTTTGGTGAGTATAGATCGTAAATACGTTCTGCTGCTAAAGTAAAATGAATCTTATTGAGTAGATTTCAAGGTATATTTCCAAATCTTTGACGTTGGCTAGTTTTGACTGAACTTGAAACTACCAATCAAACGAATTGTTTCTTTGTATTGTATTATATGATTAGGGGTTTATTTGTGTGAGTTTGGCGACATCGGTTCCCGTAGTAATTTTGTTGCATTGCACTTCCACTTACTTTTCTGTTCTGTGATCTGAACGATCTTCTTGATCGTTGGTGTTATGTCATTTTATTTGATTTTATTTTTATGTTAGTGTCAGTTTTTAGATGCTTGAAAAAAATCTGTCGGACGTGAAATTGTTCCTTATTTCTAAATAATTACGTTTTTCGTGTTTTACCCATGTTTGTATTCAAATTTAACGTAAACGAATAATTCTATAGATAATCAGTGCACTTGTTTAATTAAGTTTTTGACGAAGACAATAAGTGGAGACGGATCAATTCTGACACCGAGATGGCTTCAGAGATTTTATCGAATTCCGGGATACAAATCCGCGATAATTTGGTATGTAGATAATATATCTGTAAAATATTGCTGTTAAATTTAACTAGTATAGACTTGGTAAGGGTATATAAAATACCTTGCACAAATCTATTTGATTTGGCCTTCTTTAGTATTAGCAAAATAGTTGCACCAAATTCGGCACTATTTTTTGACCTTCGCACCGTCCAGCACTCGCTATTTTGAATAGATTGAGCAATATGTTATGAATGAATGAGGCTTGGTTATAATGCTTGCTACTCAATGTAATTTTGTTTATTTATTTTACATCAATTTTATTATTTTATTCTATTTGGCTGCACAGTTCTGTTTAGAGAAAGGATCCCAAATCATGAGTCATGACACAAAGGTATTCACCAATTTGCTTCCCTATTTACTAAGGTTAATTATGTACGTGTAGACTTGGAATGGGCAAAAATTTCCAGCTGGTTATAGGCTAGCCACTCTCATGAAGTTCAATCACCTACAGTTAAAAACTAAATTTGAACTTAGTTTATCAAAATACTGCCTCCTCTGCTACCAAAATTTTTACTTTATTCACCAAAACCATTTTACATCTTGGTACCAAATTCTATGTTAGTAAAAATGTCTGTGTTGCGATGTGCAAGAAGTATTATGTAGATGCAAGATTAGTATAGAGATGGGGTGTTGTGTTTGTGGACTGTACCAATTTATCAAATTCTGATTTTCTATAAAAAAATTACACCTATGACTGAGATTGTGTGCCATGTTAAAGTCATAAAAAACTCCTCTTTTACAAGGTTTTACAAGCTTGCTCTGGCATATAGGTTGTTAAAAGTTATGTGCTAACAGCAATAAAACCAAGTACATGTTATAGTGCACTACACTGTTGCCTTATTTACGAGGACATATACTACCTATTTACAAAAACTATTCAAGTCCAAAGGAAAATACTTAAAATGATTTACCTTCGTTCTTATACAATACAGTAGGTAAACATATGGTGTCTATTCCCAAGTCTTATTATCTAGGTAGGCTATTATTAACCTAGTATTAAAAAAACAAGTTTATTATCTAGGTAGGCTATTATTAACCTATTATTAAAAAAACAAGTTTATACAGTGGCGTTCACAAGTAGGTATAGTACCCGCAAATCTTTATGTATTTTTTGGTAGTGGCTGCACAGTAGCGTATTTTAAAGTTCCAAAAGGATGTGGTCACCCTAATACTGCGCAGTTTTCGCATTCGAGGCTATGTTCACAAAATTCATAAAGATGTATCATTTTTTAGAAGTCTCATAGGTTCTAAAAATTACAGGAACTGTAAGTGGGGTACAAAATACACTGTAACAACGTGAATTTTAGGTTGAGTGTGGGCAGTTTGTGTACAAAGATTTCTCATCAAATTCGGCTGGTGTATGTGTACCATTAGGTACTTCATTGACTAGTATAATTCAATGTAATTAAGAAATAACTATTTAAATATATGCACCTGGTCAAACGAATGAATGACGACTACTTTATTGTTCTACATGCCTTAAAACCTATCTTATCTGGGGCCATGGTAGTGTATTGGCCCTGCTGAGTCGAGTCGACGGCCGCCACCGGGAACCCTTTTCTCGAACCATCTCGAGGTACTTTTAATGTAAGTATCCCGATCTTTGTTACAAATAAAACCTAGGACTTCATTTTTTTATTAAATATTAAATAAAAAGTATTGAGATCACGAGAAGAGCCAAGTTAGCCATTTTAATGAAGTTGGCTATTACCTTCAACTGTGAAATTGGCAAATTACCTACTACTCTTCAAGTAGTCAAGGATAACTTTCAAGCTGGTAATTTGTCAACTTCATTAAAATGGCTGACTTGGCTCTTCTCGTGATCTCAATACTTTTTACGGCGAGAGTATTACGAGACGAGACTTGGCATAGCTTTAACATTAATGTTTTTGTCTGGATTCTCTATTTTCAAATACAAATTTGTTATAATGTCAGAACAATATTGTTGAAATTTGGGGTTTGCCTTGTCGCCTTGGCTTCATAAACACGGACAGCTGATGGAAGCCTATCTAAGGAATCCAATCCCGCACCAATTTTGCGGGACTAACACATACGCGATTTGCGAGACTGAAAACAATATGAAAATAGAAGAAAAATGTACACAGACATCCTTCTGGATACCTACATAGATTTTTCGTCTCGGCCTCATTAACAATAAACCACATCCTTTCTTTTCCTTGGAACTTAAGGAATTTGACCGCCTATCTATAGGTTTTTTTGCCTTTGGCCTCGCTCTCGGCAGGAATGGGCTATAGCTATTATAGCACTTTGGTGCATATAAATACAAATTACTGATAAGTTGACGGAATCTAAACATCGTTTATTTAAAAAAAAATATGTATATAAATTTGAGCAGTAAAATCACTTGTTAAATGAACTTGTTAAATTGTAAGTTAAGCTACGTCAGGAGATACGTAAAGCCACTTAGTGCTGCTCGCAATCATTTTATTGTGTTTCTCGGCGTTTAAATTACAAATAATATCATTATATAAATACAGCATAATGGGTCAAACACCGGGGAGCGGGCAGCAGTGTCTCTTGTAATAGATCTACCACCGAACTGCGAACCACAACCCGCATGCCCAGCGTGGGGATTATGGGTACCTACTACCCGTTGCCTGGCATATAAGCACAACGCGAAGCTAAATTCGGTTACACAAAAAAATAAACAAAGCTAACATTAATTTATTGAATAAATAGTTTAATGGGAAAATTTATTTTATTTCATTTTTATTTATTTTAAAATGTAATCCGATAAATTACGATTTTAAAGTACAATATTCCTACCTAGTTAAAAAAGAGGAAAAAGTAAGATTTTGTTTCGTCCCGTAAAACCCGCCAGTTTTTTGGATTGGATGGAGATTGGATTCCCTATAATATGTATTGTTTGTTTCCCCACTGTAGCTATTAGACTAATTTATATGTGATTACCTTCTGCCTGCGGCTTTGCACGCCTTCTTTCGGGATATGTTTATATGTTAATCCAAGCTTAGAACTAAGTACCTCTATGCAAAATTTCACCTTGTTCCGTTCAGTAGTTCTGGAGTGAGTGAATGGTAACCAACAAACATCCAAAGTGCCTCATTTATTGAATGAGTGTGATGGTCGGCTCCTTTGTTACCTACTTATTTATACGCAAGATTTGGAACTACCAGAATAAATGTAGAATCGTCGTCCTACATAATCAGTACTAGCTAGACTTGTCTCTTAACCTGCCCTGACCCCTTATTTGAGACTATTTTAAGACAACCAAATTCGATAACAAAATGAAACTTATGAATATACCTAAAGATAACTCTCAATAGCCCCAGTATGTTAATTTAACACTATAATGCAATTTAGTTTGCATACATAATAGGATAAGAAATAGCTATCGTTGTACCGTTTTGGTTTATCTAAAAACATAATCATCATTAAATGAGAGCGAAATTAACTCATTTCAATTCATTTTAAAGCGATTTTATTACTTTTGCTCTCATCTGATGATTTTGTTTTTTGATAAACGAAAACGGTGCAAAGTGCAAACAGATATTTCTTATCCGATTATGTATGCAAAGTTTCAATAAAATCGGGGACTAAGTTTCCAAAATCGGAAAGTACGTTTGTATGGGGGCATAGATTCGCGTCCACCTTAAGAGGGCGCCCAATGGGATTTTATTTATTAATTCAAAAAAGAAAAATCTTAACGGTACTCAAATAAAATTAATATTTTATTTATATTCTGGCTATGTACTTAATTCGTAAAAAATTATGTGATGTTGTCGCTGATAATTTATATCATTTCAATTAAAACTGTTTTGTATACGAATTTAGCTATTTTTTTTGATATAGTATCTTTCCAATATGTTTTCAGAAAAACTAGTATATTTTCATAATTTATATTGGATTACTCGCCTTCTACAGATTTTTCCCTACCTATGTTATTTTTTTATCTGAACAATTACGTCCGTTACCATACCTAGTGTTCACATTTAGCTTGATTTTGGCTCTTTGTTTCTTCCCCAGGTAACCACAGCAGTGAAGTTCTTAAACAACCCGAACGTACAACGATGTACGCTAGAGAGCAAAGAGCGCTTCCTTCGAAGCAAAGGCCTCACAGACCCGGAGATCCAGAAAGCTCTAGAAAAGACTGCGGAGATGCTAGACCTACCTTCCATGGCGTCAGACCTCATGATGTCCCAAGCGAGACGGAATCTATTGAGAGACCACGTTGTACCTTTGCTAGTGTATGGAGGAATCGCCTTTGGATGTTACTGGTTTTATAAGGTGAACTTTAAACGTGTGATATCTAATCAAAATTATACAGTGATTACTATCTGTCCTGAAAAAAAATGTACTGTGGGCAAACGAAGTGCGCATGTAGTAGATATCTACGTCCTCTGAAGAGGAGCGCGAGCACGAATATTAATCAGGATATCGATCCTGATTGAGATTCGTGCTCGCGCTAGCACCGGTTTTGTTTCTGGTGTCGATAATGACATTCTGCTGAAGGTTTCAGGCAGATGCTGTATCGCTTGTTATGAGGGCCATATGCCCTGCAGTTGATTGGCATAATAGGCTTTACACAATTAGCATCACCATTAATGATGTTAGTGTAATGTAAAGAAATCAACGCTTTTCAAGATTGCGGTTTGCTTAACAAACCTTTCTTATCGACTTATGCAGCAACAAACGTGTAAAGTTACGCGGTAGTGACTGAAAGTCCGATAATCAATGTATGTGCTTATGATATGTAAAATTTTTCATGTCAATTTTGACACTAAACTTTTTGCATTACAATGTATATTTTGGGCTTTTAATCCGACACTAGTCATGGCTGGATACTGTACTCCACTATATAGTGTCTGACTGTCCACCATATAGTGACCGCACTATGCCCGTCTTTCGGGGAGGCCTACCTATATGTCTAGCAGTGGTCCTCTTTTGTGTCAGATGACAATAGACTACCTACACTGGACTTCGAACTGAGTTATTTTATCGGCGAAGCCATCAACCAAACTTGCACAGTCATTGGTGCCTTGGTGCGTTTTTTTAACTGGAGCAATTTCATGCTTCGTCGCTGACTTGTAATAGTTGCTATTGTCATGCTATTTAGATCGGCCCATCCAGCCCACTTTAGCAAGATTGGTTCAGACGACAAAGATCGTATTACAAACAATTTTATAAATTCATCGTCTTAATCTGAACTAAACAGTTTCCTTCAATTTCCGCTGTTTATATCTTATGATACTCGTTGATAAGCATTGTTCAATCAATTATATCTGTTTTCTGAAGCACCTGCATTGTTTCGAATTGTTCAGGAAGCACTACTGTTGATAAAGGTCATAGGAACGGTAACTAACCTATCGGGTCCATTGACCGACCGCGCGAGTGCGTGTGCGTCCTAAATCCTAATCTAACTAACCCGCCGGTAAATGCTGCACTTACAATCAAAAATAGCGGAAGTCGCAAATTCCTTTAATGAAAGTTATTTGATTTAAAGAGAAAGACGTTTGTTTTGGTTTTTTTTTTCAAATTAATAATGCTGGACAATTCACACAGCATCATCTAGTCCCAAACTAAGCAGAACTGTTATGGGTATTAATCGTACTAGTTAACTGGAACCCGGAACAATTATCTGCTGATCGTAGAAACATTTGTCCCGAGGCGGGAATCGAACCCGTAACCTATATAACCTGCGTCGCAGGTAGACCTTAGACGTAGACGAAAACGCGGACAGAAGCTATTAAATGATAACAAGTTAACAACTAATCAAAAGCCTCGACAATACAGTGAAACTAACAGGCGGCGGCGGCGTGACATTGACTTGAAACCATAGATTTAAATCGTTAGATGTGCCCTTTGGTGCGCTTACCCCGCCGTCCTTGTTGCCTACGCGAAGTGAGATAGCTCGCTCACTTGAAATCAGTGTGCATCTAAACAGAGAGTAAGCCGAACGTGTGACCTTTGCCAATTTTTGTTGAAAACTGTCTCAAAATGCCATCGTGTGCATTTCGCAAGTGCAACAACAATTCTAAAAATACAAATAAAGCCAAAGGTGTAAAATTTCGCTCGTAAGTATTGATATTTAATTAAATAACTAAATATTTTTCCTTCCACTGTCTAAAATAACAAATTTTAAAATGGCGAGCGACGAAAGAGATAGAAAGGTTCGGAACTAATGTGGGAGAAAAAGAGATGACACTATTTTGTCGGTAGGTTCTCACAAAACAACCGAGAAACGTTCGGTCGGTAGGGTCAGCAGACTCAATGGACCATAAGGGGGCATCCGTTAATTACGAGAGGCGTTTGGGGGGGCAGTTTCTACTAAAGGTTCTAGGTTTCGTGTCGGCGCGTGATTCAATTTTGGAAAAGAAAATCATTAACCATTTGCGGCGAATTACTTTTTCGTTAGATTTATTCCTTAAGAACGCAGAAATATTACTACCACAAATAAATTTGAATCTCGCTTCAACACGAACCGAACAATCTTAGTATTTTACCAACGAACTCCTCCGTTGGTTGTCCGTAGGTAGTCAGGTAAAAATCTAACAACGGTAATAACGGTAATGCGGTTGGCACCACAAACCACAGACAAATTTGAATCTCAGGCCAACACGAAACGAAAAATCTTTCTTTCATTAACATTACATTAAATTACGATTTGGAAAATCTGACGTGAGATTAAGGGAGGGGGGGGTCGAAAAATTGCCATAATGAACTCACGTAATTTATGGATGGATCTGATCGATGATTAAGCTTTTACAGGTTAATTACTTTGAGAAACCTAGGTGGCATGCTTTTTCCCACACAAAATGTATACGAATTATGTTTTAAAACAGTTATTTTTGAAATTACACAAAAAACTAAAAGGCAATCACTATAAATAATGTAATGAAAATGAGTATAAAGTTTTTCAAACGAAAATATTGAAATTGTTCATTGAATCGAAGGTTTTTAATAATTTAAACGACCATTCTCTAGAGTAACCAGCAACTTGGAACCATAAAATTCTATTATTAAAGTCAGTCATTAAATACTACGCCGAAATACATAAAAATATAAATATTAAAATAACAAACAGGCAAAGGTATAATAAACAGATATTGTTTCAAGGAAAATAAAAAAAAAACTTTGTAAATCATTGTTTTATTATTACTTACCGACCTTACCGCGTCTCTACGTTTGCAGTCTATACACCGGCCAAACTCGGTATAGAATGTTTGTAAATAATCCACCCATACATAACCTAAAATCCTGTTTTCGCGTCTTTTTATATGGAACTAGCTGCTGCCCCCGGCTTTGCACGCGCTTTTTAAGTAGCCTATGTATGTCCGTCTCCAGAATATGTACCTATGTATTTACATAACTTGTCGATTTGTGTTCATTTCTTTAAAAAATTTTGCTTACAATTGTAAAAATTAAAATTTAATAGTTGAAATTGACGCCAAGCAAGTGAGTTTTAGTTCATTTGCGTCCTGATTTCTTTATAAACATTCTACATCGACTTTGGCTGGTGTATAGGTAACTATTTTGTAATCTGATGAATTTGCAGACCGTACAAAAGAGTGCAGTCTGTGTAAGACTGCACACTTTTCACGCATTGGCATATTTTCGATTTCAGGGCACAATAGAACCTTTATTTTATATAGAAAGTGTGTGCAATTTGATTGCACATTAAATGGTTATAATAATAATTAGGTTTATTGGCAATAAAACTTTTTTTAACTACTCATTAGGTAGTGTGCGTGCGTCGCACGCACGCAAATGATTTACGCACACATTTAGATATTTTCGATTTCAGGGCAGATAGGTCATTTATTTTTTCACAGAAGTTTGTGCAATGTAATTGCACAAACAATGTTAATAATAACAATTAGATTTAATGACAAAAACACTAAATTTGAACTACTCATTATAGTAGTGTGCGTGCGTAGGCATTGGTTAACGCACACATTCAAAGACAATGCCACAGTTTTTTGGTCCGAGGGCGCATCTAACGATTTAAATCTATGCTTGAAACATGTTCTCCTACCTATACATGTTTTTAATCCAATCAAACAGATTACCGCCCAGAGTAGGTACTGCAAGCAAAGCAAATTCAAGGTTCATTCTCGTCAAATTCTGACGAATACAGTCATGCGTGTAACATTTTATTAGTGCGTCTCTGTTTAAACAGATCCTCATCAATAATCATGTAAATGAAGGCGATGCCTCCTCAAGGCCTGATCTAGTTAAGACGTTGCATTGACCGCGATCCGCAGTAAATAGCTCGCTTCGCTATGCTGCATCGAATAGTGACACGACTCGGCCAAAGTCAGCTCCAAGCTCAAATAAAGATGGTCACTCACTCACAAATCTATCACCTACTTATCCCGTTAGCACTTAGGTAGGTACTGTTGTACATTTGTTTTTGTACGATCTGCAGACATTTGTTCAGGGTGTTCTGTTCGTTTTCTTTGTATAATAAAAAAATACTAGCTGCTGCCCACGGCTTCGTTCGCGCTTTTCAAGTAGCCTATGTCCGTCTCCGGGGTGACATTTATTTCCCTGTATAATTTCATTAAGATCAGCTCAGCCGTTCATCCGTTTAGGCGTGAAAAGGTAACAGACAGACCAGACAGAGTTAGTTAGGGTTTCGTGGCTTAGTTGGTTAGAGCACACCCGTACGGAGGGTGGGGCGCGGGTTCGAGTACCGCCGAAATCGAAAATATTTGGGAACTTATTTCATGTCTTAGAGCTAGTTATTTTCGAATTTATAATAGGTATAGTATAGATATACATATGTATGTATTATATTATGTCAATCAGTTACCTATGTAGTAGGTACCCATAACAGATCTGTTTAAACAGAGACGCACTAAAATGAAAATGTTACACGCATAACTGTATTGACTGACTCCACTTGATGGCGTCGGCATAAAATGTAGTCATCATTAGAAAATATGACTTAATTCGGCTACAATTAGTGTCATACGGTCTTCCCCCTCGTCCGATCATACCCCGATATACCCTATTATGGTTGATAAAGGCCCTACTTGGCCCACAATGATATTAATTTTCCTTACTTGTTTTTCTTACAGAACTGCATCCGACAACTCTTATTCATAGAGCAGCCGAAGCGTAAAACCACATCAGAATGTATCGACGAGCTCCGGAAGTCACTGGACGTGTTAAACGCCAATGTGACGTCACTGCGCGGCGAGATGCAGACCGCCAGTCAGCAGACCGCGGCGCGCGCGCAGATCGGAGACTTGCAAGCTGATATAGCGTCCGTCAAAGCTATGTTACTCAATAGGTGAGATATATCATCCATTTAGAAATCTACTTTTGCACAGTCAATTATTTCATTCATTCACACAATCCGTAAGTATTCAATCACCACTTGTTGCATTGAAGAGTTTCTAGCCTTGAATTGAGACCCGTCTCGGGTCTCGGGTGTTCTACCTGTAGACCGTTACACGTGACGCGACGTCACCCAATGGGTATATGCAATTATGCATGTGAGTTCAGAAAAGCTGAATATATTTATTTTTATTCTCTATTGATATAGAAATATAATATATATATATATATTTGAAAAAATAATAGAACTAGATTAAAACTAATATTTACAATTAAAACAATTGAGCCAACTGCAGACTGAACTTATTTTTTGAGGTTTTTATATTTATTTTTAAGACTCAATCGCAAAATTTCTAATCCAGACGTCACCGTTCACCGTATTGTTATGAAGCATTAGCGGGATACCTTTTTTGAAACAAAGAAAGAATGAATATTATTTATTAGACACAACACACAAGAAACAGACATGATGGTTTTTATCATCTATTTGTTTCTAATATTATTCTGATTGAAGGAACAGATGCACTTTGAGTTGACAAACTGAACGATGACGTCACAGAAAAGAGCAACACGCTTTTATCACCCGAAACCGAGTGCAGTAATATGTTTAGATATTATCCGTCATATTTTAAAATTTTCGGGTTGTCAATTTTTTTTTCAGTGTTGAAATAACATAAAAATAAAATTACAATAAGCTAGTACACGTACCAATTATGGCAAAAAAAAAAACAATATTATCAGAGGCAGCTAAATTGTTTAACAATTAGCCAAACAATATAAAGGAATGTGTTAATTTTGATGCCTTTAAAAATAAACTTAAATTGCAGGTACTTACTTTGTGACAATACACGAATAAAAATGCCTACCTATCTAACATTTAGTTACACCCACTTCTTAATTAACAATTATAATGTTAAGTTTTTATTGAACATTATTACATTATATTTAGTTATAGATAATATTTAGTTATCATTTAATTTTAGGTCCCAGAGGTAAGTTTACTTTAAATTTAAACACTATAAACCTAGAGTAATTTGTTTATCATGTGTCTCATTATAAGTGAACCATGTGTTTGTATGAGGATAAAGTTCTTTAAACCTAAATAAAATCTTTAAAAAATCTATGCATATACCCTGTTTAGTTGTTGACTGAAAACCTGCAACGGTATCGATCTAGGTCGATTACGACAATAGCTGAGGCTGGACCTGATTAGCCGCACACATAGGGAAAGACCATTATTTTTTATCCATACACAAGTACCTAGTGCTTTAAATTTGTTATTTTTCTCCATTATATTATTGTATTTCCCTTTTTCCTAATATGCAGTGTGTGTGCATAAATGCTAATGAATAAATAAATTAATAATGTTAATAAGCCTAGTTGAATAATGTAAAGCTTATCGTACAGGAACCAGTTCCCTTCCCTGAAAGCCCGCAGCGAGGCGCCGTCGATCCCCGCGTGGCAGCTCGGCCGCGCTGACGAGGAGCGTCCCCGTAGCCGCCGCTCCGAGTCGGGCGGGTCCAACTCTAGCGAGGGCGAGCACGCCACCAAGAACAGCGATAGCAGTCTCGAGATCATGTGAGTACCTATGCCAGCAGCTAAAACATTTAACCACTCAGATTGAGAGGCTGGGAGCGGGCTAGCAAAACTTATACCCTCAAGTATAATACTTCCTTAAGTATACTACTTTGGGATAAAAGCTATTATTAATAAGAATACCTGGCGGTTAAATACTATCCCAAAAATAAAATACTTAGAAAATAGATAAGTCAAACTAATTATATGTATGTTTGGTCTTTAAAAAGAGTTGGGTACAAAGATTTTTGACTTGGCCGCTACTTGACCTCGTGATCAAGTAACCGACCGAGGTCGTAATTTTTTGGGATAATATTAGAGTTTCTTTGAAGTTTCGCTAAGTGTGGGAAAGCATAAAAAAAGCAAAAACCATAAAACATCACCTTTTCTTCTTCTCTACGTCTACAGTTTCGTTGTGCATAGTTAAAAAATATTTTCAGAAATCTTGCCATCTTGAAAAAAAATAAGATCATGGACAAACCGAAGCGTCCTATGTCATCTTACATGCTGTTCCTGAACAGCGCCAGGGAATCGATCAAAGCAGAGCATCCTGGCTTGAAGATTACTGAAATTGCCAAGAAAGGTGGTGAATTATGGAGGTCAATGAAGGATAAGAGCGAATGGGAAAAGAAGGCCGCTGTAGCTAAGGAACAATACGCAAAGGACATGGAAGCATACTACGCGAATGGTGGCGGCGAAGATGAAGAAGAAAGCTAAATCAAAGTAGAAGGTAGAATCTGACGTTGGGAAGAGAATGTCGAGGAGAGCGAGTAATCTCTCCATCTGACAATGTTCATAATGAACAATAATTATACCAATAGCCATAGATCTAAGTAAAATTGGGGAGATATGGTACGTTCTCCCAGCGCTAACTCAACAAATGGCCTGTGTAGTGTTACAACTAAACGGAACGGACACGCTATTTCCAATCTTGTGCAGTATTCCTACAACAAAGATGAGATCGAAGTGCGATGAAGACAACAATGCGCTACCCATGCACGGTGACTCGCAACAAGACGTGTATTGCTATCTCTTTTACGCATGAATGTATCGTAGTTTTCTAGTCCTCGTCTGCAAATAAGGCAATAGAATAATTAGAAAATTTAAACTTTTGTTGTATGTACTTACGAGTGAAAAGTGATGCCTTGAGCTTTGTTCTGGAGCTATTTATACACCTAGTGAACGAACACGAAGGCTTTGTTGTAGTCTTTTGGCTAATAAATCACACGAAAGTAAACTTAATTGCACCTAATTTGAACCTTCTACTTTCGAGAAGCTGTACCTAATCTCCCCTTTTTTACTTTCGTCTAAGTATGGGCACCCAAAATGTATCTAAAGATAAAAAGTTTAAGCCCATATTTAAAAACATATTTTTGTGCTGCGTGGTAGCGGCGTTGGATTAATGTGCGCAGTTTTTTTTTTTAAAGATTTGTTGGCAACATCTTTTAAGATTTATTCAAAGAGATGGATATACCACGACGTTCAGCCATTGATCAGCGTTGTCTTCGTTCGGCGTCCATTCATCCAAAGAGTGGCCTAGGTATATAAACTTGAATGGCACCGTTTTGTATAGTTATACTGTATGTGCTTCATTCTAGAAACGGCCTGATTTAATGATCATGATGACATACACCGGGTTATCGTATATAATGCTAGTTCATCTTTGTTAAGTTCGCAGTGACTGTGGTAGGAGTCCAAAACTCCGTGTGCACAATTGCTACCACATTGCAGATAGGTACCGCTTAACCACACCAATCATAGTCCCGTTTCAAACCTAAATTAGTACGTAACAAAACGAACGACCTCTGAATGAAATCGTAGACACTGGAGTTTTACACGAGTGAGTTTTTCTCGTACTTCATTCTTCATAATAGGGATGATGACAGCAAAAATTGCCAAAATTATTAATTGTATTATTCACCGAATTACATCTGAGCCATAGATTAAAAAAGGAGTATATTATATATTTTTTTGGATCGAGAATAATAAAATTATTGTTCTGATAAAATAAAACTATGAAATTCAGCAATCCGCCATGACACGTTGAACGCGCCAATCAGAGACTACTGACGTCATAATTATGTAATTTTATCATGGCACTGAATAACCACATGAATAACTATGTCCCAAAGTCCGACTTCAATCAAATAGCTTTCTTTGTTTCTTGATAACTATTTCTAATTTGTTACTGTTATTTAATTGTAATTGTACCTATAGTTGAGTTAATAAAAAATATGATGGTCATGGTCATGTCATCCTAGGTATATCATCAGTTCGTTCGTGTTCATCTTCGTGCATCGATGACATCATTCATAGGCAGACCCCCACTTAGTACCTACTTATTGTAGCGTTTTAGAGCGAAATTGGAATTGCAATTTTAAAAGGTCAGTTTTTCCTTCAATATATACTTTATTTTTGCAGAAATATGACTTATTTTGTATTCAGTCCATGTCTAAAAACATCTCGGAGTAATATATCTCAAAATCAGTCATCATGTCTGTTATTATTATTATTCTTTATTTATTCCTTTAGAAAAGTTTAACCAATATCGATCGATTTAAGAACCAAAAGTTGAGAAATTAAATTGTAAAACTATTAAAAACAACAAAGAAACTTGAAAAATTGCTTGGTAGAGTTACTGGCCACTTATCCAAACATATTTTGGTGATCGTTTTTGTTTTATGTTAGTAATTTCACCCATTTTGGGGATGGCAGGATTGCTCCATTCGTCCAGTCGTGGTGTTGCCATTAGGTCATTTACCAATTACCTCATCCAGAAACAAAAATGGTGTCCAACTAAATTTACTAACTGTAACTCTTTTCTCTTTTCAGCACGTGAAAAAGAACATTCGTCATAGCATACGTTAGGCTAGTGCTACACACCACCTGCATTGTGCGGACCTCGTGGAAAATCACAGTGGCACGTTTACCATGGACTTGTGGCACTTGAAGAAATACTCAATGAAACAATACGCGTAAAAATAAAAGGAATAAAAAGGCCTGTTCAGACCTATGCGGTATTCGCTACCCAGGCGGTAGCGTATAGTTTCACTCGAATTCGCTCGTCATCCCTTCGGGTTAGTCCGGGCATTATGTAGGTAGGTATGTATGGCATAACCACTCCGCTTTCGCTCTGGGTAGCGAGTACCGCGTAGCTCTAAATAGACTTTAAAATTACAGTAGACGCCAAAGATTGCCAACCTCGCGAACTTCCCAAAAACTTGGTTGTGGTTCTCAGCAATTGGTTTTGTATGTAACGTATTTATGGGTGGATGGCATCATACTAACATCAGTAAGCCTAAACTTTGCGGTAGGTGACAAAAAATTATAAGCGACTCGATTTGGTTCTTCACTAGCCTCTCTTACATGTAACCACAGATTATTGCTATCTATTGTTAATCTAATTACTGTAAAGTTAATGCTTAGGTAAGTGTTTGTACAAATTACAGACATAATTAAGTAGGTACCTATTATGAACTTTTTTTTCGTGTGTGATGGTAGAATAGTGGTTGTAGGTATTGCATTTGTAAATATCTTTAATATGATCGTCGTAACGTTTAGTTTTTGGTATACTTTCAGTTGTCTATGAACCGGCCGGTTCATCGGTTCAGGTTCACTTACATTATTTACAAAAATATCTTAACGACAAACGCACGTAGGAAAGAAAAAATAACTTAATCTAGTCTTTTATGGATATATGTATACCTATGTATTTTCTATGGGTGATTTAATAATATTTTCCGGGCTGTTTTTTTTACTAAGCCAAAAACTAAGTGTTATCTTCGACGTAATGTCTATGCTGTAATGTACCTAAACATTTAATTTAAAGTCATTAGTTTGTAATTTGTTATGATTTGTAAATTGGGTATTGTATTTTATGCAAATTATTGTTTTTAGAAATTACTTAGCCTTAAGACAACAATACCTAAGGTTTTGAAAAGACTTGGGTACATCTTTATCAGACCTAGAACTTTCATCTCGACTCCCAAATTTTCTTGGGTTCCTAGATATGGTCGAAATGGCTATTACAATAGTAGAAATTTGTACAAATTATTTTTATTTACATAGCTTTGCGAATCGTTTTATTTTCTTACCTGTATTATTGTAATTAACGTAGTTTAACTAACATACTGACTTCCTATCGATTGCTCAGTATAATATTATATGTGTCATTTTGTGAAAGACAGGTTGTATTTAATACAGCATTCCGAATGTGTTTGTAATGTTTGTAGGTACGTGATAATAAACCAATGATTATCAAAACTGACTATTTCTTAAACTACCTAACATGTAATGGCTTCAATTTACTGAATAGTTAAATCAAAACTTAGTAAATTCATATTCATGTCATTTCCTAATTATTTGTCCTAATTATAGATAAAAGTTTGTACACACTAATGTAGCTATCAAAACGAGCAGTTTCAGTAATATGTTTATTATAAAAATACATCACAAGGTATATAATATTGAGCTCAATAATTGAAGGTCCTGTATATAACGATAGAACACACTTTAACAAGTTTTAATTCCAATGAGATCAACAATACACACGAAGAAATAAACACAGAACTGACAGTTATCCACCCGTTAGAGACCATCCTCGGAACAATTATAGTTCCGAGAGACCATCCATACAAATCCATCCATTAACAGCCCCAATTAAATTTCAAACTAGGTAGGTTAGGTACATTAAAAACATACAGACGAATTGAGAACCTCCTTGTTAAAAAAGTTGTGCATTTATTTGGTCGTGCGTGGAAAATCCTTAACTTGCTATATATCTACCATTCTGTGTGAATGAATCATCTTTACAAAACAAACAGCCGAAAGTTCTTCGATCGTTTTACAAAGTCAGGCACCAGTCTCTCGCAAAACAAGTTAACAATTATCTTTTCAAGAGAAATAATTATATCATTTCAATTGAAACTAGACCTCCATATCCGAATTAATCAGTAAATACCTATATATCTTAGCCAAACTCCTTGTAAAATTTTATTAAACAAATCGCAACACATCTAAAACTCACTTGCTTGGCGTCGAGTTTCAATCATATCTTTATTCAAGGAATCAGGATCTCAAATCGACAAGTAATGTAAATTACGTATAAAAGGACGCGTCAACATTGTTTTTTTTCAGATTGGTTTGTTTACAAACATTCTACAAGGAGTGGCTAAGAAGGTATAAATAAAACACTTGTTCTGCAACGGGAATGAATAGTGCAGCAATCCTTCTTGTTACAATGCGTATTAAACAATAGGTCATCATACTGGCCTGGTGACATCTGATTAATAAGCAACAAAAGGTCAATGCCACTGTTTGGAGCTAAGAATCTTCATTCAAAGATGAGTCAATCACTATGAATGGCTAGAAATAATGTTTTGATACAAAATAGCCTCAATCTGATCATTAGCAGACGGCAAATCAAGCGGCTTCAAGGACCGCTGCCAACTCACTTCAAATACGGAATACATACAACAGATCTATAATTTTCGTAAGTTCAGAGTTGGCGTATGTCTAGCACCAGCTTTAGAAAGTACGTTAGAATAAAGCCCGTGCGTAGAGTAGGAAGAATCGTTGACGTCTCAAATAACTGCGTGACCGTCCGGATAATCCGCTCTTTGCCCGTGGGACCACAGTTCAGCTGCCCCCGTTGACCGGACCACTTTTTTTTACGACATTCCCGTTAACTTGTACCACGGATTATTTTTCTGTGGTCCCGTTAACTGGACCAGCTGAACGGGACCGCGGCAAGGAGTGATTAAATCATTTCATTTTGCATTCTGGTTGTTTCTACAGGGTTCGAGTTTGACAAAGTGTCATGACTTTTCTTCCTATTCCTCGTCCGGGCGTTCAAACATTTATGGCACAACAACAGTGTAAAGTTTTGGAAATTAAGTTTCGCATGAAGATGATCCATCTTAATTATCTTCTATCTTATTCCATTTTCTAATCATTTTCTTTTCCCGATAGAGCAATAGTCAATACAGTCATCAAAAACAATACAATACGATGAGTCATAAATAATTAATTGAATATAGACAACTAGCTGCTGCCGGCGGCTTCGCATGCGCTTCTCAAATAACCTATGTCTGTCTTCGGGATACCATTCACCTCCCTGCCAAATTTCATTAAGATCCGTTCAGCCGTTTAGGCGTGAAAAGGTAACAGACAGACAGAGTTACTTTCGAATTGTATAGATTTGTAGAAATACATTGTTGGTAAATAGTATTGCACCACAAAGGAAATATTACAAAGTAAGACTTTATAATACTAAGAAGATATCTTTTAAAACATAAATAAACTGTAAAATTTAACATTTAAACGTACTTAAATTAAAAGTAATAGATGTGCAAAAACTAGGAAAGATTCTTACAACGATAAATTACCACAAAAATATTTTGATCAATTTACATACGTTTTTTTTTATGTTCGCGCGATTAAAATACGCTAATCATGCCACAACACGAAGTTATCATGAACATTAAACACTAAATACGAATGGATAAATGCTAAAATAGACGTGACAATACAAACTTACTCATTCCTTTTCACGGAGAACTCGTGAACAAAACATGACTTTATTCCCTTTGAACATCCTCAGATTGAGTATCAGCGGGTATTCAGAATAATATCTACGTAACAACTATACTAAGACGCAAGTTTACGACGCAAACTGCTTTTACACCCCCATTCCTTGGTTTTTGTTCATTTTATGTTCGTTTGTCTTCGTACTTGCATTAGTGAAAATGGGCCTTATAACAATTTAACGCTTAAAAACGCAATGTCCAGTTAGCTAACCGCAGATTTTGTCACGTTTTAATACATTATACGTCCCTTCGCAAGTTTATGAACAGCTATTGAATTATCAGCAGATCGAAAACAACAACTGATGTTTACAGCAAAATTTTCTTCTCCGACGACACCTTATCGCATTTAACAACAACGTCATCCGGCTTTATGTTGATACTCATCATCTTCTTCGCGCGGGTCAAATCCTCGAGGAAGCAGCGGCCCTTTTCCGTCCGCATAATCTGCCGTTTCGGCAGCAAATTCTTCGATAGAAACGCTATTAGTTTCTGCCAATCTTTCAATAAGAAAAATACTTTATCGTGCTTCGTTTCCACAGGTACCTGACCGTTGGAATGTTCAAAGAAAACATTCAATATTTCTTTGGGGTTCCGGGAGGCTCTGCTAGCTCTGATAAAGGAGAGCAGTAGCACATCTACGTTCTTATGTGCTGTGATGATGGGTTTGTCGTAGATGCTGTACTGGTTATTCTCCTCTGTGGGTCCCACGATGTACATGACGTGGGAAGCGAGCCGGAAGGCCTCTTCTGCCCAGATATAAGGATCGCCGTGCGAGGTGGTGGATATATCTCCGTCATACAGGATGTCGAAGCCGTATTCTGTGCGCAGGTAGCTTACGAAGGAGACTACACATTCTGCGTGGACGCGGTTGGCAGGGGAGTAGATTACCAGGACTTTTGTCGGCTGAGGAATTTCGTTAGCTGCAACAGAGATGGGTACGTTTAATGTTTGTAAACTCATGCGTCCAAGATGAAATAAACAAGAGCACAGACGACGACGTTTCGGGTCAAAATTCAATTAGTGTCAAGTAAATAAATAACAGATATTTATGTACTCCGAGTTTATTTATTTTGGTGAGTGTTGTATGTAAGTTACCTCATCATCATCGTAACTGACAAAAGATGTCCACAGCTGTGTAATTATACGCAATATTGACATTTTAAAGCCCTTGGAATGGCCTTCGTAATTTAATATTGTATGGCGAAGACCATTAAAAGTGTTCTCTAAGCCATTGAAATGAAAGGCTTTCAAAAAGTAATTATGGGATGGGTAGTTTTAGCGTAATTCCACAGCTGGTCTGGCTGGACATAGGAATTGATACTACTATACATTGTATACTATTTCGGCCTCCTATCAGAGATTTCCACAACGAGCAGACTTAGGGCCGAATTCTACCAACCAATTGTTTTACTATGACAATGGTACTGTCGCGTCGTCCATTGATGAAAGAAACTATGAATATTGCGTGCATCAAGAATGGTTTCAACATTGACACTTTTGACACTTCTACATTGTCCCCATCAGTAGTTTACCTAAGTGATTGTGTAACACTAGCACCAGAACTCACGTATGAAATGAACCGCAACGCTACGTAGTACCCGAAGAGAGCCACTATGAGCCACTGCATCGCTATCTTAGGCAAAAAATATTCATTTGTTTCTCAAAAGATAGTATCAACGACTGTTCCTACCTTTTACCCGCATCGGTCCACATTATGTGGGGCCTGCCCGCACTGCGCCATCCGGTATGTGGTCGCTACTGTAGAGCCTTAAAACCCTAAGGCTGCCTTTCCAGCAGAGATGTGCTACGTAGCCAAGTATCCAGCCGTCCAATAGGGTCGGTTCTTTATCGCGTCATTTTTTTCAGCTATGAAAATGACGAGGTAATGGAGCGATCCTATTGGTCGGCTGGATGGAAACTTAGCAACGTAGCACATCTCTGGTAGAAAAGCAGCCAAAGGTCCATTGGTGTCAGTTGTTAATAATTTACCTGCTAGCTTGTAATCCTTGCACCAGTATTGGCGTACGAACCGCAGCGCTACGTAATACCCGAAGAGAGCCGCTACTATGAGCGCCGTCACGCTCGCGATGCAGATGTTCATGGTTTGAGACTCGCTACCTGGAAAATAAGAACATGAAATAAGTTCCCAAAAATTTTCGATTTCGGCGGGACTCGAACCCGCGCCCCACCCTCAGTACGGGTGTGCTCTAACCAACTAAACCACGAAACCCTAGTCGGTTCTACCGAAAATCTTTGGGACCTCTTACGGACTATAGCGCCGGTGGCTCCACCTGTGTGGGTAAGCACTATAACAAAAAAACCTTAGAACATGGAACATCTTCACTATCGCTATTGGTTTCTTCTATCTTATCTACATTAATTCACAAATAGGAAATATATTCCATTCACACAATCGTATGAAAAACGTCTGGAGTGGTCTTTTGTTCCGTAAAAGTCTGTGTCAGCGGGCGCGGTGAAGGAAGAGAGACCAAGGTTTTACGTGTCTATATCTAGAGAAGTTAAAAGAAATTTGTCTTATTTGTTCGGATGTACGCGAGTTCACTAGGAACCTAAGAGCGTAGCGAGAAGCGAGCGCAGACGAACCGCACTAACCCTGAAGAAGTCCCTCGTAAAGGGATGAAACGTTGGTGTTTTTACAACACAAATAAGGTTATATTAGTAGTAATGAATTCTTCCAACTACGATAGTTTTTATGAGAATGTTGTATGTTTTCTTTAAAGTTTAAATTTACTGTGGTCCCTGTCGAGGTTAGTGTCTCGCGGGCAACATCAGCTCATTTTCTTAGACGAAACAAATCGCAAAACATATTACGAGGGCTGCCATGCCACCTCACTGAGTTTAATCCTGTATGAATTTAAAAAATAGTATTATTGTGGAGTTGTAGTCGTAGATGACGTTATCACTGTGAACTGATGTCTAATAACATAGATAGACTCACTGATCATGATCTTAGGGCTCTCGACCACGCTGCATCGCCCGTCCTGCTCGCACGCGCGGTGCAGCGGCGTCACTGAGAAGAAGTAGAGACCGTTCTCTCCCACGAAGTTGTAGTCGTAGATGACGTCATCGGTGCGGTTACGCAGTTCGATGCTCCTGGAATGGAGAGAACTTTTTAACTTGATGTAAAATATAATTTGATTATTTTGAAGAAAAAAATACTTACGGGAATATTTTTTATGGGACCACCTCGGGATCATTGTCCATACAATAAATAGCGAAAGAATTTTCCAAGTCAGTCCATGTCTGTGCTGACTAGGTTGCCTCTCACGCCTCTGCTTCAGCATTAAAAAGTGTGAATACCTATGTCTTTTGTCTTTAAGGCCGCCAGTACCCTAAACGACATGAGCATTCAAAAAGTAACTTTTTTCAAATACTTTGGACACCTATGCAATTATAAAATATTTTTTGTGCATAAAACTACTGTGATAACTTTTGAAAGTAAGGAGTGACCAGCAGCAACCCGGTTGTCGATGATGACTACTTACTTATCAAATTCGGTTCAAGACCGAGGACTAAGGTAACCAAACTATTTTTTTATGTAGACTACTTGAAAAAGTTTCAAGTCATCGCCGAGGGCGTTCCACTATAAAAAGATAGTCACTGATGGACACGCCAAATAGTGGTTGGTTGTTGTTTTGCGGTCAAGGTCGGGAAGAATGCCGGCTGCTAGGTTAAATGGGTAGGTACACGAGTCAGCCGTCAAAATGGAGGGATCGCACCTACCTTATAACTCCTGAGCTGCGGTATCCAAGTTCCAAGATGGCACTCCCGGCGCGGCGCTCGCGCACGGTCCTAGGCACTGACCGGGATGACAAGGGGGCTCCCTCAGGAGCTTGCGGTTAAAGTTTGGTATCGGAGCTTGCAGCCGATGCCTTGCGGGTGAGAGACTGCCGCCATCTTGAGGCAAGCAGCTTGCGGATTGTTCGTGGTACCTGAGCGTCTCGCTCACTCGTAGCGGTGTTATAGGTGCGAGGAAGGGATAGTTGATGAGTCGGAAGTTGACGACATAAACAACAACGTTCCGGCGTACGCAGGTAAAGCTAAATATTGAATACGCGCGCAACCATTCCCCCGGGCTAGAAGGGACCCCTTCTAAACAATGAAATAAAGAGTAAGATGCGGGTATATCGCTACAAGCCAAGACGCATGCGGTGACTACTACAGACGCGGTTGCTAATAAAGATGTAGTTGCTACTAAGGTTGTAGCTGCGATTGAGGATGCGGACGCTACTAAAGATGCGGGCGCTAAAAGAGATGCGGTTACTACTAAAGACGCGGTTGCTACTAAGACTGTAGCTACTACTAAAGATGCGGACACTACTAGAGACGAAAGTTCTACAAAAGATGCGGGTGTTACTAGATATGCGGTTGCTACTAAGGATGCGGGTGTTACTAGATATGCGGTCGATACTAAAGAACTAAGACGCGGTAGAGACTATTGATTAGGGAGCGGACAGAGACGAACAACTGGACGCAGATATGACCCAGTGGCCGCCCGAACTCGAACTGTCCGTGTGACGCCATTTGAACCCGGAAACACTTCGTCCACTACACCTAGAGGCCAGTGAAGAGGGGGAGAATTTTCGGTTAAAAGGATCACGACGGTCCCTACGGTTATTGGATCCGTAGGCGTGTTCCACTTGCGACGTGATTGTAACGTATGGAGATAGTCCGTCCTCCATCGTTTCCAAAAGGATTGGACTAGCTTGTCTAAAAGATCATGTCTAGCCAATGTTTTAATATGCTCGTCAATTTCCAAAGCGGGTAAGTATTTGAGAGGTGTAAGAGTTAAGAAATGTGCGGGAGTCAAAGCGAGCGGTTCTGCGGGATCGCTGGAGAGCGTTCGACAAAGCGGGCGAGTGTTCATTACAGACTCTATTTGAGCGAGGACAGTGCTCATCTCTTCGAATGATAAAATCTGTTCGCCTATGATGCGATATAGATGCGATTTTAATGTTTTGACGTTGGCCTCCCAGTTCCCTCCGAAATGACTTGCGGCTGGAGCGTTTAGCGACCATTCGATGCGGTTTTCCGCCAAGACGTGGCTGAATTCAGTATTGTGGTGAGTAGATTTTAAGAGCTCATGAAGCTCTGAGAGAACACGTTTTGCGCCAATATAGTTGGTTCCATTGTCGGAGTAAATTCGGCCTACGGGGCCGCGTCGCGATAGGAACCGCTTGAAGGCTCCCAGAAAGCATGCGGTGGACAGATCCCCGGCTAATTCTATATGCACTGCGCGAGTTGTCATACAGACAAATAGACACACGTAGGCCTTAGTAGCCCGAATACCACGCCCCCGAGTGAGCGTTACCATAAAGGGGCCGCAGTAGTCAGTTCCCGTATGCACGAATGCCTTTGCGGACTCCACGACGCGACAGGAGCGATGATCAGCCATTTCAGGAAACAGGGCTTTCGGACGAAGTCTAAAGCATGGGAGACATTTATGTATCCTATATCGAATGATATTGCGTGCGGACAGTATCCAGTACCTTTGGCGCAAGAGCGACATGAGCAGGTCTGGGCCTGCATGGCAATTTACCTTGTGGTAATAATCGACCAGCAAATCTAATACGTGGGCCTTGCGGGGCAACAAAATAGGATGCTTTTGAGAAAAGTCTAAGTTAGAATTCGATAAGCGGCCTCCAACTCTAAGGATACCCTCCATGACAAACGGTTTGAGGCATTGAAGAGGGCGGTTACATGGCTTACCTGCCTTCAAGTTAGCGAATTCGACAGCGAAATGAAATTGTTGAAGTTCACGAAGTATAAGTAACTCCGAGAATTCAAGATCTGATGCAGATATGCGGCCACGTGAAGGTATCAATTTAGCAAATCTACTTATGTAGACTACACAGCGAAGTAGCTTTGACCAAGACGAAAAGCGGTTTGAAAGCGATATAAGTAGCGGTTCTTGAGGCGGTTCAGCGACCAACAGCGTGTGTTTCCTTTCTTCAGGAACCTCCGAAGCAGTCGAGGGGTTAAATGCCACAATAGGCCAATGCGAAATATCTAAGTGGGCCCAAGGAGGGCCATGAAACCACAGCGGGTGTTCAATAATTTGCGAAGGCGTAAGGCCACGAGACAAACAATCAGCGGGATTTTCAATGCCGGGTACGTGGTACAAATTTTGCGGCGATAAATCATTTTGAATCTTAGTTGTTCTATTGGCAACGAATGTCTGCCAACGATGCGGAGAAGAGTGTACCCAACAGAGCGCGACCGTTGAGTCGGAGAATGCGAAAATATTTCTAATAGCGATGCGGCTTTGACAAGACGAAACAATGACTTTCATGAGGCGTGCTAGCACGAGAATAGCGCAGAGTTCGAGGCGAGCTAGCGAGACGACCCGTTGAGGTGAAACCTTTGACTTAGCGCTTATTAAGCTTATGGTGCAACCTTTGGCGTTTTCGACGTGGAAGTATACCACGCCTCCATATGCTCTTTCGCTCGCGTCTGCGAATCCTAAGATGGTAACAACACTGGTAGCGACGATTCCCACATGGCGCGGAATCTTTACTTCAGCGAGTAAAGGAAGTTCTTCTCTAAAGCGGAACCATAGCTGTGCGATTTCGCTAGGCGGAGCGTCATCCCAACCACAATCACACAACCATAGCTGTTTGATCAATAACTTAGCGTATAAGACGACGGGTGCGACGAATCCCATTACGTCCCATATTTTAGCGACACACGATAAGATATTGCGTTTTGTACAAGTACGATTAGGCGGGGTTATTGATAGACAAAAATGATCAGTAGTGGGCGACCAACCTAAGCCAAGCACCTTGTGTTGGTCTGCTTCGTCAAACTGTTTGATAGAGGAGAGCTGATGTGACAGCGGGATGGAATCAAGTACTACCTTTGAGTTACTTGTCCACTTGACAAGTTCGAACTGGCCGGACTTCATGAGACTTATCATTGCCGCAGCTGTGGAAACTCCCTCTTCCTCTGTTCTAACGGAATAGACAAAGTCGTCCATGTATAAGCCGGTGTCGATAATGTCCTTAGCGGTGGGGTGTGAGTCACCTTCGTCTATAGCGAGTTGTTTTATTGTGCGGAGCGCATGAAACGGACTTGAGCGAAGGCCGAACACAACGCGGTTAAATTCAAAAACCTGGATAGGTTCATGCGGGGAAAATCGATACAGAATGCGCTGAAAGCGGCGATCGGATTCTTTAACTCCAATGGCGAGAAACATTTGTCGAATATCTGACGAAAGTGCGATCGAAAACAAGCGAAAGTTTACTATAATGTCGAAAAGATTCCCTTGAAGGTTCTGTCCACTATAAAGCAGGTCATTAAGAGAGACTTGTGAACTGGTTTTACAACTGCCATCTAGCACGACGCGTAGTTTAGATGTAACCTTGTCTTCTTTAATGACTCCGTGATGCGGTATGATGTATGATGGAGTTTGCAGAGGATCGGTGTCAGCTGGTGCGGGAGAAAGATAGCCTTTTTCTAAATATTCGCGAATCACACCATCGTAGGCTTCTTTCAATGTAGGCGAGGTCTGCATCTTCTTTTCTAAGCAAAAAAAGCGACGTTCAGCAGCTTGCCGTGAGTCACCGAGTGAAACTACATCACCTTTGAAAGGGAGCGATACTACATAGCGACCGTCATCATCGCGAGAGGTCGTACGAGTATAAATCTCCTCACACAAATGATCATCTGGACTAAGTACCAGCGGCGGGATGTCTACCTCTTCCAATTCCCAAAACTTACGTACGGCAGAGTCTAAAATGGACGAAGCGCAGCAGTATGAGAGCGTATGGTAGCCACCTACTTGGGTAGGAGCGTTACCTATAACAACATACCCGAGGACAGTCTCCAAGGCCAGCGGGGAATGAAGCAAAGAGCTTCCTTGAACCTTGCGGTTTAGTAGTAGATGCGGGAAAATCGAAGCGCCTATTAATATTTCAATCGAACCCGGGATAGAGTAGGTATCATCTGCCAAAGGCAAATTTTCAAAGTTACTCAAGTCGGAAATTTCGACCGAAACCGCGGGCAAACACTCTGTTATTTTGTCTAATACCAGAGACTCCATATCGTAATGAATGCGGCGATCCAAGCGGGAGAAGAATCTAATGTTTACTGAACCTTGAATCGACTTACTAGAACCTCCTATCCCCCTTACTACGGCAGTAGGGGTTTGTTTTAAATTCAATCCTAAGCGGTTACAACAATCGGCCGTAATAAAATTACTTTGCGAAGCGCTATCTAACAAAGCACGTACGATAACTTCGTTACCGTAAGAATCAACGATGATAATGCGAGCGGTAGGCAGTACAATGGTGCGATGCACAATGCCACTATCAGCTGATAACGCGCACAGTGCGACGTCATCATTATGCGAAGAGCGAGCGGGGAACGCGGACGCCTCATTTGAGGCGGCCGGCTGCGACGAAGCGAGCGGCGGCGGCGACGGCGGCACTGCCGTCTGAGCGGGGATGCTATTCTGCGGTTTATTACCAAAACACAACAATGTATGATGCCGAGAGTTGCATTTCTTGCATCTAGACTTGGAAGCACAGTTAGCGATGCGATGTCTGTCGCTGAGGCAATTCAAACACAATTGGTTAGTCTTAACAAAAGCGAAGCGTGCGTGCTCGTCTAACTTATGGAAAGCTTGACATTTATAAATAACATCATGCTGCTTATCGCACAATGAGCATAGCGAAGGGCTTGAATCAGCACAAGCTGTCGTATTGACATATGTTTGCGTAGATGGACCATGGGGCTTGCGCTTAGAAGCATCTTGTTTTGATTGTGCGGGCGAAGTGCGTTGCAAGATTTTGACGTGATCTCGCAAGAAAGCTGTCAAACTATCGAATGATGGTATCTTGTTGCCAAGTTGGTCAAACTCGAACGAACGCGCAGTTTCTACATCTAATTTCTTAAGTGCTATGTATAAGAACACAAAATCGGCGAGATTATCTATTCCTAGGTGTTTTAATGCAGTGACTGAAGTCGAAAACTTGTCAAGGAATAATTCCAAGTTAGAAGCGGAACTCGTGGACATTTGTTTTAGTTCAAATATTTGATCTAGGTACGAGACTCCCATGACGCGCTTGTCCTCGTACTTATCTTTGAGCCAATCGAAAATAAGTGTGTAGTTATCAGCCACCAAATTGAGGCCTGCACACGCTGATCGGGCACGGCCGGTCAATTTACCTAGAAGGTAATACAATTTCTCTGAATCGGTCAGAGAAGCGTTATTGTGTACCGAATTTTGGAAGCTAGCGTAAAACAGAGGCCAGTCTTTAAAATCACCATCAAAGTTAGGGATTTCTATAGGCGGTAGTCTAGGTGACCTATGTTGTGTTGCAGATGCTGTAGAGGATTTGACATCCCTGTCGACAGACTGCAGCTTTCTAGCAGCGCGGCGTACACGACCTAACAGGTCCTCAAATGATGATAATGCCTGAAAGTTGATTGCGGTCTCGGGATCGAGTTTCAGTTCTAATGCGTTTATTTTATCTACTATGTTTTCGAAGTCGCAGTGTAACTTGTCAACAACTTCGTAATCACAAAGAAACGCTTCCTTGTCCGTGGGGGAACCAGATTCTAATTTCCTTGCGCGGTCGCATATACTTTGCATGCGGGCAAAAATTCGATCTCTTTTAGCGATAAGTAGTTTTAAATGCAATTCTGAGGTAGTCTCCACGGGAGGCGCCATGTTGGATAAGCGGTGCGAAACGAATATGCGAGAATGGTTGCGTTGCGGTTCAACTATTTAACGTGATATACAAGCAAAATAGGTATATCGCGGTTCGAAGGACCAGAAAAATGGACACGCCAAATAGTGGTTGGTTGTTGTTTTGCGGTCAAGGTCGGGAAGAATGCCGGCTGCTAGGTTAAATGGGTAGGTACACGAGAAAGTGCGAAGAGCGAACTGAACTCAGCCGTCAAAATGGAGGGATCGCACCTACCTTATAACTCCTGAGCTGCGGTATCCAAGTTCCAAGATGGCACTCCCGGCGCGGCGCTCGCGCACGGTCCTAGGCACTGACCGGGATGACAAGGGGGCTCCCTCAGGAGCTTGCGGTTAAAGTTTGGTATCGGAGCTTGCAGCCGATGCCTTGCGGGTGAGAGACTGCCGCCATCTTGAGGCAAGCAGCTTGCGGATTGTTCGTGGTACCTGAGCGTCTCGCTCACTCGTAGCGGTGTTATAGGTGCGAGGAAGGGATAGTTGATGAGTCGGAAGTTGACGACATAAACAACAACGTTCCGGCGTACGCAGGTAAAGCTAAATATTGAATACGCGCGCAACCAACTGATCTCGATACATTAAACTTTAGATTTCAGTTCAATGGGTTACTTCATTATAAAAGGTTCTAGGGACAAAGAATTCTCAGAGCGTGTGGGTAAGAACTTTTGAAGGTTACCCCTACGTACAAGTCTGAACTTAGAAGCAATCGACCCCGCGTTCCAGTGTCTCACAGTCGGTGTAAGTAAACGAGATCATCCAACTGTGCGTATATAGATGTTGCTAAATATCTAGCTGCTAGATAAACGCTTTGCTTGTGCAAAGTTAATAGTTGCATTCCTTTCAAATTTAATTTAAAAAAATCCGCCTACGCTTTTTTCAAATAGGAACAAAACATTAGGAACACAAAAGTATGTAGCACCAATAGATGTCTCTTCCAGATAGTATGCAATCTTAGGGAAGTAGTGTAACTTCTCTAAGCCCACAAATAAAACCCTCACCTAGACTTGACTCAGTTCGACGGCGGCGACACGTGGAGACGCATCGTGCCGGGGAAGATCTCAATGTACATTATACATAATTATACATACGATGATCACATTAAGTCTTACCAATGTGACCAAATGCCTTCTGAAATCTATTATGAAAACTTGTTGCTATAAATCCAAGGAATAAATTCTGCTAACACGTATGCTAATCGCTTCATATGACAGTGGTTTCGCAAAAACCTTTAGTTTCTTTTATATCAAAGAATCTTCATAATTTGATAACTCAGATATTTTACAATTGCTTACTTTCCATTACTTGCCAATAACGAAGAATCATCATCATCATCATCATCATCTTGGGAAAAGCCAAAATGTGTGTATAATTTAGTAGAAATATGGCCCAGGAGTCAGTCTTCAGTCTCACCTAGACTTGAGTTCGCAGGGCATTTTCCCGCACTCCCTCATCACAGCGACCCGGTACGCGGAGATCCGCAGCGGCGGCGGCGGCGGCGACACGTGGAGACGCATGGTGCCGGGGAATATCTCAATGTACATAAACGGCTTCCATTCTTCTACTTTCGCTACTGGGCCTGAAACATTCAGTTATCGCATATACAGGATGTCCCAAAACTCAACGTCAAGCCGAAAACGGAGGACATGTGGGTTCATGACGACCCAGAAACTCCACAAAATCATGGGTCTATCTTCAATGGTTTCAGAGCTATAGGCTTTTTACTGAAAATCATCAATTCTCTGTCGGAGACCAAACTTTTCAATGCTATTATGGTGCGTAAGCCCTCGCACTCGGGATAATCTCTAAGAAATTTTATAATATTTCAAAAATTCTCGATTTTTCATATCACAAAATATGACCACTATCCAATTAAGACCAGATAAAATGGGAATTGTTTTAGTACATATAAATTTACACCATTTTTTGCGTTTTAGGTCACGTGATTATATATCAAAAACTATGTAATTTTAATCACGTTTTTTTTTACTAAAATGGCATATTTTTAAATAAAAATCACCTGATCACGCTTTTTTGCGTTGTCACTGACTAGAATGAAAACAATTTGCAAATTATTTTCAATGAGGACCGATGTGGCGCGGTGGCCGAAGGTCTGCCTGCGACGCAGGCAGACCTTCGCCCTCTACGATTCCCGCCTCGGGACAAATGTGTGTACGATCTGCAGACATTTGTTCAGGTGTTCTGGTCGTTTTCTATGTATAATAAAAAATATCTATCATGTATTGTATTATATATTATGTTTATCAGTTATCTAGTACCCCTAACACCAGCTCTGCTTAGCTTGGGACTAGATAATGTTATGTGAATTGTCCAGCATTATTTATTTATGTAGTCAAATAGCCATATAATATTGTTTTCCCCGATCTCCAAGAAAGGAGTTCACAAACTTACTTAGCATCTCCGCAGTGGGTACATTAAAGTAGTATTGTCCTCGATTAACCACGCCATTCCCGACCGCCTCAAAGTCTAGAATATGGCTCTGGCCCTCTTTGTCGTCAGTCTTGGGCCAGTAGCAGTCGTAGTAGAGAACCGACTGGTCGTCCAGTTGGGCATTGTTGGATATGTTGATGTGCCGGCAATGGTTGTGTTGGTTGCTGTATTTGTCTTGGAAACGAAACCTCATGCCTGGAATTAATGTATAGCTCTGAATTTTTAGGTACACAATTCAGTTTTTTGTTCTCTGAGATGTCTTAAGCCACAATGCTTTTTCAGATTGGTGATGGTAATTTTTAATGCATTGGGTGACTAGTTAGGTTCACGGTAACTTTTTACGTATCACAATTCGTAATCATCATCATCAGCCTATATTAGTCCACTGCTGGACATAGGCTTCCCTTAATGAGCGCCATAGCGCCCTGTCTTCAGCTTGCCGCATCCAGCATCTGCAGCAGTCTTTCGCAAAACGTCATCCCACCGTTTGTGTGGCACGATGAGAGAGAATGAGCGCCATAGCATTAGGGGAGGCCTATGTCCAGCAGTGGACTAATATAGGCTGATGATGATGATAGTCTCCAAGCCCTCAGCAACAACTTCTTTCTATCAGTTTAACAGGCCATTGTATCACAATATAATGTACGAGCACGAGAATTAGGGAAAAGTCGTGAAAGGAGTCATGCCCTCGATTTATAAGAATTGCATATTTATTTTGATCAAAAATCTTTTACTTTTGACGGAAACGGACACGAATGATTATTAAAAAAAAAACATCCTGTATTATTGAACCAATGGATTCTGTTGCTTCAATCTTTGCAAATAAATGTTTTACTAAAAATGAAAGCCAATTTTACTGTAATGTGTTTTTGCTGCAACCATAAATATAAGGTTTTTGTTATAGTGCTTACCCGCACTTGGGTATCTCTAAGAAGGGTGGGGCGCAGGTGCGAGTCCCGCCGAAACCGAAAATGTTTCGGAACTTATTTCATTACATAAATATAAGGTTCTCAGCCAAGCTTATAATGACGATAGATATTAACTGTACTAGAACCACTTACTTTTCCACTTTATATTGCTAAATGTAATATTGAGAACAGTATGGTTGATTGTATATGGCTGCATGGTCCTGCTGTGATTCACGGACACGATGTGAGGCTTGAGGGTGACTCCGCCGATCTTGGTGTTTGGCTTCACATCCCCGAACGTCATAGTGGTGCAAGCCTGGCTGTTAGCAGGGTACACCTCCATCTTGCAGACATCTGAATCTATATTTTGAATTTCGCTGCCAAGAATCTGTAAAAAAGACCTATGTTACATCTAATGTGTATATTATTAATTCTTTCCATCCAAAGATTGCCTGGAAGAGATTATAAGGTTTTTATTTATTATACTCTGGGTAATTTCTAAGAAATTAATAAATCCCAAAAATTTACGATCCCGACGGGATTCGAACCCGCACCTTCCCCTTCAGCGCAGGGGTGCTCTTTTTCCAACTAAGCTACGTGATCTTATCTAGTCGGCCCGAAAATCTTTGGGAGTTCTTTCGGCACTTACGCCGTCAGCGCCACCTACAGAGGAAACAATGAAGTTATCCAATTCTGCTCAAAGACCAAATTTACATTTAGTTCTTTGACGAGAGGTTTTGCCGTTGCTTGATTCTAAGGTTTTTATTTATTATACTCTGGGTAATTTCTAAGAAATTAATAAATCCCAAAAATTTACGATCCCGACGGGACGTAGCTTAGTTGGAAAAAGAGCACCCCTGCGCTGAAGGGGAAGGTGCGGGTTCGAATCCCGTCGGGATCGTAAATTTTTGGGATTTATTAATTTCTTGGAAGAGATTACTTCTAAGCGATAAGGCCGCCCATTGTACTTGTCTCATGTAATGTAATGTTCTTTTTCTCTCGAGAAGAGGAAAGAGAGACATTATAAAAAGACATCAACTTTATTGCAATAAAGTGTTTTTGTATTGTATTGTGTTATATTATGAAAGAAACCTTTCTTAAGTTATTTTCTTGTTTATGTATGGTTTATAGTAGTGTGTTAGATGTATCTAGCTTTTGCACACTGCTTTGCCTGCACTCAATAAGTCAATGATGAAATCACAGAAATTATATATGATTTTAATTCATTGCATAGCAAGCTGATTATAAAATTCACAAGTGTTGAGTCATACAGTCTACTTTCATCTTACTCAAAGGCACTATACAGTCTGTTAAGCTCAAAACAACTTTGATACTATTGACAGAAGAACTAATTTGCTTTTGCTGTTTGTATATCTTTCTGGTATGGAAGAGCCACCATATTACATGACCTTGACTATCTGTAAACATTCAGGTGAGCTCCAAAGTGATTGAAATTTCCTGGAACCATTTCCGGAATTGCATGGTTGCCTTGACTTCTTAGTTGTTGGACGTGTGTCTGGTTTTCCATTTATGAGATTCCATTTCTTTCTATGAGAATGTATGGGGTCCATTGGACAGGCAGTTCATTCATGCATAGATAGGATGCACAGAAATCGATATTTAAGTACATTATCGCAAGATCAATTGAAATCTTTGTGATTTTACCTGTGTCGAACAGCTCAGGGTCTTGCGTTTCTCTAGTGTATTATCGCAAAGACTACCGACACCGAAGACATCGCTCACGGGAAAAATAATAAACATACAAAACAACAATCGCGACATTGCAGCGGATGGTGGTTATAATTAATTCACGGGCACAATAAACTGCATACCGAACTTAACGCACGTATTATGCTTCCTTATAACAACAAAAACACCATTTTATTTTCTACACTAGGCCCAAAAAAACGTAAAACAAACAATATTTTTCGGTCACAGATCACCTCTCTCTGACAGATCACTATAAACTATATTCGGTTCGGTCGGTGTCAAACGAGCAGGGTTGCCAACCGTAGAATTTTTTTCCTCGTACTAAGCAGCTAAAAATCTCGTATTATGGCTCCCGAACCTCGTACATTCCTCTAAAAGGTGACTGACCCAAAATTAATGCTTATTAAACTGTTGAATTTAGGACGTTTTACACAACGAAATAAACTATTGCCAGTTTCTACTAAATAAAACATCACTTAGTATTAAAATAATCTTTAACATTACTCACGTAAATAACTAATGAACGAGATTTGTTTATAGGTTCAAAACATTGCATAGGTAACTATGTACTTCTAGTCTTAGTTTTCATCTCTAAATATTATATCAGGAACATCCTCATTCTCCTCGTTTTTCTTTTTATTTTTGCACGAGATTTTTGTTTATTTTGTGAAGTTACACCTCTCTGGTTGGCGCTATGTGTGATCGAGACGACAGACGAATAATGCATAGAACGAAATGTTTTATTTCTCGGGGATTTCTCGGTTCATGGGATAGCGAGCGAACCATCCAATCCAATCATCGCGCCAATGCGACAGTGTAATTTTTGGTGTAAGTGTTATGTTATGCCAAAACCTCGTACATGGTTGATAGTGCCCTCGTACCTCGTACGTAAGACCATAAATCTCGTATTTGTACGAGGAACCTAATGATTTACCTAGTCTCTACCTTGTAAATAGTACTTGTGTTTTGATTTTTCACATAAATTGAAACTTCCTACCTGACTGTCTGTTTAAAATTATCCGTCTATAAAATGTAAATCCGTTATTGGTCGTAAGAAAAACATGTATTTTAAGTTTATCTAGAATAAGGACTGTGGATTTTGTTACTTAAATAAATAAATAAATAAATAAATAAACCTCGTACGGTTGGCAACCTTGCAAACGAGGCAAGGCAACCAGAGAGGAGCAAAGAGTATACAAAAGCTACGTAAGAGAGAGGGAGGAGGCAACAAAAAAATCCAAGGAGTATAATAATATTGAACAAATCTCAAAGAGTCCTAAGAGGAGGTATACTCGATCTACGGTATACTCACCGTAGATCGAGTATACCTCCTCTAAGGAGTTAGTCTAGTACTATAATAACTCTATGGCACAGATCCCTAGTAGAAACCTTCAACCGTCCAACTTTGATTAATGAGATTTGTCAACGTCAATGTCATTGTCGGTGCAAGCAAAGAGAAACAAGCTTTCTCGGGCTTCCCCCGCCCGCCCCCGTCAGTCAGCCCCTCCCTCAGCTTTTTCCTCCTCCAAAGAATAGCTTTTATTTCATGGACTGTAGAGTTATAATTGCTCGGAGGGGTAATGGCCTCACCCCTCTCTGTGCTGCCCCTCTATAGTAAAGTAAAATAAATTTACGTTGGTTTTTGATTTTGGATTTGGGGGCAGGAGTGCAGGACAATACCACGGATGGAAATTATCAGCATTAGTATACGTATTTATTGATAATATTCCGTGGAGGTGACGATAAATTTAATAGTTTACCCATTATAACATTTTGCAAATCATCTAACTGTATTACTCTCGGAACTAAATATCTAATAAAGTATGCTTCAATTTGTTGTCCTCATTTTTGTACCTAAACAATAATAAGTATCCGCGATATTATCATGGTAAACATTGCGTTAGATCGACCACATCATCAAATACAAAGACATCAACTAAAATAACCACCGGAGACATCGAGATGACTGTAAGTCCTAATCTAGTATAATATTATTTTCTTGCTTCTGTCTGCTCTTCTGTATTTTATAACCTTTATTGGGTTCTTCTCCCTCTACTTGTTCTATCATTTATGTACTCCGATTTAGAATCCATGATATTTTATGTCAACAACGATCTGAATGAAAACTTAGCAATAACATAAAACAGCAAGTTAATTTCTAAAGACTAAAAGTTAAAACTTCAACAATGCCTAATCTAATCACAGATATGCAAAAATGATCATGAAAAATGAATTTAATTTCAGAGATCAAATAGATGATGAATGCAAGTTTTTGCGCTCTTGTGCTTTGATGATATCAATTTCCTTTAATATTTTCCATCAATATTCCTTGGGTCTTGTAACCCCTCTGTATACAAAAATATCCAGATTTTTTTATCGGAGTACAGTAGTATTCAGTTCAGTTCTGTCAAGATAATAATCAGAATTAAAAATATTAAAGTTAATTGTGTTCAATAAAGTTCAAAGAGAATTTAGCTATAGTACTTAGTACAGTATGCCTTAATTTATTGATTTAAGGCAATCCCATGCTTTTAATTATCTTCAATCCACCGAAGTAAATGTATAAAATAACCTGTTTTGTGATTAACTAAGATAGCTTAGAGAGTAACTTAATAACTTGTACTGTGATTAACTAATGTAACTTAGAGGAAATGATTGATGAATTTATTGGTGAAAGAGAATTAATTATGAGAATTCTCAAAATATAAAGCTACAAATAGTAGTAATTACCCAGCTGTTCTGGCGGATTATTTTTCAATGAAATTCAAATGAACTGATAAGCCTGGTTTATATTAGTCAAGTGATAGGATAATGGTAGTGGGGCGTATAAAAAGTTGGTAGCCGTAAACCAACATCATATTATAGCCTGAAACAGCCACAGTATAAACTGAGTCCAGTGTAAACCAGCCCTAAGTTATTAACTAACTTAATAACCGTGACTTTATGTGATCTTAAAATTAACTTCTTTATTTCAGGCAATATTACTTGCCTAATCTAAGATCATGGTGTATAAGTTTGTTAATTAAAAACTAAAGTGTAGTTTGATTTAAAACTTTGAATAGTTGTGTTTATGTTTTTGTTGTTTTTTTATTTTTAGTAATAACTACAATGAAAACAATTGAACATGTACCAGTTCATAAATCATCTTTGTAACAGTAACTCTTAGTAGAAGGGCATTTCTGGCTATGTTTATTTTTAAGAGTTGGTCTGTCATTTTAAATGTTACTGTTTCCATTTAACCCGTCTAAACACTGTAAACTCAGACTGAAAATGTTGCTTAAAAGATTCTATTCGTACCACTTACCTACTAAGTCACTAAGACCTACTTGATCACAGAACTATATCGAGATATAGTTCTATGTACTTGACTAACATAGTACCTTATAAAGTAATGCTTTGCTGTATGCAATAATAGCAAAATTCTTAAAAATCATCACTTGTACTCACAAAACTGTCCAACTGTATAATTAAATTATTCATTTATAGTTTACTTCTGTCTGAAGTACTAATATTGTAACAGCTGCTCTCAAAAATTATAGTACCTCACCTATATAAATATACTCCAGCTAAATTCGATGTGAAATGTTTGTAAGCAAACTGTCCTCTTAACCTAAAGTTAGCTTTGTTGCCTTGTTTTTGTAGGGTTCCGTACCTCAAAAGAAAAAAATTAACCCTTAAAGGATCACTGTTGTCTGTCTGTCCGTCTGTCAACCCACTATTCTCGGAAACGCGTGGAGGTATCGAGTTGAAATTCACAACTTATACTCAGGTTCGTAACCTCTTGGAGCCTCGATATAAATCAAACTTCTAAGTTAATGCAATCAAAAGCTACAGCCGTTTAAGTCCATTTTTTTTAATTTTCCAAGGGAATCACATGCACACAAAACCTATAGGGTACTTCCCGTTGACCTAGAATCATGATATTTGGCAAGAAGCAAGGTATTCTGTTAATATAATTACTAAAATGTTTAGTTACGGAAGCCTCGTTGCGCGAGTTGACTCGCACTTGACTTTTTTTTATATGCAAGTTACATTTCTTGTCGATTTTTGACCTTCACCTATTTCAATAAATAATGCTAACAATTATGTCTGAAACACTGCAAAAAGAACATGCTTGACTTATGCGAGTTTAGTTTTTTTGCTGTGGATTCATTAAAATTATTTCACATTGAAAATGGCTGAATAGTTGGACACAATACACAATAATATACTACATCCTCTACAAATGTAGGTAAGTTTACAAAATGTAATAGGAAGTCTGATTAGAATATGTAACTATTTTATCACAAGCCCAGTTTGAATACAAGGTTTGTTTTGAGTGGTTGTGCCAGAAAATAATTACCGTTTTAAGTATTAAAAAAAATCGTTTGGAAATTACTTTGGGTTACTGATTGGTATGCTTTTTATTTGTGAAAAAGTGTCATGTACATATAAGACCTAAGAAGAATCCTATGTTCCAAAGAGATAAATAATAATTATCACATTTTTTGTTCAAGTCTAGTCCTCAAGCTGATAAATTAAATAGTAAGCTGATTCGAACAGACTTTTTTATCATACTTAACTGCTTAAATTATTTTTGTTAATTTCTATGACATACATAAACCTAAATAAAATTATTACATAATTGTTTTCACAACACTGCTCTCTATATAAAACATGCAATACACATCTTTTTGGTATTTTAAACAAACAAACACATTCGGCGGTTACAGTGCTAGCGAGTTGGTAAAAGATTTTATTATACACTAGTTTCTCTTGTCTTTGTCGGTTTTTCGGTAAATTAACCGTAGATCGTTACGGCAAAAACCGTGTGTGGACAAAAAATAAATGCGTGGACGGAGTACAATGTGTACTCGTTCGTTCTTGCTGGTTGTTTATTTAAGTACTTTATTTTATGATTAGGTACTTTATTATTTTAAGTGTTACAACTCTCTTGTTGATCGTCCAAATAATACTCAAAATATTTTGGTATAACATGAGTTGTCTATGTGCCTGCGCGCACAAGGCAGGCTGCGGCAGCTAGTCGAACATGTAACGATGGAACCCACACGCTAAGCAGCTACGGACCGGACTCTCTCAAATATTTCAGCCTGAGGCATCCTGGCTGCGCAGCAAGGCTTCCTAATGCGCATAAAAAATATTTACTTAAAGTAGAGTAAGGCTCTCTACTCTACTTTAAGTAAATATTTTTAAATTTACGCGATCTGAACACATATTTGTACTACTCTACTTTAAGTATGTGTGGAATATCATTTAAATCGCAACTCGCTAGTACTCAAACCGCACCGCTCTTATTATTGATGTTGTGGTACATTCAATAATTTATTTACACTACCTACGTCATAGCTGTCGCTGATCTCGTTAACATTTTCAGTGTAGTGTAGGTGGCGGTCTGAGCAGATGATCCTACCTATTTATCCAACTTTTTCTTACTTGCAATGCTCAAATCTTTTGTAAGTGTGCCTGTGCGAGTCAATACGTATTTAAAAAAAACTTATTTCGTGCAAAAAACTTAGGTTCAAAGTTTAACGTGTGTAAATGTTAACTGTTAAATCGTAGCTCCCAAACGAATAAACAATAAAAAAATATCGAATTTAATTTTTATTACAGTTTAATTTTTATTAGAAAAAAAATAATAAAAATCGACTTTCTTAAATTTTAGTTTTAGGGGACAAATAGCAATATCTCAGAGATTAAAACATTTACGGGAACACCTAGGGATCTTCCTTTGTATGTTTATAGGTATGTTAGTTTTGTAACTATTAATATAGTTATTCTGTGATAAAGGCGAAAGAATCATCAAAATCTGATAACAATAAGCGGAGATATCTAGTAAAAACATTAAAAAAAACATACAGATAGGGAATCCTCCTTTTTTCTTATGTAGTTTGTAGTCTTGGAACCGTTCCAATGATAATTATGATGGTTCAAAGACAAAAAAATGTACCTACGTCTGGGATTTCAAATGTTTGCAAAATTAGCTTGAGTTCTGAGTGTCATTATAGTACGGTTGACAAAGCTTATCAATGTTACTAGATATGCGAGTGCCGGACGCTACTGTGGCTGATCGATAATTTTACGCGTTTTAAAAACTCGTTTAACAAATCGTTGAGAATAGAAGTTGAATTCTACTATAATGAAATCATGGGATGATTTCAAATCTGTGTTTAGTGCGTGATGAAATGAGAGGCACCGAGTTCATGATATGCCTTGGAAAAAGCTAGGATGTGAGATTGAAGGAAGAGGTACAAATAGTACATGTGTACAGATTTTCAGTGCATGTCTAAAGAATGGACCTACTGCTTAAGACTTAACCCAGCTACCGTCCGTACCCGCTAAGCCTACCGTCCTACATATAGGCCAGTAGTAATAAAATAAAACTAACTTCTACCCTCTCAATTTGCGGATATTATTGTACTTGTGGTTTGAAGTGTCGAGGCTATGCGCTATTAAATAAAAAATATAAATCTTAAGTTATCCTAAGTTATTTACGCAATTTTTGATTGATTGTGCAAAAATGTGAGTTGCAGAGACATGTCTGTCAACAGGTATGCATTAAAAAAACAGTGTATAAGAAATAGTTTTTTTTTGTGTTTACATGTTGTTAATAACCTCTTCTGTACGATACAAATAGGGGTGTTCTACATACAGGACAGTAGTATATTGCGAGTAACTTTTTTTAGGTACACACCGTTAGCTGCGTTGAAATTTTAGATGCTTTGGAAAATATATCTAGAGATGTAGAGTAGAACAATGGATGAACGACCACAACCATGACATAAATTATACTAAGACAAAATTAATGCAATTTCGACCCTTTCAAAAACCCCTCTTGACATAAACTTTTTATACAATGACATCAAATTATAATGTGTAAACTCGTTTTCGCTATTAGGAATAAATATTGACACGCATGTAAATTGGAAAGACCATATACAAGGGTGTGGCGTAAAAAGTGGTCAAGCCTTTACCTACGAGTAGATCGCATCAGCAATAAGTCATTACATGCAGTTTTGTCAAACAACGTTTTTTAGTAATCTATTATCCTACTGTCCTAATTATATCCCATTATATTAGAAAGGCTGTTTTCCTGAAAACCTTTCAGCCAATATTTTTTTTAGTTTTTCTTAGGACCCAAATAACTAAAAAATATTAACTTTTTCAACGTTTTCAAAATGAAATAGTTTTAGGCTTATCTGGGTTTAGTAGCCGTTAAGTATACCTACATGAATATTAATCGCTATTAATGGCGCGACTCTGTCGTACATGTCTGAAATTATCAGCTGTGTAGTTTTATTAAAGGGACCCGTACCTCTATGTCCAACATCCGTAATCGCATTTTTTGTCGCGCGAATTTCTCAAACCTTCCCGAGTTCACGTTAAAACAGGCTATGAGCGATTACCTATTGTTGACGTAGCATTTGAAAAAACAAATTAACTTCTTCTCTCTGATCTTAATAAATAGTATAGTGTACTTACTTACCTATATTCAGAATTGGGGCGTCAATAAAAGCAATTGAATACGATTGGGCAATTCCTTACAATTTATAGTAAATTTGTAACGAACGACGCGAGCATGCAAACGTAGATTTGCCGTTACCAGCTTCTAGAACTTGGTTGAAACTTCCCCAAGTGGTAGCTAGGTACCCAAAAAGTAATCATTAAAAGTCGAAATATTTCGACTTGAAAGAATACTATTGACAGCCACTGAAGAATGAAAAAGTGACATTCGAGAAAGAATTTCTGTGTTCTGAAGAGTTCTACCTACTGCGCTATAGAAATTAAAATGACTCCTATTAGCAGAACTCCAATTCAGCTTTATCATTCGCATAAACGCGGTCGGGACAGTCGTGCACTGTAAAAATAAAAAATAAAATACTAGTACAGAAATAGATAAGAAATATAGCATTAAAATAAAATAGATACGTGTATCATTGACTCGCTACAGGCAGACTTGCGAAGTCGCGATCCTCGATCAAAAAGCGCTGATCGGATCGTGATGATGTATCATTCTCAGGGCGAGGGGCGGGTGATGGGGCGACGTTTTGTGCTTACACTGGTGATCGGAATATCAGCAGGATTTAGCTTTGCGTACATATTATTAACATCTACAGGATTTCCAAACGTTAATACGTACAGGTAAAAAGAAAAAGCTCTGTAATAAGCTCGTTTTAGGCTTATTTGTTGCATGTTTTCTGTTCGCCTGTGGCATGGCATGCTGCTTGTGTATGTGCTTTCATTATGTATGTTCTATTCTAATAATTAATTTTACTACAATGCTAATGCGCCTGTTGATTTTTTACATATTTTGAATTGTTTTTGGTACCTAGTCTTAAGTTAAGCTATGAATTCATTAATTTAATGGTACCGTAATTTTAAATGTAAGATTACATTAGTTTCTTATGTAGGTATCTGCAAAGTTATTCGCGCATACACAAGCGCTAAGCACATTCTGATTAGTAGTTGAGGTTAAAGATATTTATTTCAGAGTTCAGTTAGTTCACTTAAAGTGAAAAGTTTTTACGTTTGTACTAACATTAATAACAGTTTTACAGCAGTAACAATTTTTATATTTTCATACACTACACTTAATTTAATTTTTTTTAAACAAAGACTCCTTGATTCTTAATCGAAGTTTCTTATGCAATTATGCTCCCTCAAAACTTATGTTCCTGTTTCCGTAGTTGGTTCTTGATTGATGCAAAGAAAGATGACGAGACCTTCTTATGTTGTATTTGTGACTGACTTTCTTTTTTCGTTTTAAATGATAAGTCTGTGTTTGTCTTTATGACTTACGAAGTTGCCCTTGGTGGCCACCAAACTCCATTTTCGCATCTCTGCCTAAACTATACAAAATAAAACTATTACGTATTAAAAAAAGCATAAAATAGGTATCACAAACTGCCCAATCCAATCTTCATTGAATAATTGGATTGTTTTGAAAAAAACTAAAAACCTCGAATCTCTTAATTTTACACTGTTTTTAAGTTTGGAATAAGTACTTATTCCTCGGGAATAATAATTTTGTGAGACCACCTCAAGGTCTCTCCTATACCTATACAATAACGAACGAATTTTCGAAATCGGACATCGGAATAAACTACATAAAAAACGTACACGTCGAACATAGAACCGAAATTAAGGAGAATTTTTCGAAGTATATTAAAATTTATGTTATGTTTTAAACTTTAAAGTTTATAATAAGTACTGTGTCAGATATAATCTTGGCAATTTTTACTTTATTTAGCATGATGATGATGTAAATACCGAAAGGTTTGATCTTTGTATTGAGATTGCAATAGCTATTTTGGTTTTTTTAGCTTACGTTTATAAAGGTTGAATTGTTTTTGAAATGTAGTATATGTTACAATTGAGAATGTGTCTGGATTTTGTTAGGAGAGGTGAGAGTATGTAGGTGAACCGCTTAGTATCTTTTTTTTTCTATAATGGGTATGTGCTATCAGTTTTTATTTGCTTGTGTCTACTGTTTAGTATCATCACCTGGTTACATTCATATTGCAACTGAATGTATTTGGCTTTTGTTCCCTATACAAACATTAGGTGCTATATTGTTTGTTTGTTCGAGTAAAAAGTAGGTACTTACCTTATTGGAACAGATGATTTAGATAAAAAAAACAAGCATTGTAACAACTTTCCTTTCGAGCATTCCACAGTTTGCCCGCTAATACACTGATTTCAGTTACTATTTGTTCATTTGAGTTGCTCAGCTATTTCTGCTATTCATGCAATTCGAACATTTTTAGAAATAAATGAACCCAATCCATCAAACCCATCAAAGGATTTTTCAAAAGTTTAGTCAGTGGAATTTTTTGTGGGGTTATAATTACATTATTTATTAAAATGAGGTGACTATTTGCAGTGTTCAATAAGGATCTTGCCATTGGGATCATTACATCATTTACATTACCTACTAAAGTCTGTAAAACATAAATCTCTGAAGCTCCAAAACACTACTTCGAAGATTCTAATCAAACAAACCTTGCAGAGAATCCGCGAGAGACTTAGAAAGGCACCCTATTGCCGAGGTGATAGAGCACAAGAGCGACGAGCCGGCGCATAGGCATGAGGACCGGTCCATAGCTGATGAGCTGGCGAAGAGGGTCCGAGTGCTGTGCTGGGTGATGACCCAACCAGCCAACCACGAGAAGAAGGCCAAACATGTGAAGGCGACGTGGGGGAAGCGGTGCAATATACTACTATTTATGAGCAGCAAGGAAGGTAATCTACATATCGCAGCTGGTTTCTGAAGCACTGATTAGTTGACCACTGATTTTATTAACCCATAACCGTTTTGCATATTGTTCCTAGCATTAGAAAAGTTAAGTACCGCTGCCGACACAGAGGCGCGGTGGCTTTGTAGGCGGCAGCTTCAATCCTTGTTACAAGTAAGAAATATTGTCATCGGCTGACATAAATCGTAGATCATCGTTATCCCAATTTTAGATAATCTACATTGTAGATATTATTTATAGATAATTATACTTGTAACGTACAGCAAGGATAAAGTACTTATGTGATTAAGTATATATTTCACTATAAAATATATCGTAGTTTGACTAATTCATTATTGACGAATGTTGTTTTAAAAAACACAAACGTTTCATGTTTCATCCTTAGGGCCCACCAGAGATATGCTAAGGTGCTATGTTTCTAGCCAATAGAATCGCTTCATTTTCGTATCTGACAAAAATGACGCGATAAAAAAGTGATTGTATTGGTCGGATGTAAACAGCAACGTAGCACATCTCTGTTGGAAAGGCAGCCTTAATGCAGGACTTCTATAGGGTGAGTGTGCTTCGGGTCGCGCGATTCCCGGCACTGCATGGGTGAGGTGCACTCGTTTTCCCTCGCTATACAGGGTGGGGCAAATTTTTGGCCCTTTAAGGGCCAAAAATTTAATTATTGCCAAAACTTACGATTTGATTTGGTAAGTTACTTTGGGAAAAGTGTTCCTGGTTGGAAATAGAGTCGATTAAGATCAACTTATTTTTTTTGACGAATGTCATTTTTTGGGTAAACCGTACTTTTTTTCAAAAATCTAAAAATGGCAATATTTTTTTCTTCAAAATAAAACAGAAAGTTCCTAAGAACAAAACTTTCTAACTACAAAAGAAAAGGTAGCTACTCTTAAGGGGCCAAAAATTTGGCCCACCCTGTATATGGCCTATACGACCGAGGTGAGGTCAGGGGTGAGACCGGCTTAACGTGTTTTCCGAGTCACGGGGGTGTAACACGGCAATTTCCTATGCCGGGATACCTACGGTAAATTTTCTTGCTAGAGAAATCCTAAGGAATTTTAGCCCTACTGAGATTTGAACCCTGAACTTCATTATCAGCGTTTAAACACGCGACCACTTCACCAATGAGTCAATAGATGAGGTAAATAAACGATTTATTTAATTTATCTTTCACAGATAGTTCGCTTCCATCCGTAAAACTGCCTGTCCACGAAGGCAGAGACAACCTGTGGGCGAAGACGAAAGCTGCCTTCCGATACGTGTACGAGCATCACAGGAGAGACGCCGATTGGTTCCTGAAGGCTGATGATGACACGTGAGTGGTTACCTACTTGTATAGAGAATGTTCCCGGGCTGGTCCTATTTAATAGCCTGTCTACACTTAGCAGTGGGTATCTTTCGAGGCCTGGAAACAATATATTTTGGATTCTAGTTTTAACGCAATAAAGTTAATTTCAGCTTGTAACTCTCCATCAGAGCGCTGCGGCGATTGTATTGAGACAAGACAAAAAATCGTAGAGGGCATCTCCTTCTACGCAAAAAGCTGTATACACTATAAAATGACCCATGTTAGATAGCATCCAGTCAACTAGAGAGTCTCTCTAACTACGTTCATTGAGCGACCCTTACTGTCAGAATGTCAGTTAGAGCGTGTGTAGTCTTAAAAGTCTTATAAATCGATTATTGCATATCGATTAAGACGGTAAATTTTTAGACTTTTTCAAAGTATTTCAAAAACTTCTAAACGCAGTAAAATTTCAAGAACTGTTTTGAAATGTGCAAACTGATACCATTCATTTGATATACCTACTTGAACTTGTGGCTCTCTTTAAAAAATTTCGACATCACAATTTACATTGAATTTTTTTCTTTAAATTTGTAGAGGCGCACGAAATGTATGAAATTAAATGTATTATTATTTTAAATTTTAGTTAATTGTTGCGTTACTTGCTGAGATATTAAACAGGGAAAAAAGGACTGACAGTGCGAGACCTTATGGGTTTCGAATTGATCTCGATACACAGAAAGCTGAAAATTAGTGAAAGTGTTATACCTAAGTGGTTTTTGTTAAGAGACCTACTGTAAAATGGAGGAGGTTGACCTAAACATGTGAACATGTCTATAGCAGTAAATGAGAATATACGCTAATAATTTAGGCCTGAGAACCTATGGCTCTAGCTAGATACTAATAATAATAATGCTGGACAATTCACACAGCATTATCTAGGCCCTATTACCTCTTCTAGATCTTAAACATTTTGAGAAATTGTTAATCAAACTTAGCTATACCAACGTAAAAGTAGGACAATGTAATGGAATGGAGCTGTTTCATTTGTTTGATTAATAGTTCTCAAAATCAAGAATAGAACCACTCCATCTTATCAATGAATTTTATAGAAATCAAAGTTCAAACAACAAATCTCAAACTAAATAAACTGTTTGTAAAATCTTATAACTACACATGTTTATGCAAATAAATGATATTTATCTTATCAAAATGTATACGATCTTTACAGCAGCGTACCTGTGTAAAATTATAGCGTTGGTATATTTCATGCATTTCCTCATTTACTGACATAAATACAAAAATGTTTATGTCAAAAATATTTATGTCTTGACATATTAATATGTCAACAGCCTCAATTTTGCAGTAGGACTCGATAAACAGTAAAAATCTGACACCTACTCAAAAATGATTGAGTTTCTTCGTATTTTTTAAATAGATTAACATGTTGTTTGTTGAAAATCGGTAGAAGATATTTCCAAGAGTAAAATAAAGTATGATGTGTTATGTACGGGAATAACTACACGTAGAAAGCTAAATTTCAAATGGCTGCCATTTATTGAGGAAGAGGTTCCAAAGCCACTTTTTAAAAGATATTCGTCTATCGTATTTGATCTAGTTTCACCGCCGTTACCACTACTTCAGGGGCCACCCTGTATATACCATCCTTCATTCATTTACCAAGTTCCTTCTACATAGTTACTACCTACAGATAACCTATTCTAAACTAAATAAAATAAAATATATGAAATATTTATATTCATAGTAACGAATAGAAATGTTTGACATAATTTCTGTTACAAAACTTCTCAAAAGGTACAAGTAGCTTAGAAAATTTATGAAATGGAACACAAAAAGGTCACCGGCTCTGTTTAATGTTGGAATAACACAAGTGCCACTGCAGCGTTGGTTTTCAGCGGTGATGGCGGGCTTTAGGAAGAATTGATACTCACTGACTGTACTGTTACAGAGGTTGTTACTTGGTACCGTACCGACTCCCAACACTATAATATATTATTTAAGTATTTGGAGCATTAGATTAGCTTCGCTAAGGAATTTTCTAATTAGAATATCAATATTCTCTTCTCTTGGTACCGCTCCTTTGAGCTACATAACGGCTCGGAAATAGATCCCTGGCCTTCGCCAGTGCACAGCAGAGCTTGAACCTTACGTTACTAGCCATAAAGACTCGTTACTCGATGAGTATTCATAAAACAATATTTACAGGTATCGTGAATTCGTGACTTACATTAGCATATCAAAACTTAAACGAATCGAGGTAGGATAAACACGCAATGTGTGAAGTGTTAATTTCGACCTTCGTGCACTGGACTCAATTGTTTTGTCTTGCACATTTTCACGACAACTACGAATCCATCAAATAAATAAATAATGCTGGGCATTAACACAGCTTAATCTAGCCCCAAACTAAGCAGAGTTTGTAAATAAGAGTAACCAAGAGGTCTTGGTTACGCCCGTTGCCGACAAACTTGACGGATGGCGGATCGCCTAAAACGAAGGACGACCGATCCTGGACTGATGACTTTGTTAGGGGTTTTGTACAAAAAGGGTCCTAACATGAATCCTATTACTAAGCCTCCTTTAAGTCGGCCTGTATGTATGTCTGTCCGTCTGTCAGCGGACTGTAATTTATCAGTATTCAGGTTTATAGTTTCTTAAAACACGCCAAACTGTTTTATTGTTATAAATTTATGTGACACATGCATTTACGAACATAGATAGAGTCAAAACTAAGTGGGTTAATATGTTATCAGCAGTCAGTGGGTTTACAAATAGTTCTTGCTATAGTTATTGTTAGAATCACATTGTATTATTTAGAAGAGTCGGGTATTTAATTGATTGACGAGCTTCTGTGGGCTCAAATAGAATGTGTGTTACAAAGATATACGAGTTAGGTGTTTTAGCATTTATTAAATTAGTAGGAATAAGGACGTTCCCTTATTTAGTAAAAAATGTCTAACATATACAGGGTGGTTTTTTGAGAAGGGCGGTGATGGCCAAGTCCGAAACCACGAGAGTTAGGGAAAAGTCGTGAAAGGAGTCATGCTCTCGATTTATAAGAAAACAATAACTATATTTATTATTTAAAAAAAAAAAAAAAATTCCATCTAATTAGTTAGGTTAAATTGAGATACTAAAAGTAAATCGTAAAAATGTGCTATTTCCTTTAATTTTTAGTTAAACATTTATTTGCAAAGATTGATCCTTATCAGCAACAGAATCCATTGGTTCAATAGTACAGGATGTATTTTTTTTTTGATAAATCGTTCAAAATAAAAAAAAATTCAATAACTATAGCGAGCAACTCTGACCGCCCTTCTACCTCAGCGTCGGTCGGTGGAGTTTCCCCACGCCGCCGTTCGGCGCGGCTGCGCGAGCGACGTCACGTGCGCGATGATCAGTAGTAAGCAATCACCAGAGGCGAGCGCACGTCACCTCGCCCGCGTACGCGATACTCATAATTTTGTTGTAACTTGTGTTTGTGACGCATATGGTGTTTTATATTAATAAATACGGGTGTGAATCGAACGTTTTCGTCTTTAGCTCAAACCTATCCTATAACTGGCAGCCTAACGTGGAGCTGAATCGTAAACTTTTACTGTGCGGAACATTCGGTACATTCACGTTTGTATTCGGCCTAGTGAAATAGTGAAGATAGTGAATACGTTCCTACTTAGTGACTACATACCTATTTCGTGTTGTGGCTTGTCGCGAGTGTGCTATGTGTTCGGCCTAGCAACAGTAAAATTCGAAAAACGTTATCGCCCTCACACCCCGCACCGTTCCCCGCGCGCACGGAACATTCGAGTACAATCGCGTGCGCTTGGCGTCGTCGGCTGATTCCCAGAGCCTTGGCGTCGCATTGTGGGTAGAAGTGATACTTACCTACGGAGTCATGCGTGTTCCGCGGTATTGTGCATAGCAACAAGGTTTTGTGTCGGGTAGTTCGTGATTACCTGAACCTAGAGTACCTATGTTACGGACCCGGAAGTGAACAGTAGTATCTACCTACCTATTTAGTGCTTACGTGCGTACCTGGTAACTGTAGGTTTTGTCGCACGCAGGCTACCTGTGACTCGGTAGACTTGAACCTACATTGTACAGACTCGAAGTGAACTTTGGTGTGCTTATTGAGGTTTCGTGGTACTAAAACTTCTAGGTTTTGTTGCAGGTTACCTCTCTAACCTGAACCTAGGTACCTAACCTACCTATCGTTACGGACTATTTGAACTGTGTATACCTACATATGTGTTGTGTTGTTGTGCACCTAGGTATTTTGGACAAACTCTTAACTAAGTGTAAATACCTACCTAGTGGTCCTGTTGTTAAAGTGATTATTTTACCTACAAAGACTTTCTTTGAGATATTTTTGTGACTCAAGTGTTTTGTGCAGTGACTAGGTACCTACACCCCGCAATGACCGGCAACTAGGGCTGGTCGGCGAACTAGTGCTTTCTTCTTACATACCTAAATTATTGTGCGTAATCGTAATCGTGAACAGTTTGTGCCTACTTTCATTGTGTACCTATAGGTAGTACATTTGTTGATGAATAGTGTATTGTAGGCATTGGACAGTTGAACTTACTTTGTGACTTTTCCCAATTATATTCGTTGACTTTATTTTAAACTTTTCCAAGTGTTTTGAACAGTGACATAATGTTTTTGAGATCGCGTCACGTAAGCCCGGTTTCTAGGGGTGAAAACCCCTCTGACGACGTAACGCCGCCGCCTCCGCCCGCTGCGGGTGCCACGCTAACGCAGCGCGCGCTCAGCGTTAGTGGCGATGAGGCTGTTTCGCATGCTTCTCTGCTGGACGCACCGCTGCTGGACGCGCCGTTGCAGGCGCCGCCTGATGCGGCCGCCGCAACTGGCGTTTCTGCCTCCGCCAGTGGCGTTCCCGCCGCCGCCGCCGCCGCCGCTGCCGCCACTGGCGCAGCGGCCGCTCCGGTTGTCATGACGACCGATCAGTTGTTGTTGCTGATTAACAGGCTAAGTCGCAGCGATCCTGTAAGTACTCCCACACCTACTTACTCAGGAAATTTCGCTAAGTGTACTGCACGATTCGATGGTGACAAATCCAGCAACGTACAAAGTTTTTTAGACTCTGTATTAACTTATAAAGACTGTGTTGGCGTAGAGGATCATATCGCGCTTCGTGGATTGTCTATGTTACTGACAGGGTTGGCCGCTACGTGGTGGCAAGGGGTAAAGGACTCTACTCTGACGTGGCACGATGCCATGCATGCATTGAAGCAGACTTTTGGACCAAGATTGCCGCCACACAAAATTTACAGATGCGTTTTCGAACGCGAGCAGCGCACAGACGAATCCACAGACATGTTTGTCTGTCAACTTAGAGCATTATTTGCACAACTACCGCCTTTCACACTTGCGGAGGCGGTACAGTTAGATATGTGTTATGGTTTGCTCCACCGGCGGATTCGAGAGAAAGTACCTCGGTCTTGTTTCAATAATTTCGGGGAGCTATTAGCGCAAGCACGGCGCGTCGAGGACATATTTGATGAAACCCGCCCGCGCATCTCTGCAGAGAGCAAGCCATCGATTTCTTCCTCCGCTACGGTCACAAAGCCGTCACCACAAGCAGCGCCTTCTCCAAGCAGTCACAAGCCTCGACCTCACTGCAACTATTGCAGGCAGTACGGACATATGAAGGAGGCCTGCCCGCGATTGGCTAACAAACCGAAGAAGAATACCAAAGATGGTGCTGATGAAGGAGAGCAACGCACAGCTACGCCTACAATAACGTGTTTCGGGTGCGGAGCGCCCGGTGTTATCCGTTCTAACTGTCCCACGTGCAAGGAAAAGAAGACCGCCGCGAGTGGTTCGTTCCAATCGATTTTCGCGAGTGCCGAAAACCTTGATTCGCGCGCAAGGCCAGTGTTAAGTGTTGAAATCAATGGTGCTGAAGGCAAAGTCCTAATAGACACTGGAGCTAAACATTCAGTAGGGAGTGAGAGCTTACGAGCTCACTTAGTTAAGACGGGTCATAGTTTTAAGAATATATTCGCTGAATTTAAGTACGCCGATGGCCGTATTTGTGCTGAAAATGTAGAAATAGCACGTGTTAGAGTCATGGTACGAAAGGTAGAACTGTATGTAGATTTTGTGATGTTACCTCAGGCCACTGAAAGTTTATTGGGAATGAACTTTGTAAAAGACTCTGGCATGGTGTTAAATTTCGATGAAAATGTTTGGTATATGAGGTACGATAAGACGCCGCACCCTATTCTTTTCGAGAACAAGCAACCGGTGCTAAGTTGTTCGTCTGTGGGTCTTCGCGAGGATGAGGGAGCCCATTTCGGTGCGGGTGACCGGACGAAGCTGTCCGACCTTCTGAATGTCCATGGGGACATTTTTACTCCAGGGGGAGGACCGACACAGTATGCCATACATCATATAGATACGGGCGACGCGACGCCAATCGCTTGCCCACCTTATAGAGTAACGCCTGCTAGAAAAGAAATTATAAGAAAGGAAATAGAAAAGATGCTAGAAGAAGATATAATCGAAGAAGCTGAGTCCGAGTGGGCTGCACCTGTGGTCTTGGTACCGAAGAAGAATGGTGAAACTCGTTTCTGCGTGGATTACAGGAAGTTGAATAGTGTCACGCGTACGGATAAGTACCCACTTCCAGTAATTGACGAGCTATTGCAGAGCACTAAAGCAGGTTGTGTGATGTCCACCATCGATCTCAAAGCTGGATATTGGCAGATATTGGTAGCGCCTGAAGATCGTCATAAAACTACTTTCACATCGCCTTTTGGGAACTACTCTTTTAAGCGCCTTCCTTTCGGACTGAAAAACGCACCTTCCACCTTCCAAAGGCTAATAGATAGGATGCGGTCTGGCTTAAAGGATGTTTGTGTATTAGCTTACCTTGATGATCTGCTTGTTATATCGCCGAATCTGGACCAACACTTAAAGGATTTGCAACAAGTGTTTGAACGTCTTCGTCTTTTCAATTTGACAGCGAATCGTACAAAGTGTGTATTTGCTAGAGACCGGGTCACGTACCTGGGACACGTGGTCTCTTCTCGTGGTATTGAGGCTGATCCAACGAAAGTAGAAGCCGTGTTAGACATGAAGCCTCCAACGAACTTAAAGGAGCTGAGAACGTTCCTACAAACCTGCGCATGGTTCCGTAAGTTCATTCCGCAGTTCTCAGAGGTAGCCCGATGTTTGACGGATCTTACGAAGAAAGACAGACGCTGGATCTGGGGGGAGGACGAGCAAAAGGCATTTGAAGAGCTAAAGTCACGCCTTTCTACTAGTCCTGTTCTACGCCAACCAAACTTTGAAGAACCGTTTGTTTTGCGAACTGATGCCAGCGCTTATGCTCTAGGAGCCGTATTGATGCAAGGGGAGAGTCCGAAGGAAGAGAGGCCAATCGAATATGCCAGCAGATTGTTGACCTCCGCCGAACGCAATTATCATACCACCGAAAGAGAAGCGTTAGCAGTAGTTTGGGCATTAGAAAAGTTTAGGGCATATGTAGAGGGATCGCGTGTACGCGTAGCAACTGATCACCAGCCGTTGAAATGGCTTTTGTCCTTAAAGACACCCAGTGGTCGTTTGGCCCGTTGGGCAATGAAAATTCAGACATATGATCTTGATGTCGAGTACACCCCGGGTAGAGTAAACGTAGTTGCCGACACGCTCAGCCGTCCTGTGGATAAGGACTTTGAGGAGCCGAGTACCAGCCCTTGCAGCATCTGCCCTGTGGTCATTGATCTTCCCCAGCGACGACCGGAAGATATTCGAGAAGCTCAGATGAATGATCCTGAGTTGAATAAAATAATAAAGGATTTTGAAGATACGGAGAATCCTGCAGCAGCTATACGTTGGACTGATAGAGGGTACTATTTGTCTCAAGGAATTCTCTATCGGTGTGATCCAGACTGGGAGACCGAAGAGCCCCAGTTAGTAGTACCTGAGTCGTTAAAGAACGAACTAATGCAAGAACTCCACGATGCCCCAACCGCGGGACATCTGGGAGTGGAGCGAACCATTAGAAAGATAAAGGAAAGGTATTATTTCAAAAACATGCGAGCTTTTGTGGGACAGTATCTGAAGTCTTGCGACACTTGTCAAAAATATAAGGCCACTAATTTGAAGCCTGCCGGCCTACTTCAAACTCCCGTGCCTCAACAACGGTTCGAGGTACTGGCAATGGACCTATTTGGTCCATTACCCGAAGGAGCAGCTGGAGAAAAGTGGGTTTTACTAATTGAAGATACAGCCAGCCGTTGGGTAGAAATCTTCGCCCTTCAAGATGCGACCGCTGAGTCGTGTGCAAAGGTACTCATCGAAGAAGTCTTCATGCGCTACGGTTTGCCCCGTCGAGTGTTATCCGACAACGGGAGTCAATTCGTTTCTGCGGTCATGCAGAAAGCTATGTTGGTCCTAGGTGTCAAACAGTCTCTCATCCCTGTGTACCACCCCGAAGCAAACCCTGCAGAGCGGAAAAACCGCGAATTGAAACATCTTCTTTCTGTTATGATTGGAGAGGAACATCGGCGATGGCCAACTGTGTTGCCTATGGTACGTTTTGCGCTTAACAGTGCTCATAATCAGGGCACAGGACATACCGCAGCGTATCTAACCTTCGCTCGCGAACTACGTTCTCCCATAGCGGTACACACTGATATCCGAGCTATAGTGGAACAGCAAAATTATGTACCGCAAATCACTCCTTATCTAAAGGAATTCACAAGAGTTTTGGTGAATGTAAAGGAGCGGATGGAGGATCAACAGGATGCTCGCAAGCTTCAGGGAGACCTTCACCGAAGAGCAGCCCCACCTTACAAAGAGGGTGACTTAGTCCTCGTAGAGACGCACCTGGCGAGTAATGCGGCAAAAGGGTTTACAAGTAAGTTTGCCCCGAGAAGGGAAGGTCCTTATCGTATCTCGGAGGTCGTAGGACCAACCTCTTTTGTAGTTGTTGACAGTACTGGTCAAATAAAAGGGAAGTACCATGCCAGTGCTCTTACACCATATAAAGGGACGACGTCTGTAATTGAACATCCACGCCGTCGTGGTAGACCTGCCAAGCCACAGACGAGTCGTACTTGTGACTTGGAGGGGGAGGTTATAGCGAGCAACTCTGACCGCCCTTCTACCTCAGCGTCGGTCGGTGGAGTTTCCCCACGCCGCCGTTCGGCGCGGCTGCGCGAGCGACGTCACGTGCGCGATGATCAGTAGTAAGCAATCACCAGAGGCGAGCGCACGTCACCTCGCCCGCGTACGCGATACTCATAATTTTGTTGTAACTTGTGTTTGTGACGCATATGGTGTTTTATATTAATAAATACGGGTGTGAATCGAACGTTTTCGTCTTTAGCTCAAACCTATCCTATATAACTTTATTTCTTTAGGCTTACAAAATAAGCACTTAGACAAGTCAAATTTTATACATTCAAGTCCATTTCCGTCAAAAGTAAAAGATTTTTGAAAAAAAAAAAATCTTCTTCGTTGCAGGCGGAACTTCGCCCGCAGCACCACATCGTTCGTCATGGTTGGCATCATAATGTGTTTTGTGTGTTAAATAAATTAAAAGGAGTGAAGAAACGGGAATCGAGTCGGATTTTTTTAATTAGTTTTTAAACTTTGTCAGCCGATGAGTCGCGGTGTGCTAAGGTTCGCGGGACAAATGTTTTTACGATCTGCAAATATTTTTTCCGGGTGTTTTCTATAGCTGTTTAATAACATAATAATAAAAATATCTACTTATGTAGTATATTGTATTACTTCTATCAGTCATCTAGTACACATAACACAAGCTCTGCTTAGCTTGGGGCTAGATGATGCTGTGTGAATTTTCCAGCTTTATTTATTTGTAGGTATATCGTGCTGTCCCGCTTAGACCATATTTGATCAAAAATGGTCTAAGCGTGACGGCATGAGAGAGGCGGTCATATTCAATCAATATAAAATGTTTATATACGCGACTTATAATTATTTGTATTGGTTTCAGATACGTAATAGTGGAGAACCTGCGCTACATGCTGGCTGATTACGACAGCAAGAAACCCGTGTACTTCGGCTGCAGATTCAAACCGTTCACCAAACAGGTAAAAGAAAAAAAAAGAAATAGGGACAGTAATTCAATTTAAGTACCTTAAAAAATGTACTTCACAAAACGATATAAAATAAAACTATGTTCCTTCTTATTAAGATAAGTACTTAACTCGAAATTCAGAGCATATTCTTGCTGCTGTTAAAAAGTGAGACTTTATACGCAACAAGCTTCTGCCTGCGACTTTCCACTCGCTACTTCATGCGGCAGACATCGAACCCACAACCTTTGCGTCTCAGGTGGATCGTCGCCCACTGCGCGGTAGAGGTCGTCATTCCAACTTTGACGACCTCTGTGCCTTAGGCTGACCGCACATAGTTACTATCGAGTGAGCGGTACTTGCTTGAAGCTACCGTTTTTCAGAAATCGCCTAGTTGTATGTTACCAAATTTAATAATCTACCGAGAGTGTCGTGCAAGTCGTGCAACGTCCTTTCAAGTTCATCACCGCACGAGACGATTTTTTTTAGGCCAACTTATAAAAACCATGTCTACTTAAAACTATTATAAGGTAAAAATTATACAGTAAAAAACAGATACTTTACTAAAAATGTGTTTAAATTTTTTGTAAAGTATCTGTTTTTGTTTGTAACAAATTGTTGGAATGTTTTTACATTCCAACAATTTGTTGTATACGCAAATTTGCGGTAGGTTAGTTTTTAAAGCATAAAAGTTAAAAAGTCCCTACCACCCGCGCTAGTGTAACACTTACGGCGTGGTAGTGATTCTCGTCCCTTGCAATTCGATTGTGCCGCAAGTAAACTACGACCGTGCATTTAAAATGGTGTTAAGTGTAGCGTTTTACGATTTGTTTTTGTCTTCAGGGCTACATGAGCGGAGGCGCGGGCTACGTGCTATCCCGCGAGGCGCTGGACCAGTTCGTGAACCGAGCTTTGCCGGCACCGCATCTCTGCAAGTCAGCCGACACCGGCGCAGAGGACGCAGAGATGGGCAAGTAGCCGTTACTCATACTAACTAACGTGGCTCACTCACTCACAGTTGAGGCAGGCAGTTTGGGGAACAACCATAAACATCTACTGCAACCCACAACCACAACTCTGCATATTTTTTTTGTTATATTTCTGCCTATTGATTTAGATGCACAACTTCGACTTATTACAATGATTCCCTAAACTTAGGTACTAAATTAAATCATATTTATAAATACTATTTAACGGGTATTTATCGCGTTTAATTACCTTTGAGTCATCCCGTGACCACGGCAGTGTGTAAACCTGTCGAAACGTCGGGAAAATAAGGTAATTAAACGCGATAAATACCCGTTAAATAGTATTTATAAATATGTGTTCAGATCGCGTAAGTTTAAAAATATAAATTAAATCAATTTTAAATCTTCATGATATAACTTGAAAGCAAATACATTTTTAAAATTACCTTTCAAATGATATACCACAAATCATCGTTCACTGCATGGAAATTGTAAAAATTAGTCTTGATCAACCGACCATAAAGCGATTCCAGTTTAAAGCTCGCAAGTGTAGTTACACTGCTATGATGTGCCTTCCCTTATGAGCGGAATCCGGCATCAGCCTGCAGTCATTCGCAGTCCGTCATCCCACCTGGCTAGAGGGCGTCTACTACGTTTGCGAGTCGCGGTCTCCACGCAGCGACTCAAGCGTTGGCCATACATATTACGTTTAAACCGGTTGGACCGTCCGTATCCGTCTGTTCCTCGTGAGATATGGCCGGCTCACTGGAACTTTTAATACAAATATCGTTCTCTGCCGGATAGTTTCCTATCCTTCATGCTTATAAAACCATGCATAAATTGATTTTTGGACAACGTCCTCCTTTGAAAATAAAATGGAAACTGTTCATATAAAACGACATTACAAATTATAGGCAGGTGAGCTACTTTACAGAATAATAAAGATAACACATTAGTTTTTTTAGTTTAGTTATAATCATCACGTTTTGCAGGCGGATTGTTGATTGCAGTGGGCGTGTTAAGAGTGCGTCTAATGCCAAAATCAAGCAAAATTTGTATTTTTGAACACTTGGATAAATGGTAACAAACGTAAAGGTTCAATTAAAAAAAGTACAATCGGTGGGAGTAAAACCGGTTTATGTATCGAATAGAATAAACTATACCGTTGCACTTTGTGTTGCACTGACGTTGCTCTGCTCTGTTCCGCTCCTATGAACGCGAAATCATATCCCTATCCTTTTCACAAAATGTCATAGATCGCACACTTAAATATTGTATTAGTGTAGTATTTTTAAAGTGGAGACTTTACTGGTATAAGAAAAATATTATTGTATCTCTTTATATTTCTATGTACTGTCTGTCTTCCAAATAAATATAAATAAAAAAATATAAAATAAAGTATTATTCACTTTATAATACCCAATTTTTATATGACTGAATGGATTTATTGTACCTACGTTAATTGAGAAGTCAATTACGCATCTGATGAATATCTACAAACGGTAGGACGTTTCAGATAGATTGCTCAGCTAACTTAAGAGATAAAATGGTTGTGAGTTATATTGTCACTATACGTGAAAATCTGTAATTGACTCTCTGATGTTATACGTTAAATCTATTAAGTTAGTTGAAGCCGTCGATTTTCAAATAAATTAAATAAATGAAAAGAGTACCTATCTCTATTTGAACTGTCTATGTCTCCTTCCAGGCGAGTGCTTAGCCAACATCGGAGTGAAAGCACTCGACAGCCGAGATTCCCTGAAGCGCGGGCGGTTCTTCCCGTTCATCCCTGAAGACCATTTGTTTCCAAATAAGGATGCCAGCTTCTGGTACTGGAAGTATATCTACTATCCTACGGACGAGGTAAAATCATAATCACCTAGCATCAAACATCAAAGTGCTTTATTCCCTTTAGACCGTATAGGTCTCTTGGACAAGTCACTAAATTAAAATTACGTAAAATTAGGACATAAATTAACCACTTTGATTTTTTGTCCACTTCAATCTTATTAAAGTAAAGAAGCGAACAAGAAACCTTTCATCATCATCATCAGCCTATATTAGTCCACTCCTCCCATAATGAGCGCCAAGGCGCAATCTTCAGCTTGACGCATCCAGCATCTGCCAGCAGTCTTTAGCAAAGCGTCATCCCACTTGGTCGAAGGCCGTCCTACACTACGTTTGCCAAGTCGCGGTCTCCACTCAAGAACACGTTTACCTCAACGGTTATCGGTTCTTCGCGAGATATGGCCGGCCCATACGTGTGGGCGGCGAATCTTATTATTTTTTGTTTGTGAAAGCATGCTTGCAAAAACCAGCTAAGGAGCGTGTGGTTGGGCTATTAGTTTACAAGTAGGAGCAAAACTCGTCTCAAGCTTTTAATCGTCTGAGTAGATAATCTGATATTTTGTAGTAAGCTTTCTTACAAAGGACTGATGAGTTGTTTCAATTAATTTATGGATAATATTTGCAAAGCAAACGAGTTACATGTGCGCAAAACTACACTAGACTTTTCTAGTCTAAATTATTTGTAAAACCCAGAAAAGAGTTATAACTTATAACCGATGTTTGTTTTACGCGTGGCCAATTAAGAAGAGAAATAACAAAAATTGGGGACTTATTTCATTTCCTAAATCTATCCAGAGTGCGGGGCACTATAATAACAAAAAACCGTGACCAATTATACCTTAACATCTCGTGTGCTCCAGGGACTAGATTGCTGCTCCGACCACGCGGTTTCCTTCCACTACGTGAGTCCGCGCCACATGTACACGCTGGACTATCTCGTGTACCATCTGCGGCCCTACGGCATCACCTACTCGAAGACGGACTTGCCCAGTATACTCAGGAACACCACGCTACAACAGGACTAGTCCCTTTCACATTCACATGGCTTAGTCGCCATGCTAAGTTACACTTCCAATATAAATGCAAAACATGAGACGTTTCTTCGCGCCAAAAATACCAAACGGATAGGCTTGGCATTTCGCATAGATGCAGCTAGACAAGAAATACATATATGCTACTACTTTTTAGAAGAAACTTGCAATTTATTAGGCCCAAGCTGTTTCAATGGCAACCGTGGGCACGTGAGAAGGACTTGCTACTTAGCACGGCACAGCCACCGTGATATTACCGTGTGCACGTGAAAACGCCAAAACTGTTACAGTTCTTCCAACAAAATAATGTATATAGAAAGCGCGGCGCTTCAACCATTCCCAATCTTTGTATCCATTATTTTGATTATCTACATACAGTCGAAATTTGACATCATTATACAAGAAATGTCTAATTTCAACTAATAATATAAATACGTGTATTCACACCAGACGACTAACTTATGTGGCCTTACGTCTTTACGCCCGCTTCAGTGGCATCACGTATTCTATGATGGGTTTATCCAATATAATTAAGTTATACCTAGCTACTGAATTAGGCTAGCTGGTCTATGCCTTCTTAATAGTTCTTCCAACATGTCTATATCCAATCTATACCTATACAAAATTAACGTTTTTCATGCACCAAGCCTGCAACGGCTGGTTTCACCATGAAACATGTTCACGGCTACATACAATCTTTAGAGTCCTATGGAGTTATAAATTAAACTAGGAAAACTGTAAAGGCCTAAAACAACATTAATTTAGTTGACGGACGTATTTTATTATCAAGTTCTTATGTTTTGTAATCATGTAACCGTTATCTGCAGGAAACTCGAATGTGAAGTAAACCAATAACAGTAGGTAGAATTTAATTATAAGCAGAAATTTACACAGTCTGTGTACACAGACTGTGTATGTTGTAGGGTAAAAAACGTAATATATTTAATATTTTTATATACAGGGTTATTGGTAAATTAGTATGCCCATCATCACAAACACGTTTGTAAAGACGCCAGGTCTTAATTCACAAACTTGGTATTAGTGATAAGTAAACCCCGCAATTCAATAATCGTTCGTTAAAGAGGTTTTATTTGAAACTCAACTTAAAAACAGCTCTGCCCTTAATTAACAGAAGGTATAAAAGTGGAAGATCGGTCTTAAGTAACTTGTTGGATTCCAGACGAAGATTTAAAGAATTTAGACCTGACGTCTTCACGAACGTGTTTGTGATGATGGACACGGCCTGCAGTTCACGTAGTGTTACTTATTTGCCAATAACCCTGTATATGAATCTCTGAATTATTTTTAAAATATGTTGAAAACATTCCTTTACTTATTTTTTAAGTGAAAGACAATGCAAAAGTTTAGTCTTTGTTAGTCATTTTTAGTTTATAAGACCAGCTATTATAGTATGTAAGAGAACAAAAATATTCAATTTATTTTCAATAAATTATGACAAGAGGAGCCAACCACAGAGTAAAAGCGCTGAGGAGCCAACATTATATTCATACCAGTTTAGATACCCAACCTACAAAGGTAAATTTAAGTTGACAGCAGTATGTAACATTTAAATTGATTAGTACAGAATTTTGTATAGAGATATAATGATGTATGGACTTACCAAAGAAACTTATCTATAATAGTGATAAGACAAAGTCATAATAAGACACAGAATTGTTGAACTGACGAATTCAGAAGGGACAAGAAATATGTTTCATTCAGACAGAATTTAGCGAAGAGTAGGTACCTACTAGATGGCGTAAACTTAGCTATTTTATGACTACAGTTAGGCAGGTTTAGCGCCTCAAATCTCACAGGCTACGAAATATTATTAAATTAGATAATGTAAGGATTTAATTGTGAAAAATGTAAATACACACCTAGTGTAGGTGACCTGTTCTACGTAGGTATAGATAAAATGAATTTGATAGTCAATTTATACCTAAGACCTAATTCCAAAGTTGTATCCCAGAGTAAGTTTGTACCTAAATATTTTGTTTATTTTGTACTCAGGATACAAAACTATATTGTGTTCCTATTTATTTTCACAATAGTGGATCTATTTTTTTTTATATGTAATAACTTAAATTTAAATAAGTTTGCTCAATTTTGCATGCAGGGTGTCCTAAATGAATAGTACGCGGATAATGTCCTTACAAGTCACTCAGAAGGATCCTCAATACATCTAGTTTATCTCCCTGGTTCAATCGGGACATCCTGTACTGTTTATTTATTTGTGTTGTTTGAAGTCTTATAAAATAAATGCTTTTAGTTCTTGAGTACCTGGTTTGATTTTGTTATGTGCTAGAAATAAAACTGTTTGGATAGATATAAACTTTTTATTAACTTCACAGTCAGTTGAACAAAAATAATGAACGCGTCTAGTCTCTGACTAGGACATTGTGATGTAATAAACAGCCAAATTTAGAGAATACTACAACAGAATGTGGCCTTTTCTAAATTGCTTATTTGGTCTCTAACGCTAAAACCACCCTTCCTATACACGGAAGTTTCGGGACTAGGGTGTCCCGAAACTCGGCGTCAAGCCGAAAACGGAAGACGTGGGTTCAAGACGACTTAGAAAAACCACAAATTCATGGGTCTATCTCTAATGGTTTTGTTTACAGGTTACAGGTTTTGTGGTGACTACCTACATCATGTCAATAGGTATATTGTGTTTTTTTTAGTACATACTCAAATAAATCATTCATTAATATTAGTAAGAATTAAAAAATATTTTTGCATCTAATATTTTCAATATGTTAACTTACGCCTGAATACTCAAACGCAACTAAGATAGGTATAAGCACGTCTCCAGTGACGAATTTTTGACAAATTTCCATTGAAAACTGTCAAAAAATCTCGACTAAAAAACCATCACGTTAGGCTGGCATGTTCTCATAAAAGTTGGCGCAGTTGTCCTAGATTTCAAAATGGTATCACTTGTCACATTTAAAAATTAACATTATTTTGTTTTTCTGAATAGACCTAAAATATAAACTGTTCCACACCCAGTGTTACATTTGAATTCAACAAGTTCAAATGAGGCAGTTATTAGTATGTTTTCAATAGATTTCTATTTGATGTGAGTTAGAGCGAGACAGTTAACTGCTAAGATGCTAAATGTTCGGCCGCGGACTGTCTTGGAACCAAGTCTAGGCCAAAAAATAATATCATATAGGTACCTAATAAGTTTTATGGCTTTATGCAAAGCGTTCAGTATAGTAGGTATGCTTCTTTCTGAGCAGAGCAAGAGTAATATCGCGGTATGACGAGCTAGGTACTCTAACTATAGTTATACCTACCATAAGACAACTATCAGATTCTATGGTTTAGTATGAATGGGAAGGAAGGGGCTAAATTCGAGGTTTAGAAGGCCACCGTCTCGATTAGGTAGGTACTTACCCATATTTAGAATTGGGGCGTCAATAAAAGCAATTGAATACGATTGGGCAATTCCTTACAATTTATAGTTTTGTAGTTTGATAGAGTAATGCTGCCATGTTTGGGACGGCTCGGCCAAGTACCAGCTTGCAGCCTTGAACTCGATAGAACGAAGAGCCTTCAGACTCATTGACGAACAGTAGACCCTTGCAGAGACTAAGGTCCAATCGCTTCTCCTCGATCTTTTAAAGGATACATTTCGGAGAATGCTCACACTTGCTCCTACATGACCTGAATCCACCATCCCGCTTCCACTCTAGGACAAGCAGACGCAAAGCGCATTAACTAGGTACCCCTACTTGGTGGATATACCGTCCACTCGCACTAAGCGGTTTTCTTTCACCTTCATCATTTGTACCGCTGGGGTTTGGAACACGCTCCCTGCTGCTGTTTTTTGCGTCTCTTCAAGTCAAGAGTGAATAGGTAGGTAGGTATCTATCTTCTAGACCTTCGTGATACACCGTCGGCCACATCTTCACTTTCCATCAGGTGAAATTGTGGTCAAACGAAGGCCTATTGATTACCTATTTAAAAAAAGAAGCCAGCGCTTCTAGAACTTTGTTGAAACTTCCCGAAGTAGGTAAATAGATGCCCAAAAAGAAAATAATTGTAAGTCGAAATTTAAAATTACTTCAGACTTGCAAGAATAATATTGATAACAAATGAAGATTGAAGAAATGACATTGGAGACATTCGAGGAAGAATTTCCGTGTTCTAAAGAGCTCTATCTTCTGTGCTATAGAAATCTAAATGCCTCGCATAATATCATTATGCAGAATTCCATTTCAGTTTTATCATTCGCATAAACGCGGTCGGGAAATTCGGGAGCTATAAAAATACAACTAAACAACAACAATAATAAAATGCTACACAAATAGATAAAAAATATAGCAATAAAGTAAAATAGATACGTGTATCATTGACTCGCTACAGGCAGATTTGCGAAGTCGCGATCCTCGATCAAAAAGCGCTGATCGGATCGTGATGATGATGTATAATTCTCAGGGCGATTGGCGACGTTTTGTGCTTACACTGGTGATCGGAATATCAGCAGGATTTAGTGTTGCGTACATATTATTAACATCTACAGGATTTCCAAACGTTAATAGGTACGTACCTACAGGTAATAAGAAAAAGCTCGGTAATAAGCTTTTAGGAAACATGCAACAAATAAGTTGTTTTTCTTTTCGTGTGTTTCATTGTGGTTAAAGATATTTATTTCTAAAAGAACATACCTAGTCCACTTAAAGTGAATAGGTAAAGTTTTTACATTTATTACATATACCTACCTACATTTGGCTTTTGTTCTATAGACATTAGGTCATCGTAACGATAGGTAGGTATTGTTTGTTTGTTCGAGTAAAAAGTATGTGGTACCTACTTACCTTATTGGAACAGATGATTTAGAGAAAAACATGCATTGTTACAACTGCACAGTTCGCCCGCTAAAACAATTTTATTATTTCAGTTATAGGTACACTGTTCATCTGAGTTGCTCAGCAATTTCTGTCATGCAATTCGAACATTTTTAGAAATGAATGAATTACCCATCAGAGGATTTTATTACATTTATTAAAATGAAGGGACAATTTTCAATAAGGATCTTGCCATTATTGGGACCATTACATCATTTACATTACCTACTAAGTCCGTAAAACATAAATCTCTGAAGCTCCAAAACTCTACTTCGAAGATTTTAATCAAACAAACCTTGCAGAGAATCCGCGAGAGACTTAGAAAGGCACCCTATTGGTGAGGTGATAGAGCACAAGAGCGACGAGCCGGCGCATAGGCATGAGGACCGGTCCATAGCTGATGAGCTGGCGAAGAGGGTCCGAGTGCTGTGCTGGGTGATGACCCAACCAGCCAACCACGAGAAGAAGGCCAAACATGTGAAGGCGACGTGGGGGAAGCGGTGCAATATACTACTATTTATGAGCAGCACGGAAGGTAATCTACACATCGCAGCTGGTTTCTGAAGCACTGATTAGTTGACCACTGATTTTATTAACCCATGGTAACCGTTTAGAAATGCTTAAGTTCCTAGCATTAGAAAAGTTAAGTACCGCTGCCGACACAGAGGCGCGGTGGCTTTGTAGGCGACAGCTTCAGTTCTTGTTACAAGTAAGAAACATTGTCATCGGCTGACATACTTAAATTATAGATCATCGTTAACCTTATTTTACATACCTACCTAGGTAATCTACATTTTTATATATAATTAAACTTGTAACATACAGCAAGGATTATCATTCACAGATAGTTCACTCCCATCCGTAAAACTCCACCACGAAGGCAGACACAACCTGTGGGCGAAGACGAAAGCTGCCTTCCGATACGTGTACGAGCATCACAGGAGAGACGCCGATTGGTTCCTGAAGGCTGATGATGACACGTGAGTGGTACTTGTACAGAGAATGTTTTCGGGCTGGTCTATACTATAATATATAATACTTAGATATTTGTATGTTTGTTTGACGGGAATAGGGAATATAGGTACATTATCCCTGATAGTTATAGGCTATAGAATATTTTCAAAAAAGTTAGGGATCCGTATGAAAACTTCGATACTGTAATCCAAGGTGTGAAAAAAATACCATGAAAAATCCTTATATCGCGTACGCTGCGGAAACTATTGATAATAGAGCAAAGTGATGTACTACAGTTTTATAGAAGACATTCGAATATCTACAAAAAACTCCACAACACCACAGTATCCATATGTGTACCTACTGTGACAACAAGATAAAGTTAAAAACTACAACCCGACTACGTGAAAGTTATAAAAGTTTGAAACATTTACATTGACAAATGACGTATCGGTCATATTTGATAGGCATAGAGTTGAAAATGAAAATAGGTCGTAGGTATTGTAATTTTTCTCTATGGGGCCTGCAGCCTGCGGCTACCTAAACTTTAATACGCGTTTTGAAGGCTTATTCGGGGTCGGAGCCCTAAATCCATATAGATGGCCTATAACCATCGGGGTATTGAGACGAATCAATCGATACATAATTTGTTGAAATCGAACCAGTAGTTTCAGCGCTACGTGGGAACAAAGAAATCGGCCACATACATACAAACATACAAATATACAAACATACAAACATAGGGTGCTAACCTCATAACCCTCCCCTGTTGGTAGTCGGGTAATTATAGTTACGTCAAAATAACTACTTTTCCATGTTAAAATATGCAATAGTAACGCCGAAAAATCCTTATATCGCGTAAGCTGAGGAAATTATTGACAAAATAGAGCAATGGTGATGTACCTATTACAGTTTCATAGAGGACATCAATATCTACAAAAAAATCTGCGATTCTAATATCTAACTACGTATTACAGATATGACACAATAACTACTTAGTATGTAGGTACCTACCCAGCGGCGAAGTGTATGGGCATTTACGATAGTTTTCACGTATACCGTCATCATTTGCATACAAGTCGCCGCACTATTAAGTTGTGTGATTGTGTATTTATTTGTAGATATATCATGCTGGCTGTCCCGCTTAGAAGCGTGATAGGGTATGAGAGAGGCGGTTATATTTAATCCCAATATTTATATACGCGACTTATAATTATTTGTATTGGTTTCAGATACGTAATAGTGGAGAACCTGCGCTACATGCTGGCTGAGTATGACAGCAAGAAACCTGTGTACTTCGGCTGCAGATTCAAACCATACACCAAACAGGTAAAAGAAGAAAAAAAATGACAACATTTTACATAGATTATATACCTTAAAAACTTACTTCTCAAAACGGTATTAAATAAGACTATGTTCTTTTATGGTAGGTAGGTATATTAAGGGTTATTAAGATAAGTACCTACCTACTTAGCTCGATTCAGAGCACACGCTTGCTGTTGTTATAAAGTGTGACTTTATAAGCAACAAGCTTCTGCCTGTGGCTTTGCACTCGCTACTCCATGCGACAGGCATCGAACCCACAACCTTTGCGTCTCAGGTGGATCGTCGCCCACTGCACGGCAGAGGTGGTTCATGCCTACTTTGACGACCTCTGTGCCTTAGGCTGAGATAAGTCTGAAACTACAAGTAAAACGATGTTAAAAGTGTGGCAATTTAAGATTTGTATGTCTTCAGGGATACATGAGCGGAGGCGCGGGCTACGTGCTATCCCGCGAGGCGCTGGACCAGTTCGTGAACCGAGCGCTGCCGGCGCCGCATCTCTGCAAGTCGGCCGACACCGGCGCAGAGGACGCAGAGATGGGCAAGTAGCCGTTACTCATACTAACTAGCGTGGCTCACTCACTCACAGTTGAGGCAGGCAGTTTGGGGAACAACCATTAACATCTACCACGCACGACCCACAACCAAAACTCTTTTCATAAGAAAAAAAAAATATTCATACTGCCACTCATTATCACATATTATTACATCACATTCATTAGACGTCCACAACGTCGACCTTTTGCAATGTTTCCCGTCAATTTAGGTACGAAATTAAATCAATTTTAAATGTTCTTGTTATGACTTGAAAGCTAATAAAATTACTTTTAAAATTATATACCTACCACAATACATCGTTCACTACATGGAGACGGACGGATAGGATAGCCGTGTGGGGCTAATAGCCTGGCTCCTAAGGTTGCCAGACCTCAACCCTACAGATTTTATGATCTAGGGATATTACAATCTTGTTTTAAATAAAAAAGCAGGGTCGCGGTAATATTTTGGCTGCAATTACGAAATTCAGACTAAAATCTGATTTTGACTAAAAAGTTACATAAATCCAAATAACTTTTGAACCACTGAAAATCGCTGAACATACATGGGGGTTGAATCGATAGGTACTGAGGTCCCCCACCCTCCAGCCACCGACGACACAGTATACATATGGATATCCATATGTGTACTGGGCCGATGATCCACCCCTCATTTTACACAGTGTATAATAGTTATATATATATATACATATATCTTCCAAAACTACCTACCTAAACAGTATTCTATTTACATGCCACGGTCTATACTTTTTCTATCACTTCTTGTCCATCCTAAGGTTGCCTGGCAGAGATCGCTCTTAGCGATAAGGCCGCCCATTGTACATTATTTGTTATATGTATTGTTTAATTAATTGGTGTGTAATAAAGTATATTGTATTGTATTGTACTTACGTTTATCGTCCGTTGTCGGTTCCTCGTGAGATATGGCCGGCTCACTTGAAGTTTTTATACACGTATCGTTCTCTGCCGGATAGTTTCGTTGCGAGTCCTATCCTTCAGAGAATTTTTTTCCAGCTCGCTGAATTACTTCGAACTGCCACCACCAGTTCGAAGCCGTTAAAATAAAAGGCAAATTAGGTGATTATCACGGGGAGGCCTGCGTCCAGCAGTGGACCAGTATCGGTCTTGGCATGAACTTGGGTAAAACCAAGGTCATGATCAATGGCCACATTGATCCGGGACCGGTCGTCGTGCATGGCCACTTTGGTCACTTTCTCGAAATTGTTTCCGGGTACACTTAGGCAGATTCTGCAGTTGTGTATGAACAATTTCGAGGCCATGAGGAGGATCCAGCTAGGAAGGGCATAGCTCAAAGGATTAGCAAGCTGAAGTGGCGGTGGGCTGGCCATAGCGGTCATTAGAGGTGGACTAATATAGGCTGATGATGATGTCTCCTTCCAGGCGAGTGCTTAGCCAACATCGGAGTGAAAGCACTCGACAGCCGAGACTCCCTGAAGCGCGGGCGGCTTTTCCCATTCATCCCTGAAGACCATTTGTTTCCAAATAAGAATATCAACTTTTGGTACTGGAAGTATATCTACTATCCTACGGACGAGGTAAAATCCACGGGTTCCCTTTTGTGCAACTGAGGTTTGCTCAACTGCGAATAGTTGCGCAACAAGGCTTCCCTTTTGTGCAACTCATTTTGTTCCCCTTTACTCAACTCGATTATTTTAGACGAAAAAAAGAGTCATTACTAATATAACAAAAAATTATATCATGTCAAAAATTACAGCAAATGTAAAATCATAATCGCCATCAAACACCAAAGTGCTTTGATGTATGATGATGTATTTCTGTTGCCGCTATAACTTCGATCAAAAATAAGTAGTTCGCGGCCTCCCCCGTAGATACCTAGAGCCTTACAAAAATGTCACTCAAAATTGTCTTCGTTTTGTGTTGACGCAGACAGTTTGCGCAGAGCCTGACAAGTTTTTTCCATACGGAACAAGAGATGGGTGGAGTCGAATTAATTTTATTTTATTATGTAAGTAGGTAGGTACCTACCTGAGAATTATATACCTACCTACTCAGTTTATTTTCTATAAGGATTAATTAACAGAATTCAGGTAAAGATAACGAATCATTTATTGATGAAACTATAAATTGGTGTCTCAACAGTAGGTAGGTATTTATACAAAAGGGTCATTTCAGACATACAATAATTTAAACTTACAATACAATTTCAGGCAGGCACTCTAGATTAAAAAGAACTGGTTCCTGTCTGCGGCTCTGCACGAGTTTTTTTTACGGGACAAAAAATAAACGTTTCATAAATTCATACTTCTGGTAGGTAGGTAAGAACCTAGTCTTTCTTTTATTGGAGAGTCTACGCAAATGAAATTTTAGGGCGGGCCAACTAGTTACTTTAAAAATCATCAACTAGTAATATTAAACTTATTTTTATGAAAAATATATTAATACATAATATTAATGAAAAAAAAATTTAGAAGAAATAGCCTCCATTTATCAATTTAGAACAAAATTAATATTTTAACATAGGCAAACCAAACAACAATATTTTATGCTGATTTCACAAGTATATGACTCACATCTCAATATACGGGTAAAAAATATATATAAACTTACTGAAAATAAGAAATTCCATCCTTTTTCAGCACTTTGGACGAGTGATTCTTGCATTTTTTGTACGAGCACTTACCCATGTACTTACGGTACTTTCTACAATTTCTAACGTTTCTCATTTAACGTTTACATCAGCCTTAACTTGTTTAACATTAGGTAGAATAAATCTAATACATTTTGTTTTGGTTTCGTTAAGCAACAGATTATTAACACTAAACCAATGGAGTACTGCGTCAAAATTTGTGATTTGTCGTCTAATTTTAAAAATTAATGAAGTACCTATCATCAGCAAACAGTCATCTCGTGATTATTCATTACCAGATGATGCAGGTCGTTAATATAAACTAAAAATAGGAAAGGAGGACCGAGGATAAAACCCTGCGGCACACCCATTGTAACTACAGACCCCGAAGACCTTCTCAATAGTAGGTACAGTCAGCTGCGAAAATATATATACACTCCCATGTTTTGAAATTTGACTAAATAGTAAGTGAATAGTCATTGTGATAATTTATATATCGTATTCTGACAAGAACGATGACTACCTACTTAGTATCAAAAATGTGTGCGTAGACTTATATATGAAAAGTTCTGAGTAAAATAAAACTGAAAACTTGGAAGTGTATACATATCTGAGCAGCTGACTGTACCTACTCAATCAACTCACGACTCAATAGTATGTCCATCCTCTGTACGTACCTACGCGTACCCACCCGCACATTGACATCATAGTCTGTCCATCGTCCGCCATTACCACTTGAGACGCCTACTGAAGGGGTAATAATAAAACACGGTTTTAGTAGTTAACATCTCGTGTGCTCCAGGGACTAGATTGCTGCTCCGACTACGCGGTTTCCTTCCACTACGTGAGTCCGCGCCACATGTACACGCTGGACTATCTCGTGTACCATCTGCGGCCCTACGGCATCACCTACTCGAAGACGGACTTGCCCAGTATACTCAGGAACACCACGCTACAACAGGACTAGTCCCTTTCACATTCACATGGCTTAGTCGCCATGCTAAGTTACACTTCCAATACAAATGCAAAAGATGAGACGTTTCTTCGCGCCAAAAATACCAAACGGATAGGCCTGGCATTTCGCATAGATGCAGCTAGACCAGAAATACATATATGTATGCTACTACTTTTAATTCCGGGAAGAAAGGCCCAAGCTGTTTTAACGGCAACCGTGGGCACGTGAGAAGGACTTGCTACTTAGCACGGCACGGCCACCGTGATATTACCATGTGCGTGCACGTGAAAACGCCAATCCAGCCTTACTGTTACTGGTAGTTCTCCATACAAAATAATGTGAATAGAAAGCGCGTCGCTCAACCGTTACCAATCTAGGTATCCATTATTTTGGCTATCTTAAAATACAGTTGAAATTCGACATAATAACCTTTATACAATAAATGTAAGTGTAATTTCAACTAATATTATAAATACCTACCTACGTGAATGAGCACCACACCTCTAACTTTTTTGGCCTTACGTCTTTACGTCGTCGGCCGCCGGCTTCAGTGGCGTATTCACGTAGTCTAAGACGTGTTTATCAAAAATACTCAAGCAATACCATGGACTGACCAAATGATACAGTAACCTGAGTAATACCTAACAAGCTACAGACTTAGGCTAGCTGGTCTACGCTTGTTTTTCATGCACCAAGCCTGCCACGTCTGATGGTTTCACCCTAGGAATAAAATATTATTTATTTTCACCATTAAACATGTTCACGACTAGGTACATACATACAATCTTAGTCCTATGGACTTATTAGATGAAACTAGGAAAACTCAGAAATAATTTAGTTGACGGACGTATTTTTTATCATATTATTGTGTTATGTTAATATGCCCCATCATCTGCAGGAAACTCGAATGTGAAGTAACCAAATAACACTAGATTCTAATTAAGAGCAAAAATGTACACAGAATGTGTAATTCTGTATGTAGTAGGGTAAATAACGATATATTTAACATGTTCATATTTATGAATCTATGAATTATTTTAAAAATATGTCCTTTAGTTAATTTTTAAGTAAAAGACAATCCAAAAGTTGAGTCTCTGTTAGTAATTTTTAGTTTATAAGACCAGCTATTTAAGTATGTAAGAGAACAAAAATATTCAATTTATTTTCAATACATTATGGCAAATAGGAGGAGCCAACATTATATTCATACTAGTATAGATACACAACCTACAAAGGTAAATTTAAGTTTATATCTGTGTAACATTTTTTTTATTTTTGCTTTGTACAGAAATTTATAGATGTAATGGCATTTTTATTTTGTACTAAAAAACAAAAAGGCATTTTTTTATTCTAAAAAAAATGTACGAGTCCATACATATTTTTTTTAGATATTGAAAAAAAAGCCTTTTACCAAAGAAACTTTCTATAATAGTGATAAGACAAAGTCATAATAAGACACAATCGTTGAACTGACGCTATTCAGAAGGACCAAAGACATATGTTTCATGTTGCTCTCAACGACTAAGACGGCACGACGGAATTTAGCGGAGAGTCGAGTACCTACTAGATGGCGTAAACTTAGCTATTTTATGACCACAGTTAGGCAGGTTTAGCGCCTTAAATCTTATATGGTTACGAAATATTATTAATTTAGATAATGTAAGGATTTAATTGTGAAAAAATGTAAATACACGCCTCGTGTAGGTGACCTGTTCTACGTAGGTATAAATAAAATGAATATTACAGTTAATTTATACCTACCTAAGACCTAATTCCAAAGTTGTATCCCAGAGTAAATTTGTACCTAAATATTTTGTACTCAGGATACAAAACTATATATTGTGTTCCTATTTATTTTCACAATAGCGGATCTAATTTAATTTTGTTATGTAATAACTTAAATTTAAAGTTTGCTCAATTTTGCATGCAGGGTGTCCTAAATGTACGCGGATAGTTTCCTCACAAGTCATTCAGAAGGATCCTCAATAGCTTTTTAGTTTGTCTCCCTGATTTAATCGGAACTTTTAGTTCTTGAGTACCTGGTTTGATTTTGTTATGTGCTAGAAATAAAACTGTTTGGATAGATATAAACTTTTTATTAACTTCACAGTCAGTTGAAAAAAACTAATGAACGCGTCTAGTCTCTGACTAGGACATTGTGATGTAATAAACAGCCAAATTTAGAGAATACTACAACAGAATGTGGCCTTTTCTAAATTGCTTATTTGGCCCCAAACAACTTTTTTATCTTATGGATATTTTACGAAAAACTTATATAAATATATTAACTACCGAAAACCCGTAATATCACTGTATTTAATAACAAATATCCGAGTTAAAGAAAACATCAAGATTTCGTTAGGCAGAAATATAAACAAATATGAGATAAAGCACACCTCGATCATCAAAATGTAAAAAATCTACTTTTACATTAAAAAGCATCGGGCAGATCGAAAAGTATGAGTGGTCGATCTATTTTGTAAATATGTAGAAACTATGTATACTGTACTAAGTGCAAAAAAAATAAGCTAATTGATTGGATACTATTTTACAAAATGTTATGTAAACATGTAGGTAGGCGGTGGCATGACGTCTCTGCAACGGAAATCAATATAAATTTAACTGAAACTTAATTAAAACTAAATTTAAGAATCGTAGAAATTTCATCTTTTTAATAGTAGTGCTTTGAAAATTCCACAAATACTAAACTAATTTGAGTTCGTCTATTGAAAAAAAGTTAATTAACCTAACAATAAAAGTGAAGATGTAATTATCTATATATAATAAGTACAATTTCTTAAAGCATAACAAATGAAATACTTACAACAAAATGTAAACTAAACCTAAATATGAAGAAACATTCACACAGAGAAACAAAGACACGAGTTATTTTATTTGAGAGTATGTCATAGTATTATAGTGTGTATGTTAATTATGTTTGCAAGACCAATATTTCCGATTTTGCTTTAGAAAACTATAACCAAGAAACTGGTTACAAGAAATTTAATACTAACTAAATACAGCATAACAGAAATGTACAAAGATGTCACTATGTAGATAAACATGATTATTAGTCAAAAATATTACAACAAATTAAAATAAACCTAGTTGAAAGATTACAAAGAAACTACAAAAACTAAGAACATGGTGAACATCACTGTTTTATCAAATAATCTTGGTACTATTTACTAATTAGAAGTTATTGGAAGTAATTCCTCTTCTTCCTAGAGACTCTGCAAAGAAATCGAATATCATACTGATTATTAAGTAAATAAGGTATCGCATATCGCTGCACTTACGCAAAATATTATCAGAACAGGGGAAATATTAGCAAGTTTGGAATGTGTAGGTAATCTTCGGAATTATTTGGTCAGATTCTACTGATTAATGCCATCATGAGTAAGAAGCTAAAGCGCGCTAAGCTGCGGGCACAAGCAGAAGGGTCGCTCAGTGAACCAAAGCGGGTCTGTTGAAGTAAGCGCCAGGCGCCCTGTCTTGCTTGCAGCTTGTCGTATCCAGCTTTCCGCACTTGCTGTGCTTACGCTAAAACCATCCTTCCTATATATACAGGGTGTCCCATAGTAAGTGGATAACCTTGAAGGTACTTGTGCGGAGGGGCAAGGCCAATCGGAAACAATTTTGTTTTTAAATTTAAACTTGTCTCGTTCCGAAAATATTTAACTTTTTGTAAATTTAGATAAATTTGTACCTTTTTTCACATTTTTGGAGTTGGTACCCACAATTTTAACAAATTTTTTATTTTTATTTTTGAAAAAGAAAAAATAGCTTATTTGAACACCGTTTGAATAATTTTGGTAACTAGGACCAGTAATTTTCAAGACAGGTTTAAAGTAGTAAATTTTAATTTTTAATTTATTTATGATACGTAAGTAAGCACCTGTGGTATAAAAAAAATGTATCAAAACTTACAATGCCATGCGCATCAAAAACATGTCCATTTCAAGAGGATTCTAAAATGATAACAAACTACGAAATTTCATACAATAAAAAACTGAGATATCGCTACTTTTGTGTGAAAAAGGGCTATTCTTACTAAAAATAAAATTGAATCAACACATCAATAAAATATCTTTTTCGCCATTCTCGTTCAAAAACGGTGACTTTTCTGCTTAAAAACAGTGAGCAAAATTTCATCATCATCATCAGCCTATATTAGTCCACAGCTGGACATAGGCCTCTAATGTGCGCCATAGCGCCCTGTTTTCAGCTTGACGCATCCAGCATCTGCCTGCAGTCTTTCGCAGATCGTCATCTCACCTGGCCGGAGGGCGTTCTACACTACGTTTGCCGCAACTGACAGGCTACCATTCAGACATTCAGTCAAGTCCGCTTAAGGATCCGTCAACGTACAGTTAACCAAACTACTGGGCAAGTATTCCGGATTGTAGGCAGTCGAAGGAGGTTTTTCCGGCTTTCGAAGTTATCGGCCCAATATGCGTTAGTATTACTGTTAGATAATTATCTGTTACCCAGTATCGGCGGGCGAGAAGAAGAATCCTCTGGGACGGGGCGGCGCGGCACGCGGCGCGGGCGACCCGTCGGCCGGGCATGCCCACTGCGACCAGTAGTCTCCCGGCAGCTCCAGGAGCAGCTTCATTACCTGGAAAGGCACAAAACAAGATCCGTCAAGTGCGAGTGTAACTTGCGCGCGCAGTTTCGAACTTTTGTCAATTATAAAGATAGGTATCAGCTAGGGCACATATGATGTAGTGTTTCTTTGTAACATTCATGGTTAGAGCCCTATCTCATTAGGACAGATACAGGCGCAAAGAGATTACATGCAGCAGTGGTTGAACTTGACCTTGAAGGCAGTATCAGATTGGGGCGAGGCCAATCGGGTCAACTTTAGTGCCCCTAAAACGCAAGCCTGCCTCTTCTCTGCAAACAAGAGTCCGTTTGTCCAGGTTCCTGGGATGAACCGGTACCTATAAAAGATCAACTTGAGCTCCTCGGTGTCACGCTCACACCAACTCTAAACTTTGGAGCCTTCATCGAGTCAAAGGCTAAAACAACAGCCATAACATACAGAGCTGGAGATGCGCTCAAACTGTTGCTTGTCTTCTTTAAAAATGTCATGGACGACTTTGCTGTAGAAATCATTTTGTGTTGTAAGCCGAAATATGAAAAAGTCTAGGGTTTTCACCACAAAGTTAGCATATGTCTTTGGAAGTTGAAAACTTGGTTTTACACTGTTGGTATCTATCCTAATAACATCCCAAAATTAAAACCTTGCAAGTTTTTTGCGACTTAATGCGCTGTTTTTGTCTATAATGCTAATTAAAAAGTACCTTGAACATGTTGCTAGTGGCTGAGAGCATTGCCTCGGAGGGCGTCATGCCAAATCCGACGACGGAGGGAGCAAACATTCGCGACAGGTTGTCTATTCCCATCTCGCACTCCGGACTCTCCGCCACCCTGCGAGAAACGGGAAATATTTACATTATTTCTACCACAATTTTATACCAGAGACGGTCGAGAGGGGTCTTTGAATCGGCACATTAAACAACTGTCATTGCATATAGAATATTCCCTCCAGCATACTTGTCTAATGGAGCTTAGCGATTTCTAGCTATAACAGTTCTGCTGAAGGTCTTCCTTTTTTTTTTTAGCTTGTCACGATAACAGGTTGTACTCCGTTCTAGAATAAAAGATATTTTCTGTAAATCGCGACGCCCGACGACGTTTCTTGACCGCCTGTTACGTCGTTAGGTTTACAATTGTGTGCTTGTCACGATAACAGGTTGTACTCCGTTCTAGAATAAAAGATATTTTCTGTAAATCGCGACGCCCGACGACGTTTCTTGACCGCCTGTTACGTCGTTAGGTTTTACAATTGTGTGCTTGTCACGATAACAGGTTGTACTCCGTTCTAGAATAAAAGATATTTTCTGTAAATCGCGACGCCCGACGACGTTTCTTGACCTCCTGTCACGTCGTTAGGTTTACAATTGTGTGCTATGTATATGTGTGTAAGACATACTTCTGTAGATGCAGCAGTAGGAACGCTAGCGTGTCTCTGTTAGGCGGCGGTAGCTGGCTCACAGCTTGCACGCAGGCCGCCGTCGCGTCGTTAGGCTCCCGGATCGCCGCAGCTGACATGAAGTCCTGGGGAGAATCAATCATTTATTTGTCATTGCAAGCCGAAAATCAGGAGGACGATAGTTTGTTTGTAGAACTGAACTCTATAAACGAGTTCAACTCAAGGATCTAAAGCTGGCTCGCACATATCGAGAGGAAAGCGTACATGAGAAAACCACCAGAACCTAGACCCGTCGGCCGAATCGGGTATCGCTGGATCGATCATCTCTGGTCGGTGTTACTACCGAGAGAAAGCTCAGAACCTATCTCAAGGATTCTTGACGGGATATTGTTTCGGTCAATTTTATTGTTTTATCCATAGGCTTAGGATGTACAAGACCAACAATGTCAGATTAGCCGTGTGACAAAAAATGAAATGTAAATGTGTGCGTCAAATAGTGTTGTCTTGACTCTAGCATAATATTATTATCGATAGTCTTACTGGCAAAATTGTAAGACACTAATGAGTTTGTTATCAAAGTTGTTTAAAAAGTATCTTATAATTTAAAAAAAAAACAAATACATTTCAAATAGGTTAACAAATATTATTTATATTATTGACTACAAACAGTAGAGTAGAGAGTACAGTAGAGTTCTTATTTGGAGTCCAGGAGCCCCTATTTATAATCCGTAACCATTTATCACGTAACAAAGAATTGGTTGGAAACCTGTAAGAACATAACATTATAGATATTATTATATTAAATCTAATTTTATAAACCAGTCGCCAATCATCAGCGTTGGAGTATCATTCCCAGTCCTCTGGGTTACCTCTAACAGTATTGAACTGAATTACCAGTAACCCTGTATTATTATATTATATTTAGTTTTTTTCTTTTACTGGAAAGTAGTGTTTTATTGTACTTTACATAAGTACCTAACCCTATGAGCATTCACGTCGAACCTACCGGCAGACTCGAATTATCGACTATCGATATATTTATGACGTCATCACTTTGTCAATCCCTATCGTAACCAAACAATTTTAAGTTTTACACCAAATATCCAAAAATTCTTCATTTAACATTGTAATTTGATGATCAGTCTAAAGAGAAACCAATTATCTAAGCTTTTAATAGCTCTTTTGCCTCTTTTCAAACAACAAAAGGCGAAATAAGGGTTATGAAGAGTGCAGTAAAAATAGTCGTAAATTAGCTGTGAAACGTGTATTTATGTGGATTATTGCCTCTTGTAACGGCACATTCACTCACTGAACACGACACCATGGTGGCCGAATAAAGAACTTCTGATTAAATCGTAAGATTATTAATTATTTGAACATATTCACTTCAACTTTGAACAGGCAGGGACGCTATCGCCTCTTAATCGCGTAAATAATGTCCTAAAGACATCTTGTTTCGCTGTCTCTTTTTCTCTCGGTGCAGTGTGTATCAACTAAATACCTCTCGCTCCCACGCTTTGTTGGTCTATTGAGCGTAGTGAAAAATTCTATGTCTATGGTTTTATCATTGTACATATTTTTAATGTGCTCTCGTTAATCAAATATTTTTTTCTTTTGTAGGTATGCTACTGCTTTGCCATTTGATTTTTAAATTAATAATTCAATGTGCTGTCCGATTCAACCTGTTCTGTGTCACTTAGAGAGAGAGAGAAGACTCCAGTGAGTCAACTCATCTCGATATTTTAGCTTGGGGCTAGATTATGCTGTGTAAATTGTCCAGCATTATTATTATTACTATTTTGTCCGAGTCGAGTCCCCAGGTCTTTTCAGCCTGGAGAGTTTGATGCTGCCAGATATAGGGTAGCGGTGAGTTCGTTTCTATGTCCATCGAGTCTTAGTTGGTATTTTTGTGAATCAAATAACAGTTACCTTACTTTGGACGCTGAGCCACAGTGCAACATAACATACCTGCCACAGTGCGTTGGAGATGAGCGGTTCGCGCAGAGAGCGCAGGAAGTCCTTGATACATCCGCAGATGACGTGAACATCTTCGTTGGCGAGGAACGGCGACCCGCAACCACGGAGGAAACGCTCCTAGGGACAGAAGTGATACAGTTACTAAAATAGTTGAACGAAAATAATATGACAGAAAGCAGTGGATCACTGCGAACACCTACAAGCACGGTGATTGTAGACCCCCCAGTGCAATCTTTAGGAGGTTGAAGGTCGATGTCTAGCAGTGAATTTCTTGAGGCTGATTAATGGGCGAAAGGATCGAAAAAGTGGACGGTGGACCTGAATTTGCGACCTCAGCGTGTTTCTGTTTTTCACGCACAGTGCACAGCAAATAAAATTGTGGCACTATGATCAACCCGGCGCATCAAATATCCGGCGTAAAAGAAGGTATAAAAACTTTCTTTCATATGTCTTATTAATATTATGTACCTTTTTAGTATGTTGTTTTCAGTATGGTATGTTTAGTATAGTAAGTACCTTGAGTCGTTTGACGTCCTTCTCAGCGCCGGAGACGCGGTAGATCCCACGCTCCGCCAGCCCGCGCTTCTCCACCTCGTTGACGCAGTGCACCAGGAGCGCGGGCACCATGGGTGGCGTGCGAGGCGCCCATTCGGAGATGCAGCCCTCCTGGGAAACAAGATATATAAGAAATTACGATAGAGAAACTTAGTACAAACCTACCGCCAACCAAGAATTTTGCGACGTCGCGTTGAGCACGAAATTTCTACTGGACGTAATTTGTAAGGGCCTTATCAACTGGCAATCTCGGTTACTTCTACGCAGTGCCATAAATAGGGCTAACACCTATCCAAGTTTTAAAAATGTTGTGGCTCGCTCCTCTCGCCGTTTATAGTCTCTCATTAACTACCTACCTGCGGTGCGTTGGGTCGCTTGGCGGCGGCCTCCCCGGGCGGCACGCAGGGCAGCGGCAGCAGCGCGCGACACTCGGGATGTGTCTGCGCGCGGCACGTTTCGCATTTAACGCCCACTTTCGCAAACTTTATACTGGAAAACAAACATTTATTTTTGTTGATCATATGCTCAGCTAATCATCATCTCAGCTATGGCCTTTACAGTCACAAAGAATGGTTCTTTACATATCAAATAGTTTATTCATATCAGTTATCGTCAGACAGGTGGTATTAAAATAAGTTGATCCTCATATCTCGTCAAATTACTGGCATGTGAATATCAAAGTATTTAGGTAGGGCAGGTTACTTTAGTGTTTATTTAAAAGTAATCATCCATAATATGAAAGCATAATCGAAAGCTTCTCTTTTCACGCTTAAACGGCTGAATGGATCTCAAGGAAATTTGGCAGGGAGGTATATGGTATTCCAAAGACGGACATAGGCTACTTAAAAGCGCTTGCGTAGCCGCGGGCCGCAGCTAGTACAGTGCGGATCTGCGTAAGCTACAAACAGAGAACTGCATGAGGCGAGCAAAACGGTTTCACTTATTATATTACACAACACACATAGTCGCTGAGCTATTAAAGGAGTAAAGTAATTACGAACATGCGAAATAAATAAACACTCACGTCTTCCCACAAGGGCCGCAAGTCTCTCGCTTGTAGAAGTTCTTAGCCACGAATTTATGTTCCCTGAGGCGTGCGCGCGGCGATGCTCCGTACGCGGCTGAGATGACGGACGGCGTGCGCTGCACGGCGCGCATCGGCGTGTCGGACTGACTGTCTGTGTCTACGGATTAACGGTGTTACGGTAAAATACGTTACCTAATTACATTGTGCTTCACGCGGAAATACGACACAAAATAACATGAACTTAGGGTTATTTTGTCCTGTGCTAAGGGTGGTATGAAAATGGCATTTGTGTGCCACTTTCACAATGTGTGCCTCTGGTAAGGATAAACCCTGGAAACTATAAAAAACACAAGGTTTTCTTGTGTTTTTTTTGTGTTGGTTGGATGCAATAACAGGGGACATGCCTTCATTGATTGGATTGTTTGTAGCTGGTTGGCTGCTCAATTAATCAATTTAGAAAACAACTGTTTTAATCTCAAGGCAAAGAAAAAAGCTTTTTACAACACATTATGATGAAAATCCAAAAATAAATGTGGCCCATGAGGGGATCGAACCCGCGACCTTCGCGTTATTAGCACGACGCTCTAACCAACTGAGCTAATGGGCCAGTTCAAGAAACATTTGAATTTCGCTGACAAAAGGTGTTTACACAATGTCTAAGAAATGGCAGACTCTGTTTATCTGATGTTGCATTGATAAGCTAAAGACGAAGATTATAAAATTTATGAAAGTACTTTTATTGCTCTGAATAATGAATGATAATAATAAAGGGAATCAGATTTATAAAGTGAACACAAATTCGAAAGTAATTCTCTCTCCGTCTTATACCTTTTCACGCCTATATAGCTGAACAGATCTTAATGAAGGTAGATGGTATCCGGAGACAGACAAAGGCTACTTTTTATCCCAGAAAAGCGCGAGCGAAGCCACAGGTAGAAGCTAGTTATAAAAATGTAATGGTAGAGTATAAAATTCTGTACAGCTAACCCCTTTATTCATAAAATCTGCTAACTTAGAACTGTTGTTAAGTTGTTACCAGTTTTAGGAGGTGCGGACGGATGAGGCGTGACTTCCTCCTTGATGACCTGAGCGGAGAGGCGCGCCGAGGACTTGCGAGGCGGCGGCGCTTCGTCACTACTCTCTGATATCGGTTGCTGTGAGAAATACGATAGGATATATGATAAAACCTCTCAAGATGATACAAGTCTTTACGTTTTCATCATCTTTGTACCAGCCTGGTAACACCCACTGCTGGTTATCGGTCTCCTTTCGCTTTCGCCAGGTTCTTCAATCCTGTGCTTTCGCGTCCACGCGCATGCCTTGCGACCTTGATGATACCGTCAGCCCATCTTGCGAGAGGACGATTTTCTACGTCGTCAGTCGTCTTCGTTATACCTATTCTCACGCTTTATCATCATCATCAGCCCTTGTCGACCCACTGCCAAGCATTGGTCTCTTTATGCCTATGCCAGTCACCTCAGTCCAGCGCTACTTCTCACTCTTAGATCGTCGAAATAATAGGAAGACTGTTAGACTGAAATGAAGCTGGGTTGACATTGTTCATGATCAACTCTCTCGCTCAACATCAAATCCCTGGACCATCTTAATAAGTAAATCAATAATTTTATTTATATTTTCTATCTATAATGTAAAGGCAAGGAATAACCAGAGGAATAATAAAGTAAACTCTGACTTTCTTCAATCAATAGCTTTCTTTGTTTCTTGACAATATTGTATATATTAGTTCTAATTTGTTTCAATTATTTGATTGTAATTTTGTTTGTTGATCAAGAGATTCTATTAAATTAAATATATGTATTTTGGTCATTGTACATCATTAGCTGTTCGTGCATCTGTGACGTCATAGACAGACGCCACTATTACGATGGCGGCGTTATGAAGTGAAATTGAAATTACATTTTTAAAAGTTCATTTTATCTGTCATATCTTTGTTTATATTTTTCCAGAAACGTGCTTTATTTTGTTTTCAGTAGATGTTTAAAAATATCTCGGAGTAGTTTCTGTCATCATGCCTATTGTCATCATGCCTATTTGAAGTTCCAGATAAAGATCGTACAGTAGAAGGATGAAAAAGACGGTACCTACTAATGGCGGTTTTGGTTTAAGCAGTACTTACAAAGTTTTGTGGCGGTCTCAGATCGTGGTTGGTTGGCGTGCGCTCCAACGTCAGCGTAGTGGTCGCGGTTGCCAGCACTTTACCGCCTTGCAGCTCCACCATCTGTCAAATCGTACAGCAACTTGAGTCAAGTATGAGCATACCACATGTGGAAAGAAAAAATTCAAATGACTGCCATTTAGTGAAGAAAAGGTGCATCTGTTCTGGGGATTGCAGTTATTTGGGGGCACCCTGTATATCTCCTACCTTGGAGGAGGAATTGGTGGAGGAGCGTCGTTTCTTGGCCTGCGGCTGCGTCTCCCTCGCCTGCCAGCCGCCGCGCTGCACCCACGAGCGCCGCGTCGACGCTATGGATAGATCCAGGTCGTCTTCAGAACGGGAGTATGACATCTCTGATAGGAGGGTGCCTGGAGGATTAAATAAGTTTGATAGTTCAATGATTACTAGACATACAACTTGTTAATATTTACTGTGAGCTTTACATGATTCTAGAAAATATTTTTTAGTTGGCCTATGTATGTTAAAGGGTACTTTTTCTAACTAATGCCAATAAATATAATGATGGACAATCCACACAGCAACATCTAGCTAGTTTTATGGATACTAGATAACTGTATACATAATACATTATAAGTACCTACTACATAACATGTAGAAAACCTAGAACAACTATCTGCAGATTGACACACATTTATCCCTAGGCAGGAATCGAACCCGCAACCTCCTGCATCGCAGGCGAACATTCCCCCGCCGCGCCACTGATGTCGTGAAATTCGTCAATTCAGTTCCTTCATTTAAAATGGACTTGGGTACAGTCAAAATTGTAGTTTTGAGTAAGCATGCAATTATTTAATTTTTATACGTTTCAAATAAATATTCTTAATTATTATTATAACTTACCAGTTGAATTCAGTTCCGGTACTCCAGACAGCCTGGCATTGTGGTCCTGCTGAGCTGTTCCATTGAGAAAGGCAAGCTTCTGAAGAGTCTCATCATTCAGCTTGGCACGATTGTCATTAAAGAGCAGGTCTCGAGCCATGTCCAGCAATTTGCTCTGTTACAATAATAGCATAGTGTTAGTTGTTAATAAAACAAACTTTTTCAGGTGTTAATTTGCAGTAATATGTAACAATTTGTGCAAAACCTTCTTTGATAAGGTCAAACAAAATGCAATTCCAGGCACTACCCTCCAAATTGACATGACATGTGATCAGAGAACATATAAATAGACTTTTATACAATACTAGCTGTTCACCGCGTTAATGGTTATATTCGCAAATCTCCCATGGGAATTAGTTTTTATTTGTGGTTTTTAGGTTTTACCAGGACAAGTAGCCTATGTTACTCTCCATCCTTTCAAGTAACTCTATGCCAAAAATCAAGTTGATTTGTTGCTTAGTTAGGGCTTGAAGGAAGGACAAATAAACACATTTTCACATTAATAACATTAGCTATGATGAAAATGCCATACAAATCTAATAACTCACCAATTCACTGTACTTCTTCAAGACTGTGTTCCTCTCCCTTTTCTCTCCGTCCAGTAGTTTCCTCACATGTGAAAACTTTGCCTCCCACTTGCTGAGAGTGCGCAGAGCTTCATCCAGTTCTGTTTGAAGTCGTCTGGACTCCGCCTCTGCGGCAGCCCACTGACCACGCACCCATTCCATCTGCTTTATGAAGGCAAGAAAATCTGCAAGTAAAGGAGAACAAATAGAAATAAGCTAAGTTGTAGCTTTCAGTTCCACTTCAATGGACTTCCATCATACAGGAAACGAGTTGGGACAGAGATATTTCACACCAATGATGATCTTTCACTCAAATGGGTAAGTTGAACGAAGGGTCATGTATAAAAGATCAAGGACATGCGAACCAAAATAAAATTAATAACTTCAAGGGGGTACCTAGCTAAAGGATTTTAGTGGGATTGGACTTCGAGGTTTATGTCGAATATCACTTTTGCAGCAGTGTAAAATATACGTAGGAATTAATTAAACTTACATTCTTCTGCTGCTCCGTCATTGAGAACATTATTCAGGCGATTTATATCGTCGAATTGAGCTACCAGAGAAAGCGTAATGCTTGGGCCGCAATCAGAGTTTTCGGAACTCATATTGGTGGTGACTTTATTTTATTCACTGATTAGTTCTAAATAACGAGTTTGTACATTTGTTTGATGATGGCTAATAGGTAATTGTTTATCGAGTAAAACATTCGCCAACTGACTGATCAAATCTTAAAAAATAACGGCCAGCAGACAACACAACTCAAGATCGTTTCGTTCGTTACTTCACTTCAATCGGCAAAACCAAGATGGCGGCGGCGGCGGCATTGACAGTTCAACGACGAAGGACGAAGAAGTTGACTTTTGTTGACAGTGCGGTCTGACGGAGTGCGTTCTGATACCTATTTGAAAACCTCAAAGAGGGAATGTCTATTTTACAGCAACAAAATAGCAAAATTTGAGTAAAAAAGAAATAAAGTGCTCATTTTGATATTCATTAAAAGCTCGCAGATGTATTTCAAAACATTTTCAAGCCCTCGATTCATTTCTAGCAAACCCAGAGCAGGAAAGATAGATGTTACACAGGTAAAAAAAACAATGTTCCCTGACCAATTAGTGTCAGAACGTGAACGTGCCCTTGTTCCTTTATTGCCAGTATAATTTTCTCCCCCTGGTAATTGGGAAATCATTTACTACTTTTATTTTTAAGTTTTACGTCGACGACGTGCTGATTTCGGACACTCCACACTAATCGCAACAGCCGGTTGATATGGAATGGAAAAATTACCTATAAATAGTATGGACAGTCAGGATCATAGCAAAGAATTCATTTCGAAAGGTTGAGGGGCTCTTAAGCCCTGATCGATCAGAGCTTTGTTTTACAACTATCTATTATGTTAGACAGGTGTAAATCCAAAACACTGTAAGTTGAAAAAGTGCGTTTTGAGTTACCGCGCAAATAATGTTTTTTTTGGGGTTTTTCGATTGTTCTTTCATTTCTTTACTAAAGAATTAGTGTTTCGTAATATTTTCAACTAGGTAATTGCAATTATGTAGGTACTGGCTCATATGACTTTGAATGCGATATTTAAACAATAAACGTAATATCGTAGTGATTTTAGTACTTACCATCCTCTGCTAATAGTGATATTGTTATGGCAAAACACTGTACATGATATTATATAGTGTTTTGCCTTTGCACACCACCCATGCTCTTGGTTGCATAGTCACCAGTAGTTGTCCTCCCGGCTTGAATCATGCACTGCCACTATATCATCGCGGCGCTCGGGTCTCGATAGGTTGAACTTTGATGGACATTGTATCTTTTTCGCGCCTCAATTTATCTCTTGGTAATACACGTTATGTTTGATTACCGTGTTTTGGAATTTAAACCATGAAGATTTCGTGAGTAGGTACAGCTTTTTAAATCGTATTTTCACAGTGTAGGTAGGTAATAACAAGCAGAAAAAATATTTGCAGTGGTATAAAATATTTGCACTGGTTTATAACACAGTTACGGCAAAACAATGTAACTTGAGATACAGTAGGTATATTGGCATAACACGGTAGAGTTGTGGTAGGTTGTATGATTCGTAAGGATCTTCAATAATCAATATACTCTAAACATTAACATAAATAAATTGAATCAGTGTTTCTAATCGTATTACCTCTGACCATTGATTATTTAAGCTCATGCAAAAAATATCAATGAATAAAGTCAAACAAATTGTGAAACATATCCTTTGTAAAAAGGCCTACGTACTACAAAATATCAGATTATCTAGATTCTAGAGGATAAAAAAACTTGGAACGATATTTGCTCCAGCTCGAAAACTAACATTCTAACAAGGTTTCTTGTTCGCTCCTTACCTTACCTGGATGGAAGTTACCAAAAATCAAAAATGTTTAATTCTTAATTCCTACTTTAGTTCTTAGTTTTACTCATGTAATTTGAAATTTTGTAAAGTGTAACAACATTCCTGTAAGGTCTAAAGGAAATAAAGCACTTTTATGTTTGATGTTGTTTGATTCTTACAAATTTTTAGTTCTCAATAATTCGCCAGTTTGGGAAGTAATATTTTATACAGGGCAAGCCTAGCAAGACAGGAAATTATTTGACATTGACATGATATGACAGCTCCATTTATTTTATTACTCCTTGTCTTGACAAATGAACAAATCGCGATGACACTCGGCTGAGTGCGGTTGTCCCATCCGCGGTCGTGGTTTCCCGTCGATTATTTAGAAATATTGTGACAAATTATTTATTTCTGAGTCCAACGGCGTTGTGCTATCGCGCGGCGCCATGGCGGAAGACGAGAATAACTGTGAGGAGCCCGTGGAGGCGGGCTTCGGAGGGGCCCATCGCCTCCGCGGCCGTAAAGGTGCCCTAAAGAAGAAAAATGTTTACCTGATAAAGGACCACAAGTTTATGCCGAGGTTCTTCAAGCAGCCTACCTTCTGCTCCCACTGCAAGGATTTCATATGGTGAGTACTTTCATAAATCCCTATAATGAGACTTGGAAAGCAGAGATAAAAAAATAAAATATTATTGGGTATTTGTTTACATTATTACAATGGGCACCAGAACTATTCTACTCTGAATGAATCTCAGACTAGAATCATAGTGATCATAGGAACAATTGTTCTAATTAGAATTCTGGTTTTCTTGTATGCAGTGACCATTTAGGGCTAGTTATTATTGGTACACAATGATATCATATTTTCCTCATATCTAATAGCATAATAATAATAATTGCTCCAGCATGCACTAGAATAATAATCAGGCACTAGACTGGGTCTTTGCCATAAAATACAAAGCTGGACTAGACCGGACTGGACCTGTCAATACAATTACTATAGGCTCATTCATGTTTCTAATAAGTTTTTGAATATTTCATAAATTATGCTAATATAAAATATATGTAGTTTTGACAGTTTATTGAATATTTCATAAATTATGCTAATATAAAATATATGTAGTTTTGACAGTTTATCAAATCTGTTTAATTAAATTTTTCTTCGCTGAATCTGCTGCCAAAGTTATTTGAATTGTGGAACTTGTCATTTGTGGAACAAATTTAGGCCTTATCTGATGTACTTACCTACAAAAATAGTATAAAAGAAACAAATAAACAATAAAAATTGTTATGACAAAGATAATTATTGTACTTACTAAAAGTGAACCAAACATTAAAAAAAACACAAGAAATAACCTTATACATACATGTAGGTACCTATATGGCTGTTCTTTAACATACCTATATGTTATTTAAAATCACATTTAATTGGGTATTGATTGGATTTAACAACCAATGTGGTGCGGCCGGTGAGGGTCCACCTGTGACGCAGGAGGTTATTAATACTATTTAACGGGTATTTATCGCGTTTATTTACTTATTGTTCCCGACGTTTCGACAGGTTTACACACTGTCGTGGTCACGGGATGACTGGAGTACTGGAGCTACTGCCTCTCCTCTCCGAAGCAGGGGCAACATTATTTGCAGCTACCCGCACTAGGTTTTCTAAACTAGGGATGTCCATCTGCACGCTCGGACGACACACAACACTAATAAAAAAAAGATGCAAGAGGTTGCGGGTTCGATTCCCGCCTCGGGACAAATGTGCGTACGATCTACAGAAATTTGTTCAGGGTGTTCTGGTCGTTTTCTGCGTATAGTAAAAAAATATCTTTGTATTGTATTATTTTATGTATATCAGTTATCTAGTACCCCTAACACAAGCTCTGCTTAGCTTGGGGCTAGATAATGATGTGTGATTTGTCCAGCATTATTTATTTATTTATTATATTACTTTGTGAACTATTTGACAGCAAATAGCAAATAACGGTCATTAACCCCTACCTACCAATATTACCCAACAAGTAGCTCTAATAATTATTGTGCAACAGCGCTAGAATCGAGATGACGTAAATATAATAAAATAACAAATGGACGCGCTGAGTAGCGGATCGCACTCGGTCGGAATTCGATTGTTTCTAGACAGGAGCCTCTACTCTACGCAAAATGATGTTTTTGAAATCTGACAATGATGATTCTTTGTTAACCCATTCACTGCCCAGCTTCCGGCTTTTTTCCGGCGCCGCCGCTCAGCGGTGTTGCTGACGGAAACGTGTGTCCGGGGCCATGGAAGTGTTAATGGCAATATGTGTCTGGTTGGACACTTTTCTGTCAGTGTCAAGTAATGGACAATAATTGTAAATGTCTGAGTTATCAAATTATGAAGATTTGATCTTTTCACCAGAGCCTAGTTCGTTATCTCAGCATGTACCAGGTGGGAGACGAGATATCGGAGTCTCCCTAACACCACGCCATCTAACGATGTATTTGACATCTTATGATGTATTTGACATCTTACGATGTATTTGACATCTTACGATGTAACATTTCGCCCTGAACAAGTCCCTCGGATTAAACGTTGGTGTTCTTACAACACAAACAAGGTTCTTAGATAGGTTCCTTTTGCATCCATAATTTAGGTGACTTCGTTTGGAACCGGACCCATTGTTGTTCGTTGGCGTATCTTACCATTCGTTCGTACCGCTACTCGTACAGTCGATTCCGTTTATCATCCACAGCCTATGGGATTCCAGTGTTGCGAATAGACTTCCCCAGTTTTTCTTGGAGCTGAGATGCCGTTAGTGTTTCAAATAGCACTCCTAAAAATAAATCGTTACAAGCGTCACCTTATCCTGCCGCCCTTAGCCCTAAGGGAACTGTTGGTCTTAAGGGTGAACTAATCAACAGCGCGAACTCGTCAGTAGGCTAGGCCTAAATGTATGCTATCTCACCTGATATAGTTACGCTACCCGCGCGCTAGGATGAAATGCACAATCTTTCAATTTTAAAATGACCGTGTAAAAGATGTGAAAAGACTTAGCTCTAGGGTTATTAACTTAACTAGAAAAACTATTGAGTATATCCTTTGGAAATAAATTTATTTTAACTTTTGAATAACTAATCTATGTCGCGCAACGGACATTATTTTAGAGTTTACTTTCTCCGTATATTATTTATTTTCGTCCAAAGTTAGGCTAAAATCAGTGTTGAAATATAGTTTGGAAGCTTGTATTTTTCAAATGTATACTTTTTATTACGGTTTCGGGTGTATACAAACTAACATAGATAATGACGAGATCAATTGATATTATCCTTAGTTTTGGATGGTCAATTTCAAACAGTTCAGTATAATAGTTACCCTTCCACGTTTGTATGGAAATATGAGCGACTCGTGTTACCTTAAGTCAACCCTACAAACGATATGGGGACGGTTGGTAAGGCCATACTCTCACAAAAGACGCGATAGCCCATCCTCTGGTAAGACCTACGGCAGGCATCCACAGGGCCAGTTAAAGTTATCATTTTCTGAGTCCGTCAACGCTACAACAGACAAAAGGTACCTTTTTAAAGAGAACATTGAATAATGAATTACTTAAAACCAGGCTAAGATTGATTATAGAACCGGGTTCCTTTTTGCCATACAACGTTGGATTTACTTCACCTCATTTGTGTCTTCTATCATTTTAAGCCTTCTTCTAAGAACGGACACAACAACCCATTTTCTAACCATTGATATCCAACGAAACCGTAGCGTAAGGAAACAGAAGTAAATATTACTGTCAGAAAAGATTATAGCAAAATTTTCAATTCCCCTGTGGGAGCAGAATGCAATTTTACTCTCGTACATTATCGATCCCCGTTGCAATTTGTAACAAAGTCTGCCTTTGACAGGAAACGTAGCTGCAACGTTATGTCTGCTCGATACTAAATTTAACTTGGCTGATACTGGCTACTTGTTAGTGCTATTATAGTTCCGTGCTAGTGACCAGGCGCGGTACTAAGGAAAGGAGCTTAGCTCCTCTTACCGATCTGCTCACTAAAGTTTTTGGCGATACAGCTATAAAAATAAGTAGCGTCCAAAACTATTGCCGGATTGAGTACAGCCATTACAGAATGGTGGCCCAGAGACGCTTACAGACAAAGAGCAGACCACTAACCCGATGGTCTGGCGACATCTTTAGGGTTTTTTTTCTTTTTTCTTTAGGCTTTAGGACTATCAAAACCGGGAGACCACTACCGCCCACGCAGTCATTTAGCTAAAGTTCAGCTCAGATTGTTTCTCCTACAGATTGTCTTGTATCAAAATTAGCTTACACGAGTCCCAACACCCACCAGCACTACAAATGCTTGCGGTAACTTCAAACAGTAATTAAGCTAATCGCCGCCCGTTCGATTCAAAGCCCTGACATGGAGTATTGGAAGGAAATCGCTGTAAACTTTGTTGCGGAGTTTAGTTGAAAACCTATTTTCTGATGTCAATAACAGCAGAAATGCGCGGTGGAATCTGCTCTGGACTGTATTGTATCGATAGTTCTTTCCTCGGGTTATGGTTAACTAAGGCGTTGATTTAACTGTCTTCACAGCTAGTTGACAGCTAGCCCCGTAAAGGGCAACAAGTAGATAGATAGATCATTCTTTATTGTACCACAAAAATACAGAAAGCAATACAGAAATTATTTCTGTATTGTTTTCCGTCTTACAAAGGCGGCCTTATATGAGCGATCTTTTCCAGGCAACCTTGGTTGTATGTAGTTGTCCTTTTGACGATATAATTATAGTGCTTAAACACAAATTTTAAAACTGCAGGGTCTTAGCGGTAGAGTTTTTGGTATGTTTTATAAAAAAAAACATGATATGGATATTATAATAAATGAAAACCATGGGTACAAAAAAACCTTTATTCCCATTTTTATCAATACTAACTTTTTGTCTAATATCCGAACATTTTGTTTCATCCAGCTTCGAAAAAACACGTATAGTTTTAAGTAGTATACATTGTGTTCTTATTGTGGCATTTCCCCGTATATACATATAAGCATGGGTATTCCCAAAGAGGGTAAGCCATTGAAGCCATTATTGAAATTAAATTGCGGGTAGAAATTACGACGAGCGCTATGGGACTTCCATGCGGTCGACTGTCGGTTGTCACGAGGATATGCCAATATTATGGCATTAATGGATTATAGCTGTGACCGTTTATAATTTGTCCACGCATTTATTTTCTTTGACATATTGAATTAATAATATTTTTCATATACACACGTAATCTGTCAGCTCAATAAATAACGAGGCTCTCGTTGGTCCCGATATCTTTCGAGCCGATAGCGTCGCATCGCATCATATTCTTAAAAAGAACCAGAGTATGAAAAATTGCATTCTTTCATTCTGTTAAATAAATTAAATGCGTGGACGGAGCATAGTGGGAAGTACACTGACTTTCTAACTGAAGGTCATATATTCGCATTCCGTGCCTGGGCACTAAAGACTGCGCTCTTCATTATGAGAACAGGGTGCACTTACAATAAAAAAGAGATTTATTTACAACACAAAGCACGATACAGAGAAAAACACTTACGTATAGCACGTGTCAACAGTCAAGTGGCTGACGCAGTAAAACTAAATAAAACTACATATGTCGTACTAAGGTCTTTGCCTTAGACCACTTGCACTTGTTGTGAAACTTGCTGCCAGTGGCGGTAGGTGAAGATTTTAGTACGCTTGTAGGAGGAAATTGGATAATAGGGTAATTTCCTGGGTAAAAACCATATTATTCTATTTAGTCCTTCATCAGTGAGATTATTAGAAGATATTGGACACTTATTTATTCTTTTGTGTCAAACAAAAAAATTAGTAAGCCAAAGCACGTCAAAGTTTGGTAGTAAGGGCTCGTGACGTCACGCCGTGCTAAAAAGTGTCGCACGGCACGGCGTGACGTCACACGGAACTTTAGCCATTTATCTTCATATTTTTTGTTTGAGAAGAAAAAATACGTGTCCAATATCTTCTGGTAATCTAACTGACGGACTAATCAGATTTTTTTAGGAAACTTGCCTAAGACAAAAATATTCTAACATGCAATTATTTTTTACAGATTCCCTTGCCAGTTCCTGTCTTGGATTCCTTACCCAAGTCCTGATTTCCAGTTCCTTATGAGTTAGTCCTCAACACCACTCCTATTATCATTATGACACAAATTATTACCTTTCTGCCTTATTGACCATCCACCCACACGAGTTGATAAAAATACCTTACGAATGATTACATAACACGTTGTTGTTATAAATAACTCTTATTTTCCTCAAAGCAATTAATTTGTTTTACCTTGAACGCAATTCAACAGCCAATTGCTGATTATTTAAGTGGACAATAGGTATGTGCTGAATTTTAAGACCAACAATTTGAAGATCAAACAGAACTAGTATTTGCCATATGATTTCTTTGGTTGTGTTTTAAGAGAAGCCTAACAAAAATTCAATAAACAATGTAAAAAAATACATTGATTTCTATTTTCTGTTGTTGTTCTCTGGAAGATCCAGTAACCTATTTATATTTCCCCGGCTCAGAAATATACCCATGGAAATATTATTTGCGCCGAGCAAACAAATCAGTCTTATTTATTTGCGTCCAAGAATTTAAAAAGTTGGTATTAGCGAGAAATCTTTAAAATATCATCAAGCGAAAATTCAGTTAATAAGCTACAAATGGAACAGAAACGTATTGTAGGACGCCCTCCGACCAGGTGGGATGACGATTTGCGAAAGACTGCTGGCAGATGCTGGATGCGGCAAGCTGAAGACAGGGCGCTATGGCGCTCATTAGGGGAGGCCTATGTCCACTGTGGACTATGTATATATATATAATATAGGCTGATGATGACATGGAACAGAATGGAAATTAAATAATTAATATGATTCTATCTGTTGCGGTCGAAATCACGTGAAATATATTTAAAAGATGATGATGGGCTGAACCTGCAGTTCACGTATTTTAACAACTAATAAGTTTAGATTGTTTTATTTTCTCGCAATCGACGTGAAAAGTAGTTTTTCACTCGGGCAAAAATCACCCATTATAACTCGGTTTTCTTCCTCGCTACGCTCGGGGTTTTATTAACCTCGTTTAAAAGGGGTGGTTTAATCCCTTGTAAAAATATATACAATTTTTCCACATGCAATAAGACGATCCATATTTTTGTTAGATACCGATAGGTAAGAGGCAGGTTAGTATAGGGAGGTAATATTGGAAATCCGAGCGCCCGGGGCAAGTTAATGGAATTTGACTGAATCAGCGATTTCTTTGAGATCGTTCAATCTTGCCGATTGTAGACCTTTACGTTGGCTATCCACACCTAGAGATGCGATAACGTGAGATATCCAGAAGGATTTGACCCCACGGATCCGATAGGTTCGTTAGATTTTCAAAGCTAACAAGACACCTCGCATATCTTTGGTAGAGAGGCAGCTTTAGGATCGTGATTTGATGTGAACCTTTGCCATGTTATGAGGGGACATGACATGTCTTCGGAAATCGGAAGGTAAATTGAGATCCTGTTTTATGGATTACTTTCGAAAGATGTACCTTTGACAGAAGGTAAGTAAGCGTAGGCATAGAAAAGAAACCTAGATTCAAAGCCTCAATATTTGTAGAGTAATCAGGTGATCGGAAGCCAAGTCTCAGTTTTATCTTGATGAAACTACAATCTGAGTCACCGTTAAGAATCCGTTAAGTGTCTGAACAGTAAAATATTTATTGTGATTAAAATTATCGCACATACATCAACAAGTAGGTACGTAGTGATAAGGGGCAACTACTTACTGCAGAAAGGAGTCATCATTAAGGATGTAAGCGGATTAACTACGAACCTTATTTGTGTTGGAAGAACACCAACGTTTCATTCCTTAAGGCTGTGGTATGGGTGAAACTAGCGCCACCACCTACATTATCTAATTATTACGATGGAAAAAGGAAATTTCAAAATCCATCGTACAGTTTGTGATACCTATTATAAGCATTTTTTTAATGCCTCTGTAATTTTATTCTATTAGGTTTAGGCAGAATATCGAAGTTGCCCTTAGTGGCCACCAATATCTATTTTCGATTTTCTGGCTAAACTAAATAGAGTAAAACTATTTCAGAGGCCTTAAAAAAAAGCTTATAATAGGTATCACAAACTGTGCGATGGATTTTTGAAATTTCCTTTTTTCAACGTAATAATTAGATAATGTAGGTGGTGGCGCTAGTTTGACCCATACCACAGCCTTAACGAGGGACTGCTTCAGGGTGAGTGCGGTTCTAGACGCGCGCGGACCGCATCCCGCCGAGCACAAATAAAGTTCGTACCGTAGTTAACCCGCTTACATCCCTAATGTTTTGTCAAACTATGATAGTTTTTATAGTAAAATAGAAGTTAACATGTTTAATGTCTTATGTGACAATGTGCAAAACTAGAGATCTCTGGAATAATGGTCTAATGAAAATTTGGCATAAACTACAAGACTGGACGGACTATAGTCATGAATACCGCTGCTTAGCTTGGGGTAAGATCATGCTGTGTGAATTGCCCAGCATTGTTTAGTTATTGCATCACGAATTCCCAGTATCAGAGTCACACTAGCGTTGACCACAAGGCTGTATTTGTCATATCCACTTAAAAGCTGACAGGGCCATCGAAGTTTTTCACCCACTCGAAGGCGCACTCCGACAGTGGAAATATCTAGTACTTACTAACTCTGCCCACTACGAAAGAACTTGAATGATCGGTGACATGACTATAAGAGGCGAACCTAACGGTTTTGGTTGTTCAAAAGTACTCGCGGGAACCAACGTGGTAAAAAACTTGAAAACATGAGTGAGTAAAAAAAATTACGACAAAAACAAATCATGAAAGTGCACTCTTTACACATACTTACTATGGTCGAGATCGCAAGAACCCTGCGGTCTATTGAAATGAATTGTTTTGATTCGTAGGTAATTGCTAATTATTTGGTTCAGTTTCTTCATGAGCTGTGCAATTTTTTCGCTTATGCCGTTTCAAAAACATAAGCTCTGTCCCACTCCTATGAACGTGGTGATCCTATGCCTATCCTGAGCCCTTTTAAATATCACACCACAAGAGCTGAGATCAGATGATTGCAGGTCTGGCATCATCATCATCAACCCGTGGTGTTGGGCGTATTGCAGATATTTAAGTAATATAATTCTAGCTTCTTACATTATCTGCGTTCGTCTTATAAAATAATAACGTCACGTCATTTTAACAATATTTTTAATAGCGTGCGTTTGTTGGTCGTGTGTGAGCTACGATCCATCAATGTCAATGCTAAATATTTGGTTAAATACTTTTATTATGGCAAGCGAGTTTCGACTTTATAGTCTTGTGGCAAAAGTGCTGTACCATAGATAGGTATATTATATCAACGGCTGTCGTGTTGAAATTGTATACAGTTCAAGATGGTTACTGGTGATAATGGGTACAGCTTTCTTTGAAGGTACCACTTGTAATCGAATAAGAAATGTGTATGACGAGCTTCAAACATATTTTTGAGATTGGTGCGTGTTAAAAACACACAACAGAAAAGATGTGACAATGAGGTTTATTTAGGCTAATTTTCATGAAATTTTTTGATAGCTCATGCATGATGAATCCATCTGATGATAATATTGTGATTCGGCTCGAAGGACCACAAAGGTACTTCATTTATTCGAATTGCGCTACTTTTTCCTATGTTTTATGAGCCGTGACACTCGCCAAAGATCAAAAACTAAATTTCTCATACAAAGTTACCTCCTACAATTCACTCTTCATTATCTCCTTTGAAGTTCAATTATGGTAACTAAATAAACAGATCTGTTCGCATTTACACGCAAATTACTCGCGTGCAATTTACACATGTGTCGAATTGTTTTGACAGGTGCAACAGAACTGACAGCGTGCGTAGGAATCCCCATTACGTCATAACTACTAGGTCTTTGTTTGTCAGTTAACCTTCAGTAGTTTTATTCAATGGCTTGTTATACTCCATCTACTCATTACTTTGCTGTTTAGCACGGCTAAAAAGTTCCCTAATGATTGATAGGCGATTAAATGAAACCTCAATAGCAGAATGAAGTATTTCATAGACACATTTCATAGACTTACTTTTGGCAGATAGAGATGCGAATCTGTCGACTCGAAAAATATGGGGACTCACGAAAGTTTCGATTTTGATCGAGCCAACATAATACGTAAACCTTAAACATACAATAAAAAGATATTATAGATGATTTTTCCATGATAAAATATTGGATATACTAAAAAAATATATGATAATATATTATCTAAATATATGAATATATATGATAATTATAGTTTAGTACACTAAGTCTTACTTTTTATCACGGAAAAACGCTTGCACGCAAGTAGGAAATAAAACAACAAAAATTATACAATTTTATTCTATTGAATAATCTGATTTCAAAAATAAATTCATTTAGACACCTGAGTAAGGTCTGTAACATGATACAAAATAGTAAAATCGATTGCAACTTCTTCATAAACAAAATCGATTGTCAACGAGTGTAAATCGAATCGGTAAAGTATTAGGACATGACTATTTGGTTGTCAGTCGAACTACCAACCATCAATTAAGAGAGTAGCGACTCGATTCTAACACTAGGTAATACCTAGTAGGTATACATAAAGGTACCTGACCTTAAAAATAACTTCAACGTAGTTAGTTTAAGCGCCGATGCCTTAAACCTTAATGGTTACAAGAAAGCGTTTTCACGACGCTTTTTTGGGGCAACTGTAAAAAGCTTGGGTGAACTACTGGATTCTGACATTTGAGTATCTAACGACGACGTCGGCACGTGTTTAATTATCCTTCCAAGTCTCGAGCAAGACTGTTCCTCAGTCCATTCTAAGACGTCTAAAGTTGTAAGTTCTATACCAACTTCAAGATCCGTCGGAACCGAACGTCTCAGAAACTTTACCGCTTGAAATGGAACTCGGAATGAACTCACTTGCGGATTTCTAGACGAACAATAGAAAACAAGACAAATGTAAAAGCTCTCACCAGCGCAGCATATTCATACAAACATTAATATACGTTACCAGCAGTTTACGTGAAGCTCTTTATAAAATTGTTTCTTATCCTCGAAGGTTTAAATAGCATAAATTCGTTCCATTCAAATTATTCTGCGAGGAGTTGTGACCTATTTTGTACACCGGAGTTTTGTTATCTTGCCACCAAACAAATGAAGGGAAAGTAAAACCCCATGACCCCTCAGACACGATAGCATCTGCTGCGAAAAGTTTTACGCGCAAGACAGTTTCAAAGTTGTTCCCGAAGGTAGAGATCGGTAAAGTATAATGTAGCTAAAATACTGAGAGCAGTCGCGATTGTCTTTTTTTTTAATGCAATTAACCACGCTGACGTCACAAATCGGTCGATACTGGAAGCCTACTATTTCTTTTCTTCCGCTGCTGTTTCGAATTACGGTCGTCTCGCTTACTTGCGAAAGGCCCGTTTTCGGAAGGATGTCATAAAATTCGACTCTGAATTTTTAATGCATTTTTCGTTAGAAACCATTCTAAGGACCATAATCTCTGTGTATGATAGAATTAAAAATATACTTTTCACATCCCAATATGAAAAAAAAAATAACTCAACTTCGTTTTCGTTACATTAGAGTTTAGAGTACCGATCGAACGAAACGGAACGAAATTTCGTAATTAAAGTAGGTCTTCACTCTTCAGCATACGAAAAACAAAGACGATGTCGCCAGCTTTCAGTACTTTACTTACTTAGAGGTAGGTATGTAAGGTTTCTAAAATAAAATTAGGGTAGCCTCTGAAAATAAATTCTTAGTGGCCTTTTTGCAACAACCCTTGTGGGCTTCAATCAGCTGACAATAGTAGTCGTTAGATCTAGATGGCGCTCTACGTAATAATGTTATTTCGCAACACGGCACGACTGACGCCTATCTTGTCTCCTTTATAAATTGTTTGCGTCCATTTCGAGTCACTTTAACGCTTTTGAATAAAGCATTTGGGTCAGAAAATTATCTCAATTTGAAATTTAAACAGCGAAGTGACCTTTTCAGAGCTTATTTTTGGTCCTTTATAATTATTCAGGGACGTTTTACTGTGACAAGATAATTTTAGATTTATAGGTAGAGTGAAGGTATTGTAGACGAAAATAATTTTTAGGACGGTTTGATATAAAGATTATTTACAGTCGAAACTGTTACCTATATAAATATAACTTAGGTATAATAATAACAAAGCAGATAGATACCTACTTACGTATGTAGGTACCTACTGAAAAGTTTGGTACCATGTTTCCATTAACATATTGTAGGTAGATGCTCAATGAAAATATTGTCACGAAATAATTAACACACTGACCAGCCTCCGTTGCGGTAGTGCGACCCGCAGGGGTCACGGTGGTTCCGAATCGCTAAAAAGCGGACATAGAACTGTTTTACGAATTTCGTTATTCTGATTTTGCTATTCGATAACTACCAAAACTTAGAAACTTTTGTTACATTAAACTTTTCGCAACTGTTTTTTTTTGTATGGGAGGCAAGGCAACCTCGATTCGTGACGACTGTGGGGTGCGCTGGTTCTCCGCGCTTTATGTAGAGCATGTGCGTCGTGGGCAATGAAAGTGTTAACAAAGTATGGATTTTAAAAACATCTTTGTAAATAACTTTTTATCATAACTCTAATCAGGTGCACATTTCATCCTAACGAATATTATAAATGCGAAATTCTATATGTCTGTTTGTCCTTCCTTCACGCCCTAACTAAGCAACCAATCGACTTGATTTTTGGCATCGAGTTAGTTTAAAAAAATGGAGAGTAAGTAACATAATGGCTACTTTTTGTCCTGGTAAAACATCAAATTTCCATGGGAGATTAACGGGAATATTCGTAAAAAGACCTAGAAATGTGAAATTCAAATTTTACCCGGGTAAAACCGCGGGGAACAGCTTGTTATTTTATTATATATGGCAAGATTAATTTATTTATTCATACATGTATAAATAAATTAATATTGCCCCAAGAAAAGCTCGTAGGACGTAATGCTTACTACAACAGATCCGTAAGTGGAGATAGTAGGCTACATCACGTTGATGCGATGATTGAAGCTGTTCCTGTATAATTTGCAGATGAAATTGAATTGAAATTAAATTAAACGTACTCCTCTGAGCACCTCCCGGGACTACAAACAGAATAATTAGGATCCTAAGTCTTTGGCACGTTTCAAAGGTACGAGTTAAATTACACCGGTTTTGACACAAGCCTTTTTAACATTTATTACGAACAAAAACCTCCACTCGATCGTCAACGATTACTTCATTTTAAAGGCTAATTTGAAAATTCGCCGTTCATGAATTCATACCAAATATATAAAGATACTCCATAGCATAAAGATATTCTATAGCAACTGCCAAGTATTTTTTGTAATTTTTTAATTTGCTTTTGGTGGCTTTCTTATCACTACGGCCATGATAGGCCTATTGTGATCGCCAGCGCCACTAATGTGTTCATGATTTTTTGGTAAATGTTTAAAGTAAATCAGTGCAGTCGTTCTCTGAAATCACAACAACACACAAATTATTGAATATTCAAAGTAAACAGTTTTCGAATTTTAGAAAAATTAGCTTGTACTTATAAACAAGCGAATTTTGCTATAAGTAGGTACTACTTATTCTCGGTTTATTTCAGCTGTATAAGTATGTAATGTGATGTACCAATATGAAGTTCATTGGAAAATTATATGCTTCGCTTGCTCGAACGGTGAAGGATTTCCAAGAATACGATCTCCTTTATTGTAACTCCTTTAATAAGTGCAGCTCCCAACCTCCTTGAGTTGTAAACTTGTGAATACCGTAGTGGAATCCCTAACGGGGTTTCAAGTGAGGTGGAGCGACCTTGGGCCTTGTTAATATTTCATTTTACGGCATGTTTCGTGTCAACTCCGCGGGGCTATGCCTCATTTGCGTGTAATTTTCAAAAACTAATTTAACCATATATTTTTCGCTTTTGGTAGGTACGCAAGGATATAAGCCATATGAAACACTAGTTTCTGCCCGCGGCCTCGCCCGCTTTTTCTATGAAAACGTTTAAAGGGTATATAGAACTCGAGTACCTTCTATCTTGTTCGCTTCTCTACTTTACCTTAAAAAGATTGAAGTGACCAACAAATTTAAAAAAGTGATCATTTTTCACTTTATTTCCTAGTTTTGTAAGCACAAAAAGGTTTTAAAACTAGGAAATAAAATGCTATTTCATTTAAATTTTGTGACGTGAAAATTTTTTTTTGATGTCTACCTTGTCGAAAGGTGAATAATTTGGGTAGAGTATAAATATACAGAGAATCCGACTGCCAAGCGTGATGATTATGGCCAAATCTTCCCCTAAAGGGGGGGGGGGTAGGTGTGTAGGTAGTGACGTAAGTAGGTACATCACTACACGTGCCCCCCCTCATACCTACCTATGAGTGATTATGAAGACACAGAAAATAGCTGAGGAACGAATAAATACTTTTTTTTTTTATAACTTACTGCTTCGAAGAAAAGTCTGAACCATTCTTGCCGTGCAAAACCCTTTCACTTTTCAATTACAATTTCTTATCACGGTTTTAATATGCGTGATGCGAAAATGATTGATTTGTTTCATAATGTCTAGCCTTAACGTTAGTAGTGTATTTTTGTAAAACGTACCTACCGTACCGTAACGTACCGTTAAATACTTACAACATTACATAAACCACGACTAATGAATAACAATAACTTTATTTAACAAAGACACAAAAACAATAAAACGACAAATTACAACTAAATACTATTTAAAAATTGTACACTAATTAATTTTCTAAAAATCTAAGCCGTCACCACGAGGCAGAGTGCTCAGAATGCTCGGTCAGAAACCTATAGGTACCAAATCAGTAGTTCTCAAGTTTCATACCCCAAAGTCCCAATTCATTCAGTTCAGAGAACTTGTAAATAACCCCCGTCCCCTAGAGACTGATTTGATACTTTGCCTTTATTACCTACAAGTCAATTGGTATCTTTTACGTAAGAGTACCGTTACCGTCTACCTTCAGATTATTCGATTGCACTGTATTTAGTAATTGTATTAATAATGGTAGTGATTCGGTTGGCATAAAACCTCAACTAAAATAGCCAAAAAATTTGTTGCAGTCTCTTTTTTCTTTTTCGATCGAAAAAACGGGACAGCAACCTTTTTACGCTAGTTAAGTTTATGTTTTGTGCCAACAGAATCACTACCATTCTTTTGGTAGGCTTAAAGCCAATCAACACCTAAGTAAGTACCTAGTAGTATGCCTATTTGCCTATCATCATAGCACTTGGCGGCTCTTTTTCTTTCTCGGATTATTTTGGTTAAGGTGCATACTAAGGCAAAAACTCGAAAATTAGGTGTTTTTGAACCTGTTTTCGGACTAAAATAATGATTGTAATTTATATATCCTGTAACACATATCTTGAAGGGTTTCTTGGAGGTCCCAAATCCTTGCCGTTAATTATAGTGTAGCTGTTATAGTGTGTGTGTGTAGTTGCTTCGAACCCAATTTTTATCGGTGTCTCTAATTCGATTAGTACCAAATTCAGTATAGTGGTTCACATAGTCTTAATTTAGTTCGTTTTGGCATGCTATAATGTTAATTTCCATACATCCCTAGATGAACCAAAGTGACCGATACAGCTCAGCGGGTAGGTCATATACCAAAACAGATAACCGCTGGGAAGTAAAGGTTCTCAGGTGGCGGCCGCGATTTATCGCGAAACGGAGTGTTGGGAGACCTCCCACTCGATGGACCGACGACATTTAGCGGTCGAAGAGAGTCAATGGATGGAGGTGCCTTAGGACCACAGCAGCAGAAGACGTTTGTGGGCTGATGTGATATGCGAATAATGAGGATTTAAGTAGGTACTAAATGAGCTAATAAGGCTTAGTCCTGTTTTACCCAATCTTTTGCACAAATGTGTAACACAGCGTGCGCATGCGACTAGTTTTTATACTTCTTATTTTATTTTCTTTTACAATTTTAAGAAAACTTACAGCTAGGCATTTTACAATAAGGTGTTAGTTTATGTATGTTAAGCTAACATGCATGAAGGATGCATGATCAGCTGCTTGAAGGGTAATTACAAGTTTTCACTTTTAGGTTATTCGTAAGCTTTACAGTTCAGTAAACTATGAGTCAAATGTTTTGTTCAATTAATAATGTACCGGAACACAGTACAGTATGCGAAATATCTCAGAAATCTCCAACGAAGCCGAAGCCAGCTGTCAAAATAAACATTCATTGCCTAGTTCAAGGAATTGTTTATGTGCGCCATCTTGTTTTTATGGCCGTAACGAGCGTAATTTTGGCAGGATCTTATTCATAAATTATTTCAGGATCCATAAAGTAATACAAATAGAATAAGGGTGTTCAAAATAAAATATATAACCTTCATATTTGATTATTGAATGTTCTTTCTTGTATTGATTGTAAGAATAGATCCTATTGGTCATTGTTCTACCTAGCTATTCGTTATAATTACAAATAACCGTTAGTATCTTCTGTGGCAGTTAAGTTTCACACATAGCATGTGAAACTTAACTGCCTACTTGTCCTCTGTTCCAAACGTGATGTGAATTAAATAGCTGAAAACCATTACAACGAGCGCTAATTGCCTGAAATGGCACGTCCTCATTTCAATATTAATAGTGGCGTAACGAATCTTAATTAGTTCTGCGGTTCCTCCTAAGGATCGTTAATTCTTTTGAAAGTAAATGTTTTAGAAAGTTTCAAATCGCAATTAATTTCCCGATGGAGTTCGGACAAATTCACAAACTTCTGAGCTTTCTAAGGTTTTTATTTATTATACTCTGGGTAATTTCTAAGAAATTAATAAATCCCAAAAATTTACGATCCCGACGGGATTCGAACCCGCACCTTCCCCTTCAAATGTAAATTTGGTCTTTGAGCAGAATTGGATAACTTCATTGTTTCCTCTGTAGGTGGCGCTGACGGCGTAAGTGCCGAAAGAACTCCCAAAGATTTTCGGGCCGACTAGATAAGATCACGTAGCTTAGTTGGAAAAAGAGCACCCCTGCGCTGAAGGGGAAGGTGCGGGTTCGAATCCCGTCGGGATCGTAAATTTTTGGGATTTATTAATTTCTTCTGAGCTTTGCTTTTCAATTTGATTAGGAGACAAAAAGCCTTGAATTTTGCACGACATTTTATAAGATGCGTATGAAAGCCTTGATTTTGCGTTTAGCTGGTTCATCAACTGTATATTTTACCACTGTATAAATATTAGGTAGGTAAGTAAAGTTACAACAAGTTTCATGTATCAATTCTGCCTTGCAATTATGCATACCTGGTTCTGACTGAAAACCAGCGCTCTTTCAAAACATGCCCTAGGTTTTTGTGTAAAAGCAACAAGCTGAGTCAGGACCTGTTAGACCTACACACACGCTCGTCTGCTTGCTGAGTGGGCTACTCAGTACCAACCCAACCCAATGCTTGCTTATTGGTGTTAGTACTTAATTTATAATCACTTATGTTTTTTGTGTCTGTCTACTTGTTATCTAGTACTAAGAAGTTTATATTTCAGTACCAAAATTTGTTTGTGTTGTCTCATAAATATTTTTTTTTCTTCATTACTAATCATTTTTGTATTATTACCTTAGTTACTTCCATACCCCAGGCAGGATTATTTTGTTAAAAACTACCATAAGATTTGTGAGATCATCGTTTATTGTACAGATACCTACCGCTGTCCGTCCGTATTGATTAAAAGATTTCATTGCGATTGTAAATTCCTTCATATAAAACAAGTTTCAGATTGAAAATGCAATAGAACCGATCGTAAAATAAGTAATGACCGATGAAAATAATGTATACGGGTATATAGTACCTACTCGTTATATGTAACAAATCTGAGATTATGATGTGATGAACATTATGCACGACTGATTGAGATTCTTGGCTTTGAGCTTATTGTAAATTTAGTACTTTACATACTCGTGGTTCCATCTCATCTAGATGATTTATTGTTAATAACAGCGTTAACAAGTTTTATTGCTACGATAATAGCAACAGCTTCAGTAATCATGACCATTCCTCATCACTCTCTTCTACCCTGGGTTTTCAACAGACGCTGCGGTGTGCTGGTCATTATATCACGTCACAAAACATTGCGTATTTTTTTTCAATGGTGATGGTCAAGCGTTTGGCCACCATCGCACGTGAACAAGTGATGATGTGATGAGAGACCTAAGATGGAGCACGCTTTCCCAGAAGGAACTTATACGCCCTGGAGTTGAAGACTCCAAGAATGTATTGTGTTGTTGATTGCGTAGCCTAAACCCGGGTTCTGACTTGTGTGTGGTGTTCGCAGCAGGCATGATACGTTACTTGTTACGCCGCCGTGTGCTAAAATCTATCTCGTGGGTCATAGCGAGCGCCTTCTTTCCTCGTGTTGACTGCGCAAATGTGAGCTGTGTAACACATTACATTACGGATATATAGATGGATAGATAGAAGATTTTTATTTACCTTAAAACTACTATACACAAAAACCTTAAAAACTAAGATAATTGATACTACATAAGTAACAAATTATATTTATTTTGTGCCTAGCAGTGTTAATGGCAAATATGGCTTTCACTCAGCATTGTGCTGGGTGCACACTGATGTACACTCAGTGCTGGTTTTCAGTGAAGACCAGAGGGATCGTGTCACGTTACGATCGGCCTGATGCCTGAGGCCTGAGATACGGCCTGCATGTAACGACGGTCAGTAACCCACCTTTATGCTTTCAACAACATCCTGATCACTCCTGTTCGGTTGGTTAGCTTCTTTAAATAACACTAGTCCGTCCTTTCTTGACCTATATCAGTGCCCAAATACCTAGTGAATTAAGATTTTCTATAATAGCGTATCTACATATTATTTTATAAGAAAGGAAAATCCATGAACCTACTGTATTGAAGCATGTCTGTGACATCAACTAGCCTCAAATAGATGCAATCATTCGTAATGACGGAAAACATTCCGACCTTTTGTTATACACCCAAACACTCGCACAATAGCCCTTCGAACTCAATTATTGCCTGCAAAAATATTGATAAATGAAGGCAGTATCGGTATTGCGAAAATATGGCGTTTTCGAACAAGGAAGTATGAACAACTCATCGAATTGCGTGGAGCTTTTCCTTGTATTTGTTTCGAGTTTTTCTTTTTCGTTTCCGAAGGCCGCTAATAAAATTACGGATCCATGTTTGACGCTTTTTAGTGCATCTGCGAAATATTATAGGAAATAGTACTACCTGCTCGTTCGTTAAAGACCTGTTTTGATCCGCAAAAGCCCTGTCAAAATCATTCCCTATGAACTGACGGATGAGAGAGTCCTTGAGTTTCTAACTGGCTTCCGGGCAAATTAATATAGGGGCCGGTTGATTGAATTTTGATTTGTTTGAACAGGTCGGGTTGATTGAGTACCTAGGTAAATTGCAATTCACAAATTATTTACTTTTGTACTTAGGGAAAGGAAAAATGACTAATCAAGGACTATAATGTATTGCTACGACAAATTTTACAAAATGCTATTGTGCTCTGCCATAGTGGTTTGGCATTTTGGTTTGTTGAGTTGTGCCAAACTTAATTATTGCGAAGATAATTTATGAAATGAAATACGTATTATGCAATGACATTAATATAATAAGTGTTGTTTTATTGAGGTCCGACGCATTACTGACGAGCTTCTCGTTATGTTTGTTTTGTTTGTTCTGTTTTAGGGTTGAGCTTAACAATAGTAACTATAAAATAATATATGGATGGCGTGTAATGTGAGTGTGTACATATTTATGATGTAGGAGGTAATGCTACAGTGGAATAAAATGATGGCGGCGATTATACTAGAAAATGTCTGCCAAAATTCCAGCAAATCTGAATATTATCAATTCAAGTCGCAGAACAAAGTAACAAAAGTATCTCAAACTGTTTCACCAAGACCGTTTACCAACCCCAAACTTCGAAAGCGGTATTTATTCGCCTGTAACTTTGGAAGTGATAAAAATTTATTCATCCCTGTAGTGCCATCATGCGTTCCTCTAAAGAAGGTTACAGCCCTAAGGCTTTATTTAGGGTGAGATTTACAACGGCAGTGCTAAGAAAATGCCGTTGAATTCAGGACGTGGGACCTATCTAGGCAGGTATGTTCCTGCCTTAGCTTATGGGTGGTTTATTGGGAATTCTTATAGACGGGTCTTGTGATGGTCAAAGTTACCTAAAACTCGTAATGGCGGCTAATAGGCCTTCGATGGTGGTAATAACAGAGAATGTACACTGTACACGTGCTAAAAACCCCTGAATTATGTATAAGCAATAAAGTATTATCTTACATGTAGCAACATTACGGCGCTCTGATCCATTTTCGCCGAGATTCTACCTTTATACGACCGCAAAGTTGGTACTTCTGACGTAAGCCTCCCGGACCCGCCTCGTTTAATTTCCAACCTTATCAATTAAGCATTAAGTGCGGGAATCATTTCGCTGTTAGCAGTTATTATAAGGGTTAACAAAAGCGCAAAACAGGACAAGGACGAGCCGTCGACTAATCAAAGCTTCCCTAATGACTGCTGTTCCAAGAGAGAATGTGTCCTGTCTGATTGTGTTAAAGCACTTTTTGCGCTGTCTGGGTTTTGTGCTCGTTTGTATGGAGGTAGCGCTGACGCGGCGTTATGCTTTCATATCTAATGTACTTACCTAAGCTTGTAATATTCATTCTGTTGTTAAACGTGTGTCTGAAAATATAAATTCTGGATTAAAATAAAGGTAGAATTTTGCTCACAATCTGTTTTTATAGATAATGCAGTTCTGGCGGAGTATTTCATGCCTTATAAAAAATAGGCTTCGGTTACAAGAAAATTCACTGAGACCAATATTTCATGGATTTAGCATTCAGAAAGCTTCTGTACCTATAACTATCTCATACATTGTAAATTTTTGTTTTTTATAATTGAAATTTCATTACAATTTTTAATTTTAACTACTTTATTATTGACATTTGTTTTCTATTGATTGTTTTATTATTATTATTTTATCCGTCTGTGAATTTTATGTATTATTTATTTTAGAATTGTAATAGTTTTGTATATTTTAAGACGTTGCACGCCCAATAGGGCAGAATACATTGAGACATTTCAGTTTTAATAACATCTTTTAATAACATGTATTTCTCGCAATAAATAATTGATTGATTGATTCATACAATATGAATTTGAGCGGCTTAACTGGGAACCGGTGTTGGAAGATCACCAACGTTTTATACGTTGGTGATCTTCCAACTTCAAAACCCTTAACGAGGGGGGCATCTTCAGGGTCTCATCTCAACTATCTCACTGATCAAAACTGACTACCTCCGTTGCGCGGTGGGCGAAGGCCTGCCTGCGACGCAGGAGGTTGCGGGTTCGATTCCCGCCTCGGGACAAATGTGTGTACGATCTGCAGATATTTGTTCAGGGTGTTCTGGTCGTTTTCTATTTATAATAAAAATATCTATCTATGTAATGTATAATATTATGTATATATCTGTTATCTAGTACCCATAACACAAGCTCTGCTTAGCTTGGGGCTAGATAATGCTGTGTGAATGGTCCCACATTATTATTATTATTAAAAATGCCTTGTTGATGCTTCGACAGTTATTTATCCAAATATATGCAATAGCAGATTACTTAGGTATACCTTCCTTACCTACACGCGGAAAACCGATCCCTCCCCGGCTAGAAACTAACTTAAGTTCCAACATGTGTTATTTGTTTTAGCTAATTAGCTATGTATCATCCTAACAGGTAAAGCAATTACCTTAGTGGGCAATGGTGTTATTAGTCATTAGTCTGTGATATAGTACGGCTTTTGGAATGCTGCTGTAATAAGCGAATAGGAATTTTGCAATGACATTATTGTGATGCCATATCATTTAAGGCGCTACCCCGATTCCGCCACCTACTTCATTTTATTATTACCATAAACAAAAGAATTTCCATAAAGACTATTGGGCAGTTTATGTATAGTATTGGCAGAGAAGCGAAAACAGAAATTGGTGGCCACAACGAGCAACTTCGCATCTCTGCCTAAAGTAGAAAAAATGAAACTGTTACATAGGCATTAAAAAAAGTTTATGATAGGTTACACAAACTGCCCTATGATTTTTATCGAAATTCCTTTGTTTATCGTAATAATGAAATAGGTGTCAGCTGCAGTGCTAGTGTGCGTCAGGGTACCGCCTTAATCACTTGGGTATTGATATAGTAGAGGTATCAGCTACAGTATATTATCTTTACCTACTTTATGCATTTGTATCGGTATACTAAACGTGATTGGTGATATTTTTGTAGGTTGACTTAGTCCACTTGTACGACATCCACAGGCTAAACTGGAAGTTTCGATTCTTCATTTTTTTATCTATCGATCTAAATTTCGACCACGGCGCGGCGGCCAGTTTTAACGGGGACTATAATATGGCCTGGTACAGGACATATTATAGTGCACAAGTGTATTTGCAAATAGAGGTGCACTATCTATATACCCGATATTTTAGAAAAGGATTTCTATCATATCGGGTGGGACGGCTCACCGACACGACTGGAAAGAGGTCAGATGCAGGACCAACGGCTTAACGTGTTTTCGAGACGGGGTCGTAATACCGCCAACTTCCTGACTCCGGATTGCTACTGTAAATTTTTCTCGCTTAAATACCCCAATAACAACTTTTGGCCTGATTCAGGATTTGAACTCAGGGCCTTATTATCAGCGGTTGAACAAGCTAACCGCTAGACCAATGAGGCAGTCAAAAGTTTCATAAGTACATACCCGATTTCTGCCTACCTGATTTCTTCTTAATAAGCTTTGTCTTCAATGCTTAGACCAATAAATCTAAATGGAGGAATTATTTATGGTGTCCCCTAAGGGATCACTAATAAGGATTTCACGGAACTCCCATTGAAGCACAGGAACCAAGATCCGGGCTTTACTTTTTAGTCCAGTCTGTACATAACTTATTATCATCCACAACCCGACTTTACCCACTGCTGGGTGGTAGGGCTCTAAACTCTTGTGCCACTTCCTACGGTTTTGGAGGCATATTTTAATTTTCCAAACTACAAAATAGCTTGTTTAGTTCCGTTTTTTTTGTGCAAATCAAATCATATCAAAATTCTGTATACAAAAATGTACATATAGAAAAGGTCAAATTCTTAAAATTAAACATTGACACGGAAATAAAGTGATATTTCTGTCGCTTCGGTATGTAGTCTAAAATCAAAAAGCGACGAAAAACCTTTAGCCTGTTAGTTGTTATTTTTCGAGTTGGCGCTAAACCCGTCACACGCTTTTTTATCTTCTGCAAATTGATACCTAGTGCAATTCAAGGAACTACGTATTGAAGAATGGAGAAAACTTAACATCACTTATAAAGAAGAAGTTTTTAGCAGCGCCATCTAATTAGCACTAGAAGACCAGTCATAAAATCATTTATACCTCTTCATCATTCACCCTATACAACTACCTAAACTACACGATTTGTTCACCGATGCAAAACTTGTTTATCTCACATATAGGTCTTAAAAAATTCTAACTTGAATATCAAAGAGATTGTCACGTTTACGACAACGCAATATACCTACTCTTGCTCCAATGAAGCGGACCATCTTTTCTCAATCTTATCGCAACGCTTTAAGGTAGATAATAAAGTGTGTTTTCATCAAAACATGGAAAACTGTAGTCTTTATGTGAATGAAATAAAATTCCAAGTTTACTGAGATTTTTAGATAAAGAAATGTGCAGCCTTTATTCCTGTGTGTTAAGGTTGAAATAATATTTTGCTCGTGGAAAAATATATATTTGTAAGTTTTTGTGCGATATTTCTTTGCGAGGATGTATAGGGTTGATACGCCCCATTGTTTTTGTATATTGGGTGTCCGAACGTGTAGGGTTTGATGTATTTCCCTGTTAAAGTGATTTATACCTAGTCTTTATTGATACTACACATAACATAAATTGTATAATTTATATGCTTTTGTTATTATAGTGCGTAAGCCCTCGCACGCTGAGCTCTCTAAGAAATTAAAGGGTCTGGATAAACTTGAATTTTTCCCCTGTAGGTGGAGCTAACGGCGGCGCTAGAGTCTGTAAGAAGTCCCATAGATTTTCGACTCGGCGAGTACTTGATTTCGTGGTTTAGTTGGTTAGAGCATACCCGTACTGAATGAGAGTAGGGCGCGGGTTTAAGTCCCGCCGAAATAGAATTTTTTTGGGAACTTATTTAATTTACATAATTTACATTAGTGTGCATAAGTATCAATTGGAATAACTAGTTAATGTGCGAACGCCATGCACAGTGCATGGCAAACCGTAATAGGCCGAACAAAGTAGCCAGAAACAGAAAATGCTGTAGGTATATATATATGTCGCCGCCGCCGCCGCGCCAGATCGTAGAAAACGGCGCAATTCAACTAAATGCCTTTACCGCATGTTGAACGATCAAAGTTCAACAATATGGCTAAACGTCACTTAACCATCTCGTCAAATGAAATTAGTTAGGTTTTTCCAAGAAAACAGCGTCCGTTTTGCAATCGGCCATTCTACTAACGGGCTGATTCTACGATCCGGCGACGACTAACATTCTCTAGGTACACTAGATTCTAGCTCGATATTAGTAGTCAGTGAATACTGACTCTTGAGTCCTTTAGTCGAAGTATAAGACTACGACTAAAGGACTCAAGAGATACGAGATAATCTCTACTCTGGAGTAAAACCTGCCTAAATACCTAGAGCAGATTTATATATCTTTAACTGACAAAAAATAAAACTGCGCCCCTATTCTGTCGGGCTCAATCCCGCTTCAAATCGCGTTATTGAAAACACTAGCCGTGCTAAAGCGTGCAGTATCAAACTGCTGCAATCGATACAAAACCACTTACCACCTAAAATGGGGAATAACTAAATAACCTCCATTTTCTCGAGTTTCTGACGCGACCTGTTTAAGCCGGATCGGGTCGGACCTAACCGGTATTGTCCGCTTTTTCCGTGCGCTGATTACGTTAAGCTAGCAAACTTCTGATAAAAATCTTTAGATCTGTCTATATTCTTACACATTTTCAGCATCTTTAAGACTTAATAACCTGACTAAGTATTGTATTGCTCAGGATTTAGCGATATTTTCTCGATGTTCTGCTGAGAACCCTATTGACTTTTTATCAACGAACCCTCCCTTTCAAATTAATCTTTAGCTTGGGATTCCCTTTACAAAATTGAAACTACTTGTTGCTTGTAGAAAATTCGAGAAGTCTTTGCAGTAAGCTGGCTGGCTGAACATGATGTCTTTGACCAATTATGAAGATTACGGGAGCTGCTGCGGGTCCATTACAGTTCAATTGGATAACTGGCACTCGTGTTAACTAGCCAGCGCTAGGATCGCTCTACAAATGTATTCGAGGAATCTACTCTAATGATTTGAGGAACGTAATTGGAGAGCTAAAGGAGAGCATGTCTGTACAGCATTTGGAAGGGTATTTTTAAAGGTTCTCACAACTCGTAATAACGGATGGAGCAGATGGCTCGCCTGCCTGATCAAGCGATATACTTTTATTTGTATTATCTGTTGATATAGAAATATATATTTGCACATATAATTTTGTATTTTTTGATGTTTTTATTGTGTAATTAAATAATTGAAAAGAAATCAAGCTTATAACAAAGAAAATTACAATCTAATAATCGTCGTTAAACTAGTACCTACGTATTTACAATTGAAACGATTGAGTTAACTGCAAACTGTTGCAAACAATCAACTGGTAGCTCAAATCCATATCAAAATACTTGAAAAGTTTTAAAATATCTAGGTACAATTCATTTTCAATAGAAAATGAAGTAGATATTTTAAGACTCAATCGCAAAATTTCTAAACGTGACGTCACCGTTCACCGTATTAAGATGCTTTAGCGGGATATCTTTTGTGAAAGAAAGAAAATTATATGTTACACACAATCAACTGGTTTTTTTAATTTATTTGTTTCTTATTTTATTTTGATTGAAGGAACAAAATTAAGTAATTTTGTTGCTTCAATTACTTAATTTTGTTCGACACTTGACAAACATAAAAAACGTTATTTCCGAATTTAAAAAATTGTGAGTATTATATTTTTTCTCGATAATGTAATAGCAAAAACATTAATAAAGCGATTGAAAAAGTAACAAATCTATGCATTTACCCTATTGCATCCCCATAACCTACAACACAGCAATACCTCGCAGCACTAGTTTCATTAAAATGGGTAAAGTGGTTTAAGCCTGTTTTTCAATAGTTCTCTTGCCTCGTCTTAAGTAGTCTTAGATCGTCGATATTTAGATCGACGCTTTTTAGTTGTTTAAAGTGCTTTGACGTTCACACAAGATCTTTTTGTGACGACAGTGTATGCGTGTAATAATATTGATTACTGTTTCCGCTTATGCGCTGATATTTATTCGGCTTAGCTAGAGAATTCTTTTTACTTAAGTCCCGGAAGCAAGGATCCCCGTTAAGCCCCAAACAAGGCTGTCTAAAGACGGTCGGTAAAAACAAATGAATACGCCCGTTAGCAGTTAATCAACCACCGAAGAAGTTAATTACATTCTCGTAATGTATGGGGCGATAAGAACTCTTTAGGGAAAATGTGTTACTTTGCCCGGGGCTCACGGTTTCGGTTTTGTTTCTCGTACATTTAGTGATAAAAGTGTATTCAGTTCTCGAAACCAAAACATTTTTTGTAAACAAAAACATTTATGTATGAAAACTTAAAAATGTAGAACAATAACGTTAAACAACGAAGTAAAAGTAAGGTAACTACTAAAAGAAGAACAAAAGCTTCAAATAAGCAAAGTATAATTGCACACTAACTACGACAAAGATGGAAATTCGATTTCGAAAACGGACGAGAGACAAATAAAATCTGTCGTAACCAAAAATTGTTTCGAGCGTGCGATTTGCTCCAATAATGATAGGTCACATCTTAAAATATTTTCTACGAATTTCTTTAGATTTGTTACCCGCGCTGTTTACAAAAAGAAATTGTAAAACAAAGTTCAGTACGTTGGTGTTTTTTTCTTATTCTTGTTCGATTGATATTTTGTTAAAACTAGGTATACAAATAAAACTATTACAGAGGCATTTAAAAAAAGCTTATACTAGGTATCAGAAACTGCCCAACGGAATTTCCTTTGGTACACACTGGTAATTTTTGGAGCATCTGGGAAAATACGAAATGTTGTGCAAAAATCTACATTTTCCCAAAAGTTCCCAAAATACAAATGTTTCAAAGTTAATTTTATCATTTTATCAAGTTCATAGAAAATGGTTTACGATTTGCGGCAAATTAATTTTCCGCTAGTTTTATTGCTTGTGGAACGCAGAAAAAAAAACTAAAAACCACAAGAAAATTGAATCTTGTGTCAACCCGCGATGAACAACCTTAAGCATTTCCAGTGCTCGCGCGATGACTTACAAGCTTCAATTAGGACACTAAATAAATGTGTGTATTTAATCTTGTCGTGCGATGAATTCCTATCGCTCGGCCGTACGATCTACGCCAAGGACGGCGCCTTATATGAATTACTAGCAGCGCCTCCCGGTTTCACCCGCGTTTTTCCCGTTTCCGTGGGAATACCGGGATAAAAATTAACCTAAGTGCTTTTCCAGTCTATAATCTATCTATGTGCCAAATTTCATCCAGATCCGTTCAGCCGTTCTGGCGTCATTGAGTAACAAACATCCATCCATCTAAACTTTCACATTTATTATAGTAGTGGAATTATCATTTGCACAATCTACATGTTAAAAAAATCCTTCATTGACTCTGATCTGATAGGTTACGAAACCTTCCCTTCTCCTAAAAGTGGTATAGTAGTTTATACTGTTAACTTGCTACGTCGTAGCCACGTAGCACTTGTCTACGTGCGTAGCGGAACTACGAGTCCTTGCCGGTGGCGGCCTCTAGCGTGACGTCATAATTGCCGCTATTACAACTGAAAGTAATGGATGGACGTAATTTTGCTGTGAATAAGTTAGAATACAAACATAGTAGAGAATTACCTGCATTTCTGGAGCTTTTTTTTGTTAGTTAGTTTGTTTAATTCGTTGTGTGAGGTTTATAACTAGGCATACTAGAATACTATACCTATAGATGAAGGCTTTTTTATACCAATCGAAGTGATAAAGTATCAGAAACATTTACATTAGGTACATGCCTTGGTCTATAGAAAATGATAGGTAGTGGTTTTTCTATGTGCAGGGAAAAATATCAAATAGATTCGGTTCCTCAACTTATATCAGATTAAGTTATTATTTTCTATCATTGTTTTCTTATTTTTGTTTAAAAAAAGTAGTCTTAAAGTAGAGAAGTAGATATGTAGGTACGTATGTAAGGACGATTATGTTAAAAAGCAAGCACAATTGAGCTAAAATATAAATCAACACAACCATCACCATGATGGTCGCGGCGTTAGAAACGACCGCTCCAACTCAGCCCGTCGATGTCGTAAGAGCTGACCTACCAGAGGAAGGGCGCCAGCATCCTTCTGTGTATTTTTGGCAACTCCGATCACCAATCCGCGTAAGCGTGGTGTTTAAGACAAAACCCCACGGACAAGGGGTTTGGGAAAGTAGATACATAATTCTAAGTACAAGTTTGTTTTTCTCATTTAAGCTTAGTTATTCCATTTCTAAGTTATTCCATTGTCACAACATGACAAAAACACAAGAAAAAGTTATCGTAAAAAATAAACCTTACAGTTTTCCAACAAATTGTTCAAAGAATCTTACATTTTTATCTGTCTTTGCGAAAGCATTCGCAAAATAAACAACAAATATTTACAAAGGGTACAACGAATCCCTTGTAAATCGCGCGTTTATTCTGAATTCGTATAAGTACACGAGCGCGGGACACTATCAATATTTACTGAAAGTGAAACTACCTCGAGGTACATACTACTATTATGCATGTTGGTTGGGGAGCTTTTTAACCGAAGAAAGGAAAAACAAAAGAGGAAGATTTTCATGTTCGGCTCCATATATTTTTTTATGTTAGTTCGTCAAATCTCCGTCAATTATGGACTGTTGCCGAAGAATAAGTTTTACATAAGTGATACATATTAATCTATGGGGTGCAAGGCCCCCTTAGTTTCAAAAATGAAAAAAACTCTTTTAAACATCAGAAATAATTGTGCAAAGTACCATCTGTTTTCTTAGTTAATACCGTTTTTCTCTTAAACTATCAATCACAAGATTTTTTTATTGTCGTCACCGTATTCCCTTGGTATTCGATTATTAAATAATAGAATACCAAGAGAACCCTCGGCTTATATTTGCAAATATATGTCCTAATTAATATATTTTTTTTGCGCTTACGCCGCTCTGCTGTCTTCCGAAAAACGAAATCCTATGCCTAAGTATCCTTTTCACAAAATGGCGTCATATATAGCCTCTATTTTTGATCGTGCATCCCTCCAACCCATCTGTAGTTTCTTTCGTTTAGGACAGAATACCAAAACGTGTTTATGCGATACTATTGTCATTGTGAAGCATTAGTCTAGCGGATTAGGGTCCCGATTAGTGTCCATAATAGGGCCTGTTAGAGCGGAAGCGAAAACTATCGCTTAGTTTTGCGCGTGATCCCGCCGGGCATTTTGTATTTAGGTAAAGGTACCGCATATCCACTCGACTTTCGCTACTGCTGTAGTGCCTATGTAGTGAATACCCCGTAGGTCTGAATAAATAAAGAATGCTGGAAAATCCACACAGCATCATCTAATAGCTCCAAGCTAAGCAGTGCTTATGTTATGGGAGGTACCTAGATGACTGATATAGGTACACACTTCATACAATAAGCTAGCCCTTTAAGTGCAAATAAATATGTAAATTAAAATTAATCCAATTAATAACATGTGCTACAAAGCTGACTCTCATCAATCAGGTTTAACTTTAATCTGGCATTTAGCTCCAAAAAGCACTCACGTGGAGCTTACCCTCTGAAGTTAGTTGCAATCCACTAATGTAGTCATTAATTCACTAATGAATTTTCATCACAGAATTAATGAGACTACTCGAGTGTAACTAACTTCAGAATGAGCTTAAACGTGCACATTTTGGAAGTAAATTAAGTTCAAATTGCTGCAAAGTGTAAACTTTGTCACAGAACACCAATATCTGCATAGTTTGCATGTTTCTCTTTGTTTACCTATTGTATTCGAGAGATACTTATAGAGAGAGAGAGAGAGAGATATTATTATGGCTTTTGAGCTGTAGTTTATCTCTTTGCTTCTTGTACTTATTTTTTACAGTATACATAATGTACAAAGAAGATCGAATTAAGGTATATACCGTTACATAAAAATAAAAAAGGGGAGCTATGCTACGTTCTCCCAACGCTAACTCAACAAATGGCCTGTGTAGTGCTATTTACATACAACCAAACGCTACGATGTAACGAGTATAGTACAATAAAAGAACTTGACCGAGCTTACGAATAACATCTGTATAAAACTGATATAAATTAAACATCTTTTTTTTTTGCGGTTTCTGCCATCGGAAATCAGAATACCTTCCAACAAGAAAACAAAGAGCAAACTTTTAAATGTTTAAAAAAAAACAAGATTCCTATTTTCATATTACCAAAGACCACACAATAAATAAAACTTTATAGTAGAAACTGCAGTATTTACGACACGAACACTGAAAAGAGAGACGCAATAAAAACTGAATTATTCGTGTCATGACATAAAAACGGCGCAGGTGAGACTGTGACAGTGACCTGAAAATGTTTCCTGGCCTACTTATACCCGTCGCATTCTAAAACACACTCTACTATTACGTTATAAGGTCTATTATTAGAGACATATCCTATTTATATCTCGCCCTTTGTGAAGTATACTGTAGGTTTGTTGTTTAAGGTTCATTTTGAAGTAACCGCTCTCCCCTCTGAACATGAGATTAAAATGGAGCATTATTTTCCATTATCTTTTGAGCTGCGAAAATTGAAGTGTTTCAAATGATGTGCTTGCCTGTTTATTTCTGTGGTATCAAAATTTTATTATACCAAGGTGGTTGTCATAATGTACCATATAACCAGGGATATGTAGCTGTTTTCAAAAGAGAAGGCGGTTCGATATTCGGCTGTATTTGTATGTTTTTGTATGTATCTTCGTCGATTACTCCGTCAATAGTGGACCGATGTGGATGATTCGTTTGCTATTGTGAAGAAAATAATCCTGAGGTCGCCCATACCTACATATTTTTAAATAGTCCCAATGGATTATTATTTATTCCTATTAATAATGTTGAGAAAAATCTAAAAAACAGACATATTTCATACTAGCAGCGCCTCGCGGTTTCACCCGCGTAGTTCCCGTTCCCGTGGGAATTCCGGGATAAAAAGTAGCCTATGTCCTATTCCAGACTATAATCTATCTCTGTGCCAAATTTCATTCAGATCCGTTCAGCCGTTCTGGCGTGATAAAGGAACAAACATCCATCCATCTATCTATCCATCCATCCATCCATCTAAACTTTCACGTTTATAATATTAGTGATAGTGATTAGTGATAGTGATTAGTGATAGTGATTAGTGATAGTGATTAGTGATAGTGATTAGTGATAGTGATTAGTGATTAGTGATTAGTGATAGTGATTAGTGATAGTGATAGTGATTTGATGATTCTTTTGCAGTTGTATAGAGTACTAGCAGCGCCTCGCGGTTTCACCCGCGTAGTTCCCGTTCCCGTAGGAATTCCGGGATAAAAAGTAGCCTATGTCCTATTCCAGACTATAATCTATCTCTGTGCCAAATTTCATCCAGATCCGTTTTGGCGTTCTGGCGTGATAAAGGAACAAACATCCATCCATCTATCTATCCATCCATCCATCTAAACTTTCACGTTAAAATATTAGTGAGATTAAAAAATATAAGGATGAAAATATTTAGTAACAATTCCGCGAAAAAAACGTCCGATAAGTTCTAACAAAATGTAGTCCGCGTTGTAGAAGAAAACGACGCGGTATTTTTTCATTTTGTAGTTGGCGTCGTTTTCTTCTACAGCGCGGACTACATTTTGTTAGAACTTATCGGAGAAGGTTTTTTTCGCGGAATTGTTACTAAATATTTTCATCCTTATATTTTGCAATGGATTTCCGCAAAGTAACGCCTGAATCTATTATTTATATTTCATATTCCCTAATATTAAACCTGTTTTTATAATTTTGGTCCCCATCACAATAGAAAGGGTCCAGGTAAAAGCTAGCCATAATAAGAAGCGATACCTATGATTTTATAGTGTTCCTAAAACAGCCACCAGTATTCCACATAATATGAATAATTTGATTGTTTAGAAAAAAAACAACTTTGAATTCCCCGGAATACTTATTGTACTTATTGTATTCCGGGTGGATTAAGATAGGATAATTAGATTTGGTTTATTTGTCCCGTGAATTAAAAAAAACAGGATATAATTCGAGAATCCGAAATTGTTTTTTTTCTAAACAATCAAATTATTCATATTATGTGGAATACTGGTGGCTGTTTTAGGAACACTATAAAATCATAGGTATCGCTTCTTATTATGGCTAGCTTTTACCTGGACCCTTTCTATTGTGATGGGGACCAAAATTTAAAAAACAGGATTAATATTAGGGAAAATGAAGTCTATTTTTTAGATTTTTCTAAATATTATTCATATGAATAATACTTGTCGCTGTTTTCAGGAACACTATAAAACCATAGGCATCGCTTCTTATTATCGCTTTTTCTTATAGCTAGCTTTTTCCTGGAGCCTTTCTATTGTGATGGGTACCATTGTAAACACGTAGCCATAGACTTAAACAACATTCAGAAATAATGTACTTAGCTGTAATTTTCTGAACACTTTCGATCGGTAGGTAGTTCTGAATATTACCTGTTCCACACAAACTTACCAACTCTGTTCTCCTTTAAGGCCCGTATAATGAAAGCTTCCTCAGTCATCGATCGATACTGTGAGTAACGTTTATGCAATAGAAAAGCGATACTCAAGCACATATTGAGCATACCTTCATAAAACGGGCATTAGTGTAAGTATTAGATAACTATGGACAAGATTCACAACGTAAACCAATAATTATTCACCATAAGTATTGGGTTACGTTGCGGACAACCCTTAGGCAACCTATATTTCACAATCACGATTCGCAACCAAACCGATCGTTTCTGGTTGACCTTCCGTGGGCTCACCCGGGCCGGGATATTCCTTCACCTGGAAGTCCTCGGTTCGACCGGATATTTACTGTTGATAAAAAACAGTGTGAAAGAAATAAAAATTGTAGCTTTTTTAGGTCAGTGTATTTATTTCCTTCCATTGCATCGTGGCCTGGTGCTGATTTACATTGCGAAGACAGAAAGGATACCTAAGAGGGAGTCTTTGCCCAGTAGTGGGACTGTAACAGCTTTAAATAAATTAATAATAAATGGTGGTACTCGTTTTTACCAGATATGTGCACATAAAATATTTTTTTTTCGATAATTTTAAGTAAAAAATATATGGTTTGCAGATGTACAACAATTAATGAGATATTTACCAGAATTAGATTTTTAAGTTTTCCAATTTTTCGCCACAGTTTCATGCGCCATTATCACGGAATAATTGAAGTCACTGCGAGTAGTGCACTGTTGCACTACTTAGTTGAGCACTGGGAGATAGGCAAAAATAATGAAATATATTAAATATGTCAATATTCAAGTCTGTTTGCCACTGACTGTTCTTACCTGGGCACTATAACATTCATTGCCATTCAAACACAAACCCTAAGAAAACACTAATAACCCAAATAACAATATGTTGTTATTTACAGGTAAGTTCCGAGAACAAGGTAAACTTGGAATCCGGCCCTTTCCGAGCTTTGGAAATTCTACGAACGGGTGAGGAAGTTTTCAGGTGCTTTATTTATATGTTTATCATGAGAATTCACTGAAAGGCCCGAGACTGTGACACAAGTTGGAATAAAAGAATGGAAGCATGAAGTTTATTTGTTACAGTACAATACAGTGAAAAACATTCATGAAAAAATATAATGTTTGAGCCACGAAACGTTCCCCTAGTATGTGTTAGTTATGTTGCAGCTAACGCTGTTCTAACTTTAAAGCAGTTTAAGTGTTGGTTTCTATTAGTCATCATCATCATCGACCTATATTAGTCCACTGCTGGACATAGGCCTCTCCTAATGAGCGCCATAGCGCCTTGTCTTTAGCTTACCACATCTAGCATCTGCCTGCAGTCTTTCTCGATCATTCCACCTGGTCGGAGGGCTTCCTACGCTACGTTTGCAGAGTCGCGGTCTCCACTAAAGAACACGTTTACCCCAGCCGTTGTCGGTTCTTCTCGAGATGTAACCAGCCCACTGCCATTTCAGCTTGCTAATCCTTTGAGCTATACCGATAACCTTGGTTCTCTGTCGGATGTATTTGTTACGAATCCTATCCTTCAGAGAAACTCCGAGCATAGCCCTCTCCATAGCTCGCTGGATTGAGGTTTGAGTTTTGATTCAAAGGTATTTTTGATCAACGTCAATAAGGTTGACTTTTGATCTGTCCTTCCCATTGCGATAAAACCATAACACGTTCTAGTGTTAATCAGAGCGTTAGAGCAATTTCTCACTTAAGAGCTCCCAAGAAATTACGTTTGCACGCGAGCACGCTCTCCGCTTAGCTTGGAATCTCATCTCACTTGAGCATGACTTAGTGCGGTATGGCCGTATGCGAATTTTAAGACGCTTAAAGTCCTGTGAAATCGTTTTTCCGTGAGAATAATATATTCTTACGCTTTCACGGCCCATGATGCAAATGTCCATCTGCAGACCCTGCAGGCGGAGGCTGGGCAGTAAATGCGTTAAAAAAGAATAGAAAAACATTGGTTTAGCACTTCAGCCAGGAACGCACTAGCGGGTAGCCGCTGCGGTTGAAGCGCCGTGGTTGAAATTTTGTTTCAAATTTTATGGCGCTTTATTGCGTACAATCACAAGCGGTTGCATAATAACCACTGGAAAAGCGGCCACCGCCACCGCGGTTAACCGCTAGTGCTTAGGAGCGCATAGTATGTAGGTATAATAATTTATCCTCAATATACAGGCTGTTTCCAAATAAGAATAAGAATAAGAAAAGCATTATTTATAGCATTTACAAGTTTCTTAAATTACCTAACACAAATATAAACCAATTATCTACTTAATATCTATGTAATAACAAAACTTAAATCTATAAAATGGCGTCCGACTCAGCATTATGTGTAAATAAGTGCACAATACTGAAGGAGGTTATTCATCTGCTACCACATATACCTTAGCGAGTACTTTGTACCAAAATTTATACTTTATGTATTTAGCGAGTTCCTGGAATCATTATTTTAATATAAGCTCAAGGGATCAATACAAAAGGTACCGCTTAAGTTATTTTTTGTGAGTTATCAAAATACTCCCTTGAGTTCCTTTTGTGTAGATACTTAGCTATATTTTAAAGGTCTTTGCCCACTTATTTTGCGAAAAACAAAATGAGTCTGAAGCACAAAAAAGTATTTGATTGTTCAGGTAGGTACATATTTATTTTAAATCAAGAACGGTTGTGCCCAAGTTTTGTTGTTGTTGAAGCTTCAAACTGCGTGATCCGACGTAATTTGCGAGCGTTGTACGTATTAAGCCCGTACAGCACTCGCTAATTAAGTCGATTTTGAATAACAACAAAAAGTATGCATACTTTTAACCCTTATCTTTTAACCCTATCCTACCTCAGTCTGCTTTTCTTAAGGGGCCTGCGGATGATGAATGACCCATACAAACGTACTACCAATCATTTGTAATTCCAGCACATTTCCACCGTTTCATGTTATTTTTTGTATTCAAATAGTATTACACCTATAATGAAATGAAAGCAAATCGAATTTCGCATATTTTTACGTCGAATCGACATGTTTTCGTCCTATTTGTTCTGTATTAAAAACAACAATATCTTACGTTTTGTTTAATAAGGAACATAGCTTATATTATCTCGTTACAGAATAATAACACTATGTGGAAAATACAAAAGTTTTCGGTTATAATTTTTGGTATACGGAACATAATAATATTACGAATTAAGGTTGCGAGCAGCTTTCGCCGAATTAAGAGCGCTCTCATACTACCGCGCGGTACCGTTAGTGCGGTGCGCCGCAAGAATTTCGCAGTGACGTTGTCCGTTGTACGGAACAGATGCGGAAGTGCCGCGGACGCGCTGCGGACCTCAAGTTGCGGCTCCGCGCGGTAATGTGAGACGGGCGTAAAAGACGCCCGTCTCACATCACCGCGCAATAACATCAAGGTCATTTGTATCTTTTATACAAATGACCTTGATGTTAAAATCAATTCTCTTTCTCTCAATTCCTCTCTACAATATTGTATTGAGATTTCCCTCAGAAATAATACAATATGAATACGTCAACTTGTTCCATGAGAAAAGGGAACGTGTGGCTTTATACTTTTTATTCTCGAAGCCCGAATTCACGCATAATATTTTACTTATGTTCATGGTTTTCTCGATCGTAAAATTGTCATTTATGAGCTTATTCCGTAACTCGGATTCAATGTTGTATCCAATCATCCTACTAATATAATCGAAGACACCGCCAAAACTGGTGAATAGATCATGCTGAATTTTTGAATTGGGATGATCGATGAAAGAAGAAGAACCTGGAATAACATGGGCTACTTTTTATTCCAAAAAACGTGCGAAGCCGCGAGCAGAAGCAAGTGCCTTTATAATTATCGAAAGCAAACACAAAAGAAGGTACCTACCTACTGCGGCTATCATATGTATAGGGTAGAGCAAGTAGAAATAATTTCCTGCTTTCATCGTAATTTATTATTCGAACCTCTTTCATTTCGCAAAGTGGAACAATTTAGGTCAAATACCTTCTCTTTGTTGTGCTTTATTAGATTAATTAAAATGAAAATGCACAAGTAACTCCGGCATTTCATTTTGTTATTAACCGCCTAAAACCTGTTTCGGCCGGTAGGTAATTACCGGGAGCAGTCTAGCGATTGGTCCATTTGAAATTGGAAAATGTACGTTCGAAATTTGGAATGAAATTAACGCGCGACGGTTCGTTGGAAATTATTTTAACTCGGTTTACTGACTGCATGTTGAAATATGAAACGTTTTCACAGTTTTAAACATACCCTTACCATACCTTGTGTATTGTCCAGCATTATTTATAAGCACAAATAGATAGAAATAAAAAATAATTTATTGTTTACTTAGCTTCAAAATAATTTACAAAACGAATAATTAGGAATAGATTAAACGGCAATTGGCGGTTTTATCGCTCAAGAACGATCTCTCCCCGACAACCTTGAAATATACCTTAGTTACTTACTTAAAATGGCCGATAGGTATATACCAGGATTACCAGGTATAACTTAGTAGGTAAATCTTTCCAATATGTTTGATATTTCCAACTCGAAATAAGACCACATAATCCCGTGATATGGGTTCAGATGGACTCAAATTGAATTTCAAATCAAATTATTCTGATCTTTTGGACAGTCCTTGATGTTCCGAAGCGTTCATAAGATCAAAGTTTCGAGCACTCTCAGAATAGCTCCTTAATCCTTCGAAATTACGTTCGTCCGTTTGAAAATAAGAAGTGACTCATAATAAATCTTATTAGGTGTAGATTAATCAAGCTTTCCTAGACGGTATGTAACGATAAAACCTCGTAAATGTTATGGCAACCCTTCATTTATTTATGAAATCATGAAACGCGTTGTAACCATCAAATACATAATATTAAACGTGATCTAATAAATAGCCACAGGAATCACATGATTGTCAGATTGTTGTATCATTATGTCATTTCTGAGGACAAAAGGTAATAAAGATATTCCGATTGACTTGTATACAATACATCAGCCTGTAAACAATGGCAATACTTCCCATAAATAAACTTACATAAGGTCACTTGTTTTCCTGGATACTGTGCCAACTGCCAAAAACACAAAAGGACATCGTGGTCGGATCACGACCTCCAGTGACAAATTGACGTGAAGAGTCTGCGAATTTCTTCCAGATTTTCCCTGACACCGAGTAGTTTAGTTTGACGTTATCGTGTGGTGACTATATTAAGGCAGACATATTGCTTCTTGCTCGTGTGTAGTATGATCAAACATTTTGACATAATGTTCGTTCACACAGAAAGTCCGTTTTACAAGACCGTTCTTGAGCGATATAATCGCAAATGATTCAGGTCTGTGTTCACCAAAAGGTAATCGGACAATTAGGCAGCTACATCGGTTAACTTTGACGTTTAATATATGAAAACGTTTGTCAAAAACGTCAAAACAACTGTTTAAAATTTAACCATATGTTGGTGAAATCGGGTTTAAAGCTCTTTAAATAAAAATATAAAAAAACCGTTCTTTATTTATTTAATAATATTTATTTATTAACAGGATTTTGAAAACTGGTTTACACAAATTAGAACAAAATATAAAACATGCCTGGATAGACCAGTGCAGTGATGATGGCTAATTACAATTACATTATTTTGTTTCGAATCCGTCGCTACTGGAGGTGACCATGCCACGCCTCACGCAGATTCTATCCGATAAAACAGATCCTGTATATTTTGTCGGATCAATATTTTTACTGGATCCGTAGTAATGTGTGTGTGAACTCTCTCAAACAACTACATCCGCCATCGCCGAATAAAAACGAATACGATAAACGGTCCTGTAAAACGGTGAATTTACCCTACGCGTCACGTAGGCATAAATGACGCAGTAGGTGGCAACCTAGCATAGTACGTTTTTGTCTAGGTTAGAATAGAGAAATTGTCATACAACGCGTAAATTTTTTAAAATAAAGGAATTAATTTCAAATATCTTACGCATTTTATAATGATTCGATGCTATTTATGTTTATTCCATGCTAGTCAAAAATTGCTGTCCTTCGCGTACAGTGCTCTAATATCATGTCATGGCAGGCTAGGTCTCTTACGAGAGCTTTAGCCAGCATCTGCCCCGCCTCAGAATGCCATATACGAAGGGCCTTTCGAAACACATTCTGTAAATTTTAGGTGTCGTATCTTTTCGTCTCTGTTATTGTTATTACAAATATCTATATGCGTCTTTCTTGCTTTCGATAGGTACATATAACTGCCTATGCCTACACGACGCGCATTTACGCTTTATCCTTCCGTCCTTAGGTAGTTTGTGCTATTTCAGAACATAAACGATAATCATTTCTTGAGTGTCCAGCTCAAATCGACCGACTGCTTTATCTAGATCGTTCAAGTTTCGTGATATTGGCTCGATAAAGCAATATTTGTCAGCAGACTTTCGGACATCAGACGGATATCAGTTGTCGTTAGTGTGAAAGGGTCATAACATAAGGAATGAGGAAAAGGTCGCAATATGGGGAGACATCTCACTGGGTGTAAGTTATCGGCGTTTGTTCATATTGACCCTGCAGCAGCGATGTCCTGTTTTAACGCTCGGTGTTTTACGTCGCAGAGAACAAGACAATACAAAGTTCTGATAGATAAAAGCCAGAACAGAATTATGAATAATTTATGGAATGATTTTGAGCACAATATATTAATCGTCCGCCTCATCAGGCGGGTTCAAACCTCTTATAACCATGGTTACAGTTCCAAATCTCTGAAACCAATTTAATCAAATCAATTTTGATTCCAAATTTAATTTTATTGAACGTTTATTTTATCAGGTTTGGATAAGGGTTGGTTGTGACAACCAGCTTCCGCTTTTGTTCTATGCGTAAAGGAGAAACAAAGATAGGGTTGATTATTTTCAAGATCACGATGAGGTCTCATGTGTTTTTCCTGGCGATCCCGTCCACTCCAGTCATGGCTTCCGTGCTGTCTTATCGTATGTAGGTATTATTATTGTTTTATTCTATTAGATTGCTATTAAACACTATAAAAGTAGATCTATTTGTAACTTATGAAGTAGATTATTATTTTAGTAAGGTCCAGAATCACCCCCTTTCAAACTAACATACCAATTACGTGGCACATCATTGTATATCACTGGTAATCCAATACCTGTCTGTTAGCAATAGTGCCAAATCTAGCGCAAAAGAGGCAATCGTTAACAGTCCAATAAATTGTATCGAGCGTAATTCGACTGGCAACCCTAATTATGAGGGATACAATCAGTGTGCCCACAGGGCTGGCTGCTAGAGCTGATTTGTTTAATTGACGGCAGGTGATGCGGCCCGCATTGTTTGAACCGTGATTGCAAAATGCTGGGTCGCTTTCGTTGTAAATGAGAGGACTGTCAACATTTTTACGGGAGATTGCTTTTTTGTAACTTCGTTTGCTTTATTTGATTAAAATATTTAACGAACTTGAAATTATGAAGTATAGTCGATAAAATCAAATATTTTTTGATTGATGAATGAAATCAAATAGCTACCTAGTATGGTTCTTAAGTCAGAAGTAATAAGTTTTTGTGCGAAGTAGATAAAACAGTAGAACAAAAGAAGGAAGAGTGAAAATTGAATTCGAAATACATATTGTGACGATATGGAGCAAGTAATTATAATCACTGATCGAATCAGATAAGCGTGCAAGTATTTTGGGAACTATGCCCCTAAATTTATATTTCTCTCGCAACTTTTAATAATTTCCCAAGTTTAATAGGTCGCGAAACAATGTAGGCCGTCTACACAACTTACACAAATCAAGCATCAACGGCGCCGCCCCAAACTCACAACAAAAGAACCTTCGTAAAAAACAAAGTGTCGCCCAACAACCGCAAAAAGCTTGCATCGTCGAGCTCAAGGCGAGGGGAACACTCAGCTACCGGACGAAAAACTAAAGTTTGTTGTTTTGCCGGGCAGTGATGATATTCGCGGCGAAATATAGCACATCTAAATGTCTCTCCTTTAGATTTTTCATTGTTGTCGACACACTCAAACGCTGAATAAAATACAGATGATTTAAAAAACACTTTTTACAAAGCTGGCTCATCCTACACAGAATCAATAGATTCAGAAAAATAATACATTCAGGCTTTACTTTGCGGCAAAGCAAGTCTTGCTTTGATAGTTTTTTTTTTCATGTTGTAGTTGGTGTTGTTTTTCTTTTATAATGCGGACTACGTTTTGTAGAACTTATAGAAGAAGGTTTAGCGCGGATTTGTTACTAAATATTTTATTCCATATATTTTACAGAGAATTTCTTTTTTACAATTTCTACTAATTTAAGACGATTTATGCGTAGCGAAATGCAGCTACATAATGATAACAAAAAATAAATGCAATTAAAATGAATCTAGTACAACAAGAGGATATTATTTTTTCCTAGGTGGGAAATAAAGTGTTCTCTGTAAAACCCTCAGTCTCTCTTCAACATTGTGACTGGGTCACTCTCTAGTTCAAAATGTGCAAATCTGCGGTGCATCGCGTCTCTCGTAATTGAATTTCCTGTGTTAAATTCAATTCGCGGAAATTAACCGGGATGGCGAGTCGTCACGATGGCATCACCGAAGGCTGATTTTCGACTAGGTCGATTGATCATTGATTTTATCGTCAATCTTAGGTATTATACTTCTGGTGGTCAAACGTAAGCTCTTGTAGATAATTTAACGTATAGATTGAAGACGACTCACATGTGCATATTTGATAGCACACCGTTTAGCAGCGGCGGCGGCGCTCCTTGCAGTAAACCAAGCACGGGGATACAGTTCTTTAGGGAAGAACAAAAGAAAAGAATTGATAATAATGACATAAATTTATCGTTATACATTGCGTGAAATTGAAGGAATAGATTTCAAATAATTTACACATTTGATGACAAAGTAACATAATTATTCTTTACTAGCAGCGCCTTGCGGTTTCACCCGCGTACTTCCCGTTCCCGTGGGAATTCCGGGATAGTAGCCTATGTACTATTCCAGAATATAATCTTTCTCTGTGCCAAATTTTATCCAGATCCGTTCAGCCGTTCTGGCGTGATTGAGTAACAAACATCCATCCATTTATCCATCTATCCAAACTTTGACATTTATAATATTAGTGGGATTAGTGAGATTCTACCCTAGACAACAATCCCTGTGCTTGCGCTGCAGGTCGCACCACTCTAAAGCTTGGCAGTGAACGAATTAAAAATCTTATTAATAATAGTAATAAATGTTAATAGAATTTCCTTATACTCGCGATTCAATTTGCTCTTTTTAAAAAGTCCTCGATTTTTTCTGTTCTAATGGGTAAATAACCCCGCTATAAGTGCTAATAGAATTTCCTTGTATTCGCTCGCTCTTTTTTTCTTTCACCGATTCAGATAAAAATAGGATAAGATCCCTTTTATACAGGTCTCGGGAGTAAATCTAGTATATCAATAACTATTCTGTTCCGTGTGGATAAGTAAACAAATGTAATTCGATCCCGCTGGTTTACGGCGGGCCCGGGACCGATATCCATACGTAACGCTTCTCTGCATCCACTACGGAAACCGGATTGGGAAAACAAGGTTGGATATAAAGCACTGAATGGTTTCATTTCTGTATATTCGAGCAGAACAATTATTTTTAGTAGACTCGGTATAAGCTGTTGTCGGCGACGTAACCTTAGCTTAAGTAAAATTGAATTGAATAGAAGCACTTTTATAAGAATTTATTAAGGTTATCTCTCTATCTTATGTAATAAGAAAAAATTTCCTTAGTTAAGTTTCGTAAGGGTTTAGTACTAAGAACTTTTGGTGCTCTCGTTTGTTTCCTTTGATTTATTTAGTATTTTTTTACTCATAAATTTATGAAAATTGCTTGAAAATGAAATGAAATTGCATGGAAAAAACAGATCAATAAAACGTCCAGTTTTACAACATTAAGGGACGTATTATAAAAGCTAGCTCAGTCATCGCTCCATGCTTGACTGACGCTTTTCTATGGCATATACATCACTCAATCATAGATCTATGGCTGAGCAAGCTTTCATTACGGACCTAAATGTTTAGTACGGCTAGGTATTCCCCACTTACCCGTTCACAGACGTAGTGTGCAAATGACCGATGTACCGAATGTATTCGCCTAGTGAATGAGCTTTGATTTCTGCGTCACTCCCACATGGGCGGCCTCGATCGCATTTACTGTAATTTGTGGCCAGCCGGTGTGCCAGTGAAATGTGGCCAACGAATATGTTTGCACCTACTCGCTTTACTGCTCCCTTGTTGATGTTCCCACTGATTTGCGTAGACCGCAAGGTGGAAATCTTCCTATAGATATACGTACGTATAGAATCAATGTGCCTACGGTCTGGCATTTGATTTGTGGTTAGCATGTCTCTGTGGAACGTGGTTGAATGCCGGCAGAGAGTTCATCATCATCATCTTTTTAGTATTAGTACCAACTTCTGGCATAAATAAATGATTTATTTGGATCTTAAAAAACTACAAACAACTTTGGCAGTAAGTACAAGAAAGTATACAAAAGATAATGTAACAATTATCTAATTAACGTATAGGTACCTTGCTTGTACCTTGGCTTTTAGGGGAGGAATTCATCAAATCGTAATCATCTTCTATACAACAGCAAAAGATTCATCCAAATCGGTCGATAAATGACGGAAAAATCAACAAACATACTCAAAAAACATAAATACAGCCGAATATAGAACCACCTCCTTTCGAAGTCGGTACAAATAAACATTAGGGGTACCACTTACAGGCAGTTTCGTCTCCAAGTTGCACAACAGTCTGCTTCTTCTGTATTAAGTTGCACGAAACCAGTCAATTGCATAGCAGCAGAATGAAAAGCGCTAAACATGCAAAACAGGAGTTATTGAAACATAGGAACTGCCGAGGCAGAGCGCTGAATAACCTAATTCCCAGAGGCGCAGTCGACCGGAATCCCTAACGCGGACAGAGCTATACTAGCGTGGGTCCCTAGGTGCGCTCTTGAATCATACCCGTACTTGTACCCATCATCGCAATTGGATACTTGACTGCTGCTGTAGAAATAATTCTAACGTATTGTTTGATAAAAATAATGAAATATACTACAACTTATATCTTTTCAAGGCCAGTCGTATTAGCTAAAATAAAACCGGCCAAGTGCGAGTCGGACTCGCGCACGAAGAGTTCCGTCCCATTATCTATAAAAACAGCAAAAAATTAAATAAAATTAAATATTTTTTTATTCTGCTTTTTAGTATTTGTTGTTATAGCGGCAACAGAAATACATCACCTGTGAAAATTTCAATTGTCTAACTATCACGGTTCATGAGATACAGCCTGGTGACAGACGGACAAACGGACAGCGAAGTCTTAGTAATAGGGTCCCGTTTTACCCTTTGGTTACGGAACCCTAATAATGATAACAACGTAATCACAGTATTTTTATTACCCAGCAAATAGAGTACATGAATCCTTTTTAACCTGTGTGACGTCGCACCCGCTTATAGCCTATACCGGCCTTTGAAACGGGCCAATGGGCCGGAAGGTACCCTATTAATGGAATGTATGAAAATATAAGATAACATTCAATAGTGAATACACGTGAGTCTGATCATTGAGCGGATCCGGGTTAACGGGATTGGATTTTCTGTTCGAAATCTATAACTACGGTGACTCCGCCTACCTGACTTTCCATCCTGGAATACTGCCTGATTTAATCAAGTCACGATTTTATTGAAAACTGTCAAATTATTTTCGTATGAGTTTTGCTCCATTTCAAATGGCGCTTCAGTATACGGTGGTTTTTCAGTGTTTCATTTATTTCCATCGTAGGTATAACAATAAATATGCACACTTGATGTTGACATTTTCTTAATTTTAATTGGACGAATTACATTTAATACGCAAGGTATTATCATTATCACTTAAAGAAATAAGAAGCATCATTAGAGATTGTACTCAAAAAGAGAAACAAATGGATAGTGATTCCTAAAAGTAATAAAAATTAATAAGAGGTGGCTGTGAAATTTTATAAATTACTTTTGTTTATAATATTATAATAATTAAATAACTAAAATAATGTTAAATATAATAAAATACGGGAGTAGGTTGGTAAAAAAACAATTGGTAATAACCTTCTTTTTGGCATAATGCGAGGTAATCTTCGAGCATAAGTCTGACGTAATGACGACCTCAGTCGCGCGGTGGGTGAAGGTCCACCTGCGACGCAGGAGGTTGCGGTTTCGATTCCCGCCTCGGGACAAATATCTGCAGATCGCACAAACATTTGTGCGATCTGCAGATATTTGTTCCGGGGATTCTGGTCGTTTTCTATGTATCTATAATAAAAAATATCTATCTGTGTATTGTCTTAGTATATCAGTTATTTAGGACCCATCATAAAACAAGCTCTGCTTAGCTTGAGGCTAGATGATAGGTACTGTGTCCAGCATTATTTATTTATTTTTATGTCGCATAAGACACTTTCACAAAACCGGTTAACTATACACATCAAAATACCTAAATATTTAATTGCTAGGACACCGGAGCATAAGTGTTTTGCTGTTCTATTCTGAAATAGTAGTCAAGGCAATACACCTTACAAGAGAACCTTGAAATCCGACCGTCTCCCGACCACAACCATCAAGAGGTCCTAAATCCTCCGACAAACACTACGGCGTATTGACTAAGCTCTTGACGCACCGCACTCGAGTCGTAATTGATCGACTTGTCGGTGATTTGAATACCTTTTATTTCACCTAACTATAGGTAAAATAAATAAATTCTAATTGCATTTATAAAAGTTCCCATAGGATAGCTAGATATGACCTTTTAATAATTCTATACAAACAACGGATGCGAAGCTACAGCAGAAACTAGTAAAAATTAAATTTACTTAATTAAATTATCATTCTAAATTCTTATAATTTTTTTTCGATTTCACAATTATTCTGTAACAAATATTCAGCAATGCTGCATCAAAATTATGGGCACCACAAAAACAGTAGCTTTGTACACGTTGTTTGTATTGGGTTAACAGAAACAGCGTCGTCGGCAGTGTTCATGATAATGAAGGCTGTGTCGGATCTGTAGGCTATTTGGATTTCCATAAGCAAAACACAACCCAAAATAGGGCTATTTATTTGCTTAGCAGATGTAAATGAATAAAAATCTTTAAAATAGAAAAAACAATTAAATAATAGAAACAAATACAAGTTGTATTTGCAATTGAAACAGCTGAGCTAACTGCAGACTGTTGTAATCTAGAGGTAGCTCAACTGATCCGTATTTATCTTGACCACGTTAAAACACTATGTTTTTTTTTCATTGTGGTTTATAATAGTTTTTCAGAAATTTAATGAAAAAGAGGTGATGGTTTGATAAGGTTGAGATTATAATTTTAACAAAAAAGAATATTTTTTTGTTTAAAAGGTGACTTAAACGATCGTTTGTTTGAAGAACCTTGTAGCTGTTTTGATGCAGTGTTGATTCAAAGAAAAATATTCGTCGGGGGTTTTCGAACTTATTTAAAACTAACTGTGGAGCCGCGGCTTCGCCCGCGTATAATTCACGGATTTTTATTTAATGCGCGGAGCCCTTATTCTTTTCTAAAATAAGATTAACCGCTTTAATATCAGCCAGTGAATGTCTTGTCAAAATCGGTCCAGCCTTTCTAGAGATCAACTAAAATAAACAAACAGACTAACTGACAGGCACTTTTTTTATTTGGTTTTCTGTTGTACTGTACCGCATATACTGAGAGTGTATAACGCATAAAAGCTGTTATTTTGACTTATGTAACTGGCACATTAATTTTATTTATTGTATAAATAGCCAACATGTTTACAAATTGCAGATTTGTGAGACCTACCTACGTTTGCGAGTATTTTCGATGTCCAAGAACTACAAAATAAAATATATGTATATAAAATTAGGCAATTTATCTGTCCTGAGCGATCTATATTTTCATGGACGATATCAGTGACGTTGTCAACTCCATTCGCGATTTTGTATTCGTGCCAAAAGCACGGACGGTGTTTTGCTACAATATTTGAAATTGAAAAGTAGAAACTCTAAGTTTTCATTTTATACGAAGTGCATTGAAAGAGTCAAATGAAGAAAGCTATTTCAAAGATTGCTGTACTTTACGAGCAATACGCGAACAAAGCGAGCAAAAACTTTGTACGTGTAGTTCATGGGCAAAGTTGACACATGATTATCATTATCATATCATTTATCGTATTTTATGCATACAGGTATTGTCCTAAGAGTGTTAGTGGGTACACAGTGCATAAAACCCTGACAGGGCGCAACAATTATTTTAGGTTCACTATTGTTAGATTGATAACTTGATGAACTTAACTTGATTTTGATACTCTATGTTTATAAAATTCATAAATTTAGGAATGTCATATAAAATAAAAAATATTGCATTCAATTATTGGTTAAACAAATACTAGAATAACTAATAATTTAATTGAATAAAATGATGTTTTTAACCTAATAAAACGACCATCTTGTGGATGTATTTTTGTTCCACTTTGGAGCATCAACCACCATCAGCCGTCATCTCCGTCCTTCCTCATCCATGTGATATAGTCACAATCTATCCATCTTTACATTAATTTTTCTGTTCCCTTGTCTTCAGATTCATACCTAACAATCAGTTCAGTTCAGTTCATTTATTGAACCGTAGGAACACACATTGGAACACTTGGTAATGTACAGTTTAAAAACATAATACCTACAGAAAAGGCAAATCATCTCGTCATATGTAACAGATTCCATTTTAATTTCGACACAGTTTTAAAACTTCTGCAGATGGCATCGTTTCCATTCTATAACCATGTACTTATAAATTGTTTTTTCGTCAATATTTCCTCCACATGACATGCCTAAAACCATTTTTGTTACTACTCCTGTGCTAAATTTCCTTCAAAAGTTATAAGGTAACATGACATTAGATAAAACAACGCCACTATTCCTTATGAATTATTCGTATAGGCCTTTTGGTCCATTCGGGGGGGCACTTCGATAAATGTGACTCATTATCGCCGTACAACCATAGGGACATTTATTTTTGGCAAACACACTTCTGCTCCTGGGTCGGAAAAGAAAGAAAGTAAAAAGTTTTAGAAGCGAAACACATTATTGTAAGGAATATTATACATAAAAAATATTAAATATGGCATTATCTTGTTGGTTTAAAGACGCCAGTTTGTACAAAGTAGTGTGAACTGTGAACCTTTCATATTCTGAAGCTAAAATAAAATAACAGTTATGACTGTTAATTTCGGGTTGGCACGTGATTATTATTTTTTTGCGCATTTTAATTTATTCTGCGTTCTACAAGGTATAATACTAGCGTAAGAGTAATTTGCCGCAAATCGTAAACCATTTTCTATTATCTTAAGAAAAAGTAAACTTCGGTTCATTGATATTTTCGGAGCACTTGGGAATTTAAGAGATTTTGTTCTAAAAATCAACATTTTCCAAAATGCAAAGTTGGTTTTATCATGGGTTCATAGAAAATAGTTTACGATTTGCGGCAAATACTTTACTGTTAGTTTTATTTTTGTAGAACACAAAAGATAAAAAAAAACCACAAAAAAATTGAATCTCGCGCCAACACGAGACGATCAAGTTTATTATATATTCCGTGCGTTATTTCTCTCTACATCAATGACGACCGCATGTGTTCATCGATCGATAAATTAGATAAGTTATATTTGATGCTGCGATGTTTGTCAACTCTTCACATATGACGTCATAAATGGTTTCGCTTCTTTGCTCTGGTAATAAACGAAATCATACGAACTTTCACGAATGTTCTTTGGTTAAACGAACTTCGCAGTCAGAGGTCACACGTCTTGGTCATATTTTTTCTAAAGTGGTTCAGGTGTAAGCGATTCACCTTTCAGCATTTGGGTCTAATAGTAGAGTGGAATTTTAATTTTGGTGACATTTAGGTGTTCGAATTCGGAATTCTTAGCCATTTTATTACTATATCACTCTAGAGTGAGTAAAGTCTATTTTATGAGATATTTTATGGCATTACATCAGATGAAAACCGGAAATCCATACGAATAAAAATAACAAAAGTAACTGTGTTGTTCGTTACTTTTTCACGGCTTAAGTTGCTGAACGGATTTGTACGATTTTTTATGCGATATTTTATGACATTACATGAGATGAAAACCCACAATCCATACAAATAAATAAACACAAGAATAACTCGGTCAGTTTGTTACCTTTTCACGACTTAACGGCTAAACGGATCTTAATGAAATTTAGCAGGCAGATAGATTATAATAACATCGCTGGGAAAACATACGCTATTTTTTACTAGGAACAACGACAGTGTTTTTTTTTTCAATGCGCAGTATAGAAAACGCAATACCTAGAATCACAGGGAAGTCCCCCAGTTCATATGAATCTCTACAGCAATATTTGTAATACTTTGTAGTTGAACTACATCACCCTGATTAATAAACGTACACAATGACAAAGGTATTAAGGTGAAGTCTCGCACGGCTTCCGAAGCCACCTCATCCACTTACACGCCGGCTTAACGGTCGGCCCACTTACGTTGCTTACCGCTATACATAAGGCTACACCCATTGATATACCTGCTGATACACTTACTGCTATCATCATCATCAGCCTATGTTAGTCCACTGATGGACATAAGCCTTCTCTAATGAACGCCATAGCGCCCTGTAACCTGCGTGCAGTTTTTTGCATTTCTTCATCCCACCTGGCTGGAAGGCGTCCTACACTACGTTTACCGAGTCGTTCCCCAACGGTTTTCGGTTCTTCGCGATGGCCAGCCCACTGCCACTTCAACTTGCTAATTCTTAGAGCTATGGCGATAATAAAATTATGCTTCGATACTTACTGCTATACCGTTTACCTGTTATTTTATGGATTGTTACTACACTATGCTGTTCCTGAACATAGTTATAATAAAAGCTTGGGATAAGTTTTGCTCTAACTCGAAAACTAACAACCTAAATAGTAAAACACTGTTTTAACCGTGCAAAATTCAAATTACTTGTAAAAACAAATGTCACCTCAGTCTGCCTGTGACCATGGAAGCTGAAAAGCCTCCGAAACGTCAGGTTATAAACAAAATATAAAATATACGCGATCAATCCGGTTAAAACAGTGTTTTATTATGAGTTCTCGCGAAAATAACCTTAGAACCTAAATAGGTTACGGCTTTTGTTAATTTCTTTACTTTACCTTTAAAAGATTGAAGTGAACGAAAAATAAAAGTGATCACTTTATTTCCTTGTTTTACTTATGGCAATTGTCAATTGAATTCCGTGAAGTGTCCAAGAGTCCTGTAAGGTGTAAAGGAAATAAAGCACTTTGATATTTGATAATAATTATAGATACCGTCAGTGTATTCTAGATTGGTCTAGTATTCTAGATTTGAGATGACTGATGTCCTGCTGGTTAATATTATTATTATTTGCCGCCCAACGCTGATTTTTCAGATGTAAAACAATATACCTAATTAATATACAAACATAATACTAAAATATTTTTAAATGACACTAACTTAACAATAGAATTTGATTCTTCTGCCCCTAAAAATAACAATTACTTTGGCTCTTTTTGCCTGGAGCACAATATCTGCGGTGATGTTAATTTGGGGCGGTTCAAATACAACAATATATCTACTCTAATTAGGTTACATCTTTTTGGTAAAACATCCAAGAAAATTCCAGAAACAGAAATGGTTTTCCGTCTACAAAATAGCAGCGAAAATCGCTGTATATTCTCTGACAAAATTTATATTCCAAGATCAACGCATGCATAGGTAATCGAGTTTGATCAAGTACATCCTTTGTTGTCTGAATAGTGAAATAATATTCAGAAGTCTAGGTATTATGATAATTAGATATGATTGCAAATTTCGACCAAACTCAAACTCGGAAAGTAAAACAAACCAAACAAAGTATACATAATGAACATTTATTTTTGGGAACAAATGAAAAGGCAGTTAAATTGAATTATAACTATTGTTGAATGAGGCCTGTCTATTAAAATTTAACCATTTCGAAGTCAGTTAGCATTTATGACGAAAACCGGCTGTGGTTTAAGAATGCTAAAATTAGTTATAACATTGCCGATAAGAACAAATCTAAGAAAAATAACTGAATAGGGTCAGGTAGGTGACAGTGAACCACCTAAAGTTTGAGCGAGATTTGTGTCAACCCTATAAGTCTTAGAACTACGTTTTATATCTCAAACGATAGGTAATTTATCAGGCTTTAAAATTGCTATTACAGATTTATCGCTTTTATAATTGATTTAAGTACACTTAAGGTTTTAAAAAAATGGGATTTGGCTCACTGTGTACTAGGGGTTGTACACAGTGAACCTAGGAGTAGTGCACAGTGAACCATAGAGTACACAGTGAATCACTCGCTATAGTAAAAGGCATATCTGCTCAGTGATACGAGAAATGTTAGATAAAAATGCAACTTTACTGCAATTAGGTGCTTGTATTTTCTTAGTTTTATGTTTTAACGTAAATCAGCTAATAAATCAAAAGAAAATTCTTCTCTATAAACATACCTTCATAGGTTATAATAATTATCAAAGTCTTAGGTTTACATCAACCTCAAAAAGTTTAAACATCAAACAACAAAACAAAAAATGAAATAAAAGCTAAAATCTTCTTTGCATAAATCTTATCATTATTTCGAATAATCATTAATAATCATTGAAAACAAGAAACAAATCAAAATTACTGACAAAACTAAACTCAAAATTCGTCTCTCTAAACATACCTACAACATAGTTTATAATAATTATCAAAGTCTTAGGTTTACACCACAGTCTCAAAAAGTTTTAAATATCAATCTACAAAACAAAACATGAAATAAAAGCTAAAATCTTCTAAGCATAAATCGTATCATATTTCGAATAATCATTGAAAACAAGAAACAAAAAGAAATTACTGACAAAAATAAACTCAAAATTCTTCTCTCTAAACATACCTTGACGACTTAGATAATTATTATAACTTTATAACCTATGAGGTGTATCATAGGTTATAAAGTTATAATAATTATCTAAGTCAGTCTCAAAATTTTACAATATCAACAAAAAATGAAATAAAACCTAAACTCTTCTTTTCTTAGCCATATTAGCCTTCATATATATACGGTTCACTGTTACCTCTCCGAAATTGGTTCACTGTGTACTATACCCCTCCCAACAAATTTGAGGTTAAAAAATGGCTGGAAAAAAACTCGTAGCTACAACAACTAATACTTAGAAACCAAGTGATTGAATGTTGTAAACAGATAAACAAATCCGTTTCTTGATAAAAATGGTAGAAAAAATGTGAGAAGAAAATGTAACTCCCCTTTTTTTGTAACTTTTACTATCTTGAAACACAAACTCGCTCCGCGCACACGCAACTTCTACCGCAGCTCGCCGTGGACTGGGGAGGGGTAGTTGTAATGCGGGACGCATCGTTTGGCGCGAATCGCACTACGCGGCAACGTCGCGTTTATACGATAGAGGGGGTGGCTCACTGTATGCTCTTGGTTCACTGTCACCCATATCACCCTACTTTGAAAACTTTTGAGACAATCATTGCGTTGTGACCAACGCCAAGCGTCACTTCGCTACAAAGAAAAATCTTATAAACTATCTAATAACTTGCGTTTTCTTCGATCTAAATTAAATGTTATTCAAGATTTATGTTCAACAATTGTTTTAGTGTTGTCTTCACCCAAAAATCGCACAACTTCGCAAACTTTCACTAGCAAGATTATGTACAGTGCGTGTCAGAATTAAGTATCCCCTTGTCTACAAAATATTTTCTAACTTCTATTCGCTTGTGACTAATTTTCAATGCAAAAACTTATCAAGCCGCTAAGGATCGAACCACCCACCCTTTATATGGAGACTCGAATTCTCGGCATTAGATCAACTGAGCTATTTAGCTGTTAGAACAATGCGTCCAATTTTGTCTATCGGTCTAACTAATTAGTCCCTATTTTTAATGCAGTCTTACATTTTCTAAGGTTTTTATTTATTACTCTGGGTAATTTCTAAGAAATTAATAAATCCCAAAATTTACGATCTCGACGGGATTCGAACCCGCACCTTCCCCTTCAGCGCAGGGTTGCTCTTTTTCCAATTAAGCTACGTGATCTTATCTGGTCGACCCGAAAATCTTTGGGAGTTCTTTCGGCACTTACGCCGTCAGCGCCGCCTACAGAGGAAACAATGAAGTTATCCAATTCTGGTCAAAGACCAAATTTACATTTACTTCTTTGACGAGAGGTTATTCATTTCAGTCTTACATTTTTTTTATGGTTGCGGGTAGGGTTTGACTTTGTCGTTTGTAGCGAACAAAGTAATTGCCACTCGTCTTATTCCGTGTGCTTTGCTTTGTGCATATTTTGCGAGAGATCGAAATATTGTTACCAATGTTCTTTCGTTGTAAACAAATTATTTTTGAATAAATTATCACAATCTATTATTTAATTTAATTTAATCTAACCTTTCACTGTTTACAGATATTATTTCTTATTATGGTTTATCAAAACAATTATTTCGTTATAATATCATAGATTTATACGTAGTAGTTATTGTATAATATTGTAGACATTATAGAATATTGTTTTTTTTTCATTAACTTGCAATTAAGCCCATAAAGAATAAAATCAATTTAAAATGTAAGATTTTAAATTGATTTTATTCTTTATGGGCTTAATTGCAAGTTAATGAAAAAAAAACAATATTTCTTCCTCTGAGTCAATGTTGCAAAGAAAAAAAGATAGCAATTGATAAAAAAAACGAAACACCGCTCACGAGATTCGAACCATGTCACTCTTATCTTGTCTTGCATTAATTTGCCGGTTACTACCGCAAGGCCAAGTTGATACTTAGAGAAACCATCGAATTTTAAGTAAGGTTACCAAAGTTAAATGAAATTAAAATGAAACAATTTATACACAAATTACATTTTAATGATACAGAACATACAATTTTTGTTAGAAACGTCAAAAATATGAAAAGAAAATGGAAAATTATAAAAAACATGTAGTTTTGATCACCCAATCTCCAACGATCGCTGACAGGATTTGAACCCACATACATTGAGATAGGGGGATACTTAATTGTGACGCGCACTGTACGTATTCCAATAGCAACTTTCGTTTACAAAAACAAATTATTCGTTTACAAAAACAAATTATAGGTATCAACTTATGGTAGCGTCCAGAGCCTCTGCTTTGACTATCAGCGCTGATGATTTGCAGGTCAAAGCTTAAAACCTGATTAAGGTGTTAACAAGCCCTCAGGTCTATTATTCTACACGGGACACGCTCAAGTTTGTTTCTCGAAATTGAAGCGAAATTGAGAGTGGATCTTGTTGATTCAATTCTCAATTAACTGACTAACCTTTGTTTTGCGAGGGAGTAACGCGTTGGGTACCGCGGATCAACGCTTCAATTATGTAAACCTCTGTGACGTAGTGGTATAGGTCTGATTGAGACGCAGAAGGTAGGTTCCATTCCCGCGGCAGGATTTTTTTGTACGATCTGGTCATGTGTTTGCCGGGAAATACACACATGTTTTCTACATACGAGTATCATACAAAACATAATATACATATAACACTAATCAGAGGAGGTGAATGACCTGTGCCTCTATGCCACCTTACTTGGCATAATGTAGAAAAATCCCCCACCAAAACCTATTTTCGAATCTGCGCCTAAACTATACAGAATAAAACTATTACGGAGGCATTAAAAATAGGTATCAAAAACTGTGCGATGAATTTCCGAAATTTTCTTTGTTCAACGCAATAAGAAGATAAAATAAGTGGCGGGGCTAGTGTGCGCCGGGGAACGCCTTAACGAAGACCAAGAAAAGTAAATAAAAGCTTTAACTGTACCGAAAATACCGAAGTTAAAACCTGCGTAGGAGTGCATCCGCCTAAAAGCTACTTCACCCACACATACCTGTAAGTCCACCCACACTCTATAACTTATGCCTCCTACACGTGCACTTACCAGAGTTACTGTCATGACGATTCCTCGACGGACGCGTATTATTACATCTCAGAGGACATTGATCATTATTATTGTCATACTTAGCTGCTGCCCGCGGCATCGCACGCGCTTTTTGAGTAGCCTATGTCCATCTCCGGGATACCATTTACCTCCCTGCCAAATTTCGTTGAGATCCGTTCAGACGTTTAGACGTGAAAGTTTGACAGACAGACAGATAGAGTTTAGAATTTGTAATATTAGTATGAATTTATCATCGACATTGTAGCGGTCACAGAGTATCGATGCATGAAGGCGGCTCAAGACAGCTCAGCAGCATTTGTGAAGTCGTATGGAGGAGGCAAAGTAATTCTGATTGTCACTTTTCAAAACAGAGCCATATTTTATGAAGTTTTAAGACAAATGTTATAAATTTAACCTGATAAAATTTTGTAAAAAGATAAATTGTATCCTACTAATAAAATTAACTTTAGTCTTTAAAAATGATAAAGCACTTTGTGAGTTAATAAAAATAGCCTTTGAAAATGACAAGGATATAGTATAGACGGTAGGTATAACGAGGAGGGACCCCGATATACCGTCTTTAACCTTGCCAATTTTCATTAAGATCCATTAAATCTTTTTGGAGTGAAAAGGACAGACAGAATTACTTTCAAGTTTATGATATTAGAATGGAATTATGGATGTTTAACTTATAGGAACACTTCACGTTACGGATTACAATCCACATCTTGTTTAATATTTAAAATACAAAACAGAAAATAAAAGACAATGAAAAGGTCAAACCCGGGCGACAAACCGACCATGCCGAGACAACTTTGTGTATAATACTTTATTGCAAAATCTGGCGCTTGTTGAGAGGGATCTCGTGTAGCTTAATAGATATTGTACTTAAGATAACTCGCAAACTGAATTCTAAAGGTTATTAACCGTGTTTATTATAATCTTGAATCTTTGCAAAATTTTGTGGAATAAAGACATTTTGTTTTTTTTATACTTGTTGAATTTAGGCGTCGTCTTTGAGTGCTTGGGTAAGAAAGGCGCCGGGTTGCGAGGTGGGTAGACAACAGTGACCAGTACAGACATACGATGCTACGGGATACATCTTTATTCCTTCGCTCACATCGTCACTTGCCATCACGTGAGATTGTGGTCAAATGATCAGCGTACCAAGTCTAACCCAAACACGACAATCATAGAGGACTCGCTCACTCAACAATTCTCTTGATTTCGAAGGCAAAAAGAAATCTTTGTGTGAGTTGACAATCAAAACTATAACTTCAGTGCTGTCACGCATACAAGCGCACGAACACGAATCGAAAATTGAGACGTATTTGTCGCATTTATTTGGTTACACTTGTTTGTGTCTACTATCATTCTAAGCCTTTTTCGTATCAGACATCAATGGTTCTCGATTACTTTTATCGAATGTTTTTTGTATTCATTCGGAATAAGGGAACAGGTATACGTGGAGGATGCCACAAACTTCGGGAGGCCTATACCCAGCAGTGGGTACAATCACGCTGCGGATAATGATGATCATAGACTGTGTCATCGATGGCTGAAAAACCGCGTGTTCAGTCTACAACTGAGCATTGAAAGATTGGGACTCCCAATCTTCACAATTTGGGAGCATGCCACTGAAGTAAAGAAGGGGTGGTTGATATAGATACGATGTCTACAAAACAGACAATTACAACGTTGTATAAGAACACGGATGGAAATAATGAAGAAAAAATAACGAATCAGGGAATAAGCAGTCTATGATAAGGTAGAATGGGAAAAGACGGATGATTCTGATAAACCTCGTTAATTTGCTTTTTTGTTCCCTTAAGAATACTATTTCCTCGTTGCTTATTTCTATTGACGTATAATATTCCCATTTTCCTGTTGGTACAATTTTGTTCCAGTAATTTTAAAAACGCCGACATTTCTTGAGGATATTTTCTAATTTGATCCATCAAATTGAATGAAACCGTGAATTTCTTAGCCGTAAAGGATCCAAACGGACACGCAATGCGTAAGACATAACCCTCCCTCAGTCGGGTAATAAAACAGCTAAAGTTTCCTACGTTTCATTTAACCTACCACTGGCTGTTTCACGTGCCTTCACTTGTGTTATACGACCGTCATCTTAATAACAAAGGCGTTATCGATTTAGTGGTTTTAAGTAAAAGTGTAGTACTTTTTTGTACAGGTGGTTGCTAAAACAAGCTGTACAAAAAAGTATTAAACTTCTTCCTCTATTCATTGCATAAATTTCTTTACTATCCCTTCCAAGCTAGTTAACTAAATAACAGTAGGTACAATTATAACATAATACGGTAAGTGCTACTTATACAGGGTGCTACAAAACATGTGTACTAAGCCGAAAAGGAATTCTGAACACCGATCCATCAACTTAAGTTTCTAGAATTTTTTGAAACGCAATTTTTTTTAAACGGTGGCTTTTTTTCATGTTGGTCCCCTGGATCGTTCCCGTTAGATCGATGATGGATCTATCGAGAATTTTATTTCTCATTAGAGAATTACCCCCCCCTTTCGGCTTAGTACATATGTTATGTGGTAAGTTTAAATAAAAAGTAAACGATTTTTTTTCTGGTCCGTTTAGCCTGGCATAGTGCTGCCCTGCTTCTTCCACTCGTCTATGTCACGAACTAATCTGTGGTGGACAATGGCAAGTTTTTAAATTTGGTTTTTGAAAAACCTAAAAACCGACTTCGAAATCCCTTAGTTATAAACGGTTTTTAAGTTTTTCGGGATAAATAACTTAAATAATTCTCTGTGAATTGAAATTTTTATAGGACCACCTTCATTTTATATACAACTGCAAATTATGGCCGATGTGGCGCAGCGGAAGAAGATCCGCCTGCGACGCAGGAGGTTGAGGGTTCGATTTCCGCCTTGGGCAAGTTCCGGGTGTTCTGGGTATTTACTATGTATAATAAAAAATATCGATCTAGTATGTAATTTATTATATTAAATATCAGTCATCACTAGAGGACTGGGGACTTACCGATAACACAAACTCTGCTTAGCTTGGGGCTAGATGATGCTGTGTGAAAAATTAATTGTTTTGATCGTATTCAATCATCAAAATCATTCCATTGATGACGGAGAAATCGATGAACATACATATGTACTTTAAAAAAATCATATACATACACAGCCGAACATAGAACCTCCTCCTTTCTGTCGAAGTCGGTTGAAAATACAAACTGACACACATACTCTCTGTTTACTGTAAGCAAGACTCCAAGTATCCCACAAAACATAACATAAAAAAGTTTGATGACATCATTAGGTTACAAAGGATTTATATTGTAGAAAATTAACGGAGCCAAATTCATTGGCTAATAAAACGAATTGCCGGCATTAAATGGCAATCAGCTGTGATGTAAATCTTGTTCTTGGGTTTGCGGAATGAATGCTACTACTTAGTCCTTTTCGTTGAGAAATCTGCAGGATTCATACAGTTGAACCACTCTGCATTTAAAAGTTATAAAAACTGGATTATGATTTTTTTTATAATCCTAATAATAATCATTAAAAAAAAAAACATTTATTTCAGCAACGTTAGTCTAGTACAGGATGTAAAATACTTAAAAACTACGGCCCATATAAAACATATACCTATTTATCATAGAAACAAATATCGGTGTTTGAAAAATTACATCTCTTAAGGCAGGAATTAAATTTGTGAACAGAAAGTTTTCTGAGCGATTTCTTTGTTTCGTCATTTTGCCGTAGGCCAAAAGACATCATTATACATGCGGTTTACAAAGGCAATTTGTCAATTTTATTGTTTTTATGAGTACCTACCATTTTTTTGTTTGCAAAACTTCCATTGAAACTGTTGATATTTTACTGCATTGATCCAGCCGCCTTCCATAGCCCACCGGAAGGGCTGTGGGCGATGACGTCATCCTGTAATGGGCGATTAGTGCCCCACGGTAAGGAAACCTTCGGGAAAACCGTATTGAAGCGAACATTGTACGCTCGTAGCGCTTTGCTACGCCGTAGACCCTCTACGCAGCTACAGGGCTACGACATTCGATCGCTTGAAAGTCTCGTAAGGATGAGGTTTAAAGTTTTTCTTAAGGACTAATAATCCATTTTTAGGGTTCCGTACCCAAAGGGTAAAAATGGGAACCTATTACTAAGACTTCGCTGTCCGTCTGTCCATCTATCCGTCTGTCCGTCTGTCACCAGGCTGTATCTCATGAACCGTCATAATTAGACAGTTGAAACTTTCACAGATGATGTATTTCTGTTGCCGCTATAACAACAAATACTAAAATACAGAATAAAATAAATATTTAAGGGAGAATAAAATAAAATACAAAAAATCTCATTTTTTGTATGGCAGCCCATACAAAAAATGTGTTTTTTTTTGCCGTTTTTATAAATAATGGTACGGAGCCCGAGCCGACTCGCACTTGGCCGATTTTTATTTTTATTTTTAATTTGTAAGCAGATGAAAGGTAGTGGGTGGATTTTGCCCAGCTGTGTGATGACCAGGGCTAATAATAATAAGCGCACTCTAGCATGGAAAAGCGATGCTTCTGATGTGCAAATATCATAGGATTCACTTCCACACGTGTAAATAATTTTATGATTACTTTTGTTTGACGTCCACATATCGATATACTTGACACAAGCGCGATTCGAGTAGATGATATTGGAATAATTCCGAAATCTTTTTGTGGTAGCAACACGAAACGTTCAAATTCTCAGTGCCGCCGGCTTTTACGCGCTTCAATTGAAATTTTTATTATCATTTCGCGTAAGCTTTTAAAACTGTATCGTAAAGCTCCATTTCACATGTGATTATTTTTTTATTTGAAAGTGAATGGCATCCTACATTCAGGAATTCACAGACACGTTTCAATTCGACTAATCGACGTCGTGCACATATTAAATACAAGCGCGTCGCTAAGGGTGAAATTGGTAACAGCTGGGGGTGAAACGGTGGGATGCAAATTGGGTTTTGGGTTACTCCCATCATTTCCCTCGACGTGACATTTTATAAATTCATCATTCAGTCTCACACGTGACGTGACGCGGGTACACAAACATGTTTTCTTCCACTGTACTCTATCGGCCGTCAGCTTTTCAAACAATTTAGCCCGACCCATTCTTTTCTTACACATAAATCAGTTTTCGCAAGAAAAAGCGGGTCAGGAAAAGAACTTCCCCGACTAACCTTTCTAACACAATTTAAACTGCCAACTATGCCAAACCCGCGATATATCACGAAGCCAACGGTTCCCAACAAGCTGCAGGTATTCGGAGCTATTCGTTTTATTGATAACTGTTCGTGAAACTTTTATGGCTCTCTTAAAAGTTGTAGAACTTTAGGCCTTTTGCTAAATGGATCACATTCGAATATAAGCGTGAAAAGTTTGTTATTTCTATTTTCAACACCTTGCAAATAATGCCTACCTACGTTCATCATCATATTCAGCCCGTTTGCACCCACTAGGTGTAAGGTATTCTCTTTAATACTTGTCACTGCATATCTTACTGTAGAATAATTCCTGTGGCTCATCACAAAGGTATGGATGAATTAATTACTGAACTTTAGTGCACAAAAAATTAACATGAATAAAAATCTTATATCTGAATACAAAATAAACAGTTCAAAAGGCGTACTTATCCCTGAGAGCGATTTCTGCCTTGAAGTAAGAGGAAAGGTAGTGCTACCCGTGGATCTCGCGACTAAAAAATAGACCCCTCCAGCTCAGTCCATGGCTGTCGTAAGAGGCGACGAAGAGAAACTACCTGAGGGAGGACAACTGCTTCCTTCTGTTGCTTTTAACTCTCAACGCGAACGCCTCTGCCAAGCGTGGTCCCTCGAGTTTGGGGGGGGAGGGGGAAGTCAGCAGTGGACGTTCATAGTATATGTCCTAAACAGGTATAATGTATGTAGTTATAGTTGCGTATGTACTCAAAGGTTAAAGGTAAAGGCAGGGTGTTCAGAGTTTCCGACCACGTAGGTGTTTAGTAATTCAATATCGGAATTTGATTGGGCTCCTGTGGAGGGTGCGGCGGTACAATTAGTTCCTCTAGTTTAATTATTCACTAGTGCAGCCCGTGACTTCGCTGTAGTCAAAAGGTAACCTAACCTATTTTTCTGTTTTTGACTTGTTGTTTTTCAAAACATCCAAAAGTTTTGTATAGAACTTTGTATATAAAAGATAATTTGATAAATATTGTAAAACCAGTGAAACCGTATATATTTCTAGCGTCTACCTATTACCGTTATCAATATCGAGCAAATACGAGCAAGAAAAATCACATTTGTTGTATGGGAGTTTTTTAAATATTTATTTTATTCTGTTTTTTTTTTAATATTTGTTGCTATGGCAACAGAAATACATCATCTGTGAATTTCAACTGTCTATCACGGTTCTTGAGAATACAGCCTGGTAACAGACGGACAGACGGACAGCGGAGTCTTAGTAATAGGGTCCCGTTTTTTTACCATTTGGGTACGGAACCCTAAAATCACGGATCTTTCAACAAAAATCAGTAGATCAGAAAACGAGCGTTCGATGTGGTGGTGGTGGTGTGTGTGAAATATAAAAGATAAAATTTAAAGCTATAAAAATCCAACATGGTATTTCACTTTTGGACTTTAATCTTTTTTGCCCAGTATGAGTCATAGTCCTAGTCCTAGCCAGAGGCATAGTCCTACAATGTAATTAAGAACAGTCCCAGAACCCAGACAAGTGTTTTGATATAGTAATACCATTCACTAAAATCGGTTATGCCGTTATGTTACTTGATGTATCGTAGAGTAAAGCCAACTAAAGAAAACCAAACCAAAAAAAAGAAAAGTATTTACCTATACATCAATACTCCAATCCAACTATAACTTCATAGTTCTTTAATGATAACTTAAGCACGTTACCGGTCACTTCTTCGTGAATTATGTAATTATTACATTAATTATTAAATAAAAATAAATCGATTAAAAATTAAATTACATCATGGTCAAACTATTTCTTCTTCGCTTTCTCTAGATAATATCTTGATACCCGATCAAGATATTATCTAATCGGCAGATATTAATTAGTGTAGGTGGTAGCGTGGCACCCACGCCTCGCCGTAAGCTCTATGCATAATCAACGAGCTTACCAATTAGATTGTTCCCGTCTATTAAACAGAGTTTTCTCATAAACTTGGCTTATATTTTTGCTTTATTTCTTTATTATTTGTTCGCTCAAAAAAGGGAATTTCTTCTTAAGTTACAAAACTTCAATAAATCTATAATGCTGGACAATTCACACAACTAATTCATGACCTAGCCCTAAGTTAAGCAAAGCTTGTATTATAGGTACTAGATAACTGATAATTATATGTACGTTAGTATGAGATAGATATTTTTTTACTTTATTATACATAGAAAACGACCAGAACACCCGGATCAAATATTTATTTATTTATTTATTTATTTAAGTAACAAAATATCTGCAGGTCGTACGAACATTTGTCCTGAGGTGCGAACTTGGATGTAGGTACAGTCTTTTATAAATGAAGGTCAGGTTTTATTTAGGTTGCTAGTGCGAAGCAACTTTTGGCGGCCTTATCACTACGCCAGTAAAGATTGCTTTCCAGGCAATCTTAGGAAAGACAGATACCTGATTCTTTCAGTATCAGTTTTTTATTTATTTTCGGGATAGGTACCATCAAAACACTTCTTTTTGTGAAAGGTTCAACTAGTTTCATTGTATTTTATGACTGTCCAATCCACCTAAAACTAACATTTTAGGAACACTTACCGCTGACTGGCAATATAACCCTACTCTAGACCTAGGTCATAAAAGTGACCGTAATATTTCACAGCCGCTGTTACTGCTATTTGACAACGTCGCGAATGTCGTGACAAGTCGCGGTCTACACAATCAACCTGGATTACTCGCGCTAGTTTCTTTCACATTTGCTTTTTATGATGAAAATCTCGTGTGGAGGAAGGGAAAAATTAAGGAAGCTTTTACAGTACGTGAATCAGAACTGAAATGAGTTTGGTAAAGCCAGAGTTCCCTCAATTAGAATGATTATCATTGACTCATGTCAATGATAATCAGCAGCTTCGCAGCTGGTTTTTACCTACTGCTTTGTATTCCCGTCCTTAGTTGACAACCTATGCATAGCCAAAATCATTTAAGATTTTGTTAAATTCAACGTTGTATTGCGAATAATTTGATTTTATGTATCGAAATGATGAAGGACTGTTGTAAAAACTTTTACAGTCTTATTACAACTAGATGCCTGTAACCGAGTGCAGATCTACAAGTCTACAGAATTTTTGAGGTCTTGTTTTGTTTTTGTTTTGTTATGACAATAAATATCGTTTACATCCAAATGCAATGTAATCTAAATATAAGTTCAATACGAGTGTGAGCACCAATACAAACCAGCGTTGGTTTAATGGTGCTATATTGGCTAAACTATGTTTACTTTTATAAATAAATAAATATTCTATTCTATCTCATTATGATAAAGCCTTTATAATAAACAATAAGTTATCTGCTGTAATTTGCAAATTAAACGTTAAGCCCAGATAACTTTATGATGATTTCAAACAGAAATGACTTCAGAGGGTACAATACGCGCCATTTTGTGAAAAGGATAGGCAAAGAATTTCGCGTTCATAGGAGCGGTGTTGAAAATTGTATGCCCTGCGCATACAATTTTGGAGCGGCGGCGCGCGGCGTAAGCGCAAAAATCAAGTATTTGCTTTTTACAAGAAATGTTGAACTTCATGTAAATCGAGTTTTTTACCACTAGGTTCCCGTGAATACTGAGATCTAGGCCTAGTTGATAACCAAACCCGCTAAGTTCACCGTTTAATAGGCTTTTACGTAATATTTTAAAAGTAGCTTGAAAATGTTGATAAACGATGTCGAATATTCTTGGATAGCATTACTCGACGTTTCCTTGATGACAATGACAAAGCATTAGCTTTATCAAAAGGGTTTGAAACACGGCCGCTGTTTACGAAACGGTAAAGCTTTTACGTGTAGTTGTGAGCACGAGTATTGAGCCTTAGGTTTTCGGAGTTCTAGTAAATGTAGCAGTCATTTTTATTACAAAAAAGTGAAAACTTAGAGCAAGAAGTCTACCATATCTATCCATATAGGTTTTCACTACTAAGTAAATTGATGGAAAAATACTTTTATAACTTAAAATAAGTTCATTATTACTTAGTACTTTGTAAACCTTTTCTGAAATTAAAAACTTTTATTATTATTAAATAGAAAATCAATGGAGTGCGGTGTACGAAATTCCGAGACTTGAGTTGAGCTTTGAGTTTACCTACAGATTATGCGATCGTTAATTGAAGGTGATTTCCGATCCTCCCAATAAATAGTTATTTTGTGCCAATACCTACTCAATGCAACTCTGGTTTTATAAATAGATGAATTCTGACTATTAAAATTATAAAATGTATCGAAATTCTAGTGTGAAAGACAAAACGAGAAGGTTAGATTGAATATTGGGAACAACCCAAACTAGTTGCTCGAGATTTCGTTTAACTGCTACTGTCCGGTGACGTAAGAATCGACCCCTGCCACTCAGCCCGTGGATGTCGTAAGACTAAGGAAACGTACCAGAGGAATGGCAGCAGCTCCTGTGTATTTTAACACCTTCACTGCGATCATCAAACCGCCTGCCAAGCGTGGTGATTATGGCATAACTCTGGTTTCAGGAAGATATGTTCAGTCGTGGACGTACCTACATACATGTGCTGATAAATTAACTAACTTATTTTGTATATACATACGCCCCAAACTGTGTAGGTAAGCCTTCCTCTAAAATAAATAAATAAACTGGACCGATGCAGGACGGTGCGGGTTCGATTCCCGCTTTAGGACAAATATTTGAAAGATCTGCTAAAATTTGTTTCAAGTGTTCTGGGTATTTTCTATGTATAATATAAAATATCTATCTGTTATGTATTGTATTATGTATATCAGTCATCTAGTAGTACCCATAACACAAGCTCTGCTTAGCTTGGGGCTAGATGTTGCTGTGTGGATAATCCAGCAATATTTATTTATTTAAAGAAGGGATATTCTTTCATGGATTTCCATAATGCGTGAAAGTATATACCTTTTAGTTCCAACTCCAGTTCGATTAACAGTACAGTCGTAGCTGTTTTATATTCAAGCAGCATTTCATTCGATGCCACAATGATACAACGTACTAATTCGAATGTTCGCGTGACACTCACAGCTCCCAACGCTTTCTAAATGGATAAGCCAGTAAGCAGCTTATGTTTGAAACATTACTAGAATGTGGGGAGAATAATGCTGAATAAATATAGAGCCTAACTAATAATGTTTTGCTATTACAGTGTGATATGTTATTGTTATTAATTGTTCTATGTTAATTATGTTCTCATGTTTAGGTAGGAATTTGTTTTTGACATGCTTGAATGAATTCTAAATTCGGGACTTGATTGCATTAGTCTTTTTGGTATGAAAAGTATGCATTAACCGAACTGAACTTATTTCAATCACAACGTCACAACAATCACAGTTTCATATTGCAGTTTTCAGCCGTCCAATACTTCGGTACAGTTTCATGCACCATTATCACGGAATAACTATTATTCCGTACCTTTATTGTTAATAAATGGTTATTAACATTAAAGTCACGGAATAATAGTTTTTCCGTGATCATGGTACTATTATGGAATAGTTTTAAAATTTTATGCATTAATCTAGATGAAACGGAAAAAATACAGAAAAAGAACACATTTTTGAGACAAAACAATTAATGAGAAATGAAATAAGTTCCCAAAAATTTTCGGTTTCGGCGGGACTCGAACACCCGCGCCCTAGGCGCGCTAGGGTGAGGCGCCCGCCGAAACCGAAAATTTTTGGGAACTTATTTCATTTCTCATTAATTGTTTTGTCTCAAAAATGTGTTCTTTTTCTGTTTTTTTGAGATACCCAAAGTGCGGGTAAGCACTATAACAAAAAAGCTTAAAACAATTAATGTCTTCTTCTTACAATAACAGAACATAAACCATTTTACGGCAGTCTGTAACTGAAATGCGCCGTCTACTTTATTTTAAGTCGTAAAAACTAAACTATAGTTAACAGTTCGCGACGATGGCATTACACTAATAGCGCTTTCCTAGTTAGCTTGATAAACTGCATCGTTTGTTTTAACTGCGTAGCTTTATAAATCTACGTTATTTATGTTAGCGAACTTTCTCACGTAGGGTTCTATGGAGAGGATTCAAGTTCGAAAGATTCTCCTTCGTAAGGAAGCCAAATGTGTTTATTGTGGAGATATATTTTTTTTTGGCAATGATAACTGCAAAGAAAACAAAAAATATTTTGTTTATCAGGGGTACATTAAGACAGACAGACGCAACAACAGCTGACCTTTAAAACTGTAATTATAACCAAAAAAATAATAAACGTTAATTTATTTACTCAGTTGCACTAATTTATCCCACTCTGAAGTATTATTTAAACCTTTAACCATTACCAAACGAGTAATCAATAGAAAACTTTAAAAAAAACGACACGATCCTTGGTTTTCACTTTTTCCCGCAAAATGATGATAAATAATAGATTCAGGCGTTACTTTGCGGAAATCCATTGCAAAATATAAGGATGAAAATATTTAGTAACAATTCCGCGAAAAAACCTTTTCCGATAAGTTCTAACAAAATGTAGTCCGCGTTGTAGAAGAAGCTCACTTAATTCAGACGAGTGTTTTTTACTTCTTCACGTTCACCGGAAACGGTTATGCCTTTTTTAACTGACGAAACGAAAAACAAAGGAGAAGGTGGTTCTTTGTTCGGAAGTTTATATTTTTTGTATGTTCGTCCATTTCTCCTTCTATTTTGGGCCGATTAGGAAAATTCTTTCGCTATTGTATGGAGGGAAAGACTTAAAAACTGCAAAAACGAGGAAATTTAGAGTAGTTTTTTTAATATAGGTAATCAAACTATGCTACAATGTTCAGTTATCTAGTACCCATAACACAAGCTCGCTTAGCTTGGGCCTAGATAATGCTGTGTGAATTATCCAGCATTATTATTATGCTTATTAGCTTTGAGTTTATAATAATCCCGACCCCAACCACATAAATACGCTCGAAAAACATTATACCTTACGATAAATAAAAAAAGAAAAAGGTCGCCGTTCCAAGTATGCCAACAGAATGAAAATATTGTACGTGTTGGAAATCCTTCAAAACGGTGTTGTCCAATAAAACGTCCCATCCCAGCGATTGTTTCGAATGAGGCCAATCAATTTGAAGGTTCCGTGAATTGGAGGGTGACAGGTGACAGTTTTCGATGACATGACAGCGGTCGGAATTGGTGGTTACGGGGATGGACTTCAAATGGCGCGTTTTTTGTACAGAAATCAATCATACTTTAGTTAGTATTACGAGTGGAGTAATTAATCATCAATACGCACTTGAACGTATTTACACTGTTTTTGGTGCACCCCTAAAGGGTAAGACGGGACCGTATTACTAAGACTCCGCTGTCCGTCCGTCTGTCTGTCCGTTCGTCTGTCACCGGGCTGTACGTATGATAGTTAGACAGTTGAAATTTTGACAGATGATCAGATGATGTATTTCTGTTGCCACTATAACAACAAATACTAAAAAACTGAATAAAATAAGTATTTAAGGAGGCACCCCCCCAACAAACGTAATTTTTTTGCTCGTGTTTGCTCGATATTCATAACGGCAACAGTTAGACGCTTGAAATGTTCACAAAATATTTAGTCATATATTCACTTTAAAAATAAATAGTTAAAATAAAATAAAATTAAGGGGGGCTCTCCCATACAGCCAACGTGATCTTTTTTAACTTGTTTTTTCTCGATGTTGATAACGGCAACAGGTAGACGTTTAAAATATACACAGAATATTGAATTATTAAGGGAGGCCTATGTCCAGCTGTGGACTAACATAGGCCGTATGATGATGATTGAGTTTTTATTATTCACTTAAGTACTGTCGTCCACACACTCGTTCAAGTAATCTTGATTTACCATTATTGTTTCTGATGGATTTTGAACTAGTTTATATCACGCTAAGTACTCAGAAAGTAGAGATGCATAGGATATTAAGGTACCCAACACATTCCATAAGAATCATATTGAACAACGTTTATCTCACTCAAAGTACCAGGCGGGTAGAAATTAATAGGATATAAGGTAAATAAAACCTTTCAGTGCATGTATGTGTGTGTGCAAATTAGTATGCATCATGCAATTATACCGGCATTTAATAATCCATCAAATTAACGTAGAAACAGACGTTGTCAAAACAAGACAAACAATGCAAATTGGATGGTATCATGCAAGAGCATGCAGTTTAAATTAGTGGTCACACCGTTGACAGTGGCGTCGACATCCAGGGTGATGTACGTCCGGGTTGGCCCGGGTCGTCCGTCACCCGGACGTATGCAACACGTTTGTGATGGATGTTACGTAATGCCCAGCTGTATTGTACCTGGCTCTATTTGGATTATTACAATAAAACCGGTTGCTTTTCCTCGTCCATCCCTGTCACTATTTATGGGTTGATTTTTCCTGCCTGGTATTATTTTATCGTTATTATTTGTTTTGTCATCGGTATAATACATTCATTGCTTTTTGCGGTTTACTCTTTGTTGTAGGTACATATTTTTGTTTGTTTCTCTTCCATTAAACAGCTTTCGCGGCTCAGTAATTTTTGTCGTGGATCGGGAGAGTACTATATTCATTGTATTTTTTCCTAAAGGTCCTTGCCCACCACTGACGGAGATGAAATAAGGAATACGAAATGCGCTTATATTTTTTTTTTCGTTTTTTTTTATTGAACAGCGAGCGTTCGATTTTACATCAGAGCAATGCTCTGATATTGTTGAGAGCCCCGGGCTCTTCCTATTTAATTTTATACATTGACTATGATGATGATGATTCTTTGTTAATGGCAATATGGTCTGGTTAGACACAATTATTCTAGTGTCAAGTAATATAAAAAAATTGTAAATTTGATGAGTTATCAAATCAGGAAGATTGTTTTTAGGGTTCCGTACCCAAAGGGTAAAGACGGGACCCTATTACTAAAACTTCGCTGTCCGTCTATATCTCATGATCCGTGATAGTTAGACAGTTGAAATTTTCACAGATGATGTATTTCTGTTGCCGCTATACAACTTAAAAATAGAATAAAATAAATATTTTAGGGGGCTCCCATACAACAAACGCGATTTTTTTGCCGTTTTTCTAGATAATGGTACGGAACCCTTCGTGCGCGATTCCGACTCGCACTTGGCCGGTTTTATTTATTTTCAGAGCCAGACCAGAGCCTAGTTCGTTATCTAGCAAGGTGCACCACGTGCAGGTTAGGTTGGCTTGGGAGATGAGATGCTGGAGTCCCACTTACACCCCATACATTGACTAACAATACATTTATATGAACTAGCTTTTTTATACATACAAACTACGCAAGACATCATTACGAGAAACAATTCGAGCCCCTAAGTAATTGGAACGGATCCTTCCCGGATTCTCGCTCCTCCTTAATTTAGAGAAAGTGACAGAATTACGCCTTTTGTTAAGGAACTGCCCCATGGGATGCTTTGGAACTGATTTGTTTGCGGTATTTTTACAAATTGGGTGATTCCGAATATATTTGAGTGAAGCTTTCTTGCCGTAAGAAGATAAAGCTGCTTTGTGCCATTTCCTTTATTTCTTTTTTCAGCCTTTCGAAAAGTTTTCTCACTCATCTAGGTTCTTGAATAATTATTGGCACCATACTTCTTAGCAGAAGTATGTTCATGATGGTCTTCTCACTAATATTATAAATGAGAAAGTTTGGATGGATGGATTCTTGGTACTTCTTCAAGGCTAAACTACTAAACGGATCGGGCTAAAATTTTGCATAGATATAGCTCTAAATAAAACATAGCTACTTTTTAACCCATAAATCAGTTCCAAAGGATGTAAATAACGCTTCCATAGAAACAACGCGTGCGACGCCGCGGGCAGAAACTAGTTTAGAATAAACCATGACAGAAATTAACCAGATAAAACCGGAATCAAATACCATTAAATTCATGGTTATTATTATGCTTTATGAAACCTCACTCCACCCACCTCATTACTCTTAAAACGCCATGCCGGAAATTTACCTCCTTACGAGCTTACAGCGTGTGAATTCTTTAACATCCTACATATTGCAGCAGCCAGTTTAAAGCGACCTATTGTCGTCATACGTCTTAAAGGTGTGATAAAAAGGGGAGAGCTCTGTGCGAAATGGCCGAGAGATCAGAAGCGCCACTGATAAATTTGTTGGGCGGAACCATGGCACAGTTGCCGAATAAAAAAAAAAGATTGAACAAATAAATATGGCTTCCCAATGGGTTGACGATGTATTGGCGCCGGGAACGGAGTGAATGGCTCAATTAATTTCAATGTGGAGGATGTTTTCGTAAAATATCGTTAGTAGTTGTACCTAATTGAGATAGGTTTGTTGAGTTTTTGCAACGTTTTGACCAGACGACTGTTTTTGTAAGCGTGGGAGAAAATGTAATAATAATTTCGTCTTATAAAAAATATTCAAATGAGCACTAGCTTCTGCCTTCGCACGCGCCTCTGTCCGTCCCCGGGATATTGTTTGCCTCCCTAACAAATTTGACTAACACACGTTCAGCCGTTTTGGCGTGAAAAGGTAACAGACGTTTCGTTTTTTATAATTTTGGATAACAGGAGGTGGGCACGTAAACTTAAACTAAAACGCATATGCATATTCATAGATCTGCTACAGAATTATAGTATGGGGAAACAGCATGGCCGCTAATGAACTGTTCATCTCTCAGAAAAAATGCATCCGTACCATAGCTAATATAAGATAACCAAAGACATGTAAACCCCACTTTATTAAGTTAGGTATCCTTACTCGAGTTAGTAAATACTAGAAATAGGCAAATTTGTAAGGACTATTATTCCTATTTTTTTTCTTAAAAATAAATGACCAGCCTCGCCGATACCAAACTAGATACAAACATAACTTTGTTATGCCCGCATCAAAATTGTAATTCACCAGTTCTCCCCCAACTTGATGGCGCTGGAAATTTATAACAAAATCCCAGAAAACATAAAATGTCTCAAAAAAAACAACATGTTCGTAACCAAACTTAAAGCGATGCTCATAAAAAAATATTTTTACGAACTTGACGACCTATTCAATGATACTTTTAGCGACTCGTAATATTTAGTATTAGTCGGTACCTAGTAGGTAAAATAAGTTCATCTTAAGTAGAAAGGCATAAATTATACGTGATTGGTCTTCCATTCAATTCAATACGTTTATTTTAGCTAAGATACACATAATAGTAGTTTATGCAACTGTGCATAATGGAGGGCATTACAACACAAGTGTGGGTTTAAGAAACGAGCCGAAGGCGAGTTTCTTAATAGCATCACACGAGTGTTGTAATGCCTAATTATGTACAGTTGCATACACTACTTTATCTACCCAAATATCATAAGGGCTCTATGATGGGTTCAGGAACCATAGGGAAATGACCAGCATTGTTACCAGTGTAATGCAATAAAAAATAAATTGAACACATACAGAAGCAAATTATTTATTATAGTAAGGTAGTTAACATTGACAGTTGTTCTGAGTCACTATCACTCATTTTCGACAGAAATAAAGAACTTATTCAACTTATCAGAAAATTTGTCTACTCGTAACTGGAAATAAAAAGCTAACGAACAAATGACAGCTCGAAATGGCGGCGTTTCGAATATCTGTATTTATTTTTAAATCATAGACAAACGAACAAAGTCACTATTCTTGTGTCACTCGAGATCAAAATGTCGTGCGATTTATAGTTAGAATGTAGATACTAGTATAGCACACTCACTTGAATTTGACACCTATTCCAAATTTAAACTCTATAACCTACGGTTTTCAGTAGGTTATGAGTTCATTACAGTTCCGTTTATTTCTGTTGGTTGGTAATGCTGGTCATTGCCTATGGTTTTTGAACGCATTAGAGAGGGTTTATGATATTTGGGTAGATAAACATATTTTAGCCGTATAGATTAATAAAAAATAAAGTAAAATATAAACATCTTAAATTAATGGAACACACAATTTTCATAAGCGCATTTCACTATGTGTGCGCGTCCAGTGCTTCATGAAAGCGCAATCTGTGTCCAGCCTTCCAGCTATACGTTTCAGATAGTTACTGCAACCGCCCCTGACCCGACACATCAGGGATGCTGTTCTGTTGCGGATGATTGCTTAAAAGTCATCAGGACTCTGCAAACATCCCGGATACGCTACAGAAGCGGGGCCATTGCAACACCCTAATTGGGTACAAATTGTGAACATTAAAAAACCTCACTTTATCACTAAGAGCGACGACTGTATGAATGCAATACTGAATACTGAAGTATCATTAAAATTATAAAGCTCCCGCTGAGATAACTTTTTAAATGAACCGACTTTCATTTAAAAGTTAGTATCTGCAACGTAACGGTAAACTAGCGATATAAAAGTTAGTCCAACTGAGCTTGTTATTCCTGTCAGGGCTGTCGCCATTTAAAACGACGCGGAAAAAATGACCGAATGATGAAACTGTGAAAAAGTGTCAATTAAAAGTTAGCTGGGGTTAGCGCACAGACTGAACATTTTTGAATAAATAGGTACTGTTTTAACGGTTGTGCGCAAAAAATGTTTGTTATGAAGCTCAGTTAAAAATTGAGAACTATTCCAATAGTAGATACTCCAATAGCTCATGCCCGCGGCTTCGAACGCATTTTTATAGGGATATAAAGTAAATTTCAGATTTCTGATTTTATTTCATTACCTCTTTTAACAATGAGTATTATTCTAGGTAAGCCTAAATAAAGTTACATGGCATTCTTATCATAAATAAATACAACATGAATTCTATACCCACACCTATACTTTAAAAATTAACTAAGCTACATTATGTTTTCCTAGGTTACCTTAGATATATCCTATGTCCTTCCCCGAGATATATCTCCGTGGCAAATTTATTAATATTTAGACAGTTTAGCCTCTTGGCCAGTAATAGGTAACAGGTAGGATGACAGAATAACTTTCGCATTTAACCTACATAATTATATTATAAACTACTTTTTACGTTACGGCGATGCCAGGCATTTTGAAACTACCAGAATGTAAGGAACAAACAACACGTTACTCATGGTTGGCACTCATTATTTCCACAAAAACTTGAACCTCTTGGGGACGATATTTTTTTAGCCGCCTACTCTTATTAAAGTTTTTTATCATTCTGTAACCCTTAAACCACCCTGTGGAGGAAAATACCAAAGGGAAAAGAGTTAAATCAACCAATTTGTGTACACAGCTCGCTTGGGATTCTTGTATTTATTCAGTGGAAAAGTTTAATTTAAAAGGAGTTGTAAAATATTTTTTGTTTTATTCCAGGTAAGGACTTCTGAACAAAGAACTAGTGTCTTCTCTTCAGTGAGTACGCGCTTATTTTGCTATGATTTTTGCAATTTTCGTCGAAATAAAGGAGTATTTTTGTATGTCTGACGTTTTTACCTGTGTTAGTCTATCTATGGTATCACTATAGCTCCCGATCTGATGAACCGAAAATTATTATTATTATTAAAAAGTGTATTCGTCGAATTAGCAGGCCGAAGTAGCGATGGGCAGGTCATATAGCTCGGAATACCTATAACCGTCGCGTCGGAAAGTAAGGTTCTCGAGTGGTGAACACGATGCAATGCAAAATGGAGTGTGGGAAGACCTCCCACTCAATAGACCGACAACATTGTAGCTGTCAAGGAGTCGATGGATGGAGGCGGCTCAAGACTGCTATTAGTGGCGTCGTTTGGCGGAGCCTTATGTTCAGCAGTGGACGTATACGGGTTTACAGTGATTCATCGAGTGTTGTCTGCTATGTTTCTCAAAAATTCGTGTACCATAACCGTTCACATATTATGATAGTTCAAGTATATTCGTCGGGGGTTAAGAAATAACTTTGTACCATTAAGCCACGGATGTTTACGCCTTCTTAAAACAGAACTCTTCAAAACTTTCCAGGTAACTGCCGAAATTAAACAGTAGTTGAACTTTGATGGAAAAACTTCGAGGCGAACGAAGTTTCGGGCGATCTGTTAGTGAGACATAAATAATGACTCTTACTTTGAAGGCCACGCGAAGAGGCATAGTTTCCCATTGTGCTCTTAATTAATTCTAATGTTAATTCGAGACCACTGTTTAGGAATACAAGCAGTCCATAAATTAAAGCTTTGAATTAGATTTTATACAGCTACGACTGGTTTAAGCATCCACGCGTCTTTATTTAAATAATCACGACCTTTGTCGAGTTGAAAACTTTCAGTTGACATCGCTGTAGGCCCGCATTGCTATTATCTTTTCATGTGACGTGGAATACGCTACAAACGATGGTTTCACTATGACTACTAAAGTTCATGTTTCACTTTTAAACACACCTTCCAGTTTTTAAGTCTCATGGACCTGTAACTACTGGACAAAAACTAGAAAAAAAACCATGGGCTGGTTCTTTTCTGGGCGTTTTCAAAAGGCAGCCTGAGTGGCGACAATTATATGGGTGAATCACTCACTGATTGTCATAAATTGACTTGCAGTTGTTTGTGCGATGCATTCTCAGGCAGTCATGCTTTCTAACGTTTTTCTATGAATCAAAAATGGAATCTCAAGTCAGCGTGATAAAGCCGAATTTGGCACGAAGGTTGATTGAAGTGACTCGGCCGACTGACCTTCCATTCTAAATAACTCTGAATTTATCACAGTAGGGTTGTCGCAAGAGATCAAAGCAGCGTTTCTATCGAGCTTAGCTTCAAACACTTTGCTCTTGATGTATGGGGTTGAGTGTGATTTAGAGTGCCTATGTGTCTTAGGCCGCTACATTTATTCTAGATGATTTATATAGCGACCAACAGTAGTTCATTTTAAACGTTCTGTAATATGCTCTACCGTCTGACAGATATTTTGCTGGCCTAGTATCTAAACCATCTTATCAGCTGTTTGCCATTTCGGGAAAAATAACTTTAAGATAAAATAAGTACTTACTGTGAAACATAAATAAATAAAAAAAACTGCTTAATACGTCTAGGTGTACGGCTAGGTCTTCTCGTATCAAAGCGTAACGCTTTCCAAGAAATTTCAAGAAATAGGATTCGAGCATTGCATGAAGTGGTAATAGAAGAGTAAGGCAATTTAATAATAAAATAATATAGCTGTGACACATTGGCGGCTAAAAATAAATAACTATAATAATAGTAATCATCATCATCATCATCAGCCTATAGTAGTCCACTGTTGGACATAGGCCTCCCTTAATGAGCGCCATAGCGCCCTGTCTTCAGCTTGACGCATGCAGCATGGATGCTGGAATAATAGTAATGCTGGTTAGAAACAAACCAATACTCCAGAATTTGAATTCTATCTTGGTTTCTTTCACCATTAGCACAGAATAACTATATACATATTTAGTGGTAATCATTAGGCCATCACACGGGCCGGTCAACCCTACCAACCCTAGCTTGGATCTCCGTCGGCTCAGTTCAGCTGAATAATAGATGGGACGATTCGGCCCGTCCGTACACAATAACAAAAACATTCTACACTTTCACTGTTAAAAACTTACAACATATAGCAATCCCCGTTTAACATTTTGAAACTATCGGGTGGACTTATTATCATGACCACACGATAGACAACAAAAGTTTTCAGTTTATTTAAATACTAGCAGCGCCTCGCGGTTTCACCCGCGTAGTTCCCGTTCCCGTGGGAATTCCGGGATAAAAAGTAACCTATGTCCTATTCCAGACTATAATCTATCTCTGTGCCAAATTTCATTCAGATCCGTTCAGCCGTTCTGGCGTGATTGAGTAACAAACATCCATCCATCTATCTATTCATCCATCTAAACTTTCACGTTTATAATATTAGTGAGATTTTACTGCAGGTAAGTTTTGATTGTTTTACTTTCTCGCAATCGAAGTGAAAAGTTGAAGTTTCGGGCCAAAACCACCACTTGTAACTCGGTCTTACCATTCTCCCTCGCTACGTTCGGGAGTTTAGCAACCTCGTATATAATGGGGTAGTTAAAGTTCCTTGTTAAAAATATACTAATAGAGCAAGCTCGGCATAGGTCGGCTATGTTCGGCTGTCCTCCCAAGCGGCGCAGCCAGCGACTCTTGTGTTAGGGTTCGAAGGCATTGTATCTCATACACTATTTATCTACTTTCTTACTCTTAGCGACCTTAAGTCGATCATCGCCTCCGCCATAACACTTCCAGAGGCAGCTCTGGTCTGAACTGTCTCTTGCCAGCTAGTAGCGTTGAGCTCGCGGAAATCGGCTTCCACTTCGTCAATCCAGTGATACCTGGGGCGGCCTTCTGGTGTGCTCGCACCCTAATTATTCAATCAATTTAAATTTCCCCTTTGTTTCGTTGTAAGACGGCACTAAACTATCCCTTGTACATCTGGAGCGGAACCGTCCACTCATTGGCCCTAAAACTAGCGGCGCATTAAATCTGAATCGGGTGTATCTGATGGACCCTTTGTTCCCGGGATTAATGCAGCCCTTTGAACCTTCGTATTAGTGAGGGAATTCAGCCTAATCTGCTGACAGCTCTGCCGCTAGTTCTTAAGTACTCATTGTAGTGGTTGGTTACATCTAAATCATTGAAGCTTGACCACAATCGCAATTAACGCATTCACTGCCAAGCCTCCGCCGCCGCCCAGCTGTGGAGCGCACGGACACGTGCGTCTGGGGCCATGGAAGTGTTTGTATATCGCACTCACTGCAAAACCTTGGGTGTGCGACTCGCACTGTGCGTCCAGGGCCATGGAAGTGTTAGGTGACGATGGCCAACGCGCTATTGTGTATGACCAAGGTCAAAAATTCACCTGTTCACGAGGTAGAAATAAGCGGGAAAAACATAGAGTTCCTAACCTTAGCCATTAATACCGCTATACTGGCTCAGGCCATTATGTCCTCAAAAAGCCATATACATTTTTCTTCTATCTTATTCCTACATGATTAAACACAGTTAAAAAAATGTGTTCGTAAATTCAATAGGAATAGTTCTAAATCACGAAAACATGTATTAAACATCGATCGTTGTAAAACTGGTATAATTCAGATCTCTTTCGAATCGCCATTAAAACTTGATTAATTATCGGCTACACGTGCTAATTTACGTCTTCCAGAAACTTCGACGTACGGCGCGAATCGATACGTTTACGATTTTAGACTTTAACAGAGTAATAAAAGAAGTGAAAGTTGAAACACCTGCTCGGTCCGGCCATTAAAGAAAACTTTGTTTGTGCTATGATTGCTACGGCGTAGCGGGTGCTACGAGTTCGTAGCAGGACGTAGCTGTGCGTGCCTACTCGAAGAAAGAAGTTGCTACATTCTACGAGAAGAGATGCTCCTGCGTAAATCCCCTGTCCCACCGCCACGCACGATGTGAACAGCCACGCGGCGCATGTTAGCTGCGTGGGTTCGTCCGTTCGTCAATTTGTGTGTGGCGTGTGCGTGGGCTGCAGTGGACGTTATCACATACATTTTCTTGCAAAGCGAAGCTAGACACACGTGCGTAGCCTCTTCGTGCGGTGGGACAACGGCTCACGCTATGTTGATGGTTTTTTGTTTGTTGACGGTCAAATTGTAAGGCGCGCTTTGTAGCATTTTCCTCTGAGGTCTCCACATATTTATCGCCGAGGAATCTGTTTAATACTTTCATGACCCACAACGCAGATGTCCTCCTGGAGGAGCGTGCTAGGCTGGGCAGTGAATGCGACATACTAACAATTTCATGATCCACGACGATAAATGTAGGGCGACCATTATTCTGTCTTATTTCTCTCTATTCTCTTTAAATTATACAGAACATGCTCCACTTCGATAAGAGAAACAATTTCATCAACTAAAGTAATATACGTAACTCAATATTGGACTGTGCACTGAAAAGTATTGTTGAGCAGAAATGTTGGGAAACTAAAGAAATGCTGAAGTTTTGGACCGGGGCAAACGAGCAACTGATCAACAAGTATGTACCTACAGGTTATGACAAAAAATATGATGTCATCTTAGACAATTTTTCGGGCACGGTGCCCAGTTTTGAAGGAGACTGGCCATGTGCGCAGGACTTATAGTGTACGAGTGTGTGCAACTCTTAGGGCTAATAATAATAATAATAAAGAGACATCTGGGATATCCCACTGCTGGGCGGCAATGGCCTCCTCACAATCCCTCCAGACATCACGATCCTGATGTATCTCTTTAAGTAGGTATATAAAAATACAAAGTTTGTTTATTCAGACAGTAATGTTTGTTCTTCTCTCATATTCCAATGGGGCGGGGACACACAATCCCAGACTGACACGGGGAGAGGTCAGGCGTAGGACCTCCGGCTTAGAGTACTTTCTGAAGCCCGGGCTGTGAAACCACGGCTGTGAAACCACCAACTTTCTGACTGTACATTTTCTTGCAAGAATAAACCTTACAAAAATTTAACCCGACCCGGAGCCAGAACCTAGGTAGACCTCTTTATCAGCGGTTGAACTCGCGACCGCTAGACCAATAAGGCAATAAAAAAATGTTGTAAGGCAATATAACGAGGATTCCTCCAAAACAACTTTAAATTATTTGGCAAATATTGTTTGCTTTACACATCACAGGAAATTCGTGGCGGGTGGCCCGCTTGCATTAAACCTGTGAAAAGATGAAATTGGAAAAGTACTCAGCTGCTCTCGTCAAATGAAATTACTTAGCGCGAATTCTTGACAAATGATCGCTGAAGAAATGAGCTCGTTTCAGATAGAGATGTGCTTGTTTTCGTCTTGCTCTTATGCCAAGTAATTAAATGTCAGAAGGTAGTTAGTTAACAGCATGTAAACACAGGCCTCTGAAATGTGCCGAAATGCCGATATGAAGAGCTCTGCTTAGCTTGGGGGCTAGATAATGCTGTGTGAATGGTCTAGTATTATTCATTTTTATTATTTTACTTTCTGTTGATTTTCCGTGTTCGGGCCACTTTGAGCCGAAGCCAGTGGAACAAACATGGACTTACTACTTATACTTCTATCAATTGTCTATTATTTTATGCCATGTCCCAAAAACCGTGTGTACGATAACTGTGATGCGATAGATATACCAATGAGGTAAACTGAGGTTGACCCCTGTTTTTAGAAAGGGGGAAGTAAAAAATATTTGAACACAGAGTTCCCCATCCCTAGATAGAGGTTCACCGGTTGTCTCCGTTTGATCCGAGGTATGCGGATATTGGATAAGTAATAAATTGAACAACTTTATCCATCAATACCATCGGAACGGAACGAGCTGTCACTTTCATCATTTTAATCTTTGCAATACTTGTTACAAAGACTTTGGTACGAAGTGTACGTAAAACACATTTCATCGGAGTTCCCTAACTTTTAAACTGGAGATCGAAGGAAAGTTTGTACGCTCTCGCTAGAATACAATTTTATTTATCTTCAATGATCACTAGCCTTCGCCCGTGGCTTCGAACCTCTTCTTCTTGGTTTAAAAGTACTTCAGACGTATCTAATAAAAGCAACCGGTCGGCCGCCGGGTTCCTATACCGTGTACTTAATGCAGCGGATGCTGTCGCTCTGGGATAGGTCTTTTCAGTACAAGAAAGTGCTCGGCTGAACTCCCAGCCGAACTGACGCCACATAGATCATCTTATGTAGATGCAAAGAAGCTAATGACGACTGGTTATTTCACGTCGTAATATGGGTAGACATGCTATTCCAGATCATAATCTAGGTACCTATGCAAAATTTCAGATTATTCCATTTGACTAGTTGCGTGAAGAGGGAAAAAAACATCTAGCCAAACATTTAACGCATTCACTGCCCAACCGCTACACGGGGCCGAAGAACAACATTTGCGTCTTAGGCCATGAAAGTGTTAAACTTCGCAATTGCGGTATAATATATATTTTTTGGTTGTGTCGATTCGTACGTCCCAACGGTTTATGCGAGTGCACTTGTGTTTGCGTACACATACTCGTGCACTATAATATGTCCGCAGCATGCTGTCCCGCTGTCGTTTTAATCCCATTCTTTATCTACACGACTTATACTATTCATGATAGCCAGGTAGACGAAATAATAACATGGACTTGATCATCTGCTCTCAATATCATCCCTAAAATATTACCTTTACAAGCATTTACCAAAATAAAATACAACAGAACTCTCATTACGAGACTCTCCATTACTCCAGAGGCCGGAAATACTCGCTGAAAGTCGAAAGAAAAAGCTACTAAAGTAACAAATTGATTAGACAAACTTTATTGAAACTTTGCCACGCTTTGGGACATACTTATTATATGTAAACATTATTTGAGGTTGCGCTTCATGTTTTGTTTTTGATCTCTAATTCGTTACGGAAAATAATTTTTGGTTAGTATCCAATTTGCGAGTTGGCATTTGAAATGTATGTAAATTATTACTTAGTAATTTCTTGCTGCTCTTACGATACGTGGGCAGAAATGTGTATAATCAAAAACCGCAAATAAAATCGGGAAAAGTACCGTTCGGAAGCTTTAAGCTCTTCTCTGCCAAAGAAAAGGTACCCCAAGGCATAATGAAATATAAAATAACTCGTTGGTACAATACTCACGTGCGCATTCAATAAAGGCATGCTGTCGATTCTTCGAGACGGATCGTGGAGACGTGGACACGGACTGGACTTGTCTACGTGGGCACGGACTGGCCGTGTTCACTTGGTCACGAATTAGGACTTACGAGTGTCTGACAGTCATGGCGTATGGTACATGCCATTGTTGTCTGCCAAAACTGAGTGGTAATTAATATTTTAAGCCCTAAATTTATGTTTGTACAATATACTGTAATATACTTGTTCCTACGTATCCACGCGGTCCTGTTGTTTCCATGGTAAACGAAAAAATCATGTGGTACATAAAATTATGCTATTGTTGTTGCCACTGAGTCGGTAGTTCATGGTAAAATTCATTTGTTTTTAGCTAAAGTTAGATTTGAGATTCGGTTTGTTTATAGTCCCCTTCTGCTGTATACAAAAGTCAATAAATTTATTTCCTTAGGCTTACAAAATAAGCACTTAGACAAGTCAATTTTAATACATAAACAGCTTAATAAATAGTACAAACGGCGAGAGGCGGAAAATAATAACTGGTCGTTTTAAAAAAGGGAGTAAATTTATTGTTAATTGTTTTAAATATTTGATCAGCCGGAAAAATCAACTAAAAACTATTTGGGCAGCATTATATGTTTTGGTCGGCTACCAGCAATACTTAACCGGCAGTTTGCAGAGCTTGTATTTAACAAAGAACGGCTAGTATTTTGTTTCTTTGCCCCCCTCTGGCAGCTCGCACACTCTTTTACATAGCTCACGTGTATGATCTGCAAAATTTACTAAAATTCTAAACTTTCAATGAAAATGCTCTTTACGCTCAACAGAAATTTTGCGAATGATGTTGCCTCAGCCTCGGAACTACAAAGCTCGCGTTAGTTCCCCGGAATCCAGGCTTAACACTCGCTTTTATGTCCGAATGACCAACTAAAGTTGGCTTTACCATCGCACAATACGAGTATAAAGAAAATAACTGCATTCTCCTTCCATTTAGCCCGAGTAGGTGGACACAAGAGTCATATTCTTTCACACAGTGTAATGCAGAGAATTCAGTGCTAACGTTTCAACAAGAGTTTTCCATTAGTCCGGATTGCCAATACAGTGTTACGGTTATTTGCGAATAGCTTATTTCATGTGGGTAGTGTTTACATGTGTGTTTGTTTGTGGTTTGTAGTTCCGCGGATATGTAGTACAATAACGTGCATAATCTAACAGAAGGGCAAAATAATACGATGAAAGTTTGGTTACCATGAATTTTCATCTATTTGTATAGATTAGGAAAATTACAATTATAATATCACCAAATAAATCTTCATTGATTTAAGTAATAATCCAACAACAAATATTGGGTAATACTTCAAGCCCAACAAACTTAGTTCCATTCTGTCTGTTTACGTTTGGTTGAGTTCCACAAAATCAAAGGTACAATACAACATTTATGGGATGTGCTTTTACGATCGGCTCCATCCATCAAGTTACTACGGCGATTTCACGAAGTTATTTGTACCGGGGTCGTGTTGGCCTATGCGGATAAATAGAACTTTCGAAGCTGATGTAATATATACATCAGCTCCATCCAACATTTTGAGATAATTAATGCCAAAATTGGCTCTAACGAAAATTAATTAATGGCCATTGGAATTGTTTGGTTTCTGTGGATTTTCATTTGTTGATGAAAATTCAATATTATGAAGCTGTTTTATAATCAAGTGCGATGTTGTTTCATTCCTTCTCACAAATTAAAGCAAGAAGCTCTCGTATTTTCACAAACGAGAAGCTCTTGTATTTTCACAAACATGCTTAATTTTTAATATTACAAGACGTAGTTATTTTCGTTTATTCCCAGTAGTTCTGTGCACTAAAAATTAAGTATAATTGCAAAAATGTCAGGCAACGAAATTCAGCGAATGTCAAACTGACAGCAAATGTCAAAAATTACAGGAAACATCACAAATGATGGAAAATGACAACAAATTACTAATCAGAAAACGTCAAAAATCTGGACTTGGCCAAAAATATTAGGTTTCTGAATCAAAGTAGAGTTACTCGCAGTCGCAAAGACATGAGACCGACTATCTAGTACCATAGAATGACTATATGAATTTTGGTAGTTTTCTAAGAAGATATTGATTTTCGTTTCCTTCCGTACATTTACTGGCACCCCTGCTGAAAACTGGAAGAGGAGTAGATCCTAGTTTCGTAGTATGAGCGTGAGCACAGTGAGCATTTATTTAACATCAGTGGCGACGTCAAATCCTACTTTCTCAACTTCACACATCTGGGTCTCAGATAGTCAAAAAGCCACAACTCTCTTAAAGTTTCTCGGACTTTAAATGCCATTGTCTTTGTTTACGTCCATCCTCGCCTTCATTAAGTCATAGACGAGTGTAAACTTTACTGCACGACTTGTTACAGCATAATTTCAAGTCTTAGCCTTCTAATACACGATAGCTGGGTACAAAACAGCTACCCCAGGCTTAGCAAGTTTAAGGTAGAGATAAAACATAAGAGAGTCTATCACTCAATAAGGTTTTTTGCCTGTTATTATAAATATAATTATTATGTAATATCTAAGAAATTAATTGAGTTACATGTATTATCTATCTATCTATTGTAGTGAACTCTAAATTTCTCTGTTAAATTCAAGTGCGAAACGTATAAAAATTAGATATAATTTACCTACCGGGTTCGACTTCCTAACTGAGCAAATTATTATGCAAGTGGCAGATAACTGTTATTTATACAGTCTTGTTTTATCATCATCAGCCCATGTCCACTACTGGACAATTGCCTGAGCGCCACAGCGCTCTGCAGCTTGCCACCTCCAGCATCTGCCAGCAACCATCCTGCAGACCAAGTTCACTTGAACTCTCTGTTCACGTCTCCTCGATTGACCCAGCCATTCGTAAGCAGGTTCTATGTACAGTTTACGGTCGGCCATAAGCCTTCCACTCGTGTCGTGACAATCCTATAAATCAAACGCGTTCCTCGCAGACGGCACCGCGTCGAGATGTGAGTATATTCAAAAACACGGAGCTACCACAACAACCTTAATTAAATGAGGATGCTGGTTACTCTTGACTATTTCTTTACATGTTTACATCTTGAAGCTAAGTATAGCCTAATGATGAAGCGCATACAGATCAAATTCACGCGGTACCTGTACCGTAACTCTTCAAGCGTTACGGTGTCTACCCGTTCTACCCATTGATGTATCCAACCTTGTTTGTTTTGGGCATGGTTGGATACAAAAAGTTAGAAACTAGACGGGACCTAGTGCTAGTGTGCGTATTCAGGGTGCTTCGGGGGAACATTTCGATCCCGGATATATTGGAAAGACTGTGCCTGTGTGTACCCAATTTCTACGTAGATCGGCGCAGGTGACCCGTCTGTTCCATGTGCCTCAAACCAGAACTAATTTTCTGGAAAAAGCACATCTTACCCGAACGCGCACGCTCAGTTTGGTTGCAGAGAGAATAGATCTGTTTCTAGTCTCTCTGAACGAACACCGTAAGGCTACTTTGATTGTTTTGTGTTATTTGTAATGTATGTCTTAGGCTATTGCATTACGATATTCCTGTAATGATAATTTAATATTGAAAATAAATACCAAATGTTTTCTTCGGCTGTAAAGCTTTTTATATGGTCATGCTGAACACCGGGGGGTCTTGTTTACCCAAGCCCTGATAATCTTCTAATTATATGTATAACTTCAGGACGTTTCAAAAAGTTACCTTTAAGTATCGGTGGCTTGCACGTACACCGTAGACAGTTATTTTGTTGAGAAAGCATCGATAAAAACAACACGTAAAATATTGGAAAATGAAATCTTCCGCAAGCAAGGGGACAGTAATGGTTACAGAATAACGCGCAACTTAAAGTGGTCGGACGCTGTCCCTTCCTATAATATTATCGATATTTTATTAACATTATCTGTACGGTAAGCGTTAAAGAAAGGGGTACACCTTTTGGTTAATGTTTTAAACGGGGTCGATACTTAACTTTGGAGGTGACTGTAACACTATCTCTAAAAATGTATAGGTACGCCTTCATTGATACGCATTTCAAAAAGCATTTTTTTTAAATTTCCAAGGGAATCACTTGCACACAAACCCATAGGTTGCTTCCCGTTGACCCAGAATCATGAAAATTGGCAAGAAACAAGGTCGTTTAATTAAACAATTATACGGAACCCTTGTTGTGCGAGTCCGATTCGCACTTAACGTTTTATGTTTAAAGGGACTTTCTTTCTCTGAATTCCGTTAATGAGTACCGTATTTATAAAAGGCCCACGAGGCCTTTTCTGTTCCAATAAGGCACTTTGCCGAGCCGGTCAGATGTAAATTAAAGAAATGTATGCTAATATTGCTTTTGAAGACGTATCCTAAGCCGCGCCTACGTTACCTCTGGGATTAGGGATGTCGCATCACAGTTTTTATTATTGGATATTATTAATTTCTGACTAGCGCAGATGCTAGGCGAAAGGCATAAATAAAGAGAAGCCTATGCCCAACTCTGGGCTAACAAGGGCTGATGGTAATAATTATTCATTTGTTTCAGATAAAATATTCATACTTCTTCTAAGCAAAATTACATATAAAATATATATTATAATATATTTTTTATTCCTTCTAAGCGATAAGGCCGCCCATTGTACTTGTCTCATGTAATGTCTTTTTGTAATGTTCTTTTTCTGGTGTACAATAAAGTGTTTTTGTATTGTATTGTATTGTATTGCATACTTAAAGGTTAACATTTTGAACGAAAGTAGTAAATGTAAGAAACATTTGATCTAAGCGAAAAAGTTAAGCTTTAAAATGAAGTAGAAAGCCGATATAAAATTAATGATCATTGAGACTTTGAAGAATGTGCCGATATTGGTACCCTGGAATAGACAACCCACTTGTTGCTATCAATTGTGGCGGTTTGAGGCTTTGAGGCCCGTATTATCTAAAAAAAAGCTTCAAAGCTTCCTCAGTCATTGAACTATGCTTAGGTGATAGTTTTGCCTACAAAATCGTTACTCAAGCACATGCAGGTAGATGACTGAGCAAGCTTTCGTAATACGGGCCTAAGGCCTAATCCGAGTCAGGGAGAGTGTCCCTGTTTGCGCACACACTTGTGCACAGTCCTGCGCACATGGTTAGTCTTCAGTGAGGCTGACCGCCGCCGTGGCTGAAAATCTAACCAAGATGACATCATAAGGTATCACCAATTACTGTAGTGTCTTAGTTTAAAAAAGACAAAAATACAATTTATTTACCGGCCATCAGCATGTACAAGGGGAGGATGGGTAAAACACGTACCTGTTACTGCAGTTATAGTAATGAATCTCAAAATATTTGACACATTGTATATCATTGATTCGTTTCAGCTAGTGACATTCTAGTCTTTCTATCTAGACAAAAGCTGTGTCTCCATATACTTCGTAAATGCTAATTAGCCTGCTTATTCCTATCAAAACATTTGAGTACCTACATTTCGAACCCATGTCAGAAGATACAGGGTGACCCTAGGCAGAGTGGCTCACCGGCTAATGGAGGCCGCGCTGCAGATTTACATACGAATGCGAAGAACGAGGCCAATGCGATTCGACGCCAGGGGTGGCACGCACGCGTTTACAATTAGCTCTTATGGCATTTTAAGAGAAGGAAAATGCTGAATGTTTTAAAACCCTTATCGCATCCACTGTCCAGTTTCAGCGGACATGGGCTGTAAGGTTACGCCGCAAAACATCCCGTCCACCCTCTGTGCAAAATTCTGGGAGCAATTCAAGAAAGCGCAATGCGTGCCTTTTTTTGAAAAAGACAGTCATAGGATTTTTTTTTCGTTTTTAGAAAGTTTTGCTTACAAGAAAACTACACAACTTATGAAGAACTGGTTCCAAATAATTGGTAATAATAATAACCTACGAATCAATACAAACGCCATTTCAATAGACGACAGGGTTCCTGAGTTATATGTACAGTGTAACAGTGCACTTTCATGCTTTTTTTTATCGTAGTTGTTTTTCTCAATCGTTTTTTCACGTTAAAGGAATCAAAGAAAACATGATAAATTGTATGTAATTCGAGTTTTTTACCACGGGGATCCCAGGAGTACTGAGATCTAGACCTAGTTTTACAGCCAGCCCCGTTAGGTTCTCCTCTTAAAAAGTCATTGCTTTTCTTTATAATGTCGATCAGGAACATGTCGAGTTATAAAAAATATAAAAATATATCTATCGATATTTAACGGATTGGGCTGGCTGAGCTCTCAAGTAAAGTCAATAACTGCAGGTTCTAGCTCCCTTCCTTTAGGTTGACGGTGGCATGAAATAAGCTCCAAAAATATTACTCCATATAGATTATGCATGAGATATATGCAGGACCAAATCACATGTAAAAAGAGAGAAAAAACACGATTTCTTGTGATTTACCTACGAATGCCGAGCTCGCGATTCAAATGTAAGTTGGCAGGGGTGAACCTGACTGGATATTGAACGACTCACATTTCAATATTAAAAGAATGTCAAGAGGTGACATTGTGTCTTTTATAAGGGCCCTTTCTCATAAGGACACCGTGGTGGTGCCACATCAAACGAGAAACACCAAATCAAACACCACCACCAACTGGTGTGTGAGTGAGATGCCAAATAGCTCTATGCATATTAATAGTTGCGCCACGAGCGGGTGATTCGATTGCTGCAGCCAAGCTGATACCAGGTAAGGTACCCCCCCATACACAGTACACATTTTGCTGGTGGTCACCACGGTGTCCTAATGAGATAGTCTAGTCTCAAACATTATTGGTTTTAAGTTGCGCTTGCAATAGCAATCAAGAAGTTGCGAGTTTTATTCTACCCGTAAATGAACATAATATTAGGAAATAACCATTGTTATATTCCTATAAATGCTTCCAACCTTATCTAGTTACTAAATTTCAGTTTACTGAATCCACACTCTAATATGTATATGTTTGAAGGCATAGTAGATTGAGCTATGAGGTTAGGTTTAAAAAGCAATGGTTGCTCAAATCAAACCTTTATGTGGTCCATCGTCGGCCACATCAGGCCACTCAGGTAAGGTGTGATCCGTGTGATCAAACGATCTCTTCCTATTACGTGTCAGCCCTAGCAAGGTACTCGTAGTAAATTCGTGTAATGCAATGCAGCAGACTGAGTAGGGGCTCGCATCAGTCAGCTCTTGTGCTCACAGACGAAGGCGGAACCCCTTTCTGTACCGGATACGGAACACGTCTATTCTGTTCATCACTAGTTTAGTTAGTCTATAGTGCCTTAGACGGAGTTTTATCGTTTTACAATAAAATGGTACTATTGTATTTTATTTGCCACCTACACTAAAAATAACCATTTTAATGTGTGCTTGCGTACCTTACTATGTGTTGTGTATGAAAAAGTATTTTAAACGGCTCAAACTAGTTTATAACTAGTTTGAGCTTGATATTATCTATAACGGCAAAATAAATATAAATTATTGTAATTTAGAGTTCTTATTTCTGAATGTGGATATCGTACATAAACCTCAAATGATTATTTAAAGAAAATTGAAATAAACCTTTTAAAACCCCCCATATATTTGCAACCAGTATACATCTCACACACAACATATAGATTACGAAAGGTAGGGAAATCATATATGGGCAATTGCGTACGCTTCTATAACAAGCTTCCATCTGAAGCAACTGAGCTTCATATTCGTAAATTTAAACAGTGTAAACAACAAACCGTACCAATACAGCGTTTTACACTATAGTTGAGCTTGGCCAGGTGTCGCCCAGTTCCGCACCGACAATAGTACGTAAGAAAATCAATGTTTTGCTTAGCTTTTATATGTAAATGGATATGCGACTTAGATATAAGTCGCATTATATTTAGACTTAGATAGGCAAAATGAATATGTGTTAGACACATACCTAATATGTAAATGTACCTACTGTTTCTTTTTCTCTTCTTCCACAAGTGGACAAAAAATTTAAGTGAATAGAATCAATAATTTCTTATTTGATAATAATCACTACCTATTTATAAATATGTCCTTATTTTGTAAGCCTAAAGAAATAAAGTTATTGACTTTGACATAAATCATAATTGTACTTCCATATTCACTCACATCAATGGGGAAAGATTCTTACGTCTAGCATTCCACCCAATTGCTATCCCCGCAGATCGTCATAAGCACCGATCCGTGTCCCCATAGAATACCTCAATGCCGACAAGACCTGAATCAAATACGTGGGGAATTTCATAAAGGACCTATTATTGAACAGCCCTAGCCTATTCCCCCGAATGGTGCGCTTCGCCGGGGGAAATTGGTAGGTATTGTAGGTTATATTTCGTCTTTTGTCGTCTGGCTGATATTGAAAATCGTGGATTGAGCGCAATAAACCTAGATATCTATGTGACAGGTTTTATGGCATAAAAATCAAAGCGCGTTTTATTCGGGAATAAAAGAGAATAGAGATAAAGGTACCATAAAAGTGGTAGGCTTCACTTTTTCGTTAAGTGTTATAGCCTAAAATCCGGGCTGTCTTTCCAACGTTAGATTGAATTCCATTGGAAACTGCATGAGTTTCCGTTGAAAGTTGTGAATATTGTAGGTAAGTTTTTAGATCAGTTTTTCGATCACAAAGTGCGCCTCCTTGTGCTTGTGATTGAAGTTTAGATACAAAATTACTTATCGTGTTAAACAATTTAATCAACATTGATAGATTTTTCGTGTGAAAAATGGCATATAATCAATCTAAATTTATCACCATGCGATGCAAACTCCCACGCATATTCGGCATGTTTAACACAATCGAGTCACGTAATCGATATCGAACCTTCGTGCCACGACACCCATAAATCAGCCTTACTATCGAGTCCTGACTCGATTCGTCACTCGATTCCAATGTTATTGATTACATGTAATGTGTCTATATGGAGGCGTTCACCTGTCCCTTTGACGAAATGATTGAGTGTTGTTTTTGGTAAATTTTTTGCACACTTAGTTCCAGGAAGTTTGTAAATTTTTTGTCTCAGCTTCTATGTATCTATTGAAACTACGAGTTATATATCCGTTATGGCTATCCGACTTTATTCAGTGGTATAATATTGTGGATAAGTAAGCATCTAGAATTATTTCTAGACGAGAAATTACGTTGAAATACTTTATACTTTGTATCCTAAGAATCTGGTGAGGTAAATAGTACAACAAAGTTCGTCACAAGAGAGAATAATATGAAAGAGTCAATATTCCTTTACATCAATAGATGTAAAGGAATATTGACTCTTTCATATTATAGAAAGTTAAGAAATAAAGTTAAGAAGTAAAGTTATAGAAATTATTAGGGAATAATAATTCCCTTTGCCATTATGCTAACATACATTGGATATGTTAGTGCCAACAACGTTATTATAAGTGGGCCGCTCTACTTTCTGTAACATTCACGTATGCTTGGTTTTAAATAGAGAGAATCCTTCTTGTGAATCATTAAAACTTTTAGGTACCAACTGATATGCCGAAGCGAAGAGTGCAAGTTCTCGATATAGCCATACGAGCCATATCGAGAACTAGGAGGGGGAGAAACGTTCTTATTTTTCCGAGCTTGGTAATGTACAGATGTACCGAACAATATTCCTCTTAAAATCATAAAGTCAATCCTAGAATTTCAGCCGTAGGTAAATACATTCCATATCGATACATTCAATCATTTCAGCCCATACAAAGATAAACATTGCGATAAAGAAACATTCTAGCAATATTCTTGGCAGGCTATAAAAGAAAAATTCCTACAAAATAACATTACCCATAACACAGCCATCAAGACTGTGGCAACAAAACAAAGAACACTTCAATAAAAGAATAGGGACAATTCGAGAACGGGGGTAGTCGGGACCTTCCCAGGACATAATGAATTATTTATACGAATGTCCTTACGATTTAATATCAGCGGGTAGTAAAACCTGTCAGGACCAAGGTTAAGTTGGCCATGTTTTGAATTTAGTACTTTTTTAACACTCAAAGTGCCGGTTCAGTTTTAACTCCCGAGTTTAATATAATGCTGTTGTTGGTTTATGTATGAACTGATTGTACCTACTTGGTACCTTAATATATACTGAAATTCGGATATTTCCTAAAGGCCTGTTAAGATCTACGCGGTATTCGATATCCAAAGCGGCAGCGGTAAATGTCGTTAATATGGCTCTTTCCGCGACATTCCTCCAAGTATTTTAGTAACAGTAGGATTACCGGATACCCACTTGAATTTCGCTGGCGCTCTGGGTAGTAAATACCGTGGAGTTCTAAACAGGTCTTAATCTTCAAATTTCTGACTGTAAAATGCCTAATACCAATATTTTTAAGTGTGTAATCCTGATATGTTCTTGTATCTTTTCAGGTAAGTTCTACTATCTAAGAGCTCGCATAGCGCTGTTGGAAACTTCTTGACTTCACCGCGACTCCAGGTATGTTAAGTACACAAAAATATATTCAGATCATTAAATCCCACGTTCAAAGTTATGGATACTAAAAGCATAATTAAATTAAAATTAGAATAAACTGAGAACTTCACCTAGTATTTTTTTTTTTAATTTTCTGCAGATGTTTGCCAATTGGCATAAGCGTCCTCATTTTAGTTTTTATGTTACGTGCTCAAAAAAAAACGTATTGTAGGTGCTATTTTGCTCTTTCCTAGATGATTCAGTGAGATGATAATACCGGGTTCAGCCCAACTCCACTAGTAGGTACATTAAATCGTTGAAGGAAGCGTTACAAAGTTGTAAATAACTTCAGACTCGAACCGCTAAGTACAGACCTTTTTAATTAACCTAAAGGGTTCTAGCTAATTCCAAATCTTTTTGTGAGGAATTTTCATTTTTCCTCATTTTCCGGAAATGTTTCTACGGCGTTTTAATTAGGTTTTTTATTGGATACTTTTATTATGCAGCGTTCGCAACTTCCGCTTTTAAAAAAGATCTGAATTCATTATAATAACGGAGCGTTTGCTTATCTTATCTCATTTAATCTAAGAACAGAGAGTAATGAACATATTTTCCTGTAAAATAGCTTCTGCACGTAAACAAAACGGTAAAAGTGAAACTCTGCCCATTATAATAATAATAAGCTTTTTATTATTCAATCAAACTTGACTTACAGAATAACATATAATACATGTTATGTTTATCTTATGTTTCTGCTAAAGGACCGTTCAGCGGTTTACTCGGGCAATGCATCTGTCGAGTCCACGGTAGGTCGACGATGGCGATTCGTCCACCATAGGATAAACGGTTTTGTATTTCCTTATTACAGTCTCATATTTACATCAATACTCTTTTCATGTCCCCTCAAGCACCGGTTACGGAATAGAATGGAATTGTCGATGGAATATTCAAGACTGCTCCAGTTTGTGAAAGTTGAATATTGCGGTTGGAAACCTGCCATTTCGGAGCCTAACGAGTTCTACACTAGTGTTTGCCTACGTGCTCTGTTTAGTAAAGCTGGGGTAAACAAAGATTTTTCATCAGAGACTTACTTCCTATACATTTTTTTACCTTTTTTTGTCAAAATTAAAGGTGCATGCATGTATATATTTAGTTTTCGAAATATCAAACAAATGTTTTTATTGTATGAAGACTAATAAACAACAGCTTGAACCTACAACTACTGCGCTATCGTTATTTTAAGCTCGCATTTGTTTAAAGGCGCACTACGTGTCAGTGGAACCTTTTCTAGATTATTCGTTTTCAATGTCTGAAGTCTTGTACTAAAACAATCTCGTCTACTAATAAACAATGTTTGGCATATTATTTTATTCAGTCTAAGATTTTCTTTAAAAAATCTGTTTAAGTAGTCCGAAACTCGTAATTGGGGCATGTTAATAATCCGCCCGTGGGAGCAGGCCTCGTCAAACCCAGATCTGAGATCCCGGCTTTTTCTAGAATTAATATTTTAATAATCTGATCATTTTGGAATTGGAACGATCTTTTGATTTTATTTTTGTCGAGCTAAGAAATGGCTAATGCAAAATGGTTCATTTTAAAATGTGGGTAGTTGCATAAAATCAACGAGGTATTTTATTACGCTACAGTCTTCAGTTTCTGCCGTTCATACCTTCAAATTGCTGTGTGGAATCTTCTACCGCAACAATGTTAGTTATTCATTAACGTTAAATTAATATAATCGAAAATTACATAACGTGATTTGTTTGTAATTTATGACGAATAGTTTTAACAGCAGCAGGAACTTTATAACATTACCTAAATAAATAATGCTGGACAATTCACACAGCATTATCTAAAGCTAAGCAGAGCTTGTGTTATGGGTACTAGATAACTGATATACATAATACAATACATTACATAGATAGATATTGTTTATTATACATAGAAAACGACCAGAACACCCGGAACAAATACTTGCAGATTGTACAAATATTTGTCCCAAGGCGGGAACCTCATCTGTGATTTAGGTGTATGATTACTTACTAGCTGTTACCCCCGGTTTCACCCATGTAAAATTTTAGGACGAATTTTCGTATAAAAATACGAATATTCCCGTAAATGACCCATTGGATTTGATGTTTTATCAAGTCAAAAAGTAGCCTATGTTACTCACCATCCTTTCAACTCTACGCCAAAAATCAGGTCAACTGGTTTCTTATTTAGGGCGCGGCGTGAAGGAAGGACATAGGATAGTTAGGATTAGGAATTTACGACTGTCTAGATCTTCTCTTCATCACATAATTATGATATTTTTCATCCCATTAATCAGTTGTAGTTCCCATGAGATCGAAATAACTTTAAATCGTTTACATAGAACAATTATACAGGATGTTCGGCACAACGTTTCTCATATCAAAACTGGGGATAGGTGGAACCAAGTGTTCAACCAAGCTTTGGAACTTTTTAACCCTGAAAAGCCTCTCGGCATTTTTATTGTAACTCCCTATATGATGTTGTTCAGGGTGTTCTGGGAGTTTTATATGTATAGTAAAAATATCTATAGATGTAGTATAATATATTAAGTAGGTATATTTGTTAGTACCTACCCATAACACAAGCTCTGCTTAGCTTTGGGCTAGATGGTGATGTGTCAGTTGTCCAGCATTTTTTTATTGATGTACTAGATATTTGTTGACTTATTATATCGTACCGTTATACTTCTTTTTATCCCGGAAAAAACATGTAAAAAGCCGCGGGAAGAAACTAGTAATGAATAAATAAATAAAATGGATTCCGTATTTGCAACTTGAACCCTAAAAGGCAATGAGCGTAACGACTGCAGAACAGTCCGTGAATAATAAAATAATCAGATAAACAGAAAACAACACTAATGGCCAATTTTGAGGTTATGGTAACTGCTACTGTTATGGATGTGCAAAGTCGGAATGTTATATACAAAGAAAATTACAATCAAATAATAGAACTTAATTAAAACTAGTAATTACAATTGAAACAATTGAGCTAACTGCAAACTGTTGCAAACAATGTACAGGTAGCTCAACTGATTCATATCAATACCAGTCGCAAGCGTGCCCAAGATGCTGGCTGCATTGCCCCACTAATGTATGGCAATGCTGATGCGCGATGAATATTTATTATATTAATTTGAAGAAAAAGTAGTACCTACAGTTAAATATGCATTCTATAAAATGTGAACTCGCATACACTTTACTACCTAGATACTCACATCCCTTTATAAGTACCAGAAGAAATCAAAACAATGCACTGATAAAAACACGACGGCCGAGCTACGTGAAGCTGACCTATTCCAGAAATCCCCCTTTAGAAGAAAACAGAACTCTAAACTGACGCATGAAAATCATAATCAGCTTGACTAAATTCAGGCATACGAGTACAATTACAAAGTTGAACGTAACGTACGAGTGTCATTAATCGACTGTTAGTTGGCTTCTGCATGGTAAATGACGGTCCCCGAGGGTCTGCCTGACCCGTGACCTGACGTACGCCTGAGGCTAGAATATCAGAGCGATTGACCTGAACACGGTCGCTGCTGTAAACATTAGGGTGAATTTAGGCTGTTTCACAGACCTCTCGACCTTAGAATCTTAACACAGTAGTGTTTAGTGTACGTTTTTATTATGACGCCCCTGCGGGTCTCTCCGCCCGCGCCGCCACACGGCGTCTTGGACCATGAAAGTATTTACATGCACTCGACTTTATTTTGGATGTAGTAAAATATTCTACATTATGTAAAACATTCCTTTATTTACACAATCACATATACATAAATTGCATGATATAGATACATATATTGTATAGGTAGATCAGGTAGATACTCTTTTTACAGTTTAGGTTGTATATTTATAAAATTAGGTATGCGTCGTCGCTTAAACAAAAGATTGATCTAAACGTAATGAAATCAAAACTAACTGATAAACCAGCAAAAAAACTAATGAATCACAATTAATTCGAATAACCAACTTTTTTTAAACCCAGTGTCTTATTTCATTTAGACAAGCCATGGTTACTTGAGTCAAATTTTGATAGCGTAATGAAATAGAACTAATTTGAGTTCCCGACTGCGATACCTACTTATGTATGTTGGTGACTTTTTAAGTAATAAATTCACTATGTAAATTATCTTGTTAGCAAAAACACATATTTTGATTGATCCTCCTGTCACAATTCGATCGATTCCTTTCAATATAAACAATAATAATTCAAAATGGCGGTCAGTCTCAATCCAGAGCTCACTACGGACAGTACTCGAGGAGCTCGCTGATGGTGCAAGAGTTCTCGCAGCATTGAGTCGCTATGCCCTGGCGCTTGCCGCGGCCCATGCCCATAGCCTGATGGGGGGATAGCCAGTAACCTGAGGAACATGTGATAATATAGCTACACGAAACTCACCAGACTTATATTTCATTTGAGTACCCGACTGTTATACCTACTATAATGTTGGTAAACTTGACTTGAATTCTCTATATCTGACTAAGCTGGTACGAAGAGAAAGGGCGGAATTACACAGCGGATCCATTTTTTACAAGACCAGTTTTTAACTGTCGGGTGTATGAACTCGCTCCTACAACATACGCTATCCCGGAAAAAACAGTGTGTTCTTACTGTAATGATAGTGATTGTGAAAGATGAAGCAATACCTGCACCGAACAGTTGGCTCCTCATCCAGGTCCCAGATCTCTTCCCCATCGCACCATCCTCCACGTTTCTGAAGCGACAGTACTTCACGAGAGTCTCAGCCAATACACGACCACAGAAATGTGACTCCTGCGAAGACCCTGGGCTAACCAACGCCAGGAGCACCACCAATAACAAAATTTGAACCTTCATTATTACCTTTTTAAGTTCAAATTTGACTGGAGTATAAAGTACAGTAAAGCTGGAGTGTAGGGGAGGGCTTTGATGTGGTTGTGGTTTCAGTAATGAATGTGCCATTAACGTGTTGAGAGAAGTATTTATACAGAGAAAGTACATTAATATTCATAAACATGTACGTTAGCTTAAATAAATATGATGATATGTTTGCTTATTTTTTGTAAAATTGTACCTTCGTAGAATACCATTTTAAAACAAGATTATGGCTACACAGAAATGTAATTTTTGTCATACTAAAAAACGTATCGTTGCGCTGGTTCATTTTGCGTTGTACGTACCTAATAGTTTTTATTGATTTTGTCCGAGTAAATCCGGGTGCGATCCTAGTTAATAATTCGTAGTCTAGATTTACGTCACAGCTTGGCGATACAGTTCGATGGACATGTCTTGAGGTGGGCTGAGGCCGTCAACTTCTTTGAATAAAACAATCTATTTTTAGAACGATTAAAACAACAACACCTACGTACCTGCGAACCGATTTTGAATAATTGTAGTTTAAGAGTAGGCCACCTCTACCTCTGATCGAAATCGAATCTACAACCTGCGGATTGAAAGTCTTTAATCGACCTCACTGTAGCTTGATGGTTCTCAATGGAATGGAAATGGAAATAAAACATAAAACTACTTAAATTAACAATCGTGTTAAAATATGCCAAAAGTAAAAATGCCTCAAAGAAAATAAATTGTTTTTCCTTTAATAATTACTACGCTTAAAAACGGACTTCACTTTATTTATTAATTTTATAGAATGATAGACAACGCAACATTGATCTTATTAAGTATTTACATCATATTTTTTAAAGTATAAATTGTAGGCCTTACAACTTTCACAAGTCATCTACGTAAGTGCCGAAAAACTAACACTGTTTGAACCATCCTTACCCCATATGATGGATGGATGGATGTTTGTTACTTCGTCACGCCACAACTACTGACGGATCGAGCAGAAATTTCGCATACAGGTAGTTCTAGACCTGTTGTAATAAAACAAAGCTCTAAGAATTAGCAAGCTGAAGTGGCAGTGGACCGTCTATATCTCGCGAAGAACCGATAACCGCGGGAGTAAACGTGTTCTTGAGTGGAGACCACGACTCGGTAAACGTAGTGTAGGACGCCCTCCGGCCAGGCAGGATCGGATTCGTCAAGCTGCAGACAGGGCGCTATGGCGCTCAGTAAGGGAGGCCTATGTCCAGCAGGGGACTAACATAGGCTGATGATGATGATATCTTTTATCCCATAAATCAGTTCCATGGGGTAGAAATAACCTTAAAATGTTTCCATAACTGCAGAAACTAGTGGTTCATAAAGCGTTCATCCAACAGCAACATTGAACGTATATTCTACGTATACACTGTCCTAAGGTGACGTATAACTATGAGGCCGTCACTAGAATCTATATTATTATTAGTATTTTTTTAGGCAGCTCTTAAGCTGATGCGTGTATATCATAGTCCTTGGCAGTGCACTTTAAATGTTTGTCCAGTCTATTTTTAAAAGAGTTTACTGAGGGGGCACTGATCACTGATTCCGGTAACCGGTTCCAAGTTTTCATGACGCGATTGGGCAATATATAGGTACTCTCTTGGTTTGCTGGTACTTGGCCCGCGTTGCAGCTTCAGCTAGTGTCCTCTCAGCCCTGTGTTATTGTTCATAGTGTATAGTGTCTGTGACAAGTCTGGTATACTGTAGTGGTTGCTAAGTATCTTGAAGGTCTCTATCAGGTCTCCGCGCTCTCTACGTTTCTCTAGGGTGCTGGTAGTCTCTCCTCCAAGGTTAGCAGTAGTATATTATATATAAGAACACGAAGGCGTGGATGTTGCAAAAAATGTGGCCAATGATGATGATGATAGATACCACTAAGTTGATTGGGACACGAAATATTATGTCCAAAACGTATAATTGGAGTTAATTATCCTAATTGTATCTGCCCATATTTCGCCAAACTGAAACATCCCACATAAGTTTACCATAGGGCACATCAAAGCTGCGGTCATAATCATAACATTATGTTATTGGTCATATTTCAAGCTAATATATGATAAGTAATGGATATCAATAATGGAAATTACGGTCAATTAGCTAAGGGTACACACGCACTGTAGGATAGTAGTGAAGCGGTTTGGTTGGCTGGTTGCTTCGATGACAGGTTAGGGGGTTTGCCATGATGGTAGTTAGGTGCATAGCTTTCAGTTCAAAATCTGAAAACAGACATTTGACGGAGGTCAGACCGCTAGACGCGACACTTGCATGATGGTCCCGTACATTTTTATATGTGGGTTTTCTATACCAACCATTTTCCATTCAACACATGACACTTTTCGTGGCATGATTGGAAAATAGGTGAGTGGTTGGTTGGTAGTAATCAAGTCGTCTAAATTATAAAAACTAATAAACGGGTAGTACATGTGGAATATTAAATTTTTTTGTGAGGAAAAAAACTGCATTAAGTACTTCTATACTTTTTTATATTCTGGAAAAGGAGATGAGATGTATGCCTTTATATCGATACAAGCTATCTTAGCTTAAGTATATGTCTTGCATTATGTATCGATTGCTACTTGAAAGTGACACAATAAATCAGGATTTAGAACAATGAACATCTTTTCATTTGAGCGCCCCAGCGCGCCGACCACCGAACATTATAATATGGCCAAACTCACCCTTTTGCCAACAACAAGACCCTAACAACCTCCAGTTGGTTGACGATAGTTGAAAAAGTTTTTTGCTATAGTGCTTACCCGCACTTTGGGTATCTTTATGAAATGAAATAAGTTCCCAAAAATTTTCGGTTTCAGCGGGACTCGAACCTGCGCACCACCCTCAGTACGGGTGTGCTCTAACCAACTAAGCCACGAAACCCTAGTCGGTTCAACCGAAAATCTTTGGGACCTCTTACGGACTATAGCGCCGGTGGCTCCACCTACAGGGGTAACATTACAGTTTAACCAAACGTGCTCAACGACCATAGTTACATTTAGTTCGTTTGACGAGAGGTGTTGCCTTTGCTCAATTCTAAAGTTTTTTGCTATAGTGCTTACCCGCACTTTGTGTATCTCTAAGAAATAAAATAAGTTCCCAAAAATCCCGAGTCCCGCCGAAACCGAAAATTTTTGAAAACTTATTTTATTTGATAGTTGAAAAAGACCTAAAAGAAACTCAGCTCGACAAAGAAACCGCACAAAACCGTGCGCAATGGAGAAAAAGGAAAAGGAAGACCGACCCCAAATAAATGGGAAAACGGCCGAGGAATATAATTATGTATACGTGTACGAATATTACAATAAATACTTACAATTTTCATAACATCGGTAAGTTGTTTCCAGGCATATTATACAAGGAAAAAGTAGTTATAGAATAACCGGCTTTGTCACAGGAGGAAAACAAAGCAAAAAAATTGTTTCTTCGTTTTGTACATTTGATACTGAATTGAATTTAACTTTTATATAACATCCAAGTAAATCTTTAAAAACGATAAATAATTTTCAGAATTCCCTGTTTGCTTAAGAGCCTTTACACCTTTTGGCTCAAAAACAGTACTTTTCAAACTCGTTATTTTCATGAACCAGTTATCTTACACTATAAGTTAATTAGTAATAATTTTAGGAAATTTCATTGTCTAAAAAGTTAGTTGAGAAAATATTTGAATTAATATAGTATGTACGCGTTCTATGAAAATAACTTGTTAGAGGTTTTCTTAATTTCCCTGTCAGCATCAGTTTCGAAGCTCAAAATTTTATGAAAATACTGACATATCTAATAAAAAAAAAATGATAACCAATAGATAAAATCCTTGGGAAAAAAGTTAGTTGAAAAAATATTCGGTTTTGGTATCGTACTATGAGAAATTAATTTACAAAAAATGTGAAATTTTACGAATTTCAAATGACTTTTTCACCGATATTACTTATTTAATTTACTTTAATAATAGCTTACTAATAAAGTTGAGAATCGTCTTTAAAATCATGCATTTAAAATTTTAAATATTTTGTTGTTATTAATTTTCTGTGAATATTTTAAAACTACTATAAAACGCTGCGCGCAAATCCATTCAAATCAGTCCGCCGCGAGGCTTTCTAGAGTGTGGTCATGTCGCTCGGCGCTCTGACTGACCTGTGTTGACCTTTGTCGTGCGTATAAGGCGAGCGGACATTTATAGCGCCCTCGAAACATTTTGGTACTTTGGTAAGTAATTTTTTTTATTATTATATTTGATTGCAAACATAATTGTAGAATGTATTAATATAGACAAAAATCATATTTCAGACATAATGGGAAATAAAATTAAGTTATTTTTTGCGAAGAAACGAAAGCGCAAAAATTAGCAAACATGGAAAATGCAAGAGCTAAAAGGTTAGTATATACAGGGCGTCCCACGGATATGCCACATGGAGGAAAAGTAACTTGAATATTGTAGATGGAACATTTTACTGAAAGAAGACATAACTTATTTGAATTTAAAAAACAATTTAAACTGCATTTTTAGATATTTAAATAATTACATGGTTGAACCTGGAATCGAACCTGTTACACGAGAAAAATAATCATACCGATCGAAAGGCTTCAATTTAATTTACCAAAAACCCTACATATTTTTGTTGATTGGAGGCTACGAATACAATAATAAGTCAGGAAGTCTAATTCAGAACAAATTCCACACAAAAAGTGGGCCGTGCTTCAAATCAAAAGAATGTAGGTATGATTCGAAATAGGAATCACTTCAGATTGGTTCGCGCGCCTGCTGCAATGGCTGCTATGACAGCTGAGTAATAGCGGCGTGGACGTTGTTATGCAATAAGAGGACCGGACCAAGTCAATAACAAAATAATATTTTGGTAAAATGTTTATCACTCTACAGGGTGATTTTTTTTTCAAAATGAAAATGCAAAATGAGGTCAGACAACTTTTTACTTCATTTGGAAGGATTTTTCCTTGATGAAATATTGAATCGATAAAATTTAGATATTTTTCAATAAAATTGAAATTTATTATGCTTATTTGGTATTTTTAGTTTACCTGCCCATACGATTCGGAAAAATAAGTGGGTAGCTAACAAGTGGACTAAAAACATTAAATTAATCATATTTTGCGGGACAAAGAGTTCACTGAATTGTTATCCAAAAATATATTTATTTATTAACAGACGAGCAGCCAGTGGCTGATGTGTCTATTATCAGCAGTGATCGGAAATTCGGGCGCTTATTTACCTAAAGTTGGTGTAAGACACAACATGGAGCAGTTAAAACCATCTTTCTCGGGAATACTTTCCCGTAAATTCCCGGGATTTCAGAACATTCTAAAATAATGATTTTTTCACCGGAACCTTATTTAAAGACGAAATATAAGACACTTTTATTCTGACGCGAAATTCGATTTTTGTAAAAAAACGCGTTCAAAAAAGGTGTCTTATAATTCGTCTATAAATAAGATTTCAGTGAAAATACATTCTAGAAAATTCCAAAATTCCCATTTGGAATAAAACAAGTTTGGGTTCATCTCACAAAACAGACAATTATATACCCATATTTTTTTTTATAATATTTGTTTCTATTATTCTTACGCAATTATCAAACAAATTATAAATGCGTATGAATAAGTGTTTTAAATTTCGTGTAGAAAAAGGATTTTGGCATAAAATCATAAATATAATTAAAAATGTTTTTTTTTTCAGAAATATTGACTTTAGTGAAAAACACGTCAGAATAAAAGTGTCTTATATTTCGTCTAGAAATAAAATTCCGGTGAAAAATCATTATTTTAGAATATTCTGAAATCCCAGGAATTTACGGGAAAGTATTCCCGAGAAAGATGGTTTTAACTGCTCCATGTTGTGTCTTACACCAACTTTAGGTAAATAAGCGCCCGAATTTCCGATCACTGATTATCAGACAGTGTCGAATTTAGTTATTGCGTAATTTTTTTAGTTTGTCAATTTTGTCTCGTAACCAGTTGTCGAGTTTATTCTTGAAGGCGTATATTGATGTGTGATATAGGGTGTTTTATTTTTTCAGGGCCACTGAGAGGAAGTCTGAAACCGTGAGAGTTATCAAAAAGCCATGTTAATAGTTACGTGTTTGAATTTGAAAATAATAAGTTCTTCGTTAAAAAAGACAAAACTTTTTTATATTTTTGGAAAAGTAAGCATTTGTAAAAAAAAAAAAAAAAACTTTTTTGGCTTCTAAGTTGATAATAAATAAATAAATTTACGACGCCTATGTGCCTTAATGGTTGGAACACCTTCAAAATTGATTTTTTCTAATGGGGTTATTTAAAGAATCATCTGTACAAAAACAGATTTATCACACTGTGGACAATCAATATCATTTTGAACATTTATTAAAATAAATTCAAGGTTATTGCGCTTATTTTGTTTTCCATCGCCCAGTTTTTCTACAAAAATTACAGAAAGTATTTAAAATCTAACGTCCGTGCGTAGATGCGTAGAATCCGACTGTCAGTGCTACCACTGACAGTCGAAAGACGGACGTTAGATTCTATCTACATAACCCTGCAAAATGTACTACATATATCTGACCAAACTAAAATCACTACTTTCAGCTTTTTTGAAGAGGGTATGCAAGAAAATTTTATGTCAAAAAGCTCATAACGATAAAAAAATATGACAAAAGAAGATAGATTTCTTTGCGTATAGTCTGAACGTTTGTACTTTCAACTATACGACAAACAACCTTTTCTCGAATTTGTAGTCTAATTTATAAATTTTCAAATTTGAAGGTTTCATATTGTAAAAAAAAACTCACCCTGTATAGTAAAAAAAGCATTTGACCATATAATTGTTTCGTTATTGACTTGGTCCGGTCCATTTATTGCATAACATCGTCCACGCCGCTATGAATCAGTTGTCATAGCTGCCATTGCAGCAGGCGCGCGAACCAATTGAAGTGATTCCTATTTGAATTATCCATAGTTTTGAAAAACCCCAACCCAGAGTACTATAAATAAATAAAAACCTTAGAACCATAGTTTTGATTTGAAGCAGCGCCCACTTTTTGGTTGGAATTTGTTCTGAATTAGACTTCCTGACTTATTATTTATTCGTAGAATAAAACATTTAAAATGTTGTAAAATAAACTCGACTTTATCCGTACCAAGTGTTTTATTTGTACCTACTCGTAACAGGCTGAAGGTTTATTAGTCACTTCTTTACTTTAGTCTACATAGCGAAGCGACAGAAATCAAAAGTACCACTTTATTTCCGAGTCAGTGTTTTATTTTAAGAATTTGACCTTTTCTAAGTGTACATTTTTGTATTTATGGAAATAAACAATTTTTTATTTTGATTTTATTTTGACACGTAAATATGTCATCTGTCTAAGTTCAAATTTAAATTAAATAATTGCTATATCAATTTCACTCGAATGGATCAAAGTGCTAAGCTTGACTATACCACAATAGAACGCGCCAGCGCTACTCACACAGTCACGCTCGCTTCTGTGTGGGTTTGAATTACCTAAACTTGACATCGCGCGCTAGGCGTGAACGCTCTTAAATATGCTGCGCCAGTTACGAGGCAGAGATTTCCTTAGGAAATTGGATCCGAGCTCCGTAATACCGCGGCGTGGCCGTAAACCACATGTATGTGCTGCCTGTGCTGCCACGGCCTTAAAGCCTTTTAAATATCATGTTTTAAACGAGGCATTATTGTGTTACCTAACGGCAAGCGTCGGGCTGTAGCGATACCTTGCAGCTTCTAAAGAAGGTTTCATTTTTTGATAATAAATGGTGCATTGAAATAGTCCTTGTGTAAATCTCGAGTTTTGTTCGAGAGGAGTAGACGAGAGGGTAGATAAATAAGAGTTGTTAATTCAAGAAGTCTTGCTTAACTATATAGATCATTTATGAGTAGTTGTAAAGCTACTACTCAGAATAAACTCAGTTTAATTGTAACCTTGAGTTAATCGTTTGTATTCAAGGTCCAAAAGAGAATAACGGGCGCAGCTTCAATTTTGGTATGTAGGGATGGATGGAAACATTCTTGCTTCGGATGCCTTTGGAGTTCTATAGTTCTTTATTTAGAAAAAAAAAATTATATGTCAAGTGGTTTAATCTGTGTTAAACAATTCTTTAAATTGTAACACAGTATAAGGACACTGGAAAATATATCTTTAAGTTATATAACACATTTATTTAATATACTAGGCCACGCTCTAGATATCAATGCGAAAGTATGGATAGATGGATAAATGTTTGTTACTTCTTCATACCAAAAGTACTAAACGGATCGGCCTGTAATTTCCATTGATATAGGTCTAGACCTGGAGTAAAGCATACGCTACTTTATATCCTATAACAGTTCCCATGGGAAAGAAGTAACTTCTAAACCTTTCGATAGAAACAACGCGCGCGGAGCCGTTGGCAGAGGTTATTAATAATATCTAAGAATTTATCAATAATGTCTTAGAACTGGAGACGCAGCCCTGCCGCAATATAATCCCCCTCTTAGATAAGGCTTTCTATAAAAGAATATTTAAAACACTGTAGCAGCGCGGACAAACAGTTTGCGGAGATGATTAAGCGGGCGCCTTTGAAATTGATTCCTCGTTTTATTTTCTGTTTACTTTAGAGAAACATTGGATATTTTTAAAAGGTCTGGAGAAATATAATGAGGTAGCTCGGTATATACTTAAACAGGGTGAAATTTAAACCGCTGTTTAAATGGACTCGTAGAGTCTGGGACAAATGTTGGGAAACCATAGTTTAACTTTACTTGATTTGAAGAGGTCTTTGAAATATAGCACTTTTGTAATCACATTAATATTACATGTGAATGTGCAAGTTTGGGTGGATGGATGTTTGTTACTGCTTCAAGTCAAAACCACTGAACGGATCGGGCTGAAATTTACGTAGATTTCGCTCTAAGCCTGGAATCAAATATAACTTTGTATCCCATTAGAACAGTTCCGTTTCCAACGCATGCGAAACCGCAGGCAGAAACAAGTTGTCCATATTCAAGTCCATAAAGACCTTTGTGTTTGTTGTTTTTTGTTCTGTGTGTTTTTTATGAAAAGAGTTTTGAGAAGCCGTTCGCTGGCTATTTTTGCGTAAAAAAACCTTTTGCCTTTGAAAAACAAACACGCGTCTTATTATTTACATTTGTGAGTCGATCATATATCACGAAAAACAAGCTAACAATAATACTATATCTATTAAGATAACATAAGATTGTGGTAACCAATAAAGTAGTACACTTGCTGAAGGTGCAAGCCACTTATCTGCGTTGATACTATTGTGTTATGAAATGATGTTTCGAGTAGGTAAAGCGTTTCTATGGTAAACATAATCACCAAAAGCTCCAGTTCCGCATCCGGAGCGAGGTATATAATTCGACTGGATAAGTATGCACCTATAATACTTGTATGAAAGCTTGTATGGGTCTGAAAGGCAGTATACTGGCGCTCGTCCAAATCTCTAATGCATATTGCCTGTGTAAAGTTCGGACCGCAATTGTTTGTGCTCAAGCCTAAATATGAATACCGAAATTTATGAGAGAGGTTGCTAATGCAAATTGTTTGTTAAATACTCGAATATATATTTATGTTACACTAGATTCTGATCGTTTCGCGCCGTGATAACGCATCTGTGGAACGCCTTGTCGTTCAAGGAAAAGTTGAGGGCACAAGAGCACGCGACAGCCCACCAATGCGATCTGAACGGTCCCCTCACGAATGTACCAGGAAAGCAGCAGTGCGAGAGGATGGCGCCGGGTTGTGAGGCTTGACAACACGCCTGCTATGAAAACTTTTAAAGGTTATTTATTTCACTCATATATGGGCTTAAAATTTGCCGCTGTTGGATTCCATATTTAGAGCTTCATCAATTAAAATTTCAGCTCGCTCCGTTCAGTAATAGGGCATGAAAAGATAGCAAACATCTAAACATCCATCCATTTTTTCGCATTTATAATAAAAGTGTGATGAGATGTGATAGTCCTCTCTCTCTCTCTACCTACCGAAAAGGTCAAGAGCAACTTCTTAACCTTTTCGCGGCACATCTGAAAACTCCGACTAGTCTTTCCTAATTATATTGAGTCAACATTTATTCAGAAGAACCGAAAGGGGCATAATTCAATTTTGCGCCGACCGTTTTATCTTAAGTTGAAACAAGTTTACCTCACTCAAGATACAGGGAAATGCTACAAAGCGTTTCATAATTTGAGTGGCGTAATAGTGGATTACAGCTTCAAGCTGGTTGTGTACGACAAAGATATTGTGGAGTTATAAGAATAGAAAGGCAAGCTGTTCCTGGTTTGTGGATATTAGGTGTATTTGAGTCTTTTCGTAGAGCTCTTTTTTTAGGCGACTTTGCCAACAGATTTCTCTGCAACCTAATCTCCGTATTTAGACGTAGCTTGTTATAATGCTACTCTCAAGCCACGATTTTTGACAGATTTGCGTTGAAAACTGTCATTTAATTGACATTCAAGAAGCTGAAGTTAGATGGCGTTTAACTTAGTTACATTCTATTTCTATACCACGGATTTATTTTTGTTTGGTTTATACACGACTATGAAGTTCCCTTATTGTTGACAGGTGAATGAATGAAGACTGAAAGACAGAAAAAGTATTTTTTATAGACACGGTTTCTTTTGACAGATGCAAATCTGTCGACTGGAACAATATGAAAGTTTCGATTTTTATTGAGCCAACCATTATGTAACAAAAAGTATTCTTTATACGATTTTCCATGAAAAAGAATAGAAAGTAGTATAATAATTATAGATATAGATATATATATACATATAGATTTATTTCTTCAATCAGACCTGCATATTTTAAAAACCACAGTAACTCAATCTGTCTGGTTTTTCTTTTTATTGCGAAAAATTGTCTGTAATGCCGCGGCAGAAGCAAGTGGCAAAGAAAACAAAATAAAAAATACTATGGTATAGGTACTATTGAATATTCTGATTCCAAAAAGTTATTTAGACGCCTGAGTCTGTGAAAGTCTGAAATAATAGAAAATGATGATCATCGTCAGCTTATCATCATCAGCCTATAAATTATGATCAACAACAACAAAATTGATTACAACTTCTTCATAAACAAGTCGATTGTCGTAAAAAGTCAATTCGGTAAAGCAAGGAAATGACTATTGTCAGTCGAACTGTCAAAAACTAAAAAAGTTTCATGGAATAACTATAAATCAAATACGGATATAGTACACATAGTATTAAAATTATGCGCAAATGTCTGTACATAACCGTTCTTCATCAAAAAGGCTGTTGAGAGAAATAGATACAGTTTTAGAAACACTTCAGGCAACCAAAATTCGACTCCTCCGCCCTATACATTTGCCCCAACACTATATTGATCCAAATTCGATTAGCTCTTGATTGTATGCATTAATATCTGGCGGGCGTTAAGTGGATAAGGAGAGGGAATCGGAACCGTCAGCTGATGAGAAACCATTGTTGGCTGATAGAATATACAGGGTGCTCCAAATCTAGAGAACCAAACGAAGTGGAGTGTACAGGATTTCAATGTGCATTGAAATGATGGTCTGCGATGTTTTCAGTTAAAATAATAATATGATTTTGCCCATGATTAAACCATTTTCAAAATATCATGATAGAATGGTCTTAAAGGTGGCATAGTGGCCATTTTTCAGGATGAAATATTTTAGTGAGCGCGAACCTATTTTCAAAATACAAATGCCAATGGGGGCGCAATCAATGCAGATTAGAACCCCCATCATCCGACTTTGTTCGATACTTCATGAATGGAACATCCTGTAGATACATATTATACGTTTATATTCACATAGGATGACTCAAACCAATACCACTAGAGCAGTCCATACAGATGCGGGAATGCCTATTGTGACATTTAAAAATATGAACGCACAAAGGTTGTAGTGCCAAAGAAATGACATCACATCATGTGATCTTAATGTCATAGTTTTAAAACTTAACGCCATAGTTTTAAAAAGGGGTGTGTGTTTATTGCAACAATATAAAATGAGAAAACATTAAAATTTTAAATCCGGCAAGTGGTGGCTGGGGCAGCCGAGTATACCCGATTCAGCGTAATCTACCCGAGCGTAACGCTACATTTTCGTTTACTTTGAAAAGAAGGAAACAATCTTAAAACCGTATTTTGTTGTTAATTCACAAAAAAAAATGTTTGATTCTCGCTATGGACCAAAAACCTATAAGGTATATCCCAGAATCATGAAAATGTTTATGATATGTTTATGATGAGGTAGATTTCTTTGCTTACGAGTACAAGTTTGTACGGAACCCTTGATGCGCGAGTCCAACTTGCACTTGACGTTTTATTTCACATCTCCACTTATCTTGTAAAGCTGTTTTAGTTTACATCCAGCAAGGTTACGAATGAACGCTTGAAGAAACCCGACTTATACAAATGCTCCGTCTTCTCCTCTTCACAGAGATTACTTGTCCCGTTCCGCTCGTAAACTCTTCCTTGTTACTTTACAACAATGCATTTTACGAGACGAGTTGAATACAAATGCACTCAAAGTGATACGGAACGCACGCTTTGAATATACGAAGAGAATCCAATTCGAATTTCATTGGAGTGGATTTCTTCGGATTTTCGTTACAAAATAGGTAAATACAGGAATGTAACACAGTATGTTGTGGTATATTAGATCCATACTAGTATTATAAATTCGAAAGTAACTCTGTCTGTCTGTTTGTTACCTTTGCACGCCATTTACGGAGGTAAATAGTATCCCGGGGACGGACATAGGCTACCTGAAAAGCGCGTGCAATGCCGCGGGCAACAACTAGTACTTTATAAACAAAGAAAATGACAATCGAATAATAGAAACAAATTAGAACTAGTATTTACAATTAAAGCAATTGAGCTAACTGTAGACTGTCGCAAACAATTTACAGGTAGCTCAACTGATCCACATCAATGCCGGCCGGAAGCGTCCCCAAGACGCTGGCTGCATTGCGTTTGTATGAATTTAGTGAATTGACCGTAGACATTTTTTTTGTTCTACTAATTGCCGCGGGACTTCTCCCGTTAAAAACACTCAAGAATTTCAATAAGGTTTATGCATAGTTTTTTTCGATCGATTATCTTAGTACATTACCGAAAAAATATAACACATTTTTTATTTTAAGGAAATAACTAAAAATATAACTGCACTCAGTTTCGGATCGTTAATTTTTCCTTTTAAATATATAGGTATGCAGATATATTTCTATATCAATAGAGAATATAAATAAAAATAATCAGCTTTTTTGAAGTCACATGTATTAAAACCCCATTATTGCTGGAACAGGTGTTGTGAACACGACTATAAATAAAATAAATCAAAAATCTAACCATCGCCATTGATAGCTTTAAACAGTCAGATACTCAGAAGATTCCAAAGTTTACTAGAATCACGCAACGAACGGTTCAAATCGACGATAAAACAAAATTATCCCTCCTCCGAGTATTCTCGTATATCCAACATATAACAGCACACCGCGTCAAACTCTTAGCCGACACTTGGGCAACTTGCGGAGGATTCCCGAAGAACTTGGAACTCGATAATTGTATTTATATCCACACGCGAGGATGTGCGGAGAGATCGGACTAACTTGGAATTACGGATGCTAGGGGGAAAGAAGCTAGATCAAAACATTATTTTTAATATTTCGTGATTGACTATCATAAGATATTTGGTCTTTCAGATTTACAATCAGAACAAATTAAAATTAAACTATTCTTGGATCCTCAAAATGATTGGCGACAGTTGGAATCAGGCTTGCCTGGGAGTTGGAAAATGAGCGAGACTATTGCACAGTATACAGTTTTTTTTAAATAAACTCCGATGTCCAAGCTATTCAGAAGGCTTGCTAAAATACCCGCGGGTCTTTACATTGAAATAATTCATGTGTAAATTTATTTATTTATTTATTCAAGCTTAATAATTAACTTACAGACTACTTGGTCCAAAACGTTAACTATCTATGATACAATACAACAAAACTTCAGGATAGAAAACTAGTGAAAACTTAAATAGGATCTTAACTGATTATAAATTGAACTTAAGCACTTAAATATTTATCGGAGTAACAATATAATTATTGTAATAAGTACCTTTATAACCCAACGTTTCAACTGTGTTAAAACAATCGTGATCACGGCATGGCCGATGTTCTCGGAGTTATCGCCGATAATTAATGGCAGTTTACAATGTATGTAATAATAACATTAATTACCAAGCGGATTACATAATTTCATTGTAATTGAGCACTTTAATGCAATAGATACATTATTTGTTTTGATGTGACTCTACCCACACTTGCGTGTTTTTTCGTATAAGTTTTGTAATGATCAATGATCGAAAATCATCTGCCATGAACAGACAGCGAGCCCTGTTGTATTAACCATCTAGTTTTTCAACAAAGATTTCAAAATCAAGGTAGGAAGGTACACACAGGTTCACCTTCGTGGATTGAATGGGACTAAAATTACTTATTTATAATAAGTCGAAATCTACGTATAGAAAAGAGAGTTCGACGTAAAAACATTAAAATAATACAGTAGAATTGAGTTCTTATATTTATTTTCAAGATTGTTGAAAATATATGAAAATTAATAATGGTTTATTCAACATCATGGGCTAAAACCGAACCAGCCGTTCTTATGTCCGTAGTGCTTCATTCGGTATAGGATTCATTAAGAAAGTTGCGAGGCGTCGCGTCGCAGACGGTTTTAATTAGTGGAATGGAACTTATGGAACTCTACAATCGTAGGATCTTATATCTCTGCTTCAACTTTTACCTGGTTTTAATAAACAACGTAAATCATCCTGCTTTAGGCGTGTGTCCTACGTAACCGAATTTGCTGCTATTTAAGTTGAGATAATATATAAAGTACAGTAGAACTCCAATTATCCGAACTCCGACTATCCGAATCGCCGATTATCCGAATCACGCAAAACACGCAAAACAGCTTACATTGACGGAGATGTTTAAAAAAACAATGATTTTTATTTCTAAACTTGTACATAAGTACATTTTATTTATATTTAAAACATGTGAAAATTTCATGTTTCTTTCATTTAATTCAATAAAAAAATTGTGCAATATCAAAACGTAGCTTTTATTCTCTCCAATGGCAATTTTTTTTTTAAAAATCCGATTATCCGAATATTTGATTATCCGAATGGTCCCGGTCCCCATTAATTCGCATAATTGGAGTTCTACTGTACATTAATTATCCAGTACTCATAACAGCCCTGTAATAGTAAATACAGCTTTAGTACCTATCAGTATAATCCAGATAGTGTTTTATTTGGTTATTAGTTTCAGAATCTTCCTTTTTTGGCTTAGTTTTCCGATAATTTGACCACTTGAATAAGTTTTTGTTATTTAATCAAACCTAATCCACTATACTTAATAATGTTCATATTAGAAATAAATATAGGCATAAAACTAATCGCAATTCCGCCTTGTCCCCAAATCCGTGACATCATCCCGGGATCCGCTCCATCCTCGACAGACACTCACTCATAAACCAGTCACAGCGCGAGGCAGACCAGCTGGGTCATTGCATGAGTTTACTAAACTATACAAACTATCTAGCGTGAGCTTAACAAAGCGAGTACACAATTTTGAATAAATATTAAAGGAAGACGAATGAATGTAAGAAAAACATCAATTATTTAAAAAAATCGATGCAAATGCCACGAAGTTTTTGATGAAAGTTTGTGAAAAAGTATTTCTGTAAAACCGACCGAAAGTAAAACCGACTTGGTCATCCCTTAATTTTACACTGTTTTCAAGTTTTTCGGGACAAATACTAATCCCTCGGGAATACATTTTGGGACTACCTCGGGATAATTTTCATTCTATAATTCTATTTACTATAGTAAAAGAATTTTCAAAATCGGTCCATAATTGGCGGAAAAATCGACGCTAATACATAAAAACATACAGCCGAGCATAAAATTCTCTCCTTTTTCGAAGTCGGCTGAAAATACATTAAGACGGCGCGATTTTCTTAGGCCATCTTTCTTTCGAGCGAGACAAAACAACACAAACTGTCTATAACCTAGTAAAGTATTATTATATCTATGCTATAAACGTCTGTGCAAAGACGGTATAAACAAAGATTTTATGCACCTATGCAAAAATTTACGACGCAGCGGGACTTGAACCCCCGTCCTTTAACTCTTACCGGAAAGTGTTGCTCCCGTTACCGGAAAGTGTTGCCAGTGTCACCTCGACCACCTGACTAACCGAAAATCTACGAATAGCTGTCATCAAAACACTAAGTTATATCAATCGCAATGTGTGACGTTCATTAAAACCTAATATAACCTAAAATGATATAGGACATAATGAGTTGTGAAGTTAACCAGCCGTTCTGGCTGCCCTCGGCTGAGCAATGATTTGGTTTATGTCCCTTGTTTGCGGAATACAGACAGATTCCGGGACCAATCCGCCTTGAATTGGGCTGATCCATGTCGCTTTTACTGTTGTTTTGTCAATGAACACTTACTAAACCTTTACTTAAACATTAGTTTAGTGTTTCTCTCTCCCTTCACTTAAGACGTTTTGGTAAGTATTCGTAAGGAAACGTTTATCTACAACTAGTTTCTTCAATTAATTTTTATTTATTGAAGAGATATTTAGAAGTGGAAAGCTATGAGACCAAAGTTTATGACAGACTAAATTTAGAATTTAAAAAATGACATATTTTTGGAATGCAACCTATTTAGTTAGAGAAATCATTGAATACGCAGGTGGTCGCTCAAACATTTTTATTAGCTATAAAAGACTTTAAAAGCACCGTCATAAGGTATAAAATATGTTTAAAAGTAAGTTCACAGATTATTTTCTCAAAAAAGGCTGTCATTTACATGAGAATAGCTATTTCGCTTAGTGAAAACAATTTATATCAAATATCAATAACGTTTATTTCTTTAGGCTTACCAAATAAGCACTTAGACAAATCAATTTTTGAAATATAAACTCAAGATCTCAATCGGCACTCATCCGTCGATATGAAAATATCATGCTCACTTCATATTCAGATTGACTTTCAAATACAAACAGATGCTTTTATGCTCTGATCTATTCATCACAAACTGACAAAGAAAACTTGCTTCTGCAAAATCAATCTAACACTTCACTGTAGAAGATTGCAAATCGTCTACCTCTGACCCAGTGCTCAGTTCAATATTGTCTTTACCGATGTAGTAATCCACGTGTATGTAGGTACTATAGAATACACCCCCACTTGTTGAGCTCTCGGACAATACCGCAGGGACGTGACGTAACCTACGATCTAGGACTTTGTAACTGTTGCTTGAATTTCATACTTTAGCGCGTGCATTTCACGTCACCTTGATCGGAATTTGAAAATAGCCGAAATGCGGTTGAGCGTTTCCTAAACTCTTCAGCTATTTTCGAAACTGCGGGTACTATTACTTGTAAAAGGATGTTACTATGATTTATAGTGTTAGGTTTTTAGTTTTAATAACTATGATATTTTCAAAATCAGTTGCATTAATAAAAATAATATACTGATATGCTTTTATTTCAGACACAAGATCCATTTACAATTAGAGGTCATCAATATCACAATACAAAATAAAAACGAAAAAAAAGTTTTTTTCGAGATTAATAGGTACTCTTTTATGTCATGCGGAACTCCGCCCGCGACAAAAGAGCCCTAAGACAGGTTTGACAGGTCTTATCACGATTAAATAACTCCGATGATAAATTTCAGCGTTAAATTTGATTTTCCGTGTTCAGACTACTTTGAGCCGAGGCGAGTGGGACGAACGCGGAATACCTCAAGTTTAGGTACAACCAAGTGTAGTTCTTAAACAGGGTAGTGTTAAACCCTGACATTTGAAGGCGCCCACGCTACCTCAGAACTATAAGAAAGCTAAAGGTCAGTACTAATGAATATTTTCTCGGAAAGCGTTCTCCGGAGTATTCCGATCCAATCTCTTGTAATTTCTTCGATCTCTACCTCAAAAGACAATGAATAATTTAATTTTTAGGATGAATTTTTCCTTAGCTGTTTGGGAATTCTGGGAATTATTGAGTTGTAGGTACCAAGTAAAGTGTTTTGTGATTATCTTGAACATCATCATTATCCTTTACGGATACAATACAATACAAAATTCTTTATTTTATTTTTCACAAAATAAAGCAAAAGAAACAGACACAAACATTAAACATACAATAGTTCAATGGGCGGCCCTATCGCTTAGCAGCGATTGCTTCCAGGCAACCTTTGGATGGAAAGAAATTTGAAAATTTTAAGAAAGGCAGGAGTGTTCAACATAATACATAATAATAATTATTAAATATTCATAAGCAAGTAGAAACATAAAGTTATCATAAAAATACTTTATAAAATAGATAATATACACGGAATAAATAAATACCAAGAACAAAGAAAAAACATAATTTAGTACCAAGATTGAACTCTGATGTAAGCGGGTTAACTACAAACCTTATTTGTATTGGAATAATTTATTTGTGTGAGTGATCGGAGGGACTCGGTCCGCGCGCGTCTAGAACAGCTCTCACCCTGAAGAAGTTCCTCGTTAAGGGATTAAACGTTGGTGTTCTTACAACACAAATAAGGTTCGTAGTTAACCCGCTTACATTCGTAATGAATTCATCAAACTACGAAAGTTTTTATGAGTAATTTCATTATGATTCTTTCATGTAGGTACACACAATATTGAATAAATAATAATAATAATATAAATAAAGCTGGACAACCAACACAGCATCATCTAGCCCCTAAGATAGATATTTTATTGTGCTTAGAAAATACTCAGAGCACCTGGAACAAATGTTTGCAGATCATACAAACATTTGTCCAAAGGCGGCAAACGCACCCGCAACCTCCTGCGTCGAAGACGGATCTACGCTCGCCGCGCCATATCAGTAGTCAAGTACATGACATGACTATGCTAAACAAGAATGGCACAAAGGCGAAATTTTCACTGAATAACAGTTTTCTTCCAGCTAACCTTGCTAACGAGTTTTAGTAGAGGTGTCCAGAAAGAAATAACTATTTACTCACACTAGTGTTGCCCCTCTATGCGATCTCTTCTTCGATAAGTAGAGTTTTTTTTTCGTAGCCCGAGCTCATCACAATAACAGTCACAAAAAAATTGAAACGAAAAAGGCAGTAAGTAAGTAATTCATGATTGTTTAGACCCGAACAGGTCGATTATACCCAACCTCATGATTTAACTAATTCAGAGCATCGTATTTCTATTAATAATACAAGTTTCGGCAAACATAACAAACTTCCCACAAACGTCAATAGGTACTACGCATACATACGCAATCTTACCACTTCCGAATCACTGGCCAATTTGCACAAACACACCACTGTATAACCGACCTTGTACACTTATCCACAAGGTCGAAATCACCAGCTTCGGTGTGCCCTTTGATGAATACAGTCGTCGCCACAAAGGTTGTGTGGCCAGATGTTGGCTATTCAAAGTTGTTTGTGCGAGCTTGTACAGTTCTGTGGTTAAATGTGAATGTAGCAAAAGGCAGTTGGGTATTTAGTCGGAGACGGTACCCGTATGATGATAAGTTTGTGGAGCCAATGAAGCAAATTAGGTCTAAAATACATAGTCGTGCTTGTACTCTGCCCTTTAGCTCGAAGCTCGTCAAGTTTATACAGGGTTATTGGTAAATTAGTGACAATACGTGAACTGCAGGTCCTGCCCATCATCACAAACAAGAATTGGGTGGTGCAGATTCCAAACCACACGGCAAAAGTATATCTACAATTAGTTAAAAGTAGAACAGCTTCACCATGTTACCTAACACTAGCCAAATTCGATGTAGAATATTTGTAAACAAAAAGCCCACACTCATTCATTCTGTTGCCGCGTTTTTTTATAAGCTATTTACATTGTCGATATGGGATCCTTCTTCTAATAGATATTGGTTACAATTATATATGATACTCGACGCCAAGCATATGAGTTATAGTTATTTGTGTCGTGGTTTGTTTACTAACATTCTACATCAGGTTTCGCTAGTGTATAGTAAACAAGTTCTAAAAGATTCCAAGAGGACTTTTACAGGAAGTTTAAATTTAGAGCTGAACTTTACGTCGTTAGCCAGAGTTTAAGAAACTTTTGGAAAACTTGTGGTCAGCCTACGGAATACTTTGCTTTTTGGAAATCCATTACGAAGCTCGTGGTTTAAGTTTCAATAATCAATTTGAGATCACTCTTGAAAGTAAAAAGAAAGAAAGAAATTTATTTATTGGCACACAAAGGCAAACACTTTATACACGTATTTATGAATTATACTTAAATCTATAAACAAGCCCAGTGAACCAATAGGCCCTACCTCAGCTTAATGTTGCTCTACCAAAGGTTGAGCAACACTGGTTTTCTGGCAGGACTATCAGTGCGTGTGGACACGGACAACAGACGAAAAAGATTCTAAAAACTATAATTAAATTAAAACTATAGATAGGTACAGTGAAAATTATACCTAGCTGTTCAAAGTATTGGGAAAGATTTTGCTGTACGTGTTTCTTTTTTAATGGTGGTTTTTACTTTTGCTGTTGAATAAAGAAGATTGCTCTGTTTTACCAATTGAAATACATAGCTAAAGTTTGCCTTTCTGCACTTATTTCTTATCTGTGAAAGTAAATAAAGATCAATGCTTAGTTTCATTCAAACTGGTAGATGAAGCATCGTCACTTACCATCAGAAGAGATTGTGGACCCTCCCTCTGGACTACAACATGGGATTTTTAAAAGGGGTCTTCTAAGGCAACGCGCGTGTGATGTCCCTGGTGTTACAGGCGTCCATAGGCTGCGGTAACCGCTTCCCATCAGGTGGGCCGCAAGCCTGTTTGCCACCTCGGTGGTATAAAAAAAAACTCGCGCACGAAGGGTTCCGTACCATTTATCTATAAAAACGGCAAAAAAATCACGTTTGTTGTATGGGAGCCCCCTTAAATATTTGTTTTATTCTGTTTTTTAATTCTTGTTATAGCGGCAACAGAAATACATCATCTGTGAAACTTTCATTCTGTTTTTTAGTATTTGTTGTTAAAGGGGCAACAGAAATACATCATCTGTGAAAATTTCAACTGTCTAACTATCACGGTTCCTGAGATACAGCCTGGTGACGGACGGACAGACAGACAGCGAAGTCTTAGTAATAGGGTCCCGTTTTTACCCTTTGGGTACGGAACCCTAAAAATGAAGCACTCAGAATCGGTCAGGATTTGTTAATCAGTGAAACGCGACTCGGATATTCAGTTCACCACTGCCGGGTTAAAAAATAACGAAAACAACCGCAAGCCTAAACCAGTGACCTAAATACGCCTTGTCACAATAGAATAAAAATTGAAAGTGTTCGTCGCGAGTAGTCGGGAATTTGTGGTTCCGATGTCGGTCTACATCGGTAGTCATTCTGTTGGCACAAGTGAACTAGCCTTAAATTGTTAAGTTTAGGTTCTAGTTTAGTTTAGATTTTGTGCCAATAGAAGCACTACTATTCTTTACTTAACAATAAAAGAGTATATTATAGTTAGTCTAGACAATTTAATTGACAGCGGGATAAATTGCCTAAGTAGTTAGTTAATGCCTAGGGGAGATATTTGCCCATCAATGGGATACTTCATACCATATTTAAAAACGTAGGCATCAATTTAGACCATCAGATAAAATAGCTAGATATGCCTTTGAAAATTAATATTAAAATACCTGATGTTTCAAACCTTCACCCACTGCGTCACAGATTTGGAGGTCTGCTTTGAACAAAAAAACAGTTGCAAATGACGGATCGCACATTAACTTACTACGATGTTTTGTATCTGATGACTAATCTATTTTCTCGATGACCATTCTACGAAAATAATTTTGACAGTATATGGTTTTGTATATAAACATTTATTTAATTTAAAATAATTTAAAATCACTGCTGAGAAATGGTAAATTCATAGATCTCCAAAAACTGACGGAGTCAGTCTGTAGATGAAGCTTCCGAAGCAATTTGTTGGTAAGATGCAAGTTCGTTATTGGTTTCGTGTATATGTCACCCGAGAATTGGTGTTTCGTTTTTGAAAGTAGGCCTGGAGGTCTACCTGAAGCTTAGGTTGTATGTTCTGGGGCGCCCTGTACAGCGGCGCTCCATTGTTTGGGCAGCAGCCAGCTCACCTGTTGCGGCGCGCGCACATCGACCGTTACTGTCGAATGAGGGCGGGATGTGCCGGCTCCGTGCTTTGCGCCACGCTGCATCACATCACTAATGGACGATTTAATACAATAATTAGTTATTAGCTAATGGACAATTTTTTTAAAAAAAAGTGCGAAAGTTAAAAAAGTTCGAGCGACGATTTAGGGCACTTGTTGACAAAATTGGTTCTAGGTTTAACGATATCGAGCGCAACTTAAGTCAGATTTCACCAAATATAAGTTTAGGTTAAGGTCGTCTATCCACCAGAGTCGAGCTACGAAAATGTTCAAAAGTTACGAGTTCGAGCAAACGATTTAACGCAAATGTTACCAAACTTAGTTCTAGGTTAAAAGCTATCGAGAATTATTTAAAGCAGATGTCACAAAGTGACATTACCAAGTTATTATTATTATTATTATTTATTATTATTTATTTATTTTTATTTATTTCAAGAAAGATAGTTCAAGCGTTTAATTGCTGGATTCGACAATTCCCGGACGTAGAAACGTTGCACATCGCCACTGAGAGAGTATTCTCAAAGAAGTTCCCGTACGATTAGAGATACGTGGTTGTCTGATTAACGCTTTAACTGAGGTCATAGGGATTGACTGAGATGAGAGCTTTAACTGAGATGATAGAGAGTCGGTGCAAACGGTCTTAGTCAACTTTTCTAATAGGTTCCTTATTACTGTTACCGAACTTAGTTACATATTTGTGGGTTTGAGCTAGAGAACAAAGGCTACCAAAGGTTCTCAAAGGTCCCAAACCTTTGAGAACCTTTGGTCAGCTGACCCGATTTCCATTAAATTTGTGTAATATTGTACACAGATAAACGGAAGAGAAATTTCATCTAGAATCAAAAATAATGTATATTACGTAGATATATTTCTCGAGCTTCAAAACTCAACCTCCATAACCTATTGGTTAAACATGTTTTCATCCACAATACAATCCAAAAATACACGATATTTCATATCCAAAGTAATAACTTTTTGTTATGGCGATGATCATTTGCATAAGAATATTGATTTTCCGGGTAAAGCAATGTTTTCGCAAAAAGCTTCCGTCAAGTGAGGCAAATTAAAGAGAATACATTTACGTACAGATACGCTCAAAAAATGCTACCTACGTAATATTATGTACATGTATACACGGTTATTGGTGATTCATTCGAGTTACTAATAATCCTGCACGTTAAGAATTAAGACCTCGCGTCTTCATAAACGTGTACGTGATTACTTATATTTTGCTTGCTATTTCTACTCTGAATATGAATATGAATATTTAACAACATTCTGCGTATTGTAATCTTTTTTTGAGCCTAATGTAGGCTTATAGCCAATCCTATTAGGCATTTAATGAAATATTAGCTAGAAGAATTGACGAAGATATCAGCAAAAAAAAAACTAAATTTTTCCAAAGAATTATGTTGTTTTTTTTAGCTTAACGGGTTAAATACTTATCCTTCGCGAATTATTTTTTATTGAACAATTTCCGGATCATTATCTATACAATAGCGTTAGAAGTCTATGCATTTTTTTTTATTCATGTACATCTGTTTCTCCGTCTGTTATGGACCGATTTCAGGAGCTCCTGAAATAAATAAATTATTGTAACTTCTGTATGTATGCTATTTCAACTCTGAAATACAGAGGTATATTATTACATCAGCTCGTGTATTTTTTAATAAACGAGCTGAACACGGCCGCGGGCCCTTGTTTCAATTCACAAACTTCTCTTTGTGTCTAGATGGAATAATACCTTGTTTTTATTCTCTTATTTTGTATATTTAAGACTGAGTTTTTGGTTCTTCTTACCTTTTATCTAAAGTTGTGTTATCTTTGTTTCCCGTCTAGGGGTGCCGTGCTGGCAGATAAGATAATATCTGGGTAAATTTAAAAGTTTCAGCCATGTGAACTTTGATAATTTGTTTTTCATGTGATACCTTGATAATAATTAATCTTACCATTTTTGATAAATCGTCTATATATAGTAGATTCGTATTCGTATAAGCCCTGATCGGGGTCTACCATAGTCGTAAAACCGAGCCCTGCTTTGGGTCCAACAAGAACAAACGAAGAACTATTAAGAATCTCTGCTACCCATGTCGCAAAGAACCGACAACACGAAAATACGTTAGTTCTTGACCTTCGGCAGACGTAGTGTGGGAAGCCCTCCGGCCAGGTAGGATGTCAACCTGTGGAAAACTGCAGATGATGGATGCGGCAAGCTGAAGACAGGGTGCTATGACGCTCATTAGTGGAGGCCTATGTTCAGCGGACACGCGGCCGAAGGGGAATTAGTTTATGCTGATGATGATGGCTGGACATGACAACGCATACAAAAGTGTCGTCACGCGGGCGAATCAACCGGCTAATCTAGATTTTTGTATGACATTAACCGGACTATAAATGACAGATTCAAACTCTAACTTTAGCCTACCCAGCGCGCCAACACGGCTGACCCTAACGCAAATGGCACTCGTGTTATTTGACCAGCTGTGGCTTACTTAAACATGCAGATTTATTCCACCTGCTGTTTATGTATTCCGTGAGCTTAAAAATGGCTTGAATATTACGATAAGCTGGTTATTTGGTAGGTGTTAATCTGATGGTGCCGTAATTAAATGTTCTGTAAGCCTACGTTTAAATATCACCAACAGTAAAATGGAAGGTAAACAGTCAAATGCCTATTTACCTTATACTTTACGACGGTTTTTAAAACGAAAGCAAATGGTTCCAAATGGTTTCAGTAGCTTTCTTTTTAAAGAAATCGTCACAGAAAGTAAACTAACGAGGGACATAATTTAAAAATGTTTCTTAGATGTTGAGAATATTTACCCGAATACTAGTAACCCTCGTCACTCTCAATATGACCCAAATTACCAGAGAGATACATACTAAAATTTCAATTTCGGCTTCCTAGAACTCATAGAGCCAGTACTACACATGCTACGGCGTAGCAGTGCTACGCCGTAGCATGTAGCCTGTAGGTGGTGCTACGGCGTAGCAGTGACTTAGGCCGTAGGTGGTGCTACGCCGTAGCATTAACGCAACCTGTCTAGGTGGTGATACGCCATAGCTTTCGTGCTATAATAGTACATTGTACACCCCGGCGAGAACGAGCCTGATTCCTATCGAGTGTGTCATTTAGGGCCCGAGTCGCAGCCGAGGGCCTTGAAACATACGAGGTAGGAATCGCACTTTCTCCCGAGTGATACATAGTGCTTTATACTACCTACAAGGAAAAATCTTCACAATCACTCGTGTAAGTTCCTGTCCTGTAGATTGATCTGTAAAATGGTAAGTTTGATTTATGTAAACTGTTACAAATTCGTCTTCCTTTAAAATGAGAAAAGGTACAGGAAAATTCTGACCAATGCCAATTTCGTAGAAAATTCCTCCCCAACAATTTCACGACGCAATCTTCCCTCTATTGATAAACTCTATATTATATGTATAATATACATACCTTCGTCGAAATGTGATTTACCATTCGCAATGGAACAAGCTTGTCCGCTCGCCGGAATCCATTCTATTGGAATCCCATTGAAATTCCTTGCAATTACCGAGCGCTGCGGCTTCGGCGGCCGTCGTATTTCGAAATTTCTGCCCGCGTCTTCGCATGCGTTGTTTCTGTAGAAACGGTTAAAGGTTATTTCAATCCCATGGGAACTGATTTTAAGGGATAATAAAACGTCAAGTGTGAGTCGGACTCGCGCTTGTGGTTTATTTGGTTTCTATAAGTACAGTTTGATTTATATCACGGTTCCAAGAGGTTACGGACCTGAATATTTGATGTTAATTTCAACTCAATACCTTCACGCGTTCCTGAGAAAAGAGGGTTGACGAAGGACAGACGGACAACAAAGTGATCATTTATGGGTTTTTTTCCTTTTGAGGTACCTACGGAACCCCTAAAAGTAGGCTACTTTTGTTTTATGTCTGATTCCAAGCCTGAAATTTTCATAATGCAAAACTTTATGTAAAATTTCAGCCTGATCCGTTCAGTAGTAAAGAGTTAGTAAACGTCCAAATATCCGCCCAAAGTCTCGCAAAAATAATATTAGTGTGGTTGGTAATAAGTTTGTAACCATGCCTTGGGCAAGGCTTGCCTAGGGCTAGTAGTATAAGGGTAGCTTTTGTTATGAAATATTTCGTCTCCATCTCTCTTGTGTAAAAATAAGATGTATTTCGAAAATTCGATATTTAACGTTCTAAATATCTTATTCAAAATCTGTAGTGTTTGATCTGATAACACACATGTGAGTTTGAACGCTCAAATATCTAAACGGGTTATGCTGAAACTTGTTCAAGACAAGTGGAAATATTTATAGAAAACCTCCATTTTGCTCTGATACTACAAGCAAAAACTAAAAAACTACTAGCATATGTAAGCTAAAAAAGCCTATACTGTATGTATTTGGGTTAAAATGATGTTGTTGAAGCTGGAACGGAGTCAGTGGTTTAGTTCATTGAATTAGGAGACTTTGTGAAACTTTGACAGGCAATCCAACTCGCAAGGAACTTGACTCGACCCCACAACAAGTTATATTATTCAACAAGCTTTTGAAATCTTATGTAACTAACTTATGGCTTCATAATGCTTGGTCCATACATAAATCTTTGATTAGATCGTTTATTTTATCGCAACGAAAGACATCCACTATTTGAGTATTGTTATGTACTTATTGTAAGATAGTAAAACTTTAAAAATACATACCCTTTTGCCAAATGACACTGTGTATGCTTGGGTTATGATTTTCTATAGCATAAACGTCACTCAAGCATTGACCTATGACTGAGTAAGCTAAACGGCCTTAAAATAATTAAAATCATTTTTATGACACAATTTTTTTTGTTTTCCAGGAAGTGGGGCGCATTTTTTTGTGCTGTCCAGCTGTTTTATATTTGTCGTATATTATCTTCTTTGATTTTCGTATATTTAAGTTTGCACGTTATCTTAGATAATGCCTCCATTATATTTTATGCTTTTATTAGCTAACACTTTCATTGTCCATGACGCACAAGCCTGTTTGCTCCAACTAATGTTTTTACTACTTATTTGATTTACGAGTAGGAAGACACATGGCTCACACACTAACTTCAAAAGTTAGTGTGTGAGCCAATTCGTACGTTCCTACTAATGACACCAATGTCCGGCTAACTTAACTAATCGCCACTAATTTAAGTCCTTGGTCCATTCGAAGATTTCTGCTTATTGACACTAACTAAACAACAGAAGACTGTAAGTAAATAGCAACTAAACCTTAACCAACCTCAAAACTGTCAAAAGTTTTCAAAGATGTTTGATCTCCCGAAATAAGGAGTCGGTTTACTAAAAGTTGCCTGATTTTAGATTTGGAAAGTAAACAAATTACAAGAATTCACTAACGTCTTGGACCTAACTAATATGAATAAATTCTAAAGAACAGTTATAATAAAATTCCACTATATACGAAAAAGCTTTCCTCCTATACCTTATCATGTGTTTTAGGCCTAGGGTACGACAGTCGAACATTCGACAGTTATATCGGATGTTTCTTTAAAATATTACAAATGAATAGTTATAATATTGAAAGAAAAGGGAGAAAAGTCTAAGGAAAAGACATCATTTATTTGGCAGAAAGTGGGTCAGTTATATTGTTTCGGAACAAATCAGAACAATATGAGAGAATCTTGCCCGCCAATGGGCGCCCCTCTTCACTGCTTACACTTTTATGAAACTCTTACCTTATGCAGCACCCAAACTTGGTGTTGGCCAAAATCACCACTTGGCTCGCGGGTTGATGAAACTTTTACATAGAATACATTGCACTTCTTAGCCCGACAAGAAAATGCAAAAAAAAAACAGGAAAAAAGAGATAACAGAGTTGCACAATGGGCGCTCATCGCTAAGAGCGATCTCTTTCAGACAACCTTGGGAAGGACACGAAACAGTTGTCACAAAGACAGTGTCGTGTTATTTAAATATACAATACATGTCATTATAATATATTATATAGTTTTACACCGTACATAGTTTTACAACTATGTAATAGTTTTACCAACTTTTACACAGTTTTATAATATTTAATAATAAATGTGTAACGCATATTGGGTTGGCTCCATATTTATGTGAATACTTTTGGAAAATGCAAATTACATTAACATAGAATTACTTCAAGGTTTTTTGTGGTTTTATTGCTGGTGAAAAGTAGAAAAAACTAAAAGTCACAAAAAAAAACAAAACTCGCGCTAATCCGTGTCAAACCACCTTAATACTGGAACTTGCATAAAGACAGAGTGGTTTTATTTCTTACATAATTCGCTTTAACCGACGAAACCGATTTCTGCGTCAATTATTAGGATTAAGCTCGCCTTTGCCATTATTTTTCTAGTTTATTGTTTGATATGTTTTTTTTCGTGCAATAAAAAATTAAGAAAATAATTCATAATTTAAAAACAAAACAACGTGGGAAGAAAAAAATTGCCAAGCAAATACTTAGTAATCGTAGGAATAGCTAGCGTAGCCTAGCAAAAATCTACCGCTTATCGTGTCACGAAGTATAGTTAACGCAAACATAGACGGCTCTCGTCCGGCATTGTGCAGAACTGGCACGCAGCAGCGGTCAGGCGCGCCCCACTTCACTGCTCACACTTTTATGAAACTCTGATTGCGCCCCGCTGGAGTTCGCAGTGCAGATAAAAATATATGAAAGTGCACTGTCACACACATGATTTGGTCGAGATCTCAGTAACCCTGTATTAAAATGACTTATGTTTTGATTCGTAGGATTTTACTAATTATTTGGTTTCTCTAAGCCAGTTTCTTAATTAGTTGCATTCTTTTCTTGTAAATAATAACTAGATTTATGCGCTTACGCCGCTCCAAAATCCCCTTTCTGTCCCGCTCCTATGAACGCGAAATCTTAAGTTTAAAATATTAAAAGGGTGCAATGCACGTCGCATTGCGCCCTCCTAACATTTTAAAACTTTTTTTATTGATGTTTTATTGTTTCCATTACTGTACTTACATTTAGTAATAAATTGATCGTTTGTTCCAGGTAAACATCTATCGATACCGATTGGCACTCTCAGCCGCGTCAATAGAGCCCCTTTGTAGGTCCGCTCGGGTTTACCCGGCGAATCTTCGTAAGTTTATTTATATGGGGATAAGGCGTATTTCTTTCGTAAGTTTCTTTCACTAGCAAAAACTTTGGGTCTGCCTAGAAAAGTTACAACTCGACACTTTAACTGAACATTTTATTAGATATTTTCTCTTCTTCTGATCGGATTCTAGCCGGGCGAGAAAGCGATAAATAATTATTTAGAAAAATGACTGACTCCGATCTTTCCATTGCCATTATTAAGTTGTACTTTACACTGCGTACCTACCAAAGCACTATCAAAACATCATCGCATCCAAATCGTTTAATCACACACAATCGCGACGACCGAGTATACCCAAATATTTAATTTCGCATTCCCAACGGGCAGTTTAGCATTTCCACGAAGTTCATCCGCCTATTCTGCTACAAATAATGTTAACCGAGAGAATTCAGAATTAATGCCGCAGAGCAAACGCAAACGTACATCATGCCGCGCAAATAATTTATTTCACAAACTGTTCATGACAATATCCACTAAAGCACCACCAGTCGCCTTAACCACCACGGTCGCGGTCAAATGAATATAATACCAGTAAATTATGCAACGCTCTGGATAGGTAACATGTAATTGATTATGGTAGACGCTTTGGTAGATAAAACCCTTTTCAACTTCAATAATTATCAGACGGTCGTAGATTAAACATGATTAATTAACAGACTAATTAATTGGAGTGCAGTCAATAGTCTACCGTGCCATAATGGTAATCAGAAATTTATCGAGTGTGGGCCTTGTAGGTCAACATCTGTGCTATTGCATGTCAAATATGACTTATTTGCAGTTAATTGCTGCCAAACCGTGTAATCTTGTCCCAATTAGTAATTTGTAATATTTAAAGTTTTAACCGTTTCAGACGATTATAAATAAGGCATGAACATACCAATAAAGACAAAAAAGATTCACCTGAGCCATTGATCTACGTAAAATTCGGAAGATCACACATGACACCGGCCATTTGTTGAGTTAGCTCCGGGAGAAAGAGTACGCTAAGTGTTGTACTACAACTAAACGCAAAGACACACGCTTTTTTCCAATCTTGTGCAATATACCTACCTTATGAACTACAAAGAGAGAAAAACGTACCTAGACCGAAGTGCGACTGAGACAACAAAACGCTACCCATGCACGCCAACTCGCAAAAAGACGTGTAGTGCAATCTCATTTTACGCACGAATGTATCATATGTTTCTATCCTCGTCTGCAAATGGCGAATAATGGCAGCTAAATGATTCGAAAATTTAATGTTTTGTTGTACTTACGAGTTAAAAGTGATGCCTTGGGCTTTGTTTTTAGTTCTGGAGCTATTTGTACACCTAGTGAACGAACACAAGTTCTTTGCTGTGTGTGTAGTTTTTTATCAATAAATCACATAAAAGTACGTAGTGGCAACCACGCGAAATACGAACGCCGCCGTCGGCACAGATCCGACTATAACTGAAGACCTAATTTGAGCCTTTCACTTTCGAAAAGGAAGTACCTAATCTCCCCTTTTCCACTTTTATCAAAGACCTGAGCATACATAAATATATGCATTACTGAACACGATTAAATACATTATTCATCAGAACAAAGGTAATGGTCTGGTTCAAAATGATTGCCTCAGAATTAGAACATGCGGTTAGGAGATCACCAATAAAACAGAAAAATGCAAGGAATTCATTCGCAACGTTGCTCCGAGGCAAGATTATTCGAGCGAATAAAATCGCGCGATCGTGCAACGACTGTTTTATTGAATTTCTTCTAAAACATCTTTCTTTTACCTTTGTCGAAGGAGAGCTAGTGGGGACCACACAAACACAATGGAAAAGAATTCGCTTTGCCTTTCATGAGGCTCTCAATAAGGTTAGGCACTTTGTTATTGAGTTTTCTACAAATTCTTAGAAAGACTGTTTCACTGATTTGGAAGTAAATGTATATATATGTGCCTCTTTCACGAGTAGATACTATCCGAGACTTAGGTGTCTCATTTGATAGCAAACTACTTTTTGATACTCATATTGAAAGTATAGTAAAGAAAGCATCCAGAGCGCTAGGTTTCGTTCTTCGTATGTCAGCAGAATTTTCAGATATAAAAACAATTAAAATATTGTATTGTGCATTCGTGCGCAGTCTTTTGGAGTATGCCAGTCAAGTATGGAACCCGAACTACGATGTCTACAGCACACGGATAGAAGGTATTCAAAAAAGATTTTTACGGTATCTACAATATCGAGCTAAAATCTACCTTCCCGGCTACATAGCGAGATGTCGTAAGTTTCATTTTCTACCCCTCTACGAAAGACGGAATATATCCGACCTAGCATTCCTCTTCAACATAGCGAATGGCAAAGTGGACTGTTCTGAGCTACTAGAGCTAGTGGGATTACGCACGAGTAGAGCTGTGAGAAACCCGAATACATTGTATGTACCGCGCGTTAATACTAATTATAGGCAGAACGCATTTATTATCAGAGCAAGTAATCTGTTTAATTTATTGGCAAAAGAAAATGATGATATTGATATTTTTAACACAACAGTGCATAAACTTAAACAAGTTATTAACGATACTTTTTTTCTGGGCAGTATTAGAACTACCTAATAAAGTTTAATATTTAAGTAGCATACATATAGTTATTTAATGTAGTGAGCATATTACTTATATGTATAGTACTACCGTTTAATCTTTGATTCCATTTTAAATTTAACTTTTTTATATGTATAAACAGGTGTCTTTAAATTTCATATTTTTTTTATTAATTATCGTCGTCTACCAACTCTCACATTTGATTTTGTATAAAAAACCTATAAGTGGAAACTTGTAATTAGCCTTCAAGCAGCTGATCATGCATACCTCATGCATGTCAGCATACTTATACTAACACCTTAATGTAAAAGCCTAGCTGTAAGTTTTCTTAAAATTGTAAAATAAAATAAAATAAAATAAAATAAATAATATACAGCGGGCCTAGTCTGAATTGTTATTTTACATTTAAGATTCAAGATTTTGATATTTTCTACGAAAATTAACTATTATCTTGCTTTATTGTTCTATTTTAATGTGTAAAATAAAGTCTCAGACATCATACACTCGTACCTAATATATTTTTCGTAAAAAATGGTGAAAGTAATCTATTATTAGATTACTTTCTTAATTACTGCTCTAAAAACAGTAATTTGCAATTAACTTGGGCATATTAGGCAACTAATTATAAAACCTGCTGACATTTTCAACAACTGTCAGGTAAATTGCTAAATTGAATTCAAGTTAAATACCTTAACTTTTTTTTTAGATACTTAAAAAAAGTACTGAAATAAGATTTTTAGATACTTAAAAAAAGTACTAAAATAAGATAATAAGAAGATATATGGCTGTCGTGTGGGGAAAGCTTATATTATACCTAGACCTTATTTCAGGTTTTTTTTTTACTACCCTTATTGCAATCTTAATCAATACCTAAGTTAATAGCGTAAGGGCCTTTGCTCGTTCGCATTTGTTTTTTCGTCATGAAAATCTAGGAATATCATAGAGACCGAAGAAAATATGTCGTGCACAATAGCTCTAACTCCGACCAAAAGCGCAAAATTTAACAGGCTTCATGGAGTAACCCCGAGTAGTTGTTCACCGGTCGCATAGACAGTCTTTTTTTAGATATTCTTGGAAAAATTGATAAATCGGGACTTGACAACGACTACTCAAATCTGATAATGCGTTTGAGTATTTGGGGTTCGACAAGCTTTTGTCTAAGGCCATTTTTATTCGACGCAGGAGATTGCGGGTTCGATTCCGACCTGGGGACAAATGTATGTACGATCTGCAAATATTTGTTGGGGGTGATCTGGTTATTTACTATGTATGATAAAAAATATCTACAACACAAGCTCTACTTAGCTTGGGGCTAGATAATGCTGTGTAGATTGTCCAGCATTATCTATTTATGTACTTTCTACCCTGTCTATGGCATGCTAATAATCGATAGCTTCACTTTTAAATGTGGAATCTCAAAATTCAAAAAGCATCGCATCACATAGTTTACATTGTAATCCACCGTAAATAAATATCTGGATGGCGGCCAACATCTTGAGCTTTCCCGTCGTTCTACTAAATAATAGCGACAAAATTATATGGGCCCGCCATAATTGTGATTTATCCCGTGACGAAATAACAATACGTGAAATTGTTTTGAATGAAGCAGAGTGTAACTAATAAATTATGAGTTAAAATAGCTGCGCTGTCGGTGACCGATATATCTGACGTTTGCTGGCGCTGGTGTTAGTTTACTCGAGTGGGCAGTAAACGTGGAGTTCGTAATCGTAATAAAAGATAGTAAAGGTGGGAACTTGTTTTTATCGTGCTATTTTTTTCGACATTTAATGCGGTTTTCTATTGTATTTAGGGTTTTATATTACTACATTATTCTTTTTAAGCTAAATGCAATGCAATATGAGCTTTTTGTACATTGGTCTTTAACTAAAAGGTATGCAATAAATACTAGATAAATAATCTTTAATACTTGTAACTACAGAAAAGAAATCTGTTAGTCTAAGATTTTGCACGAAATTTCGCTGTGAAGAAAGCGTAAAGAAATCATATGAGGAAGAGTATTACGGTAAAATGTGAAATAGCATCCGCTGAGTGTTGGCCAATTTTTAGGGTTCCGTACCTCAAAAGGAAAAAAGGAACCCTTTTAGGATCACTTTGTTCTGTCCGCCTGTCAACCCTCTTTCCTCAGAAACGCGTGGAGGTATCGAGTTGAAATTCACATCATATACCTACTCAGGTTCGTAACCTCTTGGAGCCGCCATATAAAGCAAACTCCTTAGTCAACGCAATCAAAAGTTACAGCCGTTTATGCCCAATTTTTTTGAATTTTCCAATTTTCCATGCACACAGAACCTATAGGGTCCCGTTGACCTAGAATCATGAAATTTGGCAAGAAACAAGGTCTTATAGCACAACTGAAGGAAAAAAATCTAAAAACCGTTAATTTGTTGTTATTTCACAAAAAAAATGTTTGATTACTTACTAGTACAAGTTTGTACGGAACCCGTGATGCGCGAGTCCAACTCGCACTTGACTTTTTTTGTAACTGTAATTGATTAGTTCTTATTAATATTGTTTGCATTCTGCAACCAAATAAACAAATTTTTACTTTTACTATCAATCTTAAAAACTCGCGTTGCACCCTCGTTACGTAGGTTAGGATCCTACTTAAATAATGCTGTCTAGTTGGTGATAACAATATGCATTGTACGCCGGCGCCGCCCAGACAGAACAGACATTATCTACGCCGTATTGTCTTCGTCCGAGCTTCCAATTTGAACGAGTTTGCAGCACGAACGAGTGTGTTCTTTCACGACACCGAGAAGGCACTCACGCTATCACTGGCTAGCTAGAATTAGAAATTAAATATAGCAGTTTGAATTAGGAAGGGGCATTTCGTTTCTTTTTAAACATTTCGACTAGTTCACGATATCACGATACTCTGAAGTCACGCCACGCTACTTGTGCTAGTTAGAACTCGAAATATAAAATAGAAATTTCAAATAAGAAGGGTCATTTTATTCATCAGATTTTTTCGAACAGAATGCACAAATAAGGTTCAACTTTCCTTTTAAGCGCAACTTCTAAATTTTTAAGAGCATTTCTAAAATCCGCCTGCCACCGTTGGAATAAATTTGTGTTAGAATATCGTGTTAGGCGCAAAAATGAAATTGAAATTGACAGGATTTTCACAAAGCACTTTTTATAAAGCATTTGGGAAATGAAATGAATTTTCAATCTCCAAATAGCTTTCAAAGTTTTAGTAGTACAATGTTGAATGAACATCTACACATTTAAATCAAGGATTTTTAACAATATAAAATTTCCTGGCAATGTTGTGCTAACATAAAAAAATTTGGTAGTACCTAAAGAATCAAAACCCCAACACAATGTTTGTCTTTTGCGTGAATAAAATTCCACGGCCACAATTTAAAATAAAGCTGAACAAAGAGCACCTTCCGATTTCAAATACAAAGCTAAGCTTAATTCATATAAAATTCCATTTGAACTCTGTTTAATCAATTTTTAGTACCTGTATAATTAAATGAATAAAATCTTGAAGAGAAAATGTCGATTTTCATCTTTAAGTATAAAATTGGCAACGGCCATATCACGGGTTAATTTTTTTTTAATCTTACCTTTATATTTCAATTTGAATTCATATGAAATTAGCATTCAGTTTTTAGTTTATCGAAATTCCAAATCGAGCGTACCAATGAAAATGTATACCTACTAAGGTATCAGTTAGATCCAAATAGAGCAACTAAATCGAATCCTATAAAATGAACATAAAATTAAATCACTCAATCGTGCTCTGCTTCTAAAAATCAAAAACTGCTTTTATAAAATTCCCTCAATGAATACCTATAAAATTATCCTTTTAAATTTTCCATTGTGCCAACATAAAAAATCCAATACACGATGGGGGCGGCGACAGTGGCAATTTCACAGCCCAGTGGCGCGAGAGGGCGCTGATGACGCCCTGGGATTATTTTATACCGACGACATTGCTATGCCTGAGTACAAGGTTTAATTTTATGTAAAAAATAAACGTTTTTCAGAATATTTACTTGCAATAAACATAAACTTTTTACTTAAATAAAATTTCACTCGGCTACTCCTGACTATTATCGGTGCACTTGTGACGATAAACAGGCTTATTCAACAAACAATTACAACTCAGTTTATATTAAGGTTCAGCTGTTTAACAAACCTCACCTCAGATCTATACTGTGTTCTCTCTGGACATCCATTCTAATTAATTACTTTATTAACAAAGAAAATAACAATCAAATAATAGAATTAAATTAAAGCTAGTATTTACAATTCAAACAATTGAGATAACGGCAGCCTGCTGCAAACAATCTACAAGTAGCTCAACTGATCCATATCAGTACCAGTCAGCGTCCCCAAGACGCTGCATTGCCCCGCTATATGGCAATGCTGATGCACTGCACCAGATACTCACCAACTCTCAGTTGACAATGATGAAAGTTACGATAATGATGTTGACGACGGATGTGGCGCGGTGGGTGAAGGTCTGCCTGCGACGCAAGAGGTTGCGGGTTCGATTCCCGCCTCGGTAAAAATGAGTGTACGATCTGCAGACATTTATTCAGGGTGTTCTGGTCGTTTTCTTTATATAATAAATAAAATATCTATCTATGTATTGTATTATGTTATGTAGGTATATCAGTTATCTAGTACCCATAACATAGCTTGTGGCTAGATAATGCTGTGTGAATTGTCCAGCAATATTTATTTATTTAATGATTATTGTTGTAGGTACATTACAGGTTGAACGACGGTGAATTTTGAAGATAAGAACTTGAGTTGAGCGAATGTAATACCTACCATATTTTTCCTATCTCCTCTACACTCTCCAGCCTTTATTTCCTCTTACGCTTAGTTATTGTTATTGCCATCGTGACGGCATAGGAGAACAGTTAGAAGAGGTCCATTATTTGATATTGTTCTAAAATGCTTTCCCCTAACTACGAAACAACCCGTTTCGGGAAATGGGAATAGTCCGAACTATAGAAGTAAATTGAGCCGTTCCCATCAGATTTAGAGTTCATTACGGCTAAGCTGCACTCCCGTAATCCTATCGGCGATTACGTACATCCATTGCAATCAGTTTCAATGGGGTTATCGTATACTAGAGTCGACGTTATGACTGGTTTTAACACTGCTTTTGAATGCATTAAAGTCTAAAGAAATAACAAGAGCTAGAATACAGCTTTAAGCTTTTTTTGATTGGATAGTATCGTACAAAAAGTGCAATGAAGGACTTTGATATTTTACTTTGACTTTGATTCTTGCGCCGCGACCACTACATCGACTTGTAATTATGTATTTAAATGTGTAATATAATAAATTAATAATTGTAGGTCTGAAATAAATTATTTTTATTTATTATTTATTTACTACGGGCATTGGTTTGCACCTTTGTACCTGCCCATAGTTAAATCAACGCTTGCCTCTTCTCGGAATCAGCTGATTAAACTGCCATAACGCTTCTCGCACTGAAATAGAATTAGCTGATTGAATCTGCCAAACAGTAATAGTAACCAAGTCACGTAATAACCCCTGTGCTGGCAGGTGGAGCGCGCGCTAATTGAAGTAACGGCATCGAAGCGGACGTCGATTCAATTTCGTATAGCTTCCGATTGAGTTCGATTCGCAGTGCGATAAGGGAACTGGATATGACGTGATAACAGTATGTAGGTTATGTAGGTATCGTGAAGACATGGCATGTACATAGATCGCTTACCCAAAACAGTATAAGGGATCGAATCCTTTTTGCCGTGGCAGCCGCGTAAGGGCCTTAGTTCACCCCTTTTTTCCGCCGTGAAAATCTACGCTTTACACGCTGCCGTGAGAAAGCACGGATTAGCTAGCTGTCATTCTTGACATTTTCTTTATTTTCTGTAATTCTGGACACCATCTATATTTTTGACATTCGCTGTCACTTTTGACATTCATTTTAGACAATTGCCGTTCGTTTCACATAGTACAATTATTAATCAACATTAAAAAAAGTTATTGCCTAAAAAACCTTCGACCGTTTAACATTTTTATTTGCTATATTTTTAGAAATTTCATGTAAATATTTTCTTTCTGTCACATTTGACATTTGCAGTGACATTTGAAATTGACTGTCACTACATCAAAATAAATTATTTCGATTAAAGTTTAATTTTTTTTAATAAGACGGTAATTTATCATCAACACCGATAAAAGTATTACAAAAAAAGGCTCAATTTTGGTTGAATTAGGCAACCGAACTACTGAGTCGTCGAGCGACTCAGAATTCCGGTTGACTTAATCGTAACCGGACTACTGGGCTAACACCGGTTGTCAATGTTTTACAGATTACTATGGCGCCTTTTCACGACACGTTTTCTTCACGGCACGGGGCGGCGCACCCTTGCGGGTCGCACCGTTGAGGCTAGGCTAGGCAGTGAATGCATTAACTTACATTTAAACATAAATATCCATGTTGTTTTCCAAAAAATCATTCATTAAATGCAAAACCAACAGCCATGAGCCGTGCCTTAACCATAACGAAGGTCTTCCACCGTGAACAGTGAACAGCAGTGAACAAACTAGTTGTTCAAAACAAAGTTATCACTATCGGCCCAGCTTTGTATGTAAAATAAAAGCACAAGCTCAAAATCAAGTTGTCGCCTTGCTCTAGTTTTACTGCCGTACAAAACTTTACTTGCACTGAAGTAAAACTGCGAAAAGAAACCGACTTTTCGCCGCTTTGCTACTTAGTTAATTCCTAACTTCGAGAGAACTTGTTTACTTTTGAGTTTTGAGCTGCATCCGTTTTTTTAGTTGTCGTTTGGAGGCACTTCAACTTCAACTTCTTTTTTTATAGCTTGCTGTACTTTCTAGTTAGCAACAATTCTGCCATCGGCTCTCGCTACATAGAAATAAAAAATCGGCGAAAGAACAAGCCGGAAATGAAACACAACCCGTTATGGAAAATATAGTATACAGGTTTACTGGGAAATTGTTAACAATATCTTGAGGGCAGCTTGTGTACATCACATCAAATACCTTTTGTGAACTCTTTGTAGGTCTCACTCAGCATTTGACATTATAATGTAGGTACGTAAAGCCGGGTCCCTAGAGATAGCCGCAGGGCAAGCGCTGGCTTGAGGTGAGTTCATGGCAACGGCTCTTTATTGAAATTACTTTTTTTGTTTCAGGGGCTTCGGTAAACAAGGCTTCCAGTGTCAAGGTAAATACAAAATGTATAATGACTTTCAAAATAACTACAGAAGATTTGTTTTATATTCATTAAAATGGGAATCGTTTAAAGAAAATTATAAAGTAGGTAACTAAAAAAAGTTCAAAATCAAGATTGGTCCTTAATTTTTTTACACTCTGTATAGTTCCTTTTTTTCCCTTCATTAATTACTTTTCATTGTTTGTTATTTAACTTTGCTTCCTGTTTGATTTGTCTGAATTTTAATGAAATTGAATTATTTAGAAGTGTTTTTTTCCAATTTCTTTGTTAAGTAGGTATGGACTTAGCTCTATGCTTGTCTTTATAATCGCGAACAATGTAAGTTCGCGATTTCCGCATACGATGTATATTGTTTAATGAAAAATAAAAAATATATGACCCTATCCACATAGTATGCGCCATATCTCAATATAACGTGGTTTTGTTGCAGTGTGCAGCTTCGTGGTGCACAAAAGATGCCACGAGTACGTGACGTTCACGTGTCCCGGCGCCGACAAGGGGGCCGATTCAGACGTGAGTATTGTTGTATTGTACATCGTAGATATCTCCTGTGGTTGTTTAACTGTGACTCTGTATGGAAAAGGCAATGTGAGGGTGTTCTTGTATGATGTGGATTTGCTCTCGTACCTACACTGCATTGATCACGGTATATTTTAAAAAACAATATAAAGAAAGACTAGATGTTGCAGCGTCTTGCCAAAATCGTATGTGAGCAGACCTGCATAGCACTCAAAACCACTAAGTTCCTTGTCATGGTGAAAAAAAATCGGAAAACACCATAAAACCTTAACTTTCGTAGGTACTATAAGTAGCTGCAAATTCCATAATAAGGAATAACGTATGGTGAATCGCTGCTTAAATTTCCATTTCAGAAAATCGTGACAATAGGGCGAAATATATAACTTAGCAACTTTGAAGATAATGCATGACAGACCATTTAATCTTCAATGGAGACCGAACAGCTTTGAATGCTCAAAGCAAAACGCACCCACTTTGAAGTTCACAATCTTTTGATCCTAATAATTTTCACGCTCCAGGGAAAGCAAGTGATAGAATAAAATACGCTCCGTTACAATTCAAAAGTTTATCTTCTGATCTCGGGACGTGGGTCGTACATACGTGCCCAGATTTCAGATGTACCAAAATATTATTGGCATCTGTACTCTATATGAATGAAAGTGAAATCTTTTTACGAGAACTGGAGCGTAGATTGGTAACCTCGTGATTGTTTTTGCTGCTTACAAATAGCAGGTTTACGTTTGATTGTTTTGCAGTAAAACGTTGAAAGTCGAATGATCAAGGGTTAAACTTGACACAACCGAACAACAAACTCTTTAATTAGTTATATTATATAATGTAAGTACCTACTGAAATAGCTCTGCCAATAACAAGGCATCTAGAACTGAAATACAAAAGCGACCAATTGGTTCTATCTATGAAAGAACAGAGAGAATTTATCCTACCTATCATTTAAACCCTTCGTAATCGCATGAGATATGTCTGTCTCTATTAAATTTGGAAGTTGTTTAAAAGTCCTCAGCTGAATACTATCTGTACGAAGTCCCAAGCTGAAGTGTATGTATGTGGCAGGACACACGCACGCGACACAACTTCAAACCACACACATACTCATCGCCGGCGTTCTGCGACCACTGTGGATCTCTCCTGTACGGCCTGATCCATCAGGGCCTGAAATGCCAAGGTACCACGAACTTGGCGTGGACTAATCGCTTCATAACGCTTGTCGTAACGCTCTCTTAGTCTTTCAGATTTTGGTGATGGTGCTTTGCTAATGCCTTTTTTCTTCGACTTCTTTTTATGTTCTCTCGTCTTCTCTTGTGTGACTTTTTTTGCTAATTTTGTGTTCTGTTTTGCTAATGCCTAATAATTAAGCTTTGTTGTGTGAAGGCCGGCAACGCCCCTCACAAATGGAACACGTGGACATTCCTTGCCCCAACGTTTTGCGACCATTGTGGCACATTGCTCCATGGACTCGCATCGCAAGGATTTAAATGCGGAGGTACTCGTATAGAGAGGAAAATAGCTCCTAGATGTCCTTAGAATAACGGCAAGGGAATGCTCTCACTGAAATGCCCCGACACTAAATGTACAATGTCGCATTGTCGTTAAAATGTATGGTAAAGGAAATGAAATATTGTAAAGCACAGAAGAATAGAATTGTCCGAAACGTCCCTTAGAGATTGATGAAATTAGATGAAATATTTAAGTCCCCTGCATTGCACGAGACATCTCAGAGTAAATGGATATTGGATATTGTTCCAGCTTAATCCCGTTTCATTATTAATCTTCGACATGAAGGTTAGCAGAGTTGGCGTTGGATTCAACAGTTTCAATTATCTTTTGTTCTCTGCTTTGCTTGCTCTGTTTCTTTTGAATGTGTCTGTGTTTATTTTCAATTAAATTGCCTCGTTGTTTCTAGCATGTCTTTGTAAATAGCACCCAGACCCTGCAATGAACTTTAAAGTAAATGCATCGTGGCTATCAGACGATCTCGTTTAAACCTACAACGATGCTGCTCTGTTTTATGAACGCTTACCATTGAAACGAATTGAATTAAGCCGTATTACCCAAAGCTTTGTGGTCCAATTTAAAACTTAAATAATCGATGTTTCCAAGCACCCGACATTTTGATAGCTGCTTGGTTCAATTACTTAATTCTCTTTTGATTAGATATTGGAAAACAGTACCTAATCGGGTCTCTTGAGGTTGCGTTGCAGGGTTTGATTTTCTCTGCGCGACAAAATGATCTGCAGATATGTGTTTGGATGTATCCTGTAGTTATTATCTAGTTAGAAAACATGTATCGTCTAGTTATCCCCGTATTACTAGTCCTCTTAGTACCTAAAAACTTTGGGGCTTGATGGGCTCTTAGAAATTTTCACATCATTTTAATTTTTTCAATTTGCTTCCCGAACTTCCGACGGGCCCTACTTGTAAAGTTGTCCACTTGAAGTTGGGGCCGCGGAGTTTATTTGTAGAATTAAACATGAATCTCCAAGTTTCAAACTTCTCCGTCTTTATCTTCCCCTATGTTGTAAACTTATTAATTTTCCCGTACACGGCAACTTTGTTATACTTTAGATTAATGCTTGAGCTCGGATTAGTTTCTGGCTCGATGCCGGTTAATTTGATTTTGCTAGCGCTTCTTGCAGTTGCCTCTATGACTAACTTTTTACTACTTTTCTATAGTAAGCTTGTTTAACGTTGCCGTTGCATTATCTTACGGGGTTACCAAGGTGAGTCCTAACTATATGACGTAAATACGATAGTTAGAGCTAAGTAATTTGTCACTGCTGCCTAAACTACAAAATAATGGGTAGGAAAGCTTGCGGCATGCGATGTATTCTAAAAAATTAAGGGTCTTTGCCCTCAAAGTCATTTGATCAGTAATGGCTACAAATAAATATTGTAATTAATTAATGATATATACATCTTAAATTTGCGGTTTAATCAAAAAAACTAATGACATTATTGAGCGGCAATATAAAAAAAATATGGGCTTTTGCCCTCAAGGGCATTTGAACAGTAGGTAATGGCTAAAAATAAATAATGTAATTTGTTATGTAATGATAATATACATCATAAATATGGAGTTAAATCAACAAAACAAATGAAATTATTGTGAAGAATCTGCCAACGTGTAGTCAGACCACATAAAAATAACAAATTGTACCTTCCTACGACGAGACCCGATAACTACTCAAATGCCTCTTCAAATCCCTAATCCAATTTTAACTACAGCATGCGACATGAACGTACACAAGCGCTGCGAAGAGTCGGTCCCCAATCTGTGCGGCTGCGATCACACGGAGCGGCGCGGGCGCATCCAGCTCACCGTGTCCTGCCTCGGGAACAAGCTGAAGGTGGAAGGTAAGCTCTAACTGTCACACTTCCTCTCATGAACGTACACATCGCTGTAGGAGTCTGTCTCAATATCTGCGGCTGAGATCCGCTATCATTGGGTGCAAGGATGTTAACGTATACTGTGAATGCACCAGGAGATACTTTGTTACTGGCTGCTCTATCGTCTGTTGTTCAGGATAAGCTCCATGTCTTGAACTAGGTTTTGAAATTTGATGAACTGATTTGCTGTAAAATTCTTCAGAATCACGACCCCTACCCGTAGACTTTCGCTGATAACACCTGTACAAATAGGAAAACTAAATCATGAAATTCCTTATAGCTATATTATTTTTCATCTCAGTGCACCAAGGCCGCAACCTCATCCCGATGGATCCGAATGGGCTCTCCGATCCCTACGTGAAACTGAAACTCATCCCCATCTCGGACAACGACAACGTCAAGAAAAAAACCAAGACCATCAAGGCGACCCTCAACCCCGTGTGGGAAGAGACTCTTACCTTCGAGCTCAAAGCAGAGGATAAGGACCGCAGGCTGCTGATTGAGGTATGTATACCTCTCTCGTTGCATAAAGTTTTGAATCTTGTAACTGACGACGCCGACGTTTTAATAACGAATTCTTACTTCCCCGTAGATTTGGGACTGGGATCGCACATCCCGCAATGACTTCATGGGATCCCTCTCATTCGGGATATCAGAGGTGATGAAAGCCCCCGCTGACGGATGGTTCAAACTGCTCACGCAAGAAGAAGGGGAATTCTACAACGTCCCGGTACCCGAGGAAGGCGCGGACTTGGCCGATCTGAAGACGAAGATGCGAGCGACCACGGTCGGGGCTCGTCGGGCGCCGCCACCGCCCGATCGGGAGGTGCCGCATAACATGGCGTCTTCGGATGTCATCAGAGCATCGGATTTCAACTTTATCATGGTTTTGGGGAAAGGATCTTTCGGCAAGGTTCGTTTTTTGCAAATCCAGTTTTTTTACAACTTATGAGATAAGAGACTTACGGTTTAATTTCATAAGCATTTATTTAATTAAAGTATGCATAAAACTAGCTTGTCACATATAGTAATAGTAGGAATTAATTTTAAGAGGACCCTGAGTGGTAAGAAGTATTTCCCACATCAGTTCCGTAGATAATACCGGTTGTATTTTGAAACACTAATTTTATCTAATATTAACTGAGAAATCAATCTTTTTTTCCAATACCAACCCTTAAAGTCTGTCAATAAGTGTTGCCAGAACCTCCATTATAATAACTCGCAATTTGACTCAAGTGTTCTTATCTCAAAGACGCTAAACATTTTCACAATCGTTTCCGTGAATAGAAATTGCTTAAGTATTCAAGGGGCGGTAAAAGAGTCTATCGCTTCTCAAGCGCTTGAATGAAGCAATTTCGATGATAACGGGTTTGTGCTGATAATGATGTACCTATGTGCCTCTCTTCACAGTTTGACGACGGTTACAATGGCTAATTGGCTAGTATGAAATTACATACGTATATGGAAAAAGAAGAATTAGGTATGATACGAGTATCAGTGTTGCATTTGAAGTTATTCGCTTTTACATCAATAATATATTCGAGTGTGCGTAGGTGAATTCTATTGGATAAAAAATAATTAATCTAAAAAAAAGTAAGCTGTGTATGTTTAATATGATTGAATCCTGGGTCGGGTCAAAGTTGTTATTGGAATTTTTCTTGAAAGAAAAATTCATAGTAACAGCCCGGAGACAGGAAGTTGGTGGTGTTACACCCTGCCTTGGAAAGAACGTTAAGCCGTTAGTCCTGCGCCTGACTTCTTCCTGGCTAATCTCCGTTGAGTTGGGACTGGCCACCGTGGCCGAAGATTCTCCGATAGATTCGATTAATTGTATGAATGTTTTTTTCAATAAATACTCTCTGAACACGTGGACTGACCGAAAGCCTTAGGTACTCAAACCTTCCAGCAGTATGATGAAATGGGCTCACTTGACAAACCCAAAACTTGTACACTGACAAAATTTTGTTAATTTTCCAGGTCATGTTAGCAGAGCGTCGAGGCACCGACGAGCTCTACGCCATAAAGATCCTGAAGAAGGACATCATCATCCAAGACGACGATGTCGAATGCACCATGGTGGAGAAGCGAGTTCTAGCTCTCAGCAGCAAGCCCCCGTTCCTAGTGCAACTGCACTCGTGCTTCCAGACTATGGTGAGGTTTCTTAAATAGCGCTACTTGTAAAGTCAACCACCAGAAAGGCAAAATGCAGTGCACCATGGTCAAAAATATCCTACAATATTCCGCGGCTAAATGCATGTCCATTGGGTGCAACACCAAGCAACCGTGGGAAGATGACGATGTTATTAAAAACTGGAACCCCCCTCCCTCTTCAGCGTAATCAGCACCCTTGGCGCAGGCGGATGTGTCAAAAACATACAGAAGGAAGGTGTAGCCCTTCCTCTGATTCCCTTAATCGCCTCCTAGGACATCCACGGTCGGAGTTGGTGAGGTCGGAACTGACGCCGCGACCACTATGGTACCGCAGACCACTGTTTAATTTCGTTGATGTACTAGAAAGGCAATAATAATCCATTTATTTTTCAGGATCGACTATACTTTGTGATGGAATACGTAAACGGCGGAGATCTGATGTTTCAAATCCAACAATGTGGTAAATTCAAGGAGCCTGTTGCTGTGTAAGTCTACTGGAATAAGGCCCCGCCAATCTGGCTGTTGTAGAAAGTAGGTCCATCCAATCCATTTCCCGGGGTAACATTGAGGGTTTTAATTAACCGCCTCGCGGCACGGCTACAGTTAAATGGGAAAGCAAGATGTATGGAATTGTTTACAGTTTTAAATTTAATTCTGGAAAATTAACCACCGTTATAAACTTAAATATAGGGCGCTCAGCGAAAAAATAAAAAATATACAAAAACATTACATTCTCTCAAAAAAGATATATTCCGCTAAAGCTTCAAATGAAAATATGGTGAACGGTGACGTCACGTGTAGAAATTTTGCGATTGAGTCTTAAAATATGTACTTTCAATGATTAAATCTCACAATAAAAACATTAAAAATATACAAAAATATATATGCAGATATATTTCTTTATCAATAGAGAATACATATACAAATAATCAGATTTTTTGAAGTCACATGCATATAACCTATTCATGATTTTTTCCGAACAAGACTCCTTAATGTATCCAATAGGTCCCATGATCGCATTAAGTACGTTCTTTCATAATGAGATAGAAAGTCATTCTTGTACTTATCTACTTGTATTATCGGGTTTTAAAAAGTTTCCCTTCTCCATTCCAGTTTCTATGCTGCGGAGATAGCCATAGGGTTGTTTTTCCTGCACTCGCGCGGTATCGTCTACCGCGACCTGAAGCTCGACAATGTACTGTTAGACCAGGACGGACACATCAAGATCGCTGACTTCGGCATGTGCAAGGAGGGAATTAATGGTAAGACTTTTGATAACGCTCGTAACGTACGAACTGAGAAGACGACAGGGTCTTCCAGCAAATGCACAATATCACGCTGGCCCAGCTTTTCGTACCAGTTCTTCAAAACATCTCAGTAGACTTACTTGAGGAGTAGTCTGATAAATCAACCCGCTTTACAGCGCCCGATTTCAGACGGACGTCACGGGATTAAAATCCTTGTTTTGTAACTAGAAGTGCCTCGCGGTTTCACCCGCGTAGTTCCCGTTCCCGTGGGAATTCCGGGATAAAATATGCCTATGTGCTATTCCAGACTATAATCTATCTCTGTGCCAAATTTCATCCAGATCTGTTCAGCCGTTCTGGCGTGATTGAGTAACAAACATCTATCCATTCAAACATTCACATTTATAATAGTGGGATATGCTTTTTGCTTTTATTTACGTCGTATCTGTTCAGCGATTTCTGTTGGTTTAGCGGCTTTAAGAATGTTGTGTTAGCAGGCGGTTTCCGTGGTATACACACAAAAACCAAAAGAAACTGACGCTTTGGAGTCGTATTCTGGCAACGGAAGCAAATTTTTGACAGTTCTCAATAAAAGACTGAAAGTACCGCCCAAAAGTTTTTAAAATAAAATATCCGAAATACGGTCTTTTTACCGTTGCCGCTGTCCACCGAAAATAGAAGAAACAACCTTTTGTCAGAATATAATTGATGCTTGTTTTGATATTTTGAACCTAGTATCGCTGTTTTCCGCAGGCGACAAAACCACGAAGACCTTCTGCGGCACACCAGACTACATAGCACCGGAGATTATCCTATACCAGCCGTACGGGAAGTCCGTAGACTGGTGGGCGTACGGCGTCCTACTGTATGAGATGCTGATAGGACAACCGCCTTTCGATGGAGAGGATGAAGAGGAGCTGTTTGCAGCCATCACTGACAACAGCGTTTCCTATCCTAAGACTCTCAGCAAGGTATGTATTATGTTTTGGTGTAGTTGGTGTAAAACATTGTTATACGAGATGCTATAGTATTAATAATAGATTCATTTATGATGTCATGAAGATGTTTAATATAGAGCAATTTTTTATTTTAAAATGTTATATTATTGGGTTACTATTGGGGCAAGCGGCCGATGTTGATTAAGAACCCAGTGACTCGTGATGCCAGAATTGAAACTAAAACTATCAGTTATCAATTGCAAGTAACCTGTGGGTGCTAGCGCAGGTGCGGCGCTCCAGGGACGCGATCCTATTGCGAACAATTGAGTTCATGTCATCAATACATATGTGCATCTACAAACATTCCTGATGCGCTACAGAACCGCGGTAAACCCCATCAGCATCCTAAACCCGTTATGGGCGTTCGTTGTTGTGCATTTTCCCTGCCTAACTGTGTTCTCAGACAGCTCTAGCCAGCGTCAGTGTTCTGACTCAGTGTCAAAAAGTCCTGTAAAGTCTAAAGAAAATAAAGCACTTTGATATTTGATATCTGCGCGGATGCAGCGGTTTCCCGAAACCTTTATCACGTCATCGGTTCACCTCGTGACGGTCAGCCCACATTGTGCCTTCTGGCACGTGGTCACGCCTAATGACCCCAAAGTTCACAGTAACATTCAGTGAGTTATGTCAGTTATGTGTCATCATCAGCTTATGCTAATCCACTGCTGGACATAGGCCTCTAGTGAGCGTCATTAGCGTCCTCAGCTTGCCGCATCCAGCATCTGCCTGCAGTCTTTTGTAGATCATCATACCGACTGACCAGAGAGCGTCCCATCCTCTATCTAACAACCAATGTCAACGTAACGGTCCAGCCTTAGTTACTTGTTTTAAGTATTTATTGTTGTATTACAGGAAGCCAAAGACGTCTGCAAGATGTTCCTAATGAAGAACCCCCTGAAGCGGCTGGGCTGCAGCGTGCGCGGAGAGGAAGATGTGCGCACGCACGTGTTCTTCCGCCGCATAGACTGGGCGCGCATCGAGGCCAGGGATGTGCAGCCGCCGTTCAAGCCTAAGATTGTAAGTTATGGCATCTTCGGTACAGAATACAGATATGAAGGAAAGTGACGTGTGCAAGATGTGTTCTTCCGCCGCATCGACTGGGCGCGCATCGAGGCGAGAGATGTGGAGTGCAGCCGTCTTTTAAGCCGAAGATTTGTAATTTATGGCTTCGTTTAGTTACGTACAGTAACTGGGTTGAACCTAACTTGAGCCATACACTTTTGAGATGGTAATGCATCATCTCCCTTCTTTTACTTTTATCGAAGGGGATACCATAATAATTATTCTACATTTTATAAAAAAAATAAAAGTCTATGTCCTGCAAAAATACAAAAGGATTATTTTCTACATTTTATACTCATGAAATTATTTTCCTTTTAGAAACATCGCAAAGACGTGTCTAACTTCGACAAGCAATTTACGGCCGAGAAGACCGAGCTGACTCCAACAGACAAGCTGTTCATGATGAACCTCGACCAGACGGAGTTCCAGGGCTTCTCCTTCCTCAACCCGGAGTACGTGCAGCATGTCTGAGCACCAGGTGAGAAACTATTCCTCAACGCATTCACTGTCCAGCGTCTGCGGTGCGATCCGCAGCGGCTGCGGAAAGGTGCAGGACGGGCATGTGCGTCTGGTCTGGGCAATGAAAGTGTTAGCCATCATCATCATCTCAGCTGAGGGACTTCTACTGTTGTACTGACCATGCCATATTTTATGGATGTGCCGTATTTGCTACAATAGGCTATTTGACTACATTAAAAATAAGTTCCAAATTGTTTTAGTTTGCATCCTAGTCAGTGACAGCGTAAAAAAGTGTAATCAGGTGATTTTTATTAAAAACATGCCTATTTTAGGTAGAGAAACGGACACACATTTTTTATATATGATCACGTGACCAAAAACGCTCTGCGTTTGGTTGGATCGCTGGTGACGTCAAACTATCACAGATTACAGTGTCAATGACTTCTTCTTGTTAGGTGTGGTGTGGCGTGTGACGTCATTGCAGCACGGAAGCCATGACAGAGATTATCGTTTTGGCGCGCCATTATTTTATTAAAACTTTAAAAAAGTTTTTATAACTAATACGACTGGCCTTGAAGAAATATTAATTACACTGCATTATTTTTATCAGACAAACGTTAGAATTATTTCCCAGTAGTAGTCAAGTAGCCTATTGCCACGCGGCGTTTATCATTGCTGTGACTTATTTACCAAACCTTTGTGTTTTTCAGGCAGGTAGCCAATCTTCTAACATTTTGGAGCTTGCTCAACGGTCGGACGCCGTACGCTATTTCTCCATATATCGGCTGTCCCTCTCTCACTCGCGGCATCGGTCGCTCTATCTCGTTCATTCTCGACTGTTAATGTTAAGTTCGGATCGTGAATGTCTTCAAGGGAACGCAAGATCTGAGGTCTAGGAGAAATATTGCTCATTTCCATATTAGTTAAAAAAAAATCCTTTTTGATCCTTTAACCATCCAATACGACATGACATCATTTGTTTTTGTTTTGAGAGATTGGTTTGCAATATAAATTTCGTAAAGCAATATAGAATGCTCTCTCTAATTAGGTCGGCAATACTATTAACTTATTGTAAGAACAAAATCGTTGATATCCTATTCTTATTGGATTCGATACTATTGTAAATCTTGGGGCCACTTCTTGGACTATTCATTTATTCAGTCCACCACATAGTTCAAATAAAACTGCTTTATTTTCTTCCAAGACTGACTTAGACACTTATGCCGGAAAATCTCACCATGTAATGGTCAAATTCATAGTCAAATAGATTATTAACCTTTTCAAGTTGATTTAAACTGTGTGGTAGGATTTTGTTTTTATTTTCAATTGTTATTTATTGTTACATATCAACGTTGATTGTAGCGTGCGTGTGGTCGTGTCGTGTGGATGGCACATATTTGTAAGAATTACATGTTTTCTATGTGAAATTTATACCTTAAACATTTTGTTATCGATTTGTGTGTAATTAGTTGACTGGTAACTTTTGCAAACGGCGCTAGAAAAGCTTTAAGAAGTAGAAAAGTTTAAAATATGATGAGAAAAGCTTGAAAAGTTCAGTCAATGATTATTGATCGAGCTTCGCTGGCGCCAATTTTTGACAGCTGTCAGCTTCATGCAACCTTGTCAAGTCTTGCTAGAATATTATTGATTTGGTAGACGTTCTTTAATCTTGTCATTAAGTTTTCATTGTCTATGACGTTAGTTTATTTTTAAGAATCAGTTTTTGTGATGAATGTATGATCTAATCATGGAATTGTATGAGCTTTATTGCTAGCGTGTGAATGGAAGTTCTATTTCACTTGTATGTGTGTCTAAATTTAATTTTAATTTGTAGCGATATTAGAAACTAACGAACCAAAGATCATTTTGTGAGTGTTTATTTGCGAGTTTACGTCGCATATTTTTTGTCTAGTTTATTTGTGTTATTTTATTAGTATATTTGATTAGGTACTTACGCATTTATTTTTTAAGTTATTCCAATAACTATTTTCTCAACTTTTAATATTGCTACAAATTACCTACAGCTGTTTGCTGTCATTAATCGTCTAAATAGCCTTACTAACTTAATTAATAATATGCTATGTAATAAAAATATAATAAAAACTCATGTAAACTAAACTCTTGCTAGATTAAAACTAATTGTGAATTTAAAAAGGAAAAGCATTTGATTCTAAATTGAATTGTAATAAAATGACATTTACGATGTTTTATTCGTTAGGTCTGTATATCCGTAATGGTTGTAAAAGTGTAGTATATCTAGCTTGGATTTACATTAATATAAGAAATAAAAATGAGACACCATATAACCATTACGCTTTTAAAAGCGTTTTTAATATTAATTCTTTTAAAATATACTTGAAATTCGACTTTGTGCGTAAGATTTAGAATTTTTCTTAGCTTGAAAGTATTTCAGTAATATGATTCTTATATTTCCGTGTATTGTTGACCGAACTCCTACCTCGGTGACACGGTTTTCTAAATAGTTCATATTAATTAATTAAAAATAAATGAATATTAGTCGTAAGGTTTATTTGACTATTTGGCTAATTTATACGAAAAACATCAAATTAAGTACATAAGTTTCAAGTCAACGGTGTCAATTCTGTTGTGCGTATACCAACTAAACTAATTTGTCCTGTCCTTTTTATTACGATCGTAAAGAAAGGGACAGAATTATTTTTAGTGCTGCAAATTAGTTTCATTTTAGTAACTACAAAATTGACACCTTTTGAAAGTTGTAAGTAGGTATCCTATATTTTATTCACTTTAACTGCTAGTAATTTTTGCGTAGTTCTTTGCAGAATCTCCTCATCTAGAAATTCAGATTATAATGTAACTTATTGCGAGTACCAAGATTCCTAATGCTCTACTATGGTTGTAACATTTTACCGGAAAGTCGGGTGAATAACAAATCCATCTTGGTATTTTCTAAGGTACCTGATGAGTACAACTTCAACCAGATTATAAATAGGTAGTATTATGTATGAAGGTAAATAATAAATTATCTTGGCTTGCTTATTGTCAAGCTCGAGTCTCCACTGACTAAAGTTATTCCCTAGCGGATTATACATTTCGCAGTTACATTTTAGTAAAAGTTATCTATCTCCAAAAATATATTCGTAATGTTAAGTTTTTTCGGTTAGTACATAGGTACTTACATTAAACATTACCTTTCTAACATTGTCACAATACATGTCCTTAGTGTCTGCTAGCTTACGCCTTCTCACGCTGTCGCTGGCGAGGTCAGCGTACATTTATGATAATACAAGTTTATAAAACTTGAATCTAAGAGTATTAATCCACCATTAATGATCTAGGATCTCACTTGTAAATAAGACATAGATTGCCAACTTTAAGCTGCGACTTCACTAAATTATCATGTACCTACGGTGCAATCTGTAGATTTGATTACTTAGACCAATTAATGTACTGATCATTTCTGGTGGCATTTCGCGACTTGGCAAAGTTGCTTGAAATCGCCATTCGTTATAATAATTTTACTTCTTTAACCCTTAACGTGGAATAACTGTAACTAGTTTTCTGTAACTAAAGGTTAAGAAATGTTATGAAAAACCAAAAGTATATAAAAGTTAATGCTTACTATAAAGTTTAAACCCTCAGAAGAACATGTGAGGTTACATATATCTATGGGTTTCCACCTCGCTTTCGCCACCGCGTTGCTTAGTTTATAATAAGCTGTGAGTCATAACAGTATTTTTATTTTAAGTGGATCTGAATGTAATTTGATTGTTAAATAGCATGTGTTCAGTGAGAATTAGTTAGAAAATTCGATATTATTTAGTTGAGTAAGGTTAGAGGTAGGCTGCTCTACATTTATTCTCTTCCAGTGTTGATTTGTCCGTGAATCACTAAAACACGGGTTTTAGCTGAAAACTCAAGTCGCATAGAATGGCCAATTCTTTGCAAGCAATATTACTACTTGAGAACATATTTGACGGATTTTTAAACAAATCTTAGTTCAAACTGTCCAACTTCTACATTTGCTGACAGATATGTCCATTGTTTGTATGTATGAAATGCTACATTATTTATTTGAGCCCAATGTTGCATTTTCAGCATATTTACCAGCTTAACTGTGACATTATCTGTCAAAAAATGCACGATCTGTCAAATTTTTTTGCATCAGTCAAGGTTCTAACTTCCAATTTCGAATGTTACATTCTTAGAATGTGATAGGTATATTTTTAATTCGCGAATACCTATCTCATAAGATATAGGCCTAAAATTAAGCCCTTAGTTCTTACAGAGCTTTAGAATAATTTAATGATATTTAATAATAATTAATCAATTTAAATTTTTACATTTGACAATGTAGGTCCTTGCACCTTCACCTGTGCCAAATATGTAAATATTTTTTTCCATTTATGATATTTGAATACGATATTGTTAAATTTTTTGCACCATTTTTATGGAGCGTTATAGTTCAGTTCAAAAACGTTAGCAAACAAATGTAGTAAAATTTATGTGCGTCGTAAATTATTAGATCTTATATACACAGTAATAGTAAAATTATCAATTTTAATATTTAATAATCATTTATTTACTGCAATTCTGTGATAATTCCATCATTACGACGCGTGCAAGAGCTTCTTAAAAGTGAATCAACTTCATCATGCATTGAGATTAAATAAGCTCTATGATACCTAAACATTAAGAAACAAGGAAATGTGCCAAAAATACTGATTTAATATTTCATGACTTATAAGAAGCTCTTTCAATATCGTTTAACTTATGTGACGCTAGGGACAAAAAGTAATTACTCGGTTTTATTGAAAATTAAGTAAATACATACATAAAGTTAGTACATAAATATATTTCTTCTAATAGAAAGTTGAAATAGTTATAATTTTTTCCTTTTTTGTGTGGATTTCATAAGAGTAAATGATTGCTCCAGCATAAATTGTAACCATTTATTGAACAAATTAGCTTTACGCAATTTAACTTATAAATATTATGCACCACCAGTTAAATGTTTTCGCTATTCACTAGATTGATTAATATTTAAACTAACCAATTTTTAAGTAAGGTTTTGTTCAGAATTTTAAATATAATATAATATTTAAACTATATTATTTAACATTCTGAATAAAACTGAAAAGTTAACCATTTTTATGATATTTTATTGCATATTCTATAAATCGTAGACAGTATTTCTATAATACCTACTACCTATAAATAAGTATAAATTTGTCATTTTCAAATGTAAAATTGTCATTTTCTAATAATGGAGTGTGTGAGGTGAGGGTTGATCCGTCGTCGGATCCGGTTGTGTAGGGATGTCTCGATTGTACTCAACAATAAACATTTCTAATCCATTAGATATTACTGGTTTTATTTAATTTACCCGCAATCCCCCCACTCCTTCCCCGTCATCTTATTGTAGGTACCTGTGCGACGACGACGAGACGAGAGTGTATTTTCGCTCGTCCCTGCCTGTGCATTAGGATAAATTCTAGATAACAACTCGTTTGAGGCAGATATATGCGACAGAAAAATTAGAAATACTAGAAAAATATGTACCTACAGGGTGTAACACAAAAACGAAGAACCAAACTCTGATGGGGATCTAGCTTTAATGACAGAAAACGAGAAATAAATAAATAAATTATGTATTGGCCCGCATTAGGTAGATGTAACCTACAATTTGATGTCCTCACCCTTTATGACCTGACTCAGCATCTGGTTGCAAAGGGCTGCATAAGGGTTCAACTGCACGACCTGAGATCAAAGATAAACATTACTTTGTATCTACATAAGTACATATTTAACAATTTCATTGCCAAGCCTGCCGGCGCGACCTTCATTCAGGTCATGCCCGCCGCCGCCGGGAACCGAACCCGCAACTTCCTGCGTCGCAGGTGGACCTTCACCCGCGCCGCCGCGCCACTGAGGTCCATAGTGCGTATGTTGCCGTCAAAAAGGCAAAGATAGAAGGTAATAAAAAGAGTAACAAACTAATTTGGTGGAATATCACATTTGACGACCTCCGTGGCGCGGCGGGCGAAGGTCTGCCTGCGACACAGGAAGTTGCGGGTTCGATTCCCGCCTCGGAACAAGTGTGTGTACGATCTGCAGACATTTGTTCAGGGTGTTCTGGTCATTTTCTAGGTTTAATAAAAAAAAACTATGTATTGTATTTATATTATGTATATCAGTTATCTAGCACCCATAACACAAGCTCTGCTTAGCTTGAGGCTAGATAATACTGTGTGAATTGTCTAGCACTATTGTTATTATTATAAACAGGCTAGAGTAGAGGCTAAAAAAAAGTACCTAATAGATAAAACAGACTGAAAAAAAAAAATTGGTTGAAAAAAACCGAGCCAAGTTGAGGGCATAACAGAAGGTTGCTTCAAAATAAGGTACTGTAACCTGTTTCTTAGCGAACCCGCTGCCTAGCCGGGCAGCCTCCGTGAAGGCGCCCCGGGCCGCGTCATCGTCCCCCCGCTTCCGCAACAGCAGCCCCCGCTGGCAGAGCGCCTGCGCCCGCGCACGGGACGCCGCCGCCGCCCCTTCCGTCAAGGATAGCGCTTTGTCGATGTCGGATAGGGCTTCTGGAATGGAGAATGCGAGGTTAATTGGTAAGAAGGGAGGTACCTAGAAGTAGAAGGTGCAATTTCGTGTTGGTAGGTAGGTACTGTTATCGCTTTCACGAACAGGGACACGCTATATATAGGGGGGAAAATTTACAGCGTGTCCCTGTTCGAAAATTAGTAGAGATTAAGCAACATTACCTAATCCTTGTTATTAGGGAGAACTTAATAGTTTTGAGTCAATTCCACTATTCCACTGATATTATAAATGTAAAAGTTTGGATGGATGGATGTTTGTTACTCAATCACGCCAGAACGGCTGAACGGATCTAGATGAAATTTGGCACAGCTATAGATTATAGTCTGGAATAGCACATAGGCATATTTTATTTTATCCCGGAACCTACTTACCAAACATAAGAGATGTAAAGTAACTTTAACTTGCCAGTGTGGTAAAGTAAAGGTCAATAGTTCTCACCTTCATCTCTCAACATCAGCCTCAACAGCTGTGCCCTATCGTTGTAGGCGGCAGCGCGCCCGGGCGCGGCGTCCACGCCCTTGTTCATGAGAACCAATGCTTCTGCCAAGTTGTTACTTTCCGCTAGCTTTACAGCTTGAGCGCAGAGGCAAATTGACTCTTTAGAGGATGAAGTGGCATCTAAGGGGATGAGAGGAGATTAGAAGATTAAATTTACTTGATGGACCTATACATTCATAAGTCATAACATAACCCAAGTAGCATTTTACTCCATTTAAGAGTACACATTTAGTTCCCATGTGTACTTGAAGCATTACTACAGTTCACACGTGATGTACAAGCTGCATTATTGCGATACCTATACACACCTATACCTACACACCTACCTACCTATAGCTACCTACCTACGACACCTATAGCTGTCTAAGGGACTTATAGGAGTGTAGAGTTATACTTTTATACGATTGTTGGTGTTATAATACTCTAACAACTATCCTTTAGTCAGCCGTCTGACTAAGAGCATTACAGGAGGGTAGAGATACGGCAACCGCTGTTTAACGGCCTACTTGTGCGATGTTATAGAGCTAGCATTTTAATAGAGCACACGTGGTCATTTATAAAGCCAAAGGCTGTTATGTTTACTCGTTTTAGACTATTATACAGCTAGTAGCTGTAGTAGGACTTGTTTGTGATCATAAAATAACCTTCTTTTACTATCTGTACAGAAGTGTTTAAATGGTTCACATGTGCACTGTAGGCTGTTAAAAGGAGTATATGTGTTGTCCATTAACATCAATAGCTGTTTATTTGTCCACAAGTACTACTCTTATTTGCTGTAAGCTGAACATGACTGTGAATGTGATATTCTATTACACTTATCCCACAAGCTGTGTTTATTACGTCGCGTGCATAAATTGTGAAAATGAACAGAAAATCTTGGAAAGTAAGAGCGAGAACCGGGGGAATAAGGAGAAAAATTTCAAAAGAATATTCGAAAATGAACAGTCGATTGACAACGACGCCCGAAAATGAGCCCGTCGATACGGCTTCAACAAGTGCGACAGCAACAGTTGTTCATGGTGGTTCTGTACATGATGCAGAGGAAAATGTGCCTGAACCTGAAAGTTCCCTTCAAAATATACAGATATCAGAGTGTGGTGATTGCAGTTCTAGTACTGCACCATATTTTGCAGAATTTTAACAGATAAATATCAGAAATAACAGTTATTTATTTATCACTAAATAAAAGGAATAATATTAGGTTATTTATCTGATTAATTCTGCAAAATATGGTTACACTATTACACTTGCCGACTCGGCGCTTACGGTGCTGACAGGTGTATGTTCACCTTTAAAATATTGTAAACAGTGTTTGTTACTATGGCTGAGTGACAACTATTATTTTCTGTCCTTTTCTGTCGCAGGGCATAATGTTGTCCCTCTTTATGTAGTTTGTTTACATTCTTTTAAATACCTCCTTGAACAGAGTAGTGTTTTTTGTAAGTGTAAATACTCTGAAACCAAACTGTGTGTCTTACACGAAATTAAAAAGTATTTTTTGTTAGATTGTTACAAAATTTGTAGGTACTTTAGGTATTCATACTTGACTTAGTACCTGGGCTAGGCGATTTAACGGACAATAATCATTATTGCTTTGCCAAAAAAGGGCAAACAGAAGAATTATCGATGTCGTAACAATAGGTAGGTATAAGTAACAGTATTCAAAAAACAAATTTGTAAATTTTTCTGAATAAAGGCTTGAAATGAAATGAATTATTATTGCGGATCTCTAAAATTGCAGTATATTGAAAGACGAATACGATGGTACACAATTGACCTAAACTACATCTTAAAGCTGTACATAAGTTCACATTCGAATAAATTTATAGACATTGGCTCTGTAGTGGTACAAATGTGGGACTTCATATAGTTAACAGCATTCTAACAGAACACATGTGAACCTATATACCGCTAACCGCATTAAATTGGAGTTATAACAGTTCACATAGTCGTATTTCATTTCCACCATTTTGTTCTCGTGACCTAAAATGTTTACCAAATAAATCTCCAATATTATCATGCAGATTTATCACAAAATACGCAGATAGAGCGATTGAGTTTTGTTTCATGTTATATTTAATTACCGCAGTTTAATTATAATGCCAATATAATATCAAAAACTGAAAATTGTAGATTTCCTCTCAGCCGGTTTTAAATATTTTAAAATGAATATCGCGTTTTTACAGAGGCGCGTGAATATTTTAGCTGTAAATATGTATACATTTCACGATAAAGTTGCATTCCCATGGCATTAACAGCTAATTACCGCGTGTTATCATAAACTTTTATCCAATTGATATCCGCCGGAGTTTGTGTTTCATGATGGCAAATACAAAACCAATCTAATGAGTAATTCATAAAATAAAGAAATAATTTAGTACACACGTGATTTTAGGGTAGCAGTGGAGTACGTTTGTGGGATGTTATAACTGTGAAGGCTGTATATTGAGCCACTTGTTACTCTTTATTACACTCATGTACTTTGTATGGTTCACACTGCGTCCCATATAGTGCCGTAAGTCAGCCTTAAGTCCCATGTTACTACTTAAACAGCTATTATAATGCTATTATACAGCTAATGTACAGCTATAGTGAACTTAAGGCTGTCTAATTTGTGCCCAAACTGGCTGTATAAGAGCATTATAGCAAGCTATACAGCTCTTATACAGCTGACTTACACAGCTTGTGGAGTACATGTGAACCACTAGACATCTTTTATAGAACCCCGAATGCTACTTGGGAATGCACCTATTGGCACTAAGTCACACCAGGACAAAACTACCCACTATAACTCGGTCTTGTCATCCTTCCTCGCTACGCGCTACGCTCGGTAGTATAAACAACCTCGTCTATAATGGGGTGGTTTGGTCCCTTGTGTAAAATATACCTACTATTACGTAAAACCGAAGAATTTTCAAATATTCATTGGGCTAATTCTAAAACTAGTATCATAAGATTTTATTAATGCTTCTGTCATAGTTTTATTTTATAGGTTTTATATAATTTTTCAAAATAAATAGGTAATAAAGACGCTTTAAAAAAGTCATGCTAAGTATCACAAACTGCACAATGGATTTATAATAAATCGTTTAATTAATAAAAAAAAGAATAGTAAGTAGGTAGGTGGTAGCTAAAGGCGCTATCGGATAGAATCCTACTAATTAGGTGCCTACTTTAAAGACGTAGGTAAGTTTGTGCCGTGTTGTGAATGAAGATGTTTACTGCGAAGACAACGCCAAACTATTGAATGGATCATCGGGCTAAATTTAAATATTTAGGTACCTAGATAGGTACAATACACAAGATATGAATTACGAAGTAGGTATATAACTGCGTATTGTCTATCTTTACATAACAGAATCACAACAAGAAATGAATCAGTCAGAATTTTATTTCTTGGGAGAATTTATTTCTTCTAAGTTGGGGGCGGGCAGCAGCGCCTCTTGCAGATCTACCACCGAACTGCGACCTGCGATCCTCAACCTGCATGCCCAGCGTGGGGATCTGGGGAGGCCCGCCTCCAGCAGTGGACCATTTAGGCTGTTCATCAAGTTCAAATCTAGACTAGCATGAAACTCACACAATCTAACTAGGTAATCTGCTATTGCACCTACGTGAATTAAAAACAAGTGAAGTTTTACTTACCGTCATCATCATCATCATCAAGGAACGTGTCCCCGTCATCAACCACATCACCGATCGTCGCCGAGGGATCGAAAATACTCCGCAACACCGCTCGGTCCCTTTCACTCAGGTTTTCCAAACCTTCCATCTTGGAAAATGTATTAAAAACCTACGAATTATTAACCAATTCGTCAAATGAATAAGGTGTCTACTGTATTCTACAGTGTCGCGACTCGAACTAAAATTAAGTGACTAAATTAAGAAACAAGTTTTCTGCAACCAGTATTTAAATGGTGACTAGTTATTAAGCGTGGCGATGCCTGTAATTATATTATATGCAGCAATAACATTTACCTACCTCTTTCTCTTGACTTTATGCGACTTGGAAGATTTACTTTCTTACCTCTTCTCACACAACCCAACCTCCTTACAAGCTGAGCACTTTCAGCTAGATAGGTACTTACTTAGCAAGTACTTAGGAGGTACCTATATCCTTACCCTTTCATACCAAAGATCCTAGCATACCTGGCTGTCGTCACTTTCTTTCACATAGACAATTGTCATAAGAAAAAAAAGAAAAGAATGACAGTTATTACTTTCTTTTTATTACGCTATATCTACCCTACGGAACGTAGGATCTTTGTTTCATACCATATTGCATAGGTACTTACGTAGAGTAGGTACCTATGCCGTCTATGCGCTACGGTGGACAGGTTTGGTCTGACAAACTCTTAACATTCTTATTAGATATTATCTTTATCTTGACAATCTTTTATGTATTATTCTAATTCCCACGGCAAGTTATGCTAATGTTACTCAGGTAGGTTGTTTACATCCGATAGAATGTAGTCGCATTCATTAATTGTGTGCTGCCTCACCTAAATAAGGCTCAGACTTCACTAAAGCGGAGAGGTGTGGAGTTGTCCGTAGCGGAGACGAGAGGAGAAGTATTTCAGCTAGGGGTCTCTACCGAAGCTATGCGGGGATGCGTACCTACTGGCTAGACTGGAGTGGAGATGTGTGCTGGCTAGCGGCTGAGCTGGGTGTGGCGAGCGTCGGGTGTTTGTTAAGATGAATGCACTAATAGCGAGGCACAGCTCACATCTTCGCTCATCTCTTCTCGTCTCTGCTGCGTGACGTCACCAGCTTGCGAGGTAGGTACGGCTCACATCTCCGCTTGGATATTTCTTTGTTTTTTCGTTTACATCTCCGCTCGGTGGTCCAAGACCACTAGTCTCTACTGAAGCTGAGCGGAGACGAGATGGTGTGAATAACGACGTTCTATTGACTGTTTATAAGAGACATCTCTTCTCCGCTCATCTTAGGTGGAAAAAGCCGCTGCTGTCACAGCACAGCCTTCTTCAGGTTCTTCATAGTGTTGGCCCTAGAAGCCATTTTATTACTTTTACGTGTTATGCTGTTTATACTTGGCCTAAATTATAAGTAGGCATAGGCCATGTACTTGAATAATAGACATATCAGACCGACAATCACAGAAAAATTAGGTGCTTAAGCACCTAATAGGTAAATTATTCAGTACCTAACCAATCAGTAATTCATTATCGTTATGGTTAAGTAGCTTACGTGGGAAAGCATGAGAAACTCAATTTCATTTAGTAAATCGCATTCACTGCTAAGTCTCGGTGGGGCGACCGGGGCGGCGCTTCGCACCGTGTTGCCGGTGCGACCCGCAGGAGCGCGCCGCCCGCCCCGGCCGCCCAGCAGCGGGAGCGCACGGACACGTGCGTCCTCCGGACCCATGGAAGTGTTAGTTATCTCGTAATAAATACACTTATTCCAGTGATATTTTGATCTAAACTTGCATCAGTACACGACCTTCGCGGTATTGGCATTACGGTATATCGAGCTAAAGTTACCGCTGCCAAGCGAATACCACCAATCTGACTGACAGGCAGATTGGTATGCGACATTGATCTACCCATATGTACTTTTATAACATGGATATAACTTAATTTTTTTACATGATCTGACGTTGACATGATGACGAATAAAAGAAGTTATTTTTAACAATATTTTAATATTTTTCGGTTAAAATATAATAATTACAACTAAAAATACCTATGACTTAATTTAAAATAACTAAGAGAGTTCGCTAGAAACAAGTAAATTTACTATCGGATTATTTGGTGGTACCTCATGCTTCAGAACAAAATAAAAAATTACAAAACACACGGCGATAACTTGTTTTTATAATATATTATATACGATTGTTCTTTAGCAGGTATAATTATTTTCCTGTAAGTTTGTACATTTGTTCCTAAATCTTATTTATCATTGAAAAATGCCAATTTTATACGCTTCATAGCAAGAACAAGAATAGGTAGCCATTTTAATAAATAGTACTTCTAGATTTAGGGCTAGGAACATGGACGAAATAAGGTCCAACTAAAAGTTAGCACACTTTTACTCCACTTTCGAAATTGGCTTAGCACCAAGTCTTAGGATACAACGTAGCTTATTTCCCGAAACAGCTATAATCTTAATGTTTAGACAAATTACTATTACTCTATTATATCGTTACGTAAAGATAATAAATAAATCAGGCACGCTCCACACACAATCGGGCTGCTCGTATAGGATTCAAATTAGCTAAAAGCCAAATAATATGCCCATTTATTTGTGTAACCTGCCTGAAAAAACAACACACATTTTTAAGCAATAAATATGAGTAAAAATTGGCACCTTATACAATTTTTTATTTTGTTCACAACACCAATTCTGGTCAATCACATCTCACTTAACATTTTGTTAGATAGGTAAGAACTACAAATTGTGAAAGAATGCAATAACAATGCAAAGAATAAGGATACAAGTTGGCAATATCAACAACATTCGCAAACCAAAACTCAGACTCGCAACTAAATGAAAAAACAATTTAATTTATTGCTAAGTTGGCTATAGAGCGGTGGGTGGCGTTAACCCATACAGAAAATCATGGATACTGTATGCCATAGAAAATGATCGTATACAACTCATTTTTTATTTCATATCTATACAATAAATAAAATATCTACAAACGTCTATGTACTGTCATAGTATAAAAATATATTCAATCGTCACGATATGGCGATATTTTAATGGACTATAACAATTAAAATCTTTTCAGGTCTTATCTATTATAATTTATTTAAGTTTTATTTTAAGCTGCGTTAATAATCTAGCGTCATCTACATGCTGAACTGAATTTAGAAAAGGTTTATCATACATTATGTAGAAAAGTTGGACTTCGAAGCACCATTGGCTGCGGTGCAGCATTCCGTCCTTCGAATCTGTCTCATCACCGATTTCCGCCAAATATGCCCTCTACGACCAGGCCGAACGTGTAGAAAAGTTATAAGAGACCATTTCATTTCTTGGCAACCTTAAATGCTCGTGTAAAAGTAGAAGATTTATGTAAAAAAGCTATACAGTATACCTTATCGGTACAATAACTAACCTAAGGCTTGTAATAAGACGATTATTCTATATCACATACCTTCTATAATAATAAGCTTACTCTTTAATTGGTACAGTACACATTGATTATTAACTTACAACATTTTGTTACTAGGTCAGGCCGGAAGAGCAACGGAATGGAACCCAGCAATGTAAAGTCTACCTACACGGCATTCGCTGCCCAGAGCGGCGGCAGTGAGCATTTTGTATGTAGTACATTAGCTACTCAAACGCCCCGGTCACATTTGCTGCGAGATTTTTTTTCGTTTTATGTAATAATATCGCAGCAGTGTGTAAGATCTTATGCGTCCTACTACAAAATGTACTGAAAACCGATATCGCAATAAAGCACACGATATTATCGCGCCTATGGGTGAGAGCCTTTACAGTTTCTTGAACGGTTCTCAGATCAGTCCTGGACCAAATCAGTTGCTCGCATCCATATTTTTTACTTAGTGACAACAATTTGATAAAGTCAGCTCAAAATGATCAAAACCCTTTCCTATCATTGAAAAGCATTGTCTCGGAAGCTTTCGCCAGCTTTTTCGTTCAATGTTTTGGAAAGCCACACTGAAGTTTTCGAAGATGGCTGCAGGTACTTTTGTACACAGACATTGGTAAATCATTCAATATTACTGGTTACGCACACTCAGTCACTCTTAAAATCTTGCTCTACATTGTTTGTCTCAATGAGTTTTTTATCCATGAACGTAGCTAATTTGGACTAAAGTCATGGTGACACTGTGAATAACTATTGCAACAAACAATGAAGAGTCCAATAACCTAAAATAATATACAATTATCAAATACCTTAGTCCTATCAACATTCTATACACGTAAAAAACTTTATAAAAACATTTCAATGTCAAAGTACACAATACAGGTATATAGGTTTGAAAACACCATTGCTATTAAAATGATTCAGAAGAAAACTATCAGTATGGTCACTAACAAAGAGGAGACATGCTGTCTATAGGAATTTGAGGGCTGATGACCTTTGCAATTGCCTCACCTAGAGGTTATTTCACTAAAAACTCTCAAACATCAACTCAGAAGAAATTGCAATGGTGTTCTGTAGAAACTTAAAATCTCAGATAGGTATATAATGTAAATTATGCCATTTTAGTCAGTCAAGAGTTTCAAATCATTTGTCATTTTACTCAAGCATAAGGGCCAGACTTAAAGCTGAGCTGAGATGAGCGGAGAAGCGGTGTCTTTTAAACAGCCAATAGAAAGCTGTATTCACACATCTCCTCTCAGTCAGCTTCAGTGGAGGTCGAGCTGAGATGTATAATATTTGTATGCTAAGAAACAAAGAAGCCGAGATGTGAGCTCTGCCTCACTAGTGAATTCATCTCAATCCAACACTCGCGCATGTAGCTCTGCCGCTCTAGCCAGCACACATCTCTACTCCAGTCTAGCCAGTAGGCATCTCCTCACAGCTTCAGTGGCGATACCCTAGCAGAAAAACATCTCTTCTGTCTCTACTATGGACATCTCTGCACGTCTCCACTATGATGGAGTCTGGTCCAGATGAAGAAATAAGTGACATCACTGTCTCACAGAGGGCATTTTCCTAGCATGCTTGAGTAAACCCAACCTTATTTTAGATAATATCTTAATATAAAATGATTGAATCACTCTTAGACCAGAGATCACACTAACACAATTATATCTTTAACAAATATTTTATACCCCATGAACATTTTATTCCCCTTTACAAGTCTAAGGAAAATTCACAATTCTGGATCTGTACAAAAATTTTGTATGGACAAACATAGAAAAGAAAGAACACTTTAACAACAAGTTAAAGTTTACACCTTTTAAGGTATCCCATATCCAACTTAAACTTTATAGAAAAACATAACTTTTCTCTTGACTTGATAAAAATATTATGGAAGTTAGTTATTTCAGGTATTTTGAATGTTTGAAATAGCTATGTGTGTATTGGTCATCTTTAGTTATTATTTGTCATAACCTGTCTTTTATTATACCCATTGTGTTAGTGAATCTTGATGTTATTCCACAATTTCTATAAACTAACCTGCATAGCAGGGTACCATACTAAAATAGTAATTATTTCCCAACTAATATGAGATCTTTAGTTTAGATTTAGTTTTTGGTCCCTTCTGTTAGTCTTTGTTCTAATCAACATGATTAAAAAGCTGGTTCTTTTCAAGTTCAAATTGTTTGTTCTTGTTTAGAAGAACTGCTTAGTACCTTCATATATGTACTGGTACATAGCTAGGAAAGTAGAATCTACTTATTCAGGTACCACAATAATTCAACAGCATCAAACAATAAGGCCCCAGCTCTCATAAGACAAAAATTGTGAAATAACAAGAGTATACCTATCTCATATACACATGGATGGAACTGATTACATCTTTCATGATTGAATAGACAATGCTACCTCCTTTGGAATCCTTTTGTACCATCAGGCCCCCGCGGTGTGCGGATAACAAGGACCCCTCGAGGGGGGGGAGAGGGGAACATGCCTGTAGGTGTGGCACCTGGTGGGAGCCGTGCTAAAACTTTCCGTTCCTTCCCTTTGGTGTCGTTTTTTGTTTTTGCACTTGTTTGACTTTGACTTTCATTTAGATTGTTAGCTTGGAGTTTGTCTTGTATCCGGCTGAGGCTAAAAATAAGAAGAATTAAATTTAGTTATGTAGCTAAGACTTTTACTATTAAAACTTTTAACTTTTCCTTAGTATATGTATAGGCACCTCCATATTAATGACTTAATATCATAACTTAACAAAAAAGTGCATCGTGCAGTGCCCATAAAAACAAATTATGTAATAAATAGTTTACAGTGCAACTGCTGCTGAGTCTGTCTACTAAACCACTGATAGAAAAAAGTGAGAATCTCATACTTGTCATCGATAACATCTTCAGGGCTTCGCGCCTCTCCAAGTATCCTAAGTCTAGCCTCCTGGTACTCCTTCTGTCTTTGCTCCAGGGTTTTGACCGGGCGGGCCCTGGCCTCCCCGTTCTGCGGACCGCTGCCCAGCGACGAGGGCCGCTTCAGGATACGAATAGCGGGCTCCGGCATCGCACACTGTGGCCCAATACACGCGTTATCCTCGACAGTCACCTTGCAACCCACCGTAGACCTCACTGGCGAACAGTCACTGTTCAGCTTGATTTGGTGTTCCAGCTGAAAGAAGCAAGCCCACTTGAAGATAACACTACCAGGGTTTTCGCCAGCGTTGAGAGCATCGTGAGATAAATTTCACGTTACACTTACGCCAATTTCGTCCATATCCTCCCAACTTTCACATACGTCAACTTCATCTTGTGCCGCCATGTTTGGTCACTGACGCGAGCAGTCAGTGCTGCCAAAATAAAAATATTTCTGACGTAACTAGAGTAACGTACATTTTATTACAAAATTTGGAAAAATTGTCTATGACTAGAGTCAGACTATTCGTTGAAAAGACCGGAGATTTCCGATCCCTTATTGTTAATCAAATAAAAACCATAAAGCAAAGATAAAAATTGAAGTAAACATAACCCTACTTTTTCATGGCGATTGTTGTTGTGTGTGATAATACTTTATACTAATTAAAGTGAAAATTCTATGGCTTCTCCTATGAAAACAACTAATCTGAATCGTTTCTGATGTGATTCTAATCTGTTGACAAAGGAACGCTGATTGAAGCTTGGTAAATATATATTATAAAAACAATGTTTTGGTTAGGTTATTCTGGTCATGCCCTTAGGATAGAAACAGATTCTGCTCTATATACTTTAAACTGTCCTATTAAATTAAATTAAAATGCATTTTTCTAACAATATATTAAAATCATATTTATTTTAGACATACAGCTAGCACATAGTTCATTAAGTGCACAGTCCATGCAACAAGAAACATTGTATAACATAAACATACAGAAAACATAAAAACACTATTTCTGTAACAGTTACCTACAATATTGTAACAATAGTTTTGTTTCTCGTTTTTATTTTTTAAACTACAAACAATGTACCCAGCAATGGGGAAGACGCTGCCTTCTGTAACACAGTTTTTAAAAACTAAAACAGAAGGCAGAGCTGCCCAGAATTATGTAATTTTTTTGTGTTTTTCAAAATAAATATTTTCATTTTCACTAGCAGACAATATAAAAATAAATGGCTGCTGCGTTTGTTTCAGGAAAAATGTCTCACAACAGCACATTCTCCAAAATGTCTTCAGGGTTGCCCTCCGTTGACCCTGACTCAATCCAGTTCCTCATGTTTACAGGAGAGGAAATCAGAAAGCTAAGTGTTGCCAAAATCATAAACACTCAAAGTTTTGATGCCCTTGGTAATCCTAACAAAGCAGGCTTGTACGACAGTGCCTTAGGGCCACTCCGAGACCGCAATGATATGTGCGAAACATGCAACAATCCTATGCTCCACTGCCCGGGACACTTCGGCCATATTGACCTGCCTCTGATTGTCATCAACCCTTTGTTCCACAAAATTATTTACACAATCTTCAGGGTCAGCTGTCTGAAATGTTTCAGAATTCAAATGGACGATCGTCTGAAATTCATCCTCAAACTACAACTTCAACTGATTGATGCTGGCTATGTGACTGCGGCCTTAGATTTAAATAACTATGTAGGTGACCTTGAAAACCAATCAACAAAGCAAGACACACTCGTAAGGAAATACAAAAAACTACTAAAAAAGACAGATCCCATAGCTAACAATTTTCAGAGCAAAAATCTAGATAAGATCCGTGCTAAAATTCTGTCAGGTTATTTAAAATTAATAAATATAACAAAGAAATGCATATTTTGCCATGATAAAATGATAAAAGTAACAACATCTGAAGGCAAACTTATGGTCAATGTCAAACCAGATGCCACAGCAAAGTCAATAAAAATCTTAATGCCTGATGAGATCCAACGCTATTGCACGGCTATAGCTGAATGTGATGAAGAAATGTTGAGTCATTTCTATCCTATCCTCCATACTTCTATGAAACCTGTCACTGACATATTCTTCATGGATGTGATACCTGTTCTTCCGACAAATGTTCGTCCTTGCAACTTTTTGCGAGGAGAGCTCGTGGAGCATCCCCAAACGGCGGTATACAAAGACATACTGAGACACTCGTATTCAGCTAGAGTAGTTCTACATGTGTTTGCCGCCGAAGATCCAGAGAAAACAAGAGATAATCTGGATTCCAAGCCAAGGCAAGCTTATGAGCAAGTACAGGGAAAATATCCATCAGAAAAGTTGCACAATGTCTGGCAAGAACTGCAAAAAAGTATCAACAATCTCCTGAGTTGCGAAAGTCGCAACGTAAAGAGTCTAGGTCTCAAACAAATAATCGAAAAGAAAAGCGGCCTCATTAGGATGCACATGATGGGTAAAAGAGTCAACTTTGCTGCCCGATCCGTCATCACGCCTGATCCTAATGTCGACATTGATGAAATTGGCGTTCCTGATGTATTTGCTATAAAACTTACTTACCCAGTGCCTGTTACAGAATGGAATGTGGATGAGCTCAGAAAAATGATTATTAATGGACCCAACAAACACCCTGGTGCAGAAAAGCTAGAGCTTGAAAATGGAAGAGTAATCCGTATACCTGCCGACTGCATACAGAAAAGGAAGAGCATAGCCAAACGTCTATTGACGCCTGATGAAATGAAGACCTCAGGATTGAAGATTGTACACAGACATTTGCTTAACGGAGACATTATGATTCTAAACCGGCAACCTTCTTTGCACAAGCCCAGTATGATGGCGCACAGAGCGCGTATCTTGAAAGGCGAGAAGACTCTCAGGTTACACTACGCCAACTGCAAGTCATACAACGCTGATTTCGACGGTGACGAAATGAACGCACATTTCCCTCAAAACGAAGTCGCAAGGAGTGAAGCTTACAACTTCATGTCTGTGCGCAAGCAATATCTCGTGCCGAAAGACGGAACACCGCTGAGTGGGTTGATCCAGGATCACGTCATTTCTGGTGTAAGGATGTCACTCAGAGGCTCTTTTTACACGAAAGCCGACTATCAACAGCTTGTTTTTCAAGCGCTTTCGAAGCACAAAGGGACAATCAAACTTCTGCCGCCAACAATATTAAAACCTGTAGTGCTTTGGTCTGGTAAACAAGTTCTTTCAACAGTCATCATCAACACTATCCCGAAAGAAAAGTCATATGTTTCGTTGACCAGCAAAGCTAAAATCAGCTCAAAAGCTTGGCAAAATGCGCCGCCTAGACCATGGAAGGCTGGAGGATCTCCTTTAAAGGACAATGAAATGACAGAAGCTGAAGTTGTGATCAGGAAAGGCGAACTTCTATGTGGAGTCCTAGATAAGACTCACTATGGTGCCACACCATACGGGTTAGTGCACTGCATGTATGAACTGTACGGCGGTGACAGCTCCAGCGCTCTGCTTAGCTCCTTCTCAAAACTATTCACATTCTACCTCCAGTGGATAGGGTTCACACTAGGCGTCAAAGATATTCTTGTAATAGATGAAGCCAACAAAAAACGAGACGATTACATCTGTCTCATACGCCAAGTGGGCAAGCTGGCAGCTGTAAAAGCCACAGACGTGCCAGTCGATATTGAAAACGACTTACTGAAAACCATTATAGAAGAGAATTTTGCAAAAGATCCGAAGTTCAGAGCAAACTTGGACAGGCAATACAAGAATGTATTAGATTCATACACAAATAACATCAACCAAGCTTGTTTGGGAGAAGGGTTATTGGAAAAATTTCCTGACAATAATCTGCAGCTTATGGTCCAATCAGGAGCTAAGGGTTCCACTGTAAACACTATGCAGATTTCATGTCTGCTGGGACAAATTGAGTTGGAAGGTAAAAGGCCTCCTCTGATGATCTCTGGTCGATCACTGCCCAGTTTCCCCCCCTACGATGTTTCTCCCAGAGCTGGTGGTTTTATTGACGGCCGTTTTATGACAGGCATCCAACCGCAAGAATTTTTCTTCCACTGTATGGCTGGTCGTGAAGGTCTTATCGATACTGCTGTAAAGACTAGTCGATCTGGATACTTGCAACGGTGTTTGATTAAGCATCTAGAAAATTTGTCGGTGGGCTACGATCACACAGTCAGAGATGCCGACGGCAGTGTAATTCAATTCGCTTACGGTGAAGATGGACTCGATGTCTTGAAATGTCAATTCCTGAATAGCCAGCAATTACCATTCCTTGACACCAACGCCGACGCAGTAATAAGTAAAGATGTTATCAAAATACTCAAAGAAGAATCTGACTCAAAGGCTATTGCTAAATCTCAAAAATCTCTAAGGAAGTGGCTGAAAAAGTATGGTAATCCTTTAGAAAAAGGACGCCACGGTGCTTTCACAAAATTTACGTCAGTAGCAGATAAATCATCTTTACACACCAACGACAAAGATTCAAGAGATCCTTACTACACAGAGTTAGAAAAGCAATGGTGGCTACTGGAAGATGATGAAAAGAGTCAATACGTGAGAAAGCAATGCCCCGATCCCACCCCAAGTAAATACTCGCCACAATATAAGTTCGGTGTAATTAACGAGCGTTTGGATGGTCTAATCCAAAACTATCTAAAGAAACGTGACACAAACTCCTTCGTCGAATACACAGATAAAGATAAATTCGTCGAAGTAATGAGCGGGAAGTATTTAGAGTCTATGGCAGATCCCGGAGAACCAGTAGGCTTGTTGGCTGCACAATCTATTGGCGAACCCTCCACTCAGATGACACTGAACACCTTCCACTTTGCCGGTCGTGGTGACATGAACGTTACCCTCGGTATTCCCCGTCTCAGAGAAATCCTTATGACCGCTTCAGCAAATCTGAAGACTCCAAACATGGACATCCCGTTCCGAGAAGATATTCCTAACTTAAACAAACAGGCAGAACGTTTGAGACAGAAACTAAACAGAGTAACGATTGCTGATGTCCTTGAAAAGATCGATGTCACTTGCGAGATCGTCACCTCGCCCGACAGACAGCTGAAAACGACTTTGAAATTCACTTTCCTGTCGCACTCGCAGTACAAGACGCAGTATACAGTAAAGCCGCGCCATATTATCAAGCATATGGAGAACAAATTCTTTGGCGAAATGTTTACGGTTATTAGGAAGCATACGAAAAACTCTACAGGGGTTGTGTTCACAAGAGAATCGTCGAAGAAGAAAGGTCGTAAGGATCAAGAGTCACAAGATGATCAAGATGGGGATGATGAAAAAACTCCCGGCGCTGAATTAGAGAGCTCCGATGATGAGGTGCCCAATGATGACGATGATCAGACTGATGTAAGTTTTCATTAGTTATTTGTATGCCTTAATTTTTTAATTAACTTGATATAATGAAATTATAACTTTGCTTAAATCAACCAACATTAACATATTTTTCTCTTTTGCAGGCTAAGATCCGCAAAAAGAGGTCCGAAGAGCAAGAATACGAAGACCCGGAATCAGGAGAAGAAGAGAGATCTGACGATGAAGTGGAACTGAACGACGAAGACGCATCACCAAAAGAAGCGGATACCATGGATGATGGCATTGACGAGGTTGTCGCCTCATCCAACGAAGCCATGCAAAGTGTTGTCAGTAAAATACATAACGCGACTAACTACTCCTTCGATACTAAAAACCACCAGTGGTGTGAACTCACTGTACTCTTCCCCATCGCCTTCTTAAGAATCGACTTATCTCAAGCTCTGCGTGAGGCCGCCAGAAAGTCCGTCATACACGAAATCAAGCACATCAAGCGAGCGATCACAAACAAGGAGAAAGACGTGCTATACATCAAGACAGAAGGAATAAACATCCTACAAATGTCCAAATACAGCGATCTCTTGGATCTAAATAAGCTTTACAGTAACGATATCCATGCGATAGCGAATACCTACGGTATAGAAGCAGCTAACAAAGTCATTATCAAGGAGATACAAAACGTCTTCAACGTGTACGGTATTATCGTGGATCCAAGACATTTGAGTCTTGTTGCCGACTACATGACGTATAACGGAATCTTCGAGCCGATGAGCCGAAGAGGTATGGAGGCGTCGGCGTCTCCACTGCAACAGATGTCCTTTGAGTCTTCGCTTTTGTTCCTGAAAGACGCTGTCCTCAATTCTAAGAAAGACAACCTCAGATCATCGTCGAGTTGCTTGATGCTGGGACAGCCGTGTAAATTAGGTACAGGTATCTTCAGTTTGCAACATTATAATGAATTGATTAAGTAATTAAAGATAGTTTTTATGTAAATTTGGGGTATTATGTAATATTTGTATAAGGAAATAGTTTTGTATAATACAATAATTGTTAAATTATCAGATTTTTGTTTGATTTCTTACTACTTTTTGTTTGATTTCTTATTTCTTTCTACTTTAAATTTAGTTAAACTAGTGTGCAGTTCCTATAGGTAGCGAGTTTTGAGGTACCTACCCTACCTTGAATAAGGCCATGTCCAACAGTGGTCTGATATGGGCTGACGATATCTATTACCTTATTTAATTAGGTGTTTTTTTCTTATAGGTATAGAAGGAAGGTATAATGAAACTGCAAAAAGTTTTTCAGAATGTTTTTTATAGTTTTTCTCCGGAACTTACAAAATACTGCGAGCATCCACGGAAATAACTTTGACGACAGTGTGTTTAACACACTGACTTTTTCGTTTTGTTTGTACTAATCAAATATTACAAGGCACATTGTCACTTTATTGTTATGAAAAATTTAGGTATTATGTCGGAAGCAGAATTTTCTCAACAACTTATACTTTTAAGACTATCTGTGAGCACAGCATAATTTATGTGAAGACATTATGTTAAATTCGGTATTAATATTTTTAATCATATACATATATTGTGACTTCAACGGTAGACAATACCTAAGTGTAGATATTCAATTGAAAGGTGACAATGACCAGTCTTCTGAGGTTTTACAATTGAAACAGAAGGCTGGAGCCATGTTATCAAAAGTGGCATTGAAAATTATTATAAGGTTCCTACACTACTAAACTAAACTTAAGAAAAGTATGATCACAATAGCTTTAGCATCCAACAACAAATGAAATAAAACCATAAATAAATTATAATAAATCTTACAAAAGTCGCTTTGCGATATGATTTAAACAAACAAAATTGACAACATGATTACTGTTTGACACAAGTAAAAAATACAGGAATCCAAAATTACTGAACTGAAACATAGGATTTATTCGAGAGTCTGCATTGTAACTTCAAAAATATAATGTTTCAAGTTGCTATATAAAATTATTATTGTTAAATTGTAGGACTCACTGGACGGTAACATTTTGTCAAATATTGGACCCAAAATCACTTCATTACCTAAACCTTCCATACTTCTCCATACATACAAAGCTTTAAAATAATAACAATACTTGTATGGTAATGACACTAAATTAATTAATAAATAAAATCTAGATACTAAACGCTTAAAAAGTTGGCTAAATACAAGTTCATTGACCTACAAGACATTATCACAGCCGTATTGATGTGCGTGTCTTACATATATTTTAAACAAAATATAGTAAAAGAATAAAGGACTGTAAAAAGAGAAAACGAAATTAGTAATTCAATAGCAAACGTACCGAATAGCATTTTGGGTTCGGTAGGTACATGAGCCATGAATAAGTAGGTCGTGAAATGATTACACGAAATTTAGGTATTGATTATGTTGGTAGGTTAATAAAAATTAAAGTTGCCTTAAAAATAGAACTTGCATTCAGCCGAACGCGTCAACAAATAAAACGAAGGAAAACGACGAATGACGTGTGTCATCGTTTTAACGATTCACAGCTGGCAACCCCGTACTTCGCCTCAAACACCTAACGCTTTATTTGCCGCGTGTCCTAAACTTCATAACCGTTATTGCGCCGTCTCCGCTTGGTTCTGATTTCTCGCTTCCTTCTTCTCTTTCTTAACGGCCTTCTTGTCAGCGGCCTTCTTAGCGATTGCTTCGTCATTGGCTGGGTTGTCCCAGTCCTGTCTTCTCCCAGAGCCGAATAGATTGTAGAATGTGGCACAGAAGATGTAGATTCCACCAGCGATGTAGAATACTTTCTTCCATTGTGCTTGTGTGGGCTGTAAACAAACGATTTATTAGTTTACCTTGTTATGTAACAGATTCTCAAACGTGAATAGAACATAAGATTTTCTTTTAGGAATACTAACCCTGCCCTCAATAATGTAGCCAGCTACGATCGGAGCCAACAGACCAGTCAAGTTGGCCAAGCAGTTAGTGAATGCCATCAGGATACCAGCGAAACGCGGTGAGAGGTCCAAGTGGTTCACCTGGGGACAAAAAACAAATTTAAATCTGGAATTATGTTACAATTGCAATAAAAACCTAGCATGTTCGTTCTTTATGGTTAAAATAACTTTTGAAGAGAGAAACTTTTGGGTTGCGAATTGCGATCCCATTTGTCACACGCTGGCACTGATCCTAGATCCATCACTCCGAGTCAGTGTACGCAGAGAGCGCAACTAAGACAAGACTCTTCAGAAGCGATAAGGATGGCACGAACGGTCACTGACTCCTACAATTTTCCAGAAATCAATGGCTCTGAAGTTCAGAGCCATTGATTTCTGAACCTTTCGGCCAACCCAACAGTTCTATTAACTCACCTTGAATCCAGAGTAGATACCACCGTTGAGACCGACACCAACAGCCAAGATGGCGACTGTTGCCGCGGGGTTGCAGCCAGTGTTAGCTGCGATGAACAGCCCCACTGCAGGACCGTATTGACCTGAAAGAAAGCATTTAAATGTTTAACCATACGGCTAAGGGAGTTTTGTACATATGGCACGATAAATGTAAATTAATAAGCTATATTAGGCTAGGCAGCTATCTATCAGATATCCACATGTAAAACAGCCTATCCACATGTAAAATAATCATAAGTGTTGGGCACGTGCTTTTTCGAATCAAAAAAAACAAACGACGACTTTTGTAATGTTAATGACTAATAATAATAAATAAAATCGTTTATTTCAGGCAAAAAACCCATATCAAAAAACCCACTACACACACACTAATAACTCGACCAAGAAGTGGTCGGGCCTGAATGACAGAAATGCAATATTTCAGATACCTAAAGGAAAATTATTTAAACTTACCAATACTGTTGATAATCTTCCTGACTTGCGTGTGGTTGAACCTGTTGCTGGACAGCATCCAATCAGCGACGACAGAGATGAACATCGAGAAGAGCCACATGCAGAGATATGGGAGGGCTGATACGAAACCGTTCTGGAATAACGAAACATTTTCATTTAGAACCGGACCACCTCCTGCTAGGCATGAACCTGACCTCTCCCCGATCTTGTCGGCCTGCCGTCCCCCATCTGTTTTATGGCTAGTCATAAACATGTTATGATGTCGTCCCCCCGTCACGTTGCTGGACGCCCGACCCTAGATAGGTAGAAGATACACACCATGTGTGTGACCAATCATTCCGCGTACAACCTATCCCAGAGCTTTGAATACTCATTTCAGCATTCAAATCAAAAGCGTGACTCCAATGAACTCATAAATCATCTAGAATTGTCTACGAGGTCGAGAGTTCATGTCGGTCAATTGCGAATTGAATCACGTCCCACTTTATTACTTAAATGGAGTTAGCTCTTAGCTCGTTTGGCAAATAGCATAGCTGGGCATCAGCAATAAGCTGTGTTTATGTATAAAATTTGACTTGTCTAAGTGCTTATTTTGTAAGCCTAAAGAAATAAAGTTATTGAATTTTGAATTTTGAAATATAATGGGAACGGGAATTTGCCAGAATCTTTGTGAGAGCATTATGTCCCTACTATAAATAAAGATGTCTACCGATCAAGAAGGTAATTCAAGTCGTAAATTTACAGATTTCTATGTAGCCTTATTGATTGGCTAGGAACTTGTTTAATTGTGCCAGAATTGTGTTGGTTTTATAAAGATATCCCGTAAATAGATCTCATCCTAAGCTGGAGACATGTCATGGTGACATCATTCTACATCGATCGACCTATTTGGAGTGGGCGCTCACTACCTACACCCAAATGAATTCTACTAATGTTAGGAAAAGCTAAAACTAGACTTCCTTTAAATAATCTCCATGTATCTACTACTTATGAGCAGTCTGCTGTTTTTAACCGACGAAATGAAAAACAAAAGAGGAGAGGAGGTTCTTAAAGGATTTTCGGCTGTAGGTAGGTAGGTACCTATGTTTTTTTATGTTCGTTATTTCTCCGTGAATTATGGACCGGTTTTGGTAAATTATTTCGCTGTTTTACGGATAATGATCCCAAGGGATATAAGTATTTGTCCCGAAAAACTGTGTAGGTAATTGAAACAATCTAATTATATTTATTTTATCTTCGATGCGCGTAAGTAGGTACCGGAATTTGTATAATGAAAAACATGAGTTTTTTTTATTAACAGTTCATCACAAAAAGACTCACCACCCTATACCTAACCATAGGTATTAGGTAGGTACCCTGAACAGATACTCACATCTTTGATAGAGAAGTGCAGGACTTGTCTCATGAAGGTCGGCAACTCAGTCATAAGTGTTTCGTACCCGTAGTTCTGGCCCATGTGCGCTAACATTATCGCCCAGAACGGCATAGATAGAAGGATCTTGCTCCAGGGAATAGGTGGCGACTGTAACAAGACAATTCAAATATAAAACCAGTGATCACATCCACAGGTGATCGGAATGCTGGCTTTTATTTGGTCAACGAATTAGCTGCCATTGATATTCAACGTGGCAATGCTGCCAGCATGCTGGGCACTCTGCCTTCTGGTGACGGCTTAGATTTTAGGAAATAGATATGTGTAAACAGTTAAATACCTACTTAAAACGCGAATAGTGTAAGAAGGGAAAAGAAGCCTTGCCCTGCAATGGGACATTTACAGACTGCAGATGAAATAATGAATTGTTTCTACGGCTAACAGAAAATTACAAGGGATAACGTTTTCGGCAACACAGAGCCCTTTTACTTTTGAATTAATAATCATCAACAAACTATTCAGTCCGTGTTTTTGTGAGTACTAACATGAAAGAAAAAAACACTTGAAACAGTTAGACTCACGCTAGATCCAGCGGCGCCCCACAGAGAGTTCAGAATATACTTCTTCTCCTGTTCTTTTATACCGGGGCACTGCTCCGGGTCTTCGGACACGAAGATAAGGAAGGCGATGCACCACACGGTTCCGACTAGTCCAAACACGTAGAAAATGGACGGCCAGCCGCCAGCGAAACCGTATGCGGAGAGAAGACCGGAGAGGGGCATGGAGATCACAGTGCCGAATTGAGCTCCTGGGGAAATAGAAGAGACAATGTTTATAATAAATTATTTCAGGGGCGGAAATGCAACTTAGCTAACGTTGAAGAAACGGCGTCACAAGCAAAATCGCGTCGCGAAATCTCAGCAAGACATCTCAGGCAGGAGGTTTACTTTAGCAAATGATTTAGATTTAGTGCGTAAGCCGTCGCACTCTCGGTAATCTCTAAGAAATTAAATAAGTAACGAGATCGAATTTATGATTCGTCGAAAATCTGAGGCGCGGCGCGGGTTCGAATCCTGCCGAAATCGAATATTTTAGGGACATTATTAAATTTTCGTAGCAAAATTGCCGCAGTGCGAGCTCTCCACTATAATAGCAAAAACCGAAGTATCTTCATCACTAAGTTCTTCATATACTGGTATACACACATATACCTTAACTATATCATAAGTATTATTTTTACATGATAACGTGAATGGAGTCTTACCTGCATAAACAGCCGCACCCATTCTACTTCTCTCGTTCGGGGGTATCCATTTGGCAAGCATGGCGTGTGTGCATGGTACGATTGGACCCTGCACAAAAATATAAAAAGCGATAAGAACAGTCACAGCTAAAGGAAAAAAAAACAGTCACAGTGAAAAAAAATCTATATTTAGGTACCCTAAATGGTAGGATAACCTAAATACCTATACATACATAGCAAGCTGTGTACGTATATTTATACAAGCTTTTGCCCGCGGCCTCACAGGCGTTTTGCGGGATAGATATCTATGCTAAATTTCAGCCCAATCCGTTCTGTAGCTTTGTCGTGATATTTAAGGTACCTAACCAAAGCCTAAACATCCAAACTTTCGCATCTGTAATATTTGTGTATGTGATTGTGTGGATGTGGACTTACCTCTCCCAAACCCTGGATGAACCGGACCACAATGAGCCATTCATAACCAGCTTTCGCAGCGACCGGCACCAGGAGACCAAACACAGAGTTGATCAGCATACCCACCCCGAGGAATAGACGGGCGCCAAACCTGAACACAAAAATATATCTTACTTACGGATGGGGCAAAATGTAGAGTTAGTAGAGAACTTACGGATGGAGCAAAATGTAGAGTTGGTAGAGAACTTACGGATGGAGCAAAATGTAGAGTTAGTAGAGAACTTACGGATGGAGCAAAATGTATAGTTGGAGAGATTTTGTTTGTCAATCGTATACTAGTATAATTGCAATCATAGCATAATAAACATCTAATAAACATAGGTGTTGATAGGCTAGCAAATATTAGACCACTAACTAGTGCTAGCGCACGCAGCCAATTAACTGCAGGGAGTAGGAGCAGCGTAGTCGTCAGGGCGCATGAGGATTAGTATCTTTACACCTACCCCCGGCATAGGGATAAGTTATCCCTATGCCGGGGGCCTTAGGTTATCCCGGATAACCTAAGGCTCTTTTATAAGAAGCCTTGATCCAGCATTGGAACTGGTAAAGGCTGGTCTGTGTGTGTGCGATAGACCCTGCTAGACTTTACTTTTGAGTCTATCAAATCAAAAAATAAATCATACCTAGCTATAATATTGTCCGTAAATCTAATGATGTTGAAGATATTTATTAACCACAATTAGGTATTGTCGGTAAGCATACGATTCACTGGTGTCGCGTTACAAAACGAACGTTTACTTCTTAATTTATTTATTGCTACAAGTAGGTAAGTTCTTCAAAAGCCAGTAAATAACCTTGGTTCGGTAATTGGGATACCTGAGCATCTACGTATCTACCTAATAAGTTCTGTAATTTACACAATTTTACGTTTATCTAATTTACAACTATGAAGAACCTAGTAAAGTTTGCCTAGCATTTTTCGGTCTTTGATCTAACTCTTTCATGATACGATTTTATAATAAAACACTGTTTTTACCGGATTGATCGCGTATATTTTATATTTGTTTATAACCTGACGTTTCGGAGGCTTTTCAGCTTCCATGGTCACAGGCAGTCTGCCTGTGACCATGGAAGCTGAAAAGCCTCCGAAACGTCAGGTTATAAACAAATATAAAATATACGCGATCAATCCGGTAAAAACAGTGTTTTATTATGAGTTCTCGCGAAAATAACCTTAGAATATAATACGATTTTATCTTATTTATTAAATCTTTCTCATCGGTGAATGAAGAAATGTGTTCATGGTTAATTTTTTAATAACACTGACGCTGAATTAAACAAAAAAAACAAACCTTTTCGAAAGAATCCCAAAGGGAATTTGTGTGATGACGTAGCCGTAGAAGAAGGAAGACAGGATGTAGCCCTGCAGAGGCGTATTCCAGACGAAGTCACCGTCTTGCTGACTCATCTGACAACAAACAGAATATTCATTGAATAAGTATTCATTATATCTCACAGAGAAATAGATTACGTTCTTTATTACATTGATATTAGGAGAGCCCCCTTTTTTTGGTGGAATTAGGTACACTTTATCTAATGCACTGATCAAATCTATTGATGGATTTCTTTCCACATTTTGTTCTAGTCTAATCCATCAGTTGATTTGTTTCCACATCTTGTTCAACTCTTTATCCATCAATAGATTAATTCGACCTCTTTTTCACTTATTCATTTCGGCGGTGTGTAGTTAAGCAACCTTCTTTCACTCAGTGTCGCAGAGCGGTGTGGTTGACCATGGCTACGATGGCTTTATACCTACATAAATTTCGTTCACTACACCTACAGAAGCAGCTACTTGCAGTTTGGTTAGAGGTGACTTCCCCACATTCTGTGTCCATATGGACACAGAGTGTGGGGAAGTGCTCAGACACCAAAGGCAGCGCGGTGTGGTTGACCATGGCTACAATAGTGACTAACATGTTAACTACAGCTACAAACAATACCTACCTACAGTTGTGTAAGAGCTGACTTCCCCATACTGTCTCCATGTGTTCTGACACCACTGGCAGAGTGGTGAGGTTGACCATGCCTATATGGCAATAACAGCGACTGATATTTTGACTACAGCTACAAAACTTACAGTTGAGTTAGAGGTGACTTCCCCACACTCTGTGTCCATATGCTCGGACACTACTGGCAGCGCGGTGTGGTTGACCATGGCTACGATGGCGACTGACATGTTGGTTCGCATCACGTAAGCGTTGGCCATCCCGAGGAAGAGCATGAATGTCACGAAGTGGCGCATGCCCAGACCACCTGCATCAAGAGAAAGTCATTTGAGTACCTAGGTAATTTGTTGAAGTTCACTACAGAATCAACATTTTTACCAAAATGGCTAACACTAAATAAACTATAGTGATTTGGATATTAGAATTTTTAAAAAGGTTACCAAACCAAACGTGTTCACCTGTTTAGAGGAGTTCACTATCTCATGTTTTTTAGCTTTAAGATTTATTCTGTGTTCCCGCTATTGGTGGTCCATATGAATTTATAAATCTATAAGATTATTTACCTAGGCGGAGATTTATTAAAAATTACTTCAACAACCTATTAATTCCTCTATGAAATTCAACTCAAAGGAACAGCTCTTGAAACTTTTAAACATCAGATTCATGAAACGTGTAGTGTAGCTAGACGATAGACGAACGTTGGTGTAAACAAATTAAAGGATATACTTATTATTTGCGTTTGAAATTATTAACAAATTTAATTTGATGACGTCCGTAGAATTTACATACCTACTAAGTTCTGAAAATAACCACGGTCTTATTTCTTCGAACATTTGCGCTATGAGAAGGTGTAGGAAGATCATGCGCAACAATCTTTCTCATAGCTATTTGGGGACCTTAATTAACCAAGGGTTTTATCCTCTCACTCGCAGATTTGATCATTCTTTTAGACCTTTTGAAATCTTTATCAAGGGTATGACGTAGTTCCTCCTCAGTCACATCCTAAAGTACTGACATTGAAAACACCGTTTAAAGTTCTAAAAATAATGGTAAGATCCAGAGACAGTGACTTGACTTTCATCTTGGCATTGGCATTAGAAAACCATGGACGAGCCAATGCGCCAACTGCCATGTTACGCTCGAAAGTTTAGTTTGAGCTTGTCCGCATGTCGACATCAATCTTGTGTGGAGATGTTTGTGTGAGCTTCTTACTAATGACAATTTGGAAAGGCTTAAATAGAATAAGGGCTTTTTTCGCTAGAAAACTATGAGACCTACTTCTGATTGACTTGTCGATATAGTTGGGTATGTAGGGTAGATGTTTAGCCTAGTCATCGATTCTTTGCTGCCTTGCACGTAAGGCTTCCACGTTGATTAAACGAGACTAGACGCATTGACAATGTTATTGCAGCACAACTAACTGCAACTAGTATATATAAATAAAAATATGTAGGTATTACTTCTAACATTTTAGGTAGGTACCAGCTAATATACGTTAATCACTGTCTCAAATTTCGAATAATCCCTTTCACCTACGACAGGCCAAGTTCGAAGTTCAAGGAATTCCAAGAGATATCCATAGATAGATAGATAGATAATTCTTTATTGTACCACACAAACACAGAAAACAGTACAGAAATAAAAAAAGTTACAAGATGAAGTACAAAGGCGGCCTTATCGCTATGAGCGATCTCTTCCAGGCAACCTTGGATCCATCATTCATTCAAAGCAGCAAACTATAAAGTCTCCAGCTTTCAAGTTCAAACATTTATTTACATTCATAAATCATTTCATGTGCGTCAAATGCTGTTGTAGTTTTTATTAGTTTTTATGATGAAAGATGGTCTCAACTCGTCACGTGCTTAGCGTCATTATGAGGTTTAGTCGACAGACAGCACTCAAGAAAAACCTATAAAGTCATCAATGGCTCGCAAATTTTGCTATCCGTTACATTTTGATGGTCAGTGTTCCCATGTTTCATCAATTTGAACACAAACGAAGTGCTAAATATATAGAATATTGCTACAACCACCTGCTAATCATACAAATTGGATAGAGCAGATGTTCACTTACGTACGAGTACCTACATTATGATTTTACAGCCACAAATAGGCTCCTAATGAAATGACTCTACCTCAGGTGAGTAAGGTGTACCGTGGGTACTGAGTAAAAATAAAGTAAATTAATATTCCTACTTCAATTGTGTAATTAATATATTTCCAACGAAAGGGGGGTGGGTACCTAACTTAGGTACTAGGGCATGTAAACCGATTAATCGATTAACCGAAAAACCGATTAACCGACTGATTTTACGTCGGTTTTTTTATCGGTTTTTTTTTCTCAAAATAACCGGGTTTTCGATTATTTTTTTAATGAGTAATAAATGATAAATTCATTTAAAAGTACGCCTTGCAGACTTTATTTAAAACGATGATAATAATATCTTATCCACCTCATTATTTTACAACACTAATTACGTTAAAATTACTAAAATACAAACAAACACCTTTCTCTGGACCGCATAAAAAGTCGTTAGTGAATGTCGTCGTGCAATAAGCTATTATTATTAGCTGAGAAGAGCAAGATAGCGAAGGCGGCGTTGCATAAGCACATTGGACGCCACCGTCGTCGCTGTGGTTTACTGTGGTCAACGGTCGAACTTGAATGTTCGTTTGAATCGTTTGAAGAGATCAGGCTAGAAATAAGAAAGGCCCTACAGCCAACCCTAAAACAGCTGATTCAAGTGGACTCGATTTAGAAACGCGAGTTAGGGTAGGAATGGCCCTGTATGATGGAGGGGGATACATGGGATACAAGTTAAAGAAGGTGTAGGTACCAAGCTCTAAAGTCGATTACTCCCTTTTTTGTAGAACCAGAGAGAATATTTTTATCGGCAGGCCTAATGTGCAACAAAATGAGCAGTTTGCTGGGTGACGACTCTCTCAACGCACTTGTGCTTATTATCAAAACAAAAAGTAGTGTTCATTATCTGTGATTTATGTGATTATCTGTGATTAACTGTGTTTCAACTTTATTTGAGTAAAAGAGAGAGTTGAAAACTGCCAAATCAAAAAGTAGATTACAATCTATTTTATAATATAACTATCGTTGATTTTGTACCTTTATTTCAGTAAGAGAGGGAGATTAAATACTACCAATTAAAAAGAGAATTACATTTAGTAACTTTTAGGACTGATTTATCATAATGTTTCAGGGGATAACTAAAATGTTGATTTTTATAACTTCATTTGAGTAAAAGTGAGTTGAATATTACCAAATGTTTTAAACTTTATTTGAGTAAGAGAGAGTTTTAGTAAAAGGGAATTACACTTAGTAATTTTGTAGACGGATTTACAATAATGTTTTAAGATATTCATTTTGTTGATTTTTATATCTTTATTTGAGTAAGAGAAAACGTTTTAAAACCAAATCATAAAGTGAATAAGAAGACGAAAAAGAATAAGAATCATTTATTTGCTTAAAACATGAGTATTAACATGGTATGAGCATGCAATTTTGTTAAAATATAAATTAAATAAGATCCACATGTTTTGCTATTACTGGCATGCAAATAAGAGAGGGCTCACTGCAGATTTGTCACTAATGCGATATTTCTTTTCATAACTAGGTAGGTATAACAATCAATCATATTAAAAATGAATAAGATTTAGTAACTTTTATGACTGATATATCACAATGTATTGGGATTACTATATTATTGTTGATTTGTATAACTTTATCTGAACAAGAGTGAGTTTAATATTACCAAATGTTCTTTAACGAGTTAGTTTTTAAAAATAATAAGCAAACACCATGTTTTTCATCATGTTTACGTGTTTGCTTATTAAAATAATAAGCAAACACCATTTTTATTCAAATTTTTACGGTTTTATTTAGTCCTAAGACACCTAAGTAAAAAACTCGAAAATAACCGAAAAAACCGGTTAACCGAAAAAATAAAAACCGAAAACCCGGTTTCTTTTTACAACCCGGTTTTTACATGCCCTATTAGGTACACAGTACTCACGTTACGTACCCAACCCACCTTACGTTGGAAGTAAATTACTCAATTGAAGTAGGAATATTAATATAAGTACTTTATTTTCTGAGCCAAATAAGGGAACTGAGTAAATTTATGTAAATAAATATTCCTAGGTACTTCAATTGAGTAATTAATATATTTCCAACGTAAGGTGGGTGGGTACCTAACGTAGGTACCTACTCAGTACTCACGTTACGTACCGAAACCACCTTACGCTGGAAGTAAGTTACTCAATTGAAGTAGGTACCTACCTAGGAATATTAATTTACTTCATTTTTACTCAGTTCCCTTAGTCTGAACTGCGATTACATCAGCATTCTTCTTGAAACTCATTTTGTTCTAGCAAACTTTAACTTTCAAGTTTGAGATTTAAAATAAAACCGGCCTAGTGCGTGTCGGACTCGCGCACGAAGGGTTCCGTACCATTATCTATAAAAACGATTAAAAAAAACACGTTTGTTGTATAGGAGCCCCCTTAAATATTTATTTTATTCTGTATTTGTTGTTATAGCTGCAACAGAAATACATCATCTGTGAAAATTTCAACTGTCTAACTATCACGGTTCATGAGATACGGACAGCGAAGTCTTAGTAATAGGGTCCCGTTTTTACCCTTTGGGTACGGAACCCTAAAAATGTGCTGTTAGGGCTCTTTGTCTCAATGATTCAAACCGGTAGAATACCTGTAGGTAATTCTGTTGACGATCATTAGAAAAGAGATAACCAGCCATTTCCAGGGGATAATTTCACGGATGGCGTGTCAATCTGAACTGAATTACTCCATAAAAACAAGATCAAAGAACACAATGGGCTCATTTGTGGTGTCTCGTACCTATGACCTTGGTGACGCGGACCATTGAAATACTAATGTACTACACGATATAATACATGACATGGATCATAGACATTTGACGACCGATGTGGCGCGGCGGGCGAAGGTCCGCCTGCGACGCCGGAGGTTGCGGGTTCGATTCCCGCCCTGGGACAAATGTTTGTACGATCTGCAAATATTTGTTCCGAGTGTTCTGGGTATTTATATGTACATATAATAAAAAATATAATAGTAATACTTATATCTGTCTGTAATGTATTATACTAAGTTTATCAGTCATCTAAGTATCAATAACACAAGCTCTGCTTTGCTTGGGGTTAGATGATGCTGTGTGAATTGTCAGCATTATTTATTTATTTATATATAGAATCTCCTGATAGGTCACCAAAGTGTAAAATTGCTAGGTACGGAGGTTGTAAAGTTAGGTACCTAATATTATGAAATAACGCTAGGCCGATAAAATGAAATTTTGAAAGAAGTGATGGTTTCAAATTAAATTTACCCATGAAAAGCAGCTATAATACTTCTAAAAGAATTTACCAGTAAATGGCAGGTTACTTTATCTAACAAATTAGGATAAAAGTCAACTTAATTGTCTATGAGGAGTGGGGAAATCTAGATAGGTAGGTACTGGTAATATGATTAGCTTTTTGTGACTTTCAGGCATTTGGGAATTTCGGGTCGATATTCACGTTAATAAAGATATGACTGTTATCTCAAGTGGTCACCAATTTGTTTGAACTTTAGGTAGGTAGGTACCTTCGATAAGTTTATTTTTATATAGGGCTGATATAGGGTACCTACCCATGTAGTTTCTAGTCAGGTTTTATGAATTAACGAGTGTAATAATCTTCCACTCGATAGGTACATTTTTCGTCCAAGCAAAGATAGATCTCAGATAGATTCAGCCCGCTTAAAAATATATTTAAATGTCTATTTAATTTTATTTGGACGTACCAATTTATATTTTTTGACCACTTTCTCTTCAAAATCTTGACAAATGTGACCTGCGAGCCCCATCATCCTTGTGCAAGCGGGGATGTTTTGTTTTTTAGGTCTCCGTACCTCAAAAGGAAAAAAGGAAGGCTTCACTTTGTGGTCCGTCTGACTGTCCGTCCGTCTGTCAACTCTCTTTTCTCAGGAACGCGTGGAGGTATCGAGATGAAATTAACATTAAATAGGTACTACTCAAGTCCGTAACCTCTTGTAGCCGTGATACATACCGATAATACCTAAATCAAACTTCTAAGTCATTTTGTAGGATAAATCCTAATCTAATTATCCCCCGGGAATAAATTGTTTATGGAACCACCTTGAAATTAAATCTATACATCTGCAAAAGAATCATTCAAATTGGTCCATGAATGACCTTATAAAACATACATAAGCATACAGCCGAACAATGAATCTCCTCCTTTTTTCGAAGTCGATCAAAACCCGGCTTGACTTTTTCACTTTTTTGTGCTTTCGACTATTTTTTCGTAGAATAAAAGGGCGAAGGCTTATGAAATGTATTTAATAATAATAATAAATAACACACCCTTAATTCAATCGATTGCTCAAATAGGTACCTCATTTTATCAAAATAGCTTTAGCCGTTTTGTTGCTTTGAGGTACCTACTACCTAGGCAACATTATTTCATTTGGACCTAGGTAATAAATAATCCCAGACAACCACATAGGCACCCTACCTACTACTAGCGCGAAAACTATAATTATACTAAAACACTCGCGGGTAGCTAAAATGTTATCCTGTAGACTTTGTAGAGTACACCATACATACATACATACAGGAAAACATTTCAACAAATCCCCATAACCAAACCACCCACGATACCATGACAAGTTTCGTGTTTTTAGATTACATGATTAAAAACCGACCTTAATTTCGTTTACACTGTTTCTCCCTCGAGAATAATAACTTTTAAGGGACCAGTCATCTAACAGTCCAGCTAGGCAGTCAGAGATTCCCGGTGTCCTTGATGACGTCACTACCGGGAGCGGCAGGGCACGTGCCAACGACTACTACATTAATTACTGTGATCTTAAGCTAAAAAGACCCATTTTAGTCTGCTCTGGGTAGAGTTTAGAAATGGTTTATCCAGACTTGAGGCCTTTATAGGTAACGTGGGGTTTAAAGGGCTCTCTAAATCCGGGTTGCATCAACATGGAATGGATAGATAGATAGATAGATAATTCTTTATTGTACCACACAAACACAGAAAACAGTACAGAAATAAAAGCTACGAGAAGAAGTACAAAGGCGGCCTTATCGCTATGAGCGATCTCTTACAGCCGGCGACCTTGGAAAAATGGATGGAATTGACGTGAACTAAACGATATCCAATCTAATAGGTAGTTATACATCAAAATACCCTATTGTGATTATGTTTAGGTACCTATTTGATGATTTATTAGATACCATGCCAAAGAGGTTTCATTTTCATGCTTCGTACATTTAAGCATTTTATTAATAATACGGTGTACATTTCTTTACCAAAACAACAAGTAAATGTATGTACTAAGATTTGAACTTTGTAATTGTATTAGGTAGCTACATAATAAATAATGCACACAGATCCCCATGTTCCATCCATTGATCCTATCCATTCACGGTTGTCTGGTAGAGATCGCTCTTGAGCGATAAGATCGTCAATTATCTTTTTTTTTGCCAAGCTTTTTTTGTTTTTTATTTGGTGTGCAATAAAGTATTTTTATAGATCTATCTAAGAAAGCTTGGTACCTAGCATAATGTTGAATTGCAGTGCCCTAGTAGGGTGCATGCTTGATACAATTTAAGTTATTTTAAGACCTTTTTATAGCATGTTCTGCAATAAAATATCTTGAATTTTGAAAACAACAGGTGGTAAACAAAAACTCACCAGAATACTGCCTCTGGTCTTCTACTCCTGGCTGCTCCCACACCAGTACATGAGCCCCTCGCGAGCGGGACACCATATTGTACGGAAAGGGGACAAAAAAGAGAGAAAAAAGAAGACCTTAAAAAATACCCAAAAGAAAAATTAATAGAAGTCCGAATAGAACAACGCAAAGCTAAACAACTATGCGAGACATTTTAACTAGGTATGAAAGAAATTTTGAAGAGACAGGGTATTCAACCAGTGGCGGATCATCCCCAAGGCAAAGTAGGCATGTGCCTAGGGGCGCGAGGTTCCAGGGGGCGCGCGCGCGGAAAATTTTACACTACTAAATAATTAATATGTAAGGTAATACCTAAGTGTAAAATTAATTATATGAGTAAGCAGGTATCCACCTACTTACAAATTATAAATCATTATTTAATTCTGTCGAAACTTTTGATTTCTGTTCTATGTCCAGAACAAAAAATTTAAAAAGAAGGAACTTAGCAAAAATCAGATGATTAGTGTAATGATATTGGTTGACGAGCGTCAGAGGCGGCTTTAGCGGCGCACACGGGCGCAGGAACATAGGGGGCGCCAATTACATGGCGCCCCCTGTGGCACCCGAGTGGCAGCCGTAGGCCTCCTAACCCAGACCATGCGCCCTTGTTATGGCCGACGCCACCGCCGCCGGTATGGCGATAGTGAGGTATATGTTTTAAAAGACACCAAAAATCGTGGGCATTAGGCTGTATTAGCATTAAGGGCGGCTTTTGCGGGAGCGTGGCGCACATCCGCTATGAGGATCCAGCGCTCGGTTTTTGTTGAAAAAAAATACTGGTTTGAAATTACGCTTTAATCATTATGCATTAGGCTGGCTGTAAGTTTTAAAATCACATTGCCATAGATTCGCGAGATTTTGAAAGGCACGTGTTTTAATGCCGCATTTTTATCTTTTACTGTTTATCCGCGCCGATCCTAGGGTAAAGCGAGCGGTGCTCAAGTATCCATAACGCGAATTCCTTATTGAAACAAGCTATTTAGAGCGAAAAGTAATATAGTATATCGGGGTATGATCGGGACGCGGGGGAAGACCGTATAACACTAATTGTAGCCGAATTAAGCCATTATTTTCTAATGCTGCCACCATTTTCTGCGACTCCATTTGAGGGCGTCGGCATAAAAATGTTGTCAGCTTTAGAAAATATGGCTTAGTTCGGCTACAATTAGTGTCATCCGGTCTTCCCCCTCGTCCGATCATACCCCGATATACCCTATAGCTTGATGGATTTATATGGTGACTTCTGAGAGAGAAGTGAACTGCGCAGCTGGGCGGGGTACGTGCGTGCGTACAACACCGATCGCCACAGCCAAATTTTTTTACGGCTCGCTTCGCTTGCCGTTGTTTTCTATCTGTTGTGCTCTAGATGTTAATGACTTTGAAAATTTTCTGTCAAACAACTGGAAAGTGTCGAACCTTTTTGCTAGTTCGCTCCGTTGTTGCCGTAATTTCTATTGTTTTTGCTTCCATAAATTTCTAAATAGTTTGGGAATAATTTTATTACCGATAGCCACAAAAGTTTTGCGTTTCACCGTTTACATACCTATCTTATTTAATCTTGAAAAATCACAAAAAAATTGCGGCTCGCTCCGCTCGCCGTTATCTTTCTTTCCCTACCTTTCTAGCTAACCCCGCCAAAACCCATATGGGTTAGCCAAGACCATAATGGTCTTGGCTCTAACTTTGACAATTGACAACCTCCTCTATCATGCTAACCAAAAGCATGAAAATAATTGCGGCTCGCTTCGCTCGCCATTACTTCTAGTTTTTTACCTGCCTTAAATACTTTTTGTCAACCACTGAGGAACGTCGTTGTTATGTAACTAACACCACCCCCAATACTGAGCTTTGCTGCGCCGTTTCGTTCACAGAGGGGCGCCAATGAGGTGTTTGCCTAGGGCGCTGTCGACAATTAATCCGCCTCTGTATTCAACAAAACCTAAGGAAGAAATGTGAATTTTACGAACTCGAGATTAGGAAACGCGGCACACGTACACCATAATAAATTAAGAAGGAAGTAAAGTCGGACCCTACGTCACGTTGGCGAGTGAGCCGAGGGAGGAAAGTCTGAGAGGCGACATAACGAGGGTTGGAAGAGAAGACGACAAGAGACCAGCGTTCGCCGGCGGTCGCGAATGTACTGACTGGATTGGATTGGATGGAATCGAAGGAAATACGCGCGCCAAGGAGTGTTTAGTAGTGTGCACGGGAAAATTCACTGTGTGTTCCCGTCCGCGATGTCTCAACTCCGCCGGATGTCTATATCTTCCAAACTACCTACTGTTTTTTTATTTTATATATATATATATTGGAAAAGTTCAGGACTTAGTATAAACATGTATAAAGAACATTTTAAATGTTGCGTTTTTTCTTCAAATAATGTTTTAATTAATAGATAATAAGCAAAAACTTGATTTTTGGGCTTGAGTTGCTCTGCCCTATCCCGCTCCTATGAACGCGAAATCCTATTCCTATCCTTTTCACAACGTGGTCGGTTTTTCCTGCGTTAACACACGGGAAAAATTAATTGGACGGCCTATACTGTTCGGCAGCAGCGATCGAACAGTTAAAAGAAAAAATGCTGACTTAAGTATCAGAAATGACTTTACTGAAGGAACGGACGAATTCCGAATCAGATCAGACGCTTTTTTCAGAATTCAGATTGAGAATGTTCGTTCATTTTTGATTGATCAATTTAATACGGTCTACGTAATATTATATCTTTAGTTTAGTTAGACGTAAGTAAATTGCGTATTTTTAAGTACAACAATTTAACTTATCCTACATTATAGAGAAAAATTTGCTGCTGAAAACCCAGAAAAGGAACTCTACTTGGTAGCGGCTACAAACTACAATCTGCCTTGACTCAGTATCATTAAGACTTATTTCAGCTTACAGACGCAGGAAGTGGAACAGGGGCGTCAAGAGACAAGGGGGCCACGCGTTCGTAGCGTGGGATGACGTCAGCAGTGTACATTTTTTCTTACGATGCTGAATATACTGAAATGGAACTATGCCGAGGTAAGGTAGTAATTTAGATGTGAAACTCATCGTTTTGCGTATTTTTGCGGTTGATTTCTTGCTCACCTACGCTGTTCGTATAGATTCTAAAGAGCCAAGGCATAGGTAAACTTCTGAGATGAAAAATCCGGACATATCGTGATTTCGCATAATATCAGTTTCTTTTGTACAGTCAGCTGCTCAGATATGTATACACTTCCAAGTTTTCACTTTTATTTTACTCGGAACTTACCATATAAAAGTTTACGCACACAATTTTTACGCTAAGTAGTCATCGTTCTTGTCAGAATACGAAATATAAAGTATCACAATGACTATACACTTACTATTCAGTCAAATTTCAAAACATGGGAGTGTATACATATTTTCGCAGCTGACTGTACCTACCAAGCAGATATCCAATAATAAGAACTATTTCATCTACCTTGTTATCAGATAGGTAGGTACAAACGTTATAAATGTAAGGTTAGTTTCCTTACCTAGATTTGTTTCCTTCCGTGGCAAACAATGTCTGTTCATGACGTGTGGTGTGAGTGTGACTTCATGACTAACTACTTTATTTTGATTTGTTTAAAAATGTTAATTACAGCCAAATAAACAAACGCTACTCCGGTTTAAAGCACGTCTTAAATTGCGATTTTTTGACCGTTTTGAATGAAACTTTGTCAATAATTCGTCACTTGAAACGTGCTTAAATCTGAGTGAGTATACGAGGGTTAGTTCTATCCACTATTCATACCTCGGTCATTAACTTCGCTTTATATTTGCTCTACCTGAAGTTATAAAGTGAATTTTGAAATACAATAGGGGTTTGAAAATGAGTGCACGCCTATTTGTGCAAGATAACGATCTAAACTAGGTTACCTACTTTGTAAACTTGTGCAGGTAGGTAAGGTACCTACCTACCTACCTAATAATTATGACTATACACTATTAAAAGGTTGATCGTTTTGTGAACTTTATATCATCCCTCTTTTTGTCTGAGGTTAAAGTAATAATAGGTACCTATATAATGAATTAATAAAAATACCCGCACCGCTTCCAAACGAAAGGGAAAAGAAAAACGCGTTCTGTGCATTATTCCTGGGCACGTTCACACAGCTGATTTGTTTTTACATGACCATTTTTACGGATCCTTTAGGTACTACCGGAAATAATCGTTTTTTTACCTGGAACACTGTCGGATGTGTAAACTCGCTCATACAACTACATCATACACCATCACGGAAAAAAAGGATCCTGTACGACGGATGTTGTGTGAATGCGCTTAGATTTGACTGGTGTTCACCAAAAGATCTTCGTCGGTTAACTTTTACGCTTAGTTAAACTTCTGTCAAAAACGTGTCGTGACGTTTTTGACAGAAGTTTAACTAAGCGTAAAAGTTAACCGACGAAGATCTTTTGGTGAACACCAGTCAAATCATTATATGTACTTCTTATTATATTCTTATATAGGTATATATTAGAAGCGATTTAATCGTACTTTTTTGTAGGTTACCACTGAAGTACCTACTATAACTTAGTAGCGTATACTTATATCTCAATGTAGGTTGCTAAGTATACTTTCCCTCCGTGAGTCATAGCGGGAAACTCCAGCGATTTATTTCTTGCAGCACGCTATTCAAAGGAGGAACGCAAATTTAGCGCACCTGTTGTAAAATTCTAGTCGGAGTCACGTAGTCCCCTACCGTACTAAGAGACAATTTAAATCTATGACTAAGAGTAAATGCCTCCCCATTTTCAATATTTTCAAGGGTACCTACAGATTTCGATAAACCAAAAGTTGAAAAGCCCGTGTGGTCCATCATTGAGTTACATTACCTACCTTACGTAAGCATTCCAAATTTTAGTTACCTAGTTCTATACTAATAAGTAGTACCTATAGAACTTACTAAAATGACTATTTTGACTATTTTGGAGTATTGAAAATATTCAATACCTACTCCAAAATAGTCAAAATTTGATATCGGATGAATGGTGTTTTCTAGTCTTGTTAAAAGTCACACTAAAATAATATAAAATCATAAATTCCGACACTGTTTTGGTGTACAAGAAACGCCATCTTACGGCGTAGATATGAAGCTTGCTACGGCGTAGCACGACCTACGAACCTCGTAGAATCTCTACAAGATCGTACATTTTCATCAAACAACCTGCCTAGCGTGTAAGTTTCATAGAGCCTTGGTAGATGGCGTTACCATGAACATTACAGGCGAATGAAACATGCTCAAAAGATGTAAAAAAAGTTTGCACAGGCTTGTGTAACGATGAATGAGTAATGGGACTTGAACAATAGAAATTAATTTAATCTTGTTTTATGTTTTGCAATTAAAACACATGTCATTCATACTTTATCTACTTCATAATTATTTTATCTTGTTATTTAGTTGCAGTTCAGACTGTTTGAAAGAGCTAAGAGAAAATAAGAGCTGACAAAAATAATGCGGTCGCCTTCAAACCTAGCTGGTGGTAGGTAGGCCAGAAGTCGCTTATTTGTCCCAGCTGGAGCACGAGCATTGAGTAATAAATAAGTGTAATAGTGCTTCAGTGGGCACGAGCGCAAACTTCGAAAAGGACCGTTAAGCTCCAATTTTGGTGTTAATACAATTTTAGAAGAACAAACCGTTCTTACCGTATTGTATGAACAACAAAAACAAAATTGATTTATCCATCCTTATCGAAGTTTGTGCTCGTGGCTCGGTACCTAATCGTAATCAGGAAGAAAAAAAAACGGTGGTCACATGTTATGACGGCATTTTCTTGGGAACGGTGCTGTGGTGGTAAGTCATCCGACTCTGGAGTCCTATTTACGTCAACATCTCCCTGAACGACCGCGGAAACTGGTACGCAGTACCTAATATGCGACGATAACGAGGTTTCCCTGAGCGAGTCCCTCACGCCACGGAGATTCTAATTCGAAGTGGTAACTGCACTGAAGTAGGTACCTACTATTACTTGGAACATAGATATGCAATGACATCTCGCATGGGAATCTATTGTGGGAACGTCACGGAGATCGCTAGATGTTTAAAAAAACAACTCTGTTGTTAGGATCATACCTACGGCCTTCCCTACATTACATTGTCTTTGTCAGACAAAATGGCACGTGAATTTGTCAGGACCACCTAACCTACATCGCATTGTCACACAAACGGCACGAGAATGTGTCACTGCAGATTGAATAACGAGACATAATGAGGTCTGCATTCATTCTTATTGTGTGCCGGATGTAGCGGTCCTCGTAGAGATCGGCCTCCCACACCTTGTTTGTTAGTAAATGGTAGATAATGTATGTAGCTAATAATACCTATTTCATAAATCCGCGCGGCTTGGCCGCACGGAAAAGTTTAATAGATTCGGAACGCTTCAATTGGAAAATTATTTGAAAAATGCCTTGTTCTAGTGTAGGACACGGAAAAAAGATTTTATCATAAAAATTTTGGAACGTATTATGAGGATTATATAGTGCCCTCAGACTAAGTAGATTTCTTGCTTAGTCTGAGGTAGTGCCTCAGTTAGTTAAGTCCTCTAAGGGAAGCTAGAAAGTTATCCTCGTACACTGTTGTGCGATAAGAAAAGTAGACATTTTTATTCGCGCAAACAAGTTGAGTATTATAGACATATTCAACTTATTTGCGAAGGATTTGTACCTATCTATTGTTTATACGATACCTAGATACCAACTCCCTCGCCGCTGCGGTAGGTAGGTAAGCAACCAGTGAGAACGGTAAAATAAAACAATAGGAAGCATGTTGAACACATTCTAGGACATAAGCCCCGTTTTGAATAATAAATAAGTGACAAGGATGGGCGTGACACTTCAACAATAATCATGATGATGACGAAGGTGTGGTGACGACTAAAGTTTCTATGAAACCATTACGGTTTATATCGTTGTTATGTTAGTCGTAGAAGAAGTACTTAAATTGTTATTTTTGGAACTATTGGAAACGAAACGGTAAATATCTGAATCGTTGTTTCTCATCCCTTTTTGTGTCATCCATCACTCACCCAACACGTGTTGGGTGACACAAAAACAGTAAATGTTGGTCTATGTTACTGTTTTTGTTTTCCATAAAATGTTATCCTATTCTTTATTTGCTTCGATAAAAGTAAAAAACCTTTTTTACTTTTATCGAAGTTTATTTGTATCAAATTTTCATTAATTTCGTTTTGAAATACCTATGACTTTTGTGTAAGTCTTTGAGCCCATTACGACCCTATGAATATTTTCCATCGAAACCTATCTGAGAAAAGAGCTCGTCAAGTCTTTATAGCAATGCGACAACTGAGACGAGAATGTATCGCTTCAGTGGCCACTATCCCGAACAACCTCACCTTGACATTGTGTGGGCCACAGACACTGTGACAATTAGCGAGGAGAGACATCTTGGAGGCTGATGATATACGAGAGACCGTTAGAAAAAAACAATGGAATATGGATCATCACATCACACAAAAGGCATATACTGGAGCACTAGGTTATATAGCTATCGATATCTTTTTAAACGTGAAATAATGAATTGAATTACGACTAGTGAAAGAAAACCGTGTGGTTCCGGCTTAGAATTTGCACTAAACCATCTATTCCTGTGGGTGTCGTAAGAGGCGACTAAGGGACATATACACCGAGTGGCAGGAAGCAGCGCCTCTCGCAGAATAGATCTACTTCCGAACTGCGATCCTTAAACCGCATTCCCAGCGTGGGGATCATGTGCAGAGATAAAAACTATAAGGCGATTATCAGGGGCAGGCCTGCGGCCAGCAGTGGACCAACATAGGCTGTTGAGGTTAAGCAGGTATGGCAGAGACAGCAGCATTATGTATGAGTCAAGAGAATAGTTAGATTGTTTTTATAAAAGTACCTACAGCTCAAGACCAGGCACATCGGCGCATACAAAGCTACGTCCAGAAAAGCCCTAAAGTAAGCTGATGATGATGATGATGATCACGATTCTTTTATAGTCAATAGACCTTCGTTTGACCACAATCTCACCTGATGGAAAGTGAAGATGTGGCCGACGATGTTCCACGAAGGTCTAGATATACCCACGATCAAAACAAGTGTACTTTCAATGCTGCAAAACATTCCATCTGTCAAGTCAAGTGTTGATACTGGCACAAGTACAAGTAGGAACTATCTGTCTACTTCAATTTTAAAAGGCTGACTGATGTGTAACAGTGGACTTTATGTGTGTTGGTTGGTAGATACAGGTTTGCAAGATATGTTTAGAAAAAAGGGTTGCCATGTTCATCCATCTATAGGTACCTTAGAAAATCTCCTGTAAAATGTTTGTAGACAAACCACGACGCAGTTAACTATAACTTACTTGATTGGCGTTGAGTTTCAAATGTAATTGTAAGCAATATTTATTGACGGAAGGATCTCAAATTGACAAGTAATGTAAATTGCATAGAAGAGGACGCGGCAACAGAGTAGGTACATTTTTAGGTTAAGTATGGGCGGTTTGATTACAAACATGCTACAAGGAATTTGGTCAGTGGTCTATCTAGGTCTACGTATCTATCTAGATCTATAACTCAATACTAAACATATTTTTTTCCTAAACATTAGTGCCAAGCTCAAAGTTACTCTGCTCTGCTGCTTTCTTTACTAAGTTCACATTAAATAGCTAAAAAGGTAGGTTCGTTAAATTTTCCTCGTTGCATTACCAATAAATCTGCCTATTTGCTAAGATAAAACAAAATCCGAGTAAATATCTCGAGTTGCTATCAAATATCACGTGCCAGCCGTGAAGTGAGCAGTCTCTACCACTCAACGCTGGCGTTATCGATATTCTATAGCCACTCAGATTTTCAGTTATGACTTGGTATAATTTCCTAAAGCAAATACGCTCTTTGTACATTTGGTCTCTTTTCTATAGCGCAGGGATTCCTAGGATAAGCTTTCAGTAATTCAATAATGACACACACACACACACACAAGACATGGTACAGTATTGGTAGAATAATAAAGTAGAGCTGTATATCTCGCCCTCATCGTGAATATTTTATGAGTATTTAGTACTTACTTAACTAGTTATAGAAATTATAAACATAAAATTAGATGTCATTGAAACAATTGAATTAGATAAACGCAACTATTAATAAATTTTCTGTTGAACTCACTAGGTCAAAACTTAAAATTAAGCTAATCTTCAGTTCTTATATATCGCACCCCTAGTACAACAAGGAATTATCTCGAAAAATCTCAAAATCGATTTTATTGCATATTTGAATCCGCAAAGTTTTACCGCGCATACCAATAAGACGGGATTATTTATATTTGCACAGACGCGCAAGAGATGGCGCTGTACGTCGCTCTTAGTGAATGAATGAGTGACAGGTCATACCACGAACACGAATTTATGTCGAGTTGCAACCAGGGTTGCCAACCGTACGAGGTTCCTCCAATTATGTAGTATGTAGTATGTAGTATTGTAGTTCGTACAATTATGTACGAGATTTTGACATAACATAACACTTACACCAAAAATGACACTGTCTATGGTTCGCTCGCTATCCCATGAACCAAGAAATCCCCGAGAAATAAAACATTTCGTTCTTCGCATTATTCGTCTGTCGCCTCGATCACACATAGCACCAACCAGAGAGGTGTAACTTCACAAAATAAACAAAAATCTCGTGCAAAAATAAAAAGAAAAACGATGAGAATGAGGATGTTCCTGATATAATATTTGGAGATGAAAACTAAGACTAGAAGTAGGTACATAGTTACCTATGCAAAGTTTTGAACCTATAAACAAATCTCGTTCAATAGTTATTTACGTGAGTAATGTTAAAGATTATTTTAATACAAAGTGATATTTTATTTAGTAGAAACTTGCAATAGTTTATTTCGTTGTGTAAAACGTCCTAAATTCAACAGTTTAATATGCATTAATCTTGGTTAAGTCACCTTTTAGAGGAATGTACGAGGTTCGAAAGCCATAATACGAGATTTTTAGCTGCTTAGTACGAGGAAATTTTTTTTACGGTTGGCAACCCTGGTTGCAACATGGCCGCCGTCGTAACAAACCGTATTGCGCTTACACAAAAGCAAATTATTTAGGAATAATTCGGTGTTTTTGAAGTTATTGTGACAATTTCTGTGAGTTATTTAGTGATAATCCCGTGTTGGAGAATTTTGCTGGTTGGCGTTTTACTAGTATTCCGAAATACGGCGGTATTGTTGACGAAGGTATGTTGGTAATTTTTTATTATTCCAAAATAGTTCCGTATTGTTTGAAATAGGTGGAAATTTCATAAATAATGCTCTATTGATGGCACATTAAAATTTTGCCACAGTTTATTCAAAAATCATTTTTAATGAATGTTGAATACTTTGAATTCTTACTATAGTTGTATGTTATAAGAAAAGTATTTCTAAACAGTATTTTTCTCATCATAATAGGACAAAATAAAACAAGTTTTTAGATAATGCTCTATTGTTGAATTAATTTAGTTTTTTCTCATTTTATGGCAGATGATGAAGGGTCAAGGCCTGCTTATGCTGGAAAAAGCGATTGGAGCTACCGTGAAGGACCAGTCAACTGTCCAAGAAAATGATGCGGAACTTTCCACTATGGCAGCATCAGTCATTGCATCACCAGCGGTTGAAGTATCGGTATCCGTTTATGCTTATGCAGTTCAAACGCTAAGAGTGAATTCTACACAACTCACAAATTTTTGATCCGTGGGCACTCACAGAATGAAGGGGATAATGTTCATAGTGTAATAGAGAAACAGGTAAAAATATTTTTGAAATCTGGTCCCATTTACTGCCCACAGCAATATGCTACTTTGATCCGAACTGCCAAAAAAACAGGAAAGCCTTACCATGTGCAAGAACTCACGATTTTTACGACACGAAAGCCCTCCAAGAATCTTGGGGGACTAATTACAATGTGGATGAGGATAATAACCAGCCAAAATGGCATGGCATCAAGCAACTTCGCGTTGAAAAGAAAGAGCCCTTGTCTTTCTTCTATGTTCTTTTGTATGTGTGATTTGTTATAAAAGTACTGGTTGATTCTGTGAAATTTAAGTCAATCATATTTTATTGTTTAAATTAAGGTACATTCAAGGCGTGCGTCTGCCATAAATAGACATAAAAGACTGGTTATCGTAAGTTACCAAGATAGGTAAGCATTTTTTACCTAATAGTATACTTACATTGTGATTGTACACAGTCAGTAGTGTGTAGTTAGTAACTACTTATAGTATGGTGAAACTCAGTATTTCCTTTCCTTAGTATTTTTGTTAACTCTGTTTTACTTTTCTAGATTGTATTCTTTTTATTTCGTGTCTGCTTATATTGTTTCGTATTGTAATAATCACTACGACCAAAAACACACTACGGTTTTTGGATGATGATGTTGATTTTGTTAAAACATATTTTAATAAAAATGCTAATTTTCATAAGTTTTTGTCTTTTGTTTTATTTACAACAGGAAAATTCCCGAAAACCAATCAAATATGTCCTTGTTGTATATTTACACTTAACCAATATATGGTAAAATGATAGAGCATTATTTTAGAATCATTCAACAAAAAGGACGTAATACGAAATAGTTAATTTTTATTTCATGAGATAATTAGACAACAGAGCATTAAAACGAAAAATGCATATTATCGCTTACACGACATTGATTTAGGGGAATAAACGATATAATATTGATTCACGTCAAATACATTACTTGAAAAATTTAAGACTTTGGCAATAACTTCGATACAAAAGCAGATAACGGTTTTTCGTCGATTGTGAAAAAAGTAGTTTTTCGACTTAGCGCTGTCTTGTTCTAGGGGTGCTATATTGTTTGTCAAATTGTTGTAAATTTTGATAGCCATGTTGTAACAGATGCGACTACACAATTGCGTTTTTTTTGCAGGTATTGCTTATCTGGTGATTAAAGTGTGATCTGATCACTCACTAGAAGAGAAAAGATTCTACATCTTTAAAAAAATAAAAATAAATAACGATTGGTGAGAAATTGCACAAGAACACACGGAGTGGAAATATTTGGGAGAGCTCTTTTTCCAGCAGTAGTGTAAGGAATAGGCTCAGAGAAACTTTTTAGCAATATTTCATTGTTTTGTTTAATTATTAAATAAACTGGTTTTGGTAAAGGTTTCGGATTTTGTCAATGTAGATAAGTGGTTATTTCTTTAAAATACTTAATAAATAAATAAAACAGTATTTACTAAACAGTTTTAAAATAAGTTTACGTAAATAAAATCCTCAGAGTGAAATTTCTACCACTCGGGCGATTGAAAATGAAGTCAGATGAACGATTACAGTAGGTAACTTATCAATTATGTCGAATTGTAGATAAGCAGGAAGTAAATACTTGTCTCAAGTAGGTACTACATCAATGTTGCCTATTTCATTTTACTGTTAGGTATGTACTTTTCTTTAAAATAAATAATGCTGGACCATTCACACAGCATTAACTAGCCCCAAGCTAAGCAGAACTTATGTTATGGGTACTAGATATTTGATATACATAATAGAAATCAATACAAAAATAGATATTTTTTATTATAGAAAACGACCAGAACACCCTGAATAAATATTTGCAGTACAAACATTTGTCCCGAGGCTCAACCTCCTGCAGGCAGACCTTCGCCCACCGCTCCACAGAGGTTGTCAATTCAGTACTTTCAGTGAATGATATCTTATTAGGCAAAATTGTTAACACTGCAATTTATGTGATTTTGGACGCTAACCGACCATATAAAAAAGCAAAACGCTGTGGCGTTGGAATAAAGTATCTTGGTACACTTAATCCTCCCATCCTATTCTCATTTGAAAGCTATTCCATGGCCTTCGCGCGTGCCAAACATCAAGCAAATTCGATGATTGCCATTCCCAGTCAAATTTGAAGCCCACGAACGAATGAATTCACATATTTAGTAACTCCAACATGTATTTGGAATCCATACCCATTTCCAAATGTCAAATAAAAAATAAAATCCATTCTCAGATTTAGAGTGATCGCACGGCTCAGAAGATGTTTAAATTAACTAGACAATCAATGAATCTTTTCTAGAGCTTTTACCACATAAAGCGGGTTCGGTACAAGGTACAACGTACATTAAATTGATATGTAGATAATACTTTATTGTATCACATAAGTAAATGCGACGAGTAAACGAAATACAAAGGCCTTATCACTATGAGCGATGCTGCACTATGCTCCTCCAGGCAAGCTTAGGACAAAACGTAAACATTATTTTCTCCTTTCATTTACACAATACACTGTCATCTCAGAACTAATTATTTTGTTACTTATGTCGTATTTTACTTAAGTAGGTAGTCCATGCATTTTCTATGGCCTACCTCTGGGTCTCGAACTCCTTTATCCTTCCTTAAATACACAGACCAAGTCCACAGCTTAACGTGTCTCCCCCTAACAGGCAAGTAACCCATTATTCACCTAAAATAAATGTAGATAATTCAAATTAATAAAATATTTAATGTTTTGGTACCTATAACTAAGCGAGCACAGTTAAAATAGGTAGAATGTTGTGCGAACACAGTTTTTACATTACGATCAGGTATTTTTATTGTTTCCCGTTCCTGTATTTCCAATTAAGGTCAATCATTAATTTAATTTACTTTATTGTTAAAGGTTTTATTGAAATTGCATTGGTCAAAGTACAAAAACGAATTCCTACGTCATTTGTACCAACATAAATCTTATACCAATATTATAAAGAGGAAAGATTTGTATTTATGTACGTAACGAATAAACTTAAAAACTACTGAACCATTCAAAAATTCTTTCACCATTAGAAAGCTTACTTTTCAGGGAGTGACATAGGCTATGTTTTATCCCAGAACTCCCACGGGAATGGGAACTAGGCGGGTGAAACTGCGAGGCGTTGCTAGTCTTTCCTTCATCGGTTTAAAAATAAATTAGACAATTAATTAATACATCAGTTAAGATGTTGCTTCTACGCCTGACCTCTCCCCGGTGTCGGTCTGGCGTCCCATCGGATTATGAGAATAACGGATTATAGAGTGCATCTGTGTTTGCACACACACTCGCGCAATACCATAATCCTTACTAATATTATAAATGCGAAAGTGTGTTCGTGTAGTTCCCGTTGGTTACTTCTACTTCTACCTGTTACCTTCTTCTTGATCAGTATGGTCTAGTGGTGAAAAGGTCAACTTACCTGAAAATAAAACAATAATTCAATTATTATACGTCTTTTAACTAAATTTATACAGGGTGCCACGAAACATGTGTAATAAACAGTAAGAGGAGGACGCCCGCGCCGAGGGGATAAACTTTTATAATACTATTTTTTGAATTTCAATTTTTTTCTCTTTTTTTAAAAAAAAAAGGGAAACTTTTATTTACATAAAAAAATTGAAATTTCAATTAAACATTCACAAATTGATCCCTTCGGAGTCCAGAATCTAGAAATGCCACGTAATATGTGTAATAAGCCGAAAGGGGGTCCTTTCGGCCTCTGTATGTATAAGCTCACCTCTGTATGTATAAGATTTTTGTATAAGGTTTTTGTATACAATGTGCGTAAGCCCTCGCAGTCTGGGCAATCCTTTCAGCCGTTTTGGCGTGATTGAGTAACAAACATCCATCCATCCAAACTTTCATATTTATAATATTAGTGGGATGATCACAAGGGGGTCCTATAAAACATTTATTTCCGAGAGATTAGTATTTAGCATGTTTCCCGCAAAACTTAAAATCAGTTTAAAATTTAAGGTTCTAAGTCGGTTTTTATTTTGTAAAAACAATCCAATTATCAATTACATCTTATTTTATCAAGGCGACTTATACTACCTTATTTTCCTCACTGCTGTGGCAAATATGCCTCCCGAAGTTAATGTCTTCCACTACGGATCCATTTCATTTCAATTAATTAATTACAATTTTATGTAGACTAACGAGTACAAGGATGCTCGTAATTCTTCTTAGTAGGACATTTTCAGTTGATTAAAATGTAAATCATTTTTTCTGTATTTCATGAACATCATCATCGTCATTCAGGGCGCTTTAACCTGGGTCGACCAATAGAATCGCTTCTTTATCGCGTCATTTTTGTCAGCTATGAGAATGACGCGATAATGGAGCGATCCTATTGGTCGGTTGTAAACTTTGATGTGTAGCTTACATTTCTAAATTTCAACTCAATTTTGACATTAGGTGTCAAATTTGTTATTAGGTGTCTATTTGATCTTGTTTTGTGAAATTCTTTACTAATCACACAAAATGAGTGGTCCAGTTACCTAACTGTATGATGTATGTTTACAATTTTAGAAAAAAAAATTGAGTGCACTACGCGACAGCGGAACTGCGCGGTCGCGTCTATCTATCTATCAAATTAGAACAAATCACCAAATAAGCCGCGCGGCATTTTTCGTCGTTTGTTCTAATTTAACTGGCAGTGCTGCGGCCACGCAGCTCCGTTGACGCGTAGTGCGCTTCCACCGGATTGGTTTTTGGCATTAAATTAAAAAATCTAGTAAGTATAAGCATATTCAAAAAATATAACTAAAATACTAAGGTTCTTAAGATCTCTAGTGAATGCGCTGCTACGACTATTTGTATACTTAGACGCGGTTCACCTTAACAAGACATTGGTAAGAATAACATAGGTACTTAAGACATCGAACGTGATAAAATGTTCTCTAGGTCCATAACCTATTGCCAATAATTGCAATGCAATTTTAAATAAAGTATAACCAAACCATGGTCGGTGTTGCTTAAATAGATAAGGTCAAAATACCTACCTGAAGCCTAGCTAGCTATCAGGCCATTATTAGGCATAATTTATTCTGTAATCTTAGTTTTTAACCTTGTTTTTTAATTCCTAGAGATCTTCGCAAGGTTTCTTTGTACAACCTTTGTCCTTTGAGAAAAATGTTCTCTTAGTTTGAAGGAATTATAGATTAAAATTATTTATTTGCGAGAAACATGTGAACATCTTTTATGTTTTGTACCGTATACATGTTTGACTTCCGTTTTATTATTTATGTTGGTAGATTACCTATAGTACCGTATGATTTCTTTTAAAATGTTAAAAAAACCGGCCAAGTGCGAGTCGGACTCGCGTACGAAGGGTTCCGTAAAAACTGCAACCTCATTGTAACTTTTAACCTGCCGCTTCTACTGTAGACTACCTACTGCAATAGCAGCTTTTTAATTTTACTTATAAATGACACACCATTAGACTTAGATGTTTTTTCCTTTAGTACATACGCGTACCTACCTACCCATGCACTCCCATGATCATAGTACCTACAACCTATCTAGTAAGAAACAGAAATTAATGTAAAACGACCGAAGTCTAAAACACGACAAATCAGGATAACTATTTGCACCAATTTTCCATTGTATTATAAGTAGGTACACCTAGACAAATCAATGTTTATTTTTTCTTTCTCTCTCTATGAAACCATATATATTTCTTTGTGATTGTGGTAAATACAATTGATCTTATATTATGTCTTAGGTCAGCACACACAGCACAGTCTACTCTATCGAGCGTAGATTATTTATCGGGAATTTATCGCGTACCTTTTGTTTTCTTTTCCCCAAGGTTTCTATCACACAGTCATTACAGCGATCGTGGTCACGGGGCGATAACACAGGCCTTTAAAAAAATGTTTTTTGGTGCCGCTTTTTTTTGTTTTACCGATAAAATAGGTAGCATACAGTATATTTGCATCATCAGCTCTCTCACAGAGAGAGAGAGTATGCAATAATGAATTATTGTATAATTAAATTATCATGATAATATAAAATCTTTTATATTCACATTTACAATAACATTAAAAATCGGTACATAATGAATCTAGAGTAAATACTCTGTCAAAATCATAAAGAATCTATAATAATACGTGTGTATGGTGTTGCCCTATGAATGCAAACCACCAAGGAGATCATTACATTCAGTGAGTGTCCGCCATTGTTCGCAGATGCTTCCCGAATCAGTCATTGCCATGGTCAGTAGGTGAAACCGACTTCCGAGAGCGAGGTGGTAGTACTGACTTACTTTATGGTTTATTGTTTTTAGGCTCGTTTTAGTAGAGAGTTGGAAGGATGATTATATGAAGCGTTTTCTTTATCACATCACACTAGGTAAGTGAAACCGACTTCCGAGAGCGAGGTGGTAGTACTTACTTTACGGCTTTATTGTTTTTAGACTCGTTTTAGTGTCTACCTACTCGTTTGAGTTGGAAGGATGATGTAATAAAGCGTTTTTTTATCACATCACACTAGATAGGTGAAACCGACTTCCGAGAACAAGGTGGTAGTACTTACCTATGTTTTATTCCAGGCCTAGAACTACCTTTATGCAAAATTTCAGCCCGATCCGTTCCGAAATTTTGGCGTGAAGAAGTAACAAACATCCATCCATCCAAACTTTCGCATTTATGATATATGTATAAGTGTGATGTGATATCAGTTATCTAGTACCCATAACACAAGCTGTGCTTTCTCTGGGGCTAGACGATAGAAGATATAACGATACAAGACGCGGTGTGGATTATCCAGCCAGCATTATTTATTTGTTTATCTTTTAAGTTCTAAAGACAAAATTAATGGGTCTGTTAAAATCCAGATTAAAATTAATTAAAGTTATTTATTGAAACAGACAAAAGAGTTCAATTTTCTAAAATGATCTTATTGAAAAAGGCATAGACTTTTTGTATTCAAGAGATTTGATACAAGAGATTAATATTATTCTTATGAACTTTGAATTTTAAATCTTTTTCAGATGCTGTTATAATGGAAGAAAAAGAAAATGCTTATCAAAACACTAAGCAAAAAATATATAAGCAATAAGTTTTTATTGAGAAAAATGTAGAAATATTTATCATTTGCCATGATGTTGATAAGCGGTTGGTGCACTTGCGTTGCGTTAGTTTCTTTATAGTCATTCAACCTGCAGTACCTCAGCAGTTTTATCACCATTTGTTCAGCCGTCTAAACAACACACAACACGTGTGCTTATGAATCATTCTGTCTGTTTGTTTGTCCTTTGTCCAAGATGCTGGTCTCGATGATTCTTGGAAGACTTGTTTGCACAAGACACTTGTGCAAATTCAAAGAATAACCGATTTGAGAACCTCCTTTGAATAAAAAGTTACTGGCTAAGTGAGAGTTAGAGTCGCGGTCTTAAGGGTTCTGTACACCATCCTATTGTTTATTATCTTTTAGTCGTGTCCTGATATTGGCTTTCAAAAATATACGGAAATTAAAAACTCGTCAGGCTACAATTACGATCTGTAGAATAGGTACTTATATAAAATTACACCGCTAAAATCTAAATATCTTAAAAATCTAAATTAAGAGAATTAAGAACGCAGAGATATAAGAAGTAATTATGAAATGAAAAACTATGATAAAAAAAACTATAAATGAACCTAACCTAACGATTGGCTGCTTAGTTAGGGCGTGAAGGAAGGACAAACAAACAAACACAATTTCGCATTTATAATATTAAGGTTGAAGTATGATTGACGTCATCAGGTGACAGAGCTCGCGGACCACTCGTTTGAAGCTTGTGGAAAGCCATTTCGTCACTGTAAAATGTATCTAATGATGAACGAGTTTATGCCCATATTTGTATGGTCATTTTTGGGCTGGGTGGTAGCTGTGCGCCTCTGATCTGCGACACCCTTAACGCTGACAGAGGGACAGAGGCAATATACAGACGCATAGTACTTAATAGGGTCTCATTTTTGAATACGGAACCCCAAAATAGGTAATAAGGAAAATTTGTAAAATAGTCAAGTACCTACATGTTGCATGCACCTGATGGCAACATGGCCGATAATGGCCGCCTTGAACGTGAGATTGACACGTACTTGCCGCTTTTATCAACCTTTTTGTCTATTATTTGCAATGAAGTATTACCTATATTTATCTATTTGTTTAAGAACTACTTATTTGAACTAAAGTTAAATATGCAAAGCATTTTCATAATTACTTGTGTACACCATCTAAGTACTATAGCCGCTGTACCGCCAATACAAGATTGTATTGGTTGAGCGGTACAGCAGCGGTTTCGGTCAAACTATAAATAATGGGTGTTTGAAAACCGACATCTTTAAGTAGATAGATATATCATCATCAGCCTATAGTAGTCCACTGTTGGACATAGGCCTACCCTAATGAGCGCCATAGAGACCGTCTTCAGCTTGACGCATCCAGTATCTGCCAGATTAGATAGATATATACTTAGATAATTCTTTATTGAACACTTAACGAAACAATTAGGTACATATAAAATTACAAAATATGTGACAATTGGCAGTTCTTACCTTACTCTGAGTAGTACTCTATATTGTGTCTATTTAATATGTAAATGTATGTTATTGTTTAATGGTAATAACTCTCATTATATTGTAATACTCTCTAAGTTGATGACCGATGTGGCGCGGTGGGCGAAGGTCTGCCTGCGACGCAGGAGGTTGCGGGTTCGATGATCGATTCGTGATGGACAAATGTATGTACGATCTGCAGACATTTGTTCAGGGTGTTCTGGTTGTTTTCTATGTATAATAAAAAATATTTATGTATGTATTGTATTGTATTATGTATATTAGTTACCAGTAGCCATAACACAAGCTCTGCTTAGCTTGGGGCTAGATAATGCTGTGTGAATTGTCCAGCATTATTTATTTAGTATTTTAATACTCTATAAGAGTACCTAATACTCTCTTAATCCGGCACGGGCAGGAAGAGTTCAGGGGCAGGACCAATGGTTTAGCCAATGACCAATGACCAATGGTTACAGTAAAAGGTAGTCCAAGTGGATACCCAGACAAAACTATTAAGGAACTATATAAATATCGACCTACCGCGTTTTAAAACGCGACTCACGAGATAAGTGATTTTATTTCTAATAATAACTTAACTCCGAAAGTGATTATTTTTTGTGTGATCATGAAAAAGTCGACCTTGACTGAACCATTCAGTTTGTATGAGGGCGTACCTACATACACTGTGTGAGTCATACAAACTGGATGTTAAACTAGACTTGTAAATAACCGTTTATTTAGTACATACTACCTATTGTATTGTTCTCTTGTAGTTTCATATTAATACAGCATTCGTTGTTGAATGGTATTCATTTGATTAATAGTTAGCATGTATTTTATTAAATGGTAAAGTACAAAGCGATGCAGAATTACAAATTTTAATAAGAATAATGCTATGTCATATTTTCATATTATTCTTGTTATGTTTTTTCACAGAGAACAATTGTAGAAACACATAAAACTACATTGCAATATCTGAACGGGTTTTTAAATAGTTTTGTAAATGGTGTTATTTGTCCGTTTTATGGCTTTGAATCATATACATACGTATGTAGAGAATACTCATTCTTAGCACCACCGGTTGCGTGAATTTTTCATTTTATGATTCTTTCATTCCATCATAAAAAAACCTCGTGACAATCAGCAAACACGGATGACGACGAATCGTGCGCATGAGTTTATCAACTTAACTAACAATCATTCTGTTTGAAAATCTTAATGAATGCTGCTTCCTGATGGTTCATAGACCCGGTTATTTTCACAGGCCAAGGCCACGACATCGGGCGATGCATCTTGGGAATTGGGGCGCGTCCTGCGTCTTGCAACTGACGTCGCTATGCCACGATCCGCTCACCTCTCCGCAAGGCGCACCGTGGCGACTAATGGCACACTCAAACCACTTCTTTGATTTGTTCTCGCCGCGGTTGCAGACGAAAGCCCTTGGGGTCAGAATGATTAAATAAAAGATCACTCGTGTCTGTCAATGTCAATGAACATCTGAAGACAGACTCGTCACAGTAGTTATTTAAATATCTGTACTGTACAGCTTAACACTTTCTTGGCCCTCGACCATCGAGATAGAATCCTATGGGGTTCTAACTCGATGCACTCGACGCACTCCTTTATCCGGAGGTCCATGTAGGGCGGGCGGCGCGGCACGCCCCTTCGGGTCGCACTGCCTAGCTGGGTAGTGAATGGGATTTACTAAACGTTTAAGGTATTTCAAAAACTAAGCAGAGTTTGGTAACGCTTATCCAAATAACGGAAATGACATGTAAAGTTTAAGGCCTTAAATATTCACTTTATATCAATTTATTTTACAATTAAGTACATTAAATTATTCAGGAACGACAACTACTTTGTCGGTAAAAAAAAAGTGCAAAAATGTGTATGTGCGCAATTAGTGCCTTATTAAGCTAAAATAGGAAAATTACATAGTAAAATCAACGTTTAGCTGAAATTAAGCCAAAAGTGACTTATTAAACGCCTTTGTTTACATCTCGTTATGCACATATGACGACACTCGACAGTGCGAGTCGGACAAACAAACATTGCAATAGCACTTTACACCCAGGCGCGGGAATGAAGAGCTGCAAATCCGATGTTTACTCTGATCCGACTTGTCACATGCATAGATCAAACATTAGATTTTCACGATAAAAACACGTAAATGTCGTTAATTTAGAAAGTTCTTAGAAAACTTTCAGAATCAACGAATCACTGACTTCTGCCCGCGTGTCCGCACGCGTATTTTCGGTATAACAAGTAGGAACCTATTAATTTAGGCTATGTTCTAAATGTACGCCAAATTTCAACTTGATCAGTTCAGTAGTTTTGGAGATAACCAAAATAAAATTCATATTTCACAAAAATTCGGCTTTATAATAATAGTATTAGTGGGATAGGATAGTAGGATCATAAATTTAAAACTTCCAAATTAGATACTCATTCGTTTACAATAAAAATAAGAAAAGAAGACCTCAATTAATCGAAATAAAAAAATCGTTGAATAAAAGTGACATTCCGGGGCCGGGGGGCCTACTCAGAAAAGGAAAATCGAAGTTTCTTATTCGTTTTCGTGCAAAACCAACTCTTATGAAGCTTGCATAACAATAGCGTTTGCACGAAAAAGAATCAGAAACTTGGATTTCATTTACGAGTACGGGTCCTGCAATAACCCTATTTTAGCTTTGATCATCAGAATCATCTTCGTACCCTTACTTAGAATCCTTTCCATCATTAAGAAGTCACACAAACCAACCCACTACCCAACCTCGTCGGTCACACCTCTAATGCTGCAACTTTTTGCAAACAAACAAAAAGCAAAACCTTCGCTTTTTCGGTTCAGCTAATCCGCCAGTAAACATTTACTTTGCTTTATCAATTGGTTTGTTTTAACTATTAGTGTTCCGATAAGTGGAGGGCTTGACCTGCTAAATATTGCAAAAGAATGTAGGTATTGAAAATCATATTACCTATTATAGTGCGACGGGGTATGATCGGACGCGGAGAAGACTGTATGACACTAATTAATTGTAGCCGAATTAAGCCATTATTTTCTGATGCTGCCACCATTTTTTACGAAGCCATTTATTGGCGTCGGCATGTTGTCAGCTTTAGAAAATGTGGCTTAACTCAGCTACAACTTGTGTGATACGGTCTTCACCCGCGTCCGAGCTTACCCCGACATACTGGGTTTTATACTCGCTTACCTCCTAATACCAAAGAGCCAAATAGGCGCTCATCAGCGGAGGCCTAGGTCCTGCTGTAGACCGGATAGTTATGTGATGTATCATCATCATTTCAGCTATTCTAGCGGTGCATATTCAAAATGTACTAACAGGGCAACTTTTTTTTATAGTAAAAAAGAGGGCAACTTATTCAAAAGTAGCCATGCCCGTCCAGACCATCGACCTACCTGCCAAATTTTTTGAGATCCGTTTAGCCGTTTAGTTTTGAAAATGGAACAGACAGACAGACAGAAAGAACGACTACGTACTTTTGAATTTATGATATTAGTTTGGATGTATTTATTATTTAGCCACCATTACCCCGCATGCATATTGAGGCCTTCGCTATTTCCCCTATTCGCTCAGTACCCATAAAAGGTCCTTACTATAATTTCTCTACTGCTACTATAATTATAATATATATAACTTAAATTTTGCACTTTCTTTTTTTATGTATTATTCTTTGATAGTAGGTATGGTAAAATATTTATTATTTTATTTAACATTATCATTATCGATTACGCCACCGTCAGCTTTATACGTACCGATTCTGTCCATCCAAAGGTTGCCTGGAAGAAATAGCTATTAGCGATAAGGCCGCCACTAGATATAGTTAGTATTAAGTTTATGTTTAATTGTTTTTTTTGTACATGTTGATGGTGCAATAAAGTAATAATCTATCTATCTATAACTATAATTTCTCTACTGGTACTGGAAGGTAATTAGTGAATACTGACTGTAATTTATTTATTTGATATATTTGAAACAAAGTTTACCTACGTTCGGCGAATACCATTTTAATTATTTGTATTTGAATAAACTTCAAATATCGCATACAAAAGATTTAAACGCGCTCCGATCTTCCAAAATAAATAAATACCTAATACTGGACAATTCACACAGCATCATCTAGCCCCAAACTAAGCAGAGCTTGTGTTATGTGTACTAGATGAATGTTAAACATCTTACAGAAACATTGCAAAGATAGATATTTTTTTATCATCCATAGAAAATACCCAGAAAAAGAAAAAGTAAAAGAGTTTGTCAAATAGCAGTTTCATTTATTACTAAATTTATTGCTAAATATTTAAATATTTAATAAACTTATTATGTTATTATTTATATATTCTATTATAATTATAATATAATTTATTCTTGTTTTAATCATATAGGTATTGTAACATATTCAATTGCGTACACTTTTAAAAATAGTTAAATATTATTTAACTATCAACGTAATACAATTTAAATCCGGTACAAGAATTAGCATGCTAAAAATATACAAAAATATTTTAGCGGTCAATGTCATACTTCAGCTTTACCACGGTAATGATATACTCGTAGATATATCATTACCGTGGTAAAGCTGAAGTATGACATTGACCGCTAAAATATTTTTGTATATTTTTCTAGTATGATCTTCGTTACAAACTAAGTCGGCTCGATAAAAATAGAAACTTTCGTAAGTCCCCATACTTTTCGAGTCGACAGATTCGCTTATCTATCTGTCAAAAGTAATTGTGTCTAACAAATACTTCATTCTATCATCAAGTCTTCATTCACTCACCTGTCAACACTAGGGAACTTCATTATCGTTCATATACCAAATAGAAAATATAACCGTGGACGGAGCATATACGAGCAAGTGATGTATGGTATAAATAGGAACTTAATCTAAAAATAAACGACAGGTTTCACAATTACATAGTGAACTCCAAAATATACCCAAACCACGGTCATTAAATTATGGCTCGTACGTCATCAAAATCCCGTCTCACTATAAAAAAATATAACCACAGCGTACTGCCACGGTAATGATATACTCGTAGATATATCATTACCGTGGCAGTACGCTGTGGTTATATTTTGATATACTCGTAGATATATCATTACCGTGGCAGTACGCTGTGGTTATATTTTTTTATAGTGAGACGGGATTTTGATGACGTACGAGCCATAATTTAATGACCGTGGTTTGGGTATATTTTGGAGTTCACTATGTAATTGTGAAACCTGTCGTTTATTTTTAGATTAAGTTCCTATTTATACCATACATCACTTGCTCGTATATGCTCCGTCCACGGTTATATTTTCTATTTGGTATATGAACGATAATGAAGTTCCCTAGTGTTGACAGGTGAGTGAATGAAGACTTGATGATAGAATGAAGTATTTGTTAGACACAATTACTTTTGACAGATAGATAAGCGAATCTGTCGACTCGAAAAGTATGGGGACTTACGAAAGTTTCTATTTTTATCGAGCCGACTTAGTTTGTAACGAAGATCATACTAGATATTTTTTCTATAATAAAGTAGGTATTGAAAATACTTGTTGTTTAAAAATTATAATTTACTACAGTTACTTAATCTGTTATACTTTTTATCACGGAAAAACGCGTCTGTGATTAGAAAATTACTATTTGATTGTCAATCAAACTACGTACCTACATACCAAAAATAAAATAATTTCATGGAATAGATAAAAGTACATGTAATATAAGTACCTATGCTGAGGCGAAGACAAAACTAGAAATATACCTTTTCTTACCAAGGCCACACACTATAGTGTGATTTGTACTTATAAGTACTAGGTGCCAAAACAAAACGATCATTTCTATGAATCTGCTTGCATGGCTAGACTAATGTCATAGAAGTTCCAAAAACTTCACTGCCGTCGCAGAAGAAAAACGTGCTGTTATCGCAGCTGCAGCGTAGGGGTAGTGTCACTCAACAATTTTCTTGGATTTGTAGCCAAAACCAATGGTAGTTGCCAATCAAATAACTTCAGTGCTTTACGCACGCAAACGCAATAGGCTACTTGACTACTACTGGGAAATAATTCTAACGTATTGACTGATAAAAATAATGCAAAGTGTAGATAATTAATATTTCTTAAAAGGCCAGTCGTATTAGTAATGAAAACTAATTTTAAAGTTTGAATAAAATAATGGCGCGCCAAAACAATATCTACGATCACTGTCATGGCTCCTGTGCTTTGAGGAATGACGTCACACGCCACACCACACCTAACAGAGGATTATGGAGGAGGACTAGATGAACTCATTGACACTGTTATTTGTAATAGTGTGACGTCACCAGCAATCCAACTAAACGCAGAGCGTTTTCGGTCACATGATCATTATATCAAAAAATGTGTAATTTTAATCCCGTTTTTTTACCTAAAGTATGCATATTTTGTATAAAAAATACCTGATTACGCATTTTTACGTCGTCACTGACTAGAATGAAAACAATTGGAACTTATTTTTAATGTAGGAAGTCAAATAGTCTATTATACGAATAAGAAATTGAGACTAATTTGTCACATTTTTTGGCCTTCTTCTTCTAAGACTGACGTCAATAGGACAAGCACCTCATTGTATATTGAACTTGACTCGCTAACATGCAATTATAGAACCAGGACCGTATATGCATCGGAATTTATAATTTTCGCATGTTTAATGAGATAACTGACCTACATTGCGGGCCCTTGACTTCGACACGGTTTGTAAGGCAAAATGAATCAGCTGTTTATACTGATCATTATTTTTACATTGTCAAATGGAATTTTACAATAACATAAATTTCATGCAATACATAATAAATATAATTAATTAAATTGAATTTTGAATTTAGAAGCCAGAATGGTCAGCTAGTCATTGTTTCATCATAAGGTCACGTCATTCTAGTTTGTCAGTAGCGAATTCGTCAACACAATAGTAACATTTTTCTAATAAAAATAATTTTAGTTTATTACAAAAAAGCGTATCTTTTTCTTAATTTTTTAAGTATTCAGGTATTTTATTGTAGATTTTTGCCAATCTATGATATGGGCTTTGACTAACAAGTTTAAGTTTTGTTGGAGGTACTACTATTGTTTTTATGCCCATACACCCTATACATTACTTAGATTTACCAAAAAAAAATAGTCCTACGGTTTTCCGCGACCTAAAGACGCGGGTAGCGGAGGACCGGAGATTGCAGCGATCTTTGGTCGCCAGTCGCGACGTCGTCAGTCATCTCAAACTAATAATGGACGTATTTCGTCTGAAATGATGATGCTAATCTACTAATTTGAAACTCGACGTCCAAATGCGTGCGGATTGAAATACAACCCCAGCTAACGTTATTGTTACTTCGTGTTAGATAACAAGTTGTGGTCAACACGTTACAAAATTGATACAATTTTGTCTGTACCTAATGATGTACTTTGTGACTTGTCTGTGACTTGAGTAACATATTTCATATTTAATCATACATTAAGGTGGATCGACGCCGGTTGGCGCGAGATTACTTTTTTGTGGTTTTAATTTTTTCTGCGTTACACAAGCGATAAAACTGTGTCCGTGATGGTAGCGTACACATAATCGAATTCACGATTGACTAGCGTAAAAGTAATTTGCCGCAAATCATCTCTGATCTATGATTCATTTGTATTTTGGGAGTATTTGGAAAAATGTTGAGTTTTAGCAAAAAATCTCATATAATCCTAAATGCTCCAAAAATACCAGAGTGGATCGAAGTTGGGTTTGTCATGAGTTCATGGAAAATGGAAAACGATTTGCGACAAATTTATTTAGCTAAGCTAGTTTTATTGCTTCTGGAACGCAGAATAAATTAAAAACCACAAAAAAATGATATTCGCGCCAAACCGTGTCGAACCACCTTAAGGCTGTCATTTGAACGGGTTACATAATGTGTGGTTAAGAGGTTAAGATCACCTAATTGCCTAGTTGTTTAGCCGAAGGCGGTGTTTAACTCGATTTAAACGCGATGATGGCTCGGATTTAGGTTGACTGACAGATGTATTACAATAACTTTTACGCCCGTCTCAAATTACCGCGCGGAATCGAATTTGCGGAGCCGCATCTCGAGGTCCGCAGCGTGTCCGCGACAGTTTCACATCTATTCCGCATCTCGTACAAAGGACAACGTCATTGCGAAACGCTTGCGGCACCGCACCTACGCACGGTACCGCGCGGTAGTTTGCGACCGCTCTAAGTTATTATGTAGGTACCTAACTTAATATTTTAAGAGGATGGGCAGATTTATCATTTCCGACCATCACATCTCACGGTGACGATATCGTCATATGATGTAGGTACTTCGACAGGCGAAGGGCATTCGTTTTGTAGGCAAGTGCGAGTAGGTATCAAGATAGGGAGATAGTGTCGATAAATGTCCTGTACATGAGAATTGGTGATAAGAAGGCGGCAAATGAAAGTTATCGATTGGTCAATTTCAGGTATTGACCAATCGATAACCGAGTTCGTAGTATTCAAGTATTTTATTTTGCAAACCTAATAAAATGTGAGAGATCTTACAAAATAATAATAATATAGTAGTATAATAATAATAATATAGTAAATAATAATAACATAGTATATTAGTACAAAGTCAGGTGTTGTTGTACTTACCTCACCTAAATACAATCTGGGATTTATCACATAAAAACCTTCGTTGAAAAATCAGGCTGGAACTGGCGTTGAGGGACCAGGGTGACCAGGGGAGGCATAACCCAGCTGTGGAATAATATTCCACTGCTGGATAATGACATCGAAAATTTGTTAGGAACATAATTTCGTAACTACCATATCTTGAAAGACCTGTAAGGGCTGTATAAGTGTAAGAAATTACTTGTAAACCTTTAATATTATAATTTAAAATTAAATGTGAAAAGAAAACAAAACGTATTTAATACGTGTAATTTTAATGTGAATCAAGGTAATCTACACACATGTACGTACACCTCATATAAAATAACACCTCATATAAAATCTCCATTGAAAGTTCGTTCACATTTTCCTCCTTTGAGGCTTAAAATATCATCTCTTCCTTCCATATTAGGAACGGTACTTCCGGTTTTCCTTGACCCATGAACTTCACTTGAGTTTTTCGGCGACAAATATGTTTAAATTAAAATTTACTCCGGTTACCAGCACAATAAACTTGAAGGTTTTAGGACGGTACGTAGATAATTTCCTGTAAGAAATTTTCCTTTAATGTTTGTCAGTTTTATAAAGGAAATAAAAATAAAGCAGGAAATGGATGAGTAAGCATCTTTATTTAAATAAATAAATATAAAGGTAAGTTTTATGAGCGAAGGCTAGATTTATACCCTAGTCACAATCTTCTTCGTTTCCTCATAAAAGGAATTTTATTATTCTTCATGCATGGGCCGCAGAGATAAATCTGTCAAATAAAGACTTATCGCAGTTATGTACATTTATTTACATGCTTTTATTATAATGACCTCCCTCAGCAAACTATCTATATTTAACTTTAGTTACCCTTTTAGCCCTTTCCTAATTTCTAACACAGTTATTATTTCTTAAGGCCATTTCAGTTATCAGTATCTATTCGGTTTTTTTTGTTCATTTTGTTATATCGTATAGTATAACTAATAGTATAACTTAGGTAGACTAACCCTATCACATAGGTACTTAATGTATAACGCTTCCTGCTCACATAATATAGGTACATGTATTTCTAAAATGGCACTTCAGTTATAATACATAAAGTGAGCTAAACTAACACTTTCAGTGGTCCAAGACCCAGATGCCCGTCTGCACCAGCACGTGGCGACGACGACGGCGCAGCGGGCGGCGGCGGCGGCGGCGCGGGCGCAGGCACGGCGCGGGTGCCGTAACTGGGCAGCGAATGTGTTCATAAGCAATTAATTACCTATTGTTCTAATAGTTTAGTAGGTACCTTACCTACACTACGTGCTCGTAAAATGTGAGTACCTTACCTACTCGACTCGCCTCAGATATCAGCAAGAGTTTCAAACGTTGACAAACCTTATATAAAAATAAAACATTTTTTACTTTCATCGAACGTAGTTACACTACATACATTTTAATCCGATGGGACGGCAAACCGACACGACCTGGTAGAGATCAGGATGTCTTTTTTAATTCTTAAAAATAAAAAATGACTTGTTTAGTTTTGTTGTTGAAATTACTTTGTGATTCAGTCGGTGGTCGACTAAGCAGACAGAGCAACTCTAATGGAAGAAACTTAAAAAACTGACTTCTTATTATTTTTCGTATAAACTTCTTCTTAATCTGTGCCATAATGTAAAGAGCTAGTTATGAGTTGCCAGTTGCCACAATAGTTGCTCTGCATAGCGTCTTAGAGTACACCAATTTAACCGAAACGAATCACGTAATTTCGTGTTGGAGAATTACAAACAGGGGCAGGACAAACAGCACTGCCAACAGCCTGACTCGTGGCTGTTACTATGAATTTTAAGGGGAGTTAATAGGTATTTCAATGGAACAAAGACATCTCAAGGTCTTCATCATCCGTCTTCCTGAAGTCAAACTCGAAGATTCCTTAGAATCCGTAGGTGACTAATTGAATATTTTCTAAAAATCTGTGACCGTGCTAAAACTGTTTCAATACACTCTTATCAGTGTTGTGCACGCATATTTGTAACGGCTCTGAAATTGTTTTCAATTTTCAGTATTTGAAACATAAACATAATATTTTGTTGATTGTATTTAATTCTTACAATTTGAGAAATCTACCTGCTTTCTCAGAGAGAAACCCATGGGCTTATAAAAATAAGACAAATCAAAATTACAGTGGTGTTCTTCGAATGTTAACCATTATTTCTCTGATGAAAATTTATTCTCTTTGTAGACACCACGGAACACTATCGTAGTGTAGGTTAGGTATATTATAATGTAGTACACTACCTACCTCGAAAAGCCTGATCATTATTCGAGCATTATTTTATAGTTATTAGTATTATTTTGTATTCGAATAGTATTTCTCATCTAAGTCCCTGGTTGGTTTTTTTTTTTCAAAATACTCGCCGTTAATAAAATCTACAAATGCGATTTGTACTCGCATATTTTTTGCATATTTTGATTATTATTTCATCCTATTTGTTTTGTAGGTAGTTAAGACAACAATATTTGATTTTTGTTTAATAAAGAACATCGCTAGGTGATTATTGTCTAATTACAGATAGAATGTGGAAAATACAAAAAGTTTTCAATCATCATTTTACGAGCAGCTGTCGCCAAATCCTGAAGTGATCAACACATAGGTAACATTCGTATTAAAAACCATGACACAAAAACCAAGAAAAAAAGGTACCTACTGTAGGTTTAGGTACTGACACTTGTAGAAGAAGCAATTCATCTGCAAATGTGTATCAGTATCAGCCCCGGACAGATTAACGATTGTGCAACTCTTCTACGTCACGATTGCAGCAAAGGAAGAAGATCGTTTGCGCACGACAAAACCGCGACACCGGGAGAATGTCGTAATCGACACGGACACCACAGAATAGGACTCTTAGCGAAATCAACTCAAGACACAATAGAATGATATCCTACGCGAGGCAGGTAGGTGCCAGTCTGACAACCAATCAGGGAGGACCTAAAAAAGTAAGTATTAGCTAATTTACTTATTAAAAAAATGTGATTATCATAAACGCTAGGTTGGATATTCTAATGGACTTAAATCGCGCTTCGTGTGTTTAAATTTCGACTACGATATTCAGAAATTCATCATGCAAGTTACCAACTTTACGCAGTTGTATTTGGCAAAGAATTAGGTGCGCTGATATGATATCTTTGTACCTATTTCAAAACTTGGTTCACTTTTCTATGGCCAGTGACAAATCAAATGATTGACAAGCTGTCAAATTTGACAGCGCCTTCTGAATTCAAATCTGATTTCTCCGAAATTAAAACTGGATTTCTTGATTTCAACACCTTGACATGCATTCACGTATTGGTATTGTAAGAATCCAATATTTACAAAAGGGACATTTCGCAACTGTTATTTATAACTCGATCATTATCGATGTATTGATAATAGTTAGTAAATAAATTTCGTAATTAGAGCGCGCGTGGAAACGACAAAACAATCTTTTACTTCTTCTTGCAAATGGCCCAATAATATAGTAAGAAAGAAATCATCAACATCATCAGCCTATATTGTCAACTGCTGGACATAGGCCTCCCAATCATATGCGTGTATTCAACTTGACCCATGCCGCAACAGCCTGCAGTCTTCCATCAGGTCATCGTGATCGTAGAATGAAGGAGATTCTACGATCTTGAGCCCTCGCTTCTTGTCGGCTGTCGTCGACACATCTTTTTATGATAACAACAACAATGTTAGGTAGAAAAGTGATTAATATTTCCTTGCAGTGACTAGAAAACCATACAATGATTCAAAGTGAAATAGTCATTGTTTACCATCACATAAATCGCGCTAAGAAAACATAATTTTTTGTTATTTTTTTTCCCTACTGGTTGCTGCCCGCGGCTGCGTACGCGTTATTTCCAGGGTAGATATTAGCAGATAGTTAATCCAAGTCAACAGAGATGTTATTATTGTTTTATGGAAACGCTTTTAGGTTATACCTATCTATCCCATGGGGACTGAAATAATAAAACCAGCCAAGTGTGAGTCAGACTCGCGCTGAAGGGTTCCGTACCATTAACTATAAAAACGGCAAAAAATGACGTTTATGGTATGGGAGCCCCCTTAAATATTTACTTTATTCTGTTTTTTAGTATTTGTTGTTATAGCGGCAACAGAAATACATCATCTGTGAAAATTTGAACTGTCTAACTATCACGGTTCATGAGATACAGCCTGGTGACAGACGGACAGACGAACAGCGAAGTCTTAGTAATAGAGTCCCGTTTTTACCCTTTGGGTACGGAACCCTAAAAAAGACAGCAATATTTTAGTGCTGGCGAATTAGTATTAAAATAGTTTAAGCAACAAACAACAGAATCGACACCAATGTCTACTGATATATCTACTGTTGGATACTAGTAGATATATCAGTAGACATTGTATCTACTAGTAGACATTTATCATGTATCAGTAGACATTTTTATCGACAGACTAGGATTAGTTTTAAAAGGCCTAAGGTTGGATATTTTTCATTTGTTTATCTCAAATTCTCAATCGATAATACAGAAGTTGTCAAGTGGAATTCGTGACAGCTGTTATCTGGTAAATTGAAGATCAAGATTTTCTTCAAGAGGATTTTTCGATCAACGCTGAATTTCAAATCACGTTATTGAAGAACCATTTACGTACATTCCTTTGTAGTATTTTTTTCTGTAGCTTAAGCTTTCATTTTTTAAGATCTAAGCTAACGAAATGTCTGTCTAGATTCAAAGTGAGTAATAATATTATTTAACTAATCTCCTAAACACACAATGCAAATTCATCGGCAAATAGTAAAACACTGAACACAAATACAGCCTTTTTATCACGAGTTACGCAGAATTCCTATGTCTGTACATAAATTATTAAGTACCTACATGTACTTAACTACTGCGGAAAAATATATCATAAACTGAGAAACAGTACTTACCTATAGAGTACTTACTTATAGAGTACTATGCGATTCTTTACTCTGATTTTCAGTCGTTAGTTGATGGCTACATCAATAGGAATCTTAGGAGCCATAAACCATAAAGGGCTTACGTTAACTGCAAAACGGATAATACCTACCACTGCTATGGCATCCTATTACTGCCCGGAAGTTGTCAATCATTGTCTATGGAAATCGCCCAATGAGAATATTTTTAATCTGTAGTGTTGAGAATGAAACTCGCGAAAAAGCGTTTAATTTTCGAATAACTTCGATAAGAAGGTAGGTATTTGTTTTTCTTTTGTTATCGAAGTCTCTAACAGGGACGAGGTAAAACATTTTTACCTTGTCCCTGGTCTCGAAAATGAATTTCGAACTTGGATCTGAAATATAAAAACGAAATTCTTGTCTTTCTTCGTCGTATGAATATTCTTTCGATATTGTATAGAAAATGATTTCGTATTGGTCCCATGAAAGTGTGATTCCCAGGGGATTAATATTTTTCCCGTGAAGCTTAAAAAAATACATATGAACCGAAAAATAATTAAATTTTTGACATAGATAGATAGATAGATATATCATTTATTCATAAAACATTGGTTACATAACTTGGTTGGTAGTGCCTTAAAGCATATGTTAGGTTTGTCTAGGCACCGAGTTCTCCTTAACATTTAACTTATACGAGTGATTTTTTTTTCTTTCTATATATAAATATTCAATTCTCTGAACATCTTGCAATCAGCGTCCAGTTTCGTGCCCATGCGTCCAAAGTCCAAATCGTGAAGGAAACAGATTATAAAAGGATCAAAACGACCATAGATTAGTAAAATTAGAGCCACAATCATCTACTCATTAGAGGCTCAGGCACCTCAATACAAAATTATCGCGTTTTTGTCACAAATTGTCGCATGTTAAGTCAGTTCTCACGTTTCGGTTTTGTACAATGTTGTGTTATGTACTTAGGTACATACAGAAGTTTATGTAAAGCCTTCACGAGTTTATCGGTGATAACTACTTCAGAAAACAAATGGTTGTCTGAAGCAGTAATCATCACCGATAAGATTTAATAGCATTTTGCGTGGCCATCCACGCTAACGAAATTCTATTAAAATCTTTAAGTAAGTAATCTCACTGACTGAGCGAACAGCCTCGCAAGGTAGCCTCAGACCGTGCCTCAGACGTTTGCCGCGTAACGTTTGCCGAGCGAGGCAGCCTTAGTCTGTAGACCTAGGCTGCCGCGCGCGGCAAGGTTTAGCCAGTTTTGCTCAAGATCGTCATGAGCCTGCACTTTCGTGACTTCTCACTCCTATGACATCCTAGCAAAATCCATTTATTTTGTTAAGTCAGCTATTGTAATGTTCATTTTCCGGTTTATGTTCCTCCATGCATTCATCTTGTCGTAGTCTCTATATGAATTATCAGAATATTTCGCGTCCCAAAGAAGTCTACATTCGCCATATAATTAATAATAATAATAATGAGACTGGACGATTTACAATTCACACAGCATTATCTAGCCCTTAGCTAAGTAGAGCTTGTGTTACGGGTACTAGATAACTGATATACATATGATAAAAATAAAAAAAATTATGTTCTTTATCCATCACGCAAACGATTAACAAACAAACGAGGCAAACGTTTTGCCTCCTTTGTACGTTATTCGTTTGCGTCACAAAACACAGCCATCCTGAGTGCGCGCGGCAAACCTGATGAGGAGCCTTTGAGTATCGACAAAAACCGAAAACGCTCGGCTCGAGGCACGTCCTGACCGACTGAGGACTTGCCTCGAGGCTGCTTGCTCAATCACTACGCGACTATTGGCTACATTTTCATTACGAATAAAAAAACAAAAGAAAATAAGCCAACGAGCGATGAAAATATGATAAAACTGTTATAATGAATTAATGAGTGATACTACAAACTCACGAATACCTACGTCTGAATTAAACAGTTAACCTTAAAGGTACATAATAACTAAGTATAAAACAGGCTTTTTGGATATACGTCAATACTTGGTAGATCAGATGTACTTCTCTGTCGTTGGTCTTGTAATTACGACGACCTCTGTGGCGCGGTGGGCGAAGGTCTGCCTGCGACGCAGGAGGTTGCGGGTTCGATTGCCGCCTCGGGACAAATGTGTGTACAATCTGCAGACATTTGTTCAGGGTGTTCTGGTCGTTTTCTATGTATAATAAAAAATATCTACGTATGTATTGTATTATATTATGTACGTATATCAGTTATCTAGTACCATAACATAACACAAGCTCTGTTTAGCTTGGGGCTAGATAATGCTGTGTGAATTGTCCAACATTATTTATTAGTTATTGAACTCCCTAGCTAAAAAGTTTACTTTATCGTATGTAGGATTTTTATGCGTGAGGATTTCACTTGTTTTTAACAATCGACAAGATATTTATAGCAACTTACATATGAGTGGAAAATACTCGCGGATTGTTTTAACGGCAGTGCGTATTTTATGGATATGGTTATGTAGAGCATTTTATGCTAATTTCGCAAGAAATAATAACTAGGTAGGTAGGTAGCTATTAATTCTTGCGTACATAATGATAAGCTATGTTAGGATGTTAATGATCAACGTATGAAATGGATTGCGTCTACATAATATATTTCTAACATATTCTAAAGTAGGTAGGTACTTAGTATAAAAATGTAATTTCAGTTTTAATTTTTTTCAAAACCATTTGAAAAAACTAAAATCCGACTTTAATCCGTTAACTTATGACTGTTTTTAAGTATTTTTAATTTTAATGTAGTTTTGCGGGACCAAATACTAATTCCCGGGAATATTTTTTAAGGGACCACCTCAGGAACATTCTCCATAGCTACACAATAGCGAAAGAATTATCAAAATCTGTCTATAATTGAAGGAGAAATCGACGAACATTATATGTATAATGTCCATACCAACAAAACATACAACCTCCTCTTTTCGTAGTCGGTTAACAATCCTCAATGTCAGACAACCATGGTTTTGGTACCTACTGCCTACCTAACCTCCGTTGTTATCTGAATTTATGGAGTCAAAAAAATTTACTAACCGGTAGGGTTGTCAAAAACGATTGTCGACCGTTAAGCAGAGCATGTGTTAAGACTAATATGTAGAGTACTGAAATATACTTAATACAATATATTGCAAAGATGAGTAGATATTTTTTTATAATGCACAAAAAATACGCAGAACACCCGAAACAAATGCTTGCAGACCGTACAAACATTTGTTCCAACGCGGTTATTGTTTTCTATATGGTATCTACCTACTCATATTCGTATACTATAACATTAATCTGACATTCATTTGCGATCGTAGATTGAAAGCTTAATCTTATTATTCTCAAGTATTATTTATTCTTGGTTATTAACATTTTAAACATGACATTCCTCAATTAATTAATTCTTTTTATATATGAAGTATCAAAGTTATCAATCTAACAAGAGCGAACCCAAAATAATTGGTGCGCCCTGATTACTAAGAGTTTATGCATACATTACGTATTGTTCTTAGGTGGTAATGAACCTTAAAACAATACGAATTCATAAAATCACAATAAATGATATAATGAATTATAACGTAGGTATGAAAATGAAATACTACGCTGTTTAGCTATAAACTTCTCGTAAACCTTGAAGTAGCTAGTAATAAAAGTAGCAGTATATTAGTGAACTTAAGTAACATTTTTATTGTTTTGTCAAGTAAGTACTAACTACGTGCGAGATAAGTGTTACATAAAACATTTAGAGCTATAAAAGATTCATAAAAGTGACGTAGGCAAGTTTAACTAAGAAGTATAAATTATAATTATGCTAAATGATATAAATAAACTGTTTTATATTTACTTTAGACACTCGTTATACACTTGAAAAACAAAACTAGTTTTATAAGGTTACTGGCAACCCTAGCTAAAATTAGACATTGAACTCCCAGATGTCGTGACAATATTTTTGGTTTATTATTATAATTTACGAACATAATTATGTAAGCACAAACTCCATATTTATGAACAAAAATATACAGTGATAACAAAATAATGATTACAGAAAGCGATCAATATATGTATATGTATGCATAGTGTCCTAAATTGGTAGGTGGGTTCATGTTATTCCCCATTTTCGTAGCCCTAAATTTTTTCTAATAACGAAATCTGTCAAAACTTTGAGTCCTACTTATACTACTTAAGAGTAGGGCATTAATTGAGCTGAAAATTATAATTTTTATAGCCCGATTCATACAATACAAGAATTTATTAATAAAAATAATATTTTACACGTCCATTGTTAAGTTTCATGATTATACTACGTTATAATTAATGAATTAATCATATTTATGATTCTTCTTGTAATTTTGAGTAGGTATATTATGTATAATTATAATTATGTAGCTGAGCATAGGTACTACAGGGAATGAAAACTCTGGTGAATAATAAAATATGATTACAAAAAGCGATCAATGGTGTCCTTAATTGATAGGCGGGTTCATGTCATTCCCCATTTTCGGAGCCCAAATTTTTTCCTCATAAGAAAATCTTTCTACAGTTTATGTCTTACCATCTGATATGGGAGCATTATTACGTGAGGCTTCACGGAAAAATAATTACGTGATATATGCCGAAACCTTCCCTCTCCCTCACACAGCAGGGAATGTAAACTATCGTAGCCCCTGCTACGGGGAAACCGTAGAGCGTCTGCTACGAATAACAGTATCTCTTTAACCCTTTAGTTCGCAGGCAAAAAAAATTAAAATTATTGTTTTTATCCTATTTATTAGGTTTAGTTATGGACCTAGAATGACTAATTATCGTAGAAAAAAAAATCGATGGCCTATAAATTTTGAGAAATACTCCTGCGCAGTACACGTGTGCTTTTTCCAAACTAAAACAATGACTGTGGATATATTATGTTAAAGAACCTACTACGGCGTCATCTTGTGATGTTTATAACAAAGAGTTTAACCCTAGTTACTACAATACTTGGTTTAAAAATATTAAATTACCTACTCTTTAACTTCTCATCGCCAGCGCCGCTGTCACATGTCACTGCACGGTAGCGTACTTATAAGTAAAAGGAGGAAAAGGCCAATATGCCCTTTGCCATTTTTATGCATTGCATATATTTAATTTCGGTTATAATCCTTTTTATGACGTGTAATGAGTAAACGTAATGAATTTTTAATCGATAGAGTAGGTAGTTGAAATATATAAGGAAATGTCATTTTTTTTTTAAATTAAATTAGTTCCCAAAAATGTTCGATGTCGGCGAGACTCGAATCCGCGCCTCACCCTTAGTACGGGTGTACTCTAACCAACTAAGCAACGAAATCGATACTCGCCTAGTACAGGGTTCGAGTCCTGCCGAAATCAAAAACTTTTGGGAACTTATTGAATTTCTTAGAGATTACCCAGAGTGCGGGGCTTTACATTATAATAACGAAACCTTAAAGGTTTTTTGGTAATCTACATATTCTCTGTTGTCCCACTGCTGGGCAATGGTCTCCACAATACTTTTATATGACCCGAAAGCCTGAGTCTAGATATTCTCGCCAATAATTGTCTAGGCCTTTTTATTACAATTTGGTTTGCTAAAGGCCAAATAAAATGGTTTTAAATCATTTGGAATCGATAAAAATATTTGTAGTAAATTTGAATGCAAGTAGGTACATAAAGTACAAGAACGACACAAGTAGCCCCAACATTACAATCAATGCTACTTAGGTCAAATATGCAATCACGGTTTTTTTTTTATCAACATAAAAAAATTAAACCGTGATTGCAGATTTGAACTACCTAAGTAGCATTGAATATAAAGTTAGATTTGAATAATCGCGTGCCAGAGAACAAGATAAAACCATGACAGAACATTATAATTTAAGTACAACATGCGATCAACAAAAACCCGGCAAACTATCTGAAAAACGTAAATACCGTTCCTTTTTATTTCTTGTTTATTTTATTTTAACGATGTACTTACGTACTACTGTTACAATTCCTTCCGTTAGATATTTATTGAAGGCATAGTTATAAAATATTAGAAAAAAATAATCTCCAATTAAAATTCCATCAATTAATTGCAATACTAATAACCTTAATCTGTTAACTCATAAGCGAAAATGTTGTTTATGTAATACTAGCGGCCCACCTCGGCTTTGCACGTGTAGATAGATATATTTAACAAAAAAAATATAAATTTTAACACAGTCTTGGCAAACTTTCCATGCTTAGAACACTCGATCAAGTCTACTTTTGACAAAATAAACAATCAAAATCCTTACAGATACACACACAGACACATAATATATCCACCCGCCAAACTTATCTTCCAAACAACCCTTTTTGTGTCGGGGCCGAATAAAAAAAATATATTATAAAAATATACTTTAGCACTAGCCATATCTTGAGAAGAACCGGCAACAGCTGGAGTAAACGTGTTCTTGGGTGGTGACCGCGACTCGGCAAACGTATGTAGTGTAGGACGCCCGCCAACCAGGTGGGATGACGATTTGCGAAAGCTGGCAGATGCTTGATGCGGCAAGCTGACTGAAGACAGGGCGCTATGGCACTCATTAAGGGAGGCCTATGTCCAGCCGTGGGCTAATATTGATGATGAGTAGATATTATTACTACTTTTGTTTTATTACCTAGGATTCTAATGGTGAATGATTTTTTCAAATCGGTCCAGTAGTCTCGGATTCAAACAAACAAACAAATTTCCTTATTATAAGTAGTTATTGTGCCATAACTGTAATAGTTAGACATTAGTATCGCATCGATTTTTTTCGTAGATATTGATGTCCTCTATGAAACTAGTACATCACTTTGCTCTATTGTCAATAATTTCCTCAGCTTACGCGATATGAATTTTTCGGCGTTACTATTGTATATTTATAATGGAAAAGTAGTTATTGCGACATAACTATAATAGTTAGATACATGGTGTTGCGGGCTTTTTTATAGATATGAATGTCTTCTATAAAACTGTACTGTACTTTGTCAATAGTTTCCGCAGCGTACGCGATATGAGGATTTTTATGGTATTTTTTTCACACCTTCGGTTACATTATCAAAGTTTTCATACGGATCCCTAACATTAAAAAAAATTATATATAGCCTTTGTTCATCAGGGATAATTTAGGATTATAATGGTGAAAGAATTTTTGAAATCGGTCTAGTAGTTGCGGAGCCCATTCCCGTCAAACAAACAAACAAATCTTTCCTCCTTATAATATTATTATTAATATAGATAATTTTACCTTGTTGTTTATTTTCTATATTTTAGTAGTAGTAGCTACCGTAGGTACCATATACCTATCTTGTATTTGAGAGCAGTCCCGTCATCTTGTAACTTTTTTTGTGGTTTTGTTACCTACCTCGTCAGATTGTAATGACTAATCTGCTTTTACTTGCTTGTCCCTAATAGTAAGTTATCATATGGTATTAGGTTAGGTGTTGGCAAACCGGTATTTTGTTTTATCAACAAAAGAGAAGTTAGTGTAGCGCGATAAAACAGTTTAGGTTCCACTATAATTAATTACCTATGTAAATTAATACTACATGATAAATGCTTGAAATAATTATTAAATATTAATTTAATAATAATAAGAGTACTCCGAGCATTTTATAAGTAAAAAGGTACCTAACCTTTGATTGTACGTTCTACCCACAAACAGAAAAAAAAACTTACCCGGACCATCAGGCGAATCCTCTTCCATAATCGCCAGCTTGCTGGGCCTCTTATCGTCGTCCGATTTCAACCCCATATCGACTAGTCACTGGCAGCAAACAAGTCCAGAAAAAACAAACGTCAAACTAGCGCGCTTTTCAAAATTCGAACGCCGATGAGCCAAAATCACTGAACTACTAAAGAGGATGTTTTAATTTTAAATTTATTTTTAGGTCTCGAAAAAGTATTTATTTCAAATACTTTTATTATTGTTTTACGAAATAGTTTTGTTATCACACGTGCTTGAGATCGCCGCGGCAGGTGAGGCAACGGCGACGCACCACGACCGTGCGAAGGTTGCTATCGACTGTCACGGCGGAATGAAGTAGCCTTGTTTTTATGGCACGCGACTTGCACGCCTGTAACTCGGTGCTCGTCAGTCGACAATACCAACAATGCTCGTAGTAACTGTGCTGTATCCTATGACGAGACAATACTAAGGCGCGGCTAGGGTTGTCTGAGAAACGGAAGAGAAAATTTAAACTACGCAAAATTGTGTTTGAAGATTATTTGAGCAGAGAATTTACTTAGATAGGAAAGTACATAAGCGTTATTACAATTCCGTGTAAAAAAGCACCTGTGCAATTAAAGATTGTACTTACCGACCAAATTCCGTGAAGGTATTTAGGACACCAACCCACAAAAATATCATTTTTCATAGTAAAAACTAAAACCTAGCATCTGTGCAAAGTTTTTACTTAAGACCGGTATTTTCAGGGAAACTGTTTTTGTTATTTTTGATACGGTCACATTCACACCATAAGTGGATTTGCAAGTACCTATATAGGTAATTAGTTTAAGTACGAGTAATAACAACCACCTCATTTTTCGTTGAACAAAATATGATATGTAATGTGTACCTTATTATTTGTATTTTAAACTAGCAGCTGTCCGCGGCTTCGCACGTGCTTTTCAAGGTACCATACGCCCGTCCCGGGATACCATTTACGTCCCTGCCAAATTTCAGTAAGATCCGTTCAGCCGATTTCTTGATAAATATTTTATACAAACATTGTATTGACGATAAGAACACACTAAAAAAATCTTCAGTTTAGAGTAGTCGTTCGGAAGTTATGCGCGTACATATAGGTACATTTCGGCGATTCATTTTTATTTATATAGAAAACTAGCTGCCTGCGGCTTCGTCCACGCTTTTCAAATATCGTATGTCCATCCCCGGGATACTATTTACTATATCCAGCATCTGCCAGCAGTCTTTCGCAGATCGTCATCCCACCTGGTCGGAGGGAGGCCTTCACTATATTTACCGAGTCGCGGTCTCCACTCAAGAACGCGTTTACCCCAGCGGTTTTCGGATCTTCTCGAGATATGGCCAGGTTTCTGAGATCGAAGGTAAAATGCCATAGTTATGGTGAAGCGCTAAATTTAGTGGAATAAGGGCCATGTATGCACCTGAATATTTTAGAAAAATATATATTTTTTCATATTCATTTTCAACTACCAAATTATTATTTTTTAAATCATTTTTTTGGTGCATGAGGGTTTTCCCGAACATGGCATGTCACCCCCGTAATTCTTAATTATGATAGTGCTTAATGATAATAAAACAAAAACAAGAAAACATTAATGTAGGTAACTTAACAAAATAAACATAACGGAATACCTAATTATCCAGGCACTTCCGTCTCCGAACCAAAAAAAACCTATGTATCTAACTTATGTTTACTCGAATCCTACAACCCTAGTAGTTGGATCTCAGAAATTGACAGAGCAATTGAAAGCCGCCACAGAATCAGCAAGTACTCAGGGCACGGTCTCTTATCGAATTTATCTCGCACACCATATCACCGATCGAAATACATAAGTACCTACTACAGATATCATACGAACGCAATCTTCCGAGAATAGGCTGCAATGATTCGAGTATTTTACAATGTTCAGTTAAGACCATGTTAGATACATAAGTATTTTTTACTTAAACATAGCATGTAATCTGCTGATTATTTCGACAACCTTCTTTGAGCAAAGTCGACCTTTCGGGCCTACCCGAACTGGCGGACAGTAATATTTAACTGTTCGCTCTATGCGGTCCGTAATGTATTTCGAATTCTATTCTGTTTTGATAATAGTTAGGTGCATAAAGGTTTTATTCTGAGCAATACAAGCTTCTCTGGCTGGTTAGAATAAAAAAAGAAAACTCGGGAAACTGACAAAAGAGCATCGTTGTTTTTTTTTTCGTGAATAAATTGTGAAGAAGAACTCTTCAAGCGACGAATCCTCCAATTCAGTTTAAATTACAGCATTGTTTGAGTAAAGCACTATACAGCACCAGCCCCCCTAGCACGGGGATTGTTGTCTAGGGTAGAATAGACAATAATGACATTGCATCGCCATAAATTGCGTACATTATTGAAGTTGATGGAATGCATTTCAAATCATTTACGCATTGGATGACGAAGTGACGTAATTTTTCTCTATTCTACCCTAGACAACAATCCCCGTGCTAGGGGGGCAGCACAGAGCCATTACAGATCTCGGACGTAACGTACTATTTATGTTTAATAATGTTATTATTTTTACTATTAATAGATTTGTTACACTAAATAAAATAAATGTAATTACTAAACCTATATTTTAACGTTAGTCTAGTATTGTGCAATATGAGAAGTAAGAATACTTTAGATTAAAACACCGCAGGAGGTTGCAGGGTTCGATTCCCGCCTCGAGACAAATGTTTGTACGATCTGCAAATATTTTTTCAGGGTATTCTGGTCGTTTTCTATGTATTATAAAAAGAATATCTGTGTATTGTATTGTTTTATGTATGGGAGATAATTCTGTGTGAATTGTCAAGCATTAATTATTTATTTATTTATCACTTTTAAATTAGTCGACTAATTTTTCATAATCTCATACAAAAGACTTTAACGCGCCTCTTTCTTAAACAATGGAGGTTACTTACAAATGTATCGTAGGTAAGTATAACAAAATAAACTCTCTACCATGCATACTATTGTTTATTTACATGTACCTATCTAATGTATTATGAGTAACTTGTTTCAGTTAGGAAGTACCCACAGGTAACAGAAGCTCTGCTTGGTTTGCTTAGGGCTAGACATCGAGCACATATCCTGGATATGTGCTCGATGGGGCTAGATAGTGTTCTGTGAATTGTTCGGCATTATATATTTATTACTAGCTGCTACCTGCGGCTTCGCCCACGCTTTTCAAGTAGCCTATGTCCACCCCCGGGATACTATTTACCTCCCTGCTAAATTTTATTAAGATCCGTTCAGCCGTTTAGGGGTGAAAAGGTCAGACAGACAGTTACTTTCGAATTAATAATATTAGTAGGTATGGATGACGCTATTAGCTTATTTTCACACGCGTTTTCTTAAATATCACGTAGCCATTATAATATTCCAGGTACATTACCTTTATTTGTGTAAAATTTCAGCATGATCCATTCAGTAAATTTAGAGTTTTCTTCGATCAAACTTTCACCATGAATTTGTAGGATTCACATAATAAAGATACATTTTTCAATTTCTCTTTATTATTTAGTTTATAATCATTTAAACGGAAGTATCTATTTGTACTTTGTTATATCAGTGGGTGGTACACAATAATTACACAACAGAAGTAAATAAACCATACGGGAACTTAATAATCTTAATATCATCATAAAGATATGGAAATCTGTTTAAGCCATGCTTATCAACCAATCAAAGTTAGCTATCAAGATATCAATATTGTAAATTGTAACATGTATTTAATGTAACAAGAACCAAGTCTATCTACACTACCGACTTACTAAATAACTACACCCACTAAAACTCTGCTACTAAAAATATATATCACACGAAAAGAATTTAAAAAAAGACATCATAATAGGGAATTTACCCCACTACAGAGCAATATGGCGTTCACCGCGTCCAGCGTTTTCGACAAGTTACTCGCGTAATTTGAAAATGTTAATTTTATATGCATTTTAAGGCACTTGTCGATTGAATAAAACGTTTGTATTTTTATTGTGTTCATTAGCACTATAGAACATAATAATTGACACTTTTCAAAAATGTGTGAAAAATTACTCTATTTTCGAAGTCCCGGCAATTCAGAATGACGCCCTTTTGACTTTTTACATTAGGTAGGAACTATAGCAACTGGATACATAACGACTACATTAGTATTTTTTTGTTTACAGTAGCAGCCCGGAGTCACGAAGCCTGCACCCAGCGACATCGTGACTCCGAGCTGCTACTGTCACCAAAACTAATACTAATGTAAAGTCTCCGGGCGTGACTCCGGGTGTAGTACACCCCCGTCGTCGTGGCCGTGCCTGGGAAAGCACGTTCAGGGTGCGATCTATGACACCATTATGTTCAAAGGATAGACATAAGATTTCGCGTTCATAGGAGCGGGACAGAGCAGAGCAACGTCAGTGAAAAAATCAAGATTTTCTATTAATTATGCAAAATATAAGCATGAAATAGAAAAACTAAACGATTACTCTAATAAAACGTTAGTATGGCTATGTAATTGGTAAAAAATAATGCAGTGTTGTCGCTGATAATTTCAAGCATTTCAATTAAAACAGTTTTTCTATGCGAAAATTGTATTTTTTTCTTTTTATTAAAGATACCAACCAGTTCATTTTCATAAATTCTATTCGATTACTCGACTTCTCCATGTTTTTTTCCTTACCTATCGTATTTTTTTTATCTGAACATTACGTTCGTTATTATACTTACCATAAATCCAAAGGAAAAATACAAATTTTGCTTGATTTTTGCAGGCGCACTCTTAAGCCGTTGGTCCTACGCCTGACGTCTCCACGGTCGCGTGGGACTGCCGCCGTCCCATCGGATTATGAGATTGAGGGAATGGTGAGTGTATCCGTGTTTGCGCACGTAGCCGTGCTCTTTATTATGTACCGCGTTTGTAATATAGCTAGTCTGCGTTGAAACCTGCCTCTGTCGTGGCCGAAATTCAGTTAAAAGAGTCTCGGAGGACATCCTGATCTTTTTAGGGCTCCGTTCCACAAAAGGAAAAAAGGAACCCTTATAGGATAACAACAATGATAACAAGCAATAAGAATAAAATTAACCAGAATTACGGATCCATTGCAAAACTCATCAGCAGTAAATAAATAGCATTCTCCCAATCAAAGCGCATAACATATTGCAAAGCAGTGTTATCAAACGCTAATCCAATCGCACCATGACGACATAGCGTTTAACAGGCGTTACCATAGGAGATTGAACTATTAGCACATAAACAGTACAATGCAGGTAGAATTTGATTGAAGATGAACGAATCGGTAAGTGCTTGTATAGTGTAGAAAAAACTCAAGAGGTTTCCAAAATTTTCATACCTAACCTAGAATTAACTCGCATCCCGGGGAGGCCCTGTAAACGAAAAACATAGAGCTACGCGCAAAATTACCGTAGGTTCTGTGAATGCTAATGAACGCAGAAAATATTTGAAACATTTTGGTAAATCCTACTAATAATTATAAAGGCGAAGCTTATGAAATGTGAATTTTATTTTGTTACCTTCGATCTTCGAAACTATTGAACAGATCATGTTGAAATTTGGCGTACATTTAGAACATACCCTAACTTAGATAATAGACTACTTCTTTTTATACCGAAAATACGCTTGCGAATCTGCTCGCAGAAGCTAGTTTGTAAATATAATTAATTGATAGGTACATATTTTAGTTTCCAGCGAACCAACAAGGGTTGTGTGGATTCTGATGATGATGCTAAGTGCGTAACATTTTGGCAGCATGTCAGATGATCATAATAAGGTTGATCGTTCGTGGGCGCGAGATTCAATCTCTTGTAGTTTTTAATTTTTCTGCGTTCTACATGGAATAAAACTAACGGAAAAGTATAATTTGCCGCAAATCGTTTACCATTTTCTATTAACTTATGAAAAAACGAATTTCGATTAATTTTTGGACCATACAAAGTAGTAGATCACAGAAAAAAATAAAAACTACAAAAAAAATTATCTCGTGCCAACACGAAACGATCAACCGTAAGTAACAGCGAAATGACGACATATATGATATCGTACACGGTACAGTGAAACCACAGTAATTGCTAATAGCCGTAACAATCTCAGCAAAAGTAATCATAATCGAGATATTGGTCAAGAGTGAGTCTGATGGAAAACTGGTGGTTTTGTATACGGATACGAACAACGAAAGTATTATACCAATTCATCATGGAGAACTGAATTGCTGGTCAATTTCGATGTATCATGATCAAGAGTGTTACCACTCATACTATTCATAGCTCTTTGGATGTTTCTTTTTAAATCGCACTAAAAATACCAACAGCTAGTGATGTAACGAATACGGATATTCGTATTCGGCGAATTCATAAAAAAGTTGTAGGTATTCGTTGCATCACTACCTACCTACAGCCAATTTTCGGCGAAATTTGAATGAGTGTTAGGTACACTCACGAACACATCTGAATTGACTTAGTGATGTAAGAACCTTTTGAACTTAAACTGAACGGTAAATGTAGTTAATAAAAATAATTAAAAGCAAAGCGAATCCCACAGCAAAATCTGGAAATTTCACCCTAACGTGGCTTATTTCAAAAAACCCTGTTTCCCGGCATTTCCTCTATGTTGTTATTTAAACCCACTTATTTTTAACCTTTGAAGATTCTATGTTCTATGTTTGGGTAGGTTTGTATTTTTTATGTAAGTTCGTAGATTTCTCCGTCAATTATGAGGTATTCTACGGCGGCGTAGAGAGCCCTTACACCAAAATTTTGTATTCCAAAAGACATTTGAAAAACAAATGTCACTAAATGTCAGTCACATAGTTCTTTCTTCACCATTCATTACGGATTCACCGCGCGTGCAAGCGGAGGTGAAGAAATGAGTTAAGATGGGTGGGACGCCGAATTCAGAACACTCTGTTTGGAACAGGTTCTTTTTTAATGGCTTTTTAGTCAATTTGTACTCTGGATAAGTGAACAAAGGTCCCAATTTACTGAGTTCATGAACCACATCTTCGGTTGGAAGACCTCAGGTATTTAGCCAATTTGTGCTCTAGAAAAGTGAACATAGGTCCCAATTTACTGAAGTCTAGAATCACATCTTCAGTTGGAAGACCTCAGCAGCGAACTGGCATGTTTGTGGACGGACTATAGAACTGTAGATAAGATCATCACACAGGATCATCATCATCAGCCTAGGATCACCCACTTGTGGATATAGTTTTAGTTTGCTTCCGTTTGCTTCTCTTATAATATTCCACGTAATATTCTACAGGTGAAAGTATGTAAGGAACGACGAAGACGTGAACACACGTCAAAAGTAAACTAACGGATCGGACTGGAACTTGCAGCATTGCTTGCATTGCATATTGCATAGATATCTACTTATGACTTTGCTTACTTTGGATCCTATGTTCATATTATTGTTCATGTACAGTAAAGGATGTTCATAATGTTCATGTAGAAAGAGCTATGATCGTCTACATCCTAAAATCACTATACGCGCGTATAGGTTTCAAAGTACCAATCGAGCGAAACTTTTGGCTGCAATGTGAGCGTTGTGTTTTGTCGCTGTCAGAAAACTTTCACAGGCATAAAAACATAAGGTGTTTTTTAGGGTCCCGTACCTCAGAAGGAAAAAAGGAACACTTATAGGATCACATTGTTGTCCGTTTGTCCGTCAGTCAACCCTCTTTTCTCAGTAACGCGTGGAGGTATTGAGTTGAATTTCACAAGTTCGTAACCTCTTAAAGCCGCGATATAAATCAAACTTCTAACGCAATCAAAGTCACAGCCGTTTATGCACAATTTTTTGGAATTTTTCCAGGGAAACACATGCACACAAAACCTACAGGGTACTTCCCGTTGACCCAGAATCATGAAAATTGGCAAGAAGTAAGGTAAGGTAAAGGTAAAGGTAAAGTAAGAAGAAGGTCTTGTAGCACAAGTAAAGGAAAAAATCCGAAAACCTTAAATCTGTAGTTAACTCACAAAAATAATGTTTGATTCTCGCTATGGACCAAAAACCTATAGAGTTACTTTCTTCCAAAAACCTATAGAGTTACTTCCTTCCTTCTTTCCTGTGGACCTAGAATATAGAATATTTGGCAAGAAACAAGGTCTTTTAATTATAGTCTTTTAAGTCAAAAGTCAATAACTTTATTTCTTTGTAAGCCTAAAGAAATAAAGTTATTGACTTTTGACTTTTTATACAATTATACGGAACCCTCGTGTCGTGAGCCTGGTTTGCACTTGACGTTTTATTTCGTCATATAATTAGAAATAGTGTTTATAGCTTCTATACCTATATTGTACACAAGTTTGCTTGAAAGTATATGAGGCATTATATAGTCTTGGTTTACTAAGTGTTAAAATGTGAATCTAAGTTTAAATTAGATATAAATGCCGTATTACTCCATATTTTTGAGGTTCCTACTTTTTCCATTATTGGATACCTTCAAGTCGATATTCATTTTGAGAAATAGAATTTAAGAGTAGGTAAGTACTTAAAATTAATAAATACAATACAAGAATGTTGTAGTATACAATAGGCAAATATACTTAAGATTGATTATTATTATATATACGAAGCAAAATGATGATTATTATGATATTTGTTTGATTAATGCCTAAAAATAAAACTGTAGATATTCCATATTTGGTTCCTTATTTCTCTACCTATGTAGTTCTGGGTAGGTAAAACTAGATAGGTAGGTAACCTAGGCTACTTGAAAACACGAGTCCGAAGCAGCAACCTACAGCTGTATGTAGTAGGTACAGTAGGTATTTATTATCAGTGCATTTCTCACGTGGACATGTACTTGCTTCGTCAGTGCACGCGGCTCTTTGTTTTTAACTGAGTGATGGCCGCAGACGGCCTTCAGTTACCGGTCATGTCAGCAACACCTACCTACTTACCTTTTATGGCTATAGTAATATAAATAACTTGAATAAGCTATGGGTACTTCCTTCTCAAGTAGTAATATGTTTAAAACGGGATCCCGCTGCACTGTGCTTTTACTCCAAAAACTTCTTTTTCGACCAGAATCTTCCGTACGAAGAACGATCTGTCGCAAAGATTTCATAAACCAAATCGAAGTTTAGTGTAACATTATTTCTTCTGTGGTTTAGCTGGTAAACTCTTGAATTTAAACCAGTTCAAGCCAGTCAGTTTAAGAGGGCGTTTAATGCAAAAATTAAGCATATGTGTATTTTTAAACACTTAGTTTTATGATAACGAACGTAATGTTCAGATTTAAACAAATACGATAGTTAGGGAAAAACGTAAAGAAGCCGAGTAATCGAATAGCATTAATGAAATAAACTGGTTTCTTTAATAATAAAAATATAAATTTCGAAAACGGTTTTAATTGAAATGCTCTAAATTATCAGCGACAACACCACATTATTTTTTACGAATTACATAGCTAGACTAATTTTTTATTTGAGTAATCGTTTAGTTTTATGTTTCATGCTTAATACTTGAACAATTAATAAACTTCCACCTAAAATTATAGCCCAGAGCTCAAAGCCATCATCTTCTTCCTGATTTTTTTCCAGCATTAAAAGCACTCATATTTACAGGATGAGTCAAAACATGACGCACATCGTACATAAAGTGCAGCGACAGAAAGCCCTAGCAGGGTCACAAAGAGGCTGAGCCGTGAAAGCAATGCGTTTTATTTATAAGTTTGGATTCGAGGACAGAACTATACGAATCCCTGAGGAAGGAGGCCAGATATACAAAAATATAACTCACGTAGTCTACCACTCCAGTACTTCACATAGGCCTCCGCTGATAACCACCTTACTGGTCGTTATTTATCATCAAGGGGTAATGCCATTATCTCCACGCTGGGCATACGGGTTGCGGATCGCAGTTTGGTGGTGAATCTGTTCTGCAGGAGGCACTGCCACCCTCCCGGCCCCCGGGAGTTATCCCTTAGTCATCTGTTAAAACACCCGCTGGAAGAGCCCCACCTCTTCCTGTCTCTCTTCCTGTAACTCTATGCTACGTGGTGGTACACGGTACAGAAAAAAATACTCACTGTACCTGCCTACATGTTGCTAAAGCCATACCTACTAGTGGCCCCAAATTCCTACAGGTTAACTGCAAAACTGCATATTCAGAACGATTGGTACTTATTTTTCTACAGCTGTTAACCAAAGGTACTTACATATCGTCTTCGCATCCTCGTCCAGTTCAGGTTCAGCCGACTGCACCGACGTCCCAGTTCCAACATCAGCATTCTCCCCGCTGTCCATCGCCCATAAAGCGGAACTGGTAGCTTGTTCTGGTGTCGGAACCAGGCTCGGGGTCTCACAAGGTTCATCTGAGGGAGCTTTTATCTCTATGTCTGTGGGGATCGACATTTTATGCCCTCTGGCTTCGACCAAACGGTGCGAAGTCTATGGCCTTTTTGTTTGAGTCTTTGGTTCTATTCTATCTGGGCATCATCATACCATCTATTGAGGGCTTTGGGGGACCTATTGAGGGATTTTTGGGAATAATTCTTGACGGTATCTAGTGGAATATTGGAAAGCCCGGAAAATTAATACCTTTTCACCCGCGCACGCTTTAGTTTATTAAACGTTCACAAAACCGAACACTACCCGTTTTTACAACAACGTTTATTCATTTTTAATCTTCAGAGTTCATGTGAAGTCAGGATTTACAACTTGTAAATAAAAAAATTGAGCTAGAATTTATTCATTATATTTTTGTAAACAACAACAAACAGCTGATTAAATTGTCAAATACCCCTAAGCATCTGTCATGTAAGTACATTTGTCAAATGCTTACTTCGTGATCGTGACAAACTCTTTAGTCATCGTGACTTGTCATCTATCTTTTGATACGAAATAATAATTTAGGGTTCCACAAGGAACAGATTGTGTGAAGCCTAAAAACATAAAGATAGGTACGAACTTTATAAGAGTCGAAATTAAAAGTGGGGACAGACAAAAGTAGCAAAATTATGCTATCCAAGGATAAAAGCAAATACATCATACCTGGCAGTTCATACAAAAAAAGAATGCATAAGTTTTTTTTTTCAAAATGACACCTTGCACTTGTTTTTTTTTTTAAATGAACGAGAAGTAGGACCGATTCGCGTTGGTATATATTTCGTGAACGAGGAATTTAAGATTTACTTTTTTTTACTTGTTTTTTGTGAAAAAAAAAGTATTTCTTTTCAAAAAAGGAATGGCAGCATGTTATGGCCTGTTTACCTAATCAGCAACATCCGCCAGACAAAACTCATTTCTATCACACTGCTTTTAATGATAATCAGACTTACATAATTAGGCTAAAGTAGATAAGTACATGCACAGTTTAGGCATTACGTATAGGTATCTGAAATCAATGTGACATAAGCTATAAAATAATACTGGGTAGCGGTATTTTATTCTATTGAATATTCTGATTCCAAGAATAAAGTCATTTAGACGCCTGAGTAATGTAGGTACCTAGTAGATATGTAAAATAGTACAAAATGTGGAGCAACAATAACAAAATCGATTACAAACAAAGATTTATAAGTACCTATCTTTGATTACATATTTTACAACATCGATTGTCATTAAAAATCGAATCGGTAAAGGCTTAGGACGTGACTATTTGATTGTCACAAACTGGACACAAAGATCAAAGAGAATACAATAACTAGGTACGTAACAACAAACATTTAAATGGTCTGTCTGTCATCAAATATGTACCAAATAGGTAATATAAAATGATTTGTATTAATAGTGCGTAAGCCCTCGCACTCTTGGTAGTATCTCTAAGAAATTAAATAATTTTATAGGAATACTAAGAAATGACAATCATGATAGGGCGCTATGGCTATTAAGGCTATGCCAAGTAACATTACCTAACCTGTGCTAAGCGCTCATTAGGGGAGGCCTATGGCCAGCTGTAGACTATGGCTGATGATGATGAGAATGACTATCATGTCAATGTTGCTGTGTTTACGGTTTGTGGATAATCATGAAAATAGTATTAGTTAGGTTGGTGTCAGCAAATTTTTAAAAAGCTAGAACGATCGCCTTTTATTTTTTCGTATTACTGGAGGCCTGGACTTGTGACGTCGCGGGGCGTCTCGGCTGTATGATTGTATAAAAAATAAAACCGGCCAAGTGCGAGTCAGACTCGCGCACGAAGGGTTCCGTACCATTATCTATAAAAACGGCAAAAAATCGAGATGTCACGTGTGTTACAAGGAGACCAAACCTAAGCGTCAAACACGCGGGATGTGAGACGCGAAGCGGGAGCGTCAACAACGCGAAATTTAAAAAAGTGCTCGCATCTCGGCCGCGTAGGTGTGCAAGGCGTCTTTGAATCGCCATTGCAGCATCTGCCGCGCGGCTGACGTTCCCACTTCGCGTCTTGCGACCTGCCTCTTTGACGCGCAGATTTGGCCGAAGCTTTATAATATTATAATTGGTGATTTGCGAGCGTTTTCAAAGTGAACAAGCTGGCTGCTGCTGATAATCGTGGCGAGCTCGCTGCCTGCATGCTTGCGGGGGCGCGGCGGCGGCGGCGGCGATAGCGCGGCGGCGTCGCGCGTCGTCGTCGTCGAGGCGGGGCGGCGGCGGCGTGTGCTCGCTGCGCAATCGCCTCGCTTTGAAATCGCTCACAAATCGCTAGTGTGATACTGATATTGTATGGCTCTAATCTAAACTACACTTTAGATAGGTACTTTGGCCCGTATTATGAAAGCTTACTCCGTCATCGATATATTGAGTAACACTTTTCTGGGCATAAGGCATAAACGTCATTCATGCATAGATCTACTTATAACTGAGCAAGATTTCATAATACCTACGGGTCTTAATGTTGTTTGTTCCATAGTTGCATCGGATCCCAAAACATACACGCTGCCGAATAGCTTGTTTAAACACAACATAGGTACAATACAAACAAGCAGAAATGTTTTTATTATGTACGATTTAGCTTTATAAACATAAGTAAGAACCTAAATAAAAAACTAAGTTAGAGCCCACGTATGTAGGTTGTCGTAGGTGCCTGACCTATTCGGACATGTGATGCCCTTAAAATTGTACGCCCCGCCCCTACGTACCTTTCGAACCCGTCTCAAAAAAGTAGTTCGCAGAAAAAGTATTTTTCAGACAAATAAGCTGAAATTAGTTAAAATATTATTTAATTTTGTGAAACCCTTCCTACAACGAAACATAGCCCTCGTTGCGCAGTTGGGTAAAAAGATCAATATTGATCAAACAAAGGTTTGACTAAATAGAAGGTACCTATTTAAAAAATGCCGATAAATTTTACCGTGGTCTCAGGTCAGTTGGGTAAAAAGGTAAAATATCGGTGAGATATATATCTCATCTGATAGAAAGTGACGATGTGGCCGATTTCTGGACATTTGGAACCAAACAACTAAAATCCCTTTAGCATTTTATTGAATAAACGAAACTAAGTAAGTACCTAGGTAAACAAAAAAAAATAAACAACATAATGTCATAGAAAGCACTTTTGAGAGCTTTGGGTGGCATACCGGAGACAAACTCCAAAGACAAGTGTTAAGTGTTATGTGGTTAGACCCAGTAGGCAATAGCTTCATTTGGCATGATTGTACTGCGACTCGGCAAACGTAGTGTAGAACGCCCTCCAACCAGCTGGGATGATGATCTGCATAAGACTGCAGACAGGTGCTGGATGCGGCAAGCTGAAGACAGGGCGCTATGGCGCTCATTAAGGGAGGCCTATGTCTAGCAATGGACTAATATAGGCCTGTGATGATGATGATTGTACTTAGGACGGACGGACGGGCTGTTTCCAAAAAAATATGCTATACGTCCACTGCTGAACATGCCTTTTTCAAACAGGGGGGAGGTATCGCTATAATCACCACGCTTTGGAGGCAAATTTTTGATCGCAGTGTGGTGGTGTTTCAAATACGCTGCTGCAGTAGGTTCCCTCCCTTAGGCGACTCTCACGATATCCACGGGCAGTTGGTTGATGTTGATTAAATTATTCTTATTCTTACGCTGCGGCCACAGATGAGATATTCCCCTAAATCTCAATGATTATTGCGGCAGTAATTTTTATTGCCTCGCTGCTGTGAGATACTCGACTGTGGGGGTAATCCTCAGCGTGAAACCTCGATCGATCGCGATTTAACATTATTATAGTGTCACGTGTCGACGCCCCGTGACCACGATCGCTGAAACGCATTGGAAACCTAGTACGATCGCTGCGAGAGTTGGAAGCGGGCAAAAACGGAGTACGGGGAAAAAAAGGGTAGCTACCTTTTGTTTTCATTTCCCGTCCTACGTTTCCAACGCGTTGCAAGCAGCATGACACTCTTGAGTTGGAGGCACGGAGGAAACGTCCTTTCTGATTGTTGGTAATGGAAACAGATGATTTATCGCGTATGACCACGATCGTTAACTTTTTGTTTTTATTTCCCGTACTACATTTCCAACGCGTTGCATCGATCGTGGTCATACGCGATAACTTTATCTGTTTCCACCAATCAGAGAGGATGTTTCCCCCACGCCTCCAACTCATGAGTGTCATGCTGCAGTCATGCGTCATGATGCCTCCACGAGTTGACAGAATCGAGTGACTCTATCATACGCTATGATACAGTATGTTTACACCCTTATCTTGATTGCGTACTTCAACCTAAGCTGCTATGATTAGGGGATTTGCTAAGATGTTGTTGTCTGATTCTTCGGGATCATCAAAGTGAGATGTGATAAGGTACCTAGCAGGTTCGATTTTTTGAGACTCTGTTTAGTTAAATACGATTTCATATGGGTACAGTCTGCTTATTGGGTTGTTACTTACGTACCTACCTATTACTCACTTTTTCACTATCCTGGCTCTTAGATAATAGAATAGAAGGTACCTACTGTGTAAGTGGTTAATATGTAAATTTATGTAATTCTGCTCACTGTTTTTCTACAGACAATTAGGTACTTGTAAAAAAAAAGCACAACCCCTGTTGGTGCCTTTGGCTTTCACTAAAGAGAAAACCAGCGCTAGGTGGAACAACATAGCGTTCATCCAGCACGATAGATGATGCCATCATAATCCGCAACCCGATTTCACCCCCACTGCTGGGTATGGTAGGCCTTCAAACTTTTTTGCCACTCCACACGGTCCTGCGTCAATCTCATTCTGGATTAGTGAAGGTTAATAGCATAAATTCTGCTCAGCGAAAAACATACCAGGATTAATTAGTCTCAAGTTGTTGTGTAGTAGATAAAAGGTAAATAAAAACATAATCTTTCTTTTTGATGCAAGTCTTACCATTAATTATTTTGTCATATCATTAATTTGCTTCTAATTTTCGACGATATTAATGCCCATTCCAGCTGAATCAAATGCCAAAGAATGCGAAGAGTCAAAATTCAAAATTCAAATTCAGTTAATTTTTTATACCTTGTCTCTCACCACGGAACCCTAAAACGGTCAAAGAATTGTATTCCCTCTTGACTGAATTTATTGGTCGTCACTGTAGGCCCACGATGTTTTTCATCTCCGTTCACGTGCTACTCAGTGCCAAGAAAATATTATTGTGGAATTTTCTAATTAGTGCACTGCCCTGGTTAATTACATAAGTAGGTACATTTCAACAAAAATCTCTCGCGAAAACTGCTCCAAGTAAAAAAAACATTTAAATCGACTAGCTTCAAAAGCTGAGCGTGTAGGTAGGAACTAATGCCTTATGAATGCCGTTCTAAAAGTTACTAGGTACTGAAAGGAAAGTCTCTGATAAGAGGTCTCCGAGATAGGGGTTTATTAATCATCTCTATTACTTAAACCATAGGGGAGGTTTATGTCCAGCTGTGGACTAATATGGCGGTTCTCCTAGCGAATTTTGGGCCACGTGGCTAGTCTCTGTTGAGACTAGCCAACGGTGCACAGGACATTTATTATAGTGCACAAGTGTCCAGTCGGCAAACCACAGATTACAGAACCAATTATCTATATTTTATTATTTGTGGCGAAAACACAAGTAAACTCTCTATTTCCTCACTCTTCTAATCCAATGGACGACTTAAACCCTTCGATCAAAAATAAGGAGTTCGCGGCCTCCCCCGTAGATACCTAGAGCCTTACAAAAATGTCACTCAAAATTGGGTTCGTTTTGTTTTGACGCAGACAGTTTGCGCAGAGCCTGACAAGTTTTTTCCATACGGAACAAGAGATTGGTGGAGTCGAATTCATTTTATTTTATTTTGTAAGTAGGTAGGTACCTACCTGAGAATTATATACCTACCTACTCAGTTTATTTTCTATAAGGATTAATTAACAGAATTCAGGTAAAGATAACGAATCATTTATTGATGAAACTATAAATTGGTGTCTCAACAGTAGGTATTTATACAAAAGGGTCATTTCAGACATACAATAATTTAAACTTACAATACAATTTCAGGCAGGCACTCTAGATTAAAAAGAACTGGTTCCTGTCTGCGGCTTTGCACGAGTTTTTTTTACGGGAAAAAAATAAACGTTTTATAAATTCATACTTCTGGTAGGTAGGTAAGAACCTAGTCTTTCTTTTATTAGAGAGTCTACGCAAATGAAATTTTAGGGCGGGCCAACTAATTATTTTAAAAATCATCAACTAGTAATATTAAACTTATTTTTATGAAAAATATATTAATACATACTATAAATGAAAAAAAAATTTAGAAGAAATAGCCTCTCCATTTATCAATTTAGAACAAAATTAATATTTTAACATAGGCAAACCAAACAACAATATTTTATGCTGATTTCACAAGTATATGACTCACATCTCAATATACGGGTAAAAAATATATATAAACTTACTGAAAATAAGAAATTCCATCCTTTTTCAGCACTTTGGACGAGTGATTCTTGCATTTTTTGTACCCATGCTTTTTGTCTGAACGCTAAAATGACACTAGTTGAAAAGCTTCCCTAACATGTCAAAATCAGGGTTGCCAACCGTACGAGGTTCCTCGTACAAATACGAGATTTTTGGTCTTCCGTACGAGGTACGAGGGCACTATCAACCTCGTACAATTATGTACGAGATTTTGACATAACATAACACTTGTCGCATTGGCGCGATGATTGTCTATAGTTCGCTCGCTATCCCATGAACCAAGAAATCTCCGAGAAATAAAACATTTCGTTCTTCGCATTATTTGTCTGTCGCCTTGATCACACATGTCATAGCGCCAACCAGAGAGGTGTAACTTCACAAAATAAATAAAAATCTCGTGCAAAAATAAAAAGAAAAACGATGCGAATGAGGATGTTCCTGATATAATATTTGGAAATGAAAACTGAGACTAGAAGTACATAGTTACCTATGCAAAGTTTTCAACCTACAAACAAATCTCGTTCATTAGTTATTTACGATAGTAATATTAAGGATTATTTTAATACAAAGTGATGTTTTATTTAGTAGAAACTTGCAATAGTTTATTTCGTTGTGTAAAACGTCCTAAATTCAACAGTTTGATATGCATTAATTTTGGTTTAGTCACCTTTTAGAGGCAAGTACGAGGTTCGAAAGCCATAATACGAGATTTTTAGCTGCTTAGTACGAGGAAAAAAATTCTATGGTTGGCAACCCTGGTCAAAATGTTCTCTTTTGCTACTGAAGGTTGTGGCGTGCGCATTGTGAATCTAAGGGGGGCCGGCAAAGCCGGACATTTTTGATCGATGCTTAAACCAGAAGAAACAAGAGAAAAAAAAACATTTTTACTACTCAGCTAAGTGGTAGGTAGGTACATAATGGAAATACCTGAACCACCTGCGTGGCGCATGCTACCCTGTCAGACTTCAGTCGAGTACCTGCCTAGTGCCTACTGATAACCAGCTGATAAATTATACCTAAATGATAACAGAGAATGATCTCTGTAATACCAGAACAAATGCCTCGTTATTTAGTGCCGTGCCCCCTCCTGCCTCTGGGCATGTAAATAGGCCTATTTACATGCCGGGAGGCATGGCATGAGATGTGATGGCGTTGGGGTGCTGGTGTAGTGTCGTCGTGACACTCGAGACGCGTCAGAAACATATCGGTTTTTTAAGTACCTACATAGGTACATACATACAGGCAGTTTGGCCTCTGTTCCGCTTGCCGTACAAAGTCATGGCGAGACTACTGCGGTTTCGGTGCTACGCCAGGCTAGGCCTTATGGTTTGGTTAGAAACACCACGTGTTGTGGTGTGCCTTCTCTGCACCTATTGTTTTTCTAACCCTAGGTACTAAATGTATAAAACCCAACCCATAAGCTTCTGACACGTCGTCACAACACACCACACCACAAAAGTGTGGTTCTACCTTAAGCAAACCGGAAAGCTTAATTTATTTACTTCACAAGTTCACACATGTAAATTGAGACATTACAATAAGAAGCTAACGATGGCATTCTCATCTAATTGGCAGATATACCCGATGATTTAGCATCTATGTCGTGAGTTACCATTATAATTAATTTACAGGCATTATTATGTACGCAGGTACACAATTTATGTAGGTACCTACTTAAGGTAGGTACTAAGCCAACTTACCAACTATCATCTTCACTGCTTCACGTGGCGTTAGAGTGATTGATGACTTTTAGCTTAACGGTTACTTAATGCTTTAATTACTTAACTACACTACCTACGTAAATGATAAGCTAAAAGTCTATCTACTCACCACATTTAAGTACTACACAGCATCCTGGAACTGCAAGATATATGATTATTCCGACTGGAATGATGGTATTTCACTCTTATGTTTACGTTATTATTGTGAATAATAAAAATAACCAAATAATGTACCTAACTACTACCCTACCCTACCTCATTAACCAAACAAGAATGGATCCCATAGCAAAAAGGTGCTAAATGCAGGATAGGTCCGACGTGACTCATTGCATGTATCTATTAGAGACGTTATTTACCGTATCGAATTTAATAGGTCTGCAAATAGTCTGAATTGTCCGACTATGGTTCTCAAGTAGATTTTAATAAAATTTAAAAAATTCAGACCTATACTGCCATCTGTTGTCAACAAGAAAAGATGCTGGGAACCGGAGCTTTCCGAACAAAATGTCTATTGGCCCACCCTAAGTGAAAATTATTGTCTATTGACACATGTTCTGTCTGGCCACGAAGACGGCAACCCGCGTCCGATTTTTTATCTGATAGTCGGATGAAATTGTCTATGGATAGCCTGATCCAAACACCACGCAGCAAAGAAAGAGCAACCGAGCAACCCACCCACCCAACTGGTGCCGCCATTTTGATTGTTCGTTCACTTGCCTCGGGTTGCATTTTGTGTCGCATTGGTGTTATTTTCTAGTAATTGTGTGGCGTCTGTGATATTTTAGTATTTAGGTCTTATTTTGTGCTGTTCTAATTGTATTTTCAGTTTAGTTATAAGTTAAAAGTTTTCTACACAATGGGAAGGAAGAAGAAGAAGGCATCGAAGCCATGGTGCTGGTATCCTTTTCCATTATCGGATTACGAAATGTACTGTAGTAAACCCAATCAAACGGCCTTCATTAATCAGGTCAATTTTACTATTTCGTGTGTGTTTATTTATGAATGACAACATTTTCCTTAGCAAGTATTCAGGTATTGTAACAGGGAATTTGACGACGAAAAGATACTGATCCAACATCAAAAGGCGAAGCATTTCAAATGCCACATTTGTCACAAAAAGCTGTACACTGGACCAGGGCTGTCGATACACTGCATGCAGGTGAGGATCGCGTGCGTCAGAACTATAAATTTGGCAACGGCCCCGCCCGCCCACGGTCACAGCGCATTCTCGCCTTTTATAACTCCTAGCGTTGTGATCTTTTAGTTTTTTTAGTGCCATCTCTTACCATAACCTTGCAAAAATCGATAATTTTGATGTTCTTCCCATTTGGAGCATGGGTTTGTAAAATGTACCATAAATTTCATGGCAGTAGATCAGGCAACATTCTCAATTTTGTGTTTATTTTCAGGTTCACAAAGAAGCCATAGACAAAGTACCAAATTCATTACCAAATAGGTCAAATATTGAAATAGAAATCTATGGAATGGAAGGCATTCCACCGGAAGATTTGAGAGAGCATGAGAAGCAGAAATCAGGTATAAAAACTGTTATTTTGCCTCCGCCTCACACCTGGTACTGATGTATGTACACATTTTATTTATCTGCTTGGGATAGCCTTGGTGTTGTGTGTAGTTTGTATTGTAAAGCACACAGATTTCAGACAAAATAATTTAACTCTGTAAATCATTCCATCTAAGTATGTTCTTCGTGAAGATTATTTTTATTTGCTTAACACCAACATTATACTTGAACTGTTTATTTAGGAGGTGGCAAGGGTGATGAAGACAGTGATGATGATGAACCATCAGCAAAGAAAAAGGCAATGACTCCAGCGCTGGTAAGATACATACAAGTATTTTCCTTTTATTACAACTAATCATTCTGTGTTTCAGTTGTAAATTGGCTCTGTAAGTGGAAAATCTAGTAGCACGGTTTTAGAATTCTCGATGTTAGTTCACTGTTATTATTACTGTCTCACATGTTGGTTTATCAAAATAGAGTTTGCTTATGTTATTGTAGGCATCTAGGCTCCTTTTTGTTCCTTTTTCTGAGTCTCAGCCAGGTTTCTATTTGCAGCTTGGTGCCGGCCCCTCATCCGTGACTCCAGGTATACTGCCTACTCCGATGGGCCCTGTGCCTTCCGGAATGTATCCTGGACAAATGCAAATGAATCACATGATGCCTCCGTTTATGCAGCATAGGTAAGGAAATTGTTTGTTACATGTTTCATACTTACACAGGTGACTGTATGTACACATCAAGTTTTTTTTACTCACATGAAGAATGCCTTGTAAAATATGAATCTTAGAAAGTGTTATCTGAAAAAGCATACTGAAGCAATTAGCAAACTGGTATTATAAAGATTCAAAACTAAACCATTGTGTTCTTTCAATTCTCAAGCGCAGTAAATAATGACAAGGATAATATTCCCATGCCTAATAGCACAGGATTTAAAAAAAACAATACATTTAATTGGATCAATGCCGAGGTCATGCAAACAATGTACACAATGCTCAATTTAATATCTCTATACTATACGATGTTTATACAATACAAATAGCGCTCGCAGCTCGAAGTATAAAGCGAGCCCTAAGCCTGACGCTCAGGCGCAGCAGACGTCTATAGCTCCAACTAGGAATGGAATTGAAAGGATTTTTTGAAGATTTTGATAAGATATCGATCACCAATGTGTAAGGCACACCTTTCTTTATAGATTAGAGAAGTCACGGCAATCTTATGAATTGCCCCATTCCCTATCAATGTGCCTTTTTGCCTACTGACAATAGAAGATTTATAACACTACATACTTTATTTATAGATTAAATATTTCCAATAAATAGATATTATGTTGCAGAATGATGATGTCTGGAATGCGGCCATTGTTCCCCGCTGCCAGCGTGCCTACTTCACAACCTAGCAAGCCAACCTTCCCTGCATACAGGTAACAGAAGCATCACAACTTTAGTTATAATTTCTTTAGTGTTGAAGCTAGTAGATAATAGAGTCTCTTATCTCCCGATCACCCTAGTCGAGAATACCGTAATGTCACTCGTCAAAATAAGACTGAAAGTTATGGAAATACTGTACTAATAATACAAACCAGCTTTTTAGGTCACTTGTGCGTCATAAAGCTGACCTAAAAATACACAAGTCGCTTTGAAAAACTTTGTGTTTTGAACACTGTCTAAAAACGGATCTTATTACTACTGAAAATCAATTAACAGTAACCAGATAAAATCTGACAATCTATATTAAATCACTGCAATCATACAAATTGGTTACATGGTTTTATGGGGCTTATAGAAACTCAGCGCGGCAATCGTGAGCGGCACGCCGCCGCGGGCGATTGCCGCGCACACATTTCTGGGATGTCTACACTAGTCGCGCGTCATGGCTGTATCTCGCGATGTCCGCGTGTTGCTATGTTTAGACACGACGTTAAGCCCCATAAAACCACTATGTTACCAGCTATGTTTGGACACGTCTTAAATCGCGATTTTTAAGCAATCAGTCACAGCAATATAGAATCAATGTAAATAAACCTACCAACTACATACTCGTTCTTCAACTAATATTAGATTCTAAGCTAGAGATTCAAAATTATCTTTTTCCTTTTATGTTTCTGTTCATTCAATAGATCAAATAAGCAATCTTTAATGTCTGTTTTAGAAAAGCCAGACCTTCTAACACAAGCATTTATAAATTAAGGTCTCCACTACATATGGTGTAAACCATTGATGTAAAACTGTTCAGAAATAAAATTGATTTTAATTCAATATCACACTCCAACAGCAACGCAACAATAAGCGCACCACCTACAACATCAAGCAGCTCGGAACACAAAGAGAACGGAGACGTGAAACCTCCCGCCGCCAACACCTGCCCTCTCGTCACGGCCACGGGCGCCGGCTCTAAGATAGTCCATCCGCCCGAAGACGTATCGTTAGAAGAGATTCGCGCTCGCAGCTCGAAGTATAAAGCGAGCCCTAAGCCTGATGCTCAGGCGCAGCAGACGTCTATAGCTCCAACTATGATCACGCCTAGCGCTAGCCAGGCTGAGGTAAATACTAGCTTTTAAGTTTATGTTTGGGGGGCAAAATTTTCTCTAGACATCCTAATATTTACCTAACAACCGTTAGCGCGCTCCCAGAGCAAGTCAAGACTCAGGCGATCGCGCACTTTGTTATCATTGTATCTATATTTAGCTTAATCGATGTCAAATGTTTGTAAACAAACCACCCATTCTTAACCTAAAATTCACTGTTGCCGCGTCTTTTTATAGGCAATTGACACCTACTTGTCGATTTGAGATCCTTCCTTCAAGAAATATTGCTTACAATCATAATCTGAAACTCTACGCCAAGCAAGTGGGTTTTAGTTATTTGTGTCGTGGTTTGCTATCCAACATTCTACAAGGAGTTTGGCTACGGTTATAACGTCCGTTAGCTGTTCAGATGAGCGCGCGCTTTCATTTCGATTGCACGTACTTTTTTACCAGACTGACGAGTAGTGACGTATACTCGCCACGTGCATTAGGGCTCGTCTGAACTCTTAAAATTAGATCCTGCGTTGATTATCCCCCTGTCTAACCAGCCTAACTCTTTGAAGTAGCGGTGCTGGTCTATCGCGCTGACTATGAATACACCGAGCGCAAGCCAGGTTGAGATAAAGACAAGCTTGTTCGAGATTGGGCGCGATCTTCACTGCCTGGCCTGGGAGTGTATTGCGTTATCCGCATGCCCAAACAGGCCAACTTATCGTACCGCGCTGTCTTGATATAGCACAGTAAGAAATGGTGTATGATAACATGGATAGCTGTGTAACAGTTGTTGCCTACGCCTCCGCGTTCCTCCATAAATATTACATGTTTGTAGTTAAAAGCTTCTTTATACCTATTTAGGTTATAAATTTAAGTCACTCTGGCCAAATAAAGATGGGACAATAATGTTAAAATATTGCCCCCTTTTTGGGTATACTTAATCTATAGATTAAAAATCACTTTTTTGTTATTAAATTCTCGACAGAATTTCCACTACTTGTCGATGCAGTGTAGGAGCTCAAAAGCTCCTACACTGCATATTTCTGGCCATATTTTAAACGAAATGCCAAAGCGTTAAATTCCGATTTTAAGTTGCGAGTTGTTTACAAACATTACAACCTGAGAATGGCTTGGAAAGTTAAATAAATTCAAACAAATTGTCAAAAACTTCCTGTGCAAAAGTATTCCTGTATAATATCAGATTAAATAAAACAAAATAAAATAAATTATCTATGTAGATGATAAAAAAGCTTTAGACGGGTTTATCTCCAGCTGGAAAAATAACAACTAACGAACTAAAGGTTACTTCGTTGCTTCTTACATGTATTGTATTAATGAAAATAAGAGTTTTCGATTGTTGATTGTTTGTTAATGAGCAGGATATAATTCCAGGTGGCAGCGCACATGTCAGCGGCAGTAGCTGCAGCAGCGCGGCAGCAGGCGGCGGCGGCGGCTCGGTTACGGCCGCAGCTGATGCCGCCCACCATGATGATGGGCATGCGCGTCCCCGTCCCCGTGTCGCTGCCGCACCATGTCATGGGCATGGGCGTGCTGCCCGTCATGCCGCAGTTCAATCTCATGCGTCCGCTGCAGCCCGGTCAGTACACACAATACTATTGATTATGTACCACTGTACCCGTCACCGATGACCAGACACAGAGAATTGTAACTAGACACGCAAGATGGGCTTGTCGCAGTCTTGGCGTGAACGCTTTCTTGGGTAAAAATATAATTCATTTTTAAATTAGTTGACAAGGAATATTGAAACTTGTAGTTCGGGGTATCAGACGATTTACGAAGAAAGTTCGAAGTTGTCTTTCTTTCATTTTTGAAAGTGTTCATGTTAAGATAGGTTTTTATCAAGCAGCCCCAATCTTGACTTTAGGTTGATTAAAATTGAGAGCCAAGTTAGTCGGAACTCGCCTGGTAAAAACCAGTGACAAGCCCACGTCTACTTTCGAATTGCTTCGAAATAGTGATTGTAATGTTTCTAATTTTTCGGGACCAAACGCTCTAATGTACAAATTTTTGACAAGGCTACTGATGTAGGAGCCTAAAACACCTATCTTCCTCTTCATCTACCAAACTATCTGACTTAGACTAAAATACTCAGCAGATTCTAGTCGGTGCAATCTAGTATGGTTACAATTCTCTAAATCACCTAAACATCAGGCACTAATTAGGGCATTGTAAGACTTTTAAATTGTTACAAGTATAATTTATGTATTTCTCGAGCTATAAGTGTTTTGTACTAATTGATAGGTCAAGTTCACATTCTTGGTGTAGGATATCTTGAAATTGGTGTTATGATATTATAAATAATAATAAATATTTCTGTTGTAGAGTAACCAGTCAAGGTAAAAACCAGATTATTTGACAAAAATGTAAGACATCTTAGGACATATCAAATCTAAGTGTAATATCGGTAAAACAATTGTCGCACATTAGCTAAAAAGTAAGTAAATTATGTAACTGAAGTGTATTTTTGATGTTTAGAAAACGTTCCAAAGCTATTTTGTTGACGTAATGTATACTGTAATACACAAAGTAAATGTTGCAATGATTCTAAAATTAGATAAATAAGACTGGATTTCAATACATTCCGATTGATATTTAGACGTCCATATTTTTGTATTCATTTTCACACAGTTTGCGCAAATGAACTTCCGTAATAGTCGTTTTGAGACATGGCATTTTATTGCATTTTATGATCTACTAGGTTTTATATATGGGTGGTTTTAGATTGTTTTGGTGTTATCTGTAAGGGTGTTCAGTATTATCTCGCTCAAACATTTTCCGATGTGTGTCCCACTAGTTTTACGTAAGTTACGTGGAAAATCGATGTTTCTTGGTTTCTGAATAAAAAAATGTTTTTCCGCTAAACTTTATTTTCTATTTTCCACGCCAACAGCTCTCACCACCGATGAATCGTATTTTAGTATGTTATTGATAAGAACATGATGTCATGTGTTTAAGTGCGTGGAGGGGCGTCCACTTAGTTGTGAATAGTCGCGGCTCGGCGCCGGAGCTCGCGCTTGGCGCTGAGCTGTCTGTCCGAGTGAGCCGCGGCCGCTCTCGCTCTGTCCAACCGGATATCGTTCACTCTCACTCATTGCATCGAGCGCCGCCGGAGATATCTCCTCTCTCTATCTCGTACTTTACATTAAACACATAACAGCTTGCCCCGTACTCACGAGCCCTAACACCCGACTAACACGCGCGCCGCAGCGTCCGTCCCTAGATAACGATGCTGAGAATAGATCTGCAATCTCGATGTGCCATCCGCACTATCGGAGGATCCTAAATACGAGCGGTAATTTTATTCACATTCGTTAATGGATTCGCTTTCTGTAGTAGCTCTTATCTATTATTACTGTCTCGAACTCTCGTAGTGTCATAAGATGTGTCGGTACACGGGTGGGTACACTAATATTATATTTACGTACAGTAGTTTGTCGCTTCACAAGGTGCATGCAGGCGGTTGTCGGCGCCGGTCCGTGCGCTCACGATACATGCATGACCGGACTAGGATCACTCACCGCATCGCCGAGTATCTGGAACGTGTGACTCTATATGTGATCATTTATCCTATACCTGTGTTCCTTCGCTTAGTGCACCGGAGCGGGCAGAGTGTGGCGACAGGCGATTGTTCGCAGTCACACCGGCAGCGGTGTTGGACCCCGGTCCCCTGTTGCGTTGTGTCGCGGGTGTGCGCGCTGACTGTGTGTTGTGTAACAGGTATGCTGCTGCCTGGGATGGGCGGCATGGGCGGTATGGGAGGCATGGGCGGTATGGGCGGCATGGTGCCGGTGCACATGTTCCCCGGCATGCCTGCTCACATGCAAGGCATGTCTCCGCTGCAGATGATGCAACCCCGCTACCGCTGACCGCCTCGCCTCGCCTCGCCTCCACTGCAGGTAAGGCGGGACAGGTGACGGACGCTCGCCGCCCGACCGGGCTGGGCCGACAGTTCCCTGCTTGCAGGCGACACGGAGACGTCACAACGCTAGTTGTTGGATTGGCGGCCCCCTGTCCACGTCATCATTATGTTTCTCACCCGCTGTCGAGTGCCGTCTCGCGTAGCCGCCGCCGGATAGTTAGTTCACTTCCTGGTACCGGCGCAGAGACATTTGTGTAAGATTAAATAATACTTAATGATAATGTTTCTGCCTTGATGATTTTTCTTAAGCGTTTCCATAAGAAAGTTGTGACGTTTGCCTACTCTTGTAGAATTTTGACTATTTTACTGAATAAATGCTCTGGACATTATTATTTTCGTTTCTCTGATTTTCCCGCAGCGGTAATGAAACAGCAGAGTTTTAGTAAAGCCGTTTATTAGATAGTACTGTACTAGTAATGACAATGTTTCTGTAAATGACACGTACCAATCATACACGAAACGCTATAACTAGAATTGAAATACAGTTTACGAATACCAAACCCTAATTTACAAGTTATACAGTATGATTACAAAACGTTACAACAGTTATATAAAATTAAAGATTGGCGTAAACTACTATCACCATCAAACAATCGTCAACCCAGTAATAATAACTAATTAATTATCCATCAACATTTCCTAAATAAACCAATGATTTCCTTTTAACATATTTGAATAACAAATACAAGCTATTATGGCAACATCAACACAGTAAAATGCAACAGTTCGTAAATCCTCAATACTTGTAAGTAATATTGTAATAAATTATTTAAAACTAAGCGTAATGCATTGTATCTTGGTCTTTATAATTTACTGTTGTTAGTTATTATTGCACTGCACGATTGTGAGTTTTGAAAAAACCCTAAATCTAATACAGATCAATATTATTTTGGTCATATCACCCTTTGTAAATCAAACATCCTGTAGAAATGATAGCAACAATTACGCAATCCAAAATCAACTTCAATACAAAACTACAAAATTTGAGCATAATTGAATTCATTTTACATTACAAAGGGTTTTATACTCTTTAGATTGTAGTTCCTATATTTTATGCTACAAGTCTAGCAAATGCACAAGTTACTAGTCTCACCTTAGAGTTAAGATACAGGCTACAAAACTAACCAACATCAAGATATGTCACTGACTAACTGCCTTGAACTACTGAAAACAATTCACAACCCTTGCTAAGTGTGAACACCTTAATTGGCACGTTCATATGGGGACTAGCAATTTAGGTCAAGTGATAGAATACTGGATACCTGGACCAGTGCAAGTTACCCCGTGACAAAACATTTGTTATGAATACGGAATAGTGATGCATCTTCAGCTGAGTTTACAATCACTCTGAGCTCTATCGCTTTTTGTAGTAATCAATGATCAGCGCCGATCGTCAGCGTGACTGTAAATCTATAAAAACCAGCTTATCCAAATCAGCTGTGTACAAATCATCACCACCTCAAGTACCTACACAGGTTTTCGGAATAATTTACCATTTGTGACATAGCTAACGATAGATAACATTCTTAAATGTTAGTGGGACTTTTGCAGACTTGCTTTAAATGTGTATTGCTTATCACCGCAATCGCTAGCTATGCCTTCGCCTAAAATAATAGAAACTATCCTAACCGATCGGGTGACGGTGTTATATTTCTAAAGACATCTAGAGAAGGCGAGGAGGACCGCACTAAGTCCGGGCACGGCGTGTTGGCGCGCGTCATGCTCTCGAAGCGCTCTCTCATCGCCGCCACGTGCCCAGCTATAACAACCTCCTTTTTATCACCTTTATCTTCCTCCAGGACTTTTTCGACTACCTCTGTATCAGATAGAAGAGAAACTTCAGATGAAGCCGTGTAGTAAACTTCGCTAGCTGTCTCCTGTGCCAGCGTTTCTGGTATAGAGGCATCATCGGGCGGCGATCGACAGTCGCTCCATCGCTCTCTCGCCTCCTTCGTTACTGAAACGTCAGAGCTAGGTGGGGATGTCAGCGTATCGCTCCACCGCTCTTCTTGCGTCTCCCTTTGCACCGATACTTCGGAGCTCGCCAGGGACGCTTGCGAGTCCTTCCATTGTTCCGGTTTCCGGTTATCAACCTCAATCATGGGGGAGACGATATCTCGCCACGGCTCCCTGTGAACGGATATCTCCGAGCTGGCTAGCGACGCCTGCGAGTCCTTCCAATCGTCAGCCCTGGCCGGGGACGCCACTTCGCCCCACCGCGTCTCACTTTCCACTTCACTGTCCTCGCACACAAATCTGTCCGCGCGTAGAATCTCCACCTTTCTTATAACCACCTCCTCCGGTTCCACTAAACCTTCGTTTAGTGGTTCGTTTAGTGTCTTCCTTTCTTTCTTGCACTCTGTATACTCGGGCTCACTGTACGTTGAAGTCTTCATAGTATCACACAGTCTGTTTATGGCGTCGAAAACGTCCTTTAGATCGCTCACGTCTTCTGATGGAAGCGTGACCTCCTCTATCGGGAGAATATTGGGGGTATTTTGGGGCTGGGGGTCTTTGTTTTGTGCGATAGTATTGGCTGGGTAGAGTAACGCGTGTGCGACGGAGAGTAAGGCATGTGCGGGGTGAGCGTCCGGGGCTAGGTGTGCTGTGGAGGCAGCAGCGCGGGGCGCGGGGGGTGCGTGAGCGCGGGGGGCGACGGCGGCCCCCCGCGCTCGCTAGCACGCGCTCGACGTGCCAGACCACCCCTCTAGTGGGAGGCGTAGCGGAGGCGGCGGGGCTTGCGCCTTGTTACCTGAATAGACAACAGTATAGTTAGACAAACGTTAAACTTTGATTAAAACTCAAAGGCCTTTTTCGAGTGCACACTGTAACAGCATGATCCGTGTCGGGCTTAGTGGTTAAGGTCAAGCAATTAACACGGCAACTGTGTGCATGTGAAAAGGCCCTAACGCACGACCGACGCAGCACAGGCGTCGTCATTGAAATGTTATGAATGACGCTCGAGTGTATTGCAGTAGTAAGTATTCAGACCCGATTTGAAAGCATTGTTTTACTAAAATGGCATTTTGTTTAACCTTTTGTCAAACGGTGTGGGTAAAGGGGAAAACGTCTCGAGGTAAAGAGATCGAATCAGTCTCAACTATCTAACCTAAATTACTAAAACAGAAAGCCACTTTCGGAAAACAATAATAAATTGGAAACGGTCTAAGAGAGGTTTTAGTACTAGCTAGTCTAAAAACAAGTTAGTGACTGCTACAATTGATATGTTAGACAAAATCATCGTGCCCAGTCTTCAAAACAGGAAACAGAATAGTGTAACAAAATTTTGACTACAGCAGGATTACATTATTAGTAAGTATGAATATCTTATTTTGTATAACAGAGTAAGGTTTACAAAGCGTAAGTATATATAACAAATTCACGTCATTATTTTCTTACCTTTAAAACCTTTAATAGCAATACAATTTACCAGTTATTTTCGTAGCTTGATAAAGTTACAATAATCAAATAAAAAATGCAGCATGCCTTGCGCAATTAGCCGTGAGAAATGTGAACCATGCTAAATTCTAAGCTGTGTTAGTAAAGGTGTGCATGAAATAATGTAACATCAACTTACCCAGTACATGCTATTTGGAGACACAGCACTAAAATGCACCTTCCCAGTAATGTACCTTCCATAACACATGATACGACATCTAAATAAAACTTATTGAGAATAACCAAAGATGTGATGGGAGCGGATACTAAGGGTTTTGAAGACTATAGACTTTCCTTATAAAATGAGCCAGCAACTGGCGATGCGAGTCTTTCTCACAAAGTGTGTCGTTACACTTAGCTTCCACAGAAAAAAATATTCAAAGGCACGAGACCCCCCTCTTCGTAAGAGAAGATCTTTGGCTAAACAGGGAAGGATCCAATTTACTAGTGTGCATGCAATGATGCAAGTAAGTTCAGGGCTCAAAGAAATAGTTTTTGCGTAGATACTTACCTACGCTATGCAATCTAAAAATATTTAGACGCTGAGTAAACCTTCATAGGTTGTGATAAAGGAAAGTATCCGAAGCACAGATAAAAAAAATACAAATTTGAGCCAATCTGTTAAAAAAGGGCGACGATGAAGTTGGTCCCAAAGCCAGATTGAATAACGATACAATAGCATTCTGTAATTAAGGCCAACTGACGACGTTCGATGCAAGACAACCACAAGCTAACCATCTAACAACACAATGTTAGGTCGAACAATGAAATACGAAACATGTCTAAACATTACCTTTTATTATCAAAATAAAATATAAATAAGCATCATACACAACTATCACAATACCGGCCGCTTTTCGTTATAAAAAAAAGCATACATTAATAAATGCTATCACTAAATTTCTCAACTGCGAAATACTTCATCATAATTTATTGCTATTGTACCCATTAAAATATTGTAATGCCTGAACGTTTAACGTTGGCAACCCCTTTAGCGTTCCAAAATACCAATTCCTCATGCGCTAAGCATTCTACCGAAAGCGAAGTCAAGGACAGCAGTTAAGCAACTTAGTGAATAGCAGAACTAGGAATAATAAATGAATAAGTGGTCAGAAGCATTACAGGTACTATAATAAACATTATTTTTGTAGTAAATGGCACCTCGCTATTAAAGTTATCACAAAATGATAAACCATCTACATTTTCTAAATCAATTTTAGAAATTAAGTCGGCCATTACAACCATAATGAAGTTAAGCTAAGAGAGAAAAATACAAAGAAAGAACTAAGTACTATTCAAATTAAATTGTAACTACTACTAATATATATTTTAATGACTGGACACTAACTACAAAAAAACACTACAGGTAATAAAAAATTCTAAACCATAATGACAATTTTGGATTTCGACTAAAAATAATTTTGAAGAAATTTATTTTAGGTTCGATGTTTGTCCTTTTTGAAATGTAACAATGTCTGGAATGAATCTTTTAAATGCATTTTAGCAAATCAAAGTAAATTGAAACATAGTACAGAGAAAATAATTAAAATATAGCATAGAAAAATACTTTAGGCATCAGGAAATAAGAAATTCCTTCGTAGTTATTACAAACTCAGTCTCGGAGGATAGAACACAAAGTCACAGACATTTTTACATGCATCATGCATATAAACTGAACATAAACTCTTATAGAAATTCAAAAATAATACTTTTACTATATAGAACTACAACTACAACATCATCAAAACTATAATTTGGTTTTAAAAATATATCTCGACTAAAAATACTATTCTTAAAAATATTATGCCATTTTTATGACTTGTACCTATTGCACTTACAAATTAAGCTTATGTACCTAAAACGTACGTACAAACTACATATGTTGTATACTTTTATGACTACAGAGCATTGTGCGTTTTGCTCTATTTCTATACAAAATGTCATTCAATATTTTCGTTAAGAGCACTTTTTTTTAAAGCAATCGTTTTCATCTCACCTCCACATGAGCTCTGTTTCATCAGATAATGTTTTTTTTCTAACTTTGATAGTCTAAAAACGGGAGCGAAACATGTATTTAATATTAATTTGCTTCGATCTCTATTTAATTTTGCTACACTCTCAGAGTAATATTAACAAGATATAATGCTATAGAACAAGGCAATGACTTCTAACTCATTACTTAAAGTTTCTGAAATTTTACAGAAATTTACTCGTTAGTAGACCGATGTTTTGTTAGGTACAGAAACAAGTGGTTTGCGGCAAACTTGACATCAATTCAATTGAATGTGCAAACATCGGCAGAGCAGGAACAGCATATTATCTCTACTAACTTCACATCGGCCTTCCATTCTGTAATCTAGCTGTACCTACCTCTGAAACCTATTTGATAGGATAAAAGTCGAAATGTTCCGAAACAAAAATTCCGCTTCAAAATGTTTATTTTATCATAGCTCTTTATAGGCCCAAAGCTCACAAAGGAAGTCGAAGGGAATTTTGGTAGATTTTGACAGGACTTTCAACCCTATACTCGATAATACAAGGCTTAAATTTCTTTGTAGATAAAAAGATCGCGTGTATTCCGTCTATTTATCCTAATAGAAAAGTGTGCCTAACGTAGTTGTGAAAACATCAAAAATTCCCTTCAATGCCGTTCCAATGTGCCTTGGACCTATAAGTGAGCTGCAACGAATATTTTCGAGACCTATCTTCTCGAATAGAACCTTACATAGGCGCCCGATCTATAATTTCCATCTATCGTCGCCGGATCGTAGAATCAGACCTTCTATAGAATGGCGAGGCGGATTACAAAACGATCGCTGATTTCTTTGCTTATTTCTTTTAACGAAATGGCTTTTTGACGTTTAGCCCTATTGTTGAATGTTGATTTTAAAAAATCGTTATATTGATTTATTTATTTTGGGATTAAAATCAAAAAAAATTTAAAGTAGCCTCATTCATCTGTCTACTAGGAAAGGACCACAGATTGAAAAACATGCATTTTAAATAAAAATAAATAATTTCATAGGCATCGGAAATGTGCCGTTTTGTAATCCGTCTAGCCATTCTAAGTAGCCTAGTCAGGTTAGAATTTCAACCGACAATTATTGCACAAGCATTTAGCCCCCTAAAGGTTCATGCAATAATTGTCGGTTAGAATTTAGACTCCCACTGACCCCCCGGTCAGTGGGAGTCTAAATTCAAAATAGAGACCAACCTCGACCCTGACTTAAGCCGCCATCTTGGTTTATATACAGGGTTATTGGTAAATTACAATTACCATACCATTAAATTAATATTACAAGTGAGAATACGTGAACTGCAGGTTCAGCCCATCATCACAAACACGTTTGTGAAGACGCCAGGTCTTAAATCTTAATTTTGGTATTGGTAATGGGTACCCCCCGCAATTCAATAATCGTTCGTTAGAGGTTTTATTTGAAACTCAACTTAAAAACAGCTCTGCCCTGAATTAATAGAAAACATGAGAGTTAAAAATCGGTCTTAAGTAACTCGTTGGGTTCCAGACCAAGATGTTTTTTCATTTAGTATCAGAGGTGACTTATATTTTTTTTAGAATTTAGACTTGGCGCCTTCACGAACGTGTTTGTGATGATGGGCAGGACCTGCAGTTCACGTATTGTCACTAATTTACCAATAACCCTGTATATAAACGTCATAAAATCATAAGGACTAAAGTTATTCATTATTCGATTAGAGAATCGAATAATGAATAACTTTAGTCCTTATGAGCAAGGAACTAAATGTAGAGACATTTAGTTCCTTGCTCATTTTATATGATATTTTTCTAATTGAGCGGGGAAAGATGGCGGGAATGTAATTAATCTCATTTAATATTGACGTTAGTGCCTAATTGTAAACAAACGAAGTTGTTCGAAACAAGGATATCAACCATTTTGATTTCTACGTTGATGGCTGGCGCAATTATTGATGGTAATTAATGCAAAGTGGAGGCCTTTCTCATAACCCGACTGGGCTAAAGATGATTTCTAAGATCCGGCAGCGAAATATCCGTTGCATCTAAGAGTACTTACCAGCAACCGTAGCGCTGCTGTACGCCTTAGCGATGCGCAGGAAAGGATCAGGGTGCGGGAACTTGGCCTGGTGGTGGAAGAGGTCTGCGAAGCGCGCGTCCAGGTCTGCAGCGCGCATGGAGGAGCCGCGCACCGGCGGCGCGGGCGCCGGCGCTTCGTCGCCGTTCAGACTGTGCTGGGAGGTTATACTCTGCAAGGAGAATAGCTAGTTTTGATACTGACCCATATATTCTATTAATGAGAATGATTGAAAAAAAAGATTCCAAATCACTCACGTTTTGCCTATAATGCGGCGGTGGAAGCGGCGCCTGGCCTGTCAAGGAGGCATTCCTCGCGGGGGGAGGGGGCGGCGGCGGCGCGCCGGGGGGAGGGGGCGGGGGGCACACGCCCGGGTGGCGCAGGCCGCGGGGCGCACGGAGGGTACCTGGAATAAAAGACAGACTCACATGGACGGTTGCAAACAAAAGGTCCAAGGAAATTCCTCCCGCGAACACTTGGAATAATCTCTCTCAGGCATTCATAAGGATAACTAACGATTCTAGTTTGTGTTAGAATAACGTGCGCGTGACCTGAACCGCACCGAAGAAATCCCTCGTTATGGGATGAATTGTTGGTGTTCTTCCAACACAAACTAGGTTTTTAGTTAACCCGCTTACATTCTTAATGAATTCATTAATCTTTATCTATCTATGTAATGTATTGTGATATGTATATCAGTTATCTAATACCCATAATACAAGCTCTGCTTAACTTGGAGCTAGATAATACTGTGTGAATTTTCCAGCATTATTTATTTATTTATTAATCAAGACACATTTGTTTGACCAAGAACGACACACAGGTTTGACAGCACTATCTAGCCTAATAGTCTTTCGAAGTAGGTATCTCATTCGTTTTCGTGCAATTGCTATCGTAAATAGTTACACGAGAGTAGATTTTGCACGAAAACTAATCATAATGTTAGGTCTATTTTAATTCACCCAAAATATGAAATCGATCGATTCGTTTTTTTTATGTGCGAATTGGTACTCTTATTCGGTGTTTTATAGTAGGTCGCCAATTGGCCAAAAGAAACACTAAATTTCGTGTTTTTACTAAGGGACTTATGCCCCCTGAATCTACTAATCAAAATCGCAGCGGACCCAAAGCTCATCGTGAGCCGAAACTTCTAATAGAAAGTTAAAGAAGAGGACGATAACATATTATGGCTTGAGTCTAGCTTCAATAGTACAAAAACATAAGTGTAATCGTGGTCGAGAAACTGACCGATGACTAGAGATCACTAAATAGTGCAAAATCAATTACCGAAGTGTGAAGCAGGATTCTTAGTTCCGATGGGCGGGTTGACTGGCGCAGGCGGCAGGTTGTAGGGCCGTGCACTGCCGGCCTGAGGCGACGACGGCGATACGGGAGGTGACCTGCGAACATAATCATTATTAAACAAAGTGGATAAAAAATGTACTTGGAAGAACGAAATACGATGTTCTTGTTTTTTATGCACTGTTGTAATTTAGAATTACGGGGGTGGCATGCCATGTTCGGCAAAACCCTCATACACCAAATAGATTATTTAAAAAAAACCCTGCGGTACACCCATTGTAACTACAGACCCCGAAGACCGTTTCCCATTAATGTCAACTCTTTGTATCCTATCACTCAAGTAAGATGTAAGAAGATCCAAAGGGGAGTCCACTATTCCATAGTGATGCAGTATCCTGAATAGTGTTTCATGGTGTACGCAATCGAATGCTTTAGACAAGTCGCAAAAAAACACCTAAGGCATCTTGCGACTCTCCCAAGCATCAAAAATATGCAATACTAACTCTACACCAGCATCAGTAGTTGACCTGCCGCGAGTAAACCCGAATTGCTTACAATGTAGCAGGTCATTGCTATTAAAATGCCAAAGCAATTGATGTAAAATAAGTTTTTCAAAAACTTTGCTGAATGTACTGGTGATATGATAATACATAATACAGTAAACTACATACATAGATATATGTATATTTTATAGTATACCTTTACATATAAAACATCCAGAACACCCGGAATAAATATTTGCCGATCGTACAAATATTTGTCCATAGGCGGAAACCCAACCCGCAACCTCCTGCGTCGCAGGCGGACCTTCGTCCGCAGCGCTAGAGGTATACAGTAGTATATATCCAGTCAGACATAGTTTTTGTCGCATTTAAATTTCCGTTTATAAACAAATAATAGGAAGGAAAACTTAAAAGTATCCTCCAATTGAATCCACTATGAGTAAACAAACATGTTTTTCAGTTGAAAATATGATATAATATTTATTGCAGAAAATAGATCAAACTATTTGTCACTGACACTATTACAAGTAAAATATAAAATGAAGTGTTTAGTAAAGGAAATAGGACAAATAAAAATGCCATGTTGTCCTTATTATTAAAAATAACTAATATTGCCAGTTGCGACATTGACCTGGGTTTTCCTCGGGTAGGATAAATTATAAGTGCCACCCATTCGACCTTGTTCAAGAGCATACCTACAAACGACTAGGAAAGCCGTACCTAGTTCCTTCATAATTATGCTACCCTAGTAGTCAAGTAAAATTTCTGCTGGAAAATGGTAGGGTTTCGTCCCGACCTACTGACCAGGGGTAGGCATGGTGGTAGGGCGGGTCCGCATTGAAAGCTTTCTTTCTTACTGACGACGTCGACGTGTAGACCAAGTAAGAACCAGTGAGAGACAAGATTCTACAATGATTTACCTTGGTACCCTCATACTCTGCGTCCGCGCAGCCACCTTCCCGTTAGTAATGAGCTTCTTCGGTGGCGGAGAAGGCCTATTCTCCGGCGGCGCAGGCCTGCCGTCCGCTGTAGGCGGCTTGGGAGCTAGGTTGGGCTTCCCGTAGCTGAGGCGCGGCCGCTCGGAGAGGTCTGATGTCGAGAGGGAGGATGATGGAGTGGGCGTGGGCGGTGCTGAGGATAGGGAGGTCATGCTGCCACCTGGAATGGAGGAAAATAGGTTCAGTGTTTGATTCCATCATCACTAACATATCAGCAAAAAAGATAAATCTTGGGTACTAGGCATCCTTAAATAGGTATGTGCCATTCTTTCCGTTGTTTTCGTTGATACCAAACATAATGTCCTTCAATTTTCTGGTTGGTAGCGTTTTTAATCCTCAGTCTAGCTAGACACTATTATATAACTATGAAGTTGCAGTCTACCCAACTATAACTTACATAACCTTTTGTAAATAGGATTAACATTGATACATCGGATGTAAAGCAAGTAAGGCTACTCTCTGCTCGCGGCTTCACACGCTTTGTTTCTTTGGAAACTTTTAAAGGTTATTTCTATCCCATGGGAAAAGATGCATGGGATCAGTTTCATTAGGCCTAAAACTACCTGTATGCAGCATTATTTATTTATTTATTGTTTAAGGTTATGTCTCATTTATGGGATAAAAGTAGTCTATGTTTTATTCCAGGCCTACAACTACCGGTATGAAAAATTTCAGCCCGATCCGTTCAGTAGTTTTGGCGAGAAGAGGTAACAAACATCCATCCATCCATACAAACTTTCGCATTTATAATTATTACTGTGATTGTATTTCTGATAAAGTTATGGCGGTAAACGCTGTCAGGCGGCAACCGCAACAAGGAGAGTGCATTTATCCTACGTTCTATTTATCAGCTTGTTGCCAGTTCAGTAGACCGCAAAAACGAAACGATAGTGCGTTACGTTTTCGCGTTCTCGACAAGCTTCAGACAATAATTTACCCAGGTTGTTCTGCGGTCCCGTGTGGAGCGAGCTCTTGTTCCGATGCGGCGGCTGCTCTGCGCCTTGCTGTTGGAGGCTGTTAATCCGATCGGATATCGAGCCCGTCGTCAGGACGGAGTCGGATGAACTCTGAAACGAAGGACATAAGGTTCAAGATGGAACTAAAGGCAGGCTGAAGAAAGGGCGATGAGTAGCCTATTTGACTACATTGAAAACAAGATAAAGTTAAAAACTACAACCCGACTACGTGAAAGTTATAAAAGTCATTTACATTGACAAAATAGAATGACGTATCGGTCATATTTGATAGGCATAGAGTTGAAAATGAAAATAGGTCGTAGGTATTGTAATTTTTCTCTATGGGGCCTGCAGCCTGCGGCTACCTAAACTTTAATACGCGTTTGAAGGCTTATTCGGGGTCGGAGCCCTAAATCGTATAGCCTATAACCATCGGGGTATTGAGACGAATCAATCGATACATAATTTGTTGAAATCGAACCAGTAGTTTCAGCGCTACGTGGGAACAAAGAAATCGGCCACATACATACAAACATACAAACATACAAACATAGGGTGCTAACCTCATAACCCTCCCCTGTTGGTAGTCGGGTAATAAGTTGCATATTGTTTTCATCTTAGTCAGTGACAACGTAACAAAGCGTAATCAGGTGATTTTTATTAAAAAATATGCCTATTTTAGTAAAAAACCGGGATTAAAATTACGCAATTTTTGAAATTATGATCACGTGACCGAAAACTTTCTGCGTTTGGTTGCATCGCTGGTGACGTCACACGTATCACAGATTACATTGCGCGTTGTTTTTCTTGTTAGGTGTGGAGTGAGGCGTGACGTCATCGAGTCATTTCACCGGAGCTACAGACAGAGATTATCGTTTTGGCGCGCCATTATTTTATTCAAACTTTAAAATTAAATTTTAAAACTAATACGTACGACTGGCCTTGAAAAAATATTAATTACACTTTGCATTATTTTTATCAGAAAATACGTTAGAATTATTTCCCCGTAGTCAAGTAGCCTATTATCATTGGGCATTTCATCCGCAGCGGGAGTCGAGAGGGGTGTGAATGTTTATCTATTATAAATTAAAGAACTTCGCTCTTGTCGGTGCAATGATGCACTTTCCTCCAATTTTCTCTTTCCAATGCGGTTTCTTTAACTTCATACAACATGAGCGGCTTTCTCCTTTATCTGACTTATATAGTTTATTAATCTAACTATACTAATTGAATAAAGGTAAGTATAGGTTTGAAAATCTAACCTACATACAGTATCTAGTCTCGGACTACCCTCAAAATTATGTCACTGATGGCAAGGAGTACTGAAATACAGTACGCAAGTTAGTTAGTCAGTTCATCAGATCAACGTTTAATTGAACTTAACATTTCTACATTAGGTACTCTTACAAACATCACGTACGCAAATCACAAACGGAATCTAGTCGGGTAGACCTGTTACTGAAAACTCTTAAACAACCCCAAAATTTTCGATTTCAGATTTTTTGTCAGAATATAAAATAGTTAGATACTACGTTGTGTGTTGTATGGAAGGCCCCCTTAAATATTAATTTTATTTTATTATTTATATTTAAAGTGATTAAATAACTTAATATTCTGTGAAGATTTCAAGCGATATTGATAATGGCAATAGATAGTTGCCGTTATCAATATCGAGCAAAAAAATTACGTTTGTTGTATGGGAGCCCCCTTTAATAGGTATTTATTTTATACTGTTTTTTTTTGTTATATACAGGGTGTAACTTGAGTGGTGGATCATCGGTGGCTGGGGGGTGGGGGACCTCAGTACCTATCGATTTAACCCCCATGTATGTTCAGCGATATTCAGTGGTTCAAAAGTTATTTGGACTTTGGTAATTTTTTTGTGAAAATCAGATTTCACCCTAAATTTCGCAATTGCAGCCAAAATATTAGGTCTGCGAACGTGAACTTTTTTATAAAACAAGATTGATAGTTGCTGTATAATACCCCTAAACCATTCTGAGTCTTAGATTCATAAAAAAACCAAATATGAAACTTATAGCTAAACTTCTTTTAAAAATTTAATATTTACACAAGCTTTCTATGGTTATAAAAAAATATTTCACATAATATTTTTTTCTGCAACCTGTCTTAAAAACAACTGGCTTTCATGAAGAATAAACCCTGTAAATTTCATTTGGCTAGTACGAGGGCATCATGTTGAAAAATGTACTTCAATAGTCCAAGTACCAAAAATCGATATTTTATTTTATATTAAAGTCGACCAAATAATTGGAAATAAAATGTTTCTAAGCTAATAAAGTAAGTAATTAGTAAACATAACTAAACGAAAAAGCAGGAATAAGAAAAATAAAAATGAAATGCATTGTTAAAAATATTATTTTTTATACTGACTACGTTCATTTACATTAAATGTTCAAAATGAGCTCCATTATTGGCGATACATTGCCTACTTCTTTTTATGAAATTTCTCTTGAGCCTGTGGAATGAGTCTTCTTTTTCCCTAATCTTCATTTGGGCCTGGTTTAGTTTTAGCCGTAATTGCTCAATCGATGTGTATTGGCTTTTATACACCAACTCTTTGTAAAATCCCCAGATGAAAATATCTACAGGGTTTAGGTCTGGCGACCTTGGGGGCCAGGCTTTAAGCACTTTAAGTCTAATAAACAAATAAATTACAATAACAGCAACAACAATCCAAATCACAATGAAAAGAAAGTATAAAAGACGCAGTTCTCGTTCGAAAAAAATCAAACTTAAAAATACTATACTAACTAATTAGCCAATCACAGCGGTGAGCAATAACGCAGTCTTCATTCCAAAATTCAAATCCAAAATTTAAAAATAGCTTTGTTACGTACCCGGAACTTCTTGGCGGGCGAACAAGGTTGCTTGATGAATGAAGAACAGAGATAAGAGTATTTTAGCTATCCTTTCCTTGACGCACTTAGACTATTTAAGTACATTTTTCAACATGATGCCCTTGTACTAGCCAAATGAAATTTTCAGGGTTTATTCTTCATGAAAGCCAGTTGTTTTTAAGATAGGTTGCAGAAAAAAATATTATGTGAAATATTTTTTTTATAACCATAGAAAGCTGGTGTAAATATTAAATTTTGAAAAGAAGTTTAGCTATAAGTTTCATATTTGGTTTTTTTATGAATCTAAGACTCAGAATGGTTTAGGGGTATTATACAGCAACTATCAATCTTGTTTTATAAAAAAGTTCACGTTCGCAGACCTAATATTTTGGCTGCAATTGCGAAATTTAGGGTGAAATCTGATTTTCACAAAAAAATTACCAAAGTCCAAATAACTTTTGAACCACTGAATATCGCTGAACATACATGGGGGTTAAATCGATAGGTACTGAGGTCCCCCACCCCCCAGCCACCGATGATCCACCCCTCAAGTTACACCGTGTATATTTGTTGTTATAGCGGCAACAGAAATACATCATCTGTGAAAATTTCAACTGTTTAACTATCACGGTTCATGAGATACAGCCTGGTAACAGACGGACAGAGGAGTCTTAGTAATAGGAACCCGTTTTACCTAAATGAGTGACACTATACCTCTGCTGTGCCAGTTAACCTCTATGGTCTATATTTAATTTACTTTGTTTTTGTGAGGTAAAGCCAATAATAATAATACACAACACAATGATATCGGTCAAAAACCTATTCTCATAGTATCATGACTAAGCTCACAAAAATATATCAAAAATATAAAATATATCTATTCTGCGATGCGCGATGTGTGCTTAACATTGCTCATTCCTGACGAGTTTCCTTCATTGAGTCGTTTCAAAAAAATAATAAAATCCCTTTTTTCCTTAGAATTAATAGATGGCGTGGAATTTCAACGAAGAGGAGCTAGGTTGTTAATTAGATGTCATGTCGAAATACTAAGCACCATAGATTGATTGGCTTGTTACTCTAAGCTAAGCACGGTCTATGCCACTTTAATTTGACAGCCCCACGTATAAAAGTGCCCTGTTTTTTGTCTGGTCGTACTGCTTTTTGACTTTGCGAAAACGCCTCATTCAATCGCTACTTGCGTGCACTCCCGCCATTAAGAGGACGTGACAAATTACATAATCAACGCTACACACAAACAAGATGCATCTCCCCATGACTCATCACATCAATGTCATGATCTGTTCAGGTCAACTGATTCATCGCGATGACTGATGACTCAGAGAGGTACCTTTTGAAGGCTTCGACGGCACCTGAGCTAAGTACTGAGTAGGCTACGTTGGTTGAATCATTGAGTTAGTACGAAGGGAAACTTAATAGAAACTCAAGTACGCGACTACCGGTTAAAAACTACAGGGTCAATAGCGTTAGATATTTAAGCGAAACTTATGATTAACTTTAATGGAGGCTTTATTAATAAAATCAGCAAGTTATATCCCATTTACATTTAAATAACCAATAAGCTAAAGGAATGTTGGATAGTATTACGGTACGAATTGTAATAAACTTAATTGGCAAGCTTGTTATATTAACGCACAACCTTCGATAAAAGTAAAAAAGTTTTATACCTTTTTTACCCGACTACCAACAGGGGAGGGTTATGAGGTTAGCACCCTATGTTTGTATGTTTGTATGTATGTGGCCGATTTCTTTGTTCCCACGTAGCGCTGAAACTACTGGTTCGATTTCAACAAATTATGTATCGATTGATTCGTCTCAATACCCCGATGGTTATAGGCTATAGGATTTAGGGCTCCGACCCCGAATAAGCCTTCAAAACGCGTATTAAAGTTTAGGTAGCCGCAGGCTGCAGGCCCCATAGAGAAAAATGACAATACCTACGACCTATTTTCATTTTCAACTCTATGCCTATCAAATATGACCGATACGTCATTCTATTTTGTCAATGTAAATGTTTCAAACTTTTATAACTTTCACGTAGTCGGGTTGTAGTTTTTAACTTTATCTTGTTACTTTTATCGAAGGCTACAACTAAATCTTTTCTAGCTTGTGCGAAAAAGACTACATTTCATAGTTTATTATAGGCATTTATGTGTGTGAGTATAAAAAATTCAATTGCTGTTAGTCTCGCTAAAACTCAAAACGGCTAAACCGATTTGAATATTCTTTTTTAGGGTTCCGTACCCAAAGGGTAAAAACGGGACCCTATTACTAAGACTTCACTGTCCGTCTGTCCGCCTGTCACCAGGCTGTATCGCATGAACCGTGATAGTTAGACGGTTGAAATTTTCACAGATGATATATTTCTGCCGCTATAACAACAAATACTAAAAAACAGAATAAAATAAATATTTGAGGGGGCTCCCATACAACAAACGTGATTTTTTTGCCGGTTTTATAGATAATGGTACGGAACCATTCGTGCGCGAGTCCGACTCTTACTTGGCCGCTTTTATTTCTTTTGTTTGCTCTAAAGGTCATCTAGTTATAAATATCAATTGTAGGCGTCAGTTTGAGTTGCAAATAAGCGTTTCTATGTCATGGATAGAATTAAAAAATATTATTTGGTTGAATTTCTAGATTTACTAATGTTAAAATTATAAATTATTTTTATTATGCTGTTGTCAACTATCTAATCTATTTCAATGTTAATCAGGGATTTTATGTTATGTATGATGGATGAGATAACAGTGAAAGTGAAAAAATAACCATTATCACCTATTTAATTAAATAAATAAAATAATAAATAATGCTGGACAATTCACACAGCATTATCTAGCCCCAAGCTAAGCAGAGCTTGTGTTTTGGGTACTAGATAAGATAACTGATAAACATAATACAATACAATACATAGATATATATTTTTTATTATACATAGAAAACGACCAGAGCACCCTGAACAAATGTCTGCAGATCGTACACACATTTCTCCCGAGGCGGGAATCGAACCCGCAACCTCCTGCGTGGCAGGCAGACCTTCGCCCACCGCGCCACATCGGTCGTCAATATCAAATACTTACAATCTGTTTTGTAAGGTGATGAAAATAATACTTTTATCCATCAATCTATCTACCACCAAATCTAACCTAATCGTCTAACAAAAGAATCAGAATTCGTATGTTTGTTTGGATGCAGTCTCGGAAACGAATGATCCAATATCACATCACAGTCACACTTAACCCGATTTTTATAAATGTGAAAGTTGGACATATTTGTTAGGTACCTCTTCACACCAAAACTACTGACCGGCTCGGGCTGAATAAATTATATATTAAATTTCTTTGAATATATTATGTTTATAGATAGTTTATTAACAAAGAAAATTACAATCAAATAATAGAATTAAATTAAAACTAGTATTTACAATTGAGCTAACTGCAGACTGTTGCAAACAATCTACAAGTAGCTCAACTGATCCACATCAATGCCAGTCGGAAGCGTGCCCAAGACGTTTTTATAGAATATATATTATACGTGTTTATAGTAGTTCTGAACCTGGAATAACATTATTTTGTACCGGAACAGCGGAAGCAACGCCTAGAAACTTTGTGCCTCCGCAGGATACTTGAACTCTTTGGGACAACCTTCAAAAACTCATTATCACGGGAAAAGTACTAGTGGGAAAGAGAGCGCGGGGCCTTCCCCGCGCTCTCTTTTCCCTTTTTTTTTTTAGTCGGGGTCCTTACCCCGACGCGCTGGTCTGACCAGATCTGCACCATACTCGACATCAACATATCAGAAGCTGTACATATCGCTGAAAGCCGAAGCAGATGGCGCAATATCGTAGGCACTGGAGAATCCAGTACCCACAGTATTGGGGAAACGACGACGCAAGGAGGATTACAGAAAAAAACGTACGAGGAAGAAGAGAAGTGAAATATTTTTCACTTCTATGAACCAAGTAGGAAAACCGAGGGCAGAATTAGTCATTTATTTATTTTAATTTGGTTTCTCCGGTGCATCATTTCAAAACATAATACTGATAATTATTATGTTTTGGAATTATGCATCGGAGAAACCAATACCAATAGGATACAACGCAGAAGTGAAATGTTTAACAAACATGTTTTTGCAAATTGTCCGTCGGATGCGATGCGAGATGCGTGTGCCCGCGATGCGCGACACACAGATACAACCAATTTTAAGAAATATAACAATAACATAATACACATACTACAGTATAATGATTAATAATATTTTAATACCGTACTATGTTAAAAGATAATGTAGAATATCAGTCTATTGTGTTGTTGTGAACCTTCTGGGTATATTTAACACCCCTACTGCGATCTCCGACCCTCAAAACCAGCATTGCTCAACTTTATGTTGAGCAAAACTACAACCCTTAACTACCTATATGCCTAAACTATACAAAATAAAACTTAGAGGCATTAAATAAAAGCTTATAATTGGTATCACAAACTGAGGCAGGACCTTTTTGGTTCACATGCTGGAGAATGAATTAAATGTATATTTATTTAAAGAAAATTATAATAAGAACAGAAGACAATAATTACAACTAATATTTACACTTAAATCTATTTTCTAAAAATCTAAGCCAGAAGGCAATGTGCCCAGAATGCTGGCAGCATTGCCAAGTTGAATGGCAATGCTAATTCGTTGACCGAAATAAAAGCCAGCATTCAGATCACCTGTGGACTTCTATTAGGAGTTTTATATATATTTTTATATTTCATTTGTATATTTATAGTTTTAGGTCCCTCTTATAATGTGCATTTGATAGCTGAAGTGAGCTAATAAATTTATTATATTTATGCTGTAGAGTGTAGACGATTATGAGTTAAGCTTAAAAGTAGATATTTTTTTTCGTTCAACTTTTATTAAAAAAAGAAAGCAATAAAAATGTAACATGTTAACTTTTAACTCGAGTATACTTAAAGGCCTTCAAGAGCAAGGTAGTTCACCTCTGGCATTATGCAAGACATCACCAATCAGTTCCAGCAGCATAAACGATAGCATTAGCACACGTCGTAAACGAACGTCATTGATGTTTTTGTAAGACAGGTAAGTACAAAAGGTACGTAGTTATACCAACTGTTGGCCAAGCGCAGGTGTTTTGGATGTCTAAATGGAAAATTTATAAATCAAATTCGTTTATTTCAGGCATGTAACGAAACCTTAAGAAGCACAGCGACTTGTCTAGAGTAAAATAGAATGTCATTGAATGCGTAAAATATTTGGATATCATTTCTTCAACTTTAATAATTTACGCAATGTATACAATTTTTTCTATTCAGGCCTAGACAAAAACTTTCCTGAGCTGATGTGTGATTTCTCAAAGTTGTATGAATGGATTAAAATAAGAGTGAAGTCTAACAAGCTAGAGTTATCTATTTCACTTCTCAACTTTAGATTGAAGGGAACAGAATGTATATTTGTAATAGCACTTTTCGTACCTACCTAGTTATTATTAATTTGATGAAAACAAAATTAAGGATGTTTGATGAATTCTTTTTTGAATGAGTGAGTTTGATGAATGAGTGCGGGACCCAAGTTTTTTCTCTACTTTAATATGTTTCTCTGATGTTGCTACATACGACATATTATATTACATATAATTGCTCTACTTTAGCAAAGACAAAAGGAAACGAAAATCTGCCAGGACACAAGGGTCCTACGTCCATATATTCCCAAAACAAATAGCAAAAGAGGATTTGGAATAAAGCCAGCAAGTACCAAATAAACAACACAACTGATATCGTAGCCTAAAAATAAATCTCCACAAATTTTCCCTCCACAGAATGTAGCCTGCAAACAAAACACTTACATAAGTTATTGTCCAAAAATATAACATATATTTTCCCTTTCAGAATGAATGTAACCTACCGCAATAGGTACTATGCTATTCGACATCCATTAACCACGTATCCTCAAAGGAATAACTACAAACTAACTCAATTTAAAGCCAACTAGAGAGTCACAAACTCAAAGTAAGGACTAAAACCTTCTCGTATAAGCCCTCATACGCACTAGCGGTTAACCGCGGAGGCGGTTGATATATTTGGTTTGCTAAATTGCTCCAATTTTGGTGAACCACGTAGGCGGCCAGCCGCTAGTGCGTTATACTAAGCCCTCATAGGTATTACCACAGGTTATTACTATCCGAGGTAACTCTATTCCAATGTTCAAAGGACAAGAAAGTTGCTCGCCACGTACCGTCGCGCTCGCGCCTACACGTCTCGAAATGCTGATTGCGCAATGGAAAGTGTTTACTTTTGGTGAAGGTAGGGAGCCTTTTTACGCGACGCGCAATTAACTTTAGTTGCGTATTGAATTAATAGGAAGCGAGCGTGAGATTGCGGCGACGAATTGTAAGAAGTATTAAGAAAGAGGTTTCATAAATGAAGGAGAAGGCTACAGATTCCATTCCATATCCAAAAAAATCGAAAATGCAATTTAAAAAAGTGTTCAAAAATCTTTTGGAATTTTTATTGTTTGCTCGTACCAACTCTAACTGTGCCAATGAATGGAATGAGATTAAGGCACGTGGACACTGTGTCAGATACAAGCTACCCATGAATATTTGATTTCTATAGAACCAGTGTGAAATTATCTACTCCTTGCGCATACGCAAACTTTTTATGCGTCCACTTGCTCCCACTTATCACGATCAAAAGTGTTCGGTGTCGGTAACTGGAAACTAAAAGTGTCTACGTTTGCGCAGCCCTTTAGATGAGACCCTCCATTAAGGTAGATACTATTCAAATAAGGGTCGACAACGTAAAATTACGAAAATTAAACTACTTACAAAGACTCAACAAAATTTCTGATCGGCCAAGAATGTTCATTGATTTGATTGCGACAGTCAAAAGTGACGATGAAATAAGGCACCTTATTCAATTAAAGAAGCGTCGAAATAATGGTGACCTTGGCACGCAACTGTCGAATAACCGCCTACACGGCACGGTATCTACGAGCGGACCATGAATGGGATGAGCTTTTGTTCACGCTTATCGACAGGCTCCATTCACAAAACATTAAGGGCCCATACCACGAAGATATATTACGAAGTAACATTATTTCATCTGTGCCCATACTACGACGCCATTTTGTGAAAAACATAGGAATAGGATTTCGCATTCATAGGAGCGCGAAACAGGGCAGAGCAACACAAACCCAAAAATCAAGTTTTTGCTTATTATCTATTAAATAGGTATTCATTACCTACTTTATTTAAAAAAAACGCAACATATAAAATGTTCTTTACACTTAGTTCAATTACTTTGCTAATTCTCAAGAACTTAAATTCTGTATTCATTGAGAAATTAAGGTTCTAGAAAAAATTTAGAGTTAAATAAAATAAATAATAATGGACAATTCACACAGCATTATCTAGCCCCAAAGCTAAGCAGAGCTTGTGTTATGGGTACTAGACAACTAATATACATTCTCAATACAATACATAGATAGATATTTTTTTATTATACATAGAAAACGACCAGAACACCCGGAACGAATACCTGCAGATCATACAAATATTTGTCCCAAGGCGGAAATCGAACCCGCAACCTCCTGCGTCGCAGGCAGACCTTCGCCCACCGCGCCACGGAGGTCGTCTGTTGAGTTAAATCTGCGATTTTTTTCTATAGAGAGAACATTGAACGAAAGAGTAAGATGACCTGAAATTTACCATATATAAATTTCAAAGATAAATATTTAGTAAGTAAGATATGGACATCCGGCGGAGTTGATTTGAGGTAGTACAGCCCCTTTACACACGTAGATTCATTCTACAAATACGATGGTTTGGGCAGGTGGAAAAGATGCATTATTCTATTGTCCTCGTAGGGTGTTCGACTGTTCCTTCATGCTAAGGCGGACAGGTGCGTCAACACTGACAGCTGCTGTAGATTCCCGATTTGTATACAACTGTTAGAACGTCTACGTGACTCACGTGTACCATACATACCATACAGGGTGTGCAGTGCATTATTAGGTACTTATAAACTTGAATAAAATTCTGGTGTACTGGAAACGTGAAAAGATCTGGTCGAAACCAGGTTTAATTAAAAACATGATTTTTTATATAAAGCAAAAAAAAATTATTAGGTAATTTGATTTACTAAAATCAGTTTTTTTTCGTTTTTATGATAATCAATTTGGTCTATCCAATTTACGGTTTTTATAGTCAGGTACGAAGGTAAGTTCAAAAGTTTAATCACACGAAGTAATTAGCAGAAAGAAAAGACAACAAGATAGGCAGCTAGAGTACAATAGCGAGTGTGCAACATTATTGACTGCTTCCTTCATCTCACTTCAGTGAAAAGTTTATTGATTTAAATCACATGATATTTTTTTTTTTTTTTTAAATCATTTGATTTTATCATCTCAACCCTGGTCAAGAGACGCGCTTGAAACTTGGCACCGCGCCCTGGTTTCGACTTCAAATTCATTTCTAAAAGACGATCAAAAAGGCTGCCCCATGCCAAGTTACCAAGTTTTGTACAGTTGAATCTAAAAATTATTTCAACCTTAACTGCAGATACTCAGATAGAGGGTGTGTGTAACTAATACAGCAAGTAGATTAGGGACCATGGAAGAAATCATTCTAGCACTTGTAAAACATGCAAAGTAAAACAATTTCTACAAAACAATACTATTTCCATATTCGGTTGATTTATCTCTGGTCTATAAAACGTATGGGAAAACGAAACAATAGTTGCAAATGAAAAGTCGTGATATTTCTCGTCCCTATACAAAGAACATAGGTTCAAAGAAGTAGTGACAACAATCTTGTAAATGATTCATAATGTTCACGGTCGTAGTAAGTACTTTGTGACTAATCGAGATAGCCTGTTTAACAATTAAGGCACAGTGACACAATCGTGGATTGAACGTGATTTTAAATTAGATTTTTGACGACCTTCGTGGCGCCTCGGTGAATATGTACGATCTGCAGATATTTGATTTAGGTGTCGAAATGATTTCACCCCGCGCTGTTGGGATTTTAAATGTCCACGTCATTATTTTATAGTTATTGTACATAGGTTTTGTATTATAGAGCGTAAGCCCGCGCACTCTGGGTAATCTTTACGACATTCAATAAGTTCCCAAAAAACATCGATTTCGCCAGGACTCGAACCCGCGTCCCACCCTAACGGCGGCGCTAGAGCCGTAAGATTAGGCGATTGTCGATTTCGTGGCTTAGTTGGTTAGAGCACACCCGTACTTAGGGTGGGACGCGGGTTCGAGTCCCGCCGAAATAGTTTATTTAAGTAAGTAAGTAAGACTCGAACCCGCGTCCCACCCTAAGTACGGGTGTGCTCTAACCAACTAAGCCACGAAATCGACAATCTAATCCTTGTCCTGGATTTTATTATTATTTGATCGGTGGTGAAACCACCTGCAATTAGTTGAGCACAAGCCACTTATGACTATATACCTATATATTCCGTAATGTAATTTTTGTATAAAGTTGCATCCAATGGTATTTTTGATGTTATCGGACCGTTCTACGTAATTTTGACAGTTTTGTTATTTGTTATATTCAACAGCTTTCCGCAGCTTCGACTAACTAGCCTACCGTGTTCAGCTGGTACTGGATAAGAGCTCATAGAACTTTACAAGAAAATGCTTTAAAATATCTACACCTTGCAATGTTTCCCGGATTATGATGATAAAACCAGATTATAATTTGATGACGAATCTTATCTAACTACCCACGCAAGTAATCTGGCAAACGTCGTGGTCGACTCCTTGTTCGTACGTTACTAAAATTATGTCACTGTTTCCAGTCGCTTGATTTATAAATAATGCAGAATATTATATAGGTTTTGTAGTTATTATCTGTAAGTGAAATTGATAACCAGCGAAATTTTGTTATAGTTTTTTCGCTGCTGAAAGAATTTTCACTAAGAGTGAATAGGTGTCTTCAAGACATTCGTGGTACATCGTCACTTTCCATCAGTAGAGTGGTTGTGGTCAAAAGGCCACAACCACTCTACGTGGTAGTAAATAGGTATATATTTTATGTATGTTAGAATAAGGTATATATTTTATATGGGCCGTAGTTTTTAAGTATTTTACATCCTGTACTAGACTTACGTTGCCTGAAATAAATGTTTTATTATTATTATTCTTAAAAGGTATATAGATTTCAAAAATAATATTTCTAAGCTAAGTGTAAGTCATTGATCAAACAAACTTAACGTTACGACCATTCATTGCATTATATAATTTATAAACAACGCATTACATTTTTCAATACTTAATAGTGAAGTAACTACAGTATTGTAGATTATAATTCTATTCAATACGTTTATCATAAATACCTATCAATGTTTTTAAACATACCGCAATGTCTTACGGCATGCTGCATCATATAATTGATATAATAAAGAAACTCACGTTTACGATATTAAGGAATGCAATGCAAAACAAAATAAACACATCGACCGACAACATTGATAAATAATCAATGTTAAAGAAGATAGGCATACAGATTTTAATGTTGAATGAAATTTAAAGGACTATTAAAAACCTGCAGCAAATTCGATTTTACAGTGTTCTTTAAATACTAATACAACGAAATGTTTCGAGTCTGAGGCAGTGTTCGTTGTTTCTTAACTTTAGACAACAAAAACATGAACAATCCTGGCTGACACACGACTACCTAAATTCAAGACCGCTCGGTCTAGCGGTCTTGAATTGTGCTTCATAATAAGTTATAGACAAATAGGTAGAGACTTAAGACAAATAGGTACTGCTGCAAGAGACTATGGTCTTGAATTTATGTAGTCACTAGCTGTTCCCCGCGGTTTCACCCGCGTTAAATTCGAATTTCACATTTCTAGGGGATTATTCCCGTAAATCTCTCATGGGAATTCGATATTTTACCAGGACAAAAAGTAGCCTATGTTACTCTCCATCTTTTCTAACTCTACGCTAAAAATCAAGTCGATTGGTTACTTAGTTAGGGCGTGAAGGAAGGGCAAACAAACAAACATACTTCCCACTGAACTTCGTTCCGGCCCTTGTAGGGGGCACGGAGGGGGGCCTCGAGGCTGGGCCTCTTTACCCCGCCCCGGCATCAACTGGAGGGGTGACGACCCCTCGGTCCTTAGGTTATTTATGAGTGTTATGACAATGCTCTTTTTGTCGGTTTTTTTTTATTATTTTATTTTATTTTTTAAGGCTGCATTTGATTATATATTTTTTTTGTTTTTAACATACTTTCGCATTTATAATATTAGTAAGGATATAGACTATACGGTACAGAGATTATAATACGTTGACCGAGGTTCAATGAATCTTTTTCGTATGACGTGACGACTGATTGATGATGCTAATGGGTAGACTAATTAAACATCATAGTTCATCATTGTTTACAATCAGGTAGCCTTTTTGACCTGAGATCACTGTTATGCTGATAAATGTTTCTTTGTTTACTTTTTCAACAGACATCAAAAAAAGAGGTGTTTTTTTTCTTTTTAGGGTTCCGTACCCAAAGGGTAAAATCGGGACCCTATTACTAAGACTTCGCTGTCCGTCTGTCACCAGGCTGTATCTCATGAACCGTGATAGTAAGACAGTTGAAATTTTCACAGATGATGTATTTCTGTTACCGCTATAACAACAAATACTAAAAAAAAGAATAAAATAAATATTTAAGGGGGCTCCCATACAACAAACGTGATTTTTTGCCGGTTTCATAGATAATGGTACGGAACCCTTCGTGCGCGAGTCCAACTCGCACTTGGCCGGTTTTTTATGAATGTTTCTTGATTTCTCCGTCAATTATGGACTGATGTTAAAATTGGTTTCACTATTGTATGAAGAGAACTAGCTTCTATCTGCGGACGTGCTTTTACGGAATATAAAGTAGCCGTCCCTGGAATACCGTCTACCTCCCTGCCAAATTTCATTAAGATCCATTCAACCGTTATGGCGTGAAAAGGTAACCAGACAGAGGTACTTTCGTATTTATAATATTAGTATGGATGATCCCGAGTTGATACCATAAAAATTATATTCCCAAGGGTTTATTTGTCCCGCACTGAAAAAACTGAAAGCACTGCAAGTCGCCCAGCGAGCTATGGAGAGAGCTATGCTCGGAGTTTCTCTGAAGGATAGGATTCGCAACGAATGCATCCGACAGAGAACCAAGGTTGTCGACATAGCTCAAAGGATTAGCAAGCTGAAGTGGCATTGGGCTGGCCATATCGCGAGAAGAACCGACAACCGCTGGGGTAAACGTGTTCTTGAGTGGAGACCGCGACTCGGCAAACGTAGTGTAGGACGCCCTCCAACCAGGTGGGATGACGATTTGCGAAAGACTGCTGGCAGATGCTGGATGCGGCAAGCTGAAGACAGGGTGCTATGGCGCTCATTAGGGGAGGCCTATGTCCAGCAGTGGACTGATATAGGCTGATGATGAAAGTAGAAACAGTCCCGTTTGTTTGTAACAGTTTTTCGTTCAATAGGAAATCCAAATAAAATCTATTACTTACACCTATGTTATTATATTATAGCTACGTACGAGCAATTATTCGTTATTCATCTAGTAAGCGTCATTAAGAATCTTTGTAACAAAAATTCCCCCAACTTTTAGTTGACCACTAACACAATACCTATACCTAGTCAACTTTTATAGGGCCATAAAATAACCATCAGTGATAGCAGGTTTTCATTAAATCAATCGATCGTTTCCCTGGGGGCTTATCACTAGGCTGTTCTACTTTTATTAACAATGGGTTAGCTTTGACCTGATATGCGAAAGTAGATGTTTTTCTGCCATTTTCAAGTCAAGACGAGAGAGTCTCTTTTCAAGAAGAGACCCCATGTCCATGTTTAAAAAAATTAAATTCTGTTTGGTGACTTTCAACAGGATTCAACATACTATAGTCTACATAGATAGCTCGTATCCTAATTATATTATCAGATTATTTAATAAGTTTATTCCTGCATGACACGTTTTACTAGTGTACTCACGCCATAGTAATAAATAACTAGGCCCTCGGACTAAAATTTTTATTAGAAAAATAATGTTACCTACACAAAAATAAGCAAAAATTTTATAAGTCACACGCTAATGCATTCACTAGATATCACATCGATCTCAGATAAAAGCAATTTGAAATTTCTCAATAACCTTATCAGTTTTATCTTTCACGACATTGGCATGCTTTTATAGCAATTTTACTTAATCTCATCGGCCACGTTTCATGACATTGTCGAAAAAATTGTTATGTTTAAAAAAAATAAACGTAAATTCTTCTTAAATAAATTAATACCTATAGCTGGATGTTTCACACAGCATCATCATAACTTCATATTTATTTTAAATCTTAAGACATATCCCAATTACGTAGATAAACTCTCGAGAGAAGTTCCGCATATTTGACATGCTAAGCGAACAGCTAAAACTTTGTATCAGATCGGACATCAGCCAACGGCTTAATCCTGACCTCAATCTAGGACCCCCCTGTCTTATAGGATATAAATGGTTAGACATAATAAACAACGGAAAAGGTGTGGAACTCACCAGGTGATAAGGTGGACACTTCCGACAACAAATGGGCCCTTCTTGCAGATATAATCGAGAGGAGTGAAACAAGGTAATTTGGTTTTCTTCATGGAAGAATCCATAAAAACCCATGCCCTTAATAGGAGACCCTATCTTCACAACAGACGAGATGAGATGCACGTTTATTCCACACAAAAAATTAAAAATATGACTCGAAAATGAACCGGAATCATAATTATAATTTACCACCTAAAAGTGTGAGAATGAGGATTTATTCTATAGTCTACTCTATTATGTAGGCAATAAATAAATAACTAAATGATAAAAACTCAGGAAACCCAACAGATTTGTGAAATCACAAAAACGTTATGAATTAGGCGATTATCAGTTACTTTTGTGATTTAATAATTCTGGTCCGTGCTGAACTGGTATAGTACTTGACGGATTGACTCAAAGGCAAATAAAACACTGGTTTCTGCCTTGACATACTTGATGGAAAGGTTTATATTCAATAGAAGTAAACCTGAATGACATTGCGTTGAAAAAATGGAAATTTAAATACAGGACCATAGCAAGGTTATCAGCAAAACAAATGTTGTTCTTACTCGTACTTTCACAAATAAAATCTATAAAATACATAGTGTTATTTATTCACCCTTTCAGGCTATAGTCGAAGCTTGAGCACAATTTTCATTTTCATTGTTCTCGAAAATTAGGTGAAATTGAACACACAAAGCTAATTTAAGGGGTCGTCCATTCGTCCTTGTCGACCAGACACAAACTGCGAGCTCGGAATTTCACTACAGCCAACCTTCAAGCAAATCCGATTTCATTTAGCGTATTTAGGTAAGTACCTACGTATCTAATGAAAACGCCAGGCTGTTTATTACAGTAGTTTTTATCATTTGATTGTGTTAATGATAATTTTAGCTAATTATTTATAATTAAAACCTTGTTTGCACGCAACTATCTTGATCTCAGATAGATCTCAGGGACTCGAACAGAATAATTTGTACGTCCTTGCATACTTTGTGACATGTTTTCTTGGGAACCAGTCAGCAAATGAATAAGCTGAAGTACGTCTTGTTTGAAACAGATAATGTTTATGAAATGTCGATGAGTAGCAAGCCATCCTTATTATGAGACAAGGCCACTAAAACATACTATTACAATCTAGGGGTTTCGATAGTATTTTTTTTACCGAAAAGCTTGATTTTTTAGGAAAAAATATATTTCCTACAATGTCCTACATCGCCGTCTAAAATAAGATTCCTTTAAAACCTAAGAGTAGGTAAATAACCACACCATAATGGTATAATCCTATGCAAACCATGTCTCATCCCACGTCCATAAAATATTCAAAAGCATAAGGACAAAGGGATGGCATGGCGTGTCGCATAATAAACCAACGTTATTACACCAAGACAACACTATTTTCATCCTTTAAAGGGGTAAAAACTTGTATCTACAAAACACATAGCACAAAGTTACTTTTATCGTCACACTTGGCTCGCAACGTGAACTATTACAAACATACCAATTTATGGTTGCACCCACCCACGAAGCGTTATTTCGGAACACTATTATGTATACCAGTTTAAAGCCACCCCGTTAAGGATATTTTTATGCTCGACGTGGGTAAGGTAATTTCAATGGAACACCGGTTTAAAAAGTCAATGTTAATTAAACGATATCCAATGATGAATAAGGCATTTCTGCCTATACCAGTTTACACGCGTAATTCTTTGAATTCTCCGCTTTAAACAGTGTTTTATGGATTCGAAAAAGCCACCTGCGTGGTCCAGAATACAAACAATCCTGTATCTCTATTAATTTATGAATATAACAAAGTTGGATTGCTTAGACTAGCTAGACCAGAAGGCGTTGAGAAAACGGAGTGTAAACGTAAAACCGAACTACAATGTCTATTGGAAAAGAGCTACGAGAAAACAATGTTTCAAGCCGATCTCTAAAATTTGTCTTGAGCACAATAAAAAGCAAACTAAATTTACTATTCAGAATATATATGACTTAACTGCCTTTTTCCCCATCTGTAAGCAACTTAGCATCATCAGAAGCACTGTCTGGGTTGTACATTTCGATAAACAAATTGCGAAATTTGCAACCAGACATGGAATCGTTTGTGCCGTTAAACCAATGTGTAGCAGGTCATTGGCTGGACATTAAGGTCACGCGACACCCAAACGGTCGTATCGATTCCATCAAACAACGGCCCGCGTCGTGCATTAACCTGGATACTGTGACAATGCCGGTGAGTATCCCATTTAGACAAGGTTTTGAGGCTTGGATTATATAAACTAAAATAATCCGCTAAGACAGAGTCGGGTTTGGTAGTACCACTTCTTTTGTTCCGTGGTTCGTACTGACTGTGGTATCCGATCCAGCAATGATCAGACTTATTCCCCACGCCGCAAAAGGTACGACCTACGGCAAGTATGTTAAACACTTTACTCACATCGAGTTTTATTGATACCTAAGTTGATATAAAATTCAATATATTTTAGCCTTTCCTACAAATGGGTTATCATATCAGTGAAATATCCAGGTAAACGTTACGTTTTCCCCCGATGTCCACTAAAATTGCAAGACTAACACAAATCCCCATGATGGCTATCCTCGTATCTACGAAGATTCTAACTGGCTAGGGGGTAGTTGCTCGAGCGATATCCCATAGAAATAAACTTCTTGCATTAACATTAGCATTCCATAAGACAGGTTAGAAGCCTCACCGTATTTGTTAGATTGGAATGCCAACATGCAATCCCGCATTTTGCTTCTAGGGAGTTTTTCTCATGAGGAGGTATCATTTTACCGTTTAGCGGTAAAGGAACCCGCACGTTTTTAAATATTAATAGGGATAATAGACTAGATTTTAAGTGGAGGTCGGCGGGCACTTGGTCTGACGAGATGATGGCCGATGGAGTAGAGTACAACCTTGACCGAGTAGTAACCAAGACCAGGCCATTTAAATTGGGATAACCCGCTTGCAAGATTGGCTACCGATATCGAAAAAGTCGCAGGGCATATTTGGATGCGAGAAAAGAAGAACGATGGTAAATGTGGAAAAGTGAAAAACTACTAGTAGAATAATGATGATGGTTACCTATTGGTTGATTCATTTAAATTGATTTATTAATCATTACGAGACTCAGTGAAAGGACTAACAGCTGTAATGGCAGGATAATTTTAAATTAAATTATGACCTCAATGTCCTAATCTTCTATGAAAACGGTTTTCCAAGTAATTTCTAAATTTAGCTCACATTGAGCATTCGGTTTATTCCCCAGAGACCAATGAACCGGGTATACAACAAACGATTAAAAGCAGGGTTTAATGGCTCCTGAACGCGCCATTCGTCTGAATAACAGCAGCAATAATGTGAAATAGGTCGCGCATTATGTTTACTCGGTATTGTGTTGCATTGCAAGAACGTATTTCATGCGCCCTACAACAGGACTTTTAGCCAAATTTGGCTGTGAGCCACACTCGTAATAGACAAAATTTAAGCCGGTTCGACATTGTACACGAAAAGGACGATATACCGACCTCTACAGAGTCTCTAGTAGAACACTAGAGCATCCTTAAGCTTTCAGAAAGGAAAGCGTTTAGACAGGACTAGAAGACGAAATTTCAAAAATCTGCTTCCTTTTGTCCTAGCTAGAGCTTTTAGCATTAAGAAGCTGCAAAGAAAACTAAGGCATGTAACTTAAGAAAGAGAACTAAAAACTCACCAAAGGCATCTGCTTCGGAACCGGTGGCTGCGGCGGAGGCCCTCTCATTCTATTATCACTGGGCTGTCTCCTCACATGAGGTCTTGCCGGAGGGTCTCTCATCTCCCTAATTGGTTCCCTCGGACTTTCCTTGGGAGATTCTCTCTCCCGATTGGCGAGGGCCCCTGATAGCGCCGCGGAAAGTGCGCTGACATTGCTGGCCAGAGCAGGCCTAACCCTGTCGGGGGAGGTCTTTGGAAGCGTCTGGTGCTGAGGTGGCGGGAAACGCGGCGCGTCAGTCTTTATCTGGCCATTGGGCGTTGGACCTGAGAGAATTATTGGGAATTTAATGTGATGCAGATAAGACTGTTTTAGACTGTAAACTGTAATCATCATGTTCGGAAACCGGAAAGTGGGTGAACTTCTATGGTTCACCCACTTTTGTTACACTTTGATTTTAGATACTAGACTGGTGTAACTAAATAAAGCTTTTAAAAGAAAAGAAATATAAGGGCGAAAAGGAGGCCTCTGTACAGCATTCCTCTCCCACTCCCCACCGCTGGGCAATGGTAGAGGCCATAGACCAAGGTTATTATTAAAACTAAATAGGTAATCATGGTTTAAACTAATTTGATTAAAAGGTAAACAAATTTGATCAATTGTAATTCTACTTTTCCTTTCATTACGTAGAATTAAATTAATACTAATTACTTACTTATTAATATTTTTTCATAGTAAATTATTTAATTTGACTACTTAAGTAACCATTAAAATAGTTAAAATATTTGATGTAGAAGGGCTTTTCACAAACAACGTAAGTAATATGATTTAATAAATAAATACCTAATGAGGTTTAATAAGTAAATTTTACTAAAGTCCGGACGCAAAGCAGATGGAATTTCGTACCTCTTTGCCTACTGACAGTAGTCTCAAACAATTTTGCATTACCGGCATGGTTTATAAGAAATATTTGAAAGAGAAAAAAATATTTACTGGTACATATATTACAGGTGCGTATGAAAATCGAGTTATAATTTTATTAATAGCTTATTTGGTTGAAATTAAAAAAAAAATACATAAATCCGAATCCGATTTCTCTGTATCGGAGTAACTGAAGTTAACAGACCACTATACAATGAAAACAAGATAGCAAAAACTAACAAACAACAACAAACTAAGATATTATAGTCAGCTATAATATCTTAGTTTGTTGGTGTTTGTCTCTTGTTGGGCTGACCCTGTGACTGTGTCCGAGAACTGAGCGATCACTAATGCATCACAAGATAGAATGACGTTCGTTCGTTACTTAATTTTTTTAAATATGTCAAGCAAGCCGTGGGTCTTTGTCGTGACCCAAGACTCGAACAAAAAACTCAAGGAACAAAAGTTACGAAGCAACACTATTTCATCTGTGACAAAAGGTTTACAATCCTGGTCATTGCATTCGTGCGAGCATGACGGATTATATTTACGCGGGAGTGACAGAGATAGGTAGTAACAGGTCAATGTACGAAATTCCATATGCATCGCGATCGGACTTTAGATCAGTGTTGCCAGATCTACTGATTTAGCAGCAGATCTACCTGCTTTTTGAACCGTCTACTGATCTACTGATTTTTTGCTCAAATTTTGTGAAATCTACCTGCTTTTTCCGAGCATCAATAGCAAGTGACTCCATGTCTTTATTTTAGCTCACGTGACAAGTTACCAATGACACAAACTTCATAAAACTGAAACAGATGAATGAAACTGAAGAGTTCCATGTTCCTTCGTTTCTTCCTTCCAGCTTTCACTTTCTTTCTGTCTGTCTTGGTATGTCTTTTCATTGTTTTCGATTGATTGGTCGGTCCGTTCGTTCGTTCGATACACTTTTGCAAAATGCAAACTGAGTGAGACTGTTTATCCAGTTATTACTCTACTATGCATTAAATAATATATGTCCAAAACATCGATCAAAAATGTCCGGCTTTGCCGGCCCCCCTTAGATTCACAATGCGCACGCCACAACCTTCAGTAGCAAAAGAGAAACATTTTGACATGTTAGGAAAGCTTTTCAACTAGTGTCATTTTAGCGTTCAGACAAAAAGCATGGGTAAGTGCTCGTACAAAAAATGCAAGAATCACTCGTCCAAAGTGCTGAAAAAGGATGGAATTTCTTATTTTCAGTAAGTTTATATATATTTCTTACCCGTATATTGAGACGTGAGTCATATACTTGTGAAATCAGCATAAAGTATTGTTGTTTGGTTTGCCTATGTTAAAATATTAATTTTGTTCTAAATTGATAAATGGAGAGGCTATTTCTTCTAAATTTTTTTTTTCATTTTTAGTGTGTATTAATATATTTTTCATAAAAATAAGTTTAATATTACTAGTTGATGATTTTTAAAATAACTAGTTGGCCCGCCCTATAATTTCATTTGCGTAGACTCTCTAATAAAAGAAAGACTAGGTTCTTACCTAGGTAGGTAAGAACCTAGTCTTTCTACCAGAAGTATGAATTTATAAAACGTTTATTTTTTGTCCCGTAAAAAAAACTCGTGCAAAGCCGCAGACAGGAACCAGATCTTTTTAATCTAGAGTGCCTGCCTGAAATTGTATTTTAAGTTTAAATTGTTGTATGTCTGAAATGACCCTTTTGTATAAATACCTACTGTTGAGACACCAATTTATAGTTTCATCAATAAATGATTCGTTATCTTTACCTGAATTCTGTTAATTAATCCTTATAGAAAATAAACTGAGTAGGTAGGTATATAATTCTCAGGAAGGTACCTACCTACTTACAAAATAAAATAAAATGAATTCGACTCCACCAATCTCTTGTTCCGTATGGAAAAAAATTGTCAGGCTCTGCGCAAACTGTCTGCGTCAAAACAAAACGTAGACAATTTTGATTGACATTTTTGTAAGGCTCTAGGAATCTACGGGGGAGGCCGCGAACTAGGTACTTATTTTTGATCGAAGGTCCAAAACCACAAATCAAAGTTCAATCAGACTGAAAAGAACTGAGCAAAGCACAGCCGACAGGCCACCTGGCCTCGCTTTCCACAAAGCTACACAGTTTAGGAATGTGGGCAAAGAAAACGCTTCCTAAATTTAAAAAAAACGGGTTAGTAGCTTTGTTTTATGTTTTTTTTGCATGAAAATACTCGCAAAACACAATACATAGGTACTAATTTATAACATATTAAAAATCTACCTGCTTTTTTCCCCAATCTACTGCTTTATTAACAAAATTTCTACTGCTTTTTTCAGATTCCATCTGGCAACACTGCTTTAGATGTATTTTCCAATTACGTACTCTTATTCAAAACAGGAAAATATTAGTAAACTTCATTTATAATATATTAATATATAAAATATAATAACCTAGGTTTTAAAAATAAGCTTATAATTTCATTAATAAGATTATTTTCAAGGAATATAATATGACAATTCCTACTTCTAGGTTATTTTCCTTATTGTTTACATACCTACATGTTTACCACTACAGAATTGTGCTTAAGTACTTATTAAAGTAGCTAAAGTTAATACTTTGATATTACAAGCCTGTCCTGTATCTGTCTTCAATTACCAAAAGCTGAAAGACAGGTACAGTTTGGAGGCCAACCAATGTTATCAGATCTTCTTTACTCCGGTTCAAAAACCTGGATATTTTTGTATACAAAGGGATTACGAAACCCAAGGAATATTGGTGGAAAATATTTTACGAAAATGATTTCATCAAAGCAAAGCACAGAAGATCGAATCAATTTAGGGTTTATTCATCATTGAATTGATTTCTCATTTGCTTCAAATTTAAACAGGTATAAGTTTAGTGAGATAATGCGTTGTCGAAGTTTGTGTTTTAGTTTTTAGTGATAATGATAACCTTGTTGTTTTCTGTTATTGTTATAAGTTTTTGGATTGGTTTTTTGACCTAATATATCTTGGATTCTATATTCAAGAGTGAAGAGTGATCAAATAGACTGCTTCATATGTAACTTACTCGAACGTGATGATATCAGATCTTCTATAGTCGGTGCAAATTAACATGGCAATAGAGGACATTCACCTACCTTCATTACGTTAACGTAAAATGCAATAAAAGTGTCGCTCATTCTGTCGCTTAACATACAAATCTACCGCAAAATAGGTATTGCAAGTGTCTCGTGGTCCGTACCACAAGACACTTGCAATACCTATTTTGCTAGACTAGACTAGACGATTGGTATACTACCGTTAGTATACCAATCGTCTAGTCTAGTCTAGACATTGCAGAAGCTGCAAACATTTTCGCCTACCTGCTGTGGTGTATTTAAAATTTATGGGATTCTCTACCTAATTATTTGAGTAAATGAAATAAGTAGTTTTTTTTTTAAATGCTAATCAAGTTCAAATTAACGGGATAAATTGCTTAAGGGCAGATCACATTTTAAGCATGCTATACTTTAGCTTACAAAAAATTTAAGTTAAATAAACATATAGTAAACTACATACTGCTGCTGACACTTACTGTTTATTATCAAATAACTTTTTGTAACTATGTTAAGAAAGCCGGTGCAGTGAAGTAGGCCTGAACAACTCCTCTCCAAATTCACAGCAAATATGAGTAGCAAGTCAAGTCGGTTTTTATGTTACAAATTTTATTAATCTGTATTGTGTTTGAGCTGAATAAAAAAGCTATTTTTAAGCTTCAATTGTTGTATTATTGCTGCAGGGGAAATACCAAACCATAGGCATAGATTTTAGCAAAAGTTTCCAGGAAATTATAATGCAAAATAACCAGGATGTTGTCCGTTTTTGCTTTAACTTGAGAATTTGTGATTATTTCTAAAAATGTTGTCAAACAGTAGGTAATCAAGTACAAACTTTATTATAAGTCCACTCTATCAGTAGGAGCATTATCAAAATTATGATAAAATGATGTATGAAAGGCATATTATACTAGACTTTTATTTTATTTATAGTTTATAGACTGCTATAAAATCACATAATGCACAAATTATGTATATTTTTAGTATAATCATTATGTGTAAATATTGCTTAATATCCAAAGATAAGGATGGGGCAGAGCTAATAACAGCAAGTTTCGATACCTTGTTATTATCAGAAATGACTGTTCCATTACATTGGGGAATAGAAGGTCACAAAACAATAAACAACATTCTTACCTGCCAACTTTCCAGTAGACCGCAGTTTGGGCATGCCCCCAGCAAACAGTCCACCAAGCCCTGGGGGACCTCCTCCACCATTCTGTACAGGGGCACTCTTAGTTCCATTTCCATTAGATGGGCTACTGCTGGCCCCATTTGATACATTTCCAGGTATATAAGGTCCACTTTTGTCAACCGTAACGGCCTTCTTTAACTTTGTACCCTGTCTGATGGAACTTAACAAGGCACCTCTGTTGTCACTGGAGCCACCTTTTGAGGAACCTCCGAAAATGGGTGGCGGCGGCGGTCCCGGCGGCGGCGGGGGCCCGGGCGGCGGCGGTGGCCTCGGACTCATAACGACCCAACTACTCACTAGCAACAACCCTCACTGCATGCCATCGAAATAACACTTCCTCAAAATGTCCTTTCTGTTTATGATCGCACTGTCAAACCTTCACCGAGAGCCTTCGAGCACACAGTACTACGTGATTATAACACTCAATGCACGATACGTCGCTCCGACTCATGCTAATTTACATGTTATGTTTCTAAAAATCTTGCACCACTTGATTTGAATCATTGATTATCTATCATTGATAGAAAATAAGAAATACGTAAGCAGGCACTGAAAATTTATCAGTAGAGACACGCCATCTGATTAGAACCTACAGTATAAATATCAGAAGTAGCTCTTTATTTCATGTATGTATTGCAAAAAATATATAAAGACGGCTACTTTGTAACTATTTTTTCAAAGGAATGAAAGAAAGAATGAAATTCGAATTCGCTCGATTGACGTGACGTGAGAGCATTACAAATGGCCGAAGAAAAGACTGACAGACCCGCTACAAGTGTCAAGTCGAGTTACAGTCAATCATTGAATGAAATGAAGTCCACTTGCAGGCTACTTCCGCTCACTCATTCTTCAAAATCCACACCACAGAGGACATTTTATGCTTGCCACCATCATATCAGATTTCTACTTTTATGGGACAAAATTAAGTTTCATTGCTGAAACATAATTTACTTTATTACTTGGGCGCGGCGGGATCATCTCAGGACGCTATGAAACAACTTAATTCAATAAAAACAACTTAATTCTTTAGCTATTGTGTTTCGCTGATCTAGTATTTCAGAATGTTTTAAAGGGGTAGGCCCAATATGTAGGAAAAATATTGATGTCAATTTTCAAACAAATTATATTTTATTGAATAACATAACAGAATTATAGAACCAAATTGTTACTTCCTTATGATTATAATTATAGCAAAGGTCATTTTCAACGCAGGAGGTATGTAAATCGCCTGGCTGAGTTTCACAGGGATTTAAAATTTTTAAATATATAAACATAGAAGTGCCTTGTTTGCGCTAATCCCCGAGCGCTAGATTACCCTGGCTTTGAAATCAAAATGGTTTAAATAGGTACCTACCTATTTAAACCATTTTGATTTCAACCTTGATTCCTCATTTGATAGGTACCTACCTAATATACTTTTGTCGATACACAATCTCTGAAAGTATGTCCATAATTTATAATGTGATATCTACAGAGGTAGGTACGTGAAGTTAGTAGGAATTCGCAATAAATTATCTAACTTGCCTATGACTACCACAAGGACGCCGACTAATCATAAAAAGTATTCATTTTGGACTTATCGGGGCCATGGGAACGATATCATCGTTATGCGGTATGGTAGTGTAATGAAGAACGTTAGAGTCGTAACTGGCTTCGCTGCCAGCTTGTGTCAGCAATGCTGCTTCCATTGCAGCTCTTTCCGCTACAGCACGTTCCTCAGCTGCTACAATTTCTCTTTCGGCCATTAGCTGTTCCTTTTCTTGTGCTCGCCTTTCTTTTATTTCCATGTTTTCCCTAAATTTTACTAAACAGCATGATATGTATTTTATTGGATCAGCTGGTTGGTATAGTATACATTGTGCAATAGAAAACCGTAACGCAGTCCCAACAGTTCTCTTCAGATAATTAAAATCTTCAGTTACGTTTGCATCTCCTGGACAGAGTAGGAACATATCAGATAGACTTCGAATGCGCACAAGGTTTCCTAACCCATCATTTTCGTATTCACTCGCAGCATCTGCTTCTTTATATATATGTTTTCCAGCTGCATTGACAAAGTAACGACCACAATTATCGTAATAATAAGTTACACCATCTCTTTCTTCTTTGATTTTAAGCAATATTCCATTGGTGTCCATCATATATTCACTTGCAGATGCGTGAGCTTTATACACACGTTGTCTTGATTTATCGTCAAGAAAATATCGCCCACACTCATCATAAAAATAAACATGATCAGCATCATCTGAAACTTGAACAAGTTCATTCATCTCATTCGGTTGATAAAGTTTTTCATCGTCGGGTAGTTTATAAATTTTGCGACTGTGTTGATCGATATAAAATGTCCCTAATTCATCGGAGAATTCTTCTTTAATTTCAGCGGCACTTAAAATTGAAATGATAGACTTGCGACTAGACCTCTCTCCAAATATTGCTAAATCAAACAAAAAGCAAAGTTCTGTAACGAGTTTTTCACGGTCTGATGCCGGAAGAATGTGATTGAAAATCCTAAATTTATAGAAATCTTCACAGGAACATATTTCCTCTTCACATGGTTCCAGTTCTACATCTGTCATTTTGTGTAAAGTTCTAATAGTAGTCTTCAAGTTTTCAAGGGACGCTAGTCTTCTTTCCAAATATTCCTTTTTATGTGTCAAAGCCATTACAGCTGCCGACATTGGTTCATCTTCCAGTCTTTTGATGCGGTCCTCGAGATTATAAATCTTTTCAATTACTTTACTGATTTCTAGATTATGAGCAGCAGTGTTTCGAATCATAGAGCTCATTTCACTTCCTTTTTTCTTCATATCTTCAATAATTTTTAAGGCTGAGGGTGAATTTGAACTACTAAATTCATCAACAATCTGCTTTAAAGTTCGAGTCAGATCAGAATCAAGTTTCGGGACATTAATACTCACGTAGTTACACAATTGCATTGATAAACTATCATGTATTTTGTCTAACCAGTTCAACAGGTCTTCTGTAGTATCCCTTACTTTAATTTTATATTCTAAATCTCCAACGTGGGATTGGAAGCATTTCAACTTTTCTTGTAGTTCATGAGTAATTTCCCTGTGCATGTCGTCAACTATTTCCAATTCTGCATTTAAATATGCCTGATCATCGTTTGAAAGCGAACTTCGATATTTTTCCATATACCTTTGGAAATACTTAAAACGGTTACACAGTGCGTCAATGGAAAAACTTATTGCTTGATACATCTGCTCTCGCGAAAATTCATTAATGTCTTTTTTGAAGTTATCTAGCTCATTAACAGCTTGCAACCAATGCAAATGATAATCCACTATGGCATTTAGCACTTGCTCTTTATCTTCGTTTCCTATAGCTGTGCGTAAAGTGCATAATGAATTGAATAGAGTATCCGCATAATCTTTTTGGGTCACATAGATTATTGCAGTTTCATAATAGAGCTTCACTTCTTTGATTATTGTAAATAAGAACTTTGTTCGAACATCCATGCTGATGTTTTGTTGAGAAATCGGAAATGGTTGAAAAATGAAGCAACTGAAAAAATTTGTACCTACTTAATTAAGGAAATAGTAATGGTGAGTAACGGTTCCTGCATCTTTACAGATCAAAGAAAATAATAGTAACTTCGAATGCACCTGGAGTTTCCGAGAAATATTATGAAAATTAGTTTTGAGTTGTGATTACATCGATCAAAATAATGATAAATCCGTCAAAGTATGTTCATTACTTCACTTTTTGGTACAACCAATATTAAAGGCATGACCAAAGAGAGTTATAACATTTTAGCAAAGAGAATTACCTACTGCAAAATTTTCATAGACTTTCTAACCTGCTAGGTAATATGCCAAAGTCTATGTTCACTTCGACACTTTGGGTCAATGAAAAAAGAGATCCCCTTCGGTATATCGAATCCCCTTCGTTATATTCGGACTTTATTATAGATCAATGCTTTGGATCACCAATTTTTGATGAGTCTTATCAGCCATTAGATGAATAAATTCAAAATTTCAACAGAAGACTCATTGCAACTAAACTTCGAATTGACTTCTCAAAATTAATAGCCGTAGTCTCAGACTAAGTAAGAAATCAAGACGGAGCCCCGCCGAAAAACCACACTGAAGCCGGTAAAACTACGCCTTGCCGTGTATATACACAGTTACACGCACACACATATAACGAAACTACGCCTTGCCTTGTCAGTCCCGCTGTACCGGCGCGCGGAGTGTCACGCAAGGTCACGTTATTGTTATTCGCGATTTTTGTAGCAAAAATGCCAAATTGTGTTGTGAAAGGGTGTAGAAACCACTCATTAAAGAATAAAAAGCAGGATGGAATCACATTTCACACGTAAGTAAACATAAAAATCAATTCAATCAATTTTAATAATTATAGGGAAAGCTTGGAACACAAAACCTCCACAACCTCCACCAGTGTTGCCACGAGTAAGCGTCACAATAGTTCCCGTTTATTATGCAAGTTATTCATGTGACGTAAAATGTAGGTAATGTAACAGTTCATTTGTTTACCTATTTCTATTATTACCCGACTACCAACGGAGGAGGGTTATGAGGTTGACATCCTATGTATGTTTGTATGTAGCCGATTTCATGTTCCCACGTAGCGCTGAAACTACAAGTTCGATTTCAACAAATGAGGTGTCTAATGATTCGTCTCGACACTTCGGTTGTTATAGGCTATATGACGTCAGATGAAATTAGGGGTCTAATGAGGTAGTGGGGTCCAAGTGAAGGTAACCGCGAACTGGGAGCACGACAGACGCGGCATTCCTTGCAGTCATCGAATTTTCTAAATCTATACTATATATTATAATAATAATAATATGTATATTAATATAATAAAAAGGAAAGATTTGTTTGCTTGTTTGACGAAATGAATGGGCTCCGAAACTACTGGACCGATTTGAAAAATTCTTTCACCATTACAATCAAATCCTACATTATCCCTGATGAACATAGACTATAGAATATTTTCAAAAAAGTTAGGAGGAAGCGAGCTGTGCCCCCACGCTCCCAGCCCTTTTGAACCCCACGCCCCCAACCAAAATATCTGATATGGGTATCGTTTCCTATTAACTTATGTCGACGATTTCGAATTTGATGACGGCAAAGTCGCAACAATACAACCACCGTGACCCAGCAAGGCGAGCCGCGCTTCGTGTTTGCATTCTGTTGGCGTGGATGATGATGAACCGCAATAACCACCGTCACCATAATTGTGTGTGTGTAACACTAGTGGACAAAATCAAGAACACCTTGTTTTTTATTTGATATGTATTACTATTTAGAAACCTGTTTATAGTATAATATTTGACTTGTCTAAGTGCTTATTTTGTAAGCCTAAAGAAATAAACATTATTGAAATTGTTTTATTTTTCCCCTATCTAGTCTGAGTAAACATCTTATCTACCCCTTAAAAGAGGTACCTTTACAATAAAAAAAATGCTAACTTATCTATTTACTCATCCATTCATCCTGCTAGTACTTAGACAATAACATATTAGGGTAATAAGTTTTTACTACACGGCAACACTCACTTCGTGCACACATGTTTACGAAACCGGCTTCATTTCGTTGACGACAGCGCTCCGTCTTTATTTCTTACTTAGTCTGAGGCCGTAGTATGGCTTTTACAATTATTAGGTTTGGCCGGTTTGTTATTAATACTATTTAACGGGTATTTATCGTGTTTATTTACTGAAAACTTAAAAAGGATCTTAACTGATTATAAATTGAACTTAAGCTGTCATCAAATATGTCCACATGTTGGAACTCCAGAAGAAACTTATGAGGAGTGTAAGTGCCCGTAGTTTAGGTGCGTTATTAGCGTGCTGAGTTCGCGATAAAGGACACTTTATCATCGGTTTTGATTAAAATATACCTATTTGGATGAGAAGGAAATGTTATGTTTAAAATCAAACTGACGGACAGCTGTAAGCCTTTATTTAAAAAACATAGAATTCTTACACTAACGAGCTTCTATATTTTAGAAATCGCACTATTTGTAAGGAGTAATTCCAATCCGTTTCCACGTATGTAACAAACTTGATTTCCTACTTGTTCGCTACTCAAATTCGAATAATAAGACAAATAAATTTTTATAATGAATATGCAAAAGTTTTATTAATAATATTGGGTGTAGTAAGTATCTAAATTGATATTTTTATATTTTAGAATATTTATCATGGATATTATGATTATTTAAACATATTTCAAAGTATTAACTTGTGAAATGGTATTAGTTATGACTAGACTAGCTGGACTATGATTTTTCTTTTTTTTTCTAACTCTCTCGCTCTACGATGTTTGGCGAACTTTAACGACGGCTGACACGATTGGTTTTAATGAATGTCAATGTCTTTTTATGACCTCTTTTCCTACTCATTCTTTCATTCACACTTTTACTCACTCTTCTTCACTGCGCCTGCGCCGTAGACCGGAAGTGCACTAATTGGCGGGGAAAATCAAAACTTCTGTTTCAGAAATGATTATTTATTGTAATAATTAAATTAATAACTCTCAAACGATGTTGATGAACTCTCAATCTCTCTCAAACGATTCTCAAACAAATGAAACAAAAATTAAACGTCCAAGTACATTTTTGCCGGAATGACGGCCAAGTTCACACAAAAATTTAAAATGGTTTTTACATAAAAATTAATAACTCTCAAACGATGTTGATGAACTCTCAATCTCTCTCAAACGATTCTCAAACGATTAGCAATATCGAAGTTTCAAAAAGACAAAGTCTGGCGGCCAACTTCACAGAGGTGTTTTATTCTCTGGCGTACGGCTATGGCTATAGAACAGTGGTTCCTAACCGGTGGTCCACGGACCACTGCAGTGGGTGCTGCACTGCGCTGCGGTGCTTCCAGGGATCACCATGGTGTTCCCTGGAAGAACCCAAAGTGGTCCGCGGCGGCATGCCGCTGCATGTTGGACGATAAATTTCGGTTTAGGATGCCGCGGCTTTATCGTCCAACATAGCTCAAATAATTGTTCGAGTCACTTATTTTTATAACCGTTTGTAAGAAAAAAATCTCACCAGTTACGCCAGTTAGACAATCGAACAAGTGGGATTTTTTTTACTGTTAACTTCTATCACATAATAAATTCCTTAACCGCAAGTTAACTTGCGGGTCGCTCCTTTCCCCGTTTTAACTGATATTTTGTGCACTACCTATTGTAGCTATTCAAATCAACCCGAAAACAAGTAATTTTTCCGTGGTGTGACCAGGTCCGTTTCAGCCAGATTCGATCATTATTGCCAACCATCATATACCTACTAATTATCACAAAATACAGAAAACTTACCTACCTAATGATTTTTTCGAGGCTGCCTCCGCTTACAAGGCTATAGTCGACAGCTCGAACCTATTTGTGAGGTAGCGGGCAATGTGACCTCACATAGTAAATCGCACACACTATCTAAGTTTCATAGTTCATCAACTTATTTCTTCGATTTTATGCAAACAATCTGAATAAAAACGCAAATCTTGCCGGCATTGCCAACATGAAAACCTGCTAATTTCCCAGTAAGTGTGGGAGGATATTATAAATGTTTCAATACTTGTATGTAATCAATTATGAATTAGGGAGGTAGGTAGGTACCTACCTACTTTAAATAGGTAGGTAATAATAATTTTGGTGATCTTTGCATGGGCACAAATAAATAAAAAGGAATGTTTGTTTTTAGTGTCATCTAAGAGCTTTTTATTTATTACAAAATACGAATTTTGAATAGTTTTTTCTATCTGTTTGTTTGAGCTAATCTCTGAAATGGCTGGACCCATTTTGATAAAACTTTCACTGATGCTGATGTTACGCATGTAGCTGATGAATACAGCGAGAATAAGGGTTCCGCGCGAAAAAAACAGATGAAATGTATATTCTGCATGGGCGAAGCTGCGGCCGCAGAGCACAGCTAATGCCGCGTACAGTAGGTACCTACAGACCTACGAACCGAACTTGAAATGTATCATGCATTGAAAGGCAATTCGTAGGTGTACCTACGTACGTGTTACGAGCACGAACTGAGCCTTATACGAGCCCGCTACCTACGAGCATTTTAAGGTGAGCTCGGCGCGATCCGCGATTTGTCGGTTTTTCGGACGAACACAAAGAGGAGGGGCTCGCAGTGTGCTCGGAGCGGCCAGTGTGGAATGTGTGTTGCACGCGAGCACGAACCGTACGGTACTGCCACAGCTACCGACGAAATACGTTAAATACACTACATAATGTTGAAGTGATGATGATGACTTAAGATATTATTATTACTTTTTTTGTTGTATTATCTAGGATAATGGTGAAACAATTTTTCAAATCGGTTTAGTAGTTTCGCAGCTTATTAAATTCAAACAAACAAACGAATTTCCTCATTATAAGTAGGTAGTTATTGTGCCATAACTGTAGTAGGTAGTTAGACATTAGTACCTGTCGCAGACTTTTTTTTAGATATTGATGTCCTCTATGAAACTGTAGTCATACTTTGCTCTATTGTCAATTATTTCCTCAGCTTACGCGTTATAAGTATTTTTCGTTGTTACTATTGTATATTTTAACATGGAAAAGTTATTCTAACTATAACTATAATATTACTTTGCTCTATTGCTAATAGTTTCCGCAGCGTACGCGATATAAGGATTTTTTTCACACCTTGGGGTTGGGTTAGGTACCTACATTATAGAAGTTTTCATACAGATCCCTAACTTTTTTGAACATATTCCTTAGCCTCTGTTCATGGATTATGTAGGATTCCAATGGTGAAAGAATTTTTTAAATCGGTCCAGTAGTTTCGGAGCCTATTCCCGTCAAACAAACAAACAAATCTTTCATCTTCATTAGTTTATTAAATAAAACTACGCAAATTACGAATCCTGGACAAATGTCTGGGATGCGTGGAACGGGCATCTATCCTAGAAATTTGATCAAATATTGGACAAAGATATTGGATTAGTGGATTAAGACAAAACAGGAAAAAAACTACCATTCATGGTATATTGTATCTGTGTTTCTAATGGCAACTCTGCTCGCGTCTACGAATTGTTTCCGAAGAGGTCGTCGTCGATGACTTTGCGAATATCCACAAAATTACAAAGAAAAAGTGTACTCATTGAAGCAAGAATTCATAGTTTATCTTATACTTTATAGTAGTGTAAGCATATAAATAAACCTGTCATGGCCGGAGCGATGTTATTCGAGAGATCACGCGTCTCGTCGACTACAAGAGACGAAGACGTTCGCATGACTGACAAAATGGTTAGCACTGGCGGATTGCCCGATGATGATGAAGAAAATATACGAGCAAAAGAACAAGGGATCCTGAACCTCGGCGAGAAATACAAAAAAGAAGGTAAGGCCAAGGAGTTGGCAGAGCTCATCAACTCGACTCGACCATTCCTTGGTCTGATAAGCAAAGCGAAGGCAGCCAAGTTGGTGCGTTCCCTGGTCGATTTCTTCCTGGATTTGGAAGCAGGTATCGGCATCGAGGTCCAACTATGCAAAGAGTGCATAGAATGGGCGAAGGAAGAGCGGCGCACGTTTCTGCGGCAGTCGCTGGAGGCGAGACTGATAGCGCTGTACTTCGACACCGGAATGTACACGGATGCTCTGGAGCTGGCCACGGCGCTTCTCAAGGAACTCAAAAAGTTAGATGACAAGAATTTACTAGTGGAAGTTCTACTTTTCGAAAGTAAAACATTCCATGCACTCAGCAATCTGCCGAAGGCTCGCGCCTCGCTGACTTCAGCTCGAACCACCGCTAATGCCATCTACTGCCCACCCAAGATGCAAGCTGCTTTAGATCTGCAGTCGGGTATTCTGCATGCTGCTGATGAACGTGACTTCAAAACAGCCTACTCATACTTCTACGAAGCTTTTGAAGGTTATGATGGTGCTGACAGTCCTAAAGCACTCACTGGTCTCAAGTACATGTTGCTGTCCAAGATTATGCTCAACCAGGCAGAGGAGGTGGCTACCGTTTGTGGTAGCAAAACTGCCCTCAAGTATGCTGGAAAAGAACTGGAAGCTATGAGAGCTGTAGCTACGGCATCCCACAAAAGGTCACTTGCTGATTTCCAAGCTGCACTGAAAACATACAAGAGGGAATTGGAAGAGGATGCAGTGGTAAGAGCTCACCTTGGCGCTCTGTATGACACTATGTTGGAGCAAAACTTGTGCAGGATTGTAGAACCATACATGAGGGTCCAAGTTGAGCATGTAGCCCGCTCCATTCGTCTGCCAGTAATCCAAGTAGAGAAGAAACTATCGCAGATGATTTTGGATAAGAAGCTGAATGGTATCCTTGACCAGGGAGAAGGTGTTCTTATTGTGTTTGATGAATCCCCCCTCGAGAAAACTTATGAGACTGTCTTGGAGACCATCCATCATATGAGCAAGGTTGTTGACACCCTCTACCAGAAAGCTAAGAAACTCTCATAGTTCTGTTGTAATAAATTGTTGTAGCAATAATGAAATAATTGTATATCGAAGTACCCTAAAAATTTCAGTTCAAACACTAAATAAATCTATTTTTTGAATAATTTCAAAATTCCATTACTTGTACCACAATGTTATAAGCTGAATAGTGTCTTATTAAATATTTTGTAATAATAAAAGGGTATTTATGTAATGTTAGTGTAGGGCTAGCTTTTCTCTGTTGGTCTGTTTTACTACATTTCAGATTATGCAGCATTTTCAAATATTGTAACTTACTAATTCCTACTTAATTCATTTTACATTTCCTTTTTTTTTAACATAAGCTAGTGAAAAATTATAATATTCTGTTTTATTAAGAAAATAAAAGGTGTTCTCCAAATATATTTGTTTTTCTCAGCAACTCTTCCCACCCACACTTTTATTTAGCAAGTCATGTTATTTTAACTGTTGGCAAACGCAATGCTGATTCACATGCATCTACACCAGTAGTATAGTAACTGCAGTGTCATAACCTGCCTGTACCTATAGGTTTGTATTGCACCTTTGCATATGGGTCGCGGTCGTACCGTACAGTATATTACACAACACAAGAAGCATCAAAACATCTCTAACTTCGGCCTGAAGTAGAGACACACTTAACCAAGAGAATATAAAATACATGTTGTAAGGTCATGTGACGCTGCATGGTTAATTTTACACATCTGCGCTTTGGTACAAGCCCGCTCTAAGTAAGGTTCTTCTAAATGTTCTGCGGTTTGATGTGTCTCGCTTTTCTCAACTCCAGGATTAAGTCTTCATCGTAGGTAGACTGGTCGAGGTATTAAGCGAGTACATGTTAGGTTTTGATCAATAAAAAGGTAGGTACCATACAAGTTAACTTTTAAACTACTTGTATGGGCAGTTGGCCTTATTTTCCTAATAGACTACAAAGTTGTTTACATTGAATGGTAGTTTGATGTTTGCCTCCTATAAAGGCATTCAATTAACGATTGACCTTTCTAGCAGCGCGTTGTGAAACTTCTGATTCTTTAATGAACTCTTTCTTTGCTTATGAAATATTCAGGGTAGGTAGGTAGTTACCTTCCGGACGAGCTACTACAGTAGTTCAAGAAGTTCATTAACATTTCATCTTCACCATGAGGAAATAAAATTTCCGACCCTGTGGGTCGCACCGCCGCCGCGCCGATGCTGGGCAGTGAATGCGTTAAACTATTGAAGTAGCTCGTCCGGAAGGTACCTACCTACTACCACCAACTGTGTATATTTCTGATGCCAAGCAGCATTGTAGGATAAATTGAAGCGAAGAGAAAAAAAACATCTTATTTGATGTTAACATAGATAAAATAATAAATCGGTAGATACTAACTTAACTGTAAATAAAAGCAGTTTAAAGTACCTATAATATTTAACTTGCTTATTTTGTAAGCAAAGAATTAAGTTATTGATTCTGGTTCAAATACGTACCTACCTAACCTACCATAAGAATGTAGTTATCCTAAGAGTGTGGCATGTTTCAATCAAAAGGTTTACCTTCTGAACAATGTGCGACAATCCACACAACATTAGCTCCAAAGCACAGATGAAATATGGTTATTTCGTAACCCAAAGTTACGAAGTAACATTACTTAATCTGTGCCTAAAGTAGGTAGGTAAGCATAGTTTTTGTTATGGGCACGAGATAACTGTACTAAATGAAAAACACCCAGATCCGAAACAAAACTATTTGCAGATCGTATTACAAATATTTATCCAACGACGGGAATCGAACCCGCAGCCTACTTTTCTGACTTTCGCCAGCTGCGCGTGCGCCACAAAGATTATCGAGCTTCATACTACGCTACTAATTATAGCCTATTAAACCTGTTCATCTAAAGAAGTTTAATTAGGGTGTCTAAGTAAAAGACTAAAATTATAAGATGATAGACTTTTTTATTTAATAAATAATACATTTATTTATATACCCTTAATACATACTAATAGATACTTGGACCCAGTTCACCTCTCTAAAATATTAATCTAAAATGTATACCAAATCTTTCTTTTTCGCATTCTGAAGTACCTATACCTAATTTATACCTATTTACAAAGTATCAAAACTGTTAGCGGTAAGCAGGTAGATAAACTAGAGTTAGCCAGACACCATACACTTGTTTGGCTTTCACTTAGCTATAAAAAAACCTGGCCAATTGCGAGTTGACTCGCAAACCAAGGGTTCCGCAGGTACATTTCAACTGTGAACTCATTACGTTACCTTTAGATGGTTCAAATAAATAATTAAATTACGGTTCATAAATTACAGCCCGTTGAGACGGACGGACAGACAGACATAATAGCGGATGAAATCAAGAACCCTTAAAAGGTAAATAGTAGGAATTTATTTCATTAGTTGCATTAAACGTACTTTTGCTTGATGATTTCACCGAGCCATAGCATAGCACGAAGTTACCACCCACGTACAATTTCACGTGTCAACGCCCGCTAACTGCGCAAAAGATTTCCGATTCGTGTGGAAGATATTCCAGAACATTGCCTTGCCTTCAATGACATACAGTACCATATTCAGTTACTACGGTCACTTTTATAGAGTTCCGGGGATTTTTACCTCAGCTAGTTTCTGCACGCGAGTTAGCACCTCTTTACGAGTTCCGAAATCTGATTAATTGAAAAGTAACCTTTAACACTTTTTCCCTGGATACCGTTTAATTCGCATTTTATGCTTATTTTATAAAAATCCATACTACTTTATGTACCAATAATATTTATGCGTTATCATGACTAAACGGCTGAAAAATAATTGTGAAATTTGGCAAGGAGATAGGTTAAACCTGGGCAAGGCCATAGCCAACTTTTAATCCATGAAAAACGTTGCTGCAAAACGTTGCCGGCTCATGTAGAGTAGTACTTAGGTAAGTAAGGCATGATGTCCATGTATGTAGGTAGGTACTATCGTTGAAATGTACATACAGAAGTTTACCTACCTACTAAGTAGGTAAATTTTTGTGTAAAATGAACACAATAATCCTATCGCATCGTGCTTGCTAGATGGCGTAGGTACATACGACGATGGTCAACTCGAATCTATCGGATTCCGCTGCTTTCGGCTGCACAAATTGCGGGTGTTCGACGCGTTCGCTACAGATACCATGGTTTATTTAATAGCTGGTAGGCAAGTATAATATATACATAATATACAATAAAGTAAGATATATAATATATACAATAAAGTTTATTTTAAGTACCTATATTCAATTAGCATTATTCATTCTATTAAGCTCCTCAGTATACAGCAGGCAATAAGCATTACAGGGTCCATCTTATACAACATTACTGTACTAGGCGATATCTTCTGTGGTTATAGATGGTTGGTTTTATTTTTACCGCTGTCACTGCAAAGCTTTTGCAGTGCGCCCCTCCGGGTTGCATCGCTGCTCGAGATGGCCACCAAAGTCAGCATGTGAGCAGGCATTTAATATGTTAATAATCCCCTCCCGGCTGTTTTCATCAATTCCGTAGGCAGACAATAATTTTTAGTGGTTCTACTTTGATTTGTTTGATTCTCCTTAATATCTTGAATGGTCTTTTTTATTGGTTTTGGTCAGGCGTTTGGCCAACATGTCATCTCAGTAAGTGAAGTTGTGGCCTAAGATGCAGATAGCCACGCTTTCCCAGTTTCTCTTCTCTTAAGGAAATATGGCACTTTATTATTTAATTCTAGTGTATGTTCAGTTAGCATTGTTCATCCTATTAAACTCCTCAGTATCCTCCGGCACGTGCCAGCGCGGGTTCCAGAAGTTAGGTGGCGTCTTGGGCCGCTCGGGGTTGTGCCGCCCGCGGTGCTTGGAACACTCCTCGATCTGCTTGGCTAGCATTACTGGGTCGTCTTTGTAAAGGACGCCGTAGAACTAGAACAAAATACATTCAAGATTAATAAATCTAAGACCTGTCTGAAAATTAGCGCGCGCTGGTGCAAACTTCGGCTTGAAGCGATATAATGCTGAGACAGGGTCTCGGCCCTATGTAACTGTCCGATTGTTCCTGTTTTTATTAACCGACAGCGAAAAAGGACGAGGCTCTCATGTTTGGCTGTATGTGTATGTTTTTTTATGTATGTATTTTGATTTCTCTGTCTCAATTATCGAATGAAATTCTTTCGCTATTGTACAGAGAACTAGTTGCTGCCCGCGGCTCCGCACGCGCTTTGCAAGTAGCCTATGTCTGTTCCCTGTACCACCCTACCAAATTTCGTAGGTAATCGTTTAGCCGTAAAAAATATGACAGACAGACCGACAGAGTTACATTCGAATTTATAATATTAGTATGGATGATTCTGAGGTGGGCCCATAAAATTGTTATTCCCGAGAAGTTACTACTTGTCCCGCAAAACTTAAAAACACGTAAAATTAAGGGATTCGAAGTTGGTTTTTAGTTTTTCAAATCAATTAAATTAGTATTTTCATATCCCACTAATATTATAAATGTGAAAGTTTGGATGGATGTTTCATCAATCACGCCAGAACAGCTGAACGGATCTGAATGAAATTTGACACAGAGATAGATTACATTCTGGAATAGCAAATAGGCCTTTTATCCCGGAATTCCCATGGGGACGGGAACTACGCGGGTGCAACCGCGAGGCGCTGCTAGTACCTAATATATTTCTTATTCCTCTATTATATTAGGCATGCTTACTTTTTTGCACTGTTCACAGCTCCACCCTTGCAAGTTGCGCTTCTCTTGTTTGTTACGCACCGTGGGCTCTTTGTAGATCGGCTCAACTAGTTCAGGCAGCTGTCTGTGAACAAAAATTTTTATGTTTATAAAGTCTCTGATAGGCTTTCAATATAATGCCATGCCATGATACAGACCAAGCGAGCGAGAGCGAGCGAACGCTAACGACCGAACGCAAAAGTACCAGTGTGGACGTCATTGCGAAAGCAAGCGAGTTCATACAAGGGCCGTCGTTCGTCTTTGACCGTGCTCCGGCGGCTGTCGCTACATCAAAGCAATATGGAACGAAAGTACCGATTGTCAAATCCCAATCGTTTGCATTCGCTCGCTCTCGCTCGCTTGGTCTGTACTCGGCATAAGGCCTCGTTTACGGACACACGGGTCGTCGCGTGTTGCGTTGGGCGGCGCGGCCCGCACTGAATTTAAACATATAATCGTTGTAGAATGCGAGAGAAAGAGGAGAGACGCCACTCCACACGCGACGCGAGACGCCACGCCGCGCGCCACAAATGAGGCCTTATGAAGACAAAGATTTTACGCGCGCTTTTTCGAAAATCCTATACTAAGGCACCTTATTCAGACTTAAGGTGCCTTAGTTAAGGTAAATGTGTTATTTTTTTATAATTATTTAAGGGGATGTAAATTTTCAATGTAAATAATATAACAGCAATTATTATTGAAGGTGATGAAAAGAATACAAAGTCATAGGCCCGTATTATGGAAGCTTACTCAGGCATCCATCTATGCTTGAGTTACGATTTTGTATGGCATAAATGTCACTCAAGCATAGATCTATAACTGAGGAAGCTTTCATAATATGGGCCTTTCATAACAAGGTCCAAGGCTTCTCGACTCACGTAAACGCATAACAGAGGCTGGCAGGAGATAGTTTTAGCATACCTTTTAACTTTGTCGACCGCCATTTTGTTTTCCGGCTGCAGTAATGACAGGCTGGACTGTAGACATGGTTCTTTTGGAGGTGTGTTCATGATGTTGATGTTTTCTTCTAGAGGCCGCTTTGGACTGAAAAATCATTATAATTAGACAAAACTTAACGCCGCAAATACGCACGAGTCTTTTTGAAATTTGTCTTTGTAAAGTAGGTATCGATATTGTAACACGATATTCCAGGTACCCTACAAATAAATTAAGAATAGATTTTGGCTTAAACATATCTAGACATAGGCTCATTAGGGGAGGCCTATGTCCAGCAGTGGACTAATATAGGCTGATGATGATGGTATATAGACAAATTCTAGTCTTATTTGTTGAGTAGTATTGACGTAGATAAGTATATGAAATATCCAAACTTAAACCTTAATATTATTGGTGTGGGTTGAGGAAATTGAACAACAGAACTCAGCTTTGATATGATTTACAGGTTGCCGTCGACGAGGACATTCTTTTCTGATTATTTCGAAGATAATAGTTGTTCAATTCTGCCCCACGAAGGATAACCACAGTAAGTCCTCCGAGCACATTTTCGAGAAAACGACGGTTAAAGTTTTTTTACGGTTTTTGCTACCATGGTCCAAATATTAGGCATATTTTTATTTTTTCGGTTTTTATTACGCAAAGTAGTTTGCTTTATAAGTGGAATGACTTAAGTTAGTCAATAAATAAATTATTGATATAGAAAACCTCGAAAAACTATTTATCTTTAGGAATGTAATAAATAATTTTTTTCCATTCCTAAGCATAAATATAGTAAGAAGGTGACTTACTGTAAGAATATTTAGGCAGAAGAACATTCTGTAACAATGATTACCAAGTCCATATAATTTGTTTATAGCTGAGCAAAATCTACTTGATATTCACTGTAACTTGCTGCAGTTATGGCATGGAACTACTAATTAAAGAAAAGTTAGGTTTTTAATTATTATTTACAGAAATTAAATAAAAGTAAATTATCACTATGAATAAATTTACTTACTATGAATAAATTAGGAATTCCATACCACCAAACAAGACTTACTGTAGTTTTGTTTACTCAAACAGGAGGTTATAAGCCACATTTGCAAACTCTGAATATACAGAAATATAGATCTTTTTGTGCTGATTTCGAATATATATATAACTCAATACCGCAAAAAATCGTACTTACTGTGGTTATCTTTTGTGCGGCAGAATTATACTGCAACTATCCCGGTAAATATGCGATATGGACGCTTCTTAGTATATTATACGTTAAGAATGTATGTTGGATAATCATTTAAAAAAAAACATACACAAAATGGTATGAAACTGCAATACGTTAAAAGTAGAGCTTATATGAAAAGGGATAATGAAAGATTGCAATGGAATACAATTGGTCGACTACGGCTAGTAAAAGCTTCTTATAATAACAGTTATTCTGCAGCTTGTATGAACTTACTTTTATAACAAGCTTCCATCTCAAGCAACTGAGCTCCGTACTCGTAAATAAACGAAATCTTATCAAGAAAGCTGATGTTAATGTTTGGCCAGATGTCGCCCAGGTCCGCACCGATAGAAAATAAATTGTATGCTTTACTTTTATAACAAGCTTTCATCTGGAGCAACTGAGCTCCGTATTCGTAAATTTAAACGTTTACTTAAAACGAAATCTTATCAAGAAAGCTGATGTTAATGTTTGGCCAGATGTCATCCAAGTCCGCACCGATAATAGTATTTAAGAAAATCAATGATATACTTAGCTTTATATAAATATTGACATGTATCTAAATCACAACGTGTATTAGTGTTTAAGTACATGAATAAGTGATATTTAAACTTACTAGTGGTTTATTTTTCACTTCTTCTACTAGTGGACTAAAAATTTAAGTGAATAAAATCATTAACATCTTATTTTATGATAATAACTATTTTTAAAGTTGTTCATAGTATAAAATTTGAGTTGTCTGAGTGTTTATTTCGTAAGCCTAAAGAAATAAAGTTAACTTTCCAAAGTCTAAGTTAACTTAGACTTTGGAATCCAGTAATTAAAATGATGTCCCGTTACCTTTTATGTTCAGCCACCAATTTATTGACATGGTCTAAAAGAGAGATACTGGAGTTGGTATCACAGTGTGTTGTATCTTCATCATATTGCATTTTATCACTTTCTGACTTTATGTGTTTGTTGTTCTCTAAGTTTATTTGCTTTTCTTTCTTGATGCCATTGAACCTGCAAAAAATAAAAAATCTTGTTAATTATTGGCTCCAGCTCGGTAAAAATTTAAATGAAATGAAAATAAATGAACATAATTTATATCTAAACCTAAACATAACATTAAGGTAAGTCTAAAAAGATGAAACAATTACAAATAATAAGTACATGCTTGTTATAACGTCATAATAATAACGCAGCTGGACAATTCACACAACATCATCTAGTCCCAAGGTAAGCAGAGCTTGGATAGGTACGTCAATCAGAAGCTTATTTAAACAGAATAATATGGAGAAAATTTATCCTAGAAAGCTAGAAATAGATTAAGGTTTTCACGGCTAAAAAACAGAGTATCAATAATTATAAAAACTATGATCATACTAAGACGAATCAACATAAATCTAACGGAAGGTAATAAGTATGGAAGTTAAATACATATAACTAAAATATTTTTTTCCATTTGAACTTTTCTTTATCTCTAAACTTTAAGTTAGTTCATGTGTTACTATAACAGCAATCGGGTGTCAAAAGGTCACGGGATGAGTCATCCCGTGACCACGGCAGTGTGTAAACCTGTCGAAACGTCGGGAAAATAAGGTAATTAAACGCGATAAATACCCGTTAAATAGTATTTATAAATATGTGTTCAGATCGCGTAAGTTTAAAAATATTAGTTCATGTGTTCTTTAAGATAGCACATGTAGTGATAATTATAATGTGCATAACATTATAATTATTACTACATGCCTAGCTAAATATGTGGTGGAGAAATGGTAATAAGCAGTGTAGGACGCCCTCAGGCCATGTGGGATGACGGTCTGTGAAAGACTGCTGTGGGCCTACTCGAAAAACGAAACACGAAGTTTCTGATTCGTTTTCGTGCAAATGCACGAATCAGTCATGTCATGAGCTAATAGTAAAAAGTTCAAACCTGTTAACAAGTGGATTTAGAATGTTTATAGAATCCTCCATTGCTGTGATTTCCTTCTGAATATTACTCTGGGTTCTGTTTTCATCATGTTTAGAACTATTTTCACACCTATCCGTTTTCGATTTTAAACTCAGTGGCCTTTTGAATTTGCTTTGACTGTCCTTAGCTGTTGTTTTTAATCTGAAAAGATAGTTAACGAGCAATTGATTATATCGATAAATTGCGCTGGACAAACTTCACTGCATCATCTAGCCCCAAGATAAGCAGAGTTTGTGGTACTAGATGACGGATATAATTATGTACATACATTTATAATACATTACATACTAAGATAGATATTTTTTTATAAAACATTAAAAAACCAATAACACCCAGAACAAACTCGCAGATCGTACAAACATATGTCCAAAGACGGCAATCGAACCTGCGTCGCAGACGGAACTTTGGCCGTTGCGCCACATTGGTCGTCTAATTCCTTTTGTAGGGTTCTGTACCTATAGGGCGAAAACGGGACCCTATATTACCCTCCGCTGTCTGTCCGATTGTGGTATAATATCTCATGAACCGTAAAAGGTAGAGAATTGCATGTACTGTTATAAAAACAAATTAAAATTGAAAAAGGTCTCGTGCACCTACAGTCGAAAAATTTATGTTTAAAAAAAAAACAAATAAGATGAGCTCTACATCGCTCTAACCAGAACGCACAGCATTGAATGAGATTGTTGACTTGTTTCTCTTCAAGAAATCAGTTTTTTAGGGTTCCTTTTCCGAAATAGCTTTGAACGAATGATACGAAACCCTCTGTGTGCGAGTCGACTCCCACTTGGCCGGTTTAATTTTTAAGTTGGTTGAAATTAAAAACCTACCAGAGGAAATGCAGCAGGTTCCTTTTGTGTATTTTTTTACATCACCAATGCGCCTGCCAATCGTTATGGCAGACAAGGAGGGGGGGCCCTCCTTGTCTGGGTGAGCCATGTTTAGCTTTGGATGTACATAATTGTTGGTGGGTTGAAAGAGGGTTCTAAATCCATTCTACTAATGGCGAAAGTTTGTGCTTTGTGCATATGTTTGGTTGAAGACAAAAATAAAACTACTGAACGGATCTAGCTGAAATTTTGCTTAGTTTTGATTCCAAAAAACGCGAGCGGAGCCGCTAGCAAAACCTAGTAGTGTATATAAAAAAATATAAATAAATCTTACTGTGTAGAACTGGTCGGCCCACTAGTCGGTGATGGCAGAATGGTATCTTCGTTTTCAACCGACTCTTTCTTGATGAGGGGCTAAAATCAGAATTAAGAGAAGTAACATTGGGTTTATATTTCTTATCTCTTATTGGATAATTATTATTAATAATAATAATAATAATCTTTATTGAAAACAAACATAAGACACACATACATATTATTATTATACATATTATTATAAGACCTACTTTAAAAAAGAGTCAACTAGCCTTTTTTTGAGAGGGAAAGAGTTACTAGATTATATGTTATTTAGTTACCATAACTTTTTCTCCAGCACTTCTTCCTCCAGAGGAGTCGGGCGAGCATGTCAGGTCTAGAACCAAAGTCTGTTTCAACTTGACTACATTAATCCGGGATTGTCTCAATTTGCCTGTTTTACTGCGAGAGGGTGTCAGGTATTGAAGTTTTAGGGTCTTTGGTTCTGGTGAAGGCCTGTAATGTAGATAAGTACGTAAATAATGCTGGACAATCCGCACACCATCATCTAGCCCCAAGCTAAGCAGAGTTTGTGTTATAGGTACCTATTACTACTAGATGACTGTTATACTTATTTACAATACATAAGTATATTATTTTAATATAAGAAATACAGTTTTTTTAAATTACATAAGTAATACCTATACTATACTCCCCGGTTTAGAATCCAAGATACATATTTTATGTCAACCAAGGTATCTATGAATGATTACTTAACAAAAACTGATAACAATAACAGAAAACAACAAGGTAACAGCAAGATTATCTTATCACTAAAAACTAAGACAAACTTAAACAACGCTTAAGTGAAAAATGTTTAAATTTGAATTCAGAAACAAACGCCCAAAGCTTCTTCACGGTGGGATACGCGGACGACCATGCGATACGCATATCGGGACACTTTGCCAGGCGTGGCGTGTAACATTATGAGCATAACTGACCAAAATATCAGGGTCCTCTCGGACAGCGCGGCAGTACTACAGGCTCTCAACATGAGAGAACACAATACGGGACTGACCATACAGTGCCACCACTTGCTAAAACAAGTCTACAATGGATAAAAGGACACAGCGGATCCAGAGGTAATGACGAAGCTGATGCACTGGTGAGGAGAAGCTCAGAATCGAAACCGATAGGGCCTGAACCAATACCTTTCAGTCAAGTTCGCTCATGGTTATGGCAAAGAACAGTCAAACAACATCAAGACTCGGCAAGTATTCCGATTGTAAGACGTCAAAGAGGCCTTCCCAGTTTTAAACCCGAGATTCTCCCAAAAACTTCTCAATCTGAAACGTGACAAATTCCGACAAATTATCGTTATTGTCACTGGACAAGGACACTGCATGCTAAACAAACACCTTGGGACACCGAGGACGCCTGGGGAGGCATGGGTCAACGAGCTGCTGGCCTTCCTATAGGATATCGGGTGGTTAGACTAGCAGCCCCACCTGTGGCCTAGTTGCGGAAACCAGTCCAGAAACAAGTAAATTATGGTTAATTGGACAAGTTTCATGAGACCTGTTTTAGTATTTTATTGATACCTTAATGTAATGTAAGACAGAGAAAAGAGATTAGAAGGAGAAGGCTATTGCTCTGTGTTTGGTCCTTTAACACAATTAATAACCTAACTTCATTCACAAAATCTTACCAGTCATTAGGACATTTCTTTTTGTCCCTCATATCTGATGATTTGGGTGCAAAGTTCTTAGTTTTCTTTGTTTGAATGATGGGGCTAGTGCGCCCGGGCGTTCCTTCAATCTCGCATAGTGACTCTTCATTAAAAGACACATCTTCTGTTATAGACACATTTTCTTTATTAGGATTGGCTTCTGCTTTTTCAATTTTGGGTGTAATGAAAGTTGGTTTTTCTGAACTGCTTGTGTCTTCAAAGAGTATTTGGAAGATTTCAGTGAGAACATTCCAGTCTTTTGTGTCATTTAATTTTGTTAGTGATGATGCTGTGAATAATGATAATAACTCAAATTACAAAGCATGCAATCCAAACAATAGTAGCTAAATCCATTATCCACATTTTTTTTTTCAATTCTTACCAACTGCTTGAATGATTTTTTCTTTACTGGCATTCATTTTCTTCAGATATTCTGATCCTGGACAGGTTTTGCTGAAATTTTTACAAGATTAGAATTTTTTTACATAACTCTTATAGCTGCAAACAAAAAATACTTTTAGTGTCCTGATTGCGGGCCCCACCCACTCCTATAATATATTATATGGCCAGAAATGGCCTAAGGGTGAGTCAACGGTATTTGTACTACCTGACTAATTTTGGCCAAATGCAGTAGAAGTCAAATAAAAAAATTGCAGGATAATCCACACAGCATCATTTAGCCTCAAGCTAAGCAGAGCTTGTGTTATTGGTACAAGATGGTTGATTTTTAAATTATAATACATAACATACATAGATGTTTTATTATATACATAGAAAATATCCAGAACAAAAAGAACAAATAGTTGCAGATCGTAAAAACATTTGTTCTAAGGCAGGAATCAAGCCCACTACCTCCTGCGTTGCAAGCGGACCCTTTCCCGCGGCACCCAAATTGGTTGTCAGTAAGTACTTACACAATGCCATGAAAGGAATAGGGAATTGAATTGGTTGAATATTTAATAGTTTTTTCAAGAAGAATATTTTTCTTACCTTTCACATTTACTCTTTACTGATAAATATAGTGTCCTGTTATTTTCATTTTCACTATGCAGCTTTTCATAATCAGATAAAAGTTCTGAAAAACCAAATATAAACTCTGAAAAGTTAAACATTTTTGATCCACTCACTGAGCACCTAAAATCTCTTCAGGGAATTCAACATATTTATTCATACAATTACGTATAGGTATAACGAGATACAAAGGTATCCCTAACCTTTTTATCTTCACAACCTGCAAAGAATAATGTAGTAGGAATAGCACAAGATAGATTTACCTCTAAAATTGAATACACATTGTTGTAGTGTGGATTCGAGGGCTAAAACCTTTGTATTATTGGAAAACGTTGGAGAAATGGGGCTTAGGTTGGACAACACCATTTTTGTTGGGTGCGTTTGATGGATGCGTGGATTCTTGAAAAAACTAAAATCACAGCGTTTGTTTTGCTCACAGAAAAATAAAACTAAAATAAAACTTGTTTGAAACAGTGTGACCAGATTAAATTTTACGAAAATACCGAGGCACCTCAAAAAAATACTGAAATATACCGACTTAGGTACATTAGGACAGATATATACCAATAAAAATACTGATTATCTAGGTACTTTATTGAAGTTTGTACAGATACAACAGCAAAGTATAAAGTTTGTAAATAGATATTTTCACGAAAGGAAGGTACGACTACTTCTTTAAAATATTATTTAAACTGTGCATGCTACTGAATACGAAGAATTGATAAAATAAGAAACCTTTATTACACGAGGCCTGCCCTTAACACTTCATCTCAATCTATCTACCTACCAACACCTTCGGGTGTTCCGTAACCGAAGTCGGAAGCGGAGTCGTAACTCCGGTTCCGATTCCGACTCCGACAAACAAAATTCTAAAACTCCGACTCCGACTTCGGTTCCGTTAAGCCACCTCCGTAACATCCCTAGTATAAACTAAATCCGGGAAAGTCCCTAATGTTCACGTTCCAGGGAATTCCGCAAACATTGTCGCAAAGACGATCACTCACTACGGTGCTGCCATAACTTCAACCAAAATATACCCAAAAATACTGACTGCCAGCAATATACCTGAAAATATACTGATGTTCGGAAAAATCGATGAAATATACTGAAAAAGTATTAAAATACTGAATCTGGTCACCCTGGTTTGAAATTTGATCAAATAAGTTTGATGAACTTTGAACTTCAAAATCTGTTTTCACTCAACTTCTTATTTCATGGCTCGCTGTGTGTGTCGTGTACGCAAAGCACCCCTTCCGTACACGACCTACACCCGAGCGCCCTGTAAGCTGCGAACATACTATCGGACGGACGGGTCCGTAAGCCACGGCTTAAGCCGCGACCGCGACTGATAAGTATGCACGGCCGCCGCCGCCGCCGCCGCCGCCGCCGTCCCGGACGCGTCCGATCCATGAGATTCAAGATTCAAGATATTTTATTGCGGAACATGCTGTACAAAGATCTTATAATAACTTACAGTATCAAGCATGCACCCTGCTAGGGCACTGCAATATTATGCTAGGTGGTTCCATCTATTCTTATACCTTACCTAAGCATAACTAGGAATATAAAATTAGAACATAAAACTTAAAAAACAAATCATTTGGTACCTAGGTACATAGATAACATAATTATGTTTTACATTTGTAAATTTATAACATTTAATCTAAGTTAAGGATAAAAACTAGGACTCTAATTCAAAAAACTCTTGCAGGGAATAAAAACTATGTTGTATTAGATATTGTTTTAATTGAGATTTGAATTTATTAATATTGGTTTCGTTTTGAATAAAATTAGGTAATTTGTTAAATATTTTTATTGACATAGCGTGGGGGCCGGAGTGGAACATTTGTAGTTTTGAAAAAGGTATGTCAAGCCTATTGCGTGGCCTTAAATTTTCAGGTCTAGTATATATTTTGAAAAGGGATAAGTTTTTTTTTACAAACAAACTGGTTTCTAAGATATAAATTCCAGAGAGGGTTAATATATTGTAATTAGTAAAGAATGGTCTGCAGCTAACAACTTCATCGAGGTTATAGATTATTCGTATACATCTCTTCTGTAAAATAAATAATTTATTGACGTCTGTACTGTTGCCCCAAAGAGTTATTCCATATTGTAGCCAGGAGTGGGCATAGGCGTAATAGGCAGTGGTTGCTGTGTTTATATCTGTGGTTTTCTTAAGTTCGTTCAAAGCATATGTGAATTGGGATAGTTTAGCTGTTATTTTTTTAATATGGTCTTTCCAGTTTAAATTACAGTCAATGTTTAATGAGTCCGTGTGCATGTGCACGGCCGCCGTCTTCGGACGTTTTCTCTTATTCATTCCTTGGTTGACGACGAGGAAACTAGTCTATGTGGAGCTTAGAGTATAGATGTGGAGTAGTTACACTGCTAATTTGTTGTCCACCAAGAAAATGGATAAAAAGACGCTTTTGGGTTCATGAAATTAATATGGAACGACACCAGGTTGGCAAATTCCACACATTTATCAAGGGACGAGGAACGTTATAAAATGTACCCTTTTACGTATTAATTAATAATTAAAACTTATTTTCTGTTTAAAAACCGCTAAAATATTTGAATTTCGCGCGTATCTGTTCTGTCGTAACTCCAACTACCTCGGAGAGAGAAGTTCGGTTTGGGGCACACGAGGAAGTTGCGTTGATCGAAACAGGGAGTTCGAAGGCCTAGAATTTGTAACTACATCACAGCGCGTCTACGCAGGCGGGCGGGGGCGACGTCGGCGACGACATGTTATGAGGAACAGCGTCCACGTTAGGTGTTTTCAATCTGATTATTATCTATTACAAGCACCTTTTTCGTATATCGGCTTGCCAAATATTTCTTTAATAAAGCGCATATCGAAACTACTTCTACATCCAAACCAAGCACAACTACAAGAAAACCGATCATCAAAGTTTCGTTCCGGCCCTTGTTGAGGGCACGGAGGGAGGCCTCGAGGCTTGGCCTCTGTACCCCGGCTCTTGACGGCTACTTGAGTGAGTGTAGATTTTGACATGAGCTCCCAAGCATTGTTTGAAAATTAGTATTCACTCAAAACTAGACATAAGCATCACTCAAGCAGAGCTCGATGACTGAGCATGCTTTCATAATACGGGCCTTAGAGTTTGTAGTAGGTACCGTAAGGAGGACGTTATAAATTCGGTGGGTGGGTGGCCGTGCTTCAAGAATAGTAGCCCCGACTACGACTGCACGCGCCCCATTTTACTCCTAGCATGGTATTTGATGGTGGTTATAATAAGGCAACAACTCTAATTTGATATATTACCTACATGAGAAAACATGTATCATACCATACCTAAAGCAGCTTTAGTGTTCACACTCGCAAATAAGCAAGATTTAGTATATTAATAAGAGCGAGATAGATGAAAACAAATACCGAGAGTTCTTTAATTTTAATCCTTTACGTACCTACCTACAAGGGGTGGAAGAATTGCGTTAATGATTTTTGCTGTATTGCCTATTAGAATGCAATATGGCGGGGATATGATCGAATAAGAGAATAAACGAACCAAAACTTAAGATACTTTTAAAGAAGATTTGTTTTAAGTTAAATTTTGTTTTATTTTAAGTTTTATATAAGTACCTACTTAGCTCTACTTTTGTAAGTAAGGTTATTGTGTGGCCGGTATTGGGTTAGGTTGTCTTGGGCAATGAAAAATGAGATCCCCTTCGTCTTGGGAGACAAGATCTTGGGAGTCCCCGAGAGTGAATCTTCAATGAAGTCGTAAGGCCACAGAACAATATTTATACTCTGTCATCGTGGACGGAAGAAATCACTCCTAGTGATCGTACGTAGCTTGGCATGTCATGCGATGCGCGGTATAACCCAGAGACAATTTCATACTTTTTAATTTTATTAGCTAGCAAAAATTTGGGTATAGTTCGTTTGATGTGCTAATGTCTAAAATAAAAGTCACAATCAAATTTAGGAGAAAATTTTAAAAATATTCCTGAACTCTTAATTGTTCGGAAAGATAGAGTATTTTGTAAGTTTCAATAATTTTTCTAGGATTGTAAAATGTACTTTCTCCCTTTGCAAAAGTACCAATTTACAGCTACGGCACGGGGTGGCGGCGGCGGCGCGGCGCGACGGCGGCGGCAGCGGCTTGGAATCAAGGTCTTTGATTCCGACGACGTTTTCCGGTGGAATGGTGGAATAGTTGTTGCATGTTGTCTAGTTTGATGAAAAAAGAAAACGTTTGTCTTGTTTTCCTTTTCATTTTGTTTTGGCGCCAAATAAACTAAACCTCATCCAACAATTTGTCCATGACTCAACTCGGTGATTGATTAAGTACGAAAATTAAAGCGAATGCGCCCAGCACAGCAACAAACCTACGAAGTAAGATCTTACTACTCCCCTCTAAACTGTATAACATAAAATGGGTGGTTGGGGTGTGTAGGGTACCTTACCTTCACATCGCGACAGCTGCAAGCTCATCCTTGCTCTTCCACAATTAAGTCTGTAGGTAGGTACGAGATAAAAAAAGTTGTTTACATAATCATACATTTTGTTTCAGACTAAATATGGACGACGATGATGATTTGTATATGATAATAATCGACGGTGAATCTGACGAAATTCCGAGGCCCCTTAAACTTGAACCAGCTGAAGCAGTTGTTGAACCTAAGATTGATTTGGAGTTGATCTTACAAAATGCTAAAACAAATGGAAAGTACCTTGGAGAGTTTAGTGACCTCATAAAAGGGGAACAATACTCGATTGATGATACAGAAGATGGAAGATATTCGAGTTATGAGATTGGTTCGGATATGGTAAGACACAAAACTTCCAATACCAGTACCTACGGTTAAACAAATGCATTATCCATATCATATAAATTAGAAAGTAACTGTCTGTCTGTAACCTTTTCACGCATAAAAGGCTAAACGGACATTAATGAATTTCTTAATGAAATTTGGGAGGTAGATGGTATCTGGAAGAAGTACGTAGTCATTTTGTCCCAGACAAGCATGTAAAGCAGCGAGCAGAAGCTAAAGTAGATATAAATACTAGTTTCTGCCTGTGGCTTCGTACATGTTGCTTATGGTTATCTCTATCCCATGTGAACAGATTTATAGGATAAAAAGTAGCTAAGTTTTATTCCAGGCTTAGAACTACCTGTATACAAAAAAATCGGCATAATCAACCTATATTTGGGTATAAATACTATTTAATAGATAGATAGATAGAACATACTTTATTGCACACTTAAAACTAAAAAGAAGTTACAAATTAAACAATAACAATATAAGTGACAATTGGCGGTCTTATCGCTCAAGAGCGATCTCTGCCAGACAACCTGGTATGGATAGGATTATTGGATATATATAGGGTAAGATCGATGTGCATCTAATGGTATTAATTATAAATGTATACATATTAACTCAATATTTTATATATAAGATACATATAAATACATACATACCTAAAACCTTTAATCATTTGTGTCAATTTATATTCCTTGATTGTAATTTTCTGTGTCTAATCAAAAATTCTGTATTTCCACAAATACAAAAATATACACTTAGAAAAGGTCAAATTCTTTAAATAAAGCACTGACATGGAAATAAAGTGATAGTTTTGATTTCTGTCGCTTCGGTATGGAGATGTATGGTAAAGAAACCTTTAGCCTGTTAGTTGTATTTTTCGAGTTGGACCAAAATCCGTCCTAAGCTTTTCTAGATAATCTGATATTTTGTAGTACCTAAGCCTTTTTGCACAGAATTAGATATTTTGTTTGAATTTATTTACTGATAGATTTTGCAACACACTGTAGTAGGTACTTACATTTTAACGCATTGAAATACGTAAATTTATAATTTTTTTAAGCTTATCCGTAAGATAATAAACAAACAAACTTGTCACAGCCATGTTTTACTATTTTACGAATTCTATATTGCTGGACAATTCACACAGCAGCATTATCTAGCCCCAAGCTAAGCAGAGCTTGTGTTATGGGTACCAGATAACTGATATACATAATACAATACATAGATAGATATATTTTATTATAGATAGAAAACGACCAGAACACTGAACAAATGTCAGCAGATCGTACACACATTTGTCCCGAGACGGGAATCGAACCCGCAACCTCCTACGTCGCAGGCAGACCTTCGCCCACCGCGCCATATCGGTCGTCAATTAATTCTATCTAAAGTGATAATTTAATTGCCTATAGCTTTGTACCAAAAACAATACTTTTCCAGAAGGGAGACAATTTCATCACAGATATGATAACTGAGGGAACAGAAGATGAGTTTGTGAGTGACAGTGATGAAAGTGATAGACGGAGGAATAAGTCCCGTCCGAAGGTCTCCTACGTTGCGCAGTTGCAGAAGAATTTCCCTAAGATGAAGAGAGATGAGGAGTCGTTAGTTGCCCATCTGACGGAGCTGATGAAGCATACCAAGCCCCCTCCACCTCCTATCGGGTTCTGTAAGAATGTCGATGGCCAGCTCGTGTAAGTTTTGTATTTTATGGAAAAATAATCTAGTTTTTAATCTCACTATCTCACTTCTCACTAATATTATAAACGTGAAAGTTTAGATGGATGGATGGATAGATAGATGGATGGATGTTTGTTCCTTTATCACGCCAGAACGGCAAAACGGATCTGGATGAAATTTGGCTCAGAGATAGATCATAGTCTGGAATAGGACATAGGCTACTTTTTATCCCGAAATTCCTACGGGAACGGGAACTACGCGGGTGAAACCGCGAGGCGCTGCTAGTAATTTATAATATCTATACTAATATAATATATTCGAAAGTAACTGTCTGTTGGCGTCCCTGGGACGGACATATAGTAGGCTACTTGAAAAGCATGTGCGAAGTGCGGGCAGTAGCTAGTAATTAGTAAAATAAATAATGGGTGTACTCTAACCAACTAAGCCACGAAACTCTAGTCGGTTGTCGTCGGGATTTATCGAATATTTTTACCTTTACCGGCTTTCGGCTGTAAATGTATGTTTTTTATGTACTATTTCTCGGAATTTTCAAAATCGGCTTACAATTAGCTAGAGACCGATCCCGAGGTGGGTAAAAATAAAATATTTGCTAGGGATTAGCCGCAAAACTTAAAAACAGATAAGGATACAAGTCGATTTTTAGTTTTTTTAAACAATGAAATAAATGAACTTGTTTTGACAGGTGTTCATTCTGCTTTGCTGTCAGCACCACGCTGCCGGTCGCCGGTCGGCATTACCAGAAGAAGCATGGTACGCGGTACCTCACCTGTTATGCTTGCGGAGCTGACTTCAAATGGTAAGCATACACCTACAATGCTGCGTACCTGCGAATTTATTCGCACGTTAACTTATGAATACTTTTCGAAGTTCTAACGAATTGAGTGCGCTCAATGAATACGTTTTCTCCGTCGAATAAGCAGTGTCCCGTTCGTGAAGTCGTCTATGTTCTGATGAAAAATTTGCATCTTCTATATATACAGGGTGGGGCAAATTTTTGCCTTCTACCCTTAAGGGTAGCTACCTTTTCTTTTGTAGATTGAAGGTTTCGTTCTTAGAAACTTTCTGTATTATTTTGAAGAAATAAATATTGCCATTTTTAGATTTTTGAAAAAAAGGACGGTTCACCCAAAAAATGACATTTGTCAAAAAAAAATAAGTTGGTCTTAATAGACTCTATTTCCAACCAGGAACACTTCCCAAAGTAACTTACCAAATCAAATCGTAAGTTTTGGCAATAATTAAAAAAAACAATTCCCATACATTTTCTATGAATCGAGTGGCATCATATCATAACTGGATAGTTATGATATGATGCCACAATCTCACTAGATCGAAAGTGAAGATGTGGCCGACGATGTATCACGAAGGTCTAGAGGACCTATTCACTCTTGCCTTGAAGAGACCAAGGTTGTAATTGACCAGAAAAACAGCCGGAGCGTGTTCCAGGATGTATGTTTGATACTACTTCAGGCCAAAACTACTGAACGGATCAGGCTAAAATTTTGCATAGATGTAAACCTGAAATCAGACAGAGGCTACTACTACTTTTACTTTTATCCCGTAAAACAGTTTCCATGGTATAGAAATAACCTTTAAACGTTTCGATAAACACTACGCGGGCGCAGCAGCGGGCTGAAATTAGTTATTCATTTTAAATCAATCTCTTTACAGCACAACAGGCCTGTACAAGCACGAGAAGCGTTGTGCGTCGGAAGGGGCCCGCATAGTGCTGATGGCTCGCGGAAGGTATCTCGGACGGAAGGGCAAGCAGCGGCCTTACCTCACACTGGGCAAGTTCGACCCTTGGGATGTCCATAATCCGACGAAAAGGTAAGCTTTACTTGATTCATTTACATAGGTAAGCGATATGTACTCGTCTCATCGTCATCAGCCGATGGATGATCACTGCTGGACATAGGTCAGACCTCAAGATCACCAATAAGACGCTTCTCCTGCTGGAATAGGCGTGTCCTGCTGGAAGATAACAGCTGGTAAATTAATAAGATTTAGTGAGTGAATCGCCCCAGGGCCCGTACCCGTAAAAACGAAATCGAAGAAAAAATTCTGATTCGTTTTCGTGCAAACGCCAATCATGCAAGCAACAAACTAAATAAATAAAATAAAATGATAACTTTTACCATATTTTTTTTAATTTGACGGAGATGGTGGGACGAGTTTGACAAATTCCTGGCCATTTGGACGGAGGTAGCTCAGGATCGTGATGTCTAGAGAGACTGTGGGGAGTCCTGTGCCCAGCGTTGGGATGACCAGGGCTAATAACAATTATGCTGGACAATTCACACAGTATTATCTAGCCCGAAGCTAAGCAGAGCTTGGTTAATAAGAGTTGGTTCTGCACGAAAACGAATCACAAACTTCGATTTTCCTTTTCCCTGTAGGGCCCCCGACATTTTTTTTGTGGTTTTTGAATAACATTTTACACCGAGTTTGACTAGTGTTTATAAAGTAATTTTTCCGAGATATGTAGATCTCAGAAACGCGCGTGATTTCGAAGGCAGACGCTAGCTTATCATATCATGCTTATATTTTGTCCCCAGACACCACTGCAAGCTATGTAAGGCTGATTTCTCGACAACGGAGGGGTTGGACGCTCACGTGAACGCACACCGGGGCATTCGGCCATTCCAGTGCGACCGGTGTCCCGTCGCCTGCACCAACATCGGAGCTTTGAAGGTAACATGATAAGACATCTATAACAAATCACAAAAAACCTCCGATAAGTTCTAACAAAATGTAGTCCGCGTTGTAGAAGATAACGACGCCAACTACAAAATGAAAAAATACCTATCAAAGCAAGATCTTGCTTTGATACTCACTACATTTTTTTTTTAATTTTCCAAGGGAATCACATGCACACAAAACCTATAGGGTACTTCCCGTTGACCTAGAGTCATGAAATTTGGCAAGAAGCAAGGTCGTATAGCACAAGTAAAGGGAAAAACCGTAAATTTATAGTTTATTTATGTAGAAAAAATATTTTGTGTTTCTCGCCATGGACCAAAAACTTATAGGGTACTTTCCGTTGACCTAAAACTAGAACCGAAGAAACAAGGTATTATATTAAAAAAATATATATATAACTAGCAGCGCCTCGCGGTTTCACCCGCGTAGTTCCCGTTCCCGTAGGAATTTCGGGATAAAAAGTAGCCTATGTCCTATTCCAGACTATAATCTATCTCTGAGCCAAATTTCATCCAGATCCGTTTTGCCGTTCTGGCGTGATAAAGGAACAAACAAACATCCATCCATCTATCTATCCATCCATCCATCCATCTAAACTTTCACGTTTATAATATTAGTGAGATTAATATAATGTTTAGTTACGCAACCCTCGTTGCGCGAGTCCGCACGCACTTGACGTTTTATTTAAAAAACAAGTTTAATTTCGGACAAATTAAATGATATTGTGTGAAAATGTCCAGCATTATAGTTATTTGTTTGTTGACCTATTCGTCCATGAAAGATCTAATCTATTGAATAAAAGGTACTCTTCCGACGTCCTTCAAAAAGAAGCTGGTGGACTTGTGTATCCTAACCATATTAACTTATGCCGCACAAACTTGGTCACTTACCAAGACATGAATACTTTATTGCACTTAAAACATAACTAAAATAATCCCGTTGTCCTATAATGCTAACTGTAACTTATTTATTGTGTTTCAGCGACATTTAGAAGCTCGTCATTCTGGCAAACTCTTCACCTGCGACACTTGCGACCGCTCCTTCAAAACGAAGACCTCGCTCATCTCTCACATGAACACGCATTTACGTAAGTTATATTGCTTTATATTGCGACGCAGGAGGTTGCGGGTTCGATTCCCGCCTCGGGACAAATGTGTGTACGATCTGCAGACATTTGTTCAGGGTGTTCTGGTCGTTTTGCCATGTATAATAAAAAATATCTATCTATGTAATGTATAATATTATGTTTATCAGTTATCTAGTACCCATAACAACCTTTTTCTATACTTTTCTATAATTAAACTCAGCGTTTCTGCTTAAAACCACTCCCAAACAGGCCACCGCAATATCGAAACTACTGGACCGATTTGGAAAACTCTTTCACCATTAGAATCCTACATTATCTCTGATGAACATAGGCTATAGAATATACCTGTGCGAAGCCGGGGCGGACCGCTAGTATATTATGAATTCGAAAGTAACTATCTGTCTGTCGGTTACCTTTTCACGCCTAAACGGCTGAACGGATCTTAATAAATTTGGCAGGGAGGTATAGTATCCCCGGGGACGGATATAGGATACTTGAAAACCGCGAGCAACAGCTAGTTTTCTATAAAAAAATACACCGCTACAGCAGCTGTACTTTCGGCGTGTGAGTCGTGGGAACCCAAAGTGTTAATAAGGAGCTTGTTTTATTTTATATTTAAGCAATTATTTTACTCGCACTGTAACAGCCTTTCATTAGAGATTACTAATTAACATTTAATGTTAAGGCGCGTTCACATAGCATCCGTTTCACAGGATTTGTTTTTTTTTTCGTGATAGCGTATGTATTTGTAGGAGCGAGTTCACACACCCGACAGTATTCCGAATCCAGTAAACGATTTCGCTACTGGTTTTTTTTCCAGTAGCGAAGGATCTGTAAAAACGGATCCGCTGTGTGAAGCCCTTACGTGGTTTTCTTGTGGGAATCCTAAAGAATTCAGGATAGTCCCAAATAAATAATAATAAATAATATAAATAAATAATAATGCTGGACAATTCACACAGCATCATCTAGCCCGAAGCTAAGCAGAGCTTGTGTTATGGGTACTAGATAACTGATATACTTAGTGAAATATATTACATAGATAATTTTTATTGTGTTTAAAAAATACCCAGAAAACCAGACCAATATTTGCAGATCGTACAAACATTTGTCCCCCCACCTCACCTCCCAGGCGAGAATCGAACCCGCAATCTAAACTATTCTGTTTCTAAACTATTTGTTACCTTAATACCTACTTTTATATTCCCTTGCAGCGCCCAAGCACCTGTGCGACGGTTGCGACCGCCGCTTCGCCCAGAAGTCGTCTCTGCGTCACCACATCGAGCGTGACCACTTGCACCTGCCGCCGCCGCACGCTTGCACTGAGTGCCCTAGAAGGTAACTCAACAATATAACATAGTTTTAGTTATTTTTAAAATGATTAACTGAGTCCAAACACCTGTTTGAGCGTTTCGCCCAGAAGTCATCTGTGCGTCACCACATCGAGCGTGACCACTTGCACTTGTCGCCGCCGCACGCTTGCACCGAGTGCCCGAAAACAGTACCTACTGCTGTTTATTCGGTTGCTACCTAAATTACAGCAGTCCAACATGTCAATATTATTTTGAGGATTCCTATTCCTACTGCTCTCTTGGATGTACCAACACAAATATTATTATCACTCGGGAATACGTTGACTGATGACCGATGTGGCCGCTTCTCACCTTGGGACAAATGTTTGTACGATCTAAAAATATTTGTTCCGGGTGTTCTGGGTATTTTTAGGGTTCCGTACCCAAAGGGTAAAAACTAAGACTTCGCTGTCCGTCTGTCCGTCTGTCACCAGGCTGTATCTCATGAACCGTGATAGTTAGACAGTTGAAATTTTCACAGATGATGTATTTCTATTGCCGCTATAACAACAAATACTAAAAAATAGAATAAAGTTAGTATTTAAAGGGGCTCCCATACAACACACGCGATTTTTTTGACGTTTTTATAGATAATGGTACGGAACCCTTCGTGCGCGAGTCCGACTCGCACTTGGCTGGTTTTATTTATTTATATTATAAAATGACTATCTATGTAATGTACCCCGTAACACAAGCTCTGCTTAGCTTGGGGCTAAATGATGCTGTGTGGATTGTCCACCATTATATTTATTTATTACATTTTTATGGGAGCATCTCGCGATCATTCTCCATACAATAGCGAAAGAATTTTCCAAATCATTCCAGAATTGACGGAGACATCGACGAACATACATAAAAAATACATACAAAGCCGAACATTTAACCCTCTCTTTTGGTTTTCGTTGCGTCGGTTAAAAGAAGTACAGGCATTGCGTAAATTACTGAAGTTGGAAATGTTTTACACATAAAATGTCAAAGTGTACCTAGGTGAACTTAGTATTCCATCATGATAACAGGTTATTCGTGTGTTTCAGGTTCCCTCGTCTGTTCAATCTCAAGTGTCACTTGCAGAAGGCGCACGGGATGACTCTGATGACTCGACAGGTAGGTTATCAAAATAATACCTTAATAATTTGATAAACAAAGAAAATTACAATCACTAGTGTTAACTGTTTTTTTTTTATTTTGCTAAGTAAATACAAATCTCTAAGGAATCAGGGGCCACGGTAGTGTCCCTGCCAAGTCTAGTAGACGGCCGCCACCGAGAACCCTTTTCTCGAACCATCTCAGGGCGCTTTTCAGCTATCGATATCTTTGTTACAAATAAAAATTAGGGTCTGAAAATTGTTTACGGTCCCTAAATAATGTAGTTTACGGACTCTTTGTTTCTAATCATAAATTGATTAGAAACGAAGAGTCCGTAAACTACTACCGTACCGTACTATCCGTAACTACGTTTAGAAAATATCGATCCTCAAAATATATCTATTTCGTCATCACTCACTGACTCACTGACGATCGCACACAAAACTAAAGGGAAAAATTATAAAAATTATGATTTTTAATTAATAAATTTAATTAATAATTTTTAATAATCAAATTACCTACTCGAAAGTTACCCTAAAGTTATGCTAGGTAATTTGCCATCATGTTTGGCCGAACACAACGCCAAAACTATCGAATGGATCGAGTTGGAATTTTGGAAACATTAAAATCTGAACCAGAAATAACATATGGGCTACTGTTATGCCGTAAAAGGCGTGCGAAACCGCTGGCAGAAGCTAGTATATTGTATACACTTTTGTACCTTTTCATGTTATTTTAAAACCGTCTTACTCGATGACTACGTTCCTCCCGCCATGCCATCGTATTAGAATCAACTTAGTGTTATAAGAGTCTATACTCAAATTGTATGTCAAATTGCTTTTATTTTCACTTCCGCCGGATGTCTATATCTTCCAAACTACTGAATATTTAACTAAGAAATTTATAAATGATAAAGTTCAGGTCTTAGGAATCGTGTTTTCGAAACATTTGACGGATACTGCCGTCACCTCATTTTTTTAATTAAAACCTCAATTTCTCAATAAATGCAAAAGTTTCGATCTGGAGAATAAGCATGGTAATTGAACTAAGTTGAAAATTAATTGTAAATACTAGTTTTAATTTAATTCTATTATTTGATTCTAATTTTCTTTGTTAATTAAGTCAAGTTTATAATAATATTTAATATGTTGTGTTTTCATATTATGTCCTTATTAATAGATAATAATATGTTGATAAGTTCTAGGCTAGTTTCTAGTATAGTTTTGTTATAAATGTAATATGTATCTTTTTTTTCGTTTGATAATTTTTCTTTAACTGGTTCTTTAAATGTGCTCTACCAACTCGTATTATTCTTATATCTTTTTCTCCACACCTAGGTTGCCTGGAAGAATATGCCTATGCCTATCCTTTTCACAAAATGGCGTCGTAGTATGCCCCCATAAATAATAAATTATAAAATTATAAGAGTGTTAACATAGTTTTATTTTATTACAGATGTTCATAAAAGCTTTGCCCAATATGAAAGAAGAAGAACTCCAAAAGGCTACCTTTGTGTACAATGCTGTCGAAGGCAACACGGTAGAAGACTATATACAAAATGCACAGATTCTGATACCAAAAGCCGAACAGATTTCGGCTGAAAAAGACCAATCCGACCATGTTTGTCTCGATATAACATACAAAACCCCTGAGATGCCTAAAAGTGTAAAGAAAGAGGCGGAAGAAATAGGAGATCCGTATCTTGAGACGTTTGAATACGGAGTGTCGGATGAGAAAGAAAGCACAAACGACCAAGGAGTCACGACTCCCAGCAATGATGCATTGAACAAGATAGATAACCCTCTAAAAGAATACCTTAGTTTTCAGGTTCTAGCTGAGGAACAAACAAACAATCCAGATAAAGAAATGCTTACCAATCGAATTGTAAACAAAGCGTATGATGCACAAAAAACAGCAAGTATTAAGGGCATTCCAGTTTACAAAGAAATAAATGAAAAAATACCGATGCATGCAGAAACAGCAGAAGTTCAAGGTACGTCTAACGATGTAGTTATAAAAACAATATTACCGGAAAATTGTGAGATTGAATTCGCTAGCATCGGCGAGCAAGCAGGTGAGTCGGACAATAATACTATTGATGGAGAACGTAGTTCAACATTAACTGAAATAGATGAAAATACTACCAATTTCACCTATTTTAAGCTAGATGAAATTAATGTTCAGACGGTAAATACAGACAGTGTTTCTAATGATTTGCTAAACAGTCCAAACAATGAATTTCCTTCTGTCGCAACCAAAAAAATTGCGACTAACGTAAAGAAAGTTAGTAAAAAAATTGAAACGCCGAATAAAGTAAATATTAGAAAAACTATTGGTACTAGGTCGAATGCTATGAAAACGCGGAGTGGAATGAAAATATATGCAAATGAAAACATCAAAACGCGAAGTAAAACTTAACAGGCGTTAACTGTAATAAATACATAAGTACAAAATAAGTTGTCGTGCCAATACGTATCTGTTGTACAAAAAGATGGCCTTATAAATCTTATAATATTCCAATGTTGATTATGAATTAAAGTTGTTTTTATTATATTTTTTGATAGAACTGTACTATGTTATGATATAACTTAAAGAAAACCTCTGTAGTACTTACCTCTCTTGATTTTTTATTCGATTCTAAAAAGAAGCCAGTGCAATCTGATTAGTATCTATTTTAGATATGAAAAAATTATCTTACATTTATGAGGGTACCGTTTCTGCCCTTCAATTATAAAAAAACTTTGTAATGTTATTTTATAGGTTTTTATTTCTTAGTAATGTAGTGGTCAAATGAATATTAGCAAATTGTTGATTAATTTGTAATATGTTAAGGCCTAATGCCGGCCGCCTATTTTGATGAATTTTATATAATGTACGTTACGTACATATATGCAAAAAATAATACATGTTAAACCATCTCATACATTTTAACAGATTATCACTATGTGAAAGCTTAAGAGGCTTAAAAGAAAGGATATTTATTGTAAATAAAAAAGTTTTAGTACGAAAAAGTGTTTTATTACGCACTTATTATTTCAACCAAATGTTACGGAATCTCGACTAAGTATAGCGTATTGCGTACACAATCGTTAAAAAGACACCACATTTTAAACAATCAATCACTGATACATATGCTAGTAGCAGTATGTGTTATGCGTAAGAAGCAGCTACTTGCTAGCATTACACATACATGCATACTTACTAGCGGAGGTATAATGGTCAAAGTCAACTTAACTTCTGACGCTCTCGGCTCGACAGAAGCACGCTTATCTCTTACGAGCATATGCATCAATGTTTTATTTATCATAATGCATTACACACTAGGAAAATACAAAAATATTAAGCGGTTTTTGGTAAACTACTGGGATATCTTAACGTTAAAAAATATGCGAACTTTACGAATAATGAAATGCACCTTTCTTTAAATACGAATGTTACAATTTCTTGGTCATATGTTAACACTCCAAGACCGAGTTGTGTTTGTGATTTTAAGATGTCTTTTCAAAGAAAATTACGACAATAAAATCAAAATTCCTACCTTCCTTTTAAACTACACTATAGCAAATAGCAACAGTCAAAAAAATAAATTCATAATACCAATAGGTAAATAATGACATGCAACTTTGAAGGAAAAAATTCCATAAAAATATAGAAAAGAACATCTTGAAAATCACAGAACTTTGGGCAACACAAATAGATGTGTAAATAGGGTGCATTGTACAGAGCTAGGAAAGCTTTCTCTACCCTCAACGATCATTCCGACCAACAATCACAAAAACTAACATTTACTCTTCACTCCACGAATACTGATCATAGATTTTTATCTTAACAATGGTCCAAAAATATCTAATAGCATCCCTAAACGATCAAGTAGAAAAATACTTTAAATTACGCCTCACAGAAATCTAACTTCAATTTCATAACTATTCTTATTATTTTTTTACTTTTCCATTAGACCTTGCTGGGAACATTTCTGACGACGACAATTATTTGTCGTAAAATTTGCGGTGACTTTCAGAGACCAAAATGGCATCCCCCAATAATCATAGATGCCGACAGATGCTCCCAACACGGTCTTTTTACAAAGGCGGGCAAATGTTTTCGAACGGCATCAAAGACAGTAATTCGTAGGTCTAAGAGTGTTAATCTAAGCTACTGTGACAATCTCAATAATTTTCGACTGTTCTGGTGCATAATTGTCAACTACAGCAGATTTACAGGCACTGTTGAACAAGCACGTCTGGTTTGTGACTTGATAAATTAAACACGCTTTTTCAGTCGTTCACAGTGACGATTATGCACAAGAACTCTTACAATTATGTAACCCTATGATAACAGTTAATACGATTACATTATACATAGACGTGAACTTGCAATGCGATATCGATTAACATTAATTATCAATTTAATGTCCGCCAAAGACGTATGTGATAGATGTATGAGACTAAGTACGCGATGGTGATTTTAATTTTGAGCATCACATTGATGGGTAAACGTATAAAAAAATTGCAAACCGATGAAAACATCTAGGCCTTTTTTGTGATAATATAAAAAGCGAATGTGGTCATTGTAAGGATTTTGCCAAATATAGAGAAGGCTGTGTCACGAATAAACCCATAGGATCGTGTTATTATGACGTGATCTGTGACGTCATTCATATCAGAAACTTGGTGGATTTAGCTACATCTCTCTGTTTTGACATATTGCGCGGGACATAAGTTTTTTTGGAAACTTGTATTTGGATCAAACGTTCGACATACAATCTTCACAAATACGTCTTTTGAACGAAACAACAATTAGAAAAATCGTCTTATATTCTAAAATAAATCCGAATTTCTAACTGTAGCCAGCTATTTATTGTAAAAATAAATATTTTAAACGTCAACTGTTATTTGTTGATTTAATTATTATTAGATAGTATTATTTAAACTAGTGGCAGTTTCAAACGCATTTAGTTAACGAGTACAACGCGATGCGACGGCAGAGTCCATCAATACAATACAGTAAACGTACATTAGTTAAGATACTATTGAAATCGGACGTCATAAGTTCTCCAATAACATTAGGGTTCTTTACAGATCATCGCAAGAATGCCTAAAAACGATACAATAGTCGAAGCTCATAAAAAGTTAAGATATAAATGAAGTACCATAGGTTACAAACGATACACAGTTACAATAAGTTCTACAAGTTACATTTTAATAGAAACAATAAATGAATAATAAAACTAATCGCAACTCCCTCGCGCAGTATAAAATGACCTCAGACTCAAATCCCTGCCTCTCCGTTCTAATCTAAAACCAATTAAAATCATCCACACAAAGTGTATCGAAACAAATAAAAACATAAAATTATATTTAACTAAATCAGGCGAACAAAGAAAACGAATACGTCGACTTCCGACTAGTTTTCTTGTGAAAATAAGCGAACTGCAAAATTAGGAACGATACACAATGAACGAATGCGTCTGAGCAACTTCTTGTTCGTCGCAAGAAATTCGATTTCTAATCTAATATACTTATCACAGGTTAAAAGGGGACAAGAGAAAGTATTAGTGTTCTCTTTCAAGCGTAGCGTAACATACTACGTAATAGAAAATAATAACTAAGACAACTTACGTTGTACTAACGCTCGTGGCGTGTATTGTATCGTTCAAATAATAACGTAAATTAAGCCCGTCGCCCGCGCACGGCGGTTGAGATCGATAGTTTATACATAACATTATAATAACTGACTGGCGGTGCTAACGCGAAGCCGACTAAATACGAAAGGAGCGCGTACGTCCGTCAGGTTCCACGGTCACTTTAGGGGATCGACATTTACATAAGTATTTTTAGTCCTTCCAACATTTGAACTTCATATTGCATTCACATTTACCTTTTAACATCCATGTGACTGATGTGTTATTGTGTGTGTGATATTCTTTCGACAATTTTGTGATTAACAGTATCATTATTACAAATACAAAAAGGACTTAAAATACAATCACAGTAGGTGCATGCCACGCAAATCGGTAGGAGTAAGTATTACTGTGGTTTACAACATCATCCGAATACCTTCTACCAACTTTAAAACACTGCGATCCTTTGCGTTTTGAATTCTTTCCCAAATTAACAAGTCTCCCTCCAAATAAGAATTGCGTTTTATGATAAAAATAGTTCGGAAACCCATCAATCTGAGAATGATTTCACACAAAGACGTGACGCTAAACAACCACCGACTGAAATCTACAGACCATTACATAACTATTACATGAAATTATTGTACTTATGTTGTATGGCATAATATTCTAGCAGCTCCGCTTGACATTTCTGGATGGTTTGCATAGTTCAGTTCGGTTCAATTGAACAAGCAAATCGACGATGAAGTGCGAATATCTCCTAACTACCATTTTTTGGGAAAATGAGTTATATATGCTATTGGATTCAGAGTTCAATTTTGCATGTACTGGCAAAACTCCTAGGCGATCGGAATAAAAATAACGTGTCAAAATGATTTTGGTAATACCTCCTAAATTTTTCATCACAAAAAATTGCTGCTAACTAACTCTAACTACTACTTCAAATATCTTCTAAGTTAAATAATTTATCATTTTGTATTTTTTTTTGCGCGAATACCTCCTATCTACTTTGAAACACGTTTTAATTTGACGAAAGAACTTGTTTGAATGAGACCGGTATACCCCTATCTGACTGCAAGCTCACTCTACTTTAAGACAAAACTGACGTGTCACAATTTCACTGTCTATGATGTCACTACTCACCACTGCACTTGCTATTGGTTCAACGAAACAGCGGCTGACATGACCTCCAGTACATTTACGTCGTTTTTGATTGACTACATAGAGCGACATTGTTTACCCCTGAAACTGCCCATTATAATATTCTCAGATGGTTGCACATACCAAAACCGAAATGTGACATCGGCAAATGCCCTCCTTAGATTGAGCAAATTGCATGGAATTACTATAATCCAAAAGTTTTTAGTGCCCGGTCATACACAGATGGAATGTGATTCCGTACATAGTGCTGTTGAAAGAAAACTGAAAAACAGAGAAATACATTTACCAAGTGAATATTGTAGTGTCACAAAAGAGGCATGTAAAAAAAATCCATACGAGGTATTGGAAATTGATTACGACTTTGTCAAAAACTATGCTGATCCCAAACACTGGGCTTACAAGAGCATCAGGCCTGGGCGTAAAGCGGGTGAACCGCATGTTGTTGACATTCGAGCAATTAAATACACATCAGATGGTCCCATACAAGTTAAATTAGACTTTGATGATCACTGGCTTGACTTGCCTCAGACGCCTACAGTGACTCAATGTGATGAACCTTACCAACAGTTTCATTCTGATAGGTTACCAATAGCATCTACCAAATACGATCATTTACAACAACTAAAAGCAGTCATACCTAAAGACTGTCACTTATATTACGATAATAATTATACTAAAAAATACATAAATACTCTGAGTTGTTTAGAGTAAGTGATTGCTCAATTGATAGTTCTTTATATTTTTGTGCCATTTTTCGTTATTTTCTAAATGTCTAATGTTGTCTTTATATTTTTAATAAGAGTAAGAAACAACTACATCTGGTAGATTGTTGTTGATTGTCGAGTCACGAGTCCTTTTTATATTCTTTATTTTCTAAATGTTTAATATTTTGTTGCTACATTTGATAAGTGTTTTTAGTAGCTTATTTAATGTTGTTGTTAATTTTTGAGTCATTGTGTATTCATTTCTAAAGTCGCCCAGCGAGCTATGGAGAGAGCTATGCTCGGAGTTTCTCTGAAGGATAGGATTCGCAACGAGTACATCCGACAGAGAACCAAGGTTGTCGACATAGCTCAAAGGATTAGCAAGCTGAAGTGGCAGTGGGCTGGCCATATCGCGAGAAGAACCGACAACCGCTGGGGTAAACGTGTTCTTGAGTGGAGACCGCGACTCGGCAAACGTAGTGTAGGACGCCCTCCGACCAGGTGGGATGACGATTTGCGAAAGACTGCTGGCAGATGCTGGATGCGGCAAGCTGAAGACAGGGCGCTATGGCGCTCATTAGGGGAGGCCTATGTCCAGCAGTGGACTGATATAGGCTGATGATGATGATGATGATGTGTATTCATTAATTCTAATTGTTTAACCTTGTATTACTTTAGATTAAGAACATAAAAGTGGGTACGTAATACTGCTAATTTAAATACTTAAAATTGTTAAATTAAAAATTTTTATTTATGAGAATCATCAAAAATAAAACACTCAATGACGTTAAATAATTATAGCAAAGATTTACTAGACTGATACATGAATAAACATGTTTTTCTTCACTTATATGTATGTTTTTTTTAAATAAAGACCTTCTAAATACGAAATTCTAACTGTAATATCCTTAATATTGATGCCAATAACTCCTAACTGACATTATTTCGAAAATAGCTTACCATAGGCCAATGTAATCAACTACATTGAATTTGTCATATTATTTTATACGAATTACAATAGTTTACATAAATTTATTTTTTTTATTAAAAAAATTAAACGTTTTTTTCGTCTCCTGTAAAATTTGGTTTATGTTGGATAGAAGATATTCGCACTTCACCGTCGAAATGTATGTACTATACATTCTACAGATTTCAGTCTAGCAGTCGACATGATGTCAGCTGAAAAACGTTGCATGACCGTAATTATCGTAATCGAACACTATCGGTTGGTACAAGCAAAATGTGCCTCAAAGATGCCTGACTGGAGACAATAGCATATCTCTATAGTTTGTTATATATAACCTAGAGGCGCTATTCTCGTCGATGATATATACTCGTTTTCGCAAGCTTGCAGTCAGCTCTCCGTAATTGACGCAAGTCTTCACTGTCCAAGGCCTCTTTCGGCGCCGCCAATCTATCACAACACTGTCCACAATGTCTATCACATTCTAATCCCATCCATTCTCCTTCACCATGTGAGCAAGTTCTATTATGAACTTGCCCTCCTTGTATTTCTGGCTGGATTCGAACGCGTGCTCCTGAAACAAAAAAATTGTCTATAAAAAACCGTCTTAGTATAGTTTAACCATTTCTCAAACAAGACCAAAAATAAGTGTACCTTTTATATAACAAACTGCATTCCTACATGTGCGCAAGAATAACGATACCGGATGTGCACAAAGGGTCAACTAAAACACCCCTCTTTTAACTCGTGTACGCTCTTTTTTATCAAACATCTGCATAAAAACTGGTCCTTCATAGCACGTGTTCAATTCGCAACTCATTTGCTATTTCTTTATTCGAATTGCATTTAATTTTGCATTGGAAAGGTTTGGCGCGAGACAAACCTGTTTTAAGTTCTGCAGGGGCTTTTAAACGGCTTGTGACCGCAACAAATTGGTTAAATTGTTATTTCTTTAACCTGTAGGTACCTATTAGGATCTTACAAAAATGTATTTGTTCGAATCTGAAGAACACGTTTATAGGTCACGTTACTCTGAAGTGGCAGACCAACACGTTTTATCTAATATTACATAGTTGCCAATTTTACGTTCTCAGATGTTTTGGTAAATCATCGTACGATATTACGTAGTTAGTATCTTCTAATAACCTATAAAAACATGTCATCTTGACCTTGCATAACAATCAGGTGACACTGTCTGTAGGTATGTTGCGCTACATAAGTTACTGTTATTTTCACATGGAACTGTCACTCTCATAGAAAACCGTGTTATCCGTTTCCCATACATTATAAAACACACACTTATAAGACGAGTTCAGTTTTGTTATTTTTATTACGGAAAAATTACTGCGCACTAACTATACTTACCAAATGGCGTGTTTGAGGTCATGCCACCCAGGGAACTACATTATAACTAATTGATTGTCTGATAACCTCTTATAAAAATCATAATAAGATAAATTAATATTGAAGAGATGTTCTAAGACCGTCCATGTGATATGTGAAAAGGCAATTGAGCAAATCGTTATCGGAGGACAAACACGTAAAGGTTACTGTGCCATGATTTTTATTAGACCTTCTGCTGATTGTCCAATTCAGTTTGTATAAACAGAATTGACTAGTATCTAAGCTATTGAATAAAATAACAAAGTTTCAGAGACACAATAGGCATACCTACTGGAGCAAATGATCCCAGATAATCTCAACTAAGAAAGTCCCAATACTTTTCTATGGTAGAGCTCTCTACTTTTCAGTTCCCTGGTTTGGGAAGGAATTGAAACGCACGATAGAGCGTCCAGCCAAGTTCGGAACAAACTGTACCTACTGTGCGTATTAACAGGTTCAACTACCTACTCCTTAATAAATGGTAAAATATTTGTAATTCATTATCTTTACAATAGTTTACTCATACATTTGTTTTTGTTCATGCTAAGCCTGTTGTAGTTTCCAAGATGTTCCGTTAGAAAATTACAACGGTCACTCTTTAACCAGGAGAAGGCCAATAATGAGTACTCATTGCCACTGGCCTCCTCCTGGTCACTCCACACATTATTATCTATACTAATATTATAAAGAGGAAAGATTTGTATGAATTGAATAGGCTCCGAAACTAGTGGACCGATTTGAAAAATTCTTTCAATATAAGAATCTTACATTATCCCTGATGAACATAGGCTATAGAATATACCCGTGCGAAGCCGGGGCCACTAGTAAGAAATAATAAATTTTTTTTGGGATAAATCAATAATATCTTGATATAATATAAGTAATAATAACAGGGTATGCAAGACAATCCTCACACGTCGTCTATTATAGCCCCAAATTGAGTAGATCACCTATTAAGTGTGGGTATAGATGGTAAAAGTCTGAGTTTACTCACATATTTCCAGCCAAGCATGGTCTTGCAGCAGTCGCAATATATATCCGCGACCGCATGGAGCCCCGTCAGCAACACGCGTTCCTCCGCCGGCCCGCAACCCACGTTTACTCTGAAAACATGCGTACGATTCATGTTTAATAATAATATTAATGATTGATGCTGTGTGAATTGTCCATTCACACAGCATTATCAAGGCCCAAGCAGAGCTTGTGTTATGGGTACTAGATAACTGATATACGTAATACAATATTCAGGGTTATTGGTAAATTAGTGAACTGCAGGTCCTGCCCATCATCACAAACACGTTCGTGAAGGCGCCAAGTCTAAATTCTAAAAAAAAAAGTCACCTCTGATACTAAATGAAAAAACATCTTTGCCTGGAACCCAACGAGTTACTTAAGACCGATCTTTCACTCTCATATCTTCTGTTAATTCAGGGCAGAGCTGTTTTAAAGTTGAGTTTCAAATAAAACCTCAAACGAACGATTATTGAATTGCGGGGGGTACCCATTACCAATACTAAAATTAAGAATTAAGACACGGCGTCTTTACAAACGTGTTTGTGATGATGGGCTGAACCTGCAGTTCACGTATTGTCACTAATTTACCAATGACCCTATATATATATATATATATATTATTAAAGTTCAGTTATTTATTGCAATACGAGTTTAATAAGATTTTTGTACATTGATGTTGGTTCGCTGTTCATGGGGACAACTACAACCTGTGTCTCTACATCTTCAACTTCAAGACAACAGTGATTATTAATAGATAAAAAATATCTAATATACAGGGTGAGTTTTCAGGGCCACTGAGGGGAAGTCTGAAACCGTGAGAGTTATCGAAAAGTAACGTTAGGATCAACGTCCTCGATTTTCAAAAAATAAGTTCTGCATTCAAAACACTTCAACACAACAACTTCAAAATTAAAATTAATAAATTCATTAAAGGTTACATGTTCAGACATGCTTCCATTGCGTAGGTATAGTATGAACGTAGCCTTTACTGAATTCGTAAAATTTAATTTATAAATTTCAATTGACAAGGTGTTCCAACAACTTTGGGCACATAGTCGTATCTATTTTTTTATCGAATAAAGAACCAAAAATTTTTTTTTATCTCACTTTTCTAGAAAAACATTTTTAATTTACAAAAAACTCTACTATAGTATTTTTTTAATAACTAATTGTACTATTAGAATATATTTTACCAATAAATGAACGAAAGTGAATAGGCGTGTTCTAGACCTTCGTTATAAGGTTAAAGAAGCTTTATTTCTCATAAAAACTATAAAAGTTCATTTACAATGAGAATTAGTAATTCGTAAATAATATTTAAATTACATATTGCCTCTAGGACTTACTTATACATAGGTAAAGGTAATCTACGTTTTTATATAATAGTGCTAATTAACATAATTTAGGACAGATAGGTACAAACATTATTCAGATGAGGCAGTGGTCACTTCAATCTCAACAGCCTTAAATGGTCCACTGCTGGACGCAGGCCTCCCCCTGATAATCGCCTTATTAGCTTTTATCTCCTGGGGGGTAATGCCCATAATCTCCACGCTGGGCATGCGGGTTGGCGATCGCAGTTCGGTGGTAGATCTATTCTGCAAGAGGCGCTGCTGCCCGCCCCCCGGTGTATGTCCCTTAGTCGCCTCTTACGACACCCACGAGAAGAGTTGGGGTGGTGAGAATTCTACGATAGTGGTCAAACAACGCACGCACAATGGACCAATCCGAGTCTCAGTGCGGAAATCAGAGTACACACAACAGTGATCAAACAAAGGTCTATCACGATATAAAAAATGTGATTCTAATGAAACATATAGGACCGTTTTAAACGGATCCGTCGCTGCTGGAGGTAACCGTGCCACACCTAGCGAAGCTTTGATCCGATAAAACGGATTCTGTATATTTTATTAAATCGATATGATTTACTGGATCCGGAATACTGTTATTTGCGTGAACACGCTCATATAACCACATCAGAATAAAATAAATACGATAAAACGATCCTGTAAAACGGACTGCTGTAAAAATGTACCCTAGGCTGTTCTTCAATAAAATTCGTCAGCTGAATCTACAGCAGCTAGGATAAAAGAAAAATTCCGATCCGAGCTTCTATAAAAACTCAACAGAAAAATTCATCAGCTTAGAGAATTCAAAATATTTAAAACTGTTTTAGGAAATTGTAAATCCCAGCCTTTAAAATGAAACCAAACGAAAGGAAAATTTCGACTCGCTCAACGTTTTTCAAATAAATATCAATCCAGAATAGATCTACGGCGGTATGCGTTTCGAAATTGGGTAACCTACTTTAGGTGCCTACTCTGTTTATCTTAAATTGTAACTTTGGGCAAAGGCAACTAGGCAACTATTTCACTATGCAAATGAGTTTCGAAATCCTAGTAAAAGTTGTGGCGTACGAATGTGTAGGTATACCTACTACATGAAATATGCATGACCACTGGAAAGCGGATGAAATATATAGAATTGAAGAATATACTCACACAGAATTGAAGAGATACGCGCGCCCCTGGCTTCCCTGGAACGACTGGAAAACAATATTATATATTTCAATTCAATATGGATAAACAAAAATATTCGATAGGATAAGCCCGGGGAGTATCTCAACATTTACGCTGGCCTATAGGCCAGCGTATTCCAGCGTATTCCTGTATTTGATCACGTATACGTGATCAAATACAGGCATCGGTAAAGGTCGTGTTGGACTGGCTAAAAATATGATTCTCTGAAAAATTCTGACACTAAGAGTATATCATGTTATCATTATTTACCTTTACCGGAAAATGTTTCTAAGGTAAAAGATTTTTTGTATTTCATTACAACAGGCTGTTTTAATGAAATACCTTTTTCAAAGGGTTTGATAGTATATTGTGCGTATTTGGACTCCCAATATTAATCAATAATTTAGATAAACACGTCATGTCATGTCGTATCTTAGATATAAACTCGCCATGGCTAGCCAGATGGGTGCGGCAGCGGATGCAGCTGCAGGTGCGGTGCACCTGCACCGGCCGGTCAGCCTGGAACGTCTTGATCGGCGTGCTTAGTGCTTACCTTAGATAACACGTCATACGTATGCTTACCTTAGATATAAGCGCGTCATGGCTAGCCAGATGGGTGCGGCAGCGGACGCAGCTGCAGGTGCGGTGCACCGGCAGGTCAGCGTGGATCGTCTTGACCGGCGCGCTCAGTGCTTACCTTAGATAACACGTCATGTTATGTCATATGCTCACCTTAGATATAAGCTCGTCATGGCTAGCCAGATGGGCGCGGCAGTGTATGCAGCTGTAGGTGCGGTGTGCCGGCAGGTAAGCCTGGAACGTCTTGACCGGCGTGCGCGCGGTGGTGGCGCCGCCCTCGCCTGCGACGCCGCCACGGTTAGTCACCACGTCACGCATGAGTGCCTGCTACCTGAACACACACCCCGCAGGGTTAGTACTACCCTTTCCGACCTTAATGAAGGACTTAAGGGGTTAAACCAGGTTTACATTGGTCAACTACCCAACGACAGTCACGTTAAATACTGGACAATGCTAGCACATTGTCCCGTTTTAAACGCAACTTCTTTTTTCATCTTGTATGTCGTAAAGTTAATACCTGCTCAGTAGTTGACCAATACAGACCCTCGGTTTCCGCGTAGACAAATTAGGTCAGAAAGAGGTAATAAGTAATGCCCTAGGCGCACTGTCGCTATTTATAAGATCTAAACCGTTTTCTATATTCTCAGAAAAAAAGGATGAATCTACCACTCCGATAAATTATAGAGCTGACCGATGACAGTTTTTCCGTGTTGTAAACAAAATAATCATCGAAGAAACGATCAGATCCAACCAAAATTCACCCAAAAGTCAGTAAAGGGCAGGTTGTACTCACTACACAGAAGTAGCAAGTAGAAAATGTGTACCTCCTGTTTTAGCAAAGGACAGTGCGCATAGAACGTTACAGTAACAGCACTCATGGGGACATTACACAAAAACATTAAAGCCGCTACAGAACAGCTGATCCCTCCGTAATAATTCGTCAGCTGACACAAACAGAAATAGGTTGACATAAACATAGGCATGAGCTACTGAACATTAGTATGCCATTAAATAATAGTGTTCTATTCTTAGCTCGGAGAAGTTATGACTGGGCTTCGTCTGGAACATATCGCTTTGATAACGTTGCGGGGGTGGGTTTGTACAAACGAATAGATACAAGATTATAGTTACTAAACTAATATGCGAGATAGATAGAGGTGAAATAGATGTCGCCGACGGATCGTAGAATCAGTCCGTTTGTAGAATCGATCGGGCTAAGAATTTGACTGAATGGCGCCGTTTTGTTAAGTGCCTAACCGTTTTACAAACTGGCTGATTCAATCATCCAGCGGCGGGCGGCGGCGGAGATAGATACAGCCTACGTTAAAAATTGCTGAAAATCGACAATTCTTTAAAAGTATCTCTTGAGATCGTTTTTGGAAGATCAGCTAATGTTCAGCTACTTATATCGTTGACTATACTCAAGTTCTAAGAAATTAATAAATCCCAAAAATTTACGATCCCGACGGGATTCGAACCCGCACCTTCCCCTTCAGCGCAGGGGTGCTCTTTTTCCAACTAAGCTACGTGATCTTATCTAGTCGGCCCGAAAATCTTTGGGAGTTCTTTCGGCACTTACGCCGTCAGCGCCACCTACAGAGGAAACAATGAAGTTATCCAATTCTGCTTTTTGGGATTTATTAATTTCTTAGAAATTACCCAGAGTATAATAAATAAAAACCTTAGAATATACTCAAGTTGTTATTTGCTGTGTCCAAGGTCTCCCTGAATCGTAATCCCTGCGAGCTCTGGATATGAATAAAAGAATGAATGACAAAGCCATGCCATAGGGTCTTGCTCAAATATTAGGTCTTCCATGATTGCTCTGTCTTTCCTTATATAGGTATCTATTATTTTCGTATATTTAGGTATTTTATTTATGGTGACCAAACCCGGGTGACCGAAGGAGAGGGTAGCGAGCTCAATCTTGTTCAAAAACATCCAAACAATAATCCAATCAAGTCTTATAATTTGGCCAACGTTTGAGCCATGTGTTAGTGTAGGTATGTCAGAGTTATCACTCAATTAGGTATCAACTATTTATTTACGTCTATGTATGAATGCCAAGTATTTAGAGCAGTCCGATAAATGCGAAAACCTACGATAGAACTATCAGAAATTCGGGTTATCTCAGACAAGTATAGGTATGCAGCTTCTAGAGTTTGTTTTCTTTTATAATCTGTAGAACAGTTGACGATTCAGTCTTAATGTCTGTCAAAAAATGCGCACTATAACGCACAGCCACGTCTACCTGTAGGACATTGTGCAGCTTTGAAACATCGACACCTTGTTGAACTCGTTCATGTGCGTCGGGGGCAATGAAAGAGTTAGCCTCATGTTCTCGTAATTTCAGTCAACAAATAAAGTCCCTTTTAAGGTGGTTCGACGCGACGCGAGTTCAACATTTTCCTAAATGCTCCCAAAATACAAATGAATCATAGTGGGTTTTATCATGAGTTCAAAGAACATGGTTTACGATTTGCGGCAAATTACTTTTCCACTAGTTTTATTGCTTGTGGAACGTAGAAAAAAATTAAAACCACAAAAAAAAATTATCTTGCGGCAACTTGCGGCGATCCACCTTAAATCGGAAAACAGCAACCCTAGTCTAGAACACTTACTAACTCTTTATTGGTTATTAAATTGATTGACAGCAGAAATAGTACATTACTGCAAAGGCAGCGAAATAGGCAATTGCAGGTCGAGTATGAGTTTGAAGGCCGAGCCGCAGGCGAGGACTTCACGCGTGTTCTCTATTCAAAAGTAAAGACAATATTTCTGCGCATGTTTAAGAAAACACCATTATATTCTTTAAAGGTACATAACCGGCAGGTTATTATGTACCGTTGTGTACGTAAGTTGTGTCATTTATGTACCAAGAGATGCCTCTCTTGGTACACAAATGACCCAAACCAAGGCCGAACTTGCTATTATCCATTCAAAAACTCCAGCAAACCGATAATAAAATACGGATCTATTGTTTTAACTCATTATCGACTGAAAGCGGAAGCACGGAAGGCCATTAATTGCAATGCCCTTTAGTAAAAGGTGCCTAGCCATATGGGTCTCATACCGTAAGTATTCGAAATTACCTCGATGCTTTGTAAGCTTGCCGGTGCCTATTTTTCCACCTTTACAGTCCACCTGCCTTCTTTACATGCAAAACCATTTAGTGTAAGCTGTGCGAATAAAGCTGGGTAGGGTACTGCTATCCTTAACCCGCATGCCTAGCGCTGCAGCGTGGGGACAATGGCATAACGCTAACAAGAGTCAATAAGACGTTTATTAGGGGAGCCTAGGTCCAGCTGTAGACTGCACCTTGTTATAGCTGGTGTTGTTGTTGTTATTGTTACCTTCTAGCTAGGGGATATTTTAGTAGAAGACATTGTAAGACCTCAAAGATTTTTACTATAAAAGCTATCGTAGTTATACGAACCTTATTTATGTTGGAAGAACACCACCACAACAAGTTTCATCGCAAAATCACATGAAATCAGTGTCGCAAATTTTTTTTACAAATATTTCTATGGTTTTGTAACCCCTTTGTTTACAAAAAATATCTAGCATTCTAGAACCAAGCACAGGTAAGCTATTTTATGGGTGATGGGCAAGTGTCATTATTGTTAAACCTACGCAACTCTGCACTAATGGGTTAATTAATGAAACTGCTTCACGTGGGAGGTAACCTTAGTAAAATGATAGTTTCACGTTAATTAAATTAAAATATTAATAAGACTCCTTTTAATCAAAAAGGGTAGAGGTAGTACCTAATATACTTATGTTCCTACTGTTTTTTCTTGTCGGAAAATTGGTTTATTTTCTGATTTGGTATGATTGACGGGTAAATTACTACTTACTCACCTAGGTATACAACAACAGGAGGCTTAACAGTTTCTTTTCCTACGACACGCACATAGACGTGTAAAAACCAGCTGCAGCTGCGCCGGGCCGTGAATGCGTTAACAATTAGTTCGTGAGTACCTTTCTTTCTAGCTCTTTTACATCTTTTTTCATTGTTTTATAAGCCTCTGTTTGTCATACGACTAAATAAATAATTATTGTGGGTAAATTCATGATGGCTCTATTTTAATAGTAGACGGATAACTTTAAATGGAATTCCAGAACGTTCGAACTAATTTGTCTTTGACACGTTCCATGTTACAATGACGTTGTGGACACCTTGGTGAAAGGATTTTGTAGATAGGTCTATGTACCTTTAAATTCCTTGCTGATAAAATTACAAAATCATTGGATCGGCATTTAGTCTGGTATGAACCATTTTCACTTATTTCAACCACTACCATTATGTATCCAACTTTTGAGCCTGTAACGGTTAAGTGAAACATAAACTGAGTACCTACATTTTTATTTATAAGTTCCCAAATTACCAGGGGAACAAAAGTTGAGTGGAGATATAGAGAGTTGATCAGAGATCTAGTTTCTTCATGCTAAACCGGGTAGATAATTAGGAATTTTGTGCTGTAAAATGGTTCTTCGATAGCACTATTTTGGTGCTAGAGTTTCGTCCCGGCAAATTTCAAAATTCCATCGCCCAGTTTGTGATACCTATTATAAGCTTTTTATGCCTCTGTAATAGTTTTTTCTATTTAGTTTAGGCAGTGAATCTAATATAGATTTTGGTGGCCACCAAGGGCAACTTCGATTCACTGCCTAAACTAAATAGAATAAAACTATAACAGAGGCATTAAAAAAAAACTTACAATAGGTATCACGAACTGTGCGATGCAATTTCGAAATTCCCTTAAGATAAAGAAGGTGGCGGCGCTAGTTATGCGCCTTAAATTATAAACAGTTGTTTCGACGTTTTTGACACAAGTTTTCATACATTAAACGTCAAAGTTGACCGACGAAACTGCCCAATTGTTTGATTATCTTTGGGTGAACACCAGGCTAAGACAGGAAAAAGCTACTATTGGTGCTATGAGAAACTTTTCCATCAGAGCTTACCTACTTATTTATGCAACAAGATGTGTCAAACGCAGATGTTAAAGGACCGTTAGGAAAATGGAGCAAGTCTATTGGTTGGGTTTGACAGATTCCACTGATTATAGCTTCTCAGCTTAGCACTGGCGGAAAAAGACGTTAGGGCGGATTCACACAGGATCCGTTTTTTTCCGTGATGGCGTATTATTGTAGGAGCGAGTTCCCACACCCGACAGTAATCAGGATCCAGTTAAACGATTGTTTACACCATCACGGAAAAAACGGATCCTGTGTGAATCCGCCCTAACGTCTTTTTCCGCCAGTCCAGATCCAGCGAAGCACCCGTAAACAAAATTCGTCAAGTGCGAAACGGTCAAAACGGTAAAAAACGGATCAGTTGTGTGAAGGCGCCCTTAGATCTGTATAGTAGCTAGGAATCCAGTAGGTATCTAAGTTGTTTACGCAAGGGAGCTAAGCATGGAAGCAAAATGGAAGACTATGTACTAGGTAGGTAGGTATGTGTTGTGTAGGGTAACTTTCCGAAGTGCACGTCCCGAGTGACGATATATCACGGTTGTACATGCAAATTGATTTGAACACCAGGTTCTGTTTGAGTGATGCGGTTTCCTTCAAGACACATGGTTACTATGGATGTCTATGGTTGGTGGTGTACCATACTTTTATGATATCTAGTAGCTTGTATAATAGGAAGATTGGTCGTTTATGTAACATGGTATGGTGGTGATGAAGAGAGGAGAAAGGTCTACAGAAACAGTCATGGTAACCTGGCCCGCCGCCTAATCCTAGAGGTTATGGAAGGGCATTTCAGAATCACAAACTAAATAGCAGTAATGGGCGAATATTGGAAAGTAGTGAGAGTAACAGCTATATGATGGGAGGTATCGGTAAAGTAAACTGGACTCGCGCGATCCTGTCTGGCGCGGTGTAGTTACCTGTCTGGCGCGAGCAACACGCGCCCGCCGCCCACATCGGCCGCGCTCGCCGCCGGTCACCTGCCGCGCGCGCTGCGCACGCGCGCCCCGCACCACAGCACCGCACCCGCCACCCTCTGTCGACAATACACAAAACATTACATTACTTCTTTTGACAAACTAAAACAGAATTAAATATCAAAACCTAAGGGTCAACTCTTAATAAAACAGAATTTAAAATCAAAACCTAAGGGTCAGCTCACATCACACGGCGAAGCGCGACGACGCCTCGCTGGGCAGCGAGATGTCGCGCCGCGCGCCCGCCGCCGCCGCGTGAGCGTGACGCACTTAGTGTTTACTTACTTAAAGTGATATAAAATTTGACTTTATTTATTCACAGTTTTCTTATTATGTCAATTGGAATTGTACCTTTTCGCGTCGTAAATATTTTGAATCAGTTTGAATTTTGCTTCATCATCGTAGTGTGTATTTTTTTATAATTTTCTTGAACTGTTTGTGCTCTACCAACTCATTTTAGACATATCTTTTTTCCACCCCTAGGTTGCCTGGGAGAAATCGCTCTCAGCGATAAGGCAGCCTATTGTTCTGATCATGTTTTAAATTCAGACATCAATTTTATTTTTGTAATTCAAAGTGTACATTCATTGAATGATTTAATTCACATTTCGGTGTGAGTTGATCAGTTGACCCTAACCAAACACATAGAGTGCCTTTTCAGATTAGAGAGTAATTTGAATTTTGCTTAAAGTTGTATAATTGACTTTAGATAAGCAAAATTCAAATTACTTGTAAAGACAAATGTCACCTCAGTCTGCCTGTGACCATGGAAGCTGAAAAACCTCCGAAACGTCAGGTTATAAACAAAATATAAAATATACGCGATCAATCCGGTTAAAACAGTGTTTTATTCTGTGGATCATAGCCTAGAATGCGAAACTGTGCAGTATTGGGCTCATCACGCCCTTTTGGAACATTAAAATACGCTACTGCGCAGCCACTGCGCGTACTTCCGAGATTTTTTAAAGATTTGCGAGTACTATACGAAATGGTAATACTGATTTGAACCTGCGACGATGGCGGTCGATCGTGAACTGAGCTAGTTTTGGTAATCGCTGCTACGTGGTCGGTGTAATAGAACACTCAGTATCAATGGAGGAAAGCACGTCTCTATAGAAGAAGTATGCACAATGCATTTATTCTATTCAATAAATTCTGTTGCCAAGTTTTCACGATAATGTTTACAATTTCAGGCTCCTTTGTTATGTTAACAGATGGTTGTTACAACTTCCTTTGTCCTGTAACTAGTAGGTAGTCAATTATAATTGAATGCGAAGTAATAATGCACGATTATTATGATACCTTTAATAGTTTTTCTGTGCTAGTCGTGCTTGACTTCGTGCGCTTTGTTTCTTTTTAACCGACTTCGAAATAAGTAGGAGGTTCGTTGTATATTCACCGATTTTTCAGTCAACTGTGGACCGATCTGGTGATTATATTGGTTTTATATAGAGAAAGATACCGGGTGGTCCTATAAAAAAATATTTCGCGGGATTACTAGTACCTAGGTATTTGTGCCGCGAAACTTAACGAATTCGATGTCGGTTTTGAAAACGTATTTGTTGAACCGTATTTCAACCCTAGTTTGGAAATTTAAACAAAAATTTAAAAAGTCGCAAAACTTTCGTGTTCGTAAATAATAGGTAATTGTTAAGACAAAAACATTGTGCTGCATCCGACAAGCACTTGTAGTAGGTACCTACAAGTAAATAAGATATCTACTAACTAAATGCGCAGGGATCTAAGTACTTAGGTACTGCGCAGCATTCTCGAACTACGCGTTAAAATACTAAAATAAATATTTGCGCTCTTAAAAGATCAACAAAAACACCATTTGGCGTGAAAATATTTTGAAAACATTTCGTTTATTGGTTTTAGCTCTGAAATGGAATGGATTTTGTAGCGCTTTCCCAGTTTCCGTTTTATCGAGGAAATATTTACAACAGGAAATAAATAAATAGGTAGGTAGCTTGATTTGGATGTTATGATTTATTTTTAAGCTGATGACTAGCATTATTTATTTATTTTACAACAAGATTGCCACCCTGATTAAAAATTAAAAAAAAAAACAAGCTTAGGGTAGAACCACATTTCTACGTCCGATTCTGATTTACCTAGCTCTCTCTCGACACGAAGGTTCCCAAAAAAAAACATTTTCATATGTGTCATACAAAAAAAAATATTTTATTGGGAACCTTTATTTGAATCGTAGAGTAGCTACCTACATAAACATTATGTTCTTTCGTTGACATATGTCAGAATGAATTTGTGAAACTATGTGATATATATACTAACAACATAGTACAAATGCTAGAAATAAGTACATGACCCGTAATATCTAGAATGGCCGTCCTCGCCGAAGAGGACTATAAACCTAACCCAGGTGGTTTACCAACAGTAGCGGTACCAGCGGGGCGGCGAAGCGGCAAGGCCGTCGGCTGGCCACGGGTTAAAAACCGCACCGGCTTTCTTACATGGCACCTTGCACTTGATTGTCTTTCCGAGAATTTACTAGAAAATACGACAGGTCCAAGAAGCTAGGTAGGTATTAACTCGAGCACTAGTTGGTGTAAGCCTCTGAGTGTAGAAGGGTGTATAAACATTGCAGGCAGAGCGTTTGCTTTCACATCCTCAAGGTGACACCAGGTGTGGTGCTCAGTCTTTAAACTAATAAGTAATTTTTTTTATAATCTATCGTAATTAGTCGTAAAATCGTATCTAGTTTATTATCCTGGAATAATACGGTTATACGGTAACGGGACTATTTTGATTAGCTATTATTATTAGCTCGATCTTAGTAACACCAACTTAAAGGCTTCTTTTTGGAGTGCGACGTCGCGGATTGAAGCTAGGTTGGACTAGTTCTAATCTAGGTACATACAGAGAAGAATGACGGAGATGAGTGGAGGAGGAAAGCCCATCTTTGCCGAGCAGTGGAACAACATGAGTTTCAATTAGAGAATGGAGATAGAAGAGCTTGCCTTGGATCAAGACAAAGGCTCTCTAATCTATCTTAACTTATCTATAAATCAAGACAAAGGTTCTCTAATCTATCTAAGCTTATCTATAAATCTTTGCAGAGAAGTACACAGTTGCATTTCTTGTATTAAGTATTTGCAAGTCTTAAAAGACTAATAAATCCTTCAAAGGTCGTTGAGCTGTACACGGGTTGGTTTCATCAAGTCATTTACAAGTCATTACCCTCGCACGCCAATGGTTAGTAATAGATTTTTGATATGTACTAGCTAGATAAGTGACAGAGGAATCGATCTTGTAGTTTTGGTCATAAATAACTTCCTGTTTGCCTGAAGACGTAAAAATAGGACCTTTATTTATCGCCATAATAAATAAAAACAGCTAAGTCACCTAACCAATAAAACAAAATATTTCGAACATTTGGGTAAGAAGGTACTTAGCGAGTTTTTTCTCAATGCCAGAGTCTGTCAGAACACTAAACGTGAACACTAAAAAACTGATTTACATAGCTCGATCTCGACACGAAGGGTTCCCAAAAAAAATTAATTTCAGTAGTATATGTCGTACAAAAAAAAAACATTGGGAACCTTTTCTTTCGTTGACATACCTAAGTCAGAATGAAAAGCTGAACGCGTATCTATCGGCGCTACCGGCAGTCATCGCATTTCCTCATGGTACTTTACTGAAATGCCGCGCACTCGGTGCCGATAGGTGCTCGATACTATTTTATGATATAAAGATTTAGAAAATTCGAAGACCGCAGGGAATGTCGCGTCTGCCGTGCTCTCACCTTTAGAGGTTTTCTTGAGGTTGTAGGTAAAAGAAAAAACCTTTATTGCAATTCTAAATTACCACGTTTTTTAAGTCCGCTGATGTCGTTTAAAATATCAAAGCAATTTAAGTTACAGCCAGCCTATAGACCTTGAATAATACTGTATCAATCAATAGCAATAACCATAGCCGTTATATAGCTATCGAATGGGTAACGGGCAATCAAATTACATAACTTTATACGGGAAACCAAAAATGATTTGATAGGCACGGATCAATATCCGTGCTGGGCAATGTCAGAATGTGTTTTTATGTTTAGTTTGCCAGGAGTAAGTGACGTAGAACATCAGCTTTGCCATGCATCGGGCCAATGCAGCCAGCGTCTTGGGGACGCTTCCGACTGCGATCGATATGGATCAGTTGAGCTACCTTTAGATGTCAAATCACTCAACTGTTTCAGATAAAAATACTACATACTTCTGAGTTGTGTGCTTTAATTGTTTTTTTTTGTTAGGTAGTAAAATTATGTCTTTTACTATATGTCTATTAGGTCTAGTTTTCATAGTATTAACAAAGTTTAACCGATCATGTAACCTGTAAAGTAGCAGATTTTTTGTATGTAGAAAACCTTCAATTAAACATTATATGCCTACTTTTGTTGGTAGAGGCAATGAACATAGGTACATAATGTGGCTTCAAGGCTGTTTGCGAAACATATTACATTACGATGATTTAAACGTAAATCATAACTATTAACACAAAAAATATATACATACGTACATATACATAACAATATGATACACAATGCGTATAATTTATCGGGTAAAAACGTGGATACGTTTTTGTGGGACGTACAGGTATTTAGACATTATAACCTCACAAGTTTAATATTTTGATTCAATCTGAAAGCATAAATTCCCTCCATTGTTAATAGAATTACAATTAGAAAACAATTGCGTTTAACAAAACCGGAATTCATAACAGCACTAGGTACTTTTAAGTTATAAATAAAATACGGTCTTTCGGTCAGCCCAGAGGGAGAAAAGGATTTAACCTCCACGAAACTTAGCAAAGACCACGAAAACTATGTGCAACGAAAAGCTCCGAATCCGCTACGAGTGGGTCAACAAAACCGCTACAACACTCTACGCTAGACCTCTAGATATCGCTACGCTTTGTCTACGGAATTGCTTCGAAGTAAAAGTCAACGAATCCTCTACGCGCTTTGTCTACGAAACAGCTAAAAACTGTACGCGAAGTAGACAACGACAACACTGTGCTTTGTCTAAGTAGTAAAAGTCTACGAATCCGCTACGCTCTGAATCCACGATACCTGTACGAAACTGTAGGAAGGAACACGAAGACAACGCTACGGCTTGGCTTTGTCTATAGATTGCTACGGAGTCAAAGTCTACGAATCAGCTAGGACAGAGCTACAACGCTTCGCTTTGTCTACGAAATCGCTGTGCTACGGCCATAGCTGCCATAGCTGTGAAACCTGCTAGGATTTTGTAATTCGATAGTCTCAAAAGGTTTGTTGCAATTAAAACTGCTCTGGTTTCCAATATATCTACTTTCATTAAAAAAAAAAAAACTATAGCTGCGAAGGTACTTTCACAAAGGACCAAAACTTATACTTACCTACTCTACCGCTTTAGCCAATACACTGTTCTTTAGTTCTCTCTTCTTCTCTTTAGTTACAGTGTTTTGCCATAACAAGGCTCAATCGTTTTATTTTGAACACACAAGAAGTAATAACTGACTCTGTAGCTTAGTTATTACTGAGTAAAGTTATTATTATGACTTCTGTCGCATCAAGAAACATGCGAAAAGGATTTCGGCACTGATAATCTAACTGTGGTAGAAATTTTATTAAATCGAATAGGCAGGTCACATATCTCGTATCACATATTCAGATAGTTATATTATTGTCACACATCATACAAAATAAAAAAATTACAAAATATTGTAAATTAAATTTTAAATTAAATGATGAGGCTATGAGTCGTCAAAAAACGGTAAATACAATTTTGCTGTATAGTAGTAGTATATGTAGATAGCATAGATATAGTAGTAGTATATGTAGATAGCATAGACACCTTATTACTTCAAGGGCTCAGTACCATTCTCTATTTCACAAATATCATTGCACGTGCGTTGTAATTGCAATTCAATCCACCCACACCTAAAACTTATTAGGTACTCGATTAAAGTAGTCGTTTTGATTTGATACGTGTAGGTACTGTAAGTTACGTATTAGTGAACGTTTCGTGTCACATGTGCAAAGCATGAAAATATCAGCAAAATAAAAAGCGATGAAAACATTAACGACGAGCGGAGCGAGCCCATCAAAATGATCTAAAACGGTCGGTATTAATACCTTTGTATTTTCAAACATAGGTTTTTACTTTTTCTACTTAATGGCTGATGATGAACTCTGCTAACCAAAAATATTTATCCATGTAATGTATTATTTAGTAACTAGTTACTGCCCGCGGCTTTCTACGCGTTGTTTTAGGTTATTTTTGTCCCATTTTGGGATAAAAAGTATTATCTTTATGCAAAATTTCAGCCCGATTCATTCAGTAGTTTTGGCGTGAAAAGATAACAAATATCCATCCAAATTTTCGTATTTATAATGTTGGTGTGATTTGATATCAGTTGATAGAGTACCTAGGTAGGTACTCTTTTTGTAAATACCAAGAAATAGCGATCCGACACACCAAACCTATAGTAGGTATGCATAGTTTTACTAGATTGTTGTGTCCATGTATGTAGGTAATCCAAATAAACCCTCCATGGTAAAACCAAAATACCAAAATAGGTTATGATTATGATTTTCGACCTCTTTTACAAATAACTAAATATTTTCTGAGTTATTCTGCTAGTTGAGGTTAAAAGTTGTATGTTTAACTCTAGAGCAAATTTTTTTTCGTGCCTTTTAAATCCAATCCATTATTATCGGCACATTCAACAAAAAAAGTTTTGCCCACTTGTTGAACAAATAACTATTATTATTCCATATGTGAGCAAACCCCGATTTTGCTCACTGTTTTTGAGCAGTAAAGTCACCGTTTTCGAGTGGTAATGGTGAAAACATTAGCATTTCAAGTAACCACTCAGAAGGCAAACTAATCCACAAAGGTGCCGCGCATGCCACATATCACTCACTCTAATTGGCTGTGTGATACAAGCGTTCAGTACCATGTGGCCACTTTGATAAGGGAGTATCAGACACACATAGCATCAGGCACCGTTGCTTTGCGACAGACATATAAGGAACCTTGCGACCTATCGCGACTTTTAAAACTACTGAATCGGGCTGAAATTTTTCAAAGATGTAGATCTAGCACCGAAACAACATAAAGGCTACTTTTGAACTATACATATAAATCAGTTCTCGTGGTATAGAAATAATCTTCATACCTTTCCATAGGGCAGAAACTCGGTTAATAAAATAAACAAATAAATAATGCTGCACTATCCACAGAGCATCATAGCCCCACCTAAGCTAAGCAAAGCCTGTGTTATGTTATGGGTAATGTATGTCTGATACATTTAATACATTACATAGATAGTATTTTTTATTATACATGCATAGAAAATACCCAGAACACCCAGAACATTTTTTTGCAGATCGTACGAACATTTGTCCCAAGGCGGGAATCGAACCCGCAACCTCCTGCGTTGCAGGCGGAACTTCGCCCGCCGCGCCACAGAATTCGTCGAAATATAAGATGGTGAAGTAAACGAGTAGGTAACTTCATTAAAAATCTTCAAAGATATGTATGGCACACAACCACACAAAAATATCACGCAACATAAGAATTGAATCAATAGTTTCGCAATTGATTAGTATATGTTAAGTGATAGTGCCACTAGCAATACCTGTCATCTAATGTAGTCCATTTCGTTATTTCCCAAGTGCTAACACAATGCACAATGCAGTTGGACGCGGCATTGACCCAACGACGTTGGGAAATCGCAGACAATAGACGTGGACCTACCAGCCCTGTTGGGACAGGATTATTTTGTTTCAGAATCAATAATTTTGCTCTGACACTGTTGTAATAATATAAAAAAAAAACTGGTCGAAGCGACGCGTGACCCGAGAGCTGGTGAGTATCTGGCGCAGCGCATCAGCATTGCTATACAGCGGGGCAATGCAGCTAGCGTCTTGGGCACGCTTACGACTGGTATTGATGGATCAGTTGAGCTACTTGTAGATTGTTCGCAACAGTCTGCAGTTAGCTCAATTGTTTCAATTGTATATACTAGGTTTAATTTAATTCTTTTATTTGATTGTAATTTTTTTTAATTTTTCTCGTAGGTACATATTATTGCTTATGCTTATGCTCTCGCTCGCTTGGTCTGTACCCGGCATGAACGGTACCCTGACGTGCGCTACGTGCGACCGCACGATCACGGCCAAAATTGGGAACGTCAGTCATTTAAGGGCTAAACATCCATACGTCGCTAAACTAAATTATTATTGTGTCCAAAGACCTAAGCCACCGTAGCCGAAAACGGCTAGGTGGATATATAAGAGGGCGCAATGCGCGCCATTTTGTAAAAAGGATAAGCATAGGATTTCGCGTTCATTGGAGCGGGGCAAAGCTACGTTTGTTGTCTTTCACAAACACATGCAAAATAATAATGTACATACCTAACTAAATAAATAACTCCTAACTAAAAAAACCAGAAGACCACATCGTTTGTTATGAATAAACTTTTGTTCAACGAAACTTTTAGAAAAAGATAAAGAAATACTATATACCACCACAAGTTTCGCAGTTTGTTTTTTACCTGGCAGAGCCATAAACTGCTTTATTTATTTCTTTATCTGTATTCAGGTCTTTATCCTGGGTACCTGGCACTGTGGTCTGGGATTACAATGAGGTTTAAACTAGTTGGCGGTGTTTTCATATAAACGCCTTTAAAATCATTTACCTTAGTCTATCACGTTAATCAAGGAGCTAAAGGTCCCTTACTGCTGACCCAGGCTCTGCAGTGCGATCCGAAAGAGCGCGCCGCACCATAGCTATTAGTATAACAAGAAAAAACTACATGTGCGTCGTGGATACAAGAGTGTTAACGAAATAAATAAAAAAGATAACGTTATCGAATATTTTGTATTGATTTTTATGCCTATATTCTTAAAGCATTTTGTATAGATAATTTCAAACAATTAAAACTAAAACGCAAAACTGACATCAACGGCTGCACGTGGAAAAGACTCGCGCAGGACAGAGGCAAATGGCAAGCATGAAAAGATGCCTATTCTCATAATGTCTCTAAACGACTGACGATGATCATGATTTGTTTAAAATACGAATGGTAAAATGAGGGGCTTTTTAACGTCTTTTATCTTTATCTTAGTGCCAAGGTATTATTCACCTGCTAACCAATTCAGGTTTATGAGAGTCACAAAAGGCTTTAGTTTTACGTTTGTATGGAAAGAGATCCATTCATAAAACTTTTAACTGACAATCTCAACGTGCTTCTCATGGCAATAAGACTTACCTACCTATTTTAATCTTTGACAGTCAATTTTGAACTCTATTTATAAAGTGGTAAAAACCAGACGTTTTCAAATCCGGTTAACTCAGTACTTAGATTAGGTACATTCAGTTTTTTGCTGTGTATTTTTAGATGTAAAATGCCGACCGTCTGGCTGCAAGGACATGAAAGTAGGTAGCTATCTGCCGAATAAACTCAGACTGAATACACTCTAAGGCTTGTATTATGAAAGCCTGCTCCGTCATAGATTGAGTGACACTAATGCCATAGAAAAGCGTTACTCAAGCAGATGTCAGTTAGTCATTTTATTGGTAAAATATTTTTACAAGTCGATTAATTAACATTATGGTACATACCTACTAACCATAAAATACAATTTTAAATACTAAAATGATTACAAATTGTCAATACAGACAGACCTACTCAATATGGAAAATAAATTAAATTCAATGTACAGTTAAATAATAAGCAAAACAATAAGTAATGGAATAATTCAAAGTAATTGAAATCAAAATAAATACTCAAGACATTACAATTTTTTGTCACGAAAATATTCGACCTTGTAGTACGCCCTATCGATGAGCTATATTAAGTTTATTTTTGAAAGAAGTTAAGCTGGGTGACAATATGCTCCGGTAGGCGGTTGTAGACAGCTGATCCCAGCACATGAGTGAGCCTATCAGATTTGACCAACCTGTGCTGGAGCAGCTCACCTCAGTGTACTGAGGCGAGCTTGTCAGCTCCGCGGGTCTTGTACCGATGGGCGTGTCAGATATCGATGACTGAGCAAACTTTCATAATACGGGCCTTAGTGTGGGAATGGCAGTCCTAAACCTAACCTAACTTAAGGCGAGTTCACACAGCGTTTTTTTCATTAACGGCGTATGTAGTTGTAGGAGCAAGTTCACCCCGACTGTATTCCGGATCCAGTAAACGATTGTTTCAATATCGAAGGATACGGTTAATACTGCCCTGTACAACAGATCAGCTATGCGAACGTAGTTTTGGCTTAGCTCGCTTAGCTAACGTTTTCATACTTGCGTGAATGGTTCACATAACTTGCAGTTTGCGCACAAGCATGAAAAACAGCGATGAGCTATATAAGGTAAATTAAGTACACTGGTAAGAGTAATGTTATCTGTTCAAGTAGAATAGGATACCTATACATGTCACCTAAGATACAGCAAAATATTGACTAATATACGCGAAATAGCGTAATTTTAAAAACTGTTAAGTCTGTAACTGTTATAAACAAAGTGCGTCTAAGAGCTTTGAAGAGAACTCTTCAAAGCTCTATGTTAAAAGAATACGAAAGGTAAATAACCCTTTTTCATTAATGAAAAAAAGTGGGTCAGCGACCCAGAAATAATACCAAATGAGATAAAAGCAATTATCTCAGATAACAAAACTGTTATCGGCTATTATCTTGTTATTTGCAAATAGTTTTGTCCTCAATACCTATGATGACGTTTCGATAGCGGTACATTTCCTTTGTCCTGAAATATTCTACTTTCACATGTTTTTAAGTGCCGTATTTTAGCAAATTACGATATTTAAAGTTAGGTAGGTAAGGTAACTATAGCCGTGTGGTGCCGGCTTAGAATTTGCACCACCTCACCACGGGTAAAGACCCGTGGGTGTCGTAAGAGGTGACTAAGGGACATATGTATGTACACCGTGGGGCGGGCAGCAGCTCCTCTTGCAGAATAGATCTACTAGCGAACTGCGATCCCCAACCCGCATGCCCAGAGAGGGGATTATGAGCATTACCCCCATGAGATAAAAGTCGATTATCAGGAGAGGCCTTTGTCCAGCAGTGGACCATTATAGGCTGTTGAGGAGGTTAGGTACTCATTATTATTTATATTGTCTGTTCCACTGCAAAGCAAACAAAGGCTTCTCGACATGCACAAATCACACAAAATACTTGAACGAAAGTAGAGTAAAAAATTCATGTCCCTATCTTGATAACGAAGTCAATGTAGGTACCATCAGCGTACACTTGCAAGCACTTTCAAAAGTGCCAAATGAAAAACATCGCGTTTAGAATATAATACCTATTGTATTATTATTGTATTGAGATGAAACTCTTTGGAAGCACCTCTTAATTCCTAGTTTTACTTATGTAATCTAAGTTTTGCGACGTGTCCAAGAGTTCTGGTCTAAAGTAAATAAAGCACTTTGAATTTTTAATATCTTATTTGGAACACATTCTCTACGAACATTCTCACAATGTCAAGTGTTCCGTATGGTCTTATCAAATGAGGTGGCACACGGAAAGGTGGGCAAAGGCGTCTAGCGGCCCAGCACAATTATCGTCATGCTCCGAGGGTACCTTATCACCTCGTTTCTTCGATAATAGAAGTGTCAACGTCTTGCTTTGTTTACATTTTGTTGACATTTGGTAATGTTATGACAGAGTAAAGAAAAGCGAACGATGCGACCCTATCAGGGTATAAAGGACATTTTTTATAAATTTTCAACTGCCATTGTATTATTTTTAGGTACTTACGTAAAAATCTGTTAGAAATAACAGACGGTAGGTAGTCGATGGTAGGTAGAGTGATGAAAAACGATCATATCGGGACTGCCCTAAATGACGACAACCGATATGGTGCGGCGGACGAAGGTCAGCATTCGCTGCAGGAGTTTGCGATTCCCGCTTTGGGACAAATGTTTTAACGATCTGCAAATATTTTTTCAGATCGGTGTCCTGGGTATTTTCTATGTTCTTGTGTTTTAAAAATATCCATCTTTGTATTAATCAAGTAAACCAGTCATCGTCATCTAGTATCGATAGCACAAGCTCTGCTTAGCTTGGGGCTAGATGATGCTGCGCGGATTGTGCAACATTATTCATTTATTTAATTTATAGAATCTAACGGACAGTGTATGTGAAGGCACATGCGAAATTTAGTTTTAGAAAATATGCCTCAACCACATTGGAAAAGCAATAGAAGTTTTACTTTCAACAGAAAACGAAAGGAAAGACCTACTAAACCGCAATGTATTCGCCTGAGTGCGTTGTGCAAAAGGCGAGACGATTCTGCAAACGATCTGTCCGAGGTATAGGAGAAGATGATGGATTAGTGCTGAGCTTTGAGTATTGTAGTTGGTTTGAGTCTACATTGGATTTGAGTTCCCTCAAATTGCGGTGGAGAATGTACTTTTATTACTTTTAAAATAAGTTTTTATTTGGATATTGAATATATCTGCGGCTCGTCATGAATTGCGGTTTGTCTTAACCCATTCACTGCACGTCTTTCAGTGTGACCTGTAAGGGAGCGCCACAGATACAGCGACGAGAACACGTCCATGTGCGAACAATGAAAGACATGAAACTGGCATTGATAGTGCTGAAATGCTTAGAAATAATGTTATTTAGCGGACTGCTATGCGACTTACTATAACTATATGTATAGTATAACTATTTATTCAAGGACCTAATTTTTTTGTCGCGTCCTCGGATATTTCCTACGAGTACATTAACTCCTAGTTAATGCTTGTCAAAGTAAAAAATTACAAATTAAAATAGATGACTTACAATTAGGGTCTACAAGATTTTTTTAACTTTGTAGTTTCTGTCTCTGCAGTATAGTAGGTAATGTTACGTTACCTGAAAAAAACAATTTATTAGCAAACTATCATCTAATTCGTCAATGAAAAAAAATGTATGACAGACAGCACAAGTATTTTACCAATGAATTGGGTAATTTTTAACATCAAATACCAGACGAAACCAATAAGCATTCAAACGTGAGAACGGTTTTCATTCCCAGGCTACAGTTATTTGTGACTAACCAGAGCATAGCTACCTACATAAATATTTATACCATACCTAGTCCCAGTAACATTTATGTTTTACTTCGTACATGATGCATCTAACAGCAAAAACCACTCACTGAGTGTTTCATCACACACTCGCACACTACGCCAAGTTAGGCGTTTGAAGATTTTTGTGGAGGCCCTAACATCGGCTACCAAACTGTTTCAGTGCCCTCAGTGAATGTTATATGTTTGGATAGAAGACACTTATACAAATAGCAAATGTTCGATAACATTTTATAACATATCAGCATATCACAGATAATTAATATCTCAGAAATCTGACGCTTTAGTTAGGATTTATTGTACAAAATGTAGATTTATATAAAAACAAAGATATACTTATATACATAAACTGAGGGCAACGATTTTGAAATAAAATGTTGGTAACTGAAATTGGGCCAAATCTACAAACCAAACCTCTTTGGCTGTGGTAAAACGTGAGGGGTTGAACTTTGCACGTGAAACTTATTTTGATTGGTATTGATATGCATCCCTTAAGCTACATTTACGACTGTTGCAGTCTGCAATCAGTTCAAATGTTTCAGTGCTAATTCCTTTCTATTCTTTAATTGAAAAAAAAAAATCGTAAACTATTGCTAAAAATAATAATTGTGAGTTCAACGTCACCATTAATTATTGCAAATTTAAATACCCAGCCAATTTAAGTCCAATTTCAATGTATTCTAAGCCACAAGCAATAGCTATGTTCCAGTACTATGTACGTAAATACATATGCATATAAGGAAGATAATTATACAATACCCGCAGCTGTGCATGACTTGCCTAGCAATAGTAGATATCTCCGGTGTACACAATCAGTCTTTCCTATGGTATTACACTTATCCGTAAATGTTACACAACAAACGGCCCAGGAAAAGTTCAAGGTTCCGGTATTTTTAATGCTTCACTGTTTTGTAAACGCTACCAAAGTTTCTTTTCAGCTGATGGTAGCGCTTGTGTAGTTTTTTTCGTATGAACTGAAAGGTATTTGGATGTTAGTTTCTATTTTGTCCACTTGTAGAATTGTTTGTTGGGGGGATGTTGCTAGTACCTATTACGACAAATTGTTGTGTACATATTTAACGAGCGACAAATGAAACAAACAATTATCGTAGTTAACCCGCTTGCATTCCTAAACAATTCTTCAAACTATCGTAGTTTTTATGGTAAAAAAAGACAGAGAAATGAAAAGGTAATTATTCTAATACAGTTCTAAGATGCTCCTGAATTTATTAAACGACAATAGTGCTCGTGGAATGATTTAAATAAATGACGTTTTACCCGGATTCTAGGAAAATTATTACCTATCCTAAAATGTAGAGCTTTCGTTTACGCTCCGTTAAAAAGTTTCTGGGAATGCACGCACTTTTTCCGGGAATTATCCAATATAATTTAACAGCCGTTAAATTGCACGAGGAGCAACAAAATCACAAATTCCTCTCATATTTACTCGTCTAGCCAACTTGAACTTTTAAAATAACATTTTAAAATTTGTATAGGTTAAGTTTTTTGTACCTAAGTACGAAGTTAGACTCTGAACCTATCTACACAAGGTCCCTAGGTAAATTGAAGTCACTCGTGTTTAAAGGTAAAGGTATTTCACTAGCTACTATAGAAGTAGGTAGAGATTGAGCTAACACGCGCCCTTTGCAATTGCATCAACATAACAGAACGAACTGATAAAGTCACAATAGCCCTGCTCTTATGCAACCGATAACAGTAGCTGCGCATTAAGTTTTCACAAGCCAACATCAACTCTAAACCATAACATATAAGAGTTAAAGTCTAAAAGGGAAGCATAAAGCACGCTGCCACACAGCTGTGTCCATTTACATAATCTAAAAAGGAAACCTGTACTCGATTATAAATCAAAACACAGGGAGCCAGAGTTCATTTTCTATATACGTTGGAGACAACTTCCGCGGCTGTTTCTATTTGATAACCTACCTACAGGGTGTTTGTTGTTGAAGATCCGACGCTCAAATCACCTGTTGTGTTCTTTTATCCTTTATTTTCTGGCTCGTTTACGCCACAATCGTTATTACCAGTAAAATAGCGCTTGCCATAAATCTATTTTACTGTTTGTTAGTAAGCCAGTTTCAGTAAATACCAAAGGAAATCGTCTTGAAAAGAAAATTATATCTATTTACCAGGTTAATGTTAGGTATTTCGCATAGTTATTTTATTGCCACCGAAGACTTTTCTAGTTTTAATTTAGGTAAACCTTTAATTGGCCAGCGACAAAATAGAGGCTTTTTTCAATCTTGAGCTGAAGACATTAGAACAATGCATCCTATTTTCAGTCCAAATAACAAAGGAGACAGTATCTAAAACAAAATAAGGTTCGTAGTTAACCCGCTTACATCCGTAATGAATTTGTCAAACTATGATAGCTTTTATAGTAAAAAAAAGTATCTAAAACAGATACAAGTTTTCTTACGTAACATTTGTACTAGCCAAAATATTATTAGATTACTACGCCGTGTCCTACAATGGATCGTAAAAGCTCAAATAAACAAAATGATTACAGTCAGTACATTATATACGGAAATTAATCATTGACCCATATCAACGACCTATTTCGCTATCAAATAAATAAAGATAAGTGAGAGAATCATTCGGCTGATGACAGCCAAATGGTTATTTTTCCATGCGGTCCAAGAAAATTGTTTCTATAAAATTACTATTGGTGATTGCAGTAGAGATATTAAGAGTAACAGAAAGAAGTTTCCTCTTGTCGGATCCCCCAGTCGCCTCCTACGACAGCCAGGGGTTGAGTTGAAGGGGTCGATTCTTGCACCGCGAGCGCCACGGCGAACAAATATTAATTATTTATTGAATATCTATTATTACAATTAATTGTTTGTTCATTGACGCAACTTCAGAAGTCCAAAATCAAAGTTTTCCAGCGAGCGCAGCATTTTGGGTGTTCGACTAACGGACAGAGTCCGTAACACTAACACCGAACTGCGCTCTCAGACACAAACGCTGACGTAGCTCAGAAAGCCGCAAAGCTGAAGTGGAACTGGGCTGGTCACGTCTGTCGCATGCCAAGAGAGCTGTGGGCTAAAGTGGCCACCGATTGGCGGCCTGACCAGGCGAGAAGGCAACTCAGCAGACCAAGACGGAGATGGCGGGACAAATTGGACCAACTCCTAGCCAATTGGACAGAGGTAGCTCAGGATCGTTAAGTCTGAAGCGATTGTGGGGAGGCCTTTGCCCAGCAGTGGGATGACCAGGGCTCAGAATAATAATAATTTGCTGAATTTCCAATCTTAAAATATTTAAAATAAATAAATAAATATTTATTGAGGTTATAACGAATGGGTAGGTAGTATGGCGCAAAACAAAGTTGCAAATACATTTAGTTTGGCGTCAGAAATTCTTGCACTACGTTGTAGATTCACGGGTTCTTGGCACGGATCGCGTCTACGTTCATTGACATTGCGAAAAATAACCATCTTCCTTTATAATAAACGGCGGATATAACTCTGTAGGTTGCGGGTATTCTGGCTTAGGTTTTACGAGTATAACAATAGGTAGACTTTGTTTTCCCTTTGGGAACTACTTTGCTAGTCTTTTGTAACAAAATTATAACAAACAGCCTTGAAATTTTCAAAGTAATATGAACCTTTTCCTCTATTTACTCAGAGGCTTTGCAACTGCTCTGGCGAGAACTCAATATACTTGCCAAAAACAAGCATTAATAAGATCTCTTAGCCTGACAAATGGACTTTAAGATGTAGTTTACCGACGTCACTAGCTTCACGACTGAAGTGGAGGGTTTATGATTGCTATTTGGCACGTTACGATGTGCTAAACAATAAACAGATCTTGCATAACACGAGTACAAATAGACATCAATAGATCTTCAAATACTTGGTTATTATTACGTCCCGGATATGATTATCTCTCGTCCAGCAACACATTAAGAGATTCATCCTAGCCTGCCCTATGTAGATACGACAATTAATTAACTTATTCAGGTTACGGTGCAGGCCGAGCCGGTAAGGAATTTATTAAAACGACCCTTTAAAACATAACAAAAGTTTTTTTTTTTGCGAAGCTCTGACTGAATTTGATGCCCATCGGGCGTGAATAAAGATCAACCAAGCAGAATGTAACTTTACTGACAACTGCCTAATGGATGCAGGACTTTTTCAATAAATATAATTTCAGCAGAGGGATTTCATGCCTGTCTGTCCCTCTAGCGGTACGGAATGGTCCGGAATAATCCAACGCTGATAATATCAACTGCAACAATAGCCTAGTTTGTGACACCAGGATTGCTTAACATTATTCAGTGATGTCAGGTAGGCTTCGAACGCAGGTGGTCAGGTGGGAATCGCTTAGGTAAGATCCACGTGAGCTGAGTGAGATTAAGGTGTGTGCGAACACTTAAACCCCCATACAAACGTAGGTACTTTCCTTCATTTTAAAGTACGTTTGTATGAGGGCATAGAGTTACGCACCCACCTTAAAGTCTAGATGATCGAACTTGCTAAAAATATCTCCGGAACAATTGTTAGTAAGTGGGTAGGTACAACAGTAAAAGTAGGTACAAACATATCGATTGTCATTCAATTGAAGAAGAAGTTGATAATAGCTCCGACATAGAGATCGAGTAAAGGCCACGTCCGACAAACAACATTCAAGCGATTATAGTATTTATGCCAATTAAGATAAGACTGCATCGATCTTTAGTACGGATGCCAAAATCAGCTGAGTGGATGACGCAATGCAATCTGACCATGAACCTGACTTCAAACAGCTGTTCATAGAATATTCCTCAGATGATGTTAAGATGGCATAAAGCCATGCTGCAATGCTTTTAGAACTGGTTTACAATAAAATATCAATATAACCGGTAAGACAGCTTATTTATGCATGTGCTCTACCTATAAATGAAATTCTAGAACACTGTTAATTGCTTGAAGGACTCCTCGATACTTCACAGTGATTACACTAAGAAACAGAAACATCTGAATAAAATCAATTAAAATATGCAGTTTAGTTAACCAGACTTGCAATAAAATGTATAGCAATACAAATTCATCTTTATAACTTTTTTTTTATATCATATTGTTTTTGTTATATATCGGATGTCAAAGATACAATGATTCACTGAATTATGGTAAGCAGAATGGACAATAACAGTAGGCCATAAATTTTCGTGACGAGGTTGTAGAAGGGCATGTATAAATGGTCCAATAAAGTGGTCCAATAATATCAATATAGGCTCGTCTAAACCTGTACCACTGGTCAAATCATTTCCGGGTACAGGTGTGTAAGAATTTATGTGACAACATGAGGCTCCATATATACAAATTTTGCTATGCACTTATGCCTTAAAAGAGGTCAATGTACTAAATACAAATACGTAATTTTTGATAGTTAAATATTCTACACGTAAAGCATGTGTTTGTAAATAGTAAATAGAGTAAAGCTAACAGAGAAATAATCAAAAACACACTGATTATCGTATCGTTTATAGCAAACAAGGCTTCCAAACAAACTAAACACTCAAACAAGTCACTGTACGAACAATCAATGATATAAAACGGTCAGAGACCTACATAGGCGAAAACATTATACAAATAGCCTATACCACGCTGTCAAAACATCGCAAATTAAAATCTTTATTCGTTACTCAAGCGTGATTCACGAGCCGAAGTCTACGATAGGAACCACTGAATCACAAAAATTGGATCAACAGGTGTTCTGCAATTAAAATTACTGTCTATGGATGATATATTTTTTTCTTACATTTTATGCTGACCTACTTTTTACCTCAGAGAACATTATTTTGTAAGAGAATGGAGACAGAGGAATGGAACTGAGAACGAAATTTTGAATTTTGAATAACGAATCAACCGTACGAAAGCATTTGGGTATGTAATAGGTCATAAATATATATAATCGATTGGTTACACTAACATACACTTGTATTGCGAGTGGATATCGGAATATCGCCGTATTTAGGTCAATATTGTACGTAAATCAATGTAAATTGTTTCATATTGCAGAGCTATAATCATTTGAATAAATGTTATTGAATAGACGCATTTGAAAAACAAGAAGCGCTATTTATATTTTTAGGTGTTTTTCGATTTGTTTATCTAAGAAAACACACTTGTTTACGAGGTAGGTAATAGAAATATTGAATTTATTATTTTTGTAAGCATGTTTCAATCGGTTTGAAACCACTTTTTATCACAATAAAGCACTGCTTTAAATATTATACATTTTAATATTGCATTGATTAGAAGTAGAGACATCGGTATTTGATAGGCAAGGATTGCACAATCTCTACACAATACGTGCCCTCACAATCAACCGCGTTGCTTGCATCTCGAAGAGATGTTTAGGACCTTCACTGCACAGCCTCAGAAGTGAGAAACGAAGATTCCGAGCTGCTGCTAGGAGCTCTTGCAGCTCGGTAAAGGCGTCGTGAGCATGACAGTGTTTTATAAACGTGCATTAACCGTTTATAATTGGGCAATAAATTTATCTAGTATGTTCTAACCTTGTCTTTTTACACTCAACCTTTTCGTGTGTTTATCGCATTCTCGGAAAGTTGACGAGATATTATAATCATAACAGTATGTCTCCCACGGTTCTTATTATTTCTTCTGATATAGTTTTTATATGGAATTGAAGGTAAGCAATTTCAACGCGAAGTGATATGACACGGTCTCATAAGTACCAAGACATTACAAAGGACGGCCGCATGGACAATATGCCCATGCATGTTTCTGTTTCTATCAGTACCTAATATCAGTTTTTCTAGTGCCTCTTGATAACTGAAGGTCGACAGTCATTCTCCTTTGCTTTCTAGAGGTAGGTTATACAGATTACAATCTATTTATCCTTATACTTTTTGAAGGAAAGATTTTAATTTCTATGTTTGTAATGTCCGCAAGTACTGGTTCGATTTTTTTATATTCTTTATCTCTTGTGATAAACTATTGGTTAATTCAGGTTACAGCGACGCTGCTGTGCGGGAAAACCTATTAATACGTCATATTAGTTTAGTACAGACTTATCCACTTTGAGTTTTGAGTACGGCGTGCTATTGCACTCATCATAAAGGTCGCTAGGGGTGAACGGTATCGGCACACAGCGATCGATTAGCCACATCATTAGGGTTGCCAAACAAAACTTTAATAATTTATAAATTGGTATTTAAATTTTTTCTAATTCTGGAACAAAACTCGTTAAGTTGCCTTGCCACTTATCGGAGAAAAACTTTCCTTCTATGTTTTAAAGAGTCTGAAAAACTATACGACGAATTTTTCAGCTAACTTTATCACCATTAACTATGCTTTTATATTGAGAAGACTGGCATATTTTAGTGCTCGTTAAATAAGTTCACTCTTCCTAAATAACGCTATTATTCTGCCACCTGTTACATTAACCCCAGACTCTGGATCACGTCGTATAACGACCTCAAAGGCCTAATGAGCTGGCAACCCTGCACGGGGTCAACGGTCCTGGTACTTGTAGGATTAACAAAGAAAATGAGTACCTAACCAACCTACATGAGGTAAAAAACCGTAAGCACCTTGGTAAACTAACCATAGAAGTGGCTGTACTTTGAGTAAGCATGAGTCAGATCCTAATAAAATAGAATACATGAATACGTCAATTGGTAGGTATAAGTTGCTACGTGACTACATGCTCGTCTATATTTTCATACACAAAATTACAATGCAAGAGCAGTATATTGCACTGTAATTTTCTAGTTTATACCTAATTATAACCTATGGCATTATTTTGAAAACATTGTTTTTATATTTACTTAATATGCAGACTACAGAGGCTTACGAATAAAAAAATCCACCTCTTCCGTCCCACGCGTTTAAGTTTTGTGTCAATCAGACAATAACATATAGGAAAACAATTATGCATAATTAATTCATATAATGTATGTATTTATCAAGCAAGAATTATGTTACCAGATCACGTAGGTAATACGTTCTTAAGCAAGTCTTTATCTTTATTTTATAAGGCAGAAGCTGTTTTGGGCCTGTTTAAGTTTTTTTTTCGTTTCATGTTTATTTCTGGATTTTGGAGAGGAACTGAACAATAAAACTTTTGAAACAATCATGGTTATTATATAAAGACATCATACATTATCTTATATGCCACTTACTCGTACTTATTACGAGCCAGTGAACTCAGTTACCTATATAGGTTCTAAACAACACAAATCATAGTAAAATATCCTGTTATAAGTGATTAAACTAAACAACGGTAATTTGTTTAAAGTCTGTTTTTATAAGTCACTAGGTAAAAAAAAATATGATGCTGAGAAAAAAAATCTATAGTGAATTTGTGACGGTTAAGTTTAGTTGACTTCTTGCGCATGTAAAAATATAGAATTTATTACTAAACGAGCGAGAACTACAAAAAAACGCAGACGGCATTGCAAAAAAAAACGAGAATATTACGTGGAGAGTTCTTTATAAACCTTTATAAGTATAACTAACACAGCATATTTTAGTGGTGGGAATAAAGGCGGGTTATGTTTATTTACATACCTACTATATGTTAAAAAACCTAGCCAAACAGATTTTATACAATTTCAATTATATGATATCCAAGACAGATGATTATGTATGAGATATAAGTGCATGGATGGATATACTGTATAAATATAATCAAACAGATTCATAAAATTATAATTGAATTAAGATCTTGTCCAATTAATGCACGTACGTGCTTGCCATGCACTATGCACTGTATGTATTCATAGAAGCAATCGTTATTGTAATCAAGGGCGGCTCTGACCAGGCCTGGGTTTGTTTTATAAAAACGGATATTGATCCGCGCTTTCATAGTCTTTTAAATAAAACAAAGCTGTTTTGTCTTTTACTACACTGTAGGTAATAGCATAGCTTAACAAAAATGTAAAGTTTCATTTCGTTACAAATAGCAGGTAGGTCTATACCTATCACGACATAATGGTTTATATAGAAATGCTACTTTTTTAATAACCTTATTTAGACTCGTAAGCGCCTCGTAAATAATATATTATGTATACATCTTTATTTTGGTTAAAATCTCTGAGTCGTTATTATTTGAAATAAAGATCAACTGATATCATGGGAATAATATAGACAAAGTCAGAATAGAGAAGAATTTTCAAAAAAGTAAAATTTTAATTTTGAAGAACATGATGGTGATGCCAAATGTGGAAATAAAAATACCCCGGTAAATATTGATCAAATATAATCTTACTAAAGTCTTGTGTAGCCCAATAAACTTGTTCTCTTAAGAGCTACGGAGTGCAATACTTATAAATAAAGAGCTACCCGAGCTAGATCAAATAAATTAGCTCAACCGGGGCTGAACATCGATACTGTAGCAGATAAATTTTAGAGAGAACCTGCGCGGTTACAACCTATAAACCACTTTCGTTAGGTTAGTAAGACAGTCAGAGTAGAACCACCTTAACTAAGGGTTGAGATTTATAAATACGATGTGTGTCAGTTATAGATTCGGATCAATAGGTAATATTTAGTATAATTAAAATATTTTGATGATCAAAAATGAATACACAGTAGTTTAAAAGATCCTTTTGGTACTTAAGGTTTCAACCGCAAACATAAAAATAAGAACAGCCCACAAAACAATCTCAAAGCTAACTGAGCAACATAAACGAAAACCGATGTTAAATCAAAACATGCACCAAAACATACAAGTGCAGGACTCGAAACAGCAAACAAAGAGATTTAAATAGAAATGCAAGGACCAGATTTGTATATAATAAAATTATACTCAGCTTAGACGCTCCTGCACAATGACAATGAGACACAATTATAAATACTGCGCGGATGTTATTGCGGCCATAGTGATATTCTAGACGCACACACCTGAAACGTCTTGGAATAAGTGGTCCATGCGTGCCTTATGTACATACAGAGATATATTTTGAGGAGGTATTTTATATTCAGGTAATTTTACTACTCTTGTAAGATTTGAGATGCCTTCAAAACAAATGTGAACTACGAGAACAATAACAAATAGCTTTTTTTCTGCTTAAAATTTATTATAATGTAATCAAAGGCCTTATGCCTATGCCTGGAATAATGTTTCGCTTGAATGAAAATACTCGTATAAAACAAATAATTTTACCTGGTGATGTAAAATGTGACAAGCAAAGTCTAACCCGTGCGAGCGAAAGCTTTTATAACATGATTTACACATTTGAATAATATAACTCGAAAGAAAGAATACAGATGGATAATAATAAAATAGAGTACATTTCTATTGAATAAAGTCCATATAAGTAAGCAGTCTACGTTATGGTTTATAATGAAAGCAATATTACTTCAGAACCTGAACTAGTCTACGCTGGTAGATTAACTCGCGTCTAGACGATGTAATAATGTTATACTAGTGTCGGAGAAGCTCCTTATTTAACGTGTCGATTATATATATCAAAGATGAGTGTTTATGAAATTTTATGTAATACACATATAAGCTAAAGAGCTGTAATTGATTTAAATTTTGGGGCGCGATAACGTATAAAATATTATATTTTTATTAACATATTTTGTATCGTACACTATTTTGCTAAATGAACAATTTGTTGCTTATTACAAGATATTTTGAGAAAACAAATTTTACGTACGGTACCTACGCAAATTTACACTTTTACATAGATAAGTATCATGAAGGTTGTTTGTAAAAATTCTGGACACTTTTCAGAGAGCGTTGCCATCTACCCTCAATTTAAAAAGACTACTTAAAATACCTACAGTAAGAAAGTTATATAACATCCAAGTTTTTCTTTTTTTATAAATAATTAATGTAAATATATTTCAAAATTCAGAATTAAGGCCGAAATTTTAATTGAATGGCAATGAGAACTGTGTCGTGCTATGACCTGCAACGCAAGACACTGAAATACACAATGAATATTCAAAGGTTTAATCAATGCGAGTAAAATTTATTGTAAAACCACTTTCTTTTTTCGGGACTACAAGTTCTGAAAAATAAATTTAGGTACTTGTTAAATATTGTGACAAGCAAATCATCGAAGAGGTCCCTAACTAAGACAACAAAACGCAGTCAGACTCTTAATTCGCTTAGAGATGCTTTGTGCAGTAAATTTCTACTAAGCTAACTGTGAAATGGTCTAAGATGGAACGTATACATACATTCGACTCGCTAATATTGGTTGCTATTTATTATTTGATATCATGTTTAATGTAATAGTTTTTCTAATGTAATTTTCCGCGTATCAGAGTAACAGCGCAGGGTATTCTGGCTCGCTCCCAACAAATTAAAGGAACATATTTCAAGGATAAGGACAAATAACTTCGGCCCTTTGTTTATTTTATACGCGTTCACCTTCACTTACTGCGTCGTTTGTCAGAAAGTGTAGGGTATAAATAAACGTATTCACTTTATTGGATAGGTACTTATACATTACAAGTTGTTTATTGTGTATATCCTTCGCACTTAAACTTGAAAACTGAGACAGGTTTTAAAAAAAAAACGTTAAAGTTCAAACGAACAACGCCGAAAACGGAACGTACTTTATGTCAAAATCCTTTATCAATCATCATGCTAGATTTCACACCCATTGCACTTATTTTTAATGTTTTGTGTATCTGTGTAATGAATTTCTGTTGGTGTACAATAAAGCACTATTATTGATGTAGAGCAAATTAAAGCCATTTACAAACTAAATCGTTGGAGAAACCCAAAATCGTCTGTGTCCTTCCAAGAACTGCCCCAAAACAGAATTAGTCTTCAGTAGGTATACCTTTTAATTCGCTGTTCCTTTTACTTTATTACTCTGAGTCACCCTTAACTTCGTAAGTAAGGCTTTTATTCCGAAAAATTATGAACTTCGTACCCAGGGCTTTTATGTTGAAATTATAAATACAAACTTGCTTTGACAGTGCTTTTATCGGGATGTTTACCATGATTTGTGGTGTTTTGAGTTTCCTGTATATCGACATATTTGCATGCGACACAGTAAGCCGGTGGGCTCTTGAGGTGTTCATCATGTTTGTTTCAACATTTTTACGATGATTTTGAAGCTTCGAAATATCTCTAAACGCTAAAGTACGTTTTCCTATTGTTGGCTAATAGGTTGTCACCATCAAAGCCATTAGTCGTATCTATTAGGTTTTTGATATTCATGTCAAGCACCTTGATTCTTGTGATAAAAGGATATTGCTAGGGACAGAGCATGATTGTGGTATCATTTATCTTTTAATACTCACCTAATCACAGGCACTTGACGATCGGGCAATTTTATTAACTCAACTTCCCTGTTATTGATTACAATGAGGGCAAATGATGACATCGTGAGTAAATAACTCTGCTAATTTTAGATTTTAATTTGTAAGGGCAGTAGTAGAGTTAGATTTCCTAACGACGACGTGAGAGTTGTTTTTTGTTGTATAATTTCTTTTTCCGAAAATCTCCTTTCAGCTATCTTTGAGTATTGTCGAAATATTTTACAAATAAATAGGAAAAATCTAGAAAAAGATCTTATCTAAGAACGAAAGCAGATACCGTCTTGTACAGCGAATAACAAGCGGATATTCGAACAAGGGCGAATCAATTTGTGACAAAATCATATTCGCTACTAAACAAACAATCTTACTCACTGGTTTACTGTTACGCAACATAAAACTTCACGGCTTATGCATGGCGGTTTAATTCATCTGAAAACGTGTTTCACAAACCACAGATTAGAGCTATAAGAGGAACAGTGCATTGGATTAATGCCAACAAACAAAGATCCAGAATAGGAAATTGTTGCACTGAATCACATCTGACCTCCAACTTTGGATGATCTATTGATAGCTCAGTTGGTCTACAAAATCTAAATAAACAAGGTAGAGCTCTTAACACTGGCTGCATTAGGTACCGATCGAATTCCAATGAACTCTTGTTTCTCTTGTAGGATTGATGATACTATGCAAATAAATGCACTGTAGTTGTTCATCACTAATCCCCTTTCCTAAGCTGGCCCCGGCAAGCTTAGTGCCTATAGCAGCTGGCTGGCTTGTTTTCTTTAGGTTTATGGCAACGAGGTTTTTGAATCTTTTCATTAAGTCTATCTACCATTTTGTTGTACCATGTTGATGCTTTTCTGAATCCCGGGGGTAACGTCTTGATCAATTGATATGGTACCAGATTGATTCGATAAGGTTGTTTTTGCGTATTTATGGTACTCTCCCGAATAAATCACAATAGGCTTTGTTACCAACGTAAATTTTAGCCTGGTTCCTGTTAATTCCTAGCTTTTAAATCTGGGTCAATACAAGGAACATAAATGTTACTAAATAGGTCAACGTATCAGTTGGACCATAACAGTTTGGTTTGGATCAGAGATATGCTGCATGCAGTATTCAACAATGCTACGATACGATATCATTGGAGTGATCAAGTTCTGAGTAGCAATAATTCAGGAATCTACTGGTTTTTAATTCGGATTCAGATCGGTTATTGTCATAAACCAAACAAATAAAAAATGTAAGACACATCAACACACGATAAATCAGAAAAGTTTTAGCTTTAAGATGACAACTAACTGTTTACTAGTATCTAGCCTACTCCTCAGTTGGAACACGTTTGTAACAAAATAAAGGTTACAAAACCAGTTAGTACCGGCCAAAATAGAATAGCGGTTTGGTAGGTGAGTTTTAGAATTAAGTTAAAGGCATGTTATTTTATGCAAATTTTTACTTTCACTGGGCCATTTATAATTTATTACTTGATTGGGTGTCGTGATTGTATAAAGTTATTAATAACTTAGAAAGTTGTGAGGCCATCCTCACAAGTAGGGAAAAACACGTAGGTACGTTATTTGAAATGTAAACGAAGAACATATCAAAGACAGTTCAAAAGGAACTCTATAAATATTAAATCAACCTGAAACAGCTTACGAACATAAATTATATAAATGTAAAGATATTTCTGTTCTTAATCTACCTTAGAGACTTCAAAAACTTGAAATTTGAGAATTTCGGTTGAAGTTTTCTGGAACTGTAGAGTTTATAACATTTTAAACCTCTTAAGGAATGAATGAAGTTACGACACAAAGACTTGAAGACAAAGGATTTAGAAGAAACGGAGGTAAGAAAGAAACGTCTTTGTTACAAATCGAGAAATCGATTCATTGAAACTGCATAAAAGCAAAAGGCAAGATGACTTAGTTACCTGTTCCAACTTTTAGGACTTTTTTCTGGTTTATAATGTCTTTGAATTATGCGATAGAAATTTTTTTAAGAAGCAAAAACGCAGAAATGAAGGTCAAGACACAAATCTCCGTTATAATTGCAAAGTTAATTTGCAAATTCGTTAATGTTAACATTTGAATGGATAATTATAACTGTAGTTTGGGTAATAAACGTAACGGTTATGAAAGTTAGAGTTAAATAGTTATTTTAAACATAATTGTCTTATTGTCTTCTGCAAAGTAGGAAATTGACCAGGCTTGCAGAAACGAATGGGAGTATACGCGCGGTGCAATACAAATCCCGTTAGTCAAGAGATGTCTTACCGAGTTACCAGGCCAGCAGGCGACCATAAGAGGTACCGCTAGTTATCCGCCTTTTACGGCAACTCGCCAAATTATAACTGTAACTGGTAGAGCCTCGAGCTGCGTTTGTTTTCAACTGTTGTGTGCAGCATCTCATTAGCGGTGAAATCGACGATGACAATCTTAATGACCATTCCGGTTTAAACTTGCCAAACCTTATGTTACTATGTAGGCATACTTATTGCGAAATATGAGGCATTGTAGGTATGGATTTGCATGGCGTACCAGCATTGCACGTAATATGTTGTTGTTTATGCACTCGAGCTCGAGATAAGATTGGTACGATGCATAATGGTTATCCACAAAGTATGATAAAATACATTCTTCTCAGTGAACTACGTGCCATATTGATACACAAAGTGCAAAAACTGGTGCGTATATCACGAAACGTATAGAAAAACAAAAGTATTTACCCACCTTCTGGCACGAAGGCGAATACGTAATTTTAGATGTTGGACAACACAGGATCGAACTCTGTCGGAGCGACGCAGCTAGCGATCCTCAAAATGGCACAGCACACAAGATTATTGCGTAGAAAGAAGGATAAAATAATATAACTGCACTATATTTAGCCAAAGTACGCGATAACACGAGTTCTCTAAACAAAGTAGAGTGTTTACGCGACGTACACCCGCAGCGCACGACGTCCACCGAACGAGTGAGCGCGGCTGGCTGGCTTGTTGAGTTCACCAGACTCGGCTTGTCAACAAACAAAGAGGGCTTGGTCGCGATCGCGAGCCGCTCTGCGCAGGCGCGCCGACGCCGCACGCACACTACACCACCCGTGTGAATGAACACGTAAACATTCGAGTGGATTAGCCCTGTTTCGCTGCACCTCATTTTCCAGATCACAAATCCCATCCCATCCCATCCCACCGATACCCCCATGGAATCTCTCCGCACATCCGGAGTTTCCTTTGTTCCATCGAACTGCGCAAATTCGCATCTGCCACGAGCGCGCATCAAAACAATAACACGGTCTTATCGTGTGTCGTTCCTTATCGTATTATACCTACCTACTTATTCATTTTATTTTTGCCGGTCTAGACTTATCGACGGTTCGTAATATTGATAATTTAGCTATTAATTTCTGATCATCATACGCAATTCATTTTTATTGGGTGGTTGGTAAATAGAACCTGATTGCAGATAAACACCAATCACCAGATTGGCTTATTGGGTCAGTCAGCATACAAAAGCGAATTCAATAAATTGTTCCCAAAGAAGTTGATACTTCACCTAATTTAGTGTAGACAAGACTTTATTTTCGTTATGCGCATAGATAAACACGACACGGTGTTTTTAAGAGAATATAAAAAAGGTAAAAAAATAATGGTTGTTATTTATTATATCGCGTATTATACTTAGATATTTCCTTAGAATGTTGGGTTATTATATAATTTATTTAGACACACGATATACTTAAAAGACAAAGAACACATAAGGCATCACCAGTGATATCCCAATTACAGGTAGGTACGTAGTTATAGCTAGCATCTTAAAAAAAAAACAAATAACAAAAAGCAAAACACAAATACTTACTAGCAAGCTAATGAAGGAACTTAAAAAGAATAGATACATAAGCTTAGTACAAACAGATGTTAGTTATGATAATTTGTAGGCCTTGCCACAAACAGACCAGGCAAAATAGATTAAAAACGAACATCAGACGACATTACATCCCCAAGTTCGATGTTGATTAATGGAAGTTTGGTATAGCCTCATCAACGGCACGAAATTCTAGATGACAGTGTGGTAGCAGTGGAATTTTTACCCGAAAAATGTACTGATACGACTTATTTATCCTGGACATTTTATTAAGTTCAAAATGTGCTACCTACACTAGAGTAAGCTAGGACAAACGGACGCAAATTTTGAATAAGCTTAATATAATACGTCACACTTTAAGCTCCAAGCAGGTAACGAATAAGATATGATGGTAGATGATAGTAATTTCAAAATAAACAAACTAACAGACCAAATACTTTTTATAACTGTAAATAAATAAAGTTGGCATACAAAAACAGTGGCAGCCATGAACTTGGCGACGGAACGCGGGGGCGTGACAGTAGGCGTGGACGAGACAAGTCTTCACGATAAACTTTTTGAGCTATATCAAAGCTCTATTAACGATGAAACAAAGAAAAGCTTTTATCCCAGCTGGTAATTGAATAAGTTGCATCAGAATCTACTGACATTCAAAACGAAATAATAGAAATAGAGCCCTGACAAAGAAAATTTTGTAAGTGGGTCGACAAGGGTTAATTATGATTATGATCTACAGAATAGGTACTATAATTAACATAAAAAAATATACAAGAAAACTGATAAACAGATTAGTCTGATTTGCAGATTCAATACAACACCAAAACTGTAATAATGACTATGAAAATCTGATTTTAGAAGTAGAAATAATAACACGAAGAATGAGATCGATCAGTATCTAGTAGAAAGAAAACTAAGAATCACACAATGTCGAACCCATTTTGTAGTAGTTACCTACTCCAAAGAATATTTTTGTCCCTATTATCTATACATGTCATGTGGGTAACCTTCGCTCACTCTATGATATCGATCGTGTGTCAACGACACTCGCTGACGGATACTTATTTGATTTTGTTCAGAGATGAGAATCGTTTCGTAACCGCTTCATAACTTCAAGCAATATAAAGGCACAATGGAGACGGTTTTATGGGAAGGCGTTGAAAGAAATGTCTATTATCAAGGTAATCATGGCAATAAAGAAAATTGGTAGATACCTACTGGTGATAATAACAAGCTGAGAAAAAGATAAAATAGTATATTTTCATCTTTTTCTCTTCAGATCTTACAGAAATATGAATAAGTACCAATTAGAAATGCTGTGTGGATTGACAATCAAACATCTCAACCTCCAAACTTTCGCATGCATAGTATAAAACAAAAAAGAAAAAAAAAGGTACCGATGTGATGTTACTTACCTGTTTAATTAATAACTTGTGTTCCTATGAATTCAGATAAATACCAAAGTATAAATTTTTAAGTACAGGTCAAAGACTCACTAATCTAAAAGAGTTCATACTCAAAGTGGAGGAAATATTTAAATGGAAAACACTGAAATCACACTTTGATCGAATCGACCTCATCCGAGGCAATGCCCTGATTATTTGCTTTTCATTCAATTTACACTTGGAAAATCGACTCGAATGTTCATTTAATTTTCATGTAAATTATATCCGAACTTTGTTATTGTTTCGAACGTGCATAGCAATCAATGCTGAGGTTGGGGACCTTATTACAGTTATTACCCGCGAGGCGTGGGTCATGTTTTTCGAGTGTTTCTACGTGGTTGGCGAACACTCTATACTACTTACTTCAGAGCATCAAAATCGCTAAAACTATTTTGATTCACGGCTGGTCTCCTAGACATTTTGTCCTCTGATTCGGCGAAAAAAGAGAATTTGAAGTTTTCAATTAATCACTTATTCTTTGATTTATATTATATTGTAGCTCTGCTGTAATGCTGTACAACAAATCTGTTATGTTTGGTAAAAATAACTTTTTCTTTCTATATTTGTGCGTCAGAAACAGTCTGTCTTCTAGTCATTTGTCAATAGACTATCGTAAAAATAAAGAATATAATGGAAGCCTTATTATTTCGGCAATCAGTTTTACGACTTGGCGAAGCCTTGTCTCTCAGTCAATTGGTATCTAAATGCTCTGGACTGTTCCAAGCCTGAAAACTGAAAAGGTTAGTACTTTATTATGTGAACGCAGTTTCGGACTATGTTCACGAGTCATTAATCCTTTTTAGTATTTTTATAAAACGTTTACGGAGGTAGTATATCAAATAATGGTAGCATACATATCAAATGGTGAACAAGCTTAATATGAATGAAAATAGTGCAAGTTGACGTAGTAAGAAACGGTCCAACAAACTGCCACTATCCACAAATATATAGGGTATTATGCAGTTTTTTTTAATCTATTATTTATGTTATAAAATATTACACCCATAATTTTTTTTTATTATTGAGGAAAACACAGAAAATAACTGCGGGTTCGGGCGATAAAAACGCTACCCTTTTTCTGTGACTTGTTCCTTTCAGTTTGTCAACTCAAAGTGCTTCTTCAATTGAAATAAATTTAAAAACTAGTAAATAATAAAAACCATAATTTTTGGGACTTATTTCATTTCTTAGAGATACCCAGAGTGCGGGTTAGCACTATAACAAAAAACCTTAGAAAAACCATAATGTTTGTTGTTTGTGTCTTGTGCCTAATAAATAGTTTTCTTTCTTTCTTTCAAAAAAAGATATCCCGCTAAAGCTTGATGACAATACGGTGAACGGTGACGTAACGTTTAGAAATTAGGGCGAATGAGACTTAAAATATCTACCTACTTTTCAATTATTAAATTTCACAATGAAAATATCAAAAAATTACATAAATAAATAAACAGATATGTATATTTCTGTATCAAAAGAGAATACAATTAAAAGTTAAAAGTCACAATTAACTGTCGTGCTGTTAAATTTCAATAAATTAACATTGGCGATGAAATAACCGTTGAGTTAGTTAAAACAGAAGAAAACTAAGTCCTAGATCAACCTAACAACCTTAGAGCAGGGAGAAAGCAGATTGAAGCTAGCAGGTCTGCTTACAACAATACTTTAAGCGGGCTGTGCGGGCTAGTTGCAAAGGAAGAGGGCAATCAGCGTTCTAAGCACCTTGACCTGTTGTACTGGTGCTGTGCAGCTGTGGCAGGTACGAAATATCTGTAATTTATTCTTTCATGTAATCACGTATCGTGTTTTCAGAAAGCTAGAAGACAAAGAAGGTTAGTCTAAGTATATCTAATCGGGTGAGATTGTGGTCAAACGAAGGCCTATCCAAGAAAAGACTAAACGCTGGCTCAACATAAATAGAGCAATTAAAAATTCGTCGTCTGCGATTGGAATAACCAAGTGCTACAGAAAACCTGCTTTGACTTGTCCTGTAACCTGTCAGAACGTGTTTTTTTATGCGATGCTATTTATAAAACGTTTTTTATGTTTGAAAGTTTATCAAAAAGAGTTATTTTTACATGCTAGACATTTTATGGAGCACCATCGTTCCCCAAACAGAGCTTATAAGCGTTATGGGAACAAGAAAATCACTAAGACCCGGTCCTCATTGACCTTTGTTACAGAGCTATGAGAATTTCCCATTTCAAGCCAACCCCTAATTACCCTATATGTACCTACTACCGGTTGCCAAGATAAAAACACAGCTCGAGACACTAGACTTGGTCCTTGACACCGCTGGCGTGCAGTACCGACCTTAACAGATAATCTGATCGATTCCAATTCAGCCTGACACGAGGTAGGTAAATTTACCCACGGAATAAATCTACTCCTGGTTTGTTTGTTGTTCAATGGAATTTTACCAACAAAGTGGAATGGAATCACGATCAACTCTAAAAATAGCGCTAGGACATAAAAGGTGAGACTACTATATCAAAACAGTATACTTATGAGTTACTTATTAAGTATAATTGTTAAAACTAAAACTTTCATTCGACTGTTGTTTTGATTTTAGAAGCGTGAGATAAAGTAATCAAGCGTTCACACCTACAAACATGCTAGAAAACGGGTTTGTTTAAACCTTGACGTTTTGTTTGAGTCTGTATTGTAGGCTATATCAACTTTATGTTAGACTTTCGTTTTACGATCCGGGAATAGGTAGCTAAAGAGTGGAGTTTGTTTGTGACATTAGCCTTGTCGCTTATGTAAACGAATTCGTATGACTGATTCGATGCAAATGGTTCAGAGGGCTCCATATGTTGTGTAGTTCGACGACACCAAACGCCAATTGTGTTTATTAATCCGCTTAGTAGCGTCTCGACATTGAGTTATCAGGCGACTGCGGTGATCCGGACACATAACACACTTTACAAACAGCGGCCACGTGCACGTTTTTCCGGGGCACAAAGCTCCTTCAACAGTCATCACCTATGCAGGTGATGAACAACTGCAGAATTATTGTGATCCATACATTAGTTTTGATGTGAATAAGAGAAACATTCAAACAAATATCTACTTTTATTAGGCAGACACGGCTAGAGATAAAGAAAATACTTAGGTAAAAGTAAAAAAGGGGTAGAGTAGATACTCTACCCCTTTTTTACTTTTATCGAAGACTGTCAAAATCGAATTAGCATCTGCTAATTCGATTTTAGGATAAACATAGAAGTGCAGGCCATACGAGACAGTCAATATTTCCCGAAAGATTAATAAGCGCAGCTGTCAGCATAGAGAGCAAAATGTCAAAAGCGAAAATAATAAAGACAAGACAAGTGCTTATCGAGTCCGCTCGATGCAGATGATCCGAACCTTTAGAGGTTTCCAGCAAGTCTGGCTTTTGAACCTGAGTCATCGCGAGTCAAACGACCGTTTGGATTTGCAAGTCGAGCATGCCTCGTTGCACGAGACATGGGAACCGTAAAGGATGGTCTGCACTTGTCAGAGTTGTTTTATTTTCTTTGTTTTTTATGAGCTGTGTTTGCAAAATTTTGACGAAAAGGTTGATGGGCTTTATTCCTCGGTTCTGTGCATACTCTGGATGCTTACAAGCAGTGTGCAAAATACACTTATGAAAACAGTTTTCGTGAAGTCGATGGATTAAAACTTCTATCTCGCTTATGATCACGTACAAAAAGTCATATATTCCGTATAAATATCCTGTGTCAAATCTCCAAAAATGATTCGAAAACAATAATCGAGATCGTATTTAGCGCTGAAAAACTCAGAAGGAATACTTCTGAGTTCTCATCCGGTAGAGGCGCTGCAAGGCGCTTAATGTATGGAAAGTAACGAAAACTTTTTACGATATCTTAAACGAATACCCGACCCATACTAAGGACTCTGCTCGATCTTTTATTCGTCTCTATTACGTTGTTGTCTGAGTGGGAATTTGATATTAATACTTAACGACGACGAGACTTTTCTGTTCGAATAAACATGGACTCGTGTTTACCTCATGTACCTATATTCATATTAATAGGTTAGTTACTTACCTAAAAAAAATATAGGTAAGAGAGGAAAACATGAGTGCATTTTATAGTGCTACTAGCTGCTGCTCGCGGCTTCGCACGCGCTTTTGAAGCGCTTTTCAAGTAGCCTATGTCCGTCCTCGGGATATCTCCCTCCCAAATTTCATTAAAATCTGTTCAGCCGTTTCAGCACCTTCCAATAATTTATAATATAAGTATGGATATGGATGAATCAGCCGGTTTTTCATCCGCTTGTTATTTTTGACAATAGTTTAAAGAAATTAATAAATCCCAAAAATTAAATAATAGTTTAAACACATCGTTGACGAGAGCCGGGTAGACAATTTGTTAGCAAATGACAAACACACGATGTGACAAGCGGATGAAAAACCGGCTGTATGTTTTTTAATATTTCTAACAATTATCATGTGGGATACATCAGTCAGCATGCTCTTTGTTGTATTCAACCAAATCTCTATCATTGATCTAACGACTAAAGACCGTGTCAAAAAACAGTCCCCTTCTAATGAAAATGACCCTAAGTACTTTAACTAACTACCACCCACCGAACCATTAGGCAAATAAGCGACGGGCCATTTATATACCTTAAGGCCTGATATCTAACTTTATAATGAAGAATCGAAGGTAACTTGCAAAGTCTTCGTGTACCAAGGTAACATAATCTCTTCAAGGATAGAGCTGAGGCCAGTGCCAACGGAGTCTACTGTTACTGCCAGTGTTAACTTTGATAGAGGGGTCTCGTGCTGTGCTGCGATTTCTCAACGAACGTTAAGGTCCGTGCTTAAATCTTTTGTAGGTACCTACTTATCAAGTAGAGTATGCTTGTTGGGAAAAACTTGGTGAAGGTGTATGAGGTTTCACAATTAGGCCAATGTAACGGGTAAGCCCTATCGTGGGTTTGAAATGAACAAGACGATAGGGTCGTTAACATAAAATATTTATTAAAGTAAGTAGGTAGTAAGTTCAAATGGCCCGCTTAATTTTCGCTTGTCACTTTTAGAGAGAAAAAAAAAATTGTCTCAATTAGATTCTATAGTTCATTACGGATGTAAGCGGGTTAACTACGAACCTTATTTGTGTTGGAAGAACACCAACGTTTCACCAACTCACCCTGAAGAAGTCCCTCGTTAAGGGATGAAACGTTGGTGTTCTTCCAATACAAATAAGGTTCGTAGTTAACCCGCTACATCCGTAATGAATTCGTCAAACTACGATAGTTTTTATAGATTCTATAGTGCTAATAAACCATTTAAAAAAATACAAAATTTCGATAAGTGCCAAAATATGCATGAATTTTTTTTTGGGTTCCGCGCGTTATTTGACAAAAACGTTGGACGTAGAGGACGACATATTGCTGTGGTCATGCATGACGTCAGTTGTCCGTGTAGCTCAGCAGCCTATATTGGTCCACTGCTGGACGCAGGCGTCCCCGATTATCAAATCGCGATCGTCTGTGTACGTACCTAAGCAATTGCGCTGATGTTGCTGATGAAAGTTGATACTTTTTAGTTTGCGTACTCAGCAATGTATGACGTAATAGCATCGCGCCTACTATTTCGTTTGTGTGTTAAAAAAACGGAAAGCTCTGAAATTAATTATAACATTAATTTTGTTATTTATGAACTAAAACTAACATTTTCCAACTGTTATTTACCTAAGCTATCTAAATAATATATTTAAATCCAGAAATAAGTTTATTTAACTGTAGTAACTATTAGTTATCCTTATGAGAAAAAAAATATCTCAAATTAATTTTATTTCACACAAATACAATAAGGCAGTCTGCATGTCCAAGGCATTTTAGCTCGGGTTAAAAATTCACGACAGCAGTTCCCGTTGCACTGAACTCTTTCAAAACATGCTCACAAACATGTGCTCAATGGGCTCGGAACAACTGGGGCGCGGTGAGCACCACGAAACTACAATCGCGGCAGCATTCTGCCGCTGGCCACTTGCCCTCCTTTTGCATCGGCTTTTGAGTGAAACCTTCGATTCTATACAAGCAATAGGCTACTTGACCACTGGGAAATCATTTTAACGTATTGTCTGATAAAAATAATGCAAAGTGTAATTAATATTTCTTCAAGGCCAGTCGTATTACTTTAAAAACTAATTTTAAAATTTGAATAAAATAATGGCGCGTCAAAACGATAATCTCTGTCATGGCCCCCGTGCTCTGAGTAATGACGTCACACGCCACACCACACCTAACACGAAGAACTCATTGACACTTTAATCTGTAATAGTGTGACGTCACCAGCAATCCAACCAAACGCAGAGCGTTTTCGGTCACGTGATCATATACATATAAAAAAATGTGTAATTTGAATCCCGTTTTTTTACCTAAAATAGGCATATTATCTTGTTCGTGAAGCGATATTAAGCTTAGAACTATACTATGGGAGCTAATTGACTATATTAGGTCCCTTCAATCGAGCAGTCGAAGCCTAATCGGATCAAAATCGGAAGCCCCTAATAATCTATCGTGTACTTCAAAAAGCTTATCTTGAAGCATGCGAATTGGTGTTCATTTACAACAGCGAAGGATCGACAGGAAGCCACTGTAAAACGAACGATAAAATTACATTCTTCAGTCTTGCAGTCCATATTTCGAGACAATATGGCTTCTAAATTTTTAAGAAGGTAGATATGGATACCTTATTCTCTATATACTCTGGCGAAAATTGATTCCCCTTCAAAATTCACTTTCTAATTTTGACAACACTTTTAGAGCAACAATGAAATCTTAGTCATCAATATTCAGCGAAGTCTTGGTTAGTTTTCCTTTTGTCTTTTCGCCAGAAAATGTATCAAAACAAAATCTCTGTTGATGCATTCGGTGATTATGGGAAACGGAATTTCAGAAGGAAATGTTCTACATATGTGTACAGCTTGGTAAAGATAATAATCTAGCTTTAGGTTCCTAGATTTTTGGGTACAGTCATACAAAACTTTGTGGATAAATTGGTTTTAGAGTAAGCTACATACATAATACCCATTTTGGAATTTTACCTTTGATAAAATAAACTACAGATGAAGAGACGCGTGTCAAAAATGTCAAGGTTGAAACCATTCTGTCAATTGTAAATAGCACCGCATGCACTATCTAGAGTTTCTTTCATCTATGAACGATTCTGGGACGATATTATTGTCAGAGCAAAGTTATTGGCTAGCAGAATCCGGGCCCTGGATAGCTGACAAGCACGTAGCTATTAAAAATATGTAAAACAGATAGGTTCTTGACATCGAAATTGGATAACTTAACGCACGAACTGCCTACCCCGAGTTGTTTCGGTCGCGCATCTACATATGTATGTACACTGTCTATATAAACTGAATATCAAATATGCTGTTATGCTGTTTATTCTCTATGATTGGATTTTGGGCTGACTTCATATCAAATCATATCAAAGGATTTTTTAAGCTTTTCTAAGCTGTATAACCTATTAACTATGACTTAAGGTAGAAGAACTTAAAGGTAGAACCACACTGCTGTTGTGGCGCGTAATATGCAATGCGAGTCAGAATCATATCGGATTCATACATTGAGTGTCCATTGAAACATATTAATTACTGTGTGTCGTGTTGCTGTAATAAGGTGTCTCTATCTAGCCATACTAAATCTATGAAACTGAAACCGATAATGCCTCTGACGCGTTACAACTGACATCTTAATCATTTGTGCACTTCAGGGGGTGCCATACGACGCCATTTTGTGCAAAGGTTCATTATTTCTCGGATTTCGCGTTCATAGGAGTGGGACAGAGCAGAGCGGCGTGGCGAAAGTCAAAAGTAAAATTCTTGCTAATTATCTAAAAATAATAGTAATTTTGAAAATCTAAAACATGCTACTTTAAATTCTGTTTGTTTACTGTACAAAGTATCAGGCTTATTTTAAAGTATTTATTGAATAGCGACGATTAATTGTACAGTTTAGAGCGAACTTTGCTTTTTTTTTCTATAGAGAAAATTTTATGTAAACGTGTTTTCGAAACACTATCGTTCTAGCATTAATCCTGAACTATAACATTACATTAATTAATAAATTATTCAGTATTATGGTAGATATGATCGCTGACACTAAGCGATTTCAGGTAGGTATCATCGACTCTTAAATGTACTCAAAATTTCTTTGTAAAGGTAACTTAAAACTAAATTACGTAACTTAATCTACTTTTCATATTTTATTTGTTTTGGAAGAGCGAGATTCCCATACACAGAACTTTTTTACTCAAAAGAGAATCTTAAACACTCAAAAATTATAGTACTTACATAAAGTTAAAGAAATAAATATTTATGCAACACACCACACTACAATAGTGTGGTTCTCGCTTTAGTTCGGTTTCAGTTAAAGAGTTTCAGAGTTTACTTTTAATGATACTGCTTAAGGTTACTTATTTCAAGTTTCTTTATTCTTTTAGTTGTCAGGTAGGTAAACGTGAACACTAGAAAAATCCTCAGGAATGAATTCCGATGATAATGCCCCCAACCAAAACCGCCAGCGTTCACTAGTCTCAGATATTTATCGAGATCAAAGGGAATGTAAAGTGTCACCAATATTAAATTATTATTTGAAAAGTTCGAAAACCTTTTACTTTGTTGATTCGTAAATATTGAGTTTCAAATACTTATTTTGTATTAGGATTGAAATGTTGGTACGACAGTAGGTATATTTACTTCAGAGAACATGCTTTAGGTATTAACTCGCCTAAGATCAAATAGCTCAACAGAAAACGTTTACTTTTTGTTTGAAATTGTGAAAATGAATACATACGAATTTTTTGGTTTCGTCCCTCGCAAGAATTTATATGTCAGATTTTACTGAAAATTGTCTAAACGCACGATTAGTCACTCTCTTTTACGAACCGCTAGTACCGACAGGATGACTCATGCCATGAAAGCTCTTAGTAATTAATTTCCCCGAATATGTTTCATGCTAAGGTTAACTAAATATTGATGAATCGAGAGAAATAGGTAATATCTTTAAATAATCTTTAAGAATCAAACACACAAAAGGTTCCTTTTCCGCTGATATTCATCATCATCATCAGCCTATGTTAGTCCACTGCTGGTCATGGGCCTCCCATAGAGAGCGCCATAGCGCCCTGTTTTCAGCTTGCCGCATCCGCCTGCACTCTGCAGACTTTATTTTGTTATTAAATTTGTAACATAGGTTTGTAACGGGTTTAATTAGCGATAGGTAATAAAGATAATTTATTGTACATAGATCGAAGCTTGGATCCCTCGCATCTTTATACTAGATTCTCTTGAGCAAGGATTCAAACTTGCGTCTTTAACAGGATCATTTGTTTGCATTTATGTACTAATTACCTACATACGTACATATAGATACACGTTTATATAATACAGAATGCAAGTATATATTTCATGTTTGTTTTACGAATATAATTACTTTTTATTGATTATTTCTCAGTTCAAGTCCTTAGCAAAATTGCAGTAAAATATAAAAAAACCTGTCATACATAAATTGTATTTTTTTTCTAGGCAAACAGATCAGGTATAAATAAGCCAGCGGATTAGATTGCACGTCGTCTCTTTGTATGCTACGAGTAACAACAATTTGCATTCCTGACAAGGTGCATGAAAATGAATGAATGCCCATGAGACGGTGGTTGCAGCGGAGAAAATTTAAGTGAGACCAGACGGTCCCAGTGGAGCAAGCAGTAGGGCAACTTTTGTATGAATATAGGTATATGTGCCTACAAGCCTGAACGACTGCAGACGAAGACGGGACCTACCCTCAGAGCTAGATATACCGAAAACGGATATAAAAACAAAAAAGCTGAGTCTGTCTACCAACTGCTTCTACCTAGAGTTTAATGCCCATATTCCAAGCTATCACAGCTGCAGTCATTTGCCGCTCCAGACACATAAAATTTAACAATATTCGAGTGGCACTGCAAAGTAACGACGCTGCTGCACTCGCTGCAACGGATTTAAAAAGGTAATAAAAACCTCGCCCGTCGGGCTGTAACCTCAGCAAACCTTATTTTATGAGAAAGGTAGGGAAGGTACCTCGTAGCTGATATGAAATTCAGTGAACTTTATTTCGGTTTTCTTACCTACCTGGTGGAATCACATGTAAGATATCGTTCTTACCTGTGATTCCACCTCAGAGATCGCACTTATAGAATTGAGCTTGGTCATGTCACCTTCGCATGTCAGGTATACCTATTACAGAGCCTTTTCCGTCCATTTTACGCAATCGGTCTTTAGCTGTGTAAGTTGAGTTTAATTTACAAGACAATGATTTCCCGATCCCATGAGATTGCGATTTTTAGAAAAAGTATTTCAACTTTACTGGTTAATAAAAATACGACAAAGAGTCCTCGACGAATTCATCGTAATAATGATCATGGTCCTTCTACTCATCTTAAGATTTCACACTCCTCTAAAACATAGGTGCTAGAGTTCGATACACCAAAGCAGATGTTATGCAATGCATTACGAATGCAACGAACGCCTTACAGTTTTTATCGTATTGCACTGGAACAGTGGAACTGAGACAAAGCGATGTCAACGCTCCGAGCGATGACCGCCGGAAGCAGCCTTGTAGAGCGGGAGACAATGGTATTGGCTGATTTTGTAATGGAAGAGTATCAATAACCGATGATTAAATTCAATATAAGGCATTATGCATACAGAGTAACTATTGCGGCAACAGGCAACTCTCAACTGGCTGTTTACATAATATACCCTTCTTCTTACGGCAAATATTTAAAAGTTGACAGTTTCTTCAACTAAAGTTGCTTTGTCTGCATAGCGCCCAAGATTAGCCACCGTGCCTGCAAACAGCAGCTATGGCTTCCTTACCTGCTTACTCCTAACCTCATAGCTGAGTTACTCGACGCAACTTATGTCTGAGATTTAAACTTTAATTTAATCGGCATTTATCGACCGGTAGAGTTGTAAAGTAAAGGCGTTTCAACCCTGGCATGGTTGAAACGCCTGTGCTTCTCGGCTATCGATTCAAAGGGACAGATTTTGACGAAGCCCCTGCCGAATATTTCTCGAAAAATGTTGAATGAAGATCTCTTACTCTTACTGGCCAGCTATCTCGATATAGCTACGACATATACATACATAGGGACGGTTCTTTTAGCTTTGAATATGGCCTTAGGCAAATTTGTGACCCTAAAAAAGCAAGCTGTTCTTATTTGCCAACCAGCTCCTAATCTACAGCAGGTACCGATGGGACAAAGATGCAAAAACAGATTTCGACTGGTTCGGTTCGGGCAGTCCAATCAGATCGGGTTTATGTAGGTACCTATAAGTGATCCGGAGTAATCTGGATTAAAAGTTGAAAACATGTGACATACAGTCTTAAGTACGGAGCAAACGTAGAGATTTGAGGTTAGGTTAGAATCCATGAAAATCAAAGCATCCAGCATGGTGCATGGGTGGGTAGGGTACAAAGAAGATAGTTTTGGGAAGAACTGTTGCATGCTGTAAAGCTGATCAACCTTGTTCTTATAATTCTAGCTATACATAAGTACTAACGTAACTTCTTTGAATTTGGATTTCTTCACAAAGTTTTACAAAAGCCACTCAATGATTATGACTTATTTTAACAATATTGTTCATAAAAAACGCATCAATATAGTGAAAAGTAAAAATCGTTTATTGGTAAAGGACATGGAACAGAAACCGTTTTGAAAAACGATGTCATCTGCAGTAGTTTAACACTGTCGCAGAATGACCTGACAACGCCCTCCTCACAAACCGGCATTCTCGGAAATCAAACAGGTAATATTATTAGGATAATCCAGACGACGACGCCACCGTCCGACATTTTCACTAACAATCCAATAGCAAATAGCCCACAAGTTTTATAAAATGCGATTGCGAGCACCACCCCATCAAATATTGACCAGTCTAGACTTCCCTAGTCTGCACAACATTTTGCAGACTTGAAAGTACGGAAGTGCAAGTACCTACACCGTCTAGCAGTCTCGACGGTAGATGACCTCTGGGAAAGGAAATGGATGGAACCGACAACAGAGGACTGTTGGGAATTTGTGTTTAGGTACAGCAGACAAGCTGTAGTGTTATATGAGCGAGAATCGCTTGTACTGGGGAAGGAAGTGCCAGATGGAAGAGCTAGTCCCGATTGAAAACAGAGTTTCCAGAATTAAATGAAACTGAATTATTTGTACAAATGGTAGATAGATATAGCTTACAGTAAACTTTTCTGCTGATTGATCAGGGTGTTCGGGTCGTTTTCTATGTATAGTAAAAAATATCTATCTATGTATTGTATTATAGTATGCATATCAGTTGTCTAGTACCCATAACACAAGCTCTGCTTAGCTTGGGGCTAGATAATGCTGTGTGAATTGTCCAGCATTATTTATTTATTTATTTTTTATATACTTTTCTTCATACTCACACATGAACTCTACTCACAGTAGATGTAGAGTGAGAATCCGATGGATTCAATAATAGGGGGGTTCTGTCATAATCATAGCGTTTGACAGGCGGATTGGCAGTAATGGCGTACTGAAATTGGAAGCTACTATGGTTCCCATGTAGGTAGCCATAGAAAGGGAGACGACCACATCGATCGATGCTCAACCACGGTGCAATAATAAGTTTTTATCTGGAATCTTTTATCTGGTGCCTGGAACATCACAACGAATCGATCATAACTTACTGACTATAGAAAAAGATAAAATATGTAGAAAATCAGATACCTACCCGACTTAGCTCAAGCTTATTTATATAAAATCTTGTTTTGAAGACTCTTTGTCTATTTGTACATCATTATTTGGCCAAGAAAATTGGTTCCAAGAATTGCGTTTTCGAGGTCTTGTATTCACAAGGCTTCAATCTTTCGGTACCGGAGCAGACAAATGATTCAGTATAAGTGTTACAATTTGTTACAAAATACCTAAATAACGAGCAGAAATCACACCCAGACGTTTTATAAATTCTCTGAGAGCTCGTAAAATGCGCAATATAATGGCAACATCCAGCTGGGTTGCAAGCGCAAAAAATAATATTTGTCTACGTCTGACTGAAGTCTAAATTCCAAGTATGAGCTTCAGACAGTGTAAAATGTTAGTGTCTTTACGGGAATACGCCGCCGATATAATGATTATGCTCTTGAATTCACTCGCCAAACTAGCGTGGAGATGAAGCGGTGAAATCCTTTTTCCACGACTTTGAAAAAAAAGGTTCTTATACGTTCGGCTGTATGTATGTTTTTGTTACTTTTTTAATGTATGCTCGTCTATTTCTCCATCAATTAGCAACCGACTTTGATAATTCTTTCGCTAATGCATAGAGAATGATCCCAAGGTGGTTCCATAAAATATTCATGAGGTAGCTATTAGTATTCGTCCCGACAAACTTAAAAACCGTGTAAAGTTAAAGGATTCGAAGTCGTTTTTCAGTTTTTTCAAAACAATACTCTATATTCGAGGATGTAACACTACTAGAAAGTATTAAGGATGACGAAAAATAACATTAAGACTTAGTTTTAAGTTTCCCATGTCAGTAACTTGTGTTATGTAATGTCTTTTTGTAATGTTCTTTTTCTGGTGTACAATAAAGTGTTTTGTATTGTATTGTGTATTGTAACATGTTGGTTGTAAATGAGAAATTGAGAAATAAAGATCTTTGAACTGAAAACAATCAAATTATTAAAACCACTTCTTGCGCGACTGCATGAGTCGACCGTGAGAGACAGGCAATTATGATGACTTTCGTTGTTATAATCCACATATTTATTTACATTTAAGTTACTCAACTAAACTGTTTGATTGATACTCTAGGTGGCTACTGACTGATTTGTGAAACATCCTTTCTAAACGAAAAGGATGCTATACTACGTACATCCTTTTATCCTTTCTCGTTTAGTGAGGATGGTATTTTTTGTTAATTTACATTTTGACCGGGATTTATTAGGCAAGTCTTTTGGCAGGTCTGTATGGTAGTACATGTTTAGTTACCTTCTATGAAACGAACCTAACCGTGGCGGTCGTGGTGGGTGCGAAGGTTTTCTGTCGTAATCCCTACCAAGCTGTCCCCAAGAGGGGGATTATGACAATTTAAAAAAAAATTGTCATTTTCCCCACTATCATTTTTAATCCTGCTTCGTGGGGATTATGACGGTAAAAATTATTAAGGTTTATTTTATATTATATATTCGGATGATATTACGCCGTCGGTCTGCTTGATTTATACCTAATCGCAAAAATATAATGCTCTACAAACTCTTCAAAAGATAAAAAACTAATTTTTTAAGAAACCTGTCAGTTATCGAATCAAATGTCAATCACAAAATCCGTAGGTTTATTCAGGACGAATCAAATTAAGATTCAAAACTCGCTTACTATTCGTTTCACCCTGACACGGTTACCGGGTATCAAAGTGATACCGATACGCACTGGACCAGTGGTAGTAGGTTAGGTACCTACACGACAAGTGTTCTGTTACAAACACCAATTGGGTAAACAATTTATGTGTTCATCCAAGACGTGTCAGTGGGAATTTAAAACGAAAATATTGATGTTTAAATGCGTGAGATGAGAAATGGTGTGTGTCAAGCATCTTGAGAACTAAATAAGTACTAATAATATTCTTGCAAATATACAGGGTGCCTCGGAAAGGGTGTAAACCGACATGGGTAATTCTGGGCATTAAGGGACATTGATCTGAAAAAAAATAGGGAAGTACTTTTCTTCATATTCGTGTTCTTTTACGTGTATTCTTACATTATTATTATTGTTTTGAAATATCAAAGGTTTTACAATTTTTTTTTAATCACAACAAAACACTGGTTTTGCTGAAAAAACAAGCAAAAATCATTCGTGAATTTTTTTGTAATGTTAAATAATGTAAGAGTGCGTGTAAAAGAACTCAAATAGGAAGAAAAAAATTAAAATTTAAACTCAAAAAATCGTTATTTACAAATTTTTCCCCTCAGGAGGTTCCAGAATCACCACTACAGAACCTTTCGGCTTAGTACACCCTTTCCGTGGCACCCTGTATATTTATTAACATTTCATTTATATTAATGATGTGCTTATCAAAAATCGAGTGGTGGCGCATTACTGGGTTCACGTCAAATGAAACCGTTCATGACTCATGACCTACGATAATGAATGAGTAGGTAAAATGGTGGATTACACAATCAAGAATGCGGCAAGCTAAAGAGAGGGCTCTCACTGGGGGAGGCAAGCAATGGACTAATCTATATAAGATTGATTGTGCCATCAGCATCATTTACGGATGATGCTTATGGATGAAGATACAATCAAAAGCTCTTACGGTTTCACCTACTTTGGCTCATGGATGGGAAACATTTATTTTTTCCTTTTCTTTGTAGGTACCCCTTTTCGTTACCGACAATTCCCTAAGCTTAGATCGTCAGAGTTTGTCTTTCGTAACTGAAGGTTAATGGTTGTGTAACATTTTCACCTCCACAAAACTTAGCTTAATCTAAACATTTGTTTATTAAACTTGTGCAATAGAGATCCCATTTTGCAAGTCCCTATGCAAATTAGTTCTGACGAAGGTAAATCTTGGTGAACATTGCAACAGACAAAGTGCATTGACACAGGACTGGCTAGAATTATTTATTCAGAGCTTGACGACTCTTACGTAATCTATGTTCTTACAGAGACCCAGAATATATGTAGGTATACTACTTAGTTGTAGCTATATGTATAAGTAGTAGGTACCTACTCTAAGCGACGACACGCTACGATTCAACCCATTAATTATAGCGACAAGAACAATTTCTCTGTTTTAGTCTTCGATCAAAAATTTCCGGCTTTGCCGGCCCCCCGCGAACTACTTATTTTTGATCGAAGGTTTTAGTGGATACTTTAGTAAAGGAAGTTTCAAGAAACAGAGAGCTCAGAAAAAGGTTTTTAAGAAGACACTTTAAAATAAGCTAAGTTTTGGTTTACTGAGCTATTTACGAAATAGGGTTTTCAATGTAAGCAATATCAATAAACGCAAAGCGTCTTTATCAAAATGGCGCCGACGGCCATTTTCATTTTCTATTTTTCGTGATGAGAATTTAAGTTGTAGCTTATTTATAACGTAAACAGTTTTTGTCTGCGGAGAAAACAAAAAGGATTAAGCTACATGTTTGCAACGGCACTAGAAAGCTCTGCATTCGCGATGATTTATCGTAATAGCGCTGGCGGCCATTTGCAAATTTCACGATTTCCCGCGTAAATGTGAAAAGTTTGCTTTCGTTGCCTCTTTTTTGTAAACGTTTAGGTGCATGTTCTGCTTGTTTTTAGATATAGTTCATTTAAAAGCACAGTAAAGCAAGTCATAGTTCTAATAGTACCTACACATTAAAAATCGTCGGGACATGTTTGCTTTGAGTTAGCGGTTGTGCCGTACGTAACTTAAATATAAAGCAGTTGTTTGTAAGTTGCTTGTGACAATTCATTAAAAAATGATAAAATAACTTTTAGCTAGCATTGTCATACTGCTGGGGAAGGTCTTCCATTCCTTCCTCCAGTGTCTTCTGTCATGTGACATCTGTCAGTTCCCTTGATATCAGGGTCTAGACAAGAAGGTCTAAGTACTATCTAACTTGCCCCGTCGCGCCGCCAATATTGCAACCTATTTGACGTTTATTTCATCATCATTTCGTTCTTCGAAAGATAATTGGACAATAAGCAGCTTCGTCGGCTAACGTTTATATGATGTATGAAAACTTCTGTCAAAAACATCAATTAAGTAGGTAAATAGCTTATTTGTCTAGTATCTTTTTGAAGACCATTCCCAAACCTCTTTGGTCTGTTCAGTCTGTTCAAAGTACAAAGTGGTGTCCTCAGGAGCAGAGCACACTTATACATAGTTTCATAAACATATTCACCAATTTGTTGGTTGCCCTGACTCTAAAGGTCCTATTTCATTAGGACACCGTGGTGGCGCCACCAACAAATGTGTACAGATGCCCAAAGTGCGGGTAAGCACTATAACAAAAATAAAACCGGCCAAGTGCGACTCGGACTCGCGCACGAAGGGTTCCGTACCATTATCTTTAAAAACGGCAAAAAATCACGTTTGTTGTATGGGAGCCCCCTAAAATATTTATTTTATTCTGTTTTTTAGTATTTGTTGTTATAGCGGCAACAGAAATACATCATCTGTGAAAATTTCAACTGTCTAACTATCACGGTTCACGAGATACAGCCTGGTGACAGACGGTCAGACGGACAGACGGTCAGACGGACATCGAAGTTTTAGTAATAGGGTCCCGTTTTTACCTTTTGGGTACGGAACCCTAAAACCTTAGCAACACCTCTCGTCGACGAATGTAACTTTGGTCTTTGAGCAGGTTTGGTTAAACTGTAATGTTACCCCTGTAGGTGGAGCCACCGGCGCTATAGTCCGTAAGAGGTCCCAAAGATTTTCGGCTGAACCGACTAGGATTTCGTGGCTTATTTAGTTGTGGCACACCCGTACTGAGGGTAAGGCGCGGGTTTGAGTCCCGCCGAAATCGAATATTTTTGGGAACTTAATTCACTTCTTAAAGTGTGTACAGTTGTATGGGGGGTACCTCACCTGGTATCAGCTCGGTTGTGCAACCAAATTTGACGCTCAAGTGACGAAATGCGTCTTCTAATTTCTAACCAGTGAAATCCTAAGGGTACGAGTACATACTTCCATATGTTATTCCAGCACGTGGCAGTTACAACTCAAGCGTCACAGACAGCACTCACACCCACATCCCACGCCGCATCCAATTACCTCAATATCGAGATTGATGCACTCAGTCGGTACTCGCAGGTCAACAACCCTGCAGTTTGAGTATTTGCGGCTATGGAACCAGCTAAATTTTGATGTTTTTTGCTCAGAAGTTAGCGATTACGTAGGTACTAGAGGTCTAATTCTAATGGTAAGTGGGGGAACTGGGATCAGCACTGACATCTCGCATGGGAGTGTATTGTGCATTGTCTCCCCTGCCTAATCGTAATCTAATCACGCACTAATCCAGCTCCTTGAAGTACTGGAGCAAGACTCTTGGTGATTGACAGCTTCGTTTCAGCTTTTCTGTGGGTGTAGAAGATTGACGACCTCTGTGGCGCGGTGAGCGAAGGTCCGCCTGCGACGCAGGAGGATTCCCGCCTTGGGACAAATATTTGTACGATCTGCAGGTATTTGTTCCGGGTGTTCTGGTCGTTTTCTATGTATAATTAAAAATATCTATCTATGTATAATGTATTGTATTATGTATATCAGTTATCTAGTACCCATAACACAAGCTCTGCTTAGCTTGGGGATAATGCTGAGTGACTTGTCCAGCATTATTATTTTTATTTGATGCCTTTATGAGACTCTTCAATCCCGTCTGGTATAGGTACTAGAGGTGGTAGAGGTCTGTGATAGTCAATGATAGGGGAAGATTTAGATTTTTGTAGACCAGTTTAACTGTAAGAGTCACAAAAATGTTCAACCGATTTCACAAATTCTTTCCCTGACAGATAACTACATTATCCATGAGTATGAAAGGTATGAGTTGTTCTCGACTCGTCCTACTGGATTTGGCCCAAAGTGGGACGAGTCAAGGTACTCAAATTGCTGCTAAAAACGTTCTGGATGGGCCTATTTTTTGAAGGCAGAGAAAAGTACTGTCAACCACACACTGAAGACGATTCAAGCAAGTACTTGAATCGTAAGTAAGATAAGATGAATCCGTATTTCATAGACTACTATATGAAACTTCTGCTCTCCTGGTACTTTGGGACGATCAGTAAAAAGTTTGGGAAGTTTTAATTTCTAGATCGTCCCAAAATACCAAGGGAGCAGAAGTTTCTTGGATATAAGAACTCAAAACTAATATGCAAAGTATGTACTAGTATAAGATATGATATGCGGTTCTATCCAGATAACGTGTGAGCGAAGTAACGGGCAGAAACAAGGCTCAATTCTTATTTAACGAAGTCCGGTGGAAAATCTTTGAATGTTTGACGAAACAACCTATTTCTTTTACGTCCTAAAATACTATATAAGTATCTAATATCTACATATTCTATTCATATTGGTTCTTTTGATAATCTTAAACTTATCCACTGGAAAATCTGCAATATCTGAAATTCCAAGTTTTAAAAGCTAGTATCTAAAAGCTAACAAAGGAATCTAGGCACCTACTTACTATTGAAAGCTTAGGTACAGATGTCTAGGTATAGGTACTGTCGTCGCCATATTGATAACTCACATATTTTTAATTATTTTCCAATACTTGACACTGACAGAACTGTGTCCAACCAGACACATATTGCCATTAACAAGATTATTAAAAATCGTCATCATCATCAACTATTGAGCTAATAAACCGAAGCCTATGCGTCTGAATTTGTGCTATCCGCCTCGTTAAAAAAGACACCGGGGGAGGTGATACTTGATCTGTGCCAGCCAACCCGTTATACGACGGGATTTGCACTACCGGGGTCGATAAAACAAATACCCAACAGCCCCGATACCATAGATAGGTACTTATTTATATTACCTATAGGTACATAGTAACCTACAGAACCCAAACAAATATCTGCAGATCGTACAAACATTTGTCCCGCGGCAGCAATCGCGTCGGCTGGTCATTCGCCCGCTACGCCACTGAGATTGTCATAAGGATTTTTTGTTCATAATTAGGTACGATTTCGCGCTGACTGTCCTTGTAGCTTATGTAGGTTTAGGTACAGACGCCAGACATTTAGACCCCTGCACAGCTCCACCCCAGACAATACCATTTCAACCCTTCATTTATCCGTTGCACCCCAACTTGCACCCTGTCTGCCCCCCTATTTCCCGTTACTCATTTGGTTAGTTAACAAATTTTACAGTCTATATTGTACAGCTTGGTAACTTCATTTTTAGGATACCGTACCCAAGCTGTGCCAACAGGGATCCGCCGTCCGTCCGTCTGTCTACGGGCAGTATATCTCACGAAGTCAGTAGACATTTTCACAAAGTATGTATTTCTGTTGGTACTATAATAACATAATAAAAATCAAATATATTTAAGAGGGCCCCAAAACAACAAACAAGTTTTTTTTAAAGGCGCTTTAGATGCAGCTCTTCGATGTCTACGTAAGTGCCGACACACGAACTCTATTTAACCCATCCTTCGAGCATAATTTAAGCCAGTAATTATATGATGACGATGAATCATGAAATAATGGTTTCAATGAGTACTTATGTATCTATTGCAGTGACTTGTCACCGGTTTTTTAGCACAGATTAAAGGCGCTTATTTATTTATTATTTAAAACTTTAATGCACTAAGGTACAAAGGGTGGCCTTAATGCCGAGACATTTTCTACCTGCCGACCAATAACATAATGTTTAAAACAGATGGTTGGCGTGCTAGTATTTGTTCTATAAATAGGTAGGAGATGCTTAACTATATTAAATATATATATATATCTCTAACTATCCACAATGAATTAAAATGATCAAAACTGGAAAATAATAAACATTTTATCCAGACTAATTGTGTAAGTGCGCTTGTCTGCGCTCAGCCAATGGTGTCCACATGTTTGTCCGGGCCCGCCCGCCTACATTGGTCGCTTGTAATAGCTTGCATAGACGTCTAGACTAGACGGTAGCACTTGCCTTGCACCGATTTGCCTTCGCTCGCATTGGCCTTAGCTCGGCAACATGTTTTGGAAGCTTAGGTTTTAACCGACGAAACGAAAAACAAAAGAGTCGGTTTAATGTTCGGCTCTGTATGTATTTAGAACGATGACTGAGCAAGCTTTCATAATACTAAGTGGAGTTTATTTGAGGAGCTTTTTGACCTCTAATTTTGCATAGGTACAGATTTTTCCGGCCCATTATGTTTAATTTTCAAAATGAGTGATCGAACGGTTCTGTTAGAGCAAGCCAGTATGAAGCCGGTTCCTTTGTTGTCTGGTGCAGAGCAGCGATCTAATAACCAGACTCCTGTCTCCTCTGAGCGTAATGTAGCGTAACCAGACTAACCCCGGTTAGGTGGATGCCTCATTATCTATGTTTTCCTCCATTTATCATCTTTTATTTGTTAGGGAGTGTTACATTACAATATGTTTACGTTCCTATTTGGAAATTGAGAAATGACAAAGAAGTCAATAAACAATAACAATTGGCCTACGAGAAAAGCCATTTTCAAACTATTTGATTTCATGATTTAACAGGACTAAGACACAAAAAAAACATAATTTTTTTGCCTTTTTAACATGTTTTAGGTTTTTCCGTAATTCTCAAAACACAAGCTCTGCTTAGCTTGGGACTAGATACTGCTGTGTGAATTACCTATCCAACATTTTGATATACAAAAGTGTAATGGAATACACAGTATTTATACATAGTCACATATTGTATCTTAATCGTCCAAGACTAGACAATAATAGACAGGTGGTATCTATCGGTATAGATAATATGCTAGTTGGTATGTCTCTAGCACGTGTTTACCTATTGTATCGTAACTTCATACAATTGCTTTCGTACAAAGGATAATAAAGTTAGAGAAAGGACGGAAGAAAGAACGTAACTTATAGCACGAAACATAATACTTTAGAATGCCTTTGGTTTCAGTGTCAATGGTAAAAGGACCATTGTTCGACCGAGGCGACATCTATTGTTTAAAATAGCTTAGTTCTAAAGTTACCTCGTTTTCTGTCCCTCTTCGGCTCTGGAATCCTCTCGTACCTGAAAAGAGATGGATGGTAAAATTATATACGGTTATGCCTTAACACGTAACAATTGGTTGAAATGCGGCTATATTTTTGCACTGGGATATGGTGTGGTGTGTGGGTTCAAGTACCAGATGTGTTACAGAATTTCCCTACATGAGGAAATCTCATAAAAAAAATTGTTCATTACACTCTGTATTACAAATGCGAAAGTTTAGATGCATGGATGTATGTTTTAACATCAGCATATCCGCCCATACACGTCCACTGCTGGACGTATAACTCCTTCATATGACGCAACAAATAGATGTGGGTGTAGGCCTGGAATAACACGTAAGTAGGCAAATTTTTAGGGTTCCGTACCTCAAGAGGAAAAAAAGGGAACCCTTATATCACTTGGATCACTTTGTTGTCCGTCTGTCAACCCTCTTTATTTTGAGGAAAGCATGAAGTGATTCAGTTGAAATTAAAATCCAATACTCAGTTCCGTAACCTCTCGGAGCCGTGTTATAAATCAAACTTCTAAGTCAACGCGATCAAAAGTTTTAGCCGTTTATGCCCATTTTTTGGAAATTTCCAAGGAAATCACATCTCAAAATACCTATAGGGTACTTTCCGTTGATCTAGAATAATTCAATTTGGCAAGAAGCAAGGTCTTGTAGGAAAATAGTTTTCTAGTTTATTCACCAAAAAAATTTATTTTTGATAAGCCCCACCAAAAGCCTATAAGTACCTAGAGTACTTTCCGTTGTCATAGAATGATAAAAATTGGCAAAAAGCAAGGTTTTAGAGCAGAGGTAAAAGAAAAATCCGTACAGTATTTTTTTAGATTAATTACAACAAAAAAATGATGCTCGCCCCTTGGACCTATGGTACTTACTTTCCATTGACCTAGAAATTTGAATCATGATATTTAGCAAGAAAAAAGGTCTTACAATGATACGGAACTCTCAGTGTGCGAGTCCGTCTCGCACTTGACGTTTTATTTACTATCCCATAAATCAGTTTCCAGAATGAACCCTAAAACGTTTCCATCGAACAATAATAATTTGTATTTTTGTACTCTATTCCGGAAACAACGCGTGCGAAGCCGTAGACAGAAACTAGTTATTTCCGATAATTTAAAGTGCTATACCTAAAGTAACTATAATACTTCATAAGAATAACAAAAAAACATTGGATCTACCTAAGAAGAACATGCATAGATAGATAGATATTATTTATTGACAGAAAGATTACATATTTTTGGTTCATAGTATCTTAAATCCTAAGATTTTGATATATTTTCTTAAGATTTTTTGGCATGGTGAAGTTAGTTGATTCAAATAATCATCAAAATCGGTCCAGCTGTTTAAAAGACCTGGATCGTTAACACTTTGACCGCTGATAATATTAGTTTTTAAATTGAAGTGTCTAATATGTTTGAAAGTAGATCACATTTAATGCGGTTTGTGGAGTAGACATGTGGGATTTGATTGAGTTCAAGTTTAAATTGCAACGTATGAGCATTTATGAAACAAAAGGAGCCAGTTGTAAGGTCAATGATTCATGTCTGCAGTGGGTACAGTCGGCGATACAAATGCTAAGAAGCTAGCGGTTTCGTAGCAGTGACGTAGAGGCACGTAGAGAATCGTAGCGGTGCCGTAGCAGCTAATATTTGCGTAGCAGCAGCAGCGTAGCGATTCGTAGAGCTCTGCGCTCATAGAACCAATACCGCTATGACACAGGAAAAAAACGTGCATTCAACAATGGGCTCACACTCGTTATCTTTAGATAAATTTTACAGTGACAAAATGGCTTCCTACAATATTCAAACGAGTGGTCTGCAAGCTGCCTGTCATCTGATGTCAATATAAAATTTATCTAAATGTTACGAGTTAAGTCCCATATTCAAATGAACATTGTGCTGTGCCGTAGCGGTGTTTTCTAGGTGTGCGACGAGATTCGAAGTACTTTATGCAATTGCTTCGTAGCATGAGAAAGTCAAAGTCAATACATTTATTTCTTTAGGCTTAAAAAATAAGCATTTAGACAAGTCAAATTTTAATACTATAAACAGCTTTATAAATAGTAATTATTATCAAAAAAGAAATAAGGTGTTATTGATTTTATTCATTTAAATTTTTTGTCCACAAGTGGAAGAAGTGAAAAAAAACCCACTCGTAAGTTTATATATCACTTATACATGTATTTATATACTAATACATGTTTAATTTGCCTATCTAAGTCTAAATATAATGTCATTTAGATTCATGTCAATATTTATATAAAGCTAAGCACAGCATTGATTTTCTTAAATTAAACTATGCACTCCAGACAAGGCCTTGGAAATATAGAATTTAAAAAAAGATTATTGTGTAGTGTAGAGTACCTACAATGCGTATTGAAGTAGAAAGAAAGCATTTTCAATTGATCAGTTAAGCTACCAGTAGATTGTTTGCATCATCAGTCTGCAGTTAGCTCAATTGTTTTAATTGTAAATACTAGTATACTAATTAATTCTATTATTTGGTGTTCTAATATTTTAGCCAAGGATTTCTTTTATCTTTTACGGCGAAATCGTTGCAAACGGAATGTTTTTGTAGCGAAGTGTACTAACAAAGCGTTGCTTGCAAATGGAACGAGCGCTGCACGCGAGCTGTTGAAACTCGGAAATAATTCCTGAAATTTATATACTTACCTACTCGTAACGACCTACTCTAACGTAGTGTAGGACGCCCTCCGACCAGGTGGGATGACGATTTGCGAAAGACTGCTGGCAGATGCTGGATGCGGCAAGCTGAAGACAGGGCGCTATGGTGCTCATTAGGGGAGGCCTTTGTCCAGCAGTGGACTGATATAGGCTGATGATGATATACTTACCTACTTTATACTATTTTTACTTGAACAGGAGAGAGAGTTAATGTTTTCAGCTAGACCATCATCATCGCATCCACTGTACCATCAAGCTGTTCTGATGATGGAGACAGAAGATGGCCATAGGAACTCGGATTTATCTTCCGAAGCATTTCGGTAAAAGCATACTTAAAAAATAACATCATTATACTTACCTATTCTCTCTTTTCTAGCCTAGACAAAAACTTGCCATGCATGGGGGCTTGGGGGGATTCAATAATTAACAATGATGTTCGAGCAAACTTCGCAATAGAGACAGAACAGCGAGAGTAGATACTTACTCTAGTCCGCTTAAGATTGGTTTGCGTTTGGTCTGGGCGGATTTTGGACAACGAAAGTTGAACTAGTTTCGACTTAGCACCACGGGAACGGAGAAGGCATAAGTATACCTTCTCCGTTCCAGCGAGTTTCGTTTCAATCTGACACTCGTTTGGAGCCAGATCAGGGCTCGATTTTACGACTACGGTAGACTCGCACAAGCCCTGACCAGGGTCTACCATAGTCGTAAAACCGAGCACTGATTTGGGTTCAAATGAGTGTAAGCGTTTTGTTGAAATGTGATGAATGTTGGATATAGCTAACAAAAGAAATAACTACCAACTTGCACTGCATACATACCGTATATTGATCGATAGATAGATCGATGAAAATCGCCTTTAATCTTTGACGCTAATATCAATGAGTCATTACCTTCATACACAAAAATGCCAACATAAAAGTGGAAGTTATAAATACAGTGGAGTGTTGAAGGAGCGATTAATTTCACGTGAAAAATACTACATTTTATTCGCATGCTTTCAACCTTTAACGCCAACGGCCACGCGAGTAATTTAAGGCGGGGAATACACGATCAGTTAAACTTGGCCACGCGATTAATTTATGATGAAAATACACTAGCAGTTAAACTTGGATGAGTAATGAAAGACGTCAATAAGTGACTTACTTTTATAAAAAAGGGTGTGAAATCTGTTTCTAGAATGAGAGGTTTTCGTTTTACATTTTTAAAAAGAAAAAAATTAGTTCCATGTATCTCGATAGATGGCAGGGCTTCAACTGGCTTCAACAAGGCACTATGGTATGTTAATGTCATATGAAAGAAAACGTCAAAATGATAATCGGTCGATCGCTTAAAAGAACAAGGTACTAGAGGTAGTGCATATACCCATCTCATTCACACCAGAGAGAGATAAAAATATGCTTGTAGCATGAGAAGAAATCAGATAGAATGAATGTTTCTCTGTCACAACCATCGTGCCAGTTTTTTCATTGTTTATGTCTGAACAATGAAAAAACTGGCAAACAAACTTGATTTTTCAAATGCTGCAAATAAACAAAGAAATGTCACTATGAAAGTGACAAGACAGTGAAGCAAACCCTTGAATTTTTATGGATCATTAGTTCTTGCCCTCGGCTTTGCTTGAGCAGGAAATTTTCTTGAAGAAAGCTATAGGTATTTATTTTACTAAATCCATTCATCTCACAAGGCTCAATCTCACACGCTAGTTAAGCGTCCAGAGCTTTACACGCTGCGCTGCTGGTGGTCTTTTCTGCGAGTCATAATAATACTAGGCTCACGCACCACCCTTCACTATGCTTGTACCTAACAACAAAGCAAAGCAACATTTGGTTGTGCCTTTCGGAGAGTAAATAAAACAAACAAATAAGTGCATTTTTTTTAATAGAGAAGTACTTTAAAAAGAAGGTTTATTCGTAGGTACATTATAGGTACCTATTAGTTTTCACTGCCTAAATTACTAATACCTTAGTCCTACAAAGGCATTATTTATTTGACATCAGAAATAAATATAAACAAATACATTTCTTGTTTTTTATTTCTTCGTTGCCTATAATTACAGCTGAATATCAATTATTGTCCTTTTCCCGTTGGAGTATTCAAGCCTGTTGTTAAGCGTTCCAAGAAAGCTTATTTCGATGACTTGACCTCGGTATCCACCCTTGTTTTTATTACTGTATGGCCTGCAACAAAATAGCAAATATTTTACGTGCAGATCACAGGAAGCTATAATGCCTGAGTGATACAAGTCATTTTTCAGATGCAGTAGGTGTGCTTGGTTAACCACTAATTTGAGAAGCTCTAAAACGTTAAATCAAATCCTGACATTATGTTAATGTGCAGTGGCTTACAGCAGCGCAAACACAAAGTACTTTTTATCCCACTAATATTATAATGGTGAAGGTTTGGATTGATGGATGGATGTACGTTACTCTCTACTCATATGAATAGACCTGTATGAAATTTGGCATAGCGATAGATTATAGTCCGGAATAACACATAGGCTGCTTTTTATCCTTTTACTTTTTTAAAATAAAGACACTAATAATTAAATAGACTTCTCTTTGAAATGAGGTAGATACTTAACTCAATTCTTACCTTTGTTAGAGCAGATAATTCATTTCAGCGAAAAAACGAATGGACGATTCTTCATATAGCAGAATACGTGAAATTGTCAATACTTTGTTAAAATTGGTTTTGTGACCTTTTTTTGGGCGAAGAAATTCTTCCTGTAGATTTGTGTTCTTTTATAACCACTTCTTTGCGATATTCCCAAGAGCTCGGCTGTTTTGTTGACACACGCTACCAATATTCACCTTTAAGCCAATTCTTGTACGTCTGCTTGTACACATTCATTACCATCAGTTTTTCATAGGCTCAGAGTCAGGCTCTTTATCATATCAGCACAAACACAACCAGTTATTAACAATAACTCGAACACAGCAAGATAACTTTATCGGGTAGAATATAACTTCACCAACAGCAAAAACCGGCGGCGCGGCGGCGGCGCAGCCAGAGAAAGAACATTCGATTCCAGAACTGACGAAGGACGGGAAACCACTAAAAACTTGAAGAAAATCTTGAATTTATTTTGGTTTCTCAAAAATAGGAAACGAATGTAGTGTTGCCACAGTCAAAATTAAAAAACTCCAAACTTAAATTTTGTCCGAAATATATGACTAAAAGATGTTTCGTAAAATATCCGGAAAACTGCCAAATGATATATTGCAAGCTGAAAATAGGAACAGTAATCACCTTTAAAACTAATATCACTAGGCATTAATAACGTATAAAATGTATAGTGTGTTTGTGACGCCTTCATTTATTTATATAATAAAGGTTTACCAACAACATACCTACCTACTTTTTTTTCATTTACTTAGGTATTAAAAACTGAAATAGGTCCTTTTCTGATATGCAAGTTACTTACCTACTTACAGGTAAACACGTCATTTTTAGGTATAACCTTCACAGATCTATTCGATTCTTTTTTCAAAACTTTATAAAAACAACAAATCATTCACGCCTTGAGACGAAACTCGAGTGCCGTCGCACCGGCTCGGGTTACTGACCTTGCGCAGCTGTTTGGGACGACATGTTGTACTAAGATGGCGGAGATTTTTTGTGATTGTGTGACTCGTTATTCAGTAATAATACATCTCATCTCATTCTCGTCATCGTCATTCAAAAATACATCTGATTAAAAGAGTTCTTCATTTGAACAAAATAAAGCTCAAAACCAAAATATTTTTAATTGGGACTTATGTCCCCGTTTTTTACGATTTTTACGTACCATAACCGACGGGGACGGGACTTAATTATGTCCCCGTCATCGGTTTGATGTTAGAAGGTGAACCGATCACAAAATCTGCCAGTTTTAGCATTAAAAAAATGCGTAAATGGCAACACTCAGAAAAAGTTTGTTTTCCCTTCATTTGACATAGACATACCCTAATCGCCAGTTGACACACTGCCATCTATCGAGATATTTAGAACTAGCTTTTTTTTTTTTAATACGAAACGAAAACCCCTCATTCTGAATAAACATAAATAAAAAGCCGTGTGGTATCATCGTAGAATTTGCACCACCCACCCCAACTCTTCACGATGAAGTCGTAAGGCGACTAGGAATATTCACCTGGGGCGGGCAGCCTGCAGAACGTATCCATCCACCACCGAACTGCGATCCCCAACCCTTTGCAGGTAAGGGAACAGTGTGGAGATTGTGGTATTATCTCCCTAAGATAAGAGCCAATAAAACGCTTATCAGGAGAGGCCTAGTCAAACTGGACTAGCATAAGCTATAGGTAGATAAATAAATAAATAATGCTGGACCATTCAAACAGCATCATCTAACCCGAAGCTAAACAGAGCTTATGTTATGGTCTACTGATGTAGATGAACATCAACTACACAAAACAACAAACAAAGTCACATTCAGTTCTGAAAACTGATCGTGTATGGCGAGCTTATCCGGAAAAATCTGAAACATGAACACAAATTAAATGAAAGTGCGTTTTAATATAATATGCTAAACTGTAGTGTTGGAGAAAATCAAAATTATCATAGTAGAGGATCTAACTAAACAGTCGCTCGGGTATCTAAGACACAGTTGATAAAGTGGTAGGTACCTACTTAAATTGTTAGTAGTACAAAGTTATTTGAATCCCTGAGTCTATTGCAATCATTATAAACACATTCTTACAAAGATATTAAACTTAAATTCAAAGCAGCGGTTAAAAAAATATTTTTATATACAAGGGAAAATAAAATGAAAGATACGCGATAAATATTCGATTTAGGTAGCACTAGTACTGATAATCGCCTTATTGGCTTTTATCTCATGGGGGGTAATGCCTATAATCCCCACGCTGACCATGCAGGTTGCGGATCACACTTCGGTGGTAGATCTTTACTGCAAGAGGCGCTGCTGCCCGTCCCCCCGGTGCATGTCCCTTAGTCGCCTCTTACGACACTCACGGGAAGAGTAGGGCTAGTGCAAATTCTAATAATAATAATAATAATAAATTCTTTATTTCAGACTTCATGGGTCCAGGGTTACATAAAAATTAGAATTTACACAATAATCAAACAATAGTACTAAGCATAATAAGTAATAATTAAATTGAACAAAACAACACAATAATCAAAACAAAGAAAAAGAATATTTACAATAATTATTTGACAACGTTGTACCTAATACTATTATTATTGGTATACGCGTGCATCCTCGATGAATGATAAATATAAATACAGTCAAACCTATTGGCGAACACGCTGAGTATGCTGTTGGAGCTGGCCCGGAGCCTGCGACCCACAGAGATGCTCCCCGCTTGCGCATGGTGGTGTAGAAACAGTCCACGCGCGCCTCGGCGAACATCCCTGACGCGCTGCAGAACCGGGGCAGCCCCATCAGCACCCTGAACGCGTTATTGTACTGCACACGTAGGGCGCTGTACTGTTTTTGCGTATGGTTCACCCACAGGCTGCATGTGTAAAAACTAGAACAATATGCTTTAAAAAGCGTTGTTTTTACCTCTCTAGAGCAGCGAGCGAACCTGCGGGCTATCATGTTCGCTCTTACAGACAGCGCCCTCCGTTCCCTCTCAATGTCTGCATCGTCTTTCAGGTCAGAGGTTAGGAGATGTCCCAAGTACTTAAATTCTCTAACTCTCTTTAATGGAGTTCCATATAACTTTATGGGCGGTATGTTATGTACGGGACAACTTCCTCTGGCCTGAAAAACCATGCATTCACTCTTTTTAACATTGTATATCAGTCCATGTTCTGTAGCGTACCTCTCACAAATCTTTAATAATGTACCTAGGCCACACTTGGATGCGCTCAACAGCACCATGTCGTCTGCATAGCTTATGCTGTTTATGCAGACACCGTCAATGTGACAACCGACACGGGTACTGCTGAGCTCATCCATCAGCGCGTCCACATACAGGTTGAAGAGCTTTGGAGACGTCAGCCCGCCCTGTCTCACGCCGCACTCCAGCCTGTATGTCTCCGAGTAGGCGCCTGACCATCGCACCACATTGACCTGGTTTTGATACCAGAACTTAAAAATGTTCTGAAGCTCTGGAGGCATTTCAAGTTCGTTTAGCTTTTGCCACAGTAAGTCATAGCTGACCAGGTCAAATGCTTTAGATAGGTCGAGGAAACAGGCATGAATGGGAGTCTTGCGATCGGTGTAGTACTTGACAGTCTGCTTCAGGCTCAAAATAGCCGTATTTGTTGACAAACCTGGTCTAAAGCCGAATTGACTATCATTAAGTGTTAGATAACGACTAAGTTGAGCATCAAGCAGACTGTCCAGCACCTTAGCTACAACAGTGGCCAACGAAATCGGTCTATAGTTATTCTTATCACTAGTGTCACCAGTCTTATTTTTAACTATAGGTACCACCACAGTTTTCATCATTTTATCGGGTAAGTATGAGTGTCCCATACATAAAGTGTAGAACATAGCAAGCACTCTGGGCAGTTGAGGACCCGCGTTCTGTAGGTGTTCTATGCTGAGACCATCATGGCCAGGAGATTTACCACGTGACATTCCTTTTATAACTCGGTGTACATCAATGGCACTCGGTGTACATCAATGGCCTATGCCTATGCTATGCCTAATGCCGGGTACAGACCAAGCGAACAAAAGCGAGCGAAGGCTAACGAGTGGGATTCGACGATCGATGACGAACGTTCACTCGCTTTCGCTGTTGTATCCACACCACACGAACACATGAGAAACAGTCGGCAGAGGACAGCCGAAGGCGAACGAAGGCCCTCATTTGGGCTCGCTTGCTTTCGCCATGACGTCCACACTGGTTCAATCGCGTTCGGTGGTTAGCCTTCGCTCGCCTTTGTTCGCTTGGTCTGTACCCGGCATAAGCCACCACACGGCTTTTCTTCGCTGCGCTTTGTTAAAAAAAGAAAGTAAAATTGGCATAAAATTTCAAACGAAATAATTTGGCAGATGAAGAGTGAACGAACTTTGCCCTCAGGCCAGCCTCCTTGATGTGGCAACTGACAATCCACTTACGTAGGATCATGGTCTGTCTGAAGCGGGGCTGATATTTCATTAGAGGCACTGACGGCCTCGACTCTAGAGGGAAAAGTTACGACTGACACAAAGTTAGCAGAAGTCCAGTACCGTAGGTACTAGGTACTCTAATTATCGACGAACTCTGTGGCGCGGCGGGCGGAGGTCCGCCTGCGAAGGTGTGTGCAGGAGAATGCGGGTTCGATTCCCGCCTCGGAGCAAATGTTTTTATGATCTGTAGATGTTTGTTCCGGGTGTTCTGGATGTTTTCAATGCATAATAAAAGAAAATCATACAATCACAAATCTTTTACTTTGATTCTTTCTCAAATTAATATTTATGTAGTTTCGTAGGTAGATACTAAAAAAAGAGTCCAGCTAAGTCTAGTTTTCTCTGTTTATAGCAGAGAAACAATTATATAAAAAAGATGAAGGTTCGATAGAGAGTTATTCTAGTGATCGCATTATTTTTTATTCCATAGTGGGGGCCCTGTTTCGTGACGAGACAAGTTTAGATTTCATTTGGAGCATTCAAGAACGTTTATAATCGACTTTTGTTTCTAAGAAATTACTTTGGAGAAAAACATTTCTTTTAGTGACGATATTCTTTTTGCGGTTCAAAACCTGAATAAAATATTAAATCTCTACCTATTCCAATGATAATGTTCATACATTTTATAAAGCAAGTCCTAAGGTCACAAATTGTCTGGAGCTTTTCCCGTGTAAAAACACAGCAACTGAATTCTGCTAAACGTTGCCAGTACCTAGATGGTAAGCCGTTGTTAAATACAAAAGCTTAGTACCAATTAGTTGAAAAAGATCACTCACCTCACTGAATATTAATTAAACAAGCTAGAGCGCTTCCAAAATTCCCATCCGACTTTGCAGGAACACTCTCTTGTACAGTATCCTGTTCTATCCTCCGAGCCCTTCCTATCACAAGAAGCGCTTTGAATTCCTTTCTAACTCTCACTCTCTCTCTCTTTGCGTTCCTCTGAAACCGTCATCTTAAAAGTATCTGCCCACAATACCACTTTCTACGACAAATCTTTCACTGTACATGCTACCCGTCTATAGAATGCTCCCATGGACATCAGACGTGCTAAATAGCTACATATCTTTAAAAAACTGCTTCATCAGCATTATCTATCGTTGTTAAAATTAGACAACCTTGTTTTTATTTACATGTTAGTTTTTTATAATGTTTGTAGGTTATGAATTATGATGTAGGTAGGTATTATTTTATGTAATATAAGTATTATTATTAGTTTTCTTTTATTTTTAATGCCACTGTCTTTGTTGTTCATACATATCCAGTCCAGCCTAAGGTTGCCTGGAAGAGATGGCTCATAGCGATTAGGCCGCCTTTGCACTTCGTCAACTCGTAGCATTTGTTTCGGTGCTTTTTTCTGTGTATGTGTGGTATAATAATGTATTATCTATCTAACTAATTTTACTAACTTTAAGTAAAAGCCTCAATAATAATTCAATGTGCTCGCAAAAAGCAAAATCCGGAGTAAAATGGTACATAAATTCAAATTTCTCTATTTAATACATTTTCATGATAAAGAAACATACAATTTCTACCAAACCTTGTAAGTTTAGTAGAAATAGTAACATAAAAATTATTTGGAAACCAGCATCGGTGAACGGCAGGGTTTCCGACCTACATTCAGAATGCACACTTGACCCCCTGACCCGGCTTCCGCTTGCATTATCTCTTGGAGCGCTATGCTGCCCTGGTACTTTTCATGCATTTGTTTGTTTACATGGGTTTCTTTTACGGATGAAAAGATGTAGGTAAAGGTAGGTACTTCGCCTAAATAGTTATACAGAAATTGCTGCGCCTTTCAGAGTATATGTATTGGCTTCGGAGGTAATAACACCTAAGCTAAAATTATATAAATAACGTATGAGTTGTGTATGCAATAAATAAACATGAAAACAAAAAATGTAACCAAATAAATATAAAATAAAATATTTAAATATAAATGAGAGCGCTACATAAAGATTTGTCTTTCTTTTGGATCACTTATGAGGGTCCCATTCCACTCATCCAATATATTTCTCCAAGTGGTTAACGAATTAATTACAAAGTTACCGACATTACATTCAGCCACATTTGATTTCGTAACTATGCATTCACCATTAACTCTTACCTACCCATGAAGCCCTGGTACTTTATGCGACTATTCGAGGTTTCTTTGTCCCAGCCAAAAACAGATTATTTATTATGTACCTAATATTATACCAAAGCCCAACCATTTTGTACCTACATTGCATGAAGTCTTCCAGATTTTCTTCGACTTTCACATTTCAGCAATATTGTTGGCAATGCAACACGATACCCATATTGCATATTGGTTTCACTCAGATCATTTCGTTCTAAAGTCGTGTAACCGGATAAAAAAATATGGCATCAACGAATAACGAAGAGCCTCCTACCAAGTTTTCATGTTAATATCTCCATAAACAATATTTATAAATGAAATGAAAATATATTTATTCTGACAGTACAGGTAAAAATATAAATGAAAACTTACATGATAGATAGAACTGCAAACACGACACATTACATAAAAAACATACAAGATGCGATACATATAAAAAGCTTAAAAAATAACATGCAAGTTAAAATTTGTTGATTTAAGATGAAGCCGTGTGTGATGGTCAGTGCCGTGTTCGTGCGCTATCAGAATAGGTTCATGCTCAGCTGAATGTTGCGAGTACCCCCACAACGCTGATTTTCAGCATGTACCCTTGTGATGATGACGTACGGAAATAAAGAAGTTAACATTTAAAAATGATGGCAACTTGTCTTTTATGCGGTAAAATATATTTAAAGCATCAAATTGACTATGGTATAAGTATTAAGTTATTATTCAGAGACCAAAAACACAGTTGTAGGTACTATTAATCTGACACTAATGATAATTACGACACATCATAATTGTACGTAGTAGTGTCGAAACTGAGCAGAATCAACAAGAGATATATAAGTAAAATAAAAAAAAAATTGGTACATAAATAAACGGGTAAACATTTATACCAAGACATTCAGCAAGCATGCCACATCACAGCCTCCTTCAAACAAAAGCTTCTCCTTGCAATTCGATATCGGTTTATTTTGGTAGCAGCCGAGGCAACAACCTGTGACCTAGTTTACTGACACGGGCGTGACCCCGCGGCCTAGGTCACTCCCCCTTCCACAGACTGATCTGCTTTAGAGCCGGGATCGGGGAGGCTGACTCTTTGGAACAAAGGTTCATGATTACCACACAATATTTTTCATTCACCGCCCGTCTCATTTGGCCTATTTACATCTACGAAAGATGATTTAAGTGGCTGCCGTCCGTAGTCACAAGTCAAAAGGGTCACTTGATCGTATTTTTTTAGAATTCAAAGCAGAATCATCATCGTCTTTGCGTCTATTTCAGATAAATTAGTTTGACGGTAGATCACAATGCACCGAATTGGATGAATTGTATACCTTTTTGATCTTTCTTATTAGGGTTTCCGAACACAATCTTTTTCATAATCTGTACGCCTAGTTTTCTTAAACCAATATCACTTTTCAACTCAACAAATGATTTTAGAGCTCAAAAATACTTTTACGTTCTTTAGGTGTTAATGAAAATTTTCGTTTAAAATCAATTAATTTTATATCAAAGAAAAGGTCGCACGGTGCCTAAAAAGTAAAGTCTCGTTAAAAGAAACGTACCCCGCCCTAGTCACTTGCATGCGAAATCTCAACCCAGTTTATGCGATCCTTCTTTGTTGTCAGGCGACAGCGCGCGACGCCTGTGGCTTTCTCACTTTTCACAATAAAAAGCTTTTTTTTGTTATGCGGTTCTATTGATCCATGGTACAGGCTGTGGTACAGAGGTGTTCTGAGATTTTATCAGCCACAAAGGAGGCTACTAAAAATGTTTATGAAATAAAATCAATTAAGTAGGTACTTATACCTCGGAAATAAAAAGTTTATGGGACCACCTACTTACGGGATCATTCTCCATACAATAACGAAAGAATTTTCGAAATCGGTCAATTATAATTAACGGAGAAATCGACGAACATATATAATTATGTATGTACATTATATAACAAAACCGGCCAACTGCGAGTCGGACTCGCGCACGAAGGGTTTCCATCTATAAAAACGACGAGAAAAACATGTTTGTTGTATGGGAGCCCCCATAAATATTTATTTTATTTAGTTTTTTAGTATTTGTTGTTATAGCGGCAACAGAAATATATCATCTGTGAAAATTTCAACTGTCTAAATATCACGGTTCTTGAGATACAGCTTGGTGACAGACGGACAGCCGAGTCGTAGTAACAGCCCCGTTTTTACCCTTTGGGTACGGAACCCTAAAAGTCTCCAGAAAGTTGGTTGATGTGGCACTTATAAAATTTCAATACCGTTTGACCACAGGGAAGTTACGATGTGGCCGACGATGTATCACGAAGGTTTCTAAGACACCTATTCACTCTTATTTTCAAGGACCCAGGACTTGATGGATGGATGTGGCCACAACGACTATCTACATCTAACTTTACAAAAAGGTAAATTTTTCAGCAAAACCACTATTCTCAGACCGTCCAGAAAGTTGTGAAATAAAATCAACTTAAACACAAACGAATTTGTGTCTAAATCCTTCCGAAATAGAACACAGAACATTTAACTAGCTTGTCCCAGTTCCAATTGCTCAGATAGTTTAGTTTAGGCAAACCGAATAGCCGGGCAGTATCCGGCCACACAAATAGAATTGAAACTGTTTGTAGCTCTTACGGAAGACCTAGATGAAAATATATGTAGCCATTCTAACCTCTACTCGATTCCACTCAAATTCAACAAAAGAATTAAATAAGTATAGTAACTGACATGTATCACAACAATATAAAACCAATTCAACCGATAATCGCTGGGGTAAACGTGTTCTTGAGTGGAGACCACGACTTGGCAAACGTAGTGTAGGGCGCCCTCCGACCAGGTGGGATGACGATTTGCGAAAGACTGCTGGCGGATGCTGGTTGCGGCAAGCTGAAGACAGGGCGCTATGGCGCTCATTAGGGGAGGCCTATGTCCAGCAGTGGACTAAGGCTGATGATGATGATAAAACCAATTTGGTACCTTACTGTCAGAGAATATATTACGATACTAACAAATACTGAAAAATATTATCATAAAAAGGTTACCGGTCCACGGTACGAAAGGCAGAACAAAAGAAAACTAGGCACTGTTATTTACTTTAATAACAGAGAAAATTACAATCAAATAATAGAATAAAAATAAAAATAGTATTTACACTTGAAACAATTGAGCTAACTGCGGACTGTTGCAAACAATCTACAGGTAGCTCAACTGATCCATATCAATACCAGTCAGAAGCGTGCCCAAGACGCTGGCTGCATTGCCCCGCTGTTTAGCCCAGCAGCCTCACCCACAGCACTGTGCTGTGCTGTAGCACTAGCACGTAAATTTTTAAGCGAAATTTATCCTAGATCCTTTATGAAACATTGCTGTGACTGGACTTTTCACTCAGTATCAGATAGCACATTTCTTACAGATTCCAATACATGACGTGCGTTTTTCATTCCGCATTTGAAATCTGCGAGCGTATTTTGGCCCAGAGGACTCAATTGATCAATCCATCAGCAGTACCTATCGCTCTGTCAATCGGACCGACACACCAAAGGCTTATTACACAATGGCGAGGCAATCTCCGTAATTGAAGATGGCAGGATAGTAAATCTCGGTCCATTGGCTAACAGACTGTTGACGTTTGGAATGACGCAGTTGTGACCTGTGTGCATCGGCTCAAACTAGACGGAATCAAATCTAGACTGAAGAACACAATTGAAGTTGAGATCTATTCCTACCTCACACACTAAACTTGCCCGCGGTTTTACCTAGTGCGCAGGATTTCTCCCATAACCCTATCATCATCATCATTTATACATTTGTTACATGTTGTGTGACAAGGATCTTATGACAATTTCTAGTATCAAACCTGTACCCCGTTGGGGCGCATCATGGTCGGTAATTCAACACGAAAATTTGTAGGGTTGGTATGTTTACTAATTTTTTAGTTTACCACCGGGCTTATAAGTTTGTAGTATTTAGTTTCATAATGCACAATATATGTTTTTTCATTCATTTTATTTATCTTCATCGTGTAGAAGGTACAGCAACATCTAAGATTAAGCTAGGTGTTTTCACGGAAAAATTACCTCAAAATTACCTAGTAGCATTACCTTACTTTGTTTCAATTTATAATAATATGAACTGAATGAAAAAATAAAATATTTTCCTGGATATTGTTGAATTCCCAGTTTTTTTTATAAATTCGAGATCATTTTATAATCGAAATACAGAAATACAAATCATTTATTTGCACACACGGGTCACAATGGTCTTGATTATAGAATAAGTAAGTACCGTACCGTATTTTACTATAAAAACTATCGTAGTTTGACCAAAACGTTGGTGTTCTTCCAACACAAATAAGGTTCGTAGTTAACCCGCTTACATCCGTAATGTACTGTACAGTACATGTATTGCCTTAGTCTAGGCATGCAAATTAGTTTTTCTGGGGTCACTATGCATTTTCACATTACTACATTGTTAGTCGAAAATTTGTTTTTAGTATGGGAGGACCCACCGTTCTATTTCTAAGAGTTGATGACTAAGACCTAAGACTAACGCTATAAATGCGTAGAACACGAAGTTCTTTGTGTAGGACAAAACAATAATGCAATACGCCGCACCACATCAATCCGTGACTCAAGCAATGATTGAAAATATTTATGGGCAACTAGTTTCTACACTTTCTACACGTTGTCTCGCAGACGTTTTTCTTGAATAAGAAGTAGCCGAAGAAGGTTTATCATATTATTCTGTTATGTAACCGTGAAAAGCTTCGATAAGGTTTCTAGTTTTTATTTTATATTTTATGTCGACGATTTTATACGAGTTTTTTAGCACTTTCAAATTCAGAATTTGCGAATCTCTACGCAGTCAGTATGGCAAGAACAACACCTACGTAAAGCCAATCTATTGTGGACGGACTGATGCGGCGACAACAACAGCATTTACGCGAATTCCTGTGATATTACCGCTTATCTTCCTGGTGCATTGACGTCTCAGAGTGTAAAAATAAATATCCTGGTCTGGATCGTATTATTGGTCGTTAGAAGTGGAAGTGCGTAGAAGTGCTTATTGTTGGTCGCGAGAAGTGGTTGATTTATTGGTATTACTATCATCATAAATAGAATGCAACCTACTACAGTTCTGTTGAGATGCAGTTGGCGCACTCGTGCACTGCATAGTCGGCAATGATAGACCATTTTTAGGGTTCCGTACCCAAAGGGTAAAAACGGGACCCTATTACTAAGACTTCGCTGTCCGTCTGTCCGTCTGTCACCAGGTTGTATCTCATGAACCGTGATAGTTAGACAGTTGAAATTTTCACAGATGATGTATTTCTGTTGCCGCTATAACAACAAATACTAAAAAACAGAATAAAATAACCTTCCTCTTGAATCACTCTATCTATTAAAATAAACCGCATCAAAATCCGTCGCCTAGTTTTAAATATCTAAGCATACATAGGGACAGACAGCGGGAAGCGACTTTGTTTGATACTATGTAGTTATCTACTACGACTACTTCCCAAAGGCTTCAGCTATCATTCTGCAGCGTGTCACCGGTTACATGCAACCGAAAAAAAAACTGCTCTTTATCCTCTACACGTGAAGGTCTATACTACATAGCTACCGCTCTGCTCTTCCTAATACATCGTATATTTGCGTCACAGAGTAAGTATAAATAGGACGGGATCGTTGGCACGGACGAATCGATCTTCGAGATTTGGAAGACGAGTTTACGAAATACGGTCGTGATTAAAACACTTGCTGAGGGACATAATGACTTGTTGGCGAAACCGATTAAATAAATAAATAATTAATAAAGCACTCTGCATTAAGGTTCGGTTAACTTCTGAGATATCCATATCTACGACTAACTTTAGCCTGCGGCTTCGCAAACATTTTTCGGGATAAAAAGTAGGTAGTACCTAATATTCCAAATCTAGAACATCTCATCAATATTAAGTCCCTATTTTGTATGATTTATGGATTGTAAATCTGAAATAAATGAGTAACCTAATAATAATACTATAAATTCGGAAGTAATTATGTCTGTTTGTTATCGTTTCACGTCGTAATAGCTGAACGGATATTAATGAAATTTGGCAAAGAGGTAGACGGTATACTGGCTTCTTTTTATGCCGGAAAAGCGCGTATGAAGCCGCGGGCAGACGCTAGTCCACACTAATATTATAAAGAGGAAAGATTTGTTTGAATTCAATAGGCTCCGAAACTGGACCGATTTGAAAAATTCTTCCACCATTGGAATCCTACATTATCCCTGATGAACATAGGCGATAGAATATACCCGTGCGAAGCCGGGGCCGCTAGTTTTACGATAAAATCTATCATAGTTTGTTAAGCTTTTTATCCAAAACAACCTAGTAAGATAAAACGAGAACTTAAGAGATCATAGACCTCTCAGATACAATGGCAGCATGGTAGTGACAGCTGGTAGCTTGAGCATAAGCACCAATCAGGAACCTCTTCACAAGATCTACGAAATTAGACTATTCATGCAGAAAATTGTGTTATTAATAACATAAATAAAATTAATGAATAAATGTAAGAGTGCGTTGATTGAGATTATTTTAAGAATCACATGATCTAAATAAACGTCTTAGCTATTCATGAAAGTCTTTGCTCTTCTTTTTATCCGTGTAACAATTTGAACAACTTTTTGTAGTGTTCTTGAGTGGAGACCACGACTCGGTGAATGTAGTGTAGAACGCCCTTCGGCCAGGTTGGATAACGACCTGCGAAAGACTGCAGGTAGATGCTGGATGCGTCAATCTGACGACAGGGCGCTATGGCGTTCATTAGGGGAGGCCTATGCCCAGCAGAGGACTAATATCGGCTGATGATGATGAATTGTCCCGCATTATTATTTATTATTATTATAAAAGACTAAGTTGTATCGCAATGTAAGATATACAACTCAATGTAATGTTGAAATTGTTGAAGATGATTGTTAGATGCACAGTTCAAACATGTAGGTATTGTTTGTTCAAGTGGCCACACACGATCATTCTTTGTTCAATCAACAAGGTGATTCAGTGGGTACAGTACAGTTGCAGCGAAAAGTTTATCTATGTAGGCTAGGTACCATGAATTGCTAAAACTAACATTATCTAATGCCGTCAAAGTTAGAAAGGTACCGATCGAAGGCAATGTTTGATTGTCTGTGTGATTTATTGTAAGTTAAAATTTTTTTTTGTTTCCTCAGTTACAAAGGACAAGCTTTTGTTTAGGCAGAGGCCAAACGGGCGTAATTTTTAGGGTTCCGTACCCAAAGGGTAAAAACGGGACCCTATTACTAAGACTTCCCTGTCCGTCTGTCACCAGGCTGTATGTCATGAACCGTGATAGTTAGACAGTTGAAACTTTCACAGATGATGTATTTCTATTGCCGCTATAACAACTAATACTAAAAAACCATAAAAAAACACACTAAACTATAAAAACCGCTACTACAGCAGCTAAGCTTGCTCGACCCCAGAAGGCGTTGAACTCTATACTCTACATCTGAAACAGTGAAACAGATGAAGACTTGAAAATCCAATCACAGTAACCGCTTCCACTTCAGCAGCTAAGCTCGCTACCTAGAAGGCGCTGAAATCATACGACATAAATAAAAATGCGACTAACTTCAGACCTAATGACCTTACAGAACAATAGTACCCCTTTACAACACACAAATCATGTATACATATTTAAACATAGTATATTCTAAGGTTATTTTCGCGAGAACTCATAATAAAACACTGTTTTAACCGGATTGATCGCGTATATTTTATATTTTGTTTATAACCTAACGTTTCGGAGGCTTTTCAGCTTCCATGGTCACAGGCAGACTGAGGTGACATTTGTCTTTACAAGTAATTTGAATTTTGCATATCTACCGTCAATACAATTTTAATTATAACGTTCCGTATGTACGCAGTAATCACTAACAGTGTCTTGATGGGTTGTAAAATATAAAATACATATACGCGATCAATCCGGTTAAAACAGTGTTTTATTGTTAAAACATGTCAAAGATTTATATTAATCACAAAAAGAACAGTATCATTCAAATGTGTATCACCTTTGTCAACAATTAGAAAATTCTTAATTAATATTATTTATTCAGGATTGGAACCGAGAACCGCCTGAATGAAAATGACTTTCTGCCTTCGGCTTTTCGCCTTCTGGAGTGAAGAGAGTTTAGCGGCTTTTGGATTGGTGTGATTTAGCAGCATCTGTGGTTTTGTGTGTACTGTATACTGAATTTTGGAGTTTCATCTGTATAGCTCTTTTAAGCGTGACTGTACATTATAATGAAGGTACCTAAGTATTGTATGTAGGTACCATGGAATCCTCCAGCTTCACTATCATCTCAGCTTATTTCCTTATTATCATCATCAACTGTAGTATTATTATAAACATGTAGAGAGAACATTACTTGTAGTAAATTCTCATAAACATTATTGTTTACCTTTATCGACCTTAAACACAGCATGATATTATGTATTTATCAAGTGCGCAGTTTAAATGTATAAGACATTACTGGTATGATGTTCTAGCTACGTTTCATGCAGATTGAACTTAAAATACTGAAACATTATCGCTGATTTGAATTTTAAATGTAATTTTAACGAATTTAAAAGGTAACCTGTGAAAATAAGTTACTTTTACACGGCGCAAGACAGCAAAAGCCTTCTCTAGTTAGACTAAACTTATCAAAACATATTGTTTTGATGAAATAATCCTTTATTGGTCTTTCGCGCCGGATACCAATTTCAAAATGGCTTCCAGCTGGAAGTACCTACGAAAAATCTTCAAACTGAATTATGTACCAATGTCGTAAGGATAGAGTTGACACGATGAAAACACACAGGCACATTTTATGATAATTTTGTACCAAGCGCAAGCTTTGACGCGTCTATCTACAAAAGCAATCCGAAGCTTAATTTCCCCTATCATAAAGTATGTTTTACGAGTTGTTTCCATTAGATAGGACACGGCTCAGTCATAAAGATTAGATAAAGTATCTGGATAATCCCCGGATAAAGGGAAAGGGTAACGGTGCTACAACATGACATACAAAGATTAGCATCGTTACGACAGTAAAGCCCTTTTAAAATCCTATAGATATCTATATAAATATGGCTTAGGCACGTAAGCTTTACTGATCACCGAAATCCAAGTTACAAGAAGAGACACTCTCCTAGTATGTTTATGGCTTCCGCAGACTCCCCCATAGCCCGATTACCTAGTCCATCCAACCTTCACAATAACCAGGTTTTTCATTCCTTTCATTTTCCTTTGCAATAGTGTCTATACCAGGCGGATATCATCTTCAGGTGTGTCATATTGTGGACCCGAGGATAGTACCTGCTATGTGTAGAGAGTGTCGCAATGGAAAATGAAATATACGTATTGAGATTAACTCTCATAAAGGGCCTCTGTGTTGTTGGCTTCGGCCCTCCGCATGCCTGCCAAAGGACCAAACTACTACCTACTTAGGTAGGTACCTCTATAAATAATACGACCTATTTTGAAGCTGGTACGGTTAAAATAAATAATAACAATAATAAATAATGCTGGACAATTCACACAGCATTATCTAGCCCCAAGCTAAGCAGATAACTGATATACATAATATAATACAATACTTATATAGATATTTTTTATTATACATAGAAAAGGACCAGAACACCCTGAACGAATGTCTGCAGATCGTACACACATTTGTCCCGAGGCGGGAATCGAACCCGCTACCTCCTGCGTCGCAGGCAGGCTTTCGCCCACCGCACCACAGAGGTCGTCAAAAACCAAAAATACCTACATTAAAAGTATTCAAATATTTATCGGCTTCTTTTGATACTTTTAAAAAGCAATGCCAACATACACATTGAAACAATAACAATGAACACAATTATAGCTTTTTAATATAGAATGTGTGCTTCTAACAGGCTTTGTTTAAGAAACCATTTTAAATTTAATAAAATACTGGCAATGGCTAAGGCACTGGGAAAAAAACCAACTGTGGGACTATTTCTTTCTACAACCATGAGCTATAATAAAACTTTTATCGATACATTACTGGAGTTCCAGTAAATCATTACCGATGACCTTTTCATGGCGAGGCAGCTGACAGTCATATCGAACAATCTATCGATTTAACGTACAAATAGATAGGTTTAGGCGCTTACCATTCAAATTGTCTGTATAATGATCGTGGGTACCTATTAGTTCATATCAGACAGCTCTTTTTAAGCTGTGAATAACTAAAAAATATATGGATGAAAATGTTTAAAGACAATTTCTTAGATTTAGATGAGAAATTAGAGGTCTACAATTAGATTAATGACGAGTGTAACTCGCGCGGCGAGGGTTTCGAAATTTGTCAATTATACAAATATGCACTAAAGGTAGGTATCGGTTTGAGACTTGCTATGATAAATAGTTGTTTTTTTATGGTTGGTTACCTTTCAGATGGGTTACTCATTTTAAGAAAATAAACTGTAACAACAACCTAATATACGTAAGCAAGTGTGCCTTGTGCTCCTACGGCGAATAAATATTATGAATATTAATGTCTAATATTTTGTTAGTGAAAATACCTAGGTACATAATCAGATAATTATACCTGTAACGCATCCTACTTCTTCAGTTCAGAAACACTTTTTCGTCGACTGTATCTGGTACAAATTACTTTTATTCCGACGAAATCGGCTGTTATAACTTAATTGAAAATCGGGTGCCTCCACCACGGGGGCGTCACACACCGGGGTCCTAACCCACGAACCCACTCTGCAAACTTGGGATACCTATTAGGGGGTTGTGGTAGTTTTTTTGACTTTTTCAACATATTTCAAAAATTATGAAACCTACAGGAATTTCATAAGCTGTTTTGAGATTTACCGACCAATACCTTTCATTTGATAGGTACCCGACATGGGTAGGCCTCTTTCAAAAACATTTGCCCCTTTTTGACCATATTTCAAAAATTGTTTTGTTGTTACAGACTTCTCTATATTTTTCCTGTAAATAAAGATCTTTGTCTACAAACGCCACATTTCAGATGGATCGCTCTGCAAACTTCGGAGATAGGGGGACTGCAAAAAGTTAACATACATCTGAAGAAACCGTGGATAGTGTCGTAAACATTTTAATGAACAAAGCTTAAAAGATAACGTAAGTATCTAATGCATCTAAAAATATTCACTTTACTTTTAGTGTAGAGTAAACTTTGTTAAATTTCAAATACGTAGCTGCACTTCTATCTGCACGATGGTCGCCCGATTCGCTGGCGTGATAAAAATACAATGAAAATTTAATAGAACTTGGGAAGTAAGAGTGTGAATCTGATTAGACGGAGTTGCTTTTGATTTACTGAAATGGAAATATAATGGAGAGAAAATGTATGTTTTTTTAAAGAGCTTGGTTATTAGGTCATAGCTCCTTCTTAGGTCAATAAGACCGACGGATGATAATAAGTTAAAACGACAATCATCACCTGATTTTTAGGGTTCCGTACCCAAAGGGTAAGGTAAAAACGGGACCCCATTACTAAGACTTCGCTGTCCGTCTGTCTCATGAACCGTGATAGTTAGACAGTGGAAATTTTCACAGATGATGTATTTCTGTTGCCGCTATAACAACAAATACTAAAAAACAGAATAAAATAAATATTTAAGGGGGCTCCCATACAACAAACGTGATTTTTTTGCCAATCTTATAGATAATGGTTCGGAACCCTTCGTGCGCGAGTTCGACTCGCACTTGGCCGGTTTTATTTTAAATAATCTGAAATTTATACGAAAATAATGAAGGAATGCTAAAACGTCAGCACTTAAATTACTCATTTAAACATTTTCTCTAACCTTATGTTTTAGACACCGCAAAGTTTCTCCCCTTAGGAGGATAATTTTTTACACCTACGATAAAAGTAAAAAAGGAAGATACGGTACGTTCTACCAGCGCTCACTCAAAAACTGTACCGTTTCACAGATGAAATAATGATAATGGTATCGGATTATCAGAAAATTTAAAGTTTGGTGTATCTACTTACGCGGGAAAATATGTGATGCCTTGGGCTTTGTTTTTTGTTTTGGAGCTATTTGTACACCAGCTGGTGAACGAACACGAGAGCATTGTCGTGGTGATTTAGTCGAAATCAGACAAAATTATACGTCGTAGCAAGCACGCGAAACACAAATGCCACCGCCCGCGCCGCCCCGGTCCGACTATGACTGAGGTAAGGTAACATAGTTGAACCTAACTTGAGCCATCCACTTTTGAGATGGTCATGCCTCATCTCCCTTTTTTTACTTTTATCGAAGCCTATGCCCTATCTATCTCTGTAAATAAGATTTATCTGTCTTTCCAATTTTAACCCACTCTATTATTAATGGACTTAGCAAGCACAGTTACAAGCCAATTATAAACGAATTGAAGTGAATTTATGTGTGAATACCAAAGATAAATCTCCAAAGGTAACGAACTATTACAATGATATTGTTTTTTCTGCGAAATACACACACGTTTTTGCTAAAAGCTTCTCCAAACTTTTTCTCATGAATCCCCATGGGAAATAACTGGTTACTTGGCAATTTGGTGTAGCATTGAATACTAACCTTAGTTGTTTTGTCTCTGGGCACTAAAGTTTGTAAATAGTTAAGTAATGTATTACTTACTGACGTAAGCAAATACCTTCAAGATATGGTTTGTCCAGATTCTAACCTTCAAGATATGGTTTGTCCAGATTCTATGAAAATGCGAGTGAATAAATCAACCCTCGTAGATTCGTAGGTACCAATCTTTTAGGTTCAGGTATCAGGTTATCCAATCTGTTAGTAGTATATAAAAGACTAGCTGCTGCCCGCGGCTTCGTACAGGCTTTTCAAGTAGTCCGTCCCCGGCACACTATTTACCTACCTGCCAAATTTCATTAAGATTCGTTTAGCCGTTTAGGCGTGAAAAGTTAACACAACAGGACAGACAATCAGATAGACATACAGATAGATAGACAGTCAGACAGATAGACAGACAGGCAGACAGACAGTGTTACTTTCGAATTTATAATATTAGTATAGATTAGATAAGACCTACATTGCATACAGAGACTGGCTAACAGATCGCACGAAACCTAAAGACGTGGCTTGAAATTGGGGAAGTCTAGCCCATAAATGTAAAAATGTAAACGCTCATAAAAAAACGAATATAAACGGCTTGGTCGACCGTCATCCGCTAGGCTAGAGACAAATGTAGGACATAACGTAGTAAAACCTTAACCTCGTCAGAAAAAAGCACTGGAAAATATACTAAAGAAAGATTAGCTTATGAAACTATAACCATAAAGGTATCTACCAAATTAAAAGAGACCAAGATAATCCTTGTGACATTTAATCTCATGCTACCACCACAGCAAAGGCTCTTAATAAAATAGCCCTAGTAATAAATTCTCATACATTTAGGTTCTCAATCTAAGTGATTTATTTTGTACCAGACAACCGTGAGTAATGTGACGCCTACTATTTCACTTTGACTACATACATACTACATGCATCTTTTTCACAGAACTACATCTTTTTTTGACCGCGACTCGGCATATGTTGTGTCCTACCGACCGGGTGAGATGACGGTTTGCAAAAGAATGCTGGCACTGGATGCGGCGAGCTGAAGACAGGGCGCTATGGTGCTCATTAGGGGTGGCCTATGTCCACTTGTGGACTAATATAGGCTGATGATGATAATGATATCTGTTATATTTGAAACGTTAACATGGCGTTATTTTAACTTGAATTAGAGGAGTTTCTTTGTTCGGCTGTATGTATTTTTTTACGTATGTACATCGATTTCTCCCTTAATTATGAACCGATTTTGAAAATTCTTTCGCTATTGTAAAGATAATGATCTCGAATTAATCCCATAAAAACTTTGCTGCCGAGGAATTATTATTTATCCCGTGAAGCTTAAAAAACAACAATCGTTTTGAAAAACCACGACTAGCAACAACAATTTTGATGATTATTATCGCCAATTCTTGGTAGATTTCGATGATTTTTTCGTCGTTGTATAAAGGTTAAAAAATAAAATATTAAAAATAATCGAAATCAATGGAGATATTCGATAGCCCCTTTTTTGCCCTTTTTTGGACGAACTAAGCCTTCAATCAAAAAACCCCGACGATTAAAAATTCTATAAAATCGTAGAATCTGTACACCAAGTTTCGTCCAGATCGGTCGTGAAATACGACCTGTAGGAGTACGTACATTTTGACAGAATCCATACTTTTGCTAGTGGTTGATGCAGAGACGCTTCGCTCGCTCGGTCAATTACTCTCATAATCCGATGAGACGGAGGCAGACCGTTACGACCGGGAAGAGGTTAGGCAGAACCAACCCCGTGCCTTGGAAAGCACGTTAGCTATGCTACCGTCATGAAATCAGAGGACACAGCGGTGGCCCTGCCAAATCCCTAAAACTCTCCAAACTAGTCTTATTCATTTTGACCTGTCACGTAAGTACCTACTACATAATCCATAAACACCCATGCTAGATAACTCGAAGAAAACTAGCAACTTATCAATCAACCGGTTGTGTCTGAAAGAGATTTAAAAGCAATCTACTAGTTTCTGTAGGTACGTACTTAGTGGATTAGAACCCCAAGAAGAGGATCTACCCCTTCTATCGCAAGGTGCTACGTGTTACACAAAACAACTTTGTCGGAGAGATGGGGTAAGTAGAGCTGACAAGTAGATGATTTTTAGGACGGCTAGGGAGGGGAGGGTGTAATAAAATCCCTTTCTTTTTACATATGAGCTCCATTTGGTTTTGAGACCATGTGATACGGTAAGAAGTCATAGTCCACAGCTGGATATAGGCCTCCCCTAACGCTAGCGCCCTGTCTTCAGCTTGACGCATCCAGCACCTGCCTGCAGTCTTTCGCAGGTCGTCATCCCACCTGATCGGAGGACGTCCTACACTACGTTTACCTAGTCGCATTTTGCTGTAAGCATTGCGTAGTATAAATAAACTGTGAGCTTCTGTGAGTTTTATTATATAAATGTTTAATGTCTTTGATCGATAAATAAATCCATAAAATTATAATAATATCTAAGAGTTCCAATCAATCGGATTAATAGTTGATTGAAGTAAACTCAATCGCAGTTTAGGAGCATTATTTAATTTTTCCATCCATTGCCTCAAAATCATTTTGTATTATTGATTTTGTGGCAGAAGATCATTCCAGAGTTCCAATCAATCGGATAGTTTAGCCCAGCTTATGGCTAGACTACAGAAGTTGATGGAAGTAAACAATTTGCAGTTTAGGAGCATTATTGGATTTCTGGATAGAGGTTTTTAAATGAATCCCCGAACTGAATGCAGTTAGTTGTTATTGGTTGGAATTGGAAAACTTGAAGTAGAAATACACGTCTCAATTTTTTGATTAGTACCTTTTTTTAGTTGTATTCAACGAGGCAACGGAACAACAGGGAAGTTTTAGGATATAGAGCAGTAATTATTTACTAAAACAATTAAAACTGTAGTTTTTAGTTGTAGCGCTGTTTCGCACCAAATTTTTCGCCAACAAGCTAAATGTAATAATAATTGTTTCGTTTCTCACTGGCTGTTTTTAAGATTTTCGTTTCAACCCACACATTTATAAAAGAGCCTAAGTGAACAAAGGTTTGGAAAGGTACAGTCGATCAGGTCAGAGATAAAAACACAATTATTATTGTACAGTTCCTAAAGAGTCTTAGTAATGTTCATAGCATGTACCAGGGATTGCAAGTAAAAGATTGTAGGTAAGTAAAAGATAAAGTGCAGCAGATTCTCAGATATGCTTACAGTAGCTTATAATCATTTGTTCATTTATTTCTAATCTATTGTTCATATTATGTAAACCTACCAACTAAGTTATGGAATGATGATGAATGAAAATGTGTTAAATGAATGACTTACCTCACTTACCTAGTATAACACATATGTTATAAGAATGGTGAATAAATAAAAATCTAAAAAAATCTTGCCAGCGGCTTTGTTGGCCAACAACTTCTTTCATGGAAAAATCATGAAAAAAGTTCCTTATTTCAGATTTAGAACTACATCAATGTGGAGTTTCAGTATTATCAATTTATCAGTTCCAAATCGTGAGAGATTTATTAATCCAATCATTCAAACTGACATAGGTACATATGTATTTTCCTGTATTCTTTCTTTTCTTTTGTATTATTTTGGTGTGCAATAAAGTGTATTGTACTGTATTGTATGTACTGGTTCATAATTTTGGTGAAGTTTTATTAAGTTGTATACCTACATGGGCACTCTACCACCTTGCATTGTGAAAAAAATAATATTTCCATACGTTTAATAAAATTCATGTCACGTAAATGTTTGATAAGTTAGATCTATTTTCAACTGTTGCTAGCTGCTTATTATGTGGCTATAAGATGCTACGTGAAATGTCCAGCTTTGCTTATGTATTTATGCATCACCGAATGTAGGGCAATCTTTGATGTGGGTTCGGTTAGCTAATGGTAAACACGTTTTATACCGCTTGGGATAATGGAGACTGGGCGGACATTTTTGGACGGAATATTTTTGTGTGAAAATCATCTTATCGATATTTAGAAGGATATAATTCACTATCTTTCTTGAGTGGAGACCGCGACTCGGCAAATGTAGTGTAGGACGACCTCCAACCAGGTGGGATGACGACCTGCGAAAGACTGCAGACATATGCTGGATGCGGCAAGCTGAAGACAGGGCTCTATGGCGCTCATTAGGGGAGGCCTATATCCAGCTGTACTTAATATACGCTGATGATGATAATGATGAATTCACTATCACAAAATATTTATTATCCTTAGATAAGTATATTTCATAGGCCTTTGCCCAGTAGTGGGGAATGCCGCCAGTCTAATTGTAATTGTAAGTACTCGGCAGGTCAAGCAGAGAATTTTGATACCTGGGTGAAACGAACTTCATTTTATGCAACAGGTTTAGCATAATCATGATCAATCTAGACTTAGGCTCGTTATGAAAGCTTGTTCAGACATCGATCTATGCTTGTGAATTGTCCAGCATTATTATTATATTTTAATAAATAATGCTAGACAATTCAAAAAGCATTATCTAGCCCCAAGCTAAGCAGAGGTTGAGATCTAGATTGATAGACCTATGAATAAATGATTATATATGTTTTTTTCTCTATTCTAGGCTAGGCAAAACCTTGTTTATGGCTTTCATGATTTCATACTACTGGTGCTGGTACCAAAGCCAAATATTGACGTATCAAGTCAATTTCCCAGGTACTACCTGCCAACACGTGTAGGTAACTGATGCCGTTACACGTGTTGGCCGATATTTAAGCTGTACACGGTACACTTTTCCAGGGCCATAGTAAGGAGCTTTTTGGGGGTAATATTTTCTGTATTACTTTGGGGTGTTTTGCCTAACCTAAGTATTCTATGTCCAGCAGTGGACTGATATAGGCTGATGATGATGATGATGAAGTATTCTTAGGAATCTCGGGATGCGATAGGAAGGGCAAGCTTAGGACCAGAAGAAATAGCGTGATAAGACTGGTGACTCACTATCCAAAAGTGGGTGCAAGGAAACGGGCTGAAAAAATGGTGATGAAAAGGCAAAAAAATTAAATTCTTTAAGAATCATGATGTGACATGGGCTATCTCAACCCGAGAGATAAAGGGGTAATTTTTTTTTGATGGAAGGTCGTCTTTTATCTTTAAATCGTTACTAACATTAGATACCACAGAATGACTATATTTAAAGTACAAACGCAGTTATACCACCTTCGCGCCCACACCCTTACTACATCCCTGATTCGATATCTATGATAGGTACTATAACAGAAAAGCTAGGCTTGTACTGGGTGTGGACATCGTACAAGATGGATGACGGAGGTGCATTGTTTTGATGAAAAATGGTTATACGTTTTGCAAGCTTGCCGACAAACACTATTTTAACGTTATTAAGTATATAGGACAAACAATGAAATATGATAAGTGCCTTCTTGTGGTAAAATCTCAATCGCCATGTACATGTCTGATTTAACAGCATTTAAAAAAATACAAAAAATCACATGTGGGAGTCACTTTCATGGTTTCCATGGGAAAAAATTGCTGTGTCTCCCTAGACAACCCCATCGATCGAGGCTGCGAGCTTGGCGACTATGATTTTCTTACTATGACAGGTCTAACATAAGTAATCTACTATAATACCTATATATTAAAAAACCGTTTTCGTTTTTCCATGCGTTTTTATCTCAAAAACGAGAAATTCCCAGATAACAAAAAGCCATCACGACGCGGTCACCCATCCAAGTAGGTACTGACCGCGCCCGACGACGTTGGTGAACTTCAGTGATCGCTACTCAAATTGGAAGGAAATTGGACCCCTATATATTAAATATATTTTATTGTTATTGTTGTTTTATTGTTGTTTGTTACCTATTTGTTGTTAAATATAACGAAAGTTAGTAAAGTGGCAAGAGAAATACATATTCTGTGAAAATTTCAACGGTCTTCCTTTTACGGTTCATGACGATACAGCTGAAGGACGGACAGACGCTAGACGGACACATAGCGGACGCGACGCTTAGTAACAGGGTCCCGTTTTCACTCTTTGGGTAGGAACCCTAAAAAGTAGTCTATGTTTGATAACATGTTAATAATAATTTCATTAAAATCTAATTAATTACTTAATTAATGTAATTGGTTAATTTACATCTAAGATTATTAATTTGATCAATAATTAAGTTGATCAATAAATAAATACAACACACGAGCCACACTACACGTAAGTAAAATTTCCGCTCAATCTGTTGTCTCAATCTGTCAAAAAAATACTGAATGTTTGTAAAGGATGTTTTTTACTCAAAGAAGTAACAAACATCCATGTATTCATCCATTCAAACTTTCGCATTTATAATAAGTACTTACATATTAGTGTGAAACGCAGTGTGTTAAAACATTTTTAGTAGCGAATAAGAAATCGTCGAAATGCAAATTCTCTACCAACTGCAGTAAGTAAATTTAAGTAATTTTTCAACTCACTGAGACGGAACGTAAAATATTTACGGAAACATTCATCTTTTACCATAAAGTGAGCAATTTCATAGGAATCCAGTTATTTTATTCGCAAACTGAGGAATTCTTAAAAGTAGCATAACGACTGGAAAAATAAGAGAGTACATTCCGAGGGAATAAATTAAGTGCATTTTCATTTTAAACAATCTCAGAAATATTTAATATACATCGTTTAGAACGGAAACGATGGTTAAATTAGCTTAAAAAAAGTAAGAATAAAAAAGTATTTACTACGTAAATAAATGATGCTGGACAATTCACACAGCATTATCTAGCCCCAAGCAGAGCTTGCGTTATGGGTACTAGATAACTAATATACATAATATAATACAATACATACACTACATAGAAAACGACCAGAACACCCTGAAATGTCTGCAGATCGTACACACATTTGTCCCGAGGCGGGAATCGAACCCGCAACCTCCTGCGTCGCAGGCAGACCTTCGCCCACCAGCCCAGGTCCTTCGCACGGGACTTTCGCCCAGGTGCGTATCCTTATTGTATAAAATTAATAAGACAGATAGGTATCTCAGGAAGAGAAACTTTTAACACGTACAAAAAAGAGAAGAGCAACTAATTATGTCATTTTCAGACAGCTAATTAATACCTAGTGTTGCATTCGTCTGTTGATTTCTACACTAGGCTAAGCCTGTATCGAAGAAATCATGGGTGCGAAAATTTAGAACATAATGTATGTATGGCTAATTCGTTTCGGACAGTTTACTGTGAAAATAACAAAAGTAAACAAATGAGAAAATACAAAACAATATGTCATTAAAATTTATTTTAAAGTACGTACAGTATAATTAAAAAATAGGTAGCTTTTATATGATTACAGGATGAGTTTTTTTTCAGGGCCGCTGAGGAGAAGTCTGAAGCCGTGAGAGTTATCGAAAAGTCATGTTAGGAGTTACCTGTTCGATTTTGCAAAAAATGTTTTTTTTATAATCAATAGACCGTTCGTTTGACCACAATATCAGTTCCACGATGATGTGACCGGCGAATTAACACGGAGATCTAGAAAAAAACCTATTGTGCCGTTCCGTTCCACGCAGTCTCGGGCTATTGCGCATTAACTTGATAATTATCATGAGCTTGTTAATCTTCATTGCAACTTCCTTTCTTAGGTCTCGTTTAGTCTTTCAGCTAATTGTCGTGACACACGGAGCAATGTTCAAAGAGTGTTGTCTATTTGTGCTCTCAAGACTTATGCAATCAAGACTAGAGTGCATTTCAAGTTCAAGTACTACCTAGTTTTAGAGTATTTTAACTGAATATAAGGATGAAAATATTTAGTAACAATTCCGCGAAAAAACCTTCTCCGATAAGTTCTAACAAAATGTAGTCCGCGTTGTAGAAGAAAACGACGCCAACTACAAAATGAAAAAATACCTATCAAAGCAAGACGTCAACTAGTTTCGTCTCTCCACGAGACATCATCAGGACACCACAATACTCAGTGTTAAGGTCGAGTATTATTTTGTTAGAGCTCATCGGAGAAGGTTTTTTCGCGGAATTGTTACTAAATATTTTCATCCTTATATTTTGCAATGGATTTCCGAAAAGTAACGCCTGAATCTATTATTTATTTGTATTTAACTGTATAATAGCTTTAAATACCTACCTACTTGTTAACCTTTTTCATGAATAAATATTTTTATTATTACTATTATTTATAATCCCTTTTTACAGAACCGTTTTTTATGGATCCTTCGCTACTGAAAACAATTATTTACAGAATCCGGAATGCTGTTGGTCGGGTAACAGATTAGGTCCGTAATTTTACAAAGTCGGGTGTGTGAACTAGCTCCTTTAACTAAATACGCCATTGGAAAAAAATGGATCCTCTAAAACGTAGGTAACCTTATTGGCTTGTAGGTACACCTCAGCTCGTTGATGCAATGAAATCTCACCACGCACCACGCGTGTTTGCCAATTTGGCAATTAGGTCCGGACCATGGACGGAAGGTCCCAAAAGCCAAACCCTCCCGCGATCAAATATACCAGCGCCCTCTGACGCAAACGACGAGGGAAAGTTTTATTAATCAGTATTAAAATCAACGAGAAGGTTGACATACAAACCTTAAGAGCGCTCTCATACTACCGCGCGGTACCATAGGTGCGGTGCCTGCCGCAAGAGTATCGCAATGACGCTTTCCGTTGTACGAGATGCGGAACAGATGCGAAACTGCCGCGGACCTCGAGTTGCGGCTCCGTAAATTCGATTCCGCGCGAATTGTAAGACGGGCGTAAATGTTATTTTGTGGTGTGTTAGCGTGTTTAAATACACACACTTGTACACTATAAAATATGTCCTATTGTTTTCTTTAAGGCGGAGATTAGCCATGTGGTGTCTCCGTTAAGACGGGCCGCTGCTGTGGTAGAACAGCTGGACATACCTGCCTGCAAAGAGTAATCTGATCGTTGATTTGGCAAGACAACTCCGTTTTTGGAGAGGCTGGCGTAGTGTAGAATATAATCTTTAACTACGCCATTAAATTTGCATTTATCTATTTTGATTATCGCTCTGATAAGACCTTTACAATTTTATTGAATTTTAAAACTTCAAAATTAATTATTGTAAGATAAATCTCAGTCTGTCTCCCTAGACTTTGAAGTTATTTAATTATAGTTATTAGTAGCGAGAAAAGCTCAGTTTAAAATTGAATTTAAAGTTTTTAAAGTTTATTAAAGTTGAAACATTATGCTGATTACAAAGTTTTGCGTATCGATGTGCCAAAGCGTATTTTAAATTATAATCTAGAGGTGAGATTTTTGTGAACTGTAATTACTGCGCCGGGGAGGTTGATTGGATCCTATCAGGTTAATAATACTAAGATATTTAACAGTTAGTTGCCTACTAAATAAATGCATTTAAAATGTTAGCGGCTGGCAGGAGATGCGATAGAAAGTGACCGAAAGACGTGACGTGAAATAGGGAGGCCTTGCCCAGGAGCAGGACAGCAGGAAGGTTCATGATAAACATTACAGTAATGAGTAAAATAATGTATTAACATAATGTATGTGGTGTAGGCTAGCACTGTAATTACAAAAAAAATGTTAAATGACTTTATTCTTTGTATTGAAGAAGCAGAGTCTGTTTGAACGATTCATGAAAACCGGTCGATAAGACATAGGTATTCGGAAATAACCATGAATATAAAACATTGATCTCACGAAAAACTATAGAGCCTAACGCCCGAATACTCAAACTCAACTCAGAAAACATAGGGTGCTAACCTCATAACCCTCCCCTGTCGGTAGTCGGGTAATAAAAGCACGTCTCAAGTCGTCGTTTTTTGACAGTTTTCAATGAAAATCTGTCAAAAATTGTCGCTTAAATAAAATAATAAAATAAAATAAAAAATAATTTATTGCCTAAAAAAACTCTTAACCTAAACAGAATTATACATAAAAATACAAGGAAATTAAAAATAAATAGGCAAAGGGAGTAAATTCAGCTTTGAGCTGCATGCAGGGAGCATGCGGCGCTGATTTTAAATCTACTCCCGTCGGGTAGGTGGTCACCGAGGGATTGGGATAGCGGGTTGTGGGTTAAAAGTAAAAACATTGTAATCTAATGGTGAACGGCTCATACAAGTTTACCTGAGTTTGAGAATGAGTATGTGTCTATGTGCTAGTTCTCCCGAGGCACCAGTCTCATGAGAGTCTGGGCAACCGGAGACCTTATGAGTGTATGTGTGTGTATGTTTATGTGATTGTGTGTTATGTTGTGCGTGGGTGTAATGAGCATGTATGTAATGACTCTTGAGACGTGCTTATATTCGAGTTGCGTTTAGGTATTCGGAGGTATATCTGTATCTTCCTTATTGCAACTCTATGTGGCGATATGTCTACTTCCAGAATAGATGGTAAAATAAACCCTAACCCAAATATGGGTAGCAACTCTTTGGACCTAGAATCTGGGTCGCGATGACGTCACCAACAGGGGAGAGAGGTACAGCTATAGCATAAACAGCTTTAAATGCAGTTTTATGGAGATGGGAATAACCACTTTAGTACCCTCAAATGCAGGTTTGTTTTGAATTCAACCTCTATATAGGTGGCTGCTTAACATGGAGTACCACAACACGGTAGGGCTCCTAAAAGTGGTGATCAAGTCAATCAAAAGATGTTTATTTGCCAGAATATCTGTTACCATGTAGGTCTTAAAATTATAAAACGTACAGTTATATTTTAAATAACATATGCATGCAATTATGAGTTTTTCAATTACACAATATTAAAATTTCAATTTTAAATTATTTTTTTTTTTATTTTTAAAGTTTTTATTAAGAAAATTACAACAACAGAATAAAATAATTACAACTAATATTTACACTTAAATCTATTTAGTTTTTGACCAATTTACCTGAAGATTATTATTACTAAGCCAATTCACTATGTCAAAAATTGTATATTTTTTACCAAGGGACTAAAGCACTTCGTTAAAGACGAGGTTGTTTATACTATAGGATGACAAGACCGAGTTATAATGGGTGGTTTTGTCCCGCGTGAAAAACAATACTTTTCACTTCGAGTGTGAGAAAATAGAACAATCAAAACTTACCTTCAGTAGTAATATTCCAGACCTAAGATTTATTACTTAAACTAACACGTCGAAAGACTTCAAAACTACAATTGATTCGTACTTTGTTTTTGTAAAAAAACACCTGTATCCAATACACAATTTGTCGAAAAATTGCGATCGACGTTTTGTTTTGACTGTACGCTCCTAATACAAGTTGTAAAGCTGTCCACTAAAGAGATCCCGGAACGAAATTTTATTATGATTTGAGTGGTGAGAGACGCTTCGTAGCGTAAAAGTGGCAAAACTGCACAAAGACTGCAACAAAGATTAGCAGTTCAAAGCTTAGTAGGTATTTCAACCAAAAACTCCCTCAATCAAAAATTGGTGTTGAAAACCCTGGTTTTTAAACAAGCTATCCAACGATACACCAGAACGCGTGGTATAGACGAGAAAAAAGATAACAACAGGCAAATTTGATTTAACCATTTTTTTGGTGTGATCAGATGTCATAGCTATACCAAATTACAATTATCTATCACTAATAGTCTGTCAGCTAAGTCACAGCGGACAGAAAAGACGGAAGGAAGGACATGGTGAAACTATAAATGTTCATGGGACCCTAAAAACACACATCGTTTCTTTGGTTTTGATTATTTACTAGCTATGTATGAGAATATCACAACAGCAAACGTCTTAAGTCGTTGAGAAACTTTCTAGACTAGTTTTAAATATTTTGTTTCAAGTTTCTTTTCTTATGATTAAAACAAAGTTTAAATGAGTTGTGAAGAAAATGGCTAGATTTAGTAGCTTTAAGGGGTAGCAGTAGCAGCACTTTCACGGCAGTAGCGTGAAGCGGTTCGTTGTATGTCAGTTTATTTCGGTTGCTTTTAGTAAGTGCATTCTTTCAGCATTGCAAGATTTGCAGGCGCCGACTGAAATATTACTTTGAATTCGCTTTTTGAGGCATTTATTTTGGCAGAAGCGAAACATTTCAATATTTTCATAACAGGATGTGCGAAGAGCGGAAATAAATAATATAAATATAAAAAAATCATATTTGGTCTCTGTAAGTACGACAATGTGTCTAACTACCGAGCCAAGCTCAAGTGGGAAATGTCTAAATTCTTTAAAAAAAAATTATTCATCTCTGATACTCAATGAAAAAATATCTTTCTCTGAAACCCAACGAGTTACTTAGACCAATCTTCCACTCTCATGCCTTCTGTTAATTCAGGGCAGAGCTGTTTTTAAGTTGAATTTCAAATAAAATCTCTCTAACAAACGATTATTGAATTGCGGGGGGTACCTTTTACCAATACCGAGTTTAAGAATTAAGACCTGGCGTCTTCACAAACATGTTTGTGATGATGGGCAGAACCCGCAGTTCACATATTGTCACTAATTTATCAATAACCCTGTATAGGTATATGATTTAATTTAGTATGATCTAGCTTTGTACAATGTAATTGGACAAGTCCGTGCTGTTTCAAGTTAAATAAATAAATTCAAATCTAGAAGTCAAGTTCGTTGCACTTGCGCAGCTTTCTAATAATAACACGGCAATGCCAACAATAGGCTGTAATCTAAAGCTCTAGTGTGTGTGCATATCATATGCTAAGGTGACTTTAAGCTAGGATAGTAGAGGTTTTTAGTCTGTCGGTACTTACCTGCCAACTGCAAGTAAGCAGTTCAAGAGAAGGCTTTTAAAATTACGAAGGCAATTAGCAAAGCGACAACCTACAATACAATCCAGCCCCTCTAGCACGGGGATTGTTGTCTAAGGTAGAATAGACAATAATGACATTGCATCGACATACATTGCGTAAATTATTGAAGTTTATGGAATGCATTTCAAATAATTTACGCATTGGATGACGAAATGACGTAATTTTTCTCTATTCTACCCTAGACAATAATCCCCGTGCTAGGGGGGCAGCTCATATAACTAAGGAACTATCTACTCGGCCCCAGCTGGGTAAAGGTTTTCTCTCCATTACGCAATTCGGTCCGGTTCTGTGCCACCCTTTCCATCCACATCCATTACCTCTCTCTTCATGGAACTAATTAAAAAATATTTGAGTATTTCACTAAAGTTGTATGATTACTATTGATCCAATTAATGATGAATTATCTTTTTATTATTAATGATGATTTTCTGCCATCACTGCCTTGCTGACTATGCCCCGCTGCGGGACATAGCTTTGACGGGGTTCCCACCCAGCCCCATTTAAATTCCATGATCTCCGAGTTCCAAGATGCTGGACTTACTTCCTCGAGGTAAATTTTGTCTTCATTGGTCAGAATGGGAACCATTTCCCACCGGAACTTACCATTATCGTTCCTACATAGTTTATCAAATTCCTACACAACTCAAAATTTGAAGTAATGTAGCACTGGATCAGTCCAGTATTTTAGTTTAGCGGTAAAGTATACTTCTAACTTCTACTTCGATGTAAACAATTTCACAAAGCACGACCGCGGGCAAACCACAAATGAAACGCACGCTTAGTGGAACGTTTAGTTTTATGTCTGGTTTTAGTTTTCTGCGTGTAATGGAAACACCACAATAATAACTTCGAACATAATTTAATAGACACAATAGAAATTGGTAATTTAAAAACCCATGTTGTTCTTGAAAGGGCGAAAAGGTCTGTCTCCATTCTTGTTGGTTGATAAATAATAATAGATAATTTATTAAATAAAATTATGATCAAAGAGCTGAATAATTCACATATCATTTTAAACATGAAAATATGCATATTAAGACACAAGTATTTAATATTTACTTGCCTATTTAATATCGGCGGTACAAAAATTCCCAGCAGTTTCTGTGTCCTACGTGCTCCTAGTATAATAATAGATGATATTATATTCAATGCATTTAAGTAACGACGGCAAGTACTATACAAGTCTCATTTCAGTTCCGTCCGTGCCAAGTTAAGAGGTTTGGAATCGTACCAAAGTTCACCAATGTACCTACTCGTATGTAGATTTTGTTCTGTTCTGGTTCGTTTCTGCCGGGTTGATAGGTAAATTCCGTAAAATTCGATTACCTTATTTATTTAAGGACTACCAACAGAAAAATTATAAAGGTAACAACACACTAGACCTAAGACTACCTAGGGCTTGTGTTTCTCTACTAAAAGAACTGCGTGTAATATAATTAGTCGATTTATGTAATGAAATAAAAGAATAATGCTAGACAATTCACACAGAATTATCTAGCTCCAAGTTAAGCAGAACTTGTGTTATGGGTACTAGATAACTGATATACATTATACAATACATAGACACATATTTTTTTATTATACATAGAAAACGACCAGACCACCCGGAATATAATATCTGCAGATCGTACAAAAATTTATCACGAGGCGGGAATCGAACCCGCGACCTCCTGCGTCGCAGGCGGACCTTCGCCTACCACGCCACAGAGGTCATCAAAATCGATTAGGTACTTAATTGTCTTTTTAATTTAGAATTAAACAAATAAAAAACTAAATAACGACTTCAAATTCCTTAGTGTAAACCTTTTTTGAGTTTTCCGGGCAATTAAGTAGGTACTTATACCTCGGAAATAAAAAGTTTATGGGACCACCTACTTACGGGATCATTCTCCATACAATAACGAAAGAATTTTCGAAATCGGTCAATTATAATTAACGGAGAAATCGACGAACATATATAATTATGTATGTACATTATATAAAAAAACCGGCCAAGTGCGAGTCTGACTCGCCGCACGAAGGGTTCCGTATCATTATCTATAAAAACGGCAAAAAAATCACGTTTGTTGTATGGGAGCCCCCTTAAATGTTTATTTTATTCTGTTTTTTAGTATTTGTTGTTATAGCGGCAACAGAAATACATAATCTATGAATATTTAAACTGTCTAACTATCACGGTTCATGAGATACAGCCTGGTGACAGACGGACAGCGAAGTCTTAGTAATAGGGTCCCGTTTTTACCCTTTGGGTACGGAACCCTAAAAATACTTACACAGCCAAACATAGAACCTCCTCCTCTTTTGTTTTTTAGTTTTGTCGGTTAAAATTATCATGTATAGCATATTTCTTCACAATTTGTCAAAAGATACTCTGCGTAACTTTCGAAAAATAAATCTACTTAAAAAGTTTGCAGTAGGTTACTTAGGTACACCTGTATCAAACTTCCAGGAAAGTGTGGCAGTTTTCCGAAAGAAACATAATGTTAATTCCATTATAGATTATTTTCCATTGTTAAATTAATTCAAAATCTTATACCTTGTACCTCTTATAAGATCGGATTTGAACAAAATAAAGTGCAGTTTGACAGGCCTCTACGAAATTCGTAGCAAAGCGCAAAGGCATAGCACGCACGGTAGAGCACAAAAGGGATTCTCAATTCGATGGTATTATTTTTATTACTAATTTATTAGTTTTATATCTTTAAATTATATTATAAGGTAGGATATAATATAAGGTAGGATCTATCAAAACTCCTAATAGAATCCACAGGTGATCGGAATGCTGGCTTTTATTTCGGTCAACGAATTAGCATTGCCATTCAACGTGGCAATGCCGCCAGCATTCTGGGCATTTTGCCTTCTGGTGACGGCTTAGATTTTTAGAAAATAGATTTAAGTGTAAATATTAGTTGTAGTTATTATTGTATTGTATATTTTAAAGTTTGAATAAACAAAATATAAGATCACCTATCAGAGTAATTATAAGGTAGGGTACCTAGATCGTTTCGTTTTGACGCGTGATTCCAATTTCTTGTGGTTTATTTCTGCGTTCTACAAGGAATAAAACTAAAAGAAAAGTAATTTGCCGCAAATCTTAAACCATTTTCTATTAACTAATGAAAAAGTAACTTAGTTTTATTGGAGCATTTGGGAAAATAAGACAGTAAAAAATTCTCTATTTTCCCAAAATATAAATGAATCAATGTTAGTTTTATCATGATTTCACAGAAAATGGTTTACGATTAGCGGAAAATTACTTAGGTTTATTGCTTGTGGAACACAGAAAAAAATGAATCTTGCGCCAACCCGCGTCGAACCAACTTAAGGTTGTACTTTTCACGAACTTACCTAAAAACCAAAACCTATAGTTATTGTAGAGTTCTTCGAGTAGGTAGTAGAGTAGTTCATGTTCATCATTCTACGAAACTCGTATCACATCTAGAAGCGGTTTCTTTGCAACACATGCGTTTTTCTTTGTCTAAACTAGGTTACGAGCTAATCCCTTACAAACTAGGAACTGACATAATGGCTTTGCCTACTTACATCGGCAAGCGCCTATACATAACTATAGGTAAGTATCTATATCTACAGATTATAGGTTGGGTCTCCTAGTGCTCTTACGTCATAGTGCAGGTTATCCTATTATGCATTGAAGCCGGATATATGCAGTAGCTTTGTCTTTAGTCTGTAGTCTTTGGAAAACAAGAATCTAGGTGGGTAGGTTAAGTAGCGCGGATGATGTAGGTACTTACTAGTTTCTGTCCGCGGCTTCGCACGCTTTGATTCTATGGAAACGTTCTATTATTCTATCCCATGGGAATGATTTGGGATAAAAAGAAGCCTATGTTTTATTCCAGGGATACTACTATTATACAAAATTTCAGCATGATCTGTTCAGTAGTTTTGGCGTGAAGACGTTACAAACATCCATCCATCCATCCAAACGTTCCTTTCCTATTTTTCCTTATAATATTAAGTGGTGTGTAGTGTGGTGTGATGGGTAGAAAGAAACTACAGGAAGATTAAGCAACGCTCAAGGAAGGAACGCTCAGAAATATGAGTGAGCACGTACTACGAGGATCGATAAGTATTTTGTCTCTCGTGTCGATATAATTCGATAAAAACGGTAGTATCTAGTCGAATTTTGTTGACATCTGAGACAAAATCGAACAGACGAGCGGATAGATCCTGCCTAGTCAGGAAAAACAGGAGCTAGAGGACCTATATGTCGAACCAAACGTCATAGGCGATTTCATAAGCACTCTTCTCCGCTGGCTCAGGACACGTCAAGGGTGGAAGACGAACAGGCTGCCAAGAGACCAGACCAGTCGGCTGCCCTAGGTATCGCTGGATCGACGAAGTTGAAGCCGATCTTCGCGAACGCGACGCCCATAGCTGGCAAGAGATAGTTCAAAACCGAGATGCCTGGAGAAATCTTATGTCAGAGGCCAAGCACGATCATCACATCACAGGAGTAAGTATCGAAGTCCGCGCTCCAGCTTCCACAATGTCCTTCCCCAACTATACGGTCATAGGGAAATTAAATATTTTGAGTTCTTGTCATTGCATAATGTTCTTTCGACACCATGCTATTGACACAGATCTGGAGATAGGAACTGTGTCAATAGATTCCACTCATAATCGGTGTCACATAAGAGTGAGTTTCACCAGAGCGAGGGTAAGCGAGTATATGAAGGTTAATGCCATTTTTATGTAATTTTCAGGTAACCTTCTTTTATTATTAGGTTTTTTTTAAATATCATTATTTCTTCGACATTACTTTGAGTGCGAGGGAGGGCTTTACGCCTTAGAACTGTGAGATTGTTACAATCTTGTGTTGACTTACATTGATATTTCGCAATAGAAAAAAGTATCTAGTTTTGACTTGGCGATGGACCACGCCCCTACCCTTGAAAAGGTTCTCCCTGAGCCCTTAGCCTCCACGTGTCGTGTAGGATAAATCTAGGTTGGTTAGCTGGCAGAGTGCGCACTGCGATGGCCTGGCCTCTAGCCAAGGGTTACAGCAAAGTATGTAATGTTAATCTAAGTGCATCTGAGGCTTCAATTCAATGCATCCAAGGTCGCCGACGTTATCTTCCCAAGGAGTGGTTTTAGTGGACAGGGCAGAGTGCATTACAAGAGATTTATTCTAGAGCATTACCAGAAATTTACTCTCCAGGTAAAACTCTCGTAATGCACTCTGTCCTGCCCATTCTAGTGTTGACGAAACAACCCTACGATAGCTGATTTCGGCTACGCGGCCATTGTAGGATTGATGTCTTGTGGTGTCGGCGGGTTACCAGGTTACCTTAACTAACTGACCCGGGCCACATTCAATAGCCGTACTTTGAGGTTTGACTAACAACAAGCACTTTTGGTATGGAGTTGGAAAATATTAAATGGCATGTTCTTGGGTTGCGTGATGGGAAGTCCGTAGAGTCCCAGTAGAGTCCGGCAGGACACCATAATTCTAGACGAGACCAGTGAGACAACGACAACAACAGGTACTCTCGAGAGACGATAAAATGTACGGGGGTGATAGATGATAAAACATCACATGATAGTGTAGTGTAGTAGTCTAGTTGTTCCTCATTAGTTTAAGGCCCTCATTACCAAAGCCGAGACCTGGGTAGCATAGACTTTTCATACGGTATATACCTAGGTATGTTAGTACTACTTACATCTAGGTTCTTAACAAGTCAATTTTGAGTATATCAAACAATACTGAAAGCATAAGTTGGCAGGTTGTTTAATTCATTGCCAGATTTCTACCGTAGCAATAGCCAACACAATAGGTCCCTCGTCGAGCACACGCCACTCTAGTGAAGGGATACCTAACCTACCTACCTACATACATAGTACCTACCTACTTACATAGCCTACGAGACAAAGCAAGTCGCGCGTCGACCCGTCAGACCAGTTATGGACCAGTTGCTCCCCTCCCCTTCATTTGTCCCCCTTGAACAGCTGACGAGCCCAACAAAGAAAATCAACCTACAATGTAATCTAAGTTCCAACCAACGTACCTATTCACAGCTACGTACAAATAATCCTTTTCATAATTCGCGACGCGCATGGGGACAAACCTCTCGAAAAATATGAATTCTACAGAAATGCCAAAAACTGTTTTGAAATGTACAAACCGATACCTTTCATTTGATACCTCACTTGCCCCCATAGGTCTCCTTTGAAATTTCAACATCACAATTTGTAGGTAAATTTTCGAAAATTTTCAGTAGGTAGGTACCTACTGAAAATTTTCTTTTTCATTAATTTTTTTCTTGAAATCAGTAACGGCGCACGAAATGTACCTATTATTATTTCAAATTTCAAGTTAATAGCTGCAGTAGTTGCCGAGATATTCAAGAAAGACTGCGGACGGATAGAGCGACGAAACCGAAAGTAGGTAAAAAAAGCCGAAAGTAGGTAGGTAAATACCTACCTATTTAAAAGGTGCTTTCTTGTTCTGTTCTACCTTCTTCATAAATTTGTACCTAGGTATGCACATAGAATATGAACAGCTGTTTGTTTTTACAGGAAAACGAAGCTAGTTTCGCGGTAGAATGTATCGAATAAACAAATGGTGACCCTGAAAACCTTAAGGTTATTGTAATAAGTAGGTATATTATATCTAAAGTGGGTGATTATCAAGGATAGGTAGGTACTTGCCTTTCTGCACATCCAATACACAGGAGACCACACACAGGACTTTCGTAACTGGTCTCCAAATCTAGGAAGGTCCATACAGATTTTATCACAAAACCATCGCAATTCACGTCGTAGTTTCCAACACTGATCGGTTGCTATGGTGCTAGCGATCGCGACACAGATTCTAGCGAATAGTCTCTAGCAAAAACATTATGAAGTTCTTGTTTCAAAGTATTCACGGTAATATTTACACTATTTTGGGCCTGCAAAAGCGAAATATTATTCGTTGCACTGCCTGCGCATAAATTGATGCGCCTTTGCGTCAAACAAATCATCAAAACACGGCTGATCGGGCTAACTCGGTCCGTGGCGCGTTCGATAGATTTGCTATCTCTGTCGCTAGCCTAGATTGCTCTAGCTCTTTCCTGCTCGCGCAGTTGACATCTATTCGGAGTTGCTAGGGCTGGAAAATGGTCGTGAAAAATCCCATTTCGGAAGAAAATCCATCAAGATTCTAAGGAGTTTTGAGTTCGGTATAATAAAAAAAATGTAGCAGTATCACGCACGAGTTCTCGTTAGCTTTGCTTACATCGCATCGGTGGGACCACGAGTCAGAAACCACGCTGCTCTAGACAGACTAGAACAGAGCGGCGGCTAACTCTTTTCATTCAAGTGCCTTGTAAATTTTCTGAGCAATCTCTATGATATTTGATGTTTTTTTCTCTTCAGGATCTGGAAAATGACTAGAGATAATATTTTATAAGTAAAACTGCAAATTAAGAGAAAAACTCACATACTTATTATTACAATAAACACTATCACATACAATTTACAAGTAACACTAAGCTAAGCACAGCATTATGTGTTCTTCTGCCAAAACTTGGTGGCATTGCGTGGAGTCTTGCCTTTTCCTGACCCCTTCTTGGGTGCTGAATGTGTTTCCGCACTACCTCCCGATGCAGATTCCTCATTCTCTGCTTGGGTCTTCAGGGTTTTCTTTATGTAGGTTATCTGTAGATGAAAATTTTTATGTAAAAACGTAACTCAAAAGATGTGCCACAAGAGGTAGTTATTTTAAACCAAAGCCAATGTGTGGCGCAAGCTACTTAATGAGAAAGGAAGCTTTTGTCGTTTGAAATTAACTATGTAATAGATCTAGGGCTCCTCGGGATTTCAGATATAATAAAAACTGAGTTGCACTGAGTTCCAAGATCATGTTTATTGGTTTGAGCGGGAATCACAACTGACAACCGATATGACATAACAATTTTGACTTATATCTATTTATCAATCATCAACATCATACATTACAAACTTACTTCTTGTTCTATATTCTGATGGTGCCTAATGGCCTTTTGCTTATGATGATTAGCCCGAGCTATATGCTGGTCTACAGAGTTCAGCACTGCCTCACAAGCATTACACCAGTCCGAGAGCACATCGGCAATGGATGCAGCATCCTCAAGCCTGGCATCTCTACCCAGGGCCACATCTACTTCCACTCTCTTGCATTCTTGGTCTAACTTGCCATGGATGATGTCTGAAATTATTCAAATTATTGACAAAAAAGGTAATGTACAAATGTTATGTACCTACCAAAGTATAAACTCAAATAGCAAAACACAATAGATCTTTGAATTTCCTAGTGTATCAACATTATGATATGCAAAGATCTTGTGACTGATATAATCCTCTTTGTATACTTTAACGCACACTAGAATAATATCTATAAAAATATATGTAACTTTTGTTCCATCATCATCAACCCAACGCCGACTAGTTCATTGCTGGATATAGGCCTATCATAATGAGTACCATAGTACCCTATCTTCAGCTTGATGCAACTAACATACATGCAATTGTTATATTTCTATATTTCTTTTTCATAGCTTCAACACTATCTCACCTGCATATATAGCTTCAATAATAAGATCTTCTAGATCCCGAACATTCTTAATATCTAACTCGTCTAACAGCACGCTGTATGGAATGCACTTCTCTTGCGTAGCCAGTGTTGCTATAGTCAGGTGTTGTAGTTTCTTGCATTGCGCTGGTGTAAGCTCCAAGTAGTCTGCCTTGTTCTCTAGATAGTCCTTGTATGTTCCGTAAGCAAAGAGGTTCAGACTTTTGAAGTGTGTGACATATGGGCCATCTTCTAACTGGAAGAAGTATTTAACATTGTAAGCACTTGCAGGTATGGGGTGTTGTTGGCCTGTTTAGCCTGTAGCAGTGAAATAAAGTCCAAGTTTTTCCAAATTTGCTTTGACTAATCTAGTTTTGATAGTTTTTGTATTGGTTAGGGTAAATGCTAACTAACCTCTTTTATGTTCGGCATTTCAAGAAGTTCTCCAAAGACGTGGACTCCAGGTGCTTCTAGGACCTGTTTTATTAGTTCTGCACAAGCAGAACCCTTAGCACCTTTAGCAAGAAGCACAAATTGCTCCAAAGGATGGTTGGTGGAAACCGCCAACAGAGAAGACGGTTCATCGCGGTCCATCGAGATTGAGTTCATGGTAGCGGCTGTAGAAATATTAATTAGAAATGTTAGGTATTCACTGATATCACCGCACACCGTGATTTGAAGTAATATTCTATCTGTATAATCTAAAATCAATTTCTTTTCTTTGAAAGCGCTTTTTTTTTCCGATTCTTCGTTTACAATTTTTTAGCAAATATTTTAGACAATGACATTCGTAAACTTTTGACATGTGAAATTGAAAGAAATTGTGAAAAATCTCAATAATTTCATAGACAATGGAGTGATGTTTGCATGTGCGTAAATTAGCGGTCAATGCCATTTGCCACACAAATGCAAATGAAGAAAGAATAAAATTTACCATAAACAATAAAATGGCGTCCCGTTTTTTGTGTGTGCGATAAAATTATTGTTTTCCATACAACAACGTGTTACGTTGTTGTTCCACAGAATTTTAGTTATTTCTGTTAAAAGCTCGGCACTTTGGAGCTGTGGAATGTGCTTACGTGTGTGAAAAACATACCCTTCAGACAAAATTTCGTGCGTGACAATGTCTTGCAAAGCGTCGTTGTTCTGTGCCGCCTATTCAATTTGTTGGAAATGACCAATTATCTTAGGTCTCTATTCATAATTTAGCGATATAATCACAATTTACTGCTGTAAAGCTCGAATTTCCTCATTGTTTTGGTTCGTAATTGCCGGTAAACTAAGATCGTCGATGAGTGCGTTATGCGTTTGTAGTGGTGAAAGCGTACATACAAGGTACATACATGTTCGTATTCGTATCGTAATGGCAAAACTGTCATGAGGAGTGTTTACTATCAAATAGTGGATTTGTGTTAGTGGGTTTGTTTATTTCAAGTTGTTTGAAGCTTTTTGAAGTGAAGATGTGTATGCCAACACCTAACAATGTGTCTGGGTTTGGTGGCTATTCCTGGTTTAGCAGTTCAAATGACCTTACAAAGGGTGAGGTTGATACTCCAAGCACCCTCAGCTATACACTTGGGAGCAATGTAAGTTTGACTCAGCCTAGCACTCAAGTTCGTTGAAATCTGATTAAATGACCTATCAACAACTCCAACCACTAAATCATGGTTTTGTTTTACCATAGCTACTTCAGTTAGAAAATGTAAACAAGCAGTTTTAAGACTGCCTTGATTGTATACAAAATATTTATTTAGTTAAAAAGTTTTACAAAGGTTAAATTTTATTCACTTTCCATATCATATCTGTATTTCCATAGCAAAACCCTCTACCACTAATGTTTAACTGCACTATCTAGACCTAAAAATAAACACCAACTTCCAGGTCTCACCAGAAACCACCCTGACGGTTATGTCCCATAAAACACCGCAAGTCCAAGATAAAATCGGCACGGTATCTGTAGCGGTCTCAAATACAGGAGCGCAAGTCACCAGGGTGGTGACCACAGGCACACCCGTGACAGCCAGGCGAGCTATGTTTGTGCTGAATGACTCTCCACATACCATCAACAGAGTGACACAGCAGAATCAGACTGCGACTTTACATGGTAAGTTCCAGTTCTTAAGTATAAAATAAACTCAAAAAAGTAATACAACTACCATAATCTCGACATTTGTAGAGATTCTGTTAGCACAAAACCTAAACCAACAAGTGTAAAAAAAAGCTTTTTACATTCGAAATAAAAGCGACAGCAATAATTTTAGGCTAGTTTATTTAGGTTGTGTGGCAACTGAATCACTACCATTATTATAAATGCATCAGCCACAGGCTGCTCATCTTTTGTATCTATTGTTGCATAAGTAAATGTTGCTGAAGCAGGGTTGATAAAACTCATAATTAATTTATTTGATTTTAAGATTTGTTTGATTTTTATGACAACTGCTTTGGTCTACCCAGTTTTAAGGTTTTTTATCATTATCTCCCCCAAAGGTTTTTATAGGTAGGTATAAAAGGTAGGCTCAAAGGATTAATCACACAAAGTACAAGCAGAAAGAGAAGTCACCAAGATTGAAACATTTTCATGTTGGTCTTACCCACAATACATTTTTTTTCATTCTTGATAACTATACCCATTTATTCTCTATTTAAATTTTAAAACTGCTTTGACTTGCCGCAAACACAGTTTTAGCATAATTTTTTCCTACATCTTGCAGTAGCTATTTAAACTATTATGGGATTGAATTACGAAGGAGACTATGAAAAGATGTGAAAAGTATTCAATTTCGTAGAATTCCCTGAATCCTTAACCAAGGGAGCAGATACATCGCGCGTGTGCACCAAACCTTAATTTGGGCACTCTCTATACATTTTTGACTGTTTTCTGTCCTCATTGCAGTAAAAAAATTATTGATTTAAACCACATGATTTGTTTCCAAAATAATTTGATTTTGAAATCGAATCGAGAAGTTTAATAAAATCGTGATTTATTAAATCACTGATTTTAAATCATTTCAACCCTGTTCTACAATATATAAGTGAAGATGGACAAACAATATAATCTTAGTGCCCATGCTTGCCATCTAGTCCTAAGTAGTAAAATTCTTAGTAGCTAGATGTTACCAACTATAATTTCACTGCTAGTATCTAAATAAACATTGTCACAGCAAGAATGCGGGAAAGAAATGAAAAGTAAAAAGACAATGATGTAATTGTTGATTTCACTGTTGTTTAGAAAGAGGTTAAGCAGAATCGTTCGATTTTTATTATCACAATCTTTATTAAAAATCATGTCACTTTTATCTACTTCTTTTTCCTCAGCTGCAAACCTAGCATCAAAGCCCTTCATGTCACCTATCGGTCCCATACAACTAACAACAGAAGAATGCAATGAGATCCTTATGAAACGGGCTCTCCAAGCTCAAGGCATTGCAACACCGGTCATAGACGCCTCTCAACTCAACCACTCACTACTGAACGGCAGCTTGAAGAGTCTTACGGAGAATACTCAACAACAGGAGACCATACAGACTACAACAGTACAACATCACCTATTGCATACTAAGCAGGAACCTGGGACAACTAATAATTCACCAAAAGTAAGTTATCATAATCACTCTGCATCTCCATCAGATTATATTTAAGTTAAATTTTTTAAAACAATATTTTCTTAATAAGGATTTTCTTAATAATTTCTTTATTTCATTTATAATAATAAATTAGATTAATTGAATCGTGGATTATCAATTAATAAATCATCTTTATACATACATTATTATGTAGATTGTTTGACTATTTATTTCTACAGTAACTCCTCTCAGCTCGTTAGCTTCGGTTTCGCTTGCTTTTTTTTGGGATAGAACATAGCTAGGAATAGCTAATAGCTATGTTCTATACCACAAGATACCATTCGTTTCCCTCGTCAGATTTCATTAGGTTCCATTCAGCTATTTAGGCATAAAAAGGTAACAGACAGAATTACTTTCGCGTTAATAATATTGGAGCCTGCCTTTGGCAGTCTAAAAAGGAAGGTGACCAAATTGTCAGTGTAAGAAATAATTAACTTATGTTTTCCATTCACATCCATCATAATTCACATCTATAATTAATGACATAATTGGTGAATAAAAATGTATAATCATTTGTCCCGCAAGTTCTGATGTCTCTAGGATACCATTTTTTGCTGCATGTCCTTCATGCCAATTTCCCGATCATTACGTTTATCTTTACTTCTCGAGCTTCTTCCAAGAAAAACCAAGGCGCCCTAATAATATAAAACCAGAACAAATAACATGTTGATAGCTACAAAACCCTCTCGTTGCTATCAATGCGTAATTTGTTTCGGCTTGTTTAGATTGTTTTAGATGTTTTCATTTTACATAGCACCTCCACTAATAGTATGTCAGGCGGTATATTCACAGACGGAGCTGCTTTCAACAAACACGGTGATGACGGCGCAGGCGCCGGCTGCCGTCAAAGAACGCCCGTATTCTTGCGACGAGTGTGGCAAGAGCTTTCTGCTGAAACATCATCTGACTACCCACGCAAGAGTTCATACTGGTATGTTATGTAGCTTTACTAGCTATGTGTATGGTCAGCGCTAAAATATTGATATCTTAGCGTTAATCAATTGAACCTCGTAAACGCTTCTTCAACACCTAAAAACGCTTTCAGAAGAGTGACCCTGAGCGATCTTTGATGTTTACTAAACCACTAGGTATATCAGGTTCTCGGCGTACTAAATTATTCTTTCTCCAGAGTTAGTAACTAGCCTGCTTTCTTTGATGTTACTATGCCAGGCCCGTCATGGTGCCACAGAATAATTAGTCTACGACACGTTCTAATCCCATATGGTAGTGTTCTCCACACTCTCTAAAGAAGTTAGTGTTTTTGTCTCTTTATACGCAAATAAAACGCCATACTGAACTTTATAGAGCAAGCAATTATGGTTCATAATTGGTTGAAATTTTACCTACGACTTTGTAACAGACCACCAGATATCGTGGACTGTTATTATATTACAAAACTGTAAATCATCAACGAACTTCAAAACCATTCCAATATATTTACGGATCTCGTCTCCGATAAAACTGTCCCAGTTAATTTATTTTACAAGCATTCCACACAGCGACATAGTAACTTGTTATTATCTGTGGCGCGCCCTAATTAGTTTTATAGCTGGTCGTTCCGCGTTCCCGATGCCTCCTATATTGCAGACTGCAGTGGATTGGACGCTTTTTATATTGGAAAGCTTTAAATAAAACCATGCATCGTTGTTTGTACCCTACATAAAATGTCGAGAGGTGTTGTAAACAGGGGAGGTCCACTGGCGCAACTGGCGTCGACTTGAGGGCTTCTGTAAGATCGTGGGTTCTACGTGGCCCAGCCTGGCCCAGCGAGAAGAATGGCAAACATATGGGTATTCTAAACAGCAGATGATGATGACGTAAAATGTCTATACCTACATCTGCCTGTAATTTAGTTGATAATCTGATCGTAAAGTTTTTTGCTATTTTGTACGAAAATTTAATAAAGATCAAAAATCCGCTTCGAAGGGACTCGAAGACAAACAAAAAAAAATAGCAATTCGTGCCGCAATTGGCAGCGCATCGGTTGCGGGTTCAAGTCCCGTCGAAGTCGATTTTTTTTGGGACTATTTAACCTTATTTGGTCAAGGAAAACACAGCAGTCTTGCTTGATGGCCACCTTCCACTACTCAAGCCATACTCAAGACTGAGAATTTCTCAATATTATTTGTCAGCATTTTGTATTGAAGAAAAAAAACTAATCCGGTTTAATTTAAAAATTTTGCGCATTCGCAGACGATTTGATGCTATTTTGGTCTATCCTAAAAAGGCCTAGTTTTGATTGTCCAATTTACATGCTAAGCTTGCTTCCGTTCTAATATGAACTGTATTTCCTAGGTGAAAGACCGCACGTTTGTGGGCACTGCGGCAAAGCCTTCGCTCGCAAACACTGCCTCAATACTCACATGCTGCTGCATTCCTCCGATCGTCCGTACAAGTGCCACGAGTGTAAGATGGCGTTCACGCTAAAACATCATCTTGTTACGCATTCGAGGGTGAGTTTGTCATCAATGTCATCGTCATGTTACTGCGCAAAGCCTTCGCTCGCAAGTTCTGCTTCAGGTAACAACAGGAGGTAACAAACATCCAAACCTTCACATTTGAAATATTAGTCTGATGTGATGTTAGGAGGGCTGTCAATATCCCCGTTAGTAACAGTGAATGAGTATATAAAGCTATTCTATTTCAGGTGCACAGCCGGGACCGTCCATACATATGCCAGGAGTGCGGTCGAGGGTTCCCTCTCAACCGACACCTCGTCACACATCGCAAGTTCCACGCGGGGGAGAGGCCTTATATATGTAACGATTGCGGCGAGAGCTTTGCACAAAAGGTATGCGACAGTTAGCGTAGAATTACATGTGAAAAACGCGCAGGCTCGAGCGGAACATAAGAACAGTTTTATTACGTTCAATCATATCAGTAACAAGTGATTTTACCTTAGATGTGAAAGGTTAAATCGTCATGTTGACTTATAGTACCAAGGTTTAAGGCCAAAGTGTTGGCCTCCGACACAACACAAGACTTCTTCAGACTCTCGGTTCTAAGCTGTCTCTCACCAGACCGCGAGTTCCAAGAGTTAGTTCCTGACGATGGGCTTGACGAAATATCAATCCATTTGTTACGTTTTCTTTTTAATTTAAACGCGATCCGTCCCTAACGATATGGTCATGCCATGCAAAAAGCTATCTCATACTGTAATTAAAGTTAACATTATCATTGTCCACAGGAGCACCTAGTAATGCACAGTCGTTTTCACGGTTCCCTCTCTCCATTCGTGTGCCCCGACTGCGGGGCTGCCTTCGCCAGGAAGTTCCAACTGGTCAACCACGGTCGGGTCCACGGGAGAGTGCCGCACGCGTGTCCTATTTGTGGGAAGGAGTTCCTGCAGAAACGGACGCTAGTGGCACATATGAAGTGAGTATAACTTTTACTAGAATGGTAGTGCATTTTATGTTTATTTTATCATCTAACATCCAAAAATTATATGCGATCGGTCCTATTGCAATTGTCTAGCGTAACTAGTTGCCAAGATTTAGCAAGTTTTTAGATATGCTATTTGCGGGATAGAGTTCCTGCAGAAACGGACATTGATTAAAGTAAGAACTTACGGCTCGCTTTCTTCATTCCTATGCTATGACTTTGGGGTCGGGTCCGCCAGAAATTCTAGTTCGATAACCACTGTTTGCGGAAAATACTTACAGCAAAAACGGACGCTGGTTGCCTATATGAAGTGAGTTTAACGTTTCCAAGTGCCTTTAATTTTGGTTGGTAGGGCCTGTCACAATCATTGTTCACAACCATAATTTTTATATTTAGGTATGCCCTCAAATTAACCCTGCTTTGAGGGCGTAAGGACCTCTATTATCCGATACAATCTTCTCAAAAACCGCCGTATTGTTTCAGAATACACACAGGAGAGGGCGTTGTCGCTTGCCTAGAATGCGGCGAGGCCTTTAAATCTAAAACCGATCTGTCACAACACTGCAAAACCACGCGACATTGCCCATACGGAAATCCCACTCAAACCATACAAGTCGAAACACAGCAACAACAGAATCAGCAACAACAGCAGCAGCAGCAACAACAACAGCAACAGCAGCAACAACAACAGCAGCAACAAACAACAGTTATAAAGTCGGATGACTTTAGTATCAAACCGCAAATTGTACAGGTATGTTGAGCTCTGAATTCTAACCTGATTTAAAAATTAATCATCACCAAGCGAACCAAATGTTAAAGTCATTCCATATACATACTTAAATCACCAGTAGAGTCACATTAATGAAAAAAATAGCATAGAAGATAAGTTACCTGTCTGTAACGCACGTCACATCGCGTGAAATATAATTTATGGTGCTAAAAATTTGTAATTCCAACGCACTTAATATAATGGGGAGTTGGGTACCAACGCTTGTGTGTGTGTTAACTAGCTTCTCCAGTAAGTGTAGTTCATTCTAAATAAATTGTAGTTTTACCAGAAGGTCTTGAACTGCATCCATCCAATATCTGTTCTGTATATGCCTTAAAAGAGTACCAAACATCTAAACTTCGTCCTCTAAAGCATTGGCTAAATTATTACCAGGTATATTGCAAACCGCAAGTGCAACAACAACTGCAACAGATATCGCAACAGCAACAGCAGCAACAAACGACGGTAATAAAGTCTGACGACTTCAAACCGCAGATTGTCCAGGTATTTGGTGTTAGTCTCATTTGGATTTTTTTATTTCTTGCAATAAGTAGTGTATAAATATGGAAATTATTTTATATTTACATATTAACCCTATATTCGTAATGGTTTGCTAACTTTAAACAGCTACTAAACAGTGTTATTTGTTACTCTGACTTATGTCAATAGAAGAAGATTGAGAATTAGCAATATTTTCAGTTAGCAGACTATTATGAATATAACACAATTAATAATATGACAGTGTTTGTTTCTTAAACTAAAGAGCTATTAGCTATACAGGGTTATTGGTAAATTAGTAACCCTACGTGATCTACAGGTTCTGCCCATCATCCTTAGTAAAAAAAAAATGGTGTTTTTTCATTTTGTATCTCATCTGATATAAAATGAAAAAACACCATTGTCTGGAACCCAACAAATTAATAAAAACCGATCTTACACTCCAAGACCTACTGTTGATTCAGGGCAGAGCCGTTTTTAAGTTAATTTTCAAATAAAACCTCTAAAAAATATTGAATCGTGGGGGGTTACCTTGGGTAATCAAAAAATTACGAACTGGCGTCTTCACGATCGGCAGAACCTGCAGTTCACGTAGTGGTACCAATAACCCTGTATAGAGCCAGAGAGCTCCATGAATAGGTCATAGTCATAGATGTAATTAATATTTGGTTTTGTTGTTTTATTAACTTTATTATATTATAAACCAGTTATTATCTTTATTTTACCAAAAGATCTACAATTTTACATAGTTGTGAAATATTTCTAGATGAATAGGCAATGTATGCAATCTTAATAACAATATTCATAGAGCTTTCTGTAAAAGTGTATGAAATAGTATTTTTATTTTTTTGCTTTTACATCTAAACTGCTTATGCTTCCTTACTCCTATGGCTCAGCGACACAATGTGGATCTTGGCCTCCGACTCAAGACGTCTCCAGGCATCTCGGTTCTGAACTGTCTCTGGCGAGCTTCATACGCCTTCATGACACTTGGCCTTTTTGATTCTTGCTCTTGGCTTATGCTAACCAGTTCATATTGGCTGGCTTGAATACGTATACTTATTCCATAATTTTCCTCTATTTTAGGTTATTGGTGCTGATGGTCAGCTAATAACTGACAAAACGACACCAGCGTATGCTTGTCCCGAGTGCGGATCGTGTTTCAATACAAAGGTATGTCCCTACAGTTAAGCCTGACACACCACTCATAGTTTTGGTGTGTGAAATATTGTAGCTCAACAGCCAACCAGCCGGATTTATTTTCTAGAATCATTTCTGAAGAGATATGCCTTGACATGGCGGCCGTCATAATTAAAATAAATAATTAGTACTGGACGATTCACATAACATCATCTAGTAGTTCCAAGCTAAAGGGTCGCCGGAGGGCTTGTAGACAACTGATACCTACATTTCAAATCTGTCTTACCTCGGTCTGGTGACTAGGGTTATTGGTAAATTAGTGACAATACGTGAACTGCAGGTTCAGCCCATCATCACAAACACGTTTGTGAAGACGCCAGGTCTTAATTTTTAATTTTGGTATTGGTAATGGGTACTCCCCGCAATTCAATAATCGTTCGTTAGAGAGGTTTTATTTGAAATTCAACTTAAAAACAGCTCTGCCCGGAATTAACAGAAGATATGAGAGTGATGAGAAAAGATCGGTCTTAAGTAACTCGTTGGGTTCCAGGCAAAGATGTTTTTTCATTTAGTATTTTTATTTTCTATGGGTGGTGTCCTATTCTAAAACTTGTTATAAAAGCTTTTATAATTGTTACAGGAGGCTCTATCCCTACACGTGCGCCTACACGCGGGCGACCGAACGTGCGTCACCGATCTATGCGCGCTAACAGCGGCGCTTCAGCCCGGGGGACTGGTCGCCGCCGCCGCCGCGCACAACGCCAACAATGCACAACGTGAGAGAATATATAGTTATACTAACGTATAGAATGCCATTCTTCGTCCCCCGCGCAGATTCCTCACCTCGCTTTCCTCTATCGAGGTCGAATTGAGGTCTAAAGGTAAGGGACACAACGCCCGACGGCATGCCAATTCGTGATGAATTGCGACTCGCTTTTCTCGCCACGCTGTGTGAGGGATTGCGAAAATATGTTTTTTCTTTCAAGAAATGAGTTCTATTTAATATTATGCTGTGTTTAATGAAATCCTCCTTTCATTTGTAGATCAACACGTCCAAATCATATCGTCAACTCCAAGTAACGCTGTTCACACGCAAGTTATAGCGACGGTAAGTGTGCAACTAATTACTACTCAACGAGCGCTTCGCCGTGGCGCTCACGGCGTAAGAATCGACCCCTCCGACTTAGCTCGTGAATAACGTAACAGGCGACTAAGGGAAGGGTCTCACAGGAATTACATGACCTGATTCCACCTTCCTGATTCCACTCCAGGACAAGCAGACGCACAGCGCATTACCACCCCTACTTGGTGCATATACCGTCGACTCGCACTAAGCGGTTTTTCTCCACCTCGTACCGCTGGGGTTTGGAAAACGCTCCCTGCTGCTGTTTTTCCCGTCAATTACAACCTGGGGCTCTTCAAGACGCGAGTGAATAGGTATCTTCTTGACCTTCCTGATATTACATCTTCGGCCACCCACGTCTTCACTTTCCATCAGGTGAGATTGTGGTCAAACGCATATCTATTGACTATAAAACAAAACTACCAGAGGATGGGTATTAGCTTCCTTCTTTGTATTTATATTATCTCCAAGCGATCCCCACCCTGGGGTATGCGGGGTAGGGGTACCCCGCATACCCCAGGCTGATTATGATTTATGACATTACCCCCTTGTAATAAGAGTCAACAAGGTGTCAGTGAAGGGTAGGTCCAGTAGTGGGCTCTTACGATATATGATGAAGATGTGATATGAAACGGTTCATTGGTGCTTATGTCGACCAATCAGAAACGTTTTTTATAAATGTGTTCTATTTAGTAGTGGATTGAGTCTAAAATAATTTTAAAATCGTGTTTTCAGAATCATCACGCAGCGCCTCGACCGAAACTGCATTTCTGCAGCGAATGCGGGAAAGGTTTTGCGGCGAAACATGGATTACTTGCCCATCAAAGAAGGTAAAATCTTATTACTTATCTTTTAAAGCTGCAAATTGCTTAGTACGAAAGCAAACAGCAAGAATTATAGTAAGCTGTGTTTTCGAAAACTGTATGGTATGGTTTATTTTCCGGTAGAGCAAGTACGGTGATTGTTGAGAAAAATTACGTGACTTTGTCATTGATTGCGTAAATTATTTGAAATTTATTACTTCAACTTCAGTAATCTACGCAATGTATGTTCGACCCTAGATTATTCGGTTACGGGTTTCTCCATATTTATCGACGCAGAATCACCTTAACCAGCCTAGAATAGACTTTATATCGTTGAAGGGTGTAAATGACGTCACTGGCATAGGATATCTGGCGACGCGACGCGACCGCTTCACTCACACCCTAATGTCAGAGAAATTACCTGCCTAAAGCCGTTTCTGTCTCAATTCATTAGTGTGATGGCGCCCTCATACGCTTTCTCAATAAAACACCCTATGTCTCTTAAAACAACTTCGTTTTTCCATCAGGCATCCCGACGGCAGCTGTACGCTTCGAACGCACGTTTGCGACCAGTGCGGCAAGGCGTTCTTCCAGAAGAATCACTTGATGCTGCATCAGCGGCAGCACATGGATTTGTCTAGAAATGTGAGTATTTAAACTATGATCAGAGTCCTGTAAGGTCTAAAGGAAATAAAGCACTTTGATATTTGATCTAACTAAATAATTCATTCCGCAATAATTTACAGTCATATATTACTCAGAATATGTCCAAGTGTGGACTAATAAAAGCTGACATCATCAGGTGATGAGGATTACTCACTAGCAATCCGCCCCGGCTACGCACGTGTAGCAGAGTAGTTCTTTAATAAAAAATAATAAACTATTGTTTACGCGGTGCACGCCACCAAAGCTCCTACCTAATTGGCATGTATTTGTTGTATTGAATTCGGATATCTTCGACTAGGCTTTTTGATTTTATTTATTTATGATTAACATTTAACGCTCTCCGATTTTGGTTCAATATACAAAGATGATTCTCTGTCAGACGACTTTAGAAATTGAATGGCTTTCTACTCTTATGAGCTCCTTGAACACTGTAAAAAAACCATTTTTACAACCTTTGCCAACTTTTACCTGACAAAGATACAATTATTATTGTTATCTCATTTTGTAACATACTAAAATACTCACATACTAGTTGGGTTCCTTCGTTTGCAAACAAACGAAAATAACTCAAAGCGGCTGCTATAATAACCGTTACAGTCCCGGTCGTTCCAGAACTCCCAACAACAACAACAGCAACAACAGCAGCAGCAACAACAACAACAAGCTCAGCAACAACAGCAAGCGCAGCAACAACAGCAAGCGCAACAACAAGCGGCCCAACAAGCCGCACAGCAAGTCGCGCAACAAGTCGTCCAACAAGTTCAACAACAAGTCCAACAAGTGCAGGTCCAACATCAACAGACTACGATGGAAATGGATCAGGATCATCAACAACAGACGCATATTCAAGTGGTAAGTAGCAGTTTGTCGTCGCGGTGCGACGTAAGAATCCCTACAACTCAGCCCGTGGTATTGATTGTATGTGCCAATTTTAATCACTGATTATGACCCCCGTCCTTTTTGGCGAGACATATTTAGCAGTGGATGTATGCGTACTGACGCACCTTTATTTCACACACTTCGCTGATGACCTTAGCCATAAAGTTTTCGAATGTATGTATATTGGTGACCACGCGTCGTCGGTCGCTGGGCATACCGAGTGCCAAAAGTACAGCGCTCTGAGTTCGCTGATGGGGGATGGTAAGAAAACTGTAGGAATATAACTCAAAACTGAGCGCGAGCGACACGGAGCACTTGTATCGTCTCGATCATGTATGGGATTGGTACAGCGCCACCTTAGCAGGTCCATGTCCGCACTGTAGGCGTGCCGACGTTCGGACTATTAGGTATCGTCATGGAGAGAGAAGATACTATAGACTCACGTAATTAAAGATAGGACGCGGGCAAAAATTTATAAAACCGTAAACGTTCTATTTATGAGCATAGCACCGACCCTTTTCTTCGGTAACATGTTTATATTTGAGACAAACACTTAATAATATTCTGTTTTACAGGTAAACCGGTCAGGCCAAGTGATCGGCAACCAGATAATAGTAGGCGGGCTGGGGCGTCGGCTAGTCGCTCCCCACGTCATCACAATGCCGCGCGACACCAAACATCTCACGCACAAACACCACACGCAGCGACAACATACCACGTAAGTACACACTAACTCCCATGGCTCAGCGAAAGTGTGAATTGGCCGCTTTTAAGAGAATACGCCATACTCACTTCTGTTGGGTGACACGGAAGTGAGTATGTAAGCATGCTTTAGGCTACCTTTCCACCAGAGATGAGCTACGTTGATAGGTTTCCAGCCGACCAATAAATCGCATCTTTATCGCGTCATTTTTATCAGCTATAATAAGCACGTGATAATGGAGCGATCCTATTGGTCGGCTCGAAACATAGTAACGTAGCACATCTCTGATGGAAAGGCAGCGTTAGTCTTAACTTAATACGAAAAATCGTCGTTATGTTTGTATTGTCTTGGCTCACACGAAGTGTTTGATGGTAACAGGGAACAAAGGCTGGAGAATCTGCGGAGTTCTGCTTATGTTGGTCAGAAACGGTCAGTAAAAACTATGTTGTTGATATCACGATGTAAAGTCGTCGCGTGGTGTCGTCCAAACCAAGATAATGCGAGCGATGACGTCACCTATACATCCATCTCGGAGAATTATCGTGTTTTTGTACTGACCGGGTTCAGTGGATTTCGCGTCAATAAATGTGACGAGTCTCTTACAGTAAGTTAAGAGATCACTTTTTGCATCCTCAATAACAAAAATATCTTTACAGCGGCGACGTCAAAGACCTCGGAGGTCTAGTCCTATCAGCAGGCCGAGGGACGGGACTCATCAAGTACGAGATCTCAATCCCTCCTTCAAACTCGAACGTACAAGTACAACAACTCGACTGATCCCGGCGGGTGCCCAATCTAGTGTCCATATACAATTGATACTGATACTTGTGTGCGGTGGTTTAGGTTCGAGACTTAGAATCGAGACCAGTGAAAGTGAAGCTAGTGGGATTTTGGTATTTGGAAATTTGAACTTTATTATGTTGTGGTGAAGGTTCAAACCGTGAGCTCGCAAGTCTTTTTGAAGTGTTCTGACTCAAGATAAGAAGAGCCAAGATTCTAGAAAAAAACAGTCAAAGCCATGAAGAGATGTTTTCATAGAGATACATTTATTCCAAGGCTTTTGATGTTCCATGTTCCTCAAAGTATACATAATGTGAATTAAGTGTATAGATCGGCTTCCATATTGTACCTTTAACGAGTGATTTACTACTATGAAAGCTTTGTAGTAACGCATTTGAAACGCCTCCATACCAAAGGTCTTTCTCTATGGTATGGAAGGTTTAAAATGTTTTTTTTGTCTGCACTCTTAAAGATCAATGTGCCTGCTTATTCCTAAAACGAATTAGAAACATGTTAGGTAATTTATTGACTGCCTATGAACCACGAAGAAAACAACTCAATCGGTAATTATATTGAGGTTGTTGCTAGAAATATTACTTACAATTCTACTTATGTAGTTACTCGCAAATTAATGCTTAGGATAAGGTGTAAATGTTTTGTACAGTGTTAGAATTTTAGATGTTGATGTGAATAGAAAATAACCCTTACTTGTCAACACCAATCAATACATATGAAATGTAAATAATATTGATTGTAGAATATTATCGATCTTGGTGGGAGTTGAAATGCCGGTCAATTTTTATACAATAAACTTAGCTGGGATGTTGCTTGATGTTGGTGGTAAGTGTTTTATAATAATGCAAATTAAGTTTATAGAAAATGCAATGATATTAAATAAATAAGTAATGCACATTTTTGGAGTTTCGCACAACTAACTTTTTAGGATTTTTTATGACATATTATAAAAGAGCTGAATTAATTAAGATCCTTAATGAAGAATTGTAATGTTTTTACAAGAGTATTGTGAAGTTAAATGTTAATATTTTTGTTCTTATTATCGTTGTACTGAAACTCCAGAAGATTTGAAATTCGCCTAAATTAACCGAAGCCAATAGATTGGATAGCTTTATTTACAATTATACATCATTCAGAGAGCCTTAAGTGTAGCCTTATTTTTATGAGTTTATAGGTATGTTGGATCTACTTAATAGGTGTAAGGCAATAACCAGGTAGGTCAGAGTGGTAATATTCAGACTATCTAACAGAGTTTTTTTTGCTATATATTCAACCAACCAGGTGTTAAAACCAAAAGTTATATTCCGCGGTTCTCCTATGGTCAGCAGCATACCTATATAATACAAAATTAAGTATGGTTAAAAACTCACTCATCACATCACACTCATAATGACGCAACACACTGTAAGAATCTGCTAAAGGTCGGTGCTGAATGTGTACAGACCTTGATGGTTAAAAAATTGGGCAACTCTTATCTTTTCCTGTATTTTTTTTTGTTTTTTCTTGTTGTGCAATAAAGTGTATTGTATGACAGTGACACAACACAGTAATAACGGGTTTCTAACCGTACAAATTTTATGAAACAGGTATTTTTCTGACGCGTGACCATCACGACACAATAATTGTGTTTCAAGCTTTATACACGCCTGTAAAATCAACCAATAGTGTTTTGTCACGCTGATCTCTGAAGGTCGTAGCACAATTAGTAGAGACCTTTAGTAGAAACATCTTCATAAGTTTATTTGTTGTTCACCCTTACCAGAACGTGTTTAAGTTATTTGTTCACACTCAGACAATAGCCAGACTGTTACCACTCTGTTGTTAGTAATGTTCTTAAATGTTGAACAATTGAGTGTAAAAGACATGCTATAGGTAAATAAGTGGTAATAATATAATTATTGTAGTACCTACATATCAACTCGTTTTCTATGGGCGGTTTTGTATGTATTTAGGTACAAGCACTCGAGTACCGTATTTATGTTTATTTAGTATATTCTATGTCCTAGAGAGCTCAAAACCTATAGCTAGCCGACCGCCAGACATTCGTTATTTTATATAAGCTGAGTTTATCTGTGTTTGCCTCCCATTCAGTTTATAATGTGACGAAAGTTCACCTTTCTTTTTATGAAAGTTTAAGGCTTCTGGCTGGGCTAAGCCACTAAACTCAAAGTGGCAACGGAGGATGTGATTTCAAATACTATCCTGAAGACATAATAAAAAAATTGAGCTTTATACCATAACGACTTTGAGGTGCAAATCCAGTAAGCCAAGCACGGGGATAGTTTTCTAGGGTAGAATGGACAATAATGACATTGCATCTTCATACTTTGCGTACATTATTGAAATTAAGGAATTAATTTCAAATAATTTATGCATTCGATGATAAAGTGACGTAATTTTTGCCTATTCTACCCTAAACAACAATCCCCGTGCTTTCCCTACAGAAACATCTGCCAAAGCCATGACGTGATGAGCTTCATAATCGGTGATCGTTCTTACCTGTGTACGAAATTTAACGAAGGTCTGGCGGTCGCTGGCTGTAAACCTATATTCTTTTCCAAATAATAAAACTGTATTTTCTAGATATTGTGAAGAACTTGAAGCCCACAACAGACGGAGCTATAATATATATTAATATAGTAAGCTATTTATTACAGTATAGCAAGCCACAGACGGTGCAAAAATATATATTATAGCATAGCCATAATATATATTTTTGCACTCATTAGCTCTGCGGTAATGTCATGATATACAAATATATCGTGCTATATCTGTAGACATATTTTGGTGACGTGATTTAAATATACGTTATAGCTGCGTCTGTGGTCACTCGCCGCCGATTACTTTAGGAAATATACCGTAATATCTATATTAATATACAGGGTGGAAAGAATCTATGGGCCCTGGAGGGGAACTACCTTAAATCCTTTAGTTAGCTCATTTTACTGAAAGGAAACATTCCTTTATTTTTAAAATGAAACATGATTGCATTCAAAGATCTTCTAAAAATTCCTTGTCTCACCTGAGAATCAAACCAACTAAAAATAAAAAAAATTAACCCTCGCTATTTTATTATGCGAATCAGTATGTTTTTTTGGGGTTTTTTTTTGTAGTTGGTTCGATTCCCAGGTGAGACAAGGAATTTTTAGAAAATCTTTGAATGCAATTATGTTTTTTTTTTTTTAAATAAAGGAATGTTTCCTTTCAGTTAAATGAGATAGTTATAGGATTTAAGGTAGTACCCCTCCAGGGCCCATAGATTCTTTCCACCCTGTATATAGCTTCGTCTGTGTTGTGGGCTTAGCACGCTATCCACCAATATTTATTTACATTGTTTTATAAAACAACAGGTTGAATAAAACTGGTTGTTGTTGTGTAACAACCTCCAATCTACCAACTAACAATAGAATCGCCTAATTTTCAAAAGCTTGCTCCTCATTCAACAGCAATTTTATAGGGAACCCAGTTTCCTATAAAATTGTTAGGTAAAGAAATCACAGATAAACTTGTCTAGGACATAGATTTTAAAATGTTCATTATGCTTTGTTTTTATTTTAAATATGTAAGTACACCAATTATGTTTCTTAAGTTAGGATTATCACGAGTGCAATCCAATTGAAAAAATTTTTTTTCGAGATCTGATTTAATCTTATATGATTTTGACATTCAGGCAATTAATTTATTGTTTAACTTGTGTATTATTTGCAAAAATTAAAGAAAATTATTAATTTCGCACAAAATGGTTCTAATTCAATAATAACGAATACGAAATATTTATTTATATAAATGAATAAATAAATTCTAAGGTTTTTATTTACTATAGTACTCTGGGTAATTTCTAAGAAATTAATAAATCCCAAAAAATCCCGTCGAGATCGTAAATTTTTGGGATTTATTAATTTCTTTGAATAAATAAAGTTACATCATGAATAAGATTTTAAATGAAGTCCATAATATGTATAGTTATTCCAAAATTGTTTATCTAGTCTGTGATAGGTTACAGCTGTCTGTTAGCTTTGGTAATCGTGTAAAAAGCAATAAATTTGTGTAAAATGTTTTGATAATCAACAATTTACACTTTTACTTGGTGTTTTCACTGTTATTTGGTGTTTTCCGTTTATGATCTACAGTCAACGACAAAAATGTGTCGATTCAGCTATCGCAAAAATTAAACTAACTAAACAAAGACAGCACTAAAATGTTGCCATCACTTTCATTACGATGGGAAAAAAGGGTAGCGCAATTGCTCACTCATCGATTTCTTGCTTGCGTAAGGTTTTTCTGTGGCATATAATAATAATAATATTCTTTAATTCAGAGACATGATCCATTTTTAAATTATGATCCATTTTATATACTTCACTCAAGCATAGATCAATGACTGAGCAAGCTTCTATAATACGGGCATTTATGCTGTTAAATTCTATTCGTGTACTTAGTTTAGTTTTTTCGACGTATTTCATACATTAACGAGCTTGGAATGTTGAAGTGGTCAGCATTTTTGTCGTTGATTAGTTTTGGTGTTACTAGGATTAGGAAATTGCGTTAAAATTAGTAAAAAAGCGTCAGAGAATGCAAGAAAGATATACCTACCGTGCTGTAAGTATAGTGGTATACATGGTTTGGGAACCTTTTTAATGTCTTCCTTTTAAACAATTACATTGAAATCACAATTGACGATTAGATCGGCTGGGCAGTGAATGCGTTAAGTAACGCATTCACTGCCCAGCCGACTGTGACCCGTACGGGCGTGCCGCCGCCGCCGTTTAATTTCATTTACAATAAGAATATTTTAACTCTAATAGCTTTTGTATTTTGTGACATGGTCTTCCCTTGAATTTTCAATGGTTAATAATCTCCGTTATAATTTTTGATAGGTGCAAGAATTAGTAATTGATTTATATATCAGAAAATGTCATTTTGCAACTGAAATGATAGGACAGTTACACGTTTTATACAATTAAATATATATCCCTATCGATAAATAAATGCTGCATAACTTCAGCTAGTTAAAAGGTAATTTTCTTAAGTTTTAAATAATCTGATTACCCTCGAATACTTAAAACACAAATCGTCTCAAAACAAAAACCCAATTCGCCAAGACTTCTGTTCTATTCAAATTTATTCGTGAGTGTATTTTCGTCGCTCCTTGGATCATTTTTAACCGACGAAACGAAAAACGAAAGAGGAGGTTCTATGTTCCGCTGTATGTTTCTATTTTTGTTGATTTCTCCGCCAATTATGGACCTATTTGGAAAACTCTTTCGCTGTTGTATGGAGAATGATCCCCTTGTAAGGATACTCTCCTTCCCATGAAAAATGAATTACCGAGCGGTCAGTATTTATCATCTCGTTGCACTTGAAAAAAAACGGTGTGAATACTAAGGAATTTGACGTTGGTTTTAATTTTTTTCAAAATATCATGTTTTCTTTTGTTTTGTATTCGTATTCTAAATGAGCGCCGAAAATAATGACTCACGAATATATCTGAATTTACCAGCTGCATCCGATTTGCGTTCGAGAAAGAATTTACTGTGTAATTTATTCGTCTTAGGGTGGATTCGACCGTCGTAAAAATCTGGAGTAGTAAAAATCTTATCCTGAGATTAAAATCGCATATTAATACCTACTCCAGAGTTTCTGAACTTTAACCAAATCTTATTCCAAAAGTAACTGTTCATCCGAGAGTAAATTCGACATTGACTCGTATAACCCTGCGAAAACATCTTGCGTCGCTCTTTTGAAATAATTGTATTTCGATGCATATTCGTTCACGATTCATTAATTAACCCTAGAATAACAATACTTAGTATTGGCTACTTGCGAAGGGAAAACGCAAATAATGATCTGGAAGTACAAAGAGTAAAATTATACTAGGGTTAGTTACTCCCGAATCCACCCTTAAAATGCGTCATATTAAATTGTATGATTATTATTATGTGCTAAGAAACAAGAGTAGCCGAGCTTTTATGTAGCTATAGACAGTATTATCACTAGAGATATTTATATAAAAACCCCATTGGTGACTTCCATTTGAATATATTTCTATGTTTGTGTTGACTCTTACTTACTCAATGGGGTTTTTATTTAAATATCTCTAGTGATAATACTGTCTGTATTATCACTAGAGATATTTATATAAAAACCCCATTGGTGACTTCCATTTGAATATATTTCTATGTTTGTGTTGACCCTTACTAGTTTGCCATTTACCTGTCTGTAAATATTATAGTTTATATCTATGATTTTTATATTAAATGAAATATACATACTGTAATCCATATATTGTATTTATTTAAATGAGTTTACCATGGTTCTAAGGTTTTTATTTATTATAGTACCTAATCTGGGTAATTTCTAAGAAATTAATAAATCCCAAAAAAATTTAGTTGGAGAGTTTACCATGTTTCTATTTTATGTTCGTCAACTTTGTCCAAATTATCGTTAAGTCATTCATATTTTTATACCGAGATCTAGGCTTCGTGAAACAAAATAGTTCTAGTGCACAAAATGATTTTGTTTCATAACTAGATTTAAATTCGTGAACAAAAAAACAAGACGAACAGATTTGCAGAGATTGGTGAAATAATAAAAACTTGATATACGTTTTGATACCTTTTTAGGGTTCCGTACCAAAGGGTAAAAACGGGACCCTAGTACTAAAACTTCGCTGTCCGTCTGTCACCAGCCAGGCTGTATCGCATGAACCGTGATAGTTAAACAGTTGAAATTTTCACAGATGATGTATTTCTGTTGCAGCTATATTAACAAATACTAAAAAACAGAATAAAATTAAATTTAAGGGGGCTCCCATACAACAAACGTGATTTTTTTGCCGTTTTTATAGATAATGATAAGGAACCCTTCGTGCGCGAGTTCAACTCGCACTTGGCCGGTTTTATTATATTGTAATATGCTATGATTCAGTCAGTCTATAATATGACACAGACACATCACAGACTGAATAAATCAGTCATCTGTGCCCGTCATAGATTATTTCAGATTTGATCTGATTTTACAAAATATCCGAATTTGAAACAGCAAGCATATCAAATTTAGTGGATAGGTACTCATGAAATCTCGGACAACACTTGTACTATACCTACGTACCTATTCAGCTCTGAAGAAATATCTCAAACAATATGTACAAAAATCACAGAAAAGGTTGTATGAGCCCTAACTCAATTCGACTCCCAAAGGGCCTGTAAACTCGGATCGCTGGGTCAGATTGTTTATTCCCTCTGTAGCAGATTGTATGCGTAGTAAGCATATTTTCGCTTTGTTCACTTTACTATTTCTTTGGAGGCTGTTTGTGAATTTTTTCGAACGACGTTTGTGAAGGTAGTTTTCTTAGCAACAATTTTAAAAGCGAATCAAAATCTTTTCAAAAACCTGGATATTTTTCTATACAAAGGGAAGTCAAGGAATATTTTTAGAAAATATTTAGCGACATTGTTATTATCGAGCAAAGTACAGAAGCTCGAAACTATTTTTGGTTTTTAAAGTTTTCATTCATCATCGATTTCTCGTTTATTTAGAATCAAATTTAAACATTTTTCGATGCACATGTGACATTATGCATTGTTTAAAGTTTGTTTGTGTAGTTTTTAGTGATTACTTACCTTAATGTTTTTTATTGTTAAGTTTTCATTCATAAACATAAAATATCTTGGATTCTAAATCGGAGTTTACCTAGTTTCAGTGGTGTCTTGACCTAATAATTTCGATTTCGGCAGGACTCGAACCTGCGCCCCACCCTCAGTACGGGTGTGCTCTATCTAACCAACTAAGCCACGAAATCCTTAGTCGGTTCGTCCAAAATCTTTGGGACTTCTTGAGGCTCTAGCGCCGTTAGCCCAGAGTGCGAGAGCTTACGCACTATAATACAAAAACTTATTTAGGAAAATTAATAAATATCTTGGTAACGTCTAGGTTAGTAGGTATTTATTATATCTATGGTAACGTGGAGGAATTGATACCATCAACACCTGTTCCTCCGAGACAAACGGCCAGCATAAAACATGCTCTGTTGTGCTGACTAGCGATTCACAAGGCAAGTTTCTCTACACATATTTACCTATCCACTCTATTTTAAATTGAAGACCTTGACCTTATATTTAGTTTTCATTCCAGGTTTCCTATTTTCTACAGTCAATGACCTATAGAACAATTCGGAGATATCATCAGAGGAACCATAGAAGAGACTAACTACATAACAATAGTTTCGCTCTCAATCAACTCTCTAGAGACCACGAGTTTGCGAGGCAGCACAGAATTGCAAACCGTGAGCGATGGAAGCACAAAATCGTGTGAGTTTTACAGCTAGTAAATTTTGGATGTGGGTAAGTACTTACCCATTAATGTTGATTAAAAATCCCCTGATACTCCAGAGGATTCAAATAATTTTCCGGAACAAAATTTATCCCCCATTCTTAAACACAGGTAGGTATACTAGGTATACTCACCAGTATAGAGGAGGCTGAGGTCAGGTAGGTATTAATTTATCTAAAAACTTTTGTCGTTTCTTGTTCTGATGTCTCAAGTAAAAAGCAACTGAGAATATAGGCGTAAAAGTTTTGGGCACAGAGCTATTAGGAAAAACTTCACCCCTGCTGTGATCACAAAAGTTGCAAAGCTATTTTTAATACTTTCTGACAGTCAAGAAAAGCGAGAAAAAGTCCATTTATTTCTCCGCCGACGTGGGACCTTTTTAATCGAATCAGCGATTTGGATAAACTAAGGAACTAAACCAATATTTTATTTAACCTCGAATAAGTTATAGCGTTAAAATGGTAAAAAGTGTAGCGTGTAAAGGGAATCGTTTACGTATTCAACGCGTTTCGTCGACCAGAGATTACAAGAAAGGTGTGAGTGGGGTAACTTTACAAAAGCTGTGGGATTTTACACAAATTATAACCTCGACTTGAAACGCCTACAAATTGAAGAAAAAATCTGAATATTGTTAGGTACTCTATGTGCGTAAAAAACGCTTAGTTTTATCGTAGAATTAGAGTTATACCTATACTTTTATTAATTCGTCAGTGGCCTAAAATGGAAAATCATGAGAGAAAGGTAGTCATATTAAATATTATGAGACGATTACGTCTCATATTTATTACGAGATCATGATTATGATTATGATCTCGTATTTAATAGCTATGAGACGAAGTCTCCATATTATACCTAACCTATCGTCAAATGGCCCTGGATATACTGGTAGCTGTTTATAATAATAGCCAATTTAAATTTCATTGTAAGCTAAAGCTAGTAATAACAGTTATATTGTTCTTAATTTATAAACTTCCATTATCATAAATGCTCGTAAATCAAAAATAAAACCCATCTATCTAAAATATGCTGCGCCCGCTCCATCAAATCTCATTAGAACGTACCAGCTCAGCTCCCGAAATTGTTCACTCTTCCAGAAGAACATAAAGGGCTCCAACAATAGGCGTGTTCGTGTAATCATGATACCCTGTGGGAGTCAGATTGTCAGGAATCATTAATCACAAAAACGGCGATCTAATGGAACCATTGAACAATTTGTAAAATGTTGAAAAGCTAAGACGAAAATGTCGAAAATTCTAATGTGAGCGGAGTCTGATTGAATGTGTCGAGGTAGGTTTCGTGTATTTATTCGCGGAGTTTGAACAACACTCAAATACCTTGAAATAAATCTTCTGTGAGAGGCCTTGGTAATAAAATGTCTTGGGAAAATGTTTTTTAATTATTTTGCTCGGGAATCTGTTGGGCGAATTCTGGGATTTATGTTCCTATTCTAAATTTGTTCCGAGATTATCGAAATATTATGGGCAGACTCAGCAGATGCCTAGACAAGATCCATTAAAGACCTATTCTCTTAGTACCTACCTACCAACATCGTACGTATTTTAAAACCTCCGCAATGATTTCATGGGCTAGCTTTGGTAGCTTTCAGTGCAAAAAAGGCATAATCCTGTAAAAGCCCCATTTTCTGCTTCTCAACTCCACTTAACCTTGATTTTCAATCTTGACCATTGCGTGTTATAAGTAACCTCCTTAGCAACGTATCGTAGGCACTCATGATTATACCTTCGCTCAAGTTCTGACGTTGAAGGATTACGAGCAGCATCAGCATCCTATCTGATAATGCTTTAGATGCGGGCAGTCATTAGCTTCCCTAATGTGGAATACTCAGCCTAATGTACCTATCTAATGTCAGGCATAATAAAGTCGAAGATTGAGTGACGGAATTATGAACATAAAAACTTGTGAAAAGAGTGACAGCCTATTGTGTTTTATTCTAAGATTGATGCTGACTAAAAAGCTTTTGGCTATAAACGTTAAGAACTCGTTACTTAAGTTATAACGGTGAAGAAGCTTACGAAAATCACAAAATTAGCAACTTGCAGATATTTTTAGTTTGCTATAAAAACCTTGGTTGATCAGGTACGGTACATGATCAACCAAGGCTTTTATAGCTGAGGTACCATCAATCTCATCTAAAAAACCAATAAACACCGTTGACTGAAGCTGAACCTTTAATGAAATGTTTTTCATCCCTGATTGATAAGCTCAGTTTGAATAAAGTTTCAAGGCCTGATTAATGAATAGACCTTTGATGGTCGGTTCGGATTACTCGTAAATTGCCTTTGCTTTTTTCTGAACTCCCAGCCAACAAGGGGAAAAACTCCGGAGAAATAAACGAAGTAAATTCTACGTTGGAGAGAAATTTACTTCAAAAATGTGATGTGATTCTGAGATGTGGAAAAGTTAGGCAATTTACTGTAAGCGGTTAGAGAAGTTGCGAGATTTCTGCACAGTAGGAAAATAAAACGACTGTGATTATTACGATTGTTTATTTTTAAACACGTTCTGATCATATTTTTCCTTGTTTGTGTGCTATTAGGTATAATAAATAATACTTGACTATCGTTACGCAACTAGACAGGAAATAATATAATTAAAATAATAATAAACAACTATGGAATAAAATTTAATGATATACGACTTAACTACTAAACATCGTACGTAGCTAACACTGTCCTACCTAACAACATAACATAAATGACTAAGCAGCATTCTGCAAAACAAAGTAAAAAGGCGGTTCGATTCTGTTCACTCCAGCTGTGGTTGTATTTGGCAACGGTCCATGCCATTCCAGTCTGAACTTATCCAAAACCCGAGTAGCTAGTGACCCTAGCATATGCCCCGCTATCCCTGATGCAGGGCAGTTCTCGCCGAAAGGCGCCGTGGAGTAAGGGTGCGCATGTGAAGCTTCCAAGGGACCGGAGCCTTTGCACCAGCGTTCAGGGATGAAGTCTTTAGCACGGCTGAACTGTTTCTCTGATTTGCTGATCGCTCCGTGGGCGAGGACTATGTCGATCTGTGAAGGAAAGAAACAGGACCATCCTTATTTTTTTTTAAAGGTCAAGAAACTGCAATTATGTCTAAGTTTCTGACTTGAAAGATTTCCCTTTTGTAGGGTGTTCAGTTTCGTTTGATGAAACTTTTATTGCAGGTGAAATGGGTGATTATTGTTGGGGTACCTATTTAGTTATTACTAACTGCTCTGACAAGGAAGAAGCAGAATTACTTGTTATGATAGGCACAACCACGGAGCACATCTCCCAAGAAGGCCTTTTTTACCCTAAGAGGCAATTCAGATTCAGACAGATTCAGCCTCTATGAGACTGTCTCTCTCTCTCACACACACAAACCCAGTTACTAAAAGATCTTTAATACTAGATTAGGTTCTTATACGTTTTATGATCCAATTTCAACTCACCCCAGCAGGAACTTCATATCCTCCAACCACAATAGCCTCTGCAGTCCGTCTCACCACACCTCCAGTAGCCGGATACAGTCTCATAGCCTCTCTAACACAGCCAGCCACATAAGGCAGGTCTGGCTCGCATCCAGCTTCTTTAGCGGCGATGGACCAGGCCACTTCGTCGTGGGCGCGCTGTTGCCTAGCCGCGTTTAGGGATAGCTGGTAGAACATGCTTAGAGCTGTTTGGGCGAGCTGGAAAAGATAGAAATGATTTTAACTCGCACAAAAAAGAAACATGAAAATGTATTATAATGACCATGGTAATATGGTTTTTGATAACAACAAAACATAAATCAATAATCGTAAAAAAACATGAGTACATTATGATGAAACAATACCTACCCACCTACACGGCTCAAAGTAAATTATTATAATTACATGCTTTGTCCTACAAATGCACATGAATTGTTGTATTATTTTTATTGTTTTGGATGTTTTAAAACGAACGTCATTCTCATCAGCTCATTGAACCACTACCTAGGTAGGTACTGCTTGCAGTTTAGGTATATCGCAAACTTGCGCGTTTTCTACCAACGCGTAACCTATAAAATCAACTAATAGTATCTATCTGAAACCTCATCACGTATCACCATAGGGGAGGGGCTAAAAAAGTTGCAAATTACCTGCATGTTCCGCTGGTCACTATAAAAATAAACAACTTACAGGGTCCACTCCAGCCAAGAAGACATCCGCAGCGAGCGGTAGAATCCGTCCCTCCAGCGGCCTCAGTTTGTCCAGCAGCATCTGTTCTGGCTTGCGGTCGGTGTTTAGGGAGTGTAGAGCTTTGAAGAGGAACTGTTCTGTTAGGCTGCAAAGGTTTTTGAGGTTAGTACCTATGTGATCGCTTCTCACTAGCTTCTACCTACTACCTACTACTTACAGCATTATATTATCTGTGCTTACATACAGCATAAAAAATGACCTACTATTTGTTATTCGAAACCGACCATATTATCTTGAACGTTCAAGCAAAAAAATTGTACTGAAATGTTGTAATTTCAGTACAACTTCCTAATTTGCTGCCAAAAACGATACGTACGAAACATTATTTCCTCACACTAGAAATCTAATAAAGAAACACACTCTTTTCCTTAGTACTGTAGATACTCTTACTTGTTACAATATCTAATACCCGTTTCAAGATGAATTAGTGCCTTTTCGTTGCGCCATATGGTTTCGCTTATCGCCAACATTTCGCTACACCACGTCGAAATGGACAGTTTTTTCAATCTTTTGTTACTATTATTTGGTAATTGATAGGTATCAATGCTTCATGTTTTCTTTATGCTTATGAAAATCTTTTTCTCTACTTTGTGTCAGACTTGTGTAGGTTAAGCAAGTAACATCCATCATAAGTACCGGCGAAGAGTCAAAAGAGTTCCTGCGACTTTTTTCCGGAAGATTTAAACAAACAAAAGATCAGCACGATTCCTTATAAATTTAAGCGGGTGGATTGCGAACCTTTTGTGCTCTAAAAACAATAACGTTTCATCCCTTCGGGGTGAGTGCGGTTCTAGTCACCTAGTCTAGTCTAGTCTAGTCTAGTCACGATATAAAGTTCAAGTCAATTTCTCACCTAAAATGTGTATCAAAAGCCTTCAAAGCGGCACTGAATGTATCCGCTTCAGGTCTGAGCGTGCCTTCGCTCCGGACCAGGTAATTCTGATCTGCGATGATCCGGCAGGTCCGAACTAGACGTTCTGCAGGGGTCAGCTCCTCCATTGAACGCTTGCTAAGGGAACAGGGGTCGATGGAGTTGTCATCTACTGACTTCTCTGGGTTTCTAGAAATATCATTGAAGATTAGGCAATGTCAGAACATAATTATTCTATATCTTTTATTTTTTTCTGATGAAGAATGTAATGAAGATAGTTTATACAAAGAATAATAGAAAAATCTATGCTAATATTATTAAAAAATTCAGTCTGTAAGGTAGGTAGTAGGTATACCTTATTTATATACTAAAAAATCGTCGGATCATTATATATTTGGCACTGATAGATTACCATCTATAACAGGGAACGATATATTATGTACGCTAGTTTATATTCGCAAAAACGACTGCGAAACGATGGCTTAGGTAGGGTACAATTCATCCGAGAAAAAATTCATCCACGAATGAGTTGTCCACTTCACTTTTTGTTATGGGTACACGACGCAGGCAGAGGATAGTAGTAGAATTTAAAACTTTGTTTTTCAAGATTGCTGTGGGATTTTGTGAACATTTCGTTATAAGCCTTCGTCTAGATGAAACCAGTTCTGGACTGGTCCAGTTCTTGATATTCTAAAAAGGACCATGTCCGGATTTGATAAAGTTGTTTGGTTGAGTGGTTTCAGTTGAGATCACAGATCGCTTTCAAATTGCCACGCAAATCGCCTTAAATTTAAAAGACCAAAACCTTACTTATTTTCATTCGTTGGCACATGCACCGGCCCGTCCAAACAGCCCAGTCTGATGCCAAAGATCATCATGCCCACAGTCTCCACCGCCCAGCGGTAGATCTCCGTCTCCAACTCCTCGTTTAGGGCGTTTTCTGCGTGACGTAGGTCGCCCAACCTGTGACACACCAACACGAATAAATAATCTCTTTTTCTACAATCAACATAACGGAAAAAGGATTTAAGGTCCGCCTGTGTCATAATTTGTTGGGATAGTTTATGATTATAAAATCTTTGAAAGTCCCATAGTTGGTATAACATCCCTCAAATTTAAACATAAGGTTTAAGAATTTGGTCATACAAAGCAGTTGTTGATACACGCCAGTTGGTAGAGATCAAAACTGCCTAGCACTATACAGTTTTTTTAATTTAAAATCCAGCCTGTTTAAGTTAAAGCGTTTATCTTTCTATCAATATTTAATCAAGCGTGAATATCAGTGAATAGAGCATGCATTGGATCATTGATCAAGATCAATGTAAGGTGGGTCAGTTCATGCCAGCCCATTGGAGAATGAATTGAAAGCGGTCAAATTTATTGTCGTAGCAATTGAAGATAAAATCTTTTGAACCTTTTAATAATCCATTACGAGCACCCCCTTATTATAGTAAAGTAGTAGTCAACAGACTTTTTTTTCATACTAAATGTCTACTTCGTTTGACAATAACCTCACCTCATGGAAAGTTATACAGAACTAAGTATCAGCTGTGAACATTATCTATTTCTTTCGTGGAAATTGACCTTACCTTAAAGATTGCGCAGAGTGGGCAGCAACTCTACCTTAAATGTCCAAATTATTAGTATGAAGGATATGGAAGTATAATCTAGGAACATTTTGTTGCAATCATCAGGAAAGTAGACAAACCTTCTTGTAACATCAGCTCCGATGTCGTCAAAAGCTTTGTCATAGGCGCTGAGCAGTGTTCCGTCCATCAAGAGCGTCCGAATGCCCATCCAGATCGAATGACTGTCAGCCCTGGAAGAGATTAGGATACTGTTAAGCATGCAAAAAAATGGTTAAAATCAAACATTCATTCCGTTATGCGGACGGACACCAATGTATTTATATATTTGTAGTAAGGAAGGTACATACTACATACGAATAATAATATATGCTGTACCTAATAGCTTATTTAGTAGGTACATGGACAATTACATAGTTACCTACAATTTTCTTTATGTAACAAAGAGGTAAGTAGGTACAGTTGACGACAGTTGAGCATGCACTCGGGGCGTGCATTATTTATTACTTTATAACTATTGAGGAAGCCCCGTTTATTTTCATTTCAAAAGTAGTACTTGTATATACTTATTTTTATATACATTGCCACGTTCTTGTCAAGTAATAACTTGCTATCTGCCTTTTATTCATTGAGCTTATGCCATAAGTGATAGGTTGTCAATCAAACATTTTAAGCATGCAAATATTTATATACAATGCAAATATCATATTATTATGCCTACGATAACTTTGATAACCCTAATCTTATGTTGATACATATTATTATTGCTTAGTCAATACAAGGACTTTAGGGCCCGACTTTTGGACTTTGACTTGATTTTGGTAGATAATATATGATATCGAAGTATATCTACACACTAGCATGCTTCCCACTCTGAGATAAGATGATTCTAGATGGGAAAAAATATTAAAGGCCAGGATGGCGGGCGGAATCGGGCATATTCATGGCACAGGATCGTGATGTCAGGAAGGAATGACTTTGCCCAGCAATGGGATGACCAGGGTTGAAGTCAATAGCTTACCCAAGAGACGGACAGCCAACGGTTTTCTTGTGCTGGTTCAAAGGCGATTTGTCGAAGCGCGGCGGCTCGGTGGCGTTGCTTTCATACACCTGACGGCAAAAATATATTATTGTTTGAGCTCTTCCGAAAATGTGCTTTTTGTTTCTAAAGTCAAAATCGCATAAGGAAACCAAAAGAGCCGAATTCTATTGGAAATGACGATTGATGACTTGACGGCGCGGTCAAGTGTGCGAGCTTTCAAACAATATTATTTTATCTTTCAAATTTCGTCGGATTCGTTCAGTAGTTTAAATTTAGCATTGTTCGCACACAAACACACGTCTTACAAACTTTCAATATTAATAATAAAGGATTAAACTGAGGTTATGCATTAAGCTGAGGTGGAACCTTTTGATTTGCACCGTTACAGCAAGTAGGTATATATAATTGTATTCCTTATTATTGTCACCGTGTATAGTATGTATATAAGATTTTTGTTCTGTGCTGTAACCGAGCTTATCAATAAATGCTTCTCTCTCTCTATTAAAATAAACTCCGCAACATTATTGTAGGATTTGATGCAAAATCTTTTTAATCTCTGTCTTCTAAAGTTCGCACAACACTGTGTGGACCAAGGTCCTTTTTGTACAAGTCAAAGGACCTTCGAATTTAAAGTCGCATATTATTTACATTTTAAAATAAGTTTTTCTTACCTATCCAGTACTCATACGTCCAGTTCTGAACTTGCCTATCCTACCAAGAGGAGTTTTGGTATAACCACCATGCTAGGCAGACCGATTGGTGGTGGTTGGTTGTCTTTAAGAGGCATATATAAAATATTGGAAAACTGTTATTAGAACCTACCTAATACCTCCATGCATGAATATGCAGAAATTTATATTTATTTCTGTGGATGAATTAATAACGAAACCGGCTAAGTGCGAGTCAGACTCGCGCACGAAGGGTTCCGTACCTACCATTATCTATAAAATCGGCAAAAAAATCACATTTATTGTATGTACCCTTAAATATTTATTTTATTCTGTTTTTTAGTATTTGTTGTTATAGCGGCAACAGAAATACATCATCTGTGAAAATTTCAACTGTCTTACTATCACGGTTCATGAGATACAGCCTGGTGACAGACGGACAGACGGACAGCGAAGTCTTAGTAATAGGGTCCCGTTTTTACCCTTTGGGTACGGAACCCTAAAAACTAGGTAAGCAATGTTTTTTGGTATGTTTTGGATAGCTTTGAGACTCATTCTGTATATTTAGTGAGTAGGTACTTAGTTATAAGTAACATTTGTTTACCTTTTTTGTCTTTGAAAAATGAGTTTTTCGAATATAAAATAACTGTAGGTACTCTGAGTCAATAAACACTTACCTTAACCTAGCATAAATTAAACCATCTATTGAACCTATATAGTTCTTAGTTAGTGACTAATGATGCATTGTTTTTAGGTTCTTTACATAGATTATCTACTACATAGGTACAAGCACGGTCTACTTTAGATTTATATAGAACAAGAATTTATTACCTAAGGGTACTTACATAAATAATCTTCTATTCTGATCAGATTTAATTGTAACTAACGACACAGTACAAATAAAATAACATTATTGTTATCTTGAACTCGTGACTCAAATCATAATTCATAAGTTACATCAGACAGTTGAGAATTGTTATTAATTATTATTCATCTACTCGTAAAAACTGGTTGTATAACTTGTATACCAACAAGTCCATAGAGACGACAATTAATTTGTTATTCATTTACATAATCTTTTTTGTGCAAAAATATAAAACTACGGAACGTATGGTCTCCCACCGTTAGGTTTGGGATTGAAACCAATTCCTATTGATTCAGAAATAGACGGTATATTGCGAGTCTTTTGGTGATAACGACGTAGCGTATCGTATGGTCTCCCACCGTTGTTTGGGATTGAAACTAATTACTATTGATTCGGAAATAACAGGTAAACTGTTAGTCTTTTAGTGAAACGAAAATAACATTCTATTCTTTAAAAAAAACTAATAAGCTTGAAACATGTGAGCTATCGATGGAGCTGCCTGTTAATTATTTTACAGGTAAGTTCCCATTAGAATGCATTGAGTTTAGTCTTAGATAAAAGTTAAAAAAAGGGAGATGAGGTACTACCATCTCGACAGTGTATGGCTTAAGTCAGGTCCAACTATGTTCCTTCACCTCAGTCATAGTCAGACCGGCGCGGCGCGGGCGGTGGCGTTTGTGTTTCACGTGCTTGCTACGGCGACGTATATTTTTGAGTGATTTCGACTAAAACACCAACACAATGCCCTCGAGTTCGTTCACCAGGTGTACCAAAATAAAAAACAAAGCAAAAGACATCACATATTTTCGCGCGAAAGTAGATACACCAAACTTTAAATTTTCTGATAATTCGATACCCTGTTTACCCATTTCATCTGTGACACGGTACAGTTTTTGAGTGATCGCTGGAAGAACGTACCATATCTCCCTTTTTTAATTTTGTCTAAGAGTTTAGTACCAGTCATATAAACTCGGTGCTAGAATTTGGATGTAGTTTATAAACTACTTTTTACTAGGTAACATAGTGCTCGATTCGATGGTACTCTTTCAAGCATTGGTTAAATATTGTAACTGGTTATAACCAGTTATTTTGCACGTTTAGGAAGCGTGTTAAACTGGGTCGTAAAATCGTGATTAAAAAACTGTTTGCAAACAAAATGCCGCTTCTGACGACGTCACTAGTGATAATGTTGATAAGTTGTTGTTTATAAATAAGTACGTATTAATTACCTTCCTGAAGCACAGAATAACTATAAAGGTACCTACTATGGCCAAATTCAACAAATTACAAGTCTTATCCGAATATAAGGAAATCGGTCAATGAGTGGTATAAAAATATATTTTATGATTGATAGTGAATTCTTGGCCCTTTAGATTTTGGACTTATGAACTTTAGATTCTATTTATTTATTATAAGGGATTAAATTTATATCTTAAGTCTATCTGTACTGTAATCCGTTTCGATTATTTAGATTTATAAAAAAGGTGTTGTATTGTATTTAAATGCAAGATTGTAAATGTTAACATGGAGTGATTTTATCTCTCTGTAAATTGATGAAATAAACGTTTTTTCATTAAATTATTATTCATAATTATTCCTCATAAAAATATGAACATCGTATCCAATTAAAATCTCAGAAACATTAACTTTCAAGTTAAAATATTAGGCTCGGTATTAAAAGCACCTGTAACCCACTGAATAACCAATAGGCTCTTTGACTACATTAAAAAATAGGTTCCAAATTGTTTTCATCCTAGGCAGTGACAATGTAACAAAGCGTAATCAGATGATTTTTATTAAAAATATTCCTTTTTAGGTAAAAAAACGGGATTAAAATTACAAATTTTTTGATACATGATCATCACGTGATCGAAAACGCTATGTGTTTGGTTGGATCGCAAGTGACGTCACACATTTACAGATTACAATGTCAATGAGTTCTTCTTGTTAGGTGTGGTGTGGCGGGGTGACGACGTCATTGCTCAGAACACGGTAGCCATGACAGAGATTATCGTTTTGGCGCGGCATTATTTATTTTATTAAAATTCGTTTTTATAACTATACGACTGGCCTTGAAGAAATATTAATTACACTTTGCATTATTTTTATCAGACAATACGTTACCTAGAATTATTTCCCAGTAGTAGTCAAGTAGCCATTCGCAATTTGCATTTAGAATGCCTCTTACCATTATATGCAGCAGATATGACATTATATTGTGAGCTAAGCACCTGAATGTTAATTTGGAAAGTAAATCTTGCAAAAAGAAGGTGACCTCAAACGTGTGCAAAAATTGTGTCGCTTTTTGCTTTCTAATACCTATCACTATCACAATTCTTAATAAAATAGCTAGCTTCGCTCTACTAAGAATTACTGATAGTGATAAGAATAGTAAGTTCTTATGTATCTAAGTCAGTTGTACGTGCTTTGGTTACCAATAGATGGTATTGGCGAATTCTTAAGCAGGCCTATTGGCACTAGGGTTGATTAAATTAACTAATTAAGTTTTCATTAAAAATTTATAAGGGACTTCAGTCATTTATAGCGGCTTTTTAGGGTTCTGTACCCAAAGGGTAAAAACGGGCCCCATTACTAAGACTTCGCTGTCCGTCTGTCACCAGGCTGTATCTCATGAACTGTGATAGCTAGACAGTTGAAATTTTCACACATGATGTATTTCTGTTGCCGCTTTAACAACAAATACTAAAAAACAGAATAAATTTAAATATTTAAGGGGGCTCCCATACAACAAACGTGATTTTTATGGTGGTTTTATAGATAATGGTACGGAACCCTTCGAGTGCGAGTCCGGCTCGCATTTAACCGGTTTTATTTATTGAATGTAATGATGAACTCCCTTTAAAAAATAACTATAAGGCTCGCTGTACCTAGTTCTAGACATGTAATTAATAACATACATACACATTATACATAGGCTACTTTTCATCTCGTGAAAACGCGTGCAAAACCCCGGACAGAAACTTTTACCCGCTCTTCATTTATTGCGCCGACTGTACGTTTAAAATTGAGGCCGTCAAACAAATTAGCTACGTAACGTGACGCGACGTAACGGGAACCGGAAACGGGGAGTTCACTTAGGCCCGCGCATCCTTTGTTCCTAATCTAACGTTCAGTCGATAACCAATTCTTATAGAAAATATACTAGACACCTAGGACCAGCGTTTCACGCACTTATGTTCAGAGTAATAAATTCCGGTTTAAGTAGGTACTACATCTTCTCGACCGCCGCGCGCGTCCAATCTTTTGAAAAAAGCATTGCGTTGTTGTTGTGTCCATTTATGTCAAAGCGTGATTGAATCAATCACGCCAACACGCCACTTTTTGATTGACCTTGAGTGCCCACGTCGAAGTCCTACGAATGTATGTTATACTGATTGAGTTGAAAGACATGTACTAGGTTCTAACTAGTGGGCATATATGGGTATAAGCATCGAAATATCTCGTAAAAATACCGATAAATCTCAGTATTGCGCAGTTGCATTAGGAGGTACATGCTTCAGACTGGTTTGGTAGAGATCTAGTTTTCTTAAGTTTTTGTTGTATAGTAACTGGACTGGTATCAACCCCGCGGGGGTTTCGTCAAATAAAGTCGTTCACTGGCATCGTCCACGAGGGGGATTGTCGAATAAAATGACATCTTTAAAGCGACCATCAACGTAAAAATAAATACAACGTACTTCAACCATAACTCCCTCTACTAAACGTTGATGTTCAAATACCGCATGTTTAAGTATGCATTCACCCCGTATCTAAGAAAAATATAAATTGCAGCCGGAGTACGTTCCTAAAATAAACCTAGGTAGGAAAGCAATCACAAAATAGGCTAACAGCCTCAAAACAAAAACCATACCTGTCTCATCAGCTCAGGGTCGAAGACGTACAGCACGGGTCGTCTCCGTGCCATCTTTGCGAGCCGCACCAGGTCGCCGTGCTTTTCACGCAGACGCTCCAGTAGACCAAGGCCAACGGTGTGGTGGAAACTGCCTGAAAACAAGGTATCAATTGAAATACCTAGAGGAATACCTAATGAAATAATGCAGACCATGTGGAAATGACTAATGTGCCAGACTGGTTGAGAGCCACCAAGCGTAGGTAACTTCATTGTTCAACCATTATGAACAATAGTATGCCATTGTTCCCAAAAGTATTGTATTCCTCTGTGGCGGTGGGCGAAGGTCCGCTTGCGACGCAGCGGAGGTTGCGGGTTTGATTCCCGCCTTGGGACAAATATCTGTACGATCTGCAGGTATTTGTTCCGGGTCTTTTGGTCGTTTTCTAGTTATAATAAAAAATATTATCTTTTTAATGTACCTATTGTATCATGTATAGAAGTTATCTAATACCCATAACACAAGCTCTGCTTAGCTTGGGGCTAGATAATGCTGCGTGAATTGTCCAGCATTTTTATTTATTTTATTTTTATTGTGCACAAGAAACGCGAACGTTCGAGAATTAGGTAGGTATCTATAACTATAACAAATAATAAGCAAACCGAATAAGCAAATAATTTAGAGGAATACACGAGTGACGAGTCGTGACTGATCTTCTTGTTTACTCCAAAATCTCAGGACACTAAATGCATATACTCGTAGATATACTGAGCATTATTGCCTCAAAATCTTCAGATGAAGATAAAAGAAAATCGTGACCAGCAAGACATAAAAACTAAAGAAAAAGTCAAGATACGACTGCAGACATTTCGTTCAAACTACAAAAGAGAATAAGTACTTAAATTTTCCTAGACCTCTCAGGTAAATTCATATTTTGTAAACCTACCGTGGGAATCTAGTTACGTTCCAAAATATTCTACGAATCCAAAACGTACTGAAGGAAATCAAAATTGTACTGGCCTTTATCGTTGGCGTATTGAATTCGCGACGTGGCTTTTATATTTCCTAGTCTGGACTCCAGTGCATCGGGCTTGATTAGAAACTTGATTTTCTAAATATAGAGATCTTGTCGCTAGGAAGCTTTTAGTTGTATCACAGAGCTTTGCGATCGTAGGTACCTAATGTACCAAATGTTGACCAAGTTTTAAGGACATAGGCATTTTTCTGGAGATATTCTACGTTTGATTTCGAGAGAAATATTGAGGTAGGATAAATTAGGAAGCTCTACCGTTGTTTGTCTATTTTATAGAGCTTCGGTAGGTACAATTAAAATGAATGCAATGCCTAATAAACGGACTAATGGTTGAATGCCAAACCAAATTGGAGTTTTTAGCTTAAAAAAAAGTTTGAAGCTACTTATTTGCAGGATCTCCGAAAATACTTATAAGAAAGCCAACTTACATATATTCTCATTCTGCAAAGAAAAAATGTGGCAATTTTATTACTGACCAGTGCACTCAGGGTAAAACAGGACACCAACCGGTTTAGCAAGATCCTCGAGTTATAAAAATATCCAAGAATTTAGTTATGGTTCCGTTCTGATGAGTTTGTTCTTGATAAAAAAAAAATTGTGAAAACAGCACCGAAAAAATTTGGTAAAAGGTTATAAAAGGTTGGATAAAACATGATAATTTTGGGGTCATAATCGGTCACATCTGATAAGAAAATAATCTCATGCCAGTGCGTCTTTGCTTGCTACAGCTGGGTTCCTCAATTATAAATTTTCCTGTTTATTTTAACTCTCTGTAGAGATGCCTTGCCACTGCTTTTCCATCCGGCATAGGTACCTGATGATGGCAAGCAAAAGACAAGTCAAGCTCGTCCTGCCGTCTATCTCAGACTAAACTGTATCTGCCGCTTCATCTTCTTTAAATGCACTAATACATATCTAATATTCGTTATTTTTTTCGCGGTCTCAAACATATTCACCTTTTCCAAAACCCTTGGTAATTATTCGATTGAAAGTGTCACTTACCGATCCTCGGCAGCACATGTGCAGAATGACCCATCATTGGCAGTCCTATTGGCCCCGGGATCTCGTTGAACGGTCTCACTTGGGCTGCAAGCGCCGGCGCTGCCAACCCTCGACGCTGGGGCGAGGTGGAGGTTCGGCGGGGAGACGATACTGAGAGACGTCGTGATGATTGCTGGATACTGTGGGCAAGATTTGTTTATTTACTTGTTTTTTCCGACGTTTCAGCAGGTTAAAATGCTGCTGTGGTCACGTAGGGAAAAATAGATAATAGACACGATAGACACCAGTGAAATCGATAGATTAAAACCACGTAAGTTTAAAAAACTATTATTTTCGTAATTTTAGAAGTGGTTTTAATGCAGGTTAACACTTTAACTACCACCGACGACGACGCCCTATATTAATTCTCCAAAACACGCTATTGGTGGTTTCGTTTCGTTTTTTGTGCGAATGGGTACTCTAATTCGGTGTATTAGAGTACCCAATTGGCAGAAACGACATTGCGTATTGGAGATTTAAATTAGGCCCCACAGAACTGTGATTCGCCCCTCGCCGGGTCGTCATCGAATCATACGCACACAAAACCTATGGGGTACTTCTCGTTGACCTACAATAAAGAAAATTTGGCAAGAAGCAAGGTTTTATATCCGCAAGCAAAGGGAAAAATTCGGAAACTATAAATTTGTAGTCTAATCACAACAAAATAAATTATGGATTCTCGCCTTGGACAAAAACCTTTATGGTACCCACTTCCCGTTGACCTAGAATCATGACATTTGCAAGGAACAATATATTAAAATTATACGGAACCCTCGTTGCGCGAGCCTGACTCACACTTGACGTTTTATTTAATTTAAACAGTTACCAACTTACTGCTTCCTTTTGTACCCACATTTTCACCATTTTACACTGACACCACATGGAACAGATTAGACCAGACAGAGGCGTCCTATCCTTATGATGCAGGTAATGTTCGCTATTCAATTTATATTAAAGCTAGCGGTCCACCCCGGCTTCGCACGGGTATGTTTTAAGCCTATGTTACTTAGTGATAATGTAGCTTTCCAACGGCAAAAGAATTTTTGAAATCGGTCCAGTAGTTTTAAGTTTATTCGTACGTACAAAAATACAAATCATTCCTCTTTATGATATAAGTGTAGATAAAATAAAGCGGCAGCCAATTCATTTTGTAGAAAAGATCCTATGACCTATCGTGATCATCTATCGTAAATCGTTCGCCATATTTAAGTGCTGCCTTTATTCCGAAGAAAATTGGTCCGATGTCATCTGGTGGTTTGACATCTCTTACAATTGGGTCGTCCAGTTTATTTGCAGAGCTCAACGTTGACCTTAATGCATTTGAATCGGATTCGAGCTACAAATGTAAAGCGAATGACTTATTTTTAGGACTGAAAAATTAGATTTGACTTTTGATCGTGAGTCTACATCAAAGATACTCAATATAAGATCCTTATAGGTACTTACCTACTTTGTATATCTTTAGTCATATAGAAAGAAAGTAATAATATGGTCCCTAAATGGTAGAGTAAACTAAACTTAAATGCTAGAGAAGGTAGAGTTAATAACTTTTTCTTTATTTTTATAGGTTACATTAATTTTCTTTTTTATCGGCATATTGAAATTTACAACCTACGATTATGTTCTTTTCTTAAATGTTTCTTAACTATGAGTAATTGAAGGAGTTCAATTAAAAATTAACATATTGGCAATATTATTATTTACATTTCTGCAATACAAAACAAAGCAACAAAAACTGGCTACACTGGTATGGATATCGCGATTCTCAATTGTTAACTACGCAGTGTCCGTTGGCCCTTATGATTGAAAGAATAAAGTGTTCAATCGACTGGCTAACATGCTAAATAGCATGAAGAATGCGAGGTTATACGCAGTTAGGTACATGTACATAGCACCTATGTATATGCATATTGTGGAGCAAGTCAAGTTCAAGGATGATTGCAGGTAGGTTATGTTTTGTCTGGACGGTAGAAACTCGAGGACAGTCTATTATTTTGTCTACTTCTGCAGCCAAGCTATTCTATGAGTGGACATAATGTCTCCCCATGAGCGCCTCTTAATGCATCATAAAGGGACAATGCCATATTCTCCAAATTGACAAAGTGGGTTGGAGGGATCCCCAACAGCCAGTTCAGTAGATGATTTTATCTAGAGAGTAAATTTTGGGTTACACACCTAGGTATATGACCCAAACTTTACTCTCTCTTTCATTTTGTCCTAAACACTAAAAAGGGCAATAAAAGTTGGAAAATAAAAGTAGAGCTGACTATGGCTTAGTCGAGATATCGGATAAGTAGGCCCGTATTATGAAAGCTTGCTCAGTCATCGATCTATGCTTGAGCAACGCTTATTCTACAACTCAACACGTTTAGCGTTAAACCGAGTGTTTTTTGAGCGCGTCCAATTGCAACGTGAACGCGTTCAATCGCAACTTTGAAATTAACCGAAGACATTTTCTATTCATACCTTCAGACAAAACCATGTATTCATGTATATATTTTTTTTATCGACCCCCACTGACACTTCTTTTGTAAGGGTCTCAAGTATCCACTTGTCAAGAAATTTTAGTTTTGAATAAAAGTTTTGGACATTGGTGATGAGTTTAGTTTATTATTTTGAGGTCAATCAACACAAACTTTGTTTTCGGTCGTAAAGTTCGCTTGGTACATTTTATAAAGTTCTTTTGTTTTATTTTAGTTAGTAATTTATGTTGAGTTTGGTTGAGTTACGTAGGTACAGTTTATGTTCATAGATACAACCGAAACAATTGAGCATTTTTGAAAGGTTTCTGTTTACCAACATAACAGTTACTACTACAACCAACATAACTTTTGGTAAAAATTGGGTTGAAGGTTGCTAATTTTTGTTAAAATAAAGGCTTTTGTAATGTTGGCGTTTTTACGACGACCGACTAACCTTCACACTGTCTGTCATACTTTACTCGTAGGCACATACGTAGGTATGTTATCGACACATTTTTACGACGCGGGTATAGATACATTTTTAAAAGCTCGCGCGATTGTCTTTTGTTTTTTAATTAGCCAGACTCCATTATAGAAAAAATAAAGTTATGAATAATGCTGGAAGGGGATCGCGCCAGCATTTAAAAATGTATTTGTACCTAAGTTTAATTTAATTAGGTAAGTTATTAAAACTTCATCAAGTTGGTACGAAAATGAAAAAGTTTATGTAATAAGTTCGAGCTGATGGTAGCTCTCCCATGATTTGCTTCAGCTTGATAGGTTCATGCTTTCTGCAATACTTACAGCGATTGCCGCACCAGTAAAGTAGACTTCGCCATTTGGAGAACTTTTGAGAAAAGATAAAAAAAAATATCACAATAACGTCACTACGATCACTTGCGCATCGCCATTTCGAAGTTACAAATTCACAGTTATTTTTTAATTTTTAAATAAAGAATATACACAACACAACTCGTTTCGTCCGCGCACGCCGTCAGATAATGTTTGGGTGCATTGCTACTGGCACATACTCCCACTCGTTTACCATATCGAGACTCTAGTGGTGGGACTGGTTTATCGATAAGTAAGAATAGAGATTTTTTATAAATAGTCATAAAAAATCTAACTTTTTTTTGTTTTATTTGGTAAATTGTTTATTTTCCAAACATTTACTCGTAAATAATACTTAAAATAACGAAACTTAAGATATACATAAACCAAAATAATTTCCTCCGATAGGTAACACTTTTTTGGCACACAACATGAATATTTAAATCTAAGAATGAAATCGAATTCTTTAGTTTAATGACCGTCATTTAGTGTAGTGTCTACTTAGTTAGTTATGTAAGTATGGCATTGTTTGAAAAACAATTCAGAGCAGAAATCAATCGCCAGGAATAAGAACTTACTTAAGTAGGTAAGGTTGTTTGCATTTAAATGGAAAAATATCTAAAGGAAATACTCTAAATCAACGTCTAAAAAAGACATGACAGCAATTATTTATTGCGGAAAGAAGATGATCTTTATCAGGCGCTAGTAGAACAAATAGGGAGTGGAGTGGAGGGCCCAGTATGTTGATTCGTGTGTACTACCTAAAAATGTTCCTACTAATTACTTATATTTGTTCTAAAAAACGTGTTAGTAATCATAAGATATAATGTTGATCTATCATCGAAATTCTCATCAGATTACTTTATATTTAGATAATAGGAGGTGCTAAGCATTTATCGATAGTAAACAAACTCAAACGCAAACGTAGCAAACGTAGTGTAGGACGCCCTCCGACCAGGTGGGATGACGATTTGCGAAAGACTGCTGGCAGATGCTGGATGCGGCAAGCTGAAGACAGGGCGCTATGGCGCTCATTAGGGGAGGCCTATGTCCAGCAGTGGACTGATATAGGCTGATGATGATGATGATGAAACAAACTCAGCATCCAAGCACAACACTAGCGCTCGAACTTTGACCCCAATCTTTGTTTACATCGAATCAGGCAGTTGGCACTGATCAATTGCCTTCCAAGGATGTCTATTAAAAGTTTATTATGTAGCTTCTGTTATATGAGCGTTATCGCCGGGTGTTATGTTACAATTCCTTTCCGTGGTTTCCTATTTCAATTTTGATTAACCTACCTGCAGTCCTTTAAATACATATATTAAGTAGGTATTTATAGTAATAAGTAGGTATATAAGGTACTTATATAATTCTGGACAATTCACACAGCATCTACCACCTAACCCCAAGCAAAGCAGAGCTTGTGTTATGGGTAGTACCCATAACACAAGCTGGGGTACTAGATAACTGATAAATTTAAATTCAATAACTTTATTTCTTTAGGCTTACAAAATAAGCACTTAGACAATCAAATTTTAAACTTTAAACAGCTTTATAATTAAAAATGATTATCAAATAAGAAATATGGTGTCATTGATTTTATTCACTTTAATTATTGTCCACTAGTGGTAGAAGTGAAAAATAAACCACTAGTAAGTAATATCACTTATTCATATACTTACACACTAATACATGTTTATTTTACCTATCTAAGTTTAAACATAATGTGATTTAGATACATGCCAATATCTATATACTAAAACTAAGCACAACATTGTCGGTGCGGAACTGGGCGACATCTGGCCAAGCATTAACATCATTAATTTGAATGCTAATCTATGGAGTAAAAGGCTTTCTTGATAAGATTTTGTTTTTGTACTGTAAATTTTAAGTAGGGAAAACCTTTATTAACACCTTTATTACAATCCAATAATTTGAACTGTTTAAATTTATATTTTTAAATCATCCTTAAAACATTATTACTTGGGTAAATATTTTTTATTAGACACGTTTTGATGTTAATATTATTTTGAATATACCTACCTTTAGATTCTCGTAGTAGTTAGTCTTTACGGTCGCCCTCGATTTTACTAAACACTACACTTGAAATAGGCTACTTTTTAACCCATAAATAAGTTTCCATGGGATAGTAATAGCCTTTAAACCACACTTTAAACCATGGAAATAACACGTGCGAAGGCAGAAAATACCACCCAAAAAGGAAAAGTTTTTCGTGGCGTCGACCAAGAAGTGTTAAACCCTGTTCCTACCAAGTTGTGTGCTCGAAATCACGTGCACATTCATTTTTGAGATCAGTGGGACCGCGTGTACGTGATTGCTCTGGCGTTTGCCAGAATCTTTATTCTTGGGCCGGAATAATTCATACAACAAAAAATAAATATATTATAATAATGCTGGACAATTCACACAGCAGCATCTAGCCATTATAATGAAGTAGGTATATCAGTCATCTAGTACCCATAACACAAGCTCTGCTTACCAAGCTAAGCAGAGCTTGTATTATGGGTACTAGATGACAGATATACCTACCTACCAAGCTAAGCAGAGCTTGTGTTATGGGTACTAGATGACTGATATACCTACCTACCAAGCTAAGCAGAGCTTGTGTTATGGGTACCTACTAGATGACTGATATACCTACCAAGCTAAGCAGAGCTTGTGTTATGGGTACTAGATGACTGATATACCTACTTCATTATAATCCGTTACACAGATAGATAAGTCAGTCCATCGGGCGGAATTTGCAGATCGTACAAAGATTTTTTCCCACGGCGGGAATCGGACCCACAATCTTTTGCGTCGCAGGTGGACCTTTTCCCGAATAACTACCTAACTGCTAGCTTATTAACTTTTAAATCGCAAAAATCCGATGTTTTTTAAATAACGTCACTTTCCACCATACCCGATAGTGGGTCGACAGTGCTGATGATGATGATGAAGTATCTTTAGATATGCTAAGTAGGCACCTACCTATTCATTTCTCGTGTAAGTAGTGAATAACAAAAGCGTAAAGAAAAGACAATGAAGTCATTGATCGTAACAAGTAAATAAACAACGGTCAATGTATTTAATAATATAAGTACCTGTCAGTAGGTAATGAATCAATTAAACTGGCTATTGTTAGTCGATTGTTATTTGTTTTATGTGTATATATGTGTATGTTAATCCAATACAAAGTGTGCCATGTTCGATGACGCAAACTGGCTGAACTCGGAAAATCGTTGGCAAAAAGTTTTGAATTTATTTTCAAGTCATTTCGTTCGGGAAGTTATACTACTAGCCAAATATGTTGGTATAACTGTTGGTTGGTAACGATGGTATTTGGCCGTAGTTATACTACTAGCCAACTTATTTGGCTAGTAGTATAGTATAACTACTGCCAAATACCGTCGTTCACGTCCTCCACGAAATTGAAAAATGCTTTGAGATGTATCGCTATTATGTCGCTTTCCATACAAACCTAAAGCGAAACCAGTGTTGAATATATACAAAATATTACATAGTTACCTAAATTATTTTATATAGTGTTAGTGCGGTTTGCTAGAAGTCGCTTATCTTGTATATTTTTATCATGTAGGTGCCTTGATTAAAAATGTCAGCTCTACGCTCTACCCTGCCGAACTTTGCTAAGAGATTACTTGCAGTGCAGAAGTTGCATAGTCAAAAGTTGGCAAACGAAAGTTTTGCATCTTCGAAACATTCTGAAATTCTTAAGATAATCTCAGTCAATCAAAATTTAAAACCTACGAAAAGGTTTTAAATTTTAAATTAATTATTTTTATTTGTTTTAAATTTTTTTTTCATATTACATACAACAATAACCTTTCATTTCATCGTTTTATTTATAGAAAACATTGTTTGTGATTATAATCAATCCAGAGTTCTCGGATAATAAAAGCCAAGGAATAAAACTGGAGGAGCTCCGACTTCATCAACACGACAATGCTTTCATGATTACGGTCAGCCCGCACTGAGATGACAAAAATATAAAATAAAAACTATATAAAAAAAATATTTTGCATTGATATTAAATATCGCAATAAAAAGGGTTTGTGGTTAAATAATTTTAATGTAGAATTAGCTATGCTCTGCGGTCCTATGCAACCCAGTGAATAACTTTGTACACGTATATAACAAATAAGAATTATTTGATAACAGCCGGTGTTAAAAGGAAATTAATAGAGGACCATTAGTAAAAATCTGTGTGAAAACCGAAGAAAGAATGTTGAATTTGAAGTTTCTTGTATTAAGAGCTTTCACCGCTTCTAAGGTATTTGCTACTATCATTGAATAAAAGGCATTAAAAATGATTTGTTTTTTACCTGACACTATCCTCTAAAAGTAGGATTGTTTTTTTGAAAGTCAAACCCTGGAAATTTTAAGATGCAGGGTCTTTTTTAGTCTTAGTGTTTCGATAGCCATTAGAGCTTCCTTTTCTTGTAAAATGTACATATAATAGGATTTAATTAAGACATGCAGATATTTTACAATAGAAATTTAACTACCTACTTAAGAAAATGTTAATGCCTTTGCTCAGTGCGTCCACGTCATCTGGGCCAGCATGCCCGCTATAAACATTCGACCAATCCCTTTAAACTCGGTTTAACAATCCGCACAAATTTTATTTGTTTCAATTTGTTCGGATTAGATTGGGAGATGGTTTTAGTAGAGATGGGGAAAACAGAAGGATGAAGCGCAGAGTAGGAAACCTGAAAGTGGACTTAAAAAACTTATTGGTTCACCCACGATGTTACCAACAAGAGTTTATTTTAGAGAAGATGATGTTGAGGCAAATGGACTTTTGGATCAAGTAGACAATCAGGTAAGTGGACTTTCAGGCTATTAGGCCCGTATTATGAAAGCATACTCAGTCATCGAATAATGCTTGAGTGACGTTTATGCCATACAAAAGCGTTACTCAAGCATCGGTTGATAACTGAGTAAGCTTTCATAATACGGACCTTAGACTTTCAGCCGACTGGACATTTATTTATTTAGAAGAAGACAGTATAACATCATAAGAGGTTTTTTAACCCTAAGGCGATACACACACGTACGACATAGCGGTAAAAGGAACCGGAAGTCCTATTAGGGCCCTATCTTATTAAGAAACCACCGTGGTGTCTTGAGCTACCAAGCGAGAAACACCAAAAGTCAAAAACTTGATTTGTTAGTGTTACAAAATAAACCCTTAGACAAGTCAAAATTTATACATAAACAGCTTTATAACTAGTAAATAAACCCTTAGATAAGTCAAATTTTATACATAAACAGCTTTATAACTAGTAATTATTATCAAATAAGAAACAAGATGTTATTGATTTTGTTCGCTTAAATTTTCTGTCCACTTGTTGAAGAAGCGAAAAATAAACCACTAGTAAGTTTATATAATACTTAAAATGTAGGTACTACATTATTTGCCTATCTAAGTCTAAATATAATGTGATTTAGATAAAGATCATTATTTATATAAAACTAACTAAGCTAATGATTATTTTCCTTAAATACTAAAAGTAATTAAAACGATGAAACTTAGCTTTTCCTTATAGTTTTTTTTTTAATTTAGATATTAATGGTCTCAGGCTGTAAAACAAAGAAAACACCAGAGGTGATATTTACACGCATGTTGTGTACGAGTTTTGGTGTTGGTTTTTACGTGCCAATCAACACGACCAGAGTAAAATGTAGAGCAAACATTTCGTAATTTGCGAAGCAAAATATTCCCGAATTGCTGAAAAAAAGAAGTAGGTTTTTTTAGGTTTATAAAAACGAAAACAAAATACTCGAAAAGCTTTTTACTAATAGGTACCAAAGCATTTTATGAACGAATAGGTTTAGAAGACCATAATAAGAATTATCTAACTTTTTGCTTTATAGTGCGTTACCTACTCACACTGAGTAAATCTTCTACGAAAACTTTTTAATAATATCCCAAAAATTTTCGATTTCAGTAGGATTCGAAGGTGAGGCGCGGGTTCGAATCCTGCCGAAATCGAAATTTTTGGGATATTATTAAAAAGTTTTCGTAGAAGAATTATCTAGTTCCTAGCTTTACCTACCATAACTAACAAAATAGTGTTAGTATAAGGTGTACAGGGTTACCTACTTATCTACCGAAAGGGTTGCAAAGTTTTTCCAAGGTAAGCCTGAAACTAAATTGATAGCCATTCAGAAACAGAAAACCGAATACATTATCATATTTATCATCAATATTCCATAAACCTGTCTGTGAAATTAGAAACCTAAACCTATATTAGGCCTTCACCTTTCCGTAAATATTAATAAACCCACCCTAAGTGTATTGAATGGAGGAAAGTTAGAAAATAACCGAGACCTGTGTCCAATCTAAAACCGGAACGATTCACCTTCTATTTCAACGATAAAACGTGTACTTATGTCCTGTTTCAATGAATTGGTAAGTTTGGTAGGAAAGTAGGAGAAAAAAGTTTAAACACTTTTGTATTTAACTACCTCCAAAAATTCAAACAACCCTAAAACATGTATCTGTTTTTTTAAAGTCAACTTTCTACGCTACAAACTTTGACGGGCCAACAGTTACGGATCTGAAGTTATTATAAAAATGACGTTTGAACCTATTTTAACTACCTTCCAAAAATCCGTTCTGAGCGTGCCTACGTCCTTAAATAAATAAAGCTCCATGCAAAATTTCAGCATCGTAGCTCTTGTAGTTTCAGAGATTTCTTGATATGCCACAGTTATGTTTTATTTTATATTTGTAGGTAAGTAATACTTACTTTAAATGCCTATTCATTTGATTAGTCCCACCGGCCACCAGTGGACCCCCAGTCCCTGCGATATTTTCGGGTGGGACGAACGGGAAACACGATATCAAGTTCTTATTATAAAAATAAGTACCTACCTAAATAAAGGAAAAGTGTAAACCAGATTCCTTGAAATTTTTTACTTAAAAAGCAAGTTGAATAATCCTTCATCAAAAACACAAAGACCTCTCAGTACGACCGTACCGCCTGAAAATGAAATAATTAAGATTAAAAATGACCGCCGCAAAAGAGTTCATTTTCCTTTGTACTTTAAGGTTTGAGGCAGTAAGAGGCCTTGTTTTATAATGGGACTACTCATTTTTATTTTCAGCTGTCAGCGAAATGTTTTTATTTACATTGTTTAGGCTAGATGGTTTATTGATAGGAGTGATTCCTCTTTCGAAACAAAAGACGAGGTGATTGTTTCTTTTAGGGTTCCTTACCCAAAGAGTGCCAACAGGCGGCGCGGGCAGGAGCCTTCGCGTCCGCCGCCACAGCAAATAAAATGATATGAAAAGTTAAAATAAAACGGGCAACTGGGGTGAACTTTTGCTCACCTACAAAATATGTCTTCATAATACTGATATAATTAATAGATTCAGGCTTTACTTTGCGGAAATCCATTGCAAAATATAGGGATGAAAATGTTTAGTAACAATTCCGCGAAAAAACCTTCTCCGATAAGTTCTAACAAAATGTAGTCCGCGTTACACGACGAACGACGCCAACTACAAAATGAAAAAATACCTATCAAAGCAAGACGTCTTGCTTTGATAGGTATTTTTTAATTTTTTCGGTTAGGGTTTTTTTTGCATACGGGTAGGTTTTTTCGCGGAATTGTTACTAAATATTTTCATCCTTATATTCCATAATACTGTTTGCTGTTTTTATAACTACATAGATATCGTTTTTATTACGGAATCCTTCGTGTACGAGAGATCGCACTTGACCGGTTTTATTTGTACTAGCTAAAACGGAGCGGTTTTGCTGATTTCTTTTGCGAAATAAATCTTCTTTCACGTTTTGTAAAAGGAAACTCGAGCAAAAGTTATACCAGATAGAATTAGCTCGAATTAGCAGAGCACTCTTTACTTCTCGTCCTGTAATTAGGTATACAGCTCTCCGCAATTCCCGTGCCAGCAACGTTCAAATAATAAAGAAAGAAAAACCAACGCATTGTGGTTGCCAAGAAAATGCTTTACCTAGTTTCTTGCACCAACACATTGCGAACGGTAACATACAGATTATGTAGAAATAAATAAGTAAGTAATATTATGAGCAGGTATTTGACACATGAGTACAGGTATGAGATAAATCAGTTCAGCTACTTGTAGATTGTTTGCAACAGTCTGCGGTTAGCTCAATTGTTTCAATTGTAAATACTAGTTTTAATTTAATTTTATTATTTGATTGTATTTTTCTTTGTTAATAAAGTTTAGTACCTATGTAGTAGAAAAAAAAATGAGAAACTATTTGCAATTTCAATAATTTTATATTTTATGAACGGTTAAGGGCATTATAACTGATGACTATGAGTGCCTCCCTGACATTTAGTGGTGCGTAGGCCTTCGCCCTTTTACGTGAAGGTATTTAAATTGTGATCTAAGGCTCATTTCACATTCCGAGTACGAAACAAATTAAGCCTATCTACACCACGACCCGCGCGATCGACTTATTTACATCTTATTATTTTGTGAAAGTCATAAAAATTCTTACAGCTTTTGACGTCAATAACGTTCTCAAAATTACGTGCATGACCCTGTCAGCCTTTAGGAACGCTTTGTGAAAAAATGGTTTATAATTATTTAGATACTTTTATAACTACTAAATTCATTTGAAGACAGTGAAGCCACAGTATCGACACAGTTTGAAATATTCTTTCATACATTCTCTATGAACGCATCCCCACTTGTCAGTGTCAGTGACGACACAGTGCTCGGATGCGTTCATAAAGAATGTGTGAAATATTATTTCGCACTGTGCCGGTACTGTGTCGAAACTGTGGCTTCACTGATATGTGTGAATCCACCTCTAAGTGTTAGTTTGTATATTTTTGTTTAGTTTATGATAATAATAACTGTATGTTTCCCAAATAAATAAAGAGAAAAAAATTAAATAAATCGATCGGGCTGAAATTAGGATAGATGTCTAGTTCTCGGCTTGGAATAAAACATAGGCTTTTTATACCATAAAACAGTTCCCATGGGATAGAAATAACCTTTAAATGTTTCCATAGAAACGACGCGTGCGAAGACGCGGGCAGAAAATAGTTCTCTACACATTAGCAAAAAATCATTAAAATCGGTTCACAATTGACGAAAGAACATTAAAAAAACATACGAAACTCCTCCTTTTTTTGAAGTCAAATAAAAAATATCGAGATTCAAACGTTTTAAAATTTATATTTACGATCAAAACTGCCCGCAACACATTGTATATCATAGCTTCATAGCACGGAGGTTTGAACGAGGTGTAAACAGACCATTATTGGCTGGAGAAGATTTACGACCGCTCTGGGATTCTAAGCGCGAAAAATGGTGGGAGGAACATACGAAAATAAATTGCTTTTTTATAAATTGGCTTACGGACAATACTGTCTATTTAATTGAGAATATATTAGTTGGGTGGTACCGATGGATGAGAAATGTTAAAGGTTCCGTAACCAAAGGATGCCAACCGTTTTCGATTGTCCATAAAAAGTTGAATTTTTAGGCTATAAAAAAACCAGGCGCTCCGGTTCCAGGGGCTCCGGAGCGCCTCGGTTGAACCCTAGAGCTGGTGAGTATCAGGCCCAGCGCATCAGCATTGCCATACAGAGGGGCAATGCAGCCAGCAGCGTCTTGGGCACGCTTTCGACTGGTATTTATTGATATTATATCAGTTGAGCTACTTGTAGATTGTTTGCAAAGGTCTGCAGTTAGCTCAATTGTTTCAATTGTAAATACCTACTAGTTTTCATTTAATTCTGTTATTTGATTAAAAATTGTCTTTGTTAATGAAGTATTGCTTAACAAAATAATTTATATTTTTTTAAAGCAGGAAAATTAGAACATTTAAAGGATGGAGTAATAATTTTCATGGAAACTGCCAGCATCAGCGTTTTTTAATTGACGCCACAATGTACTTAATCACCAAACGTAATTACTTACGGATATCGGATATTTATTCATTTGAGTGCTTCAATCTCAATCAAATTATTCGTCTCGTTTTGACGCCTGTAAGCGTCACGGACACTTGGGAGCTTTCATGAAAAATTCTGGCGTATTAAATAAACGCGGAGCTTTCACATTACACGCTCCTAATTTATGGCGAAGCTTTTAGATCAGGGTGAATATTATAAGAATAGGATTTAGCACTCTTCGGTTTGGGATTAGATTTTAAAACACAATAAACTCGAAACAAAAACGAAATCGAAGGTTTTTTGTTATTATTGTGCTTACCCCGCACTCTGGGTCCTAAAAATTTTGCATTTCGCGGGTTCAAGTCTCGCCGAGATCGAAAATATTTAGAAACTCATTTCATTTCTTAAAAACGAAATCGAGTTTTTGCACGAGTTGGCTTTATTTTGGAAAGATATCAGAGATTACAACAACAACTCTGTAAACCTACTTACTTACAAATAAATAAATTGAATTGAATTGTGATACCTTGTAGCTATGCGAAATGTCCATCATTGCGTAGCTATGAAACTAAGATTAAGTAGCCGACGACGCGACACTATGAAAAATAAAAGATTCGAACGAGCCTTCAAACGATATTGGCTTACTTTGACAAACGTCAGACTCGCTCAAGTATTTGTCGAGATTGAAATCGGAATTAAGATCGAGTTTGGAACTGATTTCAAGAATAAGCACTTTACTCCACCATCAGTCCTTCTCCGCTTGATTTTCCGGAAAACGAAGCACATTGAGAGGATGGGCTCAAAGTGGTGTGCACCGACCGTGAACAACAACCGCCGCTCTGTGAATGGGATAAAGAGAATAGTGAAAGGAATAAAGGGAAGGAAACATTCCATTGTCTGTTGTCACGTCAGGTCACGTTGCGCGTGAAAACGTTATCGGATCATGAAGAAAAACGATTCTGTGTTTAGCCAACTCTGCTAATACGATCGAGTACATTGAGTAATAACGCGCTGCTAGTAAGAGTGCTTTAAACGAAAGAAGCCCCACGGAAATTAGTGGAACTAATATTTTTTCTACACTAGGGGACTTCTTTAAAGCACTCTATTTGCCTACACGAGTGTGTTTATAGCGGTTTCGGCGTAAGAATCGGATCCGAGGATGTCGTAATAGCCGGCTAACATAACCTATCAGACGACGCAGCACAGTTTCCTTCCCATACAATGACCAATCCGCGTGTCATCGCCGCGATTACGGCTAAAACCCTCTTGTTTAAATTGAAATTTATTTTGTTATATTATGAACTAAAACTAACATTTTCCGACGACATTTTGCCTAAACTATTTTAATATTAAATAATTATAATTATATGGAGTAATCTTTAGATTTTTTATAATATAAAGTAATATAATATGATAATGTTATCGCCCCGTGAAGATACGGTCGAAGGGTGTTCGTTGAATGACCGGGTGTGGGAACGCCCGGTTATTCATGTGGGTGACAGGCTTTTTCAGAGGTCTCAAAGTCGCGTGAATTTTGCTTTCATGGCTTCTAACTAGCTTTTTAAACCTATGATAAATCTCGTGGCAGACAAACAATAATCATTTGTTGTACAAGAGTGCAAAGTTGCTCAATTTTTATGACCGAGCAAGCGAAATATTCTAAAATTAATTCACGAGCGTAGCGAGTGATTCAAAAATTAGAATCCTGAGCGTTAGCGAGGGAATCAAAAGAACACGAGGTAAAAAATCTTTGCACTCGAGTGAACACGTAACTTTTGAAGTAAATTGAATTAAGAACACGATGATCTAAATACAATTTACTTTATCCTCTAGCAGATAAAACGGTTTTTACACTCAGATATTGAAGAGCAAAAATACTCTTTCCTCGCTGAGGTGGGATGAAAAAATAAAAGTAGTGTTTTTACTGCAAAATTGGTGAATTCGAAGCAAGCATTCAGAGAATTCTATTCCTCCACACAAACCTCGGTCGGCTAGGCATGTACTTTACTTTTAGTAAGCCACACACACGTATGAAATATGAATAAACATTTTTGCCGCCAGAGTTGCACTAATATTTGCTTAGGACTGCCTTCATAGTAGACGCTCTACCGTGCCGAGGTTGAATATCAGACTAATATCAATATTGTATGTGCGCTACGGTAGAACAACTTCAAAAAAAACAAAAATATTTTTATTGGCCACGGTTTATCATAATAATATTTGCTTCGTTCATATGAAGCAGTACAAAAAAATGGTTTTGTTCCTTATTTTGAGGAGTCAAAACACTATGTAGATAGATAGATAGAAGATATTTTATTTACCTTAAAACTACTGTACACAATAACCTTAAAAGTATTAATTACTATTTATGTAACAAAATCGTCAATGTCAAATGTCAATATCTACATTACTCGCCGGGTTGGTGCGACATTTCTGTGTTAAGTTACTCGTAAGTATCCTGTTGGACACTTAACTTAACACTGAAATGTCGCACCAACCACCTCAACTACAACCGCTACTGCACAACACAAAAGTAAGCATTTAAATATGGGCTTAAACTCGTTATCTTTAGATACATTACACGATGAAAAAATAGCTTCGCACAAGCTTCAAAACTCGCTTGAAGCTGTGCGAAGCTATTTTGAAATTCAGTGAGTCATCATTATGCCAGTCAGTTCGCGACTCGCGAGTCTTTAGTCTGATGACGTCAATATAAAACGCATCTTAAAGAGTCCATAATCGAATGCACATTTAAGTGCTGTGCAACAGCGGTGCGGTCCTGATCTGCGACAGCCTTTGGTTGACAGTGTTTTGTTAACAGGTCGGAATTAATATTCAATTCATTTCGGATACAAGTATATAATTGAATTTCAACCAGCTCTACCTACTGCTTCTTTCCACTGCGCCCCTTTCAAGAAGTAGAAGGTATGGTTATTATACTCATTATACATTTACTTTGACATAATTGTACGCGAGCAGCTTGTTACTGCTTTCGTTATAAGTTGAAAGAGGTTTGCAGAGTTAGTCGGCAGGAATTCTGACTTCCCAACTCGATTAGAGAAGGTAAAGTGGGAACGGAGTTCATTGTTGGCAAGTAGAATATTGGTACTTGCATAAATCAGGGCTGAATACAGAACGGATCTTAGGTACAGAATGGATTTTAAAAGCCTAAGGTTGTAGCATACACACATCGAAAATTCCCGCACAGCTGAAAAATAAGCAATTTAATATACTTATTTTTGTGCCAAACACCGAGATATTACAGAGGTAGCATAAAATAGCAGATAGCGAGCGGTAAGCCAGCTTGCCGCAACCTAGCCACTCAAGCTCGGTGTAGCCGTTAACTATTCTATAGACCCACGTTAAAACCGTATGTTGGGAGCATTTAGTCAAGTAACCTTGTCGCTGAAAGAGGGCGCTTGCGTCAAGTCCAGTGGATCTGATTTTCGATTTTTCACAAATGTTGCGTACGGCGATCGAAGTCAAGAACTAGGATTATTTATTGGGCCAACATCATATACACTGCGAAAAATCAAAACTGAAGACATTCATATACTGGTATTACCTATACATTACTTCTCGTGTATATCTCATCTCACTAATATTATAAACGTGAAAGTTTAGATGGATGGATGGATGGATGTTTGTTCCTTTATCACGCCAGAACGGCAGAACGGATCTGGATGAAATTTGGCACAGAGATAGATTATAGTCTGGAATAGGACATAGGCTACTTTTTATCCCGGAATCCCCACGGGAACGGGAACTACGCGGGTGAAACCGCGAGGCGCTGCTATACATTTATTCTCGTGTATATCATTTATAATGGTGTTCCGAACATTCGTACAATTTTCCAGCTCAATCCTATTTTTGTACCTTTATCCCTATTTTTAGCTAACTTGAGCGGGCTAAAATATTGCAAGATTTTTGACCAGTGGGACCTGCACGGCCTGTGCAGATCTATTATCACCAGGTAGGTACCATAAAATATGTGCATTCTCTATAAAATTACCCACAGAATACTTTACAGTCGCTATAATAGTTCGAAGCAGTAAATAACACGGTAAAACATGTCATTTCGACCACTCAGTCCGATAGCCATGCATGTATGAAGAGGTGAATGATGGATGGTGACGCCAACATCAAAGAGCCTGTACACACATGGAAATAAATGAATTCTGACGATTCGCTCAACTTGGTGTTTGCAAGGTGTCATACAATTTTTTGAATGAATTCAGCTTAGAGTCTATACATAAAATTCGACGGGCCTACGAGAAGTTGAGTGAACACTGTCGCTTTTACTTTGACGACCTCTGTGGCGCAGTGGGCGAAGGTCCGCCTGCGACGCATGAGGTTACGGGTTCGATTCCCGCCTTGGAACAAATACTATCTGAACGATCTGCAGGTATTTGTTACGGTGTAGGTACTAGTCGTTTTCTCTGTATGATAAAATATCTATCTATGTATTGTATTGTATTATGTATATCAGTTATCTAGTACCCCATAACACAAGCTCTGCTTAGCTTGGGGCTAGATTATTCTGTGTGAATTGTCCTATATTTTTTTATATTAAATAAATAACATGCACTGAAATGTCACATTTACGTGTACCTACTTCCAACCACGGAAATGGCGCCGAAATGTCGTCGCTTTTTCTACAGCAAACATAAACATTGAGTTGAGATTGACATTTTGTTTGCCAACAGGCGTCACAAATAAAACACGGCACATAGTAGGATTTGAAAACCACATTCATGCATTCGTTTGTGAAGAAGGCCCTACCTATTAGGTAAGCTACCCAGCTGTTGTTTGTTTTTTTTAACTACTTGTTAAAGTTGTAGACTGTATAATAATTTCAGTGACCATAGATCGATACTATTCATGTTGTAACTTTTTGAAAAACTAATTCCTTTTTCAAGAGTTCAGTGATTATCTTTTGTTTTTATTTTTCATTTTACGTTTTACACGGTATGTGGTGATTTTGGGCTGGATAATATTTTTCTACTTCTGTGTTAAAACATGTACTCAATTAGATACATATGTAGAACTTTTACTTACGAAGTAACATTACTTAATCTGTACTTTTACTGACTGTTGAATGGCGCGGCATTTGGCGCCTACTTATTTACAAATAATATTTAGTGTTTACACCAGTCCTGCCTATATTGATATCTTTAGACAATTAGTCAGTAGCATACCTTATATTATTCCTACTTCAAACCTAATAGGGTTGTATAAACGTCCTTGAAAACCAGAAAACATAGTAACCTGAGTACTACGCCCTCTTTTCTCCAAACTAAACTAACCATGATTTATATATGAATATTGATTTCAACTGCCGACCGAGCAAAGCATTTTACTACTTTCCACGAAATGTCCGACATCAAACAAGTAGCTTTGTTAATAAGTATGCTTTGAAATTTAAAATTTAATTATATGATAGGTACCTTGGTAGAGTCCTACAAACATGGTAAAGATTTATGATACTCATTATGATGACCTATTTGTCAGTTTATTTGTTGTAGGCTTCGATAAAAGTATCCAGATACGGTAGGTACGTTCTACCAGCGCTCACTCAAAAACTGTACCGTTTCACTGATGAAATAATGATAAGGTATCGGATTATCAGACAATTTAAAGTTTGGTGTATCTACTTACGCGGGAAAATATGTGATGCCTTGGGCTTTGTTTTTTGTTTTGGAGCTATTTGTACACCGGGTGAACGAACACGAGAGAATTGTCGTGGTGATTTAGTCGAAATCACACAAAATTATACGTCGTAGCAAGCACGCGAAACACAAGTGCCACCGCCCCGCGCCGCCGGTCCGACTATGACTGAGGTTAGGTAACATAGTTGAACCTACCTTGAGCCATCCACTTTCGAGATGGTAATGCCTCATCTCCCTTTTTTTACTTTTATCGAAGGTTGTAGGTAAGGTACGGATCCGATTTGAACAGCAAAGAAAGTGTTCAATATAATTTATTATTTCTGGATGCCACATACATGTTATCCATACCTATATGCATGTGAGCGAAGCCGTTATCAGAAGCTCGACTATTCGCGAAATTGGAACTATAAAATAACTAAGTGCTGTCAAAACTTATAAGCTAAAGGTTTCTGTCATTCGAACCTCATAGCCATTAATTATTAGCCATTAACAGACTAGCAATAGCGACCAGAAAGTGCCATTCTCAAGCCGCTTGTTAGTATAGTAGGTACTTCTTATTCCACACGCGATCAGAATGGGACCAAACCTTGGCAAAGTAAATATTTTACGTCATATTTCTCACACAATCCCATAAACTAACGCGTGGTAGGTAGTGAAAAAAATCTTATTTCTTCACTACCACGCGCTCGCAAAATGAAATGAAACCCCGTGGAAGTAAATGTTCGACCGCTTTTGTTTCAGTTTGAAATGGTTCCATTCCATTCTGATCGCGTCCTTGCTAGTGTTGCCCGCGCAGGGACCTATTCGTAAAGGTCGACTTCATCATAGCTTGAGCGTGACCGATTACCCGATAAAATGCCTAATGAAACATTTCAATTGAAATATTGAGATAACTTACATAATGAAATTTTAATTGTCTCTACATCGCTATTCGTCAACCTCTACAATTTACTTAGTTGGAATAGTTTTCGTAGTAAGGTTGTTTACCTTGAGGTTATGCCGACGTTGTTACGATTAATTAAACTAATAGGGACCTATAGCTTTGAAAACTGAATTATGAAGGTAAAACGATGCGTGACCCGAGCGCGCTGGTTAGTATCGCAGCGCATCAGTATTGCCATAAAGAGGGGCATGATTCGTTTTCCAACAAAAAAAAAATACCTTAAAGCCCAACAGACGGTAAGCGGGAATAAAATTTTCAATTAAAAAAATGCTGCTGGATGTGATTGGGATTTTTTTTGGATATGATGGGAATATGCCTTGCCATGAACCTGTTAGTTACTTTTTTTTAAATAAATACATTTATTTCTTAGACACAACACACAAACATCAAACATGATGGTTTTTATAATTTATTTGTGTTTAATTTTATTTTGGTCCAAGAAAAAAAAGCACTTTGAGCTGACAAACTAAATGGTAACGTCACAGAAAAAGGTCAGCGTTTTTGGTTATGAAATCACATAAACAATAATGAACTAAAACAAAAAAAAATGTATAATATAATATATCCTTATACCTATTTCGACGACCTCTGTGGCGCGCTGGGCGAAGGCCCGCCTGCGACGCAGGAGGTTGCGGGTTCGAATCCCGCGTCGCGTCGGGACAAATGTTTGTAAGATCTGCAGATCTGTTCAGGGTGTTCTGGTCGTTTTCTATGTATCATAAAAAATATCTATCTATGTATTGTATTATATTAAGTATATCAGTTATCTAGTACCTATAACACAAGCTCTGCTTAGCTTGGGGCTAGATAATGCTGTGTAAATTGTCCAGCATTATTATTATTATTATTTCTCCTTTCACGACTTTTCTATAACTCTTATTGTAGTCTCATCATCATCATCATCAGCCTATAGTAGTCCACTGTTGGACATAGGCCTCTCCTAATGAGCGCCATAGCGCCCTGTCTTCAGCTTGACGCATCCAGCATCTGCCAGTAGTCTTTCGCAAATCATCATCCCACCTGGTCGGAGGGCGTTCTACACTACGTTTGCCGAGTCGCGGTCTTGTATTGTATTGTAGTCTCATAGTACTTTGGATCTGGCCATCCTTAATGGGAGGCATCTCAAAAAGCGACCCTGTCTAATATACCTTTTTCAACCTTACGTTACCAACCTTCAAAATTTAAAATTTTACCTAGTTATAAGACCTCTTTATACTTTTTAACAATCTCATAATCTTTCCAAAGTATTTTTGCTTCATTTTGCATAAAGTTATTATTAGATGTGAAAGCTGTCAGAACAGTGTGCAAATGCTTAATCTTCCAGCTTTGCAGCAGACACAGCTTATTAAAAACTTTGTTTGAAGTCATTTTATAAATTGAAACTAGAATTATAATAAAATACCTACTTTTTTTATTCCTCTATGGAATGTTTACCTATTAAACAGATTTGATTCAGGTACCTATTGTTTTTTTTAGATTATAGTGGGTTCGATTCCCGGATAAGGCGAACCATTTCTCAATCGTTTTCAAAATTCGGTGAATGCAGTTTGTGTTACTTTTGTTAACTTTCAATGCATTTTTAAAACTTCTGAAGTAGTCGAGGAATAGTAACTTAAGTACTACCTAGTATACCAATAGCAAATTCAATGACCGACGTCGTAAAACTAATTTTATTTTTCCAATAAAACTCCCATTTCAAGACCTACCACTAAAATAAAGGCGATTATACACGACACGAAAACGTTTATTGGTCTCATCAAAGCGAAATAACCTTGAATGATAAATGTCACGAACGTCCGCGGGCTAGCCTCCTTTTTATATAATGCCTTGGTAGCAATGTCCCTTTGGAATTCATAGTGCTATTAAATTATCAAAGTAATTATTGAATTCCTTTCATCATCATCATCATCATCATCAGCCTATATCAGTCTGATGATTTCAGCGTTAAATTTAACTTTAGATAGATAGATAGATAATTCTTTAATCACCAAAAACAGATTGTGTAAAATTAAAGATAACAAAGGATTTGGCGGCCTTATCGCTTAAAGCGATTTCTTCCAGGCAACCAGAACAATTGAGAGACAAGGAAGGGACTTTCCGTGTTCGGACTACTCTGGGCCGAGGCGCGTGGGACGAACCCGGAACAACTCTATTTGAATTATTTCTATAATAGGTACCTACTGTACGTATTTATTATAAAATATACTTACCTGAACACAAATTAAACACACTAGGTTCTCTAAAGTCAAGCACGGCAGGTCTAGTCCTTCCACCTGTATCTGGGCCGACCGACTGGTCGTCGACCAACCGGCGCTCCAAGGAAAGCCCGTCTTACAGCCCGATCTTCCTCCATCCGTAGCCAGTGACCGAGCCCTGTGATTGGTTTCGCCAATGATGATGGGTTCGACCACTAGTTCAGAGATCTCCCGTTTTTTCCGCGCCCTCTCCGTCTTCTCGTCGGATTGGACCTAGGATCTTCCTGAGCACGTTTCTCTCCGTCACCAGAAGCTTGTGTTCTTTTTTCTGGGTGAGGCTTCACATCCGTAGGTAGATCAAGATCGGGCGAATGATCCTTAACGATGTCACTACTGCGCGCAAATTTTATTCACCACACCAGCCTGTTTTATGCTAATTAGGATCCAGAAAATAAGAAAAATTTAGGGTATTGCTATTAAAAACGGACCACGTTCACTCAAAGAAATATTTTAGTAGGAACCGAACGGGAACCATAAATAACTTTTAATTGCTACCTCCAATTGAAAATTCGTTTACCTTGACAGCACTTTTATCAGGATGGGCTTCGACAAATGAAAGAAAGATTTATAGAGATCGGATTTTAAATTTCCCGCGGGTAAAAGTTTCCTGTGATATATTTAGACCAATTTATATAGTTATAGATATAGCTCAAGATTTTTCTATCCGCAGAAAACGGTTTTTAAAAGCCAAAGTAAACGCGATAAGAAACATTTGGTATCTGTCTTTCTGTATCTGTTTTTCTGCGTCTAGTCTAGATGCTTGGTTGTAGATAATTATGTTAAAAATAACAAACTTAACATTAAAAAGAATACCTTGAATTTGAAATGAAAAAATATCTTTGAAATGCATGGATTCAATCATGGGATCCCGGGATCTTGGACGTTTTTCAATCCCGAAAATTTCGAGATTACTATTGTCCAACTCTCGGGATTTATGTTGCATCAAACGAAGTGAATGCACTCATTTCACCTGAGGATCAATTCTTCCGTAATGTATTTTTTACGTAGATAAAAATATGGAAATTTTATAATCATAATTTTCAGGGTTTTTTTCTTCAAAAAAGAACCCTAAAGTTTCTTCCTCGTTTTTACTTCAAGCATACCTACAGTCTTGTGAAATGCATATTCTAATTAGTGAGAAAAACATGGGGAAATTCTAAAACCTTTTTTAGGGTTCCGCAGTAAAAAAAGAACTCGTTAAGTTTTCTTACTCAGTAAGTACGTAGTACTCACCTACAATAAAGTGGTGAGATCCGAACTAAAAAACCTATGTAAGATTATGCCAAGTCTCGTCTCATCATACTTCGTAGTAAAAAATTTAGAGATCACGAGATGAGCCAAGTCAACCATTTTATTACCTTCGACTTTATAGTTGGCAAACCCTTACTCGAAAGATATCCTAAACTTAATTTGCCAACTTCATAGTCGGGTAATAAAATGGCTCTTCTCGTGATCTCAATACATTTTACGACGGAAAGAGACTTGCTATAATTTAATTTTACATTATTGTTTTTGTTCGGATTGTATGTCCCACAGGTATTTCCATTAGTTGTAACATTAAGTTAGGTACACTATTCTAACTCTATGAATTACAAAATTTACACCTAGTTGACTGTACTTCAGCAGAACGCTACGAGATAGGAATGATTCACATAAAAAAATTATGGAATAAAATTAGCTACGTAACGTGACGCGACGAAACGGGAACCATTCCTACTTAATAGGTATCCAAAAACTCGTGTAAACTAATTATTACCGTTGATTTTATCCACATTACCTATGGCATTTACTATTTATTGCCAGAATAAACAAAAAATCAAAGGTGACCCGTCACTCATTTCGATTTCTACGTTGACAAAATTTGATCCCTTAGAATTCGATATAAATCCATACGAGGGCAAGCGGGGCTCAATTCTTTACGACCTATAATAATATTAAGTGCTATAATATAATTTTTATTGGGAAAATATACTAGGTGTCCTTATAGGATTTATAACGCACTCTGAAGGACCGGGTATCAGTATCCCCCAGTCCATCAGAGTGCGATGGTTCTTTTACATTTATAAAATTTTACTACATATATCAGTGATATATGTTAAAAAAAAAATTTGGTAGGCACCGATTCAACAAACCTTAGTGCCTTTCCGATTACCGACTTACTTCGGTTTAAAATCGAAGATATTTTATGTCGAAAAAGACATTTATGAATGAACATTGAACAAGAACTGATAACAATTACAGAAAACAACAAGGTAGAACAGTTATTATTAAAAACTGAAACAAAAATTTCAACAATGCATAATCTCACATGTGCAGCGTAAAACGTTTAAATTTGAATTCGAAAACGAACGAGAGATCATATTATGATGAATGAAACCTTTCAAAACCAAAAATGGTTTCGAGCTTCTGTGCTTTGCTTCGGTGATACCAATTTCGTTAAATACCTATTATCCACCAATATTCCTTGGGTTTTGTAGCCCTTTGTTAATAAATATATCTATAGCTGTAGTTAAATTATGGCCCTAAAAATGTTTAAAGAATCCTTACTAGACTCGACTCCTATCCAATACCGCTACCACCCAGCACAAAATGAAGAGAAATCACTGATATAGTACCTTACTATATTATTCGGAGTTTGTAGTATCCCAAGGGCAAAGGCCTCTTTTCACTTTTCTTATCACTAAATTAAATTAAAAATCTCTTCCTTCTTAATTGAAACAATTTGTAGACTCTTGGTTTGTATCTAATAATTGTTATTTGATGCCGATACCGTCCCACTACTGAGCAAGAACCTTTTTACCTTTCACTCTTCGAGTTTATTTTGTTAGTTTATGTTAAAAAAGAATAACCTCAAAAAAGACAAAACATGTTTGAGGAAGTTTAAAGATATTTTGAAAGTATTTGCTCTCGAATAAATCTTCCGAAATGTAGAGCCAGTGAACTTGTTCCAAACCGAATGTTATTTAAAAACCTTTTAGAACCTTTTAGCTCAGGAAACAAGATGTACCTACCTACCTTTATTTCTAACTCCTTGCAGGATTAAACAAACGTTTTGCTAAGAGAAAGGTCTTAAGAAGGCGTACTACGCGCTATTTTGTGAAAAAACTAGACATAGAATTTCGCGTCGGAGCAGCGGGATCATCATGATGATGATGATGATAGGAGCGGGATAGAGCGTGCTTTGCTTATGGCGTTAGAGCAAAAATCAAGTTATTGCTTATTTACAAGAAAACTACACAACTTATGAAGAAACTGTTTAAGGATCCAAGTAATTAGTAAAACCTACCTTAATCAAAACTTATGTCATTTCAATAGACCGCAGGACTCCCGACTGAGATCTTAAAAATAAATTAATTAATAATGCTGGACAATTCACACAACATTATCTAGCCCCAAGCTAAGCAGAGCTTGTGTTATGGGTACTAGGTTATATGATATACATAATATAATACAATATATATAGATATTTTTTATTATACATAGAAAAGCCACCAGAACACCCTGAACAAAATGTCTGTAGATTGTACACACATTTGTCCCGAAGCGGGAATCAAACCCGCATCCTCCTGCGTTGCAGGCAGGCCTTCGCCCACCGCGCCACAGAGGTCGTCAAATATTAAATTACTTGAAATTATGTACTTTCATGATATTTTTTATCGTGTGTTCTTTTTCGTGTTTTCACATTCAAAGAACCAAAAAAAAATGTAGAATTTTATGCGATTCGAGTTTTTTACCACGGGAATCCCGTGAATACTGAGATCTAGGCATAGCTTAACAACCAAACCCGTTAGGTTCGCCTCTTAAAAAGTATGTACCATTTATAAGTACCTACAGTTTTCTAAGTGCCTTTGCATGAACACTCGTTGAACTCGTTCGCATCGTAAAAAGAAGATTAAAGTGAAGATTTTATGCGAACGCATTCACTGCCCAGCCTGAGAGTACAATGGTAGCAAGCAGCAGCCTCAAAATGGGCTGGTGCATCATGGGCATGGTATGATAGTCGAGTATCATACCTACATTTCATTCGACTCCGAGAGGCCTTAGTAATTACTAATTAGTTGTAGATCATTCGACTCGTCAAATCATTCGCAGTCGCGCATCTTTACTTCAGATGGAAGCTTGTTGTAGAAGCGTAGGTACGCAATTGCCCATAAATGATTTTTACCTTTCGTAATCTATATGATGGAATGTGTAGTTTGTTCTTGTTTCTTGTATTTCTGTTGTGAACATCAAATTTTTTCAAAAAGCTATCTCCATTTTTGTGCTTATACATCAGGTTTTATTCCAGGCCTAGAAAAACCTGTATGCAAAAAAAAATGGCCTGATCCGTTCAATAGTTTTGGTGTGAAGAGGTCACAAACATCTAAATATCCAAACTTACGCATTTTTAATATTAGTGTGAAGTGTGATGTGTTGAGAGCTTTAATAAGTATCATGTGATTTTTATTCAATAAACAATGTGTTAATACCTACATAATGTTTTATTGTAAACAACGAATAATCAAATTCTGATTTGTTTCCAAATTCATAATACTGTTCGAATTACAAACTGAAATGTATGCGAGGGGGTGTTCATGGTTTCTATTTATCTTATACGAAAAAGTTTGACGTCGAGGTCAAAACAAACTTGAATTTGTATTTCGAACAAAAAGAATCGTTGGAAGTTTATCTGTCTGTCCGTTGATTGAAAAGTTTGATTCTCTGCCAATGACACTTTGTACGTTCACTTTCTTTTTGAAATTTGTCTTTCGAATTTGCACTCTCGATCGTCTCTTGAGATTACTCATTATTTATTTGTCCTTTGAGATTCGTTTTAGATTTGTTGAAATATATCGATCAATCCATTTTTTTTATGAACATTCTGAATATTATTTCAGAAACACAAGATTGTAAATGTAGCTACGAAAATAATTTATCTACCAAAATGCCCAGCTAAATGTATAGGTTTTTTCTAAGATAGAACTTTGAAAAAGAAAGATACCATTCCATTATAAAAACCTGTAAAAAGTTTAAGGCAAAAGCTGTGATAAGTTTTAAACGGTTTAAATTCTTATTCAGTTATCAACGACGATTTATGTTACTGAATTTGGAAACTTTTTTTAATGAACTAAGTTTCAACTGGATTTTTAAGTGCGTAGGTGATGGAAGGGGAAATTATTCAAAATATCAGCATCTATACGGTTTATTTAGATTTGAGAAAAAAGTGCTTGATAAGATAACACATTATTTTTTTACAACTTTATTGTACCAAAGTACAAATGGTGGGTTATGCCGAGGCATTTTCGATCTACCGACCAAAAACACATATTTTTGTCATTATAAAATTCTTAATTATTCATAATTTTTTGAGGAAAAAATACATTTACCACATTAAAAAAAGGACAGACCTACGATTTCGCGATCATAGGAGTAGGACTGGGCAGATCAACGCAAGCCCAATAAAACAGGCCAAGTGCGATTCGGACTCTCGCACGAAGAGTTCCGTAGCATTATCTATAAAAGGGCAAAAACATCATGTCTGTTGTATGGGAAGAACATAAACATTTGTTAAATATTTGTTTTATTATAATAGAATTGTTAATTTTAAAGTGAATATATAACATAAAATTCTGTGAATATTTCAAGCGTCTGCCTGTTGCCGTTATCAATATCGAGCAAAAACGAGCAAAACAAAACACGTTTGTTGTATGACTGTAACCTTACCCCAAACCCCTGTTGTAATCATAAATATGTATTTTATTCTGTTTTAGTATTTTTTGTTAAAGCGGCAACAGAAGTACATCATCTGTGAAAATTTCAACTGTCTAACTACCTATCACGGTTCATGAGACACAGCCTGGTGACAGACGGACAGACGGACAGCGGAGTCTTAATAATAGGATCCCGTTTTACCCTTTGGGTACGGAACCCTAAACAATTGTTACTTAAAAAAATACAATGATAAGTACAAATAAAAGACGCTACAACGATATAAAAATTATCAACATCTTTTTACTGTGAATGTTTTTTTATTTATAATTTTATTATACAATTTGTTTTTGTTGTAACTTATTCTGTACTAAGAAATAATTTCAACTTACATTGAGTACTATTTAAACTTAACTGTGCACATTTATCAAAACATGCTATAAATAAAACAGATGGAGCTACATAATTTACGTATATTCGATTAAGATTAATTCATGAAATGATAAAGGTTTGTCTAAATTTGCGATGTAAAACCTTAACCCAAAAATGTAAATCCTAAGCTCATGTTAGGATTAAATATATCACATCGCTTTTGACATGCACAAACACGTAGAGCCTTCGTAAATGTCACTGTCACTGAAAAACTTTTCGGACCTCATATTATTATTTTATTATAAGTTAGGTGTATCAATGCTTTACCCAAGTTGTAGCATGAGCAAAGCTAATAAAAACTCTTCGGTTTGTCAAGAAACTTAAAAAGTTTGACACCTACTTGGAAAGCTCGACCCTACAACTTCGGAAGAGATAATAAAGTTAAAACACGCTGAAGCCATGCATCAGCCTGAGCTAGTTTAACTTTTTATATATTTCCTTTTATGTATTATATTAAGTTACTTAGCTAGTGATTGAAAATACGTTTTAAAAGGAGTTTAATGAATTTCACTAATTCATTCAGTTTGTTCAAAATTTATATTCCCAGAAGTCGCTCAGTGTCTTCAACAACCTACAAGTTGTTATAAATATTAACGTACACAAATTAAAAGTCTAATCAATCACTTCACTATCATCTGTTTGAATCAACAAACAGTAAATAATATAAAATCAACATACCAGTTATAAATAAATAAATCATGGCCTCAGCGTTTCTGACACGCTTGGACATCAGTGAAATGGACATGACAGGTCGAACATGTGCCAAAATTATATTTATACAAGCAACACGAGAGTGTGTATAAACTACGCAAAAAATGTATAGAACCGCAGTCTATTAGCATTTCATACACCTACATATGTTGCAACAATACTGGAAAGAAAGAGCGAGTACTTCAGAGAGGTACCTATTATACAGGGTGGGGCAAATTTTTGGCCCCATACGGGTAGCTACCGTTCCTTTTGTAGTTAGAAGGTTTTGTTCTTAGGAACCTTCTATTTTATTTTGAAGAAAAAAATATTGTCATTTTTAGTTTTTTGGAATTAAGTACGGTTTGCCCAAAGAATGACATTTGTAAAAAAAATAAGTTGGTCTTAATCGACTCTATTTCTAACCAGGAACACTTTTCCCAAAGTAACTTAACAAATCAAATCGTAAGTTTTGGCAATAATTAAAAAAAACAATTACCATACATTTTCTATGAAAAAACGAGTAAGCGAAAACAACAATGTCACTCATTCAATGGTTCTTAATTCAAATTCGTATGTAACTACTTTTTTAAGTTGGTAGGGTAATTTTGAAGACTTATGTAGGTACATAAGTGTTAGAGCGAACATGGGTAGGTACCCATGTTCGCTCTAACACAGGGTCGTCATCCCATCTGGCCGGAGGATGTCCTACACTACGCTTACCGAGTCGTGGTCTCAGCTCAAGAACACGTTTAGCCCAGCGGTTATCGGTTCTTCGCGAGATAACCGCTTAATGACCTGACCGATCATAATTCCGCTAGCCTTTCTAAAAACCCGTTAGTATTTCTTCCCCATCTCATTCATGTTTCACGCAAAGCTTACGCACTTTCGTCAAACTCAGAATAAAAACTCTTTGGTCCAAACAATGTAACCAAGAGCTACAGCCCGCTACGGCAGTGCTACGTCGTAGGCCGGCGTAGCCACACGCCGATCGCGATCCGAACATTACCGATTACTCCCGGGTTCAGCCGAAAGTATAACGAATTCTCGGCCTCAAAAAAAAAATTAGGAACGTACATAAAAGAGGTTAATCACAAATGAGTTTGGTGTAATTGTTTGTGAAGTTGTTAAAGTTTTGAACTAGTAATTATAAATGTTTGGTGGACTAAGATGAGTGTAGAATTGTTGAATTTAAAATATGACTCGAAAATTGGGACATACAGTAAAAGTAAGTACAGTATTGAGATAATTGAAATAATTACTAATTTGATTTTCATCTGCCATTTTTTTGAGCATGGATCTCCACTTTAGCTAATAATTTGTACATACTTATTTATTAGCTCTATTTACTTTGGCGTTCACTTACAAATTAGATTTTCGTCACTTTCCAACGTCGGTTTTTTTAAATTTGGCATTTAAAAATAAAGTGAATGAGATACCAGTGAAATTCGCTGAGCCTGTACCTAACTTAATATGATGTATACATGTATGTAACTATATGAAATGTATTCAAAATTCTAATCATCTAAAAATCAATACAAAGCACCCGTCATTGAGTTGAAGTTGAATGCATAGCATTCGAAGTATGAATTTGTTTTCCTACTCTTTGTCTATGTCACAATATTTAAAAAGCGAAGGCATCTTCGTGGTTACGGCCGCATTTGTATGTTTTATTCAAATCGATCGATAGCATATGGTAGGTATTGCACAGACAATAGATTCGGTTTTGTAACGCGACGGGTTGTGTGAAACGGCGAATGATTGATTTGGTATTATTATCAGCCGATCGTATTCCACACACAGCTGGGCAGGCCAACTCGTTTTCAATGGCTTATGATTGATTATTTACTTATGGTTTTATACCTAGAAACTTTTTAACCAGGATTGAGCGGTAACATTTTAGTGACTTTGAAAAGTCAAAACTTCTGCGCTATCAAAAACGTACGACGTCCATATTCTGCCATGTTAAAATTTTCACAGAATAACTATACAAGTACATATTTAAGCGTATTTTTAAGCCAACTATATTTGACTTCATAACAGTCAATATGAAATCAAGATTATAACTTTTGTACTTATAATATGAAGGAAACCATAACTTCTAAGTTCAAGCAACATAAAATATTTAAATAATATTTATGTATATCAAATCATTCTGTCAATTTTATAAAACAACTTCTGGGCCTTATCCAAAACCAACCAGAGCAGGTATCTAACTTAAATTATAAGCATCACAAGTCTGTATACAGCCTTATTTCGTTTAAAATAACTAAAACAAACTACGAATTGAATCAAAGAAACAACGTCCGTAGATCAATAGAACCACGGAACTTTGATAAGCACATTACGAGACGGGTTGATATTCGTTTGTTTTCGCCTTTGATCTGCCGGTGATGTTCATTTCCTTTGATTGTCAAACACAAAACAAGAAATCATAACTATAACTGTGGTGATCTATAACAACATAAATATTATGGCAATACCATTATCATCACACGAATAGGATAGGATATATGCAAGTGACTTCTAAATAGCTGATTAATTTTATTTACATATATAGATAGATAGACAATTCTTTATTGTACCACACAAACACAGAAAACAGTACAGAAATAAAAGCTACGAGAAGAAGTACAAAGGCGGCCTAATCGCTATGAGCGATCTCTTCCAGGCGACGCTTATATATTCTCTATTGAAATAGAAATATATCTGCATTTATTTCAGTATTTTTTGTATGTGTTGTGAAATTTAATAAATGTAAAGTAGATATTTTAAGACTCAATTTCTAAACGTGACGTCACCGTTCATCGTATTGTCATGAAATTTTAGTGGGATATCTTTTTTGAAAGAAAGAGAGAAAATTATTTCATAGACACAAAAAACAAACAAAAATGATGGTTTTTTTCGTTTATTTGTTTCTAATTTTATTTTCATTGAAGGAACAGATGCACTTTGAGTTGACAAACTGAACGGTGACGTCACAGAAAAAGGGCATCGCTTTATCACCCGAAACTGAGTGCTGTTTTATTTTTCGTTTTAATCATTGAAAAAAATGTGGGTGTAATATTTTTTTTGCCTGCTGGACATAGGCCTCCTTTGATGAGCGCCATAGCGCCCTGTCTTCAGCTTGCCGCATCCAGCATCTGCCAGCAGTTTTTCGCAAATCATCATCCCACCTGGTCGGAGGGAACACTACGTTTTCCGTTTCGCGGTCTCCTCTCAAGAATACGTTTACCCCAACGGTTATCGGTTCTTCGCGAGATATGGCCGGCCAACTGCCACTTCAGCTTGCTAATTCTTATAGCTATGTCGATAACTTTGCTTTTCTGTCGGATGTATTCGTTGCGAATCCTATCCTCCAGAGAAACTCCGAGCATAGCTCCTTCCATAGCTCGTTGAGCGACTTAGAACAGTTAAACTGGTGGACCAGCCCCACCGTGAGTGTCCATGACTCAGCTCCGGGCTTCTTTCTTGGGGCTAGATGATGCTGTTGTATTTGAATAAAATAAAATAATGTGTATTTTTATTCGGTGGAATATATGAATAAGAATAATTTATAGGTAATCTACCTACGAGTCTTGATAATATTGTAATAACAGATTCTTTTGTAAGAAATAATACTTCTTTTATGAAAACAAGATTCTGGTTACTTTTTTTGTAAGAAATATTATTGAAAGCTAGTTTATTGAAAAGGGCTTCGCTAGTCAATATTTTAATGGGCAAACCAAACAACTATTAATACTTCGAATAATATATCTCGAAACACGAACATTTGTTCAATTATTTTTGACCTTTCAAGGTATAATGACCTCTTACATTTTAAATATAATCGGTACTATCTTGATTACTCTTATTACAGTTCCATTTTTTAGGGTAAAACGGGACCCTATTACTAAGACTACGCTGTCCGTCTGTCCGTCTATCACCAGGCTGTATCTCATGAACCGTGATAGTTTGACAGTTGAAATTTCACAGATGATGTATTTCTGATGCCGCTATTACAACAAATAGTAAAAAACAGAGTAAAATAAATATTTAAGGGGGTTCCCATACACCAAACTTGATTTTTTTGCTCGCATTTGCTGGTTATTGATAACGGAACAGGTAGAGCATTGAAATATTCACAGAATATGTTATATATTCACTTTAACCATAAATAATCAAATTAAAAAAAAACAAATATTTAAGGGGAAAATCATATCTGTTGTATGGGAGCCCATACAACAGATATGATTTTCTTGCCGTTTTTATAAATAGTAGTATGGAACCCTTCGTACGCGAGTCCGACTCGCACTAGGCCGGGTTAATTCTAAATGGTTTCGTTTTTTTTTTTTTTTTTTTTTTTTTTTTGGACCATTCACACAGCATTATCTAGCCCCAAGCTAAGCAGAGCTTGTGTTATGGGTACTAGATAACTGATATATACATAATATTATACATTACATAGATATATATTTTTATTATACATAGAAAACGACCAGAACACCCTGAACAAATGTCTGCAGATCGTACACACATTTGTCCCGAGGCGGGAATCGAACCCACAACCTCCTGCGTCGCAGGCAGGCCTTCGCCCACCGCGCCACAGAGGTCGTCAATATTATCCAATAGAAAAGTTTTATCCAATCATTTTTTCCTTCATTTCCTCGGTAAAATTACGTATAGTTCAGGACAATGATAATTTTCCTCATAGGGTATTTGTTGATGATGGAGGGTGCCAAATTGAAGATAAACACTTACTTAGAAAAGAAAATAGGACTCAGTGGTCGATATACATGTGCTTGAGTGACGCTTATGCTAGAGAAAAGTGTCACTCAAACATAGATCGATGAGCAAGCTTTCATAATACGGGCCTTCGTATGTTTGTTACGCGCGTAACTTGACGAAAACGCTGGACGCAGTGGACGCCGTATTGCTCTGTGGTTCATGACGTCAGTTGGATGTGAGAACTGAACAAATGCGCTGATGTTGCTGATGACAGTTGATACTTTTTACTTTGCCTGTACAATCGTATGACATAACACCATTACGCCTACTACTTCATGATGTTTAAAAACAGATAATTAAACTGAAAATATTGAATTTTAAATGGTGAAAAGAAATGGTTCGCTTTTGTTCATAAAACAACCAAATAAATAAATAATTAATAAAGTAAGAAAAATTTAAAAATATGTTATTGAGATAACAAAAAAAAAACCCTTTCGAGTAAAGTACAAAGGCAAAAATAAGGCTTACAAACGCAATAAACCTTGGAAATATTCCTAATTGTAGCTTGTAAACCCGTAGCAGCTTTCCAAAAAAGGCAAGGTAAGATAAACTTTACTACGTTGAGATAAGAGTGAACAACTAGGGATGCTTGTAAAGGCCTGATTTACAAGATTAGAGGCTGATTTAGGGCAAACCAAGTTGCAATTCCGCGTACCCAATTAGGCGACGTATCACAGAAATTGCTTGGATGTGGGAATTTTCGCATATGTACAATTGTACATAAAATACATAAACTAGTTTCTTAAATCTGTTTTCTCATATTTATGTATGTTACCAGCCCTTGAGTAAAATGGCAGGACACAGGGGATATGCAAACAAAACAGACTTTTTCGTGAAAATTTAAACTAAAGGGGTTTTGTTTACGCTTTGTCTACAAAAATCTGCACTTGTACTTTCGCCTAAGAATACACCATCTAGAGTTTGTATGTGTGTATGTTTATTCGGTACTACTTCATGATCAAACGGTTTAACTTAGCTGAAAACCACCTTTGTGTTAATCCAGGATATAAACTATCCTGGATGAACACTAAGCCTATTTTGATCCCGGAAAACTGTAGTGTTCCGTGGGATGATCAAATAATGAAAATATTTTTACTTTATGTTACTTTATAACGCAGGTAACAACGCGGGCGTATCTAGTAGGTAGTAGGTACATAAAACAAGTCCATCAGTAAAAATTGGGATGCCACTTGTGTAGATACCCTAGCACCTTCTCATCTTGCAGGGACATCAGTAAGGGCCGGCTCCGCAGCAACATCAGCGGAGTCCCTCAAACGGCGGAACTATGCTAATCTTGACCGAGGTTACCTATTCGAGCCATTTGGGGTGGAAACCCCAGGACCTTGTACTGGTACTGGGGCATATGCAATATACAAAGATCTAACAAAACTAATAGAGTCCACAGGTGATCGGAATGCTGGCTTTTATTTCGGTCAACGAACTAGCATTGCCATTCAAGGTGGCAATGCTGCCAGCATTCTAGGCACTTTGCCTTCTGGTGACGGCTTAGATTTTTAGAAAATAGATGTAAGTGTAAATATTAGTTGTAATTATTGTATTCTGTTGTAATTTTCTTTAAATTGTGGGTATAATGCCTAAAAATGTGAACAAAGGTACGAATTTCATCAGTAAAACCAACTAACTGTATAAATAACAAATTCGTAGCAAAAGCGCTCATATTTATGTACAAAATCAATCGTGTGCAACTCAGTATCTGGGACCGATAGGCTGCCTGTTATAGAGTTTTGTCATCACATATACACATTATGTAGGTAAAGTATAAAATTACATTTACCGATAGGCTTACAGGAAGCATAATTTATTCAAGAGGTGTCAAGATAGTGTCAATACAATACAATCCAGTATCAATGACAAACAGTAAAGTTCCTCAGCCTAGGATACTACACATACGTGGGTAGATATTAATACAATATGTATTGTTTTCCTATGTCGGTGGATGTCATGTCGCTCCAACCAATATCGAAACAATACGGAGGAGTACATGCTTAGCCGCGCGGCTTCATGCGAGTTTTCCGGAAAATTACTTTATGTGGTATTTCAGACACATATCGCATTACATTTCATGCTGCCGTACCCAGTTTCATACGAATTTCTCACAGAAAATGGTTGCGTAATTTGTTATAATGGAGTTTACGATGGAGTCTACACACCAAAGTTTGTAACTTAGCCTGGCAGGTTGGTGCGATATTTCCGTATATGAATATTGTAGGCAGTCTATAGTGTTTTGTCAACTGGTCGGCGCAGGGGCAGCTCTAACCCGTGTAGCGCCCGTGTTCAACTAATACCCAGGCGCACTAGTAGACGCGCGGTTTAAATCCAGGGCCATCATAACCACATCGGGTGCAAAGGTGCAAAAAAGTGCAGTAAAACAGTAGCAAAATCTAAAGCGAACCAGATAAATAACGGCGAGCGAAACGAGCCGCGAAGATTTTCAAGCTTTTGGCTAACCAAAAGCTTGAAAATCTTCGCGCATAATAAAGCAAACAAGAATCTTAATAATAAAGCTAATTTTATTGCGGTGGTTGTCAGTGTTGACCAGTTTGGTTTAGCAAGGTTAACACTAAATCCAAGAAAGGAAATATAACGCCAAGCGGAGTGAGCCGTGATTTTTGTGCATTTTCCTACAATGGACAACAAAATCAAATCGGTGATGAGCGGAGAGGGCCATCGTTTTTGATTATTATTACGGTGGTTGGTTAAAAAATACGACACGACAAGCAAAGTAACGCCGAGCAAAGCGAAATAACGGCAAATCAGCGGAACGGAAATAACGGCGGATCGAGAAACTTTTTTTGCAGTTATCAAAAAAAAGTGTACTGCTTATGCACCATAATGTCATGGACATTATTAAAAATTCGTAGAAAATTGCCCCAGTGCAGGCTACGCACTATAATAGCAAAACCAAGTTAACAAGGTTCGATTTAGTCAGTTTATCGATCACTTACTTGGAAAACTGTATAGTAGGTAATCTAATTTCCTTTGAGCTTTTACTATTGGAGCTCTGCCATCAACTTTGATAAATATTATAGCGAGGCCAGTACAAACCTGCATGCATCGGGATTTCCGGTAAATACCCACCTCTATGAATAGTCTAATAGGATGTCAACGATTGAAAGCACTTCCGGAAATATCTAAAGAAAAATGTGTAAGTATACCTATGTGATTTTTCTTTTATCCCTTTTATGCCTCTTCAAAACAGTGAATTTGCTCTATATACATAAAGGTTTTTGGCTGAAAAACAGCGTTGAGCGTCAATCGCTCAGCACATGCTGAGTCAACACCTATTTTGGCACAGGGTCATAGAGGTGAAACTCGATCTGATGCCTAACATTTGTGTACTTTTGTTTATAAACCTCTATGTTCTATGTTTAGTTTTGATGGTTTTATGTAATTATGTGTATGTGTCGAAATAAATGCTATTCTATTAATCTGCTTTTTAACGACCTCTGTGGCGCGGTGGGTGAAGGTCTGCCTGCGACGCAGGAGATTCCCACCTTGGGACAAATATTTGTACGATCTGCAGGTATTTGTTCCGGGTGTTCTGGTTGTTTTCTATGTATAATAAAAAATACCTATCTATGTATGTAAAGTATTGTCAGTTCATCAGTTATCTAGTACCCATAACATAAGCTCTGCTTAGCTCGGGGCTTGATAATGCTGTGTGAATTGTCCAGCATTATTTATTTATTTATTCTATATGCGAAAAAATCTAAAAATATATTATTGAGATACCTTAGGCAAAGCAGTCGGAAAATGTTCGTTTCAGTTCATAAATTACCAAAATAAATTTTAAAATTCATTTCAATGTTTTCAGTATGTTTAATCTGTTTTTTACACACTTTAACCCGTTTGAGTCCTTTGAGATTGGAACCTAATGGCAGCCAATTAGTATTTATAAATAAGTAAACCAAATATTTATTAGACACTGCGTCTTTTATAATTAAGACCCTAATTGGATTGCTTTTAGAAGCAAACTTGATTATACTAATAATTTTCTGATATATCGTACCAGCCAGCACTCCTTGCTGTAGGTATTGTTAATTATCGATAATTATCAGTTGACTTTCTGTAATGAAAGCCAATAAAGGACGAGACTTAATAAACCCTTGAATCGTAGAGGGATTACTATACTCCGATTTAGAATCTAAGATAATTTACGTAAAGACATTTATGAAACCTGAGAGAACTTAACAAACATTGATAAAAAAAAACAAGGAAACAGCAAAGAAAAACCTTTTTTCTGGACTTTTAATAAATTAAATTCCAGTTTTTCCCCTCAAAAACGATTTGTCAAGGGGGAAAACTGGATTCTACAATAATAAAATGTAAGCAGTGAATTGAACACACAGACTTACACACCAGTAGGAATTAAATACGAAAAAAAACAGATAAGGAGTTACTAAAACCAACCAAACAAACACCGAGTTCACAAAAAACACAAAGAAAATATGGAATTCGAAATTTTATATGGCTATTTCATCGTTTAATTTAATGCCAATAATGTATTGACAATTTGACTTCGCTTTCAAAGAAGTCAAAGGGTTGGGTTGTTTTTTTAGCAAACTGGAGCGAAACTAAGATGAATAAAAGTAGAAAAAGCAATACTCACAAAAAAAACTGGCAACTCTAAGCGATTTATTTCTTTTATACATTCCAGCCTTCCAGGACTCTTGGACATGATATAAATTTTGTAACAAACAGAATTCGAAATTCTACTGGTTGTTTTTCGTTCGTAATAGTGGAAATATTACCTACTCGATTGTTTAGAATTTAGAACTTCAGCGTCACAAACACACACAATACAAACACGCGCCCTCTAGCGTTAGCATTCCAAATTATTCAACTCTCACAAAGGATTTCGAGGCAAGTTATTTTCTGGTTCGCTTATTGTTTTGTGTGAGTTTGAAAGTCAACGACCGTTGTTTATGTATGCAGAGGATGCATGATGACATCGAATAAAATAGTAGGTACGAGTACCTATATAATAAATAAATTTTCCCCGATAGAAGAAGATAATTTTGAAAAATATGAAGTTCCTATGGTCAGTGCCAAAAACAATTAGGTACCTACCTAAACCTATTAAAACATTGTCGTACTTAATATTTTAATCGCATAAAGTTGCTTCCGATTCTAAAAAGACTTGGACTTAGGTCAGCAATTTTTGTTCGATAAACCTACCAAAAAGTGTTTTACTAAAATTACCTAATAAGATTAAAACGATGTTCAATGATAGACAGTAAATTTTTTGCACAAACCAGAGGTCGACTCTCTTGAAAATACATTAGAAAAAAAGAGAAACTGCATTGAAATAGCAGCATTATTTTCCGAGCTAAAAAGATTTAAAATTCCATCGCTATTTTGCTAAAACAGCTGAAATAAGGGTAAGCCCGACCCAATCTCCACCAAACCCTTATCTTATCCTAAGCACGTATTTAGTAACTCGAGCATTCTTATTGCCCCGGGCAATTCTCGTCACATTTACCCCGCTTCACATTCCACGAAATGGGGAGTGCTACAGCTCTAGATAAATCTGCTCATTTATTAACCATCTTGTGTTTTAGCGGAGGGTCTCGTTCTTTAGTTTCCGACGCACGTAGTGATTGATAGTTTGGTAGAGTGGATATCTGAAAATGGAACTACTTTCGACTCTCAATCACAGTTGGTTGCTCTGGACTCTACTTTTTAGATACCTTGGATCGTTGGTCTGATTTTGACGCATTCACTGCCCAGCATCTACGGTGCAACTACCCGCGCAGGGGTGCGCCGCTGTAGCTGCGCAGATGAGGAGTCGTGCATGTCCGGCACTGAAAGTGTAAAACGGAGTTGGAGAAATTCAAAACCGTATAAAAATTACAGCTTAACGCGCATTGCAACAAAAAAACGACAGTACGAGCCATTTTAATCCATAATATTGGTTAGAAATTTAATTATTTAAACAAAAATTAGAAAAAATTTCAACCGATATCGGAACGGAGAGGCCATTAAATCTCTATTTTATAAAATGACCCTTCATCTAGCCCATCAGTGGACTAAAGTGTGGCTCATAATAGCTGCGATTCAGAGCTCTATTCATCCCCCGCATTACTCACGCACTGGTCTATTGTAAGCATTCAAAATTCCTGGGAAATTCCTGAAGCGAGGCAATCTTCATCACATTAGGCGTTATTCTCCTCGCAATTGAGACTGACGACTGTATAAATCTTGCCACCCACGCTGAAGCCACACCATTTTTCCTATAAAACTTGTGTGTATCTGTATCACTGGACTTTGTTGTTGTGTATTTAAGTTCAAATGAGCTGATCAAGTGGCCAAAAAGACATAAAACTCGTTGAAATTTTCCATATTTGAAAAAAATTGGCCTGTAACACGACTACGCTCAAGAGCCGGAACGCACGTAATTTTCGGATATTAATATTCATATTCAGGAGAGGAAAGCCTATGTTAAACCAAGTCTAGGTGTAACTATACGTGTGGAAAATTCCAGTTCAGTAAATTTACTAGTTTTTACTTTGCCTTCGTCCAAAAACGACGACCTCTGTGGCGCGGTGGGCGAAGGCCTGCCTGCGACGCAGGAGGTTGCGGGTTCGATTCCCGCCTCGGAACAAATGTGTGTACGATCTGCAGACATTTGTTCAGGGTGTTCTGGTCGTTTTCTATGTATAATAAAAAATATCTATCTATGTATTGTATTGTATTATGTATATCAGTTATCTAGTACCTATAACACAAGCTCTGCTTAGCTTGGGGCTAGACAATACTGTGTGAATTGTCCAGCATTATTTATATTTATTTATTAAAATCTCAAAAGGGCCCAAACTTTCGGCACAATCTTTCGCCCATGTGATATTAGTAGCATTTTCCTCCTCAGGTAGTCGTACCGATTTATTCCGGTTTCAGGTTCGTTATTCCCCAGAAGAACATGTCACGGACAATAAAACGCCAGCTGCATCATTCCTTGGCAGCGTGAAGAGCGTTGTGGAAATTGGTGTCTATTAGTTGTTAGGCAAACGTATCAAATATTATTCACCAATACGGTGAATAAGAAAAAGTGATCAAAGACAATAGGAATAACTAGGATTTCGCGTTAGCTTTGATGATTCTATATAAATCTTGAAACTTGTGTCATCTGTCGTCTATTCGTTGCACGGCCGGATATTCCGCTCTTTCGTCGCCTTTGTAAGCACTTTCTATTTGTAGGTACCTCTACTCAGAAAGCAGTGAATGGTACCATCATGAAATACAACCATTTCATGAAATGGTCGGCCACATTATGAAGTGATCAATTCTATGATCAATGCCACAACGTATAAAATAATGTTGAATTTTTGATATTTTTTACAACTTTCACTTTTATTTTTCATTCAAGTACAACATGCAGAATAGGCTATTTGACTACATTGAAAATAAGTTACAAATTGTTTTCATCCTAGTCAGTGACAGCGTAACAAAGCGTAATCAGGTGATTTTTATTAAAAATATGCCTATTTTAGGAAAAAACGGGATTAAAATTACCAATTTTTTATATATGACCACGTGACTGAAAACGCTCTGCATTTGGTGGCATCGCTGCTGGTGACGTCACACCTGTCATAGATTACAGTGTGTGTTGTTGTTCTTGTACTGTAATTTGAGAGGTGTGACGTCATCGAGTCATATCACCGGAGCCATGACAGAGATTATCGTTTTGGCTCGCCATTACTTTATTCAAACTTTTAAATTATTTTTATAACTAATACGACTGGCCTTGAAGAAATGTTAATTACATTTGCGTTATTTTTATCAGATAATACGTTAGAATTATTTCCCAGTAGTAGTCAAGTAGCCTATTGCACACCAATGTTGTATTTGAAAATAAATGTAAACAAGTATATCTTCTTCCAACAAAATGTGCAAAACAACAAACGCGTGTTTACGAATTTAATTTAAACTCAAGCGTACCTACTCTTTCTATGCTAATTTTAATGAGTAGTTCTACCACTTAACCACATTCATATCCCTGTTATAAAAGAGCCGTAATATTTTAATATGAAGAGCGTGAACATTATGAGTAGGCCATGTACGGAATTCCGTAATGAAAGCCTTAGAGCTCTCGTAACTCGCAAATAAAACTATTCTGCCTCCAACCTCACTTAGAGCGAACATTCTTTATTGCCTCTTATTGCTGTAGAAGGCTTGCAAAGAAATAATTGCCGGGGAATTCATATGGACAAGCTTATGTCTATGGCTTTGCTCGTTCAGTTTCTTGTTCACTGAGGATTTGTAGAAGATGGAAATAAAAACTTTGAGTAAAGGCTTTATTTATTTATTCTATAGGTTTTGAAATCACGAATTTTTGCATCGAATGTTACTATTATTTACAGTCTACACTTTCCCGCTGCTGAGCAAAAGATTACCTTTGACTCCTGTGTTACGCGCTACTGACGTTTGGAGCTCAGAGTGGTTGTCAACTGCATCGAATGTTGGCTGGTAGAAAAGACTTTTTGTTTCACTCATGAGTAGCCAAAAAATTTACCAAAGGGAATTATGAAACTATTTGTACAAATAGCTTAGAAATCGAGGTCCCTAGACTTGTAAGCGCTCATACAAGTCTAGGTCGGCTCTATCTCCAAAAACCTCAGACATGTTACTGTCCAAACGTCTTTGTGCCTTACTTCATTGTGCCTCCTTGTGTGCTTTGGTCGCCTTGGTAAACCTGCTAAGTGCCAAAGTGTACTAAGCCATCTCTATAGCTACCACTAGTCTAAAGGTCAAGTCACATTGAAAGGGTCTCGAAGGGTATTTTCGAATATTTTCATAGCATATTAAACCACCACAACATTAGGAACACATTTCCTTAAGCGAGCATGAGTTCGAATGCGCTCGAATTTTAACTGACTTAAAAAACTTCAACTCAAACTTACAACATAAACTAACATAATTTTTCTGCCTTTTTTATCTTTTTTTTTGTTTAGAGATTTTTCGAGTCTTTTGTTCGTTGTTTTCTGCGTCAATTACGGACCGATTTTGAAAATTCTTTCGCTATTGTATGGATAATGATTCCTAGGGGTTGTTTTCTTAAGTTGTTTAGTTGTTTTCTTCTTAATCATCTGTCCTGCAAAACTTAATAACAGTGTAAAATTAACCGAAGTTGATTTTCAGTTTTTTCAATACAACGAAAACAATCAAATTATTTATTTTAATAGAAATGTGTTCCTTAAGACACACATTTCTATTGGAGCAAATTCGCTTACTTTATGCCGTTTTCACTATAAAATCCAAAGACTACGAATTTAAAACCATAATTGAATGCTCATTTTCTGCTGTGCGGTAGCGGTGTTGGATGTATGTGCTATATCCCTTAGGCCAGACTTATATCCTGTCCACGTCCGAGGCTACAGCGAAGTTTACACAGTGCAGTGAATTGCAGTGACGTGAAGATTAGGGTCGTGTTTCCTAGCAGTTACCCACGTCCAGTGTTATCTGACTTAGGAACTTACCTTTATTTTGCCAATAGTGACAGAATAGATAGAGCATTTATTGTTTTCTATGGTTGAATATACTGCGTTAATCCGATTGTTGACGAACTTTCCCTGGATAAAATCCACATTGATAATGATTCTTAAAAAAGGTTTACGGTTCTGTAAAATCCGAATCCGTGACTGGAATCAGTCCGTAAAATTATTTTAATTTTGAGCGGTAGTCATGGGAAATCGAAAGCCGAAGTAAGCCAAGTTTGTCGGTACCATAACTGACTACCACAACAAGATGTTGCCAAAAATAAAGTCAACTCTATTGAACTGATATTTCGAGGTTACGGATTATTTATAAGTAACTTTTCATGCATTTTTTTTTGGATGCGTCAAGCTGAAGACAGGGCGCTATGGCGCTCATTAGGGGAGGCCTATGTCCAACAGTGGACTACTATAGGCTGATGATGATGATGATGAACTTTTCATGCCAAATCATTAACTGTTAAAACACATACTTAACATAGGATCCTACTACTTTAGTAGGTAACGAACGCATTTTTTAAAGATATTGCCAATAACAAAGTTATAATAAGTAAACGGATTTTTCAAGGCAAATAAAGTATTTTAAAAACGTTTTGTGCCAAACCACCAACGATATTAAGTCTCTACTTTATGTTTTACTAACTACGATAGGTTTGCAACGAAAATTATGCGACTATTCAAATTAGACAGCCATTTTGGACGCTCACACAGGTAGATAGATATCTACGAGGCCATTTAAAGCTTTCTACTGACACGGTCTAAAATGATAGAAGAGCTTAAGGCGATACCCCGACCCAAACTAGCGCCCCGCCGCCGCCACCCATTTTAACTTATTATTTCGTTGAACAAAGAGAATTTCCAAATTTTCTTTGAGTAGTTTGTTCACCTATTATAAACCTGTATAAGTACCTGATTTTTAATGCCTTTGTTGTTTATAGTTTAAGCAGAGATACGGAGTTGCACTTTGTGGCCTGGCCACCAAACTCTACTTTCGCATCTCTACATAAACTATATAAAAATAAACTAGTACAGAGGCATTAACAAAAGCTTATAATAGGTATCACAAAATACCCAATGATTTTTTAAAATTTCGCTTGTTCTACGTAATAAGTTAAAATATTTGGAGGCGCTATTGGGGTCGGGGTAGCGCCTTAATTTGCAAAATTTATCGCTAGTCTCTATACGTGTTTCAACAGAGCTAATATTGGACGTTCAAACGGGAGGGCTCTCGTGTACGCTCGGTATTGAATACCTACAGTATTGCAGGCATGTTATGCCGGGTACAGATCAAGCGAGCGAGAGGGAGCAATGGCTAACGAACGAACGCAAAAGTACCAGTAGTGGGGACGTCATTGCGAAAGCAAGCGAGTCCAAACAAGGGCCTTCGTTCGTCTTCGGCCGTGCTCCGGCGGCTGTCGCTACATCAAAGCAATATGGAACGAACGTACCGATTGTCAAATCCCAATCGTTTGCATTCGCTCGCTCTCGCTCGTTTGGTCTGTACCCGGCATTACCTACATAATAGCTTTATTCATTATTAACTGCTTTGACGTGCCTTCTCATCTTGTTAATTGATAAACCCAGGAACATTCTCTTTACCTATGAACGTACTTGGTAAATTGCCAATAACTTCACTTGTGTGCATTACTGTGTGGTGACAATAAATCAATTAGTTTTAGATATGCAAATATTTTCGAATATTTTGATACCATACCTTACCATACCGGCTATGAACACATTTCTTAAAATTTCGAGCATTACGTCGAATGCGCTCGAAACCGACACACACACACACACACACACACACACACACACACACACACACACATTAATCCAACGACGCCACCACGCAGCACTAAAATATGCTTTCAAATATGGGCTTAAATTCGTAATCTTTAAATTCATTTTACAGTCAATCGTGAAATAGCGTTTCTATTATTTTCAAATAGTATATCAAGCTAACGGAGCCAATGCTTGTATCTAGGTTTAGGTTAGGTAGGTACTAAAAAATTAATAAAGGCACATAACACTTTCATTGCCCCGGACGCACAAGTCGTTGTGCATCACCGCTGAAAGGCGGGGTGCGCGCCACTTCGGGTCGCACCGAGGCTTGGCAGTGAATGCGTTAACTTAACGTACCGTACGTTTATACCGTACCTACTTTATTTCCAAGTTGGTAAAGTAAAACGACTTTTAATTTCTTTACTTTGAAACTGATCACTGATCGATACTGACTGAAGGCATATCAAATGGTAAGTGCTGGGTAATCAACTTTTACAAATGGAAATAGAAAAGAATGACCGTTATTACATTAGCGTCAAGGTTGAAGACATTCTATCAATGCCTGCGTGGAAATAAATACCACCGCTCGCACTATCTAGAGTTTATTTCGCCGAGATATCGTGATTCGTCGGTCACATCATCCCATTCCATTCAATGATGTTATATCTTTATACATATCTCATTAATTCCATCCGTGATTCCATCAGTTCTAGGTAGGTACAACGAATTTGGCTAAGGTACAAGTATTGTAACATAACCTCAATAGATGTTCAAAAGAAACGAGAACACAATAATCTGCGCCCTAAAAATTTGAACTTGAATTTGATGGTGACAGTTCAAATCGTGCCCAAATCGCACCTTGTCACGGTTATGAATGAGAAATATGGCATGGGGAATACGGTTTTGTCCGATTCCACTGTATTATCGTATCTGTGTAACGCGTTTGGATTTTCAATAGTGAATAGGCCCCCAGTGTGTCTGTTGACAAAAAATTACGAATGTTTCTTTTTTCATATTTATTGCATGTTTTATCTATAATCGGCTGTTTAACCATAATCATATCAACCATAATTATCTCATGGGGTGGGTGGAAAAATTAGTTAGTTTTATCGCTTTTGAATAATATTTAGATGCGCATTGTCGCAGGCCGCCCTGCCTATGATAGTGAGTTGTTCCTGAAAAACGTGAGACCTTATATAGACCAAATAAAGTCCTATCACGGTTCATCCTAATATCTACAAAAAAAGATACTGCCATAAAATTAAATAGGCTAATTAAATAGGTTATCGGGTAGCCGATGAATAGGTACCTTCATATCATGAGAACGGATGCACCAGTTCTCATTCGGTTCGTACGCGGAAACTCTAAAAGAGTTTAAAAGATTTTCGTATATTAACTACGTGTATTACTTATTTACACGTTTCTAAATCACGGAATAAGATACTTTTCCTTCAGCACGTTAGTATTTAAAAGTATAGTTATTCTGTGCTTCACTACATTTCTGGGCCATGCTGATACCAAATTATTCAAACGAATCTCTTAACCAGTGAGTAACATAATATGCGGGAGCTCGCAACGTCCATTATAAGCCATTGCACTTTTCATTCGTTATACGCGATAGCATTTTTTGCGCTAGCTTTTTACAATTTGTCTCACTTTACACACTTCGCTTGTGACAGCTTCGACACCTTCTTATCCCGGTAATAGTATACGAGGTTTTGGTTTTCATCATTGTTTCCAACTTTATAAACATTCATTATATTTTTAAGTCAGCATGGGCAAAGATGTACACCGTTATCACGTCTGCGGATTTCCACAAAGCCAAAAGCAGCAGTGTGTCAACATCGTCCGGGTGATGAGGACGATGACGAAAGTCAAGTCATCCTTACAAAACAGCTTTAAAAAATTAGTGATATGATGGGAAAGATGATAAATGAGATTAAACTTTAAAAGCTGCAAGGCCACCGAAATAATCACAGCAGCCCCTTTTAAAATCCTTCTATAAGGACAGTTTTAAACTGTTAGAGACCACAAGGAATACAAATCTAGTGGGTTTTTAGAACGAGCAACAAAGCTTAGGTCCCTGGCTAACTGGTTTTAATTTATTTTCAGACAAAGAAGGACATTGGCTGAAACGAAAAGAAGCTTTCCTCGCAAAAAGGAGTAACTTGGGACAAAGACACAAGATCAGGCGGAGGCAGCTTGGTAAGAGAGATAAAAACTCATTGCATCATTCTACAATGTTTTAAGACTTTGTAATAAACGTTTTATGTTGTAGCCCGGAAATTGGACAAGCTTTAAAAAGAAGAAAAAAATACCTATTTTATAACAGAACAATTTGTACGAATAAATAAAATATGAATTCAGACGATCCATTCGAATTTAGTTTTCATCCAATTACGTAAACTCGACCGGGGGCGGCCAGCAGCGCCTCTTGCAGAACAGATCCACCACCACTGCGACCCCCAACCCCTACCATCTAGCCCCAAACTAAGCAGACAGAGCTTGAGTTATGGGTTCTAGACGACTGATAAACGTAATTACAATACATTACATAGATTTCATTGTTTATTATACATAGAAAATACCCAGAACCCCGATCAAATATTTGCAGATCGTACAAACATTTCGTCCGCCGCGCCACAGAAGTCGTCTGGTATTATGGACTGGTAAAGGCTGTTCATGTTAACATAAACTCGTATTTCGGATCTCACGGAGGGTCCGGTTCGGTTATGTGTTCAACATGTAATAATAAGCCTAACATAACATAAACTGGAACCTATTACTTATTACTGGCCTTTTCATCAAAGTCTAATAAGAACCCTAACTAAAAACAATATACCTGTAACCTAAAGGGTCTCTGGAGGCTCCTGAATAATAAAAGGGTGAGTTAAGGTGCCCTGAAGTTTCCGTTCGGAAGGGTTCATAAATCAGGCATTTATGAAGACTCCTGCTTACTAGTTCGCTGCTGCCAATTACCGATCGTGACAAGGGGTTCTACCCTGAAAACGATGTCATTAATAATTTTTTGAACCTAGAAAATAAGTAAAGTATTTGAGAAAGTCTAACAGATTTGAGAGATGAGATTCTGAAGCCTCTTACGCGCTTTAATTCGCTACCTACACAATTTTTCCCTGCTCTCGATTTTTTTTATTTAAATCAGTACTTACGACGTTTTGCTTCATTAGGGCATTTTGGAAGATAGAGCTTTCTGTTTATACTTGTGTCTGTTTTACATAGGCTTAGAATGTACTGAAAAATTCTATGTACTGAAAAAGTCTATGGTTTTACCAGTGCTCCTGTAAAAACACTAATTTCCTAAGAAGGCAGAGATTACATAATATAATTAGTGGTATTATTTCAGTACCAACAAAACAGTAAAATTAAAAGGGTATTTTACTCTATAAGAGAAAAAAAAAAACAAAAAAAAATGTTGAGATAACTTAGGCAGAAAGCAGTCGTAAAATTGAATTTAAAAAAAGAAGTTAAAATTCAATTCAAATTTCCAATTTTTTTAATCTGTTATAAACACCACGAAATAGTAGTCGCAATGTTATTATGTCATACGGCTGTGTAGGCCAACTAAAGTGTAACAACTGTCATCAGCAACATCAGCGCATTTGTTCAGGTACCACGCAGCCAAATGACGTCATGGCCACAGAGCAATATGAAGTACGAAAACGATTTTCGTAAAGTTAGGCGCGAAACATGAAAATGAACGTTTTAAATGCATTTTTACGGCATTTATAGAATGTTTTTTTAAATATTTTATAAGATTAAAATCTAATAGGAACGACACTTTTCAGAAAAGGTTATGAAGTTTATTTTTAGTTCATTTTAAGAATTTCAACTTTTCTAAGTGTACATTTTTGTATTTAAAGAAATAAATATTTTTTGATTTGATTTGAACGTTTAGACGCACATTGACTAATACGCATAATGACCAATGAAAAAAGCATCATGGATACGCAAAATGACCAATCGCAAAATGACCAATACGTGAAATGACCAATAGAAATAACATCACGAATACGCAAAATGACCAATCGCAAAATGACCAATACGTGAAATGACCAATACGCCAAATGACGATTAAGTAAATTAACCAATTTTTGAACCTCGACGCAAAGATATGAAGGTTATGAAGGTCAGAGAATACCCTATTACCTTCATATGGTATCTTATTTCTGAGTGAACCGCAACTGATTTGATTACTAGGCCTCTTATTTCAGAGTAGCTACTCTTGCAAAAGTAGACGGTCAGCCTTAAAAGGCCTCGTGTGCAGTATGGAGTTGTGCCCCGTAGATCATGGCGTATCTACATCAGTGAGCTACTCCTGGCGCTTTATGATGCAGTGACCACATGCATACTTAAACTAATTTATTTTAGAAAGTATTTTCACGTGTGTATATTTTTAACCGACGAAAAACAAAAGAAGAGGGTGTTTTACGTTCGGCTGCATGTAGTTTTGGGTTCCGTAACCAAAGGGTAAAACGGGACCCTATTACTAAGACTCCGCTGTCCGTCTGTCTGTCTGTCACCGGGCTGTTTTTCATGAACCGTGATAGTTAGACAGTTGACATTTTCACAGATGATGTATTTTTGTTGCCGCTTTATCAACAAATACTAAAAAACAGAATAAAAAAATATTTAAGGGGCTTCCATACAACAAACGTGGTATTTTTTGCTTGTTTTTGCTCGATTTTGATAACGACAACAGGTAGACGCTTGAAATGTTTACAGAATATTTAGATATATACTCACTTTAAAAATAAATAGTTCAATTAAAACAATACAAATGTATAAGGGGGGCTCCCATCCAACAAATGTGTTTATTTTTTGCCGTTTTTATAGATAATGGTACGGAATCTTTCGTGCGCAAGTCCGACTCGCACTTGGCCGGTTATTTTATGCATGCTTGTCGATTTCTCCGTCAATTATGGACCGATTTGTAAAAAAAACATTCGTTACTGTATGGAGACTGACATGAGATGACATGAAATATGTTTGTGGCTATGAATAAATTCTTTATTCTTTATGAGGATTTATTAAAAAGCCCGTAAAAGGAGTCAGTTCCTTTACGGGCTTTTTGAATATTTGTAGCTTAAAAGAACGTGAGGCTCAAGCTTTGGCTGGTTAATTGAGGCTTAAAATAAATAGAACTAAACAAACTTGCCATAACAAAGAAAAAAAAAGTTTTATTGAGTACAAAGAAATCTAGATACTTGGCAATAATGCACAATACCTTGTCATGCTGCGAGCGTACAAGTTCGTCAATATTAGCGTATTGACTTACTAATTTGTACGCTCACTGCAATTTAGAGTTTCTACACAACTAAGTGATGCCACCAGGAAAAAGGCATCGCACTTTTTTCGATACAAATTGGAACTTATAGCATCACAATAGCTCCCATAAGATCTGATTCTCCATAAACGTTGATCAACCCACATTGTCCGTGACAAAATGGGCCAATAAATCCAACGGGAACCGTTAGCCAATCAGTTATCCAAGACAAAGTGTTGGTGTGAACGTAGCGTTACCGTAAATTGTATAGATTAGCTTGTCTTATATGGTTTGTGGTGGTGGTGAGGCTGAAGGTGTGGAAGGAGGTATTATCATCATCATCGTCATAACGGTCTTTGAAGGTTGCTATAAAAACACAGGACAAAAAAGGCCATACATATCAGAGCGAAACAACCATTAGTTCCGTAGTATTATTTATATAATTAAAATAAAAGAATTAAATAAAACTAGTATTTATAATTCAAACAATCGAGCTAACTGCAGACTGTTGCAAACAATCTACAAGTAAGAAATTAATAAATCCCAAAAATTTACGATCTTGCAAGCAACGGCAAAACCTCTCGTCAAAGAACTAAATGTAAATTTGGTCTTTGAGCAGAATTGGATAACTTCATTGTTTCCTCTGTAGGTGGCGCTGACGGCGTAAGTGCCGAAAGAACTCCCAAAGATTTTCGGGCCGACTAGATAAGATCACGTAGCTTAGTTGGAAAAAGAGCACCCCTGCGCTGAAGGGGAAGGTGCGGGTTCGAATCCCGTCGGGATCGTAAATTTTTGGGATTTATTAATTTCTTAGAAATTACCCAGAGTATAATAAATAAAAACCTTAGAATCTACAAGTAGCTCAACTGATCCATATCAATTGAGTACATTGACAATTTACAATAATTTTACTATTAAATTTTTGATTTAATCTGTTATTTTACAGGGTTAGCACCCATAGTTTTTTCATGAGCAGTCATGATCATATCAGCCCACACCCGTCCACTGCTGGACATAGGGCTCCCCCATACGACACCAGAAATAGCGGTCCTAAGCCGCCCCCATCCATCGACTCCCTGCGACCCCTACAATGGCAGCTTAACAATGTTTTTAATTGTCTGCTGAGAAAAGTGCAAAAAAACATGGCTCTACTGATATGTACGAATGATATGAACCACGTATTTCTTAATTCACATACGTTTTTTGTAATAATTACGTCTTTAAAATACTTCCGCATGTTTGGTAAATTTACACCCCAAAATGGCTACTAGGATATTCATTCTTCAAAAGTTTGATGAGCGAATCCATCTCCACATTTCTCGGCCACGGAACATCATTGCGCTTTGCGATCCCGGATAATCATAAGCCAAGATAAATTGTCCGCAATTATCCGGCTGGGATTGGATATTAGCTACCTGGATTATCCGGGATCCGCTATTAGTCGCTGTGTCGTGGAGTACTTAATTGAATCCAGGTTCCGTAATTTTGACCGCAGCCTTAATAAGAACACAATTAGTTAGTTGTAAGTTTTTTTCTATAGGCTGCTGAGTATTGAGTGTCTCCTCTTTATCTCGCCACCCCTGGCGGTCTTGTGCCAGTCGGATTCCCTGCTTCTCTGCAGCCCCACAATACCGTCTGATCGAGCAGGTAATCTGCCTCACCTCAAATCAACAGCCTATTATGGTCCACTGCTGGACGCAGGCCTCCCACTGATTATCGTCTTATTGGGTTTTATCTCATGGGGGGTAGTGGCCATAATCCTCACGCTGGGCATGCAGATTGGGGATCGCAGTTCGGTGGTATCTATTCTGCAATAGGCGCTGCTGTTTGTCCCTTAGTAGCCTCTTACGACACCCACGGGAAGAGTTGGAGTGGTGCAATTCTAAGCCGGCACCACACGGCTAAGCGCAGAGCTTACAATCAGAGACTAAGTACTATTCGGTCAATTTATTTAATTGCTCTAATAGATATGCGATTAGCCTAATGGCTGACACACTGATATTGATATCGATAGCCACCACTCACTATCGGAAACCTCATGCATGACATTCACCTTTATCTATACCAATATGCGAAGGTTGTCATAATTATGTATGCCTGTCTCTCTGTCTTTACCTTAGCACGACTAAACGGTGGAATTTTGATTTGTTCCACATTCACTTCACTTGTTTGCCCCACATTCACATAACAGTAAGACTTAATGATAGATTGCTGGTTTTGTAAAATAATTTGCATGGAAATAGATTGTGTTTTGGGGAAAGACATCGTTTGACCAACCTACATAGCTGCCTACCCAGCCAGCTATGTAGGCAATGGAAGTGTGAAGCGACTTAAAAACTTCAAGATTCCGCATTTTCAAGATATTTGGCGATGAATTACAACTCTACGAAAATTTAATAATGTCTCAAAAATTTTCGATTTTGGCAGGATTCGTACCCGCGCGCCTCACCTTCAGTACTGGTGCGCTCTTACCAACTAAGCAAGCGTCGTTAGCTACACCTGCAGGGAAAACCTTGAAAGATTAATTATGCAAACCTGCTCAATGACTAAAGATACGTTTAGTACGATTGAATTACATCTCGGGCGGGAGGGACCTCAGGTTTTTAGGACAAAAGTGCGTGCGAAGCCACCGACAGAAGCTAGTTCCTGCTAGTTTGAGCTTTGTGTAAAAGCTCAAAACTACCACAACTGCCTACCTAAAAATTTCTGGTAATGGCCTAGCCAACACAGACAGATAAATTTCATCTCTACAAGCTTGTAAATAAAGTTGGGAATCAGTCGTTAAAGTGGAGCTGATTGCCAGCTGCTTTAGATTTATTACGTCCGTTTGTCAAGCAAATAGCGCAGTCAGGATTTTATTACCGCTCACCTGGATTTTTCGGGTTTTTATCACTGTCTTGGTTAGTGTTTGATCATTCTTCAATCAAGCAGATTCTCTACCACTATCACCTCTAGGCTTATCAGGCTGCACAAGGAGTCACCACAAAAATCAAATCAAATTACATTTTTTTCAGACATAGCACTTTTTACATACACAGCTAGGCGAGAATCATTTTACATCACACACACAGAAATAAATCAAAATCAAATTGAAAATAACTCACTATAATCTAATAGAAAGTAAGAGCCTTCGTCCAGTGCTGCAGGCGGTGCTGCAGGACACGAAGGGGAGGCCGTGTCTAGCCTTCGTGCAATGATCTGCAGGTAGCGGTTGGCGTTGCCGCGCATCCTGCGTAGAAACGATAACTATAATAAATATTGATGAATGAATAATAAACGTTTGTTTATGCACTCTTTTCGAAGTCTTCCATTGCAAAGTGTTGCAATATTAGATAGACATCGACACGCTTAAACTTTCTTTGCTACTGTACTAAAGCGGTCCTCGTGGTGTCCGCTAGCACCGTTTTAGTACTAGATACTACATAAATTAGTTAATTAGTTTGATTATTCAGCCATCTTCAGTGACTTTAAGGGGTCAACTCAAACCGAGACGCGACGAGACACTGCGCGCACTTTATAAGTGAGTGATTCAAAATAAAACTTTATTTACAACGCCAAAAGATATAAACTTTATTGACATAATACGAAAACTTCCCGCGGTACTGCACGATGCCTCGATGCGCAGCGAGACGCCCCGCCGCGTCACACAACGCACTTTTTATGACAGTGATTAAAAATATAACTTTATTTATTACACGGAAATACACAAATTTGATATGAAAACTCTCTCGCCTCGCCTCCCGGCGCGCCTCCCGGTCAGAGGAGATCTCCTTTGCAACTATTTTGGGGGAAAAACCACCTTCTCCCCGTAACTTATTTTTCAGATTGAAAATATATCAATTAGGTATCCATCCATATTTTTTTGTTAATCCCCACAGCATCATCAAGCCCCAAGCTACGCAGAGCCTGTGTAATGGATATTGCTTCGACCTAGGCTATAAAAACGCAACAGCAAAATAAATTGAAAACTAACTTTGTTATTGGAAAATAATCAGTATTCTTTCCCCAGAGAGTAGAACCGCAAGACAAACAGAATAAGGATAATAAAACTAACTTATCGAGGTTAGTTTATCAATTAATAGTTATCTTGTGTAACTGGATTTCAAAAACTTATTGTTTGTATTCTAAACTAGTTTCTTGATGGAACTTGCGCGATCCCCTTTTGTTTTTCGTGTACTTGGCTGGATTTGTCATGTTTTTTAAAAACTACAACCCGACTACGTAAAAGTTATAAACTGTTTTTTAGTATTTGTTGTTATAGCGGCAACAGAAATACATTATCTGAAAATATTTCAACTATGTCTGGTCTGGTATTTCAACTATGTGATCACGGTTCATGAGATACAGCCTGGTGACAGACGGATGGACAGCGGAGTCTTAGTAATAGGGTCCCGTTTTACCCTTTGGGTACGGAACCCTAAAAAAGATCTTATAAATAAAATGTATACAGTTTCAACAAATTTTTATACAGGGTTATTGATAAATTAGTAACACTACGTGAAGCGTGGTTCTGCCCATCATCACAAACACGTTTCCAAAGAATCAAAGAGTACGTTTGTATGGGAGCTTAAAGATTCACCCACACCTTAAGTTAAGTTAGTATTAAAAAGTTTAAATTCAAGTTTAAATTTTGTTTTTCGTATCAAGTTTAATTTCGGCTGAAATGCGCAATATTATCCCAAAGTCCTAAATGCATTCATACTAAATTCACCGGACGTACCGTAATAATTCTCTTACGTTGCTGAAATCCGAAACTGCGGTAAAACGTACCAGGATGCATAAGAAATGAAGCCTCGTCTGGCACTCTATCTGTGCCAAGTATTAACCCGAGCGGACCAGAGGGGTCCGCTGAGAAATCCCGGCTGGCTGCCAAATCGGTGTGAAATTGTAATAGAAAGAAACTAAAAAAAAAATACAAGCTTAAAGTACCTGCTACAGAATTTGTGTCCTGCTTAAAATATACATCTCCTACATAGAGGAGACCAATTAATTAGGTAACACTGTATTTTTATAGGTACTACCAGCAGTAGCACTATTGTAATTTAGAATTACGGGGGTGGCATGCCATGTTCGGCAAAACCCTCATGCATCAAATAAATGATTTAAAAAAAAAATAAAAAAAAGAATTTGTATCCTTGGGTATAGGAACGTATCGCTTTCATTGGTCAGTGTCGGCGGTGCGATTCGAACTGGCGCATGGCGGCGGCGGCGCGCTGGCGCTCCACGGATCTGTAGATGGACATGGGCATTGGGCGTTGTAGGCAATGAAGCAGTTAACTAATAAAAAAGCAGCTAGTACATTACGTCAACCGCAACTGCTCGAAACTTATTTAGATATTTGGTTGCTTTCTTATTGTTATTATAGTGTAAACGAATACATTACGGATGTAAGCGGGTTAACTACGAACCTTATTTGTGTTGGAAGAACACCAACGTTTCATCCCTTAACGAGGGACTTCTTCAGGGTGAGTGCGGTTCTAGGCGCGCGCGTTCCGCGTCTCTCCGAGCACTGTAAACGAATAATTAATTAAATATTTCGGAGTAAATTTTGAAAATTAATTAATGATACCTTAAAATGACATTAATTATTATCTGCACACCTGCTTGCGGGTTGAATATGTATAATTACATAGATTTAAGATCATGACATGACATGTCATGATCTTAAATCTATGAAGAATACAATCATTACATTGTAATGATTGTATTCTGAAAATAAACGATTTATTGATTGATTGATTAATTAACTCAGACAAAGGCCTCAGATGGATTTCCTATCAAGTGAACCAAAGAAAGAGTTCTGTTCACCCCTAACCCCGTAACTACTAACTACTAGCTACACTAGCTTTAAAATTACAACCAGTCCTTCGGCATTATAATGACAGAGATATCAAATTCCCAATGGAGCTCTTCGAAAATGGTCCGAGAATCCAATTTCAAAACTAATCAGCTTGACTTCAATTGGAAAATTCCATCATTAGGTAGGTATAACACTAGACTAATTGCCTGTTCAGATCCTCTTCACCTTGTAACCTTAAACCACCCTTTACCCACATAAATGACACTGAATTTATCATCAATCGACCTAAAATGACAAGCAAATAGCAGGCCCGCGGGACTCTTGACAAACGATCTCGGAAACACACTTTAATTAAAATGTTTTTACGACGCAAATACCGAGGGAATTCTATTCCGTTTATCGGGTTAATGAAGACTCACTTTATCTGTATTTTGTGACTATTTTCCATCGCCTGTAGGTATTCGGAAATTAAATGCAAACATCGTGTTCAAAAGAACATTAAACATTCTGTTTTTGGTTATAAAAAGAGGTCGGTACCTCTTTTATCGTATTTTTTTTAATACGACTTTCGTTTGGTATTGGGTGAAGTAAGCGAAAAATATCTGTGAGTTTTCAGTTTTTTTGGTTTTTAGTTATAAAATTAATATAAAATTAAAAGGAATGTGTGTTGGTTATCCACCAAAACAATGTCCCAAACCTGATCGTAATGTTGAAGAGTACAAGAAATTTATAGAACTGTGTACAAGAAATTTATGTACATTTTTGTTTTGAAATTACTTACCTGATTATTTTGCGTTCGTTTCGCTTGTAACTTTTTAACAGCATTCGAGATCGAATTTAATTTCAAATTACAAGGCAACAAGGACAAACAAAGTTATATTTCATTAAACTTTTAAAAAGAAATCAAAATACTTTAACAAGTCCTGAGCATGTGAAAACTTTTTCTCATTTAGATGTGGAATAGGCTGTTTCAGAGTTTTTCAGGCTGTTTCACATTTATTATGCTTCAACACGCTCAGGTGTAGCGATAACATTATGAAACCCGATAATTAAGCCGCCGGTTAAATTTTAAAATTGTTCAATGTTGCCACAAGCGGTAATTAAAATAATTTAGTTTAAGTTTAGATTTTCATGCCATGCACGAACACCTTTGTTGCACGAAACGAAATTTGCAAAGTTCTTAGTAAGGCAGCTGTAAGTAGTTATAATTTTAAGTGAAATTGGTACCGGGTACACAACTCTTTTTTTTTGAGAACTCTATATTCTTTCTTTAATGTATGTGAAACAATTGAAGGTTCAAATGAAAAAACCTCAAATGAACTAGGTTTTTTTATTGGTTATGGTCAAGCGTTTGACCACCATCCCACTTGGATAAGTGATAATGTGGCCTAAGATGGAGCACGCTTTCCCAGAAGGAACTTGTTCACCCTGGATTTGAAAACTCCAAGATTGTACTCTGACGGGAAAACGACGGTGGAAGCTCATTCCACTCTTTGGCTGTGCTTATTACGAAAGTAAAGCAAAAAAAAATTTTTGGTCACTGAGGAATATGGACGTAATAAAATTGAATGACATAATCAAATTGAATGACCTACCTATTAAAATAAACTTTATTAAAAGATGAAGTATACTTTGACATAGGTACATTTATCTCCAATTTTGTTTAAAATGTTATTATAAGTTGATTATAAAGTAACCGATTATATTGCGACCATGAATAAGTCTGCGAAACGCGTGGGACTAGGTAGATCCCTTAATTACGAAGGAGACCCGCATTTTGTTTCATAATTCCTTATCTAAGTTTGCCTTTGTAATGAGAAAGCGTCTCTCGTGAAGGTAAGTTGGGTACACGCACCAATAAGTAGATGAAATATTCCAGTACCGTTGGCTTAGCCTAATTAAATTCAATAATAATAATGGATTCCGAGCTGAAGCTTGCGTCTTAGCTCCAAGTGAAGCTCCGAGATGGAACGAGATATGGATAGTATTGTAGCAAAAGTTCCTCGTTTGGGGGACGTCTTGTATTGACCAGTAGTTGGAATTTTTTTAAAGGCCCTTTCTGTTGAACTTGACTTCGGTGAAAAAGATCGATTTCTTCACTTTTATAACGGTTAGTAGATACATAGTTTCTTTTCACGGTCTCATAACCAAAAATTCATGAAGGCAATAAAGTGGCTAGCTGCTAACCTAGGGTCAATCAATATACGCCGCACAGCTACCAACTGGTATGTCATTGGTCACGAACTAAAACGAAAAGCGGAGTGAGTCAAGTCAAAAGCGAAAGCGAATGTGTTTTCGGTGAATAGCGTTAAAAGTAGCGGATTTTTGAAGGATTTTTTCTGTTTTTAATTGAAAATTAGAGCGCGGAAAGAATTATTTCCTGTGAAAACTGTTCCAGAATTGAACAGCTTTTGTTCCTACTATTAATTGAAAATGGATCTTTAGATAAAGGCCACTTTTCGAAAAGTATTTATTTATTTAATTAAAAGAGAACAAATAAAACCAATAACATTAATTAACAAATTTACATCTTATGTTACATACAATAGCCATAAAGAATGTCAGTATAATTTATAAATACATTGAAAAATTAAATTTATTAAACTATTTATTATAAACATGCAAAGCCAAAAAAAAAGCAGGACTTTTCACGCTTGCATGTTGCGGGTTCGATTCCAACCTCGCGACTATTTTTTTATATAATCTGCAAATATTTGTGTTCTGGGTGGTTCTCTGTATAAAAAATCGATCTATGTACTGTATTTTATAATTTTTACATCATTTATAAACAAAGAAAATTACAATCAAATAAAAATTAAATTTGAACTAGTATTTACAATTGAAACGATTGAGCTAACTGTTAAGTTTATCAGTTATCTAGTACCTATAACTCAAGCTCTACTTAACTACTCAAGTTTTACTTATGAAATGTGAAGCATTATTATTTGTAAGTCAAGTTTCCCTTATTTTAATTTTTATTATTATAATATACACAAGCTGTCTAGACATGCTAAGTTTCATAATTAAATAGGTACTTCGCTCGTCTCTGAGATCATTAAAAGTTAGTTCTGATTATGCACTAAACTGCAATAATAACGTTTGGGATATGTAGTCAAAACTTGGATAGTTAAACAGCATGTCCACTTTCAATACGGATGGATATATGTTTGGTACCATTGATTTAGATAATGAGTCACTTGGTTACTAAATATCTCCGGCAATTATTGTCCGATTTTGATGGTTATTTCGTTTTAGAATAGACTACAGAATAATTTGGAGACGGTTCTGTAGAAATTTCACTCGTGAGGGATTAGTGTTTGTCATGTCAAACTCAAGAAAACATTAGTATTTATAGTATGAAGTCAATTGTTAGTACTTGTGTTTTTTTTAAACAGTAAAAAAATGTATTTGAATAAGAAATCACACAATACTGTGCAAACGTAACTACCACAAATGGTAAACGGATCTCTGTCTTAGCATGAATCGCCTGAAAAAGCTTTGCAAAAACACATAATGTAAAACACAAAAAATATGGTGGTAACGTTGGTGTTCTTCCAACACAAATAAGGTTCGTAGTTAACCCGCTTACATCCATAATGAACAAAAAATAGCATAACTTGTAAGTTTAGTTACTTTCAAATTGAAATTACTCGAGAAACCGGTATACGTACCTATTCGAATTTTTTACCGTCTACGCTGTGTGGTAGGTTCTTTTTCATCTGGTTGTACAAAAGCTTATTAAAGTTCAGATCTCTTGTCAAATTGGCCCTGCCAAATCGAGTAGGCTTGTGTAGGTAGTTTGGAATCTAAACTTTAAACTAATTTGCCAACTTCATAATTTGCCAACTGAATGGCTGACTTGGCTCTTCTCAATGATCTCAACACTTTTTACGGCGGAAGTATTTCGACAAACTACTTAAAATTTTCATGGTTTGATAACTCAGATAACAATTATTTTCCAAGAAATGAAATAATTATTTTCCATTGCATTAATCAATAATTTTTCCACTGGCAGAAAAGTATCCAATCAGACACACATCATTGAATTATCATCATCATCTCATCTTGATGATCAGCGTACGAAACCGGCTGTTACTCCTGTTCTAGACCACACATGTACGACATGTCGTAGCATCGTGCCGTCGATCGACTATTGACGTGCTGTAGCTATTGTCCGAAGGCAATATGCCGGCCATGGGACTCATATCGACAAATTTATGGCATTCCGATGAAGCATTATTAGGACAGGTTCATTCTAGAATGCCCAATGCCCATCTTTAGGCAAAGTCTGATCATGGAATAAGAATAAACTCGCTGTGCCCACAACTAGGCTACACAAGATTAAAGTATCTTTTAAAGGGCAATACATACGCTTCTACAACGGAAACGAAAGCTAAAACTTTTTCGAGTTGTAGAATTAAAAATTAAATTCTTTTAATTTTTAATTCTACAACTCGAAAACTAACATTCTAACAAGGTAAAGGTTTATTGCTCGCTTCTTTACTTTACCCTAAAAAGATTGCAGTGGACAAAAAATGAAAGTGTTAACTTTATTTCCTAGTTTTACAATAATCTATGTTTTGTGACGTGTCCAAAAGTCCTGTAAGGTCGAAAGAAAAAAAAAAACGTTGAGTATTGAGGTTTTTGAAAATATAACAAAATTTCAGCTCGAATGCTTAGCTTAGGGCTAGATAATGCTGTATGAATTGTCCAGCATTATTTATTATTTATTTTATTTTATTTATCCATTCAGTAGTTTTGGTGTTGTCATCGACACCAAAACTACTGAATGGATAAATAATCATCATCATCTTTACAAAGGCGCGAACTTTCGCATGATTATTATTACCTACTACTAGGATTGCTTCGTTTCCATAGTTCATAAAGAACTTTGTCCACAGAAAGTCCAAGTCCGGGAACAGAACAGCCTGACGTGGATCAGTCAACGAAGGGAGTGCAGCCTTCGAACCCGTCGAGAATCTCCGCGGGTGAGAGCGGTAAAGCGATACTGTTATTAGTGTTGTGGAATGTTTCTATTGTATGCTGCTTTTGTGTTTCTATTCTATGTTGTATTTGTATTTTTGTTTCATGTCGCTTTTGTTATAGTTAATAGTTTTTATCCCGTACTATCAACTGAGTCGTCGGACGATAAATGTCAAAAACAATAGGGATGTGCAACGCTTTGCATCTTATCGATAAATTCAACAATTTCATTCGCACTTCGCGGTTCGTAGTAGTACAATTACGAACCGCGAAGTGCGAACTATTACCCCCGTCATTTTACCCCGTTCAGCCGATAACTGAAATAATCCTCACTTAGTTAAGAAACAATTTAGGTTAGGTTAAAATATTACTGACTAAAAGAATGTCCAAAAACGACATTAAATCGATTAAAGCTTCTTACTTCATAACAAAAACAATCTTAGGAACAACACACTTTTCTTTCACTTCACAAAACATAAAATTAAACGTTAATTTGATTGTTTGCTTTGTAACTCACACAACACGCCGTGCATCCCTCAACTGACGTTGACACAAAATGGTGGCTTGACCTCATTCACTTTCGCCGAACAAGCTTCTCCGTTCACTCCCCGTATAATAGTATTCATCTATGGTTCACTCCCCCGTAGTCCGAGAAAGTGGCAGTGCGTACTTTTACCCAATGCGTCCTTATACCCCGAATGACTCTACATACCGTATACAAACCGTCCAGTATACCGTCTCCTCCCTGGTAAATTTCATTGAGAACCATCCAGCCGTTTAGGCGTGAAAAGGTAACAGACAGATAAATTGACAGACAGACTGAGTTACTTCTGAATTTATAACATGTGTTATATTACAGTATGGATATCAGTCATCCAGTACCCAGAACACAAGCTCTACTTAGCTAGGGACCAGATGATACTGGATACTTACGTGAATTGTCCTGCGTTATTAGAAAAGAAGATAAATAGAAATAAGTTATTGAACTATTAATGGTTAGATCTTGACGCGATGCTTGTTACAGAATGGACGGGTGCGACTGGAGGTCCTCCTGCGGAAGTGGTCCTGAGGCTTCATCCTCCAGGGGGCAGTTCACGGACGAATGTCTCTTTAGCTGATATCGGTAAGCCTTATTATTAATCTCCCATCGCCAAAAATCAGGACTTGGTTTGAACATTTTGACGATAGGCATAGGTAGGGGCCGAATTCTGCTAATCGATTACTTAACTATGACATATCCCAGAATCGTCAATAGATGAAAGAAACTCTAGATAGTGCAGTCTGTACTTTTTTTTAATTCAATTCTATTCTTTTATTTCATTTGACACATTTTATTGTACACTAGGAAAGTCGTAGATTTACACATAGTTATAAAATAAATTAAATAATTAAAAACATATAACATTACATTTAAACACCTAGTACCTACGTAACCTGCATACAGTATTCATCCGTCAGAGCTTCGTCAATATCAACTGCGTATAATGGTCCACTGTTGGACGCAGGCTTCCCCTAGATAATCGCTATCTTATTTATTATCAAATAAGAGGCTTTTCTTATGTCTCACAAGAAATGTCCTGTGGAAACAATTCACCTTACTTTTCACGTTGGGTAACTTTACCGATCGCACTCAAATAGGTAGGTATCATTAATAATCGATTTGTCTCTTTGCTCAAAATAAATAATTTTACCCAGAAATTAGTTTCTAATATATATTTAAATACGACACCCAACATGAGATCCCAAGGCTAAAGCTCTGTGCACATCTATCCAATACCGCTAACCCCAGCTCGAAAATGTGCATTCAGTTAGATACATTTTATAGTGACAAAATGGCCTCCCAACCTACTATCTGTCATCTGATGCCGTCCATACAAAAAAGTCTATATAATATAATATTAATGCGAAAGTTTGGATGTTTAGATGCATGGATGATTGATGTTTGTTACTTCTTCATGATAAAACTACTGAACAGATCGGGTTAAAATTTTGCATACTAGTTCTAGGCCTGGAACAAAACATAGGCCTTATCCCGCAAATCAGTTCCCATAAGAAATTAGTAACCTTTAAACGTTTCATAGAAAAAATTCGTACGAAGCCGCGGGCAAAAACTACTTTAAAATGACATCTAAATGTTACGAGTTAAAGTACATATTTTAATGCAGATTTTTTTTTGTGCCGCAACGGTGCTTTTCGTAAGGTAAAGCTTTTCGCACACTATTGCTTAATAATTTAAATTATATTTTTTTCTATTACGCTTTGCGAAAAGTTTTACCTTACCTGCTTTACCTTACCTTGGAACTTAATTGATATTACAATAACTTTTATTTAGACCTGAGTTTTTCATATGCATAAACCAGAAATAAGACCTTATGGATTGATCATAAAGCGCTCTAGGTACCAGGAAACTCGTTTTCTATTCATAAGGTCTACCTTTCCCCATTCACACCAAAAATATGTACTACCTGTATTCCCTGGCGACGATAATTTCTGAAACCTGCAAGTTTACGGTCCATACTGTTTATGTAAACGACTCATAAAACTCTGATAAAGTTAGCGATAAACGGAATTTCTCGCTGCTAGCTTTACGATACTTTTGTACTCGAGGTGTGTAGCGGTTTATACCTTTAATCCATGTTTTCCTGAGACTTCAAAGTGCTTAGCGTTATCCTTTTATTACGGTCGGGTGTTTAAGGTGTATAGTTAAGTTAGCTATTTATTAAAATAATGGTACTTATAATAATACCACACAGAGCTTCAAGCCCGGTAGGGAGGAACCGTCTCTGTCGGGCTTGAAGCTCTGTTCAAAGCCTCAACCCTTCAAATTGTAAACTTTACTAACATTATAGGTAACACAAAACCCTGACCAGGGCTAAGAATACGATTTAAAAATATTTATTTGTTTGAATAGAATAGGCTCTGAAACTACTGGACCGATTTGAAAAATTCTTTCACCATTAGAATCCTACATTATCCCTAATGAACAATGGCGATAAAATATACTCCTGTCTACGGAAACTTGTAATTGCCCATAACAATCATGCACTGGTCTATCTAGGCATGTTTTATATTTTGTTCTAATTTGTATAAACCTAACTGTAATTATTCCCAATTCCTGTAAATATTCTACGAAAATTTTATTATGTCCCAAAAATGTTCGATTACGGCAGGACTCGAACGCGCGAACCTGAGGTCCCAGAGATATTCGACGAAGCACGTGTCGATCTCGTGGTTTAGTTGGTTAGAGCGCACCCGTACTGAGGGTAAGGCACGAGTTCGCGTCCTGCCGAAAACAATTTTTTTTGGGACATAATAAAATTTTCGTAGAAAATTTACCCAGTGCGAGCTACGCACTATAAAGCAAAAGGCTAATAATCCTGTAAATAAATAAAAATAAATAAATATATAAATACCCGTGCGAAGCCGGGGCGGACGCCTGGGACCTGTGTCAAAATACTTGGATAAAGAAACTGACTTGGAAGACATCAACTATCACGAATTGAAAACAAACGATACACACGTCATAAACCGAGCCGCGACTTTGAGCCAACAGACAAAGTCATTAGTCTTGATCAAATAATCATGGGTTAGGTTAACAACGTCGGCTGAAGTACAGTCAGCCAAGAAAACTTTAGTACCATATCGCTCCACCATCTCTGAGAAATAGTCAACCCTCTTAAAAACGTAAATTGTAAAGTTAGACACAATTTGTATGGCGTGATCAGATGAAACTGTTTGGCGCAGTTTGCCGTGATCAGATGCAACGTGATCAGTTCCAGCGTGATCAGTTGGGGACTACCCCTCTTTACAGGGTCTGCCTCAGCTACGAAGAATCTGCCCCCTTGTCCGGGCACAACGACACGAAATCCACCATTCGACGTTGGTTCTCTGTCGGATGTATTCGTTACGAATCATATCCTTCAGAGAAACTCCGAGCATAGCTCTTTAAGATCAAATGCATAAAAATAGACCAAATAGAGTCCAAAGTGCGGCTGTTGGCAGCAGCTTCCTTCTGTTTATTTTTAACACCCCCACTGCGATGACAAAAACTAAGCCACAGTCGTTTTGCAAGTGGATTACCACCTGCAAAACGACTGTGGCTTTGCTCCCCTCATTTGGGTGAAGCATGTTCAGCGCTGAATATGCTGGTGCTTTAGAGGAAATCCAAATACGGTCATTAGAGTAGGTCCACTAGACTAACACAATTACTTGACGACTGAGTTCATTCAGCCAATAAGCACTCACCCTACCTCAACAGTCTATAATGGTCCACTGCTGGACGTAGGCCTCACCCTGATAATTGCCTCATTGTTTTTAGTCACATGGGCTATGAGATAAAACCAATAAGCGTAGATAAATGCCCATAATCTCCACGCTGGGCATGCGGGTTGGGGATCGCAGTTCGGTGGTAGATCTATTCTGCAAGAGTTTGAGTAGTTAGTCCGTAAAGCCAACAAGTGGCTCTGACGGAAGACCAGCGTTGGTTGCTAGCTTGCTAGTCAACCAACTCATGCTGAGGCAGAGCCATTTTGTTACAGGGCTTCCATTTTTGCATGTTTATCTAAGTTTATTGTGTATTTTAGTGTAAGTTTGTGTAAGTCTTTTAACAAATAAATTGATATTCTATTCTATTCTATTCTATTCTATTCAAGAGGCGCTGTTGCCCGCCCCTCGGTGTATGTCACTTGGTCGACTCCTACGACACCCACGGGAAGAGTTAGGTGGTGCAAATTCTATGCCGGCAGCACACGGCCAATGAGCACTCATAAGTATAGGGTGCCATGATGCTGAAATAAATGATTTTCATTTATTTTACTTATTATTTATCCGAATGCAGGCTTTTATTTCGGTCAACGAATTAGCAGTACCATTCAACGTGGTAATGCTGCCAGCATTCTGGCCACTTTGCCTACTGGTGACGGCTTAGATTATAAGAAAATAGATTTAAGTGTTAATATTAGTTGTAATTATTGTATTCTGTTATTGTTCTTTTCTTCAAATAAAAAAATAATTGTTTTATTTATTTATTAGTATCAAAAGGCAGTAAAGTCTTCTTAGTGCAACTGACTGTACCTGCCTAGTATTTATTTATTCTGTGGCTGAAGTAAAATCAATAAACTGAACGTTGGCTTTGAGAATAGATCACATGCATGTGTTATTTGAATTTATGTACGATCAGGAGCTTTTATAAGATTCGAATTTGTATGAATATATACAGGAGATTATCGAACCATGTCGTTGATCACAACAGCTTAATTATACTAGCTACACCACGCGGTGTTACCCGCTTTTTGAATTAGTTTATCATCCCACAGGAACACGGTCCCTGAATAGTAATTCAGGGATCAAAAGTAGCTCTGGGACTATATTATCTGAGCTAGCTTGGTACAAAATTTCATTCAAATCTGTTCAGCCGCGTTAGAGCGTGAAGGAGTAAGGTTAACGATTTTCTTTTCTAAAATTGAATCCCGTGCCAACACAAAACCAACAACCTTTAGTAGGAACTGCTAAAATTCGTGGAAAAAGAAAATTACATGATATTTGCCGAGACCCCCCCCTCTCCCCTACGTGAGGTTTGCTCGACCCCTCACGTAATTAATGGATACCCCCTAAGACATACGATGTAAAATAAAAAATCGCTTGAATAAATACCTTAGGGTAAGTCTAGATTCTCGGTCTACGACATAATAAGACTATTTTTTATTTTACTTTATACATTCCACACTTCAAAAATCTAACAAACACCAAGACCCTTTTCGTTCCATTTTCAGAAATAAATTCAAATGAAATGGATGTACTTTATAAATGGACCACCAAAAAGTCAAGTCTTTATGTAAGAAGACGAATTTCTTGTAGTGGATGATGATAAATAAATAAATAAATAAATAATGGTGGACAATTCACACAGCATTATCTAGCCCCAAGTTAAGCAGAGCTTGTGTTATGGGTACTAAATAACTGATATACATAATATAATACAATACATAGATAGATATTTTTTTTTTATTATACATAGAAAACGACCAGAACACCCTGAACAAATGTCTGCAGATCGTACACACATTTGTCCCGAGGCGGGAATCGAACCCGCAACCTCCTGCGTCGCAGGCAGGCCTTCGCCCACCGCGCCGCAGTGGTCGTCAATGTGATGATGATTGATGATTATGATTACAGACAAAAATTTAATTAAAATGAAGAACTTTTTGACTAAAAGATTGGTAAGAAACCCAAAATACAACGTACATTAAAAATAACCCGTCATGTAAATGTGGGGCCTAGATGGAATAATTCATTCCAATGTGAACATCTGCTACTCAATACCTTCCATTGTATCAAATAAATTCTGAAAAAGAAACGAAACACACAATCAGAATTATATTAATACCCCTGCGGTTTCACCCGCGTTAAATTCGAATTTCACTTTTCTAGTATTATACCGTAAATCTCCCATGGGAATTTAATGTTTTACCCGAACAAAAAGTAGGCTTATGTTATCTCTATTCTTTTAAATAACTGTATGCCAAAAATCAAGTCGCTTGGTTGCTTAGTTAGGGCGTGAAGGAAGGACAAACAAACAAACGGTGTTTTTTAGAAACGTTTTTGTAAAGAACCATTTAATATATCTAATGTCTGAGTAGATATATTTATATACTAGCGGAGGGCGGTGTGTTACTCGGATCAGAGACAGAGAAAAAAGTGCCTGTTGGTATTTTTCGCTTTACTAGATATTACAATAAAGCCGGGCACTAGCCGATGTTACAGGGCGTAATGTAACGTGCGTGTCTCACAGCGGGCGTTCATGCAGTCAGTATGGGGAATAGGGTGTAGTCCCAAGGGAAGGTGATTTCTTCCGTCCACCGTGTAATCACGGTAGTCCGCTCCACGACTCTGTAGTTCGGTTGCCTAATTCAACCGGACTTTTGGGCCTTTTTTTGCAACAGTTTTATCACTATTGATGATACGAGTACATTACCGGCTTATTATTCTAATCGAAATATTTTTTTTGATCAAGTGACAGCCAATTTTAAATGTCACATCAAATGTCAAGTGTGACAGTAAATGTCAAAACGTACAGGAAATTTCTAAAATTACATAAAATGTTAAACGGACGGCAATTATCAAAAGTGACAGCGGGTGGCACTCACATCGGATTTCGGAGGTTTCATGCTCGCTGCGAATGGTGATGATGCTCTGATGGCCTTACGGGTTCACTGAAAATTACTGAAGCAAAATGAATCGTAAAACGTAGAGTAGGATGCTTTATGGCCAGGTGGGATGACAATATGCTATAACGTAGTGGTTTTAATCTCTTTGAATATGCGATCGACTGTGCCAGCGGTCATCGATGCTGGATGCAGCAAGCTAAAGACAAAAGGCGATAAAATTCATCTTAAAGATCGTATGAATGCACATTTTTGCGATAAGCTAGATGAATTTTATTTTGACGGCATCAGATGACAGACAGCTCGCGGACCACTCGATTGAAACTTATGGGCAGCCATTTGGTCACGGTAAAATGTATCTAAAGTTAACGAGTTATGTTCATTTTGTGCTGGGTGGTGGTGGTATTGAATTAAAGAGCACAGAGCTTTACGCTCATAAGGAGAGGCCGATATCCAGCAGTTTACTATCATAGCTATTATTATGAAGGTTGTTACTCTTTACCAGATGGCAGCGGCGTCGTGGTTCGAGCAGAAGAGGCGCTCATAGTGGCATTCGTGCTTCTGCTCTGGGTGGCAGCCATAGCACTGTTCTTCAACCGCTGGGGCAAGATAAGGTGCGTCTATAAGCTGTACGTAGACTTTTTATTTGAAACTTTTTAGTTTAGTCTATGTGATTCAATCTTGATGAGATTATAATTCAATTTCGATGATGATTACCTACTTGGGATGAAGATTGATAGAGGCTCAGTGAAGTTATACCACTTTTGTAATAAGTGAACCCTAGAAACCTGTATCATCTTCTTTCTCCTAAACAGTTGTCTTAAAATAGAAAAAGAGGTCCCAAAGATTTTCGGTTGAACCGACTAGGGTTTCGTGGCTTAGTTGGTTAGAGCACACCGGGTTCGAGACCCGCCGAAACCAAAAATTTTTGGGAACTTATTTAATTTCTTAGAGATAGGTACCCAAAGTGCGGGTAAGCACTATATCAAAAAACCTTAGTTGTCTTAAGTTGTTTACAATTTTGGCAAATTTTGGACTTCTTACCGTCGTTTTACACCGTACTGTAACCTACCCACATGAGAAAACCTGACAGTCCAAAACGATGACCTGCAGACTAAGAAGTCTCGGTCTTTAGTCGGTATACGACTTGTACTATGTATCCTATACTTTAAACTTCTTTCCCAGAATGCTGGAGCCATACCAACCGAAATTCCAACAGCAGCATCGACAAAGTTGCGCCTTAGAAAATGCCATATCTGCGCCACCTCTAGTAAGTTCAACCAGAGTCAAGAACACTAAGGTTCAATTTCACTGATGCAATTTAACGCGTTACGTTTATGATAAACTCAGTTTAGCGACATAAAGTTGATCCGGTTCAAGTGATAAACGAATTTGAACTCGATTAAACTGAACTCAGGCCCGTATTATAAGAAACTATAAACTAGGTAAACTTAGGTAATGATTTTTTAGAACGAATAAGGAGCCATTGTTGATTATGGATAGTTAAACTTCGCTAGAAAACTATTGGTATTGATAAAGTGCAGTTAAGAACCGATGTTTTGATGCTAAGTGCATATTGAAAATAACGAAGGGCGTAGTTTTTACATGAAAATGCTCATTAAAAGTTTCGAAAGTTTGCATGATAAGCGTTTTCATTCTATACAAGGATGCGTTCTCAGTTAGCAGCGGGAGCGGGAGAAGAATTTCTACAGTTCTTGATTGACTGCAAATAAAGGAGGAGATTCTACGTTCGGTTGCACGTATTTTTCTATGAATTATCGATTATGAAGATTGTTTCGTTATTGTATAGAGAATAATCCCAAAATGGTCCATAAAATTGGAAGATATAGTAGTTGTTCCATAAAACTTTAAAAAAACTTGTATACCTATAATGAGGAATTTGAAGTTGGTTTTTATTTTTTTCAAAACAATTAAATTATCAATAGAAAGTTTGCGCACCGGTTGCGATTGTCCTTTGTTTATATATTTTTTAAAGCAACAGCCTCACTGTGGTCCACGCTGTGCACGCTGCTCCATGCTGCGACTTTAGCCGCTGGCCCACCGCCGTGCACAGCCTACACAGCGTCCACAACGTGCTCCGCAGTGAGCCGGCAGCTTAAAATGGACCCAGCAGAAACCTAGCAACAATCGTCTCTACAACAAATCAAATATTACTTCCAAGACTTCGCCAGCTAGAGCAAAACTCAATTTATCCTTTGAAAGTGGTCAAAATCTACCTATCCACCGAAAATTCACCCTAAAGTTATTTCACATGATGTCATCTTACAGCACCGCGCATCATTGTCGCGAGGATGTGTCTCCTACGACTGTGGTGCCTCGTTCCCCGCATACCAGCCTTGCGGGTACGCGCCTCATCGACTTAGACAGGTGAGTAACATTGCACTTGGTCATCTTCAGCAATTTTAATGTCGTTAGAACAGTATGAACAGTAGAACTAACAACTGTTTCAATTCAAATACCCTGTAGTCCTCAGCCAATATCGATCTCTTACTGGGTGGTAAGGTCTAGAAAACCGTGGAAAACTTGAAAAAAATCAGGAAATAGTTTGAAATGAGCCATTTTATAATAACTCATAAAGTGGTGATGATGATTCTTTGTGGCAATATTATGTGTCTGGTTAGACACAATTCTGCCAGTGTCAAGTAATAAAAAAATACACAATATAAATATAAGAGTTATCAAAATGATGATTAAATAACTCATAAATATTGGTGGATACTTATAATTACTCGTAGCCCTTATTAGCATATCATGCATGTTGTCTTAAGCTAAGACTTTATTGTAAAATCAAAGCCGTAAGTTTTCCTAAAATTCGTAAATAAAAATAAAATTAATTTAATGAAAATTGATCTCGTCTCGACTGAAAAGAACATCCGCTGACGTAAATGAGAGTCAATGTTTCAAATTAAAGTAGACCATAGTTTGACTCTCCGCTAAAGATTCCGGCCATCTGTTGGGTTCTCAGGGAAAATAGGGTATTTAGAGAGTATAAACGCGCTGCGTAACAAACCAAACTACATCGGGTCTAACTATCATAAGACAAATTAAATCACAACTCTGCGTGATGAAATGATTGACAATTTAACCCAACTTCATGGCCTGAAAGTTGGCGTAACCTTATGCAGATGGCCTGCTTACCCAATAGGAAAAGGAAGGATAAAGTTTTCACTTTTTTGAAAACCCTTTTTTCTCAAAACACACGTCCATCTTAACTGAATAAACAAATAAAGGGAGCCAAAGGAATCAAATTGAAACAAATGAATCCTGACGATCGTCCGGCTCGTTGCGGACAAGTTTTGGGTGCAGTTTCATAAAATTACGTTCAACTAATTCTTATATTCGATTCCCTTGAGCTTTCGCGCATTCATCTTGAAGAAATATATCATCGATCGGGTACATGCGTTCATAACCACCAGCAGAAACTAACCCTTAAGTGATCGGTGATCTCCTCCACAGAACTCAGTCTTCGTCGGCAGCATGGGCGGCATGGCTCTAATCCCCGAGAGTCCTCCCCGCCGCTCCCGCTCCGCCGCCGACCTCCCCGCTCTGATCCCCCCCTCTGAATCCCACACCCCCCGCTCCTCCCGAGCCACCAGCCTGCACAGCGCGGTGGATCTCCGAGTCTGCGTGCCTTCGCCGAGGACCTCCAGAGCGGCTAGTCTCCATTCGACGATGGATATGTCGCAGCATGTGCAAGTACATGTGAGGGGGTCAGGAGGGAATATCAATAAGCCGAGGAGCCCTAGGAGGTTGACGATTACCAACGTTTGAGTAGAAAGAACAAAAGATACATTTATTTATAACAACATAGGATAACAGAGAAAAACAACAAGACACAACAAGAGTACAATTTATTATGGAAGAAACCACTGTTCACGCTTATCCCTGAATACTGAAACGCTATTTAGATTAAAGCCTGCTGTCCAAAGTCAAAGTTCGTTTATTGCTTAAAAATACAATGTCCAGCCTGTTATCTCAACGACACACATGTAACTGCGCATTTCTTCTAGTTTTTCAAGTTTCTTCTCTCCTTAATAAAGACCGTCCCTTCTGAATCCTACACCCCCCGCTCCACCCGACCCACCAACCAGCCTGCACAACGCAGTGGATCTCCAAGCCTGCGTACCTACACCGAGGACTTCCAGAGCGGCTAACCTCCATTCAACGATGGATATTTCGCAGCATATGCAAGTAAATGTGAGGGTATCGGGGGGGATATCAGTAAGCCGAGGAGTCTTAGGTGGCTAAATATTACTATTGTTTAAGCTGTAAAAGGAAACTATTGACACGGGTAGATTTTGGTGTAAAAACTGCAAAGCCCTACTTTTATCACATGATTGACGCCCATGAGGGATGTGATTCAGCTTAATTTCCAGTCTATAACTATTCAGCCTTGATAGGCTGAATAGTCAAAAGCGAAGGCGAAATCAAGTTCTGATGAACTTGATAGTTATTTTCAGAAATTGAAGTTTTTGTGCCCGTAAAAGGAGAACTCCCTAAATCACAGAGCATAGACCGTCTGTCAGCTACCACTAGAGAAGTAAAGGGTCAGCTCGCACCTAGACACTCATTTCGCACTTATTAGCCGCTGCGCCCGCCACAGAGGTGAAGTTCCCTACGTTACCATTTATAGATCAGTACCATTTTTGCCGTCGAATGTGCAAATAGCGATATTGCACACAGAATGTTACACCACGACGGAATGGCATCCATTAAATTGTAAACCACCGGTATACAATTTTTGTGGTTAAGACTCAGACACTCAAATAGGTTTCCGAATGGGTAGTGGATGTTTTAAAATTTAAGCCGATGCATTTTTATACGAGGCATTTGCAGCGCATGCTTTGGGTCTTACGATACTGATAATTATTTTTAGTGTGTGGTTTTATTGAGGAGCGGAAACGGATTATTGACATTCAACTCAAAGTTCCACTGTAAAGCTCTGTGCTCATTAATTCAATATCGCTATGACACATCACAAAAACGTGCATTCAAATATGCTTAAACTCGTTATCTATAAATACAGTGAAATGGCTTTTCATAAGTTTCAAACGAATGGTTCGCGAGCGAGTTGTCATCTCATGGGGTCAGTATAAAACAGACCTAAATGGTACGAGTTAAATTCCATAATCGAATTCACATTTTTAGGCTGTGTAGACATTCGCAGAGCTAGAAAGACAAGCTGTAACTATTAAACCCATCTCCCCGCCTCCGCTGCTCAATGAAATCGTACCCTAGAAGTAAAATAGTACGAATAGGAGAGTCGGTAGCTTTTTCCGCAACGATTCCTCGGTACTAGGCGAAAACACAAACTCAGCTCAAAAGTTTTGATAAAATACCAATTTCATCAAAACTTTTGTAGCCATATTTTACCTTTTGTTTTTATTCGAAACAATGTTTAATGTTGTATTGAAAAGTTGAATAGGTAGTGGTTTGGAAGGACCAAATAAAGGTTTGAAAAACATATTTCGTCATTGACAAAATATATGTCTATTCTAAATGAGGCATCGTCTCTGATAATTTTAATTCTAAAGCTCATATAAAAGTCTATTGGAAACATTTGTTTCATGTGTGTTTCTTTAAAATTTTGATGTCTGTAAATAAAAAAATATTTATTGTAAAAACTAATCCATATACTAGGTAATAATTTATTTCTAGTTATGAACTATATTCGTCCCAAGTACTAAGTAGATATCTATTAGTCCTTTTATCTAAGTACCTATTAAATTCTCTATTTATCTCAGGATTCATTATAATTGTAATATTTTTAACCAAATTAATATTATTCTTAATGTCATTATGTATGTACCTAATGTTAGTCGTGTGGTGCTTACTATATAAGCTTTTATGTAAGTAATGATTACTACGTAAATTTAACTGCTCTTTGTGAATTTTGTTCCACTTTCAATGATTTAAAATTTTTGACTCAATCATTTTAATTTGGTCATCATAGGACCAGATTACCTTTAGTTTTTCAATTCACAAAGCATCAAATCATTAGGTTTGCCCTATCAATTACGTCCTTGAAATCTTTCCTATTAGTTAGTAGTCTATCTCTCAACCTATCAATTCCTCGCTCTTTTTAGCTGTAAGTAGATACTAATGGCCAAATATTATAATTTGTGTAAATATGTACCAATAAATTAAAATACATAATTAATATTGAAAAGTAAGCTTTAAATCTAAAATAGATTCTGGGGCCTATTTACATCAAATATAAATTATTTATGCCAAACATCAAACTTGGCTTATTAATAACTTAATACAAAAGTATGTATTTATTATAACGTTACGTATTAAATTAGAACTTGTACCTTAAATTAGAATTAAGAAGATTTAACATTAAACTTAATTAAAGAAACAGTTTTTATTTAAACATCAAATGAAACTTAGCACACAAACTTTTTATAGTTAAAATAAATTAAATTTTACTTGTACTTTAATTTTAGTACCTGTTAGTGTTAAAATCAAAACCCAATAACTTTACTTACCAATAATTAGCTTGTAAAATAAGCTCATCGACAAGTCAAATTTTAACTTAATTGTAATCAAATAACCTCCGACCAGGTGGGATGACGATTTGCGAAAGACTGCTGGCAGATGCTGGATGCGGCAAGCTGAAGACAGGGCGCTATGGCGCTTATTAGGGGAGGCTTAGTCCAGCAGTGGACTAATATAGGCTGATGATGATGATGATGAAACAGTGTGAATAAATTTTCTTCACTTGATTTTTATGGTATGTTACACTAGTAACATAATATTAATTAAGGCGATACCCCAACTCACACGGTTTAGAACAAAATATGTATTTTAATTGGGTATTTTATGGGATCACCTCGGGATTATTCTCCATACAATTTTTTTAATCACATTTATTGGGTAAATATTTCATTTTTTAATGGTGAAAGCATTTTCTAAATTGGTATATAATTGACGGAGAAATCCACGAACATACATAATAAAAATACATACAGCCAAAAATTGAAACTCTTTTGAACCCCCCTTTTCTTTCATCGGGTTTGTATTTCATTGTATTCCATATTAATAAATACATATTACTTTGAACCAATTTACGTTAAATGTAACCCTCCCAAAAAGTGGGCTGCAGCCGAGGTGTCAACTTTTAAAAACAGATTTGGGACATACTTTTGCAATGAATGATAACCGTTTGTTTTTCGAAATGGGTTTGTATATGCTTTGTACATTATAATCATGTCTTTTTTATAAACCCCTATTAAAGTCCGTCCAAGGATGTCGTGCATTAGATTTGTACGAAAATACAAGATAAGAAACAAAAAAGCGCCTCTAATGTAAATATGAAATGGTATACACATAGCATTTCATACATACCTATACAAGGTCATTCGGTCCCAGTTCGTTGTTTTAAATTAACAAAGTTCCTGCAGTGCTGTTGACCCACTCACGATCGCGTTCTAAATTTGTACAAGAGCAATTCTAGCTCCGACCTTTCTTGTTTGTCTTGATGTGGATGTGGGGTGAAAGTTTGAATATTTCTGAAATAGAGGGGTTGTATTGTTTGATTATTTTGTTTGGCTTGCGATTGTCTGAAGTATGTGGTTACAATACAATACAAAAATGCTTAATTGTACACAAAAATATACTTAATAAGACAGGTACAATGGGCTGGTATCGTTGGTTATTTCAAATCGTACTTTTTTCATATAGATCAAAATAAGTCAGTTCTTGTGTCGGTAGAGCAATATACACAGAAATGATGATGATGATATGATTTCAGAGTGTATATTAAACTGTATTGTATGCTCTCACGATGACAATCTAAGAGCTGTAATCCCAAAATCCATGTCGCATATAAATTAGGGCATTGTACATGAATCGTCGAACATCGTACATTTTATAACAAAAACCCAGTGGAATTTGCTCTTATCCCGATAGGATCTACTTCGATTTGCGTAAAAATAAATTTTCGCTCCTCAAGTGTTTAGATATTGTCGCGAATAATACGATACGAAAGCTTATTTTTCGCACAATTTGAGATATATCCTGCTTCAGATTAGATTTTTATGCATCCATTTTGTGAGCCCCTTGAGAGTAAGGTCAAGGAAGGGTCGAACCTTCTTATAACTTTACGTTTAGGTGTGTTTTATTGTGATGAAAAATATTTTACATCTGTAAAATAAAACACTGTTCCATAAAATTAAGAAAAATAAGTCTATTTTAACAATTATTTCCTCTAAAATAAGACATATTTATGTTACTCTAATAAACTCTTTAGTTTTAACAGTGTACGAAATATTTTAATAAAATTTTCAAAGACCATTGTACTCTATTTTTTGTCCATTTTTATATCCTTTAATTGAAATAATTTCGTTCAAGATGCTCATAGCAATATCTTGAGGAAATAACACGTGTGAGCAGGCAGCCTTCAATAAAATATATAGATTTGCCGTGGCGTAGCAGTTGAAGGTCCACCTACGACGTAGGAGGTTGCGAGATCAATTCCCCGGACAAATGTTTGTAGATCTACAGACATTTGTTGCGGACGTTCTGGGCATCTTCTATGTATAGTAAAATACATCCATCTATGTATGTTATTATCGTCATCTAGTACCCATTAACTCGGCTTAGCTCGGGGCTAGAGGATGCTGTATAAATTGTCAAGCATAATATATTTCACAAACGTATAGGTTACTAACGTTTCTACCCTTCACATTCTTTCCGTAGCACTTGCTACGAGGGTCTACGAGTGCGTAGCACGTAGCAAACTTCGTAGACTCTCGTAGCAAACGGCTTAGACTCTCGTAGCAAACGGCGTGGACCAGCGTAGCACTGTGATAAAATTATTCGCTTTTTACTCCAACTTCATAAAAGCGAACAGAAAACTCCCGAAATAATAGACATTATATCCTACTTAGTTGAGTTTTTGCCGCTCTAAAATACACTGTATGCTTACTGCTTAAAGTTAGTTTTTCATTAACTTATATCAGTTTGTCCACTTTTGATGCTCTCTCGGGCCAAGGCCCCTACACAATGGAACTGTCCGTGCCCGGATCATTCAGCGACAACACACAATAATGCTGCATTCTCCTTTATAAATGAACTTTGTGGCTTACACCACGTTATGGACACTTCAAAGGAATATTAGATTATTACATTACTAACTAGCTTAAGCCATCTGCTGTTAACAGGGTTCCGAAAAATTTGTCCTTTGATGTTTCTATATTCGTTAATAAATTATTAAAAGAACTTTGTTTTTACCTCGAAAACTGATCTACATGATCTACGGTATTTATGGAATTCAGTGAATGATCGGCCTATACTATACCGCTACTCATTGGCTATATTCGGAATAGGCAGTCGTAAAATTTACGGAAAATGTACCTATCATCATCATCAGCCTATATTAGTCCACTGCTGGACATAGGCCTCCGCTAATGACCGCCATAGCACCCTGTCTTCAGCTTGCCGCACCTGCTGGCATTTTTCCAGTTTAGGGCGTCCTACACTACGTTTGCCGAGTCGTGGTCTCCACCAGACTTTACTTTTTACCAAACCACTAAGTTATAAGAAAATAAAAAGATCTGTAGCTTTTTCTCATTTTGTTAAGGAGTCAGTGTAGGTAGGTACTCTTGCGTTACGAAATTCTTGGCGTGCCATTCATCGCCGTTACTTACTGAATGTAACACAAACAAGCAAATTCATATCTACATTCACATAGCCGAGCATTTCTGTGGCTCATAACATTCTTTGTCTTTTCTTTACCTAAAGCCGTGTACTGACCGGGGTGTTACAATGCGTAATGTTACGTTACAGCGAGCGTTCGTGCAGCAGGGGAAAGAAGTCTCTCGCAATGAGCAACGAGACGAATTTTTGACGTTTTAGGACTCACGAAGCGGTTTTCAGCCATGCCCGCCGCGGTTGCGGGCCCGCAGCCTTTGTAGAATACAGATATTTATGTAAAAAATTAAAGCACATTTCACGACGCGTTTTACGCCCGCGGCGTGTGCGATTGTTTGCGGGTCCCGCTGCACCGGCGGTCATCTTGTACCGGCGGGCGCGGGTCGCGGTCCCGCAGCCGCGGCGGGTTGCACCCGCGCGTTCTGCGGTCGGTTGGCGGGCGACCGCGCGTGGACAGCGGGGTGGAGGTTAGAAATCCGACGCCATTTTGCAACCGCCCGTCTTGCGATTATCAACCGCCAAGTTTGCGAGCGATAATCGCAACCGCGACGGCTGCGTAACCGCACAAAGCTCCGGTCTCGTGAGTTTTGAAAATAAAACTCCATTCCGCCACCGCGGCGGGCACGGGTGAAAACCGCTTCGTGAGTCCTTACTCTTATGCTCGCTGCGAATGGTACATGCCCCGCTACCGACTGGTGCTACATGCCCCGTAACACCATTCAATTTACCAGGCACAACGATTTGAAGATATCTGTAATGTTATAATCCTGTTTAAATAAATAAACACCAGTCGGTAACCAGCTTTAGAGGCATATTACGCAACATTATCAGATGGAATGTCTTTTCTGTGCGCCCCCGTTTATTCAGTGACAAAAGCTGCATTCCGTTTATAAATGAGTGTGTTTGCGGTCCACAATACAATACATTCGCTAGAATTATCCGACAAACGGGGGTTTGTATGAAATATGAGTAAAGAATTGTGCAACTTTTAAATTTAACTGAGCACAGTCTCTATAATAATAACAAGATAAAGTTAAAAACTACAACCCGACTACGTGAAAGTTATAAAAGTTTGAAACATTTACATTGACAAAATAGAATGACGTATCGGTCATATTTGATAGGCATAGAGTTGAAAATGAAAATAGGTCGTAGGTATTGTAATTTTTCTCTATGGGGCCTGCAGCCTGCGGCTACCTAAACTTTAATACGCGTTTTGAAGGCTTATTCGGGGTCGGAGCCCTAAATCCTATAGCCTATAACCATCGGGGTATTGAGACCAATCAATCGATACATAATTTGTTGAAATCGAACCAGTAGTTTCAGCGCTACGTGGGAACAAAGAAATCGGCCACATACATACAAACATACAAATATACAAACATACAAACATACAAACATACAAACATACAAACATAGGGTGCTAACCTCATAACCCTCCCCTGTCGGTAGTCGGGTAAAAATATATATTGCTGGACAATTCACACAGTATTATCTAGCCCTAAGCTAAGCAGAGCTTGTGTTATGGGTACTAGATAAATAATATACACCTATCTAAAGTTTTTGTTATTGTTTTACTTGATTGGTATAGGTAAATTTATGGGTAGGTTATTTTCTGTGTAATTTTTTTGATAACTAATGATTTCGTCCATGTTCGATAAAAGTCAATGATTGATGAAGCAGGTCACGTTATCTATAATTGAGATTTAGGATTGGATCGCGAGAAAAAATACCATGTCTACTTTCCCAGCTACTTGAAGTCCAGCCGTTTTATTTGTAATTAAAAGCGGGGTGTACTAACATCGTCTTCAAAACCAGTACCAACTATTTGCTTAAGTAGATAAATATATCTTTATATATACGAGTATATATACCAGTACCAACTATTTGCTTAAGTAGATAAGTATATCTTTATATATACGAGTATATGCCTATATAAAAACAATTGCTGTACGTTTGCCTCGCTAAAACGCGAGAACGGCTGGGCCGATTTAAAGACTTTTTTTTTGTTCTATTAGGTGCAGGGGTGGTTTAAAATGGAAAAAATAGGGAATTGTGGTTATTTTAAATAGGTTGAGTAGGTGAACTAACGAAGTAGCGGGTAACAGCTAGTAATAAATAAAAATAAAATCTCTTTATTTCGGATAACCACCATGTTGAGTTAGTAAGAACACACATAAAAACAATGGAAAGAAAGAGCGTTAGGACATCCTTCACTTAAATACTGAATACCTAACTAATAGCAAAGAGGTATCATTTAAACGGTCAGCATATAAAAGCAGTTTTGGCCAGCTGAAAAATTGATTTGGCAAGCAGAAAAAATAAATTGAGCAGCATCTAGTGATCGGAATTTAATCAGAAATGATTAAATTGGTCGAATGGAGAAACGAAAAGAGACGAAACGAAGATGAAAAAAAGACGCATGCCTCGTTTCCAGAGTGATCATCATTAATCATAGTACGGCGACGTTTACCAGAATCACTCTGCGAACCAGGCCTGACCACAGCGGCGATGAGAACCTATCCGCTATGGTTTTCAGGATGTTGTTGTGGCTGTCCCGCACTCTGCGGATCAGGGATGCAGTTTTTTTGCGGATGATGGCTTCGAAGCCATCCGTTTGATATTCTGCAAACATCTCCGATGCACTGCAGAAGCGAAGCAGGCCAAACATCACCTTGAAAATATTATTACTATGGATACGTATGCGTATCTTTTTTATACCACCAAGGTGGCAAACTGGCATGCAACTCGACTGGTGGAAAGCAGCGTAAGCACGTCTGCAACATCAGGGATGTATCTCTCTTTAAATTTCTTAGAAGACCGTTTTTGAAGAACCCCGTGTTGTAATACTGAGCGAAAACCTCGGCAGGAAAATCGGTCTACAACCCGAGTGTTCGCAGAAGGAAACTCATAATGAACCTTACTGTCCCTAAAAGGAACTAAAAGGTTTGTGGAAAATGTAAAACTATTAAACAGTAGATAGGTAGGTATACTTTATCTTATAAACTACCTATGTTTGCAACGGTGGGACAGATAGAACTTTTATATATTAAAAACAGTTCTATCTGTCCCCCTGTTAGTGACAGGGTGTTACGTACTAACAAAACTTGTACTCTAAAGCTGTGCGATCACCGGTTCGGAATCGGAGCGTACGAACTGTAAGCGGCGTCGGTTTTACAATATGCCTGGCATCGGTATCAGCAGATAAAAATGCTGATCCAGTGCACGCTGTACCATAGAAATCAATACAAAGCAACAAATCCTTAAGCTCGATCCGATAGACGCACAGCTTTATACCTACCTGTCAAGTATTTATTGAGCAATAAAATTAATGGCCACATAAAGGTCACCAAACACTTTGCTTCATTACTTCTGTGATACATATCCAATTAGGTAAGGTAACCTTTAGCAGGTGCGTGGTATATTTATTTATTAACTCTAAATATACCTAAGCCAACAAAGAAAATAACAATCAAATAATAGTATTAAATTAAAACTAGTATTTACAATTGAAACAATTGAGCTAACTGCAGACTGTTGCAAAGATATTTATGTTAACTATAGAATACTAAACTTAATAATAACATTATAATATTGATTGTTTCTTACAATCTATAGATAGCTCAATTGTTTCAATTGTAAATACTACTTTTAATCTGTTTCTATAATTTAATTGTAATTCTCTTTGATAATGTAGAATATTTTAGGCTAAGGTTGGTCGTTGCGTGATGGCGCGAGATTTATTTTTGTGGTTTTAAATTTTTATGCGTTCTACAAGCAATAAAACTAGCGAAAAAGTAATTTGCCGCAAATCGTAAACCATTTTCTATGAACTCATGATAAAACCAACTTCGATTCACTGGTATTTTTGGCAAATCACATTTTCGCTAGTTTTGCTTGTGCACAAAAAAAATTGAAACTTGTGCCAACCCGCGAACCACCATTTTACCTCACAGACACGCACGTGGGAAGCATCTGGTGACGTCACCGAAGGTAAAGAATCTGTCAAACCCAATGCTCATATTTTCGTAGTATCACAGAATAACTATATGGTACTAAAGTTAGATAATGTACCTTTGCACAACACGTTTTTATACAAAACTAGCTCCTTCCTGCGGCTCCGCACGCTGTTTTCTGGTTTAAAAAGTAGCCTATGTTCGTCCTCATGACTCCGTCTATCTTGCTACTAAATTTAAGATCCGTTCAACCGTTTAGGGGTGAAAGATAACTTTTAATTTAATTTCAATTTTGTTTATTGAGACGCACAAAACATGAAATAATCACAGAATATACCAAAGTTAAATTACATTATGGGACACACAAATTACCTCTGTGCATATAGAGCAATAAAACTAGCGAAAAAGTAATTTGCCGCAAATCGTGAACCATTTTCTATGAACTCATGATAAAATCAACTTCGATTCACTGGTGTTCTTGGAGCACGAAATTTTGTGCTAAAATTCTACATTTTCCCAAATGCGCCCAAAACACAAATGAATCAAAGTTGATTTAATCATAAGTTCTAAGAAAATGATTTACATTCGTACAAACATGAAAGAACAGAAACATTTAAAATAAATAAAGGGATACCTAAATCTAATTATAAGTAGCTTACATAAAGAGGCAACTGTCGGTCTGTTAATAACAGACCGACAGAATTACTTTTGCTTTTCTACTATAAGTGACAGATTTAACAAGCTACATTTATAAACCCACGTGCCACGTGCACTAACACAAGGTCAAATAGAAAATGGCATTTTTCACGTTCCCCACTCTGTAATCGTTTGCTACGACGTAGGAGGGCAAGTGAGAAAAATAACCCATTTGCCACACCAGTTACAGCAAAACGATGGTTGGGTACTGTAGTAGGGTGCATGGGAATACAATACATTATTTTTCCCCACACTAATCTTTACTTTGGAAATAAGATTTTGTTGTAACTCTTATACAAAGTTGAATTAATAAATAATGCTGGACAATCCACACACCACCATCTAACCCTAAGCAGAGCTTGTGTTATGGGTACTAGATGACCGATAAATTTAATGCGATGCATTAACATGACAGGTCATGATTTTTTTACATTATTATACATAGAAAATACCCAGAACACCCAGGACAATTATTTGCAGACATAAACATTTTTCCCACGGTGGGAACCCGCAACCTCCTGCGTCGCAGACGGACCTTCGCTCGCCGCGCCTAGTAGCCTAAACGACAGAAATCGTTCATCAGGGTAATAAATCTTCTAACGGCTTGATGGTGTTTTTACTTTTAATAAATTACAATGGTCTGCATCTCGTACGGTTACTTTGATAGCTGTAGTGCGAATGATGCAGTTGCCGATATCTGTGTAGGCTTCGTCCAAAGCCGGGGCGAGTCGCTAGTATCGATTACGGGTCGGTATTGTATATCATCGCCCGTCAAACACATCTCAAGGCAAACTGCTAGCCCTGACTTGGTACTATATATGTCACGGCTTGTTGTGACATATTTCTAGTTGGATGTAAAAGGGACTATTTTTGTTGGCGATAGTCGTGCAACTCTATAGGTGTAAGTATCGAATAATGAAATATATTCGAAGTGATATATTTCTACTGACTTCTTGCGTGATCCGCCTGAGATTTTTGTTAACAAAGTATGAATGTAATTATTAATTTAATTAAAGTTCGTATTAAAGCGGCTAGCTGTATTTTAATTGAGGAGGTCAGGAGTCTATGTTCGGTTGTAGGTTTCTTTATGTATGTTTGGATCTATAAAAAAAATATTTCACTATTTAGAAAAAGATCACGAATCGGTCCCATAAAAAAAATGTTCCGGAGGAATTAGAATTTATCCCGTCCATCTTAAAAAACAACATAATACTTTTGAAAAATGACGACTACCTACAACGATTTCGGTGTATCTACTCAAATTTTTCGCATCGCATGGTAATTTTCACAATCGGTAACAAATGGTTTCCATGGCAACGGGCGTAAACAAGAGGTCTTTTCATTCGTCGTTTCATCCATCAAACTAAATTATACTCGAATTTGTACTAGATGTCGCCACTTGAAAAATTATATCGCGCTATCGAAGTGTTCCTTCCGAACTAATTTTAACTACATAATAAGGAATTTGATCGGTTTATAGTTTTTTAAAATACGCTAAATTGTGTTTAGAAGCGTTTTAAGAAATCGACCATTTAGCATAAACATTAAAAGCTGACATTTGGGAACAGGTCCGCTTTATAAGTGTAAATTTCGGTTTTGATTGGATGGTTTCCGACATTCGTTGCATTTAGTATATACCTGCCTCAATAAAAACCAAAGATATCGCGGTTGGAAAATATGGGTAGCGAAATACCGGTTGCAGGATATAAACTACAATTCATATCCGACCCTAAAACCGCTGTTTGCGTTGTATAGGCACACACATCATTGACAAAATATTCCAGAGATGCTGTCAGTTCAACAAAGCCGTTTTGCTCATAAATACCCTCACAATGAGGTCGATTCCCAATCACTACCGCAACAACGGGTAAATCAAAGGCAGCAGCTGCGGCATGGTAAATACAGCCTACAAACAACAGGGAATGGGAATTTAATCCGATGCTGTAGGCTTACCTAACTACTTTTACGACGCAGCGGGTAAAGGGCGCATGAAACGCAGGTTTCAGGTTCGATTCCTGCACAAATAAATAAATATTACTAGAGAATCCACACGGCATCATCTAGCCCCAAAGTTAACAGAGTGTCTGTTATAATGGGCTCTACATAACTGATATGCCAACTTAATACATAACATACAGCGGGGCAATGCAGCCAGCGTCTTGGGCACGCTTTCGACTGGTATTGATATGGATCACTTGAGCTACTTGTAGAATGATTTCAACAGTCTGCAGTTAGCTCAATTCTTTCAATTGTAAAATCTAGTTTTAATTTAATTCTATTATTTGTTATTTTGATTTTGATATTTATTAGAGGTTTTAATATGCATTACATGTATAGTATTTTATTGCGATTATAAGTACGTTAGTGGTTTCTTTATCACTTTCAGGAAAAAATTTAGTAAAGAGAAAATCTATTAAACCTTATCTCTTATTTGATGATAATTTATGGTTATTTGACTTGTATAAGAGGCCTAAATAAATAATGTTTTTTAAATCTGAATTCTCTTAAGATGGTACGAAATGTGGTGTAAGTCTCGAAAAGACTAAAAATTAGTCCGACGACAGCCCTACTAGTTTAATAAAACCGAAAGTTTGTACAATGTTAATTTTATTTCGTTACCTCAGATCTCCAAAATTACTGAACAGATCAAGAGAGGTACATAACTAAGAGGCTACTTATTTTTCCGGGAATACGCGTGCGAAGCCGCAGGCTGAAGCTAGTTATGTATGTACCCTTACCCCATATATATCCAATAATCCTATCCATACCAGGTTGTCTGGCAGAGATCGCTCTGGAGCGATAAGACCGCCAATTGTAACTTATATTATTATTGTTTAATTTGTAAATTCTTTTTAGTTTTATGTGTGCAATAAAGTATTTTCTATCTATCTATCTATGTATACTATGACAGTATATACTCTGTAAAGTAAGTATAAAATCTAAGCCTATTTTCCTAATACTTACTAGCAATCGTCGAAACCACATCGAAAGAACCTTTACGGCTCAATAAACCCCTGACGCGATTGGTTCGTTTTACTACCGGCCCTTGGCCTTTAATAAAAGGGTTTGCTATAGACTACTTACGAAGCTGTATAAGGGTGGATACAGACTAGGTACTTTACGAACGGTAGGGATCAACTATCAGAGTAAACCGTGTCAGGAGTAGTTATCAGAGACCAGTAAAAGGAAACAGCTGCAAGGTGCGGTCTGTTAGTCTATGTCGGTGACTATCATAGTCTGTTCTCGCCTTTAACAGAATTTTCGCCGCTTATTAGAATGAAACCATAAAGAGAAAACCAAATTATGTAATCATTCTGCGAAAAACAAATAAAAGAAAATTTATTTGCAAGTATTAAGCACAGAAGATTATCAGGTAGTAGTAAAAATTTAGCTAGTATACAGGGTGTTTGGTAAATTAGTGACAATACGTGAAATTGAAGCTCCTGCCCATCATCACAAACACGTTCGTGAAGGCGCCAGGTTTTAATTCTAAAAAAATATAAGTCACCTCTGATACTAAATGAAAAAAACATCTTTGCCTGGAACCCAACGAATTACTTAAGAGCGATCTTTCACTCTCATATCTTCAGTTAATTCAGGGCAGAGCTGTTTTTAAGTTGAGTTTCAAATTAAACCTCTTTAATGTACGATTATTGAATTGCGGGGAGTACCCATTATCAATACCAAAATTAAGAATTAAGACCTGGCGTCTTCACAAACGTGTTTGTGATGATGGACTGAACCAACAGTTCACGTACTGTCACTAATTTACCAATAACCCTGTATAAGTAGCTACATGGAGGAAAATGATGCTAATCGGGGCCGATTGTCAAAAAGCGTTTATGATAGAGATAGACAAATCATTTTTCAATAGCATTTGACCGGCGAACTGGTCGAGGTCGTAGAAAACCGCTGGATGAAGATCACGCTGAACCGGTCCAGCGTGACCCAATGAGCGGTTATTGGGTCGATTCAGTCGAAAGACTAAATTAGTGATGGTGATTGATTCATCAGGTATTTATTAAGGTATACCAAAGTATCTTACCTATTATCTGTGAGTATAAATTCTTTAAGGCGCTACCCCAACCCAAATAGTCCAATATTTTTTTTATTTCTTTGTTCAATGTAATGTTAAGTTAAAATAGGTAGCGGTGCTAGATTGGGTCGGGTTAACGCCTTAATAAAGAAAGTACAATCCAATGATAGATTAAAATTATAACTAGTGTTTACTATTGAAACAATTGAGCTAACTGCAGACTGTTGCAAAAATCTACAGTTGTGCTAACTGATCCATACCAGTACCAGTCGCGTGCGTCCCCAAGACACTGGCTGCATTGCCCCACTGTATGGCAATGCTGATGCGCTGTGCCAGATACTCACCAGCTCTCGGGTACCGCATCGCTATTATGTGAATATGCAAATTGAGGGGATAAGAGATTTCTAGACTGTGTCATGTCAAACAAGGCATAGCTAATTACTGTTTGTCAATTTATTGAACTAATTAATTCTCCGAAACGTCTCTTGATGTTGAAGCATGTGCTAGGGCTTGTTCAAGAACATACATTTACTTATGTATACTTTACATTCCTATTATGAGTTATTTCCAACCTTTCATGTGAGATGTTTTCCTTTCCTAACATCTCACACACGAACTAGAAGAAATAGTTTTTTTTTCGGCACCCACTATTACGAGTACATATCAAATTTTAAATATTAAAAAAACTTCAAAAAACGAACTGCTGTTATCAGGACCAAAGTGCTTGGGAAGATGTTTAGTTTAGGAGATTCTATGGCCAACCTCTGTCATCATCATCAGACCAGCTCGATGGTACCATAACATTGCATTGTCGCATAACTTACATACCTACCTAGGTATGCCAAATTTCAGCTCAATCAATTCAAATTCAATTGCAAAATTTGGCCACTAAACTAACCCACTACGGGCAAGTAGAATAAAAGCATTTAAAAAACAAAACTGAATAAGGTTGAGGGGTAAAATAAGTTGAATCTATTCCATTTGTAGATCAGAGTGGAATAAGGCCAACGAACATGGAGGTCTGACAGCAAAGGGACACAAATAGTGAACGTCACAAACGAGCTTTGCCCATGTGACCCTGACTATTCTCAGCTTCTCACGTGAAATGTGAGATGCAAGAACATATCTAGACACGGCGTCCATAAGCACTTAAGTCATTTTTTTCTCGAAATGCTAAAAACTGACAGGGCTTTGCTTTTTGTATAATCCTTCGACGGCAATAAGCAACTAAGTCACAGGGCTTCAATTCGCGAGCCGGTAGTAATACGCACCAAACAACTTATGTTTTTGGAACACTTCTAGTGCCGGACCGTAAGCACTTAAGTCGACTTAAGTACTTTTGTTCGTTATAGTTTTATTATTGTTTTTGACTTCAGCTATCTGACTTAAGTTGTTTCACCCACAAGATCCTCGACCTACCCTTTATTTTTTGTTAAAATGCATTATGGCCATTAGAAATTCCAGGATTTTAAGAAGTGAAGTGCCTTCGTGAAGATTTTGTTTTGAGCCACCATTATAAATAATTCTGACCCATGCTGTGGTTGTGTTGTGCAATTAATGATAATGTTATAAGTTACTATGGAATCGAGAGGGAGAAAAATACTAAACCTTGTTATAAATACAAAAAATACAACTACTGGTACGTATTATCATATTTTTTTTAATAAATACTTACATTTTAATTTAGCATTTGTTATTTAGTCTAATGTAAAAATAGGAGTAACATTTTATGAAAATTTTTGAATGATAAATTTACTAAATACCTAATTGATTTATTTAGAGACCATTATTATTTTTCAAATTTTTTATGCGAATAACATAGCTCTGTATTATTTTAGGTGACCATAGTACAACTACTACTGTGCAACCAAGTACATCTGGGACGCAGAAACCAACAACTTCTGTCGAGCCACAAAACGAACAGTCTGACGTTGACCACGTGACAATAATTCAAAAATCATCAACCAGCCCTAGTCTGCTCACAGAAGATACCGCTGTTTATAGTGATCAAAGTGTTTTTATTGATCCTGAACCAAGCACATCAGGAACTCAAACACATACAGCTCCTGATGAAACACCCAGTGACTTTTCTAGTGATGACTCTGTGCCTGACCCAACATACTCTGTGCCTGACCCTACACGCACTGAACCAAGTCCCAACCTATCTGCAGAAGATGAAGAACTGCCACAATCTCTACCTCAACAATCAGTACATAGCCGAAAAAGAAAACGAGAAAGTAAATTGAAGCGCAATCTTGGTCTTTCGTATGTGACGGCTTCTGGGAAAAATGTAGAAGAACGCAAAATGCAGGAACTACCTAATTGTCGAAATAAATGCCGAGAAAAGATAAGTAATGAACAACGTGCTGTAATTCATAAGGAATTTTGGAATCTTGGGTCATATGATTTGAGAGCAGCTTTCGTTTCATCTCTAATCACCATCCAGGAAAAACAAACAGAACGACATCGTGTCGAGGATCCTGAACGGCAAAAATTTAGACAATGTACCTACAGGTATCATTTAGACATTAACAGTGAAAAAATATCCGTATGTCAAGGTTGCTTTTTAAAAACCTTGGCGATAACGGATAATTTTGTTAAACTGATAGGTTTAAAGAAACGCAGCACTTCCAGTGGAATAATTCAACCAGATAAACGTGGAAAGAAAACTCCAGCAAATAAACATTCAGATCTAAAGATTCTTGAAGTGATTAGCCATATTAATTCCTTCCCGTTATACGAGAGCCACTACACAAGACGAAAAAGTAGCCGAAAGTATTTACCATCACACTTAACAATTTCAATCATGTATTCTTTATATAAAACGTCTCATGAAAACCCCGTCAGTGACAAAATTTACCGAAGAGAGTTTCATAAATTAAAGTTGAGTTTTAAAAAGCCAAAAGTTGACACTTGCCACCACTGTGACATCATTAAAATGAAGATAAGTGTCGCCAACGACGAAACTGCAAAATTAACCCTTGAGGCGGAACGTGAGTCACATTTGCTTGCAGCTGATATGGCTTATAATGAAAAAAAGTCTGACAAAATGACTGCATCAATAGACAAAACCATTAAGTGCCTTTCTTTTGATCTCCAACAGTGTCTACCTACTCCAGCTTTAGAGTCATCCGTAGCTTTTTATAAAAGGCAGCTTTGGACATTTAATCTTACTGTGCACGACAATGCAACGGGATTGTCTACACATTACATGTGGCATGAGGGAATCTCGGGTCGAGGTGCTAATCAAATAGCATCTTGTTTATTCATCCACCTCAAAGAACTGCCTCAGGACATTTCTGAAGTTATTTTGTACTCCGATACATGTGGAGGTCAAAACAAGAATACCCACGTAGCCGCAATGTTTACATACCTGATGACACTGAAACCCTCCTTAAAAAAAATTCATCACAAGTTTATGGTACCAGGCCACACTCACATGGAAGTGGATTTAGATCATGCCATCATTGAGAAAAAAAAGAAAAAATCTGCTATTCAAGTATATCACCCGCATGACTGGATGCAGTTAGTAAGGTCGAGCAGTAAAAAGTTTACCGTGCACGAAATGCAACAAGCGGAGTTCATGGACTTTGCGAGTTTGCTAAAAGGGCCACTAGTAGCCCGAAAAAAAGACACTTCAAACAATGTTTTTAAATGGCATGATGTGAAGTGGCTGTGCTACGAGGCGGACTTTGGAGTAATAAAATATAAAAACTCACTTTCCAGAGATGAAGATTTTAAAGCCATTAACTTCAGAAGGAGCACACGAACCGGCACCATAAATTTGACTGTTTCACCGATAACAAACAACCCAGTGCCAATAAGTATGGAAAAAAAACGAGACATAATTTCGCTATTACCTCTCGTACCGGAATGTTTCCACCATTTTTACAAAAATTTAGCAACCGCTGCAGATGCTAGGAACGTCGACCCTGATTTGCAAAGCTCTGAAGATAGTGATTAATTTTTTTATGGATTTGTTTTTGTTGATTAATGTTTTACGCATTTTTATACATGCTCAGTTATTAAAAAATTTAGTAGGTATAATGACTTACTTATATTGTAGTTTTGTAGTTGGTAAGGCGTATGACTTATTATTTGAGATCATTATGTGATATGACTTACGTGTTAGAAACACGTAAGTCATGTCTCATTACCTATTTATAAGCGGTCAAACAAACTTAAGTCAGATTTTATTATGTACTAATAAACATAGAGTAACTAGTTTAGTTTGGTGTATAGCTAATTACTAAGTGACTAATAAAAAATAATAATAAATACCATCTCAGTAGTTTTTTTTTATACCAGACATTAAAAACATCGGCCTGTAAACTTTTCAAGATACTCGATTATTGACTTAAGTGCTTGTGGCTTCCGGGTCTAGTATAATAATTATAATATTATCTAATATAATATTTACCGACTTATTTGTTTAGTAAATTAGGTTATGCAACTTTATTTATCTTGTGCGGGACCAGTTTCTATAAATGTTTTTCATTTTTATTTCGTTATTCTGTCCTGGTGTTTAGGAGGGAAGAGAAGTTCTGAAAATCTTACTGCATCCCACAAAATCCAACTAAATAAACTCAGAATTTTATTCGGAATATAAACTCGTCGTTATTAATAAATTTTGCCTGGTTTAGCACAGTTCTTACTAATTGTTCATGATAGCTTTCAGAATGTCTAGCACCTATGAAGCAACAAAACTAGACCAAGTTTTATGATTTATTGATAACAATGCTCCTCGAATCCAATCTCCTCTCAAATACCATAAAATCCAAAACTAGAATTTTGTATTTCCAATGCGAAAGCATAATATGCATATTTAATACTTATTTGAAGAATCAGTAGATACTTTTGTGTTGTCACATACCTACCGAAACCGAAATAATTTCTTGGAACGGAATCCAAATTCAGAATATTGGCAACCAAAATTTTGCTCAAGCGCTACCAGTACTCACACAACAGAACCGAATCAACATTGGGGAGTTTGCTGGCCTTTCGTTTACTTTAGGATTAGTAGAGTCAACACGAGAAATCATTGAACAGGATTACAGGTCGAATTACCAAACTTCTTCCTGAACATCAAATTCGAGGTAATTTCACTGGGTAATTTTACACGGGCCTGTAATTTCACCTTCAAAACCAGTGAAAAGCAAAAATTTAAAATAAGAAAGTAGGAAGCAACCTCCACATGAATCATTACTACTCACAGTGAAGGTTTTGGTAGGTGGTTTTTGTTTAGCGATTTTTCAGGTAGGTACCTGTGTAATTATAATGTAGTCAAACAAATAAACAATTGAATAAACGAAGAAAACAATAAAACTATAATTTTTACAACTAGTATTTATACCTACTGTGATTATGATGCAAAACAACAAAGTTATAATTACAACTAGTCTGTAATTTTCTTTGTTATTAAAAAAAGATGTTGTTTTTAGAAAATCAAGTCGATTGGTTGCTTCGTTAGGGCGTGAAGGATGGACAAACAAACAAACAAAGACACTTTCGCATTTATAATATTAGTTGGGATTCCATAGAATAACCCTTGCCGCGGGCAGAAACTAGTTAAATATAACGACGAGTTTAAGAAGGTTGTCCTTGTTCGGCGATATTTCAGGTAAATGTTATATTCTATTTTCAGAAACTTCTGAAAATAGAATATAAAATATACCTTACTAGCAGTGCCTCGCGGTTTCACCCGCGTAGTTCCCGTTCCCGTGGGAATTCCGGGATAAAAAGTAGCCTATGTCCTATTCCAGACTATAATCTATCTCTGTGCCAAATTTCATTCAGATCCGTTCAGCCGTTCTGGCGTGATAAAGGAACAAACATCCATCCATCCATCCATCTATCTATCCATCCATCCATCTAAACTTTCACGTTTATAATATTAGTGAGATTACCATTTACCTTATTACCATACTTGTATGTGCTTGCTCAGAAATTTTTGACGTTGGACCTCTACAAAATATCTCGAGTCAGTAATCAAGAGCAAGAATGCAAGTATTTTTAAATTCCGTCAGCGTGGAGTAATTCCAGTGGAGATTTATGTCCGTACGCGAGCATTCTGTAGAATAAGGCAATAAATAATAAAAAACACCGCATTTTGTCGTGGGGAAGTGGTTTTGAAAATTGCTATGTAGCCTTGGAATTTAAACGCCTCAAAGCGTTTGAATACATATCTACCTACCTATGATTAGACAACCTCTGTGGCGCGGTGGGCGAAGGTCCGCCTGCGACGCAGGAGGTTGCGGGTTCGATTCCCGCCTTGGGACAAATATTTGTACGATCTGCAGGTATTTGTTCCGGGTGTTCTGGTCGTTTTCTAAATATAATAAAAAATAGCTATATATGTAATGTATTGTATTATGTATATCAGTTATCTAGTACCCATAACACAAGCTCTGCTTAGCTTGGGACTAGATAATGCTGTGTGAATTGTCCAGCATTATTTATATTTATTTATTTATGATTTTCTGTATAGCATTCACACATATGTATGAAGATCTAGCTTTATAGATAGGTAAGTACCTTACAAAAAAGGAAAATATCTAGCTATTAAATTATTTCGGCAAGAATTCTTCGTTAGTTTAAGTTAGTGTGATACTGATTCAATTTGAGGTAGGTAAACTTTTAATTTATTCTCTAGAGGAGCTGCAAATGCCTGAAACACGTTTAGGTTAGGTTTTCGTGATTCCTCACGACTGTAATTCTTTTGTTACATTGTTTTTGTGAACCCATGTTCTCACCAAATACCTTCTGCTTTAGGCATCCTCGCATTGCGGTGCCGCCAGAGTTTCGCAATAATAATTATAATATTACTAAAAAAAAAAAAAAAAATTTCACACCATAGAAAAGTTACAGATCCAATTTAACTTAAGCTACAGTCCATAGTGATATATACCTTAAAGCTAACATACATACAATATACACATTAACTAATGACACGTTTTTCTATGATTACGATAATGACGTTGTCCGTTGTACGACATGCGGCACAGATGCGAAACAGCCGCGGACGCGCTGCAGACCTCGAGTTTCGGCTCCGCAAATTCGATTGCAAATATGAGACGGGCGTTAGGCCTTAGAAAATTAACCATTCAATGCGCACAGCTCTCTCGTTCTTATCTCGATGGTCTCTTAGGACACCTTTTTACATTTTCTACGTGAGAATCTTACACTAGAGGCTGTTTCTTGAATAGTAATTACTCGTTTTAAAGAGGATGAGCGTTTTAATGTTCATTGAGCCTCAAGATACCTATTAAAAGATTAACATTGTCCTGAATTAACATTGGCGAATGGGCATCTTAATTGTTGAAACCATTTGAAACTTAGTTTTGGTAATGTAATGATAATAGCTAGTGCTTATCTTAATTTATTGTTTACTAGCCGCCATTGTTCAAAAGTAGCCCATAACGTTAATCTAGGTCTAACTTACTACATCTATGTTAAATTTTAGCCCTACCGTTCAGTAATTTTAGCGTGAAAAAAGGAAAACCATATAAACCTTCAGCTAAATTCTCCAATTTATTATTTCTATACTAATATTAAATATAAAGAGGAAAGATTTGTATTTTTGTATGTAACGAATAAACTTAAAAACTAATGGACCGATTTCAAAAATTCTTTTGCCCATACATAACTACATTATCATTGAGTAACATAGGCTATAGAGAATATACCCGTGCGAAGCCGGGGCGGACCGCTAGTTAATAATAAAGTGATGTGATGATTGCGGCTTTGTGACTTACAAGATTGATCATGGACGGAAACTAACATTATAGTAGACAAAGTACACCTTATAAATAAAGTTTTGCGGTTTTCAAATTACAAACAAAATTGGTTTTTTTTCTTCTAATCGGACAATAATTCATAATTTAATTAAGACCTACTTTAAAAAAGAGTCAACCATCTTTTTTAAAGTAGGTCTTAAATTAAATTGACGTTTAAACTAATTTAATTTAATTAAGACCTACTTTAAAAAAGAGTCGACCATCTTTTTTAAAGTAGGTCTTAATTAAATTAAATTAGTTTAAACGTCAATTTTTTCGAGTCCTTTTTTGTTTCTTTTTTGAGTCAAGTAAGCCTATTTCATATAATGCAAGTAGGCAGTTCATATTTACCCCGAAATGTTTCCCCAAAGGTAGAGGGTCTAACAATAAGGGCTACAAAAATGTGGTCTGAATTCCGGACCCTGCGGCCGTGAACCTGTCTAACCAAACAGATTATAATTGTCACTTGGGATTTTAAATGTAAGCAAAATTTTTGTTCACATTGAAAATCTGCCGCGCAGAATTAACAATTTCATGGGGTTTTAATTTTTTGCTCGCAGGCGAGCCTTCGCGCGTTGCGCCACTGAAGGCGTCATAGTGACTATAGCTACTAATCTACTATTCGCTATAATTAACTAATTAAATGACAAACTAGTCAGCCAGGACCATAGAGAAGCATCCTGGGTAAAAAAAACTATATAGTTGGTAAGTTATCATTAGAAGTTATTGTTATTGTAGTTTTAAAAGTAGGTCTATTGACTATAAAAAAAGAAGATAGTCAATCATACAAAAATGACAAACCTAAGGTATCAAAGTTTGGGAGTGGGGGCTCGAGACGTCATGTGTTAGTTACAAAAAAAGCTGCTCGCGCTTCGCAGAGGCAGTAGCTCCAGTATCCCAGTCATCCCGTGACTACGACAGAGTGTAAAACTGTTGAATATAATAATGAATAATGAAGAGAATTTCTTCATCTAATAACCCAAAACCTTTTAGTCTTACTCTACAGTTTTGGTATTTAAATAGCTGACCAATAGGTATAGAGCCCGTCAAATATTGACTTGCATTAGTGGTAAAAGGCTGTCAAATTGCGCTAAAGAGTCATCGATCACGACAAAGCTTACATAAGAAAGCTTTTATTTTGTTTTGTGAATTTTCAACAGTGATTTTCACGCGATCGCTTCGTTTTGTCAATATTAGATCTGAGTAACATAAACATGTACAATTTCTGAGTGTGTGTTATGGAAAGCAAGTGATGTACAGCTTTTGTACTGTCACGTCGACTGTCTGTGACACGAGTCTCTTAAAAGTCTGGGCAACATGGAACCTAAACCTATTGTTATGTAACATATTATACTAATATGTAGCCTACTAAATATAGCTATGGTTAATATGTGCATATATATAGCTGTGCGGAGAACCGGTCATTTGATTCTCACACCGCAGCGTGATAACGCAGATTACAGAGTAAATGACCGCTTCTCCGCACAGACAGTCGACGTGACAGTACCCAGCGTACTGCGTGGTGATCAAGAGACCAAAGCCTAAAAACAGGGCGCTTTATAAAAAACGAAGAGTTTCAAAATCGACTTCAACGAATTAACAAAGGTTTCATGTGAGATCCGCAGGTTCTAGTCCCGTCGGAATCGAAACTTGTAAAACTAGCATAGATGCAAAACCTTATCGTACCTCCTAGGGATTGTCTAAGTAAGTGTGAAGTGTTCCACAAACCACATCCAGTATCCCCAAAGTTTAGGATAGGATGGATTTAAATGGTTGAACACCATCTATCCAAAGTCATCAATAACGGGATATTTACCATGATTAGAAGCAAAAGACATAATATGAGTTTAGATCGGTATATCTGCCAATAAAACTCAATCGCAGTGACTTCAGTCCCGTGCTGACTTGTGCTGAGCTGACCTGGACTGAGCTGAACCTAAATCTGTTTTCCTCTCCCCTTCATTTTGCGAAAAAATCCAAAAACGGGGACTGAGTCAGGTTTAATCCAACATTTTGTTTTATGATGATGATGATTCGTTGTTAATGGCAATATGTGTCTGGTTGGACACAATCCTGCCAGTGTCAAGTAAAGGAAAACAATTGTAAATAACTTAGTTATCAAATTATGAAGATTGTGTCATATTTTGACCAGAGCCTAGTTCGTTATCTAGCAGGGTGTACCACGTGCAGGATGGATTGGCTTGGGAGACGAGATGCTGGAGCCCTGTTTCCACCCCCCTTCGAATGATTTTGATTGATTCGTTGCATTTTATCAGTACACTGTTACAGAGGGTTAGACCTTTATCCCACTGGCGATTTACGATTTCAAAGCAAGGCGTGTACGCTGCGCAGGGGTAGGGGATCACGCCGCGACTCGCCTCGCTTTTGAAATCTCTCGCAAATCGCCAGTGGGATAAGGCTCTTAAATCCAGTCCAACCCCAAACCCCAACTAAGTACTAATGTAGCTGTTTGACCCTTAACAAGTTTGTAGTGTTAACAAACTTGACGTGAACTTTGCTAACTAATAATCGATATCAAATCTCTAAGCTGCTTTTAACTTAGCACCATGACACATTTTCCGGTAAGTACATAATATGTATGCAATTCGTAACCTTTTGTTACTGATAGGTGTTACTACCTACAATTGTTATTTTTTATCAAGATAAGTTATAGATGACACACTCATCTATGTGTGAACCAAATATTCCAAACTGTACGATAATTTCATAATAATTTATTCAGAAACAATTTACAAACAATTTACAATTGTGTTCGACATACCTTTGTTTCATGAAATCATATACTTATTTTAGTAGAAGGTATATTTAGTAGTGCTAGCGTCTTTGTTATTTTTTACATAGATGAGATATATTTTTTTACTCATCTCGTCTTCACTTCAAGATTTGACAAATTTTATTCGTAGGTAACCTACATATGGTTTAATAATTTTGTGTTGTAAGTTAAGTATGTTTTCCGATTAAATTGGAAAAAATCTATCGTTTATTTCTGTTGTAATGTATAAAATAAGTTGGTAAAGTAGATAAATAAATACGTAGCGTGTGAATGAATTAAGAAGGGAATCCGTCGACTCATCGTAGTTAATTATATATTTTCTCTGAATGACATAAAATTAATTAAACCCCAACAAAAATGTCACAAACAGAACACTCGAGGCCACCCCTTTGGATGAGATTCCATTTCAAACACAGCGATGTCTACAATGTCTAGCTATTTCCGTTTGTGGAAGCTTATTGTAATGTAGCAAGGTTTCGGATTGGATAAATATCTTAGTGGAGCGATTTTAATCGTAAATTCTGCTGTCTTCAATGTTGTTGATAAAAATAAGCTTTAGAAAAAGAAATGTGAAGTTTTTCCAATAGGAAAAGTATGCCTATGGTTCTTCATAGGATCTCGGATAACCAGAAGGTCATCAGCAATTAGCGATACCTCGCGCGCGATCTGTCTTTGACAAAAATTAAGATAGTTTCAACCGTTTAGGCGTGAAAAGAGAACAGACAGACAGAGAAATAGACAGAGTCAAACAGAGTACTTTACTTTCGCCTTTGTTATATTAGAAATAAGGATAGTGTTGACCTGTTTTATCAAATTATTCATAACCAAATACTTTCAGTAAATTGGTTCGGTGTTTGGTGGTAATGTTTGTGTTCGGTAAACCACTATACCGAATATTTTATCCATTTTCTAGAATACTTAGTAAGAAAAACAAATAGACATAATTTCAACTAAATAGAAAGAAGGGTAAGTAAGTACCTACTTCATATATACAAGAGGAAAAGAAAAATTATAAAAATGTTTATGGCTGGGAATGTCGCTAAAATTTGATTACATAAAAGTTCCTTTAAAAAATAAACTAACCAAATAGGTAAACCTACGTTAACATAATTAAATAGGTATCTGTAACTTTTCATGCCTTTTTCGTGGAAGTCGAACCCGCGATCTTCGTTTAAACTTGCACCTTCTACGTCACAGAAGAAGTCAATTAGCTAGAGAGACATCATTATTCGTTAATCCAGCGAACATGAAATAAATTGAATTTTCTAGTTTGTAAGCACAGAACTCCATCTGCGAAATGTGCTAAATTCTAAAACTTAGGTACTTTAATTTAATTCGTTGTCCACCGAACATCGGACGACGAACTGTTTCGGGTTTCTAAAGTCGTTAACGTATCCAGCATATTTACTGTATTCTGCCATCTGTTAACTAGAAGACTGTTAACCCTCAAAATGGTTCCGTCAGGCTCAATTTTCACTATTTGACTGAAAGTAATATAGTTTAAAGTTCTCTATCTTTCAGTCTAACAACCATTTCAAAATTAAGTTCCAGAGATCATCCAGAGATAAAAAATTATATGGCAGAGAAAGAATTATTGAGGTTTCCTTCGGTTAAAAGCAACAAATCCCCAATTCATCGCATAAATGTATGTTAAAATATGTGTTTTGCGTCTCTATAATCAAGCAAAATCGTATAACGGACTTTTAGATCAGTAGAAGACTAGAACATAATTGGCATAATTGACAAATGGCGGTTAAGCTATAGCTATAGCAAAATAGTAAAGTATAACAAATAACAAGTAAAGTATAATGGCAAAGTATGCCAATTATGTTCTAGTCTTCTACCTACTGATCTAAAAGTCCGTTATACGATTTTGCTTGATTATAGAGACGAAAAACACCTTTAACGTCTTTTTAGTTATGCATTGTCCTGAACATTACTTATCTGACTTACAAAAGTGTCTTAGCTTTAAAGTGAAACCTCACTTCATTAACTGTTATGTAGCTAAGTATTTCTGAATAGAATTATCTGAAAAGCCGCTAAGCTAAGTTTAGCAGTCGTTAATTCTTTTGTTTATTTGTCAAAGTAAAAAAATCATATCCATCCAATATCTTCTGAAAATCTAAATGACGATGGACTAATTACTTTTTTTTTGGAAACTGGCGTTTTGTGCCGTACCTATTTGGAACCAAAACTCAAATATCATCAGGATCAAGTTTAGTTTTGTTTTGTATGTGTTGGGTCCTCCATAATCTGTTTTTTCCGTAAGAATGCGACTCGAATTTTTTACTCATTCGACCACTAGCCAACCCAAATTTTAAAGTAAATCCCGCCTTCACCGAATTTTAATTTTCGCTTTAAATATTTGATTACGACTTGCATATTCATAGATTATATTCAACTAAGCTCTATCCATTTAGTCCGAGTGTACTCTTGTATATAAATTTTTTGTAGGAAGTGTACAAGTGTTGGAATTTGTAAGCAAATTTAATTGCATGTATAAAACAACATAAAACTGTGGGAGTCTGTAAGAATTCTCTTATAAATACTTTGCAACCTATAAACTAATATTATTTAGTTGGTTACCTAACTACTACAAAAAAATGTATCCACTTTAGAAAGTGATTAGGAACGTACTTTTATGTACGTTCTTCGAAAAATAGGACATTTTGGTGGTCGCTAGTTTTCACTATCTTTCCATGGAATAGTCCATAATTAAACGACATCAACGGGACAAATGTTTGTACGATCTGCAGATATTTGTTACGAGTTACTTGTGTTCTATTTATAATAAAAAATATTTAGGAATGTTAGTAGTGTATTGTAATAAGTAGGTATAACAGTCACCGAGTACTCAATAACACAAGCTCTGCTTAGCTTGGGGCTAGATAATACTGTGTGTATTGCAAAGAATAAAAAAAATTATATTCCCATGTTTTATTAAGTCTATTAATAAGTCTACTGGAAAATATTAAAAATGAACGTTCTGAAAACTAATACAAGGCCATTGCTACCTCAAAAATAATTGTATCTCATTAAATAATCGATGGAATGGAAAACCTTCACGCAACCAAAAATAATTTACCTATATTCGGTTTCTCCTTTTTAATTTTAAATAAGTGGACTAGTACACTTCGTATAAAAATAAAGTTATAAGTCAAGAATTCCTACAAAATACTGGTCTGGAAATAGAGTTTTTGATAGAGGAATCGACCGAGGGCCCAGTACACAAATGGATACTGTGCCTAGGGTAAGGCAGCAAACAGCATTCTTCAGAGCAGTTCATCTTTTTAGCAAACATTTATCTTTTAGGGCATGCGGTCTAACGTTTGTTAAAAAGTTCATAATATTAGAACAACGCATGTGCTTTTTAAGTAGCATTACGTCCGTTTTCGGAATACCATTTACCACCCTGCCAAATTTCAGTTAGATCCTTTCCGATCCGTGATAAGGTAACAGACGGACAGATAGAGTTACTATCGAATTTAAAATATTATATGGAAGTATGGATAGAATAGCATTTATTTCGACACACACATAAAGTACATAAAAAACGAAACTAAACAAAGAACATGAGGTTTATAAGCTAAATTTCACTAATGGTGGGCGTCAGATGGAGTTTTGCCCCCATGACCCTGTGTTGAAATAGGTACCAAGGGAACCAACGCCAACGTTCAGCATTTGCTAAGCGAGATTCATAGAAGTCACATCGGTTGGTGATGACAATCGAACACCACACAATAAGGTATGACTTTTAATATAAGCCATTGTCATCACTATGTTAACCACAGAGGATAACCGAACACTACATTGTAATATTATAAACTAAATAGTTAAGTTATTTTTATATTTTGTAGAGTACGGTTATCCTCCGTGGATGGTTATCGTGATGATGATGTCTGACAGTGGACCATGTTGACTGTTGACGATAATGATGTACTGAATGGAAGGTTGCAGGTTCCAGTCCTGTTTACGTCGTAAACTTTGGGAAATTTAGGAAAAATATTAATTCTCAAAAAAAAAACTCTAAAATCCAGACGAGTAGCTCCGTAGATCGTCTAAATTTTGGGTAAACGTATCGGATTATTTTGTAGATTTTAAGGAAAATAGCTGATATACAATTATGTGTTGCCGAGGAATCGAAGATGTCCTTTTCATCCCAATCGACACTAAGAATAAAACAAATTGCTTCTGAAATATTCCTTTCCAGCGAGTGTATTGTTACACAAGAAATTGATTTATCCAGCCTCCATTATGGGAAACATAATACCTCACGGGTGATAGTGAGGGCGTTTCGCTACAGTTTACTAACCTTTACTTTGCCTTTACTTTATCGTTAGCCATTTTTGTTTGGTAGCCACTTTGGCTAAGTAAATGTGTGTGATGTGTTTGTCGTTGCCTGATGAAGACATAGGTTTTAGGGGTTAATTCATACAATGCTCCTAAAGTATTTCTCCCAGGAGTTATACATGTCTATGTATTACTAATGGTACAACCTAACACACTCTATAATGACAAAATTATTTCATTGGGATTATCACTAACAAAAGTATTAAATACACAGTCAACACAGAACTTTTGGACCCATTATTCCACTGTAGGCGTCCCACCTACTCCACCCACCGGGGTGGGATATGTTACGAGTATGATTGTGCTTAAAGACTGAATACGGTACAGTGGCCACACGTGCAAGTAAGCTCGTGCAATCTGGACTGCGCAAACTGAACTGTCAGTACGGAGAGGGTTACAGTATGTTTTTATTTCTCTATTTTCGGTGTCACGGTGAGTGTGCTAGTGTTACCCGTGTGAAGTCACGAATGAGACTCACCTGTAGCATGTTTATAACCTACCCTAAACTTTTTAAAGACGGGTTGTGAAAACGAGTGCAGCTGCAGGAAGGCAGGGATATAAAATAAATCTAAAACTTTACCTTAACCAAACGACTTTTAGTGATTTTGGTGATTAAAACTGAAAAAGAATACCAAATTTCCGAATTTCGCAATTTTTACGATTTTCGGCAAAGTTGAAGATTATTCATTGGGCCAACATCATAAAAAAGTCTGCAAAAAATCAGAACTACTGGATTTGCCTCCCCTTTCAGGCGACTAGGTTACTGGACTACGTATCGAAAAGTTCATTCTTTTGCCGAATTGACGTTGACAAAAGATAAGGTAATTGTTTGGTCGATTAACAAAGAAAATTACAATGAAATAATAGAATTAAATTAAAACTAGTATTTACAATTGAAGCAATTGAGCTAACTGCAGACTGTTGCAAACAATGTACAGGTAGCTCAACTGATCCATAACAATACCAGTTCGAAGCGTGCCGAAGGCGCTGGCTGCATTGCCCCGCTGTATTGCAATGCTGGTGAGCTGCAGTTAGTTAAGTTGATTGTATTAAAAACTGGAGCTAGCCGACAGTGGAGTCGTAGGACCAGAGACAGAGGAAAATGGAGAATATAGGCATATATCTGCTACTGGTAAAAGCCCTGAACTTTCAATGCCGTAAAACAGTTCGTTTTCATTCCATCGCATGTTGAGCGTTAATACCGAATTATGAAGGAGTTCCGTGTGCGAGCAAGAAACGATAAGTCGTTTCAAAAATTCATTTGGGAACTTAACGGTTTGAGCGGCTGGATGTATTTTATTCATGAACCTACGGAAAGCTGTTTTACTTTGCCCCGAGCTGCTTTTATAAATTTGAAGGGGTAAAAATATCATTTATGAAGCCTCTGTTTGGAATAGGTTAGTTTGTTTTTTCTATGAATAGGTAAATAAACGTAGGTTGGTAATGACTGGAATACTGAAGTAGGTGGTATTTTGATTGAAGTAGGTATTTTCTTGAGGATAAACCGCCGAAGACGGTCTATATCCAATATCACGAAGAAATTTGAAACAAAAAGTTGCAGGTATTTTTTTTTTGTATTTTCGTGACTCATTTATTTCTGTTTTCAATTTGACAATTCATAATTGTATAACTTTTAATCATAATTAATTATGTGGTGTTAAATATTTTGATATCAAGAATGCATCTAAAAAAATCAAAAATAAAAAGAGCTTTATTCCATATCACACATATAGTGATATAAAAATAAAGCTTTTTTTTTATTTATATAAACTATATGAAAAAAATATTATGATGCCAAAACGCAACGGCAACAGACCGACCAATTAATTTAGAAAGCGAAAATAAATAAGATGAGTAGGAAAAGTATGGTTGCACGCCCCCTGGGTGTTGTTATAGAACCTTATTTTCTGGTTACCCATTCATCTTAATTACTAGTTTCAGGAGGAAAATAGTTTGGAGCAATAGTTCTGTCCGACCCAATAACTCGCAAAATCCGTTTTTTGTGGGTGGAAATATTACATATTATTATTATTAAAGCTTTCAAATTTGCACTGCCCAAATGCATCATGTCTTACAAGTAACCGGTGGTGGCACTGCTGTTAGGAAGTAAATGTAGGTATGGAATCAATGAAAAGCTTTATGATATTCGTAAACCAAAAAAATCTTTTTATAGTGTAAAGAAATAGGTACCTACTTAATATATTAAATTTTAAGAAAATAATTTAATTTAAATTGTTGCAAATATTAAATTGTAAAACAATTAAATAAATAAAATAAAAATAAATAAAAATTTAATATTTGCACAAGTATATTAAATTGTTAATTATAAATCAGTTGAGCTACTTGTAGATTGTTTGCAAGAGTCTGCAGTTAGCTCAATTGTTTCAATTGTAAATACTAGGATTAATTTAATTGTAATTTTCTTTAATTGTTAAACAATTTAATATTTGCACACCTGTTTGCGGGTTGAATACATTGACATTACATAGATTTAAGATCTTGATATGTAATTAAATTATTGTATTCTGCAAATACACAATTGATTCTGATTCTGACCATGCAAAATTCATTCTAAGGCCTCTGGAGTCGAAGACTTTCCCTGGCAAGCCTATTCACAAAGAGAGTTGAAACTTCTTACTTTGTCGTCTTCGCGTCGGTCAGTCACTTAGTTACTTCGTCAAAGTTTATCGTTAAGTAAGTGCTTTACGAATCTCTCCTTTGAATCCTCAAAATAGTGATTATCTTGAGATAAGTTAACAACTAGAACAAAAGCGTACTCTGGAGGTACAGTCAGCCCCAGGCCACGGGATATCGGTGTAGATAGTTGAATAGTAGATTGTTTTACTGGGGACCAAAAAACCCCATTTTTCAAGCTCGGGAGTATAAACCAACTCGTCTATAGACGAGTTGGTTTATACTCCCGAGCTTAGCGAGGGAGGATGACAAGACCGAGTTATAATGGGTGGTCTTGGCCCGAGTGAAACACTCTACTTTTCACTTCGGTTGCGAGAAAATAATACAAATTTACCTTCAATTCAATTGCAAATTGAATTGAATAAAGAAAATTCTAGAAATTTTGCGCCAATACAAACTTTTCTACTTAACGCGCAACGCAAAGTACGCATTCTACCGTTAAAAGGTTTCTACCTTGGGTAATGGGTGATTCTATAAACATCTAACAATCACCAAGAAGGCGCTTTAAGTTCCATTTTCAAAAATAAAATCAAGTAAAATGTTGGTTCTTTGTTTATGGAACACCAAAAAGTCGAGTCTTTATACAAGTGGGCTAATGTCTTGTACTGGCTGAAGATTTGAAACAAAAATTAAAAAGAATAATTAGGTACCTACTTAAAAACCAACAAAGACCTTACAAACGCATTTTCCGCCCGCTAAGCTAAGCTATATTAACACACTTTTTGAGCAAGAGAAGTGACAATTTGTTTGCTTAGAGACCACCTGGTGTATTCAGATGTAATTCCTGAGTGCATACTCCGATTTAAGGCTAAGTTAATTGGGAAAAAACGAGTGAGTATCTGTTACGAAGTAACATTACGTAATTTGTGCTTCTAAGTTATTTTGTCACTGTTAAATGTACCTAAAGTTAACGACTTTAAGCCCATATTTGAATGCCGTTTTTGTGCTGACTTGTAGCGGTATTGGGTTAATGAGCGCAGAGCTTAACGTAACATACCATCCACTTTTCAATCCCGTAGAATCATTTTTAACAACATAGTTTTCAAAGAATACGCATATGTTCGAAAAACTGACTGGCTTAAACGCTTTGGACGTTGACTGTACTACAAGCTGTGAGCGAGCGTTGTATCGAGGGTTATTATAAACCTTTTGTTTGTGACCCTGGCAAGCTTTAGAAGTGCCTTTTCCACTCGCCTAGACTAAAAACTCAAGTCAGGGGTCCAACCAACCCTTATCGGAATAAGAATTTACAAAGATTAACGATCGGAGATGGTTTTACAAGCCTCTTATGCTGTCGCTTCCTAAGCTGCAAATAAATCGTTAACATTTTATATCATGGTTTTTTAATACATACTTAAAAGGCCGTGATCAAAATGTTATAGGTACTGTGATGAAATATGACACACACAAAAACCGTGGTACAAATTTGGTCTGATGAATAGTAATTCAAAAGAGTAGAATGAAATTTACGTGTAACTTAGCGATTCAACAGCAATAAACATGTGTTTAGTGACTGAAATTCAAAGCAATCTTCGTCGTACGTGCAATTTTTATAAATTCATGGAAGTATAATAGCAATAATAATAATAATCATTTATTTCAGGCAACATAAGACAAGTACTTACAAAGTAACTTAACTAGGGCTAAAACTTAAAAAGAATCATGTCACTGGCACTAGGTCGATGACGTGCGCGCGGTGTCGCGTATCAGCCTTCCACAGAACTTCCTGAACACGACACTTTTCAGCCAAAATCCACTATCCATAAAAGTTGAGAGACGATCCGTCGGCACTCACACCATAAATGAAGCGAAGTTCACATTACGGCGCGACTCCAAGTTCTCGACTCTCAAACTGAAGCCGGATTTCTGTCGCAGGTATGTGGCTTTATTAATTTCTTAGTAGAATACCGTTTTTGCAACGATTAGAGATGAATCTTAACTGTCAAAACTACGGCTACAATAGCTAGATATTGTATTAGTAGAATACCAAATCGTGTCAATGGCGGCGATTGAGACGCGATACCATCGACATTGAGATGAGATTGGTTAGTCGGCACTCACACCATAAATTTTTTCTTCGGCCCCAGGTTAATTCGGCCCCAGGTTGGATGACAATCTGCGAAAGACTGCTGGCGATATTTGATGCGGCAAGCTAAAGACAGGGCGCTATGACGCTCATTATGGGAGGCCTATATCCAGCAGTTGACTAATATAGGCGGATGATGATGATGCTTCTTAGCGATAAGGCCGCCCATTGTACTTATCTTATGTGATGTCTCTTTGTAATGTTATTTTATGGTGTACAATAAAGCATTTTTGTATTGTATTGTATTGTATGATGACCCAATTTGAAAAAAAAAATCAATAAATAAATAAAATAATAATAAATGTAATGAATAAATAAATAAATTTGGAACCTGCCAGAGGGGTCAGCTACCTATGAACGCCACTGTTCCTAGGGTTGAACAAGTTACTTGCATTCCCACAATCCAAAACCCGTAACGAAACTTATACCGTTGTCCAACTTAAATTTCATTAAAGTCGTGGCGCAGTAATGTCACATTAAAAACTTTCCCAAAAGGAGAAGTGTTCGTAAAAACTCGTTTAGGGAATTTAGTGCTGGTGGTGGCTATTTCATGTCGCCTCTGGTTTTCCGTAGTAAAAAGGAATTTACAGTAACGCAAATACAGTTTAAAATCGAATTGATGACAATATATACTTCTATATCTACACTATAACATTATAAAGAGGAAAGATTTGTTTGTTTGTTTGACGGTCCCGTCAAACAAACAAACAAATATCCGAAACTACTGGACCGATTTGAAAAATTCTTTAACCATTACAATCCTACATAATAACAACAACCTAAAGGATAGGAAATATTTAATACATTGTAGCAGTCGCAGAAGAAGCCCAAGATATAACTTTAAGAATCAGATAAAGGATAAAACCGCTGTCATGTCGTTTAAAGAAGTAAAAGAGACAGCATTAGAAAAAGAAAAGTGAAGAAAATTGCATCATTATACCGACGACGGACGTGGGCTAGACTAATTCTCACTAATATAAATTCGAAAGTGTGTTTGTTTGGTTGTCCTTCCTTCACTAACTAAGCAACCAATCGACTTGATTTTTGGCTTAAGGTTAATTGAAAAGATGGAGAGTAACAAAGGCTACTTTTTGCTTTCGTAAAACATCAAATTCCCATGGGAGATTTACGGGAATAATCTCCCTAGAAATGTGAAATTTGAATTTAACGTGTGTGAAACCGCCGGGAACATCCACATCGTCTATAATATAAGCGATCGCAGAGAATCGATGGATGGAGATAGCTCAGGACCGCTATTTGTTGTCATCGGGACAGGCCTATGTCCAGCAGTGGACGTGTAGGCTGATATGATGATATTTAGTTACATTGTGCTTCTATTTATGTTTACTATGCAATCCTCCGGGAACACGTAGATGTTTCCCGGCGCAGGGCCGCTATCAAATCGCAATAAAAACTCACCAATTCGGGAAGATTTATGAGTTTAACGTCACAATAACTCGATATAAAGCCACTCTGAAGGAATACTGGGCGAGACATTCAAAGGGTTTTTGATAAACGGATTCAAACGGGTTTTTATCGCTTTCTCGACCAAAGAGCTATTCATATACTGGATACAGGGTACTATATATCCTTACTAAATATTTTCAAAACGTAAGTATTTAAATTGGGCTGCGTTTAACTTTTAAAAGACGTAAATTGATGTTTTGATGTTTTAAATGGGTAAAACGAGTAATAGGGTCCATTACTAAGACTTCACTGTTCGTCTGTCCGTCTGTCACCAGGCTGTATCTCATGAACCGTGATAGGTAGTTAGACAATTGAAATTTTCACAGATGATGTATTTCTGTTGCCGCCATAAGGCGGCATCCATTAATTACGTGAGGCGTTTAGGGGGGGGGGGGGGGAGAGGGTCTAGCAAAATCTCACGACATCTCACCAAAGGGGGAACCCCCCCCCCCCCCCCCCCCCCCCGGTTCGAAAAAACGCCAAAATCACCTCACGTAATAATTAAATTAAAATAAAACACATATTTTAGGGGGGCTCCCATACAAGAAACGTGATTTTTTTGCCGTTTTTATAGATAATGGTACGAAACCCGTCGTGTGCGAGTCTAACTCGCACTTGGCTGGTTTTTATTTTGTTTGATTATAAGAAATTAATAAATCCCAAAAATTTACGATCTCGACGGGATTCGAACCCGCACCTTCCCCTTCAGCGCAGGGTTGCTCTTTTTCCAACTAAGCTACGTGATCTTCTATCTATCTATTCTATTATTATTATTTTCGGTCTATTTCTTAGAAATTACCCAGAGTACTATAATAAATAAAAACCTTAGAATTGTTTGATTATATTTTGAATAACTAATGAATAATAAGCAAAAACTTGATTTTAGCACCAACCTTGCTCGGCTCTGTCCCGCTCCTATGAACGCGAAATCCTCGGTTCTGTCCCGCTCCTATGAACGCGAAATCCTCGGTTCTGTCCCGCTCCTATGAACGCGAAATCCTATGGCTATCCTTTTCACAAAATGGCGTCATAGATCGCAACCTTAACTGAATAACAACATTCGTATGGGTCTCAAATAACCAGATTTACTTCAGTCAGTTTTAATACCTTCTTCCGAACTAGAGCTGTCACGCACTTCTTTATGACAAGTCTTTTACTGCAACATTTGAAGACCCTATAAATTATGTTTTTTATCGCACCAGCCACGCTATTTTAAAGCTTAAGTAGACTACCATAAGCGTTATTCCGTGAAGGGTACATCAGGGCCTGTGATGTGGGTCTGTGACGTCATTAATCATGCTGACGTAGGCACTTAGTAGTGACAACTTGTGTGAACAACTAAAGTGGTGGAATATGAAGCTATTAGGTACGTGTACATGTATGAGATGGAATTTAATTTTGTGTTCATCTCATCGTATATTGAATAAAATTACGTGCGCATTAGCGATTTAAAGAAAAAAAAATCTAAATCTAAATTTTCAGTAGATACAAAATGTGATGTTGTAATTTCAAAATAGACCTATAGGGGCAAATAGGGTATCAAATGAAAGGTATCAGTTTGTACATATGAAAACAGTTTTCAAAATTCTTGTAGGTTTCATAGGTACTTTTCGAAAAATATTGAAAAAAGTAGAAAAAATTACTTTTTCGACGTTTTCGTCAAGTTACGCGCCAAACTTGAAAAGTAAAATTTTAAAGGCTTTTTAGGGCCCGATTGAATAAAAGATTTGTATGATTTCTTAGTGGTTCATTAGCACTAAAGACCCTAATTGAGACATTTTTCAAAAAAGGGCGTAATTTTTTATACCTTTGGGTAAAGTATTATTGTATCTGTGCGTTTGGGTAAGGCCGATAGTTACTGGTCAGTCTTGGAACTATCAAACTAACCTATCATGATGATCATCATTCCTTCGGTGCTGAGGTTGTTGTGAGACGCTGGGACTGGGAATAGGCACGTCTCACGGGAGACGTTGCGTTGAGAATAACGGCGCGGCGTCCTGAGAGCCGGCCGAGCGGCGCGTAGCGGGCATGTTTGCGTCTGGCGGGGCGTCGTCGTCGCGTGCATATCAATAGAAGGTACATTGTACACCAAGGCGAGAACGTGCCCAATTCCTATCGAGTGTGTCATTTGGGCCCCGAGGCACAGCCGAGGGTGTTAAAACGAGGTAGTAATCGCACTTTCTCCCGAGACATAACTTTATACTTTAAACGCGGAGCGTGCACTAAGGCCACCCAATGAGCGCCCTTTAACGACGCACGCTCCGTCCCGCTCGACGACTAGAGTGCGAGCGGGCACTCTGGCGGTACGTTTAAATTCTCATTTACATTCTTCTTCTTCTTCTTATTGTGGCTCTCCACTACTGGAGGTTACCCGTCAGCTCAGCAAATTTCTCCCGATCTTGCGCCAAGCGAAACAGGTCTTCGACGCTGGCGATATTCGTCCACTCTCGGATGTTTCTCAACCATGACATTTACATTGGAAACGTTAATAAAATTGTGTTTAATCAATAAACAAATTGATTTCGTTACGTCACTGGCGCTTCGTCAATAAAATTTAAATAAATTTATACAGCGATCGTGAAACTCACTTCTCCAATGCAATTTATCAAAATTGAATTTTTGTTAACGTTGAAAAACAACGAATGGGCTTGCTCTCGGGGGCAGCAGAACGGGATCGGGACAAATGTTTCTACGATCTGCAAATATTTGTTCAGGGTGTTCTGGTCGTTTTCTATGTATAATATAAAATATCTATTTACGTAATGTATTATATTATGTATATCAATTGTCTAGTACCCATAACACAAGCTCTGCTTAGCTTGGGGCTAGATAATGCTGTGTGAATCGTCCAACATGATTTATTTATTATTATTTATTAATCATACTAAAAGAGGGGGTTTCGCCTTAAAACCCCACGCTGGCCAGTGCATGTTGGTGAGTCGCCAGAGCCTAGTTCTTGTTCAGCAGGGTGCACCACGTGCAGGTTAAGTTGGCTTGGGGGGGCAAGATGTTGAGGCCCCCCTTACACCCCGATGATGATGATGATTTGTTAATAATATTATATGGTACTTTTTATCCCGAAAAACGCGACTGAAGCCGCGGATATATCTATAAATAATAAAAATAGAAATAAAAAGGTTTTATTTCAGACTAGCAGCGCCTTGCGGTTTCACCCGCGTAGTTCCCGTTCCCGTGGGAATTCCGGGATAAAAAGTAGCCTATGTTCTATTCCAGACTATAATCTATCTCTGTGCCAAATTTCAACCAGATCCGTCCAGCCGTTCTGGCGTGATAAAGGAACAAACATCCATCCATCTATCCGACCATCTAAACTTTCACGTTTATAATATTAGTGAGACAACACTTAGTCCATAGGTTTACGACAAAAATATAAACAATGAAAACACAATTTAAACACACAATTAGAGATTTAGATAATAGAAAGAAAACATAATACAGAACTGTGGCAAGACCAACTGTGTTGAGGATAATCAATGCAGGAAATCTTTTCCTTCATTGATTACCCTCACCACAAGGTATCACCAGGCCCCCTAGCACGGGGATTTTTGTCTAGGGTAGAATAGAAAAAAAATACGTCACTTCGTCATCCAATGCGTAAATTATTTGAAATGCTTTTCATCAACTTCAATAATGTACGCAATGTATGGCGATGCAATGTCTATTCTACCCTAGACAACAAACCCCGTGCTAGGGGGGCTGAGTGGAGACGATAGTCCCTCCTGCCACAGGCCCCATCTATACTTCCATGCGAGATGACAGTGTAGATCACATTTTCCTAACAGAGCTCTAAGAATAATTTAATAACAAACTTCATCATCCGTAATTTAAATCTAATTACTTCTAATCTTTCATAATTGACTAAATTAATTTAACTTCTCCAGAGTCGGATATTAAATTTGTTATCTTGATTTGAGTTTGAGTTCGAATTATCATCGGAATTATAATTATCATCGTCATTAGTAGTCGATAGATGTGAACAGGGCCCATAGTCCGTTTGACGATAGTGTCGAGACGTGATCGTCATGTCTCATTTTCGCTAATTCCCTGTAGTTCTATGCTGTAATTCTGTACAGAACTACTGGGACAATTTTTTTCCCACTAGCTCTGTGACCAAAAATATATTTATCATCATCAGCCTATATGATTCCACTGCTGGACATAGGCTCATTAGCTCAATAGGGGAACCTAATGAGCGCCATAGCGCCCTATTTCGAGAAATGTCAGGCAACGCTTAGCGAATGTCAAAATGAAAGCAAATGTCAAAAAAATGCTATAATACATCGGGAATACGTTTTCTATCGGACCACCTGGTCATTCTTATTTATTTATTTAAAATTGCACCAACACAGTGTACACTAAAACTTTGATTGTGGGCTGTTCCTTAAAAATTACACATCTAAGTGCCACTACAATTATAGGTACAAATCGAAATCCATTTACAACATTTCGTTCTTTATCACAAAAGCGAAAGAAAGAAATAGACCAAGATAGGTACTTAAAAAACATACATACAACCTAGGACATAGAACCTCCTCGTCGTTTAAAAATAAGATATTATTTTGAAACATTTTGAAAATGCTTGTAAAAATTCACAAGCAATTGAAATACAAATTGGGTAATTAGGCGGTCTAATCTAAGTAATTACGGGACGGTATCTCTCCCCCAGAGATTTGGAACTGTTGTCGTGACGTGACGGCACGCGTTCTTTTTGTTTCAAATGAAATGTATGGAGCCATTTTTTCGTTTGTAAATTTAGCTTTTTCGATCGGGTCAAGCAAAACAATTTCATTATAACAATTACAGTCAAATAAGAGAAACTTTGAACTAGTATTTACAATTGAAACAATTGAGCTAACTGCAGACTGTTGCAAACAATCAGTTAAGTAAGCAACCGCTTCGAGCTGTGGTACAATAGAACTAGAGAGAACAAATTCATGAAAGTGATTTTCAAAACATAGTGACGTCATCTGCATGTTTTTTTTTTCAGTAAGTAGGTAGTAGGTAGAAAATTATAACAAAAAGGAAAGCTAAGGAAAATTCTTGGAACTTGGCGAAATATCATTTAACTGGGAAACTCAACTGAGTCAACTCACACTGAAAAATTTTACCGTTTGAATGAATCTTGAAAATAATATTGTTTTCAGCTCGTACCACTTTTACTTAACGTGGGTATGTTTTATGAACACCTACCTACATTTAAGCCACCTGTACGACATTTTTCATCAGAAATGTTCGCAAGGGTGACCAAATTTTCGAGTAAAACCCGAAAAACGGTAAAACTTTATTATAAACATGATTTTCGTTGTTTTTTGTTATAAATCACAAAGCGCGGTGTAGTTTTTACGTCACACACCTGAAAAGCACCGCTACCACCCATTTGAAAGCACAAAAATGTTCATACAGTTATGAGCTTTAACTCGTAACATTTAGAGAATCTTATGTTGACGGCATCGGATGACAGACAGCTCGCCGACCATCTCTCGTTCTAGGCATTTCGTCACCGCACATATTTGTACTGGATGGTAGTAGTGGTATTGGATTATTAGCGCAGAGCTTTAAATTTATTATTTATTATTATTTATAGCCATTGCTGTCCCATTCCTGGGCAAAGGCCTACCTTTTCACTCCTCGTGACAGGCCACGATGGAAGATGTGCCTCAAGCTCGTTACGCCATCTCATCCTAGCCTTCCACGTCGCCTCTTAGCGTTGGGATGGTGGTTTAAATTCATACACAACAGTTACTATGACGACGACCTCTGTGGCGTGGTGGGTGAAGGTCTGCCTGCGACGCAGGAGGTTGCGGGTTCGATTCCCGCCTCGGGACAAATGTGTGTACAATTTGCAGACATTTTTCAGGGTGTTCTGGCCGTTTTCTATGTATAATAAAAAATACCTATCAATGTATTTTATTATATTATGTAGGTATATCAGTTATCTAGTACCCCATAACACAAGCTCTGCTTAGCTTGGGGCTAGATAATGCTGTGTGAATAGTCCAGCATTAATTATTTATTTATTATTAGGATGTTAAGTAACGATACACAAAAGTAATAATTATAAAGGTAGAGTGTCGGATAAATAAACTAACTTAATAAGAAACAACATTAGGCTTAGACATAAAAGCTACAATCTATCTTTGAACAGGGCAGCATTTCAAATACACAATAAGATATCTTCGTAAATCCGATTTCAGAGAACTGTGCGATAACCCTTATTACGTTATTGATAAAAGTTTATCATAAAATCCACCTACTGCAGATTTAAGAACGTTGCGGTTTTATCTTCAATCATAACGTTCGAAATGGACTGGTACGATAAGGAATTTAGGTTCAATAAACTCTAGATTTAAATATTGTACGAGCTTCTTTAGCTCTATAAAGGTTTCACGCATCTACGTTTATGAATAACGCAGCTGCTCGCACTAAAAGAAGTCCATAATGTGAAATGACCCCGCTATGAACATCATTTTTCTCCGCGTAAAATTTATGAGGCGGCAAACTTTTCTTATCTATCTCGTCGGTGGTAGAAAACTGTACATTGCTTCAAACCATATGGTCTATTCCTACGCTTTATGGTCTATTCCGAAGCTTTCTGGACTCTATGCATTTTGCTACACTCTCCTAAGACTCACTTTACACTGGAGTGGCAGCGGACAACAGCGACGCGACGAGCACTTTCAGTGTTAAACTGGTGTCAAATAATTTTAAACCTTATCTACATACATTATATTGTACGTGCTTTTTCAAACATGACCAGTATCGATAAAAACACGAAAATGATTAATGGCTCATAGCTTTGTTTTATTTCTTCGTCTACAAGATAATAGTTCCTACGAAAAGGAAGGATTGATTTTGACTTGGGGGACTTTTTTAGTTTAGAACCGTACTCACCCTAAAGAAGTCCCTCGGATGAAACGCTGGTGTTTTTCTAACACAAACAAGGTCTGTAGTTAACCCGCCTTCTATCTGTAATTAATTCGTCAAATGACGATAGTTTTTATAGTAAAAAAAAACATTCCTGTTTGGGGAGTCACATTTAGAATGGCTTGACAGTTCCAAATATACCCAGAGCTCACTGATCGCAGCTTCTAAGTCGGGGCCTAGAGCATTTCACTACTATAATATTTAACTGGCCATAAAGAGCACATTGCAGTTCCTCATAAAATGGTACTGCAAAATGTTCATTTCTCTTTTAAAGGGTGCTAACGTTTGTGATCAATGCCAACATTGCCAACTCGAGATTATTAGCCAAGGCGAACTTCAGAGGCAATAATCTTCCAACGTCACGTTGTAATAGTAAGATCCGCAACGGTCTCATTGTTTTTCTTACGGCTTACTATAATGTGCCCGTTATATTTTTGTGTGCGCTCCAGAGGGGAAAACGTTAAATGTGCCGCTAGGTCAAGAATCATTGCAGGGTTAAGTCTACTTTGACGGTAGACCACCTCCAACTCCACTCCACGCGGACGAAGTCGCGGGAACAGCTAGTATGGCTATAAAGATGTAATAAATTACCCCCTCAAATAAAAACAATAGAAATAGACTCAACTTTTTTTTAAAATACATAAAGAGTATTTATTTCAAAAATGCTATTATGACCTACAAGAATATTTTGAGGATAAAGGTTAAGTGATGATCATTCACGTAATTTATTACTTACAAAGTCTAATAATATATTCTCTGTGCCTTTGTTTTTTTTATTTTTCCAAGGAAATCATATGCACACAAAACCCATATGGTACTTCCCGCAGAACCATGAAAAAAAAAATATTTCTACTAGGTTTATGTACCGAAATTGTATATTTTTTTATGAGACTACTTTTAATAAAATACACCGTTTACTCAAACAGAAACGAAGAAAAAACCTGATGAAGTAGTTTTCATGAAAAATTTTATTCAATCGATTTTTTTTAAATACCCAACATATAATTTTTTTTAATCCCATATTTATCGATAAATTTATGTCAATGTTGTTGATCAAGGTTCGAAAATACACATTGTATAATAAATATAATGTTTAGTTACGGAACCCACGTTGCGCCTATCCGACCCGCACTTGACGTTTTATTTAGTATTTCACTGGGTTCTAGAAAAACAGTTTTACATTTTGTATGGGAGGTAAATTACATAAAATTGTAAGAATTTAGAACGTGCAGTTCACTCAATTTCAGCGAATTATCATTAACCCTGTTTTAGATCGAGATGGTATGATTCATCCAAAATCTGACGTCTGGGTAGAGGCTTTCGTATCTGCTAAACGACTTGGAAAGGATAGTATACATAACGCACCAGTAGGTTAGTAGAAAGGGTACGTCCCGTCATCCCTATCCCACTAGGATTATATGTTCTGGAAAATTGATTATAACGATAAGAAACTCAACTTTTTGTCTGCTTGGAAAGCCTCAGATAGTTATACCTCCTCCTCAACAGTCAATAATAGTCCACTGCTGAACACAGGCCTCCCCCTGATAATAGCCATAACGTAATGTTTATATTTATATATTTTATACGACCGTACAGGGTTTTGGACAAGTTAATGAAATTAGTCATGTCTGAAAACGACGTCGGTAACAATACGTTTCAAACTTGATAGGTGTACGACAACCTTAATCTGTAGGTAGGTATATAGAAGTGGAGTAAAAGGAGCGTGCGAGCGTTGTTCCGGCGATTTCCTTTATCTATTCCACAACGTTACGCTTCTCCGTATAAGTTTTCATTTGTGCTACATTTGATGCAATTCTTGGTTTTAGGTACCTACCTAATAATACAAACTAAAACAAATACCTATTTGTTTTACTTATTTGAACTTTTTTACTATTATTATTTAGAATCATCATTAATTCAGTGGTCACATGTTGTTACTAGGATCTTCTACACTAATAAGAGGAAAGATTTGTTTATTCGATGGTTTGAATGGAATAGGCTCCGAAACTACTAGACCGATTTGAAAAACTCTTTCACCATTAGAATCCTACGTTATCCCTGATGAACATAGGCGATAGAATATACCCGTGCGAAGCCGGGGCGGACCGCTATAGGTAATAAAAGTAAAGTAGAAAACATATACCTACCCCGTTGGGGTGCTACAAAATAACTTAAAACTACATAAATCTAATGAAAAAAATGTGCTTAAAGAAGTTATATTTATAATTTATTAGGTACCTACCTATTACAAAGGCAGGTATTATATTAAATATACTAGACTTTAAGTAAGAAATAAATTATATGAATGATCTTGTTATAAACTACGACTTGTTTTAGGTATAGGATTTATTTCAATTTGCATTTCAATTTAGTAATTACAGTTACAAAGTTCAAAAACTAGGCAGGTGTCCGGTCAGGAGATGTACCTATAACAAAGTCAAATCTATGCCCTAAATTATATTTAAAGACACTTTGTATATTTTCAATTCAGATAACCCAAGATATAAATTAAACTGTAACATGAATAAATGATATCACACTGCATGCGTGTGGTTATCGGTCACCCTCCACGATTTATTGGAGATGAAACGTGACCATTTATTATCAGATAGGTACCGATGTCACGTCACTGACAACTAATGGAGGGTATCACTGCCTGCATGCAAATAGGGTACAGTGCCCGCAATAGGGTATAAAGCTTAGTTTTATTTTTGTCTGTTATTTGCTGTAGGTACTTACCCAATAAAATATAACACATTTAAAAAATAAGGGAAAAAAAGAAAAATTTTACTACACTCAGTTTCAGGTGATAAAATCCAAAGAGAATAAAACCACTACGTTAAAATAAAAACGCTGCCCTGACGTCACCGTTCATTTTGTCGGATCGCTGTCTATGGATATGCGAATTCGACTATCGGCAGGGGTTCGTTTCATGCATTTTTAAACACACAAATCGTCTTCGTATATTCGAATACGCTCATCCATCAAACAAAAAAACGGATGTGAACGGTTGCCCTTAGTTTGACGGCATATAAATTACTAGGTGCTGCCCGTGCCTTCGCACGCGCTATACAAGTAGCCTTTGTCCGTTCCCAGGAAACCAGTTACCTCCCAGATCCGTTCAGCCGTTTAAGCGTGAACATTAAGGACAGACAGACAGTTACTTTCGAATTTATAATATTAGTATAGATTATTATGGATATGAATGGATAAAGCACAGTGTAGACGCTCTTCGAACATCTACGCCGTAGACGCTCTACGAGCTGCGATGGACTACGACGTAAAAGTTCTACGAAGTTTAGATCGTAGACATGCTACGAGACTAATAAAAAAAGTCCTAAGATGGTGCGCTATGGCCGACCCATTGCCACTTCAGTTTGCTAATTCTTTTAGTTAGCTATGTTTTGTTTACTTTGACCGACTAAATGACTTTGATTTTCTGTCTGGATATTGCTAACGAATTTCACCTAAGTGCCAGTATTTACAAAAAAAAATATACCCCTGGTAGGTACTTGATTGAAACCTAAGAAGGCCGAAGAACCATTTTTACCCACATACGATTATTGTTTATGCATGTGATTTATTTTTATTTGTATTATCTTTTGATATTGAAATATACCTACCTACCTGCTTATTTATTTTTGTATTTTTTGATATTTTTACTGTGAATTTTTACAATTGAAAAGTAGTTTTTAAGTCTAATTTGCAAAATTTCTAAACGTGACGTCACCGTTAACTGTGTTGTCATGAAGCTTTTAGCGGGATATCTTTTTTAAAAGAAATAAATAAGACAACACTCAAACAACAAACATGCTGGTTTTATCATTTATTTGTTTCTACTTAATTTTATTTTGATTGAAGGAGCAGAAGCACTTTGGGTTGACCAACTGAACGGTGACGTCACAGAAATGAGGCAGGGTGTTTATCACCCGAAACAGAGAGCAGTTTACTTTTAGTTTTTAAAAAAAAAAATCTATCCTTATACCATACCCTACCCTTTGCATACCTATGAAAAAAGAGGATCCCCTTGATCAATGATGCCATAGAGTTATTATGATACTATTACTAACTCTATGAATGATGCAGACCCAAGGGGTTAAATAGTACTTAACTCCATGTCCGCTAAGGTATCTTTCAAAGAAAACCAACCTTCTTTGTTTCGAGTTCGGTAGATACTACATAAACTCTATGGTGAGAACCTTTGAAATACGTCAGATGGAATTTAAGTTGTACATAAAAACTTATTCTAAGATGGCTGACTTGTTTCATAAACTCTCAGACGTTCAAGCGAAAGCGAAGACGAAATAACATTACCTAATCTGTGGCGAAGGGTTCGTTGTATGTAATCGTAGGTAGCTTGGTAAGTACCTACTTATAGCTATAATATTATTAAAAAAGCGAAATTAACTCTGCCGGTCTGTTAGGTACCTTTTCACGCCCAAACGGCTGAAAGCCTTTTAATGAATTTTGGCACGGGGTAGACGGTACCCAAGTTACACCAAGTTACAAATACCTACCTACCAAACTGAACGAAAGGGACGAGTGACGGCTTAGTTAAATTCCTTTTTAGTAGGTACTTCTCGTCACTGTTGGTGAAGTCGGTCCTTCCTTACCCTCCTAAGTTTCAGAGTGTGAAGAATGTTGTCGTTGATGGATTGTTGTTCGGTGTTTGGTGTTTCGTAGCCATGTAGATGGGTATACCTAAACTAAAAACTTCTAAGAACTGTGGGGTCTGTAGGTACCTACTGTGAATTGGGGTCTACCCCTTATAGTTATTAATTGATGGTTACATTACCTATACCCTAGCCAAACTCCTTGTAGAATTTTTGTAAATAAACCATGAAAAAAATAAAACACACTTGCTTAGCGTAGAGTTACGCTACACATATAATTGTTAAGCAATATTTATTGAAGGAGAGATGTCAAATCGACAGGTAATGTTGCATAAATAAAACCGGTCAAATGCGAGTCAGACTCGCGTACGAAGGTTTCCATAAAAAAGCAAAAAAATCACGTTTGTTGTATGGGAACCCTTAAACATTTGTTTTATTTTAATTTATATTTTATTTTTAAGGGAATAGGTAATATTCTGTGTATATTTCAAGCGTCTACCTGTTGCCGTTATCAATATCGAGCAAAAAATCACGTTCGTTGTATGGGAGCCCCCTTAAATATTTATTTTATTCTGTTTTTAGTATTTTTTGTTATAGCGGGAACTGAAATACATCATCTGTGACAAGTGTAATTAGCACGGTTCATGAGATACAGCCTGGTGACAGACGGACGGACGGACAGCGAAGTCTTAGTAGCAGGGTCCCGTTTTTTTTACCCTTTGGGTACGGAACCAAAAACGCAGCCATACAGTGAATTTTAGGAGAAGTATGGGCGCGCGGGCGGTTTGTTTGCAAACATTCTAAAACAAGTTTGGCTAAAGTATGGATACTTGCGGCCACGCTTAGCAAAAGCTATTCGCATACACTCTACATAGAGTTGATTAAACACAAATTTGTAACTAATAGGGGATAGTGCGACACAGTGGAACCCTACCTTACCCGACATGACCCAAGTTAATCTTGCTTCTCAGTCTTGGTATATATTAAGTATAGATTTACGAGCTACGGTTCGAAGATTAATCTGGGTTGAATCAGCCATTTGATGTAAGTTTCCTACCGTTGTATCTAGTTTTATTGTACGTATGTAGGGTAGGTAATATAAGGAGGGTAGGGTGTAAGTGTGACCTAATAAACAGTGAGTTATGTAGGTACCTACACCTCCGTGCTTCGATAGAACAGCTCGGCACGAGTATGGAGCCGGTGGAAACCTCGATATATGCAAAACATGCGACATAACCTCAAGGACCCTGGAAGTGAGGGGCAGAGGTGGCCGAATGCCACATAAAATAAGACGGGGGGGGGGGGGGGGGGGCTCCAATTACACAACGTACCTGGTAAAGAAGCATTCTGAACACGTAAAGATTTTAATTTTATTAATTACTAGCAGCCCGCCCGGCTTCGCACGGGTAGATAGAGTAGTATTAAACAAAAAAATATATAAATTTTAACGCACTCTTGGCAGACTTTCCATGCTTAGATAGATCACTCGATCAAAGACTTGATAAACAGACGCTTTTAACAAATTATACAATCAAAATCATCCGTTTGGGAGCTATGATGCCGCAACAACCCACAGATAGCAAAGAGTAGGTATACAATAACTCTTAGATAGATACATAGATGAATACTAATATGGATAGATACACACACGGACACAGTTCTACCCGTTAAACTTATAACAACCTTTTTTGTGTCGGTAACGGCCATAGAGTTATTTTATTATAGTACGTAACGGCTAACATGTTAGATGTTGTGGAAAAAAAATTAAGCCTTGATTTATTGCACAAAAAAGTTACAAAACATAAGGTTAAAATTTTTGAAAAAAGCGGCTTTTCAGGGTTGAAAAAGCCGCTAAGCTATTGGAATTGGCTCCACCTACCCCCAGTTACCATAATTATGACACATGGTCTGTCAAATAGAGCCTGAGCCAGATTCCCTGTCTGGATAGTATTAAGAAACGGCGTACTCGCGCGAACGTGTAACATTTTTCGTTGCACATCACAGATTTGTAAGTATAGTACCTTAGAGTATACCTAGAGACGGCATACCTACGAAAAAAACGTGTATACCTAAACTTACCTAGAAACTAAAATGGCTCCTTTCCGTAGTGCTGCCCTTTTGTACCTCGATATTTTTATCGAAACAAGTATTTTTGTGACGATATTTTAGCAGTTTCGTAGTGATTTTATTGTTTTCACCACGATTATGAAACAGAATTCTATACTCATATAGTCATAGAATGCTTTAATTAGAGATACAAAGTATGTGAATGCACGTACCCAACTATGGCTCGACCGCGCTCATGAGACGCAACCACTGAGAAGTTAAGAAAATGAGCTATTATAACAATGGTAATTTTTTCATGTATTTTCCGAGTCAAGACTCATGCGTTTAGACACGTGCCAGACCTCCTTAGAATTAAAGATCAAAGTTCACCAAACCAGTTTATTGAACAGTCTGCAGTTAGCTCATTTGTTTCAATTGTAGGTAAATACTAGTTCTAATTTGTTTATACTATTTGATTCAAATTTTCTTTGTTAATAAACGTTGTGTTCATTTAAGAAAAAAAGGTACCTACTGAAATGAAACAACAAGCTACTTAATTGCAAAATATATTGTTTGTATGCAACAGTGATTTGTGAGATAGTATATTTATATTTGTATAACAATATGGGTATAACAATGTGTAATCTGTATCTTTAGCGTAGACGCTATCTATGCTTATATTATAAATGCGAAAGTGTATTTGTTTGTCATTCAGTCACGGCTTAACTAAGAAACCGGAACCTAATTAAGAATGGATGGAGAGTAACATAGGCTACTTTTTGTCTTAGTAAAATAACAAACTCCCATGGTAGAGTTACAGGAATATCCCCCTAGATATTATATGAAATTCGAATTTAACGAGGATGAAACCGCGGGGAACAGCTAGTATTATTTATTATTATAATATAAATCACAAAAAGATAGACACCACATTTTATAAGCAATTCAACAAGTCTCATTCATTTATTATATTATATCACAAATTTAACACAGACTCCTACATTTTTAATTAAACAAGCAATGTAATCCGTCTTATTCATTTACAGTATAAATCAAAAATTTAACACAGACGCCACCTGTATTTTCGATTGCAGAAGCAATGCAACAGTCTCATTCATTTACACATTTGCAATATACCTACCTAATTCAAAAATTCAACTAATACTACTCCTAAATTTTCAATTTTACAAGTACCTAATGTAATCAGTCTCATTCATTTACAGTATAAATCTCAAATTTACATTATTTCTATTAAAGTACTGGATCGCGCTGGCACTAGTGGCTGAAACAAACATGAAGAATAAATTTATAATGCAACATTATTTGTCAGCCTACAATTATAGACTCTAGAAAGGTACTGAGTAGTTTAACTTTGAAAAAAAAGCTAAAATCCTACAGAAATTCTAAAAAAAAAGGTGGGCGAAGGTCTGCCTGCGTTGCAGGCAGACCTTCGCAGGCAGAATGAATAAAGTTATTACGTTTGCGCAATAACTTTATTTTGCATGGAAATAATTTGCTAAGGGAGGATTTATGGAAATGTACATTTTAGAGGGGATTTGAAGTATGGTAGGCTTTAATATTACTTTGGGTCAGATTTATTTACTTAAAACTTAATATTCATTAATATCAAAATTTAAGCCCTTTGGAAAAATAAAGGTAGTCAAGTTTGTTAGTGCATATATGCATTACTTTGCAATAGAAGTTTGTGGGAGTAAGGTCAAGTAAAATACTTACTAAAAAGATTCGTGACGGTACGGCATCCTCTCGCAGTCTTGTTATTTAAAGTTCGATTGAAGCAAGTTTCTTCAAAATGAAGAGAACGAACGAAAATATCTTTTGTACCAAACTTCAAATTTTCTACTCCAATTGAGTCCAGCCACTTTTTCTTTTAGGTACCGTAATTTTCGGGTAACCTAGAACGTAAAAAATCAGTTGAAAATTAATACACTACAATTTACACTTGAAAACATCGATACCTATGAAAAATGCCTTGAAGGACAACACTATCGCCAAACAAACAGTTTCATGTTTTCTTTAATTACACTTAAAACTTACAAAAATAAGCTACATTCGGTATGAATTTTATGTAAACTATTCCTATGAAAGCCAACACATAAGGTATTTATTGTATTATTTAGTAATTTAGCAAAATAAGAATACGTACCGGTGTAATGTTATGTTTGGACGATTTTCACTTGTTTTTAAGCCGCAACCTACCAAACTGCTGTTTGGCATCTTCCTATTAGCTTTCTTTCGCTTACTATATAAGTATTCACATGAAAAAGTCCCGAACTCAAATAATTTTAGCATTTTTACTGTAAATGCAACTCTCGTTGACAGTTTACATACCTGAAAGTAAAATGGCGAACCGGCCTCAATCATGCTTTGCTATGACGTCACGTTTCAATGTTGCCAAAAATAGGTTTCGCACATTATATTGATGTCTCTTTTTACATTGGTTATTGTAGGTAAGATAAAACGAGATAGCTATAAGTTTATGAGTACAATATCGATTTAGATCATATTTGTATAACCGAAAGTTCCTATAGAACAATACGCCGTCTCTATATACCTATACTCTAAGTATAGTACACATTGTTTGTGAGCGTTGTTGAAGAAAGTGACGGTAACACTCGAGCGTGTGGTCTGGTGCGTGGACGGAAGAAATCACCCCCCTCGGGTCTGGTGCTTAGAGTATAGGTATATAGAGACGGCGTATTGTTCTATAGGAACTTTCGGTTATACAAATATGATCTAAATCGATATTGTACTCATAAACTTATAGCTATCTCGTTTTATCTTACCTACAATAACCAATGTAAAAAGAGACATCAATATAATGTGCGAAACCTATTTTTGGCAACATTGAAACGTGACGTCATAGCAAAGCATGATTGAGGCCGGTTCGCCATTTTACTTTCAGGTATGTAAACTGTCAACGAGAGTTGCATTTACAGTAAAAATGCTAAAATTATTTGAGTTCGGGACTTTTTCATGTGAATACTTATATAGTAAGCGAAAGAAAGCTAATAGGAAGATGCCAAACAGCAGTTTGGTAGGTTGCGGCTTAAAAACAAGTGAAAATCGTCCAAACATAACATTACACCGGTACGTATTCTTATTTTGCTAAATTACTAAATAATACAATAAATACCTTATGTGTTGGCTTTCATAGGAATAGTTTACATAAAATTCATACCGAATGTAGCTTATTTTTGTAAGTTTTAAGTGTAATTAAAGAAAACATGAAACTGTTTGTTTGGCGATAGTGTTGTCCTTCAAGGCATTTTTCATAGGTATCGATGTTTTCAAGTGTAAATTGTAGTGTATTAATTTTCAACTGATTTTTTACGTTCTAGGTTACCCGAAAATTACGGTACCTAAAAGAAAAAGTGGCTGGACTCAATTGGAGTAGAAAATTTGAAGTTTGGTACAAAAGATATTTTCGTTCGTTCTCTTCATTTTGAAGAAACTTGCTTCAATCGAACTTTAAATAACAAGACTGCGAGAGGATGCCGTACCGTCACGAATCTTTTTAGTAAGTATTTTACTTGACCTTACTCCCACAAACTTCTATTGCAAAGTAATGCATATATGCACTAACAAACTTGACTACCTTTATTTTTCCAAAGGGCTTAAATTTTGATATTAATGAATATTAAGTTTTAAGTAAATAAATCTGACCCAAAGTAATATTAAAGCCTACCATACTTCAAATCCCCTCTAAAATGTACATTTCCATAAATCCTCCCTTAGCAAATTATTTCCATGCAAAATAAAGTTATTGCGCAAACGTAATAACTTTATTCATTCTGCCTGCGAAGGTCTGCCTGCAACGCAGGCAGACCTTCGCCCACCTTTTTTTTTAGAATTTCTGTAGGATTTTAGCTTTTTTTTCAAAGTTAAACTACTCAGTACCTTTCTAGAGTCTATAATTGTAGGCTGACAAATAATGTTGCATTATAAATTTATTCTTCATGTTTGTTTCAGCCACTAGTGCCAGCGCGATCCAGTACTTTAATAGAAATAATGTAAATTTGAGATTTATACTGTAAATGAATGAGACTGATTACATTAGGTACTTGTAAAATTGAAAATTTAGGAGTAGTATTAGTTGAATTTTTGAATTAGGTAGGTATATTGCAAATGTGTAAATGAATGAGACTGTTGCATTGCTTCTGCAATCGAAAATACAGGTGGCGTCTGTGTTAAATTTTTGATTTATACTGTAAATGAATAAGACGGATTACATTGCTTGTTTAATTAAAAATGTAGGAGTCTGTGTTAAATTTGTGATATAATATAATAAATGAATGAGACTTGTTGAATTGCTTATAAAATGTGGTGTCTATCTTTTTGTGATTTATATTATAATAATAAATAATACTAGCTGTTCCCCGCGGTTTCATCCTCGTTAAATTCGAATTTCATATAATATCTAGGGGGATATTCCTGTAACTCTACCATGGGAGTTTGTTATTTTACTAAGACAAAAAGTAGCCTATGTTACTCTCCATCCTTTCTTAATTAGGTTCCGGTTTCTTAGTTAAGCCGTGACTGAATGACAAACAAATACACTTTCGCATTTATAATATAAGCATAGATAGCGTCTACGCTAAAGATACAGATTACACATTGTTATACCCATATTGTTATACAAATATAAATATACTATCTCACAAATCACTGTTGCATACAAACAATATATTTTGCAATTAAGTAGCTTGTTGTTTCATTTCAGTAGGTACCTTTTTTTCTTAAATGAACACAACGTTTATTAACAAAGAAAATTTGAATCAAATAGTATAAACAAATTAGAACTAGTATTTACCTACAATTGAAACAAATGAGCTAACTGCAGACTGTTCAATAAACTGGTTTGGTGAACTTTGATCTTTAATTCTAAGGAGGTCTGGCACGTGTCTAAACGCATGAGTCTTGATTCGGAAAATACATGAAAAAATTACCATTGTTATAATAGCTCATTTTCTTAACTTCTCAGTGGTTGCGTCTCATGAGCGCGGTCGAGCCATAGTTGGGTACGTGCATTCACATACTTTGTATCTCTAATTAAAGCATTCTATGACTATATGATTATAGAATTCTGTTTCATAATCGTGGTGAAAACAATAAAATCACTACGAAACTGCTAAAATATCGTCACAAAAATACTTGTTTCGATAAAAATATCGAGGTACAAAAGGGCAGCACTACGGAAAGGAGCCATTTTAGTTTCTAGGTAAGTTTAGGTATACACGTTTTTTTCGTAGGTGTGCCGTCTCTAGGTATACTCTAAGGTCTGGTGTGTCATTGCATCATGTCACTCATATCAGTCAGTCATGTCATGTGTCAGTGTCAGTCAGTCAGGTTCTTTGTGTGTGCGTGTGCGTGAGTGAATTTGGTGTGGTTTATCTCGTATTCGGCTTTGTTTTCGCATAGTTTTGACTATTTTTCATTCCTAAATTCCCAAATAGCTAAATTTAATTTGAAGTTACCATTTTCATCAATTTACAAACATGGGAGAAAGCAGCAAACGTTCAACACGGATAGATTGGTTTGACGGGACCATTGTTGAGGACACGAGAGCAAATTCAGATTTTGCCGATGAAGAACAGCTAGGGGGCGAAACGGGATCGAAATATACAGAAAAGAAGCCCATCGGCTACAAAAGGCTGCTAGACATGTCCTTGCTAAAGCCGCCGGTCCTAACTCTAGAAATATCTCACCGACCTGGTTTCTGGAATCTCTTTGATCAAGACGATTTGAAAGGAGACTTTATAGTTTTAATTATGCGAATTTTAGCAAACGTATACAAAGAGATTGAGCCAAATGACAAAACTAAGATAGCGACGTTGCTGAAAACGAGAGTATTGAAATCCAGTTTTCTGGAGAAGTTGAAGAAGTATCTTATTGATCTGCCTAGTGTAAGAGTTGTTGATAAGAAGATGAATATCCAGCTGTGGGATGACGTTGAAGGTTTCTACCTCCTTGTGCTGGAGCTGTGTAAGGGCATTCGTCGGTTTGCAGGGAGTTCCACAGATTATAATGACTTGCTTCATGATATGTTAGAAGCTCTTGAAGTCAGCGCTTTAGGTGTGAGAGAAGAACATTCCGAGAGGTTTGGCCACGAGCTGTTTGAAGGAATCAGCTCTTTGAAGCTGGAGACAGAGGATGATGATGATAACTGGGTTAGTATAATCATTTTATTGTTTGTTTGTGTTACATTTATCATTATCATACCCAGAACTTTGTTTTGATAAACAAATTCTTTGAAATGTTTGGTCACAATAGATTTAAGTAGTATAAATATTAAGTTTTAGGCTCAAGACTGGGTACCTATCAAATTAGATTTGATATTTGTACACCGAACCAAGCAAAAGGAATGGACAACTTTTTAGCTATGATGAGAATCATCAGCATCATCAGGCCATTGACACCCACTGCTGGGTATAGGCCTCCTCTCTTTTACCCTCCAGTTCACTCGGTCCTGTGCGAGCCTCATCATTATGTTATTCTGTCATGTAGAGAATGTTGTATGTAAATTCAACCAAATTTTAATGGCTGCAACTCTTTTCCAGGAATCCTTTGAAATAGCAGAAAAACCCAATAACCCAGACAGTTTCAAAATCCTAAATATATTCCCTACTCAAGAAGATCTAGTAACCAAAAGCACCACGAAAATTAAGCCCAATATTATAAATGGGGCATACATTAGTGTGGAACATTATTTGGATCTACAGTTTAAATTGTTGAGGGAAGACTGCTTTGGACCACTTCGAGATGGACTATGTTGGTAAACGGTTATTTTCTTTCTGCTTTCCTTGGTTTCTTTCTGTTTGTTTATTTTGCTTGATGTTCTGAAAGTTTATAAAAATAAATGGGTTTTATGTTTTATTGCTAAAGATTCATAATCATATAATGATTTTGTTTAGGTTTCAGAATTAGAACTGTTGTGTGGTGTTCAAAGATTCTACTCTATTTATTTTGTCTCTTATTATAAATCATGTTTGTTTTGGTTTGAGTTCCAAATAAAATATTCTAATTTATTAATTATCATTCTACTTTCGATTCTTTGGCCAATATAATATATGTGATCTTAAGTTTTCCTCATGATGTTTATAAAGGCCAAGAATTTATTTATTTTACCTCGTATTTCCCTTTTCATATACACACAGTTTGCTTTTAAAATAATCATCTTCCAAATAATAATTGATGAACAAAATATGTAATTGTAAAACACATTTTTTTTGGCAGGTAAATACTTGGAGAATCCTTCAAAAAGGAGACATGAAAATATAAGGTAGGTTACTATAAAACAATAGTTCCTGCCCGCGGCTTCGCATGCGTTGTTTCTATGGGAATATGTTATTTATATCCCATGGGAACTGATTAATGGGATGTAGCCCATGTTTTATTCCAGGCCTAAAACTACCTGTACGCAAAATTTTAACCCGATCTGTTCATTCGCTTTAGCGTCCATCCATACATTCAAACTTTCGCATTTATAATATTAATGTGATGTGATTCTTTACTTGAAAATTTAGAAAACCCTTATTAGTAAGTACTGGTACATAAACATTATTTATTTCCCAAGCTGGATAATATCGCGACGTAAGAATTGACCCCGCCAACTCAACCTGTGGATGTCATAAGAGGCTACTAAAGCTGAACGCGCACCTGACCGCGCGGTAGACGCGGCATTACCTGCAGTCATCGAATTTTCTTAATCTTTGAATGAAATAGTGTGCAGCATCGCGCATCTATCGGCAGCGAACTCGCGGCATTTCAGTAATATGCTGTAGGGAATTCGATGACAGCCAGCAATGCCTGCCTGCAGCGCCGATAGATACCCGCTCAGCTTAAGTCGATACCCCGAGCCAAACTAGCACCTCCACCTATTTTATCTTATTATTTCGTTGAACAAAGGTAATTACAAAACCTTCAATGGGCAATTTGTGGTACCTATTATAAGATTTTTTTAATGCCTTTGTAATATTTTGACGTCTTTACTGTACTTTCCTCTGACTACATGAACATTATTTAAATATTAATGTACAACTGCAAAATATTTACATGCAAATTTGGAGGCAATTTTATGGAGAATCCAAATATATATATATAGATGTTACTGGTATTCTCACAAAACAATCAAGAAATCTGTGAAAGAATGCATCAAATCCCACTTACGCGCGGTACTTGCCATACAAGCTAGGTAGTTGCTCGGCGGTCCCGCCAGTAGAGGTTATGTATTTTCAATTTAAAAATCTAACAAATTTCTCGAATTCCAGGGTATACCCTCAAGTCAGAGTACTAAGAATCTACGTAAGCAACAACCGAGTAGGCCATCTCATCGATATCGCATACCAGGAGCGCATAACCAACCAGATGGATAGAAAGAAGTATAACAAACAGCTGATGTTTGGATCGTTGCTGCTGTTGACAAAGGATAATTTTAAGACGGTGTTGTGTGCAACGGTGCTGGATTCTAGCTCGGAGTTGTTAAGAGATGGATATGTAAGTATTATTGGATTTTAAGGGGGTAAGTCACGTGTGAGATTATGGTATTTCCTAGTCTCAACTAAGCAATTTAGGAAGCAGTAGTGCGACGATTGTAAGCCATTTGCTATGAACACAAGCTACAACAAACTCCGAAACAATAACAAGTCGTTTTGTAGTCTTATCGACATCTTATCGACAGGACTCCATTACGACAACTGACTAGAAATAATTTTTTGCAAATGTTTTGCACAGTGGTCACAAAACTACCTATTTGCTAGCTCAGAAATTACAATAAAACGGATGTTTTCGAGCACGTGGGGCTACCGCCATGCCGCATTGCGCTTCGATAACAGAAAACGGGAAAAATATAAAAATAAACAAAATATCACTAGACAGTTTTTTTAAACATATTTTTAATGACAATGAGCATTAAAAATCGTCGATAAACTCACCTTTTAAGTAAGTTTTAAAAAGCCTACGTAACTGTTCACATCCCTTTTAAAACACAAAACACTTTCGTCGACCGTCTCGCATCACGACACGCTCCGGACCTCAAGTTGCGGCTCCGCAAATTTAATTCCGCACGGGCGTAAAACATAGCCCATATCGCTCGGCGGTTAATGTATTTAATAACCTATTAGTGTTAGAACTTTTATAATTAGACCAGTAGTTCTCCTACATCAAACTTTTAGGCGAGGGCTCATTGCGCGCGATTTTGTGTTAAGGATAAGCAAAGGATTTCGCGTTCATAGGAGGGACAGAGGTTAGATCTGTAGTACGGTGGCGGCATAAGCGCAAAAATGAAGTTATTGTTTATTAACTATTTATTGTTATTAGGATAAATAATAATGTAATAATTGATTACCCATTCTAAATATTTTGAATGTATTTTATGTCACCTACATAAATGTAGCGAAAACCCAAATACTTGTAAACTGACCTTTACCAATTAAATTGTTTATTCTTTTTAACAAGAAAACTACGCAACTAAAACTGGAAACTGGCTTAGAAGAACCAAATAATTAGTTTACACAAGCTCTGCTTAGCTTGGGGCTAGATGATGCTGTGTGAATTGTCCAGCATTATTTATTTTTATTTAATTTTTTTAGTAAAAACCTACGAATCAACACAAGTCATTTCAATAGACCGCAGAGATCTCGACCAAATTATGCATGAAAAAGTGCACGTTCACGTTTTTTTTCTCGTATTTTTTTTTTCAAATTTGGTTACACATTAGCCAAGCCAGTTATAATAACAGCATTTTTTTTCCAGCTTGCTGTATCATTCCAAAACCCAGTATCTCAGACGATATTCTCGGAGCCATACCTGATGGTGGAAAGCGAAGTGTTCTTCGAGCCTTACCACCAGGTGCTGAAGGTGCTCCAGGGATCTAGGATAGATGACCTGCCGATGGGAAAATATATTGTAGATGTTAAGGTATGTAGAATTTTATAGATTAGATAGCTTTTCTTTTCATTACTTTAAGGCCTGTAGCACACCTACGCCGCGAAATCGTAGCAGCGAAACCGGAACGCGAGTTCCGCTGCGCAACATTACTTTTGTCGCCATTCGAGTAGCAGAATATAAATTGTCGACTGCCATAAGATAGGCGCGAAACAAACGCGATATTGCCCTGGAATGTGGAGCGCGAAGATTTAGGTGGCGTCTGAGCAGCGGAATTGCGCTGGAAAGAGATAGAAACATAGTCATATCTATGCGTTAGAACAGGGCCCGTACTCGTAAAAACGAAATCGAAGTTTCTGATTAGTTGTCGTGCAAACACTAATCTTATGCAAGCGACATAAAAGTTGATTTTGCACGAACACGAATCAGAAACTTAAACCAATGTGACAATTTTTCGTCCGTTACTACACTAGAGATGATGATCGCCCAGTGGTGCGGTTAAAATAATTTGGATAACACCAGTATCCATAAATTTAACATTGTAGGTACAAATCACTAAAAGGTATTAGTAATATTTATAGAATATTTCTGTTTCCAATTGCAGCCAGAAACCAAACCACCAGCATACCTCACCCCAGAAACGAACTACACGATACTACCTCCAGGAAAAGTCGACGAAATAACATTCCCAGTGTTAGACCCCACGCAGTGGCCCAACTCATTAGGCCTCGATGATTCTCAACAAGAAGCATACAAGTTCGCACTCACACGCGAATTCGCCGTCATCCAAGGCCCACCCGGCACCGGAAAAACGTTTATAGGTGTCAAAATCGCATCCACAATCCTACAAAACCAGTCCCTAGAAGGAACACCAATGCTAGTAATCTGCTACACGAATCACGCCCTAGATCAATTCCTCGAAGGCATCCTCAACGTTACCAAAAGTGTTATAAGACTGGGCAGCCAAAGTAAGAGTAAAGGTCTTGAGTCGTATAATCTAAACAGTGTTAGAACTAAGGTTAAATGTAAATATTCTTATCTGTACGGAAGCAAGCGAGCAGAGTTAGAGAAAATATATAAAGAAATGACTGAACTGCAGACAGAAATCGAGAAATGCGAAGATAGTATTCTATGCTACAAGTGCGTGAAGCCATACTTGAAAATTGGCAACAAATCCTACGAGCTAAGGCCGTCTGATGAAGACCCAGTTTTAAATTGGCTCTACGGCCTTAAAGACACAAGTAAAGGCAAGCAAAATGGAACCGAAAAACTAGAAAAGGAACTCGAATGTTTTATAGTCGATGATAAGAAAATAACCACATGTTTTTCTGAGAAAATTGCAGTAAATGAAATTGAATCTATCAAAAATATACAGAAGTATTTAAGCGATGAAAGCAATGATGGTAAGAATAAAGAGACTTATCAAAAGTTATTGAATAAGATTAAAAGTATCGAAAAGAGACTGGATTATTTTAAGGTAAGCGCCTTTTGGAACCCAAGTTATGTTTAAAGTTAAATTTTTACCAAAACGAAAAGAAGAGATGTACATAAACATCTACGGCACTTTGCGGCACACAATCAAGCCAACACAGCATGATTGACACTCATTCGACTGATTAAGATACAGATTTGTCAAAATAATGTATCTCCATAATCATGGTCAAAGTCAATATTTTATCGCTTAGCTTATACCGTAGCTGTTTTATTAGTAACCTTAAAATAACACTTTCATGGCACCGGACTCACGTGTCCGTGTGCACACCGCTGGGCGGCCGGCGGCGCGTCCTTGCGATGCGTTAACGCATTCACTGCCCTGTCTCTGCGGCGCGCCGCCGCGCCGCCGCAGGTAGTCTGTCTCCTTCATGTCCCCTGGAATATGAAGACTACCATGCGTCAGGTAATGAAAGTGTTATTCTAAGGTTACTTAAAAAACAGCTACGGTATATAAGCGATAAAATATTGACTTTGACCTTGATTATGGAGATATATGATTTTGACAAATCTGTACCTTATTCAGTCGAATGAGTGTCAATCATACTGTATTGGCTTGATTGTTTGCTGAATACCGTTGAACTTTAAAATAATTTCCAGAAAAACATAGCACTGTACAGTCATGTTAAGCAAGAGTTGAAGATGGACAAAGTGGACAGTCTTTACACATTGAGCTTGGAGCAGAGATGGCAGCTCTACTTCAATGTGGTTCGAGAGATCAAGAATGATCTTCTTTCAAAGTTGGACAATTTACTGGTAAGATACCTTAATTCCAACAAGCATTTCGGATTGATCGTAAAAGTTGATTCCACTTGAACGTCCCTTGAAAAGTATTCATACAAGTGGAGTCAACTCAACTCAAGGTGGCGAGACGCAGTCTTCCTTAAAAATCGACAACCGTTGAAATAAACGTGTTCTTGAGTGGAGACCGCGACTCGGCAAACGTACTGTAGGACGCCCCCGGCCAGGTATGATGATGATCTGGGAAAGACAGGCAGATGCAGATGCTGAGAACAGGACGCTGTAGCACCTATCCTCGTCTACTGATGATCCACATACTAAATAACTTATTTATTGCTTGTTTTAGGAAATTCACAACGCCGCCAGCGACGAACTAACAGAAGTATCAGATCTGATAGACGGTGAGGTGATGAAGACGGTGCGAGTGGTCGGAGTCACCACCACAGCCGCGGCCAGGCGGCACCAGCTTATGAAGAAACTGAACTCGCCTATAGGTAACTACAGTAGTTAACACTCCAGATACTTCTGTTAGTTGTACAGATGTATCAGATTGAATAGACGGTGAGGTGATGAAGACAGTGTGAGTTGTCGGAGTCACCACCACAGCCGCGGCCAGGCGGCACCAGCTTATGAAGAAACTGAACTCGCCTATAGGTAACTACAGTAGTTAACACTCCAGATACTTCTGTTAGTTGTACAGATGTATCAGATTGAATAGACGGTGAGGTGATGAAGACAGTGTGAGTTGTCGGAGTCACCACCACAGCCGCGGCCAGGCGGCACCAGCTTATGAAGAAACTGAACTCGCCTATAGGTAACTACAGTAGTTAACACTCCAGATACTTCTGTTAGTTGTACAGATGTATCAGATTGAATAGACGGTGAGGTGATGAAGACAGTGTGAGTTGTCGGAGTCACCACCACAGCCGCGGCCAGGCGGCACCAGCTTATGAAGAAACTGAACTCGCCTATAGGTAACTACAGTAGTTAACACTCCAGATACTTCTGTTAGTTGTACAGATGTATCAGATTGAATAGACGGTGAGGTGATGAAGACAGTGTGAGTTGTCGGAGTCACCACCACAGCCGCGGCCAGGCGGCACCAGCTTATGAAGAAACTGAACTCGCCTATAGGTAACTACAGTAGTTAACACTCCAGATACTTCTGTTAGTTGTACAGATGTATCAGATTGAATAGACGGTGAGGTGATGAAGACAGTGCGAGTTGTCGGAGTCACCACCACAGCCGCGGCCAGGCGGCACCAGCTTATGAAGAAACTGAACTCGCCTATAGGTAACTACAGTAGTTAACACTCCAGATACTTCTGTTAGTTGTACAGATGTATCAGATTGAATAGACGGTGAGGTGATGAAGACGGTGCGAGTGGTCGGAGTTACCACCACAGCCGCGGCCAGGCGGCACCAGCTTATGAAGAAACTGAACTCGCCTATAGGTAACTACAGTAGTTAACACTCCAGATACTTCTGTTAGTTGTACAGATGTATCAGATTGAATAGACGGTGAGGTGATGAAGACAGTGCGAGTGTCGGAGTCACTACACAGCCACGGCCAGGCAACTGAACTCGCCTTTTTACTATTGTTATTAAAAACAAAAACTGATATTTCTACATGAATAGAAATTTTTTTTCTTTTTTCTTTATAGACCAAACTTAACAAAACCTTAAACTTATCTGCATTCGTTTTATGAGATTATAAATAAAATTAGAAAATATTTTATTTTATTTATTTGGTTCACTAATAGTTTAATACGCTGAGTTCTTACATATATAATGTCTTACAAAAAAAATTATAAGTTATGTAAATGACTAGCAATTTAATTTGCAGTGCCCAACAGGGTGTATATACTAACTTAGGCAAAAATTCAACCCTGTGTACGTACTTATTGGCATAAAATAAATAAAATGAAACGAAAAATAAACATAATTTTATTGTGATATTTTCAGTAATCGTGGAGGAGGCGGCTGAAGTAATGGAAGCCCATATCGTGGCGTCTTTGACACACCAATGTCAGCATCTCATACTTATTGGTAAGTCATAGTTTTATTACTTCATGTCTTAAGATATATTGTAAATAAATTCTTTTATTCATTTTCTTTACTGGTGGGGCGTCACTGGATGCGAAACAGAAGATGGTGGGTAGGTGGCACAAAATTTGGGAGGTTTATTACTCAGCAGAGGGTTAAACCAGTTGCCGATGGTTATGATAAGGAGACAAAAATAAAAGTAATGGAAGTATTGTCCAGCAGTGTCTAACTGCGAATGAAAATTATAATGCTGCAAAAATGTCCTGAACTTAAACAAAACTAGCTTCAGCCTGCAGCCTCGCACGCGCTTTTGAAGTAGTATAAGTCCGTCCCCGGGATACCGACTACCTCCCTGCCAAATTTCATTAAGATCTGTTCAGCTGTTTAGGCGTACAAAGGTAACAGACAGACTTTCGCTTTAAATATTGGTATGGATGGTACAAAGCCTTGCCACAAGTGAACGTTTAAGAGGGTTAATGCAAAAATCAAGCCAAAGGTGTATTTTTAAACACTTAGATTTATGATAACGAACGTAAAATGTTAAGATTTAAAAATTACGATAGGTAGGGAAAAAACCTGATATAGAAGCCGAGTAATCGAGACGAATTTATGAAAATAAACTGGTTTCTTTATTTAATAAAAAATAAAATTTTTGCATAAAAAAAACGGTTTTAATTGAGATGTAAATAATTACAACATTTTTTACACCACATTATTTTTTTTTACGAATTACATAGGCATGTTTTAATAAAGTAATTGTTTAGTTTTTCTATTTTATGCTTATATTTTGAATAATTAATAGATAATAAGCAAAAACTTGATTTATGCACTCACGTCGCTCTGCTCTGTCCCGCTCCTATCAACGCAAAATCCTATGCCTGTCCTTTTCACAAAATGGCGTCATAAGTCTCACCCTTAAACTCTTTATTTGCTCATTTAGACTAAATCTTAATTTCCCAGGTGATCACAAACAGCTTCGTCCAACCGCTGCCCACTACAAGCTCGCCAAAGACTACAATCTGGAAGTGTCTCTCTTCGAGCGAATGCTACGGAATGGTATACATGCGCGCTCGTTGACTACTCAGCGGCGAATGAGGAGAAACTTTGTAGGTAAGTCTTTGTACTAGGAAAATTCTCCTGTCAACCACCGCCATCTTGTTGTCTGTTAGAAGACTGGCTTGCTCCCGAATATTCAAACGAAACTGAAATTTAACCACCTCTCAGTTGTTAAATACATATATGAGTACTCGCTGCTGCCAGCGGCTTCGCACGCGTTTTTCAAGTAGCCTATGTCCGTCCCCAGGACACCGTCTACCTCTCTGCCAAATTTCATTCAGATCCGTTCAGTCGTTTAGCCATAAAAAGGTAACAGACAGATGGACAGGGTTCTTAATTTATAATATTAGTGAGGGTTTAGTCACGTTTGAGTATTCGGGTGTAGGCCCGTATTAAAACATGACTCGGTCATCAATCTACACTTAAGGCGATACCCCGAGCCAAAAAAGCACTGCCCCCATTTTATCGTATTATTTCGTTGAACAAAGGTAATTTCAAAACTTTCAACGGGCAGTTTTTTGATGCCTAATAAAAGCTTTTTTATGCCTTTGTAATATTTTCATTTTGTATAGATTAGGCAGAGATGCGAAGTTGCACTTTGTGGCCACCAAAATTCATCTCGCATCGCATCTCTGCCTAGACTATAGTAAATAAAAATATAACAAAAGCATTAAAACACCTTAATAGGTATCAAAAACTGCCCATTGAAAATTTTGAAATCACCTTTGTTCAACGAAATAATAAGATAAAATAGGTAGCGACGCCAGTTTGGCTCGGGGTATCGCCTTAACGTTTTGGTGACAACAGAATCACTACCGTAGTATGCAATGTTATCTTATTCGTGTTCTTTTTGCCCAGATTTGTTGGTGCCCACAATATACGAGAGGCTGGACTGCCACCCATCCGTGCTGGCGTACAAAGATGTCCGCGGGATGAAAGATAACCTGTATTTCTACAGCCATGAGGAGTTTGAAGATTCTGAGGTGCCATTTCAATCCATACTATTTATTATAACATAATCCCTAACGTATAAATCATTTATAACGGGATATTGACCATGATTCGATTTTTAAATTCGAAAATCGAATCATGGTAATATCCCGTTATGAATGATTTCTAATAGTTTCAAGTTTTATAATCTCTTAAGGTGGTTCGACGCGGGTTGGCGCGAAATTGTTTTTTTTTTCTGTGGTAAATTACTTTTCCGCTAGTTTTATTGTTGTGGAACGCAGAAAAAATTTAAAACCACCGCACCCACCTAAAGACACTAGTAAGCTGACAACATCTTATTTTTGACCAATAAAATCCGATTTTTTCTGTTTGATAAAACTTTTTTAACAAACAACAATTACAATCAAATAAATAAGAACTAGTATTCACAATTGAAACAATGTAAATACTAGTTACAACTAACTGCAGACTGTTGCAAACAATCACAGGTAATCAATTATCTTGCAGGGTATGGAAGACAGCTGGAGTCACAAGAACACCTTCGAGGCGAAGTGGTGTGTGGCACTAGCCAACTATTTGCGCAAGATGAAGTATTCTCCCGATGAGGTGACCATCCTCGCTACCTACCAGGGACAAGTCTCGAACATTAAAAAGGTAAATGCTTCCGTCATGTTTTGTAACCAGCTTTAAATAATAAAACACTGTTTTAACCGGATTGATCGCGTATATTGCATAATGTTTATTGTATATATTATTTATTTGGTTGCTTGGGATCCAGTCCTACATCGAGTCAGGTCCCACACCCAGCAATCTATAGCTACAACCCATCAAGACACTGTTAGTGATTACTGCGTACATACGGAACGTTATTATTAAAGTTGTATAATTGACGGTAGATATGCAAAATTCAAATTACTTGTAAAGAGAAATGTCACCTCAGTCTGCCTGTGACCATGGAAGCTGAAAAGCCTCCGAAACGTCAGGTTATAAACAAAATATAAAATATACGCGATCAATCCGGTTAAAACAGTGTTTTATTATGAGTTCTCGCGAAAATAACCTTAGAATATACTACAGCTTTAAATAATAATAAATTAGGATTTAATATGACTAGCTAGATCCTTTTGTTATCTATTCTATAAAATTATAAAGAGGAAAGATCTGTTTGTTTGTTTGAATTGAATAGACTCCGAAACTACTGGACCGATTTGAAAAATTCTTTCACCATTATAATCCTAAATTATCCCCTGATTATATTATCCCTATCGCCTGACGATAGAATGTAGGCGCGAACCGCTAGTACAAAATAAAGCTTATTTTGATTTCAATTTAAAGTGTATCATTCAAACAAAAGTACTTAACACTACAGTTTTTGAAGTTACAAAGATGCAACAGACAGACTGACAGATACATACATAAAACATATGAATCACACTTCTCTGTTTGCATCGGGGATAAAACGTCCAATATTCTACACTAGTAACAAAAATAGGTATTATTAACTGTTATTTTTATCATTTATTTTATTCTTTTATGTATATGTATTTCAGTTGAGTCAAAAGTATGATCTACTAAAGGACATAAAGATCACCGCAGTAGACAACTACCAAGGCGAAGAGAGCAGGATAGTGATACTATCTCTGGTTAGGAGTAACAGAGACGGCAAGATTGGCTTCCTTGCTGCTTCTAATAGGATCTGCGTGGCTCTGTCTAGGGCTAAAGAAGGTTTGTATTTTTTAAAGATTTGTCGATGGAACAATCGAATGGCCTTATTTATATACTGTGCTAACTGTCACATATTATATATTTTTCATACATAATTGGATAAGAAATAGCCATGTTAGTACCGTTTTAGTTTTTCAATAAAACAAAATCGTCATTAAATGAGATCTGATCTGATTTAATGATGATTATGTATTTTAAAAAACTAAAACGGTACAAACTTTGCTGTTTCTTGTCCGATTATGTAGGTATGTAAATTTTCATTGCAATAGAGGGTGTAGTTTCCAAATGAATCGGAAAGTACGTTTGTTTGGGAGCATAGAGGTTTGCACCCACCTTAAGTATTTCAATAAAATTTGCACCTTTTTGCTTAGTAAATAAAGCTTTATTTTGAATCAAAGTGCGCGCCGCGTCGCATCGCGTCTCGGTGTGAGTTGACCCTAAATTAGGAAGATATCTAAAGAGCTCAAATGTTCCAGGATTCTACATTTTCGGGAACATGAATCAACTGAAAGCCGCCAGCGCGGTTTGGAGTGCGGTGAACAAGAAGCTTGTGGCACAGAACGCCATTGGAAACGTAGTTACCTTGAACTGTGATATGCCGATTGGGAATCTTGATGTAAGTACATATTTAAAAGCTAAACAAACAGCACAACATAAAAGTGGCTGCAACTACGCCCTATTGGGCGTTGTTGCGGCCTAAGGCTTATATTAAGGCTGACTGATGCTTATAGTGAGGCGCTTCACTGGAGCGGAGAGGAGCTGTGCTAATATTAACCAATGGAATTGCATAAAATCCCGCTCAAAATTCATACAAAACCGAGAAGTGGAGAGGAATAATTCATACAAAAGCGGGGACGGGGGAGCTTTAGCGTATGCTTAAAAATAGGGTCCCGTTGCTATCCAGGGTACTGAACTCTCGCGACGAAAGAATTGACTCCTCCAACTCAGCCCGTGGATGTAACCTACCAGAGAACTTGGCACTTATGAACCCCTCTACACGCCAAAGCCGGCTCGACGCGGCGGTTTAGTTCGCCGTCTACACTAAACCACCACCGGGCGGGCGGCAGCTTTTATGGGAAGAGGGATTTAGGCTCTAAATAGGTTTAGTTTGTGCGACGGGAATCGAACCCACTCAAGAACCCATTGTTTTCTGTCCACAGATAAAGAACATTGAAGATTTCGAGCTTATCGAGAGGCTATGAAAGGCAGATGGAATGAAACTAGAAAATAATTATGAAATATTTATTACCGAATTTTTTATGTCGTATTATAATCAATTGTAGAATAAATTATCTAATCATTTACGTGCGTGTTTTAAAGCTCAGTCGCTTGATCCGGACATAGGTATCATAAAACAACGGTTTTTCAATACGGAGCACATGGTCCTCTAACGTCCATCGAATGAAAGTGGTGTTGTCGCACAAGGAAGAAAAGAAAAGGAGTGAAAGCAAATCGTCCGCAATTGAAAAGGTCCGTCGCAAGTCGCCATCAAAGGAAAATGTCCCGAACTCAAAACGCTAACTAAGGAACTAAAAATACAGAAATTAAATAATATCCCAAAAAAAATCGAGAAATTATATATTATCGATAAAAAATTTGAATATTTTTTAATTTCTTAAAGATTACCCCGAGTGCGAGGGCTTACGCACTATAATAACAATAACCTTAACAATACAGAGTTTTGAAAGGGGGTTTTATTCTATTGTTATTACTTACTGACTTCTCTTTTTCTCAGTTTCAAAGGCCGTAAAATCCTATTTCTTTAGAAAATAAGTGAATGTGTATAATCTTGCCAAGATATAATATAAAAAAATGCATATAATTTCAAGGAAGATGGGTTGGCACTAAAATATAAGTCCGATAAAGGAAAAAAAAACGCTATTAGTAAAAGAAACAAAAAACCATTTGAATTTTTGATGATAATCAACAGTATAAAAATTATTTGAGCATTGGCATTAAAACTTCTTATTCACTTGCTTGGAATTGTATTTTAAATTGAGGACGTTTTGCTCCCATGACGAATTGCGTTGCGGATCTTTTTCTACTGGGAACATTTTGCTATAAGGACGAACCACTCCGTAGTCGGTTTTCTCGTACTCGTAGCTTAACTTTTACCTAGTTATTGTTCTGTAAAAGGTATTAATACCTAAGAAACGAAGTATGTTGCAATTTTCGACAGTGATTCATGAAAATCTGTCAACAATAATTCATCATTTGAGGCATGCTTTGAAAAATATTTTTTCTTCAACTTTTAACCAATTAGGTGGTTGTTAGTTAAGGCGCTGGCTGTACAATACGACCCTTATCGACTTAGCATTTCAAACTAAAGCTAGAACCACACTATTGTTGTCTGGTGTTGCGGGCGGGGTTGAAGCATTCAGTTACATTGATTTAGTATGGAAACGCCATACTGCGTGTTGTTGTGTCGCTGTCATAATGTGCCTATAACCATACTTAATATATGTAACCGAGTTGTACTCTGACGCTCCACAATACATACTACACCACAATAGTGTAGTTCTAGCAGCAACGGTAACACGACACTATACGCATTCATGCGTTTCTAACCATACTAAATGTACGAAAGCAAAAGATGCATCTGATGCGCTACTATACACACACACACCATTGTGTGTTTCTAGCTTTAATAATATTCCATACTAACACAAATCCGTAAACATATTACGTAGGTAACTAATATGGGTACAGTTGGCTCCATTCCTCATCATCATCAGCCTATGCTAGTCCTAGATCATCATCCCAACTGGTCCTACACTACGTTTACCGAGTCGTGGACTCCACGCAAGAACATGTGTTACCCCAACGGTTGTCGGTTCTTCGCGAGATATGGCCGGCTCACTGCCACTTCAGCTTGCTTATTCTTAGAGCTCTATGTCGATAACTTTGGTTCTCTGTCGGATGTATTCGTTGCGAATCATATCCTTCAGAGAAACTCCGAGCATAGTTCTTTCCATAGCTCGCTGAGCGACCTCCAATTTTTGTTGGCTCCATTACAATCTTTAAATTTTGTAACTGACTTACTCAACGACCACGTTTCGTCTTTCGATAAACGTTCTTTATAAGCACAGAAGCTCTTCTTAGCTTGGGGCTGGATGATGCTGTGCGTGAATTGTCCAGGACTATTATTTATGATATATTGACATCTTAATGTAGCCGAGTGTACCTCTTTTATATTAGTATCCATAGGTATCCTTATAAGATAAAAGCAAAAAACCTCACATTCAACTCGTAAAATATAAAAACTTGTTACTTGGTAACTATTGTTAGTTTCACTAACCGTTGAATCAACTTAACATTATAATAAACTAACATCACTGTTTAAATAATTAAGTATAACAAATAGTTTTGATCCTTTTGTAAAATATAACTTACTTTTTGTTTGCAACTGTCTGCAGTTAGCTCAATTGTTTCAATTGTAAATATAAGTTCTAATTTTGTTTTCTATTATTTTATACGTGTAATCTTTATTAATTACTTAATATCCTAAATTGCTGTTCACAAATTGGTATTAAGGTACTTCTATTTTTATGCTCGTAAAATATTTTCCATACACAAATGTTCTATAAAAATTGTTGCATGCCTAAATTATTTCTAATTTCTATTATTTTCTAATAGGCTTCTATAATTCTTGTTAACAATTTAATTTTGGTATTATCATCATGAAATCTTTAGTCGAACTTTATTCGCATAGAAACACAATGTGTCTTTCTAACCCCTAATTATCACATACCATTTAAGTAAATAACATTCTAGACTTAAATAATTACGTTTTACAGCAAATTTAAATGTTGAATTTTAAAAAGCGGAATAAATTAAACATGCTAGTATTTAGTGTATTGTGCATAATTGCTAGTCATGTCTATTTTGAGTGTGTTACATGTTTGAAGCAAAGCAAGTACTAACGCTCGAATACTGAATCTCAAATTTAGGCACGTTTTTTGATAGTTAGTCAAAAATTTGTCGCTTGAGACGTGCTTCTATCTGCGTTTGAGTATTCGGGAATCCGTTAACTCAAAGAAATATTGTTTTATAGTCCAGTCAAGAAGGATTGTGGACGGAAAGATCACGTGATTTTCACACGTCGGCCGTGTGATTACACAGATTACGAAATAAATAAAATAATGACCGCTTCTTCGCACAGACAGCCGACGTGACACTACGCAGCGTACTGCGTGGTGAGACCAAGGCTTTACATGTTGCGATGGTCTTATACGCTATTTTGACAGCAAGCCAGAGCGTCTGCTTACAATGTAGAAGTCTTATAAAATTGATACTATTAGATTTCTCACTTCGTCGGGTCGGATGGCGTTTCAATAGTGTGTGGAGCCCTCAAACCATGTATAGTGTATCTACAGAACATCCCTGGGATTAAACTAGTTACAATTTGTTCTAATAACCTATTTCTAAGAAATCCTCTACATAAACGGCTATATTTTCCGGCGTTTCTAAATGTACATGATGCGTTCCTTGCACCTCCACATACCGTACATACGTCACCCGTTTCAACGCATCGATAACTTCCGTATAGTAGTTCAACTTTTCCCATTTCTGGCCCGGAATCGCCCTTATATTTAAAACTTTGCATCTAATTTGTTGCGCGTATTCTAAAGCGGTTTCTAAAGACATCATCGCGAGCCCGGAAACTTTTAGTTTCGGGTCGCGTTTGAAGAAATAACCGTTCCTCTTCATATGGGCGGGGGTCGGTGACATCCCCCGTTTCATAAGCACCCTGCAATTCTCCCTAGATAACGCTCCCTTGTAAGCATCGTGTACTATATCAATCATTTCATCATATTCGTAACAGGGAACCTTATCCTCAGGCAGATTTTCGTACTGCAACATTTTGTCTATACTCTTGCCTGTATTTTTGACCATAACTAACGGCTCTCTGACAGCAGGACTGGCGATATCCACACAGATAATCTTGTCTACATCATCAGGGAATGAAGCTGCATACATAAAACTAAGCGCACCACCGAGAGAATGTCCCATGAGCGTGATTTTCTCCCAGTTGAAATGCTTTACTATTCTGCGTAGTAAAACAATCCCATCCCAGAATATGTAGTACACCATGCCTTCTGGATAGAATGTGGAGTTGCCGTGGCCTGGTAGGTCTATGCAGAGGACGGACGTTGTGACAGGCAGGAGAGGGATTAGATTGTCCCAAGTACCGGCGTTGTCTTGCCAGCCATGGATGGCTATGACTGGCTGCTTGTCTCTGGGGCCCCACCAGCGGCCAGCCACGTGACCCCACGGTACTGGGATCTCGATTTCTTCGACCTTGTAGCCTGGTGGTAAGTCTGGAAAGAAGGAAGTTAAGGATTAACAAAATCTGACACTTCGTATTTACATACAAACAACATTTTCAGCGGAAAGATAGACGGACAACAAACTTTCCGAAGAAAGCCGCCAAAGTCCCGCTGCCGCTGAAGACGAAGACGCGCTAGATAAGGAGTTATGATTTCTAAAGGTACGAGCTGAGTGCACATAATATGTGCACTCCCTGTTATATTAAAACAGTTATATTATAAGTTATAATTATAACAGTTCATTATAGTGCACTCTCACCACTTTCCTACGCTCATGGCTTGTCTCCGTTGAGATTGAGACAGGCCGCCGCCGCCGCGGTTGTAACCGAAATTTGGCTAAGCGATCATCATCACGATTTAAAGAGAATTTTCTCATATATGAGAGATTTATCAATTTATTTTTTATACAGTTATGTTAGCCCATGGTGAGTGCAGTAAACTTACAAAGTAGACTTTAAATCGCATGAAAATAGATGCTATGTGCACCTCTTACAGGCCGACAAAGCACGCAAAGAAAACATCAAACTAATAATAAAAGATAGTCTCGTATATAGCGTAGTATCTGTTATCTATGGATTAGCTTACCTATCTTCAGTAACTAGTACCTACCTACATTGCATTAAGATAATGACGCCAGCAAATTAACCTTTGCACTGTATTATGTACGTGAGGAAAAACGTCACGGCATAAAAAGTTGTTAGATTTTATAAAGTTCTTACACGATCATTAGGTATGCCGCTGCAGCATATTGACGAATGATGTGACGCGGCGGGCGAAGGCCCATATGCGACGCAGGGGTTCGATTCCCGCCTTGGGACAAATGTTCCTCAAAAGAATGTTGGCCAGAATTTTTTTGTTTCGATCTTTGCGTTTTGTTTTGTATCAAGTTAAGCAAATCGTGTATCGACTCCCATAATTTACTGACTAGAATCCTAAAAATTTGATGCTCATCAGAAGTATGCCTTAAAATTGATTTTCCGTACAGTCAAAACGTGGGTTTTGGTACTCATTTCGCCTTAAAAGCCCAAATTTTACCGTTATCGCTAGTGACAAATTATCACGTTAGTACTAAGTAACGGAAACGAGACAGAATAATAAGTAGGTAGGGTGGTAAAGACTAAATTTATGCAAAAAACAAAGTAAACACAGTCTAGCAAGCATGGTCCTGTCGTGTAAAGGCCAAAGGTGACAGAACTCAACTTTGATTACGATAATGAAACTTCATTTCAGTCTGAGAGTACAAGTACAGCTGTGTTTTATCAGTTTACTAGCCTCTGCCGACGGCTTCGCATGGGTTTTTCCGTTAAAAAGAGAGATCTCTCTCTTCTTCAGTTTCTTCTAATTCTTGAACAGTGTTTATAAGCGTAATTACGCAGAGAGAACAAAGAGATTGTCAGAGTCTTGTCGGCCGATTGATATGCTTGAAATCATTTACCTGGCATTAGAATATTTTGCAAGTGAACATACTTAAACATTGAGAAAGAAAACAACATCAATCAAGTAAACAAATCCGAGAAAAACTCTTACACAATAAATAGAGAAAACCCGCGCAGATATTCAGTTATATTAAATAAATGACCTGTCATTTGCATATCAAAGAGTAGTCAAAATCATTGTACCTTTAGCCTGTCCACATCACAAACAATGCAGTATACGTAAATAGGTTGATGTCATGAGTCATTTGAGGTATTTATTAGCCTAGAATGTCTGTTAAATGCAATTGCTATAACAATGAATATTACTTTGTTTGACCCAACTGTATAATATAATGCAACAAAGTAGGTCTTATAATTAGGAATTATTAGGTCTTAAGAAAATATTTATAAATGATAGGTATTTTTTTAGGATCTAATATTTGTATGTCATTTCTTCAGTTTTATTTCTGAATGAGCAAATGTAGGTACTTTGCTATGGCTAATGTTTGTTTTTAGTAGAACTCTATTACATACTAGACTTTATTACTAGCATTTTGAACTATTAAAGAAAGTTGGATTCATTTTAAGAGTTTAAAGTCCATGGTTATGGACTTTGAACTGTATAAGCAATCAGTTAGAATCTAATTTTATTATGGAATCATATGCTTCTTTACCTTGTACCTGAATTCCTAGTAATGTTGAAATCATTTGAGAGTTCAAGAGTCCATGGTTATGGACAATCAAAAGTAACTATAGAGTCCAATTTGCTTTGGACTAAGGATGACTCAGGTTATACCCTATCTTCAGTACAGAGATTTGAAGTAATTCCTATAGATAAAATGGTTTTGGACTTTGTACTGACAAAATAAACTTTATTTGCCTGCAATAAAGATACGCAATAACTAATTCTTTCTTTAATCTTTTGCTGACATGTGTGGTTAAAATTTAATACAGTATTCAATCACACATAGTTATGCATATTCAATAGTTGGGTGAGCATGACCTTGGCAGTGACAGAATGTTTTAAAAGGTTCCCTTCATGTGTAACTTCTTAACTGCAGACACACTAGCAATGTTTAATGAGATTAATGTAGAATGAATGTTGGTGTTCTTCCAACACAAATAAGGTTTGTAGTTAACCCGTTCACATCCGTAAATAATCTTTGATGATAGTAATAATTGTAATAAGCTAAAATAGCTGGCAATGTCAATGTATACAGTCATTTCTGAGATGCATTTCCATTTTGCAGTGAATACATTTTGGCAGCTGCAAGGGGAAGGAATATATTGTTATATTTCCTGAACTTCCTTTAAATATCATACTGTTTATGACTTAACCAGAACAGGTGAAAATTCTTAAATAACACTTTAATCTATGATTATGATAGGAACAGCTGCAGGAATAAATAGATTTGTCGATCTATATTTAAATGGTCCTGTACTTATGCCTACTGCTTTGCTCCTATGTAGGATGATAGATACTCACTGTCTTCCAATTGGTGCCCATTCATATTGCACTGAGTCATACTATCACTGGCTGCACTATATTATATTGCGGTCAGTGATGGATAGGCTATAGCACTCGCTGGCCGCCACTGCCAGCTGAATGTACAAAATAATATAGAAAGTCCGCGCACTACAAATACACTGGCCGATTCGTAGTCCAGCGAACGCGAGTTGATGGACGCGCGCGGTCAATGTCAAAGTGGCGGCAGGTAGCTTGCTCGCAGTCTTACGAAACAGTTATTATCGATTGTTTCCAATCAGACTAGCTAGAGCTAGTGACTAAGCTACACAGATTTCGCGAAAAATACGACCGATCCATTGAACATGCAATGGAAAATTGTTTTAGTCAGTGGTCTTCAACATTCGATCGACTCTACATGGCTCTACGTCGTCAAATGCAGGCAGGAAACGAACTAGAGTTCTTTTTTCCGGTTTCTACGTCGAGAAAAGCTTTACTCGAGTCATGTGTTGTTGCTCAGAGAGCCATGCAGGCTTCTCAAGAGCTGTTCGTTAGCCTGTTGGCTGTTCTGGTCATCTTGGGAAATTTAGGGATTTCGAGCTCAAAATTTTTGTGCTTTGTTTCGCCCAATAAGACTACGTGTGCGTTTTGAGATTGGGCCAGTAGGCGGAGGGGTGGTATTTTGTCCCTAACCCCTCCGGGATCCCAGTATAGGAGCCGAAGGTGGTTGTGGCTACCCATACTGGTTTTCGTTTATTGCGGCCAGTCCTCTTGTCGCCGCCTCTTTGAGATTGCCTCCGGCGACGATAGTGGCCAACAGGTCCGCCAGGATTCCGAGCATTATCCGCATCGGGTCCCTGGCGCTGTTCGTCATTCTTGCAGCATCTATTTGCATAGCCTCTGTTGTAGCCTGTGCACGTGGGTGGTATTTACGCACCGGCGGTATCGGTGCGATCATAGAAAGGTCTCGAGGGGCTGCTTGGGGCCATGTCTCCGTGGACGAGTGGGCGTTGGGTGCAAAGTGCACCTTGGGTGCTGGAGGTGTACGGTCGGCGGGTGCCATTGCGGGTTCCCAGTGTATTTCTGGTTCTGGGTGGACTTGTTCTCGGGCTGCAGTCGGAGGTTGTTGTGGAAAATTGTTTTGTTTTTAATTTCTATGACACTGACAGTATCTGATTTGTGTACGTCACAATGGGCTTTTCACCACAATCCATTCAATCTCCTTGGAGTTTCTGATGGTTTGATAGTGTAAACAGAAAAACTGAACGAATATTCAACCGGTCTTTTCCTACGAGTTTTCATTTACATTCATTCAATTTTCTGTCAACAAAAAGTGTCATCATCACGTACGTACATACAAGAAATTTAGATTTATTTTCATTTTTTCACTGCGAAAAGTAATACGTTGGCAAATTAGTGATGGCAGACAAAAGGAAAACTAAAAAGCGTAAAGAGGTATGTGGTCACTACAGTTCAATTACAATTAGCTAAAGATCTGTAGACTTTGCAAAATTATTGTCTGTTTGTTGTATTCAGCATGGATTTCCCCGTTTCCCGATGGATTATGCGGTGGTTGTTGTTATTTTTTTGAGTTTCTGTCACATCCTTTTCTTGATATCCATTTCGTGTTAAATATACATCTGATCAGTCTGGAGCTGGTCTATATGACTCATGTTTCAATAACAATATGCCGACTCGGAGAAACAAGCTTTCTTTTGCGTAGTTTACTCTTCTTCGTCGTCATCAATGGAACGATTCACGCTATTTTCGGCATCCTTTGTTTACCTTCTGAATTATCTGATGAATTCACCGCATTCAATGGGTGCTGTAAATTTTTATAGCCTTTCAACCATCCTCACTCATGTAAAACTACATTTTCATTTTTTTTTCCCTCATGTTGGCTAAATGCATCTCAGGTCAATGAACCTGTCCAAAGTTATTTTTATGTGTCTTTGCTATGTTAAGATTAGCTTCTGATCGACCAGTTTTCTGTGAATATCTTGCCAATAATGAGTATAAAAACGATACTCAACTAATCATGTTTCTAAGGCCTTTATTATTGAAGGCTGCTCATTCATCGATCTATGCTTGAGTAACAATTTTCTATGGTTTAAACTTCACTCGAGCATAAATCTACGACTGAGCAAGCTTTCATCATATGGGCCTTAGAGCCTTCAGCTATGGGGCATGTACGGACAATTTCGCTTATCCCACAAGTATTTCAATAATGTTTTTGTCTACTAGTAGTAACTAGTAGTAACCATGTAAGTAGTAATATTATTTAGAACTCAAGTTTAAAATATGGCATTAATGTTTTTATTTCAATTTACAGCGTAAAAAGGTTTGATTTGATATTTTAATAATGCACCCTGATTTTGCACAGTTTTGGTTTTTATGACACTTTTTCTTCACTAGGTACTTGTGTAATTCTATCATTGTATACTCAAAGGAGTGGAATTTTATTAAAAACTTCTTCAAAGCTCTCCAGTTATACACTATGAATCTGATATACATCTTTTATTTGGGAACTAAGCTCTGATTTAGAATCGAAAATATTTTATGTCGACAAAGACTAATGAATGAAAACTTAATAAACAAAAACCGATAACAATAACAGAAAAAAAGGCAACAGTAAGGTTATCACTAAAAACTAGCACAAACTCCAGTAATGCATAATCACATGTGTGCAGCAAAACATTTGCAAAATTTTAATTCGAAAATGATTGCGAGATAAATTAAATTAAAGCTTTCAAAACCAAAAATTGTTTCGATTACTGTGCTGGATGATACCAATGTTGTTAAATATTTTTCGACAATATTCCTTAGGTTTTGTAACCCCTTTGTATACAAAAAATGTATAAGTTTTTTTAAATGAAGAATAGGTAAGTAGATGTTTATATTTCTATCTACTGTGCCACTGATTTTTAAATCAAAAATAATTCAATGTTCTATGTTGGCTAATCTATACCAGTTGGATAACAAATAAACTTGGGTGATTGTTACGGTTTGGCGTGAAATTCAATGTTTTGTGGGTTCTAATTTTTTCTGCTTTTTACAAGGCGTGAAAAACTTACGGAAAAGTAATTTCCCGCAAAGCTTAAACCAGTTTCTTAGATTCCATAGTAAAACCAACTTCGGTTTTATTGTATTTTGTCGACCTCTGTGGCGCGGTGGGCGAAGGCCTGCCTGCGACGCAGGAGGTTGCGGGTTCGATTCCCGCCTCGGGACAAATGTGTGTACGATCTGCAGACATTTGTTCAGGGTGTTCTGGTCGTTTTCTATGTATAATAAAAAATATCTATCTATATATTGTATTGTATTATGTATATCAGTTATCTAGTACCCATAACACAAGCTCTGCTTACCTTGGGGCTAGATAATGCTGTGTGAATTGTCCAGCATTATTTATTTATTTATTTATTATTTTGGGAGCATTTGGGAAAGTGTTCATTTTGAACCCAAAATCTCTTATATTCTCAAATGCTCCGAAAATACCAGTCTTTTTTTTTATGTTAATAGAAAATGATTTATCATTTGCGGAAAATTCACTTATTATGCTATGGTAATATTCACTTATTATTTACCTATCTGAGTGTGTAGGCTTGTTATTTATACAGGTGGATGGTAATGGTTACCGTAAGAATAAGTGCACATTTTTTGACAACTTTATTAAAATCGATGAGTTTATGCTTAGCTTGTGCTAAGCATAAATTCATTTCTTTGTAGCTTGTTCATGGTTGGTTAGTGAAGCCTTTCTTTAAATAATTACGGGACCAAAAGTATACCCAATGGTTCCTGTAAAGATAATCACTGCAATTGAGTCTCCAACTTCTGAGATTTGCTACGATGATACAACTTGCCGGAAAATATTTTCCAATATTATTTCTTTGAATTTGTAACCCCTTCGTTTACAAAAAATATTAATTTTGCTTATATTATTATTGAATAAAAATTCCGCCGTGTGGCTTAAAATTTGCACCACCCCAATTCTTCCGGCGGGTGTCGTGAAAGTCGACTAAGGGATATCCATTTGGGGAATCCATATGCGCCTCCTCAAGAACACCTCCACCACCGAACTGAGATTTCGAACACGCATGCCCAGCGTGGGGATTATGGCATATTAACCCCCTAATGATTAAACCATTAAGACAAACAATCCCTTGTTTGTGGGCCTATGTCCAGATGTGGCTTATCCACTTAGGCTGTAAAAAAATAAAATTCAGTATTAAATCTTTATGAAGAAATAAATTAAAATCAAATAATATAAACAAATTAGAACTATAGTAACCAATTTGAAAAATTTGAGCTAACTACAGACTGTTGCAATCAATCGACAGGTAGCTCAATTGATCCATATCAATACCAGTCGGAAGCGTTCTCAAGACGCTGGCTGCATTGCCTCGCTGTTAGGCAATGCTGATGCTCTGCGCCAAGATACTCACCAGCTCTCGGGTCACGCGTTGCTTCGACCAGACGCTCAGATATTTTTCCAAATCGAGAGAGATCCAAAGAGATCTACGGCCAGATCTGCCGCTGCACCAGCCCTCACGGATTTCAAAGGAAGATGGGAATGCGCAAGTGTGTCGACACAGTAGTGTCCCACACAATAGGCCTCCCCAAGTCCCAAATACGGGTCATATAATGTCCTTCAGGTTTTTTTAATAAATTATTTTTTGGATTAGCCTTTTTCTTGTATTAAAAATGCAAAGTTCGACTTGAGTTAGAGGATAAACAGATTTGTATATTGAGAGTAGCTCTTACAAATTATACTACCTTTTTTTGCTTTACTTCTCGTTCAACAAGTGAACGTCGTCACAGAATATCAATATTTAGAACAAACGTGACATGTAGCCTCATGTAGCCTAACCTATTAAATCGAAGTAGGCGCTACGGCGAGAGTCGCTTGCTTTCACCAGTAGCTATCATTCTACATAACTGTGCTGGTCGTGACGTTCGTGTTTTACCATTGCCATCGGCTTGAAGTGCTTAGTTTTGCAGTTTTATTAGTGAAAAGTTTAATACAACTATGAGAGAATTTGTGAGTAGATTTTTAATTGATTTTGTCGGGTTTTAGTCGGTGATTCTCGAATTTTTGAGTCACTGCGCTTAATCGTAGAAAAAACGAATAAAGCTCTAAGACCGTCTAAAATTATGTCAGTTGTATATTTCGTTTCTAACATTATGAACATATTTGTATTTTTAATATAAACTGTATCCCGCGTGATGCAAATATTGTCGCTTAAAATACTATAGCGGCAAATTACCATTTTGCGTTCCATTCTTGTTTTTAACAAGTCAATACCAATTAACCTAAGTTATTGCGCCTACAGACAGCAAATTATGTGTTGAGTAAAAGAAAATTATACATAAAATTAGTTAAACTGATAACAACAATGATTAAAAGACACGTAGAGGTTAAGATTGCATCGACCTTGCAATAACTTACGTTTTCTCCTTTCTTTCGTACAATGTCGCAATAAATCTTGTTTCTTCTCAATTAAATGAATTTATTCTTGAAACCCCTTTTATATCTTATTAAAAGCTTTGATGTTAATTTATACTGTAAATACTTTCTTGTTTTCTCCATTAACCTTGGACTTGACATAGTTTTCAAACAAAATTGGACTGAGTAATAACCTTAAAACATCGCTCCTTTGTTTGAGTACCTACTTACATAAGTACATACAAATTCAAACGTTCAAAGGCTGCCAAAAACAAAATTCAAGAGAAAGCTAAGACTTCAGCGTGACTTCTGATCTGACTGAAAAAGGTACTATATTAACGTGTACGTGCTATACCGCGAATTACAAAAACATGGTAATGGATTGTGAGTTTTTGTAATTGAAATAGTATCGAAGAAGTAATTATTATATGAACATACACCTCTGTGGCGCGGTGGGCGAAGGTCTGCCTGCGACGCAGGCGGTTGCGGGTTCGATTCCCGCCTCGGGACAAATATGTGTACGATCTGCAGACATTTGTTCAGGGTGTTCTGGTCGTTTTCTATGTATAAAAAAAATGTGTTTACTTACATATATTTATGTATTATATTATGTATATCAGTTATTTATTACCCATAACAAAAGCTCTGCTTAGCTTGGGTTAGATAATGCTGTGTGAATTTGTCAGCATTATTTATTATCTATTTATTTACAAAATAGGTCCTTTAAAGCTAAAAATAATTACATGTTTTAGTATAAAAAGCGTGTTTTAAACTGGACTAACTGATATGTTATTACTATATTCTTGAATCTTCTAAAGATATTATAGTATTCTTATTTAAAAATAGATTTTGTATGTTTTCAGATGATTTCAACAAAATACTACGTTTTTAAAGCTCGTAAAATCAAAATAGGCCGGTAAAAGCGCTCGTATATTTATCCGCTCTAGTTGTCCATTATAGATGGGTCTATTCTACTTAAACTTATATGTAGTGGCTAATTTTAGTTGCAACTTGCAAATAAGTTCATAAAGTAACATATATATGTAACTTAAATGTGAATTTCAGGAGTTCGGAGAGCCAGCTGAATCCGAGAAGCCAAGTAGCGAAGAGTATGCCGTCGCTAAATGGCTGAAAGCAAACGTACCTACGAAGAAGACGAAATTTCTGAACCACCATGTGGAATATTTCACAGGTAGGATGTACGCCACACATCTTAGACGTGTTTACACCTCATATAGAGGATCAGAAGCACCTAAATCCGGAGACGGACGGTTATAAAGCGCAGACGGACTTGAGAGGGCGCAATACACGCCATTTTGTGAAAGGGATTGGCATAGGGTTTCGCGTTCATAGGAGCGGGACAGAGCATACGTTTTTGGAACTGCGCAAGTGCCAAAATCAAGTTTATGCTTATTTACTAGAAAACTACACAATTTGTGAGGAAAATGGTTTAAGGAACCAATCTAGACAAATTGTGTGCAAAGCAGTGCACTTTCATGTTTTTTTTCTAAATTTTTTGTTATCTTTATCGTGTTTTCACATTCAAGGAACCAAAGAAAAATAAAACCAGCCAGGTGCGCGACTCGCACTTGGCTGGTCGGTGGCTCGCGCACGATGGATTCCGTACCATTATCTATAAAAACGGCAAAAAAACACGTTTGTTGTATGGGAGCCCCCTTAAATTTTTATTTTATTCTGTTTTTTATTATTTGTTGTTATAGCGGCAACAGAAATACATCATCTGTGAAAATTTCAACTGTCTAACTATCACGGTTCCTGAGATATAGCCTGGTGACAGTGATGCAGATATAATGGATATAATTAACGCACGATACAACGCTATGCGAAATGTTTGTGCAGATCGCAGTTGGTGTTTTTCTTTTATGGAAACAGTTCTCAATTAGGTCGCGGTGTAAAAATCCATTAAACGGTAGATAAATTATCGACGGTTGATGCAATGTTATTGTTTACTTTTACGGAAATTGTTTGATAAATATCACTAAGGTTCTTTACTGCAGTTTATGCTTGTAGTGTCCTAGATTTACTCGTATTTTTGTTCCATATTTCTTGTTTAAATAACAACAAATTGTTTTCATAATGGTAAACGTTTATTGGTTTACGCGTAATATTTTGATTTCACTGCAATAGGAATATTAAGATTTATATCTTCTATAAGATTATGATGATTTTTACTAATAAAGCAGCCCCACCATCATTAAATTTAATAGGGGAAACTTTCTAAGGTTTTTATTTATTATAGTACTCTGGGTAATCTCTAAGAAATTAATAAATCCCAAAAATTTACGATCTCGACGGGATTCGAACCCGCACCTTCCCCTTCAGCGCAAAAAAAAAAGCAGAAGCAAAGCAAAGAGCAACCCTGCGCTGAAGGGGAAGGTGCGGGTTCGAATCCCGTCGAGATCGTAAATTTTTGGGATTTATTAATTTCTTAGGGGAAATTTTATAAATTAATAGAATTAGTAAGTCAAAAATCTATTGTACCTATACTATTTAAACAAATAAAAAGAGACGTAGGCTGACTACAAGGCTCGGCTCAAAGTAGACAGTAGGTTTGGCGTGAAGAAGTATCCATCTGTCCACACTTCAACCAAAATTTCGCATTCATAATATTAACGTGTTATGAAACTTAACCAATAATTTTTTCATTAATTAACTGCTCTAATTTCAGGTGCTAAAGCAATAGACGCGCTCCTGACTTCAAAATGGGCGACCGGCAAGAGCCCGACTTTCACAACTCGACTGGAGGTCTCCGACTTTCTTCATGCAATGCTGCTGCACAAACTCTTCCATAGGGCTAAAAAGGTGAATAAATTAAGAAACATTTATTTAATCTCATCATTATTATTCATCATTAGCCCGTTTTGATCCACTGCTAGACATAGGCCTCCCCTAATGAGCGCCATAGCGCCATCTCTTCAGCTTGTCGCATCCAGCATCTGCCTGCAGTTTTTCGTAGGTCGTCATCCCATCTAGCCGGACAGCGTCCTACTCTACGTATACCGAGTCGCGGTCTCCACTCAAAACACATCATTAATCGGTTCTGCGGAAGACCAGTCCAATGCCTCTTCACCGCTTATTATTAGAGCTTTGTCAATATCTTTAGTTATTTTCTGTCACAAATGTTGATAGCTTACCTACATGTTAAACTCGTTTAGGAGCTCTAAACTCTATGTCAAACTGCTATGTGACTGACAGAAGAACTGGTTATATCAGTATAAGCGTTATCCATAGAATTTCCATTGAAATATTCTGGAATTCATTAGATAACTGAAAATTTGCAATTACGAACGTGTAAAATTCTATACGAGATCTTTATGGTAGTGAGGTAACGCCCTTAAAATCAAATAAAGGGTTCTACATAATATGTTGAAAGAAAAGAAACTAAGAAAAATATTTATTAAATGCAACACAAAACAAACTATGGTACTGAAATATAAGACTACTTATTACTATAAACAAGTAGACAGACAAAAATAACACAGGTGAATATATTATGTATTACACAATATAATATGTACAACACAAGTGGGTTCCAATGGGTTGGGTTGGCACTAAGTAGCCCACTCAGCAATCAGACGAGCGTAGGTCTAACAGGTCCTTACACAAAAGCCTAATTTTATGAAAGAGCGCTGGAGTTCTTTTTCTCCTTCTAAGTTGGGTTTGAGACATTCCGCCGCTTGACTACTTAGCGTTTATGATGTAATGACACTAATTACACATGTTATACAAATTACAGTCAATTATCGCCGTGTGACATCCTCATTTAGCGGAAATCACTACATATAACATAAAGTCCTCCGACGCGTCTGTGTGAACGAGATAAAGTTCGGATTTCACACAATATTCGCCAATGGACGGAGTGATTAATTGTAGTTTGCAATGAATAGTTTTAATATTATTATTGAGGAAGGCTTTAAAGGTTAAAGGACAGAAAACCAAAAAAAACATACTAAGCCCAAGAGGGCGCATCAACAGAGCAATGTAGCCAATGTTTTGGGGACGCTTCCTACTCGTATTGATATGTACACAGTCTGCACTTAGCTTAAATGTTTCAATTATAAATTACTCGTTCTAATTCGAGTTTGTTTCTACTCTTTGATTGTAATTTTCTTTGTTATAAACGTTTATTTAGCAGAGCTTGTGTTACGGGTACTAGATAACTGATATACTTAATACAATACATTACATAAATAGATATTTTTATTAATTACTAGCGGTCCGCCCCGGCTTCGCACGGGTATATTCTTTAGCCTATGATAATCAGGGATAATGTAGGATTCTAATGGTGAAATATTTTTTCTAATCGGTCCAAGAGAGGAGTCTATTCAATTCAAACAAACTAATCTTTCCTCTTTATAATATTAGTGTAAATTGAAAACGCCCATAGCAAATATAAAAAAAAATAATGAAATGCCTTCATTTCAGGTTCCCGTCACAGAACAAGAATTGAAAGGCAAGAAGAAGAAGTTAGAAAAGAACAGCAAGAGCGGAGATGAAAAGGACGAAGCGAGTGCTTGCGAAGGCAAGGTTGGTATTATTGAGGTATTCGTTAATTTAATGAAAGTCTTTTGTTGAAGTCATGTTTTGTTTATATGTTTGTGTATTTATTTGTGCTTATTATATTTACCTATATATTTTGTTTTTCTGTATATTCTGTAATGTAATGGTTTTACAAATACCCTAAGGTTAGCAAGATAGTTACTATTTAAAAAAAATAAAACCACGTCAGTAATTCTGAAAACGTCTCTTCAAGTGCTGTTTGCCATTTTGTCTACAGTGTTGTCTCAGTCCGGTGAAAATCATGAAATTTCATCTATAGAAAATGCATGCAAAAATTTTGCCCTATACACTCATAATGGGCTAAATTTTTGCATGTTTTTACCCAAATTTTCGCACGTATAATACGTATAATAATAGTTTGATTCATTAACTAGACTTCAACTGTATTATTCTTGCAAACCTTACTTAAATACTTGACGCAAACAGAGGGGTGTCTGGGGCATTGTAACTTTCAAACAGATGTACCATCTTAAATTCCTTTTATTAAAGGTGATTTGATCTACAGTGTTCTTAATTATATTTGATGAAATCATGCCTCATGTTACTATTGTGTTCTCTCTCGACTTTCAAAGTGAAATTATTAGATTTTTTGATATGCTTAGTTTTAATATTATGTTAATTTTATTTTCCAGGATGCAAAAGATAAAGACAAGGAAAAGGAGAAGAAAAAACGCAAGATCCGCCTCGAAATGCACATGGAGCAAGTATTCCTTGACACGCCAGACGCATACGTGTGGATCTACGACCCTATGCCGTGGTACTACTGGGTCTGTGGCGCGCTGGTTGTTTTTGGGACCATTGGCGTCTGTATGTTCCCGTTATGGCCTGCTACTGTCAGGTACGTAGTTCATTGATTACTGTAAGTACAAGCAATTTAGTACATATTGAGAGCCTCAACTGTCAAGTTGTACATTTTGGGAGGCTCGGCCCCCCTAATCTTGTACATTTTGGGAGGCCCCCCCCCCATCTTGTACATTGTGGGTGGCTTACTTTACTCTCCCTAACTTACTCACCGTCATTTACCTGACACTTACGTAAAATTAAGTTAAAACTGAATTACCCATTAGCCAATTCTATGGCTAGATTGTAATAATACTCTAGGGTGTATCTTACATTAATTTAAAATATGTGTTTAGACAAAAAAAAACATTTGCTTGACCTTTTCTCGCATATCGGCACTGCTTTTCCTCTAGAATGTGGCGAATGAGCGAGAATCTTGTAAAGAAAATTGCATCTATCCTGTTCTTATGCTGGTTCATAGTAAAATCTTCATCTGGGGTCTTAAGATTTTTGTGAAATTATCTTCTACTGATTTCGCTCATGAAATATTAACTTGTTCACAGAAAAGGCGTATACTACCTCAGTGTCGCAGCCGCCGCATTCCTCGTCCTCATCATTGCCCTCACCGTGCTAAGAGTCGTGATCTTCTGTCTCGTGTGGATGGTGACACTCTCCCGCCATCATCTGTGGCTACTGCCGAATCTTACAGAGGATGTCGGCTTCTTGGCTTCCTTCTGGCCGCTCTACAAGGTACTTACACTTATAACGTATTTTCTAGAGTAGTAACCATAGCTCTGACCGTGTTAAGAGCTTGGTGCGCTCAGAGTACATTCAAATTTATAACCGACGAAACGAAAAGCTAAAGAGGCTGAGGTTCTATGGCTGTATGGTTTTTTAATGGTCGTTGATTTCTCCGTCAATTATGGACCGATTTGGAAACTTCTATTGTATGGAGAATGATCCCGAGGTGGTCTCATAATATTTTTTATTCCCAATGCATAAGTATTCGTCTTGAACTAAAAAAACTGTCTAAATACTAAGGTGCTGTGTTTACCAAAAGATAATCGAACAATTGGGCCGCTTCGTCGGTTAACTATGACGTTAAATGTATGAAAATTTGTGTCAAAAACATCAAAACAACTGTTTTAAATTTAACACTCTGTTAGTGAACTCGAGTTTAAGAAATTTAAAGCCGGTTTTAAGGTTTTTTCAAAACAAGCAAATTATTACAAATTAAGGCGTAGAATGTGAAAATGTAGATCAGTTATTTGTTTATATAGTCACTCATATTACACTAGTTACTGCCCGCGGCTTCGCGCGCGATTTTCAAGTAGCCTACGTCCGTCTCCGGGATACCATTTACCTCCCTGCCAAATTTCATTGAGGTTTAGGCGTGAAAGGCTAACAGACAGACAGTATTACTTACGAATTTTTAATATTAGTATGGATGCACTTTAGAGAAATCATAAGAACGGTAAGTGGCATTATTTCATGCATGCCATCACGGACAGCTCATCAGCTACCTGATCTACTGTCTTGTGTGGATGGTGACCCTATCCCGCTACCATCTGTGGCTACTGCCGAACCCACAGGATGTCGGCTTCACGAGTCCTTTCTGGCCGCTTTACAAGGTACTTATACCTACCCTACCCTTTAGTATTGCATGCTGTATATCCTTGTGGATACCAGGTGTTCTTTAGTGGAGACCGCGACTCGGTAAACTTAGTGTATGAAGCTTGACTGGGTGGGATGATGATCTGTGAAAGACTGCTGGCAGATTCGGCGGCAGAGGGCGCTATGGCACTGATAAGGGAAGGTATAGACCTTCCCTTATCAGCGCTGGATATAGGTCCAGCCGTGGACTAGCATAGGCTGATGATCTTTACTGTACTATCTAGCGTAGTAATCATAGTGCCCCCTTAGTTTCAAAAATTTTAAAAACTTACTAAAATATAATTCATATAACACTGGAGGTGTGATTATATTCAGATAGAAATTCATAATTTGCCAAATTATGAATAAAATATTGTATCTGTTAATGAATACTTCTGTTTTCTTCCCCAGTACGAATACCGCGGGCCCGCCCCAGATTCCGACAAATCGTCCAAAAACAAGAAGAAACGTAAGAAAGACAAGCTCTCAGACGACGAAGCGGAGAAACCTCTAATCGAGGAGACGACAACGACGCAAGAGGAAGTCGCCGACACGATGGACGCGGTGATAGAAGAAACCAGCGGGGACACCAAGTAAGAAAGAAAGAAAAAAAAATATTTGAAACCATACAATGACACATAATATGACATTACAATATTATGTAGTACAAGAAACATTATATAAACGAAGAAAAAGATTAAATAGATACAAAAAAATGTTACATAAGGAGGCAAATAGGTCTCAGCATTATGCCGCTACAAGCCGCAGCTAATAACGGCGCTGATTTGCGCAGAACAGGCAGGTCCTGGTGGCAAGCATGTTTACCCCACTGAAAAATTATTTCGCTATTGTACCTATAAAGAATGATCACAAGGTTATCCCATAAAAAAATATGTTCCGAGAAACGTATAAAACAATGTAAATACTAGGGAATTTGAACTCGGTTTTTACCTTTTTCAAATCAATCAAATTATTTTTATTTAACACTAGCAGCGCCTCGCGGTTTTACCCGCATAGCTTCCGTTCCCGTGGGAATTCCGGGATAAAAAGCCTAATTGCTATTCCAAACTATAATCTATCACTGTGCCAAATTTCATCCAGATCTGTTCAGCCGTTCTGGCGTGATTGTGTAACAAACAGATCCAAAATTACACATTAATAATTTTAGTGGGATTAAGTTTGTGACCTTTGATTCTTAAATAAATAAAAAAAAACATTTATTGCCTAAAAAGCTCTTAACCTAAACAGAATTATACATAAAAATACAAAGAAATTAAAAATAAATAGGCAAAGGGAGTAAATTCAGCTTTGAGCTGCATGCAGGGAGCATGCGGCGCTGATTTTAAATCTACTCCCGTCGGGTAGGTGGTCACCGAGGGATTGGGATAGCGGGTTGTGGGTAAAAAAGTAAAAAACATTGCAATATAATGGTGAACGGCTCATACATGTTTCTGAGCTTCTTAATCTTTAGTCATTATTATTTCAACAGATCTGGTACAGAGACCCCGCTAGAGAAGCCCACAGCATCGGAATCAGACTCCGAAAACAGCCAGCGCTCGTCGACGGACCGCGACTTCGAAATGGTCGACCCGGGCGACCTCGAGCCCGATAAAGAAACATAGAAGCGGGACGTAGCGGTGGACACTGGTATACTTGTTTAGAATCTATTTATTAAATTACGGCAGTTTTGGAAGTAAAATTTCGGAGTGGAAACCTGAAATTGGAGTAGATCTGACATGACAGTTGATAAAATAATCTATTGTTGATATATCAGGATCAAAATTTTATTTTATTTTAATTAAGTATGTACACTATGGAATTGGGTGCCCCTGTAGTAATAGTTGTACTTTTTATGAATAAATAAATAAATAAATAAAAAATAAAATGATAAATTAATTGAGAAAAATATTGTGATTAATATATAGTTTGCTTTCGTAGTTGCTGCATTTTATGACAAAAAAATTATAACAAGCATACCTAATACAAATTGGAAAATTTAAAAATTCCTACTTGAAAACAAGTATATCTGTCTCTCGCCCCAGAGACTGTAGGATCAAGTTAGGGTTTTTAATTACTATTAGAGTTATAAATTTGATGTATTTCGACCCTGGGTATCCATATCCACAAAATCACAACACATTGGGCAATTTAGGTTGTAGGATCGGATCTAGGCTTTAAAAAACATAGATTACTTTAGCGCCTCCTCTTTTTGAAGCGGCTTTTTTCACACGCGAATTTTCGCTAACCAGAGCGGTAGCGGTAAAATTGGCTTAGATTTCGCGCTCCGTTTCGCGCGGTCCTCGGAATTCCGTCGAGTATTTTAGGCTCGGCATAAACGAGCCACCAACCACAGCCACCGGTGGCCAGCGACAGTAACTTAACACAGTTTTCTATATATTTTGTATAGACGCACTGCTCACGTCTAGCAGGTGGCGGTGTCCGTGACTCGCTACAACGGTGTCCGTGACTCGTATGGTCACGCACTAGTTTCGTTCCGGCCCTTGTTCTCTTGTCCGTGCCCCCGCGGAGGGAGGCCTCGAGGCTTGGCCTCTTTACCCCGGCTGCAACTCGAAGGATGACGACCCCTCGGTCCTTGGGTTGAGACGTAATGCTCTTTTGTCTTTCTTTTTTTTTTTGAGGCTGCTTGTATTGTTTTTTTTTCTCGTGTGGTCGCTGCGGGCCACACAAGGCGCCGACATCTGCCAATGTCGCGCTGCTCTCCCCGCGCTGCACAACCCCCGCGCAGTTAGGCGTCACTAGACGCCAGCGGAGAGCGGGTTACAAAACGAGGCGGCTTCAGACCAGTGGCTGTAGCGCACTTCTGCCACTGTTACAAATTTGGCGGTAGAGCGCAACAGTCACCAGTAGCTGTGTTCGGTGGCCCGTTTGTGCCGAGCTTAAATTATCATAGGATTACCGCATACCCACTCAGATTTCGCTACTGCTCTGGGTAGCGAATGCCAAGTAGGTCTTAACAGGCCTTCTAGGTTCAGATAAAGCTTCCGTCACTGTATGAAGCAATAAATTAGATACAATTTATTAGATAGAATGAATTTGAAACATTGCATTTACATCAGTAAAATGCTTTGACTACTTAAAAAGAAACCAGTCTCAGCCTTATAATTAGAATATGTGATTTATTGGTAGCGTCGCCTGGGTAGGGCAGTTAGACAAATTGTAATTGTATTATGATGTTATTACAAAATATTTATGTAAATTATATGTTTGTTATGTCTTAGTTCTGTTTACAGAGAGGCGACCGTACTGCGTGATTGTGCATAATTTAATTTAAATAAATTAATATTTACAAGTATTCTTAACGTATTAATACGTAAACACTTATATCTTATACGCTGTAGACTTTAAATCTAGAAACTAAAAAGTTAAAATCAAGTTCTAGAATTTAGAAAAAACGACATAATCTAGAATACGACTTGATTTAATGTAAAATTCAACGGACGTAAAGATTTATTAAAATTTCAGAGCAATATTTGACCTTACAAAAGACGACTTAAAAGATCAATAAACTACTAAATACTAAATACTTTGGTTTCTGTGTTTGACACTGCTGACTGTAGTTTATTAAAAAAAAACGATGAAATGTTGAAATTCTAATATCAAAAATATAACAATATCTTAAGGTCACCTCTCTACATTATTTTATATAATTTGGTGCTGTTTTATGACCTTTTTTATATAACGAAGCTTCTACATTTTAAATGTGCATTTCATAAAAATGTCTACGGTTTTTTGTAAATATTCGCACACGAATCGAGCTCCATTCGGTGTTAATGTTAATCAATGGTGAAATAAAAGAATAAACATTAACAAAATGTTTTTATTTTAAACATATTCATATACCATAAGTCAGGTTATTTGTATAGTAAGTTATTTTTATAGTTTAAAAAAGTACTAGGTATAATACTATATAAAATTTACCTACCTAAGTTTTTTTTTGTCTTAAGCTTAGCAGATAAGATTTAAATCAACTATGCATACAGGTGATGCACCAAAAAGGCTTGCATATAAAATTATAAGTTTCCACGTTTTTCTTGCTCCAACTCGATCGATTCGAAAAGTGTCTTGAAGTTGCCAGCTCCGAACCCCTGAAAAACATCAAAGTAAGTACTTATTTTATGAAACTTTTAACTAAGCTTTGATATTTATCACAAACTGCCCAATGGTTTTTGTGTAAATTCCTTTGTGTAACGTAACAATAAAATAAAAGAGGTGGTGGCGCTAGCGTGAGTCGGGGTACCGCCTTAAAATATGATGTTAAATACTCACATTATGATTCCTCCTCTGTATAACCTCCAAGAACAAAGTAGGTCTATCCTGTGTGTTCTTAGTGAATATCTGCAGCAGATACCCGTCGTCGTCGTAATCTATCAGTATATTGAGCTGCTCCAACATGTCGATACTTTCCGCGACCTTCACTTTGCAGTGAGCCAGCTGTTCTCGGATGAGCTTGTAGTATTTTGAAGGTATTGAGAGGAATTCCACGCCTCGGGAGCGGAGATTCTGAATCTGAAAAGGATTTTGCTTTAGTAGGTTGGTCTGGTGACTAGCCCTTCCGCTCGTATGAGGCCATAAATTGCCATTAAAAATAACTATGGATGGAGCATCGCATTTCAGTACGCCTGCTATGACGTGGCTATGTCCTTACGTTTGGAAAATGAAGAAGCAACTTGCAAAACTTTTTGAATGTCTAGTACCTTGGAAGATCGCTAATTATAACTTAGTTTTGAGATTTTGTTTTTATTAAATTTAAAAGTACAATAAAGCTTTTTAAATTTTCTTTCAACATAAGAGTGAAGCTTATAAAAGCTTCACACGTGGATTGACCGAATCGGTTCAAGTCGATTCCGCGTCATCTTTGGCATTTCTTATGACATTTTTTCTATAAAGAGGAATATAATAAAAAATCCTTACAGCAGTGATAATATCCTCGGTGTTCATCGCTATATGCTGCACACCAGCTCCTCCATGGTACTCCACATACTCCTGGATCTGACTCTTCTTCTTGCCCGGAGCTGGTTCGTTGATGGGCACCTTGACCGTCTCTTCCCAGTTTGCCATTACTATTGAACGCAGGGCGGAGTATTCCGTGCAGACTTGCTTGTCGTCTACTGACCAGAATCTGGAAGCATTTTAGTGTTTACATTTTTTGTATCTTTAACCAAAGACTGGATATATATGTTATACCTACTATTCACAAAAACAACGTCAAATTTGGTTGCGCATACCAGATGAGGTACCTTCCCAAACAACTGCATGGTGTCCTAATGAGTTAGGGCCCTAAGGGGTGATTAGAACAGCTAATAAGTAGGTATGTAATGTACCACTAACCTGTGAAACTGCAGACATCTCTCGTACCACGAGGCCGCTCCTTCCATTTCGTGCTCAGGTTGGTTACCAACCACGTGGTCTATGAAGTTGATCTCCACTTTCGGCCTGTAAGAATACAGTTTCTTTACCCTATTCTGGTCAAGCTTATTACTACCTAAAGCATTCGACAACCTCAGTGGCGCAGCGGGCGAAAGTATGACTGCGACGCAGGAGGTTGCGGGTTCGTTTCCCGCCTCGGACAAAGTATTGTACAATCTAATACTGTTTCGGGTATTGGATCTTTTTCTATTCTATTTAGCCGTAGGTATAATAAAAATATATATCTATGTAATCTACTACCCATTTTGATTTGGGGATTTCAGGAAAAAAAATCCGGTAATCCCCCACGGTGTGGGATGGCCGTGGGGGATTTCCGGAATAAACCCTCATAACTTGGGGCTAGATGATGTGTGTGTGGATAGTCGAGAATTATTTATCAATTTCCAAGGGCTAAACGTTGTTCCAATGAACCCCGGAAGCAAATTTTTACGTCCAGTTATTTCCTATGCTATTAACTAACTTAGGTTAGCCGGAAGGTGTGTTGGAAGAAATGGTTTCACAGCAGATGGTTTTACAGCAGTTTACGATAAGTAGGCACTCACAGGAAGTTGTTGATTGGATCCTTCTGCAGCACCTGAAATCCTGGCAGGAAGGGACCGGTGTACTTAGTCCGGTCTACCAATGTGTGGGTATTGTCTCCATACTAGAAGATAAGATCACTCAATCAAGCGTGCCACAAAATAAGTGTAGGTCAGTTATAGTACGCGCAAATCTCTATAAGTTCTCGGAAGTAGGTACGCGCAGTTGTTGTGCAGTAGCGTACTTCAAGGTCCCAAAAGGTGCGCAGTTCCGCATTCTAGGATATGTCCATAGAATTCATAAAGGTTTGCGCGAACTCTACTTAGCTTCCAAGTAGAAGTAAGGAGTGATTTCGGACCCGCGGTCATCTTTTGTTCGATGATTTATAAATCATCGAATAGGTATATTAGGGGGTATCCATTAATTACGAGAGGTAATTTTGGCAATTTTTCGACGCCCCCTCTCCTCTTGGTGAGATGTCGTGAGATTTGGGTCGACCCCCCCAATAATCTCACGTGAGATTTTTCAAAACGCATATTTAATTTAAATAAGTCAATCTGTGCTTGCATTTTAGACTTTTAAGAACGTATAGTCTTATCACAATAAAATACTTGAAGGTCAAGAGAAGAGAATCTCGCGCCTGCACGAAACGAACAACTGCTCAAATTCGCGGAAAAATAATTACGTGATATATGCCCTCTCCCCCACGTGAGATTAGGTGAGATTTGGCTCGACCAAATCTCACTTTTTCTAGACCTAATATAAAACAAAGACAGGCAGTTTTTCTCACTAATATTATAAACGTGAAAGTTTAGATGGGTGGATGTTTGTTCCTTTATCACGCCAGAACGGCTGAACGGATCTGGATGAAATTTGGCACAGAGATAGATTATAGTCTGGAATAGAACATAGGCTACTTTTTATCCCGGAATTCCCACGGGAACGGGAACTACGCGGGTGAAACCGCAAGGCGCTGCTAGTTTTCCATAAATCAGTTGCCATGAGATAGAAACAACCTGTAAACGTTTCCATAAAAACAACGCGAGCGAAATTGCGGGCAGAAAGTATTCAGAAATAAGATAACTCACCGTCTTCAAAACCGCCATCCTAACAACACCAAACTCATCTCTTTCCTCCCACAAGTCCTTCACCACCACGGCGCCTTGCTTCCTCGCGTACTCCAGGATATAGTCCAGGTTCTCCACTTGGAACGCTACATCCTTCACGAAGTCTCCGTGGTAGGCTAATTCGTTTGAGAACTCGGTTTCTTCCGGTTCGTATTGTGCTTGGAATACGAAGATAATCTGTTAAAAGTCATGTTCATTAAATAAAATCTCTTTAGTAACAAAGAAAATAACAACATTTAGGTAACAATTTTTTTGTTTTTCTTTTTTCTTAATACCTAGGATTAAGAAAAAAGAAAAACAAAAAAATGTTAATATGATAGTTGTAGTTATTTAATTCTTTTTTTTTTTTTTTATTATTTGGTTCACAAAACTGGTTGTTACACATTAAACGAAAGATAACATAGTAGGCATAAATTAACAAGAATGAGTGTAAAACCTACTCGTTGTGACCACAGCTTGCTTAGAGACTCTAAGCAAGCTCATTCATTAACTCTAAGTTAGAGTTAATGAATGAGCTTTAACATAATATATATAATAAACATAGCAACAATTCTGTTATTTTCTTAAAATAAATGATATAGGTAAATGTTTTGAAAAAACATAAATGACTTAATTCCTTACCAATAAACTGCTACACTATTTTTTACGTTTTGTGGGACAAAATACGGTCTCATCAAAAAATATTCCCAATATTCCTTCGGGAATATTTTTTGATGGGATCATTCTCTACTAAAAGCGAAAGAATTTTCAAAATCGGTCCATAAATGACGGAGAATTCGACGAACATACAAAAAAAAGGAAAATCATACATACAGCGGAACATCTCATACTCCTCCTTTTTTTGAATAGGTACTTACGGTTGAAAAAGTTTTTAAAGTCGTTTAAAAAAGACAGTGGCTTGTTTACTCTTTCGGAGAGTCCCATGTCCTGCAATATCGTAAGGCTAATAGACGGCCTGTTTATTTGAGAATGATTTTGACGGACTGCTTTCAAGATTTTACAGGAAAAACCAAGTGAAACACTAGCGAGCGAGTATAAAGTTCTCAATGATAGGATTGTACTTTCGGTGGGCAGTGAAAAAGGACAGACTTCATTTTCACTAAAAATACTAGAAGTTTTGGCAAAGCGCAAATGTCAGTTTACAATTTACAGTTAAACTGAATTTAATAACTGGACTGGCATCGTCCACGAGGAGGATCGTCAATGGACACTTTGGGTTTAATTATTTTAATTTTATTATTAATTACCTTGTTAAGTCTAACAGCTTGTAATGTTTCTTTTCTGGAACCTGTCTCGAGACCTTTAAATGCCAGAGGTTCAAATCCAAACCTTGTCACGTAGTAAGTGGCCGCCTAAAAAAAAATAACATCTAAACTCTCACCAATTTATGGGTAATTTTAAGTTGAATTATTTAATTTACTGTTGTAATTTTGTACTGACCTGTTTAGCATTTGAAACCCAGAATGTGAGATGGTCGAACGCTAGAAATTTTCCGTTACCTGGTTTTCTTCCCTTGTCGGTGTATGAAGTCTGAAAAACGGTTTTTTTTTTTGTAATCAATAAATGATCCCACATTTTTAGTAAATAAAGATTTTTTAACTTACCATTTTAACGTATTTCAAGTCGTAATCACATACACGCAAGCCTCTTTCTCTTGAGTACTTTCGTTGTCCAATAATTTCAATACCCTTTTCAAAACAAGATGTACACAATCTTTGCTGTTTCAAGTTATACTGTAACGCAAATAGATGGAGATCGGTTTTATATTAAACCAGATTTCTGCTTCTTAATATCGTTCGAAAACAAGCTTGATTAAGGCTGTGTTTACACTCGCTTTTACGCAGTTCATACACAGATTTTTTGATGCCTTGCTTGATGTTCCTGACTGTCCTTGACTGTGGGTAGATTTTAATGATTTTTTTGCTTGTTTTTTTTAGATTAATCAGTTTCAGAACTCCAAATACCGTGGCACCCATAATGATGATGATGATTATCCTCTGAGGATATTAAGGTATACGGGATAGCTTTTTGAGATGGCAGTGAATAGTCAAATCTGAAACCATGAGAGTAAGGGAAAGTTGGCATGGCACCTAGATTTACAAGAAAAAAACTGCACTTTGTTTTACAAAATTCATTACAAATCGATGTTTTATCAAGGATCTCTAAAGACCTTTAAAGAAAAAAAAGACCTTTAAAATACAGAATGCAAGGTATCTTGGCTAGTGGCAAGTAGGTACACCAATTGTTCGAAAAGATTATTTAAAATTGTTACATTGATGCTTAGTAGGTCAGGTAGCAGTGTAGTATTCAAATTTAAATAAAAAAAAAGCCTTTTTCCATTTTCAATCATGCGTTTGTAAGCAAAGGTTGATCCTTATGAGCAAACGAATCTGTTGGTACAAAAAAACAGGGTCACCGATATATTTTGTTGAAAAACCAATCTGAATGATTTCTAACAAAATGAAAAGAGAAAAAAAGCTAAATTATTTATATCCATGCCTTTTTTATTTTTTCAGTAATCAAGGTCAAGGTCCTTCGACTTTTCTCTTACTCTTATGGTTTCGGATTTGGCCATCCACACCACAGCCATCTCAAAAAGCCACCCTGTATAGTGCACAAGTGTACGCAAACACAGATGCACTCTTCATTACCATACTTGTAAACATTATTAAATGTGTAAAACAGTTTAGTGGCGTTAAATTAGGTAAAGTTTTTTAATTAGTATTTTCATTGTTATATACTTAATTATTTCTTTTTAACAAATATTTCACAGTCGATATTGTTTATCGAGTAATCGATCCGTCTCACAAAAATGTTCATAATTTAATTGAATTCATTCAACATAAAGAATAATGATGAAGAATAAAGATTTTTTTGGCTCGCTTTAATATTGCCAATAATGCCATACATGACGTAGTTTGACTGTCAACTGTGGCTTAGTCCTAATGTTATGGCACCACAACTTGTGCCAAGCCCCCAAAATAATAATAATAATAATGCTGGACAATTCACACAGCATTATCTAGCCCCAAGCTAAGCAGAGCTTGTGTTATGATACATAATATAATACAATACATAGATAGATATTTTTTATTATACATAGAAAACGACCAGAACACCCTGAACAAATGTCTGCAGATCGTACACACATTTGTCCCGAGGCGGGGATCGAACCCGCAACCTCCTGCGTCGCAGGCAGACCTTCACCCACCGCGCCACATCGGTCGGATAATGTATCTAATATAGAAGACAGAAAACAATACTAAAAATTGCAAGGTTTGATAATGTCTGAGATACAGACGGGAGCTATTGCGTCGCCCGTTTCTTTCGGAACTTGGCTCAGGCGCGCGTCGCAATATTTTTTTATACATTTCATTCATCACGCTTGTAAGGTCAATCGAATACCTAAACAACGAGTAATAGGTACATTACCTAAGTAGGTAGGCACAGGTACCTATCGAACTTTACTTAGGAGTGTGCAAGAATAGATGGTAGAACAAATTTCTCATACGAAAGATTTAAACGCGCTCCGCTTTCCAGCGATATTAGCTCTTTATAGATTTTATTGTTACCTACTTCGTATTATTCCTTTGCAATTCTTACCTAGTTTTTGTTCAATATCACGCGCCACTGTCCACGATGATAAACAAAATGTAAATTACTTGTAAAACCTGATATCAAAACATTCTAGGCACAGAAACGGGGAGGCGTCGCGCGTCGCGTGACACGCACGTCATAATTCTGACCTAGGACATAAGCACAGACATCTTGACTTATCTAAGCCATATTATAAGAAACAGATAAGTCAAGATGTCTGTGCTTATGTCCTAGGTCAGAAGACCTAGACATTAGACCTAGACTTATCTAAGCCATATTTTAAGACACAGGTCGAATCTACTAACTATTAAAGTAGATATTTAGGCATACTTATTCGTTATTCGTGTTGGGAGTATAAAAAGTTGAACTCAATACTCAATAACGTTTATTTCTTTAGGCTTACAAAATAAGCACTTAGACAAGTCAAATTTTATACTATTTATACAGTTTTATAAATGGTAATCCAAATAAGAAACAAGGTGTTATTGAATTTGTGCACTTCAATTTTTTGTTCGCTAGTGGAAGAAGTGGAAAAGAAACCACTAGTAAGTGAATTGTCTAAAACTAACTTAGCTTAACATTAATAATTAGCTAGTCATTAGGGTCTGTTAATAATCATATTAAAGGAAAATTAACTATCAATACATCGCTACGCTGCTAACCGATATGTCATGAACGAATCGTCGTTAAAGGTTACCTATGTATGTACGTAAAATGAGTTTTTCATATTTATAATAACAACAATGACATTGTTTGAGATTTTGTATTGAAGTAAAATATTCCAAGGTAAGCACTTCTTTAAACAGCCGTTCCGCCTCAAATAAAAATTGAAATATTTGCAATAGGTATTTTTGATGTCAGCCAACACTTCTTTTGATTTTTTGGGATTCCGTACCCAAAGGGTAAAAACCTAGTACTAAGACTTCGCTGTCCGTCTGTCACCAGGCTGTATCTCATGAACCGTGATAGTTAGTTGAAATTTTCACAGATGATGTATTTATGTTGCCGCTAAAACAACAAATGCTAAAAAACAATAAAATAAATAATTAAGTAATTAAGAGGACTTGCACTTGGCCGGTTTTATTTAACTTTACAATCTTTTGATAAAACATAGCAATAATCGCCGTTCGGTGTAAAAAGTCATATGTTTTTACAACCCGGATTTTATACAGTAAGCTCCCAAAGAAATTTCAAAAATATTACGCCATAGAATAGAACATGAGCTAGCACTCTCCGCAACAAAAAAAACCGTATTAATACCGAAGTCGCGTTAAAACTTAATAGTAGCAACATCGTCTCCAGTAACGAACTTATGCCCCGATAGATATAAACCGAGACGCCTATTCCCGATTGTCCCTACCCTCTACGTTCCTACTAGGAACAATCGGGAAAAAAATTCCCGATTGTTCCTAGCTACGACCATACTAGGAACAATCGGGAAAAAATATTCCCGATCGTTCCTAGTAGGAACGTAGAGGGAGAAAATTGCTCGTGTTCCTACCTACTGTTTTGCCACCGAGACAAATACTGAAAATTGAACCAGTGTTCTCGGAAAGCGCACCAAGCGTTTTATGATGTTGTTATGTGCGCTAGTGCCGCTGACTACTGTACTTAACTTTTAACCTATTTTGATCAAGTATTATTGGATAAGAAATATAGTTTTGACTACATCGAATATTTGAAGGGTGACGTGAGGTAAAATAAAAACTTTTGTCATGAAATAGTAATATATATAAACTTAAATTACAATAACATCAGTCTTATGTCGTCTTATACTAATGATAATTATTATGCATCACGGTTATAATCATAAAATTTACAATGAATCGCCTTCGTTTTATCAGTGAATAAAACAAAATTAGAAGTATACATGATAGAAGACTAATAAAAACGATAGTAATAACTATAAGTATAAAAATATTATGGATAAATATTGCGTTGCTACAGATATTTGTTTAAAAAATTCACATTTTCAATACAAAAATATACTTCAAACATTTCTTAAACTTCACACAAACGTGTTCATGATTAACAAAAATATAGAAACATATCTTATATGTGTATATATTATTCATAGGATTGGACTGATAATAATTTTGGCATTGATTTGCAAGGGGCAGGAAAGGGGTAATGTTCGCAGGGGGGTTGTCAACCCTTTTTTACCTGTGACAGGTAAAAAACGCCCTATTTGTTGCAGAATGCATGCAATGCATTATTTAAAACACCTGGCTATTTTGCAAGTTGAGATTAGGCATAACATAGATGACAGTCAGAGTAAATACATTGTCTATCACAGTCAAAAAATATGTTTTTTTTTTAATGTAATCAAAATGTTTATTTACTTTATTTGATGATTCGTTTTCCTAACATTCTAATTTAAGACATTTTTATTATTGTTTGAAGGAGGTAGGAACAATCGGGAATGTATTTATCCCGATTGTCCCTAGTAGTAACAATCGAGAATTTTTTTCCCGATTGTTCCTAGTAGGAACGCAGGGGGTAGGGACAATCGGGAATAGGCGAACCGAGAGACTCTACCCCACGTTTTAGTAGAGCGTTGGATCCGGCAGGGTCCACTTCATTTACATGGCTTGGTATTTCTAAATGTTGTGCAATTTTATATGTTTACGAGAATTTTCCATGGTCGTTGATTGGTTTGTTTGATAATTAATTTATCTTACCATAAAAATTTATAAAATTTGTTCAACAACACAACACCTAATAAGGTATTACACGCATTTTTGAAAAGTGTCTCAATTAGGTTCTATAGTGCTAATGAACCAATGGATGTGAGACCTCAACAAATGCGCTGATGTTGCTGATGACAGTTGATACTTTTTAGTTTGCCTACACAGCCGTATGACATAACAACATTGCGCCTACTATTTCACGGTTTTTAAAAACAAATTTAAAAAACTGAAAATTTTGAAATGAATTTTAAAATTTATTTTGTTATTTTATAAACTAAAATAAAACGTGCATTTTCCGACTGCTTTTTGCCTGGAAACCGAAGCCCTGAAAAAATGACTCGTCGTTAAAAATCAAGAAAAACTTTACCATTCATCCGTACTTGCTATTAATATTATAAATGCGAAAGTGTGTATTACTATATTATGTGATTAATTTGTTTTTAGTTTTTTTTTTAATAGAGAGTAAAATACTCTATTGAAAATATCTGGGCTGGCTTAATCTGAAGTTACCTATCAGCTCACTAGAAAATATAAGCCGTGCCCTTGCAGAGTGCTTGTTGGACTTCTAATTTGAGCAATAAACGCTTTGTATTTGGAAAGAGTTTGTAAGGTCAAAATAAAAAACTTTTATCTTGATTTAGTAACACCATAATAATTTTGCAGATAGGTGATGTGTGAGTAGCATATAGGTATAAGTATAATATAGTTAGAAAAGACAACTTAATGACAAAACATGTTATTGATTCGTTGTACGTATTATTTGCCTTCACTGTTTTCCCAGGAGTTCAATAGCTTCGAAGACCCATTTGTAGTTCTGGAAACCGAAGCCCTGTAAAAATGACTCGTTAAAAATCAAGAAAATCTTTACCATTCATCCGTACTTGCTTTTAATATTATTAATGCGAAAGTATATGTTTTTTACTTTTTCACGCCCAATCTCCTGAACAAATCTTAATTTTTACCCGACTACCAACAGGGGAGGGTTATGTGGTTAGCACCCTATGTTTGTATGTATGTGGCCAATTGCTTTGTTCCCACGTAGCGCTGAAACTACTGGTTCGATTTCAACAAATTATGTATCGATTGATTCATCTCAATACCCCGATGGTTATAGACTAGGTATAGGATTTAGGGCTCCGCCCCCGAACAAGCCTACAAAACGCGTAATAAAGATTACGTAGCCGCAGGCCGCAGGCCCCATACTCGGTAGTCGGAGGCCCCCAGCTAGGAGTTTTGAATGTACTACAAAGGCCTCCGACTACCTGAGTATGAAAATGTTACGATGGATAATGTTCAATCGCTAATATTTATTCGGAACATCTTTGAACGCTTGTTTATAACTTTTACGTAGTCGGGTTGTAGTTTTTAACTTTATTTTATATTTGGCAATGGTTATAGACGGTATCCCGGTGAAGGACGTTTATTCTAATGTAGGTAGATTCAGTAATTGATGATGTTAACTTACTCTATGATTCTTCCTCTGTATAATTTCAATAAAGACTGTTGGGCGAGCCTGCAGATGCTTCGTGAAGGCTTGAAGCATGTACCCGCGTTCATCAAAATCTATCAGAATATCATTCTCCTGCAGTAATTCGATACTTTCGGTGACTTTAAGAGAACTATCCTTGAGTTTTTCTTTTATTATCGTGTAGTAAGTTGGAGGAAAAGCGACGATTTCGGCGCCGCGGGATTTTAGTGCTTGGATCTGTAATAAGAAGAAATAGTCAGTTTGTGCCATAGCTCCCTTACATAGGTCCCGAATTTCACTTAAATCTATGACCAATATGTAAGACCTACAGAAATAATCTATTTATTATGTTTTATTGATTTATTTAAAATGGAGTGAACGACTGAAGCCCATGTTCTACGTTTTTTTACTCATTAAATAAAAGTAATTGTTTAGTAAAATCTCTTGTACAGTGCGCGTCAGAATTAAGTATCCCCCTATCTCCCTACCTATTTAGACAAGGGGGATACTTAATTCTGAGAGATTTCTGACGCGCACTGTACCTATCTACACGACCTTTCACCCACAAACAAAAATTGGTTATCCCTTTTGGAACACAATTACGTTGAACTTAATAAACAAATATTTTTTTTATTCTTATTTGCTTTACCTACACTTTACACTTAACTTTACCAAACTTAAGAGCTTGAAGTGAACAAATTATAAAAGTGATCACTTTATTTCCTTGAGAATAACCTTCCTAATTCCTTTTCCTTGATTTTTTTTACTTGTGTTATGAATTTAGTTATTTGAATTATGTTATGTGTCCAACAGTCCTGTATCAAAGGTCTAAAGGAAATAAAGCGCTTGAATTTTTGAATTAGGACCATAAGGGTAATTCAAAAATTCAATAAAAGAATAATACTTGAAGATCGACAGCCTTAGTTCATTAATTAATAGGAATTTTAATTTACCGTCTGCACAATATCGTTTGTATACAGAGCGATATGCTCGACTCCGGATGTACCGAGTGCCTTTACGAAGTCACTCGCTTTGCTAGATGGACGGAGACCTTTAGCAGCCTGGTTCAGGGAGAGCTGCAATGTTGAAAAGGACAGAATGAGATTAATAAATAAATATGCAATGCTGTACAACCTACAAAACATGCTCTAGCCCCAAAAGCTGAACGAAGTCTTCTGGGCCAGATAGTAGGTATTTGTATAATTGACAGACGTTCGAAACCCCTGGGCGCGCGTGTCACACTCGCATTTCCATTAGGTTCATAAGGACCAGTTTACTGTTTGGTACAGTCTGTCCGTTACGTCCAGTTACCAATTTCGTCAACTTCCCTTTTAGCCTATTGCTCCTTTTGCCTATTTCCTTTTTAGTTCAAATTGACGGATCTTGTTCCAGACTCTACAGAAAAACTGATTACTATACTCTACCAAACTGTCATTATTAACTCTGACAGCCAGTCGGCCCTCCTATCATTGAACTCGAAGGTTATCACGTCGAAGTTAGTTGAGGTCTGTCACGCCTAAACGCTCTGGGCTCAAACAACAGAGTCGTCCTAAGATGGTACACAGCAATCAACGTCAATGACTGTGCCGACGAACTCGCGCGATCCTGGGCGAAGTGGATTCAGCTGGGCCCCGAGCCGTTCTGCAGCCAGGCTTTTAGGTATAAAAGCCTGGCTGATAGAACCCTCTTGGATTCCTGCTTCGAGGAATTGTCCAAGTTCAGGAAAAATTCCTCGGGCATGAATCACTCAAAATCTCTGATAAAACCTTTCGATAAACGGTACACCAACCGAATCCATCCTACCATCCTACCAACCATCCTAGCGCTGAACAGAAGCAACCTTCGCATTATGACAAGAGCCCTAACAGGACACTGTCTCCTTAACAAGCGTAAAAAAAATCACTTACAAGAACAGTTTCGTTTTTATTTATGACTGAACCAGCATCGATGCCGGACCATGGAGATAGATCATGTTGGTAGTCCACACACCAAAATCTAAAAAAAAAAGTATAAGGTGTACCGGGGCAACTACGCATTTTTTTAAAGTTTTTGGTATAAAATTACTTATCTGATAAGATTCATAATTTAAATGTCTTTCTAATAAGGTCCATATGAGGTAAAATAATTAGAAAAATTACCTTTGCATGTTCAGATTCCTGACATACCAAGACATGGAATCTTCAAGAGTCCCATCGGCCATGTTACCTTCAACGTGGTCTACGTAAAGCAAATTAGTATCTGATCTGTAAAATAATAAAACAAAAATTATAAATACCTATGCAAATATAATATATACAGGGTTATTGGTAAATTAGTGACAATACGTGAACTGCAGGTTCAGCCCATCATCACAAACACATTTGTGAAGACGCCAGGTCTTAATTCTTAATTTTGGTATTGGTACCCCCCGCAATTCAATAATCGTTAGAGAGGTTTTTTTGAAACTCAACTTAAAAACAGCTCTGCCCTGAATTAACAGAAGATAATGAGAGTGAAAGATCGGTCTTAAGTAACTCGTTGGGTTCCAGACAAAGATGTTTTTTCATATAGTATCAGAGGTGACTTATATTTTTTTTTAGAATTTAGACTTGGCGCCTTCACTAACGTGTTTGTGATGATGGGCAGGACCTGCAGTTCACGTATTGTCACTAATTTACCAATAACCGTGAACCTATATAAATTATAAATGAATAAAAATTCATAAAAAAGTAAAAGCTATCTAAGAAATAAATAATTTAAAATAAGTAGATTAATAAGTTCCTCACAATAGTTTGCTAACAGTATCTGGTTCAGCTTCCTTGAATCCTGGTACAAATATTCCTTTGTATTTCTTACGGTCAATGAGTGTGTGTGTATTGTCTCCGTACTACAAATGAAAACGGTTAGTAAAAAACAACTACAACAGTGTATAAATCTAAATAATATATGTAACTTTCTGCCAGTGTTTTCTAATATTGTATTGGTACCTACCTTGTAAAATAATCAATATTGATAACCGTATGTATGTTACGTACATACGGTAGTAGTAGGTACTTTTTGAAAAACTTATTATCAAATCACAAGCATGTTTTTCAACATTAATTAATCAGTAGACCAATTTTTTAATTTAATTTTTATTTCATATTTTTGTGTCAATTATGATTTAAGTAAGTTCTGTTATCTTACCGTCCGCAGAACAGCATATCTGAGCAATCCATCATCATCATCCTCAGTGGTGATATCCTTCACCACCTCGGCTCCTTGATCCTTGGCTCTATGAACCAGTGCATCCAGATCTTCAACCTCAAATGCAATGTCCTTTACGAAGTCGCCATGAGCTGCTAGATCTTCGGTTATTTCGTGTTCTGAGGTTGTCGGAGACTCAAACACTATTGTTATCTGCAAAAATCCAGTATTCAGAAATAACAATGTAGCTATAAGTAGTTAAGTTAGTGTATAGTTTAACCTATCTAAATATGTTAGTGTATTTATTATGTCGAGGCAATGCAGCTAGCGTCTTGATGACGCTTTTGATTGGAAGGTATTGTAATGATATGGATCAACTGAGCTACCTCTAGTCAGACCGTTTGCAACAGTCTGCTGTTAGCTGGACTGATTCAATTGTTAATACTCAAATCTTATTTGTTTCTTTTCATTTACTTTTCTTTGGTAATGATTATTGATCGAGCGAAAGAAACAAGTAAAGATATTAAAAAAAAGCTCGAAAAGCTGGACTCTCGCCATAATGTGAGCTTTAATTCATTTATGGTCAGAGTTACAACTGAACATCTGTCGACCTACTTAAGCGCAGAGTTTTGGCCGAAAGGTGTTAAGTTCCGACGGTTCACTGGCCGCCTGCAAGGAGACACCGCCGTGCACCGTCGTCAGCTGACACCCTGATTGCGTCACGAGTCACGTCTCACCGTCAAATAACGCGTCTTTAATTTTAGTTTTTAATATTGTATGGATGTTAGTTTTAAGGTATATATTACTATGGACCGTAGAATAAGTTAAAATAAGATCTGTAACTGTTCTATAGTCTGAAATAAATGATTATTATTATTATCAATGGTGTCTATCACTGCAAAATAATAGGAAAAAGTTTGGAGGAAGTGGCTTTGGTGAACGAGCCATAGGTACCTTATTCTGTCTCACTGCGTATGAAGCCACCGGGTGTTCTTCTGTACCTTCGCGGAAAGCCAAGGGCTTGAAGCCGAATCTCGTCACGAAATAACTTGAGGCCTGTAAAATAAAATGTTTCGAGAATCGATCGATCGATTAATAAATCGATATAATCTACTATTCTGTTAAATTTGTCCGCCTAGTGGCAGATCCAGTGCTCTTAATTTTATTTTATGTTTCATCTCTGTAATAGGTGCCTGTGTTTCACAAATGAATTAGTTAACTCATGTGATCACACATGAGTTAACTAATTAACGAACTTAAATTGATCAATGGTTACACCTACTTAAATAAATGCGATAGATAAATTGAGCACCTTAGTTATTTTAGGTATATTGTAATCCGTATTTTTTAATTACATAAATATATAATTTATACATTTAAAAGAAAAGTCATTTGTAAGTCACCACCCAGGTCTACAAAAATTCCAAACGGATTAATTCTCACACAAAAAATTACTGCTATTAACTTTGAATCATCAGATTACGCTACTCTTTATATAGATTTAATTAGGATTTGAAGCTAATTAGGTACGCCTATTTTGCTTGAGTTTTGCCTTCATTTCATATAAGGCTCAGATGAGCCTAACATGAAATGAAGGCAAAACTCCAATAAAGAAATTGTTTATTTTAAAAAAGGTAAGAGAGAAGGATTAATACACCGAGTGATGTGTGTGATCTAATGATGATATTACCTATTCAAGCATTTAATAACTATTAAAATTAAAACAAACGACTCACGGTTTTAGCGTTAGCAACCCAGAATATAAGGTGGTCAAAATTCACCACTCTCCCTCCGTCTTCCATGCCGTAGAAGCCTTTCGTCATAATGCTCTAAAATATAATAAGGAGCTTAGTTTTAAATAGAAGCAAAAATGAATACAACGCTAGTAATTTTATTACTCTTACTAAACACTTACAATGTAGTACCCATATTGTAGTGTAGTGCTAGTAACTTAGGGTGGTAGCCAATGGGCCAATAGTGGGTACTCAATAAACCACTACTATGTAGCAAACAAACGCTGGTTCTTGCAATTAAATGCTCAGATCTGTTATCCGTGCCGAGGTACAGCGATAATCTGTGTAATGTTTTTTAATATTTGTTTAAAGATTATAGAAGCCCTTATAATTTTCGTAATGGTTCATTGTGCAACCTTATGTAGCAATTAAACTTTTAGAAAGTGATGAGTTTTCTATATCTGTGCAGTTATTGACACAATTTTAAATCTTGTTATATGATGCTCCTATAAACTTTGGTGGTTCAATGGCTACCACCCCACTGTCCAAGTCACAAGCAAACCAATAAATTTATTGGTTTAGGTGGTAGGGAGTTAATCTATTAATAAAAAGTCGAATGGCACACGAACTAGGTATTTCTCCTAGAAAAATATCGTGTTAAAAGGTGAAATGTGGTATAACAAAACGTTTAACGTTAAAAAAGTTTCTAAATATTATTTTCTTTAAACAGTTTAATATTTTAAGCAACATATTATTAAAACTATAAGAAAAGGAAATGCCTAACAACTGTAAAAGTATTCCCTAAGTAATTTGATGAAAAGTTGAATTAAATAGGCAAGGGAGGTCTTTGTCATGCTGTGAATACCACAGGGTAGGTAATAAAATTTTGAATTAATAAAAAGTATTTTTTGTAGTTACTAAAGTTAACTACCTAAGTGTGTACGTGTTAACTTTCAAGTGGTTGACATGGTCTGGGACACCCTTTACTTTTTTTAACTATGAAAAATTACCTTTATTAAAATTTAAAATAAGACACAACGTCGTCGTCGGCACAGTTTATACCAAAACTAAACAAAATAATTAGGTAAGTTCATTTTATATCGAGATTTGTTATCTTCAATCTCTTGCACTTGAAATGAATCAAAATACTTATTAATCAACAGGTTACCTCAATAGTTATTTTGAATTATGTTTTGTTTATATAGTTACTTGCTTACTTAATTAAGTTTTTATCGTGTGCTCTTGTACCATGGGATTAAGATTCAAAATAACTTGATTCGACCTTTAAAAATTGTCGGTGGTCTAGTCCATAATATGTAATCTAACGGATGTCAATATAATTAGGTACCTACTTTACAAAATAATGTAATTAAGGTCGATTAATATCAAACCTAATAAATCGCTAGATTCAGGTAATAAATTATCAATATAGTGGTAAAAATAAACTCGCAGCCTATTAAACCAAATTTTAATCTATAGGTAGGTACTTAGACTAAGATTAAAATAATGGTGGTGTTGTCCTCCAACCGAATTTCGACCATGACGGCCTTTCATATGTGTATTTTCAAATCCTGCAAATAATTTGTTTATGTAGGTAGGTAGGTATCTAAGTAGGTACTAGTATATTATAAATATTTAACGTGTATGTTATGTATATCTAGTTTATGTGTGTGTGTGTATATATATAGTTGGGTAATTTGTTATATTTATTTATTAAATGTTTTTCAGTACCTAGGTATTCAACGCAATGTTATGTTCATGTTTATTTTAGTTTATCTTTGATTCACCCTTTGCCTTTCTTAAATTCATATAATTCTTTCCATTCAAAGGTTACCTGGAACATATCGCTTCTAAGCGATATGGCCGCCCATAGTACTTGTCTCATGTAATATCTTTTGTAATGTATTTATCAAGTCGACAGATTCGCATCTCTATCTGTCAAAAGTAACAGTGTCTATAAAATACTTCATTCTGCCATTGAGTCATTCACTCACCATTATGGAACTTCATAGACGTGCATTTTGGGTGATGTTATCGCTAAGCGATAAAGCCCTTAAATAAATTAAAAAAAAAAAAAAAATAGACGTGCATTTGCCTAAAAGCAAATAAACGAGTGGACGGGATGTAGTTCCCTTCCTGTGTGACAAGAGGATTTCTCTAAATTATTTTCATAAATTCTCTTAGGCAGTGAGTTATGTAATTTCTTATATTATCTATCCATCGTTATGACGAATGTTCAGTCGCATTTTATCAATATTGTTAACCGACCCACGAATTACCAAAGAGAGAAGGTTCTTCGTCAAATATGGACCTATTTGGAAAATTCTTCACTCGCTATTGTCTGGAGAATGATCCCGAGGTGGTCCTATAAAAAATACTCCCCAGGGATAAAAGTTAGTCCCGAAAAACTGTGTACCTACCTACATACCGAAATACGAATATAATTGTAAGTATAGTGTACTAATCTCACTAATATTATAAACGTGAAAGTTTAGATGGATGGATGGATGTTTGTTCCTTTATCACGCCAGAACGGCTGAACGGATCTGAATGAAATTTGGCACAGAGATAGATTATAGTCTGGAATAGGACATAGGCTACTTTTTATCCCGGAATTCCCACGGGAACGGGAACTACGCGGGTGAAACCGCGAGGCGCTGCTAGTATAATATAATTATAAGCAATATTATAGAAAAATTTTGCAAACAAACTGCCCTTATATAGCCTATCATAAAACTATCTCTGTTGCCGCGTCTCTTTTTTTACGCAATTTACATTATTTGTCTATTTATGATCGTTCTTTCAATAATATTGCTTACAATTGTATCTGAAACTCGACAATCAAGTGAAATTTAATTATTTGTGTCGTGGTTCGTTTACAATACTAAAATTAAAACGTTTCGTACAAGGAATTTGGCTATGGTTTTTGTACAGGAATTTGAAGTCAAATTATCTTATGGCCAAAAGACGGACTTGGGGCACACGGACGGTCAGAAAATACCTTAGGGTGACCTACACCTAAGCAAACCACCATCTTTCGGCCCTAATAACGATTGTAAATTTTTTCTAACGAGGTTCAGTCAAGGATAAAATAATAAAAAAACAATGTATCCAGTAATAAAATAATTTCTTTTTATTTTTACAAATACTATATTTACATAAGATCGCGTATTCATTAGGAGTATTACATTTGCACCTATTTATTATTTATTTATATTCATAAGGCACCCACGAGGAAGCTTATTTTACGTCAATCTCTGTACATTATGGTCGATAAAATTGATGAAAAAAACAGAAAAGGCATAGTAACTGAATATGAATTTAAAAATTATCTTTACATTTTATATACAAACTATATTTAATAACAAAAATTGCCCATATTCGACTACACGTTAAATCCATTAAGAGTGATACTTAAAATGAAAAATATGCAAAAACTCAGATTTAAAAAGACTAGTTTAACTTCAAAATGGATTCAACTGACAGAAATTGTTCATATTCGATAATATTTTATAACAACAGGTAACATTCCTATATCTAATTAAATCTATATTTACAAGTGCAATTAAATTACGGAAGAAAAGGAAATGCAGGCAAATTCAGTTCATGATTGATTTTAAAATACATAAATTAATATTTATTTCATTTTTCTCCCTAAATGTCCCATGTGCCGCTTGATTGATTTTAGAACTCAAGGGGAAATTGGGACATTCTCTAAATATATATTACTCACTTTAATTAACCCTTGATACACACTGGCACTTTAGGAAGCCTACAGCAGTAGGAATCTACTGCTTTTGGAATCTCGATTACATAAGACATTAAAAATATTTAACAAAGCCTTTGTATGTTAGTAAAACTATCAAAAAAAATTTATGGATTTGAATTGTAAAATGACTGCATTGTTTATGATGAGTGGTTTGTAACATTAGGTAATTATTATGAAAATCAGATGGGAAATTGTGTACAGAATGGTAAATTTTACTCGTTTGGTAACTAACATAAGCTACATCAGGCTTTACAAGTTTACAATAAGGGATACATTTACAAAGATTACATTAATAGAGGAACACGAAGCTCTTACTACATTAAAATTTACATTGGTTTTGGTATAACTGGGCTGTGCCGCTGACGGGTTAAAAATTGTAAATTGTTAAATTCTGAGATCAAAATTTTTAGATTCACTTTTTTAGCCTTTTAGTCGCCGTTCAAAATTTTTTTTTATTTTCATTCCTAAATTTCTTCTTACTGTTACAACTTATTGGTAACAAAAAGTCACACATTTAGATTACAGCATAAAACTTTATTTGATTTTAAATGGCTATTTTCTTTATTAACCATTTAGGAGGGCATTTAATAAATTCGTATCCGCATGGTCAATAATATATGCAAATAACCAATCAGTGAAACATAACTTGATTAGAAGCTGCTACAAATGTCTTTTTATGAGAGTTTTTGTGACAATTTATTTCTCGATTCTATTCATTCATTCTAATTTGTCTATTTCTATGACCAATTCAGGGTTGGTGTCACCAAAACCTCAGTTTCTTATTGTTTTCTTGTGATAGTGCATCCACGTCATTTCGGCCAAGGCTTGGTGAGTCGCTTACCGCCGGATACTCAACACATTTAAGAAAGTCCCAAATAGCATTTTTTTTCATAAAAATCAATCAAAAATGTGTCATTTGAGACTTACTCAAATCTGATTAGCGTTTGAGTAAAATATTAATCTATTGAAAAGTAATAAAATATTAATTGATTGAATTATGACATGTAAGATGTAACCTTATTATTGTTATTAAATAAAAAACTTGAACTTGAGTATTCGTAGCTTAAGGCTTGCACAGGCCGACAAATGGAAAAAATTAATCAAATTAAAAAACGACCCTTTTGATGACACTGCCAACTTGCAAACGGACCATAGAGAAACTCTATACAACGTCTCAATTATTGATTTAGATCATAACAGCAAATATGAAATACGGCAATGGCAATATGCCAGGATCAATGAGAACGCCCAAAATCCTCAATAAAAAAATCAGTCCGCCATTGTAAAACCAACTCTACACAGCTAGCACAGCCCTCAGATCAGCCTATCGCTGGATATCACAGTCCACTAGAGTCGCCCTCTCGACGGCCACGAGGCAGCCCCCTGGCGTCATGAGTAGGGGGGCTCCGGAGCCCACCCAGACCTTCTTGACATCTTCTGGAGAGTGCTGGGGGGGAGGGAGGTAGCCACCTCTGAAAATAAAGAAGGGATTCTGTTAGAAAATGATTTGTGAAATGCAGGAAAACTAGATTTTGTGCGTAACATAACTTGGCCTATCAACGTCTACGATAGACGATTTACGTGGCATGAGCCCGGCGTCATTACATGGAGTCAGCTGAGCACTTGCATGGCTGAATAGAGGACGACAGCATCGACATATTTGTAAATTTTCGTTTGGAAATTACCCAGACATTCAGACTTTGTGTGCATTCGACGGTCACAGCCACCCCAGAGCGGTTGTCTAGATGACTGCTGACTTGTAGTCACACCTGCTTATCACACCAGTGTGACAAACAGGATTTTTTTTCTTGTTTGTCACACCACTGATTTATCTACACCATTTATCACTTGTCATTCCTAACTAGTGCTGTGTGAAGGTTTTTAAATGTAAAGAAACAGAAAGGCTACTTACTCGTACCTCAGCTTCCGATCGGCATGCAGCAGCGCGTCTGCCTTCAGCAGTCTTACAGCAACGGCCACCAGTAGGAACAGGATGAGCGCGCCACACACAGGTACCGCGATGGTCGCAGCTTTGAACCAGACTTCGCCGTTGTAGTTCGCTCCTCGTTCGCTTGCTACGTTACCGTCTGGAATAGAGGAAAGGGGTTTGTTTATAAAAGAATATTCTACGTGAAAACTACACGAAGGCTAATTAGTACAGTATAAAATCTTATGATCTATGTGTTTGCACACTTATGGGACGCCGCAGCGTGCACGAAATTTTTCCTCAACTTAACAACTTATTGTATTAAAACAAACAGTAAGGACAAACGTAATTAGTAAGTGAGATCTGAGATATGTAACTTTAACTTAAATGTAGCATTTGACAAGAATTACCAGAAGGTTGCAGGTTCGAATTCCGATTGATACCGACATTGACCCTTACTTATTTCTCTATGGGTCGTGCATGGTTCCGGACCTAACGAGTTAAACTTTTGTACATAATTTTCTGAATTTTCCTTTTCAGCTACCAACACATTTTCTGTTAATGGAATACTAGCTACCACCCGCACCTTCGCTCGCGTTTTTAAGTAGCCTATGTCCGTCTCCGGAATACCATTTACCTCCCTGTCAAAATTCAATTAGATCCGTTAAGCCGTTTAGGCGTGAAGGCTAACAGACTGACAGATATACAGACAGACAGGCAAAATTAATTTCAAATTAATAATATTTGTATGGATGAAAATGCTTGAAAGCCTGCTCGAAATTTGACGACCTCTGTGGCGCGATGGGCGAAGGTCCGCCTGCGACGCAGGAGATTGCGGGTTCGATTCCCGCCTAGGGACAAATATTTGTACGATCTGCAGGTATTTGTTTCGGGTGTTCTGGTCGTTTTCTATGTATGATAAAAAAAAACTATCTATGTAATGTATTGTATTATGTATATCAGTTATCTTGTATATACCATAACACAAGCTCTGCTTAGCTTGGGGCTAGATGATGCTGTGTGTGAACTTTTTCTTTTTTTTTTAATATTTAAAAAAAAACTATAATGTACATACATTACTCTGCTCTCTTACAGGCCCTCATCAGCAAGCACCATAAAATTTCGTATCAGATTACCAATAAGTCGTATATCTGACGCATTTCCGAATATCCCCTTACGCTCAGAATCACATACCACACTAGTACATTTCATACCTAGTAAGAGAAATGAGGTGTCAATAAAGGTTATAAACGCTATAAAACAGCGAATGTAGTTTCTAAGAACGTGCAGGCTGATGGCTGGTCAGCAAGATACCAGGAACGCATAAGGTACATAGGAGTGCATAGCCGGTTTAATACAAATTGTGTTTCAACGATTTGTTTATGGTAAACTAGCTGTTGCTCGTGGCTTTGCACGCGTATTTATAGTAGCCTTTGTCCGTCTCCGGGATAGTATCTACCTCACTGCCAATTTTAATTGATTTCGTTCAACCCCTCTAGCACGGGGATTGTTGTCTAGGGTAGAATAGACAATAAAGACATTGCATCGCCATACATTGCGTAGATTATTGAAGTTGATGGAATGCATTTCAAATAATTTACGCATTCGATGACGAAGTGACGTTATATTTCTCTATTCTACCCTAGACAACAATCCCCGTGCTAGGGGGGCAGATGTTTAGACGTGAAAAGGTAGGTAACAGACAGACAGAGTTACTTTCAAATTAATAATATTAGTATAGATTAGAAAATCATTGTACCAGCGGGGCCAGTATATTTAATGTAGGTAGACAAAGGTGGGATATGGGTCAGTTGAGCTAGCTCTAGATTGTATACAACAGTCCGCAGTTAGCTCAATTGTTTTGATGTCAATTCTAACTTGTTTTCATTCTTTGATTGTAATTTTCTTTGTTAATCAAGAGATAGCTTGGTCTAGAAAGACTTGTAAAACATGTATCGTTTTCGAATGTGTAATAAATTTGGAGTTCATTTCTTATTCTTCAATGTTTTTTTTATTTTATGCTTCTTTATTTAGGGAAGTAGAGAATAGAGAAAACTGCCACTAAAATACGTAGTTAAAAAATTATTGAACAGTACATATAACATAAAACCCCGGTGGGTTTTATGTTACCCATTAGTTTTTGATTATTACTTGTTTAGTACTATTTTTATTTCTTGGTAGACCAAAATTCTATTTATGTTTGATCCAAAGACATTTTCCACGTTTGATCTCTATGCTAGAGATTCAGGAGGTTCAAAAACCAAAATCTGTGGTGATATCTACAACTAAGTACCGTCTAGTAAGTACTAGTCGAGACCCTAGGTTCGTGGGTTACAAAGGCTATCCGGGTTTTCGAAAAATTATCTGAGAGTCTGGTCGAAGCGACGCGTACCCCGAGAGCTGGTGAGTATCTAGCGCAGCAGCGCATCAGCATTGCCATACAGCGGGGCAATGCAGCTAGCGTCTTGGGCACGCTTCCGGACTGGTATTGATATGGATCAGTTGAGCTACCAGTAGATTGTTTGCAACAGTCTGTAGTTAGCGCAATAGTTTCAACTGTAAATACTAGTTCTAATTAGTTTCTATTATTTGAATGTAATTCTCACTAAGTACATTTAGGTATCTAGTTAAAGTACAATGTATTATGTCCCAATTTCAAAACATTTCATCATAAATTTAAAAGACAATACTTACTTCACGTATGACACACTAATTATGAGGTACCAATATAGTAGATTAGCTAATATGTCACAATACTTTTTTGTCAATCAACAATAGACATTGTGTTGGTTGCAACATCAGAGCTATATTTTCCCGATTTACGGTCTGTGTTAAAGTGAACGAGCTGTCAGAAAGTATGAAATAGGTGAAGTACCGATCCTAGTACCCTTTGTGTGCTAATTAGCTGTCACTGTTGTAGCTAAAAATAATGTTGTTATATCTAACAAATACTTTTACGATAAATTTTGTACTAAGAAATTACAATACAATACAAAAATTCTTTATAGTACACGAGAAAATAACATAACAAAGAGACATCACATAAGATAAGTACAATGGGCGGCCTTATCGCTTAGAAGCGATCTCTTCCAGGCAACCTTGGAATGGAAAGAATTACTAAGAAATTACTTCCCTTATTTAGAGACGGTAAGAAAACTACCAATGATACTTGTCTTAAATAATTAATATTATAAAGGGGTAAAGTTTGTGAGGTTGTAGGGGGTAATGTCTGGATCTACTGAACCGATTTTGAAAATTCTTTTACCAATAGAAAGAATATTTATATATAGGTATATTAATCTGCGCGTGCGAAGCCGGGGCGGGCCGCTAGTATTTTATAACACTACAAACCATGCTAATTCTGTAGCCTAGATTGAAATGTTTTTTTTTGTTAATTATATCCGGATCCTGATAAGAAAATAGACAAACCAAGCTTGTAACAAACTGAATAGTTTAGTACACACACAAATATAGATTTAAGTATGAAACAAACATCCTTTTTACTTAAATATATGATCACTGATCACAACTGAACCTTTGAAAGCAAATTAAAATAACTTTCAATTCCATTTGAAAGCAAAGGCGTATTAATTAATTGCACAATGTATTGAACATTGTATTCATTAATTGCACAATGTATTAAAGATTGAATTCATTAATTTCCAAGCTAACTGAGTCACTCGGGAATAGAGTCAACTGTTTACTTTAGATAAGGTGATACCTTCTAGGAAACTATGCAAGATGCATATGGAATTAATTGCATGTCTGATATAATCAATAAAACTATAAATATATGATGCTGGACATTTCCACACAGCATAATCTAGCTAGGGAGGGATTATAAAACAAATAAATAAATAGTAAAAAGTTCGATTTGTTCCCCTTTTTGCAACGGTTTGTCAGATGAAACTTATTATTCGAAAACGTAGGGATTATAAAACAAATAAGTAATAAACGTTCGATCTGTCCCCCTTTTTGCAACGGTGAGGCAGATGAAACTTTTATTTCTGTATTTAAAACGATTGAGAGGACCTATCGCAACACATCGACAATTTAAAAAACAATTTCGGACTGTGTGGGACAGACCGAACTCCGTTTTTTGTCATTATTTATACCGTGGGACAGATGAAACTTTTGGAACTTTTTGGACTTTTACTTTTACAATTATCATAGACATCTCTTACTCAGCACCAAACGTCCGCTGCAGAACGTGTCTCCTCCAAGCAAGAAGAGTTTTGGCATAATCACCACGCTTGCCGGTGCGGCGGATTGGCGATCGCAGTATAGTGGACACATCAGGCTAATTGTATTAATTCAAATTTGGCGGGGGGAGTCGAACTTGCAGCTTTCTGAGTCTCAGACAGACAGAGACAGAGAATTCAATTTTGTCACAGAAGTCGTCAATTAATATTCTTAGTTAAGGTACAAGTTGCCTATACAGCTAATTCTAGACATCAAGGAATCCTTGATTTCACCAGTTTTATTGTTATGTTGCATTTAGATAGATAGATAATACTTTATTGTACCACACAAACACAGAAAACAGTATAGAAATAAATGCTAAAAGTAGACGAAGTACCTACAAAGGCGGCCTTATCGCTATGAGCGATATCTTCCAGGCAACCTTGGGATGGACTGGACATGTAGGAACAACACAGATGGATAGATATGTATTATGAAATCTTAGCAGTATTGTTTTAAATCAATCTAAGCTACACTAACCCTTTCACAATCCATACTATTTATTTCATCATCATCATCATCAGCCTTTAGTAGTCCACAGTTGGACATAGGCCTCCCCTAATGAGCGTCATAGCGCCCTGTCTTCAGCTTGACGCATCCAGCATCTGCCAGCAGTCTTTCGCAAATCATCATCCCACCTGGTCGAAGGGCGTCCTACACTACGTTTGCCGAGCCGCGGTCTCCACTCAAGAACACGTTTACCCCAGCGGTTGTCGGACTATTTATTTATTATATCAGTTTTACTTTGAATTTATTCATCGTTCGTTCTCCGCCGTTTTATTACAATTTGATTGATGGTTGGATTTACGGCTGCAATAAAGTGGTATCGTATTGTTTGTGTATAACCTTAAAACTATACAGCTTTGACTTTATAATTATTATGGTTGGAAAGTTCCATAAATAAATAAATAATGTTGGACAATTTACACACAGAGTATCAATTAGCCCCGAACTAAGCAGAGTTTCTTTGTGGGTACTAGTTACTGATATGTGTAATTAAACATTACGTAGTTGTTTTTTTTAGTAAGCATATAAAAAAACCCAGACCTTGTTCAAATTCCTGAACAAATTTTCGTTACGTACAGACTTTATACCTACATTACTTCAGTAATGTATAAAGAAAATTACAATCAAATAATACAATTAAATTAAAACTAGTATTTACAATTGAGACAAAAAATAATGTATAAAGTAAATATGGTTAAAAATAAGATCAACACATTTAAGAGATTCACTGACTTACAAAGAATAGTACATTTGGAGACGTCTTTGCTATATATTTTTTGTAAAAATAAACGAAAATCGCGATAAATATGGACTGGGTTGCGTTGCATGGCAATTGCAATATTTTTATCATAATATTAAATTATTGATATGAAGTTGATACTTTTTACAGGATATCATATTTTGCCGTCATAACAATGTTTAATTTATTGTAAGGCGGTGCTGATGAGACACTGATACCCCGCTGAGAAGGTCCTCCACATGCAAATGCATAATTTTCAAGTCATTGCTCTAAAACAAAAGCTACCTACCTACCTACAATTTTCCAAGACGTAAGTGATAATTAAATACCGAAAGATGGTTAAATCAGCCTTAATACAGGGACCGAATTCTGCTAAACTAATCACTTCATTAAGACAATGTCTCCGGTTGATACACTTTGGCATTTCATCTCATAGTGTTGTCTGATTTTGATACATTTTTGCTTTTTTCCATTGAAGAAATAAACAACAGATGCAGAGGCGCATATCAAAAATGACAAGGTTCAAACCAATCGATCAATCTCTTCGTGCAAATAACACCGCACACTCTATCTAGCTAGAGTTTATTTCATCTATGGATGATTATGTGTCGATACCACTGTCATAGAAAAGAAATCGGCTAGCAGAATTCGGACCCAGGTACAAAAGATAGGTAGGTAGGAGATAGTTAGGTTCAAAAGATAGGTTTGACAATTACCATCGTAAAAGTGATAGCAACCGCTCAAAAGACTGCGCAAAGATTGCTCTCGCGTTTTCTTTTCGCTTTTATAGAAGTTACGCGCTGCATACTGTATCCGATCCGAATCTATGAAAATTCGGAGTCTAAAAAACGAAGACCGTATTCAAGTTACTTTTTGCTTACGCACTGATCAGATCTCTGATCTAAATCCAAGCATTCCAGGCTGTTCACATTCTCTTCCGAATTGAAGATTCGCAGATGACGGAGAGAAATCGGATGTAGTATTAAACAACCATACATACTTAAGTTCTATGCCATGACTATCTGCTTCAAACGTATTTTCGCGTAACTGCTTTGACCATAATTATCATCATAGAAAATTCTATAGTGACAAACAATACACCAAAATACAAATAAAAAAAAATGACAAATTAAAACAGTTATTTCCATAGACATAGAATTTTTCAATGGTTATTTCTCACTCTGATTTAAACAGTTGGCTCTCTGACATATATAAACAGAAGAAAACAAACTACAAACACTAGCTATCTGTTAAACTGCTTTAAAACTAAGTGAGGTTTACCTACTATACCTGGTTAAGCAAGCAATTTTTTTATTCATGACTATCAGTTGTCCTGTCGTAGAAATTACGAAGCATACCAGAATGCTTACGACCAGTTATCACATAGACCTATTAAAGCGAAGCTACCATTTCAACTGATTGCAGCTTGCACAGCAACAATTACAGCGACTCTGCAACATTGTACCAGTTAATTGGACAGGGCATGTAGTTTAATCGAGTAGTACATACGGTCGCGATGGTACATTACATAAGTACATGGTACATTAGGAACGGAACGTAAGCCCTGTTCAATCAATTTTGTATTTCATTATAGCCGTGATAAGATACCGTGATAAGAAGCTAGCTAAGCGAAGCTTCTTAGCTTCGCTTAGCTTCTTATCACGGTTTAGATTGTTTCATTATGCAACATTTTATTTCAGCTGGCAAAGTATTTAAAAAATCTATCAAAAATATATATCAACACGTTTTCACACGGCATGAAGAAGTTCTATGGTATCTAAGGTGAATGGTCTCTATGGTTTCCCAGGCATTTCGGTTAATAGCTGTCCCTTCTAGTTGAATCGAGTTCGCAGAGATCGGTATCCATTCCATACAGAGATACCTGGGTCTAAGCTCCGATGGATTTCCCCACTACACAATTCGGTTTCGCGGAGATCGACTTAATCAACCCAATGTAGCAATAACTGTGTCTAAGATTTAAGAAGAGACAAGAGTGATACATCGTCGGCCACATCTTCACTTTCCATCTGGTTTCATGAATGAAATCTTTTTTTTTTGGGTTCCGTACCCAAAGGGTAAGGTGGGACCGTATTACTAAGACTCCACTGTCCGTCTGTCACCACCGTGATCTATGACCTTCGTATGACCACACGAAGGTCCATAGACTATAAAAAAAAAAGATTTCAATTAAACTCCTTCTTAACAGCCCAATCTTCCTCCATTCCCTCGAATTATCCTAACCTAACCAAATGTTTTAAAAGTTAAGCTCTGATGGTTTTCACTTAGATCTTCCTCCATTTTCACGGCCCAACGAAATCTAGTTGTCTAGAAAAGAATGTTGTAGAACCTCACCTGCATCATGTAGCGTCATGTTAAGCCTGGCGCGCGCCTCCGGACTGTCCTCGTGGTTGCACATGTCTCGGAAGCAGCACAGCAGTAAGGAGTGTCCTGAAGACGGTGAGGGCGCTCCCGATGGCGAGTTCTGGCATCTGCTGAGGGCTAGCTCGTTCCTGGAAAGGTTGACGTGACTTGTAAGAAAAGGTAAAATTAAATTTGCTATTTGGTGAGTATCTGGCGCAGCGCATCAGTATTGCCATACAGCGGGACAATGCAGCCAGCGTTTTGGGGACGTTTCCGACTGGTATTGATATTCATCGGTTGAGCTAGGTACCTGTAGATTGTTAGCAACAGTCTGCAGTTAGCTTAATTGTTTGAATTGTAAATACTAATTTAAAAAAATATACATATATCTGTATAATTGTATATTCAACAACTCTTTTTCTGAACCGATTAAACTACACTTAGTTACGCCTTGTATCTAGTTTTTAGTGCGAGTTTTTTTACTTCACCCCAATTACAACTGGTCCAAAGCAATCAGACCGACATTAATATTATTTAAGTATACAAAAAACAAGCGGTTAAGTTTGACCTTAGTAAGCTGCCTCCGGGCTTGCTTGCAACCCAATGTTGCCCACTTATTGTCTCTTTATTACTATTAAGTAAGTACCTTCCTAACGATGCTTATAGCGTAGGAAGTTGGCGTTGCTACACCCCCGTGCCCGAAAGCACGGTAAACCGTTGGTCCTGCACCTGACTCTTACCGGTTGTGTCGGTTAGCTGTCCCATCGGGTTAGAAGAGTGAGGGAAAAGAGAGTGCAGACACTTAGTGTCTGCGCAAACACAGGTGCACTCTCTTTTCACGGTTTATGAGGTTAATTATCATAGTGCAAAGGACTTTTGCACTATGATAATTATGTCTCGCGCAAATGGCTAGTCTCAGTTGAGACTGGCCGCCGTGGCCGAAAATTCGGTTTGGAGGACCTCATAAGCCGTGCGACTACAAGCGAAAGCCTTGAATCAGTTTTGTGGCTTTCATTGGAGCTCTACTCTACATTGTTGTAGCCTTGTTTATACATTTTTATATCATTGTGACCCACAGCTGGGCTAACACTTCTCCTATTAAGAGATGTCCAACAATCACGGTCTCTAAAATTTATTTTTGCATGTTATTTTCAATTTAGTCAAAATCGACATTTTTCATCAAAGGAACCAACTGCAAAACTTAGTAACCTACATCTGTATATTTTTCCAACTGGAACAATTCAAATACCACAACCTCTCACCATAAATCAATACACAATCCAAGCATCAAAGAACGCACTCAAAACATATCAGAATCCATTACGCCAATAAATCCCTGAGTGTTATGCATCTCATTTCAGCGAGCGATTGATGAATCGGTACCAATGGCCAACAAAGCACATAGTTGGTGCAATGCCAATGGTGTGGTATGCTTTGTAACCCGAAGCCTTGTGTGTGCGACCTTCTGTGATCAAAGTTCTGATGTCAGACAAGAGATCTAAACATTTGAACGTTGTTTGAGAGGTGAACGCTTGTTTATGGGGGGGGATGTTTCTATCCAGTTATTTCGTTACTGTTTCGCTCGCATTAATAGCAAAAGTCGGGTTTGTGTCCACGGATCCCGGGATCTGATTTAATTGGCCACTGATACCGCCAAGTTTTATCCACCGATACCGGAATCGGTTTCCAATGAAAAACGATTAAATATTTTTATCCATTGATCCCGGTATCCGTGGCTACAAAATATTACTTAAAATAGTTTTGGAAACGGATCCCGCTTGTAGTGTTTAGAAGTTTAAATTAAAACAAATGTATATATGTATACTAGGCGAGCAGAAGTTAATTGGAGGTAAAAAAACCTCTTTGAAATAAATCGTGGAACGATTGTATAGAAATGAAGCTGAATTAGCCCAACATTTACAACTAAATGAACCAAATTAAGCAAAGAGAACAGAAAAGCGTGACAAATCTAAAATTAGTTTCTAAGAAATTAAATAAGTTCCCAAATTTTCTATTTCGGCAGGACTCGAACCTGCGCCCCACCCTCAGTATGGATGTGCTCTAACCAACTAAGCCACGAAATCCTAGTCGGTTTCGTCAGAAATCTTTGGGACCTCTTACGGCTCGAGCGCCGTTAGCGCCACCTACAGGGGAAACAATTGCAGTTATCCAAACCAGTTCAAAGAGTAAAGTTATATTTAGTTCGTTTGACGAGAGGTGTTGCCGTTGCTCAATTCTAAGGTTTTTGTATTACTTCTTAATTTCTTGGAGATTACCCAAAACTAATTTAAGGTTGTTTGTACAAAACATTACAGTTAATGTAAACCCTTCCGAATTTAAGGACAACTACACGATTAATGAGACGGCTAATGAACGAAATAAATACGCATATATTACAAGTCAAACTGGCTTAGATAATCACCAGCCGGCATTTTATTGACTTTTAAAACGATTACTCAAAAATCACCAATCAACTCGCCCGACGAAATACCAACAACATAATTTAATGTAAATAAGAGTCCGTGGGAACTAGCTCCGTGGTTTGCAGAACAAAAAGGAGTGAGCCATTGAGTTTGTATTCAATGGACAACGCGTTATTATCTGTACGTGAATTTACATGATCATTACTCTTTGACTTAGGAATTCCTAAGTACAATAGGATTCGATTTGGATACAACTTTGCTGTGGGAGCAACTTCGTATCGAAATCGTTCTGGTGGCGTCACGATTTTTGGAGTTTCACAGGGTGGCCCAAACGCAGGCCAAACGGCATCTTGCTAGACCGGACGGGACCGACTCGTGTTCTAAATTAGAGACAACTAATATGACTACCGCTCAGTTAATTTACCCGTCGTCTAACTGGTTGCACCACCTCAGGTAATTTGTCCGAAAGATGGTAAAGAAATTCGAGGGCACAAAATAAAAGCTCTTAATATCCGACAGAATAGCATGGTTCTTCATACGATAAGCTACTACAAATTGTAGAGAAGATAATTGTTTTTAGTTAGTTGAATTCTTCAACTCTTGATAAGTTAAAGTTCGTAGTGCGTGTAGAACTTTAGTTAAATGTAGGCACATAAACTCTGTCTCTAAATTAAGCTTAATTTTACGACATAATCTGATAGACATTGTCTATCCCAGCGCGATGGCTATTAGTTGAATGAGCTATGTCATTTGTATCGTTAAGATTAGCATATTCGAATGTTTCTCATGGGAATCGGAACAAAGATTCGACTCATTCACAGACTTCGAGATATTTAAGCTATCTTAACGGAATAATAATACTCTTTTAGGCAGGTTGGCTATTTGCGGAATTTTGTAGCCGGGTCGGATTCTTTTTTATAGGGCAATTAAGGAGAGACAGTCGGAATGCCCCGTTGTTTCGGATTTTTGGCTAAAACAAAAGACTGCCTTTTTACATGGTGGTCTGGTATTTATTTGTACTTAACCCTGAGCTGGAGTTTGGATATTTAGATCCTTTTACCCGCGAGGCGTGGGTTATGTTTTTCGAGTGTTTCCATCTAGTTAGCGGACACTCTTCTTTATGACCTCCAACTCCAAGCATCAAAACGGATAAATCGTTTTCGATAAATGAGATATCAAAACGGATAAATCGTTTTCGATAAATGAGATATCAAAACACTCTTAAATCTTAATGTCACCTATATTCAATTCAATACGTTTATATCAGATAACAATAAATTACAATACAACATAGTTTTCAATTAATCACATCAATCTTCACTCCTTTAAAAACCAACGTCGGATGTGCTCAGATTTCTTTGCGAATCCGTCGTGCAATTCCTATCAAAATTCAGTTATTCGTTGATAACCGTGATGGTTTTGCTATTCTAGACGGCACATGTTCTGCTGCTTTTTTCTACCACAGACTTGTTCATAACAAATTCTTGAGCTACTTCAAAAGATCGAGATCTTTATCTTAAGTCTTCCACATTTTGTATATGGTACATGTATCTAGTGTAGCGTAATAAGCCATTACAGATATTTATTTAATAGGTATAATGCTAAATAGGTAGCTAATAGGAGCTGGAAGTAATAAATAATGTTGTGTTATCTGGTTTTTTAAACGACTTCGAAAAAAGGAGGAGGTTCTATGTTCGGCTGAGTACTTATGTTGTTTTTTATGTATGTTCGTCGAATTCTCCGTCATTTATGGAACTACTTGGATGATTCTTTTGCAGTTGTATAGAGGATAATCTCGAGATGGCCCTATAAACTTTTTATTCCCGAGGGAATAATATTTATCCCGCAAAAGTCAAAAACTGTTTAAAACTAAGGGATTTGAAGTTAAGTAACTAAGGGGTTAGATTTTTAGATTTTTCAAAACATTCAAATTATTCACTTATAAACTACAAGCCACTGCCTATGGCTTCACTCACGCAGTTTTTAATAGCATTATCTAAAGTAAGCCTATGTCCTTCATCAGGATCCAATTAATATCCTTGCAAAAATTCAAATTAGAACCATTTCTTTTTAAAAGATAACATACATTCATTATGGATGTAGCGGGTTATCTACAAACCTAGTTTGTGTTTGAAGAACACCAACTTTTCATCTCTTATCAAGGGACTTCATCAGCATGAGATTACAAACAAAAATACATTACAGACCATCGCATATACAAATATATTATTATGGAGGCTTACCTCCACAATAAGATATTTTTGATAATAATAAATTGTAAATATCTTTGTATTATGTATCTACAATTTATCTTCATGTGACGTAGGTATAATCTAAGGTCAATGGTTCAATGTATATTATTATTTTTGGAGATACAAAGTCTAAAGTTCTAGAAGCATTGATTAGGGAACAAGGAATATGTAACAGATAATTATGTACCACGTATTAAAAACATGAGGAAAAACTTGAATTCACATATGAGGTATGCAGTGGATTTTTTGTAATCCCCCCTCAAAACATCAACAAGCAATCTTAAACTTGAGATGGGTCTAAGGGGATGAAAATAAATCGTTTATGTGCAAAACTTGCGGTTGGCGGGATTTGAACCCACCATCTTCTATATACGATTCTAACAGTGCAAACGCTTGACCAACGCGAGTTAGTCATAGCACTTCAAATGTTTATGTGGTAGTAAGCAATCAACGTTCCTGTAGATACTTAAGATACTACACCAAAAATACTTCAGAGTTATTGACACAGCGTGTTTAAGGAATTAAAAATATTCCTGGGCAAATAGATTAATATGTTGTATAAGCGAATAACTGCTGGTGTTATGGCTACTTCTGTTTGTTTTAGGATAAGCTAAACCAAACAAGGTATAATTCAAACAGTTTAATCTTAGTTTTTATTTACAGTAAAGCTCGTTAACTAGCAACACAGAGATAGCGGCTAATGAGATGAAAATAAGTAGCCAATTAAAATGTAATAAGTGGCTGTAGTATTTATTAAACGATTTTAAAAACACGGAAGTGGGTTGACTGAGTTGTTCCGAAACAGTTTTAAACTTGATGAAGATATTAATAGGTACCTAATGGCCGCATAGAGATAGATGAGCGAATAGAGCAGTAATATTTACATTTCAAGTTCCTATTGGGAAGTTACATGATACAAATTACATAAAGTAGAGAAAAAGATTTTTTTTTAGTTTATACACAAAAGAAAACTGCTATATCTTCGCTAGTTGTAAGTAGCACTAAGTTTAAAAGAAGAATTAAAGTCAAGAGAACATGTAAACGCACTCACAAGATAAAACTTAGATTGCTTTAATTAATGTAAAACAAAGAATTCGTTCAGATCTAAAGGAAAACAATGGAGAAAGGGAGAACAAAGAACGACTATATCGTCTGATAACGATATGATAGAAATACAACAACCAACTATTTCGTTTGGTGTAGAAATAGTAGGCTTTAAAGATTTTATACACGCATTTGAAAACACTCGTAGCGTAGGTATAGGTAAGCGTGATTTCTATTATGAAACCCATAATACTAAATACTAATACTGCTGTAATTGCAAAACAGAAAGGAGTGTTTAAAAGTAATTATAGGGCAAAGACTATTAACTTAAAATACGAAAACCAGAAACTCAAGTAATAAAAGTCGATGGTAAGATAAATCGATAGGTAGAGGTACAGTTACATTCGATTAATAATAACTTTCTAAGAAGATCCAATATGGCGGAATGGGGTCGGCGGCCTTACAGCTGCACTATCTAGTCGCGTGACCTATCACTCAACCCCTACCCTTATCACACGAACGAGGACAAAGACAATAAACAATCCAGAATTAATTACCGATAGCAAAGTATCGATTTAAATTCGATGGAAATCTTAACGAAGCATGGCTTGATCGTTAGCGAAGATAATAGCCATCCATGAGAGGATTGCTAAAAACGAGCAAAAATTTATTTAAAGCAAATAAAAGCGGCATGCGCCCGCGCTGCTGAAACCGGTCCCACAGATTGAGTAAGTGCAAACACACAGAAGGCCCACTTTGATAATACTATACAAATTGACGAAACGCACGCGAGCGATATTGAATCTTAAATAATCGATGAACAGCACAAAATTGAATCAACAAAAGAATATGTTTGTACACGTAAAGATACACTGTAAGATATGTATACCTTCGTACAAAAGAATAAAGCTCATTTTTCATTAAATTTTGTGCGAGTGATAGATCCCTTAAAGCTTCGGACGATCCGAATAAGATAATCAAGCCGAGTAATTTCAGAGAACATATAAAAAGCGGCGTGCCTTCGGTCGGAGTAATTAATAATAAACGAGTTTTTTAAGAAATTTATAAAAACAAACTACGAAAAGTGCTTTTTATTAATTCCGAACAATGCCTCACAGAACATGTTTGGCGAGTCTTTTTATCTCTGACACTAATGAAGAGGGACAAGTCCGACATTTGAACATGTTGTATGTTTTATCGACCGAGTCATAAATAGGTATGTATTTTGAAACATCCCAATAGACTTCTGTCAATAACTTTAAAAAGCAATAAAAATCCAGACAGGAATCAAAAACGTCAAACAAGATGAACTAGAGCTTTATAATCTTACTATTCAACCGTTCAATCATTAACTCATATCTAAGCCGATGATGAAAGAGCGGAGAGCAATTTCGAAACCCCGAAGACAAATTGACGGAAGAATGAACGCACTACACGCTATAAGCACCATGATAAGCGGAATTGATGGAGCGGCTACCTCCAACAAAAGAATAATTAATTCCGAGATGAAAGTTGAAATGGGAGTTGTGTCATCGGACAATAACATACATACGATAGCAGGATTGGGTTTATCAGATCTATCTTTTTGGGCGTGTTTTTTCGAATATGGGAGGTCGAAATAAGAAACAATAAATATGAGGATTATGCGCTTAACATTTTATCAATAATGATAATTGTCCTTTAACGTTTATAAAGTAATCGGTTAGTATGAGAAGCAATTCGATTGTTAACATTATGTCAGCTTTAATTTCCTTACAAATACGGATGTCAACTTTGAAACGAACAGCTTAATTAGGATTCAGCGGATGCCACCGGTGTTGAATTTCATCTAATTTGTAACATCGCCCTTTAAGGGGGTACATTCGAAGCTTGTAGGAATTGATTAGACTTGCAATTAGATGCGATAAAATCTCTGAGACAGGCCGGGACAAGAATTCTGTGATCATTAAATGGTTTGGGTTTTTAAGGCTTTTAATGTCTTTTAAGTTGCTCGTAAAGTGTAATGATTTTCCGTTTCTCATAATTTAATCGTTTGTTCATAGGTATTATCTGTTTGGTTTTAAAGGGTTGTCGAAGTCTGACGGCGGTTTCGGAAGCTCTGCAAGCCCTATGATGACTCACACAATGTCCGAAGCTAATTTTGATTCTCCACGCATTCATGTTTGGTTGTCACGGCACACAAGTCAAATATGTAAACAGTAGCATCTTATTCAAACACCAGATTGTTTATTACTTCTGATTGTCCATTATGTTTAACCGTGTTAGTTTATTTGTTTTTAGACTCGTTTCGCCAAGACTTAGTATATTGTGGTGCACTAATATGAAAACACCCTAGATAATTGTTAGATTTCTACCAACATTTCGTTTGTTTTCTTATATTATTTTTATTGTGCTATGCCAGCCAAACGGACGTCCTAATGATGAAAACTCGTTATCCCTATCTATCTATGACTGCGCTGACTTCTGATGTGCTGCCGTCAGCTAGCTCTTTGAAGTGACATCTGATTCGTCTGTTTTATTTGTATTACATGACTATGGCTAGTAAAGAAACTTACGTTTCAGCTAAATGTTGCAAGCAACCGTGTTTGGCGTGATGAGCTCTCCTGGGTGATGGAAGCTCGCTGTAGCAGCCTCCGTTGCCTCCAGACCGGCACATGTAGGCTGTGCCCACACATTGTGCTGTATTGCAGTAGCACCGCACTCCATCCGTTTCATCTAGTTGAGCTTCTGTAACAAGAAAGAATTTATATTAAATACACGTTTAAACTGCTTCAGAAACTTTCTAAACCTGGAGATTTCACTTAATATCATGTTGCGATCTAATCTCAAAGTAAATAGATACGAGATCGACAAAACAGATAGACAATACCAATCCCAGTGAACATGGATGAACATGATTATGATAATGGATGCAGCGAATGTCGTGGATGAGGAAGAAAGCTTTAAACAGTAAAGAACAGGAATAGCTTAAGTAGATCCGTAAGTGAACGAACTTTAAAATGCAAACATGCTAATCGAATGCTAATGATAGGTGTTCTAGAATCGATACCAGCCGTGTTGTAACACACAAGAATTAGAAATGTTATCCGAAACGATGTTGAACCTGACTATAGCCATGAAGTTGTCACAAAAAAGTAGCATTGCTTGCTGACAACGACAGCGACCTTGGTGGTACTGTATTTTTTTATTATTTAAGTGATTCTCATAAAAAGTAATTATTGATTTCGACTATGATATCTCTGAGCAGGAAATGGGAATTGCAAAAGGAAATGCAGTAAAGTATATCCAATCAGAGATTCTGGGAGGCGCCGGGCGCCTGCAATGTCGTAAACTTTGATAGCATTCGATTTACCGTGCCTACATCAAGTGCCAAAGCAACGCGTTTACTGCTTCCCGTAATAACGACAACCATTTTACGGGTGTAAACTTAGAATGAAAATTGCATTGGAAAGGCCATCGGCCATCTCAATTTGTGGGTAAACATAATTTATAGTTCAATAAAAGCTTTGATGCCATTATAATTAATTTTTAAACCAAGTCTCAAGACGATGAACCGGTAAAAATAAGTTACAGCTGGGCCGCGGCAGGCTCCATGTATGAATAATGCCCACGTCATACGCAACGGGCCTCTACATAAATATCCCGACAAACGGCCAGCCTCCGAGCACATTCAATGTAAATGCCGGCTCCAGACGATGAAACAAAACGAAATTAATTTCAGACGACCACCGATTTGAACCCGGGAAAACTGGAGACCCCCCTCCGACCCGAGGCATCTTTAGCGGAGCTTGTTTGTTCAAGGAATTGACGTTTTTTCGATGATTGGTGGTTATAGTCGAACACTCCGTGCCGACGGAACACTGATCGGGAATCCAGATTAGACCACAAAGTAATTAAATTTGAAGATCATTAGACGGTTGGAGATAGATTTGTTTAATAATGTAGCCCCGAGATGGATAAAAAACTCGAGCTTGAGAATCTTGCAAGAAACGCTCAAATTCCCATTGCATTTCGAAGCAACAGATGAAGTCGCAAGCCGAGGGAGGTCGCCGCAATAAATAAATAATCAAGCGAAGCCTAAGCGAAGTAAAAAGCAAGGAGCCCTCGCAAATAAAACAAAAACTCGACGTTCAGACGGCAATTAAAGTTTTGCGAATGGAATTGGAAACCTTTAATGGCAAATTTTAATAGCTTTTGCACGGAAAATTGCTTTCATTAATTACTTTGCCCTTCGGTTATTATGCTTAGTATAGACTGTCTTCGCTGTTACTATGATCGATTTTATAGTCTCATTGTTCAGTGTTATAATTAAACGTTCATAATCCGAGCTTAAAATATCCAGTGCACACTCATTAACCGTACAATCAGAGTTATCGATTCATCGTACATTATGTTCCGATGGTTGGATGAACGCCATTAGGCCGGCTTTACAATCAATTTCGACTCAAAAACGAAGCCAACAAGGATAAAGCAAATAAAAAATAAACAAACAAAAGAGAAAAGGTCCCGGCATGTTATTTGGAATTGATAAATGGCCGAACAAAGACGAGAGAGAATGAGACAAAGCGAGATAGAACAAGGATGGAAGATCTAATGAGCCGGAGATGGGCGCATAAATGTTGAGACTATAAGCTCTATAAGATAATGGAAAGTGCTTCTTATCGAATGAGCTTTTTATATAGATTTATTAGTATTTGTTCATGAATTACAGAGCTTTACGAATGTTTTATTAAGGAACGCACGCCAATGAAAGGGTTACAGAATTCAGTCACCCTTCTGTCGCGTCGCATGTTAAGTGAGGTGGTGAAGTCCTTTTTGTTTACTTTGTAATCGTGAAACAAGACGGAACGATGTAACAAGTGTCATTATCGTTAACGAGGGGAATAATGGGGGTCAGAATTTTAAGCATATAAACAAAATTTAAATTACGCAAACCCCTGATCACAAATGCCCTCAAAAGATTTTGAAACAACACTTTTTATCGAATGCCAAGAAATGAAAGCCTACTTAAAAGTCTACAATACAAGCCCTTTACGCACGTCTTTGAATGTGATCGTGAATGCAATGAAGATAACTTTCGAAAAAGTAAATACAATTTAAAATGCGATCGCATCGGGATCCAGAAGCCGGTTCCGATCGCGATTAAAACGTCCCGGGCCAGCCCTATCCTTTTTAGCTGTCGGTATATACTCAGCAATTCCTTTATAGATCAGCAAAGCTTAACCTTATTCCTATCACGTTTCCTAGAACATTTCACTCATTTCAGATCGCAGATTCAATTTAGATCAACTGTCTAGATATAACAATTTACTCTGCAACAGAAATACTCAGTTATTTCTATCGGATTATCTGTATTCCTGTTACAAGCCGGGCCGCGTGTGAAACGTACACGAGACTTTCACAAATCACGACGTCGATTAGAGCCGTGTTATTCACGTTTTTAGTAGTTTTTCGTTCGATTATAATAATTAGTAGGCATTAATCGTTTATGGCTCGAGTCCCACAATCAATCGTGCCGGATCTATCAGAAACCAGCCAGCTTAGTAGCGGTACGAGCGGCGCGGCAGCTAATGTTGCGACAGCTGCTTTCTCTTGCGTTCGCACGCTGTCCGATTGGGTTTTATCTAGTACTTTATTGCGTTAATAATGGCGTGGCGCGAGCGGCGACGCGGCCGGTTTCTCCGCTATTCGGGTTGGACCACGGCAGGTTTTATGCTGATTGGATGACGCGGAAAGTTTGCTTGAAGGCTGTTCTGCGGCCTTGTTGCATTCCGAACCACTGTCCGCTATTTGGGGCTATTTATTGGCTGTCTATTTGGAATCGGACAGCTTGATATGTGGCTGTTTAAATCAACTTTTGAATTCGGAGTTTGACTGATGATAAGAGTTAATTAGCGGAGATTTGGGTTGATGCTTTCGAGCGGTAGCATACCTTTTACTGCTTTCGGGTGATAAACTGCTCTGGTTGCGTAAAAGAGAGTAAATACTATTTTATTTCTCAACACTAGTTTGTCTCTGACGCTGTTTATACTTCAGAGGGGTGAGTTTATTTTACGCTTGTATCGATACGTGATCGTGACGTCTCATTTTCCTTTAGGTTTCGTTACAGCACCTCTATCGTGCGGACAGGGAACTACGCAAATCCCATACAAATATGAGACGTCACGATAACGTCTCGAGACTATTGTCAAATGGACTCAGAGCTCAGATGATTTTATCGGCTATTATAAGTCGCCTTGTTGGATCAGCCCGTTTGTAGAATCATCATCATCAATGCCGATTGTTGAACGATCAAAGTTCAAAATTACCTACGGCTACATAGTCATCTCGTCGAGTGAAATGAACGAGGTTTCCGCAAAAAGTTTGCGTTCGTCTTGCCATTAGACAGACGGGTGGGATTCTACGATCGGCGGCGACAATACATGAGAACTGAACAATTAATTTTAGCGGCAGTTTTTAAATTACAGCGTCGTCGTCGCGGGGTATCATCCTGAATGCCTCTGGTATGCCGATCAGTTAGTTCAATAACTAGCTAATTTCCATCAGTTTATCGCGGTCTGATCTTTGCTAAATTATCTTTAGTAATAGATGTCCGTCCTCGTACTACCTACCACTTACAAAAGTTGCATTTCGTTGTAAAGCAGGTAACCAGTGCTTGCAAGTTTCACAAAAACAGTAGCTAGGATCCATGGGTTTCCTACATTATTTGGAGAGATCTTGCCATATGTTTTATTATCAAACCTCGTAAGAAACCATCGTTTTTGGTTTAAATAGAATTCAATTGGTTTTTGGTCATCATTACAACCAAATAATAGAAACGATATACAACTAGTTTTTACTATTAAAACAATTGAGCTAACGGCAGACTGCTGCCAACAATCTACAGTTTCAATTGATCCATATCAATTCCAGTCGGAAGCGTCTCCAGCTGGCTGCATTGCCCCGCTGCTGTATGGCAATGCTGATGCGCTGCGCAACGCGCGCCTTTTTGTGAAAAAGATAGGCATAGGATTTCTCGTTCATAGGAGCGAGACAGAGCATGCGTTTTTGGAACGGCGCAAGTGCAAAAATTGAGTTTTTGCTAATTTACAAGAAAACTACACATCTTAAAGTGTCAGAAGGAACCAAGTAATTAGTAATAACCTACGTATCAAAAAATAAGTCATTTCAATAGAACGCAGGGTTCCTAAGACCTCGACTAAATTACTTATTAGAAAACACTAAAAACAGTGTAATTTCATGTTTTTTTTCTACTCATAATCGTGTTTTCACGTAGAAGGAACCAAAAAATAAATGTAGTATTTTATGTAATTAGATTTTTTTAACCACGGGAATCCCGTGAGTACTGAGATATAGTCCTAGTTTGACAAGCAAACACGCTAGGTTCGCCTCTTAAAACCCAGTCATCACTATAAACTATCAAAAGAAGCATCATTTTGCGTGTTTTTGAATGAAATTATAGATCTCAGAGGTGTTCGGTGTTGTTACCAGCTTTCTTTCTGACTTTATCTCTGGCAGAAGGTAGTTCCACTTTACTGGTGGTATAATTATAAGCGGCGCCAGTAATCTCGCTGGCAATTACGGATGGTATGCGTGGTACTCTGAAATGGTCACAGCTGCATTGTAATGTGCGGTGTCTGCCACAGTTATAAAGTTAACAGGGCTGGCATTTCTTTTATGTGATTCTTCTTAGTTGAAATTGGCGGACTTACTTCATCAGAGGGTTAAAACAATGGCATTATATTTTTTTTTATATTACACTAGTTTCTGCCCGCGGCTTCGCTCGCGTTGTCTAAGGTTTCTATGGGAGCTGATTTATGGGATAAAAAGTTAGCCAATGTTTTACTCCAGGCCTCTAGAACTACCTGTATGCAATCATTTCAAATCCCGATCCTTTCAGTTTTGGCGTACAGAGGTAACAAACATCCAAACATCCTCCTCCGCAACAGCCTATAATGGTCCACTGCTGGACACGGGCCTCCCCCTGGTAATCGCCTTATTGGCTTTTATCTCATGGGGGGTATACGGCCTAAAGGTTTTATTAAAAATGCGTCAAAGAGAACATTATAGATCTCTTCACGCTAATTCAGAATCTTCGATAGATTCTGAATTCATTCTTGATAAAAACCCTACTTACGGTTGTCTAAATTTCTTAATTTAGACAACCGTAAGTAGGGCACTATGGCGCTCATTAGGGGAGGCCTATGTCCAGCTGTGGACTGATATAGGCTGATGATGATGATGATGAAGTAGGGTTATTATCCAAACTTTCGTATTTATAATATTTGTGTGATTCTTGTCTTGCAAAAGGCAAGATAGATTCTTTTCTTAGTTTTTACGCTTTCCCAGTAATTCCATCAAAATCAATTTTACATTGTTTCTAAATCAATAAGCCAAGTAAGCAGTAAAATAGTTCCAAAAGTTTAAACCTAACATGCCTTTCTGAGTTTTCTAACATAAATAAAAATGGTGTATGTTGGTGCTAAACGTGAGTACAAGATCTGATCCCGATAAGACGATGCTAACCCACCATCCATCTTTAGCTTTCGCGGTAGCCGTGATACTGTAGGTCGACTAGCGTTCGTGGTATCTGATCAAAACAGACACCCAACAAATGGGCACGTTTACAAAGATGCACAGAGTTGTGCTTAACGGTATGGCCAAATGACTAGCTATTACGAAAACATATCGTAAGTTCCGCTGTACGATTTAGAGGAGCCATTATCGTTGACAACGATTTTGTCAAGAAAGAAAAGACTGTCATTACCATTACCTATGTAATTTGAAATTTCTGACGTGTCCAAGAGTTCTGTAAGGTCAAAAGAAAAAAAGCTATTTGATTTTTCAGAAAATCCATTGGTTAATTTGCTAATTTTATTCGCTATTTTTTCTCTATTAAGAGGGGGCATTGCGCGCCATTTTTTGAAACTATCCTTTTCACAAAATGGCGCGCAATGCGCCCTCTTATTTTACGACATAGGATTTCGCGTTCATAGAACGGGACAGAGCTTGCGTTTTTGGAACGGCGCAAGTGCAGAAATCTAGTTTTTTCTTACTTACAAGAAAACTATACAACTGATGCAAAAACTATCTGAAGGAACCAAGTAATTAGTAATCATAATCACCTACGAATCAAAACATAAGTAATTTTAATAGACTGCAGGCTTCCTAAGATCTCGACCAAATTATGTGCAAAACAGTGCAATTTCATGTTTTTTTTCGATCGTATTTTTTTTCCTTAATCGTGTTTTCACATTGAAAAAAAAATTTGAACTTTATGATTTTCGAGCTTTTAACCACGGGAATCCCCTGAGATCTAGTCCTAGTTAGACAAGCAAACGCTAGGTTCGCCTCTTAATTCCTAGAGCCTTGATTAGAGTTCGCTAGAGCGGCTAGTACAACCAACTTTTTTTGTCCCATGGCAACTCGACAGGGAAGTATCCTATGCCTTCAGTCGTAACAATGACAAACAGTAATAAAACACTGTTTTTACCGGATTGATCGCGTATATTTTATATTTGTTTATAACCTGACGTTTCGGAGGCTTTTCAGCTTCCATGGTCACAGGCAGACTGCCTGTGACCATGGAAGCTGAAAAGCCTCCGAAACGTCAGGTTATAAACAAATATAAAATATACGCGATCAATCCGGTAAAAACAGTGTTTTATTATGAGTTCTCGCGAAAATAACCTTAGAACAAACAGTAATGTTGACTACGAATCCTTTCAAAAAGATACAGCTAAGCCATTATCCCTTTGAAAGCTCTCTTTTCAATACATTGTTGCTAGTGCCAATTACTCTGCTAGGAGCTGTAACTGCTTTCTTGAATCTTATCTCGGGGTGTGAAAGTTTAGAATGCGAAGATTTCGTGAGTTCTGTTCCGCAGTATATGTAACTGTTTTGTATATAAATAAGGTTTAAAGAATTTACTATCTATTTTCTCCTATGCCTAGTCCTCGCGCGAAAGCTAAATAAAGTTTGTATACATCTGTATGCAAGCCGTAGCGAGAGCTTAAATAATACTGGCTACTTAGAAAAAACTTAAATTTATGGTTTTTGAACTTCGAGTAGCATTTGTTTTTCGAATTCAGGAATTCTATTTTGCCCTAAGCTGCCAGTGTATTTTTTAACTTCCTATTCTCTCACCTCCATATACGTACAGGAAGGAGATGGTAGCATTATTAAAATATTGGTTCCTTTCCTATGCAAAAGATCTTGGGATCGATTGAGTTACGAGCTAGTTAATACTGGCCACTTAGAAACTACGTAAAATTATTGTTTTTGAACGTCTTCGAGTAGCATTTGTTTTTCGAATTCTGGAATTCTATTTTGCCCAAAGGTGCCAGTGTGTTTTTTAACTTCCTCTTCTCTCACCTCAACTGATACGTACAGGAAGGAGATGGTAGCATTACTAAAATATTCCTATGCTATAGATCTTGGGATAGATAGAGTTACGAATCTCAGTAAATGCAAATGTTATTATAGAGCGGCATGCCACAGACTAGACTATAGATAGACTTATCTGTCCGAGATAACTTCCTCGGAAAATCGCTTATTCAATGAGCCTGTGCTGTTAATAGCGGAGAACAGGGCTCCTTGTCTCACTGAGGCAGCGAGGCAGCTCACTGATTAACATTACCTACGAAGGTCCGGTTCATTAACTCTACAAGTATTCGCTAGGCTTAAGGCGCTTCGTATCGCCAAAACTTTCTAAAGACTACGTTCCGTTTATGGGTGAACCAAAAAGTTTCTATGTTTTTTATTATAAATTATTTACTTACTAAACCTTCCTATGAATAAATGTTGAAGGAATAGTGATTTTTGGTTTTGGTTTCGCTTGGGATTGGCAATCATCCATTCCAAGTTTGTCTGGTAGACATCGTTCTTGAGCTATATGATCGCAAACTTAGTTTTATAGTTGTTTTGTTATGAATTGTTCTATTTTATTTATGTGTGCAATATGATAAAGTATTATCTTTAAAATTCTTTACTGCACACTAACTTAAAAATAACAGAAAAAGATAAAATGGAGTAAATAAGAAAAATGTGACAATTGGCGGTCTTATCGCTCAGGAGCGATCTCTACCAGACAACCGTGGATGGATAGGATCGTTGGATTGAACGTATGTATCTATTGGCTAAAAGATCCTGAGCTTAATATTGCCAAGGTTCAACAAATATTACTGAACGAACACAGTGTCTTCCGGCTAGGTGAGATGACGACCTGCGAAAGACTACTGGCAGATACTGGATGCGGCAAGCTGAAGACGTAGCGCTATAACGGTCATTAGGGGAGGCCTATGTCCAGTAGTGGACTAACATAGGTTGATGTTGATGATGAACACAGTGTAACAACATTTTCTGTGATCGCGCCTACAACAACGTGTTTATAACATAGAGGTTCCGAATCGTTTTAAAAGACTCGCCATAAAGTCTATTGTATTGTTAATACGTCATCGAGCTTCCTTAAGTTAAATCGTCGAACTTCAGTCTCAAGTCGTTTTGCAAAAAGATGACGACAACGTCTCTATATTTACCACCTGTTCGAGCACCGCACCGCCTCGTTAGCGCACAATGGACACAAAGGATCAGGTAGTCTTGATCCTTTTTAGGGTTCCCTGTCGAGTGGCAAACGGAACGCTTTTTAGTTTCGTTCAGAGTACGTCAGTAGTTTTATTACAGCCACTGTATTACATTTTAAGTATTATACAAACTTACTAGTGGTTTATTTTTAGCTTCTTCCACTAGTGGACAAAAAATTGAAGCGAACAAAATCAATAACATTTTGTTTCTTGTTTGATAATTACTATTTATAAAGCTGTTTATGTATAAAATTTGATTTGTCTAAGTGCTTTTTAGTAAGGTAAAAAAAATAAAGTTATTGACTTTTGACACTGTGCACCGCAGATATATATTATACAGAGTTTGCATAACTATGTTGTGATATTACACGAATACGAAAAAGGGAAAACATTAAATTTAACATGATTCCAAGATGGGGAATTCCCATTAAAAAAAACGTGAATGAAATAATCTCCCTTTAATCTGTAAACTCATGCAATAAATTGGATTTCAATAATAATAATAATAATCATTTATTTCAGACCATAGAACAGTTACAGATCTTATTTTAACTTATTCTACGGTCCATAGTAATATATACCTTAAAACTAACATACATACAATATTAAAAACTAAAATTAAAGACGCGTTATTTGACGGCGAATGAAGATGCCTTTGACTAAAAGGTATTATACCGAACACTCAGAAAAGTATTTCAATAATCAACAAATACAAAACTGATCTAAGCATATTGCAACGGAACACTTTGCGTGGCTGGTAGTCACAACCTTGCCGGATTTATTTTTTACCGCATCCTTTACCGCATCACGACACAATAATGGGCTTTATACTTACTCACGCTTGTCGCATCATATGGCTCTCAATCATCCGTCGCGTGGCGTTGCGTCAACAATTTAGGAAGTTAGGCACTTTATAGGTCTGTTTACCGTTTCAATTTAGAACGTAAACATAGAGTGTCGCGTTGAGTAAATAGAGATACGTTTAGCGACTTAGGTGGTAAGTACAGGTAGGTAAGGTGGTCGTGTCGATGTTGAAAGAGCGTGTGAAATGTTTAGCACCTGTGAAAGCTACAAGTTTCGATGCAACAATTTGTTACAAATCTTGTTTTGGTGAGTGCGGAACACTGTTGGTATAACTGATGCGGAAAGTGGGATATTTTAACAATTAGGCATCCCACTTTTATCCATTTATAAGTACTTTTATCTTAGTGTATTACAATTGTATGTAATAATGTAATAAAATTCATCAATATGAAATCATAATATAAAAAAGTATCTAATAATAATAAATTAAATCGAATTTATAAATAAACCCTTGCCCAACAATAAGTCAAAAATGTTTATTTGTAATGGGTACCTAATCTCAGGAACTAGTTCGATTCTGTAAATTCTTATACTAATAGGTAGAGCCATATTGGTATGTTAATATCCCTGAGTGACATAGGCGGTTTTATCAAAGTAGGTACCAATTAGGCGAAGTCGCGGGAACGATCTAGTTATAAATATATGTAATGGAATTACATTCTGCTGATATCTGGCTTTCTAATGGATTTGGGTTGGAATTGATGACTTTGAATGGGTGGGCTTGAATTTAGAGCACTTATTACGAAGGGCTTAGCAATTCAAATCTTGGATGCTGAAAGACCACAGACTTAGAAACTTATTGACCAAAGCAAACTAGAGATAAAAACGTTCTAACCCTTAGAGCCGGATAACGGTAGAAGGTTTAGTGTGGTTTCACTATATTTGAGAAATTCGCAAGGCTTTTATGGCTTTGAACTGCAATTGATGCTACAATTCTAATAAACTTCATCAATATGAAATTATAATATGAAAAAAAGTACAATACAATACAATACAAAAACACTTTATTGTACACCAGAAAAAGAACATTACATGAGACAAGTACAATGGGCGGCCTTATCGCTTAGAAGCGATCTCTTCCAGGCAACCTTTGGATGGAAAGAATTATGTGAATTTAAGAAAGGCAGGGATATTATGAGATACTTTACACTCACTGTACACCCCGTACAGTGAGTGTAAAGTATCTCATAATAATACATTAAATCGAATTAATAAATAAACCTCATTCTGTTCCGAGATGAATATGAATATTTATGTCTTTGATTTGCAATTGATGCTACTTCCAATAAAATTCATCAATTTGAAATAATAATATAAAAAAGTATCTAATAATAATACATTAAATCGAATTAATAAATATACCCTATTCTGTTTCGAGATGAATACGAAGTCTGGCATCAATATGCCAGACCAATTTTAGTTATGTAGGTCCAGAATAGCGATTGTTCTAATTGTTTTTTTCAATTGTTTTTTTATTCGACAATTCCTGTGCATTGTCGAATAAAAAAACAATTGAAGATAACTTCCGAAGTATTTCTCTTCTCACACACACACTATGAGCATTATTTTAATTGGGCATATGGTTGATGGAAAAACTTAAAATGTCAGAATTCATTACGGTGAATTATAAAGATAATGACTTATTTTCAAAAATGGTCAATAATTAATGCCAAAGAAGGGAAAGAAGCGACTTTCACACAAAAAATAATACGTTCTCAATATGAAACATTTTTATAAATTATGTTTAAACACAGAATTAATGGTGAAATCTTTTACGTTGTTTTGAAACTACAACCTACAGAATTACATTTGAGTTTAGCGGATGCAATACATCAATCAAAACTATAGGATTCTCTATAGATACTCGTATTCCCATGTCTATGCAACTTTTTACCCGGGACTAGCTTCAACAGCCTTATAAATAAACTGTTTCGTAACTTATGTTATTATAGTTTTTTTCTAGAGGAATGCACTTACAGAAACGATGGGCAAAAGAACTGGAATGCGACCGGCAGAACGCGTCTACTATGTGTTCTCTATTTATTGTTTCTAATCTCGATCATAACTCGTTACGCACGACTTGAGAGTGTTTATGAGAACTGATGCAATGAAATATCACCGTGGAAATGAAATATCAGATAACCTAGACATTTTTTTAGTTTAATCTTATTCCTAAATTATTTTAGCAAAGTAGAAAGGATTAGTCTTAGGATATTTGAAAGAGAGTCAACTATTTTCAGCTTTTACGTACATTATATTACATACGTGTTTAGTTTAGAATCATGATTGTGTACACTGTACAGTGAGTGTAAATTGATGATTTTGTAGTTATTAATTATGACTGTAGTTATTTCACCCTATTACGAGTATGTATAAGGATGGAATAAACGTAAATTTAACTCAATTATCAGAAAATACCGATACAAATAGCTATTTAAATGCAAAATGTTTAGCAACATGTCATTTTGATTGATGTTCCGGCGGTGACATTTAAGATACGGGTATACGCAGCAAAAAATACGATGTCGAGTATATTTACATGCTTGGAATAATAAACCGTTTATTGCCTTATTCATCAGTCGCTATGCCCGTATGTTGTTGTGTTGGAAAACTTATAATGGGCTGAAAGTTACTTAATTACAGCGTATACAAGTTTCTGTTCTGCATTTCTTTTTAAAATTTAAGATGCATTATTATTTTATTTTATTAGTTGCTTTATTTAAAAAAAATTGTGACTAACGGTACAAAATATGTATACATTAAATGTAGAGATGTCAACTGAGTGGTACGTATTTTGCAAGACAAGCACTGAGTTCATGTCTTTTTCAAATTGTAATTAAGTACTTAATTACCTTTATTAATAAAGAAAATTACAGTTAAATAATAGAGCTAAATGAAAACTAACTGTTGCAACAATCTACATGTAGCTCAACTTAATTTGTCAATTAGGTTTATAATAATAAATATAGAGATTAGAGTTAGATAAAACTCTAATCTCTATATTTATTATTATTATTATTCAATAATAGACGAGCAGCTGAGAGCTGATATGTCTATTGCAGTGTATTTCACTACACTTGTTTGTCTCGTAGGGTGGTCAGATGGTGCGTTCGTAACCCGTGCTCGAGTCTGTTTTTGCAGCTGTTCACAGAAGGAGCTGTTATGACAATGACAATTTACAAAAGAAGGTATCACCGAATTTTTATCTAAAACTTTTCTAGCGTTATCATCAGGTCATTTTAGATTCGAGATGGCATAGCGATGGGTATATGGACATCGTGGTAGGGGATTCGTTACCCGTTGCGGTCGTTTCATTTGTCTCAGCGGAATGAAGCCGAGATGGGAACAGTTAGTTATGTTATTTAGTACCATAAAGTGCACATTTAATACTTTTGATAAAGCCACATTTACCCTACCTATACCTAGAAGTATTGAGAGTAATGAGCCGCCATTTTACCTAAGTTTATGGTGTCAGAGGGTGACTTTGTTCTGAAAACGGTCCATTTCAAACATGAAAATTAAGACCATGAAGACAATATAGTGGAAGTTAATTAGGCAAAATGTCAGTTAGAATGACATAAATACGCCAACGCAGAATGATACACCTACACTTGAGCTTAAAGATCGCTGTAAATTATGTCAAGTTATAACAACAAAAACTAACAGTGCAAAGTCTAGAATGAGTTAAAAATATTACCCAAATTTGTTGTAGAAATTATCTGAAATCGGAGAGGACTGTAAATTGCGTATAATCAACTGTAAGAAAATAAGGAAGGTCCGCCTGCGACGCAGGAGGTTGCGGTTTCGATTCCCGCCTTGTGACAAATATTTGTACGATCTGCAGGTATTTGTTCCGGGTGTTCTGGTCGTTTTCTATATGTAATGTATTGTATTATGTAGGTATATCAGTTATCTAGTACCCATATCACAAGCTCTGCTTAGCTTGGGGCTAGATAATGCCTAATAATATATACAAAAGGTACGCAAAATAACAGATACGCATAGGAAGGAAGGTATTATAAGCAGGAAACTAAATAAATTTACTATCTGTAAATTATACCCATTTAATGTATTATTAAGATATAAGAACCGGCAGCTAGAATTATAGCAAAAGCTCACATAAACAGTAAAAACATAAAATAAACCAGATACAACTAATTATTACAATTAAAAAACTAATTAGAACGCTGTCGGCGAGTTCAAAGCTCGCTTCATTAAAGTGATTAAACGATAGGGCATTGATAGAGCAGATTTATAGTGCCGCTATAAAATCCCTATAAACTCGGTTCAATGATACCAACAGCATTTCGTTTTATAGATACATGTTAATTAGTTGTTCGTGTTTGCACTACGGCGCTTTCTTTGTTAATTGATTGTTGGGTTTTTGCTTTTTGCTACCAAATTCAATCATAAGGTAACAAAATCTTTTTTGACAAAGGAAATTACAATCAATTAAATTAAAACTAGTGTTTACAATTGAAACAATTGAGTTAACTGCAGACTGTTGCAAACAATATACAGGTAGCTCAACTGATCCATATCAATACCAGTCGAAAGCGTGCCTAAGACGCTGGCTGCATTGCCCCGCTGTATGGCAATGCTGATGCGCTGTGCCAGATACTCGCCAGTTCTCTCCATAGGTTGTGTTTTCAGAACATAATCTTCTTTTTTGATCATAATCGTCATCCCACTAATATTATTAATGCGAAAGTTTGGATGTGTGTTACCGCTTTACTCTAAAAATGACACAAGCGATCGAGCTGCAGAAATTTTAAAAAATGTAGAGCTAAGCCTGATCGACATATCCTGATAAGACAATCGGGAATGTATTTATCCCGATTGTCCCTAGTAGTAACAATCGAGATTTTTTATCCCGATTGTTCCTAGTAGGAACGCAGGGGGTAGGGACAATCGGGAATAGGCGAAATCAAACATAGGGAACCTTTTATCCCATAAAACAGTTCCCATGGAATAAAAATATCCTTTAAACGTTTGCTTAGAAACAACTCGTGCGAAGCCGCGGGCGGTAAGTAGTACTTCAAATCACATCTAATTCAAAGAGAAAGTAACTGGTTCTGTCTGTCTGTTGATCTTAAAGCGCAAAACTGATTTTAATAAAATATGACAAAAAAGTTATACCGTGGATGGATATTATGCTATTTATCCAGAAAAACATCCCTGTAAACGCACGCACGGAGCCGCGGGCACAAGCTAGTATTTAAATCAAAATCAATCGTGGTTCTTAGGAAATGAACGACGAAAGTATGAAATATTCAAATGTTCATTTGAAGAGGTAACAAGCACTCGCCTAACGTGTTATCTGCTCTACTTATAAACAATTTCTCTCAATTATAACGCCATAAGTAGCTAACGTAGGTACCTAAAAAAGTTACGAGCATAGCACGTGCGACCGAAAAGATGTCGACGCTCATTAGTCACAACCTGTTAACTCGCAAAAAAATTATAAATGTAATTTCGCCATCTAGTTGATCGTCTATTCCGTTAGCTTTTACAGGTTCTTGTGTTTATGTAGCTAGGTCATTTGCAATTTAAAAATAGTTATGACATATTTCTCCGTTCTTCCAATGCCTAATCTTGTCTAGGTTCTGTTTTAGTGGAATGGAACTATAGAACCCATCTACAGCATCTTGCGCTTGAATCTGCTAAAAAACAGGTAGAAAAAGAACGAATTGCAAAGTTGAGAAGACTGTCGCCATCGCAGTTCCTTATACAAAGTCATAATAGGGGCAAGGCAGAGGGTAGAATTATTGAAATTTATTTCTTTTTAATTATTATGCAGCTTATTGTGGTTATCGTACGTGTTGTCAAAAGACGACAAAAGGACCACTGACAGGCAAAAAACATGTAACAGACAATAATGAAATATAAGTAAATATTGGCAGAGTGTATCTATCAGTTTGAATGGACCTATAGAAATCTATGGAGTGAACCAACGCTTACCCGTTACGCTGGGAATGCACCCGCTCGGCGGATGCAAAATTACCACTAGATTAATCAGCGAGATAAGTAGAAATACGAAGTGACAACACGCTAGTTATAATCTTGTATTGATTATGTTTATGCTGGAATGTCCTGTAGATAAATGATCGTAGAAAATTATGCACATTTTCACTTTAAGGTTCGGTCACATTAGCCCGAGTCATTATCGAGCCTTGACTTGTTAAGGCTGGTCCTCAACAGTATTAAGACGTAGTATATTCTAAGGTTATTTTCGCAAGAACTCATAATAAAACACTGTTTTAACCGGATTGATCGCGTATATTTTATATTTTCTTAGGCAGTCTGCCTGTGACCATGGAAGCTGAAAAGCCTCCGAAACGTCAGGTTATAAACAAAATATAAAATATACGCGATCAATCCGGTTAAAACAGTGTTTTAGTATTAAGACGTCTAAGAAACATGCCTCCCTAAACAAGGTGGGTTTTTCCCTAATCACCACCATATCACAAAACTTGACAGACGGATTAGTGATCGCAATGCGGGAGTTACAAATTCACAGAAAGAAGCTGCTGACCTTCCTCTGGTAGGTTCTTTCGGCTCTTATGACCCTCACGGTTCAAGCTGGAGGTGTCGATTCATATTTCTTACGTCTCGACCGCCACGGCTCGAACTAGTACAGGGTGACAAATCCAACGATGCATACCTACAGTGTATGCGAAGACGTTGCCAACATGTGAAATGGGCGAACTTTTAGACTGCTTTCCCCTTCCAACAGCTGGTCGATTCAGATGTATTCGTGAAAGAATAGCTTTGGTCTCTTGATCACCATGCAGTACGCAGCGCAATGTCACGTCGACTGTCTTTGCGGAGAAGCGGTCATTTAATTTTCCCACCGCAGCGTGAAACACACACAGAATAAATGACTGCTTTTGGTGATCAAGAGACCAAGGCTATACACTCACGAATAAATCTAAATGAACCAGCAGGTCTTCCCTGTATCTTCTTTCTCACTTGCACCATTAAGATAATATTATTGACAAATAAAACAAGTGAACTCTAATTTAATTTCTTATCATTAATGAACATTTTAATATGTATCCCGTTTTTTACGTTAAACCGCACTAATTGGGCTTTAATTGAAATGGCTTACTTTACAGTTTATAATAAAAGCACTTACCTACAACGATAAAACTTTTATGAACTGTTTATTATTAGAGGTTCATGTAAACTATGTAAAACTACTCTGAACTACTTTAAGTAAGCAGCTCTACTTAGATAGTCTACTCTATGAGCTTATGGGTGTACCTATTTGCGGTATAAACGTAATTTTTAAAAAGTATTCAAAAGACATATTGTCGCTTGTAAAAACTGTTCAAATTCTACCACCGCTGTACTCTGATCTGTCGAAATACTGAGAGGACCTCGGAATCGATGTTGAAACAAATGATTCTGATGATTACTATGATCGGCTGCGCGGTGCAGACAAATGTGCAAGGTTTCATACAAAGATTTCAAAAATTCGTTCATTCGGCTCCGAAAGTTGTGTGTACTAGACACACATTTGTTACAAGACTAAAATGGTCCTTCACGTCGGATAATTCATATCTAACGTAAGCTTAGTAAGCAACTGTCAGCGGACTTCATTTTATTGCATGTGAATAGTCCAAAGGCGAAAGGTCAGAAGCTAATACAACGTACAGAAATACATAAACTGTTTTATTTATTACTGCATACATCAGCGCACAGCTTTGATCTTAATTTTTTTTGAAACCTCATGGAAGCTTACCCATGTTTTTATTTGACCAAAACATAAATCTCCTTGCTAAATTCCGTTAAGATCCCTTCAGCCGTTTCGTCGCAAATAGTTAATGAACTAACAGACACGATATAGTGACTTTCTCATTAAACTATTAGTATACATTATTTATGTTTATTTAAGAAGTATTTATTAGCTTTGTAGAATTGCCTATCAGAGGCTAATTTCATTATAGAAAGCCCCTAGGGCATCGTAAATGTATAATGGTCTTTTGAGAAATTAGATATATGTCAAAACTGATTTATATGCTGTTTATATGTGAACAGTGAATATGTTTACAAGTTTACGACTGAGAAAAGAGGACGCAGTAGTAAATTTAAAAGTAGGTGTAATGTGATGAAATAAAGTTTTGTTTGGGGTTATAGGAAATACATTATGTAAACTAGATATGTACCTACCTAACTAAAATACTTCTTAATGACGTAATTACCGCATTATACCCGTCTGCGCAAAAAGGATTTTGCAATTAAAAAGTCGGACTAAATGCGTGATCAAAAACTTTTATAGTTAGAGGCATCGATAACTCTTATAAGTTTAAGCTGTAATTTAATTTGAAGAACATAAAAAAACGCTTATTTCAAATGTATTTGCTTAAAAATAGGTACTTAGTTGTAGCATTTTATCTCGTTTTTATAGCGATAAATAACAGAGATGTCACCTTCTACAATAATAAACGTAAACGCAGATAAAACGGGTCAAAAGTTCACAGACACCATTCGACCGCTCACACGGAAAACGCAAAAACTCATAAATTTCAAAATTACAGAAGTACTTTCCCACAGTCGCGACGCATCGTAACATTTTATGCATAGTTCTATTTTTATAGCTACTTCTTCGTTTCATTGCCGTGTTCGGATCCGAATAATCAGGGGGCTATATAAACATAACTAAGGTAACATTAAATACACGTACGTTATTTATGATTCAAAGGCGTCAAAAACTAGACAATTATATCGTAAATATTTCAAAAATAACAACACATAATTCACGACACTGTCGGCTCATAATGATTGACAGTTGCTATTCGATTTTTACAGCTTTTGTTGGTAGCTGCAAATCTGTATTTGCAGCTATGATGCATAGCGTTATTTAGTGTCAGTCCTTAATTGTTCAGCCATTAATCAGGTGAGACTCGAAAGGGGGGTCGGAAAAGTCACGAAATATCTAGTAGAGGATGTAATAAAATGTCATCTGTATCTTGTGTGTTTTGTTTAAAACCACCACATATCACGAACACCCACAGGTTCAAAAGTTGCTTAAAAAAATCACGTGATAAAGGATGGACCCTTGAGACTGTCTAATTTCCTTGTATGTGATAACAAATCAGGATGTGATGTGAATAGATCCACGCTGTCCTTTGTTTTGACTTATTAGAAGTTTGTTAGGAAACTGTATGTATATGGTTGTGATAATAGGAATTTCCTTTGTTGAGTGAAAGATGACGACATGGGTGTTCGAGAAGTTTCTGTTCGTTGACACCTTGCGTGATCGCATTCTCGAGTACTTAGTTATATGTATGTATAATATGCTTTATTGAACGCAGTGGCGGTTTGGATAGTGCTATCCGTTAAAATATTAAATATAGTAATTTTCATTCGTACACACCAAAAAAGATTTTTTTTATAGTAACGAGTACCAAAACACGCCAGTATTGCGAAAGAGTATCTTAAGTTGCATGGAACCTGATAGATTTTGTGAGAATAAAGACAACGAAGTCTACATAATGGTCCTAATCAAGGCCCAACAAAACCAAGAACAAAATTCCTTAAGTAAAACTTAACTGGTTAAAACACGTAGTTAAGTGCTCTCACAAACACAATCGCGTAACCACGCCGGTAGAAACAAACAGCTCTCGTTCATTTACAACAAATATTTGAACAGGCAATGTATTTTTATGGTTCAAGACACAAGATTCGATCTCTTGAACCGAGAACAATAATGACATTTCCAAATATGACGAATGACTCAAGGAAATAGAAACAACTAAACTTCGCAAGATGAATTAAAAGTGAAGGAAAACGTCGTGAAAAAACTTATAATCAGAAGGCATAGTAAATACTTGCTCAGCTACTTACTTGATAGAGCTATCATACAAACAAGCAAACGAATAAGAACAATATAATAAAATCTCACGAGCTTTCATCTAAATCCATTAACCCTTTTAGCCTTAACCTTTTAACTTGGGCCAAGGGAAGTGAAACTCGGCTCAAAACAGCGCCCGCGCCGATGTGTGGTCCCGAGCAAGAACCGGACACGGCAGGGCGCCTAACGCACCGAAATATGCTTAAATATTGGATAAATAATGTTTATTACCATCAGGGGAATGAAAGATGTAAAACAAATAGTCTTATCCAATTCTGGGACGTTGAGAACGAAGCGGAAATTGAATCGAGAAGGCATGTTTCATTATAATGAATACATACAGTAGCTAGGTTAAGAATAGTTGAAAACAAATTGCAGAATCAAAAGACAGTGAGTTGGGCAAAATAGATAAATCAAGACTGAGAAAGGCCAGGTGAAACTTTCAAAAAGACACCGCAAGAATCATTAAAAAAGATTACATTGTACGACAAAGAAAATATAGTATCACTTCGCAAGTTGTTAGACAAGAGATCCACTAACAACTCCTCCATACAAATCAGTCAACAACAGGGGCATCGCAACTGTTTGCAGGGAAAATTGCAGTGCAATCTTGTGCAATCAAGGGCCATGCTTTGGCGGACCGATCGGCAATTATCGGGACCATTATTTGCTGAGCCGATTACGGGCCAGACCGCGCCGGGCCCATGCCGCGACACGGCCCCGCCTCCGGCATTTTTGGGTTAATACGATCCCGACGAAGGTATTTTCAAAGTCAGAGCTTTTATTTTGGATGCCGTCGTATTAGCTTGTTGTTTTGGATGTTCGAACTGTATCTGTCCAGCATTTGTCTTTTTGGACTATATCAATCCTAAATTATATGCTTAGTACCTAGAACTGCCTGAATATACAAAGCAAACCAGACAATCTTGATGGGATAAGCCAAACAATTACTTTTATAGCATTACCTATTTTTTACCACCCGCGGCATCAATTTGGGTTTAGCGCTATTATTTCTTCTTGTTTGTAATTTCCCGAGAAATGCATTTTGCGGTAACCGCGCAATTATTTATTACGACAACTTATTGCATGGGATCCTTTCTCACATTTGCACAGAATGCAGATTGCAAGTCGTGCAGAGCAGCCGTCGCTTATAAAACAGCAAGCTTGTCTGCAGTACAAATCAGTCGGCTACTGTAATGTTTTCATAAAATTAACCATCTTTTACAAAATAACAATAGATTTGGTTATGTAAATTAAAGAGAAGAACCTCTTTAATTTACATAACCAAATCAACTTGGTACAAAAATACTGTTTCTGGTATAGCTGAGGTCTTAAGCATGTAATTTTCTCCCACCCAGGCGCTTTTGTCCTCTATTGTAGCCAAGTTTGTAAAACTTATTAAAGTTGCAATTTTATAAAGCTAGCGGCTGGTGCCTATTATATGTTCCACCTACACAAAGACTAAGAACAACGACCTGTTCTTAATTTAAAGTCAAGAAAACTACTTGAAATGTAGTAAGTACATGAAAATATACATACTTCAGTAAAATGTCGCTCTAATATCTCAGGAGGCAGACGTTTTATAGAAATATCATTAAATAGGCAGCTGCAATGTAGAATCAATTACGTCGATGATAAATTAACTTCAAACACGGCAGGTGATACGCAACGTCTAGTCTAGACGACGCCATGACACCAGCTGATCAAAACTACATAAACCAAGCCTAGTTTACCTTCTTTGTTCAGTTCACAGACAATTACCCCCAAAACGCAACGCCTCAAGACACAGACCATAGTCGGAAATGACACAAAATCGTTTCACATCATCTTAAGCCATTAACAATACGGACCTATGATTTGATGGACTAACGAAGGAGCCGTAAAATTCCTCCTATAATCACTGGACTGATTACAGGGTAGCCGCCCACTGGCTGGGAACCCGACCAGAACGCACCTTGAAAACGTTAAAACAATATTAAACAATCAAGAATGAACTGAGTGAACCCTTTTTAAAGCCGCGTCGAAAAAGTCGTAACTTGGAAATGTGTTTTTTGGAGTTGCTACGTTTTGTTTCTGCCGGCAAAGGAGGATCTAAGCACGATTTCGCCCGGCTCTCTAATTGAGGGCCGGAATGTTTCAATGATTGCGTGCGTTTAGTTCGCGTGATTATTTTTTCTAGTTTCTCTTTGGTCTTTGTGATTTACGTTGTTTTAAAATATGAAGTGCACATGCACCATTCCATTAACGCTAATAGCTTCAAAGGTACACAGGGACATAAATATTGATTTACTATTAAAAGCAGGCATAAATTAAATGGTTTTCCGACAACTGATTTTAAATTGTCATCAGGTCTATCGACAAGACGGACATCGTCTGTATAAATCTTAATCCGACTGCATAAAGTCGGGATTAGAAGTGTATTTTCTTACTCCACCCATTAATTTATAGGAAAGATGCAATTCCTCGGGACTTGCTAATTGACATTAAACGTTGGCCGTCCGTCATTCGTGTTCTCGCGCTAGGAATTGAATAAGTTCGTGCATTTCTCTTTTTTAGTTACCCGGTCTTGCTATTTAGTTTCAGATAATTATCAGTTTGTTTACGGTTATTTTGCAGTTCGCTTTCAAACTTTTTATAAATTTGATAATCCCTAAGCCGCATACAGTCCCGTTCAAAAGTGATTTGATATTTTCTTAAACCAAATTATTTAATTTTCATTTATATAGTAAACAAATCATTAATTAGTTTAACACAATAAACGATGTGTTCTTATTAAGTATTTTTTCACAAAATGACACCATGTAGAACTGCGCGGTAAATAACAAACGTTTAAACTATAATTTTCGGTTATTTTGAGACCCTTTCTACCTGTTCGGTTTCGAATACAAAGTCTTATTTAATCGACGGATGTCGGTTTCGTAATTTCTAGTCGAGAAATGGCATTATAATTTGATAGGACACATGTTTCGACGAATTATTATAATATTAGTAATAAAAAGGCCGTATTTTGAAAGTTGCCTATTTTATTGAACGCTTCGCTGAACTAATTAAAAACTTAAGTAGTTTAAACGAGAATATCCTGTCAGACAAGTAATATCGCATAAAATCGGCAGACAATTCAGGAATATGAATTGCTAATATAGCGAAAACTGTTTCTACGCGATAATTGAACGTGATATGCAAAAGAGAAAAGAAAAAGCTAGTTTTTAGAATATCAGATTGAAATCATGAAGGTTGTTTATATGCAAAATATATACAGTTCTTTACGAATATAAACGGCAAATTAATTAAAAACCACAGACCCGGTGTCTCCATTTCATTTTGTCCATCTAATAATTAGTTTTTGGGTAAAAACGTTATAGCTAATTAAAAACGCAAGAACTAGAAATGAATGACATAAATTGAAGCAAGTTTTACAATTTAGATCCTCCAGCTAAAAAATACAGTTGCTATTGAATTATTATTTCAAAAATTACCAAGGCAAGTTTGTTTTTTACTTTCGATAATAGTTAATAATTAAAAGAAAAAATCATAAATCCACTACAATAAACAGATATAAAAAACCCATAACTTTTCAATTTCATTGCTTGAACCATCGTTCGTCGTCTGTCTGTCATATCATAACGAACATGTTCATAAACAATTACCGTGGTTTTAAAATGGTAATAAGTCTATTTAATTTTGATTGGTAGTCATGGTTTTTAGTTGGTAATAAACCTTATATGACTAGTAAATTACACGACTTTTGAACTAACAAGTTCTTATGTAGGTACACTCGATTTGAATAAATTTACTTTTAAATAAGTCATTAAAATGTTTTCGGTTCGTGTATTTTACAAATAGACACAAAAAGTAGAGCCATACAATTATTTTTTACCACGTCTAATGTAAAACGTAATATTTTATAAAAGCCACTCACTGACTAATGGTACTAGTGTACTATTTATTACAAGTACTATTACAACAAAACATTATTTTGAAAAAAAAAAAATAAGTGTAAAAAATTAAATACCAATGTATTTTACATTAAAATTAAATACCAATGAATTCTTCGTGGGGTACCGAGGTTCTCCGGGTTTTCAAAAAATTATCTGAGCGTCTGGTCGAAGCGACGCGTGACCCGAGAGCTGGTGAGTATCTGGCGCAGCGCATCAGCATAGCTATACAGCGGGGCAATGCAGCTAGCGTCTTGGGCACGCTTCCGACTGGTATTGATATAGATCAGTTGAGCTACTTGTAGATTGTTTGCAACAGTCTGCAGTTAGCTCAATTGTTTCAATTGTAAATACTAGTTTTAATTTTATTTTATTATTTGTAAGTTTATTACTAATTTTTCTTTGTTGTTTTCTCAACAAAAAAAAAATAAGTCACTTACTGAGAAGTGTACTATTTATTCCAAGTACTATTACAACAAAACATTATTTAAAAAAAATACATTGGTATTTAATTTTCTACACTTAATACCTTTTCCATCGTCGTCGGCAGTAGGCTAAAACATTCATAAGAGCTTTTGTATGTATAACTTGCGTATGACACAGTTTCTAACAGTACTTTAAACTAAGTACTCAGCTGACAGATGTCGCAAGCGAAGCACATTAGATACGGTCGAGTGAACGACTTACAGATGGATTCACTACTGCTTTAGTCCAATCATAGACGTATTAGAATTTCAGTTGGGATTTATTACAATTTATAACTTCGTCTTATATTTCCGTCACGTACATTTTAGTTTTTGCCATTTTTATAGGATTGTCAACTCGCTGCCATTAAATACTATTTCTGCGCCCATGGTATTATCTAACTAAGCATTTATTGAACTGGTTCAATAAGGCAATGTGCTATTCATAAATTGTCTAGTTATCAAATATTCTTAATATTATTTGTCAAATATTCTTCATAATATTTTTCAAATATTCGCCCAAAAAGAGTTATTCCTAATTAATTTAAAGCAGAGACAGTTTGATAAAACTTAGAAGCGTCTGTCTTTTTTGCTCTGAAGACATTCCGGGAATACGTAAATAAAACGCGAGAACAATGTAAATTAACCTCAATAACGTGGATAAAGAAAACCACAGCGCACTGACTCATGCGGAGAGAAACAAAATAAAGGCAGATTGTTTGACGTATGTTTTGATACAAGTTTCAAAACAAACAAAGATGGATTATGCCATTGAACTAATATTTTCCGGAACTGTCGCGTCTTGTGCACGACTGTACTTTAGAATCAGCTGGGGTCAAGGAACGTAAGCGCAATTCAAAAAGAATTGAAAATAGAATAATTTCAAAAACTGTGTTCTTTGTGTTTAAAATAGTGTAGTGCGAGAGAAAACCGACATCGATAGAGATCGTGTTTTGGCATGTCATCGATGCGATAGTATCATTACTCGCGACGGTGCCGGTGGTGGTGGTTGGTGGCGCCAAAAACGGGCGCGCAATGAGGTCACCGGTGGCGTCGAGCCAAGTGCATATAAAACCAGTCACGATTCGCGCCAATGACTAAACTTTTTATCCATAAAACATTTACTTTAAGCGCCAATAATAAATTCATATTTTACGTGGGCATGAAATTATTACCTCCAATTAATTACCTAGAAATGTGTATCAGATTAGCACAAAATGCAAACAGTTTGTTGTTTTCTATTCGCTGTGCAGTTCAATGGCTCGAATCCAAAATTCCTCATGCTGCTAAGTATTCACAACTGCGCTTCCGAGACAATATTGATGCATCTAAAGATTAGTAATGTTTTATTGGATTGTCATTTGCAATTCAAAATTAATCGAGTGAAGTTCGTACGAGTGCAGTGGCAGACGGCCAAAGAGCGGTGGCGCCAACGTTGCGGGCAATTACAAATGTAGGAGCAAAGTAACACGAGATGTGGTGCTAAGTGCTACCAACGAGAACCGACCGCTGCGCTGCGGTGCCATTTTACATTACATACCTACTAGGTACTACTTAATTAAGATACATACCACTGTCTAGCTAATTAAGGAAATAAAACTAATATTTATAAACGGTTAACTTGTCGCTTCTTAAATGGTATCATGGTTCACAAACAAAAACAAACCCTTTTAAGTAAGTACGAAGTTTTGCCAAACCATACCAGTAAGCTGGCTGGGTGAATGTATCATTATCACCATCCGCTTGTCATCATCATGAATGTGAAAAAATCAACTAAGTACTTATTATTATATTTATACGTTTAAGCCAAGCTTTGAAATAAACTTTAATTATGAATGCATCGTCGCTTATAGGAGTCACGCGCTGTCATAAAGTTCATCGCACAAAAAGAGTTGTAGCAATTTATAATCGTGCGAATAAAATGTAAGAGGTTATTTGTCATCGTGCTGCTGTAAAATCAGGTCGCTTTTCATACTAAAGTGCCAGAATAACGGATTGAGGGTATAGTGATAATAAAGAAAAGAGGCATGCCAGTGAGTCCTGCAATATTTGTTGCAATGCATAAGAAATAAAGAGAGTTTACTGAATTGAAGAAAATGACAAACTGTATCAATGGGGGGAGATACTCCTCCCATTGATACAGTTCCTGGGGGGACTCCAAGATCTCGTATCCCAAGCTAACCTAACCTGCACTTGGTACACCCTGCTAGATAAAGAATTAGGCTCTGGTGAAAATATCAAACGAGAAGATCGTTTGATATTTTCACCAGAGTGATGATAATGATAATTTGATTACTCAGATGTTTACTTTCTATACTTGACACTGGCAGAAAAGTGTTCAAGCAGACACATAGACACATATTGCCATTAACAAAGAATCATCATCATCACGTATCAATGGGTCCTAATGTGAAATACCTAATATAAATAAAATAGGTGCAAACATTCAATAATGACGATGAATGTTGTAGTAGGTAGGTATCTTCACTAATTAAGCAATTAAGAACTTCATCTATTGCCGCTTTAAAATTTACATTATGAAGAGCAATTAGAAGTGTAAAGGACAATAGGGATGAGCGTGTTAGTCACGCCAATCGGTATACGACAGGCGCCAGGGCTACGGCGGCTGTCGCTACCGGAATGGGGCCGCTGCTGGCGACACGGCGACATGTCGTCGGAACACAGGAAGTCGCAAAACGAATCGAGATAAACATGAACAAATTTATTTTGCTTCGGTTCTATATGCACTGATTTTTAACATAACAGATAAGTAGTTAAGGGCCAATCAATGATCAAATTAAATGATGAATCACGTCAGATCAGGGAATGGTGGATAATAAAATATATAAGGCCTATCTATGCTTAGTAAGTAAATTCCGGGTGCAAAAAGATGCGAGAAAGATTTATGTTATTCAGAATTTTCCTGTAGACTCCTAAAAGCGACGATGCACATAATATGGTATAAAAACTAGTCTAGACCTATCCAGTAGTGTTATGTATAATAATATAATGTTATTTTGTTGCTCGCATCATCGCTATGAATAGTTTGAAGCGATAAAGTTCATTCCATTCGACATTTGAAAGTGAAACGCTCAACCTATTCTCAAATTAGACCGCAATCACAAACAAAACAGAGTTTATCGCACGTCAAGTCATTGTGTCGATATCGATTATTATGACTCGCGCGTCGATGTATCGACAACAAGTCCGTCACTAGCGGATGCTCGGCGCCTGATGCAGATTGATTGTGAGTTACTACACGATTATTGCCATTAAGTTAATGCTATAGACAAGAGACGAGCACGGCGGATTAGCGTTAATACCTGTCGTTAAAATAAGAGATCAACCTAACCGTTATGGACGCGGAACTTCTTGGCGGGCTAGCGAGCCTATTTGGTGAACGAAGAGCATAAACAAGCGTCAACGACGTGACGGGTTTGGTTTTGACTGGTGATAACAATAAAATGTACACACGATAAAAAAAAAGTAATAATTTAGTAACTAAGTACTTCGATTACTTTTTCCGGGTGTACTTATTAGAATCAAATGAACACTCACTTCAATGCTCATAATTATAAAACTTATTATTCTGATTGAAACTTGGAAGTTATTCTGGTTAAAGTTTTGTTTTTTATACTTGGAACTAGCAGTTATTCCCTATCGTTTAGGGTTAGTAATATTACTACTTATTGACGTTAACTTGTCCCGGTAGCATCTACTGAAATATAAAATTCTGTCATTGCGTTTCGCTTCTTTTACATAATATGCTACTTGTCAAGGTTTTTTCACGGTAAGGTAATAGTTATGGCTTCTGTGGCTGGCGCCGCCGTTTTCGCAAACAATGCAACTGTCCTTTATTGTCTGTTGAAGAGCCGACGATTGTTTAATTGTTATGCTAATAAATCGATTTGACATCATTGTTTTAATGTATTGTTTACCGATTGGTAAATCTTTGCTGGGGTGCGAATTTGTTTCGATTAAAACGATTGTCACTTGTTTTGTAAGTTATATAGATTTTTGAAATTTCGAATTGCATTATGAAATCGATATTTAAATTTTGAAAAGGGTTCTCTATATTATTACCTCTCTGTCTATTATGCTTTGATGACGTCACACACAACACAAACCTCGTTCCTATTCCATTCCATAGTGATTCTGTTGAGTTGAGAACTTTAAGGCTTACCTGCAAAAAATAAAAGTTTTATTAGTTTTTATTTTAACACAAAAATAAATTGTTTAGTAAATGTAGATAGAGATATCAAAATCTAGACGCGAACGTAATATCTATTTTATTGACAACCGATGTTGCCCGCCGGGCGAAGGTCCGCCTGCGGCGCAGGAGGTTGCGGATTCGATTCCCGTACGATTTTTTGTACGATATCTATATATTATGTTATGCGTTGTATGAAATATATTAGTCATCTTGTACTACACAAGCTCTGCTTAGCTTGGGGCTAGATGATGCTGTGTGAATTGTCTAGCATTATTTATTTATTATTATTATTTTGATAATAAATAAATAAATAACTGCTGGCAGATGCTGGATGCGGCAAGCTGAATACAGGGCGCTATGGCGCTCATTAAGGGAAGCCTATGTCCAGCAGTGGACTGATATAGGCTGATGATGATGATTATTTTGATCAAACAAACTTCTCAATTGATCGAAATCGTACAAGCCGATGCATTCGAATTATTTCGATTAATGTACCAATAGGTTAGCACGAGTTTCTGACGTTACCGACATGGCCTGAAGCGTTAGCTTGGGAAGTAGAAAACCATTGCAATATCTCTCGACCGATTTATTGGAGGTTAAAATAACTGGCTCTCGCAAATAACTGATTTATTGTGCATATTCTGTGTTAAGGTTGAACGGTACATGTTGTTTTGTTGGTAAAACTGTGGCTAACGCTTTTGCTAAGTAGTTTGGATGGTTGCTACAGTCTGTATCAAAATCAAAAGTTTTAATTAAAACTTTCAGTGCCCATGGCGCATATGGCTGCTGAAATAGGGCGACGGCGCGGCGGGGCGGCGGCCGGCCCACCGCTACCTGTTAGGTACCGCTGAGGCCGGGCAGAGAATAGGTTAACCTACGAACGTGTTAACCGGCCAGCGTAGCTTCAGGAAAATGGTCTTAGGAGACTATCCATAATTTTTATAGAAATTTTAAAGCCCCTGTGTTGGGCTTCAAAAAAATTACAGCTCTTGAAAAAGTACTTATGCCCGTTTAATGAAAGCTTGCTCAGTCATAGACATATGCTTGAGTAAGACGCACTTTTCTATGGCATAAACGTTTCACGCATATTATATCCATGACTGAGCAAACTTTCATAATACGAATGCTTAATTAACTATTTTCTATAGAATAAACGTCACTCAAGCATATATCGTTGAGTGAGCAAGCTTTTATAATACAGACCTAAGTCTTGTCAGTTCTTTCTAGTTTCAGTTAGTTCTTAATGCCTGAGTAACGATTTTCTATAGAATAAACGTCACTCAAGCATATATCGATGACTGAGTAAGCTTTTACAATAAGTCTAGTCAGTCCTTTTTAGTTTTAGTTAGTTGTTCGAATTTTAAAATGACCTATAGTTTTTTGATTCCAAACGAAGCCACGTCCCGCCACTAGTAACGGCGCGTACGCAAGTGGCGTTGTTTATTGTTCCAGCCGGCATTATATGAAACTTATAAACAATCCTCCGATTTACACGCCCGCTGTCCGCCGTAAATAAACACTGCCGGGTACCGTCAGCAAATAACTGATATAGGTAGTGGCATAAGAATAGATAAAAACTGGGTAGAAGGGAAACTTCGGCTCCGAACGCGCTCAAGGTCACGATATTAGCCTATCAAGTAAACTAGCACACAGCAAGTAGAAATACTAACCATGTGATATAGGAACGTAAATAATTGAATGTTGAATTCGTTACATATTGAACTTAAAGCAAAAGCTCGGGCAAGAAGAGTAGGTAACGTAATGGCTCTCAATAATTAATTTTATGTCTAAAATTACATCCTTGTAGAAATATTGAAAAATAAAAAAAAACCGTTAGGAATATAAATAAATGTATAAGTAACTTTAGAACAAAGAAATAAATAAATAACATTGATACTATAACATCACCTTATTGACCCTATTAACTTAATTTGCCATCGGTACACAACTTTTTCAGTTTACGCTCACATCTGTCGCCACGCGCCGCTTGCGCATCGACCAAAACCAATTTATCTAGATCTCCCCCACCTCTCCTTAAACCAAGTTCAAAGGGTCAGCTTCTACTGGCCATAGTTTGGTTATATTCTTCACCAGTTATTCAAGACCGCTTATTTCTATTCAAACAAGTTCGTTGAGGTATTAGGTTAAGCTGGTCAAAGATGCTACCCTATCTAGTGAGTTGGTACGTTCTATTTGAAGGGCCCCATGGCCTGTCTATAAATATGTCTATTTATTTGAAACAGACTATGGTTTTGACTACTGGATTATAATTTTTAGTTTTTAAACAAAATGCGTGCATACTCATTTTGTGCCGTGTTTGTCCGTTGTACTAGTACCTTTGTACCAATAAATTGAGATTTTTAATCCCATGAGAACTGATTTACGGGATGAATAGTAGCATAATGTATAATTTTACATTATGTAGATGTGGGTCTAGATCTGGGTCTAACTAGACCTATATCTACGAAAAATTTCAGCTCGATCTGTTCAGTAGTTTTGGCGAGAAGAAGCAACTAAAATTCATATAAGTAATTATCTTTCACATTTATGATATTGGTGTGATTGATTATGGTATCAATCTTTATAAAAAAGTGAGTTTTTTGGCCCGTATTATGAAAGCTTGCTCAGACATCAAACTGTTTGAGTGACGCTTTTCTATGGCCTAAGCGTCACTCATGCATCTATGTTTGAGTGACGCTAATGAAGTTATGACTGAGCAAGCTTTCATAATACGGGCCTATGTCTTCTACGTTACGTCTATTCTCGATACGTGTATAGTATATAATATACTATACACTAGTGTTAATTAATTTAGGTCGTATGTCTAACAGGGCGCGGCACCGGCAGGTCGAGGTCAACAGTAGTGCGCTGCGGTTCTGCCACCGCCAAATGTCACCGTTTTATGGTCACTTGACACACTTATAGCTCTTATAGTGGTAAGGCAATGCATGCAACTTCATAGACTGGAATATTTTTTTAGGGTTCCGTACCCAAAAGGTAAAATAATAATAATATATTTATTTTCCACTCATCAAAAATGGGACCCTATTACTAAGGCTCCGCTGTCCGTCTGTCACAAGGCTGTATCTCATGAACCGTGATAGTTAGACTGTTGAAATTTTCACAGATGATGTATTTTTGTTGCCGCTATTTCAAAAATACTAAAAAGCAGAAAAAAAAATATTTAAAGGGGGCTCCCATACAACAAACTTAATTTTTTGCACGTTCTTGCTCGATATTAATAACGGCAACCGGTAGACGCTTGAAAAATTCACAGAATATTAAATTAAACACTTAATTTATAAAGTACTTCTATTATATAAAATTAAAACTGTGTGCGAGTTAACTGAAAGTAAACAATCTAGAGGTAGCCAAGCTGATCCAAATCAATACCAATCGGAAGCGTCCCTAAAGCTGGCAACAAAGTTGATTACAAAAACACGGTACATATGGGAGCAGAAGGATTAGCCAAAGCATCAATGCTTACCTACTGTGATGATAGAAAAAAACTTAAAAGAAACATGTACAGCTTGGTTTGAATGAGGTCATGAACCTAGCATGAAAAGAAAATATAATGTATTTATGTAAGGCGAAGTAATCAATCAACGCCAATAACTCCACAAGTAGCATACCTACTGCCAACTGCCAACACATGATTCACAATCATTTAGTCATGGCGTAATAATAAAACACGTAGATGCAGTCCAGACACATTGCCCGACGAATGGCCAATTAAACCGAGCAAGAATACAGAAATTAACACAAATTAACACTTATAGAGCACAATGAAGCTTGTAACGGTGCTATTCATTATTAATTTCTGCTCTAGCTTGCCTTTTGGCCTTTTCCCACGGTGAAAATGTCACGCAATCTTTTAATTTACTAAAAAGCGGCGACTCGTCGCCACGTCGCGCCCACGTTGTCCGCATAGGAAAACAATAAAACAACAATAGTCGCAAAATGGAGAATTACGTAGCAAAACGCGAATAAATTACCAGTTTGATGAATAAATTATGAGAACAACACGGTGTGCCGCGGGAAAAAATAGCGCTAAGCGCGGCGCCGGCGCCAGCGACGCAAGGATAAGCTGCATGCGCACCTCGACCGCAGCCAATCGTGACAACACGGAAAACTCAACCTTAGCAATAAGGCATAAGACATACAACAAGAATCATTCAAAGCCGCATAGGACTCTGTAACAGCCAAAGAGATACTGAATGCGCTCATGCGACCGTAGCGGATCATTACGATACTTTGAAATGTTCTATATAAAAACACCAAAGTAAACTCTAATCCAAAGAAATAAAGTCCGCATCGCAATCGATTACGCAGCCGAAACATGCTCTCTATCGAAAAGCCAAAGAGTAAGCGAGATGTAAATAGTAAAAACTATATCCGCAATGATCCCGTTCGTTTTGACACGTTACATGAGGCGAGCGTAATAAATACTTCAGTTCGGACACATGCCTTGCCTAGGACTTGTAGGTACGTAAATTCATTTTAATGCAACTCTGGGAGACAACGCGGAAGACTCCTTTATAATGTACACACTCATAAAACAAGCGTGAGAGAGCCAAGAGTCAAGCATCTTAAATCTTGTAGACAAACCACTCGAAAACCTGGCTTGTGATGGACTAAGAGAACTTATACAACCTATACAAACTCAATCAACTAAACAAATAGATTACGAGTATACTTCCAACGATTGCTAAATCGATGCAACATGCAATATTTAAATTCAGCAACAGGTGCGGTTGAAAGACGAAAAACATAAATTCCGAATCGATAACAGATGCTTGCCAGCCATCGACCATGCTTGAGTAACGCAACGTAACATTATTTGGAGCATAACACTTAAGTAACCAGAAATAATCCTACGTCTGCCAACGTGGTTCATAATTTTAATATCAGAGGAAATAAAAGAATCCGAAGCATCGGGTAAGACAAATAAGCAGCGTGTTATCTAAATAGAGCCCACGCTATGCCCGAAGCTCTTAAGTGCCGTCTTGCCGGGTTTATTATCTCGAGACCCCGCTATCTGGCTGTCCCGATGCCACAAAAACTACAAAACCTTATCAACGTACACGGACCGCAACTTAGCTGGTCCCATTTTTGTCGGTTCGTCGAAGCTTTTAACCATATCTCGATTCCCAGCCCCTGTGAGATTTATAGTCGTCTGGTGCTCTCAGGTCGGCGGAAGTCTACTTTAGGTAACGGAAACCTGTGAGTGCATCGGTAATTTTAGACCCAAAAGCGTAGGGACATTGCAATCGAGAGATAATTGAAGAGGGTACGTTTAAGTGTTCGTGAGTTCAAACAGATCCTGTGGAAACAAAATGATTAAACTGAAAACCTTTTAGCCATATCTGTTATACTCGTAGATGTAGGGACTGCAGGCGAGGCGCATTTTAGGTTTACGAGCACCGGGCCAACTGGGTGTTCTCGAATGATTGAAGATAATGAGTAGGACTCTGGATGTTCCATTAACGTGTAATGAGTGTTAGATGGAATCCGAAGTGTCAAGTGACGCCGTGATGGAGTGCCAGTGTCACCGACAGGTAGTCGTGAGTCAACATCAACACTCGACGTAGTCCCAGAGGACAACAAACGTAAACAACTTAACAAAAAAAGCTTTTCAAATTTTTACAGGTTAACTACTTGACAATGCGCATTGTTAGTTGAGTGCCGAAACTATGAAAGCAATTTAAACGCTATTTAAAATAGTTTTAGAACATCAGGTGAACGTACTGTGAAATTCAAATGAGCCTGGCAAACAATGCAAACTGGCCGAAAACGATGTTGCGTGTCTTGATATCGGAGAATCTGGTTTTATAGACAACAATCTTCAGCAGGCAGACATATATACATACAATAATTAGCTACTTGGCTATTGCATTGGAATTAATGGCAGCGGTAAACGCAGATAATTTACAAGACCTAGCTCAGCTTTCAAGAGTAGGAGGCTATTAATCATTCGCACCGACAAGCTAATGGTACTACGCTGTAATTAGCTTTTGCGAGCCCAGAGCAGAGCACAATCTCTCAAAAATACCGAGGGGAAAGGCAAAAAAGCAGGTAGAGGTTGGCGTGAGACGAAAAAAATCGGCGAAATGGGACAGGTACTGGCAGGTAGTTATATGGAGAACAAAAGGGGCCTAGAGGCGTCGGTTAATGGGTATGACTATGATGCAGTGTGGGCGACAAAGTCAATTAGGGCATCCGTCGTCGCCATTCCCGGAATGCGTCTCAGACTACAAATGAGTGGTTGAGATAAGACGGGCGACGCGACGCGCCACCAATTTTGCCTTTATTCTTGCAAGTCTTCGATAAAACTAGAATTATGATCCTTTTAGATTGTCTGAGTATTATCGGCAGCTATTGGCCTTTTTTGTTTATGGACTGTCTGGAATATTCTTGAGTTGATTTCCTTCATAAGAATCATCCGACAGAAACGTAGAAAGAGCCGTTAATGTTGAGGTTTGTTGAGTCGAATTTGTGTCAGTAGATCATTGAAACTACTGGCTCAACAGCATGAAGTATGTGTTTATTTTCTCAAAAACCTGTCTTGATAAGACTTCATTCTATACCTACGGCCCTGTCAATTTTTCTGTATTTTACCTTCGTTGTTGATACTGATACTGATAACGCTTCCTTTTCTTAATTGAAATTCTGTGTTTCGGGATCCTTATCTCCAAATCGCATTAGAGTCTTGACATGGGGCAGTTAAGTTTATCGAAGTAATTAACAGCTATTCGCGTAATCGGACTTTTATTTGTCGTGTTATTTTAGTGGTGTGAACAATTCCTGGAGTTTCTTAATGGTGGATAAAGTTTTTCTTCTCTAGCGTCCCTACAAAATATATCTGCTTAGCTTGGGGCTAGATGATTCTGTGTGGATTGTCAAGCATCATTTATTTATAGGCCGATGTTGCCAACTTGCATTATAAATATCCATTAGTTCTGGTTCTCGCACAGTGAAAGTCGTAAAAGTAAGATAACACGTGAGTCACTATTAACTGAATGCGCTGAATCATAAGCCTCTTTATGTTTCAGTTTGTACTGTTCTCGCGTGTTGACGTGAAACAGTGGACCTGGTTTTATGAGATTTGGTTCAACAATTTATGTTGCTGTGTGTGTGACACAGAAGACATTTTGTTAATCTCTATTTTTTTAGCTTACTGGCTTTAATACCTAAATAATGCTGGACAATCACTCAGCATTATCTAGCCCCGTTTGTATAATAGTGGCATCCGCTTTTGAGGCATTTATGATTATCACCTTTTTCAACAATATTTTTAAGTTGCGGATTTAAACTTTTGGGAGAGTAACCAGCAAACTACGAGCATATTGTGTCATTGAAATAAGACGTGTAGAAAAAAGTTAACAGGAAACTGTGTTTTAAGGGGTCTAAGATAGAGTTGGCAAAACCCTACATTAAACTTATATGTAATGTTTTCAATTTTATGGTATCTACAGAAACTCACAATTCAACCAGATACACCAGGTTTTTGCCATTGCATTAAGTTCACGACTAATTTTTTTTTTTATTATTGATGACTAATTTGTGATGTTCCTCTTTTTGAACTCATTCCTCCAGATCCGAGGCTCGTCACGGCCTTATTTTGGAACTGAAATGATGTTTTTGGCTCGCTCTCAAGAGCACCAGTATTTTTAATTCGAAGCTTGTACTTTGATTATACAATTGTTGGATAGGTTTGAAAGCGGTCGTAAACATTCAGAGCAACTAATTTAAGCGCACGACGTTGCTCTCTCGATTAGACGCTGGCGTTTTATGAAATATTTTTTCTATTGGGTACGCTCATAGTGACACTGTGATTCTATACTACACTAGAATCACAGTTTCAGTGAGTTTGCAAAAAACGAAAACGGAAAAAGTTTTCGGCTTACTACTGCTTACTTGTCAGAGCTACTTTCGAGGAACTATTGAATTACAATCATACCAAGAAAAGAAATTTCTCTCAGTAGGTATCCGAAGGACGTTGCAAAGGCGCTCAATGTAAGGAAGGGAACAATAAACTTTTGGTTTTCGTATACTTTACAAAACTCATTCTGAGGCCTCAGGTCTGGGATTAGCATCACATCAGAGATGTCCTAAACTTATATTAATACTAGACAAAATGGGTAACATTAACTGTACAATTAATTTCGGCTTACAATAATTAGTGGTTCCACCATTAATACCAAATTATGAGTCTATTTTAATATTCTATTCTCTTACTAATTAGTTACCTTTCTATTAGGAATATAATGAACATTCTAAGGGTTAATTTACTGAACACGTAAGATTTAATCTTGTTTATATTAACAGCATGGCATGTTCGGAGTTGTAACCGGTAAGGCAATAATTACAGCTTGCAATATCTTCGCGTATACATTGTTGTTTTGTGAGGTATGCAATACTCTCGCTTTTGACCCTAGCAATTGAAGGAATATAGTTATTAATAATAATGCAACGGTACTTTGGAAATCATATAAAACGAGACGTTTTACTGGTTGACTTTTGACTTCTTGGGTAATCCTAAGCATAATAACATGTGGTGGAAATACAAATACAGATCCAGAAAGATATTTGACGCAGAGGCACAGCTGAAAATTAAATTTTTGTGGATTAATGTGAATCGACGTTAATTGGGTTACGTGAAACCTTTTTTTCGGAAATTTTTATAGAAAGAGCTACGAAAAAAATACATCATAATGTACGTTAAACTCGTACAACGAAGGTCCACGTAGTTACAAAAAGAGATACCATCTTTTCTCCTAAACTTTCATTGTTTGTACATGCATCAGTCTAGTTGTAATTTGATTTTAATTTATTTTTCCGAAAACTAGTTCGGGATTTTTATTTAACTATTTTTTCCGTTTTCTATGATCAAACTGAACCCCTTTGGTCCTTCATTTTTGTTACAACCTGTACAGACATTTCACTTTTCTCTGAATCGTTCCCACCATAAATCAAGCTGAGATTTACGCAATTTGTCTATCAAATGGCATACCAAAATAATACTGACGCGTGTATCATTTGTATTCAATTTGTATTTAATTTGAATGTATTTGAAATGTAATATGCCGGGGCTTACGGTTGTTTTAATGGTTAATGAAAAAGCTTTAGTATGCTTGATTTGGAAATTATTATAATTTTATGAGCTAGTAAGCACTAAAATCTGTTTGGGTTTTGTAAAATCGCTGTTTGTACTTGTAATGTATTTTACTATACATTATTAATATTATACATAATAGTTTCTGCACGCGGCTTCGAACGTCTTGTTTCTATGGAAAAGATATATCAATCCTTCACACAAAATTTGTCTTGTATACCTACATAATTTTAATTAAGTACATGTCAAACTAAGAATTTTTTTAGACTACAACGACATGCCACTGTTGCCAGATGTGTATCAACAGGTACCTACGGTGGAATTAATAAATAAAATGAAATGAAATCTCATGGGAACTGATTTATGGGATAAAAAGTCTATGCTAGCCATGTTTGGTTCCAGGCTTAAGGTTATCTATTTAAAAATTCAAACCGATCTATTCAGTAGTTTTGGTGTGAAAAAGTAACAAACGTCCACCCATCTAAATTTTAGCATTTATAATTTTAGTGTGATGAGATTCAGTGTAGGTAATAAACCTACAGATAAAAGTTAAGAAAACCTTTTTTCTAATTCTTTAATCAATAATGAACCTTATTGCTAGGTGAGTAAAGGGACGCCCTCCAGCCAGGTGAGACGACGACCTGCGAAAGACTGCGGGCAGATGCTGGATGCATCAAGCTAAAGACAGGGCGCTATGGTGCTCATTAGAGGAGGCCTATGTCCAGCAGTGGACTAGCATAGATTGATGATGATGAGTAGAGTACTCGAAATAGCAAAAGTTCCCTTAAAAAGCTGTTATTTTTCAAGATAACAGAATCTATTTATTTGTCGTGTATATTGTCTTATTTGTTTTCTATTTACGATTTTAGCTTCTAAGGTTTTTTGTTTATTGGCATACTAATTTGGATGACGGTGTTCTTATATTCAGGTTCCAATAATCGATTTAAAAAAAGATTCGTCGTTTTTTACAGCGGTAACCCGGGTATACTGGATGCCTTTGTTTGAGAGATAAATAAACAATCGAAAGCAGTTATTGCTGAGTCAGGCACGTCAAATTAAAGTATTGGAGAAGCTTGGCCGTGTCATGTTCATAATCAACCTCGAAAAGGGAAGTTACATATTAAATACACATTGAGTAAGTCTGGTTGGTTGCTTTCATGAGAATATTCTACGATTTGCAAATATGTATTGTTTTTATATTGGTTCTGCTTGAGTAACGATTTTTCGCACGAACTTCACTCAAGCATAGATCTATGACTGAGTAAGCATTCATAATACGAGCCTTAGTAAGCTTGTCGCACACTTAAAATGTGCTGCAGGACAGACAAAAAAGGTGCATTCAACTATGGGCTTTAACTTCAACATTATTAAGATGTATTTTATAGGATGGCCTCAGATGACAGACAGCTCGCGGACCACTCGATTTGATGATTGTTGGAAGCCATTTTGTCACTGTAAAATGTATCTAAAGATAACGAGTTTAAGTCCTTATTTGAATGCACATTTTTGTGCTGGGTGGTATTGGTATTGGATTAATGTGCGAAAAGCTTTAGGTTTTAATTTTCGTAACATTTTATTTAAAAAAGATGTTCCGTCTTATAACTATAAATAAAAACTAGTATGTCTACACTAAAAATGTACACTATATCATATTATACAGAGAAAAGATTTATTTTGTTTGTTTGTTTGAATTGAATAGGCTCCGAAACTACAAGAGCGATTTGAAAAATTCTTTCACCATTAGAATCCTACATTATCCTTGATGAACATAAGCTATAGAATATACCCGTGTGAAGCCGGGGCGGACCACTAGTTACTTATAAAATAAAAACAGCAGACTACTAACTCGGTGTTTTATCAGTTGTGTGAATGTTAAACAGTTTGATTTACAAGCTTACATCATTAAGGCAATAACAGAAGAATAGGTGTGTATATATTGTTTGATTTTACATAAGTTATTCAAATAATTCAGTTATTGAATACCTATCAGACAATATACATATACGTTGTCTTTATTGTATTGTTTTAAACTGTATACATTACCTACCAGTTTTTTGTCATTTTATTTTTATTCAGATTCGTTTCTAGTTTTATTTTAAGCCATATTAATTGGCTACATTATTATTTGCTTTAGGATTCAGAACTTTATTAATTACCGCAGTATGGTCCGCCCCGGCTTCGCACGGGTAGATTCCATCACCTAGAATCTTCAGGAATACTGTAGGATTCTAATGGTGAAAGAATTTTTCAAATTCGTCCAGTAATTTCGGAGCCCATTCAATTCACGTATTATGAGGCCTTACTCAGTCATCGATTTATGTTTGAGTAACGCTTTTCTGTGGAATAAACGTCACTGAAGCATAGATCTATGCTTTTTGCATGATGTGCAAGCTTTCATAGTAATGGCTATAGACAAGTCAAATTTATAAATTATTTGCAGAAGTGAGACGAATCAGGCTAATCAAAAATAAAATAAAATGTTCATCGATTTTCTATTAAATTCATTTTTTTTTCTACTAGTGGATTAAGAAGAACAATCTTCAAACATAATATGCGTAGCAACCAACATAGTATAAAATTAGCAATAAACCAGCCTGAAATTAGCGAAAGTTCATTAAAATGCGCATTAACCGCGCATGTTGACATGGCTGCCATTGCGCTTGCGCGGATTAGCATACCGGACGGTGTTGACGTGCTCGACGCCGCCGGCGCATAGCAATAGCCATTAGGGCTGCCACACTTGCCGCGCATGGCTTGATAAAGATAGTTAGGGCTGCCACCCTTGCCGCGCATGGCTTGATAACGATAGCTCTTAGGGCTGCCATACTTGCCGCGCATGGCTTGATAAAGATAGATAATAGAGCTGCGGCTGTACACTTGCTGCGCATGACTGGATAACGATAGCCATTAGGGCCGCCACACTTACAACGCATGACTTTTTAACTGTCATTACTTTACAGATTATGTTGGTTGAGTATAAAGTTACGTGAGGCTATAACGCACTGATGCAATACTAGCCACTACGGGACTTAATATTTGGAGATTAAATAAAAAAAAATATACAAATTACCTACAAAAAAGTTTTAATATTGGACTACGTGAGTGCGGATGCTTACTAACAAAACTAACAATTTTTACTAATTCCACTTTAATTTACGCATTAGATGTTACGAACCACCAATAAAAAAACCTCGAAGAACCTGGTGGACAGAGACCCTATTCAATTGAAGCTGACAACCCTTAATCATATATTGTACATAATTATTAGCTATTCGCATCTGGCAACAGTGGCAACCCTAAAACCCCACTCCATATAAAGTACAGCACATATCGTAAAAGGCGGCCTGTCTGTTTGTCCAAGTGGCATCTGCGGAGTTTACATAAGGCATGGTATGGCAACCTCAAGTGGGTACACGTGCAATGTATGAAAATTAGGCAGTAGGTACAGCTGTTATTGATATTACAAGGTTACTGAAAAAACATAACAGAGTCAAACGTCGTTTTCTATGTATAATAAAAAATATCTATCTATGTAATGTATTGTATGTGTATCTGGCGCAGCGCATCAGTATTGCTATATACAGCGGGGCAATTCAGCTAGCGTCTTGGGCACGCTTCCGACTGGTATTGATATGGATCAGTTGAGCTACTTGTAGATTGTTTGCAACAGTATGCAGTTAGCTCAATTGTTTCAATTGTAAATACTAGTTTTAATTTAATTCTATTATTTGATTGTAATTTTCTTTGTTAATAAAGACTTTATTCATGTATTGTATTATGTATAACAGTTATCTAGTACCCATAACACAAGCTCTGCTTAGCTTGGGGCTAGATAATGCTGTGTGAATTTTCCAGCATTATATATTTATTTACTATTTTAATCGGGATAAAGTTTATGATGGAAAATAAGCTGACTGCTTGAATTTTATGACAAACTATCACAAAAGGCCGCAAGAGGCAGCCATCAAGACAGCCAGTCTTGCTTGATGGCGAAGGACTTGATGGTGAAGGACTCTCTCTGGCGTCCTCTGGGACGCAAAAATGCTCATTATAACCAAAGGCATTGTGTATAAGAGAGCAGTTAGAGCAGATATGCTTGGATCAGAGTGCTGGGGTACAAGAAAATGCAGGCTGCAGAAATGATAATGTTTCGAAGAGCAGGAGGTGTCACAAAACTTGATAAAATCCAAAACAATTTCATCCGAGTATGTATCCTTTCAAGTAACTGAAATACAACACAAAATGAGAAACCCGTTCACGCTGGTTTGGGCACGTTCTAAGCAGAAATGAAGACCACATGACCAAACTAGTTTTAGCCATTGAAGAATGGAAAAGAGGTAGACGTAGAGGCCGTCCACCGATCACCAGGACGCGAAGCATCCAAAATGATATGCTGACGATGGGCTTAACGCCAGCACAAAATCGCCAAGAAGGCGTTAATTTATCAGGAAGGCTCACCATAAATAGGGAACGAGCTCGGGAATTATTAAAGATCACAAAAGACAGAGCTAAATTCTCAGAAAAAAAGGTAATTTTGTAGAAAATATTATTATATTATATGTGGTGTTTTGTTCCCGATATTGTCCAGCATTAATAATTTATTTATATATTTATTTCAGCACTTAAACTAGCTAAAATATAACTTTAAAAAGTTATAAACCTCTATTCACTTTAACTTTAATTAAGGCTAAGGGATTATTCTTTGTATCGGAGCAAATTCAGACAATTTGAGAAGTTATTTTCCATGAACCCTAGCTACACGCTAACACAAGTTCTCACAAACATAAATATGTTTAAGCTCAAAAATACTCCTTCTTTTCAAAACAGCCTAAAATAGGAACCCACTCGATGCCAACCGGTCACCCTATCGACACTAGAAACGACCACCGTTCACTCTAATGCCTGCCATTTCCTGTATTAATACTCCAACGAAGTACGCAAACCATTGCGAAATAGCAAACAGCTCTTCGAAATCAATTTAGCTTTGAATTTCAATACCGAAGTACAGTCAGCTGTGAAAATATGTATACACGCCATGTTTTCAATTTGACTGAATAGTGCATGGTTATTTTGATAATTTATTATACCGCATTTTGACAAGTACGAAATGTGTGCATCGACTTTTATTTCAAAGTTCTGAGTAAAATAAAAGTGAAAACTTGGTAGTGTAAACATATCTGAGCAGCTGACTGTACCTAATTTTTATAAGTAATATTCATTCTTTCGGTACTTACTAATCAGAACTTTTATTTTACGACTAGTTACTGCAAGGGGCTTCGCACGCGTTTCTTCTATGAAAACTTTTAATGTGTATTGCTATAGGTACCATGACAACTGATTTATGGGATTAAAAAAAGACTGTATAACTGTATATGTTATTCCAGACTTAGATCTACTCTATACTCCGATTTAGAATAAAAGATATTTCATGTCAACATAAACTGAACTGAATGAAAACTTAACAAATAACAGAAAACAACTAAGTTACAGCAAGGTTATCACTAAAAACTTAAACGCTAACTTCAACAACGTAAAACGTTACATTTGCATCGAAATGTTTATGTTTGAATTCAAAAACGACCGAGAGATCAAAGCTTTCAAAACCAAAAATTATTACGAGTTTCTGAGCTTTGCTTCGATGATCAAAATTCAATGTCGTTAAATATTTTCCACCAATAGTCCCTGGGTTTTTATAACCCCTTTGTATACAAAAAATATAGGTTTTTTTTTATCGGAGTATAGCATCTAATTATCTATTCAAACAAAGATCTCGATAGAATTTCTATTATAGCAATCAAAGGATCAAGAAGCGCTGCAGATGATGACAACCTTATGTTTTTGATCAAAATTAAATATTCAAATAAAACTAGTTATAACCAATTAAAAACAAACATCGGTTACCTTGAATATTTAATTATTGTAATCGCTATAATTACTGCTTGAATGGTAGGTAATGTAATAACTAATAACATAACAGATGGTTCACTTGGACGGTGTCGAGGTTGATATATCACAAAACACGTTTTAAAGCTTGTGAGCTAAACTAGCGCCATTTCTAGATTTATTTTATGTGTGCATATTAAATTAAATAATAATAATAATAAATATGCTGGACAATTCACACAGCATTATCTAGCCCCAAGCTAAGCAGAGCTTGTGTTATGGGTACTAGATAACTGATATAATACAATACAATACATAGATAGATATTTTTTATTATACATAGAAAACGACCAGAACACCCTGAACATATGTCTGCAGATCGTACACACATTTGTCCCGAGGTCGGAATCGAACCCGCAACCTCCTGTGTCGCAGGCAGACCTTCGCCCACCGCGCCACATCGGTCGTCTAATATTAATGGTATATTTGGACCAAGTACCTAAGTCTGTCACCAGGCTGTATCTAATGAACCGTGATAGTTAGACAGGTGAAATACAAAAAAATAGAATAAAATAAACATTTATGGGGGCTCCCATACAACAAACATGATTTTTTTGCCTTTTTGTAGATAATGGTACGGAATCCTTCGTGCGCGAGTGACTCGTACTTGGCCGGTTTTATTGATTTATGTGTGATACAAGTAATCTACTCGAAAAACAACTACTTCCGATTTACAACTGTCTCGCCGAGGTCTCAACATAAAATTCAATGCATTCGAAACCTCCTTGGAAGATCTCAATTTTTCAACACGAATGACAAAGGAATAACGAGTTTATCTAGTCAAGTCTTCGATCAAAAATTTCCGGCTTTGCCGGCCCCGAACTCCTTATTTTTGATCGAAGAGTCAAGTACGGAACGTAGGCTTCTTGATCGTAGTCAATGCTTGACATTGGCGTTTTGAAAAAAGAACATCACCAGTCAAAATTTGATGTTTGGGCTTCTGTATTCAAATCCTCTAAGCACTACTGTTCAGTAATATTCAATTTGAATAAACAATACCTTGCGTTGCAAATTCAATGGATCAAAACATAATCACAGCGTTTTGCTAAAATTAATGCATAATACAGGCGCCTCGCCTACTCCCACTTACTTCTGAGCTTTATGTTCCTGTTTGGTAGGTTATACCTACTTACTATTGACTAATCTGCGCCTATTTCTATAGTAACTATTAATTAATCTGTTAAAGCTCTATAGTAACTCTTCAGTGATCTGCGGCAAGTTCTATAGTAACTGTTCAGTGATCTATGGTAAGTTCTATAATATTTTATAAGGAGGTCTGTTGGATTGCAGAAGTCAAATGTGGGTGGATGGATAGTAAGTTTAGCTTAGCGAGGATTAGAGTTTGGAGCTTTTAATGAACAACTTGAATGGATATAATACCTTAATGGACTAATGTTGGCTCATTTGATGGATATTTAGGTACCTACTTAGCGTAGCTTCGAAGCTTTTTTTAGAATGTCAAACGTACTACACTAAGCTAGCAGGACATCATGTGCTTCCTTCGATAAAAGCAAAAAAGGCATTTTTTACTTTTATCGAAGTGTGCTTCAGATATTTTATGTCAACAAAGACATTTAGTAATGAAAACATAACAAAAACTGATTAACACGTCGTTTTTTTTTGATGTGGGTTGAAAAACTGACATCTTTGGTATGAAATGGAAAAAATTAATTTGTGGTGAGAAACAGCGCTACACCTAATAACAAAATATAACAAGGTAACAGTAACGTAATCACTTAAAAGTAAAACATAAACTTCAACAGCGGATAATCTCACATATGCAGCGAAAAATGTTAAAATTTGAATGCGAAAACGAAAGAGAGATCAATTAAATGATGAATGAAAGCATTCAAAAGGTTTTGTTACCACTTTGTATAAAAAAAATATCCAGGTTTTTGAATCGGGGTATAGGCGAATCCTCGGCCACACGGCGCGGTGGCGGCGGCGGCGGGGCGGCCAGACTCAACGGAGATTAGCCAGGTGCGCAGCATACGTCCTGCGTACCTGGACTGACCTGCGCACTATATTAAAGTGCACAAGTGTGTGCGGAAACACAGGTGCACTCTCTAGGGACAGGCCAGGCGCAGGACCAACAGCGTGCTTTCCGAGACACGGGAGTGTAACACCTCCATCTTCCCAACTACGGGCCTACAATACCTAGTCCAGAAAAAAACTTCTACATTAGTTAAGAGCAGACAGTTTCTGACACCCAAATCAATTAGTCAAAGGAAAGTTTGTGGTTTTTACCCGACTACCAACAGGGGAGGGTTATGAGGTTAGCACCCTATGTTTGTATGTTTGTATGTTTGTATGTTTGTATGTTTGTATATTTGTATGTTTGTATGTTTGTATGTATGTGGCCGATTTCTTTGTTCCCACGTAGCGCTGAAACTACTGGTTCGATTTCAACAAATTATGTATCGATTGATTCGTCTCAATACCCCGATGGTTATAGGCTATAGGATTTAGGGCTCCGACCCCGAATAAGCCTTCAAAACGCGTATTAAAGTTTAGGTAGCCGCAGGCTGCAGGCCCCATAGAGAAAAATTACAATACCTACGACCTATTTTCATTTTCAACTCTATGCCTATCAAATATGACCGATACGTCATTCTATTTTGTCAATGTAAATGTTTCAAACTTTTATAACTGTCACGTAGTCGGGTTTTAGTTTTTAACTTTATTCAGGTTTAAATTTAGTCAAGATAGTGACTTTTATCTAAAAGAAAATAATTAATTTTAATAAAATACGATTCTGTACGTAAGCATTTATTTAATCCCGGATATCTTTCAACGACTGGCCGGGTCAAAGAATTATCAAAATACAGCAAGCTATGCACTTATAAATAAGACCAGTTTATTATAAAACCTTTATAAATCTATAAAATCTGAGCTGTCAACTTTATATGGGCGCAATCTAAGCGCCATATTGAAGTTGAATTATAATTTCAAAATCATGTTCACATCAATTAAAATACCTTATTACTACTGTAAATGTATTGAAAGGCTTACTTGTTTATTGGTACAGTTAACGGATGGTATTGTAGCACATCGAGGCCACAATATTGGAACGGAAGAGGAAAGACCAGTATTATAGAATAGAATAGAAAATCTTTATTTGTGTAACAGAGTTAAATTATGACATATGTACTACATTGCTCTTATAACTAGTATTAAATTAAATGTTACACAAAAAGGTCACCGGCTCAGCTTAATGCTGCTGTGGCACTTATGCCACAGAAGCGCTGGTTTTCAGCGGTGCCAGGATACTAAGTGGCATTAAGTTATTGTTAGTATTATGGCATTAAGTTGCGCTTAGCGCTGAGTCTGTTGTGTAGTTACCGATTTTGTCAGTGGCATTTTTCTATACCTACTTCATCATCATCATCATCAGCCTATATTAGTCCACCGCTGGACATATGCCTCCCCTAATGAGCACCATAGCGCCCTGTCTTCAGCTTGCCGCATTCAGCATCTGCCAGCAGTCTTTCGCAAATCGTCATCCCACCTGGTCGGAGGTTGTCCTACACTACGTTTGCTGAGTCGCGGTCTCCACTCAAGAACACTTTTACCCCAGCGGTTATCAGTACACCTACTTATAATATTATAAAGCGGAAAGATTTGTTTGTTTTGAATTGAATAGGCTCCGAAACTACTGGACCGATTTAAAAAATTCTGTCACTATTAGAATCCTACATTATCCCTGATGAACGTAGGCTATAGAATATACCCGTGCGAAGCCGGGGCGGACCGCTAGTCTTAAATAATTGATTTTAGTTTATTTCTTTAAATTTGATTGGCTTTATGTCCTGGCAAAATAAATATTTTTACTTTTTACATTATTTAGTAGTGTAAGTGTAAAATGATTTAGTGTGTAAGTGTAAGTGTTTCCTATTGTAGTTCATTTGGCAACCTAAAACATATGTTTGAAATATGGTGTAACGAAATCACAAACAATTAAAAAAAAAAGAATATTAGAGAATGAGGCCACAGATGAGGCCATGTAAGAGGCTCCACATTTTGTTCGAAACCGCATATGCTTGGATTCTATTATATACCCAAAATTTAATAACCGCTTAAATTCAGTACTTTATTAAGAAAAACGTTACAAAACGCCTTAAGTCGAGCCGCCATTTTTGACATGCAGAAAAAATGCCTTATTGGCTAGATTATCAATTACGACTCGTAAAAGTAGGTACTTTAATTTTAATTGCGAAGTAGAGTTTTGAAAGCCTTTTTTGACGATATCGACAAAAAAAAAAAATAGGTAAGTATATAATACGATAGTGATAAGTGAATAGGATTTTCAGTTACGCCAGAGAATATCCTAATACTGTATGCCCAAAGCTGTAGGTGTGAGTTTGACACATGTGAGAAATGAACTAGAATTTTGATATCTCACCCACTCGATATAAAGGTGTGAATCGCATAATAAAACTTGTACAAGTTTACCAACAAGTATCAAGACGTTAAAAGCAGTAAATCAGCACGGAAGTTGATACACAACACAAGCTCTGCTTAACTGGGGCTAGATAATGCTGTGTAAATTGTCAGCTTTTTTTTTTTCTTCTTTACGCCAAAAGTAGTGAACGGATCGGACTGAAATCCAATGAAATCGCATAATGGTAAACATAGGGTACTTTTTGTCCCATAAAACAGTTACCATGGGATAGAAATAACATTTTAAAATATCCAACGAAATAACGCGTGCGAAGCCGCGAGCTGAAAGTAGTTATTGAAAAAGACACTTTCAAATATTTTAACGACCATTATCTAAAACAATATTTTAGTAGATTTTACTGTAAAAGCATGCTCGCTTAGATCATAACGGAACAATCTTTATCCTTGCCTTTATTGGTCCACAGCTGGACGCAGCCCCCCCTGCTAAACACTTTATTGGTTTTTATATTGAATGCACTGCTACCCCCAACCCGCATGCCCAGCTTGGGAATTATGGGCATTACGCCCATAATTCCCAAGCAGTTCGATAGTAAAATTGTTCTGCAGAGGGCGCTGCTGCCCAATCTTTATTTACGCGACTTATACTTTCTATACAGAGACACCGATAATAATCTGAAGGCTTTTGTTATTGTCATGGTAATCCTTGTGGTCACACTGTGACAAATTCCATAAAAAAATGTACCTATGCAACAGTTTCAAGTAGCTAAAACACAAGAATTTTCAATCGGACGACGAGTGTTCCGGAGATTTATTTGTTATTAAAACAAATTTATATTATTGTCGTGGTAATCCCTGTGGTCACACTGTGACAAATTCCATTAAAAAAAATGTATCTATGCAACAGTTTCAATTAGCTAAAACGTACAAGAATTTACAATCGGACGACGAGTGTTCCGGAGATTAATTTTTTATTAAAACATACTTATAAATTTTATCTCTCAGGTAGGCAATACAAATGATCTAATTAACTTTAATATGATAAATTTATGTAAATTATTCAAGCTCACTTCAATCCGACACGTGCCCAGCGACAAGATTCCTTTCCTATTCACGACACATTTTCGCTCTACTTATGTAGCTATAGAGCTCCTCAATTGATGATTTTATTTGTGAGTAACTTCCCAAGCGCTCTCTATGTTTTGCATATGTTTTATTTTTACTCAACTTGACACACACCAATCACTGCTTTTTACCAGTTCACAACAAGACATAGGCATCTCCTGGTAAGCAATATATTACCTCTTACCATTATGCGGGATTACCCTATTACCAATTTTTTTGTATCAACTATCAGGGAATTGCGTTACCTGGGCGTGTACTTAGAAAAAGAAAATCGAAAGACTTATGTCGCTTGCATAAGGTTAGCGTTTGCACTAAAACGAATTAGAAATTTCGAATTCTTTAAGTGCTGAGAGATCCAACGACCCGAAATTCGACGGGGTTAAGTCGTTTCATTTAAGAGTTCCTATGGCCACCTTCTGTCTTCATCATCAGACCAGCTCGATGGTACCCTGACAATGCATTGTCACCGAACTTACACAAGTATTCCAAAATTCAGTTTAATCGGTTGAGTTTAACTAGTCTAATATTTAGATGCAAGATTTGTACCACACAAATTAACAGGATAAGTAGAATAAAGCTAGTAAAAAACCTTAGATCGGATCAGAAAATCCTCAACCATAGTAAATTACGAAATTCAAATAGGGAACAAGGGATGACACAAGTCCGTAGGGTCGGTAACATGACAAAGATGTATTTACTTAGCAGTAGTGTAACCGGCTGGTTGGCTAGATAGAGGATGTAACAGGAACAAGCCCATCATTGAAGACCGCCGGCCACCCAGTAGCCAATAAATATTCATAACGCTGAGTTCCACGAATACGATACTTCCTTCAACATTTTCCAGAGAGTAAAGAAAATTGTGCAACGTCGGAGCAGGTGGTCCAAATCTGTAGATTTATTTCACAAGCACTCAATGACAAAGATTGCTTTTAAAGTCTAAATTCAATTTAAAAATGGTGCAACATCGGAGCAGAAATCCAAATTTCACATGCACTAAATGAAAAAAAAAATGCGTTTTCAAATTGATATTGAAAAGAGAATTCATCATTGACTTGTCCACAGATTATTTAGTAAATCGAGAAGTTTTAAGGTTCTTTTTTGTTAACAATGTAAACCCAAAATTTAGGCCATGAATTCTACCTATATTCCAAATTTCGTTTGTAACTGGTATAATTGGAATAACTGTAAATGGTATAATTGGAACTTCATTAAGATTGCTAATTCGAGCTGAATTAGGAACCCCCGGATCTTTAATTGGAGATGACCAAATTTATAGTACTATTGTTACAGCTCATGCTTTCGTTATATATTTTTTTATAGTTATACCTATGCTAGAAGACAGAGCCCCGAAAAAGTGGCTGCTAATGTTGTTCTTAAGTTAGTAGGGTACCGCAGCTTCGCACGTGCTTTTCAATGTCCGTCCTCGGTTTATTATTTACCTCCCTGCCAAATTGCATTGAGAACCTTTCAGCCGTTTAGGCATGAAAAGGTAACAGACATACAGTTACTTTCGAATTTATAATATTAGTAGATATGTTAAACAATCTGAAACAAACCAGTTAAATGTAGCTTGTATGTATGTACATTATAAAACAGACGAAGTGAGTACTTTATCTATTTTACATTTTAATGTTCCTACTTGTACTTAATTGTACCGGAAATATAAAAAATAATGGCACAAATCATTATCAATAGAAAGTTAATTCATAAACAAATCCTGAAACCTGATATTACAAGACAGGTAGCATTTCCTTCTCACACCTTACAAACAACATTTAAAAATCAGCTTTATTTATAACCAATTGGGTTGATTTTAGCTTATCGATATTCAATTAGAGGCCTATCAATTATACCGTGCCAATTTGAGATCTATTGACAGGTGATTAGGTGTATTTTAATAAGTGCTAGACCACCAACCAGGTTTCTATCAATAAATCTGAACACTTGGTAGGTAATAATCGGTGTACATGTAGTTCGCTAGTTGACTACATAGCTATCCGGTGGTTGACCATCGATCGATAATTTAATGAATGCAAAGTGTGGCACAGAAATCCTTTTGAATATTACAAACCAAAAGCTATGATGCTAGGCTCTGATTAGTTTTATTTTGATATCCCATTGACTTGCAGATTTCATCTAGTAATTGTAAATAGGAAAGTTTGGATGGATGTTTTAATTCATCACGTCAACTATTATTATGACTATTAAAGTACTATATAAGTTTAGATCTGTGTAGACTTGGCTTGTAAAAATATATTTATGTATGGAATACTTTTCATGCCAGAAACAATGCATTCAAACCCGCGGGACGAAACTAAAGAAGGTACCTGCGAAAGCACTTAGGTACTCGAACGCTAAAGAAATTGATACTTTGCGACCATAAGAAACTTACTCAAGCACTAAAAAAATGATCCTTTATGACCATTAAGGGTCAGTTTCTTTAGCGCTCGAGTAAGTGTGATAGATAATTGAGACATCTTCCAACATTTACAAACATACAGACAGGCGTCTAGTTGCATCAGACTGAGTCACCTTCACGGGCAGTGTTCACCGCATACAGATCGCCTGATCAGACTATGAATATTAACCACGAGACGCGAGCTTTGCGCCAATCCAAAGGAATGGTGAAAGAAAATTAAAACTTATTACCGCCTCTGATTGGCTAATGAGTGTTATGAAGTTAATAGGCGTTCATGCTTAACGCCTTGAGGTAGCAAGAGAGATTTCGAAGCTGAAGTAGTTTTCATGAATAGATTAAGGGAATCGAAAATGTTCTTAAGGATCGGCAGCGTACTGCGCCAACAGTTTTTCCTCGAAAGGGTTTCCTCGTTTTTGACAATCATTCAGAAAACAAAATTAGTATGTAGCTGAGAACTAACTTTTAATAACTAGGTACTACCTATTTTTGGGCTAGACTATGGTGATTAAATATCACAGTAAAAAACAGAATTCTTTTCTAGTCTCGTGGCTGAATGATCCGCGACTGCAGCCGTGACGAGTTGGATTAATGCTCTATTTGCAAGACAGCCCTGACAGATGCTAATTCAGAATGCGCGTCCAAGTCTGAATGACAATTCGTTTTATACGCAGCTTTTGTTCTAGGAACCTGGCCGCTATGGCTCTCTTCTATTGCACATTGAAGCGGTCCTTTGTTTTATCTTTTATGGCCCCTTTCTTGACCAGCATACGTTAATCATCAGTGACATCAGCCCGCTTTAATTTTAAACTCAGCTGTGCTACGAACAAAAATAATATAACTAATTAGTAATCACCCCGGCAATTTATCATCTGAATGTTTAAAATGAAAAATGCGCAATAATTATTTTAAATCGCCTGATTTCGGAAGCGTGAAGTTAATTAATCGCGAGCGCACCGACGCATGACGTCCGGTCGTCGCGGTGGATGGTGTATGAATGACTAAAAACTGCGCGGTAAGCGCCGATGGCGCCAAGCTTCCGCCTCTCAGCGGAAGTCAAATGCAACATGTCATGTTCGTTATGCACTACTAGCCCTGTATTTAAAAGTGTATCAGCTTACTTGTATAAATTCATTGCTACCGGCCACATTATCTGCGGGAAATGTGATAGGGCTGGTTTTGTTCGACTTGCTCCACATACTTGTTCACCGGTTTTAAAACCGTAACTTGTGTTGTGTGACTTGATTTTTGTTTTATGATTCTCACACGTCATAGAACGCGACGACGCAGGAGGTTGCGAGTTCGATTCCCGCCTCGGGACAAATGTTTGTGCGATCTGCAGATATTTGTTCCAGGTGTTTCAACTTATAATCTATACTAATATATCATTTATCTGGTAGTACCTTACCTACCAATAACATAAATCTGCTTAGCACTATGGGCTGGATGTTGCTATGTGGGTTTTCCGGCATTTTTTATTTATTACCTACCTTACCTATTTTATGAATCAAAATAGTTCATGGCAAAAGTTCTTTTTCACTAGACATTTTCCCTTCAATTAATAGGGACTCTTTTATCAGACTTTTTCTGAAAATTGATTACCTACCAAACAAATCTGAATTCACTAGAAAAACTTATCTCGGACGCTGATGAAGATTCGTGGAAGCAACATGGCCTAGTTTGATTTCTGGAAACTGTTTCTTTGTTCTGCTGACGTATCCGTATTATCCATATTATCTCGGGAACCACAACCAGATCACAAATTCAGAAATGTACTCAAAAGTGTTAGGCTTAAGGTACATAATGTAATGATCAAATGAATACCTAAGTTTCTATGGTATTTACGCAACAAGTACCGTATATCACAATCCTTAAACTCAACACCTGCAAGAAAAACATCTGCCTCATAATATCAGGCACTTGGGGACACTCGGTCCCTTTTCCCGACCCCCTATTTAACCGCTGACACCCGAAAACGAATCGTATGTTTATTGAAATTCGGAGTATAATGGAGTGTGACGTGGTTCCGGAATTTTGGCGCCAGACAATAGAACTTAACAACCTAAGGTAATGCATTGACAAATGGGCATACCCACTTTGGTGACGTCATTTTACGTTAATGTGAAAAGTATGAGATTTTAGCAGGACAATTTAACCACTGGCTTTTAGCTATTGAGGTTGAACTTACGGTAGTTTTGCAAGCATAAAGTTAAAATGCTTCATCAGCATCCGCACCCGGATTTTGCCCACTGCTGGGTACAGACAGGCACATCGAAGTTTGTGCCATTCACCACGGACCAGTGCTGCAGTGCTAACCGCCTCTATGGACGCCCAAAATACTTACCTGAAATTAAAAAAAAAACGTTAGAGGAAACGTACGCTGCCTTTTAGTTAGGTGCCGATTTTTCGAATCATCTCTATTGTCTTTCTTTGTTGTAAAAAGTTGTTCTTTGTTAGAAAATTAAAAATATCTAAGTTTTACTTTTAGGCCGCTTTAGTCGTTTTCCTTCATACAAAGCCTTGTTTGGTTTGTCCCACACGGTGACGAAAAATTAATCGTCATTTCTGTTGCGTTGCGAGCGGGAACGCATTTTGCGCGACTCATGCGCATGCCTCAAAAAAGAAAGATTGTTTGGGCCCAGCTTTAAAAAAATTATACCATCAGCTTTGAATGCACGAGATCTAAGGTTCGATCTAGGATTCAATTACCCTCCCCCCTGTTGAGTCGGGTAAAAATCAAACGCGATTCCATTCAAAAAGAGCGTCGGTGTCAAACAGCATTATTTCAAAAATGGAATAATTAAAAACATTTAAACCAAAGTAGGCACTAGAACTTTTAAATGTGGAATCCATTTAAAACAAAACGAACCGAATGACTTCATAATGCACCCGAAATAGTTTTAAAACAAAGCTTGTAAAAAACGCAATAGATGACATAGCCACATGTTGCGACTGGCGGCGACGTAGAATAAACAGGAGTGGGGGAGACGGCGCCGGTGACGTCACTGGATCTACCCGACTGTCACAGATTAGCACGTAGCACTGTTAATGACCTTAGGAAGGAATGATTCGAGAACAAGGGAGTGAAGTTGAATGAAGTTAAAAAGGGCATAAAATTATGTTTCAGAGAACTCGGAGTTACAGTATTTTTATTTATTTACCATTTCTAACATTGGCAAGTCAAATTTATACATTTTTGCGTGTGAGAAACTAGAGATCGCGAACATACCTAAGACATAGCCATATTTCACTAAGATATGGCCATATTTCCACGATTTTCCACAGGTAATTTTCTAAGGTAATACCTTAGAAAATTACAAAGCGAGTACAAAAAAGCTGATTATATTTATTTGGATTCTATATTGATATAGAAATATATCTGTGTATATTTTTTGTATTTTTTGATGTTTTTTTTTGTGAAATTTCATAATTGAAAGGAATACCTCCTTTAAGACTCAGTCGTAAAATTTCTAAACGTGACGTCACCGTTCACCGTATTATCATGAAAAAACAATGAACGGCACTGTACCCAATTTCCGCCGAGCCTATATTTTAGGATAATGAAAAAAATAATGCTTGATTTTTCACTCAGCATCATCTAGTCTAGCTAGCCCGAAGGTAAGCAGAGCTTGTGGTATAGGAAGGAACCAGTAAAGAATTATCTACAAGAACGCTAAAAATTCTAACCCTGTGAGAGTATCCATACAGACCTCTAGGGATCAACTCTGCCCAGCCCCTACACGGGGCCGCTCGCAAATAGACATAAGAATCATGGATAATACAATACAATACAAAATACTTTATTGTACACCAAAAAAAGAACATTACAAAAAGAACTTACATATCACAAGTACAATGGGCGGCCTTATCGCTTAGAAGCGATCTCTTCCAGGCAACCTTTGGATGGAAAGAATTTTGTGAATTTAAGAAAGGCAGGGGGTGTACTAAAGATAAACTAATAAACACATAAACTAGATATACACATAAAATATTTATAATATACTAAAATATACTAAATAAATAAATAAATATTATGTAAGTACCAATATTCACTATTATAATAATAAAAGTTGATAATGAAAGTTGTAAGGATGTATTTTGAATTTAAATGGTTAATTCAGTTTTTATTTGTGGTACGAAACAATACCAACTTATTCAGTCATACTTTTGGTATTTAATCTAAGGAATTCAATTAAATGGACAAGTAAAAGTGGACGATAACACCTAATGCCGGGTACAGACCAAGCAAGCGAGAGCGAGCGAATGCAAACGATTGGGATTTGACAATCGGTACGTTCGTTCCCTAATGCTTTGATGAAGTGACAGCCGCCGGAGCACGGACGAAGACGAACGAAGGCCCTTGTTTGGTTAATCTAAGGAATTCAATTAAGTGGACAAGTAAAAGTGGACGATAACATCGAAGGTTTATGGTACTAGCACATGCTTATTTCAGCCAATAGGAACATTAGAAAAAAACTTATCGGCTTTCATCGATGTTATCAAAGATTATCTAAAATACTTTCTTTCTTTCATGATAACAGTTTATTAGCATTCGCTTATCCTTATCATTGGGACGGCTTAATTTTTCTACAGTCTATCAGAATAAATACCGTACAAAATAAAAAGAAAGGTAAGTTTGAGGTTTAACAAATAGCTTTAATAAATATACTAAGGTACTTACTAATTTGTGGTCATGTATGTTTTGATAAAATAACTTTATTACACATAAAAACTAAAGTATCTTTATTAACAAAGAAAATAACAATCAAATAATAGAGTTAAATTAAAACTAGTATTTACAATTGAAACAATTGAGCTAACTGCAGACTGTTGCAAACAATCTACAAGTAGCTCAACTGATCCATATCAATACCAGTTGGAAGCGTGCCCAAGACGCTAGCTGCATTGCCCCGCTGTATAGCAATGTGATGCGCTGCGCCAGATACTCACCAGCTCTCGAAAAAAACTTCATGATTGTCATCATATCAGCCCATACACGTCCACAGCTGGACATAGGCCTTCCCATACGACGCCACTAATAGCGGTCCTAAGCCGCCTTCATCCATCGACTCCGCGACTGCTACGATGTCGTCGGTCCATCGAGTTGATGGTCTCCCAAGTTGGAACGTAGTGTTGGGAGTCCTAACACTACGTTTCGCGTTGCATCGCTATACTGATTTTTGACATATTTTTTTGCTACCGATATAGTGATCGATATAACAAACGTCGTGGGGCGAACCTGGATTAGATTGGCGCAGGACCGTGTGGTGGAGTAGCACAAGAGTTTGGAGGCCTATACCCAGCAGTGGGTGAAGTCCGCTTGTGGAACTTGTGGATGATGATGATAGTGATTCGCTAATCGATAACAAAAAAAACGTACCTATCTGCACGGAATTTGAACATTCAATAACGGCCTTGAAAAAACCTACCTAGCTTATTATTATAAAAAATCTATATTTAAGTTATGCATATTCTTCCGTAGACGTTATCTTTCCAACGGGTTCCATGTAACTGACCCGTATCCTCTACAGTTTAAGATCGGTTATTGCATAACACAGGTAAATCGCGGATTAGGTATGGTATTGCCTATCAGTCGCATTGCAACTAATAGGGTATATGCATAAGATTTCAAAAACCTGATTATTTTTATTTGCGTCTCTTTAAATATAAAATGTACCTACCTGCATATTTATTTTTGTATTTTTTGATGTTTTTATTGTGAAGTATAAATTGAAAAGTAGATATTTTAAGACTCAATCGCAACATTTCTAAACGTGATGTCACCTTTCACCGTACTGTCATGAAACTTTAGCGAAGAAAGAAAGAAAATTAAAACACAACACACAAACATGATGGCTTTTGTCAAATATTTGTATCTATTTTTTTTAAGAAAATGAATTATAAAACAAAACTCACAAACATGGTTTTTCTCAAAGTGAGTGAGTGAGTGAGTTTCTATTTTTTTTTAAAGGAACTGATGCACTAGTTTATCAAACTGAACGGTGACATCACGGTAAAAAAGGCAGCGTTTTTAACACCGGAAACTAAGTGCAGTTTTATTTTTCGTTTTTTTTCCATGACAATTTAACATTTGTCATTGGTATTTTTTTCTGTATTGTAATGATTAAATATCGATTTAAAAAAAACTATGCATATACCCTATTCGTCGCTCGTTTGGCGCCAGCCAGAGTTATCAGATCACCGATAGAGTATCGATTGATGACGTAATTACTTTGTAGTTGTCTGCTGTACACAGCATTTCATGTTAGGTATACATTATGTTATCGTGGGGAGCCTTGGCTGGCTGCTAGAATGCAAACAAGCCAGAGCGGCGCGGCGCTTCCATCAACATCACCGAAGCTTACAAAACGCCTACTGAACCTAAACAGATCGGACCTGCGTATCCTGGTGGGAACAACAACAGGACACTGCCCAATAAACAGACACTTGTTCACCATCGGAGTGACGGACAGCTCTCTCAGAGGGTGCCTCAATGACGACGAATCAGCTGCCCACGTAATCCTGGAATGCGAGGGAATAACAGCACAACGAACAGAAATTCTCAACTTGACGAGGTCACTCTGCGAAGCATGTAAAGACCCCAGGAAGATTCTGCGCTTCTGGACGGAGTTTTTTAAATTGATTCTTGTACGGCACAAGCAAGCTTGCTATTGATTCAGGAAAGGATTAACCGGGGTGGTAGACCTACCTAGGTCTAGGTAGATAGGTGTTACCTAACTACCCCTAGACAGTGTACCTGTCTAGATGAAGGTAGGTATGTAGCGCCATGCTACCTACTACGAAACAAGCCCCGGCCGCGCCTACAAATTTCGCTTTACGATAATTCAAGGCGTAACCCAATAGGAAATCTATATCTGGTAATGGACCTACCTATAGGTATCAGATACTGTTGTAACTAAGTTAAAATCTGTGACCTAAGTATCTAATGGCGCCGGCGCGGCGTCGGCGGTTGTCATGGCAACGCATTGTTGTTATCGATATAGATAAATTGACCTTGCAATTAAAGGTTAATTTTTCGATGGAGGTGAACATAATATCCATGAACTGATTTTGATGCGTTTGAAAGGTGCTTTGATCGAACCAGTGCTGTGTCTCCGGTTTTTTTTAATGAATCTTTGTTTATTCAGGAGTTAAATTTTACAGCCAATATAAATAATACTTACATGATTACTTTAAATAAAATCAGTTTCCCAGAACGTGATTTAGTCGGTCATTTGAAGATTTAAGGAGCAAAATTTATCGCCACATTTGACCCTGAGAACTTTGGATAACATGTTGGCCTGTTGACCCTGAGCTGCCGAAACCTTATCTCAACTCAACCCCTGCTCTTTATCATAAGGTTACTAAAATGGTCACTTTATCTTACCTACTGTTAAGTACGTGCTAATATTTTAATAGCAAATGTCGTTAGTTTAATATTCTATGAAAACAATCAATTAAAAAGCTATTTGGGTAGGTGAGGTAGGTGCCTCTTCTGTGTAGGAAATCTCACTTCTCACTAATATTATAAACGTGAAAGTTTAGATAGATGGATGGATAGATAGATGGATGGATGTTTGTTCCTTTATCACGCCAGAACCGCTGAACAGATCTGAATGAAAATTGGCACAGAGATAGATTATAGTCTGGAATAGAACATAGGCTACTTTTTATCCCGGAATTCCACGGGAACGGGAACTACACGGGTGAAACCGCGAGGCGCTGCTAGTGTAATCTGTATGAGGTAGGTCCACAGAATCTGGGTAGGTCATTTGTCTAGGTACCTACCTGGACTGGCAGTAGGTGCCTAATTAATCACTTGTTTTATTGAGTAAGTTTGTTGCAGTTTTTATTAACAGGGTTGTAATGGAAGCTTTTTTGTTGTACTTTCCATCAGTTTTGCGTGTGTATGTGTGTTATATATGTTTTATTCTTTTCTAATGGAGTAGGTAGGGGTTCAGTGGCTTTGTTTCTTATTCATCCAATAGCTACCTTTGTCCAAAATTCCTAAGTAATTTGCGCAGTTGATTTTAAATGAAATTCGTTAGCGCTAGTTTGTTATTCCTTCACGCTAAAGCTTCTCACCAGATCAGGCTGAATCCAAGTACTTTGATCATATATGTGGCAGAGAACTTGGATAAAGATACTGGATGAGTGGAATGAGCATCCATCCAAGAACTTTGATCAAATATGTGACAAAGAACTTGGACAAAGATATTGGATGAGTGGAATGGGACCCTAATCACGAGAACACTGGTCCATTCCGAAAATTCTTTTACAAGGCACCTAAAACAGAGTTTTTAAGATAAATGTAGCATCTGGTTCCTACTTCAATCATTTTACTTCCAAGGGCTCCTTCCTTGCTTACTTTGACGACGACCTCTGTGGCGCGGCGGGCGAGGGTCCGCCTGCGACGCAGGAGGTTGCGGGTTCGATTGCCGCCTTGGGGCAAATGTTTATACGATCTGCAAATATTTATCCCAGGTGTTCTGGTCGTTTTCTATGTACATTCAAAATATCTATGCATTGTTTAACGTAGGTAGGTACCTATATCAGTTATCTTGTACCTACTACGTACCCATAATACCAGCTCTGCATAATGAGCCAGATAATGCTGTGTGAATTGTCCAGCATTATTATTTATTTATTTGACGCCTCAGACTAAGTAGGTATTACTTAGTCTGAGTTTGACGCCTAGATCCTAGACCCATTCTAGATCTCTACTAGCCTCTAATAGATATCTGATTTATTTATGTTGGCTAAACGTTGCAGTTAGCAGGCGAAAAGTCTAGTTAAACTTTAGTCAACAAGGCTGGTAGGTAATGTAGGTAGGTAGTACCTATTCATCAAAAGATAAAAAAGTATTTTTTTTTGTTGCAGTTTCGCCAGTTATCTTTGACGTGAAATGTATGAAAACATCTGCCAAAAACGTCAAAGCAATAGCCCAGTTATCATTTTGAAGAACACAATATGCCTTAGTAATTAATTACAATAATAGATAAGTTACCATTCAATCCAAGATCAGCGGACTCCGACGAAGCTTCATCGCTATACGCCGCCGAGAGTTGGTACAAAACCAGAACTAAACACACGCTCAAATTAACCATGGCCATTATTGTTTACTCCAACTAATCAACAGTCATCACTGATAATCAACACCATCCAATTTCACCATAAATCCAGGTTGCACACACGTGTATTTTTGTTTCGCGTTAGAATTTCTCCAGAGAAGCGACATGCGCTCCTCCCGATGTTCGGTTCACGACTGACAGATGAAAAATTCGTTCGTTCGTTTCGTTCGTTGTTCGATTCGATTCGAAGCGAAAGAGATAGCGCACACTTCACAACAGAAGCGGTACGGTAGACTCTAGTGTAGTGCAATGCGTTGATGTTGCGTTCGATTCGATATCGATGAATGCAGTGCAGAAGGAAGAATCGTGTAGGTATTAATCGTTGCATTTTTCTTAGTCCTTAGTTAAGAAATGCTTTCATGTTATGCCAGGGCCTATTTATTTATTATTGGTAGATCTAGACGAGACGAGACACCTATTGTGTCATGCGTGGTACATACCTAGTTAGTGGTGAACCTTTTGAGTCGATATTGATGTATGATGCGAATTTCACCTCAGATCATAAACTACTTTAAGACTAAAAATACCTACTAAAACAAACCGTTACCAACGTTTGTTTTAGTAGGTATTTTTTAATATTTCTGACCTGAACCGAACCAGAGAATTCATGTGAATTTACCCAAATCTACTATCGGGAATCGATAATAAAGTGACTCATCATTTGTTATCGGTAGCCGGTAGCTGCACTATTCGATGCATTTCTACATTTTATATTGGCCCGGCACAGCTTTTTAGTGGCTTCAGCGAGTTTGAGCTTTATTGCTGAAACGTTAAGGTCTATTATAGTGATAATCTTGTTAATAATAAGGTTGAATTTAGTGTGTTCAGTTTTTGCAGCGGCGGTGGCGGACGGCGCGGCGACGGCGACGGCGGCGGCGGCGGGGCGGCGCGATGGCGCTAGATCTAACCGTAACCACACGTGGCGAATGCGGTGCATACATTTCATTTTATCTTTTTCCCTCTAGTTATTCTGAACTCTCAATTTAATTTCACATTCAAACCGTAAATAAAAATTAGTTTGTAAATCGAGACGAGAGAAAACGTTGTAAGTAAATATTGTTCGTATCCCTCCACAAAATAGGTAGGTAGGTACCTACCTACCTAAGTAATTTTGAAATCAGTTTAAAATGATAACGCATATAGAGTGACAATTTCAGTTGCTTTACAGAAAAGACAGTCGCGTGATTTTGCCCGTCTTTTATATTGTAGGCTCAGACTAAGTAGATTTCTTACTTAGTCTGAGATTGTAGGTACCTACCCTTCAAAATTATTATAGCTTACTTACCTACTCACAGTTAGTACCTACCTTTTTATCTTTCTTCACATACCCATTATGAGTAAGTAAAGTACCTACTCAAAGAAACAATAAATCGAACAGGATAGAACCTGCGCTAGCTCATAAAACCAAAGAATTAAAAAAAAACAAAAGGGACCTTTGTCAGTGGCGGAATGCGATCGACGCAGAGGCAAGAAGCGTTGTTCTGGGTCCATGCATATTAATAACTCATAATGACTTGTTACCGACATGTTCGGAATACGTAAAAAGATTTTAAAGATTATGTCCCTACCCTATTTGTTGATTTTGTTTTTGAGTAGTGCCCGTACCTACCTATATAAACTACCTTGTTAATAGTAATAGGTAGATTAAGAGTTGGTTGGTATCTATATATCCTCCTTGCGTCGTTTCCCTAATACCTACCTACTTCATAATCATCAGCCTTTCTTAGTTCACAGCTGGACATAGGCCTCCCCTAATGAGCGCCCCTAATTGATTCAGGGCATAGCGCCCTGTCTTCAGCTTGCCGCATCCAGTATAAATTTTAATAAATAATAACAAGAAATTCTTGTTAAAAAAATTACTATACATATTCATATGTATAGTAATTTTTTTAAGTATTTTATTGTAATTTTGTGTAGTATTTTTTTTAGTGTAAATTATTTCACAAAAAATTCATGAATTTTTTGTGAAATAATTTACACTAAAAAAAAATACTACACAAAATTACAATAAAATACTTAGTAGAAAAAAAATCAATTGCAAAAATCTACAGGACAACTGAATTAGTACACCTACCTATTTTAAATTAAACGAATTGCACTTTTTAATACGTAAACACACAATAAACAGGTAAGTAGATAAATTAACAATGAAAACTATCGCAGTTTGATTAATGCATTAGGTACGGATGTAACCGGGTTAACTACGAACCATAATTGTTATGGAAGAACACCAATAACGTTTCACCCCCTACTGTGTTTCATCCCTTTACGAGAGACTTTTTTCATGAGTGCGGTTCAGGCCGCGCGCGCACTACGCTACTCTAAACCGACCTCCACCTCAGAAGTTCCATTATCGGAAGAAACGTTGGTGTTCTTCTAACACAAATGTTCGTAGGTAGTCAACTCGACTACGAACCTCTTTTGTGTGGGACTTCTGAGGTGGACATTATCTCACTTGTCACTATCACTATCACTATCACTAATATTATAAACGTGAAAGTTTAGATGGATGGATGGATAGATAGATGGATGGATGTTTGTTCCTTTATCACGCCGCGCCAGAACGGCAAAACGGATCTGGATGAAATTTGGCACAGAGATAGATTATAGTCTGGAATAGGACATAGGTAGGCTACTTTTTATCCCGAAATTCCTACGGGAACGGGAACTACGCGGGTGAAACCGCGAGGCGCTGCTAGTTTTACATAAGTAAAGAAATAAACAATGGTTAGCAAAAAAACTAATAAAGCTTGAAGATACTTTAGAAACGGTATTACTAGCTACCGTCAATATAACCTACCAACATAAAGAGATCTCTTGGTACAATATTACGGCCGTGTATAATAATTAATACCTAGTCTTGTCAGCCAATCCCAATTATGAGAAAATGAGCTTATAATCTCACTAATATTATAAACGTGAAAGTTTAGATGGATGGATGGATAGATAGATGGATGGATGTTTGTTCCTTTATCACGTCAGAACGGCTGAACGGATCTGAATTAAATTTGGCACAGAGATAGATTATAGTCTGGAATAGGACATAGGCTATTTTTTATCCCGGAATTCCCACGGGAACGGTAACTACGCGGGTAAAACCGCGAGGCGCTGCTAGTTAACTCTATTCCTGAAAAGGATGCTTTGCTTGTCCCATCGATAAAAACACTTAGGTGGAAGGCACATCAGAAAACAAAAGCATTTCGATTCTCACTGTTGTTTAATTACTTATGGTACCTGGCCAGGGATTCTTGGAAGGGCATTCCGTGAGGCCAGGAAGAGAGCGGGCCGCCCCGGCTGGCGGCCGGCGGCGGCGACGACGGCAGATATTACTGTTTATGCATATTACTAGCTTCTGCCGGCGGCAGCAGCTTCGGTCGCGTTTTTTCGCGATAAAAACTAGACAGCCTAACTAGACTAGAATCCCGTCGGGATCGTAAATTTTTGGGATTTATTAATTTCTTAGACAGCCTATATATATATCTGGTCTAAAATAAAAAATAAAAATATTGATTTTCATAAATACAAAAAATTTACACTTAAAATATGTAGATCAAATTCTTAAAATAAACACTGACATAGAAATGAAGTGATATTTTTTATTTCTGTCGCTTTTTTATGTTGACTAAAGTAACGAAGTGCCGAATAACCGTTTAGCATGTTAGTTATTATTTGTCGAGTTGGAACTAAACTCGTCCCAAACTTTTATATCCTCTAGTCTAGATAATCTGAATTAATCTGATATTTTGTAGAAGGTCTAAAACTACAGTTGTTTTGGCGTGAAGCGGTAACAATAACAATCATCGAAACTTCCACATTTATAAAATAATCGATAGATTTTTATTTAGAAATAGAAATGGAAGAAGGAAAGAAAGGCCTTTTTTATCCTGTAGAGCAGGGAATCCCAAAGTCATATCGGTTTCCCAGGGGTCGACATAAACGAAAACTGATTATGGGGGTCAAAATTATAGAAAGATTTTTATTTACAATAGAAATGGAAGAAGGCAAGAATGCCCTTTTATCCTGTAGAAGTGTAGAAGATCTGGGACTCGTCCCTCAGACTTATCACGAGCTTTAGCTTAGCTTCATAAAGGAATGCACGTTTAGTTAAATGAATTTTTACCTACCTATGTAGGTAAAAATTCATTTAACTAAACGTGCATTCCTACAACCTATGTTTTATACCATCGAATTCGATTGAGACTTAACACTCCAAATTGGCACCGCTTACATATTTTATGTACCTAAGTTGCTGTTTTATTCAAGGATTGTGTTCTCTGGCGTTTCAGCCACATATTTATGTTTGCTTGTTTTTGAAGTCATCTTTCAAAAGTAAATTCTGATGTACGTACCAATTCGTGAATGATGTATCATTCATAAGCAGCACGTATCATCGGCTGTAATTGATCACAAATAAAAACAATAGTAATATACCGAAGTAAATGAAATTATTATATTATGTGTTAGTGTGTTACACTTATCAATCGACGTGCAGCTCAGTAGAGCCAATATCATACGATCTATGATTGAGCTTAGCGGTTGGTATTATTAAGCTGTTTATGTATAAAATTTGACTTGTCTAAGTGCTTATTTTTTAAGCCTAAAGAAATACAGTTATTGAATTTTGAATTTTTGGTAAACCGCTAAGCTAGGCTTCCAGCTATTCTAGGAGCCACAACAATAGGCGCCGGCTTTCAAAATTGTTATCCAGCATCGTAAGATAACCGAGTCACCGCTGAGTAAACAATACGGATTGTCGGTTTTTTTATGAATTCATAAAACTTACCTGGCGGTGCCGACTTTAATAAGTGGAACAGTTACTTAGCCCTTATCTCTGGCAAATAGCGATTGTCTCAGATTTAGTGACTCACTTTGAATAAGTATTTTTAATACCTAGGTACCAGAACGATAAAAATATGTGAGTAATTTAACCTTTAGTGGGTACCTCAACCTAAACCTAACCTAACTACTGACGGTTAATTTGACCTATATTCGCAGAACTTATGTAAAATAACTGTTAATCAGTAGGTAAGTACTTACGACAGGGCGCTATGGCGCTCATTAGGGGAGGCCTATGTCCAACAGTGGATAGGCTGATGATGATGATGATGATGAAGTACTTACTTAATTAGGTAGATACCTACATAATAGGCTTAAGGACGGCCGGTTAAATTAGAGCGAAAGTAACAAAATCGCTTAAAAATGGATAAAAATGAATTCTCGCTCTCCCTTTATGATAATAAAGTATTTTAAAGAACTAAAACGATATGTCACCGTCAAATAGTAAGCCCCGTAAAATTATAAAAATCCTAGTCACTTTATAATTTTCCGGAAAATAATCAATAGGACTGAAGCACTTACAATTTAACGCATTGAAATACGTAAATTTATAATTTTCCTAAGCATATCCGTAAGATAATAAACAAACAAACCTGTGAACCAATCACAGCCTTGTTTTACTATTTTACGTAATCTATGGCGATCACGTCACTCGTAAAATAATAAACTGCCCTCTGATTGGTCGATGTGGCTGATGCTCATGTTTGTGTTCGTTTACGAACAGTTTGAAAACTATTAACCACTGTTCCACTAATTCTACAACTAAGCAACTCCAATTTTACTAATGAACAAACTATTTAAAAACACTTAAATGTTGAAAAACACACCATGAAAACTTTTTTGTTACTATTCGGGCGTCTAATGAATGACAGCAAAAGATGGCGGTGTGGGCTAGCGCCCATCAGCCAATCAGCGGGCGTCTTGCGTTCCGTCACTTACTAGTTTATTATTTAACGGTTAGATTTCGTAAAATCATAATTTGACGTGTTTGAATGCGTTACATTGTAAGTGACGCGGCCCATTTGATTATTTTCCGGAAAATTATAAAGTGCCTAGGATTTTTATAATTTTACGGGTTTTACTATCCTACGGTGACAGATACAAACATCTATACTTATCCTACGTATGCAAAATTTCATTAAAATCGGGGACGCAGTTTCCAAATGAATCGAAAAGTACGTTTGTATGGGAGCTTAGAGGTTCCACGGCCTTCTTAAGTAAGTACCTTACATATCCATCTTGAAATGTTAAAAAAGCATTTTTATTTTAATGAGTATTTTTTGTTTCCGGTGTAATATTATTAACTATGAGGTTTGCCACAACAAGTCTGGACATGTCATGTTTACAAGATAAGCTATCAAATTCGTTCGTTAAGGTCGGTACAGTACGTACCTACTGTAACTAGGTAGGTACTTTGACATGTTTTTAGGGTTTCGAGATTGGTTTCGAAACCCTTATGGTCTCGCTCTGTCCCTCCCCGTTCTTTCTTGAATAGTAACATTTGAAATAATAATATAATTTGTGCTAATACTGATTTACAGATTTTTTTTTAATAAAAATCTAAATCAAAATTTTCAATACAAATCGTGATGTTGAAATTTCAAAATAGACCTATGTGGCAAATGGGGTATGAAATGAAAATATGAAAAATATATAGAAGCCTGTAAAAATAACCCTTTTTTAAAAATGGTCGAAATCGGGAAGAAATTTTTTGACAGGGAGGGTTACCCACCTGTGTGGGATATCAACTGAAAGGTATGGGTTTCTACATTTCAAAACGGTTTTCAAAACTTCTGTAGGTTTCATACTTGTCCAAGTATTTCGAAAAAAGACGAAAAATTTACTATCCCCTCAAACTATCGCAGTTTGATAAATATCAAACTCGATTATCATCTGTGGCAGCTTGCTACACCGTAATAATATAGCTTGCTATATTAATTTATATTAAAGCTCCTTCCGTTGTGGGCTTCAGGTAAGTGATCGCTTACTTACCTAAAATAAAATTATTGTAATATTGTTATTTTTTAAGTACCTAAAACTGATCTCAAATTGTGAATTATTCGTATATACATTGAACGTATATTGAATGTTGTGTCCTTTTTATAAGTACCTATATATTAGAACTTGTCTTTATGTAAACATTTATTAAAATAAGCATATATATGTATACTGTTGGTATTCCTTTAATAAATAAATAAATAAGTAATGTTTTGATTCTGGTATTGGAAAATGAAATTAAATAAAGAGCCACATAGTTTACTTTGAATTGTACAATAAAAATACATTTATTGTAACAGCATACCTACCTACTTCTATCTACCTATTGTACAACTTTTATGGTTATATATTATATTATATTATTATATTATTAATAATACCATAATACTTAATTAATATTAATCGCTGGATACAAATATTATTCATCTCATTTCACATTGGAATTATCGTGGCCATCTACACGTTTCCTCGTCGGGCGTTTCGGTTTTGGAGAGGATGCCGGTGGCGGCGGCGGTTCGGTTGCCGGTTCTGTTGCCGGCTCCGTTTCAGGTTCCGGTTCAGGTTCAGGTTCTGGTTCCGGTTCAGGCTCAGGTTCCGGCTCCGGTTCCGGTTCTGGTTCCGGTTCTGGTTCGGGTGGTGGATCAGGGGGCGGATCTGGTGGTGGATCAGGGGGCGGATCTGGTGGTGGATCAGGAGGCGGTTTAGTGGGTGGATCGGGAGGTGGATCTGGCGGGGGATCTGTTGGTGGGTCAGTCTTGATCGTAGGAGGTGGTTTTGGCGGCGGGGGTGACGTAGACGTCGTCGTGGTCGGTGGTTCCGTAGCAACCAATTTCAAGAACACCCGCTTTATTGTTGTTCTGCCAGTCGTGGTGCCTGCGAGGATGACCTTGAGAATGCTCATTGGAACCCAGTGGCCAGGCATATTGGCCTCCACGGGGTTGGCGATGAAAACAAGGGGGTCATCGTGGGGGTCTGGCCAGTGGTCCTCGTTTGGACGGGCCTGGATGACAGCAAGTAGTAGAGTCTTAATAATCACATTTAGTACCACTGGAAAAAAAAACATGAAGTTTAAAATGTACACTGTTTTATGATGAACTAAACTACAGTTGAGCTACCTGTAGATTGTTTGCAACAGTCTGCAGTTAGCTCAATCGGTTCAATTGTAATTACCTACTAGTTTTAATTTAATTATGTTATTTGATTGTAATTTTCTTCGTTAATAAAGATTTTAGTACTACAATACAATACAAAATTCTTTATTGTACCTACACCACAAAATAGATTAAAAGAAACAGACATAAATACGTAAAAGTACAATGGGGGGACTTATCGCTGAGACGCGATTTCTTCCAGGCAATAAGTACTAAACTACACAGACTAGGCCTAAAAGGGTACGTTTAACACAATGAGTGCCACCGGCGGCGCGCACACTTTGCTCTAGTTAGTCACGTAGAGCAGTGAGGTAACATCAACGCGCCCTGCGGCAACTGCTGGTTGCATCGCAAAAGCTTCGTAGTGGACGTGATAAAGTAGGCAACAGGAGCTAAAGCGCAATCTTTTCTTTGACAGCTGTCAAATTTTCTAGTTGACATTTCTATTATTCCTACTTTAGTGTGGTAGAATGAGTAGTTAGTGTAACCAACTTCTGGGCCTAGATTATGAGTGTCTCGTATTAAGTGCCTCTTAAATAATGTTCATAGTTTCATACCCTAGGAGTAGATAGAGATTAAACTAAGGTTTTTGTAAGTATAAAATATTGCTTGCTCTAGATATTAACAGAAGTCAAGAAAATAGAAAAATTAACAGCCTCTTATGAAAATATATTTATTGAAAGTTTAACAGGAACTTCAATAATTAATAACCACCAATTATTATGAAACAAAAATTCTCATTTCACATTAGAATTGGAGTGTGCATCGACAACTTTCTTTGGACGTTTTGGACCCTTTTTAGTTGGTTCTGGCGGCGGTTCTGTTTCCGGTTCAGGTTCCGGTTCTGGTTCCGGTTCCGGTTCCGGTTCAGGTTCAGGTTCAGGCTCTGGTTCAGGTTCTGGTTCCGGCTCTGGCTCCGGTTCGGGATCTGGGTCCGGTTCAGGTGGAGGGTCCGGGGGTGGATCTGGTGGTGGATCAGGGGGCGGTTCAGTGGGTGGATCGGGAGGTGGATCTGGCGGGGGATCTGCTGGTGGGTCAGTCGGGATCGGAGGAGCCGGTGGTGGTGGCGGGGGTGACGTAGATGTCGTTGTTGTCGGTGGTTCCGTAGCAGTCAATTTCAAGAACACCCGCTTTATTGTTGGTCTGCCAGTCGTGGTGCCTTCGAGGATGACCTTGACAATGCTCATTGGAACCCAGTGGCCAGGCATGTTGGCCTCAACAGGATTGGCAACGAAAACAAGGGGGTCATCGTGGGGGTCTGGCCACTGATCCTCGTTTGGGCGTGCATGAACGACGGCAAGAAGTAGAATCTTAATAATTACATTTAGTTTCACTGGAAAAAAGAAAGTTCTGAATCAAAAGATGTATTACCTACCTACCTAGATTGTTATACAGGGTTCTTTATCTTTGAGGATCAAACGAGGTTGGGTGGAACGGGGTTCTATCTGCACCGAAGGAACCCTTGAGTATGTTCTATAATTTTAAGGTTTAAAGTGGTTTTTCACCGATTCATGATTTCACAGAAAATGCTGCCAAATAGGCCTTCGAATTTTAACGGTTTGCGCTCTAGGTTTTTTTGGAGGCCATTGTAGTGAAGCGGCAAGTGTAAGGTTCAAACCCTACGCTGTTTTAAAAACGACTCAATCGTCGTCGGTATCTAATTAATTTATATAAAATCAATAACAGAATACGTACTTGGTTTAGCACATTAATTTGACACACACCTAGGTTTTTTATTATACCTACTTGTAGCCGCTTATGATCTGAGTTAGCCCTTAAAGAAATTCAACAGTCCAAAGTAAAATCCTGAAACATATGTACGTTGTAAGTTTTGTATGTTATTTTTAGCAAATGCCCGATGGACACTAAATATTAGAGCTCATACGCTTTGTGAGATGACTTACCAACTTATAGCCATATATACAAACTTATAGCCGGGACGCTTATCAAGGAGGTCTATGACCAGCGGTGGACTATTCAAGGCTGTGTTATCGTGGTAGTACTATGGGCAGTGATGTTACCTATTTATTTACTAGGGACACTACAGAAAAATCGCATGACATGCTAAATAACAGAATAAAGTGGTAAAGATCATTTTGCTCTGTGGTGTCCCGTATTTTGATATAATCAAGGGTGTTATTCTATGGTTCCTAATGCTTATATCAATAGAATACGACAACGTAAAAAAAAATAAGGTCTAGGGTTTAAAATTAATATTTCTTATTAATTTTTGTTTGAACTCATCAGCCAGTTACAAGACATTCGTCCTCTTGCATAAAGACTCGACTTTATGGTGTTCCATTTACAAAGAACATGCATTTCATTTGAATTCATTTTTGAAAATGGAACCGAAAGCGCCTTTTTTGTCATTGTTGGATGTTTTGTGTGGACTGTATGGTGATTCTTCCTCCGTGGTAGAATGCGTAGGTTTGGTAGTAACTTTACGTTGCGCGAAACGAAGATACAAAAAAGTTGGTAATCATTAATCAATCAGCACAAAATCTCTGGAATGTTTGTTTACTACAAATTTAACTGAAGACGAACTTGGCTTATTTTATTGAAAATTATCATCATGCGAAAATTAGTTTTAAAATATGCAAATGGGACAGAATGGCAAAGAAATACTCAATATGATTCTATCTGTTGCGAAATCACGTGAAATATGGTATTTAGTTCGTGAAGTAGAGAAGTGAAATCGTTGTGCGATATTTACTGAACTGAAGTAAGTTTAGATTGTTCTATTTTCTCACACGCGAAGTGAAAAGTATCATTTTTAACTCCGAGTCAAATTCAGTTTGTGCACCGTGGCCATGGGAACCATTTGTAAAAATGGTGATTGTAAAAATTATCATGTGATGATGTTTTAGATGCCGAATCTCCATATCTTCCAAACTACTAAATATTTAACTTTTAAATTTATGTATGGTAATACATAAAATAAAAATCTTTTATTTCGGACAACACAATAGATCCAAAGTTTGTTAGTACTTACAATAATAATTCCTCGGGAAATATTGGTAATGTTCAGGACTTACCTACTCTATCGATTATACATGTATATAATCTACTACTATATCGATTGTACATATGTTTCAAAAACACGAATCCAAAAAAAAAACTTGATAGAAAAAAATCGCAGTTACCTCAATTTTTTTTTCATTTCTCAATAAATACAGAAGTTTAGATCTTGAGAATAAGCATGGTTATTGAACTAAGTATAAAGAACATTTGTGAATACATGTTTTTAGGGTTCCGTACCCAAAGGGTAAAACGGGACCCTATTACTAAGACTCCGCGATCCGTCTGTCCGTCTGTCACCAGGCTGTATCTCATGAACCGTGTAGTTAGACGGTTGAAAATTTCAAAGATGATATAATCTCATGAACCGTGTAGTTAGACGGTTGAAAATTTCAAAGATGATATATTTCTATCACAACAAATACTAAAAAACAGATTACAATAAATATTTTGGAGGGCTCCCATACAACAAACGTGATTTTTTTGCTCGTTTTTGCTCGATATTGATAACGGCAACAGGTAAACAATTGAAATATTCACAGAATGTTTAGTAACATACTCACTTTAAAAATAAGTCCCCCAAGTAAAATCTACGCAATATTTTTTGTGTTTGTTCTAAATAATTACTAGGTAAAATTCTTACTTTGTGTCCTTAAAATTCCTTGAACTAATATGTTTCTTATACATTTTTCTTGAACGTTAGAGTCATATCTTGAACGAATGTTCCGCCATTCGTTGCGATTATTAATTTTCCTAAGAAATTGATGGATATTTTTTACGAGTATCAATAACTTTAATCCAATTAACATTTTTCGCATAACGTCGAACTACTTATGTTTCGAAGCAATGTAATTTAAAATACATGAATATGGGAAAGTATTGGGATTTTTGAACATAGGAATAAACCTTCTTTAAATCAAAAAGAGTAAGAATTGTTATTATTAAATAATTTCCTATTGTAGGTATTAGTTTATCAGTTATCTAGTATCCCATAAAACAAGCTCTGCTTAGCTTGGGGCTCGATGATGCTGTGTGGATTGTCCAGCATTATTCATTTATTAATTTCTTCCCTAGTTTCTAGTAAAGAAGAATCACTATTTTTTTCTACAGTACTAAATTCCTGCGAATATTGCAAAGGTTAATCTTATTTAAACATACATTACTACATGCAATTAATCAATCAAACAAGGTATTTTTGTGTTTTTACTTCACTATCTGAATACCTGTATAGGGTTATTGGTATATCACTGCACACACAGCATGATAAAAATGGGACGAGACCTTTTCAAATTCAGAAACGTGACAACGAGATGAATAACGGACGAGGTGCCTGAATGGGATAAATCCGCAAAAAATATTTACAACTCACAAGTGGAAACAGAAATGAAGGTGTCTGACTGAATGAAAAGAATGATACCAGACATAGTAAGAATAACACTGATGCTAACAGCAATTGCGCAGCGCCTAAGAAATGATCAAACCCGGAGCGAGACGCCCTGGTGTTCGTTGCAATCCATTAAGAAGCTGAGGTGCCTGGCCATTTGATACTACAGAGCATCATCAGAGTGATTCTGGAATAACCAGTCACGACCACATCGGAGCCGATCTGGCCTCAGCGCTTATCAATACGTAAACACTCTCTTAACCCGTCACATAAACGAACACGTAAACGTCACGCACGCCGACACGTAAACCAGGACCACAAAAATGTTCGACCTCGGAAGAAAGAACAAAAGAAAAACGGAAGAAGCGTCAGATGATTTGAAAAAGAATCAAAAGAAAAAGCAAAAGAAAAAACAAATGGAAAGAAAAGTATGTTGCTTCCCAGACAATGAAATCAGTTTTGATGATGATGATGTCCGACCTGTTTTATAGGCTTGATCCACTGTGGGCCGGCGCGCTATAGCCGCTGGGTACTTACTGGTGGCACAATCATGCGCCTCTTTGTCGATTGAGTGTGCCTTGTCTAGCTTAGTTACGTTAGAGATCACAGTTTTAAAAATGGTTTTTGATCTTACTTGGTATTTTTGTGTAGATGCGCATAACTTGCCTTTTAAATTAAAGTACAATAAAATACTTCCTTTACACCTTTAAACGAAAAGGTCAACTAGGTGTCTAATAAAAAAATACTTTGGTTTCCAGTGATACCAGACATAGTAACAATAGCACTGATGGTAACCACAACGGCAGCAGCACCTAAAGAATGGCCAAACCCAGAGCAAGACCGTTTGCAGGTGTTCGTTGCAAACCCTGTAGAAGCTGAGATGCCTGGCCACTGGGTGCCACTGAGTATCGTCAAAGTGATCCTGGAACGACCTTCGACCACCACACCGAAGCCAACCTGGCCTCGACCTCGATCAACCCGTAAATCAACTAACCCACCGCGGAATCCCGGGCCACCAAAAGATCCACCCACGGAAGAAGAACCAAAAAAAGAAATAAAAGAAGAAAAGAAAGAAGCAACGAAAGAAGAAACAAAAGAAGAATCAAAGGAAAAGACCAAAAAAGAATCGAAAGAGAAAACTAAAGAAAAATCAAAAGAAAATACTAAAGCAGAATCAGCAGAAAAATCAAATGCAAATATTAAAGTACAATCAACAGAAAATGTTAAAGAAGAATCATCAGAACATACTAGAGAAATATCAAAAGAAATTAATAAAGAAATATCAAAAGACACAACGATAGAAAAACTGGAAGAGACGACAGAGGCTCCGCAAACGACGACAACAAAACGCCACTCAAATAACGTGATATCGTTAGATTATATAGACGGGGTAGATAGATAGAAAAAAACACTATTTTGATTTTCAAACCGAAACAATGACAATAACACAAACCTGAAATACCTTATCCTATTATCGGTAACATTTTAACTGCCCGCACAGTAAAATGATAGTCGTGGAAGAAAAAAACCCTCAAGAGGAAAATATAAATAAAAAACTAAACTTAACTCTTAATTAAAAATATAACTAAAATGAGTGAGAATTAACCTGAATGTGAGAAAACGTAACGTTAGTAAATTGATTTCATGAGCTTGTTTTCCCGATAAAAAGCTAAATTAAGTTTATACTTAAATACTCCTAATAATAAATTAACTGTTGTTCGTTAAAAAAATTCAGTTCTCCTTGAAACGTAGCGTTAGCATTGCAATAAATGATGCGATAAATATGACACTGATAGAGTTGTGGCAGCAAAACACAGCGAGCCATGAAATAAGAAGTTCAAGTTGCCATAAATAATTATTTAAATTACCTAATGATTATGAAATTCTTAAATAATGTAGGTGTGTTAACACTTTCATGACCATGCCATGCCGCACATGTTGCTTCCCAGACAATGAAATCAGTTTTTGGCCATTAATTGCTGAATTATATATAACTCTAGGCCTTAAATGCAATAGAATATTTATTGCTTAGATTAAAGTAAGCTATCAAATATTTATACATATGAAATTGCTAATAAAACACACTCGTCATGGTCAATAGCAAAGTAATCTTTATTCAGAAAACGGTTCTACCAACATAACATAGTACGTAAGTTAACAGTATCACCAACTTAGAAATAACATGTTTGTGAAAGAACCAATAGAACTGTTGTTGAAAAAACTAGATGCTTACTTTTTGAAGCGAAACTTGATAAAAAGTTCTGGACCCCCTAACCTAATATAACAGAGTATAAATATCAATCTAATAATTGCGACTTCGAAAATTTTGACATGCCATGTCCGACCTGTTGTATGGGCTTGATCCACTGTATGTTGGCGCGCTATAACCTCTGGCTACTGGTGGCCCAATCATGCGCCTCTTTGTCGACTAAGCGTGCTTTATATAGCTTAGTTACATTACAGATCACAGTTTTAAAATGTTTTTGATCTTACTTGGTATTTTTGTGTAGATGCGCATAAATTACCTTTTAAATAAAAGATCAATAAAGGATGCCTCCTTTAAACACGTTAAGTTAAACATTTCAACGAAAAGGTCACCTAGGTATCTAATGAAAAAATACTTTGGTTTCCAGTGATACCAGACATAGTAACAATAGCACTGATGGTAACCACAACGGCAGCAGCACCTAAAGAATGGCCAAACCCAGAGCAAGACCCATTGGTGTTCGTTGCAAACCCTGTAGAAGCTGAGATGCCTGGCCACTGGGTGCCACTGAGTATCGTCAAAGTGATCCTGGAACGACCTTCGACCACCACACCGAAGCCAACCTGGCCTCAACCTCCATCAACCCGCAAACCAACTAAGCCACCACCTAAACCCGGACCACCAAAAGATCCGCCCTCGGAAGAACCAAAAGAAGAAACAAAAGAAGATACGAAAGAAGCAACGAAAGAAGAAACAAAAGAAGAAACGAAAGAAGCAACGAAAGAAGAAACAAAAGAAGAATCGAAAGAAGCAACGAAAGAAGAAACAAAAGAAAAAACGAAAGAAGAATCAAAAGAAAAAACTAAGGAAGAGGAACCGGAGGAAGAACCAGCTGAAGAGCCGGAACCGGAGGAAGATCCACCGGAAGACCCACCAGCCGATCCACCAAAGGGTCCGAAAAAGAGACCCAAGAAACCACAAGACGGACAACATAACTTAAATGTGAAAAAACGATAAATAAATTTATTCAAAAATAATATCTATCTACAAGCGAATGGTGATGTAGGAACAGTACTTATAAACCAGCTCTCTTTTTTAAAGCCGCCAAAAAAAAATTGATACTAAGATATTTTTGAGTTTCTTTCTAATCATCATCATCATATCAGCCCATACACGTCCACAGCTGGACTTAGGCCTATCGATATACGATGACGCTATCTATAGCGTTCAAGATATTGAACAATCATCATTTTACAGAAAATCTACAATAGGAACTTTTATTCTTATCTATAATGGCACTTCTTTTAATTAGTCGTTATTTACATAACCCAAAAAACCGTGCTTTAGAAAAAAACACATTAAATGTTACAATACAATAAAAAATAATGATTTGTAAATAAATGCAAAACAAACATTATCTTCTGAAACATTATGGCTACAATAAATATATTTTATTATATAGAAGTTTATCACGCAAAATAAGGTCAATTCATATAAAACATCAAATACTGCACAAGAAAAATGTAAATATAATGTAACTTTTGCATAAAAATAAAGTGACATTTTTAAGAGAATAAAAAATAAAAATTGAAAAACTTCTAAAAAAAATTGACAACACCAAATCCATCCAAATCATAAGCATGAATTTCACTGTTTTAGCACAGGTCATGCATACAGGCAGTCTACACTTAGGTAGGACATAAATGTACAGTTTTCGCTCTCTTGTTTGGCAGACAAAACCAGCAGCTCTCGATCGTTATTATAAAATCTTCTCCATTGTCAGAAAACTCATTTTCTGAATTAGTGGTTATTATTCGAGAAGTGGGTGAATTTCTGCTGATTCCATCTTCATCGCTGCCTGTCTTAATCCGTGTTTAACCACTGCTGTAATATATCGTCTTTGTTTGAAGAAACATTTCTTTGGTTTACCATCACCAATAACTGAAAAAAAGCAGTAATGAATAACATAAACGAAAAAGTCGTAGTTCCCATGGACCCACTCACACACCTATACTCACCTTAGCGATAACGAGCGAAACGTTTCAGAAGGTACCTGTGATCGGGACGCGCTAGGGCACACGTCGTAATTTTTACACGCTTTCAAAGATAGAACCTGGGTCCATTGGACCCACACCTACAATTAAGGGTTAAATTATAACGATAGATAAATACATATGTGATGTGCCTAATACCTGTTACTCGCCGATTCTTACGCGCTCCTGGATACAATGTAGTAGGCAGGGTATTTAGTAGTGGATATTTGAGGCGGTACTCACACTACCGCCGCTACCTATTTTATTATTATGTTTAGCTCATTATTATTCCGTAAATAGCCTTGTAGATCAGCCTAAGTAACATGTACCTACTACATAATAATAGTACAATTTGGTCTGCCAGTTAAAATAATTTTAATTTATTTATTTAATTGGAAAATCAACAGCTCTTTGGGGCTTTGTAGCTGCGTGCGAAAGCATAAGGAGACCTAAGATATCAGAAACAACTGACCTCGACCTGAATCGAGCATTTTTTCGAATCATCATCATCATCATCATCAGCCTATATCAGTCAGCTGGACATAGGCCTCCCCTAATGAGCACATTTTTTACATAATTTTTTTTGAATGAAATAAATAAATTAAAGTAATTTGAACACGCAGGCCAAATTTTACTATATAATTTGTAGTAGGTACACGTTACTTAGGCTGATCTACAGGGTTATTCTGTTTTACCTCTCTTAGGACGCTCAGATCACTGCCTGATAAGGTCAATGTCGTCATACTACTCACCTCCGGATCCTACCCCTAAAGGTAGCAAACAAATATGGCGAGTACGTAGGTGCCACAAATGCATTATTCCTCAGTTCTATGACAAAAAAGCACATGCATCAGTTATTGCCTAGTCTAGTGATATTTTTTTAGAAAACTAAGTCGAGAATTTTTTCAATGTTTTGCCGTGTTCTGAGATCGAAGCTGAACCCCCCAGCAGCTTCGATCACACGGCAAAATATTGAAAAAGTTCTCAAAAATGAAGAAGCAAACTTTCACTCCTGAAAGTTTGCTTCTTCATTTTTGTTACACCATTGTAACCCTATTAAGAAGCGCTTTGAAATGAAAACTATTTAAGTATTTTGAATAATTTACTATACTTGACTTACAGGGAAATAACACTTAAAACAAATATTCAGTCTTACAAATCCATTAGAAACCATTGGCATTGAAGTCATGACCGCTAATATCGTCAGTAGGGGGAAATACAGTGTCGAGGTCCACGTAAAGTTGCTTCTGTGCGTTTAGTTTATTTACAATTTGTGCGAAGGTTGGTCTGTCCTCTGGTTTTTCTGACCAGCATTCCACCATCAGATGGTAGAGTCTGGTCGACGCTCGGACTGGTTTCGGGAGACGGCCGCCGCCTGCGAGGAAGGTTGGTACGTGCTGGTTGCTTAGTTCTGAGTACGGGAAACCGCCTAGAAAAGAGATACAGGTTTCTTGTTTTCATAGTGCATAAAGAAACTTCTGACAAATTAAATCATTCTTATTTTTGACGTCCGACATGGGTCGGACGACGTCAAAAATAAGAATGATTTAATTTTTTTGTATGGACAAAACTTAAGTCAGAAATCAATCACGTTTATTTCTTTTGGCTTACAAATTAAGAATAAATTAAATGGAAGATAGGAAACACCTGGAAAAAATATCAGCAGATCGTACAAACATTCGTCCCGAGGCGAGAATCGAATCCGCAACCTCGCAGGGCAAAGTCGCAAGCGACCCTTCGCTCGCCACGCCACAGTGGTCTTTAAACGTAGTTTACTCTTTGCTATTGTAAAAAGAACTTCAATATCGTACCTAAGGTGGCAATCTCCCAAAGCAGGACCCCGAAGGCCCACACATCGCTAGCACTGCTATACTGCGAGTGGACTATGGATTCGGGGGCCAGCCACCGCAGAGGCACCGGCTTGGCCTTCGTGTGGACGTAGATTCCGGTACGCGATAGACCAAAGTCCGCCACCTTGAGGACTCCCGCGCCGTCTACAAGGATGTTGCGGGCTGCGAGGTCTCTGGAACAAAAGAAACTTGGTGTTAAGGCAAGAAAATAAAACCTAACAGCTATATGTACCAAGTATATACAGGGTTATTGGTAAATTAGTGACAATATGTGAACTGCAGGTTCAGCGCATCATCACAAACACGTTTGTGAAGATGCCAGGTCTTAATTCTTAATTTTGGTATTGGTAATGGGTACCCCCCGCAATTCAATAATCATTCGTTAGAGAGGTTTTATTTGAAACTCACTTAAAAACAGCTCTACCCTGAATTAAAAGAAGATAATGAGAGTGAAAGATCGGTCTTAAGTAACTCGTTAGGTTCCAGGCAAAGATGTTTTTTTCATTTAGTATCAAAGGTGACTTATATATTTTTTTTTAATTTAGACTTGGCGTCTTCACGAACGTGTTTGTGATGATGGGCAGGACCTGCAGTTCACGTTTTGTCACTAATTTACCAATAACCCTGTATACAAGATATGTATGTGTAGGTAGATATGTGTGAGAAACGATTTTCAGGATTTGTCAACATGGTTATGAACGGATGTCTCTCTTCTAGTGAAAAAAACTTCTATGGCGTTTTCCATTCTCTTCAATATTTGTTTTAGGACTCCAACATCGAAAAACATACCTACAAAAAAACATTCATTTCACTCTAATAACTGTAGCTAAGTACGAAAGCAGGTAAGTAGGTTAATCAAAACGCTCTTTGTTTAATCCTAAATTAAATCCAAATGTATTTTCTAAGGCTCTACCTTCGGGCATATCATTGTTGTCACATTGAATTTATCCCCGACAACCAGTAAATACAACGAACAAGGTTACATACCTTTCTACAAAAGCACATTCTTGGTGGAAAGCAGGTATTCGGCGCTGATTTTGGCCTCTAGCACAGAGGGGAATCAGTTTAGTAATTATTTAAAAATATTCCAGTCGGGTAGCTAATTGACCAGTGGTAAATGAAAATAGCATTAGTTAGACGTAACAAAATGCGCGTTCGCGACTTACATTACAAGTTATCTACGCACCTAAGGCCGGTATTATGAGAGTTTGCTCAGTCTTGAATGATCAGTGCTTGAGTAATGAATCGTCTTCATTGGACACCGGTATCCTATGACGATCATTTTTTCTTCGTATGATACTGGTTACCAAACTCTGGTATCATACGCGGCCGAAGGCGATTTTTTATGGCATAAGCGTTACTCAAGCATAGATCGATGGCCTAGGAAGCTTTCATAATACGGGCCTATGTATCGCCCAACTTCGTGAATGTAGAGGCCATTGGTGATGATTACGAGTTGTGAGTAAAAAAGTACTGAAACAAACGTTTCCTATTTTCAGGCGAACTGATTACATATTTTATTTCCTTTTGATCAGAGTTGGGATGGGACTAGCAAAGCACCCATAATTGTATAAATTTTCTCCATCCTGGACCAGCTGAGTTTGCTGCTTTTAGTGTAAATGCAGTCAACAGAAGCACCTGTTATTAATAGCTCGGCCCGGGCTCGAGGTCGTTCCGGGAAAATCCGGGCGTTTTCCAAAAAGTCCACGATCCCGGGAAAAGGTTTTAACGCTCAGGATATTGACTTGATTGTGTATTGTGGTGGGAAATTGTTTGGAAAACGAGCTCTCTTTGAATCATACGAAGAAAATAGGTAATATAATGTGTCCCAGTTTTTGTATCAGGAAGTTAAAATAGGTTTTTTTAGAAGGCAACTAATAAAAAATGTCAGAGTGCTGCCACCGTTCTGTTTAAATTTTATTTACTAAAGACTGTTGCTTCTGTAGTTCGATTTCCGCGTAAGTGTTTTTCCGAAAAATTTTAACTGAAAAGTGTCGTTTTTTTTTTTCGCCTGCCTAATCTTTAGAGTAACTATTAGCATATCCTTGGTACTTCGAAATTGCTTTTTCTTCAAAGGTTTCTCTTTCTAGATATTATGTCTCTAGAGATTTTATTCGTCGCTGCCTGCCAATCGTCGCTTTAGAGTTAACCATCATTCCTTACAGAGGAAATAAGAAAAATCATTGTAGTGAACCTTCATGGAAAATCTAAGTAAAATACTAGCGGTCCGCCCCGGCTTCGGACAGGGACAATGTATCCTTCATTGTCCCTGTCCGAAGCCGGGGTCTTGTCATCTAATGGTGAAAGAAGTTTTCAAATCGGTCCAGTAGTTTTGGAGCCTATTGAATTCAAACAAACAAACAAATCTTTCCTCTTGATAATATTAGTGTAGTTAACAAGTTCCAAACCAAGCTACGAGATTTTGTTAACTGCCTTTCTATATTAACATAGCAATAGAAATATTGTGTTTTAGCGACAGTTATAACAGGTGATAGGAAACAAGAGAACACGAAGAATTAAAAAATAATGAAAAAGGAGACCTTGTAAAACAAATGGTGTGTAAAAACCATTAAATTCTTGTTTTATAATGTAAACTTATCGCGGTTGATTGATCCAGCTTCTAGTAAAATAATTCTATAGGCAAAGAACCTCAATCCACATCTCGCGTTGCTATGATACGGTTGCTAGGCGACAAAATTTCAAGGTTTTATCCCGAGTACGCTATACTATCCCGTAATTTGATGGAGATACAGATGGTTTTTGTAATTTTAATGGATATTGAAAAGTTTTATGTAGGGAATTTATAATTAAGGTAAATTTAGGTAAGTTGTACCTTTAAAGGTTATAAATCTAATCAATAAGCGATAGAAAGCGGAAGGGATGATCAAACTTAGAGAAAACATGTAACCTTCGAGCCAGTAATAATTTGGTGTGGAAATTACCTCAGTAGCGTAGCTGTTACCCACAGGATCTAAACTCGAATTAATATGTAGGTTTGATCATCGATGCGGGTTGAAAAGTTTATTTGTTTCCTTAGTCAGAGCTGAAGGTTAGATCCATCTGGCATTAACATCGAACTTTACAGAAATCGACATTAACAGAAAGTTTTGTGTGTGAAATAAAAGAGAAAAATAAATCACTGTTCAATGCGGTGTATGGACACAACAAAAATTAAAAAGAAAAATTATAACCTTAAAAACGAATTTTACGCCCGCTAATAGGGACGAGAGAAATTCCTTCTCTCGTCCCTGCGCGCTAAGCTACGCTATATTGACACACTTTTTGCGCAAGAGAAGTGAAAAAAATATTACGGTCATTCTGTATCATCAGATGTTCGAGCATCGGTGACGTCATGACTATGACGTCTGACTATGACGCGTCATAGCCAGATAATATTCTTTAACAAATGCAATGTCTAAAAGCATAAGAATAAATAGGTACCTAAAAACTTTTTTACATCATTATTATTATTATGCCAGTAGTAGGTATTGTAACGTGTCAGAGCGAAATTAAAATTACATTTTTAAAAACTCAATTTCACAAAATACATTGTTTTCCAGAAATATTTTTATTTTATAATCATTAAGAAGATGTTGAAAAACATTTCCGAGTAGTTTCTCAAAATCAGTCATCATGCCTTTTCTAGAGTAATTAAATTACATTCATTTATTAATTCAGATAACACGGATCCATCGAATTTGACAAAAACACACACTCATAGTTAATTGAACAATAAGGGTACATACACACACATAATTAATTTAATAATAAGGTACAGTGTGCGTCCGAATTAAGTATCCCCCTATCTCCCTATCTCTCTTAGACAAGGGGGATACTTAATTCTGACGCGCACTGTACATACCCACACAGAATTTTTTTAATAATAAGATACATACACACACAGAATTAATTTATGTAACAAATTTGTTAATAAATACAGGTACACAAATAACCCCTTTACAGCTGATTATTTGTACATTTAATGTGTTAAATATATATCTATATTTATGGAAATTACTGTTTCTGAATACAATCCTTATGGTGTTTCTTTCCTTCACACAAAATTTGACTTGTATACCTACATAATTTTAATAAAGTAGACTAGAACGACATCAAGTGTATCAACAGTGTATATTTATGGAAATTACTGTTTCTGAATACAATCCTTATGGTGTTTCTTTCCTTCACACAAAATTTGACTTGTATACCTACATAATTTTAATAAAGTAGACTAGAACGACATCAAGTGTATCAACAGTGTATATTTATGGAAATTACTGTTTCTGAATACAATCCTTATGGTGTTTCTTTCCTTCACACAAAATTTGACTTGTATACCTACATAATTTTAATAAAGTAGACTAGAACGACATCAAGTGTATCAACAGGTACCTACGGCGGAATAAATAAATGAGTAGTCAAATGAGTAGGTAGGTAACAAAACTTTTACATCAAAACAAACAAATAAACGACCTAGTTAACTTTATATTCGCTGCGGATAATTTCCTTTGCAAAGTCCCAGCGTATTTTGATTAAGGTTATTATCTGATTTAACTTTGGGAAAACGGGAACCGAAGGATTTTAGAAATAAATTATTCAGTCAACTCAGTTGGGGATACTGTACGATTTGCTGAGGGACTGAGTATATTAATCTTTAAATACCCAGTCCCTCAGAAAATCGTAGGCGTGAAAATCACAGACAGACATAGTTACCTACTTTGGAATATATAATACTAGCAGCGCACCCGCGTAGTTCCCGTTCCCGTAGGAATTTCGGGATAAAAAGTAGCCTATGTCCTATTCCAGACTATAATCTATCGCTGTGCCAAATTTCATCCAGATCCGTTTTGCCGTTCTGGCGTGATAAAGGAACAAACATCCATCCATCTATCTATCCATCCATCCATCTAAACTTTCACGTTTATAATATGAGTGAGATTAGTACCCACTATAGATTATAGCAATATACAAAGATCTAACAAAACTCTTAATAAAGTCCACAGGTGATCGGAATGCTGGCTTTTATTTTGGGTCAACGAATTAGCATTGACATTCAACGTGGCAATGCTGCCAGTATTTGGGCACAGCACAGCATTTTGTCGTTTTTCTAACTTTTAAGAATACCTAGGTACTTTAAGGTTAGCTTAGCAAACTCACCAATGGCTACTTGACTACTACTGGGAAATAATTCTTACGTATTGCCTGATTAAAACACTGCAAAGTGTAATTGATATTTCTTCAAGGCCAGTCGTATTAGTTATAAAAACTTATTTTGAAGTTTGAATAAAATAATGGCGCGCCAAAACAATAATCTCTGTCATGGCTCCGATGACATGCTCGATGACGTCACGCCTGACACCACACCTAACAAGAAGAACAACACGCACTGTAATCTGTGATAGCTGTGACGTGACCAGCGATGCAACCAAACGCAGAGCGTTTTTGGTCACGTGATCATATATAAAAAAACGTGTAATTTTAATTCCGTTTTTGTACCTAAAATAGCCATATTTTTTGTGAAAATCACCTGATTACGCTTTGTTATGTTGTCATTGACTAGTATGAAAACAATTTGCAACTTATTTTCAATATAGTTAAATAGTAGGTAACTAATATAAGATTTATCTGTGAGATGTATCTGTTAGTAGAGAAATAAATGAACGCAAACCTGAATAAAAAAAACATACAGCTGAAGAATAAGAATCAAGCCTTTAGTTTTACGTCAGTTGAAAATGACCGATCGTTTTTGTTTCAGTTCGAAAAGGTTCTATCCCATTTTGACCACCCGCGAGCGATACTGGCAAATATAAAAGTTAAATTAGGAAAGGCATCGCTCTTGAGCGATAAGACTGCTAATTGTCACTTTTGTTTCATTTGTAAATTGTTTTTAGTTTTAAGTTTTCAATAAAAGTATATTCATCTTTCTATCTATTGGTATTCCAGTTTTCCCCCTTGAACAAATTATCTCAAGGGGGAAATCTGGAATAAGAAAAAACGGTGAGGGGGAATTCTGGACTTTTAAAAAATGAAATTCCAGTTTTGCTTCTCAAAGGGGATTTGTCATGGGAGAAAACTGGAATAAGCCCCTTGTTGGTAGGGAAAGGTAAGTAAATTTGTAATGTACCGGCAGTAAATAATTCAATAAATAAAGCGTCCCGGCACGGTGGTGCGGCAGTTTTGTTTAAAGACGGACGAATTAACAAGCCCGAATCAATATTGAAGTACGCTAGCAAATACAAACCAAAGAAAACTACTTTTAGAATGGTTTACATTGTCGGTTTCCTAACTGATACCTACCGTCACTGGTTTGCGAAAACTGTTGTTATTAGATGGAGTTTTAATAATCTGCTATGGAAGAACAGATAATGTGCATAGGCGACCGTGACGACCGATGTGGCGCGGTGAGGGAAGGTCTGCCTGCGACGCAGGAGGTGGCGGGTTCGATTCCCGCCTCGGGACAAATGTGTGTACGATCTGCAGACATTTGTTCAGGGTGTTCTGGTCGTTTTCTATACATAATAAAAAATATCGATCTATGTATTGTATTATATTATGTATATCAGTTATCTAGTACCCATAACACAAGCTCTGCTTAGTTTGGGGCTAGATAATGCTGTGTGAATTATCCAGCATTATTTATTATTATTTATTTATTATTTATAGGCATATTATCATTATATGAATTTAAATTTAGCTTCAGTCTTGGCAAACTTTCCTTTCGTCGCTTCTGTCGAGTTATTCCAGAGTCGTCCCACTGGCTTTGGCCCAAACAAGTCCGGAAAATCAAGTCAATGCTTATTTCATTCCAGATTTGTCCCATTTTATAGGCATAGCACTTTTAACCTACCTACGTACAGTAAGAAGCGCTAATTGGTATCCCCCTCACAGAACATTAATGTACTGAGAGGGGGATACCAATTAGCCCTTCTTACTGTACATATAGAATGGAACAGAACATATATAGGTTGGAACAATGACGGCATAACTCTAAAACAAACTAAATTAATTAAACTAAATTTAAAAAACTTTTATGTGAAAAATGCTACTACATATAATATTGATGAATTTCTAAATGATGTAATCTAATTTTATGCTAAAATTTTAAATTCAAATCGATTAATTAATACTCTTATAAATCTGTTGTTGCTATGTACCTACAATTAAATTAAAACATGCATGTCATACTCTCTAATTATTTTTGCACACCAATGTATGTTGGTCAAACATGTTGACTCCAAAATAATTATTTGTCACCTTTTTACACGTGTTTTTGCAAATAAATGTCTTTTACTTTTGACTTTACTCATAGTGTCCTGTTCATTTAACTAGTTCCACATGTTCACAGGTAAGCTTACCTATGAGTAATCGCTCGCTCCTCTAAATGCCGCATCCCACTTGCGATCTGCAGAGTATACTCCCGCATGGTCCATCCATCGAGCCGCAACGCTGGCTCGGCTACGTAGTGGTCCCGACTTCGCTCGTCCTGCCAGGACTTCCCGTCCGATAGTGCAGGATCCGAGTCGCTAAGGTTTGTGTATTCAGCTGGAAAATGGCATATTGTGCAAATTAAACCGCTTTTTTACGGTGTTTATTTAGGAACGGAGTGTGAACGGACATTATACAATATAATTATTTAAGTGGTTTTGATCTTAGGCGGTCTGAGATTTTTATATGACCACAATTCCACATGTTCACAGGAACTACATGACTTGATTCCGCCATCCCCCTTCCATTCCAGGACTAGCAGACGCACAGCGCATTACCACTCCTACTTGGTGGATTTACCGTCCACTCGCATTAAGCGGTTTTCCTCCACCTTCATCATCTGTACCGTTGGGGTTTAGAACACGCTCACTGCTGCTGTTTTTCCAGTCAACTTCTGTCTCTTCAAGACAAGAGTGAATAGCTATCTTCTAGAGTCTAGACCTTCGTGATATATCATCCGCCCACCCAACGTCACTTGCCAGAGGTGAGATTGTGGTCACACGAAGGTCTATGGACTATAATAATAAAATAATGGCCAAGATATCACGAGCGTCCTTTTTGATGACAGATTTGTCACCTGCATAAGCCTGGGCGCGTCATTATATGTATTTTATTTTTTATTCGTCCTCCCTAATGTATTTTCTAAAAGAAGTACTTTTACCTTTTCTTTGTGTACAATGGAAGTACCTTTCGAAACGAGCGCTACTCTTAGAAAACACATTACATACTAGGTTCCTCTCTCGATTCAAAGCATAATGTAGTTATGATGATCACTGATTGATCCCATTTGGCTTTTCTTAGAACTCAACAAAATATGTCCAATTTGTCTAGTATGTAGAGCTATCTAGAGCAGCCTTCTCACACTGGCGATTTGCCAGCGAAGCGATTGCACTACCATCACACCGTGACGATCCAGCGAGTACAACGCGACGACGCGACGCAGCGAGTACGACGCGACGACGCAAAAACTTTGAACACTATCGTCGAAGGCGCTAATCGCAGCATCGTCGACAAGGCTCGCTGCGCAACCGCATCACTTTAAAATCGCTTGCAATCTAACAACGACACTAACAGCCTGGCTCTAAAAACTAGGTTGTTAGTGTTATGCTGATGCACTAGTAAACCCATTCTCTAAATTAGGTTTAACACTAGTTTCTGCCTGCGGCTTCGCGCGCGTTGTTTCTATGGAAACGTCGAAAGGTTTCTGATATATGGGATAAAAAGTAGCCTATGATTAATTTCAGGTATTGACCTGAAATTAATCATAGGCTACTTTTTATCCCGTACTTCTTATTTGTACTTCAGCGCCTACATCTAGGTACGGAAAGAAGCGCGAAGAAGTACAAACATACATCCGTCCATGTACGAATGACAATTACAACTCCATTTACGGTCTCCTTCAGACGGTCGCCCCACCCCGCTGTCTCGGTGTACCTCCGGCCGCCACACGCGGCTCGCAGATGGGACAGTAAGTCGACCCTAAGGGCATGCTCTAGCAGTGCGATCAGTGCCGATGAAAATGACATTGACAGTGACAACTCCACTTACAGTCTCCTTCAGACGGCCGCCCTACCCCGCTGTCTCTCTGTACCTCCCGCCGCCCCCTCGCGGCTCGCAGCAGGGACAGCAGGTCGCCCCTAGGGGCATGCTCAAGTAGCGCGATCAGGGGCGCCCTCTTGGTGCAACACGCGACGAGACGGATCACGTTCTTGTGGCAGCCGACGTGTTTCAGCATTATGATCTCGCGGAGGAAGTCGTTCATTTCGTCGGCCGATGCGGTTTCTGTGGAGAACAAAATACGTGTCACTTCAGCCATGGATATTGGACAATTTTGCAGAAGTGTTCCGCGTTCATCCCACTCGCTGTGTCAATAGTCAAATCACTTGTTGCATTCCATAGGTGTACAGACCAGAATTGTCATGATTATCAGCCCGTTTTGTACTTGCGCACAAACTTGTGCACTACGAGAAAGGCTTGCGCATATGACTAGTGGCCGTTGAAACTATCCACCATGGTGAAACTTCCGTGAGCAGGATATCATCATCATATCAGCTCGTCTCTACGTTGACTGACAAAGAAATTATGAAAGTAAGTATAATGGTAAAACAAAATTTATTTTCTTTGTTTGATAAACGAAATAGAATTAAGGAAACGAGAGTCATAGCCCGGACACATTAGTCATATAGATATGTAAAATATAAGGATGAAAATATTTAGTAACAATTCCGCGAAAAAAAGAGTTTTTTTTTCGCGGAATTGTTACTAAATATTTTTATCCTTATATTTTGCAATGGATTTCCGCAAGGTAACGCCTGAATCTACTATTTATATAGATATGTGTCAGGTCAGCCCATGCCTAACGGCTACCTATCTTATTTAGATAGATAAATCGATATAACTAAATATTAAAAACTTAATTAAGTTTACCTAGCTTGACTTAAAATAGCAATAAACTTAATTTGTAAACACGATAGGCAACTGCCTATCGTGTAGACGGTGGCAGCGCTTTGTTGGTGTGCGTGGTTACGCACACCAACAAAGCGCTGCCATCGTCTTGTTTCAAAATAACTTTACGAACCAGCCAGCATTTTAGCCGCTACTGTTAGTGTCTCCCCAGCTGGCATGTCGAGCTGCGCCGCATGCACGCGCCCGAAGGCTCCGCTGCCAATTAGGGCTCCGAGGTGCACCCTGGAACGGTTCACCTCCCACTCGTCGAAGTCTTCTTCTGGAGGCTGGGAAAGTTATCACTTATCAATCTTCATATTTTTCTTTAGGTATACTATGTAAGTGTATGTGTGAGTAAGTTCCTGAATGGATGTTCTCGTAACGAAGATTATCTTATTTATTTGTTTCACGAAAAGGTGCCTTATAGGTTTAACATTATTTCTGGTTTTCTATTTACATTACTAGTGATTTCAGTTATTTCCGGTACATGCAAATATGTCGAAAGAAAATTATAATAATCAAAATAACACAAATCATAGCAAATATCCCGTTATGAGTTTTAGTGTCAATCACCGAGCCTTTAAAATAGAATAGTCTGTCGTTGTTTTTTTATCTCCCAACTAGTGACATTAACAGGATGAGTAATTTTAACCCCTGGATGTCAGTTGGAAAGGGTTGCAGTAGCCTTAATTCTACACAGTTCAAATAACAGGCACATGCCTGCTATGGCCTAACGCCTGAAGTAAGAAACGCAACTACCTCTTTGCTGCCTAAAAATGCATAGTCTGAACCGACTAACACAAAGAATTTTTAAAAAGTCTTTTAAAAAAAACAGTCTTTTGTTTTTATTTATTTATATTTAGAACCTGATATTTACCATGATTAGATTTTTTAATATTTCGGCACAGTTTCATGCGCCATGATCAGGAAAAAAAAAGTCACTGCGAGTTGGTTTCTAAATTTCTAAATGATTTCTATATTAACCATGATAGTTTCAAAATGTTTTTAAAACGTACATTCTTAGGTCAAAACGCTTATCTAAATCCAGACACACGACGCGACGGTCACGAGAGTGTTTTCTTTTTTCTTTGACGAGAGTCGTCCTTCCTTCGCTTTCTCGTAGAAACGGACGGGCCTAAACCAATTCATCCGAATACATTTTTCCAAGTCGACGTATTTATAATGCTTACCTCAAATTCTTTGTGCACATATAAAGGGCTGTCTTCCATCTGGCCTCGAACGGGAATTTCGGTATTACTGTGGACAAAAGAACGCTTGGGTCACGGTCTGTGAAATTTTATTGGTCTAAGATTCAAGATTTTTTATTGGTCTACCGAATCTAAATATTCTAGGTACCTAACTAGATTTATTATACTTTTCGTTTTGTTCAGTATGTACAATTTTTAGCACAAAATTACACTTATTAAGAAAAGTAAGAAAGGAAATTCTATACAGCATCCCATTTACATTAAAAATGCTCAGAGCAATCTCTACCAGGCGTAAGAGCTTTGTATAAGAATTTTTTAATTAGACTTTGATTTCCAGATTTAGCCACAAACTTTAAACTTTACGCCGTTATTAATTAGTAAGTATCTACATAGATTACGAAAATCTAAAAATCCATGGGATTTAATCGAAGATTATAGGTATAGGTAAGGTTGCACCATTATGGAGCAAGCCGTGCGTGGCACTGCGGACGCAACACTGCGTTTAGGGATGGGGAGGGTCGATGAAATACATATATCGATAAAGCTTCATTTAGTTAGAGAACAAAAAGTCAACAATCGAGTTAACGACGTCATAAGTAAGCCTGCAAGATAACATTCTAACATAGATACCTACTTGTGTAACACATATAGATATTTGTGTAAACACAAAAATTTATCAGGATCGATGCCAATATCATAGCTTTCTATAGTCTTATTTGTTTGTTCTTTCCACCCTTATTACCTTTACCCTATTTTTGTAGGTATGCGTTTCAACAGAAATGAAAACTTATTTTGAAGTTTGAATAAAATAATGACGCGCCAAAACGATAATCTCAGTCATGGCTCCGGTGACATGACTCGATGACGTCACACACACACACTATCAAAACGCACTGTAATCTGTGATAGGTGTGACGTCACCAGCGATTTAACCAAACGCAGAGCGTTTTCGGTCACGTGATCCTAATCACAACAAAAATGTGTAATTTGAATCCCGTTTTTCACCTAAAATAGGCACATTTTTCAATAAAAAACACCCAATTACGCTTTGTTACGATGTCACTGACTAGAATGAAAACAATTTGCAACTTATTTTCGATATAGTCAAATAGCCTAAACGCTTTACATTATTTGCGCTAATTGCACATCTAACATCATAATTAGAGTCATATTGGAAGAAGTTTACAGTGGGTAGTTCAGCACAATTAATAAAAGGGTCAAAAAGTCGAGCCAGAAAACTAAATTCATCGATAATGCCCATCACACGGCCCCATCCCTACCGGGTCGTATGTCGCAGGTCAACTCTTGCGCAGATGGATATGCTAACCGTCTATCTAGTTGATGACGTAATGTTTACGTAAACCAGCCTTACTCACGGGTTCGTATTATTAAACATTCTCTGCTCACGATGTCCGAGCTCGTACACGTAGATTTTACCATTTCTCAAACCTGGTTCGACCTTTACGGTCTAGTAATTTAAATGTTTGATATGGTGGAGTGAGCAGATAGCCAATGGAGATGCAAGAGGTTGGGCGTTCGATTTCCTAATTAGATATTTTTTTTAGATTGATTTTACCTGCATTTGGGTAACTATAGTTATGGCTTTAGTTGCAAACCTTCCAACACAAAAAGTTTTTTTTGATAAAAAAATCTTTAAATTAGTTAATAATAAGAAAAGTTTGTTAGAAATTAATAAATCCCAAAAATTTACGATCTCGACGGGATTCGAACCCGCACCTTCCCCTTCAGCGCAGGGTTGCTCTTTTTCCAACTAAGCTACGTGATCTCATCTAGTCGACCCGAAAATCTTTGGGAGTTCTTTCGGCACTTACGCCGTCAGCGCCACCTACAGAGGAAACAATGAAGTTATCCAATTCTGCTCAAAGACCAAATTTACATTTAGTTCTTTGACGAGAGGTTTTGCCGTTGCTTGATTCTAAGGTTTTTATTTATTATATTACTCTAGGTAATTTCTAAGAAATTAATAAATCCCAAAAATTTACGATCTCGACGGGATTCGTCGAGATCGTAAATTTTTGGGATTATAATAAATAAAAACCAAATTTTTGGGAATATAATAAATAAAAACCTTAGAAAAAAGTTTGTTAATAATAAAAAAAAAATTTCAACGAGCGTTCTAACGAGTGGTTGTTGATAAGTTTATCGATTAATCAACCACATCAATATAATATTAACTACATGTTTATTACAGCGTACTGATAATAAAATTTTATAGCACAGTTGATTGATCTGCGAAATCCATAGGTTAACCATAGAGTAAGCTCACTGAGCGACACCTTAGCGAGTCATCTGCGAGTCAAGGGCAAAAGTCACGCTCGTGGGTCAACTTTTTAACCGGCTTCGAAAAAAGATGTGATAGGTATACGTTTTTTTATGTATGTTCATCGATTTCTCCGTCAATTATAGACCGATTTTGATAATTCTTTAGCTATTGTGTAGAGAAGAATCCAGAGGTGGTCACAATAAAAAATTTCCCGTGGGTTGTCCCGCAAAGCTTAAAAACAATGTAAAATTAAGGGACTCGAAGTAAAAAAGTCTTTTGTATAAAAAAATATTCGGAAAATGTGTCAGCCATTTTATATAAATGAAAACTTGCACTTGCATGAAGCGCGTTGATGTCTTTGGTATGCAGCAACGATAGGTGCAGGCATCATCACCTTCCAAGTAAGCAAAAATGTTGAGGCTAAATAACATTCACGGGAACTGGAATAGTGGCTCTTTCCGAAAACACCTGAAGATTAAGTATGACTCGCCTTCTTGCTTTTTCTACCACTCAAAGTTTTACTCCTAAAATTGAGATAAAACCCATGGAGATCGCATTCAATAAGCCCATTGTCTTCTGGTACCAGGCAATACTTAGAAATGGTTTAAGAGGTACCTAGGTATTTACTATAGAAATGTCGAACAGTAACCGGATTCCGAACTTACCGCTTCGAATTCCAATCTAGGTAGCGTAACGAGAAGCCCACAGGCCTAATGATGTATCTACACAGACGAAAGGTCTGAGAATTCTTATCTGTACCTATTTCTAGACCAGTTCACCTCTTACTTGCCCTTTTGGTGGGGTATTGGGTATGGTAGATATACATTTAGGTACGTAAGGTACACTTAAATATGTATGTCCATACCTGGACATAGATAGGTCTGGACGGTGTGTAGAGTTTGATATCAGTAGTTTCTTAAGTGCTCACACACTTAAATGTTATTCAAAAGTCAAAAGTCAATAACTTTATATCTTTAAGCTTACAAAAAAGCGGTTAGACAAGTCAAATTTTATACAAAAACAACAACTTTATAAATAGCAATTTTTTGTCCACTTGTGGAAGAAGCGAAAAATAAACCACTAGTAAGTTTGTATAAGCCATAAAATGTAAAACAATATTATTTGCCTATCTAAGTCTAAATATGATGTGATTTAGATACAGGTCAATATTTATAAAAAACTAAGCTTAAGATTTTTCTCCCATAATTCCATTGTCGGTGCGGAACTGGGCGACATCTGGCCAATATATATATATACATATTTTGGTGTGCGTCTATACATCTTTTCATATTATTAATAATATTAATAAATAATGCTGGACAATTAATATGAATGAGCTTGGAGAGTCCCCAGTGTAGGGTTTAAAGGCCTCCCTTTGCTTTTTCTAATCCTATCTATTCTAGCCGCTATTAGTCCGAAAAAAATACCAACCAAAAAAGTTACCCACTTATATTATACACTAGCTACTGCCCGCGGCTTCGCCCGTGTAGTTCCCGTTCCCGTGGGAATTTGGGGATAAAACTGAAATGAGAAACTTGAAATCGGTTCAGTAGATCCAGAGATTACCATTATCCAGAGATTACCATTATCCAGAGATTACCATTATCCAGAGATTACATTATCCAGAGTTGCAACTTCACAAACTTTACCTGTTTATAATATTAGTACCTACCTATTGTTTAAATAAGTGACGTAAGGTAGGTGTGAACCCCTAAGCCCTCATACAAATGTACTTTCCGATTCATTTGGAAACTACAACCCCGATTTTGATGAAATTTTGCGTAGGTACATAATCGGATAAGAAATACCTACATTACATTTAGTTTGCATCGTTTTAGTTTCTCAAACAACAAAATCAACATTATATTTAAAAAAAATTAGGAAAACATTTATATTCTGGCTAAATACCTATTTAACTTTATTTTAATATCCAAATTGACATTGTATTCAATTAATAATGTCTTTTTCAGTATGTTTCATTTATTTTTATTTATCTTAATTATTTTTCATTAGGTAGTTTAATTTTTTTTATGATGCTATTATTGTGTTTCCGTATAGGTTTTCCGCACACAATGTATTTTGTTTTTATTGGAAATGAATTGAAATTGAATTGAATTTGACCAGACCGCATGTCACATATTCACTCAATAATTGGTGATAGGTTACATCAGCGACTCTCTACCAGTGATGAAGCAGACAGGATGACATGACGCTCAACTCAAGTGAATGTTCAATATTGAGATTCAGCCCGCATTGCGAACGTGAGTAAATTGCATCGGAACCGTGAGATTCGAGGGCTTTTACTACTCGACGGACCGGATACGGAGGCGTTCGTTTATGTTTTGAAACTGCATTTTGCGTCGTTTAACATAATTGATGCTCATCACACGTAATAAGTTTATCCTAAAGAATGCTATAAGGTACGCTGATGGCGTTTCTTAATAAATAAATATACGAACGTGCTCTTGTTCTTACACACTCAATTCAATTCAATTTTAAAAGTTCTTTATTAAATAAAAATAGCAAACAGTACATTTCCAGTGTTTAATTACCTTGAAACAATACATCATAAAAACATTTAAAGCGTTTTGTAAGCCATTGGCTTCTTAAAACTTTTGATAAATTACCTAATAATTTAGCTATCGTATTTAACATTTATAAGGGTATCAAACAAGATTTTACTTACATACTAAGGTTTATGTAATCTTTAAAACTAGATTACATTTCTAATTACAAATGTATACACAAAGGGACATTATCAAGAATAGGGATAAAATGATGTTAATCTCGTGCAGAATACACAGTTGTTATACATTAGATCATGCAACGTTAATATTTACCATGATTTGTTGTACGGTTTTTTTTGTTTTGTTACACTCTGTGTACTATAATAAGTCCTGCGCACACGGCTAGACATGGTTTCCTGTTCGCTTCTTTACTTTACCTTAAAAAGATTGAAGCGAACAAAAAATCAAACAGATGACTTTATTTCCTAGTTTTACTTATGTAATTTGAATTTTTGTGACTTGTCCAAGAGTCCTGTAGGGTCTAAAGGAAATAAAGCACTTTGATGTTTGATGTCTGACTCTTTTGAGACCGCCCCGTGGCCGAAAGTCGGCTAGCGGTCGGAGAGTGCACATTGTAAAAAAACACAGTTGCTGCCCGGATTGGGAAAGTTAGCGGAGTTACACTCCCGTGCCTCGGAATATATAGACGACTGACCTCTTCCCCGGGGTTTTCAGTCTTACGGCAGACTGACACAGACAGACATACGATAATGAGAATGAGGGAATAGAGAGTTCACGTGTGTTTGCGCATATACTTATGCACTAAGATATTTATAATGAGGATAACATTATTGTTTCATTGACGTAAGTTGACGGGCGTGCAGCTGTGCAAGCAGTGAACACACACGCACCCCCAGCGTTATGTTCTGGAAAAGGTAAAGGTTTTACCACCTACCATCAGGTGGTTCTTTTAAATCTAAGCAGGGCTTAGGATGTTGCGTCAAGAGTACTACGAAAAAATTATATAATTTTTTTTCTTTAATTTTGAGCGAATATAATTTGGGTTAGGTTCACAGGAACCGAAAATCAACAGGTGGGTAGTTCCCTACTCAAGAAGAGGAAAACTCGCCCGAGAGTTTTTGTTTAATCGGGCTTGAAACTGAAGAAATATATATGAAACAAACTTCGTAAACACGAAAGAAATAAAGAATTTGTTTGAAAGCTTTTGTACAAAGGAAAGTTTGGTTTTATGTCTGTCAATTTTCATCCCAGTTGTGCCTATCAATCTTATTATGGCTCTCACGGGTGAATAAATATGAACCTGACGTATCCGACGTATTATTTGGACGAACTCTGTGGCGCGGTGGGCGTATGTCCGCCTGCGACGCAGGAGGTTGCCGGTTTGATTCACGCCTTGGGGATGTTTGTACGATCTGCAGATATTTGTCGTATGTATATATTTGTCGTGGTGTTCTGGTCGTTTTATATGTTATGTATAATAAAAAATATCTAACTGTGTATTGTATTGTAATATGTAAATAGTTATCTAGTACCCAGAACACAAGCTCTGCTTAACTTGGGGCTAGATAATGCTGTGTGAATTGTTCAGCATTATTTATTTATTTATTATAAATGTAATATATTAAACTGCGTAATTGATTCTTGACGAACCGCTTTTTGGTCGTCCAAAGCGATTTGGCCGAGTCGCGTTTTGGACGAACTGCAACAAAACTCACGATTACGTCTCGTACCTTTCACTTTAGTATTAAATGGTTTCAAATCATCTGCCTCATTTACATTCAAAAGAATACTTACCTAATGTTCGTGTTGTTAGGTTACATAATCATATTATGCAAAATTCCTAAGGAAATATATCTAATAAGCTTTAAGTTCTTGGACTAAAATAATACAGAGCGGAAAGAGTTTTATTACGACTGCGACGTGAAACGGGAGCGGGTTTTTGAGAGTTTTTAAAGGAACCTTGAAATAGTTATTTATGGAGATCTAGCTTCTCCCGCGAAACAGGCCTAGCCCCTTTGAAAAAAGTTTTATTAATGACTGCGACGTGAAACGGGAGCGGGTTTTTGAGAGTTTTTAAAGGAACCTTGAAATAGTTATTTATGGAGATCTAGCTTCTCCCGCGAAACAGGCCTAGCCCCTTTGAAAAGAGTTTTATTACTGACTGCGACGTGAAACGGGAGCGGGTTTTTGAGCAACTTTGAAATAGTTATTTATGGAGATCTAGCTTCTCCCGCGAAACAGGCCTAGCCTAATGCGGGGACCACGGGTAACAATGTTTTCACTTTAAACCACATCATTTATCTGTAACAGTTAAGTATCTCAAATGTAACATTAGGTCATCTGTAATCGTTATGGTAAATAAATTATTTTGATTCTTTTTTCTGACCCTAGGTTGTCTTTGGCTCCTGGAACAACATCAGCCAGTATACGTCTACGGTTGAACATAGGCCTCCCCCAAACGACGCCACGATTAGCAGTCCTGAGCCGCCTCCATCCACCGTCTCCCTGCAACCGCTACGTCGTCGATCCATCGAGGTCTTTCCACACTCCGTTTCGAACTGCATTGCGGTCGAACCTCTTCTCCCCAGGTTATCAGATAAAAGGGGTTACTCTCAAGGGCAATGTAGCATCTTATCAGCAACTCAACATCCCCAAACAAGGGGGGGTTTTGCCATTATCATCATTACATCAGGTGGATATCCACCTGATGTAATGATGATGAATATTATACCACGTCTTTGAATGACTATTCCGCTAGAAAAAATATAAAAAATGAACCATGGTCCAAAAAATGACAAATGTCGTTTTTTGTGCTTACCCTACTTATTTAAAAAAAACTAAAAATGACAATATTTTTTTCTTCAAAATAAAATAGAAGGTTCCTAAGAACAAAACCTTCCAACTACAAAAGGAACGGTAGCTACCCTTATGGGGCCAAAAATTTGCCCCACCCTGTATAATACCCGGAGGACATGGCTACTTTATAAGCTTGTGCAAAGCCGCGGGCAGCAACTAAAATAAAATAAAATACACCTTAGACAACATGAAGCACAAAAGTACAATCGGCGACCATATGGTTAATAAGCGATTTCTTCCACTACTGCCAAATGCTGAATGTAGTTCTCAGTAAAACTATCTTTAGAAAAGAATCAAATATTACTCACTAGTAACAAAAATGTATGTAACTCAGGCAAAATTTCACGTTATAATTCATAATTCATAATTCATTTATTGTTTGTGAATCAGGTTAGTTTACAGTCAGTACATAGGACTTATATTAGATCGCTGGATTCTGCCGCTTAGGCGTACAAACATTTCGTTATACATTGTTAAATAAAATAGTAATTAACAATCAAAATACTTTTCTTTTATTTATAGGCATGCATTAATATTTTTGTTTATATTCAATAGGTACTTATCATTTTAAATCTTAAACATGTCAAATTATGAAATAGGTACAATTTAAAATTATAAACTTAATAAATTAATTTCAGCAGAAGATGAATATGTCAAAAAAAAAAATTAATTAAGTTGTTCCATTTGAATGAACAATGTCTAATTAAGAATACGGTAATATTGTATAATTTGGATCTAAAAAATCGTTTTAATTAAAATAAATAAAGTAGATATCGTTTTATAACAAATTTAAGATACATATTCAATTAAAATATGAAAATGTCAAACATTGCGGTCATTTAAAAAATCATTCACTGTATAATAAGCTTTGTCAATAAGAAGATCCTTAAGTTTTGCACTAAATTGGTTACTGGACAAATCTCGAACAACTTTTGGGATTTTATTATAGATTTTTGGTGCCATACAAAATACACTGGAACGCAACAACTTTGTTCTACATGGCACATTGCGTAATCTGCCCTCAGACCGACTTCCAATTGCAAATTCTTCAAAGAGGTTGGGATTGTTTTTAACAAAAACTGCAACTTCGTAAATGTATAGACAAGGAAATGTAAGTAGTTTTAATTCGATAAAGTGACTTTTACAGGAGTCTCGTCTTTGTAAACGTCACACCTCATAAATATTAAGATAGAAAAAATGGTCCTACCATAAACTTTTGAAATCACTAACGTGTTTTGCTCAAACTTATTTATTGAGTTATCGACTTGCCCTAAAGTTGACTCAAGTTAAAGAAAGTGACGTCATCGGTCTGGTACTTTCTTCAAGCTACGTTTACGTAACTGAAAGTATGTTTGTTGGAATCGTGAATTGATTTCTTAACGAACTTCAAAAATAAAAAGTTAAGGGACTCAATTTCTTACATAATGTATAGTTGAACAGGCAGGTTGGTCTGTTATTAATACCTTTTTACATTTAATGATTTATCAAGAATCATCGAAAAAACGTGGGTGAATTTGAACTTAAAATTTATGAACTTAGTCCAAAATTACCATTTTCGAAAAATACGCGATTCTGTAGCACGTCGCCGCAGGAACGTAGAATCAGCGCTTTTGTAGAATACAATACAATACAATAACACTTTATTGCACACCGAATTAAATAGATACATAAGACAGGAAAGAACTTATACAGATTTCGTTGTACAATGGGCGGCCTTATCGCTTTGAGCGATCTCTGCCAGACAACCTTTGGATGGACAGGGAGTGGTGTAACAAGTGTAGACGGTGGTGTGTTATAACAGGATAATAACAATTTAATTAAAAAAAAACACACATGAACAGATACCTACTATAAATATTAAGACATACATAAATATATAATAAAAATAATATTTATATATACATATATAATATAAATATAGTTTATATAATTAATTAACAGTTTAATGTTGATGTAGAATGGCTTGGCGGATTACAAAACGAACGCTGATTTCTTGTGAAAACATAAGTATTTCATTCGACGAGATGGCTATAAGTAACGATTATCTATATTGTTGAAAAATTATCGGTCAAAAATCAGCAGAGGCAGTTATTGAATACTGCCTTTTTGTACATCGGATAGCCGTTCTACAAAAAAACGGGCTACAATCAAACTTCAATAAATTTATTTCTTAGGCTTACAAAATAAGCACTTAAACAAGTCAAATTTAATACATAAACAGCTTTGTAAATAGTACTAATTATTATCAAATAAGAAACAAATTGTGTTCTTGAGTGGAGACCGCGACTCGGCAAACGTAGTGTAGGACGCCCTCCGACCAGGTGGGAAGACGATTTGCGAAAGACTGCTCGCAGATGCTGGATGCGGCAAGCTGAAGACAGGGCGCTATGGCGCTCATTAGGGGAGGTCTATGTCCAGCAGTGGACTGATATAGGCTGATGATGAAGAAACAAAATGTTATTGATTTTGTTCGCCTCAATTTTTTGTCCACTAGTGAAAGAAGCGAAAAATGAACCACTAGTAAGTCTGGCGGTCTAATCCGGCGGCGACACACCCTTAAAAACAATTTTGAAAGATGCCTTGTTCTGCTATTTCTTTCGTTGACTGTACTTATCTAACCTAATTATTAATACTATTTAACGGGTATTTATCGCGTTTATTTACCTATTTTTCCCAACGTTTCGACAGGTTTACACACTGCCGTGGTCACGGGATGACTACATTACATTACATACATTAATACATTATTACATTATTATTGAGTCATCCCGTGACCACGGCAGTGTGTAAACCTGTCGAAACGTTGGGAAAAATAGGTAAATAAACGCGATAAATACCCGTTAAATAGTATTAATAATTATGTGTTCAGATCGCGTAAGCTTAAAAATATTTATCTAACCTAGATAAAAACACATAACTAACTTTTAATCACATGCCGTCCGATTACAGAAACCCACAACAAATGCTAATAATCTCCCATTGTTCGACCATTTATATATGCAAATCGTTATTTCGTCATTTTACTTTAAAGTAGCTTTGATTTAGTAATGGCATGTATTTAACAATGGCCGATTTTAGACGAATTAAAAGTCATGTGATTCAGAAAAGACCCGTAATATGAAAGATTGCTCAGTCATGGATCTATTGCGTGAGTGACGTTTGTGCCATAGAAAAGCGTCACTCAAGCATGGAGCGATGACTGAGCAAGCTTTTTTAATACGGGCCTAAGAATTAAATAAAAAAAGATAATCATAAGTACTTAAATTAATAGGATAAAGAATTAGTATAGAACAGATTAAAGAGAAAATTATTTCGACCGAAGAATAAAGAGCCCCGAGTTCATTTAGTAGTATCGAGACGTGATCGTGTCGTTTAATTTTTTCCATAGGTTTGGAACAGCGCCCTAAGTGAAAGAGACGTCACTATACTATCGCTAATGGATTCGAACCTGCACAAGCACAAAGGTATAATTCATCATTTTAATTACTTGTTGTTGTAGCAACAGAAATACATCATGTGTAAAAAATTCAACTGCCTAAGTTCATGAGATACACATTGGCGACAGACGGACAGACGGACAGCGGAATCATAGTAATAGGGTCCCGTTTATACCCTTTGGGTACGGAACCCAAAAAAATGTGTAATTTTAATTCCGTTTTTTAACTAAAATAGGCATTTTTTACATTTATATCATCTGATTACGCTTTGTTACGTTGTCTGTCACTGACCAGGATGAAAACAATTTGCAAATTATTTTCAATGTTGACCTTTTATTATGTAGTTGCATTTTATAATATTAATCTATAATTAATAATCTATGTCCCAAAATTAAGTATTTTATGTTCTGATATCAAAATTGAACCGGTTCCATCATCAAAGCTTTCGCTTTTTTAGTGCGAAGCTAAAAAAACTTTTCCTCAGTCAAGAATGGCTTTCTAGCATAGACAATTAGTTATTCCACATCTAGAAAGACAAAATCGAGACCATCTTTAAAGCCGTATTGCATAACCTGACCAGTAGAATTGTAGAGTGCCACCAACTTATTTGGTTAAAAGCTACGTTAAAAGGGTTATATATGTCGGAGTTAAAACCTTATGAATCCTTTGCAATGCACCTATTCTACTCTATGTGAATCTCAAGCGTCTATGTTTTGACGTTGGATCAATTGGACAGGAGGAGAGAAGAAATGGAAAAGATTCAGATAAGTGCCTAGTAGAGTTTCCGTAGCAGATTGGTATAAGAAGGTCATAGAAACCATGTAAAAGCGGTCTCGCGATTCGTGTAGATAGAAGCCCTAGCTAGGGTCTGTGTTTCTGAGCTGTATTTCCATCTAGCATTACCTAAATACGCCCGCAGTTAACAAATAATGAACCTACTCCGTTATATATGTACCTATATGTTATGTTATGCGGGGCAATGCAGCCAGCGTCTTGGGTAAGCTTCCGACTGGTATTGCTATAGATCAATTGAGCGACCTGTAGATTGTTTGCAACAGCCTGCAGGTAGCTCAATTGTTTCAATAGTAAATACTAGTTGTAATTTATATTTAATTAATATGATTTTATTATTTGATTGTAATTTTCTTTGTTAATAAAGAATTACAGGGTTATATTATTTTTTATCAAGTACACCAAAATTTTAAATACCTACCTACTATCCAACTAATCCATATCTTACGCTGATATTATACACGCGAAAGTTAGGATGTTTGAATGGATGTTTGTTATCTCTTCCTGCCAAAACTACTGAATGGATCGGGTTAAAAGTGGTAGTAGGCAGTGGGCAGGTCATAACCCGCAGAACCGCTGGGGAGTGGCGATCGCGATGCAAGGATGCAACTCGAAACGGAGGGTTGGGAGACCAACCACTCGATGGACCGACGATATTGTAGCAGTCGCAGGGAGGGATGGAGGTGGTTCATTACCGCTCTTTGTGGTGTTGTATGGGGAATGCCTATGTCCAGCAGTGAACGTGTATGTGGGGGCTGATATGATGATGATGATGATGAATTCAATATTTCTTCACTTGATATTATTAGGATAAGTTAGCGTAAAAATAATGTTTTTAGCTTTTAGCAACTCTTTGAACAATAAAGTTATTATTATTATATAAGTCCTCAACAGAATATGTACTTTTTACCCCAGAAAAGACGCATGTGAAACCGCAGTATTTTAGACACTACAATTTAAATACTAGTTATTAACAAAGAAAATTACAATTAAATAATAGAATTCAAATAATATTTATACTCTCATTTAATCTCGCAGAGGCTAACCTACAAAGCCTCGAACAAAGACGGTGCGTTGCCAGACTGTCAGTGTTCTACCAGTATCACCTTGGGGATTGTGCGCAAGCACTGCACAATCTTATCCCAATTCTCCCTTCCACCATAGGACAAACAGCTGCACAGAAAAATATCACATGTACCAGATCGATATACCACAGTGTCGAACCGAAAAATTCTGCTGTTCCTTCATAATAAGCACAGTCAAAGAGTGGAATGAGCTTCCAGCGTCTGTATTCCCGCCAGCGTACACTCTTGGAATCTTCAAATCCAGGGTAAATAAGTTCCTTCTGGGAAAGCGTGCTCCATCTTAGGTCGCATCATCACTTGTTTAAGTGTGGCCAAAAGTTTGAAAAACACAAAAAATATCTACAGGAAGGCCAACTTATAAAAAAAAAACAAATTCAAATACTAGTAGTTGTATTTAAATTGTAGTTTTTCAATGCCATAGTAATTTTGTTCCCTTGTGTATCTCTTCGTTTGTTACCTTCTCACGTCTAAACCCCAAAAATTTGGAAAGTTAAAACTTTAACATTACACAGGTGCTGCGTCTCTGTGAATCAGATAAGTTGGTGGCATTGGAGTTGTAAAACGGCTTTCATACGACAGCGACAGGTCGATAACATCTCTATCGGTAACATTTGATGGAGCTGTACGCTATTGTTGCTTATCGTGTTATAACCGGAATAGGCGCAGGCGCAGGGTAGTGTTGCGGTAAACTACAAATATTTTTTGATAATTTACTTAATTATTTGGCTCAAATTCACGGCAATTGTCAAAATACTTGTAACAATGATTATTAAAAGTATTATGACAAAAAAAAATTGTCCAGACTGAAAAGAGTAGAGTTGTGCTTGAGTTGGGCCCATCAAATTAGAATGATCTAGGCCCTGTATAGTTTGTTATGTTAAGAAAATTGAATTAAGCCAATTTTTTTTTAAGTCAAGTTTGTTCACTAGTTTTTGTATATATAAATATTCATAGTGGAGACTTTACTGGTCTAAGAAAATTTTTATTTTATCTCTTTATAATTATACCTATGTAAAAAATATTATATATAGTATATTCTAAGGTTATTTTCGCGAGAACTCATAATAAAACACTGTTTTTACCGGATTGATCGCGTATATTTTATATTTGTTTATAACCTGACGTTTCGGAGGCTTTTCAGCTTCCATGGTCACAGGCAGACTGAGGTGACATTTGTCTTTACAAGTAATTTGAATTTTACATATCTACCGTCAATTATACAAATTTAATTATAACCGAAACGAAACGTCAGGTTATAAACAAATATAAAATATACGCGATCAATCCGGTAAAAACAGTGTTTTATTAATATTATATATTTTTAATATTTAAAATAAGCTTTTAAAAAAAATTGCTTATTTTGTTTTTGTATAGAGAATGGTCCCGGGGTGTGTATGACATCCTATGCCTAACCTTTCACAAAATGGCGCGCATTGCGCCCTCTTAAGGTACATTTCGTACCCATGCCGCAATAGGGTCAAGTCCAGTAGGTTAACCGTGGAGCAGCAACGTGCCCTTGCAGATCGCAACGCTGAAGCTGCACTGTGGATGTGCTTACAAAATAATATGCCATTCCAGTTTTAAATAAATAAATAAATAATGCTGGACAATTCACACAGCATTATCTAGCCCCAAACTAAGCAGAGCGTGTGTTATGGGTACTAAATAACTGATATACATTATACAATACATTACATAGATAGATATTTTTTATTATACATAGAAAGCGACCAGAGCACCCGGAACAAATACTTGCAGATCGTACAAATATTTGTCCCAATAAAAAATACAGCTAAAAAATCTTGTGTCCCATCACTAGTGAGATGAATGATCACGTACAGTTCAAGTGACAATATCAACAATGAGCGAATGCACGCACGCCATTGCGTAGGCAAGGCTTCACTTCCACGTTGGTGGGCACAGAAAAAAAAGGTAAATGGTGGCGTCGTTTAATGTTGTTCCAATTATTCGATTTTTTTAACAGCGATCACCTTTTGTTTTCTGGATACTGGAGGCCTGGGTTGTATCGTTGTGACGTCATCGTCGTCTAGAATGCGCATTTTGTGTCTACTTAATTTCGCAGGGTTTAGGTCGATGTCGCATAATGGGCTAATTTCCTAAAAAATCGAATTAGTCAGTCAGTTAGATTAATTATCAGAAGATTATGACACGCATTTTTTCTTTTGACAATCCAACTAAAATTTATCAAGCCAGTTAAAATTCCGCGTGACGTCACGCCAAGCGACATTTTCTGGCACGGCGTCTCATCACGAGCCTCCACTGACAAACTTTGACGCGCTGTATATTTATATTTTTTTTGTTTGAATAAAAAAAAATACCTACGTGTCCAATATATTCTGTTAATCGGCGGACTAAATAGAATAATATGTTTTTAACCTAGGAAACTACCTTATCTGTTAATCTAGCGATCGCCATAAAATGCTCTTTTTTACTTTTTTACTAAATGGAATTTGGCGGTGCAAGGAATCACCCTCGGAGAGACAGTTAACCTTAGAAACTCTAGAGTAATATGCGATTTTATTCTCAGGCTAAGATTTATACCACTTTGGCCGAGTCCACCCTAAGAGAAATAAATGAAAGAATTAAATAATATAATATTATAATATAATTTGCTCTATTTGTTGTGGAAACATCGACACCCTATTTCTAAACATGAGTAAGAGAAACCAATAAAAACACCGGGAAAAAACATTTTGCTATGAATAGTTTTAAGCCTCCGAGGTGAAGGACTGTTTAAGACGCAGAATAAATAAATAAATAATGCTGGACAAATCACACAGCATTATCTAGCATTAAGCTAAGCAGAGCTTGTGTTATGGGTACTAGATAACTGATATACATAATATAATCAATACATTACATAGATAGTTATTTTTTATTATACATAGAAAACGACCAGAACACCCGGAACAAATACCTGCAGATCGCACAAATATTTGTCCCAAGGCGGGAATCGAACCCGCAATCTCCTGCGGCGCAGGCGGACCTTCACCCACCGCGCCACAGCTGCACAGAGGTCGTCAAAAAAAGAAGGTTGCCGGTTCTATTCGTTTTAGATTTTTATTCCGAGTTTGACGTTTTTCTATTAACAACTTAAAATTTATGCATCTAAGTTGCTTATTAGCATTGAACAACTAAACTAAACTAACACTTTCATGGCTTTTAACGCACTCGTTCATCCGGAGTGCATTCACTGCCCAGTCTCATCACCACGACTGGGCAGTGAATGCGTTAATATTATCTCCAACAGGAGCATTTCTCTTATTCTACGTTAGTAAAGTACGTTCTTAGAATGTACAAACAATATGGTCATTGACTTTAGGTAGTATACAAGTAGGTTACCTTCAGAGTGCAAGTGAAACCGACAATGCATCTCAGTTGTTCCAGAAAAGTTCAACGCATGTTGTGCAAAAACACATGGGCTATGTGCAAAAACTTGCACATAGCCCATGTGCAAGTTTTTAATACAGTAATATACAAACTGGCGAGGTTCGCCCAGCAGATCTATTTTGACGACCTCGGTGGCGCGGTGGGCGAAGTTTCGCCTGCGACGCAGGAGGTTGCGGGTTCGATTCCCGCCTCGGGACAAATGTTTGTCCCGAGGCGGGAACAAACCAAAACCACGGCTAAATAAGGCCTTATAAAAGCCGTGGTTTCCAAAATAAATCCTCATACATATATAAAACTTTTCAAAATGTACGTATATCCTACCAAAATACATAAGCCATGTCCTATAAAGGTACCAAAATCGGTAGACGACTTCTTTACTTAGCCCATTTACCAAACTCGGCCTCTTTTAAGTTAATGTTTTCGGTGGGATTACCGTTACGAAATAGTAAGTAGATTATTTCACAATAATCCGAAGGTTAGCCGAGGGATAGCAGAGCTTTTATAGATTTTATCAAAAGTGTTTCGACCATTCCGCAGGTCAAGGCTATGTCAACCTACGCAGATCAATCTTATTTTGTAAACTGTGAGAACTGTGGAATATAGTAGAAAAGTCTTCATAATCTGACCCCAATCTTTCAAGGTTCTATAATAATAATAATAATATAATAATGCTGGACATTTCACACAGCATTATCTAGCCCTAAGCTAAGCAGAGCTTGTGTTATGGGTACTAGATAACTGATATACATAATAAAATACAATACATAGATATATATTTTTTATTATACATAGAAAAACGACCAGAACACCCTGAACAAATGTCTGCAGATCATACACACATTTATCCCGAGGCGGCAATCGAACCCGCAACCTCCTGCGTCGCAGGCAGACCTTCGCCCACCGCGCCACATCGGTCGTCAAATGTCAATGTCGTTCTGGTGCCAAATTGCAATACCGGAAATGTCCCTGCCGCCATAATTTCTAAATGACTAACACTAGAAATCAAGAAAAAAGAATAATCTAAGCCTTAGATTCTAGTTTTTGTAAATTAGCTTGTTTGTTTTTAATGAATGCTTAGAATCTAAGCAGAGAGATAAAAAAGAATGATCAATGTCTTAGGCATGTATTGCTTAGTCATTGATCTATGCTTGACTAACGCTTTTGTATGGCATAAACGTTGCTGAAGCATAGATCGATGACTTAGCATGCTTTCATATTACATGCCTCAGGCTAAGATCATTCTTTTTAGGGTTCCGTACCCAAAGGGTAAAAACGGGACCCTATTACTAAGACTTCGCTGTCCGTCTGTCACCAGGCTGTATCTCATGAACCGTGATAGTTTGACACTTGAAATTTTCACAGATGATGTATTTCTGTTACCGCTATAACAACAAATACTAAAAAACAGAATAAAATAAATATTTAAGGGGGCTCCCATACAACAAACGTGATTTTATTGCCGTTTTTATAGATAATGGCACGGGGAAACCTTCGTGCGGGAGTCCGACTCGCACTTGGCCAGTTTTATTATCTCTCTGCTTAGATTCTTAGCATTCATTAAAGACTATCAAACGCTAATTTACAAAAAGAAATCGGCCACATACATATAAACATAAAAACATAGGGTGCTAATCTCATAACCCTCCCCTGTCGGTAGTCGGGTAAAAATTAAAAACACCTGCCTTATGTACATACTATTTAACAAAATTTAGAGCACTTGGATTGATTTAAGGATTTCTATCGTCACCTCATACATCGAATATAGATAGATAGATAGATAGATGAAGACTTTATTTGCAACTTCAGACACACACATACAAAATACAACAATTATACAGTACATTAGTAAAAACATGCAATAATAAAATATAGTTGACATAAAAAACATGAATATGTACATGCATTAAAAAGTTCTCAAAGTTTCAAGTAGAATCTCATATAAGTAATGAAAAAATCACAAGATATGACTGATATCACATCCAAATACGACCGAAATGATTTGGAAACTCGGAAAAAATAACTCCAATTATTTCGTAAGGCTTTGTACAAAAACGTATTTTTTCTGGAGGGTTTATTGTTATTGTATAGCATCTAATAACAATGATGAGAATCCATTACTGATGTAAGCGGGTTAACTACGAACCTTATTTGTGTTCCGCGCGCGCGTTCCGCGTTCCTCCGTGCACTGACGCGGAACGCGCGCGCCTAGAACCGCACTCACCCTGAATGAAACGTTGGTGTTCTTCCAACACAAATAAGGTTCGTAGCTAACCCGCTTACATCCGTAATGAACTCGTCAAACTACGATAGTTTTTATAGTAAAATTATGAAAATCTTTACATTTTAGAGGAAAGTTTATTCACTTACCTCTAAAATATAAATATAATATCATTAAAATCACTACTTCAATAAATTTATTGAAGTAGTGGATTTAATGTGTGTTTTTATTTATTTGGTGTACTTTTTTTTTTTTTATTGTTCAAAATATTTCAAAGACAATAAGTATGGGATTGCGTCGGCCGACACAAGCTTGCCAGTTAATTAAAAGTAAGGTACATAGGTATTGAAGGTATATCTTCAGAGTACATGAAAGGTTATTTCCTCGTTGGAGGTAAATCACTAAGAAGGTAAGAAGCACGGATTAGATAGAGTAGTAAAGTTCATTATACTATAGGCAAGGTAAGGGTATGAACATCGGCGAAACAAATTGATGAACCTTATGGAACATTATCTGATAATAAGGACTTTTATTAACAAAAAAAATACGAAATTTGATTGTTTGCTACAGTCTGCAGTTAGCTCAATTACTTCAACTGTAAATACTAATAGTTAGTACTTACAATTGAAACAATTGAGCTAACCGCAGACTGTTGCAAACAATCTACAGGTAGCTCAACTGATCCATATCAATAGCAGTCGGAAGTGACCCCAAGACGCTGGCTGCATTGCCCCGCTGTATGGCAATGCTGATGCGCTGTGCCAGATACTCACCAGCTCTCGCGTCCCGCGTCGCTTCGACCAGACGCTCAGATAATTTTCTGAGAATTAATTCATCTAAATCTATGTTATTTGTAATCTCACAACACAACAACAATATTACTGTATTTTATCATCTTCCACTTATGATTATGACATCAAATCTGATTTGATATTCGATACTGCCCTACTTTCCTTCCCTGAAATGTGACTTATAACAAATTGAGACTTATTAAATCATGACCTAAGAAATAGATAGATAGATAGATAATTCTTTAATCACCATAACTTAAAAAGAAAAACAGATTGTGTAAAATTAAAGAAAGCACGGGATTTGGCGGCCTTATCGCTTAAAGCGATTTCTTCCAGGCAACCAGAACAAATGAGAGACAAGGAAGGGATGGCGGTGCTTAGCATTTAAAGTTACAACATATACATAAATTTAAACTAAATACTAATACACATAATACTTATACCTACATAAATAAAAAATAAAACAGACTCGCACACAGAGGGTTCCGTACCATCGTGCAGAACTATTTTGCAAAAGAAGTCAAAGGTACCCTTAAAAAACGGGTTTTTAATGGATCTAAAAAATAAAAAAGCCAACCAAGGTTACGTTAAGTACCTATCCAAGTACTGACCGCGTCCATCGTTGCTTAACTTCGGTAGTCGGTACTCAACGTAGTATGAACGCTGGCCTCCTTAATTGTTATATTAATATCCATTTTATTATTTGTTAATAGCGGCGAAGAATACATACGTTCTCTGCGAAAATTTGATCTGTCTATCTTTTACGGTTCATGAGAAAAATGATGCAAACAAACAAGTGACGTGCAGTTCTAAAAATTTATGAAAGAAATGATTAATTTAATTTAATTTATTTATTGAGTATCTAACACGATTAACGAACAAATTATTGATTATTGAGATACAGCCCGCTGACAGACAGACAGACAGACGAACATAATACATTACTATGTTGACAATAGGCTCCCATTAGCACTCTCTGAGTACGGAACCCTAAAAATGGACGTGAAATATGTAGACGAGACTCGCTCACCCTTGACCAGTTATTACTCCATCGTTTCACGTAAGTGTAATTAACCGCACCCGAGCCAGGGAAAGGTTCCTGCTTTGTTTGAAGATGTAACGAGATGAAATAGTAATTACAGGGTATTTTGTAACTGCTTTAATTTATTGTTCAATCTTTTATACCTAGCTGGACATTTCTGGCTAGAGAAGGAAAGAAGGGAGTTTATGTCCATCTGTGGACCTATGTGGGCCGATTTGACGAAGATGTTGAATAAAATAAATAAATAAATATTAAAAATGCTGGACAATTCACACAGCATTATTTATCCCCAAGCATCATGATGATGATTGACCCTTGACTTGACGGACCTCTGTGGCGCGGTGGGCGGAATTCCGCCAGCGACGTAGGAGGTTGCGGGGTCGATTCCCGCCTTGGGAAAAAAAATTCTACGATCTGCAGGTATTTGTTCCGGGTGTTCTGATCGTTTTCTATGTATAATAAAAAATATCTATTTATGTAAATGTATTATGTATATCAGTTATCTAGTACCCATAACACAAGCCTCTGCTTAGCTTGGGGCTAGATAATGCTGTGTGAATTGTCCAGCATTACTATTATTATAATGCGATTTTTCTGTAGTGTCCTTAGTAAATAAATGGGTAACATCACTGCCCATAGTACTACCACGACAACACAGCCTTGAATAGATGAAAATGTGCCGAAATATTAGCAAACTTCAAAATCAAATCACTGTAAATATTCCGTTATAAATGACATAGATATTAATAACCATCAGTTTTTTTTATTGTTTATCGATCTACATTGAAACTAATGACACAAGCCATCTATCGAAGCGGCCCACAAATTACAGACCACAACCAGTACAGTCAGAGATAAAATTAAATAACTTAAGTACAATTTCAAAACTCGCTAAATATAGTGAAGAAAGGAAGAATTATGGCTGCAGCAACTAAACTAATTGTCTGCGAAGACGAATGGATGGCGTTATGAAATATGTAGTTACGAATGTCTGAATTTATTGTTTTGACAGCTCCTAATCATCTATTATGTTCTGTTACAATACCGTCTACCATTAGAACACAAGAGACCACGGGTACAGTACAGACCCACAGATTTCTAGGATATATTGAAAACTTGTTTCTGCTAAGCGGGTTCGCACGCGTTGTTTAAGGCTGTGGTATTAAGGATCAAACTAGCGCTGCCACCTTATTAACAGTCTGCAGTTAGCTCAACGGTTTCAATTGTAAACTCTAGTTCTAATTTGTTTGTATTATTTGATTGTAATTTTCTTTGTTAATAAAGTAACTTAAGTAACTCCAAAATAAGCAATTTTAGATAAAAAAGTAACAAAGAGATCCAAATATGTTAGTAAACGGTGTTATTGTAACAAGTCAATTTATTATTTTGACAGCTTGCGAATCATCAATTTCGCACACAATGCCAAGTGAGTCAGACTAATTACTCAATTGTTTCTCGCGCAGTCAACTGTGCGAGTTACATTATACGATTCGCGCGTTATGAGAATGGGATGGGACATTTTCGATCTAAGACACGCGGTCGGTACCGTCTGCAAACGCGCTTCGATGATCATGAGATGACTGTATGACTTGTTCTTGTTGGGTAGAAAATATTTTAATACATCGAAAGCACGACGGGCCTTGTTAAAGCTACACGTCCACTGGATCGGACGCCCGCGCACGCTGGAGTAAGGACGCGACTTTTTTTGCGGATTCTTATGCCGGTCTACTGCTTTCGGGTTTTGCATCGGCGACACAGGTATTTGCAAAGAAATCGAGTTCGCCTGTGCACGTGTATTCGCATTATGGATGATAGTGACTTTGCGGATGACATCAGCGGCCGAAATACCGGTCAATGGCATCGGTATCGGCAAATATGCCGATCCAGTGCACGCTGTACCATAATAAAAAAATCCTCCTCCTCGCTTCGTCGATATGGCTGAGAGTCTGGACCTATAAATAGGACCATTGTCTGCATATATAAATAAGTACCAAGCAACGAATCCTTACGCTCCGTACGCTACGTTCCGATTCAAACCAGTGGACGGGTTACTTTACTCAACTTACAATATCAGAGAATAATACAAGGTCAAACAGTTTGGCTACGTACTATGAACGCGAAATCCTATGCCAATTTTTCACAATAAGGGACCTGCGGATGATGATTTGTCCATATATACAAACGTACTACCAAAATGATTTGTAATTTAAGCATGTTTCCACCATATCATGTTGTTTTTTGTATTCGAATAGTATATATCTAGGTCCCTGGTTGTTTTTTTCTTAATAATACACACCTATACTGAAATGTAAGCAAAAATAAACAAAATGCGATTTTGCATATTTTTACGTCGAAAATGACATGTTTTCGACCTATTTGTTTTGTATTAAAAACAACAATATCTTACGTTTTGTTTGATAAGGAATATAGCTTATATTGTCCACACACAACAATGTCGAATATGTCGAAAATACAAAAAGTTTTCAGTCATTACTTTTGGTATTACGGAACATAATAATTTACGAATTGAAGTTGCGAGCAGCTGTCGCCGGATCTTTAATAATAATAATAATAATTCATTCCTTTCATTTTCCTTTGCAATAGTCTCTACACCTAGCGGATATCATCGTCGAGTGTATCATATTGTACAAGCGAGGATGATACCCGCTCTGTGTAGCCCTCGCCTTTAGATTAACTCTCATAAAGGGCCTCTGTGCTGTTGGCTTCGGCCCCACGCATGCCTCCCAAAGGACCGGGTCACTATATGGCCCGAGATCATGGAAATGAGAAACAAATAATAATAATAATAAAACATTCATTTCAGGCAACGTTAGTCTAGTACAGGATGTAAAATACTTAAAAACTACGGCCCATATAAAATATATACCTTATTCTAACATACATAAAATATATACCTATTTACTACCATGTAGAGTCGGCGACGTGTGACACGCGATATGTGCTGCGACCGGTAATCGTCCGCGAAAACGCCGAAACAAAGTAAGTCTTTAAGTAGGGAACGTTTATTTAGCAGTCTTGGCAATCTACATTTTCACAATAAATTAAACTATCACTCTGCAATGGTAGAGTGATAGTTTAATTCTGATTGTTATTGTTAGTTTTAGAGAAATTTAATTGTTCTAGTTTTGCTAATAATTCAGTTTCAACTTGTGCAAATATTTATTGAATCTTATGTAAAGTTATGTAAAATGGTAGCTAGTATATTTCCTCCGATATGCCCGCTAGTCTGAAAGTTAAATTGCGGTCGCAAGATAAAAATAAAACTAGCCAAGTGCGAGTCAGACTCGTGCTAAAGGGTTCCGTACCATTGTCTAGAAAAACGGCAAAAAAATCACGTTTGTTGTATGGGAGCCCCCTTAAATATTTATTTCATTCTGTTTTTTAGTATTTGTTGTTATAGCGGCAACAGAAATACAACATCTGTGAAAACTTCAACTGTCAACCATTACGGTTCATGAGCCATGCCTGGTGACAGACGGACAGACGGACAGCGGAGTCTTAGTAATAGGGTCCCGTTTTTACCCTTTGGGTACGGAACCGTAATAACCTAATTGACTGAGCTAGTATGAGGTATGTTATTAATAAACTAAGGTACGGCATTACTTTGCCCCCTCAGCCCCCCTAACACGGGGATTGTTGTCTAGGGTAGAATAGACAATAATGACATTGCATCGCCATACATTGCGTACATTATTGAAGTTGATGGAATGCATTTCAAATAATTTACGCATTGGATGACGAAGTGACGTAATTTTTCTCTATTCTACCCTAGACAACAATTCCCGTGCTAGGGAGGCAGGTGGTCTCTGAAATGTAGATACCTTTATAGATTGAATGAACTCTAATACCGTATTACGTATTTCGTAATTGAGGGTAACGAACTCAAAAGCTACTCTACTCGGTTATCGATAAACTGATTTGTAATTGTAGATTTGGGGGTAGGGGTAAATCTCACAATACAGGTGTCATCATCATCAATCAGCCTATAGTAGCCTAGACCGCGACTCGGCAAACGTAGTGCAGGACGCACTCTGACCAGGTGGGATAACGATTTGCGAAAGACTGCTGGCAGATGCTGGATGCGGCAAGCTGAAGACAGGGCGCTATGGCGCTCATTAGGGGAGGCCTATGTCCAACAGTGGACTAATATAGGCTGATAATGATGATGATGGGTTAAAAAACACGCAAACTCGTTTAAAACGCTAAACTGAGTTTATCTGAACCAAGACACATTACGAGTCTTATTACCGAGTGTTTAAGAGGTGTCAAACGGTATTTACAATGTCAATGGGCGAAAGTGAACCACAGCTTATTATCACATAACCGCAAAAGCGACATGCCGTACACCACAAAGGTAATAATACCACTGGCACCACAGAATACACGATACCTGCTAACTCTCACTCTCATATGGGGCCGCCGAGTTTGAGTCCTTATTTTTCGTTCGGACGAATCCCTCAGTGTTCGTTCATGTTCGCTTGTTGGCCCAGTTTTCACGAACGTCGTTTGTTTTGATATATTCCCAACCACCCCATGAACCTCCTTATCAATGGGGTGGTTGGGAAAAAAATCCCATCCACCCCATTACTCAAGTCAATGGGGTAGATGGCATTTTTTGCCCCATTGGCTTTTTAGATAGAAAGAATAGAAATATTAAATCTCGATATTCATATAGGTATTTATTTTGCTATTCACATAATTGAGTATGAGTAGGAACAGTCGGAAAGATTTGACCACCGGTACATGATATGGGTGGCTTGCCATGACTAGGGTAAGGCTGCCTTTCCCTAGTCATGGCAAGCCATCCATGCCCAGCCTTCTTCTTCCAAGGCCACAAGATTAATTGCAAACAAACGCGGTATTGCTGCGAAATGCGGACCGAGTGCGGAGAAGTGGCTGGTGTCCGAGAAAATCTGCGGAACCGGATGGATTCAGAGAGGGGTCCCATTCGCCGGAAGAAAATTATAAAATTTAATCAATCCGGCGAATGGGACCGCGGTCCCAATCGACGGAAGCCTCGAAAAAGTATGTATGTCATCCAAAGACATTTTCCACATGTCTTTGATGTCATCTGATGCCGTCAATATAAAATACATTTTTGTTCTGTGCGGTAGCGGTGCTGTTCTGATCTGTGACAACCTTAAGTGGAGTCACAGTACCTAGATAGGAATTTACTTGGTATCATTATTAAATTCTACGTAATATACTTTGTAATGAAGCTGTCAGAGCCATTCCATTGAAAATGAAGTTGATTTGATTTAAGAGAAATTATTTAGAAACTTGACAAGTCAATAAAACAGGGTAATTTCCGCTTTTCAAAATATTGTTAAGAGCTTTTAGATAAACCAAAATCAGAGGTTAATGTAACGTAAAGTTTGGGTGAAAAAGGAGCTTTATAGGGCAGATTTCAATTCACGCTTATCATCATCATCATCAGCCTATATCAGTCCACGGCTGGACAGAGGCCTCCTCTAATGAGCGCCACATAGCGCCCTGTCTTCAGCTTCACGCTAATATTGAACCTAAAACAGGCACCCTGGTGAACCGTAATACAGGTTCCTTTGAACCTAAAATCCACCAGCCTCTAACAATGTTAGCTCTAAATAATGTATTTATCGATGTAGATCGTTAACGAACCGTCCAAACCTAACCTAAAATTCACTCTGTTGCCACGCGTTTTTAAACATTACTTGTCAGTTTGAGAATAGTATTGTTTACGGGTAGTGTCCTGGGTAAAATAGTTATTGGTTATACAAGAGTGCAAAGTTGCTTTTTAACCACGTGCTCAATTTTGATGACCGAGCAAGCGAAGCATTTTTTTGATGACCGAGCAAGCAAAGGATTCTAAAACTGATTCAAAAATTAGAATCCTGAGCGTTAGCGCGGGAACCAAAGCACGAAGTAAAAAATCTTTGCACTCGAGTGCAACACGTAACATTTCATCAGAATACAGAATTTATTCATAATACCGTTATTACATGTCACTTAGATATAAATCCATATATAATATCCCACCGCAGCGAGGAAAGAGTATTTTTGCTCTTTGATATCTGAGAGCACGATGTTCTAAATTCAATTAACTTTATCCTCTAGCGGATAAAAACGGCTTTTGCACTCAGATATCGAAGAGCAAAAATACTCTTTCCGAGATGGAGGGATGAAAAAATATTAATCTATAGTCCGTCAGTTAGATTATCAGAAGATATTGGCGTATTTCTTTTGTCACAAAAAATTACAAAAAAGCGCGTTAAAGTTTGGGAGTGGAGGCTCGTGACGTCACGTCGCGTTAAAAAGTGTCGCCCGGCGTGACGTCACGCGGAGCTTTAACTGGCTATATCTTCATAATTAAGGCCCAATATGTTATTTTATACTGACACACACTACAGACTGTAAGAAGTTTATGTTAAGTACACCACCGAAAACTATAGTGGTTTCTCGTTTGAATAATTATGTATAAAATTTGACTTGTCTAAGTGCTTCTTTTGTAAGCCTAAAGAAATAAAGTTATTGAATTTTGAATTTTTTTTTAATACAGAACCCTAATTTAAGATGGGTGCGGACCTCAAAACCCCCATAGAAACGTACTTTCCGATTCATTTGAAAACTACGTTCCCGATTTTAATGATATTTTGCATACCTACACGAAGAAAGAAGAATGGCTATGTTTTCATTGGGTTAGTTTTTCAAAGAACAAAACCATCATAGATGATGTTTTTGTTTCTGGCTTTTATTTCGGTCAATGAATTAGCATTGGCATTCAACGTGGCAATGCTGCCAGCATTCTGGGCACTTTGCCTTCTGGTGACGGCTTAGAAAATAGATTCAGTGTAAATATTAGTTGTACCTAATTATTATTGTATTCTGTTTTTTATTGTAATTTTTTTTTCTTTAAATAAGTAAAAAGTCATAAATGATTACCTAGTAAAAATGAAAACGATAATAATAAAATTGCTAGAAAGTGAATTGCAATTATGTTTTTTTTTGTTATAATTTAATGCTGATTATGTATTTTGAAAAACTAAAACGGTACCAACACAATAGGCAATTTAGGTATAATAAAATAAATAATACATAATTTCATTGCAATAAAGATGAAGTTACCAAATGAATCGGAGAGTACGTTTGTTTTTGAGCTTAGAGTTCCGCACCCGCCTTAAAAAAACACTAAATCAAAAGCTACACAAGTATTTAAACTGGATATTTAGCTCATCAATCGTCTACTAACAAGCCAATTAAGTACGGTTTGATGCCTATACTTAGTACGTAGGCAAAAACTGGTAGACCAGGCCTTAGTGGGTATTAGATTGGTATTAGAGTCAAGATCTTGTTCCTTAGAAGGCAAACTGTCTCAATCAGGCTTGTTGAGATGAGATGCAGATTCACGCATTTGAATTATTTTTAGGGCAATCAGTGTTTAGGCTAATAAAATAAAACCGGCCAAGTACAAGTCGGACGCGCACACGAGGGGTTCCATACCATTATCTATAAAAACGGCAAAAAAAAAACATGTTGGCTGTATGGGAGCCCCATTAAATATTAATTTTGTTCTGTATTTTAGTATTTATTGTTCTATAACAATAAATACTAAAACAACGGCAACAGAAATACATCATCTGTGAAATACATCAACTGTCTAACTATCACGGTTCATGAGATACAGCCTGGTGACAGACGGACAGACGGACAGCTTTAGTTTTAGTAATAGGGTCCCGTTTTTACCCTTTGGGTACGGAACCCTAAAAACGAGACCCTATTACTTAACCTCCGCTGTCTGTCCGTCCGTCAGCGAGCCTTCGATCTTTAAAACGTAATAGACAATCGAAGTTTTCACAGGATGTGTAATTCTCTTGTAATAGTAATTTGAGTTAAAGAGACGCTCACATACAAAAACCTTGTTTTTTTTTGCTATATTTGTTTCACTTTTGTCTAGGCTCTTGAACCGGTTGGCATTTTGACAGGATGTTTATAATTAAATATCTAAAATAAAAATATCATAAAATAATTAAGCGGTCCAAAACTCCAAACGGATCACCGAAGTTATGCAACGTCGGGCGCGGTCAGTAATTGGATGGGTGACCGCGGCTAGTTGGCGTTTTGCTTTTTTCAATAACAAACATTTGTTTGAAGGTTCCTTTTGCGAAATAGTTTATGTACGATGGTACGGAACCCTCCGTGCCCGAGTCGACTCGCACTTCGCCGGTTCTATTTAAAACTTGTCACCCTTTTGGTGATTCGAGGTGATAAAGAGAAAACTGTCACAAATCCGCTTCCCACCACTACGTTTACCGAGTCGCGGTCTCCACTCTAGTCCAATACCTACCTACCAGTAATGTAAGCAAGCAGGTATGAAATAGTCCAAGAAAAAGCTAACATAACACTGCCTGACGCATTTACTATTCACACAACCGCGCTGTTTGTTTGGTGTGTGTTTGTATAGAGTCTATATGCCAAAGAAAAGTTGAAAGAAAGTTAGTACGACGATGGGTCGTTAAATGAACCATTACTTGCCAAATAAAAAGTTCAATGACTTTTAATTATTACCATAATGTTTGTTTATAGTGACTTTGAACTTAATAGGTTGTTTTGCTACATGCTTACTAGAGTCTAGAGACTCTAGTAAGCATGTAAACAGTAAGCTATCATTGTTTCAATTGCAGACTGTGGTCAACAATCTAGAGGTAGCTAAACTGATTAATTGTTAGTGATCATTCTTGGAAAACTAATCATTAGATGTTGTAGATTGTAAGAAGACACTCTCTGACTTTTCGTGAGACGCTGAGAATAGGCAGCGTCTCATTTGAGACGTTGAGAATAACCCCTTAGAACACAAAGTCACATGACGAACCAGGGCCCGTACCTACTCGCAAAAACGAAATCGAAGTTTCTGATTAGTTTACGGCAAACGCTTATCTTATGCTAGCGAAGCGACTGAGTTGGTTTTGCTTGAAAACGAATCAAAATCTTTGATTGTTCTCTTTAGGGTACGCCCCCTGGATGACACTTGCAAAGGACTAGCGTAGACCAGCTGCAAAGGGGTTTGGATAGCTCTCCAACAGAGTGTACTAAGTCAGTTTTTAAACATAGGAGATAAACACAACATAATTAATTACTTAATTAACTAAACAATTACAATCAAAGAACAGAAACCAATTATAACTAGTATTTCCAATTGAAACAGTTGAGCTAACTGCAGACAGTTGCAAATAATCTAGAAGTAGCTCAACTGATTCATATCAATACCAGTTCGTTACCCCTATTTCGGCGCAGAGAGATGCACCTTATTTTTACTAACACCCTTTTGTGTCTCTTACTTCCATGTTAAATTGTTCTTGTTTTCTGCTTGTTTATTTTATACTTGTGTGTACCTGTGTCCAAATAAATGTATTTCTATTTTATTCTTTCAGTTGGAAGCGTCCCCAAGACGATGGCTGCAGTGCACCGCTGTATGGCAATGCTGATGCGCTGCGCCGTTTAATTAAACTATTTTGTTGATTTATTTGGACATGTAGTATAGTATTATTATATCTGTGGACATGTTTAATTAACAAAGGCAATGTTTAAAGTGCTATAGCATTATCAGAAAACAAAAGAGAACCAAAGTTAATCATTAAAAACAAATGAGAATCAAGATGTTGAAACTCGCAGATAATCGCTGCCATATTAATGAAAACACATATACTCGTAAGTATATGGAATAGAATGCCCAAACCAGTTTCCATATATCTCAGTTATAATATGCCCAAACACGTATGAGGCGGAAGTTACGAAAGTTTCACCCAAACATAAATAAATATTCAATACATTCGTTCCGTGTCAACGATGTTACGCAACGTTTCAATAAAACTTGAAAATACCGTTCGGAGTAAGCGGCCACTTGCGTACGCGCAAGTTATCACCACCGGCCGCTAACTAAGGAAAACCCAAAATATCAAGATTTGCGCAAGCTGTATTGTTGAGGAATCCTTGTGCAATGATATATTTAGCGAGATCTCTCTTATTTTCTATACAGATATGTGTTGCAATGTTTCTGGCTGTCTTACGTAATGGGTCAGCGTGCCTGTCCCGGTTACGTAAGTCGCCCACTAGAGGAGAAATGACTTTCTACGTACCAACCACCTGGCACGACAATCACGGAACTATACAAAACATCTGTGAGATGCGCGCTTATAAACTATTCTCATTGGATACCATTATGACCTAATGCGTTCTTTATAATCAGAGCATGTGGGATAATAAAATCACTATGTAGGTTTATCAGTTTTATGCAAAAATAAGAATTTTATAATACAACTAGCATTATCATACAATTAAAATTACTATTTACATAAATACATTTAGGCACCGTAATTTTTTTCTCTACTTATAACTAGGTTCTCGCCGGCGAAGCAGGTATCACAATGTGTTGGAGCGGGGCGCTCGCTGATTAGTAAGAGTCGGAGTGGCCCGGGGGGCCGTAGGACGAGCTCACTCCTGAACTCGAGCCGTGGCCGGAGGAGATGGATCCGCCAGAGATACCGCCGGACAGAGAACCGTGCCCGCCGCCGAGGCTGATGGAGCCGCCGGATAGAGAACCGTGCCCGCCGCCGAGGCTGATGGAGCCGCCGGATAGAGAACCACCGCCCAAGCTACCGCCGCCGATGCCGCCGCCGAGACCGCCGCCAAGACCGCCGCCGAGACCGCCGCCGAGACCGCCGAGACCGCCGCCAATAGCACCACCTCCGATAGAGCCACCCTCCTTCTGGGTCTTGTACTTGATGAAGTAAACCTCGGGCTTTGAGGGCTGAGTGGGAGCGGCGGTGGGGATGGTGATGTCGGGCTGCTCGTCGGGTTTCTTGACCAGCACGTAGACCAGGGTCTTCTCCTCGTTCTGGGCCTGGGCGGGGATGATGGGCGCGACGGGTGCGGGGGGAGCGGGGGCCTTGATGAAGATGATCTTGTAGTGCTTCTGGGGCACGCCGCCGCCTCCGATGATCTGGGGGCGCTGTTCTTCAGGTTCTGGGGGAGGGACGTGGACGTAGATGTGCTTCTGCACGATAGCGCCGCCGCCGAAGCCAGCGCCGCCGCCGAAACCGGCACCGCCGCCGAAACCGGCACCGCCGCCGAAGCCAGCGCCGCCGCCGAAGCCTGAGGCACCGCCGGATGAGAATCCTCCGGAGGAGAATCCACCGGATCCTCCGCCGAGGCCGAAGCTGCTGGAGCTCAGGCCTCCAGAGGAGAAACCACCGCCGCCGTGTCCACCGCCGAGGCCTCCCCCGAGGCCGCCGCCGAGGCCGCCACCGTGCCCGCCAGAGAGGCCTCCATGGCCGCCCCCGGGCGCGCTATAGCTGTATCCCGCCTCGGGTCTCGCCGAGCCGAGTGCCGCAACGGCAGCTAGTACCTACGGACGAAACGAACTTTTAGAACACTCTGAACAATGAGCGCACGGCTCCTCCACCTGCCTCCGCGGGTGCGGGGGGCGGAGCGCCGCGCGCTCGCACTGCACAATCCGAGGAGGAAGCGCCGCGGCGCGGGTCACACACAGGTCACATGTCACTTTCACTGCACACGGTACCTACCAAGAATGCTTTCATGTTGTCTCACGGAGGTCTCGTGGTTGTGTGATGCTCTGTGCTTGCGTCGGTTGGCTTTTATACTGGTGGATCGTAGGCGCCTCTCTCCAGTGCTCTTCCTAAGATTCGGCCTTCGGCCCACCGAGAATTATGATTTTAATGACACTCGTCCGATTCTTCTGCAGTGAAAACAATGTGGTTCGCGGACAGTGGACGCTTTCGCGGTACTATCGATGGACTTATGATAAATTCTATAGTGTCTTTACATTGTCGTTGTGGCACTTACCTTTGGAAGGTGTCAATAATGCTGATGAACGTTTTCACTTTACGCAAACTGCTCATAAAATACAACGACAAATAGTTGACGCACAATATAAGGTGTAAACTTTGGACGGGCTTTTTCAGGAAGGCTTGTTACATGATGTTTTGTATCAAATGGTACCTACATTAAAATCACAGAGCTTTTACTTCCTAATTGGTTTTCAGAGTTATTACACATTTGTAATAGGGAAAATAACCTCAACAAAACGTTTATGGTTTTCAAGATATTCCCGATATTCGGTGTCGTCGTTGCAAACAACAATCTCTGAAGAATTAATATTATTTTGTATCAATTTAAAAGGTTTATGTTGAAAGAATGTTCACACTTTATAAGCTGTGCCGATAGATATGAGTTAACTACTTGCTTTATTGGATAGCCTCACTTACTATTTTACACACTTAATCGTTTATGTAGGTAGGTAATCAATACCTGCACACGGGTAAACTATTGCACTGGTATATACGTTGAATGTGATCTTACCTATTTCACATTAAACATATTACATATAAACACAGTTCACACTAAAGGATTTGATAATAATCATATTCTTTATTTGCTGAAATGTTGATACAGTAGTTCTTACATTAAATAGTCTCATTACATCCTGTCTGAAAGTGCGTGCAAATCTAACAAGGTACATGCATACACTATTGTGCTGCTGATAGACTGACCCTTACATACCAGGACACGGAAAACCTACTGGATGTAGTTTCGTAATAAATAACACCACCTCCATACAAAACGCACACTTACACGTGAAAACTAATAGTAACATTGATTTATTTTAAGTCTATATAAAATATAAGATAATATCTATGTGTTATTGAATATAGGTACTTAGTCTATTAGAAGGTTTTTCCATAAGGCAAGAGCGAAACCCCCTAACACAGGTATCTCTATACTTAAAAGGGGATTTCCAAAGCAATTTAAAGATAAGTATAGATTAAGTTAAAGAAATAAACTATTTTATTTTTTAATATTACTATTAAAATGAGTAAGTTACACATGACACAGACTTACATACTTTAAAAAAGAAACAGAGCAGTAACAAAAACCAACGAAACAAACACCGAGTTTACAAACACTAACAAAACAAAATATTTAATTCGACATTTTTACAAGGCTTATTCTACCGCAGGTATGTAGTTATATATGTATGTAGTTTGAAAAATATGGGCATCTGGCGGAGTTGATTTGAAGTAGTACCTATACCCATCACGAAGAAAAGCCCTTACGAAGAAAAAAATCTGGGAGCGCTTTATTTCCCCGTAGTGACTGCAAGAATGTTCGTTATGTAACAGGTTACATTACACCCCGCCCACAATTTAAGTACACACAAGAGATCTAAATAGACGTGTGGTGCCGGCTTAGAATTCGCACCACGCCAACTCTTCCCGTGGGTGTCGTAAGAGGCGACTAAGGGACATACATCGGGGGGCGGGCAGCAGCGCCACTTGCAGAACAGATCTACCACCGAACTGCGATCCCCAACCAGCATGCTCAGCATGGGGATTATGGGCATCACCCCCCATGAGATAAAAACCAATAAGACGATTATCTGGGGGAGGCCTGTGTCCAGCTGTGGACCAATTATAATTATATAGGCTGTTGAGTTGAGTTGATCCAAATTATTCTCGGTTGAACACGATGGAATATTTTCGTAATTTTATTAGAACTTTGAAAAAAAACAATTCAGTTCGTGGAACTAGTAGAAGGCGACTAAAAGCTTTCCGTGAACTTTTTGTCCGTTTACAATTAATTTAAGGGGTCCCGTGTTTTAGTTCGTCGTGAGTAACTAAAACGCGGTAGGTATTTTTATTCTAAACGACAAAATTTTGAGAGACAACAAAATTCGTGGATTAAGACCGTCTGTGAAGGCTTGTAGGGTGTAGTTTTGGCAGGAGCTGAGGTTGGTATGTAACATTCTTCTATATACAATAACAGTACCTTCCTAATATTTTTTTTTGTACTGACAATGGTGTTGCAACAAAAAGTAAAAATGTTGTCAAAAATAACAAGCCTTTGAAAAACCGGCTGTGTATCTTTTACTTTTCTTTGAACATGTAAGAGGTACTTACATATTATAACAGATCTTAGTAACTCGAGTATCAATTACATTACAAACGTACTCAGGGAAATGAAGATATAAATTATGTAACTGGTACGTTTCAACGAGATAATTTCTTCATACATACAAATAATATTATTACTTATAAATACCTAACGTTATTGGAGGAGATGGGTATATTCATAAGCGAAAAGAAAATGGCTTTCATGATAAAAGGACCATGCAGTTATATAGCTTAAAAGAAGGTCCTATTTTTTGATATAATTACATCCCAACGGTCTTGTTAACTCTCTTGCTAACTCTCTGACTCGGCAAACGTAGTGCAGGACACCCTCCGACCAGGTAGGATGATGATTTGCGAAAGTTGCTGGCAGATGCTGGATGCGTCAAGCTGAAGACTATGGCGCTCATTAGGGCAGGCCTATGTCCAACAGTGGACTACTATAGACTGATGATGATGAGGTCTTGTTAACAGGTCTTTTTGCTATTACTAGGATATGCCTAGTAAAAGCAAAAGTTACAAGTAAAGCTGATTGCTGATTTGAGCTTCACATTATGACGCATTTTCACGAAAACTGTTAAAGGTAAATTAAAGTCTTTCTCATTCGATCGTATTAGTCAAGAATTATGAAATAAGTATTCGGAACACCTACCGGATCCGAATTTAAATTCAATATGACATGTCTAGACATTTAAATTAAATATATCTACAAATTACGCTAAATGAGTTTAATTTTTGACTGAAATATCATCATATGCAAGTAATATATCCAAATGACTTTCCTCAAATTAAATTTGGTATAGAAATCGTATAGAATGGCGTAATAGTGAATGCGACTATGTCGAATTAAACGCTTCATTGGAGGTCGCGGTGAAGGGTCAAGAGGTAAAAATCCTCAGTTTTGAGGTGATAATGAGATAATAATGCGCGAAGAGATAGGTGCTGCCCTCCTTTCGTTACTCCGAAGGCTTACCCATAAATATCTAGCTATATCGTCGACTTGTATCATTTGTGGTTGAACAGTTCATGCGGCAATGTCTCTTAACATCGGGTAATAGCAAATGCTTTTAATGTTCTCGACAACTAAGCACTTAATACAAAAATATTGAACTAGTTCATCCCTGTGGATTTGTACGCTCTTTTCTGGGATAAAACGTTGCATTATATCCGGGTACGGTATACGTCCATGCCTTACATTACGATCTGTTTTGCTGTTGAAGCGCAAAAAGGTAATAGACAGAGACACTGAATTACTTTCCAATTGATGATATAGATTTAAATATAGCTTGTGCTATAGATTCTCTTATATATTTTTTTTTATACCACCAAGGCGGCAAACAGGCGTGCGGCCCACCTGATAGGAAGGGGTTACCGCAGTCTATGGACGCCTGTAACATCAGGGACATCACACGCGCGTTGCCGACCCTTTAAAACCCATTTTAAAAAACCCCATGTTGTAGTCCAGAGGGAAAACACCAGCAGGAAGATCATTCCACAACCTGACTGTTCGCGGGAGAAAAGTCCCCATGAACCTAAGAGTCCGCGAACTAAATGTCTTTAAGGTATAGGGATGATATCTCTGCTGATGGCGAGCCGTGCGAAGTTAGAAGGGAGCCGCTGGCACCATGTCAAATAATTCATCAGAACACAACCCATTTCGTCCATTCCCCACATTTCGTGACGTTTCGTTGTGTTTATTGCTTTACTAGCAGCGCCACGCGGTTTCACCTGCGTAGTTCCCGTTCCCGTAGGAATTTCGGGATAAAAAGAATGTCCTATTCCAGACTATAATCTATCTCTGTGCTAAATTTCATCCAGATCCGTTTTGCCGTTCTGGCGTGATAAAGGAACAAACATCCATCCATCTATCTATCCATCCATCCATCTAAACTTTCACGTTTAAAATATTAGTGAGATAATTATTCTGTGTTTGCGTAAAATTATAATATGCAATTACTATATGACCGATAAGGGCTTTCAGACGCACATAATTTGATATAGGTATACAATTTTTATCTAATTTTAAAAATATATACATTTAGCAGATCATTATCATAGATAAAAAACAATAAGTATTTTAATAATAGCAGTGACCCCATACTCTTAACCACATTCAATTATGTCCGTGAAAGATTGTATATAATTAAAACTAAACTTAGCAATCGTTAGCAATTTGTAACGTTTTATAAATGTATGAAGAAAGATAATTCTAAATAACGCTAATGCACATTCATTGCAGTAACAGATTTATTGCGAGATTAAAGAACTGCCAGTCATTTCATAGGTATTGAAACAAGTCGCCGATGTTTCGGGCATCTTGGCTATCCAATCTATCTCTCAACTATATGAGAGACTAGCGGTTCGCCCCGGCTTCGCACTGGTATATTCTATCGCCTATGTTCATCAGGGATAATGTAGGATTCTATTGGTGAAATAATTTTTCGAATCGGTCCAGTAGTTTCGGAGCCTATTTAAAACAAACAAACAAATCTTTCTTCTTTGTAAAATTATTAGTATAGATTGCTTAGATAAGGGCTAGATGATACTGTGTAGATTGTCCAGTATAAGTATTAATTAATTAATCTAAATTTATATGGCGCTGGACGATGGACAATGGGAAAAAGCTATTGCCAAATGGTAGCCACGACACGATCAAGCTAACAGAGTCGGCTGGCAATTTATGATCTGTGTTGTTTTTTATTCTTTATTTTTAATGAGACTGAGTCATTGGTATGATATGTCAGTCATTCATTTAAACAAACAAACAACTACATGATAAAGATGATTTTCATGGTGTGATTATTATGAATCCCGGAGAATGGTATTTTTTTTCCAAATCTGTTGACATTTTTATAGACAAGGCACTGAAGCGTTGTCTTTAAACATATCGTACCTACGGTGCAATAACGTCACTTATGCAATTTTTTCCAAAACTGAACTGAGTATGAGAAAATACACCTAATCTACCTCTTTACTTGGTGCGTTATTGTCACTTGTGTGGTACGCATACTTTCCACTTGAGGGCACCAGTGTCGTTATGGTTTTGGCGCGAATCTGGACGGCACTAGGAGAAACAACGTTTCATTGGTAAGTTGCGCGCGGGCCCCCGCACGAGAAGCAGTCTCCTGGAGCTACAACGTTACTAAGGTAATTGTGACAATTTATTTTTATGTTTTTGGAGCTTAAATGACACTTGTGTAGTAGTGACGTTATTTCGCCAATTGTGACAATATATTTTTATATTTTTGGCGAAATAACAACAACAACTTTTGTAGTAGTGACGTTGTTTCCCCAATCTTTGTATTTTATGGTATTGAGTTAAACGTTAGATTAATAGTTGTGACGATATTGTTCCAGTACCAGTACAGTTTCATAAATAACAAGTCATTGTTTTTATACCAAATATCATAAAATTTAGTTAATATTTAGTTCTAAGGTTTTTATTTATTATACTCTGGGTAATTTCTAAGAAATTAATAAATCCCAAAAATTTGCGGGTTCGAATCCCGTCGGGATCGTAAATTTTTGGGATTTATTAATTTCTTAATATTTAGTTTTAAATTAACCTTAATTAGTACCTAGTTATAATTTAATATACGGACCTTCATCATAGGTTCAGGAGTCGGGCGTTGACACTTCCACATAGTTGTAAAGTATTTATTATATTTATTATTATAATGATCGCTTTAGTGCTATTGTAGATATTGATATCTTCTATAAAACTGTAACACTTACATCATTTTGTACATGTGGTAAATAGTTGCCGTTTCGTACGCGATATAAGGACATAATGTATTTGTTTTACACGTTGAGTTACCACATAATTTTGTATATTGTTTGTTTCAGACCTTCGACTTTAGAACACTCTGGGTATAACACAACGTATTATACGGACTGTTATCGACGGCAAAGCAGAGAATGATGGCTTTATTCCAGCTGATAAACGAGGAAAACACGGAAAACAATGTACATTGCCACCTGAAGTTATACAAGCAGTAAAGGATCATATCGAATCAATACCAAAGGTTGAGTCACTATCTTAGGGCTAATACTAGCAGACTATTTATTGATGGGGGTTTATCAGTGGCAGAATTGCATAGAAATTATTCCGAAATCCAGAAGACAAACACAAACCTTGGCCTAATTAATAGTAAGAAGATCTCTGTTATAAAAAAGTCTGATTAATAAAAAATTTACTTTGTAGAATTAAGAAATTTTGTTATACTTATTTGCTACTTTAATAAATATTGTTTTAGATATGTATGATTTCGTGTTTTATTTGTTTTGACATAATTGACCGGTTAATTATTTTCTAGTGTCTTATCGTCACTTCTGCGAGGGTAGTAATTTTTAAACGTGTATATTTTTAAAATAGTAATTAGTGACAGGTTTGCTTTTATTTTAAAATAACGTTTATAGATGTAGTTTAGGTATTATCATCTTATTTTTTTAGTCGAGACGAACTATCTATTGTAATAGGAAGTTGAATTTTCAAACACCTCTCCTGAAAAATTACATCACTTGCATAAGTGACGTTATTGCACCGTAGGTACGATATGTATCTATCCGCGAGCGCATACAGTTTATATGAGTGTGACAGAGAACGAAACAGCTTTAAAGGGAGATGAATAGATAATACTTTATTGTACCTCATAAACACAGAAAACAGTATAGAAATAAATGCTACGAGTAGAAGAAGTACAAAATCTTTATCGCTATGAGCGATCTCTTCCAGGCAACCTTGAGATGGACTGGACATGTAAGAACAACAAAGACGCTGCGCTGGAACATATAAAAATAAAGGAAAACAATAATACTTCCACTACATACTATATTACCTAGGTACATAACTTACAAACATTGTATTAAACTTACTTATACATAAACATATGGTTGTATAATTTTTACAACGATAGATACGAGTAAAACAGATGAAGTAGTTTTTGAAGATGTGTGTGTGTAATTTGGCACGTCAGTCCCAGGGGAAGAGCAATCCGTACATGGGAAACTTTAATAGTAGTTGTGTAGGATAGTTGGTGTTTTCGACATAATTTTCATAGTTATCGTGAACATGGGATTTACCCGGACAGTTGATAATAATTAAATACAGTTTGCCGTGAAGGAGTCAGTCATGAAGAACCAAAATATCTGTTAAAGTTGTTATTACAAAGTTATTCTGAGATCCTATTGTTATTCATCTCGCGGATGCGAACATTTTGCTCAATTTCTTTTTCTTTTCTTGTTCAAATCCATAGTTGATTATATTTGAGGTTAAGTTAACATTTCGATATGACAAGGCCACACTATTTAGCTTAGGTATGTATAATTTCCGAGTACAGTACAGTTTCGTCTCGTTTAGGTGTAACTAATGGCTTTTCTCAAGTATTTAAGCTACAGCTTCTCGCTGCAGAATTATATTTTTGTACTTACATAAAAATAATGAACAATATAGTTATTAATTAACAATAGTTATTTGTTATACAAGAGTGCAAAGTTGCTTTTTAAACGCGTGCTCAATTTTGATGACCGAGCAAGCGAAGGATTCTAAAATTGAATCACAAGCTCAGCGATTTATTAACTCTGTCAAGACCTACATATTTGAGCCTCTTGAGATCTTCGGCCGCACCAGCCCTCACGGAACCCAAGAAAGATGGAAAGGCGCAAGTGTGTCAACGCATGTAGCGTCCCACACAAAGGCCTCCACTACTTCCATGGGACTAGAGTCAATATGAATAACCATATTTTCATGTGTAATTGTATATTTGTATTAAGTATATCAGTCATCTAGTACCCATAACAAAAGCTCTGCTTAGCTTGGGGCTAGAGAATGCTGTGAATTGTCTTTATTATTATAACCATGTAGATTCGTGTTTTTAAGCTTAAATTATTGAAAAAGAATACACCCACCTTTTAAAAAACAATACATCTTAAGATTGTTGCAATGATTATGTAAATTTAAATTGCGTAAAACTTTTAAATATGCGAGAAATTAATTCTAATAATTAATATATTGAACACATTGCGAAAGATGAGAAGGGGAATTAATATAAATCTTAATTTCATAACATAATCATGCAGTGATTATTAAGTCGCCATATTATACGCACATGAGTTAATTTAAATTATAAATCATTGGATCTACTATACATATATTGGATTTCAGTTTAAGGATTCAATTGGATTATTGTATGTTTAGTTGTGTCAAATAAATATTTTTAAAGATGCAAACGCACTACGCGGCAATGGAACGGCGGCGGCGGGCGCGGCACTGCGCGTAACTGACGCTAATGCGTCAGTTACGCGCTAATGCGTTTGAGATAGATCGCACTAATGTGCGATCTATCTCAAACGATTTCTTACAAATAATGATTGGCTGCTTCGCTCGTCGTGCCGCACAGTTCCGCTCGGTGCGGTCGTACCATTAAAAAAATATTTTTTAATTTAACCTTTTTTTAATGCATTCTTTACGAACATTAACGTCAGCCCGTATACGTCCACTGCTGGATAAAGGCCTCCCTCAGCAAAGCTACGAAAATCGGTCCTGAAGCCTCGATCCATCTAATCCCTGTAGCTACAATGTCTTCAGTCCATCGGACGAACATAATCATTACGATGTGTTATATAAAAGCGAAAAGTTTTTAACTTTACATTGATCGAAAGTTCGTATAGTAGTCATAAAAAAGAACTTTTTTGATAAAAATCATGAAAGTTGCGACAGCATTATAAACTTTTACAGCACAGTAATGAACCTATTTTGTTGGATAAGGCGGCTGCAGGAATCCATAGATATAAATTGGAAAATTAATATTAGGCTGATTTTTCGTTGAAAACCGGGAGTAGATGAAAATTTTAGATAATTTAATTTTTAATTTCAGATTTTAAGAGGCGCCTGACAGGTTTGGATGTCAAAGCCTTGATCTCAGTAGATACGGGATCCTCGTAGTAAAAAACTCGAGGAACATAAAATTCAATACTTGTCTAAGTGCTTATTTTGTAAGCCTAAAGAAATAAAGTTATTGAATTTTGAATTTTAAATAGTACCTTTTTCATTGGTTCCTGAAGTGATTTTTACAAAAGGTAAAAGGTATGTTTAAAGATCAATTAGTACCAACCAAGTAAAGTACAGGCTATGAACACGAAATCCTATTCCTATCCTATTCACACAAATAAGGTGAAAAGTGCCCTGAAACAGGGACAGGGTACGCACGACCGTAGGACGTAGGTACTTAAAAGTGAATGAAAACCGTCAAATCACCGTAAATCGGAAAAATTAAGCATTAACCAACGTAGATAGACATAATAAATCTGAGACCTGTCTCAGGTAGGTACCAGCTGTGCGATTACCCTAAACTCCCCATTCCCATTGAGGGCCATCCGGGGAGAATGGTCATAAATGATTTCGGTTGGCAATATGGTACTAAAAAATAAATACAACTTTCTGACAGAATGGAGCCGTTCGACGACGGAATTTTTTAACGTAAACGTCAAGATATAACCTAAGGCAAAGACAATTGTCAGACTACTCACACTTGACCTATTTTAGCTCGATTACAGCAATTCTGTTTCATAGTTACAAACAATATAGTAACATTGGTGTAATGAAACATAGTCGAGAAAAACAAGGTCAAGTGTGTGTGAGTAACATAAGTATGAGGTTTAACATTAAATAACGAAAAAATAAACGTTTAAGATTGAGTCTCACATTGTGAGAGATTGATATTTTGGTGTTGACAGCTTTGTCAACATCAAACTTTGGCTCCATCCTGCCAGATAATTTTATGTATTATTTCAATTCATTTATTTATTGCATCATATTATGGTACATAAAATTTGTCAGAACTTATTGACTATAATTAATAGATAATACACACAATATGTACCCATTCAGGGTGTTGCAATAGGAGACGGCTAGATAATTTATACTAGTTTAATAATATGATACGAAAGGAATGTCAAAAATTATGGACACTTTCAATTATATGTCACCAAATGTATTACTTAAAAATTCATTTAGTTCGTAGTAGCATTTATTCAAAAGCATCTTTCAATATCATTTCGAAAACATTATTATTTTCTTGGCTTTTTATTTTGTCTGGAATTTTATTATATATCTTTACCGCCATTGAGTGTGGACTAGTTTGATGTATTTTTAATTTTGCAGGTACATCAAACTAGTCCACACTCAATGGCGGTAAAAATATATAATAAAAATCCAGACAAAATAGTATAAATATATTTGTAGTAAATTAGTTTTTGTAGCATGTCATGGAAACCGAAATAATTTACACCCAATGGCAGTCCTGAATGGGATATTTTACCGTAATCGAACAGCTGTACCTAACTCACAAGTCCTTTCGAGCAAACTCATGAAACCGGGAGCAGCGATAACGAGTGCCTGAACAGACATTAGAAATTGTTACTACCTACGGCAAAAAACCCAAAATGTTTAAATTTATCCATATATAAACAGTGGGAAATGTTGTAGAAGATTGATATCTTATTCGAAGAAACGCTATCGATCACACTTTACTCTTTATTTTCTTTTTCACGAAGTTTAGTGTCGTCCAGCATTATTTATTTATTTTATTTATTTAGAAATCTGTATTTAGGTGCGTTTTCAATAAGAGGATTTTTATTTTTCCGTCGTGGCACAATTTTTTTGTATCATTTGAAGACAATTTTGTTTCGGGTCTGAAGCGCAGGAGAATAATTTCGATGTTTTTATAACAACGAAAAACCGAGTACGATTTTTTTATTATTTTGACGTTTTTTTATGTTTTGCGGGACAAACCTCGTTTGAGTAAAATGTTAATGCGATCATTTTCTAGATAACACCAAAGCCCACAATTTCGGGAGAAATCGACGAACACACGTAAAAAAAAAACATACATGCAGCCAAACATAGAACCTTCACCGTTTCTCAAAGTCGGTTCACAAGCAAAAAAATTTTGAACTGCCAAAAAGATGACCAAATAAAATTAAATATCGTCGTAAATATCGTCGCACGTGAGATGAGCTCATTTCCAACGTCTCACGAAAAGTCTTCCCAACGTTTCACGAAAACGCACCTATGCTATGGCCAACAACGTCTCACGAAAACTTTTCCCAACGTCCCACGAAAGTCAAATAATACAATGTATACTATGTCGATGGATGGAGGCAGTCAAGATCGCACTTTGTGGTGTTGTATGGGGCAGGCCTGTGTCCAGCAGTGGACGTGTGCGGGCTGGTACGATGATAATGATGAATAAGTAGAATTGTTATGAATATTTCGCATTTTCCTGAACAAGGCTAAACTTAAAACTTAGGATTTTTTAAAGGTTTTTTGTTATAGTGCTAGCCCGCACTTTGGGTATCTCAAAGAAATGAAAAAGTTCCCAAAAATTTTCGGTTTCGGCGGGACTCGAACCCGCGCCCCGAATTAAGCCACGAAACCCTTAGTCGGTTCAACCGAAAATCTTTGGGACCTCTTACGGACTATGCCACCGTGGAGGTGGAGCCACCGGCGATATAGTCCGTAAGAGGTCCCAAAGATTTTCGGTTAGTTGGTCAGAGCACACCCGCACTGAGGGTGGGGCGCGGGTTCGAGTCCCGCCGAAACCGAAATTTTCTGGGAACTTATTTCATTTCTTAGGAATTTTTTGTCGTTGACTTTAGGTAGGTACCTACACAATCTAGTTTTTGTCTACTTTTCGTGTAACATTTACATATCAACCTACGTGATAAGCAAGTTAAATGGTTTAATGCCATAGTTACGGATAGATTGTTAATTTAACTGCTTAGAATAGCCGACCGTTACCACATGGACATCGCATAGAGATTTTAAACAAGGTAATAAAATTTCCTAACTAATCTGTGTAATAGTGTTTATGTTGATTCGACGACGTCTGTGGCGCAGCGGAGGTACGCCTGACACGCAGGAGGGTTCGATTCGCGCCTCGAGACAAATGTTTGTACGATCTGCAGATATTTGCTCTCAGGTGTTTGATATCTATACTAATATTATAAATGCGATAGTGTCTTTGTTTGTTTTGTAGTCCTTCCTTCACGCCCTAACTAAGCAACCAATCGGATTGATTTTTGGCATGGAGTTAGTTGAAAAGATGGAGAGTAACATACTTTATCTACCCAAATATCATAAACCCTCTCCAATGCGTTCAAAAACCATAGGCAATGACCAGCATTACCAACCAACAGAAATAAACGGAACTGTAATGAACTCATAACCTACTGAAAACCGTAGGTTATGGAGTTTAAATTTGGAATAGGTGTCAAATTCAAGTGAGTGCTATACTAGTATCTACATTCTAATTATAAACCGCACGACATTTTGATCTCGAGTGACATAGAATAAAAATACAGATATTCGAAACGCCGCCATTTCGAGCTGTCATTTGTTCGTTAGCTTTTTATTTCCAGTTACGAGTAGACAAATTTTCTGATAAGTTGAATAAGTTCTTTATTTCAGTCGAAAATGAGTGATAGTGACTCAGAACAACTGTCAATGTTAACTACCATTACTATAATAAATAATTTGCTTCTGTATGTGTTCAATTTATTTTTTACTAGCAGCGCCTTGCGGTTTTACCCGCGTAGTTCCCGTTCCCGTGGGAATTCCGGGATAAAAAGTAGCCTATGTTCTATTCCAGACTATAATCTATCTCTGTGCCAAATTTCATCCAGATCCGTTCAGCCGTTCTGGCGTGATAAAGGAACAAACATCCATCCATCCATCTATCTATCCATCCATCTAAACTTTCACGTTTATAATATTAGTGAGATTGCATTACACTGGTAACAATGCTGGTCATTTCCTTATGGTTCCTGAACCCATCATAGAGCCCTTGTGATATTTGGGTAGATAAAGTAGTGTATGCTACTGTACATAATTAGGCATTACAACACTCGTGTGATGCTATTAAGAAACTCGCCTTCGGCTCGTTTCTTAAACCCACACTTGTGTTGTAATGCCCTCCATTATGCACAGTTGCATAAACTACTATTTTATCCCATAAATAAGTTCCCATGGGATAGAAATAACCTTAAACAACGCGAGCGAAACCGTGAGCAGCAGCTAGTGTTTAATAAAAAAATATGTCTATGTTAACAGTCATCTAATATAGTATCCAAAACAAGGTCTGCCTTACTTGGGGCTAGATGGGGTGTGAATTTATTATTTCTATATCTTCGATAGGACTGTACAGAAGACTATTTACAGCTATTAGGACTAATGAGAAAGAGATTAACAAAACAAACATTTGTTTCAGGCAATGTTAGACTCGTACAGGATGTAAAATACAAAAGCGGCTGTGGTGGAAACAATTAAAGTGGAAGTGGGCAGGTTAAGACTTGCTTATGTAGCTCGCAGAACTGATAACCGCTGGGGAGTGAGTTCTCGAGTGGCGGCCGCGATGCAACGCAAAACGGAGTGTTGAGAGACCATCAACTCGATGGAACGAAGACATCGTAGCGAGAACTGATAACCGCTGGGGAGTGAGTTCTCGAGTGGCGGCCGCGATGCAACGCAAAACGGAGTGTTGAGAGACCATCAACTCGATAGAACGAAGACATCGTAGCGGTCGCAGGGAGTCGATGGATGAAGGCGGCTCAGGACCGCTATTAGTGGCGTCGTCGTATGGGTGCTTCCACTAAATAAAATTTAACATATTCACTGCCCAGTCTTGGCAGTGCGACCCGAAGGCGCGCCCGCAGGCGGCCCGGACCCTGACATGGACGTGATGCAACTTGGAGCAAGTACTTCGAGGGCAATGCAAGATAGATAGATAATACTTTATTGCATACTTACAACTAAAAAGAATTTACAAATTATACAATAACAATATAAGTGACAATTGGCGGTTTTATCGCTCGAGAGCGATCTCTGCCAGACAACCTGGTATGGATAGGATTATTGGATATATATGGGATAAGATCGCTGTGCATCTGATAGTATTAATTATGCAAGTGTTATTTAAAGATTAAATTACATCCAAAACCTAACCTAACCCTGCGTTAGCATAATAATTCTTTTCTACCTAAAATCTGCTTTAAACTAAAATTTATGTCGCCAACATGTGGGATGACGATTTGCGAAAGACTGCTGGCAGATGCTGGATGCGGCAAGCTGAGGACAGGGCGCTATGGCGCTCATTAGGGGAGGCCTATGTCCAGCAGTGGACTGATATAGGCTGATGATGATGATGGTGTCGCCAACATAGCCTAGCTAGCAACCCTTTTAATAACAAACATTCAAAATAATTAATTGAATCTAAAGCACTTTATTCCGTAGACGTCAGCTAACGTCAGAGAGCACAAGGCTTCTAATTTGCATCCATTTGTAACATTTTCAAGCCTGACCTGCTCGCCTAAGTCAACAGATCCATCTTTTCATTAAACACACCCTTTGAATCCCTCATTTATAACTGACGATACGGTTTGTGTCAAACAAATAAGTCCCATTGAAAAGCTTTCGAGAACATACTGTTCGATATTTTGAATGTGAAGATTTTATGAGAAATTTTTATGTATATAACGGAGTAGGCTCATTATTTGTTAACTGCGTATTTAGGTAATGCCAGATGGAAATACAGCTCTGAAACACAGACCCAAGCTAGGGCTTCTAACTACACGAACTGCGAGACCGCTTGTACATGGATTCCTTGACCTTCTTGTACCAATCTGCTACGGAAACTCTACTAGGCACTTATCTGAATCTTTTTCATTTCTTCTCTCTGTCATCCTGTAGAATTAATCCAACGTCAAAACATAGACCCTTGAGATTCGTATAGAGTAGAATAGGTGCACTGCAAAGGATTAATAAGGTTTTAACTCTGACATATACATAATATACACGTGTATACACGGTGTAACATGAGTAGTGGATCATCGGTGGACGGAGGTGGGGGACTTCAGTACCTATCGATTTAAGTCCTATGTATGTTCTGTGATATTCAGTGGTTCAAATGAACGAGTAAAGTGATTCATTACGGATGTAAGCGGGTTAACTACGAACTTTATTTGTGTTAAAAGAACACCAACGTTTTTATTTATTTTTTTATATCCCTTAACGAGGGACTTCTTCAGGGTGAGTGCGGTTTTTGGCGCGCGCGTTTCCGTAAAGTGATGTTGATTTTCTCTTCACTTTTTTTTGGCCATTAGTGAAAAAGTGACGTAGGAACCACTCACAACACAGTCATCAGAAGCATGGGTGATTTGTAGCGTATGCCGAAGTTGGGTTCATAATTCTTGCGCTGGAGACGAAAAGGATGATGAAGCGCATGTTTGTGAATACTGCCAGCCTGACTAAAATAATATGTGCTCGTTTTACCCCATACCACTTCCCGTTTTGCCCCCGGTCATGGGGCAAAATGGGTTATTGCACAAATTTTTGTTATTTCTAATTATTAATGACTTTAGTAAATAAGCCTTTAAACTACTTGAATATACATATAGTTGATTTAAAAATGTTGTTGTCTGAGTAACAGTTATTCAAAATAATGTGTAATTTTCCCGGTATGATTTTTATCTCTTAACTATCCCATTTTGCCCCCGTCTCCCTATTGCTGAGTTGTAGACAATACGGAAATGTCGTATCGTGTGAAAGAGACGCTAGACTGCAGACCTTTTCCTTCACAAAATGTCGGTACATTTATTTTACCCTTTGTTATTATAGTTCTACAAAACTTATTGTGAACTGAAATTGTGAACGAGGCCACACGGTGTCCAAACACGGTAGACTTCAGATAAACTACCATAGATGGTTTCATAAGGTTCTAGAATTAATAACGGAACCCTAAATAGAAGCCTACACAAGTAAACTGACTAAGAAAAACAAATCAGGCTTTTTGAAAAAGTTTGAATGTTAATAAGTCTGTAAAGTGGTTAGAACAAGAGATAGCAGCGGAAATAATGTTTTATATTACTTTATACACTTTCTTACAATAATCCTTGAAAATAATTGTGTTTTTGATATTATTCCATCATCATCATCATCCATCATCAGTCCACAGCTGGACATAGGCCTCCCCCAATGAGCGCCCTGTCTTCAGCTTGCTGCATCCAGCATCTACCAGCAGTCTTTCGCAAATCGTCATCCCACCTGGTCGGAGGGCGTCCTACACTACGTTTGCCGAGTCGCGGTCTCCACTCAAGAACACGTTTACCCCAGCGGTTGTCGGTTCTTCTCGCGATATGGCCAGCCCACCATATTCCATATTAATATTATAAAAGCAAAAGTGATTCCGTGTGTCTGCTAATAGATGAACTGATTTTAATGAAATTCGGCAGCGACGTAAACAATATTCGATGGGGAATTGGGGACGGACATAAGCTACTGAAGCTAGTATTTAATTTGAAGTTAATTGCATCCGTAATAATAATAGGTCACCACAAGTCATGCCCCCTACCGCCCATCACGGTAAACCACTAGTGTTTGTAGTCTTACGAATCAGAGACAGGGGCACTTAGATGAAAGTAAAAAAGGGGAGATACGGTATGATCTCCCAGCGCTAACTCAATAAATGGCATGTGTTGTGCTACAACCAATCGCAAAGACACACGCTATTTCGAATATTTTGCCTACCTGTGAAAAATACCTGCATAATGAAAAACAAATATTTATAAAAGTACCTAGACCGAAGTGCGACCGAGACACCAATACGCTACCCATACACGGCGACTCTCAACAAAACTTGTATTGCTATCCCTTTTAAAACACGAATGTATCGTATGATCGTATCTGTCTATCCCCGTCTGCAAATGGCGAAATAATAGTAGCAACTCCGCGAAACACGAACGCCGGACCTAATTGAACCTAATTTGAGCCTTCCACATTCGAGAAGCTAGTACTCTCCCATTTTTTACTCTCATCTACGCCGGGGCGCTATAATGTTTTGAAATAGCAACTTACTCCTACACTACTCAGCTTCTGTTCGCTCCACGGCCGCCCAAAGTAATTTTATTAAGTTAAAGTACAAGCCTTATTTAACTTTCTGGTGTAATATTTACTTAGGCCGTGTCCCACGTGAATTAGATTGTTTATCTTATTTTTGGATAAATTACATTGAATAAATGTTTGTGAGTGCAAAGTTTAGGCGAGCCTGGAGGCGAGACTTCGGCGAGAGGTTAACCCTTGAAACACTTACAATATAAGCTTGAAAGTCTCTTCCTTAGACTTTTGACGACCTCTGTGGCGCGGTGGGGGAAGGTCCGCCTGCGACGCAGGAGGTTGCGGGTTCGATTCCCGCCTTGGGACAAAGATTTGTACGATCTGCAGGTATTTGTTCCGGGTGTTCTGGTCGTTTTCTATGTATAATAAAAAATATCTATCTATGTATTGTATTGTATTATGTATATCAGTTATCTAGTTCCCATAACACAAGCTCTGCTTAACTTGGGGCTCGATAATGCTGTGTGAATTGTCCAGCATTATTTATTTATTTGTTTTATTTATTTTTGCACTGCTCGAGCTGTCTGACTCTGGAACGATTTGCCAGTGGATATTAGGAAGGCCACATCACATCACGCTTTTAACGCCATCAGGAGGCCTGTGTCCAGCTGTGGACTACTAAATAGGCTGATGATGATGATACCTACTACAAATAATTGAATCAAAGTTTATAATAGCATGGATTTATAGAAAGCAGTTTACAATGGGCACCGAACTAGGTACTTATCTATAGCTATGTTTCTGTCAGAACCCAGATTTTTTTTGTATCTCGCGTCATGTTCCACCTAAAGGTACATTCTGATTGGACCAACGCTCTATCAAGCCTTGCTGTATTTCCCAATTATCACTATTTCTATCAACAAGCATTTCTAATAGAAACGAATGCCCAGTTTACACATAGCTTGCGTAAGAGTTCACATCACGTTCAGATACTAGTAGTACGTGTGATTGGTTTTGTAGCATAACAGTATGGCATAGCAGAAAACGAATTTTAACAAAAAACAAAAGGTTTGTATGTTTTTTAGGGTTTCGTGTTCGGATACGAAACCTGAGATGCAGGTTTCTGAGTAAAAAAAACAAGAAAATAAACACGAGAACAGCAGTTATTTTCATCTGTACCTAAATATCTCAGAAAGCTGACGCTTTAGGACATTGTGTTAATTGTCATTTTTTATTTGTATATGTGTACTCTATCCTATTAAATAATTTTCATTGTGCGCCGCGATTATTTTTCACTCTTTTTTTTCCACTTTAAATCGTTTTTTTTATTTAAAAAAAAATGATATTTCCTGACCTACATTCCTGAGACCTACAAATAGTACGCCTAAACTTGCGACCGTGTCATTTGGTCGCAGGTAAATATAAATTCCGTGTAATGATGTGACTTCTGAAGAAGTCCCTTGTGTTTCTACAAACTTGGTTCGTAGATAACCCGCTTACATTCTGAAAATGTAAATTCATTATTTAAACCGGTGAAGTACGCGTGAAGATTTTGCACATAGGGATCCGTAGGTACCGTCCGTCCACACCTTTAAGCCTACAATTACGAATTGTAATTATACTCAAATATATCATATTCTATTAATTATATAAAATCATATAACTATTAATAAATAAAGTCAAAAACAGCTAGTTATTAGGAAAATCTCAATAAAAAGTCGATAAATAATTATAATCAGAGTCCCTCAGCGAATTCCAAACATGTATGTATGTCGGAATCAATTTAGTAACTTTTATTGGTCCGAACCGAACGTCGACCATTCTCCTACGAGCTTCTGAATGTAAAGCCAGTTGACTGTTAACAGTGGAAAAAGAACGAACAATGGAGGATCTAGCGCGTAGATAAATTTCAATTTTTCTTTTATTATTTATTACTAGACTGCCGCAATAAATAATAAAACAAATACCATGGCACGGCCGTCGGCTTTGCCTCAAAAATCCTTCCGAGCGGCCATGGTTACACGTAATCTGTGAAAAAATGGACTGAGACTTTTTTTTTTTTTTTTTTATAACCATGTTACAGACATCATTATAATGGTTACAGCCGATGACGGACTGACAGACTTCGCGGCGCGGCGCGGCGGGGCGGCGGCGTAGGTGTCGGTCTCATCGTTGATACCCTCTGTAAACCCTGGGAACCCTAAAACACTCTCCTAAAAGTATCCGAGAGACATGAGGTAAACTAATTATGTTAACGTAAAAATTTGCGACGCCGCATTACAAGCTTTTATTAACAGTGGCTGTATCTATCACGTTATTTTTATGTGTTTTTTTAGGTGTTCAGTAAATAATAATTTTAAGGTTACTGTGTTATTTTTGACGGAAATAAATAAAATAAGAGTGCCATACTCTAGCAAGTCACGCGTGTAGCAATGACGTCTCTTAAGAATCCTCAAGTTGGGATTCTGTTGAATGACTGCTTAACCCTAATGATTTGGTAATTTGTCTATTTTTTCTTTTTTAATGTTTGTTCTTGATTTATTTTTGTGTAACTGATGGACTCTCGTATGTCTGAATAAAGAAACTTTTTATTTATTATTATTTATTTATTTATTAATCTCGTATTCGTGCGTAGCATGTTCGTGGACGTAGCACTAGTCTATAATTTTGACCGACTAGCCAATTAGTCGGTTGTTGAGAAGCCGATGTCGGCTAGTCGGCCAAGCCGATCACGTTAAACCACTTACAAAAAGCAAAAAAAAATACGTTGGGGTGTAAAACCTTCCACTTCTAGTAAAATTTGAAATTAAAGGGAAATAGGGGAGAGACCTGCCTATTTTTTCCATAGGGATCATATTGAACAACGTTTATCTCACTCAAAGTACCAGGCGGGTAGAAATGTATAGGATATAAGGTAAATCATGCACCTACTAAACGCCTAACACGCCACGGTTGCCAAAGCATAGGATCAGCAGTCACGTACGCGTAACCACTTTAGTCGCGTCTAAAATGAGTTTACAAGGGAGATGCCGCTTGGATACCTTCATAAGGCAAGAGCTTGTTTACTAAATCCTTTCATAATGATTTCGACATCTGCGCAATTTTATTGAAGGCTAGCTTCAGCCCATGGATTCGTGCGCGTTTGTCTGTAACAGTAGGCTTATATTAAATTCTAGGGTTGCCTGGAAGACGCGGCGGTCTTATCAGCGTCTAAGCGATAAGATCTCCAATTGTTAAAATGAAAAGGTATTTTTTTGTTATAATCGGGTAATATTTTGGGAATTCCCGGGAACTTCAGAACAGTTAATTCCCGGGACCAAACCCTACAGCGTACGCTTCGATACCGATGCGGTGGACGGACAGCTTTAAAGTGACGGGGATCGAAGTGACCATAATATGGTACTCTATACCAGACGTGTCCATACATACACGGATCAACAAATGTTTCAACTGTTTCAATAGACAAATACTGCAATCTTTCCCAATTCTTTCATTAATGCAATACCAATCATAATCAAAAACTATCAGTTTATCGTTTCCGTTCTGAGGCAATCATTTTGAAACTACAGTGTTATTTATAAATGTGGCAGCTACGCTGGCTTAGCTGATACGGTTGAGTGTGTCTTATTAAATTCTGGTTTAAGATTATTAATTTCTAGACGAATTTAACAATTTGGTCATTAAGAAACTTAAAATATGTCGTACATACTACAAATATGTAAAAATGTAAAGTAGGTTGTACATATTCTGTAATATATTTATATGATAATTAGCAAAATAACATTTTTTTTGCATGATCTATTATACTGAATATTGTTTTTGATGCAGTCAAAAACCACATTAATATGTTTATGACGAACTCTTTGATAATATTTTTTTCAACTTCACCGTTTATCGCTTCCACTGCCCAGCCCAGCCTTTGTGTTGTAAGCCGCAGGAGCGCGGCAACTACAAGCAATGCTAAAAAACAAAATAATATATAATAAAGTGTAAATTAATATTTTTAAACTTTACGCGACTTGAACACATAATTATTAATACTTTTTCACGGGTAATTATCGCGCTTATTTTTCCCAACGTTTCAACAGGTTTACACACTGTCACCGTGGTCACGGGATGGCAGTCATCTCGGGGAAAAAATATAATCGTGTTAAATACCCGTTATTTAGTACTAATAATTAAGTGTTAATTAAGTTTTTGATAAGCCCCAAAACGATTTTTCTATATAAACCGTGGACTAAACAAGTTTATAAATAAAAACGATAATAGTGGCCGTTTTACGTCGTGATGGGTCCGATAATTTCAGATCACGATTGGGTGGATCTAGGAAGCCAAGGCGGCTGGACCATACATGTGGGCAAGGATCAGCATCAAAATGTTTTTATTTATATTGATTTGAAGGATACCAGAGGCTTATAATTAACAGACTTATAAATTGATAGATACCAGAAAGTTTATTGAAGGTTTTCACGGATAGATAACAGAATAATACAATAAAATAAAACCAGCCAAGTGCGAGTCGGACCCGCACACAAAGGGTTCCGTACCATTATCTATAAAAACGGCAAAAAAATCACGTTTGTTGTATGGGAGCCCTCTTAAATATTTATTTTATTCTGTTTTTTAGTATTTTGTTATAGCGGCAACAGAAATACATCATGTGTGAAAATTTCAACTGTCTAACTATCACGGTTCATGAGATACAGCCTGGTGACAGACGGACAGCGAAGTCTTAGTAATAGGGTCCCGTTTTTACCCTTTGGGTACGGTACCTTAAAAAGACTACAAACATAATGTGACTAGTCTACATGCACCATCTACATATGTAATTATATAAAACATATAAATACATATAACTACTCTATCATTGTATCAGAAGATTCGGTTCTATCATTTTATTAGATTTTTTATTTCAAGTACCTACTTACATATTTGCAGATACAATAATATGACAGCATTGTAGTACCATATTTGACACAGTATACAATGTGACAGTAAAATCACTGCAAAGAAAAAAAATCTTATGAAAAACCACATTTTCTCAGAAACCCTAGTACTTCTGACATGTCCTATTAGATTCTGGTCATATAAATTCACATTGATATACTTATTTTAAAACTTGAATCTGAAGAAAATACAAAATTTAAAGTGCTTTTATTTCCTTTAGACCTGACAGGACCTTTGGACATGTCACCAAACTCAAATTACAAAAGTAAAACTAGGAAATAAAGTGATCACTTTGATTTTTTGTCCACTTCAATCTTTTTAAGGTTTAAGGAAGTGAACAAGAAACCTTTACCTTGTTAGAATGTAAGTTTTCGAGTAGGAGTAAAACTAGTTATAATTATAGAAATCATTTAGAACGGGATACCTATTTACCATGATTCAATTTTTGAGTTTTCCAATATTTCGGCACAGTTTCATGCGCCATGATCACGGAAGAACTAAAGAACTATTTAGTTATATTATACAATTATATATACACATACAGATATCCTCACCTTGCTACTGAAGCAAAGAACGAAGAAATAAAAGAAATTTCTTAGTTAATAGCAATATGTGCCTGGTTAGACACAATTCAGCCAGTATCAAGTAATGGAAAATAATTGAAAATAGCTGACTTATCAAATTACGAAGATTTTGATATTTTCACCACAACCAAGTTCATTATCTAGCAGGATGTACTCGTACCACGTGCAGGTTAGGTTAGAATGGGAGACGAGAAACAGAGTTTTTGGTATGTGACATAATGCAAGCTCTGCAGAGCTAAATTGAATGACAAAATTGAAGCGAAGAAAATCAATAACATTTTGTTTGTTAATTGATAATAATTACTATTTATAAAGCTGTTAAGAACGAGGGTTATCGACATAGCTCAGAGGATTAGCAAGCTGAAGTGACAGTGGGCTGGCCATATCGCGAGAAGAACCGACAACCGCTGGGGTAAACGTGTTCTTGAGTGGAGACTGCGACTCGGCAAACGTAGTGTAGGACGCCCTCCGACCAGGTGGGATGATGATTTGCGAAGGACTGCTGGCAGATGCTGGATGCGTCAAGCTGAAGACAGGGCGCTATGGCGCTCATTAGGGGAGGCCTATGTCCAACAGTGGACTACTATAGGCTGATGATGATGATAAAGCTGTTATAGTATAAAATTTGAAGTATTCCCATTAGAGCACCAATTTAGGAGCACCATTTTTATTCCTAATAAGAAGTTTCTTTGACTTGTCTAAGAGCTTATTTTGTAAGCCTAAAGAAATAAAAGTTATTTACTTTTGACTTTTGACATAACATAAGTCATTCTACCCACTTGCACTTGAAATGAGTGGTTAGCTTGACTCCCTGATGTATTCGCAACGCCTACGTACTTGTTTAGATGTGCAATTTGTATTTAGTTTAAATTACCTAGTGTATGTTATGTTTGTTTGAGGCTCAGACTAAGTAGATTTCTTACTTAGTCTGAGGTTTGAGGTGGTTCGTCGTGGGTTGGCATGTTTTTTTTCTGCGTTCCTTAAGCAATAAATCTAGTGTGAACGTTATTTGCCGCAAATTGTAAACAATTTTCTATGAACTCATGATAAAATCAACTTTGATTCACTGGTATTTTTGGAGCATTTAGGAAAATACGAAATTTTGTGCTAAAAATAAACACTTTTCTCAAATGTTGCCAAAATAAACATGAATCAAAGTTGATTTTATAATTTACCTATCACGATTGTAAATAATTGATACCTACTGAATAAATAAATAATATTATTCGTTTTCACCATAAACACTAAGAGGCTTACGGACAATCTGGATCGCAGGTTTATTTAAGCTTTGGATTAAAAAAGTACATATTTGTAAAACAAAAATTAAAAAAAGTATCGACCAAGTGACTGTTAAGGTTGTCGCAGATCAGAGCCGTATTGCTACCACGCAGCACAGCGTTAGTAACGATACGTGATCGTGACGTCTCATTTTTGTACGGGATTGGCGTAGTTCTATGTCCTCACGATAGAGACACTGTACCAAGTCCTATAGAAAAAGGCGATGCCACAATCTCGTCTCGTTACTAACGACTAATAGACTCGCCCCTAGATGACAGACAGCTCGCGAATCACTCGTTTGACCACTATTAAATGTATCCAAAGATGAGTGAGATGAGAAGAGATTTTTTTTTTCGAATGGACTAATTTGCTGTTGACCGCAGATGGCCATGACAGCGTTATTGGACTTTTGGCGGCTTAGCTGCGAGCCTCGGCTTGGGCTGTTGCCAGATGTTACATGAGGGAAATGGATGTTTCGCCTAGGTGCACGAATGCACCTACGGGTGGAAGCGGGGAATTCTTCGACCTCGCATCCGGCGGGGTCGGTTTTTAGTCGGGTGTGAAGTGTGCGGAAGCGAATCGGGTTAGCGTCGGTGATTGGGTCAACCGGGTCACAGAGAAGAGCGAACGAGTTCAAGCCCATATTTGTAGGCGCGTTTTTGTGCTGGGTTGTAGCTGTATTGGATAGATGAGCGCAGAGCTTTATACTAATGTATAAGGATGGTATAATGTACGATGCATTTGAGCTCTACAAATATAGCTTCAACGTTACAATGCAGTCTGCAAGAGCTTACTTTCTAAACTCATAAATACAGATCTCCTTGCGATGACCGCACGGGTCGGTCCAATGTTTATTCATTGCTTTACGGAGAATATTGCGTCGCTCACATGTCAAAGAGCTAACCTGGGTACGATGCTAGGTTCTAGAATCCTAGTTACTTTGAGGTATTCCTCGTAGCGCACCCAGGTGAAGCGCACTCAGATGAAGCGCACCACCTACTTCCACATAGCACACCTAAACAGTCAAGTGATGGGGTTGTTTTCATCTAATTAATTGTTAGAATTAATCCGCTTCTTGCCCGTGGTCCAGTTGAGTTGGTCCCGTTGTCTGGACCACGGAAAAAACTTTTATTGATTGATGATTCTTTCATTCCGTGTTTCAGTTCACTGGATAACTAGACCACCGAAAAAAAAAATTGGCTGGTTCAGTTAACTGGACCACTCATTTTGTGTGATTGTGTGTATTATGTCAACAAAGCCATCAATGAAAACTTCACAAAACTGATAACAATAACGGGTGTTTTGGCTGTTCCTCCCAATTGTTTGTTTTGTTGTGTTATTTGTGTTTTATAACATATACAAAAATGAAATAATGAAAGTATAAGTTAAAAACCATCATAACACTTGAAATGGAAAATTATGGAAAGGCTTTTGTACATATTTTATTTCTCCCTTGGGCAAAAACACAACGAAACACCACCTAACAAAGTTTATTTTCTTAGCGCGAGATACAATTTGTATCTCGCGCACCAATTTTTCCTTACGTTTGTATGATACAAACGTAAGGAAAAATTGGTGCGAGGTCATCCCCTTGTACAATGTATCTTTTGAATTGCTTATTAATCATAGTCTGATCAGATTTTTTTTTGGCCAACCCGCGATACCTATGTTTTTGATATAAAAGACTATATAAAGACTATGTAAGGGTGAAAGTCGTCCGTAATTTGGATCTTAGACTAACTACGAAGACATATAAGTAGTAATTATAGAAACATACGATAGATACCATGCAGCTGCTCCAACTTATCATGATGGTCTGGTCAAAGTATGGATAAACAACACGTGGGCAGACAAAAGAAGACGTGGTAGCGAAACATCACAGAGCGGAGGAATATCGACAGCGTCGAAGGCCCGGGAAAACCCCTCCTTACGAAAAGGAAAAATAATGAAATTCAATAATTTGATTCAATAATTTGAATATTTATTGTGTATTGTTGACGAAATTGTTTAAAAAATTGGATATAGATATCAATCTTTTCAAACATTATAATATTCTTGCACAAATTTTACAACATGACTCGCCATGCATAACTTTCAATACCTATCATATTGGCATACAATAGGCTAGGTACATAACTACTACTGGGAAATAATTCTAACGTATTGTCTGGTAAAAATAATGCAAAATGTAATTAATATTTCTTCAAGGCCAATTATAAATACTAATTTTAAAGTTTGAATCAAATAATGGCGCGAAAACGATAATCTCTGTCATGGCTCTCCGGTGACATGACTCAATGATGTCACGCCTCACACCACACGTAACAAGAATAACAACACGCACTGTAAATCTGTGAAACTTGTGCCGTCGTCACCAGCGATGCAACTAACTAGAGCAGTTTTCGGTCACGTGATCATATTAAAAAAAAAATTAATTTTAATTCCGTTTTTAGGTAGGTACCTAAAATAGGCATGTTTTTTAATAAAAATCACCTAATTATGCTCTGTTACTTTGTCACTGACTAGGATGAAAACAATTTGCAACTTATTAATACTTACTCTTATTACTTATTAACTCGTGTATGTGGGATTAACCATCCATAAAACATACAAAATAGGTACTTAATAGAAATGTCAATAATAGTACCTAATTAAGTTTTCTCAAAATGGCGAAAAATCGCTGTCCTGCCGGCTAACCTCCAGCAGTGGAGGGCCATAATTAGAAGAAGAAAAAGGTAGGAAAATTTTTGAATACCAATTTAGGAAGAAAGAAAGAAGAATAAATGTATAGAAACATGTAAAATACCAATTTGCTATCAATGTACTAGAGTAGAGTACGAGTGCGTAATATCTATGTGAGACGTGAGTTTAATACCAAATTGATTTTTGACGAACGTTACATAATCAATTGGTTTCACAAGTTGAGGAGTTATAACAGGCAATTATGTTTTTGCCGTTTGGGTAAGCTATTTTCCCACCGATATTATATTCCAATTAGAGTTCCAGTTTGGTTAACTTCTTTATTTCCTACTTCAATCTTTTCGTTTTATTAATATGGGTCATAGAAATATTTTTCCGGTGCCCAAAAATATTTAGATAAATCTCATATTTTGGTACGTACATTTTGAAAAATATAAGAAACGAAATGAATGTATGACGGCTGAAAATCATTGACTTGACTTAAAGCCGGAAACAAACTATTGACCCGCCACGCGACGCGACGAAACGCGATATACGGGTTTCGTTGAATCAAATCGTATGAATTTTCTATGACCAGAATTACATTATTTACCAAAGAGAATAAAACCTCTACGCCCAAAGCGACATCTCGTCGGTTGTTTACAATGTGGTGCTGGGGAGAGAAAATAATACGATTTGATACCACTGCTGGACATGCCATGATCATATTTTAAGAACAAAAATTAATAAGTAGGCACTTGGTTTACAAGATCCATCCTACGCATCTTTAACCTTTGAAAGAGAGAGCGTACATTATAATATGTAGATCGTTCAGTAAATAAAAAAAAATTGTTTTATGTTACTTAAGTTCACCGTACTACTACTTTTATACGTACTTTTACGTTATTTTTGTTTCGATTCTATAAAGCTATATAAAGTCTATGTCTAAATCTACTTTTCTAAAAGATAATGGCAAATAAATAATTTTGTATTTGTAAAAGTAATCCGCTTTTGCTAAGATCTAGGTCTACTTTTCATATCAGCCTCATTATTACTAGGATTACCAAAGGATATTTTCTTTCTTAAACGGCAAACTATACCATATAAATAAATATTAAGGATTCATGTAAAAGCTTCGTTCAAGAAAAATAGCAAATTAAGATTGGTCGGTGGCAAGTTGGATGATAGACCCGAGGGAAAGACGAATTTGAGCAAATTGCGGGAAGCTTATGTCTCGAATTGATATATGCTAATGATGACGAAAAAGCTGGATGTATTAAAATAGAAGCCAGTTAAGAATCCAGCGACAGCAGCTCGCAACTTCAATTCGTGAATTATTATGTTCCGTAATACCAAAAATGATGACTGAAAAATTGTTGAATCTTCGACATTGTGTTGTTATTCTGTAACTAGACAATATAAGCTATGTTCATTAACAAACAAAACGTACGATATTGTTGTTTTTAGTACAAAACAAATAGGACGAAAACATGTCACTTTAGACGTAAAAATATGCAAAATTCGATTTTGCATATTTTTGCTCACATTTCATTGTAGGTGGGTATTATTAAGAAAAAACCAACCAGGGACCTAGACGAATACTATTCGAATACAAAACAACATGATATGGTGGAAATATGCTCGAATTACAAATCATTTTGGTAGTAAGTTTGTATGGGCATCATCCGTAGGCCTCTTAAACTTCCTTTCCAAATGGTCAGGTCAATCAGCCAGACCTGAGTTATGCAAAACGTCATACAAACAAAAGTGACCAGCCTTTCATCTAAGAACTGGTTTCCTCTCAAATATTATCGTCTTTCTAATCAAGCAACATTAGATAATCATAAAACTATCATAACGCTAAAAATCCTTCTTGATTTTAGCGTTTAGCGTCATTTCGAAATGTATGTGTTAATAATTTATGCAATTGTTACAAAGGAAAAGTATTTTGGGTGAAGTGATGGTAATTAATTCAATAATCGTCGATTGCATATTTTTTTATGTTGCTTAAACGGCATTTGCATTTAATTTTAATGATCTATCAGTTCTATTTTGTATTTACCATAAAATTATAAATTAACAAATACGTAAAGATGCGATTTCGGTGGGCACTGGGCAGTATAACTTTGGAAAACAGATTACGAAGTTGACGGATGACGGATTGCATGAAACCAAGGACGGCCGAACTGATCTTTTGTAGAATAATGCTTTCGGTATTAAGAGATCCGAAACGAAAAGTATTGGTTGGTGATCGAAGCAACTTGGTATAGTAAGTTTCCACTCGGAAAACGAAAACCGAACTTTCAGATTAGTTTTCGTGCAAAACCTACTATAATGTCACTTAATACGTGAAGCCTTGGTCTCTTGATGATTACGCAGTACGCTGCGTAATGCGTACTGCGTAATGTGGTAACGGACACTCATAATCGTATGAAAAACGTATAGAGTGGTCTTTTTACGAGTACGGGCCTATGTTGTTCGTTTCGTACGACCCGTCTCCCGTAACTTCGTATTTTGTTTCTCCAGGAACGGAATTCACTCTGACAGTTTCCAGTGGAAAGTTTTTCTCGTCGCGCGTGTTTTTTGAGGCGCGAGTTATGTTTTCGTGTTTTCTATGTAGTTGGTGGTCATTTTTTATTATAACCGCAATTTTGGTGAATGATGACACTCGCTCAATTCCAGGCGTGTTCTTAGCTACATTTTGAAGGCCTTTAGCCTCATGCAAAAAAATGGAAAATGCGTAGATAGAGTTGGTTTTTTATAGTTTTCAACTAAATACTTAAATTACTAAGAGCTGTCAATACGCTAGCGCCGTCATGGGTCCGCTCCACTCACTGTGATGATGATGATGATGATTCCTTGTTAGTCGCAATATGGTCTGGTTAGACACAATTCTGCCAGTGTCAAAAGTAACTGTAAATTATATGAGTCAAGTATCAAATTATGAAGATAGTTTGATATTTTCACCAGAGCCTAGTTCGTTATCTAGCAGGGTGTACCACGTGCAGGTTAGGTTGGCTTGGGAGATGTTGGAGTCCCCCTTACACCCAGCTCACGGTGGAAACCGGGCTTTAGCAGTAGCATTCTAAAATGCCAGGCATGTCAATCATGGCTCTCACAAAGGTCGAAGTCTATTATAACGTTACAACCATCAATTTGATATCTTTCAAATTGATTATTAATTAAAGGTGAGAGGTTAATATTGCAAAAAATACTTTCACTACTTTGTGAGGATAAAGAATTTGAAACTGGTCTATTTTTACGCGGAAGACGATGATATTTGAATAATTAAATTTATTTAGCAATATCATTTCTGATCACATCTTTAATAAAATTTATTAAAATGTAAACAACATTTAATATTGTTTACATTTTCCTTTTTAACCGACTTCGAAAATGTTGCGCTGTTTTTATGTTTTTAATTATGCGTATTCTTCGTTTTCTCCGTCAAATATGGACCGATAGGTTTTTTTTTAGGTTCAATGTAGTCAATTGAAAATAAGTTGCAAATGGTTTTCCTCCTAGTCAGTGACAACGTAACAAAGCGCATCAGGTGATTTTTATTAAAAAAAATAAAAGCGGGATTTAAATTACACATTTTTTGATACATGATCACGTGACCGAAAACGCTCTGCGTTTCATCGCTGTGACGTCACACTAATCACAGATTACATTGCGTGTTGTTTTTGTATTGGAATGTGAGCGGTGTGACGTCATCTATTCATGTCACCGGAACCATCACAGAGATTATCGTTTTAGCGCGCCATTATTTTATTCAAACCATAAAATTAGTTTTTATAACTAATACGACTGGCCTTGAAGAAATATTAATTACATTATGCATTATTTTTATCATACAATAGGTTAGCATTATTTCCCAGTAGTAGTCAAGTAGCCTATTCTTTCACTATTGTATCACGAAGTGGTCCTAAAAAATTTCTTGAGGAATTAGTAACGATCCCGTAAATCTTATAAAACGGTGTAAAATTAAAGGATGCGCAATCGGTTTTTAGCTTTTTTAAAACAATAATACATTTTAAAACTGTTGTGTTTTCGCTGAAATGTTCATCGTATATGTACATCTCCTGATTCAGACATTAAAACTATCAGTGCCCATGACGCACTTGGACATATTGCGGATCACACTGTCAAGGCTAAACAATAGTTAAACCAGTTATGTGGTTCAAATCAACTGAATTAAATTTAATTTAGGTACCTTAGAGCATGCATTTTGAAATTGACTGTTACAATTTATTAGGGCCTGACCCCCTTTGACTTTACATGTTCCGTAAGGCCATACATCACCACCACCAGTCTATCGATGATCATACAAGTCTAATATATGTTTAGTGAAAGGCGATATTGCTATCCACTTAGGTATTGGTAGATTACATATATGTAATCTAATGTTATGTAATATATATAATATATATATATATGTATATATATGTAATATATTACACTTTGAAATATACATATTATGTATTTTGTAATGCGTTCTACAAGCTAATTTTATTAAAAAAAACTCTATTAACATAAGGTATAATCGAACCATTACAACATTTAAAACACTTTTGAAACTTGAGCTTGTGAGTGGGGGCTCACACTCGACAAACGCAGTATAGGACCCTAGACATGCAGTGCGATTACAGTAAAATATCCCATTCTCATTGAATGGGATTTCGGTTGCCAATATGGTACCCAAAAATATACAATTTTTTGGCAGGACGGAGCCCATTGACCACGGAATTTTTAACGTCAATGTCAAGATATACCTAACCTAAGTAAAAGTCAATTGCTAGATTACTCATACGTTTTTTTCTCGATTGCAGCAATAGGCTACTTGACTACTAGGTACTGGGAAATAATTCCATCGTATTGTCTGATAAAAATAATGCAAAGTGTAATTAATATCTCTTCAAGGCAAGTCGTATTAGTTATAAAAACTGATTTTACAGTTTTTTTTTATGCAATTATAATATGCCGCGCCAAAACGATAATCTCTGTCATGGCTCCCGTTTTTCTAGCAATGACGTCACCCCGCCATACCACACCTAACAAGAAGAACTCATTGACACTGTAATCTGTAAAAGTGTGACGTCACTTGCGATCCAACCAAACACATTTTTCGCGTTTTCGATCACCTGATCATATATCCAAAAATGTGTAATGTTAATCCCGTTTATATAAAAACCATGATTACGCTTTGTTACGTTGTCACTGACTGGGATGAAAACAATAGCAAAACAAAGTCCGACCGACTGCATCGATTTTCTCAAAACATAGCAGCTAAGAACATGTTTGATGAAATCTGTCTAAAACTAAAAAAAGTTTACTCGGTTAACTAAAACAGATTTTGATGCTGCAATGCCACACCAAATATACACGTTAAACCACTAACATGATACTATAGTCTATTCAGCCGAGCAAAAGAAATAACGTTATTTCTTTTACTCGGCTGAATAGACAAACTATACATATAAAAGGTTCTACAAAGAACAAACTTTCAAGAAATGACAGCATAATGATTACACTAAAATGAACGTAAAAATACAAGGATAATCAAACTTTTGTTAACTTTATATAACCCTGTACTAAATAATGATGAACAACGTTTTATAATGGAACTGGGTGAAAGTTCCTCATCATCAAATACTGATTTTAGTGATTAAAGAAACAATGATATTGTTTGTATTGTTTATAACAAATTAATTGTTACGTTTATTAATACAATTCCTAAAATATCCATACCTATACTTCTACACTACTAATTTAAAGAGGATTATAATGCAGGCTAATAAAAAGATACAGGCAAATCCAAAAATGTTTACTTACTAAGAGTATATTTTGCGAAAAAAAGTTTGAGAACCATTGATTCTTTGTTTACGTTATTTCTTTTGCTCGGACGAAAGGGGTATAGCTGCGTCAAACCTATATCATTCCTCTTTGTAATTTTCGGGGTTCAAAATAGGTTTGGATAAGAGATTACCTGAATAGATTATACCTCTTCCACGCATTTATTTTTTATTTTCGTTTATGTACGACTACAAAGTTCCCTAATAGGGTATTACAGCCATTTTGAAAAGCGTCTCAATTAGATTTTATAGTGCTAACAAATCACGAAAAAGGTAAGTGCTCTAAAAATGCATTTATAATTTACATCCTGTAGTTGAGCCTTCGATCAAAAATAAGTAGTTCGCGAGGGGGGCCGGCAAAGCCGGAAATTTTTGATCGAAGAGTTGAGCGCGAAAACGCTGGACGCAATGTACGCCATATTGCTACGTGGTCATGACGTCAGTTGGCTGCGTGGACAACGCTGATGACAGTTGATAGTATTTAGTTTACCTACACAGCCGTATGACTAATAACAAAATTGCGCCTACTATTTCATGGTGTTTATAAACAGATAAGAAAACATTGTATACAATTTTCATTTTTTTTTGTTACTAACTTTTTCCGTCTGCTTTTTGCCTAAGCTATCTCATTTTTGACAGGTGAGTGAATGAAGACTGATTATCAGACTGAAGTATGTCATAGATACAGTAACTTTTGACATAGCTTATAGAAATGTATCATCGTTTGTAGAATAAATGTACCTACATTCGCTTAAGGAATAATATAATAAAGCGTCACCGACACATTAGTCTGCGGGTGGGGGACCCTTAGTCAGTGTGAGTATGATCGATAGATACATATAATATTGGATGTTTGCCTAGGTATAAATAAAATATCCTATTTACTACAAACAGTGAGCAATCATTGATGCAATGCGTTACATAATAAATAATGCATTATGCGCTCCTAGACCTATGAAATCGTGGATTCGAAAACATTTCAGATTTAGTCGACGAAGACTTCGTCTTGTTTAAGGTGGATTTAGTCGACAAAGACTTCGTCTTGTTTAAGGTGGATTTAGTAGACGAAGACTTCGTCTTGTTTAACCCTCTGCAGCTCAGGTGAAAATAATGTTAACATTCTACTGTTGTGGTGTCTATCAGACGTCAACTAATCTAGCGTATTATACAATTACATACAAGCTTATTCAAAAATACCTATTTATATTGTTTTCTATCGGTATAATAAAGGTGACCACGGCATCGCCGTCTGTAAAAGTGCTTAAGGGCCTATACTACCTCAAATCAACTCCGCCGGATGTCCATATAACCAAACTACAGAATATTTAAGATCTTGAGAATAAGCATGAACTAGTACCTAAGTAAAAAGAACATTTTTAAGTAGCGTTTTTTTTTCAATTATTGTCTTTATTTAGTATAGTAGCAGTAGTAGTAACAATAACTTGATTTTTGGGCTTGCGTTGCCCTGCCCCGTCCCGCTCCTATGAACGCGAAATCCTATACCTATCTTTTTCACAAAATGGCGTCGTAGTAAAGGCCCTCATGCCTCAGAGAAATCAAAAGGTAAACAAACGCGAGATATACCCGTCAGTAGGTCCATGTATCCTCATAGGCGATAGGTTTACGTGATGTGCTGGGATTGTATCATATTTAATGTAACTATGTGTCGGGTTACTCGATTATGGCATAACTACTCGAGGGACTTGAGATGTTACATTAGGCTTAGCCTTTGACCTCTGTAGCGCAATGGGCGAAGGTCCGCCATGAATATTAATCCCAGCATGGAATATTCCTAAAATCGCTAACTTTCATTCACTAAATTAACATAGACTTTTTTATATTAGTAATAATCAAAATCACTGCATTTTGATTATAGATAACTAATTTAAAAAAAAACGGCGAAAATAGTATGGAGTGATAACGAAACCCACGAAAATAGTTGAATAGGCTAGCTTCCTGAAAAAATCTCATTAATCCGTCAGTTAGAATATTGCAAGATGATTATAGACACGTACATGCCCGGCGACACTTTTTAGCAACTTTGTGACGTCACGAGCCCCACTCCCAAACTTTGACGCGAAGTATCTTTATCATTTTTTATTTTATTGACAAAAGAAAAAATACGTGTCCAATAACTTCTGATTAATTCTAACTGACGGACTTCTACGATTTGTTTAGAAAAGTAGCCTATTGACAATTATGTATGAATCCACTAATAAAATGATAATTATTTAGTAATTTAAATAGCTGAAGCTATTTCTGGTAATGCATCATAAAAAGTTTCTGTCACCAAAATCATTCCAAAGTTTTGTATTATAGTGCGTAAGCCCTAACTCTGGGTTATCTCTAAGAAATTACAAAAACTTAGAATTGAACAACGGCAACACCTCTCATCAAACGAACTAAATGTAACTTAAGTCTTTGAACAGGTTTGGATAACTGTAACATTTCCCTGTAGGTGGCGCTAACGGCGCTACAGCCGTAAGAGGTCCCAAAGATTTTCGACGAACCGACTAAGGATTTCGTGGCTTAGTTGGTTAGAGCACACCCGTACTGAGGGTGGAGCGGCAGGTTCGAGTCCTATAATTCATAATTCATTACCCGACTACCAACAGGGGAGGGTTATGAGGTTAGCACCCTATGTTTGTATGTTTGTATGTTTGTATATTTGTATGTTTGTATGTATGTGGCCGATTTCTTTGTTCCCACGTAGCGCTCAAACTACTGGTTCGATTTCAACAAATTATGTATCGATTGATTCGTCTCAATACCCCGATGGTTATAGGCTATAAGATTTAGGGCTCCGACCCCGAATAAGCCTTCAAAACGCGTATTAAAATTTAGGTAGCCGCAGGCTGCAGGCCCCATAGAGAAAAATTACAATACCTACGACCTATTTTCATTTTTAACTCTATGCCTATCAAATATGACCGATACGTCATTCTATTTTGTCAATGTAAATGTTTCAAACTTTTATAACTTTCACGTAGTCGGGTTGTAGTTTTTAACTTTATCTTGTTTATTGTTTGTGAATCAGGTAAGTTTACAGTCAGTACATAGGACGATAGGACTTATATTAGAATCCTGCCAAAATGGAAATTTTTCGAGAACTTATTTTATTTCTTTGGTACATTCGAATTTGAAAAGTAAATTTATCAGCCACCGGTTTCCATAATACAAAGCTCTGTGTACTACGGGCTCGATGATGTCGTGTGAACAATCCAGCCAATCATAATTTATATCTTTTACATCTCATTTGTCTTTTAAACCAGTCAGTTTCCTACAATTTTGCCATTACCACGGAGTTTACCCGTAAACTTGGCAATAATCTGTCAGCTTCATCATTATCAATGATGGATGGACTTCTTAAAGACGATGTTGGCCTGTGTTCGTGAATCTAGCCAATTACGGGATTACCAAACAGCTGTCATTTATTTGAAGGTTAGGTTAATGTTGCCATGAGATGTTTTCTAGTGGGTCATTCATATGAGCGATAAGGAGGACGCAGTCAACACCAAAAAGGCCAAAAACTCGCAGGGAATTTCAAAACTTGTGTTTACTATAGATTTAAAAAATCATAAGGATCGGAATCCAGCCGCAGTGGGCAAAGTTTCCAACATTGGAATGTTAATTGAACCGATTTTACTTTTGGCAAAGTTAATATTTGAAATTCCGATGAACACGAAAATGTCTCAAAATGGCCGTGAAAAAGATTGCAATTTTGACAAGTCCCTGCAAATTTTCTACGCACGCCTTTGACATGCGACATTGTAAACAATTTGTGCCTCGCGGTTGCGCACGAGTTGCATCACTGATCTTTCAATAGACGAATGGGAGCTGTCATAAACACTGCGTGATTGGTTTCATACAAAATCAGCCACGCTTGTTATGTCGTTGAACTGTCAATGTGAGAATTTATTGCCTGTCAAAAGGGCATTTTTTTAAGACAAGGGTCTTACTATACATGGTGTAACAGAAGGACCTAACTTTCAGCGATGATAACGGAACACGGAAAAAATATTTAACAAAATTTCCGATTTTTTTTCGTAAAATAAGTAATTACCATGATCACTAGTCTAGGCAATAGCTAACGCATGTGCTTTATTGTCATAGAACCGAGGAAAAATGCATTTGTGGTACCACCTTCCGCGTTTAAGGCGCGTCGCCCGTGACGAAGGTTTATTGTGTTTTAAAGGGAATGTAATGAATTGAAGTCTAAATGCTAATAGAAATAACAAACCAAGTAGACCTTGAACTCCTTCGACAAATAAATAAGTGTGAGTACCTCTTGGTAAATATGCATGTGAATTAAAATTACAAAAATATGTTGCAAAAGCTCTGAAGCACGCTCTTAAGTAGGTACTTCGTGCTGATACTTTACGTACAGTAACTTACATTATGACTTTGAATTTCCTAACATACTTTAATAGAACCGGCTGAGTGCGAGTCCACTCACACATGGAGGGTTAAGTACCACCGTACAATAACTATTTCGCAAAAGGAACCCCAAAAAACGGTGTTTAAGTAACATTACGTACCTCATCTGTTTTGGTATAAGCAGAATGCAATCATGACGCCGCGCAGCCGCCGACATCATTCACGAACAGACGGACAGAGAACGGAGGCTTAGTAATATGTTCCCGTTTTCACCCTTAGGGTGCGGAACCCTAAAAATACTATATTATAAAACACTGTTTTATTATGAGTTCTCGCGAAAATAACCTTAGAATATAATAGGTAGGTACTATATTATGTAGAGAATGACACGTAGTCGTCTAAAGCCTTGGAAGCAATGTAATTTACAGAGCATAATAACTAATTTCCTCCATCCCATAAGGGATGGAGACAGGACCGATATTTTTGGCGTCGCGCGTCGTATGGGGAGACCATTGTCGACTAAAACACCACGACAATACCCTCGTATTCGTTCACCAGGTGTACAAATAGCTCCAAAACAAAAAACAAAGCCCAAGGCATCACATATTTTCCCGCGTAAGTATATAAACCAAACTTTAAATTTCTGATAATCCGATATCTTATCATTATTTCATAATCTGTGACACGGTACAGTTTTTAAGTGAGCGCTGAAATTAAGTATAAAGCTTAGAATGTAAGTAAGATTTTTGTAAACAATGAGTGTGGCATGATCACTTTGATCAAACCCTCCTTAATAAATAACGACTAAAAAAAAAGTGAGCGCTGGTAGATCGTACCGTATCTTTCTTTTTTACCCGACTACCAACAGGGTTATGAGGTTAGCACCCTATGTTTGTATGTTTGTATGTATGTGGCCGATTTCTTTGTTCCCACGTAGCGCTGAAACTACTGGTTCGATTTCAACAAATTATGTATCGATTGATTCGTCTCAATACCCCGATGATTATAGGCTATAGGATTTAGGGCTCCGACCCCGAATAAGCCTTCAAAACGCGTATTAAAGTTTAGGTAGCCGCAGGCTGCAGGCCCCATAGAGAAAAATTACAATACCTACGACCTATTTTCATTTTCAACTCTATGCCTATCAAATATGACCGATACGTCATTCTATTTTGTCAATGTAAATGTTTCAAATATAACGTAGTGGTTTTAATCTCTTTGGTTTCAAACTTTTATAACTTTCACGTAGTCGGGTTCATAGATGAATACTATTATACGGGGAAGTCGGGTTGTAGTTTTTAACTTTATCTCGTTACTTTTATCGAAGACGTAGCGTAGCCTATTGAAAATTATAACATCACAAAAGGTCTTGGCCTATTCGAACGCTCTGAGTCAACCTGATTATTGCAAGCCATTCATCATTCAGACAAGTGTGAAAATAAATTAAACAACTACAAGAACGTAACAACCTAATTGTTTTGTGGTTCTTGTAAATGGTGTGAATTCTGTGTGGCCACCTTTAATGGCCAGACGTGCTATAACGAACCTAACTCACTTGAAAATAGAGTGTGAAGTGATCTTGCGCGTTGATAGTGATATCTTTCGAAAGAAGCAAGGTTTGGTCAGTTCGTTTCGTAATGTTGCACTCAGCATCTTTGAAGGAAAAAAACCTTTTTATTTTGTAACAAAATTCAAAAATAACAAGCAGTATTTACACTTCTATCTATATTTCCTAAAAATCTAAGCTCACCAGAAGTCACCAGAAGGCAGATTGCTGGCAGCATTGCCACGTTGAATGACAATGCTAATGGTTGCAGGTTCGATTCCCGCTTTGGGACAAATGTTTGTACAATCTGAAGTTTTTTTCAGGATGTTCAGTTGTTTTTATCTACACTAATACAATATTATAATGAGGAAAGATTTGTTTGTTTGAATTGAATAGGCTCCGAAACTACTGGACCGATTTGAAAAATCCTTTCACCATTAGAGTCCATTATCCCTGATGAACACAGGCTATAGAATGTACCCGTGCGAAGCCGGGGCGGACCGCTAGTGTATAATAAAACATATATATCTATGTTATGTTAGTACTTATATCAGTTATCTAGTACCAGAACAGAAGCTCTGCTTAGCTTGGGGCTAAGCAGAGCAAAAATCCTTTTCCACTCTCACTGAAAAACCTATATCCACCAAGTAACCACTACGGACGAAGTAGAAGGCCGCATTCAGTACAAATTATTTTAGACGAAACCCGCCAATTCCCACCTAGAATAACGGATAATGTATGGTGCTTGTGAGAATTGTCCAGAATTATATAAATAAAGTGTCAAAAATCCTTTTCCACTCTCACTGAAACACCTATATCCACCAAGTAACCACTACGGACGAAGCAGAAGGCCGCATTCAGTACAAATAATTTTAGACGAAACCCGCCAATTCCCGCCCGGAATAACGGATAATGTAATTTTTCCGTGCGATATTACATTATTATATTACATTCTCGTACAACATTAATCTTTTCGCGTGCCATTTTGTCTGTAGAAGCGGTGAGTTGTGTGCCGAATAAATTAAAGAGAAACAAAATACCTATAGACGTAAAAGAAGAGAATATCATTGCGGGCAAAAGCTGTAGGGCTTTGCGGCTAAGCCTTCGTTTGTGAGTAAACTTATAGCTTTGGGCGGAGTTCATCACAGGTCACGCTAAAATATAAAATAAAACCGGCCAAGGGCGAGTCGGACTCACGCACGAAGGGATCGATTTTAAAATCGATGTAATCCATCAGGGATTTTTGTAGATAATGGCACGTACCTACCATTATAGATTAATAGTACTTACAACTGTGTTTTTGGTCTCTGAATAATAACTTAATACTTATACCGTAGTCGATTTGATGCTTTAATAATATATATAATATATAATAATATGAATATATTTTACCGCATAGAAGACAAGTTGCCATCACTTTTAAATGTTAACTTCTTTATTTCCGTACGTCATCATCACAAGGGTACATGCTGAAAATCAGCGTTGTGGGGTTACTCGCAACATTCAGCTGAGCATGAACGTATTCTGATAGCGCAGGAACACGGCACTGACCATCACACACGGCTTCATCTAAATCAAATTTGCATGTTATTTTTTAAGCTATTTATATGTACTACCTCATCTTGTATATTTTTTATGTAATGTGTCGTGATCTATCATGTAAGTTTTCTTTTATATTTTTCCCTGTCCTGTCTGTCAGAATAAATATAAATATATTTTCATTTCATTTCATTATCTACAAAAACGAAAAAAATACACGTTTGCAGTATGGGAGCCCCCGTAAATATTTATTTAATTCTATCTTTTAGTATTTGTTGTTATAGCAGCAACAGACATACTACAACATCTGTGAAAATTTCAACTGTCTAACTATCACGGTTCATGAGATACAGCCTGGTGACAGACGGACAACGGAGTCTTAGTAATAGGGTCCCGTTTTACTCTTCGGGTACGGAACCCTAAAATATTGCTTAGGTACTTTATATTCATTCAAAGTTCTTTAACCAACAGTGTGGCCACGTTTAGGCTAGCCAGCTGTCAGTTCATCGCTTTACCTGCAAAGCTTTATCGACGGGACTACATAGGGCGAGTCTACAGTGGGTAGCGTTGCGTGAACGGAAGCGGAAACAGAGCGGCGAGGCTTTCCCGCAACGAGGTCCGTCGTGTTTGCTGTCATTAACAAAATTATGTATCTATACTAATATTAAACAGATTTGTTTGTGAATCGTTTGTGACGTTGCAGAGGGTAATCCCTGAATCTACTGAACCGATTTCAAAAATTCTTTCACAACAGAAGTACATCATCTGTGAAAATTTCAACTGTCTAACTATTACGGTTCATGGGATAAAGCCTGGTGACAGACGGACAGACGGACAGCGAAGTCTTAGTAATAGGGTTCCGTTTTTACCCTTTGGATACGGAACCCTAATTATCGAGTATATCCAAGTACCGGTTTCCGTGAGGAATTCATTCACGTATAAGTTTTAAGATTATTGTCTTAGTATTTAACCAAATCAAATCAAATCAAATCAAAAATTCTTTATTTCCATAAATACAAAAATGTACACTTACAAAAGGTCAAATTCTTAAAATAAAACACTGACTATGATTCTCCGCTTATTATACCTCACACAGTGGCCCCAGGTTGAATACGTCAGGATTGAGGAAAGTTGAGGATCATCATCATCAGCCTATATCAGTCCACTGCTGGACATAGGCCTCCCCTAATGAGCGCCATAGCGCCCTGTCTTCAGCTTGCCGCATCCAGCATCTGCCAGCAGTCTTTCGCAAATCGTCATCCCACCTGATCGGAGGGCGTCCTACACTACGTTTGCCGAGTCGCGGTCTCCACTCAAGAACACGTTTACCCTTAAGTTGAAGATATTGTTGGTAGGTATTGTTTCTATAACCCTTTTTTGTGGAATTGGTGAAACGTTTAATCACTTTATCAATGTTGTAGCATTTTATGTTTAATTTTCTCCAACAAAAGGTTTCAAGCACCGGTGTTCTTGTGAATAATTAACCCAATTTTACGCTTCTTTGTCAGAGACTTATGCCTTTGAGAACCTTTATTACATAGCAGAACCTAAAGGTATTATTTTGAGTTCAAGAGATCTCAAACCACGGCTGGAGTTTGAGAGGCCCTATTTTGTAGCCAAGTAAGTGTTTTTCCTTTTGATCGGTAGGTTTAGTGATATTTTTAAAAGCACCAAGAGAGCCAAAGGATTATTGAGATAGCTTAGCGCTTAGGCAATAAGCAACGAAAAATTTACTTTTAGTTCATAAAATAACAAAACAAATTTTAAAAATCAATTAAAAGTTTTTCATTTTTATTCATCTGTTTTTTAAAACCACAAAAAGTAGGCGCAATGTTATTTTTATTTGTTTATTTAGTACGTCATACAGCTGCGTAGGTAAACTAGTAAAAGAGTATCAACACTGTTATCAGCAAAATCAACGCATTTGTTTAGGGACCTACAAGGCTACCAGCCAACTGACGTCATGACCACAGAGCTATATGACGTTCACTGCGTCTAGCGTTTTCGTGAAATTACGCGCGCACAGCAATTTGGTGACAAAAATTATACTTTTTTCATCCACCCGCTGATTTCGCCCGTCCAATCCCGCTCACGCGTCCGCTCCTCACGAAGACACAACCTTAGTGCAGACCCGTCCGTGTAACCCGTGTAAGTGTCGATGCAACTCATGCAGACGGTTATGCAACACATGCTTTATTTGTGGGTAAAACCAGTTCAGCGGATATGACATAACATGTGAACCAAGTGCAATGCGAAGGTGAACGGACGCGGTTTTCGACAAATTCGTCTCGAAGTACCTATTCCATGAAACTATTTTAAATGTTTGGTAGTTCGACTGACGATCATGAGTCGACTGAGTTCGACTGACGATGAAATAGTCATGTCCTAATGTTTTACTGATTCGATTATTTATGACAATTGATTTTGTCCATGAAGTAGTAATCTTTGATACCTAAGTATACAAGATGTTGATTTATAGCAAATATACGCTATGAATGAGATTTTTTTTAACATTTATGTAAGTTACCAATTGCTCGCAAAGCAATTTGATTAGCTTTATCACATTATTATGTTATATTTTGCTTAAAAAATGTTTACCTGACTGTACTCAACAGCTTCAATAATTTGATGTAAAAAAAATATTAAAATCAAAAGTGTCAATTGGGACACTGTGTCCTAATAAATTTTGTCCGTATCGTCAGCAACTCTTGTTTAAAAAGTGTAGAAATTGTGTAAAAAGTTTGAATTGGTGATTTTGTTATTGTCACTCAATATTTTGTATTATTTGACATTGGTCATTAGGTACATTAAGTCACCTGTCAAAAATTAGGGAACTTCCTTCATAGTCTTGCATGTGCCAAAAGCAAATAAATGAGTGGACGGGTACTTTTTATCCCATTAAACAGATCCCATGTTATATAAATAGCTTTTCCGATGATCGAAGATTTAAATAACGTTTCCATAGAAACAAAACGTGCGAAGCCGCAGGCAGAAACTAGTTTATCATATAAGCTCTTATAAATTCTAAGTAGGATTAAACACGACAGATAATGAAGTAATTTGTAACTATGACACCAAAGTTATAAAACACGCAAGTATGGCTATTGGCAATATGTCAAGATAAACATTAGAGCTCATGAAGACATAATAATGTTACAGAATAATGACTCTATCAGAAGAAGCCCGGAGCGAGCATTGGAGAAGTAATAGACGTAATGATACTAAGGTATTATTTTATATGGTATAAACTTCGATAAAAGTAAAAAAGGGAGATGAGGCATTACCATCTCGAAAGTGTATGGCTCAAGTTAGGTTCAACTATGTTACCTTACCTCAGTCATAGTCGGACCGGCGGTGCGGGCGATGGCGTTTGTGTTGCGCGTGCTTGCTACGACGTATAATTTTGTGTGATTTCGATTAAAACACCACGACATTGCCCTCGTGTTCGTTCACCAGGTGTTCAAATAGCTCCAAAACAAAAAACAAAGCCCAAGGCATCACATATTTTCCCGTGTAAGTAAATACACCAAACTGTGAATTTTCTGATAATCCGATACCTGATCATTATTTCATCTGTAACACGGTACAGTTTTTGAGTAAGCGCTGGTAGAACGTACCGTATCTTCCTTTTTTACTTTTATCGAAGGGTATAAAGGTACATTTATTTAAAGAAAATTACAATAAGAACAGAATACAATAATAATTACAACAAATATTTACTCTTAAATCTATTTCCTAAAAATCTAAGCCGTCACCAGAAGGCAAAGTACCCAGAATGGTATTATTTTATTATATTTTTCGAATTTAGGAAAACTGACAGCTAGAAAATTACGAAATAAGAAACATTAATCTAAACTTTATTAACAAAGAAAATTACAATGAAATAATAGAATTAAATTAAAACTAGTATTTACAATTGATACAATTGAGCTAACTACAGACTTTTTACCCTTTGGGTACGGAACCCTAAAAAGAAGAGGGAGAATGATTGGACATCTTATGCGACTTGACAGCTTCATAAGTATCATAGTAGGAAAAGTAGAAGGAAGACGAGGAAGAGGATGACCAAAAATCAACTCTATGAGTCTGATAAAGGAGGAATCCGTTGTCATATTGTATAAAGAAGTAAAAGAGACCGCATTAGAAAGAGAAAGTTGGAAGTTAGTGCTTCATTTCACAGACTAGAGCTAGGGGCTCTTTAATTTGTTGTTATTATCATTATTAAACGAATCAATACATTTTCATAGCAGAATAAAGAACCTTTTATATGGTATAAGTATAACACACCTTTTCAGCGAGAAATTAACGAAAATTTTATATACGGTTTCATAAGGTGCTTGTAAAAGCCGAGCTTGTTCAAAGTTTTTAATTGGTTATTGGATATTTTCGCTTAAATACGTAGAAACCTTGCTTACTTGAATAGAATTCAACAGAAAATAACTGAATTTTAATAGAACTATACCCGGTATTAGAACCCAAAATATTTTATATTAACCATAGGATACTTTGTTAACAAAGAAAACTACAATCAATAATAGTAACAAATTAGAACTATATTTATAATAGAATCAACTGAGCTGACTACAGACTGTTGCAAACAGTCTACAGGTAGTTCAACTGATCCATAAACAAGAGTAGTCAGAAGCTTCCCCAAGACGGTGGGGCTGCATTGCCCCGACAAGATACAATTGTAGGTATATACCTCGAGACAAGCGACAGATAAAATTGTATTTATGCCCCTATATAAAACGGTATTTATGAATGAAAGCTTCACAAAAACTGATAATAAAAACAAAAAAGTAACAGCAAAGTTTTAGCTCAAAATAAAAACACAAACTTCAACAAAGCATAATTGCATATCAGCAGCGAAGAAAAAAAACAAAATGCGAGTTCGAAAACAGACGACGGAGGACGAATAAGTGGTTTCAAAACCAAAATGGTTAAAAACTTTTACGATATACTCCAATTAAACCACTGCCATAAAAAAATCTACTAAGGTTTCTTTAATTTGGTAATCACTTTGTTTACAAAAAATATCTAAGATTTTAGCGCAGAGTATTAAGTGAATAACTAAAAAATGAATAGACATCTTTAGGAAGCGCTAAAATGAACAAGATCTTATCTGGGAAGTGAACCCGCACCAAACAATGGGGTCGATCGCTTTCCAAAACGATAGGAATCTTATCATTTTGTATCAACATTTAGTTACTGGTTACACGTATTATGTAAGACGACCGTTGTGGCGTAGTGAAGATGAAGCAGTGAGGTATGCGGGTTCCACAAATTTTTGTGTTAGCTGTAAATATTTTTTCCGGGTCTGAATGATTTCTAGTTAGTTGTTTTTTTTTAGCACTTTATCTCTTATTTTCCCAAAAACTCCAAAAGTAGCAGTGAATCGAAGTTGGTTTTATCATGAGTTCCTAAAAAATGATTTAAGATTTGCGGCAAATTACTTTTTCACTAGTTTTGTTGCTTGTGGAACGTAGAAAAAAATGATCAATAAAAAAAATGATCTTGCGCCAACCCGCGTCAAACCATCTTAAGGTTATACGAGTCAACAACGGCGCGAATTCATCGGTAGACAAGACCATAATGTATCCATCTCACCCGACATAGTGTGCGATAGGGATAGATTCAGAAAAGAGCAGTGAGAAAATAATCATGTGACAAGCTATGTGTTTTAGATAATAGATTTAAGTGTAAATATTAGTTGTAATTATTATTGTATTGTATATTGTAATTAATTGTAATCATACTATATTATAATTATAAACTAGATATGTTAGAACAGTCTTAATTTTAGAGTTTTTCCGTATATTTTTTCGTGGTGTGGTTAATTGTATTAATCAGAGTTGAAATATGAAAGTTTTGACGAGAACTTCAAATGTATACTTTTTTACGGTTTTGGGTTTATACAAACATAGATAATGACAAGATAAATTGTTATTACCCTTAGTTTTGGATGGTCAACATCAAACAGAGTAGCAGTTACCCTTCCACGTTTGTATGGAACGACTCGCGGTCTCTATACCAACATCAACTAAGTACTAATTCCTACATAATATTACAAACATTCTTCGATAAATCTAATTTACCTGTACATATTTGCTGCCTAAATATTAACATTCGTATATTTACCTACTGTAATAACAAATTTTATATTTGGTAAATAAATAACAGTTTGTACAATAAACATTTACTAACAATAAAGAGAATCAACACAGAAAGTAACATAATACTTCATTCTTGGAGTCATGAAAACCAACGTAGCTTTGGCATTTTTAATTTACATCATACCACTACACAGGTTATTTCAGAATAACATATAGGGTGTTTGGTATTGAGACCGACATAATTTTTGTACGTATGTGCATACTTCCCCAAGGAATATATTATTTCCGTAATCTATGGTAAGTGTCAGAGAAAGGGTTTTTGGTTAATGTTTTAAAACGGGGTGGCTACTTTACTTTGAAGCTGACTGTACCATTCGCAACGAACATGATGCGTGCCGGGTACAGACCAAGCGAACAAAGGCGAGCGAAGGCTACCCACCGAACGCGATTGAACCAGTGTGGACGTCATGGCGAAAGCAAGCGAGCCCAAATGAGGGCCTTCGTTCGCCTTCGCCTGTGCTCCGCCGACTGTTTCTCATGTGTTCGTGTGGTGTGGATACTACAGCGAAAGCAAGTGAACGTTCGTCATCTATCGTCAAATCCCACTCGTTAGCCTTCGCTCGCTTTTGTTCGCTTGGTCTGTACCCGGCATAACGCTGAGTTATTCCGGACTCGTCCCACTTGATTCGGTCCATAGTGGGACGAGTCTGGAAAATCAAATTGTATGCTGGAAACGTTCCCGACTCGTCCCATTGTGAGTGTACCAAAATCCATCTCGTTGCTCGTTACGATCGCCTTCTTTCCTAGTACAGACTGCACGAACGTTCGCTGTGTAACACGTTACATTACGCCTCGTCAGTACCCATCATGGATACAGTTAATAATACCTCAGATAAGCAGATAAAGTGAATAATAAACATTAAAAGAGCCACACCTACGCTTGAGTAAGCTTTTTGTGGTTATGAAAATGTCATATTTATGATATCACATAAAACCAGTGAAATAGGAACATAAAGAGGCTAATGTTCCAAAAGTTAATAAAAGCAGAAATTAATATCTATAAAAGGCTATTAAAAGCTATATGACTATCTTCAAACCAAGCCTTTAATATAACGACAATCGTAAACTGAATATCCCACTAATCCCACTAATATTATAAATGTCAAAGTTTGGATGGATGGATGGATAGATAGATGGATGGATGTTTGTTACTCAATCACGCCAGAACGGCTGAACGGATCTGGATGAAATTTAGCACAGAGATCGATTATAGTCTGGAATAGAACATAGGCTACTGTTTATCCCGGAATTCTTTCGGGAACGGGAACTACACGGGTGAAACCGCGAGGCGCTGCTAGTCATCTATATTAATAATATAAATCGAAAGTAACTCTGTCTGTTTGTTATCATTTCACGCCTAAACGGCTGAACTGATCATAATGACATTTGGCAGGGAGGTAAATGGTATCCCGAAAACGGACATAGGTTACTTGAAAAGCGCGCACGATGCCGCAAGCAGCATCTAGTCATACAATACAATACATAACTCTTTAGTGTACAACACGACCGCCCCGAAAACTAAATATCACAAGCTACAAATTAAAGAATAAAGAAGAAGAATAAATAATTTATTCATAGACACACACATGTTATACAAATAATAAAACGTCAAGTGCGAGTCGATTTGTGCAACGACGGTTCCGTAACTAACCATTATATTAATTATATAATTATAAGACCTTGTTATGATTCTCGGTAAACGGGAAGTAGATACCCCTATAGGTTTTGGTCCGTGGCTAGAATCAAAAGAATTTGACTACAATATTACCTACAGTTTTCGGATTTTTCCCCTTACTTGTGCTATACTTGTGTCTTAATTGTGCTTTGCTTCTTGCCAAATTTTATGATTCTAGGTGTTGACCTACTTATTGGGTACTTCCGTTGGGGAAGTACCCAATAAGTTTTGCGTGCATGACACTCGTTTGGAAATTACAAAAAAACTGCTGTAACTTTTGATTGCGTTGACTTAAAATTTTGAATTGTATCAATCACGGCTCCAAAAAGTTACAGACTTGAGTATTTCATTTTAATTTCTCGATACCACGCGTTCCTGAGAAAAATAAGTTGACAGACGGACAGACAGACGGACAACGAAGTGATCCTTTAAGGGTTCCTTTTTTCCTTTCGTGTTACGAAACCCTAAAAAGGGAAATTCAATAACATACGTGATAAAAAATAACATAAACCTTTGGGATAAAAATTATATACATTATAAAAAAAAATAAGCAGCAAACGGCATGTAGTAGAGTCCCAAGAGTAAAGAAAATTGGTTTTTCCAAATGTGAGCGGCTAATGTCTCGCCTCAGCTTGTTCGCCTTATCGACCGAAGACAATTACAGCGCTGGTTTTCAGTCAGTTAATAAGTTCCTTCGTTCCATACCCAAAATAGACTATCAATAATTAATGACGACCTCTGTGGCGCGGTGGGCGAAGGTTCGCCTGCGACGCAAGAGGTTGCGGGTTCGATTCCCGCCTTGGGACAAATATTTGTACGATCTGCAAGTATTTGTTCCGGGTGTTCTGGTCGTGTTCTATGTATAATAAAAAATATCTATCTATGTATTGTATTGTATTATGTATATCAGTTATCTAGTACCCATAACACAAGCTCTGCTTAGCTTGGGGCTAGATAATGTTGTGTGAATTGTCCAGCATTATTTATTATTATTATTTATTATAACATAACTGCCTTGTAATCTAAAAGGGGTAGTGGGCGTATTTAACAGTAATTACAGTACACGGGCTTATATTAAGCTTTCTAAAGATTAATGCGATAAATCTTCCAACGGTGGTCTCTAGATCTTTGTAATGTGTCGAACAAATATTTTGTTCTAACCTTCTATAAACCTTCTTATTGGTAATATTTTTGTTTATTTTTAATTTGTTATTTTTGTTTTGCTTGTGGAGCAATGTATTATGTAAACCCACCTGTACACTCGGTCTCCCGCGAAACAGGCCTAGCCTAGTGCGGGGACCACGGGTAACAATGTTTTTACTATAAATCACATCATCTGTATCACATCTGTGTATCACATCATGTCTGTATCTGTAATAGTTAAGTATCTCATAATGTAACATTAGGTCATCTGTAATCTTTATGGTAAATAAATGATTTTGTATTTTTTTTTGTAAATTCTTTCTTTCCCGTCGTCATACTTACAATTACATATATCCATACAAAAAAGTTTGATGAAAAGTTGCAAACTTTTTTTATTTTTTTACCGACGAAAAAACAAAAGAAACGCCACCAGTTTCTATGTTTGGCTGTATGACATATGTTTTATGTTTGATCGTCGATTTCTCCGTAAATTATTGACAGATTTGAAAAATTATTTCACTTTAGTATGGAGAATGATCCCGAGGTGGTCTCATAAAATTGCAATTCCTGAGATATGAGTAATTGGTCCCGTTTTACTCTTTGGGTACGGAACCCTAAAAACAGTGTAAATACTAAGTTACTTGAAGATGGTTTATAGTGTTTTCAGTACGATCAAATTATATTTGTCAGTAATTTAACTTACGCATTTGACAATATTCTAGAATATACCTATGATTTACCCATGCATGTGAATGTTATATTCTTTACTAGCAGCGCCTCGCGGTTGCACCCGCATAGTTCCCGTTCCCGTGGAAATTCTGGGATAAAAAGTAGCTTATGTGCTATTCCAGACTATAATCTATCTCTGTGCCAAATTTCATCCAGATCCGTTCTGCCGTGATTGAGGAACAAACATCCATCCATCCAAACTTTTACATTTATAATATTAGTCGGAAGTGGGATGAGAAATAAACGTATAAACAGAAATCTGTAAAAACCGTTTCTATAGCCAACTCGTTATACCTCTGTAACCTTTGACTTCAAATAAACCAACATTACCTATTTATTGGCTAACGTGGCTTCATAAGGTAATTTGTATGCCATTATGAACCTTATACTTTGAGTGATATAAGGAAAACCGATGGGAGTTTCTGTTATGTAAGCTAATGGTAGGGTGACTTACAAACATATGGTTGATCGTTTCGTGTTGGCGTAAGATGAAATTTTATGTTTATTTTTCTGCTTTCTACAAGGATTAAAAGGACAAACGGAGAAGTAATTTGCCGCAAATCGTAAATTATTTTTTATGAACCTTTTTTATGATGCTCGATCGATGCAATTGTATTTTGGGAGCATTTGCGAATTATGTTGATTTTAAGCTCAAGATCAAAAATGTATGTGAATTGAGGTTAGTTTTTTTATAAAAATGGTTTACGATTTGCGGCAATTTACTTTTCCATTAGTTAAAATCATTGTCGATAGGATCTTAAAACAAAAATTGTTGAATCTCGCGCAAGATCAAAATCAAACCCTCAAAATCTCTGTACAAAATAAATAAAATATAAAGAATAATACAAAAATTTACACTTAGAAAAGGTAAAATTCTTAAAATAAAACACTGACACGGAAATAAAGTGATACTTTTGATGTCTGTCGCTTCGGTATGTAGACTAAAGTAAAGAAGCGACTAAGAAACCATTAGCCTGCTAGTTGTTATTTTTCGAGTTGGAGCAAAACGAAACGATCTACCTTAAGAGGGCGCAATACGCGCCATTTTGTAAAAACGATAGGCATAGGATTTCGCGTTTCGCTCAACAACGCTCAGTTTTGCTCTAGCCAGCAGACAGCTCCGCTCCAGTCTAGCGAGTACGCACAGCTTCGGTGGAGACACCTAAGCTCATAATCGTTTTTTCTCATCTCCGATTCGGACAACTCCGCAAATCTCCACTTTGGTGGAGTCTGGGCCATAAAGTCCTTTTTTTATTAGCCGATATTTAATAACAATTTGTGTATTATGTAGGTACAATACATACAATTACTATTTTTGTTTCGATAACTACATTAGTAATTAATTTTTGAGTAGCGTATTGATCGGTACCTACACTGTCACTTTCCCCACACTAGCAGTGTAACCACGAGTCTTATGTTTCACTAATTACTGTTGATCACACCGCACAGTGTGACTACGAGTAAAATAAATTACTCGTAGTCACACTGTTGTAGCAAAACGGTGTGGCCACGAGTCCGCCGTCCAAATACAGTGAAAAACCTCTACCGTCTTTAAAAACACCATAAATAGTGAAAAACATTCTGTATCAGTTAAATAAATGTCAATTCAATTAACCTTGCGTGAAATCACTTCAAGCGATAAACTCAGTGACCTGCTCGTACTTTGAGTAGCAGTTATCTACTTTTTGGGGCATAAGTTTACGGAAACTGGGGCAAGGTGTATAGATAACCCCTTCTTAAGTGAGGCTCACCTTATTTTTATGCATTTAGCGTGGTTTTTGAACCTACATAGGAACATTTGACGACCACTGTGGCGCGGTGGGCGATGGTCTGCCTGCGACGCAGGAGGTTGCGGGTTCGATTCCCGCCTCGGGACAAATGTGTGTACGATCTGCAGACATTTGTTCAGGGTGTTCTGGTCGTTTTCTATGTATAATAAAAATATCTATCCATGTAATGTATTGTATTATGTATAACAGTTATCTAGTACCCATAACACAAGCTCTGCTTAGCTTGGGGCTAGATAATGCTGTGTGAATTGTCCAGTATTATTTATTATTATTTATTATTTATTTTGCAATTACTGTGCCCCTTTTGTGTGAGGCTGTCCTTAGTTTTAACCGACAAAAACAAAAGACGATGTTCTTTATTCGGAAGTACGTTTTTTTTATGGATTAGTGGCATCTCGTGCCCTGTCATTTTGGAGCAATCATCCAAATAATAAATAACCCTAATAAGCTCATTAGGGAAGGCCTATGTCCAGCAGTGGACTGATATAGGCTGATGATGATGATGATGATCCAAATAAGTCCAAGTACCTACGTGTGTGCGTTTATTCACTTGTCAAAATAAAACCGGCCAAGTGCGAGTCGGACTCGCGCACTAAGGGTTCCGTACCATTATCTATAAAAAAACTAAGAATTTGAAGTCGGTTAAATCTCTTTTGCCTTTGCACTGTTGGCTTCGGCCCCACGCATGCGTCCTAAAAGACCGGGACAGTATATGACCCGAGATCATGGCAATGAGAAACACATAATAATGATAATAACATTAGTTCCGAGGCAGGAGTCGAACCCACAACCACTTTCGACGCAGGCGGACCTCGCTCGCCGCGCCACAGACGTCATCCATATTATATTGTATCGTCGAATAGATAAATAAATAAGTAATGCTAGATAATTCACACAGCATTATCTAGCCTCAAGGTAAGCAGAGCTTGTGTTATGGGTACTAGATAACTGATATACTTAATATAATACACTACATACATAGATATTTTTTATTGTACATAGAAAACGACCAGAACACCCTGAACAAATGTCTGCAGATCGTACACACATTTGTCCCGAGGCGGGAATCTAACCCGCAACCTCCTGCGTCGCAGGCAGACTTTCGCTCACCGCGCCACATCGGTTGTCGAAATGATGATGATAGATGGATATTTATTAAAATTTGTGAGTACATGAGATATATTGTGGGGACTTATTTAAAATTATCTAGTTTACACTTACAAATTAAAAGTAAAAGTAAGTAAGTATTATTAGTAATAATACTTACTTACTTTAAGTAAGTACTGTACTGTGTGTACAGTACTGTAAGTAAGTATTATTAGTAAAAGCCGCAGGTAAATTAGGTATTCATAGACACATCAGGATGGTAAAAACGGTGTCAAAACGTCGTTCAATATGCAGATCGATAACTCTACACTTCGTCTAGACGTGTGTTTGTTATTCAAACAGATTCCGCCTAGAAATCCTCGGTTACGTATTCTTACATAAAAAATAATATGAGTCAGCTTGGAGACCGGAATGCAAATTGGTCATTCGGAAAGAAAGTAGGGACAGTCAACGAAGTATTCAAGTCATTCAAACTTCTTTTAAAGTTTTTTTTGCTGTCATTTTCAGTTTGCAGCTCGAACTGTCGCGAACCAATTCATTAACACTAACTAAAAACCAAAAATCTGTCTGGTAATCTGGGTGCTTTCTACAACTCAAATAAGGTTTATAACTAGTATAAAGGTTAACTAACCTGATTACATCCGTAATGATACGACAAAATTGTCCTTAATTATAATCCAGTGCGTGGTAGAATAGGTACATAGATCGTACTGGAACCTTCATCTGTTGTTCCTGCATAATTTGAGTTTATTTTAGGTCGGTTTAAGACAACTTGTACGAATTTTATAGCAAGCTTGCGCAGTTTTAGGCTCTGGCTTGTCGATCAAGTTGTGTTAATAACATGATTTTGGCACTGACTGTGCCTAGGAATTTATTCGCATGGCCCAGTGAAGGATTGCGAAAAGTATTTCGGCCAGGTTTAAACCAGAGCCTCTACGGCGGTGGGGCCATGAATAGAATAAAAATCCAGTTTGGTAACAAATAAAATAATGTTAAATTTTACAAGTCCACTGGCTACTCTACAATTTGTATATTATTTGTTAGATACCTACTAAAATCAACATAACGTCAATACATTTCAAAAAGATAATTGGATCGAAGTTAGTTTTGATAAGAGTTCATAGCAAATGGTTTTCAAGGGTCGCAAAATAACTTTTCTGCTAGCTTTAATACATTATGTAGAACAAAATACAAAACTCCGGCAAAATTATGTATTTCCTACGCGTTCTGTGACGTTTCACCATAAATGAGTCCATTCACAGTATGTCAACTAACTTACGATACGACTCAACAAATAACATTGAACCCAAACCGAAACCTTGACAGTTGTTTAAATTATAATTAGTTTTGTTGACGCCATTGTAGTATCCAAGAACTATACTGTTTGTTAGAAATGTTTCAAAGTGAGTTTTGTTCAGTTGTACTACAAATTTGATAGTTATTCCGTGAGTCTACTTGGTAAATGTAGTCCGTAATAAATTATTACACAAGTAAAGAGCGCCTGAATGTTTTGTTTAGCAACGGAATATGTACGTTTGTAGATTGCCTTACAATTTGTAAAGGACTTGTGAATTCAACTTACACTACACTTACACTTTCATTGCCCACGTCGCAGGTGCGGTATCCACTAACGCACCCCGGCGGATGGTATCGTAGAAGCTTGGTTTTATAATACGAAACATAGGAAAAAATATTAGATATAGATGTAGAGATAGTAGATAGGCATTTTAAAAGTCCTAATACAAGTTTTCTTTTTTGACCATTTCTCTTCTGTTTATTTCGGACCTAAAGATCACTCAAACATTATATGCATTCAAAACTAAAGCCTAATTAATTCACTTCTTTATATGTATTTCAGACTGTTTTTTTGTATACAACCAAGGTGGCAAACAAGCATGCGGCTCGCCCGATAGAAAGGGGTTATCGCAGCCTATGGACGCCTGCAAAACAGCGATATTACATGCGCGTTGCCGACCCTTAAATATATTTTTCTTAACTTTATCATAGGTTCAAACATTTCTTAAGAGGTACATTTTTGTAAGTTTGATAAGTTAGTGGCTTCACCGATAAAAGAGTTGACATCGTAGAAAGGTGCCGATTTCCATGGCATTCCTAATCTTAATTTAAAACGTACCTATTTATTTAATTTCTATGTAAGAATCACAAAGACATTAAGAATCAATAATACTTAGAATGTTTTTTATACATGTAGTAAAGAATTTTATGAATCTACCAACTATGTACCTACTACCTAGGTACTTACCTTCGCAGCGGCAGCGGGAACCACGCAGGGTGGCGCCTTAGCGGTGCGAGCGGGGCGGAAACTGGTGCTGGGCGGAAAGCGTTGAGCACTCGCTTGACCACCCGAGTGCCCATGGCGAGGAGCGCGCCCATCACCAGCACGCAAGCTCCTCCGAATACCGCCCAGAGAATCTGAGATAGACGTAACAAACTTTAAATTGTTAATAATAATGCTGGACCATCCACACAACATCCTTATCATCTAGCCCCAAGCTAAGCAGAGTTTATTTTATGGGTCTAAATAACTGGTACACTTACTACATTGAGACATAGACTCGGACCAAGGCAGAGCCTGCGGAACATTTTTAATAAAGTTAATATTATGACTATGGATATATTCCCGACCACCCCATTAACCGAATAAATCTAAACAGTTTTAGATTTTATTATGTACTGCCAGCCAATATTACCAATTTTGGCAGTCATTTGGGACTAGGTTCTATCAAAAAGCACCTCACTGAGAAAGCCTTTTTTTTCTTTTGCGGCGAGGAAATTCGTTTACGAATAGACTGGTCTGGGGGGGACCAGAATGATGTTGGACTCGACGCCCTGAGAAGGACGTAATACCCACTAAAACCTCTCCGGTAACCCTCTCTCGCCATTTTTGTCGAACCACGGGATCATTAAAACCTACCGCGGCTCGACTGGCGTCCCCTCTTCCTCCCATACATGGCCGGCGAGCCCACCGTTCCACACACTCGCCGACCCCGTTCATCCGTCATCTTTCCTCCCCCCGTCACTGAGAAAGCCTATTACGACATAAAAGGGTTATCTCTCAGATCATAATTTTTGGAACGACATCACTTAGACAACACTGCTTTTTTGTTTGATACACTATATTTTGTGTTATTATAATTTACTTTTAAGACTTTGTTATGTGCAATGCAACGTGCCTATGAGAAATAAATGAATAAAACTGAAACTCTAATGGCATCTACGCGCCCCGAGGGGTGCCAAGATGTTACCCCTTGGAACTTGGAGAAAAAACATTTTTTATAGTTTATTGATAGATACCCAGGATCATATACAACTCTAGATAACTTTTATTAGAGTTCTAATGAATGTACTCACATAAGCCCCTATCGATATTCTTGAAGCTTCAACTGGATCTGAAACAAATAAAATGTGTAAAAATTTTGGCTTTAATTTAGTTTTATTGTAGTCCTCAAATACATTTTAAATTACAAAATATATTATTATTATAATATATCCTCACCATAAGCAGTAACATTTCCAGCCGGTCCAACACACCCTCTGTCGTCTATCACACTCACTCTTGCCAATAACCGCACATCTAACACCAGTTGGTGCGTCTTGCTTCGCTCTTTACTTCGCTCGGTGTCGCTTCGCTCGCTAACAGGGACGAGCAGCCATCTTGGATTGTCTGCGTCTGCCACTAGGCCTTCAGCGCTGACGTAACGGGTCACGGTGTTGGCGAACCATGGTGTTGGATGTGCGTCTGTCACCATTTGTTTACCAATGCTGTGGAAAATAACTTTGATTTACCGGTGTATCAGAATATCCTTGACTTATCAATTAAAATAACAAATTATTACGCAAGTAAAGTTTATTAACCTATTGAATTAAAAAACAAAAAAAACAGTAAGTACAACCAACTTGTTTTGAGACAGACATTTCCCCCTGGACAGAGAAGTCGCACAAAGACATGGCGTTACCATAAATATATACACATACACATACCGCATACCGCTGTTTCTTCAGTCAAGGAGGCAGTTGCTGCGGGTACCTACACTGTGATTTGGGAATTACCCAGATCACGTTCATGAAGAATTCCCCAAAATCAAAAATCAAAAATTCTTTATTTCCACAAAAATGTACACTTAGAAAAGGTCAAATTCTTAAAATAAACACTGACACGGAAATAAAGTGGTACTTTTGATTTCTGACGCTTCGGTATGTAGACTAAAGTAAAGAAGCGTCTAAGACCCCTGGATGGAGAAGTTGTATAAAGACATGGCGTTACCTGACAGCATATTGCTGTTTCTTCAGTCCCGGAGGCAGTCGCTGCGGGTACTGTGGTTTGGGGGTGACCCAGGTCACGTTGACGAAGATTTCCCCCTGGACGGACACTGTCCTCGCTGACAGGCGGGGTGCAGGAAGGCGCGGGGAGTGCGCGCAGGAACATACGCCTGCTACGCATTCTGAGGAGAAGTTGTTGGTATTAGAATATATGTAGGTAGGTTTTTTTATGAGTATACATGTATACTGCAGGGGAAAAACTTGGTAAGTCCACTGTGGGGTTGGGTGCGTTTTCGGTAGACAGTAAGGCTCACACCGAACTGCGACGCGACGCTGCGCGTTCTTTTAAGATAGTGATTCAAAACATAACTTTATTTACTACGCAAAAAGATAAAAATTGTATTGACATAGCCTGAAAACTCCTGGCGGCGCGGCGCCGCGCTACATCTCGAGATGTCCCGCGTCGCATCTCGGTGTGAGCGCTGACCCTAAAGTACTCGTAGAAACAAAAACCGAAGTTTCTGATTCGTTTCCGTGCAAATGCTATCTAAAAGTAAGCTTTGCATAAGAACGAATAAGAAAATTCAATTTTCGTTTACCGAGTAGGACGCTAGAAGCGGAAGCAAACGCTGATATAGTTAAATACTTGTAAGCCAACGTTGTAGCATATGCTACGAATACGAGGCTACGCGGGACTTTCGTAGCATACAAAAGATTTGAACGCGCACGAGACGCGAAGTCGAGTGAATTACAATCTTCACTATTTCAGGGTATAGATTATTTTCTTTACCCTCAATTCTTAGCAACTAACAATTAGATCTCACCGTCTAACTCTACTAGCAGGTTGGCGGAGGTGTGTCCGTCCCACGGGTGGGCCACGAGCCGCACGCTGTACGCACAGCCGGGACGCACAGCGCAGGTTTCAGCGACCGGCGCTGGGTTTGCGGGAACTTCCCACCATGATGCTGTCTATTGGAAAATATTATTAGATGGTTGGTTGATAAGTATATAATTACAATATGTATTAATTAATTATTAATTAATTTTCTACCCGAGAAAGCAGGAGAATCTATTTTAGTGGAGCTACAAAATCTCTTGAAAGCCGTTGCGGGAGAAATCCAAAAGCGTGGAGCCATCGGAACAGGCCGGTGAATATGGCATGGATGGCCATGAACAGCATTTACACAGGCAGAATATACAGAAGTTCGTTGTGGACTTTGAGACCTTGGACAATTTGGAAGAACATAGGGAAAAACTTATTCGAGTTATGGCGATGGTGCTTACCCCGGGGATGTTGTACTCATAGCACATCGGTGTTTGACAGTCCACAGTTTCTGTGACACTGCGAACTTCTATAGAGTAGTCCCTGGCTGGGGGACCTGCAACGAAAATGCCTGTTTTCATACCGTTTTTTATGGTCGACAGTTGGAGTGAACGTGATTTCAATTGAATGTTTCTACGGTATGTCTTTTGGATCCGGCTATTACAGAAACTCGCTCCCGCCCGGAAAAGTTATTCAATAAGTATGTTGAAGATTCTCCAGAGAACACTAAATTTAATCTTTTTTATGGTCGACAGTTGGAGTGAACGTGATTTCAATGGAATGTTTTTACGGTATATTTTTTGGATCCGGCTATTACAGAAACTCGCTCCCGCCCGGAAAAGTTATTCGCTAAGTATGTTGAAGATTTCCCAGAGAACACGTATTTTGTATTCCAACTCCGTTTAAATTTAATCTTGATTTGCTTGGTTTGTTGATCAAATCAATTCTAATCGGTCCAGCTTAGACTCCAAAAGCAACTCGATAATTAGATAAAGTCCCCATCAATCGCTCCACCCAGGACGCTTCTGACTTGTATAGATATGGATCAGTGGACCTACCTGTAGATTGCTTGCAACAGTCTGCAGTTAGCTCAATTGTTTCAATCGTAATACTAGTTTTAATTGGTTTCTATTCATCGCTTGTAATTTTCTTTACGGTTTTTGTTATTAGTGCGTTAGCCCTCGCACTCGGGGTAATCTCTAAGAAGGTTAATAAAATAAAAAAAACTATTTCGGCGGGATTTGAACCCGCAACCTTCCCTCAGTACGGGAATGCTCTAACCTACTGAGCTACGAAATTAAGTAACCGCGTAGTATAAAATCGTATCTTAGGGACTTCCTACGGAAAGAAACATTATTTCATCTGTACCACGGACTTTAATGCTATTAGCCCTACCTGCAGGGAAACATTGAAGTTTATCCAATCCTGCTCAAAGAAAAAGTTACATTTAGATCACTTGACGAGATATCGTAAGGTAAAGTGGTAAATAAAAAGACCAGGCGTCTTCACAAACGTGTTTGTGATGTTGGGCTGAACCTGCAGTTCACGTATTGTCACTAATTTACCAATAACCCTGTATATAATAATAATTCTGGACAATTCACACAGCATTATCCAACCCCAAGCTAAGCAGAGCTTGTGTTATGGGTACTAGATAACTGATATACATATTACGATTACAATACACAGTTTTTTTTACTATACATAGAAAACGAGCAGAACACCCGGAACAAATATCTGCAGATCGTACAAACATATGTCCTGAGGCGGGAATCGAACCCGCAACCTCCTGCGTCGCAGGCGAACCTTCGCCCACCGCACCGCAGAGATTGTAAAAATGAAGTCCTGACTCACCTATAGGAGGCTCCCATGTTACGTTAAATTTAAGCTCATGATATGCGTCCTGCAGCGGCAGGGGGTATGCAGCCAGCGACCGCGGCAGGCCTGCGTGCATCACTGGATACTCGAGGAACGGAGTCTCTGGTGTCGGCTGTTGTGGACAAACAAATATTTTCAATTTTGTTCTTGTGAATTTTAAATCAGGCTTTTTTCCTGAACGACGAATTTACCTTTGCTCAACATAAACACATTTATTAAGAAAATTACAATAACAAAACAATAAAAAAACAATTACAACTATTTACACTTAAATCTATTTTCTAAAAATCTAAGCCGTCACCGAAAGGCAGAGTGTCCAGAATGCTGGCAGCATTGCCACGTTGAATGGCAATGCTAATTCGTTGACCGAAATAAAAGGCAGCATTCCGTTCACCAGTGGACTCTATTAGGAGTTTTGTAATGTCTTTGTATATTGCGTGTGATCCAGGACCCCAAGGACCTAGGGTTTCTACTCCAAATGGTTAGAATAGGTATAGGGGAAGAAATTAATTCTATTAATAGGGACCAAATATAAAAAAAGAACAGAAGCATTTTGAGTTGACAAACTGAACGGTGACGTCACAGAAAAGGACAGCGCTTTTATCACCCGAACCTGAGAGCCGTTTTATTTTTCGTAATGTAAACATTTTTGGGTTTTTTTGGGTTTTCGGTAATGAAATAACATAAATAAATCGATTTAAAAATAACCACGGAATCTACCTAATACTTTTTCCTTTTTCCCGATAATCCTTTTTCCTTACACTTAACTCATTGTCTTTTTGGTGCAAATTCAGCTTTGCTAGCTAAAGCCATTATTATCCAACTCCATAATCGGTGATCGTTCCTACCTGTGTTATAATTATAATGTTATAAATCCTACATGTGTAAAGCATACGCTGACAAACTCTCAGCTTTTATAAAATGACCAAGGTCTGGCGGTCGCAGGCTATTCCATTAGGCATTCTGTCATCAATGAAAGATACCAAACGTTGTGTTGTGTTGATATCTGAAGGTGCGTCATAGATGAAACAGATAAATGTGTGTTACACTAATGGCCGCTGTTGAATGAACGTCTTTCAGTCAGTTGTTCTAATATTAGTAAAAGGCGGGGGCTGGTACTTCCTCGGGCATACTGTTGCACGTAATTTACGTAAACATAAACACCTACATTTTTACAGAGGCACTACGGATCCAATACAATTATCTATTTATTTTATTTTTTATTAATTCATTTATTTCATAGTATATTCTAAGGTTATTTTCGCGAGAACTAATAATAAAACACTGTTTTAACCGGATTGATCGCGTATATTTTATATTTTGTTTATAACCTGACGTTTCGGAGTCTGCCTGTGACCATGGAAGCTGAAAAGCCTCCAAAACGTCAGGTTATAAACAAAATATAAAATATACGCGATCAATCCGGTTAAAACAGTGTTTTATCATTTATTTCAGATCACAATCGAATCCATAACACAATTAAATACAAATTTATAAAATGTCACTTAAAATTACACAATAAAACCAAACAAAATAGTATGACACAATAATTGAATTTAAATACATTTAAATTTAAATAGAGACATTTAAATAAAGACAGATCCCATCAATATTTTCATCCATTTATTTTGGATGGGACAGTCCAGACGCGAAACAATCATTTAATTTTTTTTATTTGATATCACGCAGGAATTTCACTCCTGTCGGGATTTGCCTTGCAAATAGAAAACGGTCTACGCCAGAACAGATAACGTGCGAAAATATGTTTCGACATTTTTCCTAGAATGTCGGCTCGATGGCTTTACGGTCGTGTAAGCCGATTTGCTTACAATTTTGTTTTGTTTCGTGTATTTGTTTTCGTTTATCTACCTTTGTAACAGACATTCGTACTTACTAAGGACCTAAGAAACTTATTAAAACGTCGGCACGTTTTCACGCGGGTCGTTTTTGTTTAAACTGACTAATGCAATTAAGTGCTCGCTCACAATCTATTAAAGGAATAAACAAACATCAAGTCAATTTAGGCACATCAACATGGCAGTACAGTAATCTCTGAAGGTCAAATATGAAGAGCAACTCATGGTTTATACTTATAAGAACTGGAGTAAATTTATAAGTAGACGTTAAGTTAGCAAAAATATTTTATAGCGTGAATGTTTACCAATTGTTATGTTAAGCTTACGAAGGTTGGAAATCTCATCATAATAAGCTCTACTTTTTTCAAAAACACTCATCGAAGGGATTTGAGACTGGCCTTGGTCGAAATTCGGCTACTTATCATCATCTTTTGTCATTTACTGTCAGGATTTTGCTTCTGTCAACATTTTTCTCCTAGTCTTCGCAATCCTTTTTTGCTTAAACGTATCTGAGATCATAAACGTACTATCTGAAAGTTCACATACCTTCCCATATGCCCTAAGAATAAGACTGAAAAATTAAACCAGCCAGGTGCGCAGGACATATTATAGTGTTCAGTCAGCTGCGAAAATATGTATACACTCCCATGTTTTGAAATTTAACTGAATAGTAAGTGTATAGTCATTATGATAATTTATATATCGTATTCTGACAAGAACGATTACTACTTAATATGAAAAAAGTGTGCGTAGACTTTGATATGATAAATTCCGAGTAAAATAACAGTGAAAACTTGGAAGTGTATACATATCTGAGCAGCTGACTGTACAAGTGTGCGAGAAAACACAGGAGGACTCTATATTCCCTCACTCTCAAAATCCGATGGGACGGCAGTCGGCAGGAGCGGGGAGAGGCTAGGCGAAATTAATTGATAAATAAAGGTTATGTAATTAAACTTACTGGTGGACGTGGAAAAAGAGGCCAAGGTTCCCTTGGTGGGCCTCCAGGAAAGATATGCTGCTCTGGAAAGTCCTGAAGTAGGCATTCACTGACGAGGACCACGAAAAGTAGCCGTCGTAGTGCCATCATCGATAAAAGACACTTTACTCTTTCACAAGAGAACGACTTCTTTGTTGAATCGCGCAAATATCTTCTCGCGCAAATCCTTCACGATCACGCAAGTATCACTCGCGCAAATGTACCAGATCCCTGGTGAACGTGGGAAACGGCTGAACTTGCCTCCCCCGGGGGAGGATGGTAGGTATTCCTTTTTAATATTAAGATGTAAGTATTAAAGATTATTTTTAGTTAAATTACATCATTATTATTTAATAGAATAACATGAAGAGGCGGAGTTGATTCTTAAATAGGTAAATATTGGATAATGAAACATTGCTATTTTTGGGTTCTCGTAACTTAGGTTTTGCGATTTTCGTAAGAACGAAAAGCTTTTATATTGTACAAAATAGTCCAGAACAGAATTTCTCTTTTGGTTATTTATAAGTCAAGCTCTGTTTAGCTTGAAGCTAGATGAAGCTGTGTGGAGTGTCCAGCATAATTTATTTATTTTTGTTTTTGTTCGTAGAACTATTCATAAAATGGAGATAAAGAAACACATCGCACTATTCCAAAGCACAAACCATTCACTGAACCACAACGTGGGCGTGTTTAAAACACTTCAAAACCAACACAATTTGTTTTCACAAAGCAAAGATCAGTCAAACTAATTGCTTATTAAACACTGAACAAAGTTTTCGCGAAAACGATTTATTTTCGAAATAAATCAATGTCAAGTGTCGTTTCCTGAAATAACCGGAGCACTAAGCCGGTAAATAGATTTGTATTCTGATTACGCCATTTGCTTTATCATATCGACGTGTTAACTCCGCCCTTTTAAATTCACTTGAGTAGTTTTAGTCATAGTGCCATCAAGTATAAATTTTATTTTATTTTTTTAACAATAACTGTGCTATCAAATGCTCATTGCCATTTGTGTGCCAAAGGAACAGTTTTTCTGTTACAACAAAGTAAACTAACAAAAATGTGTTTTGCTAACATATTATGATATTACATTTACTCTACGTTTATTCCAAAATGTTTAAAAAACAAATGCCCACCCGCGCGAAGCCCGGACGGGCCGCTAGTCCAAAATATATTTATAAAAGCAAATCTCCCAAAAATCACGATTTCACGGAAGGAAGAGTCAAATATTGGTTTTAGATACTCTTATTAATCGGTAGATAGATTTCGAATGAGCGTTGAGCACTTCACGTGATGACGCGTGTTTGTTATCAAACAGATAGTGCCAGTTGGTAAACTTATAACAAAATATATTATCAACTTTATCAATTACTATGGAAAGATATCGAAAATTGAGGAACGATACGGTATTTCATGTTATCAGTGAGCAATAGGTACCTATTAGTCAGGACAATATGATATGAATAGGGTAGGTATTTAAGTCAAGAGTGAATTGGTATCTTCTAGACGGGTTATGCCGGGTACAGACCAAGCGAGCGGGAGCGAGCGAAGGCTAACGAAAATTAATTAATTCTATTTCTTTCTTGCTTTCAAAAATTATCCCGTTAAATCTTCATGACAGAACGGTGAACCGTGACGTTTAGAAATTTTGCGATTGAGTCTTTGAATTACAAAGTTTGTATATATATATACGCACCTCTGGGCTCAAAGGGCGTAAAGCACATGTCGAAATTGAGTTAGTAATGCAGTTTCACTCAGTTTTTAATTCTATATCGTACTGTATTAGTTTTCTGAAATTCGCAAGACAATCATAAAAAAATCTTTACGACCTAGAATTTCTGTCATGCTAAACACAATTTATTGGGAAAAGAAGGGTGTAAATGATATTTCTGTATCATAAAAGAAAGTCGAAGTAAAACGTAGATATCTAGACTCGAGTTAACTGCGTTTTACCTCAAAGATGGTCTACATTTTCAAAGGCGTTTTACCTACTTAAGCTATTTGCACAAGTTGTAGTTTTTTTTTTCAATTTGATAATGTAGGTAAGGTTAGTTATAGCCGCTAAAGATGCAGTGGGCGATTACTCTGAGTCAATTTTAGTTGCTGTTTTGTTATCGATATTGAAACCTCCCGCATCGATCGTCGTATGTTTTTGAATAATGTAAATCAAGTCTTGTGAACAAAATTATGCAAAGCATGTTTCATTTGCCGTTTGTTATGGTAACTTTAGGGTAATGAGGTAACAACTTTTTTGGAAAGCCTCCGGCCTCCATGTTTACCTTAAATACCTTTAAATAGGTATCGAATTCAGATATGTATTTATGAAACAAATTCCTTAAAGTTTTTGCTCAAACATTGAATTTTATAACGAAATACAAGCTCGTAAAGGTGGAAGCGTGTTAAATATACCGTTGACTTTCACGCAAATAAATGAAACCTGAATGTTGATGTTCTTATATTATGTTATTAACCAATAAAAAAAAAAATACGTTTGGCCGTATGTATTTTTAGGGTTCCGTACCCAAAGGGTAAAAACGGGACCCTATTACTAAGACTTCGCTGTCCGTCTGTCCGTCTGTCACGAGGCTGTATCTCATGAACCGTGATAGTTAGACAGTTGAAATTTTTACAGATGACGTATTTCTGTTGCCGCTATAACAACAAATACTAAAAACAGAATTAAATAAATATTTAAGGGGGCTCCCATACAATAAACGTGATTTTTTTGCCGTTTTTATAGATACCTAATCGTACGGAACCCTTCGTGCGCGAGTCCGACCTGCACTTAGCCGGTTTTATTTTTTACCCGACTACCAACAGGGGAGGGTTATTAAGTACTTTTGTTAGTCGATTTTTCCGTCAATTAGGGACCGATCTGGAAAATTATTTCGCTATTATACGGAGAGAGATCCCGAGGTGGAACCATTAAATATTTATTTCCGCGAGATAAGTACCTATTTATTCCGAAATACTTAAAAAAACAGTGTCAAAACGTGAAATGACTAATAAGTCATTTCACGTATTGGTCATTTTGCGATTGGTCATTTTGCGTATTCATGATGTTATTTCTATTGGTCATTTTACGTATTGGTCATTATGCGATTTGTCAATTTGCGTATTCATGATGTTTTTTTCATTGGTCTTTATGCTTATGCGTATCTATTAGTCAATATGCGTCTAAACGGTCTAAAATAATTTGTAGTATGTAGCCCGACCTCTGCAATACATAATGCACTCGAATTCGTTTCATGATGATTTTGTTTACAATCTGGATTAGGTACTTGCTCTTTCAATTTCATTTCTCCGTCAGTCAAGAATGTTACAGTTTATAACTGAAGGCCGGTATAAAACCGATAGTCTAAACATCTGCAGACGAAAATGGATCACTTTGTTAGGCGTTTCTGGCTCTGTGCAAATACCTATATGTAATGAAGTTTCAAGGTAAAGATACAGCATTCTTTTGAGGTTTTTTGTTATTATAGTGTTAACGCCGCACTCTGGGTATCTCCAAGAATAGAGCATTCTTTTGTTTTGTTAAGAGATAGTTTAAAATTGGAAAATCGCACCTCTTTGCGGTAAGTAAGAACATCATTTTGTAATAGGCTGTTCGACTACATCGAAAAAAAGTTGCGAATTGTTTTCATCCTAGTCAGTGACAACGTAAGAAAGCGTAATCAGGTGAATTTTACTAAAAAATATGCCTATTTTAGGTAAAAAAAACGGGATAAAATTATACATTTTATATATATGATCACGTGATCGAAAACGCTCTGCGATTGCTTGCATCGCTGGTGACGTCACGCGTATCATAGATTACAGTGCATGTCGTTCTTCTTGTTAGGTGTGGTGTAAGGTGTGACGTCATCGAGTCATGTCACCGGAGCCATGAAAGAGATTCTCGTTTTAGGGCGCCATTATTTTATTCATACTTTAAAATTAGTTTTTATAACTAATACGACGAAATATTAATTACACATTATTTTAATCAGACAATACGTTAGAATTATTTCCCAGTAGTAGTCAAGAGCCTATTGGTTTCTGGGAGGAAAATTATTATGACTGTTGTTATTTGTTCCATTGTTATTTCCTGTTGGCAATTGCCGCACTCACCTAAATAAAAAGGTAACTAAGAGCACAGAAATACCCATTTCTCCTAAATTGAAATGGCCTCGGTCATGACTTCTTTCAAGAGTTTTTTGAAAACTTTCTTGGTTTCGGATTTGGCCATCCGCTCATCCACTCCCATCTCAAAAAAAGCCAACCTGCATCACACTATTATTTATTATAAATGCGAAAGTTTGCATGTCCTCTTTACGCCAAAAAACTACTAAACGGATCAGGTTGAAATAATGCTCATTTTACGTACAAGTATTTCTAGGTCTGGAAGAAAACAATGTTTTTATCCCATAAATCAATTCCCATGGGATGGGGATAATCTTAAACAACGCGGCAGAAAATGGGAGTCATTCGTCAACTCACACCATCCAACTTGTACGACTTGACGAATCGTAAAAAAGCTATAGGTATCGTTCGTTCTGCATCTGACACCACTTTTACTATGGGTGAATTTTAGTACAGTCAACCAAAAAATTGTTAGTAAAATAATAGACGAAAGGCATAAAGTACCTACCTACTTATTGGGTCTGATATGCAGATTCGAATGTCATCATCGTTGCGAAACACGCTATTATATCATACAAATAATAATTGAAAGTCAATTAAAAAAATACTCACATTGTCCGTCGCATCCAGAACATCTATTGCTGGTAAAGTGGCCAGGTAATCTCCCGTGACATTCAGCACATGTTCTATTGACCCAGACAACTCCAAGCCAGGTAGTGCTTTCCCGGGTAATCCGCGATTCACGTCCTTCGGCTTAGGCGGCAACGAGTACCCGAACAACTCCGGTATAATATTTATAACACTTTTCCCGGGTAGTAGAGAAGACTTCATGGAACTTCTCGCGTCAAGCCTCGTTATAAGAAGGCTTATGATTATTGAGGTTAGCATCGTGCCTGCATAGCTCAAGTTTCATAACTGCTGCACTATTTTTTATTCACTTATTGGTCTCACTGTTAATTATTTTATTGTAAATCTAATTGGTCGTAACTACCTACAGATTTAAATCTTTGATCGTAACATCTCGTTGATTATCCTACGAAAGAGGTAGGTACGTAGATAATGAATTAAAAGGTTCAAAAATATGACAAGACATTCACAAACAATTGGATTTTACTTATTGGATGATTGATTTGATTTGGATGATTAATAAAGGTAAGCTAAGCTTGCTTACCTACCTTTATGACCTTTATGCTTTAACGATTTTTTTTATAGACAAACATAACCTTCATTCTTAATCAAATTAAACACACTAGAGCTGATGTTCTTCTATAATAGAAACCGTAGGTTAACTTGACAGAAAAATACGAACAACCAATCTAAGTGCCCGTTTCAGTCCGAATTCATCTGTTTGTTTAACTAACTGGTAGTTAATTATGTTGGTGAACTTTGGCCATTTCGAATCAATTACCTAGCAAATATTATGAAAAGGTGTGTGCATGGGGTCCGATAATGTTTGACCAACTCCGGACTCCGGTAGAAGTACCTACCTAATGAGAATAGTTTAGAAGTATACGACTATAAGAAATAATTGGATACCCTACCTATACTCCAGCCAAAGATGTGAAAAACATCCATGCTTAACCTAAAACTCAATCTGTTGCCGTGTATATACCTATTTACGCAAATTGTTTTGATCCTAGTCAGTGACAACGTAACAAAGCGTAATCAGGTGATTTTTATTAAATAATATTCCTATTTTAGGTAAAAAAAGGTATTCAAATTACACATTTTTGATACATGATCACGTGACCGAAGCTATGTGTTCGGTTGGATCGCAAGTGACGTCACACATCCTCAGATTACAGTGTCAATGAGTTCTTCTTGTTAAGTGTGGTGTGGCGGGGTGACGTCATAGCTTGGAACACGGTAGCCATGACAGAGATTATCGTTTTGGCGCGGCATTATTTTATTCAAACTTTAAAATTAGTTTTCATAACTAACTACGACTGGTCTTGAAGAAATATTAATTACACTTTGAATTATTTTTATCAGACAATACGTTAGAATTATTTCCCAGTAGTAGTCAAGTAGCATATTGAACCTGAAATTTAATCTGCTGCCGTTACGCAATTGACATCCTTGTCGATTTGAGATCTTTCCTTCAACCTAAGTACAATACCCAACAACAACTTCTTAACAATTAAATCTGAAACTCGACGCCAAACACGAACAATGTTATTAATTTTCTGTTAGTAGTATCTAGCGGTTTGTTTTCCAATATTTCACATCAAATTCAAGAGTATAGTGCTATCGTGCTTTCTAAATTCTTCTAATCTATATCTATACCTACTTCTATTATAAATGCGAAAGTGTGTTTGTTTGTTTGTCCTTCCTTCACGCTCTAACTAAGTAACCAATCGGCTTGATTTTTGTCATAGATTTAGTTGAAAGGATGTAGAGTAACATAAGTAACATAAGATACTTTTTATCCCATAGATCAGTTCCCATGGGTTATAAATTGTTATATCTTGATGAAAACCACTAATTGATTAATATGGATTTATTATCACCAGAGCAAACACTTACATATTTGGAAGGCGGTTGGAAAGAGAGCGAGGTATCGGAGTGACAGAGTCAGCTAGCTAATTTAAAGTGTGGTATTCGAGCTCGGTACAGAATACACTCTGACTCTGTGACTCTGTAGGTATACCACAGAAATAACCTTCAAACAACGCGTGCGAAGCCGCGAGCAGCCGCCAGTAAGGTAAAAACCAAAAAACTTGGCCACAAAATCAACAGGTGCGGTCGATACTAGCATATCCCGAAGGATAAAAATAATTTCGTTTCATCCCTTCTGCCCAAATATTATCAATCACTTATTTGCCGCCCACGGCATCACGTGAAAGAGAATTGATTGATATAGTAAAGCCCATGAATGAAGGAAAAAAGTTTTTCCATCACAGTATACCTACCTACAGAATTAATAAAACTAGCCAAGTGCGAGCCGGACTCGCGCACGAAGGGTTCCGTACCATTATCTATAAAAACGTTTATTAAATAAAACCTCTTTAACGAACGATTATTGAATTGCGGAGGGTACCAATTACCAATACCAAATTTAAGAATTTACACTGGCGTCTTCACGGTCGTGTTTGTGATGATGGGCTGAACCTGCACGTAGTGTTACTAATTTATCAATAACCCTGTAGAGTTACTTTTCCCGAATTAAAGCTTCCAGAGCCGCGAATCGCACTTAGTCTAAATGGTCAGCGCGCGAGTTGCACTCGTACTTGACGGATCTTGTTTTTAGGGTTCGGTACCCAAAGGGTAAAACGGGACCCTATTACTAAGACTCCGCTGTCTGTCCGTCTGTACCCAGGCTGTATCTCATTAACCGTGATAATTTTGAAATTTTCACAGATGATATATTTCTGTTGCCGCTATAGCAACAAATCCAAAAAAAAACAGAATAAAACAAATATTTAATTTTGCCGTTTTTATAGATAATGGTGCGGAATCCTTCGTGCGCGAGGCCGACTTGCGCTTAGCCGGTTTGATTTAATGTAGGTCAAGCTATCCTTACTTATTTGCGGTCACTAGATTGTTATTTAATCAAACGTAACTAGGTACTATGCCTTTTACGCCAAATTAAATCATTCATAATACCGACGACATGTCTCGAATACAAAAGGTTCAAAGCCCTTGGGGTAGAGCAAGGAAGAGCCGGTCTGACGTGTCTGCCATAGCGAACAACCTGTTACACGAAAATCGTGAATTTCCTTCTACGCTCTTATCTTCCAGGAATATCTTCTAGAAAAGGTAGGTAACTAACCTTCTTACTATAAGTAGTACCTAGGTATACAAAACCAAAGATATTTTACAAAAGAAAACACAACGAGATGTTGGTGGAAAATGTATTAGGTACAGGTACCTACTAACTCCCTTTGAATAAACAACTAACTTCAATGCATAATATTGTTGTTTATTTTCATTTGTGTGTTATTCATAAGTTTAGGTTATGATAGGACTGGCATAGGTACAAGCTTAAAGGTATAAAGTAAAAGTCCATAACAATAAATATGATTTAAAAAAACTTGTATGGGTTGAGGTAAAATTGACATCGTAAAAATCTGGTGTAACTTTGTCATCGCTCAAATTATTTTAAAATTTTTAGGGTAAGTTTGAAACTGCCTACTTTTAAACTGCTACAATAGGTACAGTTAGCGAAAAAGTGATAGACATTTTAATGAGAGCAAATCGCAGTAAGAAATAATTTTAGTTTGGATAACTTTTATTTAACATCTAATTCGTCTCTAGTCCGTTTTCTTATTTGAATAAGCACCATTTTCGCTGATTGTACTTAACTTCGGTACTTATGTTTAGGTGTGGATACCTATAATAATGTGAATTGACGTGAAGCATTTTTTCTCCTAAGGTTATTTTCGCGAGAACTCTGAGAGTTTTTACCGGATTGATCGCAAAACCGAAAAGCCTCCGAAACGTCAGGTTATAAACAAAATATAAAATATACGCGATCAATCCGGTAAAAACAGTGTTTTATCATTTTTTCTCCGTTATCTAAAAAGCTTCGAAAAAAATACATAATAATAGTTTCAAAATGAAGAAAAACTATTTTAAATATCAGAAATCATTGTGCAAAGTACCATCTGTTTTCCTACTTAATACCGTTTTTCTCCTAAACTATCAATCACAAGATTTTTTATTGTCATCACCGTATTAAATAGGTAATAGAATACCAAGGGACATTCGGCTTATTTTTGCAAAAACAAGTCCTTATTAATAGTTAATCAGCAAAATCTTGATTTTTAAGCTTACACCATTTATAGACGGAGTCTCTACTCTGTCCCTCTCCTATAACTCTGTCCCTCTTCCTTACGATGACGTTTTAGATTTTTAGGAAATTGATATACCTAATTATAACTAAATCGAATCTAAGAATTCGATTTAGAATCCAAGATATTTTATGTCAATAAAGATATTAATTAATGAAACCTTAACATAATTATATAACATTAACAGAAAACAAGGTAATAACTAAAACACTAACTTCAACAATGCAATATCTCACATGTGCAGCGAAAAATGTTTATATTAAATTTGAAAACGAACGAGAGATCAATTAAATGATGAATTAAAGCTTTCAAAACCAAAATTTGTTTCGAGTTTCTGTGCTTTGCTTCGATGATATCAATGTCGTTAAATATTTTCTACCAATATTCCTTGAGATTTATAATGCCTTTGTTTACAAAAAATATCCAGATTTTTGAATCGGAGAAGGTACAGTTGTAATTTGTCTTTTTTTGTTATAATAAACTTTTACTAGCTTGAGTACTTTAGAATAAGGATAGTATGATTAAATAAGAAAATAAGTAAAATGAATTATAGATCGCAAAAGTCTGGTTTTGAGGTCACGACCAAAGGTCGTTTAAAGTTAAAGCTAAAGGTTTTCGCAGACCTCGATCACCAACACTGCCCTACAGCACAGAAAGTGCATTCAAATATAGGCTTTAACTTGTTTAAATTCGATGCATTTTATATTGAAGGTAACAAATAACAGACATTTCCGGGTTCGCTTGCAGCTTGCGGTAACAATAGGTAATAAATAATATAAGTACCTATATCCAATAATTAAAAGATTTATAATTGAAGTTATGAAATCGTTTAACTACACTATTTTGTGACTAAAAATGTATCAGAAAAAAGAACAGAAAAAATATGTAACAGAATATTGAATGCCTGCTTATTTTTGTGCGGTGCTGGATATGCTTAGGCTTAAGCTGTTTGCCTTCCTAAGTTAAATCTTATTGTGATAATTGTTTTCGTGTCTTTTTGTTAGCAGATTATTTGTTACAAGTCAAATAGGGACAGTGGTTTTAAAATATCAAATACCTAATAGATATAATTTCTGAATACAAGAACGACTGATATGAAAAAGCTGTTTTCAAATGAATTAGAATGAAAGAAAGTAGGTAAAGAATCTATGGGGATAACATTGCGAATTCCTTTTGTTTTTGGTGTTACATTACTACATTTATACATAATTTAAAATGTATAAATAACGATTCCTACGAGCAGTCTAATGTAATTTAAAATCCACCACATACCCCAGTAAAACCTGTATAAATAAACAATTGTTTTATCGTCGGTTGAAATGGGCTGTAAACTTGACCGTTAATTTATAAATAAACTAACATAAACCGCTTTTATCATAAACATCCTATTATTTATTCGTGTCTAGTATTTAATGAGCTAAATTTACTTTTGATAATTAATTAATAGCACTTCACTTTATCATACCTACTAATACCGTCTTATCACTTCACAAGTTTAGGTACCAAGTTTAATTTAAAAAAAAACACGATTTAATTATTTTTTCGAGTAAACAGAATCATTCATTATCCGAATTAAGAATAGCTAGCACACGAATAATCACGTAAATGGATCCGGACGCGGTAATCTGTTTAGGCGGGCGGAAGTTGGGCGGGCCGCCCAAACGACAGTCAAGGAGGTACTGACGTGCGAACCCTGGAGCGTTACCATGGGTACGCGGATGTAAGTGCTTCTCGATTGAAAATCGCTCTTATTTCCTACTTATTAAGTTGTTAGGAACTTCGTATGTGTTATTACCTCTATGAAAAGTGGCGTGATCAGGTTATAAAGGGTGCCTTTTTAGGGTGCTGATGATAAAAGGAGGAACAGAAACCTTATGTGCTGTGCGTTTGTCTGAGACATTTTCTCGCTCGTTGATGCACTTGTTGCGTCATGTATTATTGATGACACAACTCAAGAAATAAGATACTACCTACTTATCTATATTATAAAAAATAATCAAATCTTAAACTAAATAAAAATAAATAATAATATATAGTGACGTAACCGTTCACCGTAACGTAACCGTTCATCCATGAAGCTTTAGTGGGATACCTAGCATAATTGAAAGAAAAAAAAAATTTGACACAGCACAACCAACCAACATGATGGTTTTTATCATTCATTTTTTTGTTATTTTAATATGACTGAAAGAACACAAGCACTTTGATGCCAACTCAAGTGCCAACTGACCGGTAACATCACAGGAAAAGAGCAGCGTTTTAATCACCCAAAAATGAGTGGTTTTACTGTAGTTTTTTTTTCTTATTAATACCAAAAAATTGTGTTTTATTCTTTTCGTAATTAAATAACATAAATTATCGATTAAAAAACAAAATAAATTATGCTTAGAAGTATACTTATACCGTCACTGTGCGGGGTTTGAAATGCTTTTTCCGAATTGTTTGAGAGCAAACCTTTCCTCATCATTATCAGCCCATACACGTCCACAGTTGGACATATGCGGCCCCATGCGACGCCATAAATAGCGTTCCTGAGCCGCCTTCATCCATCGACTCCCTGCGACTGCTACGATGTCGTCGGTCCATCGAGTTGATGGTCTCCCAACACTCCGTTTCGCGTTGCATCGCGGCCGCCACTCGAGAACCTTTACTCCCAAGCGGTTATCAGTCAGTTAGCTGCGAGGTATATGACCTGCCCACTGCCACTTCAGCTTACTAATTCTGAGAGCTATGTAGGTGACTTCAGTTCTTCTACGGATTTCCGTATTCCGGATTCTATCACGTAGAAACCACGAGCATAGCTCGTATATATAGCCATAGCCCGCTGAGCGACTCTAAGCTTATGGACGATGCCTATAGTGCCTTCAGTTTAAATAGAGGTACTTTAGTAGATACAAATTTTAAAACAAAAATGAAAAGAAAATGTTTTGGAAAAACTTGTAGCAAAATAATAAGTTTCTATGAACCGAAGAGATCCTGATTTATTTCATCATTCCAATTTCTTTGTTCAAACTGATGACAGATTTGATTGAGTTTTGTATAACCATCTCAATACGATCCTTAAAGTATTTTTCTCAAATAGGTACGAGAATACGAAAATCTAGTCAACTAATTAACGCCTAAAAGAGTTAAAAAATCAAAACACCAACTTTAAATTAATAGATTTATTCATCTCACAAAAACAATAATGCACAGCACTTCAACAGACATCACAAGTAGAAAAACTAATTTGGGGTCAAGTCAAATTCATACTACCATAAGAATAAGAAAAACACTTACAGTTATTCAGTCAATCACACTTTACATTACGCTTATAATAATACATGTAATCTTAATTAGAAAATTAAATAATGCTTCAATGTTTATTTTGTGTTGTTTAAAACTATAAGACATCCTGTGACCACGACTTGCAACATTGCTGAAACGTCAGGATATCAAAGGGTTTTAACGTGAGAAATACTATAGTTTTCGCGTTACTTTGTGTTCTGATTGGTGTAAGGAACTCTAAAACCAAATAACTAGATAAATGTATTAGCTCGTTGGAAATCGAAGGAATCGTCATTTCGTGTTTCCCCCGCACAACCTAATCTGACGCACAGTATGAAAGAAATGACTAGGTCGAGATATCGAGATCCGCAGATATTTCCGACGGATTATACCGATGTTTTGTGGTGTAAAGCGGTCTTAAAAATTGCAACAATTGAGCTAACTGCAGACTGTTGCAAATAATCTACAAGTAGCTCAACTGATCCATATCAATACCAGTCGGAAGCGTGCCCAAGACGCTAGCTGCATTGCCCCGCTGTATAGCAATACTGATGCGCTGCGCCAGATACTCACCAGCTCTCGGGTCACGCGTCGCTTCGACCAGACGCTCAGATAATTTTTTGAAAACCCGGTGAGCCTCGGTACCCCACGGACCTAGGGTTTCGACTCCAAGGGGAGCAAATGCGTATGCTCTATCAAGACCTGCATATTTGCGCCTCTTGAGATCTTCGGCCAAATCTGCCGCCGCACCAGCCCTCACGGAAGTCCTAGGAAGTCTTAAAAATGGGCAATTTATAACTTTAAATGTTTACTTTTCCCAATTGATATGCCAATTCATCAAAGGTAAATCAGAGACAGAAGTCAATATATTAAACTTTGAAATTATTATAACTAATATTGAAGCTAAACATAAACTTATTTGTATCGTTTAGTCATATTTTGTTCCTTTAACGAAAACAAATAATGTTCTGTGTACTTTTTGCTATTTTGTGTGTTCGAGGGTGTTTGGGTGTGTGCGTGTGCGTGCGAGGGTGTGTGTGTGTGTGTGTGTGTGTGTTAATGAATTTATGTAAAAAAACTCAATCAATATGCAATTGAGTGATCAGAAAATTATTAAATGATGGTTGTGTTAATTTTAGTAAAAAAAATGATTTTTAAAAACCATTACTAAAAAGTGTGACTTAGTAATTTAGACAAATGTTTTAAGATATCTATTTGTTATTATTGCCTTAGTTCCCTACCTTAACTATAAGAGAACACTTCGATTTTATTACTACACCTAATAATTTTAATTTACGTATTAGTTATACAAACAACAAATTACTATTGAAATTATTACGATCCTAAGAGTCGATTTCAAGTGATTATTTCCTGAGTCGATTTCAAATGATTAATTCCTATCTGTTAACAAGAGTAAAAAAATCGGGGTTAGCAAAAATAAAACCTAAGTTTAACTTTTTATCAGTAAAAAGCATTCGTTGTTTCCTTTCCTTTTAAAATTGATGTTTTGATTTTGCCATCGAATAAGTCAAAAAATAAAAACTAACGCAATATTTGCGCGGAGTAGGTACTTATTTAAATAGATATAAAAAACTACACTTGACTTAGATTAAATTACATGGTAGTGTTTGTCATTTACAGAATTCAAAGAAATAAGTTAATTCTGAATTAATTCTTCAGAAAATGCAAATATCGTTGTTCCGAACCTATGGCACAGAAAATAAATGAATATAGATAAAACTATAAAATATATAAGTCAATTATACAAGGTATTAGATAAATTCGTACAAAGGCAAGATCTAAAGATTAATCACTAGTATAAAAACTTGAATACACATTTTAAATTAAGATATTGCCACCAAATTTGCGAGTAGTAGAACAATTTAATAAATATAATGTATAACATGTTATCCTTAGGTAGGTATAATAAGTTATAAATGCTGTGTCTGTGTACAAAATTCAACACAGTTGTAAATTGTTCTGAATTAATAAATGAAATGAAATTATTATGCCAACCCAAACGAAGTTTTGAAAGTACCTTATTAAACGAAATGTATTATCAAAGAAAATTATAATCAAATAGAAACGAATTAGAACTACTAAGTATTCACAATTGAGACAATTGAGCTAACTGCAGACTGTTGCAAACAATCTACAGTAAATTACTTGGTTTGTTTCTTAATTACGTTTTACTGTACGATTTTTTTGACAAAAGACTACTACTCACAATTTTCGTGCGCACAAAAGAAACTACAAACTAGAAATAAATTAATAGAACAGAAAATAAATCGCTTTCTTACAATATAGTACAACAATTTGATATGTGTGGATTCGATTATTCGAGGATCTACACGACTGGAAATAGAAAAATATAATTTGGATTGTATTGTGATACCCATAGAGTTTAAAATTGATCTCGTACCACATCATAAGACATATCGGTACAACGCACAGACAATCCATTAAGTGCGATTTGTTCAGAAATCAGTCAATATTACTCGCAATACCGTAGTTACTAGTCATCTCATTCTAACATAGTCATTTGTAGAAGGAAAAAACGAGACAAGTAACAAGTTCACAAAGTTTCATCATAAAAAATTACGCTTATTATGATCAAGTAAAGCCAATTTCAAAAACTTCTGATATGCTTTTGAACCTTACTATGAGAGTTTAGAGTCGATTTTCTTTTTAGTCAGCAGTGCTATGAGCTCGAGATATTGCGCTACAAGATCAAGTAACCGACGAGTTGAAATCTTTGGGATTTCCTACGGACTCTAACCCGTTTTTGGTTATTATGATCTTGATCAGTAAATGTCACGTAGATAAAGATTGGGGCTGAAAATTACAGTGTCTTTCATGCTGTCCTGCTTAGATTATATTTTATCAAAGATGATCGGGACAACATGAGACAGGCCGTCATTTTCAATAACAAATAATCACAATCTTTATGTACGCGACTTATACAAATATTCGATGTAGTCTAAACGAATGTCGGTTTTCTTCTGTTTACGTAGCATTATGGCAGACTAAACACGGCTAAGCAACTGATTAAGTAAAGAGAGGGGATAAGTAAGGGGGTTAGTAATAAGGGTTTACTAGTTAGATCCGCTTTCTGAAGAGTTCAGGCCTTGTTTCATTTGTGCGTAGGCGGCTTGTATACTCTCGCAGACGAACTTGTATTGACTCTGTGGACAAAAATAAGGTTAAATTTAAGCCAATCTATAGGGGACGCACAAATACAATATGAAGCTAAGCGAGTTATACAAATATTGCAGGGTATCTACCAATAATTTGTGATCTCCTAAATGGGTGGGTGAATCTGAGTAGAAAATGATCTACATATAAATATATTTGGTCGAGGGTTTTATTTTCGAGGGGATTATTTTCAAGAGAAAAATGATGGCATACCGAAACCAACGCAACTGACGTGGCCCGGTGGGTTCGTGTCGGCGGTAGGTGTATGAATAGTGCAGATTACCCGTGTCTACCTTTAAAATATAAATGTTTAAAAAAGCCTGCGGGCTATATCGCCGTCTCTAGTGTTTAGACTGCACCAACACACCCCGCCGTGCCATTGTAGCGAGTGGAGCGAGCCGCACTTCTTAGAGATGTATGTATCCTATCGAGATACTATCGAGGCGAACGAAGCGAGCCGCACACCACAACGACATGCCATGCCAGGACAGCGAGCAAAGCGAGACGCGTTGTGTTACAATATTATGGTAAATTATGAGGTTTGTAAAAGTTGTTGGATAAAGTACGCAGCTCGCTAAGTATATAGTACTCACCACATTCTGTATGCACATGGGTCTCTGGCGGCGCATGGCGCGCACCAGGTCCAGTGGGTAGAGCGGCTGGCGGCGGGCCATGTACTCCAGCGCAGTCTCTGCCAGTATAAGCACGCCGGTGCGTCCGACACCCGCGGAGCAGTGTACTATCATAGGCGGCTCGGCGAGGTGAGTTTCGTCGTTTTCTTCGTCCTCGTCTTCTTCTACGACGGTTGGTATCACTGGAATAGTAGGAAATTGTTGGTTATTGATCCCTTGTATCATTTTGTATATGCGCTGATGATACATCAGGCTATGTATTGTGTGGCTGTGTAAGGCTATCCCTGGCTATGTTTTATGATTGGTACCACTTGAGCAAATTTGTGAACAGAAGCTTTATATAATATACTCACGGTCCCGTCTCTTCCGGAGCCGGACGCAGAGCTGGGTAAAGTTAAGGAAGTCCGAAGTGTCCTCGGGAACGCCGTGGTCGGGCCACGCGGTGTATTGTAGCTGAGTTACGTTACGACAGGCGCCGCTTGACTCCTGAGAAAAGAATAAATTTAATAAAGAAATAGAAAATAAACAATGGACCTGGAAAACCACCAGCAGGTATTGAAACAACAGGTATTGCTCTGCCGCACACTTTTAACTATCTTGTGACTTGTTCGGCCTCGGTCACGTTCGAGACCGAAGCCGTTGTAGCCCTTACCGCGTTGTATTATTTATTGTTTTACATATCTAACTAAATGACCATGGTCTTCACGTCCAATCGTGACTGTTAATATTCTTACATAAAATAGTAATTTAGTGTTGACACTTTCTCGCCTCGGTGAACAATGTACTACTATATTATACACTGATAAGTAAAAGGGTTGTTATTAGGCTATGGGAACCAAACAGCAACATTCTAGATAAATGACGACCTCTGTGGCGCGGCGGCGACGCAGGTTGTGGGTTCGATTCCTGCCTTAGGACAAATAAATGTTTGTACGATCTGCAAATATGTGTCCCTATTGTTTCTGAGTAATTTCAACGTATAAAAACTATGTAATTATTTGTAATAAATATATCAGTCATTTAGCTTGGGACAGCATCATCTAGCTTTGTGGATTGTCCAGCATTATTATTTACTTAAATAACACGACTACTTGAGTTTCTCACCTTTATAACCATATCCCTCTGTACATAATGCCCAAAGTTCTGCTCACTAATCGTGCTGACACTGAGTGCGTTGGTCGCCTTCAGATTGGTCCCAACTTTGGGCCAATATTGATGGCACTTTGCCCGACCAGTTTCTGTTAGGACGGTGAGCATGACTACGAGTGTGCTTTCGCTCTCCCAAACCATCTGCCAGAAGTCGCCAACTGTTGTTGATAGTGGACCTAAGGAGATAAATGTTTTTAGTAAAATTTAGAGTTTTAACATTGAAAATGTTTGTTTTCCTGATCGAGTGTAGTGCCCCGATTTATGAAATTGTGACATTTGCCTGTAGTTTCCCAGATATGAGAGGCTTACCTCTCATATGATGGGCCATATGTCAAAATGGCCCATCATATGAGAGGAATTCCCAATATCGGTCGGAACTTTTCAGATTTTCCAAAATTTGACAAAATTTGATTTTTTTTTCGTTGTATTGGATCGAGAATTTCCCAATAACTTTTTTCGCTATTCTAGAAACGCAAAAAATTGGATCTCGGGGTTGAATTTTATTTTGATTTTATTATATGTAACTCGTTATATGGACTGTGTTGTGATGTGTCTGAAATAAATGTGATTTATTATTATTATTTATTATTATAATGTGCACCGAGGATAAGCACTACGTGCAACCCTCGTCTTAAGATTTGCCTCTGTGCTGTTGGTTTCGGCCTCACGCATGGCTCCCAAAGAACCAGGTTACTTTATGACCCGAGATCGAGGAAATAAGAAACACATAATAATAATACCTTGTGTAGCAATGTAACTGAGTACAAGGTCCGAGTTAGGAATTTCCATGTTGATGTAGGAAGCATTGATGTAGTCTCCACTTTGTCCGTTCTTCAGCGTCACTATTGTTGAGTCATCTGTAAAATACAATGCAAAACTTGTAGATTATCTATTAAAACTATTATGTAATACACAGAAAAAGATCGAAATGCGACTAATGTTGACTAACTGAACTCGTCTTTCCCTGAACGATACAGTATGAAAAGAAGCAGACAGCGGTCTTTATATCGCTAAGTAACAGAATACAAAAAGGAGAATTAAAATGCTACTGTGAATTGGTTCAGTGACCCAAACTGGATCTTGGCCTCTAACAAGACTATTTCTGTTATCATAGTTTCAGAACTATGATAAAAGAAATAGTAGCCGAAATAGTTATCGGTTTACACCAAGTCGATCCGGTAGGACCTAGGACTGCCGACTGGCTCCAATGTATTCCTGTAAATCTTTTTGACAGTCCGGTTTTTCTGTATTCTTTCAATGTGACAGTCAATTAGCTCTTGAACATAATTCTGTTTACATCCCTATCTTTAGCTCTTGAACATAATTCTGTTTACATCCCTATCTATTTAACTCGACGAACTTATGACTTAAGTTAATTTGTTAACCACTGCGGCCACGCTAAGGCTCTCACTCTCTGTCACCAGAGCATAGGTCAAAGATATTTATAAGATTTAACAACATTGCCTGATTAAAATCTTATCGCCATACTTACAAGGTGCAATATCCCTGTATCGATTCTTGTTAACGTTCTTCGGTAGTTTGGAGATAGCGGTAGATTCTTCTGGAATCCTCCGCTGTAGAGTCTCGTACTGAGTCAAAGCCGCGCCGTTGGCTAGCCCGTCGCCGAGCAAAAGCATGGATTGTTCTAGAGCATCGCCTTCTAGCTTTGAAGTTAGCGGCACGAACCATGATACGGGCTCTTCGGGAACTGTTTCTTGGTTGTGTGTTTCGTATATTGCTGGAAGCATTGACAATTATATTGATGACGCTACGGAACCGGCCTATCACCTAGTGCTGTCCACATATAATTTTACCACCACAAGATTTACTTAACAACGTACTAGGGTACCATAAATATGAAGGAAGTAGATACTATAATTTGAGTTTACTAGTGAATCTCCAATCATCTCTCTGTATCTCCACACAACTTCTGTTCTTCTGGTACTTTGAATACTAAAAGTACAAAGGTTGAGTATTCGATTTCAGCTCACCGTCAAAAAGCCTTCAAAGTTTTCATGTTTTTCAATTTGTAAGATGTTAACGTGTTTTTCCTACTAATGTATAAATAGAAGGCGAACATTTTTAAGACGTGAACATGTCTGTTATGAAACATCTTAATGGATCTACCTGAATCTTTCACCGCGTCGTCACCGCGGGCTTTGCCCGTGGTTGAATAATGTCTTCTATCTAAAATACGGTGGAAAATATTCTTACTTTTACGTAAGAAAGCTAATATTATGAAGAACACTTACCATTAGGTTTGACGACCAATGAAAGTATACCCTTCGTGCTTCTAATGAGTTGAACTATCTGATCGTGATTCAGCTCCTCTACGTCAGTTCCGTTGATAGATAAAACCTGGAACAAGAAATGTAAAAAATAAATTTTCAACTTTATAATAACGCTATGAATACCACATTAGTAAACTCGTGGCGACGTATCCTTTGTATTCCGAACAGCTGAAAGAAACATTCGGTGTCGCGATCGTCTTTTGAATTTAGCTCGCGACGCACTCTTGTGTCTTAAGGCGTTACCAAACCCAAACAATCGCCGCCACCTATTTTCTTATTAATAAGTAGAACAAAGGAAATTTCAAAATTTCATTGGACAGTTTGTGATACCTTTTATAATTTTATTTTAGGGCCACAGTAATAGTTTTATTTTTGTAGTTAGATAAGATGTTGCAGTTTGTGGCCACCAAACTCAATTTTCGCATTTTTGCCTAAACTTTACAAAATAAAACTATTACAGAGGCATTAAAAAAGCTTACAATACATATACCTAGTGTAAGCAAACAAACCTATTGTAAGCAAACAAACTTATTGTAAGCAAAGAAACCTATTGTAAGTTTCACAAACTGCACAGTGAAATTTTCGAAATTTCCTTTGTTCAACGTAATAATAAGATAATATAGGTGGCGGCGCTATTTGGGTCGGGGTAGCGCCTTAAATACTTTACCAAGTTCCTAGTACGCTCTAGATCTCACAAAGACTGCATTTTACCTGGTCTCTTTACTATACGAATGCTAGCACACTCTAGGTTACTTCTAAGCGACTGTACGCCCTATATTTACTAGCATATAGTCCATTTTACCTGGTCCCCTTGCTGCAGCTGGTCCCTCGTCCTCGCGGCTACTCTAGACACGAGTACCGGCGCGCCGCCGCCGCCTCGCACGTTAAACCCGAACACTCCTTCAGAGTCGGCGGAGAGATGGATGCATACTGTCTCGTCGTGATGCTCCGAGGCAGATTCTGACTCGTCCACGTATGTTAGTGGGATGCGGAGGACGCGTTCTAGGAGATCGGTGTTGCTGAAATAAGGAATGTTGCATTTAAGACAATTGTAGGTACCGGAAAGTATATGACTAGCTACTTATCTCAGGAAACATATTTCATGTCCTCCGAGTTTAAAAAAAGTATAATTTCCCACATCTTGGAAAAGACTCTCTATTTTTTGTTACCCTTTCTTCTAACTATCTTAGATGAAAGGCTGCCTGCCAATTCAATGAATAACAATGACACGTTCCATAAGTATTAAACGAAAAAAAATCCCAGTGTGCCGAGCGAAGCAAGCCGCACTATTTAACACAGCGTGTAACGAGAAGTTCGACATCGAAACGAGTCGCGCTGTAATGTGCTGCCGTTTTATTAGTATTTAGTGTCGTGGTAGCCTGACTGAGGGAACATTTCTAGAAATGTCAGCCTCACTTGAGATCTGGCTGCGACTGCGCGTCGGTCCAGGCGTGCCTTGGCGCGGGCTCGGTCTGTGACGTCACGCGTGACCCTCGACAGGTTATGGAGGCGCCATTCGAGTTTGGTGACGTAGTGCCGGCGGATTGGGATCTGTGGCGAGAGCTGCTGCGTCTGAGGAAAGAAAAACGACTTTAGAACTAAGAAAATAGAGATTTATTTTGCAAGAAGATTCGGTATTTGAATAATCCATCGTGTTGCGAAACTTGAACTGAGCTTTAGTGCGCTCAGCATAGATTTCAAATTGGTGCGAGTTGACTGTGATCGTCATTTGTTTCCTTTCCACGGACATGGATATTTTCAAGAGCATTCAAATTCGAACGATCCAAAGCGATCGTCATTTGTTTTAAGAACGATACCTCATAAGTCACTGAATGGGTGTAAGAATAGAGCTCAAATTGGATTAACTATGATTGTTCTATGATCAAACGATTGTTTTATTTTGTTTTCCAAGCGAGATTATACGCACGAGTCGTATCTACAGCCCATAGAGTTCAAATTTCCTTACCTCACAAAGTTCCTATTGCTCGTTCTAGACCTCGCTGCGTCCTTTATCGCTTGCGTCTCAGTTCTCAGCACTGGCGGATGCGATATGCCGGCCAGCGCGCCTAGAGCCGCCAGCAGAGGCCTGCGTCTCGGTCCTCGAAGACGGAAGAACCCGTGTCGCTCCACGCTACACCGCCAGAGGGCTTTCGCGGCGCGTGACGTGCGCATGTTGAAGCCTAGGACTGTGTCGTAGCTTTCTGACTGGAAAGGGCAAGGAATGTATTAATTCAAGTAAAGGTTTTGAAAATGTCATAGTTTTTAGGGTTTCCACGTCGTTTTTGTCGTCGAAATTTTAAAAGAGACTATCAGATCAAGTGGGCTATCAAATGAAAGGCATTAGTTTGTACATTTCAAAGCAGTTTTTGAATAAAAGTAGGTTTCATACTTTTTGAAATAGTTTTAAAGAAATAAAAACAGAATACTATAATCAAGTTCACTTACTGCTTCCCGTTTCAGCTGTATAAAGAAGCGTTTCTTCTTGAAAGATATCTTCACTATCTTGGCCCAGGAGAACGTGTTTATACGTATGTTGTTCTGGAACACCACTATGCCGATAGAGGTCACGCCAATGTGAATGTCCTTGCCGTGGTAATCCTGGAAATAATTGGTTATCTTGAAACAAAAGCGGCTAACGCAGAACCGTCGTGGATGGCGCAAACTTCGGAAGGTCTATAATAGTAGATTATGCACGGATTGCGTAAAGGAATGGCTTACGTCACGGGCGTCGGAATCCCGAGCGCAACTCAGGATTCTTGAATAACTCACAAGCGAAGCGAGGGTGTTGAGAATAAAGTTCGCCTTAGCATCGGCAGGATACGGACCGCAACTTTGATTTTAATACCGTAACGGTAATAAGGTAGATATTCGCACAAACCTTAGCCGGATGAGACTCAACACCGTAACACTCCAACCGTTTAGCGTGTTCCAGAAAGTTCGCCTCAGCATCCGCCGGTGATTGGCCGCTATGTAGTTTGTGCAGTTCTCTGATCTTTCGCTCGTCTTCTGCCGTCTGTTTCTGCAGCAAGCAGAGCTCTGACAGATAGTTCGGCGGGTGTTCTGATACGTTGTAGTCGCCTAGTTCAGCTGGAAAGATACAAGACAAAATTGAAACAAAGTTTTATTTACTCGGTTTTAGATATTTTAGTAAACAAAGGTTTCAGTTACAAAAATATAGAAATATTGGTGCAATGGAAAATATTTTACTACATTTTACTTTTATTATCAGGGGAGCAAATCGAAACAATTTTGGAATAGCAGAGGTCCGAAACAATTTCATTCGTCTCTCGTTAGTTTTCGAACTCGAATTTAATCCTTTTTCTCTGCGCGTGTGCAAATATGCGTTGTTGATTTATTATTTATTTAAACAAGATCATAACATTACAGATATCTCCAAATCGTTATGCCTAGTACATTGAATCATATAAAGTTACAACTATAGAATAATAAAATTACACACAAGAAAAAGAAAAGAAAATCACAACAATATAAATGCCTTTTTGATGTTTTGTGTTTATGTTTTTAGTGATAAACTTAATGTTACCTAGTTGTTTTCTGGTCTTGTTTTTATCAGGTTTTACTTCATAAGTCTTTGTTGTAGCTTCGTTAATATAATTTTATTGTTATATTTTATTGTTTTGGAAAAACTAAAAGCCCTGTTAGCTTGGAGCTTGGGGCTAGATAGGCCGTTTGAATTGTCCAGCATTGTTTATTTATTTATGTTTTTCCTGATGAATCAACTGGATTTACTTTTCTGTGGTCACTACGTAATATTACCTAATACCATAATATGGTTATGCAAATAATAGAATTAAATTAAAACTAGTATTTACAATTGAAACAATTGAACTAACTGCAGACTGTTGGATAAGCTAATACGAGCCGAATATTAAATTGAGTAACGTTCTGATCGAGGAAGTTCGACATATTTTATGACGACAAATAATAATTTTATATTTATTGGTTAAGTATTGTAAAAATTGTAACAAATTTGACCGCTACAGGAAAAGGAGCGCGAGCAAGAACTTCGATAACAATCAATACTCCCGATTTAGAATCACCATCAAGATATTTCATGTCAACAAAGACATTTATGAATGAAGTCTTAACAAAAACTGATAATGGGGCCATTTCGGGACTAATTTACCAATAACCCTGTAGAGATTCTACAGGGTTATTGGTAAATTAGTGACAATACGTGAACTGCAGGTTCAGCTCATCATCACAAACACGTTTGTGCCAAGTCTAAATTCTTAATTTTGGTATTGGTAATGAGTACCCCCCGCAATTCAATAATCGTTCGTTAGAGAGGTTTTATTTGAAACTCGAACTTAAAAACAGCTCTGCCCTGAATTAACAGAAGATATGAGAGTGAAAGATCGGTCTTAACTAACTCGTTGGGTTCGCTTCTTCCACAAGTGGACAAAAAATTGAAGCGAACCAAAGGGCATGTGTTCTACAAAATATAATTGAGCAATTACATTTGTCTTTTTGACACTAGTTTTCATATCATCGTTAGTGGTTTATTTTTCGCTTCTTCCACTAGTGGACAAAAAATTGAAGCGAACCAAATCAATAACATCTTATTTCTTATCTGATAATAATTACTATTATAAAGCTGTTTATGTCTAAAGAAATAATGTTATTGACTTTTTCTCTTTATAGTAAAGTTCACCGATGAAGCTGGCTAGTTTTCTGATTATATTTTGGTCTAAGATCAAGCAGCCAACGTTGTGAACACCGGTCATAAAGTTTTGCAGCATAGCATAGTTAATGGTTTGAAAAAAAATATTATTATAGCTAGGTTATTTATTCAGTATCGCGGAAACGAATCGACAAATCTATATTGGTCGAATCGAAATGAATATCACGTTCAAGTTTTTCCTGATTGTTCGTATGTTGAGGAATTTTCTCCTTATGCTAATTTGAGCTCTAAATCAGCGATATACCTACAGTTCAAATTACCTTGTACAGCGAACGAAGCTAAGAGAAGCTCAGTGTTCCTCTGCGCAATGATCCTACTATCCAGTAATAACTTCCTAATCTGAGGGCACAGGAGGGATTTCGTATGTTCCTTTCCTAGTCTAGGTTGTACACTGTAAAGACTATTCTAAAGCAGCGACATAACAGTTCAAATTACCTTGTACAGCGAACGAAGCTAGAAGAAGCTCGGTATTCCTCGGCGCAATGATCCTACCATCCAGTAATAACTTCCTTATCTGAAGGCACAGGAGGTATCTCGTGTATTCCTCGGCTAGTCTCGAAGGCTCCGGCGGGTAGAAGCGCACGGCTAGCCAAAGTTGCGCGTTTACGCCGACTTGCTTCTTTACTGATTTAGAACTGTCCAGCCATCTCTGAAATGGAGAGCGAGTTTAGACCGGAGTAGGTAATACAGATACAGAAAGGTAGGTACACTATGGTTTAGGTTGTATATAAATAAATATGTACGTACTTCATTCAGTAATTTTGTTTATGTAGGTATCGTTGTATATTTCGTGTTCTGGTTACATATATAAATATTTTCTTATACTCTTAATCAAGACAAACATTATAAAGAGGTGATATAATTTTGTTTGTGAGCCATAAACAAACAAACTTCTCTTGAACGACGCAGATTTTGAGAATTCTTTCACACTTTGGTATCGCTGATAAGAGCTACGTTTTCAACTCTTCCCGTGGGTGTCGTAAGAAGCGACTAACGGACATACACCGGTATCAACAGATGTTCTTGCAACGGTGACGTCATAGACAGACCTTAATAGTAGTGAAAAAGCTCAATTTTACCACCAAAATCTTTTTTCATTTTATCAGAAATATGGTTTATTTTGTATTCAGTAGATGTCTAAAAACATCTTAGAATAGGTTTTTTGTTATAGTGCTAACCCGCACTCTGGGTATCTCTAAGAAATGAAATAAGTCCCAAAAATTATCGGTTTCGGCGGGATTCAAACCCGCGCCCCACCCTCAGTACGGGTGTGCTCTAACCAACTAAGCCACGAAACCCTTAGTTGGTTCAACCGAAAAATCTTTGGGACCTCTTACGGAATTGGATTTGCGCGGGTTCGAATCCCGCCGAAACCGATAATTTTTGGGACTTATTTAATATCTTAGAATAGTTTCTCAAAATCAGTCATCATGGCAAGGAAAAATAATGATATATTATAAATTTATTTAAGTATGGCTTATTTGCTTATTGCCTATTATCCATCGTCATTTCTATAGTCATGGAACCTCACTGTTTTCATAACACTGAGAAGGTAAGGCATTTTACAAAAAGTGAATTACGGAGGCCACAGACGACGGTTTTAAAAAAAACCAAAAACTTTTAAACTATTTATTAAGAAAACTTTTACAAAGTTCGTAAATCTAATTAAAAGTAACGAAGCTACGCTTGGTCAATGTAAGTACCAAAGGTAGAATGACGTGACCGCGCTCGCTCGCAGGCCGGGCACGCTCAGGGAAAGACGTCATTGCTGGGTCAGCAAAGTAGGTACTCGGCGAATGACAATTATACCGTACGGACAACAATGCTGCAATCCACGGCTGCAGATTAGGTGCATAGTTTCTATGTAACACCTCCCTCCTCAGAGCAGCAACTATTTGAGAACATTGAGCGAAAATGTTGCTGGAACAGCCTCCCGGGGTGTAGATCTGTCAGGAACGGCGTATGTGTGCTCCGAAGTATGTTCATTCTCGTTCGATGGATTTCTGATCGTTAGCTTGGAATGTTTTTTATGACGTCGTACTATGATGATGATAACAAGTACAGCTGCACCGAATAGTGACATATAGAGTGGTAGAGTTGTGTGATAAAGTGTACCGTCTATTGGTTTTGAATCGAATGGGCGTTGTAGTAAAATTTTGTCTTCTAAGTGATGAAGTCCCTTGAGATTGGTTGTAGTCAATTTGAGATGAGGGATGCTGTGGTTGTCTTCGATAGTGTAATTTTTTGGGATTTCCGTTATCTTCAGCGGCTGTCCCTTTATTTGGTCGTTAGTGTTGATGATGATGAATTCGTTCGTCTGTAAAGAACATTTTAGTGGGATAGTGGCGAGATAACTTCCGTGTAGAGTGATGAATTCTTGACGTCCGCATTGTAATCTCGTTCTGGTTGGTTGAGGAAAGATAAGGGTGTAGTGTCGGTCGTCTAACTGCTCCATAGCTTCCTTCGTGAGGGTGATTCTAGTTGGCTGGCATGATGTGTCTAAGGATTGATGAATTATGAGGTCCTGGATACAGTCGGGATGATCCTTGGGCTGGTGGTTGATGCTCTCTTCGCAGAGACGATGTCGATTGAACTTCGGGCATTCAGCCTCCATGTACATGAAAGCTTTCCCGTCGGTTGCCAGGAAAGGATATGAGGGAATAAGGGTTTGGTTAAGTTTGTTTGGGACAGTGGAAAGTTTATAAAAATCAAAGCTCCTTGGAGAAACTATTGGGAATTTAAATATGATAACTAGTCTTTTCCCTACAAAATAAGAGCCTGGTTTTATGATCGTATAATATTCGCGCAAGTCATCCTCAAGTACTTCACTTTTACTATAGATAGTTTTAAGCTTATTTACCATACTTTCTAAGTTATCTATTCCTAACATACTATGATGTGTGCTCGATGCACGTACAAAAGCTAACATATTTTCTATCCTATTTAACTCTAAAGATAAATCATCTGTGTTCTCACTGATGATGGCTAAAAGCTGCGCAAACTTTGCGTATTTCGAGAGACTTGTCTCAGCATAAGCATTACTATCTAAAATTAATCCTAATGTACTATTTATCTTCTCCTGATTTTCTGCAATACTCGCAATTATCTGGGTGCATTGGGTCATCCAGTCTTTGTTAAGGCTAATATGGTCATTGAACTCAGATATTATCTTACGTTCATTACCTTCTAGTATCTTAATGGCATTATCATAACGCGCCGCATCTGAATGATCCAAGTTACCAGTAACGCTTTTAATTATAGATCCTAGACCATCAATTAGACCTCTTTTGACGCGATTAGGCTCTAAGCCTTTCAGCTGGGAATTTACTTTATCAAGTTTTTTAGAAAGATGATCTAGCTGTATTTCGTAAAGATCTAAAGTATTATTTTCCAATTTAATCCTAAAATAGCTAATCTGGTCACGAATAGAGTCAACCTTATGTTCTAAGTCCGTTAATTCTACATACTGCAGGAAAGAATGATAGTGGGTGATAAGTTTGGCTTGACCAAGTTTAAAGGGAAGAAGTCCGGGTCCATTGTCAAGGCTCTCAAGTCTTATCTCCAGTGCCGCCGTCAGATGCAGTATCAGTAATAGTCGAATCCTGTAACAATTTGGACTTCTTAGGTACTCGCTTGAGACGATTTTTGGCTACGGGTCCCTTCTTTTTAGATGTATAGATATGGATTGGGAGGTCAGCTAAAACTTTATCTTGAGTGAACCGGGGTGCTAGCTTTTGCCTAGCAGCAAAAGGGTTCTTGACGAACACCTGCTGGCCTGGTTCATATTGTACCTCGGGTTCTCGATTTTTATTCCTATTAGTCATCAAGGATGTGCGGTCGGCAGTAGTAATCTGGTTGATCGCCTCATAAACTGTCTTCATCTGATCTCGATGTGTCAGGATATACTGTTGCATAAGGTGTTCTGTCAAGTCAATGTCAAGTGGGTCCCTAGGGTCAAAATGTCCTCTCACTATGTCATGGGGTCTACATTTGGTAAAGCTGTGAATCGAACTGTTATAACCTAATATTGCGTAAGGCATTTGGTTAACGACTGGCTCATTTTTATTTTTAACCTTAAGGATTCTCAGATGTTCTAACAGAGTCGAATGGAAACGCTCTACAATACCGTTATCATTCGGCGAGTTAGGTAAGGTCCTATGATGATTTACTTTATGTAGTCGTGTAAACTCGGTAAACAGTTGGTTGGTGAATTCTGTCCCATTGTCTGTCACTAAAGTCAAAGGAAGTCCGTGATGTGTACAGAAAGTTAATAGTCCTTGTATAATACTAACTGCTGTACCATCTCTCAAGTGGTAAGCCTGACCATACTTAGAGAAAGAATCTACGAAGGTCAAGTACTTTTCTGTCTGTGCTGTAAAAAGGTCCATATGTACTATTTCGAATGGTTTCGAAGCTGGGGGTACAATATTAAATTGAGGTCTAATAGGATTTCTATCGTATTTACTTTGACCACAAACTGTACACTCGTTTATGTACTTAGTTATCTCGTCTTTCATCTTCGGCCAGTAGTATCGCCGAGATAAAGCCAAGTAACATTCATTAATGCCTCTATGGTTTGTCTTTCCATCGTGATAATGCTTTATTATCTCCTGCTGTTTTAAATAATCCTTTACGTCTTCTAGTTCAGTTTTTGCTAAAACTAAATTCATAGAAGAGCTTTTAAAGTGTTTTTGAATGACGGGGATGATAGCATACATGCCTAGTGGGGGAGTTATTTTTAAAGCGGTCTTAATCTTGGGGTTCACGTATTCTTTGATGGCATTAATAACATCTTCTTCAAGGGTGGATTGCGAGACTTGTATAAAGGTACGAGTATGTGTGTCGAAGGGTTTCGTCGCTGTCGCACGTCGTTTTATGTCTCCTACGATTGTGAAATAGATTTGTCTATGAAATTTATTAACTGGATCGTCAGTTATCGGGACTTCGAGTATGGGGTCTTCAGCAGAAGTATGTGCCGTGGCAGTATCAGAGTTTGAACGTTCAGATTGAGAATGATGGACTACTAATGAATCGATTTCTGAGAGAAAAGATTCAATCTCTTCATTATTGATCTCTACTCGGGATAAGGCATCTGCATTAGTATTTTTCTTTCCCGGTTTGTGTTTTACATGAAAATCGTACTCGCTTAGCTTTAGCTTCCACCGTGTGATCTTAGAATTAGGCTCTTTCATGTTCATAGCCCACTGTAAAGGCTTATGATCACTCAAAACCGTGAATTTACGCCCAAATAAGTATGGCCGGAAATACTTAGTAGCCCATACTATGGCTAAAAGCTCTTTCTCGATGGTTGAGTAATTAAGCTCATTGTCGTTCAAAGTCCTAGACGCGTAACAAATTGGTTTATCTGAACCGACAGGTCCTTGAGAAAGGATGGCTCCGAGTGCCACATTTGAAGCGTCAGTCGTCAGAATAAAGTCCTTGGTAAAGTCAGGGTATTGGAGTATCGGGTCATTAGTCAGTAGTCGCTTACAGGTCTCAAAGCAGTCTACGTAGTTAGCGTCAAGAGTGATCTTATTAGTTTTCTTAAGGCACCTTGTCATAGGTTTGGTGATACGGGCAAAATCGGGGATGAACTTCCGGTAGTACCCTAAAAGTCCTAAGAATTGCTTTATTTCCTTGCTAGTTTTGGGCAAAGGATATTTCTGAATGGCAATAATTTTGTCTGGGTTAGGCTTTATACCATCTCTACTTATAATATGGCCAAGGTAAGCTGTCTCTAACTGTAAAAATTCCGATTTATCCATTTGGATCTTAAAATTGGACTCTCGTAACCTAGTAAAGACTTTCTCTAGGTTTATCATGTGTTCCTGCAAGGATGTACTAAAGACGATTATGTCGTCAAGATAGACAAGGCAGATCTCATTTTGGAGTCCTCTGAGGACATTATCCATTACTCTCTGGAAGGTGGATGGAGAATTTTTTAAGCCCATTGGCATCCTCATAAATTCAAAATGGCCGTGCTCGACATTGAAAGCTGTCTTCTCAATGTCATTAGGGTTCATCTCTACCTGATAAAACCCAGAGGCAAGATCTAATGTGGTGAAATATTGACATCTACCTAATTTGTCCAAAACGTCCGAGATGTTAGGTATGGGATATTTATCGTCGATGGTTTTTTCATTTAGTTTGCGGAAATCTACCACTAATCTCCACTTCTGTTTACCAGAAGCGTCGATTTTCTTTGGAACTACCCATATAGGTGAGCTCCAGGCTGAGTCAGATGGTCTGATGATCCCTTGATCCAGCATCTTAGTTATCTGGCTCCTAACTTCCTCGCGGTGTACATAGGGGTATCTATAGCTCTTTGTAAAGACCGGTAGTTCATCTGTAGTCCTAATACTGTGTTTGATTTTATTCGTGAAAGTCAGTGCCTCTCCTTCTATGTAAAATACGTCAGCAAACCGTCCACACAGGGTCTCTAAATTAGCTCGCTCCTCGACGTTAAGATGCTTAGTTCTTAAATTCTGCAAGACCTTTTTCACTCGAGAGGGGTCCTGTTCGATTTCTGTTTGCTCTATGTTACAGACATCTACTCGCGTTGTCGAGTCCTTAAACGAGATTACTATGTCGTCGTTAGTCATGTTTTCTACCTCAACTATTCCAGTCTTATCAGTCACGGTAGTAATACACTCGTGTATAAGGCAGTTACACATTAGTTGTTCAGTCACAAAGATGTCACCGTCAGGATGTTCGATCGGGATGTTAATCAACCTAGATGAATTGGCAGGAATGGTTTCCTCACGATTAGCTCTCCTACACTGATAACGGGCCAGTGGTATTCTAGCTAACTCAGTTACCAGTACATTATTCTTTAGATCTATCTTACAGTTCTCTAATAGATCTAGGCCTATCAATCCATCGAAGTAGTTATGAAACTTATAGATGAAAAGCTTTATATTGGATTGATCGCCAAATTCTGCAAAGTGAGGAATAGTGATCGAATAGTCATGGGTGCTAGTCACGCGTGAATTTGTGACTTCGAAAGGATCAAAATCCTTTGGCACATGAGAGAAATAATTACATGTTGCTTCAGGGCTAATGAATGATTGATTGGCACCGGTGTCTATCAGCAACTTAAGAGGGGGGTTCGATATTTGAATGAACCGTAACTCCTTTTTTGACTGTAAATTTAATTCTATTTTAGTTCTCTGTTGGAACGACCCGAAGGAAAATCCTGATCCTTTTGTTCAAAAGGCAGTTGCGCGGGCTCAATAGTCATTGAGCTCGATGGTACATTGTCAGTGGTCTGAGGGTCGTCCTGTTGCTCGCAGTAATATTCCGGAACGCTCTGGTAGCCGTAGAAGTTACCATAGTCAGTCTCTGGATAGTCACTGTCAGGGTAGTAGTAGTCGGGGTAGTAATAGTCAGAGTAGTCACCTACCTCATTGTAATTCATTTCCCTGGACTTAAAGTAATTAGTCGGGGGAGGATTACCGAATTTACGCCAATCATGTCCCTGAATAGTAGGGGGAAGAGCTTTCGTCACGAAATGACTTACACCGCTCATGGGCTTCGGCCCTTGATTTTGAGGGGGTGCGTTCCTAGGGGGGAACCTAAAGCCACTATTTTGCGCGTTATAATTCGGAGGGGGTGCTCGGAACATCTGCTGCGTACGCGAGGGTTGTAATGGCATGCGCTGTGGGGGATGGAACTGAAAAGCTGGACGCCAATGCTGCGGTTGCGGTTGCGGTTGCATCTGCGGTTGCGACTGCATGGGCATAGGCCTTTGAACACCAAAATTAAATCCCTTCGGTACACTGAAATTATTAGGTGCTAGGTACGGTACCTTAGATAATGTCTGCGTCGCTGGATTCCGGCTGGGCTCGTTCCTATGTTGCAAGTACATAACATTCAATTCTTCCTGTACAAATTCCAAAGCCTTTTCTATAGTAGGGGGTCTCATACACCGTATACGGGCCCCTAGAGGTTCTTTCAAACCTCTTACGTAAGACTGCATAGTAAGTTTACGATACAAATCCCGTTTTGCCTCCACGGTAGTAGGCACAGATTCATGCAGCGTTACATACGTCATTATCGTACTGAAAAGGGTTTGGCATTTGTCGTAAAATTCCTGCGGGGAATCATTTCCCTGGGTTAATAAAGACAAATCATTGTAGAGGGCACTCTCATCCCTCTGATCCGCGAAATTATTTATTAGTGCATTCCTAATCCCTAACCAATTATCGGGAATGCCATTGGCATTGATGGTCCGGGATGCTGGTCCTGTAATTTTATTAAGGATGCCATTCATGAGGCATAAATTGGCTAGCTCGTGTCCTGGATCATTGCTGATAAATTGCGTCACTAATTGGTCGCAGATTCTTATGAATCTGGTAAGAATGTTAGGGTTCCCATCGAAATCCGGGACCATACGGAGTGCCTTATAGATATTATCTGGTTCGTGAGCCATTTCGTCGATTTCGTTTACTACTATGCTATCGTTATTCTGAGGTAAATTAACACTAATATCGCAATCTTCCATAAAATTTAAACTATCTAAATTTCTAAAATTATCTATTTCGCTCTCCCTACGGTTTTGCCTTGAGGAGGCCGATTCCTCCTCGGAGCTTCTTGGATGGAAAATGGTGGGAGAGGAGGCAACACTTTAAAGAAAGTTTCAAAGTACTCACATTTGGTCTCTTCTTACACTGATTGTCAAGTGCGCCGCCGCCCGTGTGCCCGTAGATTCAAGATACGCCGATGAAGACTTGAAAGCTCAAACAGGGGTCTGTTCGTCTGGAACCGATTTTGGGAATTTCCTGGACGAAAACGCACTGCTTCGACGTATCCTACCGACTGCGCCAATTACGGAGGCCACAGACGACGGTTTTAAAAAAAACCAAAAACTTTTAAACTATTTATTAAGAAAACTTTTACAAAGTTCGTAAATCTAATTAAAAGTAACGAAGCTACGCTTGGTCAATGTAAGTACCAAAGGTAGAATGACGTGACCGCGCTCGCTCGCAGGCCGGGCACGCTCAGGGAAAGACGTCATTGCTGGGTCAGCAAAGTAGGTACTCGGCGAATGACAATTATACCGTACGGACAACAATGCTGCAATCCACGGCTGCAGATTAGGTGCATAGTTTCTATGTAACAAGTGTTTTAAGAAGAATGTAAACAAACGTTTATCTCTTCAATCAGCAAGTTTTTGATGTTGATGTCATGAATGAGATTGTTATGGCCCATTGAGGCCTTGCAAAACAAACCTGGGATTCTCATTATGTTTGATAATGAATGGCTATCCAACATTATCTCAAGATACATTATTTGATAGATATCAGAACGGAAGTTGATTAGTTTCATTGACATAATTGATTTTCAAGGTAAAAATGAGATATGATTTTTTGTTATCGTGCTTACAGCACTTTTGGGTATCTCTAAGAAATGAAATAGAATTTTGGGACCTCTTACGGACTATAGCGCCGGGGGCTCCATATAGTCTTTCATTTCTTAAAAATGAGAGAAGTACTTTAAATTATTTTTCTGGGACAGGTGGAAGATCAGCTCAATAGATTAAAGGCTGAGCACAATGAATACTTAGTAAGGGTAGCGGGTGACAGGCCCCAGAGGAATATGTTAGAGAAGGCTATGTCAAGAGGCAAACTGAGTTTCGGGACATATAACAAACAAGAATATAGTAATCATACTTAACCGAGAAGTTCAGAATAAAAAGGCTTATTATTATTACAATGAATACTCGATAGGTAGTTTAAGAAGTATGCATAACAGTGGTTGTCCCAGTTCCAGATCATTAAGATATCCAAATGTTTTGCAAGCTCTGTAAACAATATTAATTTATCTGTGATGTTAACAAGTGACCTATTTAGTGTAAAATACCTAGCAAACACTCAATAATGCATTTACTTTATTTTGCTTGTATAATTCGCTCTCGTTTTTTTTTTATGGTCTATGTACCTTTGTTTGACCACAATCTGTTTGTAGCTGTAAGTAGTTAGTTTTTGGCTTTTATAAATTAGCAGGATGTCTTTGTCGGAAGGTAGGGTACCAATTTTGTGCAAATTGGGAATAGAAATAATGAAACTTTATGATGGTAGACCTCCATGAGTTTTCCTTATGTGAGTTCAAATCAAAAATTCTTTTATTTACATAAATTAAATTTCAGAGGGGGTTCAGCTTCAATCACAGAACACAGGAAAAATATTTTAAAAACTGTGGCTCAGTTTATCAAAAAATAAATAAAATGAAATTATTACTGGACTGATGCATGTGCTTATTGTCATTACAAATGAATTTAGAATGCCTACATAACTGTTTAAATCCCCTTTAAAACACACCTACAGCGGTGCATATATCAGATAGATATGCAAGTAATAATCAACTAAGCATTAAGCATGGCATGATTGATTTGTTTTGTACATGTTTAAGTAACTTGCAGGTTATGATTTAACAGGAAAATAGCATAATATTATACTACATTGTCAAAAATGATAAAACAATAACTAAAATAATGCTGTAAAATTCATCTAGCCCCAAGTTAAGATAAATAAATCAGGAACCTATTACAACATAGCATACTGCATAATTTAATTACAAATATTAAGTTTTAGAGCTTGACTGTTCATCAATCATCAGGTATTTACATCATGGCATTTCAAAACTTGTCACTTTTAAACAATCATTTAGAATATAATTTAGTATTCCGATAAAATAAACTATTAGGAAATAAATTCATAGTTACCGTTGTATCCGTGTTCGTAGAGTTTGGAGATGTTCCGCTTTCAGTAAATTGCAGGCCAAAGTAGTCTTTTTCTCCTAATTCTAAATGTGCGAATACTTGTTCTAATAACACACTGCCTTTTGCTTTTTTCTGAAACAAATAAATTAAAATCTAGAAAACCATGCTTTGATATTTTTTACAGTTTCACAATAATCCTATTAGAAAAGCTAACTGTCTTGTTATAGTACTAGTGATATTGTGTACAGACACCTAGGGAGGCATGCACAGCGTCAGAAAGCTTTCCTGGAGGACATTGGGTGGTTAGACTAGCAGCTCTCCACACGACACACAAAAAGAGCCCATCTGTGGCCTAGTTGAGGAAACCAGTCCAGAGACCAGTAAGATATTATATCAAAAGCTTTTCAAAATCACAATGTGGGTGGATACCCTAGTTTAGTTGTCTTAATACGATTGTAAAAATTGTTTTATTATATTATATTTTGTCACAATACATACAAGTGAAGTGGAGGTAAAGCTGCATAGCAACTCTTACAAGTCTGCAGATTAGTCAGCTCATGATTTTTCATGGCTTGTACACGAAATTACACACAGAAAACATACCTCGATCTGAAATGGATGTTCCGTTTCATCCAAAAACTGCACAGTTACATTGAAGATGTTCAGTTTCCTGTCTCTTGCCAGCTCAGAAGCTCTCACATTGTAAGTACCACTAGTACTACTGAAGGCGCGCCTAGAAACACTCTCAATCATCACTGCAACACCTTGTAACTTCACGAATGAATTCCAATTTCGAAAAATACGATTTTCAAGGGGCTATGCTCTGGGCTGTGCCATTGCCGCTCGCGTCAATTAACCTTATGAATCATTGCGGACCCTCGTAATAAATAGCAGTTATTATGTTCAGCGCGGTAATCCCGCTGTGACGTATGTACTTATAAAATTACGAATATCCTCATGTTTATTTGTTCTACCAGATGATTGATAAAATGTAAAAATTTTAATAAACTATTTTTGGTTACGAGCTGGCTGCTGTTTAGAACGGAACTAGCCAATAAATTGCTTAGTTTGAATCATGTAAGATTATAAAAATATTTAATAATTGAATGTCTTGCTCATATTAATAATCACTGTTTTCAGCAGTGTTGCCAGTGCCTTCACCGAGTTTCGGACGATCCGCTGTCGGAAAAAGGACGATTTTTGAACAAATAGGACGGTTAAAGAAAATATTAATTAATTATGATTTTAATGAAAAAATATACCCAAAAGGCTTCGATCAAAAATTTCCGGCTTTGCCGGCCCCCCTTAGATTCACAATGCGCACCCCAAAACCTTCAGTAGCAAAGGAGAACCATTTTGACATGTTAGGGAAGCTTTTCAACTAGTGTCATTTTAGCGTTCAGACAAAAAGCATGGGTAAGCAAAAAATGCAAGAATCACTCGTCCAAAGTGCTGAAAAAGGATCGAATTTCTTATTTTCACTAAGTTTAAATATATTTTTTACCCGTATATTGAGATGTGAGTCATATACTTGTGAAATCAGCATAAAATATTGTTGTTTGGTTTGCCTATGTTAAAATATTAATTTTGTTCTAAATTGATAAATGGAGAGGCTATTTCTGCTAAAAAAAAATTTCGTCTATAGTATGTATTAATATATTTTTCATAAAAATAAGTTTAATATTACTAGGTAGTTGGTTTTTAAAATAACTAGTTGGCCCGCCCTAAAATTTCATTTGCGTAGACTCTCTAATAAAAGAAAGACTAGGTACTTACCTACCTACCAGAAGTATGAATTTATAAAACGCTTACTTTTTGTCCCGTAAAAAAAACTCGTGCAAAGCCGCAGACAAGAACCAGTTCTTTTTAATCTAGAGTGCCTGCCTGAAATTGTATTTTAAGTTTAAATTATTGTATGTCTGAAATGACCCTTTTGTATGAATACCTACTGTTGAGACACCAATTTATAGTTTCATCAATAAATGATTCGTTATCTTTACCTGAATTCTGTTAATTAATCCTTATAGAAAATAAACTGAGTAGGTAGGTATATAATTCTCAGGCAGGTACCTACCTACTTACAAAATAAAATAAAATGAATTCGACTCCACCAATCTCTTGTTCCGTATGGAAAAAACTTGTCAGGCTCTGCGCAAACTGTCTGCGTCAAAACAAAACGAAGACAATTTTGAGTGACATTTTTGTATGGCTCTACTAGGTATCTACGGGGGAGGTCACGAACACTTATTTTTGATCGAACCCAAAAGGAAATAAATACGCTTACATGCAGCGGTCAGAAGTTGTCGCATTCACGCGTCGTCGTCAGTTTCGTTTCACGCATTATTTTTTAAAAAGTTATTGTGGCTGGCTATTTGAAAAGGGACGGAAAAGGGACGGAATTTGAGAACGGACATCGAAGGGACGATGCGGCGTCTAAAAGGACGAAAATCGTCCCTTTTGGGACGTTCTGGCACCGCTGGTTTTCAGTCAATCAATAAACACGCAAGCACTGACTTTCTGGCCTGATGATAGGAGGGAGCAGGGTTGCCAACCATAGAATTTTTTTCCTCGTACTAAGCAGCTAAAAATCTCGTATTTTGGCTTTCGAACCTCGTACTTGCCTCTAAAAGGTGACTAAACCAAAATTAATGCATATCAAACTGTTGAATTTAGGACGTTTTACACAACGAAATAAACTATTGCAAGTTTCTACTAAATAAAACATCACTTTGTATTAAAATAATCCTTAATATTACTATCGTAAATAACTAATGAACGAGATTTGTTTGTAGGTTGAAAACTTTGCATAGGTAACTATGTACTTCTAGTCTCAGTTTTCATTTCCAAATATTATATCAGGAACATCCTCATTCGCATCGTTTTTCTTTTTATTTTTGCACGAGATTTTTATTTATTTTGTGAAGTTACACCTCTCTGGTTGGCGCTATGACATGTGTGATCAAGGCGACAGACAAATAATGCGAAGAACGAAATGTTTTATTTCTCGGGGATTTCTTGGTTCATGGGATAGCGAGCGAACTATATAGACAATCATCGCGCCAATACGACAAGTGTTATGTTATGTCAAAATCTCGTACATAATTGTACGAGGTTGACAGTGCCCTCGTACCTCGTACGGAAGACCAAAAATCTCGTATTTGTACGAGGAACCTCGTACGGTTGGCAACCCTGGGAGGGAGATTCCGCCGCCATATTTTTTTGATGACTTAGTAGTGTAGTGCTCAGTCGACTGAGTGTGCGAGTTTTTAACTCGAGTTTCGAGTATTTATCTCGCATAAATTCAATGCGGGGTTTTCGATTTGGTTTAAATATTAAGACTATCATAATAAACGATGCAGAATAAAACTTTTTCAAAATCGAACATCCCTCTTTCGAGTTGTACCCCACTCGAGATAGAAATAATCCAATCCCTCGGACGGATTCTTGACGTTTAGTTTGCATTCTTGCCATCTTAAAAAATATACATTTTTGACAGCAACTACGCGAGGGCAGCACCACATCCGCCTAGGCCGGAACCGGATGTAAAAAAACGTATTCGTGTGCGCGGGATTATACTGCATTAGTAATATTTATTTGAAGACGAGGCGTAAAGGCGTGTGAGCGTTTTCGGTGCTGCAGGGCTTCACTGATTGTGCGAGCCTTTATATTATTGTGTTAATAATCTGTTGCTTAACGAAACCAAAACAAAATGTATTAGATTTATTCTACCTAATGTTAAACAAGTTAAGGCTGATGTAAACGTAAAAGGAGAAACGTTAGAAAGTACCGTTTTCTTAGGAATCACCTTAGATAATAAACTTCAATGGGGCCCACACATAGATAAGCTATCGAAAAGACTTAGTTCTGCAGCGTATGCAGTCAAAAAAATCCGTCATCTCACAGACGTGGATACATCTAGACTTGTTTATTTCAGCTACTTTCACAGTATTATGTCTTATGGTATACTGCTGTGGGGGAACGCTGCAGATATTAACACCGTATTTGTGCTGCAGAAGAGGGCTGTTCGTGCAATCTATAATATGGGTCCCAGAGAATCCCTGCGTGATAAATTCAAAGAAATAAACATAATGACAGTCCCCTGTCAATATATTTATGAAAACTTATTGTACACTCATAAAAATATCAAAAGCTTCCCTAAAAATAGCGATATACATAATATAAATACTAGAAATAAACATAAACTCGCTGTGCCCACAACCAGGCTTCACAAGATTAATGTATCTTTTAAAGGGCAATGTATACGCTTCTACAACAAAACTCCTAGTGAGTTGCAAAATCTATCATTAAATAAATTCAAACAAATTGTCAAAACCTTTTTGTGCAAAAAGGCTTACTACAAAATATCAGATTATTTAGAAGATAAAAAAGCTTGGGACGGGTTTTGCTCCAACTCGAAAAATAACAACTAACAGGCTAAAGGTTTCTTAGTCGCTTCTTTACTTTAGTCTACATACCGAAGCGACAGAAATCAAAAGTACCACTTTATTTCCGTGTCAGTGTTTTATTTTAAGAATTTGACCTTTTCTAAGTGTACAATTTTGTATTTATGGAAATAAAGAATTTTTGATTTGATTTGATTTGATTTTCGTCTAGCAGAGAACGAGCCAGCAAAGCCGCGAAACTTTAAAAGAGATACACGTTCTTTAAAAAAAAAATTCTCTTTTATTTCAAAGTAAGCTAGTTATTAGCTAAAATCGTCTTCAGTTAACTCTATGTTCTTTTTAACCGACTTTAAAAAAGTAAGTTCTATGTTCTGCTGTCAGTTTTTTATGTATTTGTTCGTCGATTAAGTACCGATTTTGAGGATTCTTTTAAATTGTAGGTATAGATAAAATAATCCCAAGATGGTTTCAAAATAATATGTTATTCCGGAGGGATCATATCCCCAAGTATTCGTCTCGCGAAACTTAAAAAACAATGTAAATATAAAGGAATCTGAAGTCGGTTTTAAGTTTTTAAAACAATTAAATTATTCCTTTGGGTTATTCCCTGAAGGCCTCGATCCCGCAGGGACCCTAGGATCCCCTAGGGATCAGTGGTCTACGGGACGGATCCTTGCGGGATCTGGGCCCTCAGAGAATAATTCCTTGTGTGGTAAGAATGAGTAAGACTAATTAAAATAAAACAAGCAATCAAACAGTTATCTGCCTTTATTCTGCTTCCTTTCATAAAATCCAGCAGCCATATCCTTCGTTCGGTACCATTATAGGAAGAGAAAATTAATACACTATTACATACTTTATAGTTTGGTTTGATTATGTATTACAGCTGAAGTTATGTGTAGAGTTATAATTGTATTACTATTTAATATACATGCGAATCATGAAAACCAGGGTGCGATGCGATTTCGCAGGGCTATTTTAATATTATTTATTGTTACGGGACTAGCAGCTTTATTTATAATATCATTTGTACTTAATCTATGGTCATACTATTACGCTATTGTTTGCGGGAAATCAGTATACTCATAAGTTCGGATATTTTTACAGCACGTAAGTGCAAAAATGTTATGTTTACAATAACATTTATTGTATTCTATTTCTGTGTGGATTTTCTGAGATATGATATATTATTGTACCTACTTAACTACTCATATATTTAGTTGGTTACTTTTAAATTAACGTAATATTGACATTAAATGGGTAGGTAAATATGGAATTATGAATAGACTGATTTCTTTGGTACTTATAATGTCCCTCGCGACACCGCATCGCATATAACGTCACTGTTTACCATACTGCTTGTGTGTGGTTGTAGGATGTAGGTGTGCTTTCTAAGTCGATAAAAAACCCTTTCCGAGAAAAAATTTTGCAATGGCCAAACATTCCTTTTAAATACATTTTTTTGCACTTGTTAATACTTTTTGAAAATATAAATTTTGATAATATTTTTTTCATTTGTTCCTAAATATTAATCCAAATAGTTTATTATCCTTAAATTGTATTTACAATTTTCAACAGCCGAAAAATATGTTCAATTTTTTTATAATTATTATTTTTTAACGACTCTTGTTAAGTAGTAGGTAACAGTACAAATATTAATGATGATCACAAGTTGGTTTTCATTGGTCATTAACATACAATTTTACATTAAATCCTTAGTCTATTGTGGGTACAATTTAACAGCAGGTCTTATTTTCCGTTTCATTTGTAAACATTGTATTTAAACACAAACGAGTGGACAAATAAAAGGTTGGTATAAAAAGGCACTAAGTCCTCAAACTTAAGAAAAAAAAAATATCCAAAGTATTTTTGTACATAAAGTGCGGGCAGGCTGTCACTTAACACAATTATGATAAACAATTTTCAAAATTTTAGTTTTTTGGAACAATCTAATATATTTTTTCAAAATCTACTTTCCAAATGCGAGGCAATTTTATTAGTTCAATTGTGGCTGCCCGTAAATTATGTACCAACAACGGTGTAAAGACCTGCTGTTATGTACATGTAATTTACTTCTATGAAATTCTAATAATGAGATGATATTCAAAAATTTAGCTATTCAGTAACATAATGAGAATTTAAGATTGCCACAAAATCCAACTTGTACCTGTTTTTTAGTAATTTAGGTACCCTTAATACAATTAAACTTTTTTGAAAAGCTAATAATTAAACTAATAATACATTATAAAATAAAATTACTCAAACAATATTTACACGTTATAAGACATCGTTTTTTAATATTAGGCTAATAATAGTATATCGTTTTAATACCTAACTATCAACAAAACCCTACTATAGATCAAAAACTCACAGTAGGTTCTAAAGTGACGACACATTTTTAACTACAACTTTAATATCGATCTTACCATTAGAAAGTGCAACATTCGCTAGAACGAAACAGAGTATTTCAATAAATTATCGTTAATGTATCGACATTTCTATGCCCTTGCCGATTTAACAACGTATTGTACTTATTTACAAAATGCTGCAACTTAATGTCACTAAAAAAACAAACTTCTTGAAATTCTTACTTCGAAAGAAATACTGAAATATGTAATAGAAATGTTTAATAACTAAAATTTCAAACCAGCAGCAGCGTAATATAAATTGATTGAAATAGGTATATCATATAAATGATAATCTATACTATAGTTATAAAATTGATAACTTCTTGAAATTGTCACTTCGAAAGAGATACTGAAATATGTGAAAGAAATTTATAATAACTCAAATTACAAACCAGCAGCAGCGTCGTATAGATTGAGTTACGTAGGTATATCAGATAAATAATAATCTATTTTATAGTTAAAGAATTGTTCAAAATGCTGCAGCTTACAAATTTCGATTAAGTAGAACATTTTAAGTATTTAGTGAACATGTAATTTATAAATAGAGTAACAAGTGTGTAAAATGTGCTTGCATCTTGCTAGAATAACAGAACATTATTATGAAGGTATGTGATTTGATGACTTCTCAAAGCCGCAACTCATCATTTTGTACTAATTAAACATCTACTTTATAACTACGACATCTCATTCATATCATTGTAAACTACATCGAGACGAATATTTCAGTCGAAATTGTTTTATAATACATTACGTTACACTTAATACTATGCATCTACTTCCATTTAAATTGGCTGGAATCGCATAAAGATTTGCGGTAATATTAATTTTATTAAGGCCCGAATATTCTTCATAAGAAGTAGAAATTATAAACATTTTTGTCAATAACTTAATATCGATGCAAAAAAAAAGTGAGTTGACAAGACCACGACTACGTGCAGATCTTAATTAAAGCGACACTATCGACATCAATGTCGATAAAAATGTATGAGTTCCCATCACTAGTTTTAGGGATACGTTAGCTGTCAAATGTTTCATTTTCAAATTTAGACCATGCCTTTGGACATCATTCTGACGGTGTTTTTGAGTGCCTGGCGTTTGTTGCAGAACCATATTCGGATGACTTCACGTTCATAACCTAGTTGATGGGCGAGACCGGTGATTTCCGTTCCTGGAAAACACAAAACAATATTTGAATTCATCAAAAGTTTACAATAAAAATAACCTATGATTTTTTTTTTCGAAACAACGACAGTCAATTTGAATTTTGAAATTCGCCCAGAACAAACCAATACAAGTCTTTAAATAAGCTTTACCTACACTCTGCTAAAATGTAAACACTACCTACATAATGCAGTTCATTTTAAGAAATAAGCTTCCCGACTGTGACGGTTTTTATTCGTAGTCAAAGATTTAGCTATGAAATGGATAATAAGAAACCTAATTTTCGACGTTCCTATCAAATGCATTTTATTTCCATTTCCAAGATCAAGATTAAGTTCGTTAAAGTCAGTAGAATTAAGTAGGAAATACCTATAGCCCAAATCTAGAAAAAGGTAAAAGAACGTACCAGAAGGATGCGTGTTCCTTTCAAAATGTGCGTTCAGTAATTCGAGGGCCTGCGGCGTGAATGACGTGCGTCGTTTGCGTTTCTTACTCGGCTCCATGCCGATGAAGTCCGTCAGGTGGTTCTGGCCTGATGCGTACCTGGAATGAATTTGAAATTTATGTTTAGAATTAGATCGGAAGGTTTGTGCTTGGTACCTTGGTGGTGGTTTCCACGATTCATGCTTGAGTCAATCGCCGAACTTTGTAAAAAACTAACTTATTCAACGTCATGCATCAATGTATGTATTTAGGTAAAAAAAATATGCAATAACTGCGACTTAACTAGTCGCACTCGTAGTTATAAGTAACCTAAACAAACCAACTTATACCTTCTCAGAAAAAGAAAATAATTATGTAGGTACCTATTTATAAATTAGGTTTAGAGTTGGAGTTCGCTTAGCTAAGTTTTTAAGACACAGAAAAAAAGAAATCACTTTTTCAAATGTAAGGAAAAAACAGTTTTTCATGTTAATTTCTTAACAAAAAAAAGTTTTTTGGATTAAATGTTTTTTTTTATTTATGAGTAGGTAAAAACATTTAGGTGAGGACTATTTAAAGTCGCCAATAATCAAAACTTATCATGATTTAATAATAATCGATATTCACAAATCGATGATAGCAACCTCACTTGGAATTCTCATGAATATTGCCTACTACGTACAGCCACAGAAAAAGAATAGTACACCGACTTTGTCACCCATTACCATTGAAATTACATATTGCCATCATCGTAAACTTTAGATCATGCGTAGGCATAATCGAGTGGTATTTTAATCGATATTTTATGCTACCGATTCGATAGAGTCCTTACTCCTTAGGTCAATGAACGTTTTGCCGTGGTTGGAGTTAGACGCTATGCAGACAAAGCAACTTTTACGGCAACAGGCAACTGTTTACATAAACAGTTTAAGAGCATTAAGTTAATACGAAAAATAATAAAAAGGTGTCAGTTTCTTGTACTAAAGTTGCTCTGTCGCATAGCGCCCTATGGTTGCCGTAGATCAGAGGCCGTTCAGAGGCGCACAGCTACCACCCAGCACAAAAATATGAGCTTAAACATGTTCAGAATTAGATACATTTTACAGTGACAAAATGATTTTCAACAAGCTTCAAACGAGTGGCCCGCGAACTGTCTATCATCTGATGCTGTCAATATAAAATAGACGTAACCGTTACAAGTTAAAGCACATATTCGAATGCACATGTTTGTGCTGCGCTGCAGCGGTGCTTTTCAGGTGTGCGACAAGCTTTATGCTTTAAGTTTATGGCCGTGACGGTGGCGGCGCAAGAATCGAATAGGTACCATCAAATTCAGAGAATAATAGCCTTCAACTTAAGCAATATGATACCTAAGTATCATATTTTTAATACATGACAGATTAACAAAAATTATCTTAGATTTCTTAGCAATATACGTAAAACGGCTTATTCATAGGTTATTTACCTATTTATGATGATCGGGCGTAGCTTCGTAGCATTTCGTAGCACTTAATATCCAGTCTTGTTTCTCAAGATTCTAAATGAATTGGGAATAAAGTAAGAAGTGATTGCTAGAATTAAAATAGCTTCGTAATTTTTATTCCATTTATCGAAAAGGTTTACGTTTATGTCGTATTAAAAATACTGCTACGAACATGCTACGAGACCTACGGAGTTTTGGCATTTCATAATTAAATTTTCCGAGAAATCTTCTTTCCTTTCTTTTTGTTTTGAAAATAGATTTAGGTAAGTGTATTTATTTCCCGAGTGTTTTTTTGCGAAAACTTATGAATTTGTTTGCCGTAAACAGGACGAAACTACATTATTTGAGTTATTCATAATATTTACCGATGAAAATCATCATTATCGTCAGAATTTTTGTCTCATGTAAAGAATTTTCATTTCAGCTATTTTGTGTTTTTATTTTATTATTATTTGTTACGGTGGGAACCTCTAAGCTCCCATATAAACGGGCATTTCGATTCAATTGGAAACTACGTCCCCGATTTTAATGAAATTTTGCATATATAATGGAATAAGAAATAATGCTCCCAATAATGTTTGCCGGGCTTTTTGTGTTGAGGCGCATACCCCAGTCAAACTAGCGCCGCCATCTACTTTATCTTAGTATTCCGTTTAACAAAGGAAATTTCAAAAATCCATCGCACAGTTTGTGTTACGTATTATAAGCTTTTTTTAATGCATCTGTTATAGTTTTATTCCATTTAGTTTAGGCAGTGAATCGAAAATAGATTTTGGTGGCCACCAAGGGCAACTTCGATTCACTGCCTAAACTAAATGGAGTGGAGATTAAGGCCCGTATTATGAAAGCATGCTCAGTCATCGAGCTCTGCTTGAGTGATGCTTAGGTCTAGTTTTGAGTGAATACTAATTTTCAAACAATGCTTGGGAGCTCATGTCAAAATCTACACTCACTCAAGTAGCCGTCAAGAGCGGATTTCCTCCGTCCACGCCTTCGAGTAACTGCTTAGACATATTATTGAACGGTTACCAAGCATTACTTGAGTAATTAACGCTTGAGTAGAGATCACGTAATGACTGCTTAAGTAATGCTTGGGGAAGCTTTCATAATACGGGCCTAAGTTTGCGTCTGCAATATCTTTTGTACTTTTAGGTTTTCTGTTTCTAATATTGTTTTTGATCAATAATATTATTTAGTTAACACGCGAGGATACTATAATTGGTTAAAATGTATAGTTAAAGTAAAAAAAAAACGTAAAAAAAAAACAAATAAATTTAATATCTACACATTTATTGATCGGAAGTCGAAATTTCAAGATTGACTGAAAACAACAAATAGGTCAAAATGAAGGTTGTGAAGTTACTTAGAGGTTTTCTGGCCTTGCTCTGGTTTTATAATGATCATCTTAATGCATTATAGAAAAAAAGACTGAAAAAATTGAATGACCAAGATCGTATAAGGAAAACAATAGTTGTAGTAGTTTGCTAGACGGAGTCGGGCTAAAAGAGAAAACTATAGTAAACGACAATACTGTAGTTGCAATTTGACTTGTGCTTACGGCAATTATTTCGCGACAAAGATAGTGTATTGATAGGTTTCACTGTTTAATGTTAAATAAAAAAAAACCAATAGGGTTACGATTTTTCTTCATTCTTTCTAACGGAAGAGATTACATTTTAAATGATTATTATGATTACCTATATGTTCTTGGATTCTTAAATATTGATAAGTTTTCGTGCAATTAAATATAGGTGCAGGTAGGGTAATAACAGGTGTGAAAATTACTGTGACAAAGAAACGGACAGAACGGAATTACGAGAATTATATTTTTTGAAAGAACGTAATAATAAAGTATAAAATAAGGGTTCCATTTTTGCCATGTTTCACCGGAACCCTGCAAGTTAGTTTAAGACTTGTAACATTAATTAAAGTTTAGATTAAGTGTTTATAATTCGTGGCCATGCAAAAAATGTAAGTAAATGTATGATATAAAGTACTCATACCAATTTTCTTCGAGATTCAACCGGGGGTCGCGCTGGGTCTGAGACGCGTGTATAGACCTACGGAGATAATAAACATTTCGTCAGAAAATATTACAATTTTATACTATTAACGGAAGGAGAGAAGGTTTGAGAACATAAAAAAAGACGAATTTACAAAAAAATCATTTAGGTTTCGATAAAACTTACCTAAATAGAACTTCACAATGAAAATTTGAATCTATTTCTTCAACTTTTTGAATTGAATTTAATTGAATAACGATATTTCAGTAATTTCTTTTTAAATCATTACTCTCAATACCTGTGTTAAAGCTTTCCAGTAAATATTTTCAGTAAATAATTTTATGAGAAAATTTAAAAAAGGTTACGTCGTTAATATATTGTCTTTAACCCAAAAATATATATTAACCCGTCACAAGGTCATCGTGCAAACAATACACGATCATACGCAGTTTTTCTAGATGTTTCCTGTCCAGTCTCAATACATAATTAATGGGTTTCATAAATACCTACCCTACTCAGTAAAACATTTCAGTATAAGTCTGGTATAAGTTATGGAACGACATCTGTCGTTTAATTCAAGGACTATCAACGGACGGGATCGTTAAAAATTACCACGGAGAACCTTAAATTGCAAATTCGACATTTGCAATGTTAAATCTGTTGCATCTCTAGATAATGCATTTTAATGTCGCGAAATACGAAACCGATAAGGTGAAGAAGCTCGTGGGAATATTGTTACGGTTTCAGTTTTGATAGAAGCCGTTTTTTCTTTTTAAATTGTGGCAAATTTCGATTAAAATTGATTTCAATTTCAAAAGAACTCTTTACTCTATCATTTTTTCAGAATTTCTGTTATTTTCTGCGGTTCTTAAATTTATTTTTGCATTTCTAAGAAATCATTTTATTTATTATCTCTTTTGTATATGAGTACAAGGTAATCAAACATTTTTTTCAAAAAATTTTTAGAAGGTTAGACATGTATGCGAGAGTTTTTTCCACTGTAATTTTTGTTGATATTTGTTTTTATAATGATATAATTTAAAACCTATTGCTCTTGAACTAAAGGTACATCTTGTGGACAACTTACGACGTTATTATACTGCGTCTGTAGATTTAAGTGACACCTGGTGATTTGAAATTTTAATGGGTCTGAAGAACCCTGATTGGCCGAAATGTATTAACGTTGTTACGAAGGTAATTTAATAGCTTTTTACGTATCTACGTGTATTCGACAATAAGTAACGTTACAGTACGTTAATCTTTAGGCACAAAATGTAAAGGTACCTGATATAACAAGGTTTTTGAAAATCAAAAAAAATGGGTACACAACAAAAATGCTACATTAAAAATTATGTTGGTTAAAAGTTACCCTCAAATTCGTAGATAAGTGTAATGTACCGACTGTAAAGTCGACACTTTCTATCTTGAAATTTGAAGGTAAAATGAAAAACTTATACTATTTTAAGCTAAATAATTCCAACTTATTATAACATGCATTAGTGTAAAACAAGCGCCACATTTCGATTGTCCATAACACCACCAAAATCAGAACAGCTGTCTGATTTTCGAGATGCAATGTCAAGCTTGAATGTTATTAAAACCGTCAAATAAACATAAAACCTAGGCCCCTTAAGCGGTAGTTAGTCCAGATTTGAGAAATGTGTTTCACAACGGCTAAGCGTTAAGGCCAAATGTTTCACGAACACGTAAATCACTCAAACATATTTACCTCTCCTCGGCTTCCTTCATCCAACGTTCGAGCACCGGTTTGATTTTCTGCGCACTTTTTGGTGTTATATCCAATTTCTCAAATCTGTATCGAACATAAATGTAATGTTAGAAACTCAAGCATGCGCCTGAGAGCGCCGAAAGCGAAACGCGGACCCATCCAAAATAACATAAGGCATCAACACAGGACATTGACATTGCTAACGATTTTACACAGAGAAAAAAACAATAGGCAATTTAGGCTGCCGGGTAATCAGTTTGATTAATGCCGGGTACAATAAAACAACGAATTCAATTAGATAAAGGTATGCCAATGCCCTGGCTTGAATTGCGCAAAATGAATATAAAAATAAGAATAATGAAATAATACATCATGCTATATTAGATGGAAAGTTTGATATAACAAAATAGGTGATATATATTCTCATAGCGATTAGTCATGTTGCCGCATGGACATGGTTTGGTAGGCGGCACATTAGCTGAGCGTCTTGCCATCAAAATGTTACGGCCGTATGATGTATAACGCCTCCGTTGTAATTACGCCATGCAAATAGCGTATACGTGTGAAAAGGAAAAGAAAGAACGGTAATTACTAATAATTATACACGCATACATTGAAAATGTATGCCGCGATCGCCGATGAAGATAAGATTACATTAAACAGCGTTGAAACATTTTGATTTACTTTAGACAATCAGCGTGTGGACGACAATGAGGTACCGAAGCGTGTTCTTAACGTATTTATTGAGACATCGTTGGATTTATCACACCTTTACATTCTTTTTTCATAAAAAACATCCGATTCCCAGCTGTTACAATGCTTTCTCACAATTCTACAAACGATTAAATCATAACAGATACGCATAAGAAGGTTCTAATGAAGGCCTACAAAAAGCATTATAAGTCTACCAGCGAATTGAAAAGACTATGATAAATCCAAGGATGTGATTGTAATAAAACAAAACACATACATGTTTTGTTGTTGTGAAGACAGCTGAGCTGCTAACATCTGCGAAGCCAGGGCACTGGGGGCGGTAACAAATCATTATGTTAGATTAGGTGAAATGGACCATGTTCCAATAACTTGAAATTTCAAATAACAACTGCCAGTGATGCTAGAGATTGATTTGAACGAACAAACACATCAGTAGAATGCAATATGCAGTGGTCACTGAAATTTTAAGATCTTGGAGGGGATCAAGACCTAGAATTATAAAACGTTCAGTATTTTGGGAGTGAAGTTGCACGCTTGCTTCTCAGTAAATATCGCGAAATATCCCTATGAAGAGCTTTTGCTACCACATGATATATAGAATAAGTTCCTGCCTTAAGTCTCCTGGAATCATTTGCACTGTGAGTCGCAGTTAAGCGATATAAACAAGCAATAATACCACGTGTAATGGACAAGTTTTCGAGCAGAAGAAACTAAAAAAAGCTAAATCTCAACGCGTTTTATTTCCTTTAGGCCTTAATCGAGACTTGAGTCTTGAACCCATCAAAGATATTAGGGTTTTTCAAAGGTTTTCAAACAGACGGAATGGAAGTTTTCCTCTGAAAAAACACTTCAGAAGCTGAATCAATGTCACTCAGTAAATCAACCAAATGAATTCATGTGACGCACACAAAATTATACTATCAATGGATGTGCCATGGTTAATTCAACGTTATTTTATTCATATGAGACCTCCGTGGCACTGACCCTGTGTCATGTCCCAGAAAAACAAACGAGAGGAATCTATAATATTTGATACCTTGACCAAAATTAAGTGGAAAGCGAGGCAAAGGGTGGTCTTTGCAATATTGGTGATTATTTTGTTTTGGTGGTTCGATATTTTTTATTGAAATGGCTTGCCGGGCCGTCATTGAGTAATTTTTTGACCACAATTTAGTAAAAACACATAATTATGTAGAGTAGCATTCAATATTAAGAAAACACCGTTTCGCTCAAAATTCTTTTGATTCGTTTTAAAAGAATCATTGTCTGGTTTATGGGGTCAGTTTATGCCTTGATGGACCAGTTACAATTTCAACTACATTATTAAAAATTAGTAGAAAAAGGGTGACCCAGAAAGATGACGTTGTCGATTTGATCGATTTACAGTTTGTTCCATTTTGAACATGAGGATGCTAAATTCTGACCGATTCTTAAGGTATTTTTTGGATGTTTTTAAATAAGGTGGTTTACAGATTTCAATTCTAGATAGGTACATAAAAGTTATTGTCATCCTATCCGCGATTATATTTAATCAAAACTTGGCGGAACTCAAAATACCTAACATCTAAGTAAGAACGTAAGTAGGTACTTTGTGGAGTCTTTAGGTAATGAGATATTTTAATTATATCTGACTCGGAAGCACTTAAAAGAGTTCCTATTACGTTTCAAACAATAGCAAAAATGCCATTCAGAAATGAGTCAGAGGCTCACAAAAAACAATAATATGTTTTAATTAAAATGTAAATTATTTAAGTCCAGTAGAATAGAAGGGGTAACTACCATGTCGTCGCAACGCCAAGTTGTAGGGAGACGAAAGAAAAATTAATGGAAAATGAAATCAGGACGGAACAAAGACAGGGGCATTCTACTCTTTTTAATTACACGAAAAAAGTAATTACGGCAAGATAATTAATTAACTGGAAACAGAAGTAACGATTAATGATTTTATTATACGGAAGGAGGTAGGGGTTCGCCCTCCGATACTAATTCTGTCGGCTTCGATGTCTTTTATAGGTATCGACCTAATAATCTAAATCGATGAATTATTCAGCGAACTTCAGAAAACTGGTAGTTTTCTTGAATTTAGAATATTTTCTCACATATCACATATGTAGAGTCGGTCGAGTGACTGTCCATTGACAACCGATTTATACCAAAACTTCTTGTCTCTATAATCAACTGTATAATTGTAGTCGTAATAGGCTGGCTGATTCTATTATAAAAATCTTACATATAACTTATAAAGTTTGGTATTTATTAAAAGCATAAGAAAACAAAATAGAGGAAAGATTTATTAAACAAGATAAAGTTAAAAACTACAACCCGACTACGTGAAAGTTATAAAAGTTTGAAACATTTACATTGACAAAAAAATAGAATGACGTATCGGTCATATTTGATAGGCATAGAGTTGAAAATGAAAATAGGTCGTATAGGTATTGTAATTTTTCTCTATGGGGCCTGCAGCCTGCGGCTACCTAAATTTTAATACGCGTTTTGAAGGCTTATTCGGGGTCGGAGCCCTAAATCCTATAGCCTATAACCATCGGGGTATTGAGACGAATCAATTGATACATAATTTGTTGAAATCGAACCAGTAGTTTCAGCGCTACGTGGGAACAAAGAAATCGGCCACATACATACAAACATACAAATATACAAACATACAAACATACAAACATACAAACATACAAACATAGGGTGCTAACCTCATAACCCTCCCCTGTTGGTAGTCGGGTAAAAACACATTAGTGATTATACATCAGAGAACATTATAAGTAAAGCTAAGATAAATATTGTGGAATATGGACAATCTCGTGGAGCTGCATAAAAAAAATATTTTTTAGTATCAATCTGATTCTACGACGAAAAAGTAGGTAACCTTGGACCGAAAAACCTCGATATCTCCAAATCTTTTCGTTCCAAAATTCGAAACAGCGAAAGGGCCTGTCAGCCAATAAAAAATGAAGTCGCCCAACGGAAGCTGCCCAATCGTAATTAATTAAACAAATTGTAAGCAATGAAAGGACTCATGCTGTTTTACAAATCACTTCAATTAACGATATTAAAAGAATAACTGGCGTGACGAAACGTTACTTTTAGGGCGATTCTGATGGGACGTTGCGGCGTGGTTGAAATTGAAAAGATTGCTGGGTTTTATTGTTATACCAATGTAGGAATGAAGAACAGACAATGTCATGAACTTCTCTTTCTTGTTATCAATTGCAATTGAGTTCGTTATGAATGTAAGCGGGTTAACTATGAACCAAGTTTATGGTGGAAGAGCACCAATGTTTGATTTGAACGTTGCGATTGAGTTATGTAGAGACATCAGATTTGTTAGACCTTTTTGACCTCAGTTTTTGGTCAAATTATAATTTATTGGGTACCTAAGTAGGTATTTTACGTGTCATTAAAATTAAAGCGGTTTTAGATATTAGAACTATTTGACAAGCGTGCAACTTTATCCCCTTTTATTAAAATATAGGCTTCTCTTCTTTTTTTCATTCACACTTAATTCACCCAATGAGAACGAAAATAATAATTTACGAAAAAGACAGATAATTAATGATTATTGTTTTTTTTGTGTAGTTATTACCAACGGTCTTTAAATCAATGAGAAAACAATTCGGTATACATAGTTTATCCCTTATTTGAGGGAGTCAAAACCTTTCAGTAGCTGCACACTCGGAGGTCGAAACTTAAAACTATCTATCTAAATACAATGCGGCTACAAGCTAAAATCAAGCAAACATACCTGCAGATAGCACTTTGACTATACGCCGGACCTTCAGTCACTGACAAGGCTTGTCCGACCTGAGTTTGAGTCAAGCCGAGGCCAAGCCGCCGGAGCTTGAAGGCTTTCGCGAACTCTTTTATATCTTCCAAGTTGATGCCGTCTACTACTTGGCTGGATGACTGGCTGATTGTTTGTTGATCTGCAAGGTAAGGTCAGGTCAGTTTAGTGAATAAAATGCGTAAGATATTCAAAGAAGAAGAATATGAAGAAGAAAAGTACCAAACTATATTTGCACGTTCTGCAAATTATGAGTTTTAAGTTTTTATCCAACTGCGCATGGTTGAATTGTATAATAACTATAATAACTGTGTTTTAGACTATACCAACCGAAAGACAGACGTCCATTGTTGGATACAGGCCCGTCCAAAAATCGCTATAATAACTGGTCTTGTAAGACCAGCATTAAGTCGCAGTCCTTCTAATAAGTTCGCCATATGTTTTAGATAGGTATGCAGGAACCTTCTTATAAGTTCTCTATGGAGTCCTGATGGACAAGGGTACCTATCTAAAACATATGGAGAACTTAGGTTCCTAAGGTTCCTAAAGAAAACCATTAGATTTTTTAGGTCTTTAACGAGCTCATCCCAAAACCGCCCCAATATTAAGAGCACACATAATTTCCGCCGTTAACTCAACCCGAGGCGCTCTGAAAATTATTGTCGAGTTTAGTGGGCAATTTATGTAATTAGTAGATGGCTGTGGATCCTAATTATATGCGACGTCATTAGAGTGGAGACGTGCTCTCTCCCTGGCGGCCGGCGCGCTACTCATCCCCACCCCTTTGATTGAAAATTATATGTAAATGTTTTGTAAAATTGAATTTCGAACGACTCAAGTGACTAAAAAGTTCTATACTCAATCATAAAACAAATGACGAACATAATCATTTTTAGGGGTGCATAATATGCTTCCTGTTTCTAAATAATTCTTAATTAATAAATATAAATAAATAAATGTTTCTGAATTTTCACAAGAAACAAAAGAACATGATTATTTTTAGCCCCCGACGACAATTGATGATTGTTTTTTGTATCTGTTGCATCGTAGCTAAAAACCTTTTATTCTTGTGTGAAAGATTACTTGATTCATAAATCAGCTGTAAGATGAAAATCAGATATTATTTTGTTGAGCCGTTCCGTTCAAAAGTAAAGAAACTAGGTATTATTGAAATATTAGCGAAATTTTTGGAATTAAACTTTTATTTATAGTGACGCCATTTTGTTTCAATTTTGCAATCTTTACACTTCTACCTGCTTAGCCACCGGCTGACAAATTGTTAGTTAGCTTAGTTTAAGGTAGTCTTCAATTAAGACGGATAGGGTTCGTAAATTGGCAATCGTTCCTTCATTTACCGACGGAACCCAGACGATTTCAATCTCGTTGTTGGAGAATAGTCAGTAGTGCGAATGTTCTCGTATTAGGATGTTATTAGGTTATTTTCGGGAAAAGGAATTGATTCTTAACTTGATTTTGATTTCTGATGTATTTTCGTTTGTTTTGATGGAATGGTACACTTAACATTATCTAAGTATTGAGAATTAAGAAGAAGAGAGTAAGAAGAGTTAAGAAACCAATTACCTAGGTACTTTATTATTAAAGAAAATAAGAATTAAGGAATCGAAGCCAATCAGAACTAGAATTTACGTATACAAATTACTGAAACAGTTGAGTTATCTGTAGAAATAGAAATAGAAATAGAATAGAAAAATCTTTATTTGTCACTCGTACAAGCAGGAACAATCATTTATAAAAGAGACACAAAAATAAACAACTTGCTCGAGTCACAAAAAGGTCTTTGTCTCAGCATAATGTTAGTCGCGTTTGCAACCAACGCTGATCTTCCGACAAGACCGCTGGGTGACGTAGGTAGACTGTAGACTGTTGCAAACAATCTGGAGCTTAAATGGTCGGTATACCATACCAATACCAGTTGGAAGCGTCCAAGACTCTGGCTGCATTGTGATATGACTAAGTTAAACTTGATTTTCATCATTTTTATTTCATGTTTTCAGAACATTCTTTTTGAGGGCTTCGCAAACGATTTTAACTCTAGGCTCTAGGCAATTTTAATTATTTTTTGTACACAAGGAAACAAAACCCGTCATGTTTAAATATGAAAAAGTCTAGAATGGTAAAATACAAACTGATATTGTGTTATTTTGTTGTATTTTTGACGTCTTCATCGTGCTGTTATACTTTAAGCTCAAACAGGCTATCAGTTTAACAAAACACAGGTGTCAAAAGCGCAATTCAACATGTCGTCGCCAATCCATCACGTAGGTACCTACCTAACGTACCGTAGTTCGCGTCACGTAAACCACAGGTCAAAACCCGTAAACCGCACGCAAACTTAAATTGTATCTAATTAATTTATTACGCGTATTAAACAATTACCAGTATCTTCTCATCGTTGTTATTGAATTCGGACTGTAGTTACAGCTTTTAACCAATTGACTTATCTTTGGAAGCTAATTAATGGAGCACTCATCACGCAACGTTAATTGGAAAGCTGAACCATTTTCGATATTGTTTTTGTGGCAATTTCTAAGTTACTTTGTCGATTGCAAAGGCAATTATTGGTCGTTTTAAGTGTTCCGTTTACAATTTAGCAGGTAGTTTGAAGCTTGTTATATGTGCAGGTTAGTTCACAATGCACGTAAATAAAACAAAAGCAATAAACAAAGACACAATGCTGGACAATTCACGCAGCATTATCTAATCCCTGAGCTAAGCAGAGCTTGTGTTATGGGTACTAGATGACTATCATACTCAATACAATATATTACATAGATAGATATTTTTATTATACATAGAAAATAGCTAGAATACACGGGACGAATATTTGCAGATCGTACAAACATTAGTCCCAAGGCGCGAATCGAACCCGCAACCTGCGCCGCAATACATTTAGCTACCTAGTTTTTACTGAAAAACAAATCATAAAGGAATTACAACTAGCATTTACACATTCTTTTTTTCATTAGCCTGATGCTAGGGCCGACTTGATGCTAGGGGCCCAACCCAAAAAATAAAAAAATATGTGGGCCGATTTAAATACGTTTTGTTTTGTTTTTTTCTTATAAGTACAGGGGTGGTTTTAAAGGAAAAAAAATAGAGAATTGTGGTCATTGTAAATAGGTTGAGTAGCTGAGCTAACGAATTAGCGGGTAACAGTTTGTAGTAAATAACTATGTACCTACAATGTAAACATTTGCACGACAAACAAGTCGAATATAGTGATACCTATTTTAATCTTAAGACCGCTAGTGTACCATATTCATGCAAATAAATAGTCATCATCAGCCTATATCAGTCCACTGCTGGACATAGGCCTCCCTGTCTTCAGCTTGCCGCATCCAGCATCTGCCAGCAGTCTTTCGCCAATTGTCATCCCACCTGGTCGGAGGGCGTCCTACACTACGTTTGCCGAGTCGCGGTCTCCACTCAAGAACTCGTTTACCCTAGCGGTTGTCGGTTCTTCTCGCGATATGGCCAACCCACTGCCACTTCAGCTTGGTAATCCTTTAAGCTATGTCGACAACCTTGGTTCTCTGTCGGATGATCCGACAGAGAAATAAATAGTATCATTCAATAATTCATTCATTCATTTATTAATATGTACATTCATTATAATTTAAAATTCCGCTTTCTGTTTATCTAAAAGAATGAAATGTTATGTGATGAGTGCAAATCACTGCACAGTTGCGTACCCATATCACCACTTGCGATTTCTCAATAGAGGTAGTCTCCACTACAGGTCATTGAACTTCTTCGTGCTACTGTCTCGTTTGTAAAATTCTTTATTGTCCAGTTAGACACGGCGATTAACGAATACTTTCTATGCCAACTTTGTTAGTTACCATTTGGCTAAAGTTTAGTGAAAGCTTGGTATTTGGAGGTAATTAGAAGTGACATTTTGGAGAGACAATTGACTTCTGTTTTTATGTGGTTGTTGTGTAATAGTTATTGTTGTCAACTGATTAACGTTATATCACTGATTCAGCCAATTGATTATAGCAGCAACTCAAAAACTGATAGGTCTTTACATCTTTTGGCAATTTCCTCTGTCTTCCACAATTGGACAAGAAATTGAAATGAAGAGAAAATCAATAAAAAAATATTTCTTTCTAGCTGCTGTCTGCGGCTTTGCTCGCGGTTTTTAAGTAGCATAATTATGTCCGTCCCCGGGATGCCATTTACCTCACTGCCAAATTTCACTAAGATCCGTTCAGTCGTTTAGGCGTGAAAATGTAACAGGCAGACAGAGTTACTTTCGAATTTATAATATTAGTATAGATTTGATACTAATCCTAATAATTTATAATTAGTTCACTAGTACCTATTATACAGCCGATAATGTAAAATGTGTTTTTTTTTTTGAAAATTTGACTTGTTTACATGCTATTATTGTAGGCCAAAAAAATATCATATTGGATTAGTATATTCTAAGGTTATTTTCGCGAAAACTCATAATAAAACACTGTTTGTTGGAAGCTGAAAAGCCTTCGAAACGTCAGGTTATAAACCAAATACAAATATACGCGATCAATCCGGTTAAAACAGTGTTTTATTATCATATTGAGTATTTACATGTTTTTCGAACGCTCTATCAATCTTTCTCTATAACTAAATAATAAATTATCCAATCTCTTATCAGCGTAAATTTGGCAAGAGAAATAATTAGCTGACAAGAAATTTGATCAGTGATCTGTGAGTCAGTACGATAAGCTGCTAGGAATTTTTGGGATCGCGATATTGTAGGTGCAATAAAATATCATATCATATTTAATCATCCACAAACGTTACGATTTATCGAATACCATATCGAATTATAAACGTATTATTATCATAAAAGTTATAACTTTCAAGGAGTTTCTTCAACAATTTTAGTTAAAAGATTCTGGTCTTTCTTTCGAGGGCTTTTCATTTGCTAACTGTTATTAAAGTCCTATTTCGTTAAAAGCTCCAATAATTATTGATTGTTGAGTAATAATTAAACGAATTACGTGTTTTTGGTATCAATTTTCTTTATAATAATAGCAAGAATGGAGTCTTTAATTAAATTATTTGTTGGAGAAAGCATTTAGGGTACAACGATCTAATAAAATTTTAGTATTGATTGAAATTTTGAAAGAAATTCTTTTTATACAGGGTTAGCAAATTTGTAACACTACGTGAACTGCAGGTCCTGCCCATCATCACAAACACGTTCGTGAAGACGTCAGGTCTAAACTCTTAAAAAAATTATAAATCACCTCTGCTACTAAATGAAAAAACATCTTTGTCTGGTACCCGACGAGTTACTTAAGACCGATCTTTCACTCTCATACCTTCTGTTAATTCTAGGCAGAGCTGTTTTAAGTTGAGTTTTTAAATAAAACCTCACTTACGAACGGTTATTGAATTGCGGGGGGTACCTATTATCAATACCAAATTTAAGATTTAAGACCTGGCGTCTTCACAAACGTGTTTGAGATGGTGGGCAGAACCACGTAGTGTTACTAATTTACTAATAACCCTGTATTATAAAAGCGAAAGTTTACGTTGCCCAGCGAGCTATGGCGAGAGCTATGCTCGGAATTGTTCTGAAGGATATGGAGGAATCGCAACGAATACATCTGGCAGAGAACCAAGGTTACCGACATAGCTAACAGGATTAGCAAGCTGAATTGGCAGTGGACTGGCCATATCTCGAGAAGAACCGACAACCGCTGGGGTAAACGTATTCTTGAGTGGAGACCGCGACTCGGCAAACGTAGTGTAGGACGCCTTTCGGCCGGGAAGGATGACTATGCGAAAGACTACTGGCAGATGCTGGATGCGGTAAGCTGGAGACGGGGCGCTATGGCGCTCATTAGGGGAGGTCTATGTCCAGCTGTGGACTGATATACGCTGATGATGATAACGAAAAATAAAATAGCAACCTACATACCTAATTAATGGTTACAGTAAGCGTGATGCTCTCCCGGGCATCGTCGAGCCCGTGGTTAAATTTCGTTACCATGTTTTTTATTATTATCTGTAAAATGTAGGTAAATGGGTGGGTATTTAATCTTAATTGAACAGATTAAAATAAACTAGGAGAAGTAAATAGAAATAAAGCATCCTGCATTCCAGTAATTAAGAGTTTAAGTGGAAAGTGGGTAACAAATGGCCGAGCAAAGTCTTGTACCAATTACGTATTATGTCGATTAATTGCAATTTAACGTTTGAATCACCGATGAATATCCAGAGAGTTTTAGATTGATTACGAATAGGCCTGAGTCATCGTAATTGATAGGTTCTTAATTTGAAGAAATCATGATAATAAATATTTATTAAGTACGTTATGTTAAGTAAGTACTTAGTGTTAAAAAAAAAAAAAAAGTACCTATCTAAGAGCAATTCTAAATTAGTTACTAATTACTTCCCGCCGCTTCGCACACGCTTTTAAGTAGCCTATGTCCGTCTACGTGATACCATTTATTCCTCTGCCAAATTTCATTAAAATCCGTTCAGCCGTTTAGGTGTGAAATGGTAACAGACAGACAGAGTTATTTTCGAATGGATGATGTCTAAGAACAAAAGTTTGCGACACAGATCGGCGGGTTGGTGGTCATGAATATTGTTGGTAGTCGACAATGATTTGTCAACTTAGCAACCCACCGACTTTGGTTTGTAGACTCCATTACACTTCAGATGTTCAGGGTTACAGGTATAGCTCAGTTAATTCACTGACACAGCGTGAGGTGTAGAACCTGCAGCTCACGCTGTGCCAGTGAATTAGCCACGCATCACGATCACGTGTCAGTGAATTACCAATAACTCTGTATACCTAGATACATGTTTAAAAGACGGCCTGATAGACACCACTTTAGTAATGTTAACATTATTTTCACAACATTTGCAAAGGGTTAATAAATAAATGCTGATGACGATATAAAAGGCTTTTGACCCGTAAAAGGCGTAAATAGACATAGATAGACAGAGATATTTTCTTCTTGAAATCTATTAATAGACCAATATGAATATTTTTAAACTTACGCGATCTGAACACATAATTATGAGTAGGTACTGTTTATCGGGTCATCCCGTGACCACGACAGTGTGCCTGTCGTGGTCAATAGGTATATAAACGCAATAAATACTCAAAAAATATATTTTATAAAAGGTTAGAAACAAAGTAGAAACTTGAATTAAACGAAATACTGAGATGCATAGCAAGACTCTAACCTTGCACTTGTTGCATCTTTAAAATGTAGTTTATATTTAAACTGTATAGTTCTAAATACATAAATTATCTTTAGTAATTTTCTGTAATGCAGTATTTTACAATAACGAGAATAGTATGTAGCAAAACAATTAACACCAAAGGCTCCGACGTAAATTAATTAATTACCAAACTATTAGGAATCCATTACAAGTAATTACCAAGATAAAATGGAATTCGATTGAAGATAACGAAACAGTAGGAATATTGATGATTAGATTTTAATTGTAACTAATACAATAAGACTAACACAATAAATAATTACTGTATTTGGTTATTCAAGTTTTAGACAAAAAAACGTAAAGTAAAGGACCCTAAGACTGAAAAACAGTATTTTTATATGTATTTTTGTATGGCACATGCCGAAAAAATGACGTGTGCATCATTTAATTCATTATTATTATTGCTAATCCTATTTTGGCACACGGCCGTGGGCAAAGTAAAATTTGATAGGAAATGTAATTTAGTAATTGTGTCAACCGACAACGAATTAAATAGAGATCAATATGAAGCTTTGTGCACGAAACGACTTTGCTTAAAGTGTACGATACGATTAAGAAGAGTAACTGTAGCGCGTCGTCTCGCGTCGTATATGGTTCCTTGTTTTCATGGGGCTAATGCGAAGGGCAGAAGAGGACGCAAATCAATTTGGTTGTCAGCTGTAAGAAATTTACTATTTACGAAACGAGTAGTCTTTTTTATACTGTCACTTTTCTTTCATTTCGTGAGGTCTAATAAAGGTTGATGATAATGATGATACAGTCATTTTAATTTACTTGGTTGACAACTATTATGAGTTTCCGAGCTTATCCCCCTTTGTTCCGAATCCAGTGGGGAATCCCGAATAACTCAGAAGTAGTCACTTTGAAGCAGTCAATTATTTTGGATCAAAAAAATCCACCATCCATTAAAAGTGACCGTGTTCGGATTTTGTTTTTGTTAAATGAAAATAATCGTAATTACTGATTAAGGCGCATACCCGACCCAAGGACCCTTTTAGGCAGTGAATCGAAAATAGATTTTGGTGGCCACCAAGGGCAACTTCGATTCACTGCATAAACTAAATAGAATAAAACTATTACAGAGATATTAAACAAAAGCTTATAATAGGTATCACAAACTGTGCGATGGATTTTTGAAATTAAATTTGTTAAACGGAATAAGAAGATGAAGTAGGTAGGTGGCGGCGCTAGTTTGGGTCGGGTATGCGCCTTAATTCTTCCGTGATCAACTACTGCCAAGTATAAGCCTCCTTTACCTTCTGCCAGCCTCATATTTCCTGTACTTTTCGCATTCAGGCTTTTATTGTAAATACCTTTAAGTCGTTTATTGTAAATAGCTTTAAGTGCTAGCACTATTGTTTTAAATGGGTACTTAAGCTTAAAGTTTGTGCCTAATTTGCGTGTTGGGTTCATGTTGTCTTCGTAGTTAACCTAGCTAAGAACCTATTAGGTTTTGTAGGCTTACGTAAGACAACGGTTTAGGTTACGAAGTGGTTTATTTCGCTTGGTGGTTGGACTAGTAACATCAGTAAAAGTCGTGAACTATCTAAGTTCACGGCTTTAATGATGTTACTAGTCCGTTTTGGTGTTATAGTACCAAAATTACAGCTGCTAAAAAAACCTTTTCATCCCCCCATCTCGGAAAGAGTAATTTTGCTCTTCGATATCTGAGCACAAAAGCCATTTTTATCCGCTAGAGGATAAAGTAAATTGAATTGAGGTGACTCGTTGAGGTGGGATGAAAAGTTACGTGTTGCACTCGAGTGCAAAGATTTTTTACCTCATGCTCTTTTGACTCCCTCGCTATCGCTCAGGATTCTCATTTTTGAATCCTTCGCTTGCTCGGTCATCAAAATTGAGCACGCGGTTAAAAAGTAACTTTGCACTCTTGTATAACAAATAACTATTTTACTCTAGTAAAGACACGTATTGAACAAGAAGTAGAAGCTATTAAAGCGATAAAGCGAATACGAGGCTGCCTCTTCTACTTCTGTTACATAATCTAGCTCTAATAGTACGACTCTTGTATTTGCGAAGGTCCACCTACGACTCAGGAGGTTGCGAGTTCGATTCCCGCCTTGGGACAAATGTTTGTACAATCTGCAAACATTTGTTCCGGGTGTTCTGGGTATTTTCTATTAAAAATACCTATCTTATGCACTGTAATGTTGGGTTAGTAAATTACTGTACCCATAACACAAGCTCTGCTTAGGTTGGGGCTAGTTAATGCTGTGTGAAGTGTGCAGCAATTTTTTTTGTCATTAAAAAATGTATTTTACACCTTACAAGAATCTTGACTTATTAGTCTGATTGTCTACTTAAGCAATTAAGAACTCATATACATACCAACTTTGTAAAACAGATGTAAAATAAAAAAACTACCTAATAATTTATGACTGAAGAAAGATAGTGTTAGGAACACCTAGAGCAGACATAACACCATATCTTATTCAAGATGGTTCACAAATAACTGACCCGATATAAGACTTAGGTCTATATAGGTCAAAGGAATGTAAAGAAAAATGGGCACAACTCTAAAACTGTATAAATTGGGCCAGTGGAAATAGACTTAGACTTTAATTGCCGTCTGAGCTATTCCTAGTTCTTTTCAATTAGCGTTCTAGACTAAAGCTTGCTGCATTTTAAATTCGATAAAATATATTTTTGTCGATTTCAGGGGGAAATTCTATTTTCGGCCACATCACAAATATTATAAATTTATACTATTATTTTAAGGAGGAAAGATTTGTATTTATGTATGTAACGAATAAACTAAAGTAATGAACCGATTTTTATTTTATTTTTATTTATTTAAGTAACAAAATCCACAGTCCTTATTCTAGATAAACTTAAAATACATGTTTTTCTTACGACCAATAACGGATTTACATTTTATAGACGGATAATTTTAAACAGACAGTCAGGTAGAAAGTTTCAATTTATGTGAAAAATCTAAATCAAAAATCAATTTTGAAAATTCTTTCACCATTAGAAAGCTTACTTTTCAGGGAGTGACATGTTTTGTTGTATCCTGGAATTCCCACGGGAAACAGTGTGTTTTAAGTGAAGCTCATCTGTTCATTATTTTGTATCATTTGCTACAATAAATACTTTTTACTTTTTTTTTACTTTCCTTAATTTTTTTATCCATATGCCATCTTAAGTCTGAACATAAATTGCGTGTCAGTTAATTTTGTTAGTAACGCAAAGTTTTATAATGTATTTATAATGTTCATCTGAAATTTTCCATTCCTCAAAAGTTATAAATTACGATGCTTTTAAAACCTAATTACCTTTAAATATAACAAAAGGTGTAATTTAGTTTACAAATGATGCATTTGTTCATTATTCTAATTCGGCCACTTATTCAAACTAAAATGAGATATGAGCAGCATTAGAGACGAATGTAAACACCCACAGAAATTAAAAATGATGTTAAATAAACTGGCCAAGTATGAGTCGGACTCTTACTTAAACATTTCTCACTGAGGGTTCCGTACCGTGTCAATAATAATTATAATTATTAACCTGTGGAGTCACAGTGCAATTTCCCCCTTTTCGTCTTTATCTCTTTACCCGACTACTTTGAAAGCCAGTACTGACAAATCTTGTAAATTTATCACTAATAAAAGCTTTTTTTATTGACTTTAAATATGAAGGAGGTTTCAATTCGGCTGTATTTTTTATGTACGCTTGTTACTACGAAACTGATTTCGCTGATTCCTCAGAGAATGATTTCCAGGTGGTCCCCATAAACATAAGTGCTATAAATTATTGCGCATTTGATATAAATAGCCATGACGTGCGATACGATAGACAAACTATTTTACTTTAGTAATAAGGTTCTATTAGCGTCCTTTCGGTACGGAACCCTGAACATAAAGTTAAACAAAAAAGCCCATTCGAGGTAAATTAACTTTACAAATGTTTTGATAAGATCGGTTCTCCTACGTACAGCCGCGAGCGACCACAGCTCAATGTGGAACAGCTAGTTCACTCTTAACATAAACGAAAACTTATTATGTAAACTGGATTAAACTTTTTAGAGTTTGCTACAATACAGTAAGCCTGCTTCCACGCTTTTGATTCCGTAATAAAATCGTGACTTCTGAAAGACATTCTATACTATTTGGAGCTTTTTCTAATTAGTACTTCGGTCACACATTAACCCTAATTTGTACTAAACTGTTTTGTAGTAGTGTGCATTAACAATAAGCTATTTGACTAGATTGAAAATAAGTTGCAAATTGTTTTCATCCTAGTCAGTGACAACGTAACAAAGCGTAATCAGGTGATTTTTATTAAAAATATATTTTAGGTAAAAACGCGGGATAAAAATTACCCATATTTTTTATATATGATTACGTGACCGAAAATGATCTGCGTTTGGTTGCATCACTGGTGAGGTCACAGATATCACAGATTACAGTGCGTGTTGTTCTTATTGTTAAGTGTGGCGTGAGGCGTGACGTCATCGAGTCATGTCAGCGGAGCCATGACAGAGATTATCGTTTTGGCGCGCCATTATTTTATTGAAAGTTTAAAATTAGTTTTTGTAACTAATACGAATGCCCTTGAAGAAATATTAATTACACTATGCGATATTTTTTTCAGACAATACGTTAGAATTATTTCTCAGTAGTAGTCAAGTAGCCTATTTAGATCATAAGGAACAAATATGTAATTTGTACATCATCATACAAAAAATATTTGATTTTAGATAACTTGGATGATGACTTTGATATTGTAAGGATGTGACTAAAATCACATAGGAGATAATCCTGAAAATAGCAATCAAATCGTCTTGCAAAAAATCGCTATTTCAAATAAGCCTTTGCTAAACAGACAAAAATGCCAAACCAAAATCTCATCCAAGTCAACAGTGACCCATCAACCAACGCCCCGTTAATCATGTCAGAGTCACTGGACAGCTAACTGAACGCACTCGCAACTTGTAAACAGGACTCTGCACTCTACAACTCTTTATAGTGTTACGAATATCTCCGGGACTTGTACCTAATGGATCGCTCTGCTTAGACGACGGAGGGGTTGAATAGAACAGTGGCATATTATACTTTGTGTCATTTTGAAATCGACTGTTATTTTAAACATTGACATTTGACATAACTGAAATCATTCGCAACTTGTAAGTAGGACTGCACACTGCAATTTTTTTATAGACTTACGAATAAGGTCCGGGACATGTAGGTATTTAAGAGATTGCCTCTGCGTAGATAACAGGGGAGGAAATAGTGGCATCAAAACATTTTGTGTCTTTTTTTATTTGATTGTATTTTTTGACGTAGACGAAGTTTGTCATTTTTGTCCAAATTTTGTTGTCTTTTGCAAATTATTGATATGGTTACGCCAATTAAAACGTAGTTTATATATAACTAGCGGTCCGCCCGGGCTTCGCACGGGTATATTCTATCGCCTATATTAATCAAGGATAATGTTGAATTCAAATGGTGAAAGAATTTTTCAAATCGGTCCAGTAGTTCCGGAGCCTATTCAATTGAAACAAACAAACAAATCTTTCTTCTTTATAATATTATAAGTATAGACAAGTTTATATGATAACACAGAAACTATGAAGTTTGTGTATTATTATAGGATTAGCTTTATATTGTGTGGCAAGGCACCGTTGCCCGTTGTTATATTACACGATTACGTAGTTAATCGTATTGTATTTTACAATATTTACGAAACTATTTGCCCAAATTTGAGACTGTATAATAAATACAAAATAAAAACAACAGCATTTTAATGTTAAAGACGATAGTTAATTGTGCTAGGAAAATTAGTTTTTGATTTAGTGAAACAATGTAATTAGTTCATACCCTCCGGCCTGTCTAAACATTTCTAACTCTACGCCGAGGGCCGTGAAACTTTTATGGATAAGTAGAATTGAGTTAGTTGTGTCGAAAATAGCGTTTAAGTTCACTGCTTTGTTGTGCTTAAATGGCGAATACAGTAGCTGTAGAATATTTAATTTAGTTTTTAACAGATAAGTACTGAATATTTATAGTGCTGAAAACAAGTCCGAGTGCAACTCGGATTTGTACTAAACTGTTTAGTTGTTTGTGTGATTAGTTTGACAGGAAAACAGATTATTTTGGGAATTTAACTTTAAGTTAGAAATTACAGCTGGTTAATAAATTTTTGCATTAGTAGATACAATTTAATTATATGTGCGGCTGATGGATTTGCGCGTCATGTGGACCCTAGATGTGGAATGTTTTAGAACCTTCTAGAGACTTACTTGGCGAATCAGCGTGCATTATCATTATTGTCGGGGCTCGGCGCAAATCCGTGAGCCGGGTCCACCAAGTTGGTGGACCCGGCTCACGGATTTGCGCGTCATGTGGATCTTATAGATGTGGAATATTCTGGAACCTTCTAGAGACTTACTTGGCGAATCAGCGAGCATATCAGTATCGTCGTGGCTCGGCGACTTGGTGGACCCCGGGGACATCTTGACTTGCGCGTGCGGCGACGGGACCGGCCCTGAGGCCGCACTGCCGGCGCTGCTTGCGGGGCCCGCGGCGGCATTGTGAGACGTCGTTATTGTGATCTCGCCGTTTGATGTTGCCAGTCTGTGGGGAAGATAGTGATGTTAGACGAATCTCTAGTTATTTAGTTTATAAAGGAAACATAATTTTTATCATTGTTTGAGAAACTTGATGACCACGGGAATCTACTTCGCGTGGTCATCGAGATACTCAATATAATATAATATTTTCCCGTGTTCCACCTGCTTGCTGGTAACATGGCTAAAGGGTTATTTGAATTTTTTTTGGGGTGGAGATCTTTGCTTAGCAATATATCACGATCGATCTTAAACTCACTTTTGTCTTGAACAGACACATTAGAAATTTTTGGAGATACTCTCCTCTCAAATGTTCGTTCTAAGGTTTCCTGGAAGAGATCGCTCATAGCGATGAGGCCTTTGCCCTTAAATGCCATTGTATTTCGTCTACTCTTATCATTTATTTATGTGCTGAGTTTCTGTCTGTGTGTGGTACAAGAAAATATTATCTATCTATCTACTCTTTGCAGAAAACGAGTAGATATGAAAGAATCCGTGTAGAGAAAATCAGTCAACGGCATAAAAACTTGAACCGAACAATTTTACACAGTCAATATGATGTTCCAAGTCTTTGCTAATAAGTAAGCTTATTCATTCAATTAATTCCGTCACATAATGAGGGCAGATACGTTACGGACTACAGCACCTTCTCGGAATGGCCAACCTACCACCAACCATGTTTCCAGTGAAATGGCGACATAATACACAGGTTGCGCATTTTGTCTACTATATCGATGTCGACCGTCGTTGAAACAATAGGCTAGTTTCCTAATTCCAAAAACTGACGAACTAAATAGATTTTCTAATTAGTCCGTCCGATAGGTTGTCAGAAGATATTGGACATCCATCATCACAAACACATTTGTGAAGACGCCAGGTCTTAATTCTTAATTTTGGTAATGGGTACCCCCCGCAATTCAATAATCGTTCGTTAGAGAGGTTTTATTTGAAACTCAACTTTAAAACAGCTCTGCCCTGAATTAACAGAAAATATGAGAGTGAAAGATCGGTCTTAAGTAACTCGTTGGGTTCCAGACAAAGATGTTTTTTTCATTCAGTATCAGAGGTGACTTATATTTTTTTTTAGAATTTAGACTTGGCGTCTTCACGAACGTGTTTGTGATGATGGGCAGGACCTGCAGTTCACGTATTATCACACTACGTGTTACCTAAACATGTTTTGCGTATCACGTGAGCAGTGAGTCTCGAAAAGAAGCTAGTTTTCCGTAAATTCCCTACACCTAAGCATCCTTTAAAACTGACGGTGAGTCCTCCCTAAAACAACAGCCTGTCCTTTGTCATACAACTTCACAACCCTGTGACGTTTCAAAACTAATATCATTACTTCACCCCGTCCTAACAATACTATTGCAATATTTAAACTAAACTAAACTGTAACCCAAAGAATCACAGCTTAAATTGCAATAACTGCTACACTTGCTTTAAGTGTTGCCAACACTTACTAGAAGGCAGTGGAAAGTAGATCTTTTTGTTACTAGATAGGGTTTAAAATGAAGGAGTGCACGGTTCATTAAGTGCGTCGCAGCATTAGCAGTAATTGCTGGCTAATTAGGGCCTCATCCGTTGCAACACAACACGTACAAACATTCGTACACACGAGTTTATTGTTTATAGTGATATAGTGACGCGGAATGCATCATGCACCGGTGTATTGTGAACAACAATGACGAAAAACTTTTCAATTTAAGATATGTCACATTAATAACCGGCGTCGCACGATTTTTTCGGGGATAAAAAGTAGCCAATGACGTTACTCGTGATATCAAACTAATATTGTAAATGCGAATGTTTGAATGTTTAGATGGATGTTTGTTACCTCTTCACGCCAAACTACTGAACGGATCGGGCTGAAATTTTGTATACAGGTAGCTCATGGACTGGAATAAAGCTTAGGCTATTTATAGGCGTTTTATCCCATAGAACAGTTCCCATGATCACATGAGAACTGTTAAATGGTTATTTCTATCTAGAAATAACCTTTAAATGTACCCATATAAATAACGTGTACGACGTCGCGGGCATAAACTAATCATCAATATTTATCTGCTAAGATCACTTACACAAGACACAACACGATGTAACTAAGTTTTGTTGATGCGTGACATAGAGACCTACTGTAGGGACAGATGTCACTACGTGTCAATTATCCCTGTGATGATATCGAGGAGTGGTGACATGACAGAGTTGTTACGTACTTAAGAAATTTTAGATAGCGTTACTGGCGGCCCCTATGTTTGGATGGACGCATGAACTTTTCAAAATTTTAAGCGGCCTTTTTTGCATTTCGGACTTCTGTGAAGGTTTTAGCACAGATTAAAAATAATTAGGTACACGTAAAAAGTTTTAAGTCATCGGCGAACAGGTGATTTTCAGAGGAGGCGACCACAGATGGTCGTTTATGAAAACGTGTTTTTTACGTTTGAAAACTTTCTAGTGTAATGGAGATGTTAAGGTAAGTTTTATTGATAATTACATTTGATCGGGCTTAACATTTTTCTGGTGACGGCTTAGATTTTTAGAAAACAGATTTAAGTGTTAATATTAGTTGTTATTATGATTGAATTGTATATTGTAATTTTCTTTAAATAATTTATAATTTGATTGGGTTATAAATACATTATGAAGCAGAATCATGATAGAAACAAGTGCTTCTTCAAAAGTTTAGATACCGAAATTTTAGTTAAGTACTAGGTGAACTTTGACTCATCAAGTTGGGTTAAATTGGGCTCTTGAAGCAAAGTAACCCAATTATACCAATTTAAGTCAATACAAAGTGTATAATCGAATTTTATCGCGTTTCAGCCATTGCCATACCGTCAAAATATTTACACATGTATCTTTCATTTCAAAGCCTTAGGCTATCATATGTGCCTCAATAAAACCATGAATTCGGGCGAAAAAAACGAAAAACGAAGAACTCCTCAAGGAACAAAGTTTTGACCAACTAAAAATAAATAAACAAATAAAACTGTAACATAAAGTAATAGTGGACAATTCACACAGCATCATATAGCCCCAAACTAAGCAAAGCTTGTGTTATGGGTACTAGATGACTATAATACTTAATAGAATATATAAAGATAGATAATTTTAATTACATGCATAGAAAATACCCAGAACACCCGGGACAAATATTTGCAGATAGTATAAACATTTGTCCAAAGGCACGAATCGAACCCGCAACCTCCTGCGTGGCAGGCGACCCTTCGCCCACCTTGTTATGATTTTGAATGACTAGCAAATCTCCTTATTTATCAAATAAAACCCTTATGACTCAGTGACAGCCTAGATCATAGGGATTTTTAAAAATATACGAAAACAGCTGTTGCCTGCGGCTGCGCGCGCACTTTTCAAGTAGCCTATGTCCGTCCCCGGGACACCCTACCTCCCTGCCAAATTTCACTAAGATCCGTTCAGCCGTTTAGGCGTGAAAAAGTAACAGACAGACAGAGTTACATTCGTATTTATTATATTACTTTACTCTATGGACCATGTAGTTTCACCCGCGTAGTTCCCGTTCCCGTAGGAATACCGAGATAAAAAGTAACCTATGTTCTATTCCAGACTATAATATATCTCGGTACCAAATTTCATCCAGATCCTTTCAGCCGTTCTGGCGTGATTGAGTAACAAACATCCATCCATCCAAACTTTCACATTTATAATATTAGTGGGTAGTATGGATAAGTAGCCAAAGTAACCCGACTTTGAGGTAGGTATAGATTACTGGTACCTACCTCGAAAAGTTGCCAACTATTAATAGAACTAATTAATCTCACCATCAAGCGGTTTTCCATCTTACGATAATAATCAATTTAAATGTAAATTAAACCGCCCTGTCGCACGCTTATTAAGAGTAACGTTACACGCACACTTGCTCGTAACGGCAACGAAACGAAGTAGATACGTAAAATAAATGCAACGCACACTTTACAAGATCTTTCTTTAAATTAACAAGTTTGACGACTTGTTTTATCATTTGTTGGTTACAGGGTGTCTCATCGGGGCTGGAATTGTCAAATTATTGTTTATAGTTCTCTGACCAAAGACTATGTAGAGGGCGAGGAGAAATGATGTTGAATAAAAAACCTAAGTGTCATATGATTGAAAACAGTGCTTTTCTGTTTAAAATTATTTGACTCAAGTAATAACTACCAGATGGCCTTTTATTTATAGCGCTACCCTTATTTTGATTTACTTAAGTCATAAACAATTCAATTAACATAAATGTAAAAGATATATTACGCAAAAGTCGAATTAAAACGTGACCCGAGAACCGAGACTTGGTGAGTATCTGACGCAGCGCATCAGCATTGCCATACAGCGCGGGGCAATGCAGCCACCGTCTTGGGCACATTTCTGACTGGTATTGATATAGATCGGTTGAGCTACTTGTAGATTGTTAGCAACAGGCTGCAGCTAGCTCAACTGTTTCAATTGTAAATACTAGTTCTAATTTGTTTCTATGATTTGTTTCTATGAGTTAATGAAGTAACGTGAATTAAAACGTTATTTTGTTGAACTATTATCCGCTGTCAATGTCCGCCTTTGTTGAAGCATCCTGTACGACATGACGCGTAGTCATCAAGTCTTCAAGATAATTATTTTTAAATATATAAAGGGCCATTATAAATTTAATTATGATCTCATTTACGTGTCACTCTAGGACATGTTCGTTGTTTAAGGCAAGAAAAGGTCAAGACTTCAATTAAATCAACCAAAAGTCTGGACATAAAAAAACTATATTTACGATAGCTTGCAGTCTGAATAAAAAGCAAAAGAATACGTTTATAATCGCATTAAAGACGTATTCTTATAATAATATAATAATTATATCAGTTGAGCTACCTGTAGATTGTTTGCAACAGTCTGCAGTTAGCTCAATTGTTTCAATTGTAAATACTAGTTTTAATTTAATTCTATTATTTGATTGTAATTTTCTTTGTTAAGAACCATGTAAGTTCTATAGATAGTGTTTAAACTTTTATACTTAGTTTTTCAAAGGAAAACAATTTAAAACATCTTGTCATCAAAAATCATCTAGATTTAAAAAACAAAAAGGTTATCAAAGAAGGTCCAACATAAATATTTCCACATTAATTAAGTTAATCTCATTCAATAAATGCTTAGAGATCCGGCGGAAGTGTTAGCGAAAAGGAAAAAGAAGGATTAACTTAGCACCCCTACCAAGTGTCTGAAGTAGTCGATTGTGAGTTTGATTCTGTAAATTCGAGTTGACAATAATGTCTGCAACTATTCGCAAGTTAAATTTATTAATTCCGAATAGCGTTAAAAAGAAAACGCAGTATTCACATGGGGAATGTGCAATCGGTTATGATTATCAGTTATAATAATAACAGAAAACATCAAGATAACCACTAAAGAGTCCACAGGTGATCGGAATGCTGGCTTTTATTTCGGTCAACGAATTAGCATTGCCATTCAACGTGGCAATGCTGCCAGCATTCTGGGCACTTTGCCTTCTGGTGACGGCTTAGATTTTCAGAAAATAGATTTAAGTGTAAATATTAGTTGTAATTATTATTGTATTGTACATTGTAATTTTCTGTAAATAAATAATTAAACCACTAAAAACAAAACCCCAAACTTCAAAAACGCAAAGTTGCACACGCACTGCGTTTTTTTATGATTTATCATTAATATATTTTGTTTTTTTTTCATACAGAGCAAAATACCATATTGATACAAATAATAAATATACAAAGCTAGGTATTTATTGTTTCTCAATCTACCTTTTACCCTAGGTCAGCGTTGTTAAAACCATAGTAAGGCCAATGTGCTCTTACCGTGGAGAGAAAAAGAGTGCTTTAGAAATTGCCTTTTAAAATTCACAGGTTTTATAAAATACTTGTGTTTAGCCTCGGTTTTTAAACAGACTTATTTCCACTTAAGCCAAGCTGTTTGGCTGGTTGTAACATTTTCTTTTTGGATAATTTTAAAAGGATTGAGAGACGTAATGCTATTTGGTTCATTTCAACTTTAAATAAATATTTTATTTTTACCCCAGAACAGGAAAATATACCTACTACGTTTTTACAGATAAAACAAGAAAAAGGCTTTCGAAGTCGAAACGAAGGTATACAGGGTGGAAAGATTCTATGGGCCCTGGAATTTTTATCCTGAACAATAATCCTACAGATTCGCATAATAAAATAGCGAGGGTTTTTTTCTAGTTTTTAGTTAGTTCGATTCCCAGGTTAGACAAAGAATTTTTTGATAAATCTTTGAATGCAATTATATTTCTTTTTAAAAATAAAGGAATGTTTCCTTTCAGTTAAATGAGCTAGCTAAAGGATTTAAGGTAGTTCCCCTCCAGGGCCCATAGATTCTTTCCACCCTGTATAAACACTAGATTTTTTAATTTTAATGCATGTTCATGTTTACTTTCGTGGTCCATCTGAGTTGTAATGATTCCTTCTTCTCTGTGTCGTCATAAGTCTCGTTATTTTTCTTTGGAAAAACTTAATTCTTTCATACCTACAACAACATTGTGTTATTTGAGTACACTACTTCATAGGTAGTATATTCTAAGGTTATTTTCGCGAGAACTCATAATAAAACACTGTTTGGTGGTGGTCACCACAACACATGGTCACAGGCAGACTCTGCCTGTGACCATGGAAGCTGAAAAGCCTCCGAAACGTCAGGTTATAAACAAAATATAAAATATACGCGATCAATCCGGTTAAAACAGTGTTTTATTACTTCATAGGTATCTATCTGATAGTCGTATCATCTCTATCTCTTTTATTTTTTTTTTCCATTTATTTCGACCCATCGCGGGCCTTTGCAAACACAATCGTCGTCTATTTCTATGTTCTCTATATTAGGAGTAAATATTTGAGTCAGAGTCTCTTTATCGATATCAATTAGCATAGACTGATTTACCACAGCCATTTTACAAAGTAGGGTAAAACCGCATAAAATTTCCACTAGCAAGTAGGTCCTCTTAATTTCCTTCTAACCTTGAATTCTCGATCTACCTTTACACTGTAAATATCTCTAATCTACATCTGTGTGCGTGAAACACAGTTGTGTGTGTGCGTAATTCAAAGACATTAAGTTAATGCGACCTCATAATTACTGGTTAGAAGCATTAATTCTCGCATCAGTAATTAAGTTTAATACCTCATTTCTGTGGAGTAGTGAAGGTGATCTTTCCTTGAGGGTTTTCTTGGCATGGAGTTAGAGCTATAGGGAATGCTAATCTTTATGTTAATGGAGAAAAGGTGCAAATTTAAAAGGAAAAAATATCTTTATAAAACCAAAAATTACTAATACGAATGTGGGAATCCTACAAAAATGTTACGTTATAGATGAGGCAACCTGTATTTATAATCAAAATCATTATCATCACTATCCCTTGACCTTTATTTAGTCAACTTTAAAATGCTTAGCTTACCTATCGCTTTGTAACCGTTGAAAAACAAAAGAGTTGTTTCTTTAACTGTATGTATTTTTATATAATACAACACAAAAATACTTTATTGTACAACAGAAAAAGAACATTACAAGACACTACATGAGGCTAATATAATGGGCGGCCTTATCGCTTTGAAGCGATGTCTTCCTGGCAACTAATTACAATGAAAATTATCTGACGAATAATTATATGAATTTAAGAAAGGCAAGGGGTGTACCAAAAAATATGTATGTTCGTCAATTTCTCCATCAATAATGAACCAGATTAATATTTGCACCGAGAAACTTATAAAATAGTGTTGGTATATGGAATTCTACGTCATTTTTAGGGTTCCGTACCCAAAGGGTAAAACGGGACCCTATTACTAAGACTCCGCTGTCCGTCTGTCATCAGTCTGTATCTCATGAACCGTGATAGTTAGACAGTTTTTTTTCAGTTTTTTAAGGGGGTTCCCATACAACAAACGTGTTTTTTTTTGCCGTTTTCATAGATAATAATGGTATGGAACCCTTCGTATGCGAGTCCGACTCGCACTTGGCTGGCTTTATTTATTACAATTCTGCAATTTGTCCCAGTATCTAGATAAATGTTAAGTACCTATATTAATGTATTTTAAATGTAAATTAAACTTGTTAATCATTAGAATAGATAGTGGTTTGTTAATTTTCAAGGTCCTAAGGCTACTTAGATATGAAGTTTATATATCTTTATTAACAAAGAAAATTACAATCAAATAATAGAATTAAATTAAAACTAGTATTAACAATTGAAACAATTGAGCGAACTGCAGACTGTTGCAAACAATCTGCAAGTAGCTCAACTGATCCATATCAATACCAGTCCGGAAGCGTGCCCAAGACGCTAGCTGCATTGCCCCGCTGTATAGCAATACTGATGCGCTGCGCCAGATACTCACTAGCTCTCGGGTCACGCGTCGCTTCGACCAGACGCTCAGATAATTTTTTGAAAACCCGTTGAGCCTCGGTACCCCACGGACCTAGGGTTTCGACTCCAAGGGGAGCAAATGCGTATGCTCTATCGAGACCTGCATATTTGCGCCAACATATATATATTTATAATCTTTGAAGTTTATTAGTAACGTCAGTGATCTAGAATTACCTACGTATTAAACCTTACACCATATTTTTTTAAGTTTGCTCACTTTGCCCGTCGATCATCTCAAAATATAACGTTGACAGTAGGTAACTTTGCGCCAACCCTAATAGCGCGGTAATATATTCGGGGCTATATCCGTATTAGATCTATTTATCACCATTACTTGGTGGATTAGACGCGTCACGGCGCTAAGGTAATTATACGGGAATACTTAATGCTGGGTGGAGCTAATTATGGGAACATCTCTAGCACGTCTATACATTATACATGGTGTGTTATTTTGACTACCTCAGGTAGGAATTTATCAATGAAAATGTATTTACGATGTATTTAAACACCTATTGGATCTACTTTGGCATGCTGAGCAGAGTTTAGTAAATATCGTCATGCGCTATAAGTACAAATAATAACGCGGGCAAAGTTGTCTGTGTATAAACATGACAATGTTACGTAAGGTGGCAAAATTAGGAAAACTTTCGCGAAACGAAATTCCCTCTATTTGTTACTTACAACCAGGATATAATAGCGCAGAGATAATTTTTACGCGGATAAGTCGGCAAATCCGCGTGCTGAAGCCGGTCTTGAATAAACAGCGATCAAGAAATCCACATTATAGCCCTGCTTATATTACAGCAATGCAAAGCAATTACGCTTTAACTACTTAAGGGCTCATGCACATAATGCAAACATTCAGACATGCGCTGCATTGTACAAGGAGTTTTAAATTTAGCAGAAATGCACTACGAATCTGTATGTATAAGTAATATTTTTCTCATATACGTCTTTGAATTTTTTATTGCATTTAATGTTACTTAGAAAGAAAAAAACAAGAACTAAAATCCTCAAGCAATGTCTTTTATATACCTATTTAATGAAAAGCACTGTCATGTATAACGAAAGCCAAAATACGTTCAGAATTAATATACAATAATCATCACAAATTCTACCTATTACTTTGCTGTCTTTGTTAATGATAAAACTCCAAATATGGAAAATAAAATATATTTTTTGTACTTGATTGTACTTTGCTTGTAATTTTGTGACAAAAAACAAATACTTGTTACTTTACTTTTCAATTTATATAGTTACAGGTTATGTCAGTGCATTGATTGTGTGTATGAGCCCTTATGTTTACTCCAGTAGGTGTGTGGGTCTGCTCAGTAGAATGCTGGTCTTGTTATACTTAATCAGTACATTATTATGTTTTCCCGTTCTAAATAATATCTAATCGCCTTACGCAATAGCTGGCGTGTGCTGATTGAAATTCATTACTGGTTTAATGAGCAGTGTAACTGTTATACTGATTATAATAGGCAAACTACATTTTATGGAACATTAATTTAAGTTCTATGTTTATATTTATTTTCCTAGAACAAATTGTGATTATAAACTTCCTGTCTCATGCTAACTACGTAACGCGGGTAGCCTCATGGCTGTTATTTAAAGTCTATCTGAGTCAAATGAAAACGCAAAAAGTGCAAACTCGCGTTCAAGTTTTCCTAGCTTATGGCGGACATCTTAATTGAATAGAATAGAATATTATTTATTTGTAACTCCATCAACATATAGGTACAGACATAATTTAGAGACAAGAGACAAAACTACTGTCGATAAGAGTCACAAAACGGTCTCTGTCTCAGCATGAGTTAGTTGTAAACACTTTACAACCAACGCTGGTCTTCCGACAGAGCCGTTTGGCATCATCATCACCGTAGCCGATGAACATTTACTGCTGGACATAGGTTTCCCTTAAAGATTGCCATAATACTGGTTCCGCGTTACCCGTATCCAGTGGTTTTCTGCAACCTTCACCAGGTCATCGGTCCACTTTGAGAGAACTCAAGTATAGCTCAAGTAAACCCCAAAAGGGGTTGAGGTTAAACCTTGTTTTGTTCTACTGTTATTATAATCAGTTCCTATGTCAGTATGGTTACTATCTTTATAATAATGAATTTGAATTCTTTCAAGGTTACGGCAATATGTAACAAATGCGCTCATTAGCGTAGGATTGCCTGTTACCCAACACCAAGTACTAGTACGCAACGATGTCGCCTAAATGTCAGTTGTTCTTACTCCATTGTCCTACTTTTTATATAAATTTTCCGCTCTACCATCACCAGAAAATCGCAGTGTCTATGTAAAAAATAAGATTATAATGTATAAACCGCGTAAACCAGGCATTATAAAGATAATTATATCAGTTACATAACATCCTGTATATAATCAGTATAAAATAGCTCATTTAAGGAGATAATAGACTGATCGTGAGATTTGCTCAAATAATTGCAATATCCATCTAGGTTAAGTTGAAGCTAGATACCTAGAAACATTTAAGAACAAAACTTCAGAGAGAACTGACACAAGAGTCTGGTACCTAAAACGAAAAACGTCTAAATTTAAATAAATTAAAAATAAACGAAAAACCTTATGAAATATTAATTAAAAACGGTGAAACACGTATTTTCAATTCTAATTTGGACAAACAAACAAAATCATACTTTTTATGCCTTTGTGACACAAACATTCCCCTAACGTTAGCTGTATAATTACGTGTAATGATCAAAGGGCATTAGCCCTGCGATACAATCGATTTTTTAAGCAATCGTATTAAAAATAAGGGTGAGCACAAATGAGCACAATAAACATGAAGAATTGAGCACCATTTTGGATATTTGATATACGGTTTTAAAAACTCTGCAATGATCTTTCAAATAAGGAAATCGACCTTGAACTTTAAGAAAAGACTTAAAATTATTTTAACTATAAGCCCTAGCACAACTTTTTTAACTTTAACCAGGTGGTCAAAGTTAGAAAAGTTATGCATAGGTATCCAACAGCTTCGTAGCGATTTTATATAATCGCGTGATCTCAAAGACCCATTACACATTAATTGAATTATCTTAATGTGTCACCTTCTTGAAGAGTCGGTTAAGGAAAATAAAAATCACGACCGGGAATTACCAACTATATGTAACAAGGAAATAGGTATCAAATGTATTTGTTGTCCAATAATCATACAAAAAACCCCTCATTATGCGTTAATACCCAAACTATTTACTTACAGGAAACCAATTCTTTTATTATTAACAATCGACCTTATTATAGAATTATAAGTAACTATCCACCTATTTATTATAAAACTTTATATATCTATAAATTTTAAATTATGGTACTAGGTGCTTAATTATAAATATCACTCGGGACATGAAAGCAAGCTATGGAATTCCATGAATGTAGTAACTAGTTATCAACGTAGTCATAAAAACAAAACCTAATAAATTGATGCCCTTAATACACGAACATAATAAAGGTTGATTACTAATTCACACACACATACACTGTATGTGTGTTGGCGTCGTGTAATTACACTCATTGTCACATAATTACAGGCAACACTTGTCAGTGCACCCACGCGAAACAGTACATGCATTTCTAATCAACCTTATTCGCTGAAAGATAAGACTGAAAGTAGATTGGTAAAGATCACCATTTAATGGGATATTGTTAGTGATAACGAGTCTTGCTTCTAGAATCGAATCGATGTTTTGAGTCAAAACCGTTCTTTATTCATTCATCTTTTTCTATGACACTTTTAAATGGCAGTATAGGGTTACGTAATAGTCTATATACTAGTCGTGGGCAAAGTTCTAACTTTGCCCACGACTAGTAAGATTTTTTTGTAAAATTTTCTGTCTGTCACTCAAAATTAAAAAAGGCCGAGTTGCAGAACGAAAAATACACTATTATTCAAGATTTATCAACTCGTATCCAATCCAATAGTAGGAAATCTTCAGTGTCAGTTGATAAACTGCTCAAAATTTCTGTTACCAACCTATAAAAAAAATATTATTCTAAAACTTACCGATTAATACTGTTCATAGCAGAAGCTCCAGCGTTTTCCCGCTCACTTCTCTCCCTAGCTTGTCCCACGAACCGTTCAAAGTTCTCCCTTTCCTTATAATGCCTATCTTGTCTCGGCGAGGACGACCGTCTCCCCGGCATCTGCTGCGGCAAATTGTTCTGTTGCACCGTCTGCAGAAGGTTGTGATTCGTTTGCGGCTGCTGCAGCGCTTGTAATAACTCCTGGGCGTTTGTTCCGTTAGACAGAAAGTTCGGGAGTCCTTGGTTCTGTAAACTTTGCCCCAGTCCCTGGTTTAGTAAGGCGTTCGTCAGGTTAGGGTTAAGCATGTTTGGCCGAATGTTGGCCTGTGGTTGGTTGTTGAGCAGTTGGTGGGGTTGCGCCATCGCTTGCAGGTTGGCGAGGGAGGTTGACACGACTTGGCCGTTGTTCAGGGCTAGGTTTACCATCTGGTCGTTGGAGTTGACGTGGTTGACTGGTATGGTGAGGATGGTTTGGGTGGCTATGCCTGTGGGAAGAAAGGTTTATTAGTAGATTGTTTTTTTTTTGTTTTTATAGAATCTGTCTTCACTACAAGAACCAAAATCATCACATGAAAATTTCCAATATCTACCGTTTATATATTTATAGACGAGCATACTATAACATTAAATTAGAAACATGAATCAAAAATTGTGTTTTAAATATTTATTAATCCCTATTTTCAGTACGAAAGACTTCAACGCGCTCTTTTTTTCAATTTTTTTGAAAATTTATAGTTGTTAAAAAATGTATTCTAATGGTAAGAGAAGTAGGTATCATTTTCATTGCAAGCTAGCTATTCTACGAAGCTAGCGCGTGTTACAGCTTACAGCATCAGAGAAGGCATCGTACCGTGCTATTGTAAAACCTTAAAGTAGAGATATTAAACTTTTTAATAATATCCCAAAAATTTTCGATTTCAACAGGATTCGAACCCGCGCCTCACCTTTTCGTAGAAGATTTACCCAGTGCGAGTAACGCACTATAAAGCAAAAAGCTAGAGATATTAAAGTTGAAATTACCTTGAGAAGTAGGTATAAGCAGCTGTGCCCCCTGGATGCCCTGGACTAGCTGTCCCGAAGCCAGGATCAGTTGGGGCATTGGTGAGGGCATCGCCGGAGGGAGCATGTTGTTGTTTGCTACTGGGTTTGGGGATCCCATTCCTATGGACAAAATGGATGCTTATTTATAACCCGTCGGTAATATCTGCAGGTTTAATAAAATTTTCCCAACGCACATGTCCATCCCAAGGTTGCCTGGAACAGATCACTCAAAGCGATAAGGCTGCCTTTTGTACTCCCACTATTCTCAGCAATTCCTTCTGTATTGTATTTTGTGTTTTTGTGGTATAATAAAGAGTTTCTTTTTATCTAGCTATCTATGTCTACGAAGATTTGTTGTGTTTTGTGTTTTAATTTGTGTTTTGAAATTTTGTATTAATTAACTCTGTGTACCCTGTGGATCTATTGTACGAATAAATAATGAAATGAAATGAAATATTTTATTCAAAATATGTTGAAGACTTACGTAACTAATAACACAACTGACTCTATTCAAACTAACCTAGAAAAACTTATACTAGTGACAAATAAGTATTAATAAGTCAATATTTTGTTGATGCCGGGTCCTTAAAAATACTATGCCAAAATGCACTAACGGTCCAAAGGAACAAACGACCAAATTTGTTATCCTCAACGACAAAATGAGCAAATGCCATGAATGTATTTGCGATTTAGGGTCGGTAAGTTGTAAATAACAAGGCCTGAAAACTCAAGTGACTTTTCTCCGTACGGGTTTGCATTGTATGACGGCAGGGAGTCGCGCTCTTGCATTCACGGCTTGTTCACCCATGGGGTTACGAATAAATAGATTGACAAATGTCATACTTCTTGCGGTTGGCTGATCGAAATTGACGGTTGCGAAATTAAAAACTTTATGGTTAAATAAAAATTATAGTATTCCGGTATAAAATTATAGTCCATTGGACCCTCTGGCCCCTACTGGCAATATTCAAGTAACGTCTTTTGTCAGCAATAAAATGATTACACAGCAATTTCCAATAGTAGGTCCTTGATTTGAGGTGTACAAATGTCTTTTCAAGTCTTTTCGTGTTCGAAACGTGGCATACCTCCCTTCTCCTACCAAAAAACAAAAGAAGATCCGGTCAATATGACAAATATTTCGTCTGAAAGGTTCGCTATTGTTTGCGACAGTGTAAACAATGAGTTCAGTAAATCAACTAGAATTTCATCATCATAGGCTACAAACGATGTGATAAGATACTGGACTTAGGTCTCCCCATATGTTGCTACAAATATCGGCCCCGAACTGCTTCCATCTATCGGCTCCTTGCGACCGGTACAATGTCGTAGTTTCATTGAGTTGGCGAGATGGTCTCCCAACACTCCATTTCGCGTTTCGCGGTCGTGAACTTGAATTTATAAGATTGATTATTTATTTTGCTATATTTTGTTTTATTTTTTACTATTTTTAGACTTTTATCAATTACCATCTAGCTTGCAATTAAATTGTTATTGATAACTGACCGAACACTTAAACGATTAACTATTACAAAGATTATTGCTTCAAGCTCGGCGTCATAAGCGTGTGAACGAAATAATAAAATATTAATAATTCTATCGTGACGAATCACAGTAAAAACCTAAGTTCCATGTAAAATTACAATAATGCGAGTTTCTCTATCACCATACAATTATACATACCCATAAACTTACCTCATCAATATAAGAATTAGCTTTGGCAAATAAAACTTTGTGATTATCTGGCTAAGAGACGTTAATTCATCGGTCATGGTCGTTACGAGACTGTTTGACGTTTACATTGTCACAGATAAGTTTTATTCATAGTGAACTTTCTAACGCTTAGTTTAAAGGTCAATTTCTGCTTTTAATACTGGGTATTTGCAAGTCCTGCAATATCGAACCCACATTGTCTTGTCAATGTCTTCAGCAATGATCTGCGGTCGTGGTCAAATTATAGTAGACATTGACCTATTTAAAACTGACGTTATATTTGCTATGATGTTTAACACGTGTGAAAAAATTTCAATGCTCATTAAGGTTGCAGTATAACTTATATTTCTACCAAGTTGAAGAAGTCAAAATCTGTCCATAAATAGGTCCACGCTAAAATTACAATGATGTTCAAAAAATTGCATTTTAAGACATATTTTTACCAAAAATATCTGATATCAAAATCTTTTCATAACTAGATCCACGCTCAATTCTGATAACCTTAAAAATTCCATAAATTAGTTCCACGACATACAATCTGAGTAGATACAGTAAAATATCGTAATCAAAGTAAACTATAGGAAACAGATCCATCGACATTTCGGCAACCAACCAAAACGAATTCACGGCGAACAAAACGAACCACACATCCAAAAGTATCTGCGTGCCAGGTCCGTTAAAACATTCATACAACGTATTCATTTAAACCATGACATTTCACATTTCGTAATAAATGCCTTTCCTACACCGCATCAATTATAAACCGAAAAAAATGTATAATTAGCTCTATTAAGACAATAAAAGTCTTAATGATACCGCAACAGTTGTAATATCCGTGCGTTTGTGAAAAAAATGTGTAATTAAACTCATTATTTAAATAGGTTTTTTTTCTTCCATTATGGCGTAGGTTTAATGGGCGGGCGGGCTGCTATCTCGAATTCATTAAATCGATTGGTTTCGGTAATCACCTAATTACGGATCACGTGGTCCCGAAGTGGAGAGTTTTAATGCGCGAACCGTGTATGTCTGATTATCCCAATCTGTCTAATACGGGGTAATTAGTGGCTTGCCCTCACAGACTATGCCAAAGTAAATGTGCTAAAGACTGTCAACAGCGATTTTTGGCTAAAGCTGATATAGATTTGACACTTAGCTACATAGATCGCAAATAAAACTTACTTCAACAGAAGAAGTTCAGCTTAAACAAGAGATCATTTTTGTGAGATGATAGCTCTTGCTTTATATATATATCTACTTAGGTCCAAGTCCACCGGTTGGACTTGGACCTAAGTAGATAAATATAGTATACCTACCTAGTATTGTGTGACAAGGCAGCTCTCGAACTCGGTTTAGCTGTGGAACCGGATTAACTTTATGTCGGTTAATTACTAACTCGTTTAAAGCGCTAATCTGAGTTTATTTTATATTGACCTTATTCAATTGCAACGGTGAAATTGGACCTGAGTCGCCATTAGAACGGGAGCGGGGCGGTTAGGGCGACACTTTCAATTTTGAAATTTATTAGTGAGGCATTGTTTTTTCTTTCACTTTTACCTTCTGACAGCATGCGCGTGAGCACATCAAATTTAACAGATAGCCAAAATTGGCTTTGGTCGCACCTTATCGCATTTTCAGGATTTCTACGACGCGTAAATCTGCAACGAGAATTGAAACCTACGATCCAGTTATTCATAAGAAACTCACCCGATTGTGAGTCTCTTAGTCTCTCTTATTCATCTTAAGAAGTTCATATACTGTTCTTCCGTTTACTATGTCACTAACGAACGGTAATGCACTGAAAAAGTTAATTAAGATACGGACGGTGACAACCGGATTGCATAATATTAGCTAAAATAGAAAAATCTTGGCTTTAAAAACCTTTTTATTTCTGCAGTCTCGTTTCAAATTAATATTTTATTCATTTTGTGGGAATGAAATATTTATCTTGCATTATTTAGCTGCGGTAATGATAATTGAGATACTGGACCAGTTCAGGTACTACTTTTATTTTTGCGTTTGTGATTGTTTTCAATTAAAAGAAAACTCGAATAGACAAGTCTTTTTGATTTATTTTGAAACTATTGTACCTACTTGAATGATTGAGCTTTTATAATATTAGTTAGGACTAGCAAAGAAAATTACAATCAAATAATAGAATTAAATTAAAATTATTATTAACAATTGAAACAATTGAGCTAACTGCAGACTGTTGCAAACAATCTACAAGTAGCTCAACTGATCTATTGGGCTTTTTGGTTTTTGATCCGAGCTTTTTGGTATTTGTGCCGTGCTGCATATTCATACGCCTGGATTTCTTTGAGGAGAGGGATGTGTTAGACAACCAAAAGATTTCCGATTTTTTTGCATGTAGTCATGTTAAAGATACCCTTTTGACACCATGCTGTTGGTTGTTTTTACACCTCTCCTCATATTATTACTGACGTTTCAGCCCTGTTGCTGCAGCCGTTACATAGTCATGTACTATTGGTAAATGTGAAAAGAGAAGAAAGAGACGTATTTTTTTTTGGCAATTTTGCTGCCACCGGTTCGCAAGCGTTTTAAGAGTAGCCTATGTCTGTCATCGGGATATCATATACCTCCCTAACTTGTATCGGGACGGACATAGGCTACTTGAGAAGCGCGTGCGAAGCTGCAGGCAACAGCTAGTTCTCTATAAATGAATCATAGAAGGTCCTTACCAGGTGCACTAACGCTTAAGTTCAGCGGCGAGTTGATCACAGGGTTGGACGGCATCGAACTCAAGCCCTGCAGGTTCGCAGCCAGCTGGGACATCTGCTGCGACATTTGTTGCTGCAACTGCTGCGACATCGGCATGTTCTGTTGCATGTTCGCGAGGTTTTGCAGGTTTTGGAACATCGACGCCACTGCGGACAAAATTGGGAATGAAATGGTGGGTTTTTTGAAAGCCGTTGTTGAAAGGAGATAATAGATTTTTAAGAAGTGTGGTAATATACTCGGTTAACATCCATAATTCTACCTATAGTTTTCGGCCACCTTGATACCGTCAGACCCTCATGCAGATTGCAGACAACCAAGCACGGTCATGACTTACGGAGCTGAGACGTGGACACTCACGGTAGGGCTTGTCCACCAGTTTAAAGTCGCCCAGCGAGCTATGGAGAGAGCTATGCTCGGAGTTTCTCTGAAGGATAGGATTCGCAACGAATACATCCGACAGAGAACCAAGGTTGCCGACATAGCTCAAAGGATTAGCAAGCTGAAGTGGCAGTGGGCTGGCCATATCGCGAGAAGAACCGACAACCGCTGGAGTAAACGTGTTCTTGAGTGGAGACCGCGACTCGGCAAACGTAGTGTAGGACGCCCTCCGACCAGGTGGGATGACGATTTGCGAAAGACTGCTGGTAGATGCTGGATGCGGCAAGCTGAAGACAGGGCGCTATGGCGCTCATTGGGGGAGGCCTATGTCCAGCAGTGGACTGATATAGGCTGATGATGATGATGATGAAGCACGGTAGCAACGAGGACCATATAGGCAGGCCTCAATAGCGCCTAACTGTTATCGTACATCCGTAGAAATATACTTAGATAAAATACTTAGATTTATTTTTATATTAACATCAGATGACAGACAACTCGTGAATCGCTCGTTTGACGCTCGTAAGCCGTTTTGTCTTTGTGAAATGTAACCCCCTTATTCATAATGGTCTGCTAACTTAAAACAGCTGCTAAACAGTGTTATTTCTCACTTTGACTTATGTCAATAGAAGAAGACAGAGTAAGAATTAGCAATGTGCTAAGTTAGCGGATTATTATGAATAAGGAGGAACGAGTTTAATTTAATTAAACCCATATTTATTCAAGCCTATGTACATATGTGTGCCTAGTGTATGCACATTTTTGTCCAGGGTCGCTTCTTTCGCGCAACTTTGCCACTCAATCCGTTGTCGCTTTGCTTCACCTGTCACAGCTACCTAGGCTAGCTAGCTAGGGGGTATCTTAGCTGGTAATAGTAAATATCATGTTATACGAACTCACTGGAGCCATTCAAGTGGGTCTGGAGCGGCGCGCGCGGCGACGGAGAGCGCGGCTCGGCGGTCGCGCGCGCGCTGGAACCACCTTCCGGCGAGCTCGCGCCGCTCTCCCGGTCTGATTCCGCCTGCTAACAATAAAAACAATATTAATAAACAAGTTAACTAACAAAGAAAATGGTGGTATCTGGTCGATGTAACGCGTGACCCGCGAGCTGGTGAGTATCTGGCACAGCGCATCAGCATTGCCATACAGCGGGGCAATGCAGCACGCTTCCGACTGGTATTGATATGGATCAGTTGAGCGACCTGTAGATTATTTGCAACAGTCTGCAGTTAGCTCAATTGTTTCTTTTATAAATAGTAGTTTTAATTTAATTCTATTATTTGATAGTTATTTTCTTTGTTATTATAGTTTTACAAAGGAAATTACGATCAAATAATAGAAACAAATTAGATCTAGTATTTACAATTAAAACAATTGAGCTAACTGTTGCGGGTTCGATTCCCGCCTCGGGACAAATGTGTGTACAATCTGCAGACATTTATTCAGGGTGTCCTGGTCGTTTTATATGTATAATAATAATATCTATCTATGTATTGTATTATATTATGTATATCAGTTATCTAGTACCCATAACACAAGCTCTGCTTAGCTTGGGGCTAGATAATGGTGTGAATTGTCCAGCATTATTTATTTATTTTATTTTAATCTGAAAATATGTACTTAATCGCAAACCGCGCGTAATGGACTACTTCCGTTTAATCTATCCGTTAAATTCTAGTTCAAGTACATTTTTTATTTCATACCATTAGAATAATGTATGATATTATTAGAAATAGAATATTTACTCATATGTGATTTGAATATATTATTTATTTATTTTAGATAATTAATTACAGAACAATTGAATTGCAAATGCGGATAAAATCTCACCCTGGCTCTTGTCGTCGCCTTTTAAGCCCGTATTATGAAAGCTTGCTCAGCCAGAGATCTATGATTGAGTGACGTTTATGCATTACATCGTTACTCAAGCATAGATCGATGACTGAGCAAACTTTTATAATACGAGCCTTAATGTTGCATCCAAAGTAACACATAAAAAACGGGATGACATACATTTGATGTGAGTCGGTATGTTTATGTTTTACCCAGTCAGTACCTACCTCTCATGCCTACCTCTCATGGTAAGCAAAGCGGCGGGCAATTGCTAGTCTTCAACAGTCTTGTAAGGTTAAGAATTATTGATGTAAATTATTTTCTTAACCTTTTTCAGATAAATTAATCCAATATATTATTGCAAGGAAATGCCTTGACGTTAATCCTTTGTAATTATGTATTTTTTTAATAATGTTTAAATGTTTATTACTAAAACACGCTTCGATTATTGTTGATTATCGATTCGTTCTATAATCAATTTGATACGATTATGATTATTTCTAAAATCAATTTACGGGGTCTTTTTTTAGGAATGTATTTTTGTTAAGAGTTTTTATTAGATTAAGTCAATTAGTATTTTATTTACCAATTATATATATGGTAGGTTTAAAATTAAAGATTTTTATGCTTTAGCACACACAGAATAACTAACCTCAAGAAGTTTTCCTCGTTATTAAATTTTCGCGGTGAATAAAGTGATTAATATTAAAATACTTACAAAGGACAATGTCATTCTATCCACGCCTAATATTTTTCACTTTAGTTTCACTCCCAGTTCAATTACCATAGCTTTTCTTTACAACTTTTAAAACACCCAGAATGTTCCCTCCGCGTTCCAAAAGCGAAAACTTCGAAAACTTCCGTCAACTTGACACCGAAGTTATCCGACCAATAAAAATGTCCGGTTTAATAATCTAAAGATATTCACACAAAGCACTTCTACACACGGTTGCTTAGTACAAGTTATATCGCCCGGAAAAGTTTTGAATTTAGAACGAATGCGTAGATAAGCGCGCGGGAAAAACAAGAACGGTGCACTATCGACAAAGCGTTCACATAGTTTTTTTTTTACTTTTTTATTTATTTATCTACCGGTAACATACAGCCGCGCGGGCAAGTTGCACAGCGCGGAATGAAAGCGCGTCATCAGTTTAAAAAATCAACCCCTTCGGTGGTGGCGGGAAAAAAATGCGGCCCCTTAGGGGGGTGGGTGGTCCCACCGAAATCCTTGCCAAAGCGATCGCCACCGGGCCGACTTGTCACTTGTCGAATAAGCATGATAATTAAAGTTTTTGTTTCTAGTTGCTTCCGTTTACTTTCTTATTAACTCCGGTTTGTTTTCAGTTGTCGCGGAGCTTCAGTTAATTAGCTTTTGTAAGTAGAACTCAGTTTGTGTACGTAAATGTTGTTTCTGGGAAGAAGTTATGAAATGATCTGATAACATTATTGAGATGTTTTTACTGATTTAAAGATTGAAATTGCCGAGCTTTTGGTTTGACTTTTGAATAAACAAGGACTTTTGAAAAGTTGCGAAAGATTGTAAGAAATCTGTTGCAGATAATACCTACTACGGTCGTGTCGAACAGTAAGTGGAGAGGTAGGTAGGTATAGGTCATAAAGCGCGGCTCGTTCCCGCTAATTTGGTCAGCGCGTTCATTTTTCACGTTCTGTCAACGCAAAGGGAAATGAAAAAAATAAGCGAAATCACAATTCACCTGGCGGCTAATGAAAAAAGTTGAAAAAAATTATCATCAACAAGCAACATTCGGAATAATCAGCGGTACACGGAAAAAATCAGTAATTATTCAGATGAAGTTGGACAAACGAAGGGGGTTATTTTGGAGGCAAGGGCCGGCCAAAATAAAAACGGCGTTGCGTAGGGGTGACACCCTCCCCGCCTCTACAAATGTTATCTAACTGCGTTCGTTTCGCCGCGCGGCGCCGCCGCTCGGAATTAGCGCCGATCCGGTGAAATTTCAATTTGTACTAGATTTTTTCTCGGATAGTTCGTCCTAATGGAAAAGGCCATCGGGGATTCCGTCTGAGCGTGCGAGGTTCCTTGACGCCGCGGTAGCTCGTCTCGGGCGGCGGTGTCGCCCCGACCGGGGTAGTGGAAGAGTCGCAGTGCGAGGTGCGTTCTTGGCCACAGATCGCGGCCGCTGCCTGGTCATTATCGGCCTCGCGCACACAAGCATTGTCCGTTCGGGTGTATGTGTAGATTTTTACTCATTAATTTTAAAACGCTTCGGATTTTTTTCAGGGCGGGTGCTAGGGGCCCGAGCGGGGGGTTAAAATTGGCGATGGCCGCCGGGTGGGGTGTCACCGACGGGGGTTATTAAATAGATTGGTCCGCGGCCGAACGGAGCCGCCGATCTGCACTTGTACCTCGCGTCATTAACGGGTTGAGAACCGATTTAAAATCGTGAAATAACAGCCTGTTACAGGAAAAGTTGAGCGAGGCTTATCGGCCTCTCCGTGTTCTACAAGCTTAATTGCATTAAAAGTGTATTTTTATTACGATTTTGCTATTCATTACGCTTTGCTCTAATTGTTTGTTTCTTGTCGAAAAAGTTTGAAAGATGTCGCTAGTGGGTCGAGCTCGCGCTGGCCGCTCGTTGGCAACAATGCTGTTCGGTTACACACACATGCGTGGGTTTTTTCCGCGGTCGTTCGGTGGGTGACGGGGTGTAGGGGGTTAAATGTGAAAAATACTCGAAAAAAGGCGAAATTGTAGCAGATATATAATTAAAGTCCAACGTACAGCGATGTATTATGCAGGCACGTACTGTCGCGCAGTGTGTTGTCACACGGATTCGCTTGTTTGAATACATTGAAGAGCTTTATTGATGTCTTGCTTGACGTGTTTTGCTATTTAGATCCTAACACAGATATCGTTCTAAAGGTCAGGAGCATAGGGCTTAAATTTAAACAATGCAAAACAAATCTTATATCTGCTGACCATTGGATTATTATTTGTTCCTTACACAACTTTACTTTGTTTTTTAACCGACGAAAAATAGGAGGTGGAGGTTCAATGTTCGCGTGTATGTATTTTTTTTATGTCTGTTAATTTCTTCGTCAATTATGGACTGATTTGAAAGAAGAAGAAATTATTATATCGCTGTTGTATGGAAAATGATCCCGAAGTGAACCTACAAAATAATTTAATTCCCGAGAGGTAACTATTTGTCCCGAAAAACTTAACGAACAGTGTAAATATTAAGGAATTTGCAATGGGATTTTAGTTCTTGAGTGGAGATTGTAACTCGGCGAACGTAGTGTAGGACGCCCACCAGCTGGTCGGATGATAATTTGTGAAAAACTACCGGCAGATGATGGATGCGGCAAGCTGAGGATAGGGTGCTATGGAGTTCATAAGGGAAGGCCTATGTCCAACAGTGAACTTATAATGGCATGATCGGGTAGCTACCATACCGTAGTCATGGTACCGTGGTATCATATTCATAACTTAGTATTTTTAAGTAGGTACCTAGTAAAAACCAAGAGCAGTTATACCAGAAGATATATCGTAGAGCTTTCGGCAAGGAAGTTACATCTTCGCAAGGTAACTAATCAGACACTCCTGTGTCTGATTAGGTTTTGTGTCTGTTCCTGTGTCTGATGAGGAATCGAAACCGCAACCTCCTGGTTGCGGGGCCTTGGGAAAATTGTTTGACGATCTACAAATATTTGTTCCAGGTGTTCTATACTAAAAAATATCTGTGTATTGTATTATGTTTATCAGTTATCTAGTACCCATAACAAAAGCTCTGCTTAACTTGGGGCTAGATAATGCTGTGTGAATTGTCCAGTATTATTTATTTATTTATTTATTTACTAGGAACCTATGAAGCAAAACAGTCAGGCATTAAAATCTAAATTAGTATGTTTACTAAACAGAAACAACCATTGCTCCATCAGTAATTCACTTACAAACCGATAAATGAAAGGTAATTGAAAGGAAATTACGCAATAAATGGAAGGTTATTATTGAATAATGTTAAATTAATCGTAAAAGCGAGGGGGGCGACATCTGTCGTGTGTTGCCCCCCACTGCTTCTATGTCGAGATGATTTCGATTTGTTTGTAACTAGTTACTGTCCGCGGTTTCGCATTTGTTTCTGTGGAAACGTTTAAAGGTTATTTCTATACCATAGGAACAGATTTATAGGAAAAGAAGTAGCCTTAACGTTTAATAGGCTAATTGACTACTACTGGGAAATGATTCTAAAGTATTGTCTTATAAAAATAATAATTAATATTTCTTCAAAGCCAGTCAGTATTGGTTATGAAAACTAATTTTAAAGTTTGAATAAAATAATGCCGCGCCAAAATGAGAATCTCTGTCATGGCTACCGTGTTCCAAGCTATGACGTCACCCCGCCACACCACACCTAATAATATGAAGTCATTGACACTGTAATCTGAGGATGTGTGACGTCACTTGCGATCCAACCAAACACATAGCGTTTTCGGTTACGTGATCATGTAACAAAAAAGTAATTATTTTTAATAAAAATCACCTGATTACGCTTTGTTACGTTGTCACTGACTAGGATGAAAACAATTTGGAATTTATTTTTAATGTAGTCAAATAGCCTATTCCAGATCTGGAACTACCTGGCAATTTCAGGACGATCCGTTCGGTAGTTTTAGCGTTTATTCCTATTTCTCAAAATTTTCATATTCCTATCCTATTTGCGCCTTTAAATAAATAAATAAATGTATAAATAATGCTAGACAATCCATACAGCATCATCTAGTCCCTAGCTAAGCATAGTTGTTTTAGATTCTAGATGACTGTTATAGATAACGTAATAAATTGCATTCATAGATACTTTTTATTAAAAGTACATAGAAAATCATCATATCAGCTCATACTAGTCCACAGCTGGAATAGGCTTTCAATACGACGCCACAAGGAGCGGTCCTGAGCCGCCTCCATCTATCGATTCCCTGCGACTTGCACGATGTCGTCGGTCCATCGAGTTGATGGTCTCCCAACACTCCGTTTCGCGTTGCATCGCGGCCGCCACTCGAGAACCTTTACTCCCCAGCAGTGGTAGAAAATAACCAATATATTTATAAAATTAGCGTGAACAAGTCGAGTGCTATGTCGAGTGTAAAATTAAATGGGTCGTTTAAGTAACTTTAGAAATAACTAACAAACTTAAAACCTATGTGCCCAGAGAGCGTTGCTAAACTAGCCGGGGAAGCACCTACTTAAACTTCCTTATACCTAGTTAGTGTCCAGTGATGGAATTGAATTTAAACGAGAAAAGTTTTGTATAGGCGTGTCCATAGTTTTCTACCGCTCTAGATTGGAATAGAGGGAAGGAAGGTAGGTATTGTTCCAGCAGTTGGTGGGCAGATAAATAAACTTACAATGCTGGATAAATCACACAACATTTTCTAGACCAAAGCTATACAAATAAGATTACATTGAAGAAATTTTTTAAACTTTCGCGCTTTTTTTGCATATTGAAGATATTTTTTTCTGAAGTCAAATTGAGGGTAGTCGTGGATACTGCCGTTAATTTCGTCTGTAACTCCTAGTACCTACATCCAGTCGCTCCGTGACCACAATCGCTGTAACGCGATAGACGTAGCCGGGGAAATTGAAACAAAAGGTACGCAATAAATACCCGATATATAATGTTTAATAATTGAAGTAGATGAGAAAATCCATAACATCTTATTTTTTCTATCTTATTTGTCAATAATTTGTAGTATGTAGGTATAAGATTTATCTTGTCTGGTGTTTGTACGCATAAAGATATAAAGGTTCGCCCGCCGCGCCACATCGGTCGTATGTCCATAATACCAAACAGTAAATTTAGCAAAATGAAATGTACACAAGATTTTCAGTATTATGCTTGTCTCCACAATAATCAAGCTAAAAAAACCAATTTATGCAGAGAGAATTTGTATTTATATTGACTCTTGACTTCAAAACATTCACCAGTAAAATCATCTAATATTATTCGGGGTCGGAGCCAAAATTCTATAGCCTATAACCATCGGGGTATTGAGACGAATCAATCGATACATAATATGTTGAAATCGAACCAGTAGTTTCAGCGCTACGTGGGAACAAAGAAATCGGCCACATACATACAAACATACAAACATACAAACATACAAACATACAAACATACATACATACAAACATAGGGTGCTAACCTCATAACCCTCCCCTGTTGGTAGTCGGGTAAAAAATATAAGTTATTTCCGAAAGGGCACCATTCTATCGTCATAGGGTAGGGGTCCCCTAACCCGGCGCGTGGGCACTCGACTCGATTCATTCGATTATAATCGTTCGAATTTTGAATTTCCCATTGTCGTATTTAAATTATGAATGAAGATGCAATTAGCACACACGATTGCAATTTCAAAACTCTTTTGTTTGGGAAACAAAGAGGTTTTGTGCCTCGTTAAATTTGTTTAGATTAAATTTCAATAAAATTATTGGATTCAAAAAATGTTTACTGGTCTAGAAAGTACCTACTTATTTATTACAACTTATTACCGATTACACAAAATAAACTACCAAACTTTTTATTACATGTTAGGAATTTCAATTCAACCACTGTCGAGATTAAGTTCGGGACAAATTTAGCGATTCCTCTAGTCAAACTGAAAACCCTACAATTTGACTCGAATAAAACCTTTTGCACCTTTTTGTGGGCTATTGTTTTTTATATTTATGAACGAAAATGGACGACCGAAAATTCCTGTGTAAAGAAAAATAAGGCTCTAAGTACACTCGTTCCTTTAAAAAGGTACGCACGAAAAACTAATAAAAACTCTTTGTAAGCCGTGAACTATCCCTGCTTAGTGCACATAATGACAACACACATGTGAGGCCAAACTAACAAACTAAAGATTTTTTCATCGCTTTTTTAATTTTAGTCTACATACCGAAGCGACAGAAATCAAATACAGTAAAACCGTGCAACTTTGCCCAATTTTTTTGGATTTAGTGGTTCAATTTAAGATAATTTTAAAAGTATGTATAGTTCTAATAATAATTTTGCGCTACATTATTTTAAATATACTCTTCTTTGCAAATAATAGATAATAAATCGAATAAAATGGGCCGGTATGTGTAAAAATCATAATTTTAGAGAGCGGGCCAAATATATTTTTTTTTCCCGAGTTTGCCCATTTTGCAAAAAAAATCGTAATTCCGGTATTTTTCACCTTAGGATAACAAGATTTAAGGAACAAGCAATAGGGATAATCAATGTTACTTTATATCTTAATATAAAACGTTCAAGCAAGCAAATTAACCGCCAAAATTGAGTGGGCAAAGACACAAATATTTTTTTGAAATTTTTCATACAAATAAAAAGATGCGCAAGGGTTGTCATGTCACATTTTTATTGTTTACCAACAGCCTTTAATTATAATGAAATATAATTAAGTACCTATTCAACTGCTGCCATGTCAACTGTAGGTGCATAGTACCTAAGTTTTAACTTATTAACGTCGACAAAAACTTTAATCAAGAAAAAGTAATAGTTGTCTATAAATATTTTTATAAATAATAAGGTAAGTACCTACCTCATTTAGATTATAAAACAAATTAAGGCATTAATATACAAAAAAAACTGTAGAAATGGTAAATTTTGCATTACATTATTTGATAAAGAGGAATTGAAAAAATAAATAATTGGAAATACTCTACAATTATGATCGAAACACTTGTTTTATAGACCTTCCTTATAAATAGCATTTAGTACCTACTACTATACGTACAAAAAAATTTAATGTATAACTACAAGTATATACACTACAATTTCAATACAAGAAACACGACTAATATAAAGGTCATTGACCGGAAACAGCTGATATTTAGCTACTTTCCTAATAAAATAGGCATCATCAATTAAAAGGTGGTTAGATAATACCAAACGACTTACTACTAATAGGACCTACATAAATCAATTTCGATTTAATGTCGTAGTGACAACCCTGACAGCAATATTTTGGTGGGCAAAGTAGTAAACAGTACTTCAGAAAAGGTACTTTGACATTGCCCAACTTAATATTTTCGAGTTTAAAAGAGGTTTCGCGTCAGATATTCGATAGTTATTATTTATTTGTTACAAACTTATAGTGGTAAAATAATTACTTGCCTGCTGCAACTGCAAGTACTGTTTTTGAAAAAGTTTTCCGCACGAACTTTGGCCCGCCAAACACACCACCAAACTTTGACACCAACTGACAGTCAACTGAAGTGAAATTAGCGACAATCGGTTATTTAGTGCTGCCAGTGACATATTCAAGTATCTACCAACAAACAAGAAATAAAAGCTACTAAAACATTCTCGATAATATGAAGAATTTTAAAAAAAGTACCGTGGTGGGCAAAATCAAATCAGTTTGGCAATCTTGTAAGGTTTTACGGTACATCACTTTACTCATACATAGTATGTAATCTGGTGATTATTTTGACTAGGTACATACTTTGAGTATCGATCATTCCGGCTTACCCAAAAAGGCGCCAAAAATTTCCATTACTGTCGCATTTGCCGCCAGCAATGGGAATAGGCGGTCGCAAAATATCGAGTTTTGTTTCAAATGCAAATTTCTATCTTAATTTATGAACTATAAGCTGGTTTAATTTTAGTTTTATTCTTTCAGCCACCGTCATCGCGGCCAGCAACTCATCCATTACTGACTTTGTCAGTAATGGGTAGATTGATGAACTAACCTTGTCAGTAATGTACGTACTATTATTTCCCTTCGCACGACTAATGCTCTATGTTGATAAATTAAACACTATTTTTTTAGAATTTGACCTGACCTTATCTGAGTGTATCTATCTACATTTATTGTTCTGGAAATAAAGAGATTTTGATTTGATTTGAAAGTTATGATCGTGTCATTACGCATTTACTAATTTAGTTACCAACCTCTCGGTTTTGAATAGAACGAATCTTTTGAATCCAATTAAATGTGTGTTCATTTGAAAATGGAATCGTTTGATTTACTTTTAAAAGATTCAAAAATGGAACCGAAAAGGCCTTTCAGAATGTCGATTCAGTCCCGTACCACGCAGTAGTTTCAAATATGCAATTTACTGATTTTAAAAAAAGAAAAAGAAGCAGCGTGAGTGGGCCGGACACCCACCGGGTGCAATGGAAAATGGCGTAAAAACGCGACGAAAAAAACTATGGAAAAAATAGGCCCACGTATGGTAAACAGCGGGCCACCCCGTACCACCCTCTCTAAATTACGTCACTCCACGGATATTATTGAGTCGAATGGCGCGTTTGATGATCTTCCATGCATTTTAAAATCACTTTTATGATACTACCCCTAAGGCCTATATTTCCGTATTCGTAAGTTTGTTGGATAGTAACCGGGATCGAGGTGGTCGGAACGTAAGAATCGATCCCTTCTCAGCCCGTAGATGTCTTAAGAATCGACTAAGAGAACCTACCAAAGGGCAGCTTCCTTCTGTGTATTTTTAACACCTTCACTGCACCAATCCACCTGCCAGGCGTGGTGATTATGATAAAAACCCTCTTGTTTGGGGTAGGCATGTCCAGAAGATGACGTAGTGTGTGATGTTTGCTAGCGATCAAAGTCGCGGGCATCTTGTGTGAGTGGAGTGAGTCTGGTTGACGATGTTATCGAGACGTAATCGTTACGTCACCTTTTTCTATGGGATTTGGTACAGCGCCTCTATTGTGGGGACAGGGAACTACGCAAATACCATACAAAAATAAGACGTCAGTCACGATCATATTTCGATAGTGTCGTCAATCGGACTCAGGGCCCAGTTTTTAACATTAGGTAGGTACTTATGTCATTGGGACTACACATAAAAAGTAGGTAATTAAGAATTCACTAAAGTCCACAATTTCTACCATACAATACAATTCTAGATAATAAAATTGTATTTAACACTGCACAAATAATTACTCACTCAGTACTCACTTACTACAATGCAGTTAAATATTTCGCTGCAAAAACTAATAACATTAATTCCTAAGCTGCAAGTCTATTTGCTCATCACTAAACAAACGTCATTAAAACAGAAAGAACAACACACCATAATTTGAGTCAATGCAATTAAAATAATGGCTGTCACACCTATGATACAATTATAGTACGAATAAATTCCATGTTTTCGTCGGTATCAACAATGCTACATAATTAGGGCTAATCAAAAAAAAAGAAAATTCTGTATAATGGAACGTAAAGTAAATTCTCTATTATAATGGAACGTAATAGTCGTGGCAGTTTTTAACGCGGCCTCGTGATATGTTGATAATTAATAATTACGCCGTTTCAGTATTTCTTTGGACGTTTTTATTGTTGGTTTGATGTTTCAAGTCGGCTATTAGACATCGGTACTGTAAACACTACTTACATGAATAGTTAATAATATGTGCGAGCGCGAACGTTTTGTACTAAGTAGCCACTCTACTGTTTTATAGTACGTCACTAGTTGTCACGGAAATAGACAGGTTTCATAATTCGAATTTCAAATCCATTTTCAGTCATTAAACCTTTACTATTGTTCGATTCTAAATTCAAATGACTATTTTTACCATTCTGTTTTTACTTTTTAATGAGAATCCCAATGTTGTTCCAAATTCAAAAACGGAAACGTAAATAAAAACCTTAAGACGCCTGTTCACTGGACGTACTTATTTTAACATCATCATTATCATTTTTAAATGAATCAAGTGAACCCTTTATAATTTCAAGCCAAAAGCTCACACCATCAAATTCACGGAAATCAGTCTAACAGCGATTCGATAGAAAGAAGCTAATTACCCCCCGCACCCCACTGCACCCCTAAACTTAAAAAGGAGTTTAATTTGCTTACCGACTTGCCGCGACTAGCTGCAATTACCACTAATGATAATAGCGTTTATTACTTATGTCCATTAGGTGTATTGTACGTCTGAACGTTTTATTTTTCTGATATAAATGAATGCAATTTAGTTCACGCTAAGACGTGAAATACTTCAATAGTACGTTAACAATTTTAGGAACATTTTGAAGTGAATGGGCGCTATTTTGAAGATATGTCTATTTTTTTTATAAAGTTAAGTTTCATAGTATATTCTAAGGTTATTTTCGCGAGAACTCATAATAAAACACTGTTTTTACCGGATTGATCGCGTATATTTTATATTTGTTTATAACCTGACGTTTCGGAGTCTGCCTGTGACCATGGAAGCTACAAAGCCTCCGAAACGTCAGGTTATAAACAAATATAAAATATACGCGATCAATCCGGTAAAAACAGTGTTTTAAGTTAAGTTTCACTAAAGCAGTGTTCTCAGTCTTATCCCAATTTTCCCCCTTGATAAATTTACCCTTAAGTGGGCAAAGTTGAAACTCAGTTTTAAAAAGACCAGAATTCCTCATCGACGTTTTTTCTTATTTAGTTTTTCGCATTGAGAAAATTTTTTCAAGGGGGGAAAACTGAAAATTCAAAGTACTTATTCAACAGTATAACAAACACTATAAATGAACCTAACCCAGGTCATACACACCAATTCGAATTATTTATTAAAAACTTCACTTTATTTGCCATCATGGCTCTACGTCAAATAATGCTTTGTTTACCGACCATTTTCAGAACCGCTGTTTATAACCAAATGTTTTATTTTTTAATAACCAAAACTAGGCATTTTCTTCTATACAAAAGTCCTAATGGCAAAATAATTGGGCCTTCCATTTGTGACTATTACTCATAGAATGCAGTTGTTGATATTAGAACGGGTGAGATCGTTATACGATAGGCATTTTGAATTTACATAAATTATAACTAATGAATTCCTAATGTTTCGACGAATATAACGTCGGAAGTTTTATATTTGTGGTCAAAACTAGCTTTAATATTACAACCAAGTCAAAGCATAATCTGCGCTATTTACCCTAGAAAATCTTAACGAGGAAATCCTAGAAACATACACTCGAAGAAGTCCTAATAACAGTGCGTCAATTGACTAAAACGGCAAAGTACCAATTACGTTCTATTTATGAACGAAAACTCAAGTAACAAAACAGTCGTGCCAGCTATTCCATTATACAAGTTGCAGTGTCGTAACAGTGTCTGAGTAGACCGGACTGCGCCGTTAAGGGGGGAAATTAGTGCATTATTGACTGATTTCCCTTTTCGACTAGCTGATAGACGGCGCGCGATTTCCCGTTTAAAATAACTGACTAGCTTTAGTCTTTAGTCATTACGTTTGGTAATTTGTGATAGTGTTGTTCTGTGATTGGTTTTTGGTATATTTTAGATTTTTATGTAAAATGGCGATACGGTAATCTAGTACGTCGACCTAATGCTATGTTTTAAGGGTTTAAAAAAATCCAATTTATGGTCATTTATGAAAAAAAATAGGAACCAAAAACGAAAACTTGATAAAGTTTAGATATAATTTTGTTACCACCTACTTAATACAAAACATAATTACCTACTAAAACATTGAGTTGTTAATGTGAAGAGATCAATAATTGGTTGACGATCTCTGTAGCGTAGTGCGCGTAGGTCCGCCTGCGACACAGGAGGTTGCGGGTTCGATTCCCGCCTCGGGACAAATGATTGTACGACCTCCAGATATTTGTCCCGGGTGTTCTGGTTGTTTTCTATGTTTGATAAATAATATCTGTTTATGTATTGTATTGTATTATGTATATCAGTTATCTAGTATATCTACCCATAACACAAGCTCTACTTAGCTTGGGCCTAGATGATACTACGGTTACCATAGTGATTAGTGATCTTATAATTTAAAGTCTTCACACCTAGGTACTGGCCATTTGAATAGAGTAAGTCGATCGATTATATCGAAATCGTCTCGCACGACTTACCCCGCGACAACCGTAGGGCCTCCAATTAGTTTTTATGGTAAGCTTCATTACAGCCAGTGTTAATTATTATTGTGCTGACGAACGCCCTGTTCTCACTCGACGACCTAATTAGAACGGGTGCCTCGTTTTTTTTTTTGTTTTCTTGTCAGCAAATTATGAGCATTGGGGTGTGTAGGACTTTTGAGCGCGTGTGTAGGGTGCCCTTATGAGGTGCATTGTCGCTTCGATGTGGATTCCGAATTTAAAATTGTGCGGAATATTTTGCATTCGGATTTTGAATGTTTTGAAATTTTGAATTGAAATTAGAAGTAGGTGGGTACATTCGCGATAAAAATGCAAAGCATGTTTTATTTTCATCCCAGTTTTTTTAGTGTAGACTGTTTCTATAAACCTACGAACAAACTAAATAAAAATAGCAAACGTGTCAAAGGTAACTTTATAATATGGTGAAATAATACTGGCGTATTATGCAGTACAACCACCTGAAATACTTTTCTATACTTAGTCTATAGCAAAAACCTTAAACCGGATTCTATAAAGCAATATTTCATTACACTGCTTATAGCTAAAAGCAACCCAAGACTATTCGCCATAAAAATAAACTAAAAAATAATTTCCTATAGTCTTTTATAAAAACTCAAGAGCGAGATTCTATATCATTTATTATCTTACATTGTGAGAATATAACAAAAAGGCATTCCAATACTCTATTCATTCTCCAGTGGCCTTAATAAGGTTGTTATGTACTTACCTTCTTCGTGGTTCGTAGTAGAAACCATAAATCCTACTAATTGGCGCGATTAGAAATTCAAAATCATTTTATTGATTTCTTTTGTAATTTTATCGGGTTCTTTATAGCTAGGCGATTAGTTTTCAAGTTAATAGTTAGTTAACATCGATTGTTATGTTTGGTCGAACCAATTAATTTTTCAGTTACATAGGTTTAGGTCGGTTTATTTGCAATCTTTCACATAAAGTTTTAATTTGCCTACTTTTAAAACATAAATCAATTCAAGTCTTTGATACAACGATATAATTAACTTATAATTCATAATTATCCACATACCTTGCTCATAGCAAGGCTTTTATGCGTATTAAATTAAAGAACATACCAATAATGTTCAAAAATAAACTCTAATTCAACGCAGTAAGTCTAAACTGCCTAAGTTATATTATTAGCAGAAAACTATAAGTAAAACATTAATGTTGGTCAAATAAACCGTAAAAGGGCATCATAAGCACCAACACAGAAAAAAAACACATATCACACTGTAGATAATTAATAGAACTGCTCTTAAAATAATGTACCTGACAGTACCTCCGTAATGACATCAACCAATCCATTTATTTACACATTCAATTCTAAACCTAAACCCTCATACGACAGGGCATAATATAAGTTGATTGGAGTCTGTAATTTTTATTTATACAATTCTAAACCTAAGCCTTAATGAGATAGGATTTAGAATGAGTTGATTAGAGTGTGTATTGTTCATGAGATCATGGCTCGTACGCATTTGATTTATTCGTTCAAGCGTCTTGACCCACATTTGTGTATTGCCTTTAATTGTTAAGTAAGTGTAATTTAAATGCGACTTCAACATAAAATCCTGATAATAATAAAGTGAGCAGAAAACGCACTTTATATGCACTTTAAAAGCCTATACCACGGTAATGTTATCTATACAGTATTGTAACTCGGCCATGTCCTTGAAATAACTACCTACCAAAACAAAACAAAAGCACGCGATAGGGCTGCCCGCCTGCAGTATTTTAATTTCATCTAGGTACCTACCTACTTGAATTTCTTTCTAGTTTTGTGATTATATATTTTAATAAATATAAAATAAATGATAATAAAACCGGCCAAGTGCGAGTCCGACTCGCGCACGAAGGGTTTCGTACCATTATCTATAAAATCAGCAAAAAAACACGTATGTTGTATCGAAGCCCTCCTTTAATATTTGTTTTATTTTAATTTTATTATTTATTTCTAAGCTGAATATAAAACTAAAGTACCTTATTTAAATAAAAAATTCTTAAATTGCACGCTTACTGCTTACAACATTTTTTACCTATTGAAAAGAAATTTCTGTCAAACAAAAAAAAACATTCAAATTAGATAAAAAATAGTTTCATACCAAAAAGTTCGTTCGTCACTGCGCTGCGGCGCGCGGCGCATCCCCGACTGGTTGTACCTACCACGATCCCGCCCTCACATGAGGTGACAGTTATGACTCGTGTTCCGGTCGTTTGTATAAAGACAGAATACTGTATAGATAACATTACCGTGCCTATACTTTGAATTAGAATCCAAGATGTTTTATGTAATCTATACCTAAGACATTTATGAATGAAAACTTAACAAAACTGATACCTAACAATAACAGAAAATAACAAGGTGACAGCAAGGTTATCACTAACAAGATAAAGTTAAAAACTACAACCCGACTACGTGAAAGTTATAAAAGTTTGAAACATTTACATTGACAAAATAGAATGACGTATCGGTCATATTTGATAGGCATAGAGTTGAAAATGAAAATAGGTCGTAGGTATTGTAATTTTTCTCTATGGGGCCTGCAGCCTGCGGCTACCTAAATTTTAATACGCGTTTTGAAGGCTTATTCGGGGTCGGAGCCCTAAATCCTATAGCCTATAACCATCGGGGTATTGAGACGAATCAATCGATACATAATTTGTTGAAATCGAACCAGTAGTTTCAGCGCTACGTGGGAACAAAGAAATTGGCCACATACATACAAACATACAAATATACAAACATACAAACATAGGGTGCTAACCTCATAACCCTCCCCTGTCGGTAGTCGGGTAAAAAGTAAAACATGAACTTCAACAACGCCTAACATGTGATAAGAAAACATGGGAATTTTATAATTTTTCATGATAAAATTTGAAGTCGAAAACGAATGAGAGCTAAAAGCTTTCAAAATAGCAATAATTGTTTCGAGCTTCTGTGCTTTGCTTCGATGATGCCAATGTCGTTTAATATTTCCACAAATACTTCTTGGGTACCCCTTTGTATAAAAAGATATCTAGGTTTTTGAATCAAATTGTAGTTCAAATCAAGTTGGTTACCTTTTTTTATTGTTTTATTACAACCTAAACCAGTAGCAAAGAGGTACAGTTATGACAAAAAAATCATAGTACAATCTCCTGAAATTGTTAAAATGTCGACTAAGTACGCGTTTTTGTGCTGCAATTTTTGTCGTTGACTATACTAGGGATGAGCTATTTTAGTATGGATGGAGTCACTTAGATACCTTTGGTAGAGCACTTAACAAAGGATCCTGTACGAATTTCCAAAAACTAAAAGTTTTGGAAATACCTACGTACAGGATTACGCGAACAAAATTCTACTTAATTACCTATAACAGGCCTGAAGACTGACTTTGAGGAACCACTCCGAAATGTTTTTAGACATCTACTCAATACAAATAAATCATAAATAAAATACCCGATAAACAATTTTGAAAATGTTAACAAATCACGAAAATAAATAATGCCGGAAAATTCACAAAGCATTATCTAGCCCCAAGCTAAGCAGAACTTGTGTTATGGGTACTAACTGGTATACGTAATACAGTACAATACACAGAGATATTTTTTATTACACATAGAAAACGATCGAAATACCCGGAATAAATATCTGCAGATCGTACAAACATTTGTCCCAAGGCGGGAATCGAACCCGCAACCTCATGCCTCGCAGGTGGACCTCCGCTCAAACGTACCACAAAGGTCGAAAAAAAAATGTAACAAGGTTGAACCTACATGCAATGAATTCTCAAAATAAAGATACCTATCGAAAATCTAGATCGACTAAAACTTGTAACTAGATCGAGTTGAACTTGTAGCAAATTTAAACAGCTTTCATTTTGTATGAGTGGTCACGTCGCTAGAACGCATAGTCTCCGAGATATAAGCGAAAAAACGAAAAATGGGACCTTCATACTCCCCCCTCTCCTCCCGGCTCAAGGGCTACGGGCGGGGACTTTTGATATTTATGTTTCAAGCATTTCCCTATATACCCTTTTTTGAGCCTTCATTGCCTGGACTATAATTCCATGAAAGATTATTTTCCATTGTGAAACTATTTTAAGATCTGTGTCACCTTGTACCTATATAATCAGACTCGAAAAATAGTTATTTGTTATACAAGAGTGCAAAGTTGCTTTTTGACTGCGTGCTTAATTTTGATGATCGAGCAAGCGAAGGAGTCTAAAATTGGATCACGAGCGTAGCGAGTGATTAAAAAATTAGAATCCTGAGCGTTAGCGAGGAAATCAAAATAGCACGAGGTAAAAAATCTTTGCACTCGAGTGCAACACGTAACTTTTCATCCCACCTCAGCGAGCAAAAATACTCTTTCCAAGATGGGGGGATGAAAAATAAAGTTGTAATTCTGTTCCAAACATTTCCCTCTATACCTTTTCGTGGCCTGGTCTATTAGGCTACGTTTTAACCAGGAACAGCTCTTTCCGAGATGGGGGGATAGAAATAAGGTTGTAATTCTGTTCCAAACAATTCCCTCTATACTTTTTCGTTGCCTAGTATACTAGGGTACGTTTTAACCAGGAACAGCTCTTTCCGAGATGGGGGGATGAAAAATAAGGTTGTAATTCTGTTCCAAGCACTTCCCTCTATATCTTTTCGTTGCCTAGTATACTAGGCTACGTTTTAACCAGGAACAGCTCTTTCCAAGATGGGGGGATGAAATAGGGTTGTAATTCTGTTCCGAACATTTCCCTCTATACATTTTCCTCTGGTTTATTAGGCTACGTTTTAACCAGGAACAACGTAAGTGAAGGCGCGTGCACAAACTAGTTCATAATTTAATGTTACCCTACATAACAAACAAGGTTAATACAAACATTGTCATAAGATCAATAGGCTATTTACGTGGAATAATCCACTTATTAAGTATATTATCATAATCTGCATTACCTAGAAGTGCAAAACAAGTTCACAAGTAAAGGGCGATATAATTAAGTTTGTAATCATTAAATTATGCAACTGTACCTACCTGTTACATAGGGTTGTCACATTGTCACACTAAATCTATATCAGAGTTGTGTATAATGCATTTTTATATACTTATTAGGTTTTTATCATGAATTTGTTATGACTAAAATATAAATTATTGTTATTTAAGAGATAAGTACCTACCTACCTTGTACTTGATCTATTACTTGATGTTGTCAATAAAATTATTGAATTGAATTGTATAATCAATACAATACAATAATTTTATTGTAGTTTGACGAATTACATAGAAAACGATCGAAACTAATATCTGCAGATCGTACAGACATTTGTCCCAAGGATGGCATCGAACCCGCAACCTCCAGCGTCGCAGGCGGACCTTCGACCACCGCACCACAGAGGTTGTCACAAGCATACTTTTATTTATCTTATACTCAATAAAGTGTTCATTCATTCTTAATTATTATTACTCCTTTGGCTGTTATTAGATCGGGTAATTCCCGAAACTTAAAGTGGCAGCCCTAACCTTAGCATCAATAAATTATAATCAACATCTGAATAAGAAATCAATTCGTAAGTAAGTACTTAATTTATTTAATATCCGACCTTCAAATTGTTAATCATTTAACAATCCACTATTAAGGTATTCAAATCGCAAAATTAATTTTTAATAGTTTATAATTAAAACTCAATGTATTTTTGTGCTAATTAGTGTATGTAGGATATTTTGCAATAATTATGTGTGTTGGTGTGTGTGCGGCTAATTATAGCTAATTATGTTTGAGTGATTGGTGGTTTACCCCAGTGTGGTTTTATTAAGAAAATCTTGGTACAAAATCTGATATACGGGGTTATTGGTAAATTAGTGACAATACGTGAACTGCAGGTCCTGCCCATTATCACAAAACCGTTCGTAAAGGCGCCAAGTCTCAATTCTAAAAAAAAACTGTTAATTCCGGGTAGAGCTGTTTTTAAGTTGAGTTTCAAATAAAACCTCTCTAATGAACGATTATTGAATTGCGGGGGGTACCCATTACCAATACCAAAATTAAGAATTAAGACCGATGACCGTGTTGATGATGGGCTGAACTTGCAGTTCACGTATTGTCACTAATTTACCAATAACCCTGTATATACCTTGTAAACTTTAGTACTTTTCCTAGTAAGAAATTTTATGTAAGAAACCGTTTTATGTTTGCACTATGTTTAATCAAAAGAAAAATGTACTAAAAAGTTTTGGTTCCGACTGTACAGGACTCATATGACGTCATTTATGGCATGCTTACCATGCAGGTACTTGAAAATAGGGCTCTATACCACTGTATTGAAAGTCTAAAATCAAAATCATCATCAAAGATGCTGGATGCGGCAAGCTGAAGACAAGGCGCTTTGGCGCTCATTAGGGGAGGCCTGTGTCTAGCAGTGAACTGATACAGGCTGATGATGATGATGATTACCCGATGTAAGCGGGTTATCTACGAACCTTATTTGTGTTAGAAGAAAACCAACGTTTCGTCTCTTAACGAGGGACTTCACCCTGAAGAAGTCCCTCGTTGAGGGGTGAAATGTTACAAATAAGGTCCGAAGATAACCCGCTTACATCCGTAATGAATTCGTCAAGCTACGATAGTTTTTATAGAAAAACTTACTATCTTTGTTTATTTTTATTAACATGTTTATAATAATAAAATGTTGCCACTGTAATTGCAACCTTCAGTTAGTCATTATACATCATAATTACGAGGCACACACATAATCATCCTAATTACGGGTAATAAGGTGACGTAAATACAGAATGGTGATTACTCGGCCTTGACTGGTACGGGTGGAAAGTATTATGAACAGATAGAACTGCCTTTGTTACTTTTTTTACTCCTATGCATTTTACTTGTATCTAGCCGCGGTATGGACGCATTGCTTCAATGATAGCGTTTACCATAAGCTGGTGGTTCGTCGCGTGTCGGCGCGTTTATTTTTAGTTCTTCTGCCTTCCCCGAGCAATAAAACTTGCGAAAATGGTATTTGTGATTTCTTCTGTCCAAGGTTGACATGATGTTGGTTGACTGATGAAAGGAGTTGTGACGTCATCGAATCATGTCGCCGCAGCCATGAGCGTTTTAGGGCGCCATTATTTTATTCAAACTTTAAAATTAGTTTTCACAGCAAATACGACGGGCCTTGAAGAAATATTAGTATCATTTGCATTATTTTTTATCAGACACAGTGGCGGCGTAGCGTGGGCTGGCACCCGGGGCGTTTTTCTACCAAGCACCCCCCCCCCCCTCCCTTGGGGGTCGGTTGACTTTCCGCAGTGCGGGTCGGTTGACTATCCGCAGTGCGGGAGTGCTCAATGAGCGCACGCTCAATTTCTAACAACAGGAATTATAAATAACGGCGAGCGAAGCGAGCCGCGATATTTTTTTGGATTTTCGGATGTTAGGTGAAAAGTAACTAAGTTTGTCTTATGTGACCTTAATAATTGACTTAATTGTGTCCCTATTAATATTAAATATGTGAATTTAAAGGTGACCTATAATTTAAAAAATAAATTTATCAATAACTACGGCTAGCGGAGCGAACCACAATAGGTAATTTTGGAGTTCGATGAGGTTAGCAAAAATACAAGTATTCTAAAACCACGACGAAATTTTTTTTTGGCGATCTACAACAAAGGTAAAAACAAACCGGCGAGCGGAGCGAGCCGCCGAAATTTTTGTTACTTCTTTGAGTGATCACAAACAAGTTAAGGAGAGTATGAAAAAATTAAAACAGCGAGCCCTGAAACGTTTGGAGAAATACAAAATAAAAATCACCGAGTGGAGTGAGCCACAACCTGTTTTGAAATTGGTGAGGCATAGGTACTTAGCAAAAAAAATAAGCTATGACAATGAATGAGAAAAGATTTTTTTTACGATTTACAACAAAATAAAGCACAGTACACAGCAATTGCTCATTATTGCACATCAAATAAAATAGTGACACAGGGCAGGGAAAGAATAATACAGATAAAGTTGTATGTACAATGTCTTATCGGTTTGAGCGATCTCTGCTAGCCAACCTTTCTACACCCGATTTTAAAGTACCTATTCAAGTATTTATTTTGCAATTATAATAAAAAAACAACGGCGAACGAAGCGAACCGCAATTTTTTTATATGTCTGCGTGTGAGTTTTCGGTATCACCCCTTCGGATTCGGATTTGAAGTGCCAACGGCGCGCCCCGAGGGGTGCCGAGATGGCACCCCTTGGAGCTCGGTACCCGGGGCGGACCGCCCCTCCGCCCCCCCCCTTACGCCGCTAGTGATCAGACAATACGTAAGAACTAATTCCCAATAGTAGTCAAATAGCCTAGTGAACCAGCCATCAACCCCATTAAAATTACTACTACCCCTAACAACGACAAAACATCGAACACTAGAATCCGATACAAAGCTGTATAAAGGTTGTATCAACGTTGTATAAAGTTCAAAGGCCACATAAAGCCGTGCTACACAATGAGCATAAAGTATGCATCGCCTAGGCGCGATCGTATCGTGTGTAATTAGCTGATAATGTCAAACTGGCTTGTAATAAGGCTAGGTAAGAACAATATGCTTACACGAAGTAGGTTTTCATACCTAGAATAAGTCTGTAGTAATAATAGTCTTAGTAAATAATTAGAATTAATTTGAATTTAAACTTAAATTAACTCCTACGAAAACTTTTTTAATAATATCCCAAAAAAATTCGATTTCGGCTGGATTCGAACCCGCGCCTCACCTTCGGTACAGGTGTGAACCAACTAAGCAACGAGATCGACAAATTAAATTAAAAATCGTAGTCGTTAAACTAACTCCTTTAAAGTTTATGTCCAACCAAAAAATTTAATTAAGGCACAAAGCCTATACAAATCCGTTATTATTGATTGTACTTTATTAACTATTGGCACATATTCTGGCTTCATGGATGCTGTTATTTCATTACAAAGTAGTAAGTACACTAACTATTAGATCGAAAGGAAAGACGTCTAAATCAAAGATTGGATTAAGATAATTTACCAACCTATTATAGAAATACTAGCAGCGCCTCGCGGTTTCACCCGCGTAGTTCCCGTTCCCGTGGGAATTCCGGGATAAAAAGTAGCCTATGTCCTATTCCAGACTATAATCTATCTCTGTGCCAAATTTCATCCAGATCCGTTTTGCCGTTCTGGCGTGATAAAGGAACAAACATCCATCCATCTATCTATCCATCCATCCATCTAAACTTTCACGTTTATAATATTAGTGAGAGATAAATGGGTAGAGTTTGGGCACCCTTGACCAAAATAAAACTAGATAAGACAAGTGTAGCCCTCTAGTAAATCACACCACACCGCTCTTCGATTCGCCTCATACACTTATTGAAACTAAACGACCCAAACAAGTAGAAACATCCTGTAGGGGCTCATTTATGAACGCACACAAGCGAACAATAATTATACATCATTATAACTAATTGTACAATACATCGGGTAAGAAGTATTCGCGACTATTAATGACAAAAGCAATTAGGGTGCACCCACACTAGCTAAAGGTAAGGCTCTGTGCTGAGATATGAGCGATAGAGGTAAGCGGGAACTGGATTTCATAAATGCAACCTTCGATAAAGAAGGAGTATTTATTGGTTTAGAACTTTTCATGATTGTCGTTCTTAACGTACATAAATAATTGATACAACAAAACAATATATGACAGCTAAGTTCTAATACAACAAAAAAATGAATCTTACAGCGAATTGTGTATTAATTAATTAAAATACAAAAACCTCGGATAATATTTCAGACTTGAACTAAAAAATGTATCGCTGAAAACTATCTACACCCAAATTTTTTTATGAAAGAAATATGAAGACCAAATCGTATACCCAAAAACTATCACTTTTTTTAAAGAACTACATTACTAGCTTATGCTCGCGGCTTCGCAAGCTTTTTTGGAATAAATTGTATCCTATATGTTATTTCAGGTCCAGATCTTTAGTGTGCAAAGTTTCAGCTCGATCCATTCAGTAAATTTGGCGTTTACTTTAGTTTTACAATAGCACAACACACAAACTTTCACCTTTATAATATTAGTAGAGTGTATTCCTAATTCGCATTGAATTCCCGCTGCTCGCTCCGCTCGTCAATTCCTAACGCTTTTAACGTCTTTAAGTCTGCGTCATTATACTCATAAGTAGTTTGTTTGACAGTGTTGTGTTGTTGTATTTTGTCTAATTTGTAACAGTGCTTTGTGGCGAGCACATTGGTCATCGTTTCTCTTTTGTTTGAATTCTGATCGAAGTGACCATTAATTGACATGTTTCTCTGCTCATCCTGTATTAAATGTGAATAATTAAGTCTATTTCTTGGTAGGTTTCAAGCTTTCGGTATATCTGAATGCCTCACACTAAATTTTTTTTAAATTTGTTCATGTTAAATTTTATATGCGAATGTTTGGATTTTTTAATGAATGTTTGTTACTTCTTCACGCCCAAACATCTGATCGGGTCGGGCTGAAATTGTGTATACATTTAGTTCTACGCCTGGAACAAATCATAGACTTTTTATCCCATAAATCAGTTCCCATGGAAGTCGGACGAATTGTCAGAATTCATTCATTCCTTCAGGCCGTTAGGCTCGAAAAGTTGTGCGTTCAGCTTTACTTAGATCTATGTAAAGCTTAGACCTATCGGTCTGCTAGATCTTAATTTTTTCATTATTACTTCGTATGATTAATGTACTGTCCCTCTTTATGGGCTAGGTACTTTTGGTTCGCACGCGCTGTTCAAGTAGCTTATGTTCGTCTCCGGGACACCATATACCTACCTGCCTAATTTCATTAAGACCCGTTTAGGCGTGAAAAAGTAACACACAAACAGAATTACCTACTTTTAAATGTATAGTATGGATGGATGCAGCCCATTTAAGATGCCTAAGGCGAGTACTGATTCATTTTCTGTCACGTTTAACATCATCAGTTATTCTTGGTAAAGTTTTACACAAACAATGATAAATAAATACAAATAAAATGTTTTATTTCAGACACGGAGCTCCTTAAAATGTTTAGTACAAAACTTATACCATGTTATTATACGGGATATTATAAGTAGGTATTATATCTAAATAAGTATCAGTCCAGAGAAGTGTGACCCTGCAGTTCGAAATCTATGTGGTTATAGAAATCATTTAGAACGGGATATTTACCATGATTAAATTTTTGAGTTTTCCACTATTTCGGCACAGTTTCATGCGCCATGATCACGGAAGAACTAAAGTGGTGGTTGTGGTAATGTTCGTAGCAAAAGACAAAGAATGAGGTAGATCGGTATGTCTGCCAATAAAAACCAACTCGCAGTGACTTTAGTTCTTCCGTGATCATGGCGCATGAAACTGTGCCGAAATATTGGAAAACTCAAAAATTTAATCATGGTAAATTCTAAGGTTTTTATTTATTATACTCTGGGTAATTTCTAAGAAATTAATAAATCCCAAAAATTTACGATCCCGACGGGATTCGAACCCGCACCTTCCCCTTCAGCGCAGGGGTGCTCTTTTTCCAACTAAGCTACGTGATCTTATCTAGTCGGCCCGAAAATCTTTGGGAGTTCTTTCGGCACTTACGCCGTCAGCGCCACCTACAGAGGAAACAATGAAGTTATCCAATTCTGCTCAAAGACCAAATTTACATTTAGTTCTTTGACGAGAGGTTTTGCCGTTGCTTGATTCTAAGGTTTTTATTTATTATACTCTGGGTAATTTCTAAGAAATTAATAAATCCCAAAAATTTACGATCCCGACGGGATTCGAACCCGCACCTTCCCCTTCAGCGCAGGGGTGCTCTTTTTCCAACTAAGCTACGTGATCTTATCTAGTCGGCCCGAAAATCTTTGGGAGTTCTTTCGGCACTTACGCCGTCAGCGCCACCTACAGAGGAAACAATGGTAAATTCATTTCATTTCATTTCAAGCCTTTATTCAGAAAAATTTTACAATTTGTTTTTTAAATACTATTACTTATACTATTGTTACGACATCAATAATTCTTCTGTTTGCCCTCTTTTGGCAAAGGTCTCCTCTAGCCCCTTCCACTTTGCTCTATCTCTCGCCAACCTTATCCATGTATTTCCTGCTATTGTTTTTAACTCATCCTCCCACCTTTTGAGTTGTCTCCCTCTATTTCTTTTATTATATTTTGGAAACATATGGATAAGGTTGTACAGTAGTAGTTGTAGTAGTTGTACAGGAAACATCATTTAGAACGGGATATTTACCATGATTTTGGAAATCATGATGATGATGATTTCCAAAATCATGGTAAATATCCCGTTCTAAATGATTTCTATAGTAATAACCATGATAGTTTCAAAAGTTTTATTATGTGGTTATGTTTTGATTTGATCTATATCTAGCAAAGACATTTTGTCTTTGATATCTAGAATCTAATCCTACCGTGATTTCTTTGTATTCTATACTGCCTGTTCCACCCTTAACTTAATAAATCTACAGTATCAATTACAGTAAGGTCACAATCTGTGTGTGTGGGTGAACGTGAACGTGTGTGTGAGTGTATGAGTGTATGTACGTCATGGTTCTCATTAGTCCGATGCCTAATGGTTCTAAGTATGCGGGCGAGATCGCCGTCAGTCCGACACTATTGTATGTTTGTGTCCACTGTGTAGCGGCGTAAATGCTACACAACTATTATGACGATTTCTAATGTTTTAGGTCGATGAGGAGATTTAGAAAATAAAAAAGGTCAACGTTCAAGTAGCAAGATTGCGAGTATAATAAATTAAATGTTACAAGACAAAGGATAGTGGGGTGTGGGAACAAATAACCAATCCGCGTTCACATCACGTCATTTTAAAGCGCTCCTATTGGTCGTTGATGACGCGACTACAATGTAGTAGAAACTATTACTATGCACTGTGGTACACTGCGTTGTAGGTACTTGCTGCTGCGGCCATGCGGTTAGATGGCGCTTCAACACACTGTTTGGTACGATACGGGATTTCGTAGACGATATTGACTGTCGGTGGGGACTTTGTATGTTTCTCACCTCCTCACCTCAACAGCCTATAAAGGTCCACTGCTGGACTTTGTATGTACATCGTAAACTATTTTCATCTTTACATACTGTCGTTTACCATGATTAGATTTTTGAGTTTTCCAATATTTCGGCACAGTTTCATGCGCCATGATCACGGAATAACTAAAATGATGATAATCTGTGTCTCAAAGGCAAAAAACTTTTTTGCTGCTTTGAGGCACACATACTAAGCTCTCGGTGTGCGTGAACACCGCTGCACCGCTAGAACTACTAAACGGATCGGGCAAAATCTGCAAACATTTGCAGATCGTTCAACTATTTGTCCTAATCCCGCCTTAGGACAAATAGTTGAACGATCTGCAAATGTTTACCGCAATTCGAACCTGCAACCTTATGCGTCGCAAGAACTTTGCCCACCGCGTCAAATTGGTCTTCAATCAAACATAAAAAAATTAAAGTCTTGACCTCCGACTTTTCCAAAATGTTCTGTTTCAACTCACCCCAGTCTCCCTTATCTATGAAATTAGATTGTTTGAATAAATTTTCTCTAAAAAGATAAAAGTTTCGAACCAAAAAAGACAAGTGACAATGGAAACCCACTACGATTGGAGGTGGCTGGTCGTTCGCGCCGCGTTAATGACAATAACTCGCCATTAGCCTGCAAAGCTGTTTGTGAATAACCCGCACCCAAAGTAGCGGCGCGGTGTGATCTATTGCTTTTGTATGCGATTGTACTGTACCTTGAAGGTATCTATTGCATTTGTATGCGATTGTACAGTACCTTGAAGGTATCTATTGCATTTGTATGCGATTGTACAGTACCTTGAAGGTATCTATTGCTTTTGTATGCGGTTGTAATAAATTTATAAGTCGCAGAGTAGCTTATACAGAAATCTCCATAGAGCTTCGGTACCTTATCATTATTTTGTCTGTGACACGATACAGTTTTTGAGTGAGCGCTGGGAGAACGTACCGTATCTGCCTTTTTTACTATCTAAGGGGTATACCCTATCATATTTTGTATCTTTTAACTGTTAAATATTATGTGCAGTAAATTGTAGGAAATAGTACGAATAATAAAACCACAGTGATTGTTAAGACCCTAATAGTTAATCACCATTGTCTCACTTAAGAAAACTACTACTAACACGTTCCATAAACCTTACGTTATGGGAATAAGGTTCAAAATATCGCAGACGAAATATCTACTACGAAATATACCAGCTAATTCAACACAAACATATCACGTGTTTACGATTAAAGAAGTAATTTTAATATGTTCCTCTAATCGTTTATTAATAACAACTAATATGACTTTTTTAACATTATAGTCATAAAACCCAACTTAATAATTCAGCTAATCGAAGCTTAGTAGTGTAAGGCTGCTGTAATGGCACATTATGGAATTTATAATATAATAATAATGCTGGACAATTCACACAGCATTATCTAGTCCCAAGATAAGCAGAGATTGTGTTATGGGTACGAGATAACTGATATACATAATACAATACAATATATAGATAGGTATTTTTACTATACATAGAAAACGACCAGAACACCCTGAACAAATGTCTGCAGATCGTACACACATTTGTCCCGAGGCGGGAATCGAAACCGCAACCTCCTGCGTCGCAGGCAGGCCTTCGCCCACCGCACCACAGAGATCGTCTTATGAAATAGTTAACTTGATTTATTAAGTAAATGGAGGGTTTTGTAAAAAAAAACAAACGTAGAACCGTTTAGACATCTTACGTAGACAATGTAATAAAATATTAGATTTTTCATATTATTTTGATAGAAATATTAACTACTGTCTATGAAATGATCTCCCCTTGGACATGAGCCGTGCCAAATCACTCCTTGTCTTTAAAAAAACTGCTTCATAAGCATTATCTATCGTTATAAAACTATGCTACCTTATTTTTAAGTACATTTAAGTAAGTTTACTTTTATGTTTGTAGGTTATGTAGGTTGTGTATTATTGTATGTAAGTATTATTTTTTCTTTCATTTTTTTTTTTTTAAAGTGCCACCGTCTTTGATGTTCTTACATGTCAAGTCCATCCCAAGGTTGCCTGGAAGAGATCGCTCACAGCGATAAGGCGACCATAGAATTTCGTCTACTAGTTGTATTTATTTCTGTACTGTTTTCTGCGTGCAATAAAGTATTACCTAAATCTATACCATATATCTATATAAGTAACTTAGTAAGGTAAGGTAAATATTGATATTTATATAAATATCAATCTGAACCTGCAGTTCACGTAGTGTTACTAATTTAGCAATAACCCTGTATATACCAAAATAAAAAAAAACAACAAACTACTAGGGTGCCATATGATCAACCGAGAGCTGCAAGAACATTATCGTTGATTATTTTTATTCTTTACCTAAAACAGATTTGATTTTTTATTATGTTTCCGTCTAATTAATCAAATGTCACGACATTGATTGAAATGTCAAGTTATAGGTATTTGACATTTAAATACCCTTACACCTGCACGTGGACCCTGCTAGATAACGAAATAGGATCTGGTGAAAATATGAAACAATCTTCATAATTTGATACCTCAGATATTTACAATTATCTTCGATTACTTGACACTGACAGAAGTGTCCAACCTTATTTTTTTTGTTTGTACCTAAAAATTTTTTGCCATTAACTAAGAATCATCATCATCATCATAATTGTAGTACAGTTCTTTTTAGGGTTCCGTACCCAAAGGGTAAAAACGGGACCCTGTTACTGAGACTTCGCTGTCCGTCTGTCATCACATCAGGCTGTATCTCATGAACCGTGATAGTTAGACAGTTGAAAATTTCACAGATGATGTATTTCTGTTGCCGCTATAACAACAAATACTAAAAAACATAATAAAATATATATTGAAGGGGGCTCCCATACAACAAACATGATTTTTTGCCGTTTTTTTAGATACTGGTACGGAACTCTTCGTGCGCGAGTCCGACTTGCACTTGACCGGTTTTTTAAACACTAGTAGAGTTCTATCAAATCAAAAGCAGCCGCAATCGAGGACTTGATTTTGATAGTTTAAAGTAAGTTGTAAATTTAATACATTTTATTACAATAACAATAAGCCCGGTGTATCCCATTGTTGGACAAAGGCCTCCCTCTGCGCTCTACACGCATCTCGGTCCTGAACCAGCTGGACCCAAGCTTCATTATTTTTTATTAATTTCAAGTACCTATAAAAGTTCATTTTCAAGCATTGCGGTATGGATGACGAGAAGACTCGACGTAGTTTTCCAAACTGGAAAACACTAAGACGGAATAACTTTTTAAAAATAAAATCCGCATGTTTTATCTTAGATTTGGTATAGAATACTCACAAATTTTCTTAATATTATATATATTTTCCATCCAAAGGTTGCCTGGAAGAAATCGCTGCTAAACGATAAGGCCGCCCATTGTACGTTACGTATGTTTAATGTTTATATCTGTTTCTTTTAGTTTTATTTTGTGGTGTACAATAAAGAATTTTGTATTGTATTGTATTGTATTGTATATTTTATTTATATTCAAATCTGAACTTTGCGCCACTGCTGTATATGGACACCTACTTCATAATTTAATAAAGTAAAGGTACTAGTTGTTTTAATGATAAGTATTGATATAACATTTTTATTTCATATTAATTTTATTGATAATATTTAGTTATAATTTAATTTTAGGTACCTGAGGTTAGTATGAACAATATAAAACCTAGATTAATTTGTTTCTCACGTATCTCAATAGAAGTGAACCACGTGTTTGTCTTTTGTCTTTAAACCTAAACCTAAAAAAATATGAAACGACCCTTAGTCAAACTAAAACTTTGCTACACACACACAAACACACAATACCACACACATGTATATTAAGTACGTAGGTACTTTACATCTGTGGCCTATTTAAAATGTCCTCCCGAATAAAAGTACATTTCACTTTCGTATAAGCCGCACATGTTCTAAAAATGTACGCAATCGATTAATTAACGTGCAGATCCATCTGTCGTAATTAGTACGCGCGCAAAAAAATAATGACGTACCCCTAAACTGGGGGTGGACGAGCAACTTATGGGAGATTGTTATATTTGTTTTGGGTATTTTTTGTGTATAAAATACATACAATATCTATCTTTCGGAGTTAAAACCTTATTAATCCTTTGCAATGCGCCTATTCTACTCTATGCGAATCTCAAGCGTCTGCTGTTTTAACGTTAGATCAATTATTCTACAGGACGACAGAGAAGAAAGGGAAGGATCCAGCTAAGCGCCTAGTTTAGTTTCCGTAGCAAATTGGTACAAGAAGGACATAGATACCATGTAAAAGCGGTCTCGCGATTCGTGTAGATAGAAGCCCTAGGCCTGGGTCTGTGTTTCAGAGCTGTATTTCCATCTGGCATTACCTAGGTACGCCCGAGGAGTTAGCAAATTGTCCAGTATTATTTTATTATTTACTAGCAGCGCCTCGCGGTTTCACCCGCGTAGTTCCCGTTTCCGTGGGAATTCCGGGATAAAAAGTAGCCTATGTACTATTCCGGACTATCATCTATCTCTGTGCCAAATTTCATCTAGATCCGTTTAGCCGTTCTGGCGTGATTGAGTAACAAACATCCGTCCATCTATCTATCCATCCATCCAAACTTTGACATTTATAATATTAGTAGGATTAGTAGGATTTCTTTGATATTTTGTCTGTAGAACATGAGAGCTAGATGATACACATGTTGCTCGTCTGCGCCAACCAAAACACTTTCTTCTTTTTTTTCATTTTAATCCAATTTACCGAGGATTATGTTGGTAATTATATTTTTCCAATTGCGCCGGGCGCGGCTAATTCGTACGGTTGATTGCCAGCGGAATCCGACCGTTGATTAGGCTTTTTAAATTCATGTGGATGTGTGTATATACGTTATACCTACGTTTATATATATATATTTACGTAGGCCAGAGTAGGGTATTTTACTCTATATCAGAAAAATATACAAATGTATTACTGAGATATCTTTAGCAAAAAGTAAGTAGTTAAATACACATTTTTTTGGTGGCGCGACCGTTGGTGTCGGCGGATGGTGTCTGAATGTGGGTCTATATAATTTTTTCTAAATCATACGTTTATTATTTTGCTACTTAGGTTCCAGGAGTCTAACTTGTTTAGAAGTTTAACCCTTAGGTTTTGAAAAATTTTCATATCACGTTTCGATCTCACAACACGAAATACATAATAGTGTTCTGTGGTGTGTAATGTTCGTTAATTTGAAACGTGTTGGAGGAAAAATCTTGATTTGAAACTTTAAACTATGGAATAACCCAGTTCTTTTATCGAGATGTGAATCAATGGACCAATCTAGGAAATACTATTTAAAAGTTTAACCGGATCCGGTCGGCTACGGCTACTTCCTTAGACGGCCACCACCCAAATTACCTAATTGTTCGTCCATTTCCTAGTTCCGCCATTTTCCCGACTGGTCAACCAGGGCCACTTCTTTGGACGGCTACCACCCAAATTACTTGTTTTAATTTAACCCTATTTGATAATAATCCGCAAACTTAGAACATTTGCTAAATAGCGTTATGTCTCTCTCTGACTTACGGCAATAGAAGAAGACGGACTGAGAAATACAATGATCTAAGTTAGCAGACTACTATGAAGAAGGTTGCAAGTATTTACAAACGAAGAACGTAACGGAACGGCACTACAAAGGGCGCGAAACGCGCCGTAGTCATTATTGTAATTCTTATTTCAAATGAGTTCGAAGCAACAATTTTGAAATTAGAATCATAAAACTAGTAAAACTAAACATCATTAATCGGGAGAGCTTCGCGACCCGATACGAAAGGGTTGTTCCACACCACGCCGCATAATTACTCCGCACACATACACAAAACACATTAACACAACGATAAAACAAGCCAACTACTTAGCATTTTCAAATTAAATACACTAATCACTTGTGTAAACGCACTGTGTACAGATAGAAAGGAGCGATCGATAGTTTGTATGTGTGAGTGATTATAATGAAGGGGTAGAAGGGTGATATTAAGTGGCTCTATTCGTGAGCCCCTCAGTTCATGCCTTCGCCACTTCACTTGAACCGATAATTTTGTTTTTAATAGATCGCGCGATCACTACCTTGGGCGTTGTGAGCTGGATGACGAATGGTTTGTTCCCAGTCAAGAACAAACTTGGAACCTACTAATGTACTTGCTTTTTGCAATGGCTTGCCAACTTACTACGAACACCAAATGTTAGCTGATCTACATAATAATTATCATTACATGCATGATAAGTTGCGTCAAAATTAATTTAGATAGAAAACTTAGGGACTATATCAAGAGAACCTACAAAGTATGATGATGTAATTACTGTAAGGGGAAGCACTCACTACCAAACCACAAGTTATTTACTAAATAACTTACATTGGTAATGAGAGCCCTAAATAAGTGTAATGTACCTACAATGTAATAAAGAATTTTTAATTTTTTTTTTAATTTAATTTAAAGTTAGTGACAATTGGTGATATTATCACTGAAGTGCATTTTCTGATAAAGAGGTATTTGTAGGAGAGGAGAAAACATTTCTAGTCCAACCCTTTAGGTAAGTAGGTACCTTTAATTAGTAATTAGTTTCTGCCCATGGTCCCATGGGAACTGATTATGGTATAAAAAGTATACCTTTGTTTTATTCAACTCGATCCGTTAATTAGTTTTGGCTTGAAGAGGAAACAAACAAACATCGAAACTTTCAGATTTATAATATTAGTGTAATGTTTTTGGCGACATAACAAACAATATCGTTATCATTAACCATAACGTTAACACCTTCATAACTATTCTCACCGCAAACAAAAACAATCACAATACGCGAAAATATGAGCTAAAACTCCTAAAACATTAACTAAAAGCTTGCAAAGCCCAAAGCAGTAATTCGGCTAAGCAACGATTAATTTGTGTGTAAAACTCTAAAAGCAGTACATTAGCAATTCGCAACAACACTTACATAGGAGTAATGAGTCGTCTGTCCATATAATCATAGAGCAGCCATTACTCCCGACTTGTAGGGTGACCACGGTTTACGGTAAGATGCTTAGGATTTTATTCACAAGTTGCTACGTTTAGTGTACGTTCGTCCGACTTCACATTCGTTAGTAACCACTACTAACTTTACTGAACATTTGTCAGATTCTTTGTATCAGATTAATTAAGTCGTTGCACATTCGTCAGAAGCTCATAAGTCGTTTTTTGGACAAAAGTATTATAGATAAGATAGATAAAGTATAAGTATCTCTAAAAGTACCTAAGACACTAAGAACCACCTTTTGTCCTTAAGAAGCACCTTTTGTCTTCTAAGTACTTTCTGGTAGATCCTAGGAATCACTTTTTGTCCAAAAAACGGTTCTAAAGTAAGTACTTTGGAACGTCAAAAGTTGACCCCTTGCTTAGGCCGAAAAAAAAAACAATTTTTAAAGTATTTTATAAAGTATTCGTACGTTTATGTTACCTAATGAGTGCTATCAAATTAAAGAACACTGGATAAGGTCGGATGATGATTTAGTTTGAGTGGTAAATTCTAAATTAAGGTTTTAATAGATACTCAAGCATTAAAAATTATAAATGTCTATAATTGCCAATCTACCTACTGACAAAGACTTCTTTTTGGCAAGTCTACTTTAAATTTAATTGTTTTTGATTAAATGCCTATACAAATCTATTAATCTTATAAAGTCAGATCTATAATTAAACCACAATAAAGTTGACAACCACCTTGAATAATAAAAAAAATCATGAATAATAACTTACTTGCAACTGGCAATAAAGTAATTACAAATGTCAAAATGCTACTTGAAATATACGATGCGCTACCAAGGAGACTAAAAAAGTTCCTACGCAATGCATCTCGTCCATGCAACAAAGTTATAATACATATTAACTACCATAAATATGGTACTCAGCTATAATCACTCAAAAACTCAATAATTTCACTAAACGGGATTTATCCCAAAACAGGCGCGGTCATGGTTACTTTAACAAGGGGGTGGGCCTCCACGACATTAATTTCGTGAAATGAACCTAATTTACATTTAAATAAGGACTTGCCTTAGCCGGGATAAGTTGCGAAACTAGTGGCCTCAGGCAGGGAGCCGAGTGCCCAAAGCATTCAGTATTTCATTACTATAATTCAATTCCTTGTATTTATGGGAATTGACCAGCTACAGAATATTATACAGAAGACGTGTATCGATAAAGTGTTGATATCTAGGGATCAACCCGTTTTTATTGCCTATTTCTATATTAAATTATGATTGTACGCGTAAGGGACATGCTTTGGAATAGATTTATTGGTCAAGCAGGATGCTTATTGCTTATTCAAGTGCATTCTAGGTAATCAAGTCTATTGATGATAAGTTAGTGTCGTAGTTATTAAGAAACATATTTTATCTCCTCAGTTGAAGGTGCAGTTTTGCTTGATTAAAAATACCAATTTGAGAAATTTAAGGTACTAATGTAATTTTACTAAGGTATAAAATTTTCGTGCTAATGCCTAATAATAATAATAATAAAGGAATTGAACCTACATTATATTTTCTTCTGTGTAACGCGTGGGTCGACTGCGAGGCGAAGAGTCGCGGATACCATTCCCGCATCTGGACAAAGTTTTACAAGAGTTTTTATTTGGTTTGATGTGAAAAAGTTACCTAACTTAGAAACGACAAATTTTTCTATGATACCTAAATTTTTTATGGTTTTTGGGTAGGTACAACCCACTCCTTTTTTACAAGGCATCACGATCATGGAACTTGAAACTTTATATGGTCGGTCATTGGACAACATGTCCTTTTATAACGTAGATCGTCATAAAAAGGAACTTCACAAAAAATGTCATGAAACTTTCCTCCAAGTAATTATGAATCGTAAAGCATTTCGATTTAAATTAAAGTTCCAACAAAATCCACGCTGAAATACTAATAAACAAAACAATTTTTGTTTCGTTAATCACAGCTTTAAGTTCTCTCCAACTTTTAACAACGTTCAATTCAACGGGAGAGGGTCATCAATAACGAAATTAAAAATTCTCAATTTGAAATTTTGAATTTGAATTTTAATTGCGTGCGATTATAATCGAACGCGAATTACAGGAGCCCTCGGGAACTCGCTTTTTTCATTCGGATTTCGAATCATCTCATAATTCGAGTGGGTTTGAAATAATTCATTTGAATTTCGAACTCGTTTGGTGCTACATCAATGGCAGTTCTGGTTTTGAATCCGGAAGCGATGAATGGATTGAATGATTCGTAAAGATATCGTAGGTACTCTCGACTCTACCAATCTCGTGCCAAAAATCGAGAAAATGTTACTTCGCTTCTCTACTTTATCGTGTGATGATAATTTTCCAATCCTTCATACCTTCTCTATTCAAATGCAAATTATAACCTCTAGCGAATTCGTAAAACTCGAACTTACAACCGTTCCAAAAGTAGGGGGTGTAAGTTTAATCCTTATAAATTTCCTTTTTACACAAAGCAATATAAGTAATTAGCATAATTTCGTTGAGTAAATGAAATATGGTAATAAGGCAACCCCTTCTTGGGGGAAGAAAGGGGTGGGTGGACCCTTCAAGTCGCATCTCGGCACTCGTCACGATGTAGTGATGATTACAATTAAATTATACGCTATTCGGGATCGTTCGGCCATTTTGCTCAGATTTTACGCTTTAATGAATTTTGTTGAAGTTTCAAGATTATCGAAACTATAAGTTTTATTCAATACCAGTACTAGCAGCGGTTTGGGCTGTGTTGTTTTAAGTCGGGTAGAACATTATTTTATTTAAAACATTTCATTGGTCAAGTCTCCAGAAAAAGTATACGACACGAAATGAGTTATATATTTTCTGTCGATGACCAATGACTTGAAGTTATTTAAAATGCACGACAACTCACGGAATTCGTAATTCAAAAGTGGCACAGACGGGCCGATGTGATAACCGAGTTTTTACCAAAACCAAATCAAATTATCTTGATTTACTGGGTTAAAAAAACCCGTCGAAACGAATGCCAATTAAAAGCCAATAGCTAATAAACTCGATCAGGAACCAAACTAACGACTCCGTGAAATACCTCGTGATAAAAGGTCTTCGAAAACACAATACCGCTACCCTCTCAAATAGAAAAAGACAACAGCATACAAGATCATAGAGGTTAGAAAGGGATGCTAACGAATTGGAATTAATTAATTATAATTAAGTTTTAAGTTGACGCGCTTACTTTGCCTGTGTGTGTTGGTTTGTTTGTGTGTTATCGATTTGAAACTATGGCCAGAGATAATGAGCTGGGTAGGGCTGGAACTGTTGGTTATTCTGTGGTGATAAGTTTTGAGGTCGTATTCTCGGCTAATGTCGGGCTAATGTTGCTTTGTCGTTGGTTCCGTATCCGGGATGAATACATACATTAGCTACCAGTTTTAGTTTTGGGTTGAGTCAGTTGAGTTGCTTACTTTTTAATTAAATTAAAACTTTAAACAGGGGCAGAACACTGTACAGTAAAATCAAGCATGATTCTGGCCAAACTTTGGTCAAAAACATCAATAAGTTTATCGTCAGGTAGACGACTTTGATTCGGTAGAGTTAGTAGATAGTATCTGAATGAATAGAAAAAAAAATATTCTTAGGTATTCATATTCTAAACCAATTTATACCTAGCTTTAAAATAACGGCTTCGACAAAATCCCTATAAAGTCGACCGTAGAGAAACACATAGAATTTACTCGATTCATAGACACATTCCAAAATCGACATTCAAATTCGGATACTACAATGCAACCTCCTTCTCAATTAGGAGTTCGTTTAAAGCCCAGTCCGTAGAAATCCTAGACGCAGTACCTTCGTAGCAGAAAGATCGACATACGCTTCGAATCGGGGCTAGCCGACCGTCTAGTTATTAGGGATGTGACTCAGGTATATATTCCTCGGAGTTCGGAATACCAAAAAAAATTATGAATTATACCTTACAAACTAACGTTTTTTTTTGTTGCTGTAATAATCGTCCGTGTTGGGATGATTATGATTGTTTTGATGTTCCCAATCACAATGGACCATTTGGAATCAGTACGGGGCTCTACGTCGAGTTAAACCAATTATTTAGGCAAGTGAAATTCTTTTACTAAATTTAATTTTGTTTCAGTTTCTAAGTTTCTTCGCGCCTCTTAGTTGATGGTTTAAATTGTAACTGTAAACAGTAAACTTATTTTTTTTGTACACAACTTTAAATTGAAACAGTGAACGTAAATAGTATTCATAAATATATTTTTTTGTACACAACTTAAGAAGTTTACAAACTGAAATATCGGAAACTGGACAGAAACTCAGCGAGTTTAATGATAAGAAAATCAGTCATTTAGACTTTAAGCACACAATCGACATTTGAAATACGAATTCGGACATAAACTATCGTCCAAGCAAGCGCGTCCCATCCCTACTAGATATAACAGGGGGTTGCCTCCCCGGGGGCAAATATCGATTTTGGATGAGGAACTGGACTAGAGACATGCGAACCTTAATAACAATCTAGGCGTGCTTTGAGCTGGGTACTGTAAGCTTGAATTTGGAATGAATTGCCGACGGAGCGTTGTCTACGTGTTAGTAATGAAGATAAATTTTATAGGTTGGTACCTCCTTGGTCTATTTTATAAGTATTTAATACTATAGACAACTATAGATTCTTTAACGGACAAAGTAGTAAAAATTAGATAAGAGCTTGTTTTCTTATGGCAAGAGCTTTAATCTCTTTTAACAGTAAGGATTTAAATTTTATAAGTAATGGTTTTTCAACTTTTTCATTAAAATCTATTTTCGTAGAAACCAATAAACAAAAAGCTGCAAAGAACAAGCTTTTGGAAATTTTGAATTAGGAACCTTCTGCTTAGGTACCTACCTACCTACTTTATAGTAGTTTTGAAATCTTGGTTTTTCCCTAAATTAAAACTATGATCGGAAGAATGTAGAATTTTTTGTAGACGCATAGAAATCACCTTTTGTTTCGAAAACTGACCTAAATCCTTACAAAATAAAAGGAATCGACCGCTAAACTAATTGGACAAAAAAAACTTATTCCCAAAACACTTCAATAAAGAATTCGACGAGCATAAGCAAAAACCGTGTAACTCTCAACTTACCGAAAACGCGGTAAAAACAAAACAACATCAAGTTAGACTCTCAGCACTCGAATGAAGGCGAGTGGGGCAAATGGCACCGCGGGCTCCTAACGTTGGCGTTAAAAAGAAATTTAAAAAACGAAGAGTACGATTTTAGGGGAACACCACGGTTGAACCAAGTGAAATTTAATTTCTGGAATTCTTGTGCTTGAAAAAAACGTGTCGATATTTTATTGCTAAATTACTGATGTATTCCCTTTAAATATATTTTATTACTGTAAATAGAAAATGAGGATAGCATGGCCTCTTTTGTAAGCTCCCGAACTTTTGAAAAGTAAACTCCGTAACATAACTTTACACGAAGTAAGATCACAAACCAAGTTTAATCCCTGGTTAGCCGTAGACGGCATCAGCCCCGCGCGAAAGCACATATTTGTTCGCACCCCGCCGTCTTTGACATTCCTACCTCACCTCAACTTTTCTTAGGGTTGCTACGTTTTGGTCCTTCATTCCGTGCCTATTTTATTTTGGGAAGGTTTTCAATACAATTGAGAACCTTTCTAAAATAAAGTATACAAAGCAGAACATTGAAATAAGTTCAGTAAAAGGCTTATGTTTTAAAATGTTAAGAGCTTATAAGTATTGCAACACCTTACTTTTAATACTTTTAGTTAAGTTTATGAAATAAATTGGGTAAGTATAACGTACAGTTAGGTAATACTGGTTGATAACAACTTCATCTGACAGGCAAAAAAACAATGTAAAGTAAATATCTCAATTATAAATAAATTCCATCATTCAAGCAAAGAACGGCTAGTAAAAAGGTGTGAATATTTAGAGTTAACGTAAACATTGAAATAAACACACTAAACATAAAATTCAAAGTGTGAACAAATTGTTTGTAAGCCAGACCAGTCAATAAACGCGCAACAAAACTTTACAACCGTTACGAGGCAACCCTAGCGAAGGCAATGAAAAGTCGGTTAAGCTAATGTTATCGAGGAATAAAAATGTATAATAAAATACAAACACGCCGCGCGAGGAAACAATTTGCCGCAGGAGACTGGAAGATTTCACGATAGCTCTACCACGTAAAACTCAACCTAAACACCCGGTAACACGATTTAGATTTCAACGCTTTAACACTGCAGAAAATTCCTTGAATTTTCGCCAGCTTGTAGACTTAGTCTCGGCTTTATTTTGTTGGTGCGAAGGTTTAATTTAGAATGAGTTGTAGAACAGTAATTCAGGAAGAAAAGAGAGTTTTCCGGCTCGTCGGGGCGCCCGTGACATTTGTGTTAAGCGAGTAGGGTAAGCCATTCATGAGGTGTTACTGTTACTACTTTGAAAATAAACTTGCAGATTGAAGATATGTTACGGGTGGATTCTTTTGCTTTGAGAGTCGCGAGATTTTTATTTCGTGGGGCGGATATAGTTTTGTAAAGTCGATGTTCGGAGCTCACGTTCGTCTGTTTTGATGTTTGAAACGGCAATGAGAGGTGAGTCAATTTTTTTTATTATGGTCAGAGTTAAGGGAATGCTAGTCAGACCCTAAGCTAAGTCGTAGTTATTTGAACGTTTTAATTACACCTTTTTGTGATAGAATTCTTAAAAGGGTTTACTGAAGCTCTATGAAGGTTTCGATCCCCATTCAAAAAAAGACCAAATACGACGAAAGAAGCGAACAAGTAACAAACCTCTTTAATGAACACAATAAATTCAAAAGGTGCTACTAGCCACAAACAAGGCACCCAAAAAAAAACCAAACACATTTGTAATTCGAACGTGTTTTTTCTAATGCCGGCAAGGACACATCCACGGCGCCACCTGTTGAGTTGAATCACGTGACTTTTTTGCTCCAAGGACGCGTGCCTCCTTCGTTCATTCACGGGCGGCTTTCCCGAGCTTCCCCCCACTTCTTGGGGGTGTAAGGGGTTTTTTTGTTCCCCTACGTTAAACTCCCGAGGGCTTTCACCTACGTGCATTTTCGAGGTCACGTCTGGAATGTATTGAGGTTATGTTTTGCGTTTTCTCGGGGCTAGGCGTGCGTGGGGTTTTTTATTTTTACTTGAGCAAGGAGGTGACGTTTTATTGAAAAATGCTTTCAAAACTTTTTTGTGAAATGTTACTTAGAATTTAGTCACCAATTTAATTTTTTCTTTCCTTTTGCTTTGCCTGGGTACAAAATACTTTCAATCTACTAAAATGTTAAATAAGATTCAGTTTAGCACAACTATCAGAAATAACCATTTCCAAGTTATTATGCAAAAACCTACTTTCGTTTCGTAGATCAATCACCGCTGCCTATCGTCTAAATAATTTCTCTAATTGCCTTCACGAAGCTTTCTTACGAGGTAAACTCGATTTTACTGCCTCGGACTAAGATCTAATTTACAACGCTTCATCCTGGTTAACCTAATTCTAATTTATTACTAAGCTTGGTAGCGGAATCTAAGGCAGTCGATACGAAACCTAGTCCAGTAAAGACCTAACAACTAATTAGTCTTTTGTTTAAGGTTTGGTACAATTGAGAGAATCTCTACCTAATTTTTAACTACTCGTACTTGGCCAAAATTCTATCTCACTAAGCTGTTGCTACTTGGTCGAAATTATAATCGAAAATGTCTATAATCGAAATCGAAATTGTATTAAATGTCGCTTTTCAACAGAAGTGTGTTTGAAAATCTTACCAAAGTTTCAAGTTTAATATTCGTTTATTCTCAAAAAGACAAATAATAAAATGTCACTTACTTGAGAACAGGGTTCTTCGGTTAAGTATAGATAGATACATAGGTTGTGGTTATTCAATAGCTGACTCATTAAATGTGTTCTTTTAATAAGAAGTGATTCATCATTTACCATTACTTAAACTGTGTACTATTAGAAACAATAATTATGTCTCTTATTTATCTAGCTTAGCTAATCCATGCATATAAATAACACAAAAAACTTGATGAGACATTTTGAAAGGCTTGAATGTCCTTCAAAAACAAAAAAAGTTTCTTTTCTGGATTCTAAAAGGACCAATCTCACTAGGTACCGCTAAAACAGTTTTGCTGCGCTCGACTAGTCATGTCAATGAACTTTCCGTCTTAAAATTTAAACATACTACCCTCGGAATAATAGAAAACCCAGTTTTCATTATCACATAGATCAATCACAGAAAATTCCCTCACACCCCCAAAAAGCAACCTTTCTTAACCGCAATAAGTTCCAGTTTGCGAAACACTACAGAATTATTGGACTTAACCGGATTCTAATTAAACCCTGTCCCTGATAGTGCACCGTAGCTGTAGACTACGTAATTTACATTAATCCAATAATTGCATGGAGGTTCCTAGTTAGAAATTCAAATGAGATGATGTACCGTCGCGCGTCGTTGGGAGGGGGTCGGTCTTTGGGGAGGCGTGTGAGAATGAGAAGCAATGATTATCGAAGACCTCCTTGGTCGCACTAGACACTGTTTTAAATAAGTCCTGAATCTAGGTTGGTACCTACCTAGGTATCTGGTTATACAATACAATACAATACAAAAATTCTTTATTGTACACGAGAAAATAACATAACAAAGAGACATCATATAAGATAAGTACAATGGTTTTAATGGTTATGGTACAGAGATAAATTTGATACAAAGAGTCAGTTCCGCACCGACAATAGTATTATAGGAGAACAATCTTAAGCTTAGTTTTATATAAATATTGACCTGTATCTAAATCCCATTGTATTTAGACTTAGATAGGCGAATAACATTGTATTAAATTTTTAAGCGTTATACACTTACTAGTGGTTTATTTTTCGCTTCTTCCACTAGTGGACAAAAAATTGAAGCGAACAAAATCAATAACATTTTGTTTCTTATTTGATAATAATTACTATTATTAAGCTGTTTATGTATAAAATTTGACTTGTCTAAGTGCTTATTTTGTAAGCCTAAAGAAATAAAGTTATTGAATTTTGAATTTTGAATTTTGAGTAAATAAATTCAAACAAATTGTCAAAAACTTTCTGTGCAAAAAGGCTTAGGTACTACAATATCAGATTATGTAGATAAAAAAGCTTGGGACGGGTTTTGCTCGATCTCAAAAAATAATAACTAACAGGCTAAAGGATTTTTTCGTCGCTTCTTTTCTTTAGTCTACATACCGAAGCGAAAGAAATACAAAATATCACTTTATTTTCCGGTCAGTGTTTTATTTTAAAAATTTGACCTTTTTGAAGTGTACATTTTTGTATTTATGGAAACAAAGAATTTTGAATTTTGATAGAAGAGACCGTTCTTTTACAAAACCTATGAACCTAAAAATTCTCTTCTACGATACTACTGATTTCTGATTCTACGAATATGGAAAAACATGGAGAAATAGCAAAGGCCTTCAATTTTTGTTACTTGTAGGTACAGAAAGACTGATATAATTTATTTAGGTACCTACCCAAAACAATTCGAACTACAATACGAATTAATTAAAAAAAATACTGAATCTGAAATCTGGTCCACAAAATCAAACCTAGATTCCTTACTTCCACTGCTACAATTACTATTCTTATAAAATTGAGATACGGAGACGGGATATAGAGAAGAGATATAGACGGAGATATATATATATGTTGGAAAAATCATTGGTAGTACTTATTTGCTTAATAATTGAAATGAAATCATTTATTTGTCTCGACTTCCTTAAGGAAGGAACTAAACTAGATCGAGTGTATCAGTAAGACAGATGAGTAAATATGGTAAACTACTTAGTACAAACCAAATTACCAAATTGTCGGATATCTAAAAGAGTTGGCACCGCTTCATCCCGGTTACTAACTCCCGCAACCATAAACTTATTTTAACAAAAATGATAATTTAATCATACAACAATCAACAAGCTGCCTGTTGATGTCAGACTTGCGCCTTCCATCTACTCCTTCAAATCTAAACTGAAGTCCCATTAAAAATTTTTAAATCGCTTTCAGCGATAAGGCCGCCTATTGCACTGGGTATCATAATTTTGATATAAGGATTATTTATTTATTATTTTTAAGTGCAATAAAGAGTTCATTCATTCATTCATTTTTGTTATAATAAAGTATATCTATAGAGAACTGGTTACACGTCGATATCCCCGCTATCATTCCAGCTCTAAAATACAGAATTCTTTGTCTCAAGCCAACACTTCCAAGTAATTATAGTTATCTGAATAGTCATTGTATAGTTGGTATCTTAATGCGCGGGCTTGATTAATTAAATTGCTATGTTAATGAACGCTGGGGATTTTTGGTCGATACCCACTCGGTTAAGGCGGGTACACGCGATCAAGCTGTTGCGTCAAACGGGTATAGAACACGATCGAATCGTGAAGGATTTTGTATGGATAATAAACATTTTTGAGCGATATCCAGGCGGTATAATGCAGGTAATGTCATTCTATTCTATTATTATTCATCAATTACCATATTAATTCCTTTTGACGCAACCGCTTGATCGTATGTACCGCTTTTAACTAAGTGGGTATCGATAAAAAATCTATATTTTCTACATCAAATTCTCTGCAACCTTTTCCTATACCCGTTTGACGCAACAGCTTGATATATATCACTATTATATAATCAATATAATTGATTGTAATTAAGAGTGTAATAACTATAAGGTATTGGATTATTATCTAATAAATGCATTTACTGTGATATGTATAAACTGATCAATATAATATGTCAATAATACGATTCATTTGCAGATCACGGTTTCGATAAAAACATTTTGTTCTGAACTAGTCAGTGAAATATAAACCTACGGGAATTCGATCCTTTGTACCCGCCTACTTATTTTACTAAGGTTTCACGAAGGATCGTTTAGTCAAAATAATAATTAAGAAATAAATTCTCGCCATGACGAATTTTGGTAATAACAGCTCTAGATATCGAAACTAGGTAATTATTAACAACAATTAAAACTAAACACGCTATTTCGACGATCGAATATAGAGAAAAAAACATTCTTTTATTTCTGTAGAGTAGTTGTTACCGCTCTTGTTTCTTGGCATGTTCAGTAGTGGACGTATTTAAGTTGATAAATATATAAATAATGCTGGACAATCTACACCTTCCACACAGCATCATCTTGCCCCAAGCTAAGCAGCGTATTATGGGTACTAGTTAACTGATATACTTAATAACATACATTACATAGATAGATATTATGAAATACACAAACATCATAAATGGCTTTTCATTTTTAAAGTTTCATCATCATCATCAGCCTATATCAGTCCACTGCTGGACATAGGCCTCTCCTAATAAGTGCCATAGCGCCCTGTCTTCAGCTTGCCGCAGTCTTTCGCAAATCGTCATCCCACCTGGTCGGAGGGCGTCCTACACTACGTTTGCCGAGTCACGGTCCCCACTCAAGAACACGTTTACCCCAGCGGTTGTCGGTTCTTCTCGCTACATGGCCAGCCCACTGCCACTTCAGCTTGCTAATCCTTTGAGCTATGTCGACAACCTTGGTTCTCTGTCGGATGTATTCGTTGCGATTCCTATCCTTCAGAGAAACTCCGAAAATCCTTTTAAAGTTTAAAAACTTTAATCTCGATCTCTATGACTAGAATGAACAATTCATCGTAAAATCGGATCGTAATGGTATCGTAGCCATGCCTTCATACTAACCCCCTCTGAAACGAGGTGGCGACGCCTTAGTAATTTCCGAAATCGCTTGTCGACAATCAGAGTAGTGCTGTGCTAGCTCGTTGCTGAAGCCGAATAATTAGATCTCGATCTGCATCTAATTGCAGTCACCGGTTATATGATAATGCCTTTGAAATTCACTTTATTTCATTAAGAGTAAGGTTTATAATTGATTTAATTATGGGATATATATAAGTTGTAATCTAAATCGTAAAATTTATATTGTTGGACAAGGATCGGTGGGTTTATGAATTGCTAAATTGATATCTACCCTATTTTTAAATCAGTAGTCATCAGTTACTAGCATGGTAGCAAAAACAGTCTTGCTCAGTAGTAGAGCGTACAAGAAGATGGTACAGGAATTCGCACACAAGGTTTCAGCATTGAATATGATTATCTTAAAGACAAGGGTTAATGGTGTCTTCTAGACTTCTCGTGATACATCTCTGGCAACATCGTTACTTATTATCAAAGAGATTGAGGTCAAATAAAGGTCTGTGCCATAGAGTTAATTTACTAGTACTATATTAACTCTATGGTCTGTGCACTACAAAATCCTGTTGCTTAGATAGAAGATAGAAGTTCTAACCATATTTTTTTTGTTATTTGGTTAATTTATTTTACTTTTTTCATTTTTAAACGTTTAAATCGACAGAAAATGAATTATTGTTCTTTGTTTGTATGAATTGAATTGGTGGACATATCACACAGCATCATCTAGCCCCGAGCTAAGCAGAGCTTGTATTATAGGTATACTAGATAACTGATAGGTATACATAAAGTAATATAATACATAGATAGATATTTTTACTATACATAGAAAACGACCAGAACACCCATAACAAATATCTGCAGATCGTACTAACATTTGGCCCGAGGCGAGAATCGAACCCGCAACCTCCTGCGTCGCGGGTTCGAGTCGACCTTCGCCCACCGCACTACAGAGGTCGTCATGATGTAAATGGATTTCGATTTATACCTATAATTCCAGTGGCACGTGTTATTTTTAGGAAAAGGTCCACAATTCATGTTTTGGTGTTCACTGTGTTGGTGCTAACCATCTCCACCTATTCTTGTCATCCGTCACTGACGGCTGACTTCACTTCACCCACTGATTTAACATTAAAGCTGTCGTTATAATTATATTTCACCTTACCCTACCTTCTTCAATTTCAACATGAGCCTACACTAACATCCAAAAACAATGTTTTGCAGTAAAATATGAATTACTTGAGGGATGAAGCAGGGTCGGGCATCGATTTTGCCGGACCCCGGAACTCGAACCCGTCACAATTAGGTTTCGTCTCTATCTAATTATATCTCTGATTTGACTTGTGGGTTGGATGTAGGATGTACATTGTTAATCAAATTTACTGCGAACACAAGTTCTAGGTAAGTATTATTCAAGTATTGCAGGTAAAAAAAATTTAAGTACAATGCGCGCAGCGAAGAATTGATTTGAGAGCTCCAAAGGCTGTGTGAAGATATGACAGCCCTTTTTTTCATTCTATGGTCTACTTTTTGTAAATTTTTGTAAACATTTTAGAAAGCTGTTTTCTACAATTGTCAAAACGAATCCTTACCAAGTGGAACGTCGGAATAGTAGGCACCTAAATCGTGAAGTTTACACCGGATGTACTTTACAAGGTGTTGATGGTTTCGACAGCAGAAATATTTATGGCACCTCATCTTGTTAAAACTGATGTGTTTATAGATTTTAATGATATGCTCGTAATTAGATTACTTGTCGGCTGTTTTGATTTTAAAGCTTGTTTTATACGAGCCACTTAATTTTAATTTTGTTGTTGAAAATAGGTTTTATTAAGTCGGAAGGTTAATTGGTCTTTTGCTTCGGGAGTACAACAAAAGCTTTCATTATATTAGTGACTTAGCTTAGTTTACAATGAAAGAAAGGTGATGAGAATGAAAAAAAAAACCAGAACAAACAGAAAATGTAGGTATGTAAGAATGACGACCCATAAAAATATACCATCAGGAAGTAATTATTGTGATGAAGAATGCTGAAAAGATGAAGTTACTTGATGGATTTTCACCAGATTTAGTACGTGGCCTAGCTAGGTATCTGCAATAGATCGTGACATGTAAAAAAAAAGAAATATTTTACTACAGATTTGACAGCGGTGGCAGCTTAGTGATAATAAGCTAAGACTACATTTATTTCATCCAATAAAATATTCGTAGAGAATTTTATTCAAAAGGCAGACACACGTAATGGTAAGTATAATAAAAAGCAAACTCACTCCGCAAAGTACGTATAAAATTATTTCAGAAGAAATTAAAACAGTTAACCAGTAAGATAACTTAATAGGCGAGATAACCGTTCTCGTCAATTGATATTGAAGTGAAGCCGATCCACTTAACACAATGCAATGAGTTCCCATAAGTGAGAAAAGAACTGTTATTTTTGCCTCACTTGACGAATTTGAGGAAAAGTTAGGTCTAGTGGTTTTAAAAACTCTGAATGGAGAAGATGGATATAAGATAGAGAAGAGAAATCAGGGTGATGACGATGATGATGATGATGAGATCATTAGCAATTTATCACATGTATGTCAAACATATTGTGATCAAACTAAAACGTTAGTAATCGACGCACTTTAACATTTACAAAAGGCTATAATTATAAGTAGTGGGTAAGTAGCTAATAACCGGGTTCAAACACAATCAATTCCCAAAAGTTTAAACTTGTTAAACAAACCAGCAATTTCAAATTTTATCGACGGAAAGAAGTCAAACTAAGCTCAGATACGTAATCACCTTCCATAAATGTCAGGTCGAAGTAGGCCGAAGTCGATAACTGCTGCTAATCGGCGGATCCACTAAAACCGAATCACTCCGAGAACGCGGACAGTCCGTCATAACTCCCAACTCCAAAAGTAATACCATCAACTTGGTGTTAACTTAATTTGAGTCACTTTAACAAGTCCAATTAAAGGAATTTGTGTTTCTCTTATCTCCAATATAACATTGAGCATAATTTCAAATTATATTTGAAACTTTCCGATAATGAAGGGTGGAGGCGGGAGGCTCCACTTCGCTTATTTCATTAGTTACATAAATTCTCCTATTGAGGATGGCTGCCAGAAAGGGGACGGTTTACCCTTATTACGAGAGTCTCCTTATCAATACAATTATTAATATAATAATATTATTATTGTAATTTTGGGAGAGTCGTAGCTTAACTTGGAGCAATAAAGGGTGGTGAGAGATAATGGGATGGAAAACAGTTTGAAGTTTTATTGGGAAATTGGAACGGCTAATTGGAAGCATTATCGATCGAGGAGTGAGACCCGCCAGTGACTTCTTCGATTCAGGAGAGATAGGTTTTATGAGTAATGGTTTGCGCAGACTAGACCCATCATCATCATCATTTTAACCCACGGTCACACATTGCTGGTTATTGGCCATAACGGCACAGTAGCGTCTTTAAGCGGAGAAAATCTCTCTCTTCTCTCTTTTTAATAACTGAACCCTTATGCATAGAATGATTTAATATTTTAAACAGTGCAAATTAAATTCATATATTATTAAGTTTGACCTTACAAGAACCGGATTACAGTGACAGGACTTTTAGAAATATAAATAAATAAATAATGATAGAAAATCCAAACAGCATCATCTAGCCCCAAGCTACTTGTGTTATTGGTCACTGTTATACTTAATTCATAATTACAAACATTGTCCCAAGATGGGAATCGAACCAGACGGCGTACCTTCACCACATCGATCGGTCATCTCGCATTCACTTTTAGTTTTAAGTTCACTGTTAGATGACACTGTTCGATGGTTAATGAAAGCACTTAACGAGGAACTAGGAGCTTTTGATGATATAAAAGACAATACAACTATTGTTTGACTACACTTTTAACTAAGAGCATCTTCAAGTAACCAATTCAATGTCGAGTTGGTATCTAATAAGGATATTTAGGTAGTGTAGGACGCCCTCCGACCAGGTGGGATGATGATTTGCGAAAGACTGCTGGCAGATGCTGGATGCGTCAAGCTGAAGACAGGGCGCTATGGCGCTCATTAGGGGAGGCTATGTCCAACAGTGGACTACCATAGGCTGATGATGAAGGATATTTATTTTGCTCAAGCAAGTGTTTAAAGGAAAAACGGGGATTAATGAGTCGTTTAGGTTTAGGTACTCTTGGAACCGCATTTTTGAGAGCTTCTACCAGCATGTAATGATGATGACGACCAAAAACATATCCCTCAGGAATGAATAATACAATATCGGCACTATCGACCATATAAACCCACACATACAAATTGAAACTAGGTTGGGGTTAATCCTACCCTTGGAGATCCACAAGTATAGTCATAATTCCTGAGGGCCCGTCTCATTATAACACTAATACAAGACTCATCCCGAAGTTACGGTGAATACATTAAAGGGTCCAATCCTTACTGATGAGACATCGGTCGGGTAGCCACCCCCGGGCACTGGCCTGGGGTGGGTGGTAAGGCATTATAGGAGATAGCGCTCATTTACATTGTCCGATAGCTTCTAGTAGTGTCCGAATATTAGTTTATGCCTTTTAGTCTTGATAACTCATCATGTAACTTTGTTTTATGTATCAGAATTAAAAACGTTTATTTCTTTAGAATCTGCTGTCAATGTCAGTTTTAAAACAATGCTTTAACAAAACCAAAATAACTGTTGACTGCTACTGTTCTACTAACCTAAACTAACAAATTTTATGGTTTGTACGTACATGTATGTTTGTATTATTTTTCTATATTTAGCCAAAATTAATTAAATTATTTAATTTGCTTATTAATTTCAATCTATGGACAAATACAAACATTTGTTGGTATATATAGATTAATTAGATTTGTATAAAAGAGTTTTGTATACAAGTCCGTTCTTGAGACGGAAAAGGGTGGAATAATTTTCGCTCTTTAATTAATTCGATTTGGTTTTAATTAACGAACGCCAATTTCAATAAAAAATTGAGTCGCCAAAGGATTTCTGATTACGACGAGAGGTTTCTTTTAAATTAGGGTGGAGACCTTCATAGACAATTTATATTTTATGACCTAATGTTTAAATTTTTCGTGGTACAGTTGGTATGTACGGATATATGAGATTATATTTTTCTATTCTCATCTTGCTGTCAGGTGTTACAGTATATCATTTATATGAAAATTATGTTTAAAAATAATAATTGATAGAATAGAAACTGGAACAGGAATTAATAGCATTTCTGAGACTTTAGATAGAAAAGTTCCCTACACTTTGAAAGTACCTACTTAGTTTATGGTGTTGAATACGTTTCGAAATTCATTATCAAGGTATTAACTTTATAAAATAGAGGAAAATAAAAAAGACAAAGAGAAATCGACTCTATCAGAGAAAATGTAGAGCTAAAGATAAATCCAGCAGTAAGCAAGCTCAAACAGCTATCAGCAGATACTGCAGCTTACGTAATAAGACAGGCTTCACGCACGGTCCGAAATATACGACGTTACAATCAGAGAGTGGCAAGTGTGGCAACCCCCCTACACACACACATGCACGTAATCAAGATGCACACACCCCAGACGCACACACACAAACATCTTCAGCCACAAGGGTAGGCTTTATTCACATTCGGTAAACGGAGATGCACTATACTAATTATTGCGACCAATGGAACAATAGTCGAAAGCAAACTATGGAGTCTTATCTGAGCTATTGTATACTGGTAATAGATTGGTTTCGTTTGTTTTGGTAATAACATTAAAATTTAATGTTGGTAATATTGGGGTCAAGAATGTTTTGTGTGTTGGGTTTGGGGTCGGGTTGAGTGTTAATTTAGGTGTTCGTATGTTTATAATACAAAAGTTACTAGAATTGACTTCGACTATTTTAATAAGTCTAGTTTTTATGACAATAATGATGATGAACTTTCAGAGTTAAGAAAAAGATGATCTACTACATGTTTAAATACCGCAGACATCATATACCCAAAAACTAGATCACCCTGAAATATTTATACAGAAAAAAATCACCCCTTAAGCCAATGCCCTAGCGCGTAACCAACGAGCCGCGTGCCTATTTTGAAAATAAAACGAAAAATTTTAACGGTTAAGATGACTCATATAAATAAAATAAAATGCTGAATAATCCACACAGCATCATCTAGCCCCAATCTAAGCAGAGCTTGTTTTATGGGTACTATATGACTGACTAGCAGCGCCTCGCGGTTTCACCCGTGTAGTTCCCGTTCCCGTAAGAATTTCGGGATAAAAAGTAGCCTATGTCCTATTCCAGACTATAATCTATCTCTGTGCCAAATTTCATCCAGATCCGTTTTGCCGTTCTGGCGTGATAAAGGAACAAACATCCATCCATCCATCTAAACTTTCACGTTTATAATATTAGTGAGATAAACATATTACTATACATTAATAATAATCGTTTATTCTGGAGGAATGAAGGTACATGAGGTCTTATGATTTATGTAGACCTATACATTCTGCCTCGTCAAGGCGTGCACATTTCTTTGATAGCAAGTGGATGGATATTTTACCGTTCAACTTCAACTTCTTTCTTATTGGTGCCACCGAGATCAATGGATTTCATATAATCCAACTTTATACATTTATGTTGAGGTTTCAACAATAACCAACATCAAAAAACTTGTTCACAATATATAAATCACCCAGATTCTACACAAACAAGCCATTAGAAACTCACCTTACCAAAGTAAAGTCAATACAGCACCGCATCCTAAATCTTCGATCGTAATTTCATATTCGGACGCCGGCTAACATAAATTCATAGGTGGCTGCACGTACGCATCGTAGCGTCAAATAAACTGGCAGTTTAATCAAAGCCATTAGACAAGTGGGGCTACGGCCGGGCTGGCTTGGCCTGGCCTCCCTCCTTGGTGCAAACGACATTGGCATCATCATTTTCTTGACTTTTTGCTATAAAAGTCCACAAATTTTTAATTTAGATTAATTTATTCAATACAGATACAAAAGTACATGTACTTGGAAAAGTAACTATACAGAAACAGTAAATTTTACTCATGAAAGTAGACAGTACTTGTACTTTTTACTCAAAAGTAAAAGTTCTCTTGTTTGACTTCACTAAACGTCCTTTAAGCAAAATAACAGAGGACATTAAAATATACTCAGACCAGGAGAGATTTTTTGGCCGTAAAAGTACTTCATATTCTGTCCGCGAAGAAAATTAGGACTAATCTTTTTCTAACACGTTAGGCACAAAGATCAGTAAGAAAAAAACATGAGTGTATTTTATTTCGCAAAATTAAAAAAAAATACATGATGTTTTTTACGGGTTTAAAAATCCGTAGATGTGCTACGGAGCGTAGCTCTGTACTACATCGTATGATCGTAACGTTCTTCATAAAGATTTTAACGAGCATTTAATCAGGTTTTTTTTTATTTCAAATTATTCAGTTTCATTATATGAGCTAAGTTCTAAGAGTAGCAGATCAGATCCACTACCGAACAGGGGTGCAGAAGCAGTTCGGTGGTGTCTGCATACCCATTGAGCAGCCTATTACAGCGCTACCTACCTCCAAATGATAAGATAATATAGGTAAGACGCTATCGGAAGAAGCCTCTGTCGAGCACTGGACTGGTAAATAACCTATTCTCTCTATTATAAAAACTATCGTAGTTTGACGAATTTATTACTCATGCAAGCTTTGGTATTCTTCCATCACAAATTAGGTTCGCAATTAACCCGCTTACATCCGTAATTAATTACCTATTCTGCTTAAAAATTCAAAATTCAAAGTGCTTTATTTCCTTTAAACCTTACAGGACTCTTGGACACGTCACAAAACTCAGATTACATAAGTAAAACTAGGAAATAAAGTGATCACTCTTCTCTCACACTTATATTTTCAACCTTAAAAATAATATCTAGGATGTCCACAAGTGGGCTGGCTATATCGTCAATATACGCCCTGAATATTAATAACCGATGTTAGCTACGCGATGTTTCTTGGCATACCCTCCATCCTTTCGCTATAGCGGCCATTTTGTAAAGTTACAAACTGACCAGCGCAAGATGACTACAATATCTTTAAACCATGCAACTTGGCAAGGCGTCAGACGCAAAGCCTATCGAGTTTGGTATTTCATATAAGGGGTCTATTAAGAATGGCGGGTGTATGCCTTTAACGCCTTGCTGGCTGCCGACCAACAGGGGCCATGCGTAAAGATGGAGCAACCAACTTCGGTAGGTACGTTAGTGGTTATGACTTTAATAGCCATTGTGTTGAGGCTTTGAGAGAGGTATAGTGGCTGAAAATCGATTAAAGAAAAAAAGCTCTCTAGAAGTCTGTTAGTTTTCTAAAATTGGTAAACTACGGAAAAACTAGCATTGTTGAAAAAAACCCAAAAATTTTCCTTATGACTTGTATCCAAACTAGCAATAGGGTAGGTAATAAAAGTTCTCAAAATTTTTTGATTTCTGCGGGACTCAAACCCGCGCCCCACCTTCAGTACGGGTGTGCTCTAACCAAGTAAGCCACGAAATCCTAGTCGTTACGTTCGAGTCCCGCCGAAATCAACATTTTTGGGAACTTATTTCATTTCTTAGAGATACCCAAAGTGCGGGTAAGCACTATATCAAAAAACCTTAGCAATAGGTAATTTTTAAATGGAAGCACGATTTCCTTTGGTTTTTTGTATTCTCGAGGCTTGTATTAACATTATGAAAAAACATAAGAAAATCGTGATCTTTTAAAAATTTACCTACCCTTAGAGCGAAACAAGTCTTTCAAAAAATCTAAATTCTTTCGTTTAAAAACACAATCTAAAAAACCATAATAAAAAAAATATCAACAATAATCCCTATACCCACACTCAGATACTATTTTATGCTTACAAACTGCATGGCCATCTAATTAGAAGCATTAATGTTTGTCCATAACCACAAGACCGGCTAAAATGGCTGCAGTGCATTACGCATACCCTTAGACGCAAAATGGATGGCTCTGCCGTACATTGTCCGTAATTTGGCTAGCCGCCCTTCGAAATTCAAATGTTGCGACATTGACAGAGCGGAATGTCAGAAAGCGGATTCATAGCAAAGAGGTGAGGTTTGCCTAGCTTTGCTTTTGGAACTGGTCTAGTGTTCTTCGATTTATGAAAAAGTATGTAATGCAATGATTCGAACGGAGTCGCTGGCATGTTCTTTTTTTATTTTTAGACGGTTTCTAAGCAAAAAGGTTTGTTTGAAATTTAAAAAAGTAGTTATTCTATAAAAAGTATAGTCGAAACGAAAAACGCTCTAAATAAATTGCACCTTAGTCGATGTTACCAATACCATAACCAAGGATACTACCCATGACTTTATCGCTGAGTTCACTAGTATTTCCCCAGAACGTGATCGCCGCCCATTTCTCGTATTCATCAACGCAAGTTGCACTGTCTGCTACAAACAACGTAATGTACAGCGTCCAGCAATATATCTCATCCAAACACCCCGCTTAAATTATTCAGGGGAGGGTAATCTTATTACATTTACATATTAATCAACGGATTTTAATTATACCCCTCACCCCGCAAGCTAGCTTGATAATTTGCTTTCGACTTGCCTTGATTGAGGGTCTACTTGTGTGGGTGACTGTAGTGTTCATAATTTGTTTGTGTTCGCAGTTTAGCATTCCAACTTGTGCTAATGTCAGAGAGAATTGGAAATTCCAATGTGGTGACTTACTGATACTGCGGTACATTACCTGAAAAAAAAAACAGTGAATAAGAAACAGAACATACACTAGCACAAAAACTGACAGTAAGTAAACTACTAATAAAGTTTAAATAAATAAATAATGCTGGACAATACACACAGCATCATCAAGCCCAATAAATGCACTAAGACAATTTAAATGAGGTTTGACTTTGCTGGAATCGAACTCGAAACCCGAGCTTTTGCGTCTTCGGCTAGCATTCGCTGTGCCACGATAGTCGTCAATTTACTCATTAAAAAAAGGACAATAAGTAACTAAAATTATGAACACAGACAGTAGCGAATGTTCTTCACAAGATACACAGGCACAATTAAAGGTTAGCGTCCAAAGTGACCGATGCGATGCGATATAAAGCGGGAGCTACACGGCCATAATCAGCGGACTCATTTGTAGAGATGTACTATTACACATCGAAGACAATGTAGAGCAGTAGCGCAGCTTTTTAAGTAGGTACTTAGTGTAGGTTGTAGGAGATAGCTTTTGATATACACAGAATATTTTGGGTAAAGATGTAGTTCCAGGGTTACCGAAAAAAAGTACCTATATACATTTTGAAAGCTCTAGACACCCATCACGAAAGACCAGCCTATGGCACAATTCGCTAGATCATCAAAAAATATCACTTTTTAAATTTAGAATTTTTTTGCGTCTTCTATATTTTATGTTTTATTCTTGTGTGTTATTCTTAATTAAGGGGACAAAATAAATAAGATACCTAGTGATAGTACGAGCGAGATTTGAACAAGGTTTGTTTTGTATTACATTTTATTTAAAAATTATTTCGACTGAGTTAGTTACGCTGAAATGATACTTCAAAAAGTGATCATGAAGTGTGAAGATGTGAAGATTCATTTAAGAGAAAAAAGTTTCAAGTTGCATTACTGCTACATGATACTGTGTCGGCCGAACGCGATCTGGGCGGGGCGTATCGTAAACCGTCGAAGAAATATTACGAAGCTACCATCCAGTGTAGCTCGGGGGCAGCGATTAATAAGTATGTTAATAAAGAATCGCACCGATAGTATGTGCGTGTACCTTTAGTTTTGAAACGGTATTAGGTAGATATTTTTAACTTCTGCAGGGTTTGTCATGAGTAAAAATTTTGCGTAAAAGGCGTAGCGAAAGGACGAAAAAACATAAATTTAAACAGCATTTTTTTGTCGTTTGATAAAGGCTAGGAAAAATTTGCTTATTTTTTTATTTACTTTATTGGCATTCAAAACAACAAACAATCGAAACATGACACTGTAGTAAAGATTATAACTAAGTTTCTTAAACTAGATTGAATTGCTACACATAGCGACTTCAAAACAACAAAATAGAATGAACCTCATCAAAATAGAATGAGTCATAAATCAAAAGTAAAAAAAAAACGACCGCAAACACCTTAGTAATAAAGTTTAGCGTTATAAATAGTAATTCCTCGGACAAACATTTTATGGAACCAAATCGGAATCATCTTCTACACAACTGCAAAATAATCATCCAAATCGGTCCATGAATGACGGAGAAATCAACGAAGATACTAAAAAAAATATGTTCGACTGTGAAAAAAGAGAGGGGAGGAGGGGCTTCTCCCCATCCTTTTTTCGAAGATGATGATGAGGATTTAAAATATTAGTCACTTACGTCAAGCTTGTTTTCTTCGTTCTTTGTTCGAAAATCTGATAATAAGTTAGTTATTATTACGAAAGAGTAGCACTTAATTGCGTCTTTCTCAGAAAATCCTTGCGTAATTTAAAGCAGTTTTATCATCATACTTATAAGGTTTAATTAGATTACATCGTCGATATAAATAATCGAAATCGCCTTTAGATTAATCTTAATAAGGTCTTGTTTTAATAAGCAAGTAACAGCAAACTCAACAGATTGATGACCAGATTATTATTTAAATTAGGGGATGTGGGGGTAAAGTGGGCTATGCGCTTTTTTTTAGTAAGATTTAGTAAAAGGAATGGAAAAGTAAATGGAAAGCACAGAACGTGCACCTTTGCAATTAATTATTATATAAATGGCTGTATGTTTCAATCTACCTGTTTTCTTAGTGTGCTAACTTTTATGAATATCGGTATTAAATAAATTGTGTTCTACCAAATCCAAAAGATCCCTCTTTTGGATTTGGTAGAACACAATTTATTTAATACCGATATTCATAATTCAATATATTCATTTTGTTTCTGTATTGTGTCATTATATCCCTATAATGACACAATACAGAAACAAAATTCAGTTTCTACAAGTCTGACTGGATCCATATCATATGCTCTGATCTTTAAAAAGGGCGGCTGGAACATTCACTTATTTTTCCTACTTCTAAAGCAAATAGCACAAAAAAAGTATAATGTATATTTGCATAAGGAGTCTTTATGTATCATTTCTTACTTGAACTTCTAATTGACGGACAATAATAATAGGAAATGCATTTGCATCACAACCTTACCCCACTCTCCCGTAAATGCAATCCCATAACGGCGCCACGTCCTTATTAAACGCTTACATCATGCGAAGATTTAGCATCTCGAAATTAATTAACAAAATCGCATCCGATTTTGTGCAGCCAAAGACTCAAAGGGAAAGAAGTTAGTTTTAGATTGTCCTGAGATTAAGTTTTGTAATCTTTGGAAATGCGAAGGGAACTTTTAGCTTTCAATTCATCAAATTTTTCATATTTTTTTTATATTTTACTAAAAATTACTAATTACTTTACGAAAATCTTTATATTTTAGAGGAAAGATAATATGGTATTGAGATAGTATTTTTTTTTTCATTTTCTGTTTTCTGTGAAGGTTAAAAACATTTTGTGTATTTTCTACAATGATTTTTTAAGAAACTAGAGTACACAAAATATTGTAAAATGAAATATTTTATAGTGCAGATGAGATATTGGTCATATTTTGTGGTTAGTTTCACTACATTTATATCAGATTTTTTATTTTCTTCTTTATTTTATTTTCTTCTTTCAGATTAGTTTTTACCTATAGATATCTTTAAACGGTGAGGACAAAATTGGTCAATTTACACGGAGTCCTCAAGGATGTTTTAGCACAATTGACATTATATGATATACATGTATGTACATCTTCGATCAAAAATAAGTAGTTCGCGGCCTCCCCCGTAGATTCCTAGAGTCTTACCAAAATGTCACTCAAAATTGTCTTCGTTTTGTTTTGACGCAGACAGTTTGCGCAGAGCCTGACAAGTTTTTTCCAGACGGAACAAGAGATTGGTGGAGTCGAATTCATTTTATTTTATTTTGTAAGTAGGTAGGTACCTACCTGAGAATTATATACCTACCTACTCAGTTTATTTTCTATAAGGATTAATTAACAGAATTCAGGTAAAGATAACGAATCATTTATTGATGAAACTATAAATTGGTGTCTCAACAGCAGTAGGTATTTATACAAAAGGGTCATTTCAGACATACAATAATTTAAACTTACAATACAATTTCAGGCAGGCACTCTAGATTAAAAAGAACTGGTTCCTGTCTGCGGCTTTGCACGAGTTTTTTTTACGGGACAAAAAATAAACGTTTTATAAATTCATACTTCTGGTAGGTAGGTAAAAACCTAGTCTTTCTTTTATTAGAGAGTCTACGCAAATGAAATTTTAGGGCGGGCCAACTAGTTATTTTAAAAATCATCAACAAGTAATATTAAACTTATTTTTATGAAAAATATATTAATACATACTATAAATGAAAAAAAAAATTTAGAAGAAATAGCCTCTCCATTTATCAATTTAGAACAAAATTAATATTTTAACATAGGCAAACCAAACAACAATATTTTATGCTGATTTCACAAGTATATGACTCACATCTCAATATACGGGTAAAAAATATATATAAACTTATGATCGATAAATAAATTTTTGATCAAAGATGTATATATATATAAATGTGTAAAGTTTTGACCTGTCTTTCTTTGTAGAAAACCGAGCGACCGCTACGTTCTATCCTACTCTTGAGTTATCTATGCCGTCTCAAGGTAGATGTTTAGAATGGTGTGGGAAGCCTCAATTCCACACTAAATATTGTCTCTTGGTTATGCCTGCAACTCGGCAATTAGTATGTCACGGTTGGTAGAACACGACGTCTAGGTTACTTGGTCTTTATGCATGCGGTGGATAAACGCACCGTGGTAATATGCGATGTCACTTCGTCTCGTGTAGAAGGGGTCTTCGAGTTTTGATTTTGCTGATAAAAAAGGTAACGACTTGGTAACTTTTAAATAAGCTAATTTAAAACTTATACCTATACAAATGGACAAATTACTGGTTGGATTTTTGAACACTTGGACATTTTTCTATGTAGACATTAGTCGTGCGAAGGAAAGGATCAAGTACCTTCAGTAATACTTCAGAGACTAATTACCCTGAATCATTATTACAACGTATAGTATTTTATGTTTCTTGCTGGAAAAAACCCATCTTAGATTTTTCAACTTAGAATCCATCAATTCCAAAAAAAAAATTACGAATATCCATAGTAAATAATAATCTTCGCCAGTTAGATTAAAGCGCTGTGCAAACGTAGACACTTTTAGTTTTCAGTTACCGACACCAAACACTTTTGATCGTGATAAGTGGGAGCAACTGGACACAAAAAATGTTTACGTACACGCAGGAAGTAGATGATTTCATACTGGTTCTATAGAAATCAAATATTCATAGGTAGCTTGTATCTGACACAGTGTCTACGTTTGCGCCCTGCCTTAGTCTTTTTTTTGAGATTTTTTGCTTATTCGATTTCCTGAAACTAAAATTTGTTAGAGATTTTCGATTATCTATTCTGGTCGTAGACTCTTTCTTCAGTCCCATATCACTTGCTGTTCCATTCTTGCGTTGTTATTCGCACGTTTAAAACCGCAAGCATGTACTCGCTAATTACAGCTCGATCGGACGAGACAATGCAAGCCTACCCTCGCCATAAATAGGGTGCATTATCGACACCACATCCTGCTACAAAGTTACAGTGGTCATTAAGAGATATTATGACGTTTTTTAATTAACCCCTATCCATTCATTATTGCAAAGTGGTAGGCAAACTAACTGACAAATCTTGACATACACTTTAAAAAGAGTAGGTTCGAATCCCGCCTTGGGACAAATGTTTGTACGATCTGCAAATGTGTTTTCCGGTTGTTCTGCGTATTTGTATGTATAATCAAAAATTCTATCTATGTAATATATGTATTATGTATATCAGTAATTTAGTACCTATAACACATACTCTGCTTAGCTTGGGGCTAGATGATGCTGTGTAGATTGTCTAGCATTATTTATTTATTGTTCTATGAAAACGTTTTATGGTTATTTATAAGTTGACAAGATAACTGACACAGCTAGCCATGGTTTAAGAAGTTGAAGGCAACTGATTCATAAAATAAGGTAGTATTTTGTTATTCCAAGTCTAGACTAGACCTACATCTATGCAAAGTTCCAGCCCGATCCGTTCAGCACCAATTTTTGCACGAAGTAGGTAACAAACATTATATCTATCCAAACTTTCGTATTAATAATAATAATGTGATGGTTGCTAGGCCTTAAGACCAGCGATCGTAAAGATATCGATTAGTTTTACTAGCTAGAGAACTTATTGGCCTTAATTAGGTAGTTTATTGAGAAACTGCGTATTTGATCTCATTTGCTAACAGGAAACCCGATAATAATAATGCTTAGTACAAAAGCCAGTTCGTCAGTTTGACATGTTACTTGTTTTTCTGTTGCCGCTATAACAACAAATAATAAAAAAACAGAATAAAATAAATATTTAAGGGGTCTCCCATACAACAAACGTGATTTTTTTGCCGTTTTTATAGATATTGGTACGGAACCCTTCGTGCGCGAATCCGACTCGCACTTAACCGGTTTTTTTAAATGCTGTCCCCATAGTCGCATTCCATTAATAAAATACCCATCACAAATTTCAATGAATGTTTTTTACTCTAAATTAATTAACTAAAGAAAATTCATCAAAACTACCCGTATCTTCGAAGTCCAAGTAATTATTCTGCAGGTATTTGACAAGCATAATCTCACTAATATTATAAACGTGAAAGTTTAGATGGATGGATAGATGGATGGATGTTTGTTCCTTTATCACGCCAGAACGGCTGAACGGATCTGAATGAAATTTGGCACAGAGATAGATTATAGTCTGGAATAGGACATAGGCTACTTTTTATCCCGAAATTCCTACGGGAACGGGAACTACGCGGGTGAAACCGCGAGGCGCTGCTAGTGTATATTAATCACTTAATAACATCGCTCGGCAATGTTGTAATCGAAAAGAAACTAGCTCCCGGACTATGAAGCGGGTCCATGGAGGCCGATACAGGGTTAAAAGAACTAGATATGGCTTGACAAAGCAGTTTTTGTTGAAAAATTACATTGTACCATAAGATATAAAGCTAGCCGCCGAATCTTTGGTGTGCAGACTCAATTATAGTTCAGAAATTAACGTTTCTATATATAGTAACGACCGGAAGTCGATAACCATCTGCTTCTAATTTCTTGTTCGGATTTGTCGAATTTATTTGCATACTTTTTTTAGACCGCGATTCGGCAAACGTTGTGTAGGACGCCCTCCAACCAGGTGGGATGACGATTTGCGAAAGACTGCTATGGCGCTCATTAGGGGAGGCCTATGTCCAGCTGTGGGCTAACATAGACTGATGATGATGATTAGCAGCTAACCTTAATAGTGGTTTTACACGTTTAGTGCGTTAATGCACTAAATGGGTCTAAAGTTTCGCTCTCTCTATCTCGACGCAGAAAGACAGCTGTGAGCCTATTAGAACGGAGAGGTACAAACTGAAAAATTACCGTTTTTGCGTTGCAGCTACAATGTACCTATAATGTGTTTTTTCCAGGCCCAGAAAGATCAATGTAGACAAGCCATAAACTTCACCATAGTATATCGTATCTATAGCCCAATCCATTAGCTCTAGATCCTCGTCCGCAACAATCTTACTTTAATTGCGCGTAACATAAATTACAGCGACTTATTACAATCCGCTCCCGTTCGTTCGATACATCGCCTCGAGGAGGTATTACGTGGACTGCATTCAATGACTTACTACCAGGTAGGTTCCAGGTGTTCTAGTATAACATGGCTCTTACCTCCAGAGCGGTGGTCGGTGGTAAAATTGTTCAGAAGACGCTGCTGCCAGCCTCCCGGTGGATACCCCTTATAAATTTCACACACTATGGAAATGCTAAGCGACCTGACGAAACGCTGCGTGTTGAGTTGAATCTAGTCGTAACAATTTTCTTTCACGAGTACAACATTGTAAACACTGACGTTCCATCGCGTTGGATGTTGATAATGGTATTCTGGTCAGGGAAAATGTTTGTGATTTGATTAAACTCATCGCATCGCGTTTTGTGGGATCGCGTGGCATGTCAATAGTGGGTTTGCCGCTTTAGTCTTACGATACCCGTGGGAAAAGTTGGGGTATAGCTAATTCTGAGGCGGCACCACACGGTCAACGTATGTTCGTCTAAAGAAGACGAGATGGAAAAAGTAAGACGTCAATATTATCATTTGGCATCATGATTCTTCCGTTTACACCAATGAATTCACAAGAAGTACGATTATAGGTACATAATATATTTGTTCTTCTTCGCTATTTTTCAGCTAGTTACCTATAGCAGTTGAGCTACCTATACCAGTTAGCTCAAATGTTTTAACTGAAATACTAGTTCTAATTTATTTCTATTCTGTAATTGTAAGTTATTTTCTATAATGTCATTTTACATATTTTTTCTAAATTTTCCAGGAAACAATACACCATACGACCTTTGTGGCGCAGTGACGCCTGAGATGCAAAGGTTGTGGATCAATTCACACCGCGAGAGAGAGAACGTTTTTTTTCGTCTCATGATATACCTACCTGATAATAACGGAGCGTCCGTAAAGGAGTGGCTGCTTCCATCACCGCTTTTGAAAACTGCAGTCTGTGAACGGCACCATTTAAGCTACCAAGGTATTTAAACGTAAGGTTCGTAGGGCTCTCAAATTTGGCCGTTCAAATCTCTCCTTATTTTTCAGATTTATTTTTTTACGCATTTGCTCCCCTTGGAGTCGAGACCCTAGGTCCGTGGGGTACCGAGGCTCTCCGGGATTTCAAAAAATTTTCTGAGCGTCTGGTAGACGCGACGCGTATCTGGCGCAGCGCATCAGCATTGCTATACAGCGGGCTAATGCAGCTAGCGTCTTGGGCACGCTTCCGACTGGTATTGATATGGATCGGTTGAGCTACTTGTAGATTGTTTGCAACAGTGTGCAGCTCAATTGTTTCAAATGTAAATACTAGTTTTAATTTAATTCTATTATTTGATTGTAATTTTCTTTTTTTCGTAAATACGCTATGACTTTTTTTTACAGTTAAAAGGCCTTTGTTTGACTTCAATGTCAGCTGGTAGGAATGTATAAAGTACTTTATACATCGTCAGTAACTAAAACTAGGTAAGTAGTATATACTGTAAACTCGTTGGCCCCTGTTCGAGTTGCGAACTCGCGAATAATAAGGCGGCAGCAGCAGATTATTCATAGTCTCATTATCATAAAATTAACCGATAATAAATCATAGCTGGTCCAATTAAGTGTTGGCTGATGTGGTACATTTATACTTCTTACCGGTTTGAGTTAGAACCTGCTAGAACTTATCACAATAGAGGAGGAAAAATTGTAACGAATATCAATTGCAACTTGAGAGATCATTCAAATTATCGGGATCGTAGGCATTTATTCATTCATTTATTCATATTTAATATATTCAATATATTTCAATATATAATATGTTGAATTTGGTGTGGCAAAAAATTAACTAGTTTCCAATTATTTCGCAAAACGCCTTACAAAAATGTGTTTTTTGGTATGTATTGTATTGAATTCTATTATTATCAAGTCAAACTCTGCAAATTTGTTTGGATATATGTAGGATCTTTAGTTAAGTCTAAATCTATTCTTTTAAATATATCTAATTAGTTTCGTCAGAATATTGAAAAAACATTTAAAAAATCTATCTATATAGTCTATTATATTATGTTTTATAAGTTATCTAGTAACTGTACCCCTCAAAAGCTCTGCTCAGCTTTGGGCTCGATGATGCGTTGTGAATTATCTAGCATTATTTACTTAATTTTTGGTCATCTGCAATTTTAACTTACCAAGCAAAGTTACCGGAAAAACTTTGTCTGTAAATAACCTTAAATTACCCGCATAATACAGGGTGTTATCAAACGCTCTGACGGGGAGATAGAAAGTGTACGTTTACGAAGGATATTAATGTTTATCATTTATCAACCTAATTAGATCATTACAGGATCGGGTTCGCGCCGGGAAACTATCTTTTAGGCGTATTTTTATTTATTTAGTCGACAAGAAAATTTTAGACTATGTGAATTAAGTTATTTAGGAGTTAAGGATCTGTATAACCTCACATTTTTGTGAAAAGGATAGATATAGGATTTCGCGTTCATAGGAGCGGGACAGGACATAGCAACGTAAGCCCTAAAATCATGTTCTAGCTTATTAACCAAGTATTAGGACATGAAAAAAAAACGCAACGTATAAAATGCTCTATAAAATAATTAGTTCAATGTTCAATAACCATGCTTAGGTATTCTCAAGATCTTTAACTTCTGTATTTATTGAGGTTTTGGTAAAAATTTTGAGGTAACTTTGCGATTTTTTCTATAGAGAAATTTTTATGGAATCGTGTTTTCAAAACATATGATCTATAGAATAAGTCCTGAACTTTACCATAATATCAATTTCAAAGTTAAACATTTAGTTTGGAAGACATCCGGCGGAGTTAATTTGGAGTAGTATATGCCCTTATCGGTCAGCAGGGATGATTAAGGGAATCTTTTATATAGTATTCAATATGTATTACACATTTACCTAACGGATTTCGGTTCTTCGCGAGATATGGTGGGCCCACTGCCACTTCAGTCTGCTAATTTTTAGGACTATGTCCATAACTTTGGTTCTCTGTCTGTATTCGTTATGAATCCTATCCTTCAGAGAAACTCCACGCATAGCTCTTTCCATAGCTCAGATAAGTGTTTGAATTTAAAGGAGCGGTCACTTTCTAGCTACCAGAAAACCAAAAATTAACATTATAAATCAATAGATCTGCTATAACTATTTTATTAAGTCATTAATAACCGATCGGACCGATAAAACCGAGATATTATCAAATGTTTCAAAACGAATTCTATGGCACACTCTCTTATTAGTTATTACAAACGGTAAGTGTGCATTTTAATTATACGGAAGGGTGAAGAAAACTGGTGTGGCTTGAGGCGAAAGGTGTAGGTAAACTGGGGTCTTAGGACTTTTTCATCGTACTTTTGAGTTTTAGTGTTGGAAACCCAGATTTATTAGCAATAACGTGTCTAGAGTTATTTGAAATGCAAGATATGTGCAGTTAGAATTGAAATTCTTGAAGATCAATAGTATCGTTTTTTTGTTTTTTTGGTGCATAAATTATTTTGCGAAAAACGATGAACAAAATGGAAGCGGATCTGTCACTTTGAATTTAAAATATACTTAACAAGTCAATTGAGTCAAACTTGTTGCTAAAAAAAAGCAAAAAAAAAACTCTGCGAAAAAGGATTTATATTTCGTAGCCTATTTTAAATCTCCGACACGAAATTGCGTGTTTCTTTTCGGCCAATTTGATATATTCGAGTAACAATTTGCACAAAAAAATCGATAGGAAACCAAGGGTCGCGTTTTTGCAGAATTAAAATAGACCTCCAGGTCACGCCTAAAAACTTTTACACAGTGACATTTCTGCGTGCATTTTTAAAACGAGTTGACGGCGAGTCTTTTGCACTTTTAGCCCAAGTTCCTAGCGTTCACGATATCATTACAAATTCCAGTGATTATCAGTCGCCACTAATAATCGTCGGGTGATATTTATTGCGTCTGCACGCTAATTATCAAGAATTTTGATACAAGAGTTATTGGCCAGACTAATTATATTTAATTAGCATTGCAAGGGTGCTAGTTTCGAAATAATAATTCATTTCTTAAAGGTTTCAGTTTTAATTGCAGACAACGGTTCGAAAATCGGTCATTATTGGGTTATGGGAATGTTTTCATAATTGGACTAACGAACGGTTGTTTAGAAAATTACTTGCGATGGTGTTACCAGCTCATCTAAAGTCCGCGCGCTGCGGGGGAAACTTCACCTAGATTTCATTCTTCTTTATCTCACAAGTGACAGCTAGAGTCGCTCTCATATCATATAAACATAAGAAAACGTACAATTATCTGTGTACGGTTTTTTTTAAGTAAAAAAAAAACTAAGTATTTTGAATTTCGTTAAGACAAAATACTAACTACAGTTACCTAGGTAACTGCGAAAAGAAGTAGGCAGTAAAATATTTAAAAAAATAGTAGAGTAGATACTTTGTGTTTCATCTCAAGAAAATATAGATAATTAGATATTAGATATTCTTTATTTGTAGCTCAAAACAATATGTATATGTACCTATATATATTATTAGCTAGGTTACCAACATTAAAATAAAGTTAACTGTAAAATAAAGAAGGTAGCTGTTCTATCAGAAACTGAAAAAAAAAACAAAAAACAAATTGGTTGCAACTATCAAGAATTTTCAACGAAGCAAGGAAAAGTTTAAAAGCTGGAATTTCCAACTAACCTGAACTGCCTCACGCCTCTTGATCTTTGTTACCCTTATTTATATACTTTCCGACTGATTTTTCCAACGCAAAAATTTAATTTCCTGCCCTCACGTGTCACAGGCTTCAATAAACTATTGCACATCGCTCAGCCGGTAATACAAAGCAATCTAAATTGGAAAATAGGCAACGCGCAGTGTATGCTTACCAAAAACGAACAAGCAGAATGCGACGCGATTAAAAAAAGAAGTCTGATGCCGATCGCACCGCGGGAGGGGTGGGACCGCTCCCCCCCTTTTTTCCAATTTTTTTCCCTTTTTTTCGGGAGGTGGGCGAGGCGCGGGTGCATGCAGCCGGCACCCACCTTTGTTTCGCATAAACAAATTAATTTCGGACGCTGTTTTTGATGGTTAATGTGTTCGAAAATTGGGATTTTTTTTCGGCAGATCGGGTTGAAGGAGAGATAGGATATGTTAGATGTTAGAGCTTACGAAGTACCGTAACCGGGAAGTATCCCAGTCGTTCTTTGATGCGTTTACTGCGAACCGGGCTAACCAATTGGGATTTTAGTTGGACCTTGCATCGTATACCTACGTACCTTCGTCTTGTGGGAATTAGGTCAGTGGACCAATGTCAAGTGTGTTCTAATCAGGCTTGATACTGGACCGAAGCCTGATAATTTATTGGTACTTTACCCAACTGCTTTAGACGCTGAAGTCTTGGTTTGGTTCAATGTTCCACGAAAACGGATTTCGTCTCGAATTTTAGTAGCTTTTTAAACACGAGGACTAGAACAGAACGTGATGTTGTTATCAAAAATATATTTTTTTGTTTTCTGGACGAGCTTTTTTTTCTTCTCTCCTTCCCGCTGACCTTCTTTCTCGTAGATGAATGATTAATAAATTAAGTTTAAGATAAGAATTTGTCTACTTTGCACCTAGATCCTTCTTTTAGTTGCATTTTTTTGTTCATTGATTAAATTTTCTCAAGAGAAGCATGGTCCAAGGTTGTAGTTTCTTCACGACGCAACTTTGCCACATCATCATCAACCTATAACTAGTCCACTGCTGGACATAGGCCTCCCTTAACGAGCGCCATAGCGCCCTGTCTTCAGCTTGCCGCAACCAGCATCTGCCTGCAGTCTTTCGCTGGTCGTGATTCCATCTGGCCGGAGGGCGTCCTACACTAAGTTCGTCGGCTCGCGGTCTCGGAGCGGTAGTCGATTCTTCGCGATATATGACCGGCCCAATTTGCCACGCTTACTATTAAAATGCCTATAGACAAAAATCCCCGTAAACAAGTCGTAACAATAACGTGACAGATAGAATCAAGTGATAATCAGCCACTCGGCACACGGGTAGGCCCCACTCATTAAGAGTGGGTGGTGGAGAGGACAATGCATGTTTGTACTGCTTTTTGTCCATTTTTTTCATTATTTCATTTCATTTCACCCACCACCCACGCGTCCGCGCTAGCGATTGTGCGCGCCTCCACTTTTTTATAATTCGTTACCTTTTTTATCGGTCGCTCCATTTTCAGAGGATGGGAGAGCAGGGCGAGCAGACGAGCGGGGAAAACGCTGCGTATTTGTCGCGAGAAGTGTAACGAGTATGTGAACCGGCCCAGTGATAACTGACTCAAAGATTAAAAAGATAAAATCTAGTCTTTATTAACACAGAGAATTACAGTCAATTAATAGAAACAAATTAGAACAAGTATTTACAATCGAAAGAACTGTGCTAACTGCAGACAATACTGCATATAATCTACAGGTAACTCTCCCCCAAGACGCTGGCTGCATTTCCCCACTGTATGGCAATGCTGATGCGTTGCGCCAGATACTAAATAAAAATATATATTAAAAAAGATCCTATAACGATACCTATAGAGATTAGATAGTCAACAATCATAATTAGTTTTCGTAAATAGATTTAGTTGCAGGTAACGGATAGGTCAATATAATTTATTCGTTAAACTCGTTGAAAGACAATTTCAAGTTTATTCATATCAAGAACTATCTCCGACCAGGTGGGATGACGATTTGCGAAAGACTGCTGGCAGATGCTGGATGCGTCAAGCTGAAGACAGGGCGCTATGGCGCTCATTAGGGGAGGCCTATGTCCAGCAGTGGACTAATATAGGCTGATGATGATGAAGAACTATCTGTCATTGCATGGCATCTCTTTTTTGCCATGGAATAAGTTTGCATCTCGAAAAGCTGAACAAGAAAAAAACATAGCCGATAAACACACTTCCTCTTATTGCAAGTCATACACTAGTAAGGACATCCGCGAAAAAAGCACATTTAACAAACAAAAACATTGTACTTAGTAGCTTACGCTTTGGCTTTATTTGGCCTCCCGCCCGTCTGCGCATCCCATACTTCGATGAGATAGCCACTCGATCTAAGTTGCATATTACTCATATCGGAATAGCTTCTTTGTTGGCGCCCGATCGTATTGACTTCGGTTAATTGACATTTGAAGGCTCTTTTTCTAAAAATGCATCCGTTTGTTGTATGTGAGATTCAAGCGGATTTTATTGCAATGTTTGATGTTTGCATATTTTTGTTTTATTACCTAATCTTTATTGACGACCTCTGTCGTGCGGTGGGCAAAGGTCTGCCTGCGACGCAGGAGGTTGCGGGTTCGATTCCCGCCTCGTAAATGTGTGTACGATCTGCAGACTTTTGTTCAGGGTGTTCGTCGTTTTCTATGTATAATAAAAAAATATCTATCTATGTGTTGTATTATATTATGTATATCAGTTATCTAGTATCGATAACACAAGCTCTGCTTAGCTTGGAGCTATAGATAACACTGTGTGAATTGTCCAGCATTATTAATTTATATATTAATACAGAAAAGTAGGTTTTTTTTTATAAAAATTGCCGTCGTATTGTACTTTGATGAAATTATTATGAATGATAGCGGTAATTTCGAACCTTGTTTAAAGGGTGTTAGTGGAAATAGTCATCACCTTGAAACTAGAGTTCAGAGCCATGAGCAGAGTCAAGAACAGAAGATTTTTTTAAAACTTACTTACTTTTTGAAAAAAAAAAACAAAACATTGGTCACTGTGAATATAATCATTTATTCAAGGCTGCCACATACCTATGCCGTGGCTGCTTCCAGAAAAAAGAGACTATAGAACACGTTTTGGAACATATAAGGATGAAAATATTTAGTAACAATTCTGCGCAAAATCTTCTCCGATAAGTTCTAACAAAATGTAGTCCGCGTTGTAGAATAAAAACGACGCAGACTACAAAATGAAAAAATACCTATCAAAACAAGACGTTTTGGAACACTGCACGGCCACAGAGAAGACCAGGTGGAAAACGGGATTGAAAAGTCTCATAAAGGCATCAAACACCGACAGAAAAGTTGAAACGAAGCTGTCAATCACCAAGAGTCTTGCTCCAGTACTTCAAGGAGCTGGATTAGTGCGTGATTAGGCAGGGGAGACAATGCACAATACACTCCCATGCGAGATGTCAGTGCTGATCCCAGTTCCCCCACTTACCATTAGAATTAGGTACCCCGAACAAAAAAGAATATGTTATTATCCAAGAGAATTGATTTCAAAAATGATATTGGGCACCTCATCGTTATAAATCTGCGTTGTACTAAATATGGTGCTATTCGAGTTAACTGTAAGAGACAACGCAAAACAATCATCTAAAAACAATTAAAATTAAAATAAAACCGGCCAAGTGCGAGTCGGACTCGCGCACGAGGGTTCCGTACCATTATCTATAAACACGGCAAAAAAAACACGTTTTTTGTATGGGAGCCCCCCTTAAATATTTGTTTTATTTTAAGTTAATTATTTATTTTTAAAGTGAATATTTAGCTCATCATTCTGTGAATATTTCAAGTGTCTACCTGTTGCCGTTATCAATATCGAGCAAAACCAAGCAAAAAAATCACGTTTGTTGTATGGGAGCCTCCTTAAATATTTATTTCATTCTGTTTTTTAGTTATAGCGGCAACAGAAAAACATCATCTGTAAAATTTGCAATTGTCTAAGCTAACTATCACAGTTCATGAGATACAGTCTGGTGACAGACGGCCAGACAGACAGACAGACTGACGGACAGTGGAGTCTTAGTAATAGGGTCCCGTTTTACCCTTTGAGCACGGATCCCTAAAAATAAACAACAATGGTCATTTGGAAGGCCATTTATTAAGAAAATTGTTATTAAAGCGACTCGCTAACATACGTGACGACGCATATCATTGTTTTTAATGCGAATCTGTTTTATTATTGTTTTAATTCGTTTTTTCTTTATAATCTAGCGCCAAAGCACAGCGTTCGACAGCTTGCATATACTGTCGCGTTTTGCATTGTAAGGAAGCTATTAGAGATGGGACAGATTTACAAAGATGGCTAAGTAGACCCCATGAGAGCCAATAAGGCGTCTATAAGGGGGAGGTCTGTGTCCAGCTGTGGACCTTTTTAGGCTGTTGAGGTTGAAGTGGTTGAGGTAAGTAGCCGTGCCATCTAGTGAAGTCTATAAAATAAAGTTACTTTATGGAGTTTACAAATAAATAATTGTTGGTAAAATACTAGTAATTTGAGTACTAAAAAATATTTACTGATTACAGATAAAAATGTTAAAAAAAAGTATAGAAACATTGACAAAATGTTTTGGGTAGAGTCCACCACATTACGATTTATTTCTGTCTTTTCTTCTGTCGCCTTAGAATGACTTACTACCTGACCTTTGTAGGTGTATAATTTTTTTGTTTATTTACGATATTTAAAAGTAAATATATGTTTCGAAGTGGACTAAATCGTCGACAATGTTCCGTCTGCCGATAAGCGCTCTTTATAATAACTAGGGATATAAAGTGATGCACCAGCAAAAAAAAAAAAGAATCGTATAGTATATCAGAAAAACTATTAAGATAACGGTATGTTAGTGGATATTTTTATGCTTAAACTTAAAACACAATTCTTTTACAGCTTGGTAAAAAAATGTTTGGTAAAAATATTAGGTTAGAGATATGGTTTATTCCCATCTCACTGCTCTGTCCCGCTAGAACGATAGTTGGGAAAGAAAGCAGGACAGATTGCCCTGCTTTGTCCCCTTTTTGTAACGGTGTGACAGATTAAACTTTCTTTGATAGAAATGGTTCTAGGTATGTCCCTGTTAGTGACGGGGGGACAGATCTACCTTTTCTTAGACTATGTTTCCCTACTCTATAGCTACAGAGCAGGGATATAGATGGGAATAAACCAGAGATATATGGAAACCCTAATTTTTTTTTCTATACATATATTGCCAAGCTGTAACTCGATTCGCACTCGATCACATCACTAGCAAGCAATTTGTAACGCTTACGATTCTTTAATCGATGGCAGGGCAGCCCCCTGTCGTAAAACTCGCTGAATATTCATCGAATCGTAATTGGATTTGTGTTATTATCTTTATAATCGTAAAAATGTATCTAGTGACATGTGGAATCGAAGTAGACAGTTCGGTCCATCTATTTTGTTCCCACGTGTGAGTCCGTGACGGACCTAATGGTGACCATGCCCTGGTGGTGGTGCTACCCTAACCAAAACTCAGAATGTACAACAAGTTGCCGCTAGGTAATAAAGCTTCCTCTGAGTCAATTCAAATTCAAACATAAGGTGTGGATGTTATGTGAATTGACGTGAATTGGGTTACATTAAAACCTTTTCCTTCGTCATCTTTAGGAGGAATTTTTTTAGGTCGCCTGGAACAGATCGCTCATAGCGATAAGGCCGCCTTTGTACTTCATCTTGTAACTTTTATTTCTGTACTGTTTTCTGTGTTTGTGTGGTACAATAAAGAATTATCTATCTATCTTTACCGAAAGCTTCGAAAAAAATACATAATAATATATGGGAAACAAAGATATTTTAAATATGAAAAATAATTGTGCAAAGTATCAATTATTGTTATTTTGACCTTCCAATATTATGTTAATGTAACGAAATGGTTAAATAAATGAATGTACATACTCATCACTTTTTAACCGACGGAAAACAAAAGAGCTGGAGAAGGTCATGTTGGGCTGTATGTATTTTTTAATGTATCTTCGTTGATTTATGGACAGATTTGGAAAATTCTTTAGCTATTGTAGTATGGAGAATGATCCTAAGGTGGTTCCATAAAATCCCCAGGTATAACTAATATTATATGGAGAGTTCGGAAAAACCTGGAGATCGAAGAGCTAGTGAAACAACCCAATATCATCGGTGAAACGAAGGCACATCGCCTCCGCTGGCTTGGCCACCTAGAGAGGATGGGAGAGGATCGGAGCGTCTGTAACGCCTATGTCGGTTGCCCCGTCGGCCGTCGACCCGTGGGACACCCGCGGCACTGTTGGAAAGATGTGGTGGAAGCGGACCTGCGTGAGCTACAAGCGGAAGACTGGCGAAAAACTGCGCAGGACAGGGAAAAATGGCGACTTCTCGTATCGGAGGCCAAGACTCACTTCGGGTCGCTGAGCCATAGAAGTAAGTAAGTATAACTAATATTCTCCATCAGTCCCGAAAAACTTAAAAAAAATAGTGTATAAACTAAGGAATTTGAAGTCGGTTTTTTCGGAACTATTATATTAAGACAACACTTCTAGTAACACCAACGTAGGTACCAACATAATAAAATTTGGGAACACCATTGTGAAGAAAATGATAAGCTTACTTGAGTCATAGGCCCGTATTATGAAAGCTTGCTCAGTCATCAATTGGTACTTGAGTAACGCTTTTCTATGGCAAAAATGTCACTCAAGCATAGATCTACGACTGAGCGGGCTTTTATAATACGGGCCTTAGGGTCAAGATCTTACTGAGCCACTATCTGAGTAGGTTAGGTAGGAATGAAAAAAACAGCAATTTTTTTCTTTACAACGTCCAAATTATTTTCCAATTGATTGTAGTCAACGGCTTTGGGACACTTCCGATTCGTATTGATATGGGTCAGTTGAGCTACCTCTAAATTATTTGCAACAGTCTGCAGTTGCCTCGACTTTTCAATTAATTTAATCCAAACCTTCCATAAACTAATTAAAATAGATAATGCTCATAAATAACTCAAATATTATTAAAACTGGACTTTTACAGTCTTACTGACAACCATGAAACGTTTCTCCTACCGCAAGTGTTCTGTCGTTTTAAATGTAATTTTATACAATTTCATTAAAAAATATTGATTTAATTCATCACTAAAAGGAATTATGACTGTTTTAGTACTTCATAATAACGGGTTTAATGGGGAAAAGAAATTAGTTTTTTGCGTACTAATATTACCAAGATGGCATTCGCTGTGTTATTGTGGTAAAGTACAGTGATCCAATTATAATTTCATCGTAAAAAGTAAATCAACCTTCACCAATGTTCGTTATTTAAAAATTGCAGCGATAAATACTGGCAATAATAAATAATAATGACGAGAAAGCAGCTAGAATAAACAGGTGTAGTTTTTTCGAAAATGGAATTGGTGTTTTCAGGAAAAAAAATGAACACTGGCAATAATAAATAGTAATGACAAAGCAGTTAGCATAAACAGGTGTAGTTTTTTTCGAAAACGGAATTGGTGGTTTCAGGAGAGAAAAAAAATATCACTGGCAATAATAATAAATAATGACGAGAAAGCAGCTAGAAGAAAAAGGTGTAGTTTTTTTCGAAAATGAAATTGGTGTTTTCAAGAAAAAAATAACACTGGCAATAATAAATAATGATGACGAGAAAGCAGGTATAGAATAAACAGGTGCAGTTTTCATTCAAGTGTCACCAAAAAAAGTAGTGACAATAAAAGCTTACTTTTCAGAGTAGTATTGCTATGGGATGATTTTTTTTAATGATTATATTATACATTCTAATCTGGTCTAGAAACGAAAAATACATTTAAAATGCGTCATTTTTATACAGTATAGCGTCAATGTAAGCAGAAATTGTTGGGGCGGCGGACGAACCGTAATGCTTAGAATTAACTTATTTCCTACTCTCATGTATGTTGGTATAGTTACATACACAGAAAAAACCAAGTTCCAAACCAAATTTTTGTAGTATTTGTAGAAATCTTGGTTGCGACGTAAGAATCGACCCCTCTAAGAGGCGACTAAGGGAACCAACCAGAGGAAAAGCAAAAGCTTCCTTCTCTGTTTTTTAACACCTATAATGCAATCACCACTTCGCCTGGCAAGCGTGGTGATAATGCCAACAGCCCCTTTGTTTGGGGAAGGTATGTCCAGCTGCAGGTTACGTGAACGTGTGCGTGCTGATGAGGATACAAACGAAATAGTTCCCAAAAAATTCGATTTCGGGCGGGACTGAACCCGCGCCCCACCCTCAGTACTTACGGGTGTGCTCTAACCAACTAAGCCACGAAATCTTAGTCGGTTTCATCGAAAATCTTTGCGACCTCTTACGGACTGTAGCGCCGGTGGCTCCACCTACCTCTAACATTAAAGTTTATCCAAACCTGTTCAAACACTAAAGTTACATTTATTTCGTTTGACGAGAGGAGTTGCCTTTGCTTAATTCTAAGGTTTTCAGACTGCGGGTAAGCACTATAACAAAAAATCTGAGGATACAAAAGTTGTTTCCGCTGGATCTGCCAAGATATTTTGAAAAGCGTGCGAAACATGAAAAACAATGTTGTTGCGATAGCAACCGCTTGCTATAATTAAAACTAAATTCGGGCATTAGACGGGCGGAATCATGTGCTAATTGTAGGCAGGGCTACCAACGGTCGCGACGCGAGCTTGACAAACGACTTTGATCAATCACGCCGATCTCGTGGGCAGCCCTGGCCGCTGCGATGCCGGAGATTTATATTTGCAGCAACCCTAGCTTTAGAGGCTAGGTGTAGAGTAGGGTTCACAGCAGATATGCTTGGGTTAATTTTCTTGATTTTTTTGGTGAATTTGAATAAAGAATCGAATTTTTAAATAATGGTAAGGATTTAAAACATGTATCTTTGTTTTAAGTAGGTATTTCTCGTTCCCTATCATCCTTCTTCTTTTATCGTTCGAAACTCCTCAAACTCAAAAGCCTATAAAGGTCCACTGCTGGACGCGCCTCCCCCTGATAATAATAATTGTCTTATTGGCTTTTATCTCACTGAGGGGTAGTGTCCAAGTGTCCAAGAGTCCTGTAAGGTCTAAAGGAAATAAAGCACTTTTAATTTTGAATTTTGAGTGCCCATAATCACCACGCTGGGCATGCGGCTTGAGGGTCGAAGTTCGATGGTAGATCTATTCTGCAAGAGGCGCTGCTACCGGCGCATGACCCGTAGTCGCCTCTTACGACACCCACGGGAAGAGTCGGGAACTACATATTATAAGGGTTACTATGTACTATCACATATAAAATTCCTTGTATTTCTAATCTATTTCATTTTATTTGAACTAATTATAGATAAAATTCATTTATAGCACGAGCGAGTGGAACCGTCAATGAATCCAGCAGGATGTTGAACATTGACCCCTTCAATGCCAGCATTAACAGGGCAAGGCGATGCATGACTCTAAACTTCTTTTGCACATAATGTAGCTATAGGTACTTTTAATTTTTCCTTATTGTTTTTGTTAATTTTATTACTTTAAGGACGCAATTCTCGACGACAAAAAAAAATTGTGTTCAAACCTAGTTAGTTTAGTATATTTCTATTAGCGAATGCCTATTATTATATATAGCTTTCTGTATATATTTTAAGTTCTATTATAATTAGCTAAGCTGATGACAATCCGATATAAATAAATAAATATATTTTTATTCCGTTATCTAAGCCTCACAAAGCATGGTAAAAATTATAGAAAGAGCTTTTAAAAATTCTTCCCTGCAATAACAAGTAAGAATTCATACCAAGAACACATAAAAATAAAACGTACATTGAAAGCGGTTTTTTTTTTTCAAACACTTATGTTTTTTCCTTTATGTTTATTCACATTCATTGCCACCGTCAGCTTTATACGTACCGATTCTGTCCATCCAAAGGTTGCCTGGAAGAAATCGCTGTTAGCGATAAGGCCGCCGATTGTGCCACTAGATATAGTTAGTATTAAGTTTATGTTTAATTGTATTTTTGTATATGTTGATGGTGCAATAAAGTTATAATCTATCTATCTATTCATTCACATTAAATGAAAAAAACACTACATATTTTCAGTGTCGAAGGCGTGAATAAAAAAGCTCTGTTCCGTATCCACTCTATACCCTCGAGGTCCCACACGCTATTTTGCCGCTGTCAATAATACTTTAGGCAAATTTCAGCTTTATTTCCTAGAAGTTATGTTTTATTGTTTCTTGTCCGTTTGTTGGTAGTATTGGATGGAAATAATTTATCGTAGGCGTTTGAGGAAGAAGTTATGCAGAATAATCTGTATACACTGATTATTCTGACTAGGGAAAAATGTTGTAAGGAACAGCTTACTGAAAAGTTCTGTTATATCACTAAAGTACCTAATGAACTTAATTAGCTGAACCGGAAGTACCCGCTATCTTTTTTTAGGGTTCCGTACGCAAAGGGTAAAAACGGGACTTTATTACTAAGACTTCGCTGTCCGTCTGTCACCAGGCTGTATCTCATGAACCGTGATAATTAGACAGTTGAAATTTTCACAGATGGTGTATTTCAGTTGCCGCTATAACAACGCTATACTAAAAAACAGAATAAAATAAATATTTAAGGGGGCTCCCATACAACAAACGATATTTTTTTGCCGTTTTTATAGATAATGGTACGGAACGGAACCCTTCGTGCGCGAGTCCGACTCGCACTTAGCCGGTTTTATTTACTCTTTAACATGAAGGTACACCAATACGAAAACTTGTTTTTTTCTGCTTACAAAAAGGTTACAAAATCCAAGGAATATTGGCAAAATGATTAACAAAATTAGTAAATAACGGAATGTTTGTAAAACGTTACAATAATCTTTATTTACAATAGAGAAACTAGGTTACATATCATATCAAGAAATCTCTGAAACTACAAGAGCTACGAAGCTGAAATTTTGCATGGAGTTTTCTTTTAGGACGTAGGCAACCGCAAAGAACGGATTTTTGGAAATTCACATTGAAAGATATATAGGTTTTCTAATAACCTTAAAATTGTAAAGGATTGGTAGTAAAACTTTGGCGTTGATAGTTTACATGGAAACCAATATTACTTAGTGTATTACTAAAGTTCACGTGAATGAAATCGCGGGGACAGGTAGTACATTAATACCACCTCACCGAACTAGCTTCTATGACAAATCCTTTTCCATCCAGGCCATAAGGTTGTGGAATGCACTACCAGAGTCTATTAAAAAAGTCCGATCCTTGCAAGTATTCAAAGCTCGTGTCAAGGAGTTTTTCCTTTCAGAAAAGTGAATAATGGTACCTACTTTACTTTGTCTATTTATTTATTTATTTAAGTCGTTAGTATATTACTGATATCTATTTGTATACTTTTAGTTATTTATTTATTTAGATTTTTTTGGAAAAGTCTTTATTATACTAATGCAGGTATCCATTGGTCTTTGTAGTTTATGTATTTTAGATTATCTTGGCCTTTCTTAAATTAACCATTCTTTCCATCCAAAGGTTGCCTGGAAGAGATCGCTTCTTAGCGATAAGGCTGCCCATTGTACTTATCTTATTTTATGGTGTACAATAAAGCAATTTTGTATTGTATTGTATTGTATTAATACATTAATTTAATAGCTGAAAATGAGATAAGGTGCTTCGTTCCCCCACATCGCCAACAGAATTTAAAATATAATGACAACGAAAAAACCTCCCGTTTTCACTATAACTTTTGTAATTTACAAGCCAATTAAAATAAAAAATGGCATGCACCCCGCACCGCCACCCCTTTAATTATGATTTTTTGCATTTTTTAATGATAATACATTTTGCTTAACTGCAGTTACGTTGTTTTGCGCTGTGGCTTCTCTGGTACTTTTGTCACCCTCAAATAAGTGCAATAGGACGGTCATAATTAGTTATATGTGACATTTCTAGAAACGGAAATAAAAGTTAAAAGTAAACAAGTAGCCCGTATTTATTACGGATGTAAGCGGGTTAACAACGAGCCATATTGGTGTTGAAAGAACACAAATTCGTAATTAATTCGTCAAACTTCGGTAGTTTTGAAATTGAAGTAGCTTATAGTTTGTCAGTTATCCATCCATACTTCCACACTAATATTATTAATAAGAAAGTAACTCTGTCTGTCTGTCTGTTACCTTTTCACGGCTGAACGGATCTCAATGAAATTTGGCAGGAAGGTAAATAATACCCCGGGGCCATCCCCGGGGTATGTCCATATATGCCTATAGGCCTATGTCCATACATAGGCCTCTTAAAAGTGGTTGCAAAACCGCGAGCAGCAGCTAGTGTTGCTATAAAAACGAACCAGCACAAAATCTATAACGAAATGTGCGGGCAAATTTTTTGTGATATCCATGTGAAAGGTTAAAAATATAAAGGTAAGGCTTAACTCGAGGCTGATACAAACAGCTCCACCGCAATCGAGTATCAATGTACCTTACAAAAACCAATGGTTAATGAAAAAAACTACGCAGTCAGTATTTGATGAGAGCCAATTTAAATGTTCGCCCACTTGTAGATATCGTATAGTTCGATCCCGAGCGTGTGTGGGGGCGACCGGCGCCCGCCAATTTCCCCAAAAAAAGAAAAAAAGGAAGAAAATAAAAATGGCGAACGCTCACGTCTGTGTGCGTGAAAAAAATGCAGATATAATGCAAGTAATAATAATAATAATGGGCAATCGGCCGCGCGTCCGCCCGCCTCCACACAATGTTCAGGTTTTTTGTCTATTTTCTGAGCACCGATATTTTTTCGGGATTTTCCATTAGCAATGCGACTGTCGGATAGTTCGTCGCGTTGTTCGCTGAATAAGTGCTTTGCTGGTTCTTTTTGTTCTATGCGATAGCAGATTTCATTAAAAGTTAAAACTTGCGTTAGGTTTGGTGTGGATGTGCCCGTATATCACTAATTCTTTATGAGTTGTCGGACGCGTTTGAAACAGTTTCTTTTCGGGCATGAATGTTGGTCTCTGACATCAAAAAGAATCTAGAATGAAATACTCTTTATTGCCATCAGTGCAATAAATGTAGGTACACTAAGAAAAGATAAAATTCTCAAAATTAAACTCTGACATGGGAATAAAGTTGTATATTTGATTTCTGTCGCTTCGGTATGTAAACTAAAGTAAAGAAGCGACGAAGAAATTTTTAGCCTGTTAGTTGTTATCTTTCGAGATAGAGCAAAACCTGTCCTTAGGTTATTTTTCCTCTAGATAATCAGATATCATTCTGCGTTATCTCAAAACTACCTTTTTTAACAAATACCTTTGAGATCAGACACTGAGAAGATACAAATTGAAATTTAAAAAAAATCTCCTTTTAAAGTTGTGTTTATCTGTGTAAACTAAAGTAAAAAAGCGACGAAGAAATCTTTAGCCTGTTATTTGTAATTTTTCGAGATGGAGCAAAACCCGTCCTTAGGTTTTTTTCTTCTAGATAATCTGATAAAATTCTGCGTTATACCAATACTAACTTTTTTAACGAATCACATTGAGATACAGAGAAAATACAAATTGAAATTGAAAAAAAATTTGCTTGTGTTTATCTGAAGAAAGGCTTAGTTAGAAGACGCCTAAACGTATCAGTAACCTAAATCCTAACACCCTCTCCATTGATACATGTCAGGCACCCCTAAAGGGATGCATCCACTAAGTCTGCAGGGGTTGATCCCCTACCGACCCAGTTAAACACTTTGCGCCCGGTCTCACGGTCTTACTTTTCAAGTTCAACTTTGTTAGAAAAATGTTGTCTTCTTTGTTTTTCTTTGTTTTGTTTCGGTTTTTCTTTGTTTCTTTCGAGTATTACGGCATGTTGGTGAGATTTTGGTTTTAGAGAGGTTGTTTGGTGATAATAAACTTTTGACTATAACTTTGACGTATTGCAGAGTGAGCAATGTGTATGGCACAGTTGCGATACGTTCAGAAATGTAACGAATGTGTTTTTTTTTTTTTTTTTTTTATTTATAGTATAGTGTTATACACTCAACTCCGACTCTGTGGCGCGGTGGGCGAAGTTCCGCCTGCGACGCAAGAGGTTGCGGGTTCGATTCCTGGTTTGGGGCAAATATTTGTACGATCTGCAGGAATTTGTTCTGGGTGTTCTGGTCGGTTTATATGTATAATAAAAAATATCTATCTATGCAATGTATTGTATTATGTATATCAGTTAACTAGTACCCATAACACAAGCTCTGCTTAGCTTGGGGCTAGATAATGCTGTGTGAATTGTCCAGCAATATTTATTTATTTATTTATAGACGCATGATAATCCATTTTAGGATAGCTGTAAGAACTGTAAAGATGGATTTTACTATTAAGGGAGAGAAAACAAATCTGATTGTGAACAAGGAATCCTGAATTGCGAACATTATCAAGGTGGAAAAAGAAAATGAGATTCTAAGTCTAACTAACCGAACGTATTCTTTTAATTAATCAGCCGGACATTGAATTTCATAACCGCCAAATTCGAAACCGGAAAAAAGTTAAAAACCGAACATCGGAATAGGAAGAGCGTGCGTTTCCACAACACGTCGGACACGACACGACATGACATTCAATTTAAACTCGGCCAGAGCACGCGTCCAATAATTAACATAATGTACTTTTTCTCCGTTTTTTCAGCTCCCGTTTGACACTCCATCACTCATGGAAATTCCATTTTCAATGCTTGCTATATGCGGGGTGGGCGGGAGGTCTTTGCAGCGCGGAATGGACGAGCCTTTGGGGGTGGTGGACGAAAAAAAGATTGTTAAAAAGGCTGCCCCCCACGTGGCGGTGTGTGCGTGCGTGCGGGTAAAAAAGCTCCTACTAATCGATACCATAGATTCTGAGGCAAGTAGGCTGCGTGCCCGATTGGAGCGCTCCGGATAACCGACGGGAGTTCTCGCTTGATGTTGGTCTTTGGTTTTCCTTTCCTTTTGCATCGCCACTTGACGACGGCTTTGTTCTTTATTCACACTTTGGTTTTGGTGGTTATTGATTTATGGGAACGACGCGGCGGCGGTGAGATTAGGTATTTGTAGATCTATAAAGTTTATCAGAGATGTCATGTACAATTTATACCCCGTCTTGAGGAGCTTAGTAGCAAATTTCTGAAGAAGTTCTGATAGCATTACAATGATTCTTAAGACATTTTTCAAACTTAACAGTGGGTAATCCGTCCATGACAAATATGAGGGGTGTTGTTGACCGAGTGCCACGAAACGAAAAAAAACGTTGTTCGTTTACTTATTTTGAAAGCCTGTACGTAACCTGCTGGATAGGCCATGACTCTTCTTCCATAGATGATGCGTAATGGAGTCATATAAGTTTTTTTTGGAAGAGGTTTCTGTTATTATAGTGCGGTAGCTCTCACACTCAAGTTAATCTCCAAGAAATTAAATAATACCTCCAAATTTTCCGAATCAAGCGTCGCTATAGTCCGTAGAAATTCCCAAGATTTTCGACTCGTCGGTTAGGTACTTGATTTCTTAGCGAGTTCAAGTCACGCCGTATTCGATTTTTTGTAAAGTATAAAGTTAACAAATATAAAGCTAAAAAAGAGACGAACAAGAAACATAAATAAACCTGAATTCACCATGTGCTATGGTAGAGCAGATCATACCTATAGTGCTGGTCATCCGTGGAGACCGTGTTTTGTAATATATATTATTTATGTTCATTTAATATTATACTAATCTCTAGAGCCGTATACCTAATTATTCGAAGGACCTATTGCCTTTGAAAAGAGTTTCTAACCTCAAACCATATAGGTACTTACCTCATTCTTAAGGTTGATGGGCTCTTGCTGCGGCCGAGGCGGCGTGTGCCGACCCCCCTCCGCGCCTTCCAGCATGTCAGCCTCGCATCCCGATTCGTCTGGAACAAAAAACACAAGTTTAACATAACTGTATTCACAACGTTATCCATACTACCAAACTAATTATTAATTAGAGTGTAACTATCTGTCTGTTTCCTTTTGACGCCTTAACGGCTGAACGGATCTTAATGAAATTTGGGAGGAAGGTAAATAGTATCCCGGGGGCGGACATAGGATAATTGAAAAGAGCGGGCGAAGCTTAGGGCAGTAGCTAGTGACAAATAAAAGATGATTATTCTACAAAATACAAATGAAAGAGTTGAGCTATCTGTAGACTACTGCAAACTATTTAGACTAGAGATACCTTAACAAAAAAATAAAATACAAAATGATTTATTTGCCAATAAACATAGAGAGATACATATTACTGGCGGCCCCCGCACGAGGCAAGCCTGTGTCGCGGGAAGCCTGTTTACAAAAGTTACTTTAACGGTAAAGATTAGTTGTAACTTATACAGGGCAAAGAAACAAAAATCAATTATAATAAATCTAAACAATTAAGTGATGCAAAACTAGCAAAATCAGAACACGTAAACTGCAACATATTAGACACTTATACCACAAAAGATTAATAAAACAATGATTAAACACGTGTTTAGTTAAACAGTGTCTAAGAGATAAACAGTTCTTAAACAACTGTGTAAATTTTCTTACCACGAATACATGTTTAACGTTTAGTTAGCTAAACTCTGCCTAAATTGACGTATGCTGATTTTAACTTGGCAACTTGGCTTACATTTGTGTAGAGTGGAGTTACCGACTTGAGGCCAAGGAGAAAAAGGGAGGGAGGAAGTCATCTAAATGAATACCACTCGGAGACAAATGCAACAGGCAGACCCTATCTTTCAAAGATTAAAAAAATCTTGATAGATTCAAAATCATAATCGAAACTATAGTGTCTCAAACCTTTTTCTTAGCTTCGATTTTAATACTCTATGTTTACGTCATTAAAATGCTCATCAAAACTAAGTTACTTCCCCTATTGAGCATTTTAATGGAACAGTCATTGCAACCTAAACAAGGTTATCGCTCCACCCAGCATAGAATCTTAAAAATACTCTCACAAACAACGAAAATCTCAAAACATTTCCTCAGGTAAAAAGCTAACAACGTAATCTTGTAAGCCCAGTCGACCGGAGTCTCGACCTACCCCAAGCCCAGTCTCGAAATAGGTCAAGACAGGCGGCGTTCTTTCCCTACGTGATTCCACATTGTTGGGAGCGTGGAATGTGAGCAACTTTTTTTAGGGTTGGCACGTTGTATAAGGTAAATAGGTTTGTTTAAAAAGCTCGGTACTAATGGTCGGATTCTAAAAATGATTCCCCGGTGGATTTAGCTACATGAATACGATAGTGTCCAGGGATCAGGTAAGAAATCCACAGGCTTGTAAATGTGGTATAGTTATGTAGTTTTGAAATTCGAAGCCGCTGACAGGAGCTAGGGATATAAAATTTGATATAATCATCATCAGCCCATATAAGCTCACGGCTGGACTTAATCCTCCCCTAGTGAGATCCAGCACCCTGTCTTCAGATTGCCGCATTAAGCATCTGCGCCTGCAGTCTTTCGCTGGTCGTCATCCTACCTGGCCGGACGGCGTCCTAAAGTAATAATTCGATATGTTTACAGTAATTTAAGTATTTTCTAATCAAATAACTTGTAATTCGCGCTAGAACGGAGTTCTTTTGTTTCGTCCATACATTCTCCATATTTGCTGGAAGACATTTCAATACCTACCAGATATTTTTCCTAGGTTTGCCTAGCCTTTTTCCTTGATTGCTATTTGGGACCCTATATTAAATCAATAGGTCTCGAATATAAATAATAGAAAACACAAACTCGGTAACCGCTATTACTAGGTAGGTATCTTTTATAACAACCTAGATAAATGCGTCTATACTGCACGTTTGAAGCCTTTTGCCAAGCCAAAATGAACCCTACCCTTTACAATCGAAGACACCACCAATCATTGTTTCGCAAATAGCCGGCGAGCCTAAGCAACACGAATCGATGCCAAAACCTGGACGTCGAATATGATTGCTCCTAATGCGCTCTGGGGTGGGTAGCGGAAGCTATACTGTACAGAGACGTGGTCTCAGTCTTACTGTAGAGGAGAAAAGGTGTGGTATCAGAAAAAGGAACTATAAATTAAGATTACAAAAAAGATGGGTGATAGTGTTGGTTTTGTTTAAGGTGGGGCTGAACTTCTAAGCTCCCATACAAACGTAGGTACTTTTCGATTCATTTGCAAACTACGTCCCCGATTGTATTGAAATTTTGCATACATAATCGGATAAAAATTGCGATGTTTGTATGAAATAAATAAATATAAAAAATAAATGAGAGCGAAAGTCACAAAATCGCTTGAAAATGGATAAAAATGAATTTTCCCTCTCACATAATGATGATTATGTATTTTGAAAAACTAAAACGATACAAACATTGCTATTTTTTATCCAATTATGTATGAAAAATTTCATTATAATCGGGGAAGTACCTAGTTTGCAAATTAATCGAATAGTACGTATGTATGGGAACTCAGAGGTTCAGCCCCACCTTAAGAAAGGACGCGAGAGCTTTTGACCATCTACGCTCTACAAGCATGTATTGTGTACTCTTGTATCCGCACTGAGACTCAAGTTGGTCCATTGTGCGTGGTTTCTGCTAGTGCAGCCAGCCTAACTCCGTCCAGAAGCGCAGAATCTTCCTGGGGTCTTCACAGGCTTGCTCTACAAGCATAAATATGAGCCTAGATTTACAATCTTATAGCACGGATGGAAAGTACAATCTTTTTGTTTTGCCTATGAGTTTATTAATCCATATCCATCCATACTAATGTTATAAATTCGAAAGTTAATCTGTCTATCTGTAACCTTTCACCCCACAACAACGGCTGAACGAAACAAAATATCTTAATGAAATTTGGCATCCTCGGGATACCCGCGCTTTTCAGGTAGTCTATGTCCGTACATAGGCTACTTGAAAAGCGTGCAAAGCCGCGGGCAGCTGCAAGTATGTTTATAAGGATTAAGTGAGGTAATAGCAATCTGACGACACAACCTTGAAGACTTGAAAGATGACCTAAGAGATTCTAAGCGTTAAAAAGGTTACAAAATTAATCGTCTCAGATACCTAGTGTATAAATCTGTACCAACACAATTTTAATCGAAAATTTAGGTATTATAATTGTAAACCAAAGCGACATTCTAAACGATTTTCAATATCTGATGCAATCTAAGAAACAATACTAACACATCCGTAGGAACTCAAACCTAAAGTCTATCACCACGGACGCAGTCGTAGATAGCCCTAAAAGGGGAGACTAGGGGAAGGGGTATAGCGACGTGTTTCTGACCGAGCAGTAAGTCTGGGCTAATCCTATCGGAAGCGGGTACGTTGAAGATCGGAGGGCTGAGACACGTTCCATGGTCCTATTGAATTTTTACCGTACTTAAGTCCTAGGATTCGTATTTTCAAAACAATATTCGAAAGAGACAAAGAAAGAAATCGGTTTATACTTAGTTGTTCTAATTTTTTAGTATTCCTAAATTGAATTTTTCGTTGTTGATAAAGGTGTTTTTCGGTTTGCCGATTCATAGATTGTCTACGTATAGGTAAGGTATAAAATGTAGATTGAGTTGTTTATAGTACCTAAATTTTTTTTAAAATTTAAATGGTCTTCTTTGACGAACATATTCCCATCAGTAGTTTTACAAAATTTAGGAATTTGATTTGCAATATAATAGGTAGATATAATAGTAAAATCTAAGAATAGATAACTAGCGATAAACGCTACATTTCGAAAATGTAGCGTTTATCGCTAGTTATCTAGAATAAACACAAGTGTGTATTGTATTATTTTTATTTTAGTTACATGTAATCACCCTACTGCACGTTAAAAACTCCCTCTCCTCTATGTTAAGAGTGTAAGAGAATAGCGAATAGAGTTCAACAATATATCTTGTCACGTATCTACTATACGCATAAAAAACCCGACTGTGAGACAAAACAACGCATTTTCGTTCAAGTCACTCTCTCAATATCGAGTGGGGGTCATCTCTAGTGATTCCTGAGCCCGCACCCCATTGCATCTAAGGGAGGTGGGGGCATTACGAATTAATAGCACAAAGACCGGCCGCAGATCGCCGACGAAAATTTAGAGGCACTTATAGTGGTTGCACTATACAATTTGGAGGGTAGGATTGGGAGGTACATCTGTGTTGCACTGGATTATTTGTGCAGGGTGTTATGGGAACATAACTTATAGGGAACAAACTGGTGTTAAAACGTAAAATTAAATCTTTTTAACGGATCTTCCGTTTGATTTATTTTCGTGTCCCAGATGAATAAATTACTTATGTCATTATAAAATTAAAAACTTTTCACAAAAATGTATAAGTAAACGAAACTTTTCTTTGATTCATTCTTGTTTTGGCTCGTTGTAATACGGAATGAGACTCTGCGGTAAAAAATGATAAAAATGCAACTTCAATAGAAGAGTAGGTACTTACACCGAAAGCGAGTACGTTTTACTGATGCAAAGTACCTACTCAGATTTCACCTTCTTTATAAGAAGTGTTGGTTCAATGCAAACACAAAAATCTTTACTAGGAACATAACATAGTTGTGTAGGATACAATAATAATTGTAGGCTGACTACCGCAAAAGTTAAAAACTGTGTCAATCCATTTGTAAAAATGTTTTCCCGCAACATTCTTTTACTCTTGAATTGACGCAGGAAGCGTCACGGGCAATGAAAAAGTTAGTTTTTAGTTTCAAATATTGCAAGTACCTTACCAATTGTTTTAAAGCTCAATATACCGAAGTGCTTCAAACACTGTCAGACCAAACATCTCTTAAACGGTAAACCCAGGCTGACAAGACAGCCCAAGATCGGACCGAAATAGAAAACGAAGAGGAGCCATCGCTTGAGTGAGTCGCGCCTCAGAATGTACCATCTAATAAATAATGCTGGGCTTCATACGGAAGTATCTGACTCCAAAATAAACATAAATATATGAAGTGGGTTAGTGAAATTTTATTGGAGCGGGACAGAGCGGAGCAACGTCAGTGCAAAAATCAAGTTTTTGGTTATTATCTATTAATTATTCAAAATAATATGCATTAAATAGAAAAACTAAACAATTACTTAAATAAAACATTACTCTAGCTTTTTAGTTCGTAAAAAATATTGTTGTGTTTTCGCTGATAATTTAGTAGAGCATTTCAATTAAAACAGTTTTTATTTCTGCTAATTGTGTATTTTTTTTTAAGAAACCAGTTTATTTTCGTAAATTCTATTCGATTACTCGACTTCTTCAGGTTTTTTTTCTGCCTTAACTTTTTTTAAATCTGAACATTTACGTTTGTTACCGTAAATGTAAGTGTTTAAAAATACATATTTCGCTCTATTTTTGCATTAGGCGCACTCTTAGTTAACTGTTTTAAGACATCAAATACATTATTACTATGTACTATGTATATTTTACTAGATGTATTATACTATGAACTATGTCATTAAACTACCTGAAAATGTTTGGCGCTGGAGCAATACTTAATTTTTCACGTGAATCCAGTCTTTTAGTAGGCAATAATTATAGGTAGTGTCACATGTTATAAATGAATAATAAATAATACTGGATAATTCACACAGCATTATCTAGCCCCAAGCTAACTAGATAACTGACTAAATACGAGAAATAATTTTTCAAAATTCAAAATTCATTAACTTTATTTCTTTAGGCTTACAAAATAAGCACTTAGACAAGTCAAATTTTATACATAAACAGCTTAATAAATAGTAATTATTATCATATATATATACCATGAAAAAATCAAATTCAACCAGGTAGCAAAGGCATACCTGCACCTAAATTCTAAACAAGGCTAGCCTCGCAACAAGGAAGTCTGCCAATTCGGTCCCTTTTGATACAAATTATCATCATCATGCACCCCCCCCCCACCCCATGGGGTGTCGCCCCCTTGACCCCTCCGCTCTGGAAGTGCGTCCTGCGTTTCTAACCCCCTTATGTTGCCTCTAGGTGTTTACATGTCTAGGTTCGGTTTAGGATAATATAATTTGTCGTGTCTTTATTCAGGGTGTGTGAACAGTTTTGTATGTCGTGTCGTATGGTTTAAATTGGTTTAGGTTACGCAATTTTTGTTCGTTAGTTGAATAAGACGAGACGACAAGGTAGGTACTTCTATTTTATATTAGGATGTGCCATATTTACGCACACTAAATAATACATTTTGAAAAATTATGCTTATAAAAAAAATTAATGTTTATTTTTATGGTTTGTATAACGTCTACCTAAAGGGGTAAGTAAGGGTGCTGTGGTGCTTATTAAGGGAGGCCTATATCATCACATGATGATGATGAAAGAACAAAATCTAAACTTAAAAGTACTAAGGTATGGAGGTATAGGTACATGAAACGAAACTTGGACCTAAGAACTTGAAGTGGGAAGCTCTTTTACGTGCAGTTCAAAGGAGTTTGAACTCTATTGCGTACTGACACGAAATCAAGGAGTCTATAGAACTCCGTGTAAGGAGGTCTAATGTGAAATTCTTGAAATCGTTATACGCCTTTGTTTGTAGTCCTAAGTTAGATGACCTTTCAGTTTGGTTGAACGATTTGTATCCAGAGCTTGCTTTTGAAATAATTTGGTAGCAATCGAGTGCGGTCTCCTCAATATTTTAGTAACTTTCTATTATGCGTTCTATATCAAGGTACTCAAATTCAATTTCTATTGTAATTCGGTGCTCGATGGCATTCGTTCCGAAACGCAGATCCGGAACCCTTTGTTCAGATTTTTCCTATTCGCTCCAATATCATTTGCGGAGGCTATAACGACTGCCTCTACAAAAGTAAGCGGACAAATTGCTTCTAAAACAACAAAAGCCGACCGGAAAAATTCACAATCGCACCGAATCATTAATCTCAGAAACAAATGGAAATCGGCCGACATCTGCTATACTCGGCTCGAAAAAATGGCGGCCGTAGTCGACAGTTGTCACGTTATTCGCGACGGGATTAATTAGAAATGCGATTAAAAGCAAACAAAACAGGGAATGGTGAACTTAAATTAATGAAAAATTACCACCCTCGGCGAGTCGTCAACTCTTTTTTTAACGGGGTCGCTCCCGCGCATTAAGCGGCTTTAATTTGAATTCGGAATTAGAATTACGCGCGCTTTATAATTATTGTTTTTTTTCGGCCAGTGACGGCTGATTTCTAATTCAACGAGGGACGTTCGGAAACGCATTAATTTTTGTTGAATCATGAATATGGTAATTTTGTCGGTGAATATAAAAATTAATAAGGTGGTGTGTTAAAACAGAAATCTGCATCATTTTTTGAGGTTCTTTTCCAAATATGAATAATGCCTTTTTCATAGATAGAGAGATAAATATAATTTATTGACAGAAAGATTTCCTTCATGTTTTTGGCTAATAGTATCTTTAATCCAAAATATGCATTTTTTTTTTACACCACCGAGGTGGCAAACATGCATCATATCCCAATATGAAAATAATGGACCTATTTGCATTTTCAGAGGTAGGATACAACCGACCCCTAATATGTTATTGCATGGGGAAAGGTTATCCGGCTCTAAAAGGATGTAGCGAACTTCAAATTTCGAAAAAATATTATAGAATTAAAAATGAGGCCATAATGAAGTGACAAGAACAATAGCTCGTTGAAATCACTTGCGCAGGCCCACAAGTGGCCATCCTTTGTGAGTTGAGAGGTTCTTCGGTAGAGTGGTATTGATCTATGCAGATTCATATCCAGAACATTATGTTATGTTCGGATATTTTTAAAAATGAAATTGTTTTCAAGCGGTTGCGAGAAGCACAAGATTAGCAGATGTTTTCGTGAGAATAATATAATATGATAAATTATCTTAGAATTGTTTCTTGGTAGGAATAATTAGACATTTAGAATTATAAGGGAATGCTTTGAAGCGAAGTTTACTGCTTGCTCATAACACGAGACAATAATGGAGGAGGAAGCTGAGAAGGGGAAACATTCCAGAGTGATATAGACATAGTACAGGTGGTAAACAAAATCAAAACGTCACTCAAGCATAGATCGATGACTGAGCGAGCTTTCATAATACGGGCCATAGACATAGTACAGGTGGTAAACAAAATCAAAACGTCACTCAAGCATAGATCGATGACTGAGCGAGCTTTCATAATACGGGCCATAGACATAGTACAGGTGGTAAACAAAATCAAAACGTCTTTTTTTTGTATATATCTGTATATTAGTTACCTACAATGGACGTATGTACAATTGTACACCTAAAAAAAAGACTGAAAATTAGGGCCAGGAAATTAAGTGATTTTTTTTATTTCTGTCGCTTTGATAGAGTAGATTAAAGTAAAGAAGCAACAAATAAACCTTTGTCATCACTGTGTTGAAGTGACTTTAGTACTTATCAATATTTCCATACTCATATATTAAAAACGAAAGTAATCTGTCTGTCTGTCTGTTACCATTTCATGACTGGTACGTCTGAACGGATCTTAATGTTATTTGGCAAGTAGGTAAACGGGATCCCGGAAGGACATAGGCTACTTTTTATTCCGGTAAAGTGCGTACAAAGACGCGGGCAGGAGCTAGAATAAATAAATATAGTTAATATGTCGGATTTTGAAAAAAAAAACTGTTTTTACCTATAATAACTTCGGTGGCATTTGTAACTTCAGAAATTTAAACATAGTCGTGAATAGGTAATAAACATATAAGTCAACTGATTTATAGTCACTCATACACATTCATAATAATTAGTGTAGATTTAAGGAAACAATCAGATTTTAGTGTTATTATGTTGGTACTCTACATTTTATGTACAGTACCAACATATTGCAAGAAAAGCAAGTAAGCACCAAAGTTTCAAAGACAAAACTTGCGATACTGAATCTTTACTACGTCGCGTTATTTTAGTGATGTCCACGTCAAATAATAGGTTTATGTCACAAAATAGTACTCAAGTATTGTTTATTATGTCACGGTTAGAAATTCCTGATATGGATGTCTCAGTTTATGATCGTACTTCAAACTTTGCTTTACGTTTTCTACAAAACAAACTTGTATCTTAATAACTGGAATACATTTTAAATAATCATTGTAGTTTAAGAGTTTGTTCAGTGGACAGAAGGAGCGGTAGCGGATATTTTCACAATTTTTATCGACTGCCTAGTAAAAGAAGTAAAAGAGACCGCATTAGAAAGAAAAAAGTGGAGGATATGGCATCATTGCACCGACAAGAGCTCTATAATAATTAATAATTTATACAATAATAATAATATTAGAAAGAGGAAAGATTTGTTTGTATGTTTGTTTCTTTGTTTGACGGGAATACGCTCGGAAACTACTGGACCGATTCGAAAAATTCTGTTTTTTCTTCACGATTAGAATCCTACATTATCCCTGATGGACATAGGTTAGAGAATATTTTCAAAAAAGTTAGGGATCTGTATGAAAATTTCGATAATGTAACCCAAGGTGTGAAAAAAATACCACGAAAAATCCTTATATCGCGTAAGCTGCGGAAACTATTGACAATAGAGCAAAGTGGCGTACTACAGTTTTATAAAGGACATCAATATCTATAAAAAATCTACGATACTGAATATAAATTGCTGATTTATTTATTTTTATCTCATTTTGAATCTAAATAAATAAATTAAAAAGTTTGCTAAAATAAGCTGTTTCCTTTGAAAGCTGTCAAAAATCCACTTCCGCTCCTACTCTGCAATGAAAATGCAGTTAAAATATGAATGCCATCGTTATAAAATACAAGAACATCCATTTCAAAATGATTTCTGTATCCGTGAGAAAAAGGGCGGAAGTGCAACAGTAGCCTATCACTACCCCATTAGCCTCACAGCATTATCACTGCCAATCGTCATTTAATGAATTTATTATGGAAATACGTGTAAATATCCTGCTATTTTCAGCGAAACGTGTGGTCAGTGACGCGATGCATGCTGGTGGCTGCGATCGTACACAAATAGGGTGACCAGGCTGTATGCTTTTGGATGTACTTACAGTTTGTGTGAACTATGAAAGTTGGTTTATCATAAATAGTGTGACCATTAAATTGTTTAAAAAGAATTTACCAGATTTTTTTATTTGGACAGATTGTAGAAAACATGATTTTATCAGACTTTGCCTGGCCGGATTAACCAAATGTTTTTTTTGTGAGTTGGTGCTAAGATTAAGTGCGAAGAAGTTATAGGACCTTTAAATTTACCTAGTTTTTACAGTAGCTCGTAGTTCGTGTTGTGGTAACGTAGGATTGTATTATTCTTGCTCATTTTTACTATTGATTATTTTAACTTTTTATATACATTTGACATTTGCATGCGTGCTTGCGGGTTGAATACATTCGACATCACTCTAGTTATAAGATCTGACATGTACCTACCTGTAATAATGTATTCGGCAAATAAATGATTTGATATGATAAATTCCTGGTTCATCCCTGCAATACCGAAATTGTAGTCAAACTACAAACGCGGCCGTTCTGCCGTTCTGAAAATTGAAAGTGAGGCACGAAACCGGTGGACATCCATTGATGAAGCTCATCTATTAATATATTTAGCAGTTTCGCTCTCATGAAAGGGAAACCGATTTCAATTGTTATCTCGCCGTTTAATTGACCGATATTTGTAAATGGCGCCGTTTAATTCGTGTTTTCGGGTCGATGTTTTGTGACGGTGAACTTTATCTGGCGATCGCGTTGACTCGCGTCGTCTTTTGTTTGTTGTGGTAAACGTCAAATGGCAAAGAAATAATCAAAGACCAGTCAACAGGATACGCTAGTTCCCTAAAAGCGATCGCGTTGACTCGCGTCGTCTTTTGTTTGTTGTGGTAAACGTAAAAGGGCAAACAAATCAAAGTCCAGTAAACAGAATAGGTTAGTTTCCTAAAAAAGTCTAATTAGTCCGTCAGTTAGATTATCAGAAAACGAGGTGCTAAGGCTCGGATGCAAAGGCAAAGGGCCTCATAATTTCCTGACCATGGTCGTGGACGAATGTTTGTACAATCTGCAGCTTAGGTCCGAGCTTTCTGGACGATTTATATAATATTGAAAAATATGTATCTATGTAGGCTTTGTATTATATTATCTATAACAGTCATCTAGTACCCATAACACAAGCTCTACTTAGCTTGGGGCTAGATAATGCTGTACGAATTTAGCACTAAGCTAAGCAGAGCTTATGTTATGGGTAAAAGATAACTGATACAGTAGTATATAATATAATACAATACGATCATCATCATCATCCACAACCTGACTTCACCCACTGCTGGGTATAGGCATCCAAACTCTTGTGCCACTACACACGGTCCTGTGGTCCTAGGGTGTTCTAGCCGTTTTCAAAGCATAATAAAAATAAACTATCTACGTATAGTTATTGAAAACGACCAGAACACCCTGAACAAATATCTGCAGATCGTACAAACATTTGTGCCGAGGCTGGAATCGAACCATATTTCACTGAATTCATAAAACGTTACTCTTTGAACCTTTAAACAAATAGCACTCCGCAACAACTTGTGGAAGGCAAAGCCAGCTGTAGGTACCTGGGTAGGTAGGTGGCTAGGTCCCAGTTTGTGTTTGTTTTGATGTGAAATCAGACAACCATTCCATACCTATCCAGCTTTATGTCATGAAACTCACGTTCTGAATTACATGCTTTGATTTTATTGAAAGGAAGGACATTTGATTTTCTGTAGCTAGATTTATACCTTGAAGCTGAATAAGAAATTGTATAGAATGACATCACACTAATATTTCATTTCATTTCATTTATTTGATTGCAATCATTGTGTACATTTTTCAGGTCTTAGTATTAAGGTAATGTATAATTTAAATTATTTCATATAATATTTCTATATATATATATATCTAATATTTCATTTCATTTCATTTATTTGATTGCAATCATTGTGTACATTTTTCAGGTCTTAGTATTAAGGTAATGTATAATTTAAATTATTTCATATAATATTTCTATATAATATATATATATATCTAATATTTCATTTCATTTCATTTATTTGATTGCAATCATTGTGTACATTTTTCAGGTCTTAGTATTAAGGTAATGTATAATTTAAATTATTTCATATAATATTTCTATATATATATATATCTAATATTTCATTTCATTTCATTTATTTGATTGCAATCATTGTGTACATTTTTCAGGTCTTAGTATTAAGGTAATGTATAATTTAAATTATTTCATATAATATTTCTATATATATATATATCTAATATTTCATTTCATTTCATTTATTTGATTGCAATCATTGTGTACATTTTTCAGGTCTTAGTATTAAGGTAATGTATAATTTAAATTATTAATGATGTAACAGTCCAGTTGTGATAACAATGTCCTTATGCAAATATTATCATTTAGCGTTTCTTTTAAATCGTATTGAACCCTAAAAAGATATCAGTACCTAACGAAATAGTTTTAATTTGCTTTATAAAAACCTATTTATGAAAGCTTTCATTTGAGAGGGATAATTTGAATTCATTGAATTGACACAATGCTAAAGTTTGGATGTTTGGATGGATGGATGTGTGTTACCTATTCATGCCAAAAAAACTAAACAGATCGGGATGATACTTTGCTTACAGGTAGTTCTAAGCCTCGAATAAAACAAAGACTCATCTTTAGCCCATAAATCAGTTCCCATGGGATAGATATAAGCTTTAAACGTTTCTATAGAAACAAAGCGTGCGAAGCCGAGGACAGAAACTAGTAATCCGTAATCACCATGCTTGGTAAGCGGATTGGCTATCGCAGTGATGGTTTAAAAAATACACAAAAGAAGCTACTGCTTTTCAGGTCAATTTTATACATCGACCGCGAAGCTATTGGTTAAGGAGGCGGCGGCGGTTCGGGCCGCGATCGCGATCAGATACCGAGATCAAAGACAGAGACGCGAGACTGAAAAAACAAGGCGGTCGCCGCCCGAACAAAGCTAAATGACAACTACCGGTCGCGGTCTCCTGTGGTCTCGGTCTCTGGTCGCTTCAGCAGAATTCGGCCCGAGTCTGCTTCAAGCTTAAGGTGGACCTGAACCTCTAAGCTCCCATACAAACGTACTATTCGATTCATTTGGCTACTACGTCCCAGAATTTAATGAAGTTTTGCATACATAATCGGATAAGTAATAGCTATGTTTGTATCGTTTTAGTTTTACAAAATACATAGTCATCATTAAATTAGAGCGAAAGTAATAAAATCGCTTGAAAATGGATAAAAATGAATTTTCGCTCTCACTGTATGATTATGTATTTTGAAAAAATAAAACGATACAAACAAAGCTATTCTTTATCCGATTATGTATGCAAAATTTCATTAAAATCGGGGACGTAGTTTCCAAATGAATCGAATAGTACGTTTGTATGGAAGCTTAGAGGTTCAGGCCCACCTTAAGTGGTGTCTAGAGCTTTATTGATGCAAAAAAAAAACAAATAGGCAAGTCGTGTCAAACTACACAACCAAAAGATTTAAAAAAACATCTGTGCGATTGGTTCACAATGCACTACGGTAAAAATTGCTCCTCCATATTACAAAAATAATTATAGGTACCTACGTAAAGAAAACGAACTCTATTTTGTACAGTTTAAGGTTGCTTTTCTATAACTATTCATTAGCAGTCAAAGGGTTGGCAAATCCGACGTGTATTGTGAACAGTCACGCGCCGCGTTAGAATTAAACATAATTATATGTGTTTTATTTCCGTTGCTATAGAAATTAATGCTTTTTTTGAATGTGTAATTAATCTTCTATAATTTGAATTTGGAATTAATTATAAAATAATGATGGTGAATCATATTATTATTTATGATATGCAAAAGGAGTGATTTTGTTCGCACGTGGGTAAAGTTCCGAGACTCGGCAAACGTGGTGTTGGACGGCCTCCGGCCAGGTAGGGCGAGAAAGACTACAGACAGATGCGGATGCGGCTGAAGACAGGGCGCTAAAGTGTTCAGTAGTGGTGGTCTATGTCCATTAGTGGACTAATAGAGGCTGATGATGATGATATGGGTATAGTTAGCGACTAAAGTTGAAAGCTTCTAAACGTCTTTTGCGTTTTTAAATGCAGATTTATTGGTGAGTGTATTATTTTCGCCGTCCATTCGATACATTTTGGTTCCGAAAAAAAAAAACAATGTGAGGCGAAAAGGTTATTAGGTACACTCACGAACACAACTGAATTGGGCATTTTACTCAACCTATATGTTTGTTTATTCTTTATATACCAAATTAAATTTAAAAATTCCATTCATAGATTTGAGTGTCTGAATACGTTTTTATCACCATGAAATAGTAGGCGTAATGCTATTACGTCATAAGGCTGAGTAGGTAAACTGAATAATATCAACTGTCATCAGCAAAATAAGCGCATTTGTTTTGCCAACTGACGTCATTACAGAGCAATATGGCGTCCACTGCGTCCAGCGTTTTCGTCAAATTACGAGCGAAACTTGACAATGTAAATTATAAATTATTTATTATGGCACTTATAGATTTAATATAAAAAAATGATTTTTTTTGAGTGGCTTATTAGCACTAAAGAAACTAATTGAGAGACTTCACAAAAATGGGAGTTCCTAGTACCCTTGAACAGCGATCTGAATACGTAGGTGTAAATTCTTAGGAGCCCTACACATCTCCTAAACCGCAACAGCCTATAATGGTCCACCGCTGGACGCAGGACTCCCCCTGATAATCGTCTTATTGGCATATGCCTCATGGGGGGAAATACCCATAATCCACACGGAGGGCATGCGGGTTGGGGAACGCAGTTCGGTAGTAGATCTATTCTGCAAGTGGCGCTGCTGACCGCCCCCCGGTGTATGTCCCTTAGTCGCCTCTTAAGACACCCACGGGAAGAGTTGGGGTGGTGCAAATTATAAGCCGACACCACACGGCTAACACGTACACTTATATCAGGCCTCAAACTATGATTCCAAAAGGTTCTTAGCTTAAATTACCGAGTAGCTATACAGGGTTATTATCTAACCGCAAAAAGATAACATAAGCGTCAACAACAGAACATTAAACCGTTTTTAATGAGTAAACCTAATAACAGGCACTGTGACATCTCGTAATTTCAATTCTAATTACATTTAATGTCCAGTTATTTTTTCGACTTTTAATGCTTGCCCGTAAAAAGATAATCACGAAAATAATTGAAACGAAATAAAGACACCCCACGAGGGGAGGGGGGCGATTAATGGTGGGGGATAGTCGCATTAAGGCCTAAATAATCAACATAATTACACTTTATGCTCCTGTTTCCTCTTTTAAGCTAAGTGTAAGGAGGTTTTGTTTTTTTACGTTAGTTAATTTGGTTGTAGACTAAGTTTCAGTAAACAATGCAGGTTGTCCAACTTTAAAACTAGTGTCGCTGAGTAAAAAAATTAAAATCAGACCTTCACTCACTTTACTACCTCATTGTACCTTATTGCAAAAGTATAGTATACTATTTATAAAGCTGTTTATGTATAAAATTTGACTTGTCTAAGTGCTTATTTTGTAAGCCTAAAGAAATAAAGTTATTGAATTTTGAATTTTTTTGAATAGACAGAATATAGACGAGTTTTAAATTGTTTTTTTTTAAAGCTAAAATTATAATTTGTGTGCGATTCAGTAGCAGATACCTACGTCTTCAATTCTTTGGTAATTTATATGTACAATTTAGATTAGTCTACACTTATCTAAATTGTACATATAAATTACCAAAGAAAATTACAATCAAATAAAAAGAAACAAATTACAACTAGTATTTACAATTGAAACATTCGAGCTAACTGCAGACTGTTGCGAACAATCTACAGATAGCTCAACTGATCCATATCAATACCAGTCGGAAGCGTCCCCAAGACGCTGGCTGCAATGTAATTGTATTGATATCAAAATTTAAATTTAATTAATTGTTTAAGACAAAAGTTGCAATAAGTAAATTGAGCACCCTCAGAAGAATCGGCATATAATTAGAGATAATGAGACGCTATTCAGATGTCCGTCTATATCCTTTCGTTTTGTAGATCCAAGAAGCGATGGAGGTGACAATTGGAATCAAATCATAATGACATGAAAATCGAATCACAATGACACGTAGTAACTAGGTGCATAGGTAGGTTTAGTCCTCCGACCAGGTGGCATGACGATATGCGAAAGACTGCTCGCAGATACTGGATGCGTCAAGCTGAAGACAGGGCGCTATGGTGCTCATGAGGAGAGGCCTATGTCCAGCAGTGGACTAATATAGACTGATTGATGATATGGTATGTATGATGATTTTGAATTTGAATTTTTTATGATTTTTGATATTTTTTGATTAAATGATGATTTTGAAAAAGTGATGATTCTTGACTTTTTCCAAAAAACAATTGAAATTCGAAGTGCCTTTTGACGACATGAAATAAGATACCTTCTCCAAATATCGCAGCTCCCGTGAACATCCTTCACAAAATCACGACTGACGAAGACACGGCTCTACAAATGAAGGGTTTTTTAATTCACTGAAATGGTAATTCCACGAATAAATGTAGATTTTTGACTACACCCGGTTTAAAATGAGCTTCGTTTAGTAGTTTAACAACCAATAGCATCGCGAGTACATGACGTGATTGCTGTGACGTTACTTTGAAGCCATGCTATTGGTTGATATAATCACTGCAGCTTTTTTTGACCTTGTTTAGATTGGGGCTAGATGATGCTCTGTAGATTATCCAGCAATAATTATTAATATTAATTACTGTAAGCAGGTGCCTAGCTACTTACGAGCTGGGTAAAGAGTTTTAAAGATAAAGACGGAGTAAATTGATTTCATTCAGGAAAAGTAAAAAATAACAAAGGCAGAATGCCAAGTTCTAATTAAAATGATTAACCTAATGGTCCAAGTCATTAGCGATTTTAATTCGAATCGCCATTTTTTCTTTAAATAGGGTATAACTGTTTTGAAAATGTAAGTACCTAATGTTTTAAATTATTTTTGGTTATACGTAATAATATGCTTAACTCATTAGCTTGCAACTTCCCGTACAGTAATGTTTTTCTGGCTTGTTATGGATATAGTGGCAGGATGACCTCTAGCAGGCAGCGGTGGCAAAATGTCGTGAAGCGCATCACATCTGCCCCTTCCAATACTGCTACGAGTACTTAACGATCACGACCGCTCTGTCAAGAGCGTACCGGATAAGAAGAAGATGGAATAGTCACGAGTTTATCTTATCACCCAACGGTCAATACCAAGTACTTTAAGTACCAATACAATTTTCTTTTATTTTTAGTCTTCTTATCAAAATAAAGCCAATGAGTCTATGATAAAAGTATCAAGGGGAGATTAGGTTCTGGTTTCCCGAAAGTGGAAGGCTCAAATTAGGTGCAATTAGGTCCACCCACCTCAGTCATAGTCCGACCGGCGCCAATGGCGTTCCTGTATCGCGTGGTTGCTACGACGCACGACGTACTTTTGTGTGATTATGCATTTAAGACTTTTCTTTTTTATACTTACTTCTTTATCGACTTAGATCGATGCAATGAGCGGTAACATTAGTAGACGAATAAAACATAAAAGAAAACTGCAAAAGTACTAGGTATTTTCGCCGTTGACTGATACACTCATGACTACTGAACAATTAGAATAACCAGTGGTTTTTCGTTTATAATATTTTTATCATTTTGTTAAACAAACACTATAAAAACCTAAATACTTGGGACTTATCGCGATATGACGCTCATAGGGTTATTTTATTCATAAACCAGTTTTAAAATTAACTGTAAATGTAATTTGATTATCGTCATAGTTCATTAGATCCTTGTTAATTGCGCATTATTTACTAATTAAGCTACTAGGAAAACATATTTTTATAGATATAGATATCTATGTCGTAATGTTGCCTTAGAAATTTTAATAGTTTTCCTGTTAATTTTACCTATAAATAATTAATAAATAATGCTGGACAATTCACACAGCATTATCTAGCCCCAAGCTAAGCAGAGCTTGTGTAATGGGTACTAGATAACTGATATACTTAATAATAAATTATAATTTACTTAACAATACGTAGATAGATATTTTCTATTACACATATAAAACGACCAGAACACCCGGAACAAATATCTGTGGATCGTACAAACATTTATCAAGCGCGAATCGAACCCACAACCTCCTGCGCAGCAATTTACTTTGTCTCTATTAATAGATAATAAGCCAAAACTTAATTTTTGGACTGACATTGCTTTGCTCCGACCAGGTGGGATGACGATTTGCGAAAGACTGCTGGCAGATGCTGGATGCGGCAAGCAGGGCGCTATGGCGCTCATTAGGGGAGGCCTATGTCCAGCAGTGGACTGATATAGGCTGATGATGATGATGATTGCTTTGCTCTGTCCCGCTCCTATGAACGCGAAATCCTCTGTCTATCCTTTTCACAATTTTTTGCATTAGGCGCGCTCTAAAGAGACTATTTTCGTACACAATAGCAAATGCCTTCATTCATCTCCCCTACTAGGAAGTAGGTACTTGAGTTTAAACACTGTGATTATGCTATCAATTTGACTGTTCTGATTTAGTAATCGTTATAAGTAGTCATATCCCTGTTGACAACTCTAGTTGTGCGGAAATTATGCAGTAGTCTAAGACTGTACCAAAGAATTTGTTGGTATCTAAAGTAACAACTTTCTAAATAAAATAATAACAAAAACTTAGATTAGACAATTAACACAGAATTAACTAGCCCTAAGTATAATCTGAGCTTGTATTATGGGTACCAGATAACTGATACACACTAAAGCCTACAAACATTCGGAACTTATCTGTAGATAAAAAAAATTGCACCTACGTAAGTAGACTACTCTGTATACAGCACGTGTGTATACAGGGTTATTGGTAAATTAGTGACAATACGTGGACTGCAGGTCCTGCCTATCATCACAAACACGTTCAATTCTAAAAAATTATAGGTCACCTCTGATACTAAATACAAACACATCTTTGCCTGGAACCCAACGAGTTACTTAAGACCGATCTTTCACTCTCATATCTTCTGTTAATTCAGGGCACAGCTGTTTTTAAGTTGAGTTTCTAATAAAACCTCTCCGACAAACTATTATTGAATAGGCTATTTGACTACTATTGGGCATTACTTCTTACGTATTGTCTGATAAAAAATAATGTAAATGATACTAATATTTCTTCAAGGCCTGTCGTATTTGCTGTGAAAACTAATTTTAAAGTTAAAATAAAATAATGGCGCCCTAAAACGCTCATAGCTCCGGCGACATGATTCGATGACGTCACAATTCCTTTCGTCAACCAACACCATGTCAACCGTGGACGGAAGAAATCACCTCTCCCTTGGTGGTACACACTTCACACCGTAGAGTTATTATAGTACTAGCCATATAATAACTCTATGCTTCACACCCACCACATTGTATGATAGACACCAAAGAGTTTATATAGTACTTATATAAACTCTATGTATGACACTCTGAAACAGACCCTGGCGGAGTCGCGGCGAAAGGCAAGCGGCGCCGTAAAGAAGTTGAAGATGAAGTTGTTACCTCATCAGCAACGGCAGAGCGCTTTCGATCACTTGCTCGAACATAATTTTTTTCAAATTTAAATTCTCTTTTTTCACATATTTTTTAATGAAAGCCATCAAAATACGCTTTTTTACGTTATCATTATCACTGACTAGGATGATAACGTTTTGGAACTTATTTTCAATGTAGTCAAGTAGCCTATTGCGGGGGGTACTCATTGCCAATACCAAAATTATGAATTAAGACCTGGCGTCTTTACAATCGTGTTTGTGATGATGCGTTGAACCTGCAGTTCACGTATTGTCACTTATTTACCAATAACCCTGTATACATATAACTTACTTAAACGACCTTCAAAAGTTAATATTCTTTTTTAATATCTTGTAAACACAAACATTGAAATGTTTAATTATTATAATTAAAAAGATTATAATAAGGCGTGGTTCTTGGAAAGTTCCCAGTACCACCGGAATCGATATAATTATACGAATAATAACCTGATACAGTTTAGATTTAGCTTTACGTCCAGACTCGAGGCACCCGTATTAGGGTTCAGTGAACAATGCAAGCGCTCCTTCTATACAGGGTTATTGGAAATTAAGTCCACCAAGAAATTAAAAATTATGAAAACTTTTTGCTTCGCGAAATACCCCATAAGTATTATGCAATCCATCGGTTAAATATGTCGTTTACGGGCATGATTATTATATTAAAGTTTCTCATCATTACATTTGTTAAAGTTTTAAAAGCTTAAAGGTTTGAAATTAACGATAACTTAAACGACATTTTTTTTGATGACTTGAATCAAGTGTCTTAATGTAACCAATATCAGACTAAAAAATCAAGCTTAGTAAGACATAACGTACCGATGAACGTTATACCACAGTTTAAAAGTCAAGCGTAATAAACAAACAATTTTTGTATTGTATTGTGTATTGTATTATTCTCTGGCCAAGCCAAGGAAGCTCTGAGTTGTCCAACATGCGTCATCGCATCGCAAACAACCGCGATTAGATCGAATCCGAGATCCCATAAATCCAACGTTAAAACAACCGAACTGTTTAGTTTGGAAGCTCCATCCTAGTAATTATACATTAAATCATACTTTAATAAATACTAATAAATCGTTCCCTCACTCGCCCGCCGCTGTATTATCCACCATTATTACACGATGTAATTACAACCAATAAATTACCAAATAATACATCAATCAGATGTGTTATAATTTTCTTATTATTACTCTTTTACTTTTTAGTTGCGCGCGGGCAATTTTATTAAAATTATAATGCGGTCGGAGACTTAAATTGGGGTAGCTTCGGGCTAAACTCGCCTTTAATTATATATGTAATGTTTAATGATATATTCTTATAATAAGCTACCTGATCCTCGCTGGGCATAAATCAAATATTTCATTAAAATTCTAAGAGGAACCCTTCATTTGTGTTGTTGTATGAGATAGTTCGCGAAATCGCGTAAGTATAGTGCGCGTCTAATTATATGTAAAGTAGTATTGACGTTGATGTATGCGATCGGTTTAGCGATTGAACCTCTTTATCAGGTTACCTCATTCTAGGTTCAGTTATTCTACATTGACGACCTCTGTGGCGCGGTGGGCGAAGGTCCGTCTGCGACTCAGAAGGTTGCGGGTTCGATTCCCGCCTTGTAACAAATATTTGTACGGTCTGCAGGTATTTGTTCCGGGTGTTCTAGTCGTTTTCTATGTATAATAAAAAATATCTATCTATTTAATGTATTGTATTATGTATATCAGTTATCATACCCATAACACAAGCTCTGCTTAGCTTGGGGCTAGATAATGCTGTGTGAATTGTCCAGCAATATTTTTTTATTTATTTTATTTACATGCGCATCTTTACTCCGTTAACCGACGACGAAACGAAAAACAGAAGAGGAGAAGGAGATATTCGGCTACATGTGTTTTATTTTGGTATTTTCATCGATTCCTACGTCAATTATGGACTAATTTGGATAATTTTTTTGCTTTTGTATGGGAAATAGCCTTGACGTCGTCCCGTAAAAAAAAACCAAGGGATATTTACCGCGAAAAACTAAATAAACAGTGTAGAATACTAAGGACTTGAAGCACTTCAGCCGTAAGAGGTCCCAAAGATTTTCGACGAACCGACTAAGGATTTCGTGACTTAGTTGGTTAGAGCACACCCGTACTGAGGAAGGGTGGGGCACAGCAGGTTGGAGTCCTGCCGAAATCGGAATTTTTCCGGAACTTATTTAATTTCTTAGGTTTTAATTGAACAAATTACGATTTGCATTGATGACATTTGATGAAGTGACTACCTACTGTCATTTGTTTGACAGTATCATATTATTAGATTTAACACTTGTTGCTTTGACCTAGAAGACGAGACATGTCATGTTGTTGAAAGATTTATTAGATTACTAGCTGTTACCCGCGACTTCGTTTGGAGTGCTGTTAGAGGTGGTATACCGTAAAAGAAGACCGCTAGGTCAAGAATCATTGCAGGTCTAATCCTGAAATGATTCGTTACATACTTTTTTTCACTTCTTTTCACTTTCTTACTTTTTTTCCTGCAAATTTACCGTGTTTCCTCTGGATCGCACACAAAAATGGCGGACACATGCATTTCTTTTTTTGGGAAAGTCGAAATGTGTAAATATCGGACTAAAAGGCTCAGTAGTCCGATTATCTGTATTGATCAGCATCATCGGACTGATGAGACTAAAAAGTCTCATCAGTCCATTCACCGGACTAAATCATCGCACTACTGATACTAGGTGCATTTAAGTAGGCCGTGAGAAAAGCAATGAGGCTTTAGGTCGAAAATATTATAGTAATTACTACTTAGGTAACCTTTAGTTTCTGTCCCTGCAATTTATTAAAGATTTTTTCATCCTATATTATGTTGTGTGATCGGAAAACATACATTTGGTAGAGACCATTTAGCATACGGAACGTACAGAAGGAGAAAAAAGCTGAGAATACAATCCAAAGTATCAGTTTAGTATTTTATAGCCCAATCAACTGCAAAACATGAGCAGTTAATCTAAATCTTTCAAATATGTTCCCTTTACAACTTATTTCAGTTCCTGAAAACACGATAAAATTTTATCACATCTCTAAACCCTTATTCCGTATAGAACGGAACAGAGTCGGTAATCTTTTAATCGATGCTGGAAGTTTTATCGATAGTTTCAATCGATATACAAACAGTGGCACAACACTAATAGTTTTACTGGCCCTTGCAAGTAGCTATAACAGATGATACTTAAGATAAAATATTTTTATACAGGGTGTCGGAATGATTCATGGAAGTTTTTGTTTTTTTTTGTCTGAGTGATTGGGTCTGACGTTTATCAATTATTTTATGAAAGAAAGCTCCAAAAATTAATATAAGATTCAATAAAATTCTTTTAGAATTTTAAACATTTAAATGCACTATAAAATTTCAATCAATTATTAGAACTAAATTAAAACTAGTATTTACAATTGAAACCATTAAGCTAACTGCAGATTATTGCAAACAATCTACAGGTTGCTCAACTGATCCATATCCAGTCAGCAGTATACCAGTCGGAACCGTGTCCAATCAAATTCAATTTTATTTGATAAAAACGAATGATTTCCTACTTATTTGATTGATTCTTTGCTAAGCAGTTTTCTTATCTGAGAGAACCGTCATGGTGTGTGCACTTTTGAGTGTTTTTACAAGCACCCTATATACTCTGGACTCTGAAAGCTGTTATTATAATGTTGGAATATAATTTATGCATTGACATTGTAATTACTATAAGCACACGCGAGTTGGTTTTCATAATGAAGTTGAATTTTTAAACTTTCTACTTATTATAATAATACTGAGAAGTGCGGAATTTTTCTTGTTTGTTTTTCTGTGAATGCTTTGACTGATTGAAAAAAAAGACACTAGCAAAACGTTGACTTTCTTTTACAATTTCTGTATAAGCTATAAAAGGTCTAGATAGATTTTGAGCACCCAACGTTTTTCTGACTTGTACATAAACTGAACGGTAGGCTCTACAGAAGGTAGAGTCATCGACAAAACTACTATTATGCTAAAAAAACATAACCTCCCTTCTCTAAGTCGGGTAAAAAGAGAAACTTTAGGTGGTCGTACTCGAATACCACCAAAAATTTTACTCCCTTGTTGGATTATCTTTAACGCTGTGAATGTAGAGTCAAAGAAACAAAAACTGATAAACTTACAAAAGAACAAGTTTGATGTTATTTTGGTTTTGATATGTTTTTATTATTATTATTTTTAAAATATTTAATCATGGACAATATAATATGATCATCATCATCAGCCTATATTAGTCCACTGCTGGACATAGGCCTCCCCCAATGAGCGCCATAGCGCCCTGTCGTCAGCTTGACGAATCCAGCCAGCCTGCCAGCCTGCCAGCAGTCTTTCGCAAATCGTCATCCCACCTGGTCGGAGGGCGTCCTACACTACGTTTGCTGAATCGCAGTCTCCACTGAAGAACACGTTTACCCCAGTGGTTATCGGTTCTTCGCGAGATATGGCCGGCCCACTGCCACTTCAGCTTGCTAATCCTTTGAGCTATGTCGACAACCTTGGTTATCTGTTGGATGTATTCGTTGCGAATTCTATCCTTCAGAGAAACTCCGAGCATAGCTCTCTCCATAGCTCACTGGGCGACTTTAAACTGGTAGACCAACCGTACCGTGAGTGTTTGGAAAACTGCGTCGGGTCTTCTCGTCATCCATACCGCAATGCTTGAAAACGAAAGTTTTCAATCAGTGCGTCCTACCCGTCATGACCTACGGAGCTGAGACGTGGGCACTCACGGTAGGGCTTGTCCACCAGTTTATATATATGATATTGTCCAGGATACATTTAATATGATTACTTATTATTGAATCAATGACTGTTATATTGATTTGTTTTTAATGTTAGCGTTAGTTTCTATGTCAAAGCCCATTATGAGCTGCAGTATTTATTTTAATTTTTTCCTGTACCTATTAATATTTTGTTCATGGCCCTTTTACAGCCATTTATTATTTCTTGTATTTAAAATTTAAATTTATTTCTTATATGTAACTTTAAGAAATAAAATAAGTACCAAAAAATTTTGATTTAGCAGGACTTGAACCCGCGCCCCACCCTATGTTACTTTGACATGACAAGTGTTCCGTTTGATCTTCTGGTGTAAATAAATGAATTGAACTTACCAGAGCCACTTGCAAACAGGAATTCCCTGTGCAGGGAAGACGTCTTCAAGTAGGGGTAAAACAGCTTGCTGCCGGCTCGCTCCCTCAACGAAACTGTAGGACAACATTAAACTCTAATTAATCGAATTATAATAGTAAAATGTATAAGTAAATGGCCTAGTGAAAACCGTACAAAATCTTATAAAATATACAAATGTAAAGATTTATCTTAAAGTTTGTATTTGCGCCGCGTTATGTAGGTACATAAGGGATGGTGAATAGGTGATCTTTAATGTACTAAAATATAACTTTATTACAAATAAATAACAGAATTAAATTAAAACTAGTATTTACAATTGAGTTAACTGCAGACTGTTGCAAACAATCTACAAGTAGCTCAACTGATCCATATCAATACCAGTCGGAAGCGTGCCCAAGACGCTGGCTGCATTGCCCCGCTGTATAGCAATGCTGATGCGCTGCGCCAGATACTCACCAACTCTCGGGTCACGCGTCGCTTCGACCAGACGCTCAGATAATTTTATGAAAACTCGGAGAAATTCAAATGTACTTAATTTTTAATCTAGCTACTTTTGTTTTGTGGTATACCTAGTTGTAGTAGAGGTGGGTATGAATTTACTGTTGTACTTAGCTTTAGGTTTATTTACTTGTCTAGACTAAGTTTTGATTGTAACAATAGATTTATGTTTCTCGATTTTTTTTTTTTTAACTATAAACAATGTGCCCTGCAATGGGGAAGACACTGCCTTCTGTAACACAGTTTTTTTAAACTAAAACAGAAGGCAGAGCCTCCCAGAACTATGTCATTTTTTTGTGTTGTTCAAAATAAACATTTTCATTCTCATAGGATTACAGGAATCTGTCGAGTTTTATAAGTGCCAACTATCCTCGATGGTGCCAACCCAGACCTCATAGAGCTGGGAATCAAGAAGTTGAAGCTGATGAACGTGGAGTGGAGATTTTGCGCTACCATTCACAAGAGATAGAAAATAGAGGTAGCAAAGGCTTGTAAATGCTGTTTCTTTTGTCTTAGGTCAGAGAATCTTTGTTATCAGTTTTATTGTAATATCTATGCTATGTTGTAACTTGTAAGTAAATAAATCTTTTGTCTTTCAGATGAAACGCAATTGGTCTTTGTTTCACATTGCCCTAAAGAAAACAAATCAGTCATCATTATACATATTATCTATCTATTTATTATTTGATTAGCTTTATGTTTCCTTTTTGTGTATTAGTTAAGTGTGTATTTAAGTTTTTGTGTGAGGTGTTTTTTTACTTCATAGGTACATTATAGTATTGTATTGTTTTAAACTAAATGAATATACCTAGAATAGTATAATTTTGAACAAAATGGTTGGTAATACTACATATTTTAAGATATCTATCTATAATTATTAACAAAAACAAATGAATAGACAATTATCGAATAGGTGATTCCTAAAGGTACGATTTAAAACGTAAGAAAAATATAGCATGACATAATGGTATTTGTCACATTAGTAAACACATGTTTAGCCTTCTAAATAAATAACATTCTATTCCAATCTATGCTATTCTATATCACAGCTTGAACTTAGTATCCCTGTATAAGTTGAGTAAAAGCCTATTGGACGAGGTTAGTGAAAAGGTTCAAGTCAAAATTGTCCAAATTTTCTTTTGTAAATTTGACCACCATTGTTTAGGTAAGTATATATTTTTTAATGAATAATGTCAACAATTTCCTCTTTACTAAGCTAATCAATTGACTGAGGCAATTATTTGAACTCGACCTATCTCATGTCCCCTACCCCAAAAGGGTGTCCAAAACGTCCATTCACACCAACAAACTTATTGATCGAAACATTGTTCCCAAGTTTGAACGTATCAAAACAGCGTGTGTCAGCGTTGCCGTCTTTCCCCGCTTAGATCCTCTTCCCCTCCTTCCCCCGCTGGGAGGGGGTGGCATGCAAGGAGCGCGCCCGATTTTTCACCCAAGACCACGTGAAAACCACGTGCATGAAACTTTTTCTGTGAAACTTTTCTCGCGCCAGGCGTGAACGCAACTTTTTTTTGAACGCTCCTTGCCGGCGAGCTTTGAGCGTTCTCTTTTTAAATTATAATAGAGTCGTGGTAAATTTTAAAAATGAGTTGGAACGATGGTCTCGCATTAACGATTTCTTTAATGCTTGCAATTGCAATTAACAAAGATGGAGTGTAATTTGTGAATTTGTTCTGATCCATTTTGTCTGTTAGACAAAACCGTTTGAAATTCGAATTGTATTCGTTAAGTACCAATTCAAAAAGATTAGTAACTTATGGATATTAAAAAATTAAAATGCGTCGATTAGTTCCAAATTTCGGAATGATCATTAATATTGATTGATATGAGCCGTGTCTGACACTCATAAAATTAACTATCGGCGTCGTTTCACCCACAGACTAGGGAATTGATAATAACGTAATAAAAAGCGGCTTTCCTAACACAATGCATCACTGGACCAGACCATTTTGCAATCAACATATCAGCTAAACCGTGTCTAGAAAATTCTTAATTGAACTAATGAGAAGTAATTACAATTTTTATTGCGGCCATAATGATTACGATGCCTTAAAATAATAAAAGCAATTAGACATTGATGGGCGTAGCGGGGGTTTTATGTTTGTCTCTGTCTAGCTCTTTGTAGATCTGTGCGTGAGCTGAGAGGGAAATATGATTAGATGTAATTGTTTGAACGGTTATAAAAGTTGATGCTGAGACGGTTCTGTTTGTCGTGAAAAAGTTATGTCCCTGTTTCACGGGAAAAAACAAAGCTATACTTTTTACAATTGACGTTTTACGTCAGCAACATTACGGCCCACTTTTTAAAACTACCTACCATTTTTTTGTACCCAATTGGTTCCATTATTAAAACCCCAAAAATACTTTTTTCCAATTTTATTTTCAAGTACTAGTACAAATACCTTGATTGATGGTAATGGTACAATCTTAAGTAATCAAAATGTATCAAATTAATGTGTCTGGATCATTTTGTTGGTACAAAATGAGTCATTTTGCTCCTCTAATTAGCTGCTTTTGAGAAAGAATTCAATTATTGTAACGTCATCTACAAAAATAGTAACTCTACTTCGTACTATTTTGTTACCTTTTTATTATTATAGTTCTTGATTTAAAATATTGTTTTATTATCTAATTATTCTTTTTTATCACGATATAATAGGCGCGAAAAGCTTACCTCCTTAAAATATGTAACTCAAAAACATATTTATGATATAAATATTTATTTTATCAAATATCGATAACATAATGTTTAACTTTGTATAACAATTTACATGTCTAATGTCGATTTTTCCTTATCGATAGTGCAATACAATGTTTGGACAACCCTATCGTTTATACGTGGTAGAACGTTATCGTTCTACCACCCTTCCCTATAGGTACCTACGGAATTGAAAGGGTTACTTACTACTTCTAACATTTCCAATTAATACCTTTTTCACGGAGAATCGACGAAAAAATATAACCTTTAATATAATTAGATCCGAATGAATAGGTATTATTACCTAGATGCGTCAATCTGAAGACAAGGGCGCTATGGCGCTCATTAGGGGAGGCCTATGTCCAACAGTGGTACTAGGCTAATGATGAACATTATTTGTTATTAGTGCATCTTAAAAAGCTTTAATTTTAATAAAAATAATGGAGTACATACTCATGTACGTACGTATGTTTAAAGGGAGGTTTAAGTAGGTTACTTTTAACAAAAGCCATAGGGGAATTCTCAAATTTTCTAATGCTATGTAATTTTAATTTACGATAACAGTTTTTTTTACTCCTTGTCTTTATCTTAATCAGAATTTTATCAATTATCCTTGTTTAAGTCTGAATTCAAATAATTTCAACAATTCTTCGTAGTAGGACTACAAAATTCTATTTTCAAATACATAAAAAGAATCGCTCATAACGGTCTATAACAATTCACCCACGTGGCGGGTTTGTAGTGAAACACTCGTATGAAAGGGGAGCCCTAAACAATGAAGGCTGACTATTAGGTACTCACTTAAAATACTTGCCTACGGCTTCTGTCTGTTCTGTATTGAGCAGAATAGTTAATTTTAATAATTTGGTTCTCAAATCTATAAATTACTTATTTGTCTAGCAAGAGGATTATTTTCTTATAAAAAATATTAATAAGGAAATTTAAAAAAGTGTAAATACTACTTCATCATCATCATCACCTACTCGGGAACTGATCTAAGGGATAAGAAGCCAATGGTTTATTCCAGGTCCAGAACTAACTGTACGCAAAGTTTCAGCCCGAACAGTTCAGTAGTTTTGGCGTGAAGAGGTAACAAACATCCATGCAAACATCTGAACATCCAAACTTTTGCATTTATAATATAAATGTGATTCACTAATATATCTTTAACATAGGCCTGTGTTCAACTGTCAGATAGTTTTTTTAATATTTTTATAGGTACTTACGTGAAACATTTACTGTATTCAAAAAACTCTTAAGTAAATTCATATAAGAAAACATACAAATAAATATTCCAGATACAAAATTAAACACATAAAGTTAAAAGAGAAAAAGTTACTATGAAACAGCAAGTAGAATTACCTATTTAAAAAAACTGTTTACCCTATAAAATAATATTTTTTAAATAAAGCATACCTATCTCCGAGAATGTGCAAGCGCATGTGTACCTTTTTTTTACTTGCTAACTACGCAACAGTATAGGATATCTCACAAATCAATCTCTCACTTATTGTTCAGCAGTTATTATTGCGTCATTAAAGTGCTTATCATTAGTAATTATTATGCTAGCAAACAAATTAATTAAATAAACCACCATCATCATCATCAGCCTATGTTAGTCCACAGCTGGACTCATTGGCCTCCCCTAATGAACGTCATAGCGCCTTGTCTTTAGCTTTACTTTTTTTTGCTTGTTTTTTAAGATGGAAGTTATATTGAAGTATTTTGAAGTTAAATTTTTTTGGCTTGTTTTTTTAGCTGGAGGTTATATATTTTTACTCTCTTTTTTGCTAGCTTACCCATAATTGTTGCATAAATGTACTTTATAGCACCAAAATATTCGACTCTCTATCTAACTAGTATAATAATTAGTAACTTACATAGCAAAACGATTAAATACCCTCTAATATTTTTTTTATTTTTTCGAGTTGTAAATTTTTTACCAATCCTAAAAAAATTACATGGTTGGTTGACCACCATTTGATAAAATTTTTACCTGATAAGTTAGATTGGTAATTTGGTTACGTTACGATTTTTAAAATAAAAAGAATGGGTACCAATTTTATTACCTACTAAAAAATTACAAAAAAAAATCGTAAATATCCCTACAATAGAGGTAATGGAATAATCAGAAAGAAAATTACGCCTGCCTCCTGAAAAAATGGGTCAGTCGGAAGAAAAAAATTAAAAAAGTTTGCAAAAAACTATACCCACAGAAAAATGTGACACATGGCACACGAACCAATCAGCTGGTCGTCGTCAGCGGACGCCCCGCCCCGTTGCTGCTTTTCCACTCTCACACATCAAAAATACGTTTTACCATTTCGTTAATATTTCCCAATAGCGTTTCAGGAAAGTTTTTGTTTTATTCGCAAACTTTTTGTGAAACTTTTTTTCGAGTCACGTCTCCGCTTACGATCTGTTAAATGTACCGACTTGTGAATAAGAGGTCCCTGCCTGCTAATTTTATCAATTGACTCTATCAAACTACTAAACGTACTCTAGTACTTGTAAACACAAAACAGGTAATGTATTTTTTTCTAACTAATTATCAGAAAAATACTAGAGACCAAAAATATAGTTTTCATTTAAAGAAGAAATTACAAAAAGGATTATAACTTTTCCTGGTCAAAGAAATTAAAAAAAACCTTGATTTAATTTTATAATGACTAATTACAGTAAAAGTACTCACAATTTCCCAGTAGCTAATTTATAGCCGGTAGACGTTGGATTTGTTTTCGTAACAGTGACGCTGTTAATTAGCCGACGCTCGCTGATTCATCACTTTATAGCGTCTCAACGGCTAGTCCTGGCCGGTGCTTAATTACACTGCAAATATCTTCCAAAACTTGTCAATAAATTACCTCAAAAAGTCATATCACACACCACTCAGTTCAACACGAACGCACTCAGAAGTTTGTGTAAAGAAGCTTGACAGAAGACGCGCGAAACGATTTTTTTTGGAAGCTGTCAAACGCAGTGCGAGCGCTCACAGACACGGCCGTCCTCGTCAGACCGCCGACGTTCACTACTCGCGACTCGGCGTAAGTCGAGGAGAAGAAGGCAGCGGTCTCTACCAACCCGCCTTTCATTCGTCTCTTTCTCGCGCGCCTAGACCCACCCGACCATTTTTACGTTTAAACCGACTCAATTCAATTCAACTCAACTCAATTGTCGTGGTGCGAATACCTTCACACTGGACGCTAGAGTGAGACGTATAGCGTTTGGCTCATTTCAGGTAGCAAAACTTAGAAAATTTAATATAAAGTCATGATAAGCGATGTCTTAGATCAGAAAGGGGCACCGCACAGTGCACGATGACATTTCATGACTTTAAATCAAGAATATGCGTTCGGAAAAGCAGAGTAGAGCCTTAATCTTCGTTTAAGGCGCAGCTGTGGCCATCGATGGCGCTGTTTCGCTCCCACCACTATCGTCCGGCGCGCGGCAGCCTTGCGTTAGAGCGAGAGATCCTAACGTAGATAGGCGTTACCGATTTTGTCGGTTTGTGCTTCTGGGTGTGTAAAGTTTTAGGCCGAAACATGTAAAAATGCATCTTGAAAAAAAGTTATGTATTAAAAAAAGAAGCTTAGTGCGCGGTGGGGGGGACATTAATGCGGGAGGTGGTGCGGATGGCTTTTTTCGCATGCTGTATTTTCGGGGGTGTTCTCGTTACTGGACAATGCATTATCGAGTGGCGCTGCCAATTCTGACGCATCATCTTGCTTGCCCATCAACTCGATCGCCATTGTAATTTTGTATCGTTAAGAGAAATTAATAAATCCCAAAAATTTACGATCCCGACGGGATTCGAACCCGCACCTTCCCCTTCAGCGCAGGGGTGCTCTTTTTTCCAACTAAGCTACGTGATCTTATCTAGTCGGCCCGAAAATCTTTGGGAGTTCTTTCGGCACTTACGCCGTCAGCGCCACCTACAGAGGAAACAATGAAGTTATCCAATTCTGCTCAAAGACCAAATTTACATTTAGTTCTTTGACGAGAGGTTTTGCCGTTGCTTGATTCTAAGGTTTTTATTTATTATACTCTGGGTAATTTCTAAGAAATTAATAAATCCCAAAAATTTACGATCCCGACGGGATTCGAACCCGCACCTTCCCCTTCAGCGCAGGGGTGCTCTTTTTTCCAACTAAGCTACGTGATCTTATCTAGTCGGCCCGAAAATCTTTGGGAGTTCTTTCTTAGTTCGTTCTTCTTTCTTTTCTTTTATTAATTTCTTAGAAATTACCCAGAGTATAATAAATAAAAACCTTAGAATCGTTAAGAGAAATTGTAATTTTTGCGGTTAGTGACACCTTCAACAAAAAATAAACACGTACAATAAACACAATAAGTCTTGATGAAGTAAAAATTTTTTTTTTTTTTTTTTATTGATCTTTCACTTTATACTTCTTTCCTGTTGTAAAACTTAGAAAAACTAACTAAAAGGAAGTAATTGCTGAAAATGTACAGAGCCTAGCCACCTAGATAGATTTTTTAAATTCGGTTAGAATTTAGTAAATATTTACACTATATTTCATGGAACTCGAAACCAAAATACACAAAATTTTGAAATATTTTTGTACATGCCGAATTCGCTGAAAAAATGCAATGCCTACGTACGTAATAGATTTTACCGAGAACTCAGAATCAAAATACAAACTTCATTGTTTCCATACAATTAAGCAAGTTTGACATAAACCAAACAACATCTATAAATTTCCTGAAACACAAACAATTCCACATACAACATGCAACATGCGTAGGCTGTGATATTTTTAGAAGGGACATAGTGATAGGTATGACGTGTCTGACAGAACCACACACTACGCAACAAAAAATGCAAAAGTGCACTTACTGGGTTTTACAACAGACATTGCAAATATGTAGGTAAGTTAAATTTTGAATACTTAGGTGAGTACCGTCGTACGTAAATATTTAACAGATAAATAGATAGATAATTCTTTAATCATCACCTTAAATTAAAAAAGAAAAACAGATTGTATGAAATTAAAGATAGCAATGGATTTGCCGACCTTATCGCTTAAAGCGATTTCTTCCAGGCAACCATTAATATGGGTAGAATAAACATTAAAATTTAAGTAAAAACTTAACAGGTGAGTCATACGTTTTATTACGGGCATCTACAATCAACTAGTGGTAGTTTCTATCTTGAAACACAAACAATTCATCATATCAGTCATAACATAATATAGATCTGAAAATCTGAGAACTGAAAAATAATTACCGTCCCGTGTTGTAAAGGCAGCTGGGGATTGGATGAGTCAGAAATTTGAATAGAATGAGTCAGAAATTAGAGAAACGTGCAATCATTTTCACAATCAGTTAGGGCACAGCAGCGTCTTAGGGTTAATTCACACAATTTTTTATTTTATTTATTTATTTAACAAAATCCACAGTCCTTGTTCTACATAAACTTTAAAGACATGTTTTTCTAACGACCAATAACGGATCTACATTTTATCATAAGACAGTCAAATAGCAAGTTTAAATTAAAAATTTACCTTATTTTCCCGACGTTTCGACAGGTTTACACACTATCGTGGTCACGGGATGATTGGCGTACTATAAATAAATTTAAATAGATATAATATAATAAAATATGTGTTCAGATCGCGTAAGTTAAAAATATTTAGTATTAAAAATCATGTACCTGTCAGATACTTTTCATAAGTACTTAAATACTTTCATGAAATGAAGGTGAAAATGCGATACAGTATCTTTTATACTGTTACTGTGTACTTTTAATACTAAATCTTCTATACTAATAATATAAATTCGAAAGTAGCTCAGACTACTTTCGAATTTATGAGACTCGCTTCAAGACTAAACGGCTGAACGGATCTCTATGAAATTTGGTAGGGAGATAAATAGTATCCCGGAGACGGATATAGGGTAACTTTTTGCTTTATAGTGCGTTACTCACACTGGGTAAATCTTCTACGAAAACTTTTTAAATAATATCCGAAATTTTTTGGGATATGGAAAAAAAGGATATAGGCTACTTGACAATCGCGTGCGAAGCCGCGAACAGTATCTAGTTATATAATAGTTAATATAATTATGTTACTTGGGAACTAACAACAGGTGTTTACTAGAACGCCAGACACTTTGCATAGTGGCATTGCCCTGCCCGACCTCTTGAAATACTACCATAGGTTCTTGAGCTAGGTAATAAACTGCCTGGCTCACAGAACCCTCCTGGATTCCTGCTTTGAGAAATCGTCCAAGCTCTGGAAAAGTTCTTCAGGCATGAATCACTCAAAGTTACTGATAAAAAGCCTTTGACAAACAGTATACCAACCGAATGCTAGCGCTAAGCAGAAGCAACCTTCGCATCATGACAAGAGCCCTATCTGGACACTGTCGCCTTAACAAGCACATGTTTAAACTAAGGTTAAGTGACACACAATCCTGCAGATTCTGCGAGGAGGCGGAAGAAACTTTTCATCTGCTAGGAGAGTGCGGAGCACTGATGCAAAAACGTAGCATCCACCTGGGCAAGCACATGCACAGCCCAGACGAGCTAAAAGACATCACCTCGAAGAAAATCCTACAGTTCTTAGCAGCTGCAAGGGTCAGTGGCGAATTAGGAACGCCGCAGCTTCAGGGGTGAACGTATAAAGTGGCGATCACAATAGGTCTATCATGGCCGCAGTGACATAAAAGCCACCCCAAGCAAATAAAAAAATAGGTAATAAACCCTAAATTATTTAGGATAGTAACCCTAGCTTCCTTAACCTACAAAGCCTCGAAGCAGTTTTAAATAGACATTTTGTCCTAACTAACATTCTCATTAGCAAGTTTCTACCACCTTTGACGCTGCATTACGAAGTAACGTGAGGGTAATAAAGTCAATTTTGTCCGAGCATCGGCTAAGTTGATGCTGTTAGCAGCGGATACTCGATTATATCGATCACTTGCTTAGGAGGTTTGGTGCCTCCAGGCGTTTCTGTTGACTTGGCCGATATTCCTAGCTAAAGCTAGGTACTCACTGGTGTCACGAGTCGTAATGAACAAGTGGACAGCATCAGACATTATAAAAGAGGTTTGTTCTTTTCTAAATTTCCTACTTGACAAGATGATACAAGTGGGACAAGTCGCTACAATTTGGTGCCAGTTGTACCATCAAGAGATGATGGTACAAGTGGGAAGAGTCGGTACAGTTTGGTGCCAGTTGTACCATCAAGAGATAATGGTACAAGTGGGACAAGTCGGTACAATTTGGTGCCAGTTGTACCATCAATGGTACAATTGGGACAAATCGGTGCCAATTGTACCATTTATCGTACTGCCTCATGGTACAAATGGTCCGGCGGCGAACTATTCCCAGTGAGTATGATACGTGTCCTGAAATCCATCTCGTTGCTCGTTGCAAGCCCCTTCTTTCCCCGTACTAACCGCACGAACGTTCGCTGTGTAACATGTAACATTACGTTAAGTGCCGTTCGTCGATAGGTATAACTCCTGTGTTGAGTTTGACATCAATTTATATTGATACAGAAATACTTTATAGCATGTATCTTTCAGTAAAATTAAGATAGAAACCTGATCTATTTCTTTATTATTATTTCACTACTTCCTTCTCTTTCATACCTTTACATAGGAGGCGACTAGCTCTTATATTTGTACCCACGTTCTTGAAAACAAGGAATCACTTTGGTAAAACAACACTATGTATCTAAATTGGCTTTCAAGGTAGTCTAGGTAAGGCGAATAGGTGGATGACGTAACAGAAATCCGGGCAACTTGTCCGACTAGATGAAAGTTTCCGTTTCGGTTAATAATTGATGGTCGAGGGGTATTACGTGTGACGAACGAAAATGATGTAATATCTAAGTTAATGAAAAATCGTGCGAGAGCTGAAAATAGTACTACGTCTGGATTTATTTTTCGTAAGCTGCAAAAGCTGCAAGTATTGTTTCACTACTTCCATCTCTCTCATACCTTTGCATAGGAGGCGACTAGCGTTTATATTGGTACCCACGTTCTTGAAAACAAGGAATCAGGTTGGTAAAACAACACTATGTATCTAAATTGGCTTTCTATCACTATGTATTTTACTTTCATTCACTATGTATCTAAATTCTAAATTGGCGACTAGCGCTTATATTGGTAGTCACGTTCTTGAAAACAAGGAATCACGTTGGTAAAACAAAACTATGTATCTAAATTGGCTTTCAAGGTAGTCTAGGTAAGGCAAATAGGTGGATGACGTAACAGAAATCCGGGTAACTTGTCCGACTAGATGAAAGTTTCCGTTTCGGTTAATAATTGATGGTCGAGGGGTATTACGTGTGACGAATGGAAATGATGTTTCTATCCAAGTTTTTGAAGAAGAATATGTTTTAACTGATAGACTATCGAGCCTGACAAAATGATTTGAAACATTGGACGTGATCGAAGTAATGTAAGCTAGTAAAAGCTCGGGACTTCGGTTTTTTATAGATAGATAGATAGATATTATTTATTGAAAGAAAGATTACATATTTTTGGTTCATAGTATCTTAAATCCTAAGATAGGTTTAACTATCTACTTATCTCGTGGTGCTTCCCTAACGACTATCCTGAAAATATTACCTGGACAAAAACCTTAGATAGCTGAAAACTAATCATATACTTTTTTTTTTAAAAACCAGAAGCTTATTTAAACATAATAATATGGAGAAAATATATCCCAGAAAGCTTAAATTAAGGTTTTTAGGGGTAAAAAACAGAGTAGCAACAATTTTTAAAACTATGAACATAAGGCTAATCAACATTAATCTAACAGAAGGAATAAAGTAATCAGTTAACAATAGATTTCAATTATCATAACAACTTAGTTGGCATCACCATTCATAATAGGGGCGGGTATTACACCAATGTCTGTCTGCTATTCTGGGGTCTAGGTCGAATCGGAGCTAAAAATTAACTTTTCTCATACATGTGTAATGGAAAGATTCAAGTTATATTTTGCTGGAATAGAGTTTATTTTCAGTGCTACGGCATGATCTGCCCTCTCATGGCATATGCTTTAGTAGAGTTGAGTCACTTGAATGGTACAATGTTTTAGGTATCGGTTCATTTTTTAATCTTTTTGATTTTTGTGTTCTGGCCAAATAAATAAATAATTTTACTTTTTTTGTTCTTTTTGAGTGGTTTGTAATGACGTACCCAGCTATGAATATAAGCGGGTTAACTACGAACCTTATTCGTGTTGGAAGAACACCCACGTGTCGTTACGACATGATCAGAATCAAATTAAATTCAAATCAAATTAAAATGAAATTTATTTATACGAATAAATAAATTACAAATTGTTTATGTGTCACTGTGTAAAGTATTTTTATGGATATATAATAAACTCTTCAACCAAGACAAGCTGATAATACAAGAACAATTTTATATTTATTCGGTAGAAGGCTTATAATTTATTCATGTCTCAATTCAAACTTTTGGGTAACTTACATTTTTATCATTCAAAAAGTTTAGTGTTAATTTTACAAAGTTTACAAAACCAGAAAATTCAATGAATTTATTTTGTTATTCGATGAAAGAAATAAAGTTAAAAATTTAAAGAAACTTGAGGATTGTTTCTTTAGAATCTGGCAAATTCAGAGGGGTTGTTGTTATTCTTAATTTAATAAATTGTTGCCAGAAAAAATATTTCATTATCTTATCTTTACCAAATTTGGGGTAGAGTGTCGTAGCTGGTTTGGAAAAATTTAGATCTTTAGCTGAATTTCTAGGCTACAGGCGAGAGTCGAGAGGCGAGTGGAGAGGCGTTGAGTCAGGATTTTCAGAGGTTAGGTTTTTGTCAATGGGCTTTGGTAACACAACTTTACCGTCGCTGGTATCACTACCGGGAAGGTAAGCGTCAGATTCTTGACCATTACGAAGCCACCGTACGGCATATTACAGTCACACGTGGTAACCACGTACAAAACAGCAGTGTGATTACGCCACAAGGCAGACTAAAGAGATGGTCATTGAAAAACATTGGAAGAATGGACTTCCGGCTAAATAGGTGAAAAAGATATCCAGATAATGTATACCTCTTGGTATACAGATATCTACTGGATGGCTCCAAAGAGTTTTTTTTACCTATTATCAAAATTACAGGGTTCCAGCAGAGCTAAAAATCTATCAATCCTTGCCATCCTCTTGTTGCGGTGATGTTTGCACGGAGAAATTGATAAATTCGTTTCAACCGTAAACTCTTGACACGCGTTCCCCATCAGTAATTTCGTCACAGGTAAAATGCCGAAACGTTATTCTGAGTGTATTGCTATGATGAATGTAGTGGAATTAAGGCCCTGTACTTTTCTTACCCATCGACTACCTTCGACTACTTATACTGCCTCTTGGGCATAAAGTAGAACATCATTGTTTCCATGTTCTACTACGTCCATTTTACTTTTACGTAAATTTTAAAAGCCACCAAAATACAATTCCTCGCAAAATACACAAAACGGCATCTGATAAAACTTGATTAATCTACGAGCAAAGTTCCGACTTATTATAATAAACTAATTAATGATGGAGGCGAACAATTCATTATCGAAGCAAAACTGCCTTCGGAACAATAATGATAATGAGTGTAATTAATTATGGGAAGTTCGAGACGTAGGGGTGGGGGGGTGCCCCCCAGAACGAGTTAGGATTGTGGAGGAAAGGTTCGGAGAAGGTAATTCTACCAGTAAAGAATATTAATCAGATCAATCCACACCGTATCATCTAGCCTAGCCCATACGTAAGCTTGTGTTTTGAAGCCTGATTATAAAATGGACTGGACATCAAAGCCTGATGTCCAGTCCATCCCAAGGTTGCCCTGAAGAGATCGCTCATAGCGATAAGGCCGCCTTTGTACTTCATCTTGTAACTTTTATTTCTGTACTGTTTTCTGTGTTTGTGTGGTACAATAAAGAATTATCTATCTATCTATAATCACACTAATATTCTAAATGCGAAACTGTGTATGAATGGATGGATGTATGTTGTGATTTCTTCACGGCAAACGCAAACGCTGGAAATTAACTTAACTTTTTATACCATAATTCAGTTCCTATGAGATAGAAATTAAGTAGTGTCTTCAAGACAAACCAATACACACGGATCAAATTGACTGTTAGTACTTCATCATCATCCTCAGACGTTCAGTATCAGTACCTGGAGCCCAGGAACCTTAAGAATATCGATGAATATTATTATCTAACTTCGTACCAAGTGTTGCACGTGCATTGTGGAGGAGATATATCTCATGGGATATATCTCATGATTGCCATTCACCCAGATCTTACGCCAGTCTGGGTCACGTGCAGCACTTAGTACGAAGCTAGATAATAATATTCATCGATATTCTTAAGGTTTCAAGGGAATATTTGTACCTTCTCATATTTTTGTTTGTTCCAACTCTTCTTGTACTTAGGTGACGTAAGAGGCGAGTGGGGGATTTGCAACGGGGGGTGGACAGCAGCGCTCCCTGTAGAACAGATCCACCGCTGCACCGCGTTTACCTACTCGCATGTCCGCGTAGGGATTCTGGTGTTGTAACACTAATTAGCTTAAAGTACGCGGCGCAAACGCGGATCGCTATTCAGCATTTTCGTCGGCTAAGCCGAGTTGAAGCAGTCACTTCATAAAGCTCCCTTCGAACACACCTATCCTAATAAAGACGATGATAGATTATCGTAAATGTAATTTACTCGTGTCTCTGTGTATTGAATAGACTCAGTTAAGTGAACAAACTCTTTTAATCCAACCAAACCCATAAAACTGACATTCTAAGAGCCAATATGCTATTGGTGTGATCTAACCAACTAAGCCACGAAACCCTTAGTCGGTTCAACCGAAAATCTTTGGGACCTCTTACGGACTATAGCGCCGGTGGCACACCCGTACTGAGGGTGGGGCGCGGGTTCGAGTCCCGCCAAAACCGAAAATTTTTGGGAACTTATTTCATTTCTTAGAGATACCCAAAGTGCGTAAGCGCTATAACAAAAAAGCTTTCAATAAGCTATTGTTAATCAGAGGTGGCTTTTGTCTAGCAGTGGACTGGTAAAGGTTGTTGATCCTGCGAAGACATAGACAGTAATGCCATCATTATTATTTCAATCGTTATGAAAGGGACGGTAACATTTTAGTTCTGTCAGATTAGTTTAGTTTTGGCGACGTCTGAATTGACAACAAGGTAACTAAAATGGTGGCATGAGAGGCAACCGAAAGCTTCTCTAAAATTACCTCATCCATTTGTTCCCACATCAGTGTCCAAGACAAAGGGTGTGAGATGGGAGGTCAGTCGATGTCGCGCTTCTGATAGCTTTAATCATTATTACTTATAATTAAAATTCAAATTCTAATGTCTAAAGAGTTGAAGGACTTGCCGTTATTTGTTTTTGTGATCGTTTAAAATGTTTTCTAAAACGGCGAAGATCGGAGTTGAGTAGGTAACACTCTACTGTAAGCCTAAAGAAAATTATTAGCATCGACTGAAAAAAGATACTCAGTTTTACATTTTTCACATAAGATATACTACTATTTTAGCGCGCTCTCATACTACCGCGCAGTACCGTAGCTGCGGTGCCGCAAGAATTTCGCAATGACGTTTTCCGTTGTACGAGATGCAGATGCGGAACAGATGCGAAACTGTCGCGGACACGCTGCGGACCTCGAGTTGCGGCTCCGCAAATTCGATTCCGCGCGGTAATATGAGACGGGCGTTAGATTCAATTGGGATAAAATTTACACGTTTTTGCTTTGGTGACCGACTAATTCAGATTTTCAAATCTGAATGTTATCCTTATTATGTTTAGAGTTTATATTACCAGTTAACAATATATTTTACCATATAACTATTTTACATTGACATCTTCTGACGACCTCTGTGCGGGGCGAAGGTCCGCCTGCGATCCAGGAGGTTGCGGGTTCGATTCCCGCCTTGGGACAAATATTTGTACGATCTGCAGGTATTTATTCCGGGTGTTCTGGTCGTTTTCTATGTATAATAAAAAATATCTACGAGTATACTATGTAATGTATTATACTATGTATATCAGTTATCTATAGTACCCATAACACAAGCTCTGCTTAGCTTGGGGCTAGATAATGCTGTGTGAATTGTCCAGCAATATTTATTTATTATTTATCTTCATCGTGTAGGATGTTGAAGATGTCTATGACGTCACGGAATCAAAAGATTCTGTAAAAAAATATGAAGGGGTAGTACACTAGATCAAGATTACAATTTCACTATACACCTTAACTTAAACCGGAACCAAAACTTCCCGAACTAACCTAAGCTGTTAGTACTACATGTATATTAGTTATTCTGTGCCGTAACTAAAGTTAAAAAGTTAAAAGTTGACACAACATCGCCGGTCGATAGTTAATGCCAGTTCGAAAAGGGGGTTAATTAATAATAACGGCGTATGGGTGATTAATGAAACCGTACCCTTCCTAATTTATAGTTGGACTTAAGCACCTCACCCCCCCTCAGACCCAAAGCAAACTAAATATCCAATACCTCGCTGGCGATAGCGGGTGGGTAGTCTTGATACTTGCGCTTTGATTTGATGAAAACTTAAGACGCTCAAGTACAAATGTTGGAACAAACCCTTCATAAATAAATGTTGTTGAAATTAAATGTTCTTATCGCCATGAAGGAATTTCGAGTTCGTAGAAATTGATATCCACTTTGTCAATCCAGCAATATTTAGGGCAAGTAGCGGTACCCCCTAATACCAGTCTTGTCCAATCTTTCGGAGGTCTTTTTTCATGATTCCGCAAACTGTACTTCATATGCTAATTCAAGAGTTACGATGTTCAAATTCTTCGAGAAAATAGAGGCCTATATTTCACTATTTTACGTATTTACTGGGATATCATCGCATTATATGATAGAACATTAACTCCAAGAAGTTTAGAAAAGTAAAACTTCAATCTAGATACTAATATCTTTTACCGACTGCTTTAAATTTTTCACTGATAGAGGTAATGGTAGTGTAATGTATGTTTAAGTAACAGTTGTAATATTCTAATTTTAGAATGAATCTAGGTATTTCTTTCTAGATATTTTATATATAAAATAAAAATATTTTCGTCTTCTTCTTCTTCTATTGGTTTTAAGGTTCTATCTAGATGGTATTTTCTGTAAAGAGTTATTGAAAAATAGCTTTATATTAAGCATGTAAATACGTAGGTAGGAGATACTTAAACACAATTTAGTTCAAAATAAAGTTACTTTCTTTTTTTGAAAACTAAAAACCTTATTATCATAATTCAAGTACCAAAACCCTTTATCCCACCCACATTATTATGAAGACAAGTACGAGCAGTGTATTCGGACTTTGAAAATCTAATTACGTAGCCGGTACCCTCACCTCGATCGCTCCTTCGCGCCGCCCGACGCCGCCCGCCCTGGGGTTGCTCCCATTCGCTACTTTTCTATACTGGTAAAGGTTACAGATCGCCTAGCGATCGAAATGAATCGACATCGCTCGTATACTCGTAGTCAAAGTAGAGGTAAAACATATTAAAAAAAAACAATATCTGTCTTAGAGTAGGAAGCTTCGATTTCATACACTTGCAGTATAGCGTTCAATTGAGGTCGTTAGCGTTCATTCTGAAGTTTTCCAGAGCAGTTTAGGTATTTTGTTATTCGGACTCTTGTGATTTCTGTGTTTGGTAATTCCGAAGCCTGTACTTTCTGGATAGCGTTCCGGTATGTCAAGTTCCGGTATTCCGTAATACAGTCTATACTAGACATCCACTAGGAAACGCATCGGCATCGCCTGGTTATCAAGCCATAGAGTGAAAGATTTTGAGCATACAATCCAGAATGAAAATGACAACCACCCCACTCAGACCTTTAAATATTATTTTCTGTATAAAATTAAATAATAGAAACTTCTCTAGGATTTCTCCTGAACGATTGGATACCAGTGCAAAATGCCCCACAAAAATGAATCCAAAATCAGTGTCTATCACAAAACTCAAAGTATCAATTGGGAAAAATTCTAGAGGAAAAAAAATAACCCAGCCGACAACAAAGGGTTAACTGCCTATACGAGACTGACCCCACTAGTCCAAGCGCACAAATTATACATGTTGTATTAATACAGTGTTCAACTCTATTGCTAGTGAAGTTTTAATTCGATAACCCACCGACTGCGGCGCCCGCCTCCCGCAATAATGTATTTATGGAAGATACCCTGGACTAATGAGCGAGCCTCTTTATGTTAGCTGCTCTGGTTGTGGTTTGGCCGGAACTCTATGCTCTATCTACGTATTGATTATAGATATAGGTATGATTATCAGTACTGTTATTTATAGACCCCGCGTTATCAGAATGTAGACAGCCAGTCTTCTTTAGGGTACCATCTATCTCCTTGTGAAGATATATCTGCATTCAAAGAAAGGAAATAAGTCCCCTAAAATTTTCGGTTTCGGCGGGACTCGAACCCGCACCCCACACTCAGTACGGGTGTGCTCTAACCAACTAAGCCACGAAAAACCCTTAGTCGGTTCAACCGAAAATCTTTGGGACCTCTTACGGACTATAGCGCCGCCGGTGGCTCCACCAACAGGGGTAAGATTACAGTTTAACCAAACCTGCTCAACGATCAAAGTTACATTTGATTCGTTTGACGAGAGGTGTTGCCTTTGCTCAATTCTAAGGTTTTTTTTTGTTATAGTGCTTACCCGCACTTTGGGTATCTTTATCCAAAAAAAGCCTTATATCTGCATTCGTTCAGCTGTTCAGGCGTGAACCTCTTCTCTCTTTGTTTTGTGACTGTATGTTACATAACAATCAAAACTTGAGACAAGAGTTGACACATTAGGTGCATCATCATCCTCAGTTATGACTCACTGTTCCATTTTTTTTTATAATTTGTTAAATCGCAAGATTGGCTCACTAATAGCGCTCCGTTACAAACCTCTGTGGTTTTTTGGGTGTTATTATTATTATTTTGTAATACCTAACCTTTAAGTTGATAAATAAATAAAAAAAAAATTAAGTGCGATTGGCAATGATCCTGCCAATAACGTGCTCTATTATTCTACCTACGTTTCACTTAATAGTATGATAAGGTATCTATTATAGGCCCGACGACGGTATGACTCTAGTCCCATGGGAGCTGGGGAAGCCGATTGTGTGGGACGCTACATGCGTCGACACACTCGCGCCTACCCATCTTCCTAGGACTTCCGTGAGGGCTGGTGCGGCGGCAGATTTGGCTGAAGATCTCAAGAGGCGCAAATATGCAGGTCTCGACAGAGCCTACGCATTTGCTCCCCTTGGAGTCGAGATCCTAGGTCCGTGGGGTACTGAGCCTCTCCGGGTTTTCAAAAAATTATCTGAGCGCCGCCTGGTCGAAGCGACGCGTGATCCGAGAGCTGGTGAGTATCTGGCGCAGCGCATCATTGCTATACAGCAGGGCAATGCAGCTAGCGTCTTGGGCACGTTTCCGACTGGTATTAATATGGATCAGTTGAGCTACCTGTAGATTGTTTGCAACAGTCTGCAGCTAGCTCATTTGTTTCAATTGTAAATACTTATTTTAATTTAATTCTACTATTTGATTGTAATTTTCTCTATTATTAAGTGAATTATAAAGGCCCCGAGCTATTAGAATGTCTTTCTTTAGTTTACCTTTACCTTAAAATAACATTGACAATATAAACTCGTATTTTCATCCGTTCTAGAAAGCGAATAGGAAGCTCCTTATTATTGTCAGGCAAAAATGTACTTTTGATGTTTTTCCAGAGGTGTCTAAGATTTTTTTTTTTAATGTTTATGTTGAATTTAAAACATGCTTTTTCTCAAAGAAGAGTGCCTGATTAACAATCGATTTAAGATTTTTACGGTATTCCTTTTTATTAGATGTTTTAACATTGTGCATTTAAAACATTTTAAAATAAACAAAGGCGTTTTACAATTCAACTAAGTTTAAAGTGTATTGTAATGCTCTATAACGACACATTAACAGCCATTAAATTAAAAAAAGTACATAATCAGACGTAATTTATGTTAATTATTCTAACCGTGGGACGTGTAGATTTAGTTGTGAACCCAATTTTTATGTGAACTCGTTTCCATTGGATTTTTTTTACTATGTGGATATAAAAATACAACTTTTACATTATTATATTGCCATCTCGTTTTAGTAGAACAGTCTTCTACTGCTAAGAAAATATTTAAATAATGTAGGTACTTAATTAACGCCATCAATTTTTTTAATACGAAAAACCTATTGTGAAAATGGTCCAGTAAACTTATCACGAACCGTAACTTTAAAGGAATAATATAAGTTTATAGAGACTACGTTATTTTTCTGTGTAAACTGCCAAAATTTTATTTAGCATACAATGCATTTTTTAAACCTTTGGTGTCCCAATGATGGACCAATGTCACCTTCAGATTTAAAGTTTCATGTTTTTATTGCGTACATGTTGTCACATAGATCTTACAAATATTAAAATCTTTATTAAGAAAGAAAATTACAATCAAATAATAGAATTAAATTAAAACTAGTTAAGTTAGTTAAATTTACAATTGAAACAATTGAGCTAACTGCAAACTGTTGCAAACAATCTACAAGTAGCTCAACTGATCCATATCAATACCAGTCGGAAGCGTGCGTGTTGTTACATAGATCTTACAAATAGGTTACAGTTCAACGTGAACCCTGTAAGGGCGCTTAAATTTTAAAGGTGAGCCTTCCAGGTGGCGATTAATGTAATTATTTACACAGATACGTACTTTACCAAAGTCTAGTCGAGTTTAAGTCTAGGCATGTGTTAAAAATCTATCGTAAGTTTCTGTACCTTAAAACGAAAACTTTCAAGGCCCATACTACGCACCGGTATACCTGGAGGTCCTTCTGGCGGCGCCCCTGCAGTCGCACCACCGAGGCACGGTAATGAATGCGTTAACAAACGTCAAACAAGGTCAGAGCCAGCCTACTCCGTCTCTAGGTGACGTTTTATGACGGCGATTTGTCGCGGGTTCAGTGTGCCTATAAATCAGCTCGATTCGCCAATACATCAGGTTGTATTTGTATTGTAGATTTGTGTTTTGGTGAGTTAGGTGTAAGGTTTTCACTTGGTTAAGATAAAGGACAATTTTTGCTTATTGTGCAAGTCAAATATTTTTTTAACATGGTCAAACTTTCAAAGGTTTTCTAGAAGATTTTATGTAAAGGTAGGTCTATATTTTGGTAAATAAGTCAAATTTCAAGTTTTGGGTAAATCTCAGTTCTAGTAATAGTAACTTAGTCGTATTCTACGACTTACCCTAAGTTGCCTACTTCCACCCTACTGCATGCAGTAAGGCATTTGTTTGCAAATTTTCCCCCGTCAAAAAAGAGGTTCTAAATTAATACCTAGAACCTTTTTTTTCAGTTACCACCTTTTTACCTATCATCCTTTTTTTCTATTAGAACCTTTTTTTAGTCTCACTCTATAACAAGAGTGAGACTTCAATTAAGTTCTACCTTCCAAAGTGCTTCCAAACTTATAATAAGTAATAATAAGTAACAAAAGTATTTTTTTAAAGTAGATAATGGAAACACGCATAATGAGACATTAAACTTCCTTAATTAGATAGCCGTGAAATTAATGTAACCACATTTGTTCGAGAAACTGGCTTTTAATTGTTTTTGTCTTCACCTCGCCCCGATAACTTTGTAAATAATTAACGAATAACAAGTTTAATTGCCACGTATCGAACTGATAATTAGGCTGCTAATCTTGAAAAAAGGAGCTGCTTTAGCGAATTTTCAAACTGCAAACGTGAAAACAAAAAATGCAGGAATATCCACGCAGTATCATCTAACACCAAGCTTGGTGTTAGATGATACTGCGTCTGATGATGTCTGATCTACTTAGCTAAGTAGATCTTGTGTTATGGGTACTGGATGACTGATAAAACTACTTCGTAAAATACATTACAATCAAATACATTACAATCAAATACATTACAATCAAATACATTACAATCAAATAGTACAATCTTTATTAACAAAGAAAATTACAATCAAATTATAGAAGGAATTGAATTGAGGAGCTGCTTTAGAGCGTTTTTAAACTGCAAACTAGAAAACAAAAAATGCAGGAATACCCATGCAGTATCATCTAATACCAAGCTAAGCAGATTTTGTATAAAACTACATAGTAAAATACATCACAATCAAATACATTACTTATTAGTCTATTACTATTAGTCCACATGGTGGATTGTCAAATAAAGTCGTTGACTGGCATCGTCCTAATTACGGATTGTCAAAAAAAGTGGGTGACTGGTATCGTCGACATGGTGGACGATTCGTAGGATTCGAATAAAAAATAAATACCATCTTGAAGCTCTGCCGCGCCGGTCAACGGAGATGCGCGCTCGCAGCTCCCACCAGCTCAACCACCTAAATAAAAATTTATGCGATAGATTCGGAATTATGTTCATACAATAGAATTTTCATAATCGGTCCATAATTGACGGAAAAATCGATGAACATACATAGATAATACAAACTGCCGTATATAGAACCTCAACCTCACCTGCAACAGTCTGCAGTTAGCTCAATTGTTTCAATTGTAAATACTAGTTTTAATTCAATTCTTTTATTTGATTGTAATTTTCTTTGTTAATAAAGAACCTCATCCTTCAAGTCGGTATTAAAACGAGTGACTAATCAGGTGAGTGAGTGACTCACTGAATGGCACACATAAAAATTCAGCCCTGTAAACAAAAAACAGTAGTCTCAAGTGTAAGCATCCGATCCCTAAATAACTACCTACTTGATAACCGACTTGAATAAACACAAAATTATACAGATTGCAGATTTTAAACACTTTATTTTTTTGTTTTTACAAAATAAGCACATGGACAACTCAAATTTTATACAGTACTTTATTTCTACCCTATAATTAACATCTTATTTCCCCTTATTATTAATTTACTAAAATAAGAAGGTGTTATGTTATGAAATTTTCTCTTCACTTCAATCTTTTAAAAAAAGAGATGAAAAAAAATTCTCAGAAGCTATAAAGATTTTACTTTCCATACTCAATAGACGAGAGCTCAATATTTTCTAATTAGATGTCAAGGAAAAAATGATAAGATATTCAAAACAAACCTCTATTTCTTATTTATTTTTTAAAGTTTGAAATTGAAACGGACATAACACTTTAAAGTGATAATTTGAGGACGACTCATGAATAGTCAGTAGCACTTAGTTCCACTCTGTGATTTCAATAAACAGATACCTATAAGCATACCTACACATAAAAAGAATAGAAGAAAGGTATAGGAAGGAAAAGAAAAGTTCAAGTGCGAGTTGGACTCGCGCATCAAGGGTTCCGTACAAACTTGTACTCGTAAGTAATCTTTTTTTTGTGAATTATCAGTAAACAAGCTACTGCTTGCGGCTTCGCACGCGTTGTTTAAGGTTATTTATATCCCATGGAAACTGATTTATGGGACAAAAAGTAACTCTCCATTCTTTCAACTAACTCCATTCCAAAAATCAAGCTGATCGGTTGCTCAGTTAGGGCGTGAAGAAAAGACAAACAAACAAACACACTTTCGCATTATAAAATATTAGTTGATATAAATTTACGGTTTTTAGATTGTTTCTTTTCTTTGTGCTATAAGACCTTGCTTCTTGCCTAATTTCATGGGTCTAAATAAAAAATGGACATACACGGCTGTAACTTTTGATTGCGTTGACTTAGAAGTTTGATCTATATCGCGGCTCCAAGAAGTTACAAACTTGATAACCTATATGATGTAAATTTCAATTCGATATCTCCACGTGTTTCTGACAAAAGAGGGTTGACAGACGGACAGACGGACAACAAAGTGATCGTATAAGGGTTCCGTTTTCCTTTTGAAGTTCGGAACCCTAAAAATTGAAGCTTACGATTCGTCACTGTTGGGTGTAGAAAATTCTACATTCGCTAATCTCTTTGGCCCTACTTTCGTCTTTGTTTTAAATTTCCTCGATTTTTAGGGTCGATGATTTGACTATAGATAATGATTTGATTTTAATCAAAAACTATTATTATAACTATTATTAGTATTATTCATGTGACTCTCTCGCTTTTCCGAAATTAGCAGTTTCAGCCCAATCCATTCAGTATTATTGGAATTAAGGAAAAACAGACATCCTGTTATCTCTCTGACGACCGATGTGGCAAGGCGGGCGACGCAGGAGGTTGCGGGTTCGATTCCCGTCGTTGGACAAATTTTTTGTACGATCTGCAAATATTACAAATATTCGGGTGTTCTGGGTATTTTCAAAGTATAATTAAAAATATCTATCTAAGTAATGATAATAATCTTTATTCGATTATTAAATATTTTTTTTTAAAATTATAATAAGAACAGAAAATAATAATAATTACAACTAATATTTACACTTAAATCTATTTTCAAAAAATCTAAGCAGGCACCAGAAGGCAAAATGCCCAGTATGCTGGCAGCATTGCCACGTTGAATGGCAATGCTAATTCGTTGACCGAAATAAAAGCCTGCATTCCGATCACCTGTGGACTCTATTATAAGTAACAACTCAACTCTATGTAATGTATTATAATAAGTATATCAATTATCTAGTACCCATAACACAAGCTAAGCAGCTTAGCGCTAGCCCTAAGCTGACCTCTAGAGGTTCGAGGTCCAGTGTTGTTTATTTAATAAGTAGGTACTTCTTTATAAGTGGTAGCGTGTGCTTCTAATTACTTTAGGAATGTAATGTTTTGTTGATAAATTTAGACCGAAAATTGACCGAATATTCAGCTTTGAAACCTGAAACCAGCTTCAGACGAAGACAGAAGCAATGCTAATTAATAGCACAAAACAATCTGAGGACGTACACATAAACGGCGAAGAGCTCCAGCCACTGACCCACCCTTATAAATAGTAGTGGCAAGGCACCCCTTCCCGTTAAGGGTACAGTCCGGATCTCATTTCCAAATTGCATTTCGAAACTCGATCTCGCCTTTCAACTATAGAAGGACAGGCGAATTTGAACCTTGATGTGATAGGATAAAGCTTATAGTATTTGTGTTGATGGTCGATTATAAGTAACATGGCTAAGTTACGACTGTATTTAAAGCGAGCGGACAGGTCAGTTAGAATCACTTGTCGTTGAGATGTTAAAACCACGAAAAATTACACTTTCTGATCTTGATCACAGAAGTATTGAAGGAGAAATAACAAATATCCGTTTGAATAAAAAATAAAATCGGTCAAGTGCGAGTCGGAGCGGACTCGCGCACGACTACAAATATGACATTTACGATTATCTATAAAAACGGCAAAAAAAATACGTTTACTTGTTGTTCTTACAGTCCAGAATAATAGAAGGGGCAACCGCGGCTAGCGACTCGCATAACATAGGTAACTTCATTGGCAATAAAAAAAGTTATTCCATAAATAAGCGCTCATGACTAAATAAAAACTTTAGACGTGTCCATAGAAAAAATTCGATCTTCGTTGACTTGGAATAACGTATCCATCTTTAGTAATAACGGAAGTGATAGACGTCCGCTGCTCCATCCGCTACATCCGCTAACATCCGCTGAATGTCCACACCCTAAGAAGGGGGTGCCGGCCGGCAGGAGCACTAACTTGTATAATGAGATATGATAATAAACGCTTCACTAGAATATTGATGTCGACGAGTTAGGAATGCACTAGCCTGTTTACTTTACCGCTTACAAATTATGGATTTATGCTTTTAGGTCGCTTGCTTTATGTTTTGCCTTTGGGTGTTCGTTATTAATTTTGTTTATAACTATACTTATCATTAAAATTTTGACTGAGGTGGAGAAATTTATTTTAGAACTTAGCTGGCAAACTATAACAATTAAATCCGTTAAATAAGTATTGTATTGTTTTTTCGTTTCTATTGGTTTTGCAATAATAGATTTTGTAGGAAATTTTAGCGTGAACGAGTGCCTAACAAGCATCTAAACGTTTGCCTTTACTAGTTTATAATTAATGCGATGAGTGGTTTTACAAACTTATTTGAATCTCGCACAGATTACTTGCGACATTTCCTTAACAATACAAAACGATTTCATTGAACTTAATATTTGAACATTAACGTCAATCATAATTCCAAATGATCTCGTGATTACGGCATGAGATCACTAATTAATCTCTTTGGTTCTATAAAAGTCAGATGAGTCATGGGTATACTCCTACAATTATCAAACCTCGCCTAGTACTTACACCAATTAAATGTTATGACACCTTTCTGTAGACTAAGCTTGGGCTTCTGATATTTCAGTAACTTAAAACTTCATTTCATTACCTACGCTCGAAATAGCTGTTAAACGTGTTCACCTATAACACAATCACTGATTAGTTCTGAGGGTAGATGATGCTGTATGGATTGTCCAGCATTCTTTTTTTATCTAATTGCTTTGTATGAACTTAACACTGAATAAATGTTGAATGTAAGATATCAGATCCAAAAGTTCACCTTGTGGTACACCTATTTTATCTCGAATCATCATCATTGACACAGAATCTCCGAACGATGTAGAAAGATTTGTAGATTTTTTTTCACAACTCAAAGTAAATTCTTAAGATTTTTTTACTAGTAATTTGCATTATTTTTCATTTATGCCGATTGTTAACCCAGTCAATGAAACACAATTGAAGTCAAAAAATCAAAACTAACTTAACTACTTACTTACTAATTTACCCTGTATAAAATCAAACAAAACAAAATAAAACTTCAAATCGGTTAAGCCGTTTTCAAGTTTTAGTGAGACAAACGAACAGCAATAGATTCTTATATGTCTATACATATACATACACAAGACGTTAAAGCACATCTGCCTGTCTATTACATTTTACAATGCTGAAATTTTGCAAATTTATACAGATCAGAACCTGTAGTTACATATAAGCTTTTTATTCTGAAAAACGCGTGACAAGCCACGTGCAGAAGTTAGTCTGGTATAAAGTAATTTATATTGAATAGTGAATCTAAGGCTTGTCTTTAGTCATCTTATGAATATGATCTATGGCCCAGACTAGAACAATAGCGTCTAAGCTTGTAATCAACACTTTTATGGAGGCGCCTAAATGTGGTTGTGACTCTATTGTGACTGCTCTGTTTAAGGATTGATTTAGCAAATTAGACTGATTCTTAAGTGTTATATTGTGATGTGACTCACATTTTGTTAAATAATACTGAGCTTTAAGAGCTTTTGAATTGCAGTCCGTTTTTTCGCTGAAGCAAGCTCAGAATTGTCAACATATTTAATTTTGAGCTCTGTTTTAAAAAAAACGTCATCTCCAGCATATTCTAGTCAATAGTCTTTGAGTTACAAAGCCCTCCTCTAATGACGCCATAGCGCCCAATCTTCAGCTTACCGCATCACCACATTGAAATAACACCGTATCAAACAGATACGGTATATGAAATGCCTTTACTAACGAACTCGGGAGTAAAGAAACAACTTGGATTGTCCAGCATTATTTATTTATCAATGGCAGGTTTGCGTCCATTAAGTACAGGCTGTAGATGAGCCTTTGGAAGGTTCTAAAATACACCGTTAAGTAAGTTTCCGTCACCGATGATAATATCTAAGCATTCGGACTCACGTCACATCATCAAAATTTTACGAGAGCAACATTACAAGCTGGGGCTCACGTAGACCTCATTAAAGGAACATGCGTAATAAACCGACACATTACTCTTCACAAATACAATGTAGACTGCCGTAAATTACTTACTGTCGCCGAATAGCGCATCAACGAATAGTTTGTACGTGTCCATTGATTGTCGGCTGAAGCGTCCGAGAATATAAAGAGACTGCTGGTTATCTACAAAGAAAAAATGAATACTTAATAATCTAGGTGAAGTTCAAAACAGAAGAAGGAGAATGATTAGACAGACATCATAAACCACATGACAGTTTCATAAGTAAAATCATAAAAGGAAGACAAGAAAGGGGAGGACCAAAAATTAACTACAATATGACTCTGATCAAGGAGAAAACCTCTGTCATGTGTTTTGCTTTCTTTTATAGACAATAGACCTTCATTTAACCATAATCTCACCTGATAGTAAGTCAGAACGTGGCCGAAGATGCATCACGTAGGTTTAGAAGACACCTATTCACTCTCGTCTTGAAGAGACTCAGGTTGTAGTTAGCCGGGAAAATAAAAACAGGCAGCGAGTTCCAATCCTTAGCGGTACGAGTGATAAAGGTGGAGGAGAACATTTAGTGCGAGTGGATGGAATATCCACTAGGTAAGGGTGGTAATGCGCCGTACGGGTAGTCCTGGAGTGGAGGGATACGGTGGGATTAAGTTGTAAAGTTCCTGTAAGCATTCTCCGAAAATTATCCTTTAACAGATCGAGAGGCCAGCATAGCAACCTTGCGGTGGTGTTCGAGACTTCACAATATGTACGCGGAAGACAGCAATGTGGTTTGCTGTTGTGATGATCTTTCAGCAAAGGATATTTTTTCAAGATGTTTCGTTGCAGTCGTTCGTAATTTTCATAAACTATTTGTACATTTATCAACCAGCAGCATAAATAATTCGCAAAATATCTATCAGACAATGGACACTGTTGAAGACGGGGCGCGAACTTGCGTCCCAACCCATTGTGTGGACTTGAAACAATAATCTGGAACCGTTGTAATGAGTCGGGCCAAGACGATGCACACTACTCGGAAATTTCGTATTAATTATATTAAATACAGAAAGGTATTTTGATGAAATTAAAGAAGTAAAGGTCAGTTATTTTCAGATAATTGATTGGCAAAGATAAGGCAAATTGCGAAAAGATATTTTGCCAAATGATTTTTTAAAATTTCATTCGATGTAACGTAAAGGTGTTTATCTACCCAAATATCATAAACCCTCTCTAATGCGTTCAAAAACCATAGGCAATGACCAGCATTACCAACCAACAGAAATAAACGGAACTGTAATGAACTCATAACCTACTGAAAACCGTAGGTTATAGAGTTTAAATTTGGAATAGGTGTCAAATTCAAGTGAGTGTGCTATACTAGTATCTACATTCTAACTATAAATCGCACAACATTTTGATCTCGAGTGACACAAGAATAGTGACTTTGTTCGTTTGTCTATGATTTAAAAAAAAATACAGATATTCGAAACGCCGCCATTTCGAGCTGTCATTTGTTCGTTAGCTTTTTATTTCCAGTTACGAGTAGACAAATTTTCTGATAAGTTGAATAAGTTCTTTATTTCTATCGAAAATGAGTGATAGTGACTCAGAACAATGTCAATGTAAACTACCATTACTATAATCAATAATTTGCTTCTGTATGTGTTCAATTTATTTTTTATTGCATTATACTGGTAACAATGCTGGTCATTTCCCTATGGTTCCTGAACCCATCATAGAGCCCTTATGATATTTGGGTAGATAAAGTAGTGTATGCAACTGTACATAATTAGGCATTACAACACTCGTGTGATGCTATTAAGAAACCCACACTTGTGTTGTAATGCCCTTCATTATGCACAGTTGCATAAACTACTATTAACAGAGAGGTTATGTTTAGTCTACCGTATATTTTGAGCAGCAAAAAATACCTATAGTCAAATAGTTCATTATAATTTTTTTTTATTTCTACTATTACTATACAGATGGAAGTTTATAAAGATGTGTACGATTGAACATGTTTGATAGGTAGTCCAACTTAAAAACTCTAAACTACTGAACATTTCAAAACGAAATTTGGAGCGAATACAATCATCAATCAACTTCTCTTGGGTTTCTTTTGCCCTAGTTTTTCTGATTTTACCAGAGTTAATAATTTATCTTATTAAGTAGGTACTGAACGAGGTCATAAAAAAATGATTTGATAATCAAAGTAGAAAGAAAATACAAAGTTTAATACAATGAAGGTGAAATAGTCGACCCCTGTGAAACACCGACCGCAAGACGTCTGCCCGGGCTGGCTTCTTATGCAGATTTTACGAGTGCGAGAGGCCACGCTCTTAGCTAGAATCGCTTAATTGTTTGAATCAGACGTAGGGACAAAAACAACCACGAAATACTTGCCAGCAACAATAATCATATTAATCATGCTGTATTATCAGCAAGGAATGAAAAATCAAATGGCTCTTTAACTAATCTTTGGTACGCCTTACGGTTACGCTTGCAGTTCCCTGAACATTTTTGAAGTTATTATTTTATAAAATACTAGCGGTTCGCCAAGGCTTCGCATTTTTCGGAAGATCTTCGGATTTTAATGGTGAAACAATTTTTTTATTCGGTCCTATGGTTTCGAATCCTATTCACTTCAAACAAACAAATAACTCGTTTCGCTTTATAATATAATAAAGTATAGTATGGATAAATAGAAGGTCAAGTGCGAGTCGGACTCGCGCAACAAGGGTTTCGTATAATTGTATAATTAAAAAACCTTGCCAAATATCATGATTATAGGTCAACGGGAAGAACCCCATAGGTTTTTGGTCCATAGCGAGAATCAAATTTTTTTTTGTAAATTATCAACAAATTTACGGATTTTAGTTTTTTTTCCTTTAGCACTGTCACATGGTCTTATAGCACAAGGCTATAAGACCTCGCTTCTTGCCAAATTTCATAATTCTAGGTCAACAGGAAGTACCCTATAGATTTTGTGTTCATGTGATTCCCTTGGAAAATTCAAAAAATTGGGCATAAACGGTTGTAACTTTTGATTGCGTTGACTTGAGTTTGATTTATATTGCGGCTCCAAGAGGTTACAAACCTAGGATATGATGATGTATTTCAACTCGATACCTTCTCGCGTTTCGAAAAGGGTTGACAGAAAGATGCACAGACAGACGGACAATAAAGTGCTGATCCCATAATGGTTCCTTTTTTTTTTTGTGGTAGGGAACCCAAAAAAAAAGAAAAAAGAAAATCTTTGACAGAACTAAAAAGTGTATAATCTAGTTTATGTGTATGTTTATGTTCATATTTAAGTTAAGTAGGTAACATTTTATGATATGTTTTCGGTAATAAAACACTGTTTTTACCGGATTGATCGCGTATATTTTATATTTGTTTATAACCTGGCACCTGGCAGACTCTGTCTGCCTGTGACCATGGAAGCTGAAAAGCCTCCGAAACGTCAGGTTATAAACAAATATAAAATATACGCGATCAATCCGGTAAAAACAGTGTTTTATTATGAGTTCTCGCGAAAATAACCTTAGAATATACTATGTTTTCGGTATTCAAAATGTTATGTTCATATGTTTATTTTAGCTTAGGTATCTCTGGTACAGCCCTTGCCTTTCTTAAATTCATATAATACTTTCCATCTAAAGGTTGTCTGGAAGAATGAATGAACACTTTATTGTACATTTGTACTAAAAATTAACAAGAAGAGATCGCTTCTAATCGATAAAGCCGCCCATTGTACTTGTCTCATGTAATGTCTTTTTGTAATGTTATTTTTTCTGGTGTACAGTAAAGTATTTTGTAATGTTATAATTATAACCACAACATAAACCAACGTTCAAAACAAACAAAACCGATCGCTACCGTAAGTCTTAAACAAGTCATACAAGATTACGAGCTATCGTCGACCGTGTAAAACTATAAAAGATCACTGGAGGTGGTACAAGTACAATGCGAGTAGACAGAGGAGCTCCGTGAAATATGAGACCACCGGCTTTACGGAGCCTGTCTGGCGGAAGGTATCTTATATAGAGCAGATGCAACTCAAAAAAACATATAGAACGCATGTGTGGCAGCGATTCTCTTAAATGAGACCCTAATGATTTTCGAAGGCGACCGAAGGTCGCAATAAAAAATAAAAAAAATCAGCTAAGCAACTATAACTAGTTGTTACCTGCTACTTCGTTAGCTCAGCGCCTCAACCTATTTACAATAACCACAATTCCCTATCTTTTCCCCTTTTAAACTACCCTTGTACTTATTAGAACAAAATAAAATAAAAAAGTATTTAAATCAGCCCAGCCGTTCTCGAGTTTTAGCGAGACAAACGAACAGCAATTGAATTTTATATTATAGAGATTTAATGACTGACTTCGAACGCCTGGAAATAAATCTAAATTTTTACACTTAACAAATTTTATGCAATGTAGGTAATATAAGACGAAAATCTTACACTTATTATTAAAAGTGACCAGACTGGAAGCTGTGGAAATGATTTCTACAGCATCAGCATTGCCCTACAGCGGGGCAATGCAGCCAGCGTCTTGGGTACGCTTCCGACTGGTATTGATATGCATTTGAGCTACTTGTAGATTGTTTGTCAACAGTCTGCAGTTGGCTTAATTGTTTTAATTGTAAATACTAGTTTTAATTTCGTTCTATTAGTCGATTGTAATTTTCTTTGTTAATACAGATTTAGAGTTACAAAAATAAACGATTTCTAGGTTAAAAATTAAACACGTAGCAGAGTTTAATGAAAAATAAACACCTGATGAATTGAAATAAAAATCTGCAACTCAATTTCAACTGATCAGAACGTAAAAAAAACACTTTAGAGCGGTATTATCCCCTCTATAAACGTACCGTTCCCTAAACTCTTTTACGTTTTCGCCGGGCTCACGTAATCGAGTAGCAATGTTTCTACCGGCTTCGGCGCCACCGTCTTTTGTTTTGTGACCTTCACCTCCCAATGTCGGTCCCGTACCTTTTTCTTTGACCCCTTTCACGTGTTTACAAGTTTGTTTTGGTCGGTGTTGAGATTTGTTTGGAATGCCTCAGTCGGTTTTAAGCTTGTGTTGATTATTTGGTGTGTGTTCTTATTGTGAGGAGGCTTTGAAAATTAACAGTATATGTTGAGGTTAGTTTTGTAACAGATTTTAACTGCCGGTGGCATTTGTGTATTCCTGACCTGAAAATATCAATACTATAGATAGATATTTTTTATTATACGTAGAAAACGACCAGAACGCCGTGAACAAATGTCTGCAGATCGTACACACATTTGTCCCGAGGTGGGAATCGAACCCGTAACCTCCTGCGTCGCAGGCAGACCTTCGCCCACCGCGCCACATCGGTCGTCAATACAAATACCCTTTAAACGTTTCAATAGAAACAACGCGTGCGAAGCCATGGGCTATTAATTTACAAAAATGTGTGTAAATATATATTAATATATAATATATCAGTAGTTAAATAAAATTGCAATTTAGTATTATTGTATCGAGGTTGATAGAATATTGTGTTGTGCAAAATAGGAACATAGTCAAACCATAATTTACAATTGGCTACCAGTTACAATTTGCACTGAATTTATCATACAATAACATTTATATCTGAAATTATTATTCAAATCAAGCAACATTAATCAATACGTCGATAAAAGAAAATGCGTGCGGCGATGCCTCTGCGCAGGTAGTGATGGGACAAGGAATGTAAACCAGCTATCGATTTATTTGGTTAGGTAGGTGCTTTTTTTATACCTTGGTAACTCGGATAATCTTAATAAGTTTTATCACTCAAATTACAGTCAGGTATAAAGTTCTTTACTCGAGAACCCCTCCTTCTCAAGAGATCTCTATCTTTAGCTGTGTTCATCCAGTGCTTGCCCAGTCACTTGGCCGGTTGGGATTTCGATGGGCAGATTATGTCATCTGCCCACCGAGCAGGGTTTGCCTCTGTTGCATGTTGGTCCTGGCCATGTCGTTAGCCAGTGAGTCCACCGATTGTTTTCATTCGGGTTATGTGCCCTGCCCAGCGTGTGTAGAGCATCGGTGACCATTATTGGTGGTAATGGTTTAGTGTTTTATCTTTTAGATTTTCCTTATTTTGAGGATACGTCTGCCAATACTTCTTTGGCAAGACCGAATTTAAAACATGATTTTTTAAGTAAACTTCCAAGTTTTGCTTGCATAATGTTAGTGAAGGAAGAATACAGGAATCCATGATTCTCTGTTTAATTTTCAAGGGCATATAATTTGAATATTTAAAGACAAATAGATTTTAGTTCATTTTATTTTTTCTTCATCAGATTCAGTAGTATCAGATGCCTATACCAAAAACGCACTTTCTTCAACCATTTCATCGATATCGATAAAGTCAAAGCTTCTCGTGTCTCTTCCCTACTAACCCGTTGTCGCCTTGCGTGAACAGTTGCATCTGTGTGCGTGTACGCCGGAGATAATGAACTATCTGCACTAATATATTATAAAGTTCATTATAAACAATTATTTATTGTTAGCGCATGTTTATTAATAAGGCGAGTCGATAGGACTGCTACTGTGCGTGTGTGGGTGTTAGGGCTCTCAAAAACGAAATTACCTAAATCCTACTTTAAGCTTCTAGTAAGTACTGTATGAAAATATTACCGACCGTATTTGATTGCGAAGGAAGAGTCGAGTAAAGGAACTACATAGGTATATTGTAAGATCGCGAAGAGTCGAGGACGACATAGGAAATACAATACAATACAATATACTTTATTGCACACCAATTAATTACAAAATACATATATCACAGAAAACAAAAACAATAACAAATAATGTACAACGGGCGGCCTTATCGCTAAGAGCGATCTCTGCCAGGCAACCTTAGGATGGACAAGAAGTGATAGAAAAAGTATAGACGGTGGCGTGTAAATAGAATACTGTTAGAAAATATATATTCTATATACATAACTATTACATAGATACCAATATGTATACACAACATACGTATATATTATTATTTATCATAAAATATACTACCGTTGTGGTATAAACTTTTAATCCCGTGATCTGTACATTTTTTTATAGTCGATAGACCTACGTTTGACCACAATCGCACTTGATGGAAAGTGAAGATATGGCCGACGGTGTATCACGAATATCTAGAAGATACCTATTCACTCTTGACTTTACACATACACTAGCACATGATTACTTAGCACATGAGCGTACCCGCGAGCGAAAGTTAGTCATAAGCCAGAAACAGACATGCATGTAGCTTGCATGACAGCTAGCAGTACGTGCTACCTATTGGTATACTTAAGTAAAAATAAATAAATGCTGTACAATTCACACAGCATTATCTAGCACCAAGCTAAGCAGAGCTTTTGTTATGGGCACTATGCTAAGTGCCAAATAAGGTGACAATAGACGTTCACCCACTCTGGCATAATACAGGAAAAAATATCACTATTCTATCGCTTTTCATACAAACCTAAAGCGATACTAGTGTCGCTTGAGTATGTACGGTACGGGGGTATACCTACTAGCAAGCAAAAGCGAAATTGCGCGACCCAAAAATTAATAAAAATCGGGAATAACAATTGACTTTTTACGTTTTCAATGAATTGACGTATTTAAAGGTTCTAAAATACCAGAGTAATTTAAAAACTAGTAATATTTTCATAAATTAATGAATAATATTATAATAAAAGTACGAAATTACATTTAAATGACTGAAAAGATATGAATTGGGTGAAATATAAGAAATTGAGTATGGAAATCATTTTAAAATTCAAATAACACAGAGGAGTTGAAGTGTTACAAATTCTAAGACGGCAAGACCCGGCTAATAATTCTAGATAACCGCTACTTGACCTTTCATTCTAGAGCGAAGTGGCCGCTGAGCGTTAAACTAAGTCTCTTGTTTAAAATAAAAAAAAAACTTGTCATTCCATATAATCTTCATCTCCCAATAATTTGGAAAGTAGCGTAGCAGCCCTATGTCATAGCTGTCTTTCGGATGAAAGTAGCCGTTTGGTCAGATTGTTCGGATTGCATGAGACTCAACTTGTCTCGATCATAGTACTTACTAAATAGATTTAGCTATTAATAACGTATAAATAATTAATCCTGGCGCACGGATGCCAATACTGCGCCCGCATCTGTCGTTCCCGTATAGGCCTTACAAGTCATCTACGTAAATACACTACATAAACCTCACAAAAACCACCCTTCGAGGATGTAAAGGCCTTTGATATTGATGATGTATAAATAGGTATCCAGTGAATTATCCATTCCCGATGAATTAGTAGTTATCCCCATAAATATAAATGAATTTATTTATTTATTCATTACGGATGTAAGCGGGTTAACTACGAACCTTATTTGTGTTGGAAGAACACCAACGTTTCATCCCTTAACGAGGGACTTCTTCAGGGTGAGTGCGGTTCTAGGCGCGGTTCTAGGCGCATCCTCTATACTGCAAAAGAATCATGCGAATCGCTCTATAAACGACGGAGAAATTGACGAAAATAAGTAACTACATAAAAACTTACTTAATTTATACCCTAAGGCCGGACATAGAATCTCACTCATCCTATTTTTGAAGTCAGCCACCGTGGCCGAAACTAGGCTAGGACGAGATCGGAATCAGTACATCAATAACTAATTTTTTTGAGACTTACAATACATCCACGTAAACAAATAACATTTTATTTAAATGTCATCAAATAAGAAATTAGGTTATTGATTTTCTCTTTACTTCAATTCTTTGGCCACTAATGGAAGATGATCATGGTCTGAGTTTAAGTTTCCCTATGACGTTATCGTCATAGGGAAACTTAAACTTGAAACTTGTAAGGAACATTTTTAGGCTGAGCGTTACCGTAGACTTAAGTCACGATAGTTTTAAGACAGGCAGACTTGAGTCACGATAGTCTTAAGACAGACTACGAGTATATGCTATTGCTATACAAAACTTATGAAGACGCGCAAACTTCAAGTGAAGAAAGTCTGTTTTAAAACTATCGTGACTCAAGTCTGCGCACAGCCTTAAACTCTTGCAAAAGACGCATTTCTTATTTATGTACATGCAAATATCGAATACATCGTTTATCAAATGGTAGGAATACTACCTATCTCCTGTTAGAGCACTCATAGGCTAAATGTGTGCGCCAAAGGATATTCAATTATCTATGCACGGTACTTGCTAAACGGTTTGTTCGGTACTGACCCACTTCGTCTGTACCAGACAGGATCCCTCCTTACTCTTGGTTAGGAAGGAGCGAGGCCTGTTTAAAATTGAAGAAAAGCCAGCATTTTGAACGCCTTTTGTAGACGATACATTTTTATCTGGACTTTGATAAAAAATATAATGATATTCTAGGATATGTACAACACATAAAATACAAAAACACTTTATTGTTCACCAGAAAAAGATCATTACAAATAAAATATATACATGAGACAAATACAAAGGCGATAAGGCCCACCCATTGTATTTCTCTCATGTATGTCTTTCATGAGACAAATACAATGGGCGGCTTTATCGCTTAGAAGCGATCTCTTCCAGGTAACTTTTGGATTATCATCATCATCATCAGCGTATATTAGTCCACGGCTGGACAGATATAACCTTTAGATTGAAAGAATTAAATGAAGTAGCCAAGATCTAAAAGTTTTTTCTAGGAAAAGATTTACCCCATGCTTATTATTATTATCAGCCACTACTGTCCCATTGCTGGGCTAAGGCCTCCTTTTTCTCCATATACAGCAATCTTTTGCTGCAACAGGCCAGAATTCCATCCACTCCTCGTGATGTATCGCTGCTACAGGCCAGGATAAAATATATAGAAGCTCGTAACCCTGCATATACATATACACTTATTTTAAGAAGTTCTAATGCAATGAATCTATTAAAAATGTCTAGTTTGTTATAACATTTTCTGTTTATAGTAAATTTCTTTGCTATGCCATTAATTTTGCTTATATTATTTTTTGTTATGTTTATAAACATAACAAAAAATAATATAAGCAAAATTAATGGCATAGCATATTAATTTTTAAAATTCTATTCCAATAAACGAATTGGAATTTAGGTACTTTACCTTAAAAACTTACCCTTTATCTTAAAAGGAATATTAAAATATTTTAAGATGAAGGGTCATTTTTTCATCATTTTTTCATTTTTATATTGATAGTAAGAAATACCAAGTGCTATTTCAGACACTAAAGTATTTTATTTCGTTTCTTTTTTTTCTGAACGGCTATGATGCTCCCAACCCGTCGTAGGTTAAGAATTGACCACTTTTTTCACCACACCATGTTGAAATAATAAAAAAAAGCAATAACCCTTCACATATATACCTACTCATTAGTCGGTCAAATAGGTACGTACTGAGAGGTCTATGTACATAGACCTCGCAATAAATTAAAATCTCAGTGCCTACATAAACAACATAAAATTTAAAAAGAAGTCAACGAGAAATTTCCTGGTATAACTCTATTCAAAATTCAAAAAATTAAAATTCAATAACTTTATTTCTTTAGGCTTAAAAAATAAGCACTTAGACAAGTCAAATTTTATACATAAACAGCTTAATAATATTAATTATTATCAAATAAGAAACAAAATGTTATTGATTTTGTTCGCTTAAATTTTTTGTCCACAAGTGGAAGAAGCGAAAAATAAACCACTAGTAAGACGTATAATGCTTAAAATTTAATACAATGTTATTCGACTATCTAAGTCTAAATATAATATATCTATCTCTGTCTGTATCCAGCTTCTTCCGACAAACGCAATGATGATGGGTTCAGTTACATTTTAACCCTATGGACTGGAGTGCTTCATTCGAGCGCTCGATAAAAAAATAAGTCCAAAAAGTCCGCACCACCCCTAGGCTCAGCGGGCAAAAAAACAAGATAAAATGCGCCCCGGTCGTAATTTAACGTCGTACCAGTTGTCGATGGCCATAGCAACGATTTGAAAATAATTCGGGGAAATATCCGTCAATGGGTTAGATTATTGGCTCGGTGGAAGAGAAATTATTTGGTGGGTAAATTGAAAATAGAACACCGGAAAGTGCGGCTGATTGAAGTTTTTTTAGCGGGCCCAATGGTTGTTTATTCTTCTAATGCCCAAATGTCATCGTCATCATCAGTCTATATTAGTCCACGGCTGGACATTAGCCTCCCTTAATGAGTGCCATAGCGCCCTAATTTCAGCTTGCCGCATCCAGCACCTGCCTGCAGTCTTTCATTAATCGTCATCCCACCTGATCGGAAGGCGAACTACACGCCGAGTTCTATGTTTGGCGAGTCGCGGTCTCCACTCAAGAACACCGTTGTACCCCAGCGGTTATCGGTTCTCCTCGAGATATGGCCGGCCCACTGCCACTACAGCTTACTAATTCATTGAGCTATATCGATAACCTTGATGCTCTGTCGGGTGTATTCGTTACGAATCCCAAACGAAGAAACGCCCAAATACTCAATCGCAACTGACGCGACTGACGCGGTTTTTCAACAGCTTTAAATGAAAATCTATCAAAAATTCGACACTTGAGACGTGGGATCTGAGTTGCGTTTTATTATTCGGGAGTCGTAAATGTTACCAATAACGCTAACATTAAGTGTGAATTGTCCAGCATTGTTTATTTATTATTTATATTTATTTACTATAGGTATAACACTAAAAATATGAATTCAATAAATTAATACATACTTCGTATTAATTTTTCACGCTATAACTTCTGAACAGATCAAACTGATGGCTTTTTGTATAGTCATACAACTGGAATAACACATAATCATCAACCGCAACCCGACTTTACCCACAGCTGGGTAGCCTCCCAAATTTTGTGCCACTACACACGGTCCTGTGCCAATTTCATCCAGGCTCGTCCCGCGATGTTACAGATATCGACTAACACATAGGCTTTTCATATTTTTCTAAACAGTTCACAAAGGTGGAATAAAAAGAAAACATCTGGAATTCACCTTGGCCAGAAAACGTCCTTTCAAGACTTATTTTTGAAATTTCAAGTACCATTACGTCAAAAACCATTCTAAAATTCCGATTCCGACCAAAGAAAGACTGCAATCCTTATTAAATGCAAGTTAAAACCTCTGCCCTTCTTTACCGTCAAAGTCGAACTGATAAAGCAGTATTCATGATATCCCGTCGTAATGACCCATAACTCAGCGGCGACGAGCGTTCCGTTCGACCTTCGTGGTCATTGTGATTGCAATAGGTTCTTATTCAGATTCAACAAGAATAGACTTATCTACCGCATCACAGGACGTCACTTCAATTTCTCTGATGTCTGGGTATGTTATACGGTCAATATTATCACGATATCATGATACTGATGATAATAATAATAGGCTGTATCGTAGGTATCATGATAATATCACAGATTATTCAGAAATCTTGAAATCCGCGATAAGATACACGATAATATTTCGTGCATGTTACACGGTCAATATTATCACAATATCATGTTAATATCACAGATAATCCAGAAATCTTGAAATCCGCATTACGAGACGCGATATATTTTAAAAAAATTTTTTTTAATAAAATTATTAAAATTTTATCTTGAACAGAGATCCCCTTCGGTACAGGCAGAAGTCCATCCATAGACTATAAATCAATGATTTATTCTTGTACGAAAGACAAACTGACTATAATATTATCACACGTGTAATAGCCCAATTTCTATATTTGTGATCCTTTGATAGGATCGTGATAAATTTGCAATATTACTTCAATCGGCAGCACCTCGAAAGCTAGAAAACCAAGAGATTAATGTCTTTACCTCTTCTTGACCTCCATAACGTCGTCCGTGTAAGATAAGACTTGTATTATTAAAAAAAAAACAGTAATAGAATAAAACAATTAGAACTAAATTTACACTTATAACTAGTTTTCGACAAGTCTAAGCCGTCACCAGAAGGCAGAGTGCCCGGAATACTCGTTAACTGAAATAAAAGCCAGCATTCCGATCACCTGTGGACTCTATTAGGAGTTTTGTAAGATCTTTGTAACTTCTTTCACTGGTACAATAACTGAAGAGGACGCCTTCGGCTATCGCAGCGTTTTGACGTCTTGGACTCATTCTCAGCTCTAACAAGATGCAAATATTGCCTGAGTTTCAAAAGCATTTAACTACACTGCTATAAACTGCTAAAGAAAAGTTACATTTTCGTGGAAATCATAAAAAAAAAAAACAATTAATTTTGTGAGTTTGTTACCTTTTAGATTACGATTTGACGACTTCTGCGGCGCGGTGGGCGAAGGTCCACCTACGACGCAGGAGGTTGCGGGTTCGATTCCCGCTTCAGGACAAATGATTGTACAAACTACAGATATTTGTTCAGGGTGTTCTGATCGTTTTCTATGTATAATAAAAAATATCTATCTATGTAATGTATTATATTTTGTATACCAGTTAACTAATACCCATAATATAAGCTCTGCCTAGCTTGAGACTAGATGATGCTGTGTGAATTTTCCAGCATTATTATTATTTTAAGATAAGAGGGAACATAGGCTACAAGGGTTCTTGAATTAGAGTATCCAAATCAAAGTTCAAAAATAAATGCCTACTTCAACATAATATATATAATTTGTAGAAAATAATTCTAATTTGTACCAACAAATTATTTTCTGTTCAAGTAGGGTCATCAACAGAAATCTACATGAGGATACAAGAGATCAAGATAAATCTACATGAGGGTACAAAAAACCCATTTAAAAAAATGTCTCCACTTTTTACCTAGGTAGAATAAAAGAAAGGATTGCAAAGTATGGAAGTCTCTACAAAACACTTGAGCATAACATAATAACATCAATAACAGCAAACACAAAAGCAGAAGCACTCGAAAAAAACAAGGAAAATAATGATACAAGCCTCTTATTTCACACAATTACTGCGATATGTGGAGGAGTTGAGCGTTGAACGCGCTTTGCCACCTTTTTACTGACAAAAAAAAAAAAAAAAACAAATCCCGGAATGAAAACTCTTTGCTGTTTTAATATAAAGTGCTTACTACACTATACGGATATTTGCGCCCGGCGACGGTGCTAGTGTTTGAAAACCGGTTTTATCAATTTACTTGAATAAAAACAGTAAATTTTTCTCAATTCATATAAGGAAACTAGAATCATTAAACGACTAAGGCCATGAAAAGTAGAAAAAGAAGCTAGTGTAAATCGCCTTGTTAATTTCGTCCAGCCTGCGGCGAATTTTGAGGACGTATTGTGCCTGGATGTATGCGTCTTCCCGTTGTCTGTACACGGTTTTAATTGTGCACGTCATTGGAGCTTTTTGAAAAAAGAATGACGTGTAATTAACGCGCGAATATGGAACGTGACAGCGCGTTCTGAGGGAGCAATATTTTTTTAATTAGGCAAGGGTTAGCTTCACAAGGTGCTTGTGGATATCATTATTTTTTGTCGTTTATTTTTGACTCGATTTTATAGATTTGAAATAAGAAGGAAGGAACTAACTGCGCGGTTTATCGAATTAATTGAGCGCCATTACGATATTTTCAGGAAATAGCGGAGTACAAAAAATATACAAATCAGCATATTGTTTTTATTTTTGTCAAAAGGCAAAAGTACCAACCGTAACCTCCCACAAACTATAGAAACAAAGCCCCCATGTGCAATTAAAGCCATTAATTTGATTAACACCTACTACTGTTTATTCAGCACGCTAGGTAAAAATAAATTCAACAAGCAAGAGTTTTGCGTTTGAAGGGTTCCGATTCCATCCGGTTTCAAGCGTGAAACAAAATTTAGTGAGATAGATGCATAACATTATAGGATGATCGCATATACGATCTCTTTTTAGGTAACTCCACAAAAAAGGTCCTGATCCTAATTCAAATAAAAAGTTCTTAGACAAAAAGTTTGTATTTAGTAGCAGTAAAGAAAGTTACCTACTACGTAACCTTATTATGCTTTTTCATACATACAACCGTTTAATTTTCAGATTTTTGGAATTACCTCGGATCACTAAATATCCGACAATGACTGTCCGAAAAAAACGATGATACATGATCCTCGTTTGAATCGTCGGTTGGTTTATTTTTTTATTAAAAAATCACATTAACGGCCTTCATTGGGGCGGTGATAAATAATGCCCTCCTTATTCAAATTTTTGTTTTTGTTCAACCCCCGAGCGTAATAAATGAGCTTATTTTGGTAACGCGAAATGATAGCGCGATAAAAAATACTCGATTAAATACTTCGATGTGTGCGAGAGGGAGATATAATTGTGTGTAATGTTCCTGATCTGCAATTGAAATTTTTGGAACAGGAAATTAGAGATCTTTCTTGTTTATTGAGTCTTTCAGGAGAAACTTCATTTTGTTTTGAATTTCGAATTGGTTCGACTTAGACCTCAATCAATGCATAGCTCCAGAAACGTGTCTCTTTTCGAGATCAATTCTTTTTTCAAAGTTTTAAATCTTCTCATTTCTTTCTTTTTTGAACTTTGTAACAACGATATCACAGTTCCTGTAAGGTTTCGCAAAATGTTAGAGAAAAGGTCAAAGTAGAAAGAAAGACAAAATTACATAAACAATAATGTTCTATTTTAACCCGTTCCCATGCCAATCTAAGAATATTCCTCTGCAAATCACCTAATTCAAGCCACTTATCATATCACCATTCGCATATGCCCAATGAAGCGCAATAATACACCTAAGTGGTTAGAAGTATCCTGGCAGGATCTAAACCTGTCTACAATGGATCATCATTCAATTGGTAGTGCAAATGGCCTGGTTATCTACAATAGGGTGAACTGGAGTCCATACATTATGCAAATATGAGATCTAGGTCTTTTGGACTCGTTCTAGATTCTTTGCTTACTGTTTGGTACTATCTGGTTGGTCTTCTCAAATACGTACCACTACATACGTGTAGAATCCACTACAGAGTGTAGTTCTGGGTTCGGATTTGTAGGAAGCATGATATTAAACAGATTTCGGAAAAGATAGTGAATCCAACCGTTGCAGACTTCACATGATTGTACATATTATATGTATATACCCAAAATCTGCATTAATATGCTGTTGACCGCAGATGGCCATGACAGCGTTACCGGACTTTGGAAGGTGCAGAGGGCGTCTCGCCGGTAAAGGTTGGGGCAACACACACAAGGGCCATCACTTAGGTGCGAGCCTCGGCTTGGGCTGTTGTCAGATGCTACAAGAGGAAATGGAGGTTTCGCCTAGTTGCATGAATGCACCCTATGGGCGGAAGCGGGGAATTCTTCGTCGGTCGGGTGTGTATTGAGCGGAAGCGAATCGGTAGTTGTTGCCGTCACCTCCGGGTTAGCGTCGGTGATTGAGTCAACGGGGTCACCGAGAACGTGTCTCGGTCTACGGAGGAGAGGCCAAAATCTGCAAAGGTGGTGCCATTGCACGTTTTACCATGACCACCAGGATGGGCTGGCGGGTTGGTGAGTAGTATTGGCAGTATTGGTGTTAGGTACTCAGGTGGATAAAGCTGGCAATCACCTGGTATACTTTACAAGAATGGAGTATGAACTTGTATGTGAAATTGTCAATAACTTTAGAACTGTTTTAAAATCTTCAAAACAATTTTACATAAGACGAACAATGTGACGTAGCAACTAAAGGTCCGCCTACGACACAAGAGGTTGCGGATTCGATTCCCGTTTTGGGACTAGTTTATACGATCTGCAAATATTTGTCCCTGTCTTGTCTTGGGTATTTTCTATATACTATAAAAATATCTATGTAATTTATAATACTAAGTTTATCAGTCAATTGAGTACCCACCATAAAAGCTCTGCTTATTTTAGGACTTTATGATGCTGTGTGGATTATCCAGCATATTTTTTTTATTTTGTCAATGAAACAAATATCCACCCGTCTAAATCTGCATTTATAATTTTAGTGTGATTTCAGACGAGACACTTTGTTTGCAGAAGTCTACTTAGATAACGAGTACAATAGTTCTAAATAGCGAAGTTTATTCAGCTTGCTTCCTGAAAGGGTTACTAAACAATTGCAACAGACAAAATTCTATTGCGAAAACATAAACAAACTTGCACAATTATGCAGATTTTATGTCACCCCTAATTGCCAACTTATTTAAAGAGGTTTCTGTTAATTTCCTCTTAGGGACGAAGAGGGTGGCAACCCTCGGCTAAGATTTTCTTTTCTTTAAATCGCATGTAAATTTTATTATAGAAATTATCGATGGTAGACGGAAACGTAATAAAAACTCTGATTAACATCTTGAAGAGTTTTTCAAACTGTCTCTTGGGGTGTAAATATTCCTTGTCATTTCAAAGTTTGTGTGGTTTAAAATATTAATAATTCATTTTTATTTAGAAAAATAAACATCTTTTTACACGGATGGTTTTTATGATGATTCTGTAGCCTACGTATAAGAACCTTAGGTTCTACAAAAGCCTGTGACGCCGGTTTTTTATTATTTTTGTAGGTACTTTTGATATTCACGTATCAAGAGATACGGTCCTCTCTGTAGTTTTAAAAAAAGATAACACCTACCTATTTCATCAACACGAATCAACTCAAAGTTTTGTAACTGACCAGAGACGCTACGAACCCGGCCTAAACCTACCCTTGTAGAGTCCGGGACGAATCCCTGCCACCATAGTGCGTGTTATCCTAGTACCATGTATGAGATTTAGATATCTAGGTACTAGGGTAGCATAAACGTAAAGGATGTAGGTACTTACATTTGATTTTACTAGTGAATCTCCAATCATCTCTCTGTATCTCCTTACAAATTCTGCTCGCCTGGTACTTTGAAAGATAGAGCGTTGCCAAACAGTACAAACAAACACAGTGCTACGGTGCACATCCTACGATCTGTAAATATCATCGTTGAGTGTTATAACGACGCAAAATCGAATGTATCGCTTTTAAAAATAAAACTTCAAGGTATAATAACTTAGTCACACTTCAAAATAAGGTGTAAAGAATGCTAAGCGTGCGTTTTATCGTAACAACAATCAAAACGTACCGCCGCTACTTTAATTATGCAAACATCAAGTCGTCGCCAGATTTCTCATTAGAGCCAAGATAATGACGGTACACACTGTCGCAAAATTAGATACCAAGCACGCACCCAAACAGATATACGCGGGACATTAACATAAACCGAATTTGCATGTAAATTACATTTTACAGCATCTTAATTAAAACATTTTGGCATTATAAATGATGGCGGGTGGGGTGGGTGTACCCCTGACCTTAGCGCGTCCCCCGTTTGGTTAATTTGATAGTTTCCAATTTGGGATTCGATGCTAGAGTTATGTTTTCACTAGCATCTGTGTGTGGTTTTACTCTTCACACACGTTATATTGTGTAAGTTGTAAGGCAATCGGAAAGAAAGGGGCGACGCGGGAGTAGTGTATTGTATTGTATTATGTGTATTCGTCATATAGGTACCCATAACACAAGATCTGCTTAGTTTGAGGCCAGATGAAGCTGTGTGAATTGTCCAGCATTAAATATTGATTATTTTTTATTTATTACACGATACATTTCAAGAATCTTTTGATCTACGTGTAGCCCAGATACTTTTTAACCACAGGCCGCGCCATTTTGCAGGAAATTTTAAATCTAGAAAGCCGAACAACTTTAAATTCTATGAAAAAATATACTTACACTAGTTATGAAGTGTCATTTCTTTCAGAAATTAAATAAATAATTTCATTTATAATTAATATTTTATCATAACCGTTATCATACTAAAAAGTAAAGTTCTGATCCATAGTTGTGGCTATAGATAAATTATCATGACCATATATATAATAATGCTGGACCATCCACACATATTATCATCTAGCCCCGAGCTAAGCAGAACATGTGTTTAATAGCTAGTACTTACTACATTACACTTTATAAATAGATATTTTTTATTCCACATGGAAAACACGCAGAACGGAACAAATATCTGCAAGCGTCCCAAGGTGGGAATCGAACCCGCAACCTCCTGCGAATTCCCGCCTTGGGACAAATGTTTGTTTGATCTGCAGATATTTGTTCCGTTCTGAGTGTTTCCATCATCATCATCATCATCAGCCTATATAAGTCCACAGCTGGACATAGGCCTCCCCTAATGAGTGCCATAGCGCCCTGTCTTCATGTTATACACAAATATCTATTTATCTTGTAATGTATTATGTTAATCTTTTATCATTGCAGTTCTTATCTTTCTAAAAAGGTTCTACAGTTGAAGCAATAAATAATATATATTCAAATGCAAATGCTACGTTACTAAGTACTTCAGAGACTTCATTAGGGAAACGAAATCCACTCCGAAATATCAAACTAGAAGCAAATCAAGTTCAGATGTAAGAGCCGTCAAGGGGTTAAGAAAGGGGGTTGTTATTCGGTTTTTATTGGAATAAATTAGCGAAGGTTCGTCCGCGCCTAATGAATGTCTTGTGGACGTCGCACCAGGTTCCTTAATTAATTGATTTAATGAGAATTTGGCAGGGTTTATGGCTAAGGTTCGAGATTTATTAAATTTCGGTTTTATATATTGAGATACTATTATTTTAGTTATGATACTTCTAAAATAAAATAGAAAGAAAACAAAATAGCTTACATATTTGATAAACCTGTTGTACATAGAAGGGCTAATATAAATAGATAATTTAATTGTTGAAAAAAAAACTAAAAATCTGACATTTAATTTCTTCACTTAACACTGGTTTCAGGATTCCGTATCAAAAGGGTCAAAAAGGGGCCCTATTACTAAGCCTTCGCTGTCTGTCCGTCTGTCCGTCTCAGAACTAGTCAGAAGTCAATAATTTTATTATTGACGACCTCTGTGGCGTGGTGGACGAAGGTGAGCCTGCGACGCAGGAGGTTACAGGTTCGATTCCCGCCTCGGGACAAATGTTTGTACGATCTGCAGATATTTGTTCCGGGTGTTCTGGTCGTATTCTACGTAGTAATTAGTAAAAAAATATAAATTCATGTAATGTACTCCATTAAGTACATCAGTTATCAAGTACCCATAACACGAGCTCTGCTCAAAATAGTGTGCCATAGCGAGAATCGAACCCGCAAAATCCTGCGTCGAAGGTCCGCCGACGCATGAGTTTTCACTGTATATAATATATTCCAATAATCGTCTAAATCACTATAATACTATTATTTGGTATTTTTCGTATAAGAACGAAATTTCAAGCAAATCGGAGAAATCAATCTATCGTCTGTACTCAATTAGGCCTTAGGTGATCGACATCGTAGCCTCATAAGCGATAATGTGATATAATGCACTTCCACTTCCATTCACCGCCAATATTGACCGAGTGACAGTTTGATTGAGCTACTTTGTTTGTAGGTCGATGGAGTTTACTGATAGGTAGTCATAGGTAAAATAAGGTAGAGTCGACTGCAAAGATGTATTTTCACTTCATATTACACACTCGTCACGCAACCAGAGACAGGCCGAGCACGAGTGTGTGAATGGTGCGTCGGGCGCTCGTTTGGTCGAAAATACTTTGTCTTTGGACGAGACGTCTCATCGAGTGTGTAATGGCGGAATTACACACTCGTCGCGCAACCACGAGACAGGCCGAGCACTCGTCGAGCCTTTTCGTCGAGACTTCTCGACGAATGTGTGCTTCCGCCATGAAAACACCATTAGTCTAGGTACCAAAAATTGTTAGCGGTTGAAACAACTTCATATTTTAATAGTAGTAGTAGGTACCATACCGGCCATTGAAATGAAAAGTTGATACATTTTCTAAGAAATGAATTAAGTTCCCAAAAAAATTCGATTTCGGCGGGTGTCTAAGTGCTTATTTTGTAAGCCTAAACCCTGACTCGAACCCGCGCCCCACCCTCAGTTCGGGTGTGCTCTAACCAACTCAATCGGTTCAACCGAAAATCTTTGGGACCTCTTACGGACTATAGCGCCGGTGGCTCCACCTACAACAACATTAACATTATAGTTTAACCAAAAGTTATGACATTTTCCTCAGCCTCACGAACTTTTTCCATACTTACAAGTATGGAAGTCTAGTTTTAACTAGACACAAGAAGCCTCAACAAGCGGATGATAATCAAAGAGACAAGCCGTGGTGACAAAGCATAATGAAGGCATCATGTGTATAACCATTATTATATTAGTAGGTGCAGCAACAATGGCATGTCGCGGCGCGCACTTGACTCACACTTGGCGCTTGAAGGGTGCGAGCGGTTTTGATACTTGATGATAAAAATACACATGAACTGAAGACACTGAGGTGAGGCGCGGGTTCGAATCCTGCCGAATCGAAATTTTTTGGGATATTATTAAAAAGTTTTCGTATAAAAATACACAATTTACTTTTATAGAACTTATCTAGGTACCTAATAATGTTTATAATGACTCGAATTAAAAAGTTAAAAAGGTCCCTTCTAAGCGATAAGACCGCCTATTATACATGACTTTTGAAATGTCTCTATTCAATGTATTCTTGTTGGTGAACAATAAAGTATTATTGTATATTAATTAATTAATTACTATGTTTAAAAAACATCGTTTTATTTTTAACATGATAAGGTAAACGCAAACAACAAGCACAGTCGCGAAAGAACGGTATGCAACACACTAAAATCATGATGTTTGCAACACAATACAAAGAAACATTTTTTTTTTGTGTATTGAGTTTGCGTTAAAAGTAACAAGAAAACTTTCAAAATACTATACAAATATATATATTTTTTTATTATCACTTTACGCATTATCTGCCCAGCCTGGTCACTGGACTCATGTCCCGAAGGAATGTGCGCCAGCGTTAAAAATTTATGACATCATCATGTTTATCTTGAAAATAAAAGCTTGTAAAAATAGTTTCAGAGCCACTTAGCCACTTCCAGCTTTATAAAACGTATCAGTTAAAATTTATATAGATATTGATAATAATAATATGATAGTCGCCGCACTGTATTTTAACCGCCTGTAAATTTGACCGCCTTTTCGAGTACCAGGACATTGCAGTCACGCTACAGTCAGCGAGAGCGTTTAAGAGAGTGAGAAAAGCTTGCCGCCCGGCCTATTCGTTTCACAAGGGGCCGCCTACTTTTGTCTCTGCACACGATGGAAAATGTGCCTAACTTGACTTTTACTTTTTTTGGGGTCAGCTAATAAGTCTCTTCGGTTTTGTTGCGCTTTAACAAATAGCTACTGTGAAGGGTTTTGCTTACTAATTTTAAAGGTGCACCCACACTAAAATATATTTTTGTGGATTAATTAGTAACATGATAATATTATTAGCTTCCTTAGCTAGCTAGCTATTAGCTAGCTTCTGGCAGCGGCTTTGCACTCCACTCGCTATTTCCTGATAAAATTCCTGTTTTCTCTATCAACCAACGTCGACTCTTTTGTCGCATACGCTCAACTTACTTCTCCCATTTAAGAATCTAATAATTTATAATCCTGGACTTATACCCTTTTCTTTTGTACTCCATCTTATAAGAATCTCGGAGTGAGGCGCCGAGTGGTGCTCGCCGCCTCACACTGCTGCTTGACACTCTTTAAGTAGCATTATATATCTTACCTTATTTAGCTTATTTCAGAGTTCACTTCAGCTGTTTTTTTTAACTAGTAACTTTCAAGGCAGTTTGGCAAACCGTAGGGTTAAGTTATTTTGTGCAGTAGGTAAACTTTTAAGATTATATTTAAATTCTAGACAGAAATAGATAGACTGCAGATGAAGATACTTGTAGAAGATGAAAAAGAAGAAATACATTTATTTTGTTTTTTCGATAAAAAAAAATCATTATAGAACAACAATACAAACAATAAAAATCAAGGCACACTTATAAAATAGGTACCTACATGTATAAAGTTGATATAAAAAGGCACTCAGTATAATGCTGGCTAAGCTCCCGTAAGAGACTTAGCCAGCTTCTTCCGTTAGAACCTGTACAGGTGACGTCACGAACAGGCCTACTTTGAGCCCAAAAGGAATAGAAATGGCATCGTAAGTCGTGTCAGAAGTCAAATTTCTATAGTGCTATGGACGACAATACCTTCTGCTGAGCTCCATATCTTTTTCTATGGAGATCATCTATTGATGTGATATTTTGGTGTCAAGATAAGATTCCCCTACCTTATTTTACTACTAGCTGTTCCTCGCGGCTTCACCCGCGTTAAATTCGAATTTCACATTTCTATGGAGATAAAAATACGTATATTCCCGTTAATCTCCCATGAGAATTTAATGTTTTACCAGGACAAAAAGTAGCCTATGTTACTCTCCATTCTTTCAAGTAACTCTAAGTCAAAAATCACGTTGATTGGTTGCTTGGTTAGGGCGTGAAAGACGGACAAACAAACAAACAAAGAAACACACTTTCGCATTTATAATATTAGTTAGGACGAGGATTTCGCTTCAAAGCCATATCACAGCTACAAAGTGGTACCTACCTATCAACCAAACGGCTGGCAAAACAAAATGGTCGGACCTCCATGTTGCTACGTCAGATCCTGATATTTAACTTTAAAGTATTCAGATTCGAAGCCCAAATTCCCCGCACCGCTGAGCAACGAACCCTTCAATACGCAAATGATTCAAAATTACAGTTAAAAAAGGGAATAAAAAGCTCCGAACTCCATTAGAAACAAAAATAAATTGAATTACAACTCGATCGACATTTTCGATTTGGAGGCCTAACTCAATTAGATGGGAGCGCTGATGGAAAAATAAAATAAATACGAGGAACAAAAAAAAATTAAAACAAAAAGAGTCCAGATATAATTTGAAATATCTCCGTAAATGCAAAGTGTGAGTGCTGTTATTTTATTCAAATGAGGGTGAACTTTTTTCAACCCTTTCTCGCCATCAAAGTGGCCTGATATTCAATTAAAAAAAGAAGAACGAGCCGCGACTGAAAATTAATCAGAAAAAATGCTTTTAACTAGATCTACATTTTGATGAAATTATTATTGACGAGTACCTATTTAAAGATATAAATGGGAGAACCCTTTTGAGATTGTGTCGCTAAGTGTCTTTAAAAGGTATTCTTTTCATTCCTTTTGTAATGTCGCGATGTTGTAATACAGGGTGCTATGGCTATTGCTCTATGTAATATAATAGCTACTACCTACACCTTTCTTTATATTTTAAAAATAATCTTTAATTTTGACAAGAGCCTTTTACAGCAGCTTTAGTAATTAATTCTATAATTATTCTATTTCATTTTATTTTTGACGGTGCCCATTTACAGCTGACATAGGATTAATTTTGTTTATGAGTTCATCATTTCTCATGTTCGATAAGTAGGTTCTTATTACCTCCAAATGGGGCTTGTAGGTGACTAATTAGCGCTCTCGGTAATAATGTAGCTAGAAAAGCCCGCGGTAAGTAATTAAAAAAACACTTCTCTCTTTCAAAAAGTTCGCGTACATCTAACCATCATACTGGCAATAGACATCATGCATTCAGCCCAATGAGCAAAGAGGTCGCTTTGCTATTCAGCCTTGTCATTTGACTTGTAATTTTGACCTTTTTCGACGCAAACAGTTCGTACTACTCAAACTACTACTAAAACTCAAAAGTAATACTCAACTAACTCAAAAATTTATTTGGCAATACGATAACCACTCTGCCAAAATGATGTTGTACCGTCATAACATGTGAGCTATTTCTGACTAGACTAAAAGCTTGTAAAATTTTTGACATGCTGTTAACCAAGCTATATTTGTGCATTATTATTCTAAGCATAATTTAGGATACCATATGCAAATATTTAGATGAGGTCATGAAAAGTGCTTTTCCAGATATACGAATTAATTTGTTTTATTTCCATAAAACTGGATGCAGTCACACCTATGTGGTTATTGGAACTCTGATTTCTAATTTGCAAAAATACTATAAATTATTTAATTGTTACTATGTCACGCTAAGTAGATACAAAACAAAAAACAGCAAAAAAAGTTTTTATATGGGAGTCCTCTTTAATTTAAATATTTACTTATTATTTGAATAAGCGGCAAGAGAAATACATTATTCCTTGAAAATTTCACCTACCTTTTACGTGTCATGAGATACAGCCGCAGACGGACAGACAGCGGAGGCTTAGTAATAGGGTCTCGTTTTCACCCTTTGGATATGGAACCCTAAAAATCAAGTAATTTTAGGTTTTTTATTATTAGTCAAAGACAACACTTTCAGTGTTTTTTTACATAAAAGAAATATATTTTGGGAAATTATTAGAATAAGCCAGATTTAGGTATTTATGATTTCCTAAAGTTTTTATTTGTACTCAAGCAATATAAATGTATAATTTTTTATTTAAACTGTTTTTTTTCTTTGAAAATGTTTGTGTCCGACAGAGCACAATCTTGGAGTCTTCAAATACAGGGTGATTGTGTTCCTTCTGGGAAAATCTGCTCCATCTTAGGTCACATTATTTCTAATCCAAGTTGAATGGTGGCCAATCGCTTGACCACCAAAAAGTTTCTTTTTCATTTCATATCCTAATGATTACAACCCTGTGTGACAGTCAGCCTGATAATTCAAGAGTCGTAGTCGAACACCATTTAGTATTCACCGGCGGCTCGAATGAATCCGTTTTTATTCAAACACCGAATAATATAATTTCAATTTGAATACAAAATTAACTTGAAAAAGTTCAATATCCAATTAGGTTTCATGATTCGTAAAAAGGATTGTGATTAGGTATGTAGACGGCACTTGGATTATTTTAAATGTTGCTTGATAATGTAAACGAAAAAACCACTGGATTCTAGATTGATTGACTGGACAGGATATATTTTTGACGATCGAAACGTGGCGCGGTGGGCGAAGGTCTGCCTGCGACACAGGAAGCTGCGGATTCGATAACCGCCTCGGGTTAAATGTTTGTAAGAAGTGCAGATTTGGTTGAGGAATGATTTCCGGACGGATTTTTTTTCGCGCGGTTGCATGAAAAGGAAGGTAGATAGATAGATAGAAAATGCTTTATTGCACACATAACTTAAAAATAACAGACAAAGATAAAATGGAGTAAAAAGAAAAATGTGACAATTGGCGGTCTTATCGCTCAGGAGCGATCTCTACCAGACAACCGTGGATGGATAGGATCGTTGGATTGAACGGGGATCTGTGTGCATTAGTAAGTAGCTAATATAATTACAAAATTCTAATACAATTACAATATCAAATCTGAGTACATACAACATACATATAGAAAGTGGGTAGCTTCATACAATTTCTATATTTTTCAGTATCCTGCGGATGACACCGCACGATAAGACTCCGCAGCGCGGAGTAAGCCGATCGAAATGTGTGTTTCTGGACGATACCATTGTCATAGTCAAGATATTGGTTTAGCAGAATAGGGTCAGTACTGTGTTCCCTGGTACCTACTGACTAGTTTATTTTAGTCTTTGCTTTCAGACCTGAAATAACTTTAAGGATTCTGTGCTGATTCTGTAGAAACCATGGTATTCCAAGCACCCTGACATTTTGAAAGGCCTTTGTACAAAATGCAAATAGGTGGAGCAAAGAAGAAACAAATGGATGGGTATACCTTGCCTTGCCTTTCCTACATACTGGATAGTGGATAGGCCTGCGATGCAGGAGATTGCGAGTTCGATTCCCGCCTCGGGACAAATGTTTGTACGATCTGCAAATATTTGTTCAGGGTGTTCTGGTCGTTTTCTATGTATCGTAAAAATTATCTATTTATATAATGTATTCTATTAGGTATATAGTTACTATCTAGTATCTATAACACAAGCTCTGCTCAGCTTGGGGTAAGATGATGCTGTGTGGATTGTCCAGCATTATTTATTTATTTATTTAATTAGGTCCGTATCTTCTAAGAGCTGATCTTTTTTTAAAAACAAATTTTTCGGCGATGTCTTAAATGAACTTAACCAGTTTTATCGATAATATCATTAATACCTTAATTTTTTGAGCCTATTTTTAGCATCTGACGAAAAGCCAAAAAGCTGTTTATTACAATCAACATTATCGATTGATCATGTTTTTCAATAATATCCTTTAACAATAAATCTATATCTTTATTTTTCGCTTCTTTCACTAGTGGACAAAAAATTGAAGCGAACAAAATCAATGACATTTTGTTTCCTTATTGATAAAAATTAATATTTATAAAACTGTTTATGTATAAAATTTGACTTGTCTAAGTGCTTATTTTGTAAGCCTAAAGAAATAAAGTTATTGAATTTTGAATCAGTTGAGCTCGAGAGTTCTAGATTGTTTGCAATGGTCTGTTAGCACAACTGTTTCAATTGTAAAAATGCTTAGCTAGTGTTTATTCCATATACCTATCTAGGCCAAGTTAAACAGTCATGAGTAAATGTATGATACAAAAGAAAAGCGGTATATGAATGAGACATACAAAAGCTGGCGCTCTTTTTGTTTTTCTTATACTGGAGGCCTGGATTTAAGACGTCCTCAGCGTGGATAACTGTATGAAACAACCAAAGACACTCGCGCCAGCGTTGCACAATTTACCTAAACCAAACAATAAAAGACACAACACGAAAAAAAAAAATTAGCAATGAAAAAAACGGTCTTGTCGGAAGATCAGCGTTGGTTGCAAACGCGACTAACATTATGCTGAGACAAAGACCTTTTTGTGACTCGAGCAAGTTGTTTATTTCTGTGTCTCTTTTATAAATGATTGTTCCTGCTTGTACGAGTGACAAATAAAGTTTTTTCTATTCTATTCTATTCTAAAAAAATACTTTTGGGTACGTATTAATACATATTTTGCAACTTTTTCATATATTTTTTAATATTTTAATATGTAAATTACTCTTTCTATTCACTTCTATGATAGTACATCTTGGTTCCTTCCAATCTCAAGTTCCATTAAAACTTGGTCTCACCATAACCTGCCTCACTCCGACCAGACAGACAGGCCCACATAAATCGAGATCCACCATAATAGCCTAGCTCACTCAAATCTAAGCCAAAGCCCAAAAGCCGGATTTCTACCCGTAATACACTTAAAACGGCTGAGCTTAAATCATCGTCATCGTTTGTTGAACAAGACTCTCCGGTCACATATCACCCACCCACCCATTTTCAGACCCCCTTTCCACCCCCCTTTGACCCCCCAATAATTTTCGGCCAGCCTCTGTAGGCATAGATTTCTAGTCTCAACGTACAAGGCGGGTGTTTTGTGATAGGAACGTACGTAAATACGAAACACCCTCTGTATATTTGATCATTTATAGAGCCCGCTCTAATATACAGGGTGCTAGAATTACTGATTGAAAGCAGGCACTCGTACGCGACCATTCTGACCCTATTTCTCTAAAGCCTGCAAGAATTAAATTAGCTAGCTACCAAAATACACTCTTCACACTTACATATGGACGACCGATGTGGCGCGGTGGGCGAAGGTCTGCCTGCGACGCAGGAGGTTGCGGGTTCGATTCCCGCCTCGGGACAAATGTGTGTACGATATGCAGACATTTGTTCAGGGTGTTCTGGTCGTTTTCTAAGTATAATAAAAATGTAGTATGTCTTGTAATGTATTATATTATGTATATCAGTTATCTAGTACCCATAACACAAGCTCTGCTTAGCTTGCGGCTAGATAATGCTGTGTGAATTGTCCAGTATTATTTATTTATTTATATTATGTTTGTCTACGATTTCACTATAATATATAATATGAAATGTGTACCTACCGACATGGCTCTCCTGAGTATCTAGCATGATATAAAACCGCATTATTAATATTTGTTTGTAATTGATACTATTAATAAAAGCAAGGTTATAAAAATGTAATAATGTCAAAAAAAAATCGATTTCGGCGAGACTCGAACCCGCGCCTTACCCTCAGTACGGGTGTGCTCTAACCAACTTAGCAACGAGTAGTGCGAGTTACTTACTATAATAGCAAAAATCCAAGGTAAAGAAAAGTTTATTACCTAAGCATGTAAACATGCATGTAAAAGTTCATGATATTCAACCAACTTGTTCAAAATTCAAGCAAGTCTAAAAAACTAGTTTACTTTCGGAAACATCCTGTATTTGATCATTTCTACAGGCTGTTCGGTAATATAGATAGGATGCTTTCTTGGTAGGCTAGACTCTGTTTGGATGTAGGCTGTTTGGAAGGGTATTATTACAAACTACTAACAAAGATGGACGCTGCAAAACACCACAAAAGTCTACGAATATACAACATATTGAGGTAGGTCTTTAGTTATTGAATATTATAATCAGAGATCGAAGTAGGTAGAATAATTTAGGATCAATGACCTCAAACGATAGGCTAATATGGATATGCCTCCGGAATTCCAGTATTTTAAAAGTATCAAGACAATGTTTTTGTAATTTTATAGATATTACGTGGAGGCGTAAAGTGAGGAACGTGTCAATAACGACGAAGTTAGGGGAGGCCGATTCCTCCGTTAGCGTGTGCCAATCTCCACAGTCTTGTGTTTGTCTCATCCAGGTCCGTTCCGCGTCAAATTCTATATTGACAGCCTAACGCACCGCTGGACGAGCGACTGGTATCAATTTAAGCATGTTTTTTTTTTTTGTTTTTTTTTCTCTAGGGGCGGCATAGATGATCGGCATTCAGTATTTATGCCTGTGGATTTGAAGGACTTAAATTCAAATCCTGACGTACCTATTTTTTTGCACAATGCCTCTGTACAAATAATAGTATACATACAAAACTATAGCAAACTATCAACTTTATTTAACAAAGTAGTACTGAACGTTTTCACGTGGGGTACAGGTTTCCCGCGATTAAATACATAGAAAACCTCAAAAATTTGCTCTCAACAAAACTTCAAATCAATTGGATGAATTATGTTTTCATATAATACGACAGAACCAAAAAACAATTACAATTATTTTTACTAACTACAACGGTTAACTATCGCTTCCCTTAAATTTCAAATGTAGTATTTACTAAATTACTAATTTAATTATAACATTTAGCTCAATCCGGTAAATATCTAAACTTTCCCAAAAAACGGCATACCCATGTTATGAAACCATGATGCAAGTACGTAAAATCATTGTCTCTGGTTATAATTTAAAAACCCCATCAACTCGAAACTACTTTTTTATGGTTGCTCTAAATGGAAATAAAATAGATGCTCTAAAAGTGTTGCTCTTAGAATTGGTGCTCTAATTGAGAATAACTTCAATTTAATTCGCAATCTCTTTATTTCGATTGAGAAGACAACAACATGAATAAATACATCTTTTTAATGAACGTTAGTTAAGTTTATTGTTTTTATTTGGAAGGGTTAGCTGAACGGAGAAGGTTTCCAATGAGAAGATGCTGAAAGAGTTGACGAGAAAAGGTTTTTGATGAACTCCTGCATTTTACTAACCAAGTCACAGAAGTGCACAACCAGGAACCTTTAAGAAAACTGAGTCAACCTAATCCAGCTAAATGTTTTGCGTTAATAGTAATAAGTTATTGCATTATAATTTGCGTTGATTATTAATAAGTCGTGAAGGTTATGCGTGCGCGCAGAGGGAGCCAATAAGGATTTATGCTAGAAATTCGCGTGTACCGCTTACCTCCATTTTTGTACGTAACTGGATTTTATAGGGTTGGCAAAATAGCTTATAAAAATAATGAATGACCACTTTTCCTTAGAGTTAATAGTAAGATACTTTTTTTCTATTGAGAATCACCAACAATTATACTATCTATAAAAACGATGGTAGTTTGACGAATTCATTACGGATGTAAGCGGGTTAACTAAGAACCTGTAAGGTACATTTTTTTCTATTGGGAATAACCAACAATTAAACTTTCTATAAAAACCACCGTAGTTTGACGAATTCATTACGAATGTAAGCGGATTAGCTACGAACCTGTAAGGTACTTTTTTCTATTTGGAATCACCAACAATTAAACTTTCTATAAAAACGATCATAGTTTTACTTTTTTCTATTGGGATTTACCAACACTTAAACTTTCTATAAAACGATCATAGTTTGACTTTTTTCTATTGGGAATTACCAACAATTAAACTTCTATAAAAACGATCATAGTTTGACTTTTTTCTATAGGGAATCATCAACAGTTAAACTTTCTATAAAAACCAGTAGTTTGACGAATTCATTACGCATTTAAGCGGGTTAACTACGAACCTATTTGTGTTGGAAGAACACCCACGTCCCTCCATCTTCTTTAGGGTGCAGCGAGCGATAGCTAATGACTAGTTAATGACTATAATTAGGACATTTAACGTACCAGTAAGTAGGAGTGGAGGTTTTTATTTTTTACCAATGTTTAGACACGGCTTACTTATTACTATTACAAAAAAATCACACGGTACAACTAATTTCCTTGTAAAACACAAGCTAAAAGAGAAACTGTCGACACAGAAACCCATAAATAATCAAAAAATCTTCATTTACACATTCACTGGTGGCAAACAAGTCACCGTGCGAAATAAATGCGACTCTTAAAGTTGGCAGCTCTACTTGGCTTCAATCCAAATCTCTGATACCTATTTAAGACATGTAATAAGCCCGTTTGACAAAAGGCCACAATGTTTAGGCAAAACAACATATGACTATCCTTAATTAGGATACACAAAAAAACAATCGCATCTTTGATCTTATACCAATCGGAGAAAGTTTGTATGATTTAAAACTACATATGTAAGTTTAAAACGGTACTATAAAAAACCCTAGCTTTGGTTGTTGCATTATAAATATATAGCGTTGAATTTCATAAAACCACTTTACAGGTTATTCTGTGATAAAACGTAGATACGCTCCATCCTTGCATTTTTCTTTGACTAAATAAAAATATACAATTTTTCATAGACACGTAATCTGTCAGCTCGATAAATTTCGAAGCTCTAGTTAGTCTCGATGTTTTTGGAGCCGATAGATTCGCATCACTATTCTTAAAAATAAGTAGAGTCTATGAAGTATTACGTTATTTAATTCAGTCAAAGAAATTAAATGCGTGGACGTAGCACAGCTGCTAGAGAACGCGAAGCAAGGCGCTTCCAATCTCGTAGCGTGATGCTACGGATTGCGTAGCACTATGCTACGCGTCTCGCAGCTGAGTGCTACGGGACGCGTAGCTCCACTCGTAATCCTATGCTACGCGTACCTAGCATAAAGCTACACGACGACGCTTCAACTTTTCAACTATTCTCCCTATACGATTTATAGTTCTTTCATCTTTGGAAAAAAAATATTAGAGAAAGTCCTCCTGTTCACAGCCCTGCCCTAGCTCAACTATCGAGTAGAGATTTATTCGGTCGCCGCCGTGATTTGCGAGACATTATGATAAGTGGGCGAGCGGACCAGCAATTAGAACTGCATATACAATACAGTGGGAATTAAATAAATTAAACAGACGCCGCGACAAAGTTACTGCGTCGAGTTGCATTTGAGATTGCGTGAGGTTGATTGTTTTATTGTTCTACATTTGTTTGATGAATTGAAATGTATCAAATATTTTAATTAGATATCGATTTCAGAAGTATTTGACTAATTTCAATTTAAAATTTACTGAATAATAAAAAAAATACACTTATCTATATAATGCCGCCCTCATCGCATTATGTCGCAAAATAGTTGTTTGTTATACGAGAGTGCAAAGTTGCTTTTTAACCGCGAGCTCAATTTTGATGACCGAGCAAGCGAAGAATTTAAAAAAAATTGAATCCTGAGCGTTAGCGAGGGAATCAAAAGAGTACGAGGTAAAAAATCTTTGCACTCGAGTGCAACACGTAACTTTTCATCCCACCTCAGCGAGGAACGAGCAAAAATAATTTTTTCGAGATGGGGATGAAAAGAAAAATTTTCTACGGGTACATTGTGCTACATGCAAAATTTTCTACTAGTGAAATACTGCACGAAAAATACCCTTGGTAAAAAATTCGAGATGCGAAATGTCCCGGCCGCTAAATGTCAAACAACTACCTACCTGTCCACACCTAGGTACACGTTGCTACATGGCGAAACGGCTTATTGATTGAAGTAACAGGTTACGTACAGTAGCGAAGACTGGTTGAGAACTCATTACTCTACGAAAATTAAACTGATGTTTAAAAATCATCAAAAAACCTGTTGACGTTTCAAAAAGAAGTGATAAATGATCTCTTTGAAACACATAATCAGACGAGGTACAGTTGATTTTAAAAGTGCAACGCACAATGTTAGGCCGGTGTTTTGTACAGTCGTGAAAGGAAGTTATTAAAATGTTAACATAATATTATAGGATTAACAGTTGAGCCTGTGGATTGTTTGAAACAGTCTGTAGTTAGCTCAATTATTCCAAATGTAAATACCAGTTCTTGTTTTTTTCTATTCATCATTATTATCCACAACCCGACTTCACCTACTGCTGGGTAGACTTCTGTGCTACTCTACACGGTGTCTATCTATTATTTGATTTTATTTTTCTTTTTTAATATATTATTATGTACATACCTTCATTTAAACACACATACATAACAAACTATTTTTTCTATAAGACAGCATGACAGGTAGTATTCCGACCTAATTTAGAAAAATAAATTGATTTTATCAGGTTATTTTTTTAGTATAATTTTGTCGTACACTGTACATTTTAATGTACGTACTATACGTACCACGTCAATAGTACCGGTTGATTCATTACGCTGCAATTAAGCAGAGATAAGAGTTGTAATTACGTATGCTAATAGCAGACTTAATTCGCTGAGCTAAGTTAAGGGTGCGTTTAGGGAGTCGCTTTGCCAATCTCTTTATGGAAGACTTCTTTGTTCACTTATAGCGATGCTTCCTGCAAGGGTGCGTACGCTCGCACGATAGCTGGGGTTTTATCCTATGGTACACAAACAGCGGCGAGAGGAGCGAGATTTTAAAAAATAGCTAATACAGCTTACAAAAAACAAAATGTGCATTTTTTTGTATTTTTTTTGCATGCATTTTTTTTTGTAGGCTGCGGTAGCTACTTGTGTTTTCTTTCACTGCTTTACGTATGACATAACATTTCGCCTAAAAAAACATAACATTGCCCAAAAAACTGAAAACTTAATTTTTTTTTTATTGTATGAACTAAAATGAAACTTTTCCGACTGCTTTTTGCCTAAGCTGTCACAGTAATATAAAGTTTGTAATATTTAGTTTTAGATTTTTTTTCTCATATTACTACTGTACCCTATTGCAAAGAATGCACTAAGAAAGTTTCACCTTGTAGTGTAAACATACCCTTACCCGTTTGGTAGCTGGAATACCAAGTTGCCAGGGGCCCTTATTTGCATTACTGTTTACCGATATATTTATACATTACTTATTATATTGTTATAGCATTTTGTTAGCTAGCTATAAGAGAGGAGTTAATCAATCATGGCTTTCGAAATTATAGCTTATAAACTTTTTAATGAATAAAGACGGCACCTTCTTACTTTAATAGGTACTAAAAGTAATACTTTATTAACAAAGAAAATAACAATCATTAAATAGGAACAAATTAGAACTAGTATTTACAATTGCAATAATTGATTGATCAACTGATCCATATCAATACCAGTCGGAAGCGTCCCCGAATTCTACATTTTAAAAAGCTCTATAAGTATCGAAAAATATAGAAAATTATAATATCTCAAATAATTACTGAACAGAGCTGGTGAGTATGTTACGCAGCGCATCAGCATTGCCCCGCTTATTTGAGATATTATAATTTTCGATACTTATAGAGCTCTTTAAAATGTAGAATTCTTGATTCCCGTTAAAGTTGTTTCACGATTAAAAATTGGCTCTATTAACAGGCAGATACGATTTATTTTGAAAGATGATTTGACACATCATGAAAGGTAAACCCAGAATAGTCAGACCCAATAAAAAGTTAATGAAGCCTCAGACACACTACTTGTTTCACCATTTCCGATTCAATATTTATGCCACCGCTAATTGACAAGAGAAAATTGACAAAACGATGAAATGAATCCAACTTTAAGCAGTGTTCACAAAGAAAGCAGGTCGACGCTGGTGATATCGGTTGGTAATTTCAAAAAGCACCACACATGTTAAAATTTAAATTAAAAAAAAATACTTTGTTGCATAAAAAAGTACATGACAATTATTAAGGGCTCTCATTACTAATGTAAGTTATTTTGAAAAAAACTTGTGGCTTGGTAGTGAAAGTTTCAATGTCGCTGAAAAACTATTAACAGTAAAATTTACATTTAGGTTTTACTTCGTGTTTCACCACTGTCTGTTTTCCTTGCGTTTTAAAGCTTGAAATATATAGGTACGTAGACAAACAAGCTAATGATCAATCATTTAACACCTCTTAATAGTAAATAAAATATTAATACAATGTCATAAAGAATACATATAACGATAAAATATTAGAACATAAAATAAAAATAGCTTAAAAGTCATGGAAAGGAACCATCTTGTATTTTTTTTCCATGGCCCTAATTATGTTTCACCTTACGTTTCACAGTATCAATCCAGTTTTCATTGCAAATGCAGTTATTTTGTCACCGCAAAACGTACGTTAAATTTGAACTATGACTCTATTAAAAGTTAATCATTTAACTTATTAATAAACGTCAAAGTGGCCAATCGTTTGTAATAAATGCATTGAAAAAAGCCTGAGTTGAATGCATGGAATATAATATAACAAAGCGCCACAATTTTCGGTTTTACTATGAAAATCACATCAGAAATTTCAAGTAGGTAGGTATCTATTGTTTTTCAAATTAGGTAGATACAAAGGTTAATAAAAAAACTTTTGCAGAACAAGCCTTTTTTCAATTTTTTTTTATTTTTTTTGAAATTTTTCTTTTTCTCTTTAAAAATAAAGAGAAAAAGAAAAATTTCAAAGAATTATTCATAATTATACATAGGTATAGTATAGGTACATATATATTTTATTATTCTAACACTCTTAGTTGGTACCTTATAATATAAGTATCAGGTCAGGGTGTAGCAAAGGCAAGAGATGGGTAGTTTACATTATTTCACATTAATCAGTATTATCGTCAAAAAAACATATTTTTTTAAAATAATTTATTGAAATTAATAATAATTACTTTATTGAAATTAATAAATAACTTCGAGTACTCAAGACCTCTTAAAATAATGTAAGTAAAGCCGTTTATCAAACGTTGTTTTTTAGTGACAAGCTATCGTCGGAAACTATCTATCCGGGTTAAGCCGAATCGAGCCTTAAAACTACGTCAACACAGGCTAAAATATCCTCAGCACCTTACTACCTTAATAATCGCAACTGATACCAAATCCCCCATCATCTGGATCACACTAATGGTGTGGTAATCAATTCTTTGAGCGGCCGTCAATAGCAATGCATTTACGGTGTTTGTCATTTAGTATCCCCATTGCAGGTAATGAATTTATACGGGAAGGGGTGAAGGTTCGCCTGTGATGTTCTTTTAGAAGGGAAACTCTTGGATGATAGATAGAAAATACCTTTATTCATCACCTTTTAAAACAGATTGTATTAAATTAAACATAATATAGAGAAACGCAATGGATTCGGCGGTCTTATTGCTTAAAGTAATTTCAGGCAATCGAAATGATCTGTTATATAGGGGAAAAGTATTCATAGAAAGAAATAAAGTGAGAATGGAACAAAAGCTTAACAAATTCAAATCAAAAAAGACTTTTTTGACGCCAACCAAACAGAAAAAATATGAGAAAAACAAATATTATTTCCGTCCGAGCCATTTGGTCGTTGCGGTGCCTTCAAGAAAACCCTGATGTGGGTTATTGCACGCTTGGTTTAAAATATTATATTGGAAAGATTATCATATTTAAAAATAAATACATTTATTTATTTACTTGAAATCAGCCAATCAGCAACATGACATAGATAGTTTTAATCCAATTCATACGAGATTTTTATGGTTTTTAATAAATAATTGACGTCACTGACGCTGGATACATACTTTTACTGTTAATTTAATTTGTTAAGGTAAGTAAGGTTACTACAACTTAATTTGTTAAGCTTGCATTTCAAAGTATACCTTTGATAAAGTACTACAATTAATAAAACAGGTATAAATCATACCCAAGTTAAAAGACAACCAAATAACCCCAACCATAAACCAAGCAATCGAAATAATCCGTACACAAAGTACTGTCGCAGCCGATTAAAAACAACGGTTCACAGCGAATGGTCAGCAACCGCAAAAAACTATTCGCGTTCAATAGAAAAATGGATGCAAGATGTGTCGGGCCGAAATGTGCCTGGGTTCCCCAGTTGCTAAAAGCACCAGTTTTAAATCATAAGATCGCAAACGAAACATGCACTTACCGATAAGTTTAAAGTTTTGTTTTCTGAAAAAGTTGATAATGCTTGTAGCGCCTCCGTGATGAGTATGGTAATGAAATGAACTAAGTTGAGTAAGGTTTTGACATTAACGCTCACAAATCATCTCGATACTTGAAACTCAAACTTACTTGTCAAATAGTAGGTAGGTTTCAAAGGAGCGATCGAATTTAGATGGTACTTGAGTGATTCGAGTTCGAATTCGAACTTTTACAGAATGAGTCAACAGCAATAATCAACACGCTTGGCAGGCAGATCGCTGATCGCAGTAAAGGTGTTAACAGCACAGAACTGTCTTTCCTCTGGTTGTTTCCCTTCGTCGCCTCTTGCTTGCTTTCTAGTAGGCAATCTAACTAGCTAGTCCACTGTGGAGCGAATGCCTCCCTTCCTCCTTCCACTCTGGTTTAGAGCGTTATTGGAACAGTCCAAGCAATGATTAATAGAAAGCGAAAATAAAAATGTTGCATGGAATTGTTTGAAAATTGTGAATTATTGAAGATGACGGAAAAAAATCTTGCCGACTGGTGTGCGCTGCCTAAACGAATAGTTATATAGAACCTTGTATTAATTAATATTCATTTTTAAAAGATTAAACTACTCGTGCGAATACGCGTGTGAAGCCGGGGTGGGTTGCTTGTAATATTTTCATTAAGGAGAGCGCTTTAAAAAAATCTTAATCTTTGTATTTAGCCTACCTACTACTTAGACGGCTACAAAAAATGTATGTAAAGTTTACCTTGCCGTTTTTTACATTTTAGATTCTGTTTGTTTCCCGTGTCAGGTGAGAGGTTTTGTTTCCCGTGTCATTTAACTACCGAAAATATTTAAAGTCTAGTATCCAATACTTTCAAATTTCAAAATATTATACTGAACCCTAAAAATGCAAAAAAAATATGTTTTTATGCTCAAAAAGAGCACAGATTGGCGCGGTTTCGGGCACCGTCCCGGCCGTGATTAATTCTTGGACGGACGGCAGATGGACCGCAGCGGACAATCGAAAAATAAAATAACTATCATTCATTTGTTCTGCGATCATGTTTACCTGGTAGCTTCACTGCGATATTCACTTGAATTTTTAAACCAACGATCAGTAGGTAGTACACTCTTATGCTGGTGTTCACCAAACGTTATTGAGTCAATTAGGCAGTTCCGTCGGTTAGTGTATGAAAACTTGTGTCAAAAATGACAAAACCACCGTTTTAAATTTAACCACCTATTGGTGAACTCGGGTCTTAGTCCGAGTCGATACAAAAAACATTCGATAAAAGTACTAATCGAGAACCTGAGTCTTACACGAAAAACGCTTAGAATCGTAGTAGACATAAATGAGGTGTAGCCAAAAAGAGACAACGAATACGTCTTATTTTTCTATTCGTATTCGTACACTCATTTACAGAACATTTTATAAACCAAGGTATCTTTAGGGATATTTCTTGTAGGTAAGTAGGCATTTCGTCGAGTTTCCCGACGTTTCAAGAAAATAGAGAAGCAGAAATACTACGTTTATGTAGTTAAAAGATTCTTTTATTTAGGAACTGTGAGATATGTTTAAGCTTTTTACTTTGCTTGACAATAGTAAACCTACCTTTCCAGTCATACGTCACTTAACGCATTCACTGTCCAACCTCGGTGGTGAGATCCGTAGGACCACCAGATAGATAAAAACATAGAAAATTGTTTATTGCACATAAATTATTAGTATTACAAAGATAAAAGAAGTAAAAATATGTGACAATTGGCGGTAGGTATTATCTCTCAAGAGCGATCTCTACCAGATAACCGTGGATGGATAAATGTAGTACATGTGAGTATTGTCTTAAAAAGTACGCGAGATAGGTAATCGAACTGCAACTGTTCTACATTTGGCACCGCTATGCCACAAGGGCCCAACTTTTTCACAATTTTGTAAATAATTAAGCATGAAACCCAAAAATGTCAGATCCATTTGGCGCGATACTGAAGGGTTCGATTGATCATAAAATTATTGCGCGTATATGAGTTTTTACCTCATTGTCGATGACATCGGGAAATATTTTTTTTGTTCACCTACTTATGAATCATCAGCAATTGATATACCTACAGGTAAATGATGATGGCGATCATGAAGCAGTAATTGTTCATCTTCTATTTTACTACCTACCAAAACTTGTATATTAAAGCTCGCCTTAAGAGATAGCTCACTTTGCTGAAGTTTTTTTAGTTTTCTTTTTCTGTAGTTTCAGTGGCACTAGAGTTTGAGGCTGTCAGCTCAACCCGAGTGGCGATGCTGCGTGCACTTTGATTCAAAATATAACTTTATTTAATACTTACAAAGGTACAGTATTTATTGACATAATACTAAAACTTCAGTAAAAAAAACTTGAGAGGTGTCAAGAGACACCCGGATGGAACGAAGTTCCTTTCGATTAATTAGTGAAGGAATTGTAATAAAAATTACGAAAGGTAGGGAATCATTTGTCAGCTATGTTTATGCCATTCACCTTGGTCCTGTGCAAATCTGGGCAATATAATAAATTTCTTATTTGATAATAATTACTAATTATATAGTATAAAATTTGGCATGTCTTAAGTGCTTAATAATTTATTTTTTATTGCTAATTCATTGATTCTGACTCATAAATAAAGTAAAAAAAAACAATCCATACTAATTTATTTTAATCTTACTACTAATTTATATACCGTAACAACAGTAAACCTAACTAAAGTTTTTCTTCAATTCGCGCTACAGAGCGCTGCGTATCGCTGCCAAGGAGGCAGCCATGGCCTCTAGCGAACGCGAGATCTTCTTGTTCGCTAAATGCCGCTCCTCAATCTGCATTGCCCACTGAGGCACATCTGCAGCATGTGATGTATCTGTAACAGTGTATAAAAATAGAGCTTTGGAGGAGGCTATGTCCAGCAGTGGACACTAATTGGCTAGCCATTGATGTGATGTGACATGAATAATGGTACGAGACCCTAAAATTTAAAGTACATCAGATACAAATTATTAGGTACATGATCGCCTGCGCGTTGGGGTCAATTGCGGTAGTGGCGTTGGCATATCTACTGGAGCGGTGGCGACCGACGTTGACTCTGTACATTAATATTTATACTGTTACAATACAAAAGATAACATTTTATTTTCCCAGTAGATGAGAACTTATGAGAAGGAATGTATAAAATTTTAGATATTAGACAGTCGATTTTAAGTAACAATAGACCGAACCGTTATAAACAATAAATCTTGCATCATCAAAGAGGAAATACATGTTGTGCCTATGCTATACAGTATTGGATAGGATCAAGGATATGATAGCACACCTGGGAGGAAGCAGTCCAGCTCAATCGTGAGAGCTGGCTCAAGAAGCGGCTGAGGCTCTTTCAATTTAATTTGAGGCTCGGGAACGGGCTGAGGCAGGTATGGAGGCAGTAGCGGTGTCAGGCTGTGTGCGCTGTTAAATACATTATAACACTAAGTATGAGTTTGGTAATTGAATGCCATGGCCCGCTGACACTACAACATTTGTTATGACCATCCTTTGAGAGAACCTTTATTCCTCAGTAGTACTCGGTTCTCTGAGCTAAAGAGCCTGCCAATTATATATTTATTGAATAAGACATCCAACATGGGATCACAAAGCTAGATTCTAATAACAGTTTAGGGGTCTTATGTCTATGTGTCTATAGAATAGGATGTTACAGCATGCACATTAATAAAATAATCAACACTAGGCATAACATAATAATTATCTACTTATTAAACATCAATGAATAATAGATTACCAAGTTCAAACATCAATTGAACTTGGTAATCTATTATTGTTATGTCAGGATATAAATTCTTAAAAGTAAAGTAAAAATTGTTTATTGGTACAGTGCTAAAGCTTTAAAATTAGATGGGTAATTAGCATTAGTGACAAACATTCAAATTAACAAATAAAAGGTACTTACAACTCTCCACTTGGCTAAGGTTTTAGTGGCACCAGCCCCAACAGCATTAAGATTACACGCAAGGTCCTCCCAAAGTTTTTCAGCTTGTTGCCAGTGGGCCGTTATTAGCCAGGCGGCCCACTGCGAATCCCCTGTTTGCGTCCATAAAACCCGCAAGCATTTCCATCTGCCTGTCTGATACTATTTTTCTTGCTGGATTTCTGAAAAAGCCATATTATCATATTACCACACTGTTGTGTAACAAAACACTTGATAACTTTGGTAACGCATAAAACGCGGTAGTAATTTATTAAATGTACTTACTTTGGAACTAATCTTTTCGTTTTCAAGAAAAAAAACAGTCGGAAAAGTTGTTTTTGTTTTCACAAACCAGCCAAACTACTAAACTAACCACGGAAGGGTGATTGATTTCCTTCGTCCGTGCATCAACAATGTCAGTGCCTTTGCGCGATCATTGTCAAGAATTCTGAAATATGCGGTGTTTCAATTTGAACCTTATTCCTTTGTAATAATGTCGTATCTAACAATAGCAAAACGTAAGTGTCGTTTTACCATAGACTTGGGAGTTTCTGGGGTCGCATTTACCATAGACTTACGAGTTTCGGTCTAGCTCCCTGCTAGCTTTCGCAACGCGCGATAAGGAACTTCGTTCCAAAAACAACTTCATTATTGTCTCCATCATCATCAGCCTATATCAGTCCACAGCTGGACATAGGCCTCCCCTAATGAGCGCCATAGCGCCCTGTCTTCAGCTTGCCGCATCCAGCATCTGCCATCAGTCTTTCGCAAATCGTCATCCCACCTGGTCGGAGGGCGTCCTACACTACGTTTGCAGAGTCGCGGTCTCCACTGAAGAACACGTTTACCCCAGCGGTTGTCGGTTCTTGTGTTATTGTCTCCATAATGCGTGAATATTGTAGAACTTAGGTACTTAACAAAACTTTAAAATTTAAACTAAGGCAGTTGCGTCCTACATAAGGTAAATATTTTTGAATAAGGATTCATGCCAGACCATTAATGATAATGGTTATTTATCAGGTATTTAACTATCGCTTCTTCTTCTTATCCGGTACGCTCTTGACAGAGCGGTCGTGATCGTTAAGTACCTACTCGTAGCAGTATTGGAAGGGGCAGATGTGATGCGCTTCACGACATTTCGCCACCGCTGCCTGCTAGAGGTCATCCTGCTGCATTCGTTAACTGACCCTCCAATGGCAGACTTGATCTGGTCAGTCCAACGCGTGGGTGACCTCCCGCGCGGTCTAGTGCCTTCTACTTTCCCTTGGACGACAAGGCGTTCTATGGACTGATTGTCACGCCGGGAAACATGTCCGAAGAATGTTAGGATGCGAGATTGTACTATAGAAAACAGACGCTGCTTGATACCGAGTTCTTGAAGTATCGAGACGTTCGCGCGAAACTCGGTCCACTACCGCTCAACTATCGCTTACCTTTTAATAATGAATAATGCTGAAAATAAAAAGAAGAATAATACTTTTACAGTTATTTGGTTACTTAAGATATTTTTATGATACCAACTTTGCGTAAATAAGTGAAACAATGCATATTCATTTAATTGCGAAAGACTGCTGGCAGATGCTGGATGTGTCAAGCTGAAGACAGGGCGCTATGGTGCTCATTAGGGGAGGCCTATGTCCAACAGGGGACTACTAATAGGCTGATGATGATGATTCATTTGTTGCTTGAACATACATTATATCATTTTAGATATTTTAATTACCTATATTCAAATAATACAAAAATTAACTTCTCACTTCTTTACGCAAAGTTGGTAACATAAAACCAAATAACTGTAACCGTAATCAAATATCTTTCATTAGGTAAAACATCCGCAAGTAACAATTTTGTATTGCATAAAACGGTCCTAAGTGCACTGATTAAAATGAATAATGCAAGCGGCCAATATCTGTTACATGCACTGTAGTGTACACTCGTTCATATAAATAAGTATAGGCCTTGGAGTAAAAGGTGTAGTAATTCATTGTTTGTACAATTCGACTGTACCACACACAGCCAAAGTAGGTACATTGCTGAAGAATGGCGAATATCTTTTAAGAAATTAAATAAGTTCCCAAAAATGTTCGGTTTCGGCGGGACTCGAACCCGCGTCCCACCCTACGGGTGTGCTCTAACCAACTAAGCCACGAAACCCTTAGTCGGTTCAACCGAAAATCTTTGGGACCTCTTACGGACTATAGCGCCAGTGGCTCCACCTACAGGGGGGGTAACATTACAGTTTACTGCTCAACGACCAAAGTTACATTTGATTCGTTTTCGTTCGAATATCTATTGCCCACGAAAATATTTTTAAACCACATTTGCTTTAGAAGAGCTTAGAAACGTTTTATCAGGAGAACAGATAGATACCTACGTTTTTCGTTAGATCCCAAAACCTAGGATGCTTATGATTTATAAACATATATCTACCAATATATTTTTAAAGCGGTTTGTGTAAATTTGACTTGTCTAAGTGCTTATTTCGTAAGCTTATGGAAATAAAGTATTTGAATTTAGATTTTTTTAATTTTAATGTCATAATATCACATAGCATATATCACACACATTATGAAACAACGAGATGTTGTCAACTTTAAAAAAAATGTGCTTACAACATTTTCTGGTCTAGATATATTGCAATTTAAGGTTTGAAGTGTTAAAACTTGAATTCTTTTAGAAACAAACTATTGGTAAAAATTATTTACCGACCTAAGCAATTAAATGTCTTTTGTAATGTTCTTTTTCTGGTGTACAATAAAGTGTTTTTGTATTGTATTGTAAATTCTTAAATATACTTAAAATTAGTTGGCAATTTTAAACTCTTTTACTTCATAAAATGTCGTTTAATGAAGTAATTAAGTTAAAAATGGTGTCGATGTTGGAGCTCACAGTTCATTTCGATCAGTGCTACTACACGTTCTCGGATCGCCATCTATGTTGTAAGTGTATAAGCCCTGCGTGGGCACGTACCTTATTCAAATTCACTTATTAAACTTATCTCCACTTTTGAATTCATTAGGCTAACTATCCCTAATTAAGGCCTGGTATCAAAACCTATAGGATTATTATACTTTAGGGCGCCTTCGAGGTTGGGGCGTAATATTTTACATTTTATGGAAGAGGTAGTTATACCTAATATATCGAAATCAAATCGTAAGATAGATACCTATCATATCTCGTAGTTATACAACTACCTAGGTATACAGGGTTATTGGTAGATTATTGACAATACGTGAACTGCAGGTCCTGCCCAGCATCACAAACACGTTCGTGAAGGCTTAATTCTTAATTTTGGTTTTTGTCAATTCAATTCAATTTATTTTAATTAATAAAATAAATTGAATTGAATTGACCTACAGGGTCATAATGCGACTGTAATCAGTGGGGGAATATCCAAAAGAACAACTGTTGTTGTTTTCCTCCCAGATAATGAAAAAAGATTAAGCTTAACGTCGAGCTGAATCCGATAATTAGGTATAGAAAAACGAGAGTGAGATATATATACTATAGATATACTTCTAGACTTTGGCATAGGTACTCTACAAATTTAATTACCAGTTCGATAAACTTTTCAGCTAAGGGGAAAACATTAATTAGTCAGAAGAAAGAAAAGCGATAAGCAAATCTAGAATATCAAATGTTCCCACATAAAACAAACATAAGAACCGGATTCCCATGTCATAACTTATAAACAAACTTAACCTAATCATTTATAGAGCAACATAAAAACGAAAATCGTGACTTATTCATACAGCGAAACAAACAAGCAGCGTCTGTCAAGCAAATCTGTCACTTATTGCCGGTAGAATAACCGCTTTCGCTGTATTAACATTTTACGTACGTCATTAGGGTTGAAACTTGAAATTTGAATATCTTTGGATCGGAAATGCACAAATTAAGCGAGTGATCTGTTCTCGGTAATGAGCTGTAGGACCTACGTAATGACGAGAGCGGAGCCGAACAAAACAACACTGCTTACCTCAGCGGGACGGTAGCGAAGGTACATAAACGAGGAGATGGACTCTTTTGTTTTTAATTGCGGGATTGGGTTCATCACATTCGGTGCGTTGCAGCTATAGGCTGGGCGAAGTCAAAGTCAGTAACTCTTAACAGCATGTTGTTTCCTACAGAAAAAAATGGTTTAGTACCTAAGTGACTCAAAATAGCTAAAACTAAAATTATTTGTACTGTTTGGTATTGGGATCGATACAATTTTTGGAGGGTTGGGGTTTGGGGGGTCAGCTACATTTCGTTGTTATACTTACTTGTCACGTTTAATAAGATATAATTTTTTTAAAGTTTTTTCTAAATCCCCTGAAATCTCACCTTTGGATCATCATATCTTTTTTAGTTTGTGGTTGCAATGCCACAAAATAACTTCTGCTGCAATTTTCAATGTATACTTATTCTAAATAAAGGAATATTTGATACAGTTTAAAAAACAGAGCTGCGAGCATTTAAAGTCAAAGGTATCTGTGTAAAAGTTATAAATCGTGACAACTTATGTCGGTATTACTAGAGTGTCGGTCCCAATACCAAACACCATGTATAATACTGGTAATGCCGAGTACAGACCAAGTGAGCGAGAGCGAGCAAAGGCTAACGAACGAACGCAAAAGTACCAGTGTGGACGTCATTGCGAAAGCAAGCGAGTCCAAACAAGGGCCCTCGTTCGTCTTCAGCCGTCCTCCGGCGGCTGTCGCTAAATCAAAGCAATATGGAACGAACGTACCGATTGTCAAATCCCAATCGTTTGCATTCGCTCGCTCTCGCTCGCTTGGTCTGACCCGGCATAAAAAGACGAATAAAAAGAGTAATCTAGTCTAATATTTTATGTTCCTTTGTGAGAGCAGAAAAACTACACAAAGGGGTTATTGTAATCAATACGCAGTCTGTGCTGTCTAAAGAGAAAAGCTTACACCCCATCAAAGCAACCGGATTGGATAAATTAGTAATGTGCTAAAAAATTGTCCCAGTCACACTGTATATCCAGCAGGTAAGTAAAAGCCGTCTCCACAGCAAGCTACCCCCAATACTTATTAATAAAGAACGGTAGCTCGCACACAGACGTGCTACAGCAGCGACATTTGTAATGATACTAAATAGTAGCGCGCGGTAGGTGCCCTGCTACGAGTAATGCGTTCACAAGTCTGCATATGGGACGGCGTTATGCAGGAGAGAACCTACAGAACCTTCTGAAACTGAGACGAAATCGGAAATTGAACTGGCATCGTCTTTTGTCAAAAGACTTTTTAATCCGGCGGCGGCTGCAGGGTGCTAAATGGTAACGTCGGATTCAAGGCAGGGTTGATTTAAGTATTTATTTATTACATTTAAATCGTAAATTACATCACGGACTTATTATATTTCACATTCCATAGATGTGAAATACCTTACGATGAAATTTCTAACCCAATAGAAACTACAAAAAAAACATCTCAATGTTCATGCATTTTTACTCTAAATAAGCAAATCCACATAATATTGGTCTTGTGAAGTTCATCTGCCAATGTCCATATTAGCATGGACTATTAGCTAACTAGGTACATAGTTTGCGCATGATTAAAGATCTCCTAAAAAAAATCATAAAAAATACCATTCGAATTCTCTGACTTTACCTACTTATCCGCGCTGTCTGCTATTTTATGTTGTGCTGTCTTTAAATAGATAAATAAATAAAGATTGCTGGACAAATCACAACCCCAAGATAAGCAGAGCTTGAGGCTGTAAGCTCTTCACTGTAAGTAAAGTGCATCTGAATTCTAAACATTCCGACCTAAGGCCCATATTTAAACTCTTAATTTTGCTGTGCAGAACCGGTGCCAATTTCCTATTCTACAACCGTTACAAACACCAACAGAAACATAATAAATATTAATTTCAAATACAGAACATGAACACTGGTAAGAATCAAGGCACAACAGTTTTACCTTGATTCTTACTAGTGTCCATGGTCCATATTGCATACACCGGTCCAGTCAATAAGTCAGGGGCACCTATCTACGTAATGTCTCGGCGACATTTACATATTTTAATGAGCAACAGAGCCTATCTACACTAGTACACAGCTCTCACTTGCTTTGTTCATTGATGGATTGACGCTGATTTCAAGGCTAGCAAAAACTTGTGTAGTGTGGTGTAGCTTGGACTTCGGAACCTTATGGAAATGGGAAAAGATTCATTTTGCCAAGAATTTTGTGCATTTTTACTCTAAAATAAGCAAATTTACATACTATGGTCTTGTGAAGTCCGTCTATCAACCCCTACCAACCTAGTGCCTACCTAAATACGATCATCATCTAAAGAAAGAAAATAATTTCTTAAATCAGCTCCTGTTGACCGGACTCTTTATCCTCAGGAGCACCACATACACATAGGTACATACACTCACACACATAGAAATCATTTAGAACGGGATATTTACCATGATTAAATTTTTGAGTTTTTAAAGTGCACGAGGTAAAAAATCTTTGCAATCGAGTGCAACACGTAACTTTTCATCCCACCTCAACGAGGAAAGAGTATTTTTGCTCTTCGATATCTGAGTGTAAAAGCCGTTTTTATCCGCCAGAGGTTACTTGTTACTTGTTACTTGTTACTTGTCCCTGGACTGCTTTCCGCAACTAGGCCACAGGTGGGCCCTTTTTGCGTGTCGGGTGGTGGGCTGCTAATCTAACCACCCGATGTCTTCCAGGAAGGCCAGCAGCTCGCTGACGCCGGTGCATGCCTCCCTAGGCGTCCTCGGTGTCCCAAGGTGATGCATTCTTTGGGAAGCCACGCTGTCGCATTCTACAAGCACATGCGCGGCCGTCTCCTCTGCGTTCATGCACCCCCTGCAAAGGGGGCTGTCCGTGATACCCAAATTGAATAGGTGTTTGTTCAGCATGCAGTGTCCTGTGACAATACCGATAATTTGTCGGAGTTTGTCACGTTTCAGATTGAGGAGCTTTCGGGAGAATCTCGGGTTTAAGACCGGGAAGGCCTCCTTCGACTGCCTACAATCCGGGATACTTGCCCAGTAGTCTTGGTGTTGTTTCGTTGTTCGTTGTCGGATCCATGAGCGAACCTGACTGAATGGTAGGGGAATTATTGGTTCGGGCCCTATCGGTTTCGATTCTGAGCCTCTCCTTGCCAGTGCGTCAGCTTCGTCGTTTCCTCTGGATCCACTGTGCCCTTTTATCCATTGTAGAGTAACTCTATTGGATTTGCTTACTTGTTCCAGCATATTGTGGCACTGTATGGTCAGTCCCGAGTTGTGTTCTCTCTTGTTCAGAGCCTGTAGTACTGCCGCGCTATCTGAGAGGATCCTGATGTTTTGGTCAGTTACCTTTCTACGTAGTATCGCGGTCGCGGCCTGTAAAATACCCACACATTCAGCCTGAAAGATGGAGTTGTGTGATCTCAGTGCTGTTGTTATGTGAATGTTGAGATCTTCCGAGAACGTTCCCGCCCCGGTACCTGTATTCATTTTTGAGCCGTCTGTGTATATTCGTACTTCGTGTATATTTGAGCTATCACTAGGCTCTTCATGCATTTGTGTAGTGAAGCTTTTTGAGTGTACGTGTGTTTTGGGTACCCTGTCATAGAGTGAGAGTAGCATGGGATTACTCCTTGCGTACTCGTCTATTATAGAGGTATGTTGTGCTCTAGTGTTATGTTCCCATAAATGTAAAGCCCAGAGTCTGTATGCAGCCGCGGCTGCCTCTTGTTGCACGTGTAAGTGCAGTGGAGTCAGGCCTATCAGGGCTTCAAGAGCTGCCGTGGGGGCAGTTCTCATACACCCTGTTGTCGCTACGCAGGCTAGTCTCTGGAACTTTTGTAGTTTATTTATGGTAGTGCTTTGGTTCGTTCTCGGCCACCATACTAGGGCACCATAAGTCAGAGATGGTCTGATTACAGTGTTATAGAGCCATAGGGTAATCTTAGGGCTGAGGCCCCATGTTCTGCCTAGCATTCGGCGGCACTGCCAGAATGAAATGGTGGCTTTCTTTACCTTGTTTTCTAAGTGTGTTGCCCAGTTCAGTTTATTGTCCAAGGTTATACCTAAGTATTTAACCTTTTCGGATAGTTCAAGTTGCGTATCGAAAAGGAAAGGGAGTTGGTAGGTTCCTAACTTCCGCTTGTTAGTGAATATTACTAATTCTGTTTTGGTTGGATTCACGGTTAGTCCATAGTCTGTGCACCATGTTTCGACGACCTTTAGTGCGTTATTCATGATGTTACACGCCACACTGGCAAAGTGTCCCGATATGAGTATCGCAAGGTCGTCCGCGTAGCCTACCGTGAAGAAGCGTTGAGTGTTTAGCTTGGTGATTAGATCGTTGGCTACCAGGTTCCATAGCAGCGGTGACAAGACTCCGCCCTGTGGGCATCCCCTCGATACCACTCCTCGGGTGCTCCCGTCTGTGTCTATCCGTACCGCCCTTAGCCTGAGCATGCCGATGATCCACTCTACCAGCGTTGGTTCTACTCCGTGCTTCTGTAGGGCTGCGTTGATGCTGCTGAAGTTTGTTTTGTCAAAGGCCCCTTCAATGTCTATGAAGGCTGCTAGACAAAGTGTTTTGTTCGAAATGTCTTGTTCTAGTCTACTAACTACTGTGTGTAGCGCAGATTCTGTAGATTTTCCTGGGGTGTAGGCGTGTTGTTGTGGGTGCAGTGGTTTTATAGTTAGTATATTGTCCCTAATGTGCCGATCACATAGTCTCTCTAAGGTCTTGAGTAAGAATGAGGTAAGACTAATCGGCCTGTAGGACTTTGCTTCGGTGTAGTCGCTTTTTCCTGGTTTGGGTATGAATAGGACTCTAACCTCTCTCCACATGAGCGGTACGTATCGGAAGGCCAGGCAGGCTCTAAAGATAGTCGTCAACGTCCCACCCATAAGTGCTTCACCCCAGCAAAGGAGTCCGGGAAAGATTCCATTCATCCCAGGCGACTTGTAAGGTTTGAATGTGTTGATGGCCCAGTGTACCTTATCTTCAGTTACCACAGAGCTTGCTACTGCCCAGTCGGTCGCCGATGGTGTGACTTGACTGGTGTCGCTCCACTCTGTTTCACCGTCTATTAAGCATCCCGGGAAATGTGTTTGTAGTAAAAGTTCGTGTGTCTCTGTTGTCGTTTTGGTGTAGGTGTTATCAAACTTCTTTAATGAGCCAATCTCACGATTCGGTTCAGCCGCTAGGACTTTCCTTATTCTGTTCGCTTCAGAGTTTGATTCTATGTTTGTGCAAAAGTTTTTCCATTTCTGACGACTCCTACGGCGTATGTGTTTTTTGTAGTTGGCCTGGGCCTTCTTATATACATTCCAGTCGGAGTCGTCATATGTGTTCATGGCTCTGTTAAAAGTTTTACGGACCTTAGCCTTGAGCTCCTCTAATCGACGAGACCAGCCTTGCTTACCTGCATCAGTTACTCTGATGACGGTGGGAGGGCAGGCCGCCTCAAAGCTCTTGGTAAGGCTTTGCGTGATGTGTTGTACCTCTGCTTCTATCTCTGCTGTGTTGTTTAGAATAGATACCGAACCCTCACCTAGGTGCTGCTGCAGAGTGTTTGTAAACAGTACCTTGTTTGTTTTGCGCGGATTGCGCATGGGTCCTGGAATTGTTTTGTTTATTGACAGTTCATATCTTATCCACCTGTGGTCGGAGGAGGAGGCCTCGTCTGATACCCTCCAGTTGCGCACCTGATCTGAACAATTATCTGTTACCAGGGTTAGATCAATTATGGTGCGGCATCTCCTCGTCACGAGGTTATCCTCTTGCTTTACTTTATAGTAAATTGAATTTAGACCATTCACACTTCACAGAGGCGCACGATGTTCTAAATTCAATTTTCTTTATCCTCTAGCGGATAAAAACGGCTTTTACACTCAGATATCGAAGAGCAAAAAATATTTTTCCGAGATGGGGGGAGGAAAAATATAGGTATTACAAGGTAGTCTCCAAAAACAGTGAGGTAGGTCATTCATAGTAGGATGTTGATGACTCGTAGATCCAAGCTTTTCCTTCAAACATGCTCTGCTTCCCATGCAAACGTGGCCCGAGGGAGGCGGGGGGCGACAGTCAGTAATGTGCTACTGTTGAATTGCAAAAATCTCATTATGGTCTAACTGTCGTTATAGGAGTAATTAACTACCGGACAGAGGATGGTATGGAGTGGATAGTTGCGTCGCACTGCAGAGGCTGGGCAGTGTACCCGATACTAACATTTTCATTGCCTATGACGGACATGTGGACCTAGCACTGCTTGTAGCCGCGGCACGACCTTGCGGGTCTCACCGCCAGGGTCTGGCCAGTGTAAGTGTTAAGCTTTAGGCAAGTGCGATGTGAAAATGACTCTTTTATGGAGACTCGATGCTACGGCAACAATAAGTGTACAGCTTTTTGCAGAATAAATATCCAGAATAATATTACTATGCTTGTTTTGTCGTTAAAATCTACACTGCAAGCTCAAATAGCTCTACGCATCTGTACCTACCTATCTTATGTATGTAATTACCGTACGTACCAATGTCTACATTTGGCTCAAAGGATTCATTTGCTGAAGTTAAATTGGCAGTGGCCCAGCTATTTCTCGTGAAGAACCGATAACCTCTAGGGTAAACAGGTTTTTTAGTGAAGTCCGCGACTCGGCAAACTTAGTGTAAGACGTCCATCAAGCCAGGTTCCCACTGACTATCTGCGAAAGAGTGTAGGCAGATGCCGGATGCGGCCAGCTAAAGACAGGGCGCTATGGCGCTCATAATTATTGGTCGCATATGTCCAGCAGTGGAGTAATATGGGCTGATGATGATGAGAATTCCAGTGAAACTTCACAGAGGCATACATTAAGGTAATATAATATCAAGTCTTTCATTGTGATTGAGTCATAACATAACATAACATAACCATAACTAATTACAAAATAGCGATAGGTTCTCAGTTTTTGAGTCCTTTCATCAAAACTTTTTTTAAGTCACATAATTTATTACTAGTTTCTGTACGCGGTTTCGCACGCGCTATTTAAGGTTATTTCTATCAATGGATAAAAAGTAGCCAATGTTTCTAGGCTTAGAACTACATGTACCTATACAAAATTTCAGCCCGATCCGTTAAGAAGTTATGGCGTGAAAGGTAACAAACATCCAAACATTCGCATTTATAATATTAGTGTGATAGACGGACTAACCTACTTCTATGCCCAAGCCAAAAGAACTCTAACAAAACTTCTCAAATAACCGCTCCACCCCACTCCTGTCCCAGACAGCTAATTGTGTTTGGTTGTAACGAGTTTTTTGGCGGTCGCGAGACCCGTGAATGTTGCATGCTAGCTGGCAGCCTATGTGAAATGTATCAATGGTTGGGCTGGAGCCTAGGTGATGTTAGATATTAATGGTACATTTCATCATATCTTAGGTACATAACTTACATATCGGCGTACTGGTTGAGTTCTATTATTTGAAACTAGCCCTCAAATAATAGTCCCTACTCAAGTAACGAATTTTTGAGAGGAGATATTAAGTAGGTATGAATTTATTCTTAGATTCGTTTGAGACAGTTTGATATGCGGCCATTAAAAGGTTAGGATTTTTATCTACCTTCTCCACCTACATAACTTACCTTTACTTTTAGCAAAGAACAGTAGATATTTTAATTCATTCAATACGTTTCCGAAACGGAAACGACAGATTCGAATTCGATTCCGACGGAACAGAACGCTATTTTGATTTCGTCTCGGATTGATGTCAAAAATTTTGAATCCGATAGTTTAAAATAGCGATCTTCGTCAAAAGTTTCCGATATCGAATCCGAAGACCATTCCGACAAATTAAAATACCCCTGCTGGAAACCTGTCTCACTTTAAAAACTATCGTAGTTTGTCGAATTCATTTCGGACGTCAGCGGGTTAGGTGGAAAAGCACTACGCGACAACGGAACTGCGCGGCCGCGGCACTTTATGTCAAATTAGAACAAAATCACCAAATAAGACGCGAAGCCTCTTTCGTCTTTTGTTATAATTTGACGGGCCTGCGCTTCCACCTTTATTTGTGTTGGATGAACAACAACGAGAGACTTCTTCATATGCTCGGAGGAGGGGCGCGGTACGCGCGCGTCTAGAACCGCACTCACCCTGAAGAAACAAAAAACAACAAACAAAAACAGGAACCAACAACTTTACCCGACCCGCAACATTTGCCAACCAAATCATGAAATCACGTTAATCACAAATTCATAAGCATATTTGTCACCAATTATGAGCATAATCACAATGATAACTGCAATTGCATAAATAAACCTCTATCACCGGAGCTATTTAAAGATTCAGAATCGAATTTAAATTTAAAACCGCGTCTGTTATTCGATTCATGATTTTTTGGGCGGTCTATTGGTTTCATTGGAAGTTTTTTGCGTGGATAGTATTTTTTATTCGCTTTTGCGCGCGACTTTGCCTGACAGTATAGGTAAGAACCGAATAAAAAGTTACATCTCTACATCAGACTCGAGATGAACCTAGTAAGACATTTAAGACTAAATACCTACCTAATAATAGCGGGTTCCTGACCAACAAATAAGTAGCAGTGTCGCATACTTTACGGTTTAGTATTGTAGGTAACTATGCAAAATCAGGCTTTAAATAACAGTTAGAGCGCCATCTGTACGCATTTCTTTGAACTTCACGAGAAATAAGAACATGAATTTCATGGAGATCTGAATGTAGAAAGAGGTATAGTGGTTGTTTGGTTCCTTAAATACGTAACAGATGGCGCTGTTTGGAAGAATGATAACGTGATAAATTTTCACTTGATCTTTTTGTAAGAACTAAGTTATTTTATGGATCAGCAGGATTGAATAGTTACAATAAAAGATTATATATAATTTTCATAATGTAATGAGCATTCTCTGTACAACAAAGTAAAACACGCCAACATTTATAACACGGCACCATTTCGGAAAACATTTTTCTCCACACATTTTGAAATAAACAAAAAATAGTATAAAAATACTTTATAATGCCATCTCTCAAACAATTTTTAATTTAATAATTTCATATTCTTCTATATTTTAAGCATAACACTTGCCTTTGAGAAATGGCATTTATCTTTTATACATTTTTAGTAAATGCTTGCTTAGATATTTAAGTTTGACTTACACTTTATATTACAAAACCATATTCATCTTCGTCTTTAGTTAAAAAATTTATGAAGGTGTACTCTGTTCTATTATCAAAGATATTTTTTGTAAGCAATGAGGTTACAATTACAATCCTACAGATATACTGTTGTTTTTTTTATCAACTATGGTATCAGCGTATCAGCGGAGCAAGTTGCAAATAATAATTCGTTCGAAATAATTTGTTTTTGATTGCTTTCATTCGTCATTTGATTTGTCACCCGTGTTTTGAACTCTGACTTTTCACCTTTTTCTCTACGCGCGTGCAATTATGCGTTGTTTAGGTTTTTGTTTCAGTATCTAGTTACCTGAAAGATGTATTCTGTTAAAGAAGGTTTAATTCTTGGATAAATAAATAATGCTGGACCATTCACACACCATCATTAGCCGCAAGTTAAGCATAGCCTGTGTTATATTATACATAGAAAACACCCAGACACTCGGAAAATATCTGCAGATCGAATTAATGGTGTTTGCTTACATAAAATATATTGAATTCCTTCACAGAGTATAATTTATGTTGAATATTACCTTTTATATTTTTCAATGTTGATCTACAACTATTTTTCTGTGTATCTGTAGTCTAACAGGCAAACATGATATCGATCGATATTGATGCTTTTATCGATTTATAAAAAATATCTTACGCAGTTCACATTACACTTTCTTGACGATTTGCACTACATCTTCATCTGCCAACACATGCTCGATACCGACTTTCTGAGGCTGATGTTTCACGGATGATCCCCAGACGAGAGCACTGGAAATTAAATTAAATTTTTAGAAGCTTCTAATGATGGAAAGAAATCTGGTAATGAAGAGAAAAGTGCTCATGAAGATCCTATGTCCAGTACAGCGTGAAGACGGATCCTGGAGGGTGAACCGGGACATCGCTGAGCTTATACCATGTCCAGAGATTTATTTTTTTCAGGTGAGTGAATGAAGACTGGATGACAGAATGAAGTATTTCATAGACATAGTTACCCCGTTACATATTGATCCCGCCGAAACCGATAATTTTTGGGAACTTATTTCATTTCTTAGACATAGTTACTTTGGATAAATAGAGATGCAAATCTGTCGACTCGCAAAATGTGGGGACTTACGAAAGTTTCGTTTTTTATCTGTAAAATCCCTTATGGTGTTTGCTTAGGAACTTATTTGTGTACTAGAGATAACGACATCAAGTGTATATGTAATATCTACTGTGGAAGTAAATGAAATGAAATCTGAGCGGAGACGAGATGTGTAAATAACGACTTTCTATTGGTTGTTTAAAATATCTCTTCTCCGCTCAGGCAGCGCAGCTTTGGTGGAGTCTGGCCCTAAGAATATATTTGAGTAACAACTACAAAATAACTAAAAAAAGTATTTTATTTGTTCCCACTACAGAAAGCTCTGCTAAATAATGCCGAGAGACAATGTACAATGTTATTTATAACTATTATATACAAAATAATTTGTGTACCGTTCTCTACTTGGTTTTACTATACACTAGCCTAATTCGATGTAGAATGTTTGTAAAAACAAACACAACAAATCGCTCATTCTTAACATAAAATTCACTCTGTTGCAGCGTCTTTTTATACGCAATTTACATTACTTATCGATTTGAGATCCTTGTTTCAATAAATATTGCTTACAGTTACATCTGGAACTCGACGCCAAGCAATTTATTTTCAGTTATTTGTGTCGTGGTTCGTTTACAAACATTCTACATCGAGTTTGGCTAGTGTACAGATAACTAATTTTTGCATGGATGCGATCAGCTCAAGAGCGATGGAGTCATGGCATAAATTGGAGAAGGAGTACACCCAGCGGGTGTAATTATTTTTGCGATAGAAATTAATATTTAAATGACTTACTATTTGAACTCCTTGACGATAGATCTATGCAGTTTGTTACAGAAGTCTTCCAAACTCGTTCTATCTGCGTGTAGAACCACGGGCGAGTTGTAATCAGGTAGCTGCCCTTTGGGTTTCGTGTATATCCTGAAAATATAGCAAAATAATTAAGGATATTAAGATATTTATGATTTTTTGATGGTTTTTCATTTGTCATTTTCCGAGCGGAAGTACCAACTACCCAGCTCTACGTCTCACGCGTTCACTAGAGTACTAGCTCCAATTAGTGCTGATTTGTACCTTATCTACAAATAGTAACGTTTATAATGCAATCACTGACCTGATGAGTTTGAGGTACTCCCACATCTTCTCCAGCAAGTCGTCGAAGTTCCACTTGTGATGCGCAGATATCGGCACGCAGTGCGGGATTTTGTAGATCACGTCTAACTCTTCTATGCTGATTTGATCTGGAATTATACTTTTTTTTATTGTTTTGTTACCTTTGATATTCTTAGGTGTACTGGTATTTATCAATTTGTACCCCTGTTTCCGTTCTGTACCCTTCCTGTTTTCTTAAAAAATTAATAAATTAGACGTACAATGTGACGTAGTTTTAATGAGCATGTGGTATCAGACAAAAAAACAACTGAAAATTTAATACAAACAGTCAAAAAAAATTGGTATTGTGTAAACTTAGCAAAAAACAATATAAGGCCGGCCGCCCTCAAATGACCACCATAGCTTGCCGCACATAGGGCGTCCTAAACTACGTTTACAGAGCCAGAGAATTGGTCTCCACTCAAGCACAACTTTATTCCAGAGCGGTTGGTTCTTCGAGAGACATGGCCGCAACTGCCACTTCAGCTTGCTATGTAAGCCACTTTCGTTTTCATCCATATCCTTCAAAGAAACATGTTTAATACTAACCAATCTTGTTGAGCAGGTATATGCAGGGCACGTAGACGCGGTTCCCCTCGATAACGTCGATCAGATCGTCGCTGGTCGCGTCGTACCGCAGAGTTATGTCGGCGTTGTGAATCTTATATTCGGAGAGGATCGTCTTCACTGTTTCGAGGTCCAGTTCTGATTGCGGGCACTGGAATCGAAAATAATTATGAAGTAATCCCCCAAATATAAAAGTGTTTTAGAGTTTTTAGCCACGGCCCTATTGCGCGTGTAATATACAAGCACTTTTAAGAGATTATTCGACTACATCAGAAAATCGTAGATATGGACACAGATATTATAATACTAATATGGATAATGCCATCCTAATTAAATCAAATCCTCTTGCAAGAGCTCTCGTAGACATCCCGACTAAAACAAAGTGGTTGAAAAGAAGTCACGTTCTGGACAACCTTTTACCGGAAGGAAGAAGGACTGCAAAGTCCTAATCCTAAAAGACAGCATCACACTCAACAAATTCACTTATAGCAAACGACTGATCGCGAATATATAAAAAAAAAAAACTAATTCAAAATTCAGAATGTTTATTTCCATAAATACAAAAATGTACACTTAGTAAATATTTATTTATTTATTAATAGACGAGCAGCTGGCTGATGTGTCTATATCAGACAGTGTCGAATTTAGTTATTGCGTATATTTTTTAGTTTGTTATTATTGTCTCGTAACCAGTTGTCGAGTTTATTCTTGAAGGCGTTTATTGATGTGGCTGATACAATGTCTTTTGGTAATAAGTTCCAATTGTGCACCACTCTGTTGCTAATAAAATGGTGCGCGGCAAGGGATTTCGTAGAGTCACGGGACAGTCTAAGGTGGTGCCCACGGGTTGAACGTTCTTCTTTCTTTATGTAGATGTCTTGTTATGGCAGGTTGTATTGGTGAGTGAGTATCTTGTAGGTTTCGATGATGTCACCTCGAAGACGTCGCTCTTCTAGAGTAGTGAGGCGTAGTGCATGTAATCTTTCTTCTTTAAATAGTCAAATTCTTAAAATAAAACACTGACACGGAAATAAACTAATTATTAAAAAATACCGAAATATTGAAAAAATCTATTCATGGTAAATTTCGTGTTATATACTTAAATGACTTTTATGTTAGTAAGTAGTTTCAAAGTTTTTGACCTTAACAGCCTGATAACACTAGCACTGATTAATACATAGTAATATTAAAAGAAAAACATACGTAAGGGTGTTCCTTATGTTTTTTTTCTCTAAATTAAAAACTAAATGAATACTCACAGTTATATTCAAATTGATTCCACCCTTGTCTTTTCTTCTATAGTTAATATTTGGAGGCTGCTTATTCAACCGAAGCCCGAAGCCTTCCAATTCATGTTCTAACAGTTTCTTGTGCTGTAGAGGCTTTAGTACGTCCAGCACGATGAAAACGAGGGAACATGTGCGGGCTACAGCAATGACCTGCCGACCTCGACCTTTGCCATCTTTGGCACCCTCAATGATACCGGGCAAATCTAACAGCTGAAATAAATTATATTTCACTGTGTCAAACAATTTAAGCTTTCATGGCCCTCAATGTACACATTCATCTGGGGTAGCGAGAGACTGGGCAGTGAATGTGTTAAGGATTTAGTCAACACATACTCTTAATCAAATCCTTAGCATAACCAGATTACAAGAGATTTCTGACCCATACTCAAATGTCACCAATGATGTGTGTCTCCAGTGCATTACAATTAAATCAAAATTGACAACTAAAGGTTTAAAATAACTATTTAATTTTTATCTTTAAGGGCAAAATCATAGGATCTAAATCAATTATCATCATCATCATCAAGCCTGTTGACACCCACTGCTGGGTATAGGCCTCCTCTTTAACACACCAGTTAACTCTGTCCTGTGTGAGCCTCATCCACAGTCAATTAATCAAATCAATTAAGAAAAATCTTAATTCTTCAGTGAAACATAAACATTTTATCAACGTTTGTTCCTGGTTTGTGTGAACAATTATTTTGATTATGAATATCAGTCATCTGGTACTCATAACACAAGCTCTGCTTACTTTGGGGCTAGATATTTCTTTCTTTTATTAAACTACAAATCACACTCTTCGTTACCTGTATTTTAGCGCCCTTGTATTTAATACAGCCTGGCACTGTGGTGAGAGTTGTGAACTCATACGCTGCCACCTCGGAGTACACTCCAGCTAGTGTTGACAGTAGTGTTGATTTTCCAACAGATGGGAACCCTACGAATCCTATACGGGCATCACCAGTCTTGGCAACATCAAAACCTGCAATGAAACATTATGGTTTTCAACATTATCTGCTTGATTATGGCTCTGGTCTGGTTAGAATCAATTCTGCCAGTGTTTGCTGCAAGATTTGAAGCATTGTAAGAAGTATTTACACTAAGATTATTTCTAAGTCTGGTTCACGGTACTCAAGTTTTAAGTATTTGAATTTGAACCTATGAAGAAGTTAATTAAACTAGGTTAAAGGCTTACCTTCGCCAGTCGCACCGCCACCGCCCTTCGGGGTAATCAGTTCTCGTCTCAATTTAGCCAATCGAGCCTTTAGAATACCTAAATGCAGCGCCGTTGCCTTGTTTTTTTGCGTCCGAGCCATCTGTAAATAAATACGGTTTTCTCGTCTTGAATGGCATATCTACTACACAAATACATTTAGAAATGTACTACGTTTTATGCTCGAGTCGTAGAAAATGTAGTTTGGGTTATAATTACGGCATATTCAAGATTATTGCTGTTTTCATTTCATAACCTCTTCGACCTACCTCGGACTCAATAGCGGCGATTTTCTCTAATATTGTACTCATTTTTGCCGCTTTTCTCTACACTACCTAACGAAACAATTGAGCGGCACTGTTTTTGTAGTGAATATTAATGGTTTTCTTCACAGTTTTCACAAAATAAATGGAAAGCGTGTCAATTTTCAAAATGTTTCGTGCCCATTTTTCGAGAAACAAATTTGATAGATTGACACATCACGACACCCGGCACTTGTCACTTTTATTTAGGTGACACTGACATTACCAAAACATAAAAATACTGTACTGAAAAAACCATAAGTGAAAAAAAAACAAGTCGATACAAACGATACAAAGATATGCAGCGTCATCTCGTGAAATAATTTCGAACGTGGTAACCAAAAACTTCAAAATGTCGCATTTCCAACTTGTAGTACGTTTAATCCCTCATAGGTGACACTTTAGTGGCTTGCGCACTAGCTTGCGCATAGTTACTATAGCCGGATTGAAACGGTCGGAAAACTGTTTTCCAGACTGTTTGAATTTGAAACGAGCCGATCCTCAGTTGTACCCTCAACGTTGCTATCGGGCGGACTTGAGTATCGCGCACGGCATCGTTCAAGTTTCGTAATCCAAAATCGGAGAATTTGTTCTACGTACCCGTTTAGTTTTTCTGATTGTTTCTGTTCTACCTAAAACTTGTTAGTTTTTAGATTTAGCCAGTTTTGTTTATGTGCTGTAAATAATAATGGACTTCTAAATTTTAGTTCGGTTTGAGAAAACTTTAAACTTTTATAATGAGTGTTAAAATAGAGTAAAAATTATTTTTGAACTAGCTGGTAAGTTTCAAAATGTTTTCTAGACCAATTATTTAATAATACCTAACAATTATTATCTTTCATGTGAGCCCCGCCGAGTTCGGGGGCTATTGGTTGGGAGCATCGAAGAAGAGTTTTTTTATCCTACCTACCTTACCTCCAATCTGTCCATAACACCACGTCACTTTGGGAATGTAAGATCACAGACTGATTCTGTTATCCGTGTTTGCGAATTTGGTGACTTGGTAATTATTTATTTAAGAGTGAAAAAGTCTTGGCTTTTTAAATTAGATTTTTGTGGTGTGTTGGAATGAGACCAATGTACCAAATAATAAATAAATAATAATGCTGAACAATTCACACAGCATTATCTAGCCCCAAAGTAAGCAGAGCTTGTGTTATGGGTACTAGATAACTGATATACATAATACAATACAATACATAGATAGATATTTTTTATTATACATAGAAAACGACCAGAACACCCTGAACAAATATCTGCAGATCGTACACACATTTGTCCCGAGGCGGGAATCGAACCCGCAACCTCCTGCATCGCAGGCAGACCTTCGCCCACCGCGCCACAGAGGTCGCGTCACAAATGAGTCCTATTTACACCTTCATCATCATCATTGGCCTGTTTTATAATAATTTGTCCTCGATAATACACGAATTTATTTTATGTTTTGTATTACACGACTATAAAGTTCCTTCTTTAATTGTTGACTGGTGAGTGAATAAGAACAGAATAAAGTATTTCAACACAGTTACTGACAGAGAAAAATGTGGGGACATAGGTACGAAAGTTTCAATTTTTATCGGACAGACATTGTTTATTAGGTAGGTACCTACATAATTTATATTTTTACATAGAAACGTAGAATATTCTAGATGATTTTTTCATGAAAAAGTATTGAAAATAGAAGGTATAAAAATTAGACAAAGACAGGAAGCTATGGCGCTCATTAGGGGAAGCCTATGTGTGTAATAAATAAGCAGTGGACTAAAATAGGATAAAGATAAGGCTAAATTATAGTTAACGATACTCAATCTGTCTTTCTTTTTATCACGGAAAAAAGCGTTTAATGCCGCGGGCAGACGCAACTATCAAATAAAACAAAACTACTAATAGGTATTTTTCACCACGCCCGCTCGAAAACAGCGACTTTGCTGCTCCAACACAGTGAGCAAAATCAAGCTTTGCTCACATACTTACAAGTGGAATAAAGGATATAAATCAACTTGTTGAAAAAAATAGGTATTTTGAATTCAGAATCTTGCACTAAAAGTCGATGGAGTAATAAGATATTTATTTATGGCGAAATGCAACCCGTCTGTCTGTCTGTCCACCTTCTTTTCTCAGGAACGCGTAACGGAGGTATAGAGTTGAGTTAACATCAAATACTCAAGTGCAGTGGCGGCGTAGCGTGGGCTGGCACCCGGGGCGTTTTTCTACCAAGCACCCCCCCCCCCTTGGGGGTCGGTTGACTATCCGCACCCTCAATTTCTAATAACAGGAATTATAAGTAACGGCGAGCGAAGCGAGCCGCGATATTTTTCTGGATTTTCGGATGTTAGCTGAAAAGTAACTAAGTTTGTCATAGGTGACCTTAATAATTGACTTAATTGTGACCTTATTAATATTAAATATGTGAATTTAAAGGTGACCTATAATTTAAAAAATAAATTTATCAATAACTACGGCTAGCGGAGCGAGCCACAATAGGTAATTTCGGAGTTCGGTGAGGTTAGCAAAAATACAAGTATTGTAAGACCACGACGAAATTATTTTTTGGCTATCTACAACAAAGCTAAAAACGAAAAGGCGAGCGTAGCGAGCCGCCGAAATTTTTGTAACTTTTTCGGGTGGTCACAAACAAGTTAAGGAGAGTATAAAAAAATAATAACAGCGAGCCCTGAAACGTTTGGAGAAATTGCAGCGGCTGCGAAGATTGTTATGAAACAAATACAAAATAAAAATCACCGAGTGGTGATTTTATTTTGTATTTTAATAGAGTAATTGCATTGTACTGCAAAATTTGTATTTTGCAGTACAATGCAATTACTCATTATTGCACAATGCACTACAAATAAAATAGTTCTTTACACAGGACAGGGAAAGAGTAATACAGATAAAGTTGTATGTACAATGCCTAAACTGTTTGAGCGATCTCTGCTAGGCAACCTTTCTGCACCCGATTTTAAAGTATTCAAGTATTTATTTTGCAACCATAATTAAAAACAACGGCGAGCGAAGCGAGCCGCAATTTTTTTATAGGTCTGTGCGTGTGAGTTTTCTGTATCACCCCTTCTGATTCGGATTTGAAGTGCCATCTGCGCGCCCCGAGGGTTGCCGAGATGGCACCCCTTGGAGCTCGGTACCCGGGGCGGACCGCCCCTCCGCCCCCCCCCCTTACGCCGCTAGTGCTCAAGTGGTTCTTAGAGCCGTTATATAAATCAAGTCAACGCAATTAAAAGATACCGTCGTATAAGTAAATTTCCTTCCCAATTCCTTTGACCTAGAATCATGAAATTGGGCAAGAAGCAAGGTCAATAGCACAAAGAAAGGAAAAAGTCAGAAAACCGTAAATTTTTGTACCAAAACCTGTAGGGTTCCTATTTCCCGTTTGTTTCTTGCCAAATATCGGCATCAAAGTCTTAAAATTATATAATTATTATAAACATACGGAACTCTCGTTGCGCGAGTCTGACTCGCACTGGACGATTGTAAACCAAGTTGCTAAATCCGTGATGAAAATTACTTATCTACCTACCTACTCAAAGACCTAAGGCCTACCTCTAGGTAAAGGTACATCTTCAAACACAGGGAATTACAAAATCATCATAATAAATCAACTTCAACGTCTCTATGATTCAGCAAGCCTTTTGAAGCTTCATCTTCAGCCATTCTCCCTCGAGATTCACCTAGATACAATAAGTATCTATATCTACGATTGTACGGAACCCCAAATTGTAACTGTTGCCTGTGGGTAATCCACTTGGGTATTATCACTCAATTGAACAGTAACTTTTGTCACGATAGAACTAACCCACTCATGGTTATTCATTTTGGTCGTTCATACATACTTAGTCGAGTTGTAATATCTAAGTAAGCATAATATAATCAAACATCAAAGTGTTTTTTTCCTTTAGACCTTACATACAGGACTCTTGGACACGTCGCAAAAATTCAAATTACATAAGTAAAACTAGGAAATAATGTGATCGCTTTGATTTTTTGTTCACTTCAGTCTTTTTAAGGTAAAGTAAAGAAGCGAACAGGAAACCTTTACCTTGTTAGAATGTTAGTTTTCGAGTTAGAGCGAAAGTCGTCACAAGTTTTTTTATCGTCGATACGTAACTCAGGTAGGTCCCAAAAAGACTTAGACTTAAATAAAGATTTTCATTGCTTTTTATCTGATTTTTTTTTTGATCGTAGAAATACATTCCACTTACACCAGAGGGTAAATAGGAAAGGAGATGATCAAAATGAGATGCAAAATCTCAAAATCATTAGGAGCTTACTACGAAAGCTTAGCATTTCAACCGCTACGCTGCTGCTACGCCACCGTAGCATGCTACGAGTCTATAGCTACGAAGAAGACTGACTTCTTCGTATACTAATATAGAGACTAATATCATGCTACGGCGGCGTAGCAGTTGAAATGTGTTGAAATAAAATAGACAAACGTCAACGTCAATGTATGAGGAACGTCAACTTCTAATGTCAAATATTAGCTTACTGCTCAAACATTTGTATAGCTATCTCTCTTGCACTCGTGCCACCGAAAAGGCTTACCCCGTATAATTTGTTATCGTTTAAAATCTAAATAAATCTATGTTATAAAAGTATTCGGGACTATTATTTTCCTACAAAATGCTAAGCCGTATCATGCTACGGTGACATAATAATAAAATAATTAATTTCGTTACGAAAAAGTAAGAACTAATTAAATGCAACAAAATAATTTTCAATGAAGACCGATTCGGGTAATAAGTTAAATTTCTCCTGTATTTTAATTGTTGAAACGACATTATCCGCCTCTTTGTTAGTTTCGACAAATCCTCTAAATGAAAAACGGAACGAACGAAATTCAATAATGAAAGTAACTTTTACACAATAATTAAACAATTACAAAAAAATAACTAAAAAAAATAAAAACTAGTACTTACAATTGAAATACCTAATCGAGGTAACTGCAGACTGTTTCAAACAATCAACAGATAGCAAACAGCGAGCCTTTTAATATTATATTTGCCTGAACCTTATAATACAAATACAAGGATCTATGGATCAAACCGAGTAAAACCTTATTTGAAGAGATACAATAACTTCTGTAGTAGGGCCATATTGATCAGGTCAAGTTTTATGAACTCTTAAAACTCCCTAGAACTTTACTCCCAGAACCGAAACTCGCACGTTTAAGTTTCTGCCGCAGGTCAAGTTGCTAGATATTATTACTAGGACGATCTTAAGGTTTGTACTAATCGGTGGGCGTTACAGAGCGTTATGGCAAAGAACTTGTAGGTTCGTATTTTTGATACAAGGACGAGCGAACGCCGCGCGGTGAAAGGAAGGCAAGACTGTTCACTGTTTTTTTTTATATGTACCTTACGACCTCACCTTAATATGTACCTACAATGAGGAAGGCCTCAAAACCATTAGAGAGTTTAGAATATTTTAACTAAATGTTGTCTTTTTGTTGTTACAGGTAAACCATCCACGCACGCAAAATGTCAGTGCCAAAAAACAAAAGTGCAGCGTGACTCGTGATTCCAAATTCAAATCTTAACGATGTCATCTGAGGTTTCCTTAGAGGAGCGCGACCGACCGGGAGTCATTCGCCGGTCGGCGGCCGTGTGCGTCAGAGCTGCTTGCTCGCAAGTGGGTCTAGTGGTACTTGTAGTGGTGTATGTGCTGCTGGGTGCTGTACTGTTTGAGTATCTGGAGTCGGGGCCAGCGGTGCAGAAGCGGTCGGCGATACAGCGGTCCAGGGAGGAGTGTTTGAAGGAGCTCTGGGCTATAACAGGTGAGTCAGAAAGTTGAGATTTTTATCAGAACCCATAAATTTAGCACGTTTGTGCTAGTTCTTACTCTCCACGTATACAAAAATAATATTGCAATTACAACCTATTCTCATCTGAAGGGATACCGACCCATCTCCCTTTTGGCTGCCTACTTTTCAAATCTATTTAAATAGGTACCATGACTCACGAAAATGTCCAGGAAAAATAAAAAGTTAAGTAGATAATTATTACAATTTGATAATTTAGAACGACAACAAATTATCGCATCAAATTAAATTCCAAAAATTTATACGATAAACAAAATAACCATAAATTTGGAGTGATTCTTTTGATTTATTTAATTTAATTGATATTATCACAAAGCTATATTGATTCTGAGGTATACCTTGTTACCTTATAGGTGCGAACGAGCTTACATTCATTCATTGTTTTATGCAGAAATATAGAGCGTCCGCTTTGTTTTTAATTTACTTCGAAACTCTTTTCAGTTTTTACTTTGTTCTGTTTTTAAAACGGGTTCCTATCTCAAGGGCAGGTCTGAAAGTAATTTCCTCGGCCATTAATAAAGGTTTTTCATATTTATAAGGAAGTAATGGCTGTGACTTTTTGATAATGAAGTTTTTACTGAATACTCTCTCTGTAGTTACATCTGAGTTTCAAACTTGACAATCACTAGACAGCAATAAAAAAAACAATGTTTTTTTTTTACTTATTTCATAAATAATTTTAAAGCAACTTAATCCTGCTGTAAGTACTAAAGTATATAATTTTACCTTAGTATATTTCCAAGTAATTACATTATGAAAAGTGCCGTGAGATGGTTCGAAAAAAGGGTTCCCGGCGATGGCGGCCGTCTACTTGACTTGGCAGGGCCACTGATGTAAATGAGAATTAAACTAGCTATAAAATGAATAAAAACGAACTGTCACCATCGTCTCAGACCAAAAGATCGCCCCGTCCACGGCTGGTCCTAAGCCTTACACAATATCGCAACAACCTTTCACCCAGAATTTTTAGTCACACAGCATTCAATAGATCACAATGTTAGCCACCGGCGCTGTAGTCCGTAAGAGGTCCCAAAGATTTTCGGTTGAACCGACTAAGGGTTTCGTGGTTTAGTTGGTTAGAGCACACCCGTACTGAGGGTGGGGCGCGGGTTCGAGTCCCGCCGATACCGAAAATTTTTGGGAACTTATTTCATTTCTTAGAGATACCCAAAGTGCGGGTAAGCACTATAACAAAAAACCTCACACTGTTAGGTAGGAAAACCAACAGTACAAATAATAAGAAACCAATAAAGATATACAATAACACGAACAGAAATTTGTAAGCCGGCACTTACAAAACCTACACAGCTTGTTTTAAGTCCGCGAAGACCACGAAAGTATTTGAAATGCAATCCCACTTGTTCCCTGTTCGTCCAAGTTGAACCCCCTTGAACCCCCACAATACTTATCTGCAACCGAACGCGCGCAATGCCCTGATAACTTCGGAACTGCATAATTTATTAGGCTTTACAATACTGCTAGCAGGGTCGGAAGCAGGCTTTCATATCTGGGGCAAGTCTTCCTTTAATTTAAAAGAAGAAATATTTATTTAACTTGTGCAAATTAAGTACGACTAAGTTAAGGAAATTTTCCTGCTAAAGCACTACTGACCATTACTTACTCTCGTGGATTAGTGACTCCTTTGATTCTTCGCTGTCTCTCGATAGCTCGCCCCATTCAGTTCACGTAGATTGAATATACGAAAAAGAACAATAAAATTATTCAACAAATGTCCTTATGTTCAGTAGATATACAACGTACCTATCAAAAAGTTATAAAATTATCATGACTATTAAACTTAAATAGGAATATTAGTCCCTAACGCCACTTAAGTTACGTACGTAATGTTTTATAATGCTGATGCTGTATGTATATTGTAGGAAATAATTGTCAAAAGGTCTGTAGAGGAAGTCAATTTGACAATAGTAACAAAACGTGATCGTGTCGTCTACTTTTTCCATAGGTGTACAGTGCCTCTATCATGCGGAGAGGGAACTACGGAAATCCCATACAAATATGAGACAAGACGATCACGTTTCAATACTATCGTCAAATTAACTCGTTGCTCAAGACTAAAACGCTCAAAACGAATATTCAATTATTCAGCCCCATTAGTTTCCTCCTTAGTTCATATCTGTGTAACAAAACTGTCTTTTGTCTTGAAAGTGGTCCGTGCACAAAGGAAGTGTTTTACATTCGTAAAAGGAGAGTTTTTCTCGTGTTGCGAGAAAGCTTATAATTTGGCCATGTTTGCTACCAACATATTACATTCAATGTTGCTTACATACGTAAGTACCTACTCTACGAAAATGTATAGAAGGGGCCCGATTCTGGAGGATTATTTTGATGGGGAACCTACATTAAAAGCTGCACACAGATTAATCTAAACTCAGAGACGAAAGAGTGGTAGGTACACGTCGCCAGTAAGGGGAAAGTGAAACCTGAGAAAAAATCTGTTAGCAGCCATTAGTAACTTTTTTGTGCTTTTTTTTTAATTCTAGGCAATACGCGTTCGCTGCGTGCGACAAATAAGTAGTCTCGCAGAGTCGAGGCCTTCGAACGTAAATGTCTCCAACAAACCTACGTAAAAGGTATCCAGCTGTATGTTTAGTGTAACGTGGCTACTTTATTCTCCCGCTGGATTAAAAGGGGAGCTGGAAAAATAAATGTGTACAGGTGAAATAGAATTTTTCCTCCGGAAAACCAACGTTTGGTGATGTAACGGCTGATGGAATTGTATTGCCATAGCAATGATGCAAACGAGGGACTAGCAACCGAAAGAATAAATAATAATAATAATAAATTTTATTTAGAATGAACAGAAACTTGTTATGTCTAAAATACACCGAAACACTGGAAGGCGCATAAGTTAAAAACTGTGTCGCACCCAAACTCAGGATATGAAAAAAAAAAAAAAAAAATGCTGGACAATTCACACAGTATTATCTAGCCCCAAGCTAAGCAGAGCTTGTGTTATGGGTAGTAGATAACTGATATAGATAATAGAATACAATACATAGATAGATATTTTTTAATATACATAAAAAACGACCAGAACACCCTGAACAAATGTCTGCAGTGCTACATTTGTCCCGAGGTGGGAATCGAACCTCCTGCGTTGCAAGCAGGCCTTCGCCCACCGCGCCACAGAGGTCGACAAAAATCAGTTCAACTTTTAAAAAGCGAATATCAATTCTAAATGCTGTACAGAATGAACTTACAAAAAGGCATAGGCAAAACTCTTGTAGCTTTAAACCGGGATATGTGCATAGTAATATTATAATTTCGAAAGTCTGTCTCTTACCTCTTCAATCCTGAACGACTGAACGGATGTTAAGGTGCATACCCCAGTCAAACTAGCGCCGCCACCTACTTTATCTTATTATTCCGTTTAACAAAGGAAATTTGAAAAATCCATCGCACAGTTTGTGATACCTATTATAAGCTTTTTTTAATACGTCTGTTATAGTTTTATTCTAATTAGTTTAGGCAGTGAATCGAAAATAGACTTTGGTGGCCACCAAGGGCAACTTCGATTCACTGCCTAAATTAAATGGAATAAAATTATAATAGACGCATTAAAAAAAGCTTATGCAAGGTATTACAAACTGTGCGATGGATTTTTGAAATTTCCTTTGTTAAACGGAATAATAAGATAAAGTAGGTGGCGGCGCTAGTTTGATATGTACCTATGCACCTTAATGAAAAATGGCACGGAGATGTCCCGGATAAGCTACTTCAAAATCGCGTGTGAAACCGTGGGCAACAGCTAGTTTGCCATAATTTCTTGTCGATTGTAGTTCCTTAGGTGGTATACCTGCTTAAGGTGGTTCGACGCGGATGGCGCCAGAATCAATTTTTTTTGTGGTTAGGCGAATCGCTAAAAGATTAAGATGTACAGGTATTTTACTATAAAAACTATCGTACTTTGACGAATTCATTACGGATGTAAGCGGATTAATTTCGAACCTTATTTGTGTTGGAAGAACACCAACGTTTCATTCCTTAACGAGGGACTTCTTCAGGGTGAGTGCGGTTCTAGGCGCGCGCGTTCCGCGTCCCTCCGAGCACTGCGCGCTATCGCTCGCTGCGTTGGTGTTCTTCCAACACGAATAAGGTTCGTAGTTAACCTGCTAACATCCGTAATGAATGTACAGGTAGTTCAACTGATAATATTGGTTAGTGTCAATTTGTTTAAGGTTTTTGTATTATAGTGCGTAAGCCTTCGCACTCTGGGTAGATCTGACTCTGGTATCTCTAAGAAATTAAATAAGTTCCCGAAAACTCACTTAGTTTGTCAATATTTTTTAGTATTATTGCAAACTTTCAGTTGTAATAAACATAAGTCTTGATAAAATTAGGTCCCTCAAAACCTAACCACGACCTCGGCATTGAACTTCCAGTTTGCCAAACGACTCAATGACAAATCAAATGAAAATCCGAACAACAAATCCCGCGTATCATAATTTCACAGGCCTTCAAGATCAATATAACGCAAATCGAAGTCAACAATCGTTTATTTTTCACGTCTTAGCTTTTCAATTTCAATGCTGGCCGCAAAGAACGGAAAAAAAGAAAAAATGCGACGGGTGTTACAGAAAAAAGCTCCTACAAAAGAGGAAGTACGCTATGTCGATTCTTTTATTATTAAGCAAAGCTTTTTATCCCTTGGAATCGCTTCCTCGTTTTGGTATTTTGTGCTTTGTTATGTGAGTCCAGCTTTTGTTTTGGTGATACACATTTTTTGAGGGTATAGGGGCTTATAGGTCGTAATACAGAGACAATACAAACAAAAGGGCGGACAAAAATAGGTTATGATAAAGTCGATCAGTATGAAAATATTTATAAAATATTTGTAAATAACTTTAGGATGACGGTGAGGATGTCGCCGCGTTCAGAGTAATCATTATCAATCATGGATTCGGGGTTCTTGTTTGTTAGTAAGGAAGATTCTTCTTCCAATCGAATCGGTTCCTAACCCAACTAGTTTTTTTTTAATTGGGCTAAGTCCGCCATCGTCAATTCAATTCAATAGTTTATTCAAATCAGACATGGTAAATTACATAGGTGGTATTATAAATAAGTAGATCCTCATATTCCTCATATCTCGCCACATTACTGGCATGTGAATATCAAAACATTACATAAAACGTGCTTAATACGTTCACAAACTTCAAAATTCTTAAATCTGCTTAATTAAAGAAATAGTAATAAAAGTAAAATTCAATTAAAATAAATGTCATGCAAAAAAAAGAATTAAAAGAAATAGGTAAAATTAATGGTCGTCATAAATAGCTTTGGAATAAAATTGACTTTTTGAGATATTTTCTATACATTAGTTATCCAAACGCGAAAACTATGCCTCTTATAATGTATTTTACGATTTGAATATCAAACCTTGTAGTGGCCACATACAGCCGGAATTCCGTTTCGGAATTTCGACTCGAAATATTGATGTGGGATTCCGTACATACTTCACACACATACGTTTTTTAGATTATTTTCAATTCCGGGCGCACAGCCTGTGCAGAATTGAAAATAATCTACCATGCGGAATTTCGGATCGGAGAAAACTACAAACGGAAAACTACTGTATGTTTGTGATAGGTCAATAGATTTGTATGGAGTTACTGCGTTCGGAATCCCGAAACGATATTTCGAATCGAAATCCCGAAACGGAATTCCGACTGTATGTGGCCGCTCTTGATTCATCAAAATATGGAATCACATAGTTATAGCTGACTGACATTTGATCCTATCTATTTAATGTAGAGTTTTGTTTCAAGTTATTATAAGATAGATAAGTTAATGTACCTACTTCATTTGAAGCTACATTCTAACATTTGTTCGAAACATACATTATGTATGTTATACAACGCGGACTACATTTTGTTAGAACTTATCGGAGAAGGTTTTTTTTCGCGGAATTGTTACTAAATATTTTCATCCTTATATTTTTTATGTATGCTATGTTACTTACTCCCTTATTATAAACATGTTACACTTATTTCCCTACTTAAATTAATAAGAATCACACGCCTCGAAGTTCCTACACGATGTAGACTAATGTAATGAAGGTTCTTGGTGAACTCAATAAATGCTAATGAAACCGACACATTGTCTGTCCGTTTGTTGGCACAGTAAATGGAGCGAACTGTGAATGACTTGCGTTATGAACTTGCAGAATAGGATACTAGCGTGTTGTTTATTAGGACGTCAATGTAGACAGTAGCTTGTAATAAGAAATGAGTACTTAAATTACGTTGTATGACTCATACTTTGTATGACAGGCTCGCGCAGTACCTTAAAGTTAAAAGGTTTATGTACATCGATGTTAAGAACTGTCTTAAGTTTAGTTTTCCTATTCCGTTAATCTTTTGCTAAAAGCTTTCGTCTTTTAAAATTTGTTGGAAAATCACTCCGAAACATAAGCCCTTGACCTCATGATTCCTTGTGTGTTTTTCACTAAAAACCTTGTACCGAAACAACCTACAAAGCCTTTCTTTATCAATACCACAATGATGAATGATACGTCACTACGTCAGCGTCGATAGCTACGTCAGCTATCGGTCATTATGCAATAACTCATAATACGTGACATATTTCTGTTGTTAACTGATGGGAAAGATATGTAGGCAAAATACAGTTTTTATCGTTTCAGCCGCTGATTGATATTGTGATAACGAAGTTATAGTATACTAACTGCAGCCTGCGACTTCGCACGCGCTTTTCAAGTAGCCTTTGTCCATCCCCGAGATATCATTTACATCTCTGCCAAATTTCATTACAATCCGTTCAACCGTTTGGCATGGCAAAAGGTAACAGACAGACAGAATTACTTTCGTATTTATAATATTATTAGCTCCTGCCCGCGGGTTTGCACGCATTTTACCGGGATGACAAGCATCCTATGTACGGACACATCTATATATCCCAGGGACGGCCCTGGGATATGGTCAACCTCCCTGCCGTATTTCATTAAGATCCGTTCAGCCGTTTAGGCGTGAACAGGTAACAGACACACAGACGGATAGACATATTTGGATTTTACAAACCAATAATTGTTCGTTATAAATGTACCTAGCTTTTCCACATGGACCATTAACTACCTGTTCGATACATCTTTCATAAAAATCGGTATTTTAGGCGCTACAATGGAACACACAATATTTTGTCCCTAAGTGGGAACCGAACCGAAATATTTGGGTTAAAGTGATTGCTATACCTGGCTCTATAGTTCTAGATATTTTTTGTACACCAACCATAGAATATTGGTAAAAATATTTTAAGATGTCAATGGACAAAAGTGCAGAATTTAGAATCCGTTTTCATTTTAACAGATTCAATCATCGTTTAATTTGTTCCTCATCCATTTTTGAACTCGAATTTTAACAGATTTTCTTAATGCGCGTGTGCATTGTATGCATTGTTAAAATTTTATTAGTGTTTTGAGTGGTTACCTAATTGTTTACTGTTATTCTTATAAATAAATTTTTAAACAAAAACTAACTCTTTTTTTACTGAAAGAAAATGAAATTGAATAGAACATTATACAGAAATACTTGTTTCAAACATAAATATTATATGAATTTCTATAACCGAGCAAACAGAAAGTGTGATAAATTAGCACCTAGCATAAGATTACGTAGCACTTTAGTTTGCGTACAGCATCTACGGCGTAGCACTTTTGTAGCACGCCTACGATTACGTAGCATTATTTGTAGCATATTTTGAAAGATAGATAACGCTTTTTTGTGTCACTCAAAAACATGAAATTACAGTACATAAATAAATGTTAAGAATTAGTGACAAATTCTAATTGTTGCATCATCATATAAAAGATGAAGACATAGAAACAGGTACATACAGCTTTGACAAAGAATAATGATAAATCTTTATAAGCTGGTACATTTACATACATACACAAATACAAGTAAAATTTAGGTAGGCAGCTACAAATTTATGGTGGGCTTTGGTGTGTAAACTCCATTAATTATGATATTTTAACAACATGCTATTGGTAAGTTATATGACGTATACATATCTCTGCTCCACGTTTTCAGTGGAAACCGGCCATAAACAGCACTAACCCTAAATTATTATCTAACTTAAAGGCATATGACAGGTTAAGCTTCAAGGCTTCAAAGCTACCGACTATTCGAAATAATAATGAGTAAACCACACGAAAAAAACAAACAATTTTGCGCATTGCTAACACAAAATTCGTAGCAATTACGTTCGTTAGCAATATGTCGTACATCCAGAGAAACGTATCACTTTCGCAAAGATATCAGATTGCTTACGTTCTTCCATGATATATGCGACGCAATGCTTCATGTCGTCATGACACGAGTAAATCCCATAATTTAAATGTAATTACGACGTGTTCACGTGTGGAACACCAGTGTCTTTTTTGTAGCTTAATTATAAAGGAGGAAAGAGTTTTGGGTTAAAATTATAATGCTTTTATCTTTACCTCCTTTTCTGTTTATGTCGGTTTATGAGTTTTTAATAAAATTTTGGGAAGTAATAATTACCTATTGTACTCGGAACAAAAACATACAGTTTGTTCAATTGGGTAAGGTAACCATGGTTTCCTCTTCTTAAAAACAAAATAAAGTATGTAATGAGAATATTGTTGATTATACAAATTTGTAAGCTTTTTCGGCTCGGCTATCATTTAATTTTATAGTACCATTCTAACCACCGAATACTTAAACGTAACTCAAATTTTAGTCGCAATTTTTGTCAGGATAAAAGTCGTTCGAAAATTCGTCACTTGAGAAGAATTTTGAATAGGCATGAAGACTGATTTCTCGTATGTACTCCGTGATGTTATAGGATATCTACTGAATACAAAATGAATCTAATTTCTGCAAAAAAAATGCGATTCCAATTTCGCTTTAAAACGCTACATACTATTGGCTTCGGTCTTCGAACATCTGATGATACGGAATGACCATTATATTGGCAAGAGCAGAAAATAAAACAAAAACGTAAAACAGGTTTTATGTTTTTGTTACATCAGAATCAGTTTATAATTGTAAACGTTTTTAATAATATTTGTAATTGTCAGCCATGGCAACATTGATTTATGTGGTAACTCCTGGCAACCCTATCTAGGACTGTCACACATTGCGTGTACAACGAAAGACAAATGGCTATCGGAGGTGCAAAGCTGTACCCGCAAACAATGTCGCAAATAAACCATTGTTGAAGTTCCGAGCGAAAACTTTGGGAAACTTTTTGTAAAAGGATTTTTGTAAATGATTTTAATGTAATTTTTATTAACTGGGGTGTTTTCTGGATTCTTATTTTAACAAAGCTATACCTGTTTAGTAATCAATAAATTATCTAAGCGTCTGGTCGAAGCGATGCGTGACCCGACAGCTGGTGAGTATCTGGCGCAGCGCATCAGCATTGCCATACAGCGGGGCAATGCAGCTAGCGTCTTGGGCACGCTTCTGACTGGTATTGATATGGATCAGTTGAGCTACCAGTACATTGTTTGCATTATTATTCAACAAAAACCATTTAAATTCGTGAAAACATATTAGTGGGACTTCATCTGAGATGGCTGAAATGGTTCTTAATAGTCTAGTTTCCAATTAAAGCTTTGTAATATGTATGTTTATATTTTATGTGTACACTTACTTAGAATATTATTACTATCGGTGACTACAGTAACGTATAACATCTAAATATGAGCCTCTTTATTAAACTGTAATACTAAGGGCAGCTACACACTCTGAAAACCTGAACGGTCGCAAATATGTTAATGCGGTCACCATTTGTTTACACTGTCCTTTCCCTTGCCCGGGCGCTGTGTATAAAGCCTTCAAATAAAACACACTGACTAGCGTGGTTGTGACAAGCCTTTATTTTTAACCCTTGGCGTTGAAAAATAATAGCCCTGTTCCTGCTGTTGAACTGCTAAAATGTGGAAAAAGGTTGGACTGGACTGAGTTTTTGCACGAAGAGAATGTAAGTTACTAAGTAATATATGTAGGGATTATGAAGGTTTAATATGATGATGTCCTTCTAGCCGAATTTTCGGCCACGGCAGCCAGTCTCAACGGAGACTAAACATAATAGGCTACTTGACTACATTAAAAATAAGTTCCAAATTGTTTTCATCCTAGTCAGTGACAACGTAACAAAGCGTAATCAGGTGATTTTTATTAAAAATATGTATTTTTTAGGTAAATAATGGGATTAAAATTACACATTTTTTGATATAATGATCACGTGACCAAAAACGCTATGTGTTTGGTTGGATCGCAAGTGACGCCACACTTTTACAGATTACAGTGTCAATAAGTTCTTCTTGATAAGTATGGTATGGCGGGGTGACGTCATAGGAAAACGGGAGCCATGACAGAGATTATCGTTTTGGCGCGGCATTATTTTATTCAAACTTTAAAATTAGTTTTTTTAACTAATACGACTGGCCTTGAAGAAATATTAATTACACTTTCCATTATTTTTATCAGACAATACGTTAGAATTATTTCCTAGTAGTAGTCAAGTATGTTAAATTAAAAAATATACAAAGAATAATGATGCAAAAATTAGTCAAATAAAAAAATTGAAAACATGCAAAACGCATTGAGTCTTCTACGTAACACAAAATTAAGGAAAACCGAATATAGGTTGAGCAGGTAATCTCTACCTTTCACATGTGGGTTTTTAGGCATGAAATATTACCGGCATTCGTGTCATATCTTTGGAATAAATTAAAATTAATTTAAGAAAAAACCGTTCGACCCCGAGCGTTGGGCACGAAGAGGTAAGCATTAAAAGGAGCAGCCATTTTTTTTACACAAATAGTGACCTACTAATAATATAAAGGCGAAAGTCAGTATATTCTTTCAAAAAGTCATTAAAAAAAGTATTACCTGAGTCTCAACCACTATATTTGAATTATGAATTAGATATTATTTATTGAAAGAAAGATTACATATTTTTGGTTCATAGTATCTTAAATCCTAAGATAGGTTTAACTAGACACTAGGGTTCTCTAAGAATAGCATTAAAAATATTTTGTAAACACGGTAAGCTAGACAGTTACGCACACAAACACAGCGGTGTCACATTCTTGTTGTAAGTCGCGGCATGCAGCACACAAGCGCTCCGCCAATCACGCGCAGCCAACGACCAATGAGTGACAACGCTGCGCCTGAGCTTAGCTATAGGATGCTCCTTTTTGAATGATTTATTTTAATAATTAATTGACATGGAATAAATAAGTTAATGGGCGTGGTAAAATTTTATGTTATGTGAATTTAAAATATTAAGTCTAATTAAGTATGTACACTATTGAATTGGGTGCCCCTGTAGTAATAGTTGTACTTGTTATGAATAAATAAATATTCAGTTCAAATAAAACGTTTTTTTGCCTCCCCTAAGTCAATAGTAATGATAATATTTACTATATAAATAATTTTACTATGGTTTCTGTGTATTTTATTTTGGATTTACAAAGTTATTTCCGCAACTCATAAAAAAGGTTAATTAATTATAATAATATATTTTCTTAGTTTTTGTATTTAAGAAGCTCGGGATACTTACACTACTCTGCATTGTCATAATTCGAGTTCGAGACCCGTCTCGAACTCGAATTATGACTATTCATGAAAATCGGCGACATCAACTCGTACAGAACGCGGAGGGCAGGAAAGCTCACGTCCAACGCCCGTTCCCTCACGAAGTACTCAAAGTTAACACATGAGATGGGTCCGGCAGTCAACAACAATCTACCAGACTCAGTCACATCTGATGGCAGACTGTAGACACAGATTTTGTCAGTTTTTCTGTTAAATTAAGGTTTATTTATGTTTCTTATTCGTATCCGTTAGCAAAATGAAAATATGATTACTTTTACACTACATAGATCGATTTTTTATATTATTACTGAGAAAATATCCAGAAGACCAATAAAAAATATCAGCAGATGGTTTTGGAACATTTTTCCCGAGGCGGAAATCGAACCCGCAAACTCGTGTGTCGCAAGCAGACCTTCGCCCGCTGAGGTCATTATAGGTTACTTTAAATACAGAAAAAATACGTGTAAAGACGTGGCTAGAACCTGGTTCATAATAAACAAGTAAACGGAGTGGAAAATGGCTGGTGAAACATCTCAACAGCACATTGTCGACGGTTCATTTATTATTTGATCGTTCGTTGTTCCCCACCACAGAGGGGAACATAGTTATTTAGACAAGTTTCACTCTTGTAACATAGCCGAAACTAGTAGGTATGTCAATGAGAGAGATTTTAAAAATCACTTTTTCTAGGTATTAGGAGCCCTGTTAGGGAAGAATGCAACTTGAGAGGTAGCTAAGCTAATCACTTAATTAAATTAATTATAACTAATTTAAAGTACTGAAAAATTTAATTGGATTTAAATTGAACTACTGAACGGAAATGGCTAAAATTTTGCAAAGATGTACTTGTAACTTGAATTAACATAATAATCTATTTATCCTGGAAAAACGCATGCGAAGCCGCAAGCGGAAACCAGTAATTAATAAAAATACTGGACACTTCACAAAATATGCAGAGATTAGTAAGTAAATTGATTTTTTTAAATATTTTTAATTACTATTATCAATAAGATTTTAACACTATCACTGGCCTTTCACACTTGTCAAAGTCAAAGTTCAAAGTGGTATTTATAACGATCTCATTTAACTTGGCAGCCTTTATTGACACAACTATTCACAACCAGATTTGTGCGATTTATACAATGACATCTCTTGACATGTCTTGTTTTGACACGTATTCAAACATATAATATTGTATACAATATTGAACCGAAAAACAATACAGCAAAGCTCATTCTCTATTGAAAGCTGGATAAAGTAACAGGGGCCGAACTCGATTAACATAAAAACAATGGGAAACACTCTGAGAGCAAACCGCGAAAATTATTTCCGCCCGTAAAATGTAAGCGACGATTTAGAGTTCCGCAGGAAGTAAGGTTCATTTTTGGTTAATAAATTGCGGTGGGACTAAAAAGAAACAACAAAAATAGACTCTTACTACTTAAACCCATTAATTTACGTGACTGTACTACGGAATACTGGAACTCAAAATACCGTCAAAAGGTATCCAAAAAGTAGACACTGGAAATTGTTAGGTACCTACTTTACATTAAATTTCTCCTTCTGTATGAAAGCCTTGGAAAAAATGGAGATTTTTTTCCAAGGCTGAATGTAAAGTACCAAGCGATTTCATGTGTCTACTTTTTGTTTTATTCCCGCTTTTTAGTCACAGAACATTTTTTTTAACAAAGGGCCAATCGTTGTAGTCAAAAAAACCACCGATATTTTTAGCTCACAACATCAGGGCATCCCGGTCCCTCAGTAGGTTAAAATTTGAAGCTCTTATGGGTCCTTAGGAACCCTTATAATCAAAAAACGCCGCGTAATTATAAATTTATGAGCGAGAAAGAGACGGAACCAGTTTCACCTGTACCACCATTATTTCACGTGTAATCCCGCGCCATTGTATTTTACCAAGTTTATGTAAACGTCGGTGATTTTCGACTTTTTATTGGGAGTACTTTACATTTGTAATTTTTGGTTACTTGAGAAGACCACTTTGCTAATGAAAAATGGCTTTTTGTCACTGCCAAAATACTTTGGCTGCTTTTCTTCTTTCTATATTTTTGTTATATTATTCTTTGTTTTCTTTTTTGTCATAATAACTGTGCCTGACTGTACAAATGGCACTGAATAGGTTTTAGGAACTTATTTCATTTCTTAGAGATACCCAGAATGCGGGTAAGCACTATAACAAAAAAACCTTAGAACTGAATAGGTAGTAAAACATTCGGTATTTTTTTTCGGGCCGAGTCTAATCGGGCACGGACCCATATTGGTTAGGGGTCTGTCTCGGCGTTGCCTAAGAATCAAAGACTCCAACTCAGTGCGTGAATGTTATAAGAGGCCAGGTCACCTACCAGAGGAAGGTCAGCAACTTCCTCCTATGTATTTTAACACCTTTACTGCGATCACTAATTCGCCTGTCAAGCGTGGTGATTATGGCAGAACCCCCTTGTCTGGGGAAGACAGTTCCAGCACTGGACATAACGAGTGCTAATAGATAATATTTTTATATGCAACATGCATATAAAAATATTATTACTTAAGGCGCATACCCCAGTCAATCTAGCGCCGCCACCTACTTTAACTTATTATTTCGATTCACTGCCTAAACTAAATGGAATAACACTATAACAGACCTAAAATAAAAGCTTATAATAGGTATCACAAACTGTGCGACGGATTTTTGAAAATTCCTTTGCTAAACGGAATAGTAACATAAAGTAGATGCTAGTTTGTCTGGGGTATGCGCCTTAAGGCTGTGGTATGGGTCAAACTAGCGCCGCCACCTATTTATTCTTATTACGATGAACAAAGAAAATTTCAAAAATCCATCGCACAGTTTGTGATACCTATCACAAGCTTTTTTTAATGCGTCTGGTATAGTTTAATTCCATTTTATTTAGGCAGTGAATCGAAGTTGCCCTTGGTGGCCACCAAAATCTATTTTCAATTCACTGCCTAAACTGAATGAAATAACAGACGCATTAAAGACAAGCTATCAGAATATAGGTATCAGAAACTGTGCGATGGGTTTTTGAAATTTCCTTTGCTAAACGGAATAATTAGATAAATTCGGTGGCGGCGCTAGTTTGACTGGGGTAAGTCGATGATACCTGAAATCGCTTTGTGTCAGCGATCATATCTTTCATAATACTGAAGCATTTTGTGCGATCCCACTAGAAGGGCCTATCACGATTGAGCGGGTGCACACTTGCTATTGCTGGATTGGAGAAATCCGTTGAAGATGAAGATGGCGTGGAATTGAAAGACTGTTCTGTGAGAAGAGCTTCTATATTTCCTTGCTGCATTACTGGATTAATATTACTATAGGTTCACTATTTACTAGTCACTGTTCACTCGTTCGTATCCGAAAACAGAATGCATAAACCGGCGGACAAGTTTGGTATTTATACCTCAGTTGTAGCCTTGAAAACATTCTAGAAAAAACTAAAGAACTATCTATCTCTTTCCTTTCTAGAACTTTCTTGTTTTTCGATGCCTTCGAGATAACAATCTATAGGTACTTACATAAGTAGATAGGTACATGCGAGTCGACCGCGACAACTATATCGTAATCTATGGCCTTTTGTTGTCGGAAAAGGGTAACTATTATCTATTCTGTTTAACTCAAGTAATGTTCGATTTTAAACCCTATTCTAAATACCTAATTTTATGAAATCTATCTATTAACAAGATGTTGTCCTGCACACATTTACTTCGAGGTTAATTTATGTTATTGTTCAGGATTGATGCTAGATGTTTCGAAAACACTTAATATTAATAGTATCGACAGAAAAAAACCAAAGTTCGCACCAAACTGTACGTACAATGAATCGTCGCTATTCAATAAATACTTTGAAATAAGACTTGATACTTTGTACAGTAAACAAACAGAATATAAAACAAATGGTATGTGTTTTAGATTTTCAAAATTACTATAATTTTTTAGATAATAAGCAAAAATACACACCGCTCTGCTCTGTCCCACTCCTATGAACGCGAAATCCTATGCCTATCCTTTTCACAAAATGGCGTCGTATGGTACCCCCCTAACTCTAACTTTGGGTGCTGCTTTGTATAATGTGGGCTGGAATGAATATTTCACCTGTTAAATGGAATTAAGATCTCAACTTATAATTTCCATTTATTAATTAAAAGTTTCGCAAAGATGCAATACCTACTTATACTGGTATTTATAAAGCAACTAATCTTTCTATTTGAGTAAGTATAATGAATTCAAGACTGAGTGACAGAAAGATTAAAAGAGGTCGACCTTCGTGGCACAGTGAATATCAATGAATCAGTGAATATGCAATTACAGGATTTTTAGATTTCCAAAGCGCAATATAAGGATTGGTATGAACCAATCCTCTATGACGATAATGATATCATCATCCTATTGTAGTCCACAGCTGGACATAGGCCTCCACTAATGAGCCCTGTCTTCAAGTTGCCGCATCCACCATCGTTTTTTACTTTCTACTAGCATTTTCCGCTAAAGTTTCTGAGTGATTATGTTCCTGCCAGTGTTTTCTGTTTTATTAAATAATTTTCGATACGAAAAATATCGTAATCTTATATATATACAGGTATTTTATTTGCGCTAAGTTTGGAAAGTAAAGGTAAGTAATTGTGTATTGTGTTTTCATTGTATTTTTTCGTAAACCTATGGAAAATATAAGGATGAAAATATTTAGTAACAATTCCGCGAAAAAACTTTCTCCGATAAGTTCTAACAAAATGTAGTCCGCGTTGTAGAAGAAAAACGACGCCAACTACAAAATGAAAAATACCTATCAAAGCAAGACGTCAACTAGTTTCGTCTCTCCACGAGACATCATCAGGACACCACAATACTCGACCTTAACACTGAGGGCGCCAAGCAACAACGGCAGCGTCCCACCAGAGATGTTGCCACCCCGAGCTCCGCGCGCCAAGTCAACCTATGGACTAAGTGTTGTCTGAAATAAAACCTTTTTATTTAATTTTATTTATTTATATCCCCAAACTCACACAAAAGCTGCATCAACAGAGTCTAATCCATTCGACTAGCTCAACTTCTCAATTTCATGTACATTATCTGAAGTAACGCATAATGCATGGAACTATCCAGAATAGTCTAGAATAGACGTATCTGCGGAATAGACAGACAATGACAGAATCTCGGTCATACTTCCGTCGCGAGCCGAGTAAAACCCACACACTGCACTCAAAAACTACACTGTAATGAGAACGTCAAGTGTTCATCGCTAACGAGCAAGCCTTGCTAATTTAAACTCTAAATACACAGCTGTAGACGTGAGATCTACAGTAGTGCTTTGCTAATTTAAACTCTGAAGACAGTGAATTATGGGAGGAGGGATTACCAAAAATCAAAGAGATACGTCCCTTTGATGTGGCGTGGAGTTAATGAGAAATGCCATTACCGAATTGAGGTCAATGAAGCAAATAGTGACGTAATGTTTGACTCGAATAAGTGCGGAACGTGTATAAGCTCCAATGTACATGTTGCATGAAACCAAAAAATCTAGTAGGTAACATCCAAAAGGTTTGAAAAAAAAACTTTTACTATCTGCTCTATTTTTAATTGTGACTTGTGACACACACTGTGATATTACACATTAAATCAAAGAAATTTTAATTTTATGTAAAAAGTACCGTCTCCTAATCGTAATGATTGCGGTGTCGAAGATAAATAAATCTATACTGATATAAAACTCTTTGTCCTAACATATAGACAAGCTACAGTCTAAGCCAGTAAGCGTAGAGACTTGAAATTTGCAGGGTGTGTAGGTCTTGGTATGAAAGTCAGCATTATGAAAGAAGTTTTGAAAATTCGAACTCTAAGGGGACAATGTACGGTCCAAAGTCTGTATGGATAAGTTGACAAATCAAATTCCACGTGGATGAAGTCGCAGGTAACAGCTAGAAATAAATAACGCTGGACGATCACGATCCACACAGCATTATCAAGCCCCAAACTAAGCGGAGCTTGTGTTTTGGGTACTAGATACCTGATATATATATAATATTATGTAAGTACATAGATAGATATTTTTTATTATACATAGAAAACGACCAAAACACCCTGGACTAATGTCTGCAGATCGTACAAACATTTGTCCCGAGGCGGGAATGGAACCCGCAACCTTCTGTGTTGCAGGCAGGCCTTCGCCCACCGCGCCACAGAGTTCGTCAGAAGTTAGTAAAAGTTGGTACTTATAAAAATTTTACTCAATAACATTTTGACCAGATTCGGTCCCATATACTTTGTAAGCTGGTTCTATTTATGCCTAAATTAACTAATAATTTAGTGGAAGTTGGTGGTCTCTATAACTCCTAAAAGTTTAGTTATAAAATAAATTAGATACGCATCCACGCATTGTGATTATATTAGTGGAGGTATGTCACGAACCTCACATTTATTAGTTTTAGTTTATTTAAGTAAACTTTACCTCAAATCTAGGAACCATTAAAATGTAATCTAATAGCATGACTAGAGGTTGTTTATAAAGTTTCCTATTATTTATGATATAATTTACACTGCCTTGTTATCATTATTTTATCATAGTAATATTTTAGTTGACCTGTTTTATAAAGATGATAAAAAAAAACTGATGATGTATGGCAATGCTGATGCGCTGTGCCAGATACTCACCAGCTGTCGGGTACAATATATAATCGACTGGTATCGATATGGATCAGTTGAGCTACCTGTAGATTGTTTGTAACAGTGTGCAGGTAGTTTAATTGTCTCAATTGTAAATACTAGTTTTAATTTAATTCTATTATTTGATTGTAATTTTCATTGTTAATAGACAACAGGTTTATTGATGATACAAAAATAGAATAAAATACATTTGAAAGAATAATAAAACGTTCAAAATAAATCAAATGGGAAACCAAAACTGTAACATTTATGAATGTTATTTAAAAAGAAGGTAAAATAAACAAAAAACGACTTTAATGAACATAGACACCTATTTAATTTAATAAGGTACATTACTTACCTATTCTTACCTTAAGCCAACACCATTTTAGGTAGGTAAAGTTTTACCTTACCATTTTCGAAAAAAGAAATAATTTATGTGACAAATACTGCCAATCTTTTTACCACAATGAATGAAGGTCACCCTTTTCCTTTATAACCACGGAGGCCTACTATAAATCATGTATTGCTGTCCTTCCAAAAACATAAATATTGGTTCCTATCTATTCTAAGCCTTTGTAGAAAATTGCAATAGGGTAACTTTATTCAAAAGATCTATTCTTGTTTAAATAAAAAGACTGTATTGAAAGAAAAACTTTGAATCTTGAAACTAGAACAAAGACAATAAAAATAGAAAACAATACGACTTTGAAAGCCCGAGTCATTTAAAACAAACCCGTGGAAATTCGGGAAGTCATTAAGGTGCAGACAGGGAACAATTAGGGAATCTGGGCCAGAGCGGGATAGACATAATTTGCCCTTTTGTTGCAGAAGGTCAGAGAGAGACGCAACGCAATATAATTTCACGTATTGTGACCGTTGGAAACGCTGAGCTGTGCGATTCGCGCTCTTTATTCAAATGAATTACGTTTTACGTATTCGGTTTTCAAAAGATTTCAGAACTCATTTGGACTGCGATTATCAATTGTTTTTAAATGGTCGAATTGAGATTTAAAACGTGGTAAGTAGCAAAATAACAAGTAGGTACAAAATTAGCAGTGAATGAAATAGGCTGTATATTGTGTGTAGTGTAGACAGGTATGATAATGTTTTTTTAAATAAATCAATAGACCTTCGTTTGACGACAATCTGAGCATATAGTTTATGACATATTTGTTTTTGACTTTCCGTCATATCTGACATTTTCTGATTCATTTACCATCTTTTTAATAGATACAGAGCCATATAAAAGAAGTTGAAGTTGAAGTTACCATCTTTTTGCGTCGAGGTTAAAAAATTGGTTTATTTACATTATGGTCATTTGGCGTATTGGTCATTTTGCGATTGATCATTTTGCGTTTTCATGATGTTATTTCTATTGGTCATTTCACGTATTGGTCATTTTGCGATTGGTCATTTTGCGTATTCATGATGCTTTTTTCATTGTTCATTATGCGTATTAGTCAATGTGCGTCTAAACGTATGGTTGACCTTATATCAGGAAGGTTTTAGAAGACAACTCTTTACTCTTATTTTGAAAAGACTCGGGTTGCAATCTACACTAATATTATAAATGCGAAAGTGTGCTTGTTTATTTGTTTGTTTGTCCTTCCTTCACGCCCTAACTAAGCAACCAATCGGCTTGATTTTTGGCATGAAGTTCGTTGAAAGGATCGAGAGTTACATAGGCTTAGCACTTTTTATCCCATAAATCAGTTTCCGTGGGGTAGAAATAACCTTAAACAACGCGTGCGAAGCCGTGAGCAGCAGCTAGTTAGCCATAAAAACAGTAGCAGGCTCCAAGTTCCCTTAGCGGTTCAAACGATGAAGGTGGAGAAAAACCTAGTGTGAATGGAAAACAAGGTAAGAATGGTATTGCGCTTAGGTACGTCTGCTTATCCGATCTTAAAAATAAACGTGACGTATTCTGTCAGTAGGTATACGAGACAAAACCGAGTTTGACCTTACCATGTCTTAGAAGTAGACACAAAATTATTCAAGAAATATTCACAAGAAAGTCATGTGCTTGCTCGCAACAAAGAAGCACGTTTCTATCAAACAAATGGTACGTATTGCAGCAAGAATTTGTCTGCCTAGTTGGCTTTATCCCTGCAGGCTTTGAAGATATAAAGAATACGAATAGATTCTGGATTTTCAGTATTTCGTCGAGGAGTCTATCTAAAGTTTAGCATAGCTACCTTTTTAGACGTAAGTTGATACGTGTAAATTTCAGTATAGTTGAACCAAAAATTAAAATACTGATTTTTAGATGTTTCAGATTTTCAGATGTTTTTTAATTTATTTCTTCCTTCTTTCTTAAAATAACAAAAACTTTATAACCATTTATTTTTAAGTTTCAATTTAAATTTTATTTTTTCGAAGCCAGGAAGTAATTTATACAATTTATGAAATATTATACAGGGTGATTGGTAGCAGGCCTCAAAACTTTAAGGATAAGCTAGAATAGACCATTTAGAAGCATTTGAGCCATGGTTGTCTTAGGCAAAGTCTTATTATTAATTTATTATGAAATATTTTTGTGTTAGAAAATGTAACAGTTAATTGTCAATAATAACCAGTTAAAAACACAGTTTTCTTACATTCATTTAAAGTTCACGAACTTTTTTAAAGAAAACCGTATCTGGACGCCACTTTAAAATGAACGGAAGATGTTTTTTTTTGTTGATGCGTCATTGAAAATATTTTTGCTTATTTTGAGGTAGCATTTACGAAGATAGCTTGATAGTCATTGAAATAAGGGCCATCAAAACAAAAAGAGGAAAAAAAAAACGAGAAACTTGTAACTTAAAAAGTCAGTACCTATTATAGTTCAAAGTTCTTTACTGAATAACATAAAAAGCTTTGACATCTTCACAAGAATAGCACAAAACACAAGTATATAGATGCTCTTCGTTTATCCTTTGACAAAATATCTAAATATAAATCCTTTGAAGGAATGCAAATTTTCAAATGCCTCTGTAAGCGCGCACTGAACGTGGAGTCATAGAATAACGCGAAGTAGGTACAGTCGGAAAAATGTACCTACAGTCGACCCTAAAAATAAGTCAAACAAAGTTGTCTTCATTACGAAAGAAATTTACAATAAGAGTACCTATATAAACAAATTAGAACTTGTATTTACAATTGAAACAGTTGAGCCAACTACAGACGGTTGTAAACAATCTAGATGCAGTTCAATTGATCAATACTAATCGGAAGCCAACACCGCCAACTTCCGGACTCCGGGATGCTATGTGAATTGCAATAACTCTACAGCGCGTAGCAATTACGCTACGGCGTAGCAATAACCGCTACGGCATAGCAATAACGATACAGCGCAGCGTGCTCAGTTAGGACAAGGAATAATTTGAAGAATGTATAGTTTTAATGCATTCAAACAAAACAATCCATCCATCGGGACACACTTACACATTACTGTGTTCTGACAACAATCCTTATGGTGTTTCTTTCCTTCACACAAAATTTGACTTGTATACCTATATAATTTTAATGAAGTAGACTAAAACGACATCAAGTGTATCGACAGGTACAGGTGGAATAAATAAATACACAAATAATGTACAAATACACTTCTGACAGTACCAACTCCGTAACGCTACATAAATGTGGCTTTCAAGTTTAAAGAAAATGACGTATTTAATGTTCATGCTTCATGCTGCTTGACTGTGTTTTTGACGTTGCATAATTAATATATGATTTACAGAACGGATTTAGAAAATATAGTTGAAACATTTCAACTACATTTCAAGACAGAACGGATTTAGAAACTGTAGTTGAAATGTTTCAACTGAAGTTTATAAATCCGTTCTGTTTCTTAGTTTTAAAATCGTTGGGTTTTTGATTAAGATATTAAAGCTACCAAGAAAATTGTCGAAGGTAAAGTCCAGAAGTGGAATACAATGGGCTGTGACTGTGACGTTGATGTAAGCTTTCAGGTTACCATATTTATCTAAAAGAGTGCGTAACGATGTAAATAATGTTTATTTATTCATTTTCAACACTATATTAATATTTGAGAATATTAATAAATGTTGCTATAAGTCATTCACATATTTGATAAAATGTTATCTAAGCGGGAAAACATTAGAAACACTGTCAGGTTCAATCCCAGTCTTTATCTACGTGACTAATAATTAAAAACAAGTTGCTAAATGGTATTTGTAGACAAAATGAGCAAAACCTTTCTTTGGTCACTTATTTTCTCCAAAATTCTCCCCTTTACGTTTAACAATATTCGACCTACATTTGTTTTCACCCGTTACGACTGTATCAATTATTACTGATCTTTGAAATTGACAGAAAGAAACAGTAAAAGAGGATTTCCTGAAAATTCTTTTATTTTGCCCAATTTTTCCGCAAACAAGTCAACTTTAAAAATAAACTTGTAAGAATAATGAAGGCTTATTTTCCTCGTTTTCTCTTTTTTTGCGTCCAAAAAGGGTTTTATGGTGAAAACTCTTAAAACCTGCGAGATAACGCCTGTTCTTGACATCTATAGTAAGGGCACGTATAGAAAACATTTTTTTTCTCTAAAGTTTTAATGGCATGTATATTTACCACCACACTTTATTTTAATTACAGTTTGTGATGAAATCCGGAATACGGAAACCGCAAAAGAACCAAGTAATCGTCATAGCTCTCAGAATTTGCGGTGAGCAGGCAACTCCTAGATTCCTGAATAATTAGCAGTAATTACCAGCTAATATTGACGACCTCTGTGGGGGTGGTCGAATGTCCGCCTGCGACGCAGGAGGTTGCGGGTTCGATTCCCGCCTTGGGACAAATAATGCTGTGTGAATTATCAGCTTTATTTATTTATTTATAAGCTACTACTTAGTTATCAATCTACAAATGTTTTATATTGCTGGCTAATATAAATTCACATAGCATATTAAAGTTTCTGATTCGTGTGTGTGTGGGTGTGGGTGTGTGAGTGTGTGTGTTTGTGTGTGTGTGAGTTAGTGTGAGTGTGTGTTTGGGGTCTTACGGGGCAACCAGTCTCTGCGTCTATTATTGGCATCATTTTGGTGATACGTCTACTTTGAAAATAGGTTCAGCAATACAAATATATATGTCTGCGAATTGATCATGATGATTGTTAGTGAATTTGTCAGTTTGGTAAATCATAATAATCCACTCTTGGAGTCTACACACCGAAGTCGACAAGCCGCCAAAAAGTTGATAAAACATTGTCGGTTGCCTACAATATTCAATAATTCCAAATTCAAAAAAGTAAATATTCATTTACTTTTTTGAATTTGGAATTGGAAAATGTATGGGCCGCCGCGTTGCATTCGCGTTATTAAGCTTGCGTTAGATGCGATCAATTTCAAAGCCTTTGACAATGATTTTTCCAAATGATTATTTGACTATGCATTTCATGTTAATCTGGACCTGGAATAGCATCTGTATTATTAAAGGCATAAAGCCCGGAACATAGCGTTTTAAATTCTTGACAAATTGAATTTAGGAGATTTCAAAAAAATGTGTAGGGTAAATCTCTACGAAAAGAGATTAATTTTAACAAAACTTGTCGAAGAATATCACTAAAGCCGCTAGTTTAGTAGACTCGATTATGATTTATTTCTTCTATTCCTTATTATGGAGATAGCATCGCTTTCACACAGAAAAAAAATAAGCATTAAAATAATAATTTTGGCACATATTGAGTGATTTGTGCTGTGCGGTAGCGGAGCTGCATTTAAACAGTAATAATGATCGATTGAATATAGTTCATCATTGGTTCAATATAGATACTAGATCATTATTTTCACAACAGTACGTATTCATTTCCATTTGTAACTTCTAATTGAATAAAATTATTCAAACCCTTTGATGTGAAATCGTGCGCATATTCTTAGAAGAACAAAAGTCGTTTGAACTCAAGAGAGCTCCATTACCTTGTTCTGTTGTATAGTTTCAACTTTACATAGAAGTAGTTCAACAAAACAATCGCAGAGAAGAATCCGCCTTGACCGGAACCGGAAATAGATTCGAGTGGCTCTTCTCTGAAGCCTTTTTGCCAGCGTGGAGTTGTTAACTGATTTCTAGTTACTTTTACAAGGGCTTTGGGTTTTAGAATTTGTCTTTTAATTGGGTTATACAACCCGGTTAAAAATCAATCGGAAAGAGTCATTGAGAAAATACTTTTTCAATGACTCTTTCGGATTGATTTTGTATGTCTGACCTATTAGTCAAACTGTTCATGGATCTTAATCAATAGGGCGTGCTACACAGTCAATAATAACACGATCGCAGTATCGCTGGCTCGCAAGTATTGAAATTGGGCTATGACGAGATGATGATATTATCACACGTGTAAACGTGTGATAATATCATCATCTCGTCTTTGAATTTTCTAGAGCGAAGTCGTGTTTTTGAATTTGTACAAGAATAAATCATTATTTCGTAGTCTATGTATGGCCGTCTACCTGTACCGAAGGGGATCTCTTTTATATATTTATTAAATTGACTTTCAATTTTATTTTATTCAATATTATCGACGCCCGACACGAACGGAGTAGGACCAACGGGGGTGTAACACCGCCAACTACCTGATTCCGGACTCCTTCTGGTACACCAAAATTATTTATGTCGTCAAATCAGTTGTTAAAACTTAAGAAGGAAAAAACTCGCAAATCACGCGATTAATTTGATTATTCCTATAACAATTTCTTAGGAGAACAATGGCAGGAAAAGATAATCTCAGTCTTATCAAGGTACCTAATAATCTTAGCCTTAATCCCTTTTGATCATTGAATTATTAGACTTAATTAATTTTCAATCTTAATTACTTTCATACCAATGGCTTTCATAAATTAAATTTTGTTCCAGGTACCCACAAATTAACTACAATAATTTATTGACAGAACACTAGTGAGTTCATGTTCCGGTGTAGTGCTCCATCTGATTTTGTTTCGAATAAACAATAATTTATGTCGATTACACATATTGACTGTGTATTTACTGTATTCCAAATGAATGTTTTAAGTTATTATAAATTAAATATAACTTGATTTCGTAAAATTTACGTACTGAGTTTGCTTTAAAAAAAAAATTTTTTTTAGAACGCGCGCGTGTAGACCCATTCACCCTGAAGAAATGACGTGTCTTAACGAGGCACGTTAAGGGATGAGACGATGATATTCTTTTAACACAAATAAGGTTTGCGTTTAAGTTAACCCGCTTCTATCCGTCATGAATATTTTGTTAGCTTAAAATCTACATGCCTTGTAGGTCTCTCAAGTAACCTCTCTCAGGAATTAATCCGCTCACATTCACAATTCAACTTGCTTTTAACCCATAAGATTTTCCATTAAATGAACTGATAACAGGGAGTTTAAATGACTTATTAATTAACGGCCTAAGACGTTCCGTTCCGGGAGGCGGTGCTAATAGACCGCGACGCACAATTTCCTTACTGGCAACATTGTAAGTCATAAGCTACAGGCATGGAAGATGGTTTCTGAATTTCATATTTTGCCGGCTTACAATTATACCCCTAGTTGTTGGGTATACCGTCCACTCGCACTAAGCGGTTTTCCTCCACCTTCAACATTCGTACTGCTGGGGCTTGGAAAACGCTCCCTGCTGCTGTTTTTCCAGTCAATTACATCTCTCTTCAAGACGAGAGTGACTAGGTATCTTCCAGACCTTCGTGATACATCGTTGGCCACATCTTCACTATCCATCAGAAGAGATTGTGGTCAAACGAAGGTTTACAGACTATAAAAAACATAAATAAATTATATCATCCTGAATCTCCTTGCGGTAGCAGCGTCGTAAAAAGCGACTATAGCGGGGATGCCTGACCCCAGTTAGCAGCATTTCCTGCAGAACAGATCCACAACCGATCTCCAAACCACATGTCCAGCGTGGGGAAGGCATTTTTTTTCATTTCTTGTTCCTGTAACATATTCAAAGACTTTATGGTCTTTCACTTTTTTTTTCCTTATAACTTTATATCTTTTTTCGTATGTCTATTGTATATTATCTACATTTCTTATCTAACAGCTTATCATATATGTATGCTTAATTATATATTTGATTTATATAAAACATATCTCATCTATCTATTTCTTAAAATTACCTTCTTAACTATCCTTATACAATATAATACCGCTAGCTTTTTTACTTGTGGAACGCAGAAATAATTATAAACCACAACAATAATTGAATCTCGCGCCGACCCGCGCCGAACCACCTTACCGTGTACTCGTAGTTTTGTGTAGTCAGCAATTGGTTTATCTATAAATTGGGTAGTGTAGGTAAACATAAAATTAGAGTAGGTAGCGACCACAAAATCATTGACCCTTGTACATAAAACTACTTGCCCCTCGACCACAACTTCACCTGTTGTCCCTCTAAGGGTAATTTGCGTTGATGTCACTCCAAATTTAATGGATGAGGGTCAATTTCATCCATTACGTCATTTGATATTTTACAAAGGTCTTATTGTCCATCACAGAACATTGTAACAGAAAGGTTAAATTCCATTATAGGTTTCTGAATGATTGAGCTTCTAGTCAAGCATTAATCATTGTATTATTATTACAATAAAACCGGCCAAGTGCGAGTCGGACTCGCGCACGAAGGGTTCGGTACCATTATCTATAAAAACGGCAAAAAAAATCACGTTTGTTGTAGGGGAGCCCCCTTACATATTTATTTTATTTTGTTTTATAGTATTTGTTGTTATAGCGGCCACAAAAATACATAATCTGTGAAAATTTCAACTTTCTAACTATCACGGTTCATGAGATACAGCCTGGTGACAGACGGACAGACAAAGAAAAAGTAAATTTCCGACCTCGCTTGTTCGAATCGGTTCCATCCCAAACTGTTCAGATGCTGATGATTATACCTATGTAAGTATTTTATTTTCATATTTTTTAAGTGGTTTGTGTCGCGCTTAATCCATATCACGTGTATAGTGTAAGTCACAAGCAAAAGTTTGTACCTAAGGAATAAATCACTTTAGGTTCATACAGGACCTACGACAACTTTTAATCTGTACATAAAGATCAAAAGTCTTCAAAGTAACAATCAAAGGTGCGAACCCGGTGCCATGAGTAAATGTCGAAAACAAAATTTATAAACCCTCGAAGCTGCTACTTTGAACCACAAGCTGAAAATGACTTGGCAGGTTTAGTAAGAGGCCGCAATTGACTAATCCTTAGACTTAGCGGTACCCATTCATCATAGTTGTCGGATTATGTTCATACAGTGTAAGATCAGCTTTGCAGTGTGTGCGATGGCTGTTTGAAGGAATGGAGCATAAGGATTCAGTGGTTAAGGTTTTTTGTTATAGTGCTTACCCGCACTTTGGGTATTTCTAAAAAATGAAATAAGTTCCCAAAAATTATCGGTTTCGGCGGGACTCGAACCCGCGCCCCACCCTATTATAGATTCAGTGGTTTTCGTAACGATGCGAAGGTTTCATCTTATGATTGTTTATTTACAAAGAAAATTACAATGAAATAAAAAAAAAAATTAAAACTAGTATTTACAATAAAGCATTTTTGTATTTGTATTTGTATTTACAATTGAAACAATTGAGCTAACCGCAGACTGTTGCAAACAATCTACAAGTAGCTCAACTCTTACGATTCTTGAGAATTTCCCCTTTTGATATCTGGACTCGGACTGGACTTGTACAAATATATAAAATAAAATTGCCATTTATTCTACTACTAACAAATCTGACAATAACACCTACATATAGCAAAGTTCGATTAAGTTAAAGGTAGGTAGTTTTTATAATGTGTCGAAATTCATCTAATCTCTTAAGTAGAAGTCACCTGTTCGGCGTAGGCCTCTCCCATCTCTTTTCATGCTCACCTATCTCTGCTCTGGACTCTGATGTACTAAGGTACAGAACTCCTCCAAGGTCATAAATGTTGGATTTTATGTAATTCGAGTTTTTTTCCACAGGGTTCCCGTGAGTACTGAGATCTAGGCCTAGTTTGACAAGCAAACACGCTAGGTTCGCCCTCTGAACATTATATTTTATTCCACTTATCCCCCTTGAAAGCATTAATTAAAATATTCAATTGCTTTTTATTTTATTTATTGGTTTTTAAAAAATATTCCTGTAGCTGTGTCGTCGTAATTCCCTGATCAGTTAATATTCGTCTATAAGCAAAATATCGAAACTGAAATTGAAATGACATAAACCGAATCTAATTAATTCAAACTGTGCATGGTTCGGATTATTGCCAATCCTGCAATATTATTATTGTATCGTAAATTTTCTATTACTTCCTCATACAATAATAATAAAACGGTTTGACTGAACGAAAATCATCGTCATAAAGCCACGGGTCGTTGCAAAATCCTGAATCGAAGTTGTACGAATACCTTACGTCTTGAAATGTCTTACAACTTTTTGCTCCTTCTACATCAATATACCGTAGAAGGTATATTGTTTTTTTAGGGTTCCGTACCCAAAGGGTAAAAACGGGACCCTATGATTAAGACTTCCCTGTCCGTCTGTCCGTCTGTCACTAGGCTGTATCTCATGAACCGTGATAGTTAGACAGTTGAAATTTTCACAGCTGATGTATTTCCGTTGCCGCTATAACAACAAATATTAAAAACCAGAATAAAATAAATATTTAAGGGGCTCCCATACAACAAACGTGTTTTTTTTTTGCCATTTTTATAGATAATGGTACGGAACCCTTCGTGCGCGAGTCCGACTCGTACTTGGCCCGTTTTATTATTGTCTCCTACAACAGTGGAATGAAATTAAGAAAAAAAATTTTAAAAAGCGTGACAACAAAAACTTCATCGACGTTCCTTTTCGTTTTCGTAATTCATTAACAATGTTGGAAAATGTAAAATTTACGTTTTCGGTACAAAATTTCACATAGGTGTACCTATACAAAAGCAAATTCATGAGATCTTAAATTTGAGGAAACCTGTGTACCATAACTAGTCGCATCGTAAATTCAGTGTTATTATGAAATTGGTATTGCGATGTCATTTTAATGGATGTCGCATCATAGATTTAACCCAATTTGCAATGTCGCGGTTTCCTTTATTGTTTGAATTCATTTGATAGTTAGTTCGGTAACTGACAATTTTGATTTGATATTGATTTGGGTTAGTTTGATATCGAGAGCTTGTTACCGCAGTGCTTCCTTCACATGTTTTTACTCTTATGAGTAGTATTGTGAGACTTTTGGTAGCAATCAACGTTACACACAACTTTGCAGTTTATATATTAATAATATAATTATGCTGTACAATTCACTCGGCATTATCTAGTCCCAAGCTAAGCAGAGCTTGTGTTATGGGTACCAGATAAACTGATATACATAATACAATACATAGATAGTTTTTTTTATTATACACAGAAAACGAGCAGAACACCCTGAACAAATGTCTGCAGATCGTGCACACATTTGTCCCGCGGCGGGAATCGAACCCGCGACCTCCTGCGTCGCAGGCAGACCTTCGCCCACCATGCCACATCGGTCGTCGAGATTCATGTTTACTTTTACATAAAACCCTCATTCAAGAAACTCAAAATGCTATCGAAAGCCCTCGGAAAGCAACGTTTTGGCTTACCCGAATGAACTCCATATCGATATTTGGCATGCTTAAGATCTTACTTTAGAAACAAATGGTTTATCAATGCCCTTGATATAAAAATCTATATAAGGCTCTATTTCCACCTCGGAACATTTGTTCAGGGTATTCTGGCCGTCTTTTATGTGTGTATTAAAAAAATATCTGTCTTTGTATTGTATTACGTATATCAATTATCTAGTACCCATAACACAAACTCTGCTTAACTTGGGGCTTGATAATGCTGTGTGAATTTTCCAGCATTATTAATTTATTTAATTTAGTTTAGGTAGGTTATAATAATTATAATTTAATTTAGTTTAGGTAGGTATATTTTGCCAATTCAATAGCCAACACAAACATAATTTGAATCATAAATGACGTCTCCCTCGGCTTTCTTAGCTTTTTCCTGAAAGGTAACCTCATACTACACAGATTAGAAAGCAGTTCCAAGAGGTCTTGAAAAACCAAATTAGCTTGTCGCAAGGTTATGTCAAGGTTCCATTGTGCCAAGGCCAGAGGCCGTGTGGAGGGTGCTTCAGCAGACATGTCACGAATTATGCCTTGGCTTCACCCTCGGGTCGGTTCTAGTCGAGTTTTAAATAGGTTAAATGGGTTGGATGGGTTTCTGTTTGTTTTTGTTTACTTTTTGCTAGGTTTTTTTTCTTTTGACGACTACTATTTTCTTTTTGATTGCCTGCAATTGGCAGATAGTTTTGAACATTGGCCGCTTTGGAGGACCTTGGAGGATAAAATACGATACCGAAAGTATAATGGATAGTGAGGAACTTTGTAAATCTTTGGTTTAATCTTACAAACAGATTGATTTTGAGATGATTAAGGGCCCTAATTATGATAGCTCAGTCATCGATCTATGCTTGGTTTTCTATGACAAAAGCTTTTTCTATGGCAAAGCGTTACTCGAGCACATATTGACTGAGTAACTGACGGACTGAGTAAGCTTTCATAAAACGGGCCTTATATTATTCAACCGTTTAACACGTTTTTTTTATCGCAATTACCTACAAAATTGAAAAAGAAGTCTACTAAGAAAATTGTTTGCTTCTTAATTAAGACAGAAGCAAAATGAATGTCCAAAGTTCTTATTAACATAATTGAAAATAATAATTTCAAAGGCTTCGCAAGCACCGCGAGACAATGGAGTTGAGGTTGAGAAGTTGTAAAAAAGTTTTCCCGTCGTTGAAATTATTATGAGCTTTATAGGTTTTCTTAGAGTTTATTCGCCCACGCTCATGACAAATACAAGGGAAAACTCTTACATGAAGAAAAACACATTAAAAAAAAAAGGACTCGTACGATCATCAGTTTCAGTAACTAAGTTTTACTTATAAGTTTTTTCTTACTTAAAATAAAAAAAAATACAATCAAATAATAGAATTAAATTAAAACTAGTATTTACAATTGAAACAATTGAGCTAATTGCAGACTGTTGCAAACAATCTACAGGTAGCTCAACTGATCCATATTATCAATACCAGTCGGAAGCGTGCTCAAGACGCTAGCTGCATTGCCCCGCTGTATAGCAATGCTGATGCGCTGTGCCAGATACTCACCAGCTCTCGGGTCACGCAATTATAGAATAATTGTACTTTTTAAGTTGATTACAAACTCAAAATGCTACCTTTCCATCGGATTATGAGAGTGAGGGTATAGAGAGTGCATCTGTGTTTGCGCACCATAATAAGTCCTGAGTCCTGCGCAAAAGGTCGATAAGACAGGCCGCCGCCGTGGTCAAAAATCTTGATTCTAACTAAATTATTTTATAATTTTTATCTTTTAATAACTTACATTTCCTCTAAAATATTCAGAGTCCGTCCTTCCTACCGTATCCAGCATCTAATCCCTGTCCAAAGTAATTCTCAAAGGGTTGCCTTATCTACTCACTTACCCTCCCATATGGGGTAGTTTCCTAAATGAAAAGATTAAGGTGACCAACCCTTATTTGAATACCAAATTGTGAGATCAGTTACAAATGGACCTTGGGGTTGTCTTTAAAAGGAATTATAGTTGCTGAGGGCATGGATTACTGGACAATTGGACATACAGTCTTTAGCTGCAAATTAAGACTCTATACTACCTCAAATTGCTTATTTTCAACTCGCCTGATGTCCATATCTTCCTAACTACTAAATATATATATAAACTTGAAATTTATACATGGTAAAGTTTAGGACTGACTCTATCGTTCATGTTTTGAAAAAAACGATTCCATAATTTTGTCTATAGAAAAAAATCGCGAAGTTACCTTTTATGTTTTACTAAACTCTAGCCATATTTGAAAAATTTAATACCATGTGTAAAATATAGTTGAAATAAAATATGGGATTTGATTTGAAACCTGTCAGTATTGATTTAGAATAGAATAGAATGGCTTTTATTTCGACACATACACATAATTACATAAAACTAAACATAGCACATAGAGGTTTATAAACTAAATTACACAAATGATAGACGTCACATCTATAGTTTCACCTCTATGACCCTGTGCCAAAATAGTTGTATTTACGATTACTATTTACGATTTACTTGACACGTTTTGTATCGGTAATATAATGAAAAAAGACCTGCCAATGTTTTTTTCCCTAAATTCCGAGAAATAAGCTGTGACAGACAAACTAGAATAATTCGTTCTCTTATCGAATGTTTGAAGCCCCAAAAAACCGTATAAATCACCAACGGATTTCATGCCAGGCGAACACCGGTCAAGGCGGCAACAAATCACCGATGTGTAGCGAACCGAACGGTGTTGCCGGATAATCCTCAAAGTTACACTTTACCGTACGAAAGTTCTGTTTTAGGCTTGTTATAGATGTATTAAATACTGATTTGACGTACTGCACGTTTGGCATACTGCACGTTGGTACCTGAGACCTAGAAGGTTGCAGTTTCGATTAACGCTGCGAGACTTATAACGTGGTAAATTTGGGCGAACGTATAAAACGTATATTTCATGCCTTACCCACAACGTTATTCGCAGTAACAACACCTCCGCCGAAATTTGTTTGTTTACATTTGCAAGGTTATTCGTAGAAATCCCAAACTTAAATTAACTAACTTCCTAATAAGCGCGATAAATAACAACAAACATCGAACATTTGTTTTTGACAGTGGTAATGTAAGAAAACCAATTTGTTGAAATTTTGAACCCACTCTCAAATTCTAGGTCCTGGCGTTCAGCCAAACTCAGGCCCAGCATAATGTAAGTGCTATAGTAAAAATAAAGCAGAATGGAAAGCTTTCAAAAAACTTCTGAATGGCATTTAGTTTGAGTTTACCGCGATTTCGTGTAAAACGTATGAAAAAGGTTTTATTTGCAAGGCAAAACCAGCCAAAGGTAAAATACTGGTATACTCGAATTTTAAAAACAAAATAAGAATGTGAAGCCTTGTTCAAACAAAAGACTACCGGCCATTATCTTGATCAGATTGTACGACCTAAAAAACAAAAGAAAATCAACATTTTGAAATCCTTACAGCTGTCATTATCACGACTTCTCTAGGAGGACATTGTAATCACAAGCGATTCCAATTTTGAAAATAGTGTTTCAGCAATCTTCAAACTACCTCTTGAAGAAAACCTAAGTTTTTTTATTTGTTTTGTCAAAACTTACCCCTCTGTTATAATAATCCACTGTAACTACTAGATATCCATCTGACATGCACATTTGGGTCATAATAATATTTTATCTCCGAGCCTTGTTGAAACGGAACGTTTAGGACGTCAGAGTCGGTAGTTCGTATCCATTTGGAACCTTATTGAATAGGTTTCCTATGATTTGGATGAAATATTTGCAAAATCATTTTATATCAGACGTCAGCGACGTTGATATCTAAATGAGTTTGCGACCTAAAATACGTAAACCAAAAGGTTAGTGTACCTAGTACATAACTGAGACAGTCATAACTTTTATCGCTAAAAGCAAAATACTTAAGCTAAGTTATATATTGATTATTCCATGAAGAAGGTCAATAAAATTTTCATTTCATCCGCAAATATCCATTGAAGCAATAGCTACTAAAACAAGCATTTAAATTTTAACACAAAAGTTTTAAAGTCGTATTTTAAAGTCCGATAACTCAACTCAAAAGTCTTTGTTTTGAACCGTAAATTTTACCGGATGAATGAGTTCTGAATCGGTGAATTAATATTATAATGTAGAGATGAAACTCGATCGGTCACTTTCCTGGCAAGACGTCATGAATGAAATATTTTACAAACTGTTATTTATTCTTACTGGTGTCTGTAGTTGGTTCCTCTTGTTTAAATTACAATCAGTCAAATTCAGGTAGTAAAATAAAGGACCTGCAAGAAAACTAAATGGTCAATTTAAAAAATAACATACCTTCGAAATTTTCCTTATTTGCATCTCAAATATTTTTGGTATAATTAATTGATATCACATTATACGTCATAACAATACGACTTAAGGTGGATTCGACCAAATTCGAGATTTACAACCCAGGTATAATTTTACTCTTTAGACTTTACTCGCAGATACCATAATTTGCGTTTTTCCATCGCAAGCGTCGACAAGCAAATATTAAGTAGATATTGTTATCTAAAAACTCTAGAGCACTAATGTATTCATGTTAGCGAACTTAAATTGATATACAATTACATTTCAGCAGCGCGCACCAAGATTTTGTGTCTACTTAATTTCGCAGGGTTATAGAAGTCAAGTCGAACAATGACAGTTTTTTGTTCTAGCGGCCGCCAATGAAATAGTATCTGATAACTTGTTTTTAAAGTCATACATTTTATCGCTTACTTTCAGATAGACATTATTCTTGAAATAAGCTTTGGTAAAATGCAAAGTTTATAAGCTCAGCGTAATATGCGATTTTAATCACAGTCAATAGGATAAAACCTCAAATATACTACATTGGCCGAATCCATCATAAAGAGGAAAACTATTAATGGGTAAATTATAAAAGGGTTCCATTTCTATACCCATAATTACTTATCATATTTCACGGAAGACGTTAAAACTTATAATTATTCAAATTGTTTCCGAAACGGCTGTTTCTCGGTGGCTTGATGGCTTGATACGATTAAGGCACCATTTTTGGTTCATACATTCAGAAATAAATTTATTGATCGATACAAACAATAATTAATGAGTTTCCTTTCCTCACCCACTTATCATCACCTTCTCATTCATCTCATCCATTTCTGTCATTTGAAAATAGAATTCTTGTTCTAAAATAAGTGTTTTGAACGAAAAGTATAAAATCACTCCGATGATGTGTTGAGTATCAAACAAAGAGGTGGTATATTCCCTTGAAAAAAAGTATCCATTCAAATTACGAAATTCGAATTCCAAAGAATTTCAAATCGCATCTCAGTTGGAAGTAAGAGCTTGCGAATAGTGTGATACGCTTGCTTGCTCTTGCAAAAAGGCGCTAAATTAAACTTTACCCTTCTGATTATAATGACCAAGTTCGATGCACACTTTCAAAAGTACTCCATACGGTTGAGGCGATCCCCTTATCTCCCTCTGGCCTAGTAAAGCGCTTAGTATAAATGCTTACCGACCCGTCGCCTTCACGTTATATTACGCTTTGATATGTAGAACAGCTCATACATATTACATAATGTTATGGGAAAAGTTTGATGGGGCGGACAATTGCGATGCATATCTTCGATGTGCGAACCGAACGCTCAAATAATGAACGGAAGCAAACCTTGTTCTGCTCACCGATTTATATTAGGAAAATGCCTGTTCAGATAACGTGGTGTTCGCTAACTAGAGCAGAGGCGATATACAGGGTTATTGATAATTCACTGACACTACTGGTAATTCAATGACGCTGCGTCTGCCCAATACCAATCACATCATCAAATATTCGTTAAGACGCCAGGTCCTAATTCCTAAATTTGGTATTGGTAGAAGGTACCTTCCCCGTTCAAAAATCGTTCATTATAGAGGTTTTATTTGTATCAATGTATCATCCACGAATCGTAAGTAAGTAGATACCTAGGTTTTTAAACGATTTTTTTAAATCCTGCTGAAATCGAAAATTTTTGGGACAATGGTGCGAGTTACGCACTTTAAAGTAAAAACCTAAGAATAAAACAATGCAATACCTCTAGTCAATCGTACTAAACGTAACTTTAGTCATAGAGCAGGTTTGGATAACTTTAATGTTTCCGAAAATAAAGATAATCTTGCATGCTAACGACGCTGTTTTCGACTAGGCACGTGTTCAATCTCGTTGCTTAGTTGGTTAGAGCGCATCCGTGCTGAGGGTGAGGCGCGGGTTCAAATCCTGCCGAAATCGATTTTTTTTGTGACATTAATAAAAATTTAATATAATAATATAATAAATTTAACATAAACCTACTCATAACTCATTCACAAACAGATACGCATCTCGGATATAACGCAAGTGGATATCTATAGATGTTAATGTTCCGATAAGTACTGAACTTGGAACTTATGGTATCAGTTGGAAACTACCGAGTTTGAATGACTTACAGAGTTGCTTTGTGGGCGGTATTTCGACTTCCTATTTCATAGGCAGTATCATCATCAACAGACACTACCATCCAGAGGCCATGTCTGAAAAACCTAGACACGTTTCGGTTATTGACGACCTCTGTGGCGCGGTGCGCGAAGGTCCATCTGCGACGCAGGAGGACGCAGGACTCCGGGTTTATTCCGATATATATTCCGATTTCTCCTTCAATTATGAACCGATTGTGAAAATTATTTCGCTCTTGTAGAGAATGATTCCAATTGGTCCCATGCAAATCATATCCCCGAGGAATAAGTATTTATCCCGTGAAGCTTAAAAAACACCACAATACCTTAAAAATCACGACGAATCACGTTCTATTAGTTTCCATGACAATGGGCAAGACAAGAGGTCTAACAAAATTGACAAATGACGGATCGCCTAAAACGAAGGACGACCGATCCTGGACTGATGAGTTTGTTTTGTACGCAAAAGGTCCCAACAAAAATCCTATTGCTAAGCCTCCTGTCTGTCTGCCTATCTGTCTATCCATCTGTCCGTCGGTGGACTGTATATTATCAGTATTCAGGAATTTGAAGTCAGTCAATAGTTTTTAAAATACACCAAATTATTGTTCGTAACGAAAATGCAGCCAATGAGCAACGAAATAGTTTGATTGTTGCACCTACGAATTTTGAATAGTCCAACAGGTACTTATCAAGGAATTTAACATTAGAAATGGCAAACTATTTCTCTCGCTCTGCTCTCCTGGCTGACCCGCTTTCCCCCACTTGGCCGAACTGACTTTGCAGCGTGAAGGGCCCTCGCTCGCACGTTTTAATTTTTAATTTTTAAAGTTTAAGCCCTTTTCTGCCTGCGGTCGTGACCTGCATGTGGTTTCGTGACCGTTGCTGTGAATTTTGCCGCATTTCCTCATCATTTTTTGTGAAATGTGGAGTCTGAACAGGTAATTAAACACCTGTCAAAAATTAACCTGAAAGTGCGGGAGATATTAACTGAAAAAAAAGAGAGAATTTCGTGAAGTGCCAATTCAAGGTCACGCCCATCCACACGGAGAGATTGATAGATTGGTTACAACCTTTACATTTTGACCAGCATCCTTCCATCTTAAGTTTATTTTATCAAAGGTAAAATATGTAGTATGTCAAAATATGTCATTCCAAGACGATAGGTACCATTATTATGGTGAAGCGATTGATTTCGTGGAATTCGGTCCCTGTTCAAATTATTAATACCTACGATTCGGCGCGTTCGATGCCGACAGGTGAGGCCACGCGGAAATTCGATGACTGCAGGCAATGCCTGTCTGCAGCACCGATAGGTGCACGTTCAGCTTAAGCGTCACATCTTACTTTACGTTTTCTATAAAGTAAAGTAAGTTTAACGAATCGGTCAGTATACCAGCAACCCGTTATAGGTATAACGGGGTCGTAAAGTAGATACTTTACGGTTTAAAAAACCCAGGAGATGGATATTATCGTTAAAAAATTTCATTCAAAACCCATCAGTAAAAACTCAAGCGAACCTTTTTCTGTGTCCCATGTAAGGAATTAGTCGGTAAATAATCAATACGCATCAATTTTTTATCAATTAATCACGTTACCTAAACTCCCAACTTGTTAAACGATATTCGTGTAGTTTGCTTCATAAATAATTTATCGTACGAAGAACAATCAACCGTGGTAGCAGAAACCTCGAAGTTTGTAGATTTTAAAGCTTGTTTCGTCTATGGTTTATGAAATAAAAGAGGAGCTTGTGAAAGACCGCCAGATATGGATGAAGATGGAGTAATTTGCCCAGATCTGGAACGAACTTTGTGTTTTAAAAAAAGGGTGGTTGTTTTCTCAAATTTCCGTTATTTAGTTGCCGTTTCCTCATGGTTTTATTTTATTTATACTGACGGTTTAGTCCTATTTCAAAGATTCGTTATTATTTCGAGCTATTCACGTAGGAATATGAAAAGATTCTTTATCCTAATCCACATCTCAATTATGTGTCAATGTGGCATTATAATAATAATTGACAGGAGAAATTGAATCTTACCCTAAATCATAGTAAATAGGATCTATTGTTGCTAAACTAGATTCATCTTACACACGTTGTCTCAGACACGACTTGGTAGCGCGACTTTTTGGTCCTGAACTTCAATTGGTAACGATTGATTTACTTTCACTCAAAGTAGGTACAAAGTACCAATTTTTTTAATAAGCTCATGGCTTTGACCGGCTACTTTCGTACTTCATCGTCCTTATCTTTTTTGTTTTACTTAAATATTTTATACACCCACTGATGTGTCAACACAATCCAGAGGAGATTGGCAAAAGCGAAAGCAGGTGTCCTTTCGCTTTTAACTATCTCCTCTCCCGCACTGCACGGCGTTTTTCTTATTCATGTGTGCTCCAAACCTTCATTTGCTTATAAAATCACTGGTAAATCCTCCGAATATTTAAAAACGAAGTTATTCACAGATCAAAAAATTTACATTATAAAAAATGTGACCTTTCCACAAAACCCTGACTAAAATTTCAAAATGTCCTGCATCGTCGCAAACAAGGTACAAAAGTCGCGTCTCAACATTTCAAAAACGTTTCTAACCGAACATAGATCGTCCCAACATGATTAATGTGACCCCACCGACATTCTAGTGTGAATCAATCAATGACGTCACAAAGCCCACATCTGGGCCTCGGCCCTTAACTTGCCTATCATTAATTAAGGGCCGCCTAAACTTGACAGAAAGTTGTGTCTTGAGGTTGAAAGACGTTTTTTCCGATGCGAACTTTGAAGATTAATTTTCGTGGTCGACGATGTAAGTTTATAATTGTTTTTTGGAATATTAAAATGTTTTTTTTCTTTGATCCTCGATGATCTTCTAACTTTTTGCAAAATTATGAGCAAGGAATGCAAATTTTTATTTATATGTATTTATAAGTTTATTAGTCTTCTACCACTTTACTATAAAAATCCATAGTTTTCTTTCAATAACAGTCTAAATTTGACTTGTCTACAAGAAATGCCAAATTTGAACTTTCAATTAGCAGGAGAGATTTTAAATAGACAGGAGAGAGATAAAATTTGTAGCACTTCAATTAATATCCATAAAATTAAATTCAAAGTTCTGAATAAGAATTTTTGATTTCCCGTCACCCAAAATGAAAAGTACAAGTCAAAATCATGAATCTCATTTCACCTTTGACTACCTTGAAAACGAATATCCTGTGATTTAAGATGTATCATCCATCTCAAGAATTATTTCTACGGGATGTTTGATAAATGAGGCACGCTTGCTCATTTCCGAGGTCTGATCGATTGGCTCGGATATTGAAAGCACCCTGTACAGCGATTAACATGCTAAACAAACGACGGAGAAATGAAAAGGAAAACAATTATCTGATAAGTATTACAATATGATAAGTATTTTTATGTTATTACTTAGTTTATTTTGTAGTAAATATTAATATTAAATGTAGACATAAGCTTTTTCCCTAGTAAAATTAAAGCCTAGGTCTTCAGGATATAATCTATCTTCGTAAGAATTTTTATGAAGATTCGTTCAGCAATTTAGCCGTAGAAAAATTAAGGTTTTTTATTATAATGCTTACCCACACTTAGGGTATCTCTAAGAAATGAAATAATAGAATTGAGCAAAGGCTCGTCAAACTAACTAAATGTAACTTTGGTCGTTGAGCAGGTTTGGTTAAACTGTAATGTTACCCCTGTAGGTGGACCCACCGGCGCTATACCTAGTCCGTAAGAGGTCCCAAAGATTTTCAGTTGAACCGACTAGGGTTTCGTGGCTAAGTTGGTTAGAGCACACCCGTACTGAGGGTGATGGGGTGCGGGTTCGATTCCCGCCGAAACCGAAATTTTTTGGGAACTTATTTCATTTCGTAGAAAAGTTCCTTACATTTGTTAGGACAGTCTGTCTATTTAGAGTGGATTACAACCGCCTATATTATTATTATTATATTCGTTGAATGTTTGGATACCTACCTATTATGCTAACTACAGATACAACCTTAGTAGCCACTTAATGTTACCCTCGCAAATGTGACGAGCAAGCTAATTAGTCCCTTTCATTAGGGTCGCATATTAAATTAACATAAGGTCCATTTTTGATACACTTCCAGAGAAAACATTTACCGTGTCCCCTATTTCAATTTCACGCGGGCCCGTAGTAGGCCCTAAGCAAATATAATTATCATTAAAAATCCCTAATTTAGTCACTTGGTCATTTTCCTTTTTGATCCAAAGACTCTTGCTTATCCATTGTCTCTGTTCTGAATCTGAAAATCTATGTTTTTCCCTTGCGTACCAGACTAGCTCAAACACGTCAATCATAGAGGTAAAACACGCTCACTCAACATAGACAATAATGGTTCTTGATTACATAAATCGTAATCTTTTTGTGTTTACTGGTACTAAGCCTACAGAAATTCAAACGCTAAATCAAAAAGTACGTAGCACCAAAAAAAAAAAAATTATACATCGGCGGCTTGTTTTGTTTCTGCCACGAGGGACATACAGGTCTTACGTTTCAGTTATTGCCCTGCTTTCCAAAACCCATCAGGTTAAAAGCTATCGATTTTTTAATAAAACTTCGTAAATAGAATCCTGCATTAGAGTATCAGTTTATCGAAAGGTCTTTCAATTGTGTTTAGGGTTCTATTTTCCTTCTTAGTATTCAAATAGCTTGGGGACACATTGGACAAAACGTTCCCTTTCTTCATGTTGACTTTTCCAACTCCGCTTTTTCTCGTAAACGTCTCGGAGGGCCAATATTCGGACCTTTCCTGATGAAAAGATCTAATCTCAAGTTTTTATCCAATTCTTTGCAATTGGACGCCGGTTAAAAGGCGAGTGCTTGGGGAAAATAAATACTTATTTAGTTGGAGTGGCGTTAGGTCGTGGAGCCACAAGTGCATTGGCTACGAAGATTGGGACCCATTCACTGGATAGCGATAGGAGTGAGATTACGAGACTCTGTTGAGATGGAAATCGTATTTTAAGGATCAATTTGAATGTCAAAGAGAAACGAACGAAAGTCTGCATGGTGTCTTAGGTTTAAGAAGGATTTAATAAAGATTTGTTTAGCTACGTGATTTGTGGGCACTTTGATCTAAAGATAGATTATTTTGCAATGGATTTCCGCAAAGTAACGCCTGAATCTATTATTTATCTAAAGATATTTGTACGGAACGAACGCCACTAGGACCTTTGATTTGATCAGAATAAAATAAAGAAACACACCTTAGTAAATGTTTGAGCAATCTTAAAGGATCAGTTGAGCTACTTGTTGACTGTTTGCGACAGTCTGCAGTTAGCTCAATTGTTTCAATTATGAATACTAGTTTTAATTTAGTTCTATTATTCGATTGTACTTTTCTTTGTTGTTACTAGTGATGTTAATAATATTAATCGAAACCTTCGACATTGATAGTAAACTGTACTGGACTTTATTTACCAACAAATCGTTTTAAATGAAATTAATTCCGTTGAATATATGTTTGGGTATAAATGATTGTCGAGAAATAATTTTTAATGACTAGGTCATGGGTAAGTGAAATAAAATGATGATACGTACACTTAAACTAGTATTTTTTCATTATTGAGTTTAACTTTTTCATCTTATCCTTAAATACCTATTTACGAGTAGAGCACGAGACAGACAACGGCGATTTTATAAAAAAAATCTCTTCTATCAGAAAATCTCTACAGAAGACACACAAAAATAAATCCAAATTGTATTAAACCCAAAGATCTATTTACAGTAAACCTAATAAACCACCACAATGACCTTGAAACAACGAGTAATGACGATGGAGCCCCAACGGTTTCAATTCTGCGGTTTCACACAGACTCGTCAACAGTGCTTCGGTTTTACAACCAACCGAGGTACTTACATAGTCAAATGATACTCGGATTCAGGACCGTTTATATTGATAACCGTTTTGTAGCATGGGACGTTATAATATAATGTAAGAAGGCGCGTCGCTTACTGGTAAGTTACAAGGCGACATCGAGGCGGCGTCGCGGTGCGGTCGTGGCGTGATCGCTATGGAAAGTCGAGGCGTGAGGAGGTTAAAATTCTTATAAATATATAAATAGAGTGGCGAAACGTGCTAGGAAAACGTTGCCTCGACTCAACGTCAATCTCGTTGCGTTTTCGCCTCGCCGTGATCCGCTTAGGTATATGAGCGCACCGCCATTTATTTATTTCTAAAGAAGATGTAAATGTTATGCGTCGTTTATGCTCCTGCTCTCTTCGTTGCCTCGACTTTTGTTACAGTGATGTGAAATGTATAATACTTATGTAGGTATTATACATTTTACATCATTTGCCCGGGAAAGTTGGTACTATCAGGATGTGCTGATAGTATCAACTTTCCCGGGCAAATGTTTTCACTAGGAGTTCCCCTTCGCTCTCTATGGTAACTCTATGGTATGATAAGTATGGGAAGTCCAAATTAATGTAACGCTGTTGCTAATTTTTAGATCAGTGTTGTCTGTCTTACCACAGTTAAAGTACACCTATGTACCTACTTATTGGTATAGATGCAGTACCTTGATTTTTTTTTTAAATTTTAATCCTTTGCCGCCGAAGGTTTATAATAAACACAATCAAGCGGGCCACACTCTGAATCGATAACCAATATATTATACCGAATCCGTAAAACGATAACCACAATTCGTTTATAGTTATACCAGTTACCTATCACGTCGCATGGATTAATGGCCACCGACAAATTGAGTTGCAGGATCTGCATATTTCATCGCGAAAATGGCCGGGTTTTTTCCTATTAAAATCCGACGTTGTCATTACTTTGCAGAAAAAAGTAATTTTCCGTAAATGCAGTCGCTGTGACACGGGAAACAGCTTGTCCGGTTTTTAGTTGGGTTTTATGTTTTTCTTTAGCCAATAATCTGTCGGGCGCGCGGCAGCGATTTCCGCAGACTGCCAGCGCTTGTGGCCCAGCGGATTCCTCCGCGCGCAAGGGATGATATATTCGTTGAATCCTTAATTATTTTGTATCAATACCTATTGACATCTATATATGTTTCGATTCTCCATGAAATTTCCTACAAATTCACATGTAAATATACTGTACTGTTGGTAAGAAGTTTGTAGTCCTATTTCATTTATTAATTATTATTCCAACTCGCATTCACAACGAAAACACTAACCTTACCTATTTAAAGTGGACTAGCTATACATTACCTGTGGCACAGGTTTAATGGGTTCAAAAAATTTTAAATTAAATCATGGACTATTCGTTGTGAACTATATAATAAATGTTGGAATGTTTGTGTGGCTGCTTTTTCGTCAAGTCTTGTGATGTAATGAAAATATAAGAATTAAGAATAAGAACTATATTTCCGTCGAAATGAACCCTGGTCCCGTATTTTGTATGATATCCAAATACCATGCGATGGTAACACTGCAAGCTAAAATATACTCTCTGACTTCAATCTTAAAGCCTTTTACGCTACCGGTTTGCGTTCGGTTGTGTATGGTCCTGCGATTATGGGCCCTGTCATTACGAGTGTTGCGTGGTTCCCGAACGTAGGTCATGACTTTTTATTTTATCATAAGTTGTATATGAATCTTGAGGTTGGATGTATCTTATAGCTATAACCGTTGGACTATAGCGTTTTTTATGTTTTGGTAAACCTTTTAAGGAATTAATATAATTTTAGAAAAACCGTCATAATAACAGGCATAGTGCAAAATGTCTAGGAGCAAAAGTATTGCAAATTCTGTGACTGGCAAAGTGTCAAAATCAAATTCAGAATTATTAAAGATTATGCCAATTTTAAGATGTTCATTTGTTTTGATTCGTCTCCATAACTTGGTTAGTTTAGTTAGCCACCGCCATAGTGCTCCGCATTAAGGGCAATACTAACCCAAAAAATTAAATTGGCCCGCGCGTCTAGATGAAGTAAAAAGTATTAGTATAAGTAAGTCGATACAGCATACTACGTAGTGCCCAAATCAACCAAATAATACGATCCTCTGCAGTTAGATGACGTGTAACTGGTCAAGTTGGTTATCACAGATTTTGTTGGCGCAAATACGTTTTTACGCACTATAACTAACACTATAACAACTAGGTACACTATATTTAACGGCAAGTATTTGGGACCTCCAAGAAACCCTTCAATATAATGTGTTACAGCAAAGCTCCACAGTCAATATTTTCGTCAGAAAATGGGTTCAAAAATACCTAATTTTCGTTTGTTTCCCTTAGTATACGCCTTAAGCCAAATTAACGTCTGTACGTTGTTGTGTTTTTTTGTAAATAATGTATCTATTAGTGGCATCTTGATTGGTGTATACATAGTTATATATATTACACTGCTAATTTTAAGAATATTTATTCATTTTTATTCAGGAAAAGTTACATGGGTGTGAATAATTATTGGAATTCGATGATGTCCGCATTAGTTTTAGGTAAAACTGTGTCGCAGACACCATCGCCCTCCTCACAGACAGGGTGTTCCATTACATATTTTTTGTGATAGTAACAATAAACTATGAGCTATACTAAATGATTGTTGAATTGATTTATGTTTAATGATAATAATCTATGTTGTTGAATATTCAAAAGTAAGTAAGTAATTTAATGAAAAAAGTTAGTAAGTTATATAAATTTATAAACAATATGTATATATATTTATTGATATGAGAGTGGATGTAGGTGTGTGTATGTGATGCTCCTGAGGACACCGGTCTCATAAGACTCCGGGCGACAGGAGCAACCAGGTGAGTATGTAATGTATGTGTTTATGTGTATATATGTATGTGTATGTATGTGGAGCTCCTGAGGCACCGGTCTCGTAAGAGTTCGGGCAACAGAAGCTACCAGTTGTGTATGAATGTGGATTTATGTGGAACTCCTGAGGACACCGGTCTCGTAAGAGACCAGGCAACAGGAACTTCGAGTGTGGGTTGGTGAGTATTTGTGAATGAGTAGTCGGGTATAACTTGGTATAACATCTCACGATATTACCTTTAACAGATCTTCAGTGGTATCATACGTCAAAGAGAGGAGCCAAGTGTGAAGGGTTTGCTTGCATGATCCTTTTGTCATTTGAAATATTTCAAGCTCTTTGTTTACTTTGTTATAAAGCCATGGACCGAAGAATATTGTAATCTGTTAGTACCTTAATAAACGAAAAATAAATAAACAAATAAGGCTTGTTCGACGGTTGATAAGAACCGGCATTAAACAAAACTACTATCCCAAACAAAGACATTCAACAATTGGCCCGTTCCTTCAAGGCCTGGTCCTAACAAATTCCATACATTTGTCACATCCCTGGCCGGAGCAGGTCGTTTTTCACAGCCATCATTAATATTGTCAATTGGAAGGTAAACAATGTACGTTTAAAGAGGGCTCTCATAAAAATACGCTTTTGTTCGATTTGTACGAAGCCGTTGGCGCTGTTATTTCATATAGGCGCATTATTCTGCGTTATCCCCCTTAGATAATTCAGTAGTCTAAAACTTGCGAGGTTCAACTAATAAGAACACCGATAACATTCGCATCGGTCTAGTGCCAGCAATTTTTTATACAGAGGAATTTAAAAAACACCCAAAAAATATGTTTATGATTATTATTTTGTGCTTTAGTATTAAATACTACCTACTTAATCTTTAATTTAATGATAACGTAATGGTGAATAAATTAAATTTATTATGCTCCTTCAAAATTTTAAAAGCTTTATAAGCTCCTTTTAAAAACTCCCGATTGTTGCCATTTACAAAAAAGTATTGTCAAAGAAAGATATGGTTTACTTTTATCACAAAGTAACAAAATACTTGCTCAATAAAGCACCACAAGTCGTAATATCAGCCATAATACAGAACAAAAGAAATATCCCACTACCGAGAAACAGCAAATATCATAGGAATCCGGTAATCTAATCTGCCATATCATTTCCTTTTGTAATGAGGACGTATAAGGGACACAAACACCCATAAATTGTAGTGACGTCATAGTGAATCATATCTGAAGCGTGACGTCACGTGACGTCATTAATTTCATCCTTCCGTCTCGGGACAATCTAGGCCGCGCTGTTTGACAGATTCCCGCGGTCTTTGAAAGAAAAATTAAGACGAATTAATGGTTTAATAAAATTAGTGTCGAGAGATCTTTAATTATCAGCGTAACTAAATCTCTGCTGAAGATATATCGAAACTCAATTATTTATTGTATTCTATAGGTGTACAGAGGTGCTTAAAATCTGGTTAATTAAGTTTCTTTGTAGACCCTGCTGGGCACACAATATGTATGGAGAGAGAGGAAGATGTCATGTGTTTCTGGGTTACGTTTACGTATGTTTCGTTTGTCATTTCTTATTTTTCGCATAAATATTCGTCAATAGGGTATATGCATAGTTTTTTATTAGATTATTAATGTTATGACATAACTGAAATAAATATTACTCCCACAGTTGGTAAAAAACGATCAAAATAAAATTAGAAACCAATAAATAAATGAATGAATGTAGAAAGTCATGAAACCTGGCCTGTCTTCCATTGCAACACTCTAAAAGGGTACATACTGTGAACATTTTATGAACACTCACCTAACTACTAAGACCTGACTGTATGAATGCAATAAATAAAATACTGAAATGATAAAAATGTTTGTGTGTTGTCTAATTATAAGGATTTCTTTCTTTCTTAAAAAAAATATCCCGGTAAAAGCTTCATGACAATACAAACGGTGACGTCACGTTAAGAAATTTTGCAATTGAATCTTAAATTTTATTTTTTTCAATGACACAGTACGTAGTAGTTCACAGTAAAAACAAAAAAATTTATCATAAGAGAATATAAATAAAATATAACCAGCTTTTTTGAAATCAACCGTACTTTGCTCACTTATGTAGTAGGTATGCTTTTGTGATTAACTAAAGCTTCATTCATATCATCTTTTGTTTGTTTGTTTGTTTTGATTTTTCACATAAATTGAAACTTCCTACCTGACTGTCTGTTTAAAATTATCCGTCTATAAAATGTAAATCCGTTATTGGTCGTAAGAAAAACATGTATTTTAAGTTTATCTAGAATAAGGACTGTGGATTTTGTTACTTAAATAAATAAATAAAATCTATCCTTAGTTATGCCAAACACGCTTAAAGAGTAAAGCAAAATGCTCAGCGTGGTAATTTCGGCATTACACCCCAATGATTACCAATATAGCGCTTATCGGAGGAATCCCATGTCCAGCTTCGGACTAATGTGCGGAACTTTTACACAGTTCTCTACAACAAAATCTAAAATAAGATTCTTTTGCGCGTGGAGTCAGATCCAATAACTTCTGTTTCTCAATACTAACAAAAAAGCTCTTAGAACATGTCAAACTTTTCATAATAGAATATCAAAGTAATAAAGTGATCGATGGAAATATCTGCGTTAGGCTTTTGGAAAAAAAAAGAAACAAAATAATAATAATATACCTGCCTATCGATAAGTAGATTTACTCAAAGCCCAGTACATTTTTGCCAAGGTCTTAAAACTTAAAGGTAAAAATAGAAAAAAGTTTTTAATCTTTTGAAATCGACTATCGATGTCGTGTAAATTCAATTCAATTCAATTTATTTATTTGTAAGTAACAAAGTTTACAGAGTTGTAGATACACAAGTAAACACACATTTTTACAATGTCAGGTACTTAAAGCTATGAAACAAAGAGATATCTTTATGAACTTATAGGTATATCAGCAAAGACAATAATTTTACGTTTGAAAAGGCAGTGGACAAGTGGTGTATACGGCATGAACGCCCACCGTTCCACACGTTCTCGGTGACATCGGGATAGCTGTTTGGGCAATTAATTGCCGATATCCGTATTGCAAATGCATTAATTCACTTTTTCTATGGTTTCGCACTGAATAATAGCAAACTATAGTTTCAAGCCTAAAACCTACTGTGACTGTCTTTGTTGTTGAAATATTATGGTGGTCCATCACCACCACGAATACAAGACTACTTTTGTAACGTGTGTTTTTGCTACGTCTATTTGGCCGTGGCGGTTGCAGCGTTAAAATCGACTCGTGGAGGTCTTAAATTACGAACCCACTAAAGCAACCTGACAGTGGCAGGGCAGCAGTTTCCTATGTTAACACCTTGACAGCAATTACCAATTTGACTGCCAATCATGCTGATTATGGTAAAACCCTAGAATGTAAATAAAAATAGGTAAAACTAAGTTATTGAGTTATATTTTTTTGCTAAAACCTAGCTAAAGATTTTTCTAGAGACCCGGTCCACTTCCACTCTCAATACCTTTTGCCACGCCCTACTTTGGTACCATTGTGTCTCATAACCATTTCCTTAATACTCAGACCTACAATGTTTGCAATGAAATAAATGAATGAAACATGCAAATAAGAGTATTTGGGCAAACATCATGTGTGGTGATAAAGGAGGACGTCTCAATGCTCATCACTGTCTTTGTAAGCCTGTCCTCAAACTGCAGAAAAAAAGAAATAAAATAAGATTTACTATCCATCAGCCTTAAGAACTTCGATCAAAAACAAGCACAGGCCATAACATCCTACCGAAAAACCATTACCCACTTAGAAAAACTCAAAGAAAATTAGAACGCTGGGATCTCCCGTTCGAGGGTCGTTATGTCCTAACAATTGCCAAGAGAGGGCAATGAAATCACACTGGCTAAATGAAGTCAGAGGTTATTGCACTGTTTTGGCGTGAATTAAGATAGAACGGACCGAAGATAATACTTGATTTGGTACTTCTGAGCCCAGTGAAAAATAATCAATTATATATTAATAGACATTTAACCAAATCACAAAGATTTGCCGTCGGTAGCGTGAGTAGCTCTCACACATAATATTTCGTCAAATCAATTAAAAGGTTCCACAGACTATTGAAACACCACAGGACCTGACAAACACGTCCGTGTTGAGTTGAGAATCAAATCGTATTAGTTTTCTATGACCAGAATCACACTATAATACACCCGACGCGACAAAATGCACATGCGCATATGGGATACACCAATATAGGCTTTTGAGGTGAAGTTAGGAAGTGAGAAATATCTATGAAGCTACCATGAGACGGCATTATACAACTACTCTGTTAGATAATAGATATTATAAGGATAAAAATATTTAGTAACTATTCCGCCCAAAACCTCCGATAACATCCAACAAAATGTAGACTGAGTGCACCGCCCACCCTCCAAAAAAATTACGTTCACACAACTTATTTGTAAATGAAAAAAGCATACAAACTACACCATTAAAAAATCTATCAATGTAAGTCAATGAATTACCATTGTCGTTCAACATAGCAATGCTGACTACATTCTGAGCACTCTGCTTTGTCGTGATGGTATAGATTTTTAGAAAATAGATTTAATTGTAGGTAAATATAGTTGTATTGTTTTATTCTGTTGTTGTAATTTTATTTATTCATAAATGATTTGTTTGTCTTATGTAGTACTAAAGAGATCCCAGATTAGTGCAAAGTGATTCTAATCAATGATAACTTTGTCTACTTCTATATCCTCACTTATCTTTCCATTATTGTAGGGATTCAGGGAATCGAACGGAATGCATCAGCTGGAATGCATTTAATTCGATTTCCTGAATTATCGATGTAAGCCGAGTGCTCTTCGGTCACTCAATTAATTACCGTAAGAGCCATGATTGATTCGCTAATTGTCGGCCAGAACGCTAAACCATTGCCGTAATAAGGAACAACTGTTGACGTAATGATATGTTAAACAGGGTGGAATTTTAATTTGGGATAGTAAAACTACATCTGAAAAAAAATCGGGTCGGGCCTGGAGCTCGATCAAGGCTACTTAGAATATACATATGTGGTTATGTGTGAAAACTAAAAAGTATTCTGGCTAGCGGGATGTACAGTTGATGTCCAAAATTACACTAAAACAGAATTCGACATCGACAACAGATACTTCGTTGCGAGTATTCATAGAAAAAAATACCATTTCTTTACATTTCACTTCTGCTTTTAAGTCAAGAAAACATTGCTTTGCACAAATGGATCCATGAAAACAACAACATCCGTCGGAGTAAAAAACAGGTCAATTTTATTGAATGAAGTATCGATTTGTATGACTTCTCTTATCATTAAAATTCAACTATTGTGTTCTCACAAATCGAGCGTTAATATTTCTCAGTGTCAAATATGGCCACGATTACAATCCGATCTTCAGAGTTCACCCTGTACCTATACAACATGCATGACTTAATGTCTTGTCTTATATCAGGTGCCTACATAAGTTCATGTAATTTGACCAGAAGACGTATATCTTATGTTATACATCAATTGGACGGAGTAACGGAGTCTGATGTATGGCATGGACCAGTATGGACAAATTAAGCTGAAGTGACATATGATTTTAGGCGTTTTTATTATATATTGTGAGTTATTTTGAGGCGTTTTTATAGCAAAATAGGTAAGGTAAAAATAGGTAACTTCATGGACAAGTGTTTGCATCTGCAAATATCCTTTTTGGTTTGGATGTTGTATATTATTGATTGTATATTAAAGAGGAAAGGGAGGCCTTTGTCCAGCAGTGGGACAAAATAGGCTACTAAAAATGTATTAACAAAGTCACTTGGTACCCATAACATATCCTAAGCGTAGCTTGTGTGTGGTCACCAAGTGATTTTTGGGTTCGAATAGTGTTGTGTGAAAAATAACTAGGTTTTAATTATATTCCAGGTAGAATCTCAGGGAAGTAACTTTAGTATCTAAAAAACAAGGAGGTATACTAAAACTACATGCAAACTTCCAAGGAATCTTCGAATGCTGCAAGCTTACCTAAAATACCCGGGCTTTGTCTACCGCCACAACCTAGGAACTCCATTTTAAACTAGACCACAGGTTTCTAGACACGTAGGGACAACTGACAGAACTTGTATGCTACACAAAAGCTTCTTACGTAAATGTTTACCTAAGTTTTTTTTTTTTTTTTTTTTACGCTTTTATTAGTTTGAATCGCTAGATAGACATCCATATATTTTGTGTAGCGTTAGTCTCACCTCAAATAAGATACACGCCTATCTAAGAAACACTTATTATTTCTGAGATACGAAATCAACTGTCAAGTATATAAGAAAACCGCGTTCACAACGAGGCCTAGTTCTTGCGTTTAATTGGTTATTTTTTCACGAGGGCAAGTTAGAATTTATAGAACGAAGGGACCGAAAACACTTTGTTGTCCTCAATCTTGAAAACTTCTAAATTATCTAGCATACATGTGATAAAAGAAGTGATAAATTTCCAAGACAACAGCTTCGTCCTTAAGGCGCATACCCGACCCAAACTAGCGCCGCCACCTACTTTATCTTATTATTCCGTATAACAAAGGAAATTTCTAAAGTCCGTCGAACAGATACCTATTATATAAGCTTTTGTTAAATACCCCTGTAATAGTTTTATTCTATTTAGTTTAGGCAGTGAATCGAAAATAGATTTTGGTGGCCACCAGGGGCAACTTCGATTCACTGCAAACTGTGCGATGGATTTTTGAAATTTCCTTTGTAAAACGAAATAATAAGATAAGGTGGATTGATGGCGGCGCTTATTTGGGTCGGGTATGCGCCTTAAAGAATTTCTTTAACATCTATATCACCAAAAAATCACGAAATTCTAATGGGATTTTGGACCGACAAAAAACCTTTTACGAGTCCTTTTTAGCTTCTCTAGTTCCGTAGATGTCATCTGCGATACAAAAGCAGACAATTTGTGTACAAATAAGTGTATAACACAAGACATAAGTAACACAAGACGCGCAGAATTCCCATCTACAAGGATGCGAGGCGAGAGTACTTTTACTTTGAGATGCAAACGGGCCTTGATTACTTGTTTTCTTATTGACGGTGGCAAATGAAAAGGAATCCGAATAATGTGAAGGGAAAAATGTACGGTATTGACAATGTTTTTGTTAAAATAAATTGCTACATGTTTCCGAAGACTTTTATGACAACACAATAAGGTGGTAGAAATTAGAAACATGTTCCCTGATGTGGGAAAGACGTATACACTGTAGTTTTAGATGAGAGCTGGTCACCTTTTGCGGTATGCGAATGGACAAGGGAGGGTATCAAAAATATTCTGGCAACTTTCACACTGTTGGCTGGTTTCGTTGACATCGTTCGTTTAAAAAAGCTGCCATATTTTTTAATTACGTCTCCTCTCGCATACCTTTGACGAACAGCCGAAGACTATAAAACAACACACAAAATAACCTCATTCTTCCATTAACTGTAAGTGACTGATACTGATTGTCGTCCTGGCAATCACAATAACATCAAAGTGTTCGTAGAAGCGTCGTAATTAAACGCCCCATCGATCCAAATGGCGGGCTTAGCAATCTTAGCCTTTGATTTGTTACTGCTTAGAGCAAGACGGATGTGGGTACATGCTGTGACGTGTGTTTAGATGTTGCAGGGGAACTCTGAAACTTCGAAACTGCCTCCTAAACCTAGCCAATTTAAAACAAAATCCTTTGACTCCGCTGGAAACAAACGCAGAGATGCAAAGCACACATTGTTATGCCATTTTCAATATGTGAATTTTGAAAGTTCAAGAGAGCACAGTCTTGTTCCGTCAAAAGGCTTAGTGTATTGTTTTCGGCAGAACTCAAATTGAACCATGTACCTAATCAGACCACAGGACTCAATATCGAGATAATGCACGTAATATATTACAATAAAAATTCAAAATATTGTACTGATAAACCCCGCGCGTGTGCCTGTATATTTTGTGCACCTTGTAAACTAAACAATTTTATTGTAAATTGCTCGTTGGAAATAGGCAGTTCTTCCTCTCAAGAAAAGCCGCTTTATGCTTGTAGTTACAAGCTTCGACTGCAACATCAGGATTTCCATTAGAGTTCCTACATGTGCTGTGATGTGTACATTGAACTGTTACACAAACTAACAAAATGTCACGTTGTAATTCAATTAATGCAATGTGTTTGATTCTGTCCATAGCAACACATGTTTAAGGAACAGAGTATACTTACTTAGTGTACTACTACTTTATTATATTATATTTATGTAAGTACTTACATAAATATAATATGAATTACTACACTTACTACTACCTATATTTTTTAAAATAAATTATGTGTAATAGTTAGGACATATTTGAAGTGTACGTATTTATCGAACCCAAGGAATGTATTCTGCATTCTGCACAAATTCTGACGGCTTTAAAGAATGTTACATTAGTTATTTTTAAACATTGTTTTTATCAAAAGCAGGTAGGAATATTTTTTTCACTAATAGTGATTTAAAGTTTTGACGACCAATGTGGCGCGGTGGGCGAAGGTCTGCCTGCGACGCAGAAGGTTGCGGGTTCGATTCCCGCCTCGGGACAAATGTGTGTATGATCTGCAGACATTTGTTCAGGGTATTTTGGTCGTTTTCTATGTATAACAAAAAATATCTATCTTTGTATTGTATTGTATTTACATATCAGTTATCTAGTACCCATAACACAAGCTCTGCTTAACTTGGGGCTAGATAATGCTGTGTGAATTCCAGCAGTATTATTATTATTATTTTTACCTTAGTACTACCGAGTTTGCAAAATTTCAGGTCGTATTAAAATATAAGCAATCGCTACAGTATCTTCTAGCTGAGATTGAATTAAAATGGGCGTAAAGCGACACCCTCAGAAACAAGAACGACTCGAAGTTTTGGTTTGTTTTCCTACGGAGACGGACACTTCTGTTCCCCACAACAACCCAACCAAGTCAACCTTCTAATCCTGACTGACCCGCCCTTTCAACTCACATCATTTATAAACTTGAGCTTTTATTGTTGAAATCTTTTTACATCCTTTGTTGCTGTGATATATAACATCAGCTTGAAATGAGGTCTAGGACCGTCTTCGTTATATAATTCTGAGCCGTTTTAAGCTTTTGTGATTGTTATCTCTGATGCTTTGTCAAGCACAGTAAGCTACCTTCATAGCGTTAAATTAATTGATGAATTGAAAAGTTGTTTGATGATTGTTTTTATGAAATTAATAAATCCCAAAAATTTACGATCTCGACGGGATTCGAACCCGCACCTTCCCCTTCAGCGCAGGGTTGCTCTTTTTCCAACTAAGCTACGTGATCTTATCTCGCCGAGGTGCAAATCTTTGGGAGTTCTTTCGGCACTTACGCCGTCAGCGCCGCCTACAGAGGAAACAATGAAGTTATCCAATTCTGCTCAAAGACCAAATTTACATTTAGTTCGTTTGACGAGAGGTTTTGCCGTTGCTTGATTCTAAGGATTTTGGGATTTATTAATTTCATAGAAATTACCCAGAGTACTATAATAAATAAAAACCTTAGGATTGTTTTTATGTTTGAATTGGATGTCATGATTCTTAGCAGACTATTACTATAGTATAACTACTTAAAGTAGCAACAAACGAGCTTGAAGTGAAATAACAAATCGGGTTTTGAATGTTAATATGACTATCTTGCCTTCTTGTTTTATAATCTACGGCTCAGGTAATATTCGGTAAAAACAAAATTTTGATGCGAAAACACAGATTCCTTAAATATGCCCGTGGTCTTGTGACGCATTTTGAAAGCTTGTCTTTCTATCTATTACCTATTTGTACATATCTTCAAAGAAATTACGAATAAACAATTATTATAACTACTCAAGGCCTACATTCCTTTGTTGTGCTTGTCATATATAAAAAGAAATCGCAAGAAAAAAAGCTTTACATATATTTAACAAAAAGAAAAGTATCAGACAAAAATCTTTTAAAACAAGACATCGAATAGAGCACACAGTGTAGGTCATATACAGGATGTCAATAAATACAGTATCGCGAAAACGTGATGTGTTTTCGGATCTGCCTCGCGAAAGTAGGGATCAATAAATTATTTGTTGGATTGTGTCGTTCTTTATTTGAGCTATCAGTTAAAAAAAGAAAATGACGTCAGTTATTGAGACAGAATAAGACAACATCCATCCATCGATGAAAAAGACGACTCGTTTTAGAATGCGTTCTTACAAAACGGAATGTACATAGTGACAAGTTTTTTTAGGGGTTTTATCTTCGTTTGTCCACAATCTCACCTTTTGGTAAGTATTAATGAAACCAACGATGTATCACGAAAATCTAGAACACACATTCACTAACAAATGAAATAAGATCCCAAAAATTTTCGGTTTCGGCGGGACTCGAACCCGCGCCCCACCTTCAGTACGGGTGTGCTTTAACCAACTAAGCCACGAAACCCTAGTCGGTTCAACCGCAAATATTTGGGACCTCTTACGGACTATAGCGCCGGTGGCTCCACCTTCAGGGGTAACATTACAGTTTAACCACCCATTCACTCTTGAAGATGCCGATGTTTTAGTGTTTATATTTTGTTTCAAAAGTGTGAGAATTTAGAAAAGATTAGAATAGAAAAAAAATATTCCAAGTGTACGTTTATTGTATTTAGGGAAATATTTTTATTTTACTTTTATTTTTGACACAATTTTGTAAAATCTATTGAGTATTCATGTCGTTTCCCGAACATCCCGTACACGAGAGGCTTGCAACCTGAAACTACTCCCGCCGAGCCTTTGAACTTCCTTATAATGGAGGTACATTCCTTTTGTAAAGGCTCCGAGAATCTTGATAATTGCATTACAATGGATCTTACAAGAATTTTTGAAGGGAATCATTGCTTCTCTCAATTCCATTTTTAAGAAAATTGCGCTCTACTTTCTGATCCTAGGGATTTTTTATCGTAAGCTGATTTTCTGGTTTTACGTTTAGGACCTACTGACTAGATTTGATGTCATTTTTCTAGCTTGAGATATAAGTACGAAAACAACATGATTGTTTAAAAGTAAAAAAAAACTATTAGTCGGGTGCTTGACATGGTGGAGCAGTCGATTAGCGTCATTATCATTCTCGTACTGAGTGGATAGGTTGTGGGTTCATGTTTCGTCTATTTAATCTAGATAGTAAATATAAGGACATATAATATAACTATTATTTTCAATTGAAACATTTGAGCTAACTGCAGACTGTTGCAAACAATCAACAAATAGCTCAACTGATTCATATTAATACCAGTCGGAAGCGTGCCCAAGACGCTAACTGCATTGCCCCGCTTCCGATTGGTATTGATGTGGATCAGTTAAGCAACTTGTAGATTGTTTGCAACAGTCTGCAGTTAGCTCAATTGTTTCAATTGTAAATAATAGTTTTAATAGAATTATTTTATTTGATTGTAATTTTCTATTATTTTGATTATTGTTCACAACACCCAGTCAAACTATCTTTAGCTAAATTCATATTTACAAATGCAGCCAGTATCTTATTGACGCTTCGATATCTCTCGATCTGGTATTGATATGGATCAGTTGAACTATCTATATGTAGATTGTTTACAACAGTCTGCAGTTAACTCAATTGTTTTAATTCTTAGTACTAGTTCTACTTTGTTTCCTTAATTTGATTGTAATTTTCTTTGTTAGTAAAGATTTTTTGTTTAAAAATTCTAAAGCAACTAAAATATAATTAAACTGTGGAGTTTTGAGAAACAAAACGGTGTAATAGTAATAACGGTAACCGTCCGAAAACAATACAAAATAAACCTATCTACGGTTCTCTAAAATTCGGACGTTACAATAAACATATAGCAAAATAACACAACAATAATTCGAGCACAATTTACAACATCTGCAGTACAATTTATGATGCGGTGAGTCCAGATTAAATCATATTCGTAGGTAGAAGGAATGTTGGCCACAGATGACAATGGTCGGTCTGCCTGGGCACATTTGTAAAGCGCCACTAAAACTCGCCAAGTGATTTACCGATCTGCACGGATGGCACAGTACGATAAAGTAGCAGGAACATAAAAGAAGATAAAATACACAGCAAATATTAAAAAAAATTTAGTTAGTGGTACTAGATATTAGGTACTTTACAACGAATGGGCTTAATTTTTTTTTCAATTCAATTCAATAACGTTATTAACAAAAAAAGAATGGTCCACGTACAAAATTAAAAACTAACATTAAAAATTATAGAAACACGTCTTGCTTAATAGGTATTTTTTCATTTTGTAGTTGGCGTCGTTTTTCTTCGCGGACTACATTTTGTTAGAACTTATCGGAGGTTTTTTTTTTTTTTTTCGCGGAATTGTTACTCAATATTTTCATCCTTATATTTTGCAATGGATTTCCGCGAAGTAACGCCTGATTCTATTCTTTAAATTATAGAAAGTAATTCTAAGGTTTTTATTTATTATACTCTGGGTAATTTCTAAGAAATTAATAAATCCCAAAAATTTACGATCCCGACGGGATTCGAACCCGCACCTTCCCCTTCAGCGCAGGGGTGCTCTTTTTCCAACTAAGCTACGTGATCTTATCTAGTCGGCCCGAAAATCTTTGGGAGTTCTTTCGGCACTTACGCCGTCAGCGCCACCTACAGAGGAAACAATGAAGTTATCCAATTCTGCTCAAAGACCAAATTTACATTTAGTTCTTTGACGAGAGGTTTTGCCGTTGCTTGATTCTAAGGTTTTTATTTATTATACTCTGGGTAATTTCTAAGAAATTAATAAATCCCAAAAATTTACGATCCCGACGGGATTCGAACCCGCACCTTCCCCTTCAGCGCAGGGGTGCTCTTTTTCCAACTAAGCTACGTGATCTTATCTAGTCGGCCCGAAAATCTTTGGGAGTTCTTTCGGCACTTACGCCGTCAGCGCCACCTACAGAGGAAACAATGAAGTTATCCAATTCTTAGCTTAATAAGCTACCAATTAATTCCAATTATTAAGCTTAGTTGGAAAAAGAGCACCCCTGCGCTGAAGGGGAAGGTGCGGGTTCGAATCCCGTCGGGATCGTAAATTTTTGGGATTTATTAATTTCTTAGAAATTACCCAGAGTATAATAAATAAAAACCTTAGAATCAAGCAACGGCAAAACCTCTCGTCAAAGAACTAAATGTAAATTTGGTCTTTGAGCAGAATTGGATAACTTCATTGTTTCCTCTGTAGGTGGCGCTGACGGCGTAAGTGCCGAAAGAACTCCCAAAGATTTTCGGGCCGACTAGATAAGATCACGTAGCTTAGTTGGAAAAAGAGCACCCCTGCGCTGAAGGGGAAGGTGCGGGTTCGAATCCCGTCGGGATCGTAAATTTTTGGGATTTATTAATTTTTTATAGAAAGTAAAATAAAGAAAAATTAAAGCTGGTGTAAAATTACTGTGACTAGTTTCACGCAATGGTGAAGAATGGGACTTTTGTACTTCTCTGATATTATTTTCAGAATGCTGCTGTGACTACTTCTCACTCAGCTCATGCTTGATGCGACTCGCTTCCGCATAATCACCGCAAAGCCGTCAGTGAACGTATTCGCGAACATTTCTGAAGCACTGCAGTCTACGCGCAGACTTATAGATAAATGAAAAAAAAGTCGTGTAATGGATGTATCGATGGGATGTTGTATTTATTTTATTTATTTTCTGAAGTTGTCCTACTTGGATGCCTAAGCATGAATTGTAGCGTGATAGCGTGGTTAGTTACCTAGCTGTGTGTGAAATTTGAACGTAAACACATTGACAACAACTCCTCAAGAAAATATGATGGTGCGACCGCTGGCCGCCATCTCTACCGCAATTTTTTCTACGTTTGACGGTTGCGGCTCGCTCGCACCGTACACGGCAGTTATTATATTATCTTACCAGTTGGTAAATCGTTGAAGACGTAGATTAACAGAACACAGAAAGTAGACCGATCAATTTCTTCAAATTTTGTCCAATAAACTTAATAAAATTCAATTTGCAGCAGAACAAATCATCATCTCAAGCGCAGATTAAAGTATTCCATAACAAGCAGAAGAAACAATCTCATTTTTTCTCAAGCAGCGGTTTATGAGTGTTTAAGTCGGTCGTTGTCGATGTAACGGCCCTCAATTTCAAGGGTCTCCCGGGTTTCGTTAAAAACGTTTCGTATTTCCGCGGCTAGGATTGGAAGGCGCGATTTTTCTGTGGGTTTCCTGCAAAATCACGGTAAAAGGGAAGCAAAAAAGGAACAGGGAATTCTTAATATGGACATAATTATTTGTGGTTGTTCTGTAGCGACTTAAAATTTTAAACATTCTAAACTAAATAGAGAGAGGGTTAACACTTTCATTGCCCATGACGCACATGGTCTTCAACTAGCTCTACTTCCGGCTGCGGCAAAATTGTCTTTGAACGAAGATTACACGTATCAGAACGTCGTCTACAGCTGAATGTGCCTCCCCCAAACAATAGGGGAGTTTTTTGATGATCACCACGCTTGGCAGGCGGCTTGGTGATCGCAGTGAAGGTGTTAAAAATACACAGAAGGAAGCTTCTGCCTTTCTTCTGGTAGGTTTCCTTAGTCGTTTTTACAACATTCTTGGGCTGTGTTGAAGGGGTTGATTTTTACACTGCGACTGTCACGGCAAGTTTTATTCGTTTGATTAAGAGAAATGATAATTATTAAACAATCAACTCATCTTTAACGTTTCGTTGCAAAGACATACAGCCATTTTTTCTTATTCTTCTTTCAAATGATCTTAGAATTTTATAAATCCATAAAATAATATGTAAGTCCAACTAAAGCTAAGATTCCATGCAAAAAAGACAGATTCGTAGCCCAAACAAGAACAGACGTCAAAGCAAGCCTCCTAACCCAAACAGATAGTGTAATCTGCCGAGAATCAGACTCGGTCGTGCCGAGATTTCATTACTGCTTATCCCGTGAGCTAGAAAAAATATTTGGCGAAACGGTTTATTGTGTTTAAGGCAACTTTTTGCTTGGGTTTTATATGTAGAATACCTTATCATCTGACGCTCTGGGGTTGTTTTAAAATGTTTAACTTTTAAGCGGGAAGTTTGAGGAAATAGAGAGAGGTTTTAGTCAACTACAAACTTTTTTATCAATAGGTACAATAGGCTACTTGACTACTACTGGGAAATAATTCTTACGTATTGTCTGATAAAAATAATGCAAAGTGTAATTAATATTGCTTCAAGGCCAGTCGTATTAGTTATCAAAACTAATTTTAAAGTTTAAATAAAATAATGCCGCTACCGTGTTCCAAGCTATGACGTCACCCCGCCACACCACACCTAACAAGAAGAACTCATTGACACTGTCATCTGAGGATGTGTGACGTCACTTGCGATCCAACAAAACACATAGCGTTTTCGGTCACGTGATCATGTATCAAAAAATGTGTAATTTTAATCCCATTTTTTTACATAAAAAAAGGCATATTTTTTATAAAAATCACCTGATTACGCTTTGTAACGTTGTCACTGACTAGGACGAAAACAACTTGTAATTTTTTTTAATGTAGTCCAATAGCTAATTGATACCAATCTTTTTTGAACTAAATATATATTAAACATAAAAAAGTCGTAAAAACTGAGAATAAAAATATAATGTTTTTCATTTCACTTACTTTACTAAAAGCGCTTAATTTTTTATTTGTATAGTTTACTAAAAGTGCAGTATTTACTGAAAGTATCTTCTTACATAGGTTTTTATTAGGTTTAATCGATATTAAATCCATTACTACTCTCCTTACAATTTTTTATTATTATTTCCTTCCACTATCACTCCGCACCTACTGAGAGGCAGGGTTGAGACAAAAAAAAACATGATAATAAAATAAGTAGATAAATAATGCTGAATAATCAACACAGCATCTAGCCCCTGTCTACAAGAAGATGAGATTGTAGTATCCAATAGTATTTTTCTATCTGGTAAGTTACAATTTCACCAATCCGTCTTTTTCCTGTAATTGGTTTTAATCTCTCCGCCGCGGTGACTCACCAATTGCATACAATAAAGATCGGGCCGTACATGAGTTAAGTCCTCTCTCCTCTCACATCCTAACTCAGTTGAATTCCACTCTATATTCCAGAATATTCCAGAAAGGTCCAGACCTTATTCACCCATATTGAACAACACAACCCATCAAACACGTTTTATTGAACGGTAATAAAACGCGTGTCAAACGGCCGGCGGACACAGCGGGCGGGGCGAGGAAAAAGTTTAGTGCCTGATATAGACCTACTGGGACATATCATCTACTGGGAAAATCTCTTGTATACATACGAGAAAGTTTTTGAATATGATATTTTATAAATTTTTATAATAGATTCAGGCGATACTTTGCGGAAATCCATTGCAAAATATAAGGATGAAAATATTTAGTAACAATTCCGCGAAAAAACCTTTTCCGATAAGTTCTAACAAAATGAAGTCCGCGTTGTAGAAGAAAAACGACGCCAACTACAAAATGATATTTTATCTTATTTTTAGGTTTAGTTTCAAGATACACAATTATATCACTTAATTAACCAAGAAAATTACAATCCAATATTTATTTAATTCTTATATTTTCACTCAACAGCACAAGTCTTGACCAATAATAATATAATTAAATTAAAACTAGTATGAGGGGAGGCCTATGTCCAGCAGTGGACTGATATAGGCTGATGATGATGATGATGAAAACTAGTGTTTTCAATTGAAACAATTGAGCTAACTTCAGACTGCGTCCACGGTTTGATTTGTCATGCAAGCACTAGTAGTCTGCATGGCTAAATTATTGCTAGTTATGACGTAAGCTTACGTCACATCTAGTACGTAGTGAATTAGGTATTTGTGCGAGTATAGTTATAATCAACACGCTCCAAGCGGATTGGTGATCGTAGAGCTAATGTACAAAATGTAACAAATGTGATATTATTGATATGGATCAGTTGAGCTACCTGTAGATTGTTTGCAACAGTCAGCAGTTAGCTCAATTGTTTCAATTGTAAATACTAGTTTTAATTTAATTCTTTTATTTGATTGTAATTTTCGTTGTTTATATTGATTTAGGTATAATCGAATAGATCGAATTGAAAATTAAATTATACCTTTTTTATATTTCCTTCTACTTTCTCTCCGTACGATCTACTTAGATGCTGGGTTGAGCAAAAATAAATTGATAAATAAATAAATGAAATAAATAGATAAATAATGGTGGATAATCCACATTATCATCATCTAGTCCCTATTTATAAGAAGATGAGATGTTGAATCCAATAGTTTTTTTTACTAAGCCATAACCAAGAAAATGCCAAGCAATAAAATAAATGTGGTCTTTGCAAGGGTCCTTGTGGTTGTCAGTTTATGTCAATCTGTCAACGTGTCTATTACTTTGTGATCTCTCGTTACTTAGATAGTTTCGCATTTTCTGTACGTAGAATGTTGAACAAAGGTTATTTTTGACATTTGATTATGTAATGCTTCAAATAAATATTTGGAATACCAGTTGATTGTTATTTTTCTCTAATGACCTTTAATGTAACTCCAGAATTGAAAATCGAATTGACAGCTGTAAAATTATACTAACCTACTTCCCCCTGAAAATGATAAGTAGGTACACTCATACTAAAAAAATGTTAAGTAAAAAAGTGTTGAGGTAAGATACTCAAATTCCAAAAGATTTTATAAAATCTAGACAAGGATCATTGTATCTAATAAGATACAATGTTTTTTTTAAAGATAGCTAATGATTTATGACTTTTCTATAGTAAATACTTACCAAAATGTAGTGTCTTTTAGTTTCCAACCTTCTCCAGCTCAGCTCTACTGTAATTTAATTAAGCGAGGAGAGCGAGAACAAACAAAAAAGATAGATTCATTAAGGTCTATTCTATACGCACAAAAACGGCGCGTCAAAAGCACATTAAAGGTCAGCACACACGAGCCACAAGCTATAAAAACGGTTCTAGGCCAAAAAAGATAATCTATTGTTTTATGTTATTTCTATAATCCTTTTTGGCCTTTTTAATACATATATTTTAAGTATTTTAATAGAAATTATTACGTTGTGGTTTACTTGAGTAAAATAAATAAACACATACAGTTTCAGCTAACATGCGGGCGCGGTTTCAACAAGTCCTTTCATCAATTTTGTCCAGGTCAGGTTTGTATTAGAGGTTTACGAGGTATTTACAGTAAGACATTTCTTTAACAACGATAAATGTCGCGGTATGGTGCGGAAGTACCTAACATTATGATTATCAGCACAGTGACATTAACATCTATTAGTAGATTTATAACCTTATAGACCAAGCCATAGACTACTCAGGTCCATACTTGAGCCCCGAGTAAAACGCAATGTCAGTGGATCAAAATGTCATGTTGCTTTGGTAGACTATATAGTTACTTTTCAATTCGAGCTACGAATCAGTTACAAGCCGCCAAATTAACCCAAGATTAAAGCCGACCACGCTTTCATCAGATCAAAGAGTCAAGTGACTTAGGCGGGTTATAACTTACTAGTTAACCCACCCGCGATTTCATGCGCGTGGACTTTAGTTATACCCTAAATGTTGGTTATGCACATAAACTATCAACGCCAAAGTTTTACAACCAATCCTTTACGATTTTACTACCTATTAAAATACATAATCTTGTAAGCATTGCTAGTTGTTAAACCTTTTGTGAAGAGAAATAAATAAACACTTATTGTTATTTTAAAGTTATATAGATATATGAAAAACCTATAAATCCCATAATGTGAATTTTCAAAAATCCGTTCTTAGGTCCAAAAAGGAAACTCCATGCAAAATTTCTTGTAGTTTCAGAGTTCTCTTGATGTGTCACTCAGTTTTCTCTTCTCTTTTATAATATGACTTATAATGGCTAGTGTTTATGAAATGTTTAGTGTTAGTGGTTCGTTTGTGCCGCCACTTCAAGGTCCGATATTAATGAGGTTGTCTAAACGTCTGCGGCTTAACTGGCAGCGTTTATCAAAGGCCCTTGTATTTGAATCGGTTTAAGGAAAGGCTCATTACAGTTCTAATAGTATAATGATTTAGTAGTACATTTTAGCATATACGTAGGTGTTAATATTTTACCAATATAACTTGTAATAAATAGATGTTTTCTGAACCGGAGCCACCAAAAACAAAGTGTCTGAAGATCTGAGAAAGAGAGGCCGTGAAAATAATGAAGAAACTGGAATCTTTCTATAAAATTTGAAGGGTAATGTGGAAGTTCCGGCGCTGGCGAATGGGAAGCCATTTAAGCTGGGTTCGGTAGGCAGACACATGGTCGTACAATGTTGTTAACGATGTTTTACGAAGTTCTAGAAGACTCTTGTTCACCCTGTATTTGCTTGAAACTGAAGGCTCACTGAAACTTGAAAAATCTTAAGAATGGTTATAATAATTTTGGTCTTTTGTTTCAGGTAATGTGTATGGATATATATAGAGAAAATACTTCGACAATATGGGTGAGATTCATTATAGAAAATTCATTTTTTTTATTACTTACGTAATTGCATAAATCTGTACAAAAGAACAGAAGAATCTCCCTGTGTCCTAAAGTTTCTTGAACGAGTGTCTACCTACGTGTTTATAGATTGTTTTTTTTTTGTACTCATTTCTAATTTTTGTGTTATTCGTTTTTCAAACCGCATTCGATCTTTATAAACAACAGAATAATGAAATACAAAGAAATTGACAATCGCATAGTTATTTTTTTTTGTAACTGCTACTGTGCTTTTTTAGCTCGAAATACTTACGATTACATACCTAAATGGAAAACTTTTTCGTCGGTGACCCATGATAATGTGAAGATGTATCTTCGATACACTCACAAATCTACGAAAACTATCTGCAAAATGTTCTGAAACATTCGTTACCTCAATCAGACAAAAAACTATCCTCAAACCGAGCTTTCTTTAATCAGTCAAAAAGGTTTCTTTCTTCGCAACGACAATGGCGTAGGCACGATTCTAGGAGTGAAAAATCCTCGGAGTTGAATCGAATAAACACTTCAACTGTACTTGGAATAAATTGAATCGGAATCGGATATACAGAACTATTCGAAGTATTTACGTCGACAGTTTAGCGTTTAGTTGTATTTGTGCGTGAGGTGAATTGGAAAGGAATAGACAATGGTGTTTGTTTTTGACGATTTTGTGTGCCCGATCACATATAAAATTTTAATGTTTTTCTCGGGTCAACACTTCATTCACTACTGTGAGTAGCATAGCTTTTTTAATTGCTATTGCCACAACGTCAATTAGACAGCGGGCGAAATAGTCATTTTAAGAAGTAGGCCATTCGATTCCTAGATTTCGAACGCCTGATCGGTCCTAGTTGGCATCAGGCCAGTAAAAACGACGCTTTCTTATTAAATTTAAATCGAGTAGGCTCTGTGAATGCCTGCTTTATTATTCGTTTTGATGTGCTTAATATACTTCATCAGCAAAACGGCGGGCACATTTTTGCATGCAATAATGAGTCTCCCGCGGCCGATCGGGACTGAGTCAAGTTTACTGCATTAGGATATAAAGGTATACGAAACTATTTCGCATTTGAAATAACATTTGTCCGTCGTTTTAAGAATAGATTTATTGAACAGCGTTTATCCCACTCAAAGTACCAGGAGAGTAGAAATGCGTAGGATATAATTTACAAAATGATTTCGGATGGTCAAGAAACATTTGACAGTCAACAAAAATACCTACAACTGAGAGGAGCCGATAGAAGATGGATGATCTCATCACAAAAACCCACGCACTCACAATCCTGAACAAACTCACTACCTTCCACTAATGTATTCCCGCTCAATTTACCTCCGGGACGAAGTGACAGACATATATTATTCATTTGCAGGAAGTACCAATACCCTCTCTGGATATCAATATTTTCCCACCCTTAATACGTGATGGTTGACTGGTTTTTTATTTATTTAGGCGAGTCCCCGGGGCATCGTCTGCCCCTTAAAGTGACGCTTAAAGTTCGTGATAAAAAGGACCAGGGAAAATTGTTTGAGACGCGGTACAGCTCGCAAAACATCGTTTGTGGGTATTTTCTGGATAGAAAATAATATTCAATAAGTACCTACCCAAAATTTTCGATTTCAGTAGGACGAAAGTTTTTGGGAAGTTCAAAAAGAGTAGATACACTAATCTAGTCTATCAAATAACAGTCAGAGAAAAAGAATTTAATTTTTTTTTATAGTCGATAGACCTACGTTTGACCACAATCTCACCTGGTGGAAAGTAAACAGTTGTACCGAGGCGGGAATCGAACCCGCCACCTCTTGTGTCATCCCGGAAAAGTGTGTGCGAAGCCGCGGGTGGATACTAGTATTCATTAAATAAATAAAAATAATAAATAACAGTTAAAGTTTTGTGTCAAATGACCCTAAATTCGTAATAAGGTAGATATTTTATATCCCTTTTCAAAGTTACGAATATAAATTATAATTATGAACAGTAAACAAACCTCATCTTGAACGCTCAACGGCATGAAGGCTTAAATTAAAAGTTTCTGCAAATAGCTTTTACCTTGTACGTACATTTAATGCGTGAGGTTTGAGAAATGAAGGAAATTCCCACCGCTTTTACCGGGAGGTGGAACGAAAGAATTCCCGGGTTCAAATCAAAGTGAAAAGAAACTTATGTTTGATATGGGACAGCTTAAATTTTATCAGTGACTAGCAGCGCCTTGCGGTTTCACCCGCGTAGTTCCCGTTCCCGTGGGAATTCCGGGATAAAAAGTAGCCTGTGTTCTATTTCAGACTATAATCTATCTCTGTGCCAAATTTCATCCAGATCCGTTCAGCCGTTCTGGCGTGATAAAGGAACAAACATCCATCCATCTAAACTTTCACGTTTATAATATTAGTGAGATGATATTTCTATGTGATACATTGTCATAGAAGTAGGTAAGTCAGGGCAGTAGGTTATTTCTTACTAGTTTCTGTCCGCGGTTTCTCACACGGTTTTTCGGCATATAAAAAACCCATGTAACCGTGACCCTGCCAAAATTCATTAAGGTGGGTGCTAACCTCTAAGCCCCATACAAACATAGTTCTCGATTCATTTGGAAACTACGTCCCCGATTTTAATGAAATTTGCATACATGCAAACATTCGGTCAAGAAATAGCTTTGTTTGCACAGTTTTAGTAGTTTTTTAATCCAAATCATTATACAGGGTTATTGGTAAATTAGTGACAATACGTGAACTGCAGGTCCTGCCCATCATCACAAACACGTTCGTGAAGGCGCCACCTGTAGTTCACGTATGGTCACTAATTTTCCAATAACCCTGTATATGAGAGCGAAAGTAATAAAATCACTTGAAAATTAATTGAAATCAAATTTTCGGTCTCATTTTATGATGAGTATGTATTTTTAAAAACTAAAACGGTACAGACATTCAATAATGCTGGACTCCGACAGGCTTTATTTCAGCTTAAAAAATGTACATTTGTTAAGAAAATTACATGAACAGATTAAAACAATTACAACTAGTATCTATAACTAATATCTATTACTATTATTCTTAAAAATCTAAGCCGTCACCAAAAGGCAGACATATTACAGACATAGCTATTTCTTATCCGTTTATGTACCCATGCAAAATTTCATTGCAATAAACGGAGTAGTTTCCAAAAGAATCAGAGAGTACGTTTGTATGGGAGCTTAGAGTTTCGCACCCGTCAATCAATTAGGCGTGAAAAGGTAACAGACAGACTGACATAATTCCACTTTTAAAATATTAGTAGATATAAATATTATATGTATCTAGGGCGTAACAATGCAAGCCAATACGTCCCGGAAGATCTATTTTCCTCTATCCACAGCTTTGCTTAACACTGTTTCGAGCACTTTTATTTTATAGCAAAACTATATAACCGTGCCATGCAAAAATAAACCTTAACTAGTGTCACTTTATCATAAAAGTTTACTACTACGACTTTTATTTCGTAGTATAGTAAAAGTTTAGTAAAGACCATAAAGCTGAGATATTTAGAAATTTGTTTCATATTTTTTTGAAGAAAGCTAATTTGAAAGATTGACCTTTCTAAAATTCCAACAACCTTGTTCTTAAAATGCAGCTAGCGTTTGGCGTCGCTTCCGACCGGTATTGATATGGATCAGTTGAGCTACTTGTAGATTGTTTGCAACAGTATCAGTTAGCTCAATTGTTTCCATTGTATATACTAGTTCTAATAATTATGCTTATTTTGTACTATTTAAAAGATAAAATGGATATTAAAAAATGAGAAGCGGTTCAGTGAATACCCAGCAGCCTAAAATGTTTTTATATTGTGAGAGAACAGTTTTATTTTATTTTTAGTCACTGCTGTCCCACTTCTGGGCAAATGTCTCTCTTTTCTCCTTCCACTCGCGATGCAACGCTGCGACAGGCCACGATGGATGACGTGCCTCGAGCTCGTCACACCATCTCATCCTGGGCCTTTCAGATCGCCTCTTAGCTTTGGGTGGCCGCCCAGACTAGAGGACTCTGTGGTGGGCATTGCCCATAAGTCGCTCGACATGCGGCAGGCGTGAATAAGAGCAGGTTTAGCTTAAATTAATTTAGTAGGGTAGGTCCGTCGGGTATCGTTTTCCAGGTTGGGTACGTTGGACGTTTAAGCTTATGACTTATTATAAAGGATAATGGACAAACAAGTATTTGACGACTGTCTGCGTAATCTCCCCAAGGCGTTGCAGCCAGCATCTTGGGGCCGTATTAATATGATATAGATCAGTAGAGCTACTTCCAGGTTGTTGCAACAGCCTGTACTTAGCTCAACTGGAACAAAAAATTCTCTAATTTGTTTCTATTCTTTAATTGTTATTGTCTTTGACATTAATGAGTTAATTTAATAGACACTTACCTATATTTACTTAACCAGTAAGGCCTTAACTTTTAATTTAACACAGAATTCAACGCAGAAAAGGTACAAAAACGCAAATTTAACGCCAAAGTACCTACCTTATCAACGAATGAAATACGCCCGAGTAGATAAGTACATTTACCCTTAAAGTTAATTTTGCTTTTAACGAAAATGTCGTCAGGTTTCAAGCAAGAGAAAAGCGATGTTTAATCTGAGCGCGATCAGACTGGGACAGAACCTTGTCAAAGTAACTATTGTGCGTCATAATACTCATACTATCCGTGCGTTGTTAATATGAGATCAAATAGCCAATAGTTACTCGGTATTAGAATCCTAGTTATTTTTTTGTGTAGAAAGAAGTGACATAATTTAATTTATATCTATTTATTGGAAAACCAGAAGCTTATTTAAACAGAGTAATATGGAGTAATATATCCTAGAAAGCTTATAATAAGGTTTTCACGGCTAAAACGAATTGGTGGAAAATATTTTACCACGCCTGGTATTATTGGAGAAAACCTCAGAAGATCGAAACAATTTTAGGCTTTGACAGCTTTCATTCAACAAATCATTTGTCTTTCATCCGTTTAAACTCTAATTTGCACATTTTTTGCTACCGGTGTGCAATTATGCATTTTTGAAGTTTTTGTTCTAGTTAAGAGTGATAAGATAACTTAGTGTTGAGTTTTCCATAAAATATCTTGAATTCTAGAAACAAGTAAGTTATATCCCTTATACACACAAGACACACACAACACACAGGTGTTCAACCATATTTGTTCAGATAGAAATGGTTCCATCCAATGCAGATCTTCTGATCGCGGCTGGTATAAAGTAAAAATGGCCTGTTGCTACTGTAGGTGATCTAGGAATAAATAGGTTCCCTGAGATGATTATCCAGGCAAGTTGAAAATGCATTTTGGTCGTAGAGCATACTAAAGTATATAGTAGCGTTAGTTTTAGTCACTTCACCTAGTTTTATTAATCGTTTGGTGGTCGTTAAGAACTTTGTAGATGATTTTTGACGTTGTTGCTCACATGTGTACCTACCTATGCAGCTGGCAATTCGATACAGGTTTTGTAAATACTTTTTGGAAAAATTATAATGTTTGAATTTTATATGTTATATACTTTTTAGAAACAATATTGTTTGAATCTTTTGCAATTCGAGACGGATCAAGCAAAAAATGTTGGCGACGATATAGGGGTAATTCTCTTTTCAACAGAAAAGTACGAAACAAAAGAAAAGAAAATAAAGTAGGTTACCGATCACGATACCAAGAAGCTGACAAGGCAAAAGTTCCGGAAATAAATTATTAGCTTAGTAACAATTGGATTAGGCTCTCCCTGAAAATACTTCTCTCAACTTCCAAATTGGAACATGAACATTAAAAGATTATTCATCCACCTCGGAAAGATCCCATCTCAATAATTAAATCAACGATTCATACCATCCGATACTGGGGCCTCATGAAAAATGCAACACCGCAATTTGCGGAAGGCGCCTCCCGGTGGATAATTCCTATTTTTTACGCCTTCTGAACGCGGTGGCGTTATACTAATGTCCTACAGTTATGCCACGGTAATCTTTAGGTATTCGGAATAAGAATTGAGGAACAAACGGTTATTTCGTTTTCTTTTCAAATGCCAGTTTTATGGCATTTGTGTAGAAGTCAAAAGCTTTTTCGATGAAAATCTCGCAAACCTCTCAAAAACTTCGCTTAAGTTATTAAAGTTATTTTTAGAATGCCGAACTTTTCGCTTTAGTGGTCTAATTAGAGACCTCCAAATCTTTAGGCCTAAGATTATGTCACTGGTGGCTTAGTTTTGGATGAATGATGCGGAAGCACTGGTTAAATTCCAGAAAAGGTATGCTTTTTAAAAGAAAAGATGGAAATAACAAGATGCGGAACAGCGACCCTTTAATCTTTAGGATATCAAACTTAGCTATGTCCAGTTACAACTAACCACTCTTGCAAAAGTTTTAGGATATTGTGTTATCGCCCAAAGCTTGAACAATGAATGGAGCTCCCTCATTTTGTCACTACTTCATCTCTTGGTTAGTGAAACATAGTTATTTGGGTTTTTTTAACTGAGACAATATATACTCCCATAACCAAAAAAGGAACAGGGAGAGTTTTTTTTAAACATCGGATGTCTTAACCATACCTAAAATTATAATATATACCATTTCTAGCTGTTGCCCGGCTTTGTTCGAGTTTTGATGAAAAATACATTATTATTATGTAAACTTGTTGCTTTTTATTGATATTTACCTACTAGGTAGACACATTCAATTTCTAAGCTTAGTCTGTACAATTTAAAGTTCGCGCTTGATTAAAAATATATGTGGTATTGAATTAATTTTCTGCGTCTTACAAGAAATAAGCGAAGCGGACAAAGTAGTTTAGCGAAAGTCGTAAACAATTTTCTATGAAACCATGTTGCCACAAACTTGAATTAAATTATATTTTGTAGCGTTTAGACATTGATAAAGGGGTTGAAGATTTTTGTATGTAGGGTGATACCTAACATCTTTATTTTTTTGTTTCAAAATCGCGGCTTACAGTCATAGTTTTATAATTATATGGATAGAGGACACTTCTACAAATAAAAAAAACAGACGATAATTACTGTTGCTTACATCGATAAAAATGTGGGTCAATCACATAAGAAAGACAGCTGTCGGTTCATTAAATTAGTAACGCAAAATAAGCCTTTATTGCGTATCCATATACTCCTTGATCGTTGTAATAAACGCTCTCTTGAAGAAGTCAATTTTGTTTTTTGTTAGTGGCCAGTATTTTGATAAACGTATCACCATCGTCTCGCCGCCCCGTTTGCATACCGCAGGTAAGCTCGCTCTTTTCCTTTCACGGATTTATTTCCAGTGTGGATATGCTCCGCGTGCGGACCAACCGAAACCTAGAATTGAACCAGCCAACCCGCCTTCCGCGTGCGTGTGGCATGCGCGATAGGAAAACATGTTTTAAATTATAGGTTTCTTGGGGTAATTTTTGTTCCACCTGATAGGAAAACAGCCCTATCTGTCGCGCGAGGACCATAGTAAAATAACGTTATTCATATGCATTTCTATACCACCATTCCAACATAACTATGTATCTGTACTAGAATACTAATCTAAAGTTAGTTTATCTCAGAAACTCCGTTAATTAAGCTAGCGGCCCGTGCGGGTTTACTCGGAATCTTGCACTAACAGAACAGTTATTAGTTGCTAGCAACTTGTGTGATACCGCATCGAGATTTGTACGATATAAATACATACCAGAGTTCCACATCAGCTCATATCCGTCTGTGAACATTCCTCCTGAAACCAGGAGGGTTTTGCCACATTGAGAAGTACTACCCCGATTCAGTTCAGTTTTCAAAGATTTTTATTTATCCATAAGAAGTAAAAGTAATACAAACTACCCCGATTGGTGATATACGCCGAGAGGTATTGAAAATATAAAGAAGGAAGCAGTTGCCCTTCTATGATATATTCTCGTTACGATCAAGCCATAAAAACTCTATTATAAGCTCCCTTTGGGTTTGAAGCTGATGCATGAGAACTTAGAGGTTCAGTAAACATCTAATTGAGTATCATTTGAATATTTTATTTTATTATTTGTGTACCTATTGAAATTAAATGATCTTTATCTCTAAAACAGACAGGAACAGCTTTGCTCATCCAACACGTAACTACTCTTATAGTTCTTTTCATCTTTGCAGTCTTGTCAGAATAACAAAGCCTCCATTGCAAACTGTATCATAAACATAACAGATTAGCTGCACTTACAGCTTGGCAGCCACTCAGGTCTCCACTTGATTTGTCTAAGCTGTTAAAACGGTAGCTTGGTTCTAAACGCATTATAGGTAACAGAGCTGTGCTGAACTTTAGTGGAATAAAACCACTTTGAATAATGATTCATGGTCTTGAGCTATGAATAACTTAAATACACGCTTTCAGGAAGCTAATATCGTAAGACTGAAGACTACAGTGAAATATCGTAGACAATCGCGAGAGTTTCAGGAATTTTTATGATCCCAATCGGTTTGGGAAATACATCAGATCACTCACTCTTATGTCTTTGCAGGGTAGATTTTATCCGAAATTTCTGGGGAAAAACGATAAGGGATGTTGGTGGAATGTTCGAATAAAAATCCCCTAATAGCTTTTTCCATGTAAAGTACCTAATCATTTTGGCTTTGTGAATAATATTATTTCCTTGGTCTGGATATAATAATAACATAATATAATAATAACAAGTAACAAGGTTTTTTCATGTGTAATAGTTAAATGTCTCTTATTTGTAACATTATGTCATTTGTAAGCGTTATGGTAAATATATTATTTTGTATATTTTTTTTTTAATTTGTTTATATCTAATTTATTTAACAACTAGAGATCCGCCCCGGTTTTGCACGGGTATATTCTATCGCCAATGTTCAGGCAGGGATAATGTAGAATTTGAATAGTGAATTTTTTTTTTTAATTTGTCCAGCAATTTCGGAGCCTATTCAATTCAAACAAACAAATCTTTCCTTTTCATAATATTTCTGTAGATGTATGTTTTTTCTATGGAAATAATTACAGTGAGTGACTGTCGATTTAATCGAACAGAACACCGTTCATTGAGTTGTCGCCACAGCAGCTTTGCACCGTCACTCCAGCCGGCCTGAATGCCCACCAGTGTATTGTGCACATCGAAATGGGAACGTGCACGTCCTGCTTTTGTCTCGGGAACGTCAACACTTTCCTTGTAAATGAATGCTGCTCCATTGTCGCTGTCGCCGCTATGCAAATGTAACAAAAAAGCGCGACAAAACGGGTTTATAATTTCGCTCTTCGGTAATTTTGTAGTAACCGGGAATTTTTATGTGGAATCACATTTTTTCGCAAGCAACTCGCCGTTTTGAGGGAAATTCTGGGGCATTTTTGCCGCATCCTTTTTGTAACTTTGTCGTCGTATTTGTCGAGTTGCGGCTCGGTTACATAATAACGTCTTTGAGGGATATTTTAATGTTTATTTTTTGGTTGATTTAAAGCTCTTGCTCTTCATATTAAGCAAGATGTTTGGGTATACTTAGGTACCTCTTAATTTAAAGGCGGCCATAGAATTCAATCATCCAAAGTAAACTTCAAAGTGTAAGCACAACGATTAAGGGACAAGCTGAAACCATCGCCGCATCGATAAACAGTAAATAAAATAAGCGAATCAAACTCACTGTCTTGTCGGACACGAGTTCAATCTGATAGAAGCTCCACAAATCTAAAATTCAGAAGGGAAACTGCATAATAAATCGAATTCCGAATGGTAATGTACTACGCGGTACGATGATACTGTCGGGGGAATCCCCTGCTACCTTATTTGCACTGTGTAAATGTATAATTTCTTAAGAGCTTTAGTCCCTGGCTTTAAGGATTCATCAGTTTGTGGTAGGTCCCAGGGTATCATTGAGTTTGCGGGTGGTGAATGCTTCGTGCATGCATTGAATATCAAAAGGCTCGGAGCTAGAAACAGTCTCAATTTGTCAGTCTGCCCCATTGGGAAATTAACCCATTGTAATTTATTAGAGCTTGTTGATTTAATACATTAGAGCTCTTACACTCAGCTATTAGAAAAAGGACCGGACCGATTAGTGAAATGAAGACAAATGAAAAGTATTATATCTACTATATTATATCTACTGCTTAGCAAATACATTTGTAAGGTTGCATTCTAGAATCAGTGCAGTACAAATTATTTGTATATTAGTTGCTTAGAAGCTATATTAATATGTAGGTATAGCTATTCTTATACCTATTCTCATGTAAGTGACCGTGTCTGTCTTGTCAATAAATTTATTTAAGCCTGAACTTAGGTACAACAAACACATCATGTACGTACAAAACAAAAGGTATGAAACATTCTTTTATGTTTCAAATCCTTTATTTCAAGAGCATCTAAAATTATTTTTTCTGACTTTATTATGTTTCATGATTCTTTTTTGTTTTTTAACTGCATGATTATGATCGAAACTACAACGACTACATTCATTTATTAAACAATGTAAAATTCCCTGTTTAATTATTACGTACACAAAACCAGCCTTGGTAGCGCACTCACGTAAATATCTAACAGCTTTTCCCCTGTACCAACAGTATTTTGCGGTATAACTTAAATGGCAGGATCGCGTTAAAATCCCCATTAAATAATACTTAATTGCTATTATTACCACGAATAATTCAAGTAAATAACTTAATCGTGGTAGTACTATTAGCATAATAACAGCTTTGTATGTTATTTTTCAACGTCTCAAAAATGGTAAATTATGGAAAGCGAGCGAAAAACATGGCCCGTTTTACCCTGATTTTTAATGGAGTTAGTGCTGAGTTAGTTGTTTTCGCCGAGTAAAGCATTGGTTACACATTAATTAAGACTAAGTACAGATTACTTAAAAATGGGTTCAGTTTTGTTTTTTAGTAGGGAATATTTTTATTGATTATGTTTACACGAGGACGGTCTCCGGCCAGGGATAACGACCAGCAAAAGAATGCAGGCAGATGCTGGATGCGTCAAGCTGAAGACAGGACGCTATGGCGCTCATTAGGAGAGGCCTATATCCAGCAGTGGATTAACATGACGTCTGATGACGATGATCATTTATAACGACGATTATCCGTTTCGTCATTCATAGACCTCGAATTCAATTAAACTATTTTCATTTGAGTTTATCTATCTGCAGGTTAATTCATTGTTTAGTAATTATACACATACATAACATACGTATAAAAATATAGGTACACATTTTCGACGCTCATTCGCTGCATGTTTGTTACGAATAAATAAAAATACAATAAAATGAACCGAAATGAGATAACAGATTCTGTGTTTCATTCAACAATAACTCAATCTGATACGCCCAGCAGCGCCAGCTGATGTGTCTACAAAAATGATAACTGTCTGGTAAATATTATCATTATTTGTTTTTATATGAAAAAAGTCTTAGGTGAAATATAATTTTACTCAAACATAGCATGTAATCTGTTGATTATTTCGACAACCTCCTTTGAACACAGTCTACCTTTTGAGCCTGCCCGAACAGGTGGATAGTAATATTATTACTATGCGGTCCTTAATGTATTTCGAGTTTCGAACTCTATCTTGTTTTGATAATAGTTAGGTTAGGTGCATAACGGTTTTATGCATACTGAGCAGCACAAGCTTCTCTGGCTGATTAGAATTAAAAAAAGAAAATGCGGGAAACTAACAAATGAGCATCGCGGTGAAAACTTTTGCATATACGTTCGTAAATAAATTGTGTAGAAGAACTCTTCAAGCGACGAATCCTCCAATCCAATTTAGCCTCAAGCTAAGCTTGCTTTGGTCTCGGCCTTCAAGCTTGGTCATCATTGCAGCCCTTGCGTCCGCGATTTCAATCTCATTTCAGCTTGGCCATCAAGGGCTGCAATGCTGACCACGCTGTGATGGCCTGGACCTGCGCTACGCTTCGCTTTCAGCCATCTTCAACCGCGGCCAGCAACCCACCCATTACAGACCTCGAACGTAATGTACTATTGTACCCAATTATGAACACCTTGAATAAAATTACCAAGTCCCCAATGCCTCAAATTCAGATCCAATAACTATACCATTATCGTGTCCACATCCCAGAACCTATTCAATGCAGCTGTCAGGAGCAGAGCCGATTGCATCCGTGGCTCCATCTATAATAGATTCTCTCGATAAAGCTGGAGAGATGTAATTGGAGCGCATATCACCTGTATTCTATAGAGAAATTAACGTTCCTTTCACGTCGAGAAGTAGAATGTTGCAGGTTTGAATGCTTGTCTATTAAATCTACAAATATCTGTCCCGGGTATGTTTGTAGCAAAGAAACGTGTCTGTTGGCATCGTCTGATTCCTATAGAAAAGCTAAGTTCTATCCATAAGCTCAACGTAGTTTTGGGCTAGTTAAATCTTTTTTTTTACAGAAAATGTAATTTATTTTCAAAAGCCTTTAACTTACTTATTAATATTAAAACTTTATTGTTTAAAAGGTTTTTCAAATGTAGGTCTATCTTTTAAATACGAGCGCCGAAAAGTCGTTTCAATTTAATAAAGCTAATTTATAAGTAGTTATTTCGCAACAGATTGTTCGTAAGTTAATTTGAACAATTAATAATTACAATTGAGTTTACGAAGATACTAAATACAAGAACAGTTGTCTTGTCATACACATCTGTTTCGGTCGAGAATTTTCATGAAATTAAGGCCATCGTCAACTGAAGACTGCGATTATATCCCCTCACAAGTTTTTTTTCCCGGGTACTACGAAACTCGTCCGGTTTGACTCTTATCTAATGAAAAAATTCATCAATTTGTTTGATTTATTTCTACTAAATTTTGAAGCATAATTAAGGCAAAAGTATACAAAAAAAATGACCTGGGGCCCAATTTTGGTAACCAATCGCTCGATAATGGTATCGTGCAGAATCGTCACGTAATATCCCTAATTAAAATAAGGTCAAGATAGTGCGTGCGGTGCTATTTGCCTGCAGAAATTTATAGAATGGTTTCAACCTTCATACTTTAGAAGTGCGTCTGTCCATCAATTGTGTTTGTTATCTAAGATCTACCTTGGTATTCTAATAACAAATTGTGTAAATCAGTGTCGTTTCCATTATTATAGTGAAGCAAATAAATTACCAGAACATGGCCGCTGTCTATCGCAACATATTAGTACATATAACATATCGCAGTATATTTTGGTCCCGGTGGGTTTGGGTGGCTGGACATAGGCCACCGCTAATAAGCACCATAGCGCACTGTCTTCAGCTTGCCGCATCCAGCATCTGCCGCCAATCTATCGCAAATCGTCATCCCACCTGGTCAGAGGGCGTCCTACACTACATTTGGCGAGTCGCGGTTTCCACTCAAGCACACTTTTACCCCAGCGATTGTCGGTTCTTCTCGAGACAGGCCGTTTTGAGTATCGCAACGCCATAGTGAATACTTTCTCTATGGTTAATTTACCTAGATTTGCCATTTTGTCGGAGCAGAAGCAGCGCACATAGCTGTAGTTACACGCAGGTAGTAATGGAATGACACCCTAACTTTCAAGTTAATGTGTCATAATCATAACCCTACAAAGTTGTACTCTGTTAACCACAATTGTAAGATGTCTCGCCGAAATAATGTTGATGAAAATGGTTATGTCTATACTGTTGGAGCACAGATTTTCTAAACAATGTTTTCTGCTGTTTAAAGTGAACATTCCTTTCTTGATTTAATTATTTTAAATTCTTTTAATAACTAAGATTAACACCAAGACAATAATGTTGTACTGTGACAAAGCTAACTACTACTAATACTTTTGTTTTATTGTATTATATTATGTATATCAGTTATCAAGCTAAGCAGAGCTTGTGTTATGGGTATAACACAAGCTCTGCTTAGCTTGGGGCTAGATAATGCTGTGTGAATTGTCCAGCATTATTATTATTTTTGGTAGAGAATTATGGTGAGGAAATGTTTCAATAGGAACGATGTACTTTATAATACGTAAATTACTTACTTTCTAGTACGTAATTAAGGATGTTTTCGACCTCTGTAGCACGTTTTTTAGCAAAGCGGGCGAAGGCCCGCTTGCGACGCAGGAGGTTTCGGGGACTGGCCACTTTGGTCGAAAATTTATAAAAATACATAGTGTCTAATCTTGTACTTCACTCTTCATGTACAAGTCTGACTCGCACTTGGACTGTTTATTAGTATTGATAACGACGACAGTTTTAAAAGTATTTTCAATACAAATACCAGCCACTAAGTCTGTGTAACCCGCATTTGTAAAAGGTTTCATTGTCACAGCTGTGAAATGACCGAGTTTTCAAATGCATTGTCAAGAATCTAGGTTATAGGCTCCGTTAACGTGTTATTGAGTTATTTGTTTCCATTCATCAAATGCGTTAAATGGAACTTTAATACAATGTTGTATTGTTGTTGGCAATAGCTTTGTATGTTTTTTTCAATTTTGTCGTAAATTAATAAGTAGTCATTATCATCAGCCCATACCAGAGCACTGGTGGACATCCTCAACAGCCTATAACGGTCCACTGCTGGACGCAGGCCTTCCCTTGATCATCACCTTTTTTGCCTTTATCTCTAGAGGGGTCATGACCCCCATGAGTTAAAAGCTGGACATGCGGGTTGGGGTCGTAGTTCAGTAGTAGATCTATTCTGCAAGAGGCGCTGCTGCTGCCATCCCCCGGTGTATAGTCTTACGACACCCCCGCAAATGCAAATTCTAAGACGGTACCACACGGCACTCATCCTTTAATGAGCGCCGTAACGCTCTACGTCTCCAGCTTGCCGCATCCTGCTGGATGAGCAAGCGGAAGACCAGCCAAAGACTGCTGGCAGGTGTTCCCGCCAGTACTACTTACTGGCAGGAACATCGTCTTTTGCAGGTCGTTATTCCACCTGTCCAGAGGTCGTCGCTGTGTTTGCGTTACTTTACTTCAGTCAAATTGTTTCTCTACTATCTTTATGAGTATTTGCTTAGATTAAAGAAAAAAGTTTGCAAAAACCAAATTTATTACTAACCGACTTCTAAAAAGTCGTTTACCTATAACGGGATATTTACCATGATTTGATTTTTGAGTTTTCCAATAAGTCCATGGTTAATGACATAAATGACTTTTATGTTAATAACCATCATTGTTTCAAAAGTTTTATCGAACTCAAAAATTCATAAGCACATTTATCTAAAAATATAACCTATAATCACTTACCTATCTCCCTAGTAGGTACCTACCCACAGTCTCATTTCGGGGCAATCTCACAACGACCACGTAAACAGAGTGTATTATAGTCGGCAAATTGAAATCTTTAAGCGCCCCCATAGGCCTCTAATCTCTTAAATAATGGTTCACGAAACAATAAACTGAGATTTTGGCTCATTTTGCCCTGTTATTTTGAGAAAGTTGCTGGGCTTGGGTGAATAATTTTGAGGGTATTATGTAATTTGTGTAATGGCTGCGATTTTGTCGCTATTATGTGTGATCGCGCCACGTGTAGGATTTTTCTTTTTTTTTGTTTCGTTTGAGTATAAAAACTCAATTATTTTTTTATGAGCTTTGACACCAAGCTCTTGCACGGGGACTTTTGGCAGTCTCATTGAGTTACCTATAAGAACTTTATGTTCTGAGGACTATCTCTTGCGGGATACAAGTAATAATAATAAAAAAAAAATTAGAGTGAACAGAAGCGTGCTATGTCTAAAATACAACGGAAGACTGGAAAGCGCATAAGATAAAAACTGTGTCACACCTCCCAGCGCCCAAACAGGATATGGTTCAGACCGAATTCAACAAACAGAAAGCATAGTTTCACAAGTGGTGAGAGGGACGTGTGTGAAGAAAAACTTATAACTTTTAAGTAACATTTATTATGTAACCTATACCGTAGCCAAACTCTTTATACTTTTTTTGCAAACAATCACTTATACTTAACCTAAAATTCACTTTGTTGCCGCGTTCTTATAAACGCAATTTACATAACTTGACGATTTAAGATCTTTCCTCCTGTAAATATTGGTTACAAGTACTCGTACATCTGAAACTTGACGCCAAGGTAGTGAGTTTTAGTTGTTTGTGTCGTGGTTGGTTTACATGGAGTTTGGGTAAGGTAAACAAACATACAACTAGTAGTGAACTATTATTGATGTTAGGTACTCTCTGTGCGTCACGTACGCCGGCAAAGCTCTCCTTTTTTGCTATTTTTTACACATCCTCTCGCTTTCACAGCCGTTCATACTAAACATTCCATACTGGTATATATATCTAATATCAGCCAGTCAACAAAATAAATATTGAATCTGGCTCAAGCGATTGCGTTATTGTGTGTTTTGTGTACCGTATTTGCCGATGAAATGACGTAACCCAAATTAAAACATAAATCATTTACCTTTTTATAACAGTCGAGTAGGTATATACAGGACCAAACCCAATGGCAAACTACAGAGGAAACTTGAATCTCCGTATAGACGCAGCGGGGTCACAGGCTGCCTAGGTAGACAGATTTCATAAATAGATATGAATTAATTCGTTCCCTATTTCTAAATAAGACCCGTCAAGTCTCGTGACTGAGTCACATTTTCAGATGCCCCGTTATCGTGCATTTAGCTTTACTCTTAAATTAAAAAACCTAATAGGTATACATATATGTATAGGTACCTATTAGGTTTTTTAATTATATAATGTGTACCTAAGCTTGACATTGATATTCACTTGAAATAACTGAGGGCTGATTCGCTACCGATAGCCTTCGTAATTGTATTAACTGTCACTATAGTTCCGCCTTCGTGTAAGACTAGTTATGGTGGTATAAGATATATATCTTGCTCCACAAGAAGTGCCTTTATGGGTAGGTACTAAAAATGTACCTATGAATGTACCTTATATACATTTATAAATGTACCTTCAATGACAATTTTCTTATTATAATTATATTTTATATAATTTAAGATTAATGTGTAACATAATTATATAATGACCTGTAATGTAATCCACTATAAAATAAATGAACTGAACTGAACTTATGGTGAGTGTTGGCTTGTAAATATACTTACAGGCTACAGGCTGTCAAATCAAAATCTGTCATCACAGTGACCGTATGACGATAGCTTGACCAGCACGCATGCGAGCTCATCAAGATTCTTGGAAAAAATTGAGTTCATGACAGTAACAAAAACCTAACGGGTTTGGTGGTCAAACCAGGCTCATCCCCGCGGTTAAATTACTAAATGTAATTTAGTCATTTTTTGATAACATGACTGAGAAAAAATAGTACAATGAAAAAAAATCATGAAAGTTCACTGTTTCCCACATGATTTGGTCGAGATCTCAGGAATAATCCGGTCTATTGAAATGACTTATGTTTTGATTCGTAGGATAATACTAGGTAATTATTTGGTTCCTTGAACCAGTTTCTTTATAAGTTGTGTAGTTTTCTTATAAATAAGAAAAAAAAGATTTTTGCACTTGCGCCGATCCAAATACGCATGCTCTGTTCCATTCTTATGAGCGCGAAATCCTATGCCTAATCCTTTTCAAAATGGCGCGCACTGCGCCCTCTTATGAGCTATACTGTCAAAATATTTGGCTATTATTTTGACCAACTCTGCGAGTTTCTTGGTTTTAAGTCTGCAATCGATCGTAAAGTGAATCAGCCTACCGTATTTTCGATTCGATTATTCGATTGATGAGTTCAGCCTACATTTCCGATTTCATCAAGTTGCAGGTATCCAAATCTCACCGGCGATCCGTATGAAAATGACCGTGTCGGGCATCGAATCAGCATCCATTAATTGGATACCGGGAACGGATGGACGTAGGTCGCATTTTCGGAAACATTGAAGGATGGGTAGACTTAATTTTGATATTTCGTGAAGTTTTTTTCATCTGTGTTGGACTGACTATCTTGTACCTTGGGATCTTGTAACTCAGAACAGACGAGAGAAAAATATCTACCTAAGTAGATAGATACAATCGGCTGCACTAAGATAATGCATATCGAAGTTGTACCGACTACTTATCATCTGACTTAGACGACCTCTGTGGCGCGGTGGGCGAAGGTATGTAATGTATTGTATCTCACTATAATAATAATAATAATAATATTATAAACGTGAAAGTTTAGATGGATGGATGGATGGATGGATAGATAGATGGATGGATGTTTGTTCCTTTATCACGCCAGAACGGCTGAACGGATCTGAATGAAATTTGGCACAGAGATAGATTATAGTCTGGAATAGGACATAGGCTACTTTTGATCCCGGAATTCCCACGGGAACGGTAACTACGCGGGTGAAACCGCGAGGCGCTGCTAGTTATGTATATCAGTTATCTTGTACCCATAACACAAGCTCTGCTTAGCTTGGGACTAGATAATGCTGTGTGAATTGTCCAGCATTAGGTATTTATATTTATTTATTTATATAAAGATATCTATGATGTATCACAGCGTATTCAGAGTGCACTCGGTTGAAGAGATTGTTTCTTACAGTTATTTGAATAAAATATAATTTAAATTGTTTCGTAAGTCAACGATATTTATCAAACAAAACTCTGCACTATGTCCATTTTATAGTTTTCTCTTATTCACAAACACAAAGTTATAATAAAACTGGTCAAGTCGAGTCAACTCGTACACGTAGGGTTCCGTACGAAGAACCAGTTTAAACAGTTTTTTAAATTGACTAGCAAATAGCGAGCATGACGCGATCACCCATCCCAGTACTGACCGCGCCCGATGTTGCTTAACTTCAGTGATCGGTACTCAACTTGGTATTGACATTATTAAATTATTATATTTTTATATTACAGCTGCAACTAGTTATCTACACCTCGTCAAAATTTCAATTGTCTACCCATTACGGTTCAAGAGATAAAGCCTGGACAAAAGCAAAAATAGCAGACAAAATGACGTTTTTTTGTATGGGAGCCTTTAACTTCAATACAAGTTTTTATTATTTGTTGATAGCGGCAAAAGAAATACGTAATGTGTGAAAATTTCAACTGTTTATCTTTTATGGTTCATGATATACACAAACAGCCCGTTGACGGATAGACAACGGAGGCTTATTAATAGGGTGCCGTTTTCACCCTTTGGGTACGGAACCCTAAAAATGATAAATCACGATTTTTCACGACACCTCATTTACGGGCTCATAAACACATTCCGATAGGCTGCAGGAGCCGTTATTTATGTTCTGCGGTAAGGCCCTACAAAGCCCTATAACAGGGCACCATAAACTTATCTATAAACACCACTACCAACCTCTGACCCTTTTTATGGTACAGCTAGCATCACGACATGGTTTCACTTGCATACTTAATATCTTGATAGAATAGAATAGAATAGAAAAACATTTATTTGGACACAGGTACACACAAATATAAAATAAAGCGGAACACAAGAACAAATTTAACATGGAGGTAAGGTGACACAAAAGGGTGGTAGTAAGAATAAGGTGACTCTGCCTCCATGACCCTGCGCCGAAATAGGGGTTGGCTCAGCGTGTGCTAAACAGTTTCTGCTCAGCGCTGTTTTTCAGCCAAAAACCTTAAAGCTGATTGACGTAACGGACAGCGATTCGGTGACGAAAGAAATAGATAGATGATAGATGGTGATAGAGTTTGTGTCTGCCGTCTCTGTGTGGACAACACGTAAGTTCCTTGTGCCCCCTCTCGGTTGCCCGCAGCTAACCTACTCCTGAAACTGGGTCTGATTTCTGGTTTTAATTTGTTGGTGAAAAACTTTTCTGACTGCGTGTTGGTTAAGATCATGCATTTATATCTTTTTTCAAAATTGCAAAAGAGAATTCGAAAATTCTGAAAATTCCTACAATTACCTATGACACCAAAGGTCATGATTGTTGTCAGGGGTATAGTAAGCCACCAATTAAAATTTTCGGATATCTTCAACTCTCAAAACGAACATGATTCTTATAAAAGTTTTCGGATCAACAATGAGATAGCATGAGTTAAGGTGGCTCGATTTATCGATTTTAATCGATTTTACGTAAACCGTATACAATTTTCTAGAACTCGATTTGTGGCAACGAGTAGTTTCGCTCTAAGTAGCCGCAAACTAGGTGCAAATCGGTAGTGAAATAAAATCAAAATCAAGATCTTCAAATAACCCTACTCCTTCACAAAATCTAAGAGTCAGACCAACAACCCCTAAAGTCTTACATATATACAACCATTTAGTTTCCGGTAAGATAACCCATTGTTTCGGCGAGGTGCTACGAGCTACAGCTATTTAAGTGCTCAATGGTCCGAGGGATAGGAATGTTCACAGCTGGACTATTTTCCCCTTTGCTAGTCCTCGACCTCACTTTTGGCCATATTTCGTGATTCTAGGTCAACGGGAAGTACCCTATAGGTTTTTGGTCCATGGCGAGATTAAAAAAATATATTTTTGTTTTAATAAACCACAAATTTACAGTTTTTGGATTTTTCCCTTTATACTTGTGCTATAAGACTTTGCTTCTTGCCAAATTTCATGATTCGAGGACAATGGGAAGTACCCTATGGGTTTTGTGCAAGTGATTCCCTTGAAAAATTCAAAAACATTGGACATAAACGGCTGTAACTTTTGATTGCGATGACTTAGAAGTTTGTGTGTACTTATATCGCGGTTCCAAGAGGTTACGAACCTGAGTATATGATTTAAATTTCAACTAGATACATCCACGCGTTTCTGAGGAAAGAAAAAGAGTTGACAGGCGGATGGACGGACCGACGGACGGACGAACGGACGGACGAACGGACGGACAGACGGACAGCTAATTTTGTAAGTGATCCTATAAGGGTTCCTTTTTTCCTTTTGAGGTACGGAATCCTAAAAAACTTGGCCCGGGTCGTATTTCCTATGCCCGGCATGGCCCGGGTGGTATCTCCAATGCCTACCTAGACCAGAAACAAATGTTTACAGAACAAAGTGATTACGTTTTGTCCCAGGACGAAAGTCAAACCTCTCGTGGACCTTCCCCCACTGCCTCTTGAAGATTATCAATCGCTATCTAATCTTATTATCATTATCGCTTTCATTTCGTAGGTAGATAGATCAGGTTTCTTCTATATAGGTAAGGGTATGTTTGAATACTGATCGATCTGTGTAAGTCATGTGATATTAAAGTCCGATTGTAAAAAGCCAACTTTACTGTAGTGGCATATTAAGTTTAATTTTAATTTGAAAATCCCATAATAAGTTTAATTTTACAGGAATTTAACGTAGCCACGGTCATACCACTGCATTGCTTCTTTTAAAGTACCAGAATGAAATTCTTTTTTAAATAATTTGCAGTGAGATTTAAGCGCACAATTTTTTTTTTTTTAATCTTCTAACAAAAGAAGCACGGATAAAAATAATTGACATAATTCACATAGAATTACGTCATTTGTTTTTATCAGAGCTTCATTAGAAACTAAAGTTATCAATTTGAATGTTTTTTTTATTGAATACCTACCTATTCAATTTCAAAATTCAATACCAACTAGTTCTAATTTTTTTCTATAATTTGATTGTAATTTTCTTTGTTAAAGAGAATTTGAATGATAAAAATTATGATAATCCGCCCGGCTTTGAACTTTCATCACCGATTATAAAAAGGTTCTTATACCTAAATAATAGATAAGGCAAAAAATTCCAATAGAAGAAAGAATTCGAATCAGTAAATGCCATAGATACCTACTATTTCGCAGGTAAGGTATTCAAACAAGGTCATCTTTATACGGTTTCGGCACAATAAAAAACTCGACAGTAGATCACATGGCTGTGTAGCCGGAATAGTTTTCTGCTAGTCTCTTTCAACCTCTCAAGCGTGCTTTTTCTAAATCGCTAAAAGATGTGTATTTATTTTCACTTTGGGAAATTTTATCTTCCATTTTGACCCTTCGAGTTGACGTAACATATTTTTTTTGTGATTTTGTTTTTTTTTCTACGTTCTACAAGGAATAAAACTAGCGGAAGAGTAATTTGCCGCAAATCGTATATCATTAATTATAATATTAACTTTAAAATATTAAATGAGTTGGTTTCTAAATGGGTTCGTAGAAAATATTTATATATTGTACATATATTATTTTTTAGTTTATTCACAAAATAAATATACCGGCCCCAAACCAAAACCTATAAGATACTTCCTGTTGACCTAGAATCGCAAAATTTGATAAGAAGCAAGGTTTTATAGTACAAGTTACGCGAAATATTCGAATATAGTTAATTAAAATAAAATAAAATTGATTCTCGGAGGGACCAACCAACACCTATAGGGTCTACTTCCCGTTGAGATTTGGCAAGAAAAAAAGGTCTTAAATTATACGGATCCCTCGGTGCACGAGTCTGACTCGCACTTTACGTTTTATTTTTATATAGTAGGTATCCCCATGGTATAATTTAAAAAATAGATAGATAGATAGATAGAAGATAGATAGAAAAATGCTTTATTGCACACATAACTTAAAAATAACAGACAAAGATAAAATGAAGAAATAAGAAAAATGTGACAATTGGCGGTCTTATCGCTCAGGAGCGATCTCTACCAGACAACTGTGGATGGATAGGATCGTTGGATTGAACGGGGATCTGTGTGCATTAGTATGTAGCTAATATAATTACAAAATTCTAATACAATTATAATATCATCATATCAAAAAAATTATGTTCACGGCATATTTTTTATCATCAAATTACTTCTTGACTCTTCGTAATAAATTGTTAGTAAGAGTCAATTTCCTCCAAAGTTTATTTGTAACGGTAACTAATGCAGTTAACCAGAGTTTGATTCGGGTCACATATTTATTGGCAACCTGTTGAAAACATAGCTTGAGAAAGTTTCTTTGTAGAACTTTCTACGGTCTATTGAGAATGGATGCAAGAATAGTTGGTCCATCGAATTTGGACGAGTATGACAAACTTTACATTTATTAACCCGTAACTACATCTTTGTTTTATTTTGTTGTTGTAATGTAGAATTGAATACCATTGAGAATGTATTTTACTAAAAAAGAAGATCATCAGTTAATTAACAAAGAAAATTACAAAAAACCAAAAATAGAATTAAATTAAAACTAGTATTTACAATTGAGCTTACTGCAGACTGTTGCAAATTGATCAAATCAGGTAATTGATTGCGAGACAGATACATTATGAAATAATAATGAAGCCTTCTTTAACTTTGTTTCACAAAAAATAAACGATTTATTTATTAATATTACTTGCTTCCGACTGGTATTGATATAGATCAGTTGAGCTACCTGTAAATTGTTTGCAACAGTCTGCAGTTAGCTCAATTGTAAATACTAGTTTTAATTATTTCTATTATTTGCTTGTAATTTTCTTTGTTAATAAAGTTTTTATAAATTCTCAGTTAATATTTATTGTGAGTAGCTACGTATGTTTGTACTGATTTGGTAGTTTTGAAATCATACTAACAAATTTTTATTATCTGAGGCTGCGATACTACTGAAAACGACATGTATTGTGTGACGAGCATTATAAAAAATATACCAGGCCGGTCCAATGGCATTTTTATTGCCACCGCAAAATAATGACGGTCTTGTGGACTCCGATCGAGTGAAATATTGTCTGACAGGATAACCTTTTTTATACATGCTAAATAAAAGGGTTTAGAAATGAGTCTTAGTCCTAGCTGAATTTTAGGCCCACATGTGGTTTCCGCCTACGCCACTTGTGGTGAGAACGTGGTGATGCTTAGTGACGGTCCGCTCCAGTGAGGACTCCTCACTGGAGGTTTCGGAGCTCCCCCCTTCGCGACGCGCATACATGAAAACCACCGCCAAATGGACACCAGACGACCCCGTGTCCGAACGCACCAGGTTCCCTTGCGACTGGTTACTCGAGTGGCCCCATCGCCTGCTATACATACCGAAATTCCTCCTCCTCTGCGACCCCACCGCTTCCGCCATCAAATGGTGGCGACCCCGCCAAGACCACGGAAGACAGGGAACAACAGGAGAGCGGCGAACCTCAATACCAGCAGTTCTCTCCCAAGCCGAATTTCGGCCACGGCAACTAGGCTCAACGGGAGACGACCCGTATGCACAGGCCATATTTTAGTGCACAAACTTGTACACAGGTGCACTCCAGTCTATTTGACGATATTCTAGTAACGAGACGTGATCGTGACGTCTCCTTTTTCCATAGGCTTTGGTTGAGTTGTTCTCAACTCGTCCCATTTTGGACCGAATCCAGTGGGATGAGTAAAAAAAATGAAATTTTATGCTGAAAACGTTCTTGGCTCGTCCCAATATTTTGTTTCAGCGCTTGTATCGTGCGGACAGTAACAACTTCGCAAATCCTAATGACAAAGATACATGATATTAATCTATTGAGAAGCCTTGATATTAATCGTTATTGAATTGATTTCATCATTAAATTGTGTTGGATTTTCACGCTTTGACTTTAATATGGATTTTATATTTGTTTACAGATTACGTTACTTAATTTTATTCAGTATTTTATTTCAGTATTTTATTTATTGCATTTATACAGGTAAGGTAGTGTAGGTAGGTACTGGTGGACCTTACGTTATGAAGTAAGTTGTGATGACATAGATAGGTACATCACAACTTCGTTCGTCATCGTTTGTCTAATGGTCTTAGTAGTTAGGTGAGTGTTCATAAAATGTTCACAGTTTGTACCCATGTACCATGTGTCAAATTGCCGACCATATTCGATGATCTAAAAACCCTGAAACCTGAAATAAAAGTTGATTGAAAAGTCTAAAATGCATTTATAGGTCAAGCTTTTTCCCAAAGTAGGATATTAAATTGTATTTGTTAAATCACAACTATTAACTATTTCCCTTTTCGAAAATCTCCGTATACCGTAAAAGCAAGGAATACCTGTGGAAAGATTTCCTCAAACAAAATTCAACAAACTCTTACCCTTTAAGCCGATATGTTTACTACACAAACTCTTTAATTCAATGAATACGAGAGAGTTTACTCTACACTGATTCAAAATGAATATAAATCAATTTACTATTTGCCTTTTCAAAAATCTCCGTATACCGTAAAAGCAAGGAATACCTGTGGAAAGATTTCCTCAAACAAAATTCAACAAACTCTTACCCTTTTAGGCGATATGTTTACTACACAAACTCTTTAATTCAGTGAATACGAGAGAGTTTACCCTACACTGATTCAAAATGAATATAAATCTCCCAGGTTTATTTAAATATGAATGAATTACTTTATCGCCAGGACTGCGCGCGATATTCGAATAAATAAGGCAGAACCTCCCTACATCTAGCACGGGGATTGTTGTCTAGGGTAGAATAGACAATAATGACATTGCATCGCCATACATTGCGTACATTATTGAAGTTGAAGGAATGCATTTCAAATAATTTACGCATTCGATGACGAAGTGACGTAATTTTTCTCTATTCTACCCTAGACAACAATCCCCGTGCTAGGGGGGCAGGTTATGTACAGATTTATTTTATTTCACTGTATTTATGTCAGTGTCATTGTAATGAGGGGTGGCATAGATGTCTATATCACAGGCTTTTCAAGCCTAGCGTAGATATTTAAGGCTAGCCAATTCAATCAACGCATACACAGATTTAAAGTATGTAACTATTAGCTAATACGACGCTTAAGTCGTAAGAAGTCCCAGATATTTTCGACCAGGCACGTGTCGATCTCGTTGCTTAGTTGGTTAGAGCGCACCTGTACTGAAGGTGAGGCGCGGGTTCGAATCCTGCCGAAATCAAATTTTTTTGGGATATTATTAAAAAGTTTTCGTAGAAGATTTATACCCAGTGCGAGTAATGCACTATAAAGCAAAAAGCTAACTATTAGCTAACTTTAGAAAAAAGATTGTTTTCGGTATTTTTTTGTCTGTGTTTCTATGCAATAAATAAATTTCATTTCAAATTTAATTTAATTTCATTTTTATGAGTAAAAGTTTTAAAACCTTATTAATGTATTAAATAGATCAGTAATATAATACCGATATAGATGTTTCACTGTACATAGAAAATCCCCAGGACACCCAGAACATATATTTGCAGATCGTACAAACCATGTTCTGAGGCGAGAATCGAACCCGCAATCTCCTGCGTCGCAGACGATCGCGCCACGTCGGTCGTCAAATTATGAACCAGAAAAGAATAATAACATCTTAAATTCTGAATCAATGCAAAACCTTAATTTGTCCGTCCGTCTTCAAATTGCCGACCATTCATCTTTATTCATCTCCCTAGGTGTCAAAAGACCCTGGACCGTGTCAATAGACCTCGCGTAATAAATCAAACACCCACTCGGGGGTTAATTGTACACAAAAGCTTGACTGAAAACATTTCACGGGAGCCGATTCAAGTGATCAATGATATTAATTGAATTTTGCATCCTGGGAGAGCTAAGTACTGGACACGAAAACATTATGGATTACGATATGGACACCGAATGGGATGGCATTATTTAGGTTCGTATTATTAAGAAATTAATAAATCCCAAAAATTTACGATCTCGACGGGATTTGAACCCGCACCTTCCCCTTCAGCGCAGGGTTGCTCTTTTTCCAACTAAGCTACGTGATCTTATCTCATATCTATTATCTTCGTATTATTATTTTTATCTCTGCCTTAGTTCAGCCATTTGAGAAATTGAGAATCAACCTTATATTATTCAAGAAAATATAAGGTTTACTTAAGCCTGAAATGCACTAACAGCTGGCCGTGATGCGACGTACCGTTTGCGGCAGGCCAAACTTCAATTTTAATCATCAATCCGGTTCTGTGAATCATGCGGCGCTTCGTATCTCCTTGGATACAGAGCGCCGCATCATTTTGGGTGGGTACATCTGAATTGACCAGCTGGTCCCTTCAAACTAATACACAGTTGAATTTAAAATGATAACATGATATGATAAGCAACGACAAAAAAAACCTATTACATATACTCTAACTCACAAAACTTCTACAAAAAAAAATGGAAGCTTTTCGTCGTCCACGCGTTACATAGTCCAAGAACGGTGAAAATCTCGTCATTTTATTCGTTAAAATTTTCATGGAAGCCCGCAGCGTCGGGACAGGAAATTTATTCGCTGCTCATAACATCTGCGGCCACGTGTTGCCAAATAAAATCCCTCGCAATTTTACTGTCAAGCGCATACTCGTAGGAACCAACCAGGTGGGAGTCATTGTAAAATATAAAATTGCTTCCAAGCGTGTGTATTACTTTGAAACTTTGCAGGCATCCCGCCTCTCTACCATCAGCATACATACCTTAATCCACTGCTGAACATGTATTGAAAATACGCTAATCTTGACCGGGGTTACCTATTTGAGCCGTTTAGGGTAGAAACCCCAGTTCCTGGGGGTTCCTGGGGTCCTGGGGCACAAGATCTTACAAAACTTCTAATAGGTGAAACTCACAGGTGATCGGAATGCTGGCTTTTATTTCGGTCAACGAATAAGCATGACCATTCAACGTGGCAATGCTGCCAGCATTCTGGACACTCTGTTTTCTGGTGACGGCTTAGATTTTAAGGAAATAGGTAAGTGTAGATACTATTTGTAAGTGTTTCATTCACTTGCTGAAATTTAGCATGTACAAGAAAATTATTTCTTAAATTTTCTAGACTTTTCAAATTAGGCAAGCAATATCGAAAAGCTTCAAAAACATTAATTTGGATTCCGAGTAATTCTGGATGAATGTTTCCGTTTCATTAATATCGTTATTTTAGGAAAAAAATAACATTTCAGATGAAACGAAACATCTTTGACGGAATTTAGGATTAGATTAGTTAGGTGATTAATTTTCATATTACAATTTAAATAAGTTCTGTAGGCAAGAAAATTTACTCTGGCAAATTAAAAGAAAAACGACGCATGTAGTAGCGCTCCACACAATCGGCTTCTCCAGCTCCCATGGGACTAGAGTCATACCGTCGGGCCTCTTACCATCGTCACGCAACAGACCATTCGGTTCGAGAATGGCTGGTACGTTAGCGGTGACAAAGGCCCGCCGGATGATGTCGTTTAGACTGGCATGGCGAGATATCCGACCGGCAGCCCTAGTACACGATAATCCGTGATGACCAAGCTGTGAAAAAAAATAAAAAAACTGTGTATAGTTTTTTTAACTACTCTTATTTTCTAGATATAAAGTTTGTTAGTATATTTTTGTCTAACTAACACTAATGTAGCATGGGTAGGTATAACCTACTGGACGTATCAGTAAACATCCGAAACTAGTCGGATACTGAATGGTTTCGTTAGTACCAACAACAGAAATCAACAGACCTACATATCAATTTGTACCATTACGTATCAGAATTGCGGCAACATAAATAAAACTTATTTGAGTATCACAGGTAAAGTACAGGCACAAGTAAAAATGTGCCGCTTTAACTCTCAGAATGCTCACACGTTAATCATGTTTAAGCACGCTTCACCCACTCATTTTGTGCTCGCCAGTACTTGTGGAACGTTTAACCCGGTTAAGTTGGGATTTTATTGATGTTTCGTAGGCTGAAAATGAATATTTATAAGATTTTCTTTACAAATCACGTTGGTGCAACGCTCCAGAAGCTTTATAGATATACATACTTATAGCTTCGGCCCGCGGTTTTTCACGTGTTTTTCAAGTAGTTTAACTACCTGCCAAATTTCATTAAGATTCTTCTAGCCGATTAGGCGTGAACAGGTAACAGACAGACCGACAATATGAAGTATATTTACGTTTTTTTATGAAACTTACTTGTTCATTAGCTTTTAAATTAACCTATATCCGTCACCGTGATACGGTTTACCTCTCTGCCGAATTTCGTTAATATCCGTTGTCGTTTATACGTGAAAAGGAAACAGACTGAAATAGAAATTTTCTTCGACGGGACTCGAACCCGCGCCTTACCCTCAGTACGGGTGTGCTCTAACCAATTAAGCAACGAAATCGAATACACGCCTCGTCAAAAATCTCTATGTCCTCTTACGACTCTAGCGCCGTTAGCTCCACCTACAGGGGAAACATTGAAGTTATCCAAACCTGTTCAAAAACTAAAGTTACATTTAGTTCGTTTAACGATCGGTTTTGCCGTTGCTCAATTCTAAGGTTTAGGTTCGAGTCCCGCCGTAATCCAAATTTTTAGACACTTATTTAATTTCTTAGAGACTGAATTATTTTCGTTATAATATTGTTAGTCCAGAACGGTTTTTTTGGTAGATACATTTTTAAAAAACTTAGCAAGTTAGGAATTAAAATGAAGTTTCAAAATATCTTAGGATTATCCCGATAAAACTCAGACATCAGGCGACCAAAAAGTTTTCTTCAAAATACCAATGCGATGCGCTACAAACCACGATCCATATTCTTCCAGAGTAGGGTATAAAGTGCCAAAGTATAAATTATACATTGTAATTCCTGGGTATATACATATTATATGTCTTAACTTCGCCTGCGTCAAATAAAGCACATTCGCAAACACAAGTGCGTCATTATTGCTCAACTCTGCTCGAAAGTTCAACTGGAAAGTTGATACGTTCGCCAGTCAGCAGTTATTATAAAACAGGTCACAATACAGATTTGTATTGCTCAACTTTATAATTGTGTTTTGTTCTACTGACGGATTGCGGAAAGTTTGATAGTGTTTTGTTTGTTTGTTTGTTTTGTCATCAGTGCGTGGAGAGTTGAGTTTTGAGGTGTTCCGGGTTCGTCCCACTGCCTTCTGCCCAAAGTGGTTCGAACACGGAAAATCAATTTCTATGCTGACATCGTTCCAGTTTTGTCCCACTTTTTAAAGGCAGGCTTTAATACTGTCGACCACACACTTTTCATCTTTTTTTTTTTTTTTTTTAAATCTTTATTTAATTATAGAGGGTTTAATCAACATGATTATGCCACCCTAAACGTTTTCATCTTAGAAGCATAATTGTTTGAATCGTTAGTAAGATGAATCCGTATTATGCTGTTGCTCGGATCGGAGAAACATTTAGCAGTTTGTTTTATGATTTAGGCCCGTAGTACATCTCCGCCGGGAAACCCTAGCAGCGGAACCGCAAAGCGAGTTCCGCTGCGCAACATAAGTACATTTGTCGCCATTCAAGTAGCGGAATATAAATTGTCGACTGCCACAAGATATATGCGAAACAAACGCGGTATTGCAGTGAAATGGCGGACCAAGCGTGGAGATGTAGCTGACGTCCGATCAAATCGGCGGAATTGCGCGAGAAAGAGATAAAAACATAGTCAAATCTATACGTTAGAAAAGGCAGTTTAACCTCTATTTTTCTTGTAAAACGGACAAGTCATGGCGAAGCTACTGCGTTTCCGCTGTTATGATTTCGCGGCGGAGATGTACTACGGGTTTCAAATAAAAGCCACACGACTTTCGCGTAGGCATAAAATAATATCATCATTCATTGTCATCATTTGACAATTGATCATTTGATCAAGTGTTATCAAGAGAGATGAAATAATATCATGAGAGCGTGGTTGCCTCATTGGTACGCCGTATTGCATTGTCTTCGGATTCATAATTCATTTACTTGACAAATGGACTTATACTTAGTTAAAACCATAACGTTCAAAAGCTAGGCACAATATGATAGTACATCTAATAATAGTATTCAAGTATTTTATTTTGCAAACCTAATACAATGTGAGAGATCATACAAAATATCACTTATGCTAGGTATTAGGAGCCATGTTAGGGCGCAATGCAACTAGAGAGGTAGCTTAGCTTAACATAACTTAATTATCACAATTATAGTAGGTAGGTACCTAACTAATTATCCTTAATTGCATAGAAATAATAATTTTAAATCTAGGTTGACTACTACTAAGTTATTTTTTTTTAAATTATCTAATGTACCTATCATCCATGAATTCTTGAATCGAATAATAAGTTTTATTTAAAAGTAGGTTTTTAAGTTTGTGTTTAAATGAAATATCTTTTATGAGTACCTATAGTATAGTATGTTACTACATATAACTACATAGATGAATGTAAGATTCCGTTTGTTGTGGTTATAACACAAAAGTGTGCCAAATAGTAGAATGCTCTTTTCAAACCCGCTGTCCCACCGAGCTTTTTAGCTTGGCCTCGCAATGCATAATTTATATGGCCAGTCCAGGAATTGTTGGTGTTTTGCATTTTTAAACGTAAATACAGTAATAGTAGATTGTTTTACAAGGGACTAAACCATCCCATTATATACGAGGTTGTTATACTCCCGAGCGTAGCGAGGGAGGATGAGAAGACCGAGTTATAATGGGTGGTTTTGGCCCGAGTAAAACACTCTACTTTTCACTTCGATTGCGAGAAAATAAAACAATTCAAAATTAGACAATTTTCAGAAATTTTATTAAAAATTAAATGTGCAGTTAGAGCAATTTTGAATGTTTAGTGATATGTTTTTCCCGGGCAATTTTATTTCGGTTCTCTGTGATTGGGATGTGTGTGTAATATTTTGAGTTGATTGTTGTGGAGTAAAAGTTGGAGAGACTCGACTCATGCTTGAGTTTCGTGCATTATTAAGATCTGAGTGCGGCTTCAGCTGAGTTGACATATTCATCCAATCCCGCGATGTAGATGCTTGGGGTTCTGTAATGTTTGGTAGAATATTGATTCCTTCCGTAATCCGCTGCGTGACGTGATACTTGTTTTGTATAGAGTCCTCTATATAACCTTCAGCCACTTGATCGGACCTCCATCCACCGTGCCGTTTTAATGTCGTTATATTCGCACCCGAGTCCGCCAACAGAGTCGCGGATGTTCTGCGGAAACAATGGCCCGTGTAGAGTTCCGGATTTGGTAAATTTAGATAAGTGGCAATATCTTTAGGCATGTTACCAAATTTATTTTTGCCTATGACTTGCCTTGTGCATTTACCATTTTGATAATTTAGAAAAAATCTTCTCGTTGAAACATTAGTGGGACGTAACTCCTGATAGGCTTTAACTATATTAAGGTATTCTCCACTGATGACAAATTTACGCTCTTTGTTTGTTTTCGTGTTCGGCAGACTCACAGCTTGTAGGTTTGTATCCGTTTCTACGTCTTCTAGCGTTATATTAGCAAGCTCTATTCCTCTGCATGCACCGCTGATTCCATAAATTAAAGCAACCTGTTGAACAAAAAAATAAGTGTGTTATTAATCGTAATAACCTAGGTACATAATTTAGGTATGTAGGTAGGTATCTATTTATTTAGTTTGAGTTGAGTACATAAGTAGTAGGTTACCTTTGTTGCCAAGTATTGTTTATTTGGAGCGTTATTTAAAAATGTTTCGATTTCTTGTGTCGTCAAGACTTTAGATTTTTTTGCCTTGTATCCAGTGGACAATTTCTTCAGTAAAGCCGTTAAATTTACATATTTTTTAATATCGACGTCGTGTCTCGTTTGTAAGGTCATTCTTAACATTGAATATGTGCTCCAAAGAGTCGACGATTTGAATTTTTTCGATAATTCATCAAAATAAGTGAGAAAAACCCCTTCTGTAAAAGAATCCACACGTTTCTCATCTCTCCATTTCATAAAATTTTCGTAACTCTTTAAATATATTCCACGTGATTTTGTCGGCAACAGATTCATAATTATTTCTTTGCCCTTTTCTTCCATTTGCATATTAGCATCTTCACTATCACTTGATGACATTTTTCACGTTCACAATTTGGAAGTAAAAGTCAGGAAGTTAAACGTAAAAGTTTGTGATTTGGAATGAAGAAAATTCTAGAGATTTAGCGCCAATACCATCTTTTTTTTTAAATCTCTATTAAACCCGCAACGAAACAGTTCGCATTCTACCGTGAAGGGAAGAATCAAGCTTCATAAAACATCACCAAGAAGGTTCTATTTTCAAAAAAAGATTGACGGAGCACCAAGAAGTCGAGTTTTTATGTAAGAGAACGAATGCTTTGTACTGGCTGATGATTTTAGACAAAAATTAAAAAGAAAAATTACTTTTTAGCCCGAGGGATTAAACTCGAGTTTTAGGCCTGCTAAGCTACACTATTATGATACACTTTTCGAGCAAGAGAAGTGAAAACTTCATTGCTTAATAAGTTTAAAGTTTTCTAGAGGTTACTTAGAAGTTTCTGCATAAGTTTGATGAAAATCTTCTAAAGCTCGGCTTCTCAAGGCAGCCGTTTGTATTACTTAGAAACTGGACTGGATGTTTTAAACTGTTACTTTTTTTTCTCAAACCATATTTTCATGTACCTACTTATGTTTTGTACTGCAGCAGCAAATAAATGAATGTCTATGTCTATGGTCAAAGTAGGATTCCGACACTTTTTTTTCGATTTATTTTTTTACGTCCCCTATTTTCTTACATATAGGTATAATAAAGGTACCTAGTAACCTGCAACACGGTTCTGCTAACTAATCGTTTTACTATGGCTATGGTAACGGAGCAGAGTCCCCACCTAATGCTTAGATGAAAGAAACTCTAGCAGCCTTATTAATAAACTCCGAATAACGAGAGCCTAATTTGACTTCATAAGAGTAAGAATAAGAAAATTTTATTGGTTCACTATACACAAGAAAATACAGTGATATGAGACAATTAATCATAAAAACAATGTGAGACCAAAAGGCTACCACTCAGCGTGTGCTGCAGGAGCTCGGGGAGCACTGCAGCGCTGGTCTTCCGTAGCACCTTAGCGTAGATGATCGCTTATTCTCGTTTTAGTTAAAAGTTGTATTTATTAACACGGCATGAGAAAGGCGTAGGCGATTATGTATTGCAATTTCCTTGGCGTATTATTGCCTAGAATACAATGCTTAGAATACAGTGAATTTTTCGACAGAACAGGTACTATGTGTGAAATAAATGCAAGTTAGTGTAGTAAGTAGGTCCTATGTATAAAAAGGTCTACACAACAAAGTTCCTGTGAACTACTCCTACACAACCAGTAACTATGATCATAGCATAATTCTGCCCTGTAACTACCTGATCTCCCCTTTGTCGTAATCCTCATATCTTAAGGCAGTAAAACAGTACCCTGGCTAACTCATCGGCAGTAAAAGTCACATTTTGGTCATTAAATGTACACGTTTCGGCCACGTACGTCCCATTTTGTCCATAAACCAATATAAGACCTTCCGTAACTGGGATGTTATGACGTTTATTTGATACGAATGAGCAGGTTAACTAGGGTAGACGGTATTAACTATTATTCGTTACGTTAATTATCTAGTAACGCGTGGCTAGGTATTACGCCTGGATTTGCAAAGCAGAATCACAGGGTAATTATAGTTACTAGGCTTACAGAGATAAAGGTGTGTCCTTATAGGTTCGTGGGTTAGGCCCCCGGTGTGTGACGCCCCCGTGGTTGAGGCACCCGATTTTCAATTAAGTTATAACAGCCGATTTCGTCGGAATAAAAGTCATTTGTACCAGATACAGTCGACGAAAATGTTTTTTTAAACAGGTATAGGGTATATCGGGCTATGATCGGACGAGGGGGAAGACCGTATGACACTATTTGTAGCCGAATTAAGCCATATTTTCTAAATATGACAACATTTTATGCCGACGCCCTCAAATGGAGTCGTAGAAAATGGTGGCAGCATTAGAAAATAATGGCTTAATTCGGCTACAATTAGTGTAATACGGTCTTCCCCCGCGTCCGATCATACCCCGATATACTATAATTATCTGATTATGTAGGTATTTTTCACTAACAAAATATTAAACATATTCATATATTTATTCGCCGTAGGAGCACAAGGCACACTTGGTTACTTATATTAGGTTGTTATCATTATGTGACTCACACAATCTACGTTGTTTTTATTCTTTGTCATCATTTACTTATTTTGGAAAATGGCCCCTTAAGGTGTGTTCTTATGGGGTCGTGGGTTAGGCCCCCGGTGTGTGACGCCCCCGTGGTTGAGGCACCCGATTTTCAATTAAGTTATAACAGCCGATTTCGTCGGAATAAAAGTCATTTGTACCAGATACAGTCGAAATCTAAACTAAGCCATTCAACCGGCGCGAACTCGTCGGTAGGCGATGCAAAAATGTATGATGTCCTACCTGACATAGTTAGTTACGCTACCCGCGCGCTAGGATGAAATACAGAATGATTAATTCTTATACTACTACCACCTAAATAAATGGGAACACACTTTAAGCATTAAGGTTAATAAAGAAAAACCATTGTAGTGTATCATTACACAGTAAATTTATTAAAATTTTTGAATAATTAACTACGTCGGAACCGACTTTATTTATGAGTTTTCTTTCTACGTATACTATTTTTTTTCGTCCAAAGTTGGCTAAAACAGTGTTGAAATAATAAAACTTCGATGCTGGTATGTTTCAAATGTATACTTTTTGTGGTTTTGGGTGTATAAGGGCGTACAACTTAGATAATGACGATATAAATTGATATTTTCCTAAGTTTTGTATGGTCAACATCAAAGTTCCTCGTTTGTATGGAAAGATGAGCGACTTATGTAACCATAACAACAAAGTAAATTTTCTTAACCCTGCACACGTTACTTTAGTAAATTACGTGTGATTTATGTCATCCTCCCGTCAGTTCATTTTGAAACGAAACCAGCGCTTACCACAAGCGCTGGTTATTTTATTACCAAGATTCACGGTTTCTTCTTCTAAAAGTGCCTCTAGTAAAAAAGTAATCCTTGATTTATTTTTCCGCCGTTATTAAATGAACGAGAACAAAGTTGTATCAAAGTAAAACTTTTTAATATTATTACCTCCAAGTCGGGAAAAGTCATGTCTAAGGGTGTGTTTCGGTAAACAGAGGAAACGAGTCACTATAGTTTCCACATAGCGTAATCTATCTAAAATTCATTGTTACGAGTTTGTGTATAATCCGTCACGCTCGCACGAATACAATGACCAGGATTGTAAACCTTTTGTCACAGATGAAATAGTGTTACTTCGTAACTTTTGTTCCTTGAGTTTTTTTTTTGAGCCTTGGGTCACGAGTTCACGACAAAGACCCGAGGCTTGCTTGACATATTTAAAATAAATTAATTAACGAACGAACGACATTCCATCTTGGGATGCATTAGTGATCGCTCAGTTTTCGGACACAGTCACAGGGTCAGTTATAATATCTTTGTTTGTTAGTTTTTGCTATCTTGTTTTCATTGTATAGTGGTCTGTTAACTTCAGTACCTCCGATACAGAGAAATCGGATTCTGATTTATGGATAATAATTTTTTTATTTCTACCAAATAAGTTAATAATAAAATGATAACTCGATTTTTATACGCAACTGTATTTAATAAGCCAGTAAATATTTTTTTTCTCTTTCAAACATTTCTTATAAACCATGCCGGTAATGCAAAATTGTTTGAGACCACTGTCAGTAGGCAAAGAGGTCATTGTCCGAAATTCCATCTGCTTTGTGTCAGAACTTTACACAAAAAAGTTTATACTCTACAAAAACTTTCTTATTTGGGCGGTAGAATTTTGATTACACTTAACAGGCATCAAAAAGTTTGGTCCAATTTTATACGGCGTAATTAAAATGAGGCTTAGGAGTTTTGTAAAAAACTCGGGCTCCAACGTAATATAATTGGATGTCTCTGTCAAAGGTTAGGTTTGGGTTACTGGCAAAATTTATATTATTTAAGTCATGTTTTTTTACGAACATTTGCGTAAGCGCACAACCAAGCGGCTTAATCATAGGCTTTCATCATCATCATCATCATCATCATCAGCCTATATTAGTCCACTGCTGGACATAGGCCCCTCCTAATAAGCGCCATAGCGTTCTGTCTTCAGCTTGTCGCATCCAGCATCTGCCAGCAGTCTTTCGCAAATCGTCATCCCACCTGGTCGGAGGGCGTCCTACACTACGTTTGCCGAGTCGCGGTCTCCACTCAAGAACACTTTTACCCCAGCGGTAGTCGGTTCTTCTCGCGATATGGCCGGCCCACTGCCACTTCAGCTTGCTAATCCTTTGAGCTATGTCGATAAACTTGGTTCTCTGTCGGATGTATTCGTATCATAGGCTTTACATAGTTAAATTAGGTTATTATTTTAACAGTTTTTAGTACAAATCTTCTAAAAGGTAGTAATAGCTTGATAGTAAGCTATGATAGAGCAAAAATTTACAAAACTGTACCCTGTCAGTAATAAGCCTTTGCTACAGCTTTCGAAAAGTATCTTAAACCTTCCGTGAAAAACTGAAACTAATGTGAAAATTGCGTCAAAATCCCTATATTATGCAGGGACGTGATTTAAAAAAGAGAAGAAACAGACAGAAACACGGTATGCGACTATGTTTTACACAATGTAGTATTGATAAAAAAAAACCTTTTATACACCGTACTAAAACTAAATCAAACTTTAGCCTTTGAACAGATTTGGATAAACTTCAATGTTGACGCGGGTTCATGTTCCGCTGAAATCTAAATTTTTTGGGAACTTATTTCATTTCTTAGAGGTACCTAAAGTGCGGGGTAACCACTATATTAACAAAAAACTTTATACACCGTAAAAAAAAAATGAATGAATGAATTAACACTTTATTGTACAATAAAAATAAACATGAATTCTTATATCTAAAATAAACATAATACAGTACAAAAGGCGGCCTTATCGCTGAGAGCGATTTCTCCCAGGCAACCTTGGGATGGAAAAAAAAGATACAAGAAAAGTCGGTATATAGTGCAAACGAACAACTAATACAAAAAAAAAAAAAGTTACATATTTATAATACAAAACTACCTTATTATCTACTAACTTAGAAACAAACTAAACTAATTCGATAAGTAGGTACCTAGTTCAAAAGGAAACATCAAAAGTAATTATACCTATAACAATTAAAACCGCAAACACACCTTGAGCTACAAAAATGCTAAGTGAAATGTCGTAAATTAATTATCTAGTGCGTTGACTTACGTAGTTACCACTTATATGATTTTAGTTAGTGATACACTACTGTCTATCGCCGCTTCCTGCTGGAACCGGCACTTCCTCTGGTGAGTTCCCTTAGTCGGTTCTTACGACATCCATGGCTACGTGATGGAAGGGTCAATATTCTTACGTCGCGGTTTCACGGCAATCGGTAAAGTTAACTAAATAATATTTTCACCATAGAATAACGAACCCTTAAAGATTCTTCAATAAACTACCCGGAATTGCCTATGTGAGTGTCACCAGTGCGTTCACTTGCGTAGTTCCCGTTTAAATGACTAATTAGTTGGCAGGAAGCCAGAAACCGTCGAGGTTTGCATGTTGGCATACTCTATTAGTGATAATTTCATCTTCGATTAGCTTCTGAACTTTGAATTGACTTGATAATCGTGTCACTTTTATGCCACGTATGAAGGTGTGTGTCGTATGTGTGTGAATGTGTGAGAGAGAGTCTTCAGTAACTCCTGATTCTTATGTTGTCGATAGGTTCCTACAGTATTATCCAATGTAGAATATTGTGTTTCTGTAATGAAGTAATATTAATGGTAGTGATTTGTTTGACTACACTCTAACTTAGAAACAAATAAATAAATATTGCTGGACAATTCACACAGCATTATCTAGCCCCAAGCTAAGTAGAGCTTGTGTTATGGGTACAAGATAACTGATATACATAATACAATACATTACATAGACAGATATTTTTACCAAACATAGAAAACGACCAGAACACCCGGAACAAATACCTGCAGATCGTACAAATATTTGTCCCAAGGCGGGAATCGAATCCGCAACCTCCTGCGTCGCAGGCGGACCTTCACCCACCGCACCACAGAGGTTGTCAAATCATTCAGACAGAACTTAACTTATCCCTGTGTAAAGATTTTAGCTTAAATAATCTTACATAGATTTCTCGTATTTCTATGGTTTTCCAACTCACTAATCGTACGTAAGTAGTTTAATTGTATTATTACTGTGCGATAGGTAAAAGTTACAGAGTTTTCTCATATCTATAAATAATTTATTTTTCTACCTTAGTATTTATGACAAATTTTAACTAGTATTCACACCAATATTTACATGAGATAAAAGATCAATATGCAAGCGGAACTTGAGTGTGTGAATTAAATTGTGTAATTTTACTATCACCAAATATTAGAATAGAATAGAATATACTTTATTGCACAAAAGTTGTACATAGGCGAGCATAATGCTAAATAGCATTCTCTACCTGCTAACCTTAGGGTAGTGTAGACAACAATAATAATATTGTAAGAACTTAAGCTAATTTTAGCTTGTTTACCCCTTTACACCACTTGTCGAATGTGTTCAAAAAGTTCTGTTTACAAACGGTTATCAAGGCTATGGCAACTATGGCAAGTACGTTTCAGAAACTTGAAACAGAATTGCCAACTGCATTCGAACTACGGATCGGATATATTCATCAAAGTTTGATTGGATTTCAGCACACTTGTATCTCCTCAGTGTGTCCCTCTTCTGTTTGTCAGTCTTACAGACACAGAAAATTTGATTGAAACTACTCCGGCGCCTAAATAACCCTAAAATGTAAGTACCCAAAAGCTTTGTTCGTTTAATTATTTGAGAATAATAAAACACAAAACAGTTTTTTCAACACAATCTTGTTTGTACCTCATAAATCAAAATTTTATTTCAACTCGTAAAAAATAGCACGTAAAAAACGTCACATCTTTAATTTACAGTAAAAACATTGTTTCTTTGCCTGATTTGTTAAAATTACGTTCATTTTCGTCGGTCACTGGGTTATTTATTTGCTATCAGATTATAAAAACATGTTTTTTCTTGATGATGTGTCATGCGATAGTTCGAAGTTTGTGAACAAAACCTTTGTTATAAATTAGGCCATTTCGTTATTTTAATAAGGAGTAAAAGTTAATGAGATCTTACGGTGAATAAATTGGTTTATTGATTACGTTTCTGGTTTTCTTCTGTTAAAACCTTTTAATCGGAATGAAAAACCCTGCTTAGCTATTATTGGGTTTTGAAATAGTAAGATGTTCAAGACAATAATTCAGTTGAGCTACCTCTTGATTGTTTGCAACAGTCTGCAGTTAGCTCAAAAGTTTCAATTGTAAATCCTAGTTTTTATTTAATTCTATTATTTGATTGTTATGTTCTTTGTTAACAATAAACAAACAATTTATTAAAAAAAATTGCTAGACAATTCACACAGCATTTTTGTCCCAAGCTAAGCAGAGCTTGTGTTATGCTTATGGGTTATGTGGTTTGTAGATAACTTATATACATAATACAATAAATTTCATATACATTTTACTATACATAGAAAACGACCAGATCACCTGAAAAAAATACCTTCAGATCGTTTAAATAATTGTCCTAAGGCGGGATTCGAACCCGCAACATCCTACGTCGCAGGCGGACCATCACCCACCGCGCCACAGAGGTCTTCTCAATATTCGAACAGTGCTACAATGCTCAAAAAGTTGAAAGATTTCTTGTGAGTGGGTTGGGGTTATTATTTTCATGATTGTTTTATAAAAACTTTATATCTGGTTTGCCTACCAGCTATGCTAAAAAAAAAGAAAAAAAAATTACAGCATATATTTTTTTTGAATTCCCAAAAGCTAAGCTTTTTCTTTACTTTTTTCAATAAAATAAAGAAACTCCTTTAGAGTGTCACTCTCTGCCATCTATTGACACGTCTCGTTGACGTAAAATATAATCCCCACTTCGGTTTCAGTTACAGAATTCAAATAGTGGTTAACATTTTATAAGCCAAGTTTGAACAGCGAAATGTTACTAATGGATCTGAATATTTGAACATTATGAAAGGTTATGTTTAAGGCCAACACAGACTGGGACGGGATGGCAAAGGATTTTGCCGTCAGTCAGCACACACTAGCCACTTAGATACCGCGGCATTTCAGCGCCTTACCACGGCATGCCACGACGTGCCGCTCGACAAAGCATGACTCGGCAACTCCTGCTGCTGACACGTTCGTCAAAGACGCGGGTGCAAATGGTGTGGATCCCCCGATTCTCTACCCCCGCAGGGTGAGCCTGCGGTATGTCACAACGAACGAGCGCCGGCGTCCTCGGCATGCCGTTGCCTAACGTAGTACGCCTCGACATCCCGCCCCTGGTGCAGTGCAATGAAATCCCTTTCGATGTCACGGCATCATAGCAATTTATGTCGTATTTCTATATCGATACGTTTGAATGTCTGAAATGTAAAAAATTAAATCCCTTGCTATCCCGTCCCGGTCTGCGTTGACCCTTATAAATCCTTAGGCTTTGATATTAAGTTTTCATTTGGCGTGAAAGTAATTGTATACGTGAAAATAAAAACGTTTCTGATTTAGATTGACAGACACACTTCGCAATGTTTATTTTCTTTTGTTATCGTCTGAGAACTTGGATGTTGTAACGATGTAGTGTAGCAGTATACGAAGGTTTAAAGGTTATATTTTTGTAAAATTGAGAGCAGAAATAATATTAATACTCATCTTAAGTCACTGAGCCAGAATGGTGGTTGCATTACCACGTTGAATGGCGATGCTAATTTGCTGACCGAAGTCAAAGTCAGCATTCAGATGCTGGCTGTGGACTCTGTAAACAATTAAATGGTTATGGTTTGTTTATTGTAAACAGTTGAATTAAACAGTAGAATAAATAAAGAGCATTATCTAGTTACAATAAAAGTACCTTATATAGCTTGGCATGTTTTAAATTAGAGACTAATTCCATGAACAATGGCAGCAAAAGTTTTCCCAAATATTTTCCTCAAATCACAGGTTCGTTTCTGTAACAAAATATTGGCAACACCGATAAAAGATTTAAATACCTGTCTAAAATTCAAAACACAAAAATGGCTATTTTTGTGTTATCTTTTCAACGGTCTGTAAAACGACAGATATAAAACGAAAACCGACTAACCGACTTTTTTGTGATATCAAAGCATTTTTCCCCCTTTTTTCTTTCGTCCGAACCGTAATAAAGGTTTTTATGGCTACGGCAACAGGCTATCTACGTATACGATATGTTAATAGGTAAGTATGCTAATGCAGTACGGTTCCGGAAAATAATGTTTTCTTTTTCTATCTTTATTTTAGTTTTTAAGATAGTTTTCCCCTTTGTTCAACTCAAGTTGGTCATTTCTTTTCAAATAATCCAATATTTATCCCTGAACTATGGAATTTTTAAAGACATAATGGTTTTTAAGATATTAATCACCCATGTTATAAAAATAAAAACCATCGTCATACAGAATCACTTTCGCAAATTGTGCCATTAGTTTCTAAGACCTTTTTATAGCAATCTAAGCACTTTTCCCGTCATAGTACCTGATTGTATAGGCACGGAACCGGATGTTTTACTATTACATGTCGAAAACACTTGATTTAACGGTAGCACGAAACGTAGGCAACGAATTATCGAACGTATTCCTTAAAAAGTTGCAACTTAGGGTTTACTTTCGATTGTTAGCTTAAATAAAATGCTAAATGCTGTGTGAATTGTCCAGCATTATTTTTTACTTTTTATAAAATGCAACCTAAATGGGTAACGTACACGAAGGAAAATAGCACTTTCTGTTTTTTTTTTGCAGTCGTGTCAAATAATAGGCTGAATAAAAATTGGTAACTCAACACGCTGATGTTTTCTCAACCACCAATATGAGTTTCAAATAACGGCAATATCAACACAGCTCCCAACTAAATGGAGGGTAACTCTTGTGTCTCAGTCAACAACAATCCGTAAAAATACATCGAACTGAAGCAAACCTAAGCTATGTATCAAAACATTCGGTAGCATCGACTGCTGAGCCTTTTTTTAATCAGACCATTCTTGGCGGTTAAAAACAAGCTCATATCACAAAAATCTAATATCCCAATAAAGGGTAAAAATATATAATACTTAAATAAATTGTTTTATTAGAACCGCTTTGCTTTTCAAGACCATTTAGGTATCTTAGCTTTGGGGTAGATGATGCTGTTTGAATTGTCCAGCGGTATTAATTGTCCAGCAGTAAGCTCTGCGTACATTAATCCACTACCGCTACCACCCAGCTTAAAAATGCGCATTGAAAATGGGCTTACCTCATCTTGAAATACATTTTACAGTAATAAAATGGCTTCCAACAAGCTTTAAACGAGTCTTCCGCGAGCTGTGTCTCACCTGATACCGTCAATATAGAACTAAGCCGTCTAAATATAACGAGTTAGTATTACTTAATATACTTAATTTTCAATGCACATTTTTATGATGTGTTGCATGCTGCGATAAAAAACTGAATCAAAATTGGTTGATCAGTATAATAGCTACGACGCGGGGACGGTACAGAAAGAAAAACAGCAGACAACTCCTATTTTTGTGTCGGAAGTTAAATATTAAAATGGTAACCAATATATGTTTCAAATAACCGCAATATGCCCGGTCTAAAAGGAGGATAACCTTTGCGGCTCAGCAGCCAACAATCCGTAAAAACACATCGACCTGAAGCTGGTGTTTATTAAAAAAGTGAGGATAGAAGCGATTCGGTATATGTCAAACTTTTAATTGGCGAACGTGAAATGCCGACTGCGTTTGATGTTGAGAATTTAATCATTCCTGGACTTTTTTTAGACTCTTTCGTTAATAACTGGACTATGCAAAGTTGAAGGAGCAGGTTAAACTGAAATTGTGCTGAAGTCACCTTTAATTTTGGAAAGTACCTACTCCTTAAATCGTGTTGGAGTAAGAGATTGATCTAGGTCTATTATCCAGAAATTTATCCAAGCTACAAAACTTAGTCTTCCATTGCTACACCCTAAATTGTGTATACATATCTACTGTGATCATAATTTTAACTCATGTATTTACTAAGACCTGATTTTAAGAACGCAACAAATGAAATACTGATCATATTATAAAGTAAATTTATTGATGAAATGGTGTAGCGCTGTTTCGCACAGGTTCTCACCACAAATATGGTTGAAAAGTTTTGATTCTGAAATTGTCTTCTGTCATAAGGACCTATTTTTTAGCGTGAGGAATCATGGATAATCTTCCGTCCCTAGGTGGAAGATTATGTCACACCTGGAGGACATCGTAAGCATTTAGTCAGTAGGTGTCCAACTAACTAAAAAGTCACGATGTCCTCCGGGGACATACTATGTTAAAGAACGCGGTGATTTTCGGGACAGCTTCTGCGAGCCCCAACAGTGACGTATTGCAGACCCCATTAGTGGGGATCACAAGGTTTTGTGCCATACAAGGACGCAAGCGCATCATTGATGACCAGATGTTAGGTCATTTATACGGCTGATCAAAGGCACCAAAGGCCCGTTCTTCTTCGTCCGTTTTACTTTCGGTGAATTGGGTCAGTGGATGAATCCTCCCTTTCTCTTTCTGCCGATTCTGCAAGAGAATTTCTTCGCAGAAAACATCCATTAACACCTGAAGGACCTACATTATCTTTGAGTGATAAAGACATTCTACCAAACACTGTGTTAGTACCTCTAGAAGTCAAAGAAGATATAAATAAATATTTGCCTCATGTTTTCTTGAAGTCACTGGATCCCAAACTTTAGGAAAATAGCAAACCAAATGACGTTCGTTTCGCTAACGATGAATAATATCGAGCGACGCGTCGCGTGACCGTCAAATTACAGAACATTACTCCTGCAAAATGCACAGTTTTTCTTTTCAATTATGTTTCTTGGAAAGTTTTCTTTTGTCGTGAATCAGAAGCCCAAAGTTTGTGGATAAGTTTGAGAAACGTCAGTTAATTTACTTATAAAGACTTGCAAAACACTATATTTCATGAAACAATACAGGGTGCTTCCAAATTAGTCATAATACGGTTGGACCAATTTACCTGCTACCGCAGATTAATATTCAGTGAACAAACCAAGGCACAAACAATTCATTTTCCTTTTGCAGAATTTTTTAAATTTGTTAGTAACAAAATTACAAATTTTGCAAAAAAAGATTCGTTTGCGGCTTGGTTTGTTCACTCAATATTAATTTGTGGTAGCAGGTGAATAACCCCTTTCAGCATGGTGCACTAATTTGGGAACACTCTATGTAATACATTGTCTTGATCGCTTTACTAAGCTTTAGAAATCATTTAGAACGGGATATTTACCATGATTCAATTTTTGAGTTTTCCAATATTTCGGCACAGTTTCATGCGCCATGATCACGGAAGAACATACGTACGTATACACACGAACGTACGTACGTACATACGTATGTTAATCATGGTAAATATCCCGTTCTAAATGATTTCTATAGTAATAACCATGATAGTTTCAAAAGTTTTACTTAGCTTACCTACATGCAAAAAAAAAACTCAGTTTATTACAAGGGGCCAACTCGGAAAACGAAAATCTAAGTTTGTGATTCGTATTCAAGCAAAACAAACTTTTATGTCCCTTCAGTGAGATAGCGATTCCACGAAAATTAATCAGACACTTCGATTTTCGGTTTTATGAGTACGGTTAGTTCATAGCTCACGTTGTGAAAGGGTTGTATGGTAATTGTGGTAGTGACTAAAAACGAAGCCTAAAACCTTACGCCTACTCTTGTTGCTCCTACGTAGAAATGAACCTAAGCCCCGACACAAAGGTGGCGCAAAAAACGAAGCCTAAGTCCCCCGAGTGTACTGCACACCAAAAGCACAAAAGCGAGTAAAACCGCAATGGGGGAAAAATTCGAAATTTTCACCGAATCGAATACCAACTCGATTCCCGTATTCGAAACACTGAATAGAAAAGTATTGGACGCGGTAGAGTCGATCCGTAAAATTTATATTACTATCTTGATTCGGTTTGAGTTATAAATTTTCGGATTTCTTATTATCAAAATATTAATTTCGAATCTAAAATTTACTTGACTTTATGAACAACAAAATTGTTTAATTTTCCCGTTTGGGTAAAGATTTATAAAGTAATAAAAAATCAACATAGAACTTAAGTAAGCTACTAGAAATGTGTTCATGTCTAAACATTGGCCCGTATTCTAACTTCCCATCTTGGGTCGAAACATGAGCTTATTATAATTTCCCCTGAAATTTTTAGGTATCTACTTTAAGAAAAACATAATCAACTGAGCTGGGAATTGCAAACAAAAACTTTGCAAATGACACAAGTTTTTATATAAAATGTGAATTTTGTGTATAACGTGTGTGTTGTGAAAAATTCTAATACCCATGTGCGTCTTATTTATCTTATTTATCTTTCTATCCATATTCGATAGCAACATACTTTTTTCATTGCCTAGGATCTCCATTTTGTATGCAATACAAAAATCAAGTATTAAAATCGACCAATTAGAACCGAAGCGTTCTTTGAAACTCGACAACCTTAAATAAAACACACAAAACGCGAGTCGCACTAAGGATATTGTTATTATTTATGTATTATAAGAACATCAACAGTATCCATATTGTGCTTATTATATTATAATAAATGTTACTCGTATCATGAGACCGTTTCTAATATACTAGAAACTAGCCTTCTCGAACCATCTCAAGGCATTTTTCAGCTATTTCGTTTATCAGAGTTAAGATTTTAAACTGCTGTGTGGTGCCAGCTTAAAATGTGCACCACGCCAACTCTTCCCGTGGGTGTCATAAAAGGCGACTAAGGGACGTAATACGGGAGGCGAGCAGCAGCGTCTCTTGCAGAATACCGAGCTGCGATCCCCTAGCTGCATGCCCAGGGATCAAAATCAAAATCAAAAATTCTTTATTTCCATAAATACAAAAATGTACACTGAGAAAAGGTCAAATTCTTAAAATAAAACCCTGACACGGAAATAAAGTGGTACTTTTGATTCTGTCGCGGTATGTAGACTAAAGTAAAGACGGATTATGGGCATCACCCCATGAGATAAAAACCAATAAGGCGATTATCAGGTAAAGGCATGCGTGGACCGGTGGGCCATACTGGTCCACAGCTGGACAACAGCCTGTAATGGGCAGTTGAGTTGAGATTTTTTTAACAATGGAGCACGAAACCCAACTATGGCGATACCTACTTTTCGTAACAGAATCTCCAAGCACCACGGTCTACATTCTTCTTATTTTTTCAATAAATCCCCATTCATGGTTCTGAAACGTGCAATCGGTGCAACTTACAATTCCCCCGATTCACATCGGGACGTTTATTTTGGATCCGCTCGCGCGTGGAGATACCGATTCCATTTCAAAAACGTTTCGCAGTCGAACCAATTCGATAACTGCGATTGAAGGTTTTTTTTGAAATGGTAAGCGTGAGTTATGTACGTTGTAAAGTAAAAAGCGAGAGAGTTTACTTATTATAAGTAACTAATTTAAGGATGTTTTTACCGATTATTTCAGAGCTTCTTTAGTTATAGTCAAATAATAAGTTTATTGTCTGCCGACAAACTGTTTTACAGTTTGGCAGAAACTATAAAAGATAATGTACTTTTAATTTGGTAATATATAAATAAAATAAAAAAGAAATTGATAAAAAGACACGCCACGGATAATAAAGACAAATTATGGAATTCAAGTTAAACACAGAAAATTACAATCAAATAATAGAATTAAATTAAAACTAGTATTTACAATTGAAACAATTGAACTAACTGCAGACTGTTGCAAACAATCTACAAGTAGCACACAGACACAGACTAGCTTGATACTTAAAGATTTATTCAACAGTGTCTTAGTCAGAGACTTTTGCTGTAGAGCCTGTAGATACCACGTCCACCTTTTAAATTTTTGCAATTATATTTTCGACCATTAACTACTGTCAATGGACAATCGCCTCCCTTTCTCCTTCCGTTCCTCGTAATTGAACGGCCAGGACCGAACAGGCCAACATGAAATATTTTTTGAGTCAAGTTCGTTGTCTTTCTTCATCAGGCGTTTTTTTTTCTATGAAATTATAATATAAATCAACTCTGATTCTTTTGTATTATGGGAGCATTTGGGAAAGGGCAGATTTTTAGCAGAAAATTTCGTATTTTTCCAAATGCTCCAAAATACCAGTGAATCGAAGTTGTTTCTATTATGAGTTCATAGAAAATGGTTTACGATTTGCTGCAAATCTCTTTTTCGCTAGTTTTATTGCTTGGTGAACGCAGAAAAACCACAAATAAAAATTGAGTCTGGCGCCAACCCGCTACGAACAACCTAAAATAGTAGACAACCTCAGGTAGTTCAACATTTTACAGTAAAAGTATTTGGTAATAACACTTAATATTTGATATCAAGATATGTTAAAGTTAACGAGTGAAATAAAAATTATTAATATAAATTCAGTTTTATAGTCGTTCATAGCTCTCACGTTTATGAAACGTTTAAAATTTTGAATATAATCTGAATAAACTTCAGACGTTCACACATTTTGAATTTATTATCTTGAAAGTTATGCATCGAAATAATAATATGAAGAAATGAGTAAAATATTGCTCAACTGTGCTTACTTTCATGCTCATAAATGTAATAAGAAACCCTTGTTATTCCACTGTTTGGCAAAAAGAAAGGTAAGTATTGCTTGCTGTTTTGCATCTAATAATCATTTTAAATAAATCATATCTTAAATTGCAATAACAAGTGTTATGTCTAAAATTACTATTAGTACTGTAGCATTATTAATTAACATGCCAATATAAGTAATAATGTAATGGTGAATGAATTGAATTTACTGAAAAAAACCATCCCGTATTTTATACCAAAGATTGCGATTCTGAGCCGCCTCCGTTCCATCGAGCACAACCACAACAACGCCAGCCTATTAACAGTCCACTGCTGGACCTACAACTCCCTTTAGATAGGCAAACAATGGTGTATTAATTAAGTGGAAAATAAACCACTAGTGAAGCGTATACTTATAAGTATACCACTTTTTCCACTTGTGGACAACAAAATTGAAGTTGACAAAAATCAATGACACTTTGTTTCTTATTTGATAATTATTACTACTTATTTAGAAACCTGGTTGATAGTAAAATTTGACTTGTCAAAGTGCTTGCTTTTGTAAGCTTAAAGAAATGAACGTTATTGATATTTGATATTTTATGACTGCCTAGTTGGTTCTTATTAGTAAATTATACCGTAATCCTCACGATGGGTGCCACCGGGAACGGATTCGCACAATTTTTTCCCTCCATTTCGCCGTTTGGCGCGTCGCCTTTTCATTTGAAGATATTTCATCTTCATTGTTGTGCAAGATTTCGTTCAACTTTTATAAACCGGATTCTAAGGTAAACCTGAAAATGGTTTTCCAAAGAATCCTTCGTCACGCACGCCTTGCGTCAGCTGAAAATTAGGTACAGTCAGCCACTTATATACCTACGTTAATTTATAGAGAGCCTATGAAAAAGGATAGGTAAACTACTTCTTAAACTACTACGGCTCACTTCTATTAAAAATTCTATTTAAAAAACTATCTAAGTAACGTATTGAGTGGTACCACTTCTGAAAATTGCAATTAAATATTACTTTTAAATTCTGATCTGTGAAATCTGTGTGGCCGCTTTTTCGTCAAGTCTTGTGCAGTAATAAATATGAAAAAATAAAAATGACGTGTAGCCTGGCAAATCTGTCCTACTTTACCCTGTTGAATTTGATATGTCATTAACAATCCAATGAATCTGACTGTACTCCCAATATAAAACAATCGAGATAAGTCGCGATTTTCACTTACCTTCGAAGGATGCCAGAACACGAACCTCATCAGAGAAGCTGTAGGCAGATTGAGATTAGACTTGTTTGTATGGATGTACACACATACATTTTGCTGCTTTTGCTTGAAAGAAATGAGTTTAGACTTCCAATAAACTTTTCTTGATATTAAAAAGTGAATAAATAAACCTGCATGAAAAGTCAAGATTTTCTCAGTTCTTTAGTAGATAATAGTACATTACGTCCGAGGTCTGTAATGGGTGGGTTGCTGGCCGCAGTTGAAGATGGCATAAAACCTTTATGCACTTAACTATTATCAAAACAAAATAGAATTCCAATAAGAAATACATTACGGACCGCATAGAGCGGACAATAATATAAAATTATTACTGTCCGCCTGTTCGGGCGGGCCCGAACAGGCATTTCGGCCTGGTGTCCGATCGAAAGTTAAATAGGTACCTTCTTCCCAACAAGCCAACCTGCCTCAGTTAGACGTAAATAGAATTCAATTAAAACAAAGCAGGATAATCTTAAATAGCTCAGAATCAAATAGCTACAACAGATTCTTAACCAAAAGTCAATTTTATTAAATTAATTTAATTTAATTAATTGTATAATTTTATATAGATTGTTTGAGATGATTTTTTATGGCCCGTTATAAGCTAAATTTGTGCTTTTACTACTCACCTTCTAGCTAAATAAATCGAAGATTGTCAAAAAACAAGTCAAAAGTCAATAACTTTGTTTCTTTAGGCTTACAAAATTATCACTTAGACAAGTCAAATTTTATACATTTTAATTATTATCAAATAATAAAATGTTATTAATTATATTCCCTTCAATTTTTGTCCACGAAAGAAGCGAAAAATAATGTCTTGGCCTCCACTAAGAAAATTTGTCTATTTGGTATGTTTTGCAACAAAGATAACTTTAATACTTATTTGAGCAAAGCACTAAGTAACCAAGCTGCTACAATTTGAACTGTGTTTGAGACCTGCTTACAGATTAATCAGCTGAAATTCTAATTAACAGTAAAAGACTGATCGTGAATGACTATTCAAGCGAGCGAGATTTAATTAAATAAAGAACCTTAATCAAAGCGTTCCATTTTATTTCGTTTATCTTATTTTATTCCTATCTGGATGATTAATTTTGATCACGGTATAAGTTTAATTAATTAGCTAATAATCGAAGATTAGCAACTGATGTCCTGATACTTTGCGACGTTCTGGGAATTAATAAACTGCTTTGTAATGTAATTGCTTATTAGCGTCGAGTTCTTATATCCAAGTAACTTCTGCTCTCTTGGTACTTTCTCGGGATTAATAACTACTTAGTAACCTATGTAATAAAAGATCACCTAACTAACCATTCAAACAAATAAGCTTCTTACATGAGAATCACGGTGAGAAAAGTGTCGTTGACAGTACCAAAGCCGGCCTTTATAAACTGGGACGAAAAAGGAACGATTTCAGCGTTAGATTTTATTTTCTACGTCCGGACCACTTTGAGCCGAAGGTAGTGGGACGAACGCGGAACACCTCAGTTGATCGGTGATCTTAACTTAGTTATTAAATGTAAAAGCAAAAGTATTTATTTTGACTCTTAAACATAAATAAAATAGCAACGATCAAATAATTAGTAAAGCAGCGAAAAAATAAATCTGTCAGCGTAAAGTTAAAATGGTGTTTATTTTAAAGCTCTGTTGTAAGGTTTTTTTTGTAGGCCTATACCTAATCAGAATGACGTTAGTCAAATAACTTATTTCACATTTAACCAACTATCCGACATTGATATTATCATTAAGTCTCCATTACTGTTCTCAGTTAATAGTTGTATTGTCCATCGCGACCTCCATTGTCGCAGCAAAACTTCGGCATTCGACACTCATCTCCAAAATTACAGGCAAACTGAAAGTTTCGTAACCACTGACCGTAACTTTAATCGTTTCGCTGAAATGGGTGTTTTAACTCGAGATTCAAAGCCTCGTTGACTGAAGCACCGTGACTTGAATTACAATGTGCCTGTAATCTTTTACTTTAACTTTGATTTACGTACTTGATAACCTTAGTACTTGATATTGACTTGATATGGGCACTCGAGACGGATTAAGTTTTAAGTTATTGGAAGTAAACGGCCTAATATAAAATCTATGACCTGTAAAATTATATCGAAAAATTTATGATTTATTTTAAAATATCTGATGTAGTTTAGCGATGTTACGTTATTTTTTATTTCCATTTTAAAATATTTTTACTTTATGTTATAAAACATTAGCAAACTTGTTATACCATTGCGACATCAAGACAGGCACTTGGTTACCGCTGTTACCGTTTACCAAGAATCCATGCTGTTTCGTAACGATTTGACCATCCACAATGTGTGCTGATGCTGACGCGAGTTTTAGTTATAATGAGTGTCGCGGTATCTTTTGTTCCCTTTGTTCTTTCTGATTCACCGACTCACTTTCAATCTAACATCGATGGAGTCAAATAGTACTTTAGATAATTTGTAATTCCATTTATTTTCATTGAATTTTTGCACGAGAACTCGGTCTTTCTGTACCCTGCCTAGCAGCCGTACATAATTAACTAATAAATAAACACGTAATCAACAGAATTAAACAGTAACCACGCGCAATATTTAAGAGTTTCACAGTCAATTTTTCATCCTCGAGTTCGATTTTATATTTTAACCACAAAGCACTAATAAAGCATAATATATAGCACTTATCCTGATTAAGTTTTTTTTACGTATCTACGTTTTACGAACCAAGTCTTGGCTTTTGTTTTTCCACACACAAGTAAACACACTAGAGGTAAACAAAAAGTTTTAACTATTATCAAATACTAACTGAAAAACCGTTTGTCACTCTGACTGATGGCGAACAACTTATATCGAGAGGACCGATGACGTTACGCAGAGATTGCGCGCAATCTCGGAATTTGAAAAATTGGTCATAACTTCTCGTTTTGATAACTCCTATATAGGTGTAAGCGCTTTACGCGTCAACGGAACTGCGTGGCCGCGGCACTGACCGTCAAATTAGAACAAATGACGAAAGAGGCCGCGCGGCTTGTTTGATAATTTTGATCTAATCTGACATGAAGTGCCGCGGCCGCGCAGTTCGTTGTCGCGTAGTGCGTTTCCGTCTGTATTTACGTGAAATATAAACTAATAAGATGAACGTAATCTATACTTTAATGTAAATTATTTTTTGTGCAATATTTTAACCTTTTTGTGTCTTTATTCGGTACAAAATACTGACGGGCCGTTGACCGACCGTTGACGGACTTTCAATATTCTGTACCGAATTTTCAATTTTTGCATTATTTGTGTTTGTTACTGCCAACGCCTCCATTGAGTGGAAAAACTAATCGAGAAGAAATGAAATAACGCTGGTACCTTAATAAAAAGAAATATCTAGGTTACTGTTTTGCAAAAGTTTCCTGAGCTTCGCCGTAGTTTTGGATACAATAACAATACTTTGCAACTTTCTGGTAATTGACGAGGGGTGGTTTTGTTTCACACGTTATAATTTTTATTTGGTTTTTCTGAGAAATAGGGTTAAGTCCCAGAAGAGATACTTAGTTATCCAGTTTCAAACAGTAGCTTCTGTAAATTGCAAACAAAGGGATATCGATCCTAACTTTACCTTAAACTAACACGTTCATTGTCACCGACGCACATATTCAGGTGGACCAGAGAGTCCCTGCGCGGCGCGTCCCTGCGGGTTGCACCATTTAGGGTGGGCAGCGAACGGGTTGATTCAAAGCCAAGTTTTTATTTACAGGGCATAGGAGGAAAATATGTTCACAAGAGCTAATTTATATTTATTAATTTTGTTACAGAACGCCTCAATGTACTCTACGAGAGGAACTGGACAAGACTGGTACACGAGCAGCTCAGGAAGTTCGAGACTTCAATAATGGCAGCAGCTGTGAGGCAGTCCGAGGCTCAGCCAGAACTAGCGCTGGACTCCAAGTGGACCTTCTCTGGAGCTGTGATATACTGCATCACTCTTATTACTACTATAGGTAAGGTTTATAGTTATTGTCTTCTGCTTTACCTAGTTATGAAGAGACATATCGCATTAGTGACAAATCTGCAGTGAGCCCTCTCCTATTTGCACGCCAGTAATGGCAAAACATGTGGACCTTATTTAATCTATATTTTAACATAATTGCATGCTCATACTATGTTAATACTCATGTTAATGATTCTTATTCTTTCATAGGCATTTGGTTAGACACAGGTCGTTTCTTAGAAGAAGTGTAAGAAATAAATTTTAAGGTGGTCGTGCTAAGAAGTATCCCCTAACGAAAAAGAGGTTCAGAAAGATAAAAACACTTTGAGCTTGAATGGCTCTCTCTTACAATCCTTACTTTTCTAACACAAAAAGGGGTCTCTAGAGAACTTATTACCGCAAGGCTTGGTTCGTAAAACAAATAAACAAAACTTAGTCAGGAACTATATTATGCTATATAAGTGCTTTTTATAGGAGTGTAGTCTCTCTGCGTAAAGCTCGATTTTGTATTTTTTACGAACCAAATCTTGGTTCCTCCACACAAAAGCAATAATATCTTGGATTCTCCACACACTAGAGGTTAATGCTTTAACCTAAGTTTGACCGCAAAACCATACCATATTATTCCAACCTTCACTAGTTTTGATTTCATAGTTTTTTTCTACATACATACAATCTAAGTATCTATTTAAATAAGGTATTATGTACTACTTCAACATTTTTTTAAGAACAGTGTGTTCAACTTCTTTTCTGAATGTAGGAGGCTTTGAATAACAAAGTAACCCCAAAAAAACTTACTCTGTGTAAATCAAAATATTACCTACACCAAACATTGTAACAATTTGTTATCTGTTCCAATTGTACGAAAATAATAACCAGGAAGTCACGACTCGAACCATTAAAATATATCGATTTTGTATCTCGCTCTTATCTGGTCAAGCGACTTCTTTATTTCATGTATCGAATCATTCCTCTCGATATGAATCGAATAGTGAAGTCCATTGTAATCACAATAACGAGGCTCTATTCCGAGATCCGACATCTAAAGTACCTATTCGTATTTTACGTCAAAGCGGTTGCTCTAGCGTAATAATTTAACGACTCTTCTACAAACGGTGACATTGTAAATATTTAAATTAATTTCAATTGTATTGTTTAATTGAAGGATGAAAAGGGTATTTGTTTGTGACGGGCGTTGACAATTTCGAGATAACCGATAAATGATTAACCAAGAGCCAAGTGCTTTATAGATACTAATAGGTAATAATTATAAAGAAAAAGATTGAAAGATTTGTTTGTTTGAATTGAACAGGCCCCGAAACTACTGGAACGATTTGAAAAAATATTTCACCAGTAGAATTCTAGATAATAAAACAAATAAAACCGGCCAAGTGTAAGTCGGACTCGTGCACAAAGGGTTCCGTACCATTATCTATAAAAAAAATGGGAAAAAATTATGTCTGTCGTGTGGGAGCTTCCTTTATAATTTTATTCTGTTTTTTAGTATTTGTAGTATATTTTTTTTGGTATAGCGGCCACAAAAATACATTATCTATAAAAAATTCAACTGTCTATCACGATTCATGAGATACAGCCTGGTGACAGACGGACAGACAGATATTATTGCATTTTTTTTTTATTCGGCCCCGACACAAAAATATGGTTGATATCAGTTTGACGGTTGGATCTATGTGTCGGTGTGTACATCTGTGGGTTGTTGTGGCATCATAGCTCCTAAACGGATGATTTTTATTGTTTGTTTTGTCAAAAACAGTCTTAATCGAGTGTTTTAAGCATGGAAAGTCTGCCAAGTATGTATTTTTTTTAAATATCTATATCTACCCGTGCGAAGCCAGGGTGGGCCGCTAGTATGACATATTTCACTGTTCACAGCCTATTTCGCAGAAATTGCACTCCTCAATGGCGCACAATTGGAATCAGATTTGGTTGATTTCATTTCGTAAAATGATATTAACCTGATCCTCGATTTTTTTAAATCATATGACTTCCAGGAATTATGTGAGGTTACAAGGTTAATTAACATTTTAACGCTTTTAAGTAAAACACAAGCATCAAGCATTTATTCCGTTCTCACAAGAGGTTCTTTGAACCCAAAGCGCCATGAGCGCACTCTTAAACTGATTATTGATGATGTTGGAAAGGATCTACATCAATTTTCTTCTTCCCAGGTTATGGCAATGTATCACCAAGAACAGCCGCGGGACGGGCAGCCACAGTCGCATATGCCGCCGCGGGAGTCCCCCTCACTTTGGCGTGTCTAGCTGGACTAGGAGCGTCGCTGGCCAGGCTTGCCAGGATGGCCTGGTTGAAAGCTACCAGGAGCAAGGTGCCTAGTACCTGGAGCAAGGAACGCGAGGTGAGCATATTGCACAAATCAACAGCAAGGCTTGATGGAAATGATGATGGATGCTTAGATTAACATAATGCCTCATCTGTGTTAAAATGTATACATAGTGGGAGTGGGATTTACATACAAGGTAGTAAGCGAAGTAACAAGTTGAAAGGCACCAATTTCTGCAAGCACTGCACGATTGCGTACAACACGCGTTAGCACAATATGAGTAACCCAACTGTTAGGCCTCTAAGATTGCGCAAGACGACGATAGCCTTATAGACTAAAGTTAGTTTATTAATTTAATGAATGTCAGGTCTTACAATACAGATTCTTAAATTAACCTTCTACCGTTTATTAACAGCTGGAAAACCACCTACAACTTCACGAACAGCAACGCCTTCTCCCCCAGCCAGCAGAACACAACCAGTACACATCCTTCCCCCCTCGGTCGCACCGAGCGGGGACTGTACGAGCAAGAGCTGGAGACAGGGGGCAATACTCCCAGGTTTTCGAGAGGGTGCCCACTAGTCCTAGAGCTGCTACGCTGGGACGCGTGAAGCGAAGTGCCTTAGCCGACGGTGAGTTCCTCTGCATTATTATTAGATTAAAATTACTATACTTTACTGAAGTTAAGGATTTTTTATCTAAGATTTCGTAGGGCTTTTGAGCCAATACAAAACCCAGATACATTACCTTTTCAGCATTGATGCATTATATCTAGTATTGGAATAAAGTGCTAGTCAACTGTTAGTTCTAGGACAGGCGGCGCGCGCATTTGCGCCAACTGCTCCTTCGAGTGGCGCGGCGTCTGTCGCGGTTCGCGCGCGTATGGGACATGTGCATTCTTTCGCAGATTTCTCGATGATATTGTAATTAGGGCATTATTGACACACTATTAGACCTAAACAGTAATTTCTATAGGGTTTTAATACAATAATTTACTTTGCAAAGGTCAACGGCACCCACGCGCGAATTTTTTTTGTCTGACGAAACTTTTGAATGGAAATGCGCCGGGCAACACAAAAACCGATGGTGGAATAATGCTGTATTATGTACCCGGGCAAAATTTCCTCGCAAAATACTCACACATTAATCACTTTACACACACAAAAACACTAAAAAATCGAGATCGATTATCGACACCTGACAAATGACGCAACGGACAAAGTCAGACTTTGGCATTTTTTTTTAATCTTCTTCTAACCTAGCTTGGCAGAATGCCCTAGTATGGCGACATGGGTTTTGTCGACCCATTGGAGCAACTCGAGGTAGAATAGACAAGGAAACAAGTAATTTTTTTTTAAATTACCGACATAGTCTCAGACCCCGAATCTCGGTGTCTTGCAACTTTTGCCTTTTTTTGACAACCCGGATTTCGGCGTTTCGCCACTCCACAGGAACTTGAATACGGTCAAACATTTTGACCAGCCTCCTACAGGCCTTCTGAAAGTGGACATCTTAATGTATGCAATATTTGTCTTTTCCAGAGCCACAAACATCATCAGCATATCAAACTCAGACCCTCGACAGGAAGACTCTAGGTTCAAAATGCCTCGCCACAGTGCACGGGCCGAGCCGAGGCCGAGGCAGGAGCACTATACAACGACCCAGAGGAGCAGTCATAGAACAACTGATCGCTGAGGAGTGTGGAGAACTGGCCATGAACAGGAGTTTAGAAGATCTTGAGGATTCAGAGGATCCTGATGAAGCGTTAGTATTAATGACAAAATACACAAGTATACCAAAAAGAAAACAAAACTGTCCAGATTTTCTTTTTTGCCATTATTAATCCGAAGCAGAGTTCAAACTTACAAATTCGCAGTGGGGGCGGAAAGTCATATACTAAATCTAAAATTTTAAAGTTTGACTACAAAATGTAGAGTATTTAGTTACATGTTCTTGAAGCTTATTTCCTGAAGCTTTGTCAAAAGATAGTTGAACATTATTCAAAATGTGTGGTGCTATTTCAAGTAGAAAAATAACGAAATCATTTTTCATTCACAGAATATGCCCCCACGACACGCCATCCCGAGTGCCTTTAATCTGGAACGAGGACAACCAGAAGAACAAGAGCTGTGCTGTCCCCAGCAGTACCGCATCCACCAGCGTCCAGCACCATATCCACCATAGCCTGGAGCATTGCCATATACCAGTCAGCATCATTCTCTTCCTACTCCTAGCCTACATCTGTGTTGGAGCCGCCATCTTCTCCGCTTGGGAAAACTGGAGCTTTCTCGATGCGGCTTACTTCTGCTTCATAGCCCTTGCAACGATTGGCTTTGGTGATTTCGTACCGACGAGTTTATTGACCTCTAAACAGAGTACAGAAAACTCCAGAAGCGAGTACGTGCAGATGATTGCATGCTGCGCGTATCTGGTTTTCGGACTTATTCTTATCGCGATGGCATTTACACTGCTTCAAGATGAAGTGGTAAATCGGTGTTCTCAGTTAGCTAACACTTTGGGTTTGTCGCGGCAATGACAGTATGAGAAGAGCAATTGCTCTACAGATAATCTTAGTATGTTATGATCATTGTTAAGAGCATAATATAGGTCCTTGTAAGTAGCATATACAAAAGACCCTCTCATTTCTTAGTGTTGTATTCTGGAGCGGAGTTTAAGTTGTAATTGTATGTACCAATTGACGGATCAACCCGTGTTTAATTTAAATTATTAAACTCCGTTTTGAATTGTGAATAATCATATTATTCGTATTAAAAATATGTATATTTTCTCGTATCTACATCTATCGTTAGTTTGTAATGAGAAAAATTTAAAACTTTTTACGGAATTTGTACTCGATTATGAAAAATTATGTTTTTAATGTACATATTGTAAAAATATTTATAAAAGCAAGGCTGACATTGTATTGAAACAATAAAATTGTGTTGACACATGTATCCTGTTTTTGTTGCCCACTTTAGTAAACATCTGTATTGAAAGAGAGAATTTCCAAAGAAGCTCAGGCCCAAGAGGATAAAACTACGATGAATTTAATTGTACAAATAATCTAGCTATAGGTAATTGTCTATAGGCTTGGATCAGAGGCAAAAAATACCTTGATTAGTGTACTAAGGTATAGAACGGATAAAAAAAATGCCTTTACGAACCCTTTTTGGCACTTTTTGCAGCATCAAGAAGTTTTTGTGCCACTGTTGAAGTATCAATAAGTTTTTAGTAGCCCGGAGCTAGGAAGTTGGCGGTGCTACACCCTCGGGCATCGGAAAGCACGTCAAGGTTGTTCTGCGCCCAGTCATGTCGGTCTGTCATCCCATCGGATTATGAGAGCTTAGTGCACCTTGTTTGCGCGTGCACTTGTGTACTATAATATGTCCTGTGCACCTGGGAAGTCATCGTTGAGACTGGCCACTGTGGCCCAATTACGGCTGTAGGATGTAGGAAAGTATCCTTTCCTACATCCGATATACCATCAATATTTTTTTTCATCTGGGTAGATGAAACGAAGTAGCAGTAATGCGTTTTACTTCTCAAAAGGCCTGTGTTGGCTTGCTATAAACAAATTATGTTTAGGTCTTTTTCCAGATTTTATTCACACCTTTGATTTATTTCTTTCTTGGATTTGAACCCTTTCAGACGTTTCTACGTATTACGAGAAGGGTTATTTCAGTAGATGACGTAAATTAAGGATAACAATATACATACACGGATATTCCATCACGGAGAAATGTGATCAGCTTCAGTAAAATATATAAATATTTACTTTTAAATCGATATAAAGATAGACTAAAGATATAAACGTACCTATCTAAGTAGGGTAAGCGACATCGGGTCAAAACGACCCTAATACATATTACTGGTGGACAGAATAATTCCCGATTCCCATTCTTGTAAAATCCACAGCGGGGATTATGTGCGTCCAGCAAGTTAAGTGCCCTTAAAATACGTGGAGCCCTACCAGGGTTGCCAGTAAGTTCAATCGAGAGTGGAGCTAAAATCAAAGACTTCAACTTTTCTGTGACTGTTCGTCTGTCACCAGGCTGTATCTCATGAATCGTGATAGTGAGACGGTGAAACTTTCACAGATGATGTATTTCTGTTGCTGCTATAACAAAAAATACTAAAAAACAGAGAATGTAAACCTTTTTCAGATTGCATACGCCCATATTTAGTAACAATTACATTAGTTATTAATTTAATAGTTACTAAATATGGGCGTTAAATAAGTTATTAATGTAATAGTTACTAAATATGGGCGTTAAATTAGTTATTAATTTAATAGTTACTGAATTATAAATCACAATTTTTCAATTGAAAACACTGTAGAAGAAAAATAGAAAAGAAAAAAGACAGACTTTATTTCGCTCCGCAGTGGGAGACACAAATCATTAGAATATAATAAGTTTAAATGTGTGGACATTGGTAGGGGTGAACGTTAATATTATTATCCTGTGCCTCATAACCGTTAAACATGTTTGTCTGGCCTCCGTTTTATGACTCGGCCTACGTGAGTAATTTTAGTACTAGGCCTTAAAACCTTTTATATCTATATACATTTTGAGTAAAATTTGCATACTTGATAGAATAAAAACATAAACAAACTGAAATGAATCCCCGTGGAATCCCCCGTTTTTGAAGTTAATCAAAATTAGATTCAGAAAAAAATGTTAAATATTTTTATGGGCACAAAATTCTTATTTAAAACACTAAAACAAAGAAGAGTAGGTAAGAATTGAATGAATTTGTTTAGTCTGCAACAGGCGTTTTAATGAACAAATCCATTGATAAATTCTATAATTTTCACTGCGTATTTTTTTTCTGTTTTCAGTTTCTCATACAAATTCGGATTTTATTTAGCTACTAATAAGAAAGATATTCATTAATTCTGCGAGCTACATATTAACAAAGAAAGGTATTTTAAAAAAACAAAAGTCGCTTTTTTTTGTATATGAATTTTGAATGGCAAAGTCACGTATGCAAACTACTTGGTAAAAACAGAAATAAGAGAACCACAGAGCAAAGCAGACGGTACACTGCCAAAGCACTACATCCATTTTAGGCAGTTCACCCTGAACTTGAAATCTGAACGGGATGATCTGATATACATAAATGCAAAACTTCGAGACTCCTATATTATCCCTGGTGAAAATATGAACATAGGCCAGGGCGGACCGCTAGTTAGATTAGGTATAAATACATCAAGTGTATCAACATAGTTCCTACGGTTGAATAAATAAATCAAATGAAACTGCCGAAGCAAATAGGTAAGATGACGACGCCTCTATAGTTTTAAAAACCCTACTCTATGTCTTGGTTCCACCTGTTCGCTACGTCACCGAGTAAACTTAATAAAACTTTCTCAAGCTACCTTTGTAGAGCTCTCACGTAAGCTGGGATTTCTTCACAACGAGCCAGTTAAGCAGTTGGATTGGTTTTCTTTTAAATGGATATGCTGATCTTGGAAGTTATTGGATCTTCATTACACTTCACGCAAAGTTTAGCCAATTGGTAGAATATCTTTAGGATGGGAATTTTAGGTTGTGGGTAAGTATAAAATGAAATAGGAAATCGACTAATTTAGAAACGTCATAGTGTGGGTAAATCCAGAACTGGTTACATCTGGAAAACATTACAATGAAGGGGTCTTACTTGTTAATTGTTCCTGGACTGCTTTCCGCAACAAGGCCACAGATGGGCCCTTTTTGCGTGACGGGTGGTGGGCTGCTAGTTTAACCACCCGATGTCCTCTAGGAAGGCCAGCAGTTCGCTGACGCCGGTGCATGCCTCCCTAGGCGTCCTCGGTGTCCAAAGGTGATGCAATCTTTGAGAAGCCACGCTGTAGCATTCTACAAGTACATGCGCGGCCGTCTCCTCTGCATTCATGCACCCCCTGTAAAGGGGGCTGTCCGTGATACCCAATTTAAATATATAACCGGGAAGGCCTCCTTCGACTGCCTACAATCCGGGATATTTGCCCAGTAGTCTTGGTGTTGTTTGGTTGTGAATGAAGGGGTCACAGAACGAGGTCAGTTGTAGTCGTTTTAGGGTACCTACAACAAGGACTGCTTTTAATACATCTAGGTTTGACCACGGTCGGTATTGTAGTTGACTCTATTGTTAAGCTAAAGTTGATACTATTGATAAGCTAAAGCGAGTGAATTGAACGAAGTTGGGACCCCGATCATGCCAAGGCAATGAATTCAACAAAATAGAGTTTAGAAAAAAACAGAGCTGATATAAAATAATGGTTCCCGTTACGTCGCGTCACGTTACGTAGCAAATTAGTACTATAAGTTTATTTGCCGTAGTCCTGGAAAACAGTTCCTATTCTCGACCCCAGTTTCAACTTCTTCACTTATAGTTTCTAGAGGCCTGGACAAAATCCATTTAAGCGATTAGACCATCTATTCCATTAACTTCTATAGGATGTATCTTAGTTGAGAACAAACTAGTTTAAAGGATTTTGAAATTAATAATTATCTACTTCTATATCAATGTCGCTAAATGTTCGGTTTTAAATTGGAATGATATTAAGAATCAGTCCTTTATTATTATATTGTTTCTGTCTATTTTATTTTGGTAAAATGCCAAAATGTGGTACTCTGAGTCGATACTATTGTTAAGCTAAAGCGATGAATTTAGTGGGATTGGGACCCCGATCATGCCAAGGCAATGAATTCAACAAAATAGAGTTTAGAATAAAACAGAGCTGTTTTTGTGTTTACAAGAGAAAACACCCTGCCCCTATTCTGTCTGCGAAACAGACTCAGCCACAAGCTATTTGTCTTACGCGTCGTAAAAACAGTGATCGATGCCTAAACGTTCCGCGGACACCTGTTGTTTAGACATCCATCTTGTGGTTTCTGCTCCTTGATGAGATGAGTTATGTGTGGTATCCACAGAGAATCTTGACCAATGAATCTACGTCTGTCACTTCCAATAACTGGCTATGGCGTTATTTTTTTCCCAGCAGTTTTTGCAGTTGCTCTAGATATATGTAAAAACTTAAGAGAGAGAATGATATGAGCTCATCTATTCTAGTTTTCTAGGAGGTAGCCCAGATTGCTAATGCTTTTATTGTCGGTCGACAGCGGAAAACGCATATAGACCTGATTTTTAACACTTAAAATAAACAATAAAAATAAATAAACTGATGTTTTTGATTTTATGTTCTTTTTATGTTGACTTAATAAAAAAGAAACATAATAACAGTCCCTTGTCAATATATTTATGAAAAAATCTTCTAGGACCTATGGATTGTTCAGTTATTCTCTGTATAATTTTTTTTCACAAACAACCAATGTAATGTGAAAACGAGACATCCAATTACGTAAAACTGTGTAAAGTATCCAATCAAGTGATTACTTAACTTAAATTTTAAATAAATTCGGATAAACGAGAAGCTGATACTTAAAGGTCTCGTTGATCCCAGGATAGGATTTGGGGGAGAAGGTGGTATTTCCCCCAAATAGGGCAGAAGGAGAGAGAGAAGAGACGAAGGTAGAAATCCGCTGCTGATGATGGTGATGATGATGATGATCATTGATGGCTGGAGTGCTGCACTGCTTGTTGAAGGAATCGTGTTCAGGAATCCAGTCGTCGGGTTTCGGCAGGAGTCGTCCGAGGTAGTCGACGGCTGGCACGACGGAGGTCACCAGTTTGGGGGAGAAGGTGGTATTTCCCCCAAATAGTGCAGAGAGAGATCTCCCTGCTCCGGGCTAACCCATCTGGTTCACTTGCCCGGTGGTCTTTCGACCAACAGTTGATGTTGGATAGTCGCATATAGGCAGGTTGCAACTGATTCAAGCGTTTGCGCGATCTAGGAATCGTTCTCTTTTTGCACTCGGAGATTGTTGGAATTTTATCCTAACGACATCTAGCGGTTATTCGTTGAAGCGCTTAGGTAGGTAGATAGCTTCTGTTCTCTAGATGTGAAGTCATTGCGCACCTCTATTGACGTTAGCTTTGTGGTTCAGCCATTGTCTCTCTAGAGGTCGCTACATAGGACAAAAATAACAACCACATGCGTTGGGTGTAGAGATGATTACAATGGACCCGCAGAATCGCCTTATCGAATCCCTCAGATTGAATCAAATTCCCTAACCCTTTGGGAACGGATTAAAATCCAAGTAAATTAACCACTATTGGAACTGAATGTTCGTTGGTATTATAATATGTCTTTTGTATTGTGGGCTCAAAACCCGCTCAAAGATTTCATCTCAACCCTTTTGCTGTATGAACGCAGTACAAAACTACCGAAACCCAGTATGTAAAAATCATTATTAACAAATAAGCTGGTGGCCATCATGATCTTATTCTTCACACTCCGAGCTACAGGTTTGGTAGATCAAATATTCTAAAACATCGACTACGCTAGACAAATCCAAAACCATGGGAGTTAGAGGAAAATCGTAAATTAGGTACCAGACTAGAGATAGATTTAGCTAGACTATAGATCACGCCGGTAAAGCCACGGAAAGTAGCTAGAGTAAAAACAACCACACTGTTAGCTTTTGTAAAAGCTGACAGAATTTTATACGATATTTTCTTGTTAACTGTACCAATTAAAAATAATTTGGAGGTCAAAACGGGTATCGTTTACAGTATTTACGAATAAAATTGGTAACCGTTTACAGTGGTTAAGGTCTTCGGGTTTGGTTTTGGTTCCTATAGATAATTTAAGTTAACAAACAACAAAATTTGAATATGTATTTAGATTTTTAAATCTTTGTCTTTTGCAGGAAATAGAAAAGATCAATTTAAAAGAAATGTAGTACTTTGTAGTTTTGCACTAACGGTTAATTTGGTTTATTCGGTTGCTGTTAAGGATCAAAGCGTGTAAACAAATGTATTATCCAAAAAGAAATATGTATTTTTTTTAATTCCTACGAAATGTGAAAATGTTTATTAATCAATGCGAACAACCTGCTGTGCTTGACACACGGCAAGTGTCAAGCACACCACTCCAGACTTAATAGGCTAGTGCCACTAGTCAACTTAGCCTATATTGTAATGGGGTTCATCCTCGATAAAAACCTATTCATGATGAATTTTGCAAACTTTAATTAAAAAATCCCAAAAAATATTAGGATGCAGTTTTTTTTCATTTATTGAAAAACCCCATCCATCCACAACTTTCACATTTATTATATTAGTGTGAATGGCAATGGAGAAACTTCTCGGAGTGTATTTAACCTGAAAACCCCCATATTTCAGGGACCGCTAACACAAAAACACAACTCTTGTCCTCCCAAGAGAGTGCTAATGAATTCCATTGTCACTGCACAAACAACTGCTCATATTCTATTCTATTTCGACGTGAGCACAATAAAGCTAGGTTTTACTGACGGCTTTAGACAGGATTTTCTTATTTAGAAAGGATCTGTGATGTAAACCATGTCTAGCAAAACAATGTGCTAAACTTGTTTACTTGTCAGGGATCACACACACTTTTGAGCATCGCTTTTTAGATTAAACAGACCGTTTGACACGTTTGTACTTAAAAAATCTTAAAAATAGCTGAGAGGCTTTTCAGGGTTAAAAAAGCCGCTTAGCTATTGCACTTGGTTCCACCTCCTCCCAGTTTATGGGCTAACACTTTATGTGATCACAATTGTTATTTTACTATTAAATGTCTGGAAATTATGAATGCAAAATACATATAGTTATCTGTGCATTGACAGGACGAATATAGAAAACGTACGAGGTATTCATAGAAAAATTGTGACTTATGTTTTGTAAAATGTGAAGTGGCCCAACAAAACTCAATGACATCTATGACGCAGCGAGCAAAGGTCTGCCTGCGACGCAGATTGCGAGTTCGATACCCGCCTTAGGACAAATATTTGCGTTGGACTGACGACCAGCTGAAGGTCGCAGAAACCGTTGGATGCGGGCAGCGTAGAATTGGTCATTGTGGATCTTTAGGGGAGGCCTATGTCCATCCGTGGACGTCGTTCGGCAGATATGATGATGATAACAATGAAAAACCAACAATAAACTTGCAAGTAAAGTCAATCCCTAAGTTAGCTACGGTTGCAAGGATCGTGTATCACGAGGGTGTACCTTGAGCCTTGGATGGACAGAATATTTAAACTCAATAATCAGGCTTATTGATATGGATATAACTGCCTACCCGATCGATATTGCTCCATTCAGAGCTAATCTAAATTTAATTGGCCATTAGCAGGTGTTTTAATATTCTGCCATAACTAAGGTATTAAAAATTTCAATTGGAGCGAACAGCGAGTTTATTTATAATACTTAAAACCAAACTTATACATTATAGACGACATTATTGACAACCTCTTGTGGCGCAGTGGGCGAAGGTCCGCCTGTGACGCAGGAGGTTGCGGGTTCGATTCCCACCTTGGGACAAATATTTGTACGATCTGCAGGTATTTGTTCCGGGTGTTCTGGTCGTTTTCTATGATAATAAAAAATATCTATCTATGTAATGTACTGTATTATGTTGACTTGGCGCGCGGAGCTCGGAGTGGCAACATCTCTGGTGGGACGCTGCCGTTGTTGCTTGGCGCTCTCAGTGTTAAGGTCGAGTATTGTGGTGTCCTGATGATGTCTCGTGGAGAGACAAAACTAGTTGACGTCTTGCTTTGATATGTATTTTTTCATTTTGTAGTTGGCGTCGTGTTTCTTCTACAACGCGGACTACATTTTGTTAGAACTTATCGGAGAAGGTTTTGTCGCGGAATTGTTACTAAATATTTTCATCCTTATATTTTGCAATGGATTTTCGCAAAGTAACGCCTGAATCTATTTTTTTAAATGTTTTTTTTATCTGACGAGTTGTAATGCAAGTTTCTATTATATTTTTTATCATAAATGACAACTAAAACTTGATACCTTTACCAACTTTTTTCGACCCTGTTTTCGCTACCTAATCACTCAAAGTTACTACGAAATGTTTACAAACTTAACATCCTAACTGCGGTACATTTTCCGCGCGATATATTTTAATGTTTCATGAGAGAAGACCTTGTTAAAAGCATGTCTTTTGTAATTTTGCTAAAAGGGGTCCGAGCAGGCATCTATATGTTAATTGTGATTTTGTACACCTAGCCTATGGAAATTTGACCGTCTGTGGAATTATCCATGAAGGGACAACGAGACGACTTGTTTTACAAGTTTTTTTAGATTTTCTGTATTCTGAGTAATGAAATTAGCATTGACAGCAATACTTTAGCAGATAATACTCTCTGCTTAAGTAATGAAATTAGCATTGACAGCAATACTTTAGCAGATAATACTCTCTGCTAAAGTAATGAAATTAGCATTGACAGCAATACTTTAGCAGATAATACTCTCTGCTTAAGTAATTAAATTAGCATTGACAGCAATACCTTAGCAGATAATACTCTCTGCTCAATGTTAATTTGATTACTCAGTGTACATGTATATGTACAATAATAACACTAGTTTAGCAACTTAATGCTTAAATTTCGACTTAGCGACCTCGTCCCTTTTATAGGCTTCAGGTGCTCTTCAGTTTAGTAGTTGTTTGGTCGAATAGGAATAATCTGTATTTAAAAATATAGTTTTTTTTCTGCTAGACAATCCACATAGCCCCAAAGTAAACAGAGCTTCTGATAAGGGTAACTGAGCCCTGAATTTGGTTGACAATCTCCCGATCGTCAACCAAATTCAGGGCTCACGTGATTGCACCGTCACATTTTTCTATGGGGTTTGGATTTTCATTGCATTTATCGTGCAGACAGGGTACTACGCAAATCCCATACAAAAATGAGACGAAACGATCACGTCTCGATACTACCGTCAATCAGATGTAGGTCCCATAATACCTCATACATTTCATAGCTATATACGAGTACATTATGTAAAAAAATTAACCCCTATTTCTCCTGGTCACGTTATAACTGGCACGTTATAACAGCATTACCGAATTTATTTATCTTTTTTTAAATGTTTTCTAAAACATCGAAGAAGGTTCTACGCAATTTTCCTTTTTTTGTATTTAAAAAAATTGCGCAGAAACTTAGAAAATTTAAGAATACTTAACCTTTAACACGACTACATTTTGTTAGAAGTTATCGGAGAAGGTTTTTATTTCGCGGAATTGTTACTAAATATTTTCATCCTTATATTTAGTCACCAAAGGATTCAAACTGGAAACAATCCTCGTTATTTACGGAAACTACAGAAAAGGCTAGTTCCCAACACCACCGTGATATTTAATTGTCGGCGCTACCATTTCTCACCGACCGAGCTACCTCGGACCTCGGCTTAACGGACTTTAATGAGACCGAACGCCTACTTTATTAATACTAATGGCTCTGGCCTTTAGCTACAGAATACGTTACTGCAGTACAGAATGGACAGTTTATTTTGTATATTTATTTATTCCACCGTAGGTACCTGTTGATACACTTGATGTCGTTTTGGTCTACTTCATTAAAATTATATAGATATACAAGTCAAATTTTGTGTGAAGGAAAGAAACACCATAAGGATTGTATTCAGTAACAGTAATTTCCATAAATATAGATAAATATTTAACACATTAAATATACAAATAATTAGCTGTAAAGGGGCCTATATAATAATATAGTCAAACTCAAAATATAATTATGTACAATTTCATGTCAAAGAATGTCATAATGATGCAGCTGTATAGGGGCGTTGGTACGGATACTAAGCATCCGTACGAAGATGAAGACATCATCTTCGTACTCCGTTCATTCGTCTTTTCATCGTATTTGTATCACGACGACCTCTGTGACGAGGTGGGCGAAGGTCGGCCTGCAACGCAGGAAGTTGCGGGTTCGATTCCCGCTGGGAACAAATGTTTGTACGATCTGCAGATATGTTCCGGGTGTTCTGGTCGTTTTCTATAACAAAAAAATATCTATTAATGTAATGTATTGTATTGAGTGTATCAATTATCCAGTAACAATAACACAAGCTCTGCTTAGCTTGGGGCTAGATAATGATGAATAAATAAATAAATCAATAATGCTGGACAATTCACACAGCATTATCTAGCCCCAAGCTAAGCAGAGCTTGTGTTATGGGTACTAGATAACTGATATACATAATATTATACATAACATAGATAGATTTTTTTTTTATTATACAGAGAAAACGACTAGAACACCCTGAACAAATGTCTGCAGATCGTACACACATTTGTCCCGAGGCGGGAATCGAAACCGCAACCTCCTGCGTCGCAGGCAGGCCTTCACCCACCGTGCCACAGAGGTCGTCAAGTGATGTATTAATTGTCCAGCATAATTTATTTATTATTTATCATCAACATACAGGATTTCCGCTGCCTAATTATCCCTCCTGTCAATCTAAAGGGTTATAGCCATAACCACCATGCATATCTGGCAGAATGGTGATTGACGTGGTGTTAATAACATTCTTGTTTACCGTAAACTTCCAGCGAGTCGCACGCTGTCAACTAGTTTATACCGTCACTATAAAATGTATCTAAATGTTTTAAGTTTGAGCCCATATTAGAATTCTAATTTTGTGCTATGCGGCAGCGGTGTTGGACGTGTAAGTGACAACCTTTACGCCGCAACCGATACGGTTATTTCACAGAGATACTGATGGGGTTCCCTGTAATTACTAGATTGAGCTTTCTGACGTGTTACCTACGTAAGACGTGTGTCATCGTTGCCTATGTAGTACCAGGAGTTAGATGATGATGCATCTATTTCTAGGTAGGTATAAACCACCACGTTTGTTCGAAGTGTCCTGACCGTCTTTGGGAGTTCCACTGCCCGAAGGATTAGTACCTACCCAATTTGCCCATAGACTTTCAGAATCGAAAAGTTTTGACACTCGATCCCTATTAAAACTTTTTCAGAGGTAAATTAGGAAATTAATGCGAATTTTCACGTTTGGGTGAAGTCTTGCGAGAGACTATTACGAGAAAATTTGAATGTGATTCTAAGAAGTGATTACAATTTGATTCAAGTTTTTTTTTCATATTATTGGATCCGGTCCGTTAAGGCCTCTTCCTTGGACGGCCACCACCCAAATTACTTGTTTGGCCATTTCCCCGAACGGCCACTGGTCAACCACGGCCACTTCTTTGGCCACCAACCAAATTACTTATTCGGCCATTTCCCAGTTCGGCCATTTCCCCGAACAACCACTGGTCAGCCACAGCCCGCTTATTCCCAGTAGTTCTGTGCTGTAGTTCTGTGCATCAAAAAAATATTATAATTGCAAAAATGTTAGCCAATGAAATTCAGCAAATGTCAAATGACAGGAGACCTCAAAATGACAGAAAATCATTCAATGGATTTTTATGCTACAGTACAAGGCTTTTCTCGCCCGTGCTTTCATCGAACACTACTGTTCCGGCTTTTTTTATGGTGGCTTGTAGTCAGAATTACACTGTTTTTTACCGACTTCGAAAAAAGAAGGAGCTTCTATGTTCGACTGTATGTATGTATTTTATTAATTTTTTTTTTTTTTTAATTATTAATTTATTTTAATTAAATTATTAATTTATTTACCTGTAGGTACCTACCTATGGTTACCGTTTTCTCCGTCAATTATGTACTCTGTGGCGCGGTGGACGAAAGCCTGCCTGCGACGCAGGAGGTTGCGGGTTCGATTCCTGCCTTAGGACAAATGTGTAGATATTTGTTCAGGGTGTTCTGGTCGTTTTCTATGTATAGTAAAAAATATCTATCTATGTAATGTATAATATTATGTATATCAGTTATCTAGTACCCATAACACAAGCTCTGCTTACCTTGGGGCTAGATAATGCTGTGTGAATGAAGCCTCTTGAGATCTCCGGCAAAATCTGCCGCCGCACCAGCCCTTACGGAAGTCCTAGGATAATGGCCGTGAATCAATTAAATTAAATTGTGAATTAAATATATACAACCAATTAATTATTTTGGAGTTCTGACTCTACTTACATAATCATACAAAAATTTCAAATACGGAGATAGATCTATAACGTTTTGTATTGGGTAGGTACCAGCATTGGATACTAAACGGGTGTCGATGATGGTGATGATGATGAAACAAAAGATAACTAGGTACCTACCCCAAGGGGAACAGAGTAGCGGTAACGAGATGTCAAATCATTAGTAATTCCCATCCAGTCATAGAGGCTAGGAATTCCTAATTAATCCCAAGAGCTCACTTAACCAAATAGACCATTCCGCAATCAGTATTTTTCTTAGGGAAACTAACACAACGAGACCTCTTTGGTTGTAGATATATGGGTCCCACTTGAAAATTTTGGGTATAATTTGGTAGACATTCAAAATCATGCCTCTAATTTTCTAAATTTGATCTAAAATTGAATCACGAAAAATTAGAAACCTGAGCGTTAGCGAAGAAATCAAAAGAGCACGAGGTAAAAAATCTTTGCACTCGAGTGCAACACGTAACTTTACATCCCGCAAAAATAAAGTGAATTGAATTTAGGTCATCGTGCGCACGATGTTCTAAATTCAATTTACTTTATCCTCTAGCGGATAAAAACGGCTTTTACACTCAGTTATAGAAGAGCAAAAATACTCTTTCCGAGATGGGGGGATGAAAAAAATATAAAGCAAGTCTAAGGTTTTTTGTTATAGTGCTAACCCGCACATGTAACGCCATCTCTGATTCTAATGCGGAACGAAGTTTGACGAGCCAGCTTGTTTTTTATAAATCTCCGCTCTCGACCTCGCTCCGCAGCCTTAAAGTTGTGACGATACGTTTAATCGGAGCATGGGTTGAAAACTGGTAAACGAGAGAGCTTAAAACCCAGTAGAAACATAAGTTCTAAAAATAATAATACGCTCAGAGGCAGGTACAACCCGAATTAATCCCATCTACGGATTATAACTTCCCAGCTAGGCCAACAGAAATACCCAATTCCACAAAATTTATTCTCAGTCTCCGAGTATATTCGATAAGTTTTGAAAAGGTAGGCGGGAACATAATTACCAACACAACTACACGAGGCAGGTAACACACACATCAATCAAGTATTCACTCGCTGGACTAAATAGACACGTCATCCTTTACGGCAGATTCTTCACAAATCCTCTCTCAAAAACTCCTCAAGCTCTATTCTAACGGAATAAGGTTGAGTATTGAAAGCTTTAGTGAATAGTAGAAGTTCGTAATAGAAAGGAGTTTGAAAATATTTCCTGGGCATAGTAATAGGAAATGGGCTTGATAAATAATCCTTGAAAGGAAAATGCGTGTAAAGTTACCTCGTTGTTTACCTTTGGGGTCAATGGAGAGTCTTTGAGGCTTCATGCGTAGTCACGTTTTTCGGTATTTCGATATCAAATAACGGGGTTTTCTAAAGGCAACCTCATTTTATAGACGACTCATTAGATTAAAAGTGGCTAACTCGGATTTTGATTCGTTAATGGCACTGTAGGTACAATAGAACTCTGTGGTCATTGACGTTTCAGATGTCACCAAAACTAAAAATACTATAGGTATAATAGAACTCTGTGGTCATTAGTGACGTTTCAGATGTCGCCAAAACTAAAAATAAAAACATTTACTGCCTAAAATTTCATAACCTAAACCGGAATTATAAATAAACGAAAAAAAAACTAAAAATAGTTTTGGTCGGTATTGTACTGAATCTTTTTTTTAAATAAAAAAAAGATTCAGTACAATATCTACTCCCCTCGGATTTTAATCTACTCCCCACGGTTTTAATCTACTCCCCTCGGGCAGGTAACTAGACTACCTTAACTAATTTGAATGGGCTAACATATATTATTTGTCGTCCCTTTCATCGATCGAATTCTAAGGATGTCATCATGACGAAATCTGAATTTACAATCTAATGAACAATTCTTTATTGGCATAAATACAACAAATCTACAGTAATAGAACTAAATTAAAACTAATATTTACAATTGAAACAATTAAGCTAACCGCAGACTATTGCAAACAATCTACAGGTAGGTAGCTCAACTGATCCATAAAAATAATAAATAGTATAATAATAAAACACTGTTTTTACCGGATTGATCGCGTATATTTTACATTTTGTTTTAAGTGTTTTATTATGAGTTCTCGCGAAAATAACCTTAGAATATAAAAAGTATAATTTTGAATTTACACTGAACATTATTTGGAATGCCGTGAGAATAATGCTTCGAACTACATAGTACTTTTGCTTTATTCTAAAGCATAAAACTTATCTTCTTACTGAACTTTAAAAACTGCAGATTTTTTTATTTATTTACGTATCTTGTACTAATTATCCAAAAGTTGCCTGGACGAGATCGCTTCTAAGCGATAAGGCCGCCCATTGGACTTATCTTGTATGTGATATCTCCTTCTTAAGTTATTTTCTGGTGTACAATAAAGAATTTTTGTATTGTATTGTATTGTAATTATAACTTCAGAAATATGTTTTCATCTGCCATGGCCCAACGTAAAAATGTATATTGTATGTATTATGCAAACGTATAGGTATGTATTAGTAAACGCGTAACCCCTAGTATTTTCCCTGTTGTCCCTAGAGCCCAGTATAAACCTATCTATTTCAATATTGCAACAAAATACATCATATTCTGCCAGTAAAATGGAAAATTTCAAAGAAAAATTGTGATTTCAACGAGTGCCGGCATTCAATGTCGATAGATCAGCGTTCCGACGATGCATCAAACGGAATATTCTAGAAATGAAAGTCTACTTGAGACGGTATGCTTTGAATATATGGAAGTTCGCTGTTTGTTAGCAGGTTTAGTATAAGTTTTAGTTTATACAATATATATACTACTAGTTAGATGCCACGACATGTAAATAGATTTTCAGTAAGAATTATTAACTAAGCGCCTTATCATCATTTACCAGCAAGAAGCTTCTTGCTGGTTTCTATATTACCAGCTGGTAATTTATATTAAAATGATGCTGAAACCAGCTGAGCTGTTTCGGCTGGTTTGGTGAGTAAAATTCCAAATTCAATAACTTTATTTCTTTAGGCTTACAAAATAAGCACTTAGACAAGTCAAATTTTATACATAAACAGCTTAATAATAGTAATTATTATCAAATAAGAAACAAAATGTTATTGATTTTGTTCGCTTCAATTTTTTGTCCACTAGTGGAAGAAGCGAAAAATAAACCACTAGTAAGTGTATAATGCTTAAAATTTAATAGGTACAATGTTATTCGCCTATCGAAGTCTAAATATAATGGGATTTAGATAGATTAGAGTAGTGTCATAAACAAGTCAAGCGTCAAGGAATTTTTCCTGTCAGAATAGTGAATATTGGTAATTACATAATATTTATCTATTTATTTAGTATATTTTAGTATATTATAAATATTTTATGTGTATATCTAGTTTATGTGTTTATTAGTTTATCTTTAGTACACCCCCTGCCTTTCTTAAATTCACAAAATTCTTTCCATCCAAAGGTTGCCTGGAAGAGATCGCTTCTAAGCGATAAGGCCGCCCATTGTACTTGTGATATGTAATGTCTTTTTGTAATGTTCTTTTTCTGGTGTACAATAAAGTGTTTTGTATTGTATTGTATTGTAAACAACTACCATATAAATGATATACTGTTGACACGTCGAAACAACCAATTCAATTCGCCCACCATTTTGTTCTATTTATCTGGCATTGTAAGGTTTTATGTGGAACCCTTCGGCTCAGCCACATGCCCGGAATAATAATGCTGGCCCATGATTTGATGAAGCTCAACTGGTTGTTTGTGATCTACGAATAAAACAATAAACAGATTTTGCAGGGTTTTTTTTGGTTGCTATTTTGTGGCCCTTTCATTGGGAGACATTGAGAGAATAAAATTACATTGTGCTCGTTTTATCCGTGGGATTTGTCCTAGAGCCATAGAATTAATTTTAATAGTCGACAGAAGAGAATATACAAAATAACTAGTATTTTGAATTTATAAATGACGGTTTCACCCGCGTAATTCCCGTAACCGTGGGAATTCCGAAATAAAAAGTAGCCTATGTTCTATTCCAGACTATAATCTATCTCTGTGCCAAATTTCATCCAGATCCGGTCAGCCGTTCTGGCGTGATTGAGTAACAAACATCCATCCATCTATCTATCCATCCATCTAAACTTTGACATTTATAATATTAGTAGGATAGGATTAGTAGGATTAAGAAATCCGTAAACATTTAACGACGTAACTTTGGTATAAAAATGCTATCAGTTGATCATCAATAATCATCGACTTGGTAGAAATATGCACAATATTCAATGAAAAAATATTTTCCCGAGTTTTTGGCCACAGCAGGTACGGTGGTATTTCTACTACAAATAGTATCTACTGATCAATTTCATTTTTAGAAAGTTTAAGAATATACAGGATTCTTGGTAAATTTGTGACAATACGTGAACTGCAGGTTCATCACAAACACGTTTGTGAAGACGCCAGGTCTTAATTCTTTTTGGATTGGATTGGATTTTTGTATTGGTTATGGGTACCTCCCGCAATTCATGATATGAGAGTGAAAGATCGGTCATAAGTAACTCGTTGGGTTCCAGGCAAAGATGTTTTTTCATTTAGTATCAGAGGTGACTTATATTTTTTTTTTAGAATTTAGACCTTTGGCACCTTCACGAACGTGTTTGTGATGATGGGCAGGACCTGCAGTTCACGTATTGTTACTAATTTACCAATAACCCTGTATATAAAAAATATTGTTATATCGTCAAAAAATCAGTGTATTTACACTTCGCTTCCGGTGGTTTTGCATGCGTTTTACCCGGGGAAAAATAATAATAAATGATGCTGGTCAAATGGTAGCTAATTTTTAATTTCATTATTTACCAGTTCAACATTTTTATTGCAAACATTTTAAGAACGAAGCCAGACTAAGTTCTTTTTAGCTTTAACTCTTTTCTCTTCATCTTTTTCAGTTACAAGCCATGAATTTATCAGCAAAACTGCAGACTCAAAGAAACTCGCACTACATTGTTCTAGAATAGCGGCTGTATCATGAATAAGCAATACTAGGTGCCAGATAGCTTGGCAATACAGGTCCACGAAACAAAAAAAGAAAGGTAATAAAAAAATATGTTTTTAGGGTTCCGTACCAGAAGGGTAAAAACGGGACCCTATTACTAAGACTTCGCTGTCCGTCTGTCCGTCTGTCCGTCTGTCACCAGGCTGTATCTCATGAACCGGGATAGTTAGACAGTTGAAATTTCACCGATGATGTATTTCTGTTGCCGCTATATCAACAAATAATAAAAAATATAATAAAATAAATATTTAAGGGGGCTCCCGTACAACCAACATGATTTTTTTGCTGTTTTTATAGATGAATGGTACGGAACCCTTCGTGCGCGAGTCCGACTCGCACTTGGCCAGTTTCATTTTTTTATAGCTCTCCGTACTATACTGGGCGTCCCACGGCTATGAAACATGAATATCAAGAATAAAGCAATCATAAAAAATACATTACACCTAAAAAAAACTTAAAACAACTCGTAAACAAAACGTTTTACACGATTAAAGTATTCAAAAACTATCGTTCAACTAATCAACGTAACTTAAGTTATCCTGCATTTTAGACGGTTAATTCTGTGCTTTTAAAGAACTTAAGATTAATTTTCTAGGTACTTCAATTTTGATACTTTTAATTACTTAAGTGATTAGCTTAATTAGCTACCTCCCAAAATGAATGGTGCCCTAGCATAAGTAATTTTTTAAGACCTCTCACATTGTATTAGGATGGCAAAATAAAATACTTAAGCACTTGTAGTGACACAGATTAGCTTCAAGTAGTCGTAGCATTTGCGTTTCTGCTACTCGGCATTTTCATTACCAAGGCGAAGCTCAGGCAGTCACTCCAAGCCACTCCTATCCATCTAACGCGATCAGATATAGATCCTTGTATAGGATTAAGTAATAGTCAGTTTGTAATCAGGAACATGTGTAATTGAATAGACTCATATATAGTGCAACGCATCTTTTATTTAAACCAACCCACATAGGAAACCCATTAAATAAGCTAATACAAAATTGGTGACCCCGACGTGATGTTCCGACGTGATGTTCCGACGTGATGTTCCGACGTGATTATAAATTCCTTGTGGGTTGTGTAAATTACTGGAAGAACATGCGGAATGGAGTGACTCCCTCCCGATGAAATCCACGCCTCGGGAGGTTAAAAAGAAGCAGCCTAAGAAGATGACGCAATATCTGTGCAACGACGCCACGCGGTATGGAATGCGCAGCAGGTGATGTCAGCAGATCCCTACCAACTTCAGAAGCCCTATGGAGGAGCCCGTTAGCGTTTGAAGTAATTTTGGCAACGCATGACCGGGAAGTGGTTCACCCGCGGTCCAGCCAAAATTCACGCATCATGGTTTAGCGGCAGTGAAGATTTTTGGAGCCACCTACATCTGAGGTATACTCAATCTTAAAGAAAATGGTGTTTATACCTGCAGATTCACTCAAAATTATTGCCTGGTTGGAGTTTATAGGTACGCTCACCGGAGGATCAGTGTTGGAATTTGGAGAAATGGCTCATTCCCACTGCTACGAGTGACTGGCAATTTTCCTGCGCTACATGGAAACCATTAAAGAAAATGACGGCGATTTTGAGAAGGCGCTGTTGTGTAGGAGTGGACGCGGCGTATGATTAGTGTGCGTGCAGTGTTTTTTTTCAAAAATGTAAATTCAGTGCGTTAAAAAAATTTTTTTAGAGTCAGTGTTCATTCTTAGAATTTTATTGCGTAATAAGTACTTTAACGTTAGTCGAAATGGTAACTTGAGAGCCTCACTCACACATTGTAATGTAGCGAGCTATTTGCAGCGTTAGCGAAATCGCAATTGTTAGTATATGAGGTTATATTATGTCTAATTTGTAGTGTTCCTAAACAGTTTGTAATTCATTTTATTGTTTGATTTATTTCAAAGAATTTGTTTATGTAAAATTTGAAAATGTAATTTTTGTTATACCTATTGTGGATTTAGGACAATTTTTTTTATTGTGTATGCCGACAGTACTTGTATTAGGTATGTAAAGAAAGAATTGGTTAACGATTTTATTGAAATTTGTTTAAAGTAATAACATTTTTATAGAGATATCAAAAAGCATTTAATATTTCAATGTTTACTTTTATACAGTTTATTTTTATTGTAAAAGCTTATACAACTTTATTAAAAGATTAAATGTAAAATGTATTCAAAATTTAAATGTATGTAATTTAACAGGCTGACTGTACTTTTGTTATTCATTCAAACAACTTTGATTGTGATGTACTAACCTACTTACGAATGCGACCTCATATCGCATGTTGTTTTAAAACGTAAGCATATTTGTGTAGAAGGCATGAGCCTTGTGTAGCTTTTAAAGCATTGTAAATTGTAATGTTTTAACTTTGATAACCTACATATAAAGGATAATTTTTTTGTAAAAAATTTAAAAAAAAGGGGAGGATTGATGTAGTGACACAGATTAGCTTCAAGTAGTCGTAGCATTTGCGTTTCTGCTACTCGGCATTTTCATTACCAAGGCGAAGCTCAGGCAGTCACTCCAAGCCACTCCTATCCATCTAACGCGATCAGATATAGATCCTTGTATAGGATTAAGTAATAGTCAGTTTGTAATCAGGAACATGTGTAATTGAATAGACTCATATATAGTGCAACGCATCTTTTATTTAAACCAACCCACATAGGAAACCCATTAAATAAGCTAATACAAAACACTTATTTGAAGACTCGAATACTTGATACCTTTTCTAAGATAGATAAATTATTCAAAATATTTTTTTCTGGTTAGGAGTAGCGTCTGTAATCTAGATACGGTCATAGTTAATCCATGTACGGGTTATCAAATCAACTTTTTTTTTCTTCAAAAAATTAGTGTTAATCCGTAGGTTACAATCAAATAATAGAAACAATTAAGAACAAGTATTTACAATCGAAACAATTGAGCCAATTGTATATACGGGTTATAAAAACCACTTTTTTTTTTTCAAATAAATTAGTATAAATCCGTAGGTTACAATCAAATAAAAGAAACAATTATGAACTAGTATTTACCATCGAAACAATTGAACTAACTGCAGATTATTGCAAACAATCTACACGTAGCTCAACAGATCAACATCAATTCCAGTCGGAAGCGTCCCAAGACGCTGGCTGCATTGCCCCGTTTCAAACCGTACGTACATATTGCTAGGGGTACAATTGGCCACTATCACGTCGCCGCTCCATTTCACTCGTGCGGCTCCTGATACAGCCTCCGCCGGCGTTCGGATGTATTTTATATTTTTACGGCGCTACCGGATTTACTATCTTTTTACTTACTTCGTTGCTGTGGCTTCGGCTGTCAATGATTTAGGTACATTGTATGTACAAGAGATTCCTTAAAATATACCTACATAATGGATGGATGAATGGATGTTTGTTACTCAATCACACCAGAACGGCAAAACGGATCTGGATGAAATTTGCCACAGAGATATAATATAGTCTGGAATAGCACATAGGCTACTTTTATCCCGGAATTCCAACGGGAACGGGAACTACGCGGGTGAAACCGCGAGGCACTGCTAGTAATAAAATAAAATAAAATAAGAACCTACCCGCCCCCTATAAACCGTGTCTAAAACAACTTTTACCAACAAACGCCGCGCCACCCGTCTTTGCCAGCACATCGAAAAGTTTCTAACTAATATTTTATCCGTCTAAATCAAGTTAACGGGTTCCGTACACGTAGTTTACGTATTCTTGATTACGTGATCCCGTACGGGCTCCGCTATTCATGCTGTAAAACTTGTTAACTGATACACGCCAATATGGGGCTATGACAACTTCTTATCTTATTTGTCGCCTCTCAGGATCCCACTGCTGGGAAAAGGCCTCCCCTTCACTCTATTCCATTATCATCATTTAGAGCAGCTTTTAAAATTGCTAGGTTATATTTGATGGCTAAGTCAAAATTTTGCTGATAGAGTCCAAAAAGTAGACATTGGTAAAGAAAGATTAAAAGATTCAAGAATTGAATTAGCCTTCCCACAAGGATCAATATTAGGACGTTTTTTATTTAAGCATAATGTAAATGACCTCCCTTTGATATTTTGTTGTTTTTTAAAGTTGATAAAAATAAATATAATTATGACAATGTAAGTAATTCGCTAAGCCACTCTTACAAAATATTTACAGAACTGTCCAATTTAAATAAAATTGTGAATAAATTCGATGAAAGAGACTTTACTCAAGGGATAAGTACCTATTGGTCCCGAAAAACTTAAAAAAACTGTGTGAATACTAAAGAAATTATAGTCGGTCAAAACCATAAATTTACATAACCTCTGGTTTTGTTCTAATATTTTTTTATAGCTCTTGAACTGATAACAGTCCCGTTTCCGCTCCCATGTTCAACCAAATTCCCTTATGTTTTGGATTCCATTCTATCCGCTTGTTTCATGGCCTCAATTTAAACTAAGGACCAGTGGCATGAGAATCTCACGTCTGCAAGATTAAATGGGATTTGAGCTAATAAACTGCATTTTACATTATTACGTTCATTTTATAGCAAAAGCGCAGCGATGAACTTGCTACAAGTATTTCTTGTTTATTTCTTAGTATCATCATCACCAGCCTAGTCGTTTTTAACTAAGTTAATGTTATTTAGTTAGTTATGTTATGTTAGTATTAAATATTCTTCATTAGCAAAGAAAATTACAATCAAATAATAGAATTAAATTAAAACTAGTATTCACAATTGAATCAATGAAGAGCTAACTGCAGACTGTTACAAACAATGTACAAGTAGCTCAACTGGTCCATATCAATACCAGTCGGAAGCGTGCCCAAGACGCTAGCTGCATTGCCCCGCTGTATAGCAATACTGATGCGCTGCGCCAGATACTCACCAGCTCTCGGGTCACGCGTCGCTTAGATCAGACGCTCAGAATTTTTTTTGAAAACCCGGAGAGCCTCGGTACCCCACGGACCTAGGGTCTTGATCTAGTATTTCTTGTTTATTTCTTAGTATCATCATCATCATCTGCCTATATTAGTCGACAGCTGGACATAGTCCTCCCCTGAGCGCCATAGCACCCTGTCTTCAGCTTGACGCATCCAGCATCTGCCAGCAGTCTTTCGCAAATCATCATTCCACCTGGTCTGAGGACGTCCTACTCTACGTTTTCTTAGTATCTAGTTGTTCAATTATCTAGTTTATTTGCCTATGGAAGGAAAGAGCCTTATAAAGTGCTGTTCACCATACGCACTGGTACTTTAAACACGCGGTAATCTGGTTAGTATGAGGGATCGTAATAAAGATGACAGTCAATTTTGAAATTTTTGACATTTGCTATCACTTTGACGTACCTTATAGTGCCGAAGTGTCTAAACGTAATGGGACGAATGGGATAATAATACTTATTTTTAATTATTTGATCATTGATGTCGATAGGTCGGACGAAAGGAACATCGTTTTAATTCAACCTATTGAAATCCCATTCGTCCCACTAGTGGGACGAAGCTGGTGGGACGAACGGAACATTACAGATTTTCAGATAATCGTCATTTTGTCGAGTGTTTCAAAACGTGAGACGCGCTTAGTCGCAACGCGTGATTATTTACGGAATCAGATGAGATTCAGAACATCGAGGTACCTATAATAGTGCGAAAGAATATAGCGAACGCAGAATAAAAAAATTTAAGTGGGAACGAAGCCTAGTGGTACTCCGGGTTTCTTAGTTCGTAGTGAAAAAGGTTTTGCATATTATATTGAGTTGTTCTCGACTCGTCCCACTTTGGGATCCAGTGGGACGAGTCAAGGAACTGAAATTGTATGCTAAAAACGTTATTGACTCGTCCCATTTTGAGATTTCCTATATGCTTCTAATTGACGGGAAAATCAGATGGTACTTTATTACCGAGCTACAGCGCATTGTTGGCGCTGTAGCTCGGTAAAAAAGTACCATCTGTTTGTGTAATGTTTTACCGTGCCTTACCACTTTAATCAGGTGTGAAACTTTTTTTGCCTGTTTTATTTGCAAATTGGCTCAACCAACATTTATCAGGTCAAGTTAAATGAAAATCCAAAAATAAGTTTAAGACATTAACAACCGCAACGGGCGATTTGGGATTTAATGGTAAGTGTAGAAGTTACTTCACAACAAAAGTTCTATTTTGGTTTCGCAACTTTTAAATTATTTACTGAAATATTCATGTCTTCGGGGAGATAAGTGGTGGGCTTTTAGATTTACTGAAAAGAGAGGATAAATAAACTAAGGTCTTTTTCCAATGCGCACGGGCACGGCACGTTCGCTGTGCTATGTAAAAGATGTCTATGTAGCTCATCAAGAAGCTTATAGCTATACGGTACGGCGACCGTATGCATGTGTAAAGGGCCTAATACTAATCCTTACGCCCGCGGTTTTATTTACGTGGTGGTGGGTGATGAGAACGTAGCCTATAACATTTATACTTAAGCTAGTCACAAGATAACAATGTTTGTAAATAACTCACAGAAATTCAAAATTCTATTTTTGAAGTTGTGATTTTTAAGCTCAATTTTTAAAAAAATGTCATCAAATGGGTGTAGTCTCAGTAGTTCGGTTGCCTAATTCAACCGGACTTTAAGCCTTTTTTTGCAATAGTTTTATCGGTGTATATGACGAACTAATTTCTTCTGATCCAGCGTCAGCCAATTTTAAATGTCACAAAACAGTTCAGTAGTGATTATCACTGTAATGAATTTAAGTTAAGAAATGCATGTATAAGTAATTGAGGATTGGAAAAAAATGGGCTTTATTATTATTATTATTTTGTGATACATTACACTAGTGTGAACGGCATATTCTTTCATTTCATGGTACATTACATGTTACATTGCGTAGGCATGTACGCGGCAAGGAGATTTCATATTGCGCGCGTAACTTTGGTATTTCAACTTACCTGGGAGAGTGAGCAAAACGACCTTGAGAGTAGCCTCCTTTCTTTTGAAGTAAGGAGCTAAGAAACTGTAAGTACGTTCCTAAGAAACTGCAGGTTTGATTTGAAGAAAAAATCAGCTCATTCTCAGATAAAGTAACTTGAAAATCGAAAACTCTACACTTGTATGCTCGAGAAATAATCTCTTTTATCGCTTGGTTAACCCCATCTTATATTGTAAGTCTTGCCTTGGGTTTTCTTATAAATATCTAAATAACAGAGATGGAGGAATAAAATATTAACTTCGGTACTTAACGCAAAAGATACAGTGAAATTGGTTTTTCGCAATTTTCTTTTCTCTAGGTATTGAAATAATCGTGAGTAGGGCAGTTTATTTTTATTTTGGCGTTAAGCGTTGAGTGTTTTCGGGAATTTTTATGTTTATTTATGGAAGATTAAGATCAGAGATCCTTGGCTAAGGTCTTCATTATGAGGAAACTGTGATGTTTATTAACAAAGAATATTACAATCAAATAACAGAATTAAATTAAAACTAGTATTTACAATTGAAACAATTGAGCTAACTGCAGACTGTTGTAAACAATCTACAGGTAGTTCAACTGATCCATATCAATACCAGTGGGAAGCGTGCCTAAGACGCTAGCTGCATTGCCCCGCTCTGTATGGCAATGCTGATGCGCTGTGCCAGATACTCACCAGCTCTCGGGTCACGCGTCGCTTCGACCAGACGCTCAGATATTTTTTGAAAACCCGGAGTTAAAAACAAACCGAGGCTGGTTTGTTTGAACTGTGATGTTTACTTTGAATGCTACTTGAATAATTCCCTTCTTCAAAACTTTTTCAACCAACACAAATACTACAGATTTGTAAAATTAAAATTTACTTACTCATTATAAAAACTAACCAAAAAATATATTATTTTTTTAATCGACCTCGAATGTACCTTACAATAATTTTCATTAAAGAATTCATCTTTATGAAAGTAATTGCCAATATAATGATACTTACAGGGGTGACCTATGATACCATTTTTTGAAAAGAATAGGCGTAGGACTTCGCGTGCATAGGAATAAGATAGAGCAGAGCGACGTAAGCGCAAAAATCAAGTTTTTTGAAACGAAGGGGACCTAAAGTCAAAAAGTCAAAAGTCAATAACTTTATTTCTTTAGGCTTACAATAAAGCACTTAGACAAGTCAAATTTTATACATAAACAACAACTTTATAAATAGTAGGTAATTATCAAACAAGAAACAAAATGTTATTGATTTTGTTCGCTTCAATTTTTTGTAAGCGAAAAATGAAAGAAAGACGAAAGACCTGCCTTGTATCGCATGGATTAGTATGTTTTTAAGCCTTTTCGATAAAGATTCATCCACGAATAATAAGACTAAAATCTACCATTCCACTATGCCAAAATATACTGATCTACCTACTATCCTGAAACAAGAGTCACTTCCGAACTTTCACTCATAACCGAATATGAAGTTGAAGTAACTTGTTACAAAGTTTTTTCCTGACAATGAAGACGCTTGTTCTCGAATGTTCTTGTTCAGTTCCGAACTTTGTTCATATGCGATATGTTGATAGCCTGGTTGTTTGTCGAAGTGGCTCAAATAAGTGTGAACAGGATGTAGGTCACTAAAAAAGGTTACGACACAAACGTTGCCTATACAATAATAAAAAGAAGTTACAACTTCTTGTCCATAAAAATAAAACTAACCCAGTTATTAAGAGGCGAACCTAGCGTGTTTGCTTGTCAAACTAGGATTAGATCTCAGTACTCACGGGATTCCCGTGGTTAAAGACTCGAATTACGTAAAATTCTACATTTTTTCTTTGGTTCCTTCAGTGTGAAAACACGATTAAAAAAACGCTCAGATATTTTTTTAAACGTGGAGTGTTTCGGTACCCCACGGACCTATATAATAATAAAATGATAATTTAATTACGATTTGTATTTAAATGGTCTTCAATTAATTTAGTAAAAATCTAAGCTAAAAGGCAGAGTAACTTGTATCAAGTTTAAAGACAGATTGTTGAGGGGTGAATGAAAAGAGTTCACGTAGGTATCGATATATTGCGTAGCACGTTGTAGCTCTTTTTCGTAGCACTACTACGGCGTAGTTGGTACTACGGTGTACAATCGCGGTGGAGCACATTTTGTAGCCGTACTACGGCGTAGTACATTCGTAGCTCTAGGTAGTACATTCGTAGCTCTACGTAGCGTAGAGCTGGAGTCTAATATAAGTTTCCTAATGCAATTTGAGAAAAGTTTAATTTGGTATTTTTTCAAACACAAAAACAGGTTTGTTTTTCTATTGTATTGCGAAGTCTTGTTCTTTGTATAGTACGACACAGGACCACTACAAACAATATTTTGTGAAAATCAAGTATACATACATACATTGGATCAGTTGAGATACCTGTAGATTGTTTGCAACAGTCTGCAGTTAGCTCAATTGTTTCAATTGTAAATTCTAGTTTTAATTTAATTCTATTATTTGATTGTAATTTTCTTTAGTATACATATAATCTTTATTAAAAAAGAAAATTGCATTATATACATTATGTATTACACAACTGTACATTGATGTTCATTTTCTTAATCAGTCTTATAAACATTCAGGCATAATAAATTTCAGGCATTTTGGGCCTAAGGCATTTTGACTTTCAGATGATATGGTATGTTGCTATGTAAGTACAGGTCGGTAATTTGACTTAAAGACCTATGTCCCCGGACGGCTAAATTATACCATTTTACCCCGGTAGTCATGGGGCAAAATGTAATAACTTAGCTTATTTTGTTTTTCCTAATTACCAAATAATTTAGTAACTAAGCCTTTAGAACTATATATATACCTAGTTGATTTATAAATTAATGTTGCTACCTGAGTATTAGTTATTGAAATAAAGAGTGTAATTTTCCTGGTACGATCTTTTTTCTCTTAACTATCGCATGATGCTTCGGCCTGTTCGGCCTGCCCTATAGGTTGCTCAATATTATTACATTGCATATGTCTCTATTACGTTAGTATTATTAAGCGTTACGTTAGCAGTATTGTGAATTGAGGCAGACAGAGGTGCTCTGATTCACCGCTATGCATAAATTAACTAGTAATTACTAACCTACGAGCTTGCGCAGACTGCTCTCCCGCTAAAATATTTATAAATAAATTCTACTGATAAGCTGCAGAGAAATATTGATCGGTACTGCAGTAAAATATGAGAATGATGAGAAAGAAATCTAAAATATGAGAAATCTCACTAATATTATAAACGTGAAAGTTTGGATGGATGGATAGATGGATGGATGTTTGTTCCTTTATCACGCCAGAACGGCAAAACGGATCTGGATGAAATTTGGCACAGAGATAGACTATAGTCTGGAATAGAACATAGGCTACTTTTTATCCCGGAATTCCCACGGGAACGGGAACTACGCGGGTGAAACCGCAAGGCGCTGCTAGTTAGCTATATGTCCCAAAGACACTAGATAACATTACCGTGCCCAAACACCCAATGTACTGTTAATGCCTAAGGCTAGGCCACACGCTAATCCGAGCTTTTAATAAAAAAGCGAAGGTTTTTCTGTCTGTCTTCTGTTACTTAAACGCGTTGAAACGGCTGAATGGATTTTAATAAAATTTGTCTGGGTGGTAAGTTGTATCCCGAGGAGAGCTGATACTTGAAGAGTGTGTGTGAAGCTCGCTTCAAATAACCCTTTTACACATTAAAAACTAATCTCACAGTCCAAGAACAAAACAAACAAGCATGTAATAGACAGAACAGGGAAAGGACAGCTGATTGCGAGTATTCCGCCACAATACATGCCATCATTAATCCCCTAAGCACCCTCGTTGGACATGAAAAGACGAGCAATCAAGGGCAGTGGCCCGTGAGCCCTGTAGATGGACCAATAGATACGTTGTACGGGCTATTGGGATCTTCACCTGGTCGATAAAAACGATGGGTTTGATGAAAATATGAGACTGGCACTTGAAGCTATGATATAAAAGACGATCAATCAAGGGCTGTGGCCCATGTAAACCATAGATGGACCAATAGATACGGGTGATTAATCTATACGCTATCGATAAGCTAAACGACATCCACTGCTGGACATAGGCCTCCCTCATCGCTATTACACAACCTAAAACATGAAAAGACGAACAATCAAATCTTGCCACGCCTAGATGGACCAATAGATACGGACTACAATGATCTTTACCAGGTTATTGATAAAATCATTAGTTTAAGACTAGCTTCTGCCCGAGGTTTAATACGCACTCTTCAATAATTGAACTTCGGTTTTTTACTCAACTAAACAGCGCGTCAAACTCAAAAAAACGTTTTTCGAAAACTATTATTCAAGTGTTTCACCAGAGAAAATTTAAAAGCCCCTCTAATATATTTTCTATGGTGGATCACTTCTTGCTTGGCTTAGGTTTCTCGTCAGATTTACAAATCAATAATCAAAGTATTCGTATATGGAGGCTCCATAAATCATCCTACGTAGATGTTAACAGGTCAATGATTTTATTGATTGCATCTTGCAGTGTTCCCTCGCTTCTGAACAATTTCAATAAATTCACCCATCAGCGAACTCAAAACAAAAATAGAGAACTAATCAATGCGCTGAAATTGTTTTACAGCAGCTGAATGAAACTTGAACTGCGGTAGGTAGCGAAGCTGGGGTTTGTAGGGTTGCTACGATGGACAATAAACATTCTGGCTAGCCATTTCCTGTGGCTTCGCACATGAATATCCTGGTTAAAAAGTAGGCTAAGTCCTATTTCTCAGGGAACATTATTTCATTGCAAAATTTTACTAATATTCTTCAAAATATTCTTGAAAAGCCTTCGAAACGTCAGGTTATAAACAAAATATAATATATACGCGATCAATCCGGTAAAAACAGTGTTTTATTATGAGTTCTCGCGAAAATAACCTTAGAATATACTAATATTCTTCAGCCGTTAATTTAGTCGTGAAACGGAAACAGACTGACATTTATTAGAGTTACTAAAGTTTTGACAATTTTTTTACATGCATTTTTTCTTAATAAAAATAACCATGTACTTCCCAGGGATACAATTTTTCTCTTTGCCAGATTGCATCAAGATCCGTATAGCCACAGAGTTGAGTAAAAGACAGACAGACGGAGTGTTCTCGCATTTTATTATTGGAATAAGTCTAAACTCAATCAAAAAATCTTTCAACCTCCTAAATACAGTGTGGTTTTTTAACGTTTTAGTGGTAGATTGCTCAATTTAGCTTTGCGTTAATGAATCACCTTGTCTCGAGGTAAGTAGTGTGTCAACTCTCTGCCTTTGTTTACATTTACTTTACAAATTAACTTGACTATCTAATTTGTGGGTAAATTTAAACAACAGAAGATTAAGTATTGTTTGGCTTTAAGAAGGTCTTTCAAAATCATCATCATCTTTTACTAGCTGTTGATAGGCCTCCCATAATGAGCACAAAAGCTGCTTGTCTTCAGCTTGCCGCATCCAGCATCTGCTTGATGGCTTTTGCAGGTCATCACTCCACCTGACCGGACGGCGACCTGCACTAACTACGTTTGCCGAGACACGTCTTCACCCATGAACACGTGCACATTTATTCACAATATTATTTCTTTAATGTCTAAAAAAATATTTGGCCAACCCTGTTTGGAAGTCGTTTTTCTTTGTTCCACTTCGTCGATTAAAGGATTACACATCATCTCTTTTCAAGATATCGGAAGCAGAATTTAATGTTTTTAGAAAGCAAATTATATTTTTGTTCAGGATATCGGTAACCCGTGTAATTTGAAACTAATTGGAGGAGAATTTCTACCGTAGCAAAAGCGGCATTTACCGCCTCCTTTTGTGGATAAATATATAGGAAATCGATGAATATTTTTATTGCAGTGAATGTCTGAGATAAGTACGTATTTTAAGAAATTAAACATTATAAGAGGGTTCCGCTCAGGTAATATAATTTTCATTATTTGCAAATAAAGAAACACATTTAAGTTAGAAATTAGCCCGACTCCTTGCAACAGTTTAATTTCTAATAAGGTAAGAAGTAATTTAGAATTAAACTATAAAGCTATGAAAACAAAAAACTTAAAGTGACATATACAACAGATTTTTTGCCTTTGTGTCAGAAGTACCATTGATTTGTACCATTAATGGTACAAGTGACACAGCTTTGTATCCTTAGTACCATTAATGGTACTAGTGACAACTATTTAGGATCAGTAGTACCATCATAAAAATTGATGTATCGACATAGGACTGTAGACTGCAGGGTTGTGAGGCAGTGGATTGTATTTGAGAGTTAAAAAAACACCAGGATTAGAACTTTCACTAATTTTAATTACCACCAGTTTTTACATACATGTCGACAGGAGGGTCAACCAGAGAGAGTTGCCAGCTATATCATCATAATAAATGATTGTACTTAAGTTGCCAGCTATACAAAATAATACAATCGATTATCCTATCGATTATTTATGTAGGTATCTTACAGGACAAATAACGTATGCGGAGGGTGGAATGGTAGTTTAACAAAAGTTTTAAGAGAAGACCCACAACATTAAGCCATCTTTTGAAAACGCTTAAGGAAGATGCAGCACTCGCCGCTGTAAGAGCGATAACAACGATGCCGTTTAAAAAACTGTCAAAATTTATAAAACGGAACTTATTCTGGCTGGTAAACAATGCATGGTGGCAAAAAATACCTATACCTTAGCCAAATTACTTAGTCGTTTCTTTACTTTAGTCTACATACCGAAGCGACAGAGATCAAAGTACCACTTTATTTCAGTGTTTTATTTTAAGAATTTGACCTTTTCTAAGTGTACATTTTTGTATTTATGGAAATAAAGAATTTTTGATTTTGATTTGATGTAGAATGTTTGTAAACCAACCGCCCATACTAAACCTAAAATTCACTCTGTTGCCGCGTCCTTTTATACAGTTATAATTAATTTACTTGTTAATTTGATTTCTCCCTCAATATTGCTTAAAATTATATCTGAAACAATGCCATGAGTTTTAGCTAATTGTGTCGTGGTTGTTTACAAACATTGTACAAGGACTTTGACTATGGTTTAAAAGTCCAACAACGAACATACAAAATTTTCAGATAACGAAAAATCTTTTTTATAAGCATCAGAAAAACATATTTTTCCGAGTTTCTACTACCTTTCCAACTCTGCAAAACAGTGGTGTAAAAATAAATCGCCCGACATCTAAAAACACATTTAGTTGCACCATTTCTAAAATTGCCACGTAGCGTCCGAAACACAAACTGTTATTGCATCGTTCAATTAAACTGTGGCAATGAACGCTTGTTGACATATTGGTTTACGGTTTTTAGCTGTGACTTTGTAAGTTTATTTTCTGTTGTTGGTATACACTGTTTTTCAAACTAAAAAGCATACCTCAGTGACGACCTCTTTTGTGCGGTGGGCAAAGGTTCGCCTGTGATGCAGGAGGTTGCGGGTTCGATTCCCGCCTTGGGACAAATGTTTGTTAGATCTGCAGATATTTGTTCAGGGTGTTCTGATCGTTTTCTCTGTATAGTACGTGCTATAGTACGTGTACTCAGCTCGGAAATCGAAACCGGACGTTTTGAAAAATAAAACTATCACTATTAGATATCGATTGTCTTTAGGGTTCCGTACCCAAAGGGTAAAACGGGACCCTATTACTAAGACTCCGCTGTCCGTCTGTCACCAAGCTGTATCTCATAAGCCGTGACAGTTGAAATTTTCACAGATATTATTATTATTATTAAAACACGTCTCTACGAGCTTGAAGCATTAAGAAAATATCATTTAAGCTGTGGTGTCGCTTGGAATCAGTTGATTTCATATTCCCTACTGCGAGTGACCCATTAGACCAATTGGCGGGTGCCGGCAGTTTGACTAAGCTGTGTGTATACTTTATGTAGCTGACGCGACTTTTCAGTAGTAGTAGAACAGAACACCTTTAACGGGACTTCATAAAGTTTCAAACGAAGTCAGAATAGAACCTGTCTGCGTTGTATGTTCTACGACTTTTTTCGGTTTAGTTTTTTATTTACGTTAATCCATTTTTCCTTCAATTTAGGACCGATTTTGGAAATTCTTTCGCTATTGTACAGAAAATGATTTCGAGGTTGTCCCATAACAAAAAACATACTTCCGATGAATATTTTTTTATTTAATTATTCGGCAAAACTTAATCATAGTGAAGGGATTCGAAGTCGGTTTTTATTTTTATCGAAACTTTCCATACTTTCAACAAACATGCAGTGCCATATGGTTCCGGTTTAGAATTTGCATCACTTCATTTCTTCCCGTCGTCTTTAGAGGCGAATAAGGGATATCCGTATATCCGGGATACCCGAGATGCGTGCATCAGCGCCTCCTGCAAACATTTCACTATGTACCAAACAGCGATCTGCAACCCGCATAAATCGAACCCGCAACTAATAAAAAAGAATTAAGATAATTATCAGGGGAGGCATATATCCAGCAGTGGGCTGGTAAAGGCTGCTCGTTCATGTTTGTGACTTTAAACAATTAGCTATTTTTGGTCGCGTCTGCCACATCCACATTTCGAAATGCAGTTAGGCGGGCGCTTGCAGTGACACGCGTACGGATGCAGTTATCTACGGCCGATAATCAACGGCGGCTTTTAATTACGACCTGTCAGTGCAGATCGCCTCGGGATTTGAGCCCGCAGGTCGACAGGAGTGTTTACGGTGTCGAGTTACTAGCCTCCAACAGGACTGTTCACGTAGAATTATGGGCAAGGAATGCAAAAAGGCATTTTTTATACTTACATATATTAGTGAGGTACATTCTATATCTTGGCTGGTCGCAGCAATGGATCACGAGGTGTGGAAGGAGAAAAGGAAGGCCTTTCCTCAGAAGTAAGACAGCAATGGCTAAATATTAAACTGAAATATATTAAATACATAATAAGTATATCTTAAATTTCAAATACGATACTTTGGCGAACGATGTTTTAACACCCATACACATAATCAGTCTCCTATTTCAAATCCCTTCAAGATGCGTTTTGAGATCAAACGTAGCCATTCGCATAGATCGTAAAGTTGACAGTAGTTAAATAAAATTTATAATACTGGACAATAATTCACACAGTATTATCTAGCCCCCAGCTAAGCAGAGCTTGTGTTATGGGTACTAGATAACTGATATAAGTAATACAACTAGCGACCCGCCCTGGCTTCACACGAGTGCAATGCTGATATGTTATACATAATAAACCTTTGGTTTGAATCACTTTACCTATTAAAATATAATCATCAAAATCTGTTGCGTAGTTTTAAAGATCTAAGCATACATCGGGACAGACAGACAGCGGGAAGCGACTTTGTTTTATAATATGTAGTGCTTCATAGATATTTTTTTACTATACATAGAAAATGGCCAGAACACCCACAACAAATTGAACAAATGTCTGCAGATCGTACACACATTTGAAACCTCCTGCGTCGCAGGCAGACCTTCGCCCACCGCGTCAGTTTTCGGTACAATTGCGATAAAAACCTTTAGTTCCGATAATCGATCTACTTTTCTTTAAAGAATTTTACCTTTTCTTAGTGTGCATCTAGTGTAGTATTTAGTAGTAAATAGTTTTTGAGTCTTTTTAGTCTTCATAATCGTGGAGACTAACAAAAATCGACAAAATGTGACCGGTAAGACTTTGCAACCATTGTCGATGCGATCTCATTTTTTGTCGATACTACATACATCCCCGGTTTATAATTAGTAATCGTTTGTTTGCACTGCCTCAGTATAAATTCCGTTAGCATAATAAGTCCGTTATAAATTCCGTTGCGTAGCACAACAAGTCCGTGATGTTTGAGAAGTCCGTGCAAACAGAACTGTTGGTCAGTTATTACAAACGCCTCATTCAATGCAAACTGGAAACTCTGGTCAGTGGCTAGGAATTTCTATAGCGTGGCTGTATCATTGTAGTGCGACACGATTGATAGGCTCTTACTTCTGTGGCTCAGCAATCTACATAGTAAATCTTGGCCTGAATCAAACTTCCCCGGAATATCGTTTCTGAGTTTTTGATTTTGATTTCAGGTGTTAGTCGGATTCAAACTCTCTCTCTCGTCTCGAAATTAACGTATGCTGATGAATTGTTGATTGATAAATAAATCAATAAATATATTTTAAACATAATATGAACGCAGGGTACTCTATTTTACTGCCGAAAGTTTGTTAGGATTATGGGCGAAAAACAACCAAAACTTATTAACGGGCTACTATTATCTTTGAAAACAAAAACATTAATCCAGAGCTAATCTCTTTAATAGTAAGGTTTATGGAGCCTCTCAGTTTCTTAGCTTTCTTAGCTTAGATAAAATGCAGAGAGCATACCTGTAGCTCCGGCAGACCCCAGTTGGTTATCAACGCAAGTTGTCTCTCACTTCCTACCTGAGTTTTTGGTTAGAGCCTTCAGTTCTTTAGCTCTATAAAATGCAGAGAGCATGCCTGTAGTCACGGTAAAGCCTAGTTTGTTATCAACGCAAGTTGTCTCTCACTTCCTACTGAGTTTTTGGTTGGAGCCTCTCAGTTCCATAGCTCTATAAAATGCAGAGAGCATGCCTGTAGCTCCGGTAGAGCCTAGTTCGTTATCTATGCAAGTTGTCTCTCACTTCCTACTGAGTTTTTGGTTGGAGCCTCTCAGTTCCATAGCTCTATAAAATACAGAGAGCATGCCTGTAGCTCCGGTAGAGCCCAGTTCGTTATCAACGCAAGTTGTCTCCCACTTCCTACCTGAGTCGAACTAGATTGTGCATTCAAAGCAGTTGAAAACAAACCACCATGCAATATTGTAACAATAGGTAGAGATAATATCTTACAGGGAAAATCATAAAGTCCACTTCGCTGTAGTGACTCGCCAATTTTATACATTAATGAGCCCGTGCGGTTTAGTTTTACAAAGAAGGAGAAAGTAGAACCAAATTCGTCAACGGATTAGTCGAGTGGATATGATAAGTCGAGTGGTGAAGGCCTACAAAGATTTCTGAGACGCATGCACGCTGCCGATAGAATTCTAAATCAGTACCACTTACAACATTACTTCGACTATAGAAGTTGCCGTGGCAGTCACGGTGTCAAATTTATCCCCGCCAAGTGAACGTGAACATGCCCTTTTTTTGTAAGTTTCCCTTAGTTTGTGCCACCAACCAATTCCGTGGATTTCGTAAGAGTCGACGAAAGGATATCAGCGTCGATAAAAATAAATCTTTAAAATAGATGATGATGATTCTTTGCTAGTGGCAATATGGTCTTGTTAGATAATATTCTGCTAGTGTCAAGTAATGGAAAATAATAAATATTTTTAAACTTACGCGATCTGAACACATGTTTATAAATACTATTTAACGGGTATTTATCGCGCTTAATTACCTTATTTTCACGATGTTTCGACAGGTTCACACACGGGGGGGGGATTGAAACACTCGAGACAGGGTAACTTGCAGACACTTGTAGGGTGCGCGGGTATAGAGCTCGGGCAGCTGTTTCGTACCATGAGGCTTTATAGGAGAAATGAATTTAACTGACTGATTAACTGAACGTCATCCCGTGACCACGGCAGTGTGTAAATCTGTCGAAACGTCGGGAAAATAAGGTAAATAAACGCGATAAATACCCGGTAAATAATATTTATAAATAATGGAAAATAATTTTAAATTATATGAGACATCTAATTACAGCAGGGTCCACCATCGTACATATAGTGATCTGTGGTAGAGGTTAGGTTGACTTGAGAGATGAAATATTTTTTTTATCTAATCGCTTAGATAATATCTGACAAAGACAGAACTCAAAAAATTTAAACTACTTATAGTTTGTATATGAATCCAGTTGGCAAAAAAACTAGTGATAATAATAACCCTATGTAGGTTGCAGGCTTCACTATATCTTTGTTCTATTTTGCGGTCCCACAGAGGCCAGTGGTCGATTAGTCGATGCTTCACAGATCATTAGCTTTCTCCGGGCCGCAATACTGGCCTCTTTTATGCGAAGGTATTATTGTATGGATATGACGATAGGATACTAATGATACCTAGAGGAAAACTCCACAAAATATTCGGCTAACCCTTTAACACTCCATTTATTGGGTCCCCTTTTTTATGGATACAAAATTTCGAAGTGAATCTAAACACTAGCGAAGCTCGATGTATAACGTTTTTACCTATATTACGACACAAAAAATAATACTCAATTGCTTGGCGTCAAGTTTCAATTATTATTAAAAGCAATATTTAGTCATGGAAAGATCTCAAACCAGCTAGTAATGTTAAGTACGTATAAAAAGACGCGGCAATTAAGTGATTTTCAGGTGAAGTATGAATGGTTATTTTACAAACATTCTACATCGATTTTGATTGGTGTATAGACCATATATTTTGTGCTGCATAGTTTTGGTCTAGATGATTCTGTGGGAATTGTCCAAAATTATTATGATAAGGTATCCACTAAGTTTGAAATAGTTTAGAAAGCAAATTTAAACATAATAATAATTAATAATTAAATTGGTTAACCGATTCAATTATTAAAAAAAAATTGTAAATAGAGCACTAATGTTACAATATGTCAATTATAAATGAAATTGTTGTATAAAAAACGCACTATCACAGATGCTCGTGACGTGACCTGCCTTTCGCCTACACTGAAAACCAGCGCTGGGTAGACACACCAGGTCTGCCCAGAACAATGCTGAGTGTGGGCCATAATTGTCCTAAATTAAATACTGCTACGCACATAAATCAAGATCAAATCTAGGATTAATATTTAGTTAAATTATTGTATTGTGTAGTTTTTTAAGGTAAATAAAGTTATTTTATTTCCTTTCTTTCAAATTCATGAAGAATGTTAACCCATTTAGATATAAAAATTTAGTGAAATAATGAAATCGACTTGAGAGCAGTACCTACCTACATTCTTCTTTAATACTCTAATAATTCTTCTTTAATACATTAGTAGGTACCTACAATTTACAAGTCTTGCCGGGGTTGCATGTAGCAAAAACACAACGTGAACCGGCACTTACACAGTTGATTAAATTTTAATCAGACTTTATAGGAGAAACTTCAGATTGAAAGCACATGAGGTGAAAATATGGCTTAGTTATAAATTTGTGGTGTAGAATCTGTAGTTGAACTTAGAACTTGGACACTGCTGTAGTGTTTATTTTCTAAATTCATATTTTAGTACGAAACGTCATCGAAAAAGACAGAAGTAATTGGTTTCATCTTAACAGAATGGGCACGATAAAAAATCAGCTAGTCTTATCCCTCCGATTCATTATCACGATGATGAACCAAAGTTGGGAGGAATAATTTTTTTTTATTGGTGATGGTCAAGCATTTGTCCACCATCTCACTTCAATAAGTGATGATGAGACCTAAGATGGAGCACGCTTTCCCAGAAGGAACTTATTCACCCTGGATTTGAAGACTCCAAGATTGTACTCGGGCGGGAAAACAGACGCTGGAAGTTCATTCCACTCTTGGCAGGGATGATCAGCTTGAATCAAGAATCATCAATTTACTTTTAAATAAGTCTAAGGTTTTTATTTTTATCATAGTACTCTGGGTAATCTCTAAGAAATTAAGAAATCCCAAAAATGATGCTGAAGGAGAAGGTGCGGGTTCGAATCCCGTCGAGATCGTAAATTTTTGGGATTTATTAATTTCTTAAATCTAATAAGTTATGTTTCTTTTCGTGTAAGTCTGGATAATTACAGTAAAGTTAATAAAAATTATTACAATTTCAATCTATTTACTGGCGGCCAGGGAATTCTTTTTTCCTTCCCTCTCTATTAGTAATTGAATGGTACCAACCAAGGTAAACTATGTTAATGGAACTACCCTTTGTTCTAGAAAGTTCTTTAGATAAACATCATACAGGACTCATTAGTTCCACCCACCGCAGGTTCCGAACAAAAAGGACCGGGTTTGAAGTTTTTGAAGACAATTTGTTTAGGGAAACTTTACCGACGCGAATGGTAGGTATTTTAGTTCTGATTAGTGAGCTCATTAGTAGAGTTTCCCTTTAGTTCCCTTGTGGTTAGTTTTGTTAACGAGTGGTAACTAATGATAGCAGAAATTTATAATGAGACTAAATCGCTCATTTGCGACAAGAACGAGACATTTACGAAAATGGCGATTTTCAACTAATAATGCAATAAGATTCGCCGCGTCGCGTTCTTTATTCGGTAAAAACGTCACATTTATAACGTAAAAAACCTCTAAGTTATGAAGGAAAGAGGTAGCTTGTTACATTATAGCGCTATCTCAATAGACTTCACGCTTCGTTTCAAAAACGCGTCTCTTCAGTTGTCATCGCGCGCTGACAGAGTGAAATGCTCCCGGTTTTCTTCAAAAACGTGACAAGACGAGTTTATCACGTTTTGATGAAAGGTATGTATTCTTTTATACTACTATTTTGAATGCTAAAACGTGATGTATTCAGCTTAAATCGTTTTTCCTGCAAGAAATATTAATCATAATGACATGTATTGCGAAAAATAGCGTTTTTGAAGCAAAAATATGGTAATTTCCTGTATTATTTTAACAAGAATCGTTGTTTAAGATAATTTTTTTTATATATTTGATTTTGCGCCGCGTAATAATTTGATTTGTCTTGTTTTTTCAGAAAAACTCGTTTATTTTTATTCAAACTGATTAAGTTGTAACATTATAAGTGATAAAAAAATCAATATTGATTTCGGTTTTCAGATGGAATCACGGTCCAAAAAAATTTTAACTCATGAATTAAAAAAATAAACCTGAAAGCAATGACGAAGTATCGGAGAATACAAATAAGTTTGGTAAATTTATCAATTAATGGTCAATTTCGTGATCTTTTAAATGAATTAGAGTGCTATACTACATATTTTTTATTAGAGCAAGATGATTACGCAAACTAGCTTAGCCAAAAAATTATTTAAGATTAATTATTTTTAAGTAGATGATCCATACAATGCTTCAAAATGTAATATTGTTAAATCAGATATTCATTTGAATATTCTTGTTACCTGCTTAAAAGTAACATAAAAATATTTAAGTGTACCTATCATTTTTACAGATAGGTAGCGATGACTTGGTAGAGGACCCTGATTATCCGACTCATGAAAAAACTAAGTAGGTATATCCTGAGTTCTGATGAAGAACATAGTGATAATGAACATATTAGAGAAAGAAACAAACAAAATACGAAAGCTAAAAAAACACCCAAAGAGATTAATGAATACGTTTGGAAAAGTAAATGAATTACATATAATAGCACAGAAAGGACCAATAAATTAATGTTAAACAATAGGACGTGAAAGTGAAAAAATTACAACATAGAAGTTTGAAACCAGGACAGAAACAACGCCGACAAACACCGAAAATAGGACTGGTAACGATATAATACAACCTACTGGTACAGTAGAATCGGTGATCAGATACGGAATTATCTTCTACGGTAATTCTACTGATAAAGAAATAATTTTCAAAATGCAAAAGCGCTGCATAAGAGCTATGTTTAAAATCCAACCTACAGATAGTTGTAAACCCCTGTTTAAAAAACATAAAATACTAACACGCACAAGCTTGTACATTCTGGAAATTGCGCTATTTGTTACGAACAATCCCAATCTGTTTCCCCGAATGTGTGACATTGTAATTAGGAATAGAAGGGACAACAATAGATTAGCCAGACACGAATCAAAAACTACTCTGTTGAGAAAGAGTGTAGTGTGCATGGCACCTATTATCTATAATAAAATACCTAAGAGCTACAAAGAGTTAAATGTAAACTTATTTAAGACTAAACTTAAAAAACTTTTATGTGAAAAATGCTACTATAATATTGATGAATTTCTAAATGATGTATTCTAATTTTATGCTAGGTATACTAAATTCAAATCGATTAATTAATATGCTTATAAATCTGCTGTTGCTATGTACAATTAAATTAAAACCGGCATGCCTTACTCTCTAATTATTTTTGCACACCAATGTATGTTGGTCAAACATGTTGACTCTAAAATAATTATTTATCACCTTTTTACACGTGTTTTTGCAAATAAATGACTTTTACTTTTACTTTTTACTTTTACTGACATAAAATTAGATACTGCGATAAAAAAACTGAAAACAATGCAAAAGAATCTAAGTCAACTAAAAAAGGAAGAAAAAGAACAATGGTCTTTCAAAGTAAAAATAAGTGTAAGTTTGCAAGTTTATTTAATGTGATTCTGTTTTAAAAAGTTAATAATTGCCAAAGTGTTAATTAGGATACTTTACATAGGTACAGTGCGCGTCATAATTAAGTATCCCCCTTGTCTACAAAATATTTTCTAACTTCTATTCGCTTGTGACTAATTTTCAATGCAAAAACTTATCAAGCCGCTAAGGATCGAACCACCCACCCTTTATATGGAGACTCGAATTCTCGGCATTAGATCAACTGAGCTATTTAGCTGATAGAATAATGCGTCCAATTTTGTCTATCGGTCTAACTAATTAGTCCCTATTTATAATGCCAAGTCTTACATTTTTTTTTATGGATGCGGGTAGGGTTTGACTTTGTCGTTTGTAGCGAACAAAGTAATTGTCACTCGTCTTATTCCGTGTGGTTTGCTTTGTGCATATTTAGCGAGAGATCGAAATATTGTTACCAATGTTCTTTCGTTGTAAACAAATTATTTTTGATTAAATTATCACAATCTATTATAAAAAACCTTTCACTGTTTACAGATATTATTTGTTATTATGGTTTATCAAAACAATTATTTCGTTATAATATCATAGATTTATACGTAGTAGTTATTGTATAATATTGTAGACATAATTATAGAATATTCTTTTTTGTAATTTTTGTTTTTTTTTCATTAACTTGCAATTAAGCCTATAAAGAATAATATCAATAAAAAATCTTACATATTGCATAAAAATAGATAACAATTAATAAAAAAAAACGAAACACCGCTCACGAGATTCGAACCATGTCACTCTTATCTTGTCTCGCATTAATTTGCAGGTTACTACCGCAAGGCCAAGTTGATACTTAGAGAAACCATCGAATTTTAAGTAAGGTTACCAAATTAAATGAAATTAAAATGAAACAATTTATACAAAAATTACATTTTAATGATACAGAACATACAATTTTTTGGAAACGTCAAAAATATGAAAAGAAAATGGAAAATTATAAAAAAACATGAAATTTTGATCACCCAATCTCCAACGATCGCTGACAGGATTTGAACCCACATACATTGAGATAGGGGGATACTTAATTGTGACGCGCACTGTACATGTACTTGTTTTTTTGCTAAAATGTTTACACGAAAGTAGTTTTTTCATGACTAAAGTATAACTGTTTAGTATTTTCTTGTTTTGTAAAAATTATGTACTTAATAAGATTTGTTTGATTTGTTCTTAGAACAGAATTTGTGTTCTATAAATGCCTATCAGGAGTCTGATACTTAGAATTAAGACAAGTGATGCTATTAAAGGACTTTCTTTCTGAAATTTTGATACCTACTGTAAATAAAAACATTTTCAAAAATAACGTGTTTTATGAAAATGCACCTTAAAAATAATGCAAACAATAAAACATTATAACACATGCAACGTGTTAACTTAAGTTATTACACAAAAATAACATTTTTTTTCAGGAAAAACGTGACAATCTGTCCCTTTTTTTATTTTATATAAATATTTGTATGAAAATATATAATTAAGGCGATGAAAAACAATTTCAAATAAAATAGGATAATTGATCAACATTTCTAATTAATTGAGTCTACTTAAAAAATTATGCATACAGAATAATCGAAGTTGCAAAGTTTCAAAGTCAATTTCTGAAAAAACAGGTTTTTGAAGAAGTCACGTTCTTGTCGCAAATGAGCGAAATAGACTAATGGTGTGTCCCCGTGTTAGTCGAGCCATCGTAAATGACGTGACGAGAGAAGGGGAACATAGGGACCGACATAAAATGAAAGCATAGCATGACTGGTATTGAAAAACTATTCGTCCTAGCCATGGCGGTCACGGCATTAGAATCGACCCCTCCAACTCAGCTAGTGGATGTCGTAAGAGCCGACTAAGGGAGCTTACCAGAAGAAGGGCAACATCATCTTTCTGTTTGTGTTTTTTTTCGCTGTTACGATAATAATAAACATAATTCATTTAATCACAAAAAAAGAAGAACTTTGCAGCATCAGCAGCTTTGCGAAACTGCATCGATTACCAACAGCTGTCATATTCTGCTTAAGACATATACCAATATGTATGTATGTATGATATTTTAATACCTATATTGGAAATATCCTGCTGTAAACAAACATAAGCTTCAACTCAATCACACGCCAAATCCGTCACAATTTCCGCGATAAACGAGAGCACAATATTATTATCCCAAGTTAATAGCTATAACAGCATAAAACTTCGATCAACGAGCTATAAAACCAGTCCAGCATGAAGTTTCATAAAGTTCGTGCAAACTCAATCTTCCCGCGAAGCTGCCTATAGATCCTGATTAAAAATTAATTAACAGAGTTAAAGACCACATTTGCTTTCTAATTTCAGTGTAGGCGAGCAATTCACCGCCGACTATGTTGTGTCAACCACGGTTATTAACATAGAAATCATTTTTATCGGGATATTTACCACGTCGATTTCTTTTTTTTTGGTTATAAATCTTTATTAACAAAGAAAATTACAATCAAATAATAGAATTAAATTAAAACTAGTATTTATTATTTACAATTGAAACAATTGAGCTAACTGCAGACTGTTGCAAACAATCTACAAGTAGCTCAACTGATCCATATCAATACAAATCGGAAGCGGGGCAATGCAGCTAGCGTCTTGGGCACGCTTCCGAGTCGGAAGCGGTCGGAAGCGTGCCCAAGACGCTAGCTGCATTGCCCCGCTGAATAGCAATGCTGATGCGCTGCGCCAGATACTCACCAGCTCTCGGGTCACGCGTCGCTTCGACCAGACGCTGAGAATTTTTTTGAAAATCCGGAGAGCTTCGGTACCCCACGGACCTAGGGTTTCGACAATGTCCATGTCGATTAGATTTTTGAGTTTTTCAATATTTCGGCACAGTTATGCGCTATACGTCATGCGACTTTAGATCTGCCGTGATCATGCGCATGTGCCATGATCACGGAAGAACTAAAGTCACTGCGAGTTGGTTTTTATTGGCAGGCATACCGATCTACCCTGATTCTTTGTCAAAAATCTAATCATGGTTAATGTCCCTTGATAAATGATTTCTATGTGTCAACCATGAGGATGAACATGCCATGAATTTTGGCAAAGGATTTTAGTATCGGTCCTTTTTTTAATGCAATGACTGAGAAGTAGTTGTTTTTGACGTGACAACGTCTTATAAATTGGTTTGCCGGGTGACACTTCAAGAAACTGCGTTACGCTCCGCTCACGTTATGCGCTCACAATGAGAGCGAGTGAGAGGCACGCGTCCCTTCCACTCGGGCATGGTTAGCCCGCCTAAGAGCGAGAGAGACAGACATAAAAAGTGAATAAATCGTTGTCACGTAAAACTTTCGCCCGTATACCGACTTTACAGGCAACCAATTTTTTTTTTTGTGTTATCTTTTTTATACACTAGTCTGAAATGCTTCAGCACAATCAATATCGAAAATCACAGAATAGTTCTCCTTACATTATCTTGAAAATCCTTTTGAAAACCTTTTGAAGTCGTTCAAAAGGTTTTTGAAGGACAGCGTTATTAGCCAAACCAGCATGCCCATTTCTGTTGCTCGTTTGCAATAACCCTGTTAGTTTAGAACCATTGGAGTATTAACAACTTTATAGGCCTTAAAGCCCTAATTTGACTGCATTTAAATTTAAAAGGAATTGTCAGAATATTTTGGAATTTGTGATTAAATTCCGCAACATGAAATTGGATTTCAAGATTGAAAATTTGGAATGGTTAACGGTTTTGTTTTGGTTTTCATTTGTTAAATTTAATTAAATGGATTACCAAGAAGTGAACAAAAGTAAATTATTAAATCTTTGTTGAATATTGGTGTCACGAAATAAAATAAAAACTGAACCAAAATTTCTATAGAATAAAATAAGCTACCTACGTAATGTGACGCGACGAAACGGGAACCATTCCTAATTTTTACCCGACTACCAACAGGGGAGGGTTATGAGGTTAGCACCCTATGTTTGTATGTTTGTATGTATGTGGCCGATTTCTTTGTTCCCACGTAGCGCTGAAACTACTGGTTCGATTTCAACAATTAATTATGTATCGATTGATTCGTCTCAATACCCCGATGGTTATAGGCTATAGGATTTAGGGCTCCGCCCCCGAATAAGCCTTCAAAACGCGTATTAAAGTTTAGGTAGCCGCAGGCTGCAGGCCCCATAGAGAAAAATTACAATACCTACGACCTATTTTCATTTTCAACTCTATGCCTATCAAATATGACCGATACGTCATTCTATTTTGTCAATGTAAATGTTTCAAACCTTTATAACCTTCACGTAGTCGGGTTGTAGTTTTTAACTTTATCTTGTACAGCTTTTGGTGCTGTAAAATTATTCAAATTAATCTTAACTCATTAAAAAGGTACAGTTTTTTTGTTGCCGCCCTGTTCCATACGATCGAAATGAAAAGATTGCATTTAATATTTTTATTTTGTTACATCTGAATAAGCACCATTGCCTGGTAATCTAGGAAGGTTATAATCAAAGTAAATGACTCAAGTTTTGCCATCCCAAAGGTGGTCCCATCTTGTTGCGCAATTACAAGTCCGCACTAAAACCTTAATTTTACTTAAACAATTCTTACCTTTATACGACCTTAACACATGCAATGTCGTTTCAACAGTCTTGTAAGTGTCATTTGGCAGTCTTATAAGACTCATTTAAGCTAAATTAACTAATTTGAGCAAAAATTGTTTCGCCTCTGCTCTGTACCCTTAGTGAAAGGGATAATTAGGCCTTTTACCTGGCCAATTAATAAAAGGGCTTTTCTGAAGTAAAAGCCCTGTGATAGTAAATTCAAACTGTAAAATGTATATTTTAATAAGTTAAGGTTTAATAAGATAATAGTCTGCAGGGTTTTTATTAACATTCGAAGATCCTTTACGTTTAAATAAATAAATAATAAATAATTCTGGACAATTCACACCGCATTATCTAGCCCCAAGTTAAGCAGAACTTGTGTTATGGGTACTAGATAACTGACATACATAATATTATACATTACATAGATAGATATTTTTTATCATACGTAGAAAACGACCAGAACACCCTGAACAAATGTCTGCAGATCGTGCACACATTTGTCCCGAGACGGGAATCGAACCCGCAACCTCCTGCGTCGCAGGCAGGCCTTCGCCCATCGCGCCACAGAGGTCGTTAAAGGTGATTAAAAAGTTGTTATAGTCGCTTTTTAAACAAGCAAGTTGCTATTATGTTTCTCAAGAAAACAAGGTGTTCTCGAACAAAGAAAAGCCAATATTTGGCGGAAAAATTATGCTCATTTATTTTCGTCTCAAATTAGGCGTCAGCTTCAGATTTACATTTTTTCAGCGATGAAATATTACGCTATGATTAATTAAAGAAATCAATAGCACCAAGACTTGACTTTTTGAAAACAAAACAGCTCAATTATTTCCTAAAATATGCTTAGAAAGTGTTAGCGCTTTGAAAATCACAATGATACTTTATTGCAAAGACGACACCGACGTTTTAGAAACATGGAATTAACTGACAAACTGTATTAAAATCCTACTTCCTGTCTAATAAGCTTTGTAAATTTTTGCAACCCGTGCAGTACTAGATGTCGCTTAGTAAAAGTGACCGACAGCTAGATCGCGCTGACGAGAACGCACGGGTGCTTATAATTGGATTGATATTTTTGTTGTGTCGTGGGAAAACGCCTAACGCGTAACAATTAGATAAGTTTTATTTTGACGGCATCAAATGACAGACATCTCACGGACCCTCGATTGAAGCCATTTGGTCACTAAAATGTATCTTAATTTAACGAGTAAGTCCATATTTGACTGGCAATTTTTGTGCTTAGTGGTAGCGGTATTTCATTAATTATTTCAGGTATTCAATTAATGAGCGCAGAGCTTTAATCTCCAACACAGAAGTCTGAAGGGAGAATTAAAAAAGTGGCTCAAATATACTGGTTTTAAAGCAATTTAAAAACCCTTTAACTCTGATTACGAGGTCATTAAGACCTCGTAATCAGAGTAGCTCTATAGGTTGCTCGGGGTAAAGGTGAGTAAGCGCTCCGGGGTAACTACAACAGTTATAAGTTAACAATACGTTGGTCACAATAGACGCTGTGGACTGAGCGGTGCAGATAGGGACGTGTTAGAGTTGGAACTAGAATTAAGTTCATTTAAAAGAATCAACTAAACTGACGTTTTCATAAGTAAAGTGGAGACCGAGAGGAAGGTGCCCAATGCGCTGCTGGTCTGACCAGATCAGCACCACGCTCCACGTCACCATGTTTGAAGCAGTGCATGTCGCTGAGAACTGGAGCAGATGGCGCAACATCGTACGGGAGAAGATGCTGCTGTGATGGAGGCACGACATCCAGGATTGGGGGAAACGACACAAGGAGGAGGGAAACAGAAGTTTAATAACTTCATTATAATAAAACTAAAAAAAACTACAAACTGTTACGCTGTTTTCACTGGTGACACTGCAGTGCAAAAGCGTATGGCAATACAATACAAAATTATTTATTGTACACCACAAAATAAAGCAAAATAAACATACATAAACATTAAACATAATAGTACAACAGGCGGCCTTACCGATTAGCAGCGATTTCTTCCAGGCAATCTAAATTTGAAAATTTAAGAAAGGCAGGGGTGTATACAACATAACACATAATAATTATTATCAGTATATTAACTTTTTTCGAATTTATGATGGCTCGTACATATAATTTATGGTTATTGAGGCTGTTTGTCGGTTATATGGTTTTTTTTTCTATTGTTATGTAACATGCGTGCTCACAAGTGCTATAAATTCACTCGTAAACCTTTTACTTTACCTTTTAATTAATTTTTAATTTACCTTTTAATTTACCTTTTAATTTACTGCTTATTTCGCCAAATATTTACGTTATCAAATCTAACTCAAATGTCGGTTATCCAATCTACACAATCCCACTTTAATACGGCAAACTGGTAATACAGGTTATAAAGTTGGCAACACACTTGACACATTTTCAAAACTAATCTGAAGTCCGCTGCCAAACACCGATGCAAACAGTTTAGTTGGAAGCACAGCCCTATCGGGTGCAGCAACTTTAACTTTAATTACTTTTAAACGCATTGTGTTTGGCCTTGTGGAGAAAAGAGGAAAAATACGCGTTTGAAAAATGTTTAAAATAAAAATTTCGTTCTGTTTGTTTGTGGTTTTATTTTTTGTGAACGTCTGAGAAGATTTAGTTTATCTTAGCTGTTTATCTTAGTAAGTCCGTTTAAGGTACAATAAGGGAACGCAAATTAAGTAATTCTACCTTAAATTCCTGAAAAGCTGAAAACACTATATGGTCATTGTCGAATTTAAATATCACGTAAATGACAAACAAACCATCACGAAATTATTCAATTAAAAGTATCAATGATACAACGGATAAACGGTAAAAAAAAACAGTTTTATTATTTACTAGCAGCGCCTCGCGGTTTCACCCGCGTAGTTCCCTTTCCCGTGGGAATTCCGGGATAAAATGTAGCCTATGTGCTATTCTAGACTATAATCTATCTCTGTGCCAAATTTCAACTAGATCCGTTCAGCCGTTCTGGCGTGATTGAGTAACAAACATCCATCCATCCAAACTTTCACATTTATAATATTAGTGGGATTTATTTATATTAAATTTTTAGGAAAACTTACAGCTAGAAAAATTACAAAACTAAGAAACAAATCTAAGTACATGAGAATTACATGTACTTAAGCTTAAGAGAAGAAAGGGAACAGACAGGCAAACAGACAGAGTTACTTACGAATGTATAATATAAGTATGTATGTATATTTAGACTTAGATAGGCGAATAACATTGTATTAAATTTTAAGCGTTATACACTTACTAGTGGTTTATTTTTCGCTTCTTCCACTAGTGGACAAAAAATTGAAGCGAACAAAATCAATAACATTTTGTTTCTTATTTGATAATAATTACTAGTATTAAGCTGTTTATCTATAAAATTTGACTTGTCTAAGTGCTTATTTTGTAAGCCTAAAGAAATAAAGTTATTGAATTTTGAATTTTATGGAGTAAGGATGCAGCAAGCTATACTTTATACCACACTTCACTTAATCTTTAAAACAGGGGACTTAATCAGTTTAGAAAACTTCAGCTTTACGTTGCTTCGTAGATTAAACTACTTACTAAAGCGAGTTTTCACTATGAATGTCTACAACTTCTTGATGTGTAGTGAAAACAATACAGAATTTGTTTCAAGTATCCCTTGTGTACAGTATCAGAGAATAAAAGCCTTGTAGTTCATGGAAATAAGGTCTAATTTACGGTGATGGTACAGGTGGTCCAATTAGGTAGAGTTGTTGGATCGGTAGGTGTTAATTGTCATCCAACTTGAAGTCTGTTTACGCTGACAACAATTTGTGAAGGTATGCTGTTGTTAGCACTGAGTTGGAATTGATAGTTTTGAATTTTAATGATACTCGTTATAATGTGAAATGTGATGAAAGCTTTGAATTTTGATTACATTATACAGGGCTATTGGTAAATTAGTGACAATACGTGAGCTGCAGGTCCTGCCTATCATCACAAACACGTTCGTGGAGGCGCCAAGTCTAAATTCTAAAAAAAATATAAGTCACCTCTGATACTAAATGAAAAAACATCTTTGCCTGGAACCCAACGAGTTACTTAAGACCGATCTTTCACTCTCATATCTTCTGTTAATTCAGGGCAGAGCTGTTTTTAAGTTGAGTTTCAAATAAAACCTCTCTAACGAACGATTATTGAATTGCGGGGGGTACCCATTAACAATACCAAAATTAAGAATTAAGACCGCCAGGTCTTAATGTAGTCGTTGTGAAGACGCCAGTCTTCACGAACGTGTTTGTGATGATGGGCTGAACCTGCAGTTCACGTATTGTCACTAATTTACCAATAAGGTATTGCGCAGAACTCGCGCGGCTTAGCCGTTCTACAAGCGGGAGAATTCTACGTTCCGGGGCAGCGCGGCGACATCTATACATATTATGTATACTAATATTATAAATAAATAAATAATGCTGTACACGCATTTATTTAATATTATAAATGCGAAATTGTGTTTGTTTGTCCTTCCTTCAGGTCAGTAAGCAACCAAGAGACATGATTGAACCAAGCGACCGTACCGAGGGTGGGGCGCGGGTTCTAGTCCCGCTGAAACCGGAAATTTTTGGGAACTTATTTCATTTCTAAGCGACATGATTTTTCATAAGCATAGAGTTGGTTGAAAGGATGGACGGTTACATATTTTTTATTTTATTTTGTTTTATTTGGGAAATAAACAGTACTTATTACTTAAAATTAAGAAATTTAAGATAAGTTTACATAACTAAACCAAAAAAATCCTCCATTAAGTAATACATGTAGAGCTAGATGAACAAAGAAATAAATAAAAAAGTTGAAAAAAAAGTACGAACGTATATGCTACTTTTTATTCCATAAATCAGTTCCCATGGAATAGAAATAACCTTAAACAAAGCGCGCGAAGCCGCGAGCAGTAGCTAGTAATATTATAAATGGGAAAGTAGCTTTGTCTGTCTGTCCGTTACCATTTCACGCCCAAACAGCTGAACGGATCTCAATCAAATTCGCAGGGAGGTAGATGGTATCCCGGGGACGGACATAGGGTACTTTTTATCCCGAAAAACGTGAGCGAAACTGCGCGCAGGAGCTAGTATACTTATTAATATAATTATTAATTAATAAATATTTAACTTGAATTTCACGATGTCATATTCGTATTGGGTTAATAAAGATTTGTATATAGTTTGTCTCTTCAATAACAATAATCTATTATCCTGTAGATTGTTGGCAACAGTCTGCATTTAGCTCAATTGTTTCAATTGTAAATACTAGTTTTAAATTTAATTCTATTGTTACCCGACTACCGACAGGGAAGGGTTATGAGGTTAGCACCCTATGTTTGTATGTTTTTTGATATAAATAATCTAATAACATATAATATCCAATCACAGTCATCTTAAACTCTTGAATTTAAGATGGCTGGCATTGGATTACATTAGGAAAGTTGAATGGACGATCTCTAAGTTGGATCCCTAATGGAGCAGTGGATCGGAACTGTTGTTTTAGATGTCTTCGATAACGGAACGGCTAATGGGTATTTAGAAACAATTGGATGGGACGGATTTAGTAGTAGAACCTTTTTGCTTTTTTAGTTACAAATTATTTCTTGTTAGGATCCCTCCTACATACTTATAGAACTGTTATAATTTGTATTTTTTTGTACAAGTCAAGAGTGAAGTATCTTTAAGACCTTCGTGATACACCGTCGCGCGTCGGCCACATCTTGACTTTCCATCAGGTGAGATTGTGGTCAAACGAAGGCCTATTGACGATAAAAAAGTACTTTTTGGTGAATAAAAATAGGCTTTTTATATTCTTCGAGTTATTATCTTTAACTTCTTTACATAGTAAAAAAACTGCCAGATCTGTTCGTGATTGTTGGCGTTCAAATACACCACGTTCTTCAAAAATGTTCTGCTTTAGCAATGTTATTACAATTACTCTGAATAAAGTGGTGTCTATTATCATAAATAATATTTGTAATGTAATACTTTTTCAATCAATTCACGAAAGTCTACTCATCAAAATACAAGAAAAAAGTAAAGTACCCAGTGGTTGCAAAATATAAACATAATAAAGAAAATGAACGAATGTCGTTGCCTCGTTGCCGTCGACATAATGAAATGCCCGCAAAAGAAGTGCAATTAGTTCTTTCAATAAATTTCCGAGAAAACGATGAAAAAAAATTCCCTTTAAAAATTGAAACTAAATAAAGAATACAAAAGAAATAGAGAAAAATATTTGCAAACCGTTTGGAATATTGTTAAACCTTTTTAGCAAACGTAGATAAGTAAGCAAATGTTGATTTAAATTCGAATTATTGTTTATTTTGAAACGTCGACATTTAGCCTTGAGGGAAGAAGCAAAAAGTAGTATAAAGGTAGAAATCTGTAAGAAGCATCATAAGTATCAGAGAACTTACAAAAAGCTACAAAAAAATTAAAGCGACAAAAATTCGAAATAAAGTCGGAACCGGCAAAATTCAGATTTTGCGGCGATTCCCTGTACCTACACGTAATTTATTCTTTCCTTCCCCATCCAATTTCCAATAAGGGTGGTTATTAAAAGTGAGATATAATTAGGAATCATGGCTCAAATTAATATTACCATAGGAACAATGCACGCGAAGCCGCAGGCAGAGACAGGTACTAAATAAAACCACTAGTAATACAATACAATACAATACAATACAAAATTCTTTATTGTACACCACAAAATAAAACTAAGAGAAACAGATGTAAACATTAAACATACGTAACGTACAATGGGCGGCCTTATCGCTTAGCAGCGATTGTAATAAACAAGAAATCAGAATTTTCATTCATATCTTTGAAACAATGACTCAAATACCAAGAAAAACTCCAATAAATCACTGAGAGAAGAATGAAGCCCTAAAGACATGGATAAGTTCTATCAATACCGACTATCGAAGTCCAAGCTGCAGAATAAAAGTTCCGGTTCAGACAGCGCTCTTTAAACCTCCCAGCGATTATTATTCAATACTTACTAGTTTACTACACGAAATAATAGTTTTACTGGAAGCTTTACAGAATGATAATTCGAAGACATCTATAGCGCTATAGATTACCTGACTTCGATTGTCCATTATAAAATTATGCTCATATAAAGGATATTGTTGGAGAAACTTTAGTCCGCACTTGTGTTTATAGCTGGCTTTGTAGTGCTCGAACCAAGTGAATCTTGGCAGCCTTTACATGGTCGCAAGCAGTGTGGCAGCCGCGTGCGCCATCCTAAGGCTCTGCGCTCATTAATCCAACGCCGCTACCACACTACCGCTTGCAACCTAAAGTGAAGAGGCTTTTTTCAGCTATCCCCCTGAAATAAAAATTCCTGATCTTACATCGCTCTTTAGACCTCCCAGCGATTATTATTCAATATTTCCTAGTTTACAACACGAAATAATAGTTTTACTGGAAGCTTTACAGGAATGGAAATTCGAGGACCTCTATGGCGCAGCCGCCGAAGGTCCGCCTGCGACGCAGGAAGTAAGTATTCGATTCCCGCAATTAAAACAAATGTTTGTATGATTTTTAAATATTTGTTTCGGGTGTTCTGGATATTTTCTATGCATGATAAAAATCTATGTATTGTATGCACCTATCAGTCATCTAGTACCCATAACACAAGCTCTGCGTAGCTTGGGGCTACATGACACTGTGTGAATTGTCCAGCTTTATTTATTTAACATTTTAATTTTTTGTTTAAAGTTTTTAACCATTCAAGTTTGTATAAAGCTTAGGTAATTTGTTATTAATTTTAGGAGCGACACCAAGAAAACTTTTTTGCAATAATGCTGGTTTAACAGGATGTAATTGTAACCTAGTGTTATCACGTCTGTTTCGACTTACAGCGTCAGATAACCGACGAAACAGATGGGGATTATTTTTCACAAAATGAGCGACTACCTAGCGAAAGCGAAGGTAGTAACGGCCGTTGGAGCCGAAATGTACTGGAGTGGTGACCACGGAAGGCGGAGTGTGGCTAGGGTGAGCCACCTACACGGTGAAATTCGTGGCCGTTGGAGCCGAAATGTACTGGAGTGGTGACCACGGAAGGCGGAGTGTGGCTAGGGTGAGCCACCTACACGGTGAAATTCGTGGTTTTCCCGCAACAGATGCGGGCAGCGCAGGATCTGTCATCGTGGAGATCTTATGGGAAAGCTTATGTCCAGCTGTGGACGAATAAGCTCTCGTAGTATACGGAGGTAATGCCGTTGACGGCAAAATAGCAGACATCCCGTATAGATTATCCTGGCATCTCTTGGAAGTTCCTGATAAAACTAATCAATTATATTTTATAGAACAAAACAAGGCCATAATAAACAAAAATTATATAACAATGCATCAATATGCGTTTGTGCTTGCGGCATCTGTTCCTGTCAACTCCATGTTTGGAATTTTGCCAAAAATTATATTTTGGAAACTAGGAAAGCGTATGTTGGCGCCAGATTTTTAATTTTTAACTTAACCACACTGCTTTCTACCTAAATAGTATTAAATTTTATTTCTTATTTAGCATTCAGTTTAGTGGTGAATCCTGTTACTTCTTTTTCTCAAACATAGTAATTATCGGCAAACAACAGTAGACATGAGACATGATTCAACATAGCCTCAACTTACGGCACTTATAAGTAACCAAATGCTGTACAGCTATTAAATGGTCTGAAGGAACTAATAAGCAGCGCAACTAGAGTTGGGACTTATCCTTCTTTGGTTGGAACTAAGGCCTTTTGTTAAAATCAAAAATCAAAATCAATAATTCATTATTTCCATAAATACAAAAATGTACACTTAGAAAAGGTCAAATCACTGACACGGAAATAAAGTGGTACTTATGATTTCTGTCGCTTCGGTATGTAGACTAAAGTAAAGAAGCGACTAAGAAACCTTTAGCCTGTTAGTTGTTATTTTTCAAGTTGGAGCAAAACCCGTCCCAAGCTTTTTTATCTTTTAAATAATAGTTATGTGCGTGTGGTGTGAGTGCCGGTACTGAGCCGACTACTTTAGTACTATACTTACAAATCTGTGGAGCCGACTGATTTATGAAGTCAGCGCAGTCACTTCTTTGAAAAAAAAAAAGACTATCGAGTTAGCTCTCAATCACCAAGCTTTATTCTTATTATGTCACTGTCACCGCAAAACAAGGTGCCGTGGGCGACCCAAGAAGCTTATATCCCTGTTACACCAGGATATAAGCTGACGAAAAAAGTCCTAGATAATGTTTCTTGTTTTAAGTAATTACTACAGGTACATATTTTCACAAGAAAAGCTATGCCTAATCCAGTCCCTCTTACTCTAGGAACCGGAAACTCCAGAACTTTGCTTGGTCAGCGACTAACGAACATCAATTAAAACATTCCTGACGGCTATCTTCCTTTAATTGAGGGACTGGAAAACGATCTTTTGAAATCTGTAGCTTCTTTTTGAGGTAATGACTAATGACGTTTAATAGCTCGTATGAAGACTACGTACCAAAGGCCAAATCCGATAGGTACATACAGCACAGTGGGTTGGTACGACATTTCATTGTATGAATTTGAGTCATGGTAATTACCAATCGCACCATTGCTCAACTTTAGGCTTTAACTCGAAAATTTTAGAAGTGATATACAGGGTGGCTTTTTGAGAAGGGAGTGGATGACCAAATCCGAAACTGTTAGACTCGTTCTCTAGCTCTCATAGTTTCGGGTTTGATTATCCACTTCCATCTCAAAAAACCACGCTGTTTGACGATATCAGATACTGACAGTAAGCCATTTTTAACCGACGAAACGCTAAACAAAAGAGGAGGAAGTAATATTATTATGTTCGGCTGTTTTTATTTATTTTATAAGTTCGTCGAATCCTCCTTCAACTATGGACCGATTTGGAAAATTCTTTCGCTATTCTATGAAAAATAATCCCTTAATTTTTTTATTCCTGAGGGTTAAGTATCTGTCCTGAAAAACTAAAACAGACGGACAGACGGACAACAAAGTGATCCTAAAAGGGTTCCTTTCTTCCTTCTGAGGTACGGAGCCCAAAAACTATAAATATATTTGAATTTGAAGTCGGTTTTCAGTTTTTCAAAACATTCAAATTATGTATCTAAAAATTACGAGTATTATGCTCATATTAGTTGAATGCTTAAATATGTTGTGCAGTGCGGTAGCGGTGCTGGATGTTTGTGCTAAGTCCTTAATTCACCGTGGTCAGATTGATGGACTAGTCACTTAAAAAAACCAAATCATCCAAATATTCATGCATTTACGAGAGGGTAAAAGTAGGTAGGTATGTACCATTGTACTAAAACAAGAGTTTATGATACAAATACAAAATTATTTATTGTACATCACAAAATAAAAGTTCAGGATTGCTCCTCGCTACACAACCACAATAATTCATAGCTAGGCACACATTATCTTGTGACTCGTTCTGCTCGCTCTCGATCTGGTTTTGGCTGAAAATCAGTGTTTGCTTTTAAGCAAAAATTTCACTGAGCCACGGCCCTTTTGTCTTACTGCAGCACACACAACGTTTCCTACACTATGTTACTCTTAATCTTAATCGTAATATTGTTTGTTTTTACTAGTGTACTGTATAATTGTTGTATTTTGTATGTGTGTGTCTGAAGTTGCAAATAAAGTCTTTATCTATCTATATATCTAAATAAAGCAAAAGAAACAGACATACTCGTAAACATGAGAAAAGAGTTTATAATACAGAAAAGATAAGATTTTCAGTCTCCCGCTCAGTTTAATTCAGCGAATTAAACATAATCCAAAATAGCTTGCCTGTCCAATATTGCAACAATTGGGAGGGCTTAGCTGATGTTCTCTTAATCCGCCCAGAAGGGCGACCAGCACGAACTACTCGTTTACTCTGCACCAACTATTAATCTGATACAAATCTACATTTATTAGCAGGTGGTAGAAGGGAATTGGACACTGGGTCACAGCAACAATAAATTATAATTATGACAGTAATAATAAACATTAATTATCGTTTTTAATCATTAATACTACACAATTTACATTTAATAAATTTAATAGAAACTCGGATAAAATATATTTATTTAAAATAATATTCAAATAAATAATTGTTCAGCATTGTTTTATAACAATGTTGGACAATTCACACAGCATCATCTAGCACTAAGCAGAGCTTGTGTTATGGGTACTAAATAACTGATAAGTACAAATACAATTAACTCATATAATCCAATGGTAAATTTCTGTGGTCTAGGGATCTAATTACATCTTTAAAATAATTATTTTGAAAATACCGTTGCCTTTTTATCAAAAAAATTCCTTACCACCAAAATAGACAAATAAATAAAAATAGATTGCATCATTAAAAAAAAAAGTGCTGGACAATTCACACAGCATTGTCTAGCCCCAAGCTAAGCAGAGCTTGTGTTATGGGTACTAGATAACTGATATACATAATATAATACAATCATAGATAGATGTTTTTTATTATACATAGAAAACGACCAGATCACCCTGAACAAATGTCTGCAAATCGTACACACATTTGTCCCGAGCGTCCCAGAGCCACAAAGGTCGTCGAATTTGATTCGACCGATGTGGATCGATTGTACACGTTATTGTATAACGTGAGAAATTAAAAAATTAAATAACAAATTCGTAGAACCCACCGCATAGCAGTACATTCTAAAAATCTTAGCTATACGTTCCAACTCGTTCAGGTATTTATGAGCACATGTGAAACACAGGACCTATCTATTGTGAGCCTTCCGTGCTTAGGCCAAGTAGAAATTGAACCAGCCAAGTTGAGGTAAATTGAAAGAATTGGTAAGTGATTTTGTAAGTACCGTTCCTTGACTTTAGGTACTATGTCTGGGAACTTTGCGTCTTGTGGGAAATTCACGAAATCTATTTTAAGAGAGGAAAGTTCAACGTGAAATTTATTGAAGGAGGTACCTAAGCATCCGATATTTTTTCATTATTGCTTAGATTTAAGTTCATTTTTATAAAGCGTCATTTGACAATACAAATTAAGTACATTAAAAAATCTGACTGTTATAAAAACTAGAAACTGACTCCAAATTTCTTATTATTTACACTGTTTTTTTTAAGTTTTTCGGAACAAATACTTATAAGAATTCATTTTTTATGGGACCATCTCGGAAACATTCTCCATAAACAGGCGAATTTTCCATATCAGTTCATGATTGACGGAGAAATCGAAGAACATAGAAAATCCTCCTCTTTTGTTTTTCGTCGGTTAAAAAAGGGCAGCAACCTTGCAGTAGGTTTATATAAGACATCTAAAACGAACATCCAATGCAAGCTTAGGTACATATATCAACCACCATCCCCTTGCGAAATCTCCAGCGGTGAAACGATATTTTCTCACAACTAAAATAAATGTTACCTGCTGTAGACAGTGAGATCAAGAGACAAAGCATTAACTAAATTGAGTTAAATGGAGCCGTTTTGTGAGATTTACAGTTATTTATCCTGGCAGGTTACTTGGATAAACGAAACCTGTTAGTTGGATGTTAAATTGAGACTATACTGTAGTAACTCAGGTTTTATTAGATCTTTATTCCGTATTTGTTAAGTTTCTCTTTTGGTATTAGTCAAGTCTAGCACGTAGATAATGCAATCTTGCATTTTGTTCGCCATGTGCAACTTTTGTGCAGTATACTTCAAACATAGTTTTTGGTGGAAAGCGGTAACAAGATCAGATTGTGGTCAGTTTTAATTGAAGACCACCTAAACAAAATCAAAGCAAAGCGTACTTAAAGTTTCCGTAGTCAAAAACTTATGGATTTATTTGAGTTTAAGCGCACACCACAAACTGAAGGGTACAACTTGAATGAACGAATTGAATAATTTTTTTGACACGACACATTAGAATTGCTAATCATTATATGAAGGAACTAAACTAGATCGAATTTATCAGTAAGACAGGTAAATGCAAAAGCGGTTAACTACTTAATTAATTAGTGCAGCAAAACCGTTTTATGGTTGGCACTCATTATGTAGCTAATTATAGTTTAACTGTGTATGGGTAAAGTTATTAAAAAAATATGGCTATAGGGAAATTTGGTTACTAAACGCGCTTAAAGCCCATGAACAGTATTATATGTCAATATGAAGTAGTGTCGTTTCGCCCATTATATTATAACGGCGAAAATTTGTGTCGTTGTATTGTTGTGACGACAACTGTGTTTGTATTGTGTGTTGTTTTAGGGGAGGCCTATGTCCAGCAGTGGACTGATATAGGCTGATGATGATGATGATTGTTGTGACGATGTTGGCTACAACGTCAAAACTTCTGAATAGATCGGGAAGAAATTTTGCGTACATAAGATTCTGACCTAGATTATCATATAGATAGGTTTTTGAAAAAAGTTAGGTGCAGGCAGAAGCTTAGTTAGTTTTTTAATATTTGTGGTATACGGCAGACGTTACGTAAAAATACAAGTCCGATTATGACGAAATCGTCATCATGAGCCTTAACAAGTCTGCAGTTGGAAATAGGAAAAAAGATTCAAAGCAATTCTACCATAATCTATTCAACAATTCGTAAAATCCAAGAGAACAGTATGGCCTACCCGTAAATAGATACAGATCTCTGGAGAGCAGCCCCACGCCAGTTACGGCAACCGCAATCGAACGTAAAATATTACTGAGCCTTCACGTAAATTCTTCACGGTTGGACACTTGATCCAAAAGGATTTTCAGTTAGAGATGTTTATTTCACAAAAAAGTTATTTTAAAATAAGATATTAGAACAACGCTTCTAAAATAATGCTTATAATATAATGATATTAACGTTACGCCTTCGGACCCGGTAAGGTTTAAAGATTTTGTAGCGATCACTCAATGTCGTTTTTAGTTGGTAGAAACCAGTACAAGATAGACATTATAGTATATTATTTATTATATAGGCAATCTGAACATAGGCCTCCGCAATAAGCGCCATAGCGTCATCTTTTTTCTAATGATTTTTATTTAATCTAGCTTGAAGTGGAAATCCCCTTGAGCGCACAGCCAAAAAGGAAAATCCCTAATCCTCCAATCTCAAATCAAAACAATAGCAGACAATAGTCTAAGAACCCTGTAAGCCGCAATGTTTGCCACCGAATCTTAAAAGCTCAAACTTATTTCTTAAGCGTAACTCCTTCATTCCATTTGCATAATCACTACGCCTGAAATAAAAACGGTGCCTTAAAAATAAATATAAGCTTTACACATTTTATCGCGCCACTAAGACTCGTGCATTCAGTATCAAAAGGCGAACTAAATTACGCTGGCTCTTTTGCGAAACGGAAAATTATTCCGCTACGTTCTGTTCGTATTAAAAATGAAGATTTTAAACTGGTCTAAGTCGGTAGTGGTTTATGGGGTGAAACGCATTGCACTATAATAGAAAGAACCTTGTTTTTGGAAAATTATTCCGCTACGTTCTGTTCGTATTAAAAATGAAGATTTTAAACTGGTCTAAGTCGGTAGTGGTTTATGGGGTGAAATGCATTGCACTATAATAGAAAGAACCTTGTTTTTGGAAAATTATTCCGCTACGTTCTGTTCGTATTAAAAATGAAGATTTTAAACTGGTCTATAGTCGGTAGAGGTTTATGGGGTGAAACGCATTGCACTATAATAGAAAGAACCTTGTTTTGAACGCCATGCTTATTCCTGAATCAAGAATTTTCAAATTATTGGTCACATTTTTGTGTAGGTTAACTAAATTGAATTAAATGGAATCTAATTATTATGACCGGGCAGCCATCTTTTAAATAGTTGTACTTTACTTGTAGGCTACTTATTAAGGTATGTAGTCACCGTGTCTAATGGAAATAATGAGAGGCACGAAACGTGATTGTTCTTCGAGTGTTTCTGTTTGATTAGCAATGACTCCCTCCATGCCTCAAATTGGCAGTGATTTTAATACATGAGGTATCAAAAGACTCGTGTGATTTCCTATACGGAAGGTCTTCGCCCAGTTATTTGACGAAAAACGTGAAAAAGCAAACACCAAGTCCGGTTTTTACAGTTTTCAATGCATTACTTGTATCATCACAATATTTATGCGAGTGACCCAAAACTGGGTGAGTTACGAACTGACTGAAGACTGTTGAAAACAATCTACATTTAGCTCAACTGATTTATACCTTGTTGATTTTCTGAGTTGAGCAACTTGGGTTGAGCAACGGGAACCAAAATAAGTTTGATAAGAAAGGGCCCCGTAGCGCAATTTGCTCAACGGAGTTGCGAAATTGAGTTGCACAAAAGGGACCTCGCGGTTAAAACTGAGTTATTTTTTTTTATTGCCACGCTCATTGTGAACGTTGAAACTGCCAGTCTGCAATCAACAAGGATTGGGATTCGATATTAAGTGAAAATAAACTGTGGCGCCCTTGCAGTTCACATAATCGTAAACTTTGTAGTAACTAGAGTTGAATTTTCTATAACAACCGAAAACTTTTGTATGTTTGTAAAAAAAGGTAAGAAAATTTCATAAAAAAGAAGACTTTTACGCATTCACTGCCAGCCGCCGCCGCGACACGGACCCGCAAATATAATGAGTGCAAAATATACTATTTATTTTATTTTTATTTTAACAATTAGGTTAGCCAACAGCGAGTACACCAGAACTTACAAGTATTTAAATAATTTATAAATTACTACTATAGCAAAGCCACCGTCTGTGGCAGCTTGCTACACAGTAATATATAGCTTACTATATTAATAAATATTATAGCTCTGTCTGTTGTAGGTTTTAATGTGTAGACTCCAGAAAGGTTGGTTTTCCTTGGTGTAAACGAAACAGAAAGGTTAGTGTTTTATAAACTACATGACAAGCGTGAATCTGTAAAATACTTATTGAGTTGGCAGATAAGGCCCACGTTTTTGCGTCTTGTGTTGAATACCCCAAGAATGAGTCATGTACGGAGTAAATTACTTGTGCAACGCTCAGCGATGAAAGAAAAATTGATAGCTGAAAGTTTTGAATGGACATTCGGAAAACCAAATGGTTCTCCAACTAACATGTACGAATTGGTTTTCGAACAACCTACCTACGAAATAGTATGAAGAGCTTGTGCTTTTTGAGCCTGAGCTTGAGGTTTTTTTATTCGGCTGAGTACTATTAAACTGAAATGGGAAAATGATATGGAAAACATTGATATTGATTTTAAAATTATAAGAACCGAATTTAAAGTTACAAGGTGATTTTAAAGTTACAAGGTGGGTCGATGACATAGTACGTGCCGGGGGGCGTCAATGGAGGCGGATAGCACAGGACCGTGGTGGATGGCACAAACTTCGGGAGGCCTATACCCAGCAGTGGGTAAAATCCGGCTGCGGATGATGATGATGAAGGACCGAATTAAAAATCTTTCTTATTTCTATACTCAATTTGAAAAGTCTTTCTTATTTCAAACAAAGCTTTTTAATATGTACAGTATACACAGTGTAAAGAAACAGGTAAATTTGTCTTTATTGACCATCATGGCTTCGAGTTCGTCGGACGACGAACTAGCCCGTACGACCCTGTCCAGGTAGTCGGTACCGACAAGTCCCAACCTGTTTCTTTATGCGTGAGCGCATATGATAACATTGGAATATTTTACCTGCACGGATCGGTACCTATCCATACCAGGGATCCACAGGGAACCGCCTCTTTATGTCTCTTTATGTCCTCACCCACACACAGTGAGCTCGTGCAGTCAGTACGGGGAAAGAAGACGCTCGCAACGAGCAACGAGATGGACTTTAGCACAAGGCGAAACGTATCATGTTCGCTGCGAATTACGCAACGTTGTCGACTTGAAATTTTAAATTGTAAAATTAAAATTTATGAAAATTTCATTGAATGACCATTACATATCTGAGCAGCTGATTGTACAGCTGCTCAGATATGTATACAATTCCAAGTTTTCACTTTTATTTTACTCGGAACTTATCAATCATATAAAAGTCTACGCACACATTTTTCATACTAAGTAGTCATCGTTTTTGTCCGAATACGATATATAAACTATCACAATGACTATACACTTACTATTCAGTCAAATTTCAACACATGGGAGTGTATACATATTTTCGCAGCTGACTGTACCATATTTTAAGGTGTAATATGAACTACACTCGAGAGCAATGAATCCGGGTCACTCAAAGAATCCAAAAAATCTCGGAAAGTAAGAATGCTAGGTTAAGGCAATAAATTGTATTTAAAAGACAATTTAATATATAATAGAGTGTATAGAAGACCAGGGGAAAGATTCAAGCAAGCATGCATCGAAGAAAAAGTAGCCTACGGTGGTGGGTCTGTACTTGTGTGGGCCGGAATTTCCTCTGAAAGTCGCACAGAGCTGGTGATCATAGAAAACGGCTCTTTAACTAGCGTAAAATATGTGGAAGAAATCCTCAACGAACACGTTGGTCCATTTATGGTCAATTTGGGTGAGGATGCTATATTTATGCATGACAATGCCCGACCTCATACAGGTAGGATTGCGAATGACTACCTTCAAGAGATGAACATAACTTGTATGGAGTGGCCAGCGCGCAGCCCGGATATCAACCCGATCGAGCATGCTTGGGACGAGCTAGGGAGATGCGTAAAACAACGAAACCCTCCCCCAATCACGCTTCCTGAGCTCAAAATTGCTCTCACAGAGGAATGGGAGAATATTCCCCAAAATCGTATAAGGAACTTGGTGTACAGCATGCCAAACCGCGTAAACGCAGTAATGGAAGCACGAGGAGGTAATACGAAGTATTGAAATTCAAGAAAATCGTCATAAAGTTCAAAAATTTCATGTTTCCTATTTTTGTTTTAAGGAGAGATCAGCAGTTTTTTTTCTTTATGTAATTTTGTGTAAATAAAATGTATGGTGACTCATATTTTTTTAACTTTCATTTAAGGAGTATTAAATTGTCTATTTAATACAATTTATTGCATTAACCTAGCATTCTTACTTTCCGAGATTTTTTGGATTCTTTGAGTGACCCGGATTCATTGCTCTCGAGTGTATTTGACGTATAATGCTATATTTAACCAATAAATGAATCATTAGACCATTAAAATTGTATCTTTGCCCCATCGATGCCTCAAATCAAACGACAAAGCATAACAATGTAAATAACTCCACTATTCCATCTCTCCTTTACACTTACCTCGATACAGAGAAGTTTCAGTGATTACACTGCACTCAATCTTAGTTCAAGTAGTCTACCGAAGTTCCCACGTCTGTTTGATGTGAGATCCCGTCTCATCTAGTTGCCAAGTTATGCGCTTGTTAGCTCGTAGGTAACTGACTTGGCCACTTGAATACCTAGCGACGACTTTGTAAGTTTTGATTGGGTTTGCTAGTGGTAGACAAACAGAGTTTTATGTTTTAAATGTTGATAGTTTCGTATGATTTTCGAAGTTAGTATTGTAGCGTTGTTGTTTTGCGCCTTGTGGTGCCTGCTTAGAATTTGCATCACCCTTCAATTCCCGTGGGTGTCGTAAGAGGTGACTAAGGGACATACACCGGGGGGCGGGCAGCAGCGCCTCTTGCAGAACAGATCTACCACCGAACTGCGATCCCAACCCGCATGCCTAGCGTGATTATTATGGACATTCCCCTCATGAGAAAAAAGCTAATAAAGCGATTATCAGAGGGAGGCCTGCGTCCAGCAGTGGACCTTAATAGGCTGTTGAGGTTGAGGTGAGGAGGTTCTTTGAACTGTAACTGGATGAGCTAATAAGGACCACTTGCAACCTTTGCTACTAAAATTGCTTCATTTCGTTTCGAAATATTGTGGGTCAGCAACTGCGAGTTGCCATACCGCAATGCTTGAAAACGAAAGTTTTAACTCAGTGCGTCCTACCCGTGACCTACGGAGCTGAGACGTGAAAACTCACGGTAACCTTACCGTGAGTTTTCACGGTTATCCACCAGTTCAAGGTCGCTCAGCGATCTATGAAAAGAGCTATGCTCGGAGTTTCTCTGAAGGATAGGATTCGTAACGAATACATCCGACAGAGAACCAAAGTTATCGACATAACTCTAAGAATTAGCAAGCTGAAGTGGCTGTGGGCCGGCCATATCTCGCGGAGAACCGACAAGCTTTGGGGTAAACGTGTTCTTGAGTGGAGACCACGACTTGGTAAACGTAGTGTAGGACGCACTTCGGCCAGGTGGGATGACGACCTGCGAAAGACTGTAGGCAGATGCTGGATGGGTCAAGCTGAAGACAGGGCGGCAGTGTGTTTTTTATTCCTAAATACAAAATGGAAATACCTCATACCTATGAGTGATTTTGTTTGCGCCTTTTAATGATATTAATAGTTTCAAAGCTTTATGAGTACATAATCAAGAAAAATTTAACAAAACTACGTTTGTACGAATGTTCGAGCGGGCTCTCTATCAATACTACGTCAAAGGTATTGTGTAAGAACGTGCGTAGCATTCTGTAGCGCTGACTACGGCGTAGCAAAGATGCGCGATGAACAAAATTAATTTTTTGGTTGTACAGTGACTGATAGCGCGTCTTTTCCGTTTTCTAGCTGATGGTAAACCAGGTCAGAAGAGTTTTTTGCCCTACCCTAGAATATTAACAAGATTCTCATTCTCACAAATTTGGGTAAACGCCCAAAGATTTTGAATTTTTCAATATGTTTTCAGCAGCTTAATAAGAATAGAACCACTTCAGAGTTCATCCTAAATTAATACGGCTCTTAATATTACCCACCCTTAGGGAAATTATTAAAAGATTTCTACAGAAATCGTATTATTTTATTATTTATTACGGGTATATCACGTAAAAGAGAGGGAAATTGGGTTCAAGAAGCACTCCGAAAGTTCTAATGAACCAGAAAACCTTTGGTTTTTCCTTGAAATTTTCTCAAGTGAAGATAAATATCGACAATATACCTTAGGTTTTTGCTTTATAGTACGTAACTCGCACTGGGGCAATTTTTTACGAAAATTTAATGAAGTCCCAAAAATTCCCGGCACATGTTCGATCTCGTTACATAGTTGGTTAGAGCGCACCCGTACTAAAGGTGAGGTGCGGGTTCGAATCCTGCCAGAATCGAAAATTTTTGAGTCATTATTAATTTTTCGTAGAATGATGATACCTTACAAAGAAAGCTATTGCACACTGCGGCGTTGCATAAATGTGACAACACATAGATTATAAGATTTTGTAGTGTAATATTTAGCCTTCATGTGATTTTCAAGTACGATGCCCTTTTTATAAATAAATAAATAAAGCTTTGCCTGAATGTTTAAATTTGTATACTTTTCCATATATCAAGATACCTCGCTCCATAAAGATAATTGAAATTGTTCCGTTAACCACATAGGTCGTAAAAACACCACAATAAAGTTGCTAAGACTTTTATTGCCACCATATTACGAATGAAAAATTCAGAAAACGGAATTGCTTTTAGTAGGGAAATGTTCATGGCCTTGAGGTAGTAAGGATTAGACTAAATATTCATGTTTTACCATTCTTTTATATCTTACTAGCTGTTCCCCGCAGTTTCACCCGCGTTAAATTCGAATTTCACGTTTCTAGGGGAAGGACTGTATAAAAATACGAATATTCCCGTAAATCACCCATGGGTATTAGATATGGTTTTACCAGAACAAAAAGTAGCTTTTATGACTCTCTATCCTTTTAACTAACTCTGTGCCAAAAATCAGATTATTTAGAAGATAAAAAAGCTTGGGACGGGTTCTGTTCCAACTCGAAAAATAGCAACTAACAGGCTAAAGGTTTCTTAGACGCTTCTTTACTTTAGTCTACATACCGAAGCGATTGAAATAAAAAATACCACCTTTTTCTAAGTGTACATTTTTGTATTTATGTTTTTTTTTTATTTGATTTGATTATACAGTACCTTCAACGATATTATGTAGGTAACGAAGGAATCCTCACGTTTCATTAAAACAGTTTACTACTTTTCTGCGTCCATTAACAGTAGTATCTTGGTTGAGACAGAGCTGAGACAATTGAGATATCGCATGTACCCCCCGATTCAGATAATGTAGCTGGATGAGATACCGGCTGACGTGACTGCAATGCATAATCAGAGGTCATGTCTGTTATCATGAACTTCATGGGGAATAAAAGAGAGTATGCCCATAAGGGCATACTCTCGTGTTCATAAGAACACAGGATAGATGTGATATATGTGGCCCCTTGTTAGACAGTAAACACGGGTATGTCCTGACGGATCACGCAAAAACCGATCATATCCTGACGGATCACGGCAAAAGGTGCTATCCGATATCGTGATCGGTCAGGATAAGAAACAAGATAACGAATTAGTGCTGTCCGATCACGCCATACAATTCATACCTTACTTTTAATTTTCGTTTGTGCTGTTAATAGATTTTCTTTATTATTTACTCATATGTGTTATTGTACATTTCAAGTTGAATACAATTTAGTAAATGAAATTGCACACTGTTTACTTTTTTCCGCCTTTCAGTTGCATTATGTCCACCATCAGTATCATGGGCTGTTTCATCCAGAGTTTAATTTGTATCCCGTCGCCGGAACATTATAAAAAGATTGCAAGCGATAGCTGTCGCTTCGATGTTTCTCGATTAATTAAATGAAATATTGGATGCTAATTGTAAATTTTTAACGGTATCTTAATAATTGGAATTTTGTTGTAATAATATGATTGTTTTGAAAACAATAAACCAACTTCGAATTCCTTAGTATTTACACAGTTTTTTTTAAGTTTCTCTGAACAAACGTATTTGTCCAGAAAAACTCAACTCAACTTCAAATTCCTTACTATTTACAAAGTTTTTCTGGACAAATACGTGTCCATAATTATTATTAGTACTATTTAACAGGTTTTTAAGCGTTTTCTCACCTTATTAAGCGTCGAGAAAAATAGGTAAATAAACGCGATAAATATCGTTCAAATAGTGCTAACAATTTTCGAGAGCCAATGTTCGGATCGCGTAAATTTAAAAATACCTATCTAAATATTTATCCCCAGAGATTTTTTTTGTGGGGCCACCATTACTCACATTAATCATTCTCCTATATACTAACGAAAAGATTTTTTTCCCATCGGTCCATAATTGATGGAAAAATCAACGAACATACACAAAAAAATACACACAGCCGAATATATTATATCCTCTTTTGTCGGTTAAAAAGCACAAGGTTTTTTTATTAAACCTACTAAAACTAGTTCCTATAAGTAGGTCTACTTTATGTTTGGGGTAGTGGAACATAATAACATAATAATACTGGACAATTAACAATAATTATCTAGCTCAAGCTAAGCAGAGCTTTTTTTATGGGTACTAGATAACTGATATATATAATACAAGCAGCGCCTCGCGGTTTCACCCGCGAAGTTCCCGTTCCCGTAGGAATTTCGGGATAAAAAGTAGCCTATGTCCTATTCCAGACTATAATATATCTCTGTGCCAAATTTCATCCAGATCCGTTTTGCCGTTCTGGCGTGATAAAGGAACAAACATCCATCCATCTATCTATCCATCCATCCATCTAAACTTTCACGTTTATAATATTAGTGAGAAGTCCGTACCTAGCACGTATATTATTCCTTGCAACACATCCCTCGCACGCATCCCTCCCAATGCATCTCTCGCACACATCCTTCCGCTTTCACTAGAGCTGCGCTGAGCTAGTTAAATAAAGTTATTCTATTGGTACGTAGCAAACACATTCCTCGCTACGCATCCTCGCACATATCTGGTTGATGCGAAGCCTTAGAAAAAGGAAAAATCACTAAATCGCCGTTAGATTGACTCGTGACATTTTATCAACGATTGTACATTTTCAGACACTAACATCTAAACAGACCCATCTGAAATAAATAACTGGCATGATATCTTTCATGTGTCTAGTCTTCTATTGTAAACAATTTAGTAAAAAGCCTATCCTGCTATGAAAGCGAGGTCAAATAAAAGAAAACACAGTGGTAGTGGAAGCAATTTTGATAATGCTCTCACTTGAGATATTGAAAAAGCCCTCGAAATTGGCGATGTAAACGTAGCAATAAAGAAAGCACACCGGAGCGTTAATAAAAAAGCGATAATAGCACAATATTATTTGGAAAAGATATTCAAAGGCGAATTATCTTAAATTGTTTCAGCGAGGAAACCAGGGCCCTGACTTTGGAGTTGATATCTAAACGATTTTTGTATATCATAAATAACACATTACTGTATTAGTGATTAAATGCTCTCAGTGACTAATTAGACCTTTATTCTGGGAAAGGAACTAAGAATTTTTTGTGTGAAGAAAATTCATACATCTACTTTGAAAAAGAAAATAGTAGTACGAAACTTGCCAATTGAATTCATATAACGCTAGCCCAAGATCTCTAATATACCTACTAATTACGTATACGCCAGGACCGGTGTAGTTTAGTAAGTGAAAATGTGACTACAATATCGTTACTTGTAGTGTTGTCGCAACAGTAAAGAAATATTTATTATTCATAGCGAATTATTCATAGTAAACCCTAAAGTCCATTAGTCCGGTAAGGCAATTTTTTTTTCTACTTCTTGAAAAAAAATTACGACAAAGCACACGGGTGAGGGGTACTGAGATGTCACATGTATTTATTTTCCAGACGGTTACACCTTTCCATTATTACTTTTGTAGTGTACAACATTATACCAAGATTTTGAGCACTGCTTAATTTACCAGAATATGAAATGAATCTAAAACCTTACAACGTATCTATCACCAGGGGGATGCGGGTCAAAAAGTTGCTAAAAAAACATCACGTGATTATAGCACGACTCCTAAATTGATCTTCAGAATAAGGGCTCAGAATTAAATTCGATGGAATTGCAAAAACCGTCGAAGGCGCGGAACGCTCAGCGGTCGACGAGGTGGAAACTAATTGTGTTGGAGATAGATACTCGCACTTTGTGAATTCACGGCGGTTGGCTCGTGAGGTCGTCGTAGAGGTTCCTGTAAAAACGGAGTGTTTTTGTACAACACCGTACCACAGTACGCCCGCGCCGTGGGGATCGCCAATCCCTTTAAAGGATCGCGGTGTAGGAATCGGGTCCTCCACTTAGTCAGTGAATGTCTTCATTCTTTATTGCACGATAAAAATATACATTAATAAAACATTAAACTAGAAAAAAATCGGTCAAAGGCGAGCTTAACCCTAAGAAGAGATCTCTTCCAGCAAACCTTATTGGGAGAGAGAGACAAAGTTATAAAAGTGGGTGTGCATAGAGGACAAAAGATTAAATTTTAACCTACTTATTCTATAGTAGGTACTACATCCATACTACAATGTAATATAATATTATAAATACGTAAGTAACTCTCTTTATTTATAAATACTATTTAACGGGTATTTATCGCGTTTAATTACCTTAATTTTCCCGACGTTTCGACAGGTGTACACACTGCCGTGGTCACGGGATGACTCAGTCAAGTAACTCTGTCTGTCTGTCTGTCTGTTACTTTTTCACGCCGAAAACAACTGATGATATCTCCCAGCCGATTTAGACTACGTTGATTGCGTTACTGGGCAAATATTTTAACTCAAGACTATTTACAGGGTCTTGATTAAAAATATCTGTATAGGTAGTATAATGTATTAAGTATAATTATCAGTTATCTAGTATCCAAGCTCTGCTTAGCTTGGGGCTAGAATTAGTGTGAATTGTCCGCATCATTTATCTTATTGTACATCTGAAGGGCACCCAATCTTTTGTAGATAGTTTAGTTTTTGCTTCAGTTCGTCTACGTACGACCAACTTTTAGATCAATCATGATTTTTATTCTTGTTTCAGATTTCTACCCAGTCCTAAAATTTCAGTTGCAATTGTATTTTACAGAATGTTGTTCCTTGAAATATAACGTCATCGATTAAAACGAGTTTTCTTATTGTAACTAGATTTATTTATTATTTTCTCTAAGACAAGCGCGGCCCGAGGTAGCGGACTAGTATAATATATTTAGTCAAATATATTGGCGAGGACAGGTTTTATACGCTTGATACCCAAGGGGTGTGGTCTTGGTTTGACAGATAAATAAAATAAAGAAAATGATGTTTATACACAACATTAATCAAAAAATCTGAATAAGTCACCTAAGTAATCTATGAAATCTACTAAGAAAATTCTGGATAAGTGTCATGCGACGCTATTTTGACAAAAATCTGTTGATGCTTTAATCTCCTCCTTTCTTGGGTTTTGTTTTGTTGAAACCAAATTATACCAGGGTTTAATAAAAAACCAAAGCCCATGGTTGGGATCTACGTCTGTACATAAGCGTAAGCGGAACCGAAGTCCTTCTTCTGCTGCCGGGCAGCATTGTATAGGTTCCTCTTCACCTCAGGATATCCATTCAGCAAGTCGTCCCAGTCATGTAGACGCAGGAATACTAAATCCACCACCTGTTTAACAATATTTAGATGAATTTATCACATTATATATGCGAAAGTTTGGATAAATGTTTGTTACCTCTCCACGCTAAAACAACTTAGCTGATCGGGCTGGAATTTCGAAATATTGGCGTGCGTAGTTGTGCCTATAGGCGTGGAGTAACGTATTGGTTACATTTAACACGTAAAATCGTTTACTAAATTACTGACATATGCTAGTTTCAAATAAATATACAAATTAACAATTTCAGTTTCGTTCAATTCTTTTTAGTGCCAAGTATATTAATTTATTGTAAATTTCATAAATACTACTTTCGTATAGGTAACTCACTGTTCGGGAGATGTAAGAATACTGGAATGCCACATTTGGGAAGAGCCCAGAAATCAAACCGAAGTATCCGTTTGTAGATAATAATGACATCATTTTGCTTTCTCCGCTGAAAATAAATACGAACATTCTAACTAACGAGAAGAAACTACTTACACAAAGAAAATTACAATCAAATAATAAAAACCGATTGAAATAATTGAACTATAACTGCAGATTGTTACAATGCAAGCAATCTAGAGGAAGATCCACTGATCCATGTCAATACCACCACAAGTATCCCCAAGACGCTCGCTGTATGGCAATGCTGATGCGCTGCGCCAGATACTAACCAGCTCTCGGGTCACGCGTCGCTTCGACTAGAAGCTAAGATTTTTTTTTAAAAAAACCGTATGCTTCGGTACCCATCGGCCTTGTTGTCTTGACTACAAGGGGAGCAAATATGTAGGCTCTGTCGTATACCTGCATATTTACACCTCTTGATATCTTCGAGAAAATCTGCGCCGCACCAGCCCTCTCGGACGTCCTCGGATGATGAGAAGGCACAACAGTGTCGACGCATGTAGCGTCCCACATCATGGCATGTAGCCATCCCAACTCCCATGTGACTAACTTACTGGTGCTTACAAAATATTACACGTATGTTTTACCATATTAAAGAGAAGAAAATTAAATGTAATTCATCATCATCAGCATAGGCTGAGCATAGATGATGTATACTACTATAGAGTAGTATACTGCTGGACATAGGCCTTTCTAATGAGCGCCATGCGATGCCATGCACCTTATATGAATATGAATTGAAAACTTTCAATGACGAGAAGAATCAATGTAGTTTCCCAAACACTGCCCAACCTAGCTATGTTGAATTTGACCTCCTTCTTCTGAAATTGTTTTTACCCAACTACAGAATCTGCCCGAGGTAAATTTATTCGGGAACTGTTTCGAGAAGGTGGCCATGTACGACGATCGGTCCCGGATGAATGTGGGCATTGATCATGACGTTTTATCCAAGTTCATTCCAAGACCGATGCGTCGCGAGGCTGAAGCTAGGCGTCATCGGCGAATCGCAGGTGTGAGATGTAATCGCCGTTTATGTTGATGCCCTTTTCTTTCCAGTCCAGCGTCATAAACACCATCTTCCAACGCGCTTGTGAACAGTTTCGGGGATAAAGCATCCCCCTGTCTCACTCTTCTGCGCAGTTGGTTAGGTTTAGACTGCTGGCCCTGTTCTTGGACACTCATTGTGACCAATTTAATTGATTGATATTGATATAAATTATCTTTACCGCACACATAAAAATATTAAAATACGTACCTTTTTTCCACATGCCACTTTTCAACTTCACCTTCGTGTACGAAATACAAGCAAGCAAATATATCACCAGCTTTGACAATGCATTTTCCTGTAAAATCAAGGAAAAAATTAATGAGTAAATTTCTGCATTTATTTAGTGCGTAATTTTCTTTGATACGCGACTTAAACAATTTGAAAATTGAATCATGCATGGAAACAACTGTACTGATAATGTTTTTTTTTACTTCCGTTTATTTAATTTGTCTTGTCGTGTGGGACAAATGTTGCAACTGAATTTTAGACCTATCGTCAAATGATTAAGCTTATTAGCAAATTTGGCCAAGATATGCAAGTTCGGAGATAATGTTATGTTATGGTACCATCGAGCTGGTCTGATGATGGAGACAGAAGGTCGTTGGTATGTGTGAGACAAATCTTGTAACTGAATTTTAGACCAGTTGTCCTCAACCGACTGAGCTGAAATCTGGCCTTCACCACTGATCTGTCGAGAACACGTCTAACGGCCTGTCAAAAAAAGGCTTGAGTGTCATCGTCCATTTGCCGGTCTGTCACAAAAAGTCGATAACTGTCATCGTCCAATAAATGGACGATTCGCAGTAGCCACATAAAAACCTAGATACCAGCGAAAATACTTGATGCAACTGCTTGCAGCTAACTTCATAATGTAGGGGAGTGTAGTAAGTTCAGTGACAATGCAATGTCATGGTACCATCAAGCCGGTATGATGAAGAAGACAAAATGTTGACCGTACCGGGAAACACGACGATTCTCTTGAGCCTTGCAGCGAGTTGCCTCCGGAAATAAGGTGGAAGCTCCCTGAAGAGTGTAGGGGTCTCCAAATGATGCATGTAGAGCGCACTCATCAGGTCTTCCCGGAGACACATCGGGGCCTGCGCTGCTAGCTCGGGAAGCCAATTCCCTGAGTTTTACGATATTATTAAACAATTTGATAAAAAGTGACTTAGAATTCCTTCCTAGACTTAATAAGACAGATTTTTAAGTTTTTCGGAACAAATACACCTCCTATATAATAAATATTATATTGTACTACCTCCGGATAATTTTTCATACAATAACGAAATAACTTTTCAAATCAGTCCATTGTTAACGGAGAAATCGACAAACAAACAAAAAAACCTACAGCCGAACATAGAACCTCCTCCCCTTTTGTTCATCAATTTATCTAACATACGCAGTTCACAACAGTCTGTAGCGAACTTAACTGTTTGAATTGTATATACCTACTCGTTCTAATTTGTTCCTATTGGGAGTGATTTTGTTTGATAGTAAATTTGTGCCTACATACATACGTTAAGTTAAAATAAAGGGCTCTATTATTACGCCTACACCGCCAGTCTGTTCGTTTGGGTGAATGGTACGGATATGCAAAATGTTGGCTCGTTTGCGTGCGGACTCAAAAACTAATCCATCCTTACCTTAAGACACTCATTACCTCTGCCAATTTTTTTGTTACACTCCTAAACAAAAACAAACATTTCTAAGTAACCTCGGAAAGCACATCAAGCCGTTGGTCCTGAGCCTGACCTCTTTTCAGTCATGTCGGTCTGCCGACTTATGAGACTACTTCGTAGTGCTTTGAGACTACTTCGTAGTGCTTTGAGACTACTTCGTAGTACTTTGAGACTAATTCGTACTACTTCCGGATGAGAGTAGGAGAAAAGAGAGTTCACCTGTCATTCCGCACACACATGTGCACTATGATATGTCCTGCGCATGTGGCTAGTCTCCATTGACTGACACTGGCCGCCGTGGTCAAAATTCAGCTAGGAGTACCTAGGTCATCAAATCTTACCTCTCTGCCTCTGCCACAAATGTAATGTATACTCAGTCATAGATTTCACGAGCACAGGCGATATGATACTATTTTGCAAGAAAGCCTTCAAGGTCCGCACATTGAAATCATATTGATATAATTCGCGAAATCTTGTGTAAATAAAACTGATACCAATGCTCAGAACCCAGAGATCAATGAAATAAATAAAGATGTTGATAATCAGCCTGTAGTAAACGTGATCCAAATCGTAGGCCACCGTCTGAAATGATATTGTAACAATAGATTTTTATAAATAAACCACCTGTGCTCTTTAGGGCTAGGTATTCCTACAGCGCGTCGACCGTAAGCGCCAGCGCGCGCCTGCCAAGCCGCCGCGCTCGTGCATTTTGTACGTATTTAAACTTAATGATATATAATAATATATAATAAATTTATCAAGTCAAATTCTGCGAATTCGTTTAGAAATATGGAGGATCGTTAGTTAAGTAAAAAAATTCTTCTAAAATATCATTACTTCCGTCATAATGAAAAAACATAAAAATGGGGTAACTTTGGGATTTTTTTCTATCGAGTGAAGTTTATTAGATCTGGTAACTGAATGCGACTTTGACTAGATCCTTAACTAATATATCTTTTTTCAGATTTTTAAATTCTATGTCTCAGATAGTTTTCAAAATCACAAAAGCGCGGCCTCTGCTAAAATACCTAGCCTTAAATATAATATACATATTTATTTCTTTAAAAAATGTGTCGACGTTAAAAATATTTCAACATTTTAGACACTATATAATAGCAATAAGAACTTTTAGATCTTATTATAAACCAGTTTCTGCCCGTGGCCTCGCTTGCGTTGTTTATATGGAAACGTTCAAAAGTGGAAGGATATCTATCCATGGGAACTGATTTATGGGACAAAAGACTGCAGTTTTAATGTGAAGGAAACAAATATACACCTATCCAAACATTCGCCTTTGTAATATATGTAAGTATGATGTCACTGTGAGCTGGTTTACCCGAGTAATACGGCTATCTATACAAAGAGCACAGTTCGGATTAAAAAGCACCTACCGCACTAATCATGATGATGTCCCTCATTAAGGAATGAGATGTTGGTATTCTTACAACATGAACTCGGTTTGCTGTTAACCCACTTACATTCTTAATGATTTTAATTATATAAAAATCATGGTATACCCACACTGTCAAGGGCGCTCTGCACATGCAGCATCACAACATGTGTGAAGGCGATAATATAGTCGTGCTGCCAATTCTTCGGTACAACGAAACCGGGCACGCTGGTGTTCGCATTTCTCATTAATTCTTTTATCACTATCCAGCACCCTGGTGACATGAATGATTATATGGTTACATCTGTGCTGAAAGAGATCCACAGCTAAAAGTAGGCCTCTTCCAAACTTACATCTAAGGTCGTTTACCACAACCGCCATGCTTGGTAGGAGGGTTGGCGATCGCAATTCGGTGATGGGTCAGTTAAGTTTTTAAGGAACCACTTATCGGGATAAGTGGCTCATGACATGATACATGATATAAATAAATCAAGCTTTGAAATGAATTGTGAGGTAGCATTAATAGTGATAAAATCTAGAAGATGTACTTATCTTGGAAAAAACACATAGAGAAAGAAAGAAGATAATAATAGCAGGAGATTTCAATTTAAATGTAATGAAGAATAATAAATAAAACATAAGAGAAGTTCAAAAATCTAAAAATTTTAGAAGAATTCAAATGTAGACTTATTATAAATAAACCAACACGAATTGACAAAAATTCCGAGACTTGCATAGATAATTTTATCTTAAATGATGATGTTGATATTTGACAACCATAAGAAAAAAGTTTTAGATGTGAAATTTACTAACCACGAGCTTTTTTTATTGCACTACAAATAAATGGTAAATAGATTAAAATAGTGAATGAAAAAAAAACTACATGAATTATGTCGCAATCTAATAAGTCGAAGAAAAAACAAGCCATATAATTCGACGTCTAACAAAGTGATTTGAAACCAATGGTCCTGAATTCTGATAAAACGACGATTCTTAGCTATTCTACAAAAAGAAGTGTAAAAATGAGATAAGGAGAGAAGTAAACATTCTAGGCTGTACAAAGTTATAATACCCGGAACAAAAAAAAATACAGATACCTAGAACAGGGCTTGAGAAAACAACAAACCAAGGAATAAGCATTAAACTCAGAATCTACAACAAGTTGCCGTTAGATATAACAAAGTTTAATCTGAGTCAATTCAAACTCAAACTTAAAAGATTTTTTGAATGTTATCCATTTGACCACATTAACGAATTTATGTCCAGTTCATTTTCTAATCTGTCTGTATGAACTAAACACTAACAACAGTTAAATAAATCTAACGAAATCTTATTTAACGTATTTAATGTAATTAATTTACGAATATAATCAATTAGTTATTTTGATCCACCAATGACAAGTAAATGTAACGAAATGGTTAAATATATGAATATGTACCTCAGGTGGTTTAAAAGTTATTCGGACTTTGGTAAATTCGGCTTTTTGACAAAATCAGATTTCAGCCTGAACTACGCAATTGCAGCCGAACTATGAGATCTGCGACCCTGTCTTGTTTTCAAACAAGATGAATAGTGCTAGGACCTGTTTTACTCACAGACCAATCAAAAGGACCAAGCCGCATCATCTCAAAAACAAGATGGACGCCTCAAAAAGCAATTTTAAAGACTACGAATTACCCAATTATTTAACTATGTATCTACTTATGATTACACCTAGGAGTTAGGTTCCACCTAGAATTTAGTATATAACAACTTTATGGAAATCATTATTTTCTTAAATTTGTTAAAAACCAAATTCTAGATACAAAACAATAATAAAAAATAATAAAATAATTATTTTGAATAAGGGTGATTCCTTATTCAAATTGATTATGTTAGAACAGTTTCTAATCAGTGTTATTTGTCTCTTTGACTACTTCTTAATACAAGTCAGAGTAGGCAATTGGGTAAATTGATGTCTAAGTAAGTTGTTGTGAAAATGAACATGGAGGACGGCCTCCATGTTCTACGTGTAGCTACGGAGCTACGCCAAGCAAAGAAAAATAAATTTACCTCCTGATCTCTCAGAAGGCAAAAGCCAAACATCTGGATCAATTTTTTTTTTTATATTTATATATTCCAATCCGAATTCTGTCTCTGAAAAAAAAAGTTAATAATCACAGGTATACTTAACTATTGATTCAGTACAACTAACCTTTAAACGACTATTTGATATCAACTGTCGTCGGTCGAAAGAACATGAGGCATGTGGACCAGCTGGGTCGGCCCGGTCAGAGGCCCACAATACATTCATGTTTTCATTTCCGTTTATTTTACCTACCGATTTTATAAGACTTATTTCAAATAAAAACCTAGGCATGCCATTTTTTTAATAATTAAAATTCAAAAATTTTCTGTTGTACTCAATGTTTCATCGGATAAAAGTTATGATAAAAAAATATGGCAGGTGGTATCCTAAGCTTTATTTCAAGAACTTATGGAATATCTCGCAAGAGTTAGGGTATTTCTCACGTAGGTAACCTGAGTGCGATGTGAATTTCAACTCGATACTCCTCCACGCGTTTTTGAGAAAAGGGGGTTGACAGACGGACAGACGGACAGTGTGAGCATTCTTCGAAAAGTATCCGATGAAAGATCGAGAAACAAGCGACCTTCCGGTGGTTTTCGAGACTTTGGACCTTAGTCCCTGCAAGGTACTCTGTAAGGTACGCTTGTCAATGAGTCTGAAGTTCTTCGTTCTATCGAGTCTGAGGCTGCAAGCTGGTGCTTGGCCGAGCCCTCCCAAACATGGCAGCAATATTCTAAACCAGACTGGACCTGTCCCGGTGGGAACTGCTTCACTAACTACTAAGCTAGCTTCATGGCTGCTGTTTTAGATTTTGACTCTATTGTCTTACTTTTACCCAAGAAATGTGCGTGTAATACCGACTGGCAGAAGCAAGAAGCAAGTAAAAGAACACAGATAATATCTACTATATTATTCAAAAAAATATTCAAATTGCTAAAAATAGGGTCATTTAGACGCCTGAGTAGACTTTGCTTGTAAAATAATACAAAATGTTGACAAAGATAACAAAAGTGATTACAACTTCTTCACAAACGAGAATTTTGCTAAAATAAATAAATAGCTATACATACAGGGTGGCTTTTTGAGATGGGCGTCGATGGCCGAATCCGAAACCTTGAAAGATTAAGAAAAGCCGTGAAAGGAGTCTTGGGTTCAATTTTTGAGAAAATAAAAACTGCATAGGGACTTACTTATTTTTTTATGGATTTGGCCATCCACACCCATCTCAAAAAACCACCCTGTATAGATAAGAAGCTTCCTTTGTCTTACCTCTGCAGGCAACGGCGATCCAGCCACAAGCCATTGCATGAATGAGCAGCATAAGCATTAAAACCTTCTGCAAAGCAGGTGCCACTTTACTCTGAAATATTACATTAATAAAGGAAATAATATTAACTAATATTTTTCCCATGCCTGCCTTTTTAAATGCGAATCCTAGTTATAAAAAAATTCGTCGAACATATCTTTTTGAAGAGAGGGCGCTATGGCGCTCATTAGGGGAGGCCTATGTCCAGCAGTGGACTAATACAGGCTGATGATAATGATACTGATCTATTTGACTTGGCAAATGACGTTAAAAAAATCGAGTAGTTTAAATCAGACAAAGATCAAATATTGGAAACAGACCAAGAGAGGCGTTTTCTTTTTCACTGCTTATAAGACAAATAGCAAGTAAAGAAAGTGAGATTATAAACAATTCAATTTCTTATTCTAAAATGTTTCTACGGTAGCAAACATCATCATCCGTTGCCGGGTTTTACCCACTGCTGGGTTTAGGCCTAATCCCAAAGTTTGTGCCATCCAACAACTAACCATGTTGGATGGTGTCATCCAACATGGTTAGTTGTTGGATGACACCATCCAACATGGTTACAAGGCGGTTAGCGCCTTCATTGACGCCCCCGACGCGTATTATGTCGTCGTTTATTTTGCCTCCCAATCAGTTGCTGTTTTGCTCCACCTATTATCACCTTGCCTTACGTACCAACATACAGGTCTTTCGTTGGATCTCGGTATTCGGAATTCGGTTTGTAAGGTGGATACCGAGCATGGCGCGCTTCATGGCCCTCTGTGCATCTCTCTATAGCAGCTCTATAGCAACTATACAGGGTAATTGGTAAATTAGTGACAATACGTGAAGTGCAGGTTCAGCCCATCATCAAAAACACGTTAGTGAAGACGCCAGGTTATAATTCTTTTAATTTGGTATTGGTAATGGGTACCCCCCGCAATTCAATAATCGTTCGTTAGAGAGGTTTTATTTGAAACACAACTTAAAAACAGCTCTGCGTTGAATTAACAGAAGATATGAGACTGAAAGATCACCATAAGTAACTCGTTGGGTTCCAGGGAAAGATGTTTTGTCATTTAGTATCAGAGGTGACTTATATTTATTTTTTAGAATTTAGACTTTGCGCGTTCACTAACGTGTTTGTGATGATAGGCAGGACCTGCAGTTCACGTATTGTCACTTACTTACCAATAACCTTGTATATCAATCAAAGGTACACTACCTCAAAGCCTTGGCAGAAAACTGCATGAAAGTCGCACAGCAATCTCAGTCTTAAAACACTTAACAGGTGAAATGCCCAATCGCCGTTGATATATGTGCCCATAGGGAGAATCACGCCTAAAAAGTCCCAATACATTTGCCAATGCTTTACCCTTCTCCATCCTATGACGCGACTTACGCAGGTTCTGCGGATTACAATCATTTCCATCTAAAACAAACAGTCCTGTTAGTGAAACACTAGGTGTTAGAAAACCAAATATCCTTGGTTCGTCTACGTCTGGCACCGCGGTCCCCGAGTTATGTTTTCCGCCTAAAATGGAGGAAACCCTTTAGGTGTTAGAAAACCAAATATCATTGGTTTTCCGCCTAAAATGGAGGAAACAGAAAACGATGTACTCCAGGTATACGAAACTTGTTAGTTTTTTCGTCATCCAGCAATAATGCTTGACTTATGTCAACGTAATGAAAAATTAGTTGCAAAGTTTTAACTGCGATGAAACGGCGGCGGCGTCGGCGCGGCTTTCCGTTTCTACCTCTTTGTCCGGAGTATTAAAAACGCGTTGGGAAATAAATGCAAATATAAAGCCGCATAAAAAAATCACTGAATTTTGTTTCGAAGCATCATCATCTTTTGTCTTTTGGTCTTTAACCATCCATTAAGAAGAGTAGGTTATTGAAGTGTTAATTTTTCGGCACTTACGTAGATGTCAGTCCTACCGCATCCGTTTCAAGGACTCGCGTGATATGCTGGTCTCCAAATAGATCTGTCGAATTGGAAGGATCGGCGGACCGTCGTTGGTGAAAAACTTTTGCTGAGAGAGTTGGCGCTCATGGCGAAGGGTGGCTTCAAAAGTTGTCCGAAAAGCGAGCATTGAAACATCAACGCGCTGCAACCTTCCACCATTTTTAGAGACGCGTGTTTGTCAATTACTGTGGCTGCATCTGTCGTTTTCAAGTTTCGATCACTTACCGAAAAAAACTCCGTTATGAAATTCATAATATGTATAGAGTCCAGGACGATAAAGATTGGCAGTAGTTGGCCGTGAAACTGGTCGTTTTTTTCAGAGTCGGGAAACGTCATCCATAATGTAGAGATAAATACGGAGAGGTTCGGAGCTATTAACCAGCCGATCGTCAAATATGTCGCGTACCATTTATTGTGACGCGCAACAATTGGTTTGATTACATACTGAAACAAACAGGTGCCAAATATAAGAGTTTATAACCGACTGCAAGAAAAGCAGGAGGTTCTGTGTTTGATTATATGTTTACGTTTTTATGTATGTTCACCTAAGAACATTCCGTTTTCGTAACTGGATATCAAGCAAGAAAAAAATTCCATGTTCGTAGCTGGTTATCAAAGATCAGCTACGAACGTAGACTAAAGGAATTCTCCATCTATTGTGACCCGATTTGAGTTATTTTTTTATTTTTGTTTAGTTAGAGAATAACCCTGAGGTGGACCGATAAAAAATTAATTATTGTCAATTAATCCCCGCAAAACTTAAGGAGGCAAAACTTAGAAATTTGAAGTCGGTTTAGTTTTTCTAAGCAATCACATTATTAATGCCCTTTTAGTAGATTTTCTCCCACGTTCACTGTTCTCCAAAGGCAAAATAAGCTTAAACTAAGTCAATATGGTAAGGTAACCTACATAACACACACATGGTTAATATGTGCGAATTATCATCACAACACAATCATGGCCGACAAAAATACAGGGAAAGGCTAATACCAGAATATAAAGAGCTACGCTTACTAAGAGCCAAGTGACTTTCTTAGTGACCGATCCTTCCTACAGGTACCAAGCAAGGCGTATCGCTCGCAGTGGGGCCACCGCCAGAGTATGCAATAGGTTTGTTCACTAAGATCAGTCACTAAGCGAGTCGCAATTGACTCGCTTTGTGACCGATCCTCCTACAAGTACCTAGCTAGGCGTATCGGTCGCAGTGGGGCCACCGCCATAGTATGCAATAGGTTTGTTCACTAAGATCAGTCACTAAGCGAGTCGCAATTGACCCGCTTTGTGACCGATCCTCCTACAAGTACCTAGCTAGGCGTATCGGTCGCAGTGGGACCACCGCCATAGTATGCAATAGGTTTGTTCACTAAGATCAGTCACTAAGCGAGTCGCAATTGACTCGCTTTGTGACCGATCCTCCTACAAGTACCTAGCTAGGCGTATCGGTCGCAGTGGGGCCACCGCCATAGTATGCAATACGTTTGTTCACTAAGATCAGTCACTAAGCGAGTCGCAATTGACCCGCTTTGTGACCGATCCTCCTACAAGTACCTAGCTAGGCGTATCGGTCGCAGTGGGACCACCGCCATAGTATGCAATAGGTTTGTTCACTAAGATCAGTCACTAAGCGAGTCGCAATTGACCCGCTTTGTGACCGATCCTCCTACAAGTACCTAGCTAGGCGTATCGGTCGCAGTGGGACCACCGCCATAGTATGCAATAGGTTTGTTCACTAAGATCAGTCACTAAGCGAGTCGCAATTGACCCGCTTTGTGACCGATCCTCCTACAAGTACCTAGCTAGGCGTGTCGGTCGCAATGGGACCACCGCCATAGTATGCAATAGGTTTGTTCACTAAGATCAGTCACTAAGCGAGTCGCAATTGACCCGCTTTGTGACCGATCCTCCTACAAGTACCTAGCTAGGCGTGTCGGTCGCAATGGGACCACCGCCATAGTATGCAATAGGTTTGTTCACTAAGATCAGTCAGTAAGCGAGTCGATTGTGACTCGCTTATGTTCTCAGCAGTAAGTGAATTGTGTGTGTGTGGTATTAGCATAAAAGACGTATCTATGCATTCGACCAAATGCACTTGACCAGCTTTCTCTAAACATGTTAGTTATTTTTTGTAATCTCAATGCTTGCATTATATTATCGATGTATGTATAAATTTTACTTGAGAAGACAATACAAGTTTCAACTTACTGGAATTTTTATAGTTTTGTGTCCACCTATAAGATATTGAACAGAGTCGTAAGGATCTTCCATGACTGGTCTTTTTGTAGCCAAAAAATCATTCTGAGATTGTGGATTGTTTGAAATCGTCTCTCTGACCTGTTATAATGATAATGTTTCTTTTAATTAAGTAAGCTAAGCTAATTCTTACTTATTAGGGAAACATAAAAACTTACTTAAACATTCACAGCTGAGCGTAACTCCTCTAAACAAGAGAGTTTTTCCCATAATCTGGTGATTATGGTGATAAGCAGATCTCAGTAATGGTGTTAAAATACACAAAAGGAAGCTACTGTCCTTCCGTCTCTTACCACATCCACGGGCTGGGTTAGACGTCGATTCTAACGCCGCCGACCGCCACGGCTCGCCGTAGCGAATCCGTTATAACTTCTTATTTATAAACGTCGCTTGAATTTATATTAGGGTTCATTTTCGTCCCAAAGTAATACTACATTTTACTTTCCACTGTAACTACATAAGACCAATGATTCACATAATACCATAGTATATTCTAAGGTTATTTTCGCGAGAACTCATAATAAAACACTGTTTTAACTTTAATTATAACGTTCCGTATGTACGCAGTTACTGCGTACATACGGAACATAATTAAAGTTGTATAATTGACGGTAGATATGCAAAATTCAAATTACTTGTAAAGACAAATGTCACCTCAGTCTGCCTGTGACCATGGAAGCTGAAAAGCCTCCGAAACGTCAGGTTATAAACAAAATGTAAAATATACGCGATCAATCCGGTTAAAACAGTGTTTTATCACATAATACCTTCATGTAGATATTAAAAGGCCGTGTGGTGCCAGCCTAGGATTGTACCACCCCAACTGTTCCCTTGCTTGGAAGCGACTAAGGGACACAAACGGAGACCGCGCGGAGGCGGGCTGCAGAATAATTTCACCACTGAACTGCGATCCCCAACCCGTATGCCCGTATCCCCGTGGGGATTATAGACATTACCCCCCAATGATGATACGTGAAAAAAGAAGACCGCGTGCTATGGCGCTCATTAGGGGAGCCTTTGTCCAACAGTGGACTAACATAGATAATGGTGATGAGATATTCTAATGTTGTAGTGTTAGAATTTTTGTAGATTAGGTACCTTGTCATTTGTGAATTCTTGAAACTGCTTTATGTGAACTTGAAGAAGATCAGAATATTCATCAGCTCTAGCAGAAATGCGAGTGGGTCTTGGAGTGGCACCTTCGAGCTGGCCAAAGATGCAGCCCTGAAATGATAAGTAGCACTGCAGGACAATGAGGCTTTTTCTTTAAAAACAAGATCCGTTTAGTGCGATTGTGACACACGCGCCAAGGGTTTCCAACGTTTGCAACAACACAACAATGTGGGTATGTCCCCATAATATTCAATATAAATATTTTATATAAATAAATACAAATAATTATTGAGAATTTTCATTTAAGTACATTATTTCTTTATTTATTCACTAGACAATTATCTACGTAATGTATTTACACTTTCACACACTGTTGATACTATGTTCATACCCTGTCCATACAATCTCCTGTTCATACTCATGACGACCTCTGTGGCGTGGTGGGCGAAGGTCGCCTGCGGCGCAGGAGGTTGCGGGTTCGATTCCCGCCTTAGGACAAATATTAATACAAATATCTGCAGGTATTTTGTTCAGGGTGTTCTGGTCGTTTTCTATGTCTAATAAAAAATATCTATCTATGTATTGTATTGTATTATGTATATCAGTTATCTAGTACCCATAACACAAGCTCTCCTTAGCTTGGGGCTAGATAATGCTGTGTGAATTGTCCAGCATTATTATTATTATTATTTCTATTCTATAACTAGATTTCACCAACGTTTCATCCCTTAACGAGGGACTTCTTCAGGGTGAGTGAAACGTTGGTGTTCTTCCAACACAAATAAGGTTCGTAGTTAACCCGCTTACATCCGTAATGAATTCGTCAAACTACGATAGTTTTTATAGTAAAATAGATTTCACCACTTGAAAAATTAAATTGCGCTATCGATGTGTTCCGGTTATAAACTACTTCCAAACCCATTTTCGGTCGGTAGTTAGTTAGATAAACGAGTTTAGTGATGATGACCGTTGTAGTAAAACTGTATGAAAGTAGGTAGAGGTCCAGGTCACTGTGCTTGCAAGATGGGTTGACGACAATAATAATCATCTCAGTCATATAACTTACATTGACACGACAAGTATTTACCTAAAGAGCAGAAAGCTAGCGGATGCAAAATATATCAATACCCTATTATACTGAGGTGATCCCAGACTTCCACCACTGACCAACCATATCACACCAATAATGTAAAGTAAAAGTTTGGATGGATTGATGGTTGCTATTTCTTCACGCCAATTTGAAACTTCGGTTTAAAGATGTTTATTCTCATAAAAACAAAAATGTTTACATAAAATGAGATACAAAAATTCTTATAACTAATGCATATGCTAATATTATGTTACGTAGGTACACCTCCGGGGCCGCCGCGGAGTTAGTTGTAGTTGTAACTTGGGTTTAGTACCATGGTACTAAAAGATGGTTTTAATCCCAGAAAAGCTTTTCTTTTTGCGTTGATGATAAAAATTCAAAGACCAGAAGAATCAGTGCGAGTACCTTGGTGAGCGTGGCAATCCGATCTTTGCCAATATAAATAGCGACTTTCCCCCGATGTACCACGAACACATGGCTGATAATGTCATGTTCCCTGATGATCTCCTGGTCCGGCAGCACATAGATCTGATAGCTAGCGCTGGCTAGCTGCCGGGAGATCGTCTCGCCGCCCTGGAGTAAGGAATCCAATGCTACCAACGTTCTGCAATTCGGTTAGTACACCTTTAACATCATCATCATCATTATCATCATCATCAGCCTATAGTAAGTCCACTGTTGGATATAGGCCTGTTAATATACGATACTGATAGAGTATAACTTTTAATTATTTGGCACTAGTTTGACACTGAAAGTGCTCGCCGCATCCCAGCGAATTGCGCCTAGACTTATAACCGCACATTTAGCAATCCTTATGCAAGTGAAACTACTTTACGACTCCTCGTTCTAACGAAGCTTATAACTTCTGAGTTCCTCACTTTTCGTAGAAGTAATAGTTGAGATCTTGGCGTAGCACTACTCCAATGCGCTCGTTTGTCATTTGATGAATGTTGATACCCTTTGTTCTGTAAATTAAAAAGTATATTTTATTTTATAATTCTTCCGACTTTCAATAATCGAAGTTATTCAGAGCTCATATCTAGACACCGATCGGGTAAGTAAAAAAGGTAAAGAACCAAAGAGTCCACAAAACATTTTTTGCGATTTCTGTTTCTTAGTACCCCAACCTCAGTTGGTCCCATAGAAGATTTGATCAGTTTAGGAAACAGGATCAATTGGCATCATTTTTTTTTTGGGTAAAAGGTTCTGTTTCTTGCGAACTTTTTTTTTATGTTAATGGAGATGAAAATTTCTCTAAAAATTATGGATAATCTCCTAAGACCATTTTCGTGCAGCTACACCGGTACCTCTCCTTGCTGCCTCGTCTTAAAAATCTACCCTGTATAATTTCTGTGATTTGTATACTCAAAAACCTTCCACGAAATTGCAAAAATCATCCTGCCAATCATATAAGTTACTTACCTCCTCCACCAGTAGGTAAAGTGCGCAGTAGCGTTGGCTATCAGCCCAGGGTCCACCCGCTCGGAGATAAGGAAATTCCTCAGCTGGTTCACTCCATGCTGGTACAGCGTATTTCCTCTGGAGTTCAGCACCAGGAGAGTCAATGAGTATAATGTTACAAACCTGTAAATTGTAAATGTTAATTTATTAACAGCCGGATTTTCAAACGCTTTAGCTGACCATTGACTTTTATATTGAATCACTTCAACCAAAAACTTTGAAGTGAATTTGGAAACCACTTTGGCCAATAGTTCTTGTTAAATACTTAGGTAAATATTATCATAAAAATTAAAGAGCTAGTTATTCCACTCATTTACTTTCTGTTTGGTAGTTCGACTGACAATCAAATAGTCATGCCTGAATGCTATACTGATTAGATTTTTTATGATAAATGATAAATCGATTGTGTTTATAAAGAAGTTCTAAACGATTTTGTTGACGTTGCTCAACATTTTGTATTGGACTTGACTCTAGTTCTTTATGACTTTATTTTTGGAATCAGAATATTCAATACAATAAAATAGTATTATTTTATTGTTTTTCTTGCTACTTGCTTCTGCCAGCGGCATTACACGCGTTTTTCCGCGATAAAAAGTAAGACAAGAGTGAGTTACTGGTAAACTATGATTTTTATACATATTCCAATACTTTTTATGATTAAATCGTCTAGATTAATCGTCTTTACATTTATGTTCGCTCTATATAAATCGAAACTTTCGTAATTCCCCATATTTTTCGAGTAGACACTGTTGACAGGATCGCATCTCTATCTGTCAAATACAAGGTTATTGGTAAATTAGTGACAATACGTGAACTGCAGGTCCTGCCCATCATCACAAACACCACTAATTTACCAATAACCCTGTGTAACTGTGTCCATAAACTATTCACTCTGTCATTCAGTGTTCATTCACTCGCCCGTCAACAATCAGGGAACTTTATCGTAGTCAGGGACTACGATAAAGTTGCCACACTGAAAATATATTCGTATAGCTCTTGTCTGTGCAATGATGAAATTTCCTCCACTTCTCTAGAGAAGGAAGGAAATTGCATTATTGCACTGACTTTTACTTCTTTGTACGACTTAACAGCGAATTTCTCCTTGATCGGACTCATGACTCTGTCTTTCCTTTTCTCGTTTTCTTCCTTTCCATCTACGTTTTTACTAGTGAAGTTGTCGTTACTTATACATTTATTACGTTGTAAAAACGTAGGTTCAATCAATTTTATAATTTGTTGGTTTTGCTTTGTTTATAATGTTTTACTAAGTTATTTTAGTACCTACATAATATCTTTGATGAAAAGGCAGAATCATACCAATAGAAGACTCCGAGTAAAAACAGAATTGAGCCAATGCCATGGTCCTCGCGATCGATTGTGACTCTATCGAAATCGACTTTCAGCATTCCACTGTGAGCTAGTAATAAACTCTCTGCGTACAACTGAAAACAAAATACGAATAATAATTATTTTCAATTAAAAACAATTGAATATAACACCCGTTTTTGAAAAGAGTCCTAGTTAGATTCTATAGCACAGATAAATCAGTAAAAAAAATATAAATAAATATTGCCATAAAAAATATTAATTTACGTTTCAAGTTGCGAAGAAACAAAAACAAATATGTCCCTAGCGGCTTCACACTACTTGTTGCGGGATATAAATAAGCATTATGTCCTTTCCTGGCAAACCATCAATACCCTTATCAAATTTCATTAAGATTCGTCCAGCATTTCGGCTTGTAAAGGTATGTAAGTAACATAGAAACGGAGAGACAGACAGAGTTACTATATAAGATTTTTTGTTATAGTGCTTACCAGATTGAAAAAATGGCTCTTAGAGGGTTCTTTTTATTCTGTAGACGAGTTCTACGCGTTGCATAGTACATAATTTGATGATAAATTAATTTAATATTAAATTTATTAATTACAAATAGTTATATGTGATAATATTATCTAAGGTGAATATTATCGAGTTCCGCCGAAATCGAAAATTTTTGGGAACTTATTTCATTTCTTAGAGTTACTTTTGCGCGTATAAATTGGTAGCAAATATGAAATGGATGCTCACCACATGCAACTCTTCTATTGTTGGGTTTTGAGTGCGGAATGAACGGTAGGGAGGTAGCCAGCAAGTGTCTTTGCGGTTCATAGTGCGCAAGTTGTATGCACCTCTAACCGCAATTCCTTCCTTGCCGTGGTTGAAATCGTAGGAAATGCAGTGGTAGTGGAGATATTGAGCTGCTCCAAGCATAATCAGAAAAGAGACGCTTTGCCATTTTATAATCTGTACATAGATAATTATGAATGTTTTATTAGCTTCTACCCGCGGATTCGCCCGCGTTTTGCAAGGTAAGATGTAGGTCAGTTCAGTGCTATAACGTCAAGAGGTGAAAAATAAAAAAAATTGCATTTATAGTACTAAAAGTAGCCTATGTTCTTCTCCTGGAAACCATCTACCTCCCTTCTTAATTTCATTGAGATCCGTTGTGTCGTTTAAGCCTGAAAAAGTGACACACAGACAGAATAGGGTACAAGCATAATTTTTTTTTGTTTCTTTATCAATTATTTCATTACCGAAAAAAAATATAACACCCATATTTTTTTTAAGATAAAATAATAAAACGAAAAACAAAACTACACTCTGCAGGTGATAGAAACGCTGCCCTTTTTCTGTGACGTCACCGTTCAGTTTGTCGCTTCAAAGTGCTTCTGTTTCTTAAATCAAAATAAAGTTAGAAACAAATTAATTGTACAAACCATCATGTTTGTGTTTTGTGTGATGTGTCTAATAAATATTTCTTCATTCTTTGAACGGTGACCTCACTTTTAGAAATTTTTCGCGTGAGTCCTAAAATATCTGCTTTGCAATGATTAAATTTCACAATGAAAACATTAAAAAATACAATAATAAATATGCAGATGTTTTTCTGTTTCAATAGAGAATAATTTTTTAAGCCGGCTTTTTGCAGTCATTTGCAGATACCCTATTACTGCCGCTTTTAAAATATATTAGTAAGGATTAATTGTGTTGTGATTCGGATCATCGGCCAGTTAATACACTTATTTATTTTTGTCGTTACTTTCCCACTAGGCAAAGGCATTTAAACTCAGTTTTAAAGTGGTCATGAATACGTAGTGCCAAGGCCATACACCTTTTATCTTATTTTACTTTTGTATAAACAGCAGTCACTCTTACATCCAATCGCATCCAGCAAAAACATGCTTCGCAACCTTCGATAAAAGTAAGAAAAGGGAGATAAGGCATTACCATCTCGAAAGTGTATAGCTCAAGTCAGGTCCAATTATGTTCCCTTACCTCAGTCATAGTCGGACCGGCGGCGCGAGCGGTGGCGTTTGTGTTTCGCGTGCTTGCTACGACGCATAATTTTGTGTGATTTCGACTAAAACACCACGACAAAGCCCTCGTGTTCGTTCACCAGGTGTACAAATAGCTTCAAAACAAAAATAAAGCCCAAGGCATCACATATTTTCCCGCATAAGTAGATACACCAACTTTAAATATTCTGATAATCCGATACCTTATCATTATTTCATCTGTGACACGGTATAGTTTTTGAGTGAGCGCTGGTAGAACGTACCGTATCTTCCTTTTTTTACTTTTTATCATAGCTCGCAGCCGTTCTGATAAGCGCAGGCCGTCGTCGGTTCCTCGACACAAATGCAAATCATAACTGAATTATACAAACCCTAATTATAGCAACATTGACGTTCGGTGTATTTCCCAAATAGTCGAAATAGGCGAACACGATGTACAGATGGGCAAACTTGCAGACCGTGTTGAACATTAGTTGTTCATCATCTTCAATGTACTCCCTCATCACGTATATCATGAACTCATACCAAGGCAGGGCTCCAATTATATCTAACACGAAGCCCTTGGTCAGGTAGTTAAAGATGCACTTTCTCTTGTCACGGATCAAAATGCCTTGCTTATTACGATAGGCTAGCTTGAAAAGAAAGAAATTGTTTCGGGAATGGGTGTTTTTTATAAGTACTGCTTACTATAATAAGTATTTTAAGTAAAGTGAGCTTTGCCATGGCGGTCGGAGCGTACGAACCCATGGCCCCACCAACTAAACCTGCATGGGTTTAGTCGTAAGAGTCGACTGGGAACCTACCAGAGAACGGGCAGCAGATTTGTAATTTATATTTTAGCACTTCTGTTATTATCACTAATACGCCTGCCAAGCGTTAAGATCATTTTTAAACATTTGAGGAGGCATTTATACAACATATATAGCAAGTGGCCTTAGAAGGGACTGTGAGCTATGTTCTGAATAATACTTACAAATAACTTGATGCAGATATCCACACAAGCCACGCAATCGCAAAGAGCACCTATCAGAAAAAGTGAGTATCTAATGTTGGCGCCACTACCACCTGAAAAAGAAGGAGAAAAAATCAAACATTAAACATATACAAGCAGGTACACGCAAATGTAAGAAGAAAAAATATTAACTTAAGGTAAGCAGGGGTTATAAATAAATAAAATAAAAATCATTTATTTCAGACCCAGTTGATCCATAGATATACTACATACATACACGTCGCATAATTATGCCGGTCATCCTAATAACCAGCAGCAACAAGTTTGGTCAGTCTGCTCGCTCGCTACACGCGAGAGAATATGAGATAAAACAGAAGACATTAAAAATTACAATAACTCTACAGTAGAAAATTGGACTTGCTACATAATACGGTTCCAGATGTAGAGGCCTGTTACTGACAAACATACAGACGGTGGCGTAGACTTAATAATAGGGTGGTTGGCAACGGAAACGGTTATGAAAACTATGGAAACGAAAACCCAAAAATAACACACCTTGAAGGCAGGCAACCACAATCGACAAGACAGCGACTATCGTTCTGAATGTCATCCATTGCATCATGAACCTGGAATCACACGTGAATATAATTGGTTACTGTTGACTTTCGTGACGTCGCCGATCGGCTCTATCCAGCGTCGATTGGGACCTTGCATCTTAAAGATACAAAAGACCAAATTAAGTTAAGTAGCCTTATCAGACTGGCGATTTACGAGCGATTTCAAAGAGAAGCGATTGCGCAGCGAGCACGTCGCGAGATTGAAATCTCTCGGAAATCGCCAGTGTTTTAAGGCTAGTAAGTTCAGGGTGCGCTAAATGACGCCATTTCGTGAAAAACTTAGGCATAGGATTTCGCTTTCATTGGAGCGGGACAGAGCAGAGCAACGTCAGTGGAAAAATCAAGGTTTTACTTATTATCTATGAATTATTCAAAATATAAGCATTAAATAGAAAAAGTAAACGATTACTTAAATAAAATATTAGTCTGGCTATGTAATTCGTAAGAAGTAGATAATGTGGTATTGTCGCTGATAACTTAAGAGCATTTCAACAATCACCGTTTCTTTATGCGTAATTTGTATTTTTATTGTAAAAGAAACCAGTTAATATTCATAAATTTTATTCGATTACTTGACTTATACCGGTTTGAAAATTTCAAAAAAGTTTTTACATTTTTGAACGTGATTGATTGACGAAACCTACAAAAATGAAAAAAGTCAAAAAACTGACCATGCGTCCTCCTCCGATTGCATTATTTTATTCGATACCCAACACTTTATACGATATTTTTTTTTTACACGATAACACTTCGTGGACCGATTATATTTTTCCTGCCCCAACTTTAGTTGTTTGAGAGGGTATTTATGTTTCAGTTAATCATATTTACATTATTTCTGGTTTTAGGTCTTAGGGTTGTGTTCTTTTATTCGATACCAAACACTTCGTGAACCGATTATATTTATCATGCCCCAACTTGTTTAGTTGTTTGAGAGGGAATTTATGTTTCAGTTAATAATTTTTTCATTATTTCTGGTTTTAGGTCTTAGGATTGTGTTCTTTTATTCGATAGCAAACACTTCGTGGACCGATTATATTTATCCTGCCCCAACTTTAGTTGTTTGAGAGGGTATTTATGTTTCAGTTAATCATATTTACATTATTTCTAGTTTCATTTCATCACTATTATGCATCTATGTGATCACGGGAGTGCAGTGTTCCCTTGAGATTCCCAAATTATTAAAATTTGTTTGTCACTTATTAACGCGGGTTGTTACCGTTGGTACCTACCGCAAGGCAGAGCTAGAAAAATGTTTTAAAAAAAATCTTACGGTGCTTCTGGATCGTCCCACACATCAGTTGTCAAGTTCACTCTAATGTGGGCGGGCTCTTCCGTTTCTTTAAGCATTTTCATTCTTGCAAAAGTGTCCATTGACACTGATCTCATCATAAATACATGTTCCCTCAGTCTTTTAGCGTACTGCAAACCATACCGCAGATCAAAAATCCAACATAAAAATTTAAAATAGAGTAAATAATAATTTTATAATACAGAAGGAATAAGCTAAAAAATACAGTAATATCGTAAAATTCTGAAGCTTTTATAAATTTATTTAGAGACGACATAATTTTTGTTGCCTAGCCTCGGCGGTCCTATCCAAAGAGCTGTTACTCGGTGCTAGAGATGTGCATTTGTGTGCATTGCGAGCAATAATAATATGTAATTTTGAAATCGTTTTATCAGAATTATAATAGTATAAAAAGTGAGACTAACGTCTTCATATTTTTTCAAATAGCGGTCGAAAACCTCTGAAAATTGTGGCTCGAATTCATCAATACAATTTTTCAAATAGCCCCATTCTTGCGGGTATCGCTTGATAATCGTCAGAAAATCTTGCTGGTTCATGTACAGTATCTAAAGTAAAAATCGTAAAGTCAACTCCAAGAAACACAGGTCAATTTACAAATAATGGTGATTTAAGATGACTTGTAGGTTTCGACGACTCATCGTCCCTATGGACCTCCCCTACTCCTTAAATGAATACATCCATACTTCGGCCATCACTTGGTCAGTGCTTTGCTTTCCACCTGCCGGATAGGATTTAGGATTATCATCATCATCATCAGCCTATATTAGTCCATTGCTGGACATAGGCCTCACCTAACACGCCATAATGCCCTGTCTTCAGCTTGCCGCATCCAGCCAGCAGTCTTTCGCAAATCGTCATCCCAACCGGTCAAAGGGCGTCCTACACTGCGTTTACCGAGTTGTAGGCTCCACACAAGAACACGTTTACCCCAGCGGTTGTCGGTTCTTCTCCAGATATGGCCAGCCCACTGCCACTTCAGCTTGCTAATCCTTTGATCTATGTCGATAACCTTGGTTCTCTGTCGGATGTAGTCGTTGCGAATCCTATCCTTCAGAAAAACTCTGAGCATAGATCTCTCCATAGCTTGCTGGGCGACTTTAAACTGTTAGACCAGCCAGCCCTACCGTGAGTGTCCACGTTTCAGCTCCGTGGGTCATGACGGGTAGGACGTACTGCCTTTAGGATTAGGACCCACCTATATAAGTAGTTTTTAAGATCTGCATCTCCAATAAGTATAATTTAGTAAACAGGTTTAATAACTATTGCACGTATTGTCATTTTCATTCCAGCTTAAATTCATGTACTTTCTTCCAAATAAAGTTTTTTTTTCCCATTTAAATATTTGTCCCACTGCTGCGAGAATCGAACCCGCCTCCTGCGCCGCAAGTGGACCTCTACACGCTATGCCAATGAATTCACCAAGTGAGTGCACAAACCTCACAATCAGTATTTGCTATATAAGTCTGCAGTGCTCGATGACTCATGAATACAGTGCTAGCCGAAAGCAAGCTTCCTGGACCATAGTTCAATTTCAACGATTCTCCTTCTTCGCCATTATATATCGCTTTCATAAAACCCTAAAATAAAAAAATTAATCTAAAAAAATAAAAAAGATAAAAGATAAAATCGATATGGATAAAAGTTCGTTTCATAGCTAATTGTTAATATTCATAGATTTTAATTTCTTGTTAACTAAATAGCAAATAAATAATGCTGAACTTTTTCGCAGAGCAACGTCTAAGATTTTTTGTTATAGTGCTTACCCGCCCTTTGGGTATCTATAAGAAATGAAATAAGCTCCCAAAAATTTTCGATTTCGGCTTTTTTATTTTGGGTTTTTTCGGATTTTGTATTTTCGGGAACTTATTTCATTTCTTAGAGTAACTTCTAGCCCAAAAGAGTTTGAGATAACTGAAAATCGAAAATCGCCACGCCCGGAACAAATATTTTCAAATATTGTTCCACAGTGAAAATTGGAAACAGACTGGTGGCACCTCGACCAAAAACACATTACCGACATAATAGAGTAGAGCACGGTGTAAAACTAACCTGTACAATCCAAGAGACAGTTTTACATTCAACATTGAACATATACAGAGTAGCATCCTTCGGCATGATCAAGAACCGAGCCGCGTATGCTAGCTCTCGAATAAGTGAAGGATCGGCGCCCTTAAAGGCCGTTGACTCCCCAATAATCTTCTCTGCCACTTCACCTTGCACCTTCCAGTATATATCATAAGGCTCATTGCTCATCATATTCGGACGCATCAAGTCCATGCCCTGATAATACTTCCAATGGCAAACCAAATATCTGTCTAGTCGCTTCAGCAAATCACCGTGTATTTTATAATGAAGGTAGTATTTCTTTAGGTTATCCACAAAATATTGGTAATTAACAGTGTCAGTCATTTTCAAATACATTGCAGCAACAAATAGGGTTTTACAGAACATAAATAACAAGTAGAAAGTGTAATCTATCACCATGGCTAGACAGACATCAGTCAAGGTCACAGCCTTGGCTTCTGGGTACACCATCTCCATCAGAAATGATCTGGCTATACCCAAAAAAATTTTGTGTCCGGGTTCACATTCGTCTGCAGGAATATTATCACAAGTGTATCGACCGAAGAAATAAGCCTTGGTAATAGAGGGTTCCATGTCAGAAATTGCAAATATAACATGGGCACTAATATACAGATAGCTAAACTCGACTAACATTAAACGGACACATATTAAAATTATCGGGTCTTGACTAATATCGAGAGCCGAGTTAGCGCCTGTGAAGAGCATATATATTTTGATGAGTCTGTTATACTGTACAATATTGTAGTATTTTGGTTTTCCTATAATAACTGCGATGTATTCAACCCATAAGGCTGATACAAAGTCCAGTATGAAGTAGAGCGTCTTGCAGCGCGTAAACATGACGGAAGCAAAGCTGGCGGCATCGCTCTCGTGCCGCGACACAGCTGTCAGCAGCGACACGCAAATATCAGCACAGTAGACAAAATCAGCCCAAAATTGAAAGAGTTTAAACCAAGCAGGCAAGACCTTAATAGATGTTATCTTCGGTGGGTACAAAATCAACACAAAGAAAACTGTCACCGTGACAATTCTGTACCAAATGGTGTTGAAATCAGAAAGCGGTACAAGAATCCATGGAAACTTTGTATTCACGAATAACGACTTAGTTTGCAACTGATTTTCGGAACAAAGAACAAGCTGTCCGATATATTTAGCGCAGTGATACACAGATTCCTCAGGAGGTATCTCATAAGTTCCAATATCCTTCTTACTTGCCAACCTTTTCTTAAATGTAACTGCCGCACCTGAAATTTCCCACCAACGCCTTTTGATCCAAGCTATACCTTCATCCTCAGTTCTATCCAGGCCTCTTACATTTTGCTTGCATGAGTTCAAAGTACGAGCGTGTTCCATTCTATCTTTTACTAAGTCAAGTATAACGCGGCGATCATCTGGATATTTATGCAAAGATCGTACATAATCAGCCCTTGACAAATAAAGTACTTCACAAAACGTGAGACAGCGTATCACCGTCTTTCGTCTCCAAGGGGGCACATGAAAACTGATATCACCGAAAACCGTGCCACCGGATGCCGATACTAACGCAGTAATTCCATCATCTGCTGAAAGTATCTGTACTACACCGCTCTTAATATAAAATAAGCGTGAATGGGCGTTTATTCCAGAGTACAACTTTTCCCCAGGCAATTTGTAGTCCAATACCATTAAATCGCACAACATACGCCTTAAGGAATCAGAAGCTCTGCGCAGAAGAGGGCTGTGAAAAAATATTGGCCATAGTAAATCTTCTTCAATTTCTATTCTCAAATAGCGAGGTAGTTCATATAAAACATCAGGGATTCGGTTGATGCCAGAGCGTTTGGTCCACATAAGCTTGAAATAATTATCTATTTCTTTGTATGCTTTGGGTGAGGGGTTTCGCCTTCTAGTTTCTGCGACAAATTTTTTGTAAATAGGATAATATCCGCATATTTTTTTCAACCTTAGTATTGCTTCGGCAAAAACTTTAGGGAAAACCACAAATAATGTGAATAAATGACCGAGTGTTACCAAGATGCTCACTACAATAAACTCGGTCAGTGCAACCGGTTTAATGTCATCAACAAGTCTGTTTATTGCAAACGAAAGTACAAATACTGTTGAATATACAAAGGTCGTAATATTTTCGTGAGCATGATGGAGCTGGAAAAAATAATAATAATATAATAATAATAATAATAAACCTTTCTTTATTCCAACAACCTTACTTAATAACATGTTCTTATAAAACTACGTTTATAAATTTAATTATGTTATTGGAACCCCACTCTGGGTATAGGCCTGGAAAAAATAAAGTCCGCAGCTTCATGCGCTTTGTTTTCATGGGACGTTTAAGGTTATTTCTATTCCATAGGAACTGATTTACGGGATAAAAAGTAGCCTGTTTTATCCCAGGCCTGGAACTACCAGAACGCAAATTAAAAAAATCTCTTCTACTTATTTTAAAAGTACAAAGCACATCCATCCATTCAAACTTTCGCATTTATAATATAAGAGCGATTTATGGCCGTAACGGTCGCGGTATAAAGCTTGTCGCACACCTGAAAAGCACCGTTGCAGCACAACAACAAAAAATTCATTCAAATAAGGGCTTTAACTCGTAACATTAAGATGTATTTTATATTGACGGCACCAGATGACAGAAAGCTCACGGACAACTTGTTTGAAGCTCGTGGGAAGTCATTTTGTCACTGTAAAATGTATCTAAAGATAACTAGGTTAAGCCAATATTTAAACGCACATTTTGCTTGTTTTGGGCGGGTAGCGGCATTGGATTAATGTCCGCAGGGCTTTAGAATCGACACTTTCAACTAAATCCATGGAAGTCGACTAAGGTAACCTACCAGAAAAAGGGCAATCTTTTGTGTTTTAATACGTCTACTGCGATCACCAATCCGTCTGTCAAACGTGGTGATCATGTCAAATACTCCACGCATTCAGCATTGGACGTAAACATATATGTACCGAGAATAAATAACTTATTTTACTCTATTGAAACTGAAATAGAAATTGAAAATGGATTCCTGCTTTCAAGTACCTATGGCTTAATATAAAGTACCTTATGCTCGACGTGAGTCCTCCAATCGTAAAACGGAAAGCGTTGTTTATCACAGCGGGGGCAAAGTCCGTCCATCGTGATCAGTACCCAAAAACAAGAAGTGCAGTTGACGACCAGCGTAATCAGCAAGGTGTAACCAATCAACAGGTTGGCGATGGAGTGCGTTGTTGTCAATGAGAAATACTCAACCACTCTGTAGATACTGTAAGGTGAAACGTAATTATAGCTTTGTTTACAAAAGTTCGAAACTCTCTGAGAAAGGCTTTGCTTTGGTGACTGTTGTTCGAAGAATAAATTCAATGTAAAAAAAAAGTTTGTTGACTGTGGAGTCAATTTCACTTGGGTAATTTATACAGTTTTAAACCATAATGTTATTAAGAGGCCCACCTAGCGTGTCTACTTGTCAAACTAGGACTAGATCTCAGAACTCACGAGATTCCCGTGGTTAAAAACTCGAATTACATAAAATTTTACATATTTTATTTGGTTCCTTCAACGTAGTAAATTCTAAGGTTATTTTCGCGAGAACTCATAATAAAACACTGTTTTAACCGGATTGATCGCGTATATTTTATATTTTGTTTATAACCTGACGTTTCGGAGGCTTTTCAGCTTCCATGGTCACAGGCAGACTGAGGTGACATTTGTTTCTACAAGTAATTTGAATTTTGCATATCTACCGTCAATTATACAACTTTAATTATAACGTTCCGTATGTACGCAGTAATCCTTCAACGTGAAAATACGATTAAGATAATATTATACGATAAAAAAAACCACGAAATTGCACTGTTTTATACATAACTTCTATTGAAATGATATATGTTTTGATTCGTAGGTTATTACTAATTACTTGGTTCATGTAGATAGTTTTTTTCATATGTTGTGTAGTTTTGTTGTAAATAAGCAAAAACTGCATTTTTACACTTGCGCCGCTCTCTTAAATCGGTTGCATAATTTTTATGGATTTTATCTCAGGCTTCCCCGAGATGAATTCGATAAAAATGGTCGATGAAACCACAATTCAATTTAAACCAAAATCGTTTCATAGGTTTGGGAACTACGATGCTACAAACAATCAAATGCATACACACGTTCAACTTATTAGCACCCTCTTTTTGCGTCGAAGGTTTAAAATAACGATGACTATTATAAGAAAAAGCAAGCATGGTTATTATAAGAATATTTTATTGTAAAAATTGTGTACATCATACGTCATGAGTAAAGGTCTTAAATCGAATACCATATTTAAAAAACGCAAGAAAAAAGTTATTTGTTAATTTTTTTATCCTTTCAAATCATCCTCTTTTCTTTTTCGTATACGGCGATACTGGCCTGTATTCGTCACATCAGCATAGATAATAATGCAATGAAAAACAAGTTCCATCTAATGCGAGTGTAACTCGTGCGCCGAGGCTTCCGTCGATGCGCCGAGGGTTTCGAACATTCATCCTTATCTCTTTTAAAAATTCAACATCACAGTTTGTACTGAAAATCTTTATGATCATTTTTATTTATTTCTCTTCTATTCATCAGTGTAGGCGCACGAAACGTATGATTATTTCAAATGTCAAGTTAATATCTGCGGTTGTCACTGAGATATTCAAGAAAGAGGACGGACAGAGCGAGACCATACCTAAGGGTTTAAAGACTGATCTCGAAACACTAAATAAAACCGGCTACATGCGAGTTGGACTCGCGCACAAAGGGTTCCGTACCATTATCTATAAAAACTGCAAAAAAATCACGTTTGTTGTATAAATAAAAAAATATTAAATATTTATTTATTATATTTTTTAAAATTTGTTGTTATAGCGGCAACAGAAATACATCATCTGTGAAAATTTCAACTGTCTAACTATCACGGTTCATGAGATACAACCTGGTTACAGACGGACAGACGGACAGCAAAGTCTTAGTAATAGGGTCCCGTTTTTACCCTTTGGGTACGGAACCCTAAAAAGACAAGCGCGACAGCTTTTAAAAGATTACTTAGTGTAGGATACTAATACTACGTAGGATATTTATAGTGAGTAAGAACATAGGTACTTACATAACAAACTCTGAGAAGGCCAAAACATTTGGCCAAAATATAATTGGAGGGCACTCTTCAGAGATGACAATTCTGACAAAGGGTATTAGTGAAAATATGTCGACTAGCAGCAGAAACGCGTCCTTAGGCAGGTACTCCCGGCGCATTGCCTTGTCAGTCACTTGCCTGAAAGTATTGAAGAAATAGAGAGCAAATGGAGGGTAAAGGCCGTAAAGGTCCCGTAGTTGCTGTCCAACCAAATGGTCGAACGACCATGAGGTCGTTCGACTTGTTACAGAGTTAATGATAACTCTGTAACAAGTAAAAAAGTGTAAAAAAATGTTACAGAGTTAATGATAATTCTGTAACAAGTTCACCATTGCAAACTGCTCCCACAACGCATCCAAAAGAGAAAGATGGCTACGAGAAGTTATTCAGGAAGGTCCTTGTAAATCCACGTCCATACTACATAATTATGCTAAAAGTAACGAGAAAGCACTAATGGTTATCTTACAAAATGTAAAACCGGTTGTGTAAATGTTTGAATAGATGTTGTTACTTCTGCACGCCAAAACTAGGTACCACTTGGATCGCTTAAAGATTTTGCGTACATGTAGGTGCTCCCATGGTATAGAAATAATTCGATTCGGCAACAGCTGCTCGCAACTTCAATTCGTAATATTATTATGTTCCGTAATACCAAAAATTATGACTGAAAACTAGACAATATAACAAATACAGTTACAAAATACAAATTATTTATTACCAAGAAAATTTACATATGCATACATTAAATCAGAAAAAGTACTTAGGAGCTAAATATAACAGGTAGTCTATGGTATGTCTAATAGTTTGGCGACGGCCCCACACTAGGCTCACGCCCCGTGTCGTGGGTACCCGTGCACGATAGTCAGAAGATTGACTTAGTATATACCTATAAGCTACGTTCTTTATCAAACAAAACGAGATTAAACGACTAAGATATTGTTGTTTTTAATACAAAACAAATAGGACTAAAACACGTTATTTTCGACGTAAAAAAATGCAAAATGCGATTACATATTAAATGAAATGAAAGAGGTGATTTTTATGAAAAAAAAAACAACCAGGTGCCTAAATAAATACTATTGGATATCAAGAAATGACAGTGGAAAAATACTCGAATCACAAATCATTTTGGTATGTAGTATAATCGTTTGTATGGCCAATTCATCACCCGCGGGCCCCTTCAGACGTTTTCATAGAAAAATGATTGAATAGATCTTTTTTGACTTAGAATAACGTTGCTATAGGATTTTTTTATTCTGGAAACAAAGCCTGTGAAGCCGCGGGCGTAAATAGGTAATCGTCATCATTATCAGCATAGGTTAGTCCACTGCTGGACCAAGGGCTCCTCTAATTTGAGTGCCATAGCGCCCTGGCTTAAACTTGCTGCATCCAGTGCTTGCAGTCTTTTGCAAGTCGTTATCAACAATTTAAAAAAAAAAAAATATTAATAAAAGATTATTTATCGGGTATTTATCGCGTACCTTTTGTTTTATTTTCCCCTACGTTATACCCGATAAATTATCTCTAATATTTGACGACCTCTGTGGCGCGGTGGGCCAAGGTCCGCCTGCGACGCAAGAGGTTGCGGGTTCGATTCCCACTTTGGGACAAATCTTTGTACGATCTGCAGGTATTTGTTCCGGGTGTTCTGGTCGTTTTCTATGTATAATAAAAAAAAAACTCTATGTATTGTATAATATTATGTATATCAGTTATCTAGTACCCATAACACAAGCTCTGCTTAACTTGGGGCTAGATAATGCTGTGTGAATTGTCCAGCATTATTTATTCTAATCTTAAGTGACTACTGTAATTGGTTAGTTTTAATCGTGTTAGTTACTCAATAAATAAATTAAAAAAAAATATATTATTATTTAATATGTAAATATATCGCGAAATTTATATATTTAATCCTCACCTGTGCACAACATGCAGGAATGTGTCAATCGCGTATAATGTGTCAGAGAAATATAGATAAAAGTACTTGACTATTGCCAGAAATGGGTAATCATCCATGACATCCAGGCAGTAAACAACTGGGAAGACTGATTGGATCGGTCCCTAGAAAAAAAGAAATAAAAGTTTTTTTTTTTTTGTAAATTTCTTCCTGGTCAACCAACCCTTTCTGACGCAGAGATCGTTTTATAAATAAAGCATGACATGTATTTTGTGAACAGTATGATGTTGTAATAGATATACAATACAATACAATACAATAACACTTTATTGCACACCAAATTAAAAAGTAGATATTGCAAATAAAAAAAACAGTAATGTAAATCAGCGTAAAACAGCGGCCCAAAAAGCACCTCTGCACTGTTGGGCAGGTAAAGGAATCACAGTTTGTCTTGTGTGAAGCGGCAGCGAAAGATGTTTTAAAAAATCGGTCAAGTGCGAGTCAGACTCGCGCACGAAGGGTTCCGTACCATTGTCTATAAAAACGGCAAAAAATCACGTTTGTTGTATGGGAGCCCCCTTAAATATAAATTTTATTCTGTTTTTTAGTATTTGTTGTTATAGCGGCAGCAGAAATACATCATCTGTGAAACTTTCAACTGTCTAACTATCACAGTTCATGAGATACAGTCTGGTGACAGACGGACAGATGGACAGCGAAGTCTTAATAATAGGGTCCCGTTTTTACCCTTTGGGTACGGAACCCTAAAAAATGGAGGGATCGAACGCGAGATATCCTATGAAAGCTGTCAAACTTTGGTTCCGCTTCCATACACGCTTCTAATCCCGCGCTCCAAGAATCCAATAAGTACGAGAAACACACCATGAATCATTGCGTTTTTGTTATAAGATTCCATGTCGATAGACTGAGAGTAGGTAGATTAGTATACCTAAACATTAAGAGCCTCGATCGGAACCAGTTCTATACAAGTAAATTAATAACCACGATCGGAACCAGTTCCGTACAAGTACCTAATTTAAAAGCCTCGTATGGAACCAGTTCTGAAACTCCGGTTCTGTAGACGGCCGAAGGGAAAATTTCAGTATCAGTTTCATATTTGGCCTGAGCAAATATGACCACATTTCCGATTAACGCACTAAAGTCAATTGTAAGTAGGTACTCCTGTGAAGTTGGATGTTGCATATCCAGTTACTCGCATATTATCTCTCTTGTACAGTACCTTGTTCTATCACCCGAGCCCTTCCTTTCTCAAGCATCGCTTTGAATTCCTTCCAAGTCTTACTTTCTCTTTGCGTTCCTATGAAACCCTCACCTTAAAAGTCCCTGCCTACACTAACACTTTCACGCCCAGATCCTGATCAGGGCCAGACAGTTTTTAGTACTTTGTCTACTCTCACCATTTATTTCTATCCTGTTATCTGTCTTTGTGTGGTCCAATTAAGTTTTATCTACCTATCTTAACCTGCTCATGTCCATAGCTGTATATCATACGAGTCGATAGTGAACCTACCGGAGGAAAGGTAGCAGATTGCTTCTGTGTATCCTTTCCACCTTCTGCCTTCACTAATCCACCTGCAAAGCGTTGTGAATATGACAAAACTAAGGGGGGGATTTGCCGTAATTGATAATCACCTAGTTTGGAGATCTCCTCCAAACTTTGGTGATGGCAGACGATGTGTGCACAGGAATTGCGTAGTTTCACTTAGTCGACTCTTGCGATATCCATGGGCTGAATTGTAGGGGTCCATTCTCTTCAGTTAGATGTACAAAAATCTTACCAGAACGCATTTGACGATGACACTGCAGAGAATTACCAACTTAAATATTGGATGGAAAGGCAGGAAGATTAGGTTACTCCATTCGATATGTGATTCGGAATCGGCATCGAGCTCGGTTTCATCCAAGTTGTAATTATTTCCTCTAACTAAAGTCGCAGACATTTATGATAGCTTAGCGTTATCATAAACAAAACAATCTCAGAATCCGCGCCATGATGACATGATAACACATCGAAATACGCGGTTGTCTTTGTAGTTATTCCATTTTTTAGAAAAGAAAACGAACTCTGATTTTCTTTTCTGTGAACAAAAACTTAGCGATATATTTTGAAACACGGTCAAGCAAATCTGGAGAATCTAGTTGTTTCCTTTGAAAAAAATCAAAGAAATGAATGTTATTCTCTGTGTATGAAAATAAAAATGACAGAAAAATCAGACATAGAATGATGCCAAATTCCTGTCAAACTTTGTTGTAAAAAGAAAATTTCGTATTTTCTTTTTTTTTTCTAACAGGAATAAGAGTGATTTTGCTCGTCCATCTACGGAACGTAAGTTCATCTTTGACTATGGTAAATTCGCTGGGAAACAGGACTGCTGTAGGCTGCTTGATCTTAGGCTGGTTACAGTGCTCGACCGACCATCGTCGGTGCGCAAGATCGTTTCATGGTCGAGTTCATTTTACGAAGTGGTCACGCAACGCATAAACGATAAAAATCAATACCACAGATTTGTAAGTACATAGAATAGAATAGAATATAATTTATTTTGTTAAAAGACTTACACATACTTACACTAAAATACACAATAAACTTAGAATAACATAACATACTAAAGTAATCACTACATCCGTGTTACTTCTTATTAAACCTCTGACCGCTAGACCATCGTGATCGTTCCTACCTGTGTTGGGGACATAATATGCTGACAAAACTCAGTTTTTATAAAATGACGAGGGAATGGCAGTCGCAGGCTCTTAGTCCATAATACATTAAATACAGAGTGGTTCGTCCTTAGAGCAAAAGGTTTTCAGTAGAAAAACGTTCCCAACGCAACACGTCATCGGAGCGAAACGTCCTCAATTGAATAAGTAATGTCTTTACAAAGCTAAATGACTTTTCTGTCAAACGACCGCTGTTTAAAATAGTCACGGAAGCAGAACGTCCTCAATTGAAAACGCGATTCCAAGCAAATGTACGACAAACTTCTCAACACACACTTACAGCTGAAGATGCCTCCTCAAACAAAGGGGGCTTTTTGCTTTAAACACCACGCTTGGCACGCGGATTGGTGATCGCAGTAAAGGTGTTAATAATACAAATGGAAACTATTCAGGAAACTATGGAGGAAGAGTCCTCTGGTAGGTTCCCTTAGCCGATTCTTACGACGACATTCGAGGGCTCCAAGCTGTGTCGTCGACTCTTACGCCGCGGTAACCTACGACGACATTTTGAGGCAAAGATTCCTTAGCATCCAACGTTTCGTAGTCTTAGGATAAAATAAGTGATAATCGCCCATAAATTATTATTTCTATTAATAATCTTGATTATTGATCCCGAGTTCCTTAGTAACGTTCTTGCTCTTACTGAAGTGAAGTGGCATACTGATTACATTAGAAACACAATAAAAGTGCAAACAATAAAACTTGCAAATGATTCTCTTCATCAGATGAAGATGAAGACACAGAATAGAACTTAATTAAGTTTCTTTTAGCGAGAATAAAATGCACACTTTGTCTTTTGTTTGTCAAGTCTATTAAGCTTGTGAAAAATGAAACTCTCCAGGGTAGAAATTTAATTACTTTATTGTGATTTGTATATACCTATGTCGAAGTTTGTTTTCATTAAGTATGAATACTTCGTATTTACCGCTGCGGATACCTTGATCAACACGACAAGACAGATAATTATTATGAGATAATTAATATTATTTGTCGTGTTAAATACATATTTAATATAGTTTGGTTTATTATAAATAATACAAATCACAATAAAGAAAAAGAAAATAGTATAGGTACCTACTTTATATTGATTCAACACAGAATTAAAATGTACAGATTATACAGATGAAAAATTTGGACTATATAAACTGAGGCCCTAATCGCTATGAGTTATCTCTTCCAGGCAACCTTGGGATAGACTGGACTTGTTAGATCCATCATAAATATCTATGTTAGAAGCTACAGTATAAGCGTTAGCGTTTTATATATTCTCTGGTATATGTAATTATTCTGCTGTCTTAGATGAGATCATGCGAGTTCCCTATTTTCTAGCCCTAGTCTCTGGCTGTTTCCAAGCCTGATTTTGCAAAGTGTGATTCCAAACAACATTCCTAATGAGCACTAATGCTCTTAGCATTTCATTAAGATAATGTACTCTAGCTTTTGATGGCTGCTAACTAGCACACACATCAAAACTCGTGAGCTTCTTTTTAATTAATAAATAGCGTGTCAACTGTAGTTTTTATTTGTAGTAGTTTATATATAAAAATGGTTTTCAGATGCCAAACGGTAGTGCTCAGTGGTTACTCTTCTCGTGTCATGAGTATTTCCGTTTAGACGCACATTGACTAATACGCATAATGACCAATGAAAAAAACATCATGAATACGCAAATTGACTAATCGCATAATGACCAATACGTAAAATAACGAATAGAAATAACATCATGAATACGCAAAATGAGCAATCGCAAAATGACTAATACGTGAAATGACCAATACGCCAAATGACCATTAAGTAAATTAACAATTTTTTTAACCTCGACGCAAAAAGATGGTATCAAAAAGGTGGAATCAGAAAATGACAATTTTGTCAGATATGACGGAAAAATCAAAAACAAATAATGTCATAAAATTTCTTCTGGAGTACCTCAGGGTTCCCTACTAGGATCACTGTTATTGCTCATAATGGTCAATGATGTGCCAATGCTTTAATCATTCCAAATTACTCCTCCACGATGATGTTATGAAGATCCTCACCGTCATTCGTAGCATGTTGATTATCTACCTATAGATCTATTCGGGAGAAAATAAATTTAGTATGTTAAGAAAATTAAATCAGACCGCGGAAATCACTTATGTCACCCTCACTGCTCTACCTAGGTAGAACTAACATTGTAACGCTTGAAGACATTTGATTAGAGGTATATTAAACTTGTATTGTCTTTCAGTTCAAGTACCTGACTTTTACCAGCTTTAACATTTGAACGTTTTTTGTTCAGTAGGCTCGAATCCAATAACAGTTTCCTACCTTCACCAAATCTTTCGCAATTTGAGCGCCAATGTCTTCCCCGACTCCTGTGCTTACAAAAAAACTTTCGATACCTCTATTACTTGTTGTCGACGCAGGTAAAAAGAAATTTTATATTTATCTATCACCGTTTAAATGGTACTGTACGATACCATCAAATTGAGATATTGCGTGTTGCTATCAACACAATTCGGTTTAGTTTTTTCACGTAAATACAAACTTTATTCAGTTCTTATATTTTGCTGAAATAACTTGAGACATCAAAATATTTGATCAATATTACCTATAAACCTTCTCTGATAATGATAACATGGTTTATTATTTTATGAGGGAGAAGCCTGTCTGTACCTACTATAAAGTCTTCTTGATCGCAGCAGATGAAAATAGCGTGGAATGTATTACCATACTTTAAAATTTTTAATCAAATTAACCCAAAACGACTGAGGTGATATTTTAATTTTTAGTAAATAAAACAAGCGCCTTCCTTGAATTTTAACTGTCTATACAATAGATAATTCCAGCAACCAAGCCTAAATCAGAGAAATGATAAAATAGAGGTAATATTATTAATTGTTTTTTATATTCCCCGTATTACGTCGAGGGTAATGAAACGAGCACAAATCTATTTGTCCATTCGATAGGAAAGAGGGAAATAGCCCACTCTCACTCAGGTTATTGGATCTAATCTATTGATCCCTTGTATTTCTGTTTCAATATTGTACGAACCTGCGTAATGTGCAGTTTGAGGGATTGCATGTACTAGCCGACCTTGCATTGCTTTTGTTGACTACGAGAAAATGTTATACTACTTATAATGCGTACCTATATATATGATCGAAGTTCCAGGAATTAATTTCAAATATTTTACGATGTGATGTCATTTTTAGGGTTCCGTACCTCAAAAAGAAAAAAGGAACCCTTATAGGATTACTTTGTTGTCCGTTTGTCCATCTGTCAACCCTCTTTTCTCAGAAACGCGTGGAGGCATGGAATAGAAATTCAGATCATATACCTACTCAGGTTCGTAACTTCTTGGAGCCGCAATATAAATCAAAATTCTAAGTCAATTCTAAGTCGCAATCAAAATTTACAGCCGTTTATGCCCTATTTTTTTTTATTTACTAAGGGCACTTGCACACAAGACCTATAGAGTACTTCCCGTTGACCTAGAATCATGAAATTTGGCAAGAAGCAAGGTTATAGCACAAGTAAAGGAATAAAATCATAAATTTGTTGTTATTTCATAAAAAAAATATTACTTACGAGTATTACGGGAAGGTACTTGTCTATAGGAATATTAGAAATGCAGCTGGACGCTAAAAACTATATTACTTAATTGCAATATGTACAAAAGTTTCTGTAGAACAAATAAATAGTGACTTATGTATTTATCTTAAATACATAAGTCACTTTATACTATAGGTTCTAGGTACTCTCCATTGTTTTCATTCATTGCTAAGGATCGTATTTATACACTAGGATTAAGTTTTCCTCATAATTAGTGTAAAATCAGATTAAAAGAATGAAAGTAATAAAAGTATAACACTCAAGCGTTCGTTTACGTTGACGACAAAATGGATCGTTGTTCATGCTACAATAGCTTTTTGGGCAAAACGTAAATGAATAGGTAGACATAAAGTGAATGATCGTAATTTATAGACTTTTCTCGCTGAAAATATTGCACCATCATCGAAATTTCAATTTATTCTTATGGATAGATAAGATGGTTTAGTTTGTAGTACGGCGGCGTGATAAATAGTTAGTTTAATTGCAATAAGCGGTTATGGATTTGCATTAAAAACAAAAAATAGTTCCAAATATCTCGAGAGGTGGCACGGCCTCAACTGGAAATAGGGTAGGTACCTATGTCAATGTGAAATGAGAGGAATGTGTGAGATTTTTATATTATGGTTTAGTTTTTATCAAAACATTGTAATTTTGACTTGCCTATGTTATGTTATGTAACGGAATGGTAAATATATAAATACAAATACAGGAAAATTTCGAATTTTCCAAATCGGTCCACTTTGATGTTTCACCTTCAACTTCTTCTTTTACGGTTGTGTTCTTTCATTTGCCATTTTGTCATTGATATGCCCTTATTTCCATTTGACGCCCTTGCCACCTATCGAGATATTTGGAACTATTTTTTTCTTTATAATATTGCAAATTGTAAACCGCTCATTACCAAAAATATGGGGAAGCATGCTGATAATAATGTAATTTATAGGTTACTTACCTACTGGAAAATAGTGAACCATTCACTGCACGTGTTGCAAACAAATTGACTGCGAAGTCCATTTTGATCGAGTTCCACGGTCCCCTAAGACCTTTCAGAAACTACTTCGATTACCATATTTTCCGAGTAAAAATCTATGCCCAAAAATGTCCTAAAACTTCCTAAAGTCTACGAAGTTTTTGACTAAAACCTTCTTAGATCGTTGACTGACTTTATAACTGAAACCGTTTACGTGGCACCGGTGGATCTCAAGGAATCTCCTCTGAATCACATCCAATCAACCGTGAGTGATCGCGCCATTACGCACACACTGCATACTTTACGGCGTAATACGATCGCGTAATAACTAAAGATTGGTTGGATGTCGGATCATTGGATCTGCCGCTTTTATCAACTATTTTGTGGATTTATTTGACTGACTGTGCAGAGGATGTGACCTCATAACATCGTAGTTAATCTAGAAACAAATGAATGAAATACCTACTAAGCGATTACAATATGTATTTTTAAGTATTTATCTGCCGAAATTTGTAATTGGCTAACAACAATCATGCACTGGTCTAACCAGAATATTTTATATTTTGTTCTAATTTGTATAAACCTAGCTAAAAAATCCAAAATCCAGTAAATCAAAATAAATAAATGTCTGACGACCGATGGTCTAGAAGCTAGATGCCCTAACACAAGCTCTGCTTAACTTGGGGCTAGATAATGCTGTTTCAATTGTCCAGCATTATTTATTGATTATTTCTACTGGATTTTATCATAAGACATTATAAATTGTGTGCTGTTCTTGAAAAAAAAATCTAAAAGGAACAGAACCAACATTTTTCCTACATTTCTACTTAAAGAACTAATTCTCCTGAATTTTCTTCGATCCCATCATAGCTAATAAGGCGAATTACTCGAGAAAGGTCCCAGTACGAATTAAACTAGGGTCACTCTGACCCCACTTACGCGGCCACACTTCATTACTGTTGTGGTTAAACCATCAGCATTACTATTATGTCTGCGGTATTCAGGTTAAAATGTATTTTACTTTACTACTTTAATCATGCGGTTTGTATCGCTTATTGGTGTATTTAATATTCCAATTATTGGATTTCCACTTATGAAATTGAAACACCGATTGATTGCACTCCAAGTTAATCCTGGCTTGGATTTTGGTTCTCAAATTCTATCCAACAAAAAAAAATTGATGTTGCGTCAGAAAACCTTAACTGAACTCCACACTTATAATGGTCCACTGCTGGACGCAGGCCTCCCCCTGATAATATAGGCCTTATTGGTTTTTATCTCATGGGTTCCCAAAATCCCCACGCTGGGCATGATCGCAGTTCGGTGGTAGATCTATTCTGCAAGAGACGCTGCTGCCCGCCCCCCGGTGTATATCCCTTAGTCGCCTCTTACGACACCAACGGGAAGAGTTGGGGTGGTGCGAATTCATAGCTGGCACCACGACACATCAGAGAATCTAACCTAAGTTATTTCAGTTCTGGCAAAAACTCTTATTTTTCGTCAACAAAATTAAAAAGTCGCAATTGCTTGTTTCATTATGTTTACTAAAGATTTCAATATCACAAAACTTCACGGTCAGGCATAGTTTTATCATTTTTACCCTATAAACAGGTTTCAGGATTTTCATATGCTCAAACTATTTATAAAGATAGACCCTATCTTTACAAATTGGTCTCGACCTTCCGGCTCCGCCAGCGTGGAAGCCTTCTTTCACCGCTCACATTAGAATAAGCCAGAGGACGTAAATAAACGATGTTCGAATTTATGCAATAATAAATCAAGTCGACCGTTGTCCGATCCCGCCGGTATTCTAACCCATGTTGGATGCCGTAGCGTCTAGTTATTTATTTTGTCCACCTTTACCGTTTTAATATTGAATGGTTGCTTGCTTTTTGAGGGGGTAAATATTACCTAGTAACTTTTGAGGGTTTAAACATCGAGCTCTACTCGTTAGGAAACAATCTATGGACCAATTTTGAAAATTCTTCCGCTAATTTATGCAGGGTGTAGCAAAAATTATGGGCCAAATTGGAAAGGGCGATTCAGCTTCGATCATAAAAAGACTATAAAAAAACTTGACTTAGTTTTCTAAAAATAAATATATCTGGACTAGGCAATAATCCTCGTTTCGAAACGAGGAAAAATGCATTTTTTTGTATCACCAACCGCATCTAAGGCGCATCGCCGGCTCCAAAAAGTCAAGAATTTTTAAAATGTTTTCCCGTGTTCTGTGATCACATCTAAAAGTTTAGTTGATAGTTAGGTCCTTCAGTTTTGTTACACCCTGTAGAGAATTTTCCCGGAGATAGTCCTATGTTTTTTATTTCGAGAGATTAGTAGGTATTTGTACCGTTTAACAACAATGTTAAATTAAGGAACTCGAAGTTTTCAGATTTGTTCAAAATGGTCAAATTATTACAGATACATTAGCCAAACTCGTTGTAGAATGTTTGTAAACAAACCGCCAATACAAAAATACAATAAAATCACTCTTTTGCCGCGTCTTTCTTACGCAATTTACATTACTTGTAGATTTATGATTAATATTGCCCAAGAAAGTGAGTTTTAGTTAGGTATTTATGTCGTGGTTTGCTTACAAAAATTCTACAAGGAGCTTGGCTAAGGTATAGTTGCGATGCAAACGAAGAGTACTAATAATAATCTTGTGTGTATAGATATGTTTTAATCAAAAATATAATATCATACCACGGTAATGTTATCTAGTCTTCTGCTCTTTCCATAGCTCGCTGGGCGACTTTAAACTGGTGGACAAGCCCTACCGTGAGTGTCCATTTCCTCAGTTCCGGAGGTTATGACGGGTAGAACGCACTGATTGAAAACTTTTGTCTTCTAGCATTGCGGTATAGATGACGAGAAGACTATAATATGACTATATATGATAATCAAGGTTTACCTAAATTATGATGGATTATCGCCTAACCCAGTTCCTATTTAAATTTACTAATTATTTTCATTGTCGGATTATTTAATTAGTTCTAAAGGTTTGTTCGTTTACCCATTGGGAAAACTTAATTAAATTAATGAACGAATGATCATTAATAGTGCCTAAGTATTCCCTTGAGAAATAACGCTCCTGTTTAGAATTAAAATTGCCTCACTTAAGTATGTTTATGCTGGTGGAGTCTTAAGGGACACATAAACTCGTAAGCCTAAAATTATACCTACCAAAGTCGTATTCTTTTAAAGCTTATGAAAAGCAAGAAGGCTGCATTGAGCTTTAAATAATATTAAAAATATGAATGAACATTTACGAAATTAAAATAATAACCATGGGCTTCAAATTATGGCAGAAAGCGCAGTAGGCCTAGATAGACTTAATTTATGCGCCCACTGGATCGGCAGATCGGAAAGTACGAAACGTAAGAATTTGTTGCTTTATTTTGATTTCTATGGTACAGCGCACATTGTATCGGCATATCTGCGGGTACCGACGCGACGAAGATACCGGTTTTTCTGCCGATGACGTCGTCCGCAATAATATCCTTGTCCTCAACAGCCTAAAATGGTCCACTGATGGGCGCAGGCTTCCCCCTGATAATCGTCTTATTATCTTTTATCTCATGGTGGATAATGCCCATAATCTCCACGCTGGGCGCATGCCCAGGGTTGGGGATCGCAGTTCGGTGGTAGATCTATTCTGCAAGAGGCGCTGCTGCCCACTCTACCGGTTTATGTCCCTTAGTCGCCTCTTACGACATCCACGAGAAGAGTTCGGTGATGCAAATTGCTGCGGATGTCTTCATCAACAAACGGAGCGATTTGAAAGTACCTGTATAGCCGATGTAAAATCTAAAAGCCCTGCACGCACCCTATCGGCATGTTGTACCGACGCCGCGTACGTTGCCTACACTCAGATTCCGACCCAGTGAACGCGTAACTTTAGATGAAGGGGCGGGAAAAAGCTCTGAGAGCTTATTTCACGGTCAGTCTCCCGGTGATTGTCTTAAACTAGGCACGAAATGACAAAAGTTAGAGTGGACCTTAGTTGAAGTCCTAACGGTGATTATCCTTGCGGTGCAAAGGTCCGAGTCTGAGGGTGAGCGGTTTAAAGTTGGCCGGACCAGCTTAATTATGTTCGACGGTAAGTGTTCTCGCGTTTAGGTGAACAAATGCAATCCACTTCCACTGATAGGTAGAATTATAATTTAAGGCGACAATGTCAGCATGTTCATTGTCACCATACCAAATCTGGGCTCTACCTGAAAACCAACAATGCTACACATGCCGAGGTGGAGACCCTTTTTTACCCTATTTTATTACTATTATTTTTATTAGTTTTTCTTGTTTTTTGTATAGTTTTAACTTTAATAATAGTACCTACCTAGTATGTAAGTCTGTTTGTATTTTTGGGTAAAAATAAATATTTTTCTTCTTCTTCAAATATAAATAAAACACTCGCAAATGTTGAATAGAATGGACTAACAGTTTTAGTAGTGAACAAAATCGTAAAATCTTTGAGAAAAATTGCTTTTGTTGCGTGAATTTTTCCTTCTCTTACATAAGTTTCGGTTCATTATTATGTAGCGCTACCTAACTTGCAAACCCTGGGAATAAAAAAGACATCAAAACCTACCACCATTTCCGGCGAGCACGGCTCTACCTCTTCCGCTGGAAATTGACAGCTCAGAACCAAGAAACCGGAGAAATCTTGTATTGAAGGCTACGATCTACGTTGAGTTATGGAAGCGATAGGAGCTCATAGAGTTTCAGTGAACCCTTCAAACATCATTATCATATCAGCCCATACCACTTCCGCTGCAGAATATAGGCCTCCTCCACAGACGACGCCTCGAATCGCGGTCCTTCAAAAAAAGACGTCAAATATTTGGGTTAGGGTAAATTTGTCACCGGGTAAATTTGTCATCGCAAAAATCTAGTGTAAATTCGTCACCGCTCTAATTGTTTAAATATTTTTAGGGTAAATTTGTCACTGCCTACTATGTGCTCTGACAAGGACTAATACGCACAGACATCAGTTTAAGAATAATAATAATCTGGGTACGCTACGGGGTATGCCTCATAATGAGTGTAGAAGAAGATCTATGTAGTATCAAATACACCTTCATTCACCAAAGTTACATCCTACAATCGCGGTGACACTGTGTTTACTTCAATCGTGCTTCTGGACATAGTAAACAACCATTTCTACACTTTAATGGTTCACCTGTGTTTGTTTTAAAGAACATTCTATTGACACAAGCCACGGATACCAACAATAGAGTTCTAGATCCGATCCAGTTTGTTTGGTTTATGCGATTTGTCTGGCTGAAATATTGGGAAAGGATATTTTTGTGAAGTTGTTTATTTTACGAGGTCAGAAACTCTTGAGTTTTTATAGTGTTAGACAGTTTACTTTCCTGGAAGTTCAGCAATATTATTGTTTTGATACAAATGAAAAATCAGTGTTTTATTTCCTTTAGGTCATAGAGTACCTAACCTACACGTGCTTCTCTTGGACACGTCAAGAATTAAACATTACATAAATTGAAATAAAAATACCTTCTTACCTATGATAGCAGTGGCTGTTTCGATCGGTTCCGTGTGTTATGTTTTTATATATATATTTTAAAAGTAAATATTACAAAGATATTTTAATAATAGATTGAATTAGTAAAAAAACCTTCAAGGTTAATCGTTTCTTATACCAAGCAACATTAGCGAGCATATACTAAAAGCTAAACGAAACGTTGCCTTATATTTGCTGGTCTTTATACTCTGCAATGCACAATTATTTTCTCTAAGCTCACATGAACTGAGCATTTTCTCTGCCATATAAAATGTTTACTCGTACTTGGATGTAGGTCCAACAAATTCACCTCTAGGATATTTCAAATAGAAGTTCAGCGAATAAAGGAACTTGTTACGTCGTAACAAACTATAAAAATGTCGATTTCCCCGAAAAATATTTTAAGGTTTTTAACAATTTTATTGGACAAAGTGAACACAACTGCTACTCACATACAAAGCGTTGCAGACTCATCATAAGTTATGTTCAAACGTAGGTTAAACGCTCCGAGTAATTTTCTTGCGCGCTTGAAATACCCCAGTAAAGGTTCCCGAAGCTAAAATTTACTTAAAATTATATACCTCGTCCAAGACCGGATTAGATCCATTATGTCTTCTGAAATATGAGTTTAATCTCAACTAGTTATCTCACCCTTATTATTCATCCTTAAGGTACCTGTTACTTCAAGAATTCTCCTTTGATCCTCTTATATTAACTTTTAATAGCCCGTCCATTTTACGAGAATTAATATGCAATTTGCATACTAATCGTCTATTCAGTGGTACCAGCTCAATTTTCGTCAAGATGAACTTTCTTAAGGTCGTGAATGAAATTTGTTTCGTCGAAATGCTGGATAATGAATAGGTTAAGGATTAATAGTTTGTGAATAATAGCCCAATCACCGTTATGGATTAAAATGTCTAGTTGTTGAAAACAACCATTCTGAAACAAAGTGTTGGTTGATGTATTTGTTCTCGACACTTCAATTTAAAAGTTACCCGTAGGTACGTTATAATTTTATTCTCAGCTCCAGTTTTCAATCTTTAAATAAGATGAAGTACAAAGTTGCAGGTTTTTTATCGCCAAAGACGCCATAAAATTATCATCCTCGCAAAGTTTTTAACTTAGATTGACTTTTGCTGGGACTTCTCATAACTTCTGAATATACCTAGGAAGGTACTTCTGATGAAGATGAGAAAATTTTGTTGTCATCTATTCAGCAAGGAACACTTAAGAGCCTGGTATACCATCCTTGAAATTGAATTGGAAAGTGGACAGATTTTCGTGGCAGTTTATTTTAAACACTTGTCCTAATTGAAGCGCCGGTAATATTATAAGGAAGGTGTGGAATAATCTCAGATCCGAATTGAAAATGCAAACATTTCGTAAAATGAGAAAGAAAATCCAGGCGAAACTTTTGAACGTGAACAATAAATTTGCCAAATATCCACTTGCCGAGCAATTGTGTGGTAAATTCGTGACATTGTCGTAACTCGTATCCGAAGTTCACAAGCGGCTTGGGAAATCAGTTACTCTGTTATATTCAAATTGGCATTTCATCTACAATCAAGGTGTGTTGGTAGAATCGTCTTGGCAGATTTTCAAGTTCCAGGTAGAGGTTTCGATTTCCTCGTTTTGGAATCTTTGTAAAAGCATCGTAAACAGCAGTATCGTGCTTTGGGCAAATGCCAAACGACTTTGGGCTCATTACCATACGAACAAAGTACAGGTGCTTACTCAAAGGAATTGCACCGATGTAATCGTACTTATTCGAACAACGCCCGCGATTGTTGAATTTAATTGGTGCAAAATTCACTTGATAATGGAATCCGAAATGTTTCTTGAAAGGTAGAGCTCGTTATTTTAGATTTACTGTCTTGAACTTGATGTGAAAGAGGTAGTAATTTGGTTTTGAAAATCGGTGTCATAAATAATAAATATATTCTTCAAAGTCACAAAAAATATACAAAGGTTATTATTATTGTATTTTCTTTATCAATGGATTGTTATTATGGAAATAAAAGTTTTCGTTTTACAAAGGTTATAGAATAGACTAAAAAAGCATGAAGCAAAACTTGGTAGGTAGTAGGTACCATTATGAGGACATTGTTTGAGGATGAAGTAGATAAAAGGGTACCTTTAGTAGCAGAAAATATTGAATATTCCACCGCAATTCATATTGTATGAAGGGGAAACTAAACAAGAAGTCTCAGGTGCCAATCGGATTTCGCTTGTTACCGGTGTTCAGTTATGAAATAAATTCTCTGAATAAGTCGAAAGCCGGGCCTTCGACCTATAATTTGATTTCATTTCCAACATACATGGTATGCCACCATTCAAGTATCAGATTGTTTTCTAGGAATCTAGAATAGATAAAGGCCCATAACCTAAGTACGATGTGGTGGTACGACCGTGGTCGTGATCGTCAATTTAATTATTTCTAAGTGTACCGGATGTGAGTTAAATTTTCCACGAAAATTACGATGTTGAAGAGATCAGATTATGCTTGCAATTTCTTTTATGTTTCATCTAGCGTTTGTCAACGCGCCAGTACATAAGCCGATGGACATAGAACATTCACATAACCATTCCACAGAGCTTATTTTAGTGATGATAGTCTGTATCCTCCTTAGCAACTCTAAGGAGAGATAGGGTAATTTTGATTATGTAAAGTATAGAGGGTTATGATCAATTGACTTACAGACAATCATAATAAGTGATCCGTTCGCGTGGAGACGTGTAATGAACCAGTACGAGTTTGCTCGTCAGACAACGACCGTTTCACTCTGACACAGGGAACCCTACGCCAGTGTTTGGCTCTGATATCAGATTATTGGGGCACAACTGGACTGTCTATTTCGCTGCGAAGCGTATAGGCTCGACGCTGTCATAAGACGCGGAGTCATCAACGTATCATGAGACACGGATTGTATATGGCGCTCTAGGCTGCCTGCCCCTTGTACCATGCATGGATTTAGGTATTTTAGTTTGTGTGTATAGTTTAACTTGGCCAAGTTAAGTTCGACAGTCAGTTGTATATAAGAGGACGTGTAATCGGGTGCCCAGAAACGCAATCGGCCCGCCCGTGAATATGTAAAGGCTTTATCTCAGGGATGTGAACCGATCTACGTGCTCTACCCAGCCATTATTAATAAATATTAATAGCCATCGCCTCGAGATAGCGTAGTATAGCCTTCCATCAAGCACGCGTCAGCATTCACATGGTTTACCTGGTCAAATGTCTCACTAAATAAGCATTACGTCTGATCTCAGCAACACCACAACTATGTGAGGAACATTGAACTAGAACTGACCAATAGCTTATGTCAGTACTTACTTTTGCAAAGCTATACCGTTGATTCGTCTCGCCTTCCTGCAAGCCGCCTCGTATTCTGCATCGCTCCATCTCGTTCTCACGTATCAGCAAGTTTAAGGGCTTAATTAGGGCTTAATTTCAGTTGTTCCTAGCTCTATTCATTCGACCTAACGAATTATAGTCCTTATCGAATCTGTATCAACTCTAAACCTCTCAGATTTAAAATAGGTGTAGCCTAATGAAATCGTGTATCGGGTGAACAGGGTTATCAACGACAGCGGTAATTATGTCACAACTAAGATACACCTTCGTTTGAACAACTGCAATTTATGGCAGTCGAATATTCGATTTGAGAGTCGTGTCCCATAATCTCAGCTGTATTTGAACCCTAATAAAAGCCTTAGGTATAATCAATGGAAACAAAACATTTAAAATGGAACTTTTATTTATTGAAGTTTTAATAATAATCTCCGAATCTAGAATGATTATTTAGCTTGGCATATCCAGAATTACCGTAGATGCCATGCGGTTGTTAAGCTCCTAGGCCATTTTCACAAGAGAAAGCAAACAACCAAATAAAAAACTCTTGTGAAGCCATCTTAAACACTAGGAGTTACACACAATAGAATTTACATACAAAGTCAGTTCATCTAGGTCCACGATTCACAAGTTAGTGCCTCCGGGTGATTTAACTATATAGGACCCCGCCTGGTTTGACTGTAGGTGAGTCTAGATACTCTACTAGGTAATGCATAGGCTGACCCTCTATGCTCGTCTCTCTGTTACAACATCTCTTCCATCTCTTGATGCAGTTTATGCATGTGAGTATTAAGAAGAACAAATCATCTCCAGTTTGAGATTTAGTATTAATTTAGGAATGATCCAGATTGTTAATCTGTCAATTGAAATGATCTATAATTTGGGTAGTCAATATTCGTCTCGACTGTAAAAGGAGTGACTTTGTTATGTATCGTGGAACTAAAAGAACCTTTATATCAAGACATTATAATTACATTACCGCGTTCTTAATGAAGTACAGGAATCAGCAAAGAAGCCTGGAGCTGAGGTTTACAAGCTCTTGCCGCAACACTGACTCTAATAGTAATACTACTTTTCTTAATTGTTTTCGCAACACTGATTCTAAAGGCTGATTAGGGTCTCTGAAGACCTCCGTCGATTTCTAAACTCTCGCGCAGACTGTCCGGACTCCTTCCTCTTTCCGTCTCTCTAAGGCTGCTGCCCCCTCCTTGGACTATGTCCGAAGTTCCACCCCAAATCACGTCGAGAAGGCGGTCTTGAACAGAAAAATTGGGAGGCGACAGAAAAGTTCATCCTGATTGGTCTTTACTGTTCGCTAAGTTACATCCCCATATTTGGGAAATATCCCACGGTCAGACGTTTTGTGCCAACATGTGTTGCTTTTGTTTCAAGTGCAGTAATAAAGTATGATATTTATGGTCATCTCTATTGATTTTCGAGGTTTGTTAGTATCTATGACGGGTAAAGGTTTTTTGTGCAGAGAATTTATTTCTTTTCATAAGTTTATTTTAATGGCTCTTACGCAGAACTAATCTCTTGTTATCTAAAGCATTTAAATTTATCGTTTTGTTTTAGAATTTCAATAGGAATTCTCTGGGTCTCTCAATTGCTTTGCACATGTTCAACCATTTCAAGAACGATAGAGCAAAAAATAATTTTAGTTAAATCCAAAGATTGAAACGAACGTTCTTGCCATCTCAACGAGCTCATCATCAACACTGGTTACTTACTCCAATGAGCCTCGTCATTTTCTGAATCCTTTATTTATTAATACATAAATTGAAAAACTATAAAACTAAAAAGTTTATGGCCTATTAGTTCTTAAAGCCAAGTTCTAATGCAATTATTTCGGATATTAGGTCTCTCTTGAACAATTTGGATAACTTACCTAATTTGTTTTGTTTTTACTGGATGAGAGAACATCAAAATAATCACCAACTCCTAATAAATCAGTTTTAACTTTTAAAGTTTCCAGACCTTGCTAATTTAATTAAAGTCTTCGTGTGAAAAAGTGTCGGATCTTGAGATCGGTTAACCTTACCTTCGTCAATCATCCTCTGGACAAGACAAGATACCTCTAGGTATGGAGTAGGCCTTCTTGTTAGTTCTAGTTAGCAGAAGTTACAAGAATTGAAAGTAGTTTGATTTGAGTAGTATATTTTGCTCGAGTTTCAAAGCCTTTTTGGCTTTGATGGACCGATTTGAAATAAAACACACTCAAATTAAACGAAATAGAAGCTATCTTTATTACCTGTTGGTTTACAAAATGGAAGAAAATTGCGTTTATTTGTGTTTACTCAAACACAAATTAATAAACTAAAGATTTAGAAACGATTTGGTGACGAATATTGGTCTGATTTCCGACACCAAGTTATACCAGTAAAATCAACATCCCCTCATCTGTGGTTAAACCTAAAAATAAGCAAACAAAATCACACGCGACTGTGTGGAAGCACAGAAATTACCTCCAGTTCAAGATTGAGGCAGAGGAGATTGGCGCCGTTTCTCAAGATTGAACCAAACTTGCTGCAATTCCTGATTGCGTTGTAAAAGACACGGGATTAACTTGTGAACTTGAAAATCTGAAGATTCGTACATGTTTTACTGCCTCAATTTAAGATACGTGGTTGTAAAATCGTTCGCAGGTGCCAGTCTCTATGGAATTTGTATGCGGAATGTGATAAAGTTTTCAATTTGGTGGGTAACTTTATCGTCAATAAGTAAGTACCCATTTATACTGTTATTGTCCTACTGTTGAATAAAGTAAGGTTTCTTTTATGTCCGTCCATACCGCGGTTTACCAGAGTTAAAAAAATATTTTGTTAGCGTAGGTACCTAAGAATATTTTACTAAACCGGGTTATTTACATTCTTACATGGAATTCTTTTTATTCTTCTGTTCTAAGAAAATTAAACTAAGTGAAGTGGTCCAGTTCCAGACAGCATTATTCCTATTAATTAGTAGGTATACTAGGAAAAGGCATCATCATTCTCTTCAGTTAATCAAGGTAATCAAGGATCCGTTGATTGAGTATGGAATCTGTGAGCGAATGCGCGTATAGTCCAGACTATAAACAAACAAAACACATCTTTCTTTAGATTAAGTAAGCGAATTTGCGGTCATAAGCTTGACCTGAGATCGAATAAGTACGAAACTTACAAATGCACACAATGTTTTCGTAGGACACGTAGTGCAGTGACGCGCTCCTCCAGGTCGCATCGTTGAAGCACGGTAGTGAACGGTGAGGGCTAGTAGGTACATAAATATGCAAGGAAAGACAAAAAGTTTATCAAAAGTTTATTTTAATTAGCAACAGAGTGTCTGACAATTAAAACATAGTACAGAAAGACATGTTATTTTATTATTAAGATTAGATATAAGATTTATAATAATGAATTAAGTAGGTAACAGGTTATTTAAGTAGGTAACTTTAGAGCTGACATTAATTTTAATGTATCAAGCAGTTTTTGCCGTCCCATATTCATTGGCGAGCTTGGTGATGTGGTGCTGTGCGACGGCGGCGCGGCGCGGTAAGGTTGCTACATCGTCGCCGCTTGCCTCGCGCACGCTGAACGCGTGCAGGCGACATGTGCCGGACACCATTCTTCCTATAACCCTATAATAATAATAATGCTGGACAATTCACACAGCATTATTTAGCCCCAAGCTACTAGGACACGGTATATCAGTCATTTAGTATTCATAATCATAATTGTGTTAAGATCAGCTGTCATAACTTGGGGCTAGATGACCCGAGTCTAGAGTTATGGTGTCCTCCCTCTTTCTACGGACTTCACATAACCCCAGAACATGCACTTTAATGTTCTCTAACTCCACTCCCAATTACGCTAGATGATATTCAATCTTCAGAGTGTGTTCGTTAACCGTTGTCAGGGTCAAAGTTCGATGGACGGTTGTTTGTGGCACCCTGAGGTAGCCCGGTGATTCCTAGCACCCCCTGCCTAGCTGTTACCATGACCGCCGCCATGGCTAGGAATAGCCGATGGCAGCCGTCTATTCCATAAAGCAGGGCTACCGTAGCTACTGGTATACTTACATTATTTAACCAATATTATATGGTTATATATAATATATATCATTGTACGTGTGAAGTGAAAACCTTTCAAAAATTGAACCCAAAAGCTACACACGTACTAAAGTTATCGGCAAATAAATCATCAAAAGTATATTAAACAGTTAACGAAACACGCTTCAAAGCACCCCGTTTCAGCAATCTGTTTGGTTAAAATTGTGCTGTAAATGGCATACATGACAAATGACTCAAATAATTCTAAAAAGACTACGTTCGAGGAACATGAACGTGTTCTTGTAATTGAATTTTGATTTATCGAACGACTTCGTGGTTTTAAAACTTCTACGTTTGTGAGTCATAATTTTATTTTAAAGCTCGTAAAATCGTATGTCGCCTCTACGCTATCTACGCTTCGAAGACAATCTACACTTCGTAGAGCTTCTACGTTTCGTATACAATCTACGCTTCGTAGACAATCTACACTTCTTAGAGCTTCTACGCTTCGTAGACCATCTACGCTTCGTAGAACATCTACGCTTCGTAGACCATCTACACTTCGTAGACAATCTACGCTTCGTAGACAATATTCGGTAGAGTTTCTACGCTTCGTTAACCATCTACGCTTTTAAGACTATCTACACTTGGCCGGGTGTTCTGGGTGGTCTCTATATCGTATGTATGTTTGTTTTGTATTAAGTATATCAGTTATCTAGTACACATAACACAAGCTTGGCCTACCTTGGGGCTAGATGCTGTGTGGATAGTCCAGCATTGTTTATGATAATTATTTAGAGTATTCATTATAATAACCCGGTCATCCCACTGCAAGGGAAAGCCTTTCTTCCATTCCCTCCCTTTAAATGTAAATACCACAGAATAACTGTATAGTACTAACATAATACTTCAATATGGTGATGTCCTGTAGCCGAATTTCGACCACGGCGGTCAGTCTTAACGGAAACTTACCAGGTGCGCAGGACATATTATTGTGTACAAGTGTATGAGCAAACACAGGTGGACTCTCTATACCCTCACTACAAAATATTACCTAATCATACAAGGCGGCTTCAACTCGGGCAGCATGAAGTCGATTTCGTAGTAAACTACTTGCATGGCGGGGCCGCTGTCGTCTCTTACTACCAGATTCTTTGCGCTATGCTCTCCCGGTCTAACGCTTACGCATTTAGCTGAAAAAAAGTGTTATATTGTAAATCTTTATTATAAGATAATTACTGATAACAACTGGTATTTATTACGGATGTAAGCGGGTTAACTACGAACCTTATTTGTGTTGGAAGAACACCAACGTTTCATCCCTTAACGAGGGACTTCTTCAGGGTGAGTGCGGTTCTAGGTAACACAAATAAGGTTCGTAGTTAACCCGCTTACATCCGTAATGATTTCGTCAAAATACGATAGTTTTTGTTTTTTCACAGTCTGACTGAAACCCAACTTAAATAACGTGAGAAAAAAATTCAAATATTTATTGAACGGAAAATTCTTAGATAGTTAGGAAGTCAACACAAAACTAAAAATTTGTCAACTTCAATTTACACGATCCATTTTCACAGTTAGAAGTGAATGTAAACATTATACGAAGCAAATGTTTGTAATCCAAACCCATTACGAGAAGATTCCCGGAACTGAGTGCCAGTTCCAATTATAATAATTGAAATTCAGACAAAATGTCTTCAGCTTTGACATCAAAAGGCAGCAAAATGCAATGGGAAATCCAGAGCACTTGCTTTGATATGTTCAAGTGTATACTTCGTCCATTCATTTATTTCCTGTTTGGCACATGGACGACTATGCGACTATGAAGCTCCCTGATTGTTGACAGGTGAGTGAGTGAAGATTCGATGACAGAATGGAATATTTCATAGACACAGTTACTTCTAACAGATAGAGATGTGACTCCCCGTCCCGTTTTGCCCATTGGGTACGGAACCCTAAAAACTATTTTGCGATCAAGAGGTCAATGATGGTGCTAGGAGATAACTTACCAACAACTTCGTAAATAATAAGGGTCCCTATATCTTGAAGAGTTTTGTGCCATTTCAGAACTTTCTCCACTGGGCCGGAAAAGGCTCGAGGTCCACTTTTTTGCAGCGCCTGAAACACAACTTATATATTACTAATGATAAAATTATCATTAATTATATATAAATATAATTAATAACTAATGATAATTTTATTATCAAAGAATATTACAATCAAATCATAGAAACAAATTAGAACTAAACTCCCGACTCAAAAATGTTGATATTTTTTGTGTATAGAAAGGGATTACAAAACCCAAGGAATATTGGTGGAAAATATTCAACGACATTGGTTTCATCGAAGCAAAGCGCAGAAGCTCAAAACAATTTTAGGTTTTAATATCTTTCGTTGATTTATTTGAAAAAATTATCGCTGCACATGTGAGATTATGTAAATGATAAGTTTGTGTTTTAGTTTTTAATTGTAGGTAACCTTGCTGTTACCTTGCTGTTTTCTGTTATTGTTAAGTTTTCATTAATTCTTTTAACATAAATAGTGTCTTGGATTCTAAATCGGACTATAGTATTTACAATTTAAACAATTGACCTAGCTGCAGACTGTTGCAAACTATGCAGGTACATACCTGTACATAGTTTACTCAAGTGATCCATATCAATAGCAGTCGGAAGCCTCCCCAAGACTCTGGCTGCATTGCTGTATGGTAATCCTGATCGCTGCGCCAGATACTCACCAGCTTTTGTATGTCACGTTATTTCTTATTTGTTAATTAGAACGTTTTTTTATTGTCTATGACCCATTTTGTATCCGTGAATAATTTTAACGAGTGTTTAATTTTAGACATAAAACGTAAAGTAGATTTGAATAAGGTCTAATTGGTGTAATCGAATCGGCCAGAATGACTATCAATCGCATTCTACGATAGCGGGTCTTACGTGACCGGGGTGCAGGGGGACCATTTTTAATCATCGAACAGGCAATTGCGTGTTTCGTTTCGGCCATTGGTATATTACTGTCTAATACACCTTATTAGAGTAGGTACCAATTTGCAAAAAAAGAACTAAACGAAACACGTAATTGCGTATTTGAAGGATTACAATAGGCCCCCAGACCAGTGAAGTATATATACATCCATCAAATGTATGGATTCAATCTCTTTGTAATTTTTTTGTAAAATACAGTGCTCAGCAAAATACTACAGGCACAGAACGCTTGAAAATCCAAACCGAATATGGTAAACCCTGATAAAACAATAAACCATAAACACAACAGCTGTTCAAAGCTCTTATTCTATAGGTACCAGAAACAAAATGAATCTTGAAAAGTTGCTTCCCTAAACATTTTACGAGCTCAAGTTTAAGATTAACCCTGAGTCTTATATAAACGTAAAATTGAACCTCTGTTGGTTGGTAAAGATGATATTGTGATTTTGCTACGTCCTGTGTGTGTGTGGCAGACCGAAATTCGGTTCGTTTTGAAAATGGATACGGGTGTCGGGAAGCAATTTTTGGTCCCTCGCCGTAAGCCAAATCGAGCTTTAAGCATATTACACTCTTAAACTACTTCTGGTTGCCTGGAAGAAATCACTGTAAGCGATAAGGCCGCCAAATCCATTGCTGTTATTTCCATATGTTTAATTAAACAGTATCTGTTTTTTAAGGTGATGAATAAAGTATTATCTATCTATCTACAAAGCAATAATTTAAGCTCTATGATCTTATTTTCCAAATCGGTCCATAATTGACGGAGAATTCGACGAATATACATAAAAAATACATACAACCGAACATACATCTGTGTTTTTAGTCGGTTAAAAACATGACCACTTAACTCAAGCAGCGCAGTTTAATTATTTCAGCACAATCAATTTTACTAACAATCTCAATCAGCAAGGGGTAAAAATACACCATAGGTTTTCTGGCTCTTATCGGAATAATTATGACAACACAAGCTAGGCTAAACTTAAACCCTTATTCAGGGTTAAGCTCGCCTATGCGTACATATCCTATTAGATATGTTCATGCTATATATTATTGTGTACATTAAAGATATACGGAATAGATTTATAGTTAACCCGCTTACATTTACAGCCAAATTACCATTCTAATTTTTTATTATAGCAGTAAGTAAAGCTGTAGAATAGACTAGGTAAGGTCATAAAATGAGTTTGAGTCATTCAGACTTTAAAAGGACCTTAAGCAGCTTTATTACGTCATCATCCTAGTAATTTAACTGTTGTTTTGATCGTTAACTTGCATTATGTACGTTTAAAACGTTTATTAATGATTCTCGAAATTATTTGTTTGTTTTATAGCTTTATTTTGACATAAAAGGGGAATTTAAATTTTATTGATCCGTTTTATATCTGTAGATTAAGATTATTATCATGACGATGAGATAACCTTCAAAAAAGACGATCGATGTGGCGCGGCGGGCGAAGGTTTGATTCCCGCCTTAGGACAAATGTTTGTACGATCTACAAGTACTTGTTTATTGTGTTCTATAGGTATTTTCTATGTATAGTAAAAAATATCCATCTATGTAAAGTAATGTATTAAGTTTTTCATTAATCTATAGTGGTTACTCATAATACAAGCTCTGCCTAGCTTGGGGCTAGATGATACTGTGTGTATTGTGTCCAGCATTATTTATTTAATACTAACCAAGTATCAGTATAGTACGTAGGTGTGTAAGTACGCGTAAGAACATTTATTTTTCGTAAAAATAATCTCAACTTCTCTTTTAAATAAGGAAAATCTTCGTTATAATTAATTTAATAACCCAAAAATTTCACTCAAATAATCAGAGAAAATTGTATAAGATATCTTATTTCGTAAGTAGTGAAATAATATTGTTAAGGAATGTCCTAAAATTTAAACTCAAAAGTGTAACAAAGTTTATCGGATTTTTAAACAAACTGCTGACAAGAGGTCCATTAACAAACGGAACACCTAGAGCTATTTAGCTCAATCTTCATAACTGTGTCTAGCAGAAAATTTACAAAAAGTAGAACCTTTTCAACATTTTCTAGAACAAAGAGAGAAGGAAAGACGAGATAGGACGGATATTGTACCGGCAGTAAGTCTTTTATTTGCTTAGACTACTCGCCATTTCGTATTGTAGAATTTTATGCTTTTACAACTACTGGAATGGAATATTCTACTACTTTGCTCCAAAATAAATGTAATTACGGTTTTGAAGAAGTTCATTATTCTAACTAAGTGATGACTTAAGAATCATTTAGAACGGGATATTTACCATGATTCGATTTTTGAGTTTTCAAATATCCCGTTCTAAATGATTCCTATGTTAATAACCATGATAGTTTTAAAAGTTTTAAGTGATAACATTTTGTGTGAATCTAGATAGCAGAAAATTTAAAACCATTTGTTGTTTTTTCGTCTTTGAAGCGTTTAATGTTGTCATTGCGCCAGATTTTTTTCGTTACGTGATACGTGAATTATCTGCGTTCTACAAGAAGTAAAACTAGTACATTGCCAATAAGCCATAATTCGTGAACGTCTTTCTTTCTCTATGCTAAACCTCACAACCATAGATACAGCTGTTTTTATCTACAGAACATAATATCTGCATCTCACATGAGCAAAACCAATTAAAACCGGTTCGAAGTACGATTTCCGTGCAAAGTAATATGTAAATAAACTCAGCATTCAAGAAACACGAAGCACTCGATCAACGGTGTAATTTAATACGACCGAAAGTAAATCAGAATGAAATTGGTTGTATGTTAATTACTTTTAAAACGAAATTGAGTTATGTTCATAGGCTGATGTTATTGATGTTTAATATATTTTAAGACTAGTTAATGCCTCTGACTCGACGTGATTTTTTGAGTATTTTTCGTAAGTCCTTTCTGACACCTAAAAATACGCTACTGCAGTCACTCGCGCGTACTTCCGAGAATTCGCAAAGATTTTCGCGTACTATACCTACTAGTCCTACAAGACGTCTGTTCCGTCTGAATATCGCGAGCAAAGTGAAGTGAAAGAGAGCGCTGCATTCCGAGCGCGCTGTTTTATGTAGGGTTGCCTGCTTACTGGCTTCAGAATATTTCTAATAAGTCTATGATTTATAATAAAAAGCAATACTAAGAAGTAACCTTGAGTTTATCAGCTCGAGACATCATCTGCATTTGAACATCGTTTCTGGTGAGATCTAGTTCGGTCGGTTTCTTTGAAGATGCTACAAAATAAATACATAACTATCATTTTATAATTTTTGCTTGATTATTCAAAGGTGTATGAAAGCCACTCAACGAAACTACTAAGCGTATAAAGGTGGCAGTACACAATGGCCAAGACCTCTCGTTGAAGTCTTAGGGTGCTCGTCCACTCAACGAGAGGCACTGTTTACTAACTACACGATACATGTTCAGTTGTTGTTGTCTCAGTTGAACTATAGCCGAGACAAGACGAGTGCCTACCAGACGTCCTGACCAAATTTTCGGCCACGGGCGGCTATTCTCAACGGAGACTAGCCATGAGCGCAGGGCATTTAAAGTGCATGCCTAAGTTTGTGCGCAAACACAGTTGCGCTCTTTATCCAATATCATAATCCAATGAGCCGGCAAACCGACACGATCCGGGAGCGGTCAGGTGCAGGACTGTCGACTTAACGACTTTTCTGAGACACGGGTGTTTAACAACGCGAACTTCCTGACTCGAGGCTGACACGTGAATTTTCTAGCCTGTGAGATACCCCTTCGCTAGACGTGTTCACCATGTACCTACATAGATACATGTGCTCGGCTTGTATGGGAAGTGTCGACGAGAGTGTACTGATGGCAGCAGTTTATAGATGTTTGAATTAGAACGTTCGCTACGTACCTTTTTAAATTCAGTTCGATATTGGACAATGGAAAATTTAAAGAAATAAACACTCACCTAACTTGTTCTGGAATGTCTGTTGATTTTGATTCTGAATATTTTTGGTTTCAGCCATTGTATGTATTTTAGGCATTTTTTCTACTTTTGTCGGTTCTGTATACAAAAAACAATATCCTTATAACTCAGACTAAGTAGATTTCTTACTTAGTCTGAGCCTTATAGTGAAGCAAAATCCACATATGCTGTATAGTACGGCGTACTGTTAAACCTGTAAGGAAACTGACTCCAAACGAGTCAAGGAATTAATTGTAATAGAAAATTAGGGAGCAAAGACCTAAAACACGTCGCTAAGAACCAGACGAGCATTTTGATACCTCAGTTATCAAAATATCCGTCCGCCGCCGCCGCCGCCGCGCCGTTTGGATGGTTCGATGTAATAAAGTATCAGATAAATACATAGAAACACTTGAAAAACATAACACACTCAGTTTACAATACCCTCCTTGCCTTATTAAAGTGGGTGCGAACCTCTAAGCCCCCATACAAACGTACTTTCCGATTCATTTGGAAACTACATCTCCGATTTTACTGAAAGTTGCATACATATTCGGATAACAAAAAAAAACATCATAAAAGGAGAACGAAAGTAAATCACGTCCGCCTCGATGAGTATACAATTTAACAGCGTAAGAGTCCGCCTGTTCGGGTAGGCCCGAAAGGTCGACTTGGCTCAAAGAAGGTTCTCGAAATAATCAGCAGATTACATGTCATGCTGTTTGAGTTAATATAATTACCTAATCCTCCCAAAGTCATTACTTGCGGCTTCGTGCTGATATTTTGCATAACATTTTTGGGCTTAACTCTTTCTACCCCTTCTAAACTCCTGTTTTGATAGTCGTTTCCGAAAGAGTTCATTGGAGGTTGGTTCCCTTGAATCTGCTGACCTGAAATATATTAATAACTTATATCAGAAAGGTATTCATTAGATTGATAGTTAAACAGCACAAAAGAAAATCACACGTTGACAAAGTAGTAGTACATAGGTACAGTAAGACGCGCTAATTGGTATCTCCCTCACAGAACATTAATGTACCAATTAGCGCTTCTTACTGTACACGAAAAATTTATATACCCGAATATACCTACCATGAAGAACCGTCACTAAAAAATTTATATACCCGAATATACCTACCATGAAGAATCGTCACTAAAAAGCAGAATTACTTTCAGGGCAGACTATGTACATATCTCATATCTGACTCACATGCTTAGTGTTTGAGTATGATAATATTTTTTACCGAAACTTTGTGCCGTGACTTAGTCATTGAGTTCCTATTATTTTTTCTTCAGAATCCTATTCAAAAATGAATAGGGTGACCTACACCTATACATTTTTGAATAAGAAGAATTTCGAATGCAGCTTTAATAAAAAGTCCACTAAAAATTCACGATATTGAAGTGCTCAATCTGTTTCTATAGCAGGACATTGTGGACGGTTTTATGAAACACGCGAGGATTTTTAGTCACTTTTCTTCACGCAGATAACATGGATTTTGCGAGTTGAATTGGACTCTACAAAACTGAGTCGAAACTACACAACGGATCGTTTTTGAAGTTGGTTTAAAATGAAAACAAGAGATGTGAAATTGGATCTGAGTCAGACTGTTAACTCTATTCTCATGTTCGACAATAATTTTGACGACCGATGTGGCGCGGTGAGCGAAGCCGCCTGTTTCCGGGACGCAGCAGGACTATAAGATGTTGAGGTATACAAATCTATACCTCAACCGCTACATCTTATAATGGTCCACAGCTGGACGCAGGTCTCCCCTGACAATCGCCTTATTGACTTTTATCTCATGGAGCGTAATGCCCCCATGCTGGGCATGCGGATTGGTGATCGCAGTTCGGTGGTAGATCTATTCTGCAAGAGGCGCTGCTGCCCGCCCCCCGGTGTATGTCCCTTAGTCGCCTTTTACGACACCAACACGGGAAGAGTTGGGGTGTTGCAAATTCTAAGCCGGCACCACACGGCTAAGGTTTGTATGATCTCCAATTTCTCCAAATACATGTCATATTTGTTCCGTATTCTGGGTATTTTTTTATGCAGAAAAAATATCTATATCTGAAAAAATATCTATTTGTAATGTTTTATGTTAGGTTTTTGCTTAATAGTGTGTAACTCGCACTGGAGTAATTTTCTACGAAAATTTAATAATGTCTCAAAAAATTTCTATTTCGGCAGGATTTGAACCCGTGCCTCACCCTCAGTACCTACGGGTGCTCTCTAACCAACTAAGCAACAAGATAGAACACGTCTATTATCGTAAATCTCTGGGACCTCTTACGACTTTATCGTCATTAACTCCACCTACTGGAGAATCATTAGTTATCCAAACCGCTCAGTAAAAAAACAATTATGTTTTATAATGTCAGTCATCTAGAGTCATACCCATAACATCAGCTCTGCTTAGCTAGGAGCTGGGTGGTATAAATAATAATTTATTGCATTGCATAACATGTTAATTATCGAAAAAACATATTCTAAGTTACCTGTTAGAATGTACTGCGGACAAGTATCTCCGTACCCCGAGAGGTATCTTGGGTCAATACCAGACATGTGGTTTTGTGCGATCATCTTTAAACAAACAAAACTTCAATGAATTCGTCAGAATACGATAGTTTTTAGAGTAAGACAAAACTTCTATAATAATTAAGTTGTGTTGCTACGCCGTAGTTTTATTGATACGCCAAGAACTTACGGACTTTAGGATCATTCCCATTGCTACGCCGTAGCACGTTTTAAATTTCTACATTTAAAGTTACTACCTCTATATATAGGTACTTCTTGTTATTCTTATACAGGGTTATTGGTAAATTAGTGACAATACGTGAACTGCAGGTTCAGCCCATCATCACAAACACTTTTGTGAGAACGCCAGGTCGTTGTTAATTTTGGTATAGGTACCCCCCGCAATTCAATAATCGTTAGTTAGAGAGGTTATATTTGAAACTCAACTTAAAAACAGCTCTGCCCTGAATTAAAAGAAGATATGAGAGTGAAAGATCGGTCTTAAGTAACTCGTTGGGTTCCAGGCAAAGATGTTTTTTCATTTAGTATCAGAGGTGACTTATTTTTTTTTTAGAATTTAGGCTTGGCGCCTTCACGAACGTGTTTGTGATGATGGGCAGGACCTGCAGTTCACGTATTGTCACTAATTTACCAATAACCCTGTATATAACTTAGTAATAGTTATATTTAATTATGACACAAAACACATTTCACAAAGTGTTCAAGCTATGGTATTTTGAACTAAACAGTTAATTAATAACGCTTTATTACTAAGTTTTACTTTACCTTAATAGACCTATACAACAGGCATTCTCAATGTATTATGTTTGTAAAGAGCTTATGAAAATCTTAAAGCATATACCAAAACATTGCGCGAAGTGAGTATGGGGACAATGGTAAAACACATTATTTAGTTTGATCAGAGTATAAGCAATATTACCCACCTATATATATACCTATAAAAATGTTACCCACCAACCAACCTATTAGCTATTACCCCGATTCGATCCGGATCCGCAATATTTCACCATTTCCACCATCCGACCGACATCTAAAATGTTTATCCTTTACAAAATTCGTACAAGGCGTTCCGGCCCCGAGCGAAATTGCCCTGATTGCCCATCAGCTCATATCGACCTTATTTTCTAGAAATAAGGTCTACTTACCTACGTATTTCATATAGAAAGTGCTTTAATTGATAATGGTCGGTGAATAATTAAAACTTTTTTAAGAGGGAATGTGGGACTTGAGAGCTTCGTTGCTATTCAGGTAGAATGAGTGTAGCTTAGCTTTTAGCTTTAAATACCTCTGTGGCGCGGTGGACGAAGGCCTGCCTGACGCAGGAGGTTGCGGGTTCGATTCCCGCCTCCGAACAAATGTGTGTACGATCACCGGCGCCGGCGACACGGCGCGGCGCCCACCGACGCCGTCGCTGGCGCCGCCGGCCAGCAAGCTTTCCGCTCTCTGCCCGGCCCGGAAAATCTGCATGTGTATTGTATACGAATTGTAATCATGTGCGTGTGTGAGTGCGCGGGGCGGGTAGGACGACGAGGAACGGGCGTAAACCGGCAACATCGACACCGGCTCAGTGGAAAAACGCAGCCCCGGCGCCGGTGCCGGTCCAGGGCCATGTCGGTGCCGTGCCGGTGCCGGGCCGGCTAATCGAAAAACGCCCTTATAATTCAATTTTATATACCTAACCTACCTACCTACCTATACCTGCAATTATTGTTTGATGAACCTTGTTGGGGTATTACCAAAAAAGTATTAGTAGGTACCTATTCTTCGAAGGGTCTTACCGTAGGATACGCCTGAGTTTGTCCCATATGAGGCGAGTTCATTTGCAAAGGAGCCTGCATTTGTGTTGAATTCATAGTTTGTGGATGAATCTGGTTCATTTGAGGATTCATTGCTTGTGTTATGTTCATAACTGGTTGCTGGTGGAAATTTGGAGGGTAGCTTCCGTAGTAGACACTTTCGGGTGACCTGAAAGAAATCATCATCATCATCAGCCCCCCTAGCACGGGGATTGTTGTCTAGGGTAGGTAGAATAGAGAAAAATTACGTCACTTCGTCATCGAATGCGTAAATTATTTGAAATGCATTCCTTCAACTTCAATAATGTACGCAATGTATGGCGATTTGATGTCATTGTTGTCTATTCTACCCTAGACAACTATCCCCGTGCTAGGGGGGCAGCTTATAGGTACTAGTCCACGACTGGACATAAGACTCCCCTAATGAGCGCCATAGCGCCCTGTCTTCAGCTTACCGCATCCAGCATCTGCCGGCAGTCTTTCGCAAATCGTCATCCCACCTGGTCGGAGGGCGTCCTACTCTACGTTTGCCGAGTCGCGGTCTCCACTCAAGAACACGTTTACCCTAGCGGTTATCGGTTCTTCTCGAGATATGGCCAGCCAACTGCCACTTCAGCTTGCTAATCCTAACGGAAATGCCCCAGAGATCTGCAGTTTTCTTTATATTTTAAGGCTAAAGGCTTTTTTAATATCTCTCATCAATAAGGTTGAAATTAAATTGACTTTTGCATTTTTGTACATTTTCTATGGGTAATAATTCAATTCAATTCAATTCATTTATTCATACTATAGATTCACAGGGAACACTTAGTCAAGTCATTTCACAAACTGATACTCAAAATATACAGATAATAAAATAACACAAGCTTCGTGGTGAACAATGACGATGACTCAATGACTCAGATAATGACTCAGCGATTACTTGAGAAGAGTTAAGACACTTTGTAGGTACCTACCTAGTTGAGATTGGAATGTCAGTAAAAAAGTTTTCAAATGCTTGGGGTACTTCAACATCATTTTTGATTGAGCAATAGTTAACCTTTAAATTGTAGGTAATCATTAATATAGGTAGGTATCTACTGACCTTTCCAGTTTCACTATTTATTATTTTCCAAGTCGATTTTATTACATTTTTATTATTTATAATTTTCGACCTAGTTTAATTTGGTTTTGCTAATTCTAAGGTTTTTATTTATTATACTCTGGGTAATTTCTAAGAAATTAATAAATCCCAAAAATTTACGATCCCGACGGGATTCGAACCCGCACCTTCCCCTTCAGCGCAGGGGTGCTCTTTTTCCAACTAAGCTACGTGATCTTATCTAGTCGGCCCGAAAATCTTTGGGAGTTCTTTCCCCTGCGCTGAAGGGGAAGGTGCGGGTTCGAATCCCGTCGGGATCGTAAATTTTTGGGATTTATTAATTTCTTAGAAATTACCCAGAGTATAATAAATAAAAACCTTAGAATCAAGCAACGGCAAAACCTCTCGTCAAAGAACTAAATGTAAATTTGGTCTTTGAGCAGAATTGGATAACTTCATTGTTTCCTCTGTAGGTGGCGCTGACGGCGTAAGTGCCGAAAGAACTCCCAAAGATTTTCGGGCCGACTAGATAAGATCACGTAGCTTAGTTGGAAAAAGAGCACCCCTGCGCTGAAGGGGAAGGTGCGGGTTCGAATCCCGTCGGGATCGTAAATTTTTGGGATTTATTAATTTCTTGGTTTTGCTATTCGACAAACTTTTTTAAACATTGGAAATTTTTTTTTTGAACTCTTGGCTAGAAGTAAAAGTAAAATTTTACATTCATCTAAGCTTATTGCGCAATTGGCTAAATGGTCACCAAAGAAACTCACATAATATTACTATTTCTTGCATTCGCAGAAAATGACATCATTTGATTTCCCTGTGGAAAACCTGAAAAAGTTTAGCAAATAGCAAGTTTTGAAAAACATTGAAATAACTTAATAAACTCTAAAAAAAATACTTACCCGCTCCAACTCTAGGCTCTTTTACTATATAACGGTCCATTTTTAATAAGATTACAACAATCTAAGAATAGTCACGGCGGCGGATAGCCGATTATTAATTCAATTTTCCCGCGTGAACACCTATTTCTTTTTTAAAGTGTGCGGATTTGGATGGATCTTTGGCCTATTCTTCACTGATCGCGAGGTGTCTGATGATTGATTGACACTGACAAATAGAGTTAGTTGATAGTCAAGTTGACATGTTTGACATTCTATTTTGATATAATTGATGCCAACTAAAACTAACTCATGCCAGATCTAGCATTTTCATGTCATAATAAAAAAAAAACATTCTAAACTTTCATTACAGCAACGACACTACTGGTAGTGCGGCTGGTAGTGTCGTTGCCAGAAAATCCATTGGAAGGAATTAATTAAATAGGTAGGTACATCTAGACCAATTTGCTGTCTCAGATCACTAAGAGTAATGAGGTATCTGAAATATAATTATTTCAAAAGAAAGGATACCTCAGTAAAATATTTCCTAAGGTAGGTTTAATTCAAACCTTATTTCAGTTAATTATTTGAAATGAAAGTCTACAATAAAACAGACTAGGGCGTTATAATCTCAGTGATGTTAAAGCGAAACGAAATACATAGTTTATTTTTACATTTTGGGCATTATGAAATATAACAACATCATCGTCGTCAATATAATAAGCAAAGACTAACAAATCACAAATTGTGTTTTGTTGTGTGTGTTCAAGTAAACCTGTGTAGGTAGGGAGGGAGTCGAATTCGGCGTAAATCTGCATTTATAGCTGGCAGCCCGACTTATTCAGAAGTGGTTCAGAGTTTCAGATTATTTTTATTCTCTTTGGTTGGTTGGTTCAGAAAAACAAGCAGTGTTGCCAGATCTACTGATTTAGCAGTAGGTCTACCTGCTTTTTGAACCGTCTACTGATCTACTGATTTTTTGCTCAAATTTTGTGAAATCTACCTGCTTTTTCCGAGCATCAATAGCAAGTGACTCCATGTCTTTATTTTAGCTCACGCGACAAGTTACCAATGACACAAACTTCACAAAACTGAAGAGTTCCATGTTCCTTCGTTTCTTCCTTCCAGCTTCCACTTCTTTCTGTCTGTCTTGGTATGTCTTTTCATTGTTTTCGATTGATTGGTCGGTCTGTTCGTTCGTTCAATAAACTTTTTCAAAATGCAAACTGAGTAAGACTGTTTATCCAGTTATTACTCTACTATGCACTAAATCAGACTGAAAAGATCTGAGCAAAGCACAGCCGACAGGCCACCTGGCCTCGCTTTCCACAAAGCTAAACAGTTTAGGAATGTGGGAATGTGGGCAACACTTCCTAAATTTAAAAAAAAACGGGTTAGTAGCTTTGTTGTATGTTTTTTTTTGCATGAAAATATTCGCAAAACACAATACATAGGTACTAATTTATGACATATTAAAATCTACCTGCTTTTTTTCCCAATCTACTGCTTTTTTAACAAAATTTCTACTGCTTTTTTCAGATTCCATCTGGCAACACTGAAAACAAGAAAACTGTGGAAAAACAGAAAGCAACAAAACGGAAAAAAACCCAGTTGACAATAATTTGCTTAGAAAAAACCTAAAAATGGAACTTCCTGATACATATTACAGCAAATCTGAATATGTGGAAACAGTACGTTATAATTTTCACTTGCAAAACTTCGTGCTTTGTGTCGGAAGTTGTGTATTTTCTAATTTTTTTTAGGCTTCAGGCAATAAAGTGAGCAGGCAGACAGTATTATGTGGGTCACAAAATATTGTACTTCACGGAAAAGTTATCGTCCAAAGCGATGCAATGATCAGAGGAGATCTGGCCAATGTCAAAACTGGAAGATTTTGCATCATCAGCAAAGGCTCAGTGATACGGCCTCCTTTCAAAAAGTTTAGCAAAGGGTAGGTAAATATGATAGATTAACTGAAAAATATGTGACATAGGTAATACTATGATACTGGTGTTCTTGTAAGTCTTATTGTAAATCATAATAAATTACAAAAGCAGTGCATTCACAAAGTAATATATTTTCACACTAACTAAATGTCTTTTTAATGTTTTGACAACTCATAAATTATTCTTCGAAAGTTCAAACAAATCCAAAGAGATTTGTTTGCAAGTCCAAGGTTTTACACTGCCCCTTACTCGAGGCACTATCACCATTTAAAACAAAAATAAAACTTTAAACAATTAGTTTAAATAAAAGGTGCAAGAGTACTTAATAACAACAAAAAAAAATTAAATCAAACCTAAACTTTTAACAAACATATTATGCTTGACCCTTGACAAGGCTTTGGTGAAAAGGTCTGCATCCAATTCGGCTGATGGCTTATATTGCAATCTAATCAGTTTATTATCAACATTCTTTTATAAAATGGTGTTGAACGTCTATGTGTTTGGTTCGACGATAGTGCTGATTATCAACCATCTTCATCGTACTCTTATTGTCATTATGTTATTATTACTATTAAAATTAATATTTTAGTAAGTGATGTAGATAAGATAAAGAATTAAAATGACTGCAAGGCATGCAAGCTGTCCTGCCATCTTCAATAATATTCTTTATCTGTATGGCTTACCATTAAATTATAAATAAATAAATAAAATCTTTCATTTTTGAATCACTCAAACCCAAGTCAGGTTTGATCAATAATTTTGTAAACAGACTGATATTGATATGTACCTATAGTTAAAAAGACACTTAGATGTGTTATTTTTAAGAAATGGCCTACACTCCATGTTTTTGTGTAGGTACACTGTGTTGGTGGAATTTTAAATTAATAAATCATCATCGGCATACATGGAAGGAAAAAACACTATAATTTAATCCTTATAAAAACTGTTCTTCCAACTTCCAACACAGACTAGGTTCAAAGTTAATCTGCTTACATTCATAAAATCAATTATTTCTTGTTTCAGGGTTGCCTTCTTCCCGCTTCAAATGGGTGATCATGTATTTGTTGGTGAAAACACAGTTGTAAATGCAGCGGTTGTGGGCTCCTATGTTTACATTGGGAAGAATGTTGTTATTGTATGTACCTACCTAATGTACTAAATTTTAATAGAATCAAGCTGTAACCCAAAAAACGATGCGCATTGCCCTTATGGGTTTGTTCGTTTTACCCGTGTTTGCAATAGTTATTATTATGTTGTTTTTTAACTATAATGTATTCTGTTATAAAAGTCCAAGATTTATATCTCTTCTGTGCAACAGCGGTGCAATTACGTAGGCTAGACCTAGATGCTAGACCGCATCTGACTTAGAAATGCCTAAGATGCACTCGCACATACGTTTTTGTTGAATTCTTTATCATATTAATATTGCTATTCCAGGGCCGAAGATGTGTCCTCAAAGACTGCTGCATGATAGAAGACAATTCAGTCCTCCCAGCTGAAACTGTTGTACCATCATTTGCAAGGTACTCCGGCAGCCCGGCACATCTCATCACAACCCTCCCTGAAGCCACACCTGATCTCATGACGGAGTTTACAAAGAGTTACTACCAACATTTCTTACCTACTTCTAATTAAGTGTTCTAAGTATTTATTTGATAAATTATGTAACTTAGTATATAAATAGCTTTTACTAATAATAATAAATCATTCCTTTAATATGGCTAGTATTATTATAATAAAACACTGTTTTGTCCGGATTGATCGCGTATATTTTATATTTTGTTTATAACCTGACGTTTCGGAGGCTTTTCAGCTTCCATGGTCACAGGCGGCAGAGTCTGCCTGTGACCATGGAAGCTGAAAAGCTTAAAAATTCAAGAACTCAAGAAATTCAAAAATATTTGAATTTCGCGCGCATCTTTTTTGATTCCGAGTAGTAATGATTTCATTTCGATCAGCCCGAATCGTTCCGTACCTTTGCAAGTTAAAATTTACACCAAACAACCGCACCCTGAGCCTCTGAACGAAGCCCTGAGTCGCGCGCGGGCGGCGGCGGCGCGGCGCGGCGGCGACCAACGAAATTAATGTACCCAAAGTCTGTCTATAGAAGTAATAAAGCAAGATTAAACGTTCTTAAAATCTGTTTCTGTGCCCACTTTTTTTAACAAAGTTCTGGCACAAGTGGGCCAGAAGCGAACCTAGCGTTTGCTTGCTTATCAAGTCAAACTGGGACTACTTCTCACTGGATTCCCGTGGTTAAAAACTCGAATTTCCTAGTTCTACATTTCTTTCTTTGGTTCCATTAAGTCGTGTTCCTTTTATTTTGTTGTTTGGGATTCTGGGTATAACTAAACGCAAATTTTCATTGTCAAGTTTGACACAGAAAGACAGACGCTGCCGTAAGAATGGAGCGTAAATCTGTTGGTTTTTAGTAATAGAAAGTAAACTTTATCTTAAGCAATATAGGAGTGGTTTTGTCTTATAGTTTGTTTTGTTTCTGCTTATTTCGTTCTCATACGAAACTAAAGCATGCGTCGTCGTTTGGAACGTAAATTGCTGTCGTAGCGTAGCGCAGAATTTTGTTTGATGTGTCCTGTCCGTTTTAGTTTTTAGTTTGTCTCTATTATTTTGTTATGTTTTGTATGAAATAAATAGAGCAAATGTCGTAAATATAGAGTCCAGTGCTTTAACGATGGAGTATCATTATTCTGAAAATGATTTGGCTAACGATCCGAACATGTCGGGTGGGTATTATTTTTCCGACAGTCTATCGATTTCCCGGTTACTTGTTGCGTAAAATAGCCATAAGTTCAGCGAAAATGCATTGTTTTTATGCACCAACCTATTTCGATACATATCTTTCTATTTATCAGCTATTTTCTGCTAAAATAATGTCCGTAAATGAACCGTTTTCCCCCAGGATGTTCCATGCATTAATGTTTGGCGAATATTTGAATAAATTGCTCGGTATCAAGATAAAGCAGTACAGTACCAACTTAATAGTGGTTTATGTTCCTTCCTACATATCTAATTGTAATCCTTGTGAAAAAAAACTAATAATTTTATTGATGGAAATTCCTTCAACCATACCTTTGTTACCTACTTAAATACACCCTTTAAAGTAGGTTCCTATCTAAGGTAAAACTGATAAGGTAGGTACTTATACTACCATGAATATTTTATTAAAAAAACTGGCCCTAGGTAAATAAAATTGCTTCTCCTCCCCTCTAAACTTGATTTAAGTTTCATCATGACCATTGGCCTCTAAAATCCAGATGTTTTATGTAGAGTACCATCATTTGTAGGCACATATGCATAATGACTTGTAAGGCATTTATGGGAACAACAGATGAATATATTTATGTAGCCCGAATATATACATGCCAGGCAGTCTCTTTACTAAAAGCACATCTGTATTGAAATCTTACTGAGCTTGTTTTGATGATCACACTTTGGTTGGTAGAACATTTATTATCTAAAGATCCTATTTTTTATCATAACAATCAGTTACATTATGCACTATAGAGTTTTATTAATTACAGGATATGCAGAAGAGTTTTCACAACAGTACCTGATACCAACAAAAGAAGCAGACTATGAACTCCGAAGCAGCATACTGGTGGATGGTGGGGATCGCTTTGGAGTATCCTCAGCGGTGTTCGACAAATATGAAGAACTCATATGGATGGGGAATCAAGGGGTAGGATAAACTCTATGATCTTTTTGTTTCCATTTAATTAGTATATCAATAATTATTTGAAGATAATAGGAGGATTTGAATAAAATAGACTTCTTCTTCTTCTTCATATTACTCTACAAGAAACAGAAATAGATTAATTTTTATGTAAGTTTAATACTAGAAAAAGCTGTGATTTAAAGAAATAAACAAATAATTCCTCTAGCCCTAAAGCTGTCTGAGAAGAGGTATTATGTTATTATTAATATAAGAACAGTGAGTTTATGAAAAATTAAATTTATGATCTTAGAGTGACCTTTGAGTATCAGTTTTTATTTTCCAACAGGGTCACGTAACTTCCTACTATGGACCAACAATGCAGAAGTACACATCGTTCCAAGTTCATGAAACAGATGAGATACGGGATATTGTGACACATGAACAGGCACTTTTCATACTGACCAAATCACAGCTTCGACAGCAAATAAGAAGAGGATTGCCAAAGCATACATACAAGTCAGTAAAAATGCTAGCGTTTTAGGAATCTCATACAAAATTTTACTACAATTGTTTTAGTATGGCATGCCAATACCCTATTGTGTATTATGCAAGTTTTTTTATTTTTAAATCATTTTTGGTGCACAGAACTAGTGGAACAAATGTTGTCCCAGTAGTTCTGTACATGAGCGACAATGAGCGAATAATTCATGTTGTTAGATTACAAAAAAAAACACCCACATTTTTTTAGATTTTTTAGGAAAAAACTTAAAATAATACTCAGTTTCGGGTGATAACAATGCTGCCCCTTTTCTGTGATTTCACAGTTCAGTAACTTGTAGTGCTTGTGTTCCTTCATTAATTTTCCAATCAAAATAAAATAAGAAAAAAATTAATGTAAAAAACCATCATGCTTGTTGTTTGTGTGTTGTGTCTAGTAAAAAAATGTCTTTCTTTCGAAAAAGATATCCCGCTGAAGCTTTATGACAATATAGTGAATGGTGACCTCGCATTTTGATTTTTTTTATATTAATAGAGAATACAAATAGAAATAATCAGCTTTTTTTTGAACATGCATATACCTACTTATTGAAATGGGAACCTACCAAAAAATAAGTATTTTTAAACTTATGCGATCTGAACACATAATTATTAATACTATTTAACGCGTTTGTTTACCTATTTTTTCCGACGCGACATTTCGACAGGTTTACACACTGTCGTGGTCACGGGATGACTGAGTCATCCCGTCCGTGACCACGAAAGTGTGACAGAGTGCGCGCGATAAACACCAAAGGCCTCTTCCTTTGGTAGAGCAGCACCACAGCAGCTTCTTTGTATTTTTTAAATTTCTGTCAGTCCAGCATGGTCTTTATGGTTAAACCCTCCTTGTGTAGGGGAGGCACTTCATCGGTACTGATGAGGATGACGCCAATCGAAATAAGCATGTTTTAATTGGATGATGAGTTTATTTTATTGGCTCTTGCGACTTCGAAAAAAAGAGGGAGAAACAAAAAACATACCAACAGCAGCCTACAGCTAAGCTTATGTTTTTTTTATGTATGTTCGTCGAGTTCTTTTTCATTTATGGACCAGTTTGGATACAATAAACTACTATTTTTTATTTAATGGTTGGTCTTTGTACACCTTAGCTGATAAGTCATGAGCGTGCAGGCTTATCATAGTTCTCTATTATTTCAGATCTGCAAACATGGTAGAAATGCAATGCCTGTACCAAGAGAGTCCAACAAAACTGCTCATGGGAGGTCACCAGGATAAACTGCTGGAGTTGGATATTACCAAGATGACAGAAACAGTTATCGTAAGTAAATACACTTTTCTTAGACCCGGTTGTTAACGCATTTACTGCAAGCCTCGGCCGTGCGACCCGCAGGGGCGCGCTGGCGCTAATCGCTACTCGATTATTCAATAATTCTGCAGCTACCTCAATGGAGTCGTGCCAAGTTTCTGCCATCTGAATGGAGACCTGAGTATATGTCATCGTCGGTCCACTGCTGGATTGGTTACGAAAAATAGAGGGTCAAAAAGGATGAATTTCTGTTCGACTATGTATTTTTATGTATGATCGCCGATACCTTTCCAATTGCTGACCAATTTTAGTGATTCTTTTACTATTGTATAGATAGAGAATAATCCCGAGATGGTACCATAAACATTTTATTCCCAAAAGACTAAAATTTGTCCCGTTAAACTAAAAAAAAACAGTGGAAATATAAGGGAACGGTTACTGGTTTTTTCAAAACAATCAAATTTTTTTTTTTTAAATCAAGAAGTTATTCTGCTTAACGCAGGCCTCCTGTAATAAGCTTCATAGCGCCCTGTCTGCATCTTAGCGCATCTTATTCTAATAACTATTTTATTTACATTCAGCCAATAGATGAAAAAGGCTGCGCTGTCCTACGCAGCAGCGGTGGCTCTCTCGTCGCTTGCGGGAGCGCCTGCGGTACGGTATCACTGAGGGACGTCCGGACTCCGAACACTGCTGAGCACATATTCAAGGCGCATTCTGCTTGCTTGTCGGATCTGGATATGCAGGGAGATTTATTGATTACCTGTGGATTTGCTCACTCGTGAGTAGACTCATAGATTTTTAAGTATTTGGAATTTGTTTATACATTATCTTGACTATAATGCTTTTTGAAATAGAAATTCTGTCAGAATTACGCCCGTATTATGAAAGCCTGCTCAGTGATCAATTGCTTGTATAACGCTTTTCTATGTATAAACGTCACTCAAGCATAGATTGATGACTGCGCAAACTTTCATGATATGGGCCTTAGAACTTTCACTTTCTAGGTAATTTTATCTTTTTAGTGATTTGGATTTAAACGATACCTTAGGCTCAATAGTTTCGCTATGTCTGTCCATCATACTCAACAGGATAAATATATCGCTAATAACAAGGCATCTTTTGAAGTTAAACTCCGTAAACTGGGTCAGGGAACAGGTTCAACTAAGCTATCAATGATAATGTCCTCCTAGAAGAATTTTGACCACGTCGTCGGCCAGTGTAAAAGGAGACTAGCCAGGTCCGCAGGACATCATCATAGTGCCCAAGTGTGTGCACAAACACAGGTGCTGTATTCACTCAATCTCATTATCCGAGAGCTATGAATGTGTGGCAGTTAAAGCTACCAATAAGTCCCTATGCTATGAATTCTAGCGATCCTATTGGTGTGTTAAAACACAGCAAGTAGTCACTTCTATCTTACAGCTATGTTGAAAAAGTACTCATTGAAAGTTACTTGTTTATAGCAATAGTTTTCAATAAAAATACTTTCCAGAAATGAAGAAGCAGTCGCAGAATCGTACGTGATCGTCTGGGACGTCCGTTATCTCCGCAACAAGGGGAAAGAGGAAAACGTACGTGTTGTCCCGACGGTGTCTCCGCCACTACTGCTGCACTTTCTACCCGCGTTCTCGGGGCGTGCGGTCGCATGCGCAGGCGACGGCCATGTTGCTTTGCTGCATTTGAACTCGACTAGTGAAAAACAGGCTGTATTCCAGGTAACAATAGCTCAGTTTAGAGCAATAGATATTATCCCGATGAGGTTCAAAGTACTTGTTGTCACAACGGTGTCTCCGCCGCTGCCCTTTCTAAAGTCCGATCGCGATGCAGGAAGAAATTGGTACATTGACCTGTTATTACCTGTCTCTGTCACTCCCGCGTAAATATAACGCGTCACGCTCGCACAGATGCAATGACCGCTGTCCTCAAGGATTGTAAACATTTTGTCACGGATGAAATAATGTTACTTCGTAACTTTTGTTTAAAGCAACAGAGGTTGTAGCAATTTTATTTGAAGTGGTAAGTTATGGCTAGTTAACCCAAAAAAAAAATAGGGTCACATTTTGTGGTTGACCTGTAAAAAGGACTAACTGAACCTGCTTTAAAGAGTATAAGCCATCAGAGATATCACATCCCTCTTCACATAAGACAGAACCCTATAGTGTAGTCTACAATCACTAATATGCCTTCCAATTATGTTAACTCAGCAGTCTTGTCTAGGAATGTGCTCTACATACGATGCACTGGATACTAACCATAAATCTGATTGAAAATACCTGGTGAAAAAATCCTAAACCTAGGTCTTTCTAGTGACCTCCATATCTTCGAAACTACTAAATATTTAGCTTTTAAATTTATATATGGTAAAGTTCAGGACTTAGTCAATCGATCATTAGTTTTGAAAACACGGTTCCTTAAAATTTTCTCGATAAAAAAAAATCGCAAAGTTACCTCTACATTTTTACAAAAATCTTAATTTCTCAATAAATACAAAAGTTAAGATCTTGAGAATAAGCATGGTAACTGAAATAAGTATAAGAAACATTTATGTTGCGTATTTTTTAATAATGTCCTAATTATTTTAAGGTTATTTTCGCGAGAACTCATAATAAAACAGTGTTTTTTAATGTCCTAATTAATAGATAATAAGCAAAAACTGATTTTTGGGCTTTCTTTGCTATGCCCTGTCCCGCTCTTATGAAAGCGAAATCCTATGTCTACCCTTTTAAAAAAAAAGTGGTTGTATAGGCCCTTAAAAAACATACAAACATAGGGTGCTAACCTCATTACCCTCCCCTGTCGGGTAATAAAAAGCAATTTTCGTCTGTCTTCTAAAGATTTTCCTTGCAGGTGGCCACTCAAAGCACAGCATGTACTGTAATGGACGTAGCGGCGACCAGTCAAGCGTTGGTGTTTGGGGATCAGTCGGGACATCTCAACCTGTTCTCGCCACAGCATAACAATGAGCCTCGGTTTAATCAGTTCTCAAGGTAAATTGACATAATAACACATCTATAGACATTAATATTTAAGTTCTGGTAAGCTGACACATACAGATAACTGATAACCGCTGGAGAGTGGTGGTGAGAAACCGCGTGGGTCTCCCGAGACCCACGCGGTTTCTGCAGAGACCATCAACTTGATAGACCGACGACATCGTAGCTGGAGCAATCGTTTAACGCATTCACTGCCCAGCATCAGTGACCCGCAGGGGTGCACCGCCGCCTGACGGAGGTGGATATGGACACGTGCGTCGTGCGTGAGCCATGAAGTGTTAGAGTAGTATATTCAGTTCTCAAGGTAGATCGACATGTTTATGATTCACATAAACGAAATTCTTCGAAATTTTGCCGGATTCCGAGTAACTCAGTCATTCATTCCGTGACCAAGATTGTTGTTATGCGAACGAATGCGTAAACAAATAGGTGCGCGATTTCTCTCTGATTTCTCTCTTTCTCCTCTTTAATGTAACCATAAAACTTGTTATATTCATACCTACTTATTTCTACATAATAATTAGGTTTTAAATATACCTAAATAAGATTTAACTTTGATAGTCATTCAAATAAAAATTAAAAAATATACGAAGAATTGATTTTATTTGTCAATTCAAATCATTGTAAATAGAATGAAATATTTTCGATTTTAACCTTAGGTCATTTCTATCATAGTGAAACCGAAAGGTCACCACCACACAAGGGAACGCTTCTTGTGTACAACAAAATTTTCAAACCCCTTTGGGGTGTATCTATTTGGATGAGAACACTTTAAAATTCACATGTACGTGACATTGACTAACATAATTGTATTTATATCACAGGGAGACAGAATTCGCGACCCAAACGAACCTACCAACCGTGAGCTTCACCAACACGTCATTCCGTTACTCATCGTTACCTTCACCGACGTTAACAACTGGCTCGCGATGGGCCAACGAGATGCCGACTAATTTCTACAGGAGAGTTTATAGGTAAGCTGTGACGACATACTGTTAGCTTCGACAATTGGGTAGTTTCTTGGGTAAAGAAAATATTGTTCTATTTAGTCCGTCAGTTTGATTAATAAGTTAGATAAATATCAGTGACCGTACCGAATCTAACCCAAACACGGCAATCATAGAAGTAAAACACGCTCACTCAACAATTCTGTTGATTTCGAAGGTAAAAACGAATCTCTGTGTCAAATCTATGTGTGAGTTGACAAGCATAACTCACACATACATTTTTACAAGTTATAATTATTATAACTTCAGTGCTTTCACGTATACGAGCGCACGAATACGAAATGGAAAATTAGACGTATTTGGCTAATTTGTTTTGGCTACACCTTGTTTGTGTCTACTATCATTCCAAGTCCTTTTCGTGTAAGACATCAAACAATGGTGATCAATTACTTTTATCGAATGTTTTCTTGTATTGACTTGGAATAAGGGTACAGAAGACACGTATTGTTTTTTGTCAATTAAACAAAAAAAACGTGAAAAAAGTGAGTTAGTATTCATTTATACTCTACTCTAGTACTTGGCTACTCGCTAGTGGTTTCTTTTTCAGTTCTTCCGCCAGTGGACAACAATGAATTGAAGAGAATCAATGAACACTTTATTTATTACTAGTTGCTGCCCGCGGCTTTGCATGCGCTTTTTAGTAGCCTATGTCCGAGACAGACGAGTTATTTTCGAATTTATAATATTAGTATTTAATTGAAGGATTTGATATGAATTTAGTTAAAAAAATTATTTGTCTATGCGAATTAGTTTGTAAACCAAAAGAAATTACCGTTATTTGATTTAAATTTTGAATTCGTCATGATTGTGTAATGTGCTTCATATACAATGTAACCGTCGTCGTCGCGTCGTCGGTTTACGGATGTTTAAGTAAACAACGCATCGTTCCGTTAATGTACTTACGTTATGACGAATGGTTGTATTAAAGAAGTATTCCCATTAGAGCACCGATTTTATTTCCAATAGGAGCACCTGCCAAGAAGAAGTTTCTAGTGATGTAGTTTCGACACTAACTAACTGTAACGTTGGTATTGGGGTCAAACACAATGTGCCTTTGTACACCCAATGTTCCTGCCAAATTAAGAATTAACTCCTGTAGAGAAAACACGGGGATTGTTGCTAGGGTACAATAGAGAAAAACTACATCACTTTGTCACCGAATGCGTTAAGGTGGGTGCTAACACCTAAGCTCCCATACAAACGTACTTTTCGATTCATTTGACAACTACCCCCTTTATTGCAATGAACTTTGCATACATAATTGGATAAGAAATAGCTATGTCTGCACCTATTGCACCGTTTCAGTTTTTCAAAATACATACATAATCATCGTTAAATGAGAGCAAAAATTAATTTTAAGCGATTTCATTACTTTCGCTTTCGTTTAACGAAAATTTTGTATTTTAAAAAACGAAAACGATGCAAACATAGCTATTTCTTATTCGATTATGTATACACAATTTCATTAAAATCGGGGACGTAGTTTCCAAATGAATCGGAAAGTACGTTTGTATGTGGCTTAGGGATTCGTACCCACGTTATTTGAAATTTATACTACTTTTATAATGTACGCAATGTATGTAGATGCGATATCATTATTGTCTATTATACCCTAGAGATGGACCAAAGGGAGTCCAAATGCGGGTACTTTCACCATAACCACCATACCCTAGAGAATAATCCACGTACTTGGCCTACTGTTCCGTTAAACCGCTGGCAGACTGAGATAACTTGGCTAAATTAAATCTAATATTTGTTTCAGGAAACCCAAACCGATAGATCCTGAAGTATTGAAGACCATGAAAATGCAAGGCCCCATTGGCTACGCTCCTAACCCCAAGACGTGTAGGAGGAATCAGGTATTTTGAACTACTTTTCTTCTACAGCATTGAGTTAAGCTTTCACATCATCATCATCAGCTGCAACCCGACTTCACCCACTGCTGGGTATAGGCCTCCAAACTCTTGTGCCACTCCAGACGGACCTGCGCCAATCTCATCCAGATTCACCCCGAAGAATTTAGCTTGGGTGGGCCGCGTTTAGTAAATTAGACGATATTCTTAAGTCCGTCGAAATTCCACAATGTCTGAAAATCCGCCTATACAACCAATGTGTACTGCGTGACTAACAGCGCCGAGACATGGACGCTCACTGATGAGGATGTGTACAAGATGAGAGTTGCACAGAGAGCCATGGAGCGAGCCATGTTCCCAATGTCCAGATCTGAAGTCGAACAAAGGTGAAGGACGTTGGGAATCGCATCACAGAACTGAAATTGTTTTTAGATATCTAGTGAATGCAAAATAAAATTAATGTTTTGTTTTGCTCGGGTATAATTCGAAAATTACATAATTTTAGTGACTTTTAGCGACATCATCCATATTACATTTCTCCACAGATGCCGTACACGGAGGATCGTTTGGAGGACTTACAGGCTACAAGACAGGGCAGGAATGCTACTCAGCCGATACCACAGCGCTATATAAAGGTATAGTAAACTGGCTTGTGCCCGCTACTTCGCTTACGTGGTACTTGGATGATTTGGATGCAACATAATGCCTATAATGGTGACGTCACACAGTGGGTGCCTAGGGACGGACGACGACACCGAAGCAGGAGACGATGAAGAGACGATTTCTACGCGTTCCGGGTACATTGGTGGGACCTGACCAACGAGTGCCATTCCTGGAAAAGTTTGGGGGAGACCTAGGCCTGGCAGTGGGTCAACATAGGTTAGGGAAAAAATAGTGACAACCTCTGTAGTGCAGCGAACGACGTTCCACCAGCGGCGAAGGAGGTTGCGGGTTCGAGTCCCGCCTCAGAACATGTTTTTACGATTTGCAGATTGATTGGAAGATTGGTTCCCGGTTTTCTGGGATTTTTATTTGTATAGTAAAAATATCTATCTATGTAATGTATTGTATCAGTTATAGTAGTAGTCTAGTAGGCTAGTACCATAATTGTAGCTCTGCTTAGCTTGGGGCTAGATAATGCTATAAATTGACCAGCTTTATTTATTTATTAGTGGTATTAGGTTTCAATTCAGATGTCGCCAAAACTAAACTGATTTGACAAGACTAAAACTGTTGCCGTCCTTTTCATTTCGATCGAAATAGAAAGAGTGGCATAATTTACTTCTGTCAAATTACTTTAGGTTTTGTGCCAACGAAATCACTAAGTATAATTATCACTCAACCCGTCCAAGTCGTGGACTTAGTGGCCTAGGACATTTTCGAATTGAATAAATTTAAGTTCAGATAGGTAGGGAGGGTCTCGAAAGCGGCGCTTTGTCGCAACAGTCAAAGAAAATTTGTTTTGAAACGAGCTTTTATTTCATTGAACTCAAAAGTGCAGTCACTATTCGAAAATTTTGTGTTTGGTACTAATCAGCTTAATCAGTTTTCAACCCTTACACTAATGGTAAAAAGTAATGTAGATTTTTAAAGATTTTCGCGACAAATAATAATCGGGACAAATTGATAGGACCACCTCGGGAGAATTCTCTCTACCTTTACAAAAACAAAAGAATCTTCATAATCGGTCCATCAGTGAACATACATACAGCCAAACAGACAGCCTCCTCAATTTTTGCGAAGTCGAGTCATAACATACAACGTCACTAGTGCGTCTTAAAATTTAAAAGTTAATTGCGTCAAAGTCACCATCAAACCAGTAACCAAACTGAATATAGTGACAAAAACACGCGCGTCTATCTCCCAAATATTGTAAACGGAAAACCTCGGCGGCGATTCCTCAATGAGACGCAATATACATCTAGCTTTGTCCCTCACCGGCCCGTCGTTGTGTATAGACATCACACTGATGCAAGATCTCTTTGTCTCTTTCACTTCTGCGTGAAATAACCCGAAACGAATCGCTGTGATGATTGCGATTACTATGTCTATCAAAGCGTAGAGTATGAAGACCTGGAGTCCTAAAATTTCGAAGTTCTGAAAATTTCAAACATAAAACTTGACAATTAAGTTAAGAACATCCTCAAAAGTGAGCTTTACTACAAAAGGCAAACTTATGAACTTAGGTGGGTGGTCGTGAAAAGAATAAGTAAAGACATCACAGTTTGAGTATCGTAAAGAGGTTTGTCTAGTAACTAGACTAGTTCATCTAGTTCATATCAGCGGGTTAACTACGAACCTTATTTGTCACCTCTGGCGTTCTGGTGTGGTGGAATAAAATTCGTAGTTAACCCGCTTACATCCGTAATGAATTCGTCATACTACGATAGTTTTTTATAGTAAACAAGAATATATATATATCAGAAAAATCTGTCTTGATCTCTAGATAAATGGTCAAAATGAAATGGCGGTCATTGTAAATATAAGTGCTTTCCCAAGTGGTACTTACATTCTTTACGGCATAAAATGCTAATTCGAACGTTAACAGATTAAGAACAACCAGTTTCACGGTGAAAAGGAAATACTGGAACAAAAGCAAATTAGAAAATCCAATCAAAAACTATCTTTTTAAATAATTACAATAAATTATCATCATCCGTTTATGCTTGTCTACTGCTGGAGATAGGCCTCCCCTTATGAGCGGCAAAGCGCCCTTAATACAATAAAATTGTACACTTAGAAAAGATCAAATTCTTAAACTTTAACACTGAAATGGAAATAAAGTGATACTTTTGATTTTTGAAGCTTTAGTATGTAGACTAAAGTAAAGCGACGATAAAACCTTTAGGCTGCTAGTTATTATTTCTCAAGTTGAAGCAAAACCCGTCCCAAGCTTTTTAATCCTCTAAAGATAATCTGATATTTTATAGTAAGCCATTTTGAAAGTAGTCGATTAACAATAATACGCCTAATATTGACGAAGATTGTTAATGCTAAAGTTTATAAGTCTCTTAAATAAGCAATATTTATCGTTTCAGTTTACTGACGATGATTTTGTTAACTTACCTGAAACTTAAACAGCTCCTGAAATTCATTAAACAAGTCGAATATCTCCCTTAAATGGATATGAACATTACACGTAGCCAAGTTGACGTCTTCGTTATGTTGAATATTAATCCAGCGTTTTCTGACGTCTAGAATAATTGGCAATCTGACATTTTCTTCCAGTTTCAAAAATATCTGTATTCGGTGGTTTATATGCACCATCCTAAAGAGGAAATAGCAAACTACGCTTGAACAAGCTAGAAGCTCCAACACTACGGTGAATGCACAGAACGATGTGCCAATAAAGGCGAACGCTCTAGTTTGTTGGCTACCGCACGCTATAGCGATTATTATCAGTGAATAATCGTTGATCTTCTTCAAATTCCCGTTGACATATTTATCGTCTCTCAATTTCATCAGTCTGTCGAGCCTTTGCATTCTAACCGTGAACTCAGCGTTACGTCTTCCGTTCAAGAAGCGCACGTGAAAAATGTTGCACGTAGAAACAACGTAGATGATTACAAGGATTGACACGGCTAGTTCTCTGATTGATTCGTCTTTAATATCGCGGATGCCGAGTATAGAAACTAAAAACGTCGATCCTGTTATGAATATAAGGAACAAAATCGTGTAGCACTTTTGTAGCAGGGTTGGTGGAGTGGCGAATCTATTGTTGATATAAGATCTACTAGATCCCATGAGGTATTGCAAGCGGTAGATGTTCCGGAATCCTCTGACGAAATTGTCTTCTAAGATGTCTTTTGATAGATCTTCTATTTCCATTTCGATTTATTAGAAAGATCCACTGCTATACAGAAAAACTTAGCTACGCACGTCTACAGTACTATAGTTTCAATTTATAAATGCGCCTCACTTATAATTTTCTCTACTTAACGTTAATGTAATAACATAGTTAGAAAACTCTACAATCAATAAAATATGACTTAAGTAGATACCTACTTGATTAAATGGTTATGAGCGTCAAGCTTAATGGTCACTATGCCATTAGCTAATTGGTACTCCACAACTTCTGTTAGCAAAGTAACATTTTCACAATTTTGTATAATATGTTCGCAGAACTTTTCCGCGAGAAAAACTTGGGTGATGCATAAAATCAGCACGCAATAAAATCAGTAGCGCTGTTAGTAATGCGTCTATCATCAATATATCTATCTATCGATCTCCTACTTATGACTTTGAATCGAATTCCTAATACGACTAAGGGGACATTTTTACAGCATCCGGCGTATGTATGTAGTTCACATATCCCACAGTATTCCGGATCCAGTAAGGGTCCATTAGGACAACCATGGTGGCGCCACCGGTTGGGCTACCAACAAAATATTGTAGCAAATTTGTTGCCAACAACCAAATAACCCGCGCTGGTGGTGCAACCATTAATATGTATAGAGCTATTTGGCATCTGACTCACTCCACCTATTGGTGGTGGTGTCTGGTTTGGTGTTTCTAGCTTGGTAGTTCTAAACAACACGGTGGCGCGACCGGTGGCACCACCATAGTGTCCTACTCTGATATAACCCTTAACGTTCATTTGTTTCCAGTAGCGAAGGATCCGCTAAAGACGGTCCTGTAATAACGGATCCGATGTGTGAATGCGTCTCTTTCATTTGTATTTATTAAGTTTTATATAGTTTTTACCATAAATTGATTATTTTTACCCTTTTTCAGATGGACATCCGCTTCAATAGATGCGGCCCGAACGATGCCGTCTTAAGCACAATAAACCCGACGAAAATGCCGGGAATCGAAGCTACGCTACCCAATTCGTACTGCAACTCTATGCTACAGGTAGGTTCACAGCACTACGCCATGGAGTTCGGGCGAGCGTGAAGGAAAAGGATTTAAAACTCACGGGGTAACGTAAAACAGTAAAAAGAAAATTATCCTTATTTGGAACTAGTGAAGCAGGCGCAAACAAAATTTCGTTGTTCTCTTATTGTACTATCTCGCTGTTTTGCACTGCACATTTTTTTAATATTATCTATTTTATTAGCAGGACCGGAGCGTAAGTCATAGTTGTATTCATTGAAAACAAAACGGTTGTTAATTATTGTATTGTTATGCATGCAGACAGTTCCATTGTAGTGAATTCCCTGTTGAAGTTAGATCCTATTCCTCCACGCGTGCCCAGTTGTCGCTACCGGTCGGTGGCGCCGCCCTACCATTGTAGCATCAACTATGAAAGCGGCAAAACTGTTTCCAGGTCCTATATTACATCGCACCCCTAAAAGCTACACTATTGGCACATACGTGCGCGAAAGAGTTCTGTCTCAGCTGTGAATTGGGTACGTAGTTTTGTTGTGCATATGAGTTTGTAGCAAAAATCTTTTCGAGGTCACTTTACGGGTAAATTAAGGAAATTTGCTCATATCGCAGTGCTGTTTTTTCGTGTAATGCAATCAGCATTACACAAAAAAACTGCACATAAGGAGACGCATAAGAACCATAAAAATTCTGATGCATACAAAAGAGTGCTAAAGACAATCCCAGTCTTCTATACTCCGATTAAAAAAACCTGGATATTTTTTGTATACAAAATCCAAGGAATATCTATTGGTGGAAAATATTTAACGAAATTGGTATCATCGAAGCAAAGCACAGAAGCTCAAAACAATTTTTGATTTTGAAAGCTTAAATTTATCATTTAATTGATCTCTCGTTCGTTTTGGAATTCAAATTTAAACATTTTTCATATTCACATTGACAGAGCATAAAAATAAGTAGGTAAATTAAAATTCACCTCTTTGTGTGCTGCACAGAATTATACTAAAGATTCTATCGGGATATTCATCGCTTAACTTGTTTTTTTTTATTTCCCAAAGCTTCCTCACTTAAATCCTTGAAAATTTACTGTGATACGTTGAGATTATTGTTACAAGCTATTTTAAAAGAAACATGCTGTGTGAGCTGATATGCTGTCAAACCGATGCTTCACGCTTTGGCGGCTTTGGCCAAAGAAACGTAAATATTACCGCCGCTTTGGCGAATATGTGATGTGGTTTTGGCTAGATTATTATTTTTTAATTTGAATGGCTGTATTCCAGAACAAATACATTGTTTGAATTCAGGTCAAAATCATTGCAACAAAAACAAAAAAAATCCTGTTACCGAATTAATAAATCACAGTTAGTTTGTTCTGAAATATAAGCCGTAAGTTTTATTAAGTTCTACCAGGAAACCAGACCCCGAAACAGTCCATCGCACCAGGTTTGCAGAGGAGGAGCGTCTACTACAACTCGTATTAAAATAGACTACTAGATAGATAAAACAATAGAACCTCCATGGATAAATCATATTATGTACAGAAGTGGTGAGAAGACAAGACCACAAAGGCTTTATATTTATATACCTTTAGAGAAAAATAGAATACTTGACTGACCTTTGTCTAGTCAGGGCTAAAGCAGACTGATCATGATGAAGATATGCAGTGTCTTTTAGAGATGGGTGGTGTGGATGGCCAAATCCGAAACTATGAGAGTTGAACAACTTGTGTGCTTGTCGCTTTTCAGGATACATAGTGTATTTTAATGGTGTTTATCCTCGGTAAAACATCTATTCCTAATGAATACAGGAAATCTATAAAGAAAAATTCAAAAAAAATCAAAAAATTGGTATGTAGTTTCTGTTTTCTCATACATCGAGGTCACGACTCCTTTCACGACTTTTCTCTAACTCTGTTTTGGATTTGACCATCCACTCCCATCTCAAAAAGCCTCGTGTGCAGGGTCTACAATACGGTATTGCTTGGCGTCTTAACATATCTTGAGATGGTTCGACGCGAATGAAAGAATCGCGCGCCAACCTGCTTCGAACCACCTTAACAGATAAATTATATCCAGCTGTGGATGAATTATGCCTATACACAGCAGTGGGTAAAACCACACTGCTGATGATCATGATACTGTGGACTAAAGTTTCCACGTGTCCTGTATCGTCTTAAGGGGCAGCAGGCTGATAAGGGTTAATTTTGAATAAAAGCGGGTTAACTACAAACCTTGTTGGTTTTGCACGAATACCAACGCTTCATCCTTTAACGAGGGACTTCGATGGTGTTTCTAGTTAGGCATTCTTTGGCATAAATGCATACCTTAACAGATAAATAAATGAAAATTTCAAATTACAGGTTTCCTTTTTCGTATGCTCGACACTAGCGACGGAACTCCTTGTCAGGCTAGTAATTTTCTTCGTGCTTTTCGCACTGTCCCTGAGGCGGCGGCGTTAGGCCTAATCCTTTCGGATCGAGGGCCTGACCATAGAGTTGATTTAGTTGCTTTGATACAGGTGAGTGAAAAATAATTTTACCTTTTATTAAACACTGCGTTACTTTCGCCGAGTCGCGGTATATACAATAGTATAGGTAGATATACATATAGGTAGATGTATAGTTGTCGAGTCGCGGTATCCACTCTAGAACACGTTTACCCCAGCAGTTGTCGGTTCTTCGCGAGATATGGTCCACTGCCACTTCAGCTTGCTGATACTTTTGGTTCTCTGTCGGATGTATTCGTTACGAATCCTATCTTCAGAGAAACTCCGAAAATAGCCCTCGATCAGATGGGATGACAATCTGTGAAAGTCTGGCAGGTAGATGCTGGATGCGGCAAGCTGAAGACGGGTAGGCCTATGTCCAGCGGTGGACTAACATAGGCTAATGATGATGTGTCACAGTTTTGTAAGTTAGGGAGAGCCGAATGATCGAGGGTTGTCGAGTTGATGGGTTTCTAAGGATCTTTAGTTCCCCTAGTAAAAGTAATTACTGGGTTGGAACCTAAGATTTACGCAAATATTAGATCTGCGGCTAGCTGAGGATGGTATTGTGTTAAATAGGGCTTAAAATGAAGATAATATAATATAGGTCTACTCCACGCATTTTTGTCGTGATCGGTTATTTCTATTTACAATGTAATTGATTAGCGTAAAAATTTGTACTAACAATCTAATATCTTTGTAACAGAGTTGGAACCGCTTCATCCTACACCAAATGCACTATGAAATATTAGAAACACGTCGCAAAGAGCTAGAGCTTCAAATATTAGCCAACAGTCCACCCAAAGGCCGTATTAGCTTGAAGAACGGTCCTATACCCATGCCCCCTATGAATGGGCATTACGACAAATATCAGTTCACGGAGATTGAGTTCCTTGGACCGACGGAGTTTGATGAGGAGTTGAGGGAAGATCCCTGGCTAACGGGGCGTGAAGAAGGTTAGTATACTTTTTGCATGAGGTTCGCTTTTGGGAACTTACTCTTATACTATAAACCTCGCGCGAGATTAGATTCTCTCCTACGGTATGCGAGCGGTGAGAAAGGTTTGGCATACTGCCAGCTCACAGAACACTAGAAGATCGTGAAAGGCTTCGAAAAAAACCCGTATGTTAACGTTAACGGCGACGATTGCCTATTTTGACTACTGACCCCATAAATAATAGATTCAGCGTTACATTTCAAAAAAATGGAACTAAAATTATTTCGTAACAATTCCACCTCCAATACCTTCTCTAATGAGATACAACAAAATGCAGTTTGTGAGCAAAATCCACAAATTGACATGCCATGCAAATATCAAACAAACATCAAAGTGCTTTATTTCCTTTACACCACATGACTCTTGCACACGTCACAAAAAATCATATTAAGTACATAATGCGTATAATAATCACTTTGATTTTTTTTTCACTTCAATCTTATTAAGGTAAAGTAAAGAAGCGAACAAGAAACCTTTACCTTGTAATAATGTTACCTTTCGAGTTGGAGCAAAACTTACGTATTATAAATTTGGCATTTCACTTACCCTCGAACATAGCTTAGCATCTACACAATTTAATTCAATTAGAAATTAACTTAAGAATAATATTTTATAACAACTCTTTATTATTATTCTTAAGTAAATTTCTTATAGAATTAAATTGTGTAGATGCTAAGCTAAGTTCGAGGGTAAGTGAAATGCCAATTTTATAATACGTAAGTTTTGCTCCATGCCTCTGTAATAGTTTTATTTTGTATAGTTTATTCAGCGATACGGAGTTGCCCTTTGTGGCCACCAAACTCTATTTTCGCATCTCTGTCTAAACTATACAAAATCAAACTATTACATAGGCATTAAAAAAAGCTTATGATGGGAATCACACAGTCCAATAAAATTACGAAATTTCCTTTGTTCAACGTTATAATACTATTAAAAAAAATAGGAGGTGGCACTATTTGGGGGAAACACCTTAATATACTACCTACACCCTTTCGTCGCTTGCATACCTATCACGCTTTGGAGGTAAGCTCTCACGCGAGACATCTATTAAATCCTTTTCAACTTAAACAATTGCTTAGCGTATCATTATGCATTTTCGCGGTGGTGGTGGCGGCTTGTTTTGTGTCGGGTTAGGTTGCTTCCCACTGATACGCTACTGAGCGGTATCGACCAATCAGGAATCAGCGGCGGACGAAAGTGTGAATTTCGATCTCATGTGATTGGTCGCGGTTCGAAAGAGACACATCACAGGATAAGAAAGATAAATGTTACGCTTTTTTGCGCTAGCGCGACCGGCGCGGGCGGTCGTAAGGGTCGAATCTGTTTATTTCTTTTTACTATTGTGGAGCGTCTCCCGAAAATTGAAGATTGGACCTTGGTTTTTTTTGATAACAAAAAGCAATATATTTCACAAAATTCTGCTAACACAAAATCGCGTAGCGATTGCGAAAATGTGTATATATTATATAAAACAAAGTCGTGTTAGTTACACCATTTATAACTCGAAAACGCAAGGACCGATTTAAGGCGCTACATCGACTCAAACTAGACCACCTATTTTGACTTATTATAACGTTGAACAAAGAAATTTCAAAAATCCATTGCACAGTTTGTGATAGGTACCTATTATAAGCTTTTTTTAATGCCTCTGTAATAGTTTTATTCTATTTAGTTTAGGCCTCTGCCTAAACCGCCTACCTAACCTAGTCGAAGTTACCCTTGGTGGCCACCAAAATCTATTTTCGATTCTCTGCCTAAACTACATAGAATGAAACTATTACAGAGGCATTTAAAAAAGCTTATAATAGGTATCACAAACTATGATTATGTGCGATGGATTTCAGAAATTTTCTTTGTTCAACGTAATATTAAAATAAAATAGGGGCAGTGCTCGTGTGCGCCGTGGTACCGCCTTAAATGATCTTTGATTTGTTGGATTTATCTATGTCCCGAATAGCAGAAATACTAATTAAAAATATGAAAAATTTACTAGGGGAAAATATGAAGAAACGCGTTTTCTCATAAATTTTTCGTTTGTAACGCCATCTCTGATTCTAAAGCGCAAGGAAGTTTGCCGGGCCAGCTAGTTTAGAGATATAATTAGGGAAATTATAAATGAGTTACTTGTTATGAATGTCTGAATCGCTCTTGGTAGGGCCTCGTGATAGTGCAACGTAATAAAGAAATTTTTGGAAACAGTAATGTTACATGATTGGACCATAAAACACACACAATTGGTATTCCCATGTGTCGCATATTTTAATCAAAACTTCTCGTAATACCTTGAAAGGAGCTTCAAAACCTATTATTATTCACGTGAAAACTATACAATTTCCCCGTATCCTCGACATTCGTCAGTAAAAAGCTTTTATTGTTGCAGAAAATGCAGACAGCACAACACGCGTCGTCGAAGAAAGCTTTACTGACGAATGTCGTGAAAAAACTAGTGCAACTCTCAAATACTACAGTGAAAGTGTAAAGTCTGCCCCCAAAAAGTGCAAAAAAAGTGACAAAAGACGATCTTCCCTTAAAAAACACCGGAAAAAGAACGTTATCTCGAATTCGAAAATCAAAAGTGACAGTTTACTTTCCGTTCCCGAAGCTGACTATAGTGATAAATGGCTAAGTTCGCCTCAAGTGTTTTTAGTGTTAATGACCATGATAGTTTTGAAAGTGTTATCAACTCTTGAAGGTGATGGTAACCTGAAATTTTATTCAACACGCAAAATATGTAGTGACACGAAAAATACAAAAAATAACCGTAGTAAAAGTTACAATCTGACTAAATTAACTCTAGACAACTGTAGTGATATATCTAATCATAGTTTTAGTAGTATTCAAGTATTCAATAATATAAAAAATGAAGCTAAACGTATTTACGGTTCGTAGGCTGCTTTTCCACTAGAGATGTGCTCCGTTGCTATGTTTCCAGCCGTCCAATAGGATCGCTCCATTATCGCGTCATTTTTCTCAGCTATGAAAATGACGCGATAATGGACCGATCCTATTGGTCGGCACAAAAACAGCAACGTACGTATCCGGTGATAAATATTGCAAATCGATCTTTGGAAAGAGACAATCGGCTAATTTCGGCTTTGTAGAGCGTTATCTCTGTCGCACGAATTACTACAAGTCCGGCATCTATTAGGAGCTGTTAAAACAATTACGATTTGCTTCTTTTGATAATTATTTTTATTCATGTCTTTAGGTTCCAAAGGTCGATGTGCAAAATTTATCGCCGGGTACTGTATGTAGCACATTTCTGGTGGAAAAGCAGCCGTTACGTTTGGCTCTTATACTTATTTTGTAATTTAATTAGGGACGTAAAGAAAAAAAAACAACAAAAATATAGGTATTCAGTGTGCTTTTATAATAACTTTGTGCTTGCGAAAAAAATAAAAAAACATTAGTCGAGGTTTTACTGTTTTTGTTGCACTGTGAAAATATTTTAGTTCCTATTTGCTGTTATCGCGTATTTTAAGATTTATGTATTTATAGTTATTGTTGTTAGTTAAAATAAAGCCAAAGATAAATCAAGAGACCCAGTAATTATAACAAAAAAAACACTTGTACTTCTGACATGTTCATGTCAAAAAAAAATTGTTACGAGTTTTTCATGTCACAAACAAAATTTCACTTGCATTAAAATACCAATAGAACTTACAAAATTATTGTACTTCATTCGTATCAGACCTTAAGGCTAGCAGGTAGAGGTAATAAAAAGTAAAAACAAATAAACATTAGTTGAGTATTAATAAATAGCTTTTTAAGATATTTTTGTTCGATTATTCAGTATATTACGCTTCGAAATCATTTAGAACGGGATATTTACCATGATTCAATTTTTGAGTTTTCCAATATTTCGGCACAGTTTCATGCGCCATGATCACGGAAGAACTAAAGTCACTGCGAGTTGGTTATTATTGGCAGACATACCGATCTACCCTCAATGTTTGTCTTTTACTACGAACATTACCACTACCACCGGTTTCAAACTCAAAAATTGAATCATGGTAAATATCCCGTTCTAAATGATTTCTATGTTAATAACCATGATAGTTTCAAAAGTTTTATATTTCGCTTCGTTCAAAATAATTGTAATTTCTTAAGTTGTAGGTATTTAGTATCTAAGACCTGTAGCCCTATTGTCTAACTCGAAGGCCATTACCAGTGAACTTGAAATCGATTACCAGTTGTCAATCCAGTCAGAATGTTTTCGGTATTGTGTAAGGTATTCAACTGGTAATCGGCTTCGGAATGAATGATTCATGTGAATCCAATTTCTGTAGTTTTCGATCTTTCATGCGTTCCGTTAATGCAAGTGGAACAACTAGTAGTTCCACTGGTACTATTTGCAATTAAGTTGTTTTACTAGTTGAAAAAACAATAATTATATTTGTTATGCTGGAAAAACACAGCCTGTGCATTATTTTTGTCATTATTTGCAATTACATCACGTATTTTTTCAGTTTATCGTGTGTACCTTTTTTATATATCTAAAAAGGTTTACCACAAAAGTAACGAAACGCAAGTTTTCTTTTTGTTACTGTCAAAATCGCGCGTGACGTATGACAAGTGAGGGACACTTGTCATAACTTGTCATTCGCGGTATATTTTAAAGTTTGTTTGGCTGCTTTGTGAAAACAAAAACAACTTTTACGACTGTTTTTTTTCTTGAAAACGAAAAGATTAGTTCCAAAGTAAGTACATTTAACAAATTACTACCGCGTTTTATGTGTTACAAAAGTTATCAAGTGTTTTGTTACACAACAGTGTGGTAATATGATAATATGGCTATTTCAGAATGCCAGCAAGAAAAATAGTATCAGACAGGCAGATGGAAATGCTTGTGGCTTTTATGGAAGCAAACAGGGGATTCGCAGTGGGCCGCCTGGCTAATAACGGCCCACTGGCGAAACAACAAGCTGAAAAACTTTGGGAGGACGGACCTTGCGTGTAATCTCAATGCTGTTGGGGCTGGCGCCACTAAAACCTTAGCCAAGTGGAGAGTTGTAAGTACCTTTTATCTTTTAATTTGAATGTTTGTCACTAATGCTAATTACCCATCTAATTTTAAAGCTTTAGATATGCCAATGCAACCAACGCAATTGGCCCCAACGTGCAGGCGATCATGTAATAACTTTACTTTAAATTTTAGGAGAGTACCATTATTCATGTCACATCATATCAATGGCTAGCCAATTAGTGTCCACTGCTGGACATAGCCTCCTCCAAAGCTGTATTTTTATACATTGTTACAGATACATCACATGCTGCAGATGTGCCTCAGTGGGCAATGCAGATTGAGGAGCGGCATTTAGCAAACGAGAAGAAGATCTCGCATTCGCTAGAGGCCATGGCTGCCTCCTTGGCAGCGATACGCAGCGCTCTGTAGCGCGAATTGAAGAAATACTTTTACAAGGCTAGTGCGGGACACTAGCCTTGTAAAAGTTAGTTAGGTTTACTGTTGTACATATATAAATTAGTAGTAAGATTAAAATAAATTAGTATGGATTGTTTTTTTTTAGTTTATTTATGAGTCAGAATCAATAAATTAGCAATAAAAAATAAATTATTAAGCTTTCATAGGCTTTAATAATTATAATAATAATGCTGGGGACAATCACACAGCATTATCTGGCCCCAAGTTAAGCAGACCTTGTGTTATGGGTACTAGATGATAGTATACGTAACACACTCCCAGGACAATTATTTGCAGATCGTAAAAACATTTGCTCTAAGGCGGGGATCGAACCCACAACCTCCTGCGTCGCAGGCGGACCTTCTGCGCCACAGAGGTCGTCGTTCAATTATGTTCGAGTCCTCCACAATCTGTCAACAACGGCTTGCCTTGCCTCCTCCATCAACTTCCCGCCGCCGTACACCTTCAGGGGGATGATGCAGTGCTGCGGTTGTAGCGCACGGTCGCGTGTCATCCCCTCATCGACATCGACGAGGCGTTGGTTACTTTTCCCGCTTTGATGGGTGTATTGTGCATCACCCTGTAAAAAATAGAAGAAAATGTTTATATATACCTACTCGTATGTATACCTATATACAAAAAATGAATTTGAACTCGGGGTAGGTATGTATTCAGATAATTATTACTTATTACTTCAGAGATTTTTACTTACCTACTTATTTCCTTAGCCTTCAAACACAATGTTTATCACAATTTTTTTATTTATATGGATATATTTGAGATTTCCATTCCAAACAAGACTCGAATGAGCTCCCTGCTTCATTTGACGTTTCAAATGGGCTTGAATTTTCTACTGAAATTCATTTCGACGTTACACAATACCGATATCCGCGCCAATATACGAAGTTTCATTCATTCACTGGGCTTCAATTTCGCTGGTAATGGTCTTCCATGTGTCAACTATTTACACAATACGAAAGTTACAATCGAAGTCCAGGCTAGGTTTCAAATGTCAAAAATGAAGTCGATTACGATTACCAGTTGAGTTAGACAATAGGGCTACTGTATTACGTAATTTAATGTTGTTCCACTTTTACTATATAGATTTATACTAATTCTAATTCCACTATGAATTCAAACAAAGTAAATATTATGCTCTTATAAAACCGAATGTCAAAATATTTAATCACCAGCTTTTAAATTTCAAAATAATAAATCACATAACACCCAATTTGTCGCGGTTTTATTATTGTTCATCATCTAAGTTAAGAAATCATAAAGTAATCACAACCCTACGCTTTTAGGTGGACCAATGAATTTAAAGCTCTGCGCACAACTATCCAACTCCGCTACCACGCAGCACAAAAATGTGCATTTAAATATGGGCTTAACCCTTTACTACCCACTATTTTAGTCACGTAACTACCTACCCGCGGTCTGTGAGGCACCAGCGATATATCGCCTTCGCAAACGAAAACTAAGACACTGAGGAGAAAAATTATACCGTACTTTTAGTTGAATCGGTTCATAATGTTTGTATAAATGATAAAAGCAGTTAAAATCCGCATAGTTTGACAAATAAATCGAAATCTAATCATACTCAGGAAAAAACTAAAATTTAATGATGCTTAGAAAACCTGGTCCATAATCAAAGGTACGTAAAATTAGGAACTTCACTTTATAATATACCTAAATTGAACAATCAACTAAACATCTACATTGAAATATCAATGAAATCGAATATATTTTTTGAAAATTGTAAGTGATGAATGTTACAGATTTCTGTGGCCGTAAACTCGTACCGTGTTTGAACATCGAAGAAAATATGTTTTTTTTTCATTGAAACACACATTTTGTGTTACCTTTTTGTTCTTGGGGTTACAAAGAATGCGGATCTTGTAGATTTTAAGCTTTCTGCATCAGAACTTCTTTCTGCACCTTTAGGAAGCTATTTGTCATCCAACTGAAGCACCCAAAAAGAGATGGTTCGATATCCCGCTGAATTGACGTGATCATTTCTCTATGTTCCATGTGTGACCTCATAAGCTTTTCACCCAATCATGGAGCCTGCTTTCAGTCATACCAGATTTCCGCTAAAGCTGATCGGAGGACAAGGTCATGCGTGAAAAAAGGCATGCTGTTGTAAAAACGCATTTTTTTTACGCTTGACCAACCCACTCAGGGCCTTACCACAGATTAGGTAATGTTACGCTTTACTTTGGGCTCGGAAAACAACTTTTTAACGTAAGAATCTCGTAATGATCCATTTATATCATTGTTTCACGCAGTGTTCTATGGATTTCCTGACTATGGAGGTATGTCTAAAGTAAAAGCATAATACCAACAATGAAAGTAGGTAACAGTGTTTTTTGGATCTAACTGGTACAGGTTTGTTAATGGGACTTTATTCCAGTAGCGCAGAGTCTCGCAAACGAGAGTCACTTTTTGGTACGTCACGACATTGCGAGAGCCGATTTGTGGTAACCCGTTACTCAGATCTGATTCGACTTTCCAGAGGCTTTTCCAGGTGAATGCGAGGCGTATTATATGAGTTTTTGAATATTGTCGATGTTCAGCGACTTTTGTCGTTGACTGTACCTAACACCGTTAAGTGTGTATACCTACTCGGTTCTTGAATCCTAGATTTTATCCCAGATATTTTTTAACCCCCTTTGGGCTTCGAAAATCAAAAAAATAATGGAGGAAAATATTTTACCACATTGAATTGAACATCAGAAGTTCCATCAAATCTCAGAAATTCGAAAAAAAAATGGTAACTTTCATTCGACATTTAATTTGTTTTTCGTCCTTTTTCGAACACAAATTCGCAAATAGGTGCGAATTTGTGTTCGAAAAAGGACGAAGCGTCTCTTGCAGAATACCGAGCTGCGATCCCCAACCCGCATGCCCATTTTTTCAATAAATCCCCCATTCACGGTTCTGAAACGTGCAATCGGTGCAACTTACAATTCCCCCGATTCACATCGGGACGTTTATTTTGGATCCGCTCGCGCGTGGAGATACCGATTCCATTTCAAAAACGTTTCGCAGTCGAACCAATCCGATAACTGCGATTGAAGGTTTTTTTTGAAATGGTAAGCGTGAGTTATGTACGTTGTAAAGTAAAAAGCGAGAGAGTTTACTTATTATAAGTAACTAATTTAAGGATGTTTTTACCGATTATTTCAGAGCTTCTTTAGTTATAGTCAAATAATAAGTTTATTGTCTGCCGACAAACTGTTTTACAGTTTGGCAGAAACTATAAAAGATAATGTACTTTTAATTTGGTAATATATAAATAAAATAAAAAAGAAATTGATAAAAAGACACGCCACGGATAATAAAGACAAATTATGGAATTCAAGTTAAACACAGAAAATTACAATCAAATAATAGAATTAAATTAAAACTAGTATTTACAATTGAAACAATTGAACTAACTGCAGACTGTTGCAAACAATCTACAAGTAGCACACAGACACAGACTAGCTTGATACTTAAAGATTTATTCAACAGTGTCTTAGTCAGAGACTTTTGCTGTAGAGCCTGTAGATACCACGTCCACCTTTTAAATTTTTGCAATTATATTTTCGACCATTAACTACTGTCAATGGACAATCGCCTCCCTTTCTCCTTCCGTTCCTCGTAATTGAACGGCCAGGACCGAACAGGCCAACATGAAATATTTTTTGAGTCAAGTTCGTTGTCTTTCTTCATCAGGCGTTTTTTTTTCTATGAACACTGCGCGTGTGCAATTATGCGTTCTTACTTGATTGCATTAATCATGTTTTTGTATTCCTTTTAGTTGTTAGCTTGCTGTTACCTTGTTTTCTGTTATTATCATCAGTTTTTGTGTTCATGTTTTCATACATGTCTTTGTTTACGAAAAAATATCTTGGATAAGAGAACCGACTATAGTGTATCCATGGCTTAGGTTATTGTCCGCAAGACGTGTAACGCAGAGCGCATTCCTAACGATAGGTTAGGTACCCCTAAGAAAATCTTCCCTGTGTACCTAAAGGAAAATGTTTTACATCTTACAAAATAATAGCCCGTAGGGTTTCTAACTATTTATTCTAGGTATCTGCGAATCGGAGGCGATAAACCCAAACCAAAACTGTACACCGACACCGAACGAGAACCATGAACTGGAGAGTAAGAAATCTGCGAAAGAAGAGTCTGAAATATCGCAGTTGTTTGCGATTGGAAGGCATCAGCTAAACAGGTGTCTGAAGTGTAATAAGGAGGTAAATAGATTGTTTAATATGTCTGTTAGTATTTATTTATAATGTAAAATCAAAAAGTCTGCAGAGATAAACCATTCTAAAAATGCACGCTCCACCACAAGACGTGATGATTTCAATGTGTGAGAGGAAATACTCGTACTTATGCACCTCTACTTGTGTGCGTGCAGCGACTTTACTGTAATTAAGACACCCGCGCACAAAAAGCCCAACGAATTGTGCGATTAGTCCAGGGTCTAGGCATTGTATGGCAGGGAGCGCGCGTTTTGTGTAGAACGACCCGTGCACACAGTCGCGCGGTCGCCTCATTTATGCACTAGTTGGCCGACAAATTCGGCCGTTCTTTCGTGAACAACCAATCCCAAATGCCAATTTATGTGTTTTGGCTCTATACACATCGTCTTTTGCATGTGAGTGTAACTGCAGTGGTGGGACGTAGGTGATATAGGTCTGATATTTCAAAAATTCTTTGTGCATGATAATGATAAAACACAAAAAAAAAATACAGAAGTGAATGTACCTAGTGATGTTTATGTAAAACTAGTTTCTGCCCGCGGTTTCGCACGCGTTGTTCCTATGGAAACGTTTTAAGGTTATTTCTATCCCATGGGTATGGTTTTATGGGCTAAAAAGTAGCCAATGTTTTATTCTACAGGTTTTTAGGTCTCGAACTACCTGTATGCAAAATTTTTTCCCGATCAGATCTGTAGTTTTGGCGTGAAGGCGTGGATGGATGGATGTTACTTACATCCATCCATCCAAACTTTCCCATTTATAATATTAGTGTGATTATAGGAAGGCCGAGAATCAGTAGTCCTAGCCTGTGCTCTCCAATACCCCTCAGTCGCATCAAGAGAGACGGAACAGAGAGGAAGTTTTATAGAACTCATCAGAGCTTCGTTATCGTCGAGACGCAGTACGCCAGCTTGGTGCGAACAGTGTGGAAAATTTACACCTACGTCGCAACGGGGACGGCTTATTAGGTAATGGATTTTAGTGCTTTGGAATTAAGTTGAGACTTACTTAAATGCACAGTCAAATGACGTCCAATGGTGGACTAGACCATAGTTCAATGTTCGGGGGGTTTGTCGTAATCGCCACGCTTGGCAGGCCGGTTGGCGATCGTAGTTTGGAGGTGGGTCTGGTATGCAGAGGGCGATGGTGTCTGAACTCCTGAATACCCCCTTAGTCGCCTATTACGACACCAGCGTGAGTTGAGTAAGAGTTGGGGTGGTGTAAATGTAGCCGCCGCCGGTTCGTAGAATTATGAGTGTTTGTAGAATGGCTAGGCCGATTGTAAATGGGCGAAATTTAAATAATTGCCTGTGTAGATTAGCCATCTCGTCTTATGAAGTTTGTTATACCCCGTCCACAGATTTATTTTATATTTGCTATATACACTACTATGAAGTTCCCTAATTGTTGACAGTTGAATAAAGACTGAATGATAGATTAAAGTTTTTGATAGACACATTTACTTATAAAAGATTGAGATACGAATCTGTCGACTCGAAAATATGAGGACTTACGAAAGTTTAAATTTTTATCGAGCCGACATATTGTGTAGCGAAAATTATTCTAAATGATTTTTCCATGAAAAAGTATTGAAAATACTAAGTGTAAAAATTATAGTACTACAGTAGTTCAGTCTGTCTTACTTTTTATCACGAAAAAACCCGTGTGATGCAAGTAGCCAATAAACCAACAAAATAATACCTACTTAATTCTATTGAATATTCTGATTCCAAAAATAAAGTCATTTAAACGCCTGAGTACCTTAAGTCTATAAAATAATATGAAAAGTTGAGCAACAACAACAAATTCGATTGGCAAAAAAGACCTACTATTTGAGTTTCATGGAATAACTATAAGTATTCCCAACAAATCAACGTTCGTTTTGCAATCGGCCTAGCCATTCTACAAACAGGCTGATTCTACATTCTGGCGGCGACGTAAATTCGATTCCAACACCACACGTCAAATATAGTATTTGAGGGTAGACCAAAGTCTTGTCTTGTTATAACGTTGACTCTAGTTTTATTTTAAAATTTTCAGAGAGAGGGTAAGCAAAAGCAGGTTATACAAACAATTGTAAACTTGGTGTACCTAGTGTACGTACATAGAAAAGGAACCTCTAGTCCCTTGTTATAAAGTCGATTCTGCCTCATATTATTCAAATTTTCAGGCTTCCACCAATCTTAGCGATAAATTGTGGCGGTGTGAATGTCCGGGAAAAAGCCTACTGGGCGAAAGGATCGCAGAAAGAAATGGTAATAACGCATATTAGGTATGTATTAAAAGAAATACAATATATCTGTATTATAATTTTCAAAGTAATCCTCGTCAAACATTGCAAAATTGTGTACCTACCCCGATACGATACCTACATAAACATGATTAACACTATCATGGCTCAGGACGCACATCACACACACAAAAAAAAATAATCTCGCGCCAACCCGTGACGAACCTTAAGTTTGTTGGTGCATTCTAGGATAACATTTACACTAGTAGTAATTGTACCAGACAAATTCACCACAAACAAAGAATTTTGGAAATGCAAAATTGAAACGTCGCGTCGTCGGTTTGAGCTCTTCTACAACGTATAATGACGACAATTTCAGCGCGGTGCAAATTCTGTTAAAACATAAACAACAAGAACGTGATAAAACTTTTGAAACTATCATGTTTAAGAAATTAATAAATCCCAAAAATTTATGATCTCGACGGGATTGGGACGCTGACGGCGTAATCGAAGAACACGTTTACCAGTTTACCGCTGGTAAACGTGTTCTTGAGTGGAGACCGCGTCTCTGCCAACGTAGTGTAGAACCCTACTGCCAGGTGGGGTGACGGTCTGCAAAAGACTACCCTGACATTAGCTTGCCGCATCCAGCTTCCGCTTGCTGGATGCGGCAAGTTCTAGCGCCCATTAGATCTATGTCCAGCAGTGGGCTTAGATAGGCTGATGATGATGATTTATTTTGGTTTTGTTTTAGCCGGAAGTAAAACGAGGGGCTAGCAGTAAACCTTGCAGATACGGCCTACACTGCGCAAGACCGGGTTGCCACTTCAAGCACCCGGAAAGGTATTTTTGTTTTGTTTCTATACATCCTCTAAAAATTCACAGTCTAAAGACTGTGAATCCCACTTCCGATTTTATCGGAGGTTCTATGTTCGGGTTATGGATTTGTTAATTATATGTTTATCGCTTTCTCCGTCAATTATAGTCCGATTTAAAAATTTATTTCGTTATTGTATAGATCATGATCCCGATTTGGTCCCATTAAAAAAATATTCCCGAGGGATTTGTATTTATCGCGTGAAGCTTAAAAATAACATATTTTTTTAGGAAAATCACGACTAGCTACACCAATTTTGGTGATATCTTCGCCAATTCCTAATTGATTTTGATGATTCTTTCCTTGGTCAAACAAAAGTCTATCGACGATAGCAAAAAAAAGTTTCGAAATATTGATGTATTTATGTATCCATCCATTGTATCTATGTTGTACAAAACATCTTAATTAAAAGGGATTTAAATACGGGAGACGATTTCAACAATGAGCTTATTTAAATATTGGAGAATAGTTTTACCTACGAGTATTTGTTCAACAAGTGGGCAAATCGTTTTTTTGTTGAACGTGCCGATTTTAAATCCCGAGCTAGCGAAGCAGTCTAGAGTAGAGTCACGAGCGTAGCGAGTGGCTCTAAAGTTGACTGCTGAGCGAGGGATTTAAAAGGCATGAAACAAAAAGCATTTTGCTCTCGAGTTAAACATACAACTTCTCACCTCGACTAGCGAGAAAATATTTTTGTGATTTATAAAAGAGGTCGGATGTCAGAAACTCATTTTGGTAAACAACCATGCTAGAAACCTCATTCAAACCGCGAACGAACGAAATCATTATTTTCTATAAATAAATAATGCTGGACAATTCACACAGCATTATCTAGCCCAAGCTAATCAGAGTTCCATAATCCACAGCCCCAACGCGTCGCAATCCAGCTCGACGAAAAGTCCTACGCACGAATCCAGCTGCGTCCTTCCACTGCAGCTGCTGATACGGTTACAGGCAGATGGCGATGTCATCGTCAACGATAAGGTAATAAAAATTATTCCGCCATCTTGAATTGTAAAAATAACCCCATTTTCGTATTTAACACCCTGGATTTAGTCAAAAACGATGCCTTTGAGTAAAATATGAATAAAAATTTATGCGCCATCTTGGATTGTAAAAATAACCTCATTTTCGTATTGAATACCCTCAAGTTAGTCAAAAACGATAACCATGAACAAAATATTAATAAAAATTATTCCGCCATCTTGAATTGTAAAAATAACCCCATTTTCGTATTTAACACCCTGGATTTAGTCAAAAACGATACTCATGAGTATAATATTAATAAAAATTTATTCACAATCTTGGATTGTAAAAAGAACCCCATTTTCGTATTTAACACCCTCGAGTTAGTCAAAAACGATACCCATGAATAAAATATTCATAAAAATTTATCCGCGTGCGCGCGTGGAAATTGATGGAAGTGCAAATCTTTGTTATAAGATGATGCGTTGAAATTTCGAACGGCACACCTCGCTTATAAAATATTGTTAAAAAACTCAAAGTTTAACAAAGTACCAAATCATATAACATGCGTCAGACCAGACGGTCATCCCTGAAAAATATGGAGGGAGTTACTAAGGCGGTGAATGTATGCAAGTGCGGTCCCCCTTCGTCCCTTGCCCCCCGCACGTTTGCCCTGTCAAAACGCCTTCGTCGAACGACGGTATGCATATAGGTAGGCTGTGCGAATAGTATACATATACCTATCTACATAATGTAAGTAGGTAGGCACCTAACGTATAATCTTATGCAATGAAGTATTCCAAAATGTACTTCTCTTAAACAATACAATACAATACAAAACACTTTATTGTACACCAGAAAAAGAACATTACAAAAAGACATTACATATCACAAGTACAACGGGCGGCCTTATCGCTTAGAAGCGATCTCTTCCAGGCAACCTTTGCAACCTACGCAACTAAAAACAATAAAACAAAATGTTTCTTTCCAGCTACATTACGACACATCTTCAGAACCCAATTCCCCCAACCACCGAATCGACAGCAAGTTCAAGAGGAAAATCATTACAACAGCGACTGATGAAGAGTACAGCCTAACAGCGGCGGTAATATGCGTAGAAGACAGCCCTAAGAACCTGGTGGCGTTCATACAGACAGACGGACGGAATTCCGACTGGTATATGTTCAATGATTTGAGGTGAGTTGAATATTAGGATGAAAAATATTTATAAACAATAACAATTCTAAAGCCGGGTACTGATCGGTGTTACGGGATGTAATGTACTATTCGCAGCGAGCATGATACGTTAAGCCGTGCTAAATCCGTTTCATTGCTCGTTGCGAGTGCCTTCTTTCGCCGTCTTACTGCAGGTAGGTAACGTTGCTAAAGCGCTGAATATATATTGTGCCCAATATATCGCTTCTTCCTCTAGTTGACCCCCAAAACACGCCCCTGTGCGCCAAGAATGGCGCGTAGCCATCAGCCAATAGGAAACATACATTTCGCGCGCATCGGCAGAGCTTTATGATTGGCTGGAATTTTTTCGCGCCTACTAAAATTAAGACAACTGCGCATGTACATCTTGGTATAACTTATTTAAACGTGGTACTACTGTAACAGCAAGGATATCCAACTTAACAAAAACTTATAACAATAACAGAAAAAAAACCAAGGTAACAGCAAGGTTATCACTGAAAACTAAAACACGAACTTCAACAACGCTTTGTCACACGTGGAGCGAAAAACGTCTAAATTTGAATTAAAAAACGAAAGATCAATTTAATGATGAATGAAAGCTTTCAAAGCCAAAAATTGTTTAGAGCTTCTGTGCTTTGCTTCGATGATACCGTGTCGTTGAATATTTTCCACCGATATTCCTTAGGTTTTGTAACCCCTTTGTGTACAAAAATATCCAGGTTTTTCAATCGAAGTATAGCGTGGGATAAAGTCCGGAAGAAGAAGAATTAATCACCTTTTTAACATCGTCTCAATTCTTGTTTTTTCACGATGAGACGATGCCTACTTGGGCAGGCTGTTGCACTTGCAACAGCCTTCAGACAGAAGTCTACATTCTCTGAGCTATTCTATGATATGTTTTGACAGCCCAGAACTTGTATCGTATAAGAAAGTAAAAATTATTTTGTTATTTCCAGCATAACACCAGTAAGCGTAGAAGAAGTCGTTCAATTCAGTGCTTGGTGGAAAACGCCGTGCGTTCTGTTCTACACGTCGGCGCAAATCAGAGATGCGGGCGAACCGAACTCATAGCCGATGCTTCAGTATGGGCCGTATGGAGAGTGGTACGTTGTACTTTAATAAAATAATATCACATTGGTTCAAAAATACAGTGCACACAATAGAAAAATATAAAATAATAGGTAGCTTTTTGTTCTGAAAGTGGGTAAAACGATTTTTTATTTAACGTTCCGATATTAAATCTTGAGCTAGCCAAGCAGTCTACAGTGGCGACAATGAGTGGCTCTTATGTAGACTGCTGCGCTAGCGAGGGATTTAAAAGGCACGAAACAAAAAAACATTTACTCTCGTGTTAAACATACAACTTTTCACCTTAACTAGCGAGAAAATATTTTATTTATTTATAAAAGAGTTCGAATGTCAGAAATTCTTTTTGGTCAACAACCATAGAGGGTTAGAATATAAACCTCCTGCAAACCGCGAAGGACCACAGATCACTATATATGTACCAGGTACAGATAGGACAGTGAAATTTTTCAACAGTTCTCAATGTTCCGTTTTGGCGCTGGTGTCGCATATTTTATTGTTTTACTCTGTGGCTCATCTGTAGACAACTAGTGATAGATAACGTCTCGATTACGATCATCACACATCGATTAAATCAATCGATTTTCTAGTGATGTGCCTCTCTATTCGTATATTCGATTAGGGTTCTTTCATTCAATTATTTTCTAAACTACAGTAGGTTCTGGAGTAAAATAAAACATGAACATTTAGTTATTTAAATTCTTTATTTTTTCTATACGTTTTCTCTTGACTCTAATTTTCTAATATTTTGATTAGATTATAAGGCATATAATCATAATTATGCAAGGTATACACTCTAATTTGTGTGAAATTTTCTCTTTTACACTATGTGATATCATATGATTTATTATTACAAACTTTAGTTATGAGGGTTCCGTACCCAAAGGGTAAAAAAGGAACCCTATCACTAAAACACTGCTGCCGGTCGGTCTGTCCCTCTCTCACTGTATCTCATGAACCGTGGTAGTTAGATAGTTGAAATTTTCACAGATGATGTATTTCTATAGTATTGTTATATAGTGGTATGGAACCCTTCGTGCGCGAGTCCGACTTGCACTTGGCCGGTTTTATGTTTGAGGTACTTGTGCACTATATGTATATAGTTACCTGCTTTTTGAATTAATATCAATGTTTCAGCTTCAGCCACATCATCAATATCATTATCTTTTTGGTGATAATAATGTTCATCCAGAACATGATATTCTGAAAGAACACATTTTAATTAGTTTAGTCCACAGAAGCTACGGAAGAGTATGGGTAATTGGATGTACCTACATACCTTCTGAACTTAGAGGTAATCCATGGGCTATTTCTTTCGAAGAAAACAGGCAGGGATACGAGAAGCGGATCCTTCGACCTTCTTCATCGAATTGTTCCTTGTCGAAGTGTTTTTGACAAACTCGTTTTCTCAACAACTGCTCTGTCGTAAGTCCAATGAGGAAAGGATTAGTCGGAACAAGGAAAGACATCCACAAATTTCTTAAATTATCGTCCTTTGGCACACTAAATAGGCGGTGAGATTCACTAGTTGCATTGCAACCCCCTACACAGCACTTTAGCGGCGGCATGGCGAAATAAATGTACATACATTCGTAGGCACTATCATCTCAACTAAATGAGGCGAGAGAGGACAAATTGGCGTATCAATCGGGTAGGTATCTCAACTCAAGCAAACAAAACTAACCGACCGCGGTAAGTTTTGAAATCAAAACTAACCGACCGCGGTTAGTTTTGTTTTCTCCTCGCATATTTTTTTTTCGGTACCAAAGAGTATACAATCGACCCAAAGACTATATAATAACTACGTAAGAAATCGACCGACAATCGAATTCGACCACAACTCGACTTGCGCGATTTGACAGCTGAAGGAAAAAATGGCGCCACCCGGGACGTGCTGTTTTTTTTTTTGTTGACGACTGCAGCGCCATAACGGAATGATTGGAACTAAGGCTGTCACAGGCGTGCGAAGGACCGAAGTAATTCTTTTCTATGAAGGTTGAATACGGTCTAACCTCCTTCGTTTCGATAAGCTACAATGAGAGAGGTCCAACTCTCTCATTTTAACCAACCCACTCTTATAAAGTCCATGTACCTGTTGTTTGGGAGATTATTTTTAGATGGCGATTATTTATAGATCGCCAACGCTTGCGAGGTCTGCCATAAGTACGCCCAGTTCCGCACCGACAATCGTATTTAAGGAGAACAATCTTAAGCTTAATTTTACATAAATATTGACCTGTATCTAAATCACATTATATTTACACTTAGATAGGCGAATAACATTGTATTACATTTTTAAGCATTATACAAACTTACTAGTGGTTTATTTTTCGCTTCTTCCACTTGTGGACAAAAAATTTATTTTATTACTATTTATAAAACTAAATAAACTAAAAATGTATAAAATTTGACTTTGTCTAAGTGCTTATTTTGTAAGCCTAAAGAAATAAAGTTATTGAATTTTGAATACCAAGTAACTTATTGTTTGTTTTGTTTCAGCGCTCCTGGCTCATACGATTTCGCCGCGCACTTCCCACTTACCCCAGAGGTGCAGTATAGCTATATCTCTTAACTTTAAAACGAAAAGACCTTGCTCGCGCTTCGAGAGAGTATTCTAACTTAGTCCATATTATTAAAGCTAGAAAACTTAAAAACGCTAAACGTGGTTTTGAGTATATTTCGTTGGTTAGCGTGTTTAAGTAAACTCGATTATGTCAGATCGGTGTTGCAAAATCAATGATAGTTAATCGCTGGATGCATATGTTTTGTCGATTGGGCGACTTAGTAGAATTTTGCACACCCATTCTGAGAAAGATTCGATGTAGTCGGTGCCTTCATCAAAACTGCACTTCTGTCTTAGAGCGAATCCCGCTAATATTATAAATGTGAAAGTTTGGATGGATGGATGGATGTTTGTTACTCAATCACGCCAGAACGGATTTGGATGAAATTTGGCACAGAGATAGATTATAGTCTGAAATAGCACATAGGCTCCGAAATTCCCGAATTCCCACGGGAACGGAAACTACGCCGGTGAAACCGCGAGGCGCTGTTAGTCTGTCATAAAACGAATCTGCAGTTACCATTATCTGTCCTAAACCGAACAAGGGTTGTCCTTCTGAAAATAAAGTTTTAAATCTTTAATTTAAAGTATTGTTGTCAAAGTATATTCTATTTATGTGAGTAAAACCCGTAATTTAACATTTTAATTCGGCATTGCTCAGTATTAGCAATGCCACGTCTATAATTCTCATGTTCTGTCTAGCACAAGGTGGTGCGAAGAAGACAGCAATAGTGATAGGGCCTTTTGGGCTATACGTGGGAGGGTGTACAATATCGCCAATCGACAAAAGTGTGTGCATGTTCGATAAGGCTAAGATAAGTTCCATTCGATTGTAAGGCACAAAAATGCGTTATTATTGTGATAGAATAATTAGGTACCTAACTATTTATAAGAAACGGAGATAATTTATTACGAGAGATTGGGAAATCGTAGCCACTGAAATGAAACTTCCGCCTTCTGCCTTCCAAACATTTTTCACAAAACGCATTAACGCCGAAATTGTAGGTATTAATTGGAAACCTAATTTTTTTTCAGATTTTTCGTAAATTATTTTTTATGATTCTTTTAACAGAATCGAACTTTTACATTCTGTATTGACCATGTGAAATAAAATTACACGGTATTCTATGGTGGAATAGTTTATCACAAATTATTGGACACAAATATTAATCTACGCACAGAAAGCGTCTTGAATCGGTAGCCCCCTGTGTAGTTTTGGTAACTTAATATTTCTCCCCTTTCAAAACCCATTGTAACTTATTTTACTTGAATTTTGATAAACTTAAGGTACCTAACCTTTCTTATTATAAGAAATACTATTTCAATCTAAAAGTTAATAAAATTCAGTTTTAAATGAAATTCATTTGAAAACTGGGGTTTACCTATTAATGACGCTGTCTGACCTAGATTTTGTATGAAGAATGGATGAACGATAATGAATACTCAATAAAATCACGCTTACTCGAAAATCAAAATAAATTATATATAAAATTATAATAAAAGCCATCTAAATCATGTATTTAAAAATAAATTGCGGTGCAAATTCAATACTTAAGAACATGTGCCTAAAACCCTAAATAAAGATCAATAGCAATAAATGGGTACGTTAGTACTCAAACCTTTTACTCCATTTTAACCATAAGATTTATAAATCTCGAAATATTTTTCTAATGTAATAGAATAAGCAGAAATTATTTATATTTGGTTGTGATCGTTTAAATTGCTGCATTTTAGCTCTTGTTTCTACAAGGTGCGTAATTGAGTGCCAGTTTGTGTCATTTTACCTTGGGTTGTGGCGCCTCCAATCGGATAATAATGGAACTAACTTGTTCTATAAGGCTAATGCACACTACAACAGCTTCGCTTACTTCTATGAGCCAAGCGACCCGCTTAGTGACTGATCCTAGCGAACAAACGTACATTCTGACACACGCATATTTCGACGTACGTCAACAGTTGCATACGTCGCGTCTGTTCGCTAGTCGCGTTGCTCGGAGTGACCACACTGCGGGCGACACGCCTAGCTAGGTGCCTGTGGGAAGATCAGTCAAAAAGCGAGTCACTTGGTTCTTAGCAGTAAGTGAAGCTCTTATAGTGATGCATTAGCCTAAGTTTTCCTTTTTTGTGTTCCTTTGCCGTGCGTTTGTATGAGGCCGATTAAAAATCCAATCTGAGTATATTCCAAAAGATCTGAAATGTCATACTGGAAACTCAAATCCCTGAAGAAGTAAAAGAACACAAATTGTTACTACTCAATAGAGTTACAGACTGCTGTTATAAATCTTTCATTGTGAAAGAAGTAATATATATTCTATGATGAAACGTGAAATGATGCAAGTGATTATTGTTATTCCATGTCCTGGTAAAGCAACGGTATTCCTATTAAAATATATGATTCTAAATATAGTAAGATAAATCAAGCAATAATGTCAAATAATGGTACACTAGTACCATTTCTTTTTCTTGTGCCTATACCTAGTGTCTAAGTTATATTTTCTTTCACAAGACATGGATTATAAAATCACTTTTTTTTAAACGCATTTCAGGTCAAATCGAATAAGTTTTTGATCTCTAAATTTTACTGCTTAGACTGGTGGCTGGTTCAAAATAAAACGAAAATATTTTAAAAATCGCCTTTTATTTGCGACAGAATCAAACACCTTACTATCTTTAACTTAAAAACTGAATTATTCCTAATCAAAGGTGTCAACTTAAAAAGAAAACTTATTCTTAAGAATCCGGCGACAGCTGCTCGCAACTTCAATTCGTGAATTATTATGTTCCGTAATACCAAAAATGATGACTGAAAAGTTGTTGAATCTTCGACATTGTGTTGTTATTCTGTAACTAGACAATATAAGCTATGTTCCTAAACACAAACAACAACAAAACGTACGTTATTGTTGTTTTAATACAAAACAAATAGGACGAAAACATGTCATTTTAGACGTAAAAATTATGTTAAATTCTATTTTGCATATTTTTGTTTACATTTTAATATAGGTGTGTAATATTAAGAAAAAAACCAACCAGGGACCTAGATGAATACTATTCGAATACAAAAAACAACATGACATGGTGGAAATATGCTCGAATTACAAATCATTTTGGTAGTAGGTACGTTTGTATGGGTAAATCATCATCCGCAAGCCTCTTAAGCAAATAATGGATTATTCCCCCTTGGTTACCACAAAGAAACATGTTTTAAGGCTCCTGAGCATTATAATCATACGAAATATCCCTGTCGAGCACATTCGCCATTTGCGTCTTATAATGCTCATCCAAAACGCTCGTTCTCTCATACCTACTAATAGCTACCTTCTTAATATTCTCATGTACGGTCGGATAACAAGCTATAGAAGTATCAAAATCCTCTTTATCAAGTCGGAATAGTTCACAGTTGGTTACAGCAACGGCTGATGCGGTGCGGAAAGAGTGTTTCATGACCAAAGCTATTTCACCGAAGAAGTCACCGTCCTCTAGATGACATATCTCGTTCCCGGATTCTGAGTAGATCGCAACAGTGCCTTTGTCGATTATGTAGAGGCAGTCGCCTGGAAATTACAACGCAATACAAAAATACTTTATTGTACATCAACAAAAATACACGATTGCTGAACAATTAAGTTTTTAAAGAGACTACAATATACATCTACAATGTATATTGTCGCTCAGAAGCAATCTCTTAAGTATTTAGTAAGAAGTTATCGTAGCCACTACCTTCAGTTAGCGGGTTCCAAGGAGCTTTTTTGTATTACATAGGTTGTCTCTGATCTGACATAAATGCAAAATTTCAGCTCGATCCGCCCAGTTTTAGCATCTTTTATAAGAGAGTTTATGTCTTTATGAATTTGTGAATCACAAACTCATTGTGCTAAATAGAGTCGCACAGCGTGGCGTCAAGCGGAAGCGGATTTCTAACTGGATATATCTTCATATATTTTTGTTTGACAAATTAACAAAATACTTGACCCATATCTTCTGATAATCTAGCTGACGGAATATTTAGATTAATACTTAATTTTTTTTAGGAAACTAGCCTATTGCTCAATGTTATCGATCTAGAAAATAACCCATTTTAAAAACTCCCGGAATACTTTTCAGGTAAAACTACCAAATGACTGGACTATGGTCCGATTTTGAAAAAGATTTCTCTTATAGAAAGCTACAATATCCCTGAGTGACATGCGCTATGTTTTATCCAGGTACCGCGAAACACAGAAATCTTTATTGCAAACTGTAGTACATTTTATAAGGTGGTAGAAGTTTAAAATAGTACGCTATATGTTTTAACAGTTTGTTCACGCTGAACATTTAATAGTGCGTGTACCTAGTGTAAAAAACTGCGACCTGAAGCTAGTTTTTGATATAAGATGTTAACCGAAAGTCAAAACTCACCAACAGTATTAATCTTGATGATAATATCTCCCGCTATAAAGATTACAATCCGGAGCTTCAATACGATCTGTATATACAGAGGTCTGGGTAGCTGCTCGAGAAAAGCCAACTCCTTGACTAGCTGTCGTCCAGTGTGCATTAGGATGTCTTCTTTCAGCTGCCCAGTTAGGAATTCTAGCATTTTTTCCTCCTGTTTGCGAAATGGTATTGTCTCAAGATAGTCAGAGTCAGAACCCGGAACTAGTCAAAGACCTAGACTCAGAAGTCTAGGTACGTCTTTGACTAGTCTGCTAGGTTACGTCGAGGTTTTTTTAAGGTGCTATGAGACATGACAATATAATTTTTATCGTCATACTTTCGTCGGCCGCCACGTTTCGAGCTACATTAGGCTTGACATCTAGGCCCGTGGTTGATGGTAGCAAGGTATGGTAAATTGGGTACCTACCTTTATGCATACGATTTCAAAAATGCTGATTATTATTATTCTCAATTGCATGTTTATTTGTATATTTTTTGATGTTTTTATGGTTAAATTTAATCATTGAAAAGTAGATATTTTAAGAGCAATGGCAACAACACGTCACCGTTCACCGTATTGTTATGAAGCTTTTAGCGGGATATCTCTTTTGAAAGAAAGAAAAAAATATGTTAGACAACCCACAAACATGATAGTTTGTTTCTAATTTTATTTTAATTGAAAAATAAACGTAGCAGAAACTGAACGGCGACGTCACAGAAAAATAGTAGCGTTTGTATCACCCAAAACTGAGTGTTGCATATTTGCATATTAATTGAAAAAATTGTGGGTAATATTTTAAATTCTATAATATTTTATTTCGGGTAATTTAATATTAATAATCAATTTAAAACATAAAAATTCTATGCATAAGTATAGGTAGGTACCCTATTCCTAGGACAAGTTCCCTTCAAAAGTGATGCTTTGTTGAGGTGATGGTGAACCACTAACATCAAGTGCAGAATTAAGTATCCCCCTATGACAAGGGGGATACTTAATTCTGACGCGCATTGTACCATCATCACCATCACTGTAATGATTGACTTACCATAGGAACTACTTAGGTATAAATAAAACGCACCGCAATATAGTGAAACTGGAATCGAATCGCGTAAAACTTTAAAATCTTCTGTTTTATCCTCGGCGGAAACCTCTTGTTGTTCATGTAGTTTTCCACCTGCTTCCTCATTATATAGTATCTCGACTTTGATGATTCAGAACCAAACATCGCAACTATGTATTTGAGTGCGCAGTGGTATACTAAAAACTGGAAGGATATAGCTGCATTAAGGTGGGTGCGAACCTCTAAGCCCCCATACAAACGTAGTTTCCTTTTCATTTGGAAAGTCCGTCCCCGATTTAAATGAAATTTTGCATAGGTACATTATCATCAGATAAAAAATAGCTAAGGTTTTTTTCACTTCTCTTGCTCGAAAAGTGTATCATAATAGTGTAGCTTAGCAGGCCTAAAACTCGAGTTTAATCCCTCGGGCTAAAAAGTAATTTTTCTTTTTAATTTTTGTCTAAAATCATCAGCCAGTACAAAGCATTCGTTCTCTTACATAAAAACTCGACTTCTTGGTGCTCCGTCAATCTTTTTTTGAAAATAGAACCTTCTTGGTGATGTTTTATGAAGCTTGATTCTTCCTTTCACGGTAGAATGCGAACTGTTTCGTTGCGGGTTTAATAGAGATTTAAAAAAAAAGATGGTATTGGCGCTAAATCTCTAGAATTTTCTTCATTCCAAATCACAAACTTTTACGTTTAACTTCCTGACTTTTACTTCCAAATTGTGAACGTGAAAAATGTCATCAAGTGATAGTGAAGATGCTAATATGCAAATGGAAGAAAAGGGCAAAGAAATAATTATGAATCTGTTGCCGACAAAATCACGTGGAATATATTTAAAGAGTTACGAAAATTTTATGAAATGGAGAGATGAGAAACGTGTGGATTCTTTTACAGAAGGGGTTTTTCTCACTTATTTTGATGAATTATCGAAAAAATTCAAATCGTCGACTCTTTGGAGCACATATTCAATGTTAAGAATGACCCCTTACAAACGAGACACGACGTCGATATTAAAAAATATGTAAATTTAACGGCTTTACTGAAGAAATTGTCCACTGGATACAAGGCAAAAAAATCTAAAGTCTTGACGACACAAGAAATCGAAACATTTTTAAATAACGCTCCAAATAAACAATACTTGGCAACAAAGGTAACCTACTACTTATGTACTCAACTCAAACTAAATAAATAGATACCTACCTACATACCTAAATTATGTACCTAGGTTATTACGATTAATAACACACTTCTTTTTTTGTTCAACAGGTTGCTTTAATTTATGGAATCAGCGGTGCATGCAGAGGAATAGAGCTTGCTAATATAACGCTAGAAGACGTAGAAACGGATACAAACCTACAAGCTGTGAGTCTGCCGAACACGAAAACAAACAAAGAGCGTAAATTTGTCATCAGTGGAGAATACCTTAATATAGTTAAAGCCTATCAGGAGTTACGTCCCACTAATGTTTCAACGAGAAGATTTTTTCTAAATTATCAAAATGGTAAATGCACAAGGCAAGTCATAGGCAAAAATAAATTTGGTAACATGCCTAAAGACATTGCCACTTATCTAAAATTACCAAATCCGGAACTCTACACGGGCCATTGTTTCCGCAGAACATCCGCGACTCTGTTGGCGGACTCGGGTGCGAATATAACGACATTAAAACGGCACGGTGGATGGAGGTCCGATCAAGTGGCTGAAGGTTATATAGAGGACTCTATACAAAACAAGTATCACGTCACGCAGCGGATTACGGAAGGAATCAATATTCTACCAAACATTACAGAACCCCAAGCATCTACATCGCGGGATTGGATGAATATGTCAACTCAGCTGAAGCCGCACTCAGATCTTAATAATGCACGAAACTCAAGCATGAGTCGAGTCTCTCCAACTTTTACTCCACAACAATCAACTCAAAATATTACACACACATCCCAATCACAGAGAACCGAAATAAAATTGCCCGGGAAAAACATATCACTAAACATTCAAAATTGCTCTAACTGCACATTTAATTTTTAATAAAATTTCTGAAAATTGTCTAATTTTGAATTGTTTTATTTTCTCGCAATCGAAGTGAAAAGTAGAGTGTTTTACTCGGGCCAAAACCACCCATTATAACTCGGTCTTGTCATCCTCCCTCGCTACGCTCGGGAGTATAACAACCTCGTATATAATGGGATGGTTTAGTCCCTTGTAAAACAATCTACTATTGTTATAGTGCTTACCCGCACTTTGGGTATCTGTAAGAAATGAAATAAGTTCCTAAAAATTTCCGGTTTCGGCGGGACTCGAACTAAGGATCTCGTGGCTTAATTGGTTAGAGCACACCCGTACTGAGGGTGGGGCGCGGGTTCGAGTCCCGCGAAACCGGAAATTTTTGGGAACTTATTTTAAATAAACAAGATAAAGTTAAAAACTACAACCCGACTACGTGACAGTTATAAAAGTTTGAAACATTTACATTGACAAAATAGAATGACGTATCGGTCATATTTGATAGGCATAGAGTTGAAAATGAAAATAGGTCGTAGGTATTGTAATTTTTACCCGACTACCAACAGGGGAGGGTTATGAGGTTAGCACCCTATGTTTGTATGTTTGTATATTTGTATGTTTGTATGTTTGTATGTATGTGGCCGATTTCTTTGTTCCCACGTAGCGCTGAAACTACTGGTTCGATTTCAACAAATTATGTATCGATTGATTCGTCTCAATACCCCGATGGTTATAGGCTATAGGATTTAGGGCTCCGACCCCGAATAAGCCTTCAAAACACGTATTAAAGTTTAGGTAGCCGCAGGCTGCAGGCCCCATAGAGAAAAATTACAATACCTACGACCTATTTTCTTTCATTTTCAACTCTATGCCTATCAAATATGACCGATACGTCATTCTATTTTGTCAATGTAAATGTTTCAAACATTTATAACTTTCACGTAGTCGGGTTGTAGTTTTTAACTTTATCTTGTTCTCTATGGGGCTACCTAAACTTTAATACGCGTTTTGAAGGCTTATTCGGGGTCGGAGCCCTAAATCCTATAGCCTATAACCATCGGGGTATTGAGACGAATCAATCGATACATAATTTGTTGAAATCGAACCAGTAGTTTCAGCGCTACGTGGGAACAAAGAAATCGGCCACATACATACAAATATACAAACATACAAACATAGGGTGCTAACCTCATAACCCTCCCCTGTTGGTAGTCGGGTAAAAATAGCTGACTGCACAGTTTTAGTTTAGTAAAACAAAATCATCGTTATTTGAGAGCGAAAGTAATAAAGGCGCTTGAAAATTATTAATTGAAATGAATTTTCCCTCTCATTTAATGATGTTAACATATTTAAAAAAGCGAATACGGTATAAACAGCTATTATATAAACAGCTTTATCCGATTATGTATGCAAAATTTAATTGCAATAAAAGGTCTAGATTCCAAATCAATCGGAAAGAACGTTTGTATGGGAGCATAGAGGTTCGCGCACACCTTAAGAGATGACAAATTTAATGAGGGAAGTATAGGTACCTAACTCCATTTTAAAGAAAAAAAGAATAAAGAACCCAGGGACAAATAGGTCCCCTTAATAAAGGCAATCAAGGTACTATAACTCAGTGCTTACTAACTTTACTGTCTACTTTACTCAAGGTAAGCAACACTGAAATCGATGATACCTAATACCAGCCCTATTGATTTGATGTTTGCATCAATCAATACGTACATGTTTTTAAATAATTCTTGAATAATTCATTTTTCGATGATCTATGAAGTGATCGAACATTTGGATATAAGCTTTCGTTTGTGAAACATCTATAACGACCGATATGGCGCGGCAGGCGAAGGTCCGCCTGAGACGCAGGAGGTTGCGGGTTCGATTACCGCCTTGGGACAAATGTTTGCACGATTTGCAAATATTTATACTGTGTGTTTTGTATTTTTTTATCAAAAAAAACTATCTATGTAATATACTTACTGTATTAGGTATGTACTTATCAATCAGTCATCTAGTAGGTACACCCTTAACACAAGCTCTGCTTAGCTTGGGGCTAGATGATGCTGAGTAGATTGCTCAATTTTTTTTTCTATTCTATTAATTATTAATCCCTTAATATTCGTATTCTACAATCGAGTACCTACATCAGTAGCTCATTTATGTTAGCTTCGAGCCAATATAAGAATATTTAAATTAAATAATGTCTTACTTTAGCAATAAGCCATGCCACAACGATGAAGCTTTCGTAACATTCTTCTTTCTCAAGCATACTGTTAATGTTAGTGCTTTTTCTCAGCATTCCAACTGTAACACATAAAAACCTCATAAAGCAGTGATTAAAACGGTAAGGTGCTGAGACTGGTACTATTGCAAACAAATGCAATCTCAATCCATAAAAATCCAATTACATTTCATCAATTGTTTCAAGACCGATTTATCATCATCATCAGCCTATATTAGTCCACTGGACATAGGCCTCCCCTAACGAGTGCCATAGCGCCCCGTCTTCAGCTTACCGCATGCAGCATCAGCTGCTTACAGTCTTTCGCAGATCGTCATCCCACGTAGTCGCAGGGCGTCCTACACTACGTTTGCCGAGTCGCGGTCTCCACTCAAGAACACGAAAAGACGAAATCAAGATCAATTGAAAAGACGGGTTCAAGCAAACGGCAGTCAAACGCTTGATGAAAATTACGTTCTATAGAAAAGGAACTGGTACTGGCTTAAATTAATCTTAGAGAGGAAGAAGAAAGAAAAGACGTGGCTTGAAACAGCTTCATGTGCTATAGGAGATTAGGAGAAGTCGGCATACGTTTCTCAGACTTCAAAGAGCCTTGCTGTAAAATAATGATGTTAAAGAGACTCACCAGCTCTCTCCAAAGCGTATAGAATTCGTATTTGCGCAGTCTCGTTCCAAAGATTCCCAATAGTGAGCCAGGAACAGATTCGAGGGTTTACCGGCTGGAACGATTGCTCCAATATGAATTCTACCACGAATTGTAAGTAGATGTTCCACGTTAGATAAGAGTACAATAGGACGGTAATTTCTAATAGAGTCCGCTCGATTATCTGGACAAAGAAACGTGACAATGTGATTATTAGAATAAAACCGGCCGAGTGCGAGTCGGACTCGCGCACAAAGGGTTCCTTACCTATAAAAACGGCAAAAAAATCAAGTTTGTTGTATGGGAGCCCCCTTAAATATTTATTTTATTGTGTTGTTTAGTATTTGTTGTTATAGCGGCAACAGAAATACATCGTCTGAAAATTTCAACTGTCTAACTATTACGGTTCATGAGATACAGCCTGGTGACAGACGGACAGCGAAGTCTTAGTGATAGGGTCCCGTTTTTATCCTTTGGGTACGGAACCCTAAAAAAGAAAGAAGAAAGAAGGTACAATGTAAGTTCGGTGATAATTTCGCTCGTTACAATTTGTCAAAATTGGGTTTCCTCCAATAAAGGCTCGAATACCTACTTACATAAAAATTTTGATTATCAAGGTGATTATCTCACTAATATTATAAACGTGAAAGTTTAGATGGATGGATGGATAGATAGATGGATGGATGTTTGTTCCTTTATCACGCCAGAACGGCAAAACGGATCTGAATGAAATTTGGCACAGAGATAGATTATAGTCTGGAATAGGATATAGGCTTTTTATCCCGAAATTCCTACGGGAACGGGAACTACGCGGGTGAAACCGCGAGGCGCTGCTAGTCCTCTATATACAACATCAAAATAACTTTCAAAATCGGGCCATAATAGGCTACTTGACTACTACTGGGAAATAATTCTAACGTATTGTCTGATAAAAATAATGCAGTGTAATTAATATTTCTTCAAGGCCAGTCGTATTAGTTATGAAAACTAATTTTAAAGTTTGAATAAAATAATGCCGCGCCAAAACGATAATCTCTGTCATGGCTACCGTGTTCCAAGCTATGACGTCACCCCGCCATACCACACCTAACAAGAAGAACTCATTGTCACTGTAATCTGAGGATGCGTGACGTCACTTGCAATCCAACCAAACACAGCGTTTTCGGTCACGTGATCATGTATCAAAAAATGTGTAATTTTAATCCCATTTTTTTTACATAAAAAAGGTATATTTTTAATAATAATAACCTGATTACGCTTTGTTACGTTGTCACTGACTAGGATGAAAACAATTTGGAATTTATTTTTAATGTAGTCAAATAGCCTATTGACGAAAACCAGAGATAAAAACATACAGCCGAACGTAGAACCTCCTCCTTTTTCGAAGTCGGTTAAAAAACAACCTATTGTTGAAGCTAAATAATAAAATACTCACCCCGCAATTCCAAACCTTTGTGACATTACTAAGATAGCCCAGCATACTGGGGAGTCTCAGCAATTTCATCATCTCCAAAATAGTATGCAGCCCAATTAAAGCTTCAGTGGATATCAAGATGGATGGTAAACTGGCAAATGCTATCATAATATCGGCAACCAGCCAGGTGGTGACATATCTGAACCAAATCTTCTTTAAAGACAACACGACGAACTGGTTAGTCTTTCCATCGACGTAACCAGTAAACATGTTTATTATTATACTGACGAAGTACATTAGGTCGAATATGCACGGTACCAAAATCTCATAATCCTGCAAATAGAAGAAATGTATATTTAGCTATCATGTTTTTACGAGAATATTTTTTACTAATTTTTTTACTGAGTAAGTAGGTTTAACCTCTTGTATCTCTTTTTTTTACTTATTCTCGTTTTCACGAGAATATTTTTACTAAATTTTTTACTGGGTAAGTAGGTTTAACCTCTTATATCTCAGGCTAGAATTAGGCGCAGTACCTTTTAACGGTACCTTCTTTAAACCTGCAAGTAATTACTATCCCGATAAAGGGCGAATACCTCCATTTATCCCTTACGGCGGCCAGAAATCACTGGATAAGGCTCGCAAGGTCCGAATAACTTAGCATAGCCTCAGACTAAGTAACTTAGTCTGAGAGCATAGCATGATTAAAATAAGGCTTGTAAATAGCAGTGTTTTATGTATGTGGAATCTACATTTAAGACATTATATACACTACATTTAGCAATAGACGCCTTGCAAATATGCAGATCTCGACAAAACCTACACATTTGCTCCCATTGGAGTCGAGACCCTCGTGGGGTACCGAGGCTCTCCGGGTTTTCAAAAAATTATCTGAGAGTCTGGTCGCGTGACCCGAGAGCTGGTGAGTATCTGGCGCAGCGCATCAGCATTGCTATACAGCGGAGCAATGCAGCTAGCGTCTTGGGCACGCTTCTGACTGGTATTGATATGGATCTATTGAGCTACCTGTAGATTGTTTGCAACAGTCTGCAGTTAGCTCAATTGTTTCAATTGTAAATGCTAGTTTTAATTTTATTCTATTATTTGATTGTAATTTTCTTTGTTAATAAAGTATGTACCTACCATCTAAGAAAAAAAAAGATTCCTTACCTCCAATTTCGGAACCGGCTTGCTAAAATGCAGAGGTAGAAACGTGTAGTACAACAACATTATAATCACTGTATATGCATCGCAGCAAAGTCGAACTATACTGAACGGGTGTATCGACAGCGGGAAATACAAATACTGTCGCTGTTGCTCAGTGCATATGGCAGCGTAAGACCTGGAAGTATTGTCAACCTTTGATAGAAGAATAAAGCTACTAATTGGGAAAAACATCAGGAGCTAAATGAAATAAAGCCTAGCAACGAAATGAGTGGCTATGTTTAGAGGAGATTTAACGAGAAAACGGAATATGATGACTATGAAACTATCCAGCTCGTCTATAGTAATGCTTGCTTCTACATGCAGCTTCATATAATACTTGCTTGAATATATTCCGTGCCCGAATATCAGAAGGTCTGACTGTAGTGATATTCAGGAAATACCTCCTGAGAAGCCCACATTTGGGACCATACGGGTCCAAACACGAGACGTGGCATACATGGCCTTTGAAATATTTATGAGTCGGGTGTGCTTGTAGCTCTGTTGGTTTTTTCAACTCCAAGAAAGGGTTCACAAACGTGCCCATGGATAGTTTGTATGGCTACTGAAATATATAGTTTAAGTTAACGTTAAAATATTGTCAGAATCAAAGAGTATACAATAACTACGGTCAGAATATTCAAGAAAATTGCAAAGTTTCTGTAAAGGGAATAAAACCACTACGTTATAAGTTTCTGCTTTTACTTTTTTACAACAATACCAGACAGCAGCACGTTTTTACTCAATGACAATACGTAAGCAGGTAAGCAGTGGTTTTATTATTTTTGATACCTACCTGTATCTGACCAAAGAGAATAAAGCCACTACGTTATAGTATCTGACAACCGGGATAGATAAAAACTACCTATATCAATGTAATAATTTTTACACGAAAAATTATATTACGTATATACCAAATCAGTCTGTAATCAGTTTGCCTGTTTTTAATTAATTTAATTTTTGGTTCACAAGGCTTTCGAAGCTGCGATGAATTCCTACAAAATATATATAGAAAAAGTTTTTGGGATTTCTGACTTTTTTAGTAGGTACCTTCTCCAACCAGTTGGTTCGATAGAGGTTTTTGATCAGTATAAAAAACTCAATCAATTTACATGAAATAGACATAAAGGATCATGCATAAAAAAGTTGAATATCCATGTTCTAGGTACTTATATGTATCTAACTCTATTTTTTTTTCTGTGAATAGGGATAAAAAAAAACTAAAGTACCTATGGAATGTCTCCTAAGAACAATATCATAGATGAATACTATTATACGGGGAATAGATAGGCCACTCCCAGTTCAGAATGAAAAACTAGGTTGTTCTGTCATCGATAGATGGAGCTATTTTAATTAATGCGCGTTATTGCCGCTAGATGGCACTGAAAGTATTTTTCTTATTTTAATTTCTAATTAGGATTCGTATCTGAAATAAAAATGTATTATCTTTTATTGATAAAACCTTTATTAACAAAGAAAATTACACAGTAAAATTACAATTACATCAAATAATACAATTAAATTAAAACTAGTATTAACAATTGAAGCAATTGAGCTAACTGCAGACTGTTGCAAACAATCTATAGGTATCTACAGCGCATACAGCGGGGCAATGCAGCCAGCCTCTTGGGCACGCTTCCGACTGGTATTCTTATGGATTAGTTGAGCTACCTGTAGATTGTTTGATAAAATGTTTTACAATAGGTACTGAATTTTTCAAAACATTTTTAATTACAATTCTTTACCCAGTTCATTCAACTAAAAATAATATTATTTTTAGTTGAAATGAAACCGATAGTACTTATTTAAGGAAGGTATGTATCTTTTTATAAAGAAAAAATTATTATTACCTACTTAAAAAAAGACATTATTATAAAAACTAACTTTAAAATAACAACTATTAACTTTATGACAGAAGATTATCTAAAAAAATATGTATGGCTATGTTTAGATGGATGGATATTTATCGTATTTTGTTACATGTTAAATACTTCATTAACAAATAAAATAAAAATCAAATCATAGAACCAAATAAAAACTAGTATTTACAATTGGAATAATTGAGCTAAATGCAGACTGTTGCAAACAAGACATAACACACACTGTTACTTTTTATTTCTTCACTCCAAAACTACTTACAGTACTACAGTACTGTAGCTAATTGATCGGGCTTAAGGATCCAGCGACAGCTGCTCGCAACTTCAATTCGTAAATATTATGTTTCCTAATACCAAAAATTATGAATGAAAACTAATTGTATTTTCGACATTGTGTTGTTATTCTGTAACTAGACAATATCAGCTATGTTCCTTATCAAACAAAACGTAAGATACTGTTATTTTTAATACAAAAGAAATAGGAGGAGAACATTATTGTCATTTTCGACGTAAATATATGCAAAATCGGATTTTGAATATTTTTGCTTAAATTTCATCAAAGGTATGTATTAATAAGAAAAAACAACCAGGGACCTAGATATATATACTTTTCGAATATAAAAAAACATGATATGGTGGAAATATCGAATTACAAATCATTTTGGTAGTACGTTTGTATTCCCAAATCATCATCCACAGGCCCCTGTGTCATCATCATCAGCCTATGGTAATTCTGGTAACACTGCTGGACATTATGCCTGCATAGCTGAAGACAGGGCGCTATGGCGCTCATGAGGGGCGCCATGGCGTTCATGCCTCTCATGAGCGCCATAGCGCCCTGTCTTCAGCTTGACGCATCCAGCATCTGCCTGCAGTCATTCACAGGTCGTCATCCCACCTGGCCGGAGTGTGTCTTACACTACGTTTACCGAATCGTGGTCTCCACCCAAGAACACGTGTACCCCAGCGGTTATCGGTTCGAGATGTGGCCTGCCCACTGCCACTTCAGCTTCTCTTAAGAGTTATGTCGATCACTTTGGTTCTCTGTCGGATTTATTCGTTACGAATCCTATCCTTCAGCGAAATTCCGAACATAGCTCGCTGAGCGACCTTGAACTGGTGGACCAGCCCTTCCGTGAGTGTCCACGTCTCAGCTGCGTAGGTCATCATGACAGGTAGGACGCATTGATTGAAAACTTTCGTCATTGCAGTATGGATGACGAGACTGCCCAGCCTAGCTGGATCCTCCTCTCGGCATCCTCCTCGAAATTGTTTTTACCTAGCCGTCGCAAGGCATTCTTTCGGCAGTATATTGTGATCTGTGAAAAAGAAAAAAAAAATTATTATTAACTAGCGGCCCGCCCCGGCTTCGCACGGGTAGATTAGTTAGAGGTATTCAACAAATAAATTAAACATTATAAATTTTAACACAGTCTTGGCCGACTTTCCATGCTTCGAACACTCGATCAAGTCTGCTTTTGACAAAATAAACAATCACAATCATCCGTTTGGGAGCTATGATGCAGCAACAACCCATAGATACCTAATACGGATAAGGGTACAACTCATCGGAGAAAAAACGCATCCGCGGATGAGTTGTCCACTTCACTTTTTGTTATGGGTACAATACAATACATACAATCAAAATTCTCTCGGTTTTTCATTCGGATGAGTTGTACCAAAATCCAAAAGTGAAGTGGACCACTCATCCGCGACTTTTTTCAAGGGTTCCACATCGAAATTTTATAACATCCAGTTTATTAGGTATAGACAACGGCCTCCGCTCTTCGGAAATATAAATCTCACTAATATTATAAACGTGAAAGTTTAGATGGATGGATGGATGGATAGATAGATGGATGGATGTTTGTTCCTTTATCACGCCAGAACGGCTGAATGGATCTGAATGCAATTTGGCACAGAGATAGATTACAGTCTGGAATAGGACATAGGCTACTTTTTATCCCGAAATTCCTACGGGAACGGGAACTACGCGGGTGAAACCGCGAGGCGCTGCTAGTTGGAAATAATTAAATACCGTGCAATAAGCTGTCAAACTTCGGATCGTAATATCACGCGAACTAACAATCCTGGAGCATTATTTTCTAAAGGTAAATTATAGTACTCGTCGAGATCTACATTTTCGATGACAGCTGTCAAACTTTAAACTGTCATATCTCGTGAACTAACCATCCTAGAGCACCATTTTCTAAAGATAAATTGTAGTACTCGTCGAGATCTACATTTTCGATGACACCTGTCAAACTTTAAACTGTCATATCTCGTGAACTAACCATCCTAGAGCACCAGTTTCTAAAGATAAATTGTAGAACTCGTCAAGATCTACATTTTCGATGATAGCTGTCAAACTTCGAACTGTCATATCTCGCGAACTAATCATCTGGGAGCACCAGTTTCATAAGGTTAATTGTAAAAATATAAGATATAAATAAATAAATCTTAAGCACCCCACGAAATTTATGTTTCTCATACACATTTCAGAAATTCATAGCAAACTTCCTAGGGGTAGTTTTATAGAAATAAAAAATATATGATTCATTATTAACTTTCTTGTTTATTTATACTAAGTTTTGAGTGAATCGTACCAATGAATAATATTTTTCCAAAGAAACTTTACCACTTTTCCTCTCCTCAGAGATTTTTGAGGTTCGAAGTTTGACAGCTGTCATTGAAAATGTAGATCTCGACGAGTTCTACAATTTACCTTAAGAAACTAGTGCTCTAGGATGGCTGGTTCGCGAGATATGACAGTTTGAAGTTTGACAGCTGTCATCGAAAATGTAGATCTCGACGAGTTCTACAATTTACCTTAAGAAACTGGTGCTCTAGGATGTCTGGTTCGCGAGTTATGACAGTTTGAAGTTTGACAGCTGTCATCGAAAATGTAGATCTCGACGAGTTCTACAATTTATCTTTAGAAACTGGTGCTCTAGGATGGCTGGTTCGCGAGATATGACAGTTTGAAGTTTGACAGCTGTCATCGAAAATGTAGATCTCGACGAGTTCTACAATTTATCTTTAGAAACTGGTGCTCTAGGATGTCTGGTTCGCGAGATATGACAGTTTGAAGTTTGACAGCTGTCATCGAAAATGTAGATCTCGACGAGTTCTACAATTTACCTTAAGAAACTAGTGCTCTAGGATGGCTGGTTCGCGAGATATGACAGTTTGAAGTTTGACAGCTGTCATCGAAAATGTAGATCTCGACGAGTTCTACAATTTACCTTAAGAAACTGGTGCTCTAGGATGGCTGGTTCGCGAGATATGACAGTTTGAAGTTTGACAGCTGTCATCGAAAATGTAGATCTCGACGAGTTCTACAATTTACCTTAAGAAACTGGTGCTCTAGGATGGCTGGTTCGCGAGATATGACAGTTCGAAGTTTGACAGCTGTCATCGAAAATGTAGATTTCGGCCCTACCTTTCGTTTGAGCTATTAGTTGAAAGCCTAGCGTATGTAGTTTCGGAGATAGGTCCCTCTAAATTTTGACAGCTGTCATTGAAAATGTAGATTTCCGTTCTACCTTTCATTAGAGCCAATGAAAAATGGTTGTCAATGGTATAAAACAAATACACGATTTAAGTTTAACGATACTTCAAGGCAAATCAGAAATTCCATAACCATAGATATGACAATATAGAGGTCACAAAATGGAATGTCAGAACGGATGTACCGAAGAGGATCCCTTTTTTCATCGAGAACGGAATACGAACCTCATGTAATAACGTGACACCAACGCCACTTGATGACATGTTTACTTAGCAACGCCAATAATTATAGCAAATTATTCATTTTTATATTTAAAATACTGGATAATCCGAATTTTCCGCCTGTAAGTTGTCGACTCGGATCGACAAATTTTTTACGCTCTTCAATTTAATGTGCATTTCATTCGTGTCTATCGTAGACCAGAACGAAATTATTAATACAAATACCTACACTATTATAATGAGGAAAGATTTGTTTGTTTGAATTGAATAGGCTCCGAAACTACTGGACAGATTTAAAAAATTCTTTCGCCATTAGAATTTTAAACTATCCCTGATGAACATAGGCTATAGAATATACCCGTGCGAAGCCGGGGCGGACCGCTAGTTTTAACTAAAATCAGTATTGGTAACCATTTACCTGGCGGAAATGCTATAACCATCTCGAAATTAATCCCAGTATTCTGCGTTATCTCCGGGTTCCCATTAACATGAATGGCTCTTGCAACAGCAGCCAAACTTTCATTACATGAATCTGTAAAGTCAAGATAGGTATAAACATAATGTTGACATAGGGTAGAATCATCCATTCCATAAAAAGAACGCTGGCGAAGCCACATTCTTCTGTCAGCCAGCATCCGCAACACTAATTTTCAATAGAACTGACCTATATGAATACCTACATGTACTAGGAACCAGATCATGTTAAGTAGGCAATTGTGACATCTAGGTATGGATTGGAAATTTTGGTATATTTATTCGAGTCTAAAACTTACTCAGGTGCAACGTCGGGACAGCATTTTTTGTAAGTCGTCTTGATCTTGACCGATAACACTCTTTGAAGTGACGATCATAAATCCTTATGTTGTGATATATATAAGCGTCTCCTTTTTGTTTCACTTCTTCAGTTAATAACATTTTCCAATCATTGAATTTCTCTGTATGAAGATATTCTGACCTGAAATAGATTTATTCTGGTGATATAATAATATCATGTAGGTAGGCTTAGGTTAGTGTGTAGTTATCTGATAGGTACTTTTATTACCTCGAAGCATTAGGACGTTGGGAATACATTTAGATGTTGCGAATAAATCACCTAGCTACATTATATTGTAGATTATTTATCTTACCTTCAGTCTCACATCGAAAATAACACTTGATAGCAGCGTTTCTATGCATCTTCTACACGATTTTCTTTGCAGCAAAATCTGGTAGGTAGGTGCAGAGAAATCGACAACAGCAGGTCGTAGGGGCTAGGCAAGGTTTGATAGTTGAAAACTGTTTACACAAATTTTATTTTAATTCATCTTTGATCTCAGTTAAAAATTCGAAGTACCTAATTTAAACGCACGACACCAAGATTTTCAAAAATTTTCGCGAAAAAATCTTGAGATTATTTATGGCAAAAACGGTTAAATGTCATTTGTCTCCTTTGATTGCTGTTTTTAAGTTACTCTATGGTTTTTCATTGAACATAGAATAAAAATTTACTATCGCACCGCCATCTCACGCACAATCAAGTGTTTCACGTCATAGTTTCGGTTCCTTTTTCGGTAGATTGCGGTAAAATAGGGGTATAATTTTTTTGAGCGAGAATGTGGGGAAGTTTCTATAGCATGAACAATATCACAGATCACTATAAACTAGTCAGAGATCGTGTAGCTGCACCAGGTGAGGTTCCTGCCCTTACTGTCCCGTCTCAAAAATCCACCTGTATTGACATGAATTTGTTTGATAGATGCTGTCAAAATTTGTAAAAAGGTTATTATACAATGCTTACAAAAAGTCCTGCTAGAGATGATTTTTTATCAAGACCATCGATTATTTATCTATATCAAGAAAGAATAAAGACCAGCCCAAGGAGCAGCCCCTATCCATCAGCTTTTTAAGCGACTTCAAAAAAAGAGGTGGCTCTCAATTTGGATGTAGGTACTGTATGTTTTTTTGAATAACATCCATAAAAGTTGGAACCTCTTAAATGCTGCTGATACCAACTGGTAAGTGATCGCTTTTTTTTTGTTCTAGGTGATCATTTAACCACCCAAGAATGCCTAAATAAATTCCAACAAGATTCCAACCATAAACTTATTTTAATCATAAAAAAATCCGTAGCCTAAACTAACAACAAAAATAGTCAAATATTCAATCAGGGATTCAATTATTCTTCATTTAATTGTAATTACTAGTTTTAATTTAATTCTTCATTGAGTTGATATTTCAGCTACCCTTCACTAAAGTCCATGGGACCGTCGCTATTCCATTTCCTTTCCAAACATCCGCGCAGGATTTTGAACAAAACGCTGCACTCAGGACCACTTCCTGGACGTTGTCGATAAGGATTAGTTTCCTGAAACAAAATAAAAGGGTTTACCGTGTCTCTAAACATACCCAACCAAGTTCCACAAACGTATAAAGTGGCCAAGAAGAACCATCCAAGATTATAATTTTTTAACGCGTTACAGTACAGCGATCGTGGTCACGGGGTGACGTGACCACGATCGCTGTAACGCGGTTGAAACGTTGGGGAAAATAAAACAAAAAGTACCTACGCGTGTTTAGAATTGGCTATGGGTTTAGACTACGAACTGCCTTTGACATCTTCTACATTCGTGACTCTGACAGCTGACGTCGCGTTATACTTTTTGAACGCTAGGTTCTTCCCAATAGGTAGGAGTGATTAATGCAGTGATCCAAGCTACTACAGGACTCCACGGCCACACGGGGCCACACGGGCACACGGGAAAGCTGGCCTACATTTACTGAACCAGGGAGTATGACTTGCTAAGTAGTGTTAGTGCAGTAAGCAGACCCTAGGTGCAGAGCACATACCGACTCGTCGCACCACATTATACAAGTTAGTGGAATCCTATTGTGCCTCATATCACGCATTTCACCATCACCCTCATTCCAATTCGTATTAATCTTTAAGTTTGTCGTTCGCCTATTTATTTATTTCATTAATACAGTCCACTCTCAATTAATTCATTATTTCAATTCGTATTTGTAAGCCTGAGCGTCGAACAACGCGATAAATAATCTATAATAGTGTAAGAATTTTTAAAAACTGTTAATAATTGACGAAGTAATCGACGTCAAATGTACCTACCTACATAATAGGTTAATAAAATCATACATACAGTCGAACATAGAACCTCTTGCCCGTATTTCCGTACTTTTCTAATCTACCCAAAATCTAATAGTATAAAAATTACAGCTACTCACCCAATTGTAAATTCATAATGCACGTCATCGAAAACAGCCTTTTTACAATTACAATTCTCACATTTAGAGACGGGTCCATTCAGTAAGTCCTCTCTAATGATGTTCGGTACGGGATGAAAATAGTCTTCGATAATATCTTTTGGCACCACATAATCCTTCCTTTTCATCTGGCTTTTGATATTTTTACTAGAATCCTCGTTTATATTTATGCTGTTTAAGTTATCGTTTAGATTTGTTACGTTATTGTTTTCAGTTTGGTAACTATAATGCTTTGGTTCAGAGTAAAAACTATAAGGATCTTTTGACATTTTCTTAGCAGCTTCTGATATCATAGCATAAGCAAATCTTTTACTTATTTCGAACAATCTTGGTGGGGTATTTGTACTTGGCTCTTGTATAGTGTTGTATTGAGATGGACATTGTATATCGAACTCCCATTCTTTTGAATCTTGTCTCAATTTTAATCGACACTTATGTCCTTGTGGTATTGTTTCGTTGTTTGCAGCGTTCAGACATCTGAAATAAAGAATAGCAAAATTAACCTTATGTTCGTTGAAAGTTACCGAATAATAATTATATTCTGCGAACTTTTCCAATAAAAATACCAACTAGGTAGATCCTTAATCCAATATCAATGCAGTCATTTTATTTCTGAGTTGAGCTGATCGATAAGCAGTTTCAGAATCTACGTTATTCCACTCATGAAAATTCCGCATCAAATTCTGGGCACGTCAAATCATTCCGAGGGCCTCAATAAATTCCACTTGTATCCGAATAAATTTCCGAACTTTCGATATGGCTAATATCTCGCATTAAACTTTGGCTTACGACTTCCCAACTCGGAAATCCCAATTTACCTAAATCTCCTCTCACGTTACCTAGGCGGTGGCGGTAGGCACCCAGCTTATTACTTTAGTTATATGCTCGGAGTAATGCAATCGTAGAGTACCTACAGACCACATAGCTGCAGCATAAAAAATGTGCCTTGTATTGTAATACATCCCTGATAACTACAACACCTACACAACTCAACACAACACAACTAAAAATGGAAAAGCAACTCAACGAGTCGAATATTAATATCCATTATTAGGGATGTATTACAATACAAGGCACATTTTATGTATTGCCTTCTTGTAACTAGCTTATCCCTCGCGATGTCATTCGCGACTTTAGGGGAAACATCTTCTCTAAATCAGTTGAAACCCTATTGTAGGTGTCGGAAATTCCTGAAATCCGTTTGCAATTAAGTAATCCCGGGTTGTTTTAAAAAATCGTAAGCCCCGTTTCTGTATCCGTAATTGTAGGTATATGTTTATTTTTCACATTGAGTATGAAGCAAATCGTGTCATAAGTGAGTTACAAACTTGCCGTAAGAATGCCTTACCTATTATGTATTAATTTAGTTTATTGATTTATAAAAAGTTTCAAACCAATCAAAGCCACATGAAATACGGGAATTTTGCCCCTTTTACATTTTTATAAAACATCTTGAAACGTGCATTTTAATTTATCGTATTAATTTTTTAAACAACCATGAAATTTCAGGTCTTAGAAATTTCAACTTTATAAATAGCAATAGCATTGCTATTTATAAAGTTACAGTCATTTCAATAGGTACGATACCAAACTACAAATCTCAAACTTTTTAAACTGGATTTACCCCATTTTCAGGAATATTTTGAAAAATCTGAAACACGTGTTCAGTAGTTAGGTAGGTATATATTTTTAGTATTCTCTGAAAGTTTCAAGCGAATCAGCCCATCTGGTTAGTTACAAAAAACACCCAAAAAACCTTCAACCTCCTTTCACCCATGAAATGAAATGGTTTGTTCACACCCAATACAAGCTATAATAGGTAGTCTCAAGTTCTCTCGTATTACTCTTAGATTATTCCGAAGCAGTTTGGCGAACTGTAAAGTATCATTAGAACTTACGCAATATTGAGACTTCTTGTTTGCTGGTTCCTGAACATGTGATACCAGAGGGAGTAGGGCAGACACCTCAAATTGCTGTTCCTCCAAAATCTGAGTTCACAATGGTGATAATTGTATACCGGTCTTTGCGGTAGCCATTTTAACTTGTTGTCTGAAATGAAAGAAATTTATAAGATTAACCCACATTCCAAACAGGAACTGCTATAAACGTAGGATAGGTACATTGAGTGAGTCTAGCTAGTTAGGTAGATAATATCTAGCTAAATTTAGCTAAAAAATACATAATTATGTCCTATTTCCATACTATTAACAAGCGTTATAGGAAGTATCTTTCTGCCTAGATATTGTTGTGATACCGTATCATTAGAAAGGACGTAGAGATAAGCAAGGAAATTTAAGAAATTATCCTGGGGATGGACATCACAAGCAATCCTTTGTCTGAAATATTCTTGAAATAACAAATGTGAATGCTTCTCAAAATCGGGGGAACAGCTAGTTTGGCACAAAATAAATTGTTCCTACTTCTCCATAACCAAATAATAAATGACTTCCCTACATTGCCTAAGCCGTGGAAGCAGAAAATATCCATCGTATTCGTGGTATTCTCATTCCAGTCATTCCCCTTGGCACGGCGACTTGACCTATATTCTCACACATTATCGCTTCCAAAGTGTGAAAAACATCGGAAATATGGTCGTTGATTTGTTTATTTACTTTTTTTGTAGATAGTTATTAGAATTGATAAAAGTACCTAAATGTTAAAGAATTTGTGTAAATGGTTTATATTTTCTGTGATTTTGCTTTGGTTAGTATCCGGGGGGATATTTCGATCATACCTTGATCAATGGTGGGAGATCAAAGTCATCATTTGTTTTTTACAAGTCATTCGAACACAATCCAAATTCGAATCTTCAAAAAAATATTTAATCTGAAACAGTCCAATATAAATCAATCTCCCTAATCATAGATTCGCCGTTACCGTAATTGAAACTAGGTTACAGATCAATAAGGAAGCGTACCTAGTTGATTTACGAGAATCATTTTGTTATCGTACCGACTGTCTTAAGTTTGGTTTACGACTGCTAAACTTGTAACTGGAACGTATTAGCTAACCACTGGGTTTGTTTAACCGAGCTACTGGCAAAGTGGACTAACTGAAATAATCTTCTAATAGTTTTTTAGAATTTTTCTATCACGCACTTAATTTATGACAGTCCCATCCTAAGTATGTATACTATTTTTATTATTATAAAAGTGAATGTTTATGTGACGATGTAAACGAGCTTGTAACATTAGATCTCCAAAGCTACTGAACAGATAAATATAGATCAAGATGATACTTGGCGTACCTATATGTCGAATAACTTAAATAATGGCTACTCCCATCTGGAGCGCGTACAAAGTAGTAAGCAGATGCAAGTTACGTAATAAAATACACTAAAAAGTAGGTAGACGTTACACGCAGACTTTAAACATTACCTTCTTTATAACTAGTATTAGTAGATTTAATAACTAACAAACGAAAATTATAAAAGTCAAAATTACCACAAACCGATAGATATCGGAGGAACCTCAGCTCTGCTATCCTCAAAGGCAGCTCACTTAGTTCATTTTCATCCAATATCAGAAACTTCAAACTCCTCACATCACCAATTTCATTAGGGATCTTCTTTAACCGATTGCCACTTGCATCTAAACACTTCAGACACTTCAAATTCGAGATATCTTTCGGCAGCTCAGTTATATCATTTCCGCTTATGTAAAGACTTTCTAGGTGAACCAAATTCCCGATGTCATTTGGAAGACGTGATAGAAGGTTCTCTTTTAGATAAATATCTGTTACTTCAGATTCCTCGTCTTTTAATTGTTCAATCGGGAACTCTGTCAGCCCTCTGTAGTTCCAATGAAGTACTGAGCTAGGTAGGACTTCTGGGTAATTCATGACCTTCAATTTTCTATTTCACGATTTGAAAACCTTGACTAGTTTCTATCTTAGCTCAACTTTGACGCACTTTTTAACGTCTGCTGTAGTAATTTTCCTATCAACACTTTCTTCTAAGTTCTTCTAAGTCTAAGTCTACGATTAGTTTGTTTGTCTGTCCGAATGCGCGCACTCTTTCTTCCCGTTAAACCAAGACTGCACCGAGCGTCCCGAAGGTGGATTATTTTTAAAACTATAACAAGGTTACTATAATTTCTTTCACTGAAATCACTCGCTGTTAAAAGCTTTTCATAATAATAAAACCCGGATTGAGAGCCTTGTATGAATAAACAATTCGTTTGGAAATTTTATGGATAGATTTAATTTATTTATAGCGTTTGTTGTCCTTGCTGACTTGTTATTTCAGTATCCATAATTTTATATGACTTTGAGTTTATTCTATGGAAATTTATTATGGTGGTTTATTTTTCGCTTCTTCCACTAGTGGACAAAAATTGAAGCGAACAAAATCAATAAAATTTTGTTTCTTATTTGATAATTATTACTATTTATAAAACTATTTATGTATAAAATTTGACTTGTGTACGTGCTTATTTTGTAAGCCTAAAGAAATAAAGTTAATGAATTTTGAAATTATAAGATCAAAAATTAGGTCATTAATGTACCCCACAAAGTAAGAAAATATTACGGAAATAAATGCTAAGAGAAGACGAACGCAATAATTAACGCATACCTACCTAAAGATTCTAGGGATTAGGTACCCATTAAAAACAACGAATTAACAAATAGCTAACTAGGAGATTAAACTTTAGTTTGATTCGGAAAGGATCAGCATTTCCTTTTAGTTTATAGTTTAAACTAAAGACGGAGATCCAAAACAGGCTTTCAGTGATATAAAAGGTGTATTGTAAATCATTCAAACATTATTGTGCTAAAATAAATACGCAAATTCCTTTAACCTAAACTGTCCTTCGATACACAACAAAACCAATAATAAACGGTGATAATAACCGAATGTTTGGCAGAACTCCAACAGAGTGGACCGTGTCAGGTCTAGGACATACCAGCACGTGCTCTGCTAGAGTGTAAACAATAGTATATTTTTTGCCACAGATTACAGAGTTTTTTTTGTACCTACTCTGTGTTATATTTTCTAAAGTTTGAGACCAAATGAAAAAAAGAGGAACCACAGGATCTTTAAGAAATGAAATAAGTTCCCAAAAATTATCGGTTTCGGCGGGACTCGAACCCGCCGCGCCCGATTATTTTTGGGAACTTATTTCATTTCTTAGAGATACCCAAAGTGCGGGTAAGCACTATAACAAAAAACCTTAGAACACAAAATCTTTGTTAAGGATTTATCTACAAATTAACTCTGGGCCGTGTATAGTGGAGGTCTTGTCTATGTCTGATGAAATGACGCTTCTGCCATAGAAGACTCATGCAAAGGTCGATGACTGAGCAAGCTATTATAATAAGGGCCCAAAAATCTAGAAAAACGTTACTAAGTTGAATAATACCGAAGCATAGCTTTTTCAATTTACCTGCCTTAAAATAGGATACAAATAAAAATAATAAAGCAGATTCTCAATTATTAAGTAGGTAGGTACCATTTATTTTGTAAAGGAGTTACTATCGTAAAAATTACATAACTACAAAAGGTGCTCTAAATAGAAATGGCAATATCTCGTGTTCTAAACATTGAATAATTGTAATACCATTAAACCTAATTTTAGCTAAATATTGGGATTTGTAAATACATAGGTTTTCCTATCTAATAAGGTCATAAATAACAAGTCAGACAGATTCAGACTTTCAGAAAATATCGAAGGATTTTAAGATAGGTATTCAATATTATGAACCTAAAAGGTTTTTTACTCTAGAAATCAAAAGTATAAATATTTAGGGCCTTTGATATTTTTTACCTGTAATTAAAAACCCTTCTACTGACAAGATAGAAGACGACTATTTAAATCCTTATAATTCTAACTATCAAATCGAGATCAAAAACGTTAAAACGAATACACTTATTAAAATACCTTCGAACTTGTAGCTCAGACTCAAACCATTGCAACCGTAACGCCATCTAGTTCAGTCAGTTATGCGCTATTTACCTACCTATCAGCAGTGGTAATGCCTGAATTAGCTCAAAACATATTTTAGATTTTAGCCCCATTTCAATGAAGTTCATTTCTGTTCGCGCAGCTTTGATCTAACCATGTTGTTGTCTCAGAAGACAATTAGGTAGGTACCTACTTGAGGCGAGTTGAGGCTAGCATTTAAAATAATGTTTCAGGCACATAGGGGGTGTCCATGAATTACATGAGGCGTTTAGGGGGTTGGGGGTCGAGCCCAATTTCACCAAAGAGAGAAAGGCGGCTCTTCCCATGGGAAGAGCCGCCTTTTCGCCTTGGTGAAATTCGGTTTTTGGTGATTTTTCAACATTTCACCATGGTGAGATGTTGAAAAATCACCAAAAACGCCTCACGCAATTTATGGATGCCCCAGCTGACAGTTTTCTACCGCTGATGGACACGTAAAGCACTTATTAGTATCTGCGGATGATGCGCACGCGTCTTCCTTTGCCGTCTTCGTCGTCGCTGTCGACGGAGGCTTGTCTGTGGCCCAGTATGAGGGCTTGCACTTCTGGGTTCAAGGGGAGAGCGGGGAATGAAGAGCGTCGCACCATTGGGGCCGGGCGAGCTCCTATGGAAAAGATTTTGTTGTGATTTTCTTTATTGTAACTTAAAGCTGCTTATTGTGTTTCTGGGCAGTAATATAACAGATTGAGCTACCTACTGAAAAACTAATTTATTTCAATATATAAACTCTACAAACAAAAAATTATTTTATTTGGATGGTGATTGTTGATTAGATCGGAAGGTAGGATACCTAATTAATTATGCATGAACCTGGAACATGCTCTTTAGTTAGATTTGTATATTATGCCTATTATCTAGACTAATGCCATAAAGAGGAAAGATTTGTATCTTTTTATGAATAAACTTAATAACTACGAGACCGATTTCAAAAATTACAAATAAATTTCTTTCACCATTAGAAAGCTTACTTTTCAGGGAGTGACATAGGCTATATTTTATACTCAGTTAATTTTATACAGAATTCCCACGGGAACGGGATCTACGCGAGTGAAACCGCGAGGCGCTGCTAGTAATAAATACATTTTGAAGGTTTGCTTTATCGCCAAATATTGGCAGATCTGAGCATCCCATGCTACAGGAATAAGTTATGGACATTTACCCAAACTACCTCATATATGACAATTTTAATTTACCATCTATATCTACTCCGATTCAATATCCAGGATATTTTTTGTATAGAAATGGGTAACAAAACCCAAGGAATAATTGGTGAAAAATATTTAACGAGGTATCATCGAAGCAAAGCACATAAGCTCGAAACAATTTTTGGTTTTGAAAGCTTTTCATTCATCATTTAATTGATCTCTCGTTCGTTTTCGAAATCAAATTTAGACGTACCACATATGAAATTATGCGTTGTTGAAGTTCCTGTTTTAGTTTTCAGTGATAACCTTGCTGTTTGTTACCTTATTGTTTTCTGTTATTGTTATCAGGATTTCATTCATAAATATCTTTATTGCCATAAAATATCTTGGATTCTAAATCGGATAGGGTTACTTCTTGGATCTTATTTACCCACATAGGTCTAGAAAATAAAGTATTTTAGTATCTATTTAAAGTCCAGGCTCAATTTATTGGTTCTCAAATCAGATTTTTACGCAATAGTACTACCTAACAAGACAATGTACTACTCGTAGCCTCGTTATTGTTAAGCCTATTAGAAAGGAAGTCGTTCTATATAATTACCTACCTTGTTGGCATAGGTAGGGACTTATTATTCTTAAGCCTCACTTTCAGAGCCCTGTTTCTTAGTTTGGTTTCTCTATAGCATTGAGTCATTATGGGATTCGGTAAATTACAGCGCTTCTACCGTGCAGACATGCTACATGCGCATACGCAAATCTAATGCAAAAACTATGACGTGCCTATGGCCTATACTGTGCACATGTTTGAATCCAAATTAAAAGCGATACTCATAAAAAAATGTTTTTACGAACTTGACGATTTCTTCAATGATAAATTTAGCGACTCGTAATCTTTTTAATAGGTATTGAATGCATTATTATTAAGTAAGTACATCATAAGTAGAAAGGCATGAAACCTGGCCTGTCTTCCATTGCAACACCCTAAATGGGTACATACTGTGAACATTTTATGAACACTCACCTAACTACTAAGACCTGACTGTATGAATGCAATAAATAAAATACTGAAATACTGAAATACTGAGGCAGGACTCTTCAATGCTATAGATATCTACTTGTTCACCGTGTCTTTCCTTACTCAACTCTTGTATTTCAAAGGTAATTTGTTTTTCTTTCCATAACAAACTTATCTACAGGTCGGCCAAGTCATGGCTAGTCTTGCTTGGCTCTTCTAACATACGTAATACACTAGCCAAACTTGATGAAGAATGTTTTTAAACAAACCGCCCTTGCATAAACTAAAATTCACTCTGTCGCGTCTTTTTATACGCAATTTTAGTCACTGAACAATGTAATTTTTTGAAAATAATAATAATTACTCTTCCGCCGCATCCCTGTATGCTGTCTATCTCGCTCAAACTTGTAGTCTATTTCGCTCTAATGACATGAAGACACGCTAACTAAAGAAATACTCTCTTGTATTGTTTTAACTGACTGTACGTTAGTTAAATCTCATGGACCTGTTGGGAGTTCATGTAACATTTCAAATTCTAGTTTTAATTTTCATGGACCCGCTGGGAAATAGGAAACAATAGAATCATGGACCTCTGGGAATAAGCCTTTACATTAGGTACTTGTTTATCCATTTGAGATCGTCGTTTCATTCAATAAATATTGTTTACAATTATATCTCAAATTCTAAGCGAAGCAAGTGAGTTTTCGTTTTTTATGTCGTGGTTTGTTTACATACTTTCCACATCGCTTTTGGCTAGTGTATAGTAACGACGTATATCAAATCAAGCAGGTCAATCGTCTTTTATATTGTTATGACTCGTTCAACTGCCTATAAATATAATTTCAAACAACCTAGGCACAGTAGTTACCTAGTAGATACACAAAACCGTATAGTAGGTTTGTATTAGATAAACCGATTAGGTATGGAACCACAAATAAACTAAGCATTGTGAAGCTTTGATCAATCGTACGGAATGTGTTCATTAGACTGTAATTTCGATTGATTACATTCAATAACCTTATAAGCTGGTACCTCCGAGGGTTTAGGGATAATAAGCAATAATCCTATCATGCTTGTAGGTGCTTGGCATGGGGGCGTGTAAATACAGAAATTACGAAATAGAAAATAATGTATTGCTTGGATGTTGGTAACATTGGTTTATAATAAAAAAAAGGTGGCCAGTACTTTTTGTACTTTTTAAGGGATTGTGACTCACCTAAGTACTACAAGCCTGTCAAAGAACTTAAAATAATAAAAAAACACTATAGCAAATGTCAAGATACGACCATTTATTTTAGGTACTCAAAATAATAAATAAAAAAGCCACCAAAACGCTGCTAAAATAATTCACTAACTACTACGCCTTTGGAAAAAGAAAACTTTCGGGAAAACCATATTTGTGCAAAACTAATTTTACTTAGTGAATGAAGACCAATTACCTGAAAGTAGTTTTCAGCCGTCAGACAGACCTTGTAATGAAATAGAATAGAGAACGTTGAAAGAAGAAAGTAGAGAGACAGACAAAATATTCAGACATACAGATTCAAAACATCAATTTAAAAAAAGAACTTGCAATGAATTTATAAATGTAAATAAATGTGAATAAGAAAATAACCATACCGATGAGTTTAGCAATGGACTGCCTTTTCACTAGCTTTGATTCGCCGGAGGATTCCCCCACTGACGCTGGCGCTGACTCGAGTTTAGTCTTCCTCTCACTCAAGTAAGAATTAGTCGAATCTCCTCGTACATAAGGTCTAGTTTGCTTTTTCTTATCTTCACCACCGCCGCAAAATGACTCGGCAATCTGGAACAGCTGTATTCCAAACTTGCTGGATTCACGACGCAGCATTTTCTTATTAGCAAACTCTGCTAATGATTGACGCCTTTCTCCGTTAGGGTTAAGTTTCAGTCTAGCTCGTTCCTCCTCCTTCACTTTAAGAACATCCAATACTGCATTTAATACCAGAATGATAAGGAATACCGTTATTCCTATGACCGAAATGGTATTGCTATCAGCGCTTATCCTTTCTGACTTTATTTTGTCATCTGGTAGTTTCTCCGTCAATGCATCTAGGATACTGCACGTTCCAATTGACAGTGGAGTGGCGCTCTTTATCTTATTTATGGATTTTACGGCGTGATTTCTCGTGATGGCTTCAGGCAAAGTGTCCACTTTGATTTTCTCTTCATGTGCAACTGTCGTCGTCTCGACATTTTTGTTTGTAAACCACACCTGCACACTGTACAGGCAGTAAATGATCGCGAAGAATATAAAAAGCAGGATCTTACGTTCGTTCATGTTTACATCACGAAAGCACTGGTTTGTTTTGACATGGAACCGCGCGTGCGTGTTGCTATTCCTGGAAGATATTGTTAACAACTCCCAATCTTCTATTGCTGTCGATGATTTGATTGGTATTTTCGGTTAAGATTTTATAAACTAGCGGTTTTTTATGAATTTACGCCGTTTTTATCGTCGTATCGCGTTTGCTCGCGGTTGTGTTGGCCCGTTTTGTGTGGGCTAGGCTTTTCTGCGCATGCGTGACCTGGCGGTCGAGAGGGTCGAATTCATTTGTTTTCACTCAGTATTGTGCGGCTCTCTTCATAATTGATAAGTAGGTTCTAGTAAAGGCACGCTTTGCTTTCGACCTTAGTTCTTTGAAACAGAGTTTATTTTAGTTTTTATGTCCTGAAATGAGAAAAATTTGTATTAGACACTAATATCAACTCTTGGATATTATTTTATCGATACCACAGTGATGCATCGTCAAGTGCAGCCACTCAGACAGATAACACGATTTTATTAAATGTTATCAGATTATCTCTATCGGTAATATTTCATTTTCAATTGCGTCATAGTAGCTGATGTGATAATAAACTCAAAAGCTGTTTAATTTTTTTTTAGAAGGTCCAACATACAATCTATCATGTAGATAAACCTGGGTTTATCATTGAAAAATAATCTTCTTCCAGCATCTTCGCACGCGTTTTTTTGGGATAAAAAGTAGCCTATATGTTAATCCACCCCTAGAACTACATATATGCAAAATTTCAACCTGATCCGTTCAGAAGCTTTGGCTTGTAGAGGTAACAAACATCCAAACTTTCGTATACTCGTATATATGAAAGTAGCTTAGGTATTAGTGTGACGTTAGATTACCACTTACCAGCCTGTTTATATTAGCCGACACCAAATTTTATCACCAATAAAAGCCGTTTTCTTTGAATTAAAAATAATATCACTTTTCACTTAAAATAACAAAAAATCTGTGAACTAAGTCATCCACCCGTTTCTAAAATTAAATTATCAAAATTATAAAACTTGCAGGTAGATAAACATTTTACATGTTGTAGATTTGATGAAAATGTCACTGTCACATGATTTCTACACACTGACAGAAAAGTGGCAAGCCAGACATTAGTTAGGTACCATAGTAATAACCGATAAACGTTACGGTAAAACTAGATAAAACCGCGACAACCCGCGACGTTTGACCATTTGTATTTTGGGAACATTTGGGAAACTGTTGATTTTAGCACAAAATTTCGTATTTTCCCAAATGCTCCAAAAATACCAGTAAATCGAAGTTGTTGATTTGAGTTGAGTTGTAACATGCATGAGTTCATAGAAAATTACTAAAATCAATTTACGATTTGCGGCAAATAACTTTTTCGCTAGTTTTATTGCTTGTGGAACGCAGAAAAAATTCAAACGCAGACAACATTTTAATCTCGTGCCAACCCGCGACGAACCACCTTAGGTACAGTAGCAAAGTATCCGATAAGCATAATGATAAATAGGTAACAATCACCAAAAAAACAGGTTGCGAGCATATCTAAGTATCACAGGGACGGTTGGGATTTCCTAGAAACTTTGTGAAAACCCTACCTGAGACCTTAAATAAATCCCGAAGCGAATGAAGAAGTTAAATTGCTTTCACTTAAGGATTTTTTGATTAGTTGAAATATCATGAAAGAAGAAGCGAAAGCTCCAAACATGCATATGCTTCTGCAGTCCACTAAGTTGGAACTTTTCTAAAAAATCACCAAAGAATTCACAAATATATTACTTATCCAAACTTCAGATTCTGATTCAAGAAAATACCGTTATCGAACAAAGCACGTAGCAAACAGATGCTCCAGGAAAACTAATCGTTATTCTGCACCGAAACTGTTTATTTATTCGCGACCTGGTATTTGTATTGCATTTCCCAGCCACCCGTGCAATTGCAGCCATAATTGCTGGGACGTGCATCTACGTTGTACCTACTCGGGGATGTTTAGATAAGACTTGGTACAAAAGGGACACATTGCTGGCAACATGGTGGCAACACTGGCAACCGTGTAAATCTTGTCCTGTCTGCACGCTAAGTCAGTAAGTAATTAGTATCCTATACCTGCCCCTTTTGTCACTGATTCGTCTTTTATTTGTTTTTTATTCCTTTGTGTTTGTTATTGTGACGAAAAATGAAACAGTTTTAATTTACTCACTGGTAGTCCATGGTATAATAAAATACTTCGCCAGGTAGGTATGTTTGTTGCACCCTCTGTGATTTACCTTCTGAGCCGTACCTTTAAAGTTCCAAAATGTTAGGAGGAAAACAAGAGTGCTGCTGGGATCAACATTCACTTAGCTAAGCTGAAAAATCTGAGAGAGGTTACGCGCTTCTCAAGCCTACCGCATCAATCATTCATGTCACAAACACTTCAGCGAAAATATCAACGATCAAGGAGTATATGGATACGCAATAAGGGCTTATTTTGCGTGACTAATTTTATGAACGACAGTTGTCAGTTCTTATTTTAGTGTTTGACCCACATTTTTTTGTAAGTCAAGGGGGTGATTTCCTCCATCCACGGAAAATATCTACCTGTTGACTTACTTCAATTTTGTTTTCTGTTTATTTTAGAAGCTTTGTTATGCTACAACAATAGGCACCTAGGTGACTAAATAAAGAGGTAGGTAGACATAGGTAGCAATGGGCCGATTAACCTTTTTTCTAATACTTTCATTGCTTGTATAGCCACCGACGCACATGGACGATTTTGACCAACTGCTACTACGGCGAGTGGCGGCGCGGGCGCGCCCCTGACATCGCAGTGAATGCGTTAATGCACTTGAGCACGCACAGCTTTTAGCTTTCGCGCAAAATTTAAGGGGCGGTATGAAACCATTTTGTGAAAGGATAAGCATAGGATTTTGCGTTTATAGGATCGGGACAGAGCAGAGGGGCGTCAGCGCTAAAGTTTTTTGCTGATTATCTATTATTTTGGACATTTTTTGCAAAAATAAGCTGAAGATTCCCTTGGTATTCTATTCTATAAACCGATGATGACAATAAACAATCTTGTGATTGATAGTTTAGGAGAAAAACGGTATTAGCTAAGAAAACAGATGGTACTTTGCACAATGATTTCTGATATTTAAAATAGTTTTTTCTTCTTCTTCGATCTGCTTTGTATCCCTGAGGTGTAGTATATAATAGTAACTATGTCATAAGCTAGATAATATAGATTGATTAGTAATAAAGCAACCGTAGCCAGATGCAGTCGTTTTAATTCAACACCTAAGCCATAGTTCCCTTCATGGCGACCCTTGCCATATTTGGAGCGCGATCGGTGCGTCACGCGCTCTCGGGTCATCGCGGCTTCAAATAAAGTTCTACATGTGAAATTAAAAAGTTTTTCGAAGAAATATAAAAATGGGAAAATCATATTCCAAAGAAGAGGTTGTGATAGCCCAAAACGCGAGTGGTGGTGTAAATTCTTTAGATTTGGAGCTGTTGAAAAGTCACGCGACCTACACAAGTTTTGCGGTCGGGACCATCACCGTGGTTATGATCTTGTGTTTGCTCTACGCAGCGTACCGTTTTTATAAGAAATGTCACCGACAGTGGATCCAGCGGGAAATCAACGAGCATACGTTGAGACGGAGTAGCAGTTGGTTTAGGCGCCGGGAGATAGAAGCAGCCCAGGAGGATAAGGCCGGCGTTACGATAGCTTGAGTGAAGTGTTGTGTGTTGCAAATGCGGTTAATACTATAAACAAAAGTGCAGTGAAATGAAAAATGAAAACAAATAAAAAATGTTGCAAGTGCGGTTAATAATAAAAACAAAAGTGCGGTAAAATGAAAAATAAAAACTATAGCAGTGCGGAAAAGTAGACATGCTTAACAATGATTATGAACTGTAAGTAACCTACCTTATAAGAAATCTTATGTATTTTCATTAATTGTATCAACTTACGCATAGTGTAGTGTGACCTACTTACGGCATGAAGTCCCCTACTACCGTAATAAACACAAGAACGGTATGTAATTTTTAAAAAATAAATTAATATTTTTTTTAATGATAAGGAATGGAAAATGAGTTATTAAATTGTGTTGATAACTTAATAAAAGTAAAGAAATATTTAATTAAGAAAGGTCAATCAAGATTTCAAGGCAATGTTATTACAAATAAATTGAAAGAAACTGAAATTATTTATGAGAAATGTAAAACTTTGATAGAAGTATTAAGTAAAAAAGGAAACTTAAGCAAAAATTTTGTTGAAACATTACCAGAATGTATAAGTGTAATTGAAGAGAATTACAGGAAAGTAACAGATCTTTGTATAAAAAAAAGTACTAGCGAAAGTGATTGTGAATTTAGTGAAGCTATTTCAATTACAAATACAACCATGGAATTCGATCTAAAAACGGCGTGTAGCTTGATCCCTGTAATGAACAATAATGAAAGTAACATCAAAGGTATAATTGACTCAGTGGAAATGTATTCGGAAATGCTATCGGAAGCAGGAAAACAGTTGCTAGTAAAGTTCGTACTAAAAAGTAGATTATCTGAAAATGCGAAGTTACGAATGTCTAGGGAATATTCATCCGCCAGCGATCTTGTCAAAGATTTGCGTAATTTATTGCCTAAAAAATCATTTACTGCAATACAATCGCGATTACTAAAGGCAACGCAAGGATGGCGCACAATCGACCAGTACGCGACAGAGATCGAAAAATTATTTACTAATCTTACAATAGCGCAAGCAGATGGTAATTCTAATAACTATGCCGTTCTGCAACCATTAAACGAGAGATTAGCCATAAAAAGATTTTCAGAAGGCTTACGCGACAGCAGGATTAGCACGATTATAGCGGCGCGTAACTACGAGAACTTGAAGGAGGCCATCCAAGGAGCTAAGGATGAGGAGTTGTCAGCCGAATCAACTCCAAAAGGTGACGAAATCATCATGCATTTTTCGAGAGGAAGAGGTAAGTCATTTTCCTATAATAATTTCAGGAATGGTCAGAGAAATTACCGTGGAAACTCGAACTCGAACGTGAACTCGAACTACAGAGGTAATTATTTCAGCCGAGGGAGTTACCATAACAACAGAGGAAATTTTTCCAATTCTCGTGGCTTACCCCAACCACAATACTATTCGCGTGGTAATAATAGAGGTTCTTATTATGGTTATAATAATCAGCGTGGACGTGGTTACCAAGGTCCGAATGAAAACCGATCGAGTAATGAGACTCGCGGTAGGGGTAACAACAACCACCGTGTGTTTTGCACAGAGCAGCCGGACAAAAATGATTCGGTAAACACGCAACCAAAAACGCAAGAAAATAACATGCAGTTTTTTCGAGTTTAAGCATAACATCTTAGCATTTTACGGTCAAGCGAAATTTCATCTTTTTACATTGGCAATAAAAAGTACTTTTGGTTGTTAGATACAGGAGCATCATTATCTGTCATAAAGAGCGACTCATTACCTAGTAACAGTGCCATAATAGGAGAGGAGACATCCGTAAATGGCATAGCAGGTCGAATAACGTCAACCGGTTTTGTTCATCTTAGTTTGATGCATCTAGAAAATAAACATCGAGTCGAATTTGATATCAAGCTTCATATTTTCGATAACATACCTTTAAAAGCTGATGGAATTTTAGGCTTAGACTTTTTGTGTCGTTATGCATCGAATATCAATTTCAAGACAAACATCATCACGCTTTCTAAAAATGGTATGGAATGTTCTTTGAAGTTGTTTGACACTATCGAGTACTCGAACGAAGTGTTACACATTCCAGCACGAAGTGAGTCTATACATTACTTACTTTTGAACAATGATATGAAAGATGATTGCGTTGTTCAAAACCAACAGTTAACGGAAAATATTTTTCTAGCAGGAAGTATAGGTAAGGTACGGAACAACAGATTACCTGTAAAAATTTTGAACACAAGTGAACATGACGTGACATTACCAATGTTTCAACCAGAATTATTTTCATTGACAGACTATGATTTATGTAATTTTGAACAAACTTCGAATGGTTTAGAGAGAGCAAAAACTTTACTTCAAACATTAAAGTTAGATCATCTTAACATAGAAGAACGGAAATCGATTCAAGCATTATGTGCTAAATATTCTGATGTTTTCTTTTTACCAGGTGACAAATTATCAACAACAAATGTTTATGAACAGTCAATAACTTTAAAGCCAAATGTTAGTCCAGTTTACGTTAAACAGTATAGATTGCCACATGCTATGAGAAGTGAAGTAAACAAACAGGTTAAGACAATGTTAGAAAGCGATATAATTGAAGAAGCAAAATGCGAATGGTCAAGTCCTATATTATTAGTACCAAAGAAAAGCGAAAACAACAACAAGAAATGGCGATTAGTAGTCGATTATCGGAAACTAAATGATTGTATCGTAGATGATAAATTTCCACTACCTAACATAACGGAAATTTTAGACTCATTGTCAGGTTCAGTTTATTTTACACATTTAGACCTTAATCAAGGATATTATCAGGTTCGTTTAGATAGGCAAAGTAGAGAGTATACAGCTTTTTCTACAAATACGGGCCAGTACCAAATGAAGAGATTACCAATGGGACTGAAGACTAGCCCGAGTGCTTTTAGTAGAGTCATGTCAGTGGCGATGTCAGGTTTAACTTTTGATAAATGTTTTGTTTATCTAGATGACTTAGTAGTTTTCGGTAGAAATTTAGAGATACACAATAAAAACTTAAATAATGTACTAGTCCGATTAAGAAAAGTAAATTTAAAATTAAATCCAGAAAAATGTAATTTTTTGAAAAAAGAAATTTTATATTTAGGTCATGTAGTATCAAAAAACGGAGTATTACCAGACCCAGCTAAAGTAGAAATATTACGTAATTACCCGATTCCAAGTAATACAGATGAGATAAAGAGATTTGTAGCATTCTGCAACTACTACAGAAAATTCATTAAAAACTTTGCAGAAATAACTCAACCACTTAATAAATTAACAAGAAAATATGAAACATTCGTTTGGACGCCTGAATGTCAAAAAGCTTTTGAAAAGTTGAAAAGTGCCTTAAGCACTCCACCTGTTTTAGATTTTCCAGATTTTTCTGAAAATAATGAGTTCATTATACAAACAGACGCATCAGGTACCGCCATCGGTGCAGTTTTGTGCAATAAAAATATGAAACCAGTCGCTTACGCTAGCAGACCACTTAATAAAGGAGAATTGAACTATCCGACTATTCAAAAAGAATTAGTAGCTATTGTCTGGGCTATTAAATATTTTAGACCTTACGTTTATGGGCAAACATTCACCATAATGACGGATCACAGACCTTTAATATATTTATTTTCAATGAAAGATCCATCGAGTAGACTTCTTAAATTTCGATTAGCTTTAGAAGAGTATAATTTTAAAATAGTATATGTTAAAGGAAAAGATAATAGTGTCGCAGATGCACTTTCTAGGATTAATTTAACATCTGATACATTAAAACAGATGAATGAGGAAATAATCTCGGTAATGACAAGAGCACAGACAAGAAAAATGAATCAGGATTCGAATAAAGCAAATTTTAGTAAAGAAAACGACAAGTGGCCTGATCAACCACAAGTTGTAGACATTCTAAAAATGCCTAGTGATTCTGTGGAATTGACTTTTATCGAAAAATACGAATTAACTAAACTAAGAAAAGAAAATTTGATAGACAAGGAAAAAGAAAGTCTAATTTATAGTAAGAGAAAAAAAGCATTGTATATAAATCTTGATTTTAGAGCACAATTTACGCGAGACGAATTTGTGACTAAATTAGGAGAATTTTGCAGAGACATAAAAATAAATGAACTATGCATAGTAAAAATTAAGAAATATGAAAGTTTTATTGAAGATTTATTAAAAGAAATAAAAGAAAGAAAAGACTGGAAAAGTCCAAGAATTTATATATTAAAAGGAGTAAGAAGAATAGAAAACGAAGATGAAAAGAATTATATTTTACATGATTTTCATTTGCTACCCACTGCAGGTCATGCAGGTGTACGTAGAATGACTAATAATATAAAAAGAAGATTTTACTGGCCAGGCTTAGACAAAGACGTACTTGAATTTGTGAGTAAATGCATTAAATGCCAAAAAATGAAGCATTGTAAATATATCAAGGCGCCCATGGAGATAACAACAACACCTTCTTATGCTTTTGAAAATATCTATTTAGATATCGTTGGTCCTTTAGATAGAGATATAGAAGATAATCGTTATATTTTAACATTACAATGTGGTTTAAGTAAGTTTGTAGAAGCGTACCCATTAAATAATAAGGAAACAGTAAGTGTAGCTAATGCTTTAGTTAATAACTTTATTTTAAGATTTGGTACACCAAAGGTCATTATAACAGATCGTGGAACGGAGTTTGTATCTTCAGTGATGGAGCAGGTATGTAAATTACTAGAAATAGAAAAACTAACATCTACTTCGTATCATCATCAAACAATAGGTGCATTAGAAAATTCTCATAAAAATCTAGGAGCATTTTTACGAATACTGTGCAATGGACAAAAAGATACATGGAGTCATTGGTTACCATTCTGGTGTTACAATTTCAATAACACAGTTCATACAGAGAACAAATACACACCTTTTGAATTAGTTTTTGGTAGACCTAGTATAATACCATGTAGAGTAAGTGATTATATTCAACCTTTATATAACCCCGAAGATTATCCATTAAGTTTAAAATATAGGTTACAAGTAGCACACCGAGATGCTCGTAATAACTTACTTGGTAGCAAAAATAATCGTAAAAATACTTATGATAAGAATGTCAACAATATAACGTATGTTAAAGGACAATTAATATTAATCAAAAATGAAACAGCAAGTAAATTAGATACCTTATGGGAAGGCCCATTTGTGGTCATAGAAGATTTAGGAGTTAATGTTAAAATAAGTAAATTTAATAAAGATTATGTAATCCATAAAAATAGAACTAAGCCATTATCAACATATGCAGTCGTTTTAATTCAACACCTAAGCCATAGTTCCCTTCATCCCATAGATTAAATATTATGTATTTTTCTCTAAACTTGTTCGATAAAGATAACGAAGAAAAATGGTTTTAACGTAACCCATTTCACATACATTCACAAAGATCTACACCTTAAGAGCGTTTACGCCTTCCATGCGCAGTTTGGCTCAAAAACAGTACTTTTCAAACCCGTTAATGTCATGAACCAGTTATCTTACACTATAAGTTAATTAGTAATAATTTTAGGAAATTTCATTGATATTAGGTGTCATCTCTGCTGTCTCTGTCTTTAAGAGGTTTGCTACGTTTAAAAAAAAAAATGTTGTACTTGAAATCTTTGCCATTTAATTCTATTCCAATAAACAATTCCAATTCCACTTTGTGTGACGGGTGAAACTATTTCTAGCAATCGACTGCGAAGTTTGCTACGGAATTTTCTAATTTAGGATTATTTTAAAAGGGATAATTTCGTTTGTCCGTTGTTAAAACGAGGTATATTTTTTTTGTAACTGGTTTACATTAATTGATGTCTAGCAAATTACTGAGCGTAGTTATCAAAACATTTGAAAGCGTTTTTTAAGCACTTTGTACTATTTTCTAATTCACAAAGTTAACTGAAGTCATTACTTAAATTGTTGGCATGATGCATAAAAATTCAGAGAGAAATACAAAAACCCTAAATAATTTACAGATAATTAGGTAGGTAGGTACGACATACCGAACTCCCAAACGGTTTTTCTTGATTTTTTATTTTGTATCTAATCGGCCTCCGCGCATACGCACCTGCAGAATTGTCCACTCCTCATTATGAGACATCCTGTATATCAAGTCTTGTTCTCACATTTTTTTTAACACGCCTTTTTTGTCCCACTGGTGGGCAAAGGCCTCCTTCAAATCAATTTGTTCTCGCTTAATCTGAAAATAAAAACCCATTCCAGCCAGATTAAATTTTAAAACATTTACGAAAATCCTCTAAAAATCAAACGGACTCTGGCCCATATCGGCAGTCGACACATAGACAGCTACAATCCAAAAAGATTTCTATTTCCCGCCTCGCCGCATCCGCTCCAGCATTAAAATATGCATCGTATACATGGAACACAAGAACAGCTAGATCACTTTGCACCGACCTACCGAGGATAATATAAATAATGTAGGTACCTCGTGTAGATATTTATTTAATTAAGGACTATATTATATCTAGGTATAAGATGTTAAACTTTAGTAAGTTTTACCATATAGTAGATAAAACATTACCTGCCCATTGTTGTGCCCCAACCGGGCTCATGTTGAAACTGTACACATTTATTTTAAGACCTACTATGTACAACATGAACATAATAATAAATAAATACCTAAACAATCTTGAATCTTGAGGTTTTTTCGGATTGTTCTTGGAATAAAACGTTAGAGCTGAGTTTGTTCTTGTATATTTAAAAAATCGCTGACCCGACAAACTTCGTTCCGCCTTAACTATGGCGTTAAAAGTAAAAGTCATTTATTTGCAAAAACACGTGTAAAAAGGTGACAAATTATTATTTTAGATTCAACATGTTTGACCAACATACATTGGTGTGCAAAAATGGTGTGTAAAAATGGTGTGTAAAAAGGTGACAAATAATTATTTTAGAGTCAACATGTTTGACCAACATACATTGGTGTGCAAAAATAATTAGAGAGTATGGCATGCAGGTTTTAATTTATTTGTACATAGCAACTGCAGATTTATAAGAGTATTAATTAATGGATTTGAATTTAGTATATAATTTAGAATATACCTAGCATAAAATTAGATTACATCATTTAGAAATTCATCAATATTATAGTAGCATTTTTCACATAAATGTTTTTTTAAATTTAGTCTTAAAAAAGTTTTTTCGTTACATACGATAATGATTATTGTTATTATTATATTCCAATAACAATGAACTAACGTAGCTGATACCAATATTAGCTGTGGATAGTGTTATTTCGTACCGTGCAATCCGCAATGCTTAGTGATTTAGTGAGCAAGGTTCAACTGGCTTTAAGCTAAAAGTAGATTAAATCTTTGTCAGCGGTTTTAAATTTAATAAGCTAAAGCTATTTTGAAATCTTGGTGTTCAGCGGTTTTCCGATGAAGCATTATAATAGATGGAAGGAAATAATGGAAAAAAGTTTTGCGGCAGCGGGGAAGGCAACTGTTGTTTATGAAAAAAATCGTATGATCAGCTGTGGCTACGCGCGTAGCACAATGTAGGTGCTACGCACAATGAAAGGAAGCACTAAGAAGCGCTTAGTGTAGCTATAGTACCTAGTTTTGATTTCAATAACTATGATTCTTCACAGATAATAACAAAAGTCATCATCATCATCAGCCTATGTTAGTCCACTAGACATAGGCCTCCCATAATGATCGTCATAGCGCTCTGTCTTCAGCTTGACGCATCCTGCATCTACCTGCAGTAATTCGCAAGTCGTCATCCCACCTGGCCGGAGGGCGTCCTTCACTACGTTAACCGAGTCGTGGTCTCCACTCAAGAACACGTTTACCCCAGCGGTTGTCGGTTCTTCGAGAGATATGGCCGGCCCACTGCCACTTCAGGTTAGGTACTAATTCTTACAACTAATGTCAAAAGTGCCTGTATTTTTTGCATTTGTTGTTTGAAGTTGCATAGGTAAACACGAATGTTGCCCTCTTAGAATACAAAGAAGTTCTACTTTTGCAATAAAAACATAAAAAAAAACACGATTATAGATATAGGTATACAGAAGCTAGAGAAATTTTACACCTAGTAGCTTTTTGCATACCAAATCAACCAATTTTAAAATAATTTCTATGCTCCTTGCCTTAAAGTCTATCTTTGACTCATTCACATTTTATTTCAAACACAAAATCTATTCAACGAAGGTAATATGATTCTTGTGTATCGTTTTCCAATAATTTATCTGAATAGGCAATCGCTGCTAGAGTTTTTTCTCCCCCATTTGAATCTGAACGCGTTATAATGAGCCTCAATTGAACTCGTAATATTCGACGGATCTCAATTTCAGACTTATTGAATTCGAACGGACGTGCCTTTGCGAATGTTATTGAATTTCAGGCCTAATCAAACTGGGCCAGTTGCATTCAACGTTAGGATATCTAATGGTTTTATCTGAAATCTTAAAAAAAAACAGCTAATAGAAACAAAATATGAACTGTACCTACTTACCTACATCATCATCTCCTCAGCCGATATCAGTCCACTGCTGGACATAGGCCTCCCCTAATGAGCGCCATAGCGCCCTGTCTCCAGCTTGCCTACATACCTACTTGCTATTATTAGGTACCTACCTAGTTCTAGTATTTGCAATTAAATCAGTTGAACTAACTGGTAACTAAGTTACCTATATTATTACTCATGAAGTCAGTGTTCGCAATGTTCTCTCTCTGCACATAAACATAATGCCCTTAGCAGAAAAGCTACTTATACCTACTTAAGTAAGTACATTTTACAAAGTGCCATCTTGCCCAAAACTAGGTAAAGAGTTTAAGATTTATCTTTTTACCTATTTAGAATCTTTTTTTTACCAACCAATCGCCGTTCCAGAGCTCGGAAAAGTTTTGAAGAGCCAGCTGTGTATGGCAAATCGTGTAAGCCTTCGATCACGTAGCCAAACTTTTTGTGTGTAATGAAGAAAATAAATAAGTTAGGTTATTTTATTTCAGGTGAAGTCGGTCCTAGTCCTAGATCCTAGATAATGATGCATTTATATCCTACCAACTCAATCAAGCGCCTTTTAAAATGTTGTTGATTATTGGATTTTATTGCTAATTGAAATTGATAGGCAATCAATTGGTTTTCCATTCAAACACGAGTGAAATAAATAAATAATGCTGGACACTTCACTCAGCATTACTTAGCCCCAAGCTAAGCAGAGCTTGTGTTATGGGTAATAGATAACTGATTTCTTGTTTTATTCTTATTCTATTGTCTTATCATTTAGGGGAAGCCTATGTCCAGCTGTGGACTAACAAAGGCTGATGATGATCATGATGACGATTTTAATTTCTATCTAAATATATATCATTCGATAGAATTTAGGTAAGTACGATATATACTACAGTATATATTACCCACTACACATTTATTAGACAGTAATTAGCTTTTTTCTTCACTCCCCCAAAACAGAAGACGCGAGTAGAAGGAGTAGAACTTATCCTACTTCTCCTCGCTTTGATATCCTCATGGCTGAGGGTCAGGCGGGACCTATCTGCACGATGTGTCTCCATCTGGATCGGTCTTCCTCACCGCGCATAGCGTCGCTCATGCTGGATCCCAGCGTTGAGCGGATTTGGTAAGTACCAACATACATAGATGTAATTTGATTGTTTTGATAAAACTAAAAACTGTCTTAAATTTTTGGGGCAAATATTTAATTTTATCCCTCGGGACGCGAATAAAAATTTTATGGGACCACCTCGAGATCATTCAATCTATAGGTACTAATATTATAAATGCGAAAGTGTGTTTGTTTGTTTGTCCTTCCTTCACGCCGTAACTAAGCAACCAATCGGCTTGATTTTTGGCATGGAGTTATTTGAAAGTATGGAGAGTAACATACTTTTTATTCCATAAATCAGTTCCATGGGATAGAACTAAACTTAAACAACGCGTGCAAAGCCGCGAGCAGCAGCTAGTACTCAATAAGTACTTACCTACTTAATTATTTATTGCATTCTATAGGTGTACAGAGGCAGGGTCTATATAGTGACACTTAGGCCCGTATTATGAAAGCTTCCCCAAGCATTACTTAAGCAGTCATTACGTGATCTCTACTCAAGCGTTAATTACTCAAGTTATGCTTGGTAACCGTTCAATAATATGTCTAAGCAGTTACTCGAAGGCGTGGACGGAGGAAATCCGCTCTTGACGGCTACTTGAGTGAGTGTAGATTTTGACATGAGCTCCCAAGCATTGTTTGAAAATTAGTATTCACTCAAAACTAGACATAAGCATCACTCAAGCAGAGCTCGATGACTGAGCATGCTTTCATAATACGGGCCTTAAATACCTACATTATGAGCATATATTATGTACTGTGGTATTTAAGAATCCGGCGACAGCTGCTCGCAACTTCAATTCGTGAATTATTATGTTCCGTAATACCAAAAATGATGACTGAAAATTTGTTGAATCTTCGACATTGTGTTATTATTCTGTAACAAGACAATATAATCTATGTTCCTAAACAAACAAAACGTACGATATTGCTGTTTATATAACAAAACAAATAGGACGAAAACATATGTCATTTTAGACGTAAAAATATGTTAAATTCGATTTTGCATATTTTTGCTTACATTTCATTATAGGTGTGTATTATTAAGAAAAAAACCAACCAGGGACTTAGGTATATACTATTCGAATACAAACAACAACATGATATAGTGGAAATATGCTCGAATTGCAAATCATTTTGGTAGTACGTTTGTATGGTCAAATCGTCATCGCTTGGCACACAATGTAATCTTCTTAAAATTGCTAAAGAAATATCCAAATCGGTCCATAAAAGACATACAGCCGAACATAGAAACTCTTGTTTTTCGTCGGTTAAAAAGATAGGTTTCATGAAGTAGGTATGTGTACCTACATACCTATTTCATGAATTATTCCCATAATAACCCAAGACTTGAGACTGCACATAAATTTGTGTCACGTGGTGTCGTTTGCGACTTTTTTCTTTATAAATATGTAAAAGGTACTCGATTTCAATGGTCGTTGGGGCTAGGAGAGCAAAGGTTGAACATTTATTTATAAGATTCTCCTAAATTGGTTTTTTAACCCTTGATCAATGCTAGTCTAGTAGTCAGTAGCTCACTGTTTTGAGAGTAACCCCAAACAAACTACAAACTACCGATTACTTGACCGGGTGTTAACTTCCTAATGACGCCTTCTTTCTAATCTAATAATTATATCAGGATTCTGGATTTCACTGCAAGGCAAACCCGCCCTTTCCTCCGTATACATCCTTGGAAAAGAAAAAAAAAATGTAAATTACATGTAGGTACTACCTAATTTTGTTGTGTGTCATAAAATCCCTCTACATAAATCATTTTTAACTGGCCGTCTTCAAACTTCGATGAAATATGACGAAGGCTGGCAAGGTAGAAAAGGCATACCTACCTTAGGACTTTTAGGTGATCCTGCAACGATCATTATTAAAGTGGCAATCTATGACGCCATTTTGTAAAAAGGTTAGGCATAGATTTCGCGCGAGCGGCGTAAGCGAAAAATCACGTTTTTGCTTATTAAGTATTATTTAGGATATTTATTTGCGAAAATAGGCCGAAGGATAAAAAAATCTTGTGATTTAAAGTTTAGGAGCAAAACGGTAGTAACTAAAATTCAAAATTCAATAACTTTATTTCTTTAGGCTTACAAAATAAGCACTTAGACAAGTCAAATTTTATACATAAACAGTTTTATAGATTATCAAATAAGAAACAAAGTGTCATTGATTTTGTTCGCTTCAATTTTTTGTCCTCCAACTAAAAACGAAAGATGGTATCTGGTCTACTAATTCTACTATGCACAATTATTTCAGATATTTTTGTTAAAATAGTTTTGTTTCTCATTTTTTAATCCCCTTGGACCTGCCATGTACTACATAGATTATTATGTTTTTTTTCGAAGCTTTTTCGATAAAGGTTATGCATACAAAAGGTTTTAACGTAATCCAATTGACGTCAATTCACGTTCATCCACCTTTAATCAAGTAGACGCATGACTTCTTAATAAATAAAAATACCATAAAAACCGTCAGTTTCACGCCCTAACATCTAAGGAGCACCATGGAATGGAAGCAAAAGCATAAATCAACAGACAAAGCAGGGACTTCCCCAAAAAGCCATTGTTTTCTCAGAATGTCGTAGCCAAGCGAAAGTGACACAATACGGCTTTGTGTATCAAAATGTTTTTATGATCTTTATTTATAGGCGGTAAAGTTGAAAGTTAATGTTTTGAGGCGTTTGTATGAATGATATTTTTAGTTAGTGATTTATATTGGGAAATTAATTTAAAGAGCCAGAATTTACTGGCTTTTGTGTTGGAAATTGCTTAGGCATTTTCTGTTATTTTCTTTAAGAAAATAATGCCAGAACCTTATTATTTGCAGGCGCTAAAATATATATTTAGGTAGTATTCCAATTAATTTAAACAGTTTATTGTATATACATAAATGTACAAAAATTCCGGTCAATTCAGCGAATAGCGAGTTCAATTACAAAGGTGACCTCGTCTGCAAGTGTGCTAAAAAGGGTTAAATATGAAAATTATACTGCACACTTGCACATAACAGAACAATTAACAAACAAAATTAAAAAATGTGAAAATTATCAGTCTTATCGCTCAAGAGCGCTCTCTACCAGAAACGCTCTAAAAGGGGTGTTAAAATATTTTGTGACTAGATACATTGTGTAGTTCATCCCTCCTAGTGTCCTACACTTCCCGTTAATGATCGTTAAGAACCATAGCTTAGGCTCAGATCAATAATTAAGAAGTCTATTTGGTCTGAGAAACTAGGACCTTACGTTTGGAAAAAAATTAAGCAAATCTAATTAACCAAACTATTCTCATTCACACATCCACTCTACCATCCACGCTAGGTAGACGGTATCCTGGGGACGGTCCGGGATACCGTCTACCTAGGGATGTAGACGGTACCGCCACGCGACATCCAATCTTTAACAGGGGCCGCGCGGCGGTCGACACTCTGAACATTAATTAGTTAGGTACATGAAACGGTGATCCTAGTTAGACCCGTTCAGCTGTGAAAAGATAATAGACAGAGACAGACAGAGTTACTTTCGCTTTTACATTATTAGTATGGATTTAATCAGTAGACAAATGATAGCCAAATGATCATGCGACATTTGTAATTAATTCCATTTAGGGGTTATCGCTAAGTCAAACATTTAAACAAGTTTGACCAGATCGGCTCATTCAGACTTAATAAGGCATTCGTATACATTAAAAAAAAAGTAGGTACATAATTGTAATCATCTATCTATTGAGTTAGAAACCAGTCTATGTATTGTATGTATGTAACCTATTAAGTTTTGATGGGTTAGTTTGGTACCTAGCTACATTGTTAAGGACTTTGTCGTTGAGCAAAATACTAGGTACTAACATTTACTGTCTTTTTTATATCTTTCGTCGTTTTTAACGTTTTGACGTTTTCTGTCATTTTGGCATAAATTTGCTGAATTTCATTGGTAACATTTTTGCAATTATAATATTTTTTTGATGCACAGAACTACAGCACAGAACTACTAGGAATAAGCGTCAATATCGCTTACATAGGAAGATGATGATTTTGGTGGTAAAAACTAAACTGATTCATCGTCGCCACGTCTTCACTTTCCATCAGGTGAGATTGTGTTCTTTATTCAAAGGGTCAACTCATCCGAAGTGGATGAGATTTACGTGGATAAGATGACCACCTACTCAAACAAAGGTCTAATGACCATAAAAAAGGCACTAATCATTTTTCAAATACTTAAAATAAAAAGGGTGGTGACATTTTAGTGCACTTAAATTGAGTTATTCCCGACTCGTCCCACTTGGGGCCAGTGGGACGAGTCAAATTTTATGCTGAAAACGTACCTGATTCGTCCCATTTTGTGATTTCTAACAGAAAAGTAGCAAAAATACTGTCATTTGCACACTTCTCGTGCAAGTAGGTAATCTTGATTACCACTTGTTTAATTTAGGTTTTGTATAACAAACAATCTACAATCAACGAAACAAACAATCAAGAATCGACACAAACACCTATACTATATAACCTTAAAAGGTCCTTTTTTTAAGAACTCTGTCCGTACGTAAAGAGCGGAATATTTTAAGCACACTAGCTTACGAATAATAAAGTTGCTAAAAGTGTAAGTAATCAATAATTACGCAGGTAGCTTATTGCATAGCCCATCCTATCGTAAGAGAAGAGCGTCAAGGTGACCAGCCTACACAAAGAATCACTTGGCGAGGCCAAAGGTCAAATTGTTTGCTAGACGTGCTTTAGACAACGTTTTGTAAAAAATAGACGTAGATACCTGACCTGGGAGATTATGTTAAAAACCATGATTGCTCTCTTTTGGATAATGTTTATTTTGTTTTAAATCTTTATTGGTTTTGTAAAGTTTTTTATGGCAATATTATTCTTCTCTGTATGGCAATGTTGATGGCATTGCTGATGGCATCAGCCTATGCTAGTCCACTGCTGGACATAGGCCTCCTATTATGAGGTGCCCTGTCTTCAGCTTGACGCATCCAGCATCAGCCTGCAGTCTTTCACAGGCTGTCATCCCACCTGGCCAGAGGGCGTCCTACACTAGGTACGTTTACCGAGTCGCGGTGTCCACTCAAGAACACGTTTATCCCAGCGGTTGTCGGTTCTTCTCGGGCTATCACCAGCCCACTGCCACTTCAGCTTACTAATCCTTTGAGCTATGTCGATGACTTTGGAAACTTCTTTCTTTTTGGACTTTGGAACTTTAGAGAAACCATAACGTACTTCAATTTATATATTCATACCTACCTTACCTATATTTTTTTATTTTATTATTGGTCTGCAGAACAGATTAACTACTGGACTGCAGCAAGGACCATCTTTAATATTTAATTTATTCTTCTTTTGTAGGTACGTAATTAATCTTGAATCTATTTGACGTTTCTGGTATGTGGCCATGACTGATTGAACTTCACTAATTTACATTCACATCTCAAATTGAGAAGCATTTTTGTACAACGCCTTTGTCCTATTGTTTTCAATAGACTAAATGTCGTTATTAGAAAAAAACCTCGCCTACGTTTATAGCATTTGGTTTAGGTATATTTTTATGAGGAAAGGTCACAAAAACATCAATGAAATAAAGTAAGTAAGTACTAAGTTCGTTTTTTTCTGAGTAATTTGGTGCCATATTGCATAGGTTTATCTGTTGGATGATTTTTTTTTAGGTGCTTTTAATATATACATATTTTTAGTTATTGAGGTACATACATGTATGTACCTCAATAACTAAAAAAAATGTGTTTGTGTGCGTAACTGTCTAGCTTACCGTGTTTACAAATAATTTTTATTGCAATTTTTAGAGAACCCTAGTGTCTAGTTAAACCTATCTTAGGATTTAAGATACTATGAACCAAAAATATGTAATCGTTCTGTCACTAAATAATATCTATCTATCTAAATAAAATAACTTGGACTTAAGTCATTAAGTGTTCAAAAAACTGGATGGGTGGAAAAGTCAAAACCAGAAATTAGACTTCGGAACTTTGTTTGGACTAGTTAGGACACAAACATATTAAATCGGCCCAAAGGGCCATCAATCAAATCCAATCCAAAAATAATAGCAATCCTCAGATTAACAACCAGATAACATTATTCTAGGTTTGTCAATGGTCAGATAAAAGTTAACTGACGAATAAAGCCCTTATCAGAGGAATATAGTTACCTATCTGCTACAGGGGCCAGATAGGCTTTTATTTCCCCGATAAATATGACGTAGGTATGAGGTTAAGTTTGACAGTTTCTTTCTTTTTTTGTTGTAACAAACGTGTAAAAACGATAAAGGTAGGTAGGTACAGTGATTTGTTAAGATAGATGTGTTTGAAGTACCTAATTGCTAACATAGAAATCGAAGAAGAACGTGAAATCCATAAATTATTTATACCGCATCTGAGAGAAAATCCCGATCTTTATAAGAAAGGCCTGATAATTCTAACTGTTTAACACAATCAGCATGACAATGAATTTTGGAGAAGATTTCGCTTGAAAAAAGATATAAAAAAGACCTAGGGTACGTGCTTACTTTCATTGAGGATCAAGTTGTATACAAAACACGGGTCAAATACACGTCATTTTGCTATTCTTGTCTAACACATTGAATACTGCATCTATGTACTTCACTTGCACACAGGATGGTGTGAAGTTAAACCCTTATAAAATAAAAATAATCTTACCAACCTCGAGGACACATGCAACAAAAGATATCTTAAAATAGCAATATCAAGTAACAATCTAAACCTACAAAATTAAACACAATCCTTACCAAACCAAAATGTCAAGCACAATGCACATCTTTGAAAAAAAAGTTGACCTTTTCTTTTGGTAGACATGTATGATATCACTGTTTTATACCCATAGGCATCTATAAAAGAACTTGATGCCTTGGAGCATCATTAGATTCGACCTGCACTCCGTAAACGCAAGACAATATGGTAAGTGAGCAATTGAGATTTGCAAATCGTTTAAAAAGCATTGCTAAAAAATTACGAAACTGTACATGTGAAGTGATAGGCTTCGGAAGTGGAATGTTTAAGACCTGGATAGATTTAGTTGGTGAAGTGAAAGTGTTTTGAAGTTATGATAATTTTGAAATCATGAGTTCAGAGGTTATGTGGTCGTTTATGTTGAAACTAGATTTGTTTGTGGCTTCGCTCACGTGGTAGGTCAACCTTCTTAGTTTTTGAACCTGGACAGGCTTCGTTTTATCTTAAAACAAAACACGTGGAAAGCTGGCTACAGAACCTAAAACTCAGGGAGGTGTTCTCTAAAAGGTAATCGGTTGATCACCAGTTTCTTCGGTAAACTTTGAGGTTCCTATTATTAAGGTTTTTGTTTTATAGTGCGTAAGCCACTCTAGGTAATCTCGAAGAAATTAAATAACTACTTCGACTAAGATTTCGTGGCTTAGTTGGTTAGAGCTCACCCGTACTGAGGGTAGCGCGCAGGTTCGACTCCTGACGAAATCGAAAATTTTAGAAAACTTATTTTTATTTCCTATAATTGTTTTTAATTGTGAAAACCTCTGTGAAAACCGTCAGTTAAAAGATACCTATAACCGCCCGATCTTTCTGATCAACATCACCTTTACAGTAAACATTCTATCAACTTTTAAACTATAGCCCATTTGTCATACCTAGTAACTTCCCCGCAGGGTCACCTTATTCTTTGTTTCACGCGCATTGAATTGGCAATTCTATAATTATTTTTGAACAATAAATACTTAAATAACGCTGGACGATTCACACAGCATCATCCAGCCCAAAAAAAAGCATAATTTGATTTTCAATAAAATATAAATAAACGTGCGTGTAACACATCATCTTAGTCAAAATTATTACGTAAAATGAAGCAAAGGCGAACTTTTCTTTCTGAAACGGATCGTGAAATGGAAAGTAGGCACGAAGAAAACTAATACTGCTTTTTGCCCGCAGAAATCTTTCATCGTAGCACTCTGCCTGTTCGCGGTGGCGGCTGCCGCTGATGACAGGACCGCTCAGGTCCTCCGCAGCGACTTCCAGCAGTCTCCTGAAGGCAACTTCAACTACGTTTATGAAAGCGACAACGGCATATCTGGACAGGCTGCCGGAATTGTGAAGCAGCTCGCCAAGGTGGGCTTAGTAGGTTTTATGGGTGGATGTAATGTTTGTTACTTCTTGACGACAAAGCTAGATACAGAACGGTTCGTGCTGATATTTTGCTCAAATAGGGGTCTAGACTGAAATAAGACATAGGCTACATCTTGTCCCATAAATCAGTTTTCATCTATATCATAAATTTTGGAAGTAACTGTCTGTCTGTCTATCTGCCTGTTACTTTATTATTTATTTATTGAGGCAACAGCGTTACAATTTCCAATAAAATACTTAAAATATGTACTACAACAATATGGCCAAAAAGGATTACACAGATATTAAAGAAGAAAGAACACAGCAGAACAGCTTTTTCACGTCTAAACGGATCTTAATGAAATTTGGCAGAGTGGTAATGATATCCCAGGGACGGACTTAGGAACTTGAAAAGCGCGTGCGGAACCGCGGTCAGCAGCTAGTAGGTTATATTGCTATCCCATGGGAACTGATTTAGGGGACCTTTAAACATTTCTAATCCTCAGCACAGTTGAATGTCTCAATTAGAGGGTTTGTCATAATCCAGTAGAGGTAATAGAAATACAAATGAGGAAGCTCCTCCTCCCCTGTCGAATCTAACATCCACAGCATGCTAAGTTCGAGGGGTTGATTGACAGAGAGATCGCTGCGGACGCGGAGTAATCCTTAGACACCTAAAAAACTTTTTTCTTTCTCAGGATGAGGTTGCTTTGGAAGTGTCAGGCCAGAACCAGTACAAATCTCCCGAGGGTGAAATCATCCAGATTAGCTATGTAGCCAACGAGAAGGGATACCAACCCCAGGTAAGCATCCTATAGAATAGAAAGTATCTGGTAAATTAGAGGAAATATGGTAAATTACAGAGAATTCGTACAAATCCAGCCGAACGCGCTGAGAAAGCCGAAGCAAACAAATTTTCGTTTGTTGTATCAAATTTTATGAAATGGCTGTCGCATTTGCATTCTTTTACTGGAAATGTCGTAAAATCAAGCTGATTAAAAATGTTATTTATATTAGAATAATTCTAAAATGGCTGAGAATTTTCCAATCATATTTAAGGGCAATCTCAGTATTTAAAGCTGGTTAGCAATATGGAGCCACATTAGAAATCCAGAATGCTAATTTTCCTGAATGATAAACGTCTTTGTGTACATACACAAAGAAAATATCGTTCGGGAAGTCGACTCTGGTGTAGACTTACACACAATGTGTGTACATGTCATGTGCGAGACATCATTGTTGACAACACAGCTCGGCGTGCTGTCGTGTGTGTGTGCATTTTAGTGTATGAATACTGCACGCCGTCGCCGACAGTGTTTTATCAACTTGTCGGCGTCTCGGCGACTTTGTGTGCAGAGCCAGAGCAGAGCCATCCTTAAAAAAACGTCCGCGTCTACACACGGACGCGGTTATCATCATCAGGATAATTCACCAAACTCCGTTCAAACGCGAAAGCATGAGAGCCTTACTGACTAAGAAGCATCAGAACCTTACTAAGAATGACTTTCAAGCCCAAGTTTTCACCACATTTTTTGTTCCAGGGTGCCCACCTCCCCACCCCACCCCCACCTCAGCCCATCCCTGATTACATTCTTCGTTCTCTGGAGTACATCGCAGCCCATCCCTACGTCGAGAAGAAACAGTGAAGAGCTCCTAGATGATTAGACAAAGGCTTTAATTTTTGTTTTTTTAGTTTCATTGATAGGAATAAAAAAGTGTACCAAAAGTGTTTTTTGTTTGGTTTTACCGTTTATCATTTTTTTTGTAAAAATCTATAGTTAACTAAGATTGTAATCTTCTTTCATAACAAAGAATTTTTTAAGTATGCACACATTAAACAACACTTTAAAAAATATAAAATAATGTAGGTATATCTAAGTGATGTACAAGTGGCTTGATAGAGCTATTGCAGACGCTACACTAAGTCGTATAAACTTGTACTGTCGATATATAATTTATTTAATATGTCTTAGGACCAAAAGGATTACAAAAGTACATAATGCGTGTCTGAACTAAGTGATACCCTGTTTTTTAGGCAAAAATAGTGCTAACGACAAATAAAATAATCAAATAGAACTTACTAATTATGCAAAACGACGATGGTGTGTACTTTAAAATAGTTACATATTAAGCTACCTACACTAAATTATTTTTAATAATAAAGGAGCTAATAAAAACCAGATATTGACGACCTCTATGGCACGGTGGCCGAAGGCCTGCCTGCGACGCAGGAGGTTGCGTGTTCGATTCCCGCCTCGGGACAAATGTGTGTACGATTGTTCAGGGTGTTCTGGTCGTGTATGTATATCAGTTATCTAGTACCCATAACACAAGCTCTGCTTAGCTTGGGGCAAGTGTGTATTGTCCAGCAATATTTTTATTTATTATTGTTTTGATATTATTTATATATTTATTTTTCAAGGACTTTTATAAAAATACAAATGTCACTAGTTGGTAATTTGAATATCTCACTAATCTCACTAATATTATAAACGTGAAAGTTTAGATGGATGGATGGATGGATGTTTGTTCCTTTATCACGCCAGAACGGCTGAACGGATCTGAATGAAATTTGGCACAGAGATAGATTATAGTCTGGAATAGGACATAGACTACTTTTTATCCCGGAATTCCTACGGGAACGGGAACTACGCGGGTGAAACCGCGAGGCGCTGCTAGTTGTTTGATAAATCTAAGGCTACTACTTTAAGTAGGTACTTACTACTTTACAATCAAAAATAAATTACAATTCACGGATTTAACATCGACATAAAACCGTTACTAATAAATAAAGAACATGAACTTCTATTAAAAACCAAATTGATACTAAAAATTAAATGTTAAATGCGAGTCGAACTCGCGCAACCAGGGTTCCGTTTAATTTAGATAATTATCATCATCATCAGCCTATATCAGTCCACTGCTGGACATAGGCCTCCCCTAATTAAATAATTATAATATAAGAAATTGCTTCTTGACGAATTTCATGATTCTAGGTCAACGGAAAGTTACCTATAGGTTTTTGTTCCATGACGAGATAATGTTTTGTGAATAATCTACAAATTTATCGTTTTGTCGATTTTTTCCTTGTGATATAAAACCTTGCTTCTTGCCAAATTTTATAATTCTAGGTCAATGTAAGTACTCTATAGATTTTGTGTGCATGTGATATTCTTAGAAATTGCAAAATATTCGGGCATAATCGCCTGTAAGTTTTGATTGCGTTGACCTTGAAGATTGTTGGTTTATAACCCGGCTCCAATAGCAGTTACAAACTTTTGCACTTATTTGATGTCAATTATAACTCAATACCTCGACGCGTTCTTGAGAAAAGGGGTTTGACAGACGGACAAACGGACAACGAAATGTTCCTATAAGTGTTCCTTATTTCGTTTTGAGCTAAAAAAAACAAATAAAATAAACAGTCAAGTGCAAGTCAGACTCGCGCACCGAGGGTTCCGTATGATTATAAGACCTTGGCTCTCATCAAATTTAATGATTCTAGGTCAGCGGGAGTTTGGTCCATGGTGAAAACATTTTTTTTGTGACTACTGAATACCTACACTATATTTGTGCTATAAGATATTGCTTTTTGCTAAGTTTTACCCTGTAGGTTTGGCGTGCATATGATTCCCTTGGAAGTTTTAAAATATTCGGTTATAGAAATGGTTGTAACTTTTGATGGCGTTGTCTTAGAAGTTTATAAAGTTTTTTTTAGATAGATAATGCTTTATTTTATCACCCAAAACATTCAGTAGCTACACTAGTTAACTAATCCTAAAGAAAGGCAATGGAATCGGTTGCCTTATCGCTCAAAGTTAATTCTTCCAGGCAACCAAGGTGTACGGAGAATATCATAGGATGGTGGTGCTTATGCTAAGCTACTACTAATACAAATCAATTATACTAATACACAAATATCAAATAGCTTAATATACTACCACATAACAACAACAATAATAAGATAGTCTGGTTCCAAATTAATTTAACACATTAATACGACACATTACAATAATAACTAAGTACAAAAAAAAACCATTTATATAGGGTTATTGGTAAATAAGTGACAATACATGAACTGCAGGTACTGCCCATCATCACAAACAGGTTTGTGAAGACGCCAGGTCTTAATTCTTAATTTTGGTATTGGTAATGGGTACCCCCGCAATTCAATAATCGTTCGTTAGATAGGTTTTATGCGTCGCGCATTTCCACTGACGCGTAATTCGTTTTGCACCTTAAGGGTTTTTTTTATTCCTTTTGAGGGCCGGAATCCTAAAATCGAACATTGATTCAACCTCTTCCTTTTTTAAATGTCTGTCAGAAATGGCTTACCGGAAGCTTCAAGTGTCCCGCGGCCGCGAGCTGTCTGCTATATACCGTCAATATAAATATGCATCTAAATATTATTACCTTGCCGCAACACAGTTAGTTATAGGAAAGAAGACAACACCTAGAAGCCTTAAAGTATGTATTAAGTTTCAGCATAAGGTCCTTTAGACCATAAGTATGTAAACCTATATAATTGTGTTTTTACTAAGTTAACCAAGTAAATGTATTTAGTGGTATAATGCAGCTATAATTAACTTTAAGGCTACCCTGTTATTTTTTGAAAATAAATATTCTTTATTCTTATTCTTTATTATTTAAGGGTTGAGAATGCAAGTCTTCGTGCTGTGTGGCGGTGCGTTCCAGACCGGCAAGAAAGTTAATCTGCTTGACAATAATGTTTCCTAACTTAGAATATGAGACAGCAGAATGTTTTTCCTCTTTGTTTCCTACATTTTGATTTCAGAAGGTATTGAACTATAGATGGTATTGAAGAATAAACCTATTGATATTTCTTTACAATGACCATCCTCACAATTGAATATAATGACATTTACCTATCGTCGGCTAAGCCGGTTCTCAGAAGGTCAGTTAATAAGTCAAGGGCGCGGATGATCATTATATTTTTATATGCTTCAATGGTCGGTAGCCTGCGGCAGTGCCATTACTGTTGCTTGGTGCAGATGGTTTCACTTCATACCCCATTTTAACAAATAATTATATACAACAAGGATGTTGTTTGAATAACTAGCTTTTGTCCGTGACTTCTGTTAAAAACTTCTATTGAAAAGTTTTTCCTGGATAAAAGTCATGTCCAGAATGAAATAATTATTTATACAACAATCAATGTTAAAAGGTGCTAATTTGTAGGTTTTGACAGAGCCTACACATCTCCTTCCTCTTGGAGTCGAAACCCTAGATCTGTGGGGTACCGAGGCTCTCCGGGTTTTCAAAAAATTATCTGAGTGTCTGGTCGAAGCGACGTGACCCGAGAGCTGGTGAGTATCTGGCACAGCGCATCAGCATTGCCATACAGCGGGGCAATGCAGCGTCTTGGGCACGCTTCTGACCGGTATTGACATGGATCAGTTGAGCTACCTGTAGATTGTTTTCAACAGTCTGCAGTTGGCTCTATTGTTTCAATTGTAAATACTAGTTTTAATTTAATTCTAATAACTGATTGTAATTTTCTTTGTTGATAAAGAATTCATGTACAACAAATTACAATTTAATAACAATTTAATGTCTTGTTTTTAAAACTAGTTTATCCCACGGTTTCGCATGCGTTGTTTCTATGGAAACGTATCTATAGAAGTTTTGTGTTACGGTACGGCGCCGTACCATGATGATGAGGCCACAGCCTAATAGAGATGTAGAGGTAGGTAAGTACCTACAACCGGTAAAACCACGATTGATTTACATGTTTTCTAACTCGTTCAATTAGATCGTCATCTCAAGATAATAAGGGCGGCCACATACAGTCGGAATTCCGTTTCGGGATTTCGGTTCGTAATATCGACTCGGGATTCCGCACATATTTCACACACATACGTTTATTTCCGTTCGGAATAACAAGGCTCAGTTGAGAGACGACGCCCATTGAGTTCAGACATTTTGACAGCGATGGATAACGATTTTCTACTTGCGATTGCATTGTTGCTGTGTCTTGCTAAGAGGAAGAAAATACGTCGCCGTTACCGGGTACATCCACTTAACACGCAAAGATTGCAAGGCAGTCAATATTGTATAAAAAAGGCCAAAGAAAAGGATATATCCATACAAAATCTATAAAAGAGATGCATTCGAAAAAGGTTTTTCCCGTGCGAGAATCTGGACGCACTGGCTACCATGCGGAATTTCAGATCGGAGAAAACTACCGAACCGAAACCTGCATGTTTGTGATAGGTCCATAGATTTGGATGGAGTTACTGCGTTTGCAATCCCGATAAAATATTTCAAATTGAAATCCCGAAACGGAATTCTGACTGTATGTGGCCATCCTAAGAGTTAAATTAAACAAACAGGTTCCTCAGCATATACTATATTTGCAAGTTAGACTACATAATTATGTTAATGGACATATTCTACCACGTCACCGCAGTTGGTTCTAGTAAAGGTTTTGAGATTCCCCACACGTGTAGAGGGCATACATCTGACATCGCGGATCGCCTTCTAATTTAATCATTAGCATGAATTAGTTAGGTAGGAACCGCCGTATTTTTGGATGCGGCTAGCGCTGCGGATGGCACAAATGTTGGAACCAACCGTAGACCGACTTATTTGCGGATATGGCTAGCAGTGCTTAAAATTCGGTAAAAGGTAAGTGAGGAAAGGAAATCATGAACCTTTTACGAAGATCTCTAGGTATATACCTACCTACCATTTAGGCATAGGTATTGGTAGCTATTTGCTTTAATCCACGTTCGTAACTGATCTTTGATAACCAGACACGAACATGGATTTTTCTTGCTTGATAACTAGTTAGGAGAATGGAATGTAGGTACTTGCCGTTTTCGTATCCAAGTTTCATAACCAGCTATGAAAATGTTTTTTTTTATCTCTGTTCATAACTGGTTATTAATTAATAATGTTTTATCCACATTCGTAGCCGAGTTTTATAACCTGGAAATATTAACTTTTCAAATCTTTTCATAAGCTACATAAAAAGTTATGGTGTATTTATGTTAGGTGTCAATGTGTACGCGTCAAGCTTAAGGTTGTTCGTTCGCGGGTTAGCACGATTTTTTTTTTGTTTTATATTTTTTGCGTCCCACAGCAATAAAACTAGCGAAAAAGTAAACCATTTTCTATGAACTCATGATAAACCCAACTTCGATTCACTGGTAGTTTTGGCTTTTTGGAAAATAAAATACAAATTTGTGCTAAAAATCTACAGTTTCCGAATCAATCAAACGCACAGTTTTCAGGGCCGAACACGTTGTAGATGGAATCTAATTTTTTACGATATGAGTATTTCACTAGTTAGATATTAATCATATACCTAGTTGAAACTAAGGATTTCTCTCTGCCATTAAGAAAGACATTCACTGAGGTCGTTCGGCTCTGTACCGAGTTCTAATTCCGGAACTGAGAATTAGAACTCGGTACATATAATAGAATGTTCGTCGTCGGCACCGAAAGTGTTAACGGATGATGCTGTAAGCGTGATGTAAGGTGACGCGATCATAAGAATAACTTTCGACATAAAAGGTTATGTGAAAACCAAAGCTGATTTGAATATTCATCCATTTATGAGCATCCGAACCAAAGGTCACTTGTCAAAACAAGGTTAGGAGTTTTTATGTTTTTTTTTCACGATACTATAATTAAGTAAAGCATAATTATTATGTAGGTACCTAATATTTTAAGTAATTATTGTGGTTATGATTGCTACTAATATTTACATACGGAAATACGCTAATCTTGACCGAGGCTACCTATTCGAGCCGTTTGGGGTAGAAACCCTAGGTCCTGGGGGCCCTGGGGCACATGCAATATACAAAGATCTAACAAAACTCCTAATAGAGTCCACAGGTGATCGGAATGCTGGCTTTTATTTCGGTCAACGAATTAGCATTGCCATTCAACGTGGCAAATTTTTTAGAAAATAGATTTAAGTGTAAATATTAGTTGTAATTATTATTGTATTCTGTTCTTATTGTAATTTTCTTTAAATAAATAAAATGATTACTCAAATACGCGGCCTTAGAGGCTCATCGTTTCGAGTTGACACGAGATTGTTTTTCTGCCAAAGAAGAAAAAGAAAACTAGTGAAAAAGTAATTTGCCGCGAATACTAAAACATTATACAGCGTGTAACAGAAATTTAAAAAGTAACTTTGTTTTCTTGGTTTTGTATTTTTGGAGCATTAGGGAAAATAATTGAGTTATGGCTATGTATAAAACCGGCCAAGTGCGAGTCAGACTCGCGCACGGAAGGTACCGTACCATTATCAATAAAAACGGCAAATAAACACGTTTGTTGTATGGCAGCCCCCTTTGAATATTTATTTTATTCCGTCTTTTAGTACCTATTTGTTGTAATAGCGGCAACAGAAATATCTGTGAAAATTTCAACTGTCTAACTATCACGGTTCATGAGATACATTACATCCTGGTGACAGACGGACAGAGGAGTCTTAGTAATAAGGGTCCCGTTTTACCCCTTGGGTACGGAACCCTAAAATCAACATTTGCCCAAATACTCTCAAAGCACTACTAAATTCAAATTGGTTTCAACATGGGTTGATAGAAAATTGTTTACAATTTGCAGCTTTTCTGTGAATTTTTATTCGTGTAGAATGCAGAAAAAAAACAAAACCTCAAAAATATTTGAATTTCTCGCCAACACAAAACAATCAACCTTATACAGGCCAATCACAAAACATTTTATGGCATGGCGTGATCACACACTCGTCGAGATGTCTCGTCGAGACGTCTTGTCGACTGAAAGAGAGCCCGAGCGCACCAATAACACACTCGTGCTCGGCTTGTCTCGTGGTGGCGCGACGAGTGTGTAATTCCGCCCTTAAAATTGTAGTAGTTCGATTCAAACATACATGGTAATCATTTTGTTCTATAGATTTGTATCCAATATTGATATAAAAAAATATGGTTATTTATTCAAAGAAAATTCCAAAAAAAAAATAGTTCTATAGATACATTTTTTGGAACTATCATGCTTATGAAACAGGCATTTTTAGCGGGATATTTACCATGATTAGATTTTTTACATTTCCAATATTTCGGCACAGTTTCATACGCACAGTTTCATGGCGCATGAAATGTTTCCATAATATGAATACTTATCACAAAAAACAAACGTATGATACCTTTTAAATCGACTTCAAAAAAGGACGAGGTTTTCAATTCGGCTATCTCTTGGTTTTTGAAGTTTGACTAAACTATGAGATTTGAATATTATTTGTGCGACTTTCGTCCTAAAACTAAATAAATCCGAGTATTCTGTAATCTATGCTTGATTCATTACAGTGTAATAAAATAATAGTCCAGTTTAACAAAATGAATACATTTTATTTCTAAGGCAGTCAGTTAAAGCTGGTTTATCTTTAGTTTACAATTGGATTTGTTTCGGGGCGTGCGTCCGGATGTATTCGATTGACCGGAGGATGTATTCCGGAATAGCCGGGGCTACGGGGAGATGAGCACCCTGTGAAGAAAACATAATAAAATTAGGTACATCTTTAAAGGGGAAGGAAACAATCCGAATAAAAGGCCAAAAAAATTTGCTTGTTAGTTGTCACTGTATGTGTACTTACTAATAAAGTACTTGGGTTTAAATTAATGCTTGTAGAGGAGTATAATCCTTCTGCGTAAAGCTCAATTTGGCTTTTTTTTACAATTATTACTTTCCCATATACGTTCTATTTTGACCGCGAACCAGTTTTTGGTTCCTCCACACATTGTATTAATAATTGTTTGACAAGTTTTATTAAAGGACGTAATAATTACCTTAGGCTGGAATCCGTTTTCATCGGCGACGTAAGTCAGCTCAACAGGTCCCTCGGGAGAGTTGTACTTGAAGGCGCCGTTCACTGAGATGGAGGGATATTCCTGCAAATATTTATTAAATAAGTCTTTATACTACACCTGCTCAGAAAGTTGCATATTCCTTTTCCAGACATAAGGTAGAAAGTACGTCTTTGCAGGCGTATGAAAATACGGGATGTAAAACTCTATAGAATTTCATTTCTTACGCGTATAGGTATCGGGAGAGAAAAGTGTTTATGCGGAATCACACACTCGTCGAGATATCTCGGCCAAAGACAATAAAACTAATTGGATTTATTTACAGAAAATAACAATTTACAATACAATAATAATTACAACTTATATTTACACTTAAATCTATTTTCTAAAAATCTAAGCCGTCACCAGAAGGCAAAGTGCCCAGAATGCTGGCAACATTGCCACGTTGAATGGCGATGCTAATTCGTTGACCGAAATAAAAGCCAGCATCCCGATCACCTGTGGACTCTATTAGGAGTTTTGTTAGATCTTTGTATATTCCATGTGCCCCAGGACCCCATAATTTGGATAGTATTTTCGAATGAACGAGAGCCCGAGCACACTATTCACACACACGTGTCGTGGTTGCGCGACGAGTCCATGATTAGGCCGTATGGAAATCCATTTCTAACGTGCTATTTTCTTTAATTTTCTGAAATATCAGCCGTTAGCACGTGAATATCATAATATTCACAAAGAGTTTTTACTCCGAATCCGCCATTATGATCAGCCTCTACTGTATTAGGAACAATAATTTAAAAAAAAACATGTGAAATCCCACGTACGTTTTTCTACGAGTTTATAATTTGAATTCACTAGAGTGATTTTGAAGATTCTAATATGATGTTATTCCTCATAAGTGTAGCATAACGCACTTTGTATCACTCGGGAGAAAGTGTGATTCCTACCTCGTGTATTTTAAGTCACACTTGATAGGAATTGGGCACTTTTCAGCCTAGGTTTGGTACTATTCTAATAAAAAGGTAAAGATAATAATTTATCTTCTTTCTAATTATAAAGATAAGTCTTAATGGGAGTCTGTTTGTGTGTTTAGCGTAGCTTTAGCATAGCTTAGCGGCTTTAGCATAGTTTAACGGCTCATAGCAAATGGTTTACAATACAGCTATACCACAATATAATATACCATAATATAATGCACACAGATCCCCGTTCAATCCAACGATCCTATCCATCCACGGTTGTCTGGTAGAGATCGCTCCTGAGCGATAAGACCGCCAATTGTCACATTTTTTCTTAGTTCTTCATTTTATCTGTATCTGTTATTTTTAAGTTATGTGTGCAATAAAGCATTTTCTATCTATCTATCTATCTATACCTATAATTTGTAAAACCCAGAAAAAACAAAAAACTGTTTTATTTTATTTTGCGCTATTCACGACACCATAACTTTTCAACTTACGTTGTTAACACTCTTCAGACTGCCCTGCTCCTGAGCGTAAATGCCGTTGCCTGTTTCATAGTTGTACTGGTAGGAGTTGTCCGGGTTGATTTCATAGTCAGCCTTCACGATGGGAGCCTGGGATTCCAGATGGGAGACGTCAGCGGCTGCGCAGGCCAGGGCCACAGCGAGGATTACTAGGAACTTCTAAAAAGAAGAATACAGTTCAATAGATATAGATTCACTTATTGGTTCAAGTAATTACTTAACAAAGAAATTTTCAATTAAAGAATAGAAACAAATTAGAACTTGTATTTAGAATTGAATTAGCCTTTGTCAACAATCATCAGGTTGCTCAACTGATCCATATGTCCAGTGCAAGATTTGAAAAACTAAAAACTGACTTCAAAATAGATCTTACTCTTAAATTTTGTGGAACAAATGGAATTGGTTCGTAAAAAATACAAAATCGAGCTTTCCTCAGAGTATTATACAAACTTACTAATGGTTTATTTTTCGCTTTTTCCACTAGTGGATAAAAAATTTAAGCGAACAAAATCAATAACATTTGGTTTTTTGTTTGATAATTACTAAGTATTTATAAAGTTGTTGTTTATGTATAAAATTTGACTTATCTAAGTGCTTTTTTGTAAGCCTAAAGAAATAAAGTTACTGACTTTTGACTTTTGGACTACAAAAGCACTAATATAGCATATACAGCACTTATCCTGATAAAGTTTTGCTTATTTATTTTACAAACCAAGGTTGGTTTCTCCACACACAAGTAAATACACTAGAGGTTAACAAAAAGTTTAAACTATTGTCAAATTATAACAAACGGATCAAAAACCGGCTATAAGTCTTCCAAAACCAATCTGATTTTTTCTTCTGAATTTCGAATATAAATGAAGAGAATTAAGTAGTTTAGTCAAGTTACAATAAAAGTTACCATTATGTACAGGTATCCTCACACTTCGGGCAGAATCTGGTGAAGAATCGTTTTACCATCTTTTATAGCCTAAGTTAGTATATAAAATTACTAGTTTCTGCCTGCGGCTTCGTACGTTGTTTCTATAGAAACGCTTAAAGGTTATTTCTGACGACCTCTGTGGCGCGGTGGGCGAAGGTCTGCCTGCGACGCAGGAGGTTGCGGGTTCGATTCCCGCCTCGGGATAAATGTGTGTACGATCTGCAGACATTTGTTCAGGGTGTTCTGGTCGTTTTCTATGTATAATAAAAAAATATATATTTGTGTATTCTATTGTATTATGTATATCAGTCATCTAGTACCCATAACACAAGCTCTGCTTATCTTGGGGCTAGGTAATGCTGTGTGAATTGTCCAGCATTATTTATTTATTTATTTCTATCTCATGGGAACTATACATTATTCTATGGAAACGCTTAAAGGTTATTTCTATCTCATGGGAACTATAAATTATAAAGCGATAAAAAGTATGCCTATGTTTGATTTTATGGCATAGAGCTACATCTATGCAAAATTTCAGCCCGTTCCGTTCAGTAGTTTTGGCGTGAAGAAGTAACAAACATCCATTCATCTTTCCATCTAAACATACAAACTTTCGCATTTATGACATTAATGTGATTAACTGGCCCAACCAGGTTTATTTCTCAAATACGATGGTGTTCGGAATCAAAATTATAGAAAAATGGCGAAGAAAATGATTAGCGTTTTGATATTTCGCTTAATAGTGTTCCCACGAAAGTCTGTGGTTCCATGGACATACTATATTTTTATAAGTTAGGCAGATAAAGGTTGTGATACAAAATTTTATATTTTTAATTACAGCCTCTCTCTTGCTGTCGCGCTTAGATTATCTTCATTCCAATATGTTCTAAGCAAGACAGCAAGAAAGATGCGGTAATTTTCAGTCCCAAACTTTACGTACGCGACTTATAATCATATCACACTAAGTATCGAAAGTTTAGATGGATGGATGGATATTTGTTACCTGATCGATGACCTCTGTGGCGCGATGGGCAAAGGTCCGTCTGCAATGCAGGAATTTGCGAGTTGGATTCCCGCCTCGGGACAAATGTTTGTACGAATCTGCAGATATTTGTTCGGGTGTTCTGGTCGTTTTCTATGTAAAAAATATTATAATAAAAGATATTTATCTATGTATTGTATCGTATTATGTCTATATAGTATACATAATATATAGTCGGTGTATAGATACATTTTTAAACGCCAAAACTAAAGCGCGATCCCTTTTTGTTTTTAGAATACTGGAGACCTGGATTTGTGACGTCGTCAGCGTGGATTATTGTATGAAAAAACAAAAGACAATCACGCTTTGATAAATTTACGACGCTTTGCGTATGCTTGCGAGATTTTTTTACGCCAACCTTCTTTCTTACCTTTTATCTACGTTATAGTAGTTTGATTAGTTTAAAGGCTTCGGCAAATAGTGACAAAAAAATATTAACATAAATTACCTATACCTAGGTACCTTACCAATCGTACCTACGTATTATTTTGATAATTACTACAATACCTATTAGGAATGAGGTTGTTTACATATTAAAACTTTTAAAACTATCCTGGTTATGAACTCTAAGATCATTTACAACGATTTACCATGATTTAAGTTCTGAGCTTTCCAATATTTCGGCAAAGTTTCAGGGGTAGTCCCCTTTTTTCCGCTCCGGGTAGTTCCCGTTTCTTTTTTATTTCAATCATTTTCAATGTAGGGTAACGAAGGCTAAATACTTTTTGTGATTAATGTTTATCCTTTTATCCTATCCAGAGGAGGGCGATACTGAACGCGACACAGTTTTATACTTTTCGCGTTAGTAGGTATCGTTGCATTATGTTTCAGTTGTAAAATATGTAAATGGTATCAAATAAACGATTTGTATTTTGTATCTATTCAGAGTTCAACATTGATGAGCAGTTTGTGTCGTCCACATCGAGTGTGTAGGTGAAGCATGGGCAATTTACAGGTCCTGATGTCCTCACAATATGCGGCTTTGACGACGACGGCTAAAGGTTGTCGCAGGTGTATGCACGTTTTTATGGTGGGTGGTAGCTGTATTGATAAGCGCAGAGGTTAACAATAAGGAAGAAAACCAAAAGGTGCGGCTGCTGAGAAACCAACCAGAAACTACCAGTAGTTTATGGTTTGTTTCTTGATGTCTGATGTGATGATTCTAAATTTTGTAGCAAAATCCAGTCAGAGACCGATTTTCGTCGAAAAGTTACCAAAGCTTTTGATTTTAGTGTTTTTACCATCAAGTTGCTCTATGAACTTTACCATTAGACATCTACTCGTGTAGACAAACCGGCAAATTACCAGTTGGATGATCCGGCCTTGAATCTTAATAGATCCCTGGGTCTACGTTCACCTACTCGGGTAGCATAAATTTTAGCAAATACCAGGCTAATAATATCGGATTATTTGGACGCGGTCACAGAAAAGGACACAGAAAAGAGTGTCTTTAAATTTCACCTACCATCGAAGGTGCTTGAAATAAATATAAAATCATTCAGTAAAGATATTGATTATGTGTGTATTGCCCCGAGATCAGAGTTCTTGGTTATGTTAAAAAATAAATAAATGCCTCGGTTTATTTTCATATTTTACAATGCTCCTAGATCAGCCAACATAAAGGTTTTTGGCTGAAAAACAGCGTTGAGCATCTATCGCTCAGCACAATATGCTGAGCCAACATCTTTTTCGGCACTGGGTCACAGAGGTGAAACTATAGATGTGACGTCTATCATTTGTGTAATTTAGTTTGTAAACCTCTATGTTCTGTTTAGTTTTATGTACTTATGTGCATGTGTTGAAATAAAGGCCATTCTATTCTCTTCTATTCTTATCAGTTAATATTCAGGAGTTTTTTATGAAAATAAAAGTTTTAAAACACACTTCAACAATTTACTGGCTCTGAGACTATAGATTAATGGTTACTCATTTAGCGGTAAATCAGGAGATCATACATCATTAAAAAACTTAAAGAGTGTTAATATAAAACATAAGGATAATAATTATTATAAGGATTTAATTATACTCAGTCTAACACTTACAATTTTAAGGTTGAAAAAAATCGCGGTTTTGTATTGCGAACGGGAAAAAAAGATTGTGACTAAATCGGAAGGTATTTTTTTTAAATCCTTTACGAATGTTCTTATCTGAGATATCCTGCAGCCATAACCATCATCCATTATAATCTTTGATTAATGAAACAAAGGCAAATCATAAAAAGAAAAAAATCGTCCACATTTGAATTCAGGACATGCACTATATAAAGACGTACTGGAGCGTTTCGAATCATTGTCAGTGTCCCGCACAAACAAACTAGCACAATGGTACATTTCCTTTTTTACATTAATAATATTTGTAAAAAAAGTGTTTTCTTGTGAAAGTGGTTTTTAGCTTTTGTTTTTAGTGTCGAGGTGTCAAAATAGACTTGTTTAAAAAAACCAAGTGGACTTATCTTTTTAGTTTGGCATATCACAAAAATACTTTCATTAATTTCGTTGGAAGAAAACCAAAGTCCACCCAAGATACAGGATTTTTGTGCAAAAAAAAAGTGAACGCAGTCGCGGGTCCTTTTGATAAAAGATACAGGGAAGCGTTTTTAGAAGAAGTTCATGATACATTTTAAGCGTTTTTTATAAATAATTAGAACTCAGAAAATTTGGCTTCTGACAGCTGTAATAAAAAAAAAAGAAATTTAATGCTAAACGCAGACTTTTTAGATGCCATAATGAATGTTTTCGAAAAAAAGCCCCAATTTATCATAGAACTAATAATAGGTGGCATGGTTTTTTTAAATCAGAGGTCGTAAATGGGATTTTATGTTCATGAGTCGTCCACATCGGTATTAGCTTGTTTTTTTTTTATATATATAAAATAAAAGAAATACTAATAATAATAGTAAGCACGGGTCATTTCACGTAAAATGTAAAACCGAGCCCTCTTGTTTATTCCAACTATTTTTTGATGTATCATTTAATGGACCCCAAACACAATTTTTACTAACCAATTTCCTTTATAGAAATTCCTCGTAGTCCTCTCAATCGCCGTGGCGTGTGTGGCCGCTGACGTATCCCACCTGGAGTCCCAGGCGCCGGTCGTCAGGTCCGACTACGCGATCAACCCTACAGGTGACTTCAACTACGGGTACGAGACCGGCAATGGCATCTCCGCCCAGGCTCAGGGATCCGTCAAGAACCCGACCAACGTAAGTTGACCTACGGATCTCTACGGTTCATGAGGTCAAATCAGCGAACATAAGTTCACTGCTGAACCTGATGATTGGTGAACGCAGTGTAGGTGTTCAATGTTAGTACATTGAACACCTACACCTACACCTTTCCGTCCGAAGATAGATAGACAGAAGATATTAGTATATCTTCTGTCTATCTATCTTCGGACGGAAAGCATGTTACGCCCTTGATCCTGCGCTTGTCTTCCCCGCTCGTCTTGGTCTGCCGCCCCACCGGATTATGAGAGCGAGGGGGCTAGTCTCTATTGAGATTGCCGTCGTTTAAAATTCGGCTTGAATCAAGCACATAATCATCATGGTTGGGCTGTTGACACCTGCAAAGATTTAGGTGGCTTCAGTTTGTTGGGCGGGAATCCGCCGCGCACTTTTGTGTGTGACTAAAATTCTGAGAGCTTGGCCGCATTTACGGTTGACGGTTGACGGTTGTCTCTACCTTTTATGAGAAAGGCATGTGTTTTTTTTAAAGATGATAAAGCCTTTTAAGGGCAACTTTCCTAGAAAAAGGATGGTTGGCTGTCTCTTCGAGGTACTTAAATTAGCAAGGAAAACATAAGTAACTTGGTGGAAGTGAGTTTTCAAAAAATCTTAGTATAATTTCTAAAAATTTGATAACAATATGTTGTTATCAGTAACCACCTTTTTTACGCTTGTTTACAATAGTACTAATTAACGGTTACTGACTTATATAAAAGGTTATCAACCTGACCCACCCTTATCAGTTAGCCGTCAATCAGCATCTCCGTTATCAAAATCAAGAATTCTACCTGAAAATGGATACAACAAGTGATGAAGCTGATCAAGCGATCATCCTATTGCGAGAAGGCCAGAGTCAGCGAAAAGCGGTACGTGTGCTAAACATGAGCCAGTCTGCTGTTTCCAGAGTTTACCGTCGTTACCAAGAGACTGGTAACTATAATCGAAGGCCCATGCCTTCGATTATAGTTCCGGAAGAAAAGGTGCACATCGGAGAGAGATGACAGATTCATTGTCAGCATATCGCTGAGAAATCGGGGATTCAATGGCGTTCAAGTCTAACAAGAGCTCAGAGAAACGCTAGGAGTGGCTGGACAGTCAGAAGAAGACTTAAGGCGACTTAATCTTTAAGCCAAAAATGCCAGCTACTGGCCCCAAATTAAATACAGCATGCCAATTAACTACGATATGCCAGAGAAACGTTTATTGGACTGACAAACAATGAAGCTCCATTCTCTTCTCAGACGAAATTAGAGTGTGCTTGCATGGTAGCGATAGAAGTGGACGTGTCTGTCTACAGAAGGCCTGGAGAAACATTTTGCTAGTTTCTTAACCGCGAGCGTGCGTCCTTGGTCGATTTTTTTGGTCACGAGTGTTTCCTTTTAGAACCTACACCAAAATCGCGGTCAGCTAACAAAAAAACATGTAACATAGATAAAATATATAACCTTCTCATCCAAGGAGTTTTGAAACAGGAACGACCGTTAAAACCCGTGAAATCTACCTAAAGACTAATGATTTAAAATATGAGTACTATTTCATGGTTTTAATAAATATTTTACGACATATAAATGTCTCGGCGAAGGAAGTGAAGCGTAAATATTTATGATCAAACTAGTTTCTTCCCGCGGCTTCGGACGTGTTGTTTAAGGTTATTTATATCTCATGGGAACTGATTTATTGGAAAAATTGTGTGAGCCTATATTTTTATTCCTTAGAACTACCTGTATGCAAAAATTTCACCCCGATCCGTTTAACAGTTTTGGCGTGAAGAAGTAACAAATATCCATTCAAACATCCAAACTTTCGCATTTGTAATATTCGTGTGATAAAAGCTTAATTTTGAACAGGTTTAGATCACATCTTCGCTACGTGATTTATGTAATAAAAATATAATTTATTCAATATAATAATAACATTGAGTGTAATAATGTCAAAATTAATTAAGTAGATAATAATTCATGTAAATTAGGAAGTTAGGTCAAATAATGGTATTTAAAGTTTTGGGAAAATTTATAAGTCGGTTACCTATCTAAAATATATGTAGCTTGGTACCTATATACTTAATTTAAATGTGAAGGTAGGCTATATTTTTCAAAATGCTTCTAGTAGATAACTAGAGTATAAGTACCTACTTAAGAAGGAGACCTAAAATAACCAGTAACGCGCGTTGAAATCTATTGTTCTAAATTTTGAAGCTCTATTAATTTAATAATAGTGTAATTACATATCTTTATTAACAAAGAAAATTACAAGAGACCCTAGGTCCGTGGGGTACCGAGGCTCCCTTTTTGAAAACCCGGAGGTTTTCAAAAAATTATCTGAGCGTCTGGTCGAAGCGACGCGTGACCCGAGAGCTGGTGAGTATCTGGCGCAGCGCATCAGCGTTGCTATACAGCGGGGCAATGCAGCTAGCATCTTGGGCACGCTTCCGACTGGTATTGATATAGATCAGTTGAGCTACTTGTAGATTGTTTGCAACAGTCTACAGTTAGCTCAATTGTTTCAATTGTAGATACTAGTTTTAATTTAATTCTATTATTTGATAATGAATTATTTAATTTAATTCTATTATTTAATTTAATTCTATTATTTGAAAACTAATTGATAGTGTTCATGTGTTAATAATAATTTAATAAAATGTAAATATTGTATTCCATAGTAAAAATAACTTTACCAGGAAAACAAAACCAGACTTAGGTTATGAATAAAAACACTTGACGAAGAAATCTCAGTTAGTGTTCCAGCGCTCTAGTGCAATTCTCGAATTAAAACTTAAAGTACTCAATGGCTACTTTCGTGTGAATTCATCTTCAACTTCTTGATTCGTAGTTAGCTTTCATTCTTAACGAACCCAATTCTTGTTCTGTAAGGTTTTGTATTTTAAATTTGGTATTATAAGGTTTTTGTAACCTATCTACTCATTTAAATTGTGCGTAAGCCTTAGAATACAAAAACTAATTAGTGATTGGTTAGTAGGATTTCTTGGCTTAGTTGGTTAGAATACACCCGTACTGAAGGTGGTGCAGGTTCGAATCCTGCCAAGATTGAAACTTTTACAGATACAGGAGTACCTACGCGCGTCAAACGTGTCAAGGTTAAAACCATTTTAATAAAGTCACCGTGGAAATCGCATCATCTAAAGTTTATTTCATCTAAGGATCCTCGATGACGATTCTACACCAATGCCAAGTAAAGTAATTGGTTATTAGAATTGGACCCCAGGCTTACCCCGCGACGTCAGAGATATCATCTGTCCACGTCGCCACTGGACGTCGTGCGCTTCTTTAACTGAGTATTAATGAAATTCGTCTCTTTGTACCCAGGAATACCCCGCCATTGAGATCCAGGGAGGATACAGATACACCGCCCCCGATGGTACTCCCGTCGAGGTTAACTACGTTGCCAACGAGAACGGATACCAGCCCTCTGTAAGTATTTGGGCGGTGAAAGTGCTTACAATAACACCAGCATATGACAGTCCACTGCTGGACTTCTACCTCTTAATTGTGGTTTATTGGCTCATATTAGAGGTAATACCAATAATGGCATAACCGTTGCGTTGGGGTTATCCCTACCGCTGTGAAAGTTCGAGTACTTTGACGAACTCAGTGGCGCAGCGGGCGAAAATCCGCCTGCGACGCAGCAGGTTGCGGGTTCGATTCCCGGCTTAGTAGAGTATGTTGGTTGGTACTAGCTAGATGCTCTGTGAATTGTCCAGCATTTATTTATTACATCAAAATATATATTCTTCCGCATTTATAATATGAGAGTGATGAGTTTAAATTAAATGATTAGTAATAAAATAGTTTTCAATTAAATAAAATAATTTTCTTTTGTTTTCAGAGCAACCTTCTCCCCACCCCTCACCCTATCCCGGAGGCTATCGCCAGGAGCTTGGCCTACATCGCTTCTCACCCCCCAGCGGCTGAGTACGTTAAGTCCGCTGTCAAGCCTGCCTACGTCGGTTAAACAAGACCAACGCGCCAACTTTGTACAAACTGCCATAAAATATTATTATAGTCAATAAAATTTAACTGTACGTACTTGTTATAACACCACTGCCCTTGACATCAGCACACGTACGATCTTGTCTTCCCCAAACAAAGGGGATTTTTTCATTAGAGCCTTTTCACATGTATACGGTCACGGCACGGTCGCCGTGTCGTGTGAAGAGGACGCAATGCGCGCCATTTTCTTCAAAGGATAGGCATAAGATTTCGCGTTCATAGGAGCGGGACAGAGCATACGTTTTTGAAACGGCGTAAGTGCAAAAATCAAGTTTTATCTTATTTACAAGAAAATTACAAAACTTATGAAGATACTGGTTCAAGGAACAAATTAGTTAGTAATAAAACACTGTTTTTACCGGATTGATCGCGTATATTTTATATTTTGTTTATAACCTGACGTTTCGGAGGCTTTTCAGCTTCCATGGTCACAGGCAGAAATTAGTTAGTAATAGAGTTTGTAAGAAACGATTGGATTGTTGTCATACTACGACAAGTAATTCCTCTCGATGATGCGGTAGGGGCGCTACAAGGCATTTAATGTATAGGAAGGACTCGAAATCGATGGAAGTATTGGAAAGATTAAGAATGCGTGCAAGTCGTACTAGGGGCGCCGCTGAGACCTTGACCAAATGATGTGAAAAACATGCACTGTTTGCTTCCATTGATTATCTTTACTTTTACATTGATCGTATTTTTTTTTCTCAATCGTGTTTTCACGTTAATTGAACCAAAGAAGAAACGTTGATTTTTATGTAACTTAAGTTTTTTACCACAAAGGCTTTTCCGTGGCATGACGACCGTGCCGTGACCGTGTGTCGGCCGTCTCATAAACTTCTATTTAACACATCTACAAACCGCCTGTCAAGGGGCAAAACCCTAAGGACCCTATTTCATTAGGACATCATGGTTGCGTCAGCGGTCGCGCCACCAACAAATTGTACCAGTTGTATGGGGTATTCTCCATACAACTGTAGGACATTTTGTTCCACTCCACCACCAGTCGGTGGTGGTGTTTGTTTTGGTCTTTCTCGTTTGGTAGCTCAAGACACCACAGTGGCGCGACTGTTGGGACCACCACGGTGTCCTAATGCGATAGGGCCCGAGATATTATAAAAAAGAAAGTGACTCTCCTCTGTCTGTTAGTAATCTTCTCAGGTTTAAATGGCTAATAATGAAATTAGGTAGGGAGGTAACCAATATCTCGGGACGGACATAATGTAGGTGTTAACATTGCAATAAAATAATAGAATTAAATAAAAACTAGTATTTACAATTGAAACAATTGAGCTAACTGCAGACTGTTGCAAACAATCTACAGGTAGCTCAACTGATCCGTATCAATGCCAGTCGGAAGCGTGCCCAAGACGCTAGCTGCATTGCCCCGGCGCTGTATAGCAATGCAGATGCGCTGCGCCAGATACTCACCAGCTTTCGGGTTGACCACCAAATATTAATAGGATAATCTTACATTGTACATTTCCGTCTAGCTTAGTTTACTTAATTCGGTATAAGTTTTCTTAGATATCTGTCAAAAAAAACTTTTCTTATAATTTTTTTAACAATTTTTTTCGAGAAATGTTTCCTTGTAGTGCAAAACAAAGCATAAAATTGCAAAACGAAGATTGTATTGCGTCATCGTACGTAATCGTAAATCGAAGTCTGCAGTACACCTAAGAGTAAGTTGCACCTGCGCCTCACCAAGGCTACTTGTTGAACTCTTCAATTATAAAAGCTTCTTCAATATTGAAGGTAATGTCTGATGACCTGATGACCCACATGTTAACACGTTCGTAGAAATGCCTTCCAATTGAAAAATGCTTTTGTAAAGGCGTTTTATTTTTTATTGATAACTAGCTGCTGCTCGTGGTTTTGCATAATATGCTTTTCAAGTAGCCTATGTCTGTCCCATACCATTTACCTCCCTGTCAAATTTCATTAAGATCCGTCTAGCCGTTAAGACATGAAGAGGTAACACAACAGAAAGACAGTTATAATGTTATAATACGGACTAACTGTTGCACTCGGCTTTAAACGCGCTTTCCATGCAGTCTATATCCGTCCCCGGGATGCCATTAACCTTCCGGCCAAATTCTATTTAGATCATAATATTATATTTCATTGTGATAAAGATAACAGACAGACAGAATTCTTTTAGAATTTGTAATATCAGTATGGATTTCAGATCAGAAAAAATAATTATTGTTACCCATACCCATGTTCCTTAAGAGCCCCCCGACCAGTATGACGACCTGAGAAATACTGCAAGCGGATACAAGATGCAGCAAGCAGATAGGCCCTGTAGGGTTCATTAGGGGAGGCCATTTGCCACGGCAAGGACCTATGTTCAGTAAAATATCATTAAAATGTCAATTTTCATCGAAAACTTTCAATTTCCTACTTCGCAGAAGATATTTTAATAAATAAATAAAATTAAAAGCCTTATTCTGTAGCTGAAACAGTAATCATGCATTAAAATATTTTTTATACCTACTACTTAAAATATGTCAAATTTAAGTTAAATTGAGTTTGTATTATAATCTTATTATAGTATTGCATGTGTATTAAAAAACAAGTTCCTATTAAATAAAATTTGAATAGATAAAAATTTTGTATATAAAATTTATCATAGATAGGTTTTGTAAGTAGCTAGGACCCTTTTCCGGTACCAGGCCTCCTCCAGTTTATAACAAATTTTCTTAAAGGCTATTTGACTACTATTGGGAATTAGTTCTTACGTATTGTCTGATAAAAAATAATGCAAATGATACTAAAATTTCTTCAAGGCCCGTCGTATTTGCTGTGAAAACTAATTAGTAAAACCTAAAATAATGGCGCCCTAAAACGCTCGTGGCTCCGGCGACATGATTCGATGACGACACAACTCCTTTCGTCAACCAACACCATGTCAACCGTGGACGGAAGAAATCACCCCTCCCTTGATGGTGCACACTTCACACCGTAGAGTTATTATAGTACTAGTCATATGGCTAGTACTATAATAACTCTACGTTGCGTATTATATTATATAATAACTCTATGCTTCACACCAACCACATTGTATGATAGACATAGAGTTTATATATTATTACTTGTAGTACTTATATAAACTCTATGTATGACACTTTGAAACAGACATTGGCGGAGTCGCGGCGAAAGGCAAGCGGCGCCGTAAAGAAGTTGAAGATGAAGTTGTTACGTCATCAGCAACGGCAGAGCGTTTTCGATCCGATTTCAGGACACGGCCCGATTTAACATAAATCCCTAATTCTATTTCATTCTTTAAATTTCAGATCGGCACATATTTTCTTTTCCTTTCTGTTCTATCATATACCTGCGTTCCTATTAATCGTGTATTCATTAGAATAACATTAAAATGCATGCAAATAAATTTGAGAACACGGATATAGATCGTTCGAACTATCTATTACTACAACTATCTATATATATGCATATATACAGGGTTATTGGTAAATTAGTGACAATACGTGAACTGCAGGTTCAGCCCATCATCACAAACACGTTTGTGAAGACGCCAGGTCTTAATTCTTAATTTTTGTATTGCTAATGGATACCCCCCCGCAATTCAATAATCGTTCGTTAGAGAGGTTTTATTTGAAACTCAACTTAAAAACAGCTCTGCCCTGTATTAACAGAAGATATGAGAGTGAAAGATCGGTCTTAAGTAACTCGTTGGGTTCCAGACAAAGATGTTTTTTAATTTAGTATCAGAGGTGACTTATATTTTTTTTTAGAATTTAGACTTGACGCCTTCACGAACGTGTTTGTGATGATGGGTAGGACCTGCAGTTAACGTATTATCACTAATTTACCAATAACCCTGTATATTTAAAAAAAATAGGTGTAGGTATATGTAGATTGTCCACCGCGTTTGCCTTGTAATAACAAATCACGATCATCAAAGAACTGATTTTGTTGCAAAATAATGCAAACTTAATGCGGTCCATATTCGTCGAGTATAAAACGACGCCCGGTCATCCTATAATCACAGTTTCGCATCGTCTCTTTGACACACAAGATGGTGAGTCAAGATCGCAAGCTTCGTTTTTAATTATTTCATAATTGATCGATGCAGCAAAATGTTCATTTATCAATCAAATGTAACGTGTTGATTCTTTCGTTATGTCGACTTTCACTTTCGTTATGTTTTCAATTGAAGATCTACGACTACATTGTTAGAACAGACGTAACAAGTTCAAAAGGTCAATTTGTGTCTCAATAATGTGGAACCGAAGTGTTTAAATTGAATCAGATTATGTAATTGGGATGGCAAGGAACACAATTTGCATAAAATACTGTTTGGCGGCCTTCCGCAACGAGCGATGGTTCGTCCGGTCCGCATAAGAAGTTTGCGGGTTCGATTCCCGTCGATTTGTTCAATTATTTTCTGTAATATCTGCAAATACTTATTTCAATTGAATATTATTTATTACGTTTTGCGTTTTGTTCACTTGAAAAAGTCATAGAGTTACTCGACAAAAGCTCTTAATAATATAAAATGCTTTGTGTCCGGCCTGACCGTTTACTGTGCATTATTCACTGATGTAACGATTATCATTCAGAAGTGATTTTAATGTTAATATCCTAAATAATTTTAATTTTCAGAAAATTTTCATTGTCGCCCTTGCCCTAGTGGCCGTCGCCGTCGCTGACGTCTCCCACCTTCCCCAGTACAAAAAGGGTCCTGATGTCGATGCCCAAATCCTCAAGCAGGAGGCTGACGTACTTCCTGACCAATTCCAGTACAACTACGCGACCTCGAACGGTATTTCTGCCTCGGAGCAAGGTGTTCTGGCCAACGATGGCAGCGTAAGTTTTGTTTATTACTTTAGCTTGCTACCTTTATCAGTCCCATGCCAAGATCATCTTCCAGTCACACCGACGATATCGTCCGACCATGGTGTGGTTCGAGGAACTCACCTGCCCAGACAGCGCGCCCCTCTCCGGGTCACACCACAGCTTCCGTAGCGATAGCATGTACATGTGTCATGGGCAATGAAAGTGGTCAACTTTATGTTATTTTTACGTATCTGTTATTATGACGGACAACAAAGTGATCCTAAAAGGGTTCCTTTTTTGGTACGAAAACTAAAAACCGTTACCAGGTACCTCTTAGGCCCGTATTATGAAAGCTTCCCCAAGCATTACTTAAGCAGTCATTACGTGATCTCTACTCAAGCGTTAATTACTCAAGTAATGCTTGGTAACCGTTCAATAATATGTCTTTATAAGCAGTTACTCGAAGGCGTGGACGGAGGAAATCCGCTCTTGACGGCTACTTGAGTGAGTGTAGATTTTGACATGAGCTCCCAAGCATTGTTTGAAAATTAGTATTCACTCAAAACTAGACATAAGCATCACTCAAGCAGAGCTCGATGACTGAGCATGCTTTCATAATACGGGCCTAGTGTCATTGGTAACGCTTTTTTGCTACTGTCTATTTTCATTTTATTTGTTTCCTATGTATAAAATGTTATAAGTAGGTATATGAACGTATTTAATGAGCCACGTTGAGCTAAACCAAACTAAGGAGTTTATAGGTAGGTAACTTATTAAATTATTATTCGGTGTTTATTACCATATAAATAAAGGCCTTGGTATTTCGTGTAAGGTCAAATCTGACGCAATAATAGAATCTTAGTTTTCGGATCATAATTTTATAGTAGTTGACCTCATGATGGGTCGTTATAAGTTGTTAAGACATTCTTATTTGCTTATAAATGAGTCCTCGTTCACAAATGCCTTGAATTTTCTTGAGATTTGACCTGATTTCAATTCAAATGATACTAGCGGAAGCACTTAAAGTCACCAATCAATTTATTGCTCTTTCTATTTGCTTTTTCCAAAGTTGTGTGCACGAAGTTGATACAGAAATACATTTTATTTCTAAAACCAATTAACGTATAATTTTTTTATAAAGAGATAGTTAATACTAAACGGTAAATCGTAAAAATTGTAAAAAAAAATAGCACACAATTACTTACGATCTCGACGGGATTCGAACCCGCACCTTCCCCTTCAGCGCAGGGTTGCTCTTTTTCCAACTAAGCTACGTGATCTTATCTAGTCGACCCGTAAATCTTTGGGAGTTCTTTCGGCACTTACGCCGTCAGCGCCACCTACAGAGGAAACAATGAAGTTATCCAATTCTGCTCAAAGACCAAATTTACATTTAGTTCTTTGACGAGAGGTTTTGCCGTTGCTTGATTCTAAGGTAAGGTAAGGTTAATTTCTTAGAAATTACCCAGAGTACTATAATAAATAAAAACCTTAGCACACAATTAAATAAATTAGGCACAAAATCATACACAGAAAAAAATAACTTATACAATACAATTACACTACAACGACTCTTTTTTGCACACCAAATAAGACAGATACACAGTACAGGAAAGAACTATTACAAATAACGTTGTACAATGGGCGGCCATATCGCTTTGAGCGATCTCTGCCAGGCAAACTTTGGGTGGACAGGGAGTGATAGAACAAGTTATAGTTCTTGGAGTTCGTCCACAGAATAGAAATATAAGAAATAATACCTCCCAACTTGGACTTGGACGCTTTCAGCTTGATAGGCACAAAGCGCAAGTCTCCCGTATAGTCTAACCCAGGAGGTCTAATGCAGCAGTGGGTAGATCAGAGACGGGCCCCCCGATCAGGGCTTATGCGAGTCAACGGTTGTCGTAAAACAAAGGCCCGATCAGAGCTTAAACGAATAAACGAGTTAAATTGATGATGTCCTGACTTTGTGTCATATTTGTAACATTGTTTATTATAAATGAACAACAAATATGAAACAAATACAAAATAAATCATCAAACTCAAACTCAGTGTTATATTTAGACTATTTTAGACCATACAGCCCCCCTAGCACGGGGATTGTTATCTAGGGTAGAATAGACAGTAATGACATCGCATCGCCATACATTGCGTACATTATTGATGTCGGAGGAATGCATTTCAAATAATTTACGCATTCGATGACGAAGTGACGTAATTTTTCTCTATTCTACCCTAGACAACAATCCCCGTGCTAGGGGGGCAGGAGTGTTGAACACGTCAGATATTTCAATAGCATGCAGCAGCAAGACAAGTAAAACTAGGAAATAAAGTGACATTAAAGACACCAACGAACGACTGGTGTAAACAAAAATCAAAGGATTTTTGTTTACATCAATCATAGAGGAAAAACACGCTGCTGTTTAGCAGAGGGATAGGGTCCTTCAACTATTTACTTAATTTCGTAGCCAAAAACGAATCTATGTGTGAGTTGACAAGCATATAACTTCAGTGCTTTCACGCACACAACCGCACGTATACGAATAGGAAATTAAGACAAATTTGTCGCAGTTTTTCGGTGACACCTCGTTTCTGTCTTCTATCATTCTAAGCCTTCTTCTTCTATGACATCAATCATTTCAAGAAATAAACAAAAACACTGTTTTTACCGGATTGATCGCGTATATTTTATATTTTGTTTGTAACCCGACGTTTCGGTTTCGGTTTCGTTATAATTAAAGTTGTATAATTGACGGTAGATATGCAAAATTCAAATTACTTGTAAAGACAAATGTCACCTCAGTCTGCCTGTGACCATGGAAGCTGAAAAGCCTCCGAAACGTCAGGTTATAAACAAAATATAAAATATACGCAATCAATCCGGTAAAAACAGTGTTTTATTATGAGTTCTCGCGAAAATAACCTTAGAATATACTAACCCTTTACTTTATTAGGTTAGTTTTCCAGTTACAGCAAAACCCGTCACAAGTTTCTTTTATCCTCTACCTGATTCTAGTAACTGATCTCTTATTGTATTGATATTTCAGGGGAACGAGGCTATTGCTGTCCAGGGACAGAACTCCTACACAGCCCCCGACGGACAAGTTTACTCTCTGACCTACGTCGCTGACGGAAACGGCTACCAACCCCAGGTAAGATTATTTTAACTTGAAAACAACATTTTTAACAGAGCGTCTGGTCGAAGCGACGCGTGATGCTGGGTACAGACCAAGCGAGCGAGAGCGAAGGCTAACGAACGAACGCCAAAGATAGATAGATGGATAATTCTTTATTGTACCACACAAACACAGAAAACAGTACAGAAATGAAAGCTATGAGAAGAAGTACAAAGGCGGCCTTATCGCTATGAGCGATCTCTTCCAGGCGACCTTGGGATGGACTGGACATGTACGAACAAAAAAGACGGTGGCACTTGAAAAGAGAAATTATAAAATACTAAGAAATTAATAAATCCCAAAAATTTACGATCCCGACGGGATTCGAACCCGCACCTTCCCCTTCAGCGCAGGGGTGCTCTTTTTTCCAACTAAGCTACGTGATCTTATCTAGTCGGCCCGAAAATCTTTGGGAGTTCTTTCGGCACTTACGCCGTCAGCGCCACCTACAGAGGAAACAATGAAGTTATCCAATTCTGCTCAAAGACCAAATTTACATTTAGTTCTTTGACGAGAGGTTTTGCCGTTGCTTGATTCTAAGGTTTTTATTTATTATACTCTGGGTAATTTCTAAGAAATTAATAAATCCCAAAAATTTACGATCCCGACGGGATTCGAACCCGCACCTCCACCTTTTCGGGCCGACTAGATAAGATCACGTAGCTTAGTTGGAAAAAAGAGCACCCCTGCGCTGAAGGGGAAGGTGCGGGTTCGAATCCCGTCGGGATCGTAAATTTTTGGGATTTATTAATTTCTTAGAAATTACCCAGAGTATAATAAATAAAAACCTTAGAATCAAGCAACGGCAAAACCTCTCGTCAAAGAACTAAATGTAAATTTGGTCTTTGAGCAGAATTGGATAACTTCATTGTTTCCTCTGTAGGTGGCGCTGACGGCGTAAGTGCCGAAAGAACTCCCAAAGATTTTCGGGCCGACTAGATAAGATCACGTAGCTTAGTTGGAAAAAAGAGCACCCCTGCGCTGAAGGGGAAGGTGCGGGTTCGAATCCCGTCGGGATCGTAAATTTTTGGGATTTATTAATTTCTTAGAAATTACCCAGAGTATAATAAATAAAAACCTTAGTTATAAAATACTACTAACTGTAATAAATAAAAAATAAAAAAAGTACCAGTGTGGACATCATTGCTAAAGGAAGCGAGTCCAAAGTCCAAACAAGGGCCTTAGTTCGTCTTCGGCCGTGCTCCAGCGGCTGTCGCTACATCAAAGCAATATGGAACGAACGTACCGATTGTCAAATCCCAATCGTTTGCATTCGCTCGCTCTCGCTTGCTTGGTCTGTACCCGGCATGACCCGTGAGCTGGCGAGTATCTGGCGCAGCGCATTAGCATTGCCATATAGCGGGGCAATGCAGCCAGCGTCTGGCTACGCTTGCGATTGATATTGATTTGGATCATATGAGATACCTGTACATAGTTTGCAACAGTCTGCAGTTACCTCATCTGTTTCAATTGTAAAATATTTTTTCTAACTTGCTTCTATTTTTAACCGACTTCGAAAAAAGAAGGATGTTCTATGTTCGGCTGTATGTATTTAGTACCCATAACACAATCTCTGCTTAACTTGGGGCTAGATGATGATGCTGTGTGGATTGTCCAGCAGTATTTATTTATGTATATTTTTATGTATGTTCGTCGATTTCTCCCTCAATCATGGTCCTCGGTTTTATTCTCGAGGGATTTTTATATATCCCTCAAACTTAAAAAGTGTTTAATAGGGATCCAAAGTCAGTTCAGACAGTCAGTTTATAGTTTTTTCAAAACAATTAAATAAAAGGATAAATATATTATATTATTATTAATTATAGGTAGGTTGTAATTTTTTTTTGTTTGTAAACAAACAACTTCTTAATAACTCTTTACGCCCATGTGTATAGTGTACAATTCGCACATTGTAAATGTTTCAAATACTCGTGGACGTCTAGCCTAAGCTGGGCTTGTAGTGTCTACAAGGCGACTTCTGTGGCTCAGTCGGCAAAGGTCCGCCTGAGACCCATAAGGTTGCGGGTTCGATTCCCGATCTGCAATTATTTGTTCAATCCATGCGTGCTTCCTATGAATGACGTAAAGAAAGAGAGTAGGTATTTTCAACAAAAACGGTCCGACGTGAACATAAAAATTATGCTTACTTTGGGGCTAGATTAACCTCTACACCCGGTAGACCCTGATCAGGGCTTATGCGAATCGAAAAACCGAGCCCTGATCAGGCTCCAAATGAGTGTTGTAGGGTACAAGTTTAGTTAGTTTGTTTCAATTTCAATTTCATTTATTTGCTTACATGTACGTACAATTCATTCTTAGTCTATGTGAATGGCTAGGTGTAGGTTGTCAGTACATGCACCCTGTAAGGGCACTGCAAAAATTAAGGCACTTTATACAATAGGTAATAGTTGATTGAATATAAAAGAAATGTCAAACTAATATTAATAAAAATTTAAAATTGGAAGTAAAATTTATTTTGCATGCATAATAGAACATAATTTAGAATAAATAGGATACTAATTTGCATGCATACACAAATTTGATAATTTGTGTTTGTTTGCTGTAGGTATATTGGTATACGTGTAAAAATAACTTTCATTTTTTTTCCAGGGTGCCCATCTCCCCACACCTCCTCCTCCTCAGCCCATCCCCGAGTACATCCAACGTGCCCTTGCGTATATCGCAGCCAACCCCCCCAAGCCCGAGCTCCCCCAGAAGTACTAAGAACAATCTAAGAAATCAAGGAGTTCTAATTTAGACCTTAGCTTAGGAAACATTACAGCCGACACTGCCTTCTCTAGTCGATTGATGCTGAAATAAAACGTTGTACAGTTTGTTTTGTTTTATTTACTACTTTTATGTTCTACAGCAAAAAAATACAAAGAGAGACTGAATAATCACATCAACTCACTAGCTAAAGCCCTTCTTCATGACAAGGACCACATAAAACGCCTTAAAAGAAGGCACATACTCGAACTTGACCAAAGGAACTGAAGTGTTCAAACTTAAAGATGGTGCTGTTCGCTGGAATGGCAACTAAGTTTCCCACCCAAGACCACATCTAATTATGCTAAACAGCCGATCGTAGATACAAATTGGAAGATAAAAAAAAAAAATAATTTACTACCTTCTGCTTTCTAATGTAATTTGCATATTAGTGTTGAGTTCTATCCAAGAACCTTTTGCTCTCATAAATAAGCTTCTTCTTCGAAGTGCGTGGTCGACAGAACTAAACCTGAACGATTTAAGCATACAATTTTATTTTCCGTGTTTGGACCACTTTGAGCCGAAACGAGTGGGACGAACCTGGAACACCAGTGTCTCAGCAAACCAAAGTGGATCTTTACCAACTACTAGACTACACCAGGCATCTCGGTTCTGAGCTGCCTTATGCCAGGTTCACGGATAACGACTTCACTATGTCAATCAGAAGAAGACCAATGTACTTTATTAACAAAGAAAAATACAATCAAATTTAATACCAGTATTTACACTTGAAACAATTGAGCTAACTGCAGACTGTTGCAAACAATCTACAGGTAGCTCAACGGATCTATATCAACAACAGTCGAAAGCGTGTCGAAGACGCTAGCTGCATTGCCTCGCTGTATGGCAATGCTGATGCGCTGCGCCAATACTCACCAGCCCTCGGGTCGCGTGTCGCTTCGACCAGATGCTTAGATATTTTTTTAAAAACCTGGAGAAACTCGGTACCCCACAGACCTAGGGTCTTGGCTCCAAGGGGAGCAAAGGCGTAAGCACTGTCAAGACCTGCATATTTACGCCTCTTGAGATGAATAAAGAAAAAATAGAAGGCATAATTTCAGTTACACTAATACAGATTTATTTCTCTTGAAATTTTATTAAAGTTCTTATGCATCATAATTTTGAATGTAGGAAGATTTACCACCTGATAGACTCACGACATTTTAGCGGTCGCGAAGTCAATGGATAGAGGATGCTCAGGACCGCTTTTCGTGGTGTCGCATCGTTTTGGGGAGGTCTATCTTCAGCAGCGGACGTAGGTATACGGGCTGATGACAATGTTGATTAAAATTTTATTCTCAGCGACGCGCGACGGTTACGTTCACTTTCCAAAAGTTTAAATCTAAAGACGGGCAAAAGTGATTAAAAATTAATCCCTCCGACCCAGAAAATACCTATTACTAGTTCTTACTTGACAATGTTTTCAATAAGTTCTAGATTATTCAAAATAAATCCTACCGGTCCAGAAAATACCTCTTAATTGCATTAGTACTTCTTACTTGACAATGTTTTCAATAAGTTCTAGATTATTCAAAATAAATCCTTCCGGTCCAGAAAATACCTCTTAATTGCACTACTACTTCTTACTTGACAATGTTTTCAATAAGTTCTATATTATTCAAAATAAATCCTTCCGGTTCAGAAAATACCTCATAATTGCATTACTAGTTCTTACTTGACAATACTTTCAATAAGTTCTAGATTATTCAAAATAAATCCTTCCGGTCCAGAAAATACCTCTTAATTGCATTACTATTTCTCCTTACTTGACAATGTTTTCAATAAGTTCTAGATTATTCTGATAATCCATCCAGAAGCTCGAGTCCATTAGCCTAAGCTACGGTTTAATTGAATTCGCATAAAAAGTCTTTTACTAACTTACCCACGCTGTTTGCCAATGGTAGCTAATGGTGTTTTCAAATTAGAAAATACTTGATATATACTTTATGTAACGGTAAATTTTATGTATATAGACCGAACAAACGACGACGTTTGGCTGACATAATGACGGATTTTATCTCGTTAAGTTTTGATTTCAACGGTTGCAAATTGTTTGTAGAACTTGTTGGTATTGTTTGAATTCATCAAATTATCATGTTGGGGAGGCACGCAACAAAAGCACTTCATCATTTCGATACACAAACCTAATAAGCGTGCAAACACTGGAGTCATAATGGATTCAGTGAAACCAGTACAAAGACTGATCCAGCCTGATGTAGGTCACAGGTGAACTGAAAACAGCTGAATAACTGAAAGGAAAAGGTGGTCAAACGCCATCTTTAAACCAGATAAACCAGCACTTGACGGAAGTGCGAGTGTAACTCGCGCGCCGAGGGTTTCGAACATTTGTCAATTATAGAAATTTGTACTCTAAGTACCGGTTAGAGACTTCGCTATTTAATTAATACTGAAAAAAATTACCATGTCACGTGACTACAAAATTAAAATTTTAAATGCATTTCAGGGCACTTATTGATTGAATATAAAAATCTATTTGTTTTTAGTGGTTCATTAGTACTTTATAGAACCTAATTGAGACACTTTCCAATAAGTGAAATACCCCCTTATAACAAGGTAGGTTATTATATCGTCTTCTATACGTATATCCTTTCAATACCTACATGATTTAAATTTATATTTATCGTGTTAAGTGTCGGGAATTAGATTTTCTATTCCTACGTTACTCTATAGGTACCCATGTTTACCAGCTTTTCTTATTTACCTGCGTCAAAAGGGTGAAGGCGGTTTGAGGGGAAAGCAAATATTGTCTCAAAACCAACGAGCTTCATTAGCAACGATGTAATTAATTTCACTGTTCGATGAGCATTCAACGATTCGGCATGCGGGTTATTTTATCTCAGTTACATTGTGAAAACTGTGGGATTCACTGATAAACGCCTTTGAAATACCTACTGAATTAATCTCACTAATATTATAAACGTGAAAGTTTAGATGGATGGATAGATGGATGGATGTTTGTTCCTTTATCACGCCAGAACGGCTGAACGGATCTGGATGAAATTTGGCACAGAGATAGATTATAGTCTGAAATAGAACATAGGCTACTTTTTATCCCGAAATTCCTACGGGAACGGGAACTACGCGGGTAAAACCGCGAGGCGCTGCTAGTGTTTTCATAAAAGTATAGTCCTTTTTTCCCGGTAGAGTACAATTTCGGAGTCTTCCGGGAAAACGTGCTCCATCTGAGGCCACATCTTCACGTAGTCATAGCCATATATTTATTTGCAATAAACATTATATTCATAGAAAATAATATAAGTTCATTATGTTCTACGATGTTAATAATGGCATGAAAATTTTAAATTAAACACGATTATACACACACACACACATAAACTTAAATATAAAAAAAGGAAAACGAGTTTCATAGTTTTTTTTATTATACATGTCATTTCCCAGAAGAAAAAAAAACCCGTTAAATTGAATTTATAAATATAAATCCGGGGTAGTAACCCTGGATTTAATCAAGCATACACTAGAAAGCTTTTTATAGGACTTGTTTCTTAATTGTCTTTCACAGCGATCTAGGTTTTTTCGTGAAGATTTGATGTCTTCGTAAGAGAGATAGTTGTGAAACGTTTTATCATTTTTTTTATATTTCTCAGCCTATTCCATTCTACTGCTGGGCAAAGAGCTCCCCAAAACTTTTCATACACAATAAAAAAGTGTTAACAGTGAAGCTGGTTTTGAAAGCTATTCGGTGAGAGGAGTCGGAACAAGATAAATAAATAATGCTGGACAATTTACAGAGCATTATAATAATAATAAATAAATAATAAATTATTTATTTTCAGACACGAGATCTGGCTCCAAGCTAAGCAGAGCTTGTGTTATGGGTACTAGATAACTGATATAGGTACATGACAATACAATACATAGATAGGTATGTAGATTTTTTTTACTGGGTCACAGGCGGAGTTTTGAGTTTTCCACAGATAAATCCGGGAAAATACGTACACAGCCGCAGGCACCAGCTTGTTAACAACAAAAGGTGGTCGGACATTAAACCCGCTCTGCTTTTGACTAAAGCTCGCTATCCCAGATTTTTACTGCTATGCAAATATAAACCTTGTTGATTCTACTTACCATAGCATTATCGAAAAAGTAATTTCATTTTATTACGTGAAGTTGCTCTCTTCATGCGTTACCGAAGTCGGGAAATGTATGTTAATGAAAATTTATTCGCGTTCCCGCTTTTATGGGCAGAAGAAACAATATTTGTAACCGGATGAGAGAACAAAACTCTATTTTTTATATTGAAAAAAAAAAAAACACAAAATACAAAGACAATTTAGGGTTTCAGTTTTATAAATGTAGGTAAAATAGTTTTTTTTGATGTTTCATTAATGACAAGAACATCAATTTGCTGTACAAGATTCTGACGTCAACTCTATTTAATACGCGAGGGTTGGAAGTAAGCAAGAGAAGTCTCGGTCGTGGGGTGGTAACAGTTGAAGTTTTAGAATTATGATGCTTAATTGCAAGGATGCATTGAGTGACTCGCTAAACACGTAAACTAATACACGATATAAAAAAAAAACGAAATAACCCCTTAGAAGGAAAACCTGAAATAAATAATCAAGCCTCAAGAATATTATAAAAACAATTATATTGTTTTGATTGAAAGTATAAACCAACCTCAAAACCCTTTTTTTGGTTACACTGATTTTTAAGTTGGAAAAATACTTACCCTCGGGAATACAATTTTTATGGGACCGCGCTAAGATATACTTCATACAATAGCGAAAGAAAACTTATTATAAAAATACTGTTATATCTAATTAATAGAGCCGGAAACGGAAGCTTTTGTTTTTCGTCGCTTAAAAAGCCGGATTCCTTACACCACTACCCCATCCATTGCTTATTTGAAGGGGGACCCCGTTCGTGTCACGAAGCTTACGTGTTCATTGTATGCAAAAAATAAACAGGAACTATGTAACCTTTTTTCAACATCAATGGCTTTGGCGGAAAAAATTGTCTTTATTTATTAATTTATAAATCCTTTTGATCTTACAAAACTCCTAATATAGGTGATCGGAATGCTGGCTTTTATTTTGGTCAACGAATTAACATTGCCGTTCAACGTGGCAATGCTGCAGCATTCTGGGCACTCTGGTCTTCCTTTTGGCACAGTATACACATGTATCCATATGTGTACTGGGCTTCTGGTGACGGCTTAGATTTTTAGAAAATAGATTTGGCCACCCTCCATACAGATTTTCAAATCGCTTTCTCGCCTTTACACGGTAGATACTGACTTACTTCAATGCCTTTACATCATTTTTGTGAGACTATAGAATAGTAACAGCGCCCCGTTCGATTACCTACGTAACAAGCATAATCGAGTTATTGAACACTGCACTCTTGCTGGGATGAAAAGCCTATGTGCTAATCCAAGATTTACTATAATCTATCCGGGCATTAAATTTTATCTAAATCCGTTTAGCAGTATGTTCAGTATAAGCGTGAAGTAATACCATACAGACCTACATACTCACATACATAATTAACAAACTGTTGTCTTTCTTATATTAGTGTGATTTTCAGGTACCTACTAATAAAGTTAAAAATCATGTTACTCGCTACTTATGCATCACACTTAGCCGATCCTAGTCTAGTATATACTAGATACACCGGGGATGCTAGATAACGTCTCTCACTTGACACTATTGCTATTAGGAGCTTTACTTATGGAAGTCGAATGGAAAATGTAACTTTCTCGTTAGCAGGAACTTGATTCATCTTTCTTCATATATTTTAACAATGGAAAGTTGGAAAGGAGGCCTTGGGATAATACAGGCTCTTAATAATAATAATTTATACTTAATATTATAAAAGCGAAAGTGTGTTTGTCCTTCCTTCACGCCCTAACTAAGCAACCATAGAGGGCTTTTCAATGATACCTTAAAAAAAAGTGGTTGCCATACTAGGATAGTTGGCACTGTATGAAACTCAAGTGTCAAAAATCTGCAATCATCTAGTGGAAACGGTGGAAACAGAAAATTATTTGATTGTTTATTTTATGACACTTGACATTGACTTTGACTTTTGAGCAGCGCCATCTAGTGTCAAAATAAAAAGCATGATTGTTTTTTTAAAGATTTCTTTGAAAAGCCCTCATTGGCTTGATTTTTGGCATGGAGTTAGTTGAAAAGATGGAGAGTAACATAGGCTTTTTATCCCATAAATCAGTTCCCATGGGATAGAAATAACCTTAAACAAAGGGTGCGAAGCCGTGAGCAGCAGCTAGTAATTTATATATTGCATTCACTGCCCAGCCTCCAACGCCGCCACAAGGGGCTGTGGCAGTTTAACACTTTCAAGGCCCAAAACGTACACATCCCGTGTACGTTTTCGGCCGTAAGTATTAAACTAGCAGAATGGCCACCTTTCATTGTTTTGAAATGTTCATTATCTTGTCTAGTATGATTTTTAGAATAGGTACAACTCGTCCGACGAGTGGACGAGTTTTTTAGCGTACGAAATGTGGGTACCATTTTTACTAGATTGACAAACATATTTTTTTCTTCTTTTGTTTCGTATCCTTCATTGCTGAATGTCGTGTCTTAGAAAGCTTTTACGGAGACGCTAATGAACTGCTTCCACACTTATCTGCATATAATAAAAATAACCTACCTTGACATTATAGTAAAACCTAGTTCCTTATTTGGTTATAGATTTAACCTTCACTTTGCTGTACCTCATAGCCTTCTGTATGAAAAGGAAGGTAACAGGCAACCATAGAAATAGAAATACTTTTTTAAGCCATTTCATAAAAACCACGTATACTTAAAACTATTACTGTACTGATACGGTGGGTAAAAACAGAAACTTTACAAAAAAGGTAGTATACACATTCCAACAATTTGTATGCTAAGATAAAATGAAAAACAAAGCAGATTAAAGCCAACAAGTTACAAATAATTAATCAACCCCCAGCCAGAAACAGACCGAAAAATATTATCGTTTTCATCGTTATAAAATATAAAACCCCATTTATGTTATTGCCGTGTCAAAAGCAGAAGCACAGTGTGGGCTTAATGCAAGTGCTCATTTAGCAGAATTAAACCATCGTAATGAAAATTTGTTCGACTGTTTACAATGCATAACTTTACCGTCACTAAAGTATTTTGGTTGTTTTTATTTGCGATAATAGCCGTTGATACGTGAAAACTTGGTAAGGATAGTAATTTATAAAAAAATACAAATTATTATTCAACATTGCCTCGGAAATCCGACGCACACAAGTGCCACCACCTATTTTATTATAGTTATTGTTACGTTAAAAAAAGGAATTTGATACTGGCCGCCATGGCCAAAATACGGCAAGGGCATCATCATCTTGTCATCATCAGATTGTATAATACTTCGGTTCAAAGCGAAGACCATTACATTACGAGCAGAACATACTATTGTGCTGCCACTGTCACACTTTAAAGCCTATGGACCTGAAAAGGATGATATTAATATTCCGTCTTACTCGCTCCTACCCTACACCGATCTCCCTGGCCGCCAATGAGGCGCAGGCGTCTTGTCATTACACATTTTTGTGTTTGCCCACGTTATTTTTTTCTAATAGTAATAACTTCAGTGCTACGTTAGAATTATAGTTATTATTTATAGTATATAGTTATTAGTATATTATAGTTTTTATGTATCCTACCTTTTTCGCTTGCGAGTTTTTTTATTTCTTGATCACGTGGTATGGGCACCAAATGCAATCCAGCGATACCGAGCAAGCTAACGCGTCTCGCATTCACGAAGATATACTAAGCAGTTTATTGCACAAATTGTAAACAGCTTTTAGCTAAAAGCATTGTAACAATAAAATAAATATTCTCAAGAAACCTCCCCACTTAGATTTTACAGTAAATCGCGGAATTGGTTGGTAGGTACTTTAAAATACTTTGTATTAAAACTGTTGTGCAATGTTCTTTAGTCTAATGGCTTCTCATCACCGTAATTTGAGCATGAAGTCAATAGGTAAACACAGCTGCCTCCACAGAATTCTCTAACAGTTTGTTACAAACACAAACTAGGTTTGTATTTAGCCCACTTACAAAGAAATTCTGTAATCATCAGCATATCATCATATCAACCCATAAACATAGGCCTGCCCCATACGATGCCACAAAGAGCGGTCTAGAGCCGACTCCACCATCGACTCCTTGCGAACGCTACGATGTCTTCCGTCCATCGAGTTAATGGTTTTCCGACACTCCATTTCGCGTTCCATCGTGGCCGTCACTCGAGAACCTTTACTCCCTAGCGGTTATCAATTCTGCGAGCTATATGACCTGCCAACTGCCACTTCATCTTACTAATTCTGAGCTGCGTCGTCGGTGCCTTTAGTTCTTCTACTTGAATAGAATTTCCGTATTCAGATTTCTGTAAAATTGTAATCATCATCGTCATAATATACACATATCAGGCCATAAACGTCCACTGCTGGAATTATCCCATACGACGCCAAAAATGCTCAATACTCAATAGTTTATTGCATTTCATAGGTGTACAGAGGTGCTTAAAATCTAGGGAATTAAGCGTCATTACCATTAGAGACGTTACTGAGCAAGCACTAAGGAGAGAGAGAAGCACGTAGGGTAAACCCAGGATAGGTGCCACACTTTTTGAAAGGGCCTCGTAGTTTTAAAATTACTAATGTGTCGTCAATAAATTCTATGAATATAGATAGTTTCATGTTTTATCTCTCATTACTAACTGTTTTTATTGACCTAACAATTACTAAATAGGCACAAATTGAGTTTTCGCAGACCCTTTTTGTGGGGATAGATGGCCAACCTATATGGATAGATGCCCGAATAAAAAAATGCTAAGCAGGATAGATGCGTTTCGCTAGAATAAGCTATGTAAAGTATATGTTAATATGTTTTCAAGTAATTATAATCATCAAATCAACATCTGAGTTTAAACATTCTCATCATGATAAAAAATAAGCGATAATTCAAAATATTAAAAAAAAACAATATTGTGATAATAATGATATACTAATTGATTTAGGTGGAACTGGAAACAAAGAGCAATAAACATAATGACAGAACACAAACACATAAAAAACACGCTGACATTAATAAGTACAAAAATTATAGACGGATAGATGCCCCTAAAGGCCCCCTAAGGGCACCTATCCCGCGAAAAATCGAGGCGTTTATCCTTTTCGATATGGATGGATGCCCTTTTATGTTTAAAATAAATTAAATAGTTAGGAAGAATAATTCTTCCTAACTATTTAGTTTATACACAATATCTAGATATCAATAATTATTATTGATACCTAGATATTGTGTACTCAATGAACCAGTGTATTGAGATAATAAAATAAGAAAGGAATTTGTAGCAACTTTAGAAGTTATGAAACAGTAAATACTCATGTATAAAAAAATAACGTTTTCGTCGCGTTCGCCGCGGAGATGATCGAACGTACGAGCGAGACGCGTCTGTTCCACATGATGACCTGCAGGGGAAAATATGTGTGGTGCATGCGCTCCTTAATGATCCTATCAGTTTTATTTTGCGACTTTGAGAAGTTAGATTTTTTGGAAACAAGGCACCTATCCCACTGCGGCATCTATCCTGGGTTTACCCTATCGTTGTTAGGCTAGGTATATTTTACTCGTTAGTTTTTTTCTTATTTTTCTTCTAAATTAACGTCACTGTGTAGTATGCTTTTGTGAATATTAAAAGCTTGAATTTTAATATAATTTTTTTGTAGTTTTTGTTATTTTTGAACACTCTGGTAGTTTATACATTTACAACAATTACAAAGACAAAAATTACAGTAACAAGTACAACTAGTATTTACACTTACATTATATCTATTCCCTAAAAATCTAAGCCGTCACCAGAGTGCCCTGAATGCTGGCAGCATTGCCACGTTGAATGGCAATGCTAATTTGTCGATTGGTAAACGTACCTATTGATTATAGCAGTGGAGGTGAAAAAGGTGTTAAATACACAATAATGTAAGCTACCGTTCCTCTTTTACATAGATTCCCTTTTAATCGCAGTTTACCTATGCTTTGATGTAAAATTTTCAAGCATTTTATTCTTATTTTAGAAAACAGAGCGCTTTGTACCAAACCGAGAACCGTAAAATAAACTGCAAATAGTAAAGTCAATTTACATTGAAGCTCAAAAAAAACGTAAGTAGAGAATCTTTCGCTCCATCCATTTTCATCGGATATTTTGAGTCACGCGATGCGGCCATAAGTCTAGAAGCGTACAGAACAGAACGGAGACTACATTATCCGGCACGATATCGTCTAAATTATTGATCCGCAATTTCGAATGGGAAGAGAATAAGAGTAGGAGTAAGTGGTAGGAGTGCGAAGATGAAGAGAATGGGTTTAGAAATAAAAAAAAAACACTATTTTATGGTGCCTAAAGTACCTACTTGCAGGTACCTACTTTAGTGGTTTTGTCATAAATTTTAAATTTTGCAATAAATGATAATGGCAATTAATTTAAATTTTGTTTTGTTTTTTCCTTAGTGGCCGCAGAGGTGATTCATACCCAATTACCAAAAAACATTATCTTCTGAAAATCGATTTCTATTAGAGAACTGTAACTTATGTTACAATAACATTTATTTAACAAATAAATAGTGCTGGACAATTCATACAACATTATCTAGCCCCAAACTAAGCAGAGCTGGTGTTATGGGTACTAGATAACTGTTATACATAATATAATACTATAAATAGATAGATGTTTCTTATTTTACATAGAAAACGACCAGAACACCCTGAACAAATGTCTGCAGATCGTACACACATTTGTCCCGAGGCGGAAATCGAGCCCGCAACCTCCTGCATCGCAGGCAGACCTTGGCCCACCGCGCCACATCGGTCGTAAACAACATTACAATATCAAGATAAAACAATTATAACGAGTATACACACTTATATCTATTGCCTAAAAATCTAAGCCGTCATCAGAAGGCGGTGTGTCCAGAATGCTGGCAACATTGCCACGTTGAATGGCAATACGCGGCGAATTGGCGAACACCGGTGACCCAGGAGCGTTGGCAGCCAGCACGGGACCCCAAGTTGTGGAGAGAACTACAGATACAGGTACCGTGCGACAAAGTGGGGTTCATCGCAGTGGAAACGGGGGGAATTACGGGTGATTCCAAACAGGAACACCGATAGGATATAATAATCCAATGGGAATCTTTTCGGGGAATTTCAGGAAACGTACGGGATCAGCACAGAGCACCGAGAGACAGGAGCGGACTCCGGGGATTCGAGGTGTATACGTGTCGACGGTGGATGGGCGGCGTCACGTGCTTCTAGAGAGGTGTGTTCTTTCCAAACTATTTGGGGTCGGTTCCCCTTCGTCGATTTTTCCAGAATCCTAGGGCGTGTTTGTATTGGTTGTTTTCCTTTTGGAATAAGTTCACGTTTTAGTCTCGGCTGGATTAAATGTGTAAGGGTTTTCATAGTCAGAAGGTAGGGAGTGAAGTAGCATCGGTGGATTTTGCTTTATGGTGGTAGGTTAGGATTTGTCTTAGGGAAGCATAGGGACAACAGGAATACAAGAATACAAGAATTTATTAATAAAAATTATATTTTACACGTCACTAGGTAGTTTCATAAATTATCCTACAATATAATTAATGAATTAACAATAATATTATTAAATGATTAATTTTGTGAATCAATAATTTATAATTTAAATGGTATTTAAATACTAATTGTACATATAGTTGGCATTGGCAATCGAGGTAACTGTAAACTTAAATTCTAACGGGTTCATTTTGTAAATAGGTCCGGACTCCGGACAGAGGCGGCTGGCCCTTTACCGAATACATTAGATACATAGATATTTTTTATTATACATAGAAAATACCCAGAACACCAGGAACAAATATTTGCAGATGGTACAAACATAGCTAAGTTCAGAAGGAGATTGTCGACACAATAGCAGGGGGTATTGACATTTGGCACGCTTTTGGTCCCGTCTGTATCTTATTCATTTATCAATCCTACGGACTTGCAATTTTGCAGGTCTCAGGGAATCCATGAATAGATTAGAGAACTTTAATTTCAGAATGAAATATATTGAGGTTATTGTGTCTTCTACGAAAACTATTTAATAATATCCCAAAAATTTTCGATTTCGGCAGGATTCGAACCCGCGCCTCACCGGCGATCGCATTATAGTTCACTTTAGACTTAGCTATAAGTGAGGAGGTGGACCTAATTTATATAAAATATAAAATTTGTATAAAGACTATATTATTATTATTTAGGCCCCTTTACAGCTAATTATTTGTATATTTAATGTGTTAAATATTTATCTATATTTATGGAAATTACTGTTCTGAATACAATCCTTATGGTGTTTCTTTCCTTCACACAAAATTTGACTTGTATACCTATATAATTTTAATGAAGTAGACTACAACGACATCAAGTGTATCAAAAGGTGGAATTAAAAAAAAAAAATAGTATCTCCTCCTTTTTTAAACATGTGTTTTAAAAGGTACGTACACATTCTTTGTGTATGAATTCACAGGCACAAGCTACTTTAGGATATTTAAAAGGATCAGCGGTTCTAATTATGCAAGCGCTTACAAAAGAAGCACATTAAAAGCGCTTTGTTGGAAATGTTTTGTGGGGACATTTTTCTTCATTCTGCCTTATTTGAATAACGAAAATGTATTTTTAGCTGGTGCTTGGTTTTACAAGTCAATTCGGTAAAGGAACAAGCCAATTATATTGTTCTACTTTATTTTGGGAAGTGATTGCTTGCTGGTTGTCTTTCTTCAATTCTGTTAAAATGTTGCTTTTGCCCGATTTAAATATTTGGGTCTTGGGAAGTGAGTAATAATTCAAAGTGTTTGTTTTGAAGATTTACCATCATGCTTTGGCAATAACGTTGTTTTGAAGTTTATCATCATCAGGCCACATTAGTCCACTGCGGGAATTGGCTTCTCAAAATAAGCGTAATAGCCCCCTGTCTTCAGCTTACCGCATCCAGCATTAGCCTGCAGACCGCAGGTCGTTTTCGTTTACGAAAGTGACATGTGTGTGCTTAGTGTACAGTATCTTACAGTAATTAAAAGCAATAAATAATGTATAATGTAACCAATCGAATTCTATATTTAATTTATGTAGTAAAGGCTACAAGTTCAATAAAACTAAGAATAAATAAAAAAATTATATGATCTGTCAAGGTAGACCATTACAGATCATGTGTGTTCAGATGCAAAAGTCTCTCTCACAACTCTCTTATTCTCACCAAAAAACTTGTGCGTTCTTGACACATTAGGAGAATCAACACAATATTGGGACAAGATGATTTATTCATTTGGTCTCGAAAAAACTTGATCCTGCAACTTCAAGAGAAGCGCAATGCTTCATTCAGTATGAAAGACTGCATCTCTATAGGAATACTTCCAATTCTTGAAAGCACGGTCCGACGTAAGATCAATCAATAAATTATATAAACAAAGTACTCGAGAGTAATCACAATAGACTTGCTTAAAAGACTAAGCTGCTTGCTTATTGCTAGAACGTTGATTACTTACGTACTTTGATTTTGAATAGAGATTAGTTGACCAGTCTGTCAAATGATCGAAGAAAATCTCTTGTAAAACATCAAAATGGGTTTCTGGAACGCTAATGAGGCATTTGTCTTTGGTCAAGCGCTTGTCAAATCAATGATAAACTAATATGTGATTTTGCTATGACTAATGCCAAATCGTTTCCAGTTTCAGCTGGCAGCAAGCCCGCCTGCATCCGTTGCAATGGAAGTCATCGTCTCCGACTGTTCCGCGTTGTTGGGGAAAGATTACGAAGAACAAAAATCGTCAATTCTAAGGTTTTTTTAAAAAAAAAATTAAATTTATTATAGTGCTCTGTTAGTTATTCATTTCTTAAAGATCGTCAAGTTCACTCGTCGTCGTCACACTGCAGGTAGGGATTTATTATATTACCGACGAGGTCAGTAATGTGGGTCGCTGGTCACGATGATGATGGCTGAAAGCTCAGCGTAGCGCAGGTCCAGTCCATCACAGCGCGGTCAGTATTGCAGCACTTGATGGACAAGCTGAAATGAAGAAAAAATATTGATAAACAAAGAAAATAACAATCAAATATGTATACCGAATGGTCTGTTGCGTGACGATGGTAAGATGCCCGACAGTATGACTCTAGTCCCATGGGAGCTGGGGAAGCCGATTTGAATCATATTTAAAAAAAAAATTGAACTAGTATTTACAATTTAAACAATTCAGCTAACTGCAGACTGTTGCAAACAATCTACAGGTAGCGCATCTGATCCTATCAATACCAGACGGAAGCGTCCCTAAGACGCTGGTTGCATTGCTCCGCTGTATGGCAATGCTGATGTGCTGCGCCAGATGGTACTCATCAGCCCTCGGGTCACGCGTCGTTTCGACTAGATGCTCAGAATGTTTTTAAAAACCCGGAGAGGCTCGGCACGGACGGACTTAGTCTCGGGGTCTAGGTCTCTACTCCAAGGAGAGCAAATGCGGAGGCTATGTCGAGACCTTATATTTTTATTAATATAGATAAGTATTTATATAGTTCCATACCTCAAAACGTAAAAACTTACAGTTGTTTATGCCCGCATATTTTGAGTATGTAGTAAACAAGTATCATTCTGAAGATAATTGCTTTAAATTTAAATAGGTACCAAGTTAAAACAAATGCTTCCTCGGTGGTCAGATTTTTTAACCAAATCTAATTAAACTTTAGACACTTGGATAAGATATGCTTAAAAAAGTTCTAAAGATGGTTTTTCATAAAACTTTTGTAATAATTCACCATTATTACCTGTGATGGTATAAATATGATAAGGAGATAGGCACCTGGGTACCTTTTAGGTGAATATGTAGGTATACCTACCTACTTAACAAAAAAGCTACGTGTTTCATCATCATCATTATCACCCTTTATCAGTCCACAGCTGGACATAGGCCTCCCCTAATGAGCCATAGCGCCCTGTCTTCAGCTTGCCACATCCAACATCTGCCAGCAGTCTTTCGCAAATCGTCATCCCACCTGGTCGGAGGGCGCTGCGTATTTTAATCCCAATAACCCACTAATATTATAAATGTGAAAGTTTGGATGGTTGGATGGATGTTTGTTACTCAATCACGCCAGAACGGCTGGATTTAATTTGGCACAGGGATAGATAATAGTCTAGAATAGCACATAGGGTACTTTTCATCCCGGTAAGATGTATGGTTCTCGTGGGATAGATTTGTTTTAATTTTTCATACAGCAACGGATCGACATGATTTTTTGCGTAGGTAGTGGTTTAGGGGTCAAAAAATGACATAAAGGCAAATTTTTATCCAGGAAAAATTCACGGTTCTTAAGGAATAGCATACAGCAACCGTGATTTTTAAAGGATTTTGTAATAGTTCGTAAAATAGATAATTAGCGTTTTTAAATTATTTTTGAAACAAAAAATGGTTTTCAGCGGGAAATATGAAAATCATATTTGGAAGACTTATACCTACGTGAAATTTACGTGAAGCGTTCCACATTTACGTACGAGTATATTAGGAAAGGTTAAGAAATTAATGTAATTAGGATGAGGATGATGAAAGGAAGTCAGTAAAGGTAACCATAAATTAATTGAGAAAAAATAATCATAGTCCGGGCTGGGATTTGAACCCAGACCTCCCAGTTACGCGCCGGTTGCTCTACCTTATAAGCTACCCGTTTGTTTGTAACGCTTTCACGCCCTAACTACTCAACCGATCATCATGAAATTTTGCATACAAGGGGTACAAAAAAGGACATAGAGGAAAAGAACATACTTTTTAATCGCGGGTAACACCGCGGGGTGATAACATATTTATTCGCAAGCCATTGGCGATCAAAATTGATTGAACCTTTCAAAACAAAGAGTACCTGGGTACCAAAAGAAGCAATAGACTAATGCCGTTGCAGTTTCAGCTGGCAGCAAGCCCGCCTGCATCCGTTGCAATGGAAGTCATCGTCTCCGACTGTTCCGCGTTGTTGGGGAAAGATGATGAAGAGCAAAGATCGTCAAGTTGACTGGTCGTCGTCACACTGCAGGTAGGGATTTATTATATTAACAAAAGAAGCAATAAATACCTACCGTGTGTAATGTTTAGGGAACCTGATTGGTCAAAAAATACCTCCATAGAAGTTCAAAGCCTATACAACCAACCTCACCTCCCTGGAAACATATTAAAATTAATCCTCCTTAGAGACAAAAAGTAGCGGGAACTTCTTATCTGTCCAAGTAAGAAGGTTCTATTTTTCCATGGCCAACTTGAATACATGCGCTTTGAAATACAACCTTCTACGCATGCGTGATAACCATGGCGTCGCACGTCGTCGAACAAATGACAGTTGTGACAACAAGCGCGTCAGGAAGGAAATGTTTTACCAAATTCCGTGAAAAATAATGAAAAACTCGATATACTTTTCGGTTTCGATGAACAAAACTATATCATATCTTTATAATTTTTCAACTGTTCTAGAAGAGCATGAAAATTGAGTTAGTTGAAGGTTATTTTACCTTGTGTTTACGAGTTATATTGTAAATAATTAAAAACTTTTGCTGCAGTGTTGTATTTACATAATTTTTGAGTTTGCAATTATAGCAGCATTGTGTGTGTGTATTTGGAAAGTACCAGGAGAGTAGGACTGAGGAGAAGGTGACGGCAGCGCGTTCTGGAAAACCTCATGAGGTGAGTTCTTAATTCATGCTCAATGGAGGTTAGCTTTGAGAGTCCAGAACAGCCTAACTACGCTTGCATGGGTACCGATTTTCAGCCGTATTGTCAGCGTGTTAGAGTTCATAATTTTTACAGTCGATGAATCCTTACAAAGTGAAAACGTAATACCTTCAAACGTAGCGTTTATTTTTGTTGATTTGGAAGGCCTTGTGGGAATGAAGAAGTCTTTGTGTAAAAAAATTAGATTTTTTTTTGATGTACTACTTATTCTAAGAAAACATAAAGGTAGATAGTATGTTTGAGTTTTTTCGAACGATTTGCCGTTTCCGAGAATAAGTACCTACCTTCTTACTTATTGTACAAAGAAGATTATCATAGGTAGTAAGTACTTAAGTGCGATATATAACAATTTTCTTTTTACATAAAGCATAATAACAATGAATATTCTTTGAAGGACCTGAAACATCCCTTGAATGAATGAATGAACACTTTGTGGTACAAAAAAATAAACATGAATAAATAACCTTATATCTAAATAAAACATGTACAGTACAAAAGGCAGCCTTATCGCTGAGAGCGATTTCTCGGATATAAGAAAAGTTGGTTAGTAGTGCAAATAACGGAACTAATACAAAAAATACAAAATTTCCTTATTATTTACTACCTTAGAAATCATTCATCCATTTGTCAGGGGTAACAAGTAAAAGACCGTGTTCTCTGAAAAGCTTTATGTACTTACCTAAGTAAATATCTTCATGAAACTGTCGATCTATCAGTAATAATACTTAAAATAAAGCAAGACCATCCACAAAGTATCATCTAGCCCTAAGAGCTTGTGATAATGTAATTAAATTGGTGTAGCGCTGTTTCGCGCCGAATTTTTGCACCACAAGCTAAAAGTAATAATAATTGTTTCATTTCTCTTTATTTAATTTAAAAACATTTATTCTAAACATCACACTATCACATCACACTAAAATTTAATATTTCTTAAAGGTTGGATGTCTGTTTACCTCTTCACACCAAAACTACCTACTGAACGGATCGGGCTGAAATTTTGCATATACGTAGTTTTAGGTCTGGAATAAAAAAATCTACTTTTATCCCATAAATTAGTTCCCGCGGGATGGAAATAACATTTGAACGTTTCCATAGATGTAAAGGCGTGCGAAATCTCGGGCAAAAAATGGAAGTACCTACTTAATATTAACAAAGAGTAAAGTTGGCTTTGTTACAAGTGATTTATAGAATACCTAGCAGTCCATTTCTTCTATTCTATCTCAAATGTTGAAGTGGGCTATGTTTAATTCAAGTACAACGAAGCCGCGGGCAGAAACTTGTATGTCTAAGGCCCGTATTATAAAAGCTTCCTCAGTTATCAATCGATGCTTGAGTAACGCTTTTCTATGGCATAAACGTCACTCAAGCATAGATCGGTGACTGAGCGAGCTTTCATAATACGGGCCTAAGACTAGGTACTCAGAAAATAGGTTTAGGTCGTCTAGGTAGTCCCTCGTAGTAACGAAACGTTGGTGTTCTTCCAACACAAAAAAGGTTCGTAGTTAACCCGCATACGTCCGTAATAAACTCGTAAAATTAAGTACGATAGTCTTAAAGGGACTTAAGAGGCGAACCTAACGGGTTTGATTGTCAAACTAGGACTAGATCTCAGTACTCATGGGATTCCCGTGGTAAAAAACTCGAATTACATTAAAGTTATACTTTTTTCTTTGGATCCTTGAAGGTGAAAACACAATTTTATTTAAAAAATAAATAGGATAAAAAAAATCATGAAAGTACCTTGTAGTATTTGTCGAGACTTCAGGAACTCAACAGGTTATGTTCAGGTCTTTAGAAATGACTCATTTGTTAATTCGTACATATACCTACCAATAATTTGGTCCCTTGAACCAATTTCTTCATAAGTTGTGTAGTTTTAAGCAAAAACTTGCGCTTACGTCGTTCTAAAAACGTATATGTTCTGTCCCGCTCCTATGAATGCAAAACCCTATGCCTGTCCTTTTCACAAAATGGCGCGCATTGCGCCCTCTTAAAGTAGAAAAAAAAAACAGATTTCCTCATAGTGCTATGCTCGAGTGAATCAACTGATGTATGTATGTATAGCAAACGGCAGTCTCCAAGTAGGCCATAGATTTAATTCAAAGCCACAAACAAGCTAAAACTTATCTACTTTAAATCATATTAAGTTTCAAGTTCGTACCCATATTAATTCTAATCAGGTTGCGTGGGGTGAAAATTGCCTCTTCATTTACTTGAGTTTTCGGTTGCGCCGTCTGGAATCTTGTAACTCTACCCGGCACACGTCGGCACTTTAATTACATAGGTGTAATCTATCGCGGTTTCTACCTACCGAAAACTGAGCGGTCTTAACCTACTGAGGTTTGTTGCCATAGATCAGGAAAACTTAGAAGTGCCGGATTGCCTGACTTTTTGCAGGCAAGTCGGCAATGTTGGCATACTTGTCACTCTACTGCGCTTAAAATAATATTGTCTTACTTTTGTCTACGGATGTGTACGCGGTATTCTCGAATAATAACGTATTTAAGTCAGATTGTGAAAATAAATTCGGTTACTACAAAATATCGATAAGGCCGCTCATTGTACATTATTTGTTATTGTTTTCTGTGATATATGTATTTTTTAATTTATTGGTGTGCAATAAAGTACCTATATTGTATTGTATTGTATTGTATCAGATTCTCTAGAGTCTAGGAAAAAAGCTTGGGATTAGTTTTGCTCCAACTCGAAAACTAAAATTCTAACAAGGTAAAGGTTTCTTGTTCTCTTCTTTATTTTACTTTAAAAAGATCAAAGTGAACATAAAGTCCAAGTGATCATTTTATATCCTAGTTTTACATATGTAATTTGAAATTTTGTGATATGTTCAAGAGTCCTGTAAGGTCTAAAGGAAATAAAGCACTTTGATGTTTGATGCTTCCTTTTTCCGAAGTCCGAAAAAAAGATCCTAAAGCTGAACGCGCATCTATCGGAGCCGTAGGCAGGCATTCATCGAATTTCCTCATAGCCTTTTACTGGAATGCCGCGGGTTCACTGCCGATAGGTGCGCGATGCTGCACACTATATTTTCACAAAAAGGTTTAGAAAATTCTAGAACTGCAAGGAATGCCGCGTCTCCCGCGCGGCCAGGTGCACGCTCAGCTTTACTTATTGACTTATTTTGCCGCTGTCCAAGGAACATAAAAACGTAGATTTGTTAATAGTTTTATATTCATAAATCTTATCGCACTTAGGCATTATGAAAGCTTGCCCAATCATCGATCTCTGCTTGAGTATAGATTTTCTAGGGCATAATCGTCACTCAAGCATAGGTTGATGACTGAGCAAGCAATCATAATACGGGCCTTAGATTACAAACAACCGTTTTATTTCTTTCATCACAACATAAAATTTACTTCACCATTATTTCACAAATTAACCTTATACTCAACGAAATATACACATACTGTAGCAAATGGATGGATGATAAAACCACCAGATAGCGTATGGTGTTTAGGTATGGACACAGCGTTCATTTGAGCGGATATAATAGAATTAGTCCATTACATGGTCGATAATGGTAACTCCATGTCGGATAAGCCTAATGCACGCTTGGTTGGCATAATCTGCATTTCAGGGATTGCAAATCAATATAAATAGCCTCATACTACGTACAAAATTGCTTTGTTCTGTAAGTAAATTGTTTTGATAAAGGTATTTTCTATACATTAAAAAGGTTTTTGATGGCAACTGCATCTTACTGTATCATTTACTACCACCAATTCTAAAATCACTACATTATTGTTACTAACATAGTGTATCGTATTTTTTAATTAGTATCAAGGTTCCCCGCCGTTTCAGTCTGTCTGCCTGAACGCGACGAATTCAATGTCTAGCGAACTTTTCATACAGTTATCTCCATGGAAAAAGTGATTCGTGTGGAAGGTTCAGTGTATAATTCATTAACTCAGGCTAGTGTTGGGTAAGACTGGAATATGTCGTCGATAGTTGAAGCCGTTGAAGGTGTCTCAAAAAAATTTGCCAACTGGGAGTCTTGATGGCGTCCGCCGCTTAAACCAAAAATGATACATGAAAACAGTGTATTATGGAACTGCCATGAAAACAGTGTATTATGGAACAGTGTATTATGAAACAGTGTATTATGAAACGATACATGAAAACAGTGTATTATGGAACTTTCTCTTATTGAGATCTATTTAGCTACTTTGTTAACCGTGCGATTATAAAAAAGATAAATATGTGCCTGAACGAATAGTTTATCTAAAATAAATTAAATTACTACATTATTAAGATTCCTTCGCCAAATTTTATTTAATTGATGATCTAATTCAGGTAAAGAAGAGAACCATAATGCTAATAGATACGGTCAATTCTGTAAAGTCTCATAAAATCATGTTAAACTACGGATAGCGTGTCTACGAACCCGAGCAAAAAAGCAGATAAATCTGTGCAAAAACAGGAAAGGCTTACACTAAAACCGTAGGCTTTTACGCCGAAAATCGCGTAGAGATATGACGATACGGGCCATAACAATAATTTTAGATTCATTATACAGTTTCGGTGCGTTATTGTGACGCTGTTGAGGCATTTTTCAATTATTTAGTCAATGTATAATGCCATTATTAGAACTGGATATTATTAGGGAACTAAATGAACACTGAAAACTTGAAAAAAGAGGTTCAACAGATTCTTTTAGAATGTATGCAGATAGCAAAATGTTGTAGATCAGAGGGTTCACAAGAAAAGTATAAAGTTATGTATATAGGCTTTCTCATTAAAATATCAAAGTGACCTGGTTCTTTGAAGAAAAAGCTCTGCTTCCCTTCTTAAATAAATAAATAATGCTTGACAATCATCATCTAGCCTAAAAATAACTTTGGAATCAGCTAAAACCCTGTTGTGAAATTGTTGGCAATATTTTTTATGCATTTTACTTAAAATTATCGAATAAAGTAAAGAAAAATTACCACTTGCGATTATGTGCCAATAATAATATTTCCCTCTTAAAAGCACAAAACAAAAGTAAAAAAACCGAGAGACTTTGTCTTCAGGCGTCTGCGGTTTTAATACGACGAGGTGCCTATTTAGGTCACAAGGTTGATAATCAGGTTGTGTCATATCAGTGGCCTTCAGCTGTAATAGAGGGATGTTTTTGCGAACTTTTTTACCGTTCCTCGTAAAGCCTGGCCTCCTATAGGGTTTTACGGGAGGTATTCACCCCACGAAAATTGTGAGCTGAATTCATAATGGTGTAATTAATGAGCGACAGAACGTTGGAACAGGAAAGTCTTGAATGGCTGCCCTGTATTCAGTTCTTGTCACAATGGATCTAACTCATTGTGGATCATAGGTGTAGGTCATAACATAACATTACACTAATATTATAAATGCGAAAGTTTGTATGTTTAGATGTTTGTTATCTCTTCACGCCAATACTTCTGAACGTCATCATCATCATCATCAGCCTATATCAGTCCACTGCTGGACATAGGCTTCCCCTAATGAGCGCCATAGCGCCCTGTCTTCAGCTGTCTTCCTACACTACGTTTGCCGAGTCGCGGTCTCCATTCAAGAACACCTATAGTAGACAATATTTCTGAACGTATCGGGCTGCAATTAGTTAATTTACATACAGGTAGTTCTAGGCCTTTATTAAAACATAGGTTACTTTTTCTCCCATAAATAGTTCCGATAGAATATAAATAGCTTTCAACAACGCGTGTGAAGCCGAGGCATAGACAGGGTAAAGACTAGTCAAAAATATTAAGTTCATTATGATGGTAAGCACTAAAGTTTCAACCCTTAACGAGAGATAAAATAAGACCGTACCCTCTCATTTATAATGAATTCGTCTAACTACGAAGGCTTGTATTGTATTGTGTACTCTTGTATCCGCACTGAGACTCAAGTTGGTCCATTGTGCGTGGACTACGAAGGCTTTTATAGTAAAAAAAAATATTGAAAAGATTCAAACTAGAACCCGGTTCTGGATAGTAATCACACCTACATGTAACAGATACAGATTTCTTTAATGTCATAAATTAAACATATATAAAAGTGTACAATTAAAAAGGTACCTTAAGTATTCTGAGGCTATAACTCGTCCAAACACGATGAAATTGAATACAATTTTGCTGTACTTATAGGGGGGCATGTTATTGTACTTATCTTAAAATCATAATAGTGCCTTTTCTTATCACTCAAGTTTAGGTGATGTTACGGAGATGACATGTCAGGTGTTTTTTTTACGAATTGTACGCAATATTTACTGTAATCATTTTCCAAAAACTCTTTGATGTTATACAGCGTTTTGTCAATTAAAAGATTTTTTTAACTCTAGATTAAATCTTTTTTCATTTTTAATTAGCTTCAACTCTATAGAGATCTTATTGTAAAGCTGTTGACCCATTATTTTAGGCAACTTAACACATAATTCACCCTGTTTTAAAACTTTGAAAATAGCTAACTGATGATAATTATGTGGTCCTAGTCGAATTTCGGCCACGTCGGCGGCCAGTCTCAACGGAGACTAGCCTGCATGGCTAGTTCAGGACATGTTGACAGATTGAACCAACACCTGTTACCAAGTTAACACTTTCTCGGCCACCGACGCAATCTCTTCGGGCGGCAGTTTGTGGCGCACGGGTTTCATCGCTGCTAGGCGGTAAACGCGTTAGAATGTAATATTTCCGTTTTATTTTGTTTTTGGTTATCACCAAGGTGTGTTGTTAAGGGTAAACAAGCTGTTCTCACTAGTCACTGTGTTCCCATCGAGCCACGTACCGTGACATACGTGTATGCAAAACCTCGCAGAGGACTGACGCGCTATTATTTATTAGGATGAGCAAGATGTTCCGTGAATATAAGATGGAGACTATCAGAGGGGAAGAAAGGTCCATAAATTAATATTTTACCCGCGCGGCATCTTCTAGCCAATGGTTATTTAATTAGCTTGTTTGCCGACTTCGAAAAAAGAGGAGGTTCGATCATTCAAATGGTTTAGAAAATGATCCCGGGGTGGTTTAATAAAAAATACTACAGGGTAGGAAGGACGACGGGTAGGGAAATGTCAGCACATTGAAATTAGAGGGTTAGAGTTTTTCATACCGATAACCGCTGAGGTAAACGTGTTCTTGAGTGGAGACCGCCACTCGGCAAACGTAGTGTAGGATGCCCTCCGACCAGGTGGGATGACGATTTGCGAAAGACTGCTGGCAGATGCTGGATGCGGCAAGCTGAAGACAGGGCGCTCATTAGTGGAGGCCTATGTCCAGCTGTGGACTAATATAGGCTGATGATGAGGATTATATATTATTACTTACTAAAAACCGCGTTTCATTTGGTCTACTATCTCCAGAGCTAAGAGGAATCTTGTGTGTAGCAGAAAAGTGGGTGCAATTTGAAGTCTTTTGTATGCTACGCTAACATTCTGCGACGTCTATTTTGAGGGGATATTAGGAATCCTAATATATCCTCTTAATACACGAAAACTCCTAACTTAGGAGTTTTAATTTTTAGCGCAAGTGTACACTCGCGCAAAATGTCCTTCGCGCAAGTGACTTCATTTTATAGACAAATCATACGTAGCTGAAGGCCTGAAATCAGCGAAAGCAAAGGTTTTAGCTTTACACTTTTGTAAGGAGAGTAAGTACGAGTATATCTGGCAAGCTGATACTGATGATTATTTTAGTACTTACCATAGATGTGACGTTAAACTCTTCCCTTTTCTAGATAGGAAATTAAAATGGATTTCTCTAAACAAGTTCAATTAGGGTAAGTCTACACGTATATTATCTGAAGAAAGTGTTTTCCAGCTAAAATTGTTCATGTCTACACTACACGTTATAATAATGAGTCTTTTAAGACGTCATTCTATTATTTCATATGTGCAGTAAGCTTTATATTATTCCATTTATTCCTTATACGATGGATATTTCATCATGATGAGTGAGAGGCTACAGTTACACCGATCGTCATTTGCACAAATTGTGACCTTTTTATGTAGGTTCTCGATAAAAAAGCTGTATTTAATGTTATGAAAGTTATTCTTTATGCATTGAGGTAAATAATGACTTGGTAATTAGTAGTATTATTGCAACTTTTGGAGTTTGATACTCGACGTCTTCCGGGTCAACCGCGCGGTATTTTTTTAATAAACTACGCAATAAATCGTCACTATTCAATAAATACTTTAAAATAAGTCTTGATACTTTGTAAAGTAAACAAACAGAATTTAAAGCAGACGGTGTGTTTAAAATTTTCTGAATTACTATAATTTTTACTAGATAATAAGCAAAAAACTTCATTTTTGCGCTTACACCGCTCTGCTCTGTCCCGCTCCTATGAACGCGAAATCGCATGCCTGTCCTTATCACAAAATGGCGTCATAGGTTACCCTCACCCCTTTAACGTGTAGGTATCAAGACAGTGTAAATTCAGCCCGATACAACATTACAACGTGCGTAGATAGGAGTACGAATGGTCGTTCTCTTTATTTGCTTTTCATTTGCATGCGTGATGAATAAGTGAAACGGGATAATAAACTTTGGATGTGTATGTTGAGCAATTTGCCTTTTTGGCCTTTTTTACTGTTATTATGTTACACTGAGATGAATGCGATGGGGAAATTATCTGGTTACTACCCCCTAGGGTTATCTTCATTAAAGTTATTTTGCGAGATAGTGCTTTGCAGACTCCATTCTTTATAATTTTCATGATGAAATATGAGATTGTTTGCCTGGTCTTGTATTTTTGCCAAAAATGTTTAACAGAAGATGAGTGTGTGGAAAAAACCTACCAATTTACCCATTCAATTTACGCAGAAAATGTAATCAGTCCGCAATGCCATCTGTACCTCAATTTTCAGGAGAATCATCCAGCTCATGTATTATGTAAATTCAAGGAGAAATAAGCTCTACCCTCAAGAACACACAATCCAATTGTGGATCAATTCAATATGAATAACTAAGGTTAATGCCCGCAATTCTATGTAATGATACGGCTGCCTTCGCGTGAATAAATAATACGGGGGTGTTCAGTTCATAAGTACCCGATTTGCACAATGGTCTTTCTACCAGTACAATGGCCCTACGGTGCTAGCGAGTAGGGTAGGGACAATACTCGTCCTTATAAATTCAGAATTGTGACAAGCTGAGAATGGATCTCAAAGAGGTAAATTCGATACTTGTGACGAAAGAAAGTAAAAATATTTATTAGAGACAGCACACACAATAGTTATTTGTTATACAAGAGTGCAAAGTTGCTTTTTAGCCGCATGCATGATGTTATTGATCCCCGAGCAAGCGAATGATTCTGAATTCACTTAGGCCCGTATTATAAAAGCTTGCTCAGTCATAGCTCTATGCTTAAGTGACGTTTATGCCATAGAAAAGCGTTACTCGAGCATTGATCAATGACTAAGCATGCTTTCATAATACGGACCGAATCCTAAGCGTTAGCGAGGGAATCAAAAGAGCACGAGGAAAAAAATCTTTGCACTCGAGTGCAACACGTAACTTTTCATCTCACCTCAGCGAGGGAAGAGTATTTTTGCTCTTCGATAACTAAATGCAAAAGCCGTTATTATCCGCTAGAGGATAAAGTAAATTGAATTTTGAACATCATGCAAACGATTGGGGGATGAAAAACAAATTTTGGGACAGAAATATAAGACTACTTAGTGCTAGATAACAAGTAGGCACAGAAAAAAACAGGTAAATATTTAATAAGTCTCACAAGTAGCTAAGCATTGGGTTGGTACTGGTGCTAAGTAGCCCCACTCAGCAAGCAGACGAGCGCACGTGTGTGTGTAGGTCTAACAGGTCCTGACTCAGCTTGTTGCTCTTATACAAACTCCTAGGGTAATTTGTGAAAGAGCGCTGGTTTTCAATGAGTATCAGGTAGGGTAAGTGACAGACTCGATCTCAGATCCAGTGCACAAAAAACATAGAATAAGTTTGACAGAGCGCTATGGCGCTCATTAGGGGAGGCCTATGTCCAGCTGTGGACTAATATAGACTGATGATGATGAAGTTTGTAACGAAATACATATTGCATTTTTGCACTTGTATCCAATATTAGCTTCTACCGGCTGTTTTGCATGCGTTTTTTTCGAATAAACATGAGCATCTGTGTTATTCTCGGTCCAGATCTTCGTGTGCAAAATTTGTCTCACCCACTCCGTAGTTTTGATGATGTCTTCGGCCAAGCATCTTCACAACGGCACAAACTTTCGCCTTCATTATTAATATTAGTAGAATTGGAATCTAACTACACTAAGGCCCGTATTAGGCTTACTCAGTTATAGATCTACGCTTGAGTAAGGATTTTGCCATAAAAAAGTGTTTCTCAAGCATAGATCGATGACTGGACAAGCTTTCATAATACGGGCCTTTGTGTTAAACCACGAGTTCTATCGTGTGATTCGAAAGTGGAGGGTTGAATGAAAGAAGCGAGGTGCCAATTAGGTTTTAAAAATACGAGTCTTCTATTTTCGAATTTTAGGACCGAATAAGGAAGTGTTTACATCCTTCTAGTCGGGCGCTAGGCCACAATTTTATTGTTCATGTGTGATATTACCGGTTTACTTTCAAAATACTTATTTAAAAATAGAACGTTCACTTCTCGGGGCTCTGGTAAACTCTATCTGGTTAACTGTTAACCACTACTCGTGGAGTTCAGAATCATATCCATACGAGAAATTCGGAATTGAGGTGTCGACTAGTGCATAGTTAATGGAGAAGATCCATGGATACCCTGTCATCGGTCTTTTGTCTATGACACCAGTAGTTAGATACGTACCTACTTACTCAGTTCATAGACGATGATGAAATTTGATTGCACCAGGGAACAATGCCACAGAGGCGCACTACAATCGAACGACACTCGTGCGGAACTTAATTTGCGGTTAGGCAGTATAGTTCAATCGAATGCGATATTAGCTATTCCGCCCTGTAGGGGCTGGATGTCTCTCAGGATATGGTGGTTCGAGATTGCGTTAAAATAGGGTCTTTAAATGCTATATTAAAAGTTATAGAAACATATGGCTTAGCTGGTTTACATATTCAGACAGCACAATTAGTCAAGCCTCGAAAAAATATTGTTATACAGTAATACCCTATTGTACGCGAAGGATACGTTCCGCAAAAAATCGCGTTAAGGCTGTGGTATGCGTCAAACTAGCGCCGCCACCTACTTTATCTTATTATTACGTTAAACAAACGAAATTTCAAAAATCCATCGCATAGTTTTTGATACCTATTTTAAGCTTTTATTTAATGCTTCTGTAATAGTTTTATTCTATTAGGTTTAAGCAAAATATTGAAGTTGCCCTTGATGGCCACCTACTCGTAAATCTAATTTCGATTCACTGCCTAAACTTAATAGAATAAAACTATTACAGACGCATGAAACAAAAGCTTTTAATTAGTATCACAAACTGTGCGATGGATTTTTGAAATTTCAAGATAAAGTACGTGGCGGCGGCGGCGGCGGCGCTGATTTGGGTCGGGTATGAGCCTTATGTGAAATTCGCGTACATTGGGGTTTACGATTAAACATAGCCAAAAGTAAATACATAAAAATACAAATTTGAATCAATCACATTATTTCTAAGAAGACTTTACGCAGTACATGTATACATGTTTTTTACGGAAAAGTATATCTGTTGTCTTTTGGGTAGCGTATTTTTTACGTTCTTGTAAAATACGATAATAACACCCAATGCTGGTAAGAAGTAGTTCTCACAGTCGACTCTGAGATTCCAAAATCTCTGCCAACAATTGTTGTTTTGCCTCCATATTCCATTCTTCTTAACACCTTCATCTTTAATTCCAAATTTACGCTTTAAGGCTTTTTTTTATAGTTAAAAAGACAAGCACTTCAATACAAATCTGAAATACAACTACATAGTTTCAGAGAGATTCACAGCATGAACAATGAAAACCTCGAATAATTTACTAACTCCAAGTTGACTCCAAGTTTGAATTGTAAGTTAAACGCGAAAAGGAAGCCAATAACAAGTTATAAAGCGTAATTATAGTTTTGTTTACGGAATTATATTCTCTTTATAATCCAATGGTCGATATTGTAGAACACTGGTTTTAGCTGATGCGTTTATTTTAATGTTGATTTTTTTGTTTTTGTTTTAAGTTTTTTACGACCTCTGTGGCGCGGCGGGCGAAGGTCCGCCTGCAACGCAGGAGCAACCTCCTGCGTTCGATTCCTGCCGCCGTGGGACAAATGTTTGTTCGATCTGCAAATATTTGTACCGGGTGTTCTGGGCATTTTCTATGTATAGTAAAAATATCTATCTATGTAGTGTATTGTTATATGTTTGTCAGTCATCTAGTACACGTATCACAAGCTTTGCTTAGTTTGGGGCTAGATGATGCCGTGTGAATTGTCCAGCATTATTATTATTTTATATGTATGGTTGGAATTTTATTAGTCTGGATTTTTTAAGCAAACAAGTTGCTTGTTGTGTAAATTTCAACTGTCTATCACGGTTCATGAGATACAGCCTGGTGACAGACGGACAGCGGAGTCTCAGTGATAGGGTCCCGTTTTATCCTTTGGGTACGGAACCCTAAAAACCATCAATAAAATTTATGTGAAAAGGGAGTGAAAATAAAAGTTGCGTATTTTGCAAACCTCCACTTAAATACGAATATAACCGGCATCATCAGGCTATAATACAAGTCCATTACTGGTCATAGTCATAGGCTTCTTCTTATTTATTGATTTTCGGAGATCTTTCAGCACATAAATACTATATTAGAGATGTGAATACCACAGCGCCCACTCTTCAGCTTTCTGCACTATAAATGATTTTAACCAATAATTTTTACATCAGAAACTGCCAGCTGATCTCATTTAAGCTGCAGCCTGGCGGTAGTGTCAACAAACGAAATGGATAAAGTTTTTAAGAGCATTAATGCAATCACAACGGGCGACGGCGGCTCGCCAGCTCTCGGAATATAAGTGGCTGACTGTACAAGTGTACAGTCAGCGTCAAATAAATCGAAGCAAAAATTTTGATAGATATCAGTATAGTTTAGTTTTTGCGACATTTGAATAGACATTACTAAATGGTTAGCTTGAGAAGGTCACTATTAAAGCATAAAATTGATCTTTTGGAAGTTCTATTTTTTTCAGCTGCGCTGGACGCTTAGGTCTTTCTGACGCTGACAGTACCAACAGAGGTTCTGACGCATTTATAATAACTTTGAGCTTGTGTTGGGGATTTCGACGAGTCATTTTTGCTAGATGATTTTGCTTGTTAATCTTTGGTATAGTTTCTGAGCAATAAATATTGGTTCTCCTTAGATTACGTACTTTTGTTGTTGTAGGTAGTTATTAAAAGTGAACCATTTATACTAACATACATCTTAGTGACCCGGAAAAATAATAAACATCGACTTGTTGCCACACACAATTCGATTTTTCTTATGTATTGAAATATTTGAACATGTAACAGGGAAAAGAATTCGAACTTACTAAATGCATGATAATGATTTATTTATTCAATTAAAGGTTAACTAATTTTCAGAGCATCACATTACACTTTCAGTGACCATGGCGCACATGCCCAGGTAGAGCTCATCCACGCGGCAGCAGCGGCGCGCCCCTGCTGCGGGTCGCACCCCGCCTGAGGGCAGTCAATGGGTTATTGAAACAAAAACCCATTGTTCATGCAGACTGAGGATTTATATATCCTCAACACCGTAGAACTTCATAAGCACAATTAAAATTTTGAAATGAAAATGGCCATACCACAAAACTGCAGTGTCCTCTGCAATGAATGAAAGATAAAAACGTACACAATTAAGAGAAGCTAGGTAGCTGATTCGGCAAAATGCAGACGTATTTTTGTGAACATTTTCGTTAAAATTTCATCTGAATAAAACCGATGGGTTTGATTAAAATTCAGTTCGTAGTGAGGGTCGATTAAAATTTGGTTTGTGTTTATGTTTGGTGTGGGTTTAGAGATTATATTTCTGGTATACAATACAAATTAAGCTCAAAATCGAATTACCGAACGAAAGTGTATAAATTCCAGCAAAAAACCCTACACGTCAATAAATATGACGCTATATAGATATGCTGGGATTTGTGATGTCAGCGTAGATATACATATGAAAAAACAAAAAATTGTGCCAGCTTTGAACAACTTCCAAGTAGGCTACACACTACTCACTACACATACACGGATTTTTTTTAGTAAAAAACAAATATCTATCATGAAAAGAGAAGAAGAACCTTGGGTAACGCATTGCATCGCATTTCTAATGTGTGACTTGATATATCCAATCGTTAGACCACTTAAAATCAAGTAGGTCATCTGCTTGTCCTTACCAACAATTACATACCTAGGCAGTATTTAAAGTTATATTTATTGAACTATTTTATTTTCCAGCACAACAAATCCAACAGAAAAAAGCACCATCGACAGTTGCTTGATACTTTTGACTGCTTCATTTGCTCGTCGCTGTGTTAATAATAGCAAGAGCTCTTTAATCCAGTCTGTATTGAAATGTCTGAGTGAAATGCAATAGTAAAATTCTGTCCCAAATATCCCAGCATATAAATATTTCAACGATCACTGTATTTTTGTATTGTTGTCATCGCCAATTTCGCTTAATCAATAATGTAATTTTAAAACCGGCTACAGCAAGATGTTACAGTTCGGAGGTATCGTTCGCATCGAACATGAAACGTTACACGGTGTGCTAAAATCTCGTTGCTCTTTGCGAAAGCCTTCTTTCCCCGTATTGACTGCTCGATCGCTCGCTATGTAACACGTTACATGACTTTATAAGAGAAAGATATAAGCTGAATTCAGAATTCCATTAGTTACGTCTATTTTTGAACCGTTTGTACAGGGTGTTCGATGATAGGTGAAACGTTTTTTTTTGCAGTAACAGGTTACATAGCGTGGTAGTTATTTAGTCATTCGCAAAAATTATGGGGAACTAACGGAATGAGGTTATTAGAATATTTTCATTAAAAATAAAGCAACCTGTAAACCTTTTTATTTATATTTTAAAAAGCGCGCCATTCGATAGCCTGAATTAGAAAATGTTGAAAGTTGACGACGTCAATTGATTTTAAATTGTGGTCTTAATTAAGTTAGTGTCTACCTAATTGGAAAAAGATTTTTACGATCGAGACCTTAATTAGTCGGAAGAGAGCTGTTTCAACGCAAAATCGAGTGTTTTCTTTTAATTATTCCGAACTTCGGAACAGAAAAGGTAATTTCGTTGCGACTGGAACCCTTGAAGGCTAAATCACAGTAAATTAAGGACACTTTTCCTCAAGTCTCTGGCCTTTACCTTGTTTCCAGTTTACCAGGAAAATCACAGTTTCTGAACGAATGATTTTGGTTTCGTGTAATCACCCTTAAGCTTCTTTAAAAGATTTCATTATTTAAAAAAGAAAAACAGTAAATCTAAGAAAAATACGAGGAACTTACTTACTAAGTGGCTAGTCCAGTTAGTACCTACTACCTACTGGTTTTTTAAATGTTTTTTTCGTATAAATATACCTACGTAATAAAGTTTCTACCCAGAAATGACGTAGTGATTTATTTTATTCTGAAAAATTGTATTGTTTAGTATTTCTCAATGTCGCCGACTTAGTGAAAGTTTTTTTCATATCAGTAAAATTATACTAAAATAAAAGATCACCAGCTAATTTCAAAACAGGGCCATTTACCCAGAACAAAGTGATATAAAAACATTTTTATAAACTTGCAAAACACAAAATCCGTTAGCAACTTAATCTGATGAAAAAAACGCTTGCCAAGCTTAATAAATGAGGCGGCCGGCTATTCCCTTAACATAATGGAATCTTTTTAGATACTTTAAGGCAGCACTTTAGCTTAATGAAGAGTCATAATTCATTTTGACGCGCGTGCTAACTAGAGCTATGGAAGCACCCCGCCCTCGCCAGACGAAGGTAATTAGATAGGCGACACCATTGATATTCAAATGAAAGCTTTATTAGGTATAATAGGAACTTAAGACATTATATTCATTTGTTATGACTACCTCGCAGAAGCTCTTGGAACTGAGGCAGTTTAGGGTGACGTAAAAAAAGGTTCTCCTAGAAAAGACCTCACGGGCGGAGCCTTAAGCCTAAGACTTTGAAACGATCGTCACTACGGCTCTTCACTAGACAGAAAACGAATTCCGATTGAGACAAGTCGTGGCTCTATCAATGAAGCATTATCACGTAAAGCTATCGAAAGAGTCATTCGCTACACTACCCTCAGTAATGACGGATAAAAAGGGTCTGTAATTCTTCCAGCAGTATTAACTGGAAGAATTTCAGAGCACCGTCATATGTAAGAAAGTGTTGAATTTGTAGGCTCTGAGCACACTTCAAAACACATGCCAAACTATTGCTTATACAAAAATTCAAGGCCCATGCTTTATATGCCATCATACCATTGACGCCGTCAAGTCAGATTTTCTTTTTGTACTCTCGTATTAATAAACCAAATTCAGGGTTATCTCTGATAGCAGAACTTACAAAAAAGAGCGCCTTGTTTTGCAATGCACCTACTCAAAATAAATATTCAAAAGCGAAAGTTCGTGATCAAATGTGATTTTGTCCGAACAGTGCCAAAACTACTAAACAGATCTGTAATCCTCAATCCGGATTACCATTTGATGATCCTGAAAATACACGTCTGTGAGATCAGACCTAGAAACAGCCAGTTTTATTTATAAGTTACTGAAGCTGAATGAGGCGTTTTCATAATACCAAGAAATTGTTCAACCACACTGAAGAGATGGCGCTTTTTGTTAAAATTATATGGTGTAGACCCTGCATATGTTGACATGACACAAATCACTTTATTCTTTCGCAAAAGATCCCTGCCTATATATAGAGTTCTAAGGTTCTTCCTTCTTTGAAAACGGCTCATTCTTAGGAGTGTTTAGGACGTGATTTAGTGATAACAGCCGCTACCTTTACGACCTTAGACGGTCAAATGTTAAAAACTCAGTCCTCGCTTAAAGCCTCGTAAAGACTTGCCTTAATGAGCTTCAAGATAACGCACTGATAACGACTGTCCTTAGGAATACCTTCAACATTTTATATTTCTTTGGCATTTTAAATCTTCGTTCTGTTATCAATTGGATGGGATTTAAGCAAACCTGTTGTGGATTTTGAAATGCCCATATATAAAACAAACACTTCGCATGATACCAGAGTCAATCCATCACGGACTTAACATGCTAAAACAACTCCTAAAAATAATTGTTAAAAGACCAAAAGCTATATAATAAGCTCCCATTGGAGTTGAAATGAAATACAAATTAAAATAAGTTTAATATTGAATTACGAAATCTTTCACTTATCAAAACGGTATAGAGTAGTAGTAGGTATAGCATCAAAGAGTTTTTAGAAATGATTACAGTCTGTCTGATGTGCAATCCTCATGGAATTACCACAACGTATTTGTATGATGTATGACAACAAACAATTTGATCTCATCTGAATCTGAATACATTTTGCCAGACTAAAATATGTCAAAAAGCGATCACAAACCCACCCTCCAAATGTGGTGGATTACTCTTTTTTGGGGCCCCATGTCCTGCAGTGGCCTTTTTGTGGCTGTTAAATAGATGAGCTTTTCCTCACAGTAACATACTGGATAAGATCCTGGCTGAAATAATAATTATGATATCTTAATCTAAAAATTTGCTCAACTCCCTGATATCCTAAAATGCGTAATGCGTAACAGATGAAGTTACTTTTGATACTACTTTCAATAAAAAGTGAAATGTGACCATAAGCAGATCGCTCGTATACCTCAAGATGGCTCAGCTGAAACTCGCCTAACAGAATAGCTCTCCGGAAATACCGCTCGATACGTGCACGTGCACCAACGGATCTCCGCTCCGGCAAAGTTAGTCGGACTGTTGTAGAATAGAACTAGATACAGATGTTATTTCTAACATAGCTAGCTGACTGCGGAAATGTAGCTAAACTTAGCTTTGAACGAAACAGTCGAATGTGATTAGAGAGGCGGCAATTTAACCTGTTTGAAGTTTCGCTCAGGTACGATGGATAGAGGTATTTTTAGTGTGATCTTTTTTTTTCCGAAATTGGGTGTCAATGATGATTTTGGGCACATTTACACACATCATCACAATCAGCAAGTATACAAGACCACTGCAGAAATCTGTCCCCCAAACAGTATTGCCACAAGTAAAAATTGTTTATCGCTCGCAATTTATATTAATGTTGGCACTAGTTTCGCCCAGGGCTCTAAAGCTATTTAGCTTCAAAAAATCTTTTTAGATGAAAAAAATCCCAATAAAGATGGGTTAGGTCCTTGCTGGCTTTTAAAATTCAGAGCCTCAAAGAGGCAAAGCAACCACAAGGTAGCGTTTCTTTCATTCGTCAGCATCGTCTCTACTATTGAATATCCATTCATGCAAGCAACTTTGTAACTGGCACGAAAACCGAGCTTGCACGGTGGTCGGAGTTCCTAACTTGTAGCGAATAAATATAGTTTAAAACTTGCAGACGTCACAACTATCGGCTGAAAGGAATTGGAATCGTGTGCTCCCTTAATGAACTATTCCTTTGAGATGTTGATGTTATTTCCAGCTGGGTTTGATTTGCAGCGAAAATGCGGGGTACGGTAAAGATGGAACGTGGTCGTTCGATGCTTTCATCGAGACCAATGACTATGTATCGTAGCTGTAAATGTAATATTTTCATTCAAAACTTCATTTATAATATAGAATACAAGAGTTAACCAAGCTTACAATTTCAATATTGGTATAGATTTCCATAAAATTATGAATCGTTACCTTTTCTTAAAATGATTCTCACATAACTACTTAAAATAGGTACCTACTTAAGGCGGCTAATGTTAATCTTGACTCCTTATTTTCATTTACGGTAAGCAGACAAGAACTACAAAACTAGCTACCTAGGTAACGTCTTAATAAATCTTCGTAGTTGACGATTTGACTATCCCTTTCAAGTTATGGAAATACATGGCTTTGTATTTCTGGCATTCCCGTTTTGTCTAGGAGCGAACCTATTCAGAAGTTGGAATTCAATGATGTTAAGTAATTCTCACCCGCTACGCCTCGTTGTATGCGAAAGCAAAACGTAGTTTTACTTAGGTTGCTTGAGATTCGTCCAGTAGCTAGGTCCAGTTTGACTGGATAAAGTTAATAAACAGTGTGTCCCCCAAATATCTGCTTATCCGAATGTGGGCAAAATCAGATCAAAAATGATCGACGAATATTTTGGAAAAATTGGCTAGAACCTGTTCCTCACTGAATGTCAGCGATTTGAAATTTTTCTTTCCTTGAGTAATTCGTTATAACTCTTCCAGTATTAGTCTCTATGGTACTTAAGTAACCCTATTTCACGATTGGAAATTTCATCATTCGTTCATCAACAATTAACTATGAAATTATTTTGTAAAACTATTTGAAAAAATACACAGAAACTTGAAACTTTGTGAAAATTTTTAGTTGTTCATTGAGCTCTACTGCAGAAACGAGGCTGTAGACATAGATCCATATAATCGAACTCTTTTTTAATGATAACATAGGTAGAATATTATACAAACCATTATACTTACGAATTTCAGGTCAAGTATGCCAAGTTCAAAGAGTAATGCATAACATGCACCTGTTTTGGGGACAGCAGTTTCGCGGGGGACGCCCTATAATCTCTCTCTACCTATTAGGTACTGGCTCAGCTTATGTTAGGGGTAGTTGAAATATAGAACATATTCGTTTTTTTTTAACTTTTTTATTTTTAATTGAGAATATTTTTGCCTTTCACTATATTTGAAAGAATGAGGATAGTTTGTGTGTTTGTTTTTAATGAGTTATCTCAGGAACTATTTATGTTCAGATGCTAAATCCTTTCAAGTAGGTACAGGTAGAGTTCAGTTCCCATGATCACATTTTTGTGTGCCGCGCGAGCGAAGCAGCGGGCAAAGGTTAATCCGTTATTTAACTCGAAAACTCCAGTTATGCTTGGTTAGTGTAAACAGAGCATCAACCGTAGCACAAGTTGTAATGAATGGACCCGTAAACACTGTGTTTCCTTGTTCCAATTTCTTAGCCGAGTATTCATAATGTTACAATTAATTATTCTAAATATTACTTGCCATAACACGTAGGTTTAACTCAAGTTTTGATGTAACATGAAAATCAACCAATATGATTCAGCTTTTGAATGAGGAAAATTATCAAAAGATGAATTAAAATTAGGTAGCTACAATTACCTACAATAACTTAGATGAAATTCAATAAGTCCCAAAAAACAATTTCGGCAGGACTCGAACCTACCGTTCATCAGTTCACGTGCTCTAACCAACTAAACCACGAAATCCTAGTCGGTTCCGTCGAAAATCTTTGGGACCTCTTACGGCTCTACCGCTGTCGAACTTAGATGGCCAGAAGTGGACGTGGTGAATGGGTATTTTTCCACGTCTGCAAGTGGAAAAACAAGCGATGATATCATATATTTTTGCTTCCCTGGGTGCCAGCGCCGCCATTATCGGGCCATTAGTAAAACGCCTGACACAAAAATATAAATGTATTGAAAAAATATCTACACTGGTAGCAATAATAAACTTGGTGCCAGGCACAACAATGGGAATAAAGGAAGCAATAACAAGAACCTCAGTGATCAACAAACAAAAAACTATGTAAACAGGCGGTGGAAAGTTATTGATACAATAACTTTTAGTTTTCATTATGTTGGCTTTCGGGTAAGATCGTTCGTAACCCTAAATTTATTAAGCCCAAAGCCTCGACTGAACCTCGACACCCACTGCCATTGCCCAAGGTTAGAAGGTGTGCATGAAAAATGTGGCACATTAAACTAAGCCATTTCATTCCTAGATTTGCGAAATGGGCGCAACAAGCTTTTATGAGTGACGATAAATTATGTAATGTCTCGTAATAAAGTGATGTTTGCGACGGAATAGAAAAGGAAACTAGCGAGCTTTTTCTGACTGAAATTACATGGAGCACGGCAACAAATTATGTAGGTTTTAATTTTGCATTCGTGGAAACGAGAAGTCATAGCATAAATTAGTGATTGAAAAACAGCAATTGAATGCCATTTGACCGAAAAATCAGACGACCTCTGTGGCGCGGTGGGCGAAGTTCTGCCTGCGATGCGGGTGGTTACGGGTTCGATTCCCGCCTCGGGACAAATGTTTGTACGATCTACAAATATTTGTTCAGGGTATTCTGGTCGTTTTCTATGTATAATAAAAAATGACTTTCTAATGTATTATATTATGATTAACAGTTATCTAGTATCCATAACACAAGCTCTGCTTAGCTTGGGACTAGATAATGCTGTATGAATCGTCCAGCAAACTATTTATAGGTGTAACAGAAAGTTTTAGGGAAACAAAATTCCTACTGCTGGTCAGAGGACAGTGTAAGGACATTAAGAAATGGAACTAGCAAGACCGCCTAAAAGTTTCTGATAAAAAAAGCTATCCACTCTGCGGTACCGAAGTCTACTATGTTAATGAGTGTAATATATTTAAAATTAATACAAAATTGTCGATCATTATAACGTAAAGAAGGGCAATGAAGATTTTATTTCGCGAAATCTCTATTTGGTGACACATGTAATATCGCGTAAGGTACTTAATGTCGTAGGAAACGTTTATTAAACGTGACAGTATGACTTGCTATAACCTTTGCAAGACATTAAGTAGCAATTCCGCATGAATATTTGATGGCTGGAAGATGAAGGCACAATGTATAAAGGTGAATTATCATTTTTTTGCTATATTTTTTGAGTTATCGTTTCAGTTGGAGTGATATATATTATTTGGCCATATTTTTATCCTGAGTTATTTAATGAAAATGCTACTGTAGTTTATAACTCGTTAATAATAATAAATAATGCTGGACAATTCACACAGAATTATCTAGCCCCAAACTAAGCAGAGCTTAAATGGGTACTAGATAACTGATATACCTACATAAATATTTTTATACTTACGCGATCTGAACACATGTTTTAGTGTGTTAAATGCGATAAATACCCGTTAAATAGTATTTATAAATATGATATACATTACATAATACAATAATATTACATAGATAGATATTTTAACGACCAGAACACCCGGAACAAATACCTGCAGATCGTACAGATATGTGTCCCAAGGCGGGAAACAAACCTGCAACCTACTGCGTCGCAGGTGGATCTTCGCCCACCGCGCCATCGAGGTCGTCGTTATACTCAAATTATTCTGGAAACTTCTGTTGGTTCATCTACCGCATAAAAAGACACCTAACCTGATTGGTTTGGGTAAAAGTGAATATATGACCGCTGGAGCTTCCCAAGTCAATCGTGCAGAAACGTCGAGAATATTTCTAAGAGATACAAACCCGTGACTTGTTACGTTATATGGCCAAAGTCATTAATTAATATAATAACCAAGAACAGTAAAGCAATAGAGCCGGGTGTATTCACTGAGCTAAACGATTTGTAAATATTTGATAGGGTATCTTTCTATTGATTGATTGATAGGAGTGGTTCAACTGACATCTTATCTGAGTTATTTCATTTAGGTGTTCAAGTTAAACTTTGAATAACTGGGGAAAAGTACGTTTAAATAAAATATTCTTTCGACACAAAGACTGGTCTGAAAATAAAGTTACTAACTAACAGGCTGTCCTTTTAAAATATGATTAGGTACATCTAACACAATAATGTAGGCAAGGCAAATTAAATTTTGCAGTAGTTTTTCAATGCATTCTAAAGATGCTATAAATTGGTTTCTGCTTTATTTCATTTCGCATTCACTGTTCATGGGAGAATAACTTTACAATTTCATTATTTTCCTTGCGAACGTTCAAAAGACCGGTTATAAAATTACAGTTGAGCTAGATAATGATCTTCAGACAGTTGACGGCTACTGCAAGTTCTGATATCCACTGTTTAACAGTTTCACGTCATGGCCCTCGAGGCTGGGCAGTGCATGCATTAAGGAATAATCTTAGCATAGATATAGAACTATGCCGACTGCCTCTTGCGGTCGCGAGTTCAACCGCTGATAATGAGGTCTCGGGTTCAAATTCCGGGTTGGGTCAAGATTTTAGTTACTGCGAATTTTCTCGAAAAAAAAACACAGTAGAAGCTCTGGAGTCAGGAACTTGCGGTCTTACATCCCCGTGCTTCGGAAAGCACGTTGAGCTGTTGGTCCTACGCCTAACCTCTACCGACTAAACTTTTTTAGAACGAAGGTAAACCAAACCTAAATAGATGAAAAACATAAAATTTGCAGTGTTCTTCAAAAAATACACAATATTTTTTTTGTTTAATAGCAAAACTTAGCACTAAGTAATAAGCCGTTTAGTTTCCAAAATAAATCACGTTCATTTATGTGTGATGAATCATCACACATAAATATAAATCTTACCCTATTTATAACTTGAGGTACAATTAATCATTTTACCATCGGCATTTTAATGACCTTTTCATGATATTGCCTATTGTTTATTCCTATTTGCTTCTTTTTGCTGTATCACTGTCATTATCCACACATGTTCACAAAATGCCCGTCTGTATTCAATTAGTAGGTACAGTTATGCCTTTTGCTCTTATTGAATTGTTTTTTTTTATGTTTATGGCCGTGATGGCTATCGGTTGATTACAGAGATTCAAATCGCTCTTCATTTTTAATGGTAGGAAAAGTGATTTTGCTTACAAGGGCAGTCAATCGCTTCAGGTTTATGTTTAGTCACGTCACTTTTACATGAATAGCTTTAAGCAATACAAAAGATATTGAATGCATGTCAATTGTCCAATAATGTCTATCAACGCTTCAGGATCCATAAACATTTATTGACAAATTGCATAATCCAATAAACAATTTTAAAAATATTATTGCACAGTTGGACAGTGGACGACATTAAAAAAGTCTAGAGATTCCTTCATGCAATTCGAACCAAAAACAATTGCACCCAGTACCCATGATCTATTGAAGCTAGAGTTTGTCACATCGGGAGCGTTAAGTTCAATTCCACTGTACTCTTGCTAACGAAAGGGTCTTAGCAACTCTCATAAACAATTGAAAGTAGACCCTTATCTGGGGAAAAGCGTTCGCATAACCCTCATATTTTGCATCCACCTAACGGTTCTGCATTGACAGCAGTATATATGATTTCCCTTATGCTTGTACTCAGAGTACTTTCTCAAATCTGGACTCCTGACGATGAACGTTATTATTTCTAATTTATGAAAAGTTATTGATTTGATATTCCGTTATTACATCTCATTTATCAGTTAGGACTAGAGAAAAGCGGAGCGGAGACCAGTAAAAGTAACCACTATAATAGGTACGTAGGTACCTACGTAAAAGCCCTCATAGGTTTGACCCTGTGGTCATGACCCATGGGTCATGAGGTCAAATCAAAGTAAAATTACCACCAAAACATGTACAGTAAGTAATCGAGGTTATATTGGTTGTTTTAACACATCTCTCTGATTTGACAGAAACCGGCGTCACACTACACTGAATGCAACGACATGTAGCTTATGTAGTCCACTAGTTGGTCGGTTTGCGTGTTCTTGTATTATACGGCTACTTGTATAGTGGGTAACCGATTTGTAACTGGGTCAGCCGCTTAATATGTGGATTCCCCGATTACCTGCTCTCCGATCTCGCATTTGAGCGGATATTTGTTAATATCGAAGGAATTAACTCTTCGTTTCTAGTTTATTGAAATTTGCCTTGTGTTGATACCAGGCTGCGACTCTGCGAGGGTTCAATGAAAGTGAATTCCCTGCCTATAAAAAATAAATAATAATATAAAATAATGCTGGACTATTCACACAGCATTATATAGCCCCAAGCTAAGCAGAGCTTGTGTTATGGGTACTAGATAACTGATATACATAATACAATACAATAGATAGAAAGATGTTTTTATTATACATAGAAAACGACCAGAACACCCTGAACCAATGTCTGCAGTTGTACACACATTTGTCCCGAGGCGGGAATCGACCCCGCAAGCTCCTGCGTCGCAGGCAGACCTTCGCCCACCGCGCCACATCGGTCTATGTCTTCTTACTATGATTTTTCAATATAAAACGTTTTCCTACCACATAAAACTATAAAAGAGGGTCATTAGAATTTTATCAACACTATCATACTATTGAAAAGTTATTAAAAAAAACTATGTCCGCATATTTCTGTAGAAACATAGTTTTTTTATGGACCTCCGTCCTTATAAGAAACAGAAAATTAAATAATTCCCAGTCTAAGCAAAAATCTTATCTATCAGCTCACGTTGTTTTTCCCTTTATTTTCTACAGCGAATGCTAAAATGAAACAATTTGGGAACATCTTCGGGAAATTTCTTGTTAAAACGGAAGTTCTTGTGTTGTCTTTAGCATACCTAGACAATGAGCACAATCACTACCGTCTCTCGAAAAGGTCTGGCCTAAATTTGATAGCCCCATTGCCTGCACAAAAGCCTGAAATTGCTTACATTATTCCAGTTTTTTCACAGCCACCTTAATAAAATTTCATCGCCAGTTCAATGACGATTGGTTTTTGCATAATTTATTTGTGTTATTCATTGCAACGCGAACCCTTTTCGAATAAGCGAAAAGTTCTTGAAAACTTTTTATTGTTTACGCAGTGCTTTGGGAGCCGGGTACGATTGTTTTGCTGTCTCTGTCTTTCTTAAGCCTGGGATACACTAGGTACTGTCGACGACAAAAATTACGGAATAGGGTCAATTTTCCAAAGGCGTTTTTAAAACGAGATGCTAATCGTCACTCCCAATGGTTTATCCTTTTTTTTAATTTTTACTTTTCGACTATTCATTAAATGTACCTACTTAAAAATAATCCTGGACAATTCACACATCATCCGTTACTCCTAACTAAGCAAATGCGTCATGGGTACCTACTAGATCATGTATATTATTTAATATACATAACATTAGATTGAACTTTCTTAGATTTGATCACCGGTCTTGTGTAGCTCAGGCTTAAAACCTTTTCAATTTTCTTTCCCATTCTGACCTGTTATTGCTTACTCAGCGGCTGCTTCCTTTCAACCCTTTATTGGATTGATATCAGATTGTTATTTTTTCAGTTTGCTAAATTGGCACTGCCATTATCTTTGCTGATAGCTAGTTGGGGAAAACAGGCAATTTGTATCTGTTTCGATCCTCAAATGATTATGTGTTTTACGATTGCATTTCTATTTTCGAAGTTCACAGGTACCTACTGAGTAGGTAGCTATTTTGGCCTATATAAGTAATTATTTGACAACTTATTCTTTAACCTATTTAAAATCTATGAGCTTAATGAAGTAAAATATTTGTCTTACTATTGCGCATTGTTGATTCAATGACCAATGCAAGTGAAATGAAATGAAAATATATTTATTCTGACAGACAGGACAGGTAAAAATATAAAAGAAAACTTACATGATAGATACAATTGCAACCTCGACACAAGTGGTTCTATGCGTCTCTTTAAACAAAATCAAAATCCACAGTGCTTATTATAAGATCATAAAGGACTATTGAATATGTCAGATAATTCAAATAACCTATCACTTTAATTTTAGTTGGCGTTAATATTTTTAATTTTATTAGGTAAAGTTAAAGAGAAGCTTTTGCTAAGTTGTAAGTATTTGAGTTGAAGCAAAGCCTGTCCAAGCTGTTTTTATACTGTATATAATCTGATATTTTGTAAACATAACAAAACATATTTATGACCTCACGCAAAGTAGATACCTTTCTAACTTGTTTATCTCAAACGTCGTCCTTGTAGATAAGTTCAAACAAACTCGATGCATCAACACGCTAATTCGTAAGGTAATATTTGTAGAGCAAATTACATGAGATAACTGCTGTGCCTCTATGTTTGAGTTTAGCCAGAAATTAACTGACAACAAACTTGTGGAGTAAGTCTTCTTGATATTCTTTATTAGTTTGGTTTGGCTTCGTTAGCAAATAAATCTCCCTAGTAACACTAAACCAACCAACTCTTATGGTTGGTTTAGTGTTACTAGGGAGATTTATTTGTTGACTTATCGTAGTACGTCATTATCATTTTCATTTTCATCATCTTAGGTTGAGGCTAAATGATGATTTGTACATTATTTTTTGATTTTTTTATAAAAAATCATTTTATGCGGAGCTTGCGTAGTGATAAAGTTATTATATTTATAATTTTTATTGTCCTTATAAAGTAACTTTTAGTTGCAAATCACGAATATCACGATGCTATGATAACAGTGACAAGGATGAGCAATTTTATTTTAAATTGACGGTCACGAATTCACTATAGAATTTCATTAAAAAAATACTAACCCCAATTGTAAAATTCTAATATTGATTTTAAATCAGTAAATATTAAGGGAAAACAAACTACATATTATGCATTTATTTGCTTGTATAGGTTCTACCATCCGAATAAACAATGTGTAACCCAAAATTTTATTGGGATCTTATCTCGTTGTTCCATCGGTAATAAAAAAATATTTGTTAAAAAAAACATTATCATTCACAATATCCTGTGAGCTGCAGATAGTAATGTTTACAATTTACATAATTTGTTTTCTATACGAACTCAAATGAAAAAAAAACCAAATGACCGCTGCGCTTTACAATTCATTTCAATGACTGAGAAAATAAAAAGAAGAAGAGAGATAGTGAATGAAAAAAGTACGTTATTCCAATCCAGAAAAAACAATAACAAAGAATGTAGTACTGTAGAGTGTAAACTCACTCAATCGGTCAAACTCCATTTATAGAATATGGTAGTTTAATATTGAACTCACGAGCCTAGATAGCCTAGCCGATGATAACATTATCTGTTAAGAAATTCACTGATATAATCGTAATTGCATCTATTTCTTTGCACATACCCTAAGTAAATTACCAGAATTAGGTTTGGTTCGAAGTAGAGTTACATAATTAGATACTTAAAGCAAAGTATGATTTAAGAAGTACTGATGGATGACTTCACGTTCACTTTTATCGTTTAGCGATAAAAATACAAGTCCATTATGCGACTTGATAACAAAATCATGATTTCGTTTAGCACTTAAAACACTTTAACTGATAATACCAGTGTTTGTAAAGGCTTACACTATTCTTTTCATACGTGTTAGTCTTTATACCGACTTTAGGAGGAAGTTCTATTTTCGGCTATATGTATTTTTTTATGTATGTTCATCGATTTCTTCATCAATTATGGACTGATTTCAAAAATTTTTTCGCTATTGTGTACCTAGGTAATGATTCTGAACTGGCCCCATGAACAATTTATTTCCGAGGATTAAGTATTTTATCCCGTCAAGCTTAAACAACAACTAGCCTAAACGACAATTTTGGTGATATCTTCGCCCATTCTTTATACATTTTGATAATTCTATCCTTGTTGTTTATAAGTTGATTTTGTGGTGTTTCCATAAAAGTTTGATCTTCGAGGAATAGATAAGTGCGCCGTAAAATGTGTCCTAAGCAACATCATATGAGAATTTTCACATCACTCGTAGCAATTGGTTTCCATGGCAATGTGCGTAAACAAGAGGTATTTTCATTCGTCGTTAAATCCATCACTCAACACATCAAACTAATAAATAAGACTTGAATTTGAACTAGATGTCGCCACTTGAAAAACTAGATCGCGCTATCGAAGTGTTCCTTCCTTCCAAACCCATTTTTACTATTTATTAATTTGAAGTTGGTTTATGGTTTTTTAAAACACGTTTAATTATAGATATGTTCATTATGAGGCATACGTGATAGATAAGTTATTTTCAAAATGAATACCATAAACATAAGAATGACAAGAAGCTTACCCTGCAAAGGGTCAAGTTCGGTTTTTAATAATGTTTTACTCATATAAAATTACATTATTTCTCGTATGATTGAAACCAAAATACCCATGTTACATTCTTGGACTGCTATTGAATTTTGATGGCTTCTTCTATTATGTTCTAGAAAAACAAGTAAAGAATATATTGACATACAAAACAAAAACGAAGGATCAAATGGCATACGGAAAATCACAAAACAAGTTCTCTACGTAAGAATTACATCACTTAGCTCGATGAAATCATCTCTCACTGCAACCAATGCATCGAGATCTCTCTGATATTATTATTTTACTGTGGTGTATCAATATATGATACCGCAGTCAACCTTACGTCAGAATTAAACCACCAATCAAGAAACACAATCAATGCAAATGATAACACTCGAGTGATCAAGTGCTTTTCCTTCTGCGATTTTATCTGCCGCTTGGAGCGGAAGTCGGGCGATGCGCGCATCTACCGCATCCCGTTTCACTCTGTCCTCCAATCGCCTCCGACCTTCGGCCGAGCGGACCTCTTCGGTCCTCCCTCAGTCTTACTCCGCGCGCTGATACGCACGGACGTACGTTGCCGTCGTCGCTCTGTAAATTCCAGTTTCACGAGCTTTCGATTTACCTGTGGATTCTAAGTGGAATGTGTCATTATTAATATCTGTGCGATTTTTTTCTGGATTAGCTGCAACTTCACCGTTGGAAAAATCCAACGTTTAAGTCACAAGGTCGGTACTTTATGCTTTGCGAATAGTAATGAGATTGGATGCATTGGGAATGTCGCATGTCCAGTATTTATTAGCATTAAAGGTCCGTTTGAGTGAAGGTTTTTTTCTTTAAAGTGTATTATAGTTCATTGACGTTTGGATGCCGCCGCCGGTTTGTTTTTGTAATTGTTTTTGTTGCTTGAACGGTTTTATTGCATGGTTGTTTTCAATGCGGTAAAGTTTATTTGCGTGGCTTAGTTTAATTTTTGTACTTTTGAATTAAAAATAGATAGCTTTGTTAATATTTCTGTTTTATTATTACAGTAGTTAGACTTCACTATGTTGTCTAATAGGTCTCAATATTTGTGAATCAAGATAATAATGTACCTATGTTGATACCAAACCAAGTACCTAGTTATCGAATTTCAAGAAAATCCCTATCATTATCGTTTCTGATTATTCTAAATTACTGATATAGATAAATAAAACATTTATGCTGAAGGGAACGAGTGTTTAGCTAGCATGTACGTATTAGTTATAAGATTGTAAAACTTTGATTTGGTTTTTCCGAACCCGAACTGTTAATTTTCGTCAAACAAAGCTAAAACACTCCCAGATAAGATAGCTTCTTTGTATGATAACTGGATCAAATGCAGAGGTGCATTCTTTAGGAAAATAAATAAAAATCATGTCAAAAGTCAATAACTTTATTTCTTTAGACTTACAAAAAAGCACTTAGAAAATTCAAATTTTACATATACACAGCTTTATAAATGGTAATTCTCAATTAAGAAACAAAATGTTATTGATTGGTTTGCACGAAAGGATGTTTTTTGATTCATTAGTTAAAATCAATTTTTACATGTTTATGCCCTATTTGCCAAATTAAGTTTGTAAAAAGCTTGTAGGATTGTTAGTATGTATGTAGTGTTTTTCCTTTGTTAATTATAGTTTTGTACTCATATGGTAGGTAATACGGATAAATAAGGTAAAATTCACGAATTCGATACCTACCAATTAAACATTATCACACTGAACCTTTAATGCTCTACCAGGATGGAGAGATTACCATTTTGTTTGGTATCTCATAACATCATACAATATTGGTAGTGTTCATTTGTTAAATATATTTGTAATGTATATTAAACTCATGACTTCAAACCCTAAACACCCTAAATAAAAACAAACTATCGAGATAATAATATTGTCTGATTCATCCATAACACACTGTCTATACAAATATGGCCGTTCGTTTACAAACATAATTATTAACAAGAGAATGAGTGTCGAGGTCATCTTTAGGAAATGGAGGTTGCTTGAGTAAGCAGAATACTATTACATAAGGATGCGTGTGATAACATTTTGGTAAGTGAAGCAAGACATTTTAATTGCTACCGAATAATTATGGGATAATAAGTTGAAACCGAGTCTCACAAAACAAAAGGTCAAGTTATTGATGGACAAATTCTTTGAGGTTGGTTAACCCGATATGAGGTTAGGTGACAGGCGTTCGATTTGATATGCATAGTGAACGTTTTCATAAGCATCAAAGAAATGGATATCCAAGTCACCCCACTTATTAAAAGGCAATCTTTTGGTGGGTTATTTTTTTTCTATCTCAATTAAATTTTAACTCCAAATAACTTCACTTATTTATAGACTGTCTAAGTACCTAAGAGATAAGTCAAGAAAGGAGCGAAATAACTATGTTTTGAGTTATTTTCTTGAATAATTGATTGCAATGTAATATGTGAAAAATTGGTGTTATCGTATCGTGAAAAAAGCATAAATTTAAAAAAAACTTGTTTTCTTTTAAAATTAGTACTTACCATGTTCAATTAAACTCGCTATTAAAAATTAATTAGAAATTGGAGAAATTCACGTTAATAATCAGCGTGTCTAAATTAAATCATGAAAATCCATGATGTAGTAATTTATTCTTCACTTGTAGCTCAAGGTATTAGGTTAACACATTCTTTTATAATTGAAATAAAATAGAAGGGGTAATAGGTTTAAACGATTTTGATGTACGCTCATACATATTTAAACTCTCTCTCACTCAATTAAAGGTTAAATCGTTGTTTTACTTCCCCTTATGTTAGGTATTTAAGATATTGTTGTATATTAGCTTACGTCCACTTTATTGCATGGCGTGCTTTGCTCTACTTATGCAGGGTATACGGTATAATCCAAAGTTATACGCATATTCTTCTGAAATTTGACATTGCCTCTGAAATGTTCAATAAATACCCTAAAGTTAACGTCAAAGATTCGAAGAGGAATAGTTTTGAACTTGTGAAAACCGTTCGAATAACCGAGAACTAATTAGTAGATGACTTTGACCAAGGAAGCCAACATTCACAACCTAAAAGAGGCAACGTTCAGAACCGTGTCAATGACTTTGCAGCCCGGTCGCCGTAAAATTACGGAAGTAATTTACTGCTAATGCCGCTAATTTATGGGTATTGGGTGGTCGGTAGTAAAACTTGGATTCCCGTTATTAGTTTTAGAGAAAATCCTGGAGTTACTGCTTTGTTGTTTATTTATGAGGGATCACGCAATCTATTTTTTAGCTTAGATTAAAGCAAAATATTGTTTATTTTCTAGTCATTAGAGACCTTTGTTTGACCACAATCTCACCCGATGGAAAGTGAAGATGTGGCCAACGATGTATCACGAATGCCTAAAAGATATAATATTACCTATTCACTCTTGTCTTTAAGAGACCCAGGTTGTAATTGACCGGAAAAACAGCAGCAGGGAGCGTATTATGAACGGCTATAAAATCTCGCCTGATATACGTTCAAATAGTCAAAAAAATATTATCTATTTTATGGTTAATGTTTCTGAATGGAACGTTTATTCTCTTGTTGATCGTCCACACTTAGTTTAAGATGACAAACAGAGTTTTTAGTTTTTTCCTCATGACGATATAATTTTTTTGAAACTACAATCCTTACCTTCGTCTTGGATAAACTTTATAAAAGAAAAGTTTCAAATTTTATTTTATCAATTTCCATAATTCACCTCTTACTGGCTTGACCTGGAATGTACCGGATTTCGTGAATAACAACGTTGCTTTACCAGTTTTGATACATCTTGTGGATGTGCAACATGGTCGATGACCCCATTGGTGGTTTCGATGGGTTTCTTATGTAAATGTTTACTGTTTAGCAATATAGATTCCTGTTGTGTTAATTAACTTTTGTTCAAAAGATTCTATTTTTTACAGATTGATGTACCTACTTGTATTTTGTTTGTTATATTTGAAATTTTTAACACATGGCTTATAAAAAATTAGCTAGGAAGATTTTATGAAACCACAAGAATACAATTTAATTGTGCAGCGGTTAATTTGAGGTAAGTTATGTTGACACCTGCAAAACAATTTAAATCAAACGGGTTTCAGCTGGTTTTCATAGGCTAAATTCTGCTGTAATATGTGGGTAAGCTGAAGCTTACGTAATTAAGCATGTACCCATTAATGGTTCAGCACAGCAGATGTACCTCAGATTTCAGGCGAGATTTTATAGCCGTTCATAATCATACTAAGCCGTAACTGCTAAACGCTAGCTCAGGAATATTGGCGTAATTACCGGAACGGTTTTACCAATAAATATACACGAGTAGGGAAATATTGATGATAAAAGATGACTACATCATCCTACATCCCAATGGTGAATGACCTTGAAAATATTTTGGGAGGCCTGTAAACAATAACTGTTGTTTCGAGAAGTCAATAAATTTCCTTGGAAAAAAGGAGCCCTTAAAATTTACTGGCTTATTAAAGCTCAAAGAGCCGTCAATAGTTCTCGCGCAAAACTTAATTACACTAATGATCGACATTCAATATCGCTTAGTCTCGTTTATTACCGAATTCCCTAACGAGCTAATTATCTAACTGTACTAGATACGCTGATTCGTTTTAAGCTCTATTCCGTCACGTTACGGTTGAGACTTGGAGCTTTTGCATAGAGTGGTTATAGATTCCCACGGGGCTGATTCTCGTTCCGCATCGACGAGAGGAAGCATAGTGAAGGCAAAGTAAATATTTTAATAGAACAATAACTTTACGAACATGTTAATTGATACCCTCTTCACCAATACTACTACGTTACGTTACTAAATACATTTTTCTCCCATATTGTGGTAGAAAGTACCTATTGTAAGTTATTCTTCATGAATTTTGCAAATTTTCTAATCGACAACCTTTTAATAAAATTTTTGAATTTCCAACCACCTTAGGTTGGAAATTCGACAGTATATAAAAGGTCAGAAGGGATAAATTTGTTATTAACAACTTAACCTTTTATGAGCAGGTATTTTTAAATATGGTATCTACTGTTATTAATACTAACAAAAATAATACTAATGCTGGACAATTCACACAGCATTATCTAGCCCCAAGCTAAGTAGAACTTGTGTTATGGATACTAGTTAACTGGATATAAGTACATAACATAGTTTTTTTTATTTTACATAAAAAACGACTAAAATACCCTGAACATTATTGGGTAAGGTATGTAGTAGTTAACCGTAACAGAATCAAACACGTGTACTGTATATACCTATTGCAAGGCATTGTGGATTATACCTACTTATATTATATAAAAATATAATACTTTAATATTATTTTATACATAAAGTTATTTTGTTTCGTTGCGGTTGTAGTAGGTATTTGTTGTATCGCATCTAGTCTTACGTGTGTAGGTTGTTTGTAGATAGGTTTGTTTAAATTTGTTGAACAAAATTGATTAAAATGTTAGGTACCTACACTGTTTTGTGTATAATTTAGGCACTATGATAATGATGGGTTTTTTTTACCATATTTCCTTAGTGTATGTTTTTATGGTACATGTTAGATTAACTTAAGTTTAACGAAAACTTTAAAAGCGGTAGTCGATATATGAATAAACTGTATGATTTGATTTGTGTTACTGTTTTGAAATGTATGTTGTGACTGGTGTAATTACTCATCGCGTTGCGTCTGGCCGCGAGAAAAGTCGTTGCGTCACTTGGACGATTTACTTAAGTCAATTCGTGTCATAGAATTGACTCTGGCTCGTAAAACTTTAGGTTTCCGATATGCGGTGACATGGACACATCAGTTGTTGATCTATTAAGATCTGTCTATTATAACTTTTAAATGGTCCCCTAAACTAAATTTAATAATCAAGAGTTACACATATTGCTCTAGATTCTATGAGGCCTGGCTAACTATTGGCTTTTCTTCGCATTACAGTTGTTCTTTTTTATTTTAAATTCTGAAATGGCTTATACTTATGTAGAAATATGCTGTACAACTGGAAGATGATGATCAGTTAGGAGAAAAAGAAATATATTAAGAATTCATCGCACCAAAATGTGACAGCTTCTGCTATCTGCTATAAAACTTTAACCATATCTCTTGTCCGCACTTCCTTTAGAAACACGCAGGCAAGTCTTTATATAAATTAAGAATTACCTCTAAGACTTCGCTGGATTTACGACTATTGTTTTAAGGAGTTGAATTTTGAAGCTGAAATTGGGGATATAAAAAGTAAATACAGAATGGGAGTAATAATTTTCATGTGCCAGGTTGCTTAAACTGCAAATTGTAATAAAATTATATACAAATCTCAATGAACGTGGTAATAAACTATTAAACTCACCTTACTCACTTGAATCAAAAGGGTACCAAACCTTACTTATTTCAAAGCTCTAATATTTTGATGGTTCAAATGATATAAGAAATACATTTTTCCCGAAATGTATTTGTTGATAGGTCAAACAGAACCCCCTGTGTGATTGTAAATTTCCTGTAAAGTTTGATAGCGCTAAGTATTTGTAATTGTGTTGTTATTTGTTGTGTCTGATATTATTTACGTTTGCAAAATAAAATTATACTTATACTTGAAGCATTTATTTATATTTTTGTAGAATGTTATTTATCTCGCAATGTTTATACGAAAACAAAAGTGAAAAACGTTTATGACCAGCTTTGGAGGACCACATAACAGATTATGTTTATTTCAAATACTTTTTGTTGTATTAATCAAATTAAAATCTTTTTCTATTTTCTATAAAAAACAACGCTAAACAAAAAACAGTAAAATATGAATGCTTCTAAGAAACGAAGTCAAATTGATTAATTATAAAGCTTAAATTGCCGGACTCTACTGCATGAGTCGTAATAGTTTCAAAGTTTTATTTTAAATGTTCAAACTTAATAATAATTAGGTAAGATTGCTGTATCATTAAGACGCCGTTCTTATGGTCTACACAGCGGCCACCAAAACGTTGACAAAACACTGTTGGCTTCCTACTAAATATGTACATTCACCAAAATTTCGCACCTAATCGCCCTGTCGCCGACTTTGATGTGTAAGCTCCATTAGAAATGTAGGTTTAATACAAGATATTGATATTGCTAAAATAGGCAATACTTGAACTGGCCTTATAAGTTGTCAAAAAGTTACCTACTCGTCGCTACGTAATAAAAAAAACTTAGAAGTTACTTATAAACTAATCTTTCGTGTCTGACGGATACTAATAGTTTTTTGTAAGCAAATAATAAAATATGATAAAATATACTAAGACCAGATCTAAAATGATGAAATAAAATAAGGCCTATACTAAATATGTGGGTAGATCGCTATAAATACCTAATGTTTGATGTCATGGTTGGAACCTACTGTGTTCGAAGAACCTTAATGTATTCGTGTTAACAGAGCTAGCTTACAATTTCCATCTATATGAGAAACAAGAATTATATTCTTATAATAGATTTGAGTCGCATTTATCATTATGCTCTAGTTTTTTAATAAACGTTGCTCAACAGTGTCTGTAGCCTTAAAGACGACAACTACGCAACTACAGAAAAGTATCATATCACTACATAGTATAAAACAAAGTCGCTTCCCGCAGTTTGTTCCCTATGTACGCTTAGATCTTTAAAACTACGCAACGGATTTTTGATGCGTTTTTTTAATAGTTAGTGATTCAAGAGGTAGGTTTATATTATGTATAATGCATGCACCCTATAGGTCCATATAGGTCGCTAGTGTAATATAAAACTCTTTTATAAGTAAACTTCACAGGGACTAACATGTACCCTGAATACATTAAACATCTGATATTATCGAGGCATTACTCCCGACAAATGAATAGGTACTTTCAAGAGCACAGCAAACAGGTTCTGACCGTTACCACGCTCCATTGGGCTCGAAGCCTGCGAAGATAGAACTGTACTGGTACAAAACATTATGAATCAATTTACTACTTGTGAGAATTCGTATGTCAGCATTATTAAAAACTAGATTCTGCCTTTGGCTTTGCACGTGTTGTTTAAAGTTATTTTTATTCCATGGGAACTGACTTATGGGATAAAAAGTATCCCATGTTTTATTCCAGGCATAGAACTATCTGTATACATGAAATATGAAAACTTCAACCCGATCCGTTCAGTAGTTTTGGCGTGAACAAGTAACAGACATCCAAACGTGTTTATGCATAAAATTTTACTTGTCTAAGTGCTTTTTTGTAAGCCTAAAGAAATAAAGTTATTGACTTTTGAAAAATCAAAATTTTCGCAATAATACCTAGTGTGATCTTTTCACTTGTATGTGTATTATCATTTTTGCTTTGCATATAAATCAGAAGTTTTGTTTTGGTCTAAACACAAAATATTGTTTTATTTCGTAATGTTTTCTCTTCTCTGTGTATTGCTTATTCTTTGTCTTATATTATTGAAGCACTTCAACCGCAGGATCTCGTTAGCGACTGTCGCTTTCGATTCTATCGATTTGTACCTGAGTAGGAGGATTAATGATGTTGACTGCGGTGTCAACGGCGGCCGTTGGTCAAGTGTGTAACCGCATAGGGTTTGCAATACACACTGCTAAAACACAGGTGGTATAAGACAGGTTTTGGATGATTAAGAATCGGATATGAGCTTGATAGACGATAATGATAGGTATCTCGAATCTAGCTTGATTACTTTCGAGTATCATTTAATTAAACACAAATTGGATTTTCATGCTTTTTCATTCTCTTTTTTTTCGTTTGGACTTCCTGAGTTTACAACTCAATTCTCAATTCTTTCATGGGATTGATTGATTCTGGTTTCACAGGTTTTACTAGTTTCTGCCCGCGGCTTCAAACGCGTTGTTTCTATGGAAACGTTTAAATGTTATTTCTATCCTACGGGAACTAGTATTACTACTGTTCAATGGGATAAAAATGGATAGCCTATTTTGATTCCAAGCTTACAACTACATCGATGCAAATTTCAGCCTTATCCGTTCAGTAGTTTTGGCGTGAAGAAGAACACATCCATCTATCCATCTAAGCACCCCACTAATAGTATAAATGTGAAAGTTTGGATAGATGTTTGTTACTCAATCACGCCAGAACGGCTTAACGGATCTGGATGAAACTTGGCACAAAGATATAGAGATATAGTCTGAAATAGCACATAGGCTACTTTTTATCCCGGATTTCCCACGGGAACAGGAACTATGCGGGTGAAACCACGAGGCTGCTAGTATCATAAATTAGTGTATTTATTTATCGGCTTACTTAATGATGCAACTGTTATTAAAATATTAAATAACGTCACGTAAGGATTTTTATCTCGAAAAATAGAAATGTACTTAGTTCTTGATAACCAATGTGTAGATCGAGTACTACATTACAAATCACGAACATTTTACATCTTTAGAATAATGTAGAAATGAGAGCATATCAGAATATTCATGAATTGCATTCATTTTATACATTTAAAAGCTAACGGTTAATTAAAGGAAATAGTTATCTTTGGTATGTAAATGTAAAATGTGATAAGAATGTATGATGAAGTATTTAACACGCACGACCGACAGTAAATGGTGATCGTGTCTTTGAAGTAAGAGATAATATGGTGAATTTAAGTTAGACACATTGTAAGCAGGACAAGTAACATAATTTCATGTTAATGCAGTACGAACTATTAAGGAAGCAATCAAAACTATAGGAACACAAACGATCTCAGTTATTAGGTTATTACTCTTATTACATACAATGACATCATTGCTGATGTAGACAATTGGCAGAATCATAACACCCATTCTTCGTCAACAAAGAAAAAGATAGAAAGATCATAATAATATAGTGTGTCAGCGAGGCAGCTATGGGTTTTATTCAAATCTTTAGACTTTCTTATAAATGCGAACTTATTATTTGACAAAAGTTTATGATGTCGTTTTTATTTATTCATGACTGACGTTAAATTTGTTTCGTCGGAATTTTTGGAATGCACTTTTATTTTATAAACATTTTTATTCTTATTTTATACTAGTAATTCTATAGTAGATCTATAGTAGTAATTCTATAGCCTATGTTCATCAGGGATGATGTAGGATACTAATGGTGAAAGAATTTTTCAAATCGGTCCAGTAGTTTCGAAGCCTATTCAATTCAAACAAACAAAAAATATTTCCTCTTTAAATATTAGTATAGAAAAGGATAGTAGCTGATTGTCTATATATATAAATAATGTTAGTCAATCAGCTACTTTTTGTTAACTATTAAGCGGTACATCTCACTATCTCACTAATATTATAAACGTGAAAGTTTAGATGGATGGATGGATAGATAGATGGATGGATGTTTGTTCCTTTATCACGCCAGAACGGCAAAACGAATCTGGATGAAATTTGGCACAGAGATAGATTATAGTCTGGAATAGGCCATAGGCTACTTTTTATCCCGAAATTCTTACGGGAACGAGAACTACGCGGGTGAAACCGCGAGGCGCTGCTAGTTTGTCTATAAATTCTGTTATCATAAGGAATGTGACTTTGTTAGTTAAGGTAGGCTAAAACATTAGTAAGAATTAAAAACCTCGTTTATCATTTCAGAATGTAAAGCTGAAGGCGATATGCTAGGTCATAAAGAATATAGTACCTAGTGGTTTTTCATCAGACGACGGCGACGTTGTAAAACAAGTTCTAATCACGCTCATTATGCAAAAGACATTAACAGTTTCATTACATACGGAGCGAAGCAAGTTCTAGGTATGGCTTTCGGTCTTTGAACTACACTTTTCAATAGTTTTGTTGCTTCTATGTTATTACCGGCAAGCTGAAGACAGGGCGCTATGGCGCTCATTAGGGGAGGCCTATGTCCAGCAGTAAACTGATATAGGCTGATGATGATGATGTTATTACCTTCATGAAATTAACTTGCTTTGCCTAACAAACATAGCATGTAATCTGCTGATTATTTCGACAACCATTTATTAGCAAAGAACTCTTCAAGTGACGTATGCTCCAATTCTATTTAAATTACTCGCATTCTTTGAGTAAAGCACTATACAAACCTCGATCCGCAATGACTGCCCTGCTGGCCACCATAAGCTGATCTCAAGCTAAGCTGGTTATGGCTAAGGCCATACAACAAACAACTTAGCTTGAGCAGATATTGGTCATCATTGCAGCCCTTGCTCTCCGCGCTATAACGAGGCCTTTATAGAGCCTTTGGTCTCGGCCTTCATTTCAGCTTGTCCATCAAGGGCTGCAATGCTGACCGCGCTGTGATGGCCTGGCCCTGCGCTTCGCTTCGTTTTCAGCCATCTTCAACCGCGGCCAGTAACCCACCCATTACAGACCTCGGACGTAATGTACTATTAAAATTTTCCTGTTACAACGGGTAATGTTGTGTGAACATTACCCGGTGTTACAGGAAAAGTTAAGATTTTCTGTCTGTGATGTTTGTTGCGAAAAGATAAGAATTTAAACTGTATAAAACTAACAACAGAATTTTAATTTATGGTGGTCAAGGCGTTCATAACAAAATTACCTTGATTGTTTAAAATGTAAACAATCATGGTAAAGGTTGTTTTGATGTTTTTTTTAGACAAATAATATACCTAATAATAATAATTTTCATATATTTTATAGAAATTATGTACATTATAATAAAGGTTATACCCGTTTACCTATTAAAATAGGGTCAAGGTAATCTGCCACCTACGCAAAAACCACGCAAATAGTTTGAATAATTTTCAAACAAAACCCATCTGTTACTTATAAATTCTTTGATTTTCTAGAGTTCTTCAACAACAACCTTACAAACTCAGAAACGCTAAGTATCAGCTAATTGGAGATAAAAAATAATGTATTATTCGTTTTCGTGCAAATTCTTAAGTCCCTTGCATAAACGTATGCATTGAACGAAAACGAACGAATCATAAACTTCTATTTCATTGGAGGATTACGAGTACGGGTCCTGATCATATCCCACATTATCACGCCATACAATGTTGTTTGATTAAATGATAATCTGGTGTATACATAATATGTACCCTATATTTTGCCATATTGTTTACAAAATGTGTCTATAGATAGACTTAACGATTGACAGAATGTATATAATGTGATTTCACAAGTCACAACAATTAGTATGTCATTATCTCTTTTCATCGAAAGTAAAACCGAAGGTGTTGTGTCTGATCTTTTTGACGCCTAAACGACGTAAATATATATTTTTTTCACAGAAAACTTTAGTGTTACCCGTAGTGCATAAAACGAAATTCCTTGCGCGAAAACTCTGATAACATAGTTATTGTTGTTGCAAACTCATTGATTTGCCGATAACATATCGCATGGGCGCGTTGATGGCTTGTGTTTTGAAATGGGAAATAATTGGATTGTGTTTCGGTTGTGAAATGTGGATTTATTGCTAGAACATTGTTTTAATGTAACTGATAAAGGTAAGCCAATACGGGGCTTAGCAACGATATTGGATTTTTTGGTGATGTGTTGGTGTACCGAACCATTTATGTTCCTCGCCAACTTGATTGTTTCTATTGGCAGCATCCATCTTATTTAGAATTTTTCTAGTCTTGATCTGATCTTGTCTTGATCTGTATTAAGTACGTAGGTGTTATTTACTACGTACTTAGAGACATTGTGCTTTGACACTTAAAATAACGAAACTATGGTTATCAGCACAGTTGTTTAATGCCTGTTTAATTACAATATAAGTTATTATTATCAAATTAATTGGAATGAATGCATAAATCAAATTGATTATGCTTCAGATAATCAATTTTCCACCGTTTCGCCATTATGCACAGCCGTTACGGGAGATATAATATATTTATGTAATATGATATTATGATACCTATTACAATAACATATGGGCCTTGGTAACGTGCAGATCTGTGATAATCATGTTCTTACTACTTGTAATCTTTTGTAAGTCAGCAAGCAGCTTGCGACAAGAAATTTATGTTTTACGTTAACACACACTTAGTTCTGTTTAAAACATGAAATCATTGTATTACTTTCATGCAGGGGCAATCCTCTTATTTTCCGAACCATAGGTCCTACATATCCTTTTCAGTTTATTTGTACGTATATACATAATAATGATGTATTACAATAGACTCGGTTCAAAAATGTTTGTAAAGCGAATTAATTGTTATGTCGTATGTCGAAGTTGTTTTGCAAACATTTGACAAAAACGTTAACATTGTGCCACCTCCTGTTGCTACGACCTCTTTGTAACCCGTGGTAGTGTTTTAAGGGTTTTGTCGTTTGATACATTGTATCGTTTCTTATTTTTATGCTTACAATAGCTCCATACTACACCTATTTGTTACGGATTTCATCAGTTATATTGCTATACACTTTTTGGTGATCACTACAAATTGTTGGGAAACGTTTTGTATACCTTGTCTGACATGTTCAATGACCTTAGGGAAAATATCTGATTTTTTCTTTTTCTGTTTCAGGTAATTACCTACATTAATTATGAATCGGTGAGTAGGTAAGTTACGTTCCTTAAAACATTGAACAATTTTTTAGTTTTCAATCATCTAAAATGTTCAATCTACATAATGATTCAAAAATATTTTGCATATAAAAATGGTATTTACATAAAGTAAAGGAGTAGGAAGGATAATAAAGTCGCACATAAACCAAATTATAAGCCTTCGGCAAATGAATATCAAAGGACTTTAAGCTTTAAGTATTACGGTCCTCAAATAAATAACAATCACGTTTTATGTAAATACGCCTTTAGAATATTAGTCACCCACGAAGTTAGAAATATCCATAATTAAGCTCGGCTTAGACATTCAAATGAGACTCAATGGTCCACAGAGCGTGCACACTAATACCAAACTGTGCTTAGAAACTTGACAATATAACTTGTAACAAACGTCTTTCTACCCGGGAGTCCGATGGGATCTATTTTATAGACTATAGTATAGAGGAATATATTTCGCGATAAATCTGCGGTGACGTCCAATGATTGCAGAAGCGATCACCTCTGAATCATGTTCAGGTTAACTTTAAATGAATGATGCCCTCTTGATTTCGTTGAATTCGCGTTTCGAATGACTGGTTTGATCATGTCATCCAAAGATTTTGGTATCATGTTTCTTGATGTAATCTGGGACTAGGTAAATGCTAGCTTTTTGTCTCATGTGGGAAATGTAACGTCAAAGTCTTTTGTTTACATGGCAGTACTAAAGCAACTAATCAGAGTGCCACAATTCCAGAATTGTCATTACCCTTTATCTATACGAACAATAACAATTAGCAAGGACCAATGTAATTGTGTCATTGGATTCTGACGGAAATTGGGGCATCACAGACCCTTTAGTCCCTTGCCACAATCCCAAGACTGTCGTTGAAATATTGACCGTAAAAGTCCATTAGTGTCCAATAGAAACTGTTGATAAGTCGAATTTGAAACATTAAGGTGTGGGCCGACAGTTTCGAGAAAGGGTTAAGCTAATAATGGAATATAATGGTAGGGATATAATATCTGGTGTGAAACTTATCGGGGGTATGTGAATTGGGCCCGAAGATAAAACGAGGGATACGGTTTATTGTTTATGTATTTTGAGTATAAAAATTATGTTTATAAAATATGTCTAAATCTGCAAAACAATCTAGATAAGCGACATATATTACTTGTTTCTAGAGACAATGACCAAATAACTTTCTTTGATCATTCTCCAATAAGGAAAAAATATTTTTTTATAAGAGATAAGAGAGGGAGATATTTTTTGTACTTGAGTACACCGGCATTAATAAGAGAGTAAATCTCATCTAACCAGAGCCGGGATTGAAGAAAGAGCACTTCACACCCATTTATCAATTGTAGGCGTCAGTCACACACACAATAAGATGGTCCTAATACGTATAGACATTGTGCTCTGAAGAATGACCCGCGTCTCGAGATGTGCTGTCAAATACAACGTGATAAAGGATGTGAATGAATGAATAAATGAGCTATCATCTACAATCTATGAGGACATTGTTATCGAAAATAAGATCGCATGCTTTCACTAAAAGGTAATTGTTTTCAGAGAATGCACAAGTCCTTTGATCAACTCTGATCAACTGTTTCAACGAAGTTGACATGCATTTTGTTAGTTACATTTGAAAACAACAATTCAATTGTTAATGTTCTTCCACGAACTCGACCCGTATCTATAGCATATAGTTCACCAGCCTAGTTTGCAGTTGATTCATTAAATATTCTTGTATGCGCTACAATTTACGAGCGGCATGCCGAACAATGTTCATTGATCATTGCACTTTATACATGTAGGAATAAATTTTACAATAACACATTGAATGAATGAATGAATGAACACTTTTTCACCGTTTCTTCCAGGCAACCTAGCCTGAAAAGTCAAGGTACAATATCGATGTAGAGCACTGATACTGATTTTCCAATTAGACAGAAAATTGTCCAACAAAACCTTTAAAAAGAAGGAGATTGAAGAGTGTAAAATAACGTTCATAAAATATATTTATCAACGAAAGTCACATTACATTTAGTCTACATTTATAGCTTCCTTAATCCGAATCGAATGCGAAAATTACTATTATCGTTCGCTCAAAGTAATAATGCCTAACGGCACTTTAAATTTTAGCTTATAATTTGTAAAAACCCTACCAGGTCTGCAGGTTTTTTATTTTTAAGGAAATTTTAAGGGGTGTTCGCAGCTAACTGTAGGTACCTAGTTGTTGAATAAACAGCCAGTATTGATAACATGTACGAGAACAATAGAGAATAGTACCTACGTCAAAGCAAACTCATAACAATGAATCATTTTGGAGGCCCATCCAGAAATGCCGAGAGACAGCGTGATCTTTGAACTTCCGTGTGAAATGATCACGAAAATATTTGAAAGTGCTGTCACTATTTCGTATCATTCGTGAACCGCGACGGCTGAATGAAAGTTACGTATTGTTAGAAATCCGGCAATGTTATGAACGAATTCGCTCTGTAGTAAGAAGTATCATCCATCATACTAATACTAATACTTATTATAAATGCGAAAGTTTGTATGGATCATCATCATCATCATCAGTCAGTTCACAGCTGGACATAGGCCTCCCCTAATGAGCACCATAGCGCCCTGTCTTCAGCTTGCCGCATCCAGCGCCTTTCGCAAATCGTCGTCCCATCTGGTCGGAGGGCGTCCTACCCTACGTTTGTCGAGTCGCGGTCTCCACTCAAGAACATATGGATAAAACTATTTAATTTGTATGGATAGCTGAGTGGATGTTATGTTACTTCTTCACGCCGAAACAATAAAGGAAAATTCCAGCCCGATACGATGCTACTCATCGTGTAGGGGTAGATCTATCTTAACATAGATAGACGGTATTTTTTATCCCACACTTGTAAAGAAGTTCTCATAGGATAGAATAAGATTTAAACGTGTGCATACAAACATTGCATGCGAAGCTTCGTGCAGAAACTAGTAAAGAATAAAGATTGAGTGTTTTCTCGAAGACTTTATTTTCGGAGACGTGGGGCGTCGCGTGTCGCGTGTGGGGTGGCGTCTCTTCTTTCTCTCGCACTCTTCAACGCCATATTATGTTTAAATTCAGTGCTTGTCGCGCTGTCCAACGCGATGCGGGGTCTTCGTAAATGAAGCCATAAGCGGTAATACTAGTCTTATCATCTGACTGATAGCGTTCAAAAGCAATCATAGGGGTATTTTATTATTTCAATTTTGTAGTAACGTTGTAAAATATCGTACTTTTTTAATTATTTGAAGAGTAGGTATTCTTTAGACGGGACCGTGAGGGCAGGTACCTTAACCGGTGTAGTTACGTAAGAGAGAAGTTTTTTGCGATTTCTGACTGTTAGTAGGTGTAGTAAGGTGTTAGTACTCCAACCTCGTCTGATAGAAGTTTTTTACCAGTTTATGAAACAGAATCGATTTGCATCTAAAAAAGTTTTTGTGTGAAATGCAAATTTTCTGACCAACTGTATTTTTTTCTGAAGATCTGAAAAATTTGCGAGTTTTTTTTTTTTAAATATGGATCTCCCATTGGTCCCCCATGGTCTAACAATTTTCCTGTAACTACACTGGTTATGGTACGTACCAGCCCTTAAATATGTACCCCGTAGTTATATCTTGCAGGAATTTTAAAAGTTGATATTGAAATTCCACTCAATACCAAATAAATATATAAGCATTAAGTGCAGAGTTAGTTTTTAACCGTAAACAAATTTTAATTCATCAAAAGCGATCAAATGATGCATAGCAAATAAATCTCGCGAGGTCAAAGCAAATATTTGAATACGCGTGAAATGCATTTCGATTTAGCTAAAGAACGTTCATTAACTTTCTTTTTTTATGTGAAATACAACCCATAGAGAATGAAATTGACATAAAAAATATGTTTGAGTCAACTTTTTTGTTACTAATGAAGATTATTCTTTGACTCTACCACTATGTTACTGCGAAAACCAACTACCTATAGCTATAGTAAAAAATATACATAAACACTTTGAATGATGATATTCGATAAACAAACTCCTACTTTGTAGCCGCATTGGAAGCACTGGTACTGGTACCTAATGGTTGTACAAACAAACCACTAACTCCATGTTTACATTACTCGAGTTTGTTAGTAGTTATTTCTTAATAATGGGTCGGCTAGTTTCATTGTACTCTGTGGGCGTTAGGTTAGTGTGTTGAATCCTTGTGGAATTGAGACTAAGGTTAATATTGCTTCAAATAAATATAGTATAATGTTTGCTAGACATTTTACATACAACTCAGCCCTAAATGAAGTAGAATTTGTGTTTATGAAAAAACTAGCTTCTGCTCGCGGCTTAACACACGTTTTTCAAGTAGTCTATGTCCGTTCTCGGGATACCGCTTACGTCCCTGCCAAATTTCATTGAGATCTTTTAAGCCATTTCGGCGTGAAATGGTAACAAACAGTTGTTTGTTACCATTTCACGCCGAAATGGCTAGACTACTTGAAAAACGTGTGTTAAGCCGCGACTAGAAGCTAGTTTTTTCATTATACACACACACACACAAATTATACTTCATTAAGGCTGAGTTGTATGTAAAATGTCTAGCAAACATTTTACTATGACAGATAGAGTTTCTTTCATAATAATATAGATGGATATCCATTTTGTAATATATAATAATAATGTTATTTTCTTCCGCTCTTTGTTTCTTATCTATTTTTATTATCCTCTCATTTGATTTCACTGAATAAGAATTTTATACAAATCAAAATGAGTTCACACTCCCGCTCCTTTGAAGGGTCTAATCTGTTTGTGATTTTGTATTTGAACTTGATTTAGTAATCTCAGTGTGAAGAGTGTAGTGTCGATGGTTTTGTATGTGTTCATGATAATATTAAACATTCTGAATATTTACCTTTATACACTTTAAAACATGCAAACACAATCATTTTACACCAAGGTAGTATGCTTATAAAAATATTGATTACTAGCAGTGCCTCGCGGTTTCACCCGCATAGTTCCCGTTCCTCTGGGAATTCCGGGATAAAAAGTAGTCGTATGATCTATTTCTGTGGCAAACTTCATCCAGATAAGTTCCGCCATTCTGGATTGATTGAGTAATAATAATAAACATCCATCCATCTATCTATCCGTCTATTCAAACTAAACATTTGTAATATTTGTAGGAAGATACAGATATACATAATGGTGCTAAAGCCGTAAGAGGTTCCAAAGATTTTGACGAAACTGACTAGGATTCCGTGGCTTAATTGATTAGAGCACACCCGAATAGAGGGTGGGGCGCAGGTTCGAGTCGTGCCGAAATCGAAAATTTTTGGGAACTTATTTAATTTCTTAACGGTAATTTCTTCCAACATACCTACATAAGTTATTATTATCCAGACCAGCAGTATTTAAAAATAAGATGATTTTACAAAGACTGTTTAGTTAACTGCGGTTGTAAACCAATACAAGAATAGTGTTGTATACGAAAAGAAATCACCGTTACCGCCTCGTGTGTGGAATAGAATCTCCGCGCAGACCGAGGAATACCAAGACCCGTTACTGCCATTGACCATTCATATTGCATTGTTCTTGACTTGTGTGATTATTGTCGGCTAACGGAAAATGCCCGATGAACGGGTCAGAATGGTCAGATGTCTTTAGGTCAGCGGGTCAATATCTAATAGTGTCACAGGCACAAAAGTACCTATATCTAGATATTATAATGTTATGATCCGGAATACAATAACGTGGGCATCAACAAGGAGTTGCACTAGAGCTAAGAGGCCTGGTTGGTATACCCAGCAGTGGAAAATGTTGCAGATGATTCTGTAACGGGCTGGTATAACAACTTGTTGACCGAACAAGTGAATTGCCCATCTGGTGTTGCATGGTAATCATCGCATTTAGCAGAGCAACAACTCAAAGGTCACGCGCGCTAGGAATGTGCCTTGCAACAATGATGGGTATTTAAACATGTTTATTTGTTTAAGGAATAACAAATTAGTATAATAATTTGTTATATATAATTACACTAATATTACGTTTTTATAAATACTTAAAATAATAGTAAAGTTAAAACATATTCTTAATGTAGACCACTGCGCTATCCACATACTAAGGTTTAAACATAAAAATAATAATAAATAATAATGCTTGGACGATTCACACGGCATAATCTAGCCACAACAAGCTAAACAGAGCTTGTGTTATGGGTACTAGATAACTGATGTACATAATATAATACAATACATAGATAGATATTTTTTATTATACATAAAAAACTACCAGTACACCCTGATTAATGTCTGCAGATCGTACACACATTTGTCCCGAGGCGGGAATCGAACCCGCAATCGTTGCAGGCAGACCTTCACCCACCGCTTCACAGAGGTCGTCAAACATCATCAAAATGTAAAGAACATGCAAGTAGAAGACCTAGATATCCAAATATGAAATAGTTTTAGTTAGAGCTAGGCTATAACATTTATAAGGAAAATAAATAAAACTGCAAGAGAACCACTTGAACCATCTAAACTCAATACATGCACGCAATTAAAAACCTTTTAACCCAAGAACATGTTACGCCCGGTTACACGATCGCTCGGTTCCGATGCGGGTAAAAATGAAGAAGTTCAAGCTAAGTGGCAAGTCACGCAAGTTTATACTGGCAAAACTAGCCACACTAGTTCCATGGTCTGCCACCGATCATAACATACTTACAGTTTTTGTTGAAACAAAACTGGTATGGATATACAATGTTACTATCATACTCACAGATTGTCCATTCTTATCGTATCCAAACAAGGGTTTCGAAACAATTGGTACTGTCTTCGAACAACGAATATCCTGAAAAGCTTCTGTTATTTTAGATCAAGTATATTTTGAACAAATTTGTCTTTGTCAGTACTTGGTTCCTAAAAAAGTTAGGTTTAGGGTACACGACTTCGGTTTTAGCTTTAAATTTTAAAGTGCGTAATTCGCACTGGGGACATTTACGACGAAAATTTTATAATAAGTTTTGATTTCGACAGGAATTTGTTAGATTTCGGCGGGTTGAATCGAAAATTTTTGGGGCATTGTAAAATTTTCGTAGGAAATTATTAGACCTCTATCAAAAATTATTGAGATCACACGAAGAGCCAAGTCAGTAATTTGATTACCTTCGCCAATTACCTTCTCGAAAGTTATCCTTGACTACTAGGTGCAAGTAGGTAATTTGCCAAGTTCATAGTCAAAGGTAATAAAATGGCTGACTTGGCTTGACTTTTTTTACGCCGGAAATATTACAAGACGAGACTTTGCATAATTTTACAATACATTACTTAAGCATTTTTTCGGATTTATTTTACATATTTTTAGCCCGCGTTGTCCCACTGCAGGGTAAATACCTCCCTCCTTCCCATTCTTTCAGTTTTCTCTGTCTATGTATGGACCAGTCAAGAAGATACACTTTTTACCTGTCCTTTAGTTGCTCTACCGTTCTATAATATATCAAGTGAGCCTAAACGTGTCTTATACCAATAAAATCGTGTACAATTATTGTATCAATCATTGACCGGAAAGTTTATTACACCACAGACCTAATGACATAATAATGCAGCTTATCTACTGCGATTCGTAATAGTACGCCCTAAAGCAATACAAGGTCGTTGGCAATGACCGCTGGACCAACTGATTAATATAGATTTTACGGCGATTGCGCGCTGGCGCATGAACCGGTTCTTGGGATTTGTCTATTACCCTATTGTTGGGTATAGATTGATCGAACCTATTCATTTGATTGCCTACTGCATTTACATGGTTAACGGAATCAATTACATACTTTATGTTTGTAGTTGATTGGAGGATATGCCTAAATAAATGAATCTCTTTTATATCCATATTAAATAGTGAAAGTACCTAACTTTATCGTAATGTAGGTAGGGTATCTAGCACTCTTACTTTTTCACGGGTAAACAGCTGCACGGATCTTAGTAAAATTTTAAATTATAATGGAAATGTATCTTGGGGACGTAGGACATTAGCAGTCGGTTTTTAACATTTTAACCAAGACTTTGAACGTAAAAAATACAAAATTGAGCTTTACTCATATACAAAGCATTTATAATAGCATAATTATACCCTGATTGAGTTTTGTTTATTTGTTTTACGAACCACGTCTTGGTTTCTCCACACACAAGTAAACACTAGAGGTCAACAAAAAGTTTTAACTATTGTCAAATTTAAAACAAGCGGATGAAAAACCGGCTGTACACGTATCCAAGAAACACGCTTACGAAGCCGCGTTAAGCTAGAATTCTATCAAATTTCTTTTGAATTCCATCCTTTGAATTCATTAACATAATCTTGACACAATTTAAGTCATAAGTTAACCTACCACCGTATAACATTAAGAAAGATTAGATGTTATCTTTTAAGTAACGGCCCAACACTTAGCCTTGAGGTGCACCGGAACTATGGCAGACGTATAAGCATCTCTGATTATAGTAGGGAAGCTCTTTGGCAACCGAACAAAGACAGGAGCTTAGTGATTATCTTATAACATAAGTGGTTAGTCAAGGAAAATGGTTAAATATGATTCTTCAAGGTTAAAGTTAAATGTTTAAAACTTTAGAAAGATAGATAATAATTTATTGTACCACACAAACACAGAAAATAGTAGAGATATAAAGGCTTGAGTAGACAAAGTATAAAGGCGGCCTTATCGTTATTAGCGATCTCTTTCAAGTAACCATGGTATGAACTTGACATGCAAGAATAAGAAAGACGATGGCACTCGAAAAAATAAAAATATAATAAAAGAATATTACTTACACTACATACTAATTAGGCACAATATTATATGCTTATTGCTTAGGCATATCTACTAATTGTAATACAAGGGTATCGCTTTCAACGTCTGCCCCCAGAAACGGTACAAAATAAATATTGATACAATTGTTGCCAACGCACAAAATCTTATTTGCTTCTACGTAGCTAATTCAAGCAATCTGTACTAACAACTGTGTTCATACGAATCCCTGTTTAATCAGCAAATACGCGTCATGCCTCTACCTAGTACTATACAGGGTGTTTTTTTTTTCAGGGGCTCTGATAGGAAGTGTCGAAATGTCGAATGTTAGAAGTTACCTGCTAAATTTTAACAAATATAAGTTCTACATTAAGTAGTCTTTTTATTAGTAATTCTGAAAAAGTTAGTTTTTGGAAAAAAATATCATCCAATAATTTATTACCTATTTGAGGTCTTTGAGCGATATAACAAGCAAATTTATAGATTCAGCTATACAAATTCAGTAAAGTTGTATGTTCCGACTATACGCAAAGAAAACATGTCCGAACGTGTACCTAACCCTTACTGAATCCAGATAGTTACATTTTTTTTTTTAATTTATAGGTACTCCAACAACTTTGGGCACATAGTCGACGTACATTTATTTATTTATTATTATACAAAGAACTCAAAAATATATTTAAAATACCAAAAAACTCACTTTTTCAGAAAAACTATAACATTTCTGTCTTATATTTTTTCAAAGCACGTAACTCCTAACTTTTCGATAACTGTCGCGGTCTCAGACGTCCCCAACGTAAATGGCCCTGAAAAAAAAACTCGCCCTGTATATAGCTGTTACTCAGTGCCTTCACGCCAATTACAGCCTTGGTTCTATTCACAGTCTTCAATGCGACTAACGAATTAACGAGTTTCTTTACTACCTTTCATCGTCGCTTTATTAGGAGTTGCTTAAATGAATTTACCGCTACACGTATCTCTGGGCGTATTTGGTGAAGGTGTAGAGATCCAAGTTGGAGAAAAGGTCATTGAACAAACTTCATGTCTGTGATCTGATACGACAGATTTATGAATCACAGATCAAAGTATCATCAGAGTATAAATTATTTTAATTTCCAACATTATTTATTTATGTAATCATTCTTATGGAAAAAAACTGTAGTAAAGGAAGTATTTGGTTTATGAATTGCTAGCTTCTGCTCGCGGATTCGCACGCGTGGTTGTAATGGAACTTTAAAAGGTTATTTTATTCTTAGGAACTGATGTATGGGTAAAGCTTGTGCTCTATTCCAAGCTTAGAACTGCCTGTATGCATAACACTATTTCTTATTTGATAATAATTACTAGGTATTTATAAAATAAAATTGACAAAATATATACTATAATCAAGTAATTATTTTGTAAGTAACAAACATCCAAACATCTAAACATCCAACTTTCGCATTCATAAAATTAGTGTGAAGTTCGATGCCAATATAATGTCGTGGATTACATGTTCGAACGGGACAAGATTATTGACTAAAATTCATGTTTTGGTAGACAAATTTTTCTGCGTTATTAAAAATACATTTTAATGTCTGTGGCAAATCATTACACTTAATTGTCCATTGTCGTATTTTATTGTCGTCGTATAGCTAGACAAAACTCTAATTAACATTTTTATTTACTATTTTTAAAAGCAGTTTTCTGTGTAATTAAAGTTAAACATGTCCGGTATTTTAAAATTAAAAAGGTACCTGATTTCCTAACTGTTTGGCTGACATCCTTTACAATTTAACGCCCACAATGAAGGCCGAAGTGACTACTTGACGCATGTCATTAAATTTTGATAAACGTCACTTATGCGTCACGCACGCAAGTCAATAACCTACATTTACATCGCCTTGAGTTATGGGGTCTCTAATTTATTACTATTTGGAGCAAAAGAAAACCAACAGGAAAATCTGATAAACGAAGTAAAGAAAATAATAGAAACCCAATCAGAGGCTAGAGTGGAAATCTACGAGATTAACAAGGCTTACAGGTTAGGTGTTCGAGGAGAGAAAACACGCCCAATTCTAGTAAGTTTCACCTCTACCTGGAAAAGAGATGAGGTGTTGAGGAAAAAACTCAAATTGAGCACTGGCATCTACTTCAAAGAAGATTTTAGTAAGGAAACGCTAGAAAAAAGAAAGGAACTGCTTCCAAAGTTAAAAGAAGAGAGAGACAAAGGGAAAATAGCCCACATTAGAGGCGATAAGCTCATAGTCAAGGAACCTAGGGAAGACGCAGGAGACAAAAGAAAGAGGAACAGTGTGGAGTCCCCAAACACCTCGCCTAGCCAAGAGCCAGCCCCAGCTCCGAAAAAAGTCAACAAAACGAACATGTTTGATTACATGGCTCGTGGGAGATCAGGATCACTATCAGACAAACCAAAAAACTAACAAACGACATCGATAACGGAAAGAACATACAAACAAATAAAACAACAACACTAAACCAAGGAACTATGAAAACTTTCTCAAGCCGGCTAGTCACCGTGAGGAAGAACGACTACTACCCTCTATCTACTCCACTACCTATCCACATACCGGAAACATTAAAACAGGAAAGAAAACACTTATATATAGCAACATATAATACACTAACACTAAGGACGGACGAGGCATTGTTGGAACTTATGACAGCACTGAAAAACATCAATTGGTCAATTATTGGACTTAGCGAAGTTCGGAGACTTGGCGAGAAAATCGAAGACCACGAAGAGTTCATATTCTACCATAAGGGCGAAACAAAGGGTAAACATGGCGTAGGCTTCTTAGTAAAAAGAGAACTAAAACATCAAATCATAGAAATAATAGGTATATCAGAACGTATAGCCATACTCAACATAAGTATCCTTCCAAACGAAGAGAAATGGTCAATAGTACAGATATATTCCCCAACAGAACAGTCAAGCAACACAGATATCGAAGCATTCTACACTCAGCTTAACAATGTCATCCAAGAAAACACCTTTAGTAACCTCATAGTCATGGGTGACTTCAACGCTCAAATTGGAACAAGGAGACACGGTGAAGAAAGAATACTAGGCGCGTTCAGCGAAGGGAAAAGAACAAGAAATGGAAATAAACTGATTGAACTAGCCCACGAAAACAATCTGAGGATAATGAATAGCCATTATAAGAAACGAAAACAGCGAAAATGGACTTGGATATCTCCCGATAGTCGTTATAAGAACGAGATAGATTTCATTCTTACAAATAAACCACAATACTTTGAAGACTGCGGCGTGCTGAGTAATATTAACTTCAACAGCAACCATAGAATGGTCCGGGCAAAGCTGAAACCAGGAAAACCCAAGAAAAACAGACCTTTCAAAGCTAAACCAGCTTCAAAATTGACCATAACACCAACATTACAAATAAAGGACAAACTACAAGACCTAATAGGTAAAATGAAAAACATGAACACTCAGGAAAAACTCGAAAGACTACACGACATTTTAAACTCAAAACCTATAAACAACGCAATAAAACAAAGAAATGGAAAAATGACCAACATAACCATAGAACTCCTGGAAAAGAGAGCAGTACTACTGAAAACCGTCGACAAAACAAAAAGTACAAGAACACAAATATCGAAACTAAGTAAGCAAATTAAAACAAACATGCGGAAAGATAGACAGATGCTAAGGCTCAAGACATTCGAGGATCACATTAAAAAGACGGGAGGAATAAAAAAGGCTATAAAGCAGCTATCAAACACAAAAGAGTGGATACCTAACCTAAAAAACAAGAAAGGGAAACCTAAGACGAAGAGAGCAGATCTAATCTCTATTGCTACAACCTTTTTCAAAGACCTATACTCAAAGAAAACCACAGAAAATGAAACTGACCTAACAGACTATACAAACATACCTGAAATCTTAGTACATGAAGTAGAAAGAGCTATCGAAACCCAAAAAACAGATAAAGCACCAGGACCAGATCAAATAGATAACGAACTCCTCAAATCTTTAAAGGCCTTAATTGCGCCCATTCTCACCGACATCTACAACGACGTCTTGATCAGTGAAATCATACCCCAGAAATGGACATCTTCGACAATCATTTTGATACACAAAAAAGGAGACAAGAACGATATAAACAACTATAGACCGATAAGTTTATTGTCTAACATTTACAAAGTCTTTGCGAAAGTAATCCTCAAACGCATAACAAAAACACTTGATGAGAACCAACCTAAAGAGCAAGCGGGGTTTAGAAGCGACTTCTCTACCATCGACCATATATTTGTTGTCAAACAAATCTTCGAAAAAAGCAAAGAATATAACATCCCTTTCTATTGCTGTTTTGTGGACTACAGTAAGGCTTTTGACTCGCTAGAACATGAAAGTATATGGGAGGCGCTAAAGAACCAGAATCTCGACCACAAATACATTAGAATAATTAGAAATATTTATAGAAACAGCACATCAAGAGTCAAATTAGAAAGGGAGGGAGCAGAGTTTCAGATAGAACGAGGAGTACGCCAAGGTGATCCCCTATCTCCGAAACTGTTTTCAGCCGTTCTTCAAGAAATCTTCCGACATCTAGACTGGGTCAACTTCGGGCTTAACATAAATGGTGAACAACTAACACATTTAAGATTTGCAGACGACCTCATAGTCTTCGCTTCAACTAAAGAAGAACTCCAACAAATGCTACGCGAACTTGACAACGAAAGCCGGAAAGTAGGACTCACAATGAACACAGAAAAAACCAAAATGATGACAAATGACACACAGGACCCAGTAGACATAAACAACAGCAGTATCGAGTATGTAAATGAGTATACTTACCTAGGCCAAATAATATCACCAACTGACTTAATGTCAAAAGAACTAGAAGTGAGGACTGCCAACGCGTGGAAACGCTACTGGTCTTTCAGGGAAATCATGAAAAACAAAGAAGTGAAAATGTATTTCAAGAGAAAGCTATACAATACCTGTATCCTCCCAGTCCTAACATACGGGTGCCAGACCTGGGCCCTAACTAAAGCTCATATCAAAAAACTAGAAGTCTGTCAATCGTCTATGGAGCGAAGCATGCTGGGCAAAAATAAGATACATAAAGTTAGAAACCAAACACTTCGGAGGCGAACTAAAATAGAAGACGTCACACTCAAGGTAAAGAAACTGAAATGGAAGTGGACCGGACATACAGCAAGGGGGAAAGATAAATGGAGTAAAACACTAATGGACTGGTTTCCAAAATATAATAAAAGAAATAGAGGGAGACAATTCAAAAGGTGGGAGGATGAGTTAAAAACAATAGCAGGAAGTACATGGATAAGGTTGGCGAGAGATAGAGCAAAGTGGAAGGGGCTAGAGGAGGCCTTTGCCAAAAGAGGGCAAACAGAAAAATTATCAATCAAGTAACAATAGTATAAGTAATAGTATTTAAAAAACAAATTGTAAATTTTTTTCTGAATAAAGGCTTGAAATGAAATGAACTAGGTATTTATAAAATAAAATTGACAAAATATATACTATAATCAAGTAATTATTTTGTAAGTAACAAACATCCAAACATCTAAACATCCAACTTTCGCATTCATAAAATTAGTGTGAAGTTCGATGCCAATATAATGTCGTGGATTACATGTTCGAACGGGACAAGATTATTGACTAAAATTCATGTTTTGGTAGACAAATTTTTCTGCGTTATTAAAAATACATTTTAATGTCTGTGGCAAATCATTACACTTAATTGTCCATTGTCGTATTTTATTGTCGTCGTATAGCTAGACAAAACTCTAATTAACATTTTTATTTACTATTTTTAAAAGCAGTTTTCTGTGTAATTAAAGTTAAACATGTCCGGTATTTTAAAATTAAAAAGGTACCTGATTTCCTAACTGTTTGGCTGACATCCTTTACAATTTAACGCCCACAATGAAGGCCGAAGTGACTACTTGACGCATGTCATTAAATTTTGATAAACGTCACTTATGCGTCACGCACGCAAGTCAATAACCTACATTTACATCGCCTTGAGTTATGGGGTCTCTAATTTATTACTATTTAGTAGGTTACTTATAAATATTCAGTTGGACTCCTATGATTTACTCGTAACATATTTTTCGTATCGACTTTAAATGGTCCTGTTTGTTATACGACATGTATGTTTAGACCTATTTCTGCTTTGTTTCTAGTGAATCTGGTTTTTTTCTGTAATTAATTCTATTCCTCCAATGAATCTTCTTGTCTGATTTCCTTTTATCCTAATATCGATTGAGCATAGAACGTGTGATGGCTTTCAATTATTTCCAGTAACATCGTACCTTAGATAAAAGTAAAAAAGGAAGATACGTTAGGTACGTTCTACCAGCGCTCGATCAATAACTGTACCGTGTTACAGATGAAATAATGATAAGGTATCGGATTATCAGAAAATTTAAAGTTTTGTGTATGTACTTACGCGGAAAATATGTGATGCCTTGGGCTTTGTTTTTTGTTTTGGAGCTATTTGTACACCTGGTGAACGAACACGAGGGCATTGTCGTGGTGTTTTAGTCGAAATCACACAAAATTATACGTCGTAGCAAGCACGCGCAACACAAACGCCACCGCCCGCGCCGCCGGTCCCACTAAGACTGAGGTAAGGGAACATAGTTGAACCTAACTTGAGCCATACACTTTCGAGATGGTAATGCCTCATCTCCCTTTTTTACTTTTATCGAAGCATCGTACCCAGTAATAGCTTAATCGTCGTAACACCGATCTCAACAAGGCTTCGCGGGGCTAAAGCATCGACCGTTGACTTACCGGTTTTGGCTTCTATTCAAAATTCTTATTCCGCTACGTCCATCAACATTTTTTCTGATGGCCCATTTACATGATAAGCGATTCTTCTGTGATTTAATTAAAACTGTAACTGTGAACCTATTCCGTTTTTAATATAATAATTTGGCAAATATCTAAAGTCGGTACAGTTACAAATTTTATAAAAATCATGAATGTACTTAAGTGAAATGCTTATAATTTATCAAGGCATCGACAGTTTTGTTTAAATTATGATGCGAAATTAGTTTCATCGCTTTATCTTTTGATAACACAATATCTACACAAGCGCATGCATTAAATCTACAATGACTATCAACAGAATATAATAGATAAAATAGATAAATATTTTATGTGTGTAACAAAGTTAAACATGACATACGGTAGTATAGTAGTATTAGTTTTATTTTATAACCGATATTAAATTAAATGTAACACAAAAAGGTCACTGGCGGTCAGGTTAATGCTGCTGTGGTAATGTGTGTGTAGCAGCGCTGGTTTTCAGCGGTACCAGGGTGGTGAGTGCGGCGCTACTCGTAACACCAATCACAAATGTAGCTTTATCTCACTAATCTCACTAATATTATAAATGTCAAAGTTTGGATGGATGGATAGATAGATGGATGGATGTTTGTTACTCAATCACGTAAGAACGGCTGAACGGATCTGGATGAAATTTGGCACAGAGATAGAGTATAATTTGGAATAGAACATAGGCTTCTTTTTGTCTCGGAATTACCACGGGAACGGGAACTACGCGGGTGAAACCGCGAGGCGCTGCTAGTTCAAAATAAAATAATAATAAAAAACTATGTTTATCACTTGGTTCATCATAATTTGCACCTAATACTATTTCACAAGCATCCAATTGAGCAGATTTGCCGCGGTGAATAGGCGGGATGTTTTCATTGACGTTAAATTATGATGAATGCATTCATTGTAGTGTGCACTTATTACGTTCGACCTTTTGTTCCGTGGAATTATCTTTCGTAACCCCATTGTTGCTTATGATTGCACTGATGGTTGCTGTTGATTCCTGAAAAATTGGCACCTGATTGTTTGCTTTGTACTCGATCGGAACAACTAATTATGTTTTGTTGGGTTAATGGTGTCAGTGGTTTAGTTTTTTCTTTCGTAATAATACCATTGTGTATTGATCGATTGTTTAAAATACAGATTGATTTTTTTGTTTGTTTCATTTTGATGATGTTTTATATTAATAGCAAATTGAGCGTATAGTGTCGAGCGTTTAGTGTCGAGGTTGATAAGCGTTTTGTTGAATTGAATAATGACAGTTTAGTATGCAAACAGGTCACAGTGTTATAAGCAGCATCCTGCGCTAGTGATAAATAGGTTTTGTTCACACACAAATTGATTGACTCGAAATACAAGTAGCTATATTTAGAAACCAAACTGACCTGTGTTACTTACAATGTTCGTCTAAACCTTAACATCAAAATGTGATCTGATGGGTAATAAAATACTAAGGTAATGCATTAAGTGATAGCTTCGATCAGTAGTTTCTACTCTGTGTTCAAATGTGTATAAGTTGAATCTCTCCGGAGAAAGGGCCGTGCGAGCTAAGATAGCAAGTTACGGCATTCTCTAAGATCCCGCCAGTACCTAAGTGGTCGATGTTCGCCCTTTGAACTTGCTCCTTCGATTCATTTAATAAAGTTTCAGCTTTCTAACACCTTTGGGTTTATAATTTGCACTATCTTACATTGAACATCATAGTTTCAAGTTTTAGTTTCAAAGTATCTTGTTGCTTATTTTCTCTTTGGTACTACATTTACATTCTAAACGTTTACTTTTGTTGTCGTCAAAACGATGTTCGACGGGTTGATAGATTTCTTGCTTGTATCTAATTGAGAATCATTTTAGATGTGTCAGTTGAAAGCGTATTTTGTCTTCATTTGCCTCTTATCGAAGCTTTAGCTATTTTTATCATGCCTCAATAGGTATTTGAAGCGAGAGCGCTTGGTGACGACTGACAATGATTGATTCTACACTGTAAGATAAAACGGATGCCTTTCATAGTTTAGATTCAGTTTGTAAAGTGTTTGATTCAAGTAACACTTGTCTTGTAAAATCAATTACAAGTGCAATGGAATTTTAGGACTAAGATAATTGTATTTTTAATTCTTCTAAAGCTTAATTAAAAAATTCCGACTTAGATTGATAAATATAGGTAAAGATAAGTGAAGCTATGTTGAATTATATATATCCAAAATTCCCTTGTACTTGTACGGATTATTTAACCTTACCTTACCTACCTACTCATCGATCAAAACCACAAGGAAAGAGTACCTAACGTAAGCAGATTTTATTATCATAGAAAATTACAATCATATAATAGAAACAAATTAGAACTAGTATTTACAATTGAAACAATTGAGCTAACTCCAGACTGTTGCAAATAATCTGCTGGTAGCTCAACTGATCCATATCAATAACAGTCGGAAGCGTCCTCAAGACAACATAAGTACAACTTAGAACATTAACAAATGTGTAAAAATATCAGGGAAGCGAATCTAATATCGTTGACCATCTGTTATTTTTTCTACGTTTTGGTCATGTTTTGGTGGATACAAGGTTGAATCATAAATTATAATAATTTATCGTTTCGTTTGAAACTATTGAGCGTGTTTTATTTTTCTCATACCTAGTCTGATGATAATGCACCACAAAAAACCTTGTTTAAATTACTATGAAGTATTTGGTAGTTATTGGCACACGAATTTTCGTGCTATGCAAGTTATGCTGAACAATCTCTGAGTCTTATTTATTTTAGGCGTAAGTGTTAAGGTAAGCACTAAATATATAATCTCTTATAAATGCATGCTGTTCCGCTGTCATTCTCAATCCCATTCTCTATCTACAGTAATCTACACGACTTATAGCAACAGTTAATCTCTCTCCCTGGACAAATATCCCCCCATAAAACCATCAAACGACTGACAATCAATACTTATCACCAAACTTCCAACCAACTTTATCCTTGTCTGTACACGCGTTCTTCCACAACATTAAGCTCGGGACACAATAACGCTATCGGTCTAGCGAAAGCACCACTTTCACCGCAACCTTCGACCTTTGACAGATAGGGGATCTTCTATTGATCGAGACTCGCGATTCATGCGGCTTTACCTTTGCGGTTTGCGCTAGTGTGCACTCAGCTTGTTGAGTCATTCATTGTAATGAGATGGTAGACTCGGTAGTTACTGTTATTTATTCATAGCTATGTCATGTATTGAAGCTCTGGTTGACCTTTACGTTGTTGGTACCTACTTTACCGTTGTGTTTTGTTTCGAATTAAAGTTCCTTGTTTTACTTTTTTTATCTCTAAATTAGGTAGTGTATCATGAAATTAGTGTCATTAGGTTGAAAGTGAAGAAGTTTTCATTGAATTAATTGGGCTTAGGATAATTATATACGAATGTTTGATTTGGATGATAACCAAGTTATTTATTACATTACATTACTAATTACATTAATAATTATGATCAAATGAACGATAATAATAAAAGTTCTGTTGACTCTTGATACCTGTGCGGTAGAGTTTCGTTCGATACTCGTTTTGTTTAGGTAAGTCACGGTTTAAAAACGAAATGAAAAAATCAGTTTGATAGCCCACAAAAAAATCTAAACCATCAAAGCAAATTTTTGTATCATTCAAAATAACAGCATCAGAAAAGATACTCATTATAAAAGGATATACCTACTATAAAAGGAAAAATTATGTCATAAAAGAGAAGGCTGTATACCTAAAATAGAGAGCAAAAATAAACACAATCCCATTTCGATCGATAAATACGACACCTTTAAAAATACCATAACTGCCATGAATAAGCTTGCGTGATTCAAAGCCGCAAAGATTTTATCGTAATTAGTGTGTCGGAAACTACTAATGCTAATAAGTACAAATATTAAATGTAGGATTGAATTAATTTTTGTAACTCCGATGAATCATTTCAGAGATCAATTAAATATGACAATTTTGGCGATTCTACGAAAAAGTTTTTTATATGGTTTTCTTCTGTGTTAGTTGGCACAATAGAGGTGTTAGTTCATTAATAGGTGTTAGGGTTTTAATTCAATAGTTAGTTTGGATTATATTGCATATTCTGTATCAGTCAGGATCTTAGATATCGTGTCGCTCTCGTCTCTTTAGATTTCTACCCACGAGGGTTATGTTTTTCGAGTGTTTCTACGTGGTTATCTCATATTTTTTATAACCTCGTAGCATCCAAACGACTAGTGATAAATGAGGTATCACAATACTCGTCTGAACTTCTTAGCTACATTTTGTAGGCATTTGCCATATTGCGAAAAATGTTAAAAAGCGATGACCGAGTCGGGTATATAAAATAACGTTTTATTTTACATGCGAATGTTCATGTTTCAATAATAATAATAATATTTTCGTTTGTTCCAGGTTGGTACCTACCAATTAAAAATCTTTTCCGAGCAGCACCCATGTTGGACACTAGTAAGTTAATAGTAACTTACCATATAAGTGTTTCTAAAACCTGTACTTTTCTTCTGTTCCTTTCGATAAATACTTAAATGACTAGATACTTATTAACATAATATAATATTTTATTTTTACAATTTTCTAACAGCTGTAACTGCATTACAAAAATTTGTGTAAATGACAACTAATTATAAGTTTCCACAAAAAAAAGATATATAAATAGTTAGTATTTTACAAAATAACAGTGTCATGGGATCACTTAAGAAGTTATGACGTTTATTTTATCATGAAATACCTAAAGGTACTTCCATACATACATTTTATTCGTTCAAGTCTGGTTCACAAACTGCCTATTTTTCTATTTTCACTGTATTCTACTCTAAAAGTGAAATAATTCATGAGACAATGAAGTGCAAGACATTTTCACGTCGCATTTTATATCAATTTGTCCGTACATCCCTCGTATATTTTTCCAATAAAAAAAATGGCTGGTATTAATAATGTACAGGCGTTGAGAGATAAAATAATGAATTATGTATCGTTACGCGGCGCCGTTACTTCAGTGTGATATTAAAATTTATTTGCCATCGTAAATAAAACGCGGTAGAACAAAATAAATTAATATTGAAAGTTGAGAACATACTGCTAGGACAGGCGTCGCATAATTCAAATTATCCGGTATCATTATGTAGCGTTTATATGAAAATAAGCCAATTATGAACAAAGTTTGAAACTTTGTATTGAATCTGACAATCAGGCACGGCAAACTCAGAAGTAATTAATTATTTTCTCCGGGCTACAAGTAGATATAACTCCACCATAGAGTGAAAATAAAAATAATAAGATACACTTTATTACGTGTACACCAAGAAAATACAAAAAATACAGGAAAATATATATAACAGAGTTGCACAATGGGCGGAGACCGCGACTTGGCAAACGTAGTGTAGGACGCCCTTCGACCAGGTGGGATGACGATCTGCGAAAAACTGCTGGCAGATGCTAGATGCGGCAAGCTGACGACAGGGCGCTATGGCGCTCATTAGGGGAGGCCTATGTCTAGTAGTGGACTAATATGACTGACTAGGCTGATGATGATGATGATGACAATGGGCGGCCTTGTCGCTAAGAGCCACAGATCGCTCATCTCATATCGCTCAAATTATCATAGGCATATCATTTTGTACCTTCAAACTTAAATAGTTTCATATGTCATCAAGTCAACTCAGATCGAGTGTAAAATTACTCATATTAGCTTCACCGCTCATTGGCTGCTTATTTATTATGAATATTTTGATTACATTCAAAAAACAAAACTCTAGGCGTTTTTTTTCACTTATAGTGGACAAAAAAATTAAGTGAATAAAATTAATAACACCTTATTTCTTGTTTGATGATGATAATAATTTACGAAGCTGTTTATAGTATAAAATTTGCTTTATCTAAGTGCTTATTTTGTGAACCTAAATAATTTAATTTTGATGTGGTAAGAGAGTGCATGTAAGTTAATTTATTCTTAAATAAGAAATAAAACATTCTTAAACCTAAAAAAAAAACATACTGGATGTATGTCTATTTTAGGCTTCTAGGTTAAAAATTAAATGACCAATGCGACGTAAAAATAGTATGAGTGATATTCTCAAAAATACGTACATTGACCAACAGATTAGAAGTTCTTGTCATACCCCTGGCCTTTTCAGTCTCTCTGATGAAAATATTTTCTAGAATCATCTCATACGTTTAGGAAGACATTTTTCATTACTCTTCATTTTCTTTTCAATTTCATTACTCTCAACTCTGACAAGAAGCAGACTTGCTTTCAATATGCTTTCATTGCAAAAAATGCAGTATAGATGGCTGTAATACTGACTAACTCTTTCATGAATTTTTTTGTTCAAGTAACATGGCTTACGATTTATTTTTTATTTTTTTATTTTCCTTTTTTTTAGTTAGTCTTAGCATGTTAGCCCGTACTATTGAATCAATATTTACGTGAGAACTAGGTAATTTTGATTTTATATTATTATGATTTAGGATTAAAGAAGGCCTATACCCAGCAGTGGTTGACCAAACTAGCTGCTATAATGATGATATCCTATCCGACATGTTGACACACCAATAGCATACAATAGCAAGCCCACGCGGGCCTTTTAAAGATTTCTTTGAAACGAAAGTAACACGGAGTCTCAATAAGCGCTTAATTATGTTAAGTTTATTTTCCCATCGCTCAAAACTTTCAAAGTTTATAAACACAACGGTCTTTGAAAATAAATTATTGTCGTTTATTTCAACATCACTAAAGTTTTTATCATGATCCTTCAATACCCACCGGTATGTTATTACTCCAAGGATTTTACTGCAACATTATGAACGCGTGTTGACATTCTCAAGAGGAACATTATTGCAGATTCGATGTTACTTTATAGTAAGCGATCACAAGCAGATCTTCAGGTATACTCGTAGGATCTAACCTGCTTTAATGGTTCAGGAAACGGTTGGGACGTGTTAACACGGGCCATTTAGAGAATATTTTGAGTGACGCACAGCATATTGTGTGATACTCAATACTCAATATTGAGTACAATTTATCTTTAATTTTTATTATATATTATTATGTGGTTTTTATCTGTGGATGGTTTTAAATATGGACTATACAGGTTAATTCAGTACCTACTAGAGATTTTATTGTACTATGACCTTTTAGTAGGAGTTGGCATTCTTTGTCTTTTACGATCGTCTTAATGTGCATGTGTATTCTCTTAATGCTAACAGAGCAGTTGCAGAAGTTGCAGTTGAAGAAACTGTAAACTTTTTAATATTTTTCATCTTCTTCTCAGGCTGTGCCTTTAAGGCACAGAATAATTTTATACATAAACAGCTAGTTGCCAGTTGCCGCAATAGTTGCTCTGTCTGCATAGCGAGTAAATGCGAAGATTCGTATGTGATTGACTGAGTCATCTGTATTTCCTTTACACAATCAAACGGCACAAGCAATTTTTGTGAATGCGGATGATTATCAGAACACTCGTCTAAATTTAATGTTTCGAGCTAGTCCTAGTAGGGTTATTTTAACCGACTTCGAAAAAGGGAGGAGGTTCTATGTTCGGTTATATGTACGTGTTTTTTGTGTACGTCCGTTGATTTATCCTTCATTTATGGACCAATTTGGATTATTCTCTGTGTGTGGGGTTTATCCTGCAAAGGGATTCGAAGGCGGTTGTTATTGTTCACAAAAATTTAACTAAGTAGATTTCAATTAAAGACTTGTTCGATAATGTCCATCCACAATGTAAACGTTCGGAAAGCTATCACAACGCTAGAAGAGGTAAGAGACGTTAATATTGATTATTATTTACCTGTTGACTTAGCTTTCTAGTAAAAGCCCGAGTTCAAACAACCAGAAACATTAGAATCTTGATCTAAAGGTCGTTCCTCCATTTGTATATATATCTTACATCATTCATCTCAACACTTTCGCTAACTAGAGAGAGGTCGCAGAGCGCAGAATCACTTGATACTTCCATTCCCTTGTTACAGCGTTATTATAGCGCTCCTTCGCTGCCTAGTGCTTTCCACTGGATAGTGCTCGGATCTTATTTCTTCTTTTACTTGCACTTACCTAATAAGCGAGGCGGTATCGAACTAGCTGCCCGTAGCATTCTATTCAATTATTTAGTAGGATCTGTCTATTTATTTAATCAGCTGGTAACACCCACTGCTGAGTAAGTTGAGATTTTCTAAATCTCACCACCCCAGGCGGATGGGTTAGCTAATAAAAGTTAGCGAAATTGGGTATTAGTTGTGGGAGGGTTCCCACAACTAATACCAAATTTCGAGACATTTCTTTGTCTCAAAATTCTATATATATGAAAATTACGGTATTATATTATATTATTGAGCTATCTATTTCCTAAGTTGTATTGTATTCATAACTTTACTTCCCAAATTTAACAATATACGGTGGATTACCTAACGATAAAGGTTTTAGTAGGTAAGTTCACTGGATCTGATTTGAAAAACACCGTGTGACTTTGCTAAAAGTTTTTTCTTATGGACGGTTTAAAAAAAATCTAAAATGTTCACATAGATTTTAAACTTGCATCACAAAACTGTTCAGTAAATATACTTAACATCAACGTTATAAGTCACATCACTTTAGGAACGAACTGTTGATTTAGAAAGTTGCATCTATGTGCAAATACATACTTTGAACGTCTTAACACTTTGTTAAACGATGTAATATGTTACCCAAGCCGAATAATCGAGACTAGACGATATCTTCATTCTCGAAATAAGACGTACGGGCTAAACATGGTTATTATTTAATTAGGTCTTTATAAACGAACAAAATTACAGATTAGAACTAGTATTTACAATTTAAACAATTGAATTAACTGCAGACTGTTGCAAACAATCTACAGGTAGCCTAACTGATCCATATCAATACCAATCGGAAGCGTCCCCAAGACGCTGGCTGCATTGCCACACACACACTGATATTATAAATGAATGTTTGGATGTTTAGATGTTTGGATATATGTTATCTCTTTAAGCCAAAACTACTGAATGGATCGGGCTGAAATTTTGTATAAGTTTAGGTAATTCTAAGCCTGGAATCAAACAAAGGCTTCTTATCCTATAAATCGATTCCCATAGGATAGAAATAACGCTGTAGAAGACGCGAGCAGAAAAAAACTAGTAATAACATAATTTGTGTTACTTATTAAGTTATTACATTGAAGTTCTTCTATTATGAAGCTCAGTTTCATCCTTAGCTGCACGTTGACAATGAATAGTTTTCATACAGTCAACACCCAAACAATATTAATATTTCCCGTTTACATAACACGTGAGAAAGACAATGCCTGTCAACAACAACGGCACAATAAGACCAATTGATTGTTCCGTTAATCAATTAGGTGTTATGCAATCGATCGCTCAAATTGTATGGTGGAGATTCATGCTGGAGATCTCGATATTATGATTGTGCGAGATTGGAGTTTTTCATTGCTTTATCGTCATAAAGGTGTTATCGGCTATGGAGGTTAATATGCTTAAAGTGTAAAAGTACCTACTCTGTACCTGATACTTCCTGAGTGTACGTTACGGATGTAAGCGGGTTATATACGAACCTTATTTGTGTTGGAAGAACACCCACGTTTCATCCCTTAACGAGGGACTTCTTCAGGGTGAGTGCGGTTCTAGGCGCGCGCGTTCCGCGTTCCTCCGAGCACTTCCTGAGTGTAATCCATATAGGTGTGAGGAAAATCTCAATGGGTCAAATAGGTGGAAGTCTGTGCATTTAACTTTATTGTGTGTTTGTATGATTATCGTGTTACGAATCCGGGACTTACATAGTTTATGATAGGAATGCCGATTGGTAAAATAGAATTGGCAGCCTTATCGCTTAGAGAGATCTCTAGGCGATAAGGCTGCTAATCCTATTATCTCTATAGGATTAGTTTAGAATGAGTACCGACCGTTTTTTAAGGCTATGAAATAAATAATTATCAATTTTCAATTTTAGTCATTTTTTCTAAGTGGGCACGACCTTTACTGAGAACACGATGAAGAAGATAGTCAGAATTTTTCAAAAATCTGCCATACTAAAACTAAATCTGAAACTGAATTCCCTAATCCCGTAAGACTATTGAAGTAGCCAAAATTTCGATGCATTGAAAGGTTTTACCGACAAATATCATGTCAAATAGCCTGCATTGAGGCTACATAGCAAAAGAGTCTAGCAAAGTGAATACACAACTGCCAAACGATAAGGTATGCTTCTACCTACCGACCACGCGTCGCAGCACGAATATTCAAATCCCAGGTAGCTTTTTTCAAATTCGCAAATTCAAATTTGAATAGCGTACGCGCCTATTGACGGTTAACCCCGAATACTTAAATGCAACTCAAATTCTCAGACTTAAGCACGGCTCATGTGACGAATAATTGACAGATTTTAATTGAAAAATATCAAAAATTGCACCTCAAGACATGCTTAAGAGCGCTACGTAGATCTACCACTACCACGTAGATGCGGTACCGGAAAAGTTTCGCAATGACGTTGTCCATTGTACGAGATGCGAAACTGCCGCGGACGCGCTGAGGACCTCGAGTTGCGGCTCCGCAAATTCGATTCCGCGCGGTTATGTGATACGGGCGTAAGTCTTAGTTGCTACTCATGTGGTTGCTTTGAGGATTTGGGTTAAGGCTTACATTACGCCCAACGTGACTGTATTGTTTTGGATGAAGACGATGAAACTCTCCTAATTAATAATGTGAAATCAACGTAGCTATGTTATTCTTATTACGGACCTAAAGAGCTTATCCAAACAGTATATATGTAGCGAATGAAATTTTGACGCACACTCGTTTGCTAATTAAATTTCCGGTGCGGCGTAAATCTAATTATGAAGGTTTTATTACTTGAATGTTACAATATTCGAGACTGAGCGATAATTGTACCTTGAGAGAGTTAATTTTAGATTAAGTGTTTGATTTTGTAACTGTAACTTTGAGCGAAGTTTATAGGCAGACTGTGATTGAAAGGATTTATTTGATTTTAGTGAATAAACAGTGGGTAAAATCCGGTTAGTCCATCTAATTGCTCCTAAAATATTTTCTAAGGGGTCCAAAAGTTCTGTGTTGACTGTGTACGAGTATAAAACACTTTTATTTCCGATAATCCCAAAGAAATAATTAGACAGTATAGTGTATTAATAAATAGGGCTTTTAACCCACTTTGAAAAAATCTCCTTATTCATTATCCATTTTGACCATTTTTCAAAAAGCGTTCAACTTATTCTTTATATTTGTCCTGCGGACTTTTTTCAAAATGTTTCACAAAGTATGAAACCTATAAAAAATTCAAAAATGTTTTGAATTGTAAAACATTATACCTTTTATTTGATAACCTATTTGACCTGCAAGTTTATTTAGAAATTTCGATATCCCAATTGTATGTAGGTACTGATAATTTATATTCTATTTCATATTTTTCATTAATGCATTTAATCTTAGGTTATCAGAAATAGATTGGGAACTAAATTTAACAAATAATTCCCTCGAGGAAGCTATCGAATACTTCTATTCAGTATTGAAATCTTTGCGTGAAAGGTTTGTTCCATCAAGAGTAATCAGGCTCAACCGATTTCCACCATGGTATTCTGCAGCATTGAAAAAAGTATTAAAGGAAAAATATAAATTCTATAGTAAATTCAAACGCTACGGCATGTTGGCAGATAAAATTACTGTTGACTACTTAAAAACTAGAGTTAAGGTTCTAGAAAAGGAATGTTATACCTCATTTATCTCTTCTGTGGAAGATTCTATAAAAGAAAATCCAAAGTATTTTTGGTCGTACATTAAGTCACTATCAAAATCCACATCTATTCCTTGCTCTATGACATATAATACTAGGAATACCCAATCAGGGCCTGAGATATGTGATTTTTTTGCTGATTATTTTCACTCCACGTATTTACAGCACGATTCGCAACCGTCCATAGTTTCTTCTTCTTCAGTAGTTAGTCCAACGGTCGGCATGGATTGCGATCTTTCAACAATAGAATTATCTACTTCTCTTATTAAACATAAACTATTAAAATTGGATAAAAACAAATCAGCGGGACCAGATACTATACCACCTATTCTCTTAATTAAATGCGCAGATGAACTCTCTGTTCCCATATTTATACTATTTAATAGATCTCTAAACGAGGGATGTGTTCCTAAGATCTGGAAGTCTGCATTTATCTCACCAGTGCATAAGAAAGGTGCAAAGGACAACGTCGCCAATTATCGTCCCATTTCCAAACTCTGTATTTTAGCTAAAGTGTTTGAGCGAATTATTTATGAACAGATAATCGAGTCAGTCAGGAACATTCTTCCTTCTACTCAGCATGGTTTTCTTTCAGGCAGGTCTACGGTGTCAAATCTGATTCTTTTGAACGAATTACTCACTGAAACTATGGATGGTGGTAAGTATCAAACTGATGTAGTCTATACGGACTATGCTAAAGCTTTTGACCGAATAGATCATAATATCCTTCTATTAAAGCTCTCTGCTGTAGGAATTAGAGGAGATTTATTAAGATGGTTCACCTCGTACATCAATAATAGATCCCAGTTAGTAGTCCTGGGTAATTTTTCGTCTAAGTGGATGGGTGTTCCAAGCGGTGTCCCTCAGGGTTCGTTATTGGGACCACTCTTATTTTTAATTTTTGTATCGGACATCGATACCTGTTTTCACCACTCGTTTGTATTGGCTTTTGCCGACGACATGAAGATATTCCGTCCTATCTCCAGTCACAAAGATGCTATGCTTCTACAAGAGGATCTCGATCGTCTTGATGAATATTGCTTAAAGAATAAACTAGATCTTAATGTTAATAAATGTAATGTTGTAACTTACACAAGAAAATCTAACGTAATAAAGTTCAATTATAAGCTAAAACATCATGTCCTAGAACACGTTAGTAAAATAAGAGATCTTGGGGTCATTCATGACTCAAAGCTTTTATTTGATGATCATATTTCTTCTATTGTCAGTAAAGCTTCTAAGTCACTTGGGCTTATCATGCGGTCTTCAAAAGACTTTAAAAACATCAAGACGATCAAGATTCTCTTTAGTACCTATGTGCGTTGCCACTTAGAGTACGCCTCCCAAATCTGGAATCCCAACTACTCTATCTATATAAATAGAATTGAAAATATACAACGCAAATTTCTACGATATATAAACTTTAAACTGCGACTGGATGAGTCCGACTACCTTCTTAATTGTGCCAAGCAGCATCTACTTCCACTATATCTAAGGCGTGATTTTGCAGATCTAGTCTATATGGCTAAAATTTTAACCTCGCACATAGATTGTCCTGAATTGCTGAGCAAAATCCAATTTTATATTCCAAACAGGTCTTTCCGACAAACTAATCTTTTCTATTTACCTCTAGTATCGACAAATTACCGTCAAAATTCCTTTTTATACAGAGCGAGAAAAAAATTTAACCTTTTGAATACTGAGCTTGACCTTGACATATTCAATAGCAGCATTTCTAGCTTAAAAACCAAGCTTAATAAGTCTTTCTTTGATACATATCAGTTGGACCAACAATAAGTGAATGAATACTTACCTATATTTACATATGTACATACTACCACCTACTCTAAAAAATAAGATACAGTAATGTATAGTGAATTTATGTTTGGTAAATGCGAATATTTAGCTTGTTATTATTACTTGTGTTACTTGCAATTGTAATTTGTTTCTATAAGTGGGAACTTATTAATAGCCACCTGTTACCTTTACTCATTTCTAATATGTATTTAAGTGCTGAAAGATCCCCTAAAATAAATAAATAAATAAATAAATAAATATTTCCTTTTTCTTAATTTTTTTCTTTTAATCTGTAGGTACAGGTGCTTTATATTTATTTTTGTTATAACTTCAAGTTAAGAGCTTCGTTATTGACCACAAGGGTTTCCGTCCCTATACCGAAACCCTAAAAACTATGTTACTAAAAGTCCTATATTGTTTTAAACTTTTGAATGATTTCGCTTTTGAATAATTTCGCTTATAAACTTTGTATACAAAAATTCTATCAGACAGCACGGTTATTCAGTTCCATAAACCTCAATATTATCGAAGTCCTCAAATTAACCACAACGCCTACTAATAAGGAATCGAGACAATACAATACAATACAATACAATATGCTTTATTGCACACCAATTAATTACAAAATACATATATCACAGAAAACAAAAACAATAACAAATAATGTACAATGGGCGGCCTTATCGCTAAGAGCGATCTCTGCCAGGCAACCTTAGGATGGACAAGAAGTGATAGAAAAAGTATAGACGGTGGCGTGTAAATAGAATACTGTTAGAAAATATATATTCTATATACATAACTATTACATAGATACCAATATGTATACACAACATACGTATATATTATTATTTATCATAAAATATACTAAATAATATAATAATAAATAAATTACTTAAATATTTGATGTTGAGGTTAAGAAATGTTCGTAGTATATTCTAAGGTTATTTTCGCGAGAACTCATAATAAAACACTGTTTTTACCGGATTGATCGCGTATATTTTATATTTGTTTATAACCTGACGTTTCGGAGGCTTTTCAGCTTCCATGGTCACAGGCAGACTATAACACTATAATACTATAATAGTCTGCCTGTGACCATGGAAGCTGAAAAGCCTCCGAAACGTCAGGTTATAAACAAATATAAAATATACGCGATCAATCCGGTAAAAACAGTGTTTTATTAAATGTTCGTAGACCATATTTTTGAATGTAGGGAGAGACTTAGCATGTCTGATAGAAGTTGGTAAAGCATTCCACAGCTTTATGGCGTATACAGTAAAGGATGAGCTATAGGAGTGGAAGGGGCGGAGAGTTTTCAATTGGAGTGTGTGGGTTGAGCGGAGGGAGCGATCATGGGTTTTGTGGCGGTATTCAAATCGTTCCTTGAGGTAGCGAGGTGTGTTAGGGATGAAAAGGATAGAATATAGAAGGGAAAGAAAGTGTACGTCCCGGCGATGACGGATGGGTAACCATTTTAGCTTTAAGCGGTACTCTGTGATGTGATCATACTTGCGCAGACCGAAGATGAAGCGTATGCAGAAGTTTTGAAGCCGCTCAAGCTTGTCAAGCTGTGCTTGGGTTAGATCAGGATAGCTGGCGTCGGCGTAGTCGAGGATAGGAAGTAAAAGTGACTGAGCAAGCGCAATTTTGGTGGATGTTGGTAAAAAGTTTCGCAAGCAGGTAAACCGCGGGCAGGAGGTAGTACGTAATATAATTTTTTTTTAAAAATTTTTTTTTTAAATTTATTTATGTTATACATTAAGTACTAAAATTTTTTCTTTTTATTTTTACTTATTTTTTCTCTTTTTATAATCTTTTAAAAATAATATCAACCTAGTTCATTACAATGTGAGCTTGTTAAAATAAAATTGGTTCAATTCAATTTATTCAATTCAATAGGCATTCTAATAGTATTCGTAAATAATAATAATAAAGTAGTAAATAGTAATAATAGTAGTAACGTAACCGTATCACAAAAGATGAATAATGCCTATTTTCCTATAAAACGTTAGTTATTTTTAAATCAGCTTCATTAAAATCAAATTTAACAAACTAATCTGTTAAGGTGGAGAAGGTAGATGTTAAGAGTGTGTCGCTTGAATCCTAATCCCCGCAATTACTCTGAACAAATTGTACAAAATTCGAGTTTAATACTTCGGATTGAAAGTTAATTACATTTTCAAATTCGCCCACCCGACCAATTGAAGTCGGAATTAACATGAACATTGAACAGAGGGTACGAGAAATGAATTTTAAATTTTCGTTTCGTTTCAGATTTGATACGAACTTTCTAACCATGTGATTGTTCAAAAATTAAGCACTGTATTTCCAGTTTCCAATTTTGTTAATCGAAATTTCATTCATGTACCTACTACGAGCTTCGTTAATGAAGCGTTTAGTACAAATACACGCGATTTTATGCTTGCTTTGTTAACCGTTCTCTCAATTTACAAACACAATAGAGAGGAAGTTTGTTGGGGCAAGACTCACATTCACAGGTACCCAAAAGCCAGAAGAACCAAACCACATAGATCAAATCTCACCAAATAAAATGAAATGCCTGTTACTGCTGGTCTTATGGTTATTTTCATACATTAAAGTGAATGTGCATACTGCGCGTGAAGTAAATTTACTACTGGGACGCAATAGGCTATTTTACTACATTAAAAATAAGTTCCAAATGATTTTCATCCTAGTCAGTGACAACATAACAAAGCGTAATCAGGTGATTTTTATTAAAAATATGCCTATTTTAGGTAAAAAAGAGATTAAAATTACAATTTTTTTTGATAATATGATCACGTGACCGAAAACGCTCTGCGTTTGGCAGGAACGCTGGTGACGTCACACTATTACAGATTACATTGTCAATGAGTTCTTTTTGTTAGGTGTGGTGTGACATGTGACGTCATTGCTCCGAGCACGGGAGCCATGACAGAGATTATCGTTTTGGCGCGCCAATATTTTATTCAAACTTCAACATTCATTTTTATAACTAATACGACTGGCCTTGATTAAATATCAATTAAACTTTGCATTATTTTCATCAAACAATACGTTAGAATTATTTCCCAGAGTAGTCAAGTAGCCTATTCTGCTAACCAATTTACTATTTCTACTATGATAACGGTATCAACGCAGAATCGTCATGTAGAATCCATTAAATGAGGAAAACTCCAGATAGTGCGTGTGGTGCTATATGCTCGGAAATATTGTCAAAATGGCTGTCATCTAAGGTAGAATGCCAAAATGTCTCATTCTGTGACAATACCATTCGTAGTAAAGCGATTAGTTTAGCAGAATAGGGTACTTGGTATCTACCAAATGTCAAGTGTGTCAAGGTGTGGAAAGGACTGGTGATCAATCAAAATTACAACTGCTTGACCGTCTCTAGCAAACACAAAAACTGTCCAATCAATCTTCAATCTAATCGCAAGGGGTCAAAGTTGTTTATGGCAGGTTAAAATCTGACTCATCTTTTGTAAAGGGCAGTGTGCGGCAGACTCAAGAATTTGACATTCAGTAGAATCCACAACTGTGCAATTATGTTCAAATTTGCAATTAGTTAGGTATTCTGTTGATGTTGTAAACAAATATTTAGTAGCACGACCGAAAGCTGCATCCTTTATTAGATCTGGTGCTTTTACTCCCGAATACTCGAAACGCATCTCAGATTCTCTATTTCTTCTCAGAGAGAATTTTTGATAGATTTTCACTCAAAACTCAAAAATCGTGACTGGAGACGTGCTTAAAAGTGAGATGCGTTTGCCTATTCGGGGGTAAGTTAACTGTTAATATTTGTTTGAAAATTTATTAAAAACATGTTGGGCCTACCTTGACCAGAGATGAGAGATGGAGATAATGGCTTAAAGATTAATGAAAGAACCTTTATTAACAAAGAAAATTACAATCAAATAATCGAATTAAATTAAAACTAATAAATATTTTTAAATTAAAACTAATATTTACAATTAAAACAATTGAGCAAACTGCAGACTGTTGCAAACAATCTACAAGTAGCTCAACTGATCCATATCAATACCAGTCTGAAGCGTGCCCAAGACGCTAGCTGCATTGCCCCGCTGTATAGCAATGCTGATGCGCTGCGCCAGATACTCACTCTCGGGTCACGCGTCGCTTCGACCAGAGATTAATGTTTTTTCGTTACCATCATTCCTATGTTTGCTTTTTGCATTGACCTTATCTCATTCGAACCATTTCAATTGAAATTCAATAAAAAGTCAATCTATTCACAGATCGTCGGGTTTTATTACAAAATAAACAAGTTTTGTTAATTTTAAGCTATCAGGTAGGTAGGTATGCTAAAAATAATTCCGACTGCATTGCATCCTATAAAAATATACGGCTACATTGAAGCTTAATGCATATTATATTGCCACTGATACTGCAACAGCAATAAGGTAGAGTTGATATGAACAGAAAAGACGCTAGCTCAAAATACAACTGGCTCGCGTTGATTAATAAAATAAGGCTGAATGAGCGCATTTTGTAAATCTGTGAGTCGCAAAATGCGCTCTTTTTCATAGATATGACTACTCAATGTTAGGCACTGCGACTGATTATAAGAGACTCACGTCTCGAAAGATTACGTTCTTTCAGCCGTCTCCAATAGAATAGATATACCAGATGGGTTAATTTTATCGTTCAGCACAGGATAGAAGAGGCTGGCGAAAGCCCGTAGTAAAATGATACCAGACTGGTATGATGACGAAGGAAAGTTTATCTTAACATTATAACATAACATGAGCTTTTTAATAGGCTCTACCTATTTCTACCGACATCATTTGCATGCAAAGGTTAAGATAAACTTGTGTCCTTCATTTCCTTTTACTTCATTTGTAGACTGTACCTTCTGTACCATGTGTACATTGTAAAGCCATAGTTTATACAGACCGGACAGATTTGAAATGAAACGCCACTCTCGTCCGATGCAATGCATAATTCACAACAGTTTTAAAATAAGATACTGATTTTATATCAGGCAAATTGAATTTGGCTCTTAGCTTTGCCTGTACCTCGTACAATTTTTTTTAAAAAAAGCTAATTCCCTTCAGCGATTGTTAAAAAGGTGCAAGAAGGTTCGCGAAATATATTTTTTGAATATAATGATACTTACCTAAATCAGATGGTGGTGGTGACTAAAATTAAACAATAAATTTATTGTTGTTTTCGCTTTTACGTTGAAATTATGATTCCACCTACGCATTTTCAAAAGATTGGTTTCAACAAAAACAACAACATAAAAACTTTACTAACGAACCTAATTAATTGAATTAATTAATTGATGTTTCCAATTTAATGTTGCTGAAAATATGAATTTTCGTTTCTCGTGTCTAAAATTTTAATATTTGTAGACCTTTAACATGTTTGGGTAGAGTACCTATTATGTAGGTTATAAACTTTTAATGGAGACCTTTCAAGGCGGTATTTTAACTGAGCTAATTATTTGATATTAATGTTAACAATAAGACAAACGTTAACAAAGATAAAGCACTGCTGGAAGTTGGTCTAGCAGTGCTTTATCTTATTGTTAACCGAGGTCAAAACCAAAGCATCATCATCATCAGCCTATATTAGTCATAGGCCTCCCCTAATGTTTACGGGATCCAGTAAAAAACCGTTCCGCAGAACTGGACGGCCGTGGGAACGTAAGTATTGAGGAATTTGAAATCGTTTTTTATTTTTTTAAACAATCAAATCATGTTGACGTAGGTTCTGTTCGTAGAGTTTGAGAGATTTATAATGTCGATGGACATAAATTTCTTGTCTTGAACCTCACAGTCAAGTCTCACAATAAATAATAGCACTACAGTCATCGTTTGCGGAACTCACTTGTCCAAGTTTATAATGAAATATGATGCTGCCGTGCCCATACCGATCGACGCGCGGTTTAATAGGATTACGAGCCGTCATGTATGCCTGTATGTTTGCTTGAATTATTACTATCTTTGTTGGTAGTTCACCGATGTCGGTATGGTTGATATTCCTTTGCGTCAGTGCGATTTTGTAACACGAGCTTTGGTTTCCTTGTGCACGTGGCTTACTATCCATAAATGCATATAATGTAGCTGTGTCTTTATCAAAACAGCTCACGAACGAGTTATATTTATACGGTAGGTACATAACTTACAAGATACATCATGTACCCTGTATCAGCTAGTAATTATAGAGGTAAGAAAGCAAATTCCTATTGAATATTTTGAAAATATCTAGTGTGATTACTTATACGCCTACCTAACGTGGTGATTATGGCAAAATTGTTTGGGGTAGGCACTTCCAGCAGTACCTAAACAAAATGTGTGTGGCTTTTAAAAAATTCAGACCGAATCAATTATAACATAACAGAGCACAGATATGTCCAGGAAACCAGCTTTTTATTATATTTCCGGTGACATCTCTTGATATGGCGTCAGTAGAGATATCAATTTATTTATTGTCACAAATATTTAAGGGACAAGAGAATTACCATACTACTGTGCCTGATTTAACGTACGATAAACGACCAATTTTACTAAAATCTGTCGAATTTTTAAACGTTAATTCTGTTCGTATACCGTCTCAAAAGTTTATGAAAGATTCAACCTGTTCAACCATTTTTGACGTTGTATTGTATTGACTGCGGCACACAAAATCTTCCTTTATGTTTTATCAAATTAATACATACACACTCGTATTAATCAGCGATTTTTCGTTTACTATTAAATTTTGCTGATCAACACCACACACTAAACTTTTATTAAATATCTGGGAAATTCTAACAACATGTTAAAATCATCATGTATTAACTTTTACTGCGTGCTTTAATAATTGGTAGAGCTAAATCACGAAGTAGAACTATCACACTGTTTGAAGTAAAATTAGATAAATCCCTGATACGCTTACTTACTGTAGTGCAAAGTGATGATAAAACAGCTCATCCTGGATTCTTGCGTCTGATTTTATTATAGTATATTCTAAGGTTATTTTCGCGAGAACTCATAATAAAACACTGTTTTTACCGGATTGATCGCGTATATTTTATATTTGTTTATAACCTGACGTTTTGGAGGCTTTTCAGCTTCCATGGTCACAGGCAGACTGAGGTGACATTTGTCTTTACAAGTAATTTGAATTTTACATATCTACCGTCAATTATACAAATTTAATTATAACGTTCCGTATGTACGCAGTAATCACTAACAGTGTCTTGATGGGTTGTAGCTATGGATTGCTGGGTGTGGGACCTGACTCGATGTAGGACTGGATCCCAAGCGGCAGGTACTCTCCAACCATCTTCTCTATTGAAATTATTCGGATGTTTTTGAATTTTCATCCGAATAAGTTGTATTTCGACGATGCACATTTACTTTCGATTTCAACATCCAACGTGTCGATTATGCTAAAACTTACGAAACATCTCTACCAGATTTGTTTTAGAACAGCTTATGAATTCACAAAATTGGTCTTAATAATACACAGTTGTGTCATAAACATAAAACGGCACATTAATTCCGTGGAAGTGCAACTTTCTTGAACATTAGCTCTGATTTAATATGTCTCATAACAATGCTAGATTGGGAGTTAGAGGTAATTTTGCAGAGGCATTCAACTGTTAATTGACTACAATCGAATGGCACTTACGCTACTTGTGGGCAACCAACTATTTGACTTAATGAAAAAATAAATGATTTTAAATCAAACTGAATCTAAGTGATAAAATGCTCCTACAAGAGTTTTCATTTTGTGCTAATTGGTGTCATCACATCAGACACCTTTGTTTGTTGATTCTATATTTTTCATAATACATGAATATTCCAATTCACGAGAAATTCGTGTCAGAAACAGCCGTAACCTTTTCCTTAGTAACACAAAACCAAACACGGAACTTAAAATATCAACAGCTTGTTAAATTTTATCAATTTGCCCCCTTGTTTGCGTCATGCATGATTAGTAAAACGTAATTTTAATACTTAACTACCTGTTTTATCTTAAATGTGCCTGGCTTTTAAACTATAAAAATGTTCGCAAGATTTAATGAAGTATCCAAAAATGTTAAAACTTTTACCGTTGTCTCGGAAGAAGCTCCACTGAGCTCGAGATCGTAATGAATCTGTTTAATAAATTATCATCTCATTTAATTTAACTTGCTTACGCAAACTTGAGCTAAGTTTGTGTACCTTAGTACTTTAGTTCATGGCTTATTTCCTCCTTATTTACGTGATTACCTGAGCAAGATGTTTTGCTCTCATACATTTTTGAATTTTCTAATAAGAAAGTGGGCTCCTAGAGGCATACCTACTTGAAGGAAAATGTAGATAAAATATTTCACAGCAAACGGTATTAGTTCTACTAGATCTGCAATTTTTCCTTTGTTTTAAAGTAAAATGTAATAAAAGGCGAGAAACTTTAAAATATTCGCATATTCAAGCGACCGGTGCTGGAGAGAGTATCACTTTACATGATGTATATTATTTCAATTTGCATAAATATGATAATTTATGGTCAACTCCAAGACCACCATTAATAATTACTTCGGTTATAAAGCTGTCTGTCCATAGCAACGCGCGTATGTGAAGTTTACGTGCACTTTTTTTCATCATTTCCGTTACTAAAATAAATACTAACTACTAAAATTTTGAAAAAGTAATAGCACCGTTGAACGAAATTTATTGTAATATTCATTTGTATCTTTATTGTAGGTACTATCCTATCCTACTAATAAATAATAATGTGAAAGTCTGGGTGAATGTTGGTTACCACGTATCTCCGTACTGAGATCCGTACTAACTACTGAATTTATTTAGATGAAATTTGGTATAGATAATTTAGGATTTAGAATAGCACACAGGTTAATCTAATTTTGAAAAAATAACCGCAGAAGGAAAAGAGTGGTGAAGTTTCTATGGAAAATGATTATTCCTTGGTTAGATTATCTTAAAACTCACTACATAAAGTACAAAGTAAAAAATTAATCACTCATTTTTTTTTTACAAAACTACCCCTAGCACTCCCCGTGCAATATTTTTTTGAAAAATGTATGAAAAAAAAAAATCTTGGTTCGCACATTCACTCAAAACAAATAACTAAGCACACATAGATCAGAAAGCACGCGTCCGCTCCCCACTGGCTCTAAAATGCAAAAACCTGAATATACTTTCGGAATCCAAAATGGGCCCTCCCCACCACAAAATCCAACTGAGGTTACCTAAGCGGTAAGCGCGGTGTATGATAAGATAACAAATCGAAAATTTTAAAATTTACGATATATCTATATTGTTTTGCATTTGACACATAAATATCCACGCGGGCGAAGCCGCGGGGCACAGCTAGTTTATACTAAGACAAAGATTCACCTCTTGTCTTGCAATTGTTAAAATGTTCACTTTGTGTATGACTGCAAAGCTGTTTAGCTGGTAAGTCATCGCAAGGGACATTTTAAAATAAGCATACCAACTTGTAACCCGTTGTCTGCAAATAAATGATTTGATTTGATTTGATTTGACTGTTATTGAAGATACAAGCGAAAATCAAGCAAATAGGTGCGCCACGTGACCACGTGGCTGTTGGTTGACACCTTTTTAGGTCGCAAATGAAATATTAATGGCGGACCAGCTTTGCATAAAGCATCTTCATTAATGTAAAATGCTTGTAATTCCTTGTCACTGATAGTACCTTTGGTTTTGTGAAAACAAGGTTTTATGTCATAATTTAAATTTATTTTTACAGGCTGTCAAAATGAGGAGGTTCTGTTTTGACTATACGATGTATGTTTTTTGTTTGTTCATCGATTTGAAAATTCTTTAGCTTTTGTATAAGAAATGATCTCGAATGATTTTATTCTTCTGCTTTGCATTTTTTATGCAAAACCTAAAAACAGTGTAAAATTAGGGATTCGATGTCGGATTTTAGGTTTGTCAAAAGAATTAAGCTTTTGCATATTATGCTGTAGGTACCTAAATCGTACTTGAAGCAATATCTTTTTCATTCATCTTTTTACTTTCTATAGTGATGCTGTACATATTTTTATTTATGTGTCTACTTAAAACGGAAAAACACGATGAAACCTGACCTAATTCACTTCTTGCACTATGCACCATTTCGCTAAAGCGCCGTTTTCTCAGTTTCAAAACGTTAGACCTAGATGAATCGTTAAAAAGCCGAAGCAAACTTTAATTTGCTTTGAATTATCCAGATACCTGGAACTTGCACCATCTCGTACCGTTTTATTTTGAGACTCTAAAATAAAAGAAGACAGGTTTCAAAAGTTGATTCGTCGGCGGCTATGAAACTTCTAGCTGAACTTCTTGCATCCGGGAAATCGCTATCAAATTGGATCGAGAAACTATTTTATAGCAGCTTCACTAGGTTCTTCTTCTATTACAGAAGAAGTGTAGGTAGTTATCCGTTGTTTGAAATGCGAACAAGTTTTTTTGAATTCTTAGGTTTTCTCATAGGTGCTTGAAAACATCTCAGCGTGGATTTATTTTTTTATTTTAAGACCCTATGAAAACTATGCTACAGCTAGGACAGCTAGGTAAGGTACCTAGCTGTCTTAGCTGTAGTATAGTTTTTGCATTAAAAAAAATCTGGAATGTGATGAATGCAATATGAGACGCCTCTTTACAGTTTCAAATAGAGAAATACTCAGCTAAACTAAACACTTGACGCTCTCCGGCCAGGTGGGATGACGATCTGCGAAAGACTGCAGGCAGATGCTGGATGCGACATGCAGAAGACGCTCATTAGTGGAGGCCTATGTCCAGCAGTAGATTATTATAGGCCGATGATGATGATGATGATGAAACAAAACACTTAAGGCTACCAACCTGGCCAAATCCCGACAAAAAAGCATTTTCCGATGCCCCAACAACAAAAGGTTGAGTGATTCCACATCTCTCTGATTATCAATTTAGAATTGATCGTAAGTGGGGGAGGGAAGATTGATAATTCGGATTTTTACCCGGCGTCAGGAGAGGAGGCACAAGTGAGCAATCGAGTGTGACAGCTAATGATGCCAGCGCGGATAGACGCAGTGGCTGAACTTTGATGTTGAATATATGAAAATATTGATTGTGAACTTGAGTTCACAACCGTTCACAACAGTACCTATTGCAGATTTCAAGAACAAATAATTATTATTATCCTTTATTTCCTTAGGAAACAAGGGATTTTTAAAAAATTCAAACAAAAACAAAAAGTACTCGAATATCAATATTCGAGTACTTTTTGGTAAAATGTTTGAATTTTCTAAAAATCCCTTGTTTCCTAAGGAAATAAGGGATAATAATAATTATTTGTTCTTGAAATCTGCAATAGGTAGGTACTATTGAAACTGCATGTCAGGTAAGCTTGTGCGTAGTTATAAAGTTTTCCTGACGAGTAGCTTTTATAGGAAACAAAACATTAAGTTTTCTCGTTTTGCATGAAAGATGCATAAATTTGTGTTAGGTTGCTTATAGACAAAACATAAATGTTATTATTACGTGTGCTGTAGGACGGGATCATATTAATAATTTAGAAATAGTATCACAAATCAAATACGACTAAATACATTGAATACCTAATCGATGCATGAAAACTACCTACCCGACTGTGACCTGCTTTCTCCGCCTCATTGGATATGGTACCTAGGTGCCTTACTTAGGTTAGATACTTTGTTTTTATATCTGTATTCATACACCAAAACCATAAAAAGCTGTAAAGCCACAACAATAAGCTCACCATCCATTTAAAGATATCAAAACAATATTTTTATGAGGGGTTTTAAAGTGGACGATAAAAATATTATCTAACATAATAAAATTGCGTCTTACACTGTTTACACAAGCATTATTGTCACTCCAGGGTTTTATGGATTGTTTATCTTCTCAGGGTTAACAAGGATTTGGTTTTAAAAGACAGCTGCTTTTTGGTGTATATCACTTGACGTTTTACGTGGAGAAATTGTCTCACTGACACTGAAAAACTCAATGGGATTGTCGACGACCTTAAATTATTTATGCTTTGTTGAATTATACCTAAGGATTTTACTCAAATGCATCAAAAATTCATATATTATTATTTCTGATATACTGTTTTCCAAGAACATACATTTTTATGCGTCCTGCTCGGTACATAAAGTTGTCTTACTGAATTCACTTTACCCGTAGCTTATCGGCTCGAGTGGCGCGTGTCATTTTTACGGATTCCCCAGAATTTATGTAAATTTGTTTTGTCAGCGGTTTACCTTGTTACGCAAGCGTAGTATCAGCCACCGATATTGAATTTTTATAGCAATTCGCCCTTCCCATCTTCCATTGCATAATCGTCATTATCTATTCAGCAATACGTTTCAAAACGATAATTCATCAGTAATCTTCTACCTATAAATTGTTCCTGACATTGTGTTATACGACCTAAATTGAACGCGAATGCTTATCAATATTCAAAGTCTGTAGGTACTTGGAAGAGCTACTCACCAGGCAATGTAATTTAGTCGTTTTACGCAGCACAATATGTAGCCTCTTCAGTATAATTACTTGGAGCGTAGAAACTCTGATATCGGCATTGCTAAGCGCATCTCACGTTGTTATGTATGTCCTCGACAAATTGAAATAGACTGAATAGGCCTCATAATTGGGTGCTATTGTGATATATTCAACAGCCATGGGGATGAAACGATCCTATTTGACTTAAGGGCTTCCGAGAAGAACGATATTGAGCGTATTTGAGTCCACTATCGGTAGAAAGCGAGGATGGAATTAGGAAGAACGCAGTTTTGACAGCTTCCAATATATATATTTTTGCCCAGTGCTTTAATTCTAAAGTACGAGTATTACTTACAAGTAACCTTTCGAGAACCCAGCCCCGTTATCTGCCTAAAATTCTTTCTTATATTTTTGTAAGATGTAGTTTGTTCTTAAACGTTTAACATAACGAAGAAGATTCCATAAAATTGAAACGGATGGCAGTCGAGATTTCTTTAATCAACTTATAGTTATACACAAAGTTATACCGAGTTAAGTAAAACTAAACAAATCACAAATCGATCTTTCATGGAAATATTTTCTCGTATATTGACGATCGCTATCGACTTGCTCGAAAGTCTACTGCTCTTTGTGTTGGCTTATGAGAGGATTGGGTATCGATGAATGGCATAATAGGTTTATGCGAGGCATTATAATGAATGTACTATGTTCTTCCTTATAAGTATTCTAAGAATAAAGGTACCCTACTTATTGCGGGAACATTTATTGTGTTCTTAGATATCTATCAGATGATTTTATAACAACAATCTCAGGGTAACTCCTTGAGACCATTCGTAAATATATTATTTTCGAAGTTTAGTAGATAGTACTAATAGTAATACGAAAATAATACAAAAAATAAAATAATACGTGAGTAGTCATTTTAATTTTCCTTAAACTAATATCAAACTAATCCAACCAGGAAAGAAACATCCGATAAATAATGTGTCCATGTTATACAAATTTATTACTGCATAACAAAGACGATGAACCATCTGTCTTATTAAATTATTCCTGTTCAGTCAATATAATAACAATTTCATCTATCTCGTCGCCTCCATCTGGCCTGGTTTCTCGACCTTTCATAATCGTGTATTCCGTGACACGATATTAATACCTATCGCCTTATATTAATTCTTATTCCATGTCGAAATTGCTTTCTATTTCTTTTTCGTTATTAAATTTTGTTCCTTTTGTGATTTTGGATTTTATTGTTCAGTTTTGCTTCTGGTACTTATCGAATTTGTCGTTTTTGTTTAACTTTCGATTACTCAGTCGAATGAAATGTGGTGAATTGTTGTTTTAATTTTATTTGTCAGTTTTTATACCTGCAAAAAGTTATTTTCAACTGAATTTTATTATAATTGACTCATATTTGCCAACGTATTTAAAGGTTATATGGCTCACATAAAATATTATAATAATTATAATCAGTCGAAATTAATTTATTCTATCCTTATTATTTGAGTTTTATGTGTAATATGTATCGTATACCTACAGCGTGATAGGCATGTGACATTTATTATAATTGTATTACAATAAGTAAGCACAGTAGTAAAAATAATTCGGTACACAGGTAAGCATGACATAATCATGCATTTAAACATTTTGTTTGTTGTACTCTATTACTTTTTACATGAGCTGTGTTTTTATGCATGAAGCACAATGCAAACACGCTAGTAAACTAGACTGTGGCCGAGTTTTATAACGCGTAAAATTAAATATAACTTATTCATAAACGTATTCAATTTGGAACGTTGTGTGTCCAAACAACAAGCATCGAGCACTTATGAAATTATTATTGGTAGCCGTAAAGCACAAAGTTTTGCATCAAGTACATTAGGGATTCTCACCGTGAAGTTGAGTTGAGACACGTGTCCACTATCAAGAAGTACCAAAGTTTCACCTAACTTCACTCACGACGGTGATTTTACGATAAACCGTCATAAAATTAGAACGGCTGCACTTTTATTTTCATCAAACATCAAGAAACGGGTTATTCCCGCTCGTCCCCACGATTTGTCCAGCGGGAAGTTTTTCAGTAGCGTTCGTCCCCGAAGGGGCCAGCGGGGAGTTTTGTAGCGTTCGTCCCCACTAAAATAGTAGCGTTCGTCCCCACTAAAATAATATGAGGATAATTTTAAATAAAATCATACTTTGTTTTGTAATCAACTTTTATTTATTATAATATTTTCGTTCAAACGCATAGTACCAGAAACGCAAATTACCAGGACTAGAATTTTTTACGTAATTTACCTTCTACGTAAATTACCTGAATACCATCACGCAAATGGCCAGGATGCTAAAATAACTAAAACTTATATCAGAAAATCAACTAAAAAAAAACTCTGATCAAATGACTCTATCGATGGTAGTCAACAACCTTTCAAACTTATTAACTTAATGAAAATCAATTAATCCGTTTAGGCTATGATGCCACAGATAGCCTTACAAACTGAGAGATACACAAATTTACACACCAAATAGAAATAAAGATAACCAAACCAATAACTCCGCTCTTTTTCACCGAGGGGATCGAAATAAAGCAAACAAAACATAACATATCAATTGATACCCTAAAGAAAAGTGCTGAAAATAAGTCACTAAAAAGTATTTATTCAGTGTCATAAAAGGGTATCTTTTTTTTGCCGTCTCCCTTCAAAAGATACCAATCTTTGAAGGGTGAATCATAAGGGCAATTTCTACTTTGTACCGCTCTAAATTATCATCTGGAGGTCTAAATACGGATAAATTTGTACGATACCAAATACTTATTGCGTCATTTGGATACAAAACACAAATCTATTTTAGAAATCAGTTTGCAAAACTAGAGTAGACAACCTATTGCTTGGTGGCAATTCTATTGGGAATTATCACCAATAGACGCATAAACTGGTCAACTAGGCATGGTAACGGAATAGACCTTCAATCCTGCATGCAAATGATGCATTGAAATGTGATCTCAGCACCAACAGATCAATGCATCCTAGATTAGCATTTATGCATTTGGATCAAAGCATTGATGGTATTACATGAAATTATCCTTAAGAGCGCTTTCAAACTACCGTGCGATATCGTAGGGGCGGTGCCGCAAAAGTTTCGCAATGACGTTGTGCGTTGTACGAGACGTGGAACGGATGCGAAACTGTCGCGGACACGCCGCGGACCTCGAGTTGCGACTCCGCAAATTCGATTCCGCGCGGTAATGTGAGGCAGGCGTAACCCTCAACATCACTGTTCAACATCACTATCAAACATCAATACTATCAACATCACTATCAATCTTCAAATACAACGGCATGGTGAGTTATTAATATTTGATTTATTTAATTTTCATCTAATATATTTTTATTTTTAACTTGTACAGGGTATCATAAATATGAGAAAATATCGAATTTGAATATTTTAAAATTGCCAGTTTTCACAAAAGGTCATTTCAGGCAACGGTCATTTTTAAGCTGATATTTTCCAGAACTGCACATTTAACGTTATGAGCATTATAAACAACAGTTATTTCTCGAAATGGTCATAAAAAGCGGAAGGTTATCAGATGACAACATTTCCAACATTTCCAGAAGTGGTCATTTTGGACCGGTGGACACTACTAGAATCTTTTTTTTTTCAGAACTTCTTGTGGAGTAAATGTAAATATCGACTGTGATCCTTAAAGACGCGTTATAGGTTAGCCAATGTCTTATGCCGCGGTTTTGAGAGTTCATGCACGTGGTTCCAGCAAGCGAAACACCTTATTCGGCGTAAACCACCTCAGTGAACACAAAACTGATTAATCTATTTTATGTCATCGTATGGCCACCCAGATTGCAGTATTTCATCCCTGTGGGTGTTTTTCTGTAGGGGTTATAATAATACAGCAACTAAATGACTAAAGCGGAATAAAAAAACAATTATTTACATTATGTACTTCATTTTTTAATTAAACACCACGCATTTACTACTCGTATATGCCATCAATCAACAACCTACTCAGACGCAATCGTAATATGATCCTGTAATCAGAACCTATTTATTACCTATACCCTACCCGTGCCTATGTCCAATATAATGTAGGTACCTACTACGAGTATTGAGTAAAGACACCTAATCGGATCGGATTACACTCCTGTTGTATATTGGTCTATTGACAAATCAATACTACACTAAAGGTAATCAAACTAGGCGAGTAAACTAATGTTTCCGTGTTAAGGTCCATTCGATATCAGCTTAAAATTATTGTGTCCGCAACAAACATCCTTTGTCTAATATCTTTCATGATTTATCATCACCATATCAGCCCCAACACATCCTCTGCTGGATATAGGTCCCTCATACGACGCCACAAAGAGCGGTCCTGAGCCGCCTCCATCTATCATCGGTATCTATATCGACTCCCTGCGACCGCTACTTGGACCGGTGGTGGATGGTTACCCAAGACTCCGTTTTTGCGTTGCGTCGCGGCCGGCATCTCGAAAACCTTTACTCTCCAGCTGTTCTCAGTTCTGCGAGCTACGAGTATATGACCTGCCCACTGCCACTTGAGCTTACTAGTCACAATACAATATAAAATTCTTTATTGTACACCTCAGAATAAAGAAAAGGAAAAATAGCGGCCTTATCGCTTACCAGCGATTTCTTCCAGGCAACCTTTAGTTGGATAGAAATTTGAAAATTTTAAAAAGACAGGCGTGTATACAATATTATACATAATAATAATTAATAAATTTTCATAAGTTAGTAGAAAAATATAAAAATAACTAAAATACTTCATAAAATAGACAACATATACGGAATAAATAAATACCAAGAACAAAGAAAAACATATAAAAAAGTACCAATAATCACTTTTGTGACAAATAGAAGTCTTTAACGCGAGCTTTGAAATCAGGTAGAGATGCAGCTTTCCTACTGAACTCACTAATTCTGAGAGCTATGTGTGTCGGTGACTTTGGTTCTTCTACGGATGTCCGTATTCCGGATTCTATCATGTAGCGCAACTATAATGGATTCTGAGCTTATAAACGAGGCCTATAGTTAGCGACCAAGTTTCAATCCGTAGGTCACACACACACATAACTCACACGTATTGATTGAAGTCTCGAGATTATCTGTAAAAATTTTGCGTAAATTATTATGTTTAATCAGATATAGATGAGGCTGGCCTTTATCAATATTGGATAATATGCCAATCCTGAATAGAAATAGGCCACTATGTTTAAAGTAACTGAAACTTTTCAATAAGTTTCACGTAACCGGTGTCCTAAAAGACAGTTCAGAAAAATCCCAAGACTATAGGCTTTTTGGGAGTACTGAGTAAATTTATAAATTTTGGACGTCTAAAGTACCTACTTCTATAAAAATCTTTCTCGATTGTCAAACAACAAAATTATTACTTCCGTTCGAAAAATAATTTCCATTTTATTATCGCCAAAACAGAGCTAAGTCGCGATTGTAACCGGACCGTTCATTATCGTGGGTAGTGGGCGTGAATAGTCAGATAAACGCGTCCTAACACGGTATGTTGAACAAAATGCCCTTGTTTTACGCCATTTTTGTTCCGAATGCATCGGGTACATCTCGGTTCGGTGTCGGAAACGTACGATGCCCGCTAACTAGAGATATGTGATGCTTGTTTTTGTGTATCAGTTTTTGTACAAATAAATTTAAAATTGTGCTTTATTCCTTGCACATTTTAGTTGTTATGTAAAACGATTATCTTGGTAACGAATGTTCTGATGATTTTCGTGATTATCTTGGTTGAATGCTCTTATTTTGCTTTAGACGTTTCCTAGTGATATTGAGCATACACGAGTCTTTCAAATGTTGACTATCATTTTCCTCCTTCTTGCGTCGTTATTCTTAATGCTCAGGGTCTGAACCTTTATGTAGGACCTTGGAATACACGATGTGTATCCATCGGAGTGACTTTTGCAGCGGGGATAGCGTCGCTTATGCTAGCTTCCAGCGTTCAGCGGATTTGATCACATCTACGCATAGGGCTCCGTCCTTGCGATCGTTTTATTTTCATCTTGTCGGTGACCACGAGCCTTTTTCTCTCTTTTCTGACAATGTGTCCCAAGAAGTCAAAGAATATGCGAAGATCTTCGGTGGAGAGTCTGATCTTGATGTTGAGCTCCTCCAGCACATTCACCATCATCATTGCAGGAAAATAAGTCCACTGCGTGATATGTACAAGTCTCCCTCAAAGATATGAAGCCACAATGACCGGTCTTTCTAAAATATCTACCAAATAAAAGTAACTAGAAACAAAAACAGTTTACTAACCATTGTTCTGAAAGTGAATGTGATTGTCTGAATCAGTCATGAGTTTGATGAGTCGTGCATTATTATTGTTTTTTTCCTTGACTTGTAAGGCATGATGTAATGAGATGTGAACAAATTGGTTTCAGTCGAACGCTTTTAACGATAGCATCAAGGCGCGAAGTTGCAAGATATAATTGTTAAGAAAAATTCGGTTAGCAACTTTTTTATTTCTAACTTGATGTGGCAAATAGAGGAGACCTATGTCCAGCAGTAGACTAACATAGGTTGATGATAATGATGTTGTTGCAAATATATTTGAAATCGCATAAGATTTTTTTTATCTCAATTTTATATAATTAAAAATTCAATCAATCTCTAAACTCTACCAATAAGAGACATTATAACAACGCATATTTGAATAAGTAGGTCTGAAATTTGCATTATTCTACTGTAAACTGTGTTTAGTAGTATATATAGTAAGGCAGCTTACCGTAAGTTAATGTTTTTCTTATTTTATTTCAGGTAAGTGAACCTAGAAGATAATTCAAAGCTACACAGTGAGCAAAGCAAAGTAAGAACCTTTAAATATTTCACGAACATTGACACAGATTGGAAACCTAGGTAGGTGTTGCACTAAAGTTGGAATTCTTCCAAGGCGGATTGAGCGAGAAAGCTAGACCTTGTATCGATCGGCGATTTTTTACCTTAGTTCCAAAGTTCTTACGATATAAATGCAATTCATTAGCCTTTGGAACTGTCTACATAACTTATGTTTAGTAGGTTTGCAATGTGACATGTTTGAATCGTTGTCTCCTAAATACTACTACTAATACTTGGAGACGAATTTTGAAACTAAATAAAAAATGTTAATGCTATAAAGATGTTACGATGCCCTTCCGATAATTCAATTTGCTACTACGCAAACAATTCTATAAAATTGAGTAAATTTATGATTCAATGCTCCAGATTGAAATTTCAATCCTCAAGCTAGAAGCTGCGAAATGCTTTAGAGATCGCATTTAATTGGAACACCGGCAAAGTGGCGACCAGACGGTCGAGGTCCCAACTCATTTTGTAACACTTACAGAAAAAAATATCACATCACATTACCACGTCATCTGTGAGATCACCGTACATTTTAAGTGTTGTAATTCTTACAGGTACATTATATGTATTAAAAGCACTTATCAGCGGAATACCTATTAATTACCACGACTAATTTGATGTTTATTTGATGATGTTAGGAACACTAGAGACACGACCCAGTAATTCTAAAAGGTAATTTGTATTTGACCTTATTCCTTGGTGATTTGAGGCAGGTCTTAGCCAGGTAAACCATAGGTCCGAAAAGAAGTTTTCTGAAGAAACGGTGCAAGAGTCAAGTCTCTGATTGTCCAGAAACATGGGGTCATAGCCATGCCATAGTAGAGCATTTTAGATGCCGAATAATTGACAGTATTGTTCTGATTTTCGCTACCAATTTGCAGATCCCAATCTATTGAATTTGTAGCGACGTTTCGTGTCTTAGCAAATTAAAGCTGTCTTGTTGTTTGTTGTTTATCATTTTAATTTGATGTTGATTCAAAGGGTCAACTGTCAGATTTCTCGTTATTGTCAACGGCCTAAGTAAATGCCTTATGTTGTTAATGAGCATAACGAGTAGGTAATTAACATAACGATCTGATTTGTTCGTGATGATAATTACCTTCGTCTATTTCGAAGGTTATCTTTCGAAATCTCTTAAAAGTTCTGTGATTGATGGGCTGATGGACTATTGATTTTGTGTGACCTCTCAGCCCTAAAATATACATAAAATATATGATCATATCTCATATGAACGGAACGGTACTTCTTTATTTTAATAAAATTATATGTTACATTATTATGGTTTCAGCTGTTAAGACATACCTAAGGGCTGTTGATTTTGTTTAAACAATAAAATAAGGTAAATAAATACATACTCGTATGTATGTTAAAGATACCTACTACAAAAGGAATAAGATTGGGATTTCTAAACTTGATGTGATTAGAAATTAATAATGAATAGAAGACTCACCCCGATTCTCGACAACGCTCTAAGATATAATTTTAACGTTTATTCCGTGAGAGTTTGACGATTAAGATTTACGACCCAACGAGTTTTGCGGTGAGATAATCCCGTGACGAATTCCCTTCTACCCGAAGTTATTGGCAGTAAAACTGTACGGGTTCCTTGGTTTATTAAATGCGTACTGGTTAATGTTCCTTCTTGTGCGTGCTCAAGAATCGTTTAAGATGTCTGTTACCTTTTGTTCGCAGGGCGCTGTTTTCCTACGCGTGCCTTTTAAAGGTTTAAGTCAAGACTTGCGCCTGGTATCTGAGTGTCTCTTTAATGTTAGTATTTTTTATCTTCTGAGGCTTTTTTATGCATACTTGGCTTGTATACGTTTTGAGATGGCGGTTTCTAAATGACGGTTTTAAACAGAAGTTTTCAATAATCATCAATAATCATTTATTTCATCAATTTCTTTTTTTTAAAACATGTTACATTTTGAAACATATTCAGTACAAGTTTGTACTTATACGATAATTAAATTAAGTTAAAAAAACAATATGTTTTCAATTGTAAACAGATACATTTCAGAAATAATCGTAAGTCAGAAAGTAAGAAACAAAAATTGTGGAAAAAATAATTAATTATCAGACTACTTTTGTTTGTTTTCTAGAGGCACATACGAGTACATCATAATATTGCTTTCACTCTGGAACGATCGTCCCTAGATTGTCTGGCTCTGGTTTTCACATCTGGTTTGACTCTTATAAATGTTTATTTATTTATTTATTTAATGTGACAGATGTCTCTCCTGACATTCCAGTAGTCTTATCGATAGCTATCGCGGCAAATTTAATTTTATAGACAAAATGAAATAGTTTTCTTAACAATACGAAAAACACATGTTGGTGGTTGAATAATAGTTTGCAGCGCTCGTATGCCAAAACAATAGATTTAACAAAAAAATTGGGTTCGCACAAACTAGGAAATTTTCTCTTATTTCATTTTGTATTAATGTTTTATCGAAAAATGAGTCAGAAAGCAGATTATAAAAAACTGTTACTAGGCGCTATTTTTCCACAATAGCGCCTAGTAGAAGCGGTGCGGCGCGTGCGGCAATGATACACGAGGTAGCAAGGATTAAAATCGAAAAAAGCACATCAAAATCTATAAAATTACCCATTTTCAAAACTCCCGTAAAACTTTCCAAGTAAAACTAGCAATTGACTGGACTAATTATGTTACCGTACTATTTATTGAATGAACTTAGTATTGCAGGGTAGTTCACCTGACCATCTTTTGGCTTGGATGAAATTGGCAAGCGGTTACCAAAACCAGCTTATTTACCTACCTTTTTGCAAGTTGTAGGAATAACTTAGATGCAACGGAACATTGAAATTCAGAACGCGAATGTCATTGCTTCGTACTCGTACTTCCAGTCTGAGGGGGTAGAGTTTTTTCTCAAGCTTCGGAATCATCTTGCCTACATAATAAGTAGGTGCCTAAATAGAGCGCTTTTTGTGCATTCTCATGGTCTAGGATTTATAAAAATATTAATATTAATTTGGAGGACATGAAATGCTATACAGACTTTGCTCTAACGCAGCTCGGATTGTATCGAAAATCAAATCTTTGAATACTGTCTGAAACGGGTCTTAGAGATGCTTAAATCCTAGTTGAATTTGAGTATTCGGGGGTAAGTTTAACTTATTTATTGACTGCCGAACCAGATGCCTACCTAGTCAGTGCTGGCATTCAAATTAGTCTAGGAACAAATCAAAGTTTGAGTTTTGTCTATCCCTTATTTGCCTGACCGACCATTATTCCGTTGGCCCATTTCATTGGATACGTCGAGGAAACTTTGTTGGGTTGATATGCTAAAACATAAATTGTAACTCAGAACGCTATCTCAATTTGTACCGTATTCGCCTTTTCCGACCTCTGACCGCGGTTGAGTCGTAGGGATTGAACAACTAGCTAGGGCCTTTCTAAAGTCATGTCTACACTTGAGAATCTTTGACTTGAGGCAACGCTCTGCCGGAGATTTATACATGTCAGAGTTCTTAGCTTGAACTTTACTGGTATCGGAATTCCACGACATTTATTTCTTGTTTTATGCTAGAGCCGGCAGACGACTCTACTATTTATTTCTACCATATACTAGTTTTCCTACTATCTCTGACCATGATTGAGACGCAGGGATTCAACAATTATTTATTTATTAACCAACAAGGCTAAATTGTTCCTAAGCTAAAGTGTAATAATAATAATAATAATAGTGAAAATCTGCCTCAGTTGTTAGTTCAGTGATGTTTTATAATTCACTTGAAATTAAACCATTTCTCTCGGAAATTCTCCATGTCATTTACAAAGATTGATTGCTGTGATCAGATTGTGTTTTACGACCGAGCATTGGAGAGTTTTGATAATATTTTTGACAGTAAGTTATTTAAAATAGTAGAGGGAAATAAAGCATTTGTATTTATATAAGAATTGCGTTTTGTTATTATCCCACTTTGTTATCCATAGTAGGTGCTGTCCAACGTTGTTCCAATGACAGATTCACACCTACCCTGTCAGTTTACATCCGAGCAGTCCCTGTCAGTCTGTCAAACCCCCGACTATTTCACGAAGATTGCCTCGTGTTGTGGTAACGCCCATCTACGCCAATCGCCTCAGGCTCAAGTCCAGCCTTTCGGCAGAAATTTCGAGATTTCTGGGATGATTCTGTAAGGTATAGTGAATCTTAAAATCTATGGGGAGAAGGATGAAATTCACTTATTTCCATGTCATTTGGGATCAAACTCCTTGGCTAAAGGATCACAACTTGCTCGTTTATTATGTTTACTTCACTAGAGATGCGTTTAAATTTGTGACGATTCAACGCACCTACGACCTTGCTGATGTTGTGATCCCTATCTTGTATGTATAGAATTTTCTGACTACTGCTTGATATAATATGATAATTTTTTATGACTAGGTATGTTTTTCGGCTTCGTTTTTCTATCTGTATCCTTATAGCAAGTCATCAATTAATTTTCTTTGCCGAATGTCATAATTATAAAAGATAGAAAACACTTTACTATAATAGATTAGAATAGAGGAAGTATAAAGAGTGCCCTTATCACTGAAAGCGATCTCTTCCGGGCAGCCTTAGGATGGACTGGACATGAGGGAACATTATAGACGGTGGCATTTGAATGGATATATTTAGATATTTAGAAAAACAGAAATGCAAACTTAACTACGTACCTATCTACATTACAAACCTTATTTATAACAAATTTACAAATATACATAAGGCCGTCAAACTTTTGTGATAGGTGGATTTTATATAACTAAATTCGTGTTGTAAAGCACTTACAGCCGGTTTTTCGGTTTAAACTTTTTGTTAACAAAAAGTTCGGGTTTAAACTTTTTGTAAACAAAAAGTTTAAACTATTGTCACATTATAACAAGCTGATGAAGAACTGGCTGTTACCGTCGTTTTGTCGACTCGCATAATAACTAGTCTTCTATTGTCAATACCTTGACAAAATGCCGTGACAATCGGCACAAGATGCGCGAAATGTTGAAATTCAAATGTGCAAAACATTGTGTGAACCTCAATATTAGCTACCTCTTCTCTCTGGTAACAAATGCAAATGAGTACAACGTAATACATTGCATAATGAATGTATGCCTGTAATGCAGACGTACCAGGTCAAAGGCTGTTGGTGGGTACTATCACTGCTATCGAATTTACACACATTTTATGGAAAAAGCTACTTGAATGTATAGATTTACCTCGTTTATACCACTATACTACTTATTGCTGAAAAGTTAAAGGTGAAAGTTGGAGCCGTCGAGATGATGTTTGGCCTATGACTAAGCCAAAGCAACGGAAAGGATCGATCTGAAATTTGCTCACATAGAGATGTGGACCAGGAATTACTATTATAGGCTACTTTTTATTCCAAAAAACAAATGCGAAGCCGTTGGTAGAAAAAAACTTGTGTTTAATGATGATATACATTAATATAAATACACAAATAAATGTATCATCATCATCTTCCACAACCCAACTCCACCCACTGCTGGGTATATGCCTCCAAACTCTTGTGCCAAATAAATAAATACCTGCACAGGAAAAAAAATTGCTACCGGCACAACCGTCGAAAGTCCGTCGAAAAACCGTCGTAGATAGAGCACCACAGAGTAACTCAAATCGTATAAGCATTCAAACAATAGAATCCTCCATTATAGTAATAAGTCGTTACACTAGTCAGCCAATAAATATAAAGCCAGCACTGATCTCTCCCTCGGCTCCCTGAGGCGTTTGGCTATCGACCAATACAATGCCAAACTGCTGCACACAGCATAATAAAGCCATCTGTAGTTGCAAATAGTGCAATCCAATTTTCGGTTTCGGCATACCTAAATCTGTTGTTTCGGCTTTGATTGAGTTTTCCTGAAATTAGATCTTGTTATTTCAGTGGTTGCTTACTGTAGAACCTAATCTGACTAACTTTCTGTATGAGAGCCTCGTCTAAAACTGAGTTCAGCCGAAACTGCCACGCTTGGCAACCAAACCAATGCAATGGTGATTGCAGTGAATGTAGTACCTATTCATTCAAAGTCTGGCGAATTGGTGTTGGTGATCCCAACACGCAGCCTCTCAGCAATGTTGAAGCATAAATTGTATGGGTTTTATTTTTTCTATCTGTGGCATATTTTACTTAAGTAAGTTATGTACCTACTTAGTAGCTCTTCTAGCTATGCTATGATGGCAGCATCTGATAATACATTTAAAAAATAAAAGGCTTCCCTGAAACTGTACAAGCTAAATTCGGTTTTTTTATCAAGCTCTAGCCATTTGGTAAGAACGCAATTTGGCTTCACCGATATGTGGCAATTGACTGCCGAAGTTACGAGCACAGTTGAATGCTCTAATGCTCTAATGCGTGCCATTCAAATAATTGTGACGTTATTCCACCGCTTTGGGAGACATCTTTTTTAAATTATGGAGATTGCAGAGCCTCTGAGTTGTGTAAGAGTGTAGCAGAAACATTAACGTTCATAGTAAGAAATGTGTTCTGTAAATTTTCATTTTCTTTTACACTTCTGTTTTAGGGTTATTCATCTGTTTGATCGCCAATGCAGTTGTATTATTCTAAGCCCTTATTCCACATAATAAATGAAAGAAATAATTTTTCTTTACGCTTTTTGATTCAATCGAAAGTAGCACTTTCGTTTGCATTAATCATTCTAGCCCTAATTATGATAATCGCATACACTTTCGTATGCTCTAAAGACGTAGACTATAAATGCATCAGAGCGGAAGAAAACTAGTTTAGATTAATAATGCTGCTATTCTTCTATTGAATTATTACAAATATGTATTTACATTATGCTATTTAACTGAATAAGTTGCAAATTGATTTCATCCAAGTCAGTAACAACGTAACAAAGCGTAATCAGGTGATTTTTATTAAAAACTATGCCTATTTTACGTAAAAATCGGGATTCAAATTACACGTTTTTTGATATAATGATCACGTGATCGAAAACGCTCTGCGTTTGGTTGCATCACTGGTGACGTCCCACGTATCACAGATTACAGTTCGTGTTATTCTTCTTGTTAGGTGTGGTGTAAGGTGTGACGTCATCGACTCATGTCACCGAAGCCATGACAGAGATTATCCTTTTGGCGTGCCATTATTTTATTCAAACTTTAAAATTAGTTTTTATGTCTAATACGACTGGCCTTGAAGAAATATTAATTACATTTTGCATTATTTTTATTAGACAATACGTTAGATTATTCCTCAGTAGCAGTCAAGTAGCCTATTGTTTCAATGTTGCAAGTTCCAGTATAATTTCTTTTTTTCTTTACATATCTATAAGAATGTAGAGTATTATAGTTAGGTGCTCTTATGAAAAATTAATAAATTAAAAAAATTGTTACGACAATCCTTAAATTACAAATAAAAAAACAGAATAAAACAAAAATATATATTTACATGCTACAAATTATTATTATTTAGAGTTGAGCATCCATTCAACAGAATCCCAACGTGATGATTCTAAAGATTTAGAACCCCGTAGAAAGACTGCATGACGGGCGAAGTAAACTTGCTGCGTACAACCTGTAGGATGGTGTTAGTACTGATTCATGTTCTGCACAGCTACGAGGCGGTTTTCTTGCGGACGATGCGATGGCGTGAAAATCATCAACCTGGGCCTCAACAAACATGAAAGATGCGCTACAGAAGCGGGGCCGCCCATAAAAACATCCTGAAGGCGTTGTTGTACTGTACACGTAGAGCGCTGAGCGATCTTTTAGTAAAGCTAACCCAACGGCTGCCCGTATAGAACGATTGGCAGTAGGCTTTGAATAAATTTAGAGAGCTATTCAAATCCTTTTGTCCTGGCCTCCCTTTTTATCTATCTTCCTTTTATCTTGATCGAATGCATTAAAACACGTCTGTGCTATCAACAACAGAGCTCTTGGGCCGGCCGCTTGATTGTGGGACTAATTCGTAGGTGACAATGAGAATGCTTAGTTTCTAACAGTTTGCGTTTAAAGTATCGGTAAATATTCATAATTATTACATTCTCTGGTCATCCCACTGCTGGGCAAAGCCCTTTTTTCTTCCTTCAAGTCATCAAAACTAAGATTTTAGCCAGACATTTGGCCAACTGATCGCGCTAAGTCCGTCTAGGTCGCGGACCGCGCGCGTCCATTCTGACCGGGTTAAGGCGCACTGTGGCACCGTTTGCTCCATCATACCGTATTAACTTATATCCAGTTATATCCTACTGAAGTTTCTATGTGCAAAAAGTATTGTATATTACCTTTAGTTACTTAATCATTACAATATCGAAGCGTGGGATCCGGCTCGCGTGAATCATTGTTAATCATACCTTGTCTCTCTGTGTCATCTCGTATGGCGTAATTACTTTCGAATTGTATGTCTGTCTTCGCTACATTTGTTTTGTTTTTAACTGCTTGTTAGATTTTGACTCCACCATGCCAGTCCAGTTATTTGGTTCGAAAATAACTCGTTTATTTTAAATATTTATTTACATTTTTACAATGCTGGACAACTCACACAGCATTCAAGCTGCGTGAATTGTCCAGCATTCACACAGCTTGAATGCAATGCTTAACAGAGTTTGTGTTATGGGTACTAGATAACTAATATACAATACATAGTTTTTATATATTATTGTACATAGAAAATGACCAAAACACCAGAAATTAATATCTGCAGATCGTACAAACATTTGTCCGGAAGAGGGAATCGAACCCGCAATTTCCTGCAGTCCGGCATCGCAGGCCAATCTTCGTCCAACGCGCCACAGAGGTCGTCAGGTTACCCGACAAGTTTTGCGGTAGTTACATAAATGAGTAAGTTAATTTTGGTACAACTACCAAAATGACTGGACTATGTTGAGGTTCCTCAAATTTCTACACACACATATACTCATAAACAAACAAATTTTACCTTTAAACGAATGCTTTTATTAATTGAGTGTAGATTTTTCGTCGTAATCCAGATCAAGGCTTAGTTGCTAGGAGCTTATTTGTACCACATCTATGGAAAAAAAATCAAATGCACAACTTACTTTTTCGTCAAAATTATGAAGACTCCAGGCTACCCCTTCGACGCGGAGATTATTTTTATGGAAATTCATGCTTTTTTACGTAACAATTTCATCGCCTGGTTATCCTATAAGCACTTCTATCGTATTCTAGCCATAAAATTTTAACGGCTGTCATAAACCTGAAAGACATGACTGTGCTATTTATGATTGTAAGCCCAAACCTACCACCTAATAAAAATATCACGAATTCTTCGTGAAATATATTATGAAAGGCGTGATTTTATGAATGTTCGTGATTTAGATAATTGTTTTACATTCGTACTCAAATAACAATTCGTTGTTATCTACTTTTGTAGTTGCCAAGTTATTTTATATGCTCAGTAATAATTTGTTTAAAGCTTAAGCCACACAGATAATATCACTCTTTTTTCACTCATCTGTTTTCAGTTATTTTTTTCTGCCCTTAATTTACTTGTTGTTATATAAAATTTATTTTTAATAATGAATCCGTGGAGACTAATGAAGCGATTAGAACAAAGCAGTACTCTATCGAAATTAAATAATGGCAATCTTCACACATAAACAAGAAACAATGGATTATACAATTGCTGTTTTCCTTGGATTCCAATTACAGGTAATGAGTGAGTATGGGCTTACATAATGCAACATTCATAATCCTTTCAATATGTTATGTTATGATGGCTTACTGCATTACACTTTATGATTAAAGACTATTAAGAAAGAAAATTACAATCAAATAATAGAATTACTTTAAAATTAGTGTTTACAATTGAAACAATTGAGCTAACTGCAGACTGTTGCAAACAATAAACAGGTAGCTCAACTGATCCATTATAAATAACAGTCGGAAGCGTGCCCAAGACTATTAAGAAGTAAAAGTTGAAAAATGTATTGTCAGTCTCGACATTTTTGTCTGTCGATTTTATGCTGATTATTTCTCCTGTACAACAAATGCATTAAAAAATTTATTATAAAATATTAATAGAACCCGGTACTCGATCAAATTGTTGTAGTTTGTCGTTTTGTTTGTCTTTGTTGAAATAAACGATTACTTTTAGGACTTAATTGAATCCGATTAAAATGTGAATACATTAATATGTGAAAGAAATTAAAGGCATGGACTCCAGGACAGTTAAATGCTTGCGCGAACCAAAATGATTATCATTTAATATACCCAATCAAAACTTCAAGAATGGCAAATAAAAAATATTTTATCAAAACAATAATATTAATCCAATTTGTAACAATCGAGTTAATTGATCCAATCTTTGAGTAATATAAAACAAACTTTTAATTTATGAGGGTTCCTGATAACTTCCCAATTGAATTTAAATTAATTGGATTCCGTTTCATTACTTGACTTACATTTCTGTTATTATGAATTGTTATGGTTATTGTGGGCAAAGCTAAAAGCTAATTTACTTGACCTTTTTAATCCAAGGAAGGTATGTTTAATTCTATGCTATGGCGTTATGGCGCTCATTAGGGGAGGCCTTTGTCCAACAGTGGACTATTATAGGCTAATGATGATGTTTAATTCTTGGATTTTTTCTCTTATTACTGTAGCCTGCTTATTCTATATATATCTACCAAATACGCTACATGGCGCTCAAATACATTTTCTATTAATTGACAACGTTTCGAAATACTAAATAAAGTAAAATATTTGTAAAGTATAGTTAGCTATCTTTCCCGCGGTTTACATATGCTTCCTGGATAAAACGTAGTCAACTAAATAATAAACCTAATAATGTAATGAAGCCAGATTACATTGAAATAATTTTCAGAATCGGACCTCTCTGTTCTCGTGATATGATGGGGTTATCATATCACGAGAACAGAGAGGTCCGATCTATACATTTTGTAATATTAAGAACTTGACCTGCTAACTTTAATTTAAGTAAGTAGTATAATAATAACTGACGCGCACCATACAAGTGCTAAATCTGGTAGCGGGGTCCATTGACGTACCTATTTCACTGTCCACAGAGTGAATTCGTAAGGGCTTTATTACTCAATTTGTGCTACGGTAAATAATTATTTCATCATCAATATTGATCAAATAATGACTCATGGAATTATTATGACTGCTTGATTTACTGATTTATTTAATTATTTTGCTTATTAAATACACGGTTAGTGTATTTAAATATTTCACTTAATGATTTACGTAAATAATTATACCGATGACTATTGTATTAGGTCTTACCTGTGATAATGGTGTAGCGCTGTTTCGCACCAAACTTTTCGCACCACAAGCTAAAAGTAATAATATTTGTTTCGTTTCTCACCGGCTCTTAAGATTTTCGTTTCAGCTCACAAATTTATAAAAGATAGAGGTTATGTTTTAAACAATTAATACAAAAACAAAAGAAGGAACACCACTACGTCAAATAAATTATTGAGGAATCTGTTGATTTATAAAATCTCGATTCCAAAAAACTGGGCTAATGGCTAAGGCTTGTTAATTTAACCTAGAAATGAGTAGGACCCGCGTAAGCCGCGGGCGTAGGTCTGGTTTTTCATGCCCTAAGCCTGGTAAGTCGGAAATCCGTGAGTTAATCTGGCCAAGTCCGACCGAAGCCATACATTATGTAGGGGCTCGCGCGTTCACATTGTGCTAATGGAACCAGTTGCCACTATTAGGAGCAAGCTACTGGATCGACACGGTGGAAAGTATTCTTATATCAAAAGAAATACTGGATACAGAAAGTTATCTCTGTGACGCGGTGGGCGAAGGTCCGCTTGCGAAGCAGGAGGTTGCGGGTTCGATTCCCGCGTGGGACAAATATTTTTACGATCTGCAGGTATTTGTTCCGGGTGTTCTGGTCGTTTTCTGTGTAATAAAAATATTTAGCTATGTAGGTAATGTATTGTATTATGTATATCAGTTTTTTAGTATCCATATCACAAGCTCTGTGTAGCTTGAGGCTAGACACCTAATGCTGTGTGAATTGTCCAGCATTATTATTTAAATAAAATCACGTCAAAGTATAAAGTAGTAATATAAAGTATGTTCATTTAGTTTCTTTTATCTCAACAAAACAAAATGTGAACAAGCACAGCTAAATAGTACCTTGGTACCGCCATTGAAAAACTAATACTTATCTATGGTACTGGCTTGATTCCTTACCGTGTTCATGATACTCTGAACCGTCCAGCGCACATGTTTGCAAGCCAAGGAGTTTAATTAGACCTCTCCGAGGTGTCGGTTTACACAGGTTTACACAATAGGGGATAGGTTTAGACTTTTGCAATTACGTTTTCGTTGGTAACATTTACCTTTATGTGCCCAGCGGTTTTTGTAAATATTTGGCTCTAGCTTTTTACTTAACGTACGATGTAGGCGGTGTTTGTTGGACATTGATGGATTTAAGTTGAATTATCGAGGATTAGGAACTTTAAGGGTTTAATTGTATTTGAGCTGAATCGATGTGTATAGGTTTAGAACGTGTTTTACGGTTAATAATGTTGATAGGTCTTAGAAATACCTAGATAAAAGCTTCTGACATTTCAATTTTAACGTGGAATATTAGTCTTGAACTTAGACCATGTAGACACACAGATTTGAATACTTACTCTAACTAAGCTTGTTTGGCCTCCCCTTTGTGAATTTGGGAATATGCCTCTAATGTTATAAATGCGAAAGTTTGGATGTTTAGATGGATGGATAGATGTATAGATGTTTGTTACTTCTTCATGCCAAAATTACTGAACGGATCGGGCTGAAATTTTGCGTACAGATAGTTCTAGGCCTGTTATAAAACACTACTTATTATCCCATAAATCAGTTTCCATGGGATAGATATAACCTAAAAGCCGTTTCCATAGAAGCAACGCGTGTGATTCCGCGGGAAAAATCTAGTAATTGATTGATAACACAAGCTCTGTTTAGCTTGGGGCTAGATTATGCTGTTTGGATTGTCCAGCATTATTTATTTAATGATTAATTGACAATCATCATCATCATCAGCCTATATCAGTCCACTGCTGGACATAGGCCTCCCCTAATGAGCGCCATCGCGCCCTGTCTTCAGCTTGCCGCATCCAGCATCTGCCAGCAGTCTTTCGCAAATCGTCATCCCACCTGGTCGGAGGATAATTATTATTGACAATATGTAATAAGTAATATTTAATTTTCTATAATTTCTGAAACTGAGTAAATTGTAGTCTTTCAATCTCAATAACCTCGGCCGCAGGAATAATTTTTTCTTTAATTTGAAGGTTTCTTTTTTTACAATCACATTGCAACTCCACTCTTTTTTGATCTGAACCACGTTAGATTATATATTTTTTTTATTTTACTGCAACAAGCTTCATTTTTTCTGTTTAATTAATGTGAACATCCATTTAATTAAACATACGAGACTTAAATCAAAGTAAATTATATAAACATTTCATTAAACTTCAACAAATTTTATTACTTCTGTTAAATCAATGTATAATACATTCAAACACAATGAACCCACGGTTCAATTTCATAATAACAAAGTAAAATATCACTGGGTAAATGCTCAAATAAGGGGTTTTATTTTGGAGTCTATGAATAAAATAAGCCTGTTCGCGTGCGACTCCTCACGTGACGTAATATTTTTGTACGTTACCTACTGTCATGCGTTTTACTATTCAGTAGATCGCAAGGCTACATCAATTGTTAGGTTTTTTTTTATTATAGTGCTTACCCGCAGTCTGAGTATCTAAAAAATGAAATCCCACTAATATTATAATTATAAATGTGAAAGTTTGTTACTCAATCACGCCAGAACGGCAGAACGGATCTGGATGAAATTTAGCACAGAGATAGATTGTAGTTTAGAATAGCACATAGGCTACTTTTTACCCCGGAATTCTCACAGGAACGAGTACTATGCGAATGAAACCGCGAGGCGCTGCTAGTATTATATACCTACCAAACATTTCGACTTTTTTCGTTACTTAGTTGGTCAGAGCACACCCGTACTAAGGGGTGAGGCGCGGGTTCAAGTCCCGCTGAAATAGATTTTTTTTGGGAAATACCACTACATCAATTGTTGTTTTGAAAAAAAAAACTGAAAACCCGACTTGGAATCCCTTATTTATGAAATTTTGCAGGATAAATATGGATCCCAAAGAAGAAATTATCCAAATCGTTTCATAAAATTACGGAGAAACCGACGAACATACCTATCAAAACGTATATGCCGAACAGAATCTCCTCCTTTTTCCAAGTCGGTTAAAACAAGTGCTTTACCTTATTGAAACATTCATTCAACACAGTCACGATGTGGGTTTAAAATTCCTGATTTCTAATTGGGTGTTCTGACAGGCTGTACTCTCAGCCTGTGGCTTAAAATTTTACTTGTCTGTAAACATCCGGGTAATTATTGTTTCAGTACCATAGAAGCTTTAGGGTGTTACTTAGCGATGTGTTGGTCTGCTTTTAGCTACTTTTACCTACTAGATTCTCTAACTTCTTAATTAGTTCTTTTATCTTTTAAGACGGAACACACCTAATTATTTTGTTCGCGGAGGAGGGCGCTGACTCCGCTACACAGTCAACTGTGTAAGTTATCAATAACTTTTGCGGTAGTCAGCCCACATCTGTACCCTATAAAATGTTCCATCATTAATAATAAAGATTTTTGTATTTTGTAGCTCCTGCATTAGGCACTTGAGTTGAACCCCTTTTTATTTACTTATCTCTAACCTTTGTACGTATATTTTCTATTGTTATAAATCTGTACTTATGTGTTGGTGTTATTCAAATAAATGAACCAATTTTGCATTTCTATTTCTGCAGCTGCGTCAAACCTTGCGCTCTCACCATGTATAGGTAGGTACACTAGGTAGCAGTAGTACATACGCAAACAGTGAGTAAACTAATGCCACTAGTGCCTAGCGGAATACTGCTTTCAGTTCGCTTCCGTAACTGAATTTTGTCGGCACGTGCACCGACAAATGTGACGCTGTGGATTTCGGACGTTACTGTGTTAGCGATGCCATGCCAACTAGTGTATTATGTAGCAGATGCTGGTTGATATGCCATGCTGATATGTCTGAGTGTTACGCCTGTTTTTGGTGTTTCCTGCATATGTTACATTGACTTATTAGTATTTGATTATGAGCGGCGCGGAGCTGATTTGCCAATTTCAGTATTTAATTGCACGGGTATCACTACAATAATATTGTTTGCATCATATTGTTGGAAGTGTTTGCCAAAAAAATCCACGCTGTGAAGATAGTGATTTGTGGTGCTTGAAATGATTTTTTTGACGAGAAGGAAACAGTTTTTTTCTAGCACATTGAGTAAAACAATCTCAATACGGTTTCTGGTCTGACTCATAAAATTGCCAGACAGATTTAATGAGCAAAATACAAGTTTAAGTAGATACTTTTGTTCTCGGAAAGTATTGCAAAAACACATTGCGGATATGTAGATTTTTGTTGTAAGATACGAAGGCACGAAACCGAAAAAAAATGTTACCATCTCCAAAACTAGCTCCCGAAACGTCTGCAGATGTTTGATAGGCCCACATAAACCGGCAGCTTTATCACAGGCATTGCGACCGAAGCAGACATCAAACAAAATGTTGTTGTACGAATGCCGATTTAGGAATCTAGTCGGATTGCTATCATAAAACTAGTGTCATCACAACTCTACTTCCCAACTTCAACATTGACCTTTATGTCAAGGAGTTAAGATAGTACGACGTCTGCGAAGACACTTTCTATGTTATACTGTTTAGCATAAAAGTTTTGTTTATTTAGTGATGGAGCTATCGGTTTGTGTGACCCGGTTTTGTGAGAAGCTAGAAAATAGCAGGCTTGATTCAAATATTGATTTGAGATGCGGAAGCACAAGTTCGGAGAGCTTGATGTTTTACCGAAATCTATTTCGAGTGAGTTTCTATCTGGGTATAAATTAATTTTCAAAACTTGCGGAATTTCCTGTCTGTTGTTTGTTTTCGAAAGTTGGGGAAGGAAACATTTGATTTGAATATATTTGACTAGATTTGAGAAAGCTTTGATTTTCTCAAATAAATAAATGAAACAGGCAAAGTGCGAGTCCGACTCGCCCACGAAGGGTTCCGTACCATTATCTACAAAAACGGCAAAAAAAACACGTTTGTTGTATTCCCATACAACAAACGTGTTTTTTTCCGCCGCCTTCTTAAAAATTTATTTTATTCTGATTTTTAGTATTTGTTGTTAAAGCGGTAACAGAAATACATCATCTGTGAAAATTTCAACTGTCTACTATAACGGTTCACGAGATACAGCGTGGTGACAGACGGACAGACGGACAGCGGAGTCTTAGTAATAGGGTCCCGTGTTTTACCCTTTGGGTACGGAACCCTAAAAATTGCCGCATGTTGATGCCACTTAGCCCTAGCTTAATTTGACGAAAATGTTAATAGGAAAGGCTTCACTGGGGCTTTTTACCCAAAATAATATCTATGCTGATCAGGCGCGGCTATGGTATTCATCTTGCACCTTTATGTAGATATGGCCGATTCAGGTAACATATTCTGATAGGAAAATGTCATGTACGACGGCTTCTCGTAAAATTTTATATCCGGACCAAAAACGAGTTTTGTGACTAAATTTTGTAGCATGAAACTTACCTTCGCTGTTACCTACTTCTTTCATACCAACGCGAATTATTTTTGACCATAATCTGACAATATGACTATCAATAAAGTATAGTTGCAAACGGGCTGAGCCGAAACCGACCTTAAAATTATTTATTTGACAATTCCAAATTGATTTGCGCCTAAACATAGTATTGGCTTTTTTACTCGTCGAGCGGCACCTTATTATGAACAACATAGTGCAGATTCTGTTATTACCAAAACGTTTTGTGCAGGTACAGTCTACATAGAGAAAGGTGAACTCTTGACGCTATCTGCGTCACGTATTGTTTGTATTACCGTCTGTTTGCACTTTCCACTGTCTGCTTTGACCACGTGAATCACTTTGCTTTTAAGAGATTCTCCTTTGTTTTATCTCATAATTTCCTTTACCTTACTAAAAGGAGTTCGTATTCTGCTAGTAATCTTAGTATTGTTTAGCATTGTATTCTTAGATGGTCTCGAACTCCAAGATTAGAATGCGAGTGTGATGTCTGTATCGATACTTTTTCTTTTGACTTAGAAGAGTCGTTATTTAAACCGCTTTTGGATTTCTCATGGGAACTGATTTATCGGGTAAAAAATGGTCTATATTTTATTCCAGGCTTAGAACTACCTGTAAGCAAACATTAATTTCAGCCGGATATGCCGTTTAAGAGTCTTGGCGTGAAAAGGTAACAAAAATCCAAACATTCGCATTTATAATATTATGGATGCTATAGTAGCCAACCGACACACATTAAGATATTCTAGAGAAGGTATTTGTTCAGCAATAATATCAACCAGACTAATATGATTAGTTGTTGTGTCACTTTTTTACGAGACAAAATAACATATCTCAAGTTAAAAACAATCCAGGCAAGTCTAATCTGCTGGTAATTAGAAACAAGATTTACCTAAGTAACGAAAGTTCCTGGAAGCAAGCTTGTATAGCGTATGTACAAAGTTTCCTTCTAAATTGTAGGTGGTGCTTCGAGTTCATAAGCTAGGAGGAAAATCTTGAACAGCTGAGAAACTCCAGGTTTGTTACCAGGTCTCTGTCTTGTGACTGGAAGTCACAAGATATTTTCTGCTTGCTTTTGTCTAAATTTACATACATTTTATTATGACTCATAATATGTATGTAATATGTATGTTATTAAATTTAAAAATACTTTAGATCTTTTCCGCCATCCCTAAAACCATTAGAGATAAATACGGTGTTCGAACGCAAAACTTTAATACTGTTTTTTTTTGGCTGAAAAACAGCTCTGATCCGAAAATGTTCAGCACACGCTGAGCCAACCCCTATTTCGGCGCAGGGTTATGGAGGCAGTCACCTTATTCTTACTTCCACCCTTTTATGTCACTTACCTTACCTCCATGTTAAATTGTTCTTGTTTTCCGCTTTATTTTATATTTGTGTGTACCTACCTGGGTCCAAATACATGTATTTCTATTCTATTCTTTTCTATTCTATTGATTTCAGCTTTCAGAATAAATCTCATTGCTCCACAGTTTCCACTTGTAATAAGTATCACCTTCGATATAAATAGAAGAATAGCAACTGCACTAAAGTAAATCTAATGACAAAGCAGCGGCAGTTACCGCTGAATTCGGTCTGTGCAGAAGTGCTTTGCCCCATTTCCTGCGGCCACAACTAAGTGCAAAACGCTCATTCGCCGTGACCACTGCCCGTGCCAAGACCCTGTTTATGACGTCACGGTTCTAATAAGCTTTTGTCATAAACCTGAGGGTTTGTTGGCTTCTTTTTTGTGTGATGAAACTGGATCGGTCTAGTTTATGGTTACAAGGATCGAGGTGTAGGTAGAGTGTTGTCAGTTTGTCACTTGATTGCCGGTAATTATAGTTGTTGCCTCTTGTTTACACTGCTGGGAGTTGGATTGTGGACTGGACGCCTTCAGACTTGATTTTAGTTAGGTACTTATCTATTAGAATAAAATGTTTAATAACTAACCAAATTACAATTAAATAGAAACAAAAAAAGTATTTACAATTGAACAGTTGAGCTGACTGTAGACCATTGCAAACAATATAGAGTTAGCTCGAATGATCCATATCAATAGATATATCACCAATCAGAAGCGTCCCAAGGACGCTGGCAGCATAACCCCGCTGAATAGCAATGCTGATAAAATTATTATTTTTATTTGGTCTGTTTTATATTGAAATGAAACGTCAAGTACGAATCGGACTCGCGCACCGATGATGGTTTCGTATAATTATAAGACCTTGTTTCTTGCCAATTACCGTGATTCTAGGTTAACGGGAATCTAGGTACGGATTTGGTCCCTTGGGAGATTAAATTTTTTTGTGAACTAAGTAAATACATATTCCTGTTTTCCGATTTTTCCTTGTATATATAAAACTTTGTTTTATAAATTATTATCAAATTTTATGATTCTACGTCAACGTGAAGCACCCTTTAAGTTTTTAATCCATGGCGAGAATTAAAACGGATAACGGAAATTAAAACGGTTACGATCTTCGCATTTTTCCCTTTACTTATGCACAGACCTTGCTTCTTGCCAAATTTTGTGATTTTAGATCAACAGAAGTACGCTATAGGTTTTGAGTGTGTATGTGATTCCCTTGAAAATATAAAAAAATGTGCATAAACGGCTATAAATTTTGGTTGCGTTGACTAAGATTGATTTATCACACGCTGAGTATCTGATGTTAATTTCAACTGAATACCCTCCATACGTTCCTGAAAAAAGAGGTTTGACAAACGGACAGGCAGACGGACAACAAAGTGATCCTATACGGTTCCTTTTTTTCTTTTGAGGTACGAAACCTTAAAAACGGGGCATGATCTCAGTTATGGATCAAAACGGGCTGAAGAAAATGATGTAGTGCTACTATGATGACGTGGCATGGTAGTAGTGCGATTATGATGGTGACTCCTTACTGGAATTCTAACGTGTGATCAGTCGTTAACCTTCCATAACAAAGATTCTAGGACAATCCCTGTTATGAATTACTGACGCACGATACCTTTGAGAAGGCCGCCTTTGGTTTATTTTCTTTACCTCAACATAAATTATTGTTTCAGGTAAGGAGCTGTAAGAAGAAAAATATGTATTGTGTAAAACGGGCTGTAACACTGATGTATGGTATGTAAACTTACCCATATTCATCAATAGAAAAGGTAATAAACATAATGACATTACCATGTCAGATTTATGAAAACCTGTTGCACACTATAGAAATACACTGGACCGCAAAGAAAAAGGGTCGGTTAGAAAATCCTTCAAAAGAACCTGACCTAGCTTTATGAAATAAAGACTAAATAGCGCTCTCCCGGTCTTCTATACACTCTTTTCTTCCCGTCGTCGTGCTTGCATAAACAGAATCTTGACTCGTCTGAAACCATACCTCTTGACCAGTCATTCAGAGTTAAATTCTCGTGGTCTCTATTATAACTCAACCTTGAGTTTCTGGGGTGTTTTTCTAGTTTTGGGCCATTTGCAGGTCTCAATATCTTTAAATTTATTGGATACAGTAAGACGTCTTGTCTTACTGTATCCGTACTCAGATTGTTTTACTTCAACAGCCGTAAGAAAGCGATTGTTCAAAATTGTTGACACAATATAGCGATCCTCCCTCGCCGTCGAGTACCTAAATTATCAATCAATAAATTCAAACAAGTTGTCAAACATAATATCCTTTGTATAATTTGTCGAGCTAAAAAACTATACACTTCTTATTATCTTGAATAAGCTTATTTAACTTCAAAGAGCGTAAAGTTAAACAAGCCTATTCAAGATTTAACATAATAGTGATTGTAGTAAAATAAATTGCTGCGTTGAAACCACGAGACTATTGACTTGACACCTTTTGACTAGGTTTTGAAATATTTCGCAAATCATTGCCAAGATTATAAGTACACGCAACTTGACGGACAGCAATAAATATTGTAAAGGTTAGATGACAGCCAAGTTTTATGATTTTAACGCTTTTGAAATAGTTTTCAACTTCAAGGTATGTGAAGACTCAAAAGGTAATCAGGGAAACAAGACTGTACATAAATAGCTCTTACCTCGCTTTTCTTAGATAATGTGGCATAGTTTTCTAAATGAATTGCTTATTTAATTACATCTGAATGAATCAAAGCTACAAAAAATAATGTTCCTGAAATTCTAGCGTCGCGGTTGTATGAGTACTCTTAGATGAACGAGTGCTCTCAACAAAAGTAATGTTGCGTTTCTATCTATCCCTAACAAATCCGGAATTCTGTTGTAACAAACACATATAGTAAAATGGAAGTGTCATACCAAGTTTGAGGCAGTAGCTTAACACGTTAGTTAGATATTTGCACCATCCCACTGCATTAGAAAGGCTTAACCATACCATAGGTACCATAGGTTGTGTTGTGATTGTGGACATAATCCTTCTCGAGTGCACCTTGACTTTGACAACCATGATAATATTTTGCATCAAAACCAATTTCATCAACAATTTAAGCAATGCCTTTATATATTCTTTCCATTATATTGAGTTCCATGTAACAATTTTTGCCTTTACCCCGTTTTATCAGATAGTTAGGATTGTTACTACTGGTCCTCCTCAAATCCAGGGATCAAAGGGCGACCTTTTACTCGCAGGATTGATTTTGTACACAAAGCAGTAGATATTTTACGTTATTTTATGAACTCCGAGGATTACTGAGGGCTCAAACAAGATCTTTACATGGTTCTTTATGAAACCCCATTCGGTTTATAAAACCTCATTAAAACCGAAACGAAGATACCATCTCTGTTTACTATACAGCGATAACTTTTTATAGACACTCCGTTTATACTGCGAGATAAATAAAGGATTACAGCTATAATGATAATCTATTTTTAAAGTAAAAGTAAAAGCTAAAGAAGTTTAAGTTTTTGGGATTTATTAATTTCTTAGATTAAAAGTTAAAGTATATTTATGAAAAGTTTGAAAGGTGATGGGACCTTTCAGTTTCCTACTCTAGTATAAAATACTCAAAAACTCAAAAACTCTACACATATCTTCAAAAAGGTGAAAATAGAAGCTGGATGTGACTGGTTCCATAAATGAAAACCAAAGCGTGATGGAGTTTTTACGAAGCATTTCTCTAGAATATTAGGGTACATAAAGATCGATGTAGAGTTATAAACATTATGATGGAAGAAAATATTACTATAGCTTTTCTAAAATACTACGTACGTAATAATTTTTGAATCACAATAAATGCTTTTTATGACGAGGAATAAAGAACTGAACTTTCCGATACGAAGTGTTGTTTTACTGCACTACTACTCGTAAACCTAACCAATCTTGTTACTGCTGAAGCAATGTGAATAAAAAGTGCATTAAAGTTTTATTTTTTAAGACGCGGTCGAAATTTAATGCTCCAGGCACAGTGAACAGATTTAATAGAATGAAATTGATTCAGGTCTTGACAGGATTTGCTAAGTAAATGGTCTTCAATTGTTGAGAATGTAGCTGCCATCTAAGAAAAAAGTGAAGAAAAAGCAATGTATAGATTTTCGTAGCTTGATAAAATAAACATAATATTACCAATAATACTACCTTCATAATTCTTCTGTAAATAAATGATAAAAGTTGTACATATTCTCTAAGAATTTCATTAGTTTCACAAAAGTAAAATCTCGTCTATAAACTGAAACTTCTTTACAATCACTTGCTTTAATTCCTTCACTAAAATGAAGTTTTGCAAAGATTACCCAGGCTCAACAATTCTAATGAAATTACGCAAAATAAGGCTTCTCTTCAAGCTTTGGTGCTCTAGATTTCTCGAAATTCGGTTGCATACTTAAATTATTTCGAAGAATCCGGAAAATCATTTTCTTTTGACTTTTTCACAACCTCTATTCAAAAGGTCGATACTAGATTATTCACATTGTATTTTTATTAATCGTAGTCGATAATTTAACGCAAATTTAACACATTTCTATTCCAATCGCTTCCTGTCTATATAATTATTCTGACCTTTCTGATGTTACAGCATCACTTCGTAACAGTAACAGTTCAAAGTTCACTAAATACCAAAGAGCACACATAAATCTATTCGGATATCGACAGTATCCAACACTGGCTCCGCTATAACTCATATACTCAATCGCATCCACCGAATCTACCACTAAACTATGTGAAACAGATTATCTTGTCAAAACTCGGCCTGTCAAAGCCCTACATTGCAAATTTTGCTATAATATTATTCTCTGAAAGTTAGATACGCAAACTAATTTCTAACAAAGTTTACGTCTGTTGCCACAGTCTTGTTTATTTTTCTGGTCGTGTTACTGTACTGATCTGAGATTTTTTTTCGTTTGTCCTTTTTTTACAAGTTACGAGTATGTTTTCAATGACGCGTTTTCCAAAAACAAAAATCCTATTTATCGTAGAACTCTGTACCTAGATGGCAGGAATATTTCACGGAAGAATAAAGGTTTTTATAGAGAGACAGTCATGTCAACCTACGCAAGGCCTATGCCATTTTATTTTAAAAATAAAAGTACCATCTTTGCAGTCTGGTCGAACTGTTGTTTGACTAAAGGTTACACGAGTCGCTCATCTTTCCACACAAACGTGGACTGGTAACTGCTACGCTGTTTGATGTTGACCATCCATAACTAAGGATAATAATTAATACACATCGTTATCTACGTTTTTTTTGCCCAAAACCTTAACCTTAAGTATACGTTTGAAAAAAACAATCTTACGAACTGCATATGTCAACAACACATATATTTATTTTCGCCTTTCAACTTTGGTCGAAAATAAATGTATACGGAGAATGAAAAGTCTAAAATAAAATCCATCCCGACATAGTTTATTTATTCATAAGTTGAATTAAATGTATTTTGAAAAGATACACTCAATCGTTTATCTTTAATAAAATAACCCTTGTGCTAAAGTCTGATCACATTTTTCGAATTCGAATCGTTTTGGGAATGAATCATTGTGCATTTCATCCTAGCGCATAATAAGTAGCGGAACTATTTCAGGTGAGATAGCATACACTTAGGCCTCGCCTGCCGACAAGTTCGTACCGTTGTTACTACTTAATCCCTAAAGTACAGCTAAAGTAAACTAATAATCCCTAAATAAAGGTAGTAGTAAAAAAAATAATCCCTAAAGTAAAGTAAACGCCTCATTATTGTTTTTAACATTTTCAAAAGAGATAGGAAAGGATAGGGAAAAAAAACATTGTATTAATAAACATTATAACAGAGAATTTGAAGCGGAACAAATTAACTTTAATTAAATTAAATAAATTATCATATTGTCTTTGAGTTAAGTACCTACAGCAACGGCATAATCAGTATTTCAGGCGAGCATCTTGCTTAACGGCACGAAAACATTGGCAAACTAATTTGAACTGGAGCTTTGGTAGTCACAACGCGTATTGTGCTACTCGTGGGTTATATTCACCGCCGGGAAACTTTGATACATGGCCTGGCTATAAAACGCAGAGTCGCACACCGCCCATGTGCTGTACACTCGGGGACAACGCCAAGTAAAACATTAGAATACGATAAAATGGGTGATATCGTTTATTCTGACGTGGGTACTATACGTTAGAGGAGCGGCTGAATGAGATGTTTAAAAAATTTGGATTAACTCGATGGCGGTAAGTAGCATTTTTAACCTGGCTATGATGATTCTAAATTATTTCTTTATTAACAAAGAAAATTACAATCAAATAATAGAATTAAATTAAAACTAGTATTTACAATTGAGCTAACTGCAGACTGTTGCAAACAATCTTCAAGTAGCTCAACTGATCCATATCAATACCAGTCGGAAGCGTGTCCAAGACGCTAGCTGCATTGCCCCGCTGTATAGCAATGCTGATGCGCTGCGCCAGATACTCACCAGCTCTCGGGTCAAAAAAATTTAAATCAAATTATTGTGTAAAGCATTGATATTGGGTTGAAATGGGCCAATGGTAACAAAACAATTGGTTTCTATGATTGTAGTTTTTTTCTACAGGTATTCAGTGGAAAGTGATTTTGCAATGATTCAAATATCTAGGATCGTTTTATTGTCCTGCAGTTCACGTGGAAAAACGTCCGAAATAGAACGTCGGTGTCATTGAGTGGGTTGAATTTTATTTTCACCCCTAAACGGAAACTGGTCCGTACGGTATGCGTGGGTTGTCGACTTCCCACTCTATTTTTAGGGATGCGTGTATCAGAATTTTTAAGTACAGATATCGTCATCGATAGCTTGGCAACGCAATTAATAATAACTTTGAATCGTGCTTATCCTCTATCGTGCCAAGACCCCTTACATAACTATTTTTAAGCGCATACTAAACACCTGATATTTGAGAGATTCCCATAAATATACCTTGAACGCAGAATAAATTAATCGAGAAAGCACATGATTTTACCTGGTCGGAAAATTTATAAACAGTGCTAGTAGGTAGAGCTACTTAACCTACCTTAACTAGGCTACATACGTTTTACGATCATTTTCATTCTTTTGACCTCGTTCTAATTCTTTCCCACGCAGTTTACGTAGAAGAACCCTTTACACCAAGCCGAATTCCCCTAGCTCCTCTTTTTTTCAGTTGCCGGTATCACTAACGCGCTCGCTACACAGCTGAATTGTTTGCCAATGAAGTTCGGATAGCTGATGTTTTTTAGCGTTTGCACTGACCCCTCGTGGAGTGGATACGGTTAATTGAATTCTGATTTTTCATATCCCAGTTTGAAAGATTGTTTATGGATAGTAGCGGAGTTTCTGAATGTGCCTTTTGGTCGCTTGAAACGAACGCTTGAAGTTTAATTTATACTGGTTTAAAGCTAGATTGAAAGAAATGTATCTCTCTAGTCGCTGATTATCAATATTCTTGTACAATTTGTAATAAGTCTTATACTAGGTCGATCAGCTTTCACACAGAAAGTACGATTTCGAAAGATTGAAATTAGTATTTACAATTGAAACAATTGAGCTAACTACAAACTGTTGCAAATAGTCTACAGGTAGCTCAACTGATCTATATCAATACCAGTCGGAAGCGTGCCCAAGACGCTGGCTGCATTGCCCGGCTGTATGGCAAGTTCATTCCCATATTAATATTTTTCTCACACCTTGTACCTTGTGGCCTTTTATGTCAAGGTTCAAAGAAAAGGAATAAAATAATGTAACTTACCTACTTCCAACGAATTCCATTACCTTAGCTGTAAAAGCTATAATGTTTGTATTTATTGTTTTAGTTAGATGGAAAGTGAGTTCTATTGTCAAGCTCTACCGGGCCACACTGTACTTTCTTCATCCCCCCCATCTCGAAAAGAGTATTATTCCTCTAGCGGATAAAAACGGTTTTTGCACTCAGATATCGAAGAGCAAAATTACTCTTTCCTCGCTAAGGTGGGATGAAAAGTTACGTGATGCACTCGAGTGCAAAGATTTTTTACCTTGTGCTCTTTTGATTCTAATGTGTGAATCACTCGCTGCGCTCGTGATTCAATTTTAGAATTCTTTGCTTGCTCGGTCATCGAAATTGAGCACGCGGTTAAAAAGCAACTTTGCACTCTTGTATAACAAATAACTATGGTCTCATCAGTACCGGTCGAGATGAGACCTACATGTAACTAATACTCATATCCAAAAAAGGGTAATAATTAGCCAAATTCTATGGATTATACGGTCAGTTTTTTTTTAAGAATAGTCAATAGTATTCAGACAAACACGTACAGGTATCTGCATCTTCTCTTCCAGAATGTCGGGTTACTCGGTGTTCCTATGGAATCACTTAAGGAGATGACTTGCAACAAAGCAAATTCGTTTGTGACTGGGCAAGGCCTTATTTTTTAATACAATGGTCAAAGCCGTTGGTCATCCTACGAACAAAATGGTTTCTTAGTGCCAGTATGTTGCTTCGGCCTAATGTGTTTATGATGAAGTAATACCAAGAAGTAAAGGGCATTTAGAATGACTGGACGATGAGCTAACAGATAAAAATCTAGTTTTTGCTTGGATAGAAGAACCTTATTCCAAAGCTAAGGAGGAAAATGTTAAGTGCATAAATAAACAATTATTTAAACCTAACATTTTTCTCTTATATAATACTGGAAAATTGACACAGCATCATATAAAATTTGTCCCGAGGCGAGAATTGAACCTGCAACTTCCTGCATAACAGGCGGACCTTTGCCCGTTGCACCTCAGGTTACATTCATGAAAGTGCTTATTAAAAATATCACAAAAATAACAAGGTTTTAAGAAACTAAATAATCCCAAAAAATTTCGGCAGGTTTTTTTTTTGGGATTGTTTATTTTCTTAGAGATTAACCAGAGTACGAAGGCTTACGCACTATACTACAAAAACCATAGCGAGGTTTTGTTTTTCCGTGATGATTTTTAGTACGAAGCTATTTTTACGTGCATCACTTTTGCCGACCTGCTAAGTCTTTCACATTTACAAAGTAAACAAGCGTAAATACAAGGCGTTGATTGACCACAACCACATCAAGCAATTTCCCTTTAATCAATCCGTAAATAGATAGCTCGTTTAATTTCCATGTCTTTGGATAAAAGCCCGTCTTTATGGATATTACGTCAATCTAAAGACTTATCAGCTTGAGGTGGGTCTAGGTTGGAATGACGTTTAAATTTTGGAGCGAAAGCAATCAGTTTGATGGCATCTCGGGTTGATCGTTGGTACCTACTGGTTCGTCAATAAATGCTAAACATTAAAAAGGAAGTTCCCACAGTTTCTTTGTATTTAAGCATAAAGTACATGAAATAAATGTTTTATTTTTAGCCTAGCCCAACTACTTAAAATTAAAACCTTAATAAGCGTGGTGGTGTTTTGAATACTGATATAAATCTAGATCTATGTATCTAACATAAACTCTTGTTTTATGAGCCCTATAAAAACTTCCGTTACATACAACAAGAATATTGTAGTTAATCGATGTAATAAATGAAGAATGTGTTCTAGATTATAATTAATATAATGGGGTTAAAAATAAAAAAATCTTAAAACTACTAGAGTTGTAAATATTACGTTCTATTAGCGTGGAAATCCGTGATCGTGATTCAATTATTCTATTTATAATTCAAATCTTTGTTTACCTGAACAAATTGGTGAAAAGGTTAGTGTTTTAGGAACGTACTTCAATAAATCTTTATTCACAGATCACCCACAATTCGTTTTAATATTTGGAGGTTATCAGTGTCTTTGTTCTAGCCCAAATACTTTAAGTGAGGTTCAACAACCCATTTCAAGAATTTACGCTCAAGATGTTCGGTTTCTTGCAAGGAACCACAGAACCCTATTGATGGGTTCTTGGGCGATTTCTGTTTGATAGTAAACGCTAATGCTACTTGAAATTCCGCCCAAGTGCCCGGTCCAATAGCTTTCTCCGGGCTAGTTTACCGAGAACTTATTGGAGAACTGTATTACTGTATTGAATGCCGGAGATTTTCAGCTGAGTTATTTCTGTTTTTATGAAATTTAGAATTTATGTTTTACAGTCTTTGGTTGGCCTCGATAAATTTATGAAAATTCATTGAACGCATGACGCATTGTCATATTTACCGATACATTTTCATTACTTTGATAGATATTCCGGCACGTAGAAATTAATTCCCTGGCGGAATCGTAGATGCGTCTGTCTGTAATTTTTATAGTATTATACAGTCAAAATAATTTTTTTTAAATAAGGTTGTACAGAAATCTAATATTAATTCTTTACTTCTACGTTTTGCGCTGTATTATTTTGTTAAAGCATAAGAATTAACAATCTGCCACCTTCACAAATTACAGTTATTAAAACTATTCCACAAACAGTTTCATTCGTAAACGCAATTTGCACAAGAATGAAACGAATCTTGCAATTTGAATGCAAACAGCTAATTAGTGTTTGTCGCAAGCTGACTGCGAATAGCAAAGTTATTATCTCTGTTAGACAGAAAGCTTGTCAATTTAAATATTTTATCCAGCTAGTTTTTAACTGGGCTGGTTACGAATCGCAATCTTGAAATAATTTTAACTTAAATTGTCGTACAAATTTTTTATTTATTAGTGTAAAGTTTTATCCCAAAACAACATGTGGGAATCCTTATGACATACAGCAAAACAAAAACTGTGGGTTAACTATCATTTAGGTCTTTTTTGTGTCAACAATTTCGGCAAGTCTAGCAAGTGGGAAGACCCCCCACTAAAAATCCCCGCACCACCTGGGGCCGAATTCTGATAACCATTATCATAACTATGACAGTGGTATCGTCGCAGATTCGCCCATAGATGAAAGAAACTCAAGATAGTGCGTGCGGTGCTATTTACAGGGAGAGATTGATAGAATGGTTTCAAGTTTCAACCTTGACACTTTTGATTCGAGTCCTTCAATCTGTAGGCACGGTAATGTTACCTATACAGTATTGTAACTCGGCCCTGTCCTTGAAATAACTACCTACCAAAACAAAACAAAAGCACGCGATAGGGCTGCCCGCCTGCAGTATTTTAATTTCATCTAGGTACCTACCTACTTGAATTTCTTTCTAGTTTTGTGATTATATATTTTAATACCTATATATAAAATAAATGATAATAAAACCGGCCAAGTGCGAGTCCGACTCGCGCACGAAGGGTTTCGTACCATTATCTATAAATTCAGCAAAAAAACACGTTTGTTGTATCGAAGCCCCCCTTTAATATTTGTTTTATTTTAATTTTATTATATATTTATAAGCTGAATATAAAACTAAAATACCTTATTTAAATAAAAAATTCTCAAATTGCACGCTTACTGCATTATTACTTACAACATTTTTTACCTATTGAAAAGAAAAATCAATAACTTATCATTCGTAATGACAATTCTGTCAAACAAAAAAAACATTCAAATTAGATAAAAAATAGTTTCATACCAAAAAGTTCGTTCGTCACTGCGCTGCGGCGCGCGGCGCATCCCCGACTGGTTGTACCTACCACGATCCCGCCCTCACATGAGGTGACAGTTATGACTCGTGTTCCGGCCGTTTGTATGAAGACAGAATACTGTATAGATAACATTACCGTGCTGTAGGTTTTACAACAAAGGTCAAAAATGTCAAAATGTGTCATTCTGAGACGATGCTATTGTTCTGGTGAAGCGATTAATTTAGTGAAATTAGGGCACTAATGGACCGATGACATTGTAGCGGTCGCAGGGAGTCAGTGAATGGAGGCTGGGCCACCTCCATCTATCGGTTGGACCGCTATTCGGGCATCGTTTAGGGGAGGCCGATGTTCAGCTGTGGACATGGGCCTCATCCAAACGTACTAAACGAGCTGAAATGGTGATAATAGTCAAAATTTCAAGGTTGTTGTTTGATTGCATTAGGCATGTTTTTCGTTATGTACGAAGTCTAAACATAAGTAAGCTTATTTATTTCTAACCTACGTAAATTACTATTTAATAACGTACAGAGGTGAAGTTTACCAGTTTATTATCACAACACATCATAAACGAACCAAAACCGAAAGAGCAGCTCATGGTTTTCAAAAATTAATTCAGCAATTTCACACGCCGAGCGCTGTCGATATTTCATTCGCAGCTGCTCGCTTAGCTCGCGGACAGCTGGCTCACTTTACGAGATCTCGCAAATCATAAATTTTATTGGAAACATAATATTTTTACAAAACACATAAATTGTAAAGTACTCAGTTTTTAAAATTCTAGGGGTGGCCCCCTAGAATTTTACTACGCTACGCTACTTTTTCCGACAGTTATAGTGGTATAGCTGTCGGAAAAAGTAGCGTCGTCGGTAAAAAAATAAAATATAATTGTAAAGTAAGGTTTCAGAGAACTTAGTCAACGCTCCTCTTTTCATCCTAATTAACATCTATCATACTTTCAATTTCTTTATCCACCGTGGGGCAGATTATAGATAATTTTAACCATCTTGTCAATCGCTGCATGTTTCTCTACACTTAAAAAGAATTCGTTTATTCGTCAGTGTAAATACCGTAGATCACCTTCGTGTTTATACTATACCTTTATTTGAAAATGTACCTTAATAAAGACCAGCCATACTGAGAGTGAGCTAGCTAAGCATCACGCCAATGGCCCTGCCAATTGTACGGAAACATCCGTAAAACGTCGACCTTCTGATATATGTCTCGCTTGAACATTTGCATTTGTATGTGCGTCGAGCGAGCTGGGTATTTATCACTTTGGGTTGTACTGCATGATAACTTTTAAATTTACTCAGGTACTATAGCGTTTTTTACTAACACCCCGCACTGTAAGGAAGGATGGAAGGATGGTATTTGTCCACTCCTGAGATCCTGTCTGGCTGATTGGGTAAGATAGGTGTATAAGTTTTTCTCTGGTTCATTTTCAGATAATCTTAAAACTTTTGGCTTTGCAATTTATATTGCTATGACAGAATATCCTCTGATTTTCCAAAATACATCAGAAATAACTAAGGCAGCAGTGCCATATATTAGAATGTTACAAAAACCACTAGGGTAAGTTTTAACGGGATATTCACTATGATTTGAGGTCTAAATTTTCCTTTAATTTGAGACAGTTTCAGGCGCCGTGATCACAGGAATGACTGAAATCCGAAATATGGGAAAACTCAAAACACAAATCACGTTATTTATGACTTTATTGTTTACATAAAGTTTTAAAAATGTTACAAAAACATTTATAAAATACGAACATTAAAATACTCTGTAACATTTTGAAATATAAGTAAGACTTTACAGTGGTATACTGGTTTTTGTGGTTGTTCCAAATAATCATGATTATTAAGTTCTTTGGTGATATTTATTACCTACAGGTTTCATTAACATAACAATAGCTACCAATGAAATTCAGATTATTAATCATTATTTTACCTAATAGAATATTAATATTAAAACAATTTCACATTAATATATTACTTAAAAGCTTTTTTGCTCATCATTAAACAAACATAACTTGCCTTCTTTCCTGTTTTGAGTTTAATAACACAAAAGAAACTTAATAAAAATGTTTCCAGCAAAACATGATACATTTATCCTATTATAAACTATTTCTTTGTTGCATCTTTGTTGATTCTTCCTCCATTTTCACAATAATATTACATTTCCTCGCGTTTCCAACTGGCTTCGTTGTTGGTTGTAAATTAATTTAATTTGTCACTAGCAAGCGGGCAGTGTGGTTAGCTCTCTAGCTTCTTCTACTGAGTAGATATCTAACTAAGTATTAAAAACACTTATATCGTGAACCAAGACTTGTTTTGTTTTTGGTTTTCCTATTTTTTTGGCACATTGTATGATAAAAACTTTTTGATAGTGGAATAGCTCCAGTCAATCGCGAGTTCCTTGTTTTCTACAGGTATAACGATCTTATTTAATTTAATTATTTCTTTTAGTGTTATTAGTGTTATAACGTCGTGGTTTCATATATCAAGTTTTATTCTGGAGTGTTGTCTGTATAGAGAATGAAAAGGTTTATTTGGCTCGTAAAATTACACAGCATAAATGTATTCTAGTATCGCACTTGCTTAAAAATCGTTAAGAGTTTTTCACAAAGTATAGCATAGAAAGATGTAGTTCACAAGTTTTCAAGTTCCTTTTCAGTGAAGAGCTTGCTTCTAGCTCGTCCAATATAAAAACAGTGTCGCTTTATAACACGAATGGTACACTTTGTTTTCTTTTGATATTGAATGTGCAAAGTTTATCATTGCCCGGACGTTGGCAGAGCTGAAAAGTTGCTTATGACCAGTTTGCAGACCAGATATTTATATTTTAAAAGAAAGAAGGAGGAGGTTCTGTTCGGCCGTATACATATGTATGTTTTTTGTATGTTTATATTAATCCGTAATTATAGACCAGTTTTAAAAATGATTTCGCAATTGTGTAGAGTATGATCTGATGGTCACTAAAAACATTCTCGAGGGAAAAGTATTTATGTATATACAAACTTAAAAACTGTATAAAATTAAGGTATTCGAAGTCGGTTTGAAGTTTTCAAAACAATCAAATTGTAATACAAACTAAGCGTAGGAATGCACGAACGTAGAAACGCGGCTGGCCGCTGCGGTTGAAACCGCGGTTGTTTTTTTTTTAAACTTTTGACGCGGTTAAGTGCGTAATTGCTATACGTACAATCACAAGTGGTTGCATATTAACCTCTGGAAGAGCGGCTAGCCGCGCGGTTAGCCTTCCCCGCGGTTAGCTAGTGCGTATAGGAGCACTGAGCCTATAAGTGTTTTGTATGAAAAAAGTAGTTACTTGCTTGTAGGTATTGCTATTAAAATAGAGTACATCACACCTACGTGTAAAATTATAAACCTATTGTTGGTAAATCTTTAACAAGTATCGACTCCGAGGCAAAAAAAATAAGTAAACAAAATGTAGCCTTACTTTAAAACTGAAACAAATGAAGCCAGTGAAGATGAAACACAAAATGAAGACGTTACACTACCGATGGCGGAACGTGAGCGTCGTACCTAATCGCAATTCACACCGTACTTCTCGCACCATTAACTTTGAAAAGAGCGATCGCACGGAAGAGATTAACATCCACCGCAGGTTTTATACAGCCTTCTTACGAACTGGCAGGCTGCAGCCAGTGATAGGTTTTGTACTACTTTGTTTTCCACTGAACAATTGCAGCGAACTTCACGATGGATGTGGGTACTAAGGTGTTATTTGTCTGGGTATACGCTGATACTGATTTGCTTGCTAATGTTTTTGATAGAAAACCTATTCCTTCCAACCAACCTTTGTTAAACTTACACTTAATCGAGAGATAAATCATATATATATATATATATCTCTAATCTGAAGTTTGTCATTGTTATATTTTGATTTCTTGAAACAAATATAGATTTACGTATTTATTATTATTATTATTATAAGTCTACAGGATCCCACTGCAGGGTAAAGGCCTCCCTTTCCTCCTTCCACTTTTCTCTTCTAATAGCTAAACTTGACATAACCTTATAACAGATAACAGATTGACGTAAGTTTATAAAAAAAAACTAGATACTCAACACGAGCAGCATCTAGTAGTAAAAATACGTTGTTTTTGTTTTGTTTGCCTTTTGATTTAAGTCTTTGAACTGGTGTATGTTTTGATACCTGGGGGCGTAACGGCATGCAGGAAGCGTCTCAAATCAAAGAGACTTGGAAAGGATTGCATAGCAAAGCTGAGTCTTGTCGCAAACAGAAAAAAGTGGCGTGAGTGCAATATTTCTTGGTATTGAAAGTTGAAAGCTGGTAGCTGAATGATACAAATCAATTTTCGAACTAATGTAAAACATCTTGTCAATCTTCGTATGAATGGAATGATAAATTTTTGTTCAGTTCGTTATCGATTTCCAATCGATGTTTTTTTCCACGGAAGTCAAAAGCCGCTTTGTGTATTAAAAAACATTTTCCTTACAATGTGTGTGGTGTATTGTATTTTTAATGTTTTTTATACATCTTCGTCAATCTTCATATGAATGGATTGATACGTATGGAATGAAATTATTCGTTCAGATCATTATCGATTTCCAATCGATGTTTTCTTCCCGAAAGTCATAAGCCACTTTGTGTACCTATTTAAAAAAAACATTTACTTTCAATGTATACGGTGTATTTTATTCTAAATGTATTTTGTAATTTTCTCTCGAAGCATTATGTGTAGAGCTTCGTTTTTATTTAAGTTCACTGCAGCGATGAGGGTCATTAGTGTCGCCGCAAATAAACGTAAAAACATTGTTTAGTTGAACAACAGTCTGTTTTAACATTTTACAACATCAGGTAGGTATAGTACAATCGGCTGCACTAAGATTAATATATTTACAAAGAAGACGAAATAATAGAAAAAATAGTATGTACATTATAAAAATCTACAGCTAGCTCAACCAAACACGCTGGCTGCAAAGATTATTACATTTTCTTATTATGTGGCTCTCGACTAGGTAGATTTGACTTACTCTACGACCGCGTTCATTTTAAGTAATAGGCTCTAAATTGACAAAAAATTAAGTTTACTTATTAAAATTCTTTTTGTATCGGACTGTACCTACAAGTTTCTTTTCAATCTATACTAATAATATTACAAATGCGAAGGTGTATTTGTTTGTTTGTTTGTCTTTCCTTCACGCCCTAGCTAAGCAACCAATCGGCTTGTTTTTTGGCATGGAGTAAGTTGAAAGGATGGAGAATAACATAGGCTTTTTATCCCATAAATCTGTTCCCATGGGATAGAAATAACCTTAAACAACGCGTGCGAAGCCTCGAGCAGCAGCTAGTATTTGTGTAAAAGCTTTCCTACCGTAATGGTAAGCTCTTTTTGTGGCCAACAAATGGTTTACAGTGAAATCACTATAATCTCTTATGTCTATGTTATAGGTTAACATTGTACAGTCCAAATCTTAATTTTGTCCTATTGGATGCATATATGAAATTATGCCTTGGCAGAATGAGGTCCAAACTATGAACCATGGCAGAATACTTGTCGTGTGTAGATTGGTCAATCAAAAAAAAAGATTATAAATAAAAAAACGACTCGTATTTAAATGTTGTGCATACCTGTTAGAAGCACACATTCATAAGGTACTAAGAAAGTTTAAAATTGAGTTCATTGCTAATGTTTCACGATGTGTACTATTGGCATTGTCTCATTAATAAATAAATAGGGAGAGCGGAATTATCGAACTCATCGATAGTCGATAATTACAAATTCAATTCTATTTGCGAGACTTGCATTTTAAAACCTTATTTTCCATAACATATAATAGGTATCAAGCGAGGAAATGTTAGAACTGTTAGTTGAAGTCGATACAAGTTTGATACTGAATGTAGTTATCTAGAATTTCTGTATTCTATATCTCAAAAGATGCGGGTGGGTACTACAACAGCTATGGAGCTCCAGAGTAAACAGAGCTTGATATCCTACCAAGATATATAAATTATACCGAACACACCCAGAAAAAAAAACTTTATGATTTTACGAATATAGGTCTCGCGGTGGATACAGTGCAAGTCAAGTAATGCAATATGTCACGTAGATACTCGTATATAAGTACATACTCTACAAAAAACAAGACAAATTTCAAACAAGTAAGCACTCAAGTCCATAAACACCATATCCAGAACTGTAACACAAGAAGCGTAGCTTAGAAACAGAGTTTTTATCCACTTTCATTAGTGGATGTTATTGGTGGAGTCGTTTGCCCGGGAGGGAGTAAGAGTAACTTACACTAACTTAATTGTCTCTTTGTTATTTATATACCCGCCTCGTTTGGAACAAAGTAACTTGATTATACGACTATGTCGTTTTTTGTCCGGGATGATGCAATTTTCAACTTTAAACTTCTGTGATTTCTGTTGGGCCTAAAACCTAAAATATGACGGTCACCGTTAGTCTCTTTGCTGTACATTCCTTGTTCATCTATATCTTTGGCCCACAACTTAATGATGGCTATAAGTAAAAGATTAGCTCATAAATTTAAACTACAACGAGTGTTTTTCTTTTGTTACAGTTCCATCTTGAAAACATTTTGCTTTTGCCGCTAGCAATAAAAGGTAACTCATTAAATATGAACATTTCTTAGCCTAAGAATTTATTTGTTCAGTTACATACACATCATTTGTAACTACAAATAATGTAATAGAAGAAAGTCGCAGTACATTTCATTGCTATCAAAAAGATAGTACTAAGTTAAAGTAAGGCTAGGGCGCTAAGATAGATAGTCCATTTGCTAAATAATTTTGACCTATTCAGTAAGAATCCATGTACCTCAGACTGCAGGGTGGCTTTTCTTTGATTCTCGATCCTAACCGGATCGGAGTAAAAACGATTTACGACTGTCTTCAATCTAACAACCCATATAACTAAATGTTTTGCGTGTTGGCAGTCATTGTTGTGTATCATAGACAAAGCCAACATGATTCAGAATACCGCAAGAACATCAAGCTATATATTCTTAAAACTAAATCCAGTAGACTGGAAACCGACGTAAAGCGTTCCTGTACAACGTTATTTGTATGCTCTACGGCTTCTTCGAACTTTGCTGCAGTTGATTTCGTTTCCTTTTAACTTTATATTACACATTTTATAACAAGCGGATCCAATATAAAGTTGGATAATTCTGCGGCACACGGCTATACCTAACGTTTAGCTCTGCCAGGTCAGATTGAATCGAGTTTTGGATTGCTTTCCCGTTGTTGCACTGTTTGTATGGAAATTTAAAAACTTGGAATTCCAAGTTTTCAAATGGGAGAAAAAAAAATACAGTTTTTTTTGGAATTACCAAAAAAAACTGTATTTTTTTTCTACTGTATCTTTATATTTTTTTTAGTGGGAGAAAAAAATATATTTAAAATGGAAGTTGAAAATAACGTATGGTTCATTGTTTCATTATATAACGTTGTAAGCATTTACACATTTTATGTCGCTGGATCGTAGAATTAGCCCGTTTGTTAAATGTCTAGGCGGTCTACAAAATAGCACAATTCAATGTATTGCCTATGCTGGTTGCTAAACGATCAGCGTTCAACTATGTGGCTAGACGTCATGCAGTCATCTCATTAAATGAAATAAATTATGTATCCCCAACATATCAGTTTTCGTTATAGACTAGTCAAAGTACCATACAAAACGAAAGAACAAAAGACTACATACAAAAGTCAAGAAAACGAAAAGAGAGTAAAAACGAACCTATTCTACAATCCGGCGCGCGGCGGCGGTAAGAGATACATAACGTTTATTCGTGTCCCTCATTCTAAAAGCAAATAGAAAATTGGAATATGTTTTTCGGGCGGCTACCTTCATTCACGTTGCCAAAACATGCGTAATTCTAACATCCTGCATCGTCCATTCCGCTAACACTTATAATCCCCTGTTATCCTAATGTTGACTGAAAGCCGTTTCATGTTTCCCTTTTTATGTGTGTTCCGTTATCGCTTAGCCGACAATGAATTATGGGGTGTCTCGAAAAAGAAAGATCGGTTCCATGATCAGTTATGAATAAGTATAAGATAAAAAACTATTTTTTAGATTTTTATTGGAATAGGGTAGAAAAATTACGCTACTAGAATTTACATTCTAATTGGGTGTTTTGTATATTTGTAAACACCTGCTGTAAGTATCCAGCTTTGAAAACAAATAATGACTGCATTTTATGAATTATCTTGTTGGCGGCTATGATACGACGCCATTTTGTCAAAAGGAGAGCAAAAAACAAGCGCAAAAATCAAGTTTTTGCTTATTATCTAAAAAATAATATCTATACCGTCAGCTTTGTATTCTATATTTTCATAGTATCTAATACTTTAAAATAAGCTTATTTTAAAGTATTTATTGAATAGTGACGAATTATTATACAGATATGAGCAAACTTTGTTCGTCGTGTTTTCGAAACATCAGCGTTCTAGCATCAATCCTGAATTATAACATATCGCACCCCATGAAAGAAACGGAATTAGGTCGAAAAATCTCAAAACCGACTTTGCCTGCGACTGCATAATATTTGAATCGGCGAAATTTTACCGCGTGTACCAACAAGACAGTCATATCGTAATTTGCAAAAATGCCTAACAGGCGGCCCTCTACGTCACTCTTAATAAATAAATTAGTTCAAATAGTTGAAAATGAAGCTGAAATGAAATGAATGAAATGAATGAAATGTTCAAAAACTTAGCAATAACTATTATACAACAGCAGATAACGCTTTTTGGTCTATACTGAAAAAAGTGATATTTTGTTGTCTTGTTCTAGGGGTGCGATATACCAATCTCAAGATAAATGCTTCAGTATTATTGAAGATATGATCGCTGACGCTAAGCGATATCGGGTATCAGACTCGTTAACGTTCCTTAAAAAGTATGGATGAATCTTTAGAACAAGTATATTAATCATCTCGTATCCACACCACAAGCTCTGTTTATTAAACTCTGGGTACGACTCTGCATGAAAATATTCTACACTAAACTTTTCTGTCTACCGTATTCTAGCACATCCTGTACACTGGAAACTGTGCGTGCGCCTGCCACCGAGAGATGTGTTCCCTAATGATTTACGATCTCTATACGCTTGGCAACCTCTCTATATTGTCTTCTGTTCGCTGTGTTACTTTGGAGTGTTATTTATAGCACGTCTGATGGCTTTTTCAATTTTCACCTCAAGTTTAGTTTTTTGATTATTTTATTTAGAGGTAAATTAAGTAAGAGATCTGTTTGTTTTATTGTTAACCTTGACACAATATCTAGCCAAAACAACCTTACCTTCACTATAAAATTTAGAGTAACCCATTTTACAAGATTTCGAAGAATAGGATTTAGGGACTTCGGCCGCACATTCAAAGTGACCTTTGGCTGGCCCTAGATTGCCCTTAAGACTAAAGCTATTTACATTGAATTCGTCTAGGGGCCTAAATGTTTCAATCTATTCGCCCTTAGCTCGAAGTTTTTAAAGTAACATTCTTACTTTTTAATTATGACCGTTTTCGGTTATAACGATAAAACTTGAAGTGTAATTCCCTCGGCTATCTTAAATTCTTAGTGAAATTTCAATTTTGTTAGAGATATCAAATGAAGGCTTTTGGATTGTGGGACGCAGACCATGCAATGAGTCTAGGTTTTGCGTCAGTGCTTTTTGGAGATGGCAATCTTCATTAATAGACATATAAACTCCATGGAAACAATACTAGCACCCAAGTGGCCACATCGGAGAAACCTGATTGGATTCCAAAGTTCTGAAAGTAGGTACCCTTGGAGATTATAAATAGTGTGAACATAAGCTCGACCTCCCTAATGTGGCGGCACTAGATCAATGCTCAACTGAACTTTCAAGTAATATCTTTTTGCAATCAATGATCGAAGTATTCGCGTCACGTTCTATCACATGAAAATAGAAAGAGAAGAATGCTAGTTCTTGTGAACTGGCTTGGACGTAGGCTCTCACGATACCCGAGGTCGTGAGCAGGCTTTGTTTTGTTACTTACCAATATACACATATTTTGATGAAAGGAAATGAGATTTTATTCGATGAGATCGAGATATCAAAAGACGCGCAGGCATTTGCTTGAACTATAGGTATGACATCATTAGGTACACTAAACAATACTACGTGTACCAATGACTCTTTCGCGATATTCGGTTGAAGAAGAGTCACGGTAAAATATAATAATGTTATGCTAGCATGAATAGTTTTCTACCAAAATTGCAGGAGTAATTAAACCATTTTCCAAAATGAATAATTTCCCCAATCGAACTTTGCCAATACGACCATTCATAGGACTATTACCGCTTAAATACACCGATGGTAATTGCAAATTATGTGCTATATGTGACACGAATAGCTTTTTAATTGATACTCAGAACATTAAACGACCGAAAGGGGGTCTAAAGGAGGCTAAACGACAATTTACCGTGGGGGCGTCAAGGGTCGCTCGTTTAAAATTACGATATTAGTCTATTTTGCCGAATGGGGTGACTTTTAGCAATCACCACGTATGTTACGTGGAGTCGGCGGCGGGCAAGACACAAAACTGCAGTTAGAAACCCCGTTTGCTTTTATTTGGTGGAAGGTAGTGTTATGGGATTTATGGTGTCTATGAATGTGAGTTTGCTAGTTTAACGACCGTCAAATTGGATTTTGGTTACGAATTGTAGGATTTGAAGAAATGCGCGCACTTAGGCTCTAAAATGCAGAATTGCTTTAAATGCCAAAAGCTGTAGGTATAATAAATGCCGAAATTTTTAAGGCATATATATAATGCATTTATCTTAGTATCTATCTTTATTTATAAGAGGTATGTATGTTTCCGATGCTTCCGTGCAAATCACAGTAAATTGAACCTGAATATCATATACATAAAGCCCACCGAGTACTAACTTTGCCATGAGATAATATAACTATACCTACATTTTGTAGGAATTGAAATAAACTTCAGTTTCGACACGATAAAGTCCAGTCTTCTCTCTTGAGATCTCGAGATTTTTCCGATAATACCTTAGCCGGACATAACTTTTTAAAACTTACGTCAAAGACTCAAAGTCAAACTTTCAATCAGATGTGCCAACGTTTGCAGTTAGAGGGTTCGTTACGTTGCGTTTCTAGAGTTTTCTGTTGGATTAAGAAGGAAGATGGTGATACCACAAGACTTACGAGATAGTATGCCTAGTTTTTGAAGGGCGAACATCAAATTAATAAAGAAATACAATGCTGGTAAAATAGAATACTCCACCGAATCAAAACGGAGCTAAGAGCAGAAGATTCGTGACGCAGGCAAGCAACAATATTTTGCTTTATCCTAGCTTTAATTATTCGTGAAATTTATCTAAAGTGGGCATTTCGAGAAACAGGTTAAATGTGTCTTATGCCTCCCATAGTCCATAGTTTTATAGCCACTTTCCTGAGAATGACGACTTAGTGAAGTAGTTAGAATGGGTTGGTATTATGTTATTGTTACACTTGTGCCCGTGTGGCTTCGTTTACGTACGACCTGGTTAACATTAGGAACACGTAGCTTATATTCACACTCACCATTTTCTCAGGACTAAGGCACTCGGGAATAATTTTCTAGCTATTAGTTTTTAACCAATAATTTAAGTCAAGAGATTCATCAGCGTCTTATTCCGGGATTGCATACTGCTGGACAGATTCCAGGGGTTACCAATTCCCAAGGGCCTCCTTTCTTTCGTTTTTATCAGCCTCTTCTGTCTTTGTGTGCACTAGATCCAGAGATCCCTACCTCTTACCAACGAACCTCCAAAAATACTTTTTTCCATTTTGTTTTTCTCTTTCCAATGTATAGAGTAGGTTACTTTATTAAAGCCTGCGCATTCGCACGTATGATAGCTGATGGGTTGCTGTAATGATAGTGACATTACTACAAATGTAATGACGTCGTGAAAATGTTTTCTCTGAAAGTAATTTTCTTTGAAACGGATCAAGATACGACGCCGAGTGAACGGGGTTCCGGCGTGCTTTGACACGAATAATCTCGGATTACACCGGGGAAAAAAACAAATGTTGTTCCTTTCAAGCTTTTGAAGCTTTAAGTACTGGTTGTTAATTTATAAATTCACAACCTGCTTAGAAATAAAATTTGTGTTTGTTTAGGTTGTATTTGGCCACTTTCGTTATAATTCGGCAAAAGAGTGCGATTCCTGAAGGGAATATTTACTAAATATATATCGCCTCCTAACAATCCACTAATAAAATAATAAAAAAAACTTGTAATAATTAGGTGCCTACTTCTAAATGGCGGATTTTAAACTGCTTATCAAAATCGAAATTATAAATAATGTTATAGCAATAAACCACTCTCGAAACATCGATTAGCTTTGCACCAAGCCATATTTTCGGAATGAAACGACATTTCCAAATGAAAAGCTTCCTAAAGGTGACGTTCCATTTTTAATTGTTATCATGACAATGCTAAACGACATTTTCGCATGAACTAAAACCCTATTGACAGTTGTGACCCACAATACAAAGTTCAAGGGTGTGCCAAGTGTCGACAGCAACCGGTTATACTTGTCGTGTATCGTGGTTATTGGGGAAACGAAAATAAATGGACGTGACACAATATAGTGAGGGTGTGTTAGAATGTGCTTGTAAGCAGAATAGGTCCCAGTGTGAAGCTTATCTTTACATATAATAAAATTGAAGTGTCTGTTTGTAATGTCACAATAATGCTAATGAAGACCAATTGATGGCACCTACTCATAAAAAACACATTATAATGCAATGTAATGCAAAAATTCTTTGTTGTACACCAGAAAATAACATTACCTTTGTAATGTTATTTTCTGGTGGCTTATGTGATGTCTCTTTAGACATCACATAAGATTAGGACAATGGGCGGCCTTACTGCTTAGAAGCGATCTCTTCCCTAACGACCATTGGATATTTTTTTTTTGTCTGTCAATCTTTTTTTTTGGCCAATTCGGAGAAACCTGATTGGATTCCAAAGCTCTGAAAGTAGGTATCCTTGGAGATTATAAATAGTGTGAACATAAGCTCGACCCCCTCCCTTAATCTTCGAAAGGGCTAAATCTATTTTGACGAGACTTTTATAGGCGTCCGATGTTATAGAGGCTTAATGAGGCTTCATTTATTAAAAAACGCGCAAAAAAACACGTCATTGTTAATGCTAGGCGGGCAAAGCCGCGAGCACAGCTAGTCATGACTATAATAATTCCTTTGAAGTGGTTTTTCTATTTGTGAGGCTTTATATCTTTCACTGATTATGTATTGGGTAAATTTGCGTCAGCTTGCCTTTTATGAAAGGAGTTATTTCCGGTCGAATTAGAGGCACAACACAGAGCCTTAACGCATTCACTGGCGAGCCTCTGCGGCATACCCGCAGCTAGTAGGGTTCCATGTACGTCTTAGGCAGTGAATATGTTAATACATAAGCCTCAGGTTGATTTAGCACGAGGTATTAAATCGTAGAGTGCTCTGCTCTCTGTGATGTCGCTGATCGCATCGTCTGATAGCTATATCTACCACTCAGTAGGTCAATTTAGCAGTTATTATATAGCTTTGGATGCTTTTCGACTTCTGTGACGCGGTGGGCGAAGGCCTGCCTGCAACGCAGGAGGTGGCGTGTTCAGTTCCCGCCTCGCGACATAAGTATGTATGATCTGCAGACATTTGTTCAGGGTGCTCTGGTCGTTTTCTATGTATAGTAAAAAATATGTATCTATGCATTGTATTATATTATGTATATCAGTTATCTAGTAGGTACCCATAACACAAGCTCTGCTTACCTTGGGGCTAGATAATGCTGTGTGAATTGTCCAGCATTATTTGTTTATACTTTTTTTATTATTTACATCATATTTAAGGTAATGTTACGCTTTCGCAATTAAATTTGATTAATAAAATCAAGTAAGCTGCTGTATGGTAACAGGCAGTCTTCAAAATCAATCGGTACAACCACAGCAATATAACCGTAGTTCACTTTTCTTAGCTCCATGACATGAACATGGAAGCGACTCGGTAACTGGGCCGGTGGCGGCGGCTATCTTGCTGCCGACTTCAAAGAATACTGGTTTTGCAGGTGATGCGAGATTCTTACTATATTATATTCTATAGTATAATTTTGTATCTGTAACATACGATTGGTTCGTGCGGTTTTCTGTGTGTCTAGGGAGTTTCATAAGCTCAACCACGTCGTGTTGATTAATAAATGTTGTGCTAAATTCAACCACAAAACTCGCTGCATACGCATCATGTTAGACTAAATAACCAAGCAGTAGACTAAATGTATTTCACTTCCAAACCTTTTTGTTGTGTATACAAGGTTGCAGCTCTAAATTATATGTAAATATAAATTACATAATATTGGATATTTCACTCAGCATCATCTGTCTCCAAGCTAAGTAGCGATGGTGTTCTGGGTACACTATCTAGATACTCTTCTGCTCACGTTAGGTTTAAAAATGTACAAATGATGTTGACTCGCGCGAAGGCCATTTCTGGCCGTATAGGATACAAGTTTCTGCCTGTGGCTTTGTTTGCGCTTTTCCGGGCATACAAAGCCTATTTCCGTCCCAGGGATACCATCTACCTCCTTGCCAAATTTAATTGAGATTCCTTTAGCCATTTCGGCGTGAAAAGGTAACAGACAGAAAGACAGAGTTAAATCGAATTTATAATGTTAGTGTGGATAGGAGTGGGCGGGGCCTGCGAGTTATTAAGGACATTATAAGTAGTTTTTTTGTAGCTTTAAAGGTTAAAACTGTAACGGGTCCAATTCTGTAGTATGAAGATATTTGGAATATATTAAAAATATATAGGTGATTGAAAATAAAAACACTAATACAAAATATTAATTGTTTGGTTTGAAGTTAAATTACCGGTGGCATTGAATACACTAAGTTGACAAACAGAAAACACTGAATTTGAATCAGTTACCGACTGGAAAGTTTTTTCATAGGTATGTGATTTTTGCTATTGTTGGTGCGGACTGCATCTAAACACAACAGGATAGTGAGTTGTCAGAACGAAATCGGAATATTTTGTTACCTACTTTAATTTCATTGTTGAATAACTATATAAATGTTTACGTAGGTTAAACCAAACAGTTCCACAAGTTTATTGAATGTAATTGTATTTAGCATACGAGTATTTTCAGTTTGGTTAAGAAAAGGGTTGCAGTTTCATTGCATTCCTGAACAAGGAAGCGATTTGTCGGTACTCACTACGGATATGAAAAATTCGATTATGGAAAAGCGGTTACCACCAAAGCGTACATCGTCGCAGTTGGCCAAATCTATGCTGAGAATTTACATTTTAAGGGGCACGCTACTGCGAAATCGCATTATTCCTTTTCCAATGCAATTTCGCAAAATGTCACGTGTTAGAAAAATGCCCGGTGCATATTCAATACGCTCCAGGTTTCAATTCGGAATTACTAACTGCGATTGCTGCACACGTAAAGCGCTGCGCGGAATCGAAATCGATTTTTTAATAGAACACTATCAGTTTGTCCAATAAATCTTAGGTGGAATCCTTGCGGGGAGATAGCGAGTATTGGCTTGCACGACATCTGGTGGAGCGAAGGCGAAGCTAAAGCGCTATAAGCAATCGGCAGCGACCGACAAACCGTATAAATTATGTAAAAAAACGTGGCCGGATGAAACGAACGTAGGATTCGACCGGGATATTTGGTTCGAAATGCAATTCCGATCTTACGAATAAACATGTATCTGCCATCAAAGGCTTGTGAAATGGGAAACCTATTCCGTTGCTAAAAGGGATCCTTTCGTAGAGAGATTCTAAATCGAATGTAATGAGCTTTCGCCCATTTATCTCTTTGCCGAAACTATTTGAGTGTTGAAATGGAAAACACAAAAACAGTACGTGAATATCGGTTGGACCGAGTAAGAGTGATGTACAGTCATATGCAGGACCAGATGTTGGAGTATATGTACAACATTATCACGTCTTGCCTGTCTGCAATGTCTGGTATTCATATAACCATTGTTACTGAATTAAAATGTCTGTTATTAATGTTATACATCAATGAACTTAAAATGCAAATTTACCGTGCATCATAAATTAAGTACACAAAACTTATAAGATAACAGGTAATATAAAAATGAAATTTAATGTTCCACATCCTAAGCGTAGATAAACAAAAAATAATAATAACACTGTCGTTTTATCAAAACATAATTTATGAAAGTTGTCGTGTCTAAAATGATTTGCCTGGTTCAAGTGGGTAAATATAAAATGACAGCAAATTACCAAGAAACAAATATAAGTGTAGGGTTTAGGAGTCCATTTTGTTTGTTTCTATTTCCACAATGCTTGTCAATACAACCCGGCAAAAAGATTTCCTTTTCTGTTAGATTCAATGTTCTATTATAATAATTAACTTTGCTTTGCTATATATTTGTTCTGCTATGGCCTGAGATTCTAATTTGTCTGTGGTTTGTGATGCCAACCGTATAACCCTCCTCCGTTGGTAGTCAGGTAAAAATCTTACAATAAAATACTTAGATTGTTCGTTTCGCGTTGAAGCAAGATTGAAATCAAATTTGCCAGTGGTTTTAATTTTTCTACGTTCATAAGGAATAAATTGTAACGGAATAGTAATTCGCCGCAAATGGTTAACGATTTTCTTTTACAAAATTGAATCCCGTGCCAACACGAAACCAACAACCTTTAGCAACTGCTAAAACAGAAATGCTAAAATTCGTGAAAAAATAAACGTTATTACCTATTTCCCGAGATTTGATGAGATTTGCCTCGACCCCCCCCCCTGAGTGCCTCACGTCATTGATGGATGCCCCTAAGACTTCATCTTCTATAACAATAACTAAAAAGATGCACGTTTCACTAAATGAAATTTTAAAATCATGGAAACTAAGTCCTACGAAATAATCATAGTCAAGAAAAATAAAGTTTTTTTGAAACATAATTGGGCCTTTCTCGAGTTTCTCGTGTTTACCCCTTATTCAAATTTGGTCGACAAATCACTCCAGAAATTCAAAATTCATCGAATACAAAGTTACGCGGAAAACTTTTTACTTGAATGAGCAAATATTTTTCAACAGAATTTTTAAGGGTGTTTTTCTTAAGTAACTTTGAAAGTTTTGCCCAACGATGAATTATAAAATTCAGGTGGTGACAAAAATGTATGCCATTTTTCTGGCTTTTGACTTTTATTCTGTCAAATCACTTTAGATTTTTTTTCTTTAAAAAGCTAGTATATAGTTTTAAACTAGCTAGTACATATAATTAACCCAAGATCGTTTTGAGTAGAAATGTTTGGAAGAGCTACCGGTGGATTATGTTATAATTACGAATAACTATCAACAATAATGTAAGCATCGTTAATTTTCTGACAGCTTATATCCACCGTTCAAGTTCAAGTCTATCTTTTACGAGTAAAAGGCACATCCTAAAAATATCATGTGCCATGGCATCATCTCTATCCTGTTGTTCGTTTGGACGATGAAAAGTTTAAATTGGTGAATATAAGGGGGTAGAGCTTACAATGTTTATAGCAGCGCGGTTCCCAGCGGTAGCTCATAAACTTGGAGCCGTCTGAAAAACAGCCGTTTAATTTTCTGAAAATACTTTGGTTACTAAAGTTTCGGGTCCAAAGGGACTTTAACCTGCACTATTTCATTTTAAACCGTCCGTTTTAAATGCATCCTCGATTTCAAAACACTGAGGCGTCAGAATTTAACAATATACGTTATTTAGCTATAGCAGAAGAAAAATATAGAATAAAAATAAAGAATTTTTAATTCAAATATTTCATAATTGGACATTGTTTTCTTGACCTTAGTTAGACTAGGTATTTCACGTTAGCACCTTATTATTCTAATGATATAAATTTATATCACTTCCTAATTATTAATGCTAACAAAATATTTATCAATTAAACGATCAACTAAAAAGTTGCTACTTAGTTCATCTAGCGTAAATCTAGTTTCGTTCATAGTATTTCAATAAATTTGTACCTTTTATTAAATTTTCGTAGAAAACTTCACTATAAAGCAAAAAGCTAAATTTGTAACTCATTGATCTTATTCCAAAAAAATTGTAAGACTGAAAAGTTAGTTTTTTTTTCTATCATTGTTATATTCTATTCAATTCTGTAAAATTTAATCTAGACCGCGCCGCACAAAAGTTATATCGAACAGTTTAACGACAGAAGTTCAGGTGAATCCCAAGTCTTTTATTACTACGGACGTGTCCTCGCCTTGCAAACTTCCTCCGCTAAACTACTTCCACTATTCAATAACCAGAGATCAATTAAAAACTAGCTGGAGAATCGCTTGAGTGAACTTTGCTCATTTGTCATTTCTACGCGATTTTCAAGCCATTTTCGAGTGCGGGAGACGGCGTTAGGCTTTTGTTTTTTGAGCTTGCAATTTGTGAGTCTTCGTTTAGATTATCGCTTCTATCGTAATTTTTATAGGCGGCTAGTAGCTCGGTGTCAGCAAAAAGACTTCTGAATAAACCTGTATTAATTTTACTGTACCCTACCTAAGCGGTAAAAATGCAGGGTTCATCTCTGAGGTAGCATTAAACTTTATTTTCATTTGTCGCATAATTAGGTTTGATAGTAGGGTTCTCAATTATGTCCGACAATATAAAATGAATAACATTTCCGTGATTAAATTTACCTTCAAATGTTTCTTTGAAACAAAGAGCTTGCTACAATTTCAAACAAAGAGTTGAGGTACCAAAACCACTAAGATGTTCAATATTAATTTCACCCAAGTTTACCCGACCGAAATATTCATTGCTCAGCATATTTCAGGGCTAAACCGTTATTAATCCAATGTTAAGTCAATTAGGCGCAGAGCCCTTTATTTAGGGCGGATATAGGTGGTGAGGACTTGGAGTTCGAGCCTCTTCTGCCTTTAATTTACCGAATAGACTTTTGGGGGAATACGGAAAAAATCTGATGGAGTCAATTATTGCAATAATTTCTTCTGAGTCTCTCGTGTTTTGAGTGATGTTATTTTTCGTTAAAATACTTTTTTGAGCTTGGAATGCCTCACTGCGGAGTCAAAGTCCGCAGATATTTAAGTCAAAAACAAAATACCGAGACCTAATTTAGTGAAAAAATCTCCATATTGTCAAATAAGTCATTTTTTACTTGATTTTGACAATCTCTATAGTGTTTCATTGTGTTTTAGGAGCGCAATGACAACATTATTGTTTTTAAGCTCAACATACCCAAAACTAGCTTTTTTAATAATAGTCTTATTCGCCAAACTTCTGTAAAAATAAATGCACCAGTTAGCCTTCGCATATGAATCAAAAATAACACTGCCCGGCATATTTTAGTGAATAGAGCTCCAACTACGGTGCGCGTTGGGTCGGAAACTAAAATCGTGGCGCGGTTCCCGGCTGGTCTAATGGGCGTCCGCCTTAACGAGGTACGGAGGACTCTCGAGCGCGATCTGTAGAGCTAGGTACGAGTACCTACGACTCTAAAACGAGTTGTGTGCGTCAAGGGTCTTACGGTTGTCGAGTGCGCCACAATTTTGGACCCGACCCCTGCCGATCCGACTTTTAATTGACTTTGCATGTATTGTACTTTGTCAAAACAAAACGTGTCGCGTGTAATTTACATGGGTTGGCGCGGTCATTACCTTTTCGATTCTATTTTACCTACCTTTATCTTCTGCATTTTATTCGTATTATTTGGTTCCGTTTCCAGGATCTTTGCCCTTCTTGACAGCACACTTCCACTGCTGAACAAAGGGGGAATTGCCATATTAGGCATTAGAACGGATCGCAGTAGATCAGCACAGCGCAGTAGTCGTCTTTAATGCCATCCACGGGTTGAGTTGGAGGGGTTAATTTTTACGCCGCGAATGCCACAGCCAGGGCTTTTTGTTCTTATCGTCACCTATCACGTACTAATGTCATCGAATCATCACCCATTCATTCGCTCAAAGTACACCTACGCTGTGTAATTTATGTAGCCACATCCATTGCCAAAACAAACATAATCTCCTACAACTTACGACAAACATTACCACATTAGTCTTCCCAAACAGGACTGAGTCAATAAACCCATCTTTTTGTTTGCAGATCTCGGAGGGAATCAAACAAAGGTGAGTCAGTAATAGCATCAAAAGTTCATTACATTACAACAGAACGAACTCGAATACAAGGAACGGGAAAAATATCTTACAACATTTCCAATAAAAAGTCCCAAAAAGCATTTCTTTCGGCCATTAATTCTGCTATTGTGAGTGACGCAGCGGTCACGGATTCAATCAATTGACCCGAATGAGACGCAATCGAATTGGAATCGAAGGATCCAATTTTGAGTCCCTAAAGTCATTACTAGAAACATTACTAGATAGCGACCTTACTAACCCTATGATCGGAGCGATAACCTTAATGGATTCGACGCATGGACTTTTCGATAACTAATCCATTTGTGTCGTGGATTATCAATAAAAGTCTAAAGCTACAATAAAAGTTACTGTTGGACTATACTGAAAGGGCTCAATAGCTTTTTAGTAAGTTCATATTTTAATACTTACATAAGTTTAGATATGACACAATAAATAACTTTAAGGTTACTTCTTGCTTATCGAGTTATGCGTCTGTTGCTTCTTATTAAAAGCAATTGAAATCAATTTGTTTGATATGCTGGCCAAAAAGCTTTTTAAACTATAATGGTACTTTAAAATCAGTATAAATCAAGTTACTCCGAATTGAGGTCAACAACCAATTGCCAGGATGTCTGTACTTATCCCATTGCCGTATCAAATTGTATGTCAATTCATCTCTAACCCTTTAACATTCGAGTCATTTGATTCGAAAGTTCAACGGCATTGCGTAAGAATTGCATCGACCTAGATTGTAGATGATATAGCTGTCAGTGTATAAGATTAGAGCAATCTTTGAAATTACCCAAGGCCGGCCATCTAAATTGCTGATTCTTATTAATACTGCACCAGCTGACTTTGACCCATCTCAGCTCTAGATTAAGTAGACAGGAAAGATCAGCATTATGTGGTCCAACATAAAATACGACCAGACAAAACAGACCCCTGCATAGAAGAACCTAAAAACCAAAATGCGGATCCATGTGATGCGGTTGCATAAAAGTCGCACGGTGTCAGAAGCACCGCTACAAATGTGTCGGACTAATCTCGTCGCGTATGCCAGTAACCAGTTGTTACAGCAACGGTGCCGTCCGGGACCGTTTGTGGCAAAATGTTCCACTGAACTGATTGCAACGCTAGCCACAGAAGAACATAATAGAACTTATTTACAGAAGTTTCACTTCACTAAACAGGTTTTGGTAGTTGCGGTATAATTTGCGGACGACACAACTATTAAATATTGTATGGCTTCAATTCGTTAAACCCTGCTGGAAGATTTTTACTGGTAGAGCAAAATTTCTTCTTCTTTCAAAGCAATAATTTTTGTTTTGTATTGAACACTGATTGTTAGTGACAAATCCCTGTAGCCGAAGCAAAAGTTTGCAACAAAGAATGCATTCTGATGTGTTTCTTGCGGTTGACTCGGAAAGTTTTACATTAAAAAACTTTTGCTCGGGTATTTTACAGTTGTGCTTAACATTCTTATCGAACTTGGAGGATTTACTTCTGATTTGATAAAGGAAACTTTGTTTCTCTTCTGGGACAAGTCAACTTTATCCACATAAACTTTTTCATTATATCCCCAAAATGATAATACCCAGATTGATAAAATAAATAAATAAAAATAAAAAATCATTTATTGCCTCAAAAAAACTCTTAACCTAAACAGTAACACATAAAAATACAAAGAAATTAAAAATACATAGGCAAAGGGAGTAAATTCAGCTTTGAGCTGCATGCAGGGAGCATGCGGCGCTGGTTTTAAATCTACTCCCGTCGGGTAGGTGGTCACCGAGGGATTGGGATAGCGGGTTGTGGGTACAAAAAGTAAAAACATTGTAATCTAATGGTGAACGGCTCATACATGTTTACCTGAGCTTGAGAATGAGTATGTGTCTATGTGCTAGTTCTCCCGAGGCACCAGTCTCATGAGAGTCTGGGCAACCGGAGACCTTATGAGTGTATGTGTGTGTATGTTTATGTGATTGTGTGTTATGTTGTGCGTGGGTGTAATGAGCATGTATGTAATGACTCTCCCGAGGCACCAGTCTCATAAGAGTCTGGGCAACGGGAGACTATGTGAGTGTTTGCACGTGAACAAATCACACCACAATGGGTAATTACATCAAATTTATGGAAAGCAATCAATGTCGTCAAAATAAATATCACGGTATCATTACGTCAGAATTTATTGCGCCAAAACCAATATGAAAATGTTAACTGATGATAATTTTAAATGTGATCTGTATACTGATCTCCAATTTGAATTTATGAATGTGTAATTTGGCGTGCGTGTACATTCGAATAGCAATAAATACATACAAAGGTGAATTTATTACATTTGATTTTTATTCGATTTAAAGATCATTTTTCGGGTCAAATATAACCCATGTGTGATTCACACTTTTCATAATTTATACCTATACAACTAGCTACTGTCCGCGACTTTGCACGCGGTTTTCAAGTAGCCTTTGTCTGTTTCCAGGATACCATTAACCTCCCTGCCAAATTTCACTACCTTATCCTCCACGACATTGTTCGCTCTTTCGCTTAACCATAGCCACGTATGTTTATTGGGATCGTGATACGAAACGGTCATCTGATTTATATCATCTACATCTACATAATAGTACAATTGGTTTGGTACTCAGGTATTCCTCCGGGAACTAAGGTTATTATTGCAGACAATGCGGATTACAATTTCGGAGTTTGTAATAAGGTGCGAAATAAATTTGGTTTATCCATTATTCATTTAAATCGTTTCCAAAATCGTGATTTACGGAACTTTAACTTTATTACGTTTGCTTTGTCATGTTCGGGTAGATTAAACTTTATTACCGGTGCTCGTATTTGCTATCTTTTTATCTGTAACTGGATTTTGAGATAATAGTTTTGGTTACGGATATTAAAACCTCGACTCAAAAGAGGGCAGCGTAGCGAATGGTGTTGCTATGAATGTCAGGTAATTAGGATATGTAAAAAACTTATAGCCACGTATGTAGGTACCTACGTAATCTGTTTTTTTTCTGTCTCAGTGTTAATATTTTTTTCAATTAAATTGGCTGTCCGTTTCTCGAAAGGAAACCACAAGGATTGTCAGAACAAGGTACATGGAATTTTGCGGTTTTATGTAGAGGTGACTGACGAAGTCTGTACTTAGATATTACAATGTACAAACTGTGTATGTAGGTATCGATGTTGGTTATTGACCAACTTTTACTACTTCAAATATGTTTCTAGAGCTGTCACAGTTTTTTTAAAATTAATTACAGTTTTACAGTGCTTACTAAAAATTCATATGATTTATACATGTTGCTTTAACTATTCAATAAATCATTTTCAAGCTACTTTCTTGCCAATAAAGTACTACCTACTAACACAATGACATCCTGTATAACACAATAACAAAGTGCTCTCTTCACGTATAGTTTTGTAATATCGGATTGCTGCTGACTTTCGTGTAAAAATGGTAGTAGGTAGTCGTTAAATTTATACCAATCAGATACAATCAATTTTTTGTATAATTTTACATTCAGTTATCCATAACTTCGGCACGATAACCGCAACCTCGTCAGTAGATCCATGACCTTGCAATGTACTGGCAGCCGGATGGATGTGTCACGATGCCTCTCGGTCACGATTTGAGGCTTCCACGTTAACATTCAATCCAAAACTACTTGTTAATGGCTAAAGTGATTATAGATATTATAGTTTTAATGCTCTTAGTGCCAGGTTCTCTAATTGGATTTGAGGCATAATCCAACTAATAGCTTTAAGTTGCGACCTTCGATTGTGAGATTTCAATGCCTTCATCATCATCGGTATACAATCCAATTGTATGCCCTGTTTACTGCTGAGTAAAGGCTTCCTTAAGTTTGTGTCATCAAATAGGTACTTACTAACAGTCGGGCGTACCATTTTGTGGTTTTAAAAACGATTTGCTTTGAAGAATACATTTTCTAAGCTGGTTATTCAGTATCAGTACTTAAATTTTATATTTTCCTAGTTCATTTGGATTTGATACGGAAAGAGGTCTATATTAAAAACAAAAACCTGTCTGATCTCCATATCTCTCAAAGCAATACCAAGCAAGCCTACCGATTTAGTTTATTATATATTTTATATATCTTTCATGAGGTTATCTTTAAATCTCAGTAATCTAGAAAACCGATTAGTCAAAGTAAAAATTGTTTGTAAAAAAGCATGTGCGAATTCCACTGCATCCAATCATCCCACAGGTGACTTGGCTCAAAAATTTCGATACCTACAATGGAATTGCACCCCAAGTCCCGGAAAACTAGTAACAAGCTCGTGGCCCCGCCAGCTACTCCCAGCCAGTAAAATGAACAAAACCTACAAGAGGATTAGTGTGAACGCCAGTGCGGCGGACAAGTGACGTGAAAAAGCTCCCGTTCTGGCCAAATGGCCGGCGCGGTCTGTGACGAATGTTGGCTATTTGCTTTATTATACTTTTGCCTCGGTATTTATTACCGCAAAATGTTTACCGTTGATATATATCAACGTTATTTTGGTTGTTTTGTTCAAAATATTCGCTTATTTAATATGCATGTAGATACTGCATTATTTTCGTCACAATACCTCATTGTTATTGTGTGATAAAGATTACAGACCATATACCTAGGTGGTATATACACCTAGGTGAGTAGGTTATGTAAGCCTCAGCGTAAAAATACAAGAATTATTAGTGCCCCACGAGCAGCCTAGTAAGAATATAGATGCTTCCGTGTGCAAATTTCCTACGCGATGCTGCAGTACGTATTTCGCGAAAGCCTCAAGTCGTGTGAAGACGTCCCATTTGCTGCAGTGTGATATATTAACCGTAGCGTATTTCCAGACTCGGCGTCGTAAATTTTGTTCACGCAACACCCGGCTTATTTACCGTCTTACCTATGCCGTAGTTTGAGCAATACTTTCTATGCCCCCGTCTGTTTTCACCGCAGAATAGCTGATACTTTTTACGAGCGCGCTTGTCTGCTGCCAGAGCTAAGATTTTGGTAGGAAATATTTTGTTGTTCAATTGCGTAGGTGCCAAAGTTTGTAATGAATGTGTGTCATCCCCATTCGTTGGTGGCATTATGGGGTTTTGTTGTTAAGTTTAGATTTATTCATGTACATACAAAGTAGGTGGGATTTTGTTGGACGTCTACCAAAATAGCGATAAACAAAGATAGGGTTTAACAATTATTTGCCATCCTAAAACAACTGAAGCGTGCACCAATCCCCTTTTAAAAATGGCGCATCACTTAATCTGTGGTATTCGGGGGGAACCCTATCTTGTACAGAACGTCCCTAGTTTTCTAAGAATAACTGGTTTATTTTGAAGTAGCGGCTCCGGCTTCCCACTGGTATATTCTATCGCCTATGTTCATCTGGGATAATGTAGGATTCTAATGGTGAAAGAATTTTTCTAATCTGTCCAGTAGTTTCGGAGCCTATTCAACTCAAACAAACAAACAAATCATTCCTCTTTATAATATAAGTATACCTAGTTATCCAGTATCAGCAAATTTGAGATGTCTATTTAGGACCATTGGACCAATTTTTTTAATAATGAAATTGATAGACAGATAGTTCTGTGGATTTCATTATTAAAAATATTTAAAAGGGAAATTTAATGCTCGTTTGAGTGTAATACCAAAAACTGTTAGGTGGATTATTTCTCAGCAGCAGTGTATTGTTTTACTAACCCTCGTTATTGAAATAAGCCTTTTCGTTCTCCATGACCAGGACAGGAAACTATACCTAGTTAAAAGTCGGTTAATTCTTGGTCAGCCAAGCTGTGCTTTAAAAGCTGTATCTGCTCAATTAAGCTCCTGCCAGCCCTAGGGGCGATGGCGGCAATTCGTTGTGGTCTCATTAAACGGTCGAATCGCTACATGTCATTGGCTATGGTGTTCTGCCGTATTTCCAATGTGCCCGACCGTTTTCAGCGCAATGCGATTGTGGGTAATAATCACCAGGTGAATTCTTTTGTTGCCAAAATACACTACCGAAATGTTAGTGTGCATCAATCAGGGATGGCATATGGTTTAATTTTTTGTGTTTATTAGTTTAAAATCTTATACGTTCATCTTTTGTGGCTTCCGTCGATTGGGACCGCTAGGTATTGGGACCGCGGTCCCATTCGCCGGATTGACTTAATTTTATTTTTTTGTTCCGGCGAATAGGACCACTCGATATGATCGAAAAAAACTATTGTTCAAGGCAAGTAAATTACAGTCAAAGGAAAAAGTTGACTTAGAAAGTAATAATAAAGATCAAAATTCTTTGATTGAAGATATTATTTATGTAAAAAAATAGATTATTAACAATAATTAAAAGAAAATAATGTTTTGTTACTCTTTGTTTAGTATCTTGTTATTTAAATATACCTAATAAAAATATACAAATTCTAAATTTGTTTTACAAAATAAATGATCAACGAACTTTTTTTAATTGGGCTTACATTTTTGTATGTTAATCTAAGTTTATTGTGTATTTTAGTGTAAGTATGTGTAAGTCTTTTAATAAATAAATTGATATTCTGTTCTATTCTATTCTATTGTTTTATTGCATTGCATTTCATCATAATATTATCATATCAGCCAATGGACATAACCTCTTCTAAATGTCGCCACAATGACTGGTCCTGTCTCAATATTTTTAAACTTACGCGATCTGAACACATATTTATAAATACTATTTAACGGATATTTATCGCGTTTAATTACCTTATTTTCCCGACGTTTCGACAGGTTTACAAAATCGGTTACAAAGTCGGTTACAGGTTTAAAAAGGGTCGGGAAAATAAGGTAATTAAACGCGATAAATACCCGTTAAATAGTATTTATAAATATGGCCCTGTCTCGTCAATACGGCTATCAGCAAATTATTATCTAACTAATTTTTAAAAGGCTAACCTTTTATATAGCTGACTATGCCTGACATCACATTGGCAACCTCCTGGCATTTACGACTGTTAACCTTCTCAGAGATCAAATATGTAGGTAATAAACTTAAGGTTACTTAACACCTCTCTAAGACTATTAAGGTATTGAAGGTATTGCCATAAAATTTTAAACGATGTGATGCAAATTTTAATGACTTACTAAAACATCCATATAATTATTTATAACTAGTTGCAGCATGCGGCTTCGTTCGCGTTTTTCTATGGAACGTTGAGAAAGATTTATCTATCTCATGGGAGGGGAACTGATTTATGGGATAAAAAGAATGTTTTTTTCTAGGCCTAAAACTACCTGTATGCAAAATTTACCCGCGTAAAGACAAACAAGACAAACAAGTTAACAAACATCCAAACATATTATATGAGTGTGCCTTCTGACATCTGATGTTTGAAATTGTTTGCTAATGATTGAAATCTACCGTCCCGATTAGTATCTCACTTTACGCATTATTAATGCCATGGCCAGGCAGGCTTATCCGGCAATACCCCACATAGTTTATTAATAACACAGTTTAAAATGGTTGGCAGACAGATCTGAAACTTGACTGACTGTTCTGGCGCTTTGTACTAAAAATACAGATGTAGGTAATAATAAAAAAATACTTAAAACTTGCAGTGATTGTTTACTATCGTTAATGTTGAAGAAGCTGGTGTGTGAGACCCACGCAAACAATTTTGTTAGACTCATTTACTCGTTTAAACCCCGATCAGGGCTTTGCTGTGTATAGTTTGTGGGCGTGGCTATTACAAGTCAAAGGATATTAAAGGTTCACATTCGGAGGGGCTAACTTTTAATGACGTCACAAAAAAATGTAATTAAATTAAAGTTAAAGTTAAAATAACAATCAGACATATAAGTACGTTTTTCTTCTTTTTAAATGGCGGTTTAAATAAACAACACACCAAAACCTGTACTGTTCTTAAAAACAAATACATCTGTTAGTGACGCCGAGTATGGAAATGAGTGTACTCAGCCGCAAAAATACCGGCCAATTACTGGCAATTAAATTTAAATGAAAATTCACCGAGCACCGAAACTGAGTTCGCTTGGAATATTCGTTGCATCGGGTCATTCTGACTGTCTCCCGAATCCGATTGTTCCAGGACTTTAATGGTTTTTTACCTGCTGTGAATTTCCGGGAAAAATCTGTACAAGGGCTGATGAGGCTATGGCGTAATACCTTCACACCAGTGTGACAGAGCAGTGTAGTTTAGTCGGTTGTTGAAATAACCAATTGTATTCGTCATAGTTTTCGTGCATATCGGTTGCTTTTGTAACTCCCGCGACGCAAACAGAAGGGTGTTATAAGAACAAAATAAAGTTAAAAACTACAACCCGACTACGTGAAAGTTATAAAAGTTTGAAACATTTACATTGACAAAATAGAATGACGTATCGGTCATATTTTATAGGCATAGAGTTGAAAATGAAAATAGGTCGTAGGTATTGTAGTTTTTCTCTATGGGGCCTGCAGCCTGCGGCTACCTAAACTTTAATACGCGTTTTGAAGGCTTATTCGGGGGCGGAGCCCTAAATCCTATAGCCTATAACCATCGGGGTATTGAGACGAATCAATCGATACATAATTTGTTGAAATCGAACCAGTAGTTTCAGCGCTACGTGGGAACAAAGAAATCGGCCACATACATACAAACATATAAACATACAAACATACAAACATACAAACATACAAACATACAAACATACAAACATACAAACATAGGGTGCTAACCTCATAACCCTCCCCTGTTGGTAGTCGGGTAAAAATCAGTTAGTGTTGGTCCTTGTTCTATTCTGGTAAACTAATCGCTTTACAAAACATGTCAGAGAATGACACATTTTGATATTTACATACCATAGATAAAAAAAACTACAGATGGAGGGATGCGCGTTAAAAGTGTCAACGTTGAGATCTATCTATCTATCTCTCCGTGCAAATAGCACCGCACGCATTATCGAGAGTTTCATTCATTTCTACGTGACGATTCTGGGACCTATTCTGGGATTTTAATTCTGGGTTCTAGGAATACCATTGTTATGGTAAAGATTGATTTGCAGAATTGTATTCCTGGCTCTGCTTTGGTCCCAAACGAGTGAATTACTTGATCGAGAATCTTCTAATTTTAGCTTAATCTAATGAAAATCGAAGCAGGCGTTTTCATGATTATTATATTATATTCTCTGTAACCAAGTAAATTCGTCGGTTGTTTTTACTTTACGTTAAAGTTTACCGACCGTCTATACCCATGATACTGATAAAACCCTGTGTTTATTCTCTCAAATATTCCCTGCGTAAGCACGTACGAAACGGCCTGAAACTACGACATTGCGGCGCGGTCCTGCTATATTATGCAAAGTCCCACTATTTTTGCTTCAGTGACAAGGTTCATTCGTGGCTGAGTGGTTTATGGACCCCAAGAGATAGAGGCCCCGTAATAAAGAGACCAGGCTTGTATCTGCTTACTTCGCCGAAATTTGCTGTGAGGGGTTAAAAGTGCAAAATTATGTTAGAACGCGTTTAGTGGTTTGGCCTTGTTAATACTGGTACACATACTGGTACACACTAAGGAGAGACTTTTTCATAAGACTTTTAAATGTATAATGCTGTATCAAAAGCGCTGATAAGTGATATTTCCTATCTTTGCGAATCATTGTCAACATTAAGGCATTTAGTGAACCAGTAACAACTTTTTCGTTTCTTAAATAAATAATTAACAATGCTGGACAATTCACACAGCATTATCTAGCCCCAAATTAAGCAGAGCTTGTGTTATGGGTAGGTACTAGATAACTGATATACGTAACACAATACAATACACTGAAAGGTTTTTTTTATTATAGGTACATAGAAAACGACCAAAACACCGTGAACAAATATTTGCAGATCGTAAAAAACATTTGTCCCAAGGTGGGAATCGAATCCGCAACCTCCTACGTTGCAGGCTCATTCAAAAAGCAAAAAGTTAAGACAATATAATAACAATGATTGTTTTGAACGATTTTTTATATATAATTGTGTTTAGGGGAGGCACATTCAGCAGTGGACGTAACGTGGGATTGGTATGTGATTTGTGTTTGAGGAAAAATCGAAATATATTTTTCAAATAAGTTGTAAATTAGTTTTCAAATAATAAAAAAATACACAAACGAAGTACTGATTACGCTAGGTCAAACTTTAAAGCCGGAATGAAAACAAAAGTGCAGCCAGCTGGTATCCACCACAATAATAAAGAATTCGCGCAAAGCAAATAATAGCGAGGGGAAAAGCTTTCATAAGTTATACTCGGAAACCGACCGCAAAGTGATTTCAGTAGAAATAAGTGCGATTCAATCTCTTTATTTTCCTGTGTTGAATCAGAAGGTTGAGAATTAGTATCTTATTAACAAAGAAAATTACAATCAAATAATAGAAAAAACTAGTATTTACAATTGAAACAATTGAACTTACTGCAGACTGTTGCGAACAATCTACAGGTAGCTTAACTGAACCATATCAATACTGCCGTGCAGGCCCTAAAACGCAGTATGAGAAAAAAAGCGGTTTTGAGAAAACCGCAAAAAACATTTCGACGCTGCATTTTTTATGTTTCTAAATTTGTATTATAGATTTTTTATTGCCACAAGGACTTAGTGACATGAAATCTAAAATTTTCAATTTATAAAAATATATTTACTCTGATAAATTCAAAATAAAAAGGATTTTTTCAAAATCATAGCAGTTACTGCACGGAAAATGGTACACATATACAGATTAAAATGAAGTAAAAATACCTGATACTGCAAAACCTATTGATTTATTCGCTGCTTTGCAGACTAATTTGCAGCATAGGTCTTTCTTTACTGCATTTTAATATGCCTCTTGAACTAATTGTACATGTAGTATGTCACAATTTTCAACAAATACAACTATAACAAATTTTCTAACTTACGAAAATGCCAGGTAGGAATTTATAAAACAAACATATTTTGGTACGTACAAGAATAACATTTATTTTTCAATGATATCAGCTAACTCTAACTTAACTATAGAGTGTTCTGAACACATGACGTTTTGGCATGACCTTATAAGTAATACATAAATAACAAATAGAAACATGAGATCTTACAAATGGCACATCTATTACCCAACTAAAAATAAATCACAAGAATTGTAAGGTACCTATCAAAAATAACATAAATGCTCTACATTCGATACATCTTCAGCTAATTATAATTTAACTGTAAGGTGTTCTGAAAGCAAGCGTTTATGTCATGACCTTATAAGTATACTTATATAAAAAATAGAAACATGAAGGAACATTTATTACCAAACTAAAAATAATCACAAAAAGGTATCAAAAATAACATAAATGCTCTACATTCAATTTAATAACTCTAAAAGGCATTCAAAATTAAATTAGAAGATTGTCAGTTAAATAAAATATACCAAGACTATCATATACTCGGTATCATTACTAAAAAGGTGAGATTTATGAGTACTCAACTCATAAATCTCAAAAATTTGGTACTTCGTATAAAAAATGCTCAACATTCGCGACATAATATGCGTAATCATAAATTCAAAATACCTATGGAAATGATACTATTCATTATCATTATCAAAAATAAATGCTTCTGGTGCATCATCGGTTTCTGCAGCCGACAAGGGTAAGCTCTTCCAGAATGCCATTCTGTCTGTAAAAGGTATCAAAGTCATTTCAGTTCATTAAAATTATTTTATTCCTATTCATGACTAATTATGTAAATTTCAAGAAATATCTACTTTGCAAACAAAAAAGCAAAACCTACACTGCATTATTATTCTTTGTCAAATGAAATAGCTACCATTACATAAAAGGTACCTACCTAACTATTTACTTATATATCAATTAGTCGTATCATAAGTAGCATAATTATCTTTTACCGTCGAAGCAAACAGAGACCGACGTGACAAGCAACACTTGGGCAAAAATATAAAATAAAAATGTGTTGTGGTTTTATACACTTAGTACATATAGTAAAACACATTTATTATAAAAATTCTAATGTAAAAAGAGAAAGGTACCTCTTACCTACATAAAAATAATTTATACTAATCATAGACTTTGTTACTATTCTTTACAAATTAGTGGAGATTAAACTATTTTATTTACGAACCTTGTGAATCCTGAAGCAAACCACGCCTCGACGACGAACCTTTGCCGTCGTCGCCTCCACGCACCGACGCGAACGTCTTTCTTCCGCTGTGTTTGACAGGTTTGACACGCGACTGACTGAGCGAGAGAGCGACAAATCCTGACTAGAATGCAGTCAAGTATGATGTCGGTTGCAGTGAAACTTAGTAATGACCTTCAAGTTACTAATTATAATGCAGTAAGAGAGACTCATACTGCTATTTAATTAGCATTTAGTTATTTTCAGCTGTAGAACCACACCGACCAATACTGCAATAAAATATCACATTCAGCACTTTGCTGCGTTTTAATCTGTAGTTCATACAAAATAAATTAGTAATCCATTATGCAGTATTAAAATTTTTGGTACAAAAACTATTTACTGCGTTTTAGTACAAATGCTAATATTTTTTTTATGTGTAGTTTACAGATTTTTTGTGGTAATAAAGATATTTACTGCGTTTAACTTGGTAAATTGATGGGTCGTTATTGACGTAACTGCTATTACTGTATTTAAGTTAGTATTTAAATACATTTAGGCATCCGATCTTAAGGTACTGCATTCAAAAATTTGATTTTTCTGTGGTGGTAATTATCGAATCAAAAAATCGGTTAAATCACTGTGTTCCTTAAAGCGTGCCCGTTAAAACTCAATATTTAACTAAAAAACGTTAAAAAACCTGTTACTGCGTTTTAAGGCCTGCACGGCAGAATACCAGTCGAAAGGGTGCCCAAGACGCTAGCTGCATTGCCTGCTGTATGGTAATGCTGATGCGCTGTATCTTATTTATTTTATTTGTGTATCTGCTCATAAGAACTGACTTGTGAGAAATAATAAATTTAAAAAAGATATGGTTTAATATTTGTTTTTCCAAAAGCAAAAATCAAATACATTATGAATCTATTTTTCGATAGCATAAGGTACTCCAAACTAAAATTTTAAAATACGATGGTAGCTCTGTCTCTTACCTTTCTTGTCAGAACTAAACGGCTTCTTTTATGTCCAGTCCATCCCAAGGTTGCCTGGAAGAGATCACTCAAAGCGATAAAGCCGATAAAGCCGCCTCTTTGTACTCGCAGCATTTCCTTTTGTATTGTATTTTGTGTTTGTGTGGTACAATAAAAAGTTATCTTTCTATATATCTATCTAAACGGCTGAACAGATCTTAGTAAAATTTTAAGGTAAATTTATGGACGACTAAAACAACTTTTTGTCGAAGAAAAAGCTGTAAACACGATCTTGTTAATTGGAAATAGAAAATTGTACCTCAGAAATATAACCCAATAGATTTGAAATTACTTACCCATGTTGAAAAGAAAAACAACAATAACACAGTACAATACTGGGCAAAAAAGGTCTAATTGGATTACGTCGTTGGCACGCGGCTAATGCGGGAAACATCGACAATGCAAGAAACTAATTGGCTCTATTGATTGTAGGCATTTGCGACATGCTGGTAGATAATTAGCATTTTTTTACGTGCATTGAATGAATAATCCTTTATTTCAGACAACTCAAACACATAACACACACATCACACATACTCAGAAATATAAAATCATTCATACTAATATTATAAATTCTTAACTCTAATCTGTCTGTCTGTCTGTTACCTTTGCACGCCTAAACCGCTGAACGGATATTAATGAAATTTGGCAGGGCGGTAGATAGATTCCGTGGACGGACCGCGGGCAAAAGCTAGTACAGAATAAAAGACTAAATAACAAGTAGCTCTAACAATATCTAGGTATTGTACATGCATACATGTATTATAAATATTTAGAATAGTAAGATAGCTGGCGATTTCAAATAGTTGGGGATTAAACTTTTGGAGTTTTTCGTAAACGTAGCTATAAGAAATGTTTAAGAGCACTCTCATACTACCGCGCGAGTGCTCTGGTGGGTGCGGTGCCGCAAGAGTTTCGCAATGACTTCGTCCGTTGTACGAAATGCGGAACAGTTACGAAACTGCCGCGGACGCGCTGTGGACCTTAAGTTGCGGCTCCGCAAATTCGATTCCGCGCGGCAATGTGGGACTGGCGTAACTACTAATACCACTAAATTAATTGATCCATCATAACAATGATATCGTTTCAGAATGACTGTTTTGGCAAAAAAACTACAAATGAAAAGACGCGTGTCAAAAGTGTAAAGGTTGAAACCATTTTATCAATCTCTTCGTGCAAAAAGCACCGCACGCACTGTCTAGAGTTTCTTTCATCTATGGACGATTCTGTCACGATACACTGTCGTAGTAAAGTGTTTAGTTAGCAAAATTGGGCCCTGTATATGAAATATCCCCCTGTCCGTTTACGGATAGGACGAAAGTTACCTTCTTCAAAGGAATAGTGGTAGTTTGGAAGCTGATATCGATTAACAAGGTAAAGTATTTAGATAGGAAACCGATCCCATCAACTTTAAAAGCACATTCTTGCTTGTTTGACAAAACAGGTAATTTAAGAAGCCTTGTTAGAGAAACATGCTTTGTTAAAATATGATACGATAGTAGGTAAACAAGTTTAAGTTTTTACCTCGTTCACCATTTTCCGAGGTTTCATTAGCGATACCTCAAATAGGAACTTTATGAATAAGCTTTGAATTTCCAAACAAGTTTTACCGAGAGCTACGAACGGGCGCAAAAGATAACACGTTTTGCATAGCTCTAACCAAATATTGTTTAGGGAAAATTTCAATTCAGTGTAAATTGTGTAGAAAACTGACCGCAGTCGCTTTTGCTATTTAATTTATTTGAGTTTGTTGTATACAGGGTTATTGGTAAATTAGTGACAATACGTGAACTGCAGGTCCTGCCCATCATCACAAACAAGATCGAAAAGGCGCAAAAACTAAATTCTAAAAAAAATATAAGTCACCTCTTGACTCCTGTTTTAGGTTTGTTAGTGTGAATTGTACTAGCATCCTCACCGATCAGCGCCAATCATTAGCTTGACTGTTTTATTTAGTCTAAAACCCAACATCACGACAATGTTTTCTTAGCCTTCAGTCTTAAAGGTGGCTCGACGCGGGTTTGTGCGAGATTAATTTAGTTTTGTGGTTTTGAATTTTTTCTGCGTTCTTCTAGTTATAAAAGCGAAAAAGAAATTTGCCGCAAATCGTAAACCATTTTCTATGAACTCTTGATAAAATCAACTTTTATTCTCTTGTATTTTGGGAGAATTTGGGAAAATGTTGATTTTTAGCACAAAATCTCTTATTTTCCCAAATGCTCCAAAAATACCAACTCGCAACTAGCTTAAACCCATTCAAATCTATTTTTTCTGACTACAAAAGCCCACCCACGCGAAACCTTGTTAAAAAACTCCGTTCCGTTCCCTTCTACGGACTTTTCAATCCACCCCAAAAATATTTCACAGTGCTTTTTACGTTATTACGTCGTAACCCTTATCTTTCAAATTCTCGTTATGCTACATTTTCATTAATGCGTTGTTTTCAGTTGTTTGTTGTAAAAACTAGAATGGTTCCGGTTTTTCATTGGAAAATGCAGGCATTTTCTATTTTCATTTCAAATTAATTGGTACTTAATGGAATGCAGCATGCTACTACGTCATTTGGATCGGCTTTGGTTTTTGTTGTTACGAAACGAAGTCCTCTTTTTTTTTTACTTGGTTTTTTAAATACTTTCTGTTAATGGGATTTGGAGAGGTGAGGTGTCTTTTTGTAACTATATGAAACCTCATGAAAGCTGTGGTCTATGGTACTCTACTTTTATGAACTCAAATTGGGTATTTCATGATATTTTGGGGTAATGAGAGATTATGCTGCTGCAAACTGTGTAAATTATAATTGGAAATAATTATTTTTAGGTTAAACTCCGCTTGCCCAAGGATATTTAATACTTGAATATCAAATTTAATTATTATTTGACATTTATAAATCCTTTTGTTCCTTTTACGACTAATAATACTAAATGGTATAGTAGGGTTGTAACTCTTTAGGTAAAGTGGATATAATACACAAATCATGGTAGATAATCATGTTCAAAGAGCAAAACCTGGTTATTAGCATATTGTTTGAATCATAAATTTTGGAACCACAGGAAACCAGTGCTTTAAAATAAATCGTCCACCTGCTTAATACCTGACGAAGTACCGTCATCGCTCTTGAGTTTAATAATTACACCGCCCGTAATGATTGTTCCCCAACGTTTAGTTTGCTTAATTATTTTAATCAGTAGAGTGTGCACTTTACTTAATACCTACTGGTAGTTAAATGCTTTTGTTTACTAATGGAATGACAGGCTTAAATGTTAATATGGCCAAGTCAAATTACACCTACTAAAGCTTTTTCAATTAATTGTCTGGTAGTTGTTCGAATTCATCGACATTACCTCAGCACGTTGAAACCAGCTGGGTACGATGGGCATCTTCTACACACCTTTTCTAACAGCCTGTGCAATCTACAGTCTTTTGGATATTCTGACGATATCCAGAAGACCTACATAGCCTAAGGACTCAATCTTCTTTCTTTCTGTATATGCATACATACCCATTATTACAAACTTACACACAAAATTTGTGTATCTCCCAATAAGGTTTGCTAAAAGATAACTCATTTTAGACTTAAGCTCGCCTTTGTCATATCCCCTCAAGTTTTAAGTTTAACAAGTAAATAAATTTGTTTTCTTAGTGCAATTTATGACTTCAAATTTATGACTTCATAATAATTATGAATTCTTTTCTCTAAAATGTCAACAAATGTCATATATCTCTAACTTCATCAATGTATTCATTTTTGGGTCCTGAAATACTTTTGAACAAACGTTAACTAGATAACCTCCCTTTCACTATTTTCGCATGAAGGTTGTCATCTCGCGTAGCAAAAATATCTGTAAAAACATCTTTAAGTTTCAAATATTATTTCTTCACTTTGAAGATAACGACAAACCTACATCGCAATGGACTTTAATAACTTTACAGCAAATTGAAAACATTAGACTCTGACATTTACGAAGATCAAGCATCAGATATCTATTAGTGCTGAGTTCTAAATTCTTCGTTGAGAGCTCTCTGGAGATGACATAGGAGGGTTAGGTTAAGCCCCCACTATGTCATCGATTAACCCTAAACCATAGATAAACCCGTGTGAGTTTTGCGTGCGTTTTGCTTTTAAATAGAATTACGATTTGTGAACATTGAAACCATACCGGTTCTATGTTTAAGAAGTAATGAAAAAAATGCGATTGACAATTGCACTCAGAGATATCCACTCTCTTTTGATAATAAAATAATCTCTTGCCGACGTTAATTCGGCAATAGATATTACAAAAAAAAAATGATCATAACTATTTGATCAGACCCAACTGTAAGTCACATTAAAGAAAGAATATGGTACCAGGCATGTGATTTCGTTGGTCTTTTGGGTAAGGAATTTTCGGTTTTCAACAAAAAACATAACATTCTGAATCAACATACTTGTTTTTTAATTCGTTCGTGCTATCAAATAGAGTCTCACCTTTAAGGAGCCGAAGGTCACTGACTCGTGCCTGGCGACTCCTGTTCACATTCCAGACTGAAAGCAATCTTGAGCCAATACGGCGTGATAGGATTCTGTCTACACAATCAATGACCGTTTTCAAATGGGCAGATGCTGCAAATACTTTGCACGAGGCATTTGAAACTATATATTTCTAGATCAAAGCTTATCTGCTTTAATCAGAAAAAATCATCAAATAATCGTTTCTGGTCAAAACGAAGAAGGTATCCGTTTTTTATTCTTCGACATTATATAATAGGGGAGTTATAAGTTCAACGTGTATATATCCGTGTCTATGTAAGTTCTCCCAAATGGATGAACCGATTTCGAGTATTTTTTATACGAAGAGTTCATTGTGTTTTGTGCCATGTTTAATAAAAAGTAGGTGAAACCTTTGTTATGTTATGAAGGTTCAACGAAAAAGCTTCGTCTTGTGTTTTGTGATTTTCTCTTAAATTAAGTTGTAGCTTGATTTTGGAGATTGGAAGTGTCAAACTTCTCTGCTATATTTATCTAAACCACGACACTTTTTAATAAAGCTACAAGCAATAATATGTATTTATTATAAAAAACAAAATAGAAACTCGCGTGTTTCATTTGAGAGTACAATGAATAATAATAATGTAAGACAATCCACACAGCATCATCTAGCCCCAAGCTAAGCAGGGCTTGTGTTATTGGACAATTATGGGTACTAGATGACTGATATACGTAATACAATACTTATCTTGCAAACACGACATCCTATTCCTACGTACGTAGGTGTTCCAGATCCATAACAATTCATTTTGAATCGCATCTAGATAGTTTTACCCTCTCGGGATGGCTTCGCCACTCAATAAAGGTAGAGAAGTTTTAACAATCTACAAACAAGCTTAAATGGTTTTTACCAACGGGATTTATAAACACAAGTGTTGCCAATGTTGTTGAGGTTAAGTGTTACCTAATAATAAAATATTAAGTAAAACTTTGCTAGTCTATGGGTAGGAATTGTATTAAAAATATAGATTCGATCGGTAAAAAACAGTCAAAATGTAAAATGTTTTATTCCACGTCAAAACAAGTCAAATTCTCGTTAAAAGTATAATCTTCGCCAGATTTGGGAAATTAAAGCCAATCGAGATCCGTCAAAAGGCTTTATCGAGTCCATGAAAAAGGAAAATGAAGCTCTCCTCCGGGAGATTGGCAAATTGGTCCATTTTATCTTCATTGGACGGAAGACAGTCTGATTTTTTTTCAACGTCACAGTGTATAGAAAGAGACACTTTTTACATAAGTACTAAAGGCTTTTTAAAGAGACATTTAAGTTAGGTTCAAGACAAACCAAATTCCTGTCAGTACCCTTAGTCCGAGTCAACACAAAAAAATATTCGATAAAAGAGATCGAGAATCATTATTGTCTTACACGAAAAAGGCTTAGAATGATAGTAGGCATAAACAAATGTAGCTAAAAAAATGCGACACTTATTCATGCGCTCTTATGCGTGAAAGCCCTGAAGATAATATGCTTGTCAACTCACACATAGATTCGTTTTTGCCTTCGAAATCAAGAGAATTGTTGAGTGCGTGAGTTTTACCTCTATGATTGACGTGTTTGGGTTAGACATGGTACGCTCATAGCTCGTATGGGAAAAATTTAGATATGGTGCAAGTACCGAGCGAAATGTTTTCCCGTGTTTTTTTTTTTTTTCAAAGTATTAATGGAAGGCTTATAAAATCTGTGACCAAACTATGTTGGTAGTGCTCTATCTACTTACTTTTATAATATTAATGCCGCAAACGTGACTGCCACTGTCTTGTGAAAATGCAACAAATCACTCAAAATCATTTTAAAACTATCATCGAGTTTGTAAGAAACGATTATAATCAGATAAGAGATAAATCAGGCACTAATTGATCTTGGGTGAAAAATAGAATGCATTTGTTAGCACCTACCCAATTGAATGTGTTGGTGAAGTCTCTAGGTAACATGAAGGCATTCGTTTACAGGTGCGAAAAAATACCGTTGTTTAATGCCGATCTTTATTTAAAACAGCTAAATAGTCTTTTTAACACTACGTATAATAATGGATACAAAACTGACCTAGCTGTTGAAAATGCGGACTAGTTCATCCATTTAAAACGTTCAAGGGACGAAGTAGGTAATTGGTTTATTATAGCTATTGATCTTTTTTTGGAGAAGTTATCCGATAATGGCAATTTAGTGTGATGCATAAGCAATGCTATTTTTAGTTAACCCATCCTAATGTGAACTTACTAACCTATACTATCCTTTAACTTGTAGCCACGCCCACAAACTATACTACACCCAAAGCCTTGATTGGGGCTTATGCGAAACACGGTCGCTTGGAATATCTGTGAGTTGCTTGGTTTAAGCATTAATAACCCTTATTTATAGAAAGTATGTAAAAGTTTGAGGGAGAAGGTGGAATTTCCCCCAAATTGTTGCAGAGGGAGATCTCCCCTCTACCAGGCCGACCCAGCTGGTCCACTTGCCTGGTGGTCTTTCGACCGACAGTGTTGACGTCGGATAGTCGTATGTAGGTTGATTGAAACTGAATCAAGTTTGCGCGATCTAGGAATTGTTCTCTTTTTGCTCTACGAGATTAATTGGTATTTTGTCTCAATGACATCTAGCGGATATTCGTTGAAGCGCTTAAGTAGGTAGCTAGCTTCTGTTTTTCCGATGTAACTTCATTGACCACCTCTATTGATGTTAGCTTTGTAGTTCAACCAATATTTCTCTAGAGGTGGCTACATAAGTAACAAGCAATAAACATTTCTGACGATTTGGTACTCTGTGGATGCAAATATTATATAAATAAGATATGGATATTAGATTGTAAAAATAAGTAGTTCTACCTTTTATTTGATGTTTGATAAACTAGCGTAATTCATTCTTGTTCATTAGAAATGGGTTTACCATTTCTAATAATAGCATTAATGACAATAGTGACAAAAATAGAATAACTGTTGCAAGTTTTTTCATTTGCCGTGTCATCAAGGCGTTCATTAATTTAAAAGCCTCGAGTGATTATTGTAGGCGGGTAGCGTTATTACATGACATGTCTGAATGGAATGAGCTGGCAAATGAAAGTGTGTCCTATCATTGGTACCTCTATTATTAAGGCTGGGTTTTATTTGTGCCTTTGCTTCTTATTTGTTGGTGTTAGATACAAAACGTTTAAATAAAGTCACCGCTGACCCACACTGCAGGGAATGTGGACAGAACAAAAATCAATCATATCAAATCAGTTCTATGTTCAAACGCTATTTGCGACGAAGTGAGAATAATTAGGTAGTAAAATAAATAATTCTACTCAAGAAATTCTAAAACAAACAGGGCAATTCTACCTTATTTTTGCCTCATGAGGAGCAACATGTTTACATGTTTATCATAATGTCAGCAAATAAGAACAAAAACATAGATCTGATAGAGTGGTAGGAAAAAGGTCGACAATGCTGCTAAGTACCCTTACATAGGATGCAATACACACTGCGGTTAAATTCTTGGCAAGGTTCGTGAGCAGTGGGCGGCCTGTGTCACCGGCACCGGATTAAGCCTGTTATAAACCTACCTGGTTACCTACCTAGTTACTTATAAGGCCATTGTGACGCATGACGTAGTCCGGTACTGACTGTTAGTGTATCTGTGGTCGAGGTCGTAAGCTTGTGGTGACTGCTAAGTGATCTGTGCCGCAGGTCATGGTTGTTGCGCGCACGCATCTTGCGGTGAGGTTTAGAGCTGACATTTTTAAATATAACCAACAAAAACCATTTATGGGCGGTTTTACACATAAATTATATGAATAAATAATGTTGGACAACCCACCAAACATCATCTTGCCTAGCCTCAAAGTAAGTTATAGCTTGTGTTGTGATATGGGTTTTCTATCAAAAATCTTTATATTTACCTGGGTAAAATCTTCTTTTTTTTCCGCCTGCAAACATACAATACTATTTTGATTTAATGGTCTGATATGTACGAAATGTGCACGTACATTTACAGACAAAATAGATTTCTCCACTCATCTCAAGGCACACCGGCGATATCAGCAAAAGCAGAAATAATGTTCTGTAAAAACGGCAAGGAGAACATAATCACGTGAAAAATGTCTCTGTATTTTTTCTTTATCCTCAGCTTCTTAATCGTTCACTCTTAAAAAAGTGGTAATGGTTAAGATTAGACCCATATGAAAGCTTTGTGTGCAATGCATGCGCCTAAATCTACAATTTTTTTTTGACAATTTATACAGCATTTTCCAACCCCAAGCTAAGCAGAGCTTGTTATTGAACCTGTCTAACTCCTTATAATTCAACAGCACCGTCAGAATAAGACTGTTTATTTATTATGGCAAAACTAAGCGCGTTGATTCCCCAACACATTCTGTTTTAAAAAGTTTTACTATTGTTACTCCACAAATTGTTAGCGTAAAAAACCACCACTGAAATCGTTCCATTTAACTGATTAAAATACACGGAATCGCTGCCGGCTACGGCTAAACTTGACCATTTGAAACTTTTGTCGATTGAGGCGCTTAACGATATTAATGAATTCTCCGAACGGGGCGCCGACAACGCGAGCTGTTCATGCATGTACACTGAACAGGATGTCTAGATTATATCTACACTTTAGTTTCACATTGAATTAAAAGGGGTCCAGCCAATTTGAAGGAATTGTTGGACAATTTAAGCTGGATAGCAAGGGTTTTAGGTTTGGTAGTTGGTGCTAGGATGACAAGGTATTTTAATATTTGAGTTCCTTGTCAAAATAGAAAGCCACTAAAGGCTGGCTGAACGTGGCCGTTGGGGTTACTTAGGTTATAAATTTAATAAAACATAAAGTGGGCATAGTGTCTTTTTTATTGTTTATATAAAGAGATAAATATAACGTTTTCCCGCGGCACTGTAAGGGTTTTTCCGGTTGAAAATTAAGCTATTGATGTTACTTCAGAGAAAATTTTAAGGGTCAGTTCTAACTTGGATGAAGCGGCATTGAAAGTATTGGTGTTTTTTAGGTTCTAGGTTGAACCTAAAAAACACCAACTCCAGTCTGTTTTTTTTTTCAAAATGTTCCTCGATTTCTGCGTCAATCATGATTTGGAAAATAATGGAAAATTTTGGTCCCGTAATTTTTTTATTCCAAATATAATTACAACTAGGTAAATGTTAAATTAAATATTTGTACCCAAAAACTTAGAAAACAGTGTAAATTCTATATTATTTTAATTTGTTTTAAGTTTTTTCATAACAATCAAGTTATTTTCTAGGCACTCAAACAATCTCATCTAAAGAGCAACAAAAAAACGAAGACTGAAAACCGCATCAGGAATTAATTCGAACGTAACCCTTAAATTAAACAATTAAGTACCCTTCTGGGGGAGTTCATTTAAATTTACTGTAGCAGACTCAGGTATTTTGCATTTTATGGTTATCTACGCAAAGGGGACTAGGCGATTTGTTTCGTAGTGGCCATATCGTAAACATTTCCTACTGGAAAATAAATTAGATCTATCCTTCTCTATTTTATACCAAAAAAATATCTTAGACAGTGTTTAAATATAATTTTGATTGTTACAGATATTCACACTGAGACGCGTTAGAAAACTCATCAGTGTCGTTTAGACTTTCAAAGGTAATTAATATTAGAATGGTCTACATACTTATTCTTCCCATTGTCCAGCAAATGATCACAATCAAAGGCGAGTCCAAAGCCCTCACGTTTGCCGCGCAATGTTTAGACTCGCCTTTAGCCAGTAGATAGATTCCCTTACGAAATCTGATTATTTTTAACCGAAGAAACGAAAAGCAAAAGAGGTGAACGTTCTATGTTCGGCTGTATGTATTTTTTAGGCTTCTGTGCCCAAAGGGTAGGACGCGACCCTATTACTATGACTCCGCTGTCCGTCTGTTGGTCTGTCAGGCTGTATCTTATGAACCGTGATAGTTAGAAAGTCGAAAATTTCACAGGTGATGTATTTTTGTTGCCGCTACAACAACAAATACTAAAAACAGTATAAAATAAATATTTAAGGGGGCAACAAACGTGTTTTTTTGCCGTTATTATAGATAATGGTAACCCTTCGTGCGCGAGTCCGACTCGCACTTGGTCGGTTTTATTATGCTCGTCGATTTTTCCGTCAATTAAGGACCGATTTGGAAAAAAATATTTCGTTATTGTCGGGAAAAATGATCCTCGGGTCCCATAAAATTTATATTCCTAAGGGATAAGCGTTTGTCCCAAGATATTAAAAACAACTAAATGTTAAGGAATTCGAAGTCGGTTTTTTGTTTTATCAAAACAATCAAATTAGTTTATTGTAATGGGTATGTAGGATTAGTTTCTGACATAAAGGTTAAAATTTTCCTATCTATTTATAAAATAAAACATGTTTTTTCAACACAATAAAGTAAAGCATAGGTTTCGAATAAGTAAATTAACAGGAATGTAGGAACTACTACGTACGTGCATAAGGCAGTGCCTATTAGTTGCTGACATTTTTTTATTATGAATAATTCGCAATCGCAACCCTGTGTCAGAGGTTGGCGGTGTTACACCCCGTATCTCGGAAAGCACGTCAAGCCATTGGTCCTTCGCCTGATCTCTCCTCGGTCACGTCGGTCTGACATCCCATGGGATTGTGAGAGTGAGAATGGAGAGTGCACCTGTGTTTGCACACACTTGTGCATTATAGAATGCTTATGCCCCTGGCTTATACTCCATTGAGACTGGCCGCGCCGTACCCGAAATTCGGCTGGGAGGCATCATTGTGCCTTCGAATTAGGTCAAACGACAGAATTTCTTATTTAATTCGGGGCGTTCTTACTTCTAACGTATCCTTGAATAAACTAAGAGATAAATATAGGTTCGAGGAAAATAACGCTGAACCCCACAAATGTTTGTGGAATGAATGTTTTATGAATTCCAAGAACTAAGCACGTGAGTTTGAGATTTGGGGATGTTTTTACTAGGGAATTCTATTTTTTGTTTTTATAAGGTTCGAGGATTGAATTTAGCTTAGTATTGATTTAGCACATCGTTGAATGAGAAAATATGATGTTAAAAGCTGCTGCTCGCGGCTTCACACGCGTTGTTTAAGGTTTTTTAACCCATGGGAACTGATTTGTAAGATAAAATAGCCTATGTTACTCTCCATCCTTGCAACTAACTCCATGCCAAAAATCAAGCAGATAGGTTGCTTAGTTAGGGCGTGAAGGAAGGACAAACAAACAAACACACTTTCGCTTTTATAATATTAAGTATAAGTACAGATGATGGGCAGTAAACAAAGACGTTTTCGTACAGCAACTTAAAAATGATAGTAGGTAGCAACTTATAATGATATCGCCCGGATGATGGTCCTCGTTATGGAATTAAACACGTTGGAGTTCTTCCTGCACCATCAAGGTTCGTAGTTAATCCGTTAACATTTATATTGAATTTAAAAATAGCAGCAAAAATACATTTTTAAAATACAATTAAGGAAATATTTTCTAGCTTTAATTCTGATATTATACAAAACATAAATTTATTATAACTTATTTTATAACAAAAAAGTACTGAAAATTAAGTCAGAATATGTAAATTACGTATTTTACTAATTAACAATTAAAAAGACCAGGAGCTATTGCGATGGACAAACAGAAGCAGGTGCAATGCGACTATAGTTAATAAAGAACAAAAGCCTTTCGGCGGCGCGCGGGGGCGGCTTCCGTGGCCCTGATGAATTGTTCTGCTGGTATAGTCAGCGCCTCTGCGGGGAAAGCAGATTTACTGTTAAAAGGTTTACTTTTGTAAGAGGGAGCTTGTTTTTAGTGCACTAGAAAAAAGACACTGAGAGTTGACAAACAATTTACAAGAAAACAAATAATATGATGTAGATATACCAGTGACATTATAATGATAATAATAAATCATTTATTGATGTGATGTCTCTTTGTAATGTTATTTTATAGTGTACCTGCTAAAAATAAAGTATTTTTGTATTGTTCTCCTTAAAGTAGATACAAAATATAGGCATTATACTAGATCGAACCTGTTTCGTGTTTACTAAAACCTGTATTACAGGTCACCAGGGCTTCACTCTACGGACACGTACAGACCCGTGACTTTATGTACCCTTTCATATAAAACTGAAAGTGTTCGAGATACAGATGGAATAAAAATAATAATAAAAGTTTTATGAACTTACAGCTAGCAAACAATAAAGGAGTTATAAGAATATAGGTACTTATAGCGTTCTAACCATACGAATGCCTGTCATATGCCTGATAAGCTCTACCATCTACGAAAACTTTAATAATATCCCAAAAATTTTCGATTTCGGCAGGATTCGAACCCGCGCCTCACCTTCCTTTTCGAATCCTGCCGAAATCGAAAATTTTTGGGATATTATTAAAGTTTTCGTAGAAGATTTACCCAGTGCGAGTAACGCACTATAAAGCAAAAAGCTAAGCTCTACCATGTTGAAATTGTGAGCCAGAACTGAGGGTCTAATCAAAAAGGCGTTACGATTTTAATGAAAGTTTTCAATAAATATACCAAGTATCTTTTATTCACAAATGGAGATAAGTTTGTTAAAACTTAAGCAAAAAATAATTGCTTATTCGCAAAGTCCATGACATAAAACAAGACTTGAAAATTCCACGGGCACTGTACTACGTTTATTAGTCACGGAGGGACTAACTTTAGTAGCTGACTATACATTATCGGGGTTGGCTGCCGGGCCATTTTTCAACGAAACACATTGCCGTTTGTAGGCCAATACAACAACATTTCGGGACGTTCCCTTAACAAATTATACACGACAACGACACGCGTCGATAAATTGAGCTCATCTGTTTTTAGATGGAGATAAGCATAACGTTTGAGCGTAAAAGTGTGCGCCTTATTTACGAAACAAATCGAGCTTCCTTATTTTAGATTTTGATGTTGAGATTTGAGAAGTAATGGAGTAAGTTACTGTTTGCGATACGGTTAAGACTGATAAGCCTAAGCTTCTTTGTAATAATGTAGCGTTGGCACATTTTAATAGTTGAACAGGAATAAAAAATGCATGAAAGGGGAGATAGCGAGTACTAGTCCTTGCCTTGCAGTGGGAAGATGCAGGCTGATAATAATTATCACATCATTAAAAAGCGACACGTATCATTTTAACCCATTTATTATTAATATTAGGTTATTCCTTAATCTGAAGTTAGCAAGTATGGGATGCATAATGAACCCCAAAGATGGAGGGTAACCTACCTAACGATTATACGAAATTTTATAGAGCGAAAACATCCAAAAAACTAAAAACGCTTGCTTCACCCGCAATAACGCACCGCGAAATTTAAAATCGCAAAAGTTAACCCAATTACAGCGACCAAGATGAGAAGAGAACCCAAAAAGGTCCACCTAGCAATTACCTTTCTACCCCGCGGGCTAGAGATTTAACGAAAAATGTTCCGTGCAAACTGGGATACTTTTTGCATTACTCAAAATAATATGTAGCTGCTAAAAGGTAGCTGGACACTACGAGTAGTATACGATGCCCTACGAATGCTCGTGTAATTATTTTTAAGTCCCTGGGCGTTGAATTGTTCTGGATTTACTCGATTATAAGTGTCTCATGATACGTGTGACGTATTTCTCATGACAGAATCAGCCTAAGACTATCATAAAGAATTATAAAATTATTCTTTTTGTTCGCAGGTCTACCAATCTATCATTATGGACAATAGTAAACGGACTCGTCGGAAATGAAACAAAAAGCAAGAAAAAAACTTGCGGTTACTTGGCTGGAGCAGAAGATGTTATAGCCAAACAAATTACCAAAGTCATGTAAAAGAAAGAATAACAAAAAACTTTTCATATCGAAAAGCATATCTCGATAATTCGTGAACACACGAAACATATCTGAATAGTTTATACTAGTCACTGTAATTTGTGATTAAACTAATAATATAGTTAAATTATTGCTCAAATTCTACAAACTAGATGTTGATTTTAAAATAGAAGACGTATTGGGAGTAAGCATTAATTTTGAAGTGGAAAGCAGTGGTTATGAAGTACAGTATGTTTTTCCTAAGACGGCGCACGTTGATACTAAAAGCTGTGCTTGTGTTGACAGCACTATGGTTTATGATAGCACTATTCACTACCAGTAGCAGCTCGAGGAATGCTTTAGGAGCACCTCCTCTAGAATACGATGAACCCGAAGCAAAGCCGTTGAAATCGGTAAAATCCACGTCTACGAAAAGGAAAAGCGAGTCATATGGAAACAATCTGTCAGATGGTTTGTATAAATTTCACTTTACTATGAGTATGGTGAAGGTGCATGATATTGTCAATAATAATCTTGTCACTATGCTACCAATTTTATGGCAAACGATGGCGAAAGTAGAATGCTCATAAGTTCAGTACTGTTCAAAGTCGTTGACCTTTTCAACTTTTATCGGAGAAGTTTTCAAGATGTCCCAAATCCACGAACGCACCCTTCAATAAACTCAAAAATATGGGTTTACTTAGGAAACATCTAATTTCGCGATCTTAAAAGAAAAGTTCTTCTATCACTAATCGTGTTCGAAATTTTTCGGTTGGGTCTAAGTTGATATTGAGTTCAATGACTTTGAAGTCATCATCGTCTTTTTGGTGCTTTCATTAATTGAGCAAAGTTGACTCACTGATGTTTGCCTTTTTTTAATTGAACTGTTTTCAAATTAAGTTGTTTATGAATGAAACCATAGCATATTTTTTATTGATACAATTACGTGCAACGCACATAAATATTATTAGTTTTAATAGCACGATATTTTTTTTAGGTCCCACTCGGGGTAATCATTTTGTAAATAATATCTATGTTTTATTCTTAGCTTATTCTATTTATGGTTTAACATTGCATGATTTATAAACTAACTTATTTCTAGCTTTTTATGTCATTGTGCATGATTATGTTTGTACGCAGCTGTGAAAATCGATTGGATCGGGCGGATCGCAGGGCAAGAGGCGACAGGTAATTTCATGCTTTTACAGTAGCTTGTTCTTAGAATGATAGTTAGTTAGTAATAATAGAATGTATGCACGCTTTTGGTACCCCGTCGAATCCGTTAAGCCGAGTACTGACCGGTGGCGTTACATGGGGTAATGTAACATGTCACACACACACACAGTGAGCGCTCGTGCTGTCAGTAGGTATGGGATAAAAAACGCTCGCAACGAAATGGATTTTTGATGTTTAATGCTCGCTGCAAAGGGTATATTACGCTCCCATTGTTTTTTATGTAGTAAATTTCTTTTTGATCTGAGGTTTAAAAATAACAGTCTCGGGCTCTTGTAGGCTTAGAGCCTGTGACCGCCAGAACTTGGTCATTATATAAAAGCTGAGAGTTTGTCAGCGTGTGTCCCCAACACAGGTAGGAACGATACTGATTAAAGTTTGGTTCATAATGGCTTTGGTAGATATTAGTAGTGATTCTGTTGAAACAAAACCTAAACTAGTGTAAAAATGTGGTTGCCGTACCCAAAAAAAAGAATACATCAATTTTAGGCTAGTTTAGTTAAGGTTTTGTGCCAACAGAATCACAACCACTGACTAAAGTAAAAAAAATATCGTTTAAGTATGTAGGTCTATTTTTTTTTATTTTTGGGATAGTATTAGAAATCAAGTAAGTACTTCCACTACCAGACATTTTTCATCGTGGCTTTGGCCGACCTGTAAATTTTATAAAATTAGGGTGAACTTACATGGTATTAAGTCTGAGTGTTGTATAATGTTACTTGAGAAACTATCAAATAAACACCATTTCTAGAACGCCAGACGTTATGCATTAATCAAAGAACTTTCATTTTTATAAAATTTTACATAATAGTACAAACTCTTTGTACAAAACACACAAATTTAAGAAAAATTCGATGTTGCGGTGCCCGCACATAAAAAAGGAATGAGAATGGGGGACTATGCGAGCGAGAGGGAAGTAGTATTGGTGTGACAATGTGTTGCTTGTCTTTTTAATTCCTGCAGCTCTAAAAATTATGTAGTGCCCGAGTACAATAATAAGAGGAGACTACAAGGTGAATCTCAAAATCTTGAGGATGTAAACGTCGAAATACAATGCTGGGATATTCACACAACATCATCTAGCCCCAAGCTAAGCAGAGCTTATGTTATGGATGCTAGATAACTGAATACATAATACAATACATTACACAAATAGATATATTTTAAAGTAGATAGAAAATGAAACAAATATTTTCAAAATGACGAAAGTCTGGCGGTCGCAGGCTCTTAGACCACTGAACTGGTTACTCTAAGACTTTTTACGCAGAGATAGAATTTCTATTGCATTTCTCTACAAGTAGAGTGACTGTGAACGTTTGAACACCTCAACTGGAAATACTAGTTCAGAATGTTTGCATCCTGACTAGCCATTTATAAATGCTCAAGAGATCATCTAAGTATAATGCTCGAGACAAAGAATAGTATATTGTCAGGTGGACCAGTTAAGTAAACCATAACACAAACCTGGGTGTTATGGTTTAACTTTACTGGTCCAGGTCTGTGTTGTGGTTTAACTTAACCATGAGTAATCATTTCGTGTAAAAATCTTGTTTTATTGCAAGATAACTGACTATTAAAATCAAGAGCTTTTTTAACTTGTTACTTGACATACCTATTCGAATATTTTGCCATGGATTTCGGCAAAGTAACATACGAATCTATTATTTATTTTGATGAGGCTTAATTGAAAATAATGTTATAGGTAGGTTACATGATGACGACGATTCTCAAAATAAGTATAATTCAAATTTCTAATGAACATCTCAAAAATACAAGATACTTAAACCACAAAAATCTAATAGATAATAATTATAAGTGAAACGAACTTTAAACTTTCTATATTTTGTCTGCCCGTCATATGCTGAATTCTATGTCGCAGGACTGGGCGTAATCGCAGCACCTGGTTCGGACAACGCACCCGGCGAACTGGGCAAACCGGTCGTGCTACCGAAGAATATATCAGAAGATACAAAGACAGCTGTGTCCGAGGGATGGAAGAAAAACGCCTTCAACCAGTATGTTAGTGATCTGATCTCGATCAAAAGGAAACTTCCAGACCCTAGAGATGAGTGGTAAGGGATTATCGTAAAACAGTTTCGTAAGTTTAGATAACCTCTTGAAATTTTTATCAATATATTTTTGGTAAGTGTTATTCTAAATTTATTACAAAAAACTGAGTAGGCATAGTACAATACAATACAATACAATACAATATACTTTATTGCACACCAATTAATTACAAAATACATATATCACAGAAAACAAAAACAATAACAAATAATGTACAATGGGCGGCCTTATCGCTAAGAGCGTTCTCTGCCAGGCAACCTTAGGATGGACAAGAAGTGATAGAAAAAGTATAGACGGTGGCGTGTAAATAGAATACTTTTAGAAAATATATATTCTATATACATAACTATTACATAGATACCAATATGTATACACAACATACGTAATATATTATTATTTATCATAAAATATACTAAATAATATAATAATAAATAAATTACTTAAATATTTGATGTTGAGGTTAAGAAATGTTCGTAGACCATATTTTTGAATGTAGGGAGAGACTTAGCATGTCTGATGGAAGTGGGTAAAGCATTCCACAGCTTTATGGCGTATACAGTAAAGGATGAGCTATAGGAGTGGAAGGGGCGGAGAGTTTTCAATTGGAGTGTGTGGGTTGAGCGGAGGGAGCGATCATGGGTTTTGTGGAGGTATTCAAATCGTTCCTTGAGGTAGCGAGGTGTGTTAGGGATGAAAAGGATAGAATATAGAAGGGAAAGAAAGTGTACGTCCCGGCGATGACGGATGGGTAACCATTTTAGCTTTAAGCGGTACTCTGTGATGTGATCATACTTGCGCAGACCGAAGATGAATAGTATTTCTCGTAGCAGAAGTTGCTCTTTGTCTGTTTTGGTATAAAATTAAATAAAAAATCAGCGTCATAAAATTTTAAGACATTTTATACGGACTCGTACGATAGTTTCCGAGTTTTGTACCTACAAGTTCGGACAAAGGCTCTACAATCAAAATAAAGATGAGGCCAACCGAAGCTCTTTGAATTCGAGATGCAAGTTTTTTTAAGGATTTCACGGAATCTACCTTTCTACGCTACGAAATACCTACTAATGGCACGTTACTTTGTGGATTAAATCAGGATAGGGTGCCCGTGGGAGCAGTCTTTGTGCCGTGTTCTTTTGCCTTTGCAGCTTTTGCTTTCAAAGGACTTAGCCCTTTGACTTCAAAGATAGAAACCGTACCTACTTTTGATTCAACAGTATCGTTGTTACCGTTTTTATTTTAAATGTAACGTTGATCGGAAATTCTTAACAAATGGTTATCTTTTGCAATAATTTCAAACTTTAATGTAGGTAAAAGCAAAAATGCAGAATAGACGTAGAATATAAAATTAATGTAAGTGCTGTCATACTGCACCGTATTGTATACAAACCTACCCTTAATATCGGAAAAGTAAGAACATGTACAAATTAAGCGTTTTGAATCGTGAAATTTTAAACTAGCGTTTGAATACCCAAAATCGCGCGTTAGAGTGTGTACAGGTGTATTCTACATGATGGGTTTTTAAGACGCACGCTATAAAAGCGCGTGCTTCAAAATGCCTTATTATACTCGCTCTTACTCTGGCTATAATGCTATGGTTCGCGAATTTACCCTATTAATATTGGTTGATTGTAACACATTTTTTATCTTCAACAGGTGCAAACAACCTGGTAGATATTTAGAAGATCTGCCCCAGACGTCCGTGGTAATTTGTTTCCACAATGAAGCCTGGTCGGTGCTGCTCAGAACCGTGCACTCTGTGTTAGAAAGATCACCTGCCCATCTCATCAAGGAGATCATACTCGTTGATGACTTTTCTGATATGCGTAAGTTTTCTGAAACATTTCGTGGTCCGGTTTTATCCTTTATTTTTTTAGATATTGTTATAAAAAGAGGCATGATGACTGATTTTGAAAAACTATTCTGAGATGTTTTCAGTCATCTACTGAATACAAAATAAATCATATTTCTGAATTAAAAAAAAACGGATTTGAAGGTAAAATTAAGAATTAAATTTTAAAAATGCTACAAGGCTATTGGCATCTGTCTATGAAGTCACCAATGCTCGAACGTCTGATGATACAGAATGACCGTAATAATTTTTATTTAATCCAATCTCTTTTATAACAAAAAAAAATACAATCAAATCATAGAAACAAATTATATAGTATTAACAATATTGTCAAGAAACAAAGAAAGCTATTTATTGAAGGACGTCAGACTTACCATAGTTATTCGGTTATTCTGTGCCTTGACATTACATAATATGACGGCATGACATCACATCTCAGTATTCTCTGATTGGTGTTCAACGTGTACGCAGATTGCTGTATTTTTTTATTTTACTTTATCAAAATATAATTATCTCAGTCAAAAAAAAATACATGTTTTGTAATCTGTGGCTCAGGCATAATTCGGTACCTACATCATTTTTGTGACTTTTAGTCACTGTCATCTTCCCATTGCAGTATCAAGTATTAATAGTAATAAGTACTACCTAATTATCAGTCAGTAGTAAGTATAATGTCAGATATGTTAGATTTTAAGGCATACCAGCTCCTGTCTCGGTTTCGCTCGCCCTTTTCTGGGATAATAAGTAACCTATGTCGGTCGGTCCCCGGGATACTGTCTACCTATCTGTCAAATTTCATTAATGATCGGATCGTGCAGCCGTATAAGCGTCAAAAAGTAAAAGACGAAAAGACAGACATACTTTTGCTTTTAACATATTAGTATAGACTAGTAAAGATGTAAAAGAACTTATAATTTTATTTATTACGATTTTCTGTTGCAGCTCATTTGATGCAGCAACTTGATGACTACATGTCGTCTCTACCGAAAGTAAGGATAGTAAGAGCATCTCGACGAGAAGGTCTTATCAGAGCTAGGCTTCTTGGGGCTAGATACGTTACAGCTCCAGTTCTTACCTATCTTGACAGTCATTGCGAATGCACAGAAGGTGTGAATCATGATTTATTTAGAATGACGAAAGTAGATTGTGTGGTTGAACAACATCCATTAATGTGTTATATTTTTTTAGGTTGGCTGGAACCTCTGCTAGACAGAATCGCTCGCAACAAAACTACAGTAGTGTGTCCCGTTATTGATGTCATTGACGACAACACTCTCGAGTACCACTACAGAGACTCAACATCTGTCAATGTTGGCGGTTTCGACTGGAATCTCCAGTTCAATTGGCACCCAGTTCCTGCCAAGGAGCGAGCAAGACATACACATACAGCGGAGCCAGTCTACTCCCCGACTATGGCAGGTGGTCTCTTCGCAATCGACAAAGAATTTTTCGAAAGATTAGGGACCTACGATAGCGGTTTCGATATCTGGGGAGGAGAAAATCTTGAGCTATCATTCAAGACTTGGATGTGCGGTGGGACCTTGGAAATTGTCCCGTGCTCTCATGTCGGCCACATATTCAGAAAACGTTCACCATACAAATGGCGAACCGGGGTTAACGTACTGAAGAAAAACTCTGTCCGATTAGCTGAGGTGAGAACCCAATTTGAATATAATAGAATAACTGTTCCTGTTACAATACAACTTTCGTTTCACGAGATATTTTGTTTTGGCATTAGGTATGGCTGGACGATTATGCAAAATACTATTACCAACGAGTGGGTAACGATAAGGGCGATTACGGTGACATCGGCAGTCGACTAAAACTGAGAGAAAAGCTGGGTTGCAAAACATTTGACTGGTATCTGAAGAATATTTATCCAGAACTGTTTATTCCCGGAGAATCTGTGGCTCATGGAGAGGTAAGCACAAAGTATTTCACAGTTTGTATCATTACTATTATCCATTTTTACGATGAAAATTATATTTTCATTTGTTTGTTTATTTATAAGATTATCTGTTCAACATCTGTGCTAAAATGAGTGCAAATAACGGACGTTTTGTTCAAAATTATTACTTGTACAGATCCGAAATGTGGAGTTCAAAAAGTTATGTTTGGATTCACCGACGCGCAAGTCGGATCACCATAAACCAGTGGGCAAATACCCGTGTCACCGACAGGGAGGAAATCAGGTCTTCTGTCTTTTGCAATTTTTAAAATTGCGGCAGTACCATAGTGCACGAGTTCTTTTTGTTAATTTTTTTTCTGATTCGACTTTGCACTCTTTATGCACGTGTGGTCACAGAGTATAATTAGTCTATAGCACCCCTGAGCTCGATGTACCATTTTTTTTCTATTGTTTTTTTTTGTGAATTCATTTTTATTAGATACGATACGTAGAAAAAGATCAAAAAAGGCACCTGTGTCTAAACGGAAACAACGACATCGGCTCACAGGAATTCAATCCAGTATGGTTGCAAAGATGCCGCCGGCAACCAATTGGTGGAAATCAGGTACTCCAAAAGGGAGTGATTATATTTTGGGAACCCTATCACTATTATTTCCACCTCTTGTAGTTGGCGTATGCGGCATGATCTTTTTTTTATATTGTTATGTTTTCATTTCATCGTCACTGTTTTCTGATGTGATCACTTGAATGTTTGTTTTACTCGAAATATTTTGGGTATTTAGCCAAAATAGATTTCAAGTGGTGAGATCAGTAGCACGCTTGCATTTGGCACGCCTTTAAATCTTCCTAATGGCATAGATCGCGAACGGCCGCTCGGGTCTTTGCATCGACTCTCCTGCTGGGCCTGAGGACATGAAGAAGCCAGTCAATCTGTGGCCATGCCACGGCGAGTATGGAAACCAGGTTTGTTGGGCCAGCCAAATTATGACTCACGCTTTGCTTGATCATTTAGATAGTCGGTGTTGGTGCTTGAATTGTTGGTAAGTTAAATTATGTAGGTACTTACTGTATGTTTGGCTTTTTATACTCGATAAAGTTATAAGATAATTATTAACGGATTCATTAGCTTTTAGTTGTCGATTTAAAATATGTATAAAGTTTCATTATCGATTATGAAAGTTGATTTTATAATGCATTCACGATCATCATCATTATCTTTATAACTTAGTTGACATGAACGCTTATATTTACCTCTCCTCAAAGTTGATCAGTAACCGTAAGTTCCTTATCTTTCGTCGACTATGGTGTCTCCAAAGCAATTTTTAGTACATTTTAACGTTTTACTACTGTTGAACTCTTCCAATTTGGTACTGCCGCAAAGTATTTTACTAGTTTGTAAGTCCTTTCTAACAAAACTAAATTAATTTTGTGTACCTACTACTTTCTTTTTGCCAAAGTTACAGGTGTTGGTTTCTATTTGGCTATTTTATTGGTAGTCACGTTTCCCAAGACGCTACTATAAAGTTTATCACAAACTTTATACTACATAACTGGTTGAGAACGCCTGCCATAATAGTAGTGTCATGCGAAACTGCTGTGATAATAGTTTGTCTGTATTTTTAAAGCGCAAAATACGCTTGCAAAAATACTAAGCTTTTTTGTCTTTTTGTTTTAAAAATTCTTTATGTTAGAAATGTTAAAACAGATAATTTAACTTGTAATGTGTATTTTCCAGTACTGGATGTATTCTAAGAACGGAGAAATCCGTCGTGACGAGACCTGCCTTGATTACTCAGGCCACGATGTCGTGCTCTACCCTTGCCACGGGGCTAAAGGCAATCAGCTATGGCTCTATGATCAAAATGTAAGTGAGCCTTCTTGTGTGTTTTTGTACAAGCTTTAATATTTTTATGTAGTGAAACTGCCGCTGATTGGTCCCCTTCATTTAAACAGGGTTATTGGAAATTAGACCGAATCCCAATCCTAATTAGGTCAATTCCAACTATTTTGACCCCTTAATGTATCATGCAAAAGTGAACCATTTTTTAAATATTCGCTTATTCGTATTTTTTTCGAAAAACCCTTTTTACGCCTTCAATATTGTTTTACCCGTATTTTTATGTAATTAAGTGCATTGATACCTACCTCAATGGATAGTTTAAAATGTGTAAATGTTATTTGAATACATGCCAACCGAATTCACATGGCAATTTTTTTAAATGGGGTTTTTATTAGGAATTTACTTATAAAATATTTCATTATTTTTATCTACATGTCCTTTAGCTTCCATGTGGAAACTGATTCATACGAGATTCTAGGCTCTCTAAACCTGTCATTAAAATTTTAATTCGATGATGACTTTTTTATGATTTATTGACGACGTTAACCGGGGTTTTCCCAATAAATAACGAATTTGGGAATATCTCTAATTTATGATCTTATGGGTCAAAATAGTTGCAAATGGCTCCCCTATTACCCCCTAAAAGGATCCGGTCTAATTTCTAATAACCCTGTATTATTAGCTATCGCAATATAGATATGAGCGTAATTTACCATTCGCAGCGAGGGTGATGTGTTACGCCGTGTGCTTAAATCTACACGAAGGTTTGCTATACGCAATGTAATTGCGTTACATTACAACTCGAAACGCCGTTCGTCATCACCTTTTAAACAACTTGATAAAGCCGTTAAAATTCACATAAATATTTTCATGACCATGTTATTGTTACATTCAAACAATAAATGAAAAACCGTCTAAAATTTAATTCTATTAAATCTATTAAAATTCTGTTACAGACGAAGTTGATCAAACACGGCTCCAGTGAAAAATGCATTGCGATATCTAAGAATAAAGACAAAATTGTAATGGAGGCGTGCAATGAGTTCGAGACCCGGCAAATGTGGACTATGGAGAACTTCAAACCATCCAGACTATCTCCAGAACTTCTGAACGATTAGCCCGAGGCCTACGATCAGGTCTTATTTATCTAAGACAAGATAATAACGTTATAGACCATTGGTCGGAAACTTGACAGTGAAATGTGACTTGAAAGACTCGCAAGAGACAGTGACTGTGAAAATTTTATATTCCTAAATCACTTGTTGTTGAATGCAATGTTTGCTTTTAGTGTGGCTGGGGTTTATCATAATGTACAAGTTTAGATTCATCTTCGTTTTATAGTTGAAAATGTAATTATCAATAACAAACTTGTAAAATTGTTGATCATTGTAAATAATGTCTTGAATATTATAATAAACCCTAGAAAATTTAAAAGGCTGTTGATAGCAAAAGTCAGTGTGAATGGCTTTATTTAGTGTGTTTTAGCTTAGAATCACTTGTTGACCCCGTCACTATTGGCCTAAGACTGTGACTGACCTAATCTTTGACCTATCGGGTTGTTTTATTGAATTTTATTCAGAACTATCGTATATTTTACATACGGAAATATTGTTAACAGATGTTCTATATTTTAAAGAGATTTTAATTACATATCTAGCTTTATTTCTTTTTCTCTTGTCAAAATTGTATGAGTTTTGACGGACTCTATTTTCCCTAGAATAAAATATTACTTTAACTAGGTATAGTTATATCAATTTAAAACCTGTGTTCATATGATGTGTGTGAGACTACAGCATGCAGACATATCTGGATAGTCAAAATATCATAGAAGTTGTATTACAAATTATCACAAAAAATAGTATTCTGTATGAAGTATTAGCAAGCTAGTATTACAATTTGATATATTGTATATAAATTACCATTTTATTAAGTATTTAAAGACAAGCCGTTTGGTAGAAAAGCTAAAATATAAAATATTTATTTCCTTTATTTTCGGTTATTGGTTTTCAGGGGGTTTCAAAGGGAAACATGTACTTTAACTTTTAAGTACCTATTTTCAACTTATTTTTACATAATTCAATTAATATAATTCTCTGCTCAGAACTAGCCAAATTATAATCATTGTAGTTTATAGTTTTTTGTGTGAATTGAGGAAATTTATTTTTATATGTTTAGTTTTTTCACTTTTGTGCGTTCTTGTACAAAAATGTTATTAAAAATAATAAAAGTAAAAATATTCAGGTTCTATTAGTCAAACACGAATTTATTTGATAATTTTAATTCTTTGTGAATTGGCATTATTTAAATATTTTTATTTTGTCACTAGTAGGTTATCAAATTATAAGATGTACCTACATATTAGTGAATAGACATTCCAAAAAACATCGAAATTGCTATGTGAAAACTTACATAGTATTAATAATTACATTCCTTTAATTTTATATTCGTTAAATAAATTGAGTTTCACATAGATAAATAAATCTAAAACTGCAAGAAATCTATTTTTTTTAACAGAAGAGTGTTATTTTTTAACACTATTTTAGAGAGGTTCAAAAGTTATTCTACTGTCTTAAAGTATTAGAGTGTAGGAAAAAATAATAGGTTTAATAAAATCTTTACAATAATTTCTTCCGGAAGAACTATTTAGTTGATTGAATTTTGATGACATTATTTTTGTTTTGTTTGATTTGTTTTGTAAATAGTTTTTACAAATTTTCTAACGTAGAAGCAATATTGCAAATTTGTAAATATATCGTTTTAATAAATTCAAATTAGTGTATCTTTAATTAGAAATAAATAGGAAGTTATAAATGTGCCTTATTCTTATTATTATAAAATGTTAAAATTTCTGTATATATTGCGGTGTCTTTAAATGTATAAACTAGTTATGTATAGATAAAGGTGAGATACAATAGTGTTTGTAAAATAAAGCATTATGTTCGATTCATAAAAAGACTAACTCATTTACTACCTTGTCCCACTAAATAAAAAAAAAATACAAAGTTACTACTAATTTCATAAACATTTCAATATTCATTCGGGAGGGGCTAAATCATCCATACTATCTAGTCTCAAATATAAGCGCATGTTTATCGAGCTGAAACGTCGTTTGAGTGCTGTCAAAATTTAAGTTCCGTTTGTGAATACCAAAATAGCCGACGATACTCGATACTTCGACGTTATAGCAGGATTTGAGATAAGCTCAAATGGAGCATGCTTATTTTTTATAATTGATGTTTCGGTATATGGTTTTCAAGTATAAGAACGTATCAGGCAATTGAGACGTTCTCAAAATATGTAAGATGCGTTTGAATATTCGGGCGTTAGTCGCCTCTTACGACACTTCGGGAAGGTGGTGAAAATCCGGCATCACACGGCAGACCATATTATCACAAAATCATGTGTTTTTTCAATTCGAATCATGTAAGAAATTGAAAATAATAAATCGTGTAGTTACCTACATAGATTGTGATTTGTCTTAGCGGGACGGCATCACATTTTATATAACTCCTAATCTTTCTTCAGTTATGGTTTTTCAGCTTGTAATCTGTAACTTCATTTTCAAGTTTCACTGTTCATTATTTTTGCGCTTATACTGACAAATTATAGTCAAATAAAGCTCCTAAGCTTAGCTGTTTGAATGGAACTAGCTACCTAATCCATTAGAGTAGGTACCTACTTTACAATATTTAGAATCCTCACAGGGGCTTCATAACTTTTATAACAATGAATAACACGTTTCACATTATAACTTTTTGTTTGGGACAGCCCTAATAATTCGGGTCTAAAATTAGAATAAACAATAGCAATGAATATTAACACAACAACTTTTAGAGTTTTGAAAGCTGAAATGTTGATTGTGTTATTTGCCAGATTTTTTTATCATTATCATCATTATTCGGCTTTTTTATCCATCTTGAAAAAATAGTAAAGATAAGAAGTTCTATGAATAATGTCAAAATTATAAATATAAACTTATCAATTTCCTCGACTAAGCGAATGAAAGTGGAGGAAAGCTGCAAGAATGCTGTTGTTTTAAAAGGAGACATGAGAAAAACCATTGGTAGAACTTTTGATTAGAGTTTCGTTCGAAGAACCCAAACTTAGTTCCGACATAGAGTTCCTTGTACTTAGTTTCAACTTCCATTAATTAACAAAGCCTAATTATTAGACAACGGTACGTGGTTTTGACATGCTTCCTCGTTCCTTACATGTATCCGTAAGGCGTCCTCATAAGGCAATATAGACATAGGAAGATCCTAATAAAGGATTTATGGGCTTCGTAACTAGTTGTGGTCGCTGCCTGAGGAAGAGTTTCCGCTTTAGTGAAATATACCTGGGAAAATTATATCTTAAATTACCAGGAGAGCAGAGTTGATCTGAGGTTCACTAGTAGAATCTACCTAGTTACTTCATGTTAATGCTTACCTGGTAGTTAGTAAATTTTGTGCTGTAAAATGGTTCTATGATAGCACTATTTTGGTGGTAGGGTTTCTTCCCGGCGTACCACCAGGGGTAGGCTTGGTGGTAGGCCGGGTCCATAGCGTCTTCTAACGAAGAAAACTAGATATTCTGTTGTGAAGTAGAGTAGTAGTAGTACCTTTTAGTTTGATGTTTCCTCCTGCCTATAAAACGTATACTCCAATTTGAACAGTATTTTTAGATGAAGAAGTTTAGCTAATATCTGAACCAGAAATGAAAAATTATCAATTTCATTGAATAATCGAAGGAAGTGGAGAAAAGTTGGAGGAATGTTTAGGTTTTAGGAAAAAAAACGAGTGAAAACTATCGGTAGGAACTATACGAGTTTCTTAAGAACTGAAACTTAGTACTACCGACATACATAGAGTTCCTTGCATGAACTTAGTTAAGGGGCTTTGTACTTTGTCCAAGCGCAAATAAGAAAAAGCAAATAAATTTTCACTATAAAGTATTTCCTGGCAATTTTGTGTCACCCAGCTTGGTCCGAACTCCGCAGTCCAGATTATCGGTGGACTGAGTGATATCGGAAATTGCGAGCGACATCAGATCTAAAGTTTATAGAGCTACGGATCGTTGGACCACGCTCAACTGCGGGTATTATTGTGTCAGCTTTGGAATTTTATTTATTTAGGTTCAGAATAAAATTGATTCTTAGAACTGGGTTTAAAACTTAGCACAATATCGTGTCTGAAATAGTAAATCTTTATAAATAACAAGTTGCTGCTCGACGCTTTGTTTAAGGTTATTTATATCCCATGGGAACTGATTTATGGGAAAAAGTAGCTTATGTTACTCTCCATCCTTTCAACGAACTCTATGTCAAAAATCAAGCCGATTGGTTGCTTAGTTAGGGCGTGAAAGAAGGACAAACAAACACACTTTCTCATTTATAATATTAGTACAGATCAGTTTTTATACTGATGTTCAAAGATTATCATCTTTCAATTTCATACGTGTTAACCTATAAAATTTCATGTGTGTAATTAATATGAAGTGATTAGTATGAAATTGAGCTTTATTGGAGCAGTTCAATAAGATTTTCAGCAATAAGGTACTTCGATTTACTGTTGAATACTATTTATTACTTATTAATTACTGCGTGATACGGGTCACGTATTCCTACGGAGCCGGCTTTCCTTACTTTACCCTACATTTAACTTTTAACTATCAGTATATTTACGTATCGGTCAATAATGCATGTTTTCATTACAATAAAATGCTCCCAAAATACACACCTATAAACTATTAACATTCTTAATGTTTGAAAATAAATGAACTGCATCAGCTGTAAATAATATGGCAACTGTGTATGTTTGCCATGCTTAAAACAAAAGGCAACTCAGTGATGCCATTGTGTTTTGTTCATGTGGAATTTGGAACTAGTGTAATAATATTTTACACTCTTCACTTTATTACATAAGTATCTGTGTCTGAAGACTTCAGAGTCGTGTCTGACGTAAGTTATTGACAGCAAAATCAAGTAAACACGTCATCATCATCATCATCATCAGCCTATATCAGTCCACAGCTGCTGGACATAGGCCTCCCCTAATGAGTGCCATAGCGCCCTGTCTAACGTGGTGTAGGACGCCCTCCGACCAGGTGGGATGACAATTTGCGAAAGACTGCTGGCAGATGCTGGATGCGGCAAGCTGAAGACAGTAAACACACATTTTAGTTCAAATAAAATGTATGTCCCGATCAAAACTCTTTCGACCTAAGCCAGGATATTAGCCAGACAAATAAAAAACCCTTTCACAATTCAAATTACTTCATTTCTATATTTTTATTCAATTCAAATCGACGAACGCGACAAGAATTTGTAAACCTGTAGAATTCCGCGTAATTTGGGTTCAATTTGAAAACTTTTCTAACTTTACCTCCCATTTTGGTGGTGTTCCAATAGTCATTGAATACAAAAAACTTTTTCATTTACGCTCCAAGACGCTAGCTGAATAATATATGAAGCGTGGCTGGATCTCTCCGTCTATTGGGGTTTTGAGTTTTTAAGTTAATTATGGGCTACCCTGCAGTTTTGATAGATTTTCTCTGCTTTAGTGGAAAATAAAAACCGCTAAGTAATTTAAGATTAGCTGATAATCAAATGGTACTTAAATGGCGACCACCAGAAGGCCATACCAGAAGGCACAACATGAAAAATCCCCCCACACGGTTGACCGATGACCTGGTGTAAAGGTTTTCGAAAACAGCTGGACGCAAGTAGCGCAGGACCGGTCATTGTAGCGTTCTTTGGGAAGGTCTTATGTCCGGCACTGGGCTCGTGATGTAGAACTGATATGATCCAAGTGAGACAGCATGAGAGAGGCTGACTTTTTCAACACCATCTTTATCTACGCTCATGATGATGATGATCAAACCTTACTTGAAAATCGTCCTTAAAGTTTTTCCAACGATAAAACTGTTGGTAGGTTTGCACTTCCACTTGCTTACCAAGTAATGTTTAAGTCTATTCTCCTGAATAAACCATGAATGATCCCTTTATTCGGGGAAACTGAATGGAATTATGTTATAAGATACTTGTTCTAGAGGTTCTTGGTATGACTTTAACTATACTTACCTATATAAATTTACACAGTAACTACAAATTCGCAAACTAATACTTCGTAAAAGATTTCCGATTCTCTTGTAAAATAAGCAAACAAAGATGTCTTCATGAAAAAAAATAACCCTATAAATACCGAAAGATTTAATTGTTTTTTTGAGAAGCGAAAAGATGATTAATACTCCTATTCTCTAGAAAAACTGAAATTTGTCTAAAACGTAAGGGTGTGACGCACTATTCGCCAGTGGAAGTGCACGGAGCGACTGCGCATAAAATTTTAGCAACTCACCAAAAAAGCCTCATACGTTTTCATACAAAGATTAATTGGTAAGTAAAAGATAAAAATCATGTTAGTAGAGTAACATAATTTCTAATCAGCGTAAACCAGTTAATAACTCTAAAACACAATACAATCACGAGGGGCTGCAATCTCCAATCAGAAATTAAAATCCAGTTAACAGGCGACGACGCACCATCGATTTCCTCACAGACGGAACCAAAATAAAAACATGTCGAAATTCAGTGCCAGATACACTAGCCGATTTTACGTCACGTCTTCCCCTACAAAATTTGATTTTTATAAGTAGGTACAATTAAATTCCCCTAAAGACCCTGGCCCTGGTTGTCAGACGTAAACGACGTAACATAAATAAATAATAATTATAAAACAGGTTTATTCTATACTAGCAGCGCCTTGCGGTTTCACCCGCGTAGTTCCCATTCCCGTGGGAATTTCGAGATAAAAAGTAGCCTATGTTCTATTCCAGACTATAATCTATTTCTGTGCCAAATTTCATCCAGACCTGTTCAGTCGTTCTGGCGTGATAAAGGAACAAACATCCATCCATCTATCCATCCATCTAAACTTTCACGTTTATAATATTAGTGAGATAGTGAGATTAGTGAGATAATAGTGCTCGGATGCCTACCAACCTGCCCTGTTAAAAAGTGCAGTTCCTAATTATACACTTACTTACGTTTTTAGAACTTTTACGGATCACATACGTTTTAAGCTCTCAACAAATTGGGTAGTGTAACAGACTCTTAACCCTTCGCCCTTTAATATAGCCGGTGCCAGGTAATCTTAGGGATGTTTTTTTTTATTGGCTCCCCTTCGTTGCAGCTCAATGACTTATAGCTGGATTAGGCACTTGTTCTTGGCAAGGAGTCTTGCTAGTAGGTAGGTATTATTTTGCTAACGTGCTAAGAACTGAGCAAGCCTTTGTGTTATTTTAATAATACCTATTTTCCTTATGAATGACGCATAAAACAGATGTCGATAGTACCTAAATATTAATTTTATCAAGGAAAATAACGAAAGGTTTATCTTTACTAAGGCCCGTATTATGAAAGCTTGCTCAGTCATAGATATATACTTGAGTGACGTTAATGCCATAGAAAAGCATTACTCAAGCATCGATGACATAGATGCTGACAACCTCTGTGGCGCGGTGCGGTTGCGGGTTCGATTCCCGCCTTGGGACAAATGTGTGTACGATCTGCAGACATTTGATCAGGGTGTTCTGGTCGTTCTATGTATATATACCTAGTAAAAAATATCTATCTATTAAAGTATTGTATTATATTACGTTTAACAGTTATCTAGTACCCATAGCACAAGCTCTGCTTAGCTTGGGGCTAGATAATGCTGTGTGAATGATCTAAGCATTATTTATTATTTATAGATCGATGACTGAGCAAACTTTCATATAGTTATAAATACTATTTATAATTATGTGTTCAGATCGCGTAACTTTAAAAATATTTTCAAACTTTCATAATACGGGCCTAAGAGCTTGTTCAAATCCAACATACGAAAGGTGTTTTTGGAAGGTGATTCAGCTTTGAGAAATACCTAGGATTACTTTTGTTGAAAAAAAAACAAGCGCAAAGACGGGGGCCGAAGCTAGTAAAACATAAATGAAACACCCTGTACAACACCGTATTACCAAATTGAACTCGCACGCGGGCTCCTGAGAGACGTTAGCCGATAATTTATGAAGGTCCAAATGGCTGGATAAGCTGATTCCCGCTAATCAATTTTGTTTGTTGCAAGTTTTACTACCTCGGGGATTGACTTTGCGGGGCTGATCGAGGTGTTGTACCTACTCGTAGTATTTGTAAATCACGATTCAATCGGTGATATTCGCCCTGTGAATTTATAAGCATTTATTTAGAGTGCCTTTAGAATATCGTTCGGTTGTCTAGATCGTCTTTTTAAAACGATTTTGAAGCTGTAAGATGTAAAGTTTTAAATGCGTATTTAAATTGTTAATCTGCAGATGTTTATTCCGGGTGTTCAGGTTGTTTTGTACGTACCTATCTAAGTTATTAATTATGTATCAATATCAGTTATCTAGTACCCATAACACAGGATGTGTGAATTGTCCATCATTACTATAAATATTACTATATTTTTACTTGGCACGGTTTAATTTACAAGATCCTTACCGTAAGACATGACGAACCATAACAATTGATGAATAGTTTTCACTGTATAGAAGTCAGATGATAAAAAGTGTAGCAAATTATTATATCTCAAAAAAAACTATAGATACCGCTAAGTATGCAGAGCTAAGTCAAAAGGGGAGATGAGAAAAGAAGACCGGTCGATGGAAAAATAATGGCCGACATCATTCTGGATACTGTACTAACATATTTAATTCACCAAAACTAATGCAGCACTCAAAAGCAAAAGAGAACCGCAGTCTTAAGAGGGCTTTCCGAATAAAAACCTCAGTGGAATGAAAATCCCAGGTAAAGAAAACTCCAGACGGACCGACTGGCTGAGAAAGCGAAGCGCCCAGAGCGGAGCCAGATTTTCTTAGAAAACCGAGCTGTATGCAAAAGTTTATCCTTTTGAATGCTCTGCCTTTCTTGCCAGGCGGCATCTCACACATTTTTGTGAAAATTATGAAGTCAATAATATTATTATTTCAGATATGTATGCAAAGGGGTTTGAAAATTTTGGTTCCAATATCGGCTATCGCGCTGTTTATCTCAAAGGCGGCGCTCAGTGTATGTTGCATATTTGAATAGAGGATAGTTTTGAACAAATAAAAATGCCCTTATATTACCAATAATGTCCTGAAGCGTTGGGTTTCTGAGATATAATAAAAATATATGAAAAGAATCATACAAGACAGCAATAGTATTTTTCATCATAATCATCATGATAATGGTACGGAACCCTTCCTGCGCGAGTCCGACTCGTACTTGGCTGGTTTTATTATTTGTCTATGTATTATATTATTATTCGAATATACAACTTTCATTGTGCGCCGCGGCATTGAAAAAAATACTGTGGTAGCCGATGGTAGAACCACCTTTCATACAAAAATGTAAGATACTTTTGACCAAAAATTATTCACTTAGAAAATTTATAAAAAAAAATTAAATCAAAAATTAATTAATGAAAAATTTAATTTAGAAAAATTTATTCATGACACGTTTTTTAAAACGGCCAGCTAAATAATACAAGCTTAGCTTTATTTATTAATCTCCTAATCAAACACTCATCATCATCAGCCTATGTTAATCCACTGCTGGACATATGCCTCCCAGGCCTCTAGTTAAATTTTTTTTGATGCTTAATCAGCTGCAGGTCACCGGTTTTTAACCTAAAAGTTTCCACCAACCGAAAGTAGTATTACGTAGCTTTGGCCAGTTAAAGTCGATAAGTAACTTTGCCGATTCTTTGGTCTTATTGGTACCAAGAAAGTGCAGTCCTTCTTTGTGTTACTTTCACAGCAACAAAGGGCAGGCTCTGTAAAAAGCTGGTGATGTCAATAAGGTTAAAAACCTACATTTTCAAAAGCCGTCAAAGGAAACAGAAAGAGCTCTAACATTGTAGCTCTTTCTGTAAATAAAAGTTGGGCTCAGCACAGCTTCAAAAACTGTATCTGACTTGTACAAAAGTAACATTTTTTATTAGCTTAAGTTCCGGTGGCTCTATAACTCGAGTGTACAGAAGTTTCTTACAAAACAAGTGCATCTTTAACGTTCTTAGCTTTTTGTTTTATAGTGCGTAACTCGCACTGGGTCAATTCTCAACGAAAAAAATTGTGATTTTTTTTAGGAGAAAAGCACCCCGTACTGAAGGCGTGGCGCGGATTCGAGTCCTGGACCTAATTAAATCTTTAACTAGGGCGTCATAAACGCAAGTGCGACAAAGCCTTTAATAAAGAATAAAAAATAACTTTAACGTTCTTCGTAGAAAGATTAATATTTTTTATTGTGATAATAATATTTGCCATGTTACTAATTTATTAACTATGTATGTTCGACATGACTGACTGACAAAACTGCTGGCAGATCCTGGATGCGGCAAGCTGAAGACAGGGCGCTATGGCGCTCATTAGGGGAGGCCTATGTCCAGCAGTGGACTGATATAGGCTGATGATGATGATGATGTTCGACATTCGACAAGCATGACTTTGCTAATACTGCACTGCACCACTGGGTGAAATAAGTTATTAACAAGGTGAATTTATTTTACTATAAAAACTATCGTAGTTTGACGAATTCATTACGAATTTATTATTTATTTATTTATATTCCAACACAAATAAGGTTCGTAGTTAACCCGCTTACATCCGTAATGAAGGTGAATTTATGTTTATTTTATGTTGTTTACTGTATGTATTGTCTGTAATATTGTGGTCTATGGATTTTCATTTCTGAAATTCATTTAACATAAGCCATCGTCGTAGTTATGGCCTTATCAGCCTAATTGACATAAGATATTTTTTTTTTAAATGCAATATATCTATCAAGTAAAAACGAACTCAATGTCTCTCTCTTGTTGTTTTACGCAAATTCATTTTATGTACATGATATTTTTTTGAAAGATATGCGTTGGTTTCCTAGGAATACTTTTACCTGCCTCTCTTGAAAACTGTATTGTTACAATTTTCAGCCACACAATGTTTGGATGCTCTATATTTTCTTTGTTTATTTCATGACTATGACTGCAACAATGCTGGAGTCGGAGTCGTTTTTCTCACAAAAATTATGGCTACTCGGTGCTTGCTGCAAACTGTTGTTGTACATTTTTAACTAGTCTAACATTTTGTCAACTTTTCTTTTTCTACTTAAGTGCGCTGTAGGTAGCTTTGAGGTCATTAAATTGTACCACTGTAAGACAGTTTGGAACTGTTACGGTAATTTTTGTACGGAAACAACTGAAATATTTATTGGATACTGAAATAAAAAAAACGTATTTTCATCTACTAGATCCCTTTGCATGTCTCAAGGTGATGTGTCATCATAAACAAAAGCGTTCAACGTCGTCGTTTCATACCTACGCAGAATGGTTATCAGGTTCTAAGGTAAAAAAATCCGGGAACGTTTTAATAAAATTTGATTCATATTTTTGTACAGTAATATTCAGATTTGTAGGTGAAGTATTAAAGATAAAATTTAGTCTACAAGGTACTATGGTGAGGTATTTTTTCATAGTCTTGAAAAAATACAATAAAAAAAAATTGGTAATTTTTTCTTAGTCATGTCAGTAAAAAGTACCTCACCAAGCCCACCACCACCTACTCATATAATAATAAAACGTAGGTGGCATGTCTAATAAAAACGCCGTATCAAAATAAATTAAATAATGGATAATTTGCCGAAGAAAAATAACATTCAGATTAAATTCCGGGTAAAAATGTCATGGAAATATGAGAAAATATTCTTGTGTAGACAATTTCTAAATACAATTTTATTTTTCCTTTCGCAAATGAGATCTAAACAAAAACAGGCCTCTTCCGTTCTTCGCCACTTGAAAAAAGCCTAATCTGGTATAAAATGAAAACATAAAAGTTACCCTTTATTTGCTTTTATATGAAAAGCAGGCTAAAAAAGCGGCTTCCGGTCCTCAGCCGATTGGTAAAAAAATATATATCTTACAATAAATCATAGGCCAGGTTAACCTGGCTTACTAGTGGTTTATTTTTCGCTTCTTCCACTAGTGGACAAATAATTTAAGCGAACAAAATCAATAACATTTTGTTTCTTATTTGATAATAATTACTATTATTAAGCTGTTTATCTATAAAATTTGACTTGTATAAGTGCTTATTTTGTAAGCCTAAAGAAATAAAGTTATTGAATTTTGAATTTTTTTTGAACACTTATTTTAGGTACAATGACGCCTATTACCTACGTCCATTGAATTTAGATAGTTAACAAGTGAACTTTCACTTTGTTTCCATGACCACACAAGCTCTACTTCACTTGGGGTTATGATGCTGTGTTACTATGCTGTGCTGTGTAAATTTTTACAATTTCAAGATTTCAGATACCAAAGTTTTTTATTGCCGTTTGATCTTCCAGGACCTTACTCTTGGACACGTTTCTTCATCAGATAGTGATATTCTGATCTTAAGGATGAAATTAGGCGCTCAAATAAGTTTTGATCAAAATTGTTTTGGTCTAGTTTACCTATTGCCAAACCAAATTTAAAAGCGCGTAAAAATGTTTGAGTTTTTTTTTGTATTCACCTTTCCTCTTATCAACAGCCTATAAGAGTCCACTGCTGGACGTAGGCCTCCCCCTGATAATCGCCTTATTGGCTTTTATCTCATGGAGGTAATGCCCATAATCCCCATGCTGGGCATGCGGGTTGGGGATTGCAGTTCGGTAGTAGATCTTTTCTGCAAGAGGCGCTGCTGCAACTAGCTGCTGAGCAGGCAACTTTAGAAAATTCGATGACTACAGGGAATTTCACGTCTACCGTACTCCCATGTGCGCGGTCACTTTAGTCGCTTTTTACGACACCCACGGGAAGAGTAGGGGTGCGTGGTGCAAATTCTAAGCCGGCACCCCACAGTCGGTAAGTATGCTTACAGTCAAAATGCCGCCTTATATGTACCTGAAAAAGGTAAAAATCGTAAACTTTATACGAGCAGACACCTTTCTGTTATTCGGAACGCCAAACCGTTTCAATAAACATGTAGGGTGGAATGAATTTTGGAAATACCATAAATTACTTTGGATTTTGTTACCGCTTCTTGGTGTGAATTGAAAATATTTGTACGTAAACTGATGGGAACCATTGTATCTGGACATATCCGACAAAATATGAGACTTAATTTATGTGAAGGAGCCGCTCACGGATGCACTCAAATGCGTTTGCGGGTGCTAATTATTACTTCATACGCATTTTTGTACACTGTCCAGTTATCCATCGCAATTGCATGAATGGGGGCAACCAGTAATTTGTATGTCTCGACAGTAATTTGTACCTACCTATGTTTCGACTATAAAAGTATCAAAATGTTATGTAGCCATTCCGAGCGAACGGGATGGCGCCATCGTATAAGAAGTTGATGAAAAAGGGCATTGGGAAAATAAGTTGGAAAGATGAGAAAGCAAAAATAAAAACTACATAACATTTTGATACTTTTATAAAAATCAAACAGTTAATTACAGAAAGATATAATATTTACTCGACTTCTAAAAAAAGAGGCTATGTTTGTATTGATGCTAACACCTTTAAAGTACATACTAACCAATGGTTAACAAATAAAATATAACAGACATAGGAGAAAAAACTACCTCAGAATACTGCACCAATTCGCTAATCCGCCTATAGCTACTGCTTATTTATAATTTACGCTACCGGTTACCCAGGTACTTTCCTTATTTCCCCAGCACACAAAAGAGTTTGTAGATTGTCGGGGCCAGAGCAAATGTCAGAATATTACTTGCAAAATATTATCGTACATGGGTCGCGTTCATTGATTTGTACAGATGTCGCTCAGTCAGCTACTCTGCTCTTCTTGCTGTACCGATGGGTTTTAGTCTCTGCTGTATTATTAAGGCTGTTGTACTTAAATGTTACCATGAATTTAGAAAAATTGATGGTGGTGCTAGTTAGCTACAATCCACCTTAACCACTACATCACCACCAGATTCTTATAAGATAGATACTGGATTATCGTTGTTTGTAGTTATCCCGTCACGTCAGCAACAGTTACTTATGTTGAAAATTGTTTACACTTTCGTCGCAGATGATGGGGAAGTATGGGGGCTTTAATTAGCTTTCAACGAAAACACCACACGCACTCATGGGCGGTCGACCCCGAGAGCCAACATTTAATATAAAACTACACGCACTCACGGGGCGACAAACCCCTGGGCCAACGTTTAATTTAAACTACCTACACGCATTCACGGAGCAGGCAACCCCGTGAGCCAACGTTTAATTTAAATCAACATTAACACTCACGGGGCTGGCAACCCCGTGAGTCATCATTTCATTTAAAACTACATGCACTCACAGGGCGGGGAACCCGTGGACCTACGTTTCATTTGGAACGTCACGCACTCACGGGGCGGGCGATCCGGTGGGCCAACGTTTAATTTGGAACTTCACGCACTCACGGGGCGGGTGAGTGGGCCAAAACTTACAAGATTTCGCTACGTTTCCCTCGCTCCACTGACAATGCACTCTAAAATGAGATCTTCGACTAAGCCTCACTTACGAGTTACTTGTATTAGGAACGTTACAGACGACTACAGCGCAGGAGTGACACAGCCCATGCCTAGCTCCCCAATACGTCTCAAGTCCCAAACTGCCGCCCATAAAACGTACACAAAAGCAACGTTGCTGAATGTTGTATACATCCATCTTATCATTGGGTAAGGCGACTGGAGACTGGAATACATGGTGTATGGTTGGTCCAAACGGCTGGGTATGTACTTGATCATGACAATTGTGACCGAAAACCTTCGATCAAGTATTAAAAAATAAAGATTATTAATAAAGATTACTTATGCATCATATCCAATTTTTGCAGGTTAGGTATATTAAATATTTCTGTATAGATTTCTCGAACCCGCACCTTCCCCTTCAGCGCAGGGTTGCTCTTTTTCCAACTAAGCTACGTGATCTTATCAAGTCGACCCGAAAATCTTTGGGAGTTCTTTCGGCACTTACGCCGTCAGCGCCACCAACAGAGGAAACAATGAAGTTATCCAATTCTGCTCAAAGACCAAATTTACATTTAGTTCTTTGACGAGAGGTTTTGCCGTTGCTTGATTCTAAGGTTTTTATTTATTATAGTACTCTGGGTAATTTCTAAGAAATTAATAAATCCCAAAAATTTACGATCTCGACGGGATTCGTCAAAAGTCTAATTTCTGACATTCTACTTACATTAACTTTATTATTTTAAATGACAATGTCATTCTCTTTGATCTTGTCATGTCATTAGTTTGCCTCGTGGACGGAGAAAATCACCACCCTTAATCATTGGTTTGCCTACTAGATATCCAGCTAATCATAAATAATATACATCTTTGCCACTATCTAAAAATTACATCAGTCGACAAGTCAAGGATTCCGCCAGTGTCGCGTAAACTGAGACGCCAGAATAGAAGGAAGCCAGGAAGTCGTTCAATTCTACCGAGCTTAAAGATTCATAAGTTTCGCTCGCTGAACTGAATTGAGAGGTAGGTATCTTCGTGATGTGACGTCATTGTCTCGTAAGCGTTATCTTGTTGGGAGATGTGTTTTGTTCTCTTGGCTTTCTTTGCCTTATTAACGTGCAAGTAGGTAAATATTGACTTGGCTGGAAATATTTTATAATACCAAGTTCTTGTTGCAATAAAGATCATCATATAAATCATCATATAAATGAAAATTTTTGATGATCATATAAAGATAAGTTATACATCATATCCAATTTTTGCAGGTTTGGTATGTTAGATATTTCTATATAGATTTATTCGAGGGCCACCTATATAGTTCTTTCATGTGCTGTCCTGGAAAAAATTGCTTATAGCGATAAGGCTACCCTTTGTACTTCCAGTAAAGTGGTATATTTGTATAATACTGGACAATTCACACAGCATTATCTAGCCCCAAGCTAAGCAGAGCTTGTGTTATGGGTACTGATAACTGATATTCATAATACAATACATTAGATGGATAGATATTTTTAGTATACACAGAAATCGACCAGAACACCTGGAACAAATACCAGCAGATTGTACAAATATTTATCCCAAGACGAGAATCGAACCCGCAACCTCCTGCGTCGCAGGCGGACCTTTGCCCGCCGCGCCACAGCGGTCGTCGCATATATAAAGTGTTATCTGTCGTTAATCACTATTATTATTATGTCGCGAAAAAATTTGTTGCTGCATGTTCATACGCAGTGGACACGAGAAAATAGATCCTGAAAGAATTAATGTCACCACTGTTTCCTGGGCCTTTGCATTCTCCCAGTGCCTAAAAAGTGTGGTTCTTGTTAATTTGGCGGATCAGCAGCAGAATCACTTCAAAAACTCATCACATCACGAGTGATCTCCCTGATCTGAATAAATGTTAATGCAGAAAGTGGAGCAACGTGTGAAATAGGTCAAGCGGATGCCGTGTCATTGCATAGTCTGGTATAAAAAATAGATTCAAGAGTGAGTTTGTGTTTAAAATTTGGATTTGAGATTTATGTACATTTTTTATTTATATTTTTACCACTCTCCGGAAAAAAGTGGGGTTTCCACACTATACTATGGCTTTTTTTTCGAATCTTGAAAAACGATATCTTGAAAAAATACTGATATGAAATCGCTAACCCGCCTGCTAAAGAGATAACTCTAAAGAGCAATAATGCGACCTTGTGGCGGTGTTCAAGACTTTAGACCTTACTATATGCAAGGTACTGGTAGTCATTAAGTCTAAAGGCTCTTCGTTCTATCGAGTCTAAATGCTGTAATGCTGCAAGCTGATCCTTGACTGGTATTGTCCAAAAAATGCTGTTAATCAAAAAACATTTTTCATTGAAAGTTTTTGATTGCTTAATAATTAGTCAAATATTGAACATCGTATTGCTTGAGGGGAGATAAATTCATTTACACTCGCGCATCCCGTAATAATTTCCTGTCAGCGCTTCCGTATTTTGCACCTACCTTCGGTAACATGAAGTTTTAGAATTTAATAATATAACTAAATAAATAATGCTGGACAATTCACACAGCATTATCTAGTCCCAAGCTAAGCAAAGCTTGTGTTATGGGTACTAGATAACTGATATACATAATACAATACATTAAACAGATAGATATTTTTTATTAAACATAGAAAACAACCAGAACACCCGGAACAAATACCTGCAGATTATACAAATATATGTCCCAAGGCGGGAATCGAAACCGCAATCTGCTGCGTCGCAGGCGGACCTTCACCCACCGCGCCACAGAGCTCGTCAAATCAAATATCAGTATCAAAGTTCTTTATTTCCTTTAGACCTTACAGGACTATTGGAATTGGACAAATTGGGGAAGGTCTTGATGGATATGCATCCAACATACTCTGAGAGCGTATTCACGCGGCGATATACGAAAAGGCCAATAGGCATTTTACGAAGGACAACCGTCTTTGACGCCCATACTTTTTGTATCTGTTCCCAGTCAGTCAATTTTCCTTCGCAATCCTCACCCCCAACGTTAATCCATGTAAACACACCTGCATCGCAAGCCGTATTCATTTCCCGTGAGTGCGTACTTGCGCCTGTCTCTTTGAATCTACACAATTCCCGTCAGCCTATTCCCTGAGCATGAACTTCCGACTTCATTCTTTGTTTAGCTTTGTGTTTGCTGGATGCTTCATGCAATATCCGGTTTGAGAATGCACTTAATTTTTCTGTAGAAGTTTCTGGGTTATTCTTAAATTGACAGAAGCCGTTGACTTCTGATTCGGCTGAAAAAGGCTACTCCGGTTCTGAAATTTTACAGCATATTTTCGGACTATTATTTGTTCAACAGCCAAATAGCCAAACATAATCTTGCTCTAATAGGCGCCATTTGCCTTTTTCCCAGTGAAGCGTTTTTATAGATAGATAGATAGATAGACAATTCTTTATTTCATAAACCTAAACATACAGTACATTATTAAACTTAAACTATAGAAAGGCAATGGAATTGGCGGCCTTATCGCTTAAAGCGATTTCTTCCAGGCAACCAAGGTGTACGGAGAAAATCATAGGATGGCGGTACTTATGCTAAGCTAATACAAATCAATTACCTATACTAATACACAAAAACAAATACAATCGTTTTTATCAGAAGTTTCCGCTTGCTTCTAAGCTAGAAGAATGTCGCCAATGTTTTCCCGGCGACATTCTCCAAGAAGCTAGCAAGTGCTCATCAGCTCATACTTAGCCAGAATTAAAGGAGAATCTAACAAAAATGAAGCAGTTTTATCACACTCCAATCACATCATTGTAAACACCGAGGAAAATGTAACATTATCTGATACATTCTTCTCCCGTAAAAAATACGTCCAATAACCATTTTCATCATAAAATGAACACCCGTATGCGACATTCAATATCACGATATAAAATCTTGACGACGAGTTATGATAGAACGAAAAAATAAAATCGACGAAAAACTTGTGTTGAGAAATTCGAGAAAGCAGAGGTGTTAGTACGCACCCTTGTAGGGTAGTTCATGGTTCACGGAGTCTTTTATTATTGGCCTGTCAGGTTGTTAGATCAAAGGGTCGAAGGAGGGACGGCGATAACAGGATTTTGAGTGGTTTGATTTGGCTAATGTTTTCCTTTTTTAAGGAGGCTTGGAAGATTTATTTTGTTTCAAAGTTGATTTTCTTTGAAAACTTTCTTTGTGTTGGCATTTTCGGTTAATTTACTTAGTATGGTTGAAGTTTTCTCAATCACCCATTTACCTACCCAACGTGGAGTAGAAACAAACTGTTTCTGTGCGACTCGCTAATTATTGATACGCAGAGATAACTCTGGTAAATAATTTTTGAAGCAGCCCATTTTTATCAGTCATAAATATCTTAATATATGTATGTACTCGTATATGTAGTAAGCGGTATTATCTTTGAAATAAGTTCCTTACGAGCTCTGCTTTGTTTGGGGTTAGATGATTCTGTGTGAATTGACCAGCATTATTTATTTATTGTGTTACGGTGTGTAGGGTTATAAAAACCGTGTACCACTTTTCAGACTATAAAAAAGTAAAAACATGCCCCAGTTCTTCGCCCAAGGGAAGTGACGAGATACAAACCAGCGACTTCATCCGCACGTAATCAGCTTACGGCTCACTGCACTTCGTTCGTTTTTCAAACTGAATGGAACACTTCTACTGGAAGTAACTCGGAGTGTGACCAACTTTGTGATGTTGTTTTGTTTTTGTATTTTAGTGTTCGATATCGGATTCAAAAGCGAAGCTCAACAGTTTGTATTGTACACAAACTCTTTGTATGTTTATTTTACGTTTTCTCTTTTATGTACAGGAAAAATGAATTATTGTCTACCTACATCGATCGATCCCGGCGCCGGATCGAAGTTCGAAGTTCACCTACAATCAAAATACGTGGAATCAGATGGAAGTATGTTTCCCAGTGTAATATTGGGAAAAAAATTATAGTGGTATATTTGCTTATATTCTTCCCAACTGATAAGTCGCGACCCTGTGACGAAAAATGCAGCAATCTGTAGAATGTCAATTAAAAACACAAGTTAAAAAACAAACCCACAGGTTCAGTTTGTTAACTGCAAAAATTATACTGTGTTGTTTTCAATTCTCGGCATACGCTTCGTATACACAAGCTCACAGGTCAGTCATATTTTTATTGCAATGTTTTCTTTGCCTTGATCGCTTCGTTGCTTTTTGATGTAGTAGGTATAATATTTTTTAAAATCCAAAATTTTTTTTTTTTTTATAATTAGGAGCTCACTTGCCCATGTGTAATAATAACACATGGGTTAGTGAGCTCCTAATAGGTAGCTACTTTGAGAAATATCTCAAAGTAGCTACCTAGTACGCTGCCTACTGTCTCCTGCAACAGACAGAGTTTGAAACCTTGCTGTGAAGTTGGAAAGCCGAACAACTTTTACGAAGTCTAGAAGTCGATCGCAGGCGGTTTCACTGCGAACTCGAAACTTAGCGAACGCTTCCGTAGAGATTTGTACCTGAGTGAGCAGTGGTGAGCACTTATAGCAACGCTTATACATATACCGACATATATATTCTTCTTGTGTTTACCTCTTTTTATTTCGAATTTCGAATAAAGGAGGTTCTATATTCGAATTTATCTATGATTTTATGTATGTTCATCGATTTCTCTGTCAATTATAGACAGATTTCGAAATTTATTTCGGTATTGTCTAAAGAATGATCCCGGAATTTGATTGTTCTGAAAATACTAAAAAACTACTTCGAATCCCTTGGTTTTACACTGTTTTAAGTTTTTCGGGACAAATACTAATTCTCCGGGAATATTTTTTTTACTGGACCACTTCGAGATCATTCTGGATATATTAGCAAAATAATTTTCCAAATCAGTCCATAATTGACGATGAAATCGACGAACATAGATAAAAAGTTCACACAGCCGAACATACAACCTCTTCCCCTTTTGTTTTTCGTTTCGTCGGTTAAATTGTGCTATAAAATCTATTTTATTTAACCTTTCACAACTACAAAATATAAAATCCTAACACAAAGCGGTATAAAAAACAATGACAAAGAATAAACCGATCTTATAGATACCGATAGAATCTCGAACCAATCTGCCAATGAATGCAGCGCAAAGAAAAAACAGCTCAAAGAGTCGCTTTAGATTGAAAATACATTGTGTGATGTGGATGTCACTTTACTGAGAAAATTAATATTTAAATTCTTTCTTGCAGTATCTTCAAGATTACTCCGATTTTGTGCATTCTCAGTTCTCTTTAGTAATAAATATAGTGTAATTAATTATAATCTAGCTTTAAAGATTATATAATTCTAAAAGATAAAGTTAAAAATAACGGCATATTAGATACAAGGGGCGTTCAAAGTATTCTCGGTATCGAAACTTTGTTGTTAGTTAAGAGGGCAGTTTTTGTCTATGGTTCTCTTAAGACATTATCCAATTTCGTCGCCATTAGTTTTTTCATAAAGCAACATCATAATTGATTTAAAGTATAGAAGCTTTATGGCTTAAAAACTTTGTAAATGTTTTAGATTTGTATACTTTCTAAGACTTGTTATTTACAATAGATACATAATGTAAGCATTTTTTATGTGAATAAGAAACGTTTATAATTAAGAAATTACAATCAAATAATAGACACAAATTAGAACTAGTATTTAAAAATGAAACAATCGAGCTAACTTTTAAAATTGAAATTGAATTAATTTGAATTAATTAATTTGATATTTTAAAAAATTGTACATAGAAAACACACAGTACAAGAGGAACAAATATCTGCAGATCGTACAAAGTTATGTCCAGAGGCGGGCATCGAACCTGAAACCTACTGTGTCGCAGACGGACCTTAGACCGTTGCGTCTCTGACGTAATCAAAACATTGTTATTTGTATAAGAGTTTCCATTAGCCGCGTACCCACCTAGCGCACAGGCTCGCGCGGCAGCCTCGCGAGCCAATAGCCGCGTACCCACCTAGCGCACAGGCTCGCGCGGCAGCCTCGCGCGGCAGCCTCGCGAGCCAAATGCCTCGGCTGGTGTGGACGTGCCTTGGGCTGCCTCGGGCGCGCGTTTGCTCGGCTGAGCACGGTTCGGCCCCGAGCCATCTGTTGTCGATAAACTTGACGCGCTCGCTGAGGCACCTTTGAGCGCGACAAGCTTACCGATAACAGATGGCTCGGGGCCGAGCCGTGCTCAGCCGAGCAAACGCGCGCCCGAGGCAGCCCGAGGCACGTCCACACCAGCCGAGGCATTGGCTCGCGAGGCTGCCGCGCGAGCCTGTGCGCTAGGTGGGTACGCGGCTAATGCCAAGTGCAAAACATAACCGTTCCCACCTAACACACAGCGCTCACTGAGGCACCTTTGAGCGCGTCAAGTTTACCGACAACAGATGGCTCGGGGCCGAACCGTGCTCAGCCGAGCAAATGCGCGCCCGAGGCAGCCCAAGGCACGTCCACACCAGCCGAGGCATTTGGCTCGCGAGGCTGCCGCGCGAGCCTGTGCGCTAGGTGGGTACGCGGCTATTGACTTTTTATTAAGATATTGTTCTAGTTCACTTCATGAAACAACTAACACGTTCAATCCTATATTTCAGGTAGGCCCTTTCCACACCCAATGGTCTATCAATATTCTCTTTCGTTTATTTTATGTGATAAAACTATATTGTGAAAAGAAAAAAACAACAACTTCAAGCGTTGCTATATTTTAAAGCATATTTTCAGAGTAAATACTTTAACAGACTGTTGGCACTCTTTCTCATGCAAATCTGCTTTAATACCACAGTTAACTAGACCGTGCCTAGTACAAGCTGACCCGCCTATTTGTAAGGGAAACCTAGATTTTGCAAAGATATTGAGTGGGCTCGGGGGTCTATTGGTAGTTGTCGGATTTGTACATCCTACGTTAAGTAGATTCACATGATGCTTAGCTGTGATTAAGCTTGGTATAGATAATTGACTGAGGGCTATTGTATTGACGCTTTGTAAACTAATTCTCGTGATTTAAGTTTCAAAAACAAAAAGAGCCTCTAAAAATTGCAGAATAGTTAGTTAGAAAATATATAAAAGTAATAATTTTGTTTTCATTCATGTAAGTGATTGATGAGACATGAGATTGGGGAGATATAAAAGGAAGAGTAATGAAATTTCTGAGATATTCATACATGCAAATATCTATTTTGATCTAATAAAATAAAATTATGTGTTGATATCTCTGAAACCTGACCCATTAGGACATTGTTTTATTCATAATTCAGATATTGTACTTCAAAAATGCCTTCCAACCGAATAATTAATGTAACTTTCAATATGCGCCGAGATTTTGAAACAAACAAAAAAAAAAGCAAACCATTTGGTCGATAATCTTCAAACTCCTTTCGTAACTTCATCAATGACCATTTTCATCAACAATGATTTCCAAACAATCATATCCGAAGGTTTTCATGTGTCCTCCATTTAATTTAATTTGGAATGTGTAAGTAAATTGTTAGCTGATACGTACCTTAGTTTGACTCTTAAATTGATGCTTCTAATTTAATTACGAACAAATTAAGTTAAAAAACTTAGTTGCGTAACTACTATTCGCAAAGTTCCGCATGAGTTCTGGACCCTTTTCTAAATGAACTAAGCACCAGGTGTCTCCTCCATTTGTTTCAAAATTTGTTAAAGGAAGGTTTCGTAATGGCTGCCATTCCGATAGCACGACAGCCAGACAAAAGGACAACATCTGTCGTTAAGTCGGATGATAAATTGCAGCGTCATGGTACACCCCTTCAATCCACACAAAGACTGAAAACAACCTCTATGTTCTGAAGCACAAGGTTCGTAAATTTCATCGGTTGAGGTCTGTATTGTTTCAGTGCCTGAAGCGTTAGACTTACTTTGTGAATTTCGCTCGTGTCCTTTGATTTAGTGCCTTCAGGCAGCCAAATTGCATTTTTCTGGATGATTGGCCTCATGTCCGATGGTTTTTGTCTTTTTGTGGGATCTGTTTTGGGAAAACGTTACTTTTAGATTTTAGATGCAATCTCAAAAAGGTACAAAACATTAGCGCTCTCAAAAATACAAAAACCTTGCTCTTGAAATTTAGGATAACATTTTTATTTCATAAGATATTTATCGTTTAGTCTATGTTTTGTCTTTAGTTCCAATTAAGTACAATGAAAAAGATCGTTTCTAAGTGGTAAAGTTGCCCATTGTTCTTATGTACTGTCTCTTTGTTGTCAAATACATGTAGGTGTATCTACAACAAAGCACTCAAACTCCTTTTCCGAATGACACCCTATAAGACATCGATAAAACAGAAATTTCAATCTCATATCACTCCCAGAAATTAAATTCCATTTCATTAGATCCCATATGAAGATCAGAGAATTAGAAGGAGCCATTACAGAAAAATTACTCATGCAAAGAACAAAGGTCTTTTGATCTATGAATCTTATAAGATTAAGTTCTTCTTGAGTCGAAATTTCATCGCTACGTTTTTATCCATTTTCTTGGTTGGATAAGCAACCTTTCAATAGAACTTCGTAATTGATCCTGAAATTTAGACCAAGGTAAATAATTGAAAGTTGACTCAGGTAATTTTAACAAAGGTCATCTTTATTGAGCTAAGATATTTTATCTAGATGTTTATTTAACCTTAGAGCTATCTCAATATCGATACTTTTATTTCATATAGAAATATTGGCACTTTGTGTTGATGCCTACATTATTTGTTCCTATTACCTTGTGAAATATTTTTATACCTATGCTAAAGATCGAACAACTGAACCCTTTTGCAAATCGAGCGAGAAATAGCACAAAATAAGTCTAAGGGCGTATGCAACAGCATCCGTTTTACAGGATCTGTTTTTTTCGATGATGGTGTATGTACCCTGTTGTAGGAGCGAGTACGCACACCCGACAAAATGGGTCTAACCCGACAGTATTCCGGATCCAGTAAGCTATTGCTTCCAGTACCGAAGGATCCGAAAACACGGTGCTGTTCGGGTACGTTCACATAGCAGTCCGTTTTACAGGATCCGTGTATATTCGGCGGTGGCGAATATAGTTGTATTAGCACATATCTGGATTCCAGATCCACATCCTGTAAAACGGATGCTGTATTATTGCGAACTGAAAACGGATCCGCTGTGTGAAATTACCCTAAGATTTCTAGCCTACAGTGTGCACATTTGAGAGAAAAGTGCACAAAAGTGGTCGTAAAAAATCCATCATACACTATGAAACAATAATGAGTGCAATCTTGCTTCGGGTTGCTATTTGACTCTTATGGTTCATTTATAATGTACGATACGACAGGTAATATCACATTTTACCGATTCTAGGAAATTACATCTATTTTATCCCTTTTAATTCACCTGGAGTAAATCACCTGGGTGCATTTACCTACTGCTACTAGATAGGTACTTAAGTGTCCAGGAAGATTTTTTTTATGTCATGTTTTCCAAATTAATGGTGAATTTTATCATGGACAGATGAAACAGTTAGGTTAAAAGTTTTATTGGTGTGTAGGTTTGCCTTAAATTATACAACATCCGTAGTAAAAAGAATTATTATAATCTATTTTCAGTAAACAATTTTGTTTGTACATAAATTCTATCTCAGCATGGTGTAAATACCCCTAAAGCCATCAATGCTTTCCCATACATAGGGGTGGGCTCGCTACATACCTAGGCCTGGAAGCATAATGTGAACCACTAGAGCTCGCAGTTCGTCGTTGTCGCTCGTTCGACTTAGGTTTCTCTTTATCGGGGAAAAGGGTTGATAATATCTTTTTAGAAACAATTTTGATGAGCAAATTTTGAAACGTAGTGTACGACTTTTAAACACACTTGTAGATCCAGAGCCATAAAAATTGACAGTTAAGAATAGGAACAAAGTCAATAGAAATATTTTTTTTACAAGCGCTGAAGTTACAGTCCATTTGACGATAGTAGGAGGATAGATAGGAGCTACGAAAACACACACAAAAATCAAATGAGACATAACGATGTCGTCTCCATTACTACCGTCGAAAACGAACGTCAAAAACGCAGATCATATTTAAACTGGTCTATTTTGACTATTTTGGATAGATTTTAATTGAAAACTATTAAAAACACATTAACATCCTGCAAAAATCTGATTTACGTCTGTTGTCATATATGACATATGGATTTATTTTAGTAATTATAATTACTAAAATAAATCCAGTTTGTAGGTAGGTATAATAGAGTATATTAACAACCACGCACCTATGATATTTATATATATACACCGTTTAGAATACAAGAATAAGTGACGTGGAAAGCTTTGTTTGACTGGTGTGTAGATAAATACATCCTGTATATAATTACTACCCAAATATTTGCAAACCCGAAAGTGGGTAAAACTATATCCAAATTTATCGACGACTACGTTAGAAAAAGTGGCCACAAAACTGTTCCTCACTGAATGGCAGTCATTTAAAACTTCTTTCAAGTAGTCTACATGGTACATAAGGTAAATACCCTATTTTGCTAAATATTATCTATCGATTATAAACAAACCAAATTGAAATTAATTATTATTTGTAATACTATCGGAATAGTACACATTTTTTTGGTTTGAAATACGAGTAGTTATGTTAACAAATTTTGTTAACATAACTATTTCAAACTAATAAATTGTGAAGAAGTTCCAGAATGTTTCTGATTACCGAGCCCCATTGCAAAATTGAAATTGTACACTAATACATTTTAGTCAGTAGGAAGAGGTTCTAGTGACTTTTCCAATCATATTCGTTTTAGAGCAATCGGCAGCACCTGCAGTTTTTCGAGGGACCAACAACAAAAAAATAAATGTATTAATGTAATGTATTGGTGAAGGTCAAGCGTTTGGCCACCATCTCACTTGAATAAGTGATGACGTGGCCTAAGATAGAGCACTCTTTCCAAGAAGGAACTTATTCACCCTTGAGTTGAAGACTCCATTTTCTGGCGGGGAAACAGACGCTGGAAGCTCATTCCACTCTTTGGCCGTGCTTATTATGAAGGTAGATATAGAATACGGTGTTCTCTAGCTGATGTCAAAAATGAATTTGTCTTTTCGTACAGTCAACAAAGTTCTATTCTTGTACGATAATATCATCAAGTAGGGATAGCATATACATACAGTTACGAGAGGAAGCACTTTACCCATTCTACGTCATCGATAAGTGGTAGGCTTAGTTCGATATTACTTTATCAAACGAAGCAAATCCAGCTTTATCATGGTGTATAAGGGTTCGTAATCGGGAAACTGATACAGGATCAGGGAGTACCTACGCTGTGATTTTAAGCTTCCCGTCAAAGAGTGATAAGGATACTAGACTTTGCCTGAATTCATAAAAGCAAAAGTTTAGATGGATGGATGTTTGTCTTCCTCTAGCTAAAACTATTGAACAGATATGTCTGAAATTTTAGATTCACTTGCTGGCTATTTCAATTCAATAAGTCAGACGATGGGACAGGTTTTTTTTTTATTTAACACATGAGACTAAGGGACTTTGTCGCTTCTTTAAAATAAAGCATCAAACCTCACATTACCTGAGCTCGCGCGATTCAATTCCTTGCGGTCCGAAGTGAGACAATAGCAAAATTGTATTTAAAATTTTAAACTGCGCTATATAAATAAAGTTTACTGATTTTAATTAGGTACGTGCAAAATTCATTTTATCAAAACTGAAAACCGCAAATAAACAATGTATATACATATTCAAATTAGTTCAATTATTGTGATTCAATAATCTACATGCATTCTCGCTAGCATTGTGTATGAAATTCATTAACTTTAGTACCACTTTAGTAGACAATGAAATTCTGAAAATAGAATTTTATGTACATTAAAGCCTGAAACGCACTAGCGGCTGGCCGTGATGCGGCGTGCAAATTGGGATATAATAAATTCTAAGTGGATATTGACTGCTTCCAAAGTAAATGTAAATGAAAATACTTTAGGAATACCAATGTATCGCTCAGGTATACCAAGGTATCGACCTTCTCTGTGATAACGTTCCGATCCATCGACGTATATGTGCACACGACAAGGTGCTGAGGTATGGTCTCATTGAAACCCAAATTTTTTGGAGATAATGATAATATAATATTTACCCACACTCCAGCCAAATACAATGTAAAATGTTTTTAAACAAACCACAACGAAAAACTAAAAAGTATGTTTGATATAAACCATCATTTTAAAGAGAAGTTCGGTTTCAGTGGACGAGAAGAGGAAGAGAAAAATTCAAGGAAATGGCTAATTTCAAATTCACCAGCCAAGGTTTAAGCGGTACAAAGAGCTTTTTCGCTTTTTAAGCGAATTACAATACAATACAATACTTTATTGCACACCAAAAAAATACAAAAGAAAAGAAAGAATACAGGAAAAAATAAATAACAGAGTTGCACAATGGACGGCCTTATCGCTAAGAGCGATCTCTTCCAGACAACCTTGGGATGGACACGAAGCAGTTGTACTAGTATAGACGGTGGCGTATAACTTAAATATACAATACATACATACTGCGAATTGAAATTTCTATAGATGCATGAATCCAGACTAATATAGGCTGATGATGATGATGATGACATAAAGATGAGGCTTATAAAATAATGTTGGCCTAAAGCAACACCTTCATATTCTAAGTAATAGACTTGGGTTTGTCAAAATACTACGAATCCACCACAAATTTATGAAACTTTGAGCTTTGTAAACTACTTTGACTAGAGTATGAAATTGCTTGCTGAATTATTGTTAAATCCAGCTGTAAAATTGTCCTACCTTTCTACGGTCAATTAAAACCTCCAACCCTAATTCGGTATTATCCCTTCGATTTCAAAAGGCTTGAGTGGACTTTTACGGCGGAGGTGCTTTATGGAGCTTAAAGTTTAAAAGGCAACTTTAGGTTTATTTCAGTTTCCAGGAAAAACATCGTAAATTTATTTAACAATGGTTTTTCCTTGTTAGGGAGTCCTTGCGGGTTCGATTCCCTTCTTAGGACAATTCTTATACAGTGATTTTGCCTTAATAAATGAATAGAATATGATACCCAGTTTTTTGACAAGTGTGCGTAAAAAGGATCTGTGGCTGTCCCAACGCGGCGCATGCTGTACTGTGTATGGCATGAAATAAGTTTTTAATAACCTTATTAGTTAAATACTCAATTAAGGTTCCTTTATATCTACAGAGCGTGCCTGACACGTGCCGTGGCAGACAAAAAAATATTATTCTATACAGTGTGTATTAACGTATTTATATCTACTGTGCATCATACGCCGACAGACACAGGCCGCGCTATCGGAATGAATATTTAGTCTGCGCGGGTCTGACACGCACTGTGCCGGTAGATTTAAACGGACCACTACGCGACGCATTTTAACTGCTAGTATTTGTGTTTTGGATAAAGTGGGTCTACGTTTCCAATGCAGCACTACTGTACATGAAAATTAACCCTCGACTATTATGTTCAACTGTATGTGTAACTAACTGTACACAGTTTTGACGTTCCACTTTTCGCAGTGAAGCTACGAACGCGTGTACCACGTGCTTAGCGTTGACAGCGTTGAGCATGGGTTACGAAATAACATCGCCTAATCTATGGCGAAGGGGCCATATTCAAGCAAGCTGTGCGTGTAGCAATAACGTCAATTCGTGCGTAGCGGAAGACGGACAGCGTGTGGAGAGCACGTGGACAACACGATGTGAGGCGGAAGCGTGCGGATGGTGTGCGGCCGTGGTAAAGTTGCTTTAAAATTAGGTAGTATTTTGTCCTAGCTTGTAAAACTTCAAAATACGCTTGAACAAATCCGCCGGCTTTGTTTCGAATAAAATCCGAGCTCATTTGGTATACAACTCGAGGGATGTGGTGGAACCAGGGTTGAAATAAGGGTTTTGGGCGGTCTTAATGTTAGACTTGGGATCCCAGCAGTAGGATGTAGCAAACTGGCTAGATTGCTAACAATATGTCGTCAGTTTACTAGCATTAACTTTGAGTTGAGATCCTAGAACCAAGAACTTAGAGTTGACATCCTAGAAATAAATTTGGGCATCTCGCATTATAAGCTCATAGTAAGAGTCCATTAGGAAAGCTGGATCTCTGTTTTCAAAGCTCGCGTTAAAGACTTTTATCTGTCACAAACTTTTGTGACAGATAAAAGTCTTTAAAAAACATAATTTAGTACCAATATTCACTTGAATATTGGTACTAAATTATGTTTTTTCTTTGTTCTTGGTATTTATTTATTCCGTGTATATTATCTATTTTGTAAAGTATTTTTATGTTAATTTATTTTTCTACTTGCTTATGAATATTTATTAATTATTATTATGGATTATGTTGTATACACCCCTGCCTTTCTTATATTTTCAAATTTCTTTTAGGTCTTTTCTCTGTCTTTTAGGAAAGGTTGCCTGGACGAAATCGCTGCTAAGTGATAAGGCCGCCCATTGTACTATTATGTTTAATGTTTATATCTGTTTCTTTTTGCTTTATGTTGTGGTGTACAATATAGAATTTTGTATTGTATTGTATTATATTATATATCACTTAAGTTAAATTTTGGAAACGTCTCAATTCCTCTCAATCTCTTTTCAATCTGTTTTGTTAGTCTGAGAAATTATGACTATAGGTACTTAGTTTAATCTCTAAGCGTAACTACTAGAGAAACAAAGACGCTTTTAAAGGCAATTTCAAAGGCGCTAGAGTCCGTAGAAAAATCCAAAGATTTTCGACTCGGCGTGTATTTGATTTCGTAGCTCTACCAACTGGTCCAACTGGTCAGAGCGCAACCTACCCTGGTTGCGGGTTTAAGTCTCGCCGAAAGCGAATTAATTTGGGAAATTATAATTTTTTTTAAATCACTTTTATGGAAAAAAAGAAGATGATTGAACCACGTCCCATGATATTGATAGTGGTACTACAATATCGACCGCTGCCACTGCAAATCCCGTTCTTGTAGTTGTTCGAAATTTTACCATCACAGTTACCATTTATGTTACCTGTATTGCCAAGTCCGTCTCTGTGCTCGCTAGTTACACTGGGAACGTTTCTTGCTGCGACAGCAGTTTCCTGTCCAGCGATATATTGCAATTTGCAGCTCCTCAGCAGGTTTCTTATGTTTCCCTGAATTGTTGTATTTAAAGAAATGCGTCGAGAAGGGATTAAGTTTGCTTTTTGGTTCTTTAAACGGAACGAAATCACATTGCTGTCCGTCTGTCAACCCTCTTTTCTCAGGAAAGCGTAGAGGTATTGAGATGAAATTAACATTAAATACAGAGGTCCATAACCTCTTGGAGCCGTAATATAAATGAAACTAAATCAACGCAATCAAAAATTACAGCCGTTTATGCCCATTTTTTGATATTTCCAAGGTAATCACATGCACACAAAACCTTTACAGTACGTATAGGGTACTTCCCTTTGTCTTGGAGTCATGAAATTTGGCAAGAAACAAGGTCTTATGGCACAAGTAAAGCAAAAAATTTACTTTTCTTTAATCACCAATCGAAAACCGTGAATTTCTAAAAATTATATTTATACTCTCGCCATGTACCAAAAACCTATAGGGTACTTCCCGTTAACGTAGAATCATAAAATTTAAGCAAGGTCTTAGCACAAGTAAAGAACAAATTCCGAAAACCGTAAATTTCTAGTTTACTCTTTAAAAAAATAAACAAGGGACTAAAACCTATAGGGTACCTATATTCTTCCTGTTGACCTTGAATCATGATATTTGGCAAGAAACAAGGCCTTATAATTATTAGGAACCCTCGGTGCGCGAGTCTGACTCGGTACTAGACGTTTTATTTTCTTTTATTTCATTTCTAATATTTTCGCCCAAACGTTTAGTATAATAATTATTTTTTGTCTTTCTATTGCGCGTAGCTTTATACAAAACGCTATCTGAATTTATGACACTATCTGTCAGAAGCATGCTCGTAATTTTTTTATGCATTTCAATATTTAGAAAAAGGAAAATCAAAAGCCCACTTTAAGAAACCATAAACGACTCTTTTCTAAACGAACCAAATAAACCTGAAAATTTAAATTCCGGCATCTAAGCGTTGAATTTGAAAAGACCGCTGGAAAATTCATTAAAGTCAAGTACTTTGTAAGTTATAAAAAATATCTCGAGGATAAAGGTGCCACTCCATATGAAAAGCGGTTGCAAGTGACGGCAAGGAGCCTAGAGATGGGGAAAAGCCCAGGTAAGTATTTTCAATTTTGATTGTTTCGATCAAATTCGTAATATTAATTGAAATCCCCGTGGTTTTTTGTTAACAGTAAACGTTTTTTGTAGGAATGGAATAACATTTTGTAGGTGTTGATGCATCCAAAAGATAAAAAAAAGCCCATCAGGTGGGCCGCATGCCTGTTTGCCACCTCGGTGGTATAAAAAAAAACAGTTGCATTGCACAAAAACCTACAAATACCATGACGGGGTTCAAATAAATGTTGATTTTAAAATATTGAATTTTTTCACAAACTTAACATAAAATGTTGTCTTTAGTAGGACCTTTCCTAATTTTTGAAATATTTTAACGAGACAGCCCTATCTGTCGATGAACTATATCAAAATTCAATAACCAAGTGTAAATTTTTCAACAAGCACAAATGTCAAATATGTGCAAGATTTCTCAACGTTAAAAAGGCTCTTAGAACCTAGCATGTCTGCCAAGTTCATCCGCAGAATTCCGTATAATCGAGGCACATCCCTAAGGCCATTAAAAATGCAAAAGCTCTTTACTTGTGCAAACACCTTTTGTGTGGCGATGCGGCCGTGCCGGTCAAAGTACGCTGGAAAATATATTTTTATTATGCCCTCTGAATGAGCGATGAGATGAGTGACGCTGAAAGAGTATATTAAGTATGTAGTTTGATGGGGGTAATTCAGTAAGCTTTTGACGAACCTTAATCTTTATTGAATGGCATAAAAAGGTTTACCAAAAAGTTAGTGAAATCAGGTAAAGTACCTTTTCTATAGACGGAACATCGATCAGTTTTTTGGAATTTATTACCATGTTTTCGAGTAGCGTTCTATTTTGTATATATTTATTTAGTGAAAAAATTCATACATAAATCATCTAATGGTTCCATTTTATTGAGAAAGATTTTTTTTGGTTAGGTTTGTTAAAACATTTTCTTGATTCAAAGGTACGTCTACGTGATAAAATTTTCTTCTTTTACTCACTAACAACACGTCTACGACAGTATCGTATCGTAGACAATACTGTCATTGTTCAAGAATTTTAATTTAACGAAGCACTGTCTGCCTGTACAACGATTTAATATAAATGCTAGTGAGCCCCGGACGCTTTTAGGGAGTCTAATTTGTTTTAAATATACATAATAAAGTGTGTTGCGAGAACAACAATTTCATTGAATTCCGGGCTGCTGAGAAAATACTGTGACTGTGTCTGTTTTTAGAGACCAAGCGCTTCAGCCGTACAGATTCTGTGGCCAAAAGAAAGAAAAGTTCTCGAACACGTACATTTTTTTTTCAAGGCGGCCAGTATTTTTTTACGTACCTACCCACTCTCACACGTGCGCTAGACGTATCAAACAAGTATTTTTAAGACATGCTTCCTTTGTCGTGAAATGGAAATAAATTTATGGCCAGTTTGCGCCGGATGACGAAAACAATATAAAATTAGCTGGGCACTAGATCGAACGATAGGTATCTAGCCGTAAAGACAAAGCCGAGCGGAAGCCCGACGTCCAAATTGAATTCCAAGACTGCATTCTGCTCCGAAAAATCCCAATGTTATTATAGAAGAAGATACGACCGAGACTTTAATTGTTTCGCGACCGTCGGTATCTAACATTAATCTTAAACTAGCTTAGGATACCTTTATAAGGAGCGAATAACTTATTCTCAAAAAAATTACATATAAGCTGGATTTCCACATAGGCCTTCCCAAAGACTTAGTGACTCTTAGTGACGGATCTACCCAAATGATTACACTGCACTGCTGTCTTCTGCAACCTGCACCAGACCATCAGTTCGACTGTAAGGGCCTGCCCACGATACAGCTTCTGGTCCGGTCTCAGAATCCATAATCCAACGACAGCAGCTTCAGAACGACTCAAATGGCAGTAATCAGGGTAGAGACGTAGTTTGCAAAAAGCTTGATGACTATTAACCTAGCTGTTTGTTGCCAAAGAACAGTTACCTAGAGTGCGGAGTTGCGAAGGTAAGCGTCATAAGTTCAGTGGCTCCATCTAGGTCGGCACAGTTTCACTTCATAAATTCTACCAGAACGGCGCAATTACGGAGGGCTCTGTAGTATTAAATTCTTCCTGGATTTGTGTTGCTCGCAGATTTGCTAAATTTGAAAATTGCCTTTCCTAACTTTGGGGCAATTCGCCTTTTCAGCTTTTGAGGAGACGAAAAAAGCTGATTCACAACGATTTTGGAATAGTTACTTCTACTAATTGACTGTTAACTCTAGATTATGATCAAACTGAAGATTTTTTACTTCTTGTTAATTTAACTTAACCTTACTTAATTATATTCTAGTTTGGGGATCAAAGATTGAATTAATTCTTAGTCTTAATTCTTTTTCAATAAACGTTATTATATACCTATAATATATTCATTTCGTATTGTTTTTGTTGCCTTCATAAGTAGTTTTTATATTGCATATTTTTAGACACGTCGTATGAGAGTAAAATATAGGAAAATATAAAAACATTTTCTGTTGAAAAACACAGACACGTTTACTTTGCCAAGTTTGTGAGTACAATCAGTGGCAGAATTAAGAACACCGTATAATTTTGACACCATCTTACTGCTTACTTCATAGTCCACTCATGGCCAGTCTCCTTTGGCCGCCGTGGTCGAAGTTTGACTAGGAGGAATGGGAACGCTTATTATTTCAGTTGGTCACTGAATTGGGTTTGCTATTCAACATGGTAATTCAGACATCACACAGTGTTTTCCGGGGTATTCGCTAAGATAACATTTTCCTCTAAAGATAATAACCATTAGTTCATTTATTTATCGTAACGCTACCCTTTATCAGTACACGTTCCCTTACTAGCTTTAGCTATTTAGCTCATACGATTGGTAGGCGGAGGGTTGATCGAAGTTTATTTTTTTATTTTTAGTATTATAATAAGTAGTATAGTTTTGACAAAAACTAAAAAAACCGGTTAAGTGCGAATCGGACTCGGGCACAAAGGGTTCCGTACCATTATCTATAAAAACGGCAAAAAAATCACGTTTGTCGTATGGAATCCACCATTAAATATTTGTTTCATTTTAATTTAATTATTTTAATTTTTTAAGTGAATATATCGTCTTGGGCACGCTTCTGACTGGTATTGATATGGATCAGTTGAGCTACCTGTAGATTGTTTGCAACAGTCTGCAGTTAGCTCAATTGTTTCAATTATAAATACTAGTTTTAATTTAATTCTATAACGTGGATGTAATTTTCTTTGTTATTAAATTATAATTAAGTTCATTTACATTTAAAATCCGCTGACTGTACAAATAAGAGTGTTTTATTCCGTGATAGGTACATCCAAAAATCCATTTCATTGTACTGACAAGGGATAATGTGGTGTGACATGGGAATCGACGGAAAATGAAGGAAAACAATAATATAATTTTACTTTGTTGTTTTATCGAAAAGCGGCCTCGATAAAGTACGTACTACCTTACACCGGGTAACCATGAAAAGGGTGCGGAGTGGATATGTGTAAGATCTAACAATAGGATTAAGGTAAAGTAAAGAAGCGAACAAGAAACCTTTACCTTGTTAAAATGTTAGTTTTCGAGTTGGAGCAAAAGTCGTCCCAAGATTTTTTATCTTCTAGATAATCTGATATTTTGTAGTAAGCCTTTTAACAAAGGACATGTTTGACAATTTGTTTGAATTTATTCATTGACAGTTTTTGCAACTCACTTGGAGTTTTGTTGTAGAAGCGTCACTGCCCATTGAAAGATACATTAATCTTGTGTAGCCTAGTTATGGGCACAGCGAGTTTATTCTTATTTCTAGTATTTATATTATGTATGTCGCTAGTTTTAGAGAACCGATTGATATTTCTATGAGTGTACAACAAGTTTTCATAAATATATTGACAGGGGAACATATAAAACATCATAATTTTGTTGAAGTCAGTAAAATTGGATACGTGAAATCCTCCAACTTTGGTTTCAAGAGGTAACATTGGCCAAAACAAAAAAAAAACTGAATTAGCTCGTAACATTAAAATGATGTGAGTTATGCCTATTTTTAAAACACTAGTAGAAAATAAATTATACTTCTGACAACACTAATTGTCTATTAGTTTACTTACGTCATTTATTTGTCTGTCAGCCGTGTTTAAAGTTACGCTATTCAAGTGCGGCCCAATTTCTACATTTGAACATTTAACTGGCAGCCTGTTAAAAAGAAGCCTGGGTAAGTAGTTTTTAGATATGTTATAAACTGATGTCAGGAGAACATTTTAATATGATTTCTAATTTACGATTGGTGTTTTTGTTTGAGTAATGTGAGCGGCCAATGTTACAAACCAGTTATCTGTACCTAGAGTGTAAACATTGGCCGCGCACTCCATATGGGGTATTAATTTCGAGCGTCGATCTTCGCGCGACGTGATTTTCATAATCTTTTGGAGATAATGACGCTATCAGCGGTATAAAGTTGACGAGACTTTGATTGAAGGGTTAATTAAGACTAGACTGCAATGAAAACTTAGTAAACATAACAATAAGACTAAAATTTGGTTTGGTTTTTACAACAGCGTCATCAAACGGTATTCCCCAGATTGATGCAGTCTTAGTCATCTAATATTTCACGACTGGGGACTTTGATAATATTATAAGTCAATATTCTTAATTACACCATTTACTTACTTCCACTATTTTTATTTTACCGACTTAAAGAGGAGGTTCCTTGTTCGGTTGTATGATTTTTTTATGTGTGTTCATTGATTTCTCCGTCAATTATGGACGATTTTAAAAATTATTTCAATATTGTAAAAAAAGTAAAGCATGAAATAAGTTCCCAAAAATTTTGAGTGTCAGTGGGATTCGAACCTGCGCCCCACCCAGGGTGGGGCGCGGGTTCGAGTCCCGCCGAAACCGAAATTTTTTGGGAACTTATTTCATTTCTTAGAACCCAAAGTGCGGGTAAGCACTGTAACTAAAAAACCTTAAAGTAAAGCATGATCCCGAATTGATCAAATTTATTCACAAGGAATTAACATTTATCCAGTGAAGCTTAAAACATATTTATTTTCTAAAATCACGACTAGCTACAATACAACTATCGCCAATTCTTGATAAACTTTGCTTTCTTTAGTTTTTGTGATAAAGGTTGATTTCTAGGTGGTCCCATAAAACTTAGATCCTTGAGGAATTTATATAATGCTCCGTAAAACGTTTCCAAAACATCATCCTAAAAAGATATATTTTTAATTTAAATTTTATTCATGGTTTAAGGTAAAACAAGAGGTTCAGTTACTCTGATAAACGAATTAAATGAGATCGCTCTATCAAAATGTTTCGATAAAACTTTATTTTTTTACGAATTTTAAGGCGGTTCTACCTATAGTTTTTTTAAACACGACAAATCATGAACACTTGAGGACACTATAAATATCCTAGTGATTATGCCATAGGTGTATGTACCTACTTAGGCAAACAGGAAGATAATTAATTTAGAATTAAGATCTGCGATAAACAAAAAAGGTAAAACGGAAAAGTTTACCTGCAGTATCGTTTTTAAAATTTGAAGCACAGAGCGAAAACGCTGAACTCTGAAGTTCATCGACAACTTTCTTCTGTGAAGACTTAAAGAAACTTCTGCAAGCTCATAAACACTCTTTAAGTTAGAAACAAAATAGTAAGGTAGTCTTGGATATACCAATTTATTTTCTGAACAAGCGGCCCGCCCCGTATAAAAAAAATGGAACACGCTTTTGGCAGACTTTCTATGCTTAGAACACTCGATCAAGTCTGCTTTTTAGAAAACAAACAATCAAAATCCTCCGTTTGGGAGCCATGATGCCGCAACAACCCACAGATAGACAACCACGTCTAAAAACCACCAACGTTTAAAAACCATTTCATCTTGCTTCTTATTTGATAATAATTATAATTTTTAAAAATCTAGGTACCCTTTTAGACAATAACAAATTTCGGGTGGCCACCTCTTTGCGTTTAGGTTCTCCCTGTCTAGTTGCACACCGTTGCCAGTGCGGTGAAACCGTTGATAAGTTCGGTCACCATGCACTGGCATGTGTCTCTAGTGCAGGACGTGTGTCCCGTCATAGTTCAATTAATGACATCATCCGTCGGGCTTTTACCAGCGTCAGTATGGCAGCTACTCTCGAACCACGTGGCCTAATGCGAGATGATGGTAAAAGGCCTGACGGTATGACTTTTTTTCCTTGGAAAATGGGTCGGCCTTTAGTTTGGGATGCCACTTGTGTAGATACCCTAGCACCTTCTCATCTTGCAGGGACATCAGTAAGGGCCGGCTCCGCAGCAACATCAGCGGAGTCCCTCAAACGGCGGAAATACGCTAATCTTGACCGAGGTTACCTATTCGAGCCGTTTGGGGTGGAAACCCTAGGTCCTTGGGGTCCTGGGGCACATGGAATATACAAAGATCTAGCAAAACTCCTAATAGAGTCCACAGGTGATCGGAATGCTGGCTTTTATTTCGGTCAACGAATTAGCATTGCCATTCAACGTGGCAATGCTGCCAGCATTCTGGGCACTTTGCCTTCTGGTGACGGCTTAGATTTTTAGAAAATAGATTTAAGTGTAAATATTAGTTGTAATTATTATTGTATTTTCTTTAACGGGATATGTTTTTTGAATAGAAAAATATTTAAGAAATTAATAAATCCCAAAAATTTACGATCCCGACGGGATTCGAACCCGCACCTTCCCCTTCAGCGCAGGGGTGCTCTTTTTCCAACTAAGCTACGTGATCTTATCTAGTCGGCCCGAAAATCTTTGGGAGTTCTTTCGGCACTTACGCCGTCAGCGCCACCTACAGAGGAAACAATGAAGTTATCCAATTCTCGTCGTCTCCAATCGTCGGGATCGTAAATTTTTGGGATTTATTAATTTCTTAGAAATTACCCAGAGTATAATAAATAAAAACCTTAGAGAAAAATATTTATTAAACTCCATTATGTAGATAGAAAATATAAAACGATATAAAATTTTTAAAGCTTGAATTTAAAAAGTTAGTTAGAAAGTTATTTAAAAACTCTTTGAGAAGTTTTGTAAGGTCTTTGTACATTTCGTGTACCCCAAGACCCCAAGGACCTAGGGTTTCCACCCCAAACGGTTCAAATAGGTAACCTCGATCAAGATTAAAAAAATTAGAGGGTATTAGTCTAGAACTGAAGCAGTCCTTCGTTCCCCGATCTCGAAGCATGCATTACCGCGTAATCCCAGGATGAGCTCAAGTGTGACACCGAATATTAAACGGGCTTTAGACGGGTCACCCAGGATTACTTGATCCCGAAACTTTGGGGCGAACTTTAATTATGGCTTGATCACAATAGTTTGTTCTTATGATATCAGTTTTCATAATGGATGAGGGGTGACTTGCTAAATACTGATTGATTGAAATTTATAATTGTTTCGTAAGAAGTGGTTTTCAGTTTGTGTTCATGCGATCTTTGGGGAAGTCTGTTAGACAGTGTATGTCTTTCGGCTGTTAAAATATATGCATAAAAATATTTGCCCTTCTTAACTCAGAATAGAGCTTATTTATAGCTTTTAATCAGAAGATTCCGATGGTACTGTCTGATGACATATTCAAAACGTACCACTCATATCAACCATTATAAAGATACTGCGTTCTGATACGATACAAATTGTACGCGGAGTAGAGACCTGGTGACCTGTAACACAGGTTTTTTACAAACCTAACGCAGGCATCAGTCTCGCGCAATGTTGCTTTGCTTTTATAGTTATAGCTACTATTTTTGTTTATCTTAAATTTAAGCTCATTGTCGAGAGAACAATGTTATACCTACCAGTTCAACCTGATTTGCCGATATTCACAATCACCTATTTACCACATAAAACGAAGACAATTTGCCTCTACGGAATCCGATGACTTCGCGATATTGCGACATGACATCGAAGCCGCGCCCCGCGCCGCTTCGGACCGCCACTTCGGTTCACACATCGATCGAGTCGCTACCTTAGATTATTTAAATTCATAAGTACCATTGTAGAACGTAATTAAACTTATATTAAAAAATCGGTTTTTTTTGGGAAACCCGGGCGTCGTTCCTTTAATTGGCGCAGTCGGTAGGAAAATCCGGGTCATTCCAGGATATTCACCAGGAAATTCGGGAGTGATAGACTTTTCAAGGTCGGACCGGGTTTTTCTGAACACGAGCGTTCGCCGGGCATCAAGAAATCGATACCTCCCAAGAGTACCGAGAAGAAGAAGTTCATGTAAGTCCACTGAATTTTCTAGTGCTTGCTTCCTTTCCTAAAATTAAGTCCTTAAAATAAAATATTTTTTTTTTAACTCAAAAATTTTTCATCTAGAAAATTATCGAGTCCTATGTTAAGTAATCGTAATATTAGAAATAATTTAGCCGATAGTACAAGAAATTTAGATTTATTAAATTCGAGTTCCGATAGTAGTAGCAGTGAGAATAGCGTTCAAGAAAATAGGGCAATGGCCAGCTTGGACGATATTTGTAAAGCCCTACGATTGGTTCCCGATTTCGACGGAAACCCCAATGTGTTAGTTAGGTTCGTGAATTTATGCGATCAGTTAGTAGCGACATACGGACAGGATGGGAATCAATTAAATAATTCGGGATTATTAAATGGTATCCTTAATAAGGTCGTGGGCCCAGCAGCACGACAGATCAATGCTAACGGCATCCCGAATGATTGGACTAGTATCCGTAATTCGCTCATTAATAACTTTGCCGACCAAAGGGATGAAACCGCCCTCTATAACGATTTGGCGATCCTAACACAAGGCTCTAGCACCCCTCAAGAATTTTATGAGAGGTGCCAGAATCTCTTCAGCACAATCATGACATACGTGTCCTTGCACGAAACCCTGCCTACTACCATAAATGCTAAGAGGGATTTGTATAAAAAACTAACCCTCCAAGCCTTTTCACGTGGATTAAAGGACCCCCTTGGTTCACGCATTAGATGTATGCGTCCTGAAACCATTGAAAAGGCTCTGGAGTATGTGCATGACGAGATGAACACCATGTATATCCAGAGCAGGAACCAGTATTTCCCGGATAAAAAGGTAAGTGATAGTCATAATCACATTAACCAATCGGGATTTAAAGTGCCTCTTCAAGGCCTTCAGCCCTTCAGGCCCATGAATTTCAACATGCCAGGGCCTAGCTCGCAGCCTTTCAGACCACAATTCGTGCCGAGACAGCCTCCGCCGCCTCAACATCAGTTTAGAACGCCATATAACCAACCGCGGATGCCATCACGCACTCAACAAATTTTCAGTGCCCCGCCACCAAATTACCAGCGTGGTTTTCAAATAGCGCCTAGGTCGCAGCATCATTTCCAAGGTCCTAAGCCTATGAGTGGTGTGTCCCATTTTGTGTCTAGGGATAGACCAGCACCAGCGGGTCCCAGTGGATGGAACTGGGCTCAACAAGGAAATCCGCCCCCGTCTAATTATTTTAAAACTAGGGATGTTAACGTGAATGAGTGTTTGAACTACGATTGTGACGGTTACGAGTATTATGACTATGGTGACTATGACTATGGTGACTACGTTGACTATTACGGCTACCCGACTGAGTACGACTACCCATGCCACCCCGACAGCGGTGTTAGAGTAGAGGAAGTAGCCGGGGAGCAGCCTCAGTCGGACCAGAAATCTTCATCTGAGGATTTTCCCAAGGATTCGACTATAAAAAAGTTAAAATAGAGTTAAATTTGCAGACCCAGAGGCAGCTACCCTTTATTCGAATAGCGAACCCTCCTTTAAATTTCCTCATAGACACAGGCGCGAATCAGTCTTTTATTAGTCCAGAGGCCGTGGAAAATTATTTCCCACAGGTACCATTGAACTACGATCCGTTCGAGGTAACCAATGTTCACGCTACAAGTAGGAACGAGTATTCTATAACTCTACCATGCTTTCAAGAGTTCAGGGACTCGGAGGAAATTAAGTTATTCGTGTATAGGTTTCATGATCATTTCGACGGTTTAATAGGTATGGATTTATTAACCAAGTGGGAAGCTAAACTTGACCTCAAGGAACTCGCGCTTATTACTAAAGCCGCAGTGAACCCTATTCGCATGTACAACTCGCGGAACTTAAATCTTTACGAAGATATAATACCGGCCGAAACAACTAAATTGGTTAGGTTACCTATTAACGCCCCGGATGGCGAAGTTTTTATCCCGGAACAGGTAATTTGTAACTGTGTGATAAGCGAGTGCATTACCACAGTTAGTAAAAATCGTGGCATCGTAGAAGTTGTGAATAGCACCCACAATGACGTCATTCTATCGTTAGACCACGCGACGCACGCGACTCTATTCTCGATGGAGTGCACGCGCACCGAGTCGGAGCCGCATTCACCGCGCGCTCGGGACGTTACCTCGCGCTTAAGAACCGATCACCTAAACGCCGAGGAGAAAGCAAACTTAATCGCGCTTTGTTCTAAATACGCCGACGTATTTTATATCGAAGGTGAAGCGTTAACATTCACAAATAAAATTAAGCACAAGATCCGTACTAACGATGAAATTCCCGTTTATACGAAGAGCTATCGTTATCCTTTTATACATCGTGAGGAAGTACAGAATCAGGTGTCTAACATGTTAGAACAGGGTATTGTTAGACCATCGGAGTCCGCATGGAGCTCCCCCATTTGGGTTGTCCCGAAAAAGATGGACGCGTCGGGAAAACAAAAATGGAGGCTAGTAATAGATTTTCGTAAGCTTAACGAAAAGACTATTGACGACAAGTACCCTATCCCCAACATCACTGACGTACTTGACAAGTTAGGGAAATGTCAGTACTTTACGACACTTGACTTAGCATCAGGATTTTATCAAGTTGAGATGGATCCGAACGACATCCATAAAACATCCTTCTCTATTGAACAGGGTAGGTTTGAATTTTTAAGGATGCCAATGGGGTTGAAAAATTCGCCCTCCACCTTCCAACGAGTTATGGACAATGTTCTTCGAGGCCTACAAAACGTCATTTGCCTCGTATACCTAGATGACATCATAGTTTTCTCTACGTCACTACAGGAACATATGATCAACCTTGAAAAGGTATTCCAAAGGCTACGCGAGTCTAATTTCAAAATACAACTCGACAAATCAGAGTTCCTCAAACTTGAAACCGCGTACTTAGGACATGTCATCACTAGAGAGGGAATTAAACCGAACCCAGATAAAGTCTCTGCTATTCAAAAATATCCTATGCCAAAAACACCTAGAGAAATAAAATCATTTTTAGGTCTTCTTGGTTATTACCGTAAATTTATCCCAGACTTTGCCAAGATTACTAAGCCCTTGACACAGTGTCTCAAGAAAGGGAAGAAAATCGCATTTGACTCAGACTATGTTAATAGCTTTGAGAAATGCAAAACTCTTCTGACGAACGATCCCATATTGAGATACCCTGACTTTGACCGTGACTTCATACTGACGACCGATGCATCTAATTTCGCTATAGGTGCGATTCTATCGCAAGGTCCCGTGGGTTCAGACAAGCCCATAGCGTACGCGTCACGTACCTTGAATGAGAGCGAGATAAACTATAGCACGATAGAGAAAGAGCTACTTGCTATTGTGTGGGCGACCAAGTACTTTCGTCCTTATCTCTATGGCCGTAAGTTCAAAATCTTTACGGACCACAAACCCTTACAATGGGTCATGAATTTAAAAGAGCCTAACTCTAAATTGACTAGATGGAGATTAAAATTAAGTGAATATGACTTCACTACTGAGCATAAGCCAGGCAAGAAAAACACCAACGCCGATGCTCTCTCTCGCATTGAGATTTGTAATGAGGAGACAAGCTCTATGGCGGGAAATACATCTGAAGTACCTCCATCTTTAACTAACGATCGTGACTCACGCACTGAAACCGCTCATACTTCCAACGAGAACCCTATCCTTGAAATTCCCATAACTGACGAGCCTTTGAATAAATTCCATCGACAGCTGATTATGACGATAGTAGGTGACGTCAAGAAACGCGCGTCAGCGACCAAGCCGTTCGACACTCACACACGTACATCCGTGCAGTTATCGGAATCAAACTTGGAAGAGGATTTAATTAATGCTATAAAGGAGTATGTTAACCCTAAAATTAAGACAGGTATTCTTATTAACCCTCCTTTAGGTATGTACAAAATTGTCCCTATCTTACAGGAAAAATTTAAAAGCTCATGTATGAAATTGGTACTTGCTAAAAAGGAATTGGAAAATGTCAAGGAATATCTCAGACAGCAGGAGATCATTCGTAATTACCACGAAGGCAAAACTAACCACCGTGGCATTAACGAATGTTATCTATCCTTATCAGTTCGTTACTACTGGCCGCGAATGAAAGATCACGTGACCAAGTTCATAAATGACTGTACAATATGCGGACAAGCTAAGTACGATAGGAATCCCATTAGGCCTAAACTCAACATCGTGCCACCAGCGACGAGGCCCTTCGAGATAGTGCACATGGACAGCTTCACTGCCCAAAATGAGAAGTACGTTACTTTTATAGACGTTTTCTCAAAGTATGGTCAAGCCTACCTACTTAGGGACGGCACTGCGCTTAGTGTAATACAGGCCTTATTAACATTCAGCACACATCACGGCTTACCGCTCACCATCATTACTGATCAAGGCACTGAATTTACTAATCAAATGTTTTCAGAGTTCTGTAAGGTACATAAAATCACGCATCATCAAACCTTAGCACATTCACCTAACGCTAACGGAAATATAGAACGTTTTCACTCGACTTTGCTTGAACACCTTCGTATTTTAAAATTAAAACAACGAGACCAGCCCGTTATTAATTTAATGCCTTACGCTTTGATTGGGTATAATAGTTCGGTACATAGCTTCACTAAGTGTAAGCCCTATGACCTCATACTAGGACATACTGACCCACGTGATCCGACTGACATCGATATTACAGGACACTTATTACAGCAGTATTCGCAGTCCCATAGAGAACAGATGAAACAAGTCTATGATCTCATAAACGAGACATCTCTTGCTAATAGGACCGCGATTATTGAAAATCGGAACAGATCTCGCGAATCTGAGGTAGAGTACCAACCGGACCAACAGATTTTTATAAGTAATCCTTGTGCTAGTAGATCTAAGCTCGCGCCTAGATACACACAGGATACCGTTTTAGCGGATCTTCCCATTCACATCTATACGTCAAAAAAAAAAGGTCCCATTGCAAAAAATAGGTTAAAACGTGTCCCTAAGACCGCGAAATTGTTACAGGATGCTGATCCTGTTGCTGACTCTCCTGAGTCTAACACTGACTCACGGACACGAGATAAAACTTGAAGGACTTGGAGAAGGACCAGGATTTTTACCTTTTAAATTAGGCCCCATGCGACTAACAACTCATTATCATACATTTTTACAATACATAGAACTAAAAGAAATAGACTCTAACATTAACTTAGTACGGTTGCAACTATCGGAAATAAAACGTAAAGTAGATAACTTCACTTACGCAGTCTACGAATCTCAGCTAGATCACTTAAATAACGAATTAAATTACGCTTCGCTTCAATTAAAATCCTTGGAGCCAACTCGTTTTAGAAGAGGTTTAGTAGATGGTCTAGGATCAGTTATTAAGAGTATTACAGGGAATCTAGACTATACGGATGCTGTAAAGTACAATGAAGCCCTTGCAGTTCTAAGGAAAAATCAGGATAAGATCGTCACTGAACATAATCATCATATCAGTCTTAGCAAAGATTGGATGGATGAACAAAATAAGATAATTTCCAAAATTGTAGATAATCAAGTCGCAATAAATAAAACTTTGCTGATGTTACTTGACCCCGATTCGTATCCTCAACACGAGTTAGTTAAGGTTGCGAAATTCGCACAAATATTGGCGATAACTAGCAACAACGTAGGTAGCTTGGTAAGTGAAATAAGTAGGTTAGAAAATGCGCTTGCGTTTTGCGGTGCTTCGCGCACACACCATACAATGATAGGTATAGATGTAATGAAAGGTATGTTAGGTAAACTGAAATCTTTTTATAATAAAGATCAGTTATTAGATTTAGAAATTAGAGAGTACTACGACGTTATTAAACCAGCATCGTTTTATAACGGAGATGAGTTAGTTTTTGCTTTTAAGTTTCCCGTAGTCTCACCACTAGTTTATACTTTATATAGATTGGTTATAGTACCGAATAAAAATAGGCAGGCTGTCATCCCACCTTTCCCGCTCCTAGCTATCACTAGAAATATTCATGTGTACATAGAGGCTGAATGCCCGAAGTCAGGTACGAGGTACATATGCGAGGATCAGCTCAACCACCAACTCAAATCTCAGCCCGATTGCATCTCGAACATTATCCAAGGAGAAATACCCGTAAAACCCTGCGAGATGACCACCATCGACCTGATGAACTCCGCCATGGAGAAACTGGATGACCGCCACTACGCCGTCGTGTTCCCGCGACCAACTCAGGTTCGCCTCACATGCGAACGCGAGGAGTTCAACACTCTCAACGGCAGCTACTTAGCAACCATACCCCATGACTGTAAGCTGCGCACAGATGACTTCGCCATCGTCAACGTCAACGATCACATCAATGGACAACCTGTGAAGATAACCAAAATTCCTGTTCAGCCAGATGAAGTACATGCACCCTATACTCTCAAAGTCAACTCCGTCAACCTGAGAAAGCTGCACGATATTCAAGACAAAATCCACCAGCAGGAGACCGTGCGGATAGAACAACCCTCAACGTTCTATCACACCACTATCCCTTTCTACGCTGCACTATCCGGTGCACTTGTACTCGCCCTCATCTTACTAAGTCAAAGGTTGTACTTACGCTGGACAAAAGAAAAATCGAAGACAGAGATAGAGCTCACCCAGGCAGCCCCGACCTATGCTGTACCAGATTCATCTCAAAATCAGAGGAAGCTGCCAACGACATTTTTTCCCAATCTTCAAAAATAGTCGTTGATCTGAGGGGGGAGATGTTATACCTACCAGTTCAACCTGATTTGCCGATATTCACAATCACCTATTTACCACATAAAACGAAGACAATTTGCCTCTACGGAATCCGATGACTTCGCGATATTGCGACATGACATCGAAGCCGCGCCCCGCGCCGCTTCGGACCGCCACTTCGGTTCACACATCGATCGAGTCGCTACCTTAGATTATTTAAATTCATAAGTACCATTGTAGAACGTAATTAAACTTATATTAAAAAATCGGTTTTTTTTGGGAAACCCGGGCGTCGTTCCTTTAATTACAATAAATGATTTTATTATTATTATTATTATAATTAATCTACCACCAACAACCGAAGAATAAAGGTTTCCATTAATAACCGGCAACGTAATTAGGGAGCACAGGATGTAGGCTTGTCTATAATATCTAGGTCCACCTTTTTTCAACATGTCGGTTCTATCGAAAAGATCTTTATTGTCATTTTGGATACGGCCGGCAGTGGCCGTTCCTTTCATTATAATCAGCAAAGTGTTTGGGCATTTCTTGGATATTTCAGTAAACGCAATACCGACACCCGGAAATGTTTTCCTCGCAATAAATCCTTTCGTCAATACTTCATTTCCTTAACACCTAAATGTTTGCACATAGGCTCCCACGTGTACGCTCGAAGTAATTTCCTACGGAAATTTTCCCGTTCTGAAAGTTATTTCAGAGCTTTTGTCCCGTTGTCCCGGAAAATTCGAACAATAGTAGAACGGTTGGCGCTATCCGTGATATGACGAGTGTAGATTGCTTTAGTTTGTATGACTGTGATATGATCGATTTCGTTCATTGTGCCTGTTTGGTGACAAAAATCTGTCAGTTAAAACTGTCATTGACCAAATACATGCAGCTGAAAAGTGTAAATATTTCGGAAGCATTTTAGTGGTCCTTAATGTCTAGACGAGTATATTTGAGATATTTAATTTGTTGTTCAAGACTATAGATGGGTAGTTGATAAGCTAACAACATAGTGGTATTTTGACATGTCTATACTTCCTCCTCCTGGCGTCGTTTCCTTAATACTGTGGGTTGTAAACCATCACAGGAGCAGCTGATAATTTCGATAGAGTCTATTATAAGAAAATACAATACAAAAATACTATTTATTGTATACCAGAAAATAACATTACAAATAGACATCACATAAGATAGGTACAATGGGCGGCCTTATCGCTCAGAAGCGATCTCTTACAGGCAACCTGTAAGAATGTAATTTTTTTTCCATAGAAGTACCTTCCGGGTAAGCACTATATAACGAACTAGCTGTTGCCCGCAGCTTCGCAAGCGCTTTCAAAGTAGTCCTATGTCCGTCCTCGGGATACTACTTACCTTCTTATCAAATTTCATTAAGACCAGTTCGGCCGTTTAGGCGTGAAAAGACAGATAGACAGACAGAGTTCCTTTCGAATTTGTAATATCTCACTAATATTATAAACGTGAAAGTTTAGATGGATGGATGGATAGATAGATGGATGTTTGTTCCTTTATCACGCCAGAACGGCTCAACGGATCTGAATGAAATTTGGCACAGAGATAGATTATAGTCTGGAATAGGACATAGGCTACTTTTTATCCCGGAATTCCCACGGGAACGGTAACTACGCGGGTGAAACCGCGAGGCGCTGCTAGTAAGTTTATACGGGTAACCAGATTAAAGTATAATTTAAAGCTGCAGACCCTTTTCTTTCAAATTAATTCATTCTTCCCAAGTATCCGACAGGTAGGCTACGTTCTGATGGATTTAAAATGATGGGCGCATTTCGCTGAAGAGGCCACTGCCATTCAGGATTCAGTGGAGGTGATAACGACTCGTCATTAATCACGCGGAACAGTGGCTGTCTCGCACTTGACTTGTGCGGCTGACTGTACAGATTTCAGTATTGTGTTAGATAAAAACTGACACGTTCCGTAAGGAACGTTCGTTTCACTAACGTGTAGAAATTGCAATTTCTATAAAGTAGGCTAAAAAATAAATTAAATAATTAAAAAAAACATTGATAAACTTTTAGTTATAAGCTTCGATCAAAAATAGGGGGGCCGGCAAAGCCAGAAATTTTTGATCGAAGGTTATAAGTCAATTCAATTAATTTTTTTCAAATTTCAGTCCGATTCGGCATTGTACAACCTTTTTTGACGTTTGCCCTACGCGCCACAGAGGTTGTCATCCAGTGAAACTGATTCCATTATCCACTGCACAGCATTCATCATTTCATATAGTAGTCTAAAACTGAACTTTAAATCTTCGGTTATAAACATCTATGATCGAAGGCTTAGCTAGAATAATCAGTTAATAATTTTGACCAAAAACTAGAAATTACCTCTTGAAGAATACCCCGGAATTCAGAATTCTTACTTCTTGGTTCGCATTCCACTTTCAATTAAAAGACTGCTAAATGAAGAAAAACGGAACCTCACAATGGAGATCATTAGTGAACTGGAGGAACTTTTTTAAGTCTTACGTGGAATAAATTTAAGTATTTCTAAGATATGTCACTTCATGAGGTGCGTTTAGTTTTTTATATTGCCTTCTTTCAATAGAACCTGCTAAAATAAGGCAACGGATCACCAAAAAAGAGCTGTGAGAACTTTGTCGAAGTTAAAGAATGTGCAAAGTGTAGTGTGTAGGTCCGTAATTTTATTTTTATAAAGCAACTAATCCTGAGTTTCATCCCATGTTTTCTTCGATATGAGAAGAGTGAGGCCGTGGAATGAATAATGTAGGTGTGTTTTTTTTCAGTTACTGAGAACCCTGCCGAGATTTACGCTTTCTTGACATGCATATAGAGCTTTCTTACCTACCTTTAGCCCTTTATTTAATTGAAAACCTCACAGCCTGATTGATTGATGTATCTCAACATAATAAAGTATTTTTCAACTAAAGTAGAATACCAAAACATGTCTATCGTGGAAATTCTGCTTCCATTATATATATACCATTGTAAATTAAAGCGATATGTTTAGCGTAATAGGGCCCCAGCTTAGAAAACATCATTAGGCTTTAGGAAATTCATTCAAGTCAGATTAGACTATGGTGAAAAAATCTGCTGAAAGATGTGAATGAAAGTGGCAGAGGCCGAGAATCGCAGAAACTTTTTTGAAACCGTACCAAATTCACTCTTGATTCTAGTGAAACTTCGGTGGTAAATCCTGAAGTTTGTTTGACTCAGTTCACTCCATTAATTTCCGATAACTTCTACGAATCTGAATATTGGATGGACATGAGATTTTTTGTTGTACTTTATTATTTTTATGAGATTCTTTTGAAGTTTTTAGGTTGTAATTGAGAAGTGATTCTCAATTACAACCAAATAATAAAATGAGATTGCGCTATCGAAGAGCTCCGGGTTCAAAACTACTTCCAAACCCATTTTCATTATGTGTTCAGTCACAAATAATATGACAGGATTCTTCTCAACTAGTTTATCAAACTTATATGCAACCGTTATTGCCCATTTATTTTTAAGTAACTGTACAATTCGTGGACAACGGAGCTGATTATACTTGATAAGACTATTTAAGTTTCAATTCTGTTTACAGTAAGACCCGAGTGTAATTGTTTGTTGTCATTAATAAATAAATAACAATAAAATAAAATAATTCCGGAATTTTAAGTAGGTTTATAGTTTTTTAAATACGCTAAATTATCTTCTTACCTGGTTACAAAGCTTCGTGAAAATTTAAGGCAGTTTAATGAGCTTTTATAAGATTCAGAACATACCAAAAACGGCAAGACTTGGTGTTTTTAAAACCACCAATTTAACAAATTCCTCTTTGGTTTCCTTTTCGTACCTGCTCCATTATTTCTACTTTTACCTCAATTTACTTTAACGATGCTTCTCAAAAGTAAAAGAAACGGACAAGGGTTATTATTATTTTGTACTTTGGTATTCTGCGCACATAACTTTGTTGTTTTGGGATATCTTTGAATGACACCTTTTGTGTTACATGGTATACAATAAAATTTAAGCTCTTCTAGTCCGAGCCCTATAGAATTTTTTGTGCCCACCCACAGACATAATACTAGGTGGTGAACCCAACACTGTTCTCACAAGGTGAAAAGAAAGGTTTAGCCTTACCGGGTAAACCTTTCTTCGCCGTCTTACCCACCCACGATTTTTGAGTTTTCCAAAAAATGGAAAACTCGAAAATCGAATCATGGTAAATATCCCCCAAAACATAATTTCTACATTGCGACGAAATTAAAATAAAATTGAGTTGAATCAAATCTTCACGCCTTTATTATCTTTGAGTAAGGAACAAGTTCGCGCGGCAAATTGAGTTTTCTATTGCAGTCTTTAATAGATGTAATGAAGGTCTGGCCGAAGGGCGTCTCTTCTCTCCCTAATTAAGATGGTACTTTGTGTTTTTTCATTAGATACTTCTCTGAATTAACTGCATTAGTTCTAATTAAACTTCCCCTCAAATTGAGCTGAAAATCAAGAAATACTGTCTTTGTGGCGGTTTTTTAAGATATTGTCTAGAGTTCATGTGCTAATAGAGTCCACAGGTGATCGGAATGCTGGTTTTCATTTCGGTCAACGAATTAGCATTGCCATTCAACGTGGCAATGCTGCCAGCATTCTGGTCACTTTGCCTTCTGGTGACGGCTTAGATTTTTAGAAAATATATTTAAGTGTAAATATTAGTTGTAATTATTATTGTATTGTATATTGTAAGTTTCTGTAAATAAATAATGTGCTAATAAAATTACAACCAAGAATCACCAGCAAGATCTTGGTATTCTTGTTTCATCATAAACTCAAAGAGTTGATACTCTACTATAGTATACTACTATAGGATATTACCTAAGAGTTGAAGATCTCAACTATAGTTGGGTGTTCTTGAGTGGAGATCGCGACTTGGCAAACGTAGTGTTGGACGCTCTCCGACCAGGTGGGATGACGATCTGCGAACGACTGCTGGCAGATGCTGGATGCGGCAAGCTGTAGACAGGACCCTTTGGCGCTCATTAGTGCTATGTTCAGCAGTGGACTAATACAAGCTGATGGTGATGATGATGGTGACTGTTTCTATAATGTCTGTAACGTGAATTTACGTTGTTAACAATTCACCGATTGCTGATTCTGCGATTAAGCTGTTCAAACGTTTGTCTATGTAATTGGAACGTTAAGTATTTGTTAATTAATCGTGGTTTGGTAGTTTACCTCACTTTGTTAAGTAAATACATCTGTATACAATCTTGGCAAACTCTCTATACCTACATGTGGGTAACAACTAACCACATGGGAATCATACTCATATTGATGTCTTTTCAGCGAGGAGTTGTATAGGTGTTTTCTGAAGAAAAAGACAATTGAAAGTCTAATCATGGTTTGCAAACAATAACATTCCCACCAAAAGAAGTAACATAGTAGCGAATTAACTGACTTCTGGTCATGTTCACATTGACTGGACGGTAATAAACTAGTGACATGATTTTCAAAAAGATTCTGAAATTCGTCAGCATTGCAGTATTGATATGGCTTGTGGCAGTTTTAAGTGTATTAAGGCAGTATCAAAAGATGAACAATATGAAATTGAGTGATGTATCGTATAAATTTCTAATGAACGATAATATTTGTAATAATGGTAGTTGCATTTATCACACGCATTTTGATGGTAAGTACGTTTTGAGTTTTGAAAAGGACCGATAGTGTTAATACAATACAATACAATACACTTTATTGTACACCAGAAAAAGAACATTACAAAAAGACATTACATATCACAAGTACAATGGGCGGCCTTATCGCTTAGAAGCGATCTCTTCCAGGCAACCTTTTTTAATGTGATATAATGTGAAACAAGTGTTCTAAGTATATCGAAAAAAAAAATTACAATCAAAGAATAGAAACAAACAAAATCTTAAGGTTTTTGATATTTAAGGTTATGGGATATTATTTAATTCTTTAAATATGATAGTGTATTGAAATTTTTTTTTAAAACAATTTCGTTCTTGGGGCCACTTCCTACTGGTTTGGATAATGGATTAGTTGAGCTACCTGTAGATTGTAGGCAACAATCTGCAGGTAACTCAATTATTTCAATTCTAACAATTGGGAATTCTGAACTTTTAAAAAGTGAAATTTTCGTTTTCCCCCTCAAATGGGATTTGTCAAGGGGGAAAACTGGAATAAACCACAATAGGGTATACTTTTTATGTAACGATAAAGGGACCAAAGAATAAGCAAAATAAAAACTCGACAATCGGAAAACTTCGTTAGGCAAATAACTACCTATCGTAAAAAGATCGCTAGCGGTCAAGCTGCGCACTAGGCGATTTATCGGTTTATTTGGTGGCATGAAGTTCAATGTACTTACCTACCAATGGCGGGTATGTATCGTACTAGGTTTCGTATTTTGGTTATTGGTAGGTACATTGAATTTCATACCACCAAATAAACCGATAAATCCCCTAGTGCGCAGTATGACCGCCACCGTTCTTTTTACATACAACAATTTTATTTATTTATTTATTTAAAACTTTAATGCACTAAGGTACAAAGGGTGGGCTTAATGCCGAGGCATTTTCTACCTGCCGACCAATAACATAATGTTTATACAATTCGATTTGCTGTTTCTGTTTTAGCTTGGGATATGATACCTCCAACCATTGGTATGTCTAACGAAGAAAGAAAGTTCATCATTAGAGAATTTGACTTTCACCCGGGTAAATAAATACTTTACTGATTACCTAGATAATAGTTTTTCTAACAGAATTTTTCCCGGGACAAGAAGCAGCTAATATGTAAATCCATGCCTAGAATACATTTATGCAAAGTTTTAGCCAGTTCAATTCAGTGATTTTGGGGTAAAGAGTAAATAACATTTTAACGTCGCATCACCATAAATTCACCAACTGCTGGATAGGTGGGCCGACCTTCGAAAGACTGCAGGCAGATGCTAGATGCGGCAAGCTGAAGACAGGGCGCCATGGCGCTGATTAGAAGAGGCCTATGTCGAACAGCGGACTAGTATATGATGATGATGTCACCTAATAACTAAGATATTTCAGGTGAAGATGGAAAGCGCGTTGATCTTAACAAAGATCTAAGGAAATCAACAAGTTTGAAAGTTAAGAAAGGTTGGGAACAACACGCGTTCAACGAATTTGTCAGTGATCTTATCCCAGTAAATCGGACTTTACTGGAGGTTCGTGATTTAAGGCAAGTAACCTTATACTAACTAGTATAGTAAATCAGCATTGGAAGGTTGAGTAAACGTTAAAGCACGTTTTATTTTTGATGAGATTTAGTAAATCAATTGTGTTGTACTCATGTATGTATCTATAAAATTTGACTTGTCTAAAGTGCTTTTTTGTAAGCCTAAAGAAATAAAGTTATTGACTTTTGAATTTTGTGCGTGAAAAACATAATCAAACTAAATCGCCATTTTTGTTGCAGTGTTGTCTTAGTTCTATGAAAATCATGAAATTCTAATTCTATTCTAAATTATAAAGGATCACTAAAAAAAAATATGAAATACCCCAGAATTATGCATCTGGGATTTTAACTTCAACTTCTTTTCTTATGGCGCCGCTTGCTTTTCGCCACGACTTTCTTAAGCACGTCTTTGCAATTAGGATAAATAAATAAATAATGCTGAACAATTCATACAATATTTTCTAGCCCCAAGATAAGCAGAGCATGTGTAATGGGTACTAGATAACTGATATACCTACATAACACAATACAATACGTAGATATTTTTAAATTATACATAGAAAACGACCAGAACACTCGAAACAAACATCTGCAGACCGTACAAACATTCCCGAGGCGGGAATCGAACCCGCAAACTCCTGCACCGCAGGCGGACCTTTGCCTACAGTGCCACAGATCGTCAACGTGGTGCTTTGATAAAAAAAATTATTTTGTAGTTGTTGTGATTTTTTCTTCTAAAACGCGGACTACATTTTTTTAGATCATAATGGAGGTTTTGCGCGGAATTGTTACTAAATATTTTCATCCATAAATTTAAGTAATCACTGATCAAATCTCTTTTCAACGTCAAGTCGGTAAGAAAAAGAACTATTTGATATGATATTTGATCAAAATTAGTTATTTAATTATTTATGAGACATTAAGTCATTTTATAACTATGTCAGTCCCACCGCAGCTAAGTAGGTATTATGACTGTGGTCAATCACGTGTTTTAACTAAACAAACTACTACTTAAAACTAAATTATATCTAAAACAAAGCTATATAATTTTATTGCCATATCACTCAGTGATGCTGCTAAAATAATTTGGGTAACACCAGACCACATCCATTTAGTGAACATTGTACACATTACAAAGTTTTGATTTTATAGACTGGTTCCGCTCACACTCCACTAGCCGCCGCCGGCATCGAACAGCCGGCTGTAGGCTTAAGTTTCTTTTTCATTTTAGGTGTAGAAATATAAAATATCCAACTAATCTACCGAAAGCATCCGTCGTAATTTGCTTCCACAACGAAGCGTGGTCAACGCTACTGAGGACTATACATTCAGTAATTAATAGATCTCCTGATGAACTTTTGGGTGAGATCATTTTGGTGGATGATGGATCTACATTGCGTAAGTATTGACTAGATGGATTATATTAGTAGATCGATTAATGCTAGCCATCGAATCTACCGATAATGGACCTAAATACCAAAGAGAAAGCACATTCCGTTTTTATGGCGATTGCCAAAAACGGTTCAGCTTCAAAAATGCGTCCTTGCTCGCGCGCAGATATACGGGAGTGATGAAGGTTTGTATCGCGTTTCAAATGTGGCTGCAAATGTCGTAATACAAGTGTTTGTCATGTGTGCGCCCTCCATCTATTTATTTCCCCTGACACTTGTGATCTTCTAAAGTGATTACTTTACGCTACTTGCGTAATAGTAGTAAAACAAGCCCTGAAGCTGTGTTAAACCCCTATAAGTAATGTTGATAACAGTTACTAGCTGTCACTTGTAAAAAAAAAAATATCTTAGGATGATTATATATCTGGCTTGCATGCACTGAATACCAGCGCTGGGTAAACACACCAGTGTTCTATCCAGCACAATGCTAAGTCTAGGCCATATTTGTCCTAAACCCTCCTGCGCACAAAATAAGCAGCAAAGCCTAGAGTAAATTTTGTATATTAAGATTGTTTTGTGTAGTAGATTTAGGAGAAATAAAATTATTTTCTCTCTGCCTTTCTTTCTTTATTATAGAGTATGTTTTTTTTTCAGATCATCTCAAAACACATTTGGAGAAGTACATAGAAAACATAGCTAAAACCAAATTGATTCGGATTGGTAAGCGTACCGGTGTAGTGAACGCTCGACTCAGTGGGTTGAAGCATGTGAGAAATTCTGTCGTCGTCTTTTTGGACAGCCATTGTGAATGTGCCCATGGTAGGTATAATACATAGAGGTAGGTATATCCTTATACTTTAAGGGGGCTTCAGCATCGACCACAGATCACAGGAAAAATATTAAAAAAAGAAAATACCGACATTTTCGAAACAATAAATAAAAACTAATTGATCACTAGACTGTGCAGTGGTGGCTGATGCATGCGCTTATTGTCATAGAGCCGAGGAAAAATGCATTTGTGTTACCTACCTAACGCATCTAAGGCGATGATAATGTTTCACATAGTGTCAATGAGATTTGAACAAGAACAGGATACATAGAGCATTGAAGATTATGTTGAATGATAATAAGCACATACCATCAATCATTTATTGTCTAGATAGGGGTCGTTTTGATTTAATTTATGTTTTGGAAAACTCCGACTTAGTTTTCGAATTTTGAAAATATGTTTCCTCGGTTTTGTGACCTAGTCTGTCACCCCTGAACGGTTCTTTCTGTATTCTGTATTATGAGTAACCCCGTTTAGTGCAGTTTTATTTAGTTTCGTCCACGCAATGCTTAGGTGATCTGGTTCAAGCTCTCAGATTCACAATGTGTATTGGACAAGTGTCGTCGCAGTGTCGCTGAGTCTTGGTTAGCAAAATTGCCACCAACAAGACAGGAAAACAATTTCTAAAATGTAACAAAACTTGCAAAAAAATAGTCACAAACAAGAATATCCAATTCTACCTATTTAGATCTCCGTGCTATTTATTGTGATACGTACAAAAGTCAAAGAAAATCTATTCCAATCATAATTATTTCACAGGTTGGCTAGAGCCTTTGTTAGATCGCGTGTCTAAAGATAGCACCATCATCGCAAGCCCTGTGGTAGACCACATTCACGACAACACCTTCGAATACTTGTCTCAACGCAACCGCTATCTCAAAATCGGGGGCTTTTCGTGGGACCTCAAGTTCAAATGGATATCAATACCAGTATCGGTGGAAGCAAAAAGGAACAACTCAGAGCCTGTAAAAACGCCAACTATATCGGGTGGGCTGTTTGCTATCAATTTAGAGTTCTTTCAACACTTGCGGTTGTATGACGAAGGGTTCGTTATGTGGGGCGCTGAGAACTTGGAGCTGTCGTTCAAGGCTTGGATGTGCGGAGGATCCTTGGAAATTGTGCCGTGTTCGCATGTGGGGCATGTATTTAGGGATTGGTTCCCGTACGACATGCATCCGGAAATTATGAAAAAGAACTGTTTGAGATTGGCTGAGGTGGGTCTTTTCTCTTATTTTTATATCAAATACTAGTTTTTGCTCGCGTCTTCGAACACGTTGTTCCTATGATAACGTTCAAAGGTTATTTCTATCACACGGGAACTGATTTATGGGATAGAAAAGTAGAGAGAAGTAGGTCAAGTCGTTTATCAGTTTTGGAATAAGTAACAATCATCCAGCCATTTTGCATTTGTAATATTTAGTGACTAAATGTTTGTACCGGGTGCTTTGGCAATCATTAGAGGAGGCCCATGTCCAGACTAATAAATTATGTATCGATCGGATGATGATGATGATTTTCTATAACTAATAGGTTTGTTATGAATGGTGTGGAATACACTCACCAAAGTCGGTGGGGTTCCAGGGACAGGTCGTCAAAGGACTGTCAGCTGCCTATATCATTCGAACATATTCGCACCAACCCACCAGGCTCTTTCGCCAATTTATGACTGTAGACTACATGTAGTCTACAGTCATAAATCGATAATTTTTGTCCTAAAAATTATCGGTTTCGGCGGGATTCGAACCCGAAATCCCGAGAATCCCCCGAAACCGATAATTTTTGGGACTTATTTCATTTCTTTGAGATACCCAGAGTACGGGTTAGCACTATAACAAAAAACCTGATTACATTGTCAGTTCATCAATATTATAAATGCAAATCTTTCAAGGTATGGATGGACGACTACGCAAAATACTTTCACGAAAGAATTGGATATCGCAAAGATGATTTTGGCGATGTGTCCGAAAGGAAGAATATTAGGAAAGAATTAAATTGTAAATCATTTGGATGGTATTTGAAGAACATTTATCCACAGTTAGTTGTACCTGATGTTCACGTTGCAACTGGACAGGTGAGAAACACAAGTTTAGAAATAATCACCATGTCTACAGTTTCACTCAGCCGTGGCTGTGGTGAGGCGCCGGCTTAGAATTTGCACCACCCCATCTCTACCCGCGGGTGTCGTAAGACGATATCCTCCGGGGGGCGGGCAGCAGCGCCTTCTCCAAAACAGAACAGATCCACCACCAAACTGCGTGAGGATGATGGCCTTACCCCTATCGATAAGGGTCATTAAGGCGCTTATCAGAGGATCTCTGTGTCAAGCAGTGGACAGATGAAGGCTGTTGAAGACGAAAATTGGTTAAAAGGTTGAAAATTTCACTGACATAATAATAATAATAATACTTTTATTTCAGACCACAAAGAAAGTGTACAAAAATAAACTTAATTAGGGCCCATATAATAAATACCTTATAGACTAACATAGATAAAAACATTTAAAATGAACCGCGTCATCGACGCTCCGATGACGCACGCGCGGTGTCGTTTGACAGGCGTCCAATGAACTTCCTGAAAACGACGCCTTTCGGCCAAAACCCACTGTCCATATACGTAGAGAGTCGATCCGTCGGCACTCTCACCATAAAGTATGGCATCTTGTATTAGGTACAAAATGTGGGCTAAGCGATTCCTCCTCCTCCTCAACCACCTCTCGGCCTCTTAAACAGTTCACCATCTCTAAAACGTAGGTACACAAGAGGATCCGTGACAGTCGTGCCACTTTACTTTTACAGCATGGAGAAGCGTGTCTCCATACGGCGATATCGCATCAATGGTTTCATAAGATTGCTTAAATATTTTAATTATGTTTTCAGATAATAAGCCTTAGTTCCTATGGACTGTGCCTTGATGCTGGAACTCGGTTTGATAATAGAAATGTTAAATTGCGTCCTTGCCACGGTCTTGGAGGAAATCAGGTAATTTACCTTCCGTATGATACGTAGCAGGGAAATATTATTTTGCATATACGACGACCTCAGTGGCACAGAGAGCGAAGTTCCGCTTGCGATGCAGGATGGTGCTGGTTCGATTTCCGCCTTGATACAGATATTTGTTCCGAGTGTTCCGGGTGTTTTCCATGTAAAATAAAGCTATCTGCTAGATGCTTGATGATAGTGTCTGGATTGTCCATCATTATTTTAAATAATTTATTTGATGTAATTTAATTATGTTAAATGTTTACCCAGTTGAGTAAGGATTTAAGCAACTTTATATTTTATATGTACACTGATCTGAATGCATCGGACGGAACTAGTAACTAACTACCTTTTGTATGATAACTAAAGCAAATAAAAATGGTGATTATTTGAATTTTGTTAATTAACCATTAAAAAAATTTGTTTCAGTTCTGGTTTTATTCAAGAGATGGAGAGATAGGTCGAGACGATTACTGCTTGGAGTATATTTTTACAGATCTTAAACTACTCCCATGTAGAAAGAAAGAAATATGGCTTTATGATGACACGGTAAAACTAAACTAGTTAACTTCAAGTTATTATTCTGCCTTAAGCTAAAATTTCATCAGGAGAGGCCTAATATTCAGTAATGTACTAGCTAGCATAGGCTGTCGATGATCTATGCCTTGGGGAAAGCTCACACCGAGACGCAACACAATGCGAGGCTCTTTGATGACACGGTTAACCTAAGCTAGTTAACTTCAAGATATTATTCTGCCTTTAGATAAGACGTTCATCAATTCATATTTAGTAGTGTACTAGCTAGAATAGGCTGTCAATGAATCTGACTTGGGGAAAGCTCACACTGAGAGGCGACACAACGCGACACTGCGCGTACTTCAAGTTCGAAATATAGCGTTATTTACGAAGCGAAAAGGCACGTCGAGTCAAAAAGTCAAAAAGTCAATAACTTTATTTCTTTAGGCTTACAAAAAAGCACTTAGACAAGTCAAGAAGAAGAAAAAAAGAGTCTCGTTGTGAGCCGACCCCTAATGAAACCATAGAAAGCATTTTATTCATGACTACCTCTATCGTTTATTGCAGCGTAGATAGATAGAAACAGAGTTGTTTGTGGTTATAAATTTTGATGTATGATTTACTTATAATATGTTTTATCTTTTTCAGACACGAAATATAGTGCACTCAAACACAAAGTACTGTCTAACCGTTCACAAATACAATGTAACATTGGAAGCTTGTTTGAAACCTAGTTATCAAAAATGGGCAATAGAAAACTTCGAGTCCAGGAAAATGTCGCCTAAATTACAGAAGTATTTGCATTTATATCAGAAATACGGAGACACTTTGATGGAACGATACTGATTTGATGCTTCCTCTAGTTATCTGTACTACTTGTGCTTGATCTTGTCAAGGATATATTTTTTAAACCTTTTTTTTATTTTTAGGACAGTTGAACGCAACTTTTCTGGAGCAAACGCGCCCAGGAAACCGAATTTTAAAATTTAGACTTTCTTACTTTAATATGAATTGTCAGAATATATTTATTTCGATTGTAGCGGCTCCCTCGTCGCGTTCGCCTCGGATTAATGGGTGTTCAAGTGATTGAAATATTGATAATTAAAAACATTGAGAAATAATTTTGTGGGTGTTTTTATCAACTTTAAATAATACTACATTTTATAATTTAAACCATTTTTTGTTTTTATAATTTAATAATGTTTTAAAGATTATTCACAAAAAGATGCCCTGAAGTGGAACAAATCAGGATAATAAAAAAAACAAGATGTATAATAACAACTTGCCTGTTAACGTGATAACGCCATCAGTGTTATGATAATGTATAAATAAGTAGGGACTAATTATCTTTATCATAACAAGGCCATTTTTAAATTATGTCGAAAATTCTTCGGTCAGTCAAAATCACCTCCCGCTTGTCACAACCATGAGAATCGTTTTACGGTGGTAAAATACTCAAAACTGGACTTTGTAGTATTCAAACGAATAAAATATGCTTTTTGCTGACCACAACGTTGTCAACATTGTCAACTGTGGTCAGTCCCTATGTGGTCAGTTGCCTTTGAAATGGATTGCGGACTTTGAGGTGGTAAAAAGATTACGGCAATGAACCGTGTCTGAGGTTTTGTAGAGACTGTTCCGCTCAGTTCTGGTCTGATTTAAGCCCTAAAAAATGATAATTTCTCGAATTTCTTCCATTTTATGATTAAAAATAAGAAAAAAAATAAGAACGGTCTTAAAATCCATTAATTTTACAGTATTTTTTAAGTTTTGCGTTATAAATACCAATCCCTCTGGAAGAATTTTTGAAGGGGACCACGTCGAGATTATTTTCTATACATATAGTAACGAAATATTTTTTCTAAATGGGTCCAAAGGTAACGGACGGAGAAATCAACGAATATACATAAAAAACACATACATACAGTCGAACATAGAACGTACTCCTCTATTCGAATTCCAAACTAAGCTGAAACTAAACCATAAAAACGGTAACCATAAAACATTAAAAGAGGTAACCACAAAAAGCCAAGACAAAACTTTAGGCACCTCTCTATGTCTTATTTGCATACCAACGAAATAGTATCCCAGATTATTCTTCATAAATTCCAGCAACAAAATAAAAACATTTTAAAATTAATTTTATTCCTTCATCATTGTTTCTCCAAATGGGGTTTAACAAAGAGCACAAAAGCACTTTTCAGCCCAAATAAAGGCCGACCATAATTTACCCAGGTTGTTTAATTTAACAAATGGTTCCTTTTTCCAATCATTTGTAGTAACTGGGCGGAGATAAGGGTTATTTTACACGAGGGATGAACTCAATCCGTTTTATGGCTCAAAGATTGTCCAATATATTGCCAGGCTTGCCTCAATGGTAAACAGTTAAAATTTTCCTTCTTCGAAGTGTTTGTAACCGTTACATTTTGTCCAAGTATTGTGACGTAACTACCTTTGGTTGCGACGACTTCGTGATGACTGAATCATAAACCTGTTATCGTTTTTAACTACAGCTTATCCCAGTAGACAGACGCAGTCAGCGGCGGCAGCCAGTTAATTTTACTTGCAATTTGCAAGTGAATACAACTGGCTTCCACAAGGCCGCGTCTCTCAGGGAGAGGCTTTAATCAGCTGACATCATCACTGGCTGCAGCGCGTTCATTGTTTCGCTTTTTGGACAACTTATGAAGCCACGTTTCATCATGAGCGACAACTTCTTCAGCAAAGTTTTTTCAGCTGCCATTGTAACAAAGGTTTTTGTTATTAAAGTGCGTAAGCCCTAGCACTTGGAAATCTGAGAAATTAAATAATAACCAAAAAATTTACGAGCTCAGCGTGACTTGAACCCGCGACCACCCCTCAGCACAAGAATGCTCTAACCTACTGAGCTACGGAATAAAGTAACCACCGAGTCGAAAATTTTTGGGACTTCCTATGTGCTCTAGCGCAGTTAGCTGCAACTACAGGAGACACTGAAGTTTATCCAATCCTGTTCAAAGACTAAAGTTACATTTAGTTCGTTTGACGATAGTTGTTGCCCTGTTGCTCAATTTTAAGGGTTTTGTTTTGTTTTGAAGTCCCAAATATTTTCGACTCGGTGGTTACTTGATTTTATTACATAGGTTAGTTAGAGCATTTTGGTACTGACAAGTAACTACCTTTATGGCGTTTTATTTTTCCGTGATACCTTTTATATATACTTGAATCCTTCGAGCAGGTTGCGAAAAAAATATCATCACTTGAGACATGCTCAAATTTGATTCTGCTCTATGGTATTCAACACCAACAGTCATAACAGTAGGTAGACTACTAAGTCTGCCTAATAAAGCTTGCGAGATGTTTTAATTATATACCAAAATAATACGTAATCAATACCTATTTATTTTCAGTGGAAAAGCAGCCTAATACTAGGATGTTTTCCATTTAATGAAACAGATAGCTCCTGGTTCCGATAACCGCAGAGGGGATGAACCTACCCTTCTACAGTACCAACTAGGGGTAGATTTGTAAAAACTTAGCTTGCCTGTTTAACTTTTAGTTTGATTTGATTTACTAAGGTTGATAGGGATAAAACATTAGCACCTAAGTTAGTACCTATCCATTAGTTTAATGAAAACAATGATTTAGAAGTATTTTACGTGTGTTTACGAAAGCTCATAAACGAATTTGTTTTCGTGGTTTCTAAAATAAAATAAACAAGATCCGTCCAGTGCGAGTGTAACTCGCGCGCCGAGCGTTTCGAATATTCGTTAAATATACAATATATATGTAGGTACCGGTTACTATTTGCTAATATGTAATTAATACCGAAAAATAGTTGGTACCTTTCAGATAGATCGCTTTGCAAACTTAGGAGATTAGGAGGTAGTGGAAATTTTCGGCTTTTTGATACTCGGGTAGAAAGCCCTTTCAAAACAGTTTACCTCCTTTTTGACCATTTATCAAAAAGTATTATGTTTTACTTCTGACTTCCTTACATTTTTCATGTAAAATATAGATCAACAAATGCCAAACACATTGCTAATTCTGCTGATTCTATAATAAAATTAAAAACCACAAAATTTTGGTACAGTGACTGAGTTTGTTGATTTCTATTACTTCGTTTCGGCTGTTTAAGACTACAAATTAAAATGACTACTAATTTTACTGGAAAACCAGGTGGATAAGCCAGCACCTGCAGAAATGTAAAACTGCTTATTCCATCATACTTCCTAAACATCCCACTTGTTCAAATTTAAACTCTACATCTTCGAGATAAAACATAAAACATGTAAATTAAAGGTTCAAGTTTTCAGGGCACGATGCTGGGACCATTTTTCTTCATCCCTTCCTTCAATATGTTGCGGGTTGTGGCTCCATCTATCTTGTATGCGGGCCATTATGTAAATCAGTTTGGGAGATGGACAAATAGGGGAATCTTCAGATTGAATAAAAGTAATGTGCAATCAACCTTTTAGTAGGAGAAACTTTCCTTGTTTTCTTTCGGCAATCAAGAGGAAGTTTTTGCTTGTCCAGGTAGTTTTACTATCACTATTATTTTGACATTCTAGTACCTACTTATTATTTTCGGTTTAAAGATGTTTATTCGCATACAAACAAAAATGTTTACATTAAATATGATACAAAATTTCTTTCTAATGCATAAGCTAATATTATGTTAAGTAGGTAGGTACACCTCCGGGGTCGCCGCGCTGGCAGCCGGTATAGTAGTGTCCACACATAGGTATTATACCTACTACTTAGAATAAGTAAAGTGAATCTATATCTATGTATATGCTCTTAGTGAAGAATTTTTTATGAACTAGCTGCTGTTCGCGGCTTTGCTTGCGTTTTTCAAGTAGCCTATGCCCGTCCCCGGGATACTATTTCTCTTTCCTGCCAAATTTCATTAAGATCCTTTCAGCAGTTTAGTCGTGAAAATATAACAGACAGACAGATAGGCCGACAAACAGGCAGACAGATATGGTTCGTAGTTAACCCGCTTACATCTATATCTATAATATCTATACTTCAATATTATAAATTGACTTTTTTACTACATATATCCATACTAATATTGTGCTAATATTATAAATTCAAAAGAAACTCTCTCTGTTTGTCTGTTTCACGCCAAAACGGCTGAAAGGGTCTTTTTTAAATTTGGCAGGGAGGTAAATGCTACTCCGGAGACGAACATATAGGCAGCAGTATCATAAGAAGTTTAATTAACTTAACTGTCAAACCGAGTCTCAATTCCATAAACAAAACACATTGCTCTAGATATTACTTACTGGAAAGACCCATAAAAACACCATAAACTCACGTTTTCACTCCCGAAGGGGAAATGTCATCGCAATATGATTATGGCTCGCTTTTTAATGGACCACGGGTTATGGACTCGTTAAACAATATTCAGATCTATTACATTTGTTTAGAGATAAATTTTGGGTGATGTTTATTTTAAAGAACATAAAAAATAGAACTTGCAGCGGATGCTGCATATGAGAAACGTACCGTTAAATAAAACGAAAACAATTAGCACACCGGTCAAGTAGCCTAACGACCTGCGAAGGACTGCAGGCAGATTCTGAATGCGGCAACTTAGAAGACAGAGCGTTTTTGTACAGGGTTATTGGTAAATTAGTAACACTATGAGAACTGCAGGTTCTGCCCATCATCACAAACACGTTTGTGAAGACGCCAGGTCTTAATTCTTAAACTTGGTATTGGCAATTAATAAATTGTTCGTTAGAGAGGTTTTAGTTGAAACTCGATTTGGTTAGCTGTCATAATTGCTTGTGTGTGGAAGAACCAAGACTTGGTACGTAAAAAATGCAATCCAGCTTTAGCCAGAGGATCTACACTCCTATACAAAGCACTAATTGAAACTCGGTGGGTTTTTGTTAATTAGTACATACACAGTGACAATGATTAAACCACAAATTTGTCTTTTTGTTTGGACTGTATCGCCCTTGGTTGAAGTCAAAAACGGGTAACCAAAAAGGTAGTTTTTCAAGTTTGAATATTTTTTGTTATTTCTATGGTACGTGTTAAGATTTTTATCCACATAAATGCTCTGTTTATGCGGTAATGTTGTTGGATGTGTGAGCGCCAACCTTAATCCATAAAAGCTGAACCGCTTACATTTTAACAAAAGACCTAACTTTTCCATGCCACGCTTATAAACTTCCTACTAATTATTTATCTCTATAAATAAACCTAAACGACCAGTTTCTTTAGTCTCTCAATTAATATAGCGAGTATAGAAAAGCTTTAAGCTTAACAAGATTAATCGGGAAAAGCTGAAAACTTAGGTGGGGGTGAACCTCTAAGCTTTCATTTAAACGTACTTTCCGATTCATTTGTATGTAGTAGTAACAGTTAAATTTTGAAACGCTAAAACGAACATAGCTTTTGCTTATCCGATTATGTATGCAAAGTTTCATTGCAAGACAGGGTGTAGTTTCCAAATTAATTGGAAAGTACGTTTGTATGGAAAAGGTTCGCCCTCACCTTAATTATCAAGCACACTTCGGTTGCATGATCCGTTGTATCGTTTTTTACTGATCAAAATACAATAGTGGATAAAGATATTTATCAACTGTTTTTTTAGTTTTTTGCTAGCGTGGTCTGAGATGTAACAGCTGGTTAAACCAGTCTGATACGTAAAAGGCGTTGTCGAAATTGTTCAGCTATAAATTTTTTTTGATCAGAAAAATATGCCTAAACAGGTGATGACAAAAGTTTGTTTTCTTTTTGAGAAAACTGTGTTAAAATGTATATCAGGAAGCCAAACATCTCGTACAAACAAATTCTAAGGCATTGGTGCGTAGAAAGAACGATAAAGTTTGTTTTTTCTCTCTTGAAATATTCAATCAAACTTTGGTTCTTACCTGCGAGAGTTTTATCACGAATCTAGAAAAGTTTACGACTTCGGATCTTGGATACGACAGATCTCCAACTTATTATGTCTGTCATTCTATGGAATATTGTGATATAATGGCAATTCTGAAACTAATAATAAAGCTGAAGTATTTAGTTACGAGTTCCTACTTCTCCTAAGATGGTTGGATGGATGGGTGGTAAAAAAATATATATATTTAATTATATTTATCTGCAGTAAAAACACATTACAGTGATAGGTATGGCACTTAATGGGTAGGTAGGTAGAGTTACATTTCATTGTGATACAATTGCCTGTTAAACTGATAGAAAAAAGTTATTGCTGTTGAAATTAAAGATTCGCTGCAAAGATTGGGAAACGCGCTGGTTCATTGGTTGTAGCGCTTTCTGCGCTCGTGATATTCCGGTAACTTTGTCATAGCTATCTTAATTTGATCATCAGTCCAAGAACTGAAAGAAAAAAAGAAGCGTGTGTACCTACAGGCCCCTCACACAGATCTAACAACAACCTAATAACTACCCGCTACTACTGCAAATCCTTGCTGTCTCACCTACTATTATCGCCCCTACTATTCCATCAGCTATCTTATTATTATATAACCTGTTAACACTACAATACATTACATATTTACCTGCTAGTAATTTTAACCCGTATAATATTTTTTTAATCATTTATTTGTTTTTTGCTTAATATCTATCATGTATTTAATTTTTCTTTTTTTTTCTTTCCTCATCGAATCGCTGTCCGTTATGTTAATCAGTTTTCAGGTTTTTGGCTGAAAAGCAGCGCTGAAGGTTATTAAATTTTAAAAAAATAAGAAAATTGGGCAGAAACTCAGAAAATTTAAGAAAACTTAACGACTACCTTAATCATAAACTTTTTTAATGTAACTTTGGCCCCAGCGTTGTATACTTTGCTAAGCACGTTTGAAATAATTGTCAGTTTGAATCGAATGACAAGACAATGTCTGTCGGGTTAGCTAGTGTAAAATATATGTGGAAGCTGCTTAGTTTACTTTTTCTAATTATAAGTTTTTAATTCTCTAGTTCTTAATTTAATATATATTTATAGTTCTTAATTTTGCTTTTTGTTTCTCTAAGATAAATAAACAAAATAATAATATTGATTCAACCACGTCAACTCTCGCCCTGAATATTCCAATCTCAAATGATAGAAGAGAAAAATAGCTCCATCATAAGGGTCTCTTCGTAGCTTGTTGCGAAGAGTTAAGGGCCTATATCGAAGGGATATACGGGTCCCTAGAGAAGGTTGAACTTTTATAAAAGATTCAACAATCTGCTGATAACCCGATTACGGTATTGTGCGGACATTTTCTTGTTCAAGTTTTTCACAAATAGTTCAGACATACTTCTGTATATATATATTAAAGTAATACTTTATATGATTTAAGCATAAGTAAAGTAAGTTACTGTATATGATTTTCATAGTAAGTATAAGTTTTAGTTACAAATAAACGCCTTTGATTTGATTTGGTATAAAATATTGTTGGTGGCTTTTAGAGTTTTTATTTTGTAAGTCTGATAATTTTGACCTATATTTTGACTTCGAATAATCTTATTAATCTTACAAAAACATGACCGCGCGGGCGTTTTGCGAATCTGGAAGTAAATTCTAGACACATTTCTCTCAAAAGTAAGCAGAGCGCAAGTTATTAGAGAAAAATACCAGTAGATCATACAAAACCATAATGTCTCGCTGTGGGAATGGAACCTGCAACCTTTTCAGGGTGAACGACACAGAACAGAAACTAGTGTAGTCTGCTCTGCCCGAACACGAAATTAAATCGAGAGCCTACTTAGCGATGAACAAACACATTAGTGATACGATACTAATTAGCGAATGGTGAAACGAGATCTGGCCCCGACTTTGAGTCATAATCATCAGCCTAAGCTTGTCCACAGCTGGACTTGCGCGTTGGCCACATCAACACCTTCCTTAATAAGCGCCATAGTATTCTGTCGTTGTAGCTTGCGACATTTAGCATCTGCCTGTAGTTTTTAGCAGGTCGTCATCCCACTTGGGCGGAGGCCTACGGGCGCTAGGATAAATGCATAACATAATTATTATTATTATTATAATACTGAACATTTTACTCAGCATTATCTAACCCCTAACTAAGCAGAGCTTGTGGTATGGTTCCTGAAAATACCCTATGTATGATTTTTCGTTGTTTTTGTAGTTATAATTTTTTATATCTCAGTAACCGTGATACTTAGAACATTTAATTTACTAGGGGTAAGTAGTCCATGACCCCCCTAAACCCCCCAAAAACTATATAGATCCCAATACCAAACACCCTGTATTATTGTGTATTTTTGATGAAATTGTTTGAATAACTTTCTAGAATATGATCAAGAGTCTTACTCAAACTATACATCATGACTTGGCTAGTGTAACTTCTAAAGTTATAATAGTGAATAAAGACAAATGTTAAACTGACCTTTAGGGTAATACGGTTGGAATTCGTATGAATTAGCTAATTCGCTAATAGGAAATAGGAAAAGCTAACAGGAATTCGTATGAATTAGCTAATTCGCTAATAGGAAATAGGAAAAGCTAACAGGAATTCGTATGAATTAGCTAATGCGCTAATAGGAAATAGGAAAAACTAATAGGAATTCGTATGAATTTGCAAATTCGTTGCCTCAAAGTTGGAGCTCATAGGGATCAACATTGTTACTGAAATGAGCATGTTTTGCAAGCAAAATAGAGTTCAAAATTGCAGCGGAAAATAGCTAATGGGTAGGCAACTATATTTTTGTTGGTCGTAAAGTTAAAATTATTAAAGCAAACAATAAAATTGAATAGAGAAAATAAAATTGCAGTTTTCAATTATATCATCTGATAACTTCTAAATGAAAACCTGCCAAAGACACATTTCAGTTCAATAATTTATATATTCCGTGTTTTAAAACATTTTTTGTTATTCTTGGCGAGGTTTGAGGTAATTAAACCATTCTTGTGTAAAAATATACAGTTAAATAAATTAAGTGAAAAGTTTTCCTCGCAAATTGCCCTCTTTGCTCGAATGGTCGGTGGTAAGACGATTTGGTTGTTTTGTGAAAGAAGCCATTTTAGTTGCCAAGCTAATGAGCAATAATATTGATGTTTTTTCTTGTATTTACACTTTGGCGCCCTACGTTTTGGATTGATAGCGAGACTTTTTTATACTTAGTCAATAGACCTACGTTTGACCACAATCTCACCTGATGGAAAGTGAAGATTGTGACCAACGGTGTAACGTTACGATACGGGCACGAGGCAGTTTTTTTTATTACCTAGAAGATGAGGCGCATGAGTTTATTTTTGCTTAAATTAGATTTTAGATATTTTAAATTTTTTTTTGCTTAAATTTATATAAATATTTGTTTAAATGACTGAATAAGAATGACCTTCGAGATTTAAAAAATCATGTCATTACTCATGATATGTGAAAAAGCAACCAAAATAAATAATTCTATTTTTCATTGCGAAAAATGGATAACACGATTTCCAGCGTCGCGGGTCGTACGTCAAATATAACGCATCGTTTTTCACCGGTATCGTAACGGGGGACCTATCGGAATGACGAGATTAATTTATCATGTAACAAGTGCTACGGTTTTTGTCAAAATATAGTGTTTTTAATGGTTCTGATGGATTGTTAACGTTGGGTAGGTATTAACTAATTTAATGTAAAAATAGAAATAGAAATACTTTATTAAGCCAACTTATAAAGACAAATACTTAAAACTATTATAAGGTACTTATACAGTAAAAAAACAGATACTTTACAAAAAAATATGTAAACACATTCCAACAATAAAATTTGTTGTATACGCAAATTTGCGGTAGGTTAGATGTTGATAAAATGTTGAGTTATTTCTTTTAGTTTGTTATACGGGAGAGTGTATTGCGATGGTCTTGGCGAAACCACTATTTACTACTACTATTTAAGGTTCATTTTCAGTTGGGAGTGAAGAAATAGCGAATTTAGTACAAATTTCAAAACAAATGTATCGCTATTGGTCACTGAAGCTCTAATTGAGAACTAGGCTTCAAAAATCCTGCTGACAACTGAAACGCATTCTATGAAATGATATTACTTTCAAGGATATTCATCAACCAGGCACGTGTCGATCTCGTTGCTTAGTTGGTTAGAGCGCACCTGTACTGAAGGTGAGGCGCGGGTTCGAATCCTGCCGAAATCGATTTTTTTTGGGATATTATTAAAAAGTTTTCGTAGAAGATTTACCCAGTGCGAGTAACGCACTATAAAGCAAAAAGCTAAGATATTCATCAACATTATAGCGATCTCTTATTACATCCATTTTAAGATTACAGGCCTCTACCATTCTACCTTCTGTATCTAAACTTTTTAAGCCTTAGACTTCTTGCACCCAATCAATTGCATGTAAACGGGTTAACTACGAACCTTATTTGTGTTGGAAGAACACCAACGTTTCATCCCTTAACGACGGACTTCTTCAGGGTGAGTGCGGTTATAGGCGCGCGCGTTCCGCGGTGTTGGTTTTCTTCCAACACAAGTAAGGTTCGTAGTTAACCCGCTTACATCCGTAATGAATTCGTCAAACTAGTTACGATAGTTTTTATAGTAAAACAATTGCATGTAGTTTGATGTCGTAAATTTCTCTAAATATCTTAAAGTGAGAGCATTGAGTAGAAAACTTGAAACGACTTATGACAGCAATAAATTGAACTAAGTTTAAATGAAGGTTCTTCTCAACCGTCGAGCCCATGGAATGATATGGGTTTAAAATGAGCTGTCTAGAACCCGAACTCTTGCATTCTATGACGTAATTATTAAGTTTGAACCCTTTGGGACTCCCTAAGGAGATGGTTGCCCATTTGATTCCAGAGTTGAAGTTTGAATAAAGGTAATAGGGATATTTAAGAAATTATACCGTCGCATTTTAGAGGCATGGTAACTGAAATGAAATAGTTTATTAGACATACAAATAGTACACGTAAATAGTTACAATTACTATAACTAAATTTAAATAAAAACATAGAATAAACCAGGGTAGAGTACATACACAGAGACGCTACTTAAATACCTATAGTCTACTAGCTAAAACTACAAAGACAGTTAAAAACAGTGGGCACTAAGCAGCTCATCCGTGGGTATAGCGTGTGTAGCGTGTGTACGCACACACGCGTAATGTCTAACAGGTCTTGGCTCAGCGTGGTGCTCTAACACAAATAGCGGAACTATAGTGATAGAGCGCTGGTTTTCTGGCCAAGACCAGTAGAAAAAGTGACAGCACGAGTTCAGATAAAGCGCAGACAAGTGTAACCATATTATAGCATTGTTTTGCAATAGCACCCAAGTTGGCAACAACAGATTGCAATAGATGAAGGTGAAATTCAAAAAAGGTAAGGTTTTCACATTTACATAAACGCCTTGATTTTCCTAAAATAATGGTAAGCGAAGTGTCTTAAAAGTCACTAGTTTATGTACGTTCTACGACGAGTAACTTTATCAATATACAAATGGGCTGTTTCGTGTGTAATTTGATTAAAAACAGACATCGATTTCCTAAGTTTGAAATTGATTTTTAATTCTAAGGTTTTTATTTATTATAGTACTCTGGGTAATTTCTAAGAAATTAATAAATCCCAAAAATTTACGATCTCGACGGCATTCGAACCCGCACCTTCCCCTTCAGCGCAGGGTTGCTCTTTTTCCAACTAAGCTACGTGATCTTATCTAGTCGACCCGTAAATCTTTGGGAGTTCTTTCGGCACTTACGCCGTCAGCGCCACCTACAGAGGAAACAATGAAGTTATCCAATTCTGCTCAAAGACCAAATTTACATTTAGTTCTTTGACGAGAGGTTTTGCCGTTGCTTGATTCTAAGGTTTTTATTTATTATAGTACTCTGGGTAATTTCTAAGAAATTAATAAATCCCAAAAATTTACGATCTCGACGGGATTCGAACCCGCACCTTCCCCTTGAGCGCAGGGTTGCTCTTTTTCCAACTAAGCTACGTGATCTTATCTAGTCGACCCGTAAATCTTTGGGAGTTCTTTCGGCACTTACGCCGTCAGCGCCACCTACAGAGGAAACAATGAAGTTATCCAATTCTGCTCAAAGACCAAATTTACATTTAGTTCTTTGACGAGAGGTTTTGCCGTTGCTTGATTCTAAGGTTTTTATTTATTATAGTACTCTGGGTAATTTCTAAGAAATTAATAAAAACCTTAGAATCAAGCAACGGCAAAACCTCTCGTCAAAGAACTAAATGTAAATTTGGTCTTTGAGCAGAATTGGATAACTTCATTGTTTCCTCTGTAGGTGGCGCTGACGGCGTAAGTGCCGAAAGAACTCCCAAAGATTTACGGGTCGACTAGATAAGATCACGTAGCTTAGTTGGAAAAAGAGCAACCCTGCGCTCAAGGGGAAGGTGCGGGTTCGAATCCCGTCGAGATCGTAAATTTTTGGGATTTATTAATTTCTTAGAAATTACCCAGAGTACTATAATAAATAAAAACCTTAGAATCAAGCAACGGCAAAACCTCTCGTCAAAGAACTAAATGTAAATTTGGTCTTTGAGCAGAATTGGATAACTTCATTGTTTCCTCTGTAGGTGGCGCTGACGGCGTAAGTGCCGAAAGAACTCCCAAAGATTTACGGGTCGACTAGATAAGATCACGTAGCTTAGTTGGAAAAAGAGCAACCCTGCGCTGAAGGGGAAGGTGCGGGTTCGAATCCCGTCGAGATCGTAAATTTTTGGGATTTATTAATTTCTTATTGATTTTTAAGTTTTACGTATAAATATTTATTCCTCGGAAATAACTTTTTTATGGGACGACCTTGGGATTATTCTTTATACAAATGCAAAATAATCATCCAAATCGGTTCACACATGACTAAGGAAACGAAGAACTTACATAAAAAAACATACATACAGTTGAACATATAGATAGAACCTCCTCCTTGTTTCTAAGTCGGTTTTTAATAAGAGTTTAAGCTTGATAACAAAATAACAACACATAAAGCACAAGAAAATCCCTTTACCTATTCCAGGATAAATAGCTTCGTTACTGTGATTTATAATATCTGTATTGAGTAAAGAAAATAAAGAACTTGTTTTTTTATGAATAATATCTACCTATTCGCGCGCGAGAGATTCTGTTGGATAAAACGATACAAGTTTTATATCAGACAATTATTCAATTGTTGTTTTTTATTTGCTTTTTTGGCATTTTGCAAAGTCCTGTCATAAACTTGATGTTTCCACCGGATTCTTGAATGTTTTGTATCGTCATTATATACAACGACGTGGGATCAAGCCGCGTTTTGTTTATGTTCTGTTTTTTCTTGAACTCCAGTTAAACTCCGTTTAGAATGTATTAATCTGGTTGGGATCTAATTCCAAGCAACCCAATAGGATGTTGCAACCGAACTTCTCGACAAAGATCTTAACTTTTAACCCCAACAGCCTCAGACTTTTTGTTTAAATTAATTTAGTCGAAGCAAATTACAAAAGTTAAGGAAGCAAACTCACAAACTCTCTATCTCAAATGTGAGAAATGAATACCAAATTTCTTTTTGCAGGGGTCCCTAAGGAAATTCTTTGTGAATATTTTATAAGCGTTGAATGTAAATAGGAAGATGAGGCTTTTCGTGTGAGTCACATGTGCGAAAATATAAATGCTTATTTACGAAGGCGGGAAATGAAAACTTTTGTTAAATTATTTAGGGCGATATAAATCTTGTGTCTCATTGTTTTGATTATTTTGGACAAACTGAAACTTTTCCAGTAAGGTTCCATTAGAACAAGCTGGTTTCAGGTATTGTAAGTGATGGGCTTACGGTCGTAAATATGATTAATTTTTAAATAAAATTACGAAGACTTCCCCTTACGATTTTCCTAAATTTTATGCATATCTCGAAACATAAAAAGTAATATACTGAAATTCTTCACAAGCTAGTTGATCTATTGATCTTCAGACAACGTAAAATTAAACTAATAAAAGTATTCAGATCTGAAGTACCAAAGTTTTCCCATTATGACTTCTTTAACCCATTTCGAGGGTTCCACAAGATGGGTTTCACTTGTATCGTTCTTTAGCTGGTCAAGTGTAGTAATATATGATAGGATTTTCATGAAGTAACTACGTCTGTTAAACGGTTTACCACATTGCATATATTTTACGGAGGAAAAAGTAGATAACCTTATTTTTTTAAGCCTCCAATTACATGTGCAAGGCAAGTGCTACCGTCTAGACAAACTATTGCAAGCGGCCAATGTAGACGATTTTTGTGTGAAGCTGCCCACGCGTTGGGAGCAGTCAGTTCTATTTGCCGAGGGCAGACAAGTTCCTTTGATTTGTGCAGAAAAACCGACACGGCTCTGAAGTCAGGCAAGAGGCCGCGAGCGGTGACAAGTCATTGCAAATGACCTCTATACAATACACGTTGGCGCTTGTATTCGGCCAGCTAGGCGAGCGACACCCAGCGATGGCAAAGCAAGGCAAACATGCCGTCTACACGTTGGTATTGGCCTTCACTCGGCAACGTTGGGCCAACATGTATTGGAGGCTTTACGTTCCTTCATTATTTAATTAGCGTCAAAATGGAAAATAGAAAATCAAAATCCACCGCATTTTTTTTAATAATGGACTTGCCAAGATAGTACACTTTACTTTTGTACTTTCTATGAGTTTCAAGTAAATTGGGTCACCGGTTAAAAAGTTACAAAAATTACCTCAATAATTCAATCCCAAAAATCCCTTCTTATCGGGAGGCTGTGCAGTAAAATCCTCCAAATTTCAGCTTTCTAGTTCCAGCAGAATTTTGAGCTTTGAGATGTTACCATAAAATCGCTTGTTCCTTTTAAATTAAGATTTGAGAAATAATACCTTTCTCTTTGTCTTTAATTTGGTAAGCAAACTTTGCTTTATTAAACAAAACTAACATTTCTGCTCTAATTTGCATTTTAAACTTTATCATAGCGGAATAAGATACCAAGTCTATTTAGCTTTTGCCCGTATCTTCATCTCTAACATGATGAACGAGAAGATCTGCTTTATCCAAGCGCGGTACAAACAATCATTTGTTACAATGAAATGTAACACAGCTGACATAGTGCTTTGTAAACAGCTTTTACAGTAGCCTTGCTTGCCTTTCGAAATGTAGGAGCACTTTGACGCAACGGGCGAAAGTCCGACTGCGATGCAGGAGGTTGTGGGTTTCGATTCTCACCTCGGGATAATATTTTTTTATACGATCAGCAGATATTTGTTCCGGGTGGTTTTAATGTATAGTAAAGATAGAATAGAATAAAGATCTACGTATGTAATGTATTGTTTTAAGTTTATCAGTTATCTAGTACCAATAATACAAGCACTGCTAAGCTAATTTAAATACTAGAATAAACTCGCTTTGCTAATTAGGCTACACAAGATTAATGTATCTTTTATACGCTTCTACAAAAAAACTCCTAGTGAGTTAAATAGAAAAAAATATCAATAGTTAAATTCAAACAAGTCATATCCTTTGTAAAAAGGCTTACTATAAGATATCGGATTATCTAGATAGAAGATAAAAAAGCTTGGGACTAGTTTTGCTCCAACTCGAAAACTGACATTCTAACAAGGTAACCGTTGGGGTAAACGTGTTCTTGAGTGGAGACCGCGACTCGACAAACGTAATGTAGGACGCCCTCCGACCAGGTGGGATGACGATTTGCGAAAGACTGCTGGCAGATGCTGGATGCGGCAAGCTGAAGACAGGGCGCTATGGCGCTCATTAGGGGAGACCTATGTCCAGCTGTGGACTAATATAGGCTGATGATGATGATAAAGTAAAGGTGTCTTGTTCGTTTCTTAACTTTACCTTAAAAAGATTGAAGTGGACAAAACATCAAAGTGATCACTTTATTTCCTTGTTTTACATAAGTAATCAGAGTTTTGTGACGTGTCCAAGAGTCTTGTAGGGTCTAAAGAAAATAAATTGTAAAGAATTATCTAAAGAAAAACAAAATGAGTTTTGAGTTTCTTGGGGTTTGATGATGCTGTATGAATTGTCCAGCATTATTATTATTTTGCGAATTGTGCTGTAAACCAGCTATTTATAAAAGACTGTAGTGAAGTGGATAAGGTAGCGTTGTTATTAATGCTATCTTCAAAGTTTCAGGATAGTGTCAGATTTAGTTATGCCTGTCTTTGTGGAACACAATACCGGACGTTTTGGCAAACTAATGTCTTTGAGATAGTACCTCTGCTCTTTAGTATTTAGTCTATCTACTAGACGCTACTTACATAACTTTAATAAAACTAGCTATAATCTAGGGCACCGTAGGAAGGTATGTTTGTATGTATTATGAATTGGACGAACCTTCAACTTCTTGGTGAATGGCTGTGAGTATGGTTCGTGCATGTGACTTCAAAAAAAGCTGATTATTTTTATTTGTACTCTCTTTTGATATAGTATTATATTTGCATATTTATTTTTGATGTTATTTGTGATAAATATAACCATTAAGGCGAATTGTAAGGGTAAAAGACGAAAACGACGTCTTTTTGGACAATGTTTCTGACGAAAATATAGATCGTGAACGTTTGAAATGTATATATCCGGTAACACATATCTTAAAGTATCTAGTGCCGGTTCCAAATGCTTGCCGGTAGTTATAGTTAGCACTCAGAACAAGGTTGAAGTAACAATATCTTCAGGTAATTGAGCACACTTTTTGACGGTGTGACTTATTCGTTTACTACCAAACTCAGTATAGTTATTTCTATAGCTCGTACGCTTCTATTGCCGGTCCATTTGTTTTCAAATGAAGTCAAAATAAGGAGTTTTAACGTAAAAACTATTTGCGCCTATTAAAACATCACTCTCCCACAAACGTTTGCTCGCAAAATATGATCAGGCAATGTTGTAGTACCAACAACTGACCGAGCGAGGGCGCGGGCTCGCGGACGACACGGGGCGTGCGGCGCGCGCTAGGAGAAAACGCGACGTTGCAAGCTCTCGTACATGCCGCCGGCGGCGCCGACTCGCACTATGAGCGACGTTGCCAGATCTTGCTTTAGTACCTATGTTATGTGTATTGAATGATCGCGCGCGTGAGTCTCACTCAAGCAGTTTCAAAAATAAAAGTAGGTACATAATTTCTAAAATGCAGTGTTATTTTTTGTATCGAATATTTCTTCTGGAGTTGTGTTTTAGTCTTATAATTATATTATGGCAAATAAACGTGGACAGAAACGTCGAGTTCCATCGAAGTGGTTGCGAAAATGTAAATCACGTCATGCAAATGCTTTAAAAGCACAAGTTCGGCAAATGGGTGATGCTGTTGAGTAAGTAACCTATCTTGTACTATGCTATACCGGTAATAAATAATTGTTTAGTCTTCCTAGTCAAGTTCTCAGGCATAATCTAATATCGATGGATCGATGCATGGAGTAGAGTAGTGCCGTTACAGAGACTTACCTATGTAAATTCCTTTTATTCCTTTACTACTTAGGTTGGTACCTAGCCAATACTGTGTAGTACCTAACTCTTGATTTTTACTCATTCAAATAACGATTTTCGCATCCCAATTAACCCTCAATTTTAGGGGTCCGTACCCAAAGAACTAATTCTAATCGTACCTATCCCATCGGGGGATACCATGTCATGTATTTTTCTTATTATTACATTGTTTACCTACCATATTCTATGAAATATTAATTTCCTACTTACTGTTTTTTTCACGCAAAGCACTACTATGTCCCTTAGAGAATATTTTTTCTTGCAGGTCAATAAATATATTTATTTCTTTATTTTTCAGTAAAAGAAGATAAAGGGTTCCGGTAAATTACTTCTTTCCGGATCAACTTACCACGTCATAAGTACCAACCTCTTACCTAGCGCTGAAAACAAAGATGAATAAAAATAAAACGCGAAGTGCGACTCGGACTCGCGCAACGAGGGTTCCGTAACTAAACATTATATTAATTATATAAATAAAAGAACTTGTTTCTTGCCCAATATCATGATTCTAGCCCTATAGGTTTTGGTCCATGGCGAGAATCAAAATAATGTTTTTTTTTGTGTTTAGACAACAATATAAGAATTTCCGCATTTTTCCTTTATTTGTGCTATAAGACCTTGCTTCTTGCCAAATTTCATGGTTCTATATCAGTATTATGTCTTATGTTGCAAAATATATAAATAAATAAATTCAAACAAATTGTCAAAACCTTTCTGTGCAAAAAGGCTTACTACAAAATATCAGATTATTTAGAAGATAAAAAAGCTTGGGACGGGTTTTGCTCCAACTCGAAAAATAACAACTAACAGGCTAAAGGTTTCTTAGTCGCTTCTTTACTTTTTGTCTACATACCGAAGCGACAGAAATCAAAAGTACCACTTTATTTCCGTGTCAGTGTTTTATTTTAAGAATGTGACCTTTTCTAAGTGTACATTTTTGTATTTATGGAAATAAAGAATTTTTGATTTTGATTCTTTTGTTGGTGGTTATAATTATGATAAATAAATAAATGGTGTGAATTTTAACACGTTTCTGAGAAAAGAGGGTTGACAGACGGTCAACAAAGTGATTCTATACGGGTTCCTTTTTTTCTTTTGAGTTACGGAACCCTAAAAATGACAAGATATTAATAAAAACTTAACTAGTATATGCTGATGATGATGATGATAAATAAAAACTTTAACAAAAATTAGTTTAATAATATTCGTTTTACTAAAATACTATTAGACCTATGCAGTTTATATTATATTATACAGATATTTTGTTTAGTAATGTTTTAATCCTAAGCCTAACCATTCTCTACACATATAATATTTTGATACAATTACTCCTTTGAACTGTTTCTCTCAAGGATCTCTCTGTTCGCCATTACTCTGTGATACGTACTACACTTGTGCGCGCCATCTAACGGCAGTGGAGCGTATTATTTGGATAGGGTATATCGACTAAGGTTCCAGGACCGCGCGCGCTCGGTTTTTTGAATCGATAACATGCACTCCTTGCTGCATAGATGGCGCGGGGGTGTCCCCGCTCGGCTGCCAAATGCCCAAGGTCATTTGCCTTACTATTCACCTTAAAAAGTAGATCTGATAAGATGATCGCTCACAAAATTACAAAATGTGACGTCACCGTTCTTCGTATTGTCATGAAGCGTTAGCGGGATATCTTTTTTGAACGTAAGAAATAAAAAATATATAAGACACAACACACAAACAAGAAACATCATGATTCTTATAATTTATTTGTTTCTTATATTATTTTGATTGAAGGAATAAAAGCACTTTGAGTTGACAAACTGAACGGTGACGTCACAAAAAAAGGGCAACGTTTTGATCATCCGAAACCAAATGCAGTTTTATTTTTCTTTTCCTAATAATTAAAAAATTGTGAGTATTATTTTTTCGGTAATGAAGTAAACAAAAATAATCGATAAAAAAAACCATATTCTATCGATAGGGAGAGATAGTGATTCAAGAAGTGGCTTAAACTTTTCGAATAACAAAGATAGAAAAAAGGGAAAAGATTAAAAAAAAAGAGATGTCAAAGTAAACATTTATCTTCACATTTCTTATAATAACCGCACGTTGTTAAAAAGCTATCCAAGCAATAATCTACCGGTGCAAGTGATAGCCATGCGTTGGTAAGGCTGCTTGCTTTATGCTGGCAAAAAAAGCACATTATGCGCGCAGCGTCGCATCGCATCGTGTCTCTGTGTTAGCTGACCCTTATTCTAGGTCCTCCCTTAAAAATTACCGCTAGCGAGAAACTGGGATTCAGCCAATTTGTATGAAAATGGCATAACATTCCAAATTTGTCACCCCGCGAAACTCAAGACTCCAAAAATATTTAGTAAATCTCTCTGAATTATTTAGTTAATCTAAGTTGGTCGCACTTTGTTAACTTTTACAATTTTCCTCTTGAGTTTTAGATAGGTAAGTAGATAAGATGTAATCGGGATGTCACGAGCTAAGTTAAATGGAAAAGTTTTGGGATTGGATTAAATAATAAGCGAAGATTTGTCTCGAATCAAAATGCTCGGATAAAAATCACAAAAACTAATTTTGTCCTACTTTTTTTTATTCCATACCATCTTACTATTTTAGAAAGGCGTTCACTAACACTAAACTTTTGACGTACACCGTAAGTATTGTAACTCACTAACAAACCACAAGTTATTTACTAAACAACTTATATTGGTAATGAGAGCCCTGAATAGGTGTTAAGTACCTTCTAGTGATAGTTTTTTTTAGCTACGCGGACGAGAAAAACTACATGATGTGCGTTAGAAGCGCGAATATGTTAAACATTGACTAGGTACAGAATCCACCCTACACGGTTTTTTTCTCCTGATTCTTTGATATACCTACTTACTAATTAAAACCTCTTTGGACCTCTGCATAATTTTACAATTTCACCCATCTGAATCCTCGAACATCTACATTTCAAGCATCGGCGAACTTCGGCCTTTTATGTAATGTACCTACAGTATTTACTTTATAGTTAGATACCTACAGTACAGCACAATGTTTGACCTTAATAAGGTGTTACCTATGAAATGGCTCGTAAAAAGTTTTCCACGGGTAGCGTGGATGTAGCCAGGTAATATCAAGGTAACGAAACGGAAAGTTTACGTAGATAACAGGTAAAACTACCCTATTTAGTGTCAGTTGGTTCACGTTGGACTTTCCTAGAAATTTCCAAATTGTGTTAATTTATTTATGAATTAAAATAGGAGTGGGAAATATTGAGATAAAATTTAAGGGAAATGTGAAATGTGTTTTCTAATAGGTGATCCTAAAAGGGTTTTTGAGGATTAAAAAGGGCTCATAAACGTCGGATCGAAGCGACGCGTGACCCGAGAGCTGGTGAGTATCTGGCGCAGCGCATCAGCATTGCCATACAGCGGAGCAATGCCGACTGGTATTGATATGGATCAGTAAAGCTACTTTTAGATCGTTTGCAACAAACATAGCAGAGCAGTAAGCTCTATTATTCCAAGTGTAATAGTAGTTGTAATTTTTTTCTATTATTTGATAGTAATTTTCTTCCTTATAATTTTTTTCCTCATGAATTTATACCGAGGAAAAGATCTCAAAGCTAAATTTAAGTAAAAATATACTGCATTTTTTGTGCTGATATCACGGCAATTCAATTAAAATATCGTCAAGGAAATAATAATTTGAATTCGTTAATCAAGTAACGTATTTTCCATACTAAGGTTTTTTATTTATTATAGTACTCTGGGTAATTTCTAATCTAAGAAATTAATAAATCCCAAAAATTTACGATCTCGACGGGATTCGAACCCGCACCTTCCCCTTCAGCGCAGGGTTGCTCTTTTTCCAACTAAGCTACGTGATCTTATCTAGTCGACCCGAAAATCTTTGGGAGTTCTTTCGGCACTTACGCCGTCAGCGCCACCTACAGAGGAAACAATGAAGTTATCCAATTCTGCTCAAAGACCAAATTTACATTTAGTTCTTTGACGAGAGGTTTTGCCGTTGCTTGATTCTAAGGTTTTTTATTTATTATAGTACTCTGGGTAATTTCTAAGAAATTAATAAATCCCAAAAATTTACGATCTCGACGGGATTCGAACCCGCACCTTCCCCTTCAGCGCAGGGTTGCTCTTTTTCCAACTAAGCTACGTGATCTTATCTAGTCGACCCGTAAATCTTTGGGAGTTCTTTCGGCACTTACGCCGTCAGCGCCACCTACAGAGGAAACAACGAAGTTATCCAATTCTGCTCAAAGACCAAATTTACATTTAGTTCTTTGACGAGAGGTTTTGCCGTTGCTTGATTCTAAGGTTTTTTATTTATTATAGTACTCTGGTATTTTCCATAGTTTTATAAAAAAAAACAACTGAATGATCTATTATTGGAGTTGATGTTTACTTTTTTAGTGATTTTTTTTTTCATTTTTTCTATTTAAAAGTAGATAGTATCGTGAAAGATACACTTTCTCGAGGAAGTGATCCTTTCACTCATAACATCATGACATATATTAAAATAACCTAACCTCGGTTGGTTGGTTTTCATAAACATATTCTAAGCAACACATATGATAAAGTGAGAACATTTATAAAGAAAATCCTCGGCCCTGTCGGTTTCATTCATTGTTCCACAGATTTTCCAGAACGAGGGTCAACAAAAGAGTTATAAATCTCTTCCTCACAACCTAGGCCTTTTATCAAGTGACCTTCAAGTATGTTACAGGCCAAGCTAAAAGAGAGTGGGTGAGAGGAAAAGGGTGTTTTATAATAAAGGTCCTTTCAACTCTGCTCGTGAATGTACCGGAAGGCATATAATTCGAAAGAACACGCACCTACGCAATAGCGTTTATCCAGAGGGTTTGCTGCAACGGTTGCCGCCTTTTCAGTGTTTCTATGTATGTATGTGTATTTTTCAGTGTGTATATTATACTGTATTTTGTGTGTATGTATGATATGTGTGTTATGTTTGTGTTGCTGTATATAAGGAGGAAAAAACGACTGCTTATAAAAGTAAAAAAAGCGGTCGTGTCTAAGAATGACTTGCTACGTTCAGGAATCTGCATTTTCAAAGGGTTTTTTTTATATTACTGAAAGAAAGATGAAAGGCAATGAATTTATTTGAACAAATAACACGATACGTTATTAGTAATAGGTAGGTACAGGAAACACTTACGTGAAGAAACAGAAACAATTAAATTCTTAGAATTCCTTACCTCAAATGGAAAAAAGTAACCCACATGGGATCAATTCTTTGTCTATCAATCTGACTGTCGCGACCACTTTTGACAGATCTCCATTTTTATAAGGAGACTATTATGCTACCACCGTATTGGTGGTAGCATAATATCGGTAATAAACAATGGATATTATCAGTTATGTTATAATGGCAATTTAGAACAAATTTTTGTTATATTTACCTGCATAAATGCCCCAAATGTTTTGGTAAATCGTACCTTCCGTATAGAATACCTTCAGCATCCATAAATTATGCTACCACCGTACTCGGTTAACCACAACGCTGCGGTTGGTTAACGTTGCTGTCAGAAAGTCACATTTTCCAATTTGCACAGTAACATAAAGTAGAATAGAGTTGACGGACTCATGTCATCCACTGATCTCATAAAACCACTTTGTGGTGAAAGGAAGCGATTGAAAAAGATAATAAACCTACGAATAAGCTAGTTAGGTAAAGTTAGCATTTCATATCTACAGGACTATTAAGAAAAAAGTTCTTAGGGTTCCGTTCCTCAAGAGGAAAAAGGAACCCTTTATGATCACTTTGTTGCCCGTGCGTCGGTCTGTCAATATTCTTGTAGTAATTTCAAAAAGTCAAAAGTCAATAACTTTATTTCTTTAGGCTTACAAAATAAGCAATTACACAAGTCAAATTTTATGCATAAACGGTTTCATAAATAGTTATGATTATATAAGAAACAAAATGTTATTGATTTTGTTCGCTTAAATTTTTTGTCCACTAGTGGAAGAAATTAACATCATATACTCAAATCCGTCCAACATCATAAATATAACGCTGTACATACTTCAAATACTAAAAATAAATATAAACTCGCTCTGCCTTCACAACTTGGCAACTCAAAATTAATGTATCATTTAAAAGGCAATGTCACAAAAGTCAAAGCCGTGTATTTCCAATTTCTTTTAATTTCCAAATCATATGCACACAAAACCTATAGGGTACTCATATTGGGTATACATCCAATATTATTTATTTATTTACAGCTCAAATAAAGGAAAAATTACCGTTAATTTGTAATGTAATAAGTAAAGAAAAATAAAGAAAATAATGTATCTCGCCATGGACGACCTATAGGGTATCTACTTCCCGTTGATCTAGAGTCATGATACTTGTCTAGAAACAAGTTCTTATAATTATTATTCAGATAATTAAACGGAACCCTCGTTGCATGAGTCCGATTCGCACTTGACGTCTCCTTGAGTTAAATATAAGTGTTACTTTTAACAACTAAGCAATTTATTTTCTACTCGACCACTGACCGGTATGTAGGTATCGCTCTCTGTCGACATTGCTCGTCTGAATGACCTAATCCTACAGATAATATCCATTGAAGCCGAGGTAAGCCCATAATCAATCACGACGTGGATGAAAGCGATCTAATTTACTTTCCCTAACCCTTTTATAAGATTTCGATGAGACCCTTCGAATTATCTTCTTTGCTCAGTACATATTTTATCAAAAATGTGGGTCAGCGGTCAAAGTCGGGTTTAGTCATTTTTCTTTCTCGATTTATTTTTATTTGTTACAAACGATCCGCCCCGGCTTCACACGGGTATATTCTATCGCTTATGTTCTTATATTAGTTCGACGCTGTGTTCACAGAATTCATAAAGATTTGAGCAAACTCTACCTTACAGATGCATGAAGTATTTTTTCATCCTAATCAGATGATCATGATGAAAAAATATTTCAAATATTAACTAAATTAAACTTAAAATCCGGAGCAATACGAGCCGTTTTTGCTTCTTAGCTTTAGCGACTTTTTGCAAACGTACTCAGTTATTTTCCGTAAAAACAGGGTCATAGTGTGATCACGTCTCAGCCACGTAAGCTCAAGGAAGTCATTTGGCGACTCCCTGCCGTGTGGAAAAAATAGAACCTATCAGATAATTCATCGTTTCATGAACGATCTGATTTTCAGCCAGTTGGGCTTTATAGGCCCATTACCTATATGTCTAAGCGCTGAAGTTGGAAAATACCAGACATGTGTAGTGTGTTATATCGGTAATCCAACACTCAGTCAAATAAGTGGAACTGGATATGAATACAAACTAAACATTCGTAGTTAAGTCAAACTAAATAATCTTAATTTAATATTAACCCTGGCATTGTCTATCTATATATATCTATACAGTCTTATTTTGCACCCCTTCTTTTTGTCATTCGAATTTGGCATACATTAATACATAATAAACTAAAGTACTGTATATTTGTACAGTAAGTTTTATTTGTTAGGTTATTGCCGCGGTTGCAAGACACTCCAGAGTCCGCGTTCATCTTTGTCGAACCGTCAATGCAGAATAATCAGTATGCCAATGAGCGAAATCCGATCGGCTGTTTTTATTTGGCCCAACATGCTGGCCCAGCGCATGGAACAAACGTGTACTGGTCGCTTATTAAAAGAGTATCTATCTAAGTAATGTATTCTATATATTCTATTAAGTTTAATCATCTAGTACCTATGTATATATAACATAAGCTCTGCTAAGCTTGGGGCTAGATGATGCATATAGATTGTCCAGCAATATTTATTTCACTGTATTCTGGGCACTTTGCCTTCTGGTGACGGCTTAGATTTTTAGAAAATAGATTTAAGTGTTAATATTAGTTGTAATTATTATTGTATTTTCTTTATCAATGGATTGTAATTTAGAATACGAAATATATTATTTTCACTGCAGACTGTTGCAAACAATCAACTATTACTAAATTCGAATAGTTTCTACTTATTACATTAAAAAAGGCCAAAGTACCAAAATAGTTTTGGTGGATTTAATACGGGCAGTTTTATTTAATTTTGCTCACGTAGCGGCCAAATCCAGCCGGAGTGGTTTACTGACAGTGAAAAATATAGTAGACTAACCTTTAGGACATTGAAACAAATTATTCTAAGTAGTGACTCCATTTTCTTTTTTTGAATGTGGACAGGTAAGTTTGGAATGGTTGGTAAACTTTGATAAAATTTTGTACAAGTGATAACGAGAGAATATTTTAAAGCTATAAAAAACCCAATTCAGTCCAAGCTTTTACCTTTTCACCAAACAAACGAATGAAAAAGTATCTTAAAGGAGACCTAAGTAGTATATCGATAAAGTTTTTTAATGAATACAATTATTATGAATATTCACGGGTATTTATCTCGTTTTTTACCTATATACAATTTTTCCCGAAGTTTCAACAGGTTTATACACTGTCGTGATCACGGGATGACTGAAGTACCTACTGGAGCAGCTGATAGTATTAAAATACATCAATAATCTAAATAATCGCTGAAGCTGTTTTGATGCTTTGAGGTAATAAACAGTGTCCGCTTTCAACATCGAACAACATTCGAAAAACATCAACCAAGCTTCGAGGGTAAAAACACAAAAACCGACCTGTATTCTCAGAAATGTAACAACTTACTCGAATCTGACCTTGAAGAACCTTCTTGTTTACAAACGAAAACAATTAATTAGGTATCATAATTTTTTTAAAGGTACATCTATTAAAACAACCATAAAATCTAAGGCGATTTGAATACCAATCATTCCTAAATGGATATTTCTTTAACTCTTTTACATCAAAGATATCCTAAGATGTAATAAAAATTCCCAATAGCAGTGCGGAGTCACGATGCTAGCGTTGTTACACCCCCGTGCCACGGAAAGCACGTTAAGTCCTGCCCCACAAATTTCTCATCGGATTATGAGTGTTCCCCTGTGTTTGCGCATACACTTGTGCAGTATTATAATAGCCCGCGCACATGACTGCATTGACACTGGCCAAAAATTCGGCTAGTATGACATCAAGTCGAAGTGGATTAGTGACTATATAGGTTTGGCAACGTATTCATGATTTAGCTTTTCTAAACTAAGCCACGGCTGTCCCATTTCTTTTTTCGTCAGGTATTAGGATCCATGTACGCCCGCCCACACAGGACTTATTGAGCGTCGAAAACATTGGAAAAAGACTTTACGTGGATCCTATTGGGACTTTGTAATCACGTAGTTGGTTAACTTACTATTGTTATATGAAATAACTTAAAGAACTTCGTTAATAGAAAATATCACTTTAGTCCAGTAAAATATTTTATGACCTTATAAGGTTTGTATAATATAACACTACTAAATCCTAGCATATGCTGGCAAATCAGGCTAATGGCGCTGGTCTTCCGTGATGACCACGAAATTTGGAATTGTTGCTGTAAATTAAATTTGAAGCTGCGTCTTCTAGTCTATATGATAGGATGCTTCCTATGGGGAAAAAAATACACTAACATTATTTTATAACATGTTTGTTATTTCTTCACGCAAAATCTACGGAACGGAACAGGTAAAAGTTTAGTTTACATTTTAATGTAGTTCTAAACCCAGGATAACTTTTTTATCCCGAAAAAACGCGTGCGAAATCGGGAAGAAACAACTAATTTTAAAGTGCTACGAAAAGCTAAAATTTTGCTACGGTCGTAGCAAATCGCTACGTCGTAGGCAAGTGCTACGCTTCTTTATGATACATCAGAAATAATTTCCTCTAAGTGTGTATGGAACAGAATACGAATAACAATCATGTTCTTAAAACATAAAATAAACAAAAAAAATTGGAGCATTTTGCATAAACCATCCCCTTAATGAGTTTTATCGTTCACGCGGGACGGTTTCGTGCGTACAGCGTGCATTGGTGAAACGCAAATTGGTGCGGTGCGGTCGAACGCGCTCTTTCACTGTAATCAGCTTGGTTATGTTGCTGATTGCATCCATTGGATGAAACGTCAAATGTGTGTGTTTTATTTTATTCTGAAACAAGCTGTGTGTGCGGCTTAACCCGCGTGGAATTTACAAATTAATGGTTTTTAATTTCCTTTTCGATAATTCTCCTTATTTTTCTAAAAAAAACAATTAGATTTCTTCTTAAAACACTTTTTTACGTTGTTTCTTATTTCAACAGCTCTCTGCCAATGAAAGAGTCGTTAAATTCAGTGTAGCTGTTTCGGAGATAACCAGGTGCAAATGAATAGGCAGACAGACGATAATTTAATAAAAAATTCTGTGTGTACTCTTAAATACATGTAGTACAAATTAATAAGATAAATAATGCTGGATAATCCACAGCGCGTTATCTAGCCCCAAGCTAAGCCAGCTTCTGTTATGGGTACTAGATGACTGATATACATAATACAATCATATAGATTTTTTCATTAAACTTACCTAGAAAATACGCTGAAAACCCGGAACAAAATCGTTTAAACATTTGTCCCAAGGCGGGAATCGAACCCTCATGCGTCGCAGGCGAACCTTCACCCACCGCATCACGTCGTCGGACGTATAAAGCTGTTATTTCGACATAACAAACAGACACTATTTTATTTTATTTGTACTATTGATGGCATATTTGAACTTGGTTAGTTTGGAACCGTTTATGGGGCTAATTTTAGACCGTTTTTGAATATTTGACGGGCTGTTGAACATGAAAATTGGTGTTGTTTGTTTGAGTTTGTTTTATTGACTATTCGGAAGGCCCACGCAAGTATTATTTGTTTTTATATTTGTATGTGTTCTATACAAAGGTTCTAAATGTTATATTTCGTTCATTATTGTCTAATTTACGATGTATCCTTGTAAGTAGAGAAAAAAAGTCACTTAGATAAGTATGCTTAGTGTTGATAAGAAGAGAATTGAAGGCAGTCTGTGTTCATAATCCTTCATACTTATTTGCAAAGAAAATTACAATAAAAAACTAAACAAATTAGATTTAGTAATTACAATTAAAAGTTAAGTTACCTGCAGATTGTTGCAAACCATCTAGAGGTAGCTTCTCAGGAGCGTCCTCTCCGACAATGCCATCAGCATTGATATACAGCGTGGCTCCGCGCCAGATACTCACCAGCTCTCGGATCACGCGTCGCTTCAACCAGATGCTCTGATATTTTTTTACAAACCCGTACATACAAATTAATCTATGATCTAGTTCAATGGAAAACACCCCTTATTAATGTATTTCAATGTTTTCATTGAAAAGATTTTCAAAATGAACATTTGAACGCAATTTACAACAAATGCCTTCAAAAAGTAACTAAAACTTTGTTCCCAAAGCTCTACAAAAAGTACACTTAAATTTGCCGCTTACCGCTGTCTAAAAACCAAGACACCAACGAGTTTTCAGTTAAATTAAAACCACATGCTGCTCTACATGGATATTTTGCTACTGCATAGTTTTGTAACATAAAAACGAGGAAACTAAGGCTTGATGTAGACTCGGATTACAGACCCGGCCTACCCCTAAACCTACCCCCGAAAACTGCCAGGACGAAACCATACCACATAGCACATATAGTGCTCTTTTAGTTGGTACCATTAAACAGCACAAAATTTACTTACTACTAGGAAAGCACACACATGAAAGAACTATGCATGTACTAGGTACATGATTTTACCAGCAAATCTCTAATTATCTCTCTGTATCTCCAATCAACTTCTGCTGTCCTGGCTACTATTTGTAAAAATCTTCAAAGTTTAAACAAACAATGACCTATCCGGTAGCGACCACCTTGTGCTTCGAAATTGAGCTTCTGCTACCACGTTTTACTATCACCACAACAAATTATTGCTAGTGATCGAAACACTCGTGTTTGGCTTGACAGATAACCTTTTATTATCCCTACGGGATAAATACTCTCAAGACGACGGAACTTAGTCACAAATATATCCCGAAAATACATTATTGCTAAACTTCACTTGAGTCACCATTATTTGATATTCTCTGCTTGAATATAACATTGAAAAATTATTTGCACAACCTAATATTCAAGTCACTCGTACGAAAAGATATTCAGGTCAACTCAAACCGTTGCAAACTCTAACTCTCGATAACTTTAGATCTTCATTTCAACATCACCGCACTGTAGCGAAGAGAAATCATTTTTAATTAAAGTTTAAATTAACAACCTAGGGTCGACTGTTAGCAGCACTTAGCTTAATATACTGAGTCAGTTGTAATAGCTAAGTTTAAGCTAGTGATATGTTCTAGTTTTAATCTCCTGTGTTCAGTGTAGATCAGGTTTTGACCAATTTTTAATTATAGTTAACAGGCTTGGGAATAAGATAATAGTTTTCTGGTTGAAAATGCGGAATTCTGAGCTTAGAATGGTTATTTAATTTAGTTTCAAATTTTTTTTTTTGGGACAAAAAAAAAGTAGCTAATGTTAAAAGTAAAAAAAAACCTTGTAAAGAAGCGAACACTAGGGCAGATTCTGCAGTTGAGTAAAAACAATTTCGAGAAGGAGGCCAAGAGGAGGATCCAGCTAGGTTGGGCAGCGTTTGGGAAACTACGTCGAGTCTTCTCGTCATCCATACCGCAATGCTTGAAAACGAATGTACTCAATTTAAAAGTCGTTTCATTTTAAAAATTAATGACGTATCATCAGCAACAGTACAATCTTGTGATTATTTTGTACAAGATGAGGCAGGTCATTGATATAATTTAAATACAAAATGAATGTCTTGTTAATGTCATTTTTTTGTATCCTATCACTCAAGTAAGATGTAAAAAGATACAAAGAGGTGTTCATTAATTCATAGTGATGTATTTTCCTGTTTAATGTTTCATGGTGTATGCAATTGAATGCTTTTGATAAGTCGCAAATATGCCTAAAGCATCTTGCGACTTCTCCCAAGCATCAAAAATTTGCGATACTAACTCTACACCACCATCAGTAGTTGACCTCCCCGAGTGAACCCAAATGCTTACAATGCAGGTCAATAGCAGGTCATATCCATTGAAATCCTTAAGCAACTGATGTAATATAAGTTTTTCAAAAACTTTGCTGAATGATGGCAGTACTGATATTGATATTTTAATTAGAATGCCTATAAAGGCACTACTACGCGTCAGAAACTAAGCACTAAGCACTAAACTAAGCACCAGAATTTCGGATCAAATACTGCAGGACTTCTTTTATAAAGGCACTAAACTGAATGTAGCAGATTTTTTATCTGTGACCTTGTCCAAATGAATTATTCCGAACACGAAAAAATATCAACAAACAAGTTTCAATTTGTGAAAGTACAACAATAACCTCCCATGTTTATTTACTCCTATAAAGTTTATAGTCGGCAATTCTGCCATTCTCCGAATCCTTATGAAAATTGAAATTCGTATTTTCACCTTTCTCATCTATAACAAAGGGTACCTTTCAGTATTCCGTTTGCGTTCCCCATTACCCTATCATACACGTGACAGACAGGCGAAAGATAACTACGTGACAAATATGTTTTAACGTAGTGTTGCCAACTGTTTGGAGTAACTTCGTTTTTATGTGAAAAGGAAATTGTGACAGTGATGTAACATTATTTCTTGGATGTTGTTATTTGTTATGGTGTTTCCTTTTTATTTCCTCCAAATATTTATTACAATTTTGTACCAACGCGTTACTTCCTAGTTAAAACGGTGATCTTTATGATGTCGATAATCCATACATCCATCGAATCGAAAATATTAGAAATTCAAAAGTAACTCATGATCTGAAAAGCGCGTGTGAAGCCGCAGGCAGAAGCTAGTGTACAAATAATACATAATGCTGGCCGATTCACACAGCATCACCTAAGTCCCAACCTAAACAGAGCTTCATGGTTAATTCCTTCAATTGAAACAAGCTGATAAAAAACTTTTACCAAGCCGCCAACCAAGCACTTCTTTTAAAATAAAACCAGTTAAAAATATTAGAATTACTGACGTAGTTAGGTGGTGGTTGTTGTTCTGGTTCTTGGTGACCTTGGTGATAGTCTGTTGAATATGGAAGGTCGGAACCAAAAGGATAATCGAACGTTCATAGTATTTACAGGGTAAGTTTGTCTTCAGGGTCACTGAGGGGAAGTATAAAACCGTGAAAGATAACGAAAAGTCATGTTAGGAGCTACTACGTGCTCGATGTAGAAAAAAGAGATCTAGCAAAACTCCTAATAGAGTCCACAGGTGATCGGAATGCTGGCTTTTATTTCGGTCAACGAATTAGCATTGCCATTCAACGTGGCAATGCTGCCAGCATTCTGGGCACTTTGCCTTCTGGTGACGGCTTAGATTTTTAGAAAATAGATTTAAGTGTAAATATTAGTTGTAATTATTATTGTATTTTCTTTAGTAATAAAATGTCTGTAAGAGAGTAAGGTGCATACCTATATATTATTAAATAAATTTATTTAAAAAAATCTTTAACTTTTTTTACCGCATAACTATTTTTTTTTTCAAAATGGAGAACTTAACTTCTAACATGACATGTCGATAAATCGATCACGGTTTAACAATTCCCCTCAGTGACCCTGAAAAAAAAAATTACCCTGTTCATTACTTTCAGAAAATAAAGTCTTGAACTGTGATGAATCTTACGAGATCTTTTGAACTTAAGTTCAAAAGCTTTAAGTCTAGATCAACTTACTGGACTTTTCAGCTGTACAGGCCAAGTGCAAAGTTTCTAAGCTTATAAAAGTTTGATGGTGTTGCTTAGAACTTAAAAGGACAAATTCTTATTCTTATCAGAGGTAGAACGGCACTCCAGACTCCACAAGTTTTATATACAATTTTAAAGAGGAGTGCATTCGTACCCGTAAATAGGTCTCAGCAGGTGCATTCCCACCGAAGTTAATAGTTACGAAGAAATGCTTTTATGTCTCAGAATGCCTGAAATGTTGCGCAGTTGGGTTTTAATTTGCAATAACTCTAAATCTTGCTGTTGTGATATTCATATGATATTAGCTTATGATAAGGACCTAGATGAAGGATGCAGAGGACCTGAAAAAAGGATTATCTACTCTAATTATAAAGAGGAAAGATTTGTTTGTTTGAATTGTATGTACAGCCTCCAAAGCAACTGGACCGATTTGTTTTTTTTTCACCATTTAAATTCTAAATTATCTCTGATGAATGATGATAGGCGATAGAATATACTCGGAAAAATTGGAGCGGACCGCTTATAAAAAATAAGAATATCATTCTTCTAACTACGCATCCAGGGTTTTCTTTATTTGTATGTCTAAAGATGCTTGATGTGGTATTCCTGCTAGGTATGGTATGTAGTAAAATTTTTATCGATTGGCTTGCTCTGTCACTCATAAGCTCCCCTTTCTCTCCATAACCTTTCAAAGTATCTAGTATCTTGAAGAAATAGAAGACCACTAGCTATTTATGTGTGTCGTGGGTCATCAATATAAAAAAACGAAAGCATTTGTCGAACCATTCAGATTTACTGCAAACACCTAAATAAATAATAAAAATAAATAATGCTGGACAATTCACACAGCAATATCTAGCCCCAAGCTGACCAGAGCTTGTGTTATAGGTACTAGATAACTGATATACATATTAGTATACATAATACAACTACTAATACAACATACGTAGAAAGATATTTTTTATTAAACATAGAAAACGACCAGAACTCCTGGAACGAATTTCTGCATACCGTACAAACATTTGTCCCGAGGCGAGATCCAACCCACATCCTCCTGCGTCGCAGACGGATCTTCGCCCGCCGCGTCACAGAGGTCGTCAAACACAAAACACCTATAACATACTAATGCTTACAATAAAGGTACTTACAAAGCGCATACTCGTATATATCTCCTCACCGCGAACACACCGAATCCCATTGAATACCCACAACGCGACATCCACGGCGCGGGCGGCAGCGTGTCGTACCACGTTCATTACTTACCGCAAGTGTGAGGTGCCAGAATTCAGAAATAATTTCAGAGATTATGCCGCGTTCGTAGCCATTGTTCTATGCTGCAGCTAGTCTGCGATTTCAGAGTTTTTGTGAAGTGATGAGATTTTGATATGCTTCGTTTGAAGGCAGCGCAGCGTAAGTCGAGTAGGTAAATGAGGAATTCGCCTTAGTTATATATATATATATATATATATATGTACATATATATTATTATATCATTGCCAGCGATATCATGTTTTGTTATGAGAATAGTGTATAAGTTGATTTTCTACACCATTTATAACTCACAACAGCTGGACCGATTTTAATGATCTTTGTTTTATTGGATTTTTCTTTGTCCCGAATAGCAGAATAACTAACTAAAATTTTAAAGAAATCACAAGGTTAAATGTGAAGAAAATCGTCTTCTCATCCGTTTTTCGTATATACGCTAACGCCATCTTTGATTCTAAGACGGAAAAAAGTTTGCCGGGCCAGCTAGTATTATGCTAGTAGTGTATAGTGTACACTAATATTATAAAGAGGAAAGATTTGTATTTCTGTATGTAACAAATAAGCATAAAGACCGATTTCAAAAATAATTTTGCCGTTAGAAAGCTACATTACCACTGAGTAACATAGGCTATAGAATATACCCGTGCAAAGCCGGGACGGACCGCTAGTAAAATATAAAGCTCCTTTTATGTCGCCAAGTCTCTTTTATACCAATTTACCGACATTGAAGAACAATGAAAATGAAATAAGTTCCCAAAAATTTTCGATTTCGGCGGGACTCGAACCCGCGCCCCACCAACTAAGCCACGAAACCTTTGTCGGTTCAACCGAAAATCATTGGGATCTCTTACGGACTATAGCGCCGGTGGCTCCACCTACAGGGGTAACATTATAGTTTAACCAAACCTGTTCAAATACTAAAGTTACATTTAGTTCGTTTGACGAAAGCACTATAACAAAAAACCTTAGAAATCGAGAAAACCGTTTCAAATTGGTAGTTTCGAGAAATGTAGGTATCCACTATTCAAAATTTACTCCCGTTGATCAAAAAATTACATTACGATGCACGCCAGATATGTTGGTGCTCATTTTCCTTAAACAACTTTACATTAAAAAACCAACTTAAAATATGCTTTCGCAGTATCCCGTATTCACATGCCGAAATTATAACGTTGCCGAGTTACTGCTGTGAAGAGCAAATTGGGTTTCACCTGAAACTTATAACGCAGTTTTGGTACAGAATAGTCTAATTCAGTTTATTTACGAATTCAAGAATACATTTCGTTGCTCGTACAGAGAGTTAGGGTCCAAATAAACTAAATAATACCAACGTACCATAAAGACGAAATTTAACAGAATTCCTTTGAGAAATTCAATTTTATCGGAGCCTTTTTATCGAAGTTTTTTGATAACTTTGCTTACTAAATTACGAATTTTTTAATGGACAATTTGTTTGTTACCAGCTGCGCCCCGCGATGTTGTCCGCGTAACCAACATATTATTCAATTAATTTGATTATTCCACGGGAACATTGCACTTTTCCGCGATCATAAATATCATGTCCAGAATATAAGCTATTCTAGTTGCAAATTTCATTCAAATCCGTTCAGCAGTTTGAGCATGAAGGAGTGACAAACACACACACAAACACATATAATCCTTTGCCTGTATAATATTAGTTTTTTATATAGGTAATAATCCCATGTACTTGATTGGTTAGTTTACCCATTGTACTAGGGAAGCATAGAACGTGATGGAAAAGTGCTAGGCCGCTAAGTCCAAGTCTCTGACCTAAAAAAAAAGTCCCATTTAGCACATGACCGGTTCCAAAGCCTACCTGGCAAGATAAATATCTGGGTCACAGAACCCCCGTCGCGCTATCGGCTAAAGACGGATTACCGCCGAAACTGAGATTAATTACGACATCGCCTAGTAAAGACGCCGATATTGATGCCCGCTTCACTGCCGATAGAAAACCCAGGGTATTAATGATACATTAGGATATTTCTCTGATGTTTTGGGTTGGGTGATAGAAGTCGAAATTGCAAGTGTGCAGTATTTGAGAAAAGTAATGTAAGACGAAAGTTCCATGTGCGCCATTAGTTACGTGGAGAAATACACGATACGAGGAGAATATCAGATTTCATTATTTAGCGATTATAAATATAGTATAATAATTAGCATTGAAATTTATATTAATTATATGACACAAATATTATAAATGCAAAGGTTTGAGTTCGGATGGACGTTTATTACCTCTTTACGCCAAAACTACTAAACAAATCAGGCTGAAATTTTGCTTACTGGTAGTACTTTTTATCCCATAACACATCAGACACACACGGACAGAAATAACCTTCAGCAACGCTTACGAAACCTCACTCAACTGGCAAGCGACCAATCCGTCGTTGCTAATAGCAAAATAAGTCAAAATTTTATTTTTATCTTCGCATCGTCACTTACTTGAGATTGTGGTCGGTTGAAGGTCTATTGACTATAAAAAAACCATAATTTTGAAGTGATAATTAGAAACAAACACATATTCGAAGTTTATAGCATTAGAATGGATCAGACGTTTTGGCCGGTTTGAAAACTGTGGCCAAGTGGTGGCCAAGATAAAGCCAATTGGTTCAAAGACATTGAAAAAGTCGATGAACAAACCGGGATACCCAGCAGTTAGAGACAAATGGCTTACTACCAACCAAAATTACTGAGAGCGCTTGCTCTAATATAGAGCTCAAAAGCTCTAAAAATATTTAGTAGTCGAAACGCTTTGATATCCGGAATATTTCAATGTATCAAAAATAATATCGGCTTAGAGAAACCTTTGAAAAAGAAACGCCAAATGTATGAATTTATTCCTAAATAATATTCCGAGGCGAAACAATGGCGGCCTAAACGATCGTCGGCCTGTACGATTTTGATATGATTATGTATTTTAAAGAGGCAGGTGCATTCCCACTGAAGTTAATAGTTACGAAGAAATGCTTTTATGACTCAGAATGCCTGTAATGTTGCGCAGTTTGATTTTAATTAACCCTAAATCTTGATTCTAGCTTTGCTCGCACTTTTCTGGGATAAAAAGTAGCCTATCTCCGTCCCCGGGATACCCTGCCAAATTTCATAAGATCCGTTCAGCCGTTTAGGCGTAAAAAGGTAACAGACAGACAGATTTACTTTCCAATTTAAAATATTAGTTAAAAGGCACTAAAAAAAAGCGCTTAAAAGGCAAACAACTAGTCAACTTAACAAAACAAAGAACGCTTTTGGCTAGTATTTTATGCAACGTCGAAGTTTTGAGCGCTGGGATGTTTACGACCACGATAGGTAGGTAAAGATATCTTTCAGTTATATTTCTCGTTTTTACGATATTTTAGTTATACGAGTATTTTGGTGTGGGAATGAAAGCTTTGTAGCATTTTTATGTTTATTTATATTTTCCATTGAAATTTTTATGGTGCTTTTTGCGCCGGTTTCGTCTGAAAAGCTAGTACTTGCCAAAGTTTCTGAAAATTATGCAAGGAACGTTTTCATACTTAACTTTACTTACTTCATACTTACTTGGCTCGTCTTCGTAGCAGTAATGTGCTTAAGTAAGTACTTTAGAATTAAGATAAGTTTCATTTATAAATTAGACATTAGTTTATTCTCCGTTTTATTTTTATTTTATTTTACTACGCACAAATATTCGTGCGAATAACAACCTGGGGTTAACACACAAATGCACATTGGAACGAAATAAAACGGGTTATAAACTGAGATGAAAGCTTACAGGGTGACGGTTGACTTAAGTTTTAAACAGTGAATTTTGTTAATAGGCTTCTCCCCATTTGGCAACCTTGCGATGTAAAGGTTGCCAAATCGCAAACCTCTTTTATCAAACGCTGCATTTCATACATTATAGGCTGGACAAAGTTCCTGTTTCAAACAATTGAAATTTTCTTGAACTCTTGAATCAGACGACCTCTGTGGCGTGGTGGGTGAAAGTCCACCTGCAACTCAGGAGGTTGCGGGTTCGATTCCCGCCTAGGCACAAATGTTTGTACGATCTGCAGATATTTGTTCTGAGTGTTCTGGTCGTTTTCTATATACCTATTTATTGTATCGTATTATGTATATCAGTTATCTAGTGCCCATAACACAGGCTCTGCTTAGCTTGAGACTAGATAATGTTGTGCGAATTATCCAGCATTATTTATTTATCTCAAAGTTCTAAGAATAGAAGTTGCAAGTATCTGATCTTTCTTACACATACTGGCAAAACTATAGTTGATATAATGCTAGTAGTAAATATAGACTGTATATCGCATACATCAACGTCCTACCCGTCTCTCTGCTCCATTACACTGCTAATCGTATGAGATTCCGTCCTGATGCTTCTAATTAATAGCTGTGCCCTCCCTTCCAGTCTAAGATGGCAGTGGGAATTTAATTCTACCTTGAGGCGACGTAATGAAAGCGAAGGTGTAAAGTAAGTGGTTAAGTAAGGATTAATATTTATCCCGTAATTTTTTTTTTAAATCACGACGAATATATAACTATAATATATTTATTATACAGCTTGGTCATCACGAATTATTTTATACCCATCACTCATAACATCAAATTAAATTAAACTCCAATTTTAACTAGATGTCGCCACTCGAAAAATCCGATCGCGCCATCCAAGTGTTCCCTTCAAACCCATTTGCACTATTTAGAAATTTAAAGTGGGTTATAGTTTTTAAAAACAAATTATTAATTTATGCTCTTTTCGGATAAATTCTACCATAGACTGGTTAGTATGCTACGTATTCTACCAAACTTTATTTTTATGATAGCGTACTTCATCACATCTACCAAATAGTTATTAACTGTTAAGACGAACATCCATTGTCATAAAAAATTGAACCAGTAGGTACAACATTAGGACATGACTACTTGATTGTCAGCCAAACTACCAAAAATAAAGTTGTTTCATAGAATAACTATAGTGCCTTTTCATACGCCCTGGTTTCCGGGTACACGGCGGCGAAGTGTATGGCATTTATGGGCATGTACAATAGCTATCACGTATTAGCATAATTTGCATACAATTCGCCGCCGGGTGCCCGGTACAGGCTACCTAGAGACCGAGGCGTGTGAAAAGGAACTTAGAAATAAGATACTTGAAGAGTAAATAAGATTTAATTTTCGAAAGCGCCATCTAGTTCATTGGTAATAAATTTCACTTACCAGACAAGAACGAGCTTTTCACTAGAGCTTTTCCTGATATTTACCCATTGGAAAATATACGTAAGGCGAGATTTCCAGCCGTGCGCCTTTCGTAGAACGTAGTTCTCACTGACGAGACTAGATGTCGCTGTTGTCGCTGGTCAGAAATATTAATAGTAGCAAACAAATGAAAATTACATTTTATCTGACATCAATCGGAGCATGCCAAGTTGGAACCTCAGAAACAAATCTATGGTACCCTCAGTAAAAATGATCCTTTATACAAGACCGGAAACTAGCTTACGGCTTTGTTCTTAGCGTTTAGTTCAGAAAGTCAAAAGTACATGCCACGAAGTTGTTCAAATTTACAAAAGCATTTTTCTTCTTTTTACAACCTCGTTATCAATCGTATGAATGCAAACCCAGTCAAAATAATTAATTGTTATTCAGCTACCTTCATTCTCAATTCTCCATTCATCTCACCTTACCCCATTGAAAGCAAATGACCTTCCCTCGTCGTAACGTCATATTGATAACTTTACCGCCCATGCGCACTACTCACGCATGCGCGAACCAAATGCTCAGTGTTGTGTACATTAGTTTTGCAAAAATCCTGTCAACCTTTAATAATAAGCCTTTTAAAAGCCATGGGACTGTAACTAAGTTTAACTAGGGTAGTGGTGTTAGTTCAGTAGCTATTTTGTTCCGTAGCTGTAGCGTCACGGTGGTCATTTGCATTCAATTTTGCGATCGTGTAGTGAATTTAGTGATAAAGGCTTATCAGAAGAATTAGCTCGTCTAATTCTTAGTGCATATCTCGAGAAAGGAGTTTCTTTAACTGGTAAGATTATTAAGCTACTCATTAGTGTGTAGTTAGTCGTAGATACATAGCTGAATAGTAGGTAACTGTGTGGGCGTTACTCCAGACGACGTACGCGTAGGAGCTAGCAGACAGATCCGCTGTAAATATTCATATCACGATGTGAGAGTTGTTATGTTCTTACAAAGAGATGGTTTTGGCAATGACCCTCTATATTAATCTTTCTTAAACCTAGTAAACCTCATGTTAGTCAAGTTTTCTACTTTAGGTTCCTATAGGTAACTGTGTGTTCCAAGCATTGAAGATCAAACAAGTGGGGTGGTGGGGACTTCAATCTGTATACAGAACTTCCATGCTAAGAACATCATGTTTAAAAAAACGGGCCATATCTCTCTGATTGATATGGTCGAGGATTTGAATCTTCTAAATCCTAGTGACTCGAAACACAAATTTATATATTTTAACGCCGTTACACAAAAATGTAAGCAGGTATACCTAGTACAAATAAGTAGGTACCTAACTGTTATTCGATATTATTTCTCAGAACTGAATAAATACGTTTCTCGTCGAGAAGCGAAATTCTATACCAGCAATTTCAATTTCAATTTCAATTTCAATTTATTTATTGTAAGTAAGTAAGTTTACAGAGTTTACAGAGTTGTAGGTACATACGTAAACACACATTTTTACAACGTCAGGTACTTAAAGCTATGAAACAGAGAGATATCTTTATGAATTTATAGGTATAACAAAGACAATAATTTTACGTTTGCATAATAATATAGGTAACCGGTACCTACAATTTTATAGTTGAAAATAAATAAATTTATACACCTTTTTGCATTTCATGTGCCGAGCTCCCAGGCTCTTTTGTCATCCAGATAATCCCTAACACTATAGTAAGCTTTTTTAGAGAGTATATTTTTTACAATTTTTTTGAATTTATTTTCTGATTGATCTGTTAGATGGTTTGGTAATTTATTATATATTTTAATGCTTAAGCCTATGAATGACTTGTTAATTCTAGCTAGTCTTGTTGATATACATGCGAGCTTATTTCTATTTCTGGTATTATATAGATGCCCATCACCTAGTTTTTTTTTCTGGCTATAGGTTTTTCTGACGTACATGATGTTCATATAGATTAGCAAAGAAGGCATTGTCAATCGGTACCATTTCAAAACTAACTTTCAATAACAGTTTCAATTTAACATAAACACGAAATTACTGTATTCTCTGAACCAGTTACGAAATTGCAATTCATTTGTCCTATGGATACGTACTGCAAACAGAAACTTGTTAATTGGTTTTCGCACAAAATCAATATGGGACGACGTCGGGATCTACGGTTCGCTGCGTGTCCTATATACGCAGGACACAGGGACACGGTTATGTGGCGACTGTAACTCCACTCAGTTCTCTCCGGAAGAAAGCATTAATCAAAGGATCTTAGCAATCGTAATCATAAAGGACAAGTCATTAATTAAGTTTTTAATATTGTACGTTTTGAGGTATTTAATATTACTATGGACCGTAGCATTAGTTAAATAAGATTTGTAGGTAACTTTTCTATGATCTAAAATAAATGATTATTATTATAATTATTAGCTGGTTGGTCATGTTGAGTTTGGATCTCTTTTAATTCTGAAGAAAAGCTACAGCTTATAATATCTAAGGATGCAAACGAAATGGGGACACCTTTACTAAGCTTACGCCATAGCGTCGCCTGTTTGTATGCCCATCACAAGTCTGTACAATACTAATTGTAACCGATGGCGTCGTATGGGGAGGCCTATGTCTAGGTTGCCTGGAAGAAATCGTTTTCAGCGATAAGGCCGCCTATTGCACTGGTTATGTTTTATAAATTAGATATAAGGATTATTTAAGTTATGTTTTAAGTTTCATTACGTCCACCAGTGGACGTTGATATGAGAATGATTGTTGATATGAGAACCAATACTTTATATTAAGCGTGTCTTGTTTTTAAAATGCGTAACTTTGTGGTCACAATCTAGTTAAAGCATAAAATACCTACTCGAGTACTCAAGCAATCCAAAAAAATAGATTTTAAGAATTCACTATATTTAAATGTTTTTTCGTAGTGTTATAGTCTAACTCGTACGTACATATCAAACTTTTGCATCAACCTGTTCATGGAAGCCTATCTAATAGACTTCCATAAGTGGTTGTGTATATAACAGTTACCATAGAGTAGGTAACTTAGCAGCAACTCTCGAAGCGTAAAAGTATATACTCTCGAAGCGTACAGTTATATCTGTCATTCAGGAAATGCAGTTATTGAACGGACAACAGCCCTGATGCAAGGGGCTTCAGCATCGATGAGCTAGTTACGGAATATCGATAACTTAATGTAGTTATCGATATTCCGTACTAGCGTCGTTGCAAAAGTTTGTACCAAGGGTACCAGAGAGCTCTCGGTATAAGTATTTTAACTTTACGCTACAACGCTATACAGGGTTATTAATAATTCAATGACACAACGTGAACTGCAGGTTCTACCGAACATCACGAACACGTTTGTGAAGACGCCATGTCTTAATTCTTAATCTTGGTATTGGTATCCCCCGTCGATTTAATAATAATTCGTTACAGAGGTTTTATCTGAAAATAAACCTTAATCGGCTCTGAACTGAATTAAAAGTGGGTTTGGGACGAGGTGTGGGAGGTGATTTATATATTTTTTAAGAATTAAAACCTAGCATCTGCTCAATCGTTTTAGTGATGATAGGCAAAATTTCCAGTTCACGAAGTGTAAGTGAAATACTAATAACCCTGTATAAAGGCGACAATTTAACTTACACCTCTTCCTGCAATGCATTCTTTTCTGAATATGGAGCTGGAAAAAACATTAAAACCCCAAATTAGTCAAACAATTGTTTTTTCTTTCTTATTTATAAGGGTACGAAGCGCGTGTAAGCTACAGGCGGAAGCTGGTTAATGTACAGGACGGTAGTGCCAAAAAATATGCGTTTAGCTTACAGTAACACTGTAGAGAAAGTTTGTATCAACCCCCAGATTTAAACGGCCATCCGATCCCATTCTCCAGTTTGGCCAAATTTGTATATTTATTGTGCCCGCCAAGGTCACAAAAAACTCACCAAACACACCAAAAATTAAAACTGTAATAACGATTTCTTGTACCGACTTACTGCCACACTCACAGAAGACAAATACAAAGAAAAAGTACATACTATTTGTACGGATCGTACAGCACAAATTATATATAAAATTATTTCGGCTGATACCGCGATCAGCCGCGACCTACATTTTCAGTTAAGCCTTTACCGCGGACTAGAGCGGATGAGTATCTTTCACAAACTAGTATACTTTTAACAATATAACTTCGATTGATAACTCATGTTGGTTTAATTCAAACTATCTTACTAAAGCTCTGGGCTCGTACACTATTTAAAAAATATATATCAAAGGTTCCGATGTATGTTTCTATGGTTTTTCATAAATGAACTTAACTCTCTTAATGATGGCCCAAAATAAACTCTTTCGCCTGATTGTTTACTAGGTATCACACTCTTTTGCCTGATTTTATACAAGGTGCCATGTAAACCGAGTAACTCTTTAAACCGAATAATAATATAATGTAATGCTAGACAATCTACACACCACCATCTAGCCCCAAGCTAAGCAGAGCTTGTGTTATGGGTACTACATAACTGATAAATATAATACAATACATAGACATACATATTTTTTATTATACATTATTATACCAGATCACCCTGAAAAAATGTCTGCAGATAGTACAAACATTTGTCCCTAGGCGGGAATCGAACCAGCAACCTCCTTCGTTGCAGGCAGGCCTTCGCCCACCGCGCCACAGAGGTCATCGAATACTTACGTCGTAAAGGCTTAAAGAAAAGGCAAAAGAGAAAAAATCTCATTAACATATTCGATTTGCTAAGGTACAAACAATAATTCCTTCTTTCCAATATCATTTCCTAATTTTCTACTTGATGAAATAAATGGAAAAGCAATTAATACTTGGGCCACCCTCTGCGTTCAGCGTTCATTTCCGATTTCCCAGCAGTCGTCATTTGATCTCCGCCCGAGTCGGACGCAAATTCAAATTGTAACCGAATTTCAAAAGTTTTGGTGAAAATGGATTTAACTATTACGAGGCATTTCAGTTTAGACGAAGTGAGTACCACGTATTTGATTAAGATCAACAAAGTTTTTTTTTTATTAACTACTGGAAAAATTTTGAGGATATATTTGCCTAGCGATGAGAAATCGTATAAAAAGGCGTTGTTTTTTACATGAGTTCGGTAGGTAGTAGTGAAATAAAAATAATACCTTTTTTATGTCAATCGACAAATATTCCATCGACTTGTTTCTACCGTATTTTTGTTAAATATAATCAATTATTTTTTGTGTAAGTACTTACTCAATATTGCAATATACAATAGGCTTCGCAATTATTTCTTTGAATTGGGATACTACAATGTAGTTTCTTGTTTCTTATTTCTAGTATTTTTACGGACTAAGTTAAAAAATATAGATTCTTACCTAATTTTTCTTGTTTGATCTGAATTTATGTTATTATTTTAAGCCGTTGGTATAGCCTCACATAGTGTAACTCAACTGGTAGGTATATTCTAAACCATTCATGTTAACTGAGCGACTTTATCAAAAGGTTAAATCGGGGTAAGCAATACCTCTATCTAATTGGTGTTCAAATAGTTATCCAGAAACGTTTGAGGGATGTGGAATTTGGATGTTCAGTCAACTTCCGTGAATTCACGACAGAGTGAACTTTTCACATCAAACAAGCTTTTGAAACTAATATTTTGAACGTTTGCACACAGTAATTACTATTTGGAAATAGCTTCAATTCTAGCAACTTGTTGTATTCAATACAAACCTTCTAAGTTAATATAGTAATTTCTTGCATACTTGTTAACAAGAGATACTTTAATAATAGGGTATAATATTTCTGTTATACAAAGATAGTATAAACAATGACAAAACTAAATTGACATACATGTTAAACCCTCCCCTGTTGTTAGTCGGATAAAAACATAATCAGACTAAAATAAGAGGCATTTTTCCCCTCGAAGTAACTTATAAAAATAACTTAGCGTCAAGTATTATTAAAATTAAAGAAACGGTAAGGTCTTCCTAGCTGAATTGCAGTCAGTTTCAACGGAGACCGCATTGTTCTCACATAATTCAATGTAACGGCAGACCGACACGACCGCTCAGAGGGCAGGCACAGGACCAACGGCTTAACGTGCTTTCAGGTGCCGAATTCTGCTAACCAATTGCATTACTATGACAGTGGTATCGTCGCAGAGTCCTAAGTAATATTATAAACGCGAAAGTGTGTTTGCCTGTTGGTCCTTCCTTCACGCCCTAACTAAAAGAACTAATCAACTTGATTTTTGGCATAGAGTTAGTTGAAAGGAGGGATAGTAATGCCGGGTACAGACCAAGCGAGCGAGACCGAGCGAATGCAAACGATTGGGATTTGACAATCGGTACGTTCGTTCCATATTGCTTTGATGTAGCGACAGCCGCCGGAGCACGGCCGAAGATAAACGAAGGCCCTTGTTTGGACTCGCTTGCTTTCGCAATGACGTCCACACTGGTACTTTTGCGTTCGTTCGTTAGCCTTCGCTCGCTCTCGCTCGCTTGGTCTGTACCCGGCATAACATAGGTTACATTTTTTTCTAATAACACCAAATTCTCATGGAAGACTTACGGGAATATCCTCCTTGAATTGTTAAATTCGAATTTAACGCGGCTAAAACCGTGGGGCACAGCATACACAAATGAAAGAAACTATAGCGCGTGGTGTAATATTTGAACAGAGAGACTCATGGAATGGTTTCAACCATGACACTTTCGAACCGCATCTGTAGTTTTTTATCAAAGGTAAAATGCCAAAATGTGCCATTTGTAGACTATGCCATTGATATGGTGAAGCGATTAATTTAGTGGAATTATGCCCCTGAAGCACGAGGGCTAACTTTCTGACTCCGGACTGCTTTTGCTTGCTAAAAAAAAACAATAACAAAAAAAATTTACAGTTTACTGTCTACGCCTGTGTACGCTTACCTTTATTCAGCCTCGCTCGTATCATGTTATGGCGACCGCTTCAAGTTACTTTCCCATAAAACGAGAAACATTTGACGTGATTTATTAGACCCTTTCAAGGAATTGGAGAATACTTACCTACTTGCTTTTTTGAAACGTACCCGTTGGCAATTAGGTTCATTTTTATAAAGTAAGACTTTTCTTCTGTTCATGATTAAAATATTTATTTATCGAGATAAAATTTATATTAAAAACTAATATAGGTACTTTTTTAATAATATAATTCGTAACACTTAGGTGGTGTTCAATTAAAATTCTACTTATTTTTGAAAATTAAAATGTACAAACAAAAAATACAAAAATAATATAGGTATACAGTGGAATTTTAACAGCCTTTAGCTCACACCCTGAAAATGGATTGACTATATTTAGCTTTATAACTGACGTAGTTAACGGTAAGGGATTGCTCTAGCCAATCCGCGTGGGTGAGTCCCGCGTGATAGAAAAAACATATATAATGGAATCATAGGTTACGGGTGGCCCACACGCGGACTAGATACGTATGCGAACGGAAATCTCCATGACAGAAAACGAGCCTTTTGGTGTAGGCGTAGGTAAAGATATCCTTATACCAAGGTAGCTAACACAAAGCAACAAAAGTCGTTCTTGTACAAATCTGCGCAGCAGTCTTGTGGCAAAAGATCGTAGCAGCCTATGTTGCGTAGCTTGTGACAAACTCATAAACCTTGTGTTATCAATGTTTGAATATTCATGAATCGTGATCGTGACTGTAAAAAGCGAATTTACATCTTGATTGCGAAGAAAATAGAAAATAATAACATGACGTCATGTTGTTTCTCTGTAAATTACGATTTTATTCGTTGAAAAAGGTAAAAAGTTGTTGGGCCTTTTCCTAGCAGGAAATTAAATTTTTGAAGCCAATTTGAAGCTTTGGGACAGTTTTGTTTGGCTAGTAGGCTTACCACATAGGTTGTCAGATTATTTGACATTGTAGATTAAGTGTGGTATGAAAGGAAACGAATGAATTCTGACAATGCAGTCTGGACAACATGCAATGTGCAAAAGTGCTTAGAAAGATCTCATTCATAAAATTCAATTCCTTTGGACTTTGGATCCTTTGGATTGCTCTTGATTCTCAGACTATTGTAATTTTTGGAATGTGATATAACTTAAAAGGCGTACCAAGCTTTTAAGATCTCTAAGCACTTAGAACGGATCCTTTGATCGTAAAAAATACTCGTAATATCAGGTAATTACCCGGTATCTCGGGGTATCTCATCCAAGTAAAAGGGCATTTTTCAATAGAATTCTTACTTATCGTAAGCTTTTGTGCCGAAAGTTAATCCGCTTTGGAAGCACTTAAGTGATTATTATTTGAAAGAGTGATGTTTACTGAAGCTTAGGCACTTGAAATTTGGTACCTACGACTTAGAGCTCAGAATAGGGCCCAGGATAATATTAAGATAGCAATTGGAAAGAAATGATTAATTAATTAATCATTTCATAATGACAATGGTCCGAAATAACTACAGTTATAAGAAAATTCAAAGATAAGAAAGTTCCAAGTTTCGACCTTATAACTGCAGAAATTATCAAATCTCTGGAAGTAAAATGCATAGAAGCTCTGTACACCATCTGCAAGCAATCAAGTCTTGTAACACGAAAATTGGCTAAAAGACTGGATACAATATTCCCACTATACAAAAAGGTATATAGGTATACAAACAGAAGGTATGAGAGTGAAAAGAACACGTAGTAAATGCGACAATCGCAGAACTCTGGCTTTGATATCTCACTGCAGTAAAATCCTTCTAAACATTTTTTAATAATCGCATCCACTACAAGGTGGCTTGGCTGATACCACAGGAGCAGGCAGGATTTGGGAAAAGAAAAGGTACCAGGGAACAAATTCTCAGCATCAGACAACTCGTTGAGAAATCGTACGAGTACAAAAAGTGTCAAGTTTGAAATAATTCTAGTAACCACTCTACTCGTGCAAATAGGTGCTATTTGCAGGGAGAGATTAATAGAATGGCAAACAAAATAATATCTGGAGTTTGTTTTATCTACGAATTCTAGGTAACGTTTCTGTGACACTGTCAAAGTTAAAGGATTGGTTAGCAGAAATGGGATCCTGGCGAAGTAACATTATTTCATCTGTGCCCTAGTTCTTCGATCGCTGTAATACGGTTGACAAGTCGGGACTAAAACAAAAAGGGACGCAATAAACACCCGCTATAGCTTTAATCAAATTGATCAACTTTATAAAAATGGAGCGAGGGTAGCACGACAAAAAACCTTGATCCAACTCCATCTGCTAAGTTACAAAAGCTTTTATCAATTACGTACCTTTTTCTTGTATTATCTTCTACTGGACAGACTTGCTCCAAGAAATAACGTCATTAAGTTGCTTAAACTGTAGTTTTTGTTCGCAGCTTCGCACGTGTTAAAATGCCTAGCATGTTTTCCTCAGGATACAATATTCAACCCAACAAACATACCTACCTTACGTAGGGCGTGGGTTGATTCAGATTTTTGATTAAGACCAAAGAATCGATCTGTCAGAGGCCCACTGCTAGGCCAGTTGCCGCAGTGGGACATTTTGGGCTTAATGTTATTGTTATTGACACCAATGTTTTGTTAACAGTCGTCAATGCGCAGCGGGGCTTTAGCGGCGATGGAGGCGGAGCCTGACCTCAGCACCTTCGAGAACAAGTCAGGGCTGGCCGAAGACATGAAGTTCTTGGCGTCTATGCCAGAGCTATGTGACGTCACCTTCCTAGTGGGGGATACTAGGGAGCCAGTGTGTGCTGTGAAAGCAGTGCTCGCGGCTAGAAGCAGGTATTTTCTAGCATACTTTTTATAAAAAGCTGTTTTGAGAAATCAACACCATTGATAACCAAAACCCCACGGCTGCGCCAGATTTTTATTTCATCATCTTCATGTCCTGTTTCCAGTCTAGGCGTTGTCGTCGTAACATGTATTTTTCTTCTAAGAACTCCTATCAGCCGACATTCTATTCCAATGACTCCAAGAACTTACACAAGGCGGTTATATAGCTATGGAAGTCTTTTTTGCAGTTTATCAGTATAACCACTTCGTTTCCTTCCCTTATAAAAACGTAGTACTTTCTATGAAAATGGACATGAGATAAAGGCTCATAAAAGCGAAATAAAAAAGTTAATAAAGAAATTCCTCTCTTCAAGATCCCATCAGGATCTTATTAAGAGTAAAGCACGTTTACGTTACCATTTACATTATTATCATGAAATCGTGTCAATACCCCTTACGATTTCATTCGGACTTTAGAGTAAAAAAAACGTCTCTAAACCAGGTGAAACCCTATTCTATGAGTCAATAAAGATAACCCGTTTCACTGGTTGTTTAAAAAAATTCTGATACCCGTTTTTGTATCGAATCGGTGTGCCGGAGAAGTTAAGAAAATTCTTTTTTCATTTTATAATGTAACGTTAACGTCTTTAATTGGTGATACCTTATCTAATTTTCTAAATTTTCCGTCCAGTAAAAATTCTTGAGCCCTCATAAACATGATGAACGTAAACAATTTCATAAAAGCTGTGAGTGAATTGTTTGGGCAGGCGGAATTCCTTTGACCCGTATCCGTGTTGACATATTACGAAGTATGGACACTGTTCGTGAACAAGAGACAGGAAACTAAAGGGAAATGTTTGTTTCCTGTCCCGTATAATTTAATTGCAAGTGGTCACGCTTTTGTGTATTTAGTAGATACGGAGATCTTTGTTTGAGATGGCATAGTTTTCTGTCAGCAAGGATACATAGAATCAATTTTAAATACAAATTAAATTCATTTATATGAGTTACTTTTGCACGTACAATCGAATTGAATATATAAAAATTATCAAGTCAAACATGGATGAACTCTTTATTCAAATATTCTTTTTAACCCATTAATGGCCAAATGAAAACCAGAAGTAATTTTACCGCAAATACTTTAATTCTATATCACAAAAGGGTTAAAAAAAAAGATTCTTACAGAAAAAAAAATATATTTCAACTTTTCAGGGGGTGAGGGGGGTGTACTCATTTGGGTACAATGGCCACTTATAGGTGAAATTTTTCATAGTACGCTTTTCAATACGAATCGTTTTATGACATTTTTTGCACTGCCAGAGTACATTAGCATGGCACATAACACATCGCAGTGTTTTTCCAGCTTTCTTGGATAGTGTCCTGACCCATCTTGAGGCAAACCTGGTACCAGAGATGAAGAAGCTTTTGCCTTTTTCTGGATCTCTTGACGTAGATAGAACCTAGCCATGCTACGTCGAAGCATCAATTGGTCCATTTTGACTTCTCTGCTTAGAACATGTAAACGCCAAGCCTTTTCAATAGCCATGTTCACCATGTATGTAAGTGAAAAGAGCCCACCACCACTTCTTTCCATGAATTGCAATTCTATAGAGCGATATCAACTGGTCAAGCTCATCGACCCCTCTCATACTTTCAAAGTCTGGAATAGATGCAAAATGTCAACATAAGTCCTCTTTCGTTTTATTAGACAACATCGTTTTGATTTGTGACAATACAACTATCTGAATCTGTGCCTTGGGAATTAGAGCTCTACGCCGGAGAACATTTACGCCACACTGGAGTTTGCTGTTGTGGTGGAAGGTGAACGCGCTTTGCAGCAACGGTTCATCATCACTGCTAGCACTGTCACTTTCGTCGTTTGTATATACCTCAACACTAACTGGAACATCTTGGGGCATGGGTCTGGCAGTAATAACCTCATCACCAGCTTCTTCGTCCGTGACTACGTCAGGATGTATGATGGCTCAGTCATACTCGGCATCATCATCACTATCCTGCATAACAGCATCTAGGTCATCTTGAAGTCCTTTGTAGTTGTTTACAATACTCTAAACGGTTTCCGCTCATTTAGAAATCTGAAAAAAACATGGAAATTTTAGATAGGGATATGGCCACTGTACCTGATTGGGTACAGTATCATTTATAGCGTAATAATTCAGCCCAAACAAGTAATAACAATGTAATTTATTACACAAGATCACCAAAAATATGTATTCTAACGATTTCATAACTAAATATGCCCTTTACTTTCAATCAGAAATAAATATTTAATTGACAATGTACTCACCTCTGCACACCTTCCGTAGTCAAAATTCTGATAGCAAAAAGTAGATAAAAAAAACTGTCTAGCCTAAATTATTTTTAATTTTTAAATGACGAATGTTGCTGTGTTTGATAATGAAACAAAACAGATATGCAGGAACTAACTGTTTTCTAGTAAAAAAATGACAATCAGGTGTACTCAATCAGGTACAGCGACAGCTAATGGGTTAAATCTGTTCCTAGAGTATTTCAAAAGATGCTCTACCAAGCCCCAAGCCCTCAACGTAAGAAGGAGCCAGCACCAAGAGAGAACAAGCTAAGGCTTTTTCTGAAGAGATCTTCAGAACCCCTTCTGAACCTCCAAAATGCGGCACAGCAGGTAATTATCGCCAATATTTATAATCACTGTTGCAAGGAATGCACGTTGTGAACCCGTTCCATTTCCTGATAAACCCAGATAATCTTTAGATATACCTGAACCTTATAATCAATACACATCAAACTTATCAACAAACTGAGCCAGACTTTGCCCTCACTTAGATGATGCAATATAACTAGACTTCAAAGAACTCCCAAGCCTTATTGACATCGTTAAGGACTTTCAACTTCCCTTTGATAGAGTTTGCTACTGCGTCGTTACTTGGTACTGAGAATTTTAATATCCACCGGAAATTTATACTTATTGGCTATTTTTCTCCACACGAATAAACTTCTTATTCAAAGGAACTCAAATTAAACGACAGTTTCCATTTGCATTGAGTTTTATCAAGCATTTGAATTTATGCATGAAGTAACTCTCAAAGCTTTCAGGGGAAACATATTGCGCTCATGCTAAAGTAAATAATTTTTACTGTATACAGAGGTCGACATTCGCGCAGCAATTGGCACCAATTCAAGAGGTAAAAACAAAATTAACGGTACTTTAGGAAAATTTCATTCCGTCGGTATTCGGTGTTTCGAGATTCGTTTTTGATATTGTTTACGTAGAATTCGTTTTTGATTGACTCTCAATTTGTAAATATAGGCAACTTTTTGTCATCTGTGTTGCATGTTTGTTTGTTTCTATGTTCCATCCTTTGGTAAGTGTTATTTACGTTACATAGGTACACACAGCATGCCTTTTCCAATTTCCTTACCACACTGTTATTCATTCAATCTTTAATACCTAATACTTTTCAAGCACTTTACTTGTTTTTACGCTCTCTCTACCACCAAAAAATATGTCCTCTCATCAAAAAAAAAACAAGGCCAGTCGTCTAAAACATTCTAGGTCGCAAAAAATTGCACGATTCTGATTTTTTGGGATGTTGTTTGCAACTTCAAAAAACCTGTGCTAACTTCGTAGTAATCGTAAAACCTAAGCTATTCTCAGTTTTGTGTGGGGCTTACAAATTTAAAAAAAATGCATTGTACGGAAAAAACATCCATGACACTTTTATAGAAGACAAAATAAGCAATAATTTAAGTGTAATATCTGCCCTGTATGTCTCTTAAATATAAAAATACAACAGTTCAAAAAATTTCTTTCAAAAAGTTATACATAAATTAGTAGTAATCTAGTCTTTTAAACAAATACCGTCTATTATAATTATTCTACGAGAAAAAATATAAAAATAAAATTATAGAGCAGTTTTATAGCTTTCATTTAAGCAGAAAAAATCAGCATGTTAACAGGTAAAGAATGAAAATCGAATTTTTCAAGAAATAAAACTTCGAAATTAAATTGCGTTTGCACATTTATCTATAAATGTCATATTTTTTTGTGGGGGTACCAGGAATAAATCGCTCATAGCGATAAGGCCTCCCATAGCAGTCAATGTAATACCTATTCTTTGAGTAAAACTCACAGTACTTTTATTTATGTTATTACTATAAAGTGTTGATTACTATAAAGTGACTCTAATCTAATAGGTAATCTTTCAAATTTCTCGATTTTTGGAAAAAAATGCGTATTTTTGAAGCGTTGTATCTATAAGACAAACAGAGATGAAATTTCGCTCAAATTGAATTTTTTTTCTTCTTTAATAATGTTATTGATGACATTGCCGTAGAATGCATTTTTTTGGAAATTGTGAGCTAAAAACTGAAAAAGTCTAGGATTTTCTAGCACCACGAAGTTAGTACAGTTCTTAAAAAATTACAAACTTGGGTTAACACTATTGGTATCTATCCTAACAACATCCCAAAAAATCAGAATCGTGCAATTTTTTGCGACCTAACGCGATTTTTGTACTAACGGTGACTGGCCTATTAAGCGTCATTTGAATCAACAAAAAATGCAAAACAATAATGTAAATAGCTTAACGAATCAATTTTAGGAAAACCTCTCTGCTTCAATGGAATAGGTATTAATTCCGAAAAAATTTGTACCTACCTTATTAATTTTGATCTAAGAGTTTAAAATGATTTTCTTCGTAAACAGCCATCATCGCAACAGCACCAGACTCTGATCATCGAGGAGTTCGAACCTGACGTGTTCCGTCAGCTGATCGAGTACATCCACACTGGTTGTGTGACTCTGCAGCCCAGGACTTTACTTGGTAAGTCCTACTCAGCACAAATCAACATGAATGCAAGATTTTAGTAAAGGAGACAGGAACGAGTAGGTTACATCCCACCCGGAGTGCAAGCATGGATGTCGATAAGCATAGATTTTATCTGATGTCGATAAAATTCGTCGGCTCGTACCAAATTTCATCGACGCTAGAGATCGGTGCTTATCGATCCGTATCGAGAACCGTTATTGCGTTCCAGCCGATACCGGGACATACGAGAAACGTTTTATGTGGCCACCTGGCTACATAAAACATTGTTCGCTTACTTTTATATCCATAAAATCTTGCAAATGTAACTCCAATTCTATTCTACACTATGAACTAAACTTTCATCTTGTTATCAGTTTAAGCGTTTAACTGAACCACTTCGAATGGAAACTTTGATCTCCATTTAAACTAAGTTTAATTAAACTCAAGGTCCAAAGTCAATAACAATATTGTGCGTGAGACGTAAACAAACAGGAAATGAAGGGAACTGGAATCTACTGCTTCCGGTGACACACCACTGAGAAAACCACAACTTCCAATTTCTACGTATCGTAATCATGTGTACGGAACACAAAACCAGCTTTACCTTATTTCAAAGCTCTAAGTAATTATGATACCACCGTAATGAGCCGGTTCCTTTCATCCTTTTTCCAAAAACAAAAGCCTTTGCTTACAAATTAATGCCCTTTTCGATGAAAGGATTATTTCCATTACGTCTTTCCTAGCATGCATTGGTGTGTATTTGCTAATACTTCCAAAGCCATGTATTTGTTACGGATATAAAAACGGTTGACTAAAAACACTATTTGTGTTAGAAAAACACCAACGTTTCATACTGTAGGGACTTCTTACGTAGTACGGTTTAAGAGGGTGATATATGACCCCTTTTCGCGAAAAGAGTAGGCTTGGGTTTCGCGTTTAAAGAAGCGGAACAGAGCAGAGCGGCGTAAGCGCAATAATCAAGTTTTTACTGATTATCTCTTAATTAGGACAATTATTTGAAAAAATAAGTAAAAAGTTCCCTTGGTATTCTATTATTTAATACGGAAATGACAACAAAAAACACTTGTGATTGATAGTTTAGAAAAACGGTAATAACTGAGAAAACAGATGGAAGGTACTTTGCACAATAATTCTAATATTTGAATTCGTTTTTGTTTAAATTTTTAAAACTCCCTTCGTTTCAGCGTCATCTGCCTTGTATTCCATCGATTATTATGTATTTTTTCGAAGCTTGGTCGATAAAGATAACGAAGACAAAAGGTTTTAACGTAACCCAATTCATGTCAATTTACATTTATCCACGCACGCGCACGGTCTGCGTCTCTCCAAGCAATGGTGCTTGAGACAAAGAAGTGATGACTTTATTATTATAAGTACTAGTTTCTATTTCCTATCTCATGGGAACTGATAAAAAGTAGCTTACGTTTTATTCAATAAATAAATAAATAAATAAAACGTTTATTTTCTCTCACAAAGGTACCCATTACGTGTTAGGTATGTAGAGGCTTAGTTAACATTAGGTACTAATAACAATAATAATTATTAGGTACTAAAGGTAGGTATTTCCTGTGTTGTGAGAGACTGGTGCCTGTTATAGGTTTATGAAAAACCTGTAGCACAGGTCACCAGTGTACTCATTCCGCGGGAGGCAATATGCGTTTACAGTACCAGCATACGTAGGCAATAGAGTTACAGGGTATGTTACCACAGAGGGTACCAACTTAAGATTAATATAAGGTAAATTAAAGCTAAAAATAATACTAGTATATTACAATAGATATCTATCTGATGACGTCCAGCATTGGTGCTGCTCTCCCGAGGCACCAGTCTCATGAGAGTCTGGGCAACGGGAGATCAGTGGTGTGTGTGTGAGGGTGTGTATTTGTGTGTGATAGTGTAGGTACATAAATACACATTATTATGTGTCAATGCCTAAAACTACCTGCATGCTAAATATTAGCCCGATAAAAATATACCTATCTTTATTTGGAACAAAGTACAAGGGCAATATACAACTGGTATGAAAATGATAATGCACGCTGTAGTTATAAAAACTGTGTCGCGAACAGTAACCCCTCCTCTGAATATATGGTTACAAAGTACCTTAATTAATGGACAATACAGAATCATAAGACTAAATATTACACAGCGATAGCAAAGATAAATTAAGTAATTTTGGGGTGAAGAGGTAACAACATCCCAACATCTAAAGATCCAAATTCGCATGTATAATGTAATTCAGCTTAACATCCAGCTTTACTCTGGGTACTGTCCCTGTTCGGTCATCTGGAACAAGTGAAATGGGGATGGGCCCAATTCGATTTGCCCTTAGATTTGAGGGCCAACAAAAGGAACCGCACAATATTCACGAATGGAAATGTCGAAGTGAGGATAAGTGATTCCATTATTTGTTCCGATTGGATTTGGGCTGAAGAAATTATTTTGGTCAGAATTTGCGTGAAAGGTTTTGCGTTTATCTGTGCTATCAACCGCCTGAAGACTCATAATTCACTATACAGGGTAACACGTGTCGTGTATTTAGCCGAAATCACCCTAGAGTCCAGGATCACCCCGATCCTGGACTGAGGAGGCCGAAATGGGGTGATTCTGGACTCGCAGGAGGTCAACTTGTAATTTACGATTTTTCGAAATACATAATATCATTCATTTAGTTTTGTTAATATAACTTCTTTTTATTTCTATTACTAACGCTTGCAGTAATTAAAAGTAAAATAAAATGTATTTGCTTGGATTTTAGCAAAAAAATTGTTTTAATATGCAATTTTTGAAAAAAAATGGGTCTTTTGAAATAAACAATAATAATATAAATATGAGCAAAAGAACACAAGTGTGAAGAAAATGAGAAACGCGATTATTTTTCTTGGTTTGAAAAAATATTTTAGTAGATGTCTCAATCTAATAATGTTGGTACATAATTCATCTTAAACTTAGTTATTTATTGTATCTATTTATTGTATAACATTCGTCAACAACAACGTCTTTGGGGTTCAAATACCTAAAGTATTTTCTAACTTTATTTTCTTCTATTCAATAACCTTCTGGGGTGGAGTAAACATGATCCACGTTTATTGCTTTCTCTAAGGATACATAACGTACGCGACGTGTTTCATCTTAATAACGTCTTACGTAATATCGGTGCACCAATATTGAGACGAGAAAATGTAATCAATCTTCAGTGTAGACTTTGGTTATGGATCATATTGATTTTACTAACAGCAAGAGATTATTTGAAGAACTCATTTAAATATCAACAAGGAAAATATTATTTATATCAATTGTATTAATATAGATATTGCTAGAATTTTACTTTCCGGAAATGATTATTTTATGTATATCAGTTATTTAGCACCACACAGCTCTGTTTAGCTTGGGGCTAGATAATGCTGTGTGAATTGTCCAGCATTATCTATTTATTTAATTTTTTTGCTTATACAAGTTAAGCATTCTCATGATGGATGATGTTTTGTTAAACTAAGAAATAACAACTCTCGCCACTTAGGGCCCAATCTCACTAGGACACCATGGTGTCCTTATGAGATAGGGCCCTTATTTGCGTAATTCCTTATTTGAACCTTATATTTCACTCATATGATAGAATATTATCCATGAGATCGTCTTGTTTTGGTTTCGCATGTACAAACTGATTTAATTATACCGAAGTTCAACAACCGATATTAAATCAACCGACTCCTTCATGTCTCCTCGGCTAATGCTATTAAAGGTGCATTGCATGGCGGAAAATTAATGGGTTGAGGTAATTTATTAGGTTCTCCCTTACATGAACACGAATGAAAGGATTCGGCCAGGTTTGGTAGTGTGTTTACCTGCGAGGCGTGGGTTATAATTTTCGAATACTTCAATATGGTTGGGATATATCCTTTATGACCTGCATGCATCAAAATGGCAATTTTGTTAAATAAGTTATCATAATACCATAAAGTAGACCATACAAGACGTATTTTGATAACTAGCGACGGCCTACAAAACGTAGAAACAATTCCTTAGCTTCATTTTGTCGGCCGTTGTACTACCACTAAACAAAAAAAAAAGAAAAAACCTGAGGACGGAACCGTGTTTTTTTAACTGACTTCAAGGGGGTGGTTCTATGTTCGGTTGTATGTTTTTTATGTGTGTTCGTCGTTTTCTCTTTCAATATGGACCGATTATGATTTTTGTTTTTGCTATTTTATGGAGCATGATCCCGAATTGGTCCCATAAAAAAAATATTCGCGAGTGATAAATTTTTATCACAACAATACGTTTGAAAAACCATTTGTTGACTTCGCCAATTCCCAAAATATTTTGATTATTCTTTTGTTGTTGTCTAAAAGTTGATGTTTAGGTGGTCCCATAAAAGTCTCGAGGAATTTATATGTGCTAAAACGTATCTAAAACATCATCACATGATGATTTGATTTGATTTTTTTTAATGAGTAGGTATCCATTAATATAATTATGTATAGAGTTGAGTGTTTTTAAAGGTGAAAACGGCAAAACAAGTGCTTGGTCCTGGCATCGACTTGGATACAAAGATTTAAATCGTTAGATGGACCCCGTAGTGAGACCGCGCCGTGTTGTTGCCACCCTTAGTAAGATAGCTCGCTTATTTGTAATCAGTGTACCTACATCTAAACACAGTGTCAACCGGACGTGTTGTAACTTCGAAAATTTTTCTTGAAATGTGTCTCCAAATTGCGCATTTTGCAAGTCCAATAACAAATCTTTGCCTGGATAACATAATTTAATCTCAAAAAAACAAGCAAAGCCGTGGGCAACAGTTTGTGTTTTATTGAAATACGATCATTATCTCTGCCAAATGAAAGCATTTTGATATTGCCACTCGAAAATCAAATAATATTTTAGAGGTTAATGAAAAAGATATCGATAGATATCATTTAGCTGATAAAGAACGTGATTTGATAAATTCATTGATTTCATGGGCACAATGAAAATTCAATTTCCCTTTATGATTGACCATGAAAATGATAAATCTGAGAGCTTTGAAGGCTTCTGTTCTTCGGTAGTATACTTCTGTTCTTCGGCAGCTTCTATTCTTCGGTAGTATTATAATTATGCCGCAAGTTTCTGCACGCGCTTCGCTCACTTGGTACTTCGATTAGTAATAGTATATTTTTTATCTAGGGACTAAACAACCCCATTATATACGAGGTTTTTTATAGGGTGGCAAGACCGAGTTACGAGTACACGGGTAGTTTTGGCCCGAGTGAAAAACGATACTTTTCACTTCGATTGTGAGAAAATTAATCAGTCAAAAGTCAGTAAATAATGCACACATTTTTCACTTCTCTACTTTACGAATTTGTCGTTAGTCTTTAAATAAGACATGTCATGTATTTCACGTGATTTCGACCGCAACGTAATTATAGAATCAAATTGATTATTTCTTTACCATTCTGTCCCATCAGCATATTATTAAATGAATTTTCGCTTGATGGCATTTTCAATTAAATAAGCCAGGCTCATTAGGGGAGGCCTTTGTCCAGTAGTGGTTTAATATAGGCTGATGATGATGATGATGAAGCCAAGTTCATCTTCAGTTAAATCTCTGTAATAATCAAATATTCCAGAGATTTCGCGCTGATACCAACATTTGTGTGTCTTCGTTACGCGCAACGCAACGCAAAGTTATTACCTACTGAATCATTCTACCATGGAAGAAGAATCACCCTGCAAAACATCCAACAATGACTAGGAAGTCGCTTTCAGTTCCATTTTCATAAATAAAGTGAAATAAAATGTATGGTCTTTGTAAATGGAACACCAAAAAACGAGTCTTTATGCAAGAGGACGAATGTGTTACATGGTCTGTTGATTTGAGACAAAATTTAAAAGAAAAAATACGTATACTCCCAAGGGTGTATACTCGAGTTTTACGCCTGCTGTATTGACACACTGTTTGAACAAGAGAAAGGGAAATATATTTTACAAGCTTAGCTTAGGTTATACGAAAAATACCAAACAAATTAAAAATCTTAGTAATGTTGGACGTTGGAGTACCCTCCAAGACCTAAATATTCCTGTTTTTTTATTCCAGGTGTAATGAACGCAGCCGATTACTACGGTCTGGATGAACTGCGTCGGGCTTGCGCCGGGTTCGTTCAATGCTGCATCACTGTAGACACCGTCTGCGCACTCCTGGCCTCTGCTGAGAGATACATCCAGTATAAATGCACGAAGACTCTTGTACAGAAGGTAATAGAAGAGTTGAGAGTGTAGCTATTCTAGCTCACCTACTTGCTATCATGGCGCATCAACCGAGTCGTCGAGACGTCGAGTTCGAGTCCCGCCGAAATCGAAATTTTTTGGGAACTTATTTCATTTCTTAGAGATACCCAAAGTGCGGGTAAGCACTATAACAAATAAAACCGGCAAGTGCGAGTCGGACTCGCGCACGAAGGGTTCCGTAACATTATCTATAAAACGGCAAAAAAATCACGTTTGTTGTATGGGAGCCCCCTTAAATATTTATTTTAATCTGTTTTTAAGAATTTGTTGTTATAGCGGCAACAGAAATACATCATCTGTGAAAATTTCAACTGTCTAACTATCACGGTTCATGAGATACAGCCAGCGGTGACAGACGGACAGACGGACAGCGAAGTCTTAGTAATAGGGTCCCGTTTTTACCCTTGGATACGGAACCCTAAAAACTTTGAATTCTCTCTTCAAATATCGTATCACTATTCCAGGTGTTAGAGTTTGTAGACGAACACGGCAACGAGGTGCTGAACCTAGGTTCGTTTACACTGCTGCCTCAACACGTGGTGCGGCTGATCCTGGCGAGAGATGAGCTGCGAGCTGATGAGTTCACTAAGTTCCAGGTAATGTTTGAGTTTATTATCCTACTAGATACAGGAGAATAGGATATTAGTGATAGTTATTCTTATTCCTATGACTATACCTATAAGTAAACTATAAGCTGTTTTAGTTTTTTGTGGTTGCGTTTTCGAATTAAAAATACCTACTATATTAATTAACAAATGTGGAGGAGCTTGTACCTACTTATACAGGGTTATTGGTAAATTAGTGACAATACGTGAATTGCAGGTTCAGCCCATCATCACAAACAAGTTCGTGAAGGCGCCAAGTCTATATTCTAAAAAAAAATAAGTCACCTCTGATAGGTACTGAATGAAAAAACGTCTTTGTCTGGAACTCAAAAAGTTACTTAAGACCGATCTTTCAGTCTCATATCTTCTGTTATTTCAGGGCAGAGCTGTTTTTAAGTTGAGTTTCAAATAAAACCTCTCTAACGAACGATTATTGAATTGCGGGGGGTAACCATTACCAATACCAAAATTAAGAATTAAGACCTGGCGTCTTCACAACCGTGTTTGTGATGATGGCCTGAACCTTCAGGTCACGTATTGTCACTAATTTATCAATAACCCTGTATACAAATTTCATAAATTTAATTCTAATTCCTCTGTAGTTAATATTATTCCTGGTAAAGTCACAAGTCGACCCACTGGCTCTAGGCTCTCGTATAGAACGATGTGTATACTTAGACCCGCCAACAAGTGTCATGATGGTGCGATGTTTGTGTGGCCGCTAATTCGTCAATTCTTGTGCTGTAATAAGATATAATAAGAATTTGCTACTCTGACAATATCCTCTGTCCAACTTTCAAGCAGACAACTTGGATTTTTACGGCCCAACCTGGTCAAGATTGGGCCGTAAAAATCCAGGTTGTCTGGTTCTTGGGTTTTACTATTTAATCCCATCTTATAAAATAGGAAAAAAAATAGCTTAGAATTAAGAGAATAAAAAACAAGATCTGTCAATCATACAAATACGTACTACAAGTACCAATTTAGACTTCGCTATGAAATGAATATCTTAAAACAGTAGGTAAGTTTATTTGAGATAGATCGCTCTGCAAACTTTGAAGATTAGGTAGTAATTGTCAAATTTCCGACTCATTCATTCATGGTTTTTCTAAAAATATCATAACTAGACAAACAACTAAAAATAACCCTTTTCAGGCCATATTTCAAAAAGGGTTCTACTTTCAGACTTTTCCTTATATCTTAACTGTAAAATAGAAAACTCGATCGAATAAAATAGAAGATCCATATCTACAAACGCTCTATTCATAGGAGATAGGGGGAGGAACGGTAAATATATCAACTATTCGAAAAAAATTTTTTTTACAGAGTTTATCCTACCAGTCATTTTCAAAAAGATACCCCATTTCCATCATGGCCATCGAAACTGTTAAATATTAGTACTTATTGCATGAATGCATTTATGTTTATAACATACATTGCATTGCAACCCTCATTGCATCAATTTACATTTTATAAAGTAGTGTGTATTTCACTGACATCAGCGTCTGATCTGTTCCAGGCCGCACTGATGTGGAGCAAGAAATGCTGTGATACGAACTCAAACATCTCTCTCAAGGAGATCATTGGGAACTTCCTCGAGTACATCCAGTTCCACAAGATTCCTGCCAACGTGCTGATGCGAGAAGTACATCCTTTGGGCTTGGTACCCTACGCGATCATCATGAATGCGTTAGCATACCAGGTGCGTATGTTTTGATGTTCTTTGCTTAGAATACGAAAACTTTCTCATGATACCAACAAAATATAGTACGCACGCACGATATCAACGCATCTAATCTTTTTAGTCATAGTCATAGTCATTATTTATTTGCAAGTAACATATGTGCATACAAAATAAGGTCTTAATCTAGATATAAGTTCATTATATTCTACCAGTAATGATGGCATACAAAATTTTAAATTATACATTATACATACAATGACTTTTGGTATCGAAGGCTTTTGCAAAATTGCTTTTTTTATCATATTATTAAGATAATACTATACATTCATACCATTAAAGCAATCAATGTTATCATAATCTTATTGGCTTGCTACGAAATTCTTTTAGTTACATCGACCTGGACGATGATAATGTTTGATTATGAAACAGTGCTCTGTCTCTTTGTATTTCCAGAGTTGCGAGAAAATGGAAATTCCCCCCATCCTCGAATGATCAATCCACAATGAAAAGCAAAGAGAATGCAATTGAGCAGAGTGCTGAACCCGTTGTTGTTGCAGGCAGACCCGGCCAGCGTAGACCCTGGCAAGCTGTCCCCGGCGCGCGTGCGGCGCGCCGGGCGCTCCATGTCCGTGCAGTCTTCTCTTGACCCCTACGGATCCAACACCACCCTCTCCTCCACCGGCTCCAGCGATGTTCCCTCTTCGGACTCTCGGCACAACTAACGCGAGGGGAACCCCCCTTCCCGTCCTCCACCCGACCCCTCCCTTCCTGGACCTTCCTCGGCTCCACCCGTGCCGTTCTCCGACAAACCTCAAGAGAAACTTGGACTCTTTTCCTCTATTAAGAGGGCCGCGAGCAAAAAGTTTGGTGACCGACGTTCTCCCACTCCCAAAACTCGGGAGCCGCGATCCAAATCAGACTCAGTGAAACATGCCGCGTTGACGAGGCAGGTCTCCGAGACGGTGGCAGCGTCTGAGGACCCGACCTTCGAGCGGTGCAGACCGAGAAAACGTGATAGTGAAACTGAATTTCCAGTGCGTAAATCTACTTCTGAACTTTCGGATAGCTTTCCGTTCGTGAAGCGTGCGCTAGCTGAGATAGAACACGGGTGGAACTTCTTTAGGAGGTCGGTCGCGTCGGATAATACCGAGATAAGGGTAACGCAGCCGTCAGTGGAGGTGGTGGTTGCGGCGGCGGAAGATGAACCACCGATGTCGCCCCCGCCGCTTAATGTGATGATGGGATTGAAGGAGAGAAGAGGATCCAGGGGTTCTCCATGTATGAACCTCCCACCGCTGAAGTTGCCTCCGAGTTCACCGGACCCATCCCCGGGTCGTTTATCTCCAAACCGGCTGTCACCGCAAATGGCTCACCCACCGAAGGAGATAAAAGAGGTGCCAGTGACTTCACCATTGATGACGACGCAGTCAACGTTGGTGACACAGCCACCTCGCCGCTCTCGGACACGCTCTGAGATGCCGCCGGATCCTCCGCCTCGGTCTCCGACGACCCCGCGACCGGCTTCCGTCTCGCCAAAGCATACTTTTGCATTTAAAATAGTGCTCAAAAAGGTGGAAAGCACACCAAACACGTCATTTGACAGACCTGACCAATGAGAGTACCTCCTCTAAGCGCGGCCGTTGTGAACGGTGGGGTACTCGAGGAAAATGCGCGCTTTCTCCGTATTCTAAAACAGCTAGCATAGTTTAGTTAGCATTGAAAGAAAGTTGGTGAAATGGTGATCCGTCAAGAGAGACAACATGACGCTTCTATGTCTTATGAATTCTGGGGCTGGCCCTCTGATAGGAATGTGAACTTTGATGTGTTTAGATAATTGAGAGAATTTAAGATTCTATATACATACATATATTGTTATTTATGTACCTCTAGCTATAAAAATAATGAATAATCGGGAGAAATATCATATAGAGTAAGTTATCAATGTCATTCTATATCAAGTACGTTACGTTTTGTGTTATGAATAATAATTCTATGCCAAACAAGCATAAGTAATTAAAAACTTGAAAATTTGAATTGAGTTTTCGATACGTTGTAGATGTGATTTTATAACTATGAGGATTTGTGGTTTTCAAAGCATTTTTTGTACGCACTGCAATTTAACAGATTTTATTGAGCACTTTTTTTATAAATCATTATTATAAGTATATAACCTAATGTGTATTTTCGATGTTTTACAATTTAATCTGGTGTAAGTATTTTTATAAATATAACATGTTGTATTTAAAATGAAGATGTTTGTTGTTATCTTTAATGTTTAGTGTTTTGGTAGCGTTATAGTTTTTGTATTATTTATCCCTTGAAGAGGTGGTTTATTCTTATCGTTTTTTTTCTTTTTCTTCAGTTTTGTTTGCAAATATTATCCATCATTTACCTACATATCTCATCATTACCTTAAGCCGTCTCAACTTTCCCTTTTTTTTAACAACAGACATCTTCAGAACCCAAAACCAAAATAGATGTTGTGGAATCGTGTCTGTGTTTGACTTGACTATTTACCATAATGTGTTATTGATTTATATTTTGTATTCTGATAATAAGTACCTAATTGAGACATTTACTGATTATTATTTTGTTAACTATCGGCAATTTGTTATATATTTTTTGGTTTTTGCATTCTGTGTACAGGTTAGGGGCGCTTTTATCGTTTCCTACGAACAGTGTTATATATTCTTTGTTCACGTATTTAGGTTCTTACAAATAATTTACTAGATGCTTGCCACACTTGTCAATATCGAAGCAGAACTTTTCATTTACTTTTACTAAGACAATGTAGGTATACCTACTTTTAACCTGATGTTTTTGCATTCATTTATACACGGTATTGCTGGTGTAGGTATCCAATTACAACTTTTAAAGCGCGCCCCCAAACTGAGAACATTTAAAATTGTATTGAAATTTGTTTTACGACCCATGTAAATAATTGAAATGTGTCAAAATGAAATCAGTGTCTTGGTTTTCAATGTTTTATTTACCCTTTTACGTCCTCTTTAGGTTCACAAAATTGCTTACTTTGTACACCAAAATTATTGTTATTTATATGTACCTTTGACCGGGTAAAATTGTCTAAGATCGTTGCCTTGTACCTCACTTGTGAAGGTCCACGGTAAAGCGCCATCTGTTGGTTTATTACAGAACTTTTGTAGAAGTGAACCCGCGATGAACCATTCATGCGGTTATTCTCTACCTTCAGTCAACCATTACATTCACAGAGTAGTTCGGAATTATCATACCATTGCCATGCGCCGCGCCGCCAGAAAGATGATTTTGGGAAGGTTTATGCTGACTGACGAAAAATCGAAAATTCCCGACAATCGAAAATCTGGTTTCCAAACATATGGTCGATAAAGTAAGTCCTGAACTTTACCATATCATATCAAATCAAAAGTTGAATATTTAGTAGTTTGGTAGATATGGAAGTCTGATGGAGTTGATTAAGGGTAGTACAGGCCCTTAAATAAAACCCCCTTTTTTACATAACTCAATCACCAGCTTATCTAGTCAAGTAGTCCACTGCTGTACGTCAATCTTCACTAATAAGCGCCTTATAGGTTCTTATCATGCCATTAAGAGAATCATCTACTCATATATTAAAATACGTTCCAGGAAAAAGCGACCCTGAAAGTATGTGTCACAGGATTCGCCACAGGAAACATTACAGGCAGGAAAGGTTTTATAAACCTAAACAAAACACACTTCACCTCTGTTAATGGACTTCGAAACAGGTAAACAAGGGCTTTTAACTGACTTCGTAAAAAGGAAAAGGTTTTATTAAAGTCGGGATATTTATCAACATTTGATTTTTGATTTTCCTATATTTCAGGACAGATCACGGAAGAACTATAGTCACTATCAGTTGGTTTTTATTACTCTCATTCTTAGGCCCGTATTATGAAAGCTTCCCCAAGCATTACTTAAGCAGTCATTACGTGATCTCTACTCAAGCGTTAATTACTCAAGTAATGCTTGGTAACCGTTCAATAATATGTCGTGGACGGAGGAAATCCGCTCTTGACGGCTACTTGAGTGAGTGTAGATTTTGACATGAGCTCCCAAGCATTGTTTGAAAATTAGTATTCACTCAAAACTAGACATAAGCATCACTCAAGCAGAGCTCGATGACTGGCATGCTTTCATAATACGGGCCTTAGTCTTTTGCTCAGAGCAATAACTAAAGCAGTCTTTTGCTACTACGTTACCACTACCACCGGTTTCATTTTCGATCGCAACTCGATCACGATACACATTGTCAATGACTTTAATGTTAATAACCATAATAGTTTCAAAAGTTTTATCAAGAAGGTTCTTTGTTCAGCTGGTTTCATTTTTTTTATATGTATATATCTGTCGATTTTTCCGTCAATTCTGGACTGATTTGGATGATTCTTTGAAGTTGTAGATACAGAAAATGACCGCGAGGTGTTCGCATAAAATTTTTATTCCCGAGGGAATTAGTGATCCCGCAAAATAAGAAAAACTATTCAAAACTAAGGGATTTGATGAAGGTTTTTTTTCAAAACTTTCAAATTAACTTAATACAATCGCACGTATTTTCAACATACCTATAATGTGTTTGTACATGATAGTTAGGTACTAATAATTTACTATTGAATACGAGAAAATCTATACCTACGTGAGAAAAATTACGTGTATTTCCTAGTTTTATTTTCTCTTAATAAAATAACGAAATAACGGTCAACATCAAAATGTTTTTTCATTAGATACGAGAAAAACTATATCTACGTGAGAAAAGCTACGTGTAGTTCCTAAAGAAAATTGTTCCTAGAGAAACTAAAACGGTACACATCAAAATAGTTTTTAATTAGATACGGTGCGGTGATAAATGAAGAATCTATACTTACATTATAAATTCGGAAGTAACTCTGTCTGTCTGTCTGTTACCTTTTTACGCCTAAACGGCTGAACGGATCTTTATGAAATTTGGCAGAGAGGTAGACGGTATCCCAAGGACAGACAAAGGTTACTTTTTAACCCGGTAAGCGTATGCGAAGCCACGGGCATAAGCTTGAATGTAAAGAATTACAATCGATGAAAAGCATTAACCACAAAATAGCATATTTTCAGTAAATGTCATTAAAATATTAACCAAACATTAATTTCACCGACGGAAAATGATCACCATGTTGCTATACAAAATGTAATGAAATTTTCGTACCATGATTCCAGCGAATTGAATCCAATGTATTTTCACATCATTTTCCTTCCGCGCGAAACCGCAGCCGCCACTTCCATTAGGGTTGTCAGTAACGAAATTCAGAAAGGATTTATTAAAAGAGTAAGTACATAGTAGGTAGTATTTTTATTTGGGTGCCTACACAAATAAAAAAATATTTAGGTTTGATTTTACCACATCATGTTTCCTAGCTTCCTAGACAATGTGTTGATTGTATTTTTATTTAAGGCTTTTTAATTCCTGCAGCTTTAAAAATTATGTGGTGCTCGAGTACCATAAAGAGGAGACTATTAAGTGTCCAAATGTCTTCGGATGTAAACGTCTCATACAATTATGGACAAATGTCACTTGGTAAACGTAACTAATAACACGTCTTAAATCAATATTGCAGCCGGATCCATCACTCAGAAGCGTAAGTTCCATGTTTACTTCCAATCATCATCAGCCTATATTAGTCCACAGCTGGACATAAGCCTCCCCTAATGAGCGCCATAGCGCCCTGTCTTGCTTGACGCCTCCAGCATCTGCCAGCAGTCTTTCGCAAATCTTCCAATGTTCGTCGATAATAAAGTGCTGCCATAACAGTTAATTAACGTAATGACGGGTATTATCGCAATTTTGTTAATCTGACGTTAATTTAAAATTAATTATAGCGTAAAATCGTGAACCCAGATTTATTTTCCAAAGTTAATTGGGTCATCCAGCCAGTTATTTGTAATTTGAGTGACTAGTAATTTTAGAGTTAAACTGTTGAAATTATTATTATTTCAGCCGGAGGACGTAAAATTTTTGACATAGGTCTCACGAAAAGATAAATTAGTAGCATCTCGTGCCCTGTCATTTTCGAGAAATCACCCAAATAAGTCTCGTTACGTGCGTTTGTTACTTGTCAAAAAAAAGTACCTCAACCGTTTGTTGCATCTCGTGCATCGTACATTATAATTATAAACAACCAAGAGCATAGAGCTAAGACCATAGAGCTGCAAAACTTTAAGTCTCATTATAACTATTAGTGGTACCTACCCAATGAAGTATTTATAGTTACTAAAGTAACTAGAACCGCAGCGCGCACCTTGAATGTTTCTCTACTAACACTAACACTCCCTCCCGGGAGGTAATTATATAGTTCCTTGATTCATAGACCATCAAAACGTCATGATTCTTGTAGAGTCGATCGCCCTCATGACTGGTCTGGTTGTGTTCCCGCCTCGCGAGGCGGGAATCGAACCCGCAACGTCCAGCGTCGCAGACAGATCTTCGACTACCGCGCCAAAGAGGTAGTAAAGAGTTTTAATAAAATAATGGTCGAAAAAGATCGAAAAAGAATCGAAAAAGATGGTCACTATCGTATCCCCCCAATTTTCTGCAGAATGAAAATATCACTTTACTTTTTCTGAAAAAAATACTTCTTACAGCATCCATCTCTTTGGTAAATATTTGAGGGTAGATAAAACGTCCCATGAATCACTCTCAAGCAATTTCAGCATCTTTGCGGAAGGTAGGTATAAACATGAGGAATTGGATTTCAGACGATAATTCGGTGAAGCAGTGGAGATTAGTACATAAGCTTTTCATTTTGAATGTAAGTGAGCTAAAATACAAACCTAGTTTCTTTTAACACAAAAAAGTTCGTTTTTAACCCCCTTTTTTTTACAAAATATCAAAATATTTGGAATTCTTGCAAACTAAGTTTGCAGTGACCTCGAAGTTTGCAGTGCCAATTGATTGATTTCTTTATTGTATTTACTGAGCTTAATAAGAATCTGTAGTAAAAAGTAGGTCAGTCGTAAAGTAACTACGTCAGAAGCTTTATTTTATTTATTCCTATAAAATTTATGAGCCAATAAACAGCATTCAATTTGAGAATATTATTGAAGTGGCCATAAACATGATAGTAATGTACATCAGTAGTGCAAGTACCTAGCCATCTTTGTACATTGTATGTAAAGTTGTAAACATTCGAAAGAAACTGGGAGGGGTTTGAAACAAGTATTTGAAATAGCACCCGAAAATCAGTTGGTTGGTAGTCCTAGCATATGAATGCTCGAAAAGTTCGAGCGATAAAAAATCAAGATACTGTGGTACTTCGTAAATCGATGGATTCAATCATTGCCTAGTAAAGGTATTTCGCCATTACAATAATGTCCGGGTACCAGTTTACGTAAGGGAGCCGTTCACTTGGACGTTAAAATGACTCTGCTGTGATAGATCGCATAGATCTTTGCTGTGCTGAATAGAATTGTAAATAAAGTATACCCCATTAACTTATTTATTTGCTGTTTGGTAGTTCCCTAATCAATCAGTCCCTAATCGTTGACAGGTGAGTGAATGAAGGCTGAATGACAGAATGAAGTATTTCATAGACTCTGTTACTTTTGAAAGGCAGAGATACGAATCTGTTGACTCAAAAAATATGCGGACTTACGAAAGTTTCGATTTTTATAGAGCCAGCAAAGTTTTTTATAGATTTTTCCATAAAGAAGTATTAAAAATTGTATACAAATTATAGTTTACCACTGTAACTCAATCTGTTTTACTTTTTATCACGAAAAAACGCGTATTATGCTGCGGCAGAAGCAAATAGCAAATTAAACAACAAAAATACTATTTCATTTCATTAAATAGTTTGGCGCCAAAAATAAATTTATTAATACGCCTGAGTCTGTAAAATAATACAAAATGTTGAGCAAAAATGACATAGTAAATCAATTACAACCTCTTCATAACCAAGAACGGTTGTCATAAACAAGATAAAGTTAAAAACTACAACCCGACTACGTGAAAGTTATAAAAGTTTGAAACATTTACATTGACAAAATAGAATGACGTATCGGTCATATTTGATAGGCATAGAGTTGAAAATGAAAATAGGTCGTAGGTATTGTAATTTTTCTCTATGGGGCCTGCAGCCTGCGGCTACCTAAACTTTAATACGCGTTTTGAAGGCTTATTCGGGGTCGGAGCCCTAAATCCTATAGCCTATAACCATCGGGGTATTGAGACGAATCAATCGATACATAATTTGTTGAAATCGAACCAGTAGTTTCAGCGCTACGTGGTAACAAAGAAATCGGCCACATACATACAAACATACACACATACAAACATACAAACATAGGGTGCTAACCTCATAACCCTCCCCTGTTGGTAGTCGGGTAAAAATCGAATTAGCATTAGGACTATTTTATTGTCAGTCGAATTACCAAACAGCAAAAAGAGAGACACAGTGGAATAACTGTGAGTAAAATTACTTATAGTTTTTGTAAATGCTATCTTATGTGAGGAAACTGAAGGTTTCGTTCCTAAAGCTACTCTTAAAAGACTTAATATTAAAGTTTCACCTTTCCTTTGTAAGAATTACTACAGTCTTTTATGTCAAAGTGAATTAAACTCAGTGGTGGAGTAAAACGGTCGTAAATCTGATAAAAGACATCCTACCAGGGACTAAATGAGACCACTACTCACTTAATTAAAATGTATTAGAGTTCGTTGTTGTCTCATCTTTTTACTAGACTATTATAATGAAAACAACTCTTGGTAAGATTCAAACAAGAAATATAATTAAACAATGCTGCACTCAGTTAAATTTTGCTTCAAATTATGTGAAATTTGAACTAAGTTCTACAAATTTCATATAATTTGAAGCAAAGTAATACCTACGCGTTTTGTTTTAAAATAATATGCAACAAGCAACATAAGTAGATCAAGTGAAAACATTCATTTTTAGTGTTCAGTATAGTACCTCTAAAGGAAAAAAGGAACCCATTTAGGATCACTTTATTGACCATCTGTCCGTCTGTCTGTCAACTCTCTTTTCTGGAATGTGTGGGGAAGTATCGTATAACTTCTTGGTGCCGTGATATAAATCAATTAGGGACGAAAGGGGAACAAAAGGGCTATTCGCTTAAAGAAATAATGAATTGTCGAACGTTACCAAACCAACAATCAAAAGACACCCTTATTTTAAAGTTAGAAAGCTTTATCTATAAATTCGAAAGGGCATCTTTTCTTAGTTTCTTTTGGCCAGTTGCCAAGTAGTAGGCGTCACTTATTAATGGACTATTATTATGTAAATCGACATTAAAGTCGCATACTTACGTAATTTTTGCGATAAAAAGAAATTAACTGTAATAAGTATCTAACTATTTTGATCCAATAAAACGAATGCGTAACTCCAAAAGAATACCAACCATAATCTGGTTTATCTTACACGCAAACGCATTCATTTAAAAGATTTATAATACCCTAGATTAAAACGAACTCTGAAGAAATTCGATTTTCCTCTTCAAAATTTCGTATAAATTTGAAATCTCTTTCTTTCAATAAACGCAGACTTTATTACATTGCGAGGGCCGCATCCCAATTTATTCATAGAGCTGTCTACCCAAGGAAAAGGATCTCAGATTTATTAAGTGGTCAACATCAACAGGTTGTTTATGGGAGGAAAGTTTACGAAGGCAACCTCTTGAGAAATGTATGGGAATAGGTACTTCGTTTGTGTTGGGATGTTGTTTTGGTTGGAGAAATTTCCTGGTTGGCGAATCAAGCGTCAAACTTGTATAAATTTGGCAAGAGTCACGAAGATAAAATTATCCACAAAGAAAAAAGGCTGATTTCGTTTAGCGACAATGTTTTTGGTTGAGTTGAACTTCACTGAATAAACAAACTGTCATGGGCATAATCAATATGATTGTTTTTTCAATTAAATGTAAATTTCATATGATTTAAATAAGATAAATGGCTTTACGTGGAGGTGTGTAGAAAATTTATAACGAAATTTCCAACGAAATTTTAAACATCATAAAAATCTAAAAATGTTTCATTATTATTAGTAATAAAAAACTAGAAACCACGGCAGAAATGTATTAATGTTAGTAATTATGAGATGTTTTGGTTTTTCTAGTGCAATTCTACAGGCCCGTTAATAATGATTGTTAAACACTAACTTTGGGATATATCGGCTTCCGTACATGATATTGAACGTGACATTTTGTCGCACGTTTACAGAATAGCTCCATGCAGAACTGTCATCAAGCATTTGTTTCTGTGTCAAGGGGTTGTTGGAACACGTACCATCTCCACTGTAACTGGATAAAAAGGTTGAAACAAAAGCGAGCGAGCAAGTTTCTCGGCTGTTTGTATTTCTTACTTCCACTATCGTTCCATGACCGCCAGTGGAAATAAACTATCTGTTCGTTTCACTTTTTGGCTGGCAACAACCAGATTTTCACTTTAATGTTGTTGTAACAACATTAAGTTGCTTGAAATTGCGCATAAACGCCAAATAATAAACGCAAAATTAATTGCTAAAATAAAAAAGCGCAACTAAAGCTGTGTAGGTACTTCTACAAGTTACCTACAATGTAACTAAAATACATATAATAGATACTTAGGTACTTACTGACTCCTACCTACCCCTCAGCGACTCAAAGTGGATCTTAAGCTTCAACAAGACTGCGCTAGGCATTCCAGTTCTGAGCTATTTGTCGCGTTGGCTAGTAGCGTCGCTCGAAATCACAAAAATCGGCTTCCATTTTGTCTGTCCAGCAATGGCGGCCGACAGGTCTACGCCAAGACGCACGGCTGTCGATGAATAGAAAGGTAGATAAAAATACTTTTTTCACCACTCCCGGAAAACGGTATTGTGACTCTACCCTCGACTGCTTCGCTAGCTCAGGATTTATTATCACCGACGTTCAACAAAAATCGTTTTGCCCACTTGTTGAATAAATAACTATTGCCAAATAAAGTCCATGTACATGTTATTTGAAAGATTATTTGGAAATGGCGCTGTCCGCCTAAAACAATGGTCTTAACAAGCTAAGTTGTAAAGGTACACAAAAAATGGCGCTGCCTTCCGTGTGAAAGTGGACCTCCCCTGGTGTTGATTGCGTAGTTTTTTCTTCGAAATTTATTGCGACATTCTGATTTCAAATTACTTTTGTCAACAAGTTGAATAATATCCTTTATTCTACATGTGAGCAAAACCAGATTTTGCTAACCGTTTTTAAGCAACAAAGTCACCATTTTCGAGTGGGAGTGGTGAAAATAACTATTGCACACTTAGTGCAAGCCTAACAACAATTAAAACGTCAAGTGCGAGTCGAACTCGCGCAACGAGGGTTCAGTATAATTGTACTTAATTATACAGCCAAAAAAAAGACAGTCTTTTTTTTATACAGCCAAATATCATTATTCTAGGTCTACGGGAAGTACTCTACAGGTTTTTGGTCCATAGCGAGAATCATTTTTTTTATGAATTAATAACAAATTTACTCTTTTCGGATTTTTTTTTTACGTCTGCTACACGACTTTACTTCTTGCCAATTTTTATAATTCTGGGTTAAAGGAAAGTACCCTATAGGTTTTGTGAGAATGTGATTCCCTTGGAAAATTCAAAAAAATTGGGCATAAACGGCTGTCTGTAACTTTTGATTGCGTTGATTTAGGAGTTTGATGTATATTGCGGCTCCAAGAGGTTACAAACCTGAGTATATGATGTGAATTTTAACTCGATACCTCCACGCATTTCTGAGAAAAGAGGGTTAACAGACGGACAGATGGACAACAAAAAGATTCTATAAGGGTTCCTTTTTTCCTTTTGAGGTACTGAACCCTTAAAATTCGAATTTATTAGTTTATGAGTAAAATTTGCATATTCATACTTACAACGTGAAAACGAATACAAAAATATTACTATCTCATGAATTTCTTTCACTTTTTTGTGGTAAAGACAAAATGTAGGCAAACATATCTAACGAACTGTTATAAGGTTTTGCAAGCGATCCTCATGAGATATGGCAAAAGGAAAATTAGATTTGCAAATATGGCTCGTGTAGATAGTCAGAGGTAATTTGTCGAGTCTGTAAGGGCTACGTCTGCTTATTTAAACTTATGCTGAGAAAATATTAATGAACCGTACAAAAGGTTAGTTAGACATGTCAATGACCTTTTGACAATAATAGTCATCATCATCAGCCTATATTAGTCCACAGCTGGACATAGGCCTCCCTTAATGAGCGCCATAGCGCCCTGTGTTCAGCTTGCTCCATCCAGTATCTGCCAGCAGTCTTTCGCAAATCGTCATCCCACCTGGTTGGAGAGCGTCCTACACTACATTTGTCAAGTCGCGGTCTCCACTCAAGAACACGTTTACCCCAACGGCCTTTGGTTTTGGGACTCATTTCGCCTAAATGGATTGCCGGCATTAGCAACAGTCCGTGTGGTGGGATTAGTGGACGCACTTTGCAAACCACAAAAAGAATACTTAAGTCCGTTTGATGCGGTCAGTGCGCTACGGATCGTCCGATGCCGCAGATGATCACGCATCCTAACCCGCTGAGCTGACATCGACATGGTTTGTAGAATCCATAAGAATTCTCAAGCATACAGAAAATATAAACTTTTAGATGCCGCCTAGTTTCGTAACAAAAACTAAACTTTGCACACAACACTCAAATAAAATGGCCACTCGTTGACACTTAGATCTTTTGGCTAAAGGTTAAGCGAGCTGCGTTATCTAAGTCTTTGTTAAAGACAGGACATCTTGTGCTGAAAGTTTTGTTACCCATAAAGTGCTTAGTACCATTTTGACCAGAGTAAAACGAGCATTGACACACTTTGCATCCGTTTTGAACCTTTCTCCTTTAAGATTAAGATCACTTTGGGTGGATAGGTCTGAATTGTTATTGTTATGTTGGCACACAATTGAATGAGATAAGAAAGGGTGTGGTCTTTTGAAGTTTAGATTGTGTACTTGAAGGTACCTACTTGAGTAGAAATCTAATATTCACACACTGTATGTCTAAAATATTCAGTTTCAAGATTCTGACCGACAAGTTATTGATTAGAATAGGTTTAGCAAATAATAAGCGTAGAGAGGTATTCAATCTTTTTTGTCTATCCGTTTGTCACAGGTCTATTGATTTAAACCAAACCAAGGCAGAGATATCTGACAAAGTAAGACGGCTCAAATGGCGGCGGAGGGTCCATAATGAGAGGTCCAGTTAGATGGAGCAAAAATTGAACAACATGGTTTCCCCGAGAAGGCAACAGGAATCAAGGCAGACCTTTCACTTGACAGACAGATGAGTTTGTTAAAGGAGCAGGCAGGACGTGGACGAGGAGAACTCATGACAGGAAGGCGTGGAAAAGGCTCGGGGAGGCCTTTGCCAAGCGGCAAACAGCTACTAGGAGTGTTCTATATTTTTTTTTGTATTCAAATGTACTGTATGTGTACAAATGTACTGTGTGTATGTAATGTGTATTCAATAGTATGTAAACTGTGTAAATAATTCAAAATGTTAATATGTAAAAAATATGTAAATAATTTAAAATATTATACATAGAACAGAATACAAATAGCCAGAACACCGGGTGTTGTGGATATTTCAATAGATAATAAAAAATATGTTAAGTATTGTATTATGTATATCAGTCATCTAGTACACATAACACGAGTTCTGCTTAGCTTGGGACTAGATAATCCTGTGTGGATTGTCCAGCATTTTTTATTAAATCATTATTAATTCTTTGACATAAACGTTTTACCTTTCCTATCGGTAGATATACCTTTCTATGAATGTCTGTGGCCAAATCCATTACAGACGACGATGGTTTATGAGGCTTCTGGGTTTATGCGCGTGCAATTAACAAACCGACCCATTATGAGCTTTTAACTTTACAGTCCTTGTTTGTGTGATGGAATTCTAACGGTCTAGCATTTCATTGTTTTATAGCAAAGTAGGTATATAAAGGTTCATTCCATGTTGGTATAGTCTAGCAGAATCATGATATTTAGCAAGAAACAAGGACTTATAATTTTACGAAACCCTCGTTGCTCGAGTTCGACTCGCACTTGCGGTTTTATTGAATGATATCAAAGCTAGAATTCAATAGAAATCATTATAGCTACGAATTTCAGATCGAGTATGCTAAGTTGAAATAACAATATCTCAAAATGTATCAGATTTACAGCCATATTTTTCAATTATAGCGAATTCATCATTTACTGACGGCGTTAGTATAAAAATGTATCGAACAAAATTCTCAATTAGCAATGGGGCTCGATAACCAGAAAATTGGAAAATGTCTTCTTAACATACAATATTTTCTGGATATTGTGTATTTTTTCCTGGATTCCATCGGACCAGTAGTTTCAGAGCCTATTCCCGTCAAACGAACAAACATACAAACAAATCTTTCCTCTTTATAATATTAGTATAGATGTATGAGCATAACCACTCGCGTAAAGCAAAATTTTAAATGACGAATTAATTTTTTTTTAATGATTAATGGCCATTTAGCGACGATACGGTATTGGCGACTTTTTCAAACATATTTATTTTTTCTAGTTCAGTTCTAGTTTCACCTGTTTTGGGTCACTGAAGTTATTTTGGGACACCGCCTTGTGTCGTAAGTAAAAACATAATGTAAAACTCATTTTTTATTTTTTCTTCAGACCTTAAAGTACGCAGTCTGCCCAAGTGTATAAAAAACTGCTTCAGCTATGTGAGCTCAGCCAAAACTAAGTTAGCTTAGCTTTTGTTATGCAACCCGCATTCCAAAATATGTCAAATTAAATACTTAAAGGAAGAAGCTGTTCTCCTGTAACACAGCTACATAGTATCTACCACAAGAGACAGTGCTTTAACTTATTTGCAATTTTTTTTTATAAACACTTTTACGTTAAAAGAAACATTTAGTTACTTTACCTGTAAGATTCCTAGTCTACGATAACGATACCTTAAAAATAACCTTTATGGAATTTCACGGATAAATTCATATAGGCCATAAGATTACCTCAAGAAAATCTTGAGGAACATTTCCATCTACGACAAAATTTAAAGTGATTTCCCTTGCCTCTCGTATACTTGGGGACATTAAATAAAACCAAAATATAAACTTTGCAGAGCACTTTGAAGGTAGGTACCTTTATTTATTCCGCGGTTCAAATTTACATATTGTTCGTGGAAGAGAACTTTGTTAAATTTTCCTTTCAATTTTATGTCGGTATTTTGATAGAGATTTAGATAATCTCTCTAAATATTCAAAGTGGCTATTATACCAAGTTTAAACACTGTTTTAACCGGATTGATCGCGTACATTTTATACTAGCAGCGCCTCGCGGTTTCACCCGCGTAGTTCCCGTTCCCGTAGGAATTTCGGGATAAAAAGTAGCCTATGTCCTATTCCAGACTATAATCTATCTCTGTGCCAAATTTCATCCAGATCCGTTCAGCCGTTCTGGCGTGATAAAGGAACAAACATCCATCCATCTATCTATTCATCCATCCATCCATCTAAACTTTCACGTTTATAATATTAGTGAGATTATATATTATATTATATAGTGAGAAGTGAGATTTTGTTTATAACCTGACGTTTCGGAGGCTTTTCAGCGTTCTCGCGAAAATAACCTTAGAATATACTATACCAAGTTTTCTTAAAAGGCGAAGCGTTAACATGAGGGTCATTCGTTACAATCCAACCAGAATTCAGAAAAAACGGCAAATTCAAAAACGTACAGAATTTAAAATTTTTGAGCAATCGCAAACCTCTAGAAACCGCTAGCGAAAACCTCATATGGTTGTTTTATTCAATTTCGTGCAAAACACAGGAAATGCCATTTCGTTTACACACCATACCAACTTTTCACAAAGGTACTTTAATGTACCAGTGCTATCGTCTCGGTTTTTCCAAGGGACCGTACGTCGAAGTACGGTTCTCAAGTTTTGTAACAAGTATCTCTCAATAGTACGACCATTCAAACACATGGCTTCCTAATGGAGTCTACACACCAAAGTCAACGACGCCGCCGACACAGCCCGAGCACGGATGGGTTGATGTCAGCAACATTATTTTAGAGGATGACTTCCGACTTCAAATATCAACGGGACGTCCGCGTTGCTCCGGGACACTAGGGTAGGGTTTTGGGTAAAAAATAAACTACTTTGGTTAGTTATATTATCAGAAGATAACGGATACGTTTTTTTTGACAATCAATCAAAAAAATATAAAAATAAAACTTTTAGTTTTTAAAGATTGGGAGGCTCGTGACGTATAAAGTGTCGCACGGCGTGACGTCACGCGGAACTTTAACTGGCTATAATCTTCGTCAGTTTTGGTTTAATTGACATGTCTAACATCTTATCATGTAACTGACTTATTATATGTTATATGTTGGTGTTATATGTGTATATGTTTGTTCGATTAGATTTTTTGGAAACTAGCCTATTGGTGCCGCGAACAATGTTTATCAATCCGGTGACACAACCTGGCTTTTGTATGGTGACTCCGTATATGTGAAGCCGCCAACCATTCAACCCGCCAGGCTGTCGCTGGCGTTAACGACTTTCGTGTATAGACTCCTTAACGTTTACCGTAACTCAATATAAAATATACAGTAAACTGAACTTTATTAGCTTGCGATAAGAGCTATCTACAGACCCTTGTCAAATAAAGCCGGTCGAGTAGATAACTCTTCAGGTCAGTAGTTCTATAGTTTGGAAGAATAGCTTGACGGCGAAAAAAAAATCGCTTATTGAATCAGGTGTTGGAAACATATACTTTGAGGAAAAATGTGTAATGTCATGGTGATACTTAACATACTGTTTTCCCGGAAGAAGTCTAGAAATCTGCAAATCCACAGTTCGTTCTGGAAAAACGTGCATGCTCTACTCTTGTCTTAGGCCACATGTTCGCTTTCTTATGAGAGATGGTAGTCAAACGTTTTAACATCCATACCTAAAAATCCTTTAAAAGTATTAATCTGACTTGTCTAAGGCCCGTATTATGAAAGCTTGCTTAGTCATCGATCGCTGCTTGAGTAACGGTTTTCTATGGCATAAACGTCACTCAAGCAGAGGTTGACGACTGAGCAAGCTTTCATTATATTATATAAGCTTCCTCAGTTATCAATCGATGCTTGAGTAACGCTTTTCTATGGCATAAACGTCACTCAAGCATAGATCGGTGACTGAGCGAGCTTTGACCTCTGCTTGAGTGACGTTTATGCCATAGAAAACCGTTACTCAAGCAGCGATCGATGACTAAGCAAGCTTTCATAATACGGGCCTAAGACTGTCATTCTTACTATTTTTAACCGGCGAAAAACAAAAGAGGAGATGATTCTATGTTTAGATGTATGTACGTTATTTTATGTTTGTCGATTTCTCCACCGATTTGTAAATTCTTTCGCTATTGTATGGAAAATTATCAAGATGTGGTAAAACTTTGATTCCCAAGAAATTAGTAGTGTCCCAATACACTTTTAAAACAGTGAAAATAATAGGAAATTAGACGTCGGTTTTAAGTTATTAGAAATAACTAATAATCAAATTATTATCCATGAAAACGATTATTTTCAGAATCAAGTACAACGAAGGCAGATTGACCACCATCTCACTAGTGACGAAGTTGCCGACGATGTATAACGAAGATCTAGTACACGCGTGTAATAAAATTAAATTTATTTTCATAGCAATAATATAGCAGAACGAAACTCGAATTATAATAAGCTCGGTAATATAATACCTAACCCGCCCCCTACAACCCCCTACAAAGCGTAGAATCTACACTTTGTACCTACGCCCGGAGAGATTGCAATTAATATTGCTACCTGGGAATGGCGCCGCGTGCAGGTGAGGATTTAATTAATCTGCGTATATATTTTAATCTTTATTTACGTACAGCTTGGGTTCATGTTCTGGTAACAAAATGCGTTGGAGTAATTTTTATGAAACTTTGTTCGTTGTAGGTAGGTACTTACTTTTTAGTATAATGAAGCTATTGCTTATTGGTTTACGTTTTTTTTTACTTGATCATTTGTATTTTATATTAATATCGATTTCTGTTTGATCTGAAGATTTAAGGACTTATAAAGGACATAGATTTAGTCTATGAAATAGACAGAGCTTCTAGAACATCAAAGTGAATCTGAAACAATGAATGTGATGTCTGAATGGAATAGCTTTTGCTACTCCATTTGAAACCGAATGTACAGTAAAACCGTGCAACCGTGTAACTTTGGGAGAGTGACAGTTATCAAAAGTACCAATCAGACAATGGATCAAATGCGAATGATTGGTTTTGATTGTCGAGGTTGTATTTTACCTACTCACTGTAGGTACTACCTACCTAGTCATTCATGGTAGGTAGTGAAACATGAAAACCGCCATAACTTTTGTGTAGGTACTTAAAAAACATCTTCAAGAAAGTAAAGTAATCCATATTCTACGATTCAATGCGGTTACTAGGTATCTTTAACCTAGGATTTAAATAAGCTACAAAGTTTACGGCTAGGTAGCTACAAAATTAACCTTTCATTGTAATTAAATCTCTTCAAGGGAGTTACAAACAAAGCGCGTAGATACGGAGTCAACGGCGTAGGTAGCTACCATGACTGTTACTTCGTAGCAGGGTACGAAAGTAGCCGCTACTTTTGTACCCAGCTACGAGGTAACGGCGGCGCGTAGATGCCAGACTACGTCATAGGCGGCTACAAAATTGGCCTCGTAGCTGTCTTTGAAAGTAACGCGTAGATAATGTAACTAAGGGAGCTACGGTACAAAAGTAGCCGCTACTTTTGTACTTGGTTACGAGATAAAGCGCGTAGATAACCGACTACGTCGTAGGCAGCTACGAAATTAAAATAAATAAATAAAATAAAAATCATTTATTTCAGACCCAGTTGATCCATAGAATAGATGTACATACACGATTTCAAAATTAAATAATAAGTACCTACACAATTAATAAAATTAAAATTTAAAATCAAATAAAATTATAATCAAAAATTAAACAAAATAAAATAAAATTAGAATAACCAGATCATTGAGCCACCAGCGATGATACTGGTTTCAGCATCATCATCCAGTGGCCCATGATACTGGAGCGGAGGTCCTGCGCCACGGCGGCCAGCAGGCTGTTGGTGCTGCGGCGCATGCGGCCCACCAGGGATGCGACCCGCTTGCGCATGATTGCGTGGAGCCCATCCACGTGCGCGTCCGCGAACATCCCTGATGCGCTACAATACCGCGGCAGCCCCAACAACATCCTGAAGCCGTTATTGTACTGGACGCGTAAGGCGTTGTAGGCTTTTTGTGTATATCTGGCCCACAGACTGCACGTGTAGAAAGAAGTACAATATGCCTTAAAAAGTGTAATTTTGACTGGCGTTGTACAACGTGCGAATCTGCGAGCCACCATATTACACCTCACCGACAACGCCCTACGCTCCCTTTCAACATCCACATTGTCTGACATATCCTCAGTGACCCAGTGACCCAGGTATTTAAATTGTTTCACCCAACTAAGAGGAGTACCATATAGCGAGACCGGGGGTACAGAGTAGCTCTTCGTACCTGCTTTGAAGAGAAGCAGTTCACTCTTTTTTACATTATACCTGAGTCCATGGGCCGCTGCGTATGTCTCACAAACCTTGAGTAACCGTCTCAGGGCACTGATTGATGAATTAGCTTCGTAGCTGTTTTTGAATACAGCGCGTAGATAATGTAACTAAGGGAGCTACGGTACGAAAGTAGCCACTACTTTCGTAACCTGCTACAAAGTAACGGCACGTAGATAACCGACTACGTCATAGGTCGCTATCTTTAGACCTATCTTTAAACCGTAGGGAACACAAAACAGACGAAACAAACCAATTATTTTGTAGCGGCGCGGCCGGGCCATCAAAAATGCATTCGTTCTAATTCCGCACCGAATTCCGGCTAGCTCAACCCCAAGAACCTATTAAGGGCAAGCAAATAAAAACTACAATCTGAATAACTAGTTCCATGAGTGGATTTATTGCTGCGGGTACAAGTATTTATTTATTTCCAACTAGTTTATGCGGCTTTGCCCTGTATCCAAGATAAAAAGAAGCCTACGGTTCCAAAGTCAACAAAGATCTAATACTATATCAGAAATGATTTAAGGATTTTTATATCAAAAATACTTATCATCATCATTATTATCATCATCAGTCTCTGTTAGTCCAGTTATTATATTATTATAAAATACTTATACCACGTATTAAATGACGGGATAGTGATCATTGTTCGCACAATGGTTTTCTCCAAGGCTGGTGTTTTTTGAAAGATAATCGGACAATGAGACATACGTCCGTTTAACTTTGACTTTAAGTTGAGCGCTGTCATCAAATTTCCTCACTTCATGGCCGCAAGCATTGTCAGCATCGTACGCGCCGCAAGTATCGAATGCGCCGAATCGCATTCATCATTTCAACATTATTTCTGTTTAGAACAGACGTGACTGAATGAATACGGATGATGTCATCCGTGTCTCCCGCACCACCACCGCATTCGTCGCACGCATCGAACGCGCTGAGTTTTTTTGATGGAATCCGTACGTAGAGGATTTAACTGAAATGCGGATCTTTCGGTGCACTATGTTGCAGACTATTTCATTTAAAGATTTATAAAAAATTCGATGACTGTGGCGAGTGAGACTTCTAGCACGCGGCTGTCCGCGTGCTAGAAGTCTCACTCGCCACAGTCACAGTACACACGCGCATCTGTATGCGCGTTCACCCTTAATAAAAACTTCTGTCGAAAACGCCAATTCAAATGCAATCGTCTGATTCTTTCATTTAAGAACACATGACATGTTATAATGATGTTAAAATTCCCTTATTTAATTGATTTTCCTTAATCCTGTTACAAAGCTATATCACAGAACAACTATCGTACTACGCTTAAGGCAAAATAGTTCCTAGCTTTTCTATTTTCGTCTATTCCGCGGCATTTGGTTTCATAAAGAATGAAAAGCTTTTCGACACGCTAAAGTGGCGAGTTCCATTTTGTTGCTATAAGGGCAAAGTTCAATATTGTAATGTTATTAATTATGTACCTTTGTTGTTCATTGTTGATTTCGTGAGAATAGATATTATATATCATTCTTATCACTTGAAAAGGTGCTTTTCAGTCTGTAAATATAATAATACTTAGATTTCTTGTTTTTCTACTACCTATTCTTAGAATTATCTCATCTAATGTGATTTTATGAATTGGTTCATGCCAATGTTTATTTTCAATCTGTGGATATATTCTATTTCTTGCACATTATAATAAGATTACTTACTTTATAATGAAAGTTTCCGTGTTGGTTTTATCATTAAATACTATTCCAGAGCTGGTAATTGAGCATTTAGACCATTAAATCCAAATTTCTATCTTAAAAATATCTTGAGCTTGTTGAACAGTTCTGATTTTTCTGATGCGAAATTCACTATTTATTATTAAATTTTCTTACGATTTCAACATGAAATTGTCGTAATTACATTTTGACAGATTGTCATATTTTTGTAAACAAGGTGTCAAAATGTCTTGGTTCATAGAGGAATGTGGTCAGGTTGTATACATTTCGCACGGAAACTTTTTATCAATAAGGTCTCGTTGATGTTTCTCTATGTTTTTTTTAGTAAAACCTTAGTAAAAAACATTAGTCAGTGAGTATTCGAACTATTGTTTTGGAACTTCGGAATTTGAACGCTCGAGCATATATAAGGTGCTCGAGTCACCCTACAATTCAGTTGACTCCCGGACTTCAACCAGGAAAGTCATTAAGTACTTAACTAATCTTCATCAGCTACCATGCTCTAAACTCTTAAAGAAAGTCTTGAAGAAAGTCTTAAAGCAAACCTGGACACCCTAAAAGATTCTCTGAACCTTTGGTGACGAGGACGGGGCCTACCACCCGTCTCCTGGGCCCACCGGAAGACCTTGGTTCCACTTCCGCTGAAGAGGACGGAGCCTAACACCCGTCTTCTGGGCCCACTACTACACCTGCTGTAGAAGACGGAGCCTAGACCCTGACTCCTGGGTCCACCTGAAAGCCCAGATCTTCTCCGGAGAGCCTGCTGTGGGAACTCGTAAACCTACTCACACCCGATTTCTTTGCAGTTAAATTCAATAACCCACGGCCTTCCAGCTGCAGCAGATCCGGCTCCAAGCAGTTCCGGCCTCAGTCAATAACAGCTCCATTCAGTACTTCATCATCGCTGACCAACTTCTAATTCCGGATCCCTCAATTCTAAAAATAAGGTTAGGCTAAGACTCATCTCATTTGTAAATCCATCTTTTAAAATAAATCCTGTAACAATCTTAAAGCCTTTTCTTTTCTGAAACTAATAGGATCTTTATTAGGCTGTACGTAGGAGCTCTTTAGTCTCCTGCGTTACGAACTATAGTACGTAAGAGACCTTCAGTCTCTTACGTTACTTTAATAACTTGTGCGTAGAGAGACATTCTCTATACGTTACAGTTTGGCGCCCAGATAAACTAGAACCCCTCCCCTTAAATTCTCTAATTTTTTTCTCTAAATTCTAATAAAACTAGCTCACTCTCCTAGAAACTTTTCACCCCTTTGGACACTATTTGAATAACTTTTAACCTCGATCTCCTCTTTATCCTTTAATATTTAAATTTTTTTTGACCCCTACTTAGTTTCATTAGTATTCATAGTGCATTTAATAATTTGGTAGTTTATTTTACTAACCTCTTACTTTACAGCTTTATGCTCATATTTATTTACTTTACTTAAAACTTTAAACTTATCTTTAACTTAACTGGAAACTTACATTTTTAACTTTAAAAAAAAAAGATTTTAACTTAACTTTATTATAGCTATCTACTTAGCTTAGAATCTTAACTTAAATAACTCGAGAACATAGGACTTTAAACAGCTTCCAATATGTCTAAAGATATAAAATATAGTTTACTTAACAAACCTGAACTAGAATATGAAATAATTATTCGGTCAGGTAGACCTACAGATAGCGTTGCAGCTTTAAAGGAGCAAATGGCACTACTAAGCCATATTACACCAGAACACATTATAACTTCACCAATCCCTCCTAAGGATGACTTATCACAAACAGATAGTACACTTAACTACCTAGAAACTAAAATTACTGCTATCGAATCAACAGGCAATATTACCACCCTTAAAAAGATAGAAGCTTTTATGAATCATTTACATTACCGACTGGAACGAATTCATGCAACACCACTTGTAGCAGAAATATGCTCCACCATTAGGTCTCGATTCTATATCCTTAATAAGAGATTCGAAAAGCTTAGGGATAATCTTAAATCCTCAGGCACAGACGAAGTCCTGGTTGAAATTCATGATTCCCCTGTAAAGTTTTTATCTCCTAGACCTACAGACCAACTGTTGTCCCATAGATCTCTATCTCCTAGACGCTCACAAGATCATATGTCTCTTCCCGCTCCTCAAACACAAGATCTCCCCATTGGGAATGATGCTCTTAGAGAACTTAAAAAAATTTCCTATGACGGAAAAACATGTCCCAGGACTTTCCTTCAAAAAATTTATGAATTAAGAATTTCGAGAAGCATTTCCGATATTTCACTTTATAAACATGCTTTCGAAATTTTTACAGGAGATGCACTCCATTGGTTTCGGTTCCTACATAACCGTAATCCAACTCTTACATGGGCAGACATTCATAAATCTCTTATAAGGGACTTTAGCATACATGACTATGACTATAAACTTCTACAGGCAATCAAAGATAGGACACAAGGTGAAACAGAATCGATAATAGTATACGTAGCGATCATGTTTGGAATGTTTAATAGACTTTCAAAAAAATTAAATGAAGGAGAACAACTAGAAATTCTGCTCCATAATGTTAGGCCATGTTATTCAGTTTTCATTGCCTTAAGAGATGTCAACTCTATTGACTCGCTGATAACAGCTTGCCAAGCTCACGAGCGAGTAACGGAAAAGAGCAAGGATTTTAGAGAGCCAAAGTCAACCGAGCCTTGTTCTGCGGAATTTTCATATAAACCTTCTAGTTCAAAAAATTTCCAGACATCTAAATATACTAATGCAATCGCTAATGATTCAAATCACAATTCTAATAATAGCTATTGCTATCGCTGTCGCATACAAGGACATACCTTAACCAACTGTAAAAAACCTAGATACTTAATATGTTTTAAATGTGGTCTTAAAGGTGTTAAAATCTCTAATTGTCCTAATTGCTCATCTACTCTAGAAACTCAACCTTCAAAAAACTGAAAACTGACTTAAATAACTTCGACTTAGCTGATTGGACCCAATGGTTACAAACTATTCGAAATTTTATGATTTCTTATAAATCAACTTCTGTATATTATGATAACGAAATAGACCACAATCGACCTTTTATAAATGTAACTATCAACAACGTATCTTTCTCAGGATTATTAGATAGTGGTAGTTGTATCACTATTTTAGGAAACAACTCTCATAAAATCTTTGAAGAGCTGGGTCTCAAGTTATTTAAGTCTACTAACTTTGTCATGGTTGCAAATAAACAAAAAACAATGTCTTTTGGTTACTTCAACTTACCTATAACTTTTAATAATCAGACACATATTCTCAAAGCTTATGTTTTTCCTGATATTTACCCTTCTCTAATACTTGGATGGGATTTTTGGAAATGTTTCGAATTAACCCCTAAAATATTTAATTCTGAACTTAACCATGCATCTAAATGCCCTACTGTTTGTACTATAGATAATAAAGTTTTCTCTTACGACCACCTTGCGGATACTCAAAAGGATATCGCTCTAGATATAATTCAACGTTTTAAAGATATTTCTTTTGAAAATAAAGGTATCCTAGGCCGTACCAACCTAGTATGTCATCGCATAGATACCGGTAACAGTTTACCTATTAAACAGCACTGTTACCGCCTTTCACCAATAAAACAAAAGGCCCTTATCGACGAAGTGGACAAAATGTTGGATCTCAAAGTAATTGAAAAGTGCGAGAGCCCTTGGTTGTCCCCAGTTCTAATAACTCCCAAAAAGAACGGAGAGTGGCGTTTCTGTGTCGATAGTAGGAAACTTAATGCAATAACTCGCAAAGATGCTTATAGCCTTCCTTTTATTTCTGAAATACTTGACAATCTTAAAAATGCTAAATACCTATCTAGCATAGACATCGCTAAAGCCTTTTGGGAGATCCCTTTAAATATGGAAGATAGGGACAAAACAGCATTCTATGTCCCCGGTAGAGGAATGTATAGGTTTACTGTTATGCCTTTCGGGCTTACTAATGCTCCCGCGACTCAACAACGACTCATGGACACCTTATTTACCCCTGATTTTGACAATAAAGTATTTTGTTACTTGGACGACATAGTTATTATAAGTGAAACTTTTGAAGAACACATCTCACTACTACTTAAAGTTCTTCAAAAACTTTCTTTTGCTTCTCTCACTATAAACTTTGAAAAGAGTCTATTTTTCCGTGAAGAAATTAAATATCTTGGTTATATTGTAGATAAACAAGGTCTTCGGGCTGACCCCAGTAAAATACAGGCTATTTTACAATATCCTATTCCTACTTCTAAAAAAGAGGTCAGGAAATTCTTGGGTACCTGTAGTTGGTTTCGTCGTTTTATACCTAACTTTAGCTCTATAGCTTCACCCCTTAGTAAACTGACGTCTGCAGGGAAAAACTCTCCTAAGTTTGCTTGGAATGATGATGCTGATGTAGCTTTTATTAAGCTAAAAGAATATTTAATCTCAACTCCAATTCTAGCTTGCCCTGACTTCAATCTCCCTTTTTCCGTTCATTGTGACGCTTCTAACTTTGGTATTGGTGCCATGCTTACTCAAAATCAAAACGACAAAGAAGTAGTCATAGCTTATATGAGTAAATCTCTCAATAAACATGAGCAAAACTATTCTACTACTGAACGCGAAACACTGGCTGTTATAGCCGCACTTGAACACTGGCGTTGTTATATTGACAATGGTAAAGAATTTACTGTTTATACTGACCATGCAGCCTTACGATGGTTTCAAAATCTTTCGAATCCTTCTGGAAGACTAGCTCGTTGGACCTTACGGTTATCTTGTTTTAATTTTGTTCTTAAACACAAAAAAGGCAAAGATAATGTAGTGCCAGATTTACTTTCTCGGCTTAAAACTCCAGAAATAGCTGTTTTAGGTTTTACTGAGCCCATAAACAGAACTGATGAATCTCAATTACATCGATTCAATAAACTTTTTACCAATTGTCGAGATAATCCAGATGCCTATCCTAACTACAAAATTCTTAACACTAAACTTTATAAATACTCTTCAACATCTGATAACTTTAACCTAGATTTTGTATGGAAGGAAGTTCCACCTCCATTTCAAAGATTAGATCTTATTAAATCTTGCCATGGCGATATAGATAATCCCCATATTGGAATTTTTAAGACATATAAGAAGTTGTCACTGACTTATTACTGGTCCGGCATGTTTACGGACATAGCAAAATTTTGCTCTACTTGTGAAATTTGCCTCTCTTATAAACACTCTAATCACTCACCTTACGGTCTTATGGGTAAACCTAAAATCTGTTCAAGACCTTTTCAAACTATATCATTGGACTTGATGGGTCCCTTACCAATGACTAGACAACGTAATCAATATATCCTTGTAGTTACCTGTTGTTTTTCTAAATATTGTCTAATTTTCCCTATTAAACGCGCTACTGCTACTAATATTATTATTCTCTTAGAAAACTCCGTGTTTCTTGTGCACGGTGTTCCTCAAACCATTATAATGGATAATGGGTCTCAATTTCAATCAAACGAATTCCAAAGACTACTTAACAAATATAAAGTCCCGTTTGTCTCTTATTCTCCTAGATATTGCCCACAAGTGAATCCTACTGAAAGATATAATCGGACTATAATTACCGCTTTAGCACAACTAGTCGGCGAGGATCACAGGTCATGGGACTTATATTTACATAAAATACAACTAGCCTTAAACAGTTCTACGAACTCTACGACAGGATTCTCCCCTTCCTTTCTCGTCTTTGGCCGGGAAGTAATTCCTGACGGTTCTCTTTATACTACATGCACAAATATTGATGACATCACCTTTCTTCCGCGAGATGTATATGCGACTAATATCGGGTTATTGTCAACCATCTTCGATAAAGTTCAGGTAGCTCTATACACAGCACATACTAAAAACACTGCTCATTATAATTTGAGGCACACATTTAAAGAATTTAATGTAGGCGATATTGTCTGGCGTAAGAATTACACTCAGAGTAACGCTGGTGCGTATGTCAGTAGTAAACTAAACCCAAGATTCATTAAATGCACTATCGTTCAAAAACTTTCCCCCCTAGTATATATCCTGGAAGATCCTAATAGTTCTAGAGGGAAATGGCACATAAAAGACTTTAAAACCTAATATTGTAAATAGTGTATAAATAATGTAAATTTTATTATTATTTTTTAATTTTAAGTTTTTAGGTATATATTGTAAACTCCACAAAACTATACAATTTGGCTATTTTTTTTTAATAAACGGGCGGTTACACAAACTCGTTAAATAAGCCTATTGTGTCGAGCGGTTTGCTCAAACTCGTTAAATAAGCCTATTGTGTCGAGCGGTTTGCTCAAACTCGTTAAATAAGCCTATTGTGTCCAGCGGTTTGCTCAAACTCGTTAAGTAAGCCTATTGTGTCGAGCGGTTTGCTCAAACTCGTTAAATAAGCCTATTGTGTCGAGCGGTTTGCACAAACTCGTTAAATAAGCCTATTGTGACAAATATTAAACTCTTCTTAAAGCGTTTTCCTTGAATAAAGAGTCTTCTTAAACTCTTCTTAAAACGTTTTCCTTGATTATAGAGTCTTCTTAAACTCTTCTTAAAGCGTTTTCCTTGAATAAAGAGTCTTCTTTAACTCTTCTTAAAGCGTTTTCCTTGAAAAAGAGTCTACTCAAACTCTTCTTTAAACTTTTTCTTGAATAAAACGTTCTCTTTAAACTTTCTTAACTACGAGTTGTCTAAAACGCTCGGGATACGAGTATTTGCTTCTCCTTTTTATAATGGGTCTTCAAACAGGTGCGGGTTACGACACCTAATTAAAAAAAAAAGCCTTCGTTAAATAATTAATTGAATATAGTTCTTGTGGAGTAGTGGTCATTAAATGTGAACCACAACCCCTATGTGTGTAATAATGTGAGTGGTTGGTGAATGTATGGATGATGTATGATAAGGCAAGGACTTATTCCTAACAAAAAAAATTTTTACTGCGTCAATTTTTTTTTTCCGGGTTTTGGGGGAAATGTAATGTTATTAATTATGTACCTTTGTTGTTCATTGTTGATTTCGTGAGAATAGATATTATATATCATTCTTATCACTTGAAAAGGTGCTTTTCAGTCTGTAAATATAATAATACTTAGATTTCTTGTTTTTCTACTACCTATTCTTAGAATTATCTCATCTAATGTGATTTTATGAATTGGTTCATGCCAATGTTTATTTTCAATCTGTGGATATATTCTATTTCTTGCACATTATAATAAGATTACTTACTTTATAATGAAAGTTTCCGTGTTGGTTTTATCATTAAATACTATTCCAGAGCTGGTAATTGAGCATTTAGACCATTAAATCCAAATTTCTATCTTAAAAATATCTTGAGCTTGTTGAACAGTTCTGATTTTTCTGATGCGAAATTCACTATTTATTATTAAATTTTCTTACGATTTCAACATGAAATTGTCGTAATTACATTTTGACAGATTGTCATATTTTTGTAAACAAGGTGTCAAAATGTCTTGGTTCATAGAGGAATGTGGTCAGGTTGTATACATTTCGCACGGAAACTTTTTATCAATAAGGTCTCGTTGATGTTTCTCTATGTTTTTTTTAGTAAAACCTTAGTAAAAAACATTAGTCAGTGAGTATTCGAACTATTGTTTTGGAACTTCGGAATTTGAACGCTCGAGCATATATAAGGTGCTCGAGTCACCCTACAATTCAGTTGACTCCCGGACTTCAACCAGGAAAGTCATTAAGTACTTAACTAATCTTCATCAGCTACCATGCTCTAAACTCTTAAAGAAAGTCTTGAAGAAAGTCTTAAAGCAAACCTGGACACCCTAAAAGATTCTCTGAACCTTTGGTGACGAGGACGGGGCCTACCACCCGTCTCCTGGGCCCACCGGAAGACCTTGGTTCCACTTCCGCTGAAGAGGACGGAGCCTAACACCCGTCTTCTGGGCCCACTACTACACCTGCTGTAGAAGACGGAGCCTAGACCCTGACTCCTGGGTCCACCTGAAAGCCCAGATCTTCTCCGGAGAGCCTGCTGTGGGAACTCGTAAACCTACTCACACCCGATTTCTTTGCAGTTAAATTCAATAACCCACGGCCTTCCAGCTGCAGCAGATCCGGCTCCAAGCAGTTCCGGCCTCAGTCAATAACAGCTCCATTCAGTACTTCATCATCGCTGACCAACTTCTAATTCCGGATCCCTCAATTCTAAAAATAAGGTTAGGCTAAGACTCATCTCATTTGTAAATCCATCTTTTAAAATAAATCCTGTAACAATCTTAAAGCCTTTTCTTTTCTGAAACTAATAGGATCTTTATTAGGCTGTACGTAGGAGCTCTTTAGTCTCCTGCGTTACGAACTATAGTACGTAAGAGACCTTCAGTCTCTTACGTTACTTTAATAACTTGTGCGTAGAGAGACATTCTCTTACGTTACAATATGAATTGTAAGAACCTACTCCAGGCACCAGTCTTCACAAAACAGGTTTTGCCAACACCTACCTATTATAGTACCTAATTAATCGTGTAACCATACTAGTGGACAAACCTTTTGTGAAGATAAATAAATAAATAATAAAAAAAGAATAAAAAATTATTTCAACTACTTTATAGCATCGTTTCACTTACTACTTTATTGGTACGATATATCAATTTAACGATATAAATATTTGTGCTAACTAGGTACCTCAGTCGGGAGATATTTCTTTTGTTGCTCTGGGTTTAAAAATCCAGGGAGTATGAAAACTTAATTTCTTCATGGTATTTGAAATTTATTGAGATTATTGATTTATTTAATTTAGGTACGTATGTATTTTTTTACCAAAAATTATCTCAACATCCTATATTGGTCCACACCCTCAGGAACCATCGGTCTGTTTTCCCTATCGGTCTACTTGTTCAAACGGTCTAATTGTTCAAACGGTCTACTTGTTCAAATAGTCTACTTGTCCAAACAGTCTACTGTTCAATCAGTCTACTTGTTCAATCAGTCTACTTGTTCAAACGGTCTACTTTTCTGTGAGGTCTACTTGTTCAAACAGTCTACTTTTCCGTTAGGTCTACTTCTTCAAACGGTCTATAAGTACTTATGGGTACCCATCAGAATGTCTCTGCCGCAGAAGAACAGATAAGCCAAATCGGATCCGGTCGGCTACGGCCACATGTCTAGAACGGCCACTTCTCATGCAAGGCCACTTCCTATGAGCGACCAGTTTTCTGAACGGCCACTTCAAAAACAGAATCGGACCCACTCTCAACTTTGACCACGAATATCTACTTTGACAGCAAATGTCAAAAATGACAGCAAATGACAGAACATGACAAAAATTTTTGAAAAAGTCAAAAATGACAGCATTTTTTTTATTTTTTTTTTTATTGAAGATGGCAAAGCGTTTGACCACCATCACACTTAAGAAAGCGAAGATGTGGTCTAAGATGGAGCACGTTTTCCCAAAAAGAACTTATTTACTTATTTATTAATGTCAAAAATGTTAGGAAATAAACAACCACGCGTCATAAGTGCGATGTTTAGTTTTATATGCGAAATCATACAAGCGGATATAATATAGAAAAATGTTAAAACAGTTATTTTCGTAATTTCTTCCTGAATACTTCGGAATTTATAAAAAAATTGTCTTCCCCGAAGTCGGTTTTTTATTTAATTCAAAACAAACCAGTAACGTACCTATCATAAATTCATCTACCAATCATAATATTAATTCTTAAGATTGGCTGCTTCTTTATTTTATTAGGAAGTTGGTACCTATAGGACATAAAAAACTAGTTATAAAAAATATCTTACTAAGTACCTACTTAAATGTTCTTGGATCGTACCATAAGGTACAAGTCAATCAGGAAATAGGTACTAAGTACCTACCTACCTATTTTATCGACATATTTTGCGCAGTAGTAGTACCAGTAGTATATTTTGCGCAGTAGTACCGCGCACATTTGCCCATCCCTATCTATTGCAATGATAATCATAATAATCATAATTTTGACAGCTGTCATCGAAAATGTAGATTTACTTCTTAGCTTTCATTTGAGATTGGAACTGAAACTCTAGCTCGGGTAGTTTCCGAGATATGGCAGTTTTAATTTTGACAGCTGTCATCGATATGACTTAAAATGTAAATTAATGACTAGAAGAGAACTTGGGGAGCAATGACTTGACGAATAGTGGATTTGACTTACAGAAGTAGACTGATGGAGAAAATAGACGTATTGGGAAACAGGCAGATTAGGAAAAATAAGTGTACGATTCAATAAAATTGGCTAATAGTGAAAGTAGACCGATGGAGAAAATAGACGTATTGGGAAACAGACAGATTAGGAAAAATAAGTGTACGGTTTAATAAAATAGGCTAATAGTGAAAGTAGACCGATGGGGAAAATAGACCGATGGTTCCGGAGGGGGTCCACAGCTGGACGCAGCCTTCCCTCTGATAATCACCTTATTGGCTTTTATCTCATTATGTTAATAATGGGTGATAAATAAAATATCTTATTTACTTTTCAAATTTTAATTTCATCGTGATAGTAAAGAGACGCAAGATGTAAATATAAGTTGTACATTACACTTAGAATAAAGTTTTACATTATAATTTATGAGCATTATTTAGTTTTAATCCATTACAGATATGTATTTACACTCTTTTAATATTTTTTAAGTTACGCACACTTATTTATAAAAGCTACGTACGTTTTATTGTGTTTGAACCCTATACTTGTTCCATGGGTTTAAAGGGCTACCATTTTTATTTGGTAAGAATTTAAACATGCAACGAGAAAAACAAGTATCGTCAATAAGGCCACATTTAGTCAAAATATCATGCTAACCCCAGATTAAAAGGCCGTTTTTGACTTGTACAATATGCAGGTAAAAGCTCTTATTTGACAAGTTAAAATAAAAACTCATTCACGTTTTGAAGAAAAAGCAATATAATATTATGCAAGCAAAAGACTAGGATATTTTCGTAAATTACATACTAAATAGCTAATAAAATTCACTATAATTTTCTACTAATTTAATTAATTTAGAATGACTCAGATTTAACTGTACATTTCACTTTATTGGCACGATACTAAATATTTTTAGAACAATTTAGGACCGATTTTTTTAATTTACAAATACTTAATATAATTTCACTGGCCGAGGTTTTGGACTCAGTGTAAACATTTAAAATTGATTTAGATAGTACGTACTTTTTTGATAAGCATAAAACTACTAGTGCTTTTTTATACTACTTGTGATTGCTAGGTTCTTATGGCCGTATTGGTAAATCTTTCAGATTATAATATTAGCATTATTTTTGTAGGTACGTATAAGGGCATTTTCTATAAAATAAAATACATAGTTTGACCAGACACTATAAAACATCCGCGTCATGTAGGTAGGTATGTATTGGGTATAACGCCGTTTGTCCACCGCAACGTCAACGAAACGTCAACGATAACAAAAAAATTTTTTAAGGACGAGTTCAAGATGACGTGACATCAATCGATTGTCCACCGCCACGGGACGTCACTGATAACGATCACACTGTCGGACGATCGTGTGGATTGCAAGATGATCGCGAAGATTGCCTTGGCGATGACGCACGATCATCGCCGATACTGAGGGGGAGGCTTAAAACTAAAAATCCGTTCGTCATAATCTCAATTTCATAGGCAAACGGATGACGGCGCTCGGTTGACGAGCGAGCTGTGGACAAGCGGCCATAGTAAATACGCGTAAATGTATGTACCGCTACTTCGTCGCCGTCATCTCGTTATCGTTGGCGTAGCGGTGGACAAACAGCGTACGGCTTACGTGCGGATCTGTTTTTCGTTTGTTTCACCCGAAACCATAATTTCATATAATTATGTTTTTTCCTTTCACACGGGCCACACGCACCCGGAACACGGATTGGCTGGAGTAAATTTTAATATAGGTTTCTTGTGGCCCGCACGTGCACTAGATCCGCGCGCGGGTGAATCCGCGTGACAGAAAAAGAACCCTGAGCTAGGAAATCTTTTTTTATTAAGCGTCTGACTGTTTCGGACCTGATTGAAATAGGTTGGCGAAATAATGACTTTACTACAATGTGTGTTTCGGTTTTAAAATAATAAAAAAAAAATTGGATTCTTTATAGACGGCGCGGCGGCGACGTGTTCAGGTAGTATGGTACATTTCAGCCGTATTATATTTTGACCTTTAGCTGTATGTAAATAAAGGCTATCTATAAAATAGTGGAGGGAATTTAAGTATTAGCTATAAAATAGGGATTATTTAAGGAGTTTCGATAAATAGTTTATAAATACCCCGTGATTTGGATTAAGGCTTACTACGACATAGTCTGTGTGGTCCCCAATCACCATTCCTGATTGATACATAGGTACATTTACAAAGCGAAAGGTATAAATATTTTTTTGATTTCGAATAAGAGCTAATTTCATAAAAAAATTGACAAAAACGGATTTAAATTAACTGACATTTACTATTTACAAAAAAAATACATATACTCCTATTATAAATTATCTACTTATATATTTACTAAATTTTACCATAATCATCTGTTTCGATAAGGGTACACATAATTTTAAATTTTAAACATCTATCCTTAATAATCAAACATACCTTTTTTTTATCGCTATAAATTCAGAATTTTGAATTAATTTAACTAACCGATAAAGTGATCTTATCGATCTTCGCTACTCTAAAAGTTATGTTTTGAGTTAGATTCTTAAATATCAAAGAAGGTACGGAAAAAAAAGATTGCATATATTTGTTCCACATCCTCATCTTCTGGATTATCATTCATTGACATTAACTTGGCTCAATTGAATAGAAATCTGAGAGTGTGAAGCCACAAAACATCGTTCATCGAAGATTAATTGATAAAACTATCTTGATACTTTGTAAACAGTGTCCTTAGCAATTATGAGCTAGGAGATAAAGACAAGATCAATTAAATATCGGTGTTGATATTTGCAATAATTGACAACAATATCATAAATTTTACAATGACTCAGGTAGATAAATTTAAGTATTTACACGTGACACCGAAACAAAAAAAAAACATTGCATTGAACAATGTCATTCAGGTTCAATGGTTCAACGATTCTATTATGTTAGACTCAAAATATGTACACACGCAAGTTCGTTATAAATATTTCATTTTCACTTCATAATCTTATTCTAAAACACCATGTGCAGTTTTACATTCTTGGACCAAATTTCAACCTTCAAATCAATTCATAGATCTACTTCTCTACGATAATTGATAGCTATTCAAAATCTCACCCTAAACGACAGAATTCTATCTCCATATTCCCAAAGTGTATGTTATGTACTATGTGAAAAAATTTAGATACTGCACGCACACTATCATACACTCCATTAGACCAGCATTGCTTATTCACACTCTGTCAATAACTTTACAAGTGGCACTGTAAATTAAAATTATTGTGCATATCTTACATGCTAAAAGTAGTTTACTGAGGAACACACAAAGATCAAGATCAAACACACCACTATACTATGGTCCCTTATAAAGACACACTAGAAATAAGACGAGTTTTTTAGAACCACTTCATCACAAAAGTGTCACGAAGCCTACTCGTCGATCCACCGTAGACTTTGTGCTGGCCAGGGCGGCCTAGTCTCCAACACATATTTGAGTTGGAAACCTGTGTGAAAATGCTACAGGTACTCATCTATCTGATCATAGTCTTCATCTGGAGGAGAGGGGCCAGAAACTGACAGGATTGGCAGTCCGAAGTGCTTTACCGTATCTACGCTACCGCTGTCGTCGGATTTGCAGGCTTCTTCGCATATCGTTTCCTCTCTAGGCTTGGCTAAGCATAACCGCTCTGAGGAATCGCTCATTGTTGTAAGAGGTATGTTGTCTGCCGATCTGAAATGCATGAAATAACCATAGCAGATTATTCATTTCTTCAATTTCAAAGAGTTTTAGCCTAAGAGTATTAACACACTGCACGCCCGCAGCGGTGTCAACGCGGCGACCACGTCGCGAGCACGCCCCGCTTTGAAATCGCTCGCAAATCGACAGTGTGATAATGCTGTTTGTATAATACATAATTATTTCAGCTGCCAAACACAATAAAATGTAGCATACCCTCTCAAATGGCAGAACCTGTCTTACAACTAGAGTAGGTAGGCCAAGACAAACATAATGGAAAACATACTTACCTAGCCTTCCTACAAAGCCTGGACTGAGATCCATGCCTCCTCAGAAACTCGCCAGCATCAAACCCAGCGAAACCACCAGCCGGTTCAGCAGACATGAAGATTGCAGAGTTGACACGTGGTCGGTTACTGCAACGGGCCAAAAGCCGCTCCTCACACTCCAAGCTTTGGGTGTGTGTGTGCGACCAACGCATGTGCTGCAACAAGAGAACAAGAGAAAGTTTGGTAAGCTGCGTGGTTACAGCAATGATTACTTGCTATGACGTCCCAGCAGTAAAGAGTTTTGGAACTTAGCCTGCAATGAAACGTTATCATTACGATGTTGTAAACCAAAATAGTGACCCGCATGGTGCATTTCGTCTCGCTCCAAGATGAGAGTATGAGTGTAGAGGGAACGTCTCTCGTCGCGTCAGAAGGTAGCTTCCTTCAAGTTTCTTGTCCAATGTTATATCTAATCATGTATTCTATGCGTGGGCACGAAAGTACCTTCAAACGTGAAAGCATTATAGGTTGACCATTAATTACTGGAATGGAAATCATTAAAATATTTAAACATTCGTGTAGGAAACAACAGGTGCTGACGTGACGTGTTACTCACGAACGTGTTGTAATGATAATTGCTTGTGTTGTGGTAGAAATAAAAACCGTTTTATAACATGATTTTACAGTAGAGTTTGTAGATAATACTATAAACTAATAAAGAGCCGGTTAACCTGCAGTAGAGTAGAGAAACCATTTGAACATAAAACTACTAAAAATCTTATCAAAACTTATGACAACGTTCATTATAGGTTCAGTAACAATAGAATGTGGGCACTTACACTAAAGGGGTTTCTAAGATAATATTTTGAAATAAGATTATCTCCTCACCATGTACTAGTTATAAGTTAGTATCATGTATTAGTTTAGTGTAGGTATTTGTATTAGTTTTTGCTGTAATAAATGATTTTAATCTTATCTTTATCTCTACATCGACAGTATTGCAGTCAATTGTATTCCTACGCACAACGAAGGATCACGAAATAGTTATTTGTTATACAAGAGTGAAAAGTTGCTTTTTAACCGCGTGCTCAATTTTGATGACTGAGCAAGCGAAGGATTTTAAAATCACGAGCGCAGCAAGTGATTCAAAAATTAGAATCCTGAGCGTTAGCGAGGGAATCAAAAGAGCACGCGATAAAAAATCTTTGCACTCGAGTGCAACACGTAACTTTTCATCCCACCTCAGCGAGGAAAGAGTATTTTTGCTCTTCGATATGTGTGTTTAAAAGCCGTTTTTATCCGCTAGAGAATAAAGTAAATTGAATTTAGAACATCGTGCAAGAGCAAAAATACTCTTTCCAAGATGGGGGGATGAAAAAAGTATTTCGAATAACTTCCTAACATGCCCAATCATTTAGTGAGAAATGTGGAAAAGTTTTTAGTTTTTTATTTTCATTCCTATAAAACTCTGATTTCTCACGACAATTATCAATTTAAACTTTTACTTCCTAAACCGGCAAATAGCGTGTGCAGTTTCTTGTTTACCTTCGATCCTGCTGTTTTGTGGAAACTCAGTTCTATTTTGAGGTTCAAATGGTTTGCTTTTGTACAGTCTGTGTTTGAAGAGTGGAGCTACTGATTTAACCTTATTGTTTTACAAAATTGAGCCCTATTTTGTTGTGAAGAAGGGAGTTTTTTGTGAGGTGAGGAGTTCATAGGCTGATTGAGGGTTGCATGTCCACGTGCTGTCATGGTGTCACGCGAATGATGAGGCAGTTTTGAAGTGCCCGCATACGTTAAGCCGACTCTATGTTTGAGACATTGTGAGTTGGGATCACGAAGGTAGATTTTTTTATAAATCCTGCCATCTTTTATGACTTATTTATATACTAACTGGATGGTACCTTTAGAGGCCAGAGGAGTTGGAGTTAATTTCGTTAAGCTATAACTGATAGCAGTGGTAACGTTTGACTGCATTCTTAGTAGGAGCGTAATCGGCAGCGGTTTGTTCTGCTACGCTATCCATTAAAAACGTACCCTATCAAAAAGACTCCATTTGTCTAAGACTCTTAAATTTTCAGTAGTTATTTTATTTTGACGAAAGGGATTGTCAATTCCATTTAGAGTATACATTATAACAACCAGTTCAAGCCTTCTTAAAACGTTCACACGCAATTATTTGGGGTTAGATGACATATGATGAAATTTTAGTTCCTTGATCACTGACGACCTCAGTGGCGCGGTGGGCGAAGGTCCGCCCGCGTTGCGGGTTGCGGGTTCAATTCCCGCCTTGGGAAAAATATTTGTACGATCTGCAGATATTTGTTCCGGGTGTTCGTGTCGTTTTCTATATATAATAAAAAATATATATCTATGTAATGTAATGTATTGTAGTAACGTTTTCAACTAGATTTGATAGCTAAACGCAAAGATCAACCTCATGATTCTAAGTAAATTGTGAATAGATACTGCTTATCAACTATAAACTTTCCGAACACTATTCAATGTATAAAATATAAGTGGTTTAGTCCGTCTGTGGAAACTTTGTAGTAACCCGCATTATTCAAAGATTATCTTAAACACAGAGAAAACGATTATCTTATACTGTTATTGTTTCAGCTCGTGAGAACGAGTGGATTATGCTTTATGATTAGCTGTATGAACATTGTTTTGCACAAAATACGCATTAAGTTCGGCTTGGATCAAGAATTTTGATTTTAATATTGAATGGTCTTAGATAGTTAACATTTGACGACCTCTGTGGCGCGGTGAGCGAAGGCCTGCCTGCGACGCAGGAGGTTGCGGGTTCGATTCCCGCCTCGGGTGGGACAAATGTGTGTACGATCTGCAGACATTTGTTCAGGATGGATTTTTTTCTAAAGGATTGAAGACTTTTTTTAGATTTAGCCAAAGATCAAAAAAAGTAAAAAAGAGAGCTGTCAGCTCAGTCCACGTTATTTATCAAATCAGATTAGGTATTATCAAATTAATGTTAGTTTTCTACGAAAACTTTTTAATAATCTTCCAAAAAAAAATCGATTTCGGCAGGATTTGAACCCGCGCCTCACCTGAATGTTAGTTTATCAAAAAGCCATCATTAGCAAAATCATTTGAATTTGAAAATATTTATCACACAATTATAATTACCACAGTGCACAATTATAATTGTGTGATACACACATGACCACACTGCAGTGTGGTGCCTAGGAATCCTCGGTAGTCGACGTTAACACTACCTACATACCTAATATGTGATGGTACCTTAACTTCACCTTCGAGTTTATTCAGAATTCCTTTTCATTCAAGTCTTGCTTGTGACATAATAAGTGGTCGAGGTTCTTGATATTTTAACCCCATATTGAATATGCCCATCGATCATTTGTCACAAATGTGGGTTGTTTTAAAATTTTATTCGGCGTAAACGTCGCGTGAACGAACTAGAGCAAGGTTTGTATTTTTTATTAAAGTAAAACGGCCCTGTTTAGACTCTTAATCGGGGTAAGGTTAAATCTAATCAAAAACATAAATGTGAAAATGTGAAAACTAGCCAAGTTCGTTCAGATTGTGGCTTTACCGAGGAAAGAGCTGAGATCTAATAGAGAAAAAATAAATTTAAATAAAATTACCTACCACTAGACTGACGCATGTGCTTAGTGTCATAAATAAAGTGCTACGTAACTGTTTAAGTCCCCTTTAAAATAAAAAACCTTCGTCGTGGGTCGTTGATCGCGGCCGGCGGTCAACGACATGCGACATTATTGGTGCGGGTGACGCGTCTTAGATGCGGTAGAAGTCCTCGGTTCTATGACAATAACGTATTCCATTTTCTGTGATCGAAGTTCCCCGAAGAACCCCACTGAAAGTTTGGTCTTTCATGTTTGTTACATCCGGTTTATTCAGTTTTAAATTTATAACTGTGCCCATTACTAAAATTTCAAAATTTATTATATCGAAATTGGGTTACAACAGATTACAAAATACGGACGGATGTCAGATTAGGTACATATAAATTTTCATGAAAAGCTAAAAAATAAAAGTCCGGCTTAGCTTTCTGTCAAATTCACTTATTATGACGTCACGATTCGGTGTTTACATGCTTGAAAGTGACCTAGCCTTAATAACACTGCCCTACTTTAAGGGTTATGTATGACAAGCCAAATTCGACCTACAGCCAAGGATTAAAATGAATTTGAGCGTTTTAACTTTTGCCCGTTGTAGACAGTTCTCGTATTTTTTTATAAAGGCTTTCTACAAATGCAGTGTATCAGATTTTATTTAAACTTCAAAATCGACACTTTTTCATTACCTTACTTACCCATATGATATGTATTTATTAATTTAATGATTTTCTTAATCAAAATCATCGTAAGAACAGCTTGAACCCGGCTAATGATATCCTAAACTAGCACGTGCCAATCATACATAGAATTTAGATTTTGTGTAGGTAATTTTACTTTAAAATGGATCTCAAATATTATTTATTCTATCTCATGTAAAGACAAGAAAAGCCTTAGCCTATTAAGGTCACTGCTTTACATTTCCACGGGAGCGCTACGCCATTGTTCTTTAGATTTGAATTTTATATTGCTTCTCATGCAATAAGAACTCCTTTTATATTATTCAACTTTGCAGAGCAAAGTTATTTTCTACGTCGTGCATTTTTAATTATTTGCTGCATTTTATTGCGACAAAACAGTTGTTTTTGTTCGAAAAAAGTATCTTCGTTTCAACCCACCTTGTTCTTAAGAGTCTAACTAAACAACGAATTCAGCACTGCCACCGAAAAAGCGTTGGATGTAGACGGTTTGGTCAGAAACATGTTGCCGGTTTGTGTCACCGAGTCGGTAAATATTGTCGGCATATTCCACATTATTGCAGACGTGCCTCTGAGATTTTATCGCGGCCTTGTCGCAAGAAGTCAGCGCACTGTTACCGACAAAATGTTCTAAAATAATGTTGCCAACATCAACCCGCCGAGCTATGTCGCTTGTGTTGCTGATCTGGGTGTGTCGACTTCATTAGTTGTAGGTACTTAATAAATCTTATATCTCAACATTTAGCAATTAGTAAGAGTCGATGGTTTTCTGTGTTGCTAGTTAAGAGGTGTTTATAAGTTAGGGGTAAGTTAAGGGCCCTAATTCTACCTAATTATAATCGCTTTGCAATAACAATGGTGTCGTCTCGAAATGACACATTTTGGCATTTAACCTTTGATGAAATAAACTTTAGATGGAGGAGGGACGTGTGTTTGAAGTGTCAAGAATGAAACCATTCAATATTTCCGTGCAAGCACTATCTTGAGTTTCTTTCATCTATGGACGATTCTACGATTTTACTACTATCATAGTAAACTGATTGGTTTGCAGAATTCAGCCCCTTGTCTGAGTGGACTTACTTGTAAATATCAAACATAAAAAGTTTAATAACATTTGGACTGACTAAAAAATAGCTAACGAATAAAATTAATTAATGAAAATGTGTCGCATCTCTGTGAAAGTAATATTTGTTTTAAAACAATTAGGTTCATTCAGTTCTAACTTTGTTCGAAACTTAAATTTTGAGTTTGGAAGTTGTTCTTGTTCCTGAAGCGCAACTTTGCTATATCTTGTTGCGACCTGAAGTAGTTTTGAACAAGTATCAAGTTTGGAAGACGAGAAGAAAACTACTGTGTAGGTACCTAATACTCCGTTCGCAAATGACGTTTGTTTTGTTTGTCATGACAGCATGTGACCGTAGTGTATGGTCTGGTATGGTGTTGCGGTTGCAGAAAGTCGGTGGATGCAGACGGCTCTGGACCACTATTTATGGGTCTTGACGACCTCTGTGGCGCGTTCGACGAAGGTCCGTCTGCGATGCTGGAGGTTGCGGGTTCGATTCCTGCCTCGGGACAAATGTTTGTACGATCTGCAGATATTTTGTCCAGAGTGTTCTGGTTGATTATTATGTATAGTAAAAATAGCTTGGTTTGTATTATAATAATGTACCTACATCAGTTATCTTATACCCAAAACACAAGTTGTGACTAGACAATGTTGTGTGAATTGTCCAGCATTATACATATAGATCAACTGTCCAGTATCGTGTTAACACCTCTATTCTACTACAATCACCAATCCACCTGCCAAACGTAGTGGAGGCACGAGGCACGTCCAGCTGTGGACGTACGAATGCTGACTGGAGTCAAAGACCCGTTTTATGAAATCTTCGACAGCTACCTTACCTATGTAAACTCAAAAATAAGAACAGGTTATACTTTTTTTGTACTGTAAAATCAAAGAAAATTACAATCAAATAATAGAACAAGAATTTAAACTAGTATTTACAAATGAAACAATTGAGATAACTGCAGACTGTTACAAACAACATACAGTAAAAGAATTTTTTGGTTATAAAATACATTTACAATCAAACTTGAAATGAAAACAAAAAAAGTGTGGAATTTAATTATGTGCGAACAATCCTTTTCAGCGATTTTTGATGAACGCTGAAATTTAACGGTCGAACGAAATTGCAGTGTAAGCTTCACACAGCTTTTTGTAGCTTCATTAAAGTGCGGATGTTCGATTCAGTTTGAGACTTTGATGAGTGACATTATTTACAGTGCTAGGTGGAAATTGCGATTGAATACCTCGAAGACTCAGTCTAAAAGAAATATATAGAATGAGTCTAAGTAGCGTATTAAATCCTACTAATACCATAAAAAATCCATCAAGCTCGTTCATTTCGTGGTTTCACTGATAAAATAGTTGAGGTCAATATACATTTATGTAGAAAAGTGCCACGTTTTATAGCAGATCCCAATCTGAATTTGTTAAGTTCTTTAATAATTTACTTAATATCCTGGCAAGTTTAACAATACTAAAGAAGAACAATCACGGTCCACATAAAATTAACCCACGTCCTACAGCAAAGAAAAGTATCCCAAAAAATGATAAAAATGAGTGTAAAAACATGGGCTAGTGCCCACTCAGCCCGCTTAGACTTGGCCCGAAGAATAATACCAGATGTTTTGTACGGTCTGACCGTACAAACACAGTGATCCTGTAATTCTATATTAGCGCTCGAGCTTATTCCATAGTTCCTCTGTCGCGTCCAAGAAACAAGCATCCGCGTAATCGAGGAGAGAAAGTAGGAGACAATGGCCAAGGATGATTTTAGTCTCAAATGGTAGGAAGTCTAGGGATTAGTTTTTATACAAGTTCCATCTAAAATTCAAATGATGGTGTACTTCCGAACTCCATCCTTACACTCCAACTGAAATAAGGAGTGATCGTTTTCTCTGCCTCAAAACTATAGCAATTAATGATTTCAGCAATTTTGTGTTATTGTTCTTAGCTTTCTTCTTAAAACCAACAAAAAGACAAAAAAAATCTCAGAGACTGTTCAAAAAATGCGTGTTCAGCTCCAAGATCGTAAAGTTTAAAATTTACGATTCTCCTCTGCAATTTGAGTGAAATAAATGTGTTGGCAGTTGGTGCAGTACCTACGTAATTCTACATTTAAAAACATTAAAATTCGGTCTGTCTCTGAAAAACGTACCTACTAAATATTTCTCACAAACGTGTGCCAAAAACATTGCCTCAAATTCAAAACGTAAAACAAATGCGCATCATGCGTGCTTTTATCATTTGTACGGTCGACAATTTTAAAGACCATCTTATTTACTTTTAAAACTATGACTGTTAGCTTCATCAAAAATATTTTAACCCGACATTTACCTATGTTTATTACCTTCACAAGCTGACATTAAAAAAAACTGTAAGTAGTTTGTACCTAGTAGGTGCACAAAATCGTAAAATGTAATTAACTGTTCACGTTCTAGGGGTTGTACTGTGTCACGCTGCCGCTCACAAAGGCTGTGTGCAAAAAACAGCAGTGCATTACATAATCTAGCTTACTTTACACCCAATTTCGTTATTTCATTACATTGCCATAAATCTTTCTTCTTACATTAAAGCCTGTGTATATTTTTTATCTGCCAGTGTGATAAACCAGTGCAATGTGTAACTCTCCCATCAGTCTCCACCGATATCAGCACATAAAAAACTGTGTGCAATTCCACATCCTGCCAGGGCCTGTGTAAAAAACCAGTGCATTGATAGCGTGCGCGATATACTGAGCATTGTAACACACTAGTAAGCGTGATACTGCTTACTTGGTGGTCGCAACCGGAGCACTGGCATTGGCAATGGGAGCACGCCCGCGGGTTAGCGCGGGCGGGATTGCGCTAGCTACCGTGCCCTTCGTCTGGCGCTGCATGCAGCAATGCAAACTGACAGCCGCAGTCGCGGGCGCTGCGCCGCGGGTATTGGAAGCAACGGTCCAGGAGACAGCAAACATCCTGCGCACGACACGGGTTAAGCAACGCACATGAAGCGTCAGTCTCCGAGACAATAATTTTTGAAATTTGGAACGTTTTTGAGTATTGGGACTAATGCAAGACTAACAATTATAGTCCGTCTATATGTTGACGGAGTCAATATATCCGTTTTTGTTAAATTTAACTGTTTGTACAAGTCTAAAGAGACAGCCGTATTGGACGATGGTAGGTGGTTCAGTCCATAGTAATTTAGAGGGCTGCTTCTGGTGGTAGCATGGCTTAGAGTTCAAGAAAATTCGAAGACAGGTCGCCTGATATAACGAAGCGATGTCTTGTCGTCCCGTTACATCTGTCATTGTGATTTTGAACTTTAAGCCCCGTTCCCAGCTGTCGAATTCAGATACGATCAAAGCAACCACCATCTACCATCTCGCAATACGGCCGTAGAGTAAGGTAGTCAACTCGCCATGATTCGGCCAATATGTGAATGTGCTGTTAGGTAAAATCATATCCTAACGTTAGTAATGTAGCGTTCCAAATAAAAAAACCATTGCTCGGAGTTGGGGCCCTATATCCATAAAACGGATCGTTTCGCCAACGAACAGGGTTCTTACAGTCGATTACTGTATGAACTGATCGCTTTGGGAAACGAATCGCTCATAATATACGGAACCCAACGTTACCTGACTTGTCTAAATGGGACTACAGATCAAAAGTTGCACCATTAATATAATGTGATAAAGTTTTGACAAAAGTGCAGGTTTTATGGTAACTCTATAAAATATGGTAATAAAAATGTCACTTTTGATGCCGTAGCCCCTCGGCCTTTAGATTAACTCTCACAAAGGGCCTCTGTGCTGTTGGTTTTGGCCCCACGCATGAGTCCCAATTGACCCGGTCACTGTAAGGCCCGAGATCATGGAAATGACAAACACTTAATATGCTGGAAAATTCACACAATAATGATTTTAATTTTGCACAAAATAGTGGAGTTTTTTGGCTAAAACTATGGTGATAGATGATGAAAGTAATTATTTAAATAATGCAGTAAAATAAAAGTGTAATATCTGAGTAACCAAAAACAGCAAACACCCAACAACTACATTTAGTACCACTTACTAATTAGTTCACGTTAGTTGTCAAAGCAAAGGTCACGGAAATGTATTTGAAAACCGAATAAATGCCATGGTGTGAATTTTTTACACTACTTCCACATTTCGACCTTTCTCGTCGGTTAGTTCAAGTGACGATCTATCTCTCGGACTCCTTGGTCCCAATTTGTTTTTTGAAAAACTTTTGATCTGCATTCCGTACCTATTTAACTACAATTTTTTTACATCCCATAAGCTTAGACGCACTTTTGAAATGCATCAACGTTAAACACAACAAGAGTTTCAATATCAAATTTGCCGAACAGGAGCAGAAAATTATTAAATTTCTCGGTTGAAAATTGAGTTATTGTCCATCGATTCAGCTCTAAGGTAGATTAACGTTGGTGCAGAGTATTCTAGAATAGAAAATAGCTGTGCAACAACTTACCGCTCAACGCGTGCGTGAGGGGAGATACGGACTAGCACGCTGTGCTTTTAGCTTTACGTACTGGCAGACTAAACGGATTCACTTTAAGCCCATGTTTCAATTTACCTCGTGTTCCAAATTTACCTCCTGTGTTCCAATTTACAGCCCTGTGTACCAATTTGCTCTTATTCCAGTTACAAAGTTCGAGTTCATTTTTAGTTTCCAAATTGTTGGGTTGGATAAAATAGTGGATAAGGTGGCTTAGCTAATAAATTTACAGTCGAACTATTCAAATTCAAATTCTTTTATTTGTATAGGCTTACAAAATAAGCACGTAGACGAGTCAAATTTTCAACTATAAATAGCTTTAAAAATAGTTATTATTATCAAATAAGTAATAAGGTATTATTGATTTTATCCACTTAAATTTTTTGTCCACTTGTGGAAGAAGTGGAAAACCAACCACTATTAAGTTTATTATATTCGACCAAAACCTGAAATGTAAATTTTTTACGAACTTGATATACTATGTAGCAGATCAATCTGAAATCAGAAATTTACTATTATGTATTTTGTATAGAAATTTATTTTTAACCCTCAAGTCCTGACGAAATTTTAGACATTCTGAATAAATTTCATTCATTCAACTCTATTAATGTTACGAATTTTTCCGTTTAGTCTGCACTCTACACCTTACCTCTAGTATGCTCCCCTCACGCACGCCGTAGGTCGGTACTCAACTATGTTGTTGCACTAATTACGGAGGCCACAGACGACGGTTTTAAAAAAAACCAAAAACTTTTAAACTATTTATTAAGAAAACTTTTACAAAGTTCGTAAATCTAATTAAAAGTAACGAAGCTACGCTTGGTCAATGTAAGTACCAAAGGTAGAATGACGTGACCGCGCTCGCTCGCAGGCCGGGCACGCTCAGGGAAAGACGTCATTGCTGGGTCAGCAAAGTAGGTACTCGGCGAATGACAATTATACCGCACGGACAACAATGCTGCAATCCACGGCTGCAGATTAGGTGCATAGTTTCTATGTAACACCTCCCTCCTCAGAGCAGCAACTATTTGAGAACATTGAGCGAAAATGTTGCTGGAACAGCCTCCCGGGGTGTAGATCTGTCAGGAACGGCGTATGTGTGCTCCGAAGTATGTCCATTCTCGTTCGATGGATTTCTGATCGTTAGCTTGGAATGTTTTTTATGACGTCGTACTATGATGATGATAACAAGTACAGCTGCACCGAATAGTGACATATAGAGTGGTAGAGTTGTGTGATAAAGTGTACCGTCTATTGGTTTTGAATCGAATGGGCGTTGTAGTAAAATTTTGTCTTCTAAGTGATGAAGTCCCTTGAGATTGGTTGTAGTCAATTTGAGATGAGGGATGCTGTGATTGTCTTCGATAGTGTAATTTTTTTGGGATTTCCGTTATCTTCAGCGGCTGTCCCTTTATTTGGTCGTTAGTGTTGATGATGATGAATTCGTTCGTCTGTAAAGAACATTTTAGTGGGATAGTGGCGAGATAACTTCCGTGTAGAGTGATGAATTCTTGACGTCCGCATTGTAATCTCGTTCTGGTTGGTTGAGGAAAGATAAGGGTGTAGTGTCGGTCGTCTAACTGCTCCATAGCTTCCTTCGTGAGGGTGATTCTAGTTGGCTGGCATGATGTGTCTAAGGATTGATGAATTATGAGGTTCTGGATACAGTCGGGATGATCCTTGGGCTGGTGGTTGATGCTCTCTTCGCAGAGACGATGTCGATTGAACTTCGGGCATTCAGCCTCCATGTACATGAAAGCTTTCCCGTCGGTTGCCAGGAAAGGATATGAGGGAATAAGGGTTTGGTTAAGTTTGTTTGGGACAATGGAAAGTTTATAAAAATCAAAGCTCCTTGGAGAAACTATTGGGAATTTGAATATGATAACTAGTCTTTTCCCTACAAAATAAGAGCCTGGTTTTATGATCGTATAATATTCGCGCAAGTCATCCTCAAGTACTTCACTTTTACTATAGATAGTTTTAAGCTTATTTACCATACTTTCTAAGTTATCTATTCCTAACATACTATGATGTGTGCTCGATGCACGTACAAAAGCTAACATATTTTCTATCCTATTTAACTCTAAAGATAAATCATCTGTGTTCTCACTGATGATGGCTAAAAGCTGCGCAAACTTTGCGTATTTCGAGAGACTTGTCTCAGCATAAGCATTACTATCTAAAATTAATCCTAATGTACTATTTATCTTCTCCTGATTTTCTGCAATACTCGCAATTATCTGGGTGCATTGGGTCATCCAGTCTTTGTTAAGGCTAATATGGTCATTGAACTCAGATATTATCTTATGTTCATTACCTTCTAGTATCTTAATGGCATTATCATAACGCGCCGCATCTGAATGATCCAAGTTACCAGTAACGCTTTTAATTATAGATCCTAGACCATCAATTAGACCTCTTTTGACGCGATTAGGCTCTAAGCCTTTCAGCTGGGAATTTACTTTATCAAGTTTTTTAGAAAGATGATCTAGCTGTATTTCGTAAAGATCTAAAGTATTATTTTCCAATTTAATCCTAAAATAGCTAATCTGGTCACGAATAGAGTCAACCTTATGTTCTAAGTCCGTTAATTCTACATACTGCAGGAAAGAATGATAGTGGGTGATAAGTTTGGCTTGACCAAGTTTAAAGGGAAGAAGTCCGGGTCCATTGTCAAGGCTCTCAAGTCTTATCTCCAGTGCCGCCGTCAGATGCAGTATCAGTAATAGTCGAATCCTGTAACAATTTGGACTTCTTAGGTACTCGCTTGAGACGATTTTTGGCTACGGGTCCCTTCTTTTTAGATGTATAGATATGGATTGGGAGGTCAGCTAAAACTTTATCTTGAGTGAACCGGGGTGCTAGCTTTTGCCTAGCAGCAAAAGGGTTCTTGACGAACACCTGCTGGCCTGGTTCATATTGTACCTCGGGTTCTCGATTTTTATTCCTATTAGTCATCAAGGATGTGCGGTCGGCAGTAGTAATCTGGTTGATCGCCTCATAAACTGTCTTCATCTGATCTCGATGTGTCAGGATATACTGTTGCATAAGGTGTTCTGTCAAGTCAATGTCAAGTGGGTCCCTAGGGTCAAAATGTCCTCTCACTATGTCATGGGGTCTACATTTGGTAAAGCTGTGAATCGAACTGTTATAACCTAATATTGCGTAAGGCATTTGGTTAACGACTGGCTCATTTTTATTTTTAACCTTAAGGATTCTCAGATGTTCTAACAGAGTCGAATGGAAACGCTCTACAATACCGTTATCATTCGGCGAGTTAGGTAAGGTCCTATGATGATTTACTTTATGTAGTCGTGTAAACTCGGTAAACAGTTGGTTGGTGAATTCTGTCCCATTGTCTGTCACTAAAGTCAAAGGAAGTCCGTGATGTGTACAGAAAGTTAATAGTCCTTGTATAATACTAACTGCTGTACCATCTCTCAAGTGGTAAGCCTGACCATACTTAGAGAAAGAATCTACGAAGGTCAAGTACTTTTCTGTCTGTGCTGTAAAAAGGTCCATATGTACTATTTCGAATGGTTTCGAAGCTGGGGGTACAATATTAAATTGAGGTCTAATAGGATTTCTATCGTATTTACTTTGACCACAAACTGTACACTCGTTTATGTACTTAGTTATCTCGTCTTTCATCTTCGGCCAGTAGTATCGCCGAGATAAAGCCAAGTAACATTCATTAATGCCTCTATGGTTTGTCTTCCCATCGTGATAATGCTTTATTATCTCCTGCTGTTTTAAATAATCCTTTACGTCTTCTAGTTCAGTTTTTGCTAAAACTAAATTCATAGAAGAGCTTTTAAAGTGTTTTTGAATGACGGGGATGATAGCATACATGCCTAGTGGGGGAGTTATTTTTAAAGCGGTCTTAATCTTGGGGTTCACGTATTCTTTGATGGCATTAATAACATCTTCTTCAAGGGTGGATTGCGAGACTTGTATAAAGGTACGAGTATGTGTGTCGAAGGGTTTCGTCGCTGTCGTACGTCGTTTTATGTCTCCTACGATTGTGAAATAGATTTGTCTATGAAATTTATTAACTGGATCGTCAGTTATCGGGACTTCGAGTATGGGGTCTTCAGCAGAAGTATGTGCCGTGGCAGTATCAGAGTTTGAACGTTCAGATTGAGAATGATGGACTACTAATGAATCGATTTCTGAGAGAAAAGATTCAATCTCTTCATTATTGATCTCTACTCGGGATAAGGCATCTGCATTAGTATTTTTCTTTCCCGGTTTGTGTTTTACATGAAAATCGTACTCGCTTAGCTTTAGCTTCCACCGTGTGATCTTAGAATTAGGCTCTTTCATGTTCATAGCCCACTGTAAAGGCTTATGATCACTCAAAACCGTGAATTTACGCCCAAATAAGTATGGCCGGAAATACTTAGTAGCCCATACTATGGCTAAAAGCTCTTTCTCGATGGTTGAGTAATTAAGCTCATTGTCGTTCAAAGTCCTAGACGCGTAACAAATTGGTTTATCTGAACCGACAGGTCCTTGAGAAAGGATGGCTCCGAGTGCCACATTTGAAGCGTCAGTCGTCAGAATAAAGTCCTTGGTAAAGTCAGGGTATTGGAGTATCGGGTCATTAGTCAGTAGTCGCTTACAGGTCTCAAAGCAGTCTACGTAGTTAGCGTCAAGAGTGATCTTATTAGTTTTCTTAAGGCACCTTGTCATAGGTTTGGTGATACGGGCAAAGTCGGGGATGAACTTCCGGTAGTACCCTAAAAGTCCTAAGAATTGCTTTATTTCCTTGCTAGTTTTGGGCAAAGGATATTTCTGAATGGCAATAATTTTGTCTGGGTTAGGCTTTATACCATCTCTACTTATAATATGGCCAAGGTAAGCTGTCTCTAACTGTAAAAATTCCGATTTATCCATTTGGATCTTAAAATTGGACTCTCTTAACCTAGTAAAGACTTTCTCTAGGTTTATCATGTGTTCCTGCAAGGATGTACTAAAGACGATTATGTCGTCAAGATAGACAAGGCAGATCTCATTTTGGAGTCCTCTGAGGACATTATCCATTACTCTCTGGAAGGTGGATGGAGAATTTTTTAAGCCCATTGGCATCCTCATAAATTCAAAATGGCCGTGCTCGACATTGAAAGCTGTCTTCTCAATGTCATTAGGGTTCATCTCTACCTGATAAAACCCAGAGGCAAGATCTAATGTGGTGAAATATTGACATCTACCTAATTTGTCCAAAACGTCCGAGATGTTAGGTATGGGATATTTATCGTCGATGGTTTTTTCATTTAGTTTGCGGAAATCTACCACTAATCTCCACTTCTGTTTACCAGAAGCGTCGATTTTCTTTGGAACTACCCATATAGGTGAGCTCCAGGCTGAGTCAGATGGTCTGATGATCCCTTGATCCAGCATCTTAGTTATCTGGCTCCTAACTTCCTCGCGGTGTACATAGGGGTATCTATAGCTCTTTGTAAAGACCGGTAGTTCATCTGTAGTCCTAATACTGTGTTTGATTTTATTCGTGAAAGTCAGTGCCTCTCCTTCTATGTAAAATACGTCAGCAAACCGTCCACACAGGGTCTCTAAATTAGCTCGCTCCTCGACGTTAAGATGCTTAGTTCTTAAATTCTGCAAGACCTTTTTCACTCGAGAGGGGTCCTGTTCGATTTCTGTTTGCTCTATGTTACAGACATCTACTCGCGTTGTCGAGTCCTTAAACGAGATTACTATGTCGTCGTTAGTCATGTTTTCTACCTCAACTATTCCAGTCTTATCAGTCACGGTAGTAATACACTCGTGTATAAGGCAGTTACACATTAGTTGTTCAGTCACAAAGATGTCACCGTCAGGATGTTCGATCGGGATGTTAATCAACCTAGATGAATTGGCAGGAATGGTTTCCTCACGATTAGCTCTCCTACACTGATAACGGGCCAGTGGTATTCTAGCTAACTCAGTTACCAGTACATTATTCTTTAGATCTATCTTACAGTTCTCTAATAGATCTAGGCCTATCAATCCATCGAAGTAGTTATGAAACTTATAGATGAAAAGCTTTATATTGGATTGATCGCCAAATTCTGCAAAGTGAGGAATAGTGATCGAATAGTCATGGGTGCTAGTCACGCGTGAATTTGTGACTTCGAAAGGATCAAAATCCTTTGGCACATGAGAGAAATAATTACATGTTGCTTCAGGGCTAATGAATGATTGATTGGCACCGGTGTCTATCAGCAACTTAAGAGGGGGGTTCGATATTTGAATGAACCGTAACTCCTTTTTTGACTGTAAATTTAATTCTATTTTAGTTCTCTGTTGGAACGACCCGAAGGAAAATCCTGATCCTTTTGTTCAAAAGGCAGTTGCGCGGGCTCAATAGTCATTGAGCTCGATGGTACATTGTCAGTGGTCTGAGGGTCGTCCTGTTGCTCGCAGTAATATTCCGGAACGCTCTGGTAGCCGTAGAAGTTACCATAGTCAGTCTCTGGATAGTCACTGTCAGGGTAGTAGTAGTCGGGGTAGTAATAGTCAGAGTAGTCACCTACCTCATTGTAATTCATTTCCCTGGACTTAAAGTAATTAGTCGGGGGAGGATTACCGAATTTACGCCAATCATGTCCCTGAATAGTAGGGGGAAGAGCTTTCGTCACGAAATGACTTACACCGCTCATGGGCTTCGGCCCTTGATTTTGAGGGGGTGCGTTCCTAGGGGGGAACCTAAAGCCACTATTTTGCGCGTTATAATTCGGAGGGGGTGCTCGGAACATCTGCTGCGTACGCGAGGGTTGTAATGGCATGCGCTGTGGGGGATGGAACTGAAAAGCTGGACGCCAATGCTGCGGTTGCGGTTGCGGTTGCATCTGCGGTTGCGACTGCATGGGCATAGGCCTTTGAACACCAAAATTAAATCCCTTCGGTACACTGAAATTATTAGGTGCTAGGTACGGTACCTTAGATAATGTCTGCGTCGCTGGATTCCGGCTGGGCTCGTTCCTATGTTGCAAGTACATAACATTCAATTCTTCCTGTACAAATTCCAAAGCCTTTTCTATAGTAGGGGGTCTCATACACCGTATACGGGCCCCTAGAGGTTCTTTCAAACCTCTTACGTAAGACTGCATAGTAAGTTTACGATACAAATCCCGTTTTGCCTCCACGGTAGTAGGCACAGATTCATGCAGCGTTACATACGTCATTATCGTACTGAAAAGGGTTTGGCATTTGTCGTAAAATTCCTGCGGGGAATCATTTCCCTGGGTTAATAAAGACAAATCATTGTAGAGGGCACTCTCATCCCTCTGATCCGCGAAATTATTTATTAGTGCATTCCTAATCCCTAACCAATTATCGGGAATGCCATTGGCATTGATGGTCCGGGATGCTGGTCCTGTAATTTTATTAAGGATGCCATTCATGAGGCATAAATTGGCTAGCTCGTGTCCTGGATCATTGCTGATAAATTGCGTCACTAATTGGTCGCAGATTCTTATGAATCTGGTAAGAATGTTAGGGTTCCCATCGAAATCCGGGACCATACGGAGTGCCTTATAGATATTATCTGGTTCGTGAGCCATTTCGTCGATTTCGTTTACTACTATGCTATCGTTATTCTGAGGTAAATTAACACTAATATCGCAATCTTCCATAAAATTTAAACTATCTAAATTTCTAAAATTATCTATTTCGCTCTCCCTACGATTTTGCCTTGAGGAGGCCGATTCCTCCTCGGAGCTTCTTGGATGGAAAATGGTGGGAGAGGAGGCAACACTTTAAAGAAAGTTTCAAAGTACTCACATTTGGTCTCTTCTTACACTGATTGTCAAGTGCGCCGCCGCCCGTGTGCCCGTAGATTCAAGATACGCCGATGAAGACTTGAAAGCTCAAACAGGGGTCTGTTCGTCTGGAACCGATTTTGGGAATTTCCTGGACGAAAACGCACTGCTTCGACGTATCCTACCGACTGCGCCAATTACGGAGGCCACAGACGACGGTTTTAAAAAAAACCAAAAACTTTTAAACTATTTATTAAGAAAACTTTTACAAAGTTCGTAAATCTAATTAAAAGTAACGAAGCTACGCTTGGTCAATGTAAGTACCAAAGGTAGAATGACGTGACCGCGCTCGCTCGCAGGCCGGGCACGCTCAGGGAAAGACGTCATTGCTGGGTCAGCAAAGTAGGTACTCGGCGAATGACAATTATACCGCACGGACAACAATGCTGCAATCCACGGCTGCAGATTAGGTGCATAGTTTCTATGTAACACACTGCAATAACACAAACAAATGCACAATTAAATACATAAATTCATACGTAACATGACCTTATATGACTTGTGCCATAAAGTACACTGTTCTGAATTGATTAATTCGAGATCTTAAACTGGGTCATGTAGGCAGCGACAAATTCAATGCCCTACTTTTACTATAGGTACATAGCTATTTTAAACTTTACTCGATAGCTATTTGTCTATTAGTAGAGACGTGGTAAAGGTTATGTAGTTAAGTAGGAGGTCTATTTTGAAAAACGAACGAAGTTGGCGGATGACGTCGGATCAGAGAAAATAAAGATGGACAATCCGTTCTTTCGATAACTTTACTATGACAATGGTTCTGACATTAATTCCTTAGATTTCCGAAACAAAAGGTGTCAGCTGGTGACACTCCTGAAGCAACTTAACGGTTTCGCGCGATCGACGTCATCCGTCATCTTCGTTCGTTTTACAAAGTAGAACTCTGGACCTTAGTCCTGGTCAACGTAAATGTCTTAAAAACACATTTAGATGCTTTGCTGCTATGCTTTTATTTTTTTCTTGTTTTCCGCTTTATTTTATATTTGTGTGTACCTGTGTCCAAATAAATGTATTTATATTTCTATTATTCCTATTTCAACATGTGTTTTCAAGACATTTGCGTTCGAGAGTAGGGTTGTTCTAAAAGGTGTTTATTTATTCAAAACATTAGTTTTTTATGGCCAAAGTATTGTCTACTAAGACTTCACTTAAAATTCTGAACTGAGACTATGTAGCTGTTACTTGGAATGTTATCAATAAATAATATTAGGTAAATGTGACCTTCATTGATTCTTGAAGTAAAAGATTTGTCGAAGATTTTAGGGTTAAAAATAATCTATTTCTTTATCGTCGTTTTCTTTGTGTCAAGTTTTTTGATTGTAATTAATGTTTTTTTTTTACATGACCTACAAATATTCCAACAAAAGTACTTTAATTATCCAATAAGCATTTAGCGTAATCCTATGTCAGAACAGGTCAAACAACGAACAGGTAAGTGACACTTGTAATACCATTGTTATACGGATTAAATTCGCTCGGCAAAGCCATAGAAGTTCGAGTGTCCTCGTGCTAGCCTGGATTACATAGAGTGGGCTCGCACCAAATGAAGGGTCTGTGAATGCTAATATTCACTTGACTAGTGAAATTTAATGAATTTTTATGCTGAAATCCGAATTTTCAGCCTTAACTGATGAGTATAAATAATGATTTGAAACTCAGGGTTAAAATCAAATACCTATTTTACAGAGATTCTTATTATTCTTGAGGGTTTTGAAGGTTGTGAAATCTGCAATTACAGATACACATGCTAATAGAAGGGGCGGTACCTTGTCAAATCAAAATGTTTATTCACATAACTGGTTCATTAAGTAAACCCATGCGTTGTTAATTCTGATGAAACAAACTCAAAAATCATTTATTTCCATAAATACAAAAGGTGTATGATGTAAACTTAAGAAATTTCATCTGATAAAAAAAAAATTAAGTAAACACGCTTGTTTAGACTTTGAAAAGGCCCCATTTCATTCTGATCGCGCGTAATGCGAATATTTTTCAAAATACTAAATAATTCATGTAAACTTATTTAAAAACAATTGAGCTAGATACCTCTAGATTGTTTGCAACAGTCTGCTGTGAACTCAACTGTTTAAATTGTAAATATTCGTTCTAATTTGTTTCTATTCTTCACTTGTTATTTCTCTAACTAGGTACTAATACTTCTAACTAATACTTCTCTAATCTCTGTTAAAAAATTACCTTCCCTATTTTACAAATTCTGCTAAAGCATAATAAGTAATAAATAAAAAACTACAGAACCAGCCCAATAAATTTTCTTCGTACATTATTAAAATTGCAATTTATTTTCTACCTCCTTCATGCTTTGTGTTTCTCCGTATAACATTGCGTAGGTATATTTACAAGTAGGTTTATCAAAGAGCTGTCTTTGATCAAGTCCTTTTAATCTTCGTATTGAAGCCCTGAATTGAAAAGCTTCTATAAAAAGTGAGGTAGGTACTTTTTAACATTCTATAGATACTCAAAGGGTATGGTATGGTATGTATTGATTTATTGCCTCTTTTTCTGCGTATGATGTCTGTGCGTCTGACAGGGTATCAATTGAATTCAATTCAATTCATTTTTTATGTTTTCATACATGTTATTGTACACTTGGAAGTCATAGATTTACACATAGTTATTCAATAAATTAAATAGCTATTTAAAAATTAAAAACATAAAACTTTAAAATACTACTAGTAGTCCTAGAGATATTCGACTAGGTGAGTTCTTGATTTTGTTGTTTAGTTGGTTAGAGTACTACGTGTGGGGCGCGAGATCGAGTCCCGCCGAAATACTTTTTTTTAGGAACTTATTTAATTTCATAAAGATTAATCCTTATCAGCAACCAAATCTGTTGGTGCAAAAATACGGTTCTCATTACAGGGTGTTCTATTATTTGAATAACCCTCCCCTGTCGGTAGTCGGGTAAAAATCTATCGGTTCGATTTCATCAATAGCAAACGGATTGCTCAGCGAGCAAGCCGCACGCAAATTGCCACCGTTGGATTAGACTTTAAAATGATATCGTTATCGGTGACATCCCGTGGCGGTGGACACTTAATCGACGTCACGTCATTTTGAATTCGTTAAAATATTATTATCGTTGTCGTTTCGGGGGGGGGGGGACAAACGGCGTAACGCCGAAAACCGGTTTAGAATAAGGAAGCTACTTAAAAAAATAAAGTGAAGATAAACCTGTTTACATGATAATACAGTTTAACATTATTGAAAAACCCCTTTGTTTATGTTTTATCAGACGATGTTCGAAGGGATAAAAAACTCGTATCGATCTTTCCTGGAATGTAATAAATGTAGTTTATATAAAAAAGTCGTGTTAGTTACATCATTTATAAGGGCTAGACCGATTTAAATGATCTTTGATCTGTTAGATTGATCTCCGTCCGGAATAACAGAATAACTAATCGAAAATATGAAAAATTTACGATGGGAAAAAATAGAAAAAAACTTTTTTTAATACAATTTTCGTATGTACCTAACGCCACCTTTTGTTCTAAGGCGGAACGAAATTTGCCATCGTAAGTTATTTATCTAGGATGTCGTTAAATCCATAAAACTGTCATCAGTTCTTTGATTTCTCGAAGAAATTGTATTTAGGTTTCAATTTCTCGTCTGTATTTGGGTTTCAATTTCTACCCCAAAAAAAGCAAAACATCAGTTGGTAATGAACTTATCGCGTGATTCAATGCACAAATTTTCAGAATTTTCCACGAACATGTTATTTTACCAGGCAGTGCAATGAAGACTAATAGAATTTCCGTCAGGGGTGTCGCGAAAGTAAAAAGCCGTCATTTTTGTGCACGCTACAAAAATGTTTATCACAAATTCTGGAAACTGTAAAAGTTTCTGTTGAAATTTCCATGAAGGTTGTTTGTGCAAATAGGTAAAAAATCGGACGAATTTTTAACAACTAAACGGATATTGTATAAGAAGGTATCTTAAGTAAACAATTTTCGTTGGAAAAACGCTTATGTCATAGATGTGTACCTTGTTATTTGCTCAAATTCATTCCTTAATTTTCACACGATGCGTTTGTTTGTCAAGTCTGTTCGCTCGTTTTTATAATTATGTATAAATATTTTAGTGGAGACTTTTACTTGTACAAGAAAAATATTATTGTATCTTTTTATATATCTATGTACTGTTACTGTCTATCTTCCAAATATAAAATATAAATAAATAAATTGTGAAAGTTGGCGAATGGAGCATAACTGATTCTAATGAGAGCTTGTGACAAATTAACAATAACTTTATTTACCTGTGACGAATTAACACATATATTTTAATGCATGTGACGAATTTACTTTCAATGTAGTATGGAGTATACAAAAATGTGATAAATTTACTTTGTGGCAAATGTACAACAACCCAACGGAACTAAATTTCAGCATGACGGCTGTGTCTTCATCGTTCAAAGAAAGTAAAAGAAATATACTTCTTGCTTATTCTACACACAGTTCTAGAAAGATGGCCTTTTTCAAGAACCACTACCATTTACCCAGTCCCAAAACTTGATAAAAGAGGCCGATTCTTTTCACAGGCCTATTCCGGATATTCCATGACGAGCATTCCAAATTCGTTTTGTTATCGCAAACCCGAAAGCGTCCGAAAGTTCTACACGTCTTGCTACTTTTGAATTTATTTCGTTTTACCCGACGCTATCTTGATCGGATTTGAGAATACGTCTGACAATTGATATGAGATATGAAATAGGCACAGACGTAGGTTTGCCTTGATAAGATTGAATGAGGCAGGTTGGGTCTTTTTTGTATTTTCGTTCCATTGTGTAAAATACAGGAGGACTTTAAGCCGGTTTTATCAAAGAATATTTGAGATTACAAACTAGCGCTAAATTGAAATTGAAAATTCGTTTATTCAGACATAAAATAAATTTTGTTAGTAACACGTACAATATTAATTTAAACTGAGAACGGTTAGTAAAATTACGAGACAATAATCGATAATAGTTATTTGTTATACAAGAGTGCAAAGTTGCTTTTTAACCGCGTGCTCAATTTTAATGACCGAGCAAGCGAAGGATTCTAAAAATTCAAAAATTAGAATCTTGAACGTAAACGAGGAGTCAAAAGAGCACGAGGTAAAAAATCTATGCACTCGAGTGCAACACGTAACTTTTCATCCCACCTCAGCGAGGAAAGAGTATTTTGCTGTTCGATATCTGAGTGCAAAAGCCGTTTTATCCGCTAGAGGATAAAGTAAAATGAATTTAGATCATCGTGCGCACGATGTTCATTTCTGTGTCATGACCACACCGTACAGTGCGGTGGTACGGTTGCACCATATTTAATCTTCGATCGTCTGTTAGAAGGTACCTACTTTAGGAAACTAATGCTGGTGTTCACCAAAAGATAATCGGACAATTAGACAGTTCCGTAGGTTAATTTGACGTACAATGTATGAAAACTTGTGTCAAAAACGACAAAACAACTGTTTTAAATTTAACCATCTGTTGGTGAACTCGGGTCTAAGTCAGCCAAAACGCTGTTTTTTCTCACCAACGCGCAATGCTGAGACAGAATCATATTATTTTGGATTGAATAATGAGTTTATCATTGAATTAACATAGTTTACAGTTTATTAATTCTACCTTGGAGTTGCGTTATTGTTCTCTGTCCTTAATTCTAAAATTTTAAGCCCACAAACCGATTAACATTCTGCAAGTTTATTAACCAGTTGGAAAGATAACATCGTACTTCATGCATGACTAAATATTCTAGAATATTGTTCAGCCACTAAAAAGCAAGTACGCTGTTGGTATAAATACAATGTTTGTCTTGCTGGATCAACAAACCGAGCTATAACTTATGCAAAGTACGTTGTACTAGCAACGAAACGTAGATACGTGATTCTGCTTGCTTTATCCCGAATATTCATACGCAAATCAGATTTGAGCAACATAATTATCGCGATAATCAGCGGCAAGGAAGGTAAATAGTATCCTGGGGACGGACATAAGTTACTAGACAAAAGCGAGCGAAGCCGCGAGCCGCAGACAGTAGGTTATATTTGTCTTGAGCACCGTTTTAAATTGCAATGTTTAGGAAAGGAATCGCGTCAGGGAGAGATAACTGCCAGAGCGTTCGTATGGAGTAAGTCCCGAGGTGCTTATAATAATATTCCAAAAAGACTACATGAACAAAGCCCTTGGCATTTATTATAATATTTGTATTATCGATGAACTTGTCCATACTATTATCATTACAAATTTTACAAAACAAAATCAGTTTTATTTTCCATTCGTTTGTTCGCCTGAGGCTCTCTGGTCTGTTTACTTTATTTTGTTTTTGCTGATGGCACGGGTATATAATATGGCAGCAAATGTTGACATATTTCAAATTGAAAATCAAGTGAATACATTTTAATAACGTGTCGACACTGCCACCGCTTGTTTGAACGTTTTAGCGTTACGACCATTAAAATGTTTGTTAAAAAAATCTGTTATTTTTAACGTTTCCTGTCAGAGAGCAAAAGTCAAAAAACTTTTGCTGTGATTATGACATGATATTTTTAATGCACAAAACCACTGGGTGGGACAACTATAATTATCCCAGTATCCTTGTGCACAGAACGTGACAAAAGTTGACCCAGTAGTTCTGTACAGAACTACAGCAAAGCACTACTGAGAAAAACGGGTCAAAAAGCGTGAAATTGTGAAATTTAAGTTTCTGTTTCCAAAACTCTGATAGATTATGATATATCCCAAAACTTTGTAAACTTGACTAAGCTTTAGTGATGCTGCGCTACCACAAAAGTAACGAGGGCTTTCGTTGTCCCATTCCTTATCAATCAAATGCAGAAATGTCTGTTACTGTCAGTGTCTACAGTAACGCTGACATAGAATTTTGAGACCAAGCTAATACATCTAAAACCAACAAAGGCTTTTGAAGTCTGACCCATGATTTAGTATTCAGGACTGGCCTTTGAATTGTGTTTGCTCTGACCCCTGGCTTTCAGGTCGGACTTCACGTTATGTTAGTATAGAGAGCAATTGGGCTCAATTTTCAGAATAAAATGTCATGGAATGAAAGTAAGGTAGAGGTAAAGTACCTTGCTTTGTAAAGCAAATAGTGTACTAAATATCAACAACAACCTGAAAGTAGGTCAACTGTTTCAATTGTTCTATTTTTTTGTTTAAATTTTTTTTCTCTAAGGAAACAAAACCTATTATACATATAAAAATCAGTCCCATATGAGACAATTGATATTCAAGGGTGTATAAAAATTTGTTACCACAGTTTTCTTATAATATCTTATGTTTTTTAGAAGAATCCGTCATAAAACTGAGTATATTTTGCACTTTGATACCCTTTTGCGTTTGAGTGAATACTTCAAAGGTTGCAAAAAATCCTATTTCACTGTTAGAGTTAAGTAGATACTTTGTAAAATAGCATCTTCATCTTTAAATTGACCCGTAGGGAGCGAAGTAATAAAAATAATCTTCACTTTGAAACGAATACCCAACGAGTATCTTGCTCCGCCATTGGTGATGAAATAAAGAATGCTCGTGGTCGTCGAATCTCATTCGCTGGATTACGCTTTCTCTCGGGGTTTCATTTAGGATGATCGCTTCAGTTCCACTATTTTAAGTATAATCTTTTCTCAGCGCAGTCTAATAAAATATAAGGGTTAGTGCAGGACTGCAGACTGAGAAAAATCTATTATAGTGCAGTCTTGTCAGGAAATGTCTTTGAGCAAGAAAGGAAATGTCTTAGTCTAAAAACATGGGTCATTTTGAAGGACGATCGGTCCGAACGTGGGACGTCCGCTCACAGATGCCCATCAGAACGTCCCACCTCCGCCAACAGACATGGGGTATTCACACATCCTGACATGCTACAGACTCTTCGCCCTGTATCTCAAGAACGGTAGGAAGTATAAAAATGTTTTAAAAAAATTGCCGTAAATTGTATGCTTTACAATTTTATAAAATATTAAGATCATCGGAGCTAAAGAAACAGAGATAATCGCGAAAAACGATGTGGTTTTTGTGACCCTTGATGACCTTGAATACCTTACGGCGCAGACACAAGATTTTATGAGAGTATTGAGACAACTTTTAGAACACCAAATTGAAGGTGCATACAAGTTTACAGTTTATTATTAATTTACCATTGTTTAGACCATAACACAGATAGTCGGAATGAATTTTTGGCAGTTCAATAGTATTTCGCGCGTGACTGGAACATTAGATCACAGCCGAAAGGTTTCAATCGGTAAAAACTAATTCTATCTGGAAAAAACCGTCCATAACTAGATTTACAAAACTCACGAAAACCTGCTCTTACTCCGACTGCCCGACTATGTATGAACTTTGTTGACTTTTTAAATTCGTAAGTAGAATAAAAATATAATTTTCATACTCCAAGTTATAATCCAACTAGAGAGCAAAAGTTGTGTCCCTGAAGAACAATTATTTCCTTCTAAGACAATATGTTTCGACCAAGATGTTCTTAGCATAATTAACACGAGTCTCGCACATAAAAATGGCTGTTAATTACAGGACCCCACTTGTAGGCAACTTGATAACTTGTTGGATGTAATCCCTTGTAAAATACTGCCAAGATACGGAGTAATAGATATTTATGAGGCTGGATGAAGTCAGCTTTGTAACGAGTGGAACGGGTGAGAATGATAATGGTCGAGAAATGAAAAAAAGAAATTGGTAAACGATGTCGCTTTGTGGAACAAAGACATTTTGTTAGTCTTGGGTACGATATAAATAAAATAAATACTTTACCAACAACAAAAATTACAATTGAAGAATAGTAACTTTGAACTTGCTGACGCGTTACTTGGATGTAACAATAACACATAAAATAGATAAGATACAATTTTATGTATGAACAAATTGAATTGAATATAAATAAGTTCTCACAGAATATATGGATATCCCAGTTTATCAACTCCAAACATGTCCTGTCACTGTAACATGTCACTGTAACACGCCAATCAATGGCTGTTTGATTACCTACATGCTAAAGCGGCATTTAAAGCGATTACCAACTTAATTTCAAATTAAGATTTTTACTGAAAGAACTTAGCAGACACATTTCAACCAACTCATGGACAAATGAATCCATCCTGATTTTGAAAAAAATTACACGTTTATACGTAAGTACGTTGTATTCTATTAGGAATAAGCAAACGACGCAATATAAGAAGAGTTTGACGTTCAAATACCTAATTAAACTGACGTGAAATTAGCTTCCGCCTTCAGCCTCGAACAGGGGACAAAAGTAGCTTGTTATTCTAGATTTGACTTAAAACTATCCAAAATTTCAGGCAGATCCGATCAGTAATTTCAGCACGAAGATGTAGGTAATAATAATTTAAACTAACGCATTTATAATATTAGTCAGAACAATCATCAAGGGTAACATTTCTTTCCGCAATCTAAAAAACCTCGACGTTATAACATTTCTTCGAAAATCTGGTAGACGCTCTAGAAGTTAAGCTATTGGATTAATAATATTAGAGTAACTATCAGAATCAGAACCTAGTCGCAACAATTAAATGCAACCAGCAATTCCGTAGAGCTTGCTACGCCGTAGTAATACAATTTCGTAGCAGCTAATTGCTACGACACAAACACATGCAAGAAGTGCTACGAAACTAGTTCCTAGTCGCTTTTAAACGTTGGCTTTTAAACGTGTTCTTGAGTGGAGACTGCGACTCGGCAAACGTAGTGTAGGACGCCCTCCGACCAGGTGGGATGACGATTTGCGAAAGACTGCTGGCAGATGCTGGATGCGGCAAGCTGAAGACAGGGCACTATGGCGCTCATTAGGGGAGGCCTATGTCCAGCAGACTACTATAGGCTGATGATGGTGATGTTGATGAAAGTAAAGATATGAAGCGTTGGTGTTCTTCCAACATAAATAAGGTTCGTAGTTAACCCGGTTACATCCGTAATGAGTATGTAAATGACTTAGGATTAAATTACAATTCATAATAGTTTATTGCATAAAAGTAGGTACCTTCATAGATACAGTACACACGGTGTTAAGTGCTAGTTTCGTAATTCTGTCTGTCTGTACCTTCACCCGTCGTCTTCAGGCCTGGACGGCTGACAGGATCTTAATGAAATTTGGCAGGGTGGAAAACGGTATCCCGGGGAGGTACATAAGGCTACTTGAAAAGCGCAAACGACGCCGCGGACAGAAGCTAGTGTTCATATATTTTATTTATACCGACTCCAGACCTACCCTCTTTGTATTTTAGGTCAATTGCCTCACGCGGTCGACTTGCGATAACTATGCGTGAAAATCGGGTTCAACTCGTAACAGTTTCTTTACGGTATAGCCCATTTGGGAGATAATCAAAGTTATTTTGTGTAGCCAACTAGGCGGAATAGTGGCACAATAATCAAAGAAATTAAATAAAAAATGCAGCAAGGTTTTTAACGTTTTAACTGACTTCAAAAAATTTAAAAAGGAGGAGATCCTAATATGTTCAGCTCTATGTCTTTTTATTTTTAATGTATGTTCGATTTCTCCGTCAAATAAGGACCAATTTCAAAACGTCTTTCGCTATATTATAAATAAAACCGGTCAAGTGCGAGTCGGACTCGCGCATGAAGGTTTCCGTACCATTTTCTATAAAAACGGCAAAAAAATAACGTTTGCTGTATGGGCGCCCCCTTAAATATTTATTTTATTCTGTTTTTTAGTATTTGTTGTTATAGCGGCAACAGAAATACATCATCTGTGAAAATTTCAACTGTCTAACTATCACGGTTTATGAGATACAGTCTGGTGACAGACGGACAGACGGACAGCGAAGTCTTAGTAATAGGGTCCCGTTTTTACTCTTTGGGTACGGAACCCTAAAAATGATCTTTACGATCATTTTGTGTTTTCTGTAAAGTGTGTGTGTGTGTTCATAAACATTATAATTACGATAGATTTATCCCGTCAAGCATAAAAACTACTAAATTTGAAAGAACACGACTAAATACATCAATTTCGGTGATATGCTCGCCAATTTAACAATACAAATCAATTTTACCTTTACAGTCATACACATGAATAATTTCCCTAGCTTCGAATAATTACAAATGTAATTATCCCCAGGGGATTAAAGCCATAACGGCACTGCTGTTTCTCGCATATGACGTTTTAACTAGGCAACGTCTTAATATATTCAATGGATTATGGGTTCAATTTTCGTTATAATTAGAGTACATTATTTGAATAATTACCTACTTTGAATAACATATCTGAGGAATAATTGTATCACAGAAAATTTTGATAATGGTTACCTATTTGAGTCGTTTGGGTTGAAAACCTAGGTTCTGGGGCATGCAAAAACTTTACAAAACTTCTCATAGAGCCCAGGTGATCGGAATGCTAGCTTTTATTTCGGTTAACGAATTAGCATTGCCATTACGGATATACGGAGGCGAAATGTGTCGTATTTCAAATTTGGCGCTACAACTGTCGTAAGACAAGTGTATGTTTAGTGTGCGGCCTCGTTAAAAACGAGAAGAAAGAATAGAAAGAAAAAATGTATGAGTGTGTGAACTATCTCAATTTACATTTGATCTCAGCTATTTACCAGTAAAGTGCTACTTTGACGTTCCACACAATTGGTCAAGTACCTCATCGTAATGAAATGCATACTAAGTAGAATGCAAGATAATTAATAGATAACAACCTACATTATGCCTGTTGTATCAAAAAATATTTTTATGAGCACTTTCATTATGATCGTAAAACTCAATAACGAAATCAGGCAGAGCTTAGAAATTACGTTTTTATATCTGCAACGCATAAACATGAAGGTTCATGGTTTTTAGAGTATTAGAACGCAAAGAATTGAATCACAAGTAATAATAATATTATGAACCTCTTTTTAGAGAGACGTTCACAAATGAAAATAACTTTTCGGAGTTTTGTAGGATTTCTTCTTTGCCATATTATTTGCAAGGCTTCTTTATTTTTCGTGGCTGCGTTTGAACGTGTAATTTTTTTTTCCAAATTGAACTGATGTGCCCGCGAGTCATTCGCGTGGACTTTAGTTATGGAAATATGGAAACCAAATGGATATATGTAGGATATATCCAAAGTAATTTGGTTTCCATATAAATTAGAAACGCCAAAGTTTTACAACTAATCCTTTACGATTTTAATAAAGTTGTTAAGTGAAAATCTGTAAAGCCCTTCATGTGAATTTCCAAAAAACCGTTCTTAGCCTACGTCCTAACCCCTTAGGACGTAGGATAAGAACTCACTCACAGAACTCACTCACTCTTTATACTCCATGCAAAATTTTAGCTTGTAGTTTCAGAGATCTCCTGATGAATCGCCCAGTTTTCTCTTTTATAGATATTTTATTAATTTAGGTGGTTAATAAGTTCATAAAAATTCCTTCACCAAACTGAGCATTCCTATTTGACTAGCGCACAGTTAAAATTCATGCAGCAAGTTATGAACACAAAAAAAGTTAAATCAACTATAACAACTTCTACCTTTTTATATATCCAAAATGTCGAAATTAATTTAAAAAAAGTAATTTAAAAATTTAGTAAGAACAGAATCAACCTAACTTTCACACATGTTATCAAACACCCTGTATACAATCTATATTACCATCTTTTTCTAACATAAGACACATAAGTGACCGTGTTCTGTCAAAACAGAGTAAATTATTCATCGTTACAGCTTCATCCATTAAGATCAGAGAGATTGAGGAGTCAATTAGCGGCCTGTCGGGTACAGATAACGAGCTCAAGCAGAATCAATCAGCTGTGTTACTTTACAGACGTGTCAAGTTGTGTTACTTCACAGATGTGTAAGATGTGTTACTTCTCAGATGTTTCTTATGTTGATTATCGAATCTATCTTCCTACGAGGTGATTACGAATGAAATGACACGGACACGGACACGGACATGGAATGTCCAGCCTTGCACGTATATATACGTGCAAAGCTGGACATTCCGTGCCCAAACCACGGGAGTTCTACCGTAATAACCTCGTTAAGGTTCCACGAGTCGCTTGAAAATGAAAGATGAATTTCCATACAAACGTGGAAGGGCAACTTCTACACTGTTTGATGTTGACCATCCAAAACTAAAAAAAAAACAGGGCGCTGTGGCGCCCATTAGGGGAAGCATGTCCAGCAGTGAGTGGACTAATATAGGCTGATGATGATCAAAAACTAAGGATACTATCAATTCATTTCGTCATATAGATTTTGAAGCTTCTAAACTTTCATATTTTAACACTGATTTTAACTCAACTTTGGGTGAAAATAAGAAATACACGAAAAAGAAAACTACATAAATTAATAAGCCCGTTTCGGTACTGGCATAAAGACAACGCCAAAACTACTGAATGGATTGGGCTGAAATTTTGAACACAAAGACCTCAATGTATAAGTTATAAGTGAAGACTTATAACTTATACATTGATGTCACTTTTGGCCATTTTTATTACAAAAATGCGTGCAAAGCTGTGGACAGACGCCTTTCCATTGCGACTTAAAAATCTTAAAAAACCGACCTAGTGGACCAAACAATATGAAGTTTCAAAAAATATCATAAGATGTAAACTTCCGTCAAAATCCATCGAAAAACCGTTTTATTTTTGTCCATAAACCTTGGTCGAAGAAAACTATTTTCATTCTCAACGCCACTTCAGAAACGTACTACGAGTCCTAAATAACAACCTCACATGAGCTTGTTAGAGCTTCATAATAAATTTATTTGCGAGACGCGATGCCATTCCGCTAATCTATTCATTTGCTGTCCTCCGTCTCGTAGAATGAACATAATAATTCAAGCAGTCTGCTCTGATTGGTAGGAGATAAAAGTTATATAACGACAAATGGTCATGTCGCTTCTTTACGCGAATAAGAAAAGTTTTGCGTGCTATCTCAAATAATTGATTTACAAAATATAGAGTACCCAAATAACACCGTGTCCACACAGTCTTTTTTTTGCGACGCCATCATGTGGTTATCACGACTTTTTCGACTTTTTTCCTACGTTATTAGTACATAAAATCGTGGCTAGAGAAGTATAAATGATGGCTTTTTGAGATGAGAGTGTATGGCTGAATCCAAAACGGTGAGAATTAGAAAGAAAAGTCATGACACCTCAGTCATGACACTATTTATGAGAAAACTTTTTCTGTAATCTACTCTACTCTATTCTACTCTATTGTACTCTAGCGGGACATCGCCTTGTACATTATTTTCAAATGCAACTTTTATGTATTCTGCTATAAACGATAACAAATTAATGTCCTAGTAGATAAAAATCTAACGCTTTATACCCAAATGCAGAATGGCATTTTTACAGCCTTCCTTTCTTTATGGTACCCGTAAAGCATGAAATAATGGTTTCACAAAATGATTGGTTCTCCTATCTTTATTTGCTTTAAGATCAGTGAAGCTGCTTGCACACTTGTCAATTCCAAAGCAAAATATATACGCCTTAAACAAACAGAAAAATAATAGCTTCTATCATGGATGTACGCACTTTGAGTCCCACATATCACGATTTAGTAACTTTTGTAGGAAAACAAATAATACTTCTATTAATTTTAAAACTCCTCGCCGTACTGACATCCACTTCAAAAAAAATGCAGTTATACGCCAATTTATAATCACTGTGAAATTCAAAACTCCTTGCCATTCTCCTTGCCCAGTTCATGATGTTAGGATCCCACTTGGATGTTCATATAAATCCATTGGGAATAGCATCAAGATCCTGTACTATTACATTTAAACGACTGTACAAGCCAATGGTTGTAAACAGTCAACTTTAAAAAAATCTAACCGTTCAGTTCGGCCAAAAATATGGGTGGTCAGTTAATAGTGTGCACCGTAAATTTTTAATTGAATTTACGAAACTGTCACTTATAACTTTAAAGGTACCTGACGCTAAATGTACCTACTTTTAAACTGTGCAAGGTTTTAGAAAGTTGAGATATGAGTTCTAAAGAATAAAATACTTCATTATCAAAGAGAAATATAAACAAATTAGAACTCATTTTTACAAATTAAAACAATTTAGTAAGTCCCTTGTTCGAAATAAATTATTTTGTATTTTTTTTTGTATAATTGAGCTAACTGCAGACTGTTGCAAAGTTAAAAAGTTTTAAATTCGCTGCGAATCTGTTGACAAGTGTACATTCAGCTCAAAATGATCGTTTTAAATTTATTTCTAAGCAGTAAAGTATTTTATTTTGATGGGTTTGATTTATCTTAGCGTAACAAATTGAATTCGTTTGTTACAAAATATCTTTCTTTGCATCCATTTGCAATGTTATATTGCTTGTTATTATATCGCACCTTCGGTAGAACAAGGGCATAACTACCTAATTTTCGAAAAATGACTTGAGTATGCGAAAGTGCTTTAAAAACGTGTTTATACCCGGAGGAACAAAGACACTCGTTCAATTCCATCCAATTTCACCAGAGGGTGACAGTGCCTTTGTCACATTAAAGCGTTTTTTCAAACGTATTGGCGCGACAAAATCCTATTGGTCAGTTGCGGCGCAGCCGGCGCGCGGAATGGTTTTCGTTTGGAGCGTATAAGTCGTACAGGTTAATATGCCCTATTAATTCCACATTTTTGGAGGAACAAAGTCTCACTTTCTTTACTTATGCCCATTTTTTAGAAAATAATTTGGAGGTACAAAGTCGTTCGAACAGGTTGTGCCTTTGTATGTCCAAAATTCACTAAAAGTTCAGAAACATACCAATACAGATATAGCTATCAATCAGATACCTGGACAGAAGCTAATGTGAAAATTAGCCGCCCCGGTAACAAAAACAAAATAAAGATATAAGGCTACGTGTTCTGTACACCAAAAAGCTACCCATCCCCGATTGGAAGAGAGATGTCATTCGGCAGTTAATTCCCTCGAACATTGTTCCGAAATTTTATGAACAGGATTTTAATGGATTTTTTTAATTGTGATTTGATGACAAACGTTAGTTACTCAACTAGTTTAATAAATAAGGAACAATTTCACTATTTGAATGATTAGGTACAGTAAAGTAGGTACCATAATAGAATACTTTTATTTTTAATTAAGATGATAATTCAAAGATCGTTCTTTGAATGAAATTAATGAGAATGTACCTATTTATTAGAAAAGTGAGATCGTTCTCACTTTTCTAATAAATAGGTACATTATTTAACATCCGTACTTAGAGATGTTAATGATTGTTTAAACTATTACTAAGTACCTAAGATTACTTAGTGGTAGTTTTAGTAAACATTAACGTCTCCGAGTGTGGCTGTAGTATCTTGTTTTGATTTTATTAACTTTTGTTTTTTAGAATTTTCCACTCAGATACGTTCAATTGCCGTTAAATCTGTGTGAAAAAATACTATAGTCTTGTTTTCGGCTCTATATTTTCTATAATTTTAAAAGTATCTTAAAACATTTAAGATTGCAAAGACTGTAATATCTGTGTTAAGAACAAAGACTAAGTAGTAGTAAAAAGTTTGATGTTGTTTGCCATACTTCATAGTTACAATTTAAGATTTTTTGAAGTCATACTACTAAGTGTTATTGTGTCTGTTGGTTCCTATTAAAACTTTAATAGAAAAATATATTTTTTTAAGAATTACTGTTATTTTTATTAAAAAACATCCCATAAAAATAAAAGTAAATATGGTCATAAGATTTTTTTTTTAAAGAATTTTGGCGGAACAAAGGCTTAAGTGTAGGTAAGTTTTTATATTTATATGAAAATAATTAAAACAATTAATATTTAGGCAATGTAAAGAGCATGCCATTATTCACAAAACTATAAGGTATATTTCACAAAAAGGAAATTACCTCAAGGTCAATAAATGAAGCAGATAAAATGACTCTCAACACAAAAAATATTTAAAATGTCTCTCCTGTAAAATCACAAACATGGCAATTATGCCCTTGTTCTACCGAGGGTGCGATATTGATACTTTACGTAGAGTGCTTTCAATTCTGATGTTACATGCACTCTAACTTTATTACATATGAATAGAATATCAAATACCAATTGCATACACGATAGAAGCATCAGCTAACACATTCCTATATTTCTAAATTATTTTGATAGCTATTTTTAGTTGCCTAGTGTTAATGCGACGAATTTAATATTATTCCACGTGTATACTGTGTATTGAGCTTAAGAAGGCCCTAAACCTCTAAGCTCCCATACAAACGTACTTTTCGATTCATTTGGAAACTACGTTCCCGATTTTAGAGAAATTTTGCATACATAGTCGGATAAGTAATAGCTATGTTTGTATCGTTTTAGTTTTTCAAAATACTTGATCGTATGTATCGTTTTTCCACGAGACACGACACGACAAAATGCGTTAACGACTCCGGGCGTCATACATTTCTATGAACAAACGTTTCATAGAACAGACGCAGACCAGAACTCACGCAACGACACCGCACAGCACGACACATCCATAGAAGTGTATGACGCCCGGAGTCGTCACCGCATTTTGTCGTGTCGTGTTGTCGCTCGTGGGAAAAAGCTCTTAGACTACTGCCTGCAGCTTCGCATGAAAAACAGCCTATATTTTTATTTACAAACTGTATGATTTTGACAAACAAAAGTTTCTGATGACAGATCATCAGAAACTTTTGCTGCCTTATTTTGAAAGCGTAGTAGAAGAAATGATGGAATAGCGTGTTTGCGTTTAAGCATGCTTCTTCTTTGGCCACATCTTCACTTTCTGAAGTGTGATTGATGGTGGTGAAATGATTCGCCATCACCAATAGAAAAAAAGTGACTAAAAAAAAATATTACGTAAAATGCCATTTATATTTTATTTATTAATATTCTATTTATTTTATGAGTAAAAAAGTATTGTATTTGTTTGAGAATAACGTCGAACTTACGTTATTCTCAAATAAGAAATAAAATGTTGATTGATTTTTCTGTAATGTTTTTAACTTAAAACAATATTTTAATTATTTATTTATTTATACAAACTTGACTAACAGAACAACATACATTGCAAAACATCAAACATTATTTTAATTAGAATAATAATTTCGAATATATTACTAAATAAAACATTAAATTGAAACGAAAATAATAATTAAGAAATTAAAAAGTAAAGTAGGATTATGTTATTCTTTATGCACTGTTCTTGTATTACCTATTTACCAATAAATTCTTGTATCGTATTCTCTTATCTGACACAAACTTTATTTTTGTTATTTGTCCTTCGGAAAAAAATAATTCAGGGTAATTAATAACGCAAATCTAAATATAGCTGAGTATTGCAGGATGCCGTGACCTTCGCAAGTAAAGCTGCAATGCGGGGTGGAGCACGCCAACCTTGTTCTTTGCTAGAGCATGCCCTAGCGGTAGATATTTCCCTCGATAGAGCGTAACATTTCTTTGTGTCCTAGGTTAAAAGACAGTAGTTCCTTGATAAGTAATGAGACTTACTCCCGTATTATGAAAGCTTGATCAGTCATCAAGCGATGCTTGAGTAACGCTTTTCTATGGCATAAACGTCACTCACGCATAGATCTATGACTGAGCAAGGTTTTATAATACGGACCTTAGAGGGCGAAGTTTATTTTAACGTACTACAAAAGCGAATAGATCATGAATAAGTTGTAATAGGTAAAATCATTAGAAAAATATGTTTAGTAGGGACTTATTGGGTTATAAATATGGTTTCTATATTTATTTTTAAATATTTTTTTTATAAAGATACATATTTGCGAAGCTTAAATAATTTTAAAATTATACAACTTCCTACAGGTTTAGGTATTTTCTCCTAAAATAGAAACAGAATGTTTAATCGGGGATTTCTATAAAATTAAAACCTGGATTATACTTAAACCCCATTGCAATTCAAGCTACGTCTAGTTGACCTTGATAAATCAAGTAAATCAGCTTGGTAGGTACAATCTGATTAAATTTATTGCTCGATTCAAGATATTACGGAATAAACGTTTTCTTGACATCCATAAAATAAATGACTTGTAGCTACGATATTTTTTTATTTCTTGTTGATACATTAATATGGTCAAGGAGCAAACAGTTTGACTGTCGTTCTTATTTGTATTACCATTTTACTTTTACTATTTTTGGATAGTGCAAATTTATCTTGAAGAGGCATAGACTTAAGATTTTATTACTTGTAAAGGTAATTTACATCCTTATTTTCTGTCTTGTAAAAGTAGATTAAAAAAAATATCGGTGACTGTGATTGTATGTACATTTAATCATAGGAACTGTGGATTTATTTTATTCACAAAAAAAAAAAATGTATTCCATAACTGGACTATAATTCAATACAGAATAAAAGAAAGAACCTTTGCCTTACGGTTAAACCAACAACTCAAAAAAATCAATATACATACATAAAAATATAATAGATGGTGATAGTAAAAATTAAACATACAGATATATAAAATGTAAATATATTTACCGAGCAAGCCGATGGGGCAGAATGGGCCCCACACGTCCCTCCCGCTTGAGCTGCTGCTAACGCGCTGCTTCCCGGTACCTAAGAACAAAACAAATACATATTAGATAGATAGATAATTCTTTATTGTACCACACAAACACAGAAAACAGTACAGAAATAAAAGTTACAAGATGAAGTACAAAGGCGGCCTTATCGCTATGAGCGATCTCTTCCAGGCAACCTTGGGATGGACTGGACATGTTAGAACAAAAAAAGACGGTGGCACTTGAAAAAAAAAGAAATTATGAAATAATTATATAATACTTAACTAGATATCAACATAATATACAAAATGACAATAAACTAATACGAACATAAAAATAATTTGCTTAATTTTCTAACGATAGGTAATGCTGATATACAGTTGATAGAAAAAATTTCAAAGCTGACAAGGGCCAACCAACAGTCCCACCACTGAATCAGGTCAGGTGAAAAGGGCTAAGAAGTTTAATGCCAGTTTTTTTAAGTTGTTCGTCCATATGTTGACAGGCGCAGTAAAAGCTAAGGCTCGCCAAGGCTCCACCTATGTGTGGATGGTCCTTAGCTTAAGAAATGCAATAAGTTTACAAAAATTATCGGTTTCGGCGGGACTCGAATCCGCGCCCCACCCTCAGTACGGGTGTGTTCTAACCAACTAAGCCACGAAACCCTTAGTCGCTTTCCTTAGCTTGTACTTTTAAAACATAAATAACTTCACTCCTAAACCTTTTCAGGAAAACTCAAGCTTCTAAATTTCCATGGTAAACAGATTCTATTCTTATAAATCAAATTTGTGTCTCAGAAACAAAGAGGTTTTTAGAACTTATTAACCGTCTTTTGTGCATGGTTATTTGATAATTGATAAAATTACCTTAAACCCGCTTAAAATTGGAGTTGTTTCTTCAATTAAAGAAGCTTTTAGAATTTTGGGAGAAATAAAGAAATTATTTTAACTTCGAAAAACCCCAAGAAGGCTCTTCATTTATAGATTTATCACACAACAATAGAATAAAGATATAACAAGGTATCATGCCCTGAAACAAAATACGAGTACACTACTTATGTTTGTAATCTCAAACTTACTTAGCATGTTACAAAATTAGGATCACGGTGAAACAGGGTTCGCAAAGTTTCAATCAACTTTCGACAAAGATACCCAATACAAGCGCAGGGTTACTTAGATTAGGAGTAAACAAATTTGGGATTCTTTGAACTGTACTGAGAATATAGATGAGTTGAGTAAGTTTCAGGAAATTTGTAATGGAATAAGACGATAATTTTTTTTAACCTTTTCTTCAGAGGTTAGATAAAATCTATGTACCCAAAGTATGTATTTTTTATGGTTCGTTTTCGGCAGATGTTAAGAAAGGATCATTCCAAGGTTTTTTGTTATAGTGCTAACCCGCACTCTGGATAACTCACTCTCACTCACTCACTCTGGGACTGGCACTCTGGGTGGATAATTTTTGGGACCTATTTCATTTCTAGGATCATTGTCAATTTTCAAAGGATTTTTTTCTACTACTAAACTTTTTGTAGTTTGCCGAATTCATTATAAATGTAAGCGGGTTAACAACAAACCAACTTTGTGTTCGGAGAACACCTGGATTTTTATTCATTTGAAAGTTGAGAATGATCCATGAATAACTCTAAAAATGCAGCTATCTGCAACTGAATTATTTGATGCATTAAAACATCGAGATAAAAGGTTGCTATAATTTAGTTCAATCATGCTCCAATAATTATAAACAATATCTTTATTTCAAATCAACTATGAAGTAACGGGGAAAAAATCTAACTGTAGTTGGTTTTACCTAGGTACTCTTATCAAAGGTTGTACATACAAAGTACAGTATCTACGTGGGAATTTTATAAAGACTAAGCAAAATCTACTGACAATAATCTCCGTTTTCAGGTCTTAAGGGATAATCCAATAATACAGGATCAACAACGGAGTTTACCCATTAAACTGAGTTCGAACGTAAGAATTTTTACACAAGAAAAAACGAAAATACGGAACTCGATGATGGGCTTTTTTGGACAATTTTTGCAGTAATACGAAATAATACTTCTGCTTGTGCCTTTTTCGGTATTCTTAGAGCAAGTACACATATAAATTATAGGCACTTTGATGATGCACCTTCATTGTGCCATACATACGTTACCGCCGCAATTTTAACGTGCATAATTTTATTTAGGAAAGAAGCTTAAAATTTTTGTGTATGTTCGATTTAGGTATAATTTTTTAAAGAATCTTATCTCTCAATAAAGAAAATAGTGTTATCATTATAAAACATCATATGTGTGCTTGCTCTTACGGTCTTCGGTATGTATGGTTTCGAACAGTATAGTGGGCAAGCTCCTTTATAACAGGTCTACTTGTATATGAATCAAAGCTCATGGTAGTAGGTACACAAACCATTGTTGTACATCAGGGGCGAATGTGCGAACACTGATCCACCTGTTGATAAGGTTGTTGTTTATCAAATTTATTTTGCTAAAATAAAGCTCTGAAGCGTTGGTTCGAAGCGAGCTTAGAGCTGGAAACATTGGCGGAAATTACAATACATTTTATATTCATCTAAATAACGGTATTTCCTTTAGTAAATTCTTCGCGATTTTTTAAATTCAGCTATACTTTATTTAGTATTAATAACAAATCATTTGAAACTATTTTAAGACTTGAAAAACTTCGACATTGACATTGACTTTGCATAGCATAGCTTTTAGCTGGATAATCGTGAAAAGTGAGATTTCATTTCATTTCATTTATTTCCACCTCCGACATCAAGTGTATTAAATATACAATTGATGTCGTTATTTCTAATACACAAATAAGTTACAAAAGGAAACACCATAAAGGATTTTACGGGGAGAGAAGAAAACGAATGAGTTTTGACGGTTCGTGTGACTGGACACGGACAAGTAGGTTTTCAATTCAATTCAATTTCTTCATTTCCCTCGCCTCATTCGTCTCGAAAAGATATATGCAGTTAGCTTAACTATATCATTTTATACAGTAAAACCTATATTCATCTTTTCTGTTCCTATAAAGGCTTTTGTACTATGTTGTGTGTGTTATTAAAGTAAGTATTTTTCTTAAGTATATCATCATAATTATCTTGCCTTTTTCCTACGTAAAAGGGGTCTGAACAACAACTTTACGTCTTCCGTTCGCTTCATCAGACCTCATTTTAGCACTTACTTCTTTCTGATTCATGTCATCTATCGCACAGTCCATCCACCTTTTCTTTTCTCTTCCTACATCTACTCCTACGAATAAACAATAAGTCATCTACTCCTATATCCATCCATACTCATATCTTATATATTCTCTGTAAGTATACTTTTAAATAAATTTATTTATTTATTTAAACAAGATTATAACATTACACATATCTCAAAATCGTTATGCCTAGTCCATTGATTACAATAACAGAATAAAATAATTACAACTAATATTTACACTTAAATCTATTTTCTAAAAATCAGTATATATTGAAGTATTGTCATATTCTAAAGCATACCTTCAACTGCTCCTGCTTGTAATCGGGTTGGTAAGGCAGCAGCATGCGGATCTTGCCCCAGCGGTTGAAGAACAATGCTATGGCTGCCACCCACACCAGCAGAACCATCACTACAATGCCGATCTCGACGCCTCGTATCTGTCAAAAAGTAGGAGTGCATCGGTAAAGGTCTGTATATGACGGATAGTGGTGGTATCAGGAAGGTTATTGGTTTGTGAAGGAGATATTGTTCAAGTAAACATAAATACTCCAGCCAAGTAAACAATGAATTGAGCTTCAGGTGGGTCGACGATCTTCGAAGGATGGTTGGTGCAGGATGCGGCGAGCTGAAGACAGTGCGCGATGGCGCTCGTTAGGCCTATCTAAAATTGTTGTCTTTGAAGACAGTGAAAGTTTTTCTCGCACCTGCTTTTACTTCCATTTCTGTATCAGTTTTCGCATCAGGATAAATTACATACTATCGGCTTACTTTTATTTCGGGAGAATGCTAATCTGGTTAACGCATCAATCGAGGCACCGCTTTTAAAGTCAAAATCCAGAATTAAATGCATTCCACATCGAGGGACAGTCAAACATAGCCGTGAATAAATTTTAAGCAATACAAATCAAACAGTTTTGTATTAACCGTTGAGCAAGGAAAAAATACCGTAGGGAACGTAGGCGACGGATCGGGAGGAGCAATTGAAGAGCGGGGCGTAGCGCCGACAGCGCCGTCCTGCTGTGGCGACGTCCGAGGAGGCTCTGTAACAAATAAATCAGTTCATACCAACCAGTCAGAGACATCTCCATGCCCTTCCACTAGGTGTAGGTCAAAGAGTTATTCTGTGATTTAGGTGGTATATTGACCCACCTGTAGGTTTTTTTCCCACCACGCATTTTTTTCAGTATCAGCCGTCTTATACAGAAAAGACGAAACTTTCGACTGACTTCTTTCTTAAACGTGACATCAAAATAACAGACATTCTTTGCAGTTATTGTACAACTAGCGGTCCACCTCGGCTTTGCACGAGTATATACTATCGCCTATGTTCATCAGGGATAATGTAGAATTCTAATGGTGAAAGAATTTTTTTAATCGGTCCAGTAGTTTCGGAGCCTATTCAATTCAAGAAATCTTTCCTCTGTATAATATTCGTGTCGTGTTCTCGTCTCCTAGTGTTCTGGATGTTTTCAATGTAAACCTAATAAAAAATTGTATTTTTGTAATGTATTCTATTAAGTATATCAGTCATCAGGTATCGATAACACAAGCTCTGCTTAGCTTGAGGCTAGATGATGTTGTGTGAATTGTCCAACATTACTGAATTATGAAAGAACTCTGCGCAGTGAATGCATTATGCAAAAATAACTCTAACAACGGGTACACAATGGCGAAAGAAATCATTAAAGTCCCACTTATGTTTTCATCGAGTCACAGGTCGCAGTTGAAATTTCGTCGTAAAAGCACTTATAAGTGAAATTAAAGTGATACACTTTAACTTCACTTTGGTCTGCAAAGTGAAACAAATGGACACGTAGATCTCTCTAGTGGCGATAACGTACAATTGTAAGGGCCCTATCATGAATCAATCTTCTTTTGCTGAATTTTTATTTAATGTAAATCTTACAGTTGAGAAATAGAGTTGAGATAAAGAAGCATTGAATGACCACCTACGAGTACCTGTACCATCATTATTATCATCATCATCAGCCTATAATTAGTCCACTGCTAGACATAGGCCTCCCCTAATGAGCGTTACATAAGCTTCCTTCGTAGTAAAAATATACCATTTATACGAAGTAATGGGAAGCCGTGTTCTTGAGTGGAGACCGCGACTCGGCAAACGTAGTGTAGGACGCCCTCCGACCAGGTGGGATGACGATTTGCGAAAGACTGCTGGCAGATGCTGGATGCGGCAAGCTGAAGACAGGGCGCTATGGCGCTCATTAGGGGAGGCCTATGTCCAGCAGTGGACTGATATAGGCAGATGATGATGAATGAGAAGCCTTGATAGTCCCTACAAATCTAAAGACATAGAAACTGACAAATATATTATGTGTTGATAAGGGATAGCCATCGATCAAAAATGTCCGGCTTTGCCGGCCCCCCTTAGATTCACAATGCGCACGCCACAACCTTCAGTAGCAAAAGAGAACATTTTGACATGTTAGGGAAGCTTTTCAACTAGTGTCATTTTAGCGTTCAGACAAAAAGCATGGGTACAAAAAATGCAAGAATCACTCGTCCAAAGTGCTGAAAAAGGATGGAATTTCTTATTTTCAGTAAGTTTATATATATTTTTTACCCGTATATTGAGATGTGAGTCATATACTTGTGAAATCAGCATAAAATATTGTTGTTTGGTTTGCCTATGTTAAAATATTAATTTTGTTCTAAATTGATAAATGGAGAGGCTATTTCTTCTAAATTTTTTTTTCATTTATAGTATGTATTAATATATTTTTCATAAAAATAAGTTTAATATTACTAGTTGATGATTTTTAAAATAATTAGTTGGCCCGCCCTAAAATTTCATTTGCGTAGACTCTCTAATAAAAGAAAGACTAGGTTCTTACCTACCTACCAGAAGTATGAATTTATAAAACGTTTATTTTTTTCCCGTAAAAAAAACTCGTGCAAAGCCGCAGACAGGAACCAGTTCTTTTTAATCTAGAGTGCCTGCCTGAAATTGTATTGTAAGTTTAAATTATTGTATGTCTGAAATGACCCTTTTGTATAAATACCTACTGTTGAGACACCAATTTATAGTTTCATCAATAAATGATTCGTTATCTTTACCTGAATTCTGTTAATTAATCCTTATAGAAAATAAACTGAGTAGGTAGGTATATAATTCTCAGGTAGGTACCTACCTACTTACAAAATAAAATAAAATGAATTCGACTCCACCAATCTCTTGTTCCGTATGGAAAAAACTTGTCAGGCTCTGCGCAAACTGTCTGCGTCAAAACAAAACGAACCCAATTTTGAGTGACATTTTTGTAAGGCTCTAGGTATCTACGGGGGAGGCCGCGAACTCCTTATTTTTGATCGAAGGGGATAGCCTAAAAAAACATTTTATATTCTGACAGGTGACTGAGTTCGGTGAAGGGTTTGTCTGCACTAGTATAATATTTTTCCTGTTTTATTTTTTCCCGTATGTTTAACTTTTATTTTTGATAGAGGTATGCGAACACGTAGGTATCCGGGTTCAATATTAATAGCCTTGGAGAGTAAAACACTCCGGAACTAGACAATAAGTAAACTTACCTTTACTGCTTTAATCTAAGGTTACAAAGAGTTGATGAGAGCTTTTAATTAAAAAGTGAATAAGTAGCCTTTGTGTTTCAAAAAGGAAAGGTGAAAACTTATGGTGTGTGCCTTTGACATCACAGTGTATTTTTTATAAAATTCACACACGATATCTCTCATCCCATCTGTTTAAATCTCCTGGAAGGATACATTTCATTAAATCTTTTCTGAACACATTCACTATTTTATAGAAAACTCCCTGTGCAAAGTGAAAACTCCGGGAGTCTTGTTTGTATAAAATTTTCTGAAGGATTGTGGAAAGTTCTTCAAGAAGCGACGGAATCACATCACACTAATCTATACTAATATTAAAAATCCGAAAATAACTCTGTCAGCACCAACGCTGGACGTTATCTATAGTATTATTAGCTTTCATTTACTTTTTGTTAACCTTAAAGTGGTACCTTCTGTGTTAACATAATCTGTACTTGTAATTGCCTTAGTATGCTGCTACTTCAAATGCATAATGCCTCCCGCGGAATGAGTACACTGGTGACCTGTGCTACAGGTTTTTCATAAACCTATAACTGGCACCAGTCTCTCACAAGCAGGAAGTTAACTGCTTTTAATACCTAATACAATGTATTACTCCTCCACCAGTAATGTAAACTAAGCTCCTACATACCTACCATGTAATGTCGTACCTTTCTTTGTGAGAGAAAATAAACGTACTTTTTATTATTATTATCATTTATTACTACTAAACGAATCTGGCTGAAATTTTACATACAGGTAGTTCTAAGCCTGGAATAAAACATAAGCTACTTTTTATCCCAACAATCAGTTAACCGCCATCCCTTATTTTTCTCACAATTGTTCTGATTGCCTGGAAGAAATCGTTTTAAGAGATAAGGCCGCCAAATCCGTTGCTATCTATAATTTTATACAAACCGTTTTTTTCTTCTTTTTTTTTTAATTTAAGGTGATGATTAAAGAATTATCTATCTATCAGTTCCCATTGGATGTAAATAACCTTAAACAAAGTTTGCGAAACCGCGGTCAAAGACTAGTGAAACTATAAAATATAACCCTTCTTCAGTCTACAAGATACCTCTGTTACTTTTTGAAGAGATTATAAGTCTACGATTGAATAATAATAAGGTTAGACCTACTTTCCGTTCAGTTTACTTGTGCGCGATATAATGCACCTTGCTGACTCCAACATAAACATCTGCTTCTGATTGACAGTGGTTTTAGCTTATTGTTATAGCCCGTGAAAACTGATACCCGTTGTAACATCTCGTATTACTAACACTGAATTGTGTTTAGCATGTTTTGTTTTCTGAGCTTGAAATTGTGTTATTATGAAAACAGTCTTTCAGACAGTAAAAGATCTATGACCGTTTGACCGTATACATAATATTGTTGTCTAGTCTAGGGTATAATAGAAAAAAATGTATTGAAGTTTATGGAATTAATTTCATATATAACGCATTCGATTAGGTTTGACCGTATATACATAAACTATAATTTTGACCGAAATTAATTGTTTTCTGTATGATAATCTTGGATTTGTGACAGTTTCTGTCACATCTGACAGTGAGTGTCAATTTGACAATAAGTGTCAATTTGACAGCTGTCAGTCTTTTCCTTTGTACAGTGCGCGTCACAATTAAGTATCCCCCTTGTCTACAAAATATTTTCTAACTTCTATTCGCTTGTGACTAATTTTCAAAGCAAAAACTTATCAAGCCGCTAAGGATCGAACCACCCACCCTTTATAAGGAGACTCGAATTCTCGGCATTATATCAACTGAGCTATTTAGCTGATTGAACAATGCGTCCAATTTTGTCTATCGGTCTAACTAATTAGTCCCTATTTTTAATGCCGTCTTACTTTTTTTTTATGGATGCGGGTAGGGTTGACTTTGTCGTTTGTAGCGAACAAAGTAATTGTCACTCGTCTTATTCCGTGTGGTTTGCTTTGTGCATATTTTGCGAGAGATCGAAATATTGTTACCAATGTTCTTTCGTTGTAAACAACTTATTTTTGAATAAATTATCACAATCTATTATAAAAAACCTTTCACTGTTTACGGATATTATTTGTTATTATGGTTTATCAAAACAATTATTTCGTTATAATATCATAGATTTATACGTAGTAGTTATTGTATAATATTGTAGACATTTATAGAATATTATTTTTTGTAATTTTTTTTTCATTTACTTGCAATTAAGCCCATAAAGAATAATATCAATTAAAAATCTTACATATTGCAAAGAAAAAAAGATAACAATTGATTAAAAAAACAAAGCACCGCTCACGAGATTCGAACCCTGTCACTCTTATATTGTCTTGCATTAATTTGCCGGTTACTACCGCAAGGCCAAGTTGATACTTAGAGAATCCATCGAATTTTAAGTAAGGTTACCAAATGAAAATGAAATTAAAATGAAACAATTTATACAAAAATTACATTTTAATGATACAGAACATAAAATTTTTGTTAGAAACGTCAAAAATATGAAAAGAAAATGGAAAATTATAAAAAACATGTAGTTTTGATCACCCAATCCCCAACGATCGCTGACAGGATTTGAACCCACATACATTGAGATAGGGGGATACTTAATTGTGACGCGCACTGTACTTCTACTATGTAAGTTTTGACGTCTGTAAGTTTAGTGTTGAAAAAATAATTATCTTGCAAGAGGATTGTTTCTTCAGTAGGATTTCAAAGGTAAAACCTATTAATTGTAGAAATGAAAAATGACTTTAAATGGCCCTATTAGTCCGAGTCAATACAAAAAACATTAGATAAAAGTAAATGCTTAGAATGGTAGTAGACACAAACATGGTGTAGCCAAAAAGTGCGATAAATACCTAGGTCTCATTTTCCTACTCGTATTCGTGCGCTCGTATGTGTGATAGCACTGAAGTTATAATATTCTGAGAAAATTACAATCAAATAATAGAATTAAATTAAAACTAGTATTTACAATTGAAACAATTGAGCTAACTTCAGACTGTTGCAAACAATCTACAAGTAGCTCAACTGATCCATATCAATACCAGTCGAAAGCGTGCCCAAGACGCTAGCTGCATTGCCCCGCTGTATTAGCAATACTGATGCGCTGCGCCAGTATTGCTATACAGTATAATATGTAATACAGTAATATGCTTGTCAATAAAACACACACGTAATAAATTTAAAACTCACACATTGAATCTATGTGTGAGTTTTTTGTATTGACTCGGACTAATAGGGTAATTTTGAAGTCATTTTTCATTTCAATAATTAATAGGTAGGTGACACTTTAGCCCGTAGTGTTTTCTTTGATCACTGTGAAGGTCAATGTCACCTTTTTGCCTGTAAATTCGTATAATTTCTCGTCTTCTTCTTCTTCTTTGCTTTCTTCCTAGGAACTGGGTTTTGTATCTATTGTGTTGTTATTGTTAAAAATAAAATGATACACTTTTGTTGGCTATACAGGGCGTCCCACAGATATGCCACATTGAGGGAAAGTACCTTGAATATTGTAGATGATACATTTTACTGAAAGAAGACGTTATTTGAATTTAAAGAACAATTTAAACTGCATTCATAGATATTTAAATAATTACATATTTGAACCGGGAACCTTTCAGTAATATGTTTCATCTACAATATTCAATATACTTTCCCTCCATGTGGCATATCCGTGGGACGCCCTGTATATTGCAGTCAAAATCTAGCAACTGAATATTGAAAACTATAACGTATGATCACGCGTGAAAAAAATGGGTTTTTACTATTTTCTAGGTAGAAATATAAAAGATAGCAGTTAAGAAATTTTGCGCATATAAACAAGCGCTAATTGATTACTATAATCAACATTACTTCGATAGTCACCAAAACTACATACCTACAACATACATTTTCGGAAACGTATCCGACGACGACGTTACGATGACCGTTTAATTGTAGTTTGTTTGTAACCAATTGGATACAAACAGTTCAGTTCAGTTGAGCTACCTGTAGATTGTGTGCAACAGTCTGCAGTTAGCTCAATTGTTTGATGTATAGTTTTAATTTATTTCTATTATTTGATTGTAACTTAATTTGTTGATAAATTATACTTATTACTTTATGTTGTAGGTGTAATGTACGTAAACTAACTGTAGGAAAATTGAGCTAAGAACGAGGAGCCAAGAGACACGGATGCCATCTACAAAGACCTAGTAAACTAAATGTCGAGTACAATTTTAGAAATCGGTCAGAGCACTCGAGTGTGCATAAACCACGGGTGTATTCTGGTGAAAGGAATAAACTCTATTGGCAGAAGCAAACTTCAACACGAAGTTTCGGGATAAACGCTCGTAAGCATTTTTGAGGAATTTTCCAGAACCGTTTCAAATTTCGTTGAAAATTCACACATCGCTGAATGCTTTACTAGTTAACGAATTTGTTCATTTGTATTGCTTTGGGAGCGTGCATGAGAGTAGGGAATTGGAAAGGAGTTCTGCATCGGAAAAAAAATGGATTTGGATTTAATATCTGTCCTCAAAAGTATGACACACTTTGTTTCTTCCGTTTGTTTCCGCATGCCTCAAAAAACAATAGTTAGAATAGAAAGTACTTATCTCTGTTACCTTTTTACGGCTGAACAGATATTAATGAAATTTGGCAGGGAGGTAGAAGGTAGAATAATCCGTAAATATTAGGTATATATCGTAATAGTATCCCAGGACAGAACATAGGCTACCTTTTATCTCCGCAAGCTGACGCTATCTCTCTACATTTATGCTAAACTATTGTTTTGGGACATGCTGAAGTTGTTAAAGCGTTATAAAAGAACTTACTTTCATATGAAATTTTAAACGAAATCATTAAAACGATGTACCTAGCTGTTTACAGGACTCTACTTAAAAATATTAATTTCGTATTGACTGGTGATTTTTAATGATTCATGAACGAACTAGCATAACAATCGTAAATGAACACAGAAAACAATCCAGAGTAACCCTTGCAAATCATGTTACTCACGCGCATATCCCGAAGAACAAGAGCGCTTTGTACCTACGCACGGGTAAACGAACCGGCTGGAGATCTGCCAAGTTTGTGAAAGTTTACTGAAGTTACAGGAAGCGAGCAATAAACATCATCTAAAAGTGAAAAGGTGAGTGCGATTTGGTAAAGGAAAATGTGTTGGTATAAAAGGAATTGTTTGTGGGGTATCGATTTATTTGGACGGCGAAGATAAATCGATTTTCTTCTTTCTTCCCCACACGCCTTTAGAGGGGTTTGGGGACATCTCGCCTGGTCTGAAACTGGCCTGCGGGTGAGTTGTTCCTGTATAGGCCAGTCACCGTAGACACAAAAATCGCGTTAGGTCGCAAAAAATTATACGTCTCCGATTTTTGGGGTGTTTTAGAATAGATACTAATTGTGTAAAACCAAGTTTGCAACTTTGAAAGACCAGTGCTAATTTCGTAATGCTCGAAAAACCTAGACTTTTTTCAGTTTTTGGCTTACAACTTCTATAAAATGCATTCTACGGCAAAGTCATCCATGACATTTTTTCTCAAGCTCTATTTCTGGTATAATCCGATTTTTATACATATTTTTTATCTGATAAAATAAAGAACTTATATAAATAAATATATAAAATTATTTGTTATTTTTTTTTTTATCTGATAACATAAAAACTATCTATATTATGAGAGAGGTACACCGTAACTTAAATGAGGAGTTAAGATGTGTACGACGCCGAACCAATAGCTAAAGTTGGTAATTATGATAATTTCATTGATAATGAAAAACTAAAAACCGACTTCGCAAAGTTTTTCATTTTTGCAGGACACACAATAATAAGAACATTTTATGGGATAATTCTGTAAACAGTATCGAAAGTATTTCCAAAAAAGAAAAATCGACGAACGTTTAAAAAAACATACGTACAGCCAAACATAGAACCTCTTTTCGGTGTCGGTTAAAAACCAGGCGAAAGCTATAGCTACACCAAAATCCTGGCTTTATGTCAGTAACATAATCTAAATGTTGCTATATTAAGCAGAGTAAACTAATAAAAGCCTATTGCGAGAGCATACGTAACAATATCAAAAGCGAAATGTTTCCATCAAGAAATTACTTATGAACATTTCTGAGCAAATTGCTCGGCTATATTCACGTGGAATCTGATAGAGACAAAGTTACATTATGTTCGTGGCATTTAATTCCAAAGTTTTGATTGTGTAGTCAACTAGTTACTGGTAGTTATTGGTTGTTTGTTACCTATTTGTTGAACAGTACAGTTCAACCACGGAATAACTAGTACGACATTGTAGAACCTAGATGGCAACAATATTGTGTCTATTAAATTGAAAAGCCTGAATATGCCTATGCGGCATTCGCTACCCAGAGCGGTAGCGAAAAATTTCGTTGGGTTTCGCGTATCATCTCTCCGGCCATTTTGTATATTATACTGAATACCCAATCCACCCTGCTTTCCCCGCTCTGGGTAGCGAATACCGCGTTGACCTGAACAGTATTAAACAGAGCCCCACTGGTCTATTGATAGTTGTATACCTAGTCAACGTACCATCTTCATTTTGATTCCGACTGCCTCTTTGAAACTTTGGAAACAACAAAAACTCACACTTATTATCGTCAAAATATAGTTGGTAGCGAAAAATCTTAATCCATCGGTTTTTTTAAGATGCTAATAAACAGTCGTGTTTCTGAATAACAGCGAAAAATTCCTCAAACATTCAAAAAATAAGTAGGCCTTGCCTGTTCAAACTTTTGTGTATTTTGTACCTTCTTGTGTTTTTACCTCCAAAGTACCTCCCTGTTTGTAACTCCATGTTTGCTCTTTTCTACGTAAAAGCCTACATGAAATTTAAAATAACTACCTTCCCAGGGTCATCATAACACATCATCTTCATTAAAATTTCATCAGCACATTGTAAGTCAACCTTTGGGGAGCTGTAGAATACAACGTACATGCCTTAGGGGATTTCATGCACGCACAGTTTACACGCAACAGGTAGCCGTTTAAAATTGTACTTACAGATCAAGTGATTAAAGTATGAAACAAATTCTTTGAAATAGGTTATTGCTGGTATGGAAAAATGATAATGTAATGGGTGATGATGATGTAATGGGTTTGTAAAATTTTACACGATGAAGATTTTTTGAATAGCTATTCGTGTCAATTTAGCTCGGTTGAGCCCCAGAATAACTACATTGGATTCGCGCCGTATCCCGCCGGGTATTTTAGTGAACAGTAGGATAACGGTATACTCACACACAGCTTTTACAGTAAAACGGTACGGTGGTATTCGCTACACGGAGTGGTAGTGAAACTTTCACTACCACTCTATGTAGCGAATACCACACCACGTGGGCCTATTAGCTGTCATTGTCCCAGTCTCATTCAAACATATCGTCAATATTTCCCTTCTCGTTTCTACGCTGCACTTGTTGCGTGTCTGTCAGTTCGTTCCCCACTAAATAGGCTGTCGAAACAGAATACAGGCTAATTAATTCAAACGAATGGCTCTAATTATGTCCAATTTATTAGATGGCCCGGTCCATACAAAATGTTTAGTATTTATGGGGCCGTTTTCTTTAGTTTAATATGATGCTTATTTTTCCGGCATCAGGTCAAAGCTTGTTAAAAGCTTTTACATCTTGATCCAGACCAAAGTGCTTAAATGCTCTGCAACAGCAAATGTCGATTATTATAAGGTGAAAATGTGCTATTCTTAAGCCATATTGATTGGTCATAGTATAATTATTTGTGATTTACCCGGCACAACGAACTAAAAATAAAATAGTTAAAAAATTAAACAATGCTGGACAATTCAGACAGCATCATCTAGCCCAAAAATAAGCAAAGCTTGTTTTACGGGTACCAAACAATTGATTAACGTTCCGATATATAACACGTCTATACGTAGAAAAGAAGAAGAACAAAAAATAACAATAATTTAATGATTTTCTTTTCAAAGTGATTGTAAAAGTGTCTCGCTATTGTTTTAAAGAACGCCATTATGCATCCTACATAATAGCGTTACAGTATAAAATCTACTTCGTTAAATATGAAATTAGAGTAATAAGTTATGTTGTAAATGAATGTCGACGAATTTACAAACGAGCGGAAACTCGGGGAACTTGTGAACCCACAACCTCAAGTTTAATTTCAATCATCAATTTCAGGCAATCGAGTCTCTGAAATTGAATTCGTAAGACGAAGAAAACTTTGTTTGTATGAAAGCGTTCATATCTTTTCATCAACCTTAATTATCGTTGTTTGTTTTATAAAAATGTTTTCCGTTTTGTATGTCAGATCTGATGAATTGGCTGAATAATATTAGCCTATTTACGAATATTTGTTTGGCCAAACTGTCTTTTATTGTTGAGGAAAGATCTTGGTTTTTGAGTTTTATGATATTTTTTCGTTGTATCTATTCTTTCGACGCGTAGTACCAAAGTCGCAAAGTGCCAACGCACCCAATTAAGTTTAACAAAAATTCAAAAAATTCAAAATTCAATAACTTTATTTCTTTAAGCTTACAAAATAAGCACTTAGACAAGTCAAATTTTATACATAAACAGTTTTATAGATTATCAAATAAGAAACAAAATGTCATTGATTTTGTTCGCTTCAATTTTTTGTCCACTAGTGGAAGAAGCGAAAAATAAACCACTAGTGAGTGTATAACGCTTAAAATTTAATACAGTGTTATTCGCCTATCTACGAATATTTGTTTGGCCGAACTGTCTTTTATTGTTGAGGAAAGATCTTGGTTTTTGAGTTTTATGATATTTTTTCGTTGTATCTATTCTTTCGACGTTCTATATCTAACAGTCAAAATAAGGTTTTTGTATTATGGTGCGTAAGCCCTCGCACTGTGAGTAATCTGTAAGAAATTAAATAAGTTCCCAAGTAACTTTAGTTTTAAACAGGTTTGGATAACTGTAATTGTTTCACCTTAGGTGGCGCTAAATGGCGCTTGAGCCGTAAGAGGTCCCAAAGATTTTCGACGAAACTGACTAAAGGATTTCGTGGCTGAGTTGGTTAGAGCACAATCGTACTGAAGGTGGAGCGCGTGTTCGAATTCTGCCTAAATCGATTTTTTTTGGGATTTTATCTATTTTCTAACAGTTAAATAGGTCATTGACTTTTACCCGCCCAAAATTAAGTAACACCCCGGTATCTAACTAACCAGGTATTAAATCATAGACATGACGGCATCTAATGATAATGCTTCCCTCGCATGTCGCATCTACCGTATTAATACTTGACACGCGAATTCCAAAATAGGGAAAGCTTAGCATCGAAAGGTTTTGGTGCAGAGTTTGGCTAAATAATTCCTAACAAACAACTTAGTTACTTGTTCTGAGCGTTGAGGATAAATAAGTGCCTACTTACTCAATTCTTAATAAATAAACTTAATTCTTGAAAGTCTGTGGTTATAGGCCCAAGAAACTCAAATATCTCTTGGGCCTAACCATAGACTTTCAAGATTTTAACCATAACATAAAGGCGTAATTTTTTTTTTTTTTAATAAATATTTTAGTAAATATTTTCTCTCACAAAGAAAGGTACGACATTACATGGTGGGTATGTAGGAGCTTATATCACCTGTTTTAAAACCTTTTAGCACAAAGCACAAATATAAAGTGAATTAATGTATCACTTCAACGCGATTTAACACGAAAGGCGTGTTATTTTGCGCAGAAATGTACAATTAGTAACAGAAATATTTTACCCTGTGAACCTTACGGTTAAGCATTTTATACTCATGACAGTCTTTTAATGGCAATTGCCGAAGAAAGGACTTTGTAAAGTAGTTTATAGCAGGGTTCTTTAAGGTGAAGTGAGTCCCAAAACCCACGTTTTGATTGTCCGCAAAACCAATATTTCATAGAAAATTCGTCAGCAAAAATTTCAAAAAAAATCTTTAACTTTTAAGACACCAAAATGAAGGCGTATACGAGTTCCCATTATTATCTTTCATTCCGAGGTTGATCCCTTTTTTTTGCTTATTTGACTGGACTAAGATTGGTAGATGATTATTACCTACCGTAGAGTAAGTAGGTAATATTGTTAGGACAAGCACTGATAGTTTTTTTCAATATTTATTTCAATTAGGGACCTACTTACCCTGTAGATACCTGTTTAGTCTTAAGTAGGGTAACCTTGTTTGTTTAATAAATCTTAAGCTATACCATAATATATGATGTATACCTAATAAAACGGTATTTGTTATATATATTGTATTATATATTGTGTATTTGTATAACGGAAATTAAATGATTTAGCTTAGCGCGTTGAGAAACTCTTCTACAGTTACGTTCAATAGATACTCGTATCAAACCAACATAGTCAAAATTATTGGGTATACAAAATCTCGATACGACAAAGCTTACTCACCCAGCGTGCGGAAGACAATAGGCCTGCTTCTAAATTTGTGACCTCCCCACAGCGCAGCTACCGTGACCTGATACTGCGTGTCAGGCTCCAATCCGCTCAGAACGACAGCATCAGAGTTCCCTGCCACTTCCAGTACCACTCTGTAACTAATGAACGATGAGTCAATCTCGACGTTTTGTGTTTCCAAGCTGAAGAAAGAAGAAGAGTGAAGGAACGGAGTTGGAAATTGACAAATGAACTTAATTGGTGAAAGAAACGGGGTAACTCAGTGAAGTTACATACGTATAATACAAAATAAACGATAGGTCAACGTGCAAACCAGCAAAGTTCGCGCGGTAGTGTGAGAGCGCTCTTATAAACCTATTTTTAATTCTGTTTAACAAGAACTTCTTCTTGTGTTCATCAAATCTTATAGTTCTAAATAGATAAATAAAATCAAAACCAGTTGACAAATGACGGAGGTTCTAAGGTCACTTAAAAAATACAATTCGCACTGCATCAGATCTTTTTGTATACAAATCGTATAAGATGATTTAAAAAAAAAAAATAAGAACTCCTCCCTTATCACTTCAACGCAACAAGAGTTAGGTAGGTAAGAGTGATTGTTTGCCTTGAATGCCTTGAACGTCATATTAAAAAATATCCTAACCTTTCTTAGTTATTGGTTCAACAAGTGGGCAGACCAGTTTTTGTTTGAGCGTGCCGATTTAACTTCCCGAGTTAGCGAAGCTGTCTAAAATAGAGTCACAAGCGTAGCAAGTGGCTCTAAAGTAGACTACTGAGCTAGCGAGGAAGTGGACCTCCCGTGGCGCTGTACGCGTAGTAGAGAGTATCAATAAATATGACACCATCGAAATTTAGTACTACATTCTGAATTCAAATTACTTTTAACACCAAGTTGAATAATATCCTCTATTCTACATGTCAGCAAAACCCGATTTTGCTCTCTGTTTTCGAGCAGCAAAGTCAGTTTTCGAACGAGAGTGGAGAAAAGGTAAGTTCACAGGTTCACCTATCAAAGTTCAAAGGTTAAAGCAGTTTCTTAGAAATTACCCAGAGTACTATAATAAAAAATAAAAACGTTAAAGCAGTTCTTAAGTTTCTCGGTAGCATAAACCCCTCTGGGCCACTATGGCGTCTACTGATACGAACTACTGGGATACACTTGTGGTTGTTAGCAACTTACTATGAAGCGTTGGAGAGAGTTTAGAGCTGTTCATTTTGCATTGTTTGGCTTGACTTACATGTTGCAAGGCATCATGTTAATCTAATATCTAGTATTATTTCTGATTTTCTTTATACGAGTATTAATTCCGTAAGTGAAAATTTAAGCCCTTTTCTACATGCATAATTTTTTTTGCTTATCCTCCTTTCACTCTCCTACACAAAAACATCTGTTTTATTCCTTATTTTAAATTCTAATTACCTGGCGATAAAGGTCAATGATTATCGTGTTTTTGTGTGTCACTCATCAGCAAGACATAATTTCACCTGAAAATACGACTACATATTTCCGCCTTTTCATCACCTCAAATCCAATCTTTCGCTCCCCCATCGATAATCGTCCATTGTGCAAAACTCCATCAGTACAAATTAGGGTTCCGTACACAAAGCCGTACAGCGAACGGCGCGCTTTGTTCAGGAAATTCATCGGTAATACAACATCCTGTTTCGGCCAGCCCTTTCCGTTTCAGTTTTTTCAACGTCTTTGATTTCGTATGGGCTATTGTTTCGGCGTTTTTACTAAGTGGAAGGTAAATTGACAGGTTTATGGTCCACGCTTTTCAAAAGTTTTGCGTGTTTAGAGATAATTAAGTTAAATGAGCGATAGATAGATATTTTATTCATAAAAACATTTTACACCTATGTTTGAAATATCTACTTATGAACAAAAGACAACCGCGCCGGCTTTTCTAATGACGGAAAATGTACTATTCATATCCAATATGTTCTTTGATCATCGTCTCCGATAGCTGTGTGGGTGTGACATAAGTAATCGAATACCTACCTATTCTATTCCATTTCTATAATAGGAAATCAAATGGCGACATGCACACCACAAATCCGATTAGATTCTCCGCAACAATCACAGTATTAAAACGTACTAATATATAAATGCCAAAGTTTGGATGGATGTAACTTCTTCAGGCCAAAAGTTATGCACGAATCAACTATAATTTTACATGGATGTAATAGGTTTGGACCAAAATTAACATAGATATGGACTTTATTATCCCTAATAACTATACTAATGTTTATCTTTCTCGCAGCTGTGGGAAAGTATATGTTTGTCAGTGGACTTTTCAGAACTAAATAGTATAAAGTGTCCAAGAAGTTTCAAAAAATAACGGACAGCTTTCTGGCAAAGGTTTTTAGGTTCTGGTAAAGGTTTTACAGGAAATACGCGAGCAAAGCCGTGAGCAGGAGTTTCTGTTGTCTAACAATGATGGCTGTCGTGACTACACTGCTGTATTTATCGCTCAAAATCAATACCTGCGACCTGATTCATGGGGTTCGTGCAATGCGTTTCATTTTGTTGTCATTGTTTGCATTCAATCAAGCGGATATATCGCACGTTGATTGACTTTTTACAAGCTTTTATTTAGGTTCACTTGTAGTTTTGATATTTCAAAATTACTGATGGTTTGCATTGATACCTCTGATACAATAACAATATTGCAATATTTCGACGTTTTCTGTAAATAAATATTTTTTCTACAGAAATTGAAAATGTCTATTAACGTTTTTGTCCATTTCCCTCAAAACTTACGACTTTCATATATCAGATACCTGTTCAGTTCTGATGCAATACCTAAAATGACAGAAAAAACTTTAAGTAACAACACATAACATAACTATGAGCTCACGAGAATTTCTCAGTGGTTAGCCGTTACGGACTTAAAATTGTAGAGTTAATGACTCATACACATTTTGTTTAAACGACACGCTACTTTTCATTATTTTTATAACCTACGGGAATGCAAACGCGTTCAGAAACATTTCAGTTATTTATAAAAATAGACAAGCACAACGTAGCTTTTGTTATTCCAAGTTGAACTACACCAATGCAAAGTTTTGAACTTGACTAACACTTCATGATCTTTTCTTTCGCCTTTATTATAAGTACCTAACAAGAGACAGATGGTGGAAAATACACTCGCTATTTCTACCTTGAGGAACCACAATAGTACTCATTTATGTATTAGTGCTCCATAAATCTACAAACACATTATCAGGATAATAATAAAGGTATTTTCCTCAACCCACAGGAGGTTAATTAAAAGGGAAACTGTCATTAATTCTTGAGTAAGTATCTATTAACACTTTAGCATTGTTCCTTTACGTTTGCTTTGTTTCTACAACGAATTTTTTTTCGACATATCTATGATGTACTTCGATGCCAATCTTCGTATCATAAATCATATAAATTATACATAAACAAAAACGCACAAAGCACAATTGCTTTGAGCAGATTTGGTACAATTTATTCCACGAATTATCGTGTCAACGCCTCTATAAAACTAATGATATGCTATGTCAAGCCCTCTACAGACCGGAAATGATGTCAAGTTCCAATTTCCTCGGTCTCAGCGAACTAAAGGCGGTTTACTGTCATTACCATATTCTTGTGGTTACGGTTGTATTTTACCTATCACATTGGTTTGAGAATGGAATTTTGGGTAAAAAAAGGTGAGCTCCCTCTAGGTTTATCTTTTTAATCTGACTTGTTCTGAGTGGCTAGTTTGAGTTTGTACAGTAACAAAACGGAAAATATTTCGGTTACTTCCGCTGACTTAAGTTGTACTGCTAAAATATAAGTCAGTCAAAATAATTTTTATGATTAATCAATTCGATTTGTAGATATAAAACTGTTGGATCGCTGTCAATCTATGAAATGTAAAGAGCCTCTCAGAAGTCGGTAGGGGCGCGCAAGACGCTAAATATATAAGAAGGACATGAAAACTTTTATTGTTTTGTAAGAATTATGCAAAACTTATCTTAAATAGGTCTGAGCTGTTATTTTTTTTTTTATATTCTATAAGTTTATTGCAGTAGCCTTTTCTATATTATGTTTTTAAACTGTACATTTGACATTACCAAGTGTTTCAATGTGTGTTCCTGTGGTTTAATAAATGTAATATTAATAAAGTGGTTTAGACAAGACAACTCAGTTTCACTTGCTAATGAATTCCTAATTGAATTTGCATCTAGAATTGTAACTAAATAAAGTAAGGAATCGTGCGGCATACATACAGAGGTTTTTCCGTTTTTTTTAATGGTATGATTAATAATTACCTTTATGACTTTCGCAATTTGTAAGCATAGCACCGTTTGTTTGAAGACGCGACGCAACGTAACAAAAGCTGTTAAATTCCCAATTACGCCTTTCATAATTCGGAAATGTTTTAAGCTCCTACTTTTGTACTTGTACATTAAACTTGATTTATGAAATAATCTCTATTTTACAGTATTCCCTTTTAAGCGGCGATGAGCGTACTCTCTCGCAACTGATAAATATTTAACAACTAGTGGTGTACGGATTTAAATATTGAATATTTAAGCTGGATACTACGCAGTTAACTGAATTTTCAAAGCCCTACCGTGTTTTTTTTTCAGAGTTTACTACAATTGATGTTTATTTTTGAACTCTACATTTTAGTAGTAATTTCACAGTCCACTGCTGGATATAGGCCTCCCCCAGTAAGCGCCTTAAAGGAATTTGTCAATAGATGGTAATGACATTATCCCCAGGCTGGACATGCAGATTTGGGACCATAGTTTGGTCGTGCTTCTGTTCTGCAGAAATAACGTTTATAAAATATAGCTTACAAAATGAACTCATAAACAAGTTAAAATTTATAGAAGATTAATATTTAACGCTGCAGGGTGCGCGCGCATGTCATGTATGTATTGTATTATAGTTATGTAGGTATATCAGTTATCTAGTACCCATAACACAAGGTCTGCTTAGCTTGGGGCTAGATAATGCTGTGTGAATTGTCCAGCATTTATTTTTAATTTTATGTGCCTATATGTTTTACCTATGCACGAATATACAATATATGCAGTAAACGAAAGCTTAAAATAGGTATATTTAGACAAAAGTTTGCAAAGGGTATATTTCCTGATCAAAACAAAACACTACTACAAAACAATTTATTCTTAGAAAAGCAGACAGTATTCTCAAACGAACACAGTTCTAATGAAACCCTATTATTTATTTCGTGTTACTGGAAGGTAACATAAATCTAGATGTAATTTACAAACTAGGTGGCTGACTTTCTAGGTCAAGCCTTGGAATTATCATGACAAAACATTCAAAAACATTACGACGGCCAAGGTTGTATACATTAGGTGATGCTACGTCATAGCTTGTGCTACGAAGGTGCTACTAAGATACTTTTTATACGTTGAAAAATCTACGTTTAATTAATCACTATTGAAAAATCTACGTTTAGTCAAATTTGGTGACCCCACACTCGATTGAATTGTAACTCCAAGTTTTTTTTGTTTATTGGTTTTAGGAAATGAGTGAACAAAATGATGATTGTTTGATTTTTTATAGCATTGGAATAACTGTTTGATAATCAACATTTTAATTGGATCAGGTGTCAGCTTCAACCCTCTTCAAATCTTGTAATTTCCGGGTCTCTTTAGTTTCAATACGGACTCGAATTTTATTGATCTTATTTTAAACAGTCTTACTATAAAAACGCTGTCTCGTTATATCTTGTTCATTACAATAAAATGTTTTCTATTTAAATTAATATTTCTGTTTTGAGAATTATTTTATTACTGAAGAATGCTGGATGAAACTTTTTATTTTTATTTCGAAATGTCGAATCGAAGCTCCGGTTTTTTCAACAATTATTTATTCAATTATAGTTGAGAATCAGGCCTCTTTTTAGGGTTCCGTACCCAAAGGGTAAAAACGGGACCCTATTACTAAGACTTCGCTGTCCGTCTGTCACCAGGCTGTATCTCATGGACCGTGATAGTTAGACAGTTGAAATTTTCACAGATGATGTATTTCAGTTGCCGCTATAACAACAAATCCAAAAAAGTAGAATAAAATAAATATTTAAAGGGGCTCCCATACAACAAACGTGTTTTTTTTACCGTTTTTATAGATAATGGTATGGAACCCTTCGTGCACGAGTCCGACTCGCACTTTGCCGGTTTTATTAATAATATCTTGTCCAAAATATTAAATGAAAACAAAATACAAAAAAAATCAACAATATTATAATGTTGTTTCAAATAAAGGGTCTCTAAAAGTAGAAAAATATTTTATTAGCATCTTTTCCTTTTTCATGAAATGTTCGAATAGGCACTGGAAAACCGAATATTTTATCAACCCCTGCCAGGTTGAAGTACGTTAAATATTTAAATGTGGTATTAAGTTCCAAACCGGTGGTTAATTTGTTTTTATATCAATTTAAAATATAAATTGTATTGCTTTCACAATACAGTTGAAATTGGTTTGCTACGAAACTTACCTTGGAAGAGTCAGTCAATTAAATTGTCAATGTTTGAGACTTGTTTGGGAGGATTTAAATGTGTGTTAAGGATTATTTTGATTAGAAAGTACAGTAGGCATACTTCAATTAGGTACGTTAATCAATGTTTTGAAATAAAATAATCTTAACTTTATTTCTAAACTCAAATCATTTACAGGTCGACCACGAAAATAAGTAAAACGACGCAGGTACACTGCGCAGAAGTCTTAGTTTTGGCAGGCGCGAAAGAATCCTAGTCAATCATAACGCTCTGCCTATGCCCGCGAAACACTATTGGGTGATGGCTACGCGCATGACGTCAGCGGCGATTTCGACATTCGCGAGTCGTATTTTGAGTGGGATACATATGAAAATACGTTAGTCCTTTTTTGTCTTCCCGTGTACATATCATATGAGCGAGATAGCTTGAGCTCTGTTTTTGTGAGCGAGATAGCATAAGCCTCGTATTTTTGTAGACTTTAAAGCAACTCAATAAGTATTCAATCGGGTTGAAATGTGTTCTGTGCAGACGAATTTTGCCGATGCGACTTATTAAAATGGTCGTACTGTACACGTCATAAGAAATGCGTGGAGGCACATGGCCCATTTCGCATGTCGACGGTACATGTCGGTCGGCGTGTGTGCACTTTTACACCTGGTCCAAATGCACAGAAATTTTGATTAATTTGAAAACTTCCCAGGGGAATTATTATTATTTGTTTCTCATTTCCATGATCTCGTGCCATACAATGGTCCTGTCTTTTAGAACGCATGCGTAGGATCGAAACAACAGCATAGAAGCCCCTTATCATCATAATGATCATAAACATCATTATTATAATCCTGGGTAAAAGAAAGCCACGGGAAAAACCAGTCTAGAATTAATTCCTTCGCCAAATAAAATCATAACAAATAATAATATAGAACTCATTAAACTCAGAATTCGATACAAGTTGAAAGCTTAATATTGTATTTCGGCAAAGTTATTGCACTGAGGCGGAAAGTTCAATTTAATAATGTTCTCGGATTAATCAAAACTTAATAATTATAACTTTTGATAATTTGGGAGCATATTCAGGCAGACAGATGATGAGATGATGCTATTCTGGCTTCGATATGTACTGAAAAATCTATTACAAACTTATTATGACACCTTTAGATACCTTTAAATTAAATAAATTAAAGCTACATAAATACAACCACAACAGTTTTTAATTCATGGCGCAAACTAAACATACAACTTAGCATGTTCTTTTTAATTATCTACCTTTTGTTTCAAAACTCATTAGAGTTCGGGCATGAAAACCGCATAAAAGTTGCGGCAAAAATTCATGTTCTTACAACAGCTGTTCTTTAAATAATTCTTGTTGGTCACGCATATTATGGATTATAAAGTTGTGGAGGAAGTCATTTAAAGTGCTACAATTTTCCTTATTGCTTTCTTAAACGTTATCGAATTAGTTTTAAAAGTTGTGCTTTAGTATCACTTGTTAAAGTTGTAAAGGCCAAAAGAGCCTATTTGATTTTTAATATGGCAGTCGTTTACATAATTCCTATAAATAAACAAACGATGACGTCATTTCACGAGTAAAAATAATGACGCTTCAACTTCACTGTATCATTTATGATTCTTGTGTTCATACCGCTCGTTTTTTTCCGTTTGGTTGACGCTCTGTCGCGCGTATAGATAAAAAGATTGAGCTTGGTAGGTTTTCAGCGGTTGTTTTATTGTTCTTGTCTTGCTTGACCCTGGGCGGTCAACACGTCTCAAAAGCCCAACTATTTTGATGTTAATTTATCTAGTCACAAAAATTATATACCCATGCAAGACTCGCTCCTAGCATATCACACGAAAGCAACACCGTTCCGGGCCCGTACTCGTAAAAACCAAATCGAAAATTATTATTCGTTTAGGTATGATATTTCAGCTCTTAGTCGAATCTTCGGCCACGTAAGCCAGTCTTAACGGAGACTAGCCAGGTGCACAGGACATATTATAGTGCCCAATTGTGTGCACAAATACAGGTGCATTTTCTATTCCCTCACTACCATCGGATTACGTACAAATGCTGTCTTATGTAAGAGTCATAAGAGTAGTTTTTGCACAAAAACGAAACAGAAACTTCGATTTTCGTTTTCCGAGTAGGCCCCCTGCAGTGCAATGTTAAAAGCACTTGCAGCTATGTAACCTAATCTCTATGTCAACACAACAAGGTTTAAATAAAACATAAAAAACACAGACCAACGAAACAAAGAGTGCAGATAGAAAATAGACATAGACACAGAGGCATAGAGCTCTTAATCCTACAACGCTCACCTGGCATCGGAAGGCTTGTATGTGACGTCATACTTTTCTACCAGTTCCGCTGTGGTGGACCAGGATACCCTGACTGTGGTTGGGTTGAGAAAGGTCACGGTTATGTTCTCGGGGATACCGGGGCCCATTGATCCTGGAAAATGAAGTATTTGTTCCTTGATAACTTTGTTTTGAACTTAGTAGGTAAACACAACTTAGTCTTAACAACCTCTCAAAACTAAAAAACTGAGAGATGTAATTGGCTAAGGCCCGTATTATAAAAACTTCCTCAGTTATCAATCGATGCTTGAGTAACGCTTTTCTATGGCATAAACGTCACTCAAGCATAGATCGGTGACTGAGCGAGCTTTCATAATACGGGCCTTAAATTCCGATGCATGAACGTCAAATTTTATCTTATTAACGACAGTGTTCTGAGCACTCTGCCTTCTGGTGACGGCTTAGATTTTTAAGAAAATTGTTTGTAATTTCTCATTTTGTTGTTTTTGTGTCTTCGTTGAAATAAAGTACCTAACTACTAGAACCAGAAACTTAAATCCTTTTTCATCTTCATAGAATTAAAAATTAATGAATCTATGAAGTATACTTACCTACTTCATCAATCGATAGAATTATATTTATGAATGAAAATAAAAGAAATCTGTACCTTAACTTCACAAATTCATTTAAATTTTCATTCATAAAAAATACAGGTATAGGAAATAGTAGTTTATCTACAACAACTATTTCCTTAAGATACATAAAGTCCTGGATCTAAATTTCTGTATAGTATCTAACTGTTCTTAGGTATAGCTTTTCATCCACTTATAATTGAAAGCGAGTATTTGTTTTCACAGAATTTAATTTAAATCCTTCTTAGTAGGTATTCGATCTCCTAGTTTATCTTTGCCTCTAGTAGCTCAAAGATAATAGACAGATAATAATATGTATATAAACCAGTAATAATAAGTATAGGTGTTATTTTGTAATTGCTAGTGTTCTAGTTAAACTTTATCGAAACAACTATCTTAACTAATAAAGCCAATTCCAGTTCAGCTATCGAATTTACATTTCTGATTACATTTACCAAAGATAAACTAGGAGATCAAATACTGAGAAGGATTTAAATTAAATTCTGTGAAGACAAATACCCGCTTTAAATTATAAGTGGAGGAAAAGCTTTACCTAAGTACTACAGTTAGAACATACAGAAATTTAGATCCAAGTCTTGAATGAATGAATGAACACTTTATTGTACAATAAAAATAAACATGAATCTTATAACTAAAATAAACATAATACAGTACAAAAGGCGGCCTTATCGCTGAGAGCGATTTCTCCCAGGCAACCTTGGGATGGAAAAAAAAGATACAAGAAAAGTTTAGTATTTATGTGAAGTGATAAAAAAAAAGTTACATATTTATAATACAAAACTACCTTATTATCTACTAACTTGATGTTTCTTCAGGAAATAGTTGTTTATCTACAGGTATAGTAATATTTCTGTACTCGTTTCTAGGATCAAAGATATTTCAGGTTTTTATAATTATTATAGTGCGTTATCTCACTTAGGGTTATTTCTATGAAATTAAATAATAATTAACTAACTATAACACTCGAATCATTTACAACGGGACAAACACCGTGTTTTGAGTTTTGAGCTTTCCAACATTTCAGCACAGTTTCACAGAATAACTGAAGTCCCTGCGAGCCAACTACTGCGAACTAACGTTTTTGCTATAAATGAAATTAAATAAATTCCCGTTGAAAACTATATTTTTTTTACTAATATTACTTAATTTCCTATATTATATTTGTTGTAAGAACAAAGACTTTACGAATGAAAACTTAAAAGAAGAATGAAAACTTTACAAGGACTTATAACATTATCACAAAACAGCAAGGAAACGACGATGGATCACGAAGTTCCAGAAGATACGTAACCGCTCCTGTCTTGAAAATCTTGGAAACTTAATTGCGATCTCACAGCGAAAAACGTGCACGATACGATACTGAAGTAACGAGCCTCAAATGAAATGATGAATGAAAACTGTCAAAACCAAAACATGTTTCGTTATTCTGTGATATGTTTCGATTATAAAATACCAATGTCATAAAATATTTTCCACCATTATTTCCTTTTCCAACCTCTTTGCTTACATTTTTTTTAAATTCTAGAATCGAGTAGTAGAGCTTTTGTTTTATTCGCTTTTTTACTATTTTATTTCACTAAAAATATTAAAGTTAAACTGAATTTCTATTGTGCATTATTCGACTATCCGACTGCTCTGCTACATTGCCCATAGGAATGATGTAGTATCCAATTTTAATCTTCTGTAAGTGCTTAAGTGTATCGAATATGTAAAGTTATTAAAAACTCTATCGTCCATAAAGTGTGTACTATTCGCAGAGAGCTATTGGTTAATTGATTTTTTATGGAATAAAAGAGGCACAATTTTATTAAAACGGTAAAGTTTTGTGCGTGTCCTTTTCCCTTATTTTTCTTCTGTTGGACTAATTATCCTGTCACAACAATATAAAAGCGATTCTTACAACCGAACTTTTTATTTATAAAAGTGAAATTCAAGTTTTGTGACAGACGAAAACGACATTCTTGTATTTTATTCATTTTGAGCATAAGCACGAGATCATTTCTGGTTATTAAAGTTTTATGTTGTAACAGAGTTGACTCTCTTCAAGCTCATCTGTTTCTATGGTCGGTAAGGTACTGACACTTTATAAAAAAACGTACCTTACAAATTAATTACGCAGTATGTATATTGCACACCATATAATATATCTCCTGTCAAAATATATTAAGTTTGTGGAGCAGGGTGCGTTTTTTATTTTTTTGCCCAAGTTTAGTTATGAACGTGCTTTCGCGGGATTCACACTATAATTACCCATACCACAGATTAGGTAATGTTACTTCGTAACCCATACGTTACTAAAAGCTGGGGGCAACTCGCCCTAGGGCCCGTAAAGCGAGCGAGATGTCCCCTTACCCGGATGCCCCGGTGGGGCGTGGAAAATACGAAGGAGGAAATGACAGAAAGAATTACCAGAGTTCTCACTTGGTTCAGTAAGAGGCCATAACCGGTAGGTATATTTATCGGAATGGGTAGCAATCTTTGAGGCTATTCCTAAGTATACTATAAAATCGGGACAATTAATGCAAGCGTGACTGCAAATTTGAAAGCGGCGGCGGAGCATTTCGCGCCTATGGCCGCTCATGCCATGCCGCTTGAGAAAGAGAGTAGAAAGGTATTTAGGCAGGTAGTAGATATCTAGATAGGTACATACCGGCGTGGACAAGACGAAGAAGAAGCGTGAGTGCAAGAGTGAAGGCGGCGGCGGGGTGCGCGGGCGGCGCGCGCCGCATGTCGCGCCCACCCGACCGCTCATGCCATGCCGCTTCTGTAACAAACCAATATTCATTAGGTATGTAGAATCGCGTAAGGACAGTAATCTGGGTGCCTCTTGTATACATTTTTATATGAAAAATAATGGTGATTCTGCAGGTTAAGTAGTAGGTACTAGCATAAGGGCTTCTCCTCCATTTATGCGTAAAAGGTATGCGAACGCCGAACCGAGAGGGGATTTTTAATTTTTTTTTTAATTTCACCTTTGGCGCGTAATAAATACAACCTTGAATACAATTGATTGATCCTATAGGACGATGTTGAAGACGGAGGGATTTGTTTTTCGTAAGCTGCCAGTATTTTTTATAACACCTTCATGCTGCTGAAGGTGACCAGCTTTTGGGCGAGGAGCATACCATCATACTTATCGAAAATCGGCTACAGTCAAAAGTATTGAGGTTTCTATCCCGCATATTTTCTATTTTAATAAAGACATTACAATTTGACAAGGTTGTTAAACCTGGCCCTAACTGTTGCAAATTAATTTTACTCCTGCCATCTAACGTCCTAAACACGCACATTGACGTCTAACACGTGACCTAACCGAACTTAGTTTTAGAGTAGAACTTAGATTAGTTTAGTTGTTGATCTTCACTTTGATCAGGCATAGTTCAAACGCGAACTTCGTTGAGTGATAAATTGGGTTGTCTATTATTAGACAGTGTTTTATCAAAAGTGTGAATGTTATAATTAAAGTGAATCCACGCTACCGTCGCGTCGATCCCTTTGGGTAGAAATAGTTGTATGGATTCGTATGAAACCCCCTCCTCTCTTGACCGGCTTATTTGTATATAGCGCAGCCCATGCATGCAAAGCTAAATTTCTTGGCCGTCGACGGGATATGCGAAAAAGAGTATTCCCTGCGAATGCCAAGTTTAGGACGGGTCCCAACATTGGCATTCGCAGGGAACAGCCCGCATGCCCAGCGTGGAAATTGAGAAGAGCTGTTGGGTGCTCGAAGGCCAAGCTTATGCCCAGCAGCAGACAAGAATCGAAAAGGCCAAGGATGGTTATCTATGGGTAGAATAGACAAAAATTACATCGCCATACATTGCCTAAGTTACTGAATTTGTAGGAATAAATCTCAAAAATTTTACGTAAATTTTTTGAGATGAAGTATTTTTTCTCTATTCTTCCCTAGACAACCACTCCCTGTGCTTGGCCGACTGATGATGTGATATGATGAGATTGCACACTTGGACGAGCAGAAATATCGACAGAATTCATTTATTTCAATTCGAATCCACGCGGAGCTCGGATAGATGTCCACTGAACTTTACGTGAAAATTGATAATAAATTGTAATAAACCGGCAAGTACTGGTTGCACACGAACAAAGGGTTCCGTATGTTCACAAAAGAAAGCCTACCAAACAATTTTTTGACACACCGAAAAGTAAGTAAAAAGTCAATGGAGCCGGTCACGCATCCAAGTAATGACCGCGCCCGACATTGCCTAACTTCGGTGATCGGTACTCAACGTGGGACAGACGTTGGTGCCTTTAATTATTTAATTTAGTTTTCTATTTGTTATAATAGCAGCAGAAGTAATACCTACGGAACTTGACAAAATTTTATCTTCGACCTATTTAAAAGATACAACCCTGAAGAAAGTAGAGCACAAATAGCCAAAATCACGACTTTGAATGGCAGTCTGCTTTAATGTTATTTATAATTGTTGTTATAGCGACAAAAGAAAGGCACATTCTGTGAAAATTTAAACAGTCTTCCTCTTACGGTTTACGAGATACAGCTCGCTGATGGACGGACAGAAAGCGGACACTTAGTAATAGGGTTCCATTTTCACTATTTGGGAACGGAACCCTAAAAAGTATAAACTACCTAATGCCACATGACCTAAACCAATATGAAATGAGAAGGTTGGTATTTCTAAATGGGCCTTAAATTATGTTACTTCCCAAAAAAGAGGCAAGAAGAAAAAAAATCTAATAAACAATTTTATACCTACAAGTGAAGAGGTACCTAGGTACCTAAAGAATAAAACTGAATTTTCAATGAAACTGCAAAAGACAGTTTCCACGCTCCGTTTGTAATCATGTAGCTGTCACTGCACACAATCGTTCATAACACAAAGCGTCTGGGTCTGAGTGACGTCACAGAATGATGTCGTCCGGACACATTCAGGCTCACTGGGCAAATGCTGATAAGAAATTCAGGACTGAATAGCCAGGTGAAAGACTTTGTGTCATTAATTTTATGTTTTTGACTAACATTTTTAACAGATTTTAAAATCATTATTGTAGAACACTTTTGTTTTAGTTCTACAAGGCAGAAGTCGCTCGAAAATAAAACTGTGTGACCACATGATTATTTTCTTAACAAAAACGTACGAATCAATAAAATCAGATAAGTAACAATTGGCAAAAATATCGAATATCAAACCTGCATAAAAACAGTTACATTGACTACTTCCCCTTTATTACATTAAAATCTCGAAAGTTTTTGATTTTCGGGACTGTTTTGAAATTATCTAAATAGGATCTCGAGATACAACACTTAAAAAATGGGCCATTTTTTTCCAAAAAGTGAAATATTTGTAGATAGTTAGATCTAATCTTATCTTACTATCTACAAATATCTCACTTTAACACTTAATTGCAATCAACATAACATAAATAGAATTACAGTGAGTGTTATTCAAAGAGTGACCAAATAATGAGACTACGAGAAAACACTATCAGAAAAGAAAGAAAATGTTTCCTTGCAGTTTTTAAAAACCAAGCATCGTAGAAACAAACGTAAGAGAATATTAGATGTTTTCTCTTTTAATAGAAAAGATAACGCAAACAGAAGCGAAATGACAAGTTTGAAATGACTGCAGACTCGTGTCGCTTTGTGACAAAGAACAAAAGATTGCGCTGGTATCGCTATTGTAAACACTATCGTTTATTCTACTTCCACACTATGAGAATAGTAGATACTTAAGAGGTGAACCTAGCGTGTTTGCTTGTCAAACTAGGACAAAACCTCAGTTGTCACGGGTTTCTCGTGGTTGATAACTCGAATTAAGTACATAAAATTCTAAATTTTTTCTTTGGTTCCTTCAACGTGAAAATGCGATTAAGAAAAAAATAACGATAGAAAAAAAACATGAAATTGAACTGTTTTGCAATTTGGTCGAGATCAAAGGAACCCTGCGGTCTATTGAAATGAATTGTGTTTTGATTAGTTGCTTATTACTAATTACTTGGTTCCTTCAGAGGGTTTTTTCATAAGTTGTGTAGTTTTCTTGTAAATAAGCAAAAACTCCATTTGCACTCGCGCCGTTCCAAAAACTCATGCTCGATCCCGCCCCTATGAACGCGAAATCCTATGACTATCTTTTCACAAAACGGCGTGCATTGCGCCCTCTTAACAAAAACTTTACTAGGAGTTTCATATTTATTTCATTGCAATCATTGCATACATTTCTAGGTTTTAGTATTATGGTAATGTTAAAGAGCTGCTTGGAAGAGATCGCTTCTAAGCGATAAGGCCGCCCATTGTACTTGTCTCATGTAATGTCTTTTTGTAATGTTCTTTTTCTGGTGTACAATAAAGTATTTTTGTATTGTATTGTAAAGAGACACAATGGTATTTAAGTAGGGCGTGGCAAAAGGTATTGAGAGTGGAAGTGGACCGAGTTTCTAGAAATATCTTTAGTTAGGTTTTAGCAGAAACATATAATTCTATAACTTAGTTTTTAGTCGTTATGTAGGTATCTTTGAGTAGAATTTTAACTCTATGGTAGGTATTTATAAAAAAAATAGGTAGCAATGAATGTAGGTATGGTTAAAGTTTTAAAGTGTCAAGAGTTTCCTGTTTTAAATTATAGGGTTTCTAGAATTAAAATAGATTATAGAATAGAAAAGAATTAAGATAAGAATAAAACCTACTCGTATAAAGATTTATAGGTTTTCTTATAATAACATTAAAACCGTAAAGGATTGGCTGTAAGACTTTGCTATTGATAGTTTCCCCATGTACCAACCAACATTACCATTACTAACCGCCGTATTCAAGAACAATACTATGAGGTCTCACAGTGCTCACGAACGCATAGGGTCGGTAAATTGACTACTTTTGTATGAGAAAAATGACAAAAATCTGTACTTGGCTTGCTACCGTACATAAGTATTGTTCTTGAATACGGGTGTAAGGGTATTACTAAAATCCATACGTATGAAATCACGGGCGAGTCAGCTAGTATTCGCATATAACTTAAACGCACGTCAAGCTTAACCACCCTATAGATCAGATCTACCAATTGAACGAACGACCAATGTGACTCAGCCCGGACAGAATTAGGTCATTTCATTGATCGAAACTGCTACATTAGCACTCCAATTATGCTCATCGTGCCCGGAGCGTTTGTTTTGTGTTGCCAAATTGCGTAATTAGATTAAACAAACAAAAGTGGATGGGTAAACGTAAGTAGATTAGGCAGGAGTTTTAGGGTAAATTTGGCGGGTTCATTTTGTCTCATTCGGAATTGGAGTGTCTCAAATCATCAATTTTTAGGGTTACGTACCCAAAGGGTAAAACGAGTCCCTATTACTAAGACTTCGCTGTCCGTCTGTCCGTCTGTCACCAGGCTGTATCTCATGAACCGTGATAGTTAGACAGTTGAAATTTTCACAGATGATGTATTTCTGTTGCCGCTATAACAACAAATACTAAAAAATAGAATAAAATAAGTATTTAAGGGTCTCTCATACAATAAATGTGTTTGTTTTGCCTTTTTTTATAGATACTGGTACGGAACCCTTCGTGCGCGAGTCCAACTCGCACTTGGCCGGTTTTTTATTTAAATGGAAAATCACATCTGTTACGAATTAAATTATCAGAGTGGTTCTTAGAATTGAAGTAGAAATTCGAACTCGCTTTAAATTCAGGGGTGGAATAACTTTTACAGGAACCCAAAGAGACATTAGTCGTACCCATCAACGTAACCTTTCTTTAAATAAAGCATTGTTCACTGCATACTGTTTCCAGTTGGTAATTCCTTTATGTTACAGGCCGCCAGACTCTGGAACGCTTTTCCTGTGTCTATCCGACAAGCTAAAGCTTCTTTTCCTATCTTCAAAAGTTTGGGTTTTATCAACGCCATCTGTCTACTCTTGATAAATCTTCCTGATGTTCATTTTTTTTCGATCCATCAGTACACCAGTTTATAAGGATTCCTTTTACGAAAGCTTTATACGAGGATACGGAATCCTCCGTGTGCGAGGCGACTCGCATACGGAGGAAAAGAACATAACCGGCAAGTGCCGGTTATATTCTTACTTGAATAGTCGCGTTCTTTCAAGTACCTTTATTCTTGTAACACACTCGCGTCGAGACTTCAGAATCGAGATTTTACGAGGATATATTTCAGAGTCTTCTTTGTGTCCATATTCGTTTCATGTTCACTGAATTCTTGAACATACGCTAGCACATGTCGTGATCTGATATTATTATTTTATCTGGGGATAAAATATTTTATTTCTTCGACCAGGGACAATAGTTTGGACTTTATTGCGCTTCTTTGCTTTTATATCACCCGGTCGGTATGTAAAATTAATGATGACTTGCAGACAAGTACAATACTTCAGGTTTTCAAAAATTTATCAAAACGTTTGGTAGGAACCCCGCGTGACCCCAGCGCTATCAGCATTGCTATCAGGGCTTGATCGTACCAATAATACCGGTACGATACCGGTAAGGAGTATCGATACTTTGAAGTATCGATACTTTGCTCTAAAATACTTACATCGCATATCTTTGGTGGGTTTATGACGCGCGTACGGAAGCTAGTAACAACAAACGCAAAAACTTGTCAAAACTTTTATCATTGCTTGCAAAAAAATTAAATGCTTATACCGATATTTTATGTGCACAATGACGACCTCTGTGACGCGGTGGGCGAAGGACCGCCAACGCAGGAGGTTGCGGGTTCGATTCCCGCCTCGGGACAAATGTGTGTACGATCTGCAGACATTTGTTCAGGGTGTTCTGGTCATTTTCTAAGTATAATAAAAAATATACATCTAGTACCCATAATACAAGATCTGCTTAGCTTGAGAATGTCTAGAATGCTGTGGGAATTGTCCAAGCATTATTTATTTATTTATTTATTTATTTTTTTTTTTCTTTTTGTATGCTGCTACTTGGCTATCTGATTTTTATGTCAATAATCCAGGGTGCTGTCTGATTTTATCTGTACTGTGTCATAGAGAGAGCGTAGTCCAGTGAGTCAGCTCTCGTTCTTGTCTGAGTATCTAGTTGCCAGGTCAGGGATACTATGTCTTTTCAGCCTGGAGAATTTGATGCTGCCAGGTCCTTGAAGAGTGGCGGCGAGTTGGTTTCTGTGTCCATCGAGTCTTAGTTGGTATTTTTTGCCGAAGTTCTCTATCTCTTGTTTGACTGTAGGCATTTTGATGTCCATGTACATATGATTGTTGCTCACATGTGGGGCTACATTGAGCATATTTCGGATGGTTTTGCTTTGGAATCTCTCAAGAATCTCGATGTTGCTATTACTAGCTGAACCCCAGAGTTGAATCCCATAGGTCCAGATGGGCTTTATAATGCTTTTGTAGACTGATAATTTACTAGTCTCAGAGAGTTGGGATTTGCGTCCGATCAGCCAGTACATACTTCGGATTGTGTGGTCCAGTTGTTTACGTTTAGTCCAAATGTGCTTTTGCCATGTCAATCGGCGGTCCAGATGTATCCCCAGATATTTGGAACTATCGGATTGTGGGACTGGGTTATTATAGAGAGTAACGGGCGGGCAGGTTTCTCGTCTGAGCGTATACGTAACTTGCACAGACTTATCTGTATTGGCCTTTATTCGCCACTTGTTAAGCCATTCCTCGACCTTTGTAAGGTGCTTCTGTAGGTTGTGCGATGCAACTTTTGGATCATCGTGGACTGAGAGCAGGGCGGTGTCATCCGCGTAAGTTGCCGTTGTGGTTGTGTTGTCTGAGGTCGGCAGGTCTGCTGTGAATATGAGGTATAGTACTGGTCCTAGGATGCTGCCTTGCGGCACTCCTGATTCTATTTTGTGCATTTTAGATTGTTCTTCGTTACATTTCACTTCAAAGCATCTATTTTCCAAGTAGGACTTGATAAGGAGGAAGTAGGAGTGTGGTAGCATTTGCTTTATTTTGTACAGGAGCCCAGTGTGCCATACCTTGTCGAAAGCCTGGCTTATGTCAAGGAAGATGGCTGAGCAGTATTTTTTGTTCTCCAGGGCTCTGTTTATGGTGTCTGCGAGACGGTGAATTTGCTCTATTGTGCCATGTCCCTCTCTGAAGCCAAACTGATGCTTGGGTATGATGTCCTGCAAGTGGTGTCGCATTCTAGACAGTGTGATTTTTTCGAACAGTTTACCAGCTAAGGGAAGTAAGCTGATAGGTCTGTATGACGAAACCTCTTGGGCAGGTTTTCCAGGTTTCAGTATCATTATGACCTGTGCTATTTTCCATTGCCCGGGGAACGTTAGTCTTCTTAAGCAGGCATTGAATATATATACTAAGAATAGTAGTCCTTTGGGTGGTAGGTTTTTTAGGAGAACAGCGTCTATTTGGTCGTATCCCGGCGCTTTGCTATCGTCTAGTTTTCGTATTTCTTTTAAGAGTTCCTTTGGTGAGACGCTCTTCAATGGTGAACACATTTGTACAGCTGATTTGAGGTAATCTTCAGTATCGTCATCATGCTGTTTACTGGTGCTGGCTAGAGGCTGGAACACTTTTTGCAGGTGTGTTGCGAATTCAATGGCTTTTTCTTTGTCAGATCGTGCCCATTCGCCTGATTGGGATTTGATGGGTGCTTGTTGGGTTTTCGGCCGTTTGAGTTTGGACGTCGCTTTCCAGAGCGAGTAGTTCGTATTGACAGTTGGAGTTAGCCTGCTAAGGTATTCTTGGAGGCTTTGATTTTTTAGATCTTTAATCGTCTTGTTTAGTTCTTTTGAGGATCTGTTAAATGCAGTTTTGTCTCTTGGGTGTCTAGTCGCATGCCATTTTTTTCTAAGTTGTCGTCGTTCGGTGATTTTGTCTTTTACAAAGGTTGGGTAAACATGTTCTTTTGGAGTCAGTACCCTCTGCTTCGGGGTTGATTCGTGAGCCGCTGTGTGAATGGTTCTGTTGAATGTTTCAATAGCCTCCTCTATTTCGTCTGTTGTTTGTAGCGAGGTTTTTAGATCTATCAGTGATGTAATAGTGTCTCGGTATCTTATCCAATTCGTTCGTGTGTTATGAATTTTTGCAGGTTTTGCTTCTTGCAGGATTATTTTGCCGCTGACGTTTAGGATAACTGGTGTGTGATCAGATGATAGGTCAATTTTTTGTTCAGTGCTTATGTTGTTGAGGGGGAGATTTTTAGTCACAAAGAAGTCCATTAAGTCTGGTTTTCTCGCTTTGTCTGTTGGCCAGTATGTGGGTGCTCCGGTTGAGTTGCTGTCTAGTTTTAATTCGTTCATTACTTTGTATAGCTGTCTGCCTTTAGGGTTTGCTAGTCTTGATCCCCAGTGTGGGTGTTTAGCGTTCCAGTCTCCCCCGCAAATAAAGCGGTGTCCTAGTTTTCTTAAGAATTCTTTGTAGTTGTCGGCGGTGATACTATGCTTTGGGGGGCAGTAGATTGCTGTTACTGTTATTTCTGACCCGTTATTGTTTATCTTGATCAGAGATGCCTGTATCTTCTCTGTGCAGTATGGTTCGAGTGGATAGTGTTTTATATTGGTTTTTATGAGTATAGCAGCTCCTGCTTGGGCCTTTCCTGAGGGGTGGTTTGTAGTGTATAATTTGAAGTTTTTGATGTCAATGTAGCTTTTCTCTGTTAGTCTTGTTTCCGATATTAATGCAATGTCAATTTTCTCACATATTAAAAAGGTTTCGAGTTCTAGTTTGCGGTCTGTCAGCCCGTTGGCATTCCATGTCATTATTCTCAGGTTGTCCATCATTTTGTCAGCAGGCTGCTGATCAGCTGGATCATTCGGTCCATCATTTTGTCCATCATATTCGTCATAATGATTTCGAATCTGTTAAACATTTTGTCCATGATTACTTCGAGGTTGATCTCACCTGGGAGACTGCTGGCTGAGGGTACGTCGTCATCTTTGTGCTTCACTGTGTCTGCAAATGTTTTGCCTTGTCTTATTGATGTCACTTTGCGTCCGGCTGGTTCATAACTCAGGATTTCGTCATATTCTGATCGCCATCGTTGATCTTGAGGCTCGGGGTATTCTTCTAGGAGAGTAGGTGTTTGTCGTGTTGGAGTCTGTTTGTGTTGTGTTTTATCTTTGTGTTTGGGAAGTTGTAGTCTTTTGTCTCGGCTGATTGGTTGTTCAATTATGTTCTCAGTTGTTTTATTTGAAGGGTACGTCTTAGGCATTTCATTGATCTTTAGAATCTGATTTCTGTATTGTTTGTATTTTGAACAGCCTCTGTAGCTGGCGGGGTGCTTTTCTTTGCAATTTGCGCAGGTGGCGTCTGTGTCTGGGCTTTTGGTGCAGGAGACAGTTGAGTGCTCTCCTCCGCATTTGACGCATCGGAATGGTCTAAAACATTGGTTTTTAGAATGCCCAAATCTTTGGCATCTCTTGCATTGTACTATTTCCTTTTTTTTGTAGGGTGGTTCGAAGGTCACTTTCATGTAGTTGAGTAGCTTTATTTTGTAGATGTCTTTGTTGTTATGCTTCGGTTCTAGGTCTACATAGAATATTGGGAGGGGTTCCTTGGATACTCTATGTAGGACTTTGACAACTTGCCGGACTTCATGACCGAGCTTTTCTATTTCCATGCTGATGTTGGTTGTTTCTTCCGATGGGTGTATGCCTCGCAGTATAACTCTAAAGGCTCTCTCGCTTTTAAGTTGGTATGTGTAGTGACTGACATTTTCTGAGACAAAATGTTTTCTGATGGCTTTGTATGTATCAGTGTTAGAGGGGATTATTTTTACTATGTGTCCGGATCTGAGAGTTGTCATTGTGTAGTCTTCGTAGGTGATGATTTTGTTTAAGATCTCTTTTAATTTAGTGATGTTGTTTACTCCTGTAACAAAGATTGGCTCGGGTTTCAGAGGTTTTGTTTGTGTTTCTGTTGTTTCATCTGTTTCGTTGAGTATGTCAAATTGATTTTGTATTGGCACCTTGTAGGATATGTTGTCGGTTTGTAGTTTTTTACTTGGGTTTTCTGTTTGTTGCTTGGTTGGGCTCGTTTCTAGTAGTTTTCTTTTGCTGGCAGGTGTTCTGTCTGTTTGCCATTCCTCTGTCTTGGAGGTGTTGGTTTTGGTATTAGGTCCTGTATTAATGAACATGCTGCTGTGAAATGTTTGCTGTACTAGTGTGGTCTTTTTGCTTGGTTTGTTGATTCTTCCTTTTGTGTCTTCAGTTCTCACTTCTTCTATGAGGTCAACGTTTTGCAAAACTTTGCCCCCCCCAGAATACGTGGGGCTGCCCGAGCTATGCTCAGGGAGGGATTCTCCAGCGTGACTGGTACCCTCCTGGGGTAGTGTATTTTTAAGATTTGCTGCCATTGTTGTTTGTTTTTTTTTTTTTTCGGGGTTTACTCCCCGCAAGACTTCTTTACTACTAGCTTCCTACCCCATGCTAGCGTCACTCTTTTAAAGGGACTCCTTTGGCGTGTGATCGCCGTGTAGTTTTTTTCCCCGGGTTTACTTCCCTTCATTGGTGTGAATTTTTTTCGCTAGGGTTTTCTTCCCTTGTTTACCAGATTGTTCGGTTTGAAGGCGCCGAAGGCTCGCCTCTCGCCTTTCGTATTTGGCTACTACGGTCCCGAGGTGAGATGAAATGTTGCGGAGACTCGTTGCCATGGCAGACCGCAGCATTGTCCAGGAGGGACGACCCACCCGTAAGGAAGGTGTGGGCCCATCAATAGACCGAGGCGTCAGTCTAGAGACGGCGTGGACGTATACGATGGCTTGTCGGTGCGCGCCTGGTAGCCTCGGCTCCGCACACCCGAGGCGTGCGCTACTGGCATTTCTTAGCATTTTATAGGTTCGTGTTCCCTGGCTTGGAACACGCCCCACTAAGACCTACACCGACCCCCCCCATTTATTTATTTAATTTATTTATAATATTGGTAAATAGACCAATTTAATAAAAAAACGGTAAATTTATATCGATATCAATGATGTAACGGTACCACGTCAAGGTCAGTGGAACCGAAATTTGCAAATACCGCTATTCCAAGTCCTGATTGCTATACAGCGGAGAAATGCAGCTAGCGTTTTGGTATCGCTTCCGATTGGTTGATATGGATCAGTTGAGCTACCACTAGATTGTTTGCAATAGTTACTTTTACTGTCAATTGTTATATTCTTTGTTAATAAAGAATTATAACGAATGTTAGTCTCGGTACAACTTCCATTTCCAATAAAAACATTTTCAACGATACCAAACAAAACTATTTTCCGCTGAAAATCCCTGAAACCTTTTAAATCATTCATTCTCCCCACTGGCGTTAGCATTCGCAAGTTCACTTCTTGATTTTGGGGTAAAGGGAAGGAATGTAAAAGGTTTCTTGTTTGCATAAAAAGCCTTTATAAAATTGTGCCTATGAATAAAAGAACTTGGAAATCCGTTATTCATTATTTCTGGTTTGCTTTTCAAATATAATTTTGGGCGGAAATAATTCGTGTGTTTTAATGAATTGTTTACAAAGATTTGTGGAATTAAGTCAAAATTGGGGCGCGCGAATGTTAATACGGCGGCTTCTTCTATCGTAGCTCAGTAACCAAATAAAACCGACCAAGTGCGATTCAGACTCGCGCAGGAAAGGTTGCATACCATTATCTATAAAAATGGCAAAAAAATCAAGTTTGTTGTATGGGAGCCCCCTTAAATTGTATTACACTATTTTATTCTGTTTTTTAGTATTTAGGAATAGGGTCCCACCTATACTAAGACTCCGCTGTCTGTCTGTCCGTCTGTCACCAAGCTGTATCTCATGAACCGTAATAGTTAGACAGTTGAAATTTTCACAGATGATGTATTTCTGTGGCCGCTTTAACAACAAATACTAAAAACAGAATAAAATAAGGTAATAAAATTTAAGGGGGCTCCCATACAACAAACGTGATTTTATGGCATTTTTATAGATAATGGTATGCAACCCTTCCTGCGCGAGTCTGAATCACACTTGGTCGGTTTACGGTTACGCACTTTTTTACCTTTTGGGTACGGAACCCTAAAAACGAACACTACATATTTCAGTTCGATTCAATTTATTCCGTTTTAATACATGTTATTGTACACTAGGAAAAGTCATAGAGTTACACATAGTTAGTCGTATATCCACCATCCCACGGATGAGCTGCTTAGTACTTAGTATAGCTAGTATACCGTAGGTATTTAAGTAGCGTCTCTGTGTTTGTACTTTACCCTGGTTTATTGTATGTTTTTATTTAAATTTAGTTACAGTTATTGCACCTATTTGCGTGTACTTTGTATGTCTAATAAACCATGTCATTCATTAATTCCTTCATTCATTCATAGTCTTAGAAGTACACATAATTATTTCGTTCATAAACCATCCTTCGTGGATGTAAGATGTAAGCCATTAATGATGATGATGGTCAAACAAAATAGTGCGCGATCGCCTTGAATCAAGCCAGTGGTAAGTGGTAACACACAACTGGGTTGATTCTGAGCACTACTCTAACAACACGTCCGACCCGATAACGCCCTTCGACGATAGGCTACGGGGATGGACAGAGACGGAACTAGGACTTAAATTTTCTCAAAATGAAATCAAAATCAAAAATTATAATATAATTAGAAAGTAACATATTTTTGATTTATTTCACTGGACTGTCTTCTTGTTGAGACGATTCGACCTTTTGCTCGACTACGGTTGTGAGGTTCACGCCGCCGTACGTATTTGTAGACTTTTTAAATTGTGTCAATTGTCGCTCGTCGTGAGACAGGGTACGAAATAACACAACGTCTCGTCTCCCAAGCCAACCTAGCCTGCACGTGGTGCACCCTGCTAGATAACAAACTAGGCTCTGGTGAAAATAAGACACAATCTACATAATTTGATAACCCATAAAATGTACAATTGTTTTCAATTACTTGATACTGGCAGAATTGTGTTTAACCAGACCATATTGCCATTAAACAAAGAATGATCATCAAGTCTCTATTTTTAAATGTTAACAATCCCCTAAGCTTTCACGGTTGTCTGGTAGAGATTGCCCCTGAGCGATAAGACGATCAATTGTCACAATTTTTTTACTTCTTATTATCTTTGTCTGTTAAATTTATGTTACGTGTGTAATAAAGAATTTTCTATATATCTATCTATCCGCCTCATACAGGATTGCGGTAATAATCCAGTTAATTGACCAATTCAACCTGTGAGATCACTAATCCCATTGGCCCATGGGCCAATAACTCCCAATTTCATCCTTAGTCCATTCAATATCTTTACCCAAAGGGCAAATTGTTACCCTCGGCCAACGGGGAAAATGAGCGCTTATAGCTCAATCATTGGGGTAGATTGACTGTACGGGCTTATGGGCTATCTGGAATATTACGTAAAGGATTGTCGCTTTTTCACCGACGTCGAAAAATGGGGTACATGGAGGAGGTTGTATGTTCGGCTGCATATGTTTTTTTTGTTTATGTTATGTCGGTCGATATCCGATATGGATGATTCTTTTGCGGTTGTTTAGAAGTGATTCTGAGGTGGTCCTATAAAAAAAATGGTCCAGAGAGATTACTATATTTATATCCGAGAACTAAAAAACAGTTTGTATACAAGGGATTCGAAGACGGTTTTTAGTTTTTTGAAAACAATCAAATTCTTAAAAGGGATAACTACATTGATATCAAGTTTTATAGCATTACCTCCTTTTTAATATTAGCGATGCAATTATTAATTATGCAATTATTCATTGCATCGCTTAGGGGAGGCCTAGATCCAGTAGTAGACTGTTAGTGTTTGTTGTTATTCTTGCACTTAAAGTGTGTACGAACCTCTAAGCTCCCATACAAACGTACTTTTCGATTCATTTGGAAACTATGGTACACCCTATATTGCAATGAAATTTTGCATACAATCAAATAAAAAATGGGGTTAACAGTGCGAGCGAGCGCGCGCGATATGTTACCGACCCCCGAACACCTTTTTTTTGCCTCACGGCGCCAGCCCGTGAGCTCTACATAATTTCATTTTAATTCATTTTCGATGCGATTTTATTACTTTCGCTCTCATTTAATAAAAAAACATAATATATATATTTTTTTGAAAAACTAAAACAGTGCAAACATAGCTATTTCTTATCCGATTATGGATGCAAAATTTCATTAAAATCAAGAACGTAGTTTCTAAATGAATCGGAAAATACATTTGTATGGGGGTTAAGAGGTTTGTAATCACCGTAAGGGCGTCATACTAATCCCAGAAATGTCTAACTATCGTCACAATATCTATGTTGGTAGTACATTAACATAACTCAATAATTGACACGAGGATTGCGGTACGTGTGTACACTACGGAAATGGAATATGCAACGGCCGACTGATATTGCATTGCATTATCACCCTGACCCGATCGCCTCAGGCGAAGTGAAATGACCTGAGCTCTGAGTTTAGTTTCTCGATAGTATCAACACATTCTATGTATATGGGATTTAGTACAGCAATTCTACCTATACGTATTATAAAAATAAAATTATACCTAATCATTTACATCAGGCAACCTTCAATAAAAATTAAGAACCTTTTTCTACTTTTGTCAAAGCAGGCAACACAAGAAGTACAAAATAACTAAACTAGGGCTCATACAATAAATACCGTAGAGACATACATAAATTATAAAAAAATAAAAATAAATCGTGTCATTGGCACAAGGTCGATGACGAACGCCCGATGTCGCGTATCATCCTTCCAAAGAACTTCCTGAACAAGACATCTCTCGGCCAAAATCCGCTATCCATGAACGTTGAGAGATGATTCGTCGGCACTCTCACCATAAATGAAGCGAAATGTTCACTTTATGCAACTCCCTAATTACACAGAGCACGTGTAGTTTGTTCCAGAAGCATCCAGTCAGTTCCAGTGAAGTTTGAACAACACTTCCATTATACTTATAACTATATAAGTGAATGTGGAACAAAGCATCTAGTTAGACGCTTTGTTCCACATTCACTTTTTCAATTAATTTGCTGCGGGAACCCGAGAGCGCTTTTCCGTAAGTTTTCTACGCTTGTTTTAAATAACTATAAAGTCTTGAAGATTTCATCCGAGCTTTCAACCAGATAGCTCTGTGAGCTAACTTATTTGTTTTCTTATCCTTGTGTTCGGTAAGTTTATTTTTGTTTGTAGAATGCTTTTCAGCGCTTCATAAAAAAACAACAAAGTCAACTGATTTTAATAAAGAAAATCCAGTCTGATTGATTTTTCTATAATATTATTCAATAGACCGTGTCACAAATAAGACAGGAGATTCACAAATATGATTGCTATTGATTACTGTTGAAGCCGCTTATGGAAATTCAGTTTTATGTTTATTAGAATAAAGTTGAACTTGCCCTTTACAATCTACTTATCATGCTACGTGTTAGTTTTTAGGGTTTCATACCCAAAGAGTGAAAACGGGATCCTATTACTAAGCCTCCGCTGTTTGTCCGTCTGTCCGCCTATTGGTGTGTCCGTCTGTCAAATTTTTACAGAATATGTATTTCTCTGGCGCTATAACAACATATAGTAATAAAAATAATCAAGGCCATACCAAGTTGAGTACCGATCACTGAAGTTAAGCAACGTCGGGCGCGCGGTCGTGGCTATTCGCCACGACCGCGCATTATATTAATTTATTTAAAATACAATGTTTTTTTAGGGTTCCTTTATCAAAGTAGTTATGTACGATGGTACGGTACCCTCCGCGTACGAGTTAGACTCGCACTTGGCCAGTTTTATTGTACCTACATAATGGTTTCGTAAAATAGACCAAGTGTTATTATGGCTAGAGCACTAACATAAAAAACATTAGATAGCTTTTTCTGATGACCTGATGTTCTAGATGACCTCCGTGATGCGATGGACATCCAAATAATTTAATTTCATTAAAAAATAACTTACTTCGTCGATTCCTCATTGATCCAATCAAACCTCATTCCTGTCCAATTAAGACCTGAGTTAAGACATTCAAACTAAAAAATATCGGGACTAAAAAGCTTTAGAATAATAAATACCTATCATAATCATTCTAGAACGAAGTTTGAGTACCTACTAAAAAGTCGAATGAGGCGTTTTTGTTTTATCTTACAGAAATTTTAAGAACTTTTTTAAAATGTACAAACCGATACCTTTTGTACACCATTTGGCCCCATAGGTCTATTTCAAACTTTCGACATCAAATTTTCATTTTAAATGGTAATGGCGCAAGAAATTAATATATTTCTTGCGCCATTACCATTTAAAATGAAAATTTCAGCTTAATAGCTGCGATAATTACTGAGATATTCAAGAAAGAAGGATGATGAACAGAGCGAGACCTTATTTCGGGTTTCGAAACCGATCTTGAAACCCTAAAAATACTTGTCCAATATCTTCTGATAATCTGACTGGATTCATAACATTTTTTAAAGGAAACTAGCCTATTATATAAGTAGTTCATTTTGTTTACCTACGAGACTGGCATAGTCAACCCAATTACTCAGCCCTTAATCAAATTAAGAATATATACGCCTGATTAGGAACTTTCTGTTGTAGTTTATTGACAAAAAGTTAAGTCTTAATTTTACCTGGATTTTTAGCGTTACTGAAGTGAAATGTCAACTAGTCTTCTAGTTTTACTACATTGTGCGAGTTAAAAGCTTGCATGTGCCATAATTCTCAGGGGATCCAGAAGTTACTATGTAGTCCGCCCGAGAACTAGTCTTTGCATAACATGAATAAGTTCTAGGCTACGAACCTACGAATCTATACCTACGAACTACATAACTCTAGCTATGAATATCTTAGACTATATTCAATTTAGAACAAGTTTTTATGGAGAACGTAGGAAATATGTCGGTCAGTTTTCAAAGTTCTTTGATTACAGTTATGTCAAATGGACTAAGGTTAAAAATGCCAAGCTTGAACTACTACCAAAACAATAAACTGAGAGCGCTCACACATTTGTGTTTCGCAATGACGTTGTCCGTTGTACGAGATGCGGAAATGATGCGAAACGCTTCATTATTTCCTTTTCCAACCTCTTTGCTTACATTTTTTTTAAATTCTAGAATCGAGTAGTAGAGCTTTTGTTTTATTCGCTTTTTTACTATTTTATTTCACTAAAAATATTAAAGTTAAACTGAATTTCTATTGTGCATTATTCGACTATCCGACTGCTCTGCTACATTGCCCATAGGAATGATGTAGTATCCAATTTTAATCTTCTGTAAGTGCTTAAGTGTATCGAATATGTAAAGTTATTAAAAACTCTATCGTCCATAAAGTGTGTACTATTCGCAGAGAGCTATTGGTTAATTGATTTTTTATGGAATAAAAGAGGCACAATTTTATTAAAACGGTAAAGTTTTGTGCGTGTCCTTTTCCCTTATTTTTCTTCTGTTGGACTAATTATCCTGTCACAACAATATAAAAGCGATTCTTACAACCGAACTTTTTATTTATAAAAGTGAAATTCAAGTTTTGTGACAGACGAAAACGACATTCTTGTATTTTATTCATTTTGAGCATAAGCACGAGATCATTTCTGGTTATTAAAGTTTTATGTTGTAACAGAGTTGACTCTCTTCAAGCTCATCTGTTTCTATGGTCGGTAAGGTACTGACACTTTATAAAAAAACGTACCTTACAAATTAATTACGCAGTATGTATATTGCACACCATATAATATATCTCCTGTCAAAATATATTAAGTTTGTGGAGCAGGGTGCGTTTTTTATTTTTTTGCCCAAGTTTAGTTATGAACGTGCTTTCGCGGGATTCACACTATAATTACCCATACCACAGATTAGGTAATGTTACTTCGTAACCCATACGTTACTAAAAGCTGGGGGCAACTCGCCCTAGGGCCCGTAAAGCGAGCGAGATGTCCCCTTACCCGGATGCCCCGGTGGGGCGTGGAAAATACGAAGGAGGAAATGACAGAAAGAATTACCAGAGTTCTCACTTGGTTCAGTAAGAGGCCATAACCGGTAGGTATATTTATCGGAATGGGTAGCAATCTTTGAGGCTATTCCTAAGTATACTATAAAATCGGGACAATTAATGCAAGCGTGACTGCAAATTTGAAAGCGGCGGCGGAGCATTTCGCGCCTATGGCCGCTCATGCCATGCCGCTTGAGAAAGAGAGTAGAAAGGTATTTAGGCAGGTAGTAGATATCTAGATAGGTACATACCGGCGTGGACAAGACGAAGAAGAAGCGTGAGTGCAAGAGTGAAGGCGGCGGCGGGGTGCGCGGGCGGCGCGCGCCGCATGTCGCGCCCACCCGACCGCTCATGCCATGCCGCTTCTGTAACAAACCAATATTCATTAGGTATGTAGAATCGCGTAAGGACAGTAATCTGGGTGCCTCTTGTATACATTTTTATATGAAAAATAATGGTGATTCTGCAGGTTAAGTAGTAGGTACTAGCATAAGGGCTTCTCCTCCATTTATGCGTAAAAGGTATGCGAACGCCGAACCGAGAGGGGATTTTTAATTTTTTTTTTAATTTCACCTTTGGCGCGTAATAAATACAACCTTGAATACAATTGATTGATCCTATAGGACGATGTTGAAGACGGAGGGATTTGTTTTTCGTAAGCTGCCAGTATTTTTTATAACACCTTCATGCTGCTGAAGGTGACCAGCTTTTGGGCGAGGAGCATACCATCATACTTATCGAAAATCGGCTACAGTCAAAAGTATTGAGGTTTCTATCCCGCATATTTTCTATTTTAATAAAGACATTACAATTTGACAAGGTTGTTAAACCTGGCCCTAACTGTTGCAAATTAATTTTACTCCTGCCATCTAACGTCCTAAACACGCACATTGACGTCTAACACGTGACCTAACCGAACTTAGTTTTAGAGTAGAACTTAGATTAGTTTAGTTGTTGATCTTCACTTTGATCAGGCATAGTTCAAACGCGAACTTCGTTGAGTGATAAATTGGGTTGTCTATTATTAGACAGTGTTTTATCAAAAGTGTGAATGTTATAATTAAAGTGAATCCACGCTACCGTCGCGTCGATCCCTTTGGGTAGAAATAGTTGTATGGATTCGTATGAAACCCCCTCCTCTCTTGACCGGCTTATTTGTATATAGCGCAGCCCATGCATGCAAAGCTAAATTTCTTGGCCGTCGACGGGATATGCGAAAAAGAGTATTCCCTGCGAATGCCAAGTTTAGGACGGGTCCCAACATTGGCATTCGCAGGGAACAGCCCGCATGCCCAGCGTGGAAATTGAGAAGAGCTGTTGGGTGCTCGAAGGCCAAGCTTATGCCCAGCAGCAGACAAGAATCGAAAAGGCCAAGGATGGTTATCTATGGGTAGAATAGACAAAAATTACATCGCCATACATTGCCTAAGTTACTGAATTTGTAGGAATAAATCTCAAAAATTTTACGTAAATTTTTTGAGATGAAGTATTTTTTCTCTATTCTTCCCTAGACAACCACTCCCTGTGCTTGGCCGACTGATGATGTGATATGATGAGATTGCACACTTGGACGAGCAGAAATATCGACAGAATTCATTTATTTCAATTCGAATCCACGCGGAGCTCGGATAGATGTCCACTGAACTTTACGTGAAAATTGATAATAAATTGTAATAAACCGGCAAGTACTGGTTGCACACGAACAAAGGGTTCCGTATGTTCACAAAAGAAAGCCTACCAAACAATTTTTTGACACACCGAAAAGTAAGTAAAAAGTCAATGGAGCCGGTCACGCATCCAAGTAATGACCGCGCCCGACATTGCCTAACTTCGGTGATCGGTACTCAACGTGGGACAGACGTTGGTGCCTTTAATTATTTAATTTAGTTTTCTATTTGTTATAATAGCAGCAGAAGTAATACCTACGGAACTTGACAAAATTTTATCTTCGACCTATTTAAAAGATACAACCCTGAAGAAAGTAGAGCACAAATAGCCAAAATCACGACTTTGAATGGCAGTCTGCTTTAATGTTATTTATAATTGTTGTTATAGCGACAAAAGAAAGGCACATTCTGTGAAAATTTAAACAGTCTTCCTCTTACGGTTTACGAGATACAGCTCGCTGATGGACGGACAGAAAGCGGACACTTAGTAATAGGGTTCCATTTTCACTATTTGGGAACGGAACCCTAAAAAGTATAAACTACCTAATGCCACATGACCTAAACCAATATGAAATGAGAAGGTTGGTATTTCTAAATGGGCCTTAAATTATGTTACTTCCCAAAAAAGAGGCAAGAAGAAAAAAAATCTAATAAACAATTTTATACCTACAAGTGAAGAGGTACCTAGGTACCTAAAGAATAAAACTGAATTTTCAATGAAACTGCAAAAGACAGTTTCCACGCTCCGTTTGTAATCATGTAGCTGTCACTGCACACAATCGTTCATAACACAAAGCGTCTGGGTCTGAGTGACGTCACAGAATGATGTCGTCCGGACACATTCAGGCTCACTGGGCAAATGCTGATAAGAAATTCAGGACTGAATAGCCAGGTGAAAGACTTTGTGTCATTAATTTTATGTTTTTGACTAACATTTTTAACAGATTTTAAAATCATTATTGTAGAACACTTTTGTTTTAGTTCTACAAGGCAGAAGTCGCTCGAAAATAAAACTGTGTGACCACATGATTATTTTCTTAACAAAAACGTACGAATCAATAAAATCAGATAAGTAACAATTGGCAAAAATATCGAATATCAAACCTGCATAAAAACAGTTACATTGACTACTTCCCCTTTATTACATTAAAATCTCGAAAGTTTTTGATTTTCGGGACTGTTTTGAAATTATCTAAATAGGATCTCGAGATACAACACTTAAAAAATGGGCCATTTTTTTCCAAAAAGTGAAATATTTGTAGATAGTTAGATCTAATCTTATCTTACTATCTACAAATATCTCACTTTAACACTTAATTGCAATCAACATAACATAAATAGAATTACAGTGAGTGTTATTCAAAGAGTGACCAAATAATGAGACTACGAGAAAACACTATCAGAAAAGAAAGAAAATGTTTCCTTGCAGTTTTTAAAAACCAAGCATCGTAGAAACAAACGTAAGAGAATATTAGATGTTTTCTCTTTTAATAGAAAAGATAACGCAAACAGAAGCGAAATGACAAGTTTGAAATGACTGCAGACTCGTGTCGCTTTGTGACAAAGAACAAAAGATTGCGCTGGTATCGCTATTGTAAACACTATCGTTTATTCTACTTCCACACTATGAGAATAGTAGATACTTAAGAGGTGAACCTAGCGTGTTTGCTTGTCAAACTAGGACAAAACCTCAGTTGTCACGGGTTTCTCGTGGTTGATAACTCGAATTAAGTACATAAAATTCTAAATTTTTTCTTTGGTTCCTTCAACGTGAAAATGCGATTAAGAAAAAAATAACGATAGAAAAAAAACATGAAATTGAACTGTTTTGCAATTTGGTCGAGATCAAAGGAACCCTGCGGTCTATTGAAATGAATTGTGTTTTGATTAGTTGCTTATTACTAATTACTTGGTTCCTTCAGAGGGTTTTTTCATAAGTTGTGTAGTTTTCTTGTAAATAAGCAAAAACTCCATTTGCACTCGCGCCGTTCCAAAAACTCATGCTCGATCCCGCCCCTATGAACGCGAAATCCTATGACTATCTTTTCACAAAACGGCGTGCATTGCGCCCTCTTAACAAAAACTTTACTAGGAGTTTCATATTTATTTCATTGCAATCATTGCATACATTTCTAGGTTTTAGTATTATGGTAATGTTAAAGAGCTGCTTGGAAGAGATCGCTTCTAAGCGATAAGGCCGCCCATTGTACTTGTCTCATGTAATGTCTTTTTGTAATGTTCTTTTTCTGGTGTACAATAAAGTATTTTTGTATTGTATTGTAAAGAGACACAATGGTATTTAAGTAGGGCGTGGCAAAAGGTATTGAGAGTGGAAGTGGACCGAGTTTCTAGAAATATCTTTAGTTAGGTTTTAGCAGAAACATATAATTCTATAACTTAGTTTTTAGTCGTTATGTAGGTATCTTTGAGTAGAATTTTAACTCTATGGTAGGTATTTATAAAAAAAATAGGTAGCAATGAATGTAGGTATGGTTAAAGTTTTAAAGTGTCAAGAGTTTCCTGTTTTAAATTATAGGGTTTCTAGAATTAAAATAGATTATAGAATAGAAAAGAATTAAGATAAGAATAAAACCTACTCGTATAAAGATTTATAGGTTTTCTTATAATAACATTAAAACCGTAAAGGATTGGCTGTAAGACTTTGCTATTGATAGTTTCCCCATGTACCAACCAACATTACCATTACTAACCGCCGTATTCAAGAACAATACTATGAGGTCTCACAGTGCTCACGAACGCATAGGGTCGGTAAATTGACTACTTTTGTATGAGAAAAATGACAAAAATCTGTACTTGGCTTGCTACCGTACATAAGTATTGTTCTTGAATACGGGTGTAAGGGTATTACTAAAATCCATACGTATGAAATCACGGGCGAGTCAGCTAGTATTCGCATATAACTTAAACGCACGTCAAGCTTAACCACCCTATAGATCAGATCTACCAATTGAACGAACGACCAATGTGACTCAGCCCGGACAGAATTAGGTCATTTCATTGATCGAAACTGCTACATTAGCACTCCAATTATGCTCATCGTGCCCGGAGCGTTTGTTTTGTGTTGCCAAATTGCGTAATTAGATTAAACAAACAAAAGTGGATGGGTAAACGTAAGTAGATTAGGCAGGAGTTTTAGGGTAAATTTGGCGGGTTCATTTTGTCTCATTCGGAATTGGAGTGTCTCAAATCATCAATTTTTAGGGTTACGTACCCAAAGGGTAAAACGAGTCCCTATTACTAAGACTTCGCTGTCCGTCTGTCCGTCTGTCACCAGGCTGTATCTCATGAACCGTGATAGTTAGACAGTTGAAATTTTCACAGATGATGTATTTCTGTTGCCGCTATAACAACAAATACTAAAAAATAGAATAAAATAAGTATTTAAGGGTCTCTCATACAATAAATGTGTTTGTTTTGCCTTTTTTTATAGATACTGGTACGGAACCCTTCGTGCGCGAGTCCAACTCGCACTTGGCCGGTTTTTTATTTAAATGGAAAATCACATCTGTTACGAATTAAATTATCAGAGTGGTTCTTAGAATTGAAGTAGAAATTCGAACTCGCTTTAAATTCAGGGGTGGAATAACTTTTACAGGAACCCAAAGAGACATTAGTCGTACCCATCAACGTAACCTTTCTTTAAATAAAGCATTGTTCACTGCATACTGTTTCCAGTTGGTAATTCCTTTATGTTACAGGCCGCCAGACTCTGGAACGCTTTTCCTGTGTCTATCCGACAAGCTAAAGCTTCTTTTCCTATCTTCAAAAGTTTGGGTTTTATCAACGCCATCTGTCTACTCTTGATAAATCTTCCTGATGTTCATTTTTTTTCGATCCATCAGTACACCAGTTTATAAGGATTCCTTTTACGAAAGCTTTATACGAGGATACGGAATCCTCCGTGTGCGAGGCGACTCGCATACGGAGGAAAAGAACATAACCGGCAAGTGCCGGTTATATTCTTACTTGAATAGTCGCGTTCTTTCAAGTACCTTTATTCTTGTAACACACTCGCGTCGAGACTTCAGAATCGAGATTTTACGAGGATATATTTCAGAGTCTTCTTTGTGTCCATATTCGTTTCATGTTCACTGAATTCTTGAACATACGCTAGCACATGTCGTGATCTGATATTATTATTTTATCTGGGGATAAAATATTTTATTTCTTCGACCAGGGACAATAGTTTGGACTTTATTGCGCTTCTTTGCTTTTATATCACCCGGTCGGTATGTAAAATTAATGATGACTTGCAGACAAGTACAATACTTCAGGTTTTCAAAAATTTATCAAAACGTTTGGTAGGAACCCCGCGTGACCCCAGCGCTATCAGCATTGCTATCAGGGCTTGATCGTACCAATAATACCGGTACGATACCGGTAAGGAGTATCGATACTTTGAAGTATCGATACTTTGCTCTAAAATACTTACATCGCATATCTTTGGTGGGTTTATGACGCGCGTACGGAAGCTAGTAACAACAAACGCAAAAACTTGTCAAAACTTTTATCATTGCTTGCAAAAAAATTAAATGCTTATACCGATATTTTATGTGCACAATGACGACCTCTGTGACGCGGTGGGCGAAGGACCGCCAACGCAGGAGGTTGCGGGTTCGATTCCCGCCTCGGGACAAATGTGTGTACGATCTGCAGACATTTGTTCAGGGTGTTCTGGTCATTTTCTAAGTATAATAAAAAATATACATCTAGTACCCATAATACAAGATCTGCTTAGCTTGAGAATGTCTAGAATGCTGTGGGAATTGTCCAAGCATTATTTATTTATTTATTTATTTATTTTTTTTTTTCTTTTTGTATGCTGCTACTTGGCTATCTGATTTTTATGTCAATAATCCAGGGTGCTGTCTGATTTTATCTGTACTGTGTCATAGAGAGAGCGTAGTCCAGTGAGTCAGCTCTCGTTCTTGTCTGAGTATCTAGTTGCCAGGTCAGGGATACTATGTCTTTTCAGCCTGGAGAATTTGATGCTGCCAGGTCCTTGAAGAGTGGCGGCGAGTTGGTTTCTGTGTCCATCGAGTCTTAGTTGGTATTTTTTGCCGAAGTTCTCTATCTCTTGTTTGACTGTAGGCATTTTGATGTCCATGTACATATGATTGTTGCTCACATGTGGGGCTACATTGAGCATATTTCGGATGGTTTTGCTTTGGAATCTCTCAAGAATCTCGATGTTGCTATTACTAGCTGAACCCCAGAGTTGAATCCCATAGGTCCAGATGGGCTTTATAATGCTTTTGTAGACTGATAATTTACTAGTCTCAGAGAGTTGGGATTTGCGTCCGATCAGCCAGTACATACTTCGGATTGTGTGGTCCAGTTGTTTACGTTTAGTCCAAATGTGCTTTTGCCATGTCAATCGGCGGTCCAGATGTATCCCCAGATATTTGGAACTATCGGATTGTGGGACTGGGTTATTATAGAGAGTAACGGGCGGGCAGGTTTCTCGTCTGAGCGTATACGTAACTTGCACAGACTTATCTGTATTGGCCTTTATTCGCCACTTGTTAAGCCATTCCTCGACCTTTGTAAGGTGCTTCTGTAGGTTGTGCGATGCAACTTTTGGATCATCGTGGACTGAGAGCAGGGCGGTGTCATCCGCGTAAGTTGCCGTTGTGGTTGTGTTGTCTGAGGTCGGCAGGTCTGCTGTGAATATGAGGTATAGTACTGGTCCTAGGATGCTGCCTTGCGGCACTCCTGATTCTATTTTGTGCATTTTAGATTGTTCTTCGTTACATTTCACTTCAAAGCATCTATTTTCCAAGTAGGACTTGATAAGGAGGAAGTAGGAGTGTGGTAGCATTTGCTTTATTTTGTACAGGAGCCCAGTGTGCCATACCTTGTCGAAAGCCTGGCTTATGTCAAGGAAGATGGCTGAGCAGTATTTTTTGTTCTCCAGGGCTCTGTTTATGGTGTCTGCGAGACGGTGAATTTGCTCTATTGTGCCATGTCCCTCTCTGAAGCCAAACTGATGCTTGGGTATGATGTCCTGCAAGTGGTGTCGCATTCTAGACAGTGTGATTTTTTCGAACAGTTTACCAGCTAAGGGAAGTAAGCTGATAGGTCTGTATGACGAAACCTCTTGGGCAGGTTTTCCAGGTTTCAGTATCATTATGACCTGTGCTATTTTCCATTGCCCGGGGAACGTTAGTCTTCTTAAGCAGGCATTGAATATATATACTAAGAATAGTAGTCCTTTGGGTGGTAGGTTTTTTAGGAGAACAGCGTCTATTTGGTCGTATCCCGGCGCTTTGCTATCGTCTAGTTTTCGTATTTCTTTTAAGAGTTCCTTTGGTGAGACGCTCTTCAATGGTGAACACATTTGTACAGCTGATTTGAGGTAATCTTCAGTATCGTCATCATGCTGTTTACTGGTGCTGGCTAGAGGCTGGAACACTTTTTGCAGGTGTGTTGCGAATTCAATGGCTTTTTCTTTGTCAGATCGTGCCCATTCGCCTGATTGGGATTTGATGGGTGCTTGTTGGGTTTTCGGCCGTTTGAGTTTGGACGTCGCTTTCCAGAGCGAGTAGTTCGTATTGACAGTTGGAGTTAGCCTGCTAAGGTATTCTTGGAGGCTTTGATTTTTTAGATCTTTAATCGTCTTGTTTAGTTCTTTTGAGGATCTGTTAAATGCAGTTTTGTCTCTTGGGTGTCTAGTCGCATGCCATTTTTTTCTAAGTTGTCGTCGTTCGGTGATTTTGTCTTTTACAAAGGTTGGGTAAACATGTTCTTTTGGAGTCAGTACCCTCTGCTTCGGGGTTGATTCGTGAGCCGCTGTGTGAATGGTTCTGTTGAATGTTTCAATAGCCTCCTCTATTTCGTCTGTTGTTTGTAGCGAGGTTTTTAGATCTATCAGTGATGTAATAGTGTCTCGGTATCTTATCCAATTCGTTCGTGTGTTATGAATTTTTGCAGGTTTTGCTTCTTGCAGGATTATTTTGCCGCTGACGTTTAGGATAACTGGTGTGTGATCAGATGATAGGTCAATTTTTTGTTCAGTGCTTATGTTGTTGAGGGGGAGATTTTTAGTCACAAAGAAGTCCATTAAGTCTGGTTTTCTCGCTTTGTCTGTTGGCCAGTATGTGGGTGCTCCGGTTGAGTTGCTGTCTAGTTTTAATTCGTTCATTACTTTGTATAGCTGTCTGCCTTTAGGGTTTGCTAGTCTTGATCCCCAGTGTGGGTGTTTAGCGTTCCAGTCTCCCCCGCAAATAAAGCGGTGTCCTAGTTTTCTTAAGAATTCTTTGTAGTTGTCGGCGGTGATACTATGCTTTGGGGGGCAGTAGATTGCTGTTACTGTTATTTCTGACCCGTTATTGTTTATCTTGATCAGAGATGCCTGTATCTTCTCTGTGCAGTATGGTTCGAGTGGATAGTGTTTTATATTGGTTTTTATGAGTATAGCAGCTCCTGCTTGGGCCTTTCCTGAGGGGTGGTTTGTAGTGTATAATTTGAAGTTTTTGATGTCAATGTAGCTTTTCTCTGTTAGTCTTGTTTCCGATATTAATGCAATGTCAATTTTCTCACATATTAAAAAGGTTTCGAGTTCTAGTTTGCGGTCTGTCAGCCCGTTGGCATTCCATGTCATTATTCTCAGGTTGTCCATCATTTTGTCAGCAGGCTGCTGATCAGCTGGATCATTCGGTCCATCATTTTGTCCATCATATTCGTCATAATGATTTCGAATCTGTTAAACATTTTGTCCATGATTACTTCGAGGTTGATCTCACCTGGGAGACTGCTGGCTGAGGGTACGTCGTCATCTTTGTGCTTCACTGTGTCTGCAAATGTTTTGCCTTGTCTTATTGATGTCACTTTGCGTCCGGCTGGTTCATAACTCAGGATTTCGTCATATTCTGATCGCCATCGTTGATCTTGAGGCTCGGGGTATTCTTCTAGGAGAGTAGGTGTTTGTCGTGTTGGAGTCTGTTTGTGTTGTGTTTTATCTTTGTGTTTGGGAAGTTGTAGTCTTTTGTCTCGGCTGATTGGTTGTTCAATTATGTTCTCAGTTGTTTTATTTGAAGGGTACGTCTTAGGCATTTCATTGATCTTTAGAATCTGATTTCTGTATTGTTTGTATTTTGAACAGCCTCTGTAGCTGGCGGGGTGCTTTTCTTTGCAATTTGCGCAGGTGGCGTCTGTGTCTGGGCTTTTGGTGCAGGAGACAGTTGAGTGCTCTCCTCCGCATTTGACGCATCGGAATGGTCTAAAACATTGGTTTTTAGAATGCCCAAATCTTTGGCATCTCTTGCATTGTACTATTTCCTTTTTTTTGTAGGGTGGTTCGAAGGTCACTTTCATGTAGTTGAGTAGCTTTATTTTGTAGATGTCTTTGTTGTTATGCTTCGGTTCTAGGTCTACATAGAATATTGGGAGGGGTTCCTTGGATACTCTATGTAGGACTTTGACAACTTGCCGGACTTCATGACCGAGCTTTTCTATTTCCATGCTGATGTTGGTTGTTTCTTCCGATGGGTGTATGCCTCGCAGTATAACTCTAAAGGCTCTCTCGCTTTTAAGTTGGTATGTGTAGTGACTGACATTTTCTGAGACAAAATGTTTTCTGATGGCTTTGTATGTATCAGTGTTAGAGGGGATTATTTTTACTATGTGTCCGGATCTGAGAGTTGTCATTGTGTAGTCTTCGTAGGTGATGATTTTGTTTAAGATCTCTTTTAATTTAGTGATGTTGTTTACTCCTGTAACAAAGATTGGCTCGGGTTTCAGAGGTTTTGTTTGTGTTTCTGTTGTTTCATCTGTTTCGTTGAGTATGTCAAATTGATTTTGTATTGGCACCTTGTAGGATATGTTGTCGGTTTGTAGTTTTTTACTTGGGTTTTCTGTTTGTTGCTTGGTTGGGCTCGTTTCTAGTAGTTTTCTTTTGCTGGCAGGTGTTCTGTCTGTTTGCCATTCCTCTGTCTTGGAGGTGTTGGTTTTGGTATTAGGTCCTGTATTAATGAACATGCTGCTGTGAAATGTTTGCTGTACTAGTGTGGTCTTTTTGCTTGGTTTGTTGATTCTTCCTTTTGTGTCTTCAGTTCTCACTTCTTCTATGAGGTCAACGTTTTGCAAAACTTTGCCCCCCCCAGAATACGTGGGGCTGCCCGAGCTATGCTCAGGGAGGGATTCTCCAGCGTGACTGGTACCCTCCTGGGGTAGTGTATTTTTAAGATTTGCTGCCATTGTTGTTTGTTTTTTTTTTTTTTCGGGGTTTACTCCCCGCAAGACTTCTTTACTACTAGCTTCCTACCCCATGCTAGCGTCACTCTTTTAAAGGGACTCCTTTGGCGTGTGATCGCCGTGTAGTTTTTTTCCCCGGGTTTACTTCCCTTCATTGGTGTGAATTTTTTTCGCTAGGGTTTTCTTCCCTTGTTTACCAGATTGTTCGGTTTGAAGGCGCCGAAGGCTCGCCTCTCGCCTTTCGTATTTGGCTACTACGGTCCCGAGGTGAGATGAAATGTTGCGGAGACTCGTTGCCATGGCAGACCGCAGCATTGTCCAGGAGGGACGACCCACCCGTAAGGAAGGTGTGGGCCCATCAATAGACCGAGGCGTCAGTCTAGAGACGGCGTGGACGTATACGATGGCTTGTCGGTGCGCGCCTGGTAGCCTCGGCTCCGCACACCCGAGGCGTGCGCTACTGGCATTTCTTAGCATTTTATAGGTTCGTGTTCCCTGGCTTGGAACACGCCCCACTAAGACCTACACCGACCCCCCCCATTTATTTATTTAATTTATTTATAATATTGGTAAATAGACCAATTTAATAAAAAAACGGTAAATTTATATCGATATCAATGATGTAACGGTACCACGTCAAGGTCAGTGGAACCGAAATTTGCAAATACCGCTATTCCAAGTCCTGATTGCTATACAGCGGAGAAATGCAGCTAGCGTTTTGGTATCGCTTCCGATTGGTTGATATGGATCAGTTGAGCTACCACTAGATTGTTTGCAATAGTTACTTTTACTGTCAATTGTTATATTCTTTGTTAATAAAGAATTATAACGAATGTTAGTCTCGGTACAACTTCCATTTCCAATAAAAACATTTTCAACGATACCAAACAAAACTATTTTCCGCTGAAAATCCCTGAAACCTTTTAAATCATTCATTCTCCCCACTGGCGTTAGCATTCGCAAGTTCACTTCTTGATTTTGGGGTAAAGGGAAGGAATGTAAAAGGTTTCTTGTTTGCATAAAAAGCCTTTATAAAATTGTGCCTATGAATAAAAGAACTTGGAAATCCGTTATTCATTATTTCTGGTTTGCTTTTCAAATATAATTTTGGGCGGAAATAATTCGTGTGTTTTAATGAATTGTTTACAAAGATTTGTGGAATTAAGTCAAAATTGGGGCGCGCGAATGTTAATACGGCGGCTTCTTCTATCGTAGCTCAGTAACCAAATAAAACCGACCAAGTGCGATTCAGACTCGCGCAGGAAAGGTTGCATACCATTATCTATAAAAATGGCAAAAAAATCAAGTTTGTTGTATGGGAGCCCCCTTAAATTGTATTACACTATTTTATTCTGTTTTTTAGTATTTAGGAATAGGGTCCCACCTATACTAAGACTCCGCTGTCTGTCTGTCCGTCTGTCACCAAGCTGTATCTCATGAACCGTAATAGTTAGACAGTTGAAATTTTCACAGATGATGTATTTCTGTGGCCGCTTTAACAACAAATACTAAAAACAGAATAAAATAAGGTAATAAAATTTAAGGGGGCTCCCATACAACAAACGTGATTTTATGGCATTTTTATAGATAATGGTATGCAACCCTTCCTGCGCGAGTCTGAATCACACTTGGTCGGTTTACGGTTACGCACTTTTTTACCTTTTGGGTACGGAACCCTAAAAACGAACACTACATATTTCAGTTCGATTCAATTTATTCCGTTTTAATACATGTTATTGTACACTAGGAAAAGTCATAGAGTTACACATAGTTAGTCGTATATCCACCATCCCACGGATGAGCTGCTTAGTACTTAGTATAGCTAGTATACCGTAGGTATTTAAGTAGCGTCTCTGTGTTTGTACTTTACCCTGGTTTATTGTATGTTTTTATTTAAATTTAGTTACAGTTATTGCACCTATTTGCGTGTACTTTGTATGTCTAATAAACCATGTCATTCATTAATTCCTTCATTCATTCATAGTCTTAGAAGTACACATAATTATTTCGTTCATAAACCATCCTTCGTGGATGTAAGATGTAAGCCATTAATGATGATGATGGTCAAACAAAATAGTGCGCGATCGCCTTGAATCAAGCCAGTGGTAAGTGGTAACACACAACTGGGTTGATTCTGAGCACTACTCTAACAACACGTCCGACCCGATAACGCCCTTCGACGATAGGCTACGGGGATGGACAGAGACGGAACTAGGACTTAAATTTTCTCAAAATGAAATCAAAATCAAAAATTATAATATAATTAGAAAGTAACATATTTTTGATTTATTTCACTGGACTGTCTTCTTGTTGAGACGATTCGACCTTTTGCTCGACTACGGTTGTGAGGTTCACGCCGCCGTACGTATTTGTAGACTTTTTAAATTGTGTCAATTGTCGCTCGTCGTGAGACAGGGTACGAAATAACACAACGTCTCGTCTCCCAAGCCAACCTAGCCTGCACGTGGTGCACCCTGCTAGATAACAAACTAGGCTCTGGTGAAAATAAGACACAATCTACATAATTTGATAACCCATAAAATGTACAATTGTTTTCAATTACTTGATACTGGCAGAATTGTGTTTAACCAGACCATATTGCCATTAAACAAAGAATGATCATCAAGTCTCTATTTTTAAATGTTAACAATCCCCTAAGCTTTCACGGTTGTCTGGTAGAGATTGCCCCTGAGCGATAAGACGATCAATTGTCACAATTTTTTTACTTCTTATTATCTTTGTCTGTTAAATTTATGTTACGTGTGTAATAAAGAATTTTCTATATATCTATCTATCCGCCTCATACAGGATTGCGGTAATAATCCAGTTAATTGACCAATTCAACCTGTGAGATCACTAATCCCATTGGCCCATGGGCCAATAACTCCCAATTTCATCCTTAGTCCATTCAATATCTTTACCCAAAGGGCAAATTGTTACCCTCGGCCAACGGGGAAAATGAGCGCTTATAGCTCAATCATTGGGGTAGATTGACTGTACGGGCTTATGGGCTATCTGGAATATTACGTAAAGGATTGTCGCTTTTTCACCGACGTCGAAAAATGGGGTACATGGAGGAGGTTGTATGTTCGGCTGCATATGTTTTTTTTGTTTATGTTATGTCGGTCGATATCCGATATGGATGATTCTTTTGCGGTTGTTTAGAAGTGATTCTGAGGTGGTCCTATAAAAAAAATGGTCCAGAGAGATTACTATATTTATATCCGAGAACTAAAAAACAGTTTGTATACAAGGGATTCGAAGACGGTTTTTAGTTTTTTGAAAACAATCAAATTCTTAAAAGGGATAACTACATTGATATCAAGTTTTATAGCATTACCTCCTTTTTAATATTAGCGATGCAATTATTAATTATGCAATTATTCATTGCATCGCTTAGGGGAGGCCTAGATCCAGTAGTAGACTGTTAGTGTTTGTTGTTATTCTTGCACTTAAAGTGTGTACGAACCTCTAAGCTCCCATACAAACGTACTTTTCGATTCATTTGGAAACTATGGTACACCCTATATTGCAATGAAATTTTGCATACAATCAAATAAAAAATGGGGTTAACAGTGCGAGCGAGCGCGCGCGATATGTTACCGACCCCCGAACACCTTTTTTTTGCCTCACGGCGCCAGCCCGTGAGCTCTACATAATTTCATTTTAATTCATTTTCGATGCGATTTTATTACTTTCGCTCTCATTTAATAAAAAAACATAATATATATATTTTTTTGAAAAACTAAAACAGTGCAAACATAGCTATTTCTTATCCGATTATGGATGCAAAATTTCATTAAAATCAAGAACGTAGTTTCTAAATGAATCGGAAAATACATTTGTATGGGGGTTAAGAGGTTTGTAATCACCGTAAGGGCGTCATACTAATCCCAGAAATGTCTAACTATCGTCACAATATCTATGTTGGTAGTACATTAACATAACTCAATAATTGACACGAGGATTGCGGTACGTGTGTACACTACGGAAATGGAATATGCAACGGCCGACTGATATTGCATTGCATTATCACCCTGACCCGATCGCCTCAGGCGAAGTGAAATGACCTGAGCTCTGAGTTTAGTTTCTCGATAGTATCAACACATTCTATGTATATGGGATTTAGTACAGCAATTCTACCTATACGTATTATAAAAATAAAATTATACCTAATCATTTACATCAGGCAACCTTCAATAAAAATTAAGAACCTTTTTCTACTTTTGTCAAAGCAGGCAACACAAGAAGTACAAAATAACTAAACTAGGGCTCATACAATAAATACCGTAGAGACATACATAAATTATAAAAAAATAAAAATAAATCGTGTCATTGGCACAAGGTCGATGACGAACGCCCGATGTCGCGTATCATCCTTCCAAAGAACTTCCTGAACAAGACATCTCTCGGCCAAAATCCGCTATCCATGAACGTTGAGAGATGATTCGTCGGCACTCTCACCATAAATGAAGCGAAATGTTCACTTTATGCAACTCCCTAATTACACAGAGCACGTGTAGTTTGTTCCAGAAGCATCCAGTCAGTTCCAGTGAAGTTTGAACAACACTTCCATTATACTTATAACTATATAAGTGAATGTGGAACAAAGCATCTAGTTAGACGCTTTGTTCCACATTCACTTTTTCAATTAATTTGCTGCGGGAACCCGAGAGCGCTTTTCCGTAAGTTTTCTACGCTTGTTTTAAATAACTATAAAGTCTTGAAGATTTCATCCGAGCTTTCAACCAGATAGCTCTGTGAGCTAACTTATTTGTTTTCTTATCCTTGTGTTCGGTAAGTTTATTTTTGTTTGTAGAATGCTTTTCAGCGCTTCATAAAAAAACAACAAAGTCAACTGATTTTAATAAAGAAAATCCAGTCTGATTGATTTTTCTATAATATTATTCAATAGACCGTGTCACAAATAAGACAGGAGATTCACAAATATGATTGCTATTGATTACTGTTGAAGCCGCTTATGGAAATTCAGTTTTATGTTTATTAGAATAAAGTTGAACTTGCCCTTTACAATCTACTTATCATGCTACGTGTTAGTTTTTAGGGTTTCATACCCAAAGAGTGAAAACGGGATCCTATTACTAAGCCTCCGCTGTTTGTCCGTCTGTCCGCCTATTGGTGTGTCCGTCTGTCAAATTTTTACAGAATATGTATTTCTCTGGCGCTATAACAACATATAGTAATAAAAATAATCAAGGCCATACCAAGTTGAGTACCGATCACTGAAGTTAAGCAACGTCGGGCGCGCGGTCGTGGCTATTCGCCACGACCGCGCATTATATTAATTTATTTAAAATACAATGTTTTTTTAGGGTTCCTTTATCAAAGTAGTTATGTACGATGGTACGGTACCCTCCGCGTACGAGTTAGACTCGCACTTGGCCAGTTTTATTGTACCTACATAATGGTTTCGTAAAATAGACCAAGTGTTATTATGGCTAGAGCACTAACATAAAAAACATTAGATAGCTTTTTCTGATGACCTGATGTTCTAGATGACCTCCGTGATGCGATGGACATCCAAATAATTTAATTTCATTAAAAAATAACTTACTTCGTCGATTCCTCATTGATCCAATCAAACCTCATTCCTGTCCAATTAAGACCTGAGTTAAGACATTCAAACTAAAAAATATCGGGACTAAAAAGCTTTAGAATAATAAATACCTATCATAATCATTCTAGAACGAAGTTTGAGTACCTACTAAAAAGTCGAATGAGGCGTTTTTGTTTTATCTTACAGAAATTTTAAGAACTTTTTTAAAATGTACAAACCGATACCTTTTGTACACCATTTGGCCCCATAGGTCTATTTCAAACTTTCGACATCAAATTTTCATTTTAAATGGTAATGGCGCAAGAAATTAATATATTTCTTGCGCCATTACCATTTAAAATGAAAATTTCAGCTTAATAGCTGCGATAATTACTGAGATATTCAAGAAAGAAGGATGATGAACAGAGCGAGACCTTATTTCGGGTTTCGAAACCGATCTTGAAACCCTAAAAATACTTGTCCAATATCTTCTGATAATCTGACTGGATTCATAACATTTTTTAAAGGAAACTAGCCTATTATATAAGTAGTTCATTTTGTTTACCTACGAGACTGGCATAGTCAACCCAATTACTCAGCCCTTAATCAAATTAAGAATATATACGCCTGATTAGGAACTTTCTGTTGTAGTTTATTGACAAAAAGTTAAGTCTTAATTTTACCTGGATTTTTAGCGTTACTGAAGTGAAATGTCAACTAGTCTTCTAGTTTTACTACATTGTGCGAGTTAAAAGCTTGCATGTGCCATAATTCTCAGGGGATCCAGAAGTTACTATGTAGTCCGCCCGAGAACTAGTCTTTGCATAACATGAATAAGTTCTAGGCTACGAACCTACGAATCTATACCTACGAACTACATAACTCTAGCTATGAATATCTTAGACTATATTCAATTTAGAACAAGTTTTTATGGAGAACGTAGGAAATATGTCGGTCAGTTTTCAAAGTTCTTTGATTACAGTTATGTCAAATGGACTAAGGTTAAAAATGCCAAGCTTGAACTACTACCAAAACAATAAACTGAGAGCGCTCACACATTTGTGTTTCGCAATGACGTTGTCCGTTGTACGAGATGCGGAAATGATGCGAAACTGCTGCGGACGCGCTGCGGACCTCGAGTTACGGTTCCACAAATTCAATTCTGCGCGGTAAAGTGAGACAAAAGACAAAAAAGAGAGAAAGTAACGAAAACTGAACAGTTTTCTACAGAAAACATACTTTCTTATTCAAAACATTTAAAAAACTACAATGACGTTATACTGGATTCTAAATAAATAAATACAAATTCAAACAACATTATCTGTGCCAAAGAAAGCAGTTCAAAAGCTTTGCTTGTTTTGAGCGCTACAAGGTCACTGTCTAAAATAAGATTATAGTTTGTAAGCGTCAGTGGTATATTTTGTTTTATTTGTCATGCTTTTGTGGATATGATAAAAGCAACTTGAAAATTACACTGATTTAAGCCTTGAAAAACCCTCAGTCTAACATACATAAAGTGAAAGAAAAATTTAACCTTTTCCGTGCTAAATTAAATACCGCTGTAAAACGCGCTAACCTGACGTTGATGTATGAAGGCGTGCTTGATTCTTTGAACCATAAATTAATGGTGAGGTAGTGACTTTTCATTTACACAAATCTATCATAGTTTTATTTAATGTAATAAAATTCCTCGAGTATAAACGATTTGTTGATGGATCATGCTAAGCAAAACATATTTGCATCGTTTTGTTTAGGTATTCGTTTTAATTTATTATTTGTACAAACTTAAAGAAGTCACAAAACTAAGCATTATTTCTTTCTAAAACCAACGTGGAAAAAAGGTTAAGTTAAAAAGGGTAAGTTCGACTGTGTGTATGTTTTCTTCGTGTATGTCCGTCGATTTCCCCGTCATTTATGGACCAATTTAGATGATTTTTTTGCAGTTATAGAAGATGATTTCGAAGTGGTTCCATAAATATGTTATCAAAAAAATTAAAAACTTAAAAAACACTTTTAAAATGAGGTGCGCAGGGGTCATTGTTGATTAATTTTTGCTTTGATCTCAAATTTAGTGCTTAGTGGCTTACACTGGCGGCAATACTACGGGATTTGATGTCGGGTTTTTAAAACCAGGTATAAAGATAGTATCTCGTAGAAAGTTAATCCGGCGAGCCAATTCAATCTCAACCAATGAGGTAGAGGACAGATCACTAAACTGAAGAGATTTACTTTATTGTGGTTCCTGAGATCAGAAGTCTATTCCATTATTTTAGGTTATTCTAGTCGATGAAGCAAGTTTTAGAAAATAAAATGATTCATAGAGCTTTTTCTGTGACATATCTGTTTCATGTTCATGTGAAACTAGTAAAATTAAATGTCACCAAAAAAACACAAGAAGTACGAAATAATTTCCCTCGTTCACCATAATTATATTAAAATAAAGTTTTATTACTAGTAACCTTATAATCATACGCTTGGTTATTAAAAATAAGCTCAACATAAAAAGATTCGTTTGCAAAGAAATTTAATTGGGTGGGCTCGAGATAGCTGTATATTTTATGAAAGTTGTCCGTTTACTTAATTTTTTATCAAGTAAAAAGAAATTGAATCTTTTATTTCAAAGAGGGAAAAGTTTTGAAAAGAATCTTCCATTTATTAGGAACCTTGAAAGTACAAATAAAATATCCCTACCTTATGTTTGTAGAGGTGCTACGTTCTCGTAGCATATGCGCTACGAGTGCCTACGCCGTAGCACCTAACGGCGTTTAACGGCGTTTTTTCTACGTCACTAAATAGCTCAAAAAATAGATCATAAGGCACTTTTTTACGCAGGACCGCCAAATAAAAGTGGCTCAGAACGTGCTTATTTTGGACATGACATCACATTGATAACTCGGTAAGCCGTTGTACCTGCGCCTGACCTTTGACCCCGGTCGTGTTGGTCTACCGTTCAATCATATATCATCGGATTATGATAATGAGGGATCTATCCCTCATTATCGTAATACGATAGAATCCGATGCATTATCTATCTAGATAATAGAGTGCACCTATGTTTTCGCGCACACTTGTCATTTCAATAAGTCCTGCACGCATCTCCATAGAGACTAGCCGCCGTGGCCGAAATACGACTAGGAGGACATCATCAAATGTTGACAAAAACTCCAGCGATTTCCTTCGCAGTGATTCGTCGGAAAACGAACAGCCGAAAGAGACAGAGAATAGTAATGATAAACCAAATTTGAATTAACTAACCTGAAAAAAAACATCAAAAGGTCATTCTACCTATACACAGTTTCATTATTTTTTAAAGGGTAAATGTCAGAAAGCTCACGCGATGGGCATTACGGATGACACCTTGCCCCCGGAGGGTAGTCGACAAAGAGCTAGGTAACCATTCGTGCTACATGGTTGTTTGGTTTACTGAACGTAAATAGTTAGTTATTCTAGGCAAGTCAACTGTTATTTAAGGTGGGCACTGAAAGTTCAGGTAAACTGGCATTAGACGGGATTTCTGATTTAAACTGTGGCAGTGCCCATCGGAATGCGATCAAAATACCGAATTAAAAATGTTATGCTAAGAACATAAGAAAGATTAAATAACTTATGGTTCTGAACTAATTATAATCAAAATGGGAACGTGTAAAAACAAAATACTGTTTTATTTATTACTAGTTTTTATCCGCGGCTTCGCACATGTTTTTTAGGGTTATATTTTTACATGTTACATGGAAACTAACTTATGGGATGAAAAGTAGCCTATGCTATATACCAAGCCTGTATGCAAAATTTCAGCCCGATCCGTTCAGTAAATTTGGCGTGAATGAGAACTATCATCCAAACATCCAAACTATCGCATATATGAGTAATGTAAGTGTTTTCTAGTAATATACCGTAGTTTTATTCAAAATTAGTCAAAATTCAAAAATTGTCTAAGGATTATTTAAACTAAATTTTTTTAGGTTTTCTTATTGCTATTCGTAAATTTTATAATCTAAACCACGGATAATAATACTATACGAAACTTTTACTAACAGCATACCTTGAGCATTGGCCGCAAGATGCAAATAGTGTAGATATTACAATATCGCCCGACACTAAAACAATGTTATTATTACTAGTGTGGTTTGTATTTGAAGACAAGTTTCAATCTACATACCTAACATCAATTGAATGCAGTACAAGATTGTTAGCTTGAATACCCCTGACACGCCTAGCGCTAACTTCCCTCGGTTATTGCATTGTCAGGAATTCTGAATACATCGTTATAGCTTGTGAATTCTGCAGTGTGAATTTGTAACTATAAACACGTGCTTGAGAATTGGAATCGTGCTTAAGTAAAGCAGGTGACCTTGTAATAGCAATCTCACTAATATTATAAACGTGAAAGTTTAGATGGATGGATAGATAGATGGATGGATGTTTGTTCCTTTATCACGCCAGAACGGCAAAACGGATCTGGATGAAATTTGGCACAGAGATAGATTATAGTCTGGAATAGGACATAGGCTACTTTTTATCCCGAAATTCTTACGGGAACGGGAACTACGCGGGTGAAACCGCGAGGCGCTGCTAGTTGTATAATAATAATAATGCTGGACAATCCACACAGCATCGTCTCGCATCATACTATCTGTGAAAGGTGGGATTAACTTATCATAGACGAAAAGTTACCCTGTACATTGGTTTCAATTCCTAAAGCCATGGAACTCTATTGTTTTATTGATGTTGTAACGGTTTACATGCTTGAAGAATTTTTGTGCCTATCTGTCTCTGATGGAATGAACCTGTCACTATTTGAATGTGTGGAATATCAACACTTTTTTGCGACACATTTCACATTGGTTTCAATGCTTATAGCCACAATGACACAATCACAACTGTTCATTCACAATATTTAATATCTTTTTATAACTGTGTGTTGTTTGTAATACAACATGCAAATTACCTAAGAAATCGAGGCATTTCTTAATATCAGTGCCCTTTTTGACTTCGCAGATTCCCATTAATATAGGTACCAATGTAAATGTAGAACTCAATGACGCAACGTGTGTCACTGTGTTAAACCTCAAAAAACATATAATACAGGTAACTGGGACCGCGGTCCCAGTTTTGTAGTGGGCCCAGTCGCCTGTGTCCTCACATAAACACTGCCATTCTGCATACAGTTCAAACTTGTTTTACTGTAATGTTGAACGCTCTTAACGTCAATGTGTTAGCCTAAGCTCATTCGACTCAATAAAATCCCATTCGCCCCACTGCACTAGTGGGACGAAGCTGGTGGGGCGAACGAGACATCGCCAGATCATGCAATTTTAATGTCACGAAGCCTCTTTTATTATTTTTAGGCTTGACTTTTCGAGACAAATTAGTGCAACCTTATCGATCTATCGTAAATAGATAGGACCACTCACAGACGAGTGTTTGTTGGCCCATTTTCGTCGGGCTTATTAATAGCTTCGAGGTAATGACTTTTGTATCGGTTCTTGGTACTGCTCAAATAGTAATCCAAAGGTTGTATGATTCATTGTTTTGCTTATTCGTGAGGTAATATTTGGATAGAGTGGGTTAATTTAAGTCCTACGCAGAGATAAAATAATTAGATTTATATTACGTAATACCACAATAGCCTATCAATTTATGAAGACAACAATTTGTTGCCAGACCAACGCCGAAAATATAATTTTAATTTTCCTTCCTTCTTGTTGCATCTTGCTACGGAAAACACAACAAACCACTAGTCAAAGCCTTTACGTGTAAAACTTTTATTCCCATGCATAATTGTGTGAGGTTTTGCTTATGTTATTAAAGTAGATTTACTATAGCTTCGTGCCCCACTGCCAAACATCTTGACTGCCGATTATTACCCGTCATGCATTAGTCAAAATACACATTTAATTTCAACCGACCATCAAGAGGATTAACGAGATCGACCATAAAAATATATTAAAATAGTTATAGTTACTTTTAAACCTGACCTGGTTTCATGAGGCATACCTATTCTAGGCATTTTTAAAATATGACTTAACTTGCGTGTGCTTGAACCCATGGGCATAGCGTTCTTTAATACTTATATTATATTTATTATAAAGGTATGTAAAGTGCAAGGTCATAGTTCGTTTACGTAATACTTTGATAAAAAACCCACTTGTGCGTTTGTTTTGCAGAGTTTTTATTTCATTTTTTGAGAACAAAAGAAAACCAACAACTGCTGAGCTATTGTTAAGATCAGTAGAGAGAGAGAGAAGAACATTTTCAAGTGAAATGGAAATGGGTAGTTTTGTCTTCTATTTAGTTTTAAGCTTGTTGATAATTTCTTTATTTTTATATTGACAATGTGTCCAGTTGCGTTTTCATTTATATCGAAACATAATATTTATGAAAATATTCTGGTAGAAAGATATTTTATTCACACAAAACGTTACATAGATACATTAGAAGAGTTTTATAGCCTTTGTTTGGTTTATCAAGCACTCAGTTCTCTGATAATACAATACAATAACACTTTATTGCACACCAAATTAAAAAGATACATAAGACAGGACAGAACTTAAAATACAGAATTCGTTGTACAATGGGCGGCCTTATCGCTTTGAGCAATGCAATAATGTGAGCAATAATGTATGAAGAGAATGTTTTTTTTTATAACAACAGGTCTGCCTTGAACTTAGAACCTAATTAAAAGCCTAGCTCTTAATCTCTAGCTGAATAATTCATTCTTTGTTAATTGCTACGCTTTTTAGCCATAGATGTGGTTTTTATGGAAATGAAAGGAAAATTTTTCTTTTGAGGTTTCTGATCAAAGGAAAGAATGCAGTACCTATCTACACTTTAAGACATTTTCATCTAATTAACTTTGTGGGAATGTAGGTACGTACTGGGTGGATATTTGAGACGGGACAGTAAGGGCAGGCAAATTAATCCATATAGCTACCTGTTAATGGTTTTAGGAGACTATCCATGTTTTTTTGAAGAAAAAAAACATCTTCATTTACAGACTTTCAAAAAAATTAGAATGTGATGATCAAAAACTCATATTGAACCAACTGACATTGGAGTACCTACTCATAAAGTCAGAAATTGCAAATGAGCCATATTCTTGTGGGATACCTAGTAAAATAAACAAAACTTTTGTTGCACAGATGTAGTAGGCACTAAAATGTTTTATTTAATTTTAATCTACAACACTATTTTTCACTTCTCCTTTTTTTTAATTCATATTTTTAGTTTAAATTTAACCAGGTTATAGATATAATAACTAATTCCACCGTCAGCTTTATACGTACCGATTCTGTCCATCCAAAGGTTGCCTGGAAGAAATCGCTGTTAGCGATAAGGCCGCCGATTGTGCCATTAGATATAGTTAGTATTAAGTTTATATTTAATTGTTTTTTGTATATGTTGATGGTGCAATAAAGTTATAATCTATCTATCTAATTCATGTGGGCCCATAATCTATCACTAATTCCATTTTTTATAAACAGTAATAATAACCGTAGGAGAAGGGAAAAGGAATCAGGGCAGACCTTACACTCGATGGGCAGATGAGCTTGTCAAAGGAGCAGGCAGGACGTGGACAATGAAAACTCAGGACAGGGAGGAATGGAGGAGGCTGGGGGAGGCATGTGCCAAGCGGCAGACAAACTAGGAGTTCAAAAAATGTAAATAATATAAAATGTAACAGTTTGAATAAAGGCTATATTATTATTAGTATTATTGTTGTTATAATAATCACCGTAATCCGTAAATTTAGTAAATCCTTGAATTATCGTACATAGACTCCTTTGATACAGACCTAGCCTAGTGAGAGAATCATCAGAAATAACACAACACTGTACATACACCTCGGCAACAACAAAATGGGCACTTGCAATAAATACTTATACGTAAATTCATAGGATTACCTCCTCAACTTGTAATAGTTATGAAATTACTAAGTTAGTATCATTTGTTAGATTAGCGAAAGTACTATTATAAGTTTTTGTGGGAATAAATAATTTATATCTTATCTTTATTTTATCTTTTCTATTTATCAAATATTAATTGTTATTTATACCAGAAATTAAATTCATGTACATTTTCAATTACTTTCTGTAACAAACAAACGGATTCCGTTTAAATTTCCATTACAAATCAAATGAAAGGTCGTTCAAAAGTAAATAACATCAAGATGCCTATCGCGTCGCAAATACTGACACAGGGAAAAAATTTCGTAACTGGAAAATACATAAAACTAGACTTTAGCTGTATGAAAATAAGCATGAGATTCAAACAAGTCTATTAAATAGGTGGTATATCACCAACATTAATATACAATTTAAATTCACTTTTATAGACGAAATAGGTGAGTCATTTTGTTTCCAATTCGTTTTCAGTAATTTAAACTTCAAAAACATCACAACATGTGTATTTGAAGTCTCTTTGATTGTCAAGTTCCAAAGAATTTTTTTAAATAATTTGATTGTTATGAAAAAACTCAAATTTAACTTCAAATTCTTGAGAATTTACAATGTGGTTTAAGTTTTTTGGACAATTACTTATCCCTCGGGAATACAATTTTGACGGGAAATCCACTAGGAGGCGGGCAGCAGTGCCCCCGGCAGAACAGATCTACGACCGAACTGCGATCCCTAACCCGCATGCCCAGCGTTGGGATTATGGTATTGCCCTCCTACTCGAATGTATAATTTGGGTCACATGAAAACAAAAATAAAGGGTCAAAAGATGCAAGGTATGCAAGGAATCCTAGTTCTTTTCTGCTACGAAATCTCGTAGCATGTCTCGTAGAGGTCGCTACGTCGTAGCAAATCGTAGCAGCTATTTACATTAGGCTATAAGTTTCTACATACCTACCGTTTCTAGGAACTTTTTATTTAAAAGCTACTGCAAGTAAAATTACAAAAAATAAGGGTGAAAGTATTTTTAATAACGGTGTCATTTATTACGACACCCAGTATTTAATGTTTTATTTTGTGCTTGTTATATGTTTTGCGCAATATATCAACACAATTATTTCTATTTATTTACCTTACTTACCAGTAAATTCTAGCGTTAATATCTAAACAATAGAGTACCCAGCAATGGGGAAGACGCTGTCTTCTGTAACACAGTTTTTTTTAAAGCTAAAACAGAAGGCAGAGCTGCCCAGAACTTTGTCATATTTTTGTGTTTTTCAAAATAAACATTTTCATTTTCATAGTATAGCAAAACTTTATGTAAAAGTAAACATTTTGGTAGCCATTCGTTTGAAAATATCAAATAGTAAACCAAACAAATAATTGAAACTTCTCTTATTTGAACTTTGAATCCATTTCCATACAATTTACATAAACCTGTACTGATTTCATGGTAACATTCCTAAACATCTTTTCTTTTTATTTGAATTTCAATTTGAATAATTTGAAACTCATTTTTCTTTCACAAAACTTTTTGAAGTCATTTAAAATGTGACATACGTCAATAGTTAGTGAGCAAATAGTTCGTTTTGCATTTTCATTTTTAACTCAGCATTATCTAGCCGCAACCTAAGCAGGGCTTGTGTTATGTGTACTGGATAACTGATATACATAATACAATATAATACATAGATATTTTTTATAATAGCTGGAAAACGACCAGAACACCCAAAACAAATATCTGCAGAACGTACAAACATTTGTCTCGAGGCGGAAAACGAACCCCGAGCCTACTGCGTCGCAGGTGGACCTTTGCCTACCTTGAATTATTGAAATGAAGTTTGAACAAAGTAGATAAGTAACTTTTTCCGTAATTGGGTTAAATTAGAACGTTTTACAGACAAGCAAAATCCACCTGCTTACTTAATTTACAAGCCCCTTATAATTACTTTGGCTTTTTTACTTTTAGAAAATACCTTTGACGGCTTTAGTACTTAGGATTTCTTAAATTTATTTTGGTTCCAACTACCACTTCTCTGCATTATTATGATCAATTTCTTAGAAACCAACTTGCTAGCAATACCTAGTTGGTCTCTAAGGAATTGTGAGTTAGTTCAAACAAAGTAAGTTAAGTAGGTACCTAACTAAGTATGCAATCAGAGAAAATTCTACAAAATCCTTCGTATTAGCGCAACTTGAAAGTAATATAATTTTATCCATGGATTGTCGAACGCAAATGTTATGTTAGGGATACGTTTGACATAGGAATAGGTACCAAATATCAATTTGTAGAGTTGTAGAGGTCATTAACTTTGTCTGCCCTTGTCGTAAGCTAGCCGTCGTAATGACTTGACACCTTTAAAATAGCCCATGCTTTTCTCTTCATATCCGGAATTTTCTGATCGACTTTATTTGGAGCCTGTGGCTAAGAAACATGGTGAAAGGATAATAATACTAGATATTTCCCACAGATCCCCAAATTGGCGCTTGAGCGCGATACCGGTTTTTGAATCTAAAAATCGAAAAGCACGGCATTTGTCTTGGATGTGAATAAAATAATTAGAACCGACGGTCGTGAATATTTTATCGACACTAGAGAAAAAATCAGTGCTCATCGAAATTTCTCGTGCGCTTCTAATTAGTGTGCGTTGTACCCAGCAGTAGAAGTCAGGTTGCAGATGATTACACAAAGAATACTTAACCGCTTGTTGATATTTGTGTACGACCACCTTTATAAAACTATCGGGACAAAGTTCATGTAACATTTAATTGAATTTCCACACTGGTCCCTTTAGACTAAAAGGAAAAAAAAGAAAAAAGCATAGCACTTTTTTCTACGGAAACTAGTTGGTTCTAATTACGAAACTATCTGTTTGCTGCCAACAGCCACTGGGAAATTTGAGGCAGGAATTCTGCTCCACACTTTATTACCCGACACAGAAAGCTTTTGACGCGTAGCTATTGAATTGTGTTACAAATTTCTTTGTTAGTAAAATCGCAATCATTAACTTATTTACTATATTGTAGTGTATATTACAGGGTAGCAGAAATGTCCTCGAGTATTGAAACTGATGATACAGCGGAAATATTGCAAATTCAGTAGAAATGCGATATTTGAAGACTCTTGTGTAGCGCAAACGGAGGAAGGGCTCTTGAAAGATTCTTTTCTATCGAAGCAGAGGTAGTAGATACATATTTATTCTTATTTGTAAGTTGTTACAAGCCAAATTTTTTGTAAGGTAGGTACTTACTGTGCCATTTTTACTATGGAAAGATACTATTGAATCTCCATAATGGATAAATAAATATATTATAACTTTTACCGCTATAACAACAAATAATAGAAATAAAGGACCCATACAAAAATACATAATTTTTTTGGCCATTTTTGCTCTACTTTTGTCGAAGGTGTATCTCTTTAACCGTAAGAGTCAGACAGTTGAATATTTCATCACTAATGCCACTATAACACCAAATAATAATCAAGGGTGGACCCTTTGTCCATACCAGAGCTAAGCAACGTCGGGCGCGGCCAGTACTTGGATGGGTAAGGGCGTCATGGTGGCTTCTTGCTATTTTAAACATCAGTTTTTGCGATATAGTTAGATACGTGGTATGGAACCCTCCTTGCGCGAATTGATTCGCACTTGACTGGTTTAACTTTATCTCTAGAGAACAATGTCAGCCCTACCCAGATAAATCCCTGAATTGCTTCTGACGACATCCTAGAGCTGAGTTTGATGACTCTTATTCTTAAATCAGCAAATTTTTCTACTCTTAATAATAAAGCTGACAATACTAAACTCACCTTAAATAAATTTCGAATTTAAAATGTAGATTCCGTTTGTTCTATCTGTTACGTATTTCAATGTTCACAAAAGTATTGTTGTTTTAATAAGGATAAATGAATTGTAAACAAGTTCATGGATGGACAAACTGTGTTTGAGTTGAAATAACATACCAACCGATGTTTGTGTTTAGAGAATTACCTACGAAAATGTTCAGGGGAACCATGTCAGGTAGTGCAGACTCATTTCATTCATCGTGCTAAGATTCTTCAGGTCCTCAGTCTGTTGAAGAAAGGTGTTTATTTTTTCAATTTCTGCTAATCACCAGACCACTACTGTCTTTCCGTCGGTTGATATCGTTGGGATGGCTATAGAAAACATTGGATCAGGCTTGCATATCACCGAATACCTTTAACGTGATGAGGAGAATGAACATTGATATTTAAAGATATATAATATATAGATATATAGCAGTGGGTTTTAACCTTTGCATTATTGCCAAACAATTAGACATAAAAATTAATTCTGCTGTGTACCTATATTGCTTAATTAATTATGTGTCTGTCTATGTACTTTTTTACTCTATTCTATCGTGTTGTCTGAGTCGATAAACGAATTTAATTTAATGTAATTATTGATAATGATGATTGACTAATACCATAATTTGATATGTGTGTCATAGCCGTGAAGGTGACGGCGTAAGAATCGACCTTCCAAATCAGCCCATGGACATAAGAGGCGACTAAGGGAACGTATATACCAGAAAAAGAGCAGCAGCTACCGTTGTGTATTTTAACACCTTCACTGCTATCACCAATGCGCCTGCCAAGCGTGATGATTATGGCAAACCCTTTTATTGGGGGTTAGGGGGGTTGGGGGGGGGGGTTACGTTCAGCAGTAACGTGTGAGTGCTGATCGCTATTAGCTACTTCTATGAAAAAAAATTATATTGTGTTCAGTACATAAAAGACCTTCTAAACGAAACCTGTTGGTCGAGAAGTACAATTATGTTCACACTCATTTATTTCCGTAGGATCACTGGGCACACACTTGGATTTGTCAATTTACAATAGTTCACAAGAAAAGGTGCATTATTCAAAGCCATAAAACAGACCAATAGACAAACACTTAAAGAACTTAGGATTTTATACAAAAAAGTAAATTAAAAAAAAATAGATCAGCTGTTAGTTGGGGATCGATAGAGTCAAATTCAAAAATCCAAATCACATATATCATCATAGGTGACAGACATATCATCATAGGTGACAGACATATCATCATAGGTGACAGACATATCATCATAGGTGTTCGTAATCTTTTCACGCCTAAACGGCTGAACAGATCTTAATGAAATTTAGCAGGGAGGTAGATGGTATCCCGAGGACGGATTTAGGCTACTTGAAAAGCACTTGCGACGCCGGGGGTAATAGCTAGTAAAATTTTAAAGTAATAATGCTGCTGTAAGAGGGCATTGTCTGTTATAATTAATCCCACTAATATTATAAATGTGAAAGTTTAGATGGATGGATGGATAGATGGATGTTTGTTCCTTTATCACGCCAGAACGGCTGAACAAAAAGGCTGATAAAAAGTAGCCCGTTCCCGTGGGAATCAGGGATAAAAAGTAGCCTATTTCCTATACCAGACTGTAATCTAACTCCGGATCCGGAACATCCGGATCTGGATGAAATTTGGCACATAGTTAGATTACAGTCTGGTTTAGGAAATAGGCTACTTTTATCCCTGATTCCCACGGGAACGGGAACTACGCGGGTGAAACCGCGAGGCGCTGCTAGTTCTAAATAAATATTATAATATAGCAGTGTTTTGTTAACCTGCAGTTTATATTCTGATCTTTATGTTTGGTTTATGCAGACACGTCTGAGTTATAAACGGTGTGTTGACTATAGTAATCCTTCAGGTAGATATTTACGTCCCAGGGCGAAGTTCGTTTGTTGAACCCTGTTAGGTGCTTAATGAACTTTAGGTTTGCAAGGACGGTCTTGTATGAAAGCTCTATCGAAGAGTCTTTAGCACTTAGTTTTAAAGCTTTTATTATCTTTTCTACGATAATGTTAACATCAGTGCATAGGGTTGCTATTTCTTGTGATTGAGAAGGTATTAAAGGAAAAATGTATACAAATTCACGTCTGTCTGGCATTAATTTAGATTTTACATTGGTTTTTAACTTTTACCTTTTACGTTTACAAACTCCGCTAACGTTGGTGAACCTTTTTCTCCGGCCCGAAACCCGACTACGTAAAAATGTATTCCTCACCCTTATTAACCGACTTCGAAAAAAGAATCAGTTTCTATGTTCGGATGAATGCATGTTTTTTATGTATGTATTTAAATAAATGATTTATTTATTTAATTAACTAACTTGTTCTCAGTTTTTGTCACTGTCAATCGCAAAAACACCTTTCAATCAGCTTCTCTCATGAATGAAACTGCAAAAATGTTTCGTAGAGTAAACAAGGTTTGCCCAAACCAATAATTGAGAGCAACCGACAAACCGCAATCGAGATTACCACTGCATCTGTTACCGAAGTCAAACCAATCTATTTTTGTAAACATACAAATTGGAAAGTTTCGCAACGGAAATTTGGTATCGGGTATTGATTTGTTGACTTTTGATTCCCTTTAGTCTAGCTACCTATAGTAAAAAACTGAGTTCGGGAAAATACCTTTTTTATCATTTCAAACCAATACAAACGAGTATCTAATTAGCTACGAGTAGGATACAACGCACAGTAATTTTTTGATAAAAATAACTGCATTCATATCGAAAGTTTTTGACCAGAATGGTTTTGAGTTTTAGTAGCTTGAAAGGTAGATTAAAAACCATCGAATTTCAATCGTATTTTCAATTTCTTTCTTGTGTTATCAAAACAAAGAAATAGTTACCTGTTATGACGTGGAAGGAAACAAAAAATCGCAACTCCGGATGAGGTCATGCAGGTTTACTTTATAATCCGCTAAACGATATATCGGGTGGGACACTAATCGTGCAAAACCTGTGCACTACCTACTCCAAGTTAGCCATATTGTTTCGAGTTACTCCGCGTTCGTCCCACTCGCCTCGGTCAAAGTAGTCCGAACACGGAAATAAAATCTAACGCTGAAATCGTTCCGGTTTCGTACCGTTTTAAGATTTCTCAGAAAAGTAGCGAAAGTACTGTCGTCCAAACACTACTCGTGCAAGAACCTTGATTTGACATTATTGTAACCGAAGGTTTTTTTGACTAGTTTATTCCACGCAAAGAACCAGGAAAGTAGAAATGCATAAAATATAGGCAAGGTACATAATACTAGCTAGTATTTTGATTCCATAGGGATTTTATTAACAACATTTATCTGACATAAAGTACCAGGCGGATAGAAATGAATAGGATATAAGTTTCCACTAGATTTTGTAAGACAAAACACCATACAATTGCGTTTGACAATCAATCGTTCCGTCCGAGTACGTCGAAAACGGTTCCTAAAGTACGTAGGCCCTGAATAGAATAGTCAATACCCAGCAGGTGACAGATTTTATTACTACATCTGTAATTCCCAAGATTTCAACAAATGAAGATAAATGAATGTCGGTTTGTAAGGGAGACTCCAACATCTCGTCTCCCAAGCCAACCTACCCTGCACGTGGCGCACCCTGATAACTAACTAGGCTCTGGCGAAAATGTCAAACAATCTTCATAATTTGTTATCTCAGATTTTTACAATTGTTTTCCATTAGATACATAATTGAAAATTAAGCAAACTCACCTGTGTGACGTTTGATTACAATTTGTATATTGTATATTTATTTATTCCACCGTAGGTACCTGTTGATACACTTGATGTCGTTGTAGTCTACTTCATTAAAATTATATAGGTATACAAGTCAAATTTTGTGTGAAGGAAAGAAACCATAAGGATTGTATTCAGAAACAGTAATTTCCATAAATATAGATAAATATTTAACACATTAAATATACAAATAATTAGCTGTAAAGGGGCCTGAATAATAATATAGTCAAACACAAAATATAATTATGTACAATTACATGTCAAAGAATGTCATAATGATGCAATTAATATCTTCCTCTTCAGGTCCATAGGCTTTAAAGTGTGACACTGGCAGCACAATAGTATGTTCTGCTCGTAATGTAATTGTCTTTGCTTTGAACCGAAGTTTAATGCTGTGTGAATTGTCCAGCATTATTATTATTATTACTTGACACTGGCAGGATTGTGTCTAACCAGACACATATTGCTTTTAACAAAGAATCATCATCATCAAATGAATGTCGGAATGCAAGGGTCAATATCCGTTGTGACTCGTGGGAAACACAAAGTTGGATTGCCTCCTATAAAATTAATGAAGACTTACTACTGTGCTAACGAAACCGAATAAAATGTCTAAATAATTTGACCCCGTTGCGAGGTTCCCGTATTATCTCACTTAATCCTCGGGTGCGTACGCTTCATGGATAGAAATGGGATATTATGAAAAAAATAATTATGAAATAGAAATAGAATAGAAACAGAAAAAACTTTGTTTGTCACTCGTACAAGAAGGAACAAACATTTATAAAAGAGACACAGAAATAAACAACTTGCTCAAGTCACAAAAAGGTCCTTGACTGTGTTATGGAATTAGGCCTATATCCAGCAGTGGACTAATAAAGGTTAATGTTGATGGAATAAGGCATAGTAGTCAAAGGCAAAAATAAGACAAAGATCAATTAATTTTTAAATGCTCTTATTCACCTCGTTGATAACCAAAACGCTTTTGGTTTACCTTATTAGAATTATTTTCTTGGCTGGACGTTTTATTTCTTCTTGCTTTAGTGTTTCTCCGCTAGCAACTTTAAAACATTTTAAGCGACAAAACGGAGTTTCCAATACGAAATTCTAAAAATCTGTGTATGTACACGACGGCACTTTTGGGTTACCAAACGAATTTTCGACTCCCACAAAGAGCTTTGGCTGCTTTTGAGATGGGCTGTTTTGTTGACTCCCGGAACGAGAGTTCTTTTATCGATTTGGTTTCCGAAAGTTTCAACAACTACCGAAGATTTGAGGTAAATATCAGAAACTGGTTCAAAGAGTTTTAAAGTTCGGGGCAAAATATTAAATTGGGAGATTACGAACTTAAGTTCGAAGCCAGTGTTGTAGAAAACGAATCTTGTTCGTAAGTTCAAACACTGTCAAATGACTTCTAAAACAATACTTGATTAGGACAAACCGATAAACAAGATCATAAGGCTGCATTTTGCGTACCAATCCTACTTGATAAGAGCTGCTAGGTATTCTATTCTATTCCCAGCATAGAAATTGGAAGGTTTTTCCAGAAGCGTTGGAGCGTAATGTTGGGCCTGAAGCAGAAATGTCTAAGCCAGTCGACGAACTGCCGATGAACGACCAAACTAAATTTTACATTTTACGACCACCTCAGTGGCGCAGCGGGTGATGGTCCGCCTGCGGTGCAGGGGGTTGCGGGGTCAATTCCCGCCTCGGGACAAATGTTTCTACATCACTATAGCAGCCCGTTATGTCAACCTTGCTGGGTAAAGGCCTCCTTAAATCTTTGCCAGCCTTCTCTGTTACACCTGGATGCGAAAGGTAAAGCTTCCGCATCCAGGTGTGCCCAGAGTCTTTGATAATGGCATCAACCCAACGCGATTTCGACGTCCACGACTTCTCTAGCTTGACTTTGGCCACCATTCGGTGACAGTTTTTTTCCCACCGGCTATCACCACGTCTAGCCAGGTGTTTCTACAATCTGCAGAAAACTGTTCTGAGTTTTCTCTATGTAAAATAAAAAATATCTGACTATGAAGGTACTGTATTAATTATATTAGTTATCTGGTACCCAATCAAAAGCTCTGCTTACTTTGAGGGCTATACGATGCTGTGTTCATAATAAAAAAACATTGAGTATTACAAAAAAGCTATCCCTTCTTATGTAGGTACCTATGATATATACAATGATCATCATCAGCCTATATTAGTCCACATCTGGACATAGGCCTCCCTTAATGAGCGCCATATCACCCTGTCTTCAGCTAGCTGATGTACAATATCATTTCTCTATCACTTAAGAAAGCAATTACAAAATATCCCTTCAATAAACTTTTGTAAGGGATCAGAGGCGTCAAACAATTTAATTTATTCTGAAATTCCTAAATTCTCTCAAATTTGTCTCGCAAAGGATAAAGGCATCCCTTGTTAGTTCAGTTCGTGCTGGCTTGTAAGTAAAACGGTACCAAATTATTCTGTTCTTTTATAATTGGATGTTTTTAGGGATGATTTATATTAGACCGAGCCGTATCCGAACCGGGCCGAGGCCGGGGCGGACCAGAGCAGTTAGTACGAAAGTTAGTAGACGGGCCCGGACGGGACACGAATCATGCACTGTTTAATATAAACTGCTTCATACAAAATGTATGTAACGTTTAAAATCCGAGCCCCGTCGGGGCCACGTACACCGGGCCGTGCCCGGAGCGTACCTCCAGGCACGGCCCGGTCTAATGTATATCATCCCTAAGAACCTAAAGCCGGCTGAAATTCCTGAATTTGACATTGGACATTGTTTTTTAAGTATTATGGGACAAATCAGGACAAATCTAACCAATCAAATAGTTAGTCGGAAATAAACGTTTATGAAACCACCTCGATATATTTTTTTTCATGAAAAAGCGAAGAATTCCTCACATTCGGATTACAATTGGCGTAGACGTCGAGTACCTAACAATCATACAAACAAAATAGAACCGAATTAAAAAATGAATGAAAAAAAATGAAAATAGGTATTATTTTTGATAATGGTTTGTAAAATAAACCCATATTTTACTAAATTCGAAAATTTCCTATAATATTAACAAAGAAAATAACAGTAAAATAAAATAATTAAATCAAAACTAGTTTTTGTTGTTTTTGTTTACAATTGAAACAATTGAGAACTGCTGACTGTTGTGAAAAATTAACAGGTAGCTCAACTGATCCATACCAATACCAGTCCGAAGCGTGCCCACGACGCTGGCTGCATTGCTCCGCTGCGCTGTATGGTAATGCTGATGTGCTGTGGTCACCACTCACCACCTCTCGGGTCCGCGTCGCTTCAACCACTCTCAGATATTTTTTTTAAAACCCAGAGCCTCCCACCCTCTCAGTACCCCACGATGCTAGTTAAAAACACATGGATATTTTTGGATTCTGAGTGTCTACTAGGTATGAACGTATAAAATATTGCCTATCTATTATCTAGCCGAGTTGGTAGAAGACATCCTTGACGTAAGGTATCTAGTTAGACCCATAAAGCTCTGTGCACATTAATCCAACGCCCCGCTATAAGTAACGCCCGTATTTGAATGCCCAGTTTTATGCCGTGCCCCTGATCTGCGATAACCTTAACCCTTTAATGCATTGTTATAACTGCAACATAAGGTTTTTTAATAATAATGTTTCCCTGCATTAGAATGTACATTTCTACAACATAAATTTTTTTCAAGGTGTCAGTAAAAATCATGCATTAAAGGGTTAAAGCAATTAAATGCGACTAGGTCTTCAATAAATACTTAGTTGGTTCGCTTGTCCTATAGCTAAACCCAAGCAGTTAGCAGTGTCGCCATAATAACATGATTGCTGTCATTATCACACCGATGCCCTTTGCTTCACCTGTCAGCTTTATTGAACGTTAAACCTTAAAAGTACTGTGTATTTGTAGACTCTACTATGTGGAGAATAGAAGCTTTATTCATTAAAATAATAATTTACATTACTTTAAATTAGCATTTATTATTTATATTAATGCTGGATAATTCACACAGCATTATTGAGACCCAAGAAAAACAGAGCTTGTGTTATGTGTACTATAATAAACTTCATAAAAAAAAATTGTTACACTAAGAAAACACATAGAAAACCCGGAACCAGTATGGTCTGCAGTACCTATAACTGCAGATCATACAAACATTTGTCCCGATGCGGGAATTGAACTGGCAACCTCCTGCGCCGTAGGCGGACCTTCGCCCGCTGCGCCATTGAGGTCGTCATTATAAAATGTAAGCGGGTTAACTATGAATCTATTTTGTGTTAGAAGAACACTAACGTTTCATCCCCTTTATAAGAGGGTTATATCATCAGAATGAGTGCGTTTCTTACATTAAATTTCTTTCGTATTCATAATTTTAAATTATTTCGGCCTAGTTGTTCCCCGCGGTGTCACCCGCGTTAAATTTGAATTTCACATTTCTAAGGGGATTATTCCCGTAAAGCTCCCATGGGAATGTGATGTATTACCAGGAAAGTAGCCTATGCCTCCACCCTTTCAACTAACTCTAAGCCAAAAATTAAGTCGATTGGTTGCTTAGTTAGGGCGTGAAGGAAGGACAAACCAACACACTTTCGCATTTATAACATTATTTAGGATTCGTACACTTCAGTTGTAAGGTTTTTTTTAAGGTTTTTTTGTTATATTGCTAACCCGCACTCTGGGTATCTCTAAGAAATGAAATAAGTCCCAAAAATTATCGGTTTCGGCGGGATTCGAACCCACGCCCCACCCTAACTTCACTACTACTTTAATTTTTATGGAAGCTATAGAAAAAAACATAAAAATCATTTATTGGACACAATTACAGTGTTTCAGTATAATAGTGATTCCGGAGGGTAAATCTAATCTAGCCTAGAATGTATTTCAGGATCCAAGGCTTCTCCTTTTAAAGTTTTACACATGTGCTTATAGTAGAAACTAAAGATATACACATGCAATTTATCGACGATAGCCATTAGATAATCCATTTCGCTTCAATATATCTGAATCTGTATCGGAATAGTTCAAATTCGGGTCACATAGACGATTCGAAAGGTCATTCCCACAGAATCGACTCCTAAGTGATTATCTACGAGTACTATTGATCGTAGGTGACTGTTTATACATCTAAATACCGGGGTAAGGCTTCAGGGACGGCTCACAAATCGATAGGATATTAAGTATTGTATGTACCATGCGTAGATATATAATATTCATGGTATCAACCTACAGGTTTTTTCGTGCGTGGCGTATGGAATGTGAAGATCGATAGTTTGTTAGTGTCGATTTGACTGAGGCCGTAGAAAGGCGCATGTCGGATAAGACATGTGTTTAATGTTTTGATAGGTAAACTTATTTCCGCTTCGAAAAAAATATTTAATGTAACTACTATAATTGTGCACAAAGAAAAAGGTCCCAATACGTACCTACACAATGTTACTTATTACTATATTCTTTCATTGAATAACCCTTTACAGTGAATACATAATGTAGTTCTTTTTTTCATGTTTTTGTAGTAATTTGACAAGTCTTAGCCTGTACACCGAAATTTTGTAAACCTAGATTTTTTTTGTATTTCACCATTCACAATAAAGTTTAGATTTAGACTATTCTATTCATAGTCAGAAGGTTATAAGTTATAACCTTTCGCGTAGATAAAAATTGTGATTGAAAATTACAGGTACCTACTTTCGTACTGCTCTGCTTCATCATCTTCATCAAATAATTTTGAGATAAAGCGAATAGATACATTTCAAATTTTTGCCATGGTTCTTTTAATAACTTATTTTCTTTGAATTTTTTCAACTCAAACATATTTTTTACACGTAAAATAAATAGTTTCCGTTTAAAAAGTTAATACTCGTAAGCTCAACACTATGACTAGGTGTGTAAGGTAGTTATAGTAAGGTAAAATAGCTCTTATCTACATTAGTCTAGATAGAAATACCAAGTAACCTATTTTTAAATAGTAGAGGCATGAGTCAATGACACGTCGTGGTTGCCGCTCGAATGACATTCGTTCAATAACTATTTATTTTTAAACCATTCGAGTTGAATGTAGTTTTTCTGTCTAATTTGATCGCGGGTGACAAAAATATCCGATCTTTTTATGTCATACTAAAGTGCTGACGTCATTCTCAAGAAAGTGGCGGAATGCTCTTTGATGAATATAGTGTATTCATTTTTAAATTCCCGGATTGATTTTCATTTAATAAATTTTAATCTAAGTTATAAAGCTACCTAATATATAGATACATATATGTGTACTGAACTGAAAGAGGGTCAATATTTTTGACCCCATTACGGCCCAAGGGTATAAACTTTCACCTACGATTTTTTAATAAAACCTACTTTCGTTAGTACGCTTGATATTACGTAGAATCGTGTATTTTTTATTGAAAATTTTTAAATATTCATATAGGTACAATATTCAATTTCATAAGATTTCAGTTTAACAAAATCATGTATTTATAACATTAACAAAATGATCTTTACTAATTTTCTTATCTCTGTGTAGTCGCGATCTGTCGCTATCCAATCTTAGAAGTACAAACAAAGCCCGACAGGTTTTCCAAAGAGAAAATAACTTCGCGACGAGGTGACCTGAATGTCTATTTTAGGTGTCTCTAATACAACAGAGAGCTTGGAAAGGTTGGTCTATGCCCTGTAGAGTTTTAAAATAACCAACTCTATGCATTAAGTTGATTAGTTTTAATTTAAAGGTAGTATTTATTGTGATACTAGGCAGCGGCTTCGCACGCGGTTAGTAATAAAACCGGCCAAGTGCGAGTAAGACTCGCGCATGAAGTGTTTCGTACCGGCAAAAACGGCAAAAAAATCACGTTTGTGGCTCCCATACAACAAACGTGATTTTTTTGCCTCTAAATATTTATTTTATTCTGTTTTTTTTGTATTTATTGTTATAGCGACAACAGAAATACATCATGTGAAAGTTTCAATTGTCTAACTATCACGGTTCATGAGATACAACCTGGTGACAGACGGACAGCGAAGTCTTAGTAATAGGGTCCAGTTTTACCCTTTGGGTACGGAACCCTAAAAATTAAAAAGATCATGTTGTTATGGACATTATTATAGTAGGTACACAATTAGTGTGTACTTTAACACAGCTACACGTTCCAATCCCTCACTGTCAAAATCAGATGGAAAGAGAATGCAACACGGGAAAAGGTCTGGTGCAGGACGAAAGGCTTCACATCTGTGCAAAGTTTCAAACATCTAAACATTTATCTAAACTTCCACATTATAATTACTTGTGTAAAGAAGGTAAAAAATAAATGTTTTAAATTTTAAATTGAGTTGTGCTTAAAACCCAACCCAAACCAATTAGTCTACCCCGGCGACACTCGATCCAATACGAAGTTGTAGTTAATTTCATGACATTTTGTTTATTTGTTTTGGTAGGTTGGTATAACCGATCAGATCGGATTCGAACTGAGCAAGACAGCATGAGAAATGACGTCATTCTCCGTCCCATTCTATTATTAACGAACTCATCATTAACAAGATACATGAGGGTATTCATAGGGAGATAGATAATAATTTTTTTTTATTTCTATTCTTTTCAGACATACTTACGTTTTCATTACGGATGTAAGCGGGTTAACTACGAACCTTATTTGTGTTTATAAAATACTTACGTTTATTACATTGAAAGCAGAAAGGCCATTAGAAACATTTGTCCAATCGGCATCAAACCCACATTTTTGCACCGAAAGCAGGCCACTGCTCCACAAAAATCCTCAATCGATATTCTATGTGAATAAAAGAAGGTAGTACGTAATTCCATCTTTACAATCATAACACTAATGCATTGTCTATTATATCCAGGTTGTCTGGCAGAGATCGCTCTTGAGCGATAAGACCGCCAATTGTCACTTATATTATTATTGTTTAATTTGTAAATTCTTTTTAGTTTTAAGTGTGCAATAAAGTATGTTCTATCTATCTATCAATTTATTTTTACCTTCTGTTTGATTTATTCATCTTAAGTTATTTCCCAGTCGAATACAACCTACAATTTTTATGTCAAACACGTTTAAAGAATCTAACTCTCAAACGACACCCCTGTGGGTGATTTAGAATGATAGCCTATCTACACGGTGTACCAGAATAAGTATGATACAGTCGACTGCTCCAAAGATTTATTACACAAATTGTCATAATAAAATAAAGGGTGTTTTTTGTCCCGTTTGGCGTAGGAACTGAGTTCGGCCATCGAGTACCGTTTGCTAGAGTAGTTCGTTTTTAAAAGGCCTAGTTTGACAACCAAACCCGTTAGGTTCCCTAACGGGTTTGGTTGTCAAACTAGGCCTACATCTTAGTACTTACGGGATTCCCGTGTTAAAATACTCGAATTTCATAAAATTCTACATTTTTTCGTTGGTGTCTTTAATGTGAAAACACGACAGTGAAAAAAATATGATAAAAAGAATTACGAAAGTATATAATTTGCACATAATTTGGTAGAGATTTCAGGAACCCTGCGGTTTATAGAAATGACTTATGTTTTGATTCGTAGGTAATTATTAATTATTTGGTTCCTGAACAAGTTTCTGCATAAGTTGTGTAGTTTTCTCGTAAATAAGCAAAAACATGATTTTTGCGCTTACGCCGCGCCGTTCCAAAAACGTATGCTCTGTCCTGCTCTGATGAACGCGAAATCCTACGGCCATCTTTCTCACAAAAGGGCACGCATTGCTCCTTCTTCAAGCCAACTATAGGTTTTTTAACATTTTAGAGCAGCAAACTGTATCGGAAAGTAAAAAGGTAGATTGTTCTGACCGCTCCAGTGAGGACAGATAAGGTTAACTGGAGCGGTCAGAACAATATGACAACTCATATTAAATATTGGCACGGCCATGGCTGTCCGGGAGACTACTGTGTTGGCCGCATTTTATTGATTTATTTCAAGAAAAACTCACCATTTTTATTCTCAAAATTTTACAATGAAAATATCGTTTTACTCCTGCCAGCCCCAAGGAATTCATTTTTAAAGAGGTTTTATTTTATTTCTCCGATATATCTACAAAGAAAGATATAGCGTGTCGTAGATTTTATCTCCAAACTATCCTTACGGGTCCCCGGGGGTCAAACGGGATCTTTTTAACTTATTTCATGTGATATAAGGTTTGAAGACGGTCACGTCGACTACCCTATCGCCACGTAAATCTGAACAGTCTTATGGTTGTCGTAGATCAGAGGCAATACTGCCGTGTAAATTTAAAACACTGTAAAGTTGAAAAAGTGACTTGCTGTCGATTGAACAGGCAAATAAAGTTTTTTTTTCGATTGTTCTTTAATTTCACTAGGTACTAAAAATAGTGTTTTTCAAGGAATTGCAATTATCTACTTACAGTTCTCTAGTAATGGTGCTATTGTAATGGCAAAACACAGATCGTGATATTACAGTGTATCATCATCAGCCTATATCAGTCCACTGCTGGACATAGGCCGCCCTAATGAGAACCATAGCGTATTACAGTGTATAAACATCTAAAATTTATATTTATAATTGCTGAACCGCGAACATTCCTTTCGAACCAAGTCAATTAATTACAAATGTTTCCACCACTATAGAAATGACCAAATAAATTCTTATATCCTTTTATTGAATTTCAGCATCAAAAGCTCGGACAAATAGCCGCTTTAGGAATTTACAAGACTTTATTAGGGTCTCGCTAAATATATCAAGGGGCAATTCCAGTTGCCAGGTATTCTCAACCAGTCTGAACTGTGGGCCGCATAGAAATGCGGCATAGAAAACAGCCAAAAAAAGGAAGCTTCGTTGAACGTCAGTAGGGAGGTAAAATTATACTCTAAGATGGACAACTGCTTTGAGGCTAGAGGTGGAAAATAACCAAAATAAGTAGGTTTTCTGTTTAGTTTCAGGTATGTGTACGTAGCAAATTTTAGTATATGAAATTTCGGTGAATTTGTGATTTCTTCATCTTCAGACTACGTACATTACTGACTATGGTGCCTCTTTAAAATTGTTTTGATTTTTTTGAATAAATAAATTAATTAGGTTGTAGGGTAAATGTGCAGCAGTAAATAATACCGTAGACGTATAGCTGATAACCTAAAAACGCAAATAGGTGTTGAAAATTGTGTCCTGCTCTTATATTTTTTCGGACCACAAGGTTGAGCACCCCTGGCAAAGGCTCATGCGTGTCCGTAATTTACGTTTTTCATGTAATTGGGCGCTTAATAAATTGCCTCAGCCAAATAACCGAAAACTGCCGCCAATTTTGGGTTTTCGACAAATTAATAAAAGTAAAAGTAACATTACGAATGACTTTGAAAATTTTTTACACGACAGCCCGTAAAAATTTAGAGTAACCTAAAACAATGGAAGCAGTAAAGAATATCTTAGTCAAAAAATCCTTTTTTTTTCTTTAGCCAAATTTGTCCGAGTGCTGAGCAAAGGTCTAAATAAGTTTGTATAAATAAATAAACCTTTTATCATGCATGTACAATTCTGATAAAAGATTTATAATAATTTTTTTATTTATAAAGCATTATTTGCTATGCCTTATAGTAAATGACTACATCATTCTACAGCTTCTTTAGTAGGTTTTTTCTCAGCTTTTCCTATATCCTCTACTAACAAGGTGTTAAGAGTACACAGAAAGAAGCTGGTTCCAATTATGATAAAAGATTCTATGCAATGCCGTAGAGTAAATAACTTCATCATTCTACAGCTTTTTTTTAGTAGGTGCCTTATCTCAGCGTTTTCTATATCCTCTACTATCGAGGTGTTAAGAGTACACAGAACGAAACTGCTCTGATTGGTACCAATTATGATAAAGCATCAAGAATTATGATAAAGGATTCTATGTAACATCGTAGAATAAATGGCTACATCATTCTACAGCTTTTCTTAGTAGGTACATTATCTCAGCTTTTCCTATATCCTCTATTATCGAGGTGTTAAGAGTACACAGAAGGAAGCTGCTCTGGTAGGTACCAATTATGATAAAGTGTCAAGAATTATGATAAAGGATTCTATGTAACGTCGTAGAATAAATGACTACATCATTCTACAGCTTTTCTTAGTAGGTACATTATATCAGTTTCTCCTTGAACCTCTATTAACGAGTTGTTAAGAGTACACAGAAGGGAGCTGATCTGGTAGGTTCCCTATGTTGGCTTTTACGACATCCGTTGACGTTGATTCTCACGTTGTGACCGCGACGGCCTTATACTACTGGCATACGCAGGTACAGAATTCTATAAAGAACAAAACTACCGTTCATAGCTAAAAATAGTTAACAAGCTATAAAACGTTATTAACGACAGATCTGGGGCCGAATTCTGGAAACCAATATCTTTACTATGACAATGGCATTGTCACAGATTCGTCCGTAGATGGAAAAAACTGTAGATAGTGCGTGCGGTGCTATTTGCACGGAGAGATTGATAGAATGGTTTCAATCTTGATACTTTTGACACGTGTTCTTCCATCTGTACCTAATTTCTTTTATCAAGAAGAGAAAATGCCAAAATGTGTCATTTTGTGATGATACCATTGTTGTGGAATTAGGGCCCTGCATTTATTTGTCATTCGATAACCTATCTACTTTCATGCTGATAGAGCCTAAATCGACCTACCTTACATTAGACATTCAAATGAGCCACGAGACGATGTCAACCGCGGTTCAATTCAAATATAACCAGCTGGCGACGTCAATCGATAGTTTCGATCGATTATTTAAATCAGAACAGCTGTGTGCATTGTATTGGGTTGCTGTATCTAAGCTCAGATATTAATCTAACAGCGGTTTGTTCGTTCGCTGATCAGAGATCTGAATTAGAGATCAAATATGTTGACTTATTAGCGTTTATGCGCTATTTAGTATGACAAGGTTCTAAAGTGAACAATTCAACATCGTACGACATACGTTAGCTTCGATAAAAGTTAAAAAAAAAAAATTTTTTTTACTTTTATCGAAGTACTTTAGTGAGATCTTACCTTTAGCTCTTAATTTTATTAACTTTATTTGCATAAAAAACCGAAAACAATCGAATCCACTACTAGCTATCGAATTGAGATCATAATCACTGGTTTTATGATACTTTAGCTCAAACAAGATACAAAGGCCAATTTTCTGCTAATACTGTTATTAATCTTGGTGTACCTACAATTTTCTTCCCTCGCCGTTAAAAGGAGGAAACATTCATTAATAAGTATTTGGTATTCCCAAAAGAGTTCCTCAAAGCATTGGATCAGTATTAGATGGTATTAGCAGAGGTGTCTAAAGACTTGTAACGGTGTAATGCTCTTAGCTCACGAAATATTTAGCTGTTGAAACAAATAATACCCAATCACTTACTCCATAAGGATCTTTTCCGAGAAATAGTAGCCGCAGTCTCCCAAATGGAAAAGTCTTACTTGGATAGGTTAGTGCCAAGTTGATATGTCCCAACTTTATTACGTGGGTTATAAGTTTAATAATTGATAAGTTAGCAAGAACTTTCATAGCAATATAGATTAGGTGAGTCTAGAAGAATCCAACAGATAGGTAAGTATAGTTTTCTTAACTTTTTTCTTGATAAGTAATTTACCGAGTGTAAAGCGGCGAAGCAAAATTTTGGCTTTCGAATAATCAACAAAATAATAAGGAAAAGCCAAGAAAATCTCACAAATCTTCTTAAATAAAGTTAATTTGCACGTAAATCTACAAAATCAATAAACAATATTGGCTAAAATATTTGGCTGTCTGTAATTTATTTAATGTAAATCACTCCAAACGGGAAATCGGAAACACATGGCAATTTCACAGTCGTTTCGTTTTGAATGTCAGACAATAAAGTTTAGTATCCTATAAAATAGAAGATTTCATTCGAAACCTCATGATAATTTTTTGGATATAAAAATGAAACATATTTCAATGTATAATAAATATGGTTTATTGTGAAGTCGTAATCTTTTTTAACCGCTCTCGAAGATATGGCGTGAAATAAAATTTGAGATGATCTTTACAATTTTTCCTTGGAAGAAATGTCATTTTAGTTGCATAATTTACGCGATAGACTTAGGTAATTGTAATAATGTTTTGTGAAGTTTAAACTGAACAAAAAAATATAGGTAATTAGCCGAATATAGAACTCACACTCCTTTTTGAAGTCTGTTAAAAACTAAAAACCGACTACAAATTCCTTAATTTTACTCGGTGTTTAAGTTCTGCGGGACAAAAACTAATCCCTTAAAAGTATTTTTTTCTATACAATAGCAAACAATCATCAAATTCTATCCACAATTATCGTCGGAGAAATCCGCGAACATACATGAAAAAACATAGGTACATTCAGCTGAACATTCTTCCTTTTTGTAAGTCGGTCTCAAAACAAGTGATTGTACAAAAAGAAAGCAAGCCAGAATGCCGCAACATGTAAAACGCTCACAGCCGAGTCGTTAACATGTGGTCTCCTCTTTTTGTCCTGCAATAAAAGAACTATAACGGCTATAAAAGCAACGTGTAACCGCTTTCATAGCTTTCCAGTTTCACTTGTGCAAACATGCTTGCGAAAATACAGGCGTTTCCAAAAGAAAGAAAGAGACAAATTTATTACTACACAAAGGCAAACACTTATATAAACAAAGTCTAACCTAAAGTACCTATTTGTATAATTGACAAAAACAAGAAACCCTCGGCGCGCGAGTTACACTCGCACTTGACGAATCTTGTTTTATATGGACTATATGTACAGAATTATCTTAAACTCTACCATAAATAACTGTACCTACATTGAACCAATAGGCCCCACCATATACGAAAAATTGACCTACCATAAGCGAGATACTTAGGACTGTGTGCATCATCAGTCTGTCGCTCCGCCACGCATGGAGAGGCTACGCACATGTGTCAGCTTAGCTTTGCAAAAAAATGTAAGTGATAACGTCAACTGCAACCCACGAACACGCAACGCACGAATACGAGATTAATGGCGTCATTAATATATGCATGGCTTGCTCGAGTACACATATATGTAGACCCACGTTGTCAAACAAACGAACATCGGGTTCGTTTGTTGCTAAAATGCGTGGTAGATAGTTTGAGGTGCAGTGCAAATGTAGACCCACATTGTCAAACGAACGAACATCGGGTTCGTTTGTTGCTAAAATGCGTGGTGGATAGTGTGAGCTGCAGTGCAAATGTAGACCCACATTGTCAAACGAACGAACCCACGCCGCTGAAGCGTGCCGCGTGGCCGTGCACAATGTGCGTGGCGGGAGGGAGAACGGCTTAATTATATGCTTCACAGCTAGAGCTTATAAATAGATGCAGCACCTTTTTTATAGTATAAAGTACAGCGATTAGGACCGCATTCGGAGGACGGAGTTAGAAAGGAGATTGAGATTAACAAACCTATATACATATCCGATTGATATACCATATTTCAGATATCATCGTCATTATCATGATGATGATGATGATGATATTCGTTTTATACCACCAACTATGCAACCACACGACAACTAAGGTACTTACCTATATTCCGTTCTAGAATCCTGAAATATTGATTTTTAGGATATACGATTATCTAGAAATACAATAAAACCGGCCAAGTGTGAGTCAACTCGCACACGGAGGGTACCATAACTATTTCGCAAAAGGAACTCTAAAAAACTGATTTAAAAAACCATTATGACGCGGTTACCCATCCAAGTACTGATCGCGCTCGACGTTACTTCGGTGTAGCGCGGTTTCGCACCAAATTTAATCTTTCGCACCACAAGCTAAAAGTAGTAATAACTTCAGTGATCAGTACTCAACTTAGTATGGAAATTCGAACCTTAATGGTATTATTTGTTGTTATAGTCGCAAAAGTGATCTTTGTCAAATCCCTGTCAAAATTTTAACTGTTTACCTATTACGGTTCAAGAGCCTCGTCAAAAGTAGAGCAAAAATAGCCAAAAAATAACGTTTTTGCTTGGGAACCCCCTTTAATTTTAATGTTTATTTTATTATTTGTTGATAAAGCAAGAGAAATACATAATTATTCTGTGAAAATGTCAACTGTCTACCTTTTATGCGTCAGATACAGCCCGCGACGGACAGACAGCGGAAACTTAGTAATAGGGTCCCGTTTTCACCCATTGGGTACGGAACCCTAAACAGCTGGTAAATAGTAATCAATCACTATACACTATCGTCATTTAGAAGAAATTTCCCGTACATTATTTATTTATTACACTTATTCGTAGGAGGGTGAAAAATGTAAGTAAGTGTTTAAATAAAGTACTTAGTTACTTAACATGTTTTGGTTACAAATATACTATATTTAGAAAACAATATATGTACATGAAAACTTTTTAATAATATCCCAAAAATTCTCGATTTCGTAGAAAATTTACCCAGTGCGAGTAACGCACTATAAAGCAAAAAGCTAAGAATATACATGAACTAATGAAAACTAGTGAAACCCTATAGATATTATTCAAGATATATTCATTCTAATGCAGATCTCAACTAGATAGGTATAAGAATCAAATAGGCGATTAGTGAAACGGCGTTGGCTAAGCAATTTGAGGTAATAGCTGCACTAAATGAGTTTATTGAGCTGGCATGGTTCACGTTATGATAGAATAATTAACTTAAAGGTAATTGTCGAAATAATTACATACTTAACCCTTAACGACGTAACAAAGTATTGATTTTGAGGGTTTGATACCAAAGAGTGACATTTGGTAGAGGAAGGTGGAGTGTGCCCAATAAATGGCTGATTATTTTTAATAGTATTTTTATGGTTAAGGTATAGAGTACAAAGTCCAGCCAACTAATATTTTTTTTACATTATTTAAAGCTTACCGAACAAACTTCTTGTTCAAAAATCCTATGGAAAAAACTGTAGTTTTAAAGAAATTTCTTTACACGAATTTCCTAAAATTCAAATTAAATTTGAATTCCCTTATGCCTAATTCATGCAAAGAATCACGAAAACTTAGTAACAAGAATGTATTTAGCTAAATCACTTGATCCATTTTAACATTATTATACGACATAATTTATTTATTTTTTATTTCGATCAGGATTTTTAATAACGATGTCGTTAGTAATATTAGTCTTAATAAAACCAGCGGTGAAAATTTTTTAATTAAAAGACACTCTAAAATCCTTTTCCTTAAATCCCTTACAAATAGATCCCCTCGCAAAAATACAAACACTTAATCCCTTGTTATAAAGGTCAAAAACCACTCACCACTCCAAAACAAAAAACTCAGGACGCTCGCTCGAAGATCTCAGCTCGAGGACACTTCAAACTTAGTTATACACTATGTACGAGCTGAAAGCTTAGATTCACTGTGAATATCATTCACTACACAAAACACTGAAAAACTATTCGATTGATTCGACTTACAGGTCCCGCCTTCTTTCGAAGCAATTAAAAATTTACGTCGAAACAAATCGGATGAGGTGCGGACGTGTTATCGCGACCATGGTCCAACGAAGACTGAAGGTAGAATGATTGTACAATTGAGTACGAGTTGAAACTTTCATGGACGGGGAAGTTGATTCAAATTTTCAATGTAATAGAATTTGTATGTTGGTTTTAGGACTTTGCGTAGGAAGTAACGTAATAGGCCATCTTGGAAAAACCTCAAAGTTATTACATTTAATTGTACTTTATACTGCTACGATTTCATACGCTTTAGTACCTACCATACCACAGATATCAGAAATAAAGAGACCTCTGTGGTTAGTAGCGGTTTCTTTTTAATATTTGTTTATTTTATAGCTATCTGTTCAGTTTGTTAAGATCACCAGGCTTTGCCTAGTGATAAAAAAATCAAACAAACTGAACAGATAGCGTTAAAAAAAATGTTTTAACAAATCATGAAACCACTCTTTTCCAGATATTGAAATAATTCTTCGTGTATAGCATTTTCGTCACAATTTATTATAATAGGTTTGTTTCACTCACAGTTGCTTTTCATAAGCATATCAAAACATAAAATTCTATATACCTAGGTTATGTAAGCATAATAAAAAATATCATATAATACCTACATTATAGTTTGCGGTGTAAGTGTTAATTTTTTTTATCAGGTTCCACCGTTTTTGTTGTTCTTACATGTCCAGTCTATCCCAAGCTTGCCTGGAAGTGATCGCTCATAGCGATAAGGCCTTTGTACTTCATCTACTTGTAGCATCAATTTCTGAAGAAGTATTTATTATTCATCTGTTCTAAAACAATCAGATAAACAGATTAAAAATATAAGTAGGAAGGTAAATTAAAATTTAAAATTTTATGAAGTCTTTACAGAGGATGTAAAGAAAATTAGGCGCCGCCCGCCCTGACCTTGTGAGCAAAGGGCGGGATATTAATATTTAATGATTTGTAAATATAACCCAATCCCAAATGATATTTCAATGCTCAGTTGGTATTTAACTTAATTGCTAAAGTATACCAGACGACCGATGCGGCGCGGTGGGCGAGGGTCCGCCTGCGACGCAGGAGGTTGCGGGTTCGATTTCTGCCTTGGGACAAATGTTTATGCGATCTATAAATATTATTTGTTCCGGGTGTTCTGGATATTTTCTACTTAAATAAGCCATTACCATTTTGTACCTGTAGCAGTGGAGACCTTGGGTAGTTGGCGTGTGGATGCGAAGTCTTTAGTGGGAGAATTAGGCCGTAGACTTAATGAAGTGACAGGAGACTCCCGCTTCGGGTCATTCTTGGTGCAAAGGATTGCCATCGCTATTCAGCGAGGCAATGCTGCAAGTGTTATGGGCACCTTTGCACCGGGAATGGTCAGGGGCGGGTTATTTAATGAATGACTAATTTTTATACTGCGTAGTTAATGTTAAACGCAGTATTTGATGTTTTAAATTTGACTATTATGATTAAATTGAATTAAAAGATTAAACTATATCTTAAATAAGACATATCTTTCTATGTAATGTATTGTAATAAGTACCTATGTCAGTCATCTAGTATCTATCCTTAACACAAGCTCTGCTTAGCTTGGGGCTAGATGATGCTGTATGAATTGCATTATCAGAGGCCACGGTATATGGCCCTGTCATTATTTACTTACCATCATTCTTGTGAGTGTTGTTTCATAAATTTTAGGTGGTTTTCTATGTTTGGCTGTATGCATAATTTATGTGTGTTCGCCGATTTCGCTTCTCTCAACTAAGGACCGATTTTAAAATTCGCTGTTGTATGGAGAAGTATCCTAAACTAGTTCAATACAATTCAATTCGTCCAATTCAATTCATTCAAATCAATTCATTCATTTAAGTATTGCATGAAATATATGTTATAAAAGTTGTTATATTAAAATGGAATGTCACAATGTATTCTGCCCTATTGGGCGTGCCATGTGTTAAAATTTACAATAAATAACTGTTATAATTCTAAAATAAATAAAACATCAAATGCACAGACAAACAAAAGTAATATTAATAATAAAACAATCAACATAAAAAAGACAACCACAGAAATAAAAATGGTTAAATTTAAATTTTTTAATAGATATTTGAATTATAAAAACCAATGACTGAATAAAAACAATGAATAACCAAAAACAAAAAAAAAACAAAAAAAATATATTCCCTGGGGATAAATATTTGTCCAAAAAATCTCATAAATTTGTGTATAGTAAGGAATTTAAAGTCGGTTTTTATTTTTTCAAAACAATCAAATTATTTACCTAAAATAATGATATTTCGTGGTTCTATGTATAAGGTAAGTACCTACCGTCCTTTCGGATGCGGTTGACATTCTACCTAGCTGCTAATGCCGTTGTCTGTCGCGATCCGTAATGGCTCTACTTTGTTCCGGTCTACAAGCCACATACGGAGCGAAACAGTTTCACTGATATTTAGGTTGGGTACCGCGGGGAGTGGTTATTTTAGAGCTCTGGGGAATGAATAAATGATTATGACCTGAGGAAAGCTAATATTGTAGTTTGAACGGTAGAGCAAACTCTACCTAACTACAGCCATAGAAGAAGAAGGCTTGGAATTGACGACCTCTGTGGCGCGGTGGGCGAAGGTCTGCCTGCGACGCAGGAGGTTGCGGGTTCGATTCCCGCCTCGGGACAAATGTGTGTACGTTCTGCAGATATTTGTTCAGGGTGCTCTGGTCGTTTTCTATATATAATAAAAAATATCTAACTATGTAATGTATTATATTATGTATATCAGTTATCTAGTAGTACCCATAACACAAAGCTCTGCTTAGCTTGGGGCTAGATAATGCTGTGTGAATTGTCCAGCATTATTTATTATTATTATTTATTAACGATAATAGACAAGATGGACAGATGTCGAAGAGTCAAGTAAGTTCTAAAGGAAATAAAGCATGTTTGAGACACAAACGAGATGTAGACAAAAAATTACGACCAATTAGTCGCAATTTCCTATTCGTATACGTGCGCTTGTGTGCGTGAAATTATTGAAGTTATATACAAAAACCAGTAGGCTTTAATTTACTAAAATAAAACATAAAATAAACTGGTTACTTGTGGTTCTCGCACTTCACAGAGCAGCGTCCACTCGCTTGGGCTTGGTAAACAAAATGTGTACCAAGCCCAAGCTAGATAATCTAAAGATACAAAAAAGCTTGTGAACTCGCACAAAGATTAGTTTTTGGCTAGAAAATCAAGAAAATAGTTGAATGATATTATCCTTCTGCTGTGACAGTAGCGTGTTTTTCCTCTTTGCCTAAAGCATTGTCCAAATCCGAATGTACCTCCGAATTTAATTTGTTATATCACCTTGGACTGTGGAGGTTTCACAAAAGGACTGTGGAGGTTTCTCTCCAGCTAAAATACAGTAAGAAAAGAAATAAGCAAGAGGTTTATTTTTCACTTAATTTACTCTATTAGAAAATATTGAATAGAATCATAAAATTGTATATTTCGTTTTCAATTAAGTATTCTAAGCATCCTGTATCTACGGTCTTATAAAAATTGAATCATGGTAAATATCCCGTTCTAAATGATTTCTACGGTCTTATAAAAATAGAAATACCAAAGTATTTAATGCAATTCCGACTGTTTGATTCAATACCACTTTAAGGTAATTTCCGTACAAAGCTGTTACTTTCAGCAGTTGTCGAAACATCGATTAAATAAACGATTAGGTAGACCACTGGTCAGTCAACTTAGATCGATTGATTTGTAATTAGCCTTCTAAGAAAAAGTTGGTAGGTACCTCCTTAGCTTACATACAAGTGGGTCAAGGAAGTTTCTTGTATTGGTTGTTATGGTACTTATTATTTATTCCAAGAAATGTATATGGGGCATTAGGTAGGTAATCAGATGCTTTATCTACAAGGGAGTTTAGAGTTAATTAAATAAATTTAAGCAAGTCGCTTTGTATAATGTATAACGCATCGGTCTTGGCCACAGACTAGGTAGATGATCTAATCATGGTACTCGTAACTTGTCTGGTCTTGGCATGAATTTGGATAAAACCAAAGTCGTGATCAATGGCCACATAGGAATTGAAATGAATGTTGGATGAAAGCAACTCAAAAATAACCTTAATTAATCTAAATGTATTTTATCCCATAATGTATAATACCATTTAAATAAATCTCTATAAATTCAAAATCCATTTCCCAATTTAAATTAAACCTTTAGAAAACTATGTATCCGACCACCGACCACAATCCAAATAACATTTTTGAACTTTAACAATCGCACAAGCCAGATGTTTGTTCGTTCAAAGTTTTGTCATGGTAACTTTGGATCTAACAGCCTCCAAGAGAAAGTTCTCCGTCGATCTTTTACATTTCGCGGTAGTTCAACAAGGTTTCTGATGTTCGGAGCTTATAAGTGCAAAAAACATGGTCTTTATTTGTGGACTTTCTATAAAACTGGTGTTCAGTGTTAATGAAAAAAATGTTTTCAGTGTCATTTAAGTATTTATATCTTTCCCCACTAAAAAGCTCAATTTATTCACTGAAAACAGTTAGTAAAAGCTTTTTATCACTTTTTTGGAGTTTGAATTTAGAACACACCAATGTATTCAACCTCCATCTAAAAGCTATACAAACTCCTTGTGCAAAAAACACTTTACAAATAAACTCCGTAGCCGTTCGCTTGATATTTGTCTACAAATTACCGTCATTTTTGACGCGCTTGTTTGATTGTCTCGAAATCTACCATAGACGTTGCGTTCCAAAGATCATGGTACAAAGTATAGTATGCAACCTTTGACTAAAACGGGCAATGACTGCGTCGCTCAGAATTCTATCACTTAAATCACTCGCTAGCTCGTGATTCACTCGTTAGAATCCTTCACTTGCTCGTGATTCATATATATGGGCCTTGCTTTAAATCCGTCTTTTATTCACTAAATTGCAAAATATACTATTTTATTATACCTATAAAAATATAGCTTAGATTGTTAGCCCGAGCTCGTATGATTTGTGGCAAAAATATTATATACGACTATAATATATTAAAATCAAAAACCGAAATAAATGTAGTGTAGAAGAAACAAGGTGGTCTATCAATCCATGCTGAACATCAACGTTCACCATTATCATTTCAGCTGAAAGACGACCACTATCACAAGATACCTAATTAACCCCATGACCAGGTAAAAGGCAGGTGATTAACGAGGAGAACCGCTGGATGATGCGGGTAGCGCTGACGGGTCATTGTGGCGAACCTTGGGTACATGTTCAGCGCTTTATTATTTCATAAATATTTTACATCATAGATCGTTTCGAGTTGGCACGAGTTTTTTTTTGTGGTGTTTAATTTATTCATAAGAAATAAAACTAGCGGAAAAGTAATTTGCCTCAAATTGTAAACCATTTTCTATAATTTTGAAATGACTTACTTTGGTCCAATGTTATTTTTGGAGCATTTGGGAAAACGACACATTTTGAGCTAAAACTCTACATTTTCCCAAATGGTCCCAAAATGCAATTGAATTGAAGTTGGTTTTATGATGGGTTCATAGAAAACAGTTTACAATTTAATTACTTTGTCATTAGTTTTATTCTATAAAGAACCGAGAACAAATTAAATCCACAAAAAAATGAATCTCACGCCAACACGAGACGATCAACCTTAAAATCTGTGCACACATTAGTGTCTGATACCGACCGAAGCTGTACCAACAACTTGTTAAACAAAGTTCAAGCTAAATAGCATAATGGAGGAGATTCCATGATAGGTAATTTTCCGCCCCTCATAGAACAAGTTGTTCCAACTTCGGAACAAGTTTGGCTATGTAGTTTACAGAGAAAATTTTATGCTTCCAGCATCATTAGCAGCTTTGAACAACTTTTCGTTCAGATTCAAAGAATCTTAATGTTTTCCTAAAGCAAGACAAACATAATTAAAAAAATATTTACATTACGTTTTTAGGGTTCCGTACCCAAAGGGTAAAAACGGGACCCTAAGACTTCGCTGTCCGTCTGTCCGTCTGTCACCAGACTGTATCTCATGAACCGTGATAGTTAGACAGTTGAAATTTTCACAGATGATGTATTTCTGTTGCCGCTATAACAACATACTAAAAATCCGAATAAAATAAACATTTAAGGGAAAAATTTAACCCTTACAACAAACGTGATTTTTTTGCCGTTTTCATAGATAATGGTACGGAACCCTTCGTGTGCGAGTCCGACTCGCACTTGGCCGGTTTTATTAAATATTCATATTTATTTATTGCTTCACATAGGTACATTATTATGTAATTTGACTTAGGCTTAGTTGTAATTAGCTCAGGCGTTATAGCACATGTACTCGTACCTACTGATCAACAATATTTTCTTCTGTGAATAAGGCTGAAGAGATAAGCTATAGTTACGGTTTTATTCCATACGTGACCGTCCCTAGTCTTAATAATATTGGACAAACGTGCGTAGTGAGAAGAGCCAGTGGTAATTTGTATTTTATCATAACAACGGGAAAATTGAAAAAGAATTGGAGGCAGCCGTTACGCACTGCATTCCTAATCCGTAAATCTCCTCTTCAGTCCAGAATATTATATTGAAGAACCGTTGACGGTCCGTCACTATATGGCCAGCAGACACATGCTGGAAGCGGCTAGCGCCTTCAGGGATACCTAATCTATGTCTGGCCTCCTAAGCTTTTTAGCTATATGTACGTACCAGCCTATATTAGTCCACTGCTGGACATAGGCAGAAGAAGCTTATATTTTTATTATGTATATCAGTTATCTAGTACCCATAACACAAGCTCTGCTTAGCTTGGGGCTGGATAATGCTGTGTGAATTGTCCAGCATTATTTATTTATTTAACTAAAAAAAAAAACATAGCCTATAAGCCTCACTGAAAAGCAGCTTATCCTACTAGTCATAGGAGCTTGCTATTATAGCAAGCTCCTATGACTAGTAGGATAAGCTGTGATAAGATATTCTATGGATAGCCAAGTATCGCAACTCAGGTCTTCTACCGTAAAAAGTATAGTTCTTCCGTGATCATGGCGCATGAAACTGTGCCGAAATATTGGAAAACTCAAAACAAAAACACAATACTCGAATCATGGTAAATATCCCGTTCTAAATGATTCCTACCATAAAAAGTTGTGAGATCCATGTCTATGTAGGTAACAATTTTTTTTATTTATTATAATATGTATTACTTGTGAGATACATTATGTTTTCATGCGATTGCCAAATCAAGACTTGATATTATACATGGATCTCACAACTTTTTACGGTAGAAGCACTGAGTTACGAGACTTGGCTTTTTTTACAAGTTTTGGTTTTAACGGCATTAAATCTTTAGCCAACACAAAGCGATCCATCATAAATTAATAAAAAAATGTTCCATAGACTCAAAAGTTGATCTCAAGAAGTTCCTGTGTTGTTCCTTGTTGTTCAAATTCACATAACAACTCCTGAACTTTAACATAGACGTGGAAAAATAACTCGATTTGTAAGACATGTTGGATTTAAATTATTCATCCCCATGTTTTTCTATTCAATTTGGGTGTTGTAAGACTGTTTTATTGAACTTTGCAGCTGGCACGTGGAATATTTGAGTTCATCTCGGTTGGTTTATCTTATTGGCAGATAAATGTGAAATTTTATAAAATTACCTAATATTTATCTAGCTGCCTATTCTCTAGCCAAACTCTATGTTTAATGTTTGTAAACAAACCACGACACAATTTTTTACGGATCCTTCGCTACTGGAAACAATGATTTACTGGATCCGCAATACTTTCAGGTGTGTTAACTTGCTCCTACAACTTCATACGCCCTCACAGACAAAAACGGATGCTGTGTGAATGCGCCCTTATAGTTACTAAAGCAAAGTAAACTACTCAACATCGAATAAAACAAAAACCCGCATTCACTCAAAAGCATTTTGCCTCTATGCGCCATTTACAAAAACACTGCAAAGGCACATCACATAATGCCTAGCTACAGTTTATGAATGGTAGCCGGATATTTACGTTCTAACTGCAACAGAGCTGTCGGTGTGTTTGCGATTATGTCAGATTTACTACTTGTGCAGTTACATTTATAGATTGCGCTCGACGAGTGATGGCTAACGAAATGATTTATAGAGCTGTTGAACGTATGAACGTACAAGTTGTTTGTTTTGTTGGATGGAAAACGTTGAGTGAATTTTACTGAACTAAATCCAAGCTTTGAGCTTGATCTCTGATATGTTGTACACCTTTTTTTTTCTCTACATGCATTCGAATGAATTACATACTCGAACTATTAAGGGCATTGTATACGCTTCTACAACAAAACTCCAAGTGAGTTGCAAAAATTGTCAATAAATAAATTCAAACAAATTAGTATATTCTAAGGTTATTTTCGCGAGAACTCATAATAAAAACACTGTTTTAACCGGATTGATCGCGTGCCTGTGACCATGGAAGCTGAAAAGCCTCCGAAACGTCAGGTTATAAACAAAATATAAAATATACGCGATCAATCCGGTTAAAACAGTGTTTTATTTCAAACAAATTGTTAAACATATCCTTTGTAAGGAGGCTTACTATAAAATATCAGATTATCTAGAGAATGAAAAGCTTGGGATGAGTTTTACTCCAACTTGAAAACTAACATTCTAACGAGGTAAAGGTTTCTTGTTCGCTTCTTTTCTTTACCTTAAAAAGATTGAAGTGGACAAAAACTCAACGTGATCACTTTAATTCCTAGTTTTACAGTACCTAATCTGAGTTTTGTGACGCGTGTCGAGGAAATAAACCATTTTGAGTTTTGGAAAAAAGGGTGATCGTTAATTCAATGACACTGCGGCTGCGTGAAGTATAGTGCAGGTAGGTTCTGCGGTTCTGCCCATCATCACGCGGAAAATGTCACGAACACGTTTTCTAGTAATTTTATGAATGAGCACTCTAACTTCCTTCATAGAATTGGAAGAAAAAGGATCGACTTTACCTACTAAGGCAGAGTCGGCCTAACGAGTGATAAGATCGAAGATTTAAGGAAACTTTTTTTATGGCAATGCTATTTTTTTTATTGCTGACAGAATATAGGTATATAAAGAAATATATATATATATAAAGAAATATATATATATAAAAAAATATATATGTATGGATTTGCGTGGTACTATTAGGAAAGATTTATAAATACAATGGAAAAGAACTCACCACAGTACCTAAGTACCTACCTATCAGTTAAAAAGTCATCCAGGTGCCAGATAGGTCAAGGAGAGGGAAAAGTTCCGCTTCTTTTCCCTTCCCCCTTTCCTGCCGATACGATTTATAGGTTCCTATTGTTGAGGGTAGTTAATAAAAGTTACGTAATAAAACAGTTGTTATCCAAGCTCGGTCATTTCATTACACTACATGGTGGCAGCGGTGGTTTTAATGTAAAAATACAAGTTTATAACCCAGAAAAACGATAAAATTACGCGTAAACGTGTTGTTAATCGACTTGTTATTGTGTTGTGATAATGGAGCACGCTCGACCACCGGCCGAATTGAGTTTGGATGGCAGCCCCGTCAGCCGGGCTGACGCATGGAAGCGGTGGAAGACGCAGTTTAGCTTGTTTTTGAAAGCATCTGGGGTGCATAAAGAAGAAGGCGGTGTACAGGCTAGTTTACTTATCAACTTGATTGGACCGGAAGGTTTCGATGTCTTTGAGACATTTTCATTTGCTGACGAGAAAGAGAAAGATGATGTCGCTGTGTTACTAAAAAAGTTCGACGAGTACTTTGGTGTTAAAACAAACATAACACTCGCTAGATACAACTTTTTTATGAGAAGCCAAGAAACCGGCGAGTCAATCAATCAGTACGTCACCGCTTTGAAGCTACTGAGTAAAAGTTGTGAGTTCAAAAATTTAGAAGAGGAACTTATTCGCGACCGCATTGTTTGTGGCATAAGTAATACAGTCGTGCGAGATCGCCTATTGAGAACGGAAGAGTTGACTTTGGCTAAAGCCATAAAATTAGTCCAAGTAGATGAAATATCGTGTGACAGCAACCGTGTGTTGGAGACGCGTAGCCCAGGGTCAGCGGCGGCACATGTGGACGCGGTCGGAGTGCGAGGCGGAGCCGCCGCCGGGCCCCGGGGCCATCGGCGAGGTTGGCGCGGAGGCCGGGGAGGCCTGAGCGGGCGCGGCCGTGGTCAGCCCGCTGCCGCCGCCGCCGGGTACAGCGGCGGGGCCGGCGCCAGCGGGGCTGGCCGCCACCCGCCGCCGCCATATGCAGCGCACTGTCTCCGCTGTGGAGGACAGTGTAGTGTGCCAGCAGAGTGTCCGGCCAATTCGGTGAAGTGCTATGTGTGTGAAAATCATGGTCATTTTGCTAGAATGTGTAAAGTGAAGAAAAATGTGAAAAAATTATATGATATTGGATTATGCGAGGACAAATCGGACGAAGAAGATGATTGTGAGTCGTTCTTTATTTCCATGTTGCATAATTCCTCAGAAATAAAAACAAAATCGGAGGACTGGTTTCAAGTACTTAGTGGGGAGTGCGGACCTGAAAAATTTAAATTAGATACTGGGGCTGATATAAATGTATTGTCTTATGCACGCTTTGTAGCTATGGGTTACAGCCCTGAAATTATCAATACTGGCCATAATATTAAAATACAGTCATACAGTGGTGAATTTATTCCTATAAAAGGAATCTGTAACTTAACGTGGCAATTTAAAAATATTCAGCATAAATTAAAATTTGCCATTGCTGAAATTAACTGTCAAAGTGTGCTGGGACTTCAGGCTTGTGTAGCACTAGGTTTGGTAAAAAGACTCCACAATATTAATATGTCAGAACATGAAGATTTATTCAACGGATTAGGTTGCTTACCTGGCGAATACCATATTGTTATTGATAAAAATGTTGCACCGGTTGTTTGCGCCTCACGCAAGGTACCCTTGGGGTTACGTGATAAACTTCAGGAAGAACTTAATAGGATGACGCAATTAGGGGTCATTAGAAAGGTTACCCATCCTACACCTTGGGTCAACTCAATGGTCATTGTTGCTAAGAAAAATGGTCAGTTACGTGTATGTTTGGATCCCAGGCCTCTGAATGTAGCTATACAACGGGCACATTTTCAATTGCCAACTATAAATGAGATAGCAACCAAACTTCATGGCGCTAGGTATTTCTCGGTGTTAGATGCTAACTCAGGTTTTTGGTCCGTGCGGTTAGATAACGAAAGTGCTGATCTATGTACTTTTAACACGCCCTTCGGAAGGTATCAGAGCTTGAGACTACCCTTTGGCTTAAATTGCGGACCTGAAGTGTTCCATGCTAAAATTAAACAGCTTTTAGAAGGCTTAGAAGGGGTAGAATCGTTTATTGATGATATAATATGTTGGGGAAGTACCAGGCGAGAACACGATAAGCGGTTAAATGAATTGTTTAAGAGAGCGCGGGAAATCAATTTAAAATTTAATAAAGAAAAATGCAAAATAGGATTGGAAGAGGTAAAGTACTTAGGTCATGTATTTAATAAAGACGGCATGAAAATTGATGCCGAAAAGGTTCGAGCAGTTCAAAATATGCCGGAACCAACCGATCGTAAAAGCTTAGAACGATTTCTAGGTATGGTTAATTACCTATCTAGATACATATCTAATTATTCGGATCATATTTTTCCGCTTACAAGGTTGTTGAAAAAGGATGTCGAGTGGAGCTGGGAATTGGGTCATAAAATCGCGTTCGATAATTTAAAGAAACTTTTATGCAATGCACCTGTTTTGAGACTGTATGATGTCAGCAGTCCCGTCGTGCTGTCTGTAGACGCAAGCAGTGTGGCGCTCGGCGCAGTCCTCATGCAGAACGGCCGTCCAGTGGAGTACGCTTCTCGTACGCTCACCGACACACAAGTTAGGTATGCTCAAATCGAAAAGGAGTTACTTGCGATCGTTTTTGCATGTGAAAAGTTTCATCAATTTGTTTATGGAAAAAACGGAGTGATTGTTGAATCGGACCACAAACCGCTTGAAAGCATTTTTAGGAAGCCTTTAGACTCGATCCCAGCACGCTTACAGCGTATGATGTTAAAACTGCAAGGTTATGATTTAACGATTGTTTATAAGCCTGGTAAGTTAATGTACATACCTGATACACTATCACGCGCGCCTCTTCCTGACTTGTATGATGATAGAGTGAGTAATGCAATTTTATATCAATTGAAAATGGTTGTTGGTAGTTTGCCGATGTCACAGAATAAACTAACTCATGTCAAGCATGAGACACAAAAGGATGAGACGCTGAAAACGCTACAATGTTATATTATGCAAGGTTGGCCCAATCACAAATATGATGTACAGAGTGACTTAGGATATTATTGGTCTATTCGTGATGAACTGTATTGCGTGGATAGTGTTATTTTTAAGAATAAACAGGTTTTAATTCCAGGTTCACTAAGAAATGAAATGCTTAAATTGATTCATGATGGGCACTTGGGAATCGATCGCTGTAAAAGACGCGCGCGTGAAGTATTGTTCTGGCCAGGAATAACAAAAGATATAGAAAATTTTATAAAAAAATGTCAAGTCTGTCAGGAGAATGCAAATAAACCTAGTCGGGAGCCAATGATTCCAGTTCCCATACCAGACATGCCCTGGAATAAAATTGGAACGGACCTATTTGAATATGGCAAAAAATCATATTTAATTTTGGTTGATTATTTTTCCGGTTTTGTTGAAGTGACTCAACTGAGGGATACTACAGCTAATTCCGTGGTTTTAACTATGAAAGAAAATTTTGCACGTTATGGGATACCTGATAAGGTCATCAGTGATAACGGTCCACAGTTTTCAAGTAAAATTTTTAAAAAATTTGCTTATGAATGGGCAAACTATAACTAGAGCAAACACATTTAAAATTATAAATATAGAAATATTAAATTAAAATAATGAATCAAACAGTGTACCTAATTGCTTAGATTTTTATTACGAAACATCAAATGAGTATTTTAAAGCCGTCATCACTTTTGGTAGGTAGGTGTAGTTAGTAGATAGTCTCTTGATTTTTCATCGATTCATCTTCAAAGTCTCGACTGAAAATAAAAAAAGATGAGTTAGTTTCGTTAACATTATTTTTGTGAGGCACACGTTTTTTTGTATTTTTTTGTTAACGAAATTTGACCTAATAATTTTATGTCTGTAATGAGAGTTCTCGCAAAATTAAAAATACTGTATTTTGCAATGCCGGTAAACTATAGATGTATAAACTACCGTCAGTCATTCATCATAGTAGGTTCTCAACGTTACCGGTAGAAAAAAACTTTTCTATTTCAGGTTAACTTGTTTTTCTTAAAAAAAAAAAACAAAATTGATCATTTGCGAGCAAAATTTTCTGCATTGTTATTTTAGTATGCAATAACATAGTTAAGCTTAAAAATTGCAATGGACAATGCATTCAAGTTTAAGCAGTATTTTTATGATTCTCAAGCAATTTTTTTTTTATCGCCATCAATAAATTTCCTCGTACCTACTCACACAGATTACAGAATATCTCTGTCACAATCTATGCCTTCCAACTTCTAAGTATTCATGAGACCTTTCTTTTGTCAAGTCTTTTGAAGGTCATATTCATAATTTGCGCGAACTTAACTTCAGCTTTTTAAGTTTTTATTGAAATTGTTTTGATACTTGAGACAGCAGCTAGGTAAGTGAATATTTTAGACAAATTTCTAAGGAAAATTTATGAATCATAAATTTTATATAATATTTAGGTCTGTGTAGGTACTTAGGGTTGTTTGTTGTTTAGTTTTGTCGGTTGGTTATCAAAATGATTGAAAAGTAAATCTCAAAATATAACAAAAATATATAATAAATAAATAAAAATAGGTATCAAAAATATATTGATTCGATATTATCTTTGAAGGCAAATGAATACTTATGATTGATGAATAGAATTCTTGTTCTAACAAATTTACATTTTAGACCATGCCCTTTTAGTAGAATGCCAATTTTAGTAGAAAGTGGTAGGTAAATTGTCTCCACGTTTGTATGGGCATAATTGCGTTGCGATGACAGCTAAGCTGACAAAAGCTAGGCCTTTTATTTTATAATAATAATCTTTTTGTGAGAGTAGGTCTCAAAAGTATAAATTTTTGGTCAACAAAAACATCAACTTACCTCATCTCCCCTGTGGATAGCCAGGACCATGTCAAATTCGTTTGCCCCTAAGGAGATATGACCACGGCCGTCGTTGCCAACGACTACAGACTTGCCGGTGCATCGGTTACCGTCTTTGGAGCCGGAGATTACGTCGCAGTATGTACCGGCTGGTAGACAGGTCTGTAAAAGAGCTCATTAAAAACCTGATCTTCGTCGGGAGTTTCAGGATTTCGAGATGAGTAACAAGCTCATATCGAAATCCTGAAACTCCCGACGACAATCCATCAGAATTCGAACACCTTGTATATTCAATTAACATAGACAACATAACATTTTTTGAACGACTGCAACTTTTTAACAGACGTAACTATCAATGACGACTGATGTGACGTGGCGAGTTAAGGTCCGCCTGCGACGCAGGAGGTCGCGGGTTCGATTCCCGCCTTGGGAAAATGTTTGTATGATCTGCAAATATTTGTGGCTTGTGTGGGTATATGTAAATAAAAGTATCTATGTAATATATGTAGGTATGTAATCTATTGTATTATGTATGTCAGTCATCTAGTACCCATAACACAAGCTCTGCACAGAAATGAAATGAAAAAGTTTATTAGAGAGTACAAATGCTTCACTAGGGGCTAGATGATGCTTTGTGGATTGTCCAGCGGGAATCGAACCTGCAACCTCCTGCGTCTCTGGCAGACCTTCGCCCTCCGCGCCACAGGGGTTGTCAAATTTTATATATAATGTTGTTATTACATTGGCTTAATACGGACCTCAGTCTTGGCTACTAAACTGAATGATCCGAAATCTAAGTCTTGTTTTTGTTAACTTCATGCATATACCTGTAGAGTCTGGTTCAAATCCCACATATCGTTATTGAAGGCAACAAAGCCTTGGCCGCCACGGCAGAAGGCGATCTGATTGCTGCCGTTGTCCCACCAGTCGTTCAGACCAGTTCCGATGGCTACATTCCTGAAGCGGACCATGGCGAAGATCTGGCGCCAGCGGTGCTCGCAAATCCAGCCGTTGCCGCATGTACCGTCCTACGGAATAAAAAATGCATGAAGATAGAAAGAAAAACCTTTTCAATAATAACCTAACCTTAATGTTGTCTAATGAATTTGACTCATTCATACTGGTGATTAAATCTACATCGCGCTGGACATTTAAACGTGGAAGCATTATAAAAAAATTAGCAAAATTAAATTATCGTGAATTTCAAATGTCTACCTTTTACGGTTTATGAGATACAGCCCGCTAACCGACAGACACCGGAGGGTTACTGACAGGGTCCCGTTTTCACACTTTGGGTACGGAACCCTAAAAACATACATACAACTGAACGTAGAACGTCCACGTTTTTTCGAAGTTGCAAGGGAATTTATACTCACAGAATTGATAGAAGGAGAAATGGTATTCCCTTGGTTATCCATCGGAGGTCCAGCTTCGGTGTTCGTGAAGTCAAAGCTGCTCATCAACTGAGGTTCCCCGTAGGGATGTGCCAACGTGAAGGCAATAGCTCCTTTGTATGGTTTAGAGTTCTTGTAAGTAAGGATGTCACCTCCGGCACCGTGGCCTCGTTGGTTGTCGTGGTTGTCGATGAAAGTTAGTGAGACATCGTCGGCGAGCAGACCCCATTGGGGGCCCCAGTTTACTAGCCATCTGAGTTGGTTGTTACCTGGAGAAGTTTAGTATGAGTTGTTAAAATTCATAATAAATGATAAGGAAGAGATTACCACCTAATACAGATATTCTTATACTTAAGGCGATACCCCGACCTAAACTAGCGCCGACACCTATTTTATCTTATTATTTCGTTGAACAAAGAGATTTTCAAAAATTTCATTGGGAAGTTTGTGACAATTGCAAAAAAGCGACTCGGCAAACGTAGTGTAGGACGCCCTCCGACCAGGTGGGATGACGATTTGCGAAAGACTGCTGGCAGATGCTGGATGCGGCAAGCTGAAGACAGAGCGCTATGGTGCTCATTGGGGAGGCCTATGTCCAGCAGTGGACTAATATACGCTGATGATGATGATGACTTTCAAGTTGACAATAACAATTGACGTCATCTTTTTGGCGGTTTCTCGAAAATATTTTAAGTTTCGGTAGGTATAGTAGTACGCGCAAATCTTTATGAATTCTCGGAAGTACAGCTACGCCGAGTGGCTGCGCAGTAGGGTAATTTTAAGGTTTCAAAAGGGCGCGGTGAGCCAAATACTGCGCAGTTTTGCATTCGAAGCTATGTTCACAGAATTCATAAAGATTTGCGCGAACTCTACCTAGTAAAATACTAATATAACCGATTGAAATCCCTATATACCTACCGATAGATTAGCTCGTCAGTTAATTTTTTACCTACATACTTCTTCACTAACCAGCGAATAGGCCTGTAATAATAATAAACCAACGGCATATTATTATGATAAATATTACGATTTTTTTACGCAAACCTAAGTTTATAATAATCAGACATCGCTGTCCCTCTGCAGAGCAAAATTCTCCCTTTGTCAACGTTAGTATGCAAAAAGCAAACAAATTAAAATAAAAGAACACAACAAAGAGAACGCCGCAGATTTTTCAACACAAAAGGGTGTAAATCCGATAAAAAATAAAAGTGTCGTTGTAATAAAATACCTCTAAAAGCTCGGCTCAGCTCCATCCCGAATTTGAACTCTGTGACCGCGGCTAGCGACGTGTACTCATCACGGCTGATGGCCTCGCCGCCGAGGTCGATGACCTCCTGGTAGATGTAGGGACGCGCTCCGGAGGGGAAGCCGTGGTTTGTGTTAAGGTTGCTGAGACGGTCGTAGATGATGCGGAGGTCGCCTGGCCACATGTGCTTGGCTGCGTCGATTCTGGGGAGATTTTCGATGTTAAATACGTCGTAAATAGGTAACTTTGGGCACAGTATACATATGGATTCTTTTTCAGATATGTCATCAGTCATATTCTATGAATTATAGGGATATTTTTGATGCCAATAATCACACTATCACACTATTTATTTACAGGATTTTGGGAAAACGTTCAGCTAGGTTTATACAAATTAGAATAAAATATAAAACATGCCTGGATTGACCAGTGCACTGCAGTCCAGTATTAATAATTATGTGTTCAGATCGCTTAAGCTTAAAAATATAAAATGAATTTTTTCAACAAGTTGAATAATGTCATTTTTTCCATCGTTAACGCTCAGGATTCAAATTTTTGAATCACTCGCTACACTCGTGATTACATTTTAGAATTCTTCGCTCGCTCGCTCATAAAAATTGAGCACGCGGTTAAAAAACCAACTTTGCACTCTTGTAATAACTATTATTCCACATGTGAACAAAACGATTTTGCTCACTGTTTTTGACCAGCAGAATCACCGTTTTCGAGCGGCAGTGGTGAAGGACAGGGGAAGGAGTTTGTGAAGGACAGGGGAAGGAGTTTGTGAAGGACTCGGAATGGAACTGAACTTGGGACTTCTATTTATTTATATCTAAGGCCAATAAAAAGTTTGTTACCCACAGTAAAATCTACTATGACCCTCTTGCCCCCGACTCACCTTATGAATTTGAATTTCTTGTTCCATCATCATCATCATCATCAAGTTGGAAATAGTCATAGCGAGCACATAAAACTGTTATCTTATCCGTGGACACTTCGATCAAAGCTTAAGACAACAAAAATTAAGAAAAATCTAATAGAATCCGCCCCAGGGTGGGCATTGACCAGAAGCAAGATATATCAAAATGAACCCGCCCCCGGGTGGGTTTGAACCACCAACCTTTCGGTTAACAGCCGAACGCGCTAACCATTTGCGCCACGGAGGCCTTGCGTGTCAACGACGAAATTACGCTACGGGTTGCGTGACCACATTACTACGCATGATTATCGATTATGCTTGAAAATCAAACAATTAAAATGAACAATGATTGTTTGCAACAGTCTGCAGCTAGCTCGATTGTGACAATTGTAAATACTGGTTCTTATTTGTTTCTTTTATTTGAATTTGCTGGATCCAGCTGGATTGCTGGAGTGTTGGATCCAGTATTGCAATCCCTACTACCTTACTACTGGTAAGGTAACTAGTAACAATAAAATGTTATATATCTATGGCGCATAATTTGATAAGGAAAACAGGTATGCGGATGATGAGTATTATTTATGAAAGTACCTGAATCCAGCAACACCCAGCTCAATGAGACGGTTCATGAAACCGACAATCTGCCCGCGGACGTATTCTGAGCCTTGGTTCAGGTCCTTGAGACCGGAGAGCTCGCAGTTACGGACCTGGTGATAAATGGTTTGTTAGATCTTCTTGAGAGTTAATACCGGTTTAAATAGGTTTAAGAAAGAATTTAACTTCCAACGTTACTCCGGTTTGAGTCGGACAACATTTTCGTATAACACACGATAAAACAGTTAACGATGAAAATATACTTAATGCTAGACATTCATAATAAAAAAAACTCGTATGTCATTGTCATCCTGGGATAGAAAAACCTAGAAAGTTATTTGAAAGAACGCCTCCAACCAAAGATTTTTAATACTGCTTCTGCCAAAACAAAAGAACGTGGTTAGGCTACGTCATCCTTGAGTCGTCTTCTAACCATGGCTTGTGACGATTACTTCACGGTCTGAGCTGAAGAAATTTGTCAGTTGACCAAATCTGATAAGTATGTTAGTTAAGTAGAATACCAGTCTCTACTAATGTCTTCATTAATCGCAATATGTTTTTCGCCAATAAATGTATGCTATAACTATAGGGTTACTTACTCTATCAGGACAGCATCCATAATCATTTCCACTGATTACGCACTGAGGCCAGTTAAAGTCGTCTCTGCCATAAGGCACGCTAGGGTAATGCCAGTTACCGAAGTTGGCTGTGCTCCCACCGGTGCCGACGTTCTCGTTCCAGGTTCCCGTCATGTGGTTGATGATGGCGTCTACGTAGATTCTGGTGATGAAGGAATTATTTTATTATTTATTGAACAGAGACGTATAATAAATACACAAATATCGTTTATTTCAGGCAAAACACCCATATCACAAAAGAAAAATCACACGGTTTCAAAATTATACAAAAATAAGCTAACAAAAAATTACACGGCGCATAATGCTACCGGACGTCCCCTTCTGTTTCCCTCCATATGAAGGAAAATCCAGAGCATATAAATATAGTTTTTGCTAACCTGGTCAGAGACAGCCTTCCAAATGCTATTTGAGAAACCGTCTATTACCTTTACAAGTGTTTTTAACCATTTTGTAAAATACTCAGAACAAATTAATCAGATTGTAGGAAGCTTTCGTCTTCGTTTCTTTTGAAGACATTTAGAGAATAAAAGCACTAAACAGACAGGTTGTTCAGTTTGGTCACATTGTTAGCAGGTTACGCTTATTTAACATTGTTGCTGGTGCAAAGTCCGGTCACGCAATAATATTTCCTTCAGTTTACGACGTGTAGGAATGACCCATCTTTAACAAGCTATAAAGCAACACTGCAAGGCAAAAGGCCTTAGATATTGTATACCTAGCTAACAGCATTCGATCATAGCTGTTATTTTGTAACGAATTTCTGTTATGAACCTTATTTTGAAGTCATTGGTTGTTGATTATCGCGAGGTTACTCTATGTTATACAATTACAGTTTTATGTAAGCTAAGTATTTTTGCTCATGTTAGATGCGCACAAAGTGGCACGGTGCAATAAGCACACTTTTACATCAAAGACTAAGATTTATTAAGCTGTTAATGTATAAAATTTGACTTGTCTAAGTGCTTATTTGGTAAGCCTAAAGAAATAAAGTTATTGACTTTTGACTTTTTATTGTTTTTGCACAAAATATTCATTGATAGCTTATTCCAGTGATGTAAAGGGTAATGAAAAATCTTGCTAACGTCATCGTCCCTAAGAGCTTAAAACAAAAGTGGTGCAAAAAGTTCACCCATACGCACCACTGGGCACATACGATTTTTCATATTTTTTACGTTCATTTTACATCCTACGCTTTAAGATATATGGGAGATTTTCCCTGAATGGGACAGATTATCGATAGAGGTAGTTTTTCTCTGTTCTAAAAACGTTTGTTATTTTTCGCATGTTGGGCCCATGCCATATTTTTCCGAATAACTATTGAACAGAGTTCTGTGAAACTATAGTCAAAATAAAAAATTGTTTGAATTTGCTACGATAAGAGTGTAAATACAGCGTTGAATAGATAATAATAAGTAAGGTGGTAAATAATTAATAATATATAAATAATAATACTGCACCATCCCCAAACTAAGCAGAGCTTTGACTTGTGTCATGAGTACTAGATGACTGATAACTGATAATATACATAATACAATACATTACATAGATATATATTTTATAGTAATGAGTATAATTTGAGCTTATCTTACCCATGCAGGGTCAAACAACATAATTCTAAAGCCCAGAAACGTATTTTACTTGGAGTAATAAAGCCAGCCTCGAAAGGGTCGTATTGTGGGATCATTTATAATCCAGTAGAAGCTAGAAGACAAATAGATTCCTTAAGATTCTGTGGTTCAAAGGATTGGCTCAAATGGGCTCTAAATTTAAGCGTTAAGAAATTTTGAAGTGATAAGAATAAAATCAATCGTAATGCTTCGTTCACAATAAAACTGGTATGATTTTAGTAATTTTTTACCTACGACCGTGACACATAAATATTGTCCCAAGATATGTTTGGAGATATCGATGTAGCAGTAATTGTGTTGGGTCTTTTGTCAACTGAGCCCGATCTTATCCCGCGGGATCAGTTGACCTAATTAATATGTTGAATCGGGCAATTGATCCTTCTGGATTACTTATGTTATATTAAAACAGATCTAAATAAAATTATGAACAGGAGTTTTCGAATTTTTGAGAAATTTGCTTACCTATGCTCTATTCGAGTTGATTTTATTTTAAAAAAAATTGTCGTATTACAAAAAACTATAAGTGAACATACTTCAAATTTATTTTTCTAGAAAAACTATCTTAGTTTGACGAATTCATTACGGATGTAATACAAAAACGTAATTTTGTGGTTATTTTTGGTCTACTTTGTTGAGTTGTATCTCTTGAACCGTACTAGGTAGTCGTTTCTAGTTTGCCACTATAAAAAAAAAATATTACCCCTTAATTTTTTTTTATAGTGGCAATGTCTATAATAAGTTGAGTACCGATCACTGAAGTCGGCCAGTATTTTGATGGGTGACCGCATCAAGATGGCTTTTTGCTATTTTAATTTTTTATAAATTTTTTAGCCTTCTTTTTGCAAAATTGTTATGTTTATGTTACGGAAACCTCCGTGTGCGAGTCGATTCGCACTTAGCCGGTTTTATTAATAATCTATACTAACCTGACACCAGCGCTGTTACATCTTCGGACCATATTAGCGAATTGTTCTTCGTTTCCGGAGCGGGTTACAAGACGGTAGGAGATGGGTTGGTAGCGCTCCCACCAGGGGCGGTTTGCGGACCAGATCACTAAGTTCTCGTTTGGTGGTGAAATCTGTTGGAATAAGTCAAAAATGGAACTTTAAGACTTCAAAGACGTAACAAAAATTAAATAGGTTCTACTTAATTAATAATCGTTCAGGGGTGGATGAGATTCGATCATACAACACAGAAAAATAAAATAAGAAAACGCTACAATTATTTTTAGAAATTGATGTTCAATAAAATAAAAAGATAGGTACATTACGTACTTAAGGTTTTCTTTTATCAGAACGTTTTGGTAGACCTCCACTATTGGTAGAAGTATCGTATGAATCTTGAATTGCAGTAACTTATTACTGCAATTCAAGATTCATACGATATTATCATTACACAATTGTGATTCAAGATTCATACGACATTCATCACATACATCGTACGAATCGTTTTGGTAGACCTCCAGTAGAAGTATCGTATGAATCTTGAATTGCAGTAACAAGTTACTGCAAATCAAGATTCATAAGATATTCGGGAGAAAAGCTATTTAACCCATAGATTTAGGATTTTTTTCACTATGGTTTTAACCAGTTTCACCTCGTTAGACTACTAACTTTGGAACCAGTTCCAAAGTTGTTTACAAAATTACCTTCATTAGTTGTTTACGTTTTTGTATCAGCATTATTAGGCACGTATACCAATCTTCGACATAGATTAACACACCAACGTTCGAATTATGAGTATGTAGATTTAATAACGGATAACATGATTAAATCAGGTATAGTACAATTTTGATTAATGATTCGAGTGATACCAATGTGGTATCAAATAAGATTAAATTCCAAAGTCTAATATTGAGTGCTTACGTACCTGATGTACAACGATTTATAAAGCTGAACAAAACAATGTTAATCTTTCACTAACATTTTTGAAAATTCTCAATAGTAAGTAAATTTTGTCGACTATAAGGTTTTTCTACCTACACGGTAGAGCATACAGAGCACCCAACATACAGTTTAGGTAGGTACAGAAATTTTTAATCATATTCGTTATGAAAAACAAAACATTACTGTCCCGGGACAAGAAGCAAGAGAGAGAGGTACTTTAATGCTGACTGAAACGTTGGTTGTTATTAACTCTTTTACGTACCTAATACTCTACCTACCTACTTCTTGACAGCAGCAGTATAAAAACACCTCAATTTATACATCCGTCTTAATAAAAATGTCACCCGAATCCCTCCAAATCATCTAGGTCCCAGGAAATTCTCGCATCCGGCCGCTATATTATCCCATTCCGATTCAACGAGCCGTTCTAGTAGAACTACCAGCGACTTATTGCAGGTTTTTGTAAAAAACAAATGACGATGTCACTTTTATATAAAAAAAAGTCACCTGAATCCCTCCAAATCCTCTAGGCCCCAGGAAATTCTCGCATCCGGCCGCTATATTATCCCATTCCGATTCAACGAGCCGTTCTAGTAGAACTACCAGCGACTTATTGCAGGTTTTAGTAAAAAAAATGACGATGTCACTTTTAAATAAAAAAGTCACCTGAATCCCTCCAAATCCTCTAGGCCCCAGGAAATTCTCGCACTCGGCCGCGATATCATCCCATTTCCACTCGAAGAGATGCACCATGGTGGTCCTACCCGCGGCATAGTACGGGTTATTGTATGCCACCGCTGCAGCCAGCACGGCCGTCAGTGTTACGACAAGCCGGAACATACTGAGGGGTATAAAACATACGATGAAAATGTTAGGAACCTACATTGTTGATGTGTTTTTGTATTGCTCACAGAAGGGTGAGGCGAGTCCGTTTGCTATAGTATCGAGACGAAGTCGTGACGTCACTTTTATCTATAGTATTAGGTACAGCGCCTCTATCGATCAGACAGGGAACTACGCAAATCCCATTCAAAAATTAAATGTCACGATCAAGTCTCTCGAGACGTGACGTCTCTGATCGTGACTAGACCTAAATTTGTGCAGCTCCTTTTTATTAACCTTAGTTTTGTGCATTCATCCCTAACTTTGTGTTGTCTAACAGATAAAATCAATGGTACTAGGTATTCAAAAAGATTTTATTTGAAAATTTAATTGTTTTTTTATATCTAAAAAAATTGATGGCAGTAAAAAGGTGTCGATTCAGTTGTCCTCATTGTATTACTCTAATGCAACAAAATTGACACCTCATAAATTTTTTTGCTTACCTTAATAATAAATTTAAATCACCACCAAGCAACGACTGCAGCAAGATACTGATTACCACCTGCAGCGATAGCTTATTTATAGTTGCAGATAAATAATGTAATGCTGTGATTATTCCGTCTTCATCAATTTAATCCTTGATAAGGGTGCGAAAACATTCGATAATAACGGTTATCAATACAAAAAAAAACTTTGGAGGTAGGTAGGTAAGGTACAGGGTTGGCTTTTTTAAGTCTGTTAGATTTTTATCTAATTTATATAAAATACCTACTGTCGACAGGTTAGAATGTTTGAGGTTTTCATTTTTAAATGTTAATGTCCAAATGGGAATAGAACTGTTTAAACAATGTTGTGATTACATAATGAATTTTTCTCTTGCTCGTAAAACGAACATTATTATGCCGTCGTGTATCTCAACGGAAAGCAACTGATTATGTAGGTATAGCCTGTTTTTTCTGTTCCTTTTTAGCTAGAAAAGGTGAAGGTTTTATTAAATTCAAACAAATCGAATGAGATCTCTTACTTCGAATCTCCTTGGTCAAATCAAAATTTTCATAGATATTTTGGGGTTCCAAATTCAAACTCATCTGGTAGGGGCTCGAAATATTGAGATTGAATAGGGAACATTAGGTGTAATTGGTTTTTAAATAAGGAGATCCCTACAAACAATCTCATCTTAGGAATTCGAACTAACCTCTGTTCAGAAGGCGGGGCAGAACAAAATCGAATTCCGCAGAACACGTTACCAAAAGTTTACTACCTAAATCTGAAAATCTAAATCTGAATCTAAATCTAGTATCGCTTCGCTCGTGATTTATTCTAGAAGGTTTACATGTGTGACGTAATACTTACACTGCTTTAGGTAATAGGTACCTGTACTACGCACTAGAGGCGCATAATCCATTTTATTTACCTAAGCATATTTGTTGAATAATATCTGTCACTAACATAAGGTTTAGTTTGTGTCCTTGTAAATAAGTTAACCAGAAATAGGAGATATATAAATATAAAGATACGATAAGTATTTAGCTACACAAGAACAGTAGTTTCAGACATTACCTATATCTTGGATTGTAAACCGGGTTTTAATAGCTGTTTATGTTATAAATAGCTATTAAAATCCGATTTAGAATCAAAGTTATTTAATTCAGAACTACATTATACTTACTATAATTTATCAGCCTCTGCTCTGTAAGTTGTAACTGAAAATTCTTTTTTCGGTAAAAGAACTTGCAGTAAAATTTTGCAATTATAGTATTTGCAAAAAGACATGGTACTACCTATCAGCCTCTGCTCTATTAGTTGTAGCTGCAAATTCTTTTACCGAAAATTTAAACGAAAGGTTGTGAAGTGAAAAAGTAGGTAAGTTGAAACTACAGGATTTTATTTTATGTCTGACACTGATGGATGGAATTGGATGGCTAAATCAGAAACCTTATGAGTGAGAGAAAAGTCGTGAAAGGAGTTATGAACTCGATTTATAAGAAAACAAAAACTGCATACACTGCACATTTATTTAGGGTTCCGTACCCGATCCGGTGATCCCAACTTCACCCACTGCTCATCATAATAACTAACTGCTTTTACGACCACTGCCCTCAAACATGGGGCCAGTTGCCATAATCAACACGCTTGGCAGGAGAATAACTGGCCGCTGTAGAGGTGTTAAAAATAGCTACAGAGAAGGAAGCTTCAATTCTGTCTTTCCTTTGGTAGTTCCCTCAGATCCACGAGCTGAGATGGAGGGGTCTTATGCCACTGTCTCCGGTCCTTCATTAGCCGTCTCATACCCGGGGTTTTACTTTGTCACTACTTTGATACAATATTATGTACGTAAACACACTGGATATTTATTTTAGGTTGATAATAGACTATCCTAATAAAATTAACTAAAACGTAGAAAAATAAATTTGTTTTATTTTTCTACGTTTTGGATCAATATTTTTATTATCTTTAGGATGTCTTTAGGTAAATTCGGTATGACCAATCAAGTGGAGCGAATACTTAGTCATAAACAGCGAAAATTTACATCCATCCCAAAAAATAATATGAAGCCTAAGAACTTTAAATAAGATAAAACCAAACCTTGATCTTTTATAAAAATAAAATTTAGTTTTCCTACACGGTGGTTTATCTATGAAATAGATTACATTTATGTAAAAACACAGTCTATGGGAGGGATTGGCAAATTATACACATGTATAAGACCGGATTATGAGATTAAAGATTTTATTTTCAGATAAGTATAAAACATTTCTGATACACAAATAATTATGAAATGACATCTACAAGATTTGAAATCAGTGACCATCCGAATGAGTGATAAAAATGAAGGTTTAAAAGATCTTACCTACATCTAGGTCCAACGAACTGATATTATATTATTTATCTGACCATTGTTGTTGCCAAACAGGGTTTCTAACTGATGTAAGTATAATGATAATATTTGATGCATATAACTTATGTTGTTGACTTTGGTGCATGATCTCGACAAAATATCGTGTACGTGATTATATAATTTAATCATGTAAGGTGTATGAGCTGTCGTCGGTTAACTACATATCAAATGTATGGCCAAGAGCCTCATCATCCGTACGATCTCCGTACGTTTTTATATGTAACTCTCGCACACGATATTTTAAAAGGATACGTAGATTTATGTATATATTTTGTTGTTTCTAACGTCCACTATGGAAGGAAATACTCCAGCGTGACTGAGACTCTGGTGCGTTGAGGTTTGACTGCAAGGAAATAAAAAGAAAATGATTTAGTTTTATATAAACGGGTACAAACGAACACTGCATAAGGGGCAGACTCCACTAAAGCTGACCTGAGATGAACGGAGAAGAGATGTGTTCTAAACAACCAATAGAACGTCGTTATTCACACATATTGTCTCCGCTTAGCTTCAGTGCAGACAGCCGAGCGAAGATGTATCATATTTGTAGGCGAAGAAATAAAGAAAGATCGAAGCGGATATGTGAGCTGTGCTTCGCAAGCTGGCGACGTCACGCAGCGGAGACGAGAAGAGATGTAAGCTGTGTGAGCCTCGCTAGTGTCTCAACAAACATCAGGCACGCCAGCACACATATCCGCTCCAATCTATGCATCTCCGTACGACGGAGACACTCTAGCCAAAAAAAACATCTCTTCTCGAAGGAGATGACGATCAAGATGCAGAAAGAACAAAATAGCGCACAGAAAATTTGGTCGTTGCAAAAATTTGTTGGTAAATTATCATTTGGGTTAAGAAACGTTAGGAACCTAAATTTTTAACTGGGCATGAGTAGCCGGTAGGATCTTTTGAGTTCCAAGTTCCAACTAATATTTTAGAGACAAAAATTTGTGAAAATGTAAGATATTATTTTAATGGTTAAATAATATTACCAGTTTAGAAGTTACGGTTGTGAATACGTTTCCAGGGCAACTAAAAGTAAAACTACTGAATCAAGCTGAAATTTTACGTGCATGAAATTCTCGATAAAAATTTACATGTATGTAACATGCAAATTTTTAACCTGGACAATCGCGAGCGAAGTCGTAGGCACAAGCTTGATGGCATTTAAACAAAATTCTTTATTTTATCTCAATACTAAAATTCACTTACCTCAGGCCCCACGTGTATAGCCAGAACCATGTCTTCAGCGTTCGCTGGTAGACTGATATCAGCTTTACCATCTTGGCCAACGCTCACTTTGACACCGGTGCAACTCTGTCCGGATCGCTTGCCAGAGATGACGTCACAGTACTCGCCTTGGGGCAGTCCCGCCTACAGAAAGGGGGCAAAGAAGTAGTATAGCAGTAGTAGCATTTGAAAGATAACTAAAAAACTAGATAAACTCTTGATTAATGAATCTTTGCTTAAAATATAGGCTTCCTTTTTCCGTCTTTGTTTACTAAAGTATACACTCAAAGCGTACGTAACGTTTTACAACACTTAAACAACCTTTAATGGTCCACTGCTGGACGCAGGCCTGCCTCCCCTGATAATCGCCTTATTGGCTTATATGTCATGGCCCCTGAACCCTGGCACTGGGCATGGGCATGGCATCCCAACGTCATAAATAAATTTATTTTATGCCAAATTTTTTGTTCAAATGTCTCACAGAAAATGTCAAGTAGCCAGCAACAAGCAAAAAGTCTCAATACAATAAAGCTAAACTAGGTACCTAATCTTAGACAATTGAACCCGCTGCTACTAATCTTACAAAAACAAAGTCAACACGGTTTTTTTTATCGTAAAAATAGACATTCGTTCAAACGAATGTCTATTTTCGTCATTGTGGTCAACCTCAATCTCGTGACGATGTAGTCGACGATGAATTACGAAGACACTTATTTAAAAGAAACTATACAGAGGAGATGCGTTATCCCTTAAGCTCTTGCTTAGCTTGGGGCTAGATGATGCAGTGTGAATTGTCCAGCATAACTAATTTCAATTAAAAAGGAGTTTATATATCTCACCTGCAATTTCTGGTTCAAATCTCTACCCTCGACATTGAACACCACAAAGGCCATATTACCACGGCTGAAAGCGATCTGGTTGTTGCCATTGTCCCACCAGTTTTGTACGTCTGAGCTATTGGCGATGTTCCTAAATTGAACCATCTGGTAGATTTGACGCCAGCGATGCTCGCAAACCCATCCGTTGCCGCATGTGTCGTCCTGAAAATGGCAAATGACGACGTGAAAATTTATGTTATTTTAAGTTTGACCATTTGTTAAAGCAGCAGAGTTAAGAAAAAAATATATTATGTATAGGTTCTTTTCAATAAGTCGTCAATTTACTTTGTATCATGCAATTTTTAAGTATAGGTACTTGTATGATAAACATATTTTTTTTTTAAATTGAGTAAATAAATCATTACAGGTTTTTTTTTGCACTGGCTTATCCAGGCATGTTCTATATTTTCATCTGTATTTTTAAAAGTATAAGTAGGTATTATCAGAACTTTGTACGAAAGGAGATAGATTTGTCGTCTAGTAAATTTTTGTCTCGTCTATCTCCCTGCCTGTTTGATTTGGTTTAATTTTTATAAAATTGTATTAAGAAGATAATTTTAGGAAGGGTTTTAAAGTTTTGTACAATTTTTTACTTACCGAATTTATAGTCGGAGAGAGGATATTATCACTGGAATCATGAGGAGGTCCTTGATTTTTGTTTTCAAAAGCAAAACTGCTCATCACTCGAGGAGATCCGTACGGGTGTGCAAGCATAAATGCTATGGCTGCCTAGAATATTGCAAAAGTGAATTTTATAGTTAAAACTGTAAAGTTTATTGTGGATTAGTAAGCTGTGTATACAGAGCGTTCCTTTCGTAGAGAAACAAACATAAAGTGGGGTTTTTGGGAGTTTCGATCTACATCGAATGTGGGATACATTCGATGTAGATCGAATCTCCGTGTACCTATGTAGTATGTTCAGTGATTTTATCAGTTAAAAAGTAAGAGCTGATTTGTTTTTAAGTTTTGATCTCATAGGTAAATCTTTGAGGTTACAAAGACTTGTCCTTAATTGAAACCGCCGTACACCCAGTACTTTGTTTGATAGTCTAAGTCTATCATAACATAACATAAGTCTATAATAAGTCTCATAAGAATGAAACTGTAAGTTTTTTGTATTGTTAAGCTAATAAAATTGTGTGTATGAGAAATCAAAGGAACCAACGCACGCAGCCTGAAAGATTAAACAGGAACCCTAAGGAATATAACTTAAGATGTACCTTATAAGCTCTTGCTTGCTTGTAAGTCAATACATCATCACTTCGTTGCGTGTCGTGGTTATCAACGAAGACCAGTACTTTGTCACTGGGAGATAGATTCCATTGTTCGCCCCAAGACACTAGATACTTCAAGGGGTTTTGTCCACTGAACAGTCTCTTCAATTCTTGTCCGACCTGTTGAAAAATTACATGTGTAATTTGATGGTCGGCTGTGTTAATTAGAATATATTTCTGTACTAATTCATTATATAAATAAATGCAAAACAATACAAATAAGAGTCCTTTTTAATAACAATTATCCACAATGGTTTATTTTGTGTAATGTCGATACAACACAATAGGTACCTACTCCAACCAAAAATCTCTTCATCTCACTAATATTATAAACGTGAAAGTTTAGATGGATGGATGTTTGTTCCTTTATCACGCCAGAACGGCTGAACGGATCTGGATGAAATTTGGCACAGAGATAGATTATAGTCTGGAATAGAACATAGGCTACTTTTTATCCCGGAATTCCCACGGGAACGGGAACTACGCGGGTGAAACCGCAAGGCGCTGCTAGTTAAACTATAAAAAACTGTTAAACTGAATCGCAAGTCTGGTCGGATCTTTTTTGGAGTAAATAGAAATGACTTAACCATCTTATCAGATCTTGTCAGACCTGTTTAATAATCTTATTGTGTTATAAACTAAATAATTTAGTTATTTTTTTTAACCAACGACCTCTTTCAAAAACTCTTTCAACTAAGAATGAAATGAAAGCATCTTTCTTCTTAAACAATAATGACTCATAAAAACTAACAAAAAACAGTCGTCATCTTTAATGCAGTTTATAAAACAGAATTACCTCAACAAGAAGGAGTCGATTTAAACGTCCAAATTACCTACCCCAAATTGCTACCAACTTATTAAGGCAAGATGACAAGGCAAGTTTAATAAGCACAAAATCCTTCCGCATAATAAAGTCGTTTACTCGCAAAGCTGACTAACAATGCTTCGTCACGTCTTTAGAGTTAGGCAAATTAATTAGTACGTGATTCAACAGAAAATGTAGTAAAAGACGTCTAAGGGTCAGCTGACATCGAGACGCAACGCGATGTTCTACGCTAATCGACGCTGCGCGTATTTTTATTCCAAATATGACTTTATTTAGTACCCAAAGAGGTACAAATTTTATTGGCATAATACGAAAACTAGCCGCGGTGCTGGCGGCGACCGGTGGCCGCTGTAGCGATCATTTGCACTTTTTGCGTTTTAAATGAAGTTATATTTTGAATCAAAGTGCGCGTAGCGTCGCTTCTCGGGATGTGAGCTGACCCTTAGGGTAACGAAGATTTTTCTCTTCATTTTCTAGAAAAACTTCGTTGACAAGACATTTTTTCCGATTTCAACTTAATAACTTAGTGTCCTAGACCACTTAGCATAAGCTATAACACAATTATCTTTTTTTAGTTAGGAGAAGAATTTAGGCATACATAGCTTACTATAATATTGGGGAGACCTATGTCCAGCGGTGGACTAATATAGGCTATTGATGATGATGATGATGATGATGAATAATATTGAATGCGTTTTATACATACACACACTGGCACTTAATCCAACACCATAAAATCTAGACCAATCACCTTTCAAAAAAGTAAGACCTCCACCCACTCGAGTTTCAACCATACACCAAAATCATTAGATGATCGTTTGTTTTGTGTGTACCTATAATAGGGTAAGCTTAGTTGATTTCAATTAGTCACAAAGCCTAGCCTTACTCTGAACTCCGTGACGTCACCAAGAGGCGTGTACTCAGAATGCTGGATAGATTGAGTCTTATTTGGGTTTCCAATGCTCTCGTTCGGGGCACGACGATATCGGTTTATCCAGGGATACCATGACATGCGCTATGATAATTATAAAACATCTTTAAATAGGTAGGTATTTTAGCTTATAGTAGTTGAATAATAATGACGAATATTACCGATACTTCGGTATCGGTAACTACTTTAAGCTAAAGGCCGAATAAAACAGATAATTAATTGAATATACACTAAACTTCGGCGGTTCTCGGCATTGATAATAACTAATTTAGAGATTTCAGAATTATTTCGAATTTTGTTGTTGTCATGTTTTAGTTCAGTTACTAGAATGCTCATGAAAGTACCCAACACTTTCCCAATACCACAAAACTTGATAAAATTAATTATCTACCCCAACTTCAGTTCGCACAGCTGTAATATTCTTATATCTGTGGCAAAGCCTAGCCCTGCCCTAAACTCCGTGACGTCACTAAGAGGCGTGTAGTCGGATCGCTAGATTGATTAGTGACAATTCAATAACTCATAATATATATATATATATATTATATTCATTATACCCTAATAGGCTATTTGACTACATTGAAAATAAGTTCCAAATTGTTTTCATCCTAGTCAGTGACAACGTAACGAAGCGTAATCAGGTGATTTTTATAAAAAAGTGTACCTATTTTAGGTATAAAAACGGGATTAATACTACACATTTTTTGATATAATGATCACGTGACCGAAAACGCTTTGCGTTTGGACGCATCACTGGTGACGTCAAACATATCACAGATTACAGTGCGTGTTGTTCTTCGTGTTAGGTGTGGTATAAGGTGTGACGTCATCGAGTCATGTCACCGCAGCTATGACAGAGATTATCGTTTTGGCGCGCCATTATTTTATTCAAACTTTCAAAGTAGTTTTCATAACTAATACGACTGGCCTTGAAGAAATATTAATTACACTTTAAATTATTTTCATCAGACAATACGTTACAATTATTTCCCAGTAGTAGTCAAGTAGCCTATTATTTTCCATCACTTGACACTGGCAGAATTGTCCAACCAGAGCATATTGCCATTAGCAAAGAATCATCATCATCTTAATAGTGTTTCCAATGCTCTCGTTCAGGGCAGAACGACGACCCAGGCAAAACTAGGGTTATCGATATGAGCTATGATAATTAAAACATCAACAGAAAAAATATCTACGGTATACCTTACTTTCATCATCACCATCAGCCTTTGACACCCACTGCTCAGTATAGGCCTCCTTTTTTACACGCCAGTTAACTCGATCCTGTGCGAGCCTCATCCAGTCTTCCGGCCACCCCGACGACACGTCGTCCGACCATCTGGCAGGTGGTCTACCTCTATACTTTACTTTACAATACAATAAATAAGAATCATCCTACTGGTAATAAAAGTGTTGTGTGATTTATGTCAATGTCGAGAACGAATAGGGCTGAAGTATTGCATTCACAAAGTGTTGAAAAGCGTTGGCGAGACGTCTTTAACGCCATTCTGTGAGATTGGCCAGAGATCGCGCATAAATACACCGAGTGGAAGGATTTTGATAAATTTGTTTTACAAATTTATCAAAATCTTTGGTAAATAAAAAAAAACAGTCCCTGGAAAAAGATTAGTGTCAGGATTTTGATAAATTTGTCTTACAAATTTATCAAAATCTTTGGTAAATAAAAAAAAACAGTCCCTGGAAAAAGATTAAGTAGTGTAAGGATTTTGATAAATTTGTCTTACAAATTTATCAAAATCTTTGGTAAACAAAAAAAAACAGTCCCTGGAAAAAGATTATGTAGGGTTTTGCTCTAAACAAATTGCTTTAGGATTAGTCACCAAAAAAACTTCACGTATTTTTCCAGATTAAGACTATCTTTTAGCTTCTTCTATCTTTTTTAAATAAGGCTATTTATTTTGACCAAAACCTAGGAAAGAACCTAGAATTACTTACGTAACTAATTTTACGATTTTTCTAAGAATCACGTAAACGAGGATGCGAGAAGAAGGTAGTCGTCATTTATAAATAACAGTTGCTTGGCTCACCTTAAATTCTGTTGTGTCCCCGAGCGGAGTATACTCAGATTGTTTGATACCGCCATTTCCTTGAGACACCTCTTGGTAAATGTATGGTCTTGTGTTGGGTTCGAATCCATGGTCAGTATTTAGGTTGTTCACTCTATCGTAGATAACCTTCAGGTCGGAAGGCCACATGTGTTTTGCTGCGTCGACTCTAAAATTTAAGTGCAATATTTGAAACGTAGAACATATTAAGTGGCGATAAAGTTGGAAATTTATTGCCCTCTTAGAAAAATGTAGGTTCCATATAAAAGTTATACCTAGAGATATAAGATTATTAAAATACAAAAGCGATTAATGATTTTTCACCATTTCCACTCGAAAACGGTGACTTTGCTGCTCAAAAACAGTGAGCAAAATCGGGTTTTGCTCACATGTGGAATTAAGACTATTATTTAACTTGTTGAAAAAGTAATTTTAAATTCAGAATGTTGCACTAGATTTTGATGGTGTATTAAGTTAATACTCTTTTTCGGATGGCGCCGAAAAAAAGATAAAACTAAGCAATCTTCAACAGGGGAGGTCTATTTTGTCATAGGAGGCAGCTCCAAACATCACTATTATTTGAAGTATACACAAATAACAGGAAACGTAAATAAAACAATGACGAACAAAGGGCCAAAAAACATAGAACTTTTAGCTTCCAATAAGATTTGAATAAGTCTATACTTAATCATAGCCGGCAGGGCTTGAAACAATTTATCATAAAAACTGTTCGCAACCAAGGTGAGGAAATTTTTGATTCTTACCGAAACCCAGCTACACCCAAAGAAACCAGGTGGTTGAGAAAGGCCACAATTTTACCCCGAACATAAGGGTTATGATGATTCAAATCCTTAAGGCCCACGAGTTCACATCGTCTGGACTGCAAAATGTTAGTAGATAACATAAGACACCGTTAAAATTAGTCACAAAACACAATAGCACCAAATAAATAGATAGAGAAGTAGTGTAAAGCTCTGTGCTGAGATTCGACTGAAACCGGATCCCGAGAAAAGAGATCGAGACTACATTTGACTGAGGGCAAAAAACATGGAACAAAGATAATTTTAAACATGAAATTGCTTATCAACAGTTTAGCTTTCAATAGGGTTTGAACTAGAAGCCAGCAGTAGGTACTTTTGCATGTAGTAAGTTCGCGTGTGAGACCGTGACAAGTTTCCGTTTAGACCACCGGAGATTAGACTGAGACATGTCTCGATTTCTTGTATCAATCTCCAGTTTTCGTCGCAGGCCCCGGCGCAAACCGTCACTGTTCAGATAAAACAGTTTTATTTTGGCCAATTTTGTGATATCCAGTATGACAGGGTCAAGGGTGTAATACCAACAAAGCTACACAACACATAGCTTTCGATCTCGTTTGTTGTTCCTAAAGCAACAGACGATCCAGTAATATATTCCACCCTTTCAATGTTCGCCTCTTGTACAGTAGCCAAACAGAATGCACTCTGCTGCATTTTGGTACAATAGATTATTTCGAATACAGGTAAATGGGGCAGCTGTTTTTGCTTCGACGGTTACATTTCTAGACAAAACACCGCATTTTGTTGAAATATCTATTGTTTCGTTCATTTGAAATGTTGTGATTTGCATATTTTTGTGTTCGTTGGTTGATACGTTTACAATTGCTACTTGATTATAAAAGAAAATTACAGTCAAATAATAACACAAATTAGGATTAGTAGTATATAAAATTGAAACAATTGAGGTAACTGCTTATTATTGTAAACAATAAAACAAAACCATATCAGTTATGTTGAGCTACAACTGTAATGGAAAAAATAAAGCTAACAAAAGAATGTACCTACACACACTCATCATTGGTTTGTGTCATATCAACCATTTTTACTTGGCAATATTAGTTTAAAGCTTTTTTAGAATGTAAATTATGTTAATGCTGGAAACAATCAAATAATTTACAACGGTACCTAACTCATAAGAGCTTGGTAAATTATTAGAAACAAACCTAATCAGAGTAACTACTTAGCAATCATTACCAATGCATGGTAGTGTTAGGCCTTATACACACAAAATAGATAAATTTCGTGACGCTGACGCAAGGAATTAGAGAACCTTTATTGAAATTTGTAAAGAAACATATTATTACAAAAGGCATATTTGGTATGTTAGAGGTAGACACAAATTAGAAAACAGCAGAATTAGGCCTTAGACACACAAAAAACAAACACCACATCAAGAATACCTGAATCCAGCGACTCCAAGTGCCACGAGATGGTTGAAATACTCGTCAATCTTGTTCCTTACGTATTCATTCGTCTGGTTTAGATCTTTCAGACCTTCCAACTCGCAATTACGAGACTGTTTCAATAAAAACAAACTTTAAGCAGTGACAATAAGGATAATATTTCGAAGATCTCCTAAGAACCTGCCTACGCTTAATAAATACCCGACTATTACAACTAAGTGCGTAGTAAAATGTTCAGAAAGTTCAAGGGCAGTTTTACTACTTACATCGATTTTGGATAAATTTTCTATCATTTCTACGTGAGTCGGCTGTTAACTCGGTTTTCCTTGGTGGTCGGGTAAATTAAAAGATTGATAGGTATTATAAACATTGTGTTATGCTCGGTTATCCAAGTTAAACATGATGATATATGGTAATTGGGATTAGTAATTTCTTTTTCCACAATAGATTTGTTTCCTAGGTAAAAAAAATATTCTATTTAGTACGTCAGTTCGATTTTCATATAATATTGGACCCGTACGTTTTTTTCTATGTCAATCATACAAAAAATGACAAAAATAAATTTCGGGAGCGAGGGCTCGTGACATCACGTCGCACCGTACTAAATAGTGTCGCACGGCGTGACGTCACGCGGAACTTTAACTGGCTATATCTTCATAATTTTTTGATTAATTGACAAAAAAAAAATACGTGTCCAATATCTTCTGATATTCTAACTGACGGACTAATTAGATTTTTTAGGAAACTAGCCTTTTATTATTATTCATTTATTTCAGATATAAATCCATAGTACTATTAAATTTGCTTACATAATTTAAAAACAATCTAGATCTGACATGTAATTCTTGTTTTCTTAAAAAATAAATCATTATGCTTTGATTTATCCATTTAGGATTGGTATTGTTTTTTGAAAAACACATTCTGTTTCATCTATGAACCTACACTCAAATCGTAGGTGTATAAAATAGATAGGGTAAAGTAGTTGTCTTAGCGCTGATACAAGAATCAAGATCAAGATTTTTTTATGGCACATGCGATTATAACGCCCTGAAAATTAAGTATTGATAGGCTAAATATTTATTTTACTAACTACATATTGTGAATATCAATATTTGATTGCTATTTTCAGAAGTTGGGATTTTTGGCAGTGGCGCACTTCAATGGCGTTCAACGATAGGTTACCAACGGGTTCTAGTTATGGTTTTATAATATTAAATTTATTGTTTTGATATAAAACAGCTTGCCGTCTTCATTTTACCAAAAGATTTTTCTTATATTTTTCTGTATCAATAGAAATTGACTTCAAACTTAACAAAGGGGTTAAGTTTGAAGTCAATTTCTATCAAAACTCTATTGATTACCTATCGATGAACGTCACTGTATCTACCATCCTGGGGGATCAATCTTTACGTTTAGGATGAAATAATACAAACCTCGACAGCATCATCATAGTTATGTATAGCGCATGGCGGGTGGAAATGCTCACGCTCGTAGGGCACTCCGAAATACGATTCCTTGTCGAAGTCAGCAGTGCTTCCCGCGGTTCCGACGTTTTCTTTGTTATTTGCTGTCATATGATTTACTACCACGTCTACGTAAATCCTGTGAAAAATGTAGGAGTATTACGTTGAAGGCATTTTTTTTAAAGCACATGTTTTTTTATATCTCATGGAGGACGCAATAAGTGCGACATTGCCAGGAGTACTTGGAAGTGCGCCGTCGAAAGTCACATAAAATCAAAAAGCGTTCCAAACAAAATCAAAATCCCATAGACCAAACAATTATTATCCTCTCTATCTCCAATGGTTTTTCGCAAAAGTTGTTGCTGGGGCGTTCAACTGGTTAAAAACTTTCTTAAAATTATGACATCCACGGTTCGATTCTGCACGATGCCAGATTCCACAATATTTTAAGTAACTAAATTTAAATTCAGGTATGGCTCTGTGAAAAAACAAAGATAAAGAAAGACAATAGACTGGTTTCCTAAAAAATCTAATTAGTCCATCAGTTAGATGATCAGAAGATATTGGACACGTTTTTTCTTTTGACAATTAAAGAAAAAATTATGAAGATTTAGCCAGTTAAAGTTACGCGTGACGTCACGCCGGGTGACACCTTTTAGCGACTTTGTGACGTCTAGAGCAAACTTTGACGCGCTGTATCTTTGTAAATTTTTGTTTGATTGACAAAAATATACATGTCTAATATCTTTTGATAATCTAAGTGATAGAGTATTATGGTTTTTTAGGAAACTATCCTATTATGAACCAGATTACCTGACACCAGCATCATTGCACCTCCTCGTCATGCTCGCAAACTCCTTCTCATCACCTGAACGCGTCTTCAGCTTGTATGACATGACCTGGTAACGTTCGTACCAGGGTCTGCTGTTGTCGTCTAGGTGGACGATCAGGTTTTCTGATGCTGGTGAAACCTGGAGGACAAAACACTCTCATAGGCAGATACCGAAGTCAGTGCCTCGACCGGGCTCATTTTGAAGCTTCAATCTAATTTTAAGACCTATTATAACTGTACTAGGTACCTATAAGTAAACAATGATCACCGTCGACACAAAAATCACGTTAGGCCGCAAAAATATGCAAGGTAATGTCTTTCGAAGTTGCAAACTTAGTTTTACACTATTGGTATCTATACCTAACATCATCCCAAAAAATCAGAATCTTGCATTTTTTTTTGCGACCTACAATGTTTTAGATGACTGACCATTTTTTTATTATTGGTGATGGTCAAGCGTTTGGCCGCCATCTCATTTGAATAAGTGATAATGTGGTCTAAGATGGAGCACGCTATCCCAGGAATTTATTCACCCTGAATTTGAAGACTCCAAGATTATACTCTGGCGGGAGAACAGACGCTGAAAACTCATTCCACTCTTGGCCGTGTTTATTATGAACGTAGAGCACTATTGTTTGGTTCGACACTGTAGTAGTGAAGTAATGATGGGTGGACGCCCGCCACGGGTGGCATTTTTCTGTGCGTCTGCTGGTGGAAAGGAAAAGTCTATATAGGTACTTTTACTTTCCACCATAGGACCAGCAGTAGCGGTATCGCAGTCAGTTTTTCATTAGGGCCGTTTCGTTAACCGTAGGAACTGTAGGAGTGTGCAATTATCACCAATGTCTATTTACGCCAACAGAGGCATATTGTGTTTCGAGATACCTATATCTTTCAAAGGCGTCTTCAAATAGTGCCTGGATAATCTGTATACAAATCAGGCTCAAAATTTGCATAAAAAGTAGGTCATTAAAATTTAATCTGCATAAGTTTTGATAAATGGTATGGTTTACATTTAATACGAGAACACCATTTTCTTATTTTCTATTTTCTTATTGTCACCGTTTTCAGTACCTACTATCAAAGGCACTGATTTACTTGACTTACTTGAACACCTCCAAATCCATGGGGTCCTAGGAACCTCTCGCATTCTTCAGCAATGTCGTTCCACTTCCATTCAAATAAGTGTACGATTGTCGACCTTCCGGGCAGCATATTGGTTCGGGCTACATTGCCGTATGCCACCCCGATTAGGGCAGATACGATGAGGAGGTACATTGTAGGCGCTGCGAAAATCAAATGAATAAAGAAACCATATCTACTCCTACTATTTTAATAAGGGAGGTTATAAATCTGTGAGTTTGTTTGTAGGGGCAATCTCCGGAACTACATACTTACCTACTAGTCTATACATATTATATCAGTAAAAACTTTGTGTCTGTATAAAGGTTACTTTATAAGACCTGAACATAAACTTGTAGGTATGTAGATCTTTTTGGATAGGTATATAAAATGATCGGTGGTGCTTTTAGAGGTACCTATATGTACGATATTATATAATACCAAAAAAATTACAATTGCATTTTTTTTTTAATATTTTTTATTTACAAAGGGTTTGTTCGACAACGAATAAGGCACCCTGATAATTTAATTAGGTTATGGGACCAACTCGGGATCTATCACGATCGGTCCATAGGTACCTACTGACTGAGATATCGACGAAATAACATTTTTTTTTAAACAGCCGATTATGGAAGAAGATTTAGGGAAGAGGCTCGTTATTGAAGTCTGTAAAAAGGAATAAGATTTTTATCACACTAATTACCACCATTTAACACAGTTTCTAACTAGTTCAGGAGCCTATGGACTCAATTTTGCCTGTAAAACTTTATATTATGTCAATAAAACAATTTTTACTTTTACTTTACTTTTATCTTAGGTAGAGTCAGAGTCAATAACTTTAAATTAAATAATTAATTTTAAATATACCTACCTACTTTTAACAGCTTTATACAGTGTGAGTCTGCATCGTGTGTACCAAATCACAGGAAAACTAATGTCCCATTGTACCAACGGATAATGTGACGAAAAAAATGTATTCTCCTTCACTATTCCTTATACTTAGCATTTTAAACTTTTCTCTCCTCAGAAAAATTTAAAACGTATAAGGAATAGTGGAGAATAATTTTTTTTCGTCATATTATCCGTCGGTACAATGGTACATAGTTTTCCTACTAAGTAGATAATATATAATAAGAAATAAGAATAAGTAAGTCGTGGAGTCTACTAGGACAGATGCTGAGAGGTAATAAATAGTTATCTTACCTACCACAACAGCAGATTATTATCTTCACTGGCAAAGCGGCAACTGATGCTCTCCAACGTACGGAGGTTATTTTATACTATTGACCACAATGCTTTTGTTATAATGTAGTAAGTAGGTATTTTTAGAGCGAACGTTGGAGAGAGGTAAGGGCTCGGACACATCAAATATTTCACAAAGAAAATATAGTAAGGGAACATTACTTGTCTATATTTGAAAGTATAAATTTTCATTTTTTTTATTCAAAAGTTACATAAAATATTAATTTATATTGTGAACGTAATAATAATACAAGGATTTAAAATTCAATAAATACATTATAAACAAAACTTCAGACAGCTCGTTTCATGTGTTGTCGCGTTGTCGCTTTCAATGCTTAAAGTCGATGTATTTAATTAATTTCTTAGTTTTTAGAAAGGCTAGTCATACACTTCACAATTTTGTCTAATTATAGGTACACCGGAATAAGATTTAGGTACCATTCCAAAAAACAACCGAGTAATGTTGTATTGTGAAATCAGTTTTCTTGCAATTCTTCATACGAAACGGTAAAGTTATCTTTGTGGTTAATGAATAAATATTTTATGAACAAAAAAAAGTACATTAAATTTTTTCACTAACGTGTACTTAAACAATCGTCAATCTTCTTGTCCTCTGGCGAACCACGTGACAAAGAAGCGCAGAACGCAATTCTTAGGCCAAATTGGTTTTTTGTTTTTGTTTTATTGTTTAGTAATAAAATCAACTTGGAAAATAATAAATAGCGAGACTGGGAAGGCCAGTACCTATGTTAATGATTATAATTTAAAGGTTAATGATTGCGCAATCAAAAATGATGTCGAAGTAGCCCAAACATTTGAAAACTTTTTTACTGACATTCCAATCTCTACTACAAAGTGTCTAAACTCTTCTCAAGTAATCGCTGAGTCATTACTCATAGAAAATGTACAAAAATGCAAAAGTAAATTTAATTTCAACCATGTTGATGAAAAAGATGTTAAAAAAGCCTTTAATCTTTTAAATATGAAGAAAACTGCAGATCTCTGGGGCATTTCCGTTAGAATTATTAAACCATTGATTGATACCATTGCACCAGATCTAGCTTTAATATTTAATCAATCTATCGATTGTGGCGTATTTCCTGATCTCATGAAATGTAGTAAAATAATCCCACTGTTTAAATCGGGTAGTAGATCTGACCCCACTAATTTTAGACCAATATCAGTACTGCCTACATTCAGCAAAGTTTTTGAAAAACTTATTTTACATCAATTGCTCAGGCACTTCAATGGCAATGACCTGCTACATTGTAAGCAATTCGGGTTTACTCGCGGCAGGTCAACTACTGATGCTGGTGTAGAGTTAGTATCGCATATTTTTGATGCTTGGGAGAAGTCGCAAGATGCTATAGGCGTTTTTTGCGACTTGTCAAAAGCATTCGATTGCGTACACCATGAAACATTAATCAGGAAACTACATCACTATGGATTAATGGACTCCTCTTTGGATCTTCTTACATCTTACTTGAGTGATAGGATACAGAGAGTTGACATTAATGGGAAACGGTCTTCGGGGTCTGTAGTTAAAATGGGTGTACCGCAGGGTTCTATCCTCGGTCCTTTCCTATTTTTAGTTTATATTAACGACCTGCCTCATCTGGTAAAGAATAATCACGAGATTGTACTGTTTGCTGATGACACTTCATTAATTTTTAAAATGAAACGACAAAACACAAATTTTGACGATGTGAATAATGCAATCTCAAAAGTAGTCCATTGGTTTAGTGTTAATAATCTGTTGCTTAACGAAACCAAAACAAAATGTATTAGATTTATTCTACCTAATGTTAAACAAGTTAAGGCTGATGTAAACGTAAAAGGAGAAACGTTAGAAATTGTAGAAAGTACCGTTTTCTTAGGAATCACCTTAGATAATAAACTTCAATGGGGCCCACACATAGATAAGCTATCGAAAAGACTTAGTTCTGCAGCGTATGCAGTCAAAAAAATCCGTCATCTCACAGACGTGGATACATCTAGACTTGTTTATTTCAGCTACTTTCACAGTATTATGTCTTATGGTATACTGCTGTGGGGGAACGCTGCAGATATTAACACCGTATTTGTGCTGCAGAAGAGGGCTGTTCGTGCAATCTATAATATGGGTCCCAGAGAATCCCTGCGTGATAAATTCAAAGAAATAAACATAATGACAGTCCCCTGTCAATATATTTATGAAAACTTATTGTACACTCATAAAAATATCAAAAGCTTCCCTAAAAATAGCGATATACATAATATAAATACTAGAAATAAACATAAACTCGCTGTGCCCACAACCAGGCTTCACAAGATTAATGTATCTTTTAAAGGGCAATGTATACGCTTCTACAACAAAACTCCTAGTGAGTTGCAAAATCTATCAATAAATAAATTCAAACAAATTGTCAAAACCTTTCTGTGCAAAAAGGCTTACTACAAAATATCAGATTATTTAGAAGATAAAAAAGCTTGGGACGGGTTTTGCTCCAACTCGAAAAATAACAACTAACAGGCTAAAGGTTTCTTAGTCGCTTCTTTACTTTAGTCTACATACCGAAGCGACAGAAATCAAAAGTACCACTTTATTTCCGTGTCAGTGCTTTATTTTAAGAATTTGACCTTTTCTAAGTGTACAATTTTGTATTTATGGAAATAAAGAATTTTTGATTTGATTTGATTTGATTTGATTGGTGAGCGGTTACTTTCTGGACAGTCGCGTCGATTATTCACTGTGAGTTTTTGTTTCCAACAATGAAAGAGCGCGACAGAGCTTTACGAAGCTTTACCTATCTCTTTCGCCTGCAGCGTTGTTGGCGGCATCCGGATTAATTACATGCGTGAATGTGCGCAAACTTCCCACTCTCGCTGCCCGTACCGGATAAGTTGTTTGTCGGCAACTATATTAGGTACATTGAATCCCAATTCTATACTTCCCTATGACCCTACACAACAGGACGCTTTGTAAAATAAAATATGTACCTACTCAGTATTTTAAGATACGCTTGTTTGTTTTGCAGTTTATTAATACCTAAAAATCACCTTAGTTTGTTTCCATTTCCAACCAATGAGTTAGCTGTTGGCCTAGTGTAAATGCACTTTAGAAGTTATTAAACAAACAAAGTAGGTACTACCTGCCTTATCGTATGTTATCCTTATCCGTAATACTGTAAGTGATTTCCTTAGTAACACGTCAAAACAACTCACCAATGTAATCCTTTCAGATTTCTTTAGCAATTGTTACAAATCACGCTTCCACTCAGCTACCAATAGTGTCCATCAAAGGCGCTAGTAACATAATCACAGGGAAACTAGAACAATAATGAATCGTGGGTAAACCCGTTGACACTGTTGACATTATCTTGTTTTATATATGAAGACATTAGATACCTACTGATTTAACGATAGATGGGTCAGCCCCCCTAGCACGGGGATTGTTGTCTAGGGTAGAATAGAGAAAAATTACGTCACTTCGTCATCGAATGCGTAAATTATTTGTAATGCATTCCATCAACTTCAATAATGTACGCAATGTATGGCGATGCAATGTCATTATTGTCTATTCTACCCTAGACAACAATCGCCGTGCTAGGGGGGCAGATGGGTACTTCGAAACAAAAACGAATCTTACGGATGTAAGCTGGTTAACTACGAACCTTACTTGTGTTGGAGGAACCTTAGATAAGGGAAGAACACCAGAATTCTACAAACTACTATATTTTTTTAAAGTAAAAATGAACCTTATTGCGAAACACTATAAAGGCAATTTGATCACAGATACTTTCCACTTAAAGTTTTTTTCTAATAGCCATTTTTCATGTTAGTTGAAAGAAGTCATTTTCATATTTAGAGGTATTTATAAAAATTATACATAGGTAGGTAGTTTTATTACACGGGAGTGTTTTCAACTAGGTAAGTATCGACTGAGCTTATGATTTTTTTACATAAAACCGACTCATCTTTATCAGGAAAAGGTCACTATCGTGTTCTCTAGTTAAGGTTATCAAACTTACCTATTTAGGTAAGTATAGCGAACAAATCAGCCTGAGAAAAAAACAACAATTAAAATATTGTGATAAGAAAATAACATGTACCTACCTAGTACACGTTTAGTTTAACAATATTATAAACGTTCTTTGAACCTTTTGGGGGGCAGTTATTTTACCTTTTGTTCATATTTTGTATTTCATCATCATCATCATCAGCCTATATCAGTTCACTGCTGGACATAGGCCTCCCCTAATGAGCGCCATAGCGCCCTGTCTTCAGCTTGCCGCATCCAGCATCTGCCAGCAGTCTTTCGCAAATCGTCATCCCACCTGGTCGGAGGGCGTCCTACACTACGTTTGCCGAGTCGCGGTCTCCACTCAAGAACACGTTTACCCCAGCGGTTGTCGGTTCTTCTCGCGATATGTATTTACCCGAACTCAAATTTGAGTTCGGGTAAATACAAAATAAGGTATAAGGTATTTATAAGGTAATAAGGTATTTATACCTCTTACTAGCTGACCCTTTCTCCATTTCATTCGCGTGCACTTAAGGGTTAAAACAGCTTCTCGAGATCCAACTGAAACACCGCATTATAAATAATTATTAAAATTTATAATTTTCATATATTTTTTCCCGTAGACTCGTTTGAACCCAAATCAGGAGTCGGTTGTATATACGACTGTCGTAGACCCTGATCAGGGCTAATGCAAGTACAATACAAAAATGCTTTATTGTACACCATAAAATAACATTACAAAGAGACATCACATAAGATAAGTACAATGGGCGGCCTTATCGCTAAGAAGCGATCTCTTCCAGGCAACCTTTGGATGGAAAGAATTGTGAATTTAAGAAAGGCAGGGGGTGTACCAAATATAATCTAAAATACATAAACTACAAAGACCAATGGATACCTACATTAAAGACATCTAATAAAATCTAAATAAATAAATAAGCAAGTCTACCGTACTCAATAAAACCAAGCCCTGATCAGGCTCCAAACGAGTGTAGGAGTGGTAGGTGGTACGTATGGTGTTTTCGTATGGGTTTGTACTACTAAATGGGTTTGTGAAATTAAATTACACATTTATTTCAAACTCGTATAATACATAAATTATTCTAAACATTAATTAAATATTCAACATAGATAACAATTAAATAGGTACTTAATATTATCCGTTATCTACACAAGTAATAGATAATCAATATAAAATTTTATCTGATTGATGTAAAATATTATTACGCAGTGTCTCTTCAGTGAAAATGTCATCAAAAAATATCATTCTGAAATACTTATCAGCACTTTATTAGATTTATTATACAGGGTGTTTGGTATTGCGACGGACATAGTAATTTAAATTTAAAAAAAATAGAAAAGAAAAAAAACCTGTAGTTTCAATATCCTAAGTGTAACACGGTTTGCTGAGATATGATTATTTAAAGTTTCTTTTTAAATCACCCAAAATCCGTTGGGTGCGAAGCTCTAAGCTCCCATACAAACATATTTTTCGATTCATTTGAAAATTATGTCTCCGATTTTAATGAAATTTTGCATACATAGGTAATCACATAAGAAATACTCAGGTTTGCATCGTTTTAGTTTTTCAGAAAACAAAATCATTCGTCATCATATGAGGGCTAAAGTAATAAAATCGCTTGAAAAATAATTGAAATGAATTTTTGAAAAACTAAAACGGTATCAAACATAGCTATTTCTTAGTCGATTATTTATGCAAAATTTCATTGTAATACAGGATGTAGTTTCGAAATGAATTTAAACCCACCTTAAATCGTCATATATTTTTGTTTGTGGTTGTAATACAACAAGGTAACGCTGTATTTTTCAATGTATACTTACCCTAAATAAATTATGAATTGATAAAGTTTATTCAAAAAAGCTACGAGCATTCAAAATAAAAAATCTCTATAGAAGTTGTCGTAAATTTACTATTTAAAAATTTACTTGTAAATTCATAAAAAAATTAATGTCACATTGAATTTTGTTTTCTTTTAAAAAGGTCTCTGTTAATATTACAGTTTCCAACGATAGGCTATATGACGCAATAAATTATTTAGCGGTCAAGCTAAGAGATCCCTACTTGACTTGGTCATGTCATGAATTTTTTTATGTTTTAATGTTTCTTTTAATGTTTTTTTATCCTTCAGAATCTATTAGATAGAATGTAATGTGAATGAAACCGTGTATTTAGCTTACGCTAATACTTATTGAGATATAGCTTACAACACATTCCTATCTAAATATGCATATAATATATATGTTGAATATATAATAATAGATACAGAATGCGACAAAATAAGCATTTTTTGGGATTAAAATTACATTTTAAATCAGTCTTTTTATCGATACACCTTAAAATACGCATATTTTCATCTATTAAAGCCAAATATCAAAATCACAAATTCGTTTTCGCTCTTCTTGTCAACTAAAAGATATTAGACTGAACTGACTAATTTTCTTACACCTTATTGTAAAACTAGACGTACCACACCTCCCGTTGTAAACTGACTCGATCCAAAATTTTGGTGAATTCAGTCAAGTATACAAAACGACTCAAAAGTAGAGCGTGCTCTTTTGAGTCGTTTTGTATACTTGACTGAATTCACCAAAATTTTCGCCTAGTAAATAATACTTCAGCACCATAAGTCCAAAAAGTTTAATAATCAATTAATCAAATACAGACTTAAACTATAAAAATCCCTTAGTTGCGATAAAACATTCAGTACAAAACCGACCCAATTTGGTTTAAGTCACAAAAAAGCTCAGTTTACAGTTGTACTCGCACTTTACGACTGGAGCTCACTGTTTACGACTAGAGGTGCGATATACCTATGGCTCATATTAATAAAACATTTAAAATTATTAAATAATGGTTACTACGTTAAAATTGCATAGAAATAGTTTCTCCTTCATTGGATTCGTTCTGTGTAGTTCATTCTACACCTTCCATATGCGATTAATTGACCTCATAGCTTCCAACGAGAGTTTAAAATCATGTACACTTCCAGAATCTCTACCTTAATTTTTTTTTATTTACTACAAGTTAATTTCTACCGTGTTCTTTATTTTTCTACAAAAGTTAAACTGATATATCAGTATAATTATTATCACCATAACAAATACCTACCCTACATTACTACAAGAAAGTTTAAATTCAATCGACCATTTGAATATCGGTTTCGGTTTGAAGAAATTTATTCTCAAAAAGATACATATCATTTACATGAGCAAAAAGTTATTGTACAGTATGTATAAATTGTTAATACAACGGTGAAAGACGTTGGGAATCGCATGCGTCCAGCGGCGAGATGGGCGGACGATATTAACTAACGTCGCGGGGCGAACCTGGATAAGATAACCGAATAATGACGGTTTTCAGTAATGTTGACTATTGATGCTTACGTGTGCGAGATTGAACCTTATGGACCTGGAACCTGATAGTTTTTAAGTTTATATTCCACTAGCTGCTGCTCGCGCAAATTTCATTAAGATCTGTTCAACCGTTTTTAGGCGTGAAAAGATAACAGACAGATAGATAGATAGACAGTTACTTTCGAATTTATAATATTAATATTGATTATTTCCTCTAAAATAAGAACGAAGTCTGGACTGTGTCCAGTCATGTTACCATTTAGGAATGAACTGATGATGCTCACGTGATTCATTGAACCGTATACTGACGGGAATTGAGTTCATATTCTATTGTTTACTCTAAATCCGGAGACAGGAATGAAACGTCTGGATCGGGGCCAGTCATGTTGGCAGCTTGGAATGAACGTTTGATGCTCACGTGGGGATATTGTTGACGCCATTGACACACCTGATGAAAAGGAAATAAGGTTTATTTTTCTTTGACCAATACAAGTTTAACCTAGGTCTTAAAAAAACGAATGTTTCGAAGTTCTAGGAAATTAGCTTCGTTTTAGAAAATTAATGAGGTTATGTACCTGTAATTCTGTAATCTGATCGCAGAAACTGACGTCGAGGAGTCGAAGATGTTTGCATTCTGCCAATATCCTGAAACAAAAGAAAACACTAATTTAGCTTCTACATTTCTAGAGTTAAAAAACTTTAGCCGGTTTCAGGTATTATTTATTAAAGGTGGGGCACTATTGTGATAAAAGCCAAGAAGGCGATTTTCAGGAGGTCTGCGTTTAGCAATGGACCATTTTATGTTTTCTTTGTATAATAAAAAAGAACTATCTATGTAATGTATTTAATTATGTATATCAGCTATCTAGTACCTATAACACAAGCTCTGCTTAGCTTGGGGCTAGATAATGCTGTGTGAATTGTCCAGCAATTTATTTATTTAAAGCCAGTATTCATTTATTATAGGATCAACATCTTATAATAGTCCACTGCTAGACGCAGACCCCCCCCCCCCCTCAACCTGTTGAGGTTGAGGGGGGGGGGTCTGGGGGGGCACTGTTGGCAAAAGTATGCGTGCGTACAAAGTCCAGCCGCACCTACAATAATAATGTAAGAAGGTTTTTGCTTTTATAGTGCGTAAGCCTCACATTGCACTGGTGCAATTTTCTAAGAGATTTATATCCCACAAAATATTAGACTTCGACGGGACTTGAAAAAGCAACCCTTCCGGCAGCAACGGGAAGCGCTACCAATTGCGCTATGAGGTCACGTGACGAAGGAGTCGAAAAACTCTGGGACTTCCATCGAACTCAAGCGCCGATTCGATCATCACAAAAATGTGCATTATGGTAGCAGCAGTGGAAGTATGTGTCATAAGGTGTTGTTGATTTTGTCCACTAGTGCATAAGTGGAAAAACAACAACTTGTAAGTATATATGACTTATAAACTAATACATCATTATTTGCCTAAGTCTAATATAGTCTGATTTACATACAAGTCAATATTTATTAAACTAACTAAGCTTTACATTATTATGCTTAAATACTAGTTGCGCTCTCCACTCAAGAACACGTTTACTCCAGCGGTTGTCTGTTCTTTGCGAGATGTGGCCGACCCACTGCCACCTCAGCTTGCTAATTCTTTTTTTTCTTCTAATTAAACTATGGTTCTCGGTCGGATGAAGTATTATTGCTGATGAAATAAGATCTACTTACGCTGAGCAAATATCAGGTGTAACCGCCCTAACACCAAGCAAGTCGAGTTGCGTGAGATTAGGCGCGCGCGACACTAGCGCCCTCAGATCTCTGTCGCAAACTCCACGCAACGCCCCGAGGAAAAGTTTCCGAAGTTCGCCGCCTGCTATGCATTGGAGCCACTCGCCGGAACCGCCGGCTTGTAAGCTGGAAAATAATACAATATTATGAGATATCTGGTAGACATATCGAGTTTTCACAAAGAAAGGTCTGATTACATGGGCCCAGCATAATTTATTTTCTGACTAAGCATTGGGAGGCATAAAGACGGCGAGACTGTATCTTAAGATAGGATAAGTTTACAATGATATTTGTTTTTCCTTGATTTAACTTTCTCGCTTCTTACTATGCTAGACGATTCTGTGCATTATTCATTTATTATTTATGTATCGCCTCATAAGGCGGAGAACAAATAAATTTTTAGTTTGCTATAATATTTATTTATTTGACTTGACATCTTGAGCGTAATACGTTTCGACCTAAAATGAAGTGTGCTGAAAACACTCAGTTTACCATGCTACGATATCTACGTTTTGACTATAACATAAAGATAAATCTTTATTAACAAAGAAAATTACAATCAAAGAGTATTATTTACTTCCACAAGTCGACTCACTTCACGTTGACGAACTTCAATCCTTTGAAGATATAGGTATCGAAATCATTGTATTTTCAAGTTTTTTTACTTAATCGGTAATGTTTTTTAAACATTGCATCGTAGGAGGGTTTACGAGGCGTTGAGCTCAGGTACTCACCTCTGCGGTGATTCGCATCGAGCATGAAATATTACGCCGCGTGTATCTGTAACTTTGCTCGTTGCGAGGACCTTTTTTCCCCGTACTGACTGCACGAACTCTCCCTGTGTAACACGTTACACTTAAATTAGGCCCCGCAACACCGGTTAGTACCCGGCTTAAGATTCACTTTCACAGCAGAACGCTTTAGAACGTTTTTTTAATGCTTTAATGTGAAAATAACTTACCACCAGCCAACATCAAGTTCTTGCAAGCCCTCACACCTTCCTAACTCTCTGATGCCTGTAGGCGTCAAGGAGTATGACTTCCAGAAGTCGACTGACTTCAAGTTGGGACAGTGACAGCCGAGCGCGTAGGCTACTAGATCCATTGAGGTTATCATTTTGCAGGAACCTGTGGGGGATAATTCAAAAGATTAGTATGCTGATTGACGACCGATTTGCCGCGATGGGTGAAGGTCCGCCTGCGACGCAGGAGGTTCACGGGTTCGGTTCTCGCTTCGGTACAAATGTGTTTGTACGATTTCCAGATCGGTTGCGGATTGGTCTGGGTGTTTTTTTTAGTACGATAAAAATATTTTTCCAAAAGATTCTTTACATCACACTTCACAACAACAAATATCAATCTAGTCTGGATTCATATTTGTTGCTGATTCACGCTAAATCTACTGAACGAAGCGGTATACAATTTTGCCAAAATGTAGTGCTTGAGCCGTTATTTAACATAACATTTCAGTAGCACAAAAACTCTCTTCGAAATTCTTAAAGTTTGCATCCAATAGTTGAAACATGCAATAAAGAATATTTTTCCTATTGTGTTAGCACCACCGATAAAATAATGGATACAATCGCATACCGACATTAAGATGCTCCAATAGCGGGTTTGCCTTTATAATCTCAGCTATAGCGAACGTCGTTATGTCTGTCCTGTAGACGTCTAGCCGTTTCAGTCTTCTCAGTGATTTAAGATGCTTCCAATCTATCGGGCCTCCTATTGAACGGAGGCAAAGTTCTGAAAGAATTAGAGCAAGTTACCGGTGATAAATTATTAAAGTAAATTATACATCATAACAAAAAAAACATATATACTAGCTGCGCCCCACGGCGTTCTAATTCTAATAGGCTATTTATTACACTCAATTTTGAAAAGTGTTACTATTAGAATGCACCTATAGAGCCACCACAATTTTTTTTTTTTTCAATTCGATAAGTGCCATAAAAATGCATTTAAAATTTACATGTTCAAGTTGCGTGCGAAACTTGACGAAAACGCTGGACGCAGTGTACGCCATATTGCTCTGTCATGACGTCAGTTGATTGTGTGGTACATAAACAAATGCACTAATGTTGCTGATGACAGTTGCTACTTTTTTGTTGGCCTAGACAGCCGTATGACATAATAACATTGCGCCTACTATTTCATGTTGTTGTAAAGCAGATTAAAAGAAATTGAAACATTGAATTGAGTTATAATATTTATTTTGTTCATCATCATGATCAGCCGATATTAGCCCACTGCTGGACATTAATTTTGTTATTTTTACATACATCGGCGCTTTTCCAAGGCAGCAATCACGCATTATCAAAAACCAAAAACCGTGCCGTGTACAAGCCCGCACGGTTTTTTAACCGTACGGCGTGCTAGCCGAGGCCTCTTGTTCATGACACGTTTCCTTAAGATGGGGCGAACCTCTATGCCTCCATTCTAACGTATTTTCCAATTCATTTGGAAACGACCACCCCGATTTAAAAACTAATTGCATACATAATCTCATAGGCATGGGCCTATGAGATTTAATAATAATAATAATAATATTTCTTCTTACCTTCTAAATGCGGGCAGCTATCTACTATAGCTTTTAATATGTCCGTGTCTACGAATCTACAGCAATTCATACGAAGATGGGTCAGTTCTCTGCCGTAGCCTTGGAGGAATCTGTAAATAATAACAAAAAAGGGAATTAAATAACATATTAAAGAAAACAAGAACATACAAAATAGGGAATAAAAAAATTTGCTTAAAAGCTAAATTATAATAAATTATTAGTATATATTAGCATCCCACTAGCTTAAGCTAGGATATCTTAACTACGATATTATACTATATTCGGATCTATAATCCAAGATATTTTTTGTAAACAAGGACATTTATGGTGAAAAAAATGTTAACATAAACAGTAACAACAGCTTCAAACACTGAAAACAATGAAACAACAACGAATTATATTTATTACATACACACGCGCATCTAAAATAATTTACATTGAATTAGAAAACAGATGCGAGACGAGTGTTATTTTAAATTAAAGCTGTCAAAATCAAAAATTGTTTCGAATTTCTGTGATTTGCGATATCGTAAAAAAATTATCTTCGGTTTTGTACATTGAAGTACTACAAACAGGTTTTGTATACAAAAAAACAGATGACATACCTATATTACATTATACCTACATTATACCTACACGGTAGCCTACACGCGAGAAACATTTATTACATGCAATCGATAAAAATCAATAAGAACTATAAAACAAAGCAGGAAAAGATTGCACTTCGCACTATAATAACCAATTCAATTACCTTGTGTTGTGACCTTAAACTTCAAGTTACGCAATTTTATCGTAAGTACTCGTAACTACGGAATAATCAACTGAATAGGAGTGAATCCATCATTTTTATATTCAACGCAGTGCAACTGGCAGATGGAAGGAAAATTCCGTCTTCTGTCGGTTTTCCTTTAAAACACGTTTTTCTAATATTTCTAACTATGTAGTCTCTAGTTCGTGGCTTTGCACGCGTTTTAGCAAAAATGCAGGGATAAAAAGGGTAAATTAGGGATAGCCAGCCGCCTCAGTGATGCGGTTACTGCCAAAAAACATTATCTACCTCAGAAAATCACAATCAATATATATTATAACATCACACTTCACACTAATAATATATTAGTGTGAAGTGCGATAATTATAAATGCGTAAGTTTGGATGTTTGGAGGGTTGTTTGTTACCTATTCACACTTAAACTACTGAACGGATCGGGCTGAAATTTCGCATATCTGTAGTTGTACCTTAACCTCAACAGCATATTAGACCACTGCAGGACGCCAGCCTCCCCTTGATAATCGCCTTATTGGTTTTTATCTCATGGGGGTAATGCCCATAATCCCCACGCTGGGCATGCGGGTTGGCGATCGCAGTTCGGTGGCAGATCTATTCTGCAAGAGACGCTGCTGCGCGCCCTCCAGTGTATGTCCCTTAGTCGTCTCCTACGACACCCACGGGAAGATTTGGGGTGGTGCAAATTCTAAGCCGGAACCGCACGGCAATACTTGTGGTGTACAGCTCTGTAGTTCTAGGCCTGATATAAAATATAGGCTACTTTTTATCCCGTAAATTAGTTCCCATGGGATAGAAATAACCTTAAACAACGCGACCGAAGCGATGGGCTTAAACTTAACTTAAATTAGTTATATTATACTTACCGAACAACGTCAGGTGATTGTATCATTCGATGGCTGCCGCACCACGACAGATCTAACTTCTGGAGGTGTTTGCATCTTTGAGTTAGCGTGTACAAGACCTGAAAATGAAATACTACATGTCAAGGGAACCATGCAAATAATAGGGTACTACACCGATTTTTTGTGTCTCAATTAGATTCTATGGTGCTAATGAAGCACAAAAAAAATACATTTTTTTTCATCAATTGACAAGTGCCATAAATTTGCATTTAAAATTTATATTTTTTCCCTAAACTATCTCTATAATATATTTTTTAATTTTTTCTCATATAGAGTAAAATACCTTACTGAATTGATAAGGTTTTATGAGCGACATAAATAACTCTGTTTATTGGATCCTTAATATTAACTGCCAAGCCTTAATAGGATTTTTTCTTAGAAAACGCTCAAACTGAATTATCTTTTAATATCCAGGGTGTTACAGTTCGGTAGACCGTGTGCCATATGGTAACTGGGGGTAGGTGGAATCATAATGAGAATCGAAACTCATTCTTTTTTAACAAATTCAGGAGGAAGTTCTTAGTTCGGCTGTATATAAATAATATGCATCATCTAGCCCCAAATTAAGCAAAGCTTGTGTTATGAGTACTGGACAACTGATATACACAATACAATACCTACACAGATATATATTTATTTATACTATACATAGAAAACGACCAGAACGCCTGGAACAAATATTTGCAGATCGTACAAACATTTGTCACAACATTTGTTCCAAGGCGGGAATCGAACCCGCAACCTCCTGCGTCGCAGGCGAACCATCGCCCATCGCGCCACAAAGGTCGTCATTATGCATGTGTTATTAATAGATATTAATCTCTTGGAATGTATTTTTAGGCTTACAAATCTAAATGAATCTACAAACTCAAGCCGATAAGTGGTTTAGTCGTTAGAGGCTTTGTTTGTTTTGGTAACCAACTGGTGCAGAACTTTTTTGTTTTATTGTCTGAGCAAAAACGAGGAAAAGAAACATAATGTTCCACTTTAAAATCACATTTTGATCCACTTTAAAAAGGAATGGTCCCAGCAGTTCACCTTGCGTAAACTTTCAAAATAAATTGGTATAATATTACTATTTTTGTACGACGATTATAATGTTTTTTTCTTTTAATTGTTCGAAATCCGAACCGATAAATAAAATGCTACAATGTGAAAACAAAAGCACTAGTGTTAGCCAGGCTTATTAAGACTAAACTAAAGGTATACTAAAATGAGGAAAGAAGGAAGCAACCAAGAATTTACGTCATTTTCCAAGAAGCACACTGATAAAAGGAGACATAAACGAGGCGAGAGGCGCGCACCGACAGCTTCCACGCCTGCATGCGAAAGAAAACCGCCTCACTACTGCGAAGGTGGCGCGGGAGCACCAACAGCATCCTAAACACATTGGCCGATAAATGGGACAGTCCAATGTTAGGGCACTGCATTCGAACAATGCTGCGATAGCGCGCGAATTGCAGGGCCTAATTTCTGACTGTACCTATTTAATATCAATTACATACCTATAAGTTGTGCCTACTAACATAGTATAAGTTGTTACTAAACATGATATGGATCCGTGTCTGAAATAAAAACATTTTATTTATTTATTTATTTTATAAACTAAGCAGGCGGTAGTGAGGGCACGAAGTAACAGTAGGTATGATTACAATGATGATTCAAGTTTTATAGAAAATAGGTTATGCATGCGGCTGCGCAAGGGCGTTTCTGGCATATTCATCTTTATTGAATTCTAATTTCAATATGCCGGTTCAGCTTCAGACGTTTAGGCGTAAAGTGGAAACAAACATACAGACAGAAGTGCTTTCGCTTTAATAATTTAGTATGGATGGTTAACGATTTGCGTCAAATTACTTTTCTGCGAGTTTTATTCTTTGCAGAACACAGACAAAATTTAAAGACGGGTCCAGGATCACCCCTTTTCGGCTTAGTTCACATGCTACGTGGTACCCTGTATATTGCCAATCACAAAGAAGTCAAGTCATCTTCTTTCGTAGATGTCATCAGACCGATGATGATTATAGTTCCAAATTGCAGTAATTAGTAATGTGAATAAGTAATACATACCTGACTATTAACACAGTGCCAAAAAGGCCTGAGATCTATGCTTCTGTAGAGAATAGAGTCAGAGGCGAGCCGATAGAAGTGTCTGTTGACTTGCGAGCAGCGGCATAGCGACTGCAGATCTAGGTATGACATCACCGTTAGCGCGGTCTCGTCCTGAAATAAATAACTTTTAAACTAACAACATCTGACTTTTAAGAGGAAAGATGTATTTATAACAGTTTTGAAAGATTTGATGAAAAAATAAGTGATTACAAAGAATTTTCACATAACATAATGTGTAGGAGAGTTGTTCTTTAAATAATTTATCTTTAAATGATTTTTCTTGGACTATTTATGGTATATTTTCCCCGCTGAATTAAAAAATTAAGAATAAACGGAGAATAGCCAAATTATAATGTGTTCTGATGGTGTAAGTACGTTTTTATAAATTTAAAACAAATATTTGTCAAGAGCGTGTCGGACACGCTCTTGACAAATATTTGTTTTAAATTAGCTTCCTTTGTTCTCTCATGGTTAAGGAAAAACATAATTAACTCATTATTGCTGCAAGATTGCAGGGCTTCTATGAAACTAAGCAATAATGACTAATAGCCGATTAAATGGATGAAGAAATCTTAATAGATATTTCTGATTAGATTACTGTTCAACACAGTTCTAATGTTTCTGTTCTTACCGGAAGTTTCTGGAAATCGCCATTAGGTGGTCCTGTATCAATGTCGACACCGACTTTTTGATGAAGATTGGCTTCCAAGATTTTGTTCATTAATTGACCTGGTAAAATTAAAATCTCATGTATTGCATTCATAATTTATACATAGGTAATGTAGTTATATGAATATTTTATTATTCTTACCCTCTTAGTTGGTAGCTTATAATTATATTTATATGTATACCATGATGGGTAGTTTACATTATTTCACATTAATCAGTCTTATCTTATCCTACGAATAAATAAGGTCTTATCGTCAAAAACTTCATAAAGCGTATAATAAAAATTTTCTATTAGAATTTACTTTAATACGGCGATTCATAAGGCGTTACGCACTAAACACATGCATAGTAATTATCTTGACAATAATAAATACGATTTGAAAAATTCCCTGTAGGTATATCATAGGGCATGCAAAAAAAGTGATTTTTTTGCCGTTTTCATATATAATGGTACGGAACCCTTAGTGCGCGAGTCCGACTCGCACTTGGCTGATTTTATTTAGTATTTGTTGTAACAGCGGCAACAGAAATACATCTAACGTCTAACTATCACGGTTCATGAGATACGCCTGGTGACAGATAGACAGACGGACAGCGGAGTCTTAGTAATAGGGTCACGTTTTACCCTTTGGGTACGAAACCCTAAAAACCGACTTCAAATTGTAAATTGTTCTGAATAAATGAATATGAATTGCTTACAATTACCTATTCAGTTTCATGGAAGCTGAAAAGCCTCCGAAACGTCAGGTTATAAACAAAACATAAAATATACGCGATCAATCCGGTAAAAACAGTGTTTTATTACCTATTCAGTTTTTTTTTACTTTTCGGGTCCAATACCTAAAAATATTTATCCTGGGGTATATTTTTATGGGGATTATCCATGCAATAGCGAAATAATTTTCCAAATTGGTCCTTATTTGAAGGAGAAATCGACGAACGTACATAAAAAATACATACAGCCAAAAATTGAGGTGTTCTTTTGTGTTTCGTTTCGTCAGTAAAGGTGAATACTAAATCAAAAAATTCATTTTGGCCGCGTGCCTGTAAGCAGCAAAGAGTGCTTGTTTTCGATTCAGCATACCATGTAGTACCCTAATCAACCAAATAATACGATCCTCTGCGGTTAGACGACGAGTAAATTTCCGGTTTGTGTCACAGATTTTGCAGGCGCAAATACGTTTTTACGTTTAACATCGTTATTTTGACTGCTTTTCGAAGCTAATGGACTGGACCTCTAAGAAATAGGTATGAACTATGTGAATCATAATGAATTTGGTACTAATCTAATTAGAGACAGTAAGCGTTTGAAAGGATACAGTCATGTTGTAACTAGTCTGCTAATACCACCTTTATACTTAAGTCTATAATATCTGTGCTTATGTGGTATAATATAACATACCTTTCTTAACAACCAGCGGCGTATTGGTAAAGAATGGTGCGGAGTAGGTAAAGCTGGTGTGTATTTTCGCTTTTGGCAGAAACCTTCCCTTCAGCAGGACAGCATCCAGCTCCGTGTAGTATGGTAGGAGTACATGGTTGAATTCTAAGCGTAGCACCCTAGGGAAGAAAATAATTGGTATAACAAAAGTTACTACTTGAATAAAGGTGTGTTTGTGTGCTCTGAAAGAGCCTCGAACGATCCACACCTTTGAAAATGAACTAAAATTTAAAAGGACTTTTTTTCGTAGACAGGTCCTTCTAAAGATAGCCCACTAGGTACACTACGACCTTTGCCGGTGAGGTTTTCGTGACCAGACATTCAAAACTCAAAATTTAACTCGCAACTCGAAGAGCTTTATTTTTTCCTTTAAAACTTACCTATGGACTTGAAAGAAATTTCGAATTACTATAGTAAACTTTGATTTAAGTTAAGAAGTGAACCAGAAACCTTTACCTTGTTCGGTTAGGTGGTTAGTTTATGAACTTTTCTATGAGCTTTTTTTTATTCTCTAGCTAGCTCGATAATCTGATATTTTGTAGGACCTTTTCACAGAGAAGGTATATATGACAATTTGTTTGAATTTAGTTACTGACAATTTTTTGAACTCACTCGGAGTTTTGTTGTATAGAAGCTTTGTTCTCGTGGTTCGCGCGATAGGGATTAACTGAGAGGTCTGTGGGGATAATGCTTTCAGATCACTGATTCACAGAGATAGATCGCGTTGTCGTGATATCATTCGCGGTAATATCACAAACAGGACCGAAGTGGGAATAACAAGAAAATTAAACTGCAACTTTATCACGTCTTGGCTATATACCACGTGGTATACGAAGGCTTTAAAATAAACGATCTAAAAATATAACCCAAAAAATCGAGGACATTTTTGACTCTCGGTCAAAAATGTTACTTGTTGTTTGGCCTTTGATAACACACGGGTTTTACAGTGATAATTCTGTCATCTGTGAGCATGGTGTATGGATCACTCACAGATGACAGAAATATCACTGTGGAAGCCATAGCTTTTCATGGCAAGAAAAAAGTGTGTTAATAAAGGCCCCTACTGGTACATAATAATAGAAAACAAAAATATTAGTACACAATATATATAAAACAGCGCCTTGCGGTTTCACCCGCGTAGTTCCCGTTCCCGTGGGAATTCCGGGATAAAAAGTAGCCTATGTTCTATTCCAGACTATAATCTATCTCTGTGCCAAATTTCATCCAGATCCGTTCAGCCGTTCTGGCGTGATAAAGGAATAAACATCCATCCATCTATCCATCAAAATTCAAAAATTCAAAATTCAAAATTCAATAACTTTATTTCTTTAGGCTTACAAAATAAGCACTTAGACAAGTCAAATTTTATAGATAAACAGCTTAATATTAGTAATTATTATCAAATAAGAAACAAAATGTTATTGATTTTGATTCCATCCATCTAAACTTTCACGTTTATAATATTAGTGAGATTATAAAGGCACTAAAATTTACCTCGTAGGGACATCTATCTGCCTGATTGTTGGTGTGAAAATCCTTGGCCGTTCCACCACATATTCTGGCTCTCCCTGCCAAAGCAGCATCCAAGCTGTCGGCCCTTTGGCCCATATCCTGACCAGTGCTCCAGGGTTGTATGTCTCAAATATTGACACTTCGAGAGGGTACACTTCTTTACCGAAGGAAACTTCTGTCAAAGGGAATGCTGTTTGCGATCATGGTGGTAACACTTTAAGGATATTTTTAAATTTTAGGTGTAAAATATTTTGTATAACATTATTTTTTAATGCACTGATTATAAAGTGTTTTATTTGGACAAAAAAAATTGTTGGGAAAAGATTTCCTTATGTACGTATCAAATGTAGTACAGTATCACAAAAGGTGTGGTTATCATACCTACAAAATCCTGACTTGGAACAAAGTTGTTGTTGTTCTGTGGCATATAGTTTTCTGCAGCTGATGGCACTTCGTCCCACCAGATCCCATAGGTTCTCTATCAGAAATAAAAATAGGTATTCAGAATTTTAGTTGGTTTTGTCTTACTTACCTACATGAACAGAGAGTGCACCTTGTGTTTGCGCACACACTTGGGTATTAAAATATGTCCCGTGCACCTGGCACATCTCAATTGAGACTGGCGGCTGTGGCTGAAGATTCAGCTAGGAGTACATAGATGGGCAGATAACCTGACCTGACTGATAAAAATCAAGTGAGACTGATCTTTTCCAGTTTAAATTTGAATCTTTTAGAAGGCGAAATGTACAAACTTATATCAGAGTTAGTAATAATGCAAGATAATTCACACAGAAGAAATAGGTGCTATAGATTATTTAGCTTAGGAGATTTCTCTCACCATTACAAAAGCTTGTGGGTAATCCCCATAGTCAGGAAAATTCGACGGCGGCCCTCGTAGATTGAAAGCAGTGTAGGAAACACTTATTTCGCTTCCGTACTGAGAACTGAAATCGTCTACACTTTGCACAAATTGTTCTAGCACTTGTTGTTCTTCATTTTCTTCTTCCTGTTCCACCTGTTCTTTGCACCAGAACAAAGAAGAAATAACATCAGAAGCGCTCTGCATTTTATTTTATTTGATATTTTTAGCGACTAACAACACGATCAACCGGTAACAATAAACAAGACAAATAAATTGCATTGCTTTGCTTGCAAGTTGAGCGGAGCGAGCGAGCGACTTCCCCGTTTATTATTATTCATTCGAGCGACCAAGAGAAAATAATCACTACAAACAAGTCGAAAATAATTAAATTGTTGCGAGTTGCGTTTGTTGTAAATGTTTTTGTTTATTTGTGCCTTTGTTGTTTGTCAAAGAAAGAGTACATATACATTATCTTGTTTGTATTTGATGAAAATAAATATTTTGTTTAGTTTTTTTCGCTCGACAGACTGTCAATAAAATTTGACTTTGACTCAAAAATATTTTTTTGTCAAATAGCATAGGTAATTATTTTTAGTTTTTGATCTTGATAAAAATGTCAATGTCAAATTTTTGTGCTGCCAGCTTACTACACTAAGTGCTAGTTATGGCATTGTTTAGAAAGGTCACTATACTGCTCAGCCATATGAAATCAATTTCAACAGAAAAACGAGATGTGTGTGGAACATACAAAACGATTAGTTCTGTCCCACCTGAAATTTCGTTTAACATATTTTTATATTTAGACGAAGTTCGAAGTGTGGCGTGGCATGCTGCTCCCCCAAAATCTTTTTTGTCGTAACTGCGTAATAGGACGGGCCTCACGGGGCCTCTGTGTGAGTTGATATAGCATTGATAAAAGCGTGATCCAGCTCTACAAAATATCATGCCTGTCTCCGGGCCGTTTCTAAATGAGAGTCAGGGCATTGTTGCAAGCATTTCCTTCATATAATTGAACATTTATTAACCCTTCACCCAACGCAAAATCACGCGTCAAAAATTTGCACGCATTAATATCACACACCCCGCACCGCGCGCCTCTCAAAATTGCGTCACTCTTCAGATAAATCCTCATAAATAAAAAACTAAGCCCCCTATCTAAGTTCTCTAAACGGTTTTAGCTTCTTAAATAATTTTTCTTCATGTCTTTATTATTTATGTTAGCTAATATTTACAAACCACCACACAAAAGTAGAATAAATACGCAAATTACATGAAACAAGCAAAAATCTTGTTGCCGATATTTGAGGTTCAAAACAACGAAAATTCAATGAAATTCATAATCCTATCGTGTAAATAGCTTTATCGTATCCCAATTATTACAAAACATACGAGTTATTTCATAAAACACTGCACTTAGGTACCAAGATAAAAATAGTAAACACAACACGGACGCAACAATGCCGCTTACTGAACGTTGCCACAGATTCAAAACCAAATTTCATTGTTTTTCTTTTTTACTGAATGATAAGCCTTATTATGTTCTATTATACATATACTATTGTTGTAATGCGTAGAATAATATTAAGTCTCTGGCAAAGTGATAAGTTCTTCATACCAACATAGACTGTAACACCATGAAAACACGGCTTACAAACGTACGGGCGAGCCGAGCCCCCGGTGGTTCCGCGCCAACCAAGGCATTTTCACAATTTACATTCATTCTAAGCCGAACCCCCGGGGGCCTCCGTCCTGCGCGTTAAAGAGTTAAGAGGTTTTACTCTTTAAGAGAATAAATGTATAAAATATATTTTTTTTGACGAAAATGAAGGTAAATTTGCCAGTCACCAAAACATTATGTGCTCGTGTTTTGATTTTTCCTCATGTAGAGAAAAATACCCTATTTTTGTCATTAAACCATGACAACAAAAGGGAATCCTGCCATTTTGACCAATTTATTGCCACAAGAGTCTGAATTTGTCGCGGCTCGCTACACTCACCGTTATAATTTTTCTTTTTTGTTAGAGATGACATTTTGAATTATGTAAATCGAATAGAATCGTTTTATAAGGCAAGCCTTGTAGTGTTTTCACATATTGAATTAGAGATAATTTACAGAAAATTTTTGGAAATAAAGGCCTGGCGCCTTCACAAACGCGTTTTAGATGATGGTTAGAACCTGCAGTTCACGCAGTGTCAATGAATTACCAGTAGGTAACCCAGTTTAAAAACTATCCTGATTTTACTTACATTTATTCTTATGATAATTGATATTTATGTCAGTGTGCATCTTTCTTTTTTCAGCTTTTGCTAATTATCTGACATTTTGAACACGGATCTTTTTATCACGTTTCGGACCAAATCTGCTTTCATTTCGGAGCTTTTTCAAGTTGGCTGGCGGCAACACTTGAAGCCAGGCAGGCAGCAAACAAATCTAATCCAAATTTTATTCTGAAAATGGCTGCAGGACCGATTGCCGAAAGAAATCAAGGTAGGTATTCTCAGTTTTCTGTTGATTGATCCTATAGAGTACCTATTGATTGCGTTGATATGATCTTTGCTGATTGAATAATTCAGAAGTTCTAAACATACATAACAGTACAGTTTTCGCTTATTGTTTGTTGTCAAACAAAGTTTGAGGTTATCTAATTGTTTGGTGATAATTTCCCACTTTCTTAAATTAGAAAATACGTAAGGTTGGGCTTTTAAAGCTTACAATAAGATGGTTCAGCTTAGAATAATGTTTGCCAGGCTATAGCTTGTACCTACTGTAACTATGATTACCATTTCCAACAACTTGCTGCTCATTTACAATTGGAATTTTTCTCGTCCCTGTTTACAATACAGTTTTTATTCCATGACCTATTTTTCCCTAGAGTTCTTACATTTTATTCTTATTTTCGATCCTTCATTTTAAACCTTAACTGCGTCATCAAAATGCTTGTGCTTATAAAGTTAGAAGTAGTAATCAAATGACAAAAATATTCATCTTTTTGTTTGATAGTAAAATGTTCATAAATATTATACAATGTGCAAATGGCTTAAAAGTATCTTTATTCTTACAGATGCTACCATTTACGTGGGAGGTCTTGATGATAGGGTCTCGGAGAGCCTTCTCTGGGAATTGTTTGTCCAATCAGGACCTGTTGGTAAGTACCTATTTTTCAAAACTCTATTAAATGGGTACTTTTAAGTTTGAAATAGAATCAATATTAACTAACCATAGTTCAGATAGATTGAAACAAGCAGTGAAGGAAGTCTGAGATCTCCAATTTGTGCAATTGATACCCGATTTATTATCCAGATGCCACAAGTACCTATCATACACACAACATGTAATAAGTATTGTATAATAAAGATTGTCTTTTCAGTGAATGTACACATGCCAAAGGATAGAGTGACTCAAACTCATCAGGGATATGGATTTGTTGAGTTTATGGGAGAAGAGGATGCTGATTATGCTATAAAAGTGAGTCTATCCATGCTTACATGCTCCATGCTCTATGATCCTTATCACAACAGATACAAAAAAAACTGAAAACTGAATTGAATTTTGAAATCTATTTTGTTATTTTTAGAACTAAAACGAACATTTTCTGACTGCTTTTTGCCTAGTTATCTTAATAATATAGTTTTATACTTTTTTCTCATATTATATTTAAAGTAAAATACAATATTCATTCTCTTCTGTTATCATTATCCGATAAACTTCAAAACCGCAATCATCATCAGCCTATATTAGTCCACTGCTGGACATAGGCCTCCTCTAATGAGTGCCATAGCGCCCTGTCTTCAGCTTGCCGCATCCAGCATCTGCCAGCAGTCTTTCGCAAATCGTCATCCCACCTGGTCGGAGGGCGTCCTACACTACCAACTGCAATGCTGAAGACATTTTAACTGGCCTTTAACTACATTTCTCATCATTCTCATGTTCATTTCCCAAATCCACTTCCACCCATTCCATCAATTGTCATCTCAGCATTCACACACTCGTTTCTTACTCATCAATCCTGATAATACAAAGACTTAATAAACTCAATAATCTTTTACAGGTGATGAACATGATCAAACTCTATGGAAAACCAGTGAGAGTGAACAAGGCATCGGCCCATCAAAAGAATTTGGATGTTGGAGCCAATATCTTCATAGGAAACCTGGATCCTGAAGTTGATGAAAAACTTCTCTATGATACATTCTCTGCATTTGGTGTTATCTTACAAACACCTAAGGTAAGTTATTCTTTATTTGCTTAATTATCATGAATAAGAATGATTAAGTTATAACGCATGATGGCACACTAGACATGAGAGAATCACAGTATTCAAAAGATTATTTTGATTGCTAGTCTCTCCTCTGTAGAGCGAGACACGTTCTTGGTGACCCCGTTGACCCAACCAGCAACGCTAACCCGGAGGTGACGGCAACAATAACTTAGATTACAATTAATTAGATTCGCTTCCGCACACTAAACACGTAAACACCCGACCAAAAACTCTGTCGAAGAATTCCCCGCTTCCGCCCATAGTTGCATACGTGCACCTAGGCAAATCTTCCATTTCCCTTTTGTAGCATCTGGCAACAGCCCAAGCCGAGATTCGCACCTAAGTGGTGGTGCTGTGCCCTGCTCATTCGTGTGGTCAGCAGGGAACTACGGAAATCCCATATTACGTATGGGTCGTCACGATCACGTCTCGATTCAATCGTCAACCACACTTAAGGCTCTGGTCGTTTATGCACCGTGTTGAAAGGTTTGCCCACACTGCCACCTTCCGCGGCACCTTACATAATTAGAAATTAGCACTTGAATCTTTAATTTCTCAGGTAATGCGAGACCCCGAAACGGGTAACTCAAAGGCCTTCGCGTTCATAAACTTCGCTTCGTTCGAGGCCTCTGACGCGGCAATAGAAGCTATGAACAACCAGTACTTGTGTAACAGGCCGATATCAGTGTCGTATGCGTTTAAGAAGGATGTCAAGGGAGAACGGCACGGTTCGGCGGCTGAGAGGTATGTAGACATTTATTTTTCAATTTACTATTGACAATAGATTTGATCCTCTAGCTATCTGGATCTAGATCTATCTGGGGGCACGGTAGTGCCCCCGCCAAGTCGAGCAAAAACAAAAAAGCGCAACGACCGTACCATCCTTTTCTCGAAGCAATTCAGGCCATTGTCGACCCCCTATAACTTCGTTGTGGATAAAACTAGAAGCCTGAATTTTCAGTAACCCAAGCAGGCATTGTATAAACACGGTATATTTCAAATTTCATTCAATTTGAACCAGTAGTTTAAGAATTATAGCTAGTCAAAATTGACCGATCATCAAAACTCTAAGGCACTTCTAGCAGACATAGAAGCTATAGCGCATGAAAACACAATGTATCTCACAAGTTATACATATTATATCAAATAAGATTGTTTAGTGCGATTGCCAAGTCAAGACTTGGTATTACATGGATCTCACAGCTTTTTACGATAGAAGAACTAAGTTGCGATACTTGGCTTTTTTTACAAGTTTTGTTTTTGATGGCATTAATTTTTCAACTTACTATTGACAATCAATTGAATGCGAAGGTTTGGACAAAAAGCCACGGGCCGGGTGTGGTCTAACTAGTTCCATGAAACTAGTTAAGAGGTACGAGCTTGCTAGAGAAATTCAAGCCTCCCAATAATCGCGATGACATCTAGCCGCACTACACAGATATTTCGGCATTTTGGTATTCAGAGATGGGGCGGAAAAATTTTGATGGCGAAATAAGTCCCATGTATCATCATCATCGACCTGACTACTTACTGCTTTTCGCACTACTGATACAAGGTGGCACGTAATTAGTGTAAGCCAAAAGGAAGTGTTTCACGTGATCCCAAGGGCGTAAAGTTTTGTTATAAATGGTACCATATATTGGCTTTATTTAGTCTTTATTTAGGCTCGTACTGACATAGATCTATCTATGTTTGAGTAACGTTTATGCCATAGAAAATCGCTACTCAAACATAGATCGATGATGGCGCTATCTTTCATAATACGGGCTTTAAAGTCCTCAAATAATAATCCCTCAATCTTCATTTCCAGGTTACTAGCAGCCCAGAACCCGCTATCCCACGCAGACCGTCCTCACCAACTGTTCGCGGACGCACCACCAGCTATGGTCGGTGTCGGTGTAACAGGGCTGCTCCTACCGCCGCCGCCGGCGCCGTCGCCGATGCCGCCCCGGCCTCCGCTGCCGATGACGGCGCCGCCGCCTCCGCCGCCCAGTACCATGCCCCCGCCGGGACCGCCGCCGCCTCCAGGTAAACACATCTTCTTTAACACACATGTACTTCCACAATACAATACAAAATCGTTTATTTGTACAAGAACACAGATTACAAGTTCAACGAAGAGATCACAAAAGTTAAAAACTGCGGCGTAGTCACTTCTACACCTGATTCCTCTCGTGATTCCCCAAAGGAGTGGGGTTTTGCTTCGATCACCACGCTTTGCATGTTAGTCACCACAGTGGAGGTAGTAAAAATAGATAGACGGAAGCTGCTGCCCTTTCTCCCGTAGGTTCCGTCAGTCGGCTGTTGCGACATCCAATGGTTCAGTTGGACGGGTCGATTTTTATTTTACGCCAAGACCGCCAAGTCACAAGTTTTCGCTTATTCCTAGTAGTTCCGTAGACTACAGCACAAATATTGTTAATAAGCGATAATTTTATTGTTGTAAGTTGTTTTATTGTTGTAAGGGCCTATACTACGACGCCATTTTGTATAATAATAAATTAAGGTTGTATATGATATGATCTAAATTCGTATTCAAATAAGGTTTTGGTAAAAAGGGGTTTGAAGATTTTTGTATGGAAGGTCCTTGGGGCCCTAAAATTTGTACATTTTTCAATATCGCCGCGCACAATGAAAGTTATATATTTGAATAGAAGACACCAAAACAAATTAAAAATGTTCTATAATATTATGAATTGTGTTTTCGAAACATATTATATCAATTTCAAAGTTAAATATTCAGTAGTTTGGAAGATATGGACATCCGGCGTAGTTGATTTGAGGTAGTATAGACCGTTAAATTGAATTTCACGCATCAGATTTGGTCAATTCTACGGTTCTACCCTAAACAAATAGCTGTTATGAATGATCATGCTGAGTCTACTAGTACGCTTACACAAAGTGGGTTATGTACTCGATAGTGAAACTTAAGAAAAGTTGCGCGTCATTAATCATTGCTTTGGTAGAATAACAATATGCCGAACTTCGTATGTCGTGTGTGCATGCGCACGCTTATGGTGTTATTTAGAATACGAATTTAGATCATAATAAAATACAATACAAAATTCTTTATTGTACACCACAAAAAAGATTAAAAGAAACATAGACATAAAAACGTAAAAGTACAATGGGCGGCCTTATCGCTTAAAAGCGACTTCTTCCATGCAACCTTTTTTTTTTAAATAATATTTAGTATAGAAAAAGCAGATGGCCCACCAGTGGGTTAACATCATCTATAAAACAGCAATACCTCCCACCCAGCTCGCACGCACTACGATACTGATGTAATTTTTTGTCCACAGGACCACCACCGCCGCCGCCGCCGTTCCATCACTTCCCCCCACCTCCGTTCGGCCCCCCTGGCTTCGGCCCCCCTCCACCGCCTGGCTCACGTCCCCCGCCCCCCTGGCGCCCTCCACCCCCGTCATTCCGCCCTCAGTTCCCGCCGCGTGGTCCGCCGCCGTTCCATCCGCCGTTCCCGCCGCACCACCCGCCTGAGCCAAACTATAATTATTAAGGATGAAAATGAAATAAATATAGTTATACGTCTTGTAAAGGTTGGTCTTATTTGCTTTTTTCTACTAAAGATGTATCTCATCATATCAGCCCACAAAAGTCGACTGTTGAAACATAGGCCTCCGACGCCACAAATAGCGATGAGTTCATAGAAAATGGTTTACGATTTGCGGCAAATTACTTTTCCGCTGGCTTTATTGTCTGTGGAACCCGATTTTTTTTTAGAACCACAAAAAAAAACTCGCGCCTACCCGCGTCGAACCTCCGTGTGAACCTTTACGCTAGTGGCGATTGCGGGCGGAAGCTACTAAAGGCATGACCCAAATTCTGACAGTACCTTATGGAAATCTAGGTAGTTTCTGATTGTTACGTAATTCAGCAGGTGCCTGCAGTCTTTCCCAGGTCGTCATCCCACCTGGTCGGAGGGCATCCTACACTGTGTTTGCCGAGTCGCGGTCAACTAAGAACATGTTTACCCCAGCGGTTGTCGGTTCTTCGCGAGATATGACCGGCCCACTGCAACTTCAGCTTGCTACTTAATTCTTTGAGATATGTCGATAATTTTGAAATTAATCGTGTTTAAAGATATTTATTTGGGATTAAAACAGCATGCTATCCCACTTAGATCACCGTTGATCAAATATGATGTCACCTTCAATGCCATTCTTTATCTACACGACTTATACCTGATTTTAAGTAAGTAAAAATAAGTAAAAATTTAAATGTACATCGACAAAGTTGGACAGCCTTTATAACTCGACTTTATCCATCCAATAAGAGCATGTCAGAACGCACGCGATACTATACTACCGTCCGTCCGAAGCAAATGAGGCTATTCAGCTGAATAAATAATGTAGAAGGACGTTTTCAATTGAATATTCCAAGCCCGATACGGACGGAGTTTTGTTACGATTTTTCTTTGCCCGGAAAATGGTTACAGTTTAGAATATTTTATTTTTGTAATTTAGATGGGAGTTTTTAGTGGGTTTATTTCAACATCCTGTCTAAGAAATACCATTTGTCAGTAACTGATGAATGATGGATCGCTGAAGAACCAAAAGAATAGGCCGGTCTTTTGGTTATGTAGGTAATGTTTCACGACTAAGTAGGTATGGCGTAATTGGGAGACTATAGGGAGTTTTTCCGGATGATATGAAGGTAGCTAAAGTAGTGCCGATAGGTATATATCAAGATCCGTCAAGTTCGAGTGTAAATGGCGCGCCGAGGGTTTCGAAAATTTACCAATTATACAAAATATCATAACAAAAATTAGAGAAATAGGGGAAGAAAAAGCAGCACGTATTGTCTACGTTGGTTATTTACACTCTGTTATGACATAGGGTACATTATTGTGGGGAAGGGCAACCGATTTGAACCGAATTTTTGTGTTACAAGAAACACGCAATTCGTTACGTACCTACTGCTTAAAATAAGGATTTTTGTAATCCTGTACAGACAAATTTAGGTGAGTAGGGATCATGATGATGGTTGGAAAATATATGTTTACCAAAATTTGATTTATGCCAAAAAAACATACACAACTTCAAATGTTAAGCACGGACATGATTACAATACAAGACATAAAAAAACTTAGATAGTAGTCCCGAAAACAAGACTAAGTAAAATATCTTAAAGTTGTGTCTGTAATTCAAATTGTACCGATTAACAATATGTTACCAAATATGTATATAATATAATAATATATATAATAATAATATATATAATGTACTAACAATGTCAGATGTAAATGTTTGTTGCATGGGAGCCCCCTTAAATAATTATTTTATTCTGTTTTTTAGTACCTATTTGTTGTTTTAGCGGCAACAGAAATACATCTGTGAAAATTTCAACTGTCTAATTATCACGGTTCATAAGATACAGCCTGGTGACACACAGACAGACGGACAGCGAAGTCTTAGTAATAGGGTCCCGTTTTTACTCTTTGGGTACGGAACCCTAAAACTGTTAATAAATTTTTGGGAGCTTATTTAGTTTCTTAGAGATTGCCCAGAGTGCGAGGGTTTTTGCACTATACTACAAAAACCTATTAATAACAGTTATTATTATAACTAATATAATAACAGTTGTTATTTTTTTTTAAATAATTTTAATTTACACTTTCGGTAAATTTTTTTCAATTTAATTGCAGCTTTAGCCTACCTATAATAATTTTTTGTTGTTAATTTATTTTTTTGTTAAGTTATTAATATAGGTACCTATGTAAGTACCCATCTGTTTGACTTGACTAAGTGTATTAAATTTTGATTGTGAATTGAATTGAATGATAACAATAGGTACAGTGCGCGTCACAATTAAGTATCCCCCTATCTTAATGTATGTGGGTTCAAATCCTGTCAGCGATCGTTGGAGATTGGGTGATCAAAACTACATGTTTTTTTATAATTTTCCATTTTCTTTTCATATTTTTGACGTTTCTAACAAAAATTGTATGTTCTGTATCATTAAAATGTAATTTTTGTATAAATTGTTTCATTTTAATTTGGTAACCTTACTTAGAATTCGATGAATTTTCTAAGTATCAACTTGGCCTTGTGGTAGTAACCGGCAAATTAATGCAAGACAAGATAAGAGTGACAGGGTTCGAATCTCTTGAGCGGTGTTTCGTTTTTTTTATCAATTGTTATCTTTTTTCTTTGCAATATGTAAGATTTTTAATTGATATTATTCTTTATGGGCTTAATTGCAAGTTAATGAAAAAAATTTTTTTACAAAATATAATATTCTATAAATGTCTACAATATTATACAATAACTACTACGTATAAATCTATGATATTATAACGAAATAATTGTTTTGATAAACCATAATAACAAATAATATCTGTAAACAGTGAAAGGTTTTTATAATAGATTGTGATAATTTATTCAAAAATAAGTTGTTTACAACGAAAGAACATTGGTAACAATATTTCGATCTCTCGCAAAATATGCACAAAGAAAACCAAACGAAATAAGACGAGTGACAATTACTTTGTTCGCTACAAACGACTAAGTCAAACTCTACCCGCATCCATAAAAAAAATGTAAGACTTGGCATTAAAAATGGGAACTAATTATTCCGATAGACAAAATTGGACACGTTGTTCCATCAGCTAAATAGCTCAGTTGATCTAATGCCGCGAATTCGAATCTCCATATAAAGGGTGGGTGGTTCGATCCTTAGCGGCTTGATAAGTTTTTGCTTTAAAAATAAGTCACAAGCGAATAGAAGTTAGAAAATATTTTGTAGACAAGGGGGATACTTAATTCTGACGCGCACTGTACATTCTTAAAATATTCCGTTTCAAAAACCTTTCTAGTACGAAGACAACGGGCAGACCTTTTAAAATGACCGCTTTAAACCTCCAATTTTATTGGACCAGGGCCCCTATTCTGCTCACTTTAGGTACATGAAAATGGTAGGCATCGTCGCAGAATCCAATCCTTTGATAGAAGACTCTAGATAGTGCGTGCGGTGCATTGCACGGAGATATTAACTAAATTCTTTAATATTTTTAAACTTGATCTGAACACATATTTATAAAAACAGAGAGAGAGGCAGCAGCTCGAGTACGCCAGTCATCCCGTGACCACGGCAGTGTGTAAACCTGTCGAAACGTCGGGAAAATAAGGTAATTAAACGCGATAAATACCCGTTAAATAGTATTTATAAATAACTAAATTCTTTGCCACCTTTTGACGCGCATCCCTCCATCTGTACTCCAGCCAGATAGTCGGACGTACGTCAGAAGTGTCATGAAATAAGTTCCCAAAAATTTTCGGTTTCGGCGGGGCTTGAGAACCCGCGCCACACCGAAATTAATTTTTTTGTGAACTTATTTCATTTCTCAGAGATACCCAGAGTGCGAAAAGTATCCTTTAATAACAAAAACCGTTAGAAGTGTCATGGTACTGTAGATTACCTCGTTCCTGCCCCCCTAGCACGGGGATTGTTGTCTAGGGTAGAATAGACAATAATTAATTGTTTAGCATAGATTTATCGACCTGACGTTTAACATTTTTTGTTATTAATAAAGAACCATTGAACATCGCCATACATTGCGTATATTATTGAAGTTGAAAGAATGCATTTCAAATAATTTACGCATTCGATGACGAAGTGACGTAATTTTTCTCTATTCTACCCTAGACAACAATCTCCGGGCTGGTTCTGTAGATGAAAGCATCTTAGGAAGAACACCAAAATATGTCATTCTGTGACGATACCATTGTCACAGTTATGCGACAAATCTAGCAGAATAGGACCCCAGACATGTGCTCCATTGTTTCCGCAAGGGGATTCTATTACGAGACAATTATAGGTCCAGATGTCCACTCTGCGATTTAAAAGCTTTTCTCTTGTCTGTCTACTTTGCTATACAAATGTATCTCTATGTTTATGTGCTTAAAGAAATTGGATGGACATTTCTGTCATGAAAAAAAAACATAAATCAATAATCAAAATAATAATAAAAAAATATATATAATAATCTAAATCATTAAATGTCATCAAAATTTTGATATCAGCATATAGATGCTTTGATTAGTAGATAGCTTAAGATTAGCACTTACCTTATTTCAACCAAAAACGATGAAAATATTGTCAAACTCTATATCGAAAATAAACTTGCAAAACAAAAACCGGAATAGGTATCTCCTACCTAGGTATCTCTTAAACTTCCACAATCTCTACCGAAGTTATTCATAACATTGCATTTTCGATGAATAATGCAATGCATCTACTTTTAAGTTCCAGATAAGTTTTCGAGACTCGTCTGAGAAATTACAAACAACGACTAAGATCTAGAGTACCTATAGGTACCTAAGTGCTTTAAATAAAAATATAACCGGCCAAGTGCGAGTCGGACGAAAGGTTCCGTACCATCCTAGCTAATATTATAAATGCGAAAGTTATTGTTTGTTTATTTGTTTGTCCTTTCTTCACGCCCTAACTAAGCAACTAAATTCCCATGGGAGATTTACGGGAATATTCCCCCTAGAAATGTGAAATTAGAATTTAACGCGGGTGGAACCGGGGGGAACAGCTAGTTATCTAGAAAAGCGGCAAAAAAATCACGTTTGTTGTATGGGAGCCCCCCTTAAATATTTGTAATGTTGTGGCGTCACGGCGGCGGGCTCGCGGCGCGCCCGTGTGCCTGGGCAGTGGATGCGTTAAGGTGCTGTTCTTAAGACTAACGCTGAACGTAAGGGTCTGAGTGGAGTAGGTAGGTATGTATGTGACGAACGAAAAATTCGTTCACGTATCGCATTCTCACGCGATAAATTTTTGACCTATAGACTCATTTAGGTAGGTCACTGGTCGAGCTCCTTGTCTAAAACATTGTTTTCAATTAAAACTTGCCGCCTAAAATGAATAAAACTTATCCGAGTAGGTGGTTCTAAACTGTACCGTGGAATTTCATTTTCACCCCTGAAACAACTGAAAGCCTCATAATTCCAACTTAATCCTGCGAACACCCACACAAGCTGCGAATGACGCAAATATTTGCCTTCCATTTTGAGAGTTAACGATGTTTTTAATCCTCGGTACATGGCGTAGCCATTATCGAAACTAGTGTGTAGTTTCGATAATGGCCACGTCTATTCATCTACTATGTAGCGAATTGCATCACGCTATAGCAAGGTATGGAACATTATTATTAATTCTATGTTGTACACTCTGTTTTCAATCGACATTACCTACCGACAGTCGGCATGAAAAGTTCCTTCCGTTCATATTTCACATGATGTCCCGTTCGTCCCACTAGTGACGAATGCGATTTTAATAGGATGAATTAAAATATGAATAAATATGTATATATAAATTATGTCCCGGTCGTCCCAATCGTCGTCGATGCGTATTTAGTGGGACGAACGGGATATCAGTTAATTAAAAATATTACTATCCCATTCCTCCAACAATTACGTTATGACACTTCGGCACCATTTCAGTGGTGGTGTGGTCCAAGTCCGACAATCCAGTGACTAAGTTTTTCCATTATAATCAGTCAGTTTTTGAATTATTATATTTCTCCCAGACGGACGTTGCCTGCGGCTAGTAGAATTAGCAAGCGGATATAACACAAAATTGACGTAAGTACAATTTTGTGTAATGTTTAAATGTGGGTAGGTACTGCCCGAGCTGCGAAATTTTTAGATTTTTTCGGATGTTTGGTGAAAAGTAAGTTAGAGTATGACAAAATAAAGATAACGAGAGAGTCGAGCCCCGAAAACTGTAAGGACTGCGAAGGTAGATAAAAAGAATTTAATATACCTAAATAACGGCAAGCGAAGCGAGCGAAGCGAAGCGAGCGATTAGGGAGGCCTGCGTCCAGCAATGGAGTTTGAGGTGAGGAGGAGGTCCATAGAAAGCATTTTGAAATCTACATGTACCTACATCTAGTGGGTAAGATATAAAGAAAGAAAATAGGTAGGTACTAATACAAATAAATAAAATTGAAGCGTCTGTTTGTAATGTTAAATCAACATGCTTGATCAACATTAAGTAGGTAGGAAATAAAATAATATTAATATTAGGAAGTCTTTGGGACGTTTCCGACTGTTATTGATATAATACATCAGTTAAGTTACCTGTAGATTGTTTGTAGCAGTCTGCAGTTAGCTCAATTGTTTCAACTGTAAATACTAGTTTTATTTATGTTATCTGATTTGAATAAATGTTATTCGGTACTATGCACTTTAATTAATCATGCTACCTCTAAAAATCCTATTAACCAAGGACGTCCATGGTAAGGTATCCACTCGTGTTATTATCACGGCACAATGCCTCGTCCCAAAGATCCCGTCCGATCTATTGTGTGCTAACAATGAGTAAGATCTCATCTTGAAATGTGGATTACTGTAAGCACCCTCAACATTCACAATACTTTTGTATTTGTATGGCTTTCGCAGTAGAAATTTATATGAATTCTTACTCTACGGATTTTTTTTGGTAGACAAATAAGGGTAGGTGAAATACAACATGTTTTTCCTGTTGCTAGTCCTTCTTTTTTACATTAATTAATTAATAAATCTGCCTACAAATTTTACAAGTATATTATTGATTTATTTATGATTGCGTAGGTAGGTACGTGTTGTTACATAGATCTCACAAATAGGTTACAGTTCAACATGAACCCTGTAAGGACGCTACTATTTTAAAGGTGAGCCTTTTAGGTGGCGACTAATCTAATTATTTACACAGATATGTACAGTCAGCTGCAAAAATATGTATGCACCCATGTTTTGAAATTTGACTGAATAGTAAATGTATAGTCATTGTGATAATTTATATATCGTATTCTGACAAGAACGATGACTACTTAGTATGAAAAATGTGTGCGTATACTTTTATGTGATAAGTTCCGAATAAAATAAAAGTGAAAACTTGGAAATATATAGGTACATATTTGAGCAGCTATACCTAGCATACCTACTTAACCGACTTTAAAATGAAATAACATTGCACATCTAAATCAAAGAGAATACAATTCGTACCTACCTTTTTGCTGAAGATGTTAAAAAAGATTTAACTGTAGCCGCATTATGGCATACTTTCTAATGTAAATAAATTCACCATTTAATTTTTTAAAATTAATTCGGCTACTATTATGTCAACCGGTCTTTACCCGTGTCCGAACATACCCCAACGTACCATAACTAGTAGGCACCTACCTGGCTAAATCTTCGACGAGTGATCTTTCAAGTTTGTTAGTCATACTCATAAATATCCTGAAGCTAACTCTACCAAAAACTATTAACTTTTATTCTTCCAAACTGAATACACCGCATTGAACATAGAACACCGAGGGAGCAATAAATTCATATCTGATACCGAAGTCCGATGAAGATTTTGGTCTCCACTCATAATTCTAAGCTGTTACCAGCTTATAATAGAACGGGCCGGGTCACTTCATCATTTCTTTTTGAAATTTCTCTACAAGTTCTACAGCTAGTTCCCTAGCACCTTTTCATCTTGCAGAAACATCAGAAGGGCCCGCTCCGCAGCGACACCAGCGGAGTCTCTCAAACGGCGGCGCTAATCTTGACCGACGTTATCTGTTTGAGCCGTTTGGGATGGATCAGAATCCCTGGGTCCTTGGGATCCTGGTGGACACGCATTAAACAATGATCTTACTAAACTCCTAATAAAGTCCACAGGTGATCGGATAGCTGGCTTTTATTTCGGTCAACGAATTAGCATTACCATTCAACGTGGCAATGCTGCCAGCATTCTGGGCACTGTCTTCTGTTGACGGCATAGATTTTTAGGAACTAGTTTTTTTTTTTTTTAATTAGCTAGTTTATTATTATTATTAACTCATTTATTTCAGATCACAATCGAATCCATAACACAATTAAATTACAAATTTATAAAAATTTATTTATTTTATTTAATTAATTTAGTTTAGTTTTAATTGTTTTATTCTTTTACTATAATTTTCTTGATAGCTCTAGTTGGGAAATCTCTTCAAAGTACCCATTAGATCCTTACTTTAGCTATGACCTAGGGTCAATTAATTTCTCCTCTCGCGTAAAGACAGATCTGGCAGCCTCGTATGTGCCTATGCAAAATAAAATGGCTAAAGGTACTGCGGGTCAAATAATAAAATAGGGTTTTACAATCACAAGATTGAACAACCATAAACTACTATAGAAACAGCATTCGTACGAAAAAATGAAGCTTTTCTGTCTTTCTCATTTAACACGTTCAGTCTGTCAGAAGTACAATCAAAGAAAATTTAAAAAACTTTTTGGTCGAAATTGATGCATTAGGTCAAAACTTAAACCACCTTAAACTATGGTATCAGTTAGGGTTCAATGGGCTGCAGGGTTCCTAAAACATTTCAAAAAAACCCCGTGGTCAGATGTGACCTACGCGGCACTGTAATACGATAAAATAGGTATTCGTTATCACGGCCACACCTTCGGTCACTCGCACACCTCTGTCGCCAGTGTCGCTCCCAGCGTTTTCACGGAGCGGTTTTGTCGGTGCGGAATTTTCTCGTTTTGTGTTGGTATGGATAAGTTTTTTGAAACCTTATTATTTTAAGATAAAACACAACTTACTGTAAAATTCATTATTCCCTTCGAATTTTTGCATTGTAGGTATTTTTCACACTACGTAAAAAGATAAAAACCATGTTATAGGATTGCTCTACAGCACCGCACCACCGCCGCGCCGGTCGCTTACTACAGAGAAATGTACGATAAACATATCATACGGCTAACAAATTAGTTTCTAAAACCGTTCTGCTCTGAGATCACCGGTGCCCTAACGCGGCGCGGCGGTTTGATACAGGGCGGGGTCCGGTCACCGGTGACCTACATGGCAGGGCACGTGTTAATAAGATGGTAAGGATTGTTCAGAAACTTGCTACCTACATAAAACCCCTAGAATCTGAGTCAATTTGTCATTCGTTGTTCACATTTCGGGACTCTCGGTTGTAGCTGTTCCGTTTATCCCCTGTCCCTGAAGTTTACGAGTCCGATTGCCGTTCAGATATCGAGAAATGCACACTAGCAACTTCAGCTAAATCATATTTTGGACATTAAAACTTTTTCATTGGCCACTCAAGTGATGGAGAGCTGGACTTTTCGAATTTCAGAAATTAATGGCTGATATTTGGTATTGTAGATTTTATTGCTAATTTTACTACTTCTCGCTTTATGGATTTATTAAAATTATGTTTTTTACTAGAGCATCAGCTTAATCGTTAAATAACTAAGACTACTCGTTATTAGGTTGCTCGCAGACCTCTCCGTAAAGTGCTTGCCCAAGTAGTTACCTATCTATTGTTGAAGAAACTTAACTACCTACCAACAGAAATGCTTCAGTGCTTTACGTTACGAACACAGTATCTCTACTCAGTATGGTAGATACTGAGTAGAGATACTGTGTTCGTACTTAAAAAGTTCGGAGGGTAACTAACTCTTAGCAAAAAAAACTTACTAATTTCGACATTTCTTTTATATGCCGTCTTCATTTCAGCTTGTAGTCGACTATAAAAGGGGAAGCCAAAACCCGTTTACAATCCAAAAACGTCCCAAGTGAAATAGTTGGACATAATACGGCCCATTTGCTTTGCGTAATTACGACTTTTTCTGCAAACAGCTATGTTTTCTCCTTGTCCACTGAAAATAAGAAAAAAGCAACTGAATTCAAGGAGCGAATGCAACTTTTCCGGAACATAATTCTGGAGATAGAAGCACCAACTTAAATAAAGTTGGATGAAGCTGAAGTGGAGAAAAACATTGTAGCGTTATGAAAATAAAAACGTTATTTGCAAAGTTTGCTATAAAAGGTATGAGAGTGTTGTAAAATCACAGGTTTACTGGCGCTCTATTTACGATTTGGTTAAAATACCTATCTCATTGATTTTTATTCGTAAATTTCTATGTAGGTACATAAAGCTTAGACCTATGTATATATAGTAGGTACTATTTATATAGTAGGTATACTATACCTACTAATTATTGATAAGTAGGTACCAAGATTATTGATAGATTCAGGTGCTATTTTGCGGAAGTACATCGCAAAATATTAAGATGTTGAACATTTAGAACAAAATATTTATCATCCTTAGTAATACAAATATCTTATCTACCGATAAGATCAGATTTTGAGCCATCGGGATGCGATTGAGGTAAAAAAAAGGTTTTCATTCATCATACACAAATAGCCTTAAAACAATGTTAAAATAGTGATTAAAATAATTTATGTGATTTATTTAAATATATGTTGTATTTTAGCCTTATAATAATTTTGATTTTACTTTTATTTCATATCTAATCTTAAGTGACTACTGTAATTGGTTAGTTTTAATCGTGTTAGTTACTCAATAAATAAATGTTAATTAATACCTATTATACTACATACGAAAAAAAATATATTTTGTATGTAGCATATTATGGCAAATAATGGTATCAGCAATGTGCTGGGTGCCCACTAATGTGTCCACCGAGTGCTAATTTTCAGGGAAGATGGAGGTTGTCTTGTCACGTCACGGTCATCGGGTGCGTGTCGTTGACATAAATAAAACGTCAAGTGCGAGTCGGACTTGCGTAACGAGGATTCCGTTACTAAACATTCTATTAATTATAATAATTATAAGACCTGGTTTTTTGCCAAATAGGGAAAACTTTTGCCTAAATCACATCACACTAATTATTACAAATGCGATAGTTTGAGTTTGTTACCTCTTCACGCCAAAGCTACTGAACGGGTCGGGCTGAAATTTGCAAACAGGTAGTTCTAGGCCTGGAATAAAATATAGGCTATTTCTGATCCTATAAATCAGTTTCCATTTGATATAAATAACTTTAAACTACGCGTGCGAAGCCGCGGACAGAAACTAGTTTATGATAGATTCAAGTACTTAGGTACCCATTACTACAAACATGCATGCATTTATCTATTTATGAACAAAGAAAATGTGAGAGAAGTCATTCCACCACAGTTCCGTTATCTCCAGCAATTTCAGGAGAATTCTCGTAGAAATAGATAGCACAGACACATCCAACTAAATGTTCGGTCATTCATGGGTCAATCACCCTAGGGCGATGCACGGAGACTTGTTTTCTTGTAAAGATTGTGTCACATTTGAGATATTTTATTGAACATGCTCGTTATTATTGTTGATGAAGTCTAGTAGAATGTGAGTTCTTGTGAGACTTTTTTGTGCAGATACTTGTTTACGAACAAAAACGCCGAACATTATTCTTTTGAGAGATATTTATGGCCCTTGTAGACTTGATGAATTATCATCGTTGCAGCCGTAATTTCGCAGCAAATCGTTAATTTGCTGTGAAATTTTAATCATAAATAGGTAGGTACTTTTTACCCGACTACCAACAGGGGAGGGTTATGAGGTTAGCACCCTATGTTTGTATATTTGTATGTTTGTATGTATGTGGCCGATTTCTTTGTTCCCACGTAGCGCTGAAACTACTGGTTCGATTTCAACAAATTATGTATCGATTGATTCGTCTCAATACCCCGATGGTTATAGGCTATAGGATTTAGGGCTCCGACCCCGAATAAGCCTTCAAAACGCGTATTAAAATTTAGGTAGCCGCAGGCTGCAGGCCCCATAGAGAAAAATTACAATACCTACGACCTATTTTCATTTTCAACTCTATGCCTATCAAATATGACCGATACGTCATTCTATTTTGTCAATGTAAATGTTTCAAACTTTTATAACTTTCACGTAGTCGGGTTGTAGTTTTTAACTTTATCTTGTTGTCAATCGGTTTTGTAGTAGGTATCAAAGTCAAAGTCAATAACTTTATTTCTTTCGGCTTACAAAAGCAAAGAGATTAAAACCACTACGTTTTACAAAAGAGGCACATAAACAAGTTAAATTTTATACTATAAACAGATTTTTAAATATATAGCGGTCGACGATTTTCACTTCCTCACCTCTTCCACTAGCACGCTAGTGGAAGAGGTCAAAGAAAATCGTTAGAATACCTACATTTCTGTGATTCCTTGTGTCTTAAATTTTGTATGTTCAATTGTATCAAAGTACCAAGCACATTCCCTTACTGGCACGAGACATGCCATGCTCATCTGACATCCTGCTTATTCTCTGAACTCTGAAATTTATGTTCTTGTTTAATTTGGATCTCAACCTACCAGACGCTGCTTGTTAATCGTTTATTCCACTGCTCCTTCAAGTTTAAAAGAAGAATCTCATTGTGAACACCGCACGACCGCCACTGGCCATCGTTCACTTGTTATTGGGCCGGTACGAGTTATGTGCATTCCAGACCCTCTCATAATGGGACCTCCGAGCCTTAATGCCCCATTTTTGAAAATTAGATCGAGTTCCTCTTCCTTATAGCCTTCTTTCATATGCTTTAAAAAGTTCCAAGAAGTTTGCTTGTTAGCTCAGAAAGTTCTACAAAAAAAAACTTTGATGGTTTGAAGAATTCGTCCGGAAAAAATCAGAAGCGTGCCCAAGTAGTGCCCTTATTTTTGGCTAGTTCGGGAAAAAAAACCTAGTTCATGGACATTCCAACGGGATGCCACATGTCTTGAAAACACATAAAAACATAGCAAAATAAGCGGTACTAAAAAATCAGTCATTTTGAATACCCCGAAAATCACTTATTTTTGTCACGTAATAGTGATGTAAGCATGAAGTATTCCCGTTTGAGCACCTATTTTTTTGCACCTATGCATTGAGCACCAAAGGCATTCCCATTTGAGCACCAATCAATATATTAACGTGGTGCTCAAATGGGAACAAGGAATAAAATTTGATTCTATTCCCCATTGAGCACCAGCTTCTAGTGATGGGGTGTATCATAAAACGTATCGATAAAAATTGGCAGTACTTCTATTATCATATAAATTTTATGTTTAGTTCGGTAGAACTTATGCCAAAAGATAAGTGGGAGTAGGTAAATCCAATAACAATAAGTACGGGGGCCTCAACGGCATCATTAGTATTTTATTTAATTTTTTAGTACAGTGGCTCTTTTAAACATGCATAAACCCTGTAAAAATTGAAGTCCCACATTCAATTTACGTTAATCATAAAAGTATCTCAATCATAGTGTCAACATTCCATTAGAGCAATACCGCAATCGGGCTTCATAGCTCACAAAGCAATAGCCAATCACGTAGACCTCAGCTATGCGGGTTCAGGAGGATTAGATATACGTGACACATCGGTTTGCCGGGCTAATAGCGCAACCGCCTGTAAATTCTGTGGATATACTCTTCGACTCAAGGGTTATACTGCTACAGCTAAGATAAAAATTTACATTTACATATATTATATACAGGGTTATTGGTAAATTAGTGACAATACGTGAACTGCAGGTTCAGCCCATCATCACAAACACATTTGTGAAGACGTCCTGAATTAACAGAAGATATGAGAGTGAAAGATCGGTCTTAAGTAAATCGTTGGGTTCCAGACAAAGATGTTTTTTCATTTAGTATCAGAGGCGACCTATATTTTTTTTTAGAATTAAGACTTGGCGCCTTCACGACCCTGTTTGTGATGATGGGCAGGATCTGCAGTTCACGTATTGTCACTAATTTACCAATAACCCTGTATTATTACATTTTAACAACATCTATGTTGTAACTCAAAATTCTCACGTAATTTGTGGATTCATTCAGTCATTTAAATACACAGAATAAGCTCTTTATTTAATAAGTCTACATCGTACAATTGTTTTAAATTGAAAATTAAAGTAGAATAGCAATTCAGAAACTGGATTCTAGCAACGGCTAGAACCCTACGAACCCTAATATGAACGTCCTACGGAACGTAGCTATCGTAGCAACCTCGTAGCACAAGAACAGTGGCAAACGTCATAGCAAAGTCGTAGCGACCGTGGCAAAGGTGTAGCACTAGTACATGCGTAACGGGAGTACGTCGTAGTACTTAACGACAAAACAAAGTCTGTCGTAGCAACCGTAGCTTAAGTAGCACTTGTTAATTATAAAACAGCGCGTTATGATGCCTACGCCGTAGCACATCATAGCAAAGTCGTAGCGATCGTAGCAACCTCGTAGCACATCTACGTCGTAGCAAATTCATAGCAGGTCGAAGCACTTTCGTACAATATGAAACGGTGCGGTGCTACGATCGCTGTCCTAGCAATTATGGCATTTTAAATACAGTGTCAATTTACTCCAATATACCTTTTGTGCCTGCCAAACGTAGTTATTGAGCCAAAACCCTCATTATAAAAACTATCGTAGTTTGAGGAATTCATAACGGATATAAGCGGGTTAACTACGAACCTTATTTGTGTTGGAAGAACTCCAACGTTTCATCCCTTAACGAGGGACTTCTTCAGGGTGAGTTTTTTTTTCGTAACTAGTATATACACATTTTAGATTAATGTTACATACACTAGGGTATAATTACAATCTAGCCACAGAATCGGCTAATGGGTAATTTTGTTTTAACTTATTTTTATATAAACTTTATACTAAGAACGTGTCCGTTGGCACTTTTCTTATTGTCTCTATTTACTTAAGGGGAAGACACTTGGTTCATGTGTTCTTTAAAATAGCACGTATGCACACACTAAATACTTCAGGGTGAGTGCGGTTCTAGACGCGCGCGTACGGCATCCCTCCGAGCACTGTGCACTATCGCTCGCTGCGCACGAGCCGGGAGCGGGGGTTGTGGGGGGCGCGCTGCTTGATGATGAATGAATGAATGAATGAACACTTTATTGCAATTAAAAAATAACGTAACGATGATGACGATTATGAGAAAAGGGATGAAACGTAGGTGTTCTTCCAACACAAATAGTTTTCGTAGTTAACCCGTTACATCCGTAATGAAAACCCGCATGTAATGAAAACCCGCATTGTTTGGGAGACGCACACTTCCCAGTGGACGTAAGCATGCTGAGAGGTAAGTTTTGCTACTAGCAAAACTTACCTCTCAGCATGCCTTTACTTGATAAAAGTTTTATGAAACTTTGCCTAGCCTCTGGGCTAAACTTTAAAACTTTTATAAAGTAAAGGCATGCTGAGAGGTAAGTTTTGCTACTAGCAAAACTACACTTACCTCTCAGCATGCTTACGTCCACTGGGAAGTGTTGATAACGTTATTAGATTACCCACTCAGAAGTGGGTAATCTAATAACGTTATGCACAAACGAAAACATCAGCTTATTGAGTCAAAGGCTGCTACTTTATTACATTTCAATGTAAAAATAAAACCGCAGTCTTTCTCCTTTGAGTTTCAGCTCAAACATGTCTTGTAGCTTCGAATCAAATAGCTTGGTTACTCACCACTTGTTAATACTAATACTAGTAGTTAGTTCCTTAATAATTCGATAAAATCGCCGTGAGTGTTTTATTTCTATGTTATTTAATCATATTTTCTCGGAGGTATAACTAAGTTACTCTTAAATATTAAAAATATAATCTTAAATAAACTTATTTCTATTGAATCGGCCCCGTTATCCGCAAGCTGCTGCAGAAAGGGGTGGTGTTTGTGAACATTTAATAAGTTGCTTTTACAGATACATATAGTAATTTACACTTAAAGAACAGTGAAATGAGTACAATAATTTTATTTTTATTAGAAATAAAAATATTTTTGAACTCGAGTCCAGTATACCCTAGTCCAGAGCAGTCAAGTCCTTTTCAGTGCGGAAGTAAAGAAATGGGGACTTTGCCATAGTACGAAGTCATGGACTAACAAATAGCATCTCACTTTTTATTTAAAAAACGTGTGCAAAACCGCGGGTATATACTAGTGTATAATATGAAAAAGTACCTATCAAACGTCTTGTTTTGATAGGTATTTTTTCATTTTGTAGTTGGCGTCGTTTTTCTTGTACAACGCGAACTACATTTTGTTAGAACATATTACTATATAATATTGTGTAATTTTAATCCTGTTTTTTTACCTAAAAAAGGTATATTTTTAAATAAAAATCACCTGATTACGCTTTGTTACGTTGTCACTAACCAGGATGAAAACAATTTGGAACATATTATTGATGTAGTCAAATAGCCTATTCTGCGAGGCATCAAGTAACAGTATTGATCTAGCTGTCATCTACCCATCTACATGCATGTATGAAGAACTGAGCAGCGAAGTTTACCGAGCAAATACACTAAATTAAAATTTGCTGTCGAGCCAGCCAGCATGTCACATTACTAAATTAAATTGGCCTTCTATCGTCCTTCTAAACATTAAGAGTGTATACTACCTGAAATTGCTTATTTTCAACTCTGCCGGATGTCCATATTTTCCAAAAAACTGAATATTTAACTTTGAAATTTAAATATGTTAAATTTCAGGACTCTATCCTTCATACGTTTCGAAAACACGATTCCATAAAATTTTCTTGATAGAAAAAAATCGCAAAGCTTACCTACTCTATATTTTTATTAAAATCTTATTTTCTCAATAAATACATAAGTACAACATACAAAAGATATTGAGAATAAACATGGTAATTGAACTAAGTAAGAGAATTTTTTATTAATTGTTGCGTTTTTTTTCAATAATGTTAATAGATAATGAGCAAAATCTTGATTTTTGGGCTTGCGCTGCTCTGCCCTGTCCCGCTCCTATGAACGCAAAATCCAATGTCTATCCTTTTCACAAAATGGCGTCATATTACGCCCCTTTAAGTTCTTCTTCAAGTTTGTAAGCTCTCGGAAGCTAGACTTCTGATGTGCAATGTGTATCATAGAATAGAAGCATTGTTTATTGTTATTAATTTGGAACTTTCCTAATTAAACTCCTACAAATTTTAGTGCTTTGTCGTTTGTCGAACATGTGTTCGAACGAAACGAATTACTTCAGTGAGTAAAAATAATATCAAAATTAACTTTCGTAATAAAATGTGTTTTGAATCTATATCTAGGTTAGGCTTTTTCAATTTCGGTCTTGTCAGAATTTTTCAAACCTCTGCGGAAACAGCAGCGAATCTCACTATCTCACTAATATTATAAACGTGAAAGTTTAGATGGATGGATGTTTGTTCCTTTATCACGCCAGAACGGCTGAACGGATCTGGTTTAAATTTGGCACAGAGATAGATTATAGTCTGGAATAGAACATAGGCTACTTTTTATCCTGAAATTCCCACGGGAACGGGAACTACGCGGGTGAAACCGCAAGGCGCTGCTAGTATAGAATAAATTTTGTTAATAATAAATAAATTTTCGTACTAAGAACTGCAAAAAATATTTATCGCAACTGTTGACGAAAGCTTACTTACTAAAATAGGCAATTGGCGGTTTTCTCACAAAATCATTATTTTCATCCTGACTCGTTTAAAAATAATACACAAGGGTTAAAATCCGCTCGTATGGGAAATGAGTCTCTCGACTCTCGTTAAATTTTCAATCTTCAGCCAAGAAGGCTAATGACAGCTCGAGTCATTACACGAACTGTATAGGATCGAAACATGTTAAAATAACTCTTATGGGGACGACTTAAAACTGGAATTTAATGCGGATGGAAGTAGTTTTTGTCTAGACTTAGAGGTTAGATTGCATTTGATATTGAGTTTTTCTTGCTTGTTTGAAGTGGTATAATAGTTTTTACTGTGTATTAGTGAATCTTATTGCCTCCTAATAAGGTGTATTATGCTTTACAAATCGATTGACCTGTCCAGCTAATTTTGTAGTTGGCAGTGTCGTAATGAGCGCCTTAGCGCTCTGTCTTCAGCTTGACGCATCCAGCATCTGCCAGCAGTCTTTCGCAAATCATCATCCCACCTGTTCGGAGGCTGTCCTACACTACGTTTGCCAAGTCGTGGTCTCCACTCAAGAACATGTTTACCCCAGCGATTGTTGGTTCTTCTCGAGATATGACCAGCCTACTGCCACTTCAGCTTGCTATTCCTCTGAACTATGTCGATAACCCTGGTTCTCTATCGGATGTATTCGTTACGAATTCTATCCTTCAGAGAAACTTCGAGCGGGTTATGAGCTGGAAACTCGGGCCCTCCTCGTACTTCACATAGAGGTATAATATATATCCCGCCTATACCTAAAACTACAGTATATTATAGAAATTTGAGGAGTAAATTTTAAAAAACCCTCCATAAGTAACATATCAGTAAATAATGCTGAAACTTGAAAATTATAAAAAAGTAAGAAAATACAATACTCTATTGCACACCAAAAAGACAAAAGAAAAAATAATGAATACCTAATACTTTTTCCATGTAATTTTGTTTGGTAGACTGACTACACTTTTGCACGCGGCATTACACGTGTTTTTCTGTGATAAAAAGTAAGACTATACTACGTGTACACGCGTTCCAAAACCTCATAGATTAATCATTTCCAATTGACAGATGCGTCACATCGAAACATCGCCTCCGCTCAACTGGTCGCTTAAAATGTTTCAGTGTAACGATGCATAATTTTTGCGTCAGCCCCTCGATGGCTGTGAAGTGGTCGGTCAGAGACGAACATTCCATTAGCGAGTTTTGGACGTGGTCCAGGGTGGATGGGCGAACCTAGAGACTTTTAATTCTGAACAAATGGGAGAAAAGCGCCGATTTTTGTAGATTAACGAACGTGGGCTTGTTCACTTAATTTTTGAAAAAATAAAAACGGCATACACCTACTTGTATGCCGTTTCTATTTTTGTCTATTGATTCATAAATGCATCGAGCAAGTACATATAATGAAAATTTTGACAGAGCCAAGTTTACTCAGGGTACTTCTTTTCAATTCAATTCATTTAAGGTTTTTATTTATTATAGTACTCTGGGTAATTTCTAAGAAATTAATAAATCCCAAAAATTTACGATCTCGACGGGATTCGAACCCGCACCTTCCCCTTCAGCGCAGGGTTAGGTAGGTTAGCTTAGTTGGAAAAAGAGCAACCCTGCGCTGAAGGGGAAGGTGCGGGTTCGAATCCCGTCGAGATCGTAAATTTTTGGGATTTATTAATTTCTTCAATTCATTTATTTCCAATAAAAACAAAATACATTGTGTGCGGAAAACTTAAATCTAGAATACACAAAATACACACATTTTACACAGTGGTTCCGTTTTTACTTGACCGTTTTATACGGATTCCTCGCTACTAGAAACAATCGTTTAATGGATCTGGAATTCTGCCGGGTGTATTAACTCGCTCCTACAACTACATACGACGTCACAGGAAAAAAACGGATGCTGTTTGAATGCGCCGTAAGACTGTTGTAATTTGGTGTAGAAAGAGAAAAAAATATCTAAACGCTATCCTAAAAACCAGCTTAGAACTACCTGTATGTGAAATTTTATAATAATTTTATCATTATAATAGATATGCCCGATTAGTTAAGTAGATATAGCGTGAAGAGGTAACAAACTTTCAGATTGATAATATTATGTGTTGTTTGTATGTTCATACTTTCAATTAACTACTGGTCTTGTACAGTTATATTTTTGAAAAAAAACTAACCGTTCACACCTTTTTTGTGTTGTATTTAATACAATCTATATGATAGTTTTAAATAGAAACGGTAAAAGTAACTTAGCCGTCTTTCTGCATTGTAAATTAGCAGTTAGTACTTACAGCATTTTCAAAAGTACCCAACGTTAAAGGCTGTGTTAGAAGTGGAAACACTATGGAATCACACAAAATGTTCAATTTTATCTAAACTTAGTTTCAAGTTTGAAAACAGTTTTGTCTTTCTGTTCCCATACTCTTTGGTCAAGTGGTTTGTTCCCTCACTCAAAGCAGTGACTGTCCTCTTAGTTCCTGTGAGTGGACCACAAATAATTAGGAAACTCAAAAGTTTTTCCGCAGAAGTAAAATAGCTAAGCAAGAATTTTATATACGCAATGGTTCCGTACAAAATAAACAAATTGTACAGCTCATGCAGGTGGGGGGAACACCTAGCTAAGGTTTAGATTTTGTGTCGTATGGTTTGTTTACAAACATTACTCGTCGAGTTTAGCTAGTTGTCAAACTAGGTCTATATCTAGTTTGACAACCATACCTGTGAGGATTGCCTCTTAATGCTACACATAATTGTATACAAAAATAGGTACAGATCATACTTAATATTTTTATTCCGAGAGTTCTGGATGAATTCTATTAAGTATAATAAAAAATATCTATCTACAAATGTAATTGTAGTACCTATCAGTTATATATCTAGTAACAAAAGCCCTGTTTTTGGGGCTAGTGGTTTCTGTGTGGATTTTCCAGTATCATTGCATTTATTTATGGCCAGTTTTTTTAAAAGTTATTCTAGGTTACTTGATACCAATGATCTGATTCTCACTTTGATTACGTTAACGACCTTGTGTTTTGTTTCTTTTAAACGGAACCCTAAAACCTACAATACATTTATGTTTACTTTCCATCCCTGTTTCACATGGCCGTAGTTTTGCTTAAAAATCTCAAATGAAATGGGGGAGCCGAATTCATACGGTTTTGTCTGTTTGTAGAAAAATTCAACTGAACATTGTCAAGTCAATGTTGTAGGAAACCTTTTAACACGCGACCTGCGACGCAGGTGGTTGCGGGTTCGATTCCCGCCTTGGGACAAATATTTGTACGATCTGCGGATATTTGTTCTGGGTCGCTTTCTATGTATAATGAAATACACAAGCTCTGCTTAGCTTGGGACTAGATAATGCTGAGTGAAATGTCCAACATGATTTATTTATTTATTTATTACTTTACTTATCTTAAGTACATGATGCTACCTTAAGTACTACTAGCAACTAGCCCTGGCTTCGCACATGTAATACATGTTTTTAGTAGCTAAAGAAACAATCAACGTGGTCAAAGGTTTCTTTAAAAATATAGACGATTTCTACAAATGCACCAGTTTCTTAAAATTACCAACCAACTTTTGGCTTCTTTAATTTTATTTGTACACATGAAAAATGGACAAGAAACTCAGCCAAAAGATAACTTGTAAGTTTTAGCGTAAATGGGTTAGCGTGATTGCCAAGATTGGGACCATTTATAAGCTTGCATGGTGAAACTCTTTTATGATTTTCGGTTTGATAAAACAGACTGTACCTATTCGATGACCTCCGTGGCGCAGTGGGCGAGGGTTCGCTTCCCGCCGTTGTGGGTACGTTTCCGAGACAAATATTTGTACGTTCTGCAGAACGTACGTAGTAGTATTTGTTGCGTGTTCTGGGTGTTTTTTATGTACAATAAAAATATATGTAAGTATGTATGCAATGTAATTGCATAACACACATGCATGCAAATACACGTGATGCGCGAGATGCTGGTAGATAAATGAATTGGTAATTTAATTAGTGATTTGAGAAAACTCCATTTATGACATGTAAATATCGTTTCAGAATCTGCGCTAAAGTTCGTCGCAAACTGCCAAGACATAAAACTAAAACGCTTACGCAAATATGAGCAGCAGGAGTGCATTAAGGGCCTACAGACAGGGGTGCTTGAAGCAGCCAGGATGAAATTGCTTGTGACTTGACTGCTTGAAGAATTGACTTGTATACATGTATACAAGTCAATGTTGTAGGATACGTGCAGTCTTCTATTTACAGACACACAGGGACCCGCTCGAGTAATTGCATAACTCACTGTGCAGTCCGTGTATATAAGCCTTATGTAGTCACTTTTACGGTCAGTTTGACAAAGCACCAGAAGCCAATTCAGTTCAAAACAAAAAGCCTACGAGACAAGTGAAACCAACAAAAAGGCAGTCAATATGGAATCTGCAAGTTGTTTATTTCATAGTAAGAAAATAATTGTTATGTGTCGCAGTATAACTCCTTCGAAAGACGAAAAAAGGTAAATGGCGTCGTCAGCGAAGACCATCGTGACTTTGACGATAGTAGCGATTACTTTCAAAATTGGTTTATTTCATAGAATTTTAATACAATAAACACAATTCGGAAAAATCGTTCTGTGTGGCCATAGTGTTCGCAGCGTAACAATCGCCCCTACCACTCACCCCGTGGATGTCTTAATAGCCAACTAAGGGTAACAGGTACATAAGGTAGGAGGTACATAAATTCATTTGGCACCTACACCACCCGCGTGATTAAGTAGTTTGTACATATAAACTTTAATTATAATAATTACTGTCATAATTCTAACTTAGCATTGTTTCTTTATAAGTACTCGATGCTTATCAATAACTTAATCAACTCTATAAATATAATTTGTTTTGCAGGAGCGAGATTCCCTAATACGGGTATTTTCTTTACTTAAAAGAGAATCTCAAATACTGTTACACATAGTACATTAAGTAAAAGACATACATATTTTTGTATTTTTGTACCTACAACTTGATGGCCTTTCATTACTTGAATAGCACAATAGTACCTGGGCTACAACGGGCCATTGCTTTAGTTCACCTGACTCCACCCCTGGCACAAAACCATCCAAATATTCATTTATTCACTGCAATCTCTCATATGGGACATTGAGATGCATTATTGTACAAGTTGGTGCGATCTCGATCCCAACTCGTTTGTGAATTAAACATGAGTTGATACTCTCAATCTGTCGCGTCGCCACCAGTTTTGGTAGAGCTGTTCTGTCATTGCATAGTTATGGGTTATTTTTCCTGATTTGCTGAAAAAATATCTAACATAATACCTGCCTGTTTCACTGTGACTTTAGTCCCGGTCTTCGGCGCAGTGCAGAAGAGATAGTGTTCAATACATACTAGTAGAAACTCGAAAACATGTCGTGATTGTCATGCAGCTCTATTTTGACACCATACTCTAATAATTACCTATTTCAAATTCTCAATACGATTAAGCACAGAATACTCAAACACAATTCTGTCTTCAGCTTGCCGCATCCAGCATCTGCCAGCAGTCTTTCGCAAATCGTCATCCCACCTGGTCGGAGGGCATCCTACACTACGTTTGCCGAGTCGCGGTCTCCACTCAAGAACACGTTTACCCCAGCGGTGGTCGGTTCTTCTCCAAAACCACACCTTCACTCAATAAAACGCCTGTGATATTTTAGTTACAATCAAAACTCGCTAATTGTTTCCTTCACCTAACCTGACAACGAAGAAAATCGACGAAATACGTTTATATTTTTTTATGAATTTAAATTATTGGGATATCTATCGCATCTTAACCACCAAACATAGAACCTCCTCGTATTTTGTTTTCGTTGATAAAAAATAAAGCAACTTGTGAAAACCTAATTATAAAGATAGATAAGTAATGTTTTGCACACTATGATGCGCCTGATGACATACTATACTATTGTAAAGAAGCTACTTTCAAGATAGGGTCTTGCTAAACTGGTGGTGGAAACTTTTGTTTACGTCGTGAAACTTTGACAAATATTTTACACTGCAGTTTTCAGCTTCCATAAGTTATCTTCCTAGCGATATACAGCTGATTATGTCTGTCATAGGGTAAAGTCCCAAATACTTGCCAGTTGCCACAAAGTTGATTGCGATTTTCGAATGTTGGGTTTTTTGACAGTGAACGCGAATCCCTACTGGCGCATCAACCCTGGTTTTACCCTGAGAACGAGAGTAGAGATAGAGAGAGAGCACCCACAATAATCGAATACATTCGATTCGATTCGTATTCGATTTTGCAAACGCAAAATCGAATAACCATATCAGCTTTTCAAACATTTTAGTACTTACCTACCCAAATTGTTCGTGCACAAACTATCGACAATATGTAAACTCGGTTACGCGTTATGCACGAACTTACTTCAGTCCCGCTTTGGGTCCCAAATACGGCTTAATTATCAACGCTGCGGATCCCTAATTACGTCACACTCATGAAAAAGGACAGTTCGCGCGTTGTTTGGGCGTAACCTTAGTTGTTTTAAACTCTCATTTAGGCCAAAAAGATACATAGAGAATACATGAAGCTTCTGGTTGTTTTCAAAACAAGGCCTGGCGTTTAAATAATATTGAACTCTATTTCAAGCCCCGTTCAATTTATATTTGTAGATCTAAGTACCCCTGTTTCGTATGCAGGTTAGGTAAAGGAAATAATTAGCGAGTTTTGTTTGTAACTAAAATATCACAGGCGTTTTATAGAGTATTTTCAGTCGTGAAGTAAGAAGGCGTTGTATTTTATGATTCGTGGAATGCCATTAAATATATGGAATTAAAAAAATACACGTACCGATGACATAGGCGGTCGTAAGGAGTCGATGCATGAAGGTGGCTCAGGACCGCTATTCGTGGCGTCGTTTGGTGGAGGCCTATTTTTAGCAGTGGACAAATATGGAGCTGTAGATAAATAATATACCTAAAGCTAGACATTTAAAATAGCATCATCAAACCTGAAAGTCAAGCCAAGGAGAGCAGAAAGATAAAACTGCGGCGGGCGAGAGAAGACCTTATCCATGTATAAGGCCTACCTCTCGCCCCACTACTGGCCAGTTATTTATTAGCATTAAAGTAGCTTGCTCGATTTCGGCAGGATTCAAACCCGCGCCTCACCTTCAGTACAGGTGCGCACTAACCAACTAAGCAACGAGATGACACGTGCCTCGTCGAAAATACCTGTGACCTCGTAAGACTCAAGCGTGGTTAGCTTCGCCTACAGAGGAAACCTTGAAAGATTATCGAAACCTGCTCAATGACTAAAGATACATTTATTACGATTGACGAGAGGTGTCGCTTTCCTTTATTCTTCCTGCCGAAAACGAAAATTTTTTGATAATGTCCCAAAAAAGTTTTTATATTTTCGTAGCATTAAATTATTTATCTTTTCCTACTGGCAAAGGCCTCCCTGTGCCTCTTCCAGGTTTCGCGTATATTCGGTGACTTAAATAGTGTAGGATGCAAACTCAATTAGCTTTCGTTCGTTAGCCTTTTAAGCGTTGAACCGGATTTGAAAATTAGTTTGAAGTAATCTAAGCCGTTTCGTTTAGTAATGGAATCGAAATTGGGGAAGTGTATTTTTGAAGTGCTGATAGGTTTGTAATTAAGTTGTATCTTTGCATGCATGGCTGCCTGTTTAATATATAAACGCCTAATGTAATAGTCAGACCATTATTACCATCGTGAATCTCCGGAATTATTTTACTGATATCGTTAAATATTTTCTCATTCCATGACTCAGCAAACGAAGTGTAAGATGCGCCCTCCGACAACGTGGGATGACGGCCTATGAAAGACTGCAGGCAGATGCTGCATGTGGCAAGCTGCAGGCAGGGCGCCATGGCGCTCATTAGGGGAGGCCTATATCCAACGGTGGACTAATATAGGCTGATGATGATGATGACGATTTGCTCGTTTATATGAGTGCTGAAGTTTACCTACTTCGTATTCAGAGATCCAACATAAAATATTATTTTGCTTTGAAATAATATCGATCGAACGTTGCTTGAACTAAATACAAACATTTCTGAGAACTCTATGGTCAGTCGGATGGTGTGGCACAGTGAAGTAAATTTTGCTCATCAACATTACTATTTCACCCACTGCTGGGTAACTTTACGAAGTTAGCGCCATCTACCGGGTTCCTCATTTAAGTCCACGTTTTTTAACGCCATAAAGCATGATTCATGTTACACCGTGTCGGGGCAGGGCCGTGTCCGTGCCGTGTAATGTGTGTACAATAACCATCGACATTTCGACGTCTTGCCCCGCGCTGTGGCTATGCTATCGCTATGCCGAAACCACCCATCCTCTAATAAATTAAAATTTGGAAGCGCTTTTAATTTCGCTATACGATTGCAAATTACGAAGGCCATTCAAAAGGCTTTCAAATGTCAGTATAGGATACGTGGTTTTAGCAGAATTTCACACAGCCGGCCGGGGCACGGTCAACCATGCCTTACCTCATACAAAAGCATACTATACAGGGCGTCCCACGGATATGCCACATGGAGGGAAAGTACCTTGAATATTGTTGGTAGAACATTTTACTGAAAGAAGACCTTATTTGAATTTAAAAAACAATTTAAACTGCATTCAAAGATATTTCAATAATTACATGGTTGAACCAGGAATCGAACCTGTTACACGAGAAAAATATTTTTTTGCTAAATAACATAGAGTCAGAAATAAAAGGAAGACCATGAATTTTAACATTTTTAATACAAAATCAATCAATTTATCAAATGCTCAAAATGAGTCCCTTTCTGTTGAATACAAAGTCGCACTCTTTTGATTATTCCTTTTTATTTTATCTATGATCTATGAATGCAGTTTAATATGTTTTTTATATTAAAATAATGTCTTCTTTCAGTGAAATGTTCCATCAACAATATTCAACTTATAGGTACTTTCCCTCCATGTGGCATACCCGTGGGACGCCCTGTAGATATTTGACCGTACCCTGGACGTGCCCCGGCCGAAGCCCGGCCCGGCCCCGGAACGATGTTACGTGAATCATGCCTGAATGTATGCCACTAACTCACATCGAAAACACTTTATTAAACACATTGTGAACTATTGTTGTTTCTAAATTATTTTGGATATATTCGATTCGGCTTTATTTTTGCATAGTCAGTAATTGTAACTAAGTATACCACACATCACAATAATTGATACCGGTATTTTGCTCGTAAAATATCGGTATCAACAATTGAATTTTGTGCAAGCGAGAGAGAACACATATGATTGTTGTTAAACAGCTTCCGTATGCACGCGTGTCTTAAATCCACCGAAAATAAGTCGACGTCATGTCAAGAAGTCAACGTCTTCGCAAGAACCGCTTTGAATACCGGTATTCAAAGTGGTTCTCGCGACTTTTGAAGTATCGATAATCCATAGTTTTTGATGAGTCATATTCATTGCCGTCAACTGTAGACATGCAAGTGCGTGACTTTACATTCTTTCAGGGTATTAGTACAGAAGATTGTACCTAGGTACTAGTTCAACACTTTTATTTACGCTACGATTTGTTATATTATTGCATTTGAATAAGGTTTACGGTTATTCTCCGTGTTTTATCACAGGCAAAGGAAGGAAATAAAAAAGGGTGGCATGTTCATATCATTGAACAAACCCTTAATAAATGATTTAAAAAAAAAAAGGAAGGAAAAATCAATTGGCAAGAAATACATTGATTTTCTATTGTTATTGTTGGTATTAACAAAATCATTATGTTTTTATACTTACCTACTCAAAAATATCTTAAATTCGAATAACCTTCCTTAAACTATCAAAATTCCTCCAAAACGGCTAAATTATAAGCACTTTTTAGAAATGACCGTGGTTGTATGAATGACAGTCATTTCTAAAAGCGCTCCACTCAGCCCGAGAATATCGTATGAGCCGACTAAGGCAAGCTTCCAAAAAAGGAACAAAAACTTCCTTCTGCATATTTTTAACACCTCAACTGCGACCACAAACCTCTTATCCTTTACAACCATAAAACTGTCCATAAATACTTAATGTCCCAATATGATCAGTACAAGACCACCAGAACCAGCCATTATTCACCTATCACCCCTGATTAAAAGTTTCCAACCCCTTAATTGGTCCCCTGCCCTTAGTGCGGATGGGATAGTGGCCAGAAAGTACGGGAGGTCACTAAGCCCCATTTATGTCAGCCCCTATTATCCCTTCGAACATATTGGGACGACCTTTAATAGGAAATCGTTATAGGTCTTCTACTTGTACCAGCTGGGTAGCTGTTTTGTATAAGAATCATCATTATCGTTTCTGTAATTAGGTATAATAATTGACAAGCTCCGTTGATGACATCGACCTAAGTAAAATTCGGAAGGTAGGATACGTTCTCCCACAGCTAACTCAACAAATGGCCTATGTTACAACTTAGCGCAATGGTAAATGAATATCATTGGGTTAAGTTGTAACATGATATTATCATGTTTTTTCCAATCTTGTGCAATATACTTTCTTACCTAATCAAACACAAAAAAGAGGGAATGACGTACCTAGACTTCGGTCTAGGTCGCACTTTCGTGCGATCGAGAAAACAAGACGTGTATTGCTCTCTTTTTACGCACGAGTGTACTCGTGCGTAAAAAGAGAGAACGTATATATTTCTATCCCTGTCTGCAAATGATAAATTGTAACAGTAGAATAATTGAACATTTAATTTTGTTTTACTTACGAGTGAAAATTGATGACCTGCGGTTTGTTAGTTCTGGAGCTATTTGTACACCTAGTGAACGAACACGAAGGCTTTGCTGTAGTCTTTTAGTCAATTTATCACAAAAAATTACGTCGTAGCAAGCACGCAAAACACGAATGCCATCGGTGCCGCTCCGACTATGGATGAGGTGGGTGGACCTAATTGCACCTAATTTGAGCTTTCCTCTTTCGAGAACCTAGTACCTAATTTCCACTTTATTACTTTTATCACTAACTAACTCTCTATTCCCTCACGCTCATAGGCTCCATTAAGTTATGTTATGTATATGTTAGGATGTACTAATTTTATATACAATATGAAAAAGAAAACGAATTTACCGATTGTCACACTATAGTTATTCGGATTCGTCATACACTTGCGCACATTTAACAAGTAGACGATTTCGCGAACGGACACTTGCGCGAAAAATAACAACCTATATCTCTCGAAATAGATGTCGCAGAGAGTTGCGAATTTCATCACTGTGTAGGTAATCGTAGCACGTGCTTGTAGCACGTTCGAAAATGTCCTTCGCACAAGTGTTTATTCGCGCAAATGTCCACTTGCGATAATGTCCTACGCGCACTTGTCTTTGGCGCAAGTGTTCTGATACCTGACTGGTCCACTCACGCCCTATCAGAAATAATGAGGTTATGGAATTGTTTGTCCAGTAGCGGTATCCAAAGGTCTGATCTTTGACTAGAACACTACTTACTTACTTACACTTTTATTATTTAAAAAACAAAAAATAATTACGAAATTTTTGTGTAGAATTCTATGATTGTGAGAGATTGCACGCTCAAGACTTTTCAAAGCTGCGAGAATGAAAACTTCGGATATTGGTATTTTATATGACTTGTCCAGCTATTCTCCTATTCACTGCGCGCTGACCATAGTGGGTAGGTTGTGATAAGTTATTACTATTAATAAACGTGAGGTTCTTTTTATTGCGAGTCACAGATATCCGAGATTGTCCGGGATAGTGATAAAATAATACGATTTGTTTTGATTTTATGGACGAGGGTTACAAGGGTCTTTAGTTGCCCTTTTTCAAAGGGTAAAAATAAATACATTGAAAAAGAAAGAAAAAAATATTGAAGCTGTTTTATAATCTGGTTTCGACTAACAACTAATAAATTCACAATCGTAATTACATAGTGATTAAACATTAATAATGGTATTATTTAATTTGTGTGGAAATAAATTAGAACAATTTCACAGTTTAAACAATAAGCTATTTGACTACCTACATTGAAAATAAGTTCCAAATTGTTTTCATCCTCGTCAGAGACAACGTAACAAAGCGTATTCAGGTGATATTTATTAAAAAATAAACTTATTTTAAGGTTTTTATTTATTGTACTCTGGGTACTATAATAAATAAACTAAACTAATTTTAGGTAAAAAACGGGATTAAAATTACACATTTTTTTTATATATGATCACGTGACCGAAAGCGCTCTGCATTCGGCTACATCGCTGGTGACGTCACACCTATAACAGATTACAGTGCATGTTGTTTTTCTTGTTAGGTGTGGTGTGAGGTGTGACCTCTTCGAGACATGTCACCGGAGCCATGACAGCGATTATCGTTTTGGCGCACCATTATTTTATTCAAACCTTAAAATTTGTTTTTATAACTAATACCACTGGGCTTGAAGAAATATTAATTACACTTTGCATTATTTTTATCAGAAAATACTTAAGAATTATTTCCCAGTAGTAATCAAGTAGCCTATTGAGCTAGCTACAGACTGTTGCAAACAATCTACAGGTCAAAACCAATCGGAAGCGTCCCCAAGACGCTGGTTATATTGCCCCGCCGTAGGGCAATGCTGATGCGCTGCGCCACATACTCACCAGCTCTCGGGTTATGCGTTGCTTCGACCAGACTGTGATTGGTGTTGTTTTGAGTTTTCCAATAAAATAATGATTCTAAATGTAGTGTCCAGTCACACAAATCATGGAATTTTAACTATGAATAGGGTCCATACATATATGTATAACGGAGTAGGTTCATTATTTGTTTACTGCGGGCGTATCTGGGTAGGTAATGCCAGATGGAAATACAGCTCTGAAACACAGAGCCAGGCCTAGGGCTTCTATCTACACGAATCGCGAGACCGCTTTTACATGGATTCTATGACCTTCTTGTACTAATCTGCTACGGAAACTCTACTAGGCACTTATCTGAATTCTCCCATTTCTTCTGTCATCCTGTAGAATTGATCAATTGATCCAACGTCAAAACAGCAGACGCTTGAGGTTCGCATAGAGTAGAATAGGCGCATTGCAAAGGATTAATAAGATTTTAACTCCGAAATGTATATCGAGTGTTACCTTCAGATGAAGAAGTAACCCCTGTTGTTGTGTTAATCTTACAAACAAAAGCAAAAGTAATAAACAAAGGAACACGTAGAGCCATTACGTTGAAAACTTAATCGTTTCGCACATAAAACAAAACCTTTTACGTCTTAATCACCGATTCTACGACGTGGAACGTGTTTTATTGTACTTCCGTCAGCACCTAGGTACATAAAGGGCCTATAAATTTTAACCTCAAATAAATCAGGAATACTTGGTGTTTTTTTTAATTGTATGGTAAAATTTCAAGTGCACATAAACATTATAATTATGAGCGAAAAAAAAATAAAAAAAACTGGCAAAGCGCAAATCGGACTCGCGCACAAAGGGTTCCGTACCATTATCTATAAAAACGGCAAAAAAATCACGTTTGTTGTATAGGAGCCACCTTAAATATTAATTTTATTCTGTTTTTTAGTATTTGTTGTTATAGCGGCAACAGCAATACATCATCTGTGAAAATTTCAACTGTCTTACTATCACGGTTCATGAGATACACCCTGGTGACAGACGGACAGACGGACAGACCGACAGACAGACAGAGAAGTCTTAGTAATAGGGTCCCGTTTTTACCCTTTGGGTACGGAACCCTAAAAATGTGATTTTCACATTTGATTCCGTTTAAGAAAGCCTTGAAAAACTCCAACTATCAAAGACTTTCGTTGCTGACTGTACATCCCACTGTTTAACATGCCTCCCTTAGCAAGGGGGGCTTTGTTATTAATCGCTACGCTTGACGGGCAGATTGGTGATCACAGTGTAGGTGTTAAAAAACACAAGAAGAAATATCAGACTTAAAAAATTTCTAAAAAAAGTCTTTTGTTTTCATATATGTTGTGCTATTGTTTTTTCTCGATTAATTTAACTTTTAAATTTTTTTCAAAGTTTGTTTTTATTTATGTATTGTACTGTAGTAGCAAATAAGTAATTCTCTACGTCTAAGTATAAATTTAAAGAAGGCCTCTCTCGTTTCAACTTAAGTTGTATAATTCTTTAACGAGCAAGACACATAGCCAAGATATAAATTATTGGATCATTCTTTGTTGTAAAATCATCAATACTTATATTAATCATAACCCTCCCCTGTTGGTAGTCGGGTAAAAATTCGAAAGTAACTCTATTTGTCACGTTTTAACGCCTAAACTGCTGAACGGATCTTAATGAAATTTGGTATGGTGATAGATCTTTCCATCTACTAGGAGAGTGCGGAGCACTGATGCAAAAACGTAGCATCCACCTGGGCAAGCACCTGCACAGCCCAGACGAGCTATGAGACATCACCCCGAAGAAAATCCTACAGTTCTTAGCAGCTGCAAGGGTCAGTGGCGAATTATGAACGCCGCAGCTTCAGGGGTGAACGTATAAAGTGGCGATCACAATAATAGGTCTATCATGGCCGCAGTGACATAAAAGCCAACCAAAGCAAATTAAAAAAAAAGGTGATAGATTGTATCCCAGGGACGGATAAAAGTTACTTTCTATCTCGGAAATAAGCGAAAAAATCCACAGCCAGTAGCTAGTTATATGTTTAAGGCTTTGCTTGCTTCCATTTTTTAAAAGAAGTAAAAAAACCGTCTTGGAATACTTTTGATTCGATCAGCTCAAGGCAGCAATTAACGAATTAATACTCAATCAAAAGCTGGCCTTAGAATTTGATATTGGAACGTCATTAAAATATGTAACCGGAAGTCCTTTTTATCGTTTGCCTTCCGTTGATTCTGTCAATTAATCCCGATGCTTTGCGTAGGCTGTTACACAATTTTAGGGTTCGTACGTACAATCCAAGAAACTACTGTATTTTGAAGAACCTCTGAAATAGACTTAAATTATTCATACAGTTATATCACCGTCACGCTAGATTATTAAGCATGTCCCATAGAGTTACTTAGTATAATTGATTTGATTTATTTATTAGTAGGTATTATGTGTATTAGTATTTAGTTTAAATGTATGTATATGTTGTAACTTTAAATGTTAAGCACCGCCATCCCTTCCTTTTCTCACAATTGTTCTGGTTGCCTGGAAGAAATCGCTTTAAGCGATAGTGTTGAAAATACTCAAAAGAAAACTGGTGCTCTTCCTCAGATAGGTTCCTTTAGTTGGTTCTTTTGACACCCAAGAGCTGAGTTGGAGGTGGTCGATATTACGCCGTGGCCCTACGGCGAACTTTGTGAACGAACTTCGCGGCGAATTTTGGCCCGAGATGAACCTGATAATATTTTTTTATTTCTGTTACAGAACCTTGCAAACAAAAATACTCTTGCCACTTCCTTTATTTCGGTCTGACATTAGCAACAATCGTTCTTAGCTTAATGAACAACTTCATTAATTTTCGACCCTCCTTTCCCTACCTTGTGCGTAGTAACTGTCGTTGAATCTGTGTTAGTACGCCACAGTGTAAATAAATGCCTCTCATTCTTTGATATTATAAAAAAAATCAGGTCAGTACTTCAATTAAAGAGCAACTTCCTAAAGCAGGCAGTGAATAATGCCTTTTCAAAACTTAATTTTGGTTTAGGGTTTTAGGGTACCTACCTAAGTACATGTTGAATGTAGTAGTTCTACTAAACAACGCGTGCAAAGCCGCGGACAAAAACTACATACCTAGTCTTTCAAAACATTGATATTTTTTATCGACTTCAGGGACGAGGCTGTATGTAATTTTTTTAATGTATCGATAGTATCGATTTTTCCGCCAGTTAGGGAAGGATTGAGATAAATCTTTCGCTATTGTATAGGGAATGATATCGAATCGGTCCCATAAAAATTCTATTACCGAGGAGTATTTATCCCATGTAGCTTAAAAAACAAATACTTTTGAAAAATCACCGCTAGCTAAAAAACTTTTGATGACATCTTCGCCAATTCTCAATAGATTTTGATAAATATTTCGTTGTTGTCTAAAAGTTGATTTTGAGGTAGTCCCATAGAAGTAAGATTCTCGAGGAATTTATACGTGTGCCGCAAAACATGTCTAAAACGTCATCACATCATAATTTTCACTCATTGGTCTATTGGTTTCCATGACAACGGGCGTAAACAAGAGGTCTAACAAGATTTACAAATGGTAGATCGCCTAACGCCCGTCTCACATTAACGCGCGGAATCGAATTTGCGCAGCCGCAACTCGAGGTCCGCAGCATGTCCGCGACAGTTTTGCATCTGTTCCGCATTGGACAAACGGCATTGCAAAACTCTTGTGACAACGCACCTACGGTACCGCGCGGTAATGTGAGAGTTCTCTAAAACGAAGGACGACCGATCCTAGACTGATGATTTTATAAGGGTTTTTCGCAAAGGGTCCAACATAAATTCTATTATTACAAAGACTCCTGTCTGTCTGCCTGTCTGGCTGTCCGTCCGTCTGTCAGCGGGCTGTATTTTATCAGTATTCAGTAATTTGAAGTCTTAAAACACGCCAAATTGCTTTCATATCAATACACTGTGAAACTTTGTCTACCCTAACATCGCTACCCCTGACTACCCTAAGGAAACTGAAGACAGTCTATAGGAAGCCCCTATAATAAGATTAGATTTTTTATATTTAAAGCATTTCTTTTATTGCCGGACTCAAGATGAGAGCTTTTTTATTTGAGCGCATATAATTTTTGACTGTTTGCACATTTAAAGATCTAGACCTGTACTAACATATAAATTACTTTTTATTCCGAAAAACGCGTGCAAAGCTCTGGCAGAAGGTACCTAGCATTTCTATGTGTACATATCTCTGATTACTTTACTTTACATTTTTTTTATAACCTTAAATCTTTTTATTTTTTTACCTTCTTAGATTTTAAATCTGGACAACATTTATGTTACTTTTTTTTCCAAAAAACGCTTGCAAAGCTGTGGGCAAGGGACAAAGCTAGTATTTCTATGTGTACTTTTATCTGGTTACTTACATGCTAGGCTCTTTTAATTAAGCGTGGCTTAAAATCTCTTATTAAAAAGGTAAATAAACATTTTAATAAAGAGAGAGCCCATCCATTGTAAGTCTTAAAAAGTTTTTCCCCTAAACAGCTTAGCATAATTTAAAACTGAATTTAAATTTTAAACTCGAATGCACACTGGAAGCTTTGTAGAAGCTTCGTACGCTTAGTTTCAAATACTATGGCTTTATTCCGTCCATTGCAAAGGCATAATAAATTAAAGTACAAGGTGTATCAGAATTATATCATACACACATATTTAGATCTCTTTGTTTTTGTTTTTGGCATCTTCTAAATTGTTCTTCAAAATTAATAGATAAAATATATTATTTTCTCAATAAGTAAAACAAAAGAGCGTTACTTTGCAGGGACTTTTACTTGTTACAAATTTAGTAAAAAAAAACAAGTTGCATCTGGTTTTTTTCCTGTCTTGATTGAATAATAAGTATTGCCAAGAACTTAAGCTAAAGAACTGAAAAAGTTCTTTAGCTTAAGTTCTTGCTTAAGACTCGAGCTCGAGTCTTAAGCAAGAACTAGCTAAGAAATAAAGAAAGAATTAGCCCATTAGTGGGTAGTGAATGGGCTGATAAGACGGTATATATATCTCACTAATATTATAAACGTGAAAGTTTAGATGGATGGATGGATGTTTGTTCCTTTATCACGCCAGAACGGCAAAACGGATCTGGATGAAATTTGGCACAGAGATAGATTATAGTCTGGAATAGGATATAGGCTACTTTTTATCCCGAAATTCCTACGGGAACGGGAACTACGCGGGTGAAACCGCGAGGCGCTGCTAGTACTATATACTTGCTTTAAACTTTACAGAAATAATATACTTGCTTGAGAAATAATCGTTCGGTCTAGACTGAATGTTGAAATGTACATATTCCAAAAAGAACAATACTATAAGGGCTATTTTGGGCCCCTCTGCATTAAGCTTTTTAATTCCACGTGTACAGAATGATTTATATTTGCAAATGTTTACATTGTCCAGCATAGCTAGTTCAAAATTCAAGTTCTTAATACATCTGCAAGGTTTTATTTTAAATTAATTCAGTTACAAGCTCGGTCTTGTGTTTTATTGTTGTAGTTTTTTCCTGAAATATGTGCTTGTTTTGAAAATATACAGGTTTTAACGTGTGCTTTTAATTTTGCCTTTTGGTCAAGGCTTATACAAAAGAAAGTAGAAAAGAGACAAAAACTAAAAAAAAACAATTTATTTGGGATGGTTTTAATGAAATAGGAGTTTATAAGGTTTTTTTGTTTTGCTAGCCCGCACTCTGGGTATCTACCCGAATCCCGCCGAAACCGATAATTTTTGGGACTTATTTCATCTAATAGGAGTTTATGTTTTATAATAGGATATATGTACATTTTGCACAGCATCATCATCATCAACCTTTATCACTCCACTGCTGGCCTACCCCTTGGGGATAATGAGTGCCAAAGCATCCTGTTTTCAGCTTGCCGTACCCAGCATGTGCCTGCAGTTTTTCGCAGGTCGTCACCCCACCTGACTCCGGCCAGGTTATGCCCTCCGGGGCATCGCACACTACGTTCTCCGAGTCGCGGTCTCCACTCAAGAACACGGCTACCCCAGCGGTTGATGGTTCATTAAAAAAAATGCTGGACAGTTCACACAGCATTATCTAGCCCCAAGCTAAGCAGAGCTTGGGTTATGGGTACTAGATACTACTACTACTAGCAAAAAGGGCCCATCTGTGGCCTAGTTGCGGAAAACAGTCCAGAAACAAGTATGGGTACTAGATATAACTGATATACAAATACATAGATATTTTTTATTATACATAGAAAACGACCAGAACACTCTGAACAAATGTCTGCAGATAGTACACACATTTGTCCCGAGGCGGGAATCGAACCCGCAACCTCCTGCGTCGCAGGCAGACCTTCGTCCACCGCGCCACAGAGGTCGTCATTGCGAAACTTTTGCACAAAAAAGTTGGTAAAACTGCCTAGCTACCAATAAGTAAGGCTACAACAACTGCTGCTTATAATACACTATCCAATATCACATTACCAACAACTCCCGTTTTTGCTACACTCCATCTGATAGGCATTTTGGCAAAAACAATAACGTTATGCACAGAATATGTAGTATTAGGTACTATGAACTATCACTTAATTACAACCAAATAGTTGCAACATACTGTATATAGGTACGTACTCGGTCATATTAAGACTTCTGTGGCTCGGTGGGCGAAAGTCCGCCTGTGACGCCGGAGGTTGCGGGTTCGACAAACATTTAAACAATAACATTTGTTCATTAACATTTGTTCGATTCCTAAAAAATGTTAATGAACAAACTTTTAACATTTGTTCGATTCCCGTCTTAGTCCGTCGCGCCTTAGGAATCGAACAAATGTTTGCACGATCTGCAGATATTTGTTCCGGGTGTTCTGGTCGTTTTCTATGTATAATAAAAATATCTATCTATGTTTTGTATTGTATTATGTCTATCAGTTATCTAGTACCCATAACACAAGCTCTGCTTAGCTTGGGGCTAGATAATGCTGTGTGAATTGTCCAGCATTATTAATGGTTATTATTATATATTACTGGTAGGCAACCCTTGGGTGGGAAGAGACATGAATTTATGAAAGGCAGGGAGTGTACTATAGATAACTAAAATAAGTATGCACATAAAATTATGAATACTAAAATAATAAATAAATGATACCAATACCTAACTAAAATACTACTAATACATATAAAAATATCTATAAAAGAAAAACAAAAAGAAACTGAGTAGAAATGACACGGATAGATTAAGTAGATTGTATTCTAAGAAGGAACGTTTTGAAAATGCGTGCAAATCAATGTGAAGTAAATGTTTCTTTAGATTGAAGCTTGAAGCTCACGCATCCAACCATTAGATGGAGCTGATCACAAACCAATAAACGATTCGGTTAAAGAACAAGCCACAATGTGCCTTAGCTACATAATAAAACAGCTCACATTAGACAACAACATCCTCACAGTGATATCCAGTAAGCCCTCCAGTATTGTAATAAAGCGTGTTTGGCTACGAAATATTTGATCAGTAAATTGGATTGGATTTGTAATTGAGGTGGATTGAATGTTGAGACAAATAGCTGAGAGATTAATTATCAGAGTATTGTTTTCATTTTTAATGCTTACTATTAAGTACAAATTAATTTATAAAATTCAAATTCAAAGTGCTTTATTTCCTTTAGACCTTACAGGACTCTTGGACACGTCACAAAACTCAGATTACATAAGTAAAACTAAGAAATAAAGTGATCACTTTGATTTTTTGTCCACTACAATCTTTTTAAGGTAAAGTAAAGAAGCGAACAAGAAACCATTACCTTGTTAGAGTGTTAGTTTTGGAGTTGGAGCAAAACTCGTCCTAAGCTTTTTTATCCTCTAGATAATCTGATATTTTATAGTAGGCCTTTTTACAAAGGATGTGCTTAACAATTTGTTTGAATTTATTTATTGACAATTTTTGCAACTCACTTGGAGTTTTGTTGTAGAAGCGTGTATACATTGCCCTTTAAAAGATACGTTAATCTTGTGTAACCTAGTTGTGGGCACAGCGAGTTTATTCTTATTTCTAGTATTAAATTTATGTATATCGCTATTTTTAGGAAACCGATTGATATTTTTATGAGTATACAATTAGTTTTTATAAATATATTGACATGGTACTGTCATTATGTTTATTTTTTTGAATTTATCACGCTACAGGACTACAATTCAGAAAAATAATTATAATACAATATCTTGTAGGTACTTACTATTGAAACAATTGAACTAACTAAGACCTAAAGACGACCTCTGTGGCGCGGTGGGCGAAGGTCCGCCTGCGACGCAGGAGGTTGTGGGTGGCGGCCCGCAACCTCCTACACAAGTGCAGTGTTTTTTTTTAAATTTTCATTCTAAAACAAAGGAGAAATCTACCTACGATACCTGTATCGTCTTCCATATTAATAGTATCTACCTTTGTCGTCTTCCACTGTAATTATCGAGCTAATTAACCACACCCACTATATTCCGTGCACCACTCGCGCCGGAACGCTTTACGGCGGATATTTCATTATCCGCGTGCACTATAGATATTTTACAGCAACACAGCTTGTGTCGAGGCAGCTAGTCAAAAATGTTTATAACAATTTTCGTAAAGTGATAAGTGAGGCAAATAAAGCTAGCAATAGGGCCAAGGCTTTGACTCTATACATTTCATAACTAAATGTAAGTATATTATTTAAGACTTTTGATGCTACTAATGTTATAAAGGCGAAAGTTTATCTTTTATTATAGTGTTATATTGATTGACCTTAAGATAATATTCCTAAGGTTTTAAACTGTTTAGATATATGTAAGGAAGGGCTGTAGGATTTGTTGAAGAATAACAAAAAAGCTCCAACTTAGAGTTATGTTACAAATAGCTGATTAGTTGAGTTGCTTTGTGTTTTGGCGCATGCTGTGGCTACCTGTTATTTATAATGCACTAGTTTTTAGTTCTACCGTATTAATTTTGTGATCTCTTGTGTTAACTTTAGTTTAACCAACTGAATGATATGCTATATCTATCATACCCTTACTTAATAAATAAATAAATAAGATAGTTTGTAAAGTAACCTAGCTGTTCTGTATACCCTCGCTCGTGGTTCGAGGCTTTATCAAATAAAGCATGTAATAGCTGACGCATTTTCATGGCATGCACCGGCGTTTGCGCCCAGCCTGTAGTCTGTAGACTTTAATTGAGCGAAAACTCTATATTTTTCAGCTAAATGCTTATGAGATAAATTTGGTGGAGTTTGTAGTTGGTTTTAGTTCAGATTTTACCGTAATGCTCTATTAGTAATTATTTTTTAGCTATTTTAAATTTAGTTTACGGTTTTTGCAAAAAAAATCTGTCAAATCTATAACAGATAGGTACGTCGTACAAAATTACGTTCATCTTTTGTTATTATAACAAAACTGATTGAACGTCATAATTGACACAACAAAAGCCATCAGCTGTCAAGAAAACTCGAAGACCCGAAAACAAAAGAGGAGCAATCAAAAACAAAAAGCCATCAGCGAAGTCATTCCTCGCTCATCAGATCTTTAGTCGGAATTAGGTCATCGTCCTACACCTTTCATGTTTCTCCAAGCAATTTCCTCTAATAAGAGAAGTTCCGGCTGGCTAGGGAAACAAAAGGTGGTCGGGTGAAACGCGAGCATGCTGGAATAGGCTCGTTAACTTTTCAATTTTCCGACGTAAGCCGAGTAATAGTGCGGGCCTAGAGAATCAGTTGCAGTAGAGAAAGATTCAGCTTAAATTATTTGATGTTGGACTATTTCAACATAATATTTAGGCCTAGAATTATTACTGGTTCAGTTTGACCATAACCTGGTAATCTATGCAAAGGTACATCTTGTTAATTGTAACGGGTTTGGGTGTTTTGTGTAACACAATTGTTGTGTAACTGTACAAAAAAGGAGGTACCTACCTTTCTCCGACGAGATCAAACTCTGCTTATTTTGTGGCAAACTAATTTTATTTAAAATGTCTGGTATTGATTAGATACCAACCTATTCAAAACATTTAATTGGCGAATGAACGCTCTGAAATCACAAAAACCCGGAAACAAACAATGACTTATATCTCTTTAGTTCGTGTTATGACCTAAAATCTGCCTAAAATGCTCGATTTGTTGAAAAATATTCATCTCTACACAGCAATAACATCAACAATAGTGAAAAATTGGTAGATTATTGAAGCTAGGCTACTTAAACTTCGTAAAATATCTCACCTACCAAACTTCATTTTTTTAAATCATTTAATAAGGGATTTTTTTTAATCATTTGTTATTTGAACACCCACACAACTCCAAACTCCATTTTGTATTGATAGGTATAATATATTAGTTGAGCTACCTATAGATTATTTGAAACAGTCTGCAGTTAGCTCAATTAGTTCAATTGTTTATATGTACTAGTTCCAGTTTGTTTCTACTATTCTAGTGCAATTTGTTAAAATCTAAACCATTACCAATATTTTCTTCTGAAAGCAAATTTAAATTTAACCGAATCTTTGAAGCGTAAATCAATTTAAAAGATCTCCTTTGAGATTGGTTGTAGTTATTTGCTGTGAAATTGCGTTATTTGCTACAAAGTAACCAGTTATATTATCTTTTGAAGTGCTTCTGAATTATTTTTTGAGTTCGTTATAACATAATGGTTAGCTCTTAAAGAAAGACCTTCAAAGAACATGTAAATGAAGATTTCCCAATAATTCGACGGGAGTTCGACCGACATCTTTTCACTAAGGTACACAACATACACCTTGAAGAATACAATATGTACAATACATAAATCTCAAAGAAAATTATAATCAAATAATAAAATTAAATTAAAACTAGTATTTACAATTGAAACAATTGAGCTAACTGCAGACTGTTGCAAACAATCTACAGATAGCTCAACTGATACATAACTCTAGATTGTACACCATAAAATTAAACCTTAAACATAGACATTAACATGAAACACAAAAGTACAATAAGCAGCATTAGGAGCGATTTCTTCCAAGAAATACTGTAAATCTAGTAAGAATAATACGATAGTTAGAAGTTTTGTTATTCAGGACACAAGGTCGGCTTGCTTTGAGACTAAAGTGATGTGGTGACATGTCCCGTAATTTTTTCATAATTTTTCTGGTAGAGTTGACTGTACTTCAGCAGATCGCAACGAAACGGGAATTCGTATAAAAATTTGTATGTAATAAAACTAGCTACGTAACATGACGCGACGAAACGGGAACCATTCGTTCTTCTGCAGGTACTAATAAACATTACCCTGTGTCCCAGTGCCTACTATCAAGGTAGTCCTATTATTTACTGGTACGTAGTGTAGCACTAAACGACCTGTAGACACGTAGCCCCTTTTATTTGCTACGAGATGGTTACGGTGCTACGAAGTGCTACGATTTTTGCTACGAATAGGCTATTTGACTACATTAAAAATAAGTTCCAAATTGTTTTCATCCTAGTCAGTGACAACGTAACAAAGCGTAATCAGGTGATTTTTGTTAAAAATATGGCTTTTTAAGGTAAATAAACGGGATTAAAATTACACATTTTTTTTGATATGAAATGAAATGTTTATTTATTGCATAGAAACACAGACAAAAAATTACCGAAAACAATATATGATCACGTGATTGAAAACGCTATGTGTTTGGTTGGATCGCAAGTGACGTCACATTTACAGATTACAGTGTCAATGAGTTCTTCTTGTTAGGTGTGGTATGGCGGGTGACGTCATTGCTAGGAAAACGGGAGCCATGACAGAGATTATCATTTTGGCGCGACATTATTTTATTCAAAGTTTAAAATTAGTTTTTATAACTAATACGACTGGCCTTGAAGAAATATTAATTACATTTTGCATAATTTTATCAGACAACACGTTAGAATTATTTCCCAGTAGTAGTCAAGTAGCCTATTGCTACGAAACTCGTTATATTAAAGCATTCGAATAACAGGTTATTTTAACGTTGTGTTGTTAATATTAAGCTACTGAGTCATTATAATAACTAAGACTTTAAAGAGAAGGGGAATTTTTGATACGAAAATCAATTTCATAGTCACGGAGTGACGGACTTAATTCATTAGATGAAATTGTCATTTTAAGGGGCTGATAATTGTTCGTTCATCGCTTGACTGACATCAACTGGAGCTTTAAATATTTGTATTATCTTTTTGCTTAGAATGCTAATATCAGAAATTATAAAACTTAGATTCAGACACCTACTCGTTGACACTTTAGTTGCAATGTTTATTTCTATATGTTTTCAACAAAGCCGGAAACAATTTGTTTAATACATTGGTTCCAAATTCCGTTCTCCATAATAATTGTATCATAAGCCTATATTAACAAAGAAAATTTCAATCAAATAATAGAAACAAATTAGAACTAGTATTTACAATTAAAACAATTGAGCTAACTGCAGACTGTTGCAAACAATCTACAGGTTGTTCAACTGATCCACATCAATACTAGCCGGCAGCGTGCCTATGACGCTGCTGGTTGCATTGCCCCGCAACGCTGATGATTATAAGAATCCTTTCTAAGCATAAACTTCAAGAATTATTTGATTCACTTATTTTACTTAGACTGGGTTATTCAAAATTCAATTACAAACTTGTTTACAAAATACTTTTAAATTCGTCCGTCCTTTCGTTTTCTAACAAGGAAAAAACAAGTTGAGTGATGTTCAACTTTCTCTACAACACTTAACCCTTAATGAGCTACGTGACATTTCGTCCCAGAATGGACAAACAACCTCCCACTTGACGTTTCTAGGTCTACTCTCTGCTTCCCGTTCCGTAACCGTGTGACATCATTTATTTTTTGTTACGGATAGTCTAGGATAATCCTTGCTACAGATATATTTGACAACCTCTGCGGCGGGGTGGGCGAATGTCTGCCCGCGGCGCTGGAGGTTGTGGGTTCGATTCCCGCCTCGGGACAAATGTTTGTACGAACTGCAGATATTTGTTTCGGATGCTGTGTTCGATTTCTATATATAAATAAAAATATCTTTCTATGTAATGTACTGTAAGTATATCAGTTATTAAGTACCCATAACACAAGCTCTACTTAGTTTGGGGCTAGATAATGCTGTGTGAATAGTCCAGCATGATTTATTATTATTATATTTTTGAGAGGTTTTGGCTACACGAATTTTATTATAATAGAACTGAATATACTTTACTTGGACGTCATTTTACAAGTAGGTAACAACAATAACGCCAGCCTAATAATGGACATAGTCATAGACATGTCTAATAGTGGACATAGCCCCCCTGTAAAAGGCACTTATTGGCTCTTAATATAGGACCATAATCCTCACGCTGGACAATGCGACTAGGGGGTCAAATACCAAGGCGAAGAACCTACTTCACATCATTTGTAATCTAAAAAAACAATATCATCTATAAACAATATTATCTATGTTAATCACTTGAATAAGAATCATTTATTGTTAACTGTGTAACACAGTTGGTCTTATGAACTATTATAAATTCTTCAACAGTTTGTCCTTTCGGACATACAATAATAAGTTGATTTGATTAAGATAGATAACATTGTTTTTTTTTTAGATTACAAATGATGGCTAATTTCCACCAAAACAGAGAGGAACGCTGATATAAAATCAACCAATCGCTTCTCGAATATATACCGTGATTGTCGTGTATTATTTTGACACCGTGTTTTTGGTAAGTTTTCACTAATTGGCGTCGGTACACTCACTTTTTTTTACCTTTTACCAACGTAGTAGCTCCTACCTCGTCCCTGATACGTCTCTGATGGGTGTGAAAAGAGAGAGAAGGGGAAATTTAATTTGCGCAGTCATTGTCTTGTTTTGTAAACTGTTTTATGAACACTTTTGCAACATGGGTCTTAACTGCTCTAAGCTCAGTTGTTCTTTGTCCCTTTTCCTTTTCTTGCGCCTATTTGCTATTTCAAACAATTTCAATTAAAATTTACAGCATAAAAGTAAAGAAAAGAAAAGAAACAATCGAATTCAAAAGAATAAAAAAATTATGGCCATTGTCATCCATCTTCCATTGTTTCCACTAACAAAGGAATGATATTTGAACAAGCTACGAATTTTGAATTCCCTCAACTGTTTAAAACCATTGACTTTTACCAATTTTTAATTAAATTTATCTGATTAATTAAGTTAATGAATCATGAGTTTTCCAAAAAAGAAAAAAACCATAGATCTAGCTATAAAATTTGTGTGCTTGTCCTTAATAATTTTAACATAAAACATGTCGAAAACAACACAAAACTAATCAAAACTGCAGAAAACCACAGATCATGGAAAACTTTTTATAAAAAAACGTGGCTGACTTATCTCACCGTGGAATAAGAAGTTTCCATACTAACTCTGCCATAGGAACCTTTCATGTACCGAAGGGGTTCTCCTTTCTCGATGGTCTGTGCCATTGTTATTTATCTCGGAGCAATTATCATATTGTATGATAATTGGTTATTTATAGTTTTTCTTTTATTTATGGCAGTTTGTTTATTTTTTACTAATTTTACATTTTTATACCAAACCAAAACGTTACAATAAGTATTTTACTATAGAAACGTTGGTGTTCGTCCAACACAAATAAGGTTCGTAGTTAACCCGCTTACATCCGTAATGAAGTTACAATAAGTACTTAAAATAAACATATATACAAAAAAACATAGGTAAAATACAAAACAAACCGATGATTTGACAGACCCAAAGACATAGTCCCCTTTTGAAAGACCCCTTTTCAGTGTTGTCAAACCATTTTCGACCTTTTTTTTAAAAACAACGCCTCAATCTGGTTGGTGGCAGGCAATGCTATTAATCAACCTTTCTACAAGTAATTTTCACGTTTTCCAATAAAACATAACTTACGATTGACATGAAGATAAAATTCAAACATTATCCAAACTCGCATTAGCTTTAAGCTAATATCAGTCCATCAAGTTAAGTGGCATTTTTACTTGATAAAGGGGAGAGTCCACTACTACAATGAATGATGCACAGGCAGTTTTAGTTTCATGATGCAGTGACATGTCATATTAGCCGAGTGATTTGACAGCCCATGAAATTCGTGCGAGACGTGTCACTTAGCTTACGTCAGTCGAAATCAATGGGTCGAATTTCACTAAATTAATGACTTCATAGAAATAACGGTATTTTAAATTGGCATTTTAAATAAGATGAAAGAAATTTCAGATGGAGGAATGCTTGTCGAAAGTATCAAGGTTAAAACCATTCCATCAATCTCTCCGAGCAAATAGCATCGAATGCATTATCGATAGTTTCTTTCATCCATGGACTTCATCTACGACGATACCATTGTCATAGTAAAACGGTTAGTCAGTAGTACTCGGCCCAACCTATCTAATTTAACCAATAGGTTTCTGCCTTTGGTCCCAGTACACATATGGATTCTCCATATGTATACTGTGCTTTGGTTCTAGCCGAACCGCTGTGGTTTATATTTTTTGAGTCGAAAAGGTTATTTTATTCTTGCAGAATTTATTCAGTAGAGTTATCCATGTAGCCTCACCCAATCACAAGTAACGCGTTTGTCAACGACTCCTGTAATTACTCAAAGCGGTTTGGTCCATGAAAAGCGGTGCGTGTCTTAATTAAGAATGTTAAGTGCGTAGCGTGTACGTGTGCAGTTGTTGACTCTCAGCTTAAGTGTTGATTATTCTCTGTCCGCAAAGCCTTTTTGTACGACGAAGGGTTGATTATAATGGGATAGGAAATTAAAATTAACACGCGACTTTGTCACCTTTCAGAAAGTTTTGTTTTGTTTTTAATAAGGCACATTTGTAAAAAGATAAGGAGTACCTAATTTAGATGAGACAGAAATAAGGTAGAGTAAAATAGGTTAACATCCTTCTGAGAAAAAATGCGATAAATGTAGATTTACCATCTTCATTAACAAAGAAAATTACAATCAAATAATAGAATTAAATTAAAACTAGTATTTACTATTGATACACTTGAGCTAACTGCAGACTGTTACAAGCAATATACAGGTAGCTCAATTGATCCATATCAATACCAGTTGGAAGCGTGCCCAAGATGCTGGCTGCATGGTAGGTTAATCTGTCCCTACGCATACATACTATAAATCATTATGTTGATAGATAGATACATATATGTAGATCATCATTATCATCATCAGCCTATATTAGTCCACTGCTGGACATAGGCCTCCCCTTATAAACGCCATAGCGCCCTGTCTTCAGCTTGCCGCATCCAGCATCTGCCAGCAGTCTTTCGCAAATCGTCTACCCACCTGGTTGGAGGGCGTCCTACACTACGTTTGCCGAGTCGCGGTCTGTGCATATCAATTATTTACCAAAAAATTCTTTACATAACTTGGTTAGCAGTGCCTTAAAGCCTATGTTTGGTTTGCCTAAGCACTGGTATGTGGTAAAACCCAAGTGTAAGTTCATAGCATTGTATCAACTTCGGTGGTTCCTTTGAAACAAAAGGTAAGTACTAAGGTACATCGAAAGCTCCAAGTATCTCCAAGGTCGTGCTTCTCATTTCAAGTTAACTCATTTGCTTAGCAATAAAACCTTTGTAATGTCCCACAAACTGAATTGAGGTAGTATCTTGAGGCCTTAGTATGACTTTTGTATTAGTAGTTTATGAAAACTACAAAAGTTTTCATTTCCTTCCACATTTAGCGCCTTGCGGTAGCCCTTCCGGACCCTGAAAGGATTAACTTTTATAGTATGACAGGCGGTCCAATAGTTGATAGAAGCTCGGTTATAGTTATCGAATGATTTTGATTCATTTCTTGAAGAGAAACTAATCATGTGAAGCCACGGGCAGAAACTAGTGGCTTAGTTGGTTAGAGCACACCCGTACTGAGGGTGGGACGCGAGTTCGAGTCCCGCCGAAATCGAAAAAATTTTGGAAACTTATTTCATTTCTTAGAGATACCCAAAGAGTGGGTTAGCGCTATAACAACAAAAAAAACCTTAGAATTAAGCAAAGGCACCTCTCGTAAAACGAACTAAATGTAACTTTAGTCTTTGACCAGGTTTGGTTAAACTATAATGTTACCCCTGTAGGTGGAGCCACCGGCGCTATAGTCCGTAAGAGGTCCCAAAGGTTTTCGGTGGAACCGACTAAGGTTTCGTGGCATAGTTGGTTAGAGCATACCCGTACTGAGGGTGGGGCGCGGATTCGAGTCCCGCCGACATCGAAAATTTTGGGTAACTTATTTCTTAGTGGGTTATGTTTTGTAGTGGAATAAAATGGGGTTCTATATTTGTATAAGGAACCCCGTTTTATTCCATAGAGGGATATCTTGTTAGTGAAAGAGCAATACGTTTTCGGGAAATAAAGGTATACTGTTGATAGAATAGCCCTTTTGAAGAGAAACTTTGTTTGATGATAGAGGTGAAGCTAATTTAGGGAAACTGGATAACTTTTAACTAGTTTCCTTGTTTTGTTTAGTTCTTAATGAAAAAATGGTATTCCGCGTTCGTCCCACTCACCTCGGCCCAAAGTAGTCCTGATACGGAAAATCAAATTTAACGCTATAATCGTTCCTGTTTCGTCCTATTTTAAGATTTCTAACAGAAAATTAGCAAAAGTACCTACTGTCGTCATCGACACACTTCTCGTGCAAGTAATCTTGATATACCATTATTGTTTCTGAAGGATTTTTTTAAACTAGTTTATCACACGCAAAATATAAGTGCATAGGATAAATAATAGATTCAGGCGCTACTTTGCGGAAATCCATTGCAAAATATAAGGATGAAAATATTTAGTAATAATTCCGCGAAAAAAACCTTCTCCGATAAGTTCTAACAAAATGTAGTTCGCGTTGTAGAAGAAAACGACGCCAACTACATAATGAAAAAATACCTATCAAAGCAAGACGTCAACTATGTAGTTTCGTCTCTCCACAAGACATCATCAGTATTGTGGTGTCCTGATGATGTCTCGATGTCTTTATCGTAGAATTTTTCTAGAAAAATGCTACGATAAAAAAACTTCACAAAATGTCACGTGCGTAAAACATTCATAATAATTTATTCAGATTTTTAATTGGACATAGGAATATTCAATTAAATTGTTCCAGCGAATACACTCTAATGGCCTCGAATATGAGGCGACCAGATTATAAAGAACTTACCTACCCCAAACGTTGTTTTAAAATAAAGTTAATTACAGGAGTTTTTTTTGATTAGGCAGGGATCATTTTGTGCTGGGTTGGGGTCCAAATCTTGAGATCTTATGATTTGATTGGTGATTTTAAATTTAGAAGCGCTGAAACGGATGCTACAGAATATTAACAACCTTTCATTATCTATTAAAAATCTGCATCCAAAAAACTGAGATTATGTTTATACACGACTGCCCTAAAAAGGAGTGTAAAGGGTATATGTTATATAGTATTATTTAATTTATATTTTATTGTTTTTAATTGTGTTCTATTTGATTATTTTGTGGTACTTATTTGATTTTTATAATATGTTATTTTAAGTTTTAAGTTAATACGAAAATGTGATATGGATATTTTATCTGAAATAAATGAATAATAATAATAATATGTATAAATAAATAAATAAATGCTGGACAATTTACACAGCTTTATCTAGCCCCAAGTCAAGTAAAGCTTGTGTAATGGGTACTAGATAACTGATTTATACTAATAATAAATGACATTAAAATATGACCCATGACACTCACAAATAACGTGGCTTTCTATTTGTAAAATAATTTTCAAAATCGGTTCAGTAGATCCAGAGATTACCCCCTACAACCTTATAAACTCACAAACTTTACCTCTTTTTAATATTTGAAATTGTCTATTTATTATTCTCTTCATAAAATCTGTTATTCTCAACTCTCCCTTGCGTTGGGGAGACTTAAACCACAAATCGATATATATTTAAACCATTTTAATATTTATTTTTAATATTAGTAATAATAGATAATAGTTCCCATGGGATGTAAATAACCTTAACCGGCACGCTTCCGACTGGTATTGATATGGATCAGTTGAGCTACCTGTAGATTGTTTGCAACAGTAGTTAGCTCAATTGTTTCAATTGTAAATACTAGTTTTAATTTTATTTTATTATTTGATTGTAATTTTCTTTGTTAATAAAATAATCTTTAAACGTTTCCATAGAAAGATCGCGTGCTTATCTGTTTGCATAAACTAGCAAATAAATATAAATGAAAAATATGTCATTTGTTAGTTCTTTTTTTTTTATACCACCGAGGTGGCAAACAGGCATGCGGCCCACCTGATGGGAAGCGGTTACCGCAGCCTATGGACGCCTGTAACATCAGGGACATCACACACGCGTTGCCGACCCTTCAAATGCTTCGATCAAAAATAAGGAGTTCGCGGACATTTTTGATCGATGTTCAAATGCCTTAGAAGGCCCTTTTTAAAAAACCCCATGTTGTAGTCCAGAGGGAAAACCCCGGCAGGGAGATCTATCCACAACCTGACTGTTCGCGGGAGGAAAGTTCTTTTATGTTGAAAAATTCGATGTTTTATCACATTTTGTTGTAAGCAATTTAGAAAAACCTCTTTTCGGCGCGTCTAGACTAACTTTTCTAATTCTACGTAGTGGTCGAGAGTAATGTATGGCTCCCTTTTGCTAGACAGATAGACCACTTTTCAAATGGTACAATAAAATATGCATCTATATAAAATGGTATAGTTTGGTTGGCAAATTGAATTGTTTTTGACTTGGTATGTTGTAGAGTAGCTTTCGGAATAAATAAATAGGTATATCAGGGTATGATCGGACGCGGGGGAAGACCGATGACACTAATTGTAGCCGAATTAAGCCATTATTTTCTTATGCTGCCACCATTTTCTTCGACTCCATTTAATGGCGTCGGCATAAAATGTTGTTATCATTCGAAAATATGGCTTAATTCGGCTACAATTAGTGTCAATTAGTGTCATACGGTCTTCCCCCGCGTCCGATCATACCCTGATATACTATAATGCTTGGACAATTCACACAGCATTATCTAGACCCAAGCTAAGCAGAGCTTGTGTTATGGGTACTAGATAACTGATATACATAATATAATACAATACATAGATAGATAATGATTGAAAACGAAAGTTTCCAATCAGTGCGTCCCATAATACACGTCATACCTACGGAGCTGAGACGTGGATACTCACGGTAGGACTGGTCCACCAGTTTAAAGTCGCCCTGCGAGCTATGGAGAGAGCTATGCTCGGAGTTTCTCTGAAGCATAGGATTCGCAACGAATACATCCGACAGAGAACCAAGGTTATCGATATAGCTCAAAAGATTAGCAAGCTGAAGTGGCAGTGGGCTGGCCATATCTCGAGAAGAAGAGACAACCGCTGGGGTAACCGTGTGAAAAGCATTTACATGAAATATGCATTTGTATACGAATGAAACAACAACAGCAGCCTGTCGTAAACAATCTAGAGATCGCTTAACTGATCCATATCAATACCAATCAAAAATTACATTTCTTAGGTATTCATTGGTCATTTATAAGTAAATTAAAAAAAGGAGCCCAAATATACTATCCAAGTGCAGTCATAATATTATTCGTAAGAGCTACGAGAGCAGGGCCGTTCGTTCATTCAATAAGGCAATAATGCATAAATAGTCAACGTAATTTTCATACAAACGTATATTAAGACTTGGTGCTTATGAACAGCTCTGCTTTGTACGGTCAATTTAAGCAAAATCAAGCTATGCGCACATTGATCCAGTACCGCTACCACACAGCACAATGATGTGCCTTCAAATATGGGCTTAAAACTTGTTACTTTAGATACATTTTACAGTGACAAAATGGCTTCCCAAAAACTGAAAAAGAGTGGTCAGTGAGTTGTCTGTCGTTCTATGCCGTGAATATAAAATGCATCTAAACGTTAACAGTTGAAGCCTATATCAGAATAAACATTTTTGTGCTCTGCGGCAGCGGTGCTTGTCAGGTGTGTGACAAGCTTCAAGCTGCATTGTGGTTCGTAACACATGCAGGAATAAGACCAACCTTTGTCCAGCTTTGGGATGTGTTAGGCTTGTTCATAATAATTGTAATGGACAGCTGAAGTGAGTATAGTTTAAATACCTTTGAACGTTTTAAGATATCCTATGGTAATTTGGTATGCTTTTTTTAGTGTCGATAGACCTTTCGGGTAGTAGGTCTGACCTCACTAACTTTATTTCAATCGGTTCCCTAAACATAGCGATGTACATAATTTAAATCCTAGAAATGAACATACACTCACTGTACGTACAACTGTATAGGCTACACAAAATTACTGTTTAATTTACTGCCATACTGGCCAATGTATACGCTTCTACAACAAAACTCTAAGTTGCAAAAATGTTCAGTTAATAAATTCAAACAAAGAGTCAAAATTCAAAAGGCTTACTATTAAACATTTGACTAACTGAAGGTTTAAATAGCTTAGGACGGGTTTTATAATAATAATAATATAATTTATTATTATATATATTTATTATTATTATATATTTTCGTTTTGATCTTGACCTTGTTTGCTAATTTGAGACGTGCATTATTGAGGTGATATACGATATAATGCTTTTCGTTGAGAGAAACTTATCATCAGTTAGCCGTCGGCTGGTTTCACTTATTAAAATATTAATTAATAAAATATTTGTGTCGCGAGTCAGTGAGTTTCCTGCGTTTGTACGAAAAGCGCGCCGGTCCATAACCAAACTGGGTCATTCAATTACCACTAATTAGATTCACCGATGATGTTCAGGCTTAAAACCCTGAACATGTCATGGAGTTCGCTGGAGAGTCATTTATCAGGAGCTGGAGTAGCGACGCGTAATTAAACGTTACATTGTACACACGGTGCTGTAGTTTTAGAAACTATTGGTAATGTTTTAGAATCGAAGCACTGAATCTGTCTTCTCTTGCCGGGTACAGACAAGCGAACGAGAGCGAGCGAATGCAAACGGGATTTGACAATCGGTACGTTCGTTCCATGTTGCTTTGATGTAGCGACAGCCACGGAGCACGGCCGAAGACGAACGAAGGCCCTTGTTTGGACTAGCTTGCTTTCGCAATGACGTCCACACTGGTACTTTTGCGTTCGTTGGTTAGCCTTCGTTCGCTCTCGTTCGCTTGGTCTGTACCCGGTATCTGTCTTGATTCTAGGTTTAAACTCCGTCATAACACAAAGAAAATCTATGTGAACTCGTTTCGATATACAACGAAGTTGCCCTTTGTGCAGCAAAGTTTTTCGAATTGCAGAGCAAAGTTTTGTAATAAATGTCCCATATCAATAAAAATCATAGTAAAACAATGGGTTAGCAGAATCCGACCCCTGGTGGCTGTCACGTGACCACTGATGGAGATTTGTTGCTTCGAGAGCTTCATTGCTCACTTTAGTATTCACATCAAAATTCAAGATATCACATTTACGCCGACATCTAAAGTGACAGTTTGCAAACTTTGCAAGTTGCCGGACCGTGTGTGCCTCAACTTCCAAACACTGCTCCAGACAAGTGAAATGAAATGGATAGGAATGAAGTCCTGAGATGTCAACTCGAGTGTCGCGGCGCCGGGGATGCTCCGGGCTAGGTTTAGGAGATTGCCAGGCAAGTTTGTTTTGATCCTGGATAGCGTTGTTTTCGTAAACTTCTTGTCTTACTCCTGATTTGTTTGCATCTAAGATAATAATACGCACTGGCAGTTGAATCGCTGCGATTATCATTCACTGTTGCTAGATGCATGTAAAAGCTTAAAAAGTTCAAAAAAATTCAAAATTCAATAACTTTATTTCTTTAGGCTTACAAAATAAGCACATTAGACAAGTCAAATTTTTACATAAATAGTAATTATTATCAAATAAGAAACAAAATGTCATTGATTTTGTTCGCTTCAATTTAAACGTCTAATGTGGCCAGTACGGGCTATTGATGGTGTACTAATCTTTGAGGTTATAACTAATGATATAAATGAATGAAAAAGGTTTATAAGTTCATAAAAAAACGTCGTTATGATCATCATTAGCCTATGTTAGTCCGCTGCTGGACATTGTCTAATGAGCGCCATAGCGCCCTGTCTTCAGCTTGCAGCATTCAGTATCTGCCTGCAGTCTTTTGAAAGCGTCATCCCACCTGGCCGGAGGGCGTCCTACACTACGTTTTGAGTCGTGGTCTACACTCAAGAACACGTTAACCCCAAAAGTTGTCAGATCTTCGTGAGATATAATAATATGATATGATATATTAAAAAAATGTATTAAATTAAAACGAATACACAGTCATATCAACCCACAAACGGTCTTCTGGTCCCAGGACATAGGCATCCACCAGACGGCGCCACAAATAGTGACCCTGGGCTCCATCTATCCTCTCCCTGCAATCTAAAAAAAATTAACAATCAAGAAGTTATACCTGTAATCTCTAGCCGAGGTAACGTGCAAAATCTGGTAAGCTTCAACAAAATACTGAGCAATATTTAGGCATCTATTCTCAGAAAATTCCGCTGAAAGATTCATTCACTGAGTAATATCACAAAATATCTTTGCAATAACGTTAATAAGATACAGATTTAATCAAAATTCACTTATCCCCTCTCTTCCCATTGTATTAGGATCAGTCTTATATTGATCACTCAAGTGCTTACCTCGTAAGAAGCTTATTGCTTATTGCCTACTTATAGCTACTTGCTCAAGTAGTACTTAATTTATCTGAAGATATCGTCAGATTTGATTTTGATTTACGACTTTGTTTTTGATTACGACGCTACTTTGTAAGTGATCAATAAGATTTAAGGCTAGCGAGTCGGGGATAGTTTATTTTTACGGGTTAGGGTACAACTGATCCGAGAAAAACTCACCCGCGGATGAGTTTTCCACTTCACTTTTTGTAATGGGTACAACTCATCCGAATCAAAATTCGCTTGGTTTTTGATTCGGATGAGTTGTACCCCTATCCAAAAGTGAAGTGGACAACTCATCCGCGACTTATTTTTTACACATCGTGAAACCTACCTACCGCTTATTAAATAATAGCATTAAATGATATTGTGATGGCATTAAATGTCGTTTTATAAGATGTAATCTTATTTATTGTGAATTAAAACACAATTGAGTTTCTCTGTAATGAAAGGTTTTATTATGTTAGTTTCACATCATGTTTACATTGTAAAAGCGTTAAGCAAACTAAATTTACCTGTAATGAAAGAAACGACATTTAATGCTATTATTCACAATATCAATTCCAAAATCACAATTAACAGATTTTCCCTCGTAATGCTAGGGCATGGCAGCTAGATTCAAGAGGCTTCATTTGACCACAGATTACCAAGTAATTAGTATCGGTCTTTGTCAATGTCAACACCTGACTTTGACAGTATAACATGATGAAGCCTTCATGTGCGGGAACATTTAAATTAAAAAAAAATATTTTCTCTACAAGCTTATAAACACTCACCTATAATATCTGATTATTTGTCTCTGCTGTTGCTAGTAAATCCAAATAAATGTATTTGAATTATTTAATAACGATGCTGTTATAATTTTTAAATTTCTCAAGGTTATGGGCAAAATGATATTGCCATCTTTACCAGGGATTGGTAGGAGACAGCTACCGTGATGGCTAAAGGATTTGAGGTAAATCTTTGCCAGGCAGTGGGGCAAAATAACAAACCTACTTAAGAAAAAGCCTTCTGTTTAACCTAGTGCCATAAGGGGTAGAGCGGTAGAGTGTACGTACGTATCACAGTTTCAGTTTCTATGTCCTGATTCGGTGTAAGCCCGTCTTGCGTTTTGATAGCGACTTTAAGAATCCGCCCTTCTATTATTTCGACTTGCGGTTCTCCCAATCCCCAGTTGCAACCAATTCAATTCATAAAGCCAACGATTCGCTGATAAACGGTGACTAAGTGCCTTTAGTTAGCTAAGTGAACCCATCATTCATAGGTTTAGTTTGTAGCTTTACTCATATATCAGATATATTTGACTGTTTTGTCTGACTTTTTATGGCTTGAGTCGCTTCGCTAGGATTTATGTTTTGTGGTGGTTATTGCTAAAGTGACCTTACTTCAAATTAGTTTCATTCTGTGAAAATAAAGACAAACATTCTGCTTTAGACTTTTGCACCCAACCCTCTTTCTGAGTTTCATTGACTGAACTACCAGCGTATTTAAATCATCGCCATTGACATCGTTTTGCTTGTGAGGTAGCCTCACAAGTAAAACGATGTCCCACACCACACCTCAACAGCCTATATATAGTCCACAGCTGGACGCAGGCCTCCCCCTGACAATCGCCTTAATGGCTTTTATCTCATGAAGGGTAATGCCCCAGATCTTCCCGTGGGTGTCGTAAGACTAAGAAACATACAACGGGAGCGGGCAGCAGCGCCTCTTGCAGAATAGATCTACAAACGAACTGCGATCTCCAACCAGTATGCCCAGTGAGAGGATTATGGGCATTAACACTCTGCACACACAAGCACAAAGAAGCTGTCTGTACTCCCTCAAACCCTTATCTCCCTCTCGTTTTAGTTTTCTTTTTTTTTTGTTGCTGTTTTTTTCTCATGTACTTACTTAGTATATTTTTTTACTTTCTTCTTATATCCACAATAAGGCACAATTCATTGTAAAAATTAACATCCAAACTCTGTGGAGGGGGCACGGTGACTAGTAACACCGGTCTTAAAACCTATCACTGGCACCAGTCTAATCCTAGTCTAGTACAAATACTCTCTCACAAACAGGTAGCTGTTCGAGAGAGAGTATTTGTACTTTCATCACTACATCTAGCTATACATTTAACGATAAGAAGACCTTTTGTGGAGAGAAAAACTAATTAATTATTATTATTATCAATTGAACTTGTCATTGGCCTTTTGTCAGAGCAATGAATAGATTGTATATTAAGAAAGGTAGTAAAAGATTCTTACTTCATCAGATCTCAAATCACAGGAAGAAAACCACCTGTCTCTCATAAAACACGGGAAAAATTCCCATGCGGCCTACTCGGACGTCCTTTATCCCTCCGATAAAATCAGCCGTTGTCACTTGTGAATCATCAAAGGCTCTGAACAGGTGACGCTTGCCCCAGGCTAACCCGTTTAACGGAAAGAAGGGCTCCGTTACCGCTGCAAAGTTATCTGTGACATCGATCATTCACAAAGAGCCTTTCGACTAGGTATGGCACTTTATAGAAACATCTACCAGAAGTATAGACTACAGTCATCTCTCTCGACATACCTTTGTATATTTAGAGTGAACTAGATTCTTGTTGCCGTAGGTTATTTATCGTTATATTTTACACCAAACAGCAAACGGCTCTGTCGGCAGACCAGCGTTGGTTGTAAAGTGTTTACGACTAGCTCATGCTGAGACAGGGACCGTTTTGTGACTCTTATCGACAGTAGCTTTGTCTCTTATTTCTAAATAATGTCTGTATCTGTTGATGGAGTTACAAATAAATATTATTCTATTCAAGTTCAGATGTTCTTTTTGTTACTAGAAGAACATTGTCGCTCTTCTCGTTCACGTTATTACAATGCTTCTATAACTTCCTCTTAGTTGTTCTTTGTATTTTATTACGTGCGGTCTACCTACGTGTCTATTTATTTGTTTTGTACTGTCTACAATAAAGATATGTGTATTGTATGTATTTCTAGCAAAGGATAAACTAATAACCAATGGAGTGAAGTCATCATTGGTTATAAGCACGTCCATTACTTCTACTGATGCTGCCAAAGAGCAACACGGGCCACCGGCGGACCGTGTTGCTCTATGGGTGCTGCTGACTAACTGTTCGCGCCGTTAATCACAAAAGCTACCTACTTAGTCAAGAAGCTTGGAATAGCGCCATCTACTGGACGTGCGATATAACAACACATCAATAAATTCACGAATTTCATAAACTACGTTGGTAAAGCAGAGCGAGCTTCCTGTGCAACACAGCTATCGGCGGCTTAGCCACCATCTTTAAAAATTGTATTCCTTCTTGTCTTCGACGCAAAGCACCTCTGTAAACCTAAATAATAGAAATATATACTACGTTTTATTCAAGTTTGTAGAACACATATTTAATCAAATACTATAACGCACTATGAAGGCGCGCGGGCTCGAATACTTTCTCGCTCGCGCATGACAGCCTCTCGCTCTGCACTCATCCCCACCAACACGCCGAGCGGCAGCACTTATATTGTAATCTGTAACGCGCCTTTATAAGCCGAACACGCGACGATTTCAAGCAGTTCAGCTAGGAACGGACAACCTCTCGGTAATGGCTATACTAGTCATAGCCTCTGGAAGTCCAGTCCCCTGGTTTAGCGCAGCCGGATGGTCCTAATGATTAGGTTCTCAGCCACTGCCTATTCCTTGGGATAAGTATTTCTATACCTTAGCTAGGATTGACCCGCGAGGTACCTACAGACGGTCACACATATTGTAAAAGTGATCGTATCTACTTGTACCTACCTACCTAGGTCCGCCCTACGGAAAACTGTAAAAAGTAGCTACTAAGAGCTCTGAGAATTGTATACTGAGTTAAATACCAATAAACCTACCTTGTTGACGATTGTGCATTTTTCATCACCCACCTACCCTTCATTTGGCGCCCAACGTGGGGCTATGACTCGTACACCTACCCTTCATTTGGCGCCCAACGTAAATTGTCAAGGAACGCAGAAAATAAATCACTCTGGCGTTTAAAGAGAAGAAAAGAAAATCACTGAAGAAGGCAAAGAGTGAAGATAACTATTTGCCAACAATGGGGGTACATCTGACGCAGGAACAATTTGATGAGTTACTAAAGCGAAGAAATGATCCAGATCCGGCACCAGCACCTACTGTTCACCACAAAAGTTTTACCAAGTGTACGCTTCGTTTCAATGGCGAGCGAAGACACAGTAAAGTGGAAGAATTTGTGACAGGTATATCAATTTATAAGCAAATAGAGCAAATACCAGACGACGACGCACTGATTGCTCTCCCTTTGTTACTAACTGATAACGCGAACGCATGGTGGATAGGGATACACCCTGAAATAAAAACGTGGACTGCCGCGCTCGCCAGTATCCGCGTAGCCTTTGCGCCGAAGAAACCACCGCACAAATTATATATCGTGTTTTCTCGGACTCTCAAGGAGAAAGAGAAGCCATTGACAAACTTAACTAAAAAAACTGCATCCTGGAAATGGGAAGATGCAGAAACAACAGCATTTGAAATTCTAAAGAAAGCATTAACGACTGCACCTGTCCTTAAACAAATAGATTATGATTTGCCATACATAATCAAAACAGATGCAAGTAATTACGCTATAGGGGCAGCATTAGTGCAGGGGGAGGGTGCAGATGAACACCCAATAAAATATGCCAGCTGTTTACTAATACCAGCTGAACGTAACTACACAGTCACTGAAAAAGAAGCCGATAAGCCGTCAAGAAAGCAATTTTTTCAGCCAAATTCGCACCAAGACGGGATGGCCATACAAAAAGAAAAAGAAAATAGACACAAACTAGAAACTCCTGCTACTCTTACGGGACGTTCAAGAGTACCAGAGGGGGAGATTGTAGAACACATATTTAATCAAATACTATACCGCACTATGAAGGCGCGCGGGCTCGAATACTTTCTCGCTCGCGCATGACAGCCTCTCGCTCTGCACTCATCCCCACCAACACGCCGAGCGGCAGCACTTATATTGTAATCTGTAACGCGCCTTTATAAGCCGAACACTCGACGATTTCAAGCAGTTCAGCTAGGAACGGACAACCTCTCGGTAATGGCTATACTAGTCATAGCCTCTGGAAGTCCAGTCCCCTGGTTTAGCGCAGCCGGATGGTCCTAATGATTAGGTTCTCAGCCACTGCCTATTCCTTGGGATAAGTATTTCTATACCTTAGCTAGGATTGACCCGCGAGGTACCTACAGACGGTCACACATTATTGTAAAAGTGATCGTATCTACTTGTACCTACCTACCTAGGTACGCCCTACGGAAAACTGTAAAAAGTAGCTACTAAGAGCTCTGAGAATTGTATACTGAGTTAAATACCAATAAACCTACCTTGTTGACGATTGTGCATTTTTCATCACCCACCTACCCTTCAAGTTTAAATAAATTTTATCATTGAAGACGCATCCGATGACCCCCGTAGCTAACATTTTGGCCCTACGAACCGGATTATTGCTGCTTATGCTGGGAGAAGATTCCATCTTCAGCCTGCTCGTGAGAAGTCACAAGTCATCCAGAGACGTCACAAGGACTTCGGAAACCAGCACCCTAGACAACGGTCAGGTCATTGATCCCGTCTAATCCTTCCATACGTTCCCATTTGTGCTAAAATTGTGTCGTTTGTGCATTACAGAAAGATACCAAGTGTCGCGTGGCCGTTACCGTTACATTTCCCGCGCAGTTCAAAAACGTGAGTACCTTATCTTATTCTTTACATAGGCCTTCATAATGGGTAGTGAAGATAATTTAAGTGTCCCTAGTAATAAAACTCCTCAAGTTTCTCCGACTAGTAGGCGTTCTGACGATGAACTTTCGATTCTCAGACGACAACGTGGTAACCTCAAAGGTAGGTTGACTCAGTTTCAGAATTACCTAGATCTTTTTATGGATACATGCCCATCTAAACTACAAGTCAAAGAAATAAAGTTTAGAATGCAGGCGTGTCAAGACAATTTCAAACAGTTCAATGAAATTCAAAGTAAAATAGATTTTTTAAGTTCAGAGTCAGATGCCGTTTCTAACAATGAATATGTTCAAATGTTCGAATCTTCATATTTTCTTGTTTTAGCAATAGCTGAAAGTTTAGTCGAAAGTGTAGAAACTGGAAACAAGTGTACGAATATTGTGAGAAATAGCGGTTACCGTTCGTTACCAGAAATCAAACTACCTACCTTCAGTGGGAAATTTGATGATTGGCTTGAGTACAAACATGCATACGTTACCATGATCCATAACTGTCCCGATCTAGACGAAATCCAGAAGTTTCATTATTTGCGTTCTTCACTATCTGGTACCGCCTTAGAAGTCATAAGTTCTTTCGAATTCACGCCAAGGAACTATGTTCACGCATGGGAATTATTGGAAAACAGGTTTCACAATACTAGGCTTCTAGTTCAGAATCACATGAAGGCTTTATTTCAAATGTCGGCTTTGAAACAGGAATCATCGTCACAGATTAGAAAGCTGATAGATACCGTCTTGCGAAACATTCGCTCCCTTACTTCGCTAGGGGAACCCACTAGTACCTGGGATACGGTAATAATTTACCTAGTACAGTCGAAGTTAGATGCGTCTACTGAGCGAGAGTGGGAAATAGAAAAAGGTTCTATTCATGCTAGTTCCGATAGAAGATTAAAATTAGACGATATGCTTTCATTTCTAAAGAAAAAGGCAGACATGTTAGACTCAATTAGCTCAAGTCACAATAAGCCACAACAAAAGTCACAAAATGAATCAAAGGGTAACTTACAAAAGAACAATGCGTCTGCACACAGCTACGTGTCGACTAGCGAGTCAGGAGCTAAAAGTAAGCCTAAACGTAAAGGCTTTACTTGTCATTTATGTAACGGTGATCATGCGATTTATACGTGTTTCAAATTCTTAAATATGTCCATCAAGGATAGGTTAAAAGTAGTTGATGATAGGAAGTTATGTAGAAATTGTTTACGTGCAGGTCATTCACTTTCCGATTGCATTTTTGGTCCATGTAAACAATGTCAGAACAAACATAATTCACTTTTGCACCTCAAGTCGGGTAACGAGGAGTCAGCAGCTGAGAGTTCGTCTCAGACCGCTCCATCGACCGCGTTGCACTCCTTATCAGTAGGTAGTGTAGGTACGTACCACGGCAGTGTAGACGAATACGCTAACAACAGTGGCGATAGTTCTACACCATGTAACGTATTGCAACCGGTATTGTTATGCACGGCATTAGTTGAGGTAGCAGATAGTAATAACTTTTACCATACAGCCAGAGCCCTTCTGGACAATGGTTCTCAACACTGCTTTATTTCAGATAAATTACGAAAAAGAATCAATGCACCTCTAATACAGTCCACAATACAGATTTCAGGTGTCGCACAATCAGTGACACAATCAAATCATTCATGCGAATTATTTATGCGTTCAAAAATAAACGATTACAGTACGAAGGTTAAATGCTTTGTCTTGCAGCGTATAACAAACAGTTTACCCACGACAAGCATTGATACCGAACTTATACGAATACCGGACAATGTATACCTAGCCGATCCTACTTACAATATACCTTCGGAAATAGATTTGTTGATAGGTGCGGATTTGTTTTGGGATATACTTGACGGGACTAGAATCCGATTGGTAAACGGACCATTCCTTCAGAACTCGAAGCTAGGATGGTTACTTTCGGGTCCTTTATGCGTTTCTAAGAACTTAGATAGCCATTCTAAAGTTCACTGCAATTTCAATCAAACCTTAGGCTTAGGTTTAGACGAACAACTTAAACGTTTTTGGGAATTAGAGAATGTACCTCAAGTAGATAAAGTTCTATCTAAAGATGAGCAAATTTGTGAGGAATTATTTACTACTACAACTAAACGCGAATCAGGGGGTAGATTCTCAGTCCGCATCCCGCTGAAAGAATCGCCTCAAGCATTGGGTGATTCATACAATTCGGCTAAAAATAGATTTCTGTCATTAGAACGTAAACTAGAGCGTTCACCCGACTATAAACGAATGTACTCCAACTTTATGAGTGAGTACGCGGCCTTAGGCCATATGAGTCGGGTAGACAAAGTCGATGTACCTAATTATTTCTTACCGCATCACGGTGTAGTTAGGGAAAGTAGTTCTACTACTAAATTACGCGTTGTTTTCGATGGTAGTGCTGTGACAACTTCGAATAAATCGCTTAACGATATACAGTATCCAGGTCCAGCACTACAAAACGATATATTTTTAATACTGTTACGCTTTAGGCAGTATAAGTACGTAGCTTGCGCTGACGTTGAGAAAATGTTTAGACAAGTTTTAGTACAACCAGATCAAAGATCACTCCAGCTTTTGCTGTGGAGGGATACACCAGCAGACCCTTTAGGTATCTGGTCCTTGAACACAGTAAGCTACGGCACTGCGTCAGCGCCGTACCTTGCAATGCGTTGCATACGTCAGTTAGCGTTGGAGTGTAACGATGACGTCATAGCTAGGGTAATTTGTCAGGATTTCTTCGTTGACGATCTTTGTACAGGTCACGACGACTACCATGAACTTCTAGCTATATGCGAGAAAACGTCGCAAGTCCTACATTCAGGGTGCTTCCCACTACGTAAATGGACATTCAACGCTGACGTAACTAACGAATCTTGCGCTCATACATTTGTCGGTGAACATACGCAAAACAAAACGCTAGGTATAGGCTGGCAAAACGTTCAAGACGAATTGCATTTCACTACAAAAATAGATTGCGATAACAAAAATGATAAGTTGACGAAACGGGGTATGTTATCAGTAATTTCACAGATTTACGACCCGTTAGGCCTACTCTCTCCTGTAGTCATTGTAGCAAAAATACTCATTCAAAAATTATGGCTCGATAAGATAGGTTGGGATTCCGCCGTTTCGAAAGATCTCGCATCGACATGGAACAACTTCATCAGCACGTTAGGTTGTTTACATAAGTTACGCATACCTCGTCACGCAATCGGCGATGAAGCTCAATTTACAGAGCTTCATATATTCACAGACGCATCTCAAAACGCATACGGGGGCTGCGCATACATACGATCTTATAGTGATGAGTCTCGAGTTGCTGTTAGGTTGTTGTGTGCAAAAAGCAAGGTTTCTCCACTGAAAACTCTAAGCATCCCAAAATTAGAACTGTCGAGTGCTCTAGTGGGAGCGAGGCTTTATAAAAAGATAATCGACTCATTACGGTTAACATTTAATCGTGTATACTTCTGGACGGACTCGACTATTGTTATTGGTTGGCTACGTATGTCTCCGCATTTGTTAAAAACATTCATACAAAATCGTGTTTCCGAAATTAATGAGTTAACAAATGACGCAGACTGGCTACATGTTCGGAGCAAAGACAATCCGGCCGATCTATTGTCCAGAGGTATGCCGCTCGATTCACTAATCGACAGTACGTTGTGGTGGAACGGTCCATCTTATTTACAAAATAATAATCATAAATTTTCAAACAACAAATTGCCCCATGAATCGATTATTCTTAACGAACTTCCCGAATTAAAATCGCAATCAATTAATTTAACATGTAATTCTAGTTCAAATGAAATTATATTATTCAATAAATATTCATCGTTCATAAAACTTAAACGCATAAGTGCGTATGTACTACGATTCATTTCAAATTCGCGCTCGAGGCGTGAGGACCGTATAACCGGTTCCTTATCAGTAACCGAGCTCGATGCATCGCAAATGATGCTAGTTAGGCTAGCGCAAATGCATTCCTTTCCGGACGCGTACAGTAGTTTGCTAAATAACATTCCTATAAAAACAAATAGCAAATCTACTAATCGTATTTCTGGGTTAAATATATTTTTAGACGATAATAAGTTAATTAGAGTCGGTGGTAGACTAGGAAACTCAACAGAGTTTTGTTACGAAAAGAAACATCCATTATTATTGTGCAGTAAACATTACTTGACAGTGCTTATAGTGCAATACGAACATAGACGTTTGCTTCATAGTGGACCGCAGCTACTGTTAGCAACATTACGTGAATGTTGGTGGCCGCTGGGTGCTAGGAACTTGGTTCGTAAAATTGTGCGTGAATGTGTTACTTGTGCGCGAGTCAAAGGTAAAACTTTACAGCCTAGAATGGGCAATTTACCTTCTACTCGATTGGATTCTGGATTTCCCTTTGGTCGTACAGGAATGGATCTAGGAGGCGTGTTCTATGTTCTTAACAAAAAGGGCAGAGGAGCACGTCTTAGTAAAACGTATGTATGTCTGTTCGTCTGTTTCCTAACTCGTGCGGTACATCTAGAACTTGTTTCAAGTCTATCCACTGATGACTTTATTTTGGCTTTAAAACGTTTCATTAGTAGAAGAGGTAAACCTGATTCTATTTATTCAGATAACGGAACAAATTTTGTAGGAGCTGAAAAGGAGTTCTATACTTTTTTAGGTAAAAATTCTAATCAAATAATAGACTACACAGCTAACGATGGAATTAAATTCAATTTTATTCCACCATATTCACCCCATTTTGGAGGCCTGTGGGAGAGTGGCATAAGGTCTTGCAAACATCATTTACGTCGTGTAGTGGGTAACGCGAAACTTACTTATGAGGAATTGAGCACAGTTTTGGCACAAATAGAATCTGTCCTCAATTCCCGCCCTATGTCCCCTCTGTCTCCAGATCCTAACGACTTCACTCCGATGACTCCTGGTCACTTCCTCATTGGCCGACCGTTGACTGCTCCAGCTCCACACGATGACCTCACGGACGTCCCGATGTCGCGGCTGAACCGGTATCATCGAATCGAGCAACTACGTCAGCACTTCTGGCAGCGGTGGTCAAGGGAATACATTTCGGAGCTTCAACAGAGAACGAAGTGGAAGTCCAACCAGAAGGACATAAGCCTAGAGAGCTTAGTTCTTATCAAAGAAGACAACCTGCCTCCGCTGAAATGGCGCCTGGGTCGCGTCACTAAAGTATTTCCGGGCACGGACGGCGTCTCACGAGTTGCCGAGATACGAACGGCAAGTGGAACGATACGGAGGGCGTTTTCAAAAATCTGCCCTTTGCCACTGGAACAAGCAGACAGCAGCCATTGATCCACGACTATCCCATTGTTGGAAGCCGGTGCTTCCAAGGCGGGCGGTATGTTCGCGCCGTTAATCACAAAAGCTACCTACTTAGTCAAGAAGCTTGGAATAGCGCCATCTACTGGACGTGCGATATAACAACACATCAATAAATTCACGAATTTCATAAACTACGTTGGTAAAGCAGAGCGAGCTTCCTGTGCAACACAGCTATCGGCGGCTTAGCCACCATCTTTAAAAATTGTATTCCTTCTTGTCTTCGACGCAAAGCACCTCTGTAAACCTAAATAATAGAAATATATACTACGTTTTATTCAAGTTTAAATAAATTTTATCATTGAAGACGCATCCGATGACCCCCGTAGCTAACACTAACTAAAACGGAAAATTGAGTATTATAATAATAATAATATATTATTATTTCAGACACAAGATCCATAAATTTCAATTAGTTTTATAAAATAAAACAGTCAGGTACACAATTAAAAACAAATAAAATTGAAAAAATACATATTGTACCTACCTATAAACTCAGGATGCTAGGCTCCATCCATCGTTTGTACGAGGGATGGAGCTACGAGAAATTATGTATTAACAGGGCATATGCATGAGACTTTAAAAAAGCTGATTATTTTAATTTGTAGTCTCTGTTGATAATGAAATATATCTGCTTAGTTAGTTTTGTATTTTTTTATATTTTTTTTTGATAGTCATTGAAAAGTTTCTAGGTTAAACGTTAAGTCACCGTTCACCGTATTGTCTTTAATAAGCAAGAATGAACTTTAACAAGATATCTTTTTTAACAAAAAGAAAGAAAGGAAGTTATTTATTAGACACAACACATAAACATCCCCGCGTCAAAACATTATTGCACCATCACTACCGGGTGGCTATGAAATCTATGCTGTGCTTGAACCCTTTAACGTACGTGAATGCTCCCCATAAAATTGTGAGTGTGACACGGTCGTAACATCCTTTTACGCACACTGATTGAAAGGTTAGTAAGCCGTTTTGTTATAAAAATGCTAACTTAAATGTTTATTATAAGAATTCCGCTTACCTATCAACGTATGTATATTCTCTTAGGTATGTTTTTTAACAAGGAACCTATTGAATATCATAGTTTAATTTAGTCGTAATGAAAAAAAAAATAAAAAAAATATATTTTAGTGATAGCTTAGGCAACAAGCAGTCGCGCAATGTAGTTTTAGTTCATAAAATAAAAAATAATTTTTTAAATTCAATTCGTAGTGTTTACTTTTTCTCATTTCTCATTTTAACACCATGAAATAGTAGGGGCAATGTTATAACATCATTCGGCTGTGAAAGTGAACTAAAAAGTACCTATCAACTGTCATCAGTAACATCAGCGCATTTGATTAAGTAACACAGCAAAATGACGTCACCGCGGAGCATATGGCGTCCACTGCGTCCAGCGTCGTCCAGCAAATTACGCACGAAACTTAAAAATGTAAAATATAAATGCATTTTTATGACAACTATCGATTTATGGAAATAAAGAATTTTTGATTTTACACAGCAATAATGGCATCCTGTGCGTCCAATCTTTTATCAAATTACGTGCGAAACTTGAAAATGCCAAATTTAAATGCATTTCCATGGAAATTATCGACTGAAAAAAAATGTGGTTTATTTGCACTAGAGAATCTAATTGAGACATTTTTCAAAAATTGGTGTAAAGTACCCTATTCAGGTAAGGTAGCTACTCGTAGGCAACGAGTAACTACCTGAATTCTCTCTCTGAATACTTCTTAGGTATACATATAGCCAGTAATACGAAACTGTGGTTAATCAATTCTTGTTCAACCTGTTATTAAGATTACTCGTAGCTTACTCGTAGGCAACGAGTAACTACCTGAATTCTCTCTCTGAATACTTCTTAGGTATACATATAGCCAGTAATACGAAACTGTGGTTAATCAATTCTTGTTCAACCTGTTATTAAGATTACTCGTAGCTTACTCGTAGGCAACGAGTAACTACCTGAATTCTCTCTCTGAATACTTCTTAGGTATACATATAGCCAGTAAAACGAAACTGTGGTTTATTAATTCTTGTTAAACCTGTTATTAAGATTACTCGTAGCTTACTCGTAGGCAACGAGTAACTACCTGAATTCTCTCTCTGAATACTTCTTAGGTATACATATAGCCAGTAAAACGAAACTGTGGTTAATCAATTCTTGTTCAACCTGTTATTAAGATTACTCGTAGCTTACTCGTAGGCAACGAGTAACTACCTGAATTCTCTCTCTGAATACTTCTTAGGTATACATATAGCCAGTAATACGAAACTGTGGTTAATCAATTCTTGTTCAACCTGTTATTAAGATTACTCGTAGCTTACTCGTAGGCAACGAGTAACTACCTGAATTCTCTCTCTGAATACTTCTTAGGTATACATATAGCCAGTAATACGAAACTGTGGTTAATCAATTCTTGTTCAACCTGTTATTAAGATTACTCGTAGCTTACTCGTAGGCAACGAGTAACTACCTGAATTCTCTCTCTGAATACTTCTTAGGTATACATATAGCCAGTAATACGAAACTGTGGTTAATCAATTCTTGTTCAACCTGTTATTAAGATTACTCGTAGCTTACTCGTAGGCAACGAGTAACTACCTGAATTCTCTCTCTGAATACTTCTTAGGTATACATATAGCCAGTAATACGAAACTGTGGTTAATCAATTCTTGTTCAACCTGTTATTAAGATTACTCGTAGCTTACTCGTAGGCAACGAGTAACTACCTGAATTCTCTCTCTGAATACTTCTTAGGTATACATATAGCCAGTAATACGAAACTGTGGTTAATCAATTCTTGTTCAACCTGTTATTAAGATTACTCGTAGCTTACTCGTAGGCAACGAGTAACTACCTGAATTCTCTCTCTGAATACTTCTTAGGTATACATATAGCCAGTAAAACAAAACTGTGGTTAATTCTTCTTGTTCTTGTTGTTCTTGTTCAACCTGTTATGCATATCACAATCCCTAATTAAGGTAAGTAAGCTTAAGTTGGGAATTCATTGAATCAATACCTACAAACCTGTAGGAAGGTACCTCTACATCACCAACGTAAAAACAAACCATCTACACCTGACCTCATTAAAGGCCCCCAAGCAGCTCACAAAAGCCTATAAACGTCGAATACACATCCATATTGAATAGCTCTGGGAACTCAGAGCTTAAATAAGGTACCTATACCTACCTAATCAATAGCACACAACACGCTTCCCTTGAATTATTATTAAGAGGTGCCCAGAGTTCCGTGAGTATAATTATTTTCACAAAACGTCGACTAATTGCATGCTCTGCCGGCGACACTTCGGGCACGTGACGCGAGGTAAGCACCTTGATCACAGTATATGAGTGTAGCGATAAGCGGAGAGATTTTAAAAGCGATGCACTCAGATTTTCTAGTTAATACCAAACTCTCCGGGGATAAAATTTAATATACTCCAATGCGGTCTCAGTGTAAATCCCAGTTCCCCCACTTAGGAACTCTCTTGTAAGGTAATTGTAGAATTTGAATCGTAAGTAAGGTTGTAGGATTTTTCGAATAGGTCGGTAACTATCCTAACCTATAGAAAATGATAACAAACACACACTTATATAAAAATAGCAAATGTTTAAACAATGTTATAGCCACACGACTTAAATAATAATGTATTGCTATAATTTTGTGCTTGCAATCTTCTTGGTCTAAATCACTACGGTCTACAATACTTTTACACAAATCTGCAAATATTTTCACATATGTTGACTTTTGTTTCATTGGTTTTTTTACATTTGTTGACTGCACATAATGCCTGTGGCGGATTAAATTGTCTAAGACCTGTGACTATAAGTTGAGCGATGAGCTGAGCGGTCAGTAGTTTAATTTTAACGCCGTCACAATGCAACACCCTGAGTTTTACGCTCAAGTTTACGGGACGTTATGAAGCAACGCCCGTCGGGACAATGTAGCGAAACAATTTTGTACTATTAGTTTTGACACTTGCTTACTCCGGTGACATTTAATACGGAGTTATGGACTTGGTGTAATTCTGAGGTTATTAATAAAGTATGTTGAGCCAGGATTAACAACAAATACCAACTGGGCGTAAGAAAGCTAGAAATAAGCTGACCCTACGCCACTCAACGTACGCGACGCATATGAGAACTTGACACTTCAATTTGATTTTATATTACACTAATTATCGTACACCACGCCATTTGATTTTTCCTACATTTCGTCGCGGATGTTGCGTTGCATGGCCTCAGTTTGTTGCTAGTTTCACTCATCACAACAGTCGTTAATTCGTATAAATTGCTGTTAAAAGTCAAATAATAGAAACAAATTAATACTGCCTATTCACAATTGAGCTAACTGTAGACTGTTGTAGAAGTAAATGAATGACAAATAAAAACATTGTTTTACCTTTGATTTACAACAACGCAATAAGCTGCAATCCATATTGGAAAGATTCGCTTGATATACTCATTGACCAGGCTAATTTCGACCGTAAAACTGTTATTAATCATAGTGGTTAAAAATCGTTATAGCCGTGTGGCTTAGAATTTGCACTACCCCAACTCTTTCCTTGGGTGCCGGTAACAGGCGATTAAGGGACATACGCCAGGGGTTGGGTAGCAGCGCCTCTTGTAGAATAGATCTACTACCGAACTGCGATCCAGAACCCCATGCTCAGCGTGGGGATTATGGACATTACCACCCATGAGATAAAAGCCAATTAGGCGATTATCAGAGGAAGGCCTGCGTCCAGCTGTGGACATTTATAGGCTGTTAAGGTGAGGTGCGGTGAGGTTAAGAGTTAGTCAATTCGCTCATTTACTTAGTTTCGAATCCCGCTTAACATGTTGATGTTGTTTACTTTAGATTAACTGATTTATTAATAATCTCCACTGGCTCAAGCTGGTTACATTTCATGGAAATCTAATTTGGTAAACATCTTGTTTTGGCTTTGACAACATCTTCAAAATTTCAAGGTAATGGTTATGAAAGGACTATTATAATAAAACACCTGACACAAGTATACTAACATAACTTGACAGGATGTCGTAACAACTGTTTATCAAGTAGAGTAACAATACAATACACTTTATTGCACACCAAATACAAAAGAAAAAAGAATACAGGAAAAGATAGATAGGTAACAGAGTTGCACAATAGGCGACCTTATCGCTAAGAGCGATCTCTTCCAGACAACCTTGGGATGGACATGAAGCATTGTTGTACTCGTATAGACGATGGCGTATTACTTAAATATACAATACATTCATACTAAAATAAAATACATATAATATAAAATACATATTAATAATACATACCAACTTTGTAAAACAGATGTAAAAAGTAACATATTATTTTTAATCATTTTCATTTATAGAAGCCGGTTACTCGTACTTTGTTTATGTCATTTGCTAATTAATAACTTAAAGTGTGTATAAGCACAGAATGCAGCGCGGGTTACAACACCCGATTACTATCACCATATTACTCGGAAATTAATTCACACCTAAAACCATTTCGTCTTCAAGATAGTAAGTAAGTAAGTAAAGTACTTTGGAGGTTATATTAAATTCTAAAACTTTCAAAGATAAGGGGAACGTAATTTCATTTGCACCGTTTAAAACTTTACCTTCTGCGAGTCTGATTAAATTTTTACAAGAATCTTTAATTTATTAAACGTGAAAGTTCAAACTCACCATGAAATTGTTTCAGCGGTTAATTCTTATCTACATAAAGATGGGGAAAGTGAACGCGCGGGTTTTTTTATAATTATAAGCTGAAAAGCACAAGTTTCAATTAAATCTTTTATATATACGATCAAAAATATAAATATGAACGGATTTTTCTTAATAGTTTAACAGTTTATTATTCTAATCTAAGTAATATGTCCTTAACCCTTGAGTACTAATATAAATTTACCACAGCTTAATACTAATGATCGCCTAGGAGGCTACTTTTGAATTAAAACCAATTTATTGTGTTAGTTATTTATTTAAATGTTATTATGATAACATAAATAACTTGGCCAACCTCTAACTTTTGAAAACTAAAATATATTATTAAAATAATATCTTCATTAGTCTTAAAATGAGACTTAAATATTACATTAACGTAACGACTTTAAATTTTAACAGTAACGACTTTTTTTTTCTCAAAACATAACAGTCTTATATCGGTCTGGTAAAAAAATACTACTATATCTTTGCTGTTTTTTAGTATTAATAATAATAACCAATATATAAACTTTATAAAACATTAAATCAAACTTATGGTAACATCATATTTTGGTCTACAGACTAATTTGAAGTCAGCCTTCCTTTTTCATTGTTCTTCTTGCGATGCAGTTTCTGGAACTGGTGAATCAGACGCATTGTTTGTAGCTTGATGTGGTACTGAAATGTTCAAGGGTTCAGAGCCATCTAAAACAATATTTTGTAGGTTTTCTTCCAGTCGGATTGACATAAAAGAAAGATCTGCCGAGCTATCGTCAGAGTCATAAGAATCGACTTCCAGTTTGCCTCAATTTCGCTATAGGAGTTCTCATTTAGTAAATAATTGACTATATGTTCTTCGTCGAGCTTCATCTAAAAAGAAAATTAACATTTGCTAAGTTATAACATGGCTAATTGCTGAAAAATATGTAAATATCAAAACAAGTAACGAAAAATATACTTACCGTTAATACTAATGATCGCCTCCCAGGCGATCCAGTAGCTTATATTTTGAAAATGGAGAGGCTGGGGTCGGGTCTGCGTTTGCTTCCCTCTGCGGCGCGGGATATGCTGAATTGGGGCGAAAGCACAGTAGGATTCGCGGGTGCGTTTTTGAAATAACCGGAAAAAACTGACCGCGCGCGGCCTCTCAGGCGATGATTAGTATTCTAGGGTTAATGATGATCTCAGAAACGAAGCAAAGGTCCGTCTGTGACACAGGAGGTTGTGGGTTCGATTCCCGCCGAATGTTTGTATGATCTTATTTTTATCCCGGTTGTCAACTGTGTGTTATTAATAAAAAATATCTATCTATGCAATGTATTTTATTAAGTACTACCTATATTAGTTATCTAGACCCATAACACAAGCTCTGCTTAGCTTGGGGCTAGATGATGATGTTGAGCGAATTGTCCAGCATTTTTTTAGTTTTCTTCTTAGGCTAGTTCGATTACTAGGCTCATCCAAGTTTTTCCCAGTACTTTTTTGACGTCACCTCACCACCTCTTGGTAGGTCAACTCGTCCGCGCTTGAAGTCCCAGTGAGCTATTGATCTGTTCGGGTGAAATTGCTGTATACACGCTAGAAAAACAAAATTCGACGTTGAGAAGACTCAACGTCGAATAACGTCGTCTTAAAAAAAATTGAAACTAAGTTCTTAAAAAAGTTCAAAAAAAATGGAACTAAGTACTTAATACAGCGCAAAAAGCATTTTAAAGTTTAAAATGCTTTTTGCTATGTATTAAGTACTTAGTTCTATTTTTTTTTGTTTTTTTTTGTTTTTTTTTTTGTTTTTTTTTTTTTTTTTAGTGGATGTACCTACCCTACCTTTACCTTTAAAATTTAAAGGTAAAGGTAGGGTAGGTACATCCACTGCTGGAATTAAGTCAAACAAAGTTGTAGAAGCGATCACGTGCTGATTACCACTAATTCCCCAATCGCAATAAAACAGGTCATGACTATGTGTTATGGTAAATTACATTTATTCAATACCTCCAACTTCATCGAAAAACAAAAATAACGTTTATTCATGTCCCACAAGGGCAGCCATTTAGGGTTCCGCTGCAAAGCCGGAAACGCACCAATCCATCACGGAGAGTTACGGCACCCCGCTCGTTATATACGGAACCCAAGTGCGGGCCTCAGGGACCCTTGTTTGTTCAGGAAATTATGTTTAATTGAGGTTTCACACGTCCAAAAACAGTATTAAAACCTGCCTGAGTGAATTATTACGTACCTAACGGCGGTACGGTGTTTTTGAGGGATGTTAATAAGTGGAGTTTTTGGGTACATTCGACCTGTTTGGGTAGGTATATTATTTGAGGTTTTGTGTTAATTTTCTGTAAGGTAATATTTGCGTTTCTTTCTTGTCAGAACATTTGAGAATCGCTGCTGGGAGTATTCCTACTAATAAAATAAAATAAATAAATAATGCTGGACAATTCACACAGCATTATCTAGCCCCAAGCTAAGCAGAGCTTGTGTTATGGGTACTAGATAACTGATATACATAATACATATATAGATATTTTTTATTATACATAGAAAACGACCAGAACACCCTGAACAAATGACTGCAGATCGTACACACATTTGTCCCGAGGCGGGAATCGAACCCGCAACCTCCTGCGTCGCAGGCAGACCTTCGCTCACCCCGCCACAGAGGTCGTCAATTGCTTATTATAACGAACTAAATTTAACTTGTTTTAGCTCATCAAAAGTATATGTATGTAGATGAATCTAATAATTATACTAAGGGTGGATAATTCACACAGCATCAGCTTCAAGCTAAACACAGTTTTATATTTTTGATACAAAGAAAACCCCCAGAACAAATTTATCTCGAATACCTTGATTTATAGAATAGAATATAATAATTTATTTCGACACATACATAAAAAGTAATAAAAACAAACATAAGTAAGATAAAATAATCAAAACTAAACATTTAATATGTTTTTTTTTTTCATTAATTTTGGAAGCCACACAATTTTTTTTAATGGATGGATTTTACAGCCCTTTCAAACAAGGGGTTGCAAAAACCCCTCGATGGATTTGGCTTTACTAAGTTACCAGCATATTTCATACGTATCATCTTTACACCTATCAAATTTCACGCAAATCGGATGAAGTAACGGTTGGACAGTTATGCTTGAAGTGACTATTTCTCCTTACAACCAAATAAATAATATCAAATATCAAAGTGCTTTATTTCCTTTAGACCTTACAGGACTCTTGGACACGTCACAAAATACAAATTACATACGTAAAACTAGGAAATAAAGTGATCACTTTGATTTTTGGTTCACTTCAATCTTTTTAAGGTAAAGTAAAGAAGCGAACAAGAAACCTTTACCTTGTTAGAATGTTAGTTTTCGAGTTGGAGCAAAAGTCGTCCCAAGATTTTTTATCGTCTAGATAATCTGATATTTTGTAGTAAGCCTTTTTACAAAGGACATGTTTGACAATTTGTTTGAATTTATTCATTGATAGTTTTTGCAACTCACTTGGAGTTTTGTTGAAATCACTCATGCTGCCACTGAGAACTTCGTTCGTTTCGCTCACACCGTTCAATTAATTTATCCTACCAGTCAATGTCCCTTTGTTCCGACTTCGTATTTCTTTATAAGTATATTAAGTTCTTACACATGAAAATAAAGATTCGATATATATTTTTTATTTTTTTACTAATATTTTTTGTTTGAATTTTTGTCGATGGAAAATTGGAATACAAGAGGAAACGTGAGAAAACATCTGTTTGTCGATTGTGGATTGAGCTGACTTAGGTACCTACTTGATTTCCGACAATAGTTTCAGAAAAAAAAAAAGTTCAACACAAACGTTTCAAGGCATTCCTCATACAAAATAGACAGTGTTTTTCACTGGCAACTTAGAAGTATCAACAACAAACCAAGTTGGGGCGCTTGTTTACCAAACCGGAGGAAAGAAACAACTTCGCGATTAGATGGACGAGAAAGGAAAACGACCAACGCAACGTGGATGTCTACATGTTTTGATGTGGCATACTCTTAACGAAAACTGAAACTATTCACAAGCGCGTTGGAAGATGTGTTTAAGACGCTGGACTTTAAAGGTAAGGGCATCAACATAAATGGCGGTTAAAGTTTGAATGGAGGTATGTTACTCAATCACGCCAGAACGGCTGAACGGATCAAGATGAAATTTGGCACCGAGATAGACTATAGTCTGGAATAGTATATACATAGGCTACTTTTTATCCCGGTAAAATGTATAGTTCCCGTGAGATAGATTTGTTTTAAGAGCAGCGAGTGAGCGAGTTATAGAACAAAGGATCGACATGATTTTTTGCATAGGTAGTGGTAGTTTAGTGGTCAAAAAATGACATAGGGGAAGTCTATGTCCAGCAGTGGACTAGCTGATAGATAGGCTGATGATGATGATGATTTACGGGAATAATACCCCTAGAAATATGAAATTCGAATTTAACGCGGGTAAACCGCGGGGAACAGATAGTTATCAATTAAAGGATTAACGTTTACAGAGGTACGTGATCGTGACGCAAAGTGACGCATCTATGTAAACAGCATCATTGACTAGCAAAGGGGAAAAGGACAAAAGTTCAGTCCCTTTCACCCACAATGAGGTAAACAATCGTGCAATCTAATTAAGATAATACAAGTTAGACGCTCTTTGTTTCATCTTGTGGCTAGTGGATTAGCCGCCTAATTTGTCAATAGGCTATTTGACTACATTGAAAATAAGTAACAAATTGTTTTTATCCTTGTCAGTGACAACGTAACAAAGCGTAATCAGGTGCTTTTTATTAAAAAACATGCCTATTTTAGGTAAAAAACGGGATTCAAATTACACATTATTTTGTTGCATCGCTGGTCGATGGTGACGTCACACTAACCACAGATTACAATGCGTTTTGTTGTTCTTGTTAGTGTGGTGTGAGTAGTGTGACGTCATCGACTCATGTCAGCATTGTTTTGAGCTTACCCTCATGGCCTGACATTCTACTTGTTATTAGCAGTTCTTTTCTGATTAAAAACTTTGTTCAAAACTCATTTAACTTTCCAAACTTTGTAAATCTTACTTACATCAGCTCAGGCAATAAATGATTAATTTATTCAACGTCCTTTGTGATGAAGACAGATTAGGCAGCCTGTACCTTCAAGGCTCTCTGTGAGTCGGCTGATATGGGGATATAATATAAAAGCCGGATTTTCAAACGGTTGTTATTTTTGACAATAGTTTAAACTTTTTGTTAACCTCTAGTGTCTGGAGGAACCAAAGTTTAACCCAATCTTGGTTGCTGATAAATAAACAAAACTTAGTCAGGACAAGTGATCTATATGTAGTCCCTTTGCGTAAAGCTCGATTTTCTATTTTTACAAACCAAGTCTTGGGTCCTCCACCACAAGCAATAATTACAGCTAACCCAATCTTGGTTCCTCCAAAAACTAGAGGTTCACAAAAACTTTAAACCATTGGCAAAAATAACAACCGTTTGAAAAACCGGCTGTTTGACAGTCAGGTTTTTTCTTTATTATACCTACGTATGTATCTGCCAACCAAAAAAAATGTAATCGAGATAGTGATTACAATATTAATATGGTATTACTTCGGTCATACTTAAAAATTAATAAGGCCGTACATATTACAATAGGAATGCTTCTAAGAGGTTAACTAAACAGACAAAGCTTTAGTTGAAGAAACTGTCAACTTTTAAATGGTTTCTTTTAGTAGCTTCTTTTTAAACTGTGCCTTTAAGGGTTTATATGTTTAAGTTAACAGGTAGTTGTGAGTTCCCGCAAAGTTGTTCTTTCTGCGTAGCGCTTAAGATGCTGCCTAATAAATCCGCGTACCAAAAACCCATTCCAACAGTATTGTGCAGAGGTAACGTACTCTCGAGCGACATTCATAGACATGTATTCAGCCACTCTCTCCCAAACCCGGATTTGTTCCGGTAGATTGAGCGCCACTATTGCGCGTCGTTCCGATCCGGAAAAGTAACATTTCCGACACGTTGATTCGGATGGTTTGGGATATTATATTGTGAACCTTTGTTTTGTTGTTAGAATCATTTATGAGGTGAGGTAATAAATAACGCTGCACAATCCATATAAATTCGGCGGAAGATCAGCGTTGGATGCTAGCTTGCTAGTCATCCAACTCATGCTGAGTTGGAGCCAATTTTGTAAACGGAGCTAAGTACGTATAAGGCGCTTTTTCTTTGTTTTCTAAATTAAGTTTTGTTATATTGCGTACCTAGTCCTGTTAAGAAAATAAATATATTTCATTTCATTTCACATCATCTTTGGATGTTTGTTACCTCTTTACGCCGAAACTACTAAACGGATCCAACTGAATTTTTGCATACATTTTACACACTTTTTGTCCTATTAATCAGTTCCTATAGGATAGAAATAAACTTTAACAACGCGTGCGAAGCTACGGGCAGAAGTAGTCCAAAATAAAACAACATTTTACCTCAAACTTAATTGCAAAGTAGAAACAAACTTAGGAACCTACGTCCATTCTAAAGTCCTGTCCGGAATCCGGACGTAGTAACTCGCCGCCGGAACACTCAAATACATTACGTGGAAGTTATGACCGGACCGGACCGTGTGCCGACCGTATCGTCGGAAACTTATAATGAAGTACGCGACATTTTAGTAACTGTTTTAACACCTTTTGAGGTTGTAATAATTAGTGACAAGTAAAGCCGTCAGAATCGCTTATTCTGTGCACCAAAAATATATTAATTAAGGCAACGAAATTCAGTGAATATCAAACTGACATCAAATGTCAAAGATGACAGGAAACATCACAAATGATGGAAAATGACAACAAAAGTAATAAGATTTTTTTAGATTGACTTTCCTTATTATTTCGTCTTTTTAATCGACGACAAAAAAGCAGGTTTGTTCCATATGTTAGGCTGAATGTATGTTTTTATATGTATATGTTCGTCGGTTTTTCCGTCAATCGTTGATAGATTTTAAAAATTATTTCGCTATTGTGTATAAAGATCGTGAGATGGACTCATAAAATATTTATTTCCGAGGAATTAGTATTTGTCCTGCAAAACTTTAAAAACAGTGTAAATATTAAGGATTTGTGAGTCGGTTTCAGTTTTTCCAAATAGTCAATAATTATCTTAATTTTTATTATGTTTTATTTCTCGTCAGCCCAGTGCGAATTGTACTTCCGCATTGTGAGACCCCTTCAAACTTTATTTATGTATATATGTAAATAGTTCGCAGCAGAGAAATAATGTGTAAAATAGAAACAAAAAGAATCTTGAATCTTAGTATAATCCACGTGTCGTTACAGTCATGTTATGCTTTTTATACCGATAATGTTGGTTGTTCTACCACATTTGCGTTCCAACACAATTAGGTTCAATTGTCCTTTTTTTACACCTTCGGTATGTCCACGCCGCACATGCCGTAGATAAAGAGCATGTACCAGAGAGCAGTGAATGCGTTATGGAGGCTACAAAGAAGTCTGGGCTGCTAAAACGATGACAAGCATTTTACGTAATATGCGATTTGCACATTTAAGGTTAATATGTAGTTGTTCCAAATAAGCAAGTTTGAAAACAGCAATCATGGCGTCAAATGAAGCGTATCAATGACGTTTTTGAATCATTGGCACCGACCAACCATATAACGTTCCCGTAATGAGATGCTCTTACAAAATAATGAACTACGTTCCACAATAACATCCTATGATATAAATTATAGTGTTACTAGCGACCGACCCCGGCTTCACACGTGTAGAACTCTTTTTGTTTACATGGCGCCCACCAGCAAAGCTCCCATAGTCGAAATGGTCTCTTCACATCTTCAATAATTATGGTCATATATTAGCCGATTTTTACAAAACGGTAATGAATAATTCATACATAAATAAATAAATAATGTTCAACAATTCACACAACATTATCTAGTTCTTGTGTTATGGGTACTAGATAACTGATATTCATAATATAATACAATACGTAGATAAATATTTTTTACTATACATAGAAAACGACCAGAAGATTTGTTTTTTGGCTTGAGTTTTCCGGCCGGTTGCCACCTGACGCCAAGACTGTAACCTTTATGAAAGGCTATGGTCGCTGCCGTTGACCCTCTTGTGGTTCCTCCGCCGCCGATCCTTCTCCCTTCTTCCTTCTTTTATGGAACATAAGGCCAGGGCAAAGAAAAAGAAGTGATGATAGAAAACGACCAGAACACCCTAAACAAATGTCTGTAGATCGTACACTCATTTGTCCCGAGGCGGGAATCGAACCCGCAACCTCCTGCTTCGCAGGCAGACTTTCGCCAACTGCGCCACAGAGGTCGTTAAACATTTCTCCTGGAAACACCCCGTTCAATGCTGAAAAAAGCTTGAAAAGTTATTTAGGGGGAGTTAGCGGATAAACAAACAGACAGAACAGAAAGAGAGCGACTTCATCTTAAACTGTGTTTTAACCTGCGTATGAAAAACAAAGGAGAATTTTAGTCTTAAGTAATCAATTGAAGATTATTTTAATAATGATATCGATAAGCTTAAATCAAAAGCTTTACAGATCAAGTTCTCTGCCATCCCAGCCAGTATCTATCTAGCTATAGATAGATACTATAAAGATACTATAAGATAAATGACCTTAGACATACAACAGACCCAAACAGTAGTAACTGTATTTTGTTCTGTGGTCAAGTCATTTATTACGTGTATCGCCTTCACCCTTATATACGAACAAAGAATTCTAGCCCATTGTTTGTTATCTATTCGAGCGATAAGAATGACGTGGGGTGTAGAGTTGCTGTTGAAGAATTAGTGGTCATTGTAATTTAACTTTCAGGCGGTTGTTAGGTATTTTTCGAGACGGATTTCTTGATTTTCTTGTGATGTTTTTTATTTTTCGATTGGTACGTCGATACCTCACACACACACTTGAGCGGACATTCACGGTAGGGCTGGTTCACCAGTTTAAAGTCGCCCAGCGAGCTATGAGAGAGCTATGCTCGGAGTTTCTCTGAAGGATAGAAATCGTAACGAATACATCCGACAGAGAACCAAGGTTATCGACATAGCTCAAAGGGTTCGCAAGCTGAAATGCCAGTGGGCTGGCCATATCTCGAGAAGAACAGACCACCGATGGGGTAAACGTTTTCTTGAGTGAAGACCACGATTCAGCAAACGTAGTGTAGGGTACCTTCCGACCAGGTGGGATGACGATTTGTGAAAGACTGCTGGCAGATGCTGGATGCAGCCAGCTGAAGACAGGGCGCTATGACGTTAATAGGGGAGACCTATATCCAACAGTGGACTACTATAGGCTGATGATGATGAGGTGGGTACCTACTAATTAGTGGTAATGAATATATTAATTTACTACTTGATCAATCAGAAAGTTTCATTTGATCTCAGACAGACAGGGTGTTTTCAATACGAAAATTGCTCACATGTGAATTTAAATATTTTAGAACTAGGGAAATCCAATCTTAACCCTGATTAAAGTTGCTAAATACCAAATTTATCGTTTACCTATTGGTTTTTATCGGGTACCTACAATCTTGGAACGTGTTTTTTTTTACTTGCCATCTATTTCCTCTGCTCCTGCCTTTTACAATACATCCGAATTTAGTTTTATTAATAATTTAAAAAAATACCTTTATTTTATTTGTTTATTTATTACTTTTACCAAAAAAATTCACTCCAAAACAATCGTTCATCACCAACACGAGATTGCTTACAAAAAATACGACAAAATCCCTTATTTTTTTCTGCAAAAAATCCACTAGATTGTTAAGGGCAGACCAGAGTGTTGTAATTAATCGTTCCAATGTACTGCCCGGGCGACATCCTCGTTTGTCCATTTTGGCTTGGAATTTTTGAAGGAAAGAATTGAATGACCGTAATGATTTTCCAGGCTGTGCCCACTGGGGCTTTAAAACACGTATGGTTGTAAATTTCGTCATTTTAAACAGTGAATCATTGCTTGAAAATAAAGTGAAATACTTTATAGTGTGTATTGAAATTACTCCGAACTCGAAAATAAATATGTCTGTATCAATACAGTGTGTAATCAGAATACATCAAGAATATGTGATTCATAATAATGGTCATTTAAAAAAATGACATTTTCATAAATACATTATTTTTGCTTAAAATAAAAATCCCCAAGAATTTATATCGTTGGCCTTATTTAACTTTAATTAAAGTTATGGAATTAAATAATTGGGAAAATAAAGGCAATTTCAACGTCAAAAAAAAACTGTAGGTACTTAGTTAAAATTCACGTAAAATGTAGTTAAATTACAATCATCTTTAAAATAAAAAGACTACTTATACAGAAAACCAAAAGTTATTATATCTTAGAGATACTTTATTAACAAAGAAAATTACAATCAAATAATAGAATTAAATTAAAACTAGTAGGTATTTTCAATTGAAACAATTGAGCTAACTGCAGACTGTTGCAAACAATCTACAAGTAGCTCAACTGATCCATATCAATACCAGTCGGAAGCGTGCCCAAGATGCTAGATTATATTAATCTTAGAGATTAATATAATCTTTCCATAATATTGCATCGTCCTTGTTACAGTACTTAACCTTTCAGAGCCCCCCGACCGATTTGTACCATTGATTTATTAAGCCGCCTGTAACATTATTATTTGCTCCCTACCTTCATACAACAATACCTAATTACATTAATTGGAACGTGGCTCGAATGTCACCTGCCAACTAATTACTGCTTACGCTCGGGACATTATGTCCCATATCGTCCCAGAGCAGGGTTATGTTACTGATATTTAGTTGCTAGGCGAAAATGGTTTTTGTGACGTTGTAAGAAGACTCATAGCAGATCATAGCGTGCCTTCTAGGAGAGTAACGTCAACATTTTATGACACAACCTTTCATATTTTGATGTGTATTTCATAATTTTTTATCCTAATATCCCGATCTCTATATGCCTAATTCGATATAATTTGTACCTAATTTTACTTGACGAGAAACTGATAACACCTAACTAGTTAGATTTAACTATTGTTTTTGTGTATTTCTTTTTCAATAAACATTTTCATTTCATTTCATTTTAGTTCATTTTAGTTCATTTCATTTCATTTCATTAATATACGAAATTTGTTTAGGTCGATAAATTTGATGGATCATAAAAATGTAAATACATTTCATTTTTTTTTTGGTCACACGCAAGATAGGAATATCTGCAGAAAAATCCCTAAAATCCCTGATGCCTGCTGAAGATCGAAAATTTGAGTCCAATCATCCCAGTAACAGATAAAAATAAAATTTCCTCCTAAGCTCCAGTGAATATTAACTTAATTTAATCTGTGGACTAACTCCGATGGAATTATAGACTGTAATCGATATAAACTTTACGACATTTGAGGACGGTTGTTTCAAACTTGGGAATGGATCTGCATTAACATGGACCTGGTTTTAGGTACCCTTGTACTAAAATTCGAATTTGATTTGACCGGGGTCTAAATGTTAATAATTGGCGGTCAGTGAAACAGAGAACAGCTCTTCAGGCTAAAAGCTATATATGAATTAATAAGGTGAGATAACTCTAAGGTTTTTATTTATTATAGTACTCTGGGTATTCTCTAAGAAATTAATAAATCCCAAAAACAATCAACAACCCTGCGCTGAAGGGGAAGGTGCGGGTTCGAATCCCGTCGAGATCGTAAATTTTTGGGATTTATTAATTTCTTAAGGTGAGATAAATTATGAAATAGGTATCAGTATTAAGCCGGTATAGAATGTTTTTTTTTGTCATAGTGCTTACCCGCACTTTGGGTATCTCTTAGAAACGAAATAAGTTCCCGAAAATTTTGAAAATTTTGAAAATTAGTGTGGGGCGCGGGTTCGTGTCCCACCGAAACCGAAAATTTTTGGGAACTAATTTCATTTCGGTATAGAATGGTATCGTATGATCAAATAGGAAAACAATTTACAGGTTTATTGGTAAATTGATAACACTACGTGAACTGCAGGTTCTGCCAAGCATCACAAACACGTTTGTAAAGACAGATCTTAAATCTAAAAGTCGAATATGATGAAAGCCGTTTTAGGTGTAAAGTTAGCATAATTTTAATTCATTTATTTCAACCATACGGACACAAGGGAAAAACTTGATTTCTTACATGTTACAGAAGTTTAGACTTAATAAAATTGACTTATCGGTTTATTTTCCATAACTTCGTTAAATAATAGATAACTTTTTACTAATACAATAAACCAAACAATGGGTAATTTATATAACCTTTTTTTTCTGAATATAAACATGATCACTTACAATTAAACCTATAAAGCCCCTGTCGGCTACTCCACCTCCTTGGTTTCTAAGCTCCGTAACTACGTGGAATTTAATCAACTTACTAAGATATCGGTTGGGGACATGGAATTAATCACTTCGGTATTCACCCTGACTTTACGTGCCTTAACTTTGACAGTTCTGAATTCTGAACACACGTGTTTGATATTGTTTAAGTTCATAGTTGGGTTTATGGTGTCCTTGTTCGTAGGGACACGATTTACAAGGTCCGGAGTGGATAGTATGGGTTTACACACTATTTAACCAAAATGGAAAAAATTACCTGCTGACCTGTCAAAGTCGCTCACTACTTAAAGTCTTCGAAAAATGATCGAGTATATCGCAGATACTTACGCTTGGAATATAATTATGCCACTACCGGATTAAAGAATCAGTCCGTTTGTAGAATTACTAGACCGCTTACAAAACGATCGCTGTTTTATTGGGAACACATTGGACAAGTTGTCTTTGACGTTCAACAATCGGCCTATTAAATAAATTGAATAGCACCAAATAGGCACCCCGTTTTGTAAACCACCTAGCCATTTCACAAACGGGCAGATTCAACTATACGACGACGGCATAAACATTAGCAAAGATACTTAAGGCATCTAAGAAAGAAGGAATCTGTCCAACGTCTACAAAAACGAGTTTTGTAACCAGCTACAAAGATTTTTTTGTTTTACAACGGTAACCCCGTTGTAAAAATCTTTATATTTCATTAGAAATGTCATGTAGATCTCAACCTCAACCGATAGATCTAAGTTTATAAAATTATTTGCAAACTATAAAACGTAAAATTAAATGCAGTTTCTTGAGTCAATTCAACTCATGTCAAAGAAGATAACAAATAGATACCTATACGTTTTCTTTCGTATTAACAAATAAGTCGATAGTAAAGCGGTCATATAACGTTGCGGGGCGAACCTGGATAAGATTGGCACAGGACCGTGTGCAGTGGCACAAGAGTTTAGAGGCCTATACCCAGCAGTGGGTGATGTCGGGTTGTGGATGATGATGATTATGAAAGCAGTCACCGTTTGGCAGCAACCAATAATAATTATAGTCGTCATGGAGCCCAAAGTTTGACGGAGGGATCACGTTTCAAATATTCATTACTTGTGATTCCCCGATATCTATTGACCCTTTGAATCATTCAGTTACTAACTTTCTAAGACAGAGATGGATGGGAATGTTAGTTAGGATTAGAAAAGTTACTTACCTTTACTTTGAGTACAAAATGTATCTTAGAAGAAATAGCGATTGCTTTGCATATAAAACCTTTTTTATGAATTGACAATCTTATTTCTGGTCCACTTAAGTTTGTTTATGGTAGTCGTGTTCTTGTGAAACACACTAAGCGGTATTTGGAAGGTGAACATTTTATTTGCCATTATAATTTTCGTCATTTCAAGTCAAGAGATCTCTTTCTCTCTCTCTCCATTCTAGGAAATGTCCATTTCTAGTTATCTCTTCGAACTTGTAATTACAGCTCTAACTACATCTAAATGTAGAAAATTTAACTGACATGTCTTTATTGTTTTTAATATCTTATGATGGAGTTATTTAAATCATCAAAATATCATTCATTTCAGTCTCCAAACTAAAGACACACCAACACTTTCCGTTTATCGTAATGCAAACTTTAATGCTGTTTTGACATAAAAAAGTAATCCTAAAGCAATTTATCATGTTTTTGATAAACGCCAGTCATTCAGAGGACGTCGAGATACATTCACCTAATTATAAGGGGTGGAAAGCTTAAAATATGACAGCCGTCTTTTCATGTCCCCTAAGCACCCCTGTTTAAATAGAAAATTGCTGTTCCAGACCCCATGAATGCATTTGTTTTCTTTTACGAGTTATGGGGTATTAAAGATGACATCATAAAAAGTGGTAAGGGAAGTACTAATTTCATTCCATTTAATTTAGAAAACGTATCATTCGTTCATTATTTAAAAGTTCCTAAACCATCGCATTTTAGGAACTTATAAAGAACAAAAACATAGTTGGGACACTATTTTGAATTAAGTTTATTTAAATTGCTACGCAATTCGTTTTATGGATGGTTCGATAGTGTTTTAAATATTGCTTAAGAACGACTGTCGATGATGATAAGTGAGAGCCTTATGACACTGAAAATCAATTGATGTCAAAAATTTACATTAGACTTCGTTACTTTCCTTCGTACTACGAGACTTAGACCCAGTATTGTGAAAGTTTGCTTATTCATAGATTTATGCTTTTGTAATACTCAAGCATACACCGGTGATTGAGTAAGCTTTCATAATACGGGCCATAATGTAGCTTCGTAGTCGGTGCTACGCGCGTAGCGCTTGTAGCAGAGGCTACGAATGCGTAGCGGGCTCTACGAATTATTAGCTTCAAGCGCTTCAACGTATAAAATTACGTATTTACGAATTACGCATTAATTAATTTACTAGAGTTTCGTTGCAAAATTAATTGGTTGTGGTGGTGAAAAGTTTATGTTTTTAAGAATAAGAATCATTTATTTGCTTAAGACATTTTTTACCCATAGTCGCTTCATGCTGATACGTGCCAAAAAACCTTTCTTCTGAAAATCGGAATCAATATTGATGGGCTATTTTAATTAATTGGCTAGTTAGAGATAACCAATACTGGATTGCAATTTTCAGAAAATGTTTTTTTTTTGTCTTTGTTGCACGTATCCTGTAAGAATTGTCAGTCCGGACTTTCTCATTTTTTTATTATATACAGGGTTGTTGGTAAATTAGTGACAATATGTGAACTGCGGTCCTGCTCATCATCACAAACACTTTCGTGAAGGCGCCAAGTCTAATTAAAAAAAGAAAAATAAGTCACCTCTGATACTTAATGAAAAAACATCTTTGTCTGGAATCTAACGAGTTACTTAAGACCGATCTTTCACTCTCATATCTTCTGTTAATTCAGGGCAGAGCTGTTTTTAAGTTGAGTTTCAAATAAAAATTCTCTAACGAACGATTATTGAATTGCGGGGGGTACCCATTACCAATACCAAAATTAAGAATTAAGACTTGGCGTCTTCACCAACGTGTTTGTGATGATGGGCTGAACCTGCAGTTCACGTATTGCCACTAATTTACCAATAACCCTGTTTATTTTTTTATATTTACTATGTTCATCTCGTTCCATCTTTCCAACAAAATCATAAACTTCTTACAGCAAATCCTCACCCATCAAAACTGACATCCTTTTATAACCTATTTCATGTGTATTTACTTACTTCAGATAAACATTATTTTTGTTTGAATAGCGTAAAATAGTTTTTGCCCTCGTCAATGACGTGGCGAGCGTAAATATTTGACAACATAGAATAATGGGACGCTCGTGCATGAAAATAGAAAAACAGAGTGGGTTTTTATCTACAGAACCAATTTACTACGTGGATTTTCATCACCCAGCTAGATTTTTTGTTTTGTTCAACTAACAAATAGTGCTTTTCTTTTTTAATTGACGTATCTGCTTTGATGTTGTCCTCTACTTTGTTTATTTCTTTTATGCCAGCTTGGAGTTTGCGCTATTCTCAGCACAAATCTTTTCACTGCTAAGCATGTCTCCCTAGGGAAATTTGTTTCATTAACCATTGTGACAGTTTTAACTGTTTCTTTGATAACTTCATCAACATCTCCGCCTGTTTTCATTGCATACTAGCTTAAATAAGCTAAAGGTATTCTATTATTTAAAACAGTGATGACAGTAAAAAAATCTTGTGATTGATAGTATATTAGAAAAGCAGTAGTAACTTAGACAAAAAATGGTACTTTGCGCAATTATTTCTGATATTCGAAACAGTTTTCGGTTCAGTTTTATTTATTCATTTTAGAAACAAAAGAAACCGGCCATATTTCACATAAATTATTATGTATTATTTTTGTAAGTTTTTTCGATAAAGATTATGTGGAAAAGAAGTTTTATTTGCAGGTTATTGGCAAAAATAATCTTTAGCCAAAAATCTTATAACAAGTTTTCCTCATAAAAAACCTAACATTCAAACTTGTAAAATTCATGAAACTGTAGGGCGCTACTCGTACTATTTTCGCTCTCAATATAAAAACATGACATCTGTAAAGGGAGGGTAAGCCCATCATTTGCTCAAAACATTCTTCACTGAGGTATGCTTGACGCCCTCCAGTTTTAATAGAGGATCGTTACTAGGTGAAAGAGTTGAGGCGTGGTTCGAATTACAGCGAGATTTTAAAAATGTATGATAAGCGCTGAATTTACTAAACGTTTGACGGTTTTTATTACTTCATGCAACGCCAAATATAAAGCAAAACAAATACAGGAAAAACGAGTACTGGTTAGTTGTTTTTAAACGACTTCTGGAAGATGATGGTGTTCGGCTGTATGTATTTTTCTATGTATGAGCGTAGATTTCTGCGTCAATTATAGACCGAATTTTAAAATAATTTCGCTATTATTTATATATACCTAATAAGAATCGTTTAGAATCATTTATTCAGTTGTTGCAAGAATCGTAGGCTTTGACAAGATAGCCGGGTTAAATTGTCTAAGATTGAGCTACAATCGAGGTAATACAAATAGAAGTACCTACCAAACATGTACCCCGTTGAGACGCTACAAAATACGCTTAAAACTGGTTAAATGTAATTAAAAGAATATACCGTATAGAAGTTACATGTATAATTTATCATTTATTAAAAAGGCACAGATATCTACTATACAAGACTAAGTAAGTAATTATGAATATGAATTATCGCTTAACTCTTTTATCCTCGAAATGTGCATAGGACATCATAGCATTTTGAAAGAGACTTTTTAACGAATCTCGCGTTTAATAAAATAATAAATAAATAAAATTCCTTTATTTCGGACTACACTGATCCATAATTTTTTTAGTAAGCTAAAATGACCTTATATTAGTGTAAGTATTCCTTAGGTACTAAAATGAAATTAAAATGAAATAAGATTAAATTAAAATGAAGAAATTAAATTAAGTGTTCACGCGAAAGTTTTCCAATATATGCTCCGCTTATGCGGCAAATGGCTTTGAATGAAAATCGCGCATCGCTATTATTCGCACCACGCCTTTCTTGAACTAGAGCGTGAGCCCTCCACGCAGCCTCACACAAATACTGCGTGCCCCAGTTACATACAATACGCGATATGGTTTACTGCACTCCTAACGAAGTCGGGTCTTGGATTCCACACACTGATGTAGTACGGAGCTCTTTTCTCTTGCTTACCTTTACGCATGTAGGTAGGAAGTTTCTTTTTTTTTCTTTGATTCTACCCATGGATGATATTTTAAAAGGTTTATAAATTTAATATCTTTTTGTAACTATCTGTATTGAATTTTCAACCTACTTCAACCTACCTGGGCACCGGGTACCGGTACACCTGTAACCTGTAAAACAAACCTATTTATAGGTTTGTTTGTACATAGGACAGGTTGAGTTTCCCCCATAATATATTTTCGATGAATTAATTTAAAAAAATGGATTGCGAGCAATATCTTCAAACGTACTATTTCTGGATAGTGTCATCTTTTTTAACCGACTTTGAAAAAAGGAGGATGTTAAGGTTTTTGTTAAATGTGCTCACCGCAGTTTGGGTATATCTAAGAAATGAAATAAGTTCACAATTTTTTTTTGGTGATTATTAGGTTGGGGCGCGGGTTCGAGTCCCGCCGAAATCGAATTTTTTTGCAGCATCTACCAGCAGTCTTTCGCAAATCGTCATCCCACCTGGTCGGAGGGCGTCCTTCACTACGTTTGCCGAGTCGCGGTCTCCACTCAAGAAAACGTTTACCCCAACGGTTATCGGTTCTTCGCCCGATCAGATTCCAATTATATCCTATTTATGTAAAAATAAACCAGTCTTATTTATTGTAAACCTAAATTTAAAATAGCTGTTACGTCAGCTGTGCCTGGACTAAAACAAGGTTAATCAGGCTTAGAACAGAGTGTCATTAGCTATCGGGCCGACCGGCTCCATGCATATTTGAGTGGATTTAGCTGGAGTACAGTCGTTTTCCACTGAAACGGCGATAAACGAAACTATATTCCGACATTTTCGGAGGTCTTTGTATTACTGTTATTCAAAAGGAAAAAAACTGTAATAATAAGTTTACTGGGACTATTTACTGTTAATTTTATTTTATAAAAGTTATTCATGAAATAAAGTAAACGTTTCTGCCTGCGTCTTCGCACGCGTTTTCAAAAACCTATACGTTAATCGAGATCTAGTAAGAAATACTTCTGTGCTAAATTTCAGCCCGATCCGTTCAGTATTTCTATCGTAAAGGAGTTACAAACTTCTTTACTTTAGGCATTGATAATATTAGTGTAAAGAAGTGACAATTCGGCCGCTTTTAAAAAACTATAAAGCGACTTCAAATTTCGGTAAATAGTATTCATCCTTGTCTCGAACTGTCACATTAGGTGGTTTGCTAGGGTGGTTTTTTAAGTTTTACGGGATAAATACTAATCCCTCGGGAATATATGACACCACCTCGGGATCATTATCTATACAATAGTGAAAGAATCATCAGAATCCGACTACTCTATAAAAAGTTATGCGTTGACTAACGTAAATAAACGTAAAATATACACGTCGACTTATAACTTCCTTCGTATTTTCGTCGGTTGGAAAACCTGGTTATCTTTTAAGTAAGCACATATCAGAGAAATGAATTCGGCTGTAGTTTAAAGTGAATTAAGTTGCTTTATTTTGCCTGGCGCTTTTTGGGTGTATTTTAACCTGCGGACAGGTCAGGACAAGAAAATGGATTTATCATTGCCAGCAGTGGAAATCTGGCTTTACCCACACGAACTCTCGTTCACACCGTATTTATTTTAGACAGGTTAGGAATCTTACCTACTAGTTTTAATGGCCTGATGAGATGAGACCTAAAATTGTACGTTTCTAATGAAAATACGAGGATCTAATTTTTGTTTTTTGATCTTTAATCCGGATTTTCTAATGTGAATTTTACAATCAAAATAATTATTTTTTGTTTTTTAATTGTAAATTAGTACTACTTTTAATTTAATTCTATTATTTGATTGTAATTTTCTTTGTTAATAAAGACTATTTTACTGTAACATTCTGCACTAAAAGCAGGCTTTAACAAATACCTCATCATCATCATCATCATCAGCATATATCAGTCCACTGCTGGACATAGGCCTATTTTAAACTAACTGCTTCCCGCGGCTTCGCACGCGCTTTTCAAGTAGCTTATGTCCGTCCCCGGAATACCATTAACCACCCTGCCAAATTTCATTAAGATCCGTTCAGCCGTTTAGGCGTGAAATGGTAACATACAGAGAGACAGACAGAGGTACTTTTGAATTTATATATTCCTAGCAGCGCCTCGCGGTTTCACCCGCGAAGTTCCTTTCTCGAGGGAATTCCGAGATAAAAAGCCTTGTGCTATTCAAGTCTATAATATATCTCTGTGCCAAATTTCATCCAGATCCGTTCAGCCGTTCGGGCGTGATTGAGTAAAAAACATCCATCTATCCAAAGTTTAACATTTAAAATATTAGTGGGATATTAGTGATACGTTGGGATATTATGATAATAGATGAAACGTTATCTTAACTAGAACGAAGTATATTAAAATCTAGCAAACTTCATAAGTACTACGGGCATAAAACTGCTGTAAAACTCTCAGCATCAAGTTATAAAATAATGAAACCCATCTTATTTTACTTAAACACAACTCGCGCTTATTATCCCAAGCATTTTTATAGCTTCCTCCATGGAAATAAAGCTCAAAGTTATAAATCCTAAGTATGTTTTGTTATAAAAACTCGTGAATAGAATTTCCCAACGGCGATGTGCCAATAACAGGTAAAAAACGCGCAATGTGGAATGTTATTTCGTGCTGAGGTTAAAACCAATTCAAATATTCGATAGACACGACACAAAACCAATTTGGAGACGAAAACCGATCTCGGGTGTATCTGTGTTGTCAAATGCCTATTGGAGCACATGGTGGAGTTGTAGACTACAACTATTTTGTGGTGGAAACTCTCGGCGAATATTGCCTTAGTCTATTTGTGTCAATATATGACTGCATAGGTAATAACTAAAAAGACTAACGCGTTGGGTTGATGACATTATCAACGTCACTTGGCACACCTGGATGCGAAAGGCACAGGACAGAGGTGGCTGGCAAAGATTTAAGGAGGCATATTACTAAGCAGTGGGTGACATGAAGGGCTGCTATGATGATGATAGTGATGATGAAGACAAAGAAAGAAAGGTATGTGCATGCAGTGTAGCTAGGTAGCTTTTTGTGTGCCTAAGTACATTACCTACTTTGGTATCGATATTTGTGTAACGCCGTGTTTCTACAGAAATTGACTAAGTGTAGTTTTTCCAATTCCTACATGCAACGGCGGAAAAAAACATGAATATCAATGAATTACCATGTGAAAATGAGACTGCCTGTGAGACTCAAGGTACCTACCATAATCTCCTATGCATTTCTACTTTCCTGGTACTTTGCGTGAGATCGTTAAATAAAACCAGCCAAGTGCGAGTCGGACTCGCGCACGAAGGGTTCCGTACCATTATGTATAAAAACGGCAAAAACATCACGTTTGTTGTATGGAAGCTCCCTTAAATATTTATTTTATTCTGTATTTTAGTATTTGTTGTTATAGCGGCAATAGAAATACATTATCTGTGAAAATTTCAACTGTCACAGTTCATGAGATACAGACTGGTGACAGACGGACAGACGGACAGCGAAGTCTTAGTAATAGGGTCCCGTTTTACCCTTTGGGTACGGACCATCGAGATTACTTGCACGAAAAGTGTGCGGACGTCAGTACTTTTGCTACTTTTCTGTTAGTAATCTCAAAACGGGACGAATCAGGAACGTTTTTAGCATAAAATTTCAGTTTCTCGACTCGTCCCACTGGATTCGGCCCACAGTGGGACGAATCGAGAACAACTCAACTCAACGCTACTGATTTAAATTCTAACAGCTAATTACATTTATTTTGACGCCCAAAAACGTCAAGTCAAATTATTGTGTAAATGTGAGACCACAAAAATGTTTCAAGACGTTATTCCTTCAGTGAACACAACCGGCTTTCTTGGCACCGTTCCCAAAAGATTATAAGAGGCTTTATTTAGAGCCTTTTTAGTACACAATCGCTTAGTAAGTTACCTTTACTTATCTATCTCTAGGTTATACCCCGCGGTTTTTTTTAACTAGTCCTGAAAAAAAAAATTAGATTATAATGTTCCATTGATAACCAATCACACACCAGCTAGCAACAATAACGACCTGTGACCGGAGCGGATTTGGTGTGATCGGATTTGACGACCGATGTGGCGCGGTGGGCGAAGGTCTGCCTGCGACGCAGGAGGTTGCGGGTTCGATTCCCGCCTCGGAACAAATGTTTGTACGATTTGCAGATCGTGTTCTGGGAGTACTGATCGTTTTCTTTGAATAATAAAAAAATATCTATCTATGCATTGTATCATATTATGTATAGCTATAGGTATATCAGTTATCTAGTACCCATAACACAAGCTCTGCTTAGCTTGAGGCTAGCTAGATAATGCTGTGTGAATTGTCCAACATTAATAACAAACTAAAAAAAAACGCAATAACTAAATTCGACACTGTCTGATATAGACACATCAGCCACTGGCTGCTCGTCTATTAATAAATAAATATGTAACTATATAGACAAACAAGCATACTGGCACTCCCAAAAAGGTATACATAATTGTTGGTAGGTACGGGGTAAATCTTTAAGCGCGATCATTTATCATTGCTTCGAAACTATCATAATCTAACTAACTCTGTGGAGGGGGCACTGGTGACTAGTAACACATGTTTTAAAACCTATCACTGGCACCAGTCTCTCACAAACAGGTACCTATTTGTACTTTCATCACTAGGTATAACAATTAAACGATAAGATGACCTTTTGTGAAGAGAAAATAAACGATTTATTATTATTATTATATTGCTTCGAAACAAGAAAATAAAGAGGCGTTTTGCACTCAACGGATGTTACTTACATAACCAATTCAACAGTTCGTATGTGAGATAACCATTTACGATACCTACTATTGAGCATAGCTGGAGTTTCGCCAAGCATTCAAATTGCAGCCGTAAGTAACCTAGTAACTAAGCAGGTCTGCAGCTTTTCGTATTATCTGAATTTGGCTATCTTTAATAGGTACCTACCAAACCAAACTTTGTTGTTTTTTTAGGTTTCCGTACCTAAAGGGTAAAACGGGACCCTATTACAAAGACTCCGCTGTCCGTCCGTCTGTCTGTCGGTCTGTCTGTCTACCTATCCGTTTGTCACCAGGCCGTATCTCATGAACCGTGATAGACAGTTGAAATTTTCACAGATGATGTATTTCTGTTGCCGCTTTAACAACAAATACTAAAAAGTAAAAGACAGAATAAAATAGATATTTAAGGGGGCTCCCATACAAAAATAGTGTATTTTTTTGCTCGTTTTGGCTCGATATTGATTACGGCAAATTGGTACACACTTACAACATTTTACTAATGAAAACTAAAAACTAATCGTAAAAGAAACAACTATAAGCAAAGTTGTTTATTTATCGAGCTTCTTCAGACAGTGACTGGACAACATACTGTTACATTTACTAATATTATATAATTTAGCCACTTGAAAAATACGAAGTCTTTCGTTTGCGTTTCGAATACATTAAGACAATATTGGAACTGCGTTGTTACTACAAAAAAAAGTTAGTTATAGTAACTTAAGTTTATAGTAACTAAGTAATTGGTTATGAATTGGACATAACCAATTACTTAGTTAGTATTACCTACTTAGTTAGAACCTATATTATATATTCTAAAATAACTGCTTGTTTTAGGAACGCTGTGGAAGCGAATGTTACTGTCTTTTTACTCGACTACCAACGGGAGTCGGCACACCCATCATGATACATGTAGGAACAAAGGCCTCCGGAAAGCACGCTAAGCCGTTGGTCCTGGCACCTGACCTCTCACCGGTCGTGTTTGCCTGCCGTCCAGTTGGATTATGAGAGTGAGGGAATAGAGAGTGCACCTGTGTTTGCGCGCACACTTGTGCAATATAATAAGATCCTGCGCATCTGCCTAGTCTCCTTTGAGACTGGCTGCCGCGGTCGAAATTAGTTTAGGAGATCATCATCAAAAGGTTTAAAACTTGCCAACAATCCGCTTTCGTTTAAACTCCTTTTGCAAACTGCTGAAAATACAGCCCATGTTTAAACTTCTTTTCAGATTTATATCAACAGGAAAGCTGGTAGTGAAAGCGAGAATGCGGATAAATGGCAATTTGAAATTCTATCACATTGTAACAGAGATTACGCTATTCAACTACCACATCCACGCAAAAGATTTGTGGAATATTTTTACCTTATACCTACACCCGCTTCTCTAGAAATAAAGACAACCAGGTAAAACATCCCGGAATATTATCATAAAAACAAACATCCGAAGCCTCCATCGATAAAAAACTCTTTGAACTCACATTATTTTTGATATCAAAAGCAGAAATAAATTATAGCTCATGAATATCAGAATGCGGGTAGGTTAGACATTTACGCTCCCTACGGCTTAACGCATGGCTTACTCTCAAAGAAGGCCTGTAAAGAAACACGCACAAGTTTGAATGAAATGGTGGCCTGAACTTTAAGAGGTATTCAGAATAAAAATAGTTCAATCGATATACAATTTTAGGTGTTTTTGCTTCAATCCTTAAATTTACTTACATGAATATACCTAACTAATACCACAAACAACTTAGGTGGTCAATAAATGTAAACTGATTCAAATTAATAATGGAATGATTGAGATATTTGTAGCTAGTTGTTGTTCTTAAAATTCAACTATAAATATCCTATCAAAATTAAAAATGACTGGGTGGAAATAAAGGGATTTTCAATAAAACATTTCATTGAAAATACGACCTTGAAAACATCTGTACCTGACTCAACAGTTTTGGCTCCTGAAAACGCGTAGTTTATGTTACTACCCACACGCAAGGTTCCTATAAATATTTGATAACACTGAGTAAAGATCCAAGAGAGTTCCTTCCTACACGATGGTCGTAATTACATGGATACACAAGGGACTATTACTTGCCTTGTAAATTCAATAAAAATAGGTTAAATATTTCTTCATATTCCAAAATTTTTGTTGTAACAAAGAGTCTTTGTCTTTTTAAAGCTATGGCCATTAGAGCGACCTTGGATGTGGGTAAACCAATAAATAATATAAAAATGTATTGGAATTTTTCCTTATTTTTCGAAAGTAGGGTAACTTCTGCTGTTGAGAATGTAGACTTAAGTCATTCAAAGGTTTATAGGTAGCTTAGAATGAATATTTTATCATTGTCACAGCTATTTTCTACCATACAAAGAGGTTTTTCAAAATATATACATATCTTGTTCTACAAAATATTAAAGGAACAAGTTAATGTACTTTCCTAGTATGTTTTGGGAAAATAACAGGTGACTAAGGGAAATACCCAAATATGGTAAGTGCAGTGTTTTTTGCAAGATATGAGGACGATCAGCTGCTTCGTCGATTAACTTTGACGTATAAACTTTTTTCTTATAGACCAACACTTAGTTTAAAAACCTTTAGTTCCGAGAAAGTTATGGGAAGTCATTAGAGTTATTATGTCAGAAGTGATTTTGCTTCTCAAAGCAAGCCCACTTCTGTCATAATAACTCTATTATAATTATGTATAATAGAACTTAGAGAACTCTTTGGTAGAATAATAGATAATATATGTTTATTACCTATTATTCTACCAAAGAGTTCACTAAGTTTACTTAGTCTCACAAGGTGCAGTCACTACCTTGCTAGTGTTGAAGCCGTTCATTAGTTTGAATGGTCAGCCAGATTTGCCAAGTTGTGTAAGATCGTTGCCAACTCTGTCCAGAAGACCGTTAATTGGGATGTGAAAAAACATACAATTTAGTGAATCGTTATTTGCAGGAGACTGTTCCAAAAATTTTAGTCACTGAATTTTATCTGAGTTGTACGCTACATTCGCACCCTATTCAATAATATTATCTGGCTTTTGGAAATGTAAGGGCCGGCAAACCTATTTAGTATTTGGATTTCTAAAAAAGCGTTTCTAAGAAATTGCTTATAAAAAGGCTTGTTCGATTCTCTTCCCGGGGCAAATGTTTGTACGATCTGTAGATATTTGTTCCAGGCCTTCTGGATTTTTCTATGTATTTTAAAACATATCTGTATATGTAGTGTATTAAGTAGGTACCAATATCAGTTATATTATATGGGCCTATAACACAAGCTCTGCTTAGCTTGGGCCCAAAAAAATTGGTGTGTGAATTGTCCAGCATTATTATTATATTCTATGACTTTTGTTTTTTGTTCTGTTCGTAATCATCTATTTGTTAGCATTACCGCAATACTATTTACTTGCACTATTTATTTATATATTTTTGGATCAAGTTCATAGCGGTCTCCAAAAGTTAAGATTGGGTCTAAATATACAATCAAGCCAGATTCCAAAGTCAGATGTCAGTTTACCTCATCCCTATTAAAATTAACAAAACAAAGGCAGTGCAGCGATTACATCCTTTGTTGCTGTGAATTTATCCGTGCTTATGATAGCAGAAACAAGTGTGGGGCTTGTGCGTCGTTAGTCTTGAGTATAGAAAGTAAAGTTAAGTATTGTAATTTTCTTTATTAATAAAGGATTCCTTATTTCTCTTTTAAAAAGTAATGAGGACTATTTTCTGCCCGTGGCTTCGCACGCGTTACTTACTTACTTACTCCTATGGCTCAGCGATCTTCGCACGCGTTGCTTAAATTTATTTCTGTTCCATGGGAACTGAATTATGGGATAAAAAGTACCCTCCGTTTTATTCCAGGCCTAAAATAGACCTACCTGTATGCAAAATTTCAGCCCGATCCGTTCAGTAGTTTTGGCGTGAAGAGGTAACGAACATCCAATATATCGCATTTATAATGTTAGTGTGATTTGATGTGTATACTTGAATAGAACACGAATACTAGATAAAAACCGTAACTTCTATAAAACAATGAATACAGGATTATTCCTCAACACCCCATAAACCCCACCACAGCAATAACAATTAAAAGCAACTATCGACCCAAGTGATAGCTACGAGTATAGTCCTTGCAAGAGAGCTGGTTATGGTTACCCCTGTGTTCCTGTTTATTTTGGGACAGGTTTGTTTTACTAAGGTTTTTTGTTATAGTGCTTATCTGCACTTTGGGTATCTCTAAGAAATTAGCGTGGGGCGCGGGTTCGAGTCCCGCCGAAACGTTTGTTTTATGGCCATTACGAAGGAATATTACCAACTCAGTGGCCAAATCGTACCAAAAAGCAGCAAATTTTACAAAAAAACTGTACTTAAATTTTTTCAAAAATATTTGTAGTATGTACATTGTGTCAATCGGGAGAGGTTTGATGAATGGATTTTCTTAATACTCTCATTCTATTCAGACATTTTAAAGATACCTATCTAATGAAGCCCTGAAAACATGAAATTCATTTTTAGCAGCCTAATTAGAACAAGCGCGCTCAGAAAGTGCTTCGAAAAATGCTTTTACATATCCATAAGACTTTTTCATAAAGTAAAAGAAGTAACATTAAAAAAAATACAACTAAAATAATCTAGTGGTCGATATGAGAACCAAGTAAAAAGTAAGTGAAGTCGGATGCGTCGTGTAGTGTCAGTAGGTCAGGCTGAAGGCGGTCGCGGGACGCGGGACGTCACGTTATGCTGACTCTCCATCACGTCGCCGCTGCTTCACGGGTGCAATTCTGCAATGCCAATTGAGGTGGGCAATTCTGTACTATATAAGTACCGAGTGCGAGTCTATATCTGTTACAGTCTTGTAGTAAATGGACGCATCTAAACGAAGATTTATTTTTTTGTGTGTGACCTTTTATGTTGTTTTTTCTCCCCTCTCGTACATAGCTCGCATAATGATGATGTGATGTCCGAATTTTCGGCCAAGATTGCCACGGTATACCTCGCATACCGCAAAAGCTGACTAGCTCTCTCGCGAGGACTATAGTAAAGTAGTGGCGAACTTTTATGAAGCGTTTTTAAGCTCACTATCGGTACTTCCGGGCCAGTGGCGCGCCGTTCTATTTTATCTACTGTTCCGCACTGTTGGCTTGTCACATATTATACGGACCTCTAATTTTGCAAGTCTGTTAACCTTTAGGCTTGTAGCCCTTTGAAATGTTTCTGAAGTTTTATCAGGTATGACCTTGAGTGATGATGTGACCTTTTTAACAACTGTTGGGGTTATCTCCTCGTTGAGGGCACTCCAGTTATAGTTAGATTTGTAGGTATTTCAACACCAAACCACTGTTTATAGTTTTTAGATTTATTCACAAGTTAAACGTTAGTTAAGTTATCTGAGCCGCACGTAATGTTTAGGTATATAAAGAGACACACCGGCGCGTGGCAAAGGTTTCGTTACGACTGTTTTATGTTAACAAATTAATAATGCAAATCTGCTGTATGAGCGATATTGGCTCGTACAACAACTTTGAACGAGAAAACTTTCATGAATCGTTCATAATTAAACAGTGATTATAGTAAGGCGTGGATTACATACATACTACGTATCTATCTCCTTGTATTTATTTTGAGGTCATAAACTCACCCAAAAGTTCAAGTGTTATTTTGCTGGGTTGGGAATTTACGTCTTCTTTCCACCAACAACGTTATGTTTTTCTATGTGCCTTTTTTGTAACGCAACATTTTTATTAATAACATTTAACAATCTAATTTATTTTCATCATCATCATCATGATGATGAATAGAAGTTTTCAGAATCAAATAATTTCTTTCTATTATGTGATTGTAATTTTCTTTGTTAATAAAGATGTTTTCATTTATAACATTGGTATTAGATTCATTAAAAAATCCTGAACATTATCGAGCTAGTGAAACAGTTTGACAACATCTGCAAAAAATACGCATGGCTTTATGATAGTAAATAAATTTAGCTTATTATTAATGTGATGGTCAGTTCAGGGCAGGATTCCAAAGCAAAATAACAAGTTTATAACATTTGAATACGATGAAACGCCAAACGATATGAATTATTCATTTATGGGGCACTTGGGTACGGACATCAGGATCCGGGACCGGAGTCAAATCGGAGCCAGTTCGACATCGAAAAAAAACTACTTATATAGCAAATAGTATTGATGGAAACAAGAGTTGATAAAATTCATGTTTTGGCTTTTGATAAATTCCTCTTGTATCTAATTTTAATCTTGAAATTATTATCTTCAGGATGGTTTCAGTTTTTGAAATTGGACAAAATGGTCAGGATGACTCATTCGAAGACAACCTCTGTGGCGCAGCGGACGAAAGTCTACCTTCGACGCAGAAATAAAAATTATCTATCTATTTAAAGTATTATCTAATTTTAAATATCAGTCATCTAGTAGGTACCTACCCATCTATCGTCATGAGATAGGCGTTCTTTCAATATCAAAAAATAAAGCGACAAAATTGGCTGAAAAAGCTGAAAAGATGGCACTTGTAGTTTTTAGTTGCGCTGCTTTTAGTTTGTATTTGAAAGTATAATCGCATAAAGCCTACATAGGTTGACATGACACTCTGCCACCAAATTATTCTTCCGCAAACGATCAGCGCCATCTATTGACATCTAAGTTAAATGTGGTTTTTTTTAAACGCCTCATTGCTTACTAAATCGTACCCGCGCTCCGGTACCGCGCTTTATTCGTTAAGTTCTTACTTAACGCAAAGAGCCGTTACTCTCCGCCGCCGTAGTTTCTTTACTAAAGTACATAGATAGAATACCATGACGTGTAATTCTGTGTGACAAAACCATGGTCATACTGAAGCGATTTGTTTAAAAGAATTTAGGATCCAGGACCACATTATTAATTTTTGCTTAAAATCTCTAACTGGTACTGTACCAGCATAAAATACAGTCTATCTATCTACATTAATCCTGACGACTCCAGCCTACCCCCGACCCTGTCACGTCTCGGATCCGTGTAAATTACCTTTTATAAGTCGACATCCTCGCATACATCGTGCGTTTTATTTTTATACTACGGCATTTAGTTATGGGGCAGTAAATTCTTGGTAGTTCGTATGAGCATCGCTTTGTTTAGACCAGCCTTTTTGGTCTAAATGTATGTGTTTGCCACCGTGATATATTGTGTAATATATTTTCATTTACAATGGTAGTGTGTGTGCTATTGATACAAGTGCAAAAGGGGCTTTTGTTTTTGAGTCATTAGAGCTTATTTATTATGTTTTCGTCTGTTTTATTACAAAACTATTACTACAACTAGTGGTTTATTTTTCGCTTCTTCCACTTGTGGACAAAAAAATTATGTGAACTAAATCAATAACATTTTGTTTCTGGTTTGATACTTACTATTTGTAAGCTGTTTATGTATAAAATTTGATTTGTCTAAGTGCTTTTTTGTAAGCCTAAAGAAATAAAGTTATTAACTTTTTATTTTGTAGATCATATAATTCATTGAATCTGAGCCTTTTCTAATTATTTTTATCGAGGTTATCTCCTTAGGTTTGTTAGTGATTTAAAATAATATTAATAATCAAGTGGATTTGCGACCTACACGCCAACCATATAAAACTAGTATCTGTATCCATGCTCATTGAATTTCTAATTATATAAGCGTTACTTAATACAACTTTTAGAATTAGAAATTAAAGTTAAAAAATAATATAAATGTAAGAAGAAAATAAAATATATAAATACCTGTGACAAATCAATTTGAACGGTTGAAATTGGATTGGGTTTAGCTCAAATAGCTTTTTTCATAATTCATCAATTGACAATGCTTTTTCATAGGTAATTCATCAATTTTACAGAAGCTCAATAGCTTCAACCACAAAAGCAACCCTCTGTAACAGTTGTGAAATAAACGAGACGCCACAACATTTTGGCACTTCCAGCAATTTGTCTTTTCTATCATTTGTCGGGTTATTTGATTATTAAGTTGAGGTCCAATAGCTGGCGGAATATGCATTCTGCCGAAGAAATCGCTTTCAGCGATAAAGTCGCCTATTGCACTGGTTGTCATAATTTAGATATAAGGATTATTTATGTTATTTTTTAAGTGCAATAAAGTATTCATTCGTTCATTCATTCATTCTGCCATAAATTTTACAAATTAACTGTTTAACTTTTTTTGCTGCATACTTTTTTTTTATTTTATTTATTAAGAAAGGAACGCCAACAGCGTATACTACATAGAGCATTCTTATAGATAGGTAAATTATATAAAATAGGTTCTAATATACGCTAGTAACAGGCGGACACAACATTGTCATTTACCGTATTAATTAAATAAATAAATAAATAAATAAATTGTTCAAAAATATTAAAAACAAATAAGGTAGGATTTTAAAAGCATAATTCGCCAACCGCTCTCAAATGCAACGAACCCCAAAGTTCATCTGCAAAGGACAGACTGGGGGGGTACAAAAACAGGCAGTTGCTTGTCGCTCGTTATGATTGATCACGCAAACCTCGAGTGGAAGACACTTCGTTATTCTTAGCTTCACGGATCACCGGCAGATGGACGCTGAGAGGGAGATAAGTTTAATCTAGTGGTCTTTAATAATGTGAGGGAGGGAGTGAAAAATATCAAGTCGTTTGTGGAAACAGACTAAGTTATGTGATATTTTCATGGGATCAAGGGTACGTTTCTGCCTGTTATTTTTCTGCATAACTGAGGAACCTTGTTGGACAAAATCTCGAAAAAACAAGTTAGTGAACCTACCTAATGAGTTTATGGTGGGTACTTAGTTGTTTCTGGACTCTGACAATAGGCCACAGACGGACCCTTTTTTGCGTGTCGGTTGGGGGCTAGTCTTACCACTCGATTTCGGTTTGTGGTAGTTAAGAAACCATTTTCACTTTAGCGAAAAGGGGCGTGCGTGTGACAAAACAAACAATGCAACCAAATTAATAACAATGGTAAAAAAATTACGTGTTGTTGGAATCTTCACACAAACTTGGCGACTCAGGCCAGCGGGTTGGTCTTATATTTTAGTATACCATCGGGATATTGTAGGCAGTCGACTGCGTTTTGTTAACTTGTCGTCAGCCCGATAGCGATTTTTTTTTTTTAAATTTTTTTTTTATTCGGAGAATAAACAGTTGTACATTACTATTTATGTAAACTTACGACTAAACTAGTACTAATATATCCTCGCATATAGTAACTAAAAAAACTGCTTGCTAGCGGAAAAAATTTAAGCACAGCTCTCCCTTGTTAACAAATGTAGTTAATAACAATGATTAAGTACCTAAGCTAAGAGTAACCACTACTAACACTTAACAAAATTTATACAATTACTTACTAAAAATACTACAATTACTACTATTACAATAATTAAGCATTGACTCCTCAACCTCACCTCAAAAGCCGATCAGTCCATTTCTGATCGCAGGCCTCTCCTTTTAACTGGCTGGATTTTTTCTCATAGCGGGTATTGCCTGTAATCCTCACGCTAGGCATGAGGGGCTCCTCAACAGGAGGAAAGCATTACCTACTTGTTACTTGTCCCTGGACTGCTTTCCGCAACTAGGCCACAGGTGGGCCCTTTTTGCGTGTCGGGTGGTGGGCTGCTAATCTAACCACCCGATGTCTTCCAGGAAGGCCAGCAGCTCGCTGACGCCGGTGCATGCCTCCCTAGGCGTCCTCGGTGTCAAAAGAAAAGCATTACCTATGTAGAGTTTAATATATCTGTGTCGTAGGCCTCACTCTGATAAACGCCTGCCTAATTGGCTTTAATCTCATGGGGGGTATAGTGCCCATAATCCCCACGCTGGACATGTGGGTTGAGGAAGGTAGCAATATCTATGTAGAGTTCCATAGTTCTATGATGGATTGAGTTAAATGACTCAATTGGTCAAAACTCTGTACCTAATAATAATCTAAATATCTAAATTTTGTAGCGCCCCGGGTACATGTTTGATACTCGAAATTTACATAAGATCCTTGTCACACAACATGTAACAAATGAATAAATAAATGAATCTCGCTTAAATAACGTTGAAAAACAAAAACGCAACGGCCCATTGAATCTGAACTTCACACTTAATATTCCCAACTAATTGAAACCAATGTGCCACTGTTCCTAAAGAAAACGAATTGAAAATCAAATTGGCACTAGTTCAATATCCGGCTCAATAAATACAATTCGGCGCACTTGTGTTCTAGTGAAGAGCCATTTTTGTTGTGGAACTTTGTCTAACTTAGGCCAAGGACTGCCAATTGAAGAAAAGAACGTTTTGTTTTTAGTTCTTTCTGCAGATTGTAGGAGCTATTGGTAAACTTTTTAAACTAAGTTGCTTTATAGTTGAAGTAGATTGTGTGGTGTTTTATTTTTTTGGCTTCAATTTTCTATATTACAAGTTCTAAGTTTTAGGGATTTTACACCAGATCTACGCTAAACTAACACGACCTTTTGGTCGGCTGAGTTTTGCTTACTCAATTTTCATTCTATGAAATTTTACGCCACTTAGCTACCCAGCTTGGATCTATTCCTCAACCCAAACCTCAACATCCTAATAATGGTCCTGCTAGACACAGGCCTTCGGAATAAGCGTCCCCTGATTGTCCTTATTGGCTTTTATCTCATGTGGGGTAGTGCCCAACCCCTACGCTGCATATGCGCATTGAGATCGCAGTTCGACGGCACCACACGATCTTTTAAAAGGCTTTGCTAAATCAAAGCCTATTGTTAACTACAACTGTACACAACTTGTCTACAATTGTCTAGTATTATTTATTATATTTATTAACAATTCTAAATTTTAAAAAAACTTTCCACGATAAATCTAGGTGTTCTAAATTCCAGGTTGACTAAAGTTTTACCAAAAAGTACGTTCCAAAAAGTTTAACATACCCTCACCCGGGTCGACACGAAAGAGGCGGACCGGTCCGGACAACCGGCCGGTAGTCCACATCATTGCCTTTATGTATGTATGGTTCATTGAAACATTTCGGGCTGTCTTTAGATCCGGTGATATTTCAAGGAGGTTCTTCATAAAAGGTCGTATGCTAGACCTTTCACATCCTTTTTGACCTTTAGCAGGTGAATTTGATTAGGTTTTTTTTACTTTTCTTACAAAACATCTGTTTTCTACCGATAAAATACAGAGTGTACTGATTTGGGTTTGTGGTAGTTCAGAAACCGTTTTCACTTTAGCGGAGAGGGGCGAGCATGTGAAAAAACAGTCAATGCAATCAAAATATCAACAATGGTAAAAAAATAACGACACTGTTGTTGGAGTCATCACATAAAGTTGGCGACTCAGGCCAGCGGGTTGGTCCGATATTTCATTAAATCATCTTGATATTGTAGGCAGGCGACTGTCCTTTGTTTCGGAGAGGTAGACCTCTGCGACTATTATGGTCTATCTCTCTTCTATAAGAGAGAGAACGACCATAATATACCATAATAGTCCTAACCGATCTCTTTAGATCGGTTTCATCGGGCAAATGTTTGTATGATCTGCAGACATTTGTTCAGGGCGTTCTGGTCGTTTTCTATGTATAATAAAAAATATCTGTCTATGTTTTTATTATATTAAGTATATCAGTTATCTAGTACCCATAACACAAACTTTGCTTAGCTTCGGGGCTAAATTATGCAGAGGGCATTATCATTATTAATAACCGAGAGCTCAGAGAGAGAGAGAGAGAGAGAGAGAGACGATATAATTATAGGTCAATTTTTATCAGCCACTTTTATATTTTATTTTAGGGTTGACCCCACAATTAACGGCGGACGGTGTAGAAGTGTCTGCCCCAACTTAAAGTTGCTCCCAACTGTCGATCTCTGGAGTTAGAGGCCACTTTGGGTCACCGCACCTCTCCAGTTAGTAAGGACAGGGTTTTCAGGTTTAATTATTCGAAATTCTGTGCTTCTGACTCTTGATGGTTGATAATGATTAGTTTCGTCTTACTGAACCTACTTTAAATAGGTACTTATTACGCGCGCGAGATAAGTATAGGATGGTACCATTTCAAACTAAAACAAAAGCGATGGGACATATACTTAGACGCGGGTCTATTTCACTTCGCGAATCGTATGTCCTTCTTTCGCTATACCTACATACTAATTAACTTCTCCCTGATACATCTGTCAGCTATCAACCTAATACCAACTTCTCAATTTTGTATTTTACCTACCTTAAACCTCTATATCTGTGCTGTTCTTGTTAGTCAAATAAATGTATCTTCATCTTTATGGAAAATGAACGTACGAACGATATGGTAATGGTAGAGTATCTATATTGAATTCCTGGCAACATTTATGTCTAACCTACTTTCCCGTTTTCAATTCACCTGAAACAACCCGATAATTCCGTGTACACATTTTTTCGTTTTGTTTTTACGTTATTTACCTTAATAAGTGACAGACGGACAGACGTGCTTCAGAAGAGCGCTTTCACTTTCGCAATTCACTGAATTATTCAGACGTTTGGAATATTTTTTCGTTTTTCTTTAACCCAAATTCACATTTAGGTCTAGTAAAGTTGAGTCTCCGTCAGAAAAGATAATATTTTGTTTGAAAAGCTTCCATTTGTTTCTCTAGAATCTACATAATCGTAAAATGGTAAGTAAGTTATTTTTTCGTGAAACTGTAAGCTTCTTAGCGCTTTACTTCGTGACTACGACTGTTTTAAGCCTAGCGATTCGCAGACAATGGGCTTCGGGCATGAGTCTCGTTCGTTATCACATTTTTTTATAGGCCTTCGTTTGACCACAGTCTCACCTGATGGAAAGTGAAGATATGGCCGACGTTGTATCCCGAAGGTCTATATATATGTATACTTGTTGTGTTGAGTGTGTGTTCATTTTCATATGAAAATGAAGACACTAAAAGTAGGTAGTGTTTCCTTTTTGTTTTCTGCAAGCGGCCAGTATATATTTTTTAAACTCTCTTAATTTTCATATCACACGATAAGTACTTATACCTTCGATAAAAGTAAAAAACGGGAGATGAGGCATTACAATGACAATGCTCTCGTGTTCGTTCACCAGGTGTACTAGCTCCAAAACAAAACCCAAGGCATCACATATTTTCCCGCGTAAGTAGATACACCAAACTTTAAATTTTCTGATAATCCGATACCTTATCATTATTTCATCTGTGACACGGTACAGTTTTTACCCGACTACCAACAGGGGAGGGTTATGAGGTTAGCACCCTATGTTTGTATGTTTGTATATTTGTATATTTGTATGTTTGTATGTATGTGGCCGATTTCTTTGTTCCCACGTAGCGCCGAAACTACTGGTTCGATTTCAACAAATTATGTATCGATTGATTCGTCTCAATACCCCGATGGTTATAGGCTATAGGATTTAGGGCTCCGACCCCGAATAAGCCAACAAAACGCGTATTAAAGTTTAGGTAGCCGCAGGTTGCAGGCCTCATAGAGAAAAATTACAATACCTACGACCTATTTTCATTTTCAACTCTATGCCTATCAAATATGACCGATACGTCATTCTATTTTGTCAATGTAAATGTTTCAAACTTTTATAACTTTCACGTAGTCGGGTTGTAGTTTTTTAACTTTATCTTGTTGAGTGAGCGCTGGTAGAACGTACCGTATCATCCTTTTTTTACTTTTATCAAAGACTAATACCGATAAGTTTTCGATATCGAAGTACGTAACACAAGTAACCCGTGCTCACCGCCCTGTTTATGCACGGTCCCTCGGCAAACAATGAAAATGTTTCGAAAACTTTTAATGGTGATAAAACAATCATTTTGTTTTTGCGATGCGCGGCCGAAGCGAGCGGGTTGTCGAATTTTGAGTAAGCAAATAGATGTAGCTGTGCCGTGTGGTGCCGGTAAAGTATTTGCATCACCCCGACTCTTCCCGTGTGGGTGTCGTAAGAGGCGACTAAGGGAGATACACTGGCGGACGGGCAGCAGCGCCGCTTGCAGAATAGATCTACCACCGAATTGCGATCCCCAACCCGCATGCCCAGCGTAGGGATTTTTAAAGTAACAAAACAAAATCCACAGTTCTTATTCTACATAAACTTAATATAAATAAATAAATAATGCTGGACAATTCACACAGCATTATCTAGCCCCAAGCTAAGCAGAGCTTGTGTTATGGGTACTAGGATAACTGATTTACATAAAATGTAATACAATTCATAGTTAGATATTTTTTATTATACATAGAAAACGACCAGAACACCCTGAACAAATGTCTGCAGATCGTACACACATTTGTCCCGAGGCGGAAATCTAACCCGCAACCTCCTGCGTCGTAGGCAGGCCTTAGCCCACCGCGCCACAGAGGTCGTCGAAATACAGGTTTTATTATGGGCATTACTCCCCATGAGATAAAAGCTAATAAGGCAATTATCAGAGGGAAGCCAGTGTCCAGCAGTGGACCATTATAGGCTGTTGAGGTGAGGACGTTGAGTTATATACTTAGGCCCGTATTAAGAAAGCTTGCTCAGTCGTCAACCTCTGCTTGAGTGACGTTTATGCCATAGAAAAGCGTTACTCAAGCAGCGATCGATGACTAAGCAAGCTTTCATAATACGGGCCTTAGATTAAAATCTATTGTCTTAAGTTGTACTAATGTTACGACATATTGTGTTAAAACACATGTCATAACAAAATAGTCTCTATTTTGTTTTGAATAAGCACTTATTTTAAACAATGATTAAATAATAAATAAATAACAGTTAGCTGCAAACTACCTTTGCCCACGGCTTCTCACTTCTCACGACTTCTTTTTTCTGCAGGATACGTATATACTAAAAAAAAATCAATGACCCCGCTTAGCCGATAAGTCGTGAAAAGTTAACAGAAAGACAGTGTAGCTTTCGCATTGCCGTACTTGAAATCAGTCATAGATTTAATCATAATTTTTTATGGAATTTTCCGGGCCGGGTGGACTCGGCAGGCGTTAGTCACGTTCGCTCATTCAGTATTACTACACATTTTGTCGCGCTAAAGATGATTTTTTTGTATAAAACGGTCCATTTGCTTAATTCCGCCAGTTGACGCAGAATGTTTTTACGTTTCATTACCGCCGGTTGTTACTGATTTGTTTTCCATTTACAAAGTTGGAATTATTAGTACTCGAAATTTGATTTCGTTTAAATTTAAACGCAGTTTTTTTTTACAAAAATGTTGATGTAATTAAGTCATTAGACGTGAGTTAAGAGTTAAAACAAATCTTATCATTCAACTCAAAAATAGGGTGCTTTTAGTTTTGATTGTGTATTCTGTATGAAAAACCCCATAAGGCGCTAAATCGACTGAAACTAGCGCCGCCACCTATTTTCTCTTATTATTACGTTGTACAAAAGAAATTTCTAAAATCTATCGCACAGCAGCTTTTTACCCGACTACCAACAGGGGAGGGTTATGAGGTTAGCACCCTATGTTTGTATGTTTGTATATTTGTATGTTTGTATGTTTGTATGTTTGTATGTTTGTATGTTTGTATGTTTGTATGTTTGTATGTTTGTATGTTTGTATGTATGTGGCCGATTTCTTTGTTCCCACGTAGCGCTGAAACTACTGGTTCGATTTCAACAAATTATGTATCGATTGATTCGTCTCAATACCCCGATGGTTATAGGCTATAGGATTTAGGGCTCCGACCCCGAATAAGCCTTCAAAACGCGTATTAAAATTTAGGTAGCCGCAGGCTGCAGGACCCATAGAGAAAAATTACAAGACCTATTTTCATTTTCAACTTTATGCCTATCAAATATGACCGATACGTCATTCTATTTTGTCAATGTAAATGTTTCAAATATTTATAACTTTCACGTAGTCGGGTTGTAGTTTTTAACTTTATCTTGTATTTAATGCCTCTGTAATGGTTTTATTATATTTAGTTAAGGCAGAGAATCGAAGTTGCCCTTGGTGGCCACCAAAATCTATTGTCTTTTCTCTGACGAAACTAAATGAGTAGAATAAAAGTATTACAAAGGCATTATAAAAAGCTTATTAAAGGTACATCGAGCACATACCCAATAGAGAGGAAATGTCATTTTGGCCCGTATTATGAAAGCTTCCCCAAGCATTACATTACGTGATCTCTACTCAAGCGTTAATTACTCAAGTAATGCTTGGTAACCGTTCAATAATATGTCTAAGCAGTTACTCGAAGGCGTGGACGGAGGAAATCCGCTCTTGACGGCTACTTGAGTGAGTGTAGATTTTGACATGAGCTCCCAAGCATTGTTTGAAAATTAGTATTCACTCAAAACTAGACATAAGCATCACTCAAGCAGAGCTCGATGACTGAGCATGCTTTCATAATACGGGCCTTAGTTTGTTCAACAACAATTCCGCCAAATCACTGCGGCGACCGCTGCGCTCCGATTGGCCGACTCAATGTCAAGCATCTCACTCGAGTTGGACAAGCAATAAATATTTTTATCGATATCGATGGTATGTGCTTGATGTATAGAATTACAAACTGTGCGATGAATATTTGAAATTTCCTTTGTTCAACGTAATAAAAAAAAATAAGTGGCGGCGCTAGTTTAAGCCGGGGTACCGCCATAAGGGAGAAAACTGGAATTGGTAAAAAATCAATCTCAACACCGTGCACGTCCACCTGATGGAGTTTACAACAAAGTCAACAAAGAAAAATTTACAAAACACTGTCGGATGTCAACAATAAATACACACTAAAATGTCGCACAAACCCGACGAACTGTGTCGCTGACTTTGGTGTGTATACTCCAAGACGGTACGATTAACTGATGAATTGCGAAAGTATCTCATAAAATGAGTTTTTGAAGGACACTTTTATTAATACTCTCTTTTAGAGGTTCATATAAAGTTTATGTCAGTTTTTACGACGTGTCTGCGTCGTGTCGTGACGCCCTTATTAATTTTTCCGTATCAAACGTCGACGTAAATTTTATATGAAGAAACGTCGAGTTGCACTTTAGGATTTAGAAAGTCATGAATTTGAGAAAGTTTATGCTTGAGTTTTGAGTAAGAACCACTTGCTGAGTAGAACAGCTTAGAGCCGAGATAAATAAATTAATAATGCTGGACAATATACACACAGCATCATCTAAGCAGTGGTTCCCAACCGGCTCCCGAGGTGGTCTGCGGCGACATCCTACCCCCCCCCCCCCAAATTTAGCGTCCAACATAGCTCAAATATTTATTTGAGCTATGTTGGTATTTTATTTTTGACGCATTTAAACTCGAACATTTGTTCGAGTTTAAATGCGTCAAAAATAAAATTCCATAAAGTTTTACCGTCCCGCTTTATAGTACGCTTGCAATGACATGCTTTCTAGGTTATGTTTGGAATAGGAATTATCAACTTTTTGAGTAGGTGTAGTATAAATTGCTGAAACTTATCATCATTACCTTTTTTTGAGTTTGACTAACTTAAATCTAAATCATAACTCTAATCATAACTATCAAACTATAAAAGTGTAGAGATAAAAAACTAGGAAAGATAATAATAGGTAAACTGGAGCTGTTTTGTAGTTCTGTCCCCGTTTTGTGTTCTATTTCATTGATGTTTCTAAGTAGGTATCAAAGAACTACTTACCTACTTACTTAATGAAAATTGGACACATCAAAAGGGATTTCAGTAACATCATTCTATTCCTCACAGTTAAAGGAATTCTCGTATCATGCTCTTATAAGACTACTCACGTAATTAGGGAGGCAAGGCATTCGTAGTTTTGTTATATTATTTCGTCTTTTGAATTTCCGGTTTATCAATACATCGATGTTATTACGTAGAAACTCTATAGGATACGATTTCTTTGGGAAATGCCTTTTATGAATACGCTGAGGAATTGTAAAGGTCTGCTATTTCTATGGAAAAGGACTCTTAGAGTGGTTTTCAACTGGCTATGGCAACAACTCTTATTATTGGACTATTCGGACTAGTAGACTCTGGACTATTCAACCGACTATTCCGTATCCATAATATGCATTTTTTATTAAGTCTACAGTTTTGCGTACATAGTTACTATACGCACAACAAATTGTTGTTGATATTTTGTATTAAGTACCTTAGCTTTTGTGTCGAGGTTTACTATTAGCATCGTTTAAAAAGATCAACCTTGCGGGAAAACAGTGACACGTGTCTTCATAATATGAGTGTTCAAATTAATTAAAAAAAACAACGTTATCCCGAAAAGTATAAGCATTGCACGTAGTGCAAAGTGAATAGTAAAGTGCATTTATTTAAAGTATGTGATGAAGGAATACAATATCATATGTCGCGGAGATGAAAACAGTCTCATGCTAACCCAGCAAAGCATTATTATTCCAAGACCCAGACAATAAACTGCACGATCTTGTCAAGTTGCTCCGAGAGCCCTTCAGAGGAAGTAAATTTTATTAAATCGCGACAAAATATTATCCTGAAAGTGACAGCCTAGGGCAGTAGTCAGGATAATGATGACGTTGCGACGGTTGGAACAGCTATAAAAACCCTTGGTGTTGATGTGTTGGTTTAGAAGTTAGAGCTACAATTCTTTTTCTTTGTCAGTGGTGTCAAAAGTGTGTACCTTTTTAAGTGGTTTGTAAGACTACGCCCTATTATATTATACCAACGTCAGGATTATAGAGATGTAGATAATTATAGTATTCGGCACTCTATCTTACACCAAAATGAGAAATTCGAAACTGATCAATTAACTAAACTAAGTTTTAGTAGAGATTCCAATCTACACTGAAACCATAAATAGGACTACTTACTTGTAGTAAGAGGATTAGGAAGAGAGTAAAAAAGAAAGCTAAGGCCGAATAAACAATTTTTTAAATCAAAAGTAGCAGATGTTTAAGATACTCCCCTCCCCCATAGTTATTGCAAACGGGAGACTCGAGGAAACAGAAAATTAGTCCCCAAATGAAAATACATTATTGACAGGCAGATAGACAACACCCATTTAAACTTCTTACCCTGTGTTTTACCGCTCTGAATAATTCATTTAGGGGTGCGTGAACAAATTCAGGGAACTTTTGTAACGAATGATGGGTCTCTCAGACGGGCGAGCTTGTTAGCAACAAAGCGACCTTATGATGTTTATGTTGTTTTATGAACTACCTAGCTTCGTACGCATTTTAATAAGATAAACAGCCTACACAGTCAAAACAAATCTAGAACTATGATTATGCAAAATTTCAGCTCAATCCGCTCATTTGTAGAAGTTTTGTTGGTGAAGTACCTAAGTGGATATTTGCCTCTGACATGAGAGAAGGCCGTTCTTTATTCGTAGGTTTATTCGTCGTTACGTGTCATGTTCGTTATTTATTCATCCCAAAACGTATGCTTACCAACCCAGTTGACAAGTTGTTCCGGTTTCTTGCTGTAATGAATACTCACATGAGATCGTGAAAAACATTTGTCCGGCGGGCATCGAAAACGCAACCTCCTGCATCGCTGGCAGACCTCTTCGCCGCCTGCACCATCGTGGTTAGATAACCAGAATCATAATTAATGCTGTGAGTGTGTAAAAAGAAGGGGCTTGTCGTAAAAATAGAAGGTGCATAAAAGTCGCTCGTATAAAACGTCTCTTGAATGAAACAGTGATGCAAAACTTTCTCCAACATTTAATTTGGATGTCGTTTTGACGTCATGAAGAGTTTTGTTGAATTAATTTTTGACATTTCTGTCAAAGAGTCTCAAGTCGAAATAGAGGATTATTGAAATATGTGAAAAAGTAGTTAAGAGCAAACAGTTAAGTGGTCTATTGGAAAAAGTTTTGGTAACTGTTCGTAGTTTCTGGTAGTGGTAACGTTCGTAGCCAAAGACAAAAAATGAGGGTAGATCGGTATGTCTGCCAATAAAATTTAACTTGCAGTGACTTAAGTTAATCCGTGATCATGATGCATGAAACTGTGTCGAAATATAAGAAAACTCAAAAATCAAATCATAGTAAATATACCGCTATAAAGTTTTTAGTCCATAGAGCAAATTTTTTATTGGTACATAATTGTAAGTAACAATAGCCAGTTTGTGATATCTATTATAAGCCTAGACTATACAAAATAAAAATATTACAAAGGCACTAAAAAAAGCTTACTATAGGTATCACAAACTGCCCCATGAAATTTTTGAACTTATACCTTTGTTCAACGAAATAATAAAATAAAGTAAAGATGGCGGCGCTAGTTTGGCTCGGGCATTTTAAGTGATGAATACCATGATAGTATCAGAAGTTTTACTAAGAAACTAATGGTACAAGAAACCAATACTGAGTAGAAAACATCTTTGATATGTCTAGAACCTCTCGCTACCGACAGAATTCTCACAAAATCCAGCAAAAGAACTGAACGTGGAACAGAAAGTGGGAACCATATGCCACATTTTACCAAATCTCAGCTACAGAAAGAGCAAGTGACACGCCCTAAAGGTATTTATTTGGACCCTGGGCGCTTGCACTCTCACGTTTAATAACTACGGGCTCCTCTTTAATAAAGAACGCGCCCTGGGGAGCCCTACGACCCCTACGTTTAGGGGACCGTAAATTTCTTGCAAACTGTAGGCACTTTTAACTGTGATTTTTTTGAGACTTGAGAATCTAAGGCTTTGGTATTCCCTTTTCTTTCTGTATTCTGTGATCAATTATCAAGTTTACCACAAAAATGTAAACACGTTTAAAAGAAACATAAAAACAATCAAAATAAAAATTACATTTTTAAAATGAAAATTCTGTATGAGTGTGTTTGACGATGTACAATGTGTATATACCTGATGCTTTGTTTAAATTGATTTTAGTGCAAATTCAAAATAGTTTATTCATGACTTTTACTGTCCTCTCTTTCCACTTCCACTTCTAGCTACTGTCTGGTTTGGACTTTGTTTAAATCAAAATCGGTAAATGGATCAAAATTTACCCATTTTTATTCAAACAATGTCCCAAGCAATACAATCCGTTTCAGAATAAGCCAGTAGGTTCCAATATTTGGTAGCACCAATAAAACCGAGTGAATAAAAGCCACAGCCGGCAGCAAGGCAGATCCATTTACAAAATTGAAGGTCAGATGTAATTTAGAATAGTCTCACAAGCGAAGCGATAAAATATTAAATTCCGGGCGACATCCGTCACAATCGAGCTTTTGTGGTCCGATTTTATTGGATTTGGGAATCAGGCCAATTTATTACGGACTTTTACCCGCGGATATGGTTTCATTGCAACTGGGCCGAGCTGGGTTTGATTCTGAATGTTTTATACCCAGATAAAAGTAGCTTAATATCTGGTTGTGATCAACAGAAATAATTGCAATGTTCATAACTTCCCTAAGGACCTTCACTAAGGAAGAATTCTGACCGAAGAATGTGCTGTTCCGGCGTTTTCGCGGACGATTACCGGTCGCAGCACATATCGCGTGTCACACGTCGCCGACTCTACGTGGTAGTAAATAGGTATTATATTTTATGTATGTTATAATAAGGTATATATTTTATATGGGCCGTAGTTTTTAAGTATTTTACATCCTGTACTAGACTAACGTTGCCTGAAATAAATGTTTTATTATTATTATTATAACTATTTTTACTATGGTAACGCGCAAACCAATCCGCGAGGTCCCTTTTGTGCAACTAACTTTGCTCAACTGCAAATAGTTGCGCAATGGGGCTGCTCTTTTGTGCAACTCATATCTTACTTGGTTTGGATTGGTCAAATTTTGAACATTCAACATTATTGCAGTGGACCCTTCAAATATCTTTATTCTGGGACGTCTTAACCGCGGTAGACGCAAAAAAACAATAATATATTGTAATAGCATTTTTATTGTACAAGGAAAAAGAATCGAAAATACCTACGTATTGAAAATAGAAAGCGTATAAAATTTTACAAGGAATTTTCTGATTTCAACGAAAGAGTTTTCCTCAGTACTAAGAGGCACCACAAAGAAAAATTAAATCGAAAATTTTATTTTCGACGATCGGTGGTGGTGATGCTTCCAGAATACATATCAGGCCGCTTTTTCGTGAGTAGTACGAGTTTTGAAAGAGAATGAAGGATATTGAAGAATAAAATCTTGGCAATGAGAAATTGGATTCAAAGCGATTGTTCAAATTCAATTTGATACTGCCTTTGTAGAATGAAAGCTAGGAAAACAGAAAAATGTTATCGCACAGTTTTTGCAGAACTTTATATTAAATTGGTTTTCAAACTTACAACGAAAGCGGTTCATAAGAGAAAAACTGTTTCAAAAAAGGTTTCAACAAAGTTCATGAAAGAGGTTTTACAGTCACAGAGATACAGTTTCAAAGCTTCAATTCTATTTATAACTGGAACATGGGTATAATGCAAAGCTCTAAGACTAGCTTTCCTTTTCTAGATAGAAAAAATAGGTAGGCTAAAGTATGGTCACGTCGACCGAGTAACTCAATCTTACTATTTATCATGGAAATATCCGCGCGTAGAAGCAAGTAGTCCCAATTCCCGTGGGAAATAAACAATAAAAATATACTATTTTACTCTATTGAATATTCTGATTCCAAACATAAAATCATGACGCATGAGTAGTCTGTAAAAGTACATACATAGGGTGCCAACCTCATAACCGTCCCCAGTTGGTAGTCGGATAATAATACGAAATGTTGAGGAAAAAAATCAAAATCGATTACAACTTCTTCATTATATGCAAAATTGTCATAAAAAATCGAATCGAAGCATAAGGCTATTGAATTTTGATTGTTGGTCGAACTACCAAAAATAAAATAATTTTATAGAATAGGTAAAGCTAGGGAAAGTTTCCTAAATAAGTTTGTAAGTAATACGTAAGCAATCATTTCTGGAAGAAGCCCTAATAAATTAAGTTACCCAATATTTCATTCGAACTTCACTAACATAAATTTTGTATTACGAGTCAGACTTACCTGACTTGTGAAATAAAAATAAGTCAAGGAAATATTGAGGTAGAGTTTTCTTTCGTGTCATTGAAATGTTTATTTAACTTTTGAATTTCTACGATTGGGCGCGCCGTCAATTTAAAGTTTTAATGAGTAAATAACGAAGCCTGATTCTGAGATTGCTCTCTTTGCGTGTCAGCTACTTATTTCGTAAGATGAGAAGTTAAGTTCCTTTTTGTAAGGATAATTTATTAGGTTTGAAGAGGGTGATTTTAATTTCTTAGTCTGCTGGTGTTAGGAAAGCGCCCAATTAAAAATCGAGATAATGAAACTATAAGCAAATCGAATGGTGATACAATAATTCTTAACAATACAAATTCTCTACTCCTTAATCATAAGATAGTCAGTATATTTTTTGCATCGAAGGATTTTATGTCTAGGATCTAGTTTTATAAGTATAAGAAGCGCAAGACGCGTCCAACGTACGAGTGTAGACCGAAATGACGAAGCAAGTTCGGAGATTAATTAATTACGAGTAGTCAACAGGCTCAAGATGGATGGTAGTGGATAGTATGGGGTGAGAATGACGCGGAATTATCATCATTTATCATGATTAATTATTTTATCACTGTCAATGATAATTCATTATTGGGTGAGAATCGAGTTGCGAAATTTCGAGGATTCCTGTTAACAATCCTGTTTTAGTTTGTCTGGAACATTTTTGTGAAAGATAGTTCAAAGTAAATTATGCTCGGCTTGATCCGAAGAGGCTAGATGTAATTGGTTGCGAAATTTCGAGCATTCCTGTCAACAATCCTGTTTTAGTTTGTCTAGAACATTTTTGTGAATGATAGTTTGAAGTAAATTATGCTCGGCTTGATCCGAAGAGACTAAATGTAATTGTTTTAATTTAGTGATCATATATACTTGTAGTTACGTTCAGCGTTTTACCATTTATTTGGACTTTTTAGAATTACTTACATTTTCCGCACATTATCGTTTTTTTTGCTCACACTAGTCTTTGGTCTTTGAACTTTGGACACACTAGTTGTAATAAATATTTCACATCGCAAATCGACAACTTGTGTTCGAGTTGGAAAGCGACAATGCATTAATATTGCACCGTGCATTTTGCTACAAACCAATTTTATAAGACACGATTTACATTGTTTGGATAATGTGGTTCTACACTATAGGTATAACTCGCGTAGATAGAGATCGGGATTGAAAATGACCGCCTCTCTCATGCGTCATTACTTACATAGAACAGCGTGTCTAGAAAGTATTTGATCAATCTCGAAAGAGGCTGTCATTTTCAGTCCTTATCTCTATATTTATAACAATTAATTACTGTTCGTTTGTTTCGCTAAAACTCGAGAACGGCTGGGCCGATTTAAATACTTTTGGGTTTGTTTTGTTATGTAAGTAAAGGGGTGGTTTAAAAGGGGAAAAAAATAGGGAATTGTGGCTATTGTAAATAGGTTGAGTAGCCGAGCTAACGAAGTAGCGGGTAATAGCTAATCTCGTATACATTTTATTGAGAGGAGGAGCAGGACGGGAGCACTTCGTCATTTTGTAGTAGGTAGAGTATGTAATGTACTGCTATTAATGGACTGTCATAAATTCACATTCATTTCAAAGTTATCTTCTACCAGCACCTCTTACATGACTTAGGATGGCTACTTTGCTGGAACTATTTGTTCCAATCTATCCCTATTTTAATATCAATTTCATTAAATGCTGGAAGAGCGATCTAAAACTACTCTGAAAGTGTACTTCATTAAGTTCAATAAAAGCTAATCAAAATGCGATATAGCATTTAAGAGCCATATTCTGAGATCAATTGGAGCATTTGGTAAAATTTTCAAGGAAAATCACCCTTGCGATCTCTTCGTCCAGTCAAAAGCGACGGTATCATTATAACAATTAAAACCATGTTCAGTTCATATCGTATCGTGTAAAAATACTGTCGCCGAAAGATGGACGATTTAAATCAATATTGCCTGAGGCAGACGATATTTTAGGTCGTGAATTATTTGAGAGCACAGTTTGAGACCCTTGTGCAACAAAATGCCTACTTTGAAGAGCAGCAGAGAATTTGTTTGTTGAGTGCTTTTGTGATAAGTATTTCCAGACAAGCTTCTTGTAAAATTTCCTTTAAAATGTTTTTATTGTTAAAATTTGGGGGGGACTTAAGCCCAGCAGTGGGATAAATAGGCTTAAGAAAAAATACTGACCCTTCAATTCAACACAAGGCTGGTTGGATTTGATGTGTCTATGAGACCCTTCAATCCCGTTTTCCGTCTGGCCTCCTCTGTGACCGTGTAGTGTACCACAACGTGTTCCACAGTCTCTTCTTCCTAGAAGCAGCCAAGAAATAAATAAAAGGTGATGACTTAATTGGTAGGTAATAATGCTATTTACTCATTCTATGTTCTTGTCGTATCGTGAAAAACGTTGTTGCAGAAGCTGGACGATTTATAGGTTAAATACACTCATTTGCAGAGGTGCTACTTACAACACAGAATACCGCAAGTCCTTCACCGTAAAGTAAACCAACCCATCTTCGTTATTTATTTCCACAGTTAGACACGCCATAAACAGTTTCAGTAATGCCGTTTAGTGGCCAGCCATCGATCAGGTGGAGGGACGACCACCTTCCCACGAAATACGAGCCGGCCTTTATGAGTTCACTAGTACAAACAGGGTTTGTAGTGAATTTAGTCAGTTCTAGACTGACTTTTCTTTTGTGTGATTTCTTAATTTTATCCATATTAACACACTTAACTTCACAATATCACGCTACTATTATAAATGCGAAAATAAGGATAGATGAAAGGATTTATGTATGTATGTTTGTCACTTCTTCGGTAGGTGCGAACCTCTAAGCCCCCATGCAAACGTATTTTCTATTCATTTGGAAACTACGTCCCCAATTTTAATGAAATTTTGTATACATAATCGGATAAGAAATGTTAAAAAGTGCATATCTTCATTATTTTGAATTTCTTGTTGCTAATGAAGACAAAAAGTGGGTGCCTCATGTGTTTTGCGAAAGCTGTAGAATCGTCATACTACAGTGGTCATCAGGAGAAAACGTTCACCTTCCATTTGGTTCACTATATAATGCTATGGAAGTATGAGTGACGAACAAGGGGAATGTTTCCACCAAGATTTAAAGGTTTTTGAAGAACGACATCAAGGAGTTTGGCATGAAAACATGTTAGGGTATTGTTGGTCCATTATAAGAGAAACTGATTCAAATAACTTAATAAAGAAGGCAAAAATTAGTCTTTTTTTTAGTATTAGTACCAAAGTTATGTATTCCATTTAAGTAAATAAATATTTCTTAAACCAGACGTGACAGAATAATAAAATAACAACTTTGAGCTGGGGTATGAAAACCGTGTAAGCTAGTAATTATAGAACAAGACTTTTACAGTAAAATGTTCTTCTTGTGATTGTCCTTTTTCCCTCACATTTTAAGCGATATAACTGACAAAACACAAATAGATTTGAATAGCCCTGTAAAGACTGGGATTGGGTTTAGTCATTTTACTTCAAATATTCATGAGAGTTGGGTCAGAAGGTCTTTGAGCGCAAATAAAACTTTATTGTTCAATATTGTGAAGTAATGTAGGGTACCAAATATATTCCAGGAAATTCTTTCATATATTGTTTCCATGTGAATAACGTGCGTCTATTTCCTCGATTTTGAAACAAATTTATTGTTAAGTGGTTTTTTGGTCATACAGCGGGGCAATGCAGCCAGCGTCTTGGGTATGCTTCCGACTGGTATTGATATGGATCAGACCTGTAGATTGTTTGCAACATTCTGCAGTAAGCTCAATCGTTTCAATTGTAAATACACGTTTTAATTTAATTCTATTATTTGATTTTCATATAAGATTTTCGTATCTCATTTATTGGTTTCAATCAAAAACTTTCTCAAATAGGCATCTTACCTTTATCCTTCTGTCGAAACCTTATCCTAACGAAACATACATGTAACCCAATACCTCTTAATATAGTACAGACGGTTCCTAACGTTATTAAGGTTTGTCAGTTACAATATTGATGCCTCGCTCACGCCAAATTGAAGTCTAGAGCCTGTCTAGACTTTAGACTCGAGAAGCTTGCGGATTTTCACATTATTCAAATTCTCTTGCGATCTTATGGGACTTGCCTTATTTGCTTCCTCGCACTGAAATGTTGAGGAAATTGGGAGTGAAAATGAGAGTGCATAGGTGAAAATGTTTTGTGAATATAAAATGGTGGTTTGTACCTACTTAGCGTATAAGTAAACATGACGAAGCAGGAATTTGTGAAGTATTTTTTTCCGTGAGGGCGTCATAACACTTTATTTTGTTTTGGTTTGCTTAGGACATTTTTGTAATGCTAAATGTAAGCTTACTTGTAAAACTTACTGCTGCTTTGGTTGCGAATATTTTCAGCTGGTCGTATTTTTTAAATGATTTTATCCCTCGTCAAATAATTAATTACCTATTTCCCTGGCCGTTCGTATGACCGGCACGAGATACGAGATTTAATCATTGATAAGCTAATTTATAGATAAGATCAGCGTTAGAACAGCCAGTTGTTAGCATTTGGCAACTAATAGTGCCTACTTAGAGCTAAGTATTAAAATAAAAATGCAATGCTATTTGGTCGGGAGACTCGACATAAGCTTTCGGTGTTTCCAGACAAATAACGTCGCCTCAAACTGGCGCCACTACTTATTTTATCTCATTATTACGTTAAACGAAGGATATTTCCTATATCCTATAAACCTAAAAAAAATTTGTCTCTGTAATAGTGTAGTTTATATTATAAAGTTTAGGCAGAAATTCGAATTGCCCTTGGTGGCCACCAAAATCTATTTTCGAATCTCTGCCGAAACTATAGGGAATAAAACTATTACAGAGGCGTTAAAAAAGCTTATAATAGGTATCACAAACTGTGCTGTAATAATAAGATAAGATTGTAGGTAGCGGCGCTAGTTTGAAGCGGGGTAGTGCCAGAAAAATCCTGATTAAGGATTGTAACTGACAAACCTTAATAACGTTAGGAACCGTCTGTACTATATTAAGAAGTATGGGCTACCTGTATGTTTCGTTGGGATATGTATTCGACAGAAGGATAAAGGTAAGATGCCTATTTGAGAAAGTTTTTGATTGAAACCAATAAATGAGATAAGAAAATCTTATATGAAAATCAAATAATGGAATTAAATTAAAACGTGTATTTACAATTGAAACAACTGAGCTTACTGCAGAATGTTGCAAACAATCTGTAGGTAGCTCAACTGATCCATATCAATGCCAGTCGGAAGCGTAACCAAGACGCTCTGGCTGCATTGCCCCGCTGTATGTCACAGAAATTCTACAGTCAATGGCATCCATCACAATGCAAACATATAACACAAGCCACTAGCATTGAAATTGGTCCATTGTAAGATCGATCCGCGGCTCGTTTTCGACAAAGGGCCGAGGGCCGTTTCAGAACCTTAACGAGGGCCATTCAAAGCTAACAATAGCAAGAAATCTCTGAAATCTCCACTTTCACGTTATAAACGCGTAAGTGTGAAAGGTGTTAGGCGATCTTAATTTTTTTTTTTTTTTTGTTTTCGAGTGAATTTATCCTAAGGGCCATTATAGCCATAAAAAGTATAATATGCGTGTGATATTAATTTTGTCTTGAGTACAAGTATAAAGGATGTAACAAAAATTAAGGACTAAAGCTAAGGCTTCAACTTCGATCACAGAACAAGGGGGAAATATTAAAAACAATACCGATTTTTAGTATTCGAAAAAAAAAATGAAACCACCACTAGACTGATGTACTCGTATGTGCATAGCGTCAATTAAAAAAAAACATGAAAAGGCCCAGGCTCACATCAGCTTTAAAACACAAAACAGTGATTTATTTAGTTAAATAAATAAAATAAAAACCTAAATAAAAATAAAGCACAAAACACCTTCGTGAGTTGATGTCTGATGCGGTCAACGACTCGCGACATCATTGGAGTGACGACGTGTCTTAAATGCTATCTTTTTTGTTTCTTTAATAGTTCTTCAACAGTTGTAACTCTTAACAGCTATTAATCAATTCTCCTGGCGCATTTATATTATAATTTTTTAACCCTACATTGTAATCTTTCAACGGCAACCCAATTTTCTATAAAATTTTCAAAATGTTTCGTCCTGCCATGAGCGACAGCGACCTGAGTTTTGGCAAAATAATTTACGACAGAGAAAAAAAAAACACTACCTACAGTTTATCTTCTCAAGTATCTACCGTGTACATACTTTTTATACCCAATGATACTGGTTCCTAGTTTATTCCTCAAACACTTGGTGTTACATTAACAACCAATCCGATTCTTGAGAATTGTTCCCTGTTATTGCGAAGGAGGTAATAAAACTCACGTCATTGAATACTTACCCTTTTTCATATTCTGTGGCATCAATAGAAACTATAGTTTATTCTGCAGCACAATTTTATAGAAACTACAGGTTATTCTGTGGCATTATTGCATAGTAACTATTACGTACTCTTCGCCTTTCCAGAGTTATTTTACTGTGGGATATAACCACATTCCATTTGATTTTATTTCTCGTTTCTGTTTTAATGATAGAATCCGTTGAGTGCCTTTTACGAGGGTACGTATTGCTTCGGATTCGAATACAATGATTGTTGGTAACCCTATGGTCGGATTCATAAAACCTTTGGGACCAATTACTTGAATCACATTATTAATCTCACAGAGGGATTGGGTTTGACAACTTTTTACAGGGTTTCCCTTCGATGGAATAGGCTATTCGACTACATTAAAAATAAGTTCCAAATTGTTTTCATCCTAGTCAGTGACAATGTAACAAAGCGTAATCAGGTGATTTTTATGAAAAATATGCCTTTTTTAGGTACGGGATTAAAATTACACATTTTTTTATATAATATGATCACGTGACCGAAATCGTCACACTTTTACAGATTACAGTGTCAATGAGTTCTTCTTGCGTGGTATGGCGGGGTGACAACATAGCTTGGAAAACGGGAGCCATGACGGAGATTATCGTTTTGGTGCGGCATTATTTCATTTAAACTTTAAAATTAGTTTTTATAACTAATACGACTGGCCTTGAAGAAATATTAGTTACCTTTTGCATTATTTTTATCAGACAATACGTTTAATTTCTTTCCCAGTAGTAGTCAAGTAGCCTATTAATGTTTTTGGCAATGGAATTTAAACCATTGAATTTTCGTAAATGAGCTAAACTTAAAACTCGTTCAATACCTGGTTTAGGAGATTATGCACAAGTTGTAAGTTTATTCAGGTAAGTAGTCGCTGTATAATAGATAATAGCCTATTCGGCTCAGGGCTCATTTCAGTGAGAGAATTTTGAAAAAGGAACAAGTAGTTCAGGGACCCAATTCTGCTAACCAATCGCTTTACTATGAAAATGATATCGTTACAAAATCGTCTTTACATGTAAGAAACTCTAAAAAGTGACAGCGGTGCTATTTGCACGGAGAGTTTGATAAATGGTTCAACCTCGACACGAGTCACTCGATCTGTAGTTGCAAGGTAAAATTAAAATTCCGAACAGGGTAGCTCCAGTTGCCCGGACTTTTATGAGACCGGTGTCCTCAGGAGCTCCACAAGCATACAAACATTTACAAAATGTCAATTATTTATAAATATTAATATGTTTTTTTTTTTATTTAAACTATTGTTTTAAAATTAATTTTGTACATGAACGTCCGATCTTCTGAGTTTGGGCGCTTGGAGGTGGGACATAGTTTTAAACTGATACACTTTCCAGTGTTCCGTTGTATTTTAGATGTAATAAGTTGTTGTTCATACTCTATAAAAATTTAAACATAAACATTAAACTTTAATTTTACAGCTACCACTATAGAAAATTGTATCTTCCAATACATCAAGAAAACCAGGACCCATTTAACAAAAACGAATTTCCATAAATCAGCACTCAAAGCCTATTAAACCTTTTAATAACGGAGCGGGTGTTAAAAATTGCTTTCAAAATGAGCCGTATCAAGCTCCCAGTTATTAAGTTAATCGGATCGCAATTAACCGTGTGAAAATCGAAACGGACGGATAATTATAGGTTTGTCATGTGACATAACGACCGGTGTCATGCTGATATCCATTATCCATGCTAATATTATAAATTCGAAAGAGTTGGACAGTAAGAAATGAAATAAGTTCCCAAAAATTATTGGTTTCGGCGGGACTCGAACCCGCGCCCCACCCTCAGTACGGGTGTGCTCTAACCAACTAACCACGAAACCCTTAGTCGGTTCATCCGAAAATCTTTGGGACCTCTTACGGACTATAGCGCCGGTGGCAACTTTGGGAACTTATTTCATTTCTTAGAGATACCCAAAGTGCGAGAAAGCACTATAACAAAAAACCTTACTTAGACAGTATCCCAGGGATACACTGAGGCAACTTTGTTTCCCAGAAAAATGAGTGCGAGCCGCAGACTGTAGGTATAGGTAGGTATTAAAAAAGGCTTTTTTGGCATTTAACCATACGCCTACTAACTAACCATACATCATATTAAGAAATTAAACAAGTTCTCAAAAAAATTCCACTTCGGCGGGACTTGAACCCGCGCCCTTCCCTCAGTACGGATTTGCTCTAACCAACGAAGCCACGAAATCAAGTACTCTGCGAGTCGAAAATCTTTAAGACTTCTTACGGACTCTAGCGCCGTTAGCTCGACCTGCAGGCGTAACATTAAAGTTTATCCGAACCTGTTCAAAGACTAAAGTTACATTAATTAGTTCGTTTGACGTAAGGTGTCACCGTTGCTCAATTCTGTCTGACATTTTATTTTTGTTTTTCATTCCCGTTAGAACCGCGTATGTCTAAGCTTTTCATTAACCACTTTTAGGTAATTCCAATCAGATTTTCACAAAGAGAAACCAAAATGATCTTCATCCTTGTTTGTACAAGAAAATTCTTGAAACATATAGGAACATTCACTTTGATGTTCGTTTATTATGTAAAGGCAATCGCGGGAAAATTTATAACAAAGTAGTTTCTTACCTACTTAAAAGCATAAAAGCATAAAATATGTTTCGTAAAATCATTATAGCGCTGAGAATATTAGATGCGGAGGAAAGGTTTATTGAGGATGCCCTTAATAAGGGTACATAGAACACACCAAACGAAAACACAGAGTCATTATTTAGGTTCACATAAAACCTATCGATACATAAATCTACCCTTATAACTTTGTTCATTTGTATAGTTTCGTTTGAAAATTACAATTAAATAATAAAAACCAATTAGAACTAGCATTTGTATTTGAAACAATTGTGCTTACTGCAGACAATCTTCAGGTAGCTCAACTGATATCAATACCAGTCGGAAGACGCAACAAACGACGCGCGGGCCAAAGATATATTTATTTAGAATTTTCCTTGACCTTGCGCGATCCAACTTCTTGCGGTGCAAAGTCAGACTAACATTGTATTTATACCGGTTTTGTTTATCTTTCTCAATTTATAGGTATACATGATATATCCGACCAGGTGGGATGACTGATTTGCGAAAGACTGCTGGCAGATGCTGGATGCGTCAAGCTGAAGACAGTTCGCTATGGCGCTCATTCGGGGAGGCATATGTCCAGCAGTGGACTAATATAGGCTGATGATGATGATGATGACGTCATATCTCGAAATAGCGACTCCTTTGTTCAAATTTTATACCTGTATCTAGGAACATGCATTTATTTCTCAAAGACCCCATTGACTGCGAAATTCGCAATCGGATTCGTTCACAAATCGCATTGTTTTGCCAAATTAAATCGCCTTTAGAAAGACGTCTGACGAAAAGCCTTTGTCGGCTCGTATTTATTTGTTGCATTAGCGAAATAATGGTTATTAATGTAGCTATCTAACTCGATTTGTTTCTGTGCTATCTACCTATCGTACCTACTTTTTTTTAGGAATGTAATTATAATGGTAACATTTGCAGTAGGTATGCATGTTCCGGTTATCAGAACACTTAAGTACGTACGTTATAGACTATATTTTATAAAATTTTCGAAAGAAATATAGCTATAGATATTATTATAGGCATTATTATTTTAAATTTGTTTCTACTTTCGTCTTCTCATTCGTTATTTCTATGGAAACGTTCACAGATGATATCAATATTTCGATCCCATGGGATAGAAATAATCATGGCACATATTAAGGGATATTTTTTTTATAGTATTTCTACGTAGACAATTTTCAGCACGATCCGTTCAGTAGGTTTGGCGTGAAGAAGTAACAAACATCCATCCATCCACCCTAGACAGGGTGTAACAAAAATGAAGGACCAAACATTCAGGGGGTTATCTTTGATCACAAAACACGAGAAAAAAATTCAATGCTAGTTTTAGAAAAAATAAACAAAAACAAAATGATCACTATAAGCAATTACTTATGCATGTTCGTTACTGTCATAGAACCAATGCATTTGTGATACCAACTACCGCATCTAATGCGCGTCGCCCACTCCGATGATGTCGCGACCTCCGCGGTCGCGATGAAGTTGTTTTATGTTTTAAAGAGCATCCTCTTTAATACAGTTACCCAGGCAATTTTATATTATATTTTTTCAATGACAATAAGCACATGCATCAGTCAGTGGTCATTTAATTTACTTTTTTTTTATCGAAAATTCGAAAAAAAACGGTTTGTTTTATATTTTTTCCGTGTTCTGTGATCAAGGCTGAACCGCCCCTGAAAGTTTGGTCCTTAATTTTTGTCACACCCTGTATATTCATCCATTCATCCATCTACCCACCCATCCATTCAAACTCTCGCATTTATAATAAGTGTTATGTGATATAAAGTGTGATATTATGGGTTAAGTGTGATAAGAAACATTTTGTGTTTGGATGGATGATTGTTGGCCCCTCTTTACACCAAACTCCTGAACGAACTGAGCATTTTGCGTCTATGTATTTCTTCGGCCTTGACAAATATCATAGTCTACCTTTTGTTCCGTAAACTCAAGTGCGAAGCCGCGGTCTGTAGCTAGTTTTGTTATAAATTACAGTTCCTTTCTAACTTCTAACAATGTTTTCACAAACCTTTAGGTACCTTTTGAAAGAAGTTTCATTCGGGTTAACCTTAACAAACACAAAAGGTAATAAAAGCTTTTCTGTAAAAATCTAAGTAAAAAAGATTTAATAAAAGTGACAAAACGTTAACCCTAGTTGTAATTCTTTATCGTCTTTTTAAAAGACAGGCATTGTGTCAGAAATTCTTTAGAAATTTCATGAATTTTAGCTGTCGTAGAATTACGGAGTAATAAAGGTGATTGCCATCGGCTCGGCTCCCAATTAATGTAAAAGATTGCGATAAAACAAACGGTAATTTTGCTAATCTTTATGAAAAATCTTAGTTTGTAAAATGAAGAATTATTAAAAAAAATGTACATACAAAAATTGTATTTCTTGTTATTTTCTGGCTACTTTTTATAGTACAGACCATCATGAAAATAATATAAACTATCCAACTACGGTTTACATATCAGTTAACATTATAATGGGATTATTGCCACCGGCTCAGCTCCCAAATAATGTAAAAGGTTGCAATAAACCAAACGGTAATTTTGCTAATCTGGATGAAAAATCTTAGCTTGTAAAATGAACAATTATTAAAAAAAAAGGTTCAAACCTTATATTTTTTGTTATTTTTTGGCTACTTTTTATTGTATAAACTTGGTAGACTTCATGAAAATACTATAGACTACCCAACTACTGTTCGCATATCAGTTAAAATTTAGACTCTTCCCTCCTAGGTACTTATCATTTTTTTAAAAGGACTTCATTAGAACGAATGAACAACAATTCATTTCACAGTTTCTTACTATAATACTGATTAGATTACTATAAATACAAACAACAAACCCTAACCATTTTTAGTTTTCAGAATCAGCCACGTGTTTTGATCAAATTATCCGTGCTCACGTCGAAAGTTCCCGGGTCATTACGCTCGCAACTTTGCTTTGCTTTTATCGCTTTCATTATGCAAATTGGGGATATTATCTCGAATTCAATTTCGGAAATTATAACAGCGGTTTGTGGCTTAATAGTTATAGATGTTAAGTTTAGTTTACACAGGCACGAATGGTTTCGACTTTTAACCCAGAGGTCGTAGGGATTTAAGGCTTTCTACAAGATTCATCAAGATCATTATCATATCACCCATCACACTCCTAAGCCACGTATATATAAGCTTTTCTCACGAGTGGTCACGAATCGTCTCGCCAGGAGACTCGATGAGTTCCAGCCACCGAAACACGCCGGGTTTCGCGGAGGATATGACACCATAGATCACATTCACACAGTGAGGCAGATAGTACAGAAGTCCGAAGAGCATAATCAGCCCCTGTGTCTGGCCTTTGTGGAATATGAGTAGGTCTTTGACTCAGTTGAAACCTGGATGGTTCTAGAAGCCTAACAGCGATGCCATAGGTAGATTATCGTTATATCGAGATTCTGATATGTCTTTATGACTCAGGCAGCACGAGTGTCCAAGTACAGGGCTGGCAGTTTAAGCCCATCCAACTGCGCAGTGGAGTGAGAAAGGGGGATGTTATATCCCTAAACTGTTCGCAATCGCATTGGAAGATATGTTTAAGACGCTGGACTGGAAAAGAAAGTGCATCAACATAAACGGCGCTTACATTTCATACCTGCGATTCGCTGATGACATTGTTTTAATGGTGGACTCACTGGAGGAGCTGAACTAGTCCTGGCCGCATAGCTTCAGCCTCGGGACTCACACCCGTCTGTCCGTCTGTCTGTCTGTCAAACCTCTTTTCTCGGAATACTCAAGTACGTACCTCATGGAGCCGTGATATTTAAATAAAAAGTCACAGCCGTATGTCCCAATTTTTTGAAATTTCCAAGGAAATCACTTGCGAACAAGACCTATTGATTATTTATTTATTATATTAATAATACAATATTTTTTACATCGAAAATGACCAGAACACCGGAACAAATATTAATAGTAAGAAAAATAATGTTAATACATAAATTCTCCTCACGTACTCACTCTCTCACTCTCACTCTTTCTAGCTGGGTATTTTATGGTTTACTAGTTTCTGTCCCTCTCTACGTACATTCGTACAATAGATCCCTGTGTTGGTATGTATCACATTATAATGTTGATTAGTCCTCCCCATCCAAGCAAGCTGCTCAGTAAATCAGGCAAGGTAGCTTATGGCGGCTGTCAGTCAATGTAATGTGCGCCCAGTGCCCTTGCTCTAAAAGATAACGAAAATGTTTGGAGTCGTTCGTTTCATTCAAAACTGTCCGCTTTTGTATTAGACTTACGAGCACTGTGAAAGTCTATTGATTTCGGTCAGGTACAAAAATCAAATAAGTTTTATAGGAAAACTTTTATAGGAAATCGTTGAGCGTTGTTTGCCGCCTTCTCACTAAGATGGAGCACGCTTTCCCAGAATAAAAAAAGAAATGAGATATTGAAATAGGAATTTACTAAATTGTCATGCACCATTAACATCGAGAAGTTTTTGAATAAGGTAAAAACAAATCTATGTAGGTACCTGAGTTCCCCTAAAACTCCTCAGCATAACGATAAATAGATTGGCCCCCGTGACTAATGCCCACTGTCACATTGCTCGGAAGTTTACTCCATCTCTATTGGGGACATCCTTTTCAGAAGATCAGAGTTCATAAAGCACGTTTTGCTGGTTTCGATCCTTTCTGATTCCCTTTGTTTACGGGAGGTTATTGCCCGGAGTGTTTGGGATAAAATTTCGGAAGAGTTATGGCGGAAGTTTTATACAGGCTGTTTTAGTGAGCCTTTTAGAGAAATCAAGGCTTTTAAACAGCAACGAGTTTAATTTCCCTCCCAGAAGTAAATTTTGGATTTGAGAAATTTAAGGTTTATGTAAAAAATTTGTAACTCTTCCTAGAGTTGATTTAATTCGTGCGAAATCGTTTGGTTTCAAGATTTCTCTTCTTTAGTTTCATAGAATTTAAAACACCCTGTAGTTATCCTGATTTGTTATAATGCAGCGAATTTACATTTTGGCATCTTGCGCTGGCTTCCGTTAAGATTTTTCCGACTAAAGTTTTAAAATTTTAATGTGAGTCTGTCATCTTTTTTTCTTTATCACAAGTTTTTTGTGAGATTCTTGAACTTCAGTACCTACAATAAGCTTCCTTATAACTTGTGTATAGAAATCAAGCTTTCGTTAGCTTCCAAACTAAAGACTTAAATGTAACTAATTTCATTTCTTATTCAAAACATCGAAATGAAGAGACACAAGTATCTACTAAGTAATTACTTTACTTCCGAGTAGGTCTCAATTTAAAACTTTGGCTTTTTAACCGAATTCGAGAAATCGAGGAGTTTTTATGTTCGTCTGTATGTAAGTTTCGCGTTTTCTCCGCCAATAATAGACCAAATAAAAAAAATCTTTCACTATTCTGAAAATAATCCCGAGTGGTGGTCCCATTAATTTTCCCGAGGATATGGAATGACACTAATTGTATCTATTTGTCCCGCAAAACGGTTTTTTAGTTTTTTTCAAAACAATCAAATTATTGAATTGACAGGCAAAGAAGGTAAATTTCGTGTTATCTCACTAATATTATAAACGTGAAAGTTTAGATGGATGGATAGATGGATGGATGTTTGTTCCTTTATCACGCCAGAACGGCTGAACGGGTCTGGATGAAATTTGGCACAGAGATAGATTATAGTCTGGAATAGAACATAGGCTACTTTTTATCCCGGAATTCCCACGGGAACGGGAACTACGCGGGTGAAACCGCAAGGCGCTGCTAGTAACAGATAAGGATGAAATTGGATTTATTCTACTTATTATGTAGTAGTAGTAATTGACGACAAAATAATATCAGACAATAATTGCCACCCTAAGCTTTATAATCAGGCAGTTAAAGAACGCCATTAATGTTTTGTTCCATGTTTCCCTACATACTTAGTTTAATTGTTTCTTTTATTAATTTTTCTTGTTCTTTTTGTTATATTTTTTGTACTTTCAAGGGTGGCATGTTCAAATAACTGAACAAACCCTTAATAAATGATATAAAAAAAATGCCACCCTATTGCCACTCTACAGAAACACAACAAAGGATCTAAGTATTCCCAGTTCGCTAAAAACAAATGAAGACATTTCAATCACTTCGTCGCAAATAACTAAAATCTCAAATCAAGCGCGCGTCGAATTAAACCAAACTATAAATCAGTGGATTGGAGAGGTAATAAAAATAAAACATCCCTCTATATTGAAGTCTGCTCGTTGATTAGTTGCTAGGGTTGGGCTTCCGGCTTTCAGGATCCTTGATCCGTTAATCTTCCATTTGGCGTCCGATCTTTTTAAAGCAAAATAGTGTATACTCAAGCCTTGTTTTCGGCAACTTTGAATAAGTTAGAAATTACCCAGAGTACTATAATAAATAAAAACCTTAGAATCAAGCAACGGCAAAACCTCTCGTCAAAGAACTAAATGTAAATTTGGTCTTTGAGCAGAATTGGATAACTTCATTGTTTCCTCTGTAGGTGGCGCTGACGGCGTAAGTGCCGAAAGAACTCCCAAAGATTTACGGGTCGACTAGATAAGATCACGTAGCTGAGTTGGAAAAAGAGCAACCCTGCGCTGAAGGGGAAGGTGCGGGTTCGAATCCCGTCGAGATCGTAAATTTTTGGGATTTATTAATTTCTAAGTTAGCTAATTGTGAAAGGGAAGCCAACATTTGCAACCACAGTTAATCACATGTTGGCTGCTATGACTCGCTTGTCTATGCAGGTAAGGTATGTCAAATCAAAACCAGTTAAATGATCTTCTGTAAAGAAGATCTACAACTGATACAGAGTAGGTAAGTACACTCCCAAGCAATGAGTCACGATTATCTGTCAACCCAACTGACGTTTGTGATAGCTCGGCCAATTTATATTAGCAGATGTTTATTGACTTACAATAGGTAATACCGATCTCGTTATTCTATGAACTGTTTGCGTAATTTATCCGGCTTTTCAGTTCTATCAAACAACCCTAGACAGTCGCGATCTTTGCATATAAATTGGCAGACTTTGCATATATTTTTGTAGTAAGCTTTAATTACGCTTGATTCGCGTGGCTATAAACAGAACTATAAAGCGATAACAGATCGTTTCCTAGGTCCATGTTTTTTATTAATATCCGTTTGATAACAAGTTATGGACGCCGGTTCTTGTTATTCAATAATTTTCTCCTGAACTCCTGATTTGACGAGCTACCTCATGGCTTTTGATATCACCATAAATAATTATATTCCTTTATATTCCCATAACAGCAAAAAACTTAGTGAAAAAGCGGCCACATACATGTATTTTTGGTGTTGCCTATGGGATGTCTGAATCGCATGCTTGAATGACACAATGACAATGACAAAGGTAAATAATTATAATAAGGTTCTAGATTTTTTGTTTTACTAAATATCTAATCTAACCCAAAAGACCCAGCGGTTTGAAAAAACTTCTTCCAAATATCCAGCAACAAAAAACTGCCTTATTGAAAACCAAAATATACAGTAACTGTTGATAATATTCGGAACGAGAACGTGACAACGGCCTCAATGAAAAATGTTTTCACTTTTTGTGCAAAGTGTTCAAACACCAAGCCGTCAAACACATCTGGCGCCAAAAAGACGCTTGAAACTGCCTCACACTTAATTGTTCACGTAGGCAACCAACCAGTTTTACAAAAATGAAAAAAATATCACAAGCACTTTGAGTTTTTGAAAATAGGTACCTACTAAAAGAGGGAACTGGTTGCTCCAATTTTCATCAAACATATTCAACGATTGAATAGACACTCTCAATGAACTTTCCTTTCAAACAAAAACAAATAAATCAAAATCGGTAATCTGTTAGACTGCGATAGACATGGATTTATTTACTGCTCAAATGGTAAAATAAAATATACATTTCGTAAATCGAATTTATATATAAAATTATGAATTATGAATAGTACTCACACAAAATATTTTTAACAACTGAGTCTGTGTATCTCACAAGCTCAGCTCAGCATAAATGCCTTACCCCTCAGGAGTAGATAGGTAGGCGCTATTGGGCTGTTGAAACCATCTAATCTTAATCACAAGACCCTATGACGGACTCTCAAACCCTTCATTTTGCGTCAAGGACTTATAAATTAAACCAACTGATCATCATTGCTGGAAAAATAATATATACAAATACAAATCGTTTATTTGATACCATTTCATCATCATCAGCCTATATCAGTCCACGGCTGGACATAGGCCTCCCCTAATGAGTGCCATAGCGCCCTGATACCATTTACATATTTTAAAATTAAAAATAATGCAACGATACTGACGCTAACAGTATAAAACTATGTCGCTTTCAGTATCGCCTTCCTCTGAACAGGATAAAAGGATATAAATATCTGATTCTTACGACATTAAGTTGGTGGCACTGCAGAAATGTTTCAGGAACTTTTGCACAAGTGTTGATATTGTCAAAACAAAAGAAACGAGCGCTGATAATTCAGAGTAGTTTGTTTGGAGACACGGAGAGTTTCAGAAGTTTTGTGGAAGTATCTTTCTCATTGTAATTTAACCCAACTTTTGAAGGACGCATTCCAGAACGTGGTCGTCATTATACTTACTATGCATTGACGGATCAAGCAGATTTTCTTCAGTGATTTGTCTTGATTTCCGTTTAAACTGAGATTTATACCTTCTGTTAAGATGCCTAGGGTTCTATGTTCGACTGTATGTATGTTTTTTTTGTCTAACAGACTTGGAAAAAAATTGAGTTTGTATGTATGTTTTTCCCATGGATACTTGTCTCATGTGATGTCTTTTTGTAATGTTCTTTTTCTGGTGTACAATAAAGTGTTTTTGTATTGTATTTTTCTTTATATGTATTGTTCGTCCGTCATTAATGGACCGATTTGGTAGTGATTTATAGTTTCTTTTTGAGTTGTAGGTATAGAGGATGATCCCGGGGTAGGCAATAAAACATTCATTCCCGAGAGATAAATATTTATTCCGCAAACCTTAAAAAAATTATAAAATTTTGTATAAAGGTTATATATGTAACACAACGAGAAAGTGATCACAATTGAAGTCAGCCCAACGTCTCTCGTGAGGCGTTCCTATTCTCAACGTCTCACGTGAGACGTTGCCTATTCTCAGCGTCTCACGAAAAGTCAGAGAGCTTCTTCATGTAATTTACAACACCTATTGATGATTTTCAAGAATACTAGGCTTAGGGTAGTTAAATCTGATTAATTATTTTCCTCTTAAATACTAAGATGAAAATTATCAGAAGGTAAATCAAACATAAAATTTACACATTGTTTATGTTTGTAAATTCGCAAATTACATCAACATGGACAGATGTCGACAGACCGTGATTCCAATTTCAATCAAACGCTTGTTTTTCTGTTTTTTCAGCACTCCCGACAATATTTGTTTTAATCCAGTGTTTTGCGTGTTAAGTGGAGCAATAAAAAAATTAAGCACCTTTTGGTTCTAAACCTTTTTATTCTGTTAATTGACGGAACAAGCTGATGGCATATTTGATGATTGGTTTAAACATCACCTATAAGATCCGGAACCGTTCAATGTAATGACAGTTGTATGACGGTCCTTTAGCGCATTCCTAGCATGTATAACCTGCGAGGAAGGCTCTGCTATAAGTGTTTTATACCTTGTCAAATTGCATACAATTTGCTTATGATTTCTTGACCAACCTTCGAACTGTTTAAAACCCCTGCAATAGAGAAACTTCTAGGTAAGCAAGCATCTACATCCAAGAAACTGAGCAAGTTTAAAGTTATAGTTACGTTACTTCAAACTTGGTTTGGTTGTTTGACTTAGTTTGTAGCTACATATTACCAACTTATACCTAAAGGCAGAACTAAAAAGTAATGTTTTTCTTTAAGATATGTTAAGCATCACTCACGTAATAAGTACCTAAAGCATTTTGTAGAGTTTCTTGTAGAAAAGTACAGAAGTAAGAACTTCTAAACTTAATTTGAAGTTTTACTAAGAATGGTTTCTTTGATTTTACCTATAGAAATCTAAAAAATAATAAGTTACATCTACGATTTGACCATGCACCGGTGCATGGTCAAATCCTGTACCCAAACCATGTACCTTATTATTTTTTAGATTTCTCAAAATTGAGAAAATATTCAATTTTTTAAAGTTTTTACAATTTTTCGTAAACAAAATCATCCGCTTATTGTTTGACATGAAATATTCGTAAAATCACTTCAGGCAATTGCATGGGCATATAACACTGAACCGTGTGACCACATATTAATCAACGCGTCCGATGTACCTTTGTTGAGCTTGATTGAAGATTTTTTTGGGTCATGTGTAATTAGGCGAAGTGTTATGAAGTGGTCAGTAAATGGGTCGCGCAAAAACGGACCCGGATTAAAATATAAAGCGACCAAATAAATCGGTATCTGAATGTACGGTCCAGTCGACTATTCGGTCCGAGTTTGTTACTTCTAAGAGAGTGAATTCCAGAAGATGATAATTGCTTCAAGGTTTTTCCTCTGCTTTCCAACTAAACTGATATTATTGTTCCATATCTAGAAATTACTAATTTTGCAATTTTAGCCCGAACCATCGAGTAGTTTTAGCTGGAAGAGAAACCTCTTGGGAAGAGGTAACCAACATCAATCCATCGATTTTTTTAATATTAATCGTAATATAAGTTAGTATGAAACCTTTCTACAGGAAGGGAATTTAATTTCAAGGTAAAAGTAAACCTGCATTTATTCATTGAGATTCAATATCGTGTATCAACGTTCCTCGCCTTTGAAGTCTCTATAACCAGCATAAAAGCTTTACTCACGCAAAGCCACAGGCAGTGTGTTAGCAATATCGACCTGCCGATGAAGCCACTACAGCAAACCCCCATTCTTAAACACATTTTGGCAACACAAAACATTCGAGTGACACCGTCGTCGGTCCAGGGGCCTGTGGACTGGTCAGCAAGTATTGACTCCCATTCACCGTGATTGATGGGAATGACGATACAGTTCTGACCCTTGTGGAAAAATGCTGGTTTTCCATTCGTTTCTGCAAGACGTAAAAATACGGGATATACAAAAGTTATAATAATATCGAGAGGAAATGATATTTTTTTTTTTTATTTATTTATTTAAAAAGAATATACATAGGACTTAATTTATAACACTCTTTAAACCCGTAGGGGTTTGACCCGAATGTTACATTCCTCGGGTTTTAAAATTAAACAGGAAGTGTACCTATCTTCGTTCACAGGTACGAGTAAGTAGGTATGTTACAGTAAGTATGATGGTACTCAATCATTACATATCATGCTCTAATCACAGTTAATTCTAACTCGATGCTTAAAATAACCTATTTTATGGAGACATAAACTTAGGTAGGTAGGTAGGTGTATGGATATGGAGTTGAAACGCACACATCTATGTCTTGCTTAGCTTGGGGCTAGGCTTGATGATGCTGTGTGGATTGTCCAGCATTGTTCATTATCTATTTATTCATTCATTTATGCGTTTCAACAAGATGATTATCATAAGTAAGAACGAAAGTATTATATTGTTCCAGCTTTGAGTTGGTATATACAATTAAAAACTGTGTTATGTACCTACCTAAAACATTGGTGTTAAGACTATTTTTTTTCATTAGTGTTAAGAATTTTTTAATTTATAATGTCTTAACACCAATAAATTACAAAAAATTTAGTTGTGAGGTTTTAAGCACTGTATTATCAAAAACCTTAAAGCATTATTGTCCTGGACCTTTTCAACGAACCCTTTTTCTATGTAATCAAAAGCAGAATATCTTCTTTGGTATGATAATAATATTAAACCAATAACTTGCGACACAAATAAATATAAAAGTTAAATCGTGAATCTCACGAGTCGATTCATGTGTAAAAATAACTTGATTGTTTTGAGAAAACAAAAAAATCTAATTCCTTACATAATTTTTTAAGTTTTTCGTGACAAATACTTATCCCTTGGGAATATTTATTTATGAATATTTTATAGTCTTGTGTGTCACAATCTCACCTGATGGAAAGTGAAGATGTGACCAACGATGTATCACGAGGGTCTAGAAGATACCTATTTACTCTTGTCTTGAAGAGACCCAATTCTGAATTTAATTTTGTAATGACTTGAATTAAGCCGTAAACCATATGAAGTATGGTTATTTTGTAAATTTATTTTTATTTGTTAGTTATTCGCAGTAGCAAAATGGCTCTCACATCACTGAATTGTTTATCGGGCCCTAAATGAACGTCATTTGAGAGCCTGGAGTTGGATCTAATTAATTGACAGGAAGATAGACGGATCACTCTTCTGTAATAAATACCCAACAATCTTAATTTAGCTGGATTGATATGCTAGTATGGAACCAGCTGGTCGATTCAGTACCCTTAGTCCGAGTTAATACAAAAAACATTAGATAAAAGTAATCGAGAACCTTTGCTGTCTAACACGGAAAAGGCTTGGAATGGTAATAGACACAAACGAGGTGTAGCCAAAAAAATGCGATAAGTACCTACGTCTCATTTTCCTATTCGTATTCGTGCAATCGTATTCGTGAAGGCACTGCAGTTATATTTATGCATGTTAACTCACACATAGAATCGTTTTTGCCGTCAAAATCAAGAGAATTGTTGAGTGAGCGTGTTAAACCTCTATGATTGAAGTGTTTGGGTTTGACTTGGAACGCTCATAGATCGCAAGGGAAATGCTTAGATTCGGTGCAAATGCTGAGTGAAATGTTTTCCTGTGTGTTCTTATTTTTCATAAAGCACCAATTTAGTACCTATTTCTACTTCCAAGCTATGTTGATAGTGCTCTATCTACTTACTTTTATAATATCAATGCCGCAAACGTGACTGCCATGGTCATGTCAAATTGCAACAAATGACTCAAAATGATTCGAAAACTAATATCGAGTTAAGTAAACGACTGGATCGTTGTCATACTACGAAAAGTAGTTCCTCTGGATCCGGTAGGCACTAAAAGGCGCTCAATGTATAGGAAGGACACGAAATCGATAGAAATAATCGAAAGATAATGAGTATAACCCGTACTAAACACTCATATGTATTTATGAGTGTATCGCTTATATTTGTTTTTCCGCTCTTTGATTTATTTTCTTCTGATTTTTATTCATTATCAAAATGCAAATAAATAAACGGTGAAATTGCAAACTGGTGGCTTAATAACAAACTAAAGAAAAGCACTTATTATATCAAAAACAATACCGAAATGAGAGTTAAAAACTTCTTACAGATAAATTCGCAAAACAATTTTGTGATTTTCTTCCGGAAACTCTTCAGGAGTCTTATTGATGTTGTGTTTGGGAGCGACTAAGTCTATGATCAAAAGGGTAAAATCAATTTGATTGAGGTTTCTTTGAAACATTGTCCCTCGCATCGGCTTTTGTTATTTTTCAGTAGGATATTTTTTTCATTATACTCGGTAATGTCGATTTTGTTCGTATTTATCTTTTAATCCGCGATTTCATATGAGACCAGTCTTTTGGGATTTCAGACAATATGGGAAAAGTACGTTTTAAGAAGTGTTCTTTCTGGAAAATGTACATCTCAACAATCGTACTAGATCGGACCCACAAAATCTGGCCAGTATTTTTAGTATTTTTTTTGAAGTCCATCATTCCTGAGTTAGTTGCTAATTTTTCTATTATCAGAAATGGTTAGTTTATTACGTTTCGAAACGTTTTTTTTTAGCTTTTTTTTGCACAAGTAAAACTTTAAACTACGAATTATTATCGAATAAGAAACAATGTGTAATAAGATTCTTTATTTACTACATTTTTTGTCCACTAGCGGAAAACAGCCCTACAAAATTGCCATTTTGTAGGGTATTAAGTACCTATCTAACATACCTTCAATGTTCACTACTGTTTTCATTATCTATTTTCCATAACTGCGCTAGCTAAAGGATACCTTTAAAAAAAGACCTATGCAAAAATGATCCTATAAAAACCTGAGAATAAAAAAGAACTAGCACAAAGCCAAGAGCTGTTTTAAAATTCAACAAAGGTAAAATCTCCACTCTCAGTAATAAAAATTCGGACTCCTAAAATCTCAGGAAGGATTTTATTCGCACAATAGCGAATACTTGGACTTTTGTGTACATCTCGAATGTGAGAATGAAATTGCTGGACTGCTGACTATAGGGTTAAGCTTTCATTGTACTGGGCCGATAAATTCACTGCGGTTTAGCTTTTGGTTCAAGGTACCTGGGAGATTCGGGTCAGTCTCTTAATTTTGTTGTTTTAAACGGACTCGCGGATGGTTTTTCTTGAAACTCAATTTACTGGATTTTTTGGTGAATGAAAAAGGAACCCAGCGGCGTTGACATAGCTATAATAGGTTCGTTTCGTAATTTTTTTGTTTGTAGGATTTTTTATATTTTAAGTAACAAAAAAAATCAACAATCCTTATTCTAGATAAACTTAAAATACATGTTTTTCTTACGACCAATAACCAATAATAATATTGAAGATATGTTTAGGTATTGCCTTGTAAGAAGCTAATTAGTAATGTGTGAAAAATGATTAACTTATTTTACTTACAAAGATACTAGGAAATATTTATGTAACTAACTTGGACGTCGTTAAAAAAATAAACGATAGGTAGCTTTTATAAAATTCTAAGTCTGTCAATAAAAATGTATCAAGACTCAACAAAACAGATAAAAAAAATATGAGAAAGTTAGAAACACAACTTATAGAAACGTGCCCGAGCAAAAATGTACTCGTAATGTCACTAACAAAATTATTACCCTAGAAAATACGGCTAATAAAAACACTTTACTAAAATTAATCGACGTATTGCTGTTTTAACACCAGTCATTGCAAATGTTTGATAGCGTAACAGCAAATCTAACCTGAACCCTCGGTTTGAAAAGGGGATGCGAGAAAAGCTCGCAATAGGAGATGTCAAAAAGCTCATTGAATAGTGGCCAGCGATTGGCAGCGTGATGTGAATTAACCATGAGTTGTTTTCAATTTAGCGTAAAAGCGTTTCGTCATAAACGCTAGACTGGACTCATAATTAACAATATATGTGACAAATGTGAATCAATGAAGTGCTTTTTATGGTTTTCGATCAATTTGGATGGCCTATGATATCCATCAATCGCAGAGTGCCGTGAGTTTATTCACTGCTTATTATTATTCGACGACCGATGTGGCGCAGTGGGCGAAGGTCTGTCTGCGACGCAGGAGGTTGCGGGTTCGATTCCCGCCTCGGGACAAATGTGTGTACGATCTGCAGGCATTTGTTCAGGGTGTTCTGGTCGTTTTCTATGTATAGTAAAAATATCTATCCATGTGGATATTGTATTGTATTATGTATATCAGTTATCTAGTACCCATAACACAAGCTTTGCTTAGCTTGGGGCTAGATAATGCTGTGTGAATTGTCCAGCATTATTATTATTATTGGTTCAAATCTTATTGTTCTACGAAGAATAGATTGAAAAATATTAGTTTGAACCCGATACTACTCCTGTATATACCTGACTGACGGATAACGGGCGCTCTTAGGTAGGTATAACTATCTACCACAGAATGAGCAGGATCAGGATCAGGATGGTACAGTCAGCTGCTCAGATATGTATACACTTCCAAGTTTTCACTTTTATTTTACTCGGAACTTATCATATAAAAGTCTATGTACACATTTTTCATACTAAGTAGTCATCGTTCTTGTCGGAATACGATATATATATATTATCACAATGACTATTCTAGTGTATACATATTTTTGCAGCTGACTGTACATAGTGACACTTAATTGTTATTAGAATCGACGACAAGGTTAACTGAATGCTTAATTTAAACTTACTCTGTTCTTATATGTTGCAGTCATGTTTATTCCTGTTCTCCAGCTCGTTATGTTTTATTCTACGTAATAACGCTGAAATTACACGAGGTAAAGAAATTGCGCTATGCGAGGAAAAATTATAGGTAATATGGTAGTTTCATATTTAATTTCTGATTAGCAAGCATTTCTGATTGCAAAGGAGCTTGGAAACTTCTAACCAGAGGACTGGGCCATGACTGGACAATATTGGCAAAGTTTTGATTGTCTAACAAACCCTTAGAATACCCACAAACTAAAGTAACCTTCGTTAGAAATTCAAACATCTATTAATATGAGTGTGCCTGGAATAGTTTGTAATTATGCATATTTTTTTAATCGACCGAAAATAGCTGACATTTTTCTGTGACGTCACCGTTCAGTTTATCAGCTCAAAGTTTATCTGTTTCTGCAATGAAAAAATAGAATCAAATAAATGATGAAAACCATCATGGTTTTGTTTGATGTTGTGTCTAATAATTAATTTTCTTTCTTTTTTCAAAAAAGATATCCCGCTAAAGCGTCATGACAATACGGTGAACGGTGACGGTAGAATTTTAGCGATTGAGTCTTAAAATATCTACTTTTCAATAGTTCAATTTCATAATAAAACCATCAAACATAATATAATATTATATGCAATTAAATTTCCATATTCATTATCACTATAAATAAAAATAATCAGGATTTTAGAACTCCCATGTATATACCCTATGGCTGTTACCAAGAGGTCAATAGAGTCTATTCCTTCTTAGATAAGTAACTTGTATTAACGTAGAAATAATTTTGTATTTAAAGCTGCCTTGAGGGCGCCAAACAATGGATACCCAACTGATTTCCTCTGCTTTTGAAGGACCGATAATACCAGATTACCAGTTCATGGAAATGAGCGATATAATAATAATAATAAGGCTGACGTGATAAATTAGTAGGTACAGGTAAAATGTCGGTCTACTCAACTCAACTCTGTAGGCTGTTGCCTATAACGGGTCTACTGCTGGACGCAGGTCTTCCCCTGATAATCGTCAAAATGGTTTTTATCTCATGGGGGGTAATGCGCATAGTCCCCACGCTTGGGATGCGGGCTGGGGATTGCAGTTTGGTGGTAGATTTATTCTGCAATAGGCGCTGCTGCCGCCCCCGTTGTATGCCCGTTGTCGCCTTTTACGACAACCACGGGAAGAGTTGGGGTGGTGTTAATTCTAAGCCAAGCACCACATGGCTTAAGGTCGGTTGGACGTCCTAATTCTTGGAAAAAAGAAAGAATGTCAATTGAACTGAAGAAGAGGAAACTTGTTTTAGCGTCACCTGCCAACTGGAGAGGAGTGCATCCGATTCAGCGTCACCGACCCGAGCGTGAAAGTCTGATTTCGTCCAATGTTTAGAAAGAGCGCAAAACATTTTTAGTAGTAGTAACAGTTTTTACTTCAACCACAATCGAGTGCTTGAAGTATCATAATTATGTGGTTTAGTATTAGATTTAAGTTTTTGGTTTATATATTTTCGTCAATTTTCAATTACGGCAGCTTTCGCAGCACAAAGCATGGGTACTATCTCAGATTGACTCCATAAATACGGCCCAAGAAAAGCGACTTGGTGGCTCGGTTTCTAACGTTTCAGCTTTCAGCTCAAATTTATTGGAAGCCGGGAAACGTATGGGCGTGATTAAAGAAGACGCTTTAGCGCTCGCTTTGGCCAGCTTTTATTAATGTTGACCTAAACTCTATTATTCTTGGGGAACTTACCAAGCAAAGGGAAATGACGGTGATTTTGGAGATGGGAGTGAACTTTTTTATCTTACACTGTTGTCTCGAGGGATGGGTTCAATTCTAAGGATGGCTAGGTAGGTATTCGTAATGGTTTTGTTTTCACAAAACTTATACTAGCGCCTTAAATTGTTGCCGTCTCATCGAGAAATAGGGGATAGCAACATTTACAATTACTTCCATTGTTTATAATCCTAACTAATATTATAAATGCGAAAGTGTGTTTGCCCTTCTTTCACGCCCTAACTAAGCAACCAATTGACTTGATTTTCGGCATAGAGTTAGTTAAAAGGATGAAGAGTAACATAGACTTTTGTCCTGGAAAATATAAAATTCCCATGCGAGATTTACGTATTTCCGTATTTTAGAACTGTGAAATTTGATTTTAACGCGAGTGACATCGCGGGGCTTTTGTGAAAATAAAAATAAATGCTGCTGGCTGCTGGAAAGAGAATTCCGTAGATGTTTCTAAAAGTCCGTATAAAGTTATCAGGGAAGGAAAGTTTTTTTTCTAATGTTTGGATTCAAGAATGTTTGTCAGGTGATTTATTTTAGTATTTAGTACCTATACAACATATACTTTAGGAAACTCGACGAATTTCACTGAAGTGATGATGTTACATAGTCACTTCAGTAAGAATGTGGTCAAGCGAAGGTATATTAATAAACGCTAAAAAAAACAACTGCGTAGAAAAAAAACTGTACTCTGCAAGTTGTAAGTCAGAAAAAAATTGTAAAGTAAGCCATTCCTCCAGATGAGAGATAGGTATGGGACTAATAGTTTGTTAAAGCGCATTTTCAATTCAAAAGAAGTTGTCAACAAACGGGTTCACCAGTCTCCATCATTATTACTCGGACACTTTGCAACTTTAGATCCCGCAGCTCAACTCAGCGGCCAGCCACTAGCAACTTGGAGGTGGCTAAGTTTAGTAGAACCACAGTTATGCAACTGGTGTTGGCAGACTGGCAATTTGGTAACGATAGTATAAGTGCTTAGTTGCAGACTTAAGTTATGTGAACTGATAATATTATTATAATATTAGACAAACAAATCGTTTCTGTTTATTAATATTATAATATTGCTTAATCTGCCAATTCATAATAGATTTTGATGATTCTTTCGTTGTTGTCTAACTGTGAGGCTTGAGGAATTTATGTTTGCCGTGTCTAAAACATCATCACATGATAATTTTCACAATCACTGGTGTAATGGTTTCTATAGCAAAGAGCGTAAACAAGAGGTTTAAATTTTTTTACGGATGACTGATCTCATAAAACGAAGGATGACCGATCCTGGACTGATGATTTTGTCAGGGTTTTGTACGCAATGGGTCCCACATATCCTATTATTATGTCTCTATCTGCCTGCTTGTCTGTCTGGCCGTCCGTCTGTCAGCGGCATTATTTTATCATTATTCAGGAATTTAAAGTATGTTTTTAGTTTTTTAAGAAAAGCCAAATTATGTGCTCTCTGCTTTGAATAAAGCCAAACCAGAAAATTTACTTTTTTCTGTAATTTTCCACTGTTTCACACTCATCGCCCGTTTAAAAAGCCTCCCGTAAATAGAACGGACATTTTCGGGATCGGATCCAATCGGGAAGTGAAACTTGGCGAGTTGTTGCCGATCTCCGTTTCCGGGTCTAAACGGCAGTTCGGCGGTTTTGCCTGTGGGTCGACGACAACTTGCTGCAATACTAAAATCTTGGCAATCGGTTCAAATTCACGAGTGATTCTACGTAAGAGATAGTTACATAGAAATCAAACGTCGTGCACCAAAAGGAAGGTTTTCACTTTGATAGTGGTGATTGTGAGACTAAAATGAATTGTCAAATGAATTAAAATCTGTTGTTTATTTTATTTCTTAGCAGCTTCATAAAGACAGAATCAAATCTGTACAACATAGACGTTTTTTTTTAGCTAAACGGTCAAGTAGGTATTTTAGAGCCTGCGTGGATACACTATATCCCTTGAATGATAAGTTGCAAATAAGCAAATTGATTTATGTCATAAAAGTGGTTAGAATTTCTTTAAAAACCTACCTTGCCTTGCTGCCCAGAAAAACCAAATTTGGTTTGTATGTAAACACATTTCTAAAATAAAGAAACTGAAGGACTGAAGTAAATTATTCAACCGAAGCTGTATTTTGTTGTTCACACTCCATTAGTTATGTTTTCCAGTTTCCCAACATCGATACAGTCACTCTGTGTCTGGCACCAACAAACAGAGACGTAGATCACGCTCCGGACATCCGTCTCATTCGAACACTGGACATTTTAAAACTTTTATAGAAATGTTGGCGTAAAAATAAAGTTTTGTAGCAATGTTGTCTTACAAACTTTTTAAGGATGAAAGTAAAACTTTACTTTGAGGGACAACAATGTTGGATTTTTAGCAATGCTTTGGAGTTTCGGTATTACAAAGAATCTTTCTTCTTTATTTTTAAATGTTACAGGTAAGGAACGTTTATAAAGAAGTCTGTAATTTTATAAAGAACGACTTAAGGATAACAGAAAATAAGATTATTTTACCGACCGGCGACCAGCCTACTTCAATTACCTATCTATAAAGAATCCAATAATAGATAGTGCCCGTAATTCAATAATTTTAGATCGAATTTCAGTCTACCAATTTGTAAATATAAAGCTTCCGAGAAATGGATAAACTGACTGAAAGTAAATTCTCGCAAACTACAGTTTTTAAATCCATTATGCTACGAAAATTGGCGTACAACAACCGGTGCGAACAGTTCCCTTGTTTGCGCTGAAAAATTGCCGATTCAGGTTTTGACTACGTATCGTAAAAAACTGTTTTTTCGCCGGATCCAAGCATTGTTCGCGTGGCAGCCGGAACAATCAAAAGTTGCTTTTCATTTAACTTATCGGCCAGCGAAAACAATGTGGGTATCAGGGTAGACGGGGTCGAAATTGGTTTATACCTTTGTCTTGTTTGAAGCAAAAAGAACGGTAGTTCGAACGTTTACAAAAACAATTTATTGCGTCTGCTGGCTGGGCTCACTCACATTCGTATGCCGGTAGGCGCTTGGCATCGTTGCTCGATTTTGTCATGCGTTACTTTTATACAGTAGCTGTTTTTGTTGCTTTGGAATCAACTAGGTATATTTGCATGCTAACTGCATGTAAGATGAATTTTGTAAGTCCATACTCGCTCTATCTATCGTCGCCTGAACAACAGGCATTACCTACCTACTTACTAAATTGACAAGATGCCATACTGAGGGTCAAAACTGAAGGGTCAGTAAATTCTGATGGATATTCATAGATATGTAGGTAGTTACTTGTATTTCTGTTTGATTTGGTGTGCAATTGCACTAATATTATAAACATATTGCACTAATATAATAAAAGATCTTACAAAAGAATCGGTCTTCCGTAGTAAACTTAAAGAATACCTTATTTCTAAATGTTATTACTCTGTTGACGAATTTTTAAATGATAAATCTAAACTAGAATAATTGACACATATTATATAGAGTTATTAATAGAATTGTTTTTATTCTTGTGCTTATCAATGTTTTAAATTATTCGACTACTTTGTTCGTAGCTATAAATAGACTAACTATCAAACTATTATTATAATTTATTAATAAATTGCTGCGCCCTTACAGGGTACATGTACATGTACCTGCAAGCTAAGTACACCTAAGCTGAAATTATAAAATGTATGTGTATGCAATAAATGAATTTGAATATGAAAACCAAAAACAAAGGAGACATCAAAAATTTCGCGTTTGCAAAAGTTTAGATGTTCAGATCGATGGATTGATGGATAGATGTTTGTTACTTCTCCACGCCAAAACTACTAGAGGGTCGGGCCGGTAGTTCTAGACCTGGAAAAAACACGACTTTTTATCTCATTAATCAGTTCCCATGGGATAGAAATAGCCTCAAACCGTTTCCATATAAACAACGCTTGCGAAGCCGCAGGCAAAATGTAGTAAAGAATTGTATTGTGTATTTGTTCGATAATGTTAATTTTAACGCAAAGCCAATCCTGAGATAAGCTTCCAATGCTTAAAAATTTATTTAATATAAAGATTAGATTAGTTTTATATAATAATTTACCTGGTAAATGTTTTCCATTATGTCAGAAACAAAGAATATTACCTACTACCATCAGGTTTCAAATTTCAATCATAACATAATTTCAGACTACAGAAACTTATATCAAATTACTCAGGATGTCCCAAGACCACAACTGCCAATACGCTTCAGGCAAAGCTCAAAAGGAGTAACTGGCAGGTGAATTGAATCAGGGTCTCTTTGGCCCCAAAGGGTAGTGGCGGCCACTTACAACTTTGTTCTCAGAATAATGGACGCCAGACCGCAGGTTATGAACTTCTGGCAATCTGCTTTTGTCTCGACGTGAAGGAGACGACTAACGGCGGGGCGGTTCCCGATACCATGTAAATAAAATAAAATAAATATAAAATAGCCTTTTAGGTATTTCTGTCGCTTCGGCATGTATAGATACTAAGGTAAAGAAGCAACGAAGAAACCTTTAGCCTGTTAGTTGTCATTTTTCGAGTTGGAGCAAAATTCGTCCCAAGCTTTTTTATCCTCCAGATAATTAGATATTTCATATAAGCCTTTTTTATGGAAAGTTATTGACAATTTGTTAGAATTTATTTATTGATAATTTTTGCACAAAACTCCTAGTATGCAGCACTAGGAGTTTTGTTGTATAATATGTATTATATAAATACACTTGGTATATGGTGCAGCAGATAGATAGATTCTTTATTTTAGTTTACATACCGAAGCGACAGGAATCAAAAATATCACTTTATTTCCGTGTCACTGCTTTATTTTAAGAATTTGACCTTTTCTAAGTGTAAATTTTTGTATATATGGAAAGAAAGAATTTTCGATTTGATAGAGGCGTAGGTACGTACACTTGTTTTATCCATAACGGCTAGTCTCAGTTGAGACTGGTCGTCGTGGCCGAAAAATTCGGCCACGAGGACTTCATAATAAATGTATTCTGAAGGGAGTGTGCGAGCAACGTTTATGAGTCAAAATGGTGAAACTTTAAGAGTCATGCTTTTATAAAACTTGAATCAGCTTGTCAAAGTCTTGTTTCATCGTCTTGATGAAATGATCTAGTGACGATGTAAATTTCCTACCTCCATTTAGGATAGGACGTTTCGGAAACGGTGATACCTAAGGCGATTTAATGGTAAAATATTGGGTTAATTTACAAGCAAAATTGTGGGCTTATTTAACCTAAAATCTGTTTATGTAAGCTCTTCACTATAACATGGAAAATTTAATTCCCCTACCTTATTATCTAGTCATTTAGTTCCAGTATATATATCAAATTCTAGGAACAAGGTCAACACAATATTGTCAGACAACAACATTTTGGTCATACGAACTTGCGAAATACCGCAAAATTATTACAAAATCTATTTCATATTTGGCCCTGTGGGTATTCGCACAAACATTGTCCACAAAGATTCCACTCTTCAAATAAAGCCTTGGGTTTTGGCCAGAGGGTAAATAATAAATAGCCAAATAGTCCAAGCGGTGTTGCAAGGTTACCAAACCTCATGTAATCATTTGAAAATAATGCGTGTTTCCAGTACTGGAAATTATTCTACCAACTTTTCTCCTCTATATAGTTTTAAGACACTGTAGAGCACTTTGTAGGTAGAGCACAATTAATAAAACCAAATTTGCCTGTATCAGAAATGGGAAAGTCTATAGAACACTAGTTCCTGCGTGCGGCTTCGCATGTATCTTTCCAGGATAGAGTAACCAATGCCTTTTCCCGGTAAATCATCTATGTATATCCTTGCCAAATTTCATGAAGTTCCTTTCAGCCGTTTAGGCGTGAAAAAGTAACAGGCAGACTGAGACATTGCTGTCGAATTTATAATGGTTGTATGGATGAGGTTTATTGTATCTTCTGAATTCTAAAGGCCTACTTCTAGAGGCTTATATTCCCATAAAACCTTACGAAAATAAAAAAAATAAAAATACCTTTCATGTGGTCGAAGCGACGCGTGACCCAAGAGCTAGCGAGTATCTGGCGCAGCGGATCAGCATTGCCAAACAGCGGGGCAATGAAGCCAGCGCAGCGTCTTGGGCACGCTTCCGACTGGTATTGATACGAATCACTTCAGTTACAAGTCGATTGTTTGCAATAGTCTGCAGTAAGCTCAATCGTTTCAATTGTAAATACTAATTCGAATTTACTTCTATTATTTGAATGTTATTATCTTTGTTAATAAACTTACGTACAAAAATGAAACAAATTCAGTACTGAATAAGGTAAGGAAATCAACAGTGTCACTGACTCTACAAGTAACAGAAGGGTTGGATGAAACACGAAAAGTGATGGATAGCCGACGTCCGTCGACCAACATATTGGGACCGGCCACATTTCCGCTACAAAGGGTATCTGTGTACACAACTAGGTACACAGGCTGAGTGGGTCAACGCATGCTAAGCTGTAAACAGTTACGTGAAAATTCTGGGTTAGTAAAATTTAGTCCTGTGAAATTGGACATGTGTTTATGTTCCTTGTTAGCTGATAATTTTACACAGTCACAGTATTTTAGATAAAAACTTCGGAACCGATTTCAAAAATACTTTCACCATTAGAAGGCTTACTTTTCAGAGAGTGACAGAGGCTATATTTTATCCCGGAATTCCCACGGGAACGGGAACTACGCGGGTGAAACCGCGAAGGGGCTGCCAGTCTCATATAGAAAGTTGCCTAATAATTTATGTTACCATATGTCGTTTAAGACGAGAAGTTATGTCACATATATGTATATGATGCGTTCACATATTATTTTCACTCACAATCCTATCTTACGCCACTACGAAAAGGTAAGACTAGGCAATTTTAATTCCGGAATGGATCTTTATTTAAAGGTATAACAGAAAATGGAAATCTTAAATTGTACTTATTTGAACCCACCTGCGTAGAGCCATTATTGCCTAGGTTATCGAAGGTATGGGAAAATTACTAAAGCAATCAGCAGCAACGATAATGTACCTAGGTATTGGAAAACCAGCATTAACCTACTTGTTTACGGAACGAAACAGCCGGTTACTCCAAACCGTTGATTCACGTTTAATACAGCGATTGGGAGCGCTAATCGAAATCTGAAACAAGTGGGTACCGAGCTCTTCTTCTGTATAAAGATTTTATACACAAGCTAAAGTTGAGCAAACATTTTTGAGAACGCAGAGCCTTAGTTGTCGTTTCTTTGATACTCAGTAATACAATGTTTGCTACGAATTATAATTATCTGTGCTAGTGGGTAGGCTTTTGAGATAGATAGATAGATAATTCTTTAATCACCTTAAATTAAAAAGAAAAACAAATTGTATAAAATTAAAGATAGCAAAGGATTTGGCGGCCTTATCGCTTAAAGCGATTTCTTCCAGGCAACCAGAACAATTGAGAGAAAAGGAAGAGAAAACTTTGAGAACACAGTTGGAATGCAGTCTATAAGCTCGATAGTCGGAGGCTAGGAGTTGTGTGTGCCTACAAAGGTCTCAGACTACCTGAGTATGAAAATGAAATGATAACATTCAATCGCTAAAATTTATTCGGAACATCATTGAACATTATAAACTACTAGCAGCGCCTCGCGGTTTCACCCACGTAGTTCCCGTTCCCGTAGGAATTTCGGGATAAAAAGTAGCCTATGTCCTATTCCAGACTATAATCTATCTCTGTGCCAAATTTCATTCAGATCCGTTTTGCCGTTCTGGCGTGATAAAGGAACAAACATCCATCCATCTATCTATCCATCCATCCATCTAAACTTTCACGTTTATAATATTAGTGAGATTAGTGAGATAATATTTTAGTCAGAAGTCGTAAAATTAACAAATACTTTGCGAAAACGTTCTTCATATGTTTTATTTTTTTACACTCAGAAAATAGAGCTAGTTTATATTCTACTGCCTTCTCTACACACTAAATACAAAATATACACTCTTGACTGCTAAAATTGAAAAATAAAACTATTTAACCGGCACAAAGTCGATGGCAGCCTATGACCCAATATTAATATTTCTCGCAAGTGCGTCGTGCATCAGCGACCAGCACTCTAGTAATGGAAACTACCATTATAAATTTCCACTAAAAGGCTTCTTACACATGGCTTTCATCCGTGATAACATTCCATTGAATTTTTGTCGTTTTATGAAGGTAGATAAAGCAAAACTGGTCAATAATATTTCAGACCTTGAAAATACTATTATTCACTACAAAACTACCTGGTTGCAATCCTCACTGCAAAAAAAAAACTTGGCAACTAACCTCGAATAAGGCTTATGAATGACATTTCTTATCTGTGAACACTTTGAGTTCCCACGATGCACATTCTGTAGTACGGTAGCGTGTCGTAGCGACGCCGACGGCGCCACCCTCCGAATAGCACCGCTGAAGCTGGGTTGGCATTTTTTGACAAGGTCCTGCTGCCCGTACGTACACATCGCGGCCCCAAATATAGCGATCGGTAATTTACGATTGATACTGCATCGGTAATTTCCGGTATCTCGGAAGATCGGTAATTTACGATTGATACTGCATCCACTGCGGAAGGTCATAGACCATGGCATCGACCATATAAAACATTTTAAGAGCTTGTCAGAACGAAGACAAGAGAACATCGATATTTCTCCAAGAAAAATGAACTTCTTAAACACTTATGGGAGTGGAAAATGAAAATGACTGACCGCGGTTCACTTCTGGCTAATTTGTTAAAGTTTTCGGTCATAATTCATCGTGATTTTGTATCTAAATTATTTTCTTTTATGTAAATTATGCTTGAGAAATGCAGTCAATGGTTAGGGACGCTTTCTGTTGATTTGGATCAGTTGAGCTACCTCTAGAAATCAATAACTTTTATTTCTTTAGGCTTGCTAAATAAAAGTCCAAATGAAATTTGGACAAATCAAATGCAATAAATAAGATAGCAACAGTCTGCAGATAGCTCAACTGTTTTATTTGTAAATGCCTCACCCTTGCGTCACCTTACCTTGAGGTATTTTTTGTTTGTGGTTAACACATACTTATTTGTCAAGTTGTAATATTTGATCGTAGACCGAGAATCTAGTCTAACCCTAAGGTCTTTGATAGATTTTATAATCTCTGGTAAGGTAACACGTTCGATTTTTCGTTGGGTATTTTTATTTATTTTTCACTCCATACTAACTACAGAAAACACGATTACTGTCACGATCTATCATTTATCTAGGACAGCGGTTCACAGCCCAAGGTAAAGTGCTGTGACATGTTGTTTAGGCGATTTCTAAGAATGGATGCCAATTTTCCATCCGACTTTTTCGATAAATCAAGCGATAGTTTTAGCATCGACCGTTAGATTCGTTTCAGTCGATGTAACGCCGACTATGGCAGAACTTTATCCATTCCCCTCAGATAATACGAAACATGTTTCTTTTATCACATAATTTTCGGCACAAATTTGTGGTTGGTGGAAAACTGGTGGGCGGAAGAAAATGTCAAACGAAACTTTGAAATCAGAGAATTTTTTGTGGAACTTACTGGAAGGCAACCCTGTTTATAACCAAGAATTTTTGAATTACGATAAAGGATAAGGGTGTATTTTTTAGGGAAAAGTAGCATAAAGACTCGAGTCCTCCGTTAAGTACTTGAGTATGTACCTAGTTACTCCTGTGAGCGTAGCTGCGGCCGGAATGAATGACCAAAATAAAGAAATATAAAAGCTGCCACACTAAAAACTCCGACATATCACTTATTATACAAAAGCAATTAAAAACCAAAATTTAATCTCACACAAAGCATAATTTACTTGCTTCATTATACACCGCTAGGGCCGGCGAAGAGCTAATAACAGCGTCACATGGATACGAAACCTTTATAAGGCAAAATGTCCCAGCGCAGGGTCCAACTTTGGATATTTTCTATTGATAATTAAAATAATATCAATGAATGTAATGCATACCACAAACTGTCCGTAGCTTGGGCCTAGATAATTGTTTGAATTATCCAGCAGTATGTATTTTGTTTTTCTTTTTTTAATTGTCCATTGGTGAATATATTTTCAGCACACCAAAAGGGACTAGTAATTAATATTACCTTTAAGACAGATTTAACACATTCCAATAACGTTGAGTCAAATCGATAATTCGGCACTCAGTTTTATTTTCTAAATACTTTTTGCATTAATGGACAAGATGGGGTACCCCACAAATAAATGAAGAGGCTGTTTTGTAAAAAAAATCAAGCAGGAAATCGGATAGTTAGTTAAAGCGACCCAGAAGCATTAGTTAGAAAAAACAACCAAAACCAGAGATAAAAAAATCAACTATTTGCTCTTAGATTTTCGTTCGTTGTGCTTTTTATTTTTTATTTTCAAGTTTCTCTTCTATAGCTACATTGTATAGCAGCACAAAATCCCTGCAGGAGACCCGCTATTGTTTCTTTTATAAGTACCTGCCTGCTGTTTGTTTTGATTCCGCTTTTGCCCCTCCCTTATTTTCAGACGTCCGCTTATTCTACATGCACCAAATTTTATTTATTAAAAAATAAAGTGTAGTTTACATTCTGTTAAGTTTTTGGGAGTCTGGGTCTTTTTTCTCATCATGATCCGAGTCAAATTTATGCCACAACGTTCATTCTCAACAGAGACTAGCCATATGTGCGCAGGACATTACAGTGCTCAAGTGTATGCGCAGACACATGTGCACTCTTTGTTCCCATAGAAAGATATTATCAATCGACATTCTACAATTTACATGATAAAAATGTGAAAAGCAACTTGAAACTTAATTAATACCAATAACGTACGTTTTGTCCATGTGCTATATAAACTTACTAGTTGTTTATTTTTCATTTCTTCCACAAGTGGACAAAAAGTCAGTAACATCTTATTTCTTATTTGATATTAATTACTATTTTTGTAGTTGTTAAGGTATAAAGTTTGACTTGTTGTTGAGTTTGTGTTGTTGTTGTTGAGTGTTTATTTTGTAAGCCTTATGAAATAAAGTTATTGGGATGGAGTTTGTGTTTTAAGATAATGTTTCTTTCTTGATCTCCGATTAGCTACTTCCGTTTAAAATGTTACTGTTTGATAAATTATTGGTTTCTGTCTGTCACCCATCTTTTTGAGTAGGTACGGTCAGGAACAAGCTTACGCATCATCAAACCCCGTAGGTACGTACACTTTTAATCCTTTAAGGGTGGTCCCATTATCATTAAGCTGTGAGTACACTGTACAACATATCGAAGAAAGGTTTGGGTACGGTGTGGCACCTACATAATTAATATTCTATGAGGACCTCTCTTTTAGCTAAAGCGTTTTTGTATTTACGCTGATGACCAAACAAGAGGGTGCTTTAGGCTGTATTTTCAGTGAAAAGTGCTCACTGAAATTCGTGTGCTTTTCTGAAATGACGCCTTTTTATTGAGTTTGGCAGGGTTAGCAAAAAATTCGTTCGCTTTTGTTTCGCGTTTCAGCGCCTATCGGATATAGAGAGGAACTATGTAGTAGCTAAAAATTTAAAGATTTAATATGTTTACTCGTCAAAATATATGTTACGATGTAGGTCTTAAAATTATGGAAACGTCGACGTAAGGATACAGAAATAAAAAAAACTGTACTTAACTGAAAAAATAATATTTGCGTGCTCAGGTTATGTAGAATATAACTTTATATTCTACCTGACCTAAGCACCACGCAAGTATAATTTTTTTTTGTATCACATTTTTTTATTGCGTTTATAAAATGAATAAATCAATAACAAATTTCAAAATAATTATAAATCATTGTCAATCGGATACGGTTTAACGAGCTCTGCTTTTTTATGTTGAGGGAAAGTGCTTTTCTCGAAAGAAGTCCCGCGGCTATTAGTAAAAGAAAACTTTAGTGAACGCTAAATTCACTAAATTTATTCGGTCGCCCTACAACGCTACGTCTAGAGGACTTCTTTCGTGACACTTCACAATTTATTTACAGTTTGACAAGTTTCAGCTAAAATTTAAAAATCTACGTTTTTTTTACGACAAAATGTAATTACGTCGTAGTAACCTTCTACAAAGGAGGTTAATTTATTACTGGTATACCCTTTATTAACCTTTTTGCAGCATTTTATAAGACATGATATACGTTAAGACGGCGAACCAATTGTGTCTTACGAACTCAAGTTAGACACACTTTTAAATAAATGGGAAAAATTGGATGTTTGAATGGATGTTTGTTACTTCTTCACGCAAAAACTACTGATCGGATCGAACTGAATTTGCACAGATGTAGCTCTACGCCTAGAGTCAATCATAAGCTACTTTTTATCCCATAAAACAATTCCCAGAGATATAAAAAACCTTTTAAAGCTTCCATAGAAACAACGCGTGCGAAGCCGCAGGCAGAAACTAGTTTACTATAGTCGAGTTCGTTGTAATTTCATCTGAAACTGTTTTTATTGAATTTTGTCATTTAGTATGATTTTCATATTTGACCAGCAAGTAGGACTTATGCGGTAGCAAAGTTCGGTGTAGCGCTGTTTCGCACCAAATTTTTCGCACCACAAGCTAAAAGTAATAATAATTGTTTCGTTTTTTCACAAAAACTTTTCAACATCATCATCATTACCCTATATTAGTCCACAGCTGGACATAGGCCTCCCCAAATGAGCGACATAGCGCCCTGTCTTCATCTTGCCGCATCCAGCAAAAACTTTTACCGTTTAATATTTAGCGAATTCATACTAGGCTTAGATTATTTTGAAGTTAGAAACGTTATTCGTTTAAAAAATTACTTTTAATAATAATGATAATCATTTATTTCAGACTATAGAACAGTTACAGATCTTATTTTAACTTATTCTACGTAAAGATCAAGAAAGTCAAGCTCGATTTTGTATTATAACCAAGGTTCGTATAAATACAAAATCTACCTTTAGTCAGAGGGACTACACTCCTATACTTATTTTTGCACTTCAGACAGCACCCTGGATTATTGACATAAAAATCAGATAGCCAAGTAGCAGCATACAAAAAGAAAAAAAAAAAAACTTTTGCACTCGTAGCTTCCTTTCCCCTCATTCCAAAACTCACAAAATTTCATTAAGGTGTAGTAAAAATACCTCCTAAAACAGATGGAGGAATTGTAAAACCGGATCCATAAGAGATTAATACTGAGGCTTTTTATTCGACTTTAAACTTTTTATCTCTTCATAATCCATTTCAATTAAAAGTTGAGTGCTTTAATATCAATGTAACTTGATTAGTTAGAAAGTGGATCAAAGAATAACGATTAAAAACTGGCATCAGAATAAAATAGCGGGTAGCTTAGTTACATCTACTTCCATTACTTACGTTATTTCATGGTGGCATGTAATAAAAGTCAATAAGGCGACTATCAGGTCCGAGGCCTGCTTCCAGCAGTGGACCATTAAAGGCTGTTGAGGAAAGGTGCGGAGGAGCTTAGCTACCTTTACTTATATTCAGTTGGTCAGCCAGCAGGTAGAAACTAGATAGAATAAGGTGAAAATTCCGTCACAAGAAAGTAAATAATTTTTTTTTCTCACTTACTAAAGTATTTTGATTGTTACACTATTACGAATTAGCGATTATTCACCTAAAACTTAAAAGCATAAACAATGATAGAAACAGAATTCAGTCTATTGAGCCTGATTCTCTCACAATTCCGAAATAATCAGTGAACATTTAAAGTTATCGACAGAAACACAATTTATCGGCATCTTGATTATCGTTACGAGCCTGTTTACTGAGTGGCATATCTCGACACCTCTATCGAAGGAACTCTTATTTCCTTGCGGAAAGGGGAGAAGCAAACACAGTGTATCCATACTTCCCTATTTTATAATATAAATTCGAAAATAACTCTGTTTGTCTGTATGTCGATCTGTCTGTCTGTTACCTTTGCACGCCTAAACAGATTTTAATTTAAAAAAAAAACTAGGCAGGGTAAATGGTACCCTGAGGACGGACATAGGTTACTTCTGCAAAGACGCAGGCAGAAGCTAGTTAGGAATAGATAAGTTTTTTTTTCTTACAAAACATACACAGAATCCATGATCTATGGATTCTGTGTAAGTTTTGTTTTTTTGTCCGTCCGATTTAAATATCAACACACAGACAGCTCAACACAAGACGATTTTGAGCAGTATCGATAAAAACCTAGAATCTAAACGACATTTGCATAACCTTTGACTACCATTCTTGGATTCTACAACATCATCATCATCATCAGCCTATATTAGTCCACGGCTGGAGATAGGCCTCCCCTAATAAGCGCCATAGCGCCCTGTCTTCAGCTTATTCTACAACACATATCCCGAATTCAATTCTCGTATCATTTTTCTCGTCATTCATTATCATTTTCTTCGAGAGAAAATGATGCGAGAAGCCTCAAACATTATGCTCTAAACTGCAAGCAAACACAATAAAATGCTTTCTTCAGCAAAAATAAACTCTATTTACTTACTGGCTTTCTTAGCTTTCTACACTTTTATCCATGCACCACACCGTGTTATTGTGAGCTCAACTACTGTTTCCATTGTTCCATTGTAACGAGGAAGGCTGAAGGCTGGCCCGAATGATAATAGCCTGATTAAGAAAGGTCACGTCTGTACTTACTCGTGGTAAAAAATACAAACAGAAACAGGAGCAACGTTTTCTGGGAATTTTGTCTAATTTGTAGAACGTTTTGCTACTTTTGACGACATTTTAAGAGCTTCTAGGCTCGTGCTTAGAAGCTCTTAAAATTGCGGCACTGTACATTTGGCATTGTACTGTGAAAATAGAACACATTTGTAATAAAAAATGAAACCGGCCAAGTGCGAGTCGGACTCGCGCACGAAGGGTTCCGTACCATTATCTATGAAAACGGCCAAATAAATCAGGTTTTTGTATGGGAGCCCCCTTAAATTATTATTTTATTCTGTTTTTTAGTATTTTTTGTTATAACGGCAACAGAACATCATCTGTGAAAATTTCAAGTCTCTGACTATCACGGTTCATGAGATACAGCCTGGTGACAGACGGACAGATGGACAGACGGGCAGATGGACAGACGGACAGACGGACAGCGAAGTCTTAGTAATAGGGTCTCGTTTTTACCCTTTGGGTACGGAACCCTAAAAAAACGAAGAAGCGGTTTGTGATACCTATTATAAGGATTTTTTTATACATCTGTTATAGTTTAATTTTCTATTGTATTAGACAGAGATGCGAAAACAGAATTTGGTGGCCACCAAAAGCAAACGCGCATCCCTGCCTAACCTAGAAAATATCAACCTAAAAAAAACTTATGCCGGTTCACGAACTGCCTAATGTCTTTTTTAATTCCTTTGTTTAACGTAATAATAAAAGAAGAATCAGCTTGATTAATAAAACATTCAAAAGCTTCCTCCATCATACCTATTGGAAATCTGTCCCAGCAATCAAACGTATAGAATAGACCATTTGAGTTTTATAGGCCTTTAGCTAATTAGTCACGAATTTTCTTTATAAAATAACAATTAGCAGGACCAATCCCATCATCATTACAACACTATTGGGACATTCATTGGCTAATAAACGAAATTGCTCATAATTTATCACAGAATTTAATTACTAAAAATCTTTTAGCGCTTTTACCACGGTTACACCCACACCCTTCGATGACAGGGAACATAGAACTTAGAAAATAATAGACAGGTACAAATACAGTGTTGAACGTAGATGCTATGGTTTCGCGAATGAGGCAATCTGTACCCACACCCTGGTATGATATCAAGTCAGCTATAGAGTTTAGAAAATAGTAGACAGTTCAACGCAAGGTAGGAGGAAAAATGGGACTATTAAGAATTTCTAGACGTGTCTACTCTGCTTGAACTGAAAAGATAAGATCGTGTAGTACCTAAGCAAAATTTACTTAAAAGTTTGTTTAAGAAATTAAATAACATCCCAAAATTTTCGATTGTGGCGTGACGCGAACCCGCGACCTACCCCCAGCACGGGTATGCTCTAACTAACCTACTGAGCCACGAAATCATGTAGTCGTAGAGTCGAAAACCTTTCTACGAACTCTAGCATTTTTTTTTGTGAGACTTCATTTAATTTTAATCGCAGGGGCGATGATGCTCGTGAGAGCAGCATGGCCACTGTAGTAAATGTAATTAATAATTAGGTAAGTACCTAGTAGTTTACATCGTAGTTATATTTTCTTTTGTAGTTTTAGTTTATTTTGGTTGTATCTTTTTTTTTGTTGTTTTCTTAGAATCTCATAATTTGCATAAATTGCAAAAATGTTTACTTAGCATGTCTAATTATTTGTTGTGTACACATAGGTTACGTGTCAAGCCAGTTCGTATTTTCTTAATTTTTTTGTGTTATTTATAATTGCTTGATTTGTGTTTTGTGTACCTAATAAACATAAATAAATAAATAAAATAAAATTTCTTATAGATAATTCCGAGTGCGACGGCTTACGCACTATGATAACAAAAACCTAGAAGGTTTTTTAAGTCAAATTATGTAGAGTAGGTATCTTCTATTGTATGTACGGGTTTTTACGGAAGGCCAGCACTGGCTAGGTGTCTTACAGACAATAGTACAGTCTTACAGCATTACGCTAAGTTAGGCCCTCTTTATATAACCACCTTAAAGGTACCTAGTACACCTAGACCATGTGACCTATTATACCAAAAGACAGGAGAACCCTAAAATTTTCACAACTGTACCCTTCTTTTGTTTTCTTTATTTATTCCATGTCATGGTTCCCCACAATTTTAATTACGCCATCGCCACTTTGTGACGCATTTGCCATGTCATGGTGTTTCATTAGCGCTGTAAACAATTTTAATCGCCCGATGTGGACACACCCTGTAGACAAACTTGGCAAGCGTTGTTCTATTTTCAGTAGCTTTTTTTGTTTTATTGCTGGATAATGAACTTTAGTTTAGGTAAGATAAAGGTGAATTTATGGTTAGGAGCTAATAAGATTGGTTTCGTTATTTTTCACGTTCAAAGTAAGAAAATATTACAAACGCCTACCCACTTTTCATATTTTTTGTTTTTTGTTGTTTAGGGGTTTTCCAACCACACAGCAACATGAACCAATTGGTTCAGTTACCATCAAGTTGCCGCCAAACATCTTGTCCGGTGACGGGCAGAGAAATTGGGAAGTTTGCGCAGTACACTAACGAATATAATTCATATGCCGCCAACAACGAAGCAGGTGAAAGAGTTAGGTACCGCAAGAAACACTCACAGTGAATAATCGATGCGATGACGGTCCAGAAGGTAGCCGCCCACCGATTTGGCCTTGGAAATGAGTTATGCGCATCTTTGTCACGTGGTTCGCCAGAGGACAAGAAAATTGATGGTTAATTTAGATTTTCGTAAGCTGTATCTACGGGTTATCAAATTTGTCATAACAAACAAATGTCATTTGTAGATGTTTTAACATTTTACCTACTGGAACGTCAAACTCCATTTCTATAAGCACACAAAAAAAATTGCATTAATATTCTGCAAAATAGCAAAGCTATCTCTGCAAAAGCTTTTGAACTACAGGGTGCCTCATTAGCCTAATATATCGCTTCATTTCGATTGATTTATTTGTACGATATTATTCTGCGAAGTCGCCATACATCGCCGCCCCCCGGTGTCCATATTAGTATGCGAGTGTGGGTAGCATTGTACTGTGAACATGCTATCTACTTGCGTAGGTTTCACAACAATACGATTTTGACGTAATGTTTTGATGTGATAGACTAAACTAGAGTAACCTAAGGTCAGCTCACACCGAGACGAGACGTAACGTAAGTCATCTCGAGACGCAGTGTGGCGCTTGCCCGCGGGCGTAATAAAATTTGTATCTTTTAGTGTAGTAGATAAGGTTGTTTGTATTTTGAATCACTATCATAAAGAGCGTGTTGCGTCACACGGCATAAATAAAACAATAATAAAATATTACTACACAAACTACTAGACTAAATAAAGATGGATTTGTCTAGTTGATTTCATTGAATTTGTATCTGTTCTCGTAAACAGGCATTATCGTTTTTAGGGTCGTAAGATATTGGATAGTAAAACCGACATAAAATAACTGTTGATCCGTTAGTCTAGGGTAAATCTCTGTGAAACTGATAAATAAAACAGTTATTACTTAGATCATAGTTCGTAAAATTTACGATGGACGCACTATTGTTCCATGGATCATCATCATCATCAGCCTATGTTAGTCCAACGCTGGTCATAGGCCTCCCCTCATGAGCATCATAGCGCCCTGTCTTCAACTTGACGCATCCAGCATAGACAGTATGCAGTCTTTCGCCGGTCGACATCCCACCTGGCCGTAGGACGTCCTACACTACGTTTACCGAGTCGTAGTCTCCACTCAAGAACACCAACGGTTGTCGGTTCTTCGCGAAATATGGCCGGCCCACTACCACTTCAGCTTGCAAATTCTTGGAGCTATGTCGATGACTTTGGTTCTCTGTCGGATGTATTCGTTACGAATCCATCCTTCAAAGAAACTCCGAGCATAGCTCTTTCCATAGCTCGCTTGAACTATATATTTATTATTATTTATTTTCAGATATTACTGGTGTCACTGCTGGGCAAAGATCTCTCTCTTCTCCTCCCACTCCTCGTGATTTAACGCTGTCACAGGCCATAATTAAAATACTATCTTCGGGCCGCGATCTTGCACGCTTTTTTCGTCTCATTGTTATTCTAGGTAGGTAGGTAAATTTTGCATACCTTACAATAAGAACTACGTGATTGCAAAATTTCGCCCAATCCGTTCAGTACTTTTGGCGAGGTTACAAACGCGTTGTTGTAAGTTAGTGTGATGTGTAATGTAATTTAATTCAAAAAAACATAATTTTAATTATTAGTTTAATCCGGCACAAGAATCGTTAAAAATGGTCAAGCAGAAATTAAAATACAATTTAAACAAATGAGCATCAGTTATGGTCCAATAAAATCACAAAATATCGTTTGGAATCATAAAGTTAGGAATCAATGACCACGACTCGTAAAGGGCCGGAAAGAATAGCTCGTAAAAGGCAAACCTACCAGTAGGCAGTAGGTGCAAATGAGCAGAAAGCATGACCTTATAAATAGGGATCCAAACTTCATACGCCCCATTTCACACTCTAATCTTTAATCTATAGCCCTCGCGTAAGAGCTAGTAACCTTCTTGGAGTTAAATTAGATATCACCGAGTCTGTAAGGGCTACGTCTGCTTATTTAAACTTGTGCTGAGAAAATATTAATGAACCGTAGAAAAGGTAAGACGGGTCAATAAACTTTTGTCAATAATCATCATCAGCTACTGTCCACTGCTGGATGCCTCGGCTATCGGTTCTTCGCGGGATATGGCCGGCCCACTGCCACTTCAACTTGCTAATTCTTAGAGCTATGTCGATGACTTTGGTTCTCTGTTGCATTTAGTCCCATCTCGTAGCCAGATTTGGTAGCTAGCTACGAAATAGGTAATGTGTTTTCCCGTTAGCTAGCTACTAAATGGGAACGATTTTCCCGTCTACCATAGAGCGACTTCCAATAGTCTCTTATTAGCGTCGAACACTGTTTGATGCTTTTTTGTTTGTTGACGATTCTTCATTTTTCAAGGCGCTCACTACCTAACATTTTTGCTGTGGAGGTCGACTTTGAATAAATAAAAGCGGCCAAGTGTGAGTCAGACGCAAAAGTTCATTGCAATAAAGAGTGTAGTTTCCAAATGAATCGGAAAGTACGTTTGTATGGGAGCTTAGGTGTTTGCAGCCACCTTAAGAGGTGACTAGCTCTCGTGCGTGGTCTATAAGACCAATCGCTGCAAAGTAACGGGTCGACTGAACCGTCCCTGAATTAATTAATCCATCTTCAGTTCACCTAATGGACTTTTGTTGTGATTCAGTCATTGAAGATATTAGGATTAGGGATCGGGGGCTTGACACTGAGGCGCAGTGGACAAAACGACGCAGCGCAATTTTCGCAATACATGTAGCGTCTGACGCTTTCGAAGCAATTTTAAATAATATATCCATATAAGCCCCATTTAAAATTATACCTATAGCTTAGGTTTCTTTAAATTTAAAAAGATAGTTCGATTGAATTTTTACTTAGTAAGGCAAGGCTAGCCAATGGGGGCGTTCTCCATAAAAATGTGACTAAACTTAGAACTAAATGAATGGCGGAGATCTAATGCTGATGACTATTTTTTAATGGAAAATAATAGTGAATATCAGAGTATTCAAATTATGAATATTATTTGGTATTTTCACCAGAACCATAAGTTAACGAACTACGTTAACTAGCAGGGTGGTTAGGTTGGCTTATGTGAGACGAGATGTTGGAGTCCTCCTTACACGCCGTGGAGAGGAGAGATGTCATGTCAAAATAAGTACTATAAAAAGTCTGTTCCACTTTACTTTGACAGTCTCAAGTAAACAACGTCCTCTTTTCAGTCTTTTTATTTTTAGTTTTACGTTATTAACAATTAACTTTAGTAGGTTTTTAGAAAATTACAATCTAGTAAGTAGTTATTTTCGTACAGCGTACGCCTCATTTGCATTTTTTCTAGTGTGGCTTGCTGCTAAATTTTTCCTGGAGAGAAAACGCGACATCCATTTGAGATCGATGAAAACAACACAACAAACTTTGGAAAATCCGCGCGTCCGTTCGACTCCGGGACACGCGCACCTTTTTTGAGTAATTACTGCCTATTGATATACGATAATGGTCTGCAATTTACTTGACATGTTCTGTGATTACAATTATTGATAGTGCAGAATGTTAAGACTTTTGCTCATATTAATATGAGAATACGGTTATTTTTATGACCAAGAGTGTATTACAAGAAATTATACCTTCTGATTATGAAGACAGAGTTCAATTTTAAATTTTACGACTCAGAAACACGAGTTATATCGAAAATAGAAAGTTTGCAAAACGTGTATCTGTCCTTACTTTCAATTTTTCTAGTACTCTACACTATTTAAATAAATAATGCTGGAGAATCCACACGGCATTATCTAGCCCCAAGTTAAACAGTGCTTGTATTATGGGTACTAGATGACTGATAAACATAATACAATACATTACATAGATATTTTTTATTAGGGTATACATAGAAAATAACCCGAACCGTACCAAACATTTGCAGATCGTTCAAACATTTGTCACAGGGCGGGAATCGACCCTGCAAACTCCTGCGTCGCAGGCGTACCATTGCAAGCCGCGCCACAGAGGTCGTCAAAAGAATACATTTACCAAATTAAGTATTGTATACAGCTTTGAAATGTTAGCCAATGATATTTCTGAGACCCCTGCTGCCTTGCTCTAATGGTCCTCCAGTTTCGGATTTCCCTATTGTAGACCTGACAAGGGGAAGTCGAGTCCAACCACTTTTTGTAGCTCGTTTATTTCCAATTTGCAATAGCTATTTGTAACGTTTCGATGGGGTCGAAAGAAAAATGACGGCGTTTTGCGGAAACCTTCGGGAGTTTTTGCGTAAGCTTTTTAGGATAATATTGGAACGATGATAGAACAAAAGGTGTGCTTCGGCAATGACAATGTTTTAGTTGCCTTAGTCATTTTTAAATTGTTTCGTATACCTAATTCTTTAATTTTGTGAAATTAGACTGCAGCTGTGGCCGCTCATAGATAGGGCAAACTAAAAGAACCATTGCCGAACGGGTAAAAGAGCACATAGTGCGGTCAAAATAGGCAAATGAACAAGTCGGCGATAGTGGAACAACTGCTAGACTCGGAATCAACCACTGGATTGAGCTACATGACCCTTAATTTCGTGCCCTTGGACGCCAATTCTTCAAAAGGATGGTTCTAGAGGCAATAGAGATCAAGAAACACCTAAATTTAAATCGTTAAGATGGTTTTCTCTCTTCCTCGTAGAATTCTGTGCTTAACAAGTGTGTGCGTCGTGATCCGACTGTCTGCAGTCGGACACGGTCAGTGTAGTGTGCCATTATGTGAACTTGGAGATTTCTGATGACGAATTGAGGGTAGTTGTGGACACTGCCGTCAATTTTCGGGCAACTTTGAGTCCATCCAGTCGCCCCGTGACCACGACAATTGTCCCAGACAACCTTTTAATAAATAATTAAGATATATTATAGTAATTTTATTGAGTGTGTCTTTTTAGTGTTCCGTACCTCAAAGGGAAAAAAGGAACCTTTATAGGATCACTTTGTTATCCGTCTGTCCGTCTGTCCGTCTGTCAACCCTCTTTTCTCAGAAACACGTGAAGGTATCGAGTTGAAATTCACGTATCAGTTTAAAGCTAAGTCGAACCCACAGCTGTTCTGTGTAATACTCCAATCACGATCAAAACGCTTCCACATCGTAATCCACTTCGCATCGAGCTATCGGCGTTTATCTCAATAGATAGATAGATAGATAGATAATTCTTTATTGTACCACACAAACACAGAAAACAGTACAGAAATAAAAGGTTACAAGATGAAGTACAAAGGCGGCCTTATCGCTATGACAATAATACATAATTAAAGTTGGGATTGATTTAGGTTCATGTACTATTACGACATCCGTAAACTTACGTATGTATAAATCCTCATAAACAGAGCCGTGAGTTCATTTAACGTTAGTATCGAGACGTAATCGTGACGTCTCATATGGATTTGTATGGGATTTGCGTAGTTCCCTGTCCGCACGATATACCTAAACGTTGTACCAGAAACATTTTAATTATATATTTTTTATAGCCATACATAACCTCTAACCATTTTCCTTATCAAAGCTAGTAAACAGACATAATGAAGCACCCTGTACACCCAAGACGTTGAAATTACATCACAAATTATGACTTCATCAGGATATTACCACGTATCAGAGATCTTTATGCAGAGCGCGCCAATTATCGCGAACATCAAACCGCGTATGATAATCAAAGTACCTAACTGGAGTCAATTGAACCCGAACTCGTCACAAGTTGGGCTTATCTGCGGTAACGAGGGGGTGATTGCAACGCAACGGGTCGGGAACGGATCGGGAAATACCATTTGCTTTAAATTTACATTCGACTGTGTTAATAGCTTTCGGTCAGAGTCAAATCTGAATGTAGCTTTTGTATCCATTGCGTAGCAAAAAAAGAAATTACTGCATCTGGTTAATCATATTTGTTTATATAATTTAATTTGAACACATTTATTTATCCAAGATGAACGCGCCAAAAAAATTTTACGGTGCAACCTTGCACCGTAAAAATGCACGTAATTTTTTTTACGGGTGCTCAATTTTAGTGTCATAATTCTGTCTGACACAGGATTGTATCCCACCCATTACTGAGTCGTTTATTTTCGTCGAGATCCACAATCCAAATCCATTGCAGCTTGAATCCGCGAGGCCCGAGAAGTACAGGGTGTTGCCACCTGGAATATTGAAATGGCCCTGCCCACGCCTATGAGTCTCCGTAACTCCAAGAATAGTCAATCCATGGCCCTCCGTTTTCCTCTCTTCGACGTCTAATTTACCTGGCTCCAGTAAACCACGGACGTTCCAAGTTGGAATACGTTGTTGTTTACGTATTAAGATTTTGTTTTTGATTATGATTATGTCACCAGTAACAGAAATTTTTTTTGCTATGCGACACAAAATCCTGTAGATTCTATGAGGAGGCGGATGAAACGCCTCTCCATCTGCTAGGAGAGTGTGGAGCACTGATGCAAAAACGTAGTACTCATCTGGGCAAGCACCTGCTCGTCCCAGACGAGCTACGAGACATCCCCCCGAAGAAAATCCTTCAGTTCCTAGCAGCTGTAAGGGTAAGTGGCGAACTCTGAACGCCGCTGTCCTAGGGGTGAACACATTAAAGTGGCGATCACAATAGGCCTATCATGGCCGCAGTGATAAGTAAGCCACCAAAAGCAAAAAAAAAAAACAGAAATTTTGGTTGGGACCCGGCGAGCCGCCCCAGCAAAGTCTTCGGTAACCAGTTTCACACCGTTTGTTCCAGTCACCAAACGGCGCCGGTCGATATCCGGATCACTCATCTGATTCGCTCTATTCGTTGTTTTATTCATAGGAGTTTTTCTTGGGAAAGTACGTCATGGTGGGCTCCCACATCTTGCCATGGTGGGTGGTTCAGTGGTTATTTCCATCCTCCTGGTCCCCAGAACCATCCCGATTGTTCGGGAACAGGCTACTTAACCGCCGCCTGTGCCTCGGCGTTGTCTGCTCATTTAGCACCACCCAGGGATCACGTGTAGGGTGTCAACGGGTTATCTACCTACGGACGCGAGAGACATCGGCCATGGGCTTTGATATATCGAAGGCATGTAAAACATGCTATACAACCAACCATGAATTCGAGAAAAAAAAATGTTATGCGAAATTGATGAAAATGAGAACGTTAGGTTCAATGCACATTAAAATTGGAATAATCAAAACTCATAGCTCGGCTTTGATGTAAACCAACCTTGATTTGTTGGGTAGCAACTACCTACGTACAAGTAAAACGAGTGGAGCGCCGATAACCGATCTCCAACGTCATTAGTTAATGTTGCGGTCAGCTCTAGATCTAATCAGACGATTTGCTCACAGGACTGATTATTGTGGACTCGTTCCCGTGAAGTTGTTAATCCATTCACTGCCTAGGGCCGGTACTCGTAAAAACGAAATCAAAGTATCTGATTCGTTTTCGAGCAAACGCTTATCATGATTGTAAGCGACATAAGAATTAGTTTTGCTCGAAAACGAATCAGAAACTTCGATATTCCTTTTCCTAGTATGCCGCCTCCAGACTCTGTGATGCGATCCAAAGGAGCGCGCCACAGCTACACGCTGGCTACAGCCTGGACACGTACCCCATGGGCAAGGTGTTAATGATTTTATCAAAGGAAAAGTATGAAGCACACACGCATTTTTCCAATTTTATTCCCCAGGAATTAGTATCCATCCCGTGAACCTTAAAAATCAACACTACTAGCTACAACAATTTACCTAGGTGATATCTTCGCCAATTGACGACCTCTGTGCACGGTGGACGAAGGTCCGCCTGCAACGCAGGAGGTTGCGGGTTCGATTCCCGCCTCTGGACAAATGTTAATACTATCTGCAGACATTTCTTCAGGTCTGGTCGTTTTCTATGTATAATATAATAATGTGTATTGTATTATATTATGTATATCAGTTATCTATGACCCATAACGAAAACTCTGCTTAGCTTGGGGCTACATAATACTGTGGGAATTGTCCAGCATTATTTATTTATTATTGATTTGGATTATTCTTTTGTTGTTGTCTAAAGGTTGACTTTGAGGTGGCACCATAAAAGTAAAACATCATCACATGATGATGTTTTACTTGACCCCGATACATGATTTTTACACGTGAAAACCTTTTAATAGCCTTCTGTTTCCATTGTCTTTGTTGTTATATTTGTTGTATGTGCTGCTGGTTTTCCTTTAATAACTAATTAATTAAATGATAATTTTCACAATCACTGCACTATTGGTTTCTATGGCAACGGGCGGAAACAAGATACCTATCTCACAAAGTTGAAGGATGGCGGATCGTCTAAAACAAAGGACGACCGATCCTGGACTAATGATTTTGTTAGGTTTTTGTTCGCAAAGGGTCCCAATCCAACATATCCTATTACTAAGCCTCCTGTCTGTCTGTCTATCCGTGGACTGTATTTTCCAAAATTCATGAAATTTAATTCGGTTTAAAGTTTTTTAAACACACCAAATTACTTTGAGTTTCATAATCATTAATTGAACAGTAAAAAACTGCAAATTTTAATAAAAATAACCGTCTCTTATACAACGGGTGCAAAACTACAAGCCTTAAGTATCGGTAAAAGAGATTTTACTGCTTCCATTTTAAACAGCAATTGCATGAAACCATTTTGAATTTGTAAATTTTGAATTAATTCTGCCGTTAGTCTGTTCCATTAGACGGTCAAGCAAGAGCATATCGTGTAACGCCGACCGAGCTTGTAGCTCTATGGGAATAGCTGGGAACATTCCATAGAATAAAGATATAAAAACCTATTTGTTTTTTTTTGTTTCAGGCAAAGAATCAGTAAATTGAAGGTGGGCCTACGTCCCCACAGAACTGATAACCGCTCTCTGGGGTAAACGTGTTCTTGAGTGGGGACCGCGACTCAGCAAATGCAGTTAGTGTAGGGTGCCCTTCGACTAGGCGAGATTCAGGAGTATCTGCGAAGACTGCTGGCCGGCTTAGGTCGAATTGAGTCCAGTAGTGGACTATAGGCTGATGACTAGTTTCTGACAAGCATGGATTTTGTCAATTTTGAAATGACTGGGCCTTCAAATTTAATAAAATTCAGTGAAGAAGTTCAATTGAAAACTATAACTTTTATTTTATTTTAACCTTTTTTTATCATATTAATAAAGTTAATTAATTTTTTTATTTATATACCCTTTATGATAAATTTCCAGTTTCCACCTGTAGTGCATTTCCAGAAAACCACAGAATCCATCTCTTAATGCTTCAAAATCCAATCCAAATCTAAGCTAGTTTTGGCAGTTTTATTAAAAGTAGGATTTGGACTCCATCATTCATCATTTCAACCATTTTACTGTACCGCTGAAACCTTTTGAGTGAGCAAGCTTCCATCTGCAACAGCGACGGGAATAAAACGAAACAATTAACACATTCCGTCCACAAATCTGGGAGCGCAAACCGACCGTTAATTTAAAGCACGGGTGCTATTTTAAATTACGAATGTGCTGTATTATAGCGGGCCACAGAATAGTGAAGAGACAGAGATACCTATTTACCCTCCAGAGAAGGAAAATATTCGGGAAACAAGCCACCGGCGCCTTGGGGTCGAATCCCCTCTGAATAGAAATAGTTTCCGGCCCTCCAGAAATTACGAGCTCCGGGTCAACGGAATGAATTTTGATTTTGCTTTTTCTATCAAACCACCCGGATTATTGTACAATGCTACCCCAGCTTCAGGTACTTATGCAAACCCACCTGGATCAGCTTGTATAAATTTGAATGTTTAGAAGCCTCTACAATTTTTATCACATTGCGATTTTGATCCTCCTAAATTATTTTTCTTCATACAAAAGACTTTGCTTTTAGGGAATTTGTATTAAATAATTCCGTGATTAACGGAAAGGAAATTTCGTGAGTTGGGTAGATTTTTACTTTTGATTGTTTAATATTTATGAACGGCTCTTGCTAATGAGAGGCGCAGGAAGTAAAAATGTGAATTGGTAAGCGACCCCAAACTGTTCTTGGGGGTATAAATTGTACGGAAAATGAAACAAAATGTATTAAAAAGAGTTGCTCGAAACATCTTTGTATAAAAAGGGTACTTAAGTAGGGTAAAGGGGGGTGATTTAGTGATACGTTTGATATTTTATGTCAATTCTCTAACATTAATCAGTCAATTTACTCTGACCATAGTTTTTTGCCTACCCTTTATTTATACAAAGAGATGATGAAAAATGGCCTTTTCTCCTCCTCATAAATGTCCTCAAAACTAACTACCTATTGCTAACTACGAAAAAAAAACTTTTTAGAGATAGCCTCTATGTGAAAATGTTGTTCAAACTAATTTATAGACCCTTCTCTCCGAATTTACAGATCTAAAAATAAGCTATTAAAAAACTTACAACTTATCTCTAAGGCCCGTATGAAAGCTTGCTCAGTCATCGATCTTTGCCTGAGTAGCACTATCTTTGGGATAAACGTTACTCAAACATAGGGCGACTGAGCAGGGGCAAGTTTTCATTATACGGGCCTAAGACTCAGTAAAATGGTGAGTTTTTATGTTTATGTGTATGCTGTGACATTTATCGTGCCATTAAAGCAGTTGGTAAAGAATTAGCTGATATTTTACTAGCTTTGTTTATGACTTGGCTTGCGTGTACTAAGGGAAGATAAAATGCTAGGTTTTATCAAAAAAGAGCAATCCAGTAGAGTCACTCAAACATAACTTGGCTCTGAGCTAATTTTATTTAAACCTAATGTTCAAAACGTGGTTGATATTAATACTTCAAGTGGTCCTCTATCAAGAATGTTCTTTGATAATTATCAATCGCTAGATTCGTTACAATTCAAACTTCGAATGGTTCATGAATTAACTGCAACAGTAACAGGGTCTTCTTTCCCCCCAAAAAACAAATGACGACGGCTGGCGACGCGATTTTTTTTTTATTTCAAAGGAGCTTTCTACCGGCGTGAACAAAAACCGAATGAGGTTCTATTATTCGAATTTGAATTTTGTTAATTCAAATTGTTTTGGATAGATAGGTACTACTAGGCTTCAGTTTATTTATTGTTTTTACAATATTGGGTTATGCTCTGACAGTATCTAATCCTTCTGATGGTTTTATGGCACAACTACTGTTCAAAAAGACCGCATAGCAGTTACGTATTCAAATATTCTATGTAATTGCCTCAATTAACGATTATAACCCAATATTTAGTCGTAATAAAGATACAAAAAACAGTGATTATTGTATGTGCGTGACGACATTTCTAATTTGGGTATAATATATTTGTAGGTGCATTTTTATTGGTAGGTTGCGTGTTTTGCTAATTTTATTGGTGACTTTTTAGTAAAGCTTTTGATGATTGTAACGATAAGAAAAAAATCTAGAAATTTCCGAATTCTAGAAAAGTTCTAGAATACGGAGAAAATTACAAGTTATGAAAAGTTTTCCAACCTTGAAGCAATAAATCATGTGCCATGGTATTTGCCTACAAAGTTGTCAAGGTAGTAAATTTTCGCACAGCATAAAATATTACCAGAACATCGTAAAAAAATCTTTACGAGTAGGTGCCGCAGTGGGGTGATGGATTTATTTCAACGAGGACAAAAAAACAGGATATTGTTTGATGAAGAACGTTATATACATAGAAATTAGTCAAAAAAAAATCAATTTCCTGAATCATTTTGTACTTTTTTTTTTATAAATTATAATCTTTATTAACAAACAAAATTACAATTTGATTAATTGATATACAATATTAAGATTTTTTTTAAACGAAGAAAATTCGAACGAATCTTAGAAAACTTATGGTTTTAAAAACTAAATTGATTTTGAAAGTATCTAACCTGAGAGGTCCGCCGTCCGCCATCCGCCGATGCAGGAGCTTGCGGCTCCCATTCCCGCCCTGGGTAAAATCTATGTACCATCTGAAAATATTTGTTCCGGTTGTGCTGGATATTTCTTTGCATGTATTTAATATAAAACGTTTTATATTGAGCATACCCATAACACAAACTCTGCTTAGCTTAGTGCTAGATGATGCTATGTCCAGCCCAGTATTATTATTATTAACCCGTTAAAAACTTTTCAGCCGCTATAGGTACTTACTTAAAATTTGACTAAAATCTAAAAATTATTATACAGATCCCTATAATATTGGTTTCTTAGTAAGATAGATATAAGCTTTAGATTATTTACCATTATCAAGAACTAAAATAGCAAAATACCAGTACATTTTTTTTTCCATTAGACACAAAAAAAATACAACTTCCTGCATTGAAGAAAGCAAGCATCCTGCGTTCGCCCACGCCCCCAGAACACACTGTAGTTTTTATGTTTCCGCAGGCAGTAATATATCGTTCAAGTGCGGGGATTTCTCATATTTTTACTACGCACAGCGTTAAAATGAAGATCGAATGTTGTAACCCTTGGTTATATTGCATTCTGTTAAGGGACTTGCACACTATAGGAAGGTTTATTGTTATTATAGTGCTTACCCTGCATTCTGCGTATCTCTAAGAAAATTTAAAAAAAAACGTGATAATTAAAAAAAAAATCGCATCGACATTTTTTGGGAACTTTTTCTGAACCTTAGTTCATCACTCCTTCCACACTATAGTAAGAAATGAAATAAGTTCCCCAAAAATGTCGATGCAATTTTTTTTTTAATTTTCACGTTTTTTTTTAAATTTTCTTGAAATGAAATAACGTGAGGGCAATTTCGGCCAACTGCGCAGCCTTGTGGCCCACCCAATACCAAGCTGGTCGTTTGCGGACAATAAGCAATTGCATTTGGTTCTAGAGTCCGGTCTAGTATCTACTCTATGTCTAGTCCAACGATGAGGGTGTTTTCACTTCATCGATATTTCGCTAATAATATAAATGCAAATGTTTGTATGTTTGGATGTATGTTTGTTACCTCTTCAAGCCAAAACAATGGTACTTATCGATTGAATAAAAATGTTATATTTTTGGTGGGTGTAGAATTACACTATAGAATTGAGAAACTTTTTATGAATTTCAATTTCTATATCATATCTCGCGCCCGCTGTGTACACGGTCCTTTATATTTGAGGGTAGGACAGGATTCACGTACACGATACCTATAAAGGGATTGTAGGGACTGTAAACATTCATAATATTTATAGCTAAGAAGAAAATCATTTCATCGGAATCAAAATAATTTTTTTATTCACGCGATTTTTAATTTTCTGACTGAATCTAATCCTACAAAGTCAGATCTCACAAGGCAAAGAAGTTTTAATAAATAAAATCACATTTAATTTAGACATGGTAGGCACAAAGTTAACATAGGTTATACAGTCCATATAACGACACATTTCAAAACACAAAGACAAAGTGAAAAACACAGAATGCAATAAGACACCTAACACAAACAACCAATGTGAACTTTCGTCCAGTCCAGCATGAAAGGGGAGGCTGTATCCAACCTTCCTGCAATGACCTGTAAGTATCTGATTCTATAGTGCTAATAAACCACAACAAAATACATAAAACTTTTATTTAATCGTGAAGTGCCACAAAATTTATTTAAAATTTACATTTTCAAATTTAGCGCGTAATTTGACAACAACGCTAGACATTGAACGCCATATTATGTGGTCATGACGTCATTTTGCTGCAGTTATCTAAACAAATGCGCTGATGATTCCCCCAGTAGTTAGTTAGTCAAGTGGTTGGCAAGCAGTTGGCAAGTCTATCAATCAACTTTATTTTTTTTACATTCTCAATGTATCGGGGGCGGAAAACTCATTTCCGGTCACGTGACTGACTTCCGTCCCACTGCGTAACACAACCGAACTCCCTGTATGAGATTTGGACCTACTTTTTTTCTATGAACTTTTTTTATTATTCTTTGTATGTGTTTAACGCGTTTACAATAGGCTACTTGACTACTACTGGAAATAATTCTAACGTATTGTCTGATAAAAATAATGCAAAATGTAATTAATATTTCTTTAAGGCCAGTCGTATTAGTTATAAAAACGAATTTTAAAGTTTGAATAAAATAATGCCGCACCAAAACGATAATCTCTGTCATGGCTCCCGTTTTCCAAGCTATGACGTCACCCCGCCATACCACACCTAACAAGAAGAACTCACAGACGTCACTTGCGATCCAACCAAACTCGTAGCGTTTTCGGTCACGCGATCACATATAAAAAAATGTGTAATTTTAATCCCATTTTTTTACCTAAATAAGGCATAATTTTACTAAAAATCACCTGATTACGCTTTGTTACGTTGTCACTGACTAGGATGAAAACAATTTGGCACTTATTTTTAATGTAGTCAAATAGCCTATTGTACTGAAAAATGTAATGACATTTATAAATAACTGCGATTTTATGAAATTTTCTACTTCACAGATATAATTACAAATGCGCAAGTTTGGATGTTACATCTTTATTTTATTTCGTCACGGTAAAACTGCTGAACAGATCAGACTTGAATTTAGCATTGATGTATCTAGGTATAATATACTTGGAATACACATCATATGTCTTAGAATTTTTTTTCTTTAAATAAATAATGCTGGACAATTCACACAGCATTATCAAGCCCCAAGCTAAGCGACGCTTGTGTTATGGGTACTAGATAACTGATATACATAATACAATACACTACATAGACAGATATTATACATAGATTACATATTAGACAGATATTATACATAGATTACATCCAGAACGCTTTGAACAAATATCTGCAGTGATAGTATGATTATGTATTTTAGACGAAATAAAAAACTGATATAACATAATAATGTCCAAAAATTACACAACGCGTTAAAAGCCGCGGACAGAGGCTAGTAAACTCTACATTTTACATCTCATTTTTGTTTTATTTTGCCTAACTATTTACCCACCCTATCTACCCTACCAAAAACCAGACGAATCCGGTTTCCACTTTAGCGTAACGTTACACGCTTACTTTGAACAAATTAAAGCAACTACACCCTGAGTGTTCAAAGTGTGTAAATCCACTTCATAAATAAATCAAATTATTACACGGGCCTACCATAGTAACCAAACTGTAACAATTGAAACTAAACCGTGTAGGCCTACAAACAAGTCTGATTTTTGTGTGTGGTTTTGTTACCGTAGCACCTCTACGTAAGTTCTACGTGGCTACGGTGTCATTTTAGCGAAAGTAACATAATAATGATTTACTAACAAAATGGCGCCTTTGTTACTTTACACCAAAGAGTCAGAGGTTGCTGTCAAATTATTTATTACTATAGGTAGGCGAATAGTGGCGAAAACCGAGAAAGGTGACGTCGCGTCGTTTATTTTTATTACATGTAATAATTTGAATCTATTGAAAAAATTAAAACTGACTTTAAATTAAATTTAGTATTTACTCAGTTTTCCGGGATAAATACTTATAAAGATGATAGATCCGGGATAAATTGCATTCCCGATGGAATTAAATTCCTGTGGGACCACCTCGGGATTATTCTTCACACATTAACGAAAAAAAATTACAAATCGGTTTATAATACCACTAATATTATAAATGTGAATGTTTGGATGGATGGATGTTTGTTACTCAATCACGCCAGAACGGATCTGGATCTAATTTGGCACAGAGATAGATTATAGTCTGGAATATCTTTTTATCCCGGAATTCCCACGGGATCGGGAACGACGTGGGTGTAACGGCGAGGCGCTGCTAGTGACGGAGAAATCAACGAACATACATAAAAAATACATACAATCGAACATTCAATTTCCTCTTTGTTTTTTGTTACGTCGGTTAAAAAGTATTTTTGAACCGTAGAAACGCTCGTAGCAGTCAAGTATTTTGTATAATAAATTCTTTCATCTAGCTTTGCCCCTGATTTTCGATAATAAAGGTAAATATGTACCTATGTAGAATTCGATAAATATTTTTGATAAAAAAAATATGTTGATATGTAAGACTTCCTCCTCCATTCATCTTATTTCTTTTTTTTTCATAATGTCAGTTCTAAAGTTTCTTTACACCACAAAACATATTATATTAAAAAAGTCTAGTCTGGGAGATATAAAAGTCAAAAACACATCCAACATCTCAAAAGCTAAAAACCTTTAACAAAACTTAGTTCCATCATCAAAAACTGAGTTTTTGAAAACTTTGCTTTGAATAAGCAGATAAAAAATTGAAACAAAACGAAAAACTTACCAATAGCGCTCGCAAAAACAGTAAAAAGCTGACCAAATTCCACGTGAAAAACTGAAAAACGCGTGTAAAACGCAAAAAGTTCATTGCAATCGTCGGTTTGTCTAATTAAGAAGTTAGGTCGCGTCGTTACTATCTAGTTAAGGCGAGTTCGTTAGTGGAACTCGGTTAACGGTAGTCGCTCGCTGATTGTCGGCGAAAGTGAGAACTCGAGAGCGTTGTAACTCATTTACTCGCTGATGTCCATCAAAGTTACAGAATACCTCGTCCTGGTTCTAGAACTGTCGATTCCGATGGATTTAATCGTTTACTCTGTGATATCCGTCAAAGTTACAGAATAGGCACCCTGTTCTTTGAAACTTCGATCGGATTGAATCGTTTACTCGGTGATATCCGTCAAATGTACAAAATAAGCTCCTTGTTCTTTAAAACAGTAGATCGGATTGAATCGTTTACTCGCTGATATCCAGCAAAGTTCAAATAGACACCTCTTTCTGCTTGAAGAAAGACTAAAGTGGACTGAATTGTTATTTTGTTAGTATTGTCAAAGATACAGAATAAACACCTTGTTTTGCTTCAAGAAAAAAAGATACAGATTAGAATAAATCGATAACTTGGTGATATCCGGCAAAGTTACTACTTCAAACAGTCAATTGGATTGAACCGTAGATGGATTTGCGCTGAAACTCTGAAAGTGGGTTGGATTTTGTGGCAAAATGGTAAAAAAAACCGTAAACCACTACGATTATTTGTCTGCTACGCTATGGGAAAGATATTTCCAAGTCGAGAATGGCAAAACATTTTTGTTAGTATAACTTAGCAAGGTACATATAAAACCCATTAAAGTTTCAACGAGCCTCCCTATTTTTGCACTTATTTCGTTCGAAAATTCAAACTCAATTATCAAAGTTACGATATTCAAATAAAGCCGTGCATATTTCGCTGAAACTTTCACATACATAACACATTAGTTATTATAAATTCAGCGACGAGCCAACTAAGATAGGGGTAGGGTCTTATCAACGTTTGTTCAAAGCGGCTGAACGACATGGAACCAAGAAACGACTATTTTGAGCCTCCAAAAATATTCCTGTAAAACTGGGCCAAGTTTGAGAAAGCAACGGTGTCCCTGCTAAAAGACTTCGGACCAAAACGGGCGCCAAAAGTTCTAGCGTATCTTATCTTTATAATATTTCATGCACTATCGGGTATATGTCACGTGTGTCTAAAACATATAAATACAAAACACGAATTTTCTATATTAGATTGTTCGAATATTTGAAATTTCGTGCTCCACGGCTAATTCAGTGTAGAATACATAACCGAGCGGTAATCCATGCTAATTACTAGGCTCGTTTAGGTGTTAGTACTGGTGTTAAATACGGCACGGAGGCGGGGTGCAAATGAATTGGTTACGTTTCAGACTGCTTGGACGATTTCAGAGAAGGCGGGTCGATTTTGTCAAAACTTGCACAGGAAATAAAAAACAATTGTGTTCCGCTTTTGTTTTTATAGAAGTGACTGCGCTGACGTTAGAAAAGCAGTATATGAAAAACAAATGACTGCCGCGCCAAGGATGTTACATTCATTTCATGTTACATTTCAAGTTCGGTTCGTAGGTCTGTACGCGGCATTAGCGTTTTGCGTACATGACATTTTTCATTGATGGCGACTTGCTCGAAGAACCTTTTCAATTGCGGACGGTTTACTTTCTGGCATATCTTCCTAGTGGTCGATTTCGTTTGACGGACGTTATAATTTGAGGACTACGTATCTTCAGTGGCAGTATATTTCCCGTTCTTACCTTTTTATGTACAATAAAATTTCATTTACTAAATTGTATTCAACTTGAAATTTACAATAACACATATGAGTAAATAATAAAGAAATCTATTAACAGCACAAACAAAAATTAAAAGTAAGGTATGAATTGTATAGCGTGATCGGATAGCACTAATTCGCTATCTTGTTTCTTATCCTGACCGATCACGAGATCGGATAGCACCTTTTGCCGTGATCCGTCAGGACATGATCGGTTTTTGCGTGATCCGTCAGGACATACCCGCTTTATGCATTGAGACCAACCGCTCCGTATTCATTTCGCTGGCTATCTGTAAGCCAAGTACGGGGTTTGTTCTCTAGGGTAGAGTATACAATAATGACATTGCATCGTCATACATTGCGTACATTATTGAAGTTGAAGGAATTAATTTTAAATATTTTACGCATTCAATGACAAACAGCCGGTTCTTTATCCGCTTGTTTCAATTTGACAATAGTTTAAACTTTTTGTTAACCGCTAGTGTGTTTACTTGTGTGTGGAGAAACCATGACTTGGTTCGTTAAACAAAACTTAATCAGAATAAGTGCTATTATATGCTATGTTAGTGCTTTTATAGGAGTGTAGTCTATATGCGTAAAACTCGATTTTGTATTTAACAAAGACTTGGTTCGTAAAAACATACAAGTAAACTCACTAGAGGTTAACAAAAAGCTTAAACTATTGTCAAATTATAACAAGCGGATCAAAAACCGGCGGTAAGTGATGTAATTTTTTCTATTCTACCCTAGACAATAATCCTCGTGCTTGCCCTACTGACTTCAAGGATTTTTGTATGGATAAATCAATGATTGGTACACACTCTGTTGCATGCAAACTGAAAGAAATATACAAAAAAACCTTTAAAAATAAAAAACAAACATTCTTTATTTCCATAAATACAAAAATGTACACTTAGAAAAGGTCAAATTCTTAAAATAAAACACTGACACGGAAATAAAGAAAAAAAAATGGTACTTTTGATTTCTGTCTGTTGTGTAAATTAATCATTCCATAAATAAAAATAACCAAGAATATTTTCTTTTGGCCTCAAAATAGTCCTAACGAAATGATGATACGATTTAACAAATTAGTCAGAGCTGTTTTCAGTGCCAACGCGAAGCTCTGCATATTCTGCAACGCTACTGTAACCGCAGGTGATATCACAGAATTCATGGGCTCCGTCGTTAAATGCGGTTGGTGGGTTATATTTACGCAATCGGTGTTTATATCTACATTTACAGCTTAGTGGAAGCAAAGTCGGTGCTTCGGGTCGCGACTCGTGGTCCCACTGGGGTTATACCACTATTACTCGTGGTCCCACTATCCCTGAAATCATGGGTTCGTCTTCAACACTTTTTTTCGGTCTATAGACCTTCGTTTGACCACAATCTCACCTAATGGAAAGTGAAGATGCATCACGAAGTAAGGTAAGTAGGATGTATCTAGAAGATACCTAATCACTCTTGTCTTGAAGAGACCCAGGTGTAATTGACGGGAAAAACAGCAGCAGGGAGCGTGTTCCATCATCATCATCATCAGCCTATGTTAGCCCAGTGCCTGGACATAGGCCTCCCTTAATGAGCTTCATAGCGCCCTGTCTTCAGTTTGACGCATCCAGTATCTGCCTGCAGTTTTTCGCAGGTCGTCATTCCACCTGGCCGAAGGGCAATCTACAGTATAGTCATGGGTTAGTCGGTGCTTAATGTAGGTACATTTACAATATTTGAAGCTTTCATCATACGGGCCTTAGACTTCCAATCATCGCCCGCCACCTTTAACGAGAGAACACGTAAAGAAATAAAAAAAAAATGCTGGAAAAATATAATCGATTCCTAACTAATGTTATAAATGCGAAAGTTTGTTGGTTTGTCCTTCCTTCACGTCCTAACTAGGCAACCAATCGACTTGATTTCTGGCATTGAGTCAGTTCAAAGAATGGAGAGTAACATAGGCTACTTGTTGTCCTGGTAAAACATCCAATTCCTTCGAATTTAACGCGGGTGAAACCGCGGGAACACTCAGTTGTAAATAAAAAAAATGCTGAATATTTTTTTTTACAAATCATTAGTTATATTTACAGAGCATTATTATCTAGTCTCTACTATTATTTATTAAACTCATCAATGAAAATGAAAAAACTCAATTCTGGAACAAAATGTGAGCACAGCATACAAACATAATTTTGTCTTCTTGATTCGTATATTTTCCTTACAAAATCTTTTACTAGACTACTCAGACCACAGCATACAAACATAATTTTGTCTTCTTGATTCGTATATTTTCCTTACAAAATCTTTTACTAGACTACTCAGACCAATACTTTTTAGATGGTCTAGGACTCAGGCCAATCCAAAAGCTGCTATCCGGTTTTATTAATACTTGTTGGTGTAAAAATCTACTCGTAATTTTCTTCAAAAGATTTATGTACGGCAAAAAAGCTAGCTCAATTCTTTACAAAGGGCCAATTACCGGTTTTTATCGGGACAGTATGATACGGTTGGCGAGTGCTCTCGAGTTGATTTGATGAATAATTTTCCAATTGAATTGACAAGAAGAACCGGGGAAAGCTTGGGTTCTTAGGTTTTATTGAATTGTGGTGACTTCTTTTATGCTAGAATCTTAACAATGCTCTGTATTTTTAAATCTTTGTGTGATAAAAGCTCCCGGAGAAATACTGATTTTGAATTTTATATTAATAGGCATTTAGTGATAGATCGATGTTATTAGGTAACAGATAAAGCTTAATTAACATAGAGAATTACAATCAAATAATAGAATTAAAACTAGTACCTTTTAAAAATTGAAACAATTGAGCTTACTGTAGACTGTTGCTAACAATCCACAGGTAGCTCAACTGATCCGTATCAATACCAGTCGGAAGCGTGCCCAAGACGCTAGACTGCATTGCCCCGCTGTATAGCAATGCTGATGCGCTGCACCAGATAATCACCAGCTCTCGGGTCACGCGTCGCTTCGACCAGACGTTCAGATAATATTTTGAAAACCCGGAGAGCCTCGGTACCCCACGGACCATTTTAAAAATCATTTATTGCATAGAGAATGATCCCGAGGTGGTCTTATAAAATTGTGTTCCCGAGGGATTTAGTATTTGTTCCGCAAAACGGGATTCTACTAAGTTTTTTTTCAACGTTCATAGGAAAATACCTACTCGTAAAAATCATCATCATCATCATCATCATCAGCCTATATCAGGTCCACTGCTGGACATAGGCCTCCCCCAATGAGCGCCAGAAAAATCATAAATGTCTACAAATGGTTGTATTCATAGATTATACTTAGGTAGGGTAATTTTACCTTCTTTGTATTCCTGGCACCCAACTAAGCTGTATCATCCTATTTTATCAGATTTTCACATATTCCCCTATCCTTTTACTTCCCGAAATAGAAACATCCGCCGTATTGAGATGTTTATTCACACCCGGACTTGCTTACTTCTCCTAAATCCCTACGACCTTCATAAAGATTCAGGTTTGCTGTCACATAAATTAATACATCTATTAGGTAGTATTACATTACATATCTTTGTCCGGACTCACTGTTTTGCCGTTGTGCCGTTGTAAAAATGTTTTGCCAGGGTAAACGCCAAAACTACAGAATGGATCAAGTTTTCTATTATACAGGGCTATTGATAAATTCGTAACACTATTTGAACTGCAAGTTCTGCCCATCAACACGTTCGTGAACACGCCAGGTCTTAATTCTTTAAAAAAAATATAAATTACTTCTGAAACAAAATGAAAAAACACCTTTGTCTGAAACCCAATGAGTTACTAAAGACCGATCTTCTACTCCCATAAGCACTGTAGCGGCAGGCCGTTTTTCAGTTGAGTTTTAAATAAAACCTCTGTAACGAACGCTTATTTAATAGAGGGGGTACCAATTGCCAATTACCAATACCAAGTTTAATAATTAAGACCTGGCTTAAATATATATTTAAGCCATTTATATTAAAGACGTAGATCATAACTTTGTTGTATTTCGTTAACAATCGTAGACGGTTACCAATTGTCTCAATTAATTGGGTTTTTTCAGTGCCTTGGTTAGACACCAGTCACGGATACAACAGAATTATTTTTACAATATCATATTTGTAAAACAAGTGCTAGGTTGCTACAATTTACACATGCATAATCCGCTTTATGAGTTCCATAAATGGCGTCAACGCAACCGCGCTGCAAATTGGCCCGCTCCAAACAAGTGCTGCGACTAACGAGACGCTACTTTTAATTACCAAACTTAACGTGAAGGAAACACGGTGAGAAATATCATGGCAAAAATAACCTAAGTTCGAGTTGGTTTAGTTTTTTAGAGTTCCACATTTTGTTGGTACGCTGTATGTTCGAATGAGAAAACCATTGGATACAACCGCACTTTGTGAATTTGTGACTTATCAATAGTAGGTATGCTAGTCCATTATGAATATACATAAACGGATTCACTACAAACCTATGTGGTGGTAGTTTGTGTTGAATGAATTAATTAATGAATACTTTATTGCACTTAAAACATGACAAAAATAAACATTTTATCTAAATTTTAAAACATGATCAGTACAATAGGCGGCCTTATCGGTGAAAGCGATTTCTTTCAGGCAACTTAGAATTGAATTTGAGTTGAATTATTATTAAACTCAAAACTACTAAAGCATTTTATAGTATACTGACTAGTATATCGCGAACGCAAGCATTATATAGTAAACTGACTAGTATATCACGAACGAAAGCATTTTATAGTATACTGACTAGTATATCGCGAACGAAAGCATTTTATAGTATACTGACTTCCTAGTCAGTATATTATAAAATGCTTTCGTAGTAGTACACTATAAAAATCTTTCGTTTACATTGGTAAGATAAGACTAGATGGCAGACGAAACACTTGAATTGCTTGCAGATATTTATAACAAATCATTCATCATCATCTACATGCCTACAGATCTATTTAAAACTCATCCATACTTTCACGTGCAGAAATATGGAACTATCAGTGTATAAGTATGTTTTCAAACCACATGCTCGACAATGCCGAATTATAGGTCATGTAAACCCTACCGAAAGCAAGACATTAAATCCCTTGGTATTAGCCGGGTTATAATGTTGTACTGAATTTCATTATAACCCGCTGGTTAATAATATGATTTCACTTTTCATAATTCTTATTACTATATGCATAAAGTTTAATTTTGCTAAACACAATTTGTCCTAGGCCATGGCCTACTTGATTTGACAAAATAAATGAAGTTTGCCTCCGTGTGAACCCCGGTCCGGAGGAGCGCGGTGTTCGAAATTCGAATTTCGAATCTAGGACCACGGCTTGTGCTTTCGAATTTGGAACGTCGCGCGCCTTCATTTGTTCACGCGTGACGAACAAATCGAGTTCTTGTAGGTGCCTATAGAAGATTTAATTTCAAAAATAATATTGAAAATGTCGAGTGATGAAAGTGTTTTGACTCCTGAGTTTATCAAATTAGATGCCATAGGCATTGTCAACAATCTGCTGCCAGAGAAGTCAAAGGAAAACATTATTTATCTACTGAGCCTGTTTTTTTGTCTCGCATAAGGTGTGAAAAGTAGAGTATACACCTCGGGGATAAGACTGTTTTAGTCTTGGGCGGTTGAACCCCTCACTGCACTCAGGACTCAGTCTTAATTCCCTCGCTTCGCTCAGGAATTAACTTATAACTCCCTCGCTACGCTCAGGAGTTAAATTATGAGTCCTTCGTTACGTTCGGGATTCAATTCGCTCCCGTGACATAAAACAGTGCTTTATCCCCTTAGTGTATAATCTACTATTTCAAACCACATGCTCGACAATGCCGAATTATAGGTCATGTAAACCCTACCGAAAGCAAGACATTAAATCCCTTGGTATTAGCCGGGTTATAATGTTGTACTGAATTTCATTATAACCCGCTGGTTAATAATATGATTTCACTTTTCATAATTCTTATTACTATATGCATAAAGTTTAATTTTGCTAAACACAATTTGTCCTAGGCCATGGCCTACTTGATTTGACAAAATAAATGAAGTTTGCCTCCGTGTGAACCCCGGTCCGGAGGAGCGCGGTGTTCGAAATTCGAATTTCGAATCTAGGACCACGGCTTGTGCTTTCGAATTTGGAACGTCGCGCGCCTTCATTTGTTCACGCGTGACGAACAAATCGAGTTCTTGTAGGTGCCTATAGAAGATTTAATTTCAAAAATAATATTGAAAATGTCGAGTGATGAAAGTGTTTTGACTCCTGAGTTTATCAAATTAGATGCCATAGGCATTGTCAACAATCTGCTGCCAGAGAAGTCAAAGGAAAACATTATTTATCTACTGAGCCTGTTTTTTTGTCTCGCATAAGGTGTGAAAAGTAGAGTATACACCTCGGGGATAAGACTGTTTTAGTCTTGGGCGGTTGAACCCCTCACTGCACTCAGGACTCAGTCTTAATTCCCTCGCTTCGCTCAGGAATTAACTTATAACTCCCTCGCTACGCTCAGGAGTTAAATTATGAGTCCTTCGTTACGTTCGGGATTCAATTCGCTCCCGTGACATAAAACAGTGCTTTATCCCCTTAGTGTATAATCTACTATTGTAAGTAGGTACTTACTTACTCGCAGTCAAAGCAAACTACTACTTAGATATCTCAAGAAGTCTCCGTGACTTTGTACACTACGAAATTCGGAACCATCGTTAGCATCCAACACGAACTTGGCCGAATTTATTATTAAGATAATAAAACTCACAAACTGCACCTCTGAAACTTGGTCCAAGTCCTGCGGGCTCGACGTAATTTTAATTTAAAAAATCTGGTTGAATGTGCCCGAGGAAGTTTGAAAGTTCTGCTTGAAACGCTCGCCACTTCGCCAGTTCAATTCTCGTGCTATGCGAGATTTGTGTGAATTTGTGTGTAAATATAAACCTAGACACATTTATGTTAATTAGTAGAAATTACTTCCAGTTCGGCAATTAATGACTGTATAAAAAGGAGAGTACGTAATAACGCGACGACGTTGGGCATAAAGCGGAAGAGCTTCGAAAGCCCATCAAATGATCTCTTGTTATATTTATTATTATTATAATAAATAATAATAATAATAAATGTAAAATAAAAATAAATAATAATGTAAAATAAGTGTAAAATAATAGGCATAAAGTCTGTAAATGTAAACAGACGGAGGTACTATTTTGAAAATGACCAAATGACCAAAAAATCACAACTGGGGTTCAATTTTTTTGATTTTGTGTCTGATTGGCCTTGTTGCCTTCCACTTCCACTGCGCACAAACCTGCTGAATTATCTGCTCATTATGGGTTACCCTGTGTAGACTTTTATATCCGCATCAAAACTAAATAAATTCTAAAACTTGCCATTTTGCCACTTGATATTTTCGAATAGTGTCTGTCGTCGTCGCCTCCAACCTGCGTGCGAGAGTTGAAATGAAATTTCAAATTGTAGCAAGAAAACTTAGATTTGCAATATACAAAGTATGACGAACTTAATTTTTCTGTCTCCAGCTTAGTTTGTGTTGTACCAGTAGGTGGTACAACACAAACACTGAAATTTGAATTTCGAACTTTAATTTCGCCATCATGTGGGTAGGTGGGTCTACCAACAATATGAGTACAATATGACGAAATTGTGTTATTGAAACGTATTTAAAACGATGACTTGAACTATTATTGTACCAGTAATATCGATTTACCTCAACATTGTTACAATTGAAACAGTTATCTGCAGACTTTTCTGCAGTTAGTTGTTTCAATTGTAACTACTTCTAATTAATTTCTATTCTTTTATTCTAATTTTGATGTAAACAATTTTGATAGGTACATAGAATATTAGTGTAGTAGCGAACATCTTCATCAGGCTGCGAAAACTGTGATTTCACTCAAAAAACACTTTGAAAGGTAAAAAAGACATCGAAATGAACATACCCAATACGAAAAGTGTCTAAAAGTTCACCAGCACGCATTAGGCAAAACACTTCGCTATTGAGGTTAGCTTCTGCTTTTCATAATGGCTTTTAAAACTTTCTTTGTCGGGCTTAAAAGCTCTGTTTAAAAATAGCCACGGAAATGCGAACCACAAATTGCTGTGTGGAATTAGAAGATTTATTTTATTTCGGAACTAAACTTGGGAAACCACTGAAGTGACAAAATTGCGGTAGCGTATAAAACAGGATTTTAGTCTAAAGCGGACACAGAAAATATTCCTAAGTCTAATAATTGGAAGTTTAACAGCCGGTTTTTTAACCGATTGTTATTTTTGACAATAGTTTAAGCTTTTTGTTAAGTTCTTGTACGAGGAGGAATCAAGATTGGGTTAGCTGTCTTTATTGCTTGTGTGTAGAGGACCCACGACTTGGTTCGTAAAACAAACAAAAAAAACTTAGTCAGGATAAGTGTTAAACAATGCTATATTAATGCTTTGTCTACGAGTGTTGTCCCTCTGCGTAAAGCTCGATTTTGTATTTTTTACGAACCAAATCTTGGTTCCTACATAAGCAATTATGACAGCTAACCCAATCTTGGTTCCTCCATAGGTACAAAAAGTTTAAACTATTGTCAAAAATAACAAGCGTTCGAAAAACCGTTTTTGTTATTCCACCTAGCTTCGTTGTCGTGGATTTTTATAATCCTTTTAAAGAAGTAGGGCAAAATAAGCATAGATCCACAAATAAGTTATGCGAATTGATATTTTTGCGCAGCTCTACCCTTACGGTAACCAAATAATGCGTATAAAATAGGAAAAGCAGGAATCCTTTTGAAGAATCCCATTCATCTCTGCCATCTTTTGAAACTATCCTCACATGGAGAGTGTTCGGACCAGAGCGCCGATGTTTGTCTTTGTCTGAAAGGGTTCTTTGACAGATGACTAATGCTGTTTGTCTGAAGAATGGTGCAGGGAAGACTGGAAGCTTTGATTGGCTGGTACAGTCTTCATGGGAATCGAAGTCTATGCTTAGGCTTAATTCTATTGAGGCTATCCAGCTGACGTTGAGAGAAAAGTGTCCTCAGGGTTTTCCGTATAGAGCTCTAGCGACACCTACCTCTTGTTCATAATGGTATGCCAACTTAAAACTGTGTTATTTCTCACTCTGATATAATTATGCAAAAAGATGAAGATGTGCAGGAAAAGAATAAATGTCACTTTCAAATGTAGAATGTCACAGTCTAAGAAATAAAATAGTTCTCGAAAAATTTCTATTTCGGGGAGATTCGAACCCACGCCCCACCCTCAGTACGGGTGTGCTCTAACCAACTAAGCCACGAAACCTTAGTCGGTTACACCGAAAATCTTTGGGACCTCTTACCACCTTTTCGGTGACCGGCGCTATAATAGCGCCGGTGACTCCACCTACAGGGGTAACATTATAGTTTAACCAAACCTGCTCAAAGACTAAAGTTACATTTATTTCGTTTGACGAGAGGTGTTGCTTTTGCTCAATTCTAAGGTTTTTCTGTAGCCACCGGCGCTATAGCCGGTGGCTCCACCTACAGGGGTAACATTATAGTTTAACCAAACCTGCTCAAAGACCAAAGTTACATTTAGTTCGTTTGACAAAAGGTGTTGCCTTTGCTCAATTCTAAGGTTTTTTTGTTATAGTGCTTACCCGCACTTTGGGTATCTCTAAGAAATAAAATAAAATACAGTTGTCACAGTCTAGTTCAGATTAGATCTTCGATAAGCTTAGAGAGAAGGATGGTTTGTCGTCCACGGTACAGATTGACCATGTGTTCTTTCTCAAGCTGTGGCCTTCCCTATACTTTCAATAGGTGGCCGTGATTAATGACAGAACTTTGTTGTGTTATTTGAACCTTCGCTAATTAGGGTCGAGATTGTTAGCAATTGTATTTTGTTACTGGAAACTGGAGTTTAATTATTCGTATCGATTAAAGCATTTGCGCTTGGCTTAACTGGCGTTTTGCCAAAATATTTAATTTATAGAGAAGCAAAGAGGGGCATTTGCAGTGGTTTGGGATAATTCGATAAAACACGGAGTTAAACACTGATAATAAAAATAAAATAAAACGCCAATAATGGGGAAAAACGCCAATAATGGGGAAATTTTGGGCTTCCGCTATGATTGCGCTCACCCACAGATTTCATTAGCGCTTTATGGTATTCCACCTTCGTTTCTAAAGAAATGATTAGTACGATCAAATGAGACAGAATTTATTTTTAGGGTTTCGTACCTCAACAGGAAAAAAGGAACCCTTATAGTATAAGTCAGTTTATTGTCCGTCTATCCGTCTGTCAACCCTCTTTTCTCAGAAACGCGTGGATGTACTTTTCGAGTTGAAATCTCTGAACTCAGGTTCGTAACCTCTTGGAGTCTATAATAATAATCTAGAATAATAACGGTTTTTGCTATTCTAGTAAGTATATTATTGTGTTATTTCTAGAAAATTTCATACCTCATTTTTTTTCACTTCTATGTGAAATTCTTATATTTTGAGAATTTTTTAAATTTCTCACTGCATGTTTTTTGAACGCTTGTTATTTTTGACAATAGTTTAAACTTTTTGCTAACAAAAACTTTAAACTATTTACAAAAAAAACAATCGTTTGAAAAACCGGGTATTAACCAGTTTAATTACCGACATAAAAATGAGAAAAACCGAAGAATGAACAAGAACTTCTTTATCTTACTCTCCATCTAGATAAGTGTAAATATTTTTATTGTTCCCCTCGGGAGGTGCACATTTTGGGTGAACTCATCAATCATCATTTATTACCCCCATTGTTATCGTGGCCCTGAATAATCGCTCATATCCGAAACACCTTTATAAAGCTGCGATCACACTGACGAATTAAAACAAAGGAATCTACAAATTTTCCAAATAAAGTTAAAGCCCTAGTTAGACTTCTATAGTATACCTACCGTCGATAGCAAAGTAAACATTCTGGAACCGACGACAGTAGTTTATATTTGGTACGTGTACTTATAAAAGCCATTGCGTGTTTTGAAAACCATAGGTTTCTTTCTTAATATGTATGAACACTTAAAAAAAAACTCGGTAATAAAATTTTGTAGTAATAGAAAAGTGAGTAATGCTTAATTTTTTACGTATGTACGTAAAAAATTAAGCATTACTCACTTTTCTAAAATTTGGAAGTGTTGAAAAATGTTCTCTCTTTTTCATTTTTATGTGAAGAATATCCAAATAAATAAAGGGACTCAATGGATAAAACTCATACATGATCCCAAAACTTATTACTACTAGTATACAATTATACGATTATGCCTTAATGTGAGTTTCACGTAGGATACCCTTATGAAAATATAGTATAAACTTAACTAATAGGTGTTACGTAAAAATATATCGGCTATAACCGACGACGACTCATAGATTTCAGGTAAAATAAATCCATTTTATTGGTTCCTAGCCTTCCTTAGCCTTTAAAAGGCACTAAGCAAAGAGCTCTCAGCTTAATCTGGTTAGTTATTGATGAGGGCCTCCGATAATTCATCCGACGGCCTTATCGGATTTAGTTTTTACACCTTTTGAACGAATTTCAGATTGCTTTTTATCGAAAGACTGTTCGAAAGACTTTACTGAAAACCAGGTTTAAATTAATTATAATACTTGTAAAACATATAGGAATGTTTATTTATTTTATTATTAACTTACTCTTGAAAATATTATCTATCGATAATTAATAATCAACTGTCAAATTATTATGTACAACTATTGAAAATATACACAGAAAATTGAAAATAGGGACTGTAGTAATTCGGTTGACTCGTGTATATTCGGAGTACCAATGCATGGATAAAGATCTAACCGTGGTAGTCGTTTTTGTTTTGTCTAAATAGTCTGAGTCAAGTTTTTTTCAAATTTTAATTTTTTTTTGTCGACCTCAGTGGCGCAACGGCTGAAGGTCCGCCTCCGACGCAAGTGAAGGCAAGTTAGCAATTCCCGTTTCGGGACAAATGTTTGTACGATCCTCAGATAATTGTTCCGGGTGTTCTGGGTGTTTTATATGTATACTAAACATGATTCTATTAAATGAATTGTATTAAGTAAATCTGTTATAGTATTAAGTAAATCTGTTATAGTATTAAGTAAATCTGTTATACCCATAACACAAGCTCTGTTAGGGGCTAGATTGTGGTGTGTGTGAATTGTCTAGAATTATTATTTACTTGTTTTGTATACCTTTAAATAAGAATTTGTCACAGTGTGAACACACCCTCCCGAAGCTCCTCGTCCCTCAGTAGTACGTAATGCAAGCGAAGGAAATTGGATTTTTCTTTATTCGCGCGGGTAACTTGATATTGTGTGAATTATGGAAATTGCCAGTAAATTGTTGATTTATTACAGACAATTGGTCCTAGATGTGGGAATATTTGTCACAATTACCTACTCTAATGTTGTGAGAGAACGGAATTAGAGATCTGAGTCTTTTTGATTTTAAGTCGAGAAGTGATCGTGACGTCGTCAATGTCGTCATATCTATGGAATTTAGTACAGCTCCTCTATCGTGCGGTTAGGGAACTACGCAAATGCCATAGAAAACGGAGACGTCACGATGGCGTCTCTATCGTCGACAAGACTCGGGTACCTATGTATACAAAGTAATAATAAGTAAGTTTTCGTTATCGTTACGTTTTACGTTAATAACGATTCTTGTTGATTAGCAAGAAACTGCTCTGTTAAAATCTTAAGTAGGTATACGTTATGTATGTTTAGGTACCAAGTAAAAAAACCATGAAATAAGCTGAAAAATTTAAATATACCTATCATAAACTAGAGGTGTATATTATGACGAAGCTTAATAAATAAAACTGGACTCAATTCACCCAGCATCATCCAAGTTAAGTTGGAGAAGTTTATCATTATCCTGATACATATTTTGTGCCTAACAAGTAGAACTCGCAAGACCACAATTAAAAAGTTTAAAAACATCAAAAACAAAGGTCTTATCCAGCCCCGTAAACATCGTTGTGCAGTTACAAATTGAGGTAAAAAATATAGCGCCATCTAGGATCGAGTTCTCAACAAGCTTGTTACTTTCTTATCTCGCGCCATATTTTAGACACAGCTGAAAACATCAGTTGGGTCACTTTTTTCGATAAATAATACTTATATTTGATATGTAATAGATAGTGATAAGAAAATAATAATTTATATTAAAGGTACGTTTTTATAATTAACTTAAGGGCTAATTTAAATTATGGGCTTAATTAAATTATGGGGTGAAGGCGGTTATGGGCTAAGACGTGGTGACCGTGGGCTAAGAATCAGCCTCTCTAACTATTCCTATGCCATGACGTAGGAGCCGACTAAAGGGCAGCTAACCGAGACGCAACGCGACGCTGTGCGAACTTTGATTCAAAATATAACCTTATTTACTACGCAAAAAGATACAAATTGGCGAAAGCGTGGTACAGCGCGGCGCCGCAGGAAGTTGTCTTATTATGTCAATCAAATGTTTATTTTTAACTTTTTTTGCGTACGAAATAAAGTTTTATTTTAAATCAAAGCGCGCGTTGTGTCGAGTCTTGGTACGCTGTATGTCCAATAAATCCAGAGATACAACTTTTCAAACATGGGCAATTTTTCCAAAAACTTAGAAATTTGTTGTAAGCTAGTTTTTCGAACAAGGAACCTCTAAAATACTCCTACGAGAAAAGTCATTAGAAATAAATTTGTAGAGCAGTTTAGCTTTAATTTGGCGATAAGAAAAACGCTTTAGGACTTATAACATAATAATAAATAACGTGATTTTTGTGTCTACGGTGACTGGTCTACAGCTTCTAAGAGGTCACATTGGTCAAAATTGAGCGAGTTTGTGATTTTCATTCTATGTTTAAATATTGTTATAGATAACATTAGGCAGTATTTTCAATAGTAAGACATTTGAAATTTCAGTTTTGCGTAAAACTCAACCACTATAGCGAGCGGTAGTGTACTGTTCTAGCTGTTCTAATCTAGGTGTAAGCTGTTGCTATAAAATAAACCATCAGCAAAAGGCTAGTGTTAATACTTGCAATAGCACTAGCACAGTAAAACTATCAAGCCAGGTCTCACATTACATTGCCGCATTATACAGTTACCTAAGTATATTCAGTTACCTAAGTACGGGACATTATGGGTATTAGAATTTGTAATTCTGTGTTTATATTGTTCTCCTAATTTTGGTCTTGAACTCCGTTTAAATGTTAGTTCGGGGAGTTTTTGTACAAAATTTGTACATTTTCGCGTAGAAAATAAGTTACATTTTTAATCAAAGTGCGCGCAGCGAAGCGTCGCGTCGCGTCTCGATGTGAGCTGATTCTTAAGTTGTCTAGCGCAAATCAACTGTGGAACGGATTACCTCAGCTCGTGTCGTCAAGTCAAGTATTAGGTAATTGCAGGAACAGAAAAGCCAACATTATCGTCACGCCTCTTGTGTTTTAATTTCACTAGGTATATGCCTTGACAGCAAGTCGATGAGGCAATGCTAGGCCGTTTGCGACATGGAGTTAGAAATTACTTCTGTTGTCCAATATTTTTGAGTTGATAAGTGTGCCACTACAACTGTTTAAGAATGCGATCCATATTATTCCTTTCAAGAAATAGCCACCCAATTTCCCTGTTCTAGGCTATCATCTCAATACCCTCACACATCAAATAACGTAGCTATCTATATCGCAGTATGGATACCGACATCTCCACCGTTTGAGCGCATAACCCAACCTACCAATACTTGCAAGTGACACGACGTTACATAGATTAGACGTCGGTTGAGACCCTTGGCCTGCCACGACAGCTTTCAGCAAAGACGGTAGAGCCATGTTATGGCCCACAAAGCACAGTAACCGAGCTAAGTGATTGTGGGACTGAGAAAGGTTAAGCGGTTGTGTTGTGATCTTGCTACAAATAAATGGATGGACTTAGTTGGATTGCAAGGCTAAACCTACATTGGAATGTAACAGGATATCATGGCACGATATGTACTAATCTTGTTTGACTATTTAATTTGATGTATAATGCGAGTGAAGGCACTAGATGTATACTCGCATTGTGCTTAGGTATACTTATATGATATGAAATTTTCAATAAGAATAAAATAACTTTATTTGATAAGATCTCGCTATGTATGCCTTATTTCTTACTTGCGAACTTGAGGAAGTTTTATCACAATAGCAAATATTGCCATTTTCATGAATTAGGATACATTTTATACGCACCGTAATTTATCACCGTTTTCTATTTTCTAATTCAATGTTCTGCGGTAGAAACTTATTAAAGACTCCATGAAAAATCTCTTCATAAAACCTTAATTTTGTAAAACCACGCTGTTTGTCTTCTATTTCCAAAACCGTACCATTAAAAGCTTAATTCCAAAAAGCAGGCCCCTTTGATGCTAAATGTTAAGTATTTTCCCCTACTATGATACGGCCAGTTTAGTCCACGCTTCGGCGATATGTTAGGAATGTTATCTCGCTCGAGTGGCTCAACCACTCGGCTGCCGGATTACTGAGAACTTTTAAACTGGTACGAGCTCGCCTGAGCTGTGTTGCTTCTGGATGTAAGTCTTCAATAGACGTCAACCCGTCTGTTTCAACCCCGAGTGGCAAAATGGGCAAACCTGCGTGCGTCGCAGGTTCGATTTCCCAATGTTTGCAAAAAATCGGAACTGAAATGTATGCCATTTCACTTTCGATCTTCGCTGAACTACACATTTTAAAAGGAAATTACTAGAACTCTACAGGCGTGACTCTACACGGCCAAACGCGATGTTTTTTTGTCGCAAGACCAGCAAAAATTTCGTATTTTCGCGATTCGCATTTTTCCGTGTCTTTGCATAAGGAAACTTGAACTAAAATGTGTTGACCCGCTATCATCACATTCGCATTCTAGAGAATAAAATAATACTAGAATTCACACAAAATCGTCATCAAGAACGTTATCCATCTTTTCCAAAAGAGGATGTTCCGTCCAGAGCTGAAACGTTCACGGCAGCCAACATTATATCGAAGGTTCAGAGCATGTTTCCACTTTAGAATAGGAGTTACGCTAAAAAGTTTGCGATTTATTCATTGAGAACTCACGCACGTTTGCTTGAAGAAAATATGCATGTAAGGACTATATTTATCGTTTGATTGATCGTTGTTTTGGGTTCCTACACTCAGTTTTTCCGGTCAATTACAACCTAAGTTGCTTGAAGTGTTAATGGGTGTCTTCTAGACCTTCGTGATACATCGACGGTTACATCGTCACTTTTTATCAGGTGAGATTTATGTCAAACGAAGGCCAGTAAAAATATTTATAAAAAACATTTTTCTCCCTCTTCGTCACCGTATTTTCATAGCTGAAGGTCGGGCCTGTTTTGAAAAGCCTACCTTAAAGAGTTGGCCAGTTCCTTCCACGCAACTCTATCTTCGGCGTGTCTGAGAGCAGTGGTTACTGGGAGTCCAGTGAATTCCTTTACTATGTCAAACTAGGTAATTCCCCCACAACAACCAGTTTTTTCTTTTTGAGTTTTTTGGGTTTCTTCTAGCGACCACAACTACTGATAACTCGGTTGGTTGGTTATACATGTTAGAGAGCCTTGTTATATTCTTCAGCTGATTGAGAGCACCCTTACGATAACTAGGTATATTTCCAGAATTTGGAGAACGTGACTTCATAATTTCTATAATAAATAAAATCTATAACCATTTAATCGACGAATTTTAAGAAAATAGGTGTAAACGATACCTTCTTATTTTAGTCATTTAATACAGAATACCTATGAAAGGCGTGTGTTACGAGTCATAAATGTTGATTTAAATCAAGAGACTGACATTTTGAAATCCATTGTTGTTTCAATCTCCGCAGAACAATGCCTCACGTGTGTTTGATAGACTATTAAAACAATGCAGACATTCGATATTTCTGAACACAAGCAATTATTTGTTGAAGGAACATAAACTGAAGAGTTTTGATAGAAAATCATAGATGACATGAACAACAATAAGTCATAAACCTTTAGGATTTGAACATTTCAAATCTTGCTAGGCGTTTTTTTTGGTTGCTTTCAGGATGTGACTGGTGTTGGACCATGGAGGATGGCTCAAACTTCTGGTGGCCTAGTATGGTACGGCGTACGTAATATCCAGTTGCAGTTGATGACGTCAACGGTATATGTAATGCAATTAGGCAGTAAGCTGACCTATGAAAATCGACATCTTTCAAAGTGGATCTAATGAGAAATAAATTTCTCGATAGATCCATCATGGATCTAATCTTATCAATGGATCTATTGGGAATCATCCAGACCAGGTCGACTTGTTTTCATATTGTCTAAAATTTTGCTCAAAGCCCCTATCGACAGGAAAAGTCTAGACGAAAATAACGAACGTAAGTTAATGATAGCTACAATAAGAATACCCAGCCAAGGAAATTTAAAAGCTATTACTGAAGTTAAAAATACCAGAATCCATTGCAGTGGAAACAGTTTAATTAAAGCACAACGTAGGAGATACTCCATAGCTATTTTGCGGCACAGCGTCCACATGCCCGACCCGCACCCATCGTCTGAGAATGCCCTGCGAGGTATTACATTTCTGTGCCCAGACAATGGTCGTAACTCGTCTACAACTTTCATATTAAAAGCTAAATTGATGAAACTTTGTAATAAAGGATAAGGCAGGTTTCATTTCTGGACAATAGAACGGTGTTGGTAGAAAATGGAACATGGCTCGCCTTGGAGTTATAAAATTCAACTTTGACTTTAAACGTTTCAGAGGGCTTCCTCAACCATAACCTCAGCCTTTAATGGTCCACTGCTGGACGCAGGCCTTCCCCTGAAAATCGCCTTATTGACTTTTACCTCATATCAATGCTCGTAATCTTCACACTGGGCACGCGGGTTGAAAATCGTAGTTCGGTTGTAGATCTATTCTGCTAGAACCGCTGCTGCCCGACCCCCAATGAATAAATGTCTTCTATCAAAACTCAATATGCTTTATTTCTTTTAGACCTTACAGGGCTCTTGAACATGTCACAAACTTACGAGCCTTAACACCTAGCCATCTTAAACGGGCCTTATCACATAGGAATACCAGTCAATAAAAATGGCATTTGGACTAGAAGTTAGTTTCATAGATTAACCAGAAACTAAAATCCAAACAGAACAAACGAACTTTAAGGGACTCTTTATCTTGAAAATCATTTCATTTCTTACTCATACCGAATTCAAAAGAACGCAACTTTATAAGCTAGAAACTTCGATCAAAAATAAGGAGTTCGCGGCCTCCCCCGTAGATACCTAGAGCCTTACAAAAATGTCACTCAGAATTGGGTTCGTTTTGTTTTGACGCAGACAGTTTGCGCAGAGCCTGACAAGTTTTTTCCATACGGAACAAGAGATTGGTGGAGTCGAATTCATTTTATTTTATTTTGTAAGTAGGTAGGTACCTACCTGAGAATTATATACCTACCTACTCAGTTTATTTTCTATAAGGATTAATTAACAGAATTCAGGTAAAGATAACGAATCATTTATTGATGAAACTATAAATTGGTGTCTCAACAGTAGGTATTTATACAAAAGGGTCATTTCAGACATACAATAATTTAAACTTACAATACAATTTCAGGCAGGCACTCTAGATTAAAAAGAACTGGTTCCTGTCTGCGGCTTTGCACGAGTTTTTTTTACGGGAAAAAAATAAACGTTTTATAAATTCATACTTCTGGTAGGTAGGTAAGAACCTAGTCTTTCTTTTATTAGAGAGTCTACGCAAATGAAATTTTAGGGCGGGCCAACTAATTATTTTAAAAATCATCAACTAGTAATATTAAACTTATTTTTATGAAAAATATATTAATACATACTATAAATGAAAAAAAAAATTTAGAAGAAATAGCCTCTCCATTTATCAATTTAGAACAAAATTAATATTTTAACATAGGCAAACCAAACAACAATATTTTATGCTGATTTCACAAGTATATGACTCACATCTCAATATACGGGTAAAAAATATATATAAACTTACTGAAAATAAGAAATTCCATCCTTTTTCAGCACTTTGGAAGAGTGATTCTTGCATTTTTTGTACCCATGCTTTTTGTCTGAACGCTAAAATGACACTAGTTGAAAAGCGTTCCTAACATGTCAAAATGCCTCTCTTTTGCTACTGAAGGTTGTGGCGTGCGCATTGTGAATCTAAGGGGGGCCGGCAAAGCCGGACATTTTTGATCGATGGCTAGAAAGTAGAAAAACTAACTTCCGGAACATAATCCTCAAGAACATACAAGCTGCACAACGAAGCAGCATGTCACGAACAAAAGTAAAAAACATTTTCATGCTAATTCACACTCGTGTGTAAGTCGGGAGCTTGCCGCCTTTACATTTTCACACCAAGTTTGTACCAACTACCCCGAACCGTGTTATACCTAGCTGTGATGCTTCACAAAGCACTGGCAAATTTCGCGAAAACAGGGTCTTATTCAGGGAAACAGTATGATTACCATTTCTAGTTCTATTTTCCGGCATAATCATACCCATTTGGCTCACGTGTGTAGTGTACGTAATACTTCAAATAATAGGTACACTACTTTTTATCTTTTTTAAAAGCGGGATCTGTTGACTTATCAAAATTAGTTTAATCAATGATTTATACACTTGCAAGATGAGTTCAAGACATTGCCTAAGTCCGAACCACCCTGAAGTCTGAAGCTGATCCTCGTTAAGAGAAGAAAAGAAGGTTCGTAGCGGCTTAGCTACAAACCTTCTTTGTGTTGCATTGCATTTTGATCGTCTTAGCCTTAGACAATTCAACCCGCTGTCAAAGGTCTAGCCCAAGACCTTTCCCGATTAGGTACAATCCTCCCCTGCACACTACACACTAATTCGGGCAAACTACACCATCTACCAAGGTCTCCACTATCCTCATTTCCATTTAGGCCGCATCTCTGGTTATTTTGTAAGATGTTCCTAAATTGCAACGCTCTTGTTGTATTCAATAGCTTGGATAAACGCTTCCTTTGTTAATGTTGACCTCTTTCTCGTCTGAATTAATTTCAGAGAATAAACGTAGCTTTTCAACAAATATTGTTAAAATAATTTTGACTGTAGTTCTGAATTTTGTTCGTCGAAAACGCTAATTTCTCGTTAACGCCTTCGCTATCTGGCAAGTCTGCTTGTTCAATTTTAAACATCGGTATTTGAGGCTTTTGTCTTACCACTCAGAAAATTTCTTTAAAAATGTTTAAGTATGCATGGTAAAATTTATAAAATCAATAAATATTTTTACTATACTTACCCATAATATATGGGTTTCGTTCTCACGCATTTGTGGTTTGTGGTCGCTCGTCAAAAATACATTCAAAACGAGATCAACACTAACTAACAAACCTAACAAAGTACAAAAAAGCCATAACTTTACTCTGCGGGGTGCTTCGATCAAAAATAAGTAGTTCGCCTCGGCAAAGCCGGAAATTTCTGATCGAAGGCGGGGTGTCATAAAATAGCATCGAAAGATAAATAGTCCTATCAAAAATAACCATATTATTATATACCAAAACCATTTGTGATTTAAACAGATTTCACAAGCGCCATTGACAGCAACTCTGAATAAAGTCTACAAGAGAGCTAAGTTGCTAGCAAGTAGCTTCAATAGTTTCACGTATGACAGAGCCCCTACTACTGGACTTTATTATGGGCACATATAGGTATGGGATAGGTGAAATTCGCCCGCCCAAATTCTGGACCACGGGTGAAATGTCCACATTGGAATTTTGCGTCAAGAAGAATACAAATCGGACCACTTTTCCATTACCACTTATATAAACGAAGAAGACAGATAAAATCGAATTGATCACAGATTGGTCTGTGACATAAGCATACATAAATATGTTCCAAATATTGGTATTTTTCTTGTAGGTAATGGCATGAAATTTAAATACTGAGATCATCAAACCTTTGGCCTTATAGTTTTAGGGTGAGGACATAAAGAGGCGGGTTCCCTGTGCAGACAAACCGTTACGGGTAGGAACTGATCCGTACGGTAAAATATTCCAATGTTATCATATGCGCTCACGCTTAAAGAAACAGGTTGAGACTTGTCGGTACCGACTACTTGGACAGGGTCATACGGGCTACAACGTTTTTCAGAGTAGGGTCAATTCTATGGTCAATAAAGACAAACTTACCCGTTTCTTTAGCGTATCCTGCACCGATCTGTACCGACCCACACCAACAAGTCCCGGAATACCTGTTTTTCTTTATATTCTCACCCATAACTAGTCGGCGAGATATACCTGCTCGCGAGAGCCTTACGCGAATATAAGAGTTAAAGTCATCGTTAAAGAACTCAGGCAACATTTGGACGTGTCCAGTGCATCGATAAGAAATAAAGAGCGCCAACGTTCATTTGTTTCTATTCAATTCGATTGGCTCTCTCGGCTCGAGTATTATCTAATTTTCAAAGGCAACATAACAAGTGGTAGGGGTCCCTTGTCAGACTCGATGGGAGTTTGGGTGAGATTGGCCCGGCTTACCGTCCTGACACTTCATTCCAACAAGCTCAAATTGCACTCTTCAAAAAGTTCGAGAATAATCAACATTGCTCGCATGATTTGTTTTTACGTTTCTCCATTTATAAATAGAGATTACGTACCTACCTTTTTTTTAGCATATTGAAGAGGTTTTGATGAGACGAGAAATGGATTTTGGCAGCAGAAAAAGTGAATTGAACTGCATCTAGTGGTGGTAAAATGATTAAACTGGTCGGCTAGTAATCCCACTAATATTATGAATGTCAAAGTTTGGATGGATGGATGGATAGATAGATGGATGGGTGTTTGTTACTCAATCACGCCAGAACGGCTGAACGGATCTGGATGAAATTTGGCACAGAGATAGATTATAGTTTGGAATAGAACATAGGCTACTTTTTATCCCGGAATTCCTACGGGAACGGGAACTACACGGGTGAAACCGCGAGGCGCTGCTAGTACGTAATAAAAACAAGCGTTAAACATTAGTGAAATATTTTGTAAGTAAAAAATGCAAGAGTGCATGTAAGACACGACACAAGAAAAAAAATCTTTTGCAATATAAACAAGAGTATCCGGAATTCAAAAAATCGTAATTCACAATCTAATCCCCTCGGGGTCCAGAATCACCCCTTTTCAGCTTAGTACACATGTGTGTGAAAAACATACTGTATATAGCCTCGCTGGTGACAAAGTCATTGTCCAGCATGGAGAACATTAGTTCTCGGAGCGTATTAACGCTCCGTCTTGTCTATGCAATCAAACTTTTGCAGTCATGACTGTACAAAAAGACGGAGAATCGGTCAAGTGGCCACCACAGAAATCTTTTCGATTTGCTCCCGTGCAAGTGTGGTGGCCATCACACTTGCACGAAAGCTCGTAGAATCTCCACGCTCCAGGATTTAGCTCAAATACCTACCTACATTCGCAGACAAAACCATGCAAACTATATTTGCGCAGTCTTCAGCATGTCAACAATTTCTCAGCCTGCGCGAGTAACCCTCTTGCCGGCCACACGCACGCTCTTACCTGCGTAAACTGGTTTGTGCATGCATGCTCGCAGGCAAGACAGAGGGTGTGACTGGGCTATTAGTATTACCTATCAGTTTCAGCTTCATCCAAGTTACCATTGAAGATGAATCGATATTAGTTATCCAGAGTTTCCAGGAAACATGAATAATTAAATTATATTTAACACACACCGTCAAAGGCTTGTTATCCAGGAATTGATTTTGTAATTATACTGTACCGGACGGATCAGACATTTTAATCAATAAATACGTTCGATCCTTGTTTAGTTATTTATTTATCTCCTTTTGATATCTTAAACACCATAATTCACTCGTAAATACTTCATCATCATTATTGGCCGCAGCTGAGTTTTACCCACAGCTGGGCGAAGGCCTCCAGAAGGTTGTGCATTCCACCACGGTCCTGTGCTAGCGGCATCTATTGACCACCTACGACGCGTAGGTACGTTGTACGTCATCAAAACTAAGTATAATTTGATTGTTTTTAAAAAATGAAAACCTAAGATTTTGTAATTGAATAAAATCCCAGAAAAAAACTATTTCTAAGTACACTTGGACGGTTTTCAGTCCAACCGAATTCAAAATGGGGTTTAGTTTAGTCTAGTTTTAAAAACATAAAGGACTGTCTACAAAAATTTTGAATACATACAAATTGATAATATCATCAGCAATGTGAAACTTCCTTAAAAAAACAATTCATTTCCGGGGAACTGAAAATAATGACTTATTGATTTTCCAGTAAAACCGGATAAAAGCGATACTATATCTCATAAGTCCATTTCCCCCAAAATTGATTTCACCCATACGTACCAAAGTACCGTAAACTCATGACTCATCATGGTATTAAAGATGTGATACATGGTTGGAAAGTTTAGTCTGGTCTTTAACAATACATCAGGCAACCTAGTAAAAGGTTGACGCGCGCACACTTACGTCGCCTAAACTCGAGCTTTTCAGTAGTCTATCTGAAAGTTCCTTATTACAATGCACGCTAACTAGCATTATTATTCTGCCCATGGAACCCCTTTGCATTTCTTCTAAAAAGTTTTTTGCCTTATGTCCTGATGGTGAGTCGATGAGGCGAGGCCATAGCGCTCCGTTAATGTGCGATCTATAAGTCTCACAAAAAGCTATATATAAGTACAGGTATGTAAGAAATTAAAAAAGAGCTTATGCACTATAATACTTTACATAAGTAGGTATATAATTTAATAATTACTTATGAATACGCTGTCGGCATTCCTTTTGTAAATAAGTAAACAATTTTATAGAAATTGGTTGGACAAACACGACCGTGTATACAGTGCTTTGTAAAATCCTCCCAGACTCAACAAACTGCACTAATAGCGGCCGAGTGAGCCAAAAACGTTAAACTGTTAAGCTGAATATACATGAAATATTGAAACATTCATATCACTGTTTTGATGCTGGGGTTTTAAACGTACCTAGGAAGCGAAGATTGTCCGAGATCATAGCCACACCGATACCGCACAGCATAAAAAAAGTGCATTCAAATATGGGTTTTATCCCGTAACATTTAGATGCATTTATATTGACGGCATCAGATGACAGAAAACTTGCGGGCCACTTGTTTGAAGTTTGTGGGAAGCCATTTTGTGACTGTAGACTGTATCTAAAGATTACGAATTTAAAGCCTATATTTGAATGCACTTATTCGTGTTCTGCGGTAGCGGGGTTGGATTGATGTGCTCAGGCCTTTATCCACTCGTAATAAGAATGGAATAGAACCTTGTAATTTCCGACCGCTTTTGCCATCCCAAATGATGCTGATCGCATACGGATTACGGCCGGATAGCGAATGATATTAAATAGTAGCAATCTACCGACTGGCAGTGGAATTACGGTAAAACCACCATTCCTTCAATTGACATTTTAAAGCCATTGCAATGGCATTTAAAACCCTTTTAATTGCCTTCGCCATGCAATTTTTTAATTGAAATATATTTGCAATAACACCAGTCATACAGGAATTACAATAAAATTTATAAAATTCAAAGTGATAAATTATCAAATTAAAAATAACAAAAATTTCATGACAAAAAAATCGTAACCTTACAATCAAATAGTCAATCAAAATAATACTATTAAATTTTCTAATAAAAATTCAGGATTAAAAAAAACGAATTAAATATGAACTAAAATAGAGATCAAATTATTGCAATCACATTAAAATAAGGCAATTTCTGATATAACCTAAGATTACTCTGGTCATGACTGGATCAAAATTTTAAACTGCATCAAATGTTTTCCAGTTCCATTTATCTACAAAAATAAACTATGCGCGTAACGAATACAAGGTTTGTTAAGTGCTGCAAAACAGGACTAAATAAAAACATGGACAATAGCCCAACATTAGCCTCCACACTCAAACTGTCAATTAAAATCGTTAACCCTAGTTAGCCGGCATGCACCTCCCCTAACCCCAAAGCCTGACAGCGGAATCGAAACTGAAACCAATAAAATGCTGTACCCTAAAACGTTTTCCATGTAGTTGGAACCCTCTGGCCACTTGACGAGGGTTGTCATAAGTCTTTCCTTTTCGCACTGTGGGACACTGACGTGACATTGCGTGAGAGATTTTTTTATTACAAGTGATTTTTACCTGTGTTTTGTTCCCATAATGGCGACGGTCGACGCTTGCCGACTGATGCGATCACCTTCATCAAATGGGGATAAAACGGGGCTTTTGTACACGGCACCGCCGTTGGAATCCTAACTAATATTATAAATGCGAAAGTGTGTTTGTTTGCTTGTTTGTCCTTCCTTCACGCCCTAACCTAACTAAGCAACCAATCGACAGATTTTTGGCATAGAGTTAATTGAAAGGATGGAGAGTAACAGAGGCTACTTTTTGTCAAAACTACTCAACGGAAAAAAAAAACAAAAAAAAAAACTTTTTTACCTAGAAATGGAAAATTCGAATTTAGCGCGGGTAAAACCGCGGGGCACAGCTAGTATACAATAATTTGAAGTTCCTTCATAAAAAAGTGGCTAAAACTGACTAAATAGAGAATAATAAACGAATGGGGGGCCTTTAACTGAACACCACAAATAAAATTAAACCCTTATTATTAGGTACAGATATTTTATTTAAGTACATTGAAAACTTAATTTTCCACGTGAAAGAAATAACGATACAGCATCGTTTACAAACAAAAATGCTTGAAAACAAAAGGCTCTAATCACGGCATAGCGAAAACATTAAACAAAGGGCCACAAATCTTTGTTTACTTCTAAATAATCACCTTGTAGTATTAGCAAGGTATAATTTATGGGTCGTACCTTTTATTAAAATAAATCATCCGATCCTGCTGAGCCCACAAAGGAAACCGCACTCTGAAACTGGACGCTCATCCTTTACAATTTTCATTCACAAATCTTCCCTAGTGGCCTGGTGTTGGTTAAGAGTGTACCAAGGTAGGTTGTAGTTTAACTTGGTCAGTAGACCGAAGAATCCAGTTCTACTCAAATAGGGTAATACGCCCGTTTTTTAAAAGTGTCTCAATTAGGTTCTATAGTGCTAATGAACCACAAAAAAAAATAAAAAAAAAATCAATCAATAAGTACTCTAAAAATGCATTTAAAATTTACATTTTGAAGTTGCGCTTGACGAAAACGCTGGACGCAGTGGGCGTCATATTGTTCTGTGGGCATGACGTAAGTTGGATGTGAAATCTGAACAAATGCGCTGATGTTGCTGATGACAGTTGATACATTTTAGTTTGCCTACACAGCCATATCACACAACAACATAGCGCCTTTCATGGTGTTTATTAACTGATTAAAAAAAACTGAAAACTTTGAATTAAATTTTAAAATGTATTTTGTTATTTTATAAACGTACATTTTCCGACTGCTTTTTACCTAAGCTATCTCAATAATATATTACTAGATTTTTTCTCATACCTCTATAGGCATGAGAAAAAATCCTATTAGTATTTTACTCTATACTAAAATACTATATTTGTTTTTTAAAACTTCTATCACCTGCTGGTTCTTTCAAATGTATGCTTGAGTATATCACACATTCTTTTTTCGCCTTGCTAAAGCAATTAGCAACCATAGGCTGCTTTCTAATTAGCGACGAGTAAAAAACAAAAGAAAAATAACCAATGAACGGCGACGAACAAAATGCGTCTGAATCAACCAGAGAAGTGACGATTTGGCCGAGGTCTAGAACTCATCTCACTCTTGTCTTGTAGAAAGCCCTGATTACAGAAATAATCGGAACGGGCAGAGAGTACCCACTCAGTAGCTATGTAGCCCGTACCTGAAAGTATTTTTTTCTGTTTACCTTACTAGCTTTGCCTAGCTTTTAGGTTGACAGCACAAATAATGCCTGAAATAATTGCTCATTGACCTGAAAAAGTGTCATAGGGGCGTGGAAAAATATAGAAAATAGCAGACAGATTTTGCCGAGATTTTCCTATACAATTTTTAAATGTGGTGGGTGTCCATACATTTTGTACATGGTGTTCGAAAATTTAAAAATTCTTCATCTTTCGTCTTTGACCAAAACAAATTTTTCATACGTATAATAAACCTGCCAACAATACTGGCAATTAATGCTATATTTTATAACTATACCTAACCAAACTAATGTTTGATGGCTTCTGAATTGGTTTTGTTCAAATATAGCTGTGACATCAGTAATTAATCATCTTTCTCTACTGTGGCTGAAACACAAGACGACGAAAATGGTCACTTTACCCTAAAACGAGTATTAACTCACTTGACATTCAAGTCTGCCGTCAGGTGGTTCAGTTTCTTGATGTAGGTTTTTGTTGACGCAGCCAGAATTTATTATTACGGCCTGGGCTTCCCTTGAAGGTCAGGCAAGGTAAGGCAAGATAAGTTACTGTCACTGCAGAACAGGACAGCTTAAGCTAGGATTCAGTAAAGCAAGAACTAAACTTTGCCCGAAATTCTGTGAGCATTTTTGAAAACAACTCAAAAATCAAGAATAGGAATTACAACGCCAGACTTCATTTTATGTCTTTAATACTCGTATCTTTTTAGGGTTAAGCTCGCCTTTGCCATATTTTTTTTGCGCCTGACCTCTCCCCGGTTGTATCGGTCTGCCATCCCAATGCATCAAGAGTAAGGAAATAGAGTTTGGCTGTTTGCGTACACAGTCGTGCACCATGATAATGTCCTGCGCACATGGCCAGGCCAGTCTCTGTTGAGGCCGAAAATCGGATAGAAGGACAATATGAGTTTTATTAGTACCTAGCAATTTTCAGTTGGCAAGGTTATTTTTCCTATGAAACTAAACAATAAGCTGAAAAAAACTGGCGATTCAAAACCTTGGCACTAGGTACATTTCCCACAAAACATGGCTGAAATGTACAGTGTTGTTCATTGTTAGCTTACCCTTCGTAGGTTCCAAGTCTCGTAATTATATCAGCATTCGTTTTATTTAATTAAATTTGTAATTATTTTATATAAAACAACTTGCTATCTTCATTATACAGTAAGATTCTAGTTTTAAAATAGGATTTATAGAAATTGTCTTCAAACGTAACAGGGACAATGAACGACAATGTACATAGATATTTTTGAACTTAATATTTCATGTGGATTTCAGGAGATTGCGTTTTAGTCATATTCCGTTTCCAAGGCTAAGCTAAGATATTAAAAAAGCCCGCCCGATTATAAGCCGGAAGTGGCGAGGGCGGGCGGTGACGTCAATTTCCGCCGCGGATGTGCGAACACCCACCACGGTTTATGCGCGGGTAATCGAATTCTATGCTTCACAGAGTTCTCTTCGGAGAACTATAGTGGGAATGTCCTGTGACAGATTCATATTGGTCGTTTGCAATCCTATTGAATTGTTGTTGTAGATATAGATAACATAAGTGCCTAGTTTACCGAATTTACCATATCAGGTAATAGATGGCGTGGATGTTTCGCGATGAGAAAAGACCGTCACTCTGAAACTATGCAATGTCTTGTAGTGCTCAAGGATTTTTTACACTAACTATGACTATAGTTAGTGTAAAAAATCCGAGTCAAATCAAATCCGAATCAAAAATCCAATAAAGAATTCAGCCGAGTAAAAGAAATAACGTAAACGGAACGATTTGGAAGGAGTAAAATTATATATAAAAAAAATCCCGAGGGTAGGTATATTAAAAGTATTTGTCCCAAAATAAATATAAAAAACTGTAACTAATAAAAAAAATTACGTTGGTTTTTAGTTTTTTCAAAACTATCAAAATAAATAAACAAAACCCATCATTCAACGTTCACTCAACGATACTCAATCTTCCGATATTGATTCATAGCTCAGTCTAGGTTTCCCAGGTAATTACCGGCTAACGACGGCGATTACGATCACATCAAACAGTATCACGATGGCAATGAGCAATTCCAGCCATTTCCATAATTACGTAACGCGAAAGCCAAGAAAAATCCAATTTCCTTTGTCAACATGGGCACAGAATATTATAATAGAACCTACATGGGTCGGTTGAGTTATGCCGTGTTTATACTTTCCACCGTTATGGCTTTTACATAGACAGGATAGGTGGGTAAATATTTTGCGAAGTAAAAGGATGCTCGGAGAGTTGAAATAAATGGCTCAAAATGTTGGGGAATAGAATTACCTACGGGGGTAGAAGTAAGGTGCGTTTTCTGTACGTTGTGATATTAACTGTTGTAAGTAAGTAATAATGAATATTAGAATCAAATAAAAAAATTAAATTAAAACTAGTATTTACAATTGAAGCAATTGAGCTAACTGCAGACTGTTGCAAACAATCTACAGGTAACTCAACTGATCCATAAGTAAGTAATGAAGTACCAAAGTTACTACTTTATTACTATCAAATAATAGAATTAAATTAGAATTAGTTTTTACAATTGATTGATTGTTTGCAATTGAGCTAACTGCAGACTAATAAACAATCTACAGGTAGCTCAACTGAGCCATATCAATACCAGTCGGAAGCGTACCCATAACGCTGGCTGCATTGCCCCGCTGTATGGCAATGCTGATACGCTGTTCCGGATACTCTTACTATAGCTATGCTTTTATATTAATAAGTAATTACGTCTACCTTAAAACTACAAAAAACGACGTAAAATAAAGTTAAACCAAACATTAAAATGACAAACTACCTCTGTTCTTAATGACTAACAATTATCTATAATAATCTCCGACATTATTTTCTGTTTCACGGTAACATTTTACGTAAGTATTTCTTAAAGTACCTGTTTTATGGTATGTTAATTATACCCATTCTGTCCAAGTATTATTTTTCAATCAAGTATACTAAAACTAACAGAATAACGCCCACATAGACTTGTCGATCGATACCACTTTAGGCGATCAATCAAATTCAATCCATCAAGTACTTATGCGTAATGTATGTTCTAAGTTTTGATAATATTGTGTCCCAGCATTATCCAAATTTAGAACATAATAGGTACCTAGTGATTTCTGGTTTTATTCAATTAACTGAGAACTAGGCCAAAGAATAGGCATTATAACTTTACCTCGAGGTAATTTTTTTTGCACGCTTTTTGCTTTTTTAGCTAACTGGATTTACACTGGTTGGTTTTTCGCGCTTCCTCTTTTGGTGCAAATTCGTAATTAGCCTTCAGCATAAAGCTCCAGTAAGCTGTTAATTTCCTTAAATTAGTTGTTATAAAATAAACACACCAACAGCTGCAACCAAGTGCTGGACATAGGTACCTACTAATAAAGTGTGTATCCCTTTAAACATCTTATTGGCTCTTTGAAGGCTCCTATAAGGCTCTTAAAGGGGAAAATACCATAATTGCCAGGCTGGGAACGAGGATTGAGGATCGCAGTTCAGTGGTGTATTTGTTCTGAAGGCGCTGCTGCACACAAGGGAAGGCGTCTAAAGGATATCCACCTAGGTGTGGGCATCCCTAAGTGTTAATAAAACGCAGGTTTCTGGTTAGGGCGAACGAATTTATTGGGTACTTGCAGGTTACAACAGCAGATGAAAAAAGATTTAGGAGCTTATACGAGTCGTGATATATTTTCAAAGATACAGATTACATTCCGTACCGGTAAAACTTCAACTTCTTATTTTATGGCTCGCTGTGCTTGGTTGCCACAACTCTGCCGGTTTCCATGTCAAAATAGTCATTTTTAATAGCGAGAAAGCATAGAATGTTTAATGTAAATGTACGCATAGAATAAACCGGTAAAATTAAAACTAACCTCATTATCAAATGACATATCTCGAGATATTTATACTGCCTGTCATAAACCCTACAGTAAAGTGGCAGCTCTATACTTTGACACTGACTTATTACTATTGTATTTACTTTCCAACAGGTGTTTATTCGTTACAAATTTTTTTATGACACACGCGAGTAGAGTTTTGTGCTGCCAATTCAAAAAATAAAAGAATACGCAAAAATAGCGAAACCGTGAACGGCTACTTCCATCTTAAAAACTGGGTCACTGGGAAGGGGAATAGCTAAAATAAATAAGCACAGGTTTAAAAAACTAAACCTAGTTCCATATGAATAAATCGGGTCACCAGGAAAGGAACGGAAGGAAGCATAGTGCTCTCGTCACGTTCGCAGAACCGATGTGGATGGGTGTTGCACGGGGTGATAAGGCACGACCGCTCCCGCTGATGGATGTTGCCGTGACGTGTTGGTTTAGTGCCGCCGATTATACAATTCTAGGGGGGGGAACTGAATTTGTTTGTTACTTTGCTTTTGGAAGGGTCTTTTTCCGCTTTGTTTGTCTAATAATTTACGCCTATTGAATTTTAAATCACTGATAATGGTCTTTCCATTTTTCTTAATTTGTTTATTTATTGTTTCAACAAAATATACAGCCATTAAATCTAGACAATTCAAACCATATATACATACGGCCAACATAGAAATAACATTTTATGAAAGAAACTTTGAAAATACTGACAGTCAAATACAACTTACATAAATAAAATACAGTTATTGAAAACACTAGAACGACAGTTAATTTAACCTAAAACAACAACTTCAATATTAATTTCTTGAATTTTAACTACTTGGTTTTAGGTAGGTACCAGTAATATTTGAGGTAAGAGAATCTCTTCCTCAAACCTCTGGGGCTTTTCATAAATATAATCGGTAATATTTTATGGATTTTGTGAGTCCTACGATTGGCCGATAAACGCAATGATTTTTTCAAAATTCGTTGAATATTTTTACACCATCCGCAATATTTGGGATGGTTTCTCTGTAGTAAACGACCCATCTGTTAATTACACCCACCCTTGAATTTCGTCAAATTTTGTGATAAATTCACCGGCACAATGCCCTTACACGTGTGGATTACCCCGTATTGAATAACATTCTCCATTTCCCGATGGCCGTAAACAATATGCTAAAATTGGTAATGCAGCCTTCACCCTTCGTGGAAACTGGAAATATGCACCGCCCTATATTTCAGAGCTCAACGTGCGGACACCAGATAAGAGCCCATCCATCACTGTTATAAACAGAATAACGCCATAGACTTTTCGATCGATACCACTTTATTATTTTCGACTATACAGTCCTGTTTTACAGGGTTGTGTTAGTGAAAAATATATTCAATAAACATTAAATATGAAACAATAACCCTGTTTGCACTGTATGTATATGTCATGAGTTTGTATTCTGGTATTTGTTCTGGCTATTTTCTATGCATAATAAAAAATATATATCTATGTATTCTATTCTATTAAGTACTAGCTGCGACCCGCGGCTTCACATGCGCAGTTCAAGTAGTCTATGTCCGTCCCCGGGATAAAATTTACTTCCCTGACTTTCATTGAGATCCGTTCAGCCGTTTGGGCGTGAAAAGGTCAGACAGAGAAACAGACAGACATAGTTACTTTCGAATTTATAATATTAGTATAGATATCAGTTATCTAGTACCCATAACACCAACTCTGCTTAGTTTGGGGCTAGTTGAAGCTGTGTGGATATTCCAGCATTATTTATTATCTATAAATTTTACATAAATAGTTATTTGTCGACTAATTGATAAAGTTTGGTCAGTGTGCACTGTAATTTTTATTTTTGTATCTAAATTTGTAATGTGATATTGGTTTTTTTGTGCCTGCAATAAACTGATTTTATTTTATTTTTTATTTATTAGGGAAGTTAAGGTATTCTAAGGGAAAACTAGTCCAGTAAATGTTTAATGTACCTTTGTAGAGCTAATTGTGTCTATATTAATACATAGAGGTACTAACACGTACATATTTCCTATAAGATGGTCCAGTACGCTATTAAAATACGTGATGGGATAAGCAACGTCGGAAAATGAAGAAGATTGATGACGTCACGTCAGTTGAGCCTGTTCCAAGGGAATACTGAGATACTTGGTACCTTCAGTAATTACCTAGGTGGGTAGGTACCTACTTGCCATGACCTGTTTCGAATACTTAATCCAGAGTGAGTTTTTTTGCCCGGAATGTCTTGTAGTATGCTTTAGCATAGAAGTCATATCTGACCAACCAATTGACCGCCAATTGTCACATTTTTCTTATGTACTCCATTTTATCTTTGTCTATTATTTTTAAGTTATGTGTGCAATAAAGCATTTTCTATCTATCTATCTATCTACCTTGGTACAGTCGTAATAGTTCCCGCTGGAGTGGTATAGTGCAATTTTTTTTTAACTACGGTAGCGCAATTTTTTTGATCTTTTTATATAATAATATCCTGTATGGATCTTTTTATATATCCTATGAAGTGTATCCTGTGGTACTAAAAATCAACACGTGCTACCGCTACCCAGCGGAAATGCACCTTTATCACTACAAAAGCAACGCCGGTACTACATCTACAAAGAGTTTAACACTAACTACATTAAAAGGCTAGTTTACGAAACAATTCTAATAAGTCCGACCGTTATATTATCAGAAGATATTGATCCCGTTTTTTTGTCAATCAAAGGAATAAATAATTAATGGTGAACAATTAACACAGCATTCAGAGCTTGTGTAATGAGTACTTAATAACTGATATAGGTACAATACAATAATACGCAGATAGATATTTTTAATTATACATAGAACACGACCTGAACACCCGGAATAAATCTTCAGATCGTGCAAACATTTGTCCCGAGGCGGGAATTTAACGTGCAACGTCCTGCGTCCCTCGTCCACCGCGCCACAGAGGTCGTCATCTACCCTATAAATAAATACCTACCTAAATCAAATCAAGTCCAGCTATTTCTCCGACGGAAGTAGGTCGTATTTTCAGGTCAGGTAAAGCCCTGGCAAAGCTAATTGGTCAAAGCCACGATATGTTGTGTAACCTAACCAATAGGTACCTAGTTCTGTATGAGCTATTTCATAATGCTCGCATGTAGTTTATTATAGGATATTTTGAGTTCGACTTATTTTGACGTTTATATCATACCTTGGTTTTTACTATTAATATACTAACTTATACCTTTGCTCTATTTCAGCACTTGATTAAGCTTTCTGTGGTGTAGATTTTAATGAATCGTTCTGTTTTTCTCTGGAATTAATTCACAGAATTCCTCTTAATGACCATACTGCAATAGCCCTACTCCTCGACTCACTGAGCCATGGAAGGAAAGTAAGTAATATGTCAGATGTTTTGTTTAAAAAAAATATGAGGTGTACCCTATGGTAAATGACATAAGAGCTGTATGTATAAGTTTTTGGGATGCCTTAGCCTAAGGCCGATGCGATACGATGCCCCAAAAGCAAATAAGCAAATAGGTACATAATGCTATATTTGAGCAAGTTTGTTTTCACTTAAGTGCAAAGCAAGTTCACATTCTCGCTTTGCTCCTAAATTGAAAGCTTTCTAAATGGGAGCTTAAAGCTAGACTGTTTCAAGTACTCTCGTTGACATATAAACTCTAGATACTGCACCCATCTGCAGGCTGTAATGGTAAAAGGCATACGATACGAACGGTCTGGTCATAAGTGAAATAAACCTACTAAAATTTCGGGTTTGTTAAAAAAAGATTCTAGGTTTCGAAGGTTACAGAATCCGTAAGAAGAATAGGCTGTCGGATTGATCGGACTATAGTCTTACAAATAAGACAAACTAGCTGCTGCTCACGGCTTTGCACGCGCTTTTTAAGTAGCCTATGTAGATCCCCGGGATACCATTTACCTCCCTGCCGAATTTCATTAAGATCCGCTCAGCCGTCCTTTTTATAATATACACAACTTGTCCTAACAACAAGGAACACAAAAAAAAAGAATTATCCAATTTGATGCAGTCGTTCGGAAGTTATGCAAGTACATATAATTTGGCGAGAAATTTTTATTAAAAGAGAAGATACATATAAAATCAAATCAAATCAAATTTGATGCAATTCCACGAGGTTGTCTGATGACCTGAAGGTAGTGGGAAAACGCTGGATGCGGGCAGCGCAGGATCGTTTATTTTGTGGCGATCCTTTGGGAGTCTTTATGTCCAGCAGTGGACAACCAACGGCTCAGATGATAGCCGATGATAGATGAAAGACAAGTTATTTTGGGATGAAAATGTAGATATCACGTAACTTTCAATCTCCGTGCTTTGGCGCGGATTTGACTCTGCTGAAAACGTGGCCAAACGTAAAATTGTTCCAGAATTTTTAGAACAAATTCGACAAAGCTGACTTAGTACAAAATCCAGTAGTCTGTATTGATCCAGAACCTGCAGCCACTGACAAACTATTTGAGAAATTGTAGTGGCAATATAGCGAATGTTCCAGAGACCTTTGAGCTGAAGATAACCGATATAGGCACCTCGTACCGTACGCGTACCTTTCAATATGAAACCGAGAGACAAATTTCTGTATTGCCTGTAGCCGTACTTTCAAGAGCGACGTTTGAATTTCCACGTTGGAAATTTCTGTGAAAAGAGTAACTGCATCCATGCTCTTTTTGTATCAATTTCTGAGGCTTGAAAAGTTCGGTTTCGTATGTACCGTTTTCTCAACACACTCATGTTTAGTTTTGAAACCGATGTTATCAATATGCTATGCATCATCATCATCATCAGCCTATATAAGTCCACGGCTGGACATAGGCCTGCCCTAATGATCGCCATAGCGCCCTGTCTTCTGCTTGCCGCATCCAGCATCTGCCAGCAGTCTTTCGCCAATCGTCATCCCACCTGATCGGAGGGCGTCCTACACTACGTTTGCTGAGTCGCGGTCTCCACTTAAGAACACGTTAGCGGTTGTCGGTTCGCTATGGATGACCAGTGCCACTGCCACTTAGCTTGCTAATCCTTTGAGCCTTGTCGATAACCTTGGTTCTCTGTCCCTATCCATACTAGCGGATACAATCTACCAGCTTAAGAAAACTATTATTTTGAGTGCAATAACGCATTCACTGCCCAGCCTGCAGGACAGTCGACGGCTAATCTAACACTTTCATAATGACCCACGAGACAGATATCTATCGTGGACATCTGCGTCGTGGGCGATGAAAGTTTTATTTACTTTCTAATATTCTAGAGTAAGAAATAAGTAGTATTTTTTTATTGATAAACCTAAAACGTGTAAAATCTTTTTTGTTACCTGTTTTTTGAAAATAAAGTAGACTCATACAGTCATTTTTAAATTCATTATTACTTAAAATGATTGGTATGTAGGTACTTACTCCGAAAACTCATTACTCATTTCTCGATTACAATTGTCATTTCGCATTTCGACGTCCATTTCAATAACCATAATACTTGGATAGCGAAAATAACTCGTCGAAATGCAAATCGGAATCTCTGACGGGCGTCGATGGATCGGCGCAGTGGGTCGGAATTCCGCAAGATTATGTCGGAGTCGGATGCCTTCCCTTTGCTATAGCCACAGCTGCACAGGCTGTATGGCTACGGTGTCCAACGTTATTAGCAACGGAGCGTGTGCATTTGGTATTTTGAGGATCTATGTCAAAGGGGTTTGTAGAGTTTAACAGCGGCACTTTTTTTTTTTTCAACATCGCGGTGCATATTAAAAGTTATATACAAGCATTATAGATTTTTTATTATAGTGCGTAAGCCCTCGCGCTCTGGGTAAGAAGTAAGAACTCTTAGAAATTAACGCTGACGGCACTTGAGCCGTAAGCGAGCCCAAAGATTTTATTTACCAATGACCCTGTATAATGTATGTATTTATTACCTGCTGATTTATTAAAAGAATGACTGAATTGGAGCAAATAAAAATACATTTTATATAAAGCTTGTTTATTTAACGTCATGTTCGCAAAATAGACAAATATACACTTTGAAAATTGTCATTTCACTTAAAAATCCGCATAACATTCAACAATAATTATATTACAGTAGTTACACACATAAATAAGGTATATTACAAACATACTTTACAAACTTATTTTTAACTTATCATTATAGATACATAAATTAACTAGTTTACATAACAGTTATACATTACTTAGTTCAACTTACATTAGATTCGATAATGAAACTTTAGAAGGTATAACTTAAGTAACTAAACATTTTGTTCGATGCCTCTTGTAGGCCAAGCTTTTACAAATAAATTTTTAGAATTCTAATTATTGTCACGGGTTTAATTTAGAAACAATTAATTAAAACAGCAGAATCGTGCCGCAAAACAAATCATTTCAAGGATTGAAATGATATTCTCAAAATAAATATTGACTGTTATACCTGTCGAATGCATTTAATTTATAATTGATATTATGTAAATTAAGATCTGATATAAATTAATGTGTAAAACAGGAAAAGTCACGCACACAGTATCAGGAAAGCTAAATTACAGAATACGCGATATATTAAATTACGTATTCGTTTTATATTCATAGAGCAGTCTTTTACAGAACATATCAATTTAGTGCCGATAGCAATTCCAATTAATTCAGTTTCAATAAACATATGACAGCGTTATTTATACAAACTGGTAAATCAGTTCATTGAAAGTTAATTTGAGTTACAAAGCAATATTACAAAGCATCACTGTTTCTTGTGCTATGTTTTGTTGTTTTATTATTTATTCATCGTTTAGCTACCTATTTGGTGAAGCATGGTGGATTATCTAAGCTTTCTTCTTGTGTGTAAGGTTAATAATACCTTAACATTCGCAATAGAAAATCATGATACCATAGCTGGCAACAAATATAGCAACAAATTGCAGGACTCTGAAAATTATGTTGGTTTATTTTTAACTTTAAGTATGTTTACCTTATAACTGATGAAACATCTACTGGCCGGTAAAAAGATCTTACTATATAAACTTTTTACATATTATATCTATATATGAAAATAAATAACTCTATTAGCATCCCTTATTTACATTATTATGACTAGCTCTCATAAAAGAAATGAAATGCACCACGAATGTTTTACACACCTACAATATAGTTTAGTTTAAATGAAACAAGCTAAGGATTCGTTCAAACAGCGGATCCGTTTTTACAGGACCGTTTTTACGGATCCTTCGCTACCGGAAACAGTCGTTTACTGGATCCGGAATACTGCGTCGGTATTGTGAATTTGCTCCTAAAATATAATAGTATAAATACAACTATATACGCCATCATGGAATAAAACGGGTCCTGTAAAACGCATGCTGTTTGAATGTGTCCTTAAGGTGGCGACTCGCGCCGCGAGCCCGCGACCTCATCGGAGACCGAGATTAAAAACAGAGACAGGAGACCGCGACCGGTAGTTGTCATTTTGCTTTGTACAGCCTAGCACGGAGATTGTTGTCTAGGGTGGAATAGATAATAATGACATTGCATCGCCATACTTTGCGTACATTATTCAAGTTGAAGGAATGCATTTCAAATAGTTTACGCATTCGATGACGAAGTGACGTAATTTTTCTCTATTCTACACTAGACAACCAACCCTGGTGCTAGGAGCGCTGGTGGCGACCCAATCGTTGTTTTCGGTCTGTATCCTGTCTCTGTCGCCACGCGTACTGGCACCATTACAAAGCTAAATGACAACTATCGGTCTCAGTCTCCTGTCTTTAGTTTTGGTCTCCGGTCGCGGTCGCGCAGCGCGTACCGCCACCTTTAGAAGTTGATTCATCCAGTGATTAATATGGCACTACAAATTCTATGTGAACGATACTAGAGTCGGCTAAGTAACGCGTACCTACATAAAATCATTATTACATTGGTCATGCGCGTTTATAAAAATATATTTACTTAAACTTTACAAATAACAATTTAAGCTATAGGGGTTTAAAGTCTATTTTAACATTGCACAGTAGTTTTAGAGGAGTAAGCGAAGGCATAGCGCAAGCAATCATATTTACACTTCGTCAGTTCTGGGTGCAAACTGAAGTCCTGACGCTTGCCGTGCTTGCAATGTAAGGCTAGGATTATATTGCTACCAGATCGTAGAATCAGCCTGTTTGTAGAATGGCAAAACAAACTTTGATTCGTTGGGATTACCTAATTATTTTCATACGTCGAGATGGCTAAGTGAAGTTTATATGCCGCCGAAATGTGGTGCACCAGGAGGGTTGAATTTGAATTCAATTTTTTCCGCTTGAGAAGCATTTTGCATGAGAATTGATAGTTGGTTTCTAGCGCCTACGAAATTGGTCCCACAATCCGAAAATAAACTGATTTCTTTATTAAAAGCCAATTTCGCATAAAAAACGGTTTTAATTAAAAGGTTCTAAACTATCAGCGCCAACCGCACATTATTTTTTACGAATAAGGTACATAGGCAGACTAATGTTTTATTTTAGAAATCGTTTTGTTTGAATTATTAAATAAAATCCCACCTAAAATTATTACTAAAATTATAGCTCAGAGCTCCAAGCCATCATTATCATCTACAGAGTTTTTTCCGGCATGAGGCGCACTCTTAATTGAATTGCACCGTTATGCTAGCCATTCTTCAAACGGGCTGATTCTACGACCCAGCGGCGATATTCACACCGATAACTACCCTTTTTAATATAATAAAATGCAACAGAATTCAAATAACTAGTTTATAATACAGGCTAAGCGGTGGACATGCGCCGTAGCAAAATAAACGATAAATTACTCTTTTTATAAACAACTCGTTACTAAACAAACCACTTTAAGGCGCTATCACAGGAAAAAAATCATGGAAGCAGTTTCTTTAGTGTTGTTCAATTTTGTATTGTAAAATAGAGAAGGTAATTTGTAAAATCCTTGAAATCAATGTGTATTTTACACGTAATTATAGAATACATAAATGGTTTTACAAATTGTATATCCAAAAACATTGAAAACTTTATTATTTAGAAAAAAGTAATAAAAATAAAGCCTTAATTCAAAAAAGATGTAAACAAAGGAATGTGACAAAGATATAGTATCATCAAAAACGTATACAAATTAAAAACGAATGAATAATAAATACCCATTAACATCCAATGGTCGCCCAAAGCCGTTAATTTGAATTTAATGCTCAGATACAATTAGAAAAGGCATCTAATAACCATTTCACATTCTGACCTCCAGAGAAGTTAATACTGTTACCATTATCAGTCTCAGCCATGTTTTATTTTTAAATTTATTACTCCATGCATACCAAGCAGACAAAGCGTTAACTGGATTCCACCGCGCATTGCACTAGTTGACTGCTCTTTAAAATATAACCTTTAAAAAGTAACCCTTTTAACATAAGCGGATTTTTTTATCTGCTTGATATGCATAGAGGTTAACATAGGGGTTAAAGCTAAACATAGTCCCTTCTACCGGGTCCTATAATGCTGTTTCTTTCACTTACTACAGATACTTCTGATCCATCTGTTTTTCTGCCGCAGTTACTGAAGAGTTTTGAGTTCTAAAAAGAAAGTTGGGGTTAGATCTAAGTTCGTCTATAAATTAATATGTCAAACTGTGGGGACGTCGTTAAGGGAAGATCGATGGCCTTAGATAATTAAAAAGTAGATAGGGTTGCTCCCAAGCCCTCAATGGAATAAATCAATCTCTTTTGTAGGCGGGTCAATGAAACTGCAGCTTTGTATTTCATTGATACAAAGCCTCAAAACAATGACAGTTTTTCAAAGAAAAGAAAGTAAGTTGCAATCTAAAATACTGCAAGCGAATGCTAAAATTCCAACTTTGAAGAAACTATCTTTAAAAATCCCGCTGGATCCATAAGCTAGATAAAGCCCCTTCTTTTCGCATATAAGAGACAAGTTGAAAATCCTTACTGGTAAGTTCTAAATATTTTTACTAAACATGGCGAATTTTTGGATGGGGCAGTAAGAGAAGAAACCTTAACTGCTGTAGCTGCAAGAAAATGGTAAGACTCCTAGTACAAAGAAAAGTTTTTTGCGATTTCTTTTGACTTTTTTGCACTCCAAACTCGGTCCGATTGTTGAGAAAGCGGTGAAGTTTTTTATCGGCATCAGAGACAAGTTTGATAGGCATGAAAATATCCAATTTTCTCGCTAACTGTATAAACATTTTATATAAATCTGTGAATGGGGGAATAATTTCACAAAAAGTAATGGATTAGACTAAGACTGCGGACGTGTCGTACATTTGAAGTAAAATTTGTTAAGTGGTAGTTAAGAGTGCATCACTTTTCAAAAGTTTATTGAATTAGTAGTAAAAAACAGATAGCAAGTAAAAAATCCGTAGACGTTTTTATCGAGTCGTAGTCGGTAGAACACTATTTGTAAGGGCGTAAAATGCCGACTCAGTAAATTAGATACGGTCTTCGTACATAGGCCATTTTCTTGTAGGTACATCGGTTAAGGTACCTTAGCATACTGCCCCTTCCAAAATATCCACTCTGCATAATTTAAATAACTAACCTTTACAAAACTCCGTACAGGTTGCTGCAGCACGAATATCGCGAAGATGACGACGCCCTGCAGCGCGTTGATGAGGTCAAACACGGACCAGACGGACACCGCGCTCGAGCTGCCTGCTGCCCAGGAGACCACCTCCAGCACCCAGGAGAGACCCATGATGAAGGACAGCATGCAGCTGGTGCGAAATCTATGAAACAATTTGTTTAATTAATTGATGTTTCTATACTTTAACCAACCTTCACATTATGTAAGTACATACATGGACCTAAGAACAGCTCAGATACCCTTCAACAGGCAGATTTAAGAGAATACCTAAGGATCATTTTGAGCAGTTAAATTTTTGAAGTACCTAGTAGTTTAAAGGTGGTCTCAAATAATGACATTGAGACTCTCACCCAAACTGATGCCACCTAAATCTTTTTTCTTATTGTAAATGCCATAGATGGGGCGATTCAGAAACATATTTCAATTAATTGATTTTATACTCAAAGATTCAGATTTGGCAGCATAGTTAAAAATTGATTTTATACTCAAAGATTCAGATTTGGCAGCATACTAGACCAGACCAATGGAATACATTGGTTAAAGAGAGAAAGAATAGTTCTTTTGAATAGAGAACTCGCACTTCGACTGTTATAGCCTTATCACTTACATTTTTTTATACTTCTTTAGCCTCTGCGTGGAATTGGTTGACGTCTCCCTTGGCGACGCGGCCCGCTCTGGCGCTGCGATGGGCTGCCCCAGTACCGTGCCAAGTCGCAGCCAGTCGTCTGACGTGCTGAAGTCCGAGTGCACCATGTCTAGAGCTACAATGGAAGGTTGTTTGTAAGAATAAGAGTAGATTCTTTTTCATAACTTCGATCGTCCGTTTTGTTTCCTATTAGAGTATACACACCAAACTCACCAACGCCGTTGCTGATACATCTCGGCAGGTTGATGTCGGCAATATTATTTTATAGAATCATTTATTCATTTATTTAAAGGACTCCCAACAGAAAAATCACATAACATGAAATATTACATAGAAATGTGTTCTTAAGGTCTAGTTTTCTTCTAATAAAAGGGTGTCACAGCGTGTGTAAATGATGGGTCGACTCAACTTACGCTTACATTAAAATACAAAAAGATACAAAAAAAGTAATGAGTTATAGGATACAATATTTCAAACTTCAATATCAATCAATATTTCAAAATCATGTCGCGGCAGTGACCGTAGCCTTCATTTGAATGGTTCGTGAAATGTTGACGGCATGTTCGCGACACTCCGCGAATAAGCTGCAAAAGTTGCTTATTTCGTGCCGCTGACAATGTTTAGCAACCCGGTGGCTTTAGTGTGTTTATTTGTAGATGTGAAGTTGCCAAAATGTCGCCGATCAAGCCGCAAAAATCAATCCCTCCGGGCCTTGGCGACTTGGGAGTGAGAACTCCTAAGAATACCAGCATTATACGCGCTTGCGCCGAGTGACGGCGCATCGCGGATGGCTCTCGAGGCAAAACAAACTTCTCAAGTAAATATTTGATCAAAAAATTTGTTGAAAGTTGCGACAAAATTATTAGCATAGAAAAAATCGAATGTTTGAAAATAGAGTAGACACACAAGTAATTTGATAGCCCTGTTTTGAGAAACCGTAAAACCCGTTTAGTATTGAAAAAACAAGGTTTTGTTTTAAAACATTTAAAAAACGAATGAATTGGTAACCAACCATTTAGCTTCAGATTATACGACGCAATAATCATCATCGTCTATGAGACGTTCAACACACAAAAGGTGTGTGATATCATAGGAATTCTCATATGAATAATCACGGAACTAAATGCATCATCGGTTCGACACAAAGTTGCATCCTTATCCGAATTCGAATGTAGCAACCAAACTAAATACCAATCCAATACCATGCATTGGTGTTGCATGCACCTACATAATATAATAGATAGGTAGGTAATGTATGTATTTGATACAAGCAAGGAAGCAAGAGCAAGTAGGTACATTATTATGTCCACTAGAGTTTTTATACTTCACTATGGCAGTATCTTACAAAACGATAGCTAAGTGCTGTTAGTGACCATAGTTAGTGTGCATGACAAAAATGGCTGAACATTGCCAAAAATCCCTAAAAACGCTTTTGCCAGATTGACCCCATTTACTGTTTTTGGGGTTCTGTACCTCAAAAGGAAAAAAGGAACCCTTATACGATCATTTTGTTGTCCGTCTGTCCGTCTGACAACCCTCTTTTTTATAGACTGCACCGCCTTATTGGCGATAAAAAACTAACTAACTAACTGCCGGGAAAAATTACCCGTAGGTATTATATATGGAGTAGGTACATAGATAATATAAAATGACTCACGTGTGACGTCTTTCAGCTTATCGTAGTGTTTAGCGAAGGCGCGCGAGGTGAGGAAGAAGATAACTAGGTTGCTAAGAAGAATTATTGCTACGGGGCCGTAGAAATACGGCAGTGCTGCTTGGTCGGCTGTGAAAAAGGAATTACTGTTAATTATTAAGTCACACAATAAAAATACAATCATATTTTTATGATCAAAAATACTTAGTAGAACTTTTAGCAAAAAAAAAATTTTTTTTATTTCTTTTTTTAAATGATGTTTCTATACTTTTATAAGTTTACACATGTAATGTACAAAACAATAATAATCACAACTAATATTTACACAAATCTATTTTCTAAAAAACTTGGTTAATTTTTTTTTACAATTATTCCGCATTTGGAGGACTCATGTGAATATTTCACTGAATATCATCAACTGAGCATCACGTATTTAAGGAAACCAGAAAATACACAGTTTGTTATGATACCACCTAGTTGAACAACAATAAATTGTTTACATTTATCTTTTTGTAACCAGCTACGAAAGATTTTTTCTTACTTCACTAAAAATGTTACGTACCTACGAATCATTATAACGATATATGTAAATTGCGTGAATTTGGGTTACATTAAAACCTTTTTTCTCCGATACTTTTATCGAAAAGGCTTCGAAAAAAAATCATTTTAACCTATGACATTCCTCTTCCGTTCAAAAATGGAAAAAAAAACATTTTACATAACAAAAATAATTCTGCAAAGTACCAACGGTTGTCTTAGTTATTACCATTTTCCTTCAATAAGACCAATCACAAGATTTTTATAGAATAGAATAGAATAGAAAAACATTTATTTGGACACAGGTACACACAAATATAAAATAAAGCGGAACACAAGAACAAATTTAACATGGAGGTAAGGTGACACAAAAGGGTGGTAGTAAGAATAAGGTGACTCTGCCTCCATGACCCTGCGCCGAAAAAGGGGTTGGCTCAGCGTGTGCTGAACAGTTTCTGCTCAGCGCTGTTTTTCAGCCAAAAACCTTAAAGCTGATTGACGTAACGGACAGCGATTCGGTGACGAAAGAAAATAAAATAAAAATTAAATACATGATAGATATTAAGCAAAAAAATATTATACGGATTAAAATTACTAGCAGGTATATATGTAATGTATTGTAGTGTGAACAGGTAATATAAATAAGATAGCGGATGGAATAGTAGGTGCGATAATAGTAGGTGAGACAGCGAGGATTTGCCGTAGTGCTGTGAACTTGTATATGTATAATAATAAAGTATTGAATGATGCTTCCCGATATGCATCAAAAACAAAAATAGGTAAAAAAATAAAATAAAAAATAAAGTGATGTTCTCTGTTGCGTGAATGCAGATACTACCTACATAAGGTAAACCTTCTTGCAAATTTAAATAAAAAGAAATCCAATGTACGAGTAGAATACCAATGCAGTTTGTGTGTTCGATTATATAGAGTGTTACCATCTATATAATCGAGATATTGATGGATGATAAATTTAAAAGTTATAAATCTTATTTTTGCAAATAAATGTCCTAATTAATAGATAATAAGCAAAATCAAGATTTTTGCGCTTAAGCCGCTCTGCTCTATACCGCTCCTATGAATGCGAAATCCTATGCCTGTCCTTTTCACAAAATGACGTCATAGGTCGCACCCTTAAAATAATTTTACCCACCATTTTTTCGTCAACACCAATTACGAAGAAAAACCATAAAAATTATGCAAGTATCACACTTACTTTTGAACCAACAACCCACAACTCCAAAGTTGGGTTTAAGATACGTGCTGGGCACCGCTGGAGACAGGTCCATCGTCATCGTGATGATGAGGAGCAGCAGCGGTAGAAGCACCGCGTAGGCGCAGTACCACGCGAACCTCCTTCGCATACTCCGTCTCGTTACTGATGAGTTTATATATCTCCTGGGGAAAAGAGGTTTGTTCACTGAGTTGGAAGCGACATGGTGGCAGTTGAGATTCCACGGTAAATCGAATTATCTGAGTTCACTCAGATAATTCGATTTACCGTCAGTTTTTTCCTGCATGTTTCAACATGCAGGAAAAAACTAACTGATGTTCGAAATCTACAAAACGAAACACGATTACGATTACGATATTACGATTATTTTACGATTTTTATTCATAAAATATTCTATCTAGAGCCTATAAGGATAATCTAATACCTATTTATAAAAGAAGATCGTGACATCACACGTAAATCTCACGAGATTTCTTGACTTTGATAACAATATCATCAGCTAGTTCTAGCAATCCAATTGTTATTGCAAAGATAACAAATTGTAAGATATAAAAACACTTGCTAAAAGAAACTCACCGCACATTCAGAAATATATCAAAACACATCACGTTGAGCCAGAAAAAACAGGATACGAAGGAAAATTGGATGAGATACGCTGAAACAAAACAACAGAGTCAGCATTTTATGATATTTGATCGTGATTGAATAGGGTATAATAAAATAACTGATAGGAACACTTATATTGAGAGAGATAAAGCTGATAATACATTGGACGTATCGTAAATGTGGGTCAACAATGTGTTCATAGCATCTTTTATGGACTTTCGAGATAATCGTATTTACAAATCGTTTTCTTGTTGCCTCATTAAGGACTCTATTAACGGTTTCACTACCAGACACCGCTATGCTAGGTACTCGCTCTTCAATATCAACGTTTGCGGGGCTGGTTCTCAATGTGTTTTTCATCTTTCTCATCATTCCAGAAAAAGGTCCAAAGATCGCCATAGCGCCATGTCTTTAGCTTGCCGCTTAAGACATGTTGATTCATACAAATTGCAATCATTATCCTGATAGAAAACTGACTTACCCATTATCGTACACGCCATAGCTGGGAACGCATGGCCAGCAAGCTGTGTGGTAGCTAAACAGCAGAAGGCAACGGCCAAGCATAACGTGTGGCAAGCCAGAGCCTTTCCATGCGTGTCTCTTAGCTCTGTGATGAAAAGGTACACGCAAGCCGTCGCCAGGAGAAATGGGACCGATATTAGTAGACCTGTTGAGTTGAAAGGTTATTTCAGTGATAATATCCAACGCGTTGTTTTTCCGCTTGCTTTCCTTAACAGAGAACGCAAAAAGGCCATACTTATCTTCATTTTATAAATTTACAACATTTGTCATATATACCAAAGCTCACGTTAAAATGGCAGTTAAAATTGGCCATAGCCAAATCGCGGATATCATGTAAGGCTCAATTCACACCGGTACGGCAGCGGCCGGCAGTGATGCGAGGCGGCGCCACAGCCGCATGACCGAGTTTTTCAAATGATACTGATAGGTATGGTAGATAAAGTTTTGCCACCAATTTGACATTGAAAGTGCTCGTTGCGTCGCTGGCGATGGCTGCCGTCCCGATGTGGATTGAGTCTAACAGTCCATCACAGGCCGTGAACCTCTAAAATTTTATTTTATTCATAACATTTTTAAACTATAATAGCTAGGCAAAACTATTGCATATCCCACATTGAGATCCCTAGTCATATTTGACATTCATGACCAAGAATATTAATAGCTATTGTTCACGTGCTAAAAATACTATTGTAAGACGTGGAAATATAAACTACGTTGCTTTTGTATCTACTGTACGAACAATTTAAGTACATCGTGGATGATGAACAAACAATAATGAAATTAACTCTGACCTGTAGCATAAACAATGAGTGTTGCTGAGGTAGTAACTGTCTCCAACGGCGTTTGGAAGCAGACCATCGGCAACGTCTCACCAGCTGGCTTGGTCTCATTCCAAAACGTCTCCATACAGAAACTTTTCGTGCCAAGCAAATATGGTCTGCTGTATGGTACGAATAGTGACCCATTTACTAGTAAGTAGAATTCGTCTTCGCTGTATTTTTCCGGCTCGAGCTTGTACCTGAAACAAACGAGGAATTCGAAGGGCTTCTTCCAGGAACACTTTGTTTATATAGAATATGTCCATGAAATTGATGATATAAATCCAAACTCTTTTCATTCTCAATTCCTAAGACATTTTATTGTTTTATCGTTGAAAATTTAGATTTTCTTTTTGCAAAACATGTCAACATGTGTATAAAATATTGGCCATAACGGTCATAACATCGTAGAAAGATAATGCTTGGTTTTTTTTTGCTTCCCCAAAAAAAAGCGCGGCATAGTCGTCTTCTTTTTTTGGGGAAAGCCAAAAAACAATAAGCATGTCTTGCTTTTCATACATCTTACAGACACCACCTTATGAAAGCTCTACTTAAAAAGGATATCAGAAGAAACCATAAGAGTCTAGTTACATGTTCACCACCTTTCGTAGACGCAGGGGTTGCCGACAATTGTCTCGTAGACGTTGCTATCGAAGCTGAAGATATGGGTCTCGTTAGCCTGGTGGAAGATCGGGGCGAAGGTCAATGAGGAGCGGGAGCAGACAGTCTTGGCTGTACCGTCCTCGTAGGTGATGGTGAGGTTCTGGCCACTTGGACAGCATTTTGGCACCACTGGCAACTGTTTTACTTCTTCTTCCTGTGGACAAAAGAGAAAATTAGGTATTACCCTCAAATTGTAGCTTTCTTGATAACCTTAAAACTATGAAGTCAGTCACGAAATTCGTGGTTCCAAACAAGTATTTGTTTACATACTTGTTGGATCCACGACTTTGTATTATGTATGCCATCTTTACGTTAAAAGGTTTGCACACTACTATTGAACACCAACGTAACTAAATATATAATCATACTGGAGGAATTCACAGAGAGAGCTAGAGAGGCTAGAGGCCTAGCTCTAGGCCCAATCCAAGCACACTAAGCAGAGCTTGTGTGATGTGTGCTAGATAACTGATATACACACACAATACACCACAAATATAATTATGCATAGAGAACATCCAGAACACCCGAAACTAATATATGCAGATCGGACAAACATTTGTTTCGAGGTAGAAATCGAACCCGCAACCTCCTGCATCGTAGGCGGAACTCCACCCGACGCAACAGACCAGATTTCGTACCTACGTATATGAATAATCCTTTATTGTAAAATTTTGTAAGTCCCATGAGATTTATTTATTGTTGGAACATCTGGACATCCGACAATGATTAGAAATAAAAACCATGTAACGACCCTTTTTACCCGCAGCGCTGCCGGCCTATCCGAAAGAAACGTGAAAATCCCCATTCACAATTTAATTTATTTGGAATCACAATGAGTTTTCGTCGTTAAACGAAAACCCGTGTCACAGCGAAGCCTTGTGACGTCATACTTTATATGGGTCACACCAGCATACAAGGTAAGGACATACTAATTACGCCTGTCGTCCAAACAATGATGGATGTGATTGTATGACAAGCTAATCAGAATTCTGGAGCTGTGTTTGAACTTTGCTGGTCATAAAATAAAAACTGAGTTTGCTAACAAATTGGTCACGTTCACTTCTCAAATAAAACTGTTGACGCAATCTGCTATCGCATCAAAATTCAGTAAAAAGTCCTAACGAGTTTGGTTTTAGGCAGGAATTGTTGGAACAATCAATTTGAAATAGATTCTGTTTTCGGCGCTTGGAACAATTTTATTATACTACAACTATTATTTACTGAGCTTCGTTTTATAGCATAAATTTATTTTGTGAAAAAGGTGTCCGTATTTTTATATTTTGTGTTGTCATAGCAGTAAGCAAACACGTTGAGAATTGACTTCAATTAACCTTTAAAAATATTGATTACCATCAAGACAGATTGTTTCATAAAGACATTTCTCCAAGGCCAATTCAACTCAGCGACAGTCTGATAAATTGCAACCAAAAATAATATACAGAAATCCATCCGATCTGTTTTGGTATTCTATAGATCATCAAAATTATGGTAGAAAAGAGATTGTTTGGTAGCAGGATATAATTTTGCATAGATGTAGTTACAATAACTTTGGCTTATAAAAAACCAGCGAGCTATGGAGAGAGCTATGCTCGGAGTTTCTCAGATAGGATTCGCAACGAATACATCCGACAGAGAACCAAGGTTATCGACATAGCTCAGAGGATTAGCAAGCTGAAGTGGCCTGTGGGCTGGCCATATCTCGAGAAGAACCGACAACCGCTGGGGTAAACGTCTTCTTGAGTGGAGACCGCAACTCGGCAAACGGTAGGACGCCCTCTGACCAGGTGGGATGACGATTTGCGAAAGGCTGCTGGCAGATGCTGGATGCGGCAATCTGAAGACGCGCAGAAGGGTGCTATGGCGCTCATAAGGGGAGGCCTATGTCCAGCAGTGGATTAATACAGGCTGATGATGATGATAAAAAACCATGCGAAGCAGCAGCCTAAATTGTTTTAAATTAAGGTCCCGTTACCCACATGCAAGATATCGAACAAAAGCTCAATATTCGTCATGTGCCAGTCACGAGTCTTGTTATCTACGTGCTTCTCCGTAATGAGATACTGTCGGGACCTCACCTATGGAAATTGACGTAAAACTGTCAAATTTATTTGCTGCCGGCTCGAAATGATGAGCCGTAACATTGGAGGGTACGTTGATAAAGATTACGCATCAGGGAGGGGAACACAGGGGAATGTGTCGGGTGACGCCTGTATCTTATGAGATACGTAACGGTAATCAGCGAATGATTAAATGATATCGCGTCATTTACTCGTGATATCATTGGATGATGGAATACACCCAATGCAAGTAGGTATAGGTAAAATATTCCGAACCCAAACATGAGAGCTCCGTTACCATTTTTCGCACTCTATATAGTGTTTTATTATATTTTAAAACAGTAATAAACTTAATATATGTATGTAGTACCAATTTCACAAATTCTGTGTGAATGGTTCCGCTTTTTAAAAGCTCACAACATCGAGCTTTGAAAACAATCCAATAGTGTGCTTTGTCTACCTACGTCAAATAAATTATCGTGTATGAAATCTACCCTTCAATGTTTTCAGTGACGCACTTGTTTCGTGGGAACGTGAATGTTACGTCATCGAGTCGTAACTTGACTAATGAGCCCGTTTTCACGGTTCTTGGAAGCCTTTATAGGTTTTATGTCGTAAGTTCTCCTTTCCTGCATACGTTATTTGTTACGGCAATAGACAACTTCGTGATGGTAATTTGAATAGCGTTATTTGACTTTTAGTAGCTGATGATTTTCTTTTGTTCGAGTCCATAAACAAAAGAAAATCATGATGCTTATTTGTTTTAAGAAAAATATTCAAACATGGAGTTTCGAGTTCTACGATTGAAATTAAAAGATTTCGAATCGTCGCACGAAACATTTTCAGCTACTCTGTCTTCTCTTTGTTTTATCGAAAATCATACATTGAGTTTCGAGTCCTACGATAGAAATCAAAAGATTTCGATTTATCCCAGAAAACAATTTCAGCTATTTTCTTTTCTCTGAAGAAAAGTCAACAAAGCCAAACTCAGCTTTAAAAGAAATCAACCGCAGGGATATAGTGATTTATTTCATAGATCTAATAGACACCAAAAGGGCTCTGAAATTTAATCTTCAACCCCCATTTACCCCTTTTCATTTGAATCCCTCCCTAAATAGATATTTAGGAAAATAGCCAAACAACACGTTAACCAGCATTGCGAAAAAGCATCTAGTTTGCAGATTATTTCAGATTGGCAACTGCACTTAATATTTGCCTTATAATATTGCAAACTTAATAAGTATATTAAACTACTGACTCTCACCTACATATACCCGAATGTAGGCTTAATCACTGACGTCTATTTTATAAAAGTACGCTGTGTAGCTCCCAATCGAACATAAATAACAAAATTGGAACAATCTTGTCGCAACTAAAAAGTTTAAACATGCAAAACTTTCAGCTCACGTAATAGTAAAATAATTCTCTGGGGTCGGAAGACTCTGTAAAAATATTACACTTTTTCGCAGTGCGTCCTGAAATGCTTTATTTTCGAGACAAATTACTCATGGCCTGCCAAGACCGATAACGCCGCCATTGTTCTTAAGTTTGACGTGTACTCTTACATTTAAAGTCCCTAACTCTTTGTATAAGTGGGCGATCACGTTCCTACGTGTACTACATTGTTTTGTAAATTGTTTATGAAGATGGGGTTGTGAAACATGGTTTTTCCTTTGCGGTAAATAAGTTAGGTGTGTATAACTTGTAAAGTCTTTTGTCAAAGTCTGAAACTTTACTATTTTGGGACAATGACGGAAAAACTGTTTGAACGAAGTAATTTTTTTAGGTAAACGTGTTCTTGAGTGGAGACCACGCGTATAGGAAGTGCGCGTGTAGAACGCCCTCCGACCAGGTGGAATGCCTACTCTTTCGCAGGTCGTCCTGCGAAAGATTAGGCAGATGCTGGATGCATCAAGCTCATAAGAGGGTGATATGGCGCTCATTAGGGGAAGCCTATATCCAGCAGTGGACTAACATAGTGGATGATAATTTTTATAGTTTTTTTTGCCTTTTTATGGACAAAATAAATAGTTTCGGATTTACGGGTTACTACCCCTAGATCCGAAACTATTTATTAGTATTTAACTATTTATTAGTGCCTTTTTATGGACAAAAAAAGCTATAAAAATCATCATCATCAGCCTATGTTAGTCCACTGCTGGATATAGGCTTCCCCTAATGAGACAGAGTTGAATTATTTAAAGGTAGGTACTTACAAATAAGAATCTCCTTATTCAGTCCAAAAAACTGATTTCTACACATACAATATACAATATACCACAGATATAATAATAGCTACTACGAAAAAAAGTGGCAAGCGAAAATTCGTCGTCTTTAAACTTGTAATAAAATTCAAAATAGAATATAAATTTTTAACATCACAAAGCGGCAACGTCAAGAGTTTAGTTTGACGAGCTACGCAAACATTTTCAGGCTTTGTTTTCCAATAGAAGTTGACGCGGGCTTAAGTTTCTGAGATACTTAGACACGTCAATAATTTTGAAGACTTGTTAATTTAATCACAGGCTCGTAAGCATTAGATATTTCTGACATGAATTAAGTTTTAGGATGACTAAGATTAATTTGAAAGAAACTGGGGATAATTACAAGACGATGGTAAGTAAGAAAGAATATAATATGGAATGAATTTACAACCTTCGATCTGTAATTTACTTACCTACTCATAATTCTAAGAAAAAGGCGGTACCTTGACTCACAATAGCGCCGTCATTCATTTTATTTCATTATTACGTTAAACAAAGGAATTACAAAAAAACATTGCGCAGTTTGTGACTTGTAACATAAGCTTTTTTCAATAGTTTTATTTTGTATAGTATACATAGGCAGAGATGCGAAAAAAGAAATTGATGGCCGCCAAGCGCAACTTCGCATCTCGAACTAGAAAAGATAAAACTGTTACAGAGGCATTAAATAAAACCAGCCAAGTGCGGGTCGGACTCGCGCACGAAGGGTTCCGTACCATTATCGATAAAAACGGCAAAAAAAAAACACGTTTGCTGTGTGTCTTCCCCTTAAGTAAATAGAGACAATAAGAAAAGTGCAATGGACACGTTCTTAGTACTCGTATAAAGTTTATATAAAAATAAGTTAGAACAAAATTACCGTTATAATAGGTAATTATACTCTAGTGTATGTAACATTAATCTAAAATTTGTATATACTGGTTTTAAAAAAATGAACGTTTTTGATCTTCCCTGGTTTACCTATAATCTATGGGCATCAAACAATCGCGTGTGGTTCGATCTAACTTACAAAGCAAATAGTCTAATCGGACACAAGCGTTGTTTGCACACGGAATAAGAAACTTTCTTCATTCACGAACAGTTTACATTACACTTACGAACAAATTGAGATACTAACAGCGTGATCGCCCAGTTAGAAGTTGGCATAGATCTTTTTGTTTCATTCTAATTAAATCAATTAGATACAGCGGGAGTAGGAATTTAATCGATTATTTATGGTATTTTATTACAAAAAAATATACACAATTCTTTTAATTATTAAGGAAAAAAAACTAAAAATCAAATTCGGGTGATAAAAACGCTGCCTTTTTCTCAGACGTCATCTTTCAGTTTATCAACACAAATTGCTTCGGTTCCTTCTATCAAAATAAAATGAGAAACAAATAAATTACAAAAACCATCAAGTTTTTTTTAAACAAATTTTTTTCTTTCAAAAAAGATATCTCGCTAAAGTTTCATAACAATACGGTAAACAGTGATGTCACGTTTAGTAGTTTTGCGATTCAGTCTTAAAATATCACCTTCTCAGTGATTTTATTTCACAGTAAAAACATGAAAAAATACAAATGAAAATTAAATATGCAGATGGATTCTATAGCGAATTCAAATAAAATAATCAGTTTTTTCGAAGTTACAGGCATATAGCTACTGTAATTAGTGATTATACCAATTATTGGTAATTATCAAATTTATCAATGGCGAGGTTACGATTAGCCGGGGTTTTGTAGGTATCAGATCAGATTTAATTTTATCATCAACTTATTTGATAGCATCTTTAAAATACTTAGCATTCATTCTCAGAAAGGTAAGCCGTTCTCAAAATGCTTGGAAAGTTTCAAAACGTCTACTGTGTACGTACTTAGATAAATTTATTATGCGTATTAGTCAATGTGCGTCTAAACGATTTAGTTTCGTTATTACTTGTTATGAATACCCATCGAAATTCATAAACAAATTGGGGATAAAACGTGATTTTTTTTTATCTACAGGATGGTAAAAATCATACCTATCGCTTTTATAGGTGTAGTGTAGAATAACCGGGCATGTACAATTACTTCAAAAAATCTTTAAATAATTTAACCCTTCTTTTGTAATCAAACACAAGCTAGTCTAAAAAGCTTGAATGCAAAAGCTCGTGAACCATAGCGAATGCTCTACAAATTACTGCTTCGAATTAGCATAAACATGCAATAAACTAAAGAGATTTAACATTTTTTACAAACTTAAATCACGTGACCGTACCTGCTAGACTTCACGATAAAATTAAGCTAAGTACAGCTTTTATAATTTTAATTCTCAATGGTGCATTACATAGTTTTTTGATGTCTACTAAAAGAAAGCTAAAAGCAAAATTTACTCAGCGTAAAATATTTTTGGGAAAATCTGTGATGCAACAATAAAATGATTTTGTATATAACCCCGGTAGTTATTTTGGCGTAATAGTAGTAAGTTATTTCCGTTACAAATGTTGTATGCAAAATTGCAGGCCGGCCAACCCGCTCCCGATTTAGACTACCTCGGCCGCTCACATGAATTTTTCTATGGCTGTACAGTTAGCAATATATAAAAGGATACGAGAATTGAGCTGTAGGTTAAGCTATACAAGTAGTGCCCAATGTATACGCTTACGCTTTTACAACAAAATGCCAAGTGAGTAGCAAAAATTATCAATGAATAAATTCAAACAAATTGTCAAACATATCCTGTGTAAAAAGGCTTAGGCACTACAAAATATTAGATTTTCTAGACAACAAAAAAGCTTATAAGGTAAAGGAAATAAAGCTTTTTGATGTTTTATGTTGATGTTTGAATAATTTCAAAATTTCAAAACGAGTTAATCATCGTAAATCTCTGAGCAACGAATGCCGCTATACAAAAATGATAGAGCCAGGATTTTTTTATTGCTCCGGTAGTAAGTAGACCTAGAGTTCAATATTGTAAGAATCAACACATAGTATTAAGAATGCTTGCTCATAGATCTATGCTTGAGAGACGTTTATATGTACCATAGAAAAGCGTTACTCAAGCTTTCACAATACGGGCCTTAGGGTTATTCTGATTCACAGTTTTAGTAACATAAAGATTTGTTTTGAAAATATCTTAGGTAATATTTTTATTACGGTTAGTGAGGTACGTATTTATGGACAGAAAGTCTATAATAAGAGAGAAATAAGAATAGAATAGAATATAAAATAAAAGACTTACACATACTTATACTAAAATACATAATAAACTCAGATTAAAATACAAAAATGTAAGCCCCGTAACAAAATAAACTAAAAATAATACTGTTTAAACCATATTAAAATCAATTCGTGTTCAGCGGCTTTCGTTGTTGACGGTACCTAACCCACACACGGAGGGAGAATTCAAAAGAGCATTAGGCCGCTACGAACTCGACAGGTAATAGAAAGTAAATATTTCAGCGACAACCCGGTCCGTGTACAGAATTGATGGGCTTGCGTTTACATAGACGATACACCGGTTCGCCTTTATCTAGTGAAAACATGCACTTGTTTTTATAATATTTTCAGAGAAATTTTTAAGGTTTTTATCATTAAAATTTAACGAGACGTTTCAATTAATTAGCAAAATGTCTGCCAGTGAATTGAAACGTCTCAAATGCAGCTTCTCTTTGAAGTCAAAAGTAATTTTAAAGTATTAGTAATTTTCTTTAAAAGATTAGTTCTTTGCCTGCCCAATAAATCGATTAATTCACTATGATACTCCTCACAAATTTAACTTAGGAGAACTTTAGAACTGTGTGAATTAGCATACCTACCTACTATGGTTATCCACACAGTTCTAAAGTTCTACAGAGTTACAAAAGCTCCGATGCAGAACGGACGGGCAATAATAGCCATCAATTAGGACCGTAAGGTTTAGATACAACTAAGCTTTTCGAGTAGGAACATATTCCTACACCAAACCTAAAAGGCGTCGTTGAGAAAAGGATAAGCACCCATTCTTACCACAGAGTATAAAGATACACTCTGCAATAGACGCCCCGTACTTAAAGATATTTATTTCGGCTCAAGGGGCAGTATTTTTTAGAGAGAATGCTCATATTAACCGAATCCTATTCCGGCAATGTGCTGGCTCCAAGGCAATCTCTTAAAGTGGCTTCTTTTGAGAACGGTGTCTTATCGGGGGTTTATTAGTTATTTATTCGCGCCAAGCAACTACAGCTTATTCTGCTGAAGGCCGGGCGATGTCCTTCATGTAATCCGTTTTGTTTTTTCCAGCCTTGACACAGATGAAACAATGGATTTTCTAAGAAATTCGTAATTACTAGTGTATGGGAATCTTGATTTGATTGTTCCGGGTAAATTTGCGAATTTAGGTTACCTTGGCACGCCACGGAAATCGTGTTTATACCGACTTCGGTAAACTTAAAAATAGGCGGCCTGCCGGCCTATAAAGTCCTGATTCAAATGTTAACCAAATAAAAGGAGCTCAATTGACAATTGATAAAAGTACCTTAATTTCAAGAAAAATATCACATGAAAACATAATCATAATAATCATTACGACGCACATAATTTCAAACAACAGTTTAACAAAAGTTTTTTCTAAGATTAGCTTTTATCGTTATTCAACGATTACCTTCTTCTTAAATTATTATCTAATTGTGAGGAGACAATTTCATAAAAGTAGCCAATATCCTGCGTAATAATCTAAAATTATACCTAAGTGACACATAATGCCCATCATCTGCTCCCGCATAAAAGACCCGTTTCAATCTGCCGACACTTATGTGCACGTTCATTGACAGAACAGAGGAGAAAGAATAAACAACTGAGGTAGAATAAATCCTATTATAGAACATATTATAATAATGTATTATCGTAATATTATAGTATTATTATTATTATTATTATTAATATTATTTACTAGCAGCGCCTTGCGGTTTCACCAGCGTAGTTCCCGTTCCCGTAGGAATTTCGGGATAAAAAGTAGCCTATGTCCTATTCCAAACTATAATCTATCTCTGTGCCAAATTTCAATCAGATCCGTTCAGCTGTTCTGGCGTGATAAAGGAACAAACATCCATCCATCTATCCATCCATCTAAACTTTCCCGTTTATAATATTAGTGAGATTGGCCGTGTGGGGAAATGTGGTGCCGGCTTAGCAATTTGCACCACCCCAACTCTTCCAGTGAGTGTCGTAAGAGGCGATTTAGGAACATACAACGGGGGCGGGCAGAAGCGCCTCTTGTAGACTAGTTCTACCACTGAACTGGGATCCCCAACCCGCATTCCCAGCGTGGGTATTATGGGCATTACTCCCATGAGATAAAAGTCAATAAGGCGATTATCATGGGGAGAGGATACAGGCGACTGGGCCCATACATAACTAGGACCGCGGTCCCAGTTACCTGATCACATTTTTGAATCGGTCGACTGGGACCATATACCTAATTTGCTTTAATGTACAGTTAACAGAAAAATCAAGTTACATAACTCAGGATTTATTTTACTGTAATACTACAGTGAAGTATTTTTTAGTAAGAATGTCAAAAAACTATATGCGAATGATTCCTAAAGTCAAGGACATCCAAAAAGGAGGCCTGCGTCCAGCAGCGGACTATTATAGGCTGTTGAGGTGGTGAGGATAGTATAGGTAATTATCCTAGTAGCATATTGTGGGTAGGGTAGATTTAAGGTAGGTAAATAAAACATTGTCACTAAAGAAAACATTTTTATAGCTGTTAATAAGACGAGGTTATCCCGAAACCGGAGCAAAAATGTGCCCTTGGTGGCCATCAAAATCTATTTTCGATTCACTGCCTAAACTAATTTGAATAAAACTAAAGAAATTAAAAAAAAGTTTATAATAGGTATCACAAACAGTGCGATGGATTTTTGAAATTTCCTTTGTCAAACGGAATAATAAGATAACAGTAGATGGCGGCGCTAGTTTGACTGGGCTATGCGCCTTAACTTGCAGTTTTATAGAGCAGCTCTAGTCTTACTTGCTCTATATTCTTGAACACGCCTATCTCAAATATATCATTTTGAGTAGGCAGGCACGGAAGACGAAGAGGCTGTCACGTCACTTCTTGCATATCCATTAATCTTTGCACATTGATCGATGCCTACGAGTATCCATTAGGTATTCAATCTGTTGTGGAATTTTTGGAACAGATGGCTCAAGAAAGATTAGGTAGCGTGTTTTTAAATTCCGAATCTGTTGGTCGGATTTTTTAAACCATGCAAAAAAGAATCAGTGCCTTTGAATACGTTCCGGTTGCCTGGTAGTCAGTGCCGGGTACCCGGGGCGAAGTGTATTTAAGTGTTACAAACGGCATAAGGCCTGAGCGTTATCTTTCACACTTACCGGCCTAATTTCTATACACTTCGCCGCTCCGGAACCCAGCACCGGCTACCCCGCATCCAATAGGTGTGAAAAGTTACTAAGACGTAAAGCGTAAACACTGATGTATCCAGAGCGCACAACTGAACCGTATTCACCTGCGAAGCAGGAGGTTGCGGGTTTGATTTCCGCCTTGGGACAAATGTAAGTACAATCTCCAAATATTTGTTTCAGGTGTTCTGGTCGTTTTCTATGTATAATATTAAATACCTATCTGTCTGTGTATTGTAATGTATTATGTATATCAGTTATCTAGTACCAACACAAGCTCTGCTTAACTTAGGGCTAGATAATGCAGTGTGAATTGTCCAGCATTATTTATTTATTTACATTTATTTAATGCGTAAGTAGTAATTTTCAGAAGCTTTTCCATATTTTTTGACATCGACGACTTTTCTATTCTTGAAGAGATAAGATATCCCCCACAGTTTCGCTACTAATGAAATTTCCTAGAACCTAATAATTTATTTTGCAGAATTAAATCCGGAACCGATTAAGAGTCCGTTCTCATTTACTTAATATAATTCCAGCTCGTATATCAATATTCGTATCAACATTTCTAAGTCTCAACTTATCTAATAGTAAACTAAGTAATAATTCAGTTATACTAAATATCGAGACAGTCGTATCATAACTGCCAGGTAAAGTGGGAACAGGAAGAGATTACTGATTCCGTCACCTTATCTTAGAGAAACTTCTATTAAAATGAATTAAACCTTCCGTCTATACAATTAGAGATGGAATTCGATCTGGGCTTTTTTTGATAAGGGGTACACTTAGGCCATTTATCGTGATTTGATAATCCGAGGAATCCTTGAATGGACTAAGCTTTTACAAGATCCGTTTTTTTTTGATGATGTATGTAGTTGTAGGAGTGAGTTCACACATCCGAGAGTATTTTGGATCCTGTTAACGATTGTTTCCAGTTAGCAGAGGATCCGTTAAAAAACGATCCTGTAATAGTAATAAAACCGGTCAAATGCGAGTCGGACTCGCGTGCGCACGAAGGGTTCCGTACCATTATCTATAAAAACGGCAAAAAAATCACGTTTTTTGTATATAAAATAAATAATTAAATTTAAATAAATATAATAATTAATAAAAATTTAAATTTAATTAATCATTAATTAAATTTAAATTTAATTAATTATTATACTTATTTAAATTTAATTATTTATTTTTAAAGTGAATATACAACTAAATATTCTGTGAATATTTTAAGCGACTACCTTTTGCCGTTATCAATATGGAGCCAAAAAAATCACGTTTGCTGTATGGGAGCCCCCTTAAATGTTTATTATATTCTATTTTTTAGTATTTGTTGTTATAGCAGCAACAGAAATACATCAGCTGTAAAAATTTCAACAGTCTAACTATCACAGTTCATGAGATACAGCCTAGTGACAGACTGACAGACAAATGGACAGACAGCAGTCTTAGCAATAGAGTCCCGTTTTACCCTTTGGGTACGGAACCCTAAAAACGGATTTGCTGTGAGAAAAACCTACTGTTTCTTTGTTTTAAACTACTTTAATATGTGGCCTATTTTCATCTGTCTTTTCGTTTCGAACTTGTTGTATTCATTCAACTTTACATTGTACACAGTAACGTTGCAGAAACTACTCTATTTAAGTCCATGGGTCTATTTTCCCGTAAATATGTCTTTATTACCACATAACAAGAGACCATTGTTATTTCGAGACCGGAATGGCCAATGTTAAAGGTTATTTACGAATTATGGGCTAGTGGGTAGCTAATTACCTGAGGAAAGTGAGTAGTAAAATAGAAATAAAACAAAATTAATAGTAGAGGGAAAAACAAAATTATAACGGTAGAGTATAGAAACTGCGTTTGGGAAACTACGTCGAGTCTTCTCGTCATCCATACCGCAATGCTTGAAAACGAAAGTTTTCAATCAGTGCGTCCTACCCGTCATGACCTACGGAGCTGCGTGGACACTCACGGTAGGGCTTATCCACCAGTTTAAAGTCGCCCAGCGAGCTATGGAGAGAACTATGCTCGGAGTTTCTCTGAAAGATAGGATTCGCAACGAATACATCCGACAGAGAACCAAGGCTGTCGACATAGCTCATAGGATTAGCAAGCTGAAGTGGCAGTGGGCTGGCCATATCGCGAGAAGAACCGACAACCGCTGGGGTAAACGTGTTCTTGAGTGGAGACCGCGACTCGGCAAACGTAGTGTAGGACGCCCTCCGACCAGGTGGGATGACGATTTGCGAAAGACTGCTGGCAGATGCTGGATGCGGCAAACTGAAGACAGGGCGCTATGGCGCTCATTAGGGGAGGCCTATGTCCAGCAGTGGACTGATATAGACTGATGATGATGATGATGATGATAGAAACTGATTAGAAGTGACAATTTGGGTACATGAAAGTGGCCGTACCTAAAGTCTACCATCAAATAAAATTAATCACACTTAACGGTAAAGTTTGGATGTTTGATAGCTAGAAAACACTTCACGACAAAACTACTGAACGAATCGGACTACAATTTTGCGTCGTATTATTAGTTAGGATTTAGAATTAAAATCAAATAGTAGAATCAAATTAAAACTAGTGTTTACAATTAAAACAATTCAGCTACCTTGCAGACTTAATAATGGTAAATATCGTACATAAGTACCTACTTAAATTTTTCCTTTAATTATTTTACTGGGGCCTAAACCCTACCCTAAGTTTCATCCATCACGATCACTTTCCCAATAAACTTTAGTATTTAATAGCATGTTCGGCTATCTGAACATGACGAGATATCGTCGACGGTAGTGACGGTAGCTCCTTTCTGACGGGCGAAGATAAGATACGCCCACGCGCGAGACTATTGGATACGTACGACGCGCGACGTTACGGGTAATTATCGTATATCGACTGGATGTTTGTAAAAAGATAGTTCTGTCTGACAGAGTAGGCTTGTAGAAAGTAAAATACTGCTACTTAAGAAATGCGCGTAGTTGCGATGTCAAGATTGAAAGTAAGTAGGTTTATTTATTTTATTTCTCGTCCAATATGTGAGAGGTTTGTTTGTTAAAAGATAGTTCTGACAGATCAAAAATTACTCGGCAAGTAAACATTTTTTACTTGCGAAATACGCATAGTTTGAATGTTGAAAGTAAATATGTTTATAACGTTTTTTTAAGTAAATAATTTGTTTGTAACTCATCAGTACTGTTTTGCTATGAGAACTAGTATATTTTATAGCATCTACAGGCAGGTTTTTAGATTCATTTCTAAATCGAATAATTATAGAAAATCCAGGATGCAAAACATATCTACATAATAGGGAAGTAATAATGTAGGTAAATATACACCCTACCGCTAGAAACAGCAAACTGCTTGTAAATAAGCGCGACATCCGACATATTTATGTGTGCGTGCGTAAAATTGAGGGTTTTATGGAGTGGTGATACTAGTTCTTCCCCTCTACTGTGCCACAATGATGGGTTTGTAAATACCTGGTTTTCGAATCACCACCATTAGTTAATAATTAATTCGACATCATCGATGCATAGGGTAATTTTTCGGATAGCGATTGTATGTGATTACGGTAAATCGGTTCCAATTTATTCTTAGATTGACCGTTTAGTTGTAATGGCTAGGCTTGTATGCCTTCAAGCTTATGGTTTAAACATGGTTTACTTTGAAGTAGTTGGTTAGAATTACGGTTCTAAGAGCATTGTGTCGAGTAGAGTCAGTCGCTTCAGTTTAAACGACGGTCAATCAAAAAAAAAGAGAAGGATATTCATCTGTAGGTACTATGTTTTTAGGGTTCCGTACCCAAAGGGTAAAAACGGGATCCTATTACTAAGACTTCGATGTCCGTCTGTCCGTCTGTCACCAGGCTGTGTCTTATGAACCGTGATAGTTAGACAGTTGAAATTTTCACAGATGATGTATTTCTGTTGTCGCTATAACAACAAATACTAAAAAACAGAATAAAATAAATGTTTAAGGGGGTTCCCATACAACAAACGTGATTTTTTTGCCGTTTTTATAGATAATGGTACGGAACCCTTCGTGCGCGAGTCCGACTCGCACTTGGCCGGTTTTATTTAGTTACATTATCTTATTTTAGTCTTCAGTCGACGAATTAACATTTCCATCCAATGTTGCATGGATAAATACTGACATTCGGTGACTTAAAATTTGTTTGTATTACAAATGATCGTTGTTCTTTAAACATAAGAAAGTCTAAAGCTTGAACTCATAATTTTATTTATCCATGTTCTTTGTTATAAAATGGTCTAAAGTGCGCGAGCCCCACATTCTGAAAATCTGTAAATTCAATCTTGAAAATAATGTAGCATTCACCGATAGCAAAACACTTCAAAGCCTTTAAAGACGCTTAGGGCTAAATTAATATAGTCTAGACTGTAAACCAATCTTGTTTATAGCTTAGACCTCGTACCTAAGTGCCTATTTTGTAACTAGTACAATCAAAGTCATAAAGAATTGGTGCTTAAGGAACAAAAATGGCGTAAAACAAAAACTACCTACGTTAAATTTAAAAAGTTATAGGTATGTTACTTTTATATTTGCAGGCATTTCTTGTGTTTATTTAGTTATAATTTCCCCTGTTAATTTACTAGGTACATCAAAATCAAAATTAATCGACGCGATGTACACCTGGATATAAAATATACATGGCGAACTTTTTGAACGAGGCAGTATGGGGTACTACCACAACCGGTGTAGGTAACAACAGGACCACGGACCAGCTGAGTTATCCCAGTGGGCGAGAGGTGAGACTCCGACGTGGCGCGTCCCCGGGTTGCGGATAGGGGGTTCTGGCTTGCCGATAGCTTTCATAAAGCGAGTTCATGGGCTCGCCGGCCATGTATGAGAGGAAGAAGGGACCTCAGTCGGGCCGCGGTAGGTTTTAATTTAATGTAGGTACCCGTGGTTCGGCGACAATGGCGCGAGTGGGTTACCGGAGAGGTTATAGTCGGTATTACGTCCTATTCAGGGTGTCAAGTCCCACATAATTCTGGTCCCCCCAGACCAGTCTTTTAGTAAACGAATTTCCACGCCGAATAAAAAAAGGTAACTGCAGGAAAATGGTCTTTCAAAAACTTTTTTACACTACGAACCTCTTTGTTGGAAGAACACTAAAGTTAACAAAAAGTTTTATTAAGTAAACAGAAAACATTTACTTGGACTCCTTTTAAAAAGTTATGCAAAAAGTTTCTTGCGATATCTGACTTTTTTAATTCTCTAACCTCAGGTGGTCCGATAGAAGAGTTTAGCTGTCCTTACTATCCCGTCCAAAAATCTGCTCCATATGATCCAACAAACAATGATTTCGATTTATATTTCTACCCTTCTTTTAATCATTTTTAGTCTGCGCGCGATCAGAATGGAATTGAACCATTCCGAAGTGAAACAAGCGTGGTCGGATATATTGACAAGGCTTCATTCTACGTTGACAACTCGGGTCTTTGTAGGAAAGAAATGTGAATAAAGAAAAGTGACGTAAAACATTTACTTTAAAGTTTTTTGCATCAACTGACCGCGAGCGGGTTACACACAGAGTTACTTAGAGAGAACGCAGAGAAACTTTATCTACAATCTTATTTATGAAGACGCCTGTACAACTACAAGCTAGACGCTATTTTCCAAAGCTTTTTCATGATATTAAAGAGCTTTAGATAGATAAGATTGCTTTGCTCCAAGGGTTCGGATGTAGCCATCGACGAAATTTAATAATTTACCCAAGTAAACAAGTTGGTTAGAATTAAGGTTCTATCAGCATTGTGTCGAGTAGAGTCGGTCGCTTCGCTTTAATCGACGGTCAATCAAAAATAAGAGGCTATTCATCTGTATTTTTTTTAATTTACATATCTAATTTTAGGCTTCTGTAAACGAATTAGCATACTATGCCTACCTACTATGCTATTTTATGGGTAAATCTAATTTTACAATCTTGTTATCAAAATGGCAACGCTTATTCGTTCTAAATAAGACACAAAATCTTGTCCGCTCCACAATTAGTTCCTAGGTAACAGACAGAAACTTTGAAAGTAAATTATCTAGAAACTGATCACAGATTACCGACCTACTTACTACAGACCTACTTAACCCGACTCGGCAAGTTTGTTAATTATCTAGTAAGGAATCAGTGATGATGATAAGCTGAAATCTTCCTAGCCGAATTTCGGCCACGGCGGCGGCCAGTCTCAACGGAGGCCAGTCTCAACGGAGGTCAGTCTCAAGGGAGGCTAGCCGTGCGCTGCGCAGGACATAATTATAGTGTACTTACTACCTATCTGTGTAAACACTGGTGCACTTTTTATTTCCTCGATACGATGGAAGTCGGCAGACTAACACCACCGGGGGAGGTCAGGCGCAGGACTAACGGCTTAACGTGCTTTTCGGGGCACGGGAGTGGAACACCGCCAACAGTAGGTACTATGTAGATAGATTTGCGTGTTTTGATAGAAGAATTTAAGCTTATAGGCTTGGAGCTGAACTTTGCAAAATGTGAACTTTATGTTCCAGAAACCTCACGATAAATGATGAAGATAAATGTTCACAAAATTGTCAAATAACAGGTTTCGATGAATCATTATCATCTTGGAAAATAGCCTGTCCTAGCACTAATATGCCCAAAGTTCTTTCTTCTCAGAGACTGTGGGATGAGCCGCTATGTGAGTTGGTACGGAAAAACCTTATTAATACGTCTACCAGCTCATCAGAACGCGCTCGTTTACTTGCCGTTTCCGAGTGGGAATCAGGACTTTGGTTATATGTTTTGCCTTCTAAAAATCTAGGTACCCTTTTAGACAATAACACATTTCGGGTGGCCACCTCTTTGCGTTTAGGTTCTCCCTGTCTAGTTGCACACCGTTGCCAGTGCGGTGAAACCGTTGATAAGTTCGGTCACCATGCACTGGCATGTGTCTCTAGTGCAGGACGTGTGTCCCGTCATAGTTCAATTAATGACATCATCCGTCGGGCTTTTACCAGCGTCAGTATGGCAGCTACTCTCGAACCACGTGGCCTAATGCGAGATGATGGTAAAAGGCCTGACGGTATGACTCTGATTCCTTGGAAAATGGGTCGGCCTTTAGTTTGGGATGCCACTTGTGTAGATACCCTAGCACCTTCTCATCTTGCAGGGACATCAGTAAGGGCCGGCTCCGCAGCAACATCAGCGGAGTCCCTCAAACGGCGGAAATACGCTAATCTTGACCGAGGTTACCTATTCGAGCCGTTTGGGGTGGAAACCCTAGGTCCTTGGGGTCCTGGGGCACATGGAATATACAAAGATCTAGCAAAACTCCTAATAGAGTCCACAGGTGATCGGAATGCTGGCTTTTATTTCGGTCAACGAATTAGCATTGCCATACAACGTGGCAATGCTGCCAGCATTCTGGGCACTTTGCCTTCTGGTGACGGCTTAGATTTTTAGAAAATAGATTTAAGTGTAAATATTAGTTGTAATTATTATTGTATTTTCTTTAGTAATAAAATTTGTCGTTAATAAATTCTATGAAAATGTAGATAATAAATAGATAATACTGATCTGTTTTTTTTATTTAAGTTCCTTAAAGTAATAATCAAATAAAATTTGTATATAATGTAGGTAAGAGTATGAAATTATCGTACGTAGTGTAAGTATCATGGTTTTTTTATTGTTTATACATGTCAGCCTAAGGTTGCCTGGAAGATCTCGCTCATAGCGATAAAACCATATTTGTACTTTGTCTACCTTTATCTATCTATAAACTAGAAAAGTAACCATTACTTCCTCAAATAAAAATATGGAATGTATAGACCTACTAGAATTATTTAAAAATAAAATGGGCACAACTATGAACTAAAAGAGAGTAACAACTTAACCAACCATAGCCCACAGAAAATAAAACAGGTTTATTTCCAAGCAACCTTCTGAATAATAAAAGCAACAACAATAAATAATTCAATATGAGAAGCAAGGTGCCAAGTAAATAACTCACAATAATATTATTCAGTTGATAAGCGGAACCCTAACGAGTCTTATTTATAAGCACTTCACGTCAACACCAGGGTTCCGTAAATAAATAAACAGTCTCAGTTGTGTCACTTACTTTTTGGGGTTCTTGCGGCTAATGAGAGAATCCGGAAAAGGTACGCGGCTTGGCTAATTATAAGATGCTGTTTTTTTTGCGATGACTTAGCTTTAATCTAGTTTGAAACTTTTTTAATTCGTGTCAATTTTTTTATGATTCTAGAAGTTTTAGATTAAACAAGAATAATAACTAAACTTCTTGAATAAGAAAACAAGTAAAGTCATGTACAAAAAAAAGTTTTTATTTTGTACATAAAGTTGAACATAAAAATCAACTAGAAGCCCATTTGGAAGGAAAATCATAACAAAGTCATTAACAAAATGATGATGAAGCCCATGAAATGTAAAAAGGAGTATAAACCAAGACTCATACTAAATTACAGATCTAAATTTTTGGAATAGACAATAAATAAAACTACGGAACCCTCCCCATCTCAGGCAACTCGGTCAACATTTTCTCTTAAGTTCTCGCTATCAAGTTTGATGTGTAGTACGTAGAAACATTTTTATCCGGCAGATAAAGGGACAAACCACTTGTAATCACGGTTCTTGTACGCTGTCTTATTAGACGTCATTACGAGTAGGTATGTGCCGTTTTACGAGCAGTGGCGATGTTGATGGAGAAATTCGAAAAGGTTTTAGTTTTTAGGCCTCCTGCCGCAGTTTGAGGACGTTGAGTAAACGTTCTTCTCTTGAGTTAAATAAAATAGGCACTGTTTAGAATCTAAACTGTTTTAGATATCGAAGAGCAAAAATACTCATTCCGAGATGGGGTTGTTTTTTTTTTACCGCCCAACGAAGTGGGCACGGGTCAGCTATTATTGGATAAAACACTATTCGATAAATTAGATTATAGCAGACACAACAAGTAAAATCAATATCAATAATGTAAATTCTAAATTACACTATTACGAAGATTAGATTTGAAACTTATCGGGCTGGAAACACGCTTCAATATCCAGTAATACTTATGTTATGTAATATATTTAGGACATCGTCCTTATTATTGTTATGAAATGCATTATCAACATTCTTTGTGGCATAGGTACATACCTATTTCTGAGTACCTAGGTATTGATTTCATAATCTTTCATTATTTGAGTGATAAAAAATTGGCGCCAATGTTTTGAGATTAGATTAGGTGCAAGTGGTAACAGAGCAATTTTTTTTCGATTTTGGGCTACTTAATCAACATTTGCTCTCCAGGTTTTCAAAAAATGTCAAAAAGTATCTGGCACAGCGCATCAGCATTGCCATACAGCGGGGTAATGCAGTCAGCGTCTTGGGCGCGCTTCCGACTGGTATTGATATGGATCAGTTGAGCTGATCCATATCAATACCAGTGATGATATAAAATTAAATATTTACAATTGAACGAACTAGCTATTATATTGTAAATATGTATTAGTTTTAATTTAATTCTATTCTTTGATTGTAACTTTAACAACAACACAATACAATAATTATATTTTATTTTACGAATTGTAAGAAAATGAAAAGCTATGATTTTGATTATAAGGTATTTGCATAAGATCACCAGAGATCCAGCTCAAGATCATCAGAAAAACATTATTTAAGAAATATGTAAGTAATTGTCCAATAACCTTTTCGGAGAACACGTGCCTTATACAATACAACAAAAACAATCATGATCGATCAACGAATACTAAATCAACAATTCAAGTTCTAAAAATTCCTCGGCTCATTTATGTCATCCGAATAAGTTAATACTACAAAAAATAACGCAGTAATTATTTATTAGTATTAATGTCATTCCACCCTAGGTGTCATTTCAAGGTGAAGTTAACGGTCTCATTATCAGATAATAACAGTGGAAACCACACGGACACCATTTACGCAATTTTGTTTTCATAGACGTAGACACAGTAAATATTGTCTTTGCAGATAACCACACTTATCTGCGTAATGTGTATGGTCACGAAAAATCAAGGTTAGTTTTTCATTATTTATTAGATTTTGAGATGAGAAAGGATACCGATGGGAAAACAGGTGGGAATAATAATAGCTTAAGGGCAGGATATTCGATCGATTTTGTGAAAAGGACAGGCATAGAATTTTGTGTTCACAAGAGTGAGATAGGGCATAGCAACGCAAGCCCAAAAATCAAGTTTTTGCTTATTATCAAAATTAAAAAAGGTTTTGAGAAAAACTAACCGTAGAATATTCTTCTAAACGTCGTCGTTGCCTATTTTCTGACATGTTTTTTGAGAGTAAAACGGTGAAACACTAGAAGTACAACAACAAAAACAACAAAAAACTATCCTTTCTTAAATTTTAGTCCAATCAAAACAATATTTGATCGTTTAAAATTGAATCGAAAATTGGCTAAACTCGAATATCCTGGCCTTAAGAGAAAGAGAGTGATATAATACCATTACCATTACCCATTTACCATTCTCTGAAATATCAAGCCTTTAGTAAGGCTATGTAGATACCTACACATACCATATTATATAGATGAGGTAGGTTTATACCTATCTGCATAACTAAAGACTGGATAATTTACACAGATCATAATGTACGTATCTTACTTGTTTAAATGAATGAAATACGTGTGTTACACACAAAACCTGGTAAATAAATATATCCAGTAAACCTTGCAAATGTTACACACCACTGGATTTTAAAGCTTTTTCATACACATAAAAATTGGCTTCAATTTTTTGAGATTAAATTAGGTGCACTTGCACTTAGGTGTAACAGAGCAATTTCTTTTCAAATTTAGAATTTCAAATTCCTTTCAAATTTCTAAATAGTGAAATGGGTTTGGAAGGATCGGTCCATAATTCTAAGATCTTAAACAAGTTCCCAAAAAACTTCGATTTCGGCATAATTCGGTCCATAATTGACGGAAAAATCGATGAACATACATAAAAAATACATACAGCGGAACATAGAACCTCCTGAAGTTGTCAATAAAATAACACGCTTGGCAGAGTCAGCAATTGCTTTGCAAGCTCCATTAAACTCTAACCTGCCTCAAGGCAGATTGCAAAGTGGGGAATCAATAAAGTTGTGATTGTTGTAGAGATTGCTGCTTACCCTGAGGGTAAGAAACTATCTGATACAAAAGGCATAGTACTTTAGTCTACGCCAAAACCAAGTTAAATTCAAAGTCGGTTGGCTACGCTTTCATCAAAGACAAAAATAATTGGAAAAGATTATCATTGCGCTTATTTTCTCATAACTATAACAAATTTATTGTCAAAGAAAAACAATCAAATAATAGAATTAAATTAAAACTAGTATTTACAATTGAGCTAACTGCAGACTGTTGCAAACAATCTACAAGTAGCTCTCATAACTTGGTAGATTCACCAAATTACATAAAATATGTTCTTTATAAAATAAGCGCATTGTATGCACATAGGGGTTACCCAGGTTAGCTTTTGGCCGCTATTTTACTTGATGGTGGCCAACCTGACCAGCTTTTTCAATAAAACGTTGAGCGAAGGGCAAATAGAAATAGAAATACTATTTATTACATTATAACAATGCGTTCCAAAGCTTTCGGTCCAAAAGTATATAAAAGTATTTAATCAAAGTTAACTAATTAAAAAATAAATTAAATTTAACTAGCTAGTTAGGAGACAAAAAACTTTTAAAACTGTTACGATTACATTTATTAACACTATTAATCAGAAATTAAAATTGGGCTACCAATGACAGATAGACAGACTCCACATAACTGACTTTAGTTCTAAGGTCACGGAGCATGCAACCGCGCTAAAATATCACAAAAACAAATTATGGTAGGTAAAAATCCCGTTTTTATGTGCTAAACCAGTAATAGATTAAACAACTCATTTTACTACGCTTCTAAAAGCCAAATTATGGTAGGTAAAAATCCCGTTTTTATGTGCTAAACCAGTAATAGATTAAACAACTCATTTTACTACGCTTCTAAAAGCCCTGAACCTATTTGCAACTTAAGCTCTATTATCCGTTATTAATGTAAGGACCTAAGTCCGTCTCTCAACAAAACCTGAAGCAATAATTGGCTTACGGCAAAGGCACAAATTGAGAAAATATTTATAATGGAAATGAGAAAACAAGCTGAATCCCTCGGCTCAGACAAAGGAATCAGCGCGATAAAAAATTGCTTTGGTTTACAAAATGAACGTTAAGGCGGAGGAATGAAATTAGTTAAGACGGTTTAGGGGAATGCCCTTTTTAGGTACTTCTCGAGGAAAAGGTTAATTTTTTGATAGGCGCTCCTAAAAACGGTTGTGCAATTTTTAAAGTGAGCGAGGTTATTAGATGCTTAATCTAATAAATCTAAGATGAATGGGGGGCAAAGAGGTCTGTGATAGACGGGGACTTAAAGCCCTTTTAATACCTACCTGATGTTGAATGCCTTTCAGATTCGATGGTTTTTTCATTCTAGCCCTCTACTATGTACCTCCATATTTATATATGTAGGTACATAGTACAATGTTAGAATAGTTCATATGTGATAAATTTGCAGAAAATGTTGAATGAATACACACTTCCACATTTGTCAGATTTTGTAGAAACACTGGTTCCTATGGTGTATCGTTAAATGTGTCACAAAAAGTGTACCGAATGGTGAATTTACCGAGGATTTTGAGATTATTTCTGAGATAATCGTTCCAAAGCAAACCATTTCATTTGTCATTCATTTCAGGATTTTAGAGTTTTAAATAAACCTTTATTAGGTTTATTTTATTCGAGTGTACTACGATTTATTGTGTTTTTAAAACCTTGTATACTTTCAAAACCATCGTTGAGTTGACCATCTAGTTTGGCGCACCCTGTACAGTGCAAACAAGGGCAGCGGGGGACCGCAACACCCCTGTGTTGACGGCCCGTTTCATTTCATTTCCCATCTGCTGTTTGCGCGGTCAACACTCCGCTCTCGTTTCTTCGTTTGCTTTCCTTTGAATAAATTGCTTTGCCATTTCGCGGTCGTACCTTTAGATACTTGCTGGATGATTTCTGTTTGTAAGTATGTTTGAAATGAACTGATAGATACCTACATAGGTTTTTACCCTTGGTAGGTGCTAGATACACGCAACTAAAATCGCAGAAACAAAGCGTGTTCAGCAGTGAATGACACTGATTAAGTATGGGGATTAAAAGTCAGGTGTTCCGTGTTCGCCCCACCCGCCTCGGCCCAAAGTTGTCCGAACGCAGAAAATGAAATGTAACGCTGAAATCATTCCTGTTTCGTCCTATAAGAAGGTACGTGATCTTGAAAACCGTTATATTCAGAAACTTGTTAAAAGGTTAAGGTTTTCAAGGTTTTGTTATTTGTTTCACAATTCGTCGATTTGAGGCTTAGAAGCCGTATTTTGAGTCAACGAAGCATAAAATCAGTCAAACATCCAGAGATTTACGAGTAAGACCTCGTAAGTCTCTGGATGTTTCTTCTTATTTCAGAACACGACAAACATAAAAGCTAAACACTATCTTTTATTATATAAAAAAATGAATTTTAAATCTTGTAGGTACTGTTCAGGTGAAAATGACAAAACGAGAATGAAAATGAAAATGAGTTTTTTACAAAAGAGTCTAGCCGCAACAGCTAACTACTCACAGATCACGCTTGTGAATGACTTACCAAAGCCTCAATCTATTATCCCTTAGAGATCTAAAAATAACACAAATAATTACAAGATCGGAAAAAAAAAGCGAAAAATTGGGAGATTAAAAACGCTTAATACAATCTCCCAACTCAAATTTTCTCGCCCTAAGAACATCAATCATCGGATTTTTGTAAGACCTCTTTTAAGCAATCGGTTTTGTTTTTTAATCATGCCTATCGAATTTAAACCTTCTAACCATAGACACAAAGGTTGTTACGTTACTTCTACTTCTGTAGCCGAAGGCTAGGTGCCACGTGTTCATATGAAACGTGTCTTATCATGTCAACAGCTTCTACGTTACAAATGCATTTACCTTACAAATACCTAACTCATTAATCCCTAGCTATCAATCTAAATTTACCTACTTAGTTCTTCATTGAATATGTAAGGTCGAGCTCTTCCAGACTTGCGTGCGGATTCAAACCATTTACGCAATCACGTCTTTAGACGATGTCGGTGGGTCCTATTAAAATCAAATAAGACGAAAATTAAACAAAAAAGCACTTCAAAATGGTAAAGAAACTCTTAGATATTAGACCATCTTTATTTTCCATTCTACATTTAGGTACTTCACACATGTCTTGCTCAAAGATGCGGTAAAACCAAGACGCTCACAATCAGGCTCAGGCTACTTGACTACTACTTGGAAATAATTCTAACGTAGGTATTGTCTGATAAAAATAATGCAAAGTGTAATTAGGTAATATTTCTTCAAGGCCAGTCGTATTAGTTATGAAAACTAATTTTAAAGTTTGAATAAAACAATGCCGCGCCAAAACGATAATCTCTGTCATGGCTACCGTGTTTCAAGCTATGCCGTCACCCCGCCACACCACACCTAACATGAACAACTCATTGACACTGTAATCTGAGGATATGTGACGTCACTTGCGATCCAACCAAACACAGCGTTTTCGGTCACGTGATCATGTATCAAAAAATGTGTAATTTTAATCCCATTTTTAACATAAAAAAGGCATATTTTTAACAAAAAATCACCTGATTACGCTTTGTTACGTTATCATCACTGACTAGGATTAAAACAATTTGGAATTTATTTTTAATGTAGTCAAATAGCTTATTTAGATCGGAAGAACTCTAACTACTTACCATACCGACCAACCTTAATCCTATAATGGCATACGTAACGTTACGCTTACGAAACCGTTACCGCATCTAATTTCAAATTATATTGACAGCTTGTCATTAAAATGTCACTTAGCAAATTGTGCCATGAGTAACGTGCTCTTAATCGAATAATCTTGATCGTTGCTTCGAAGAACACCATCATATAATCAATGCTCCGTTTTCGTAATATAACGATTACCATATATTATATGCAACCAAAATATGTATATATTTTTTTGTATATAGTTTAACGTTTAGCCTTCATCATAAGTAGGTACAACAACAAAAACCCAAAACATATATTCAAATAATATTCATTTATTTACCAATACAATTTTTTTTAATTCAGTTTACCGTAGGTACTGTTCGCACTAGGTTGAAAAACTGTATCGCGGGGGAATTACTTACGATTATATTCAAGTCTGTAGAACAGGGCAGCAGTTCACCTAAAAATACTTTATATGTATATCAATTGTCACTTCGAATCGAGGTAAAACATTGTGTGAGTCAGCATAGTGTATTCTGTGGTAAGTTGGAAATTAGGCCAGCCATGAGATATTAATTTCAACCACAAAGTTCGATTCACTACAACCACAGCGACAGCGACCAAAACTAATCCGTGATAGATGAACCTATACTGAATAATTTTAGATAAAAACTAGATTTAGCCCGCAGGTTCACTCACGTGAACCCGCGTGGACAAAACGTGAGCGGCATATTTTATCCTGGTCAAAAACTTAAAAATCTACAATCTGCTCAGGAAAAATACAGCATAGCTACCCATATGAAGAAATATAGGAGCTGCAAAAGTTAACCGTATTTTCAAAAGCATGAACCAATGAATCTAGTCATGAGTTCCTAATCGTACACACTAGTGTTTATAAAAAGTTATGATTCATAAATGTACACAATAAAAAACCCATTACATAACATTATTGACGAGTTAGAAGTCGATAAAGTGCACGATATTAGTCATCGTACCGACTTTTATTGGAATTCGATCCGGTTTTTGACATTGACAATGGGAACTGACGTCATCATTCCAGGAAATGATTTTAGAATGACACGTCATTTCACGAGTTACTTCTAACTTTAAAGCGAGAAAGACGAAGACGACGTCATTTTAAGATAAAATATTGCACGCCGTACAATCACTATATGCCATTCACACACGGATAATGTAATATATATTTTCATATTACGGCATCTTAAGATACCGTTTGCTAAAACAGAGTCAAACATTATTTCTTTGATAGCAGGAAAATACTCGTAAAGGGAAAAGGAAAAAATTCTTTACTCTTACCCTAGTTCGGATGCCAAGTTCAGTTTACAAAACTCATTTGACCTAAAACAAGCAGCAGGAGTAGGGTAATAGTTAATTATGCTCTGCCTAATTATATAGAGCATAATTAACGATTACTCTAGTCGTGACTGGACCAATTAAAGAAAGTAGAGTACTCTACTTAATTAAATCAAGGTGTTTATGCCGTCACAAGGCTATGTAGAGTCAAGGTCAAATCAGAGCGGTTTTTAGGTCGATCTTTTATTTAGGAATGTATCGACAATATCAACTATTAATGAAGGTTATAATTATAAGGTAACGATTGCAATTACTGATATCACGTCATCATTTTCTTTGCTTTTATCGTAGGTACGTTTTTTATAAAGGGTTCGTTCAAACATTTGAACATAACATCCCTTGAACATAGTTAGGTACCTACCTACTCTTTTTATAGATATAACTCTTCATAAAGATGTTAAATATATTAGCTCGATCTGCATTAAATACGGCATAAAATAAAATATAGTATATGATAGTAAAATAACCGCCCGTTACCTACGGTAGATAATATATCCTTTTAGGTTTCTTTTTCTGGCTTGTTTTTACGTCTCCGCGACATGCTTTGTCCCTATTTTTTGCTACTCTCAAGAAGGTTATTTATTTTACGTTCATCTTCCATCCCAAGAATGTGTCTCAACAGTACTTGCATTTCACAGGTGATTCGTAACTGGTTATTTTCGTCAGCGCAACGTGTACCGAGCAGAGTGTGTAGGAGCAGCACGCGAGGCTAATACAATTAGAACTAATGGACGGACTTGTTTGTTCCCAGTTCTTACTTTACTTGCCTCCGACTAGTCTCTGTTGTGAGAACGTAGATATTCTGTTCAGAGTTTGAGGTACTGCGTAAGTATTTGTTTACTTTGTTGAAAATTAGCTAGCTGTCATGTTTCCTCTGGTTGCTTTCTGATCTATGAAATGTTCAATTTTTGATGCATTTGTATTAGAAATACGTTTGAAATCTAGGAAATTAAAAATACCCATGACGAATTTTCACACTTTTCGTTACAATTTTTAAAATTGTTTATTTACGTTTACACTTATGTACACAATTTTACATAATAAGTCACTCTCATCACAGTCATTCTACACTCATCTCCATTGTATTGTGCCGCGCACATTGCACAATAAACTATTCTATTAAAAAGCAACGATTACTATTTCAAATTTCCCTTGTCTCGTTAGCTATGCTAGTAGGTGAAGCGAGCAAGTATCCGTACCAAAAACCACTGCGCCCAAAATACTAAGTGGGCGTACCACCCTGTACTAACTCGGCTGAAAAACAGCAAAAAGACTTGCTAATCTAGACACGAATTCTAGTTTTCCACGCTGAAAAGGTGGCAACAAAGAGATTTCATGAAATAAAGCCAGTTGAAGGTAATTTTATTTGGTAGAAACGAAAAAAGTAAAAGCTCAACGAGCAAATTTAATTTTCGCTAAAATGTTTCAAATTGGTAGAATTTCTGAAGAAAATATCAAAGAAATTTTATAAGGCATTGTTTGAAGCGAAACTTGGAAAAAATCTAACAAGAACATCACAAACTGCGGTCAGTGGATGGAAGATAACAACGTCTGCCATTGAAAAGGACGAAGGTACTGATAAAGAGAAAATCAGAGTATTTACCTCCTCCGTACAGAGTTTACAACTTAATCTAATGGCATACAAAACTATCGACCACAAGCTTATACATATTCTGCAAATGCAGAAACCACAACTAGGCCCCTAGGTCTCATTTTCAAAGCACACTGTCAGAATTGTGGGATCCTTGTTTACCGTGTACATATATTGTTCACAGCTATTTGTATTACATCATGTTATGCATGTAACCGGCTTCCGAGGCACTTGAACACGTCTTTTGTGTTTGATTTATTAATTTGTTCGTGTCTGTTGATACACCGGATGCTGTGGATTTTGACGGAGATGTGGTCTCCTTCAAATATTTGTATAAAGCTAAATTTGGCTTGATTCCAGGATTTAATGCAGCAATGAAAGAAGGGCCTTTATCTCTTAACAAATAAATTAAAAAAATACCTTCTAAACTATCATACTAGTTAGACGAATTAATTTTGAAGTAAGCGGGTTAACAAAGAACCTAGTTCGCTCTACGAAAATTTTATGATGTGCCAAAAAAAATCGACTCTGGACTTGAACCCAATTTTTTTTGGGACATTATGAAAATTTCGTAGAAAATTTCCCCAGTGCGAGTTACGCACTTTAATAGGAAAAACGATAACCTAGTTTGTGTTGGAAGAACACACGAGAGACATCATCAGGATGAGTTGAAACGATGGTGTTCTTCCAATACTAATATAAATGTTCGACAGTCCACACATAATCATTTAGGCTCAAAGCTAGCAGAGATTGTATATCTACCAACTAGATAACTGTTACAGATATTTGATGGTTTAAGACAGGTAGGTACTTGATCATTTAAGACTGCCTTTATGTCCTTAACCTATTTCCTGAGCAGTCACCTACTAAATGTTTTAAACTATTGAATCACGTTAGTTCGTCAGCATTCCTGCAACGTATGATATTTGATTAGGATCTGATGAACTCCAAGATAAACTGCCTACGTTTTGAGAGTTGAAGTTATCTAGTGGGTTGCATACAAATGCTTAAAGCACTGTTGGTATGTCGTTCGGCGCTTCTGTTCTTACTTTCACATCATTATTTTGTTGTTTAGCTAGGAAATTTGAAATATTTGTAGCTCTAATATCAAAAATAAAGCCGTAAGTGCTATTTTTATTGAAATATACATTCTTTTGATTTTCCATAAGTGATGGTTAACGATATAAAAGCAAATGTTTGACGTATCCAATACAGGACATTTGGGCCAATCTTTGCACATGTAAAGATTTGAACTCAATATAACATATCGGCTATACCTTTTAATCCGAAAAATTGAGCGAAACCGCGGGCAAGAGCTAGCATAAAATAAAACTATTAACGGCTTGTTTTGTACGTCGGTAATGGTATGACAATCTACAAATTGAGAATATTCGGAACGTTCACAAATCATCTAAAACGAGACCATTTAAACTTGTGTTCTGATTGCGCACAGTAAAATTCCATTAAACCGAGCCTCAAATTAGGATCATGCATAATCAACATAAACATGGTTTCAGAGCTAATGGTGATAATTAGCCAAAACCACAAACATTGCTCGTAAAACTAATGGCTCTAATGAGCGAATGTTTGGTTTGATTCATCTTATCACCATATAGTGCTGGTTAAGCTATGATTATATGAGGATTCTGTCTTTCTATCTTGTATTTTGTCCAATATCTCGCCGCAATCTTGCAGCCTTGGAACAGGGATCCTTTAGTTAGAGATTTAGGTAGGTAGAGTTCTTCGGCTCTAGATTTAAGCGCTGAGCCCGGGATTCATATAAATAAAATAAAGCATTTTTTATTTTATAGATGAACTATTAAAGTACAATTCACACAAAATTATCGGCCCAAAGCTAAGCAGAGCTTGTGTTAAGGGTACTAGATAACTGATATACATAGTACAATACAATACATAGATAGATATTTTTAGTATACATAGAAAACGACCAGAACACCCGGAACAAAAATCTGCAGGTCGTACAATAAAATGAATTAAATTCTTTTATTTGGGACTACAATGATCCCTAATTTGTTAGTCATACTGTATGCTAAAGTGATCTTATATTTGTCACAACCTCCTGCGGACCTTCGCCCACTGCGCCACAGAGGTCGTCAAATTTGACGATAGTGTCGAGTCGAGACGCGATCGTGACATCTTATTTTTGTATATGTACAGCGCCTCTATCGTGCGTACATGGAACTACACAAATCCCTTAAAAAAAAGGCGTCACGATTACGTCTCCAAACTAACATTAAATGTACCCGGGATTCTGATTTAAATGCTTTCTGAGAAGAGAAATAAAAAAACAGACTTGTTCTTATGAACAATACTGCTAAATAGCGTCTAAACCCTAAATAGTCTAGGCGTGACTTTAGCGAGTAAAATCTGCAAAGCTGCGCTAAAAATGAAGAGTATAACTACCTACTATAAAAAAAATAAGGCGCTACCCCGACCCAAATAGCGCCGCCACTTATTTTATCTTATTATGGCGTTAAACAAAAGAAATTTTGAAAATGTTATTGGGTAGTTTGTGATACCTACCTATTGTAAGCTTTTTTTTTTAATGCTGTAACAGTTTTATGTATAGTTAACGAAAATAGATTATGGTGGCCACAAAAGGCAACTTCGTATTCTGCCTAAACTATACTAAATAAAACTATTACAGAGGCGTTAAAATGAGCTTATAATAGGGATCGCAAACTGACCACTGCAATTTTTGAAATGTTCTTTGTTCTACGATAATAAGAAAAAATAGGTGGCGGCGCTAGTTTGGGTTGGCATAACGCCTATGCGCGTAGATATTTGGAGTTGCCCAGTCCAAAGAGTAGAACCTTGGACCAAACCCCACAGTTTTATTTTAAAAAGAGGGCCACTTACCTCGCCCTTGATTAGCCTAACCCCCGAAAGCCAAGTGATAATAAAAAGCCAGTAAATGCTATCGCGCTCCGAACAATATGTCCTGACCTGACCTGACCGTCGAAATAAGCTTCGTTTTTCCACCAGATTAGAAGGGCGTTGTTAAAGAAAAGTGCCTATTATCTTAACGGCAGTTTTGCTGAGCATAGCTTAGCTTTAGGCGGAGATGGTGGCGGAATTCGTCTTTGAATCATTAATTTGTAATTGCTCCTTTCAAGGGTTTATGAGGTTTACCTTCTTGGTACCGAGATGACAGCTTGCGGCCTATTAATTTGGCTTTTGATGGAAGTAGGCCACTTCTTGTGCCCACCTTACTTAGTTGCAGGTTTAGGTAAGCGCCATTCTGAACTTAGCATTAAAATATGCTTGGTAGACGTTGAAGAGTATAAAGAAAATATAGAATACTACATAGAAATTATAGAAATTTTTAAGATGCCTATTTGTATTTTACAACAAGATAGATACCTGATTGAAAAGGCAAATTTATTTCCATTGAAACGATTTATTGATTAAATTATCAATTTCTTGAGATAGTGGTACTCAGGTAATGCTACAGAATAACTATCTAAAATATAATAAATTTAATTAAAGGTCTAAACAATTTAAAGGTCTCTTTCTATCCTACAAATTTAAAAACCTTTTAAGAAAAAATGTTTTGCGAGAAAGTTTAATAAAAATGCCCATTGCTGTTTTAGTTCTCTCAACGGTCAACGGAATTTGTAACGAAAAGCTCAAAGATATCTCCAAAATGCTGTAAAAAAATATGTGAAATTGTGTTTGATGTAAATATTCATAACAAAAACCTTTTACAACAAAGAAAACGAAAATAATGTAATGAAAATTAGAAGAGAATATCAAATGAATCCACTTCCAATAGAATTCAGACTGTGAAGAGAAGGAAATAGGAACACTTCAACACTTCGGGTCATTAATTCGAACGCGACGTAAAACCGTTTTGTATCGGATTCCAACCACTTCGATTTACATAAGTATGGGGTGTATTCTACCCGCTTTTGTCTGCGGTTTTGCTTGCACTTACCCGGATAAAAAAATAAGTAGTTGTGTCTGCTATCGGAATCGGGTGTATTTTGTCTGGTGCTTAGTTGTTTTTTCTTAGAATCCCGGTACGTGTTTCTAGCTTGATAATGTGTAGTTTTTTGAATTTCTTAAAAGATTTTATTACCTAATATGTAATTACGTAGCCACCTAGTAAATTAATTATAAAATTATTGATAGAATTTAAATATTTAACGAATCAGACCCAATAGGTCCTTTCGTAGGTACTTATTCGAGGACAAATAAAATGAAATATAATTATTGGTCTGCTCGTGTAAGTTCTTACTTACATCGCTGGAGTGACCGAGGACGGAATCATGCTAGCTTAGATTTATGTTTAATAATAGTAGATTGATGAATGAGCGGCCATAATAGTCTCCGCTGCGTGACATCACCAGCTTGCAAGGCACAGCTCACATATCCGCTTCGATCTTTCTTAGTTTCTTCGCATATGATACATCTCCGCTCAGTGTTTGCCGCTGAAACTGAGCGGAGACGATATATGTGTCAATAACGATGTTCAATTATGGTTGTTTAAAGCATCTCTTCTCCGTTCATCTCTGCTCAGCTTTGGAGGAGTATGGCCCTAACTGGCTTAGTATAAAGCCTCATAACTTTTTGTTCATTATCATTAAGGTTTTGTACTTTACCATTCACCATTCTGGACAACATGGTTCTCACATTCATAGACTTTACCTTCAGGTCGTAAAGACTTGCGCTTAAACCGTTAAGCTGCACATTTCCAATTACTGATTCACATTGTGCTGGCACTTCAGTTCCTAGGTGCGCGTGCATTGGAGCGCTAAACCGCTAATGCGTGTGAAGGGTATAGTTAACTGAATGTATGTAGTATATTTGTGTATACTTTCATACAATACTGATAAATGACAATACCTATTTAACTTACTTGACGTGACTAATATAACCACGATAAATTAAATCACGAATTGTTTATTGTCGTGATAAATCCTTTCTATGTCCAATTTAAGATTATGACTTATAAATCGATATTACCTATCTTAATTGGTATTTCCCGTTTTGTATGCTTGTCTATATAAAAAAAATATAAACACATGTAGCGGCATAAAATATTGCTACAATATTCATATTCTAGCTAAAATGTATAACAGTTTTCAGTTAAACAAGTCTAAGTATCATCACGATGTCGCAATTCAAACATTTTATTTTAAAGTTATGTTCACAGAAATTGCTCGTTTCCCTACGTCCGAGTCTCGTCCAGTCCGCTGCGCCCCAATACACGTATACATCAAGTGTTATCTCAGACATTGGAAAACATAAACAGGACGCGTTGCACTCACAAGACTCGGAACATACGGCTCTCTCGGGACCGAACGGAGAGATATAGCCTTAGGTCATGACAGCAGCGGTACTAACTTTAATAAATCAAATGCAATAGGAACTCAGTGTCCGCTGGTTATACCCGGAACTTCGTTCGGATCTTGCTGTTTCCAAAATTTGTAGAGCGACATAAGAGAGGAGAGGAAATTATTTTGGACAAGGTAGGTGAGAAAAGACAGTGAAGCGTTTTCAAATATGCGTATACGGTACAGTGAGAGATATCAAAGATAATTTGGCACCAGACCACCTCTAACACCACTCCAAGCGGATAAAGTCGCGGGCAACAGCTAGTAATATAATATGGCGTGTTTTAAAAAACTATAACCCTACTTCAAATTCCTAAATAGTGAAAATTAGTTTAGTAAACTACGATAGCGCGATCTGATTTTTCAAGGGCGTCATCTAGTTAAAATTCTAGTCTAATTTAGTTTGATGTAACGAGTAACGGATGACACATGGATTAAATAACGAACGAAAATATCTCTTGTTTACGCCCGTTGCCATGGAAACCATTGATTGTAAAAAATTATCATATTATGATGATGTTTTAGGTACCTAGATACTTTTTACGGCGCGCATATCAATTCCTCTAAAATCAAACTTTTATGGAACCACCTCCCAAATCAAGCTTTATAAAAAACGAAAAGAATCATCAAAATATTGGAATTGGCGAAAATATTACTAAAATTATTCTAGCGAGTCGTAATTTTTAAAAGTAATTTCTTGTTTTTTAAGCTTGACGGCATAAATACAAATCCCAGGAAAACATTTTCATGAGACCAATTCGGGATTATTCTCTATACAATAGCGAAAGAATTTTAAAATCAAATCAACGAACATACATAACTAAAAAACATACAGCCGAACATAGAACCTCCTCCTAAAGTCGGTAAAAAAACGCGTGAACACGTCCAGAACCTGCGAAAAAACCGTCATAGCACGGTTGTTAATCGGTAGGAAAATATCAAACACCACTCTAGCTATACCTACCATGAGTTGTGATCTATGCAATTATGTGTATAACTTTTATACATTTTTGTCGCTTTAATGGATAATTTTTGCGACAAGGTTTGTTTTTCGAATGCATACTGCAATCATGAATGCATTCTGTTGTCCGTGTCCACACGCACTGAAAGGTCCTGCCAGAAAACCAGCGTTGCTCAACCTTTGGTAGAGCAACATTAAGCTGAGGTAGGGCCTATTGGTTCACTGGGCTTGTTTATAGATTTAAGGATAATTCATAAATACGTGTATAAAGTGTTAGCCTTTGTGTGCCAATAAATAAATTTCTTTTCTTTTCTTTCTTTTTCATAACGTAACAAAAACATATGTTAACGGCAAAACGGCCTATAGGTGTTTACTTGTATAGTACTGATTACAGGCCTCAAGTATGCCTAAACAAAAGGTAAAAGAAACAAGTAGCCAACACGATGAGAATAAAAGAAATGAAAGGTCCAGTGAAACCTACCTACAGGCAGCGTTTCACTGGACCTTTCATCAAAACATCGGAAAGTATGGCATGATCGCGATCCGTCAGTCAGTCGTCCACAAAATATGGAGCGCGACTCCTCGAGATGACGAGGGTCTGGCGCTTTCATTCCGAACCGTTGCGTTTCAGGGCTGGCGCGAGCTGGTTGTTGGATGCTGTTCGTTTTTGGATGAGGATAAGACAGATAGATAAATAATCATTTATAATTGCAAGTTAAAAGCAATGCTGGCTTTTATTTCGGTCAACGAATTAGCATTGCCATTCAACGTGGCAATGCTGCCAGCATTCTAGGCACTTTGCCTTCTGCGGTGACGGCTTAGATTTTTAGAAAATAAATTAGTTGTAATTATTATTGTATTCTGTTCTTATTGTAATTTCCTTTAAATTGTGTTACAATTTTTTTTAATTTTATTGTGAAGATAGGTATCTTAAACAATCCATTCAAAAGATATTTGAGTTTATAATTATTCACGTGAACATTACGAGTAAAAACAATATTTCGGATTGGTAGCTCGTCCTCAGAAATTTCTTGGACACGGCAATGGCACAGCAAATGAAGATCGCAGGAACGGTGGCGATAGACGGGTACGCGTCTATCGCCACCGGCCTAAGTACCTGCCTATAACAGCCGGTTTTTCATCCGCTTGTAAATAGTTTAAACTTTTTGTTAACTTCGGGACTACACTCCTATACAAAGCACTAATATATCATAAATAGCACTTATCCTGATTCTATCCTGTTTTGTTTATTTGTTTTACGAACCAAGTCTTGGTTTCTCCACACACAAGTAAACACAGTAGAGGTTAACAAAAAGTTTAAACTATTGTCAAATTATAACAAGGGATGAAAATCGGCTGTAAGAGGTTCGCAGTTATTTCCGGAATACTATTACTATTTATAATTTGATTTTAATAAAGTGGAGTGGAGAGAGGTTATGCTCAGGAGTGGTACCCGGGCTCTATTTCGATTACAGCAAAAAGCAGTTTGCCTTATAGGTTTTTAAGAATAGGCTATACTTTACGCTAACCTATTTCTACAAGCAAGGTCTAATAACCTGGATAGCAACCTAAACACAAAAACAAAGCTGTGGCAACCCTAACTGTAGGGCAGGCTTTGGTTACATAATCGTCACAGCCGCAGGGCATTGGGACTCTTAACTCCAACTTGACATGGCCTATTTTTGCGGAATTTGACATCTTTGCCGCTTTGAATGCTCAAAAGAGCGAACTTAAATAAAAGCTCGGCAAAAGAAGTCGTAAACAAGTCGACGAAGATAGTGTCAGTGGTTTTTTTTTTGCTGAGTGAATAAAAACAATACGCTCGTGAAAATTAATTGTCTACAACATAGAGATTATGTTTGGTCTGCAAAGCAACATGGTGAAAGAAGCTAGTGAGTAAAGAGGTTTCACCTTTCCTTCGTTCTCTAAAAGTTGAATGTTGTTGGATTTATTTTAAACGAGTGAAGAAAATACCTATTCTATTTATTTTCTTTGTCAAATCTAATAAACCTCTATGTACTTTGTATTGTCTAATAAACTATTTCATAGATTCATTAATTCATTTATTCTACGAATTATAAAACCTTGATAGGTATTTCACTACTAAGAGGTTGTATTGACTAATAAAAAAATTGGTAGGTACTTAGTAAAAAGGGGTAGTGCAGATGAGGCAAAATAAATAAAAACTTGTCAATTTCACGCGGTCTAGCCTAAGCTTAAGGCTGTTGATTTATTTTCCAAATAAATGTTTTAGCCTTCGATGAACCCTCTTTATAAAAATAAACGATTAATTTGAAATTACAATGTAATCTCATTACGCACCTAAAACTTAACAATAACAAATCGTTTTAATTCTAACAAAGCCGAGTGCCCTGCGCACAAACAATAAGTTAATTCCCCATTAATTTGGGTTGAATTTGTGGGTTGTTCCTTGTAGAGCAAGATGCTGCTGTAACATTCTTACCGTAAAGGAATCCCATGATAGTTCACAAAAAAAAATGCCATGTAGCTTTTAATGAACGTGACGTTCACTGTACTTACAATAATTTTGGTATGAGGGACGAATCTGGAAAATATTATCGTGCGGGACGAACAAAGGCTTTTTAATGCCGTGGACCGAACAATAAGGACGAATATGGCATAAATCACCTCAAGACAACAGAACATAAAAAAAGTTTAAAAAAAAAATGTGTAATTAAATCGAAAACTACACGAGCTTTTAAAAAAACCTTCTAGAAAACGTAAGTAAATTTAAATAGGATTTTTATTTATTTTGAGCACTTTCAATTTTTTAGAGAATTGGATTTCACCTCGTCGGAAACGATTACGAGGTATTGTGTGAAGTGACAACATAAAATAATGTAGGTAGGTATTTACTTATCGAGTAAGTATTGATTGAGTATGTCATTATCTTATTTTCTCGCTGGTTTTTAACAATGGGCTATAAAATATTCACGTACTCATAAAGCCTACGCATGCCAAAAAATATACCATACAAAAGCTACCACTAGCTTCTATGATTCCGGTTGCCAGCATGTAAATTCCTTTTCCAATGCGAATGTCACCAGTTTATAATTTATAGCGCTGCAGGCTTACGGGCCCTGATTATGGCAATGATTCATTGAGGATTAGATGACTACTAGATACGTACCTACTTAATAAAGGACTAACTTGACCCCTTTTCTGGACAACTGTTGGTACAAACCTGGAACAAAATATTATACTTATTAGTATAGAAATACATTATTATTGTAAGGATTTATTTGCAGTCAAATGAGGTGATAATGCAAAAAAACGACACATCTTATCGACACAACACTATCAGCAAAATATATTAAGTTTTTTTTTCTTTTGCGATATGAGCAACGCGGGACGTCAGATTTTCTACCACGATATCTAAGCCACTCTTCTTTACGCATCGTGACGCCTTTCCATCAATCTATTTATTTCACACTGTATTATCAAAGCTTACGAAAGTTAAAAAATAATCAGGCTTCCAGTACCTACCCGCTTATTTAAATCTCAAAGCCTTCTAATTTAATCAGTTTATTTTTAAGCTGATTGCCTTAACTTTATAATGGCTCTAACAATTGGATCCTCCTTTCAAGTCCAATAAAGCCGATCCAGGCGTACAGAATAAGTCGAGGCCTAGACCAGGCTCAAAGCTATTGTCCCCTAGGCCTCTCGAGGGGAGGCCTATGGAAGGCCTTATTGTTCTGCTAGATCGGACGGCTATGAAGCAAGTCGATTAGTTTGTCAATTCAGAGGATTAGGGCTGTCTGTTTTGTTCACTAGAGAATGGATTGTGGACACTATTAAGTCGCATGAAAATGAAAATTGTGATTTATTAGATGATGCGAAATTTAGAATTAAACCTTTGTTGTCTTTCATTGTTTAATAACTGGACATTGACAATGATTTAGTATTTAGACACGTAGGTACCTACACCATCTTTTGTAGACGTCAACAGGCCAATAATATCTATAGATGAAAACGAGAAATTGAAGAAATCTTAAGAAAATGTAAGTCGGTACCCAGCTAAGTAGCAGGAAAGTCTCTTTTAAATGAAAGCTAAGTATCTACATAGTTTTTTTATAGTCTATAGACCTTTGTTTGACCACAATCTCACCTGATAGAAAAAAGTTAGATAAGGTCACAAGAACAATTAAAAATTTAAATCTTGGCAATAAAGCGCCGATATATAAATAATCATAGGTACCTAATATATACTGCTGGACAATCTACACAGCATCGTATAGCCCTAAGCCAAGCAGAGCTTCTGTTATGGGTGCTGGATGACTGATAAACAATAAATAAACCTATGTACCTATCTATTTAAAGTAGCACCCCTTAAAAGCACTGGGCGGTTCTTATAAATACCTCACGATAGTTTACGTTACGGCTATTGAAACGGAAGACACCGGGTGAATAATGCTTGTACAAGATCCTAATCTGGTAACACATGTGATCGGGCTGGTAACACGAAGTTTAGATCATAATCGCCATAATCGGGGTTGTGTGTGATTGCCACGAAGTTGGTTGTTACCTTGGCTTTATATGAAAAGTCGAAAAGGTTATTATGGTGGTACACGCAGGAAGGGAAATTGTTTTATTTCAGGTATAAAAGTTATTGTACCTAATTTAACTTACCAAGGAAAAGTAAAGGTCGCGTATATTATACGAGTCAAGTTAAGAATTTTAAGCTTATAAAGAAGATGAAACTCAATCTTTAGGTTTAATAACTAGATAAACCTTATTTTCGTTTCCTATATTAGGTACAGTGCCGTAAACCCCCTGACAGGTTCCAAGTCTCGTAACTACATGAGTTTTCATTTTATTGAATTTTGTGTTTTTTATATCATCATCATCATCATCAGCCTACATCAGTCCACTGCTGGACAATGAAATGAAATTAAATGAAATCTATGTATATGTTACCAAAAGAAACTAGTTTTTAAATACTTCTGAATGTATGGAATATGACTTTAAACTTAACATGGGGGATAACAATCGATGATCGTCACTGTTATTCTTCGGTAGGTCTGGGTACTTCATAGAAAATATTTTTTTATAATTATTATTTATTGGAAAATTTACTTCGTATTCTTAAGTTTCGAACTATTTTTAATTTTTGCTGGATAAATTATAATCCGACATAAATCTTTCGGGAATAACATTTTTATGGGACCTCGGGATCATGCTCTATGCAACTGCAAAATAATCATCGAAACATTAACGAACATAACGAAATCGGTACATATATTACGGAAAAATATCGATGGACAGACACACACACACAGCCGAACGCAGAACTTCCTTTTTTTCGAAGGCGGTTAAAAAGACAAATACACTAAGGCCCGTATTATGAAAGCTTCCCCAAGCATTACTTAAGCAGTCATTACGTGATCTCTACTCAAGCGTTAATTACTCAAGTAATGCTTGGTAACCGTTCAATAATATGTCTAAGCAGTTACTCGAAGGCGTGGACGGAGGAAATCCGCTCTTGACGGCTACTTGAGTGAGTGTAGATTTTGACATGAGCTCCCAAGCATTGTTTGAAAATTAGTATTCACTCAAAACTAGACATAAGCATCACTCAAGCAGAGCTCGATGACTGAGCATGCTTTCATAATACGGGTCTTAAGAGTGGTGAAGATGGGAACTATCGAAAAGGCTCAAAAAACCTGGCAAACGTACTGACTGAGTAACAAAACGAGTCCATTACGGTGAAACATGGGAAGAGAAAGTATTTCTCCCTCGTATGGTAAAAGAAATGAGCACACGTAATAGCAAGAATAATCTTAACCGCATTAGGCTATGGGGTGTAATTTGCCTCACAAATGTTCTGTATTTTCTTTTTGAGGTAAAATGAAGACTGATGTTCATATTTATGTAATTTTTATTCGGTGAGGTGTTGACGATGTGGGTTATTATGACAAGCATAAATTACCTTTACATTTTAAATTCTAAGAAAAGTTTGTTTAAAACATGAAATTAGAGTAAAACACGTAATTTTGGTAGTTTAGAAGAATTCTCATATTCTCAAAAAGCTCAAAAGTTAAGTAGGTATAATTATATGTATCTACTTGTTTAGCTAGGCAACTAGGAAGAAGTTGCAGAAACCTACAAAGAAGTAGGTATTACAGTTATCTACTAAAGGGTGTATGTTGTATACCCTGCAAAGGTTCTTCGATAAAAAAAACAAACAATAAGTTCTTTTCTGAAAAAAAAACATTCCTAGCTTCAGAATACACGACGTGTAGGTCCATAATATTAGACCTCCCTTGATACAAACAAAATGTTTCACAAGCTTGTCGTATGAACACAAACCAAGGGTTGTAAATAGTATGGGCCCGCTTCTAATGAATATTTCAGCATGTAATTATTCGTAAACATAAATAAGTATGTCATGTTTATTCACACAGGCTACAGGGTAAATCAGATGTGTATTTTTCATGATAATTAATATTGACGAAACCATTTTTTGTTCCCCATCAAAGGAAAAATTAAGCTAAAAGTTACAATTCCCTGTCTTCGTTGAACTACAAAAGAAAATCGTTTTAGGGTTCCGTACCCAAAGGTTAAAAACGGGACTCTATTACTAAGACTTCGTTGTCCCTCTGTCCGTCTGTTACCAGGCTGTATCTCATGAACCGTGATAGTTAGACAGTTGAAATTTACACAGATGATGTATTTCCGTTGCCGCTATAACAGCAAATACTAAAAGACAGAATAAACGAGACATTCAAGGGGGCTCCCATACAACAAACGTTATTTTTTTGCCGTTTTTATAGATAATGGTACGGAACCCTTTGTGCGCGAGTCCGACTCGCACTTGGCCGGTTTTATTATTCAAATGTCAAAATTAACACCTCAAATGTATTTTTAAAGAGCAAAAGTTACTATAATCTTTATTTTTACCAACGTAATTGCAAGGCCGTTAGAAAGGTACTTTTACTTCCTTTAAGTACCAAAGAATTCCACGAAAAATATTCCAGAGTTTTCATTCCGTGAATCCGAAGAATGACCCGTGGAAGGAAAAAGGCCAAATTAAGGAAATTAACTTTTTATAATAGCAGCCGCTCATTGCAAACGACGGTCGATTAATTGTGTTACTTTAGTTACTTATGTAATTAAGGTCGAGAATGCAAAAACATTCGGCGAAAATCTGTGACCTGGTAAGGTAACTTGTTTGTTTCTTTTACTGCCAATAAATCACTTAGTAATTTATCTATGGAGTTGAGTTTTTTGAGTGAAACAATTTGTATTACGTTTCTGGGCTTCTGTGATTATGTAGTAGAATAGGAAGGCATTCGTAACGATTTGGTATATATCATATCACGTAGGTAGTCCGAGGCTGTCGCGGACTAAAGCCCGTAGTATAAAAGCTTGCTCAGTCATAGAATTATGCTTGAGTGACGTTTATGCCATAGAAAAGCTTTACTCAAGTATAAATGACTGACTGAGCAAGCTTTCATAATACGGGCCTAAGAATCAACCCCCAACTCAGCCCGGAGATATCGAAAAGCCGACTTTATAAAGTTAATTGCATAGACAATAAACAACGTGGGACCTAGTATACCCCCCTGTGATACCTACACCTCGCACAGTCGTAGACCGCTGGTCACCTTGAGCAAGATACCTAAGCCTTTGTTTGCGTGTTGTTAATATCTTAATACAAAGTTGATACTCTTTTTTTATTCATACCAATAAATTAACTTTCATTCATGAATAAGTAGTTTCTTCCTCATTACTTTTTCGATATTTATAGCCTTGAGGATATCGCCAATATCGAAGTTTTTTGTGTCAAAATACAGGCATGAGAAGCAACTTTGTAATGAATTTTATGTTGATGCGAGTCAAAGTATATAAATTATATTCTTTACTTCTACTCTGAAATTGGAAATATAACTACTTATTTTAATGCTTCAAGAGTCAACAAAAATCTCTATTGTAAAATATAAAAAAATTGATATTATAAAATATTAATTATTTAGTATCATAGTTTGACCAAATTTGAAATGTTCGTAAATCGTGATCAAAGTTCGAAGCTAACCCGCTCACATTCATAATGAATTTTAATTATTTTAAAAGTGTTGTCATTGTTCACCAGCTTTTGTAGTTTATTGTTCATGTAACTCCAGTCTCTAACTAGATTTATATCACATCTACACGAAGGTTCACTATTGACCCAGTAATAGAAGAGGCCTTACCGAATAAAATTCCATAGAAAGCTCAGCAAACAGGCTGATGGAACACGCCATTAGGGCGCATGCATAAATTGTTGATTTTGTGACGGCAAACATCAGCGTCCTGCTTGCTGTTGTTTTTGATGATGATGTTGTTTTAGGTAATCTACCTACTAGGGAATAAAAGGGGTTTGTTCTGTATTTAGATATTAAGTAGATTTAAATAGGTACCTACCTCCTTTAAGCCTTTTTTACAGAAAGTCTATGCCGGATTTATTAACATAGTTTTACATAGTATGTACTTAGGGGGGATTCGACCAAAATAGTATAACTCTTTTCCTGACATTAAAATCGCATAATAATCAGTTGCTAATCTTTGTATTTTACCAAATCGTATTCTAAGATTTACTGTCTCTATCCGAGAGTAATACCTTAAACTGCCAAAATCCATGGAGTAAACAAGTTATCAGAGAATATTTTAGTGGCGGGCGGCGGCTAGAACAATAGCTGTATTGACAGTGGCTCATAAAACCCTGCAAAATTAAGTAAACGAAATCTTGCTTTGCGCTGTAGTGCAATTGTATTTCGATTTTAGTTGGCTAACATATATATTCGTTCACCTTAAATTCATTAACAAAGGGTTAATACTTAGTAATTACTAGTATTATAATATCTGTGGTAATGGCTACTCGACGCTTGCGATGATGGAAAATCGCAAATTATGCTATCTGCGAGTAAGATTACACTAGGGTTAGTTACTCTCGTATTTGGCCGAATCCACCCTGAATGGTATAGGTACTGCAAATTATTATTGTATTGGTATTTTGCTAATTATTTTTTATAAAAAAAAGCTTACTATTTATACTATCATCCATTCATTACAATTAAAACCGTCACTTAAAGGCAAGAGCGCCCAGAATGCTGGCAACATTGCCACATTGAATGCTAAATAATAATATTATATTATAATTTATTTATTTAGATAATTAAAATCCATTGTGTTAGTTGGCTTATAACTAGGGGTTAGTACTTAAAATTAATTATTGATTTAGTCCTTTGGACCAGTTTGTAGATAACTGGACAATCAAATTTTTCAGCAATCGCGATTAGGATGCGGTTGCCACTCCCACGGGTTCTACTGAGTAAGGAGGCTGACTTCTTTCGCCAGATAGCATCGAAGGTGTCGGTGTGTGCCTGTGCGAACATGGCCTAAAGCCTAAAGCTTAAAATTATCGTGAAAGCAAAAAACTCTGCTGATGTTCACTCAATTCAATAACCGCTTCTGGATTTCTGTAGAGCGTGTAGTAAATGTCGCCTCCGCCACGGTTTTGATGATGTGACATGCTCTTCAACCTCAAATTGGTTAAAATAGGTCGGCAGTAGCACGGTAATGTTATCTATAATTACCGTGGCAGTAGGCAGGGGCTTTCCGTTGGCCGCGAAAGTTTTTACAGTTAGATATCTATTCCCAACTACTTTACAGCGAAAGATCTCAGAGATTTGCGATGCACATTTATTCGCATTCACACTACACTGAGGAAATCCACTATGTTGCTGATGACGGTTGATACTTTTTAGTTTCATCACGATTGCGATTGGCAGGCGCATAGTTACCGCATCCGTATACCAACAAACACTCATACAATCATAAATGCGGAAGTTTGGATGGATGTAAGTATGTTTGTTTGTTACCTCTTTGTGTACCTACTTAGGATGAATGCAAACTTTCAATTTTTGATACAAGATTTTTTAGCTAATTCAAGTAAGTAAAATATACGTACTTGAATTAGCTAAAAAATCTTATATCTAATTAAAAAATAAACAAAACAAAAGGCGGTCTTATCACTAAGAGAGATTTCTCCCAAACAACCTTGATATGTAGTTCCTGACGTGGAACACAAACGAAACTTTTTCACCCAAAAATCAGTTCTCATGGAACTTTTAAACGTTTTCATAGTAATAGCGCGTGCGAAGTTGCGGCCAGAAACTAGGTAGGTAATTAATATATATAAAGTTATAAAAACTAGGTACTAATTACCTATAAAGTATAAATAAAAACTAGGTAATAATCGTCACGGGAGTCTATCGCGCCTGGAGCATAGCAATACATTATTATCAGACACGAAGACCTTTAAAATAACGTGTGTGTTCCCATTATTCAAAAACAATAGTGAAAACGACAAGTTTTAATCTCCATCTCATAGAAAGAGCCACCAAGTTATCGCTGCAGGTTTATAAAAAGTGAACTCAGGCCGTCACTTCAAACTTACTCTCTGGTGCTACTAAAATAGTCAACTCTAGCGACACTGTCGACCGAAGAGATAAGTTTGTGTCACTCTAATTCGGTAGAACCTCCGAGGGCGTGGAATATAAATCATTTATTTTAAATTAAACCACAGATGCTTCGTAACTTGTATCTTCCGTCCAATAAAGGTCTACCAATGGGGACATAATAACTTTATAGATAGTACTACGTTTTTTAAGGTTCCGCACCCAAAGGGTAAAAACGGGACCCTATTACTAAGACTTCGCTGTCCGTCTGTCCGTCTGTCACCAGGCTGTATCTCATGAACCGTGATAGTTGACAGTTGAAATTTTCACAGATGATGTATTTCTGTTGCCGCTATAATGAGAGGTTTTCGTTTTACATTTTTAAAAAGAAAAAAATTAGTTCCATGTATCTCGATAGATGGCAGGGCTTCAACTGGGTTCCTACTTAGAGGAACAAGGCACTATGGTATGTTAATGTCACATGAAAGAAAACGTCAAAATGATAATCGGTCGATCGCTTAAAAGAACAAGGTATTAGAGGACTACCTCTAGTACCTTCTACCGGTGTGAATGAGATGGGTATATGCACTAGCATATACCCATCTCATTCACACCAGAGAGAGATAAAAATATGCTTGTAGCATGAGAAGAAATCAGATAGAATGAATGTTTCTCTGTCACAACCATCGTGCCAGTTTTTTCATTGTTTATGTCTAAACAATGAAAAAACTGGCAAACAAACTTGATTTTTCAAATGCTGCAAATAAACAAAGAAATGTCACTATGAAAGTGACAAGACAGTGAAGCAAACCCTTGAATTTTTATGGATCATTCGTTCTTGCCCTCGGCTTTGCTTGAGCAGGAAATTTTCTTGAAGAAAGCTATAGGTATTTATTTTACTAAATCCATTCATCTCACAAGGCTCAATCTCACACGCTAGTTAAGCGTCCAGAGCTTTACACGCTGCGCTGCTGGTGGTCTTTTCTGAGAGTCATAATAATACTAGGCTCACGCACCACCCTTCACTATGCTTGTACCTAACAACAAAGCAAAGCAACATTTGGTTGTGCCTTTCAGAGAGTAAATAAAACAAACAAATAAGTGCATTTTTTTTAATAGAGAAGTACTTTTAAAAGAAGGTTTATTCATAGGTACATTATAGGTATTAGTTTTCACTGCCTAAATTACTAATACCTTAGTCCTACAAAGGCATTATTTATTTGACATCAGAAATAAATATAAACAAATACATTTCTTGTTTTTTATTTCTTCGTTGCCTATAATTACAGCTGAATATCAATTATTGTCCTTTTCCCGTTGGAGTATTCAAGCCTGTTGTTAAGCGTTCCAAGAAAACTTATTTCGATGACTTGACCTCGGTATCCACCCTTGTTTTTATTATTGTATGGCCTGCAACAAAATAGCAAATATTTTACATGCAGATCACAGGAAGCTATAATGCCTGAGTGATACAAGTCATTTTTCAGATGCAGTAGGTGTGCTTGGTTAACCACTAATTTGAGAAGCTCTAAAACGTTAAATCAAATCCTGACATTATGTTAATGTGCAGTGGCTTACAGCAGCGCAAACACAAAGTACTTTTTATCCCACTAATATTATAATGGTGAAGGTTTGGATTGATGGATGGATGTACGTTACTCTCTACTCATATGAATAGATCTGTATGAAATTTGGCATAGCGATAGATTATAGTCCGGAATAACACATAGGCTGCTTTTTATCCTTTTACTTTTTTAAAATAAAGACACTAATAACTAAATAGACTTCTCTTTGAAATGAGGTAGATACTTAACTCAATTCTTACCTTTGTTAGAGCAGATAATTCATTTCAGCGAAAAAACGAATGGACGATTCTTCATATAGCAGAATACGTGAAATTGTCAATACTTTGTTAAAATTGGTTTTGCGACCTTTTTTTGGGCGAAGAAATTCTTCCTGTAGATTTGTGTTCTTTTATAACCACTTCTTTGCGATATTCCCAAGAGCTCGGCTGTTTTGTTGACACACGCTACCAATATTCACCTTTAAGCCAATTCTTGTACGTCTGCTTGTACACATTCATTACCATCAGTTTTTCATAGGCTCAGAGTCAGGCTCTTTATCATATCAGCACAAACACAACCAGTTATTAACAATAACTCGAACTCGAACACAGCAAGATAACTTTATCGGGTAGAATATAACTTCACCAACAGCAAAAACCGGCGGCGCGGCGGCGGCGCAGCCAGAGAAAGAACATTCGATTCCAGAACTGACGAAGGACGGGAAACCACTAAAAACTTGAAGAAAATCTTGAATTTATTTTGGTTTCTCAAAAATAGGAAACGAATGTAGTGTTGCCACAGTCAAAATTAAAAAACTCCAAACCGAACTTAAATTTTGTCCTTGAGACGAAACTCGAGTGCCGTCGCGCCGGCTCGGGTTACTGACCTTGCGCAGCTGTTTGGGACGACATGTTGTACTAAGATGGCGGAGATTTTTTGTGATTGTGTGACTCGTTATTCAGTAATAATACATCTCATCTGATTCTCGTCATCGTCATTCAAAAATACATCTGATTAAAAGAGTTCTTCATTTGAACAAAATAAAGCTCAAAACCAAAATATTTTTAATTGGGACTTATGTCCCCGTTTTTTACGATTTTAACGTACCATAACCGACGGGGACGGGACTTAATTATGTCCCCGTCATCGGTTTGATGTTAGAAGGTGAACCGATCACAAAATCTGCCAGTTTTAGCATTAAAAAAATGCGTAAATGGCAACACTCAGAAAAAGTTTGTTTTCCCTTCATTTGACATAGACATACCCTAATCGCCAGTTGACACACTGCCATCTATCGAGATATTTAGAACTAGCTTTTTTTTTTTAATACGAAACGAAAACCCCTCATTGCATGCATTGCATGTTTGATCATAATAGATAATTTTAGCTAAGAATACTAACATTTTATTATAAGTCTTTGTTGCTAACAGATTATGGATCTTAGCTATCTGAAATAAAAGCATTTTATTTATTTATTTATAATCACAAATACTAAAAAACAGAATAAAATAGATATTTAAGGGGGCTCCCATACAAAAAACGTGATTTTTTATAGATAATGGTACGGAACCCTTCGTGCGCGAGTCCGACTCGCACTTGGCCGGTTTTATTTTTATTAGTGATGATCATGCGTTTGGCCACCATCTCATTTGAATAAGTGATGATGTGCCCTAAGAGATGGAGCACGCTTTCCCCGTAGAAACTTATTCACCCTGGATTTGAAGACTCCAAGATGGTACCTACTCTGGCGGGAAAATAGACGCTGAAAACTCATTCCCCTCTTTGGCCGTGCTTATCATGAGGCCTATGTCCAGCAGTGGACTGATATAGGCTGATGATGATTGAATGAATGAATGAACACTTTATTGTACAATAAAAATAAACATGAATAAATAATCTTATATCTAAAATAAATATAATACAGTACAAAAGGCTGATTATGAAGGATGATTATGAAGGATGATTATGAAGGATGAGCAGAATTTTTTGGTTCGACACTGTGGTAGGTATATCGACCAGGTACGGGTAGTATTTTTCTGCGCCTCTGCTGGTCCTATGGTGCTAACGTATGTGTAGGCTTTGGGTACCTAACTGTTTTTGTCCGGGAATGATGTATTATTTATTTATTTTTATTTTATTTTCTTAGGGATAACTAACAGTAGGTAACACTTAAATATTAACAATATAAACTTGAATTAACTTATTTCTAGAAGTGAACCAACCCCCTTATCCGCAAGATACTATAGAAAGGGGATATGTATTGAGATAAAAAAACAAGCTCTCTGAAATAGTTCATGTTTACCAGGTTCGAATCCCGCTGCGGGATAATAACCGCTGTGACGAAACGTATCAATATATGTATGTAAGTTGGGTTTTGTAAAAGCAGCTTCAAAATCAAAAATAACTACCTACAGATATGTTGGAGAACAGGCTATAACATAACACGATTCATTGTCGTCGTAACAAGAAACGTTGTACCTTTATCTATTGACAGGTACCAACAAAGAGACAGCAATACGGTAGGTACGACAGCAATCAGTTTGAAAAGCCCAGCAAACGAAAAAACAATATGCAGTCTGTAAAGTATGTCGATTACTGTTAATAATCAAGACATGTCAAGGTAGCAAATTATTTTGTCATTACCTCTGTCTAGGTGTAATTTATGATGTATGACTACATTACCTGTACCTGCGAACAGAACAAGTCAATTGAAATAACTGTTCGATGGAAGAAGTTTCGATATTCATTAACCATACCTCGATAGAATGTTTAATAATGTGCAAAGCTATTTATGGACCGTACTATAGAGAATTATGAATTAAATCCTGGGATTTTGGCATTCAACTCGATTGAAATATGTCCATTGTTTCAATAGAGATTTTCAGTGCATTAACACGTAAACCATTTAAATTTAATCAACCCACGCACAGCAAGCTGACTCTTCATTAGCATTATCAATTATTGGACTGCAATCAACATAAAACCACTAAATATTGAAGATTTGCATAAGAAATTTATTAGCCTACTATCGTATATTATTTTAAGCCTTTTTCGATGAGGATAGGGTAGGAATTCCTGTGTAAAAGTATCAATGGATCGTTAGGATGGCGATCAATCGCCCACGCTCGTCCGAACTCACAAGAACTTAATTAGTTGCTTCTCAACAACTCGCGACGTTATTTATTGTTTGACGTTACAATTCAGCTGATTGTAAAGCATTGAAATACCTCCTAAGTCGACAGTGTGACATCTGCTTACAGAGATGGAATAAGGAAGGGGGTTTCTATTTTACGACATCCCATAACCGGTGTTAGCATAAATTATGTACCGATGCTTATTACTGTAGAGACTATGCTTATCTGTAAGGGACAGATCGTCAACATCATAGTTTTTTTTTTAAATTGCAGAACTAAATAGATAGGTACCTACCAAATTATTTGTAAAAGTAATAACAATAAACACGTGCTACGTTTATAACTTGCAACATATAAATTTCTTGTTGAAAGCTCGAAACATCTCTTCATACCTATTCAAAAGTAAAAAACCCACAGGTTTACAATAAATAAGGGACCTACCAAAACTTCTATAAAGACTGATCAAGCCTCGGGAGGCTTGAAATAAAAGTTTCGATATAATTTATCCTATTCATAGAACCCCTTTTAAATAAGGGCGTAAGTATCGCTCAAATTAAAAACGAAGAAAATGCTGCCGTTATTCAAAAAATCTTAAGCATTGTTATAACCAAAACTTTTAAAATTTCATAAAGCCTCACAAACTTTACGTTTTTCCCGTTCGATATATTATATACCTTTATATATAGGCTCACTAGACGCTTTATTAGGTACATTACCCTAGCTCCGTCCTTAGTTCGTCCAATTCATCATCATTCGAAAAAGATAAATGCCAGCGACATTGAGAGAATAATTAGCTCCGTGCGATAGATCACGTCACAAACCGAACGACAGAGTTTAACTCTTTATTTATGTCTAGTAAACGCGTAGATCGATTTATTTTAACTGCAATTTAATATTCTGATAATCCGGATATGTTTATAGGGGATTTTTATTTAAAAACTGTTTATTTATAGTTGATTAAATCAAGCTTTACCAAAGTTATTGGGTTCCATGGATGCAGCTGATAGTTTTAAAAGATTTACGGGCAACAAAACATTTTTAGTAAATTAAGTAATTTACTGACTGTATAAATAAGTAGGGAAGTAATTTATTTTTTATCTACGTATCCCGTTGGTAAATTTGCCGTTTCTGTTAAAAATCCACATCGAACATTAAGTTTTTTACTGCGAGTAAACTAAAACTACGTAACTTTTCGTTCAGAGACCTTTTTAATATAATTTATAAGATACCTACTATTTAGTACATTATCGCTGGTAGAGGTAAAATACACTACTAGGACCGCTATTAGATATGTTTCTGAATGACCATTAAAGTCACCGATAACAGGTGTCTTTATTGAGTTTTTTTTTAGTACATCTTGTATATTAATGTAATTTCTGTCTATCAATATCGGCACTGAACAAAAAACACTAATTGTCTACATTTTCTAAACAATAACATTTGATTAGTTTTTTACTGCAAGTAAACAAAAATTACGTAACTTTTCGTTCAGAGACCTTTTAGATTATTTCTGATAGTATTTAGTACATTCTCGCTGGTAGAGGTAAAAACCACTACTAGGTATGTTTCTAAATGACCATTAAAGTCACCGATAACAGGCGTCTTTAATCAGTATTTTTTTTTGTACTTTTTGTATACCAATGTTTTGTATGTAGTTTCTGTGTATCAATATCGGCACTGAACCAAAAACAACTATGCTCATATGTTTAACAAATAACTATTGTCTACATTTTCTAAACAATAACATTTGATTTTATCCATATCATATCCATAAATAAATTTTGTATGAAGTCGGTCTCGGGCAAGCCCATAACGACTTCATTAAAACTAATGTCGATTTTATTGACCACGTGATCATCAAAAATGATCGAGGCATTACTAAAGCTTGTACCCTACTAAAGTATTATTATTAGCGACCTCTGGGACGCGGTGGGTGAAGGTCTGCCTGCGACGCAGGAGGTTGCGGGTTCGATTCCCGCCTCGGGACGTGTGTGTTCCCATTATTCAAAAACAATAGTGAAAACGCGCGGTGGGCGAAGGTCTTCCTGCGACGCAGGAGGTTGCGGGTTCGATTCCCGCCTCGGGACAAATGTGTGTACGATCTGCAGATTTGTTCAGGGTGTTCTGGTCGTTTTCGGTGTATAATAAAAAATATCTATCTATGTATTGTATTATATATACATAATATAATACAATACATAGATAGATATTTTATTTCAGTTATCTGGTACCCATAACACAAGCTCTGCTTAGCTTTGGGGCTAGATAATGCTGTGTGAATTGTCCAGCATTCTATTATTTAGGTACCTAATTTAAACGTTAGTAATTTCGTATTACTAACGAAAGATATAGCTTTAGAATATCCACGATGCATCGACTAATATTACGGGTTCGTTGGTTGGCTGATAGTCAATTGTTTTGACGCCCACTCGGAATTTGATGGAGTCATTTTCATTTCAATTTCGAATAACATGTGAATGAAGGTGTATATTGAAATAATGTTATATTACGCCTACATCATAAGTGCGTTTGTCGTGTTTTTGTTTTACAAATTATGGAGGAAGATAATGGTCATGAATAAATCAGAGCATGTAAGTTATTTTATTTGGGAATCGATTGTAGTTTAAGAATAAAATTATGGAACTCCTAAGGAAGATAAAACATAAATGAAATTTTATTTCTGAAGGTTTTAAAAATACAGATACATTATATATCCAGCCTTAGTTTTAACTCCTAGCTCTAAGTTCTAGACAGGTTCTAGACTTATACCTAATGTTAATGCGAGGAATCTCTACCTCAGCAATAGCGTATACTCATATTTTTATAAACACAGCTGAGTCACGTTTTTTAATCTTTCCATCCAAAGGTTGCTTGGGAGAGATCACTTTTAAGCGATAAGGCCGCCCATGGTACTAGTCTTATTTAAAGACTTTTTGTAATTTTCTATTTCTGTATTGTATTTTATTGTTTCTTTATTTAGACACACGGGGTGGTGGTAGGTAAGAATTTGCAATCATTTTAAAGAAATCTTAATCAATATTCAACCAGCCCCTAGCAATTAAAAATACTTAGGTAAATATCGTATTACATTGAAATTTTGGGTTCACAACATTTCTAGTTAAGCTGTCGCCTGTCTTAGGGTGCACAAGCAAAGGCGCTGCAATCTATTTTCCTCACTTCAACGTTCCTCCATAAATCCAAGACCCGATGTGCCCCGATGTTGCAAATTAGCTGGTTCTCGTAATCCCTACACTGAGGGTTCGAGAATATACGAACAGAGTAGACTTTTTGTCATCCGATACATTATTGGAAATGTTCTTGAATAAAATGTACTTATAGATGTAGAGATGATTGGATTCTGTTTTGTAAAGAGGGGTCTGGTTCGGCGAAATGTTTACAAAGGAAAGGGATATTGTGTTACATAGGCCTTATATAAACCAGAAAGGGACTAAAATACATTAGCTCGTGGGGTGGTTGGACGATGTTTCCGTGTAAGTTTTATAAAACTAAACTTAGGTACATAAATGCACTAACAAAGTTTTGTTGACGAAATCTTGGCTTTTCGCGAAAAAGCTGGTTTACAAGGAGATGCATAACGGGCCCTTTTTAGTCCAAATGGAGGACAAGGTGTATTAGACCACCAATCAAAAAAATAGCTCTAGAATCAAGGATTAACATACAAAAGAAAACAAAGTGAACCTACGTAAAAGAGTCGCTTGTTCAAAATTAGAACGAATTTAAAAACAAGAACTACAGCAATAAACCAAAAAGGCAGAGGTTACAAGCAAAAAGAGGAAACTACTCCACACGTAAAGAGCGTTTATGAATGAGCAAAAAGCACGGTTAACCGACCAAGTAGCATTGTCAGCATACATGCCAGCGGGCCGCATAGTTGCGCCTCTGCACCTAATTAGAAAAAACACGACCAAGTATGGAAGTTTTCTTTTACATTCTACCGTTTTAAGAAACTTATTATCAACTTTTGCGTCTACTTCAACTTTTGCGTCTACTAGGGCAACTGGGCAAGTTTTCAATGCTCCTTTTGTAGTAAATTGTTTATAAGGAGTTGGTAATGAATAGAGCTTTTTGCGGTTGAACAGTGCCATAAGTAAAATAGTGAACCTACTGAGCAGGGTTTAAATATATGCATGTAAAAATAGCTACAGGGATTTTTAAACGTGACAGTAAGGAGGTACCGTTGTATACCTACACGGGAAAATGGTCTATTCAGTCTAGAATATTAATTTTTTTATTGGAATTTTTATCCGGATTTACAGATTTAAAAAATAGGTACAGTTAACAAGAAAATGGTCATATTACACAGAAACTTTTTTTGATGTTAATCGATCTTGTTTCTTATTCTGGTTAAAATGTATATCTGATCAAAATGTATATCTGATCAACTGCGGTTGGAGTACTAAAGTCAGTTATCGCAAAAAACTTTTCCCATACAGTTACCCTGTATAATTATGTACAAAATAAGCTGCTGTCCGCGGTTTCGCACGCGGTTTTCAAATAGTCTATATGTTTCCCTAGGATACCATTTACCACCCTGCAAAATTTCATTAAGATCCGTTCAGCGGTAAAGGCGTGAAAAGGTAACAGACAAAAACAGTTACTTCAGTATGGATATTGGATAGACAAATATTATCGTTGCCACCTTCCCTAGTAGTCAAAGATAGAATTGTAAAACATATTCTGTTATGTTGGTTTAGCATAATAATGCTAAACCTCATTGTAGCTGTAGGTATCTAGAGTCTTTTCACGTGAAAATAACAAAAGATTCCATGTACTAAAGCCATAATGCCGAACAAAGGGTCACGCGAGGTATTTTAATAGTTTTTAACGCACTTTCGTGTACCTGATAAAGGGGGAACCAAAAGATCCCATTTCACGATTGTGGATTCAATGTGAACGTGAGGTATACATCCTATAGATAGGTATGAACCTGTAGTTAAATAATGCCGTATAGTGTAAAATGAACGCTAAAGCGACGTGTTTAGGCTCATTTTTTTTTAAGGTTTAAGGCTATACTACCCATCCATACGAATATTGTTCAAAAATAACTATGTCTGTCTTTCTGTCTGTCTGTTACTTCACGCCTAAACGGCTGAACGGATTTCAATGAAATTTGGCATAGAGGTAGATGGTATCCCGGGGACGGACATAGGCTTTTTATCAAGGAAAAGCGCGAGCGAAGACGCAGGCAGAAGCTAGTATGTATATAAATAGTATTGGCTGGAAATTAAAAACGAATCTTTATTTTTTTTATTCCTGTTTCAAATTTGGAAGCTATAAAGGCGCAGAAAACTACAAATTATCTCATAGCGAGCCACAAATTCATAAACTCCACGCACGGGTAAGACAGGACTGTCTTACCCGTGCGTGGAGTATTACCGAAGGCAGGTTATCTCCCTTGTAATATAACCTCAAATGTGCCCTAACGGTGCAATATGGGAGCATAATTACACACTTGATCCCTTTATTGCCTTTCATAATTAATTAAAACCATGAGTGATGAATTTAAACGCTTGTACGGCTAATTGGGTACATTATTCTGGAAGTTAGGGGTAAATTTTAGAACAAATCTTTGACATGGGTTGGGTATTTTATTGAAGGTACTTATCAAAGTATTTCGAGAGCGAAAGAAGTTTTGAATTGTGGAGAGGGTACGGGCCTAAAGGAACATTGACTTTTCATTAGAAAGGGTTATCAGAAAAATAGTGAATCTTTTAATCTTTTAACAAATAGGTGGAGTGGCTTTAGTTAAAGAGCGCGGCTTTGTCTTTTTCACAAAATTGCAAATTGAAATTGAAATAAAATAAGTTCTGCATTTGTGGCTTAGTTAGAACATACGTACTCAGGGTGGGGCGCGGGTTCAACTCCCGCTGAAATCAAAATTTTTTAGGAACTTATTTCTTAGAGTGAGCCCTATATTAACAAAAAACCTTTGAAATTGAAATGCTTAATACCAGTCGTTACTTAAATCTAGCTAGATGATTTGCAGCATCAACTAATGTAAAGGATAAGTAAGTCGTATATTATCTAGCTCGAAGGCAGAGAAAAGGCGTTTTCGGCTACCAATCAACGTCAGACGAGATTATACAAAAAAAAACTTAAATCCTTTATGGCTACTACAAAATACATCAGTGACTGTGTAAATTACTTTGAGGAATTGTGTGACTAAGTTCAGCCAATAATAACCTATTCAGACGCAGTGAATTCACGTTGGGACCCATTATGAAAATGAAGGCTGTATGAGTAAGCTATGACGTACCACCGTGCAAATGTTTTCGACGGGGATTGATGACCTGTGCAGTCAATCAGACTCTATTAGCGTCCGTACTGGGCAGTATTGGGAAATTATTGATTTTCGACTAATTTCCGGGAGGCGAGATTCGACGGCCGACGGGCGTAACGCGGTAACCCAGCGCAGGTGAGAAATAACATAGGGTGGACGCTTTGCTAATTGCCGGAACGGATTTTGATTAAACGAGTTGATGTTCAAATTACTGATTAATGTTAAGTCAATTTGTATCTTAGATGTAGCTCATGTACTGTATGCCGGTGGTAGGTAAGTTTTTACTCTAGCTAGACCCATTTTTTTTGTGGGCTTACTGTTGTTTTAGGTACTATTTTTTTATAGTTTTCAGTGTTATTCGTTCAGGAACTTTAGCGAGGAGTAAATAACATCCCAGCAACCAAACTGCCTGTGCCTGTGTGTGCGAACGAAAGATACATTAAAGAAAGTCTATGCTTGTATAGAAAAGCCAAAAATACTTGTCTCCTTCTCATACCTCAAAATCGTATAATGGTCCACTGCTGGACGCAGGCCTCCTCCTGATAATCAACTTATTGGCTTTTATCACATGAGAGGTAGTACCCATAATCCCCACGCTGGGAATGCGGGTTGGGGATCGCATAGTTCGGTGGTAGATCTATTCTGCAAGAGGCGCTGATGCCCGCCTCCGTTGTATGTCCCTTAGTCGCCTCTTAAGACACCCACGGGAAAAGTTGGGATGATGCAAATTCTAAGCCACAACACATGGGTTGAAAACGCCAAAATACTGTCTAAACTGCACCTATTATCCGGTAAAGCGACGCGACGGCCGACAGGCATAACGCGGTAACCCATCACAGATGAGAAATAACACCGACATGCGGGCAGTGCGACGGACTGCACTAATTGTCGAGTCGAATTTTGAATGGCTTGGGGCTATTTGATAAAGCGTCTACCGGAATTTACGTTTCGAAATCATGTAGGTACTTATTTTTAAATACATCATTGGTGATTTATTTATTAAAAAGTGACAGAATAACGAAAAAGGAAAAATACGCTATGGATGCCAGAAGCATAAGAGGGCGCATTGCGCGCCATTTTGTGAAAAGGATAGGCATAGGATTTCGCGTTCATAGGAGCGGGACAGAGCATGGATCTCCAACCGTCTTTTATTCAATACTGAAGAGAACATCAAATACTCAATCGTTGTTAATTTGTAGGTATCTAATAGTTTTAGGCCCGTATTATGAAAACTTTCTCAGTTATCAATTGAAGCATGAGTAAAGTTTTCTATAGCATAAACGTCACTCAAGCATAGACCGATGACTTAGCAAGCATTCATAATATGGGCCTTTATCTCGTCCATCAAGTTATTAAAGAATCGGTTAAAACCACCTCCACCTCACCTCAGCCGCCTTTATTGGTCCACTGCTCGACACAGGCCTCCCTCTGATAATAGTCTTAAAACCAAAAATATGTAAAAAATATAAAGTTTTAGGATATAACCTTATGTCAAAATGAAACGAATGAAAACTAATTTTAACAAAATAATAGATTCAGGCGTTACTTTGCGGAAATCCATTGCAAAATAAAAGGATGAAAATATTAAGTAACAATTCCGCGAAAAAACCTTCTCCGATAAGTTCTAACAAAATGTAGTCCGCGTTGTAGAAGAAAAACGACGCCAACTACAAGTTAGGAACCTGTAATATTTTAAGAATCACCAGCCGTCTAGAATATGTTTTTATAATTTACCAAATTGAGAAGTTTAATCGGATATAAATACCGATTTAAAATAGGTACCTAAACTTCATTTCAGGTGCGAATCGCATTCCCCACTCCGAGTCAAAATATACCCTCGTACTTCACTAAATAGAAATAGTCACCTACCCCTATAGCGAAGGGATAAGGCGAAGCTCCTTGCAAATTGGTGAATTTGATTTCAAATAGCCCTGGGCAAATTGTCCAGTTAGTGGCAACATGGGGCCGACAACGTCTGTAATTAAGTAATGGCTTTTGAAGGTATATTCAGCACGGAACTAGGCATCTTTTCATTCGCTTCGGATTCCGATTTAGAATCCAAGATATTATATGTCAACAAATACATTTATGAATGAAAACTTAACAAAAACTGATAACAATAACTATAAAGAAAACAACAAGGTTATCCATAAAAAGTAAATCTCAAACTTCGACAACGCATAATGTCCCATGTGGAGCGAAAATGTTTAAATTTGGATTCGAAAACGAAAGAGATATCTATTAAATGATGAATGAAAGGTTTTAAAAACCAAAAGTTGTTTCGAGCTTCTGTGCTTTGATGATACCAATGTCGTTCAATATTTTCTACCAATATTCCTTGAGATTTATAACGCCTTTGTGTACAAAAACATATCCACGTTTTTGAATCGGAGTAGGTATAATATACCTGATTCATCCTACCTAACAAGGCAGATTCCTATCTGTAGGTACATATGTTCTATATCTCATGAAGTTTCTATTTCTGTTGTATAATGGTGATGATACTACTTTTTACTTGTTCTTAGCAAGATCTAAAAAACTTAAAATAAACTTTCATGTTGTGTTGATAGAGTCTAACATTGGAAAATCCATTTACGACCTAAGCCTTAAGAATCCTAGAGTATCTGATGGTACTATTATGTAAATATTAAGCGCCTGTTCATTTCTTTTTCAGTTAAATTGGTCTTCAAACAGAATTAAAAGCCCCAGTGCGAGTTACCTATAATAGCAAAAACCTAAGCAATAAAAGCGGCTACGTAGCAACTAAACGTGCCTTTCCACCTAATGTCATCAACTGTGTAAACACAGGTTAGCTTTGTGTATACCGAAGGAAATGCAGCGTGAAGTTACCATCATTAATTGGCAGATCAGATAACCCACGATCTACCTACTCGGAAAATAGGTCAGGCAAATCTCTCAACTTTGATGTTTTAAGGCATAACAAGCAATTTTTCCGTATAGGGGTGATATTTTGAGGGAGTGGCTGATATTCGATTTATTGATAGGCTTTCGTATTTTGTACAGGTGCGTGCTACATTTATCATCGATGGTTTGCAGTTGAAAACTAATTGAAATATATCTAACTAGGCTTCGCACGCGCTGTTCAAGTAGACCTATGTCCGTTCCCGGGATACCATTTGCCTCCCTGCGAAATTTCATTAGGATTCGTTCAGCCGTTTAGGCAAAGGTAACAGACAGACAGACAGATAGACAGACCTACTTTCGAATTTATAATATTAGTATGGATATCTGATGGTATCTAATGTCTGTTCATAAACCTAATTTATCATTCTGTAGAATTGCTTGCTAGGTTTTGGTAAGACAATAAATTAAATAATTATCAGCCGGTATACATCCCCTGTTGAACATAGGCCTTCCCCATCGAAACGCCACGAATAGCGGTCCTGAGCCGCCTCCAACCTCTCTCTCCTCCGACTCCCTGCGACCGATACATTGTCGTAAAGAAAATCAACCCATAGAGGTAGGAACATAGACTTAAAATTTTTTTAATACGCTCAACGTACATCCTAAGAGGATGGGGAAGAAAGTGTAATGGTGACAATGTGAAAACTAAGATGGAAAATGTAATTTTTGTTGCCAGTGCAGATGACTTTTTCCGGGATAGTTGTGTAAATAAAGAATTCCTACCTGGCTTACAAAGTTACGTCTCGAAGAGAACAAGAACATAGTGGTACAAAATGTCGCAGGGTAAGATTTTACTTGGAAGGAAAGTAGGGTCAGAAAAGCACATTTTACGAACATTGAATAAGTCGTTTGTTCCTCCTTTCTCGGTTAATTTCTTCAAGTCGAAAACGGGTACATTACTTGAGAAAATTTACGCAAAAAGAAGACAGTAATATTTAACCGTGTTCCACTTGTTAGAGCATTTGTTGTACAGAAGTTTGTTCAAAAAGCCTCGCAGCAAAACCTTCTTTAACAGGCTAGACGGTCTAATTTATTCACTTCACTTGCTACAAACATTCATCATTAATTCAAGTTAGAGTCCTTTTATTTATTTACCTCGAACCCTTAGTTTACAAATCTAGTTTACGCTTACTATATTAGCAGCTAAATATAATTTGAATAAATCAACGAGCAAGCTCTTGATTCCTCCCCGAGATTTTAATCTGAACAGTCCTGAACAATTTAAACACAACAGTCTCAGCGCCGAGAGATGCCTGTGAAAATACATAAGGGGTAGTCAACCCATGGCGGGTCTCAGTTAGTTTTGCGAAAAGGTTAAATATTCCGGGGAAAGGTCGAAAGTTAAAAACCGGTCATGACACTAATTTATTTGTCGAGGGAGCGAGGCGACGAAGCCACTAAAGTTTTTAAAAGCTGTTTTGTTTTTACAAGCTTTTTATGATGTTGAATGCTTCAATGGCGAAAAATGTTTCGAAATAAGCTTATGATACCTAGTAGTCATAGTTCTCATACGATACCGTGTACAGTCAAACTATTATCCTTATTTAAACTCTGTTAAAATTTTATGATATTTGGTAGTTTTTCGCGTAATGTTTTAAAACTTTTGTACAGTTCGATACAGGAAGAAACAGTTTTTTTTTGTTTCTGTTATTTAGTTTAATTATCACCAGAGGCATCGATTAGTTAACAAGCAGGTACCGATACCTCACCGATACGGCAGGCGTCCTAATTTGGCAACTTAATTGCCCCAAGTTGGAGTAGGGCAAGGCATTGGAAAGTTTGTAATGCACTTCTTTGTTTTGTACTTTTTCAACGTTTATCTTAATGTATGGCAGGGTCTTTATTGGATTTTAATTAGAGCTTGTGAAAGCGGAAGTTTCCATTTCCTCATTAAATGGCAATCCGATCGATCAAGTAAATTTTAAGAATTTCATTTTTCGAACAAAATTTAGGTAGGGCCGACTCTACATTATTGGAGTAACGATAAAAATGCTTTTACATTGAAATTCAAATAGAGACTATCGATATGGTTATCAGAAACTGATAAACTCATCAGTGAATCACGCAAAATATCAACAGATAACGGTGCACAAGAGCCAATCCCCCTGAAAATAAAAAGTATTTTGCGCTCGCGTCCAAGCGCGATACAATCTACATACAACCGGGCAGAAAATATTTTAAAAACAATGAAGGGCATTCACTTTTATCAACGCATCGTCGCTCGAGGGTGGATCTGAATAGAAACTGTGAATAGGAAATCCCCACGGCAACGCCGGTAGGCTATCAGTTCAGTGAATGGCTATTAACCACCTCGGGCGACGATAACCGTGAAAGGAGGCGTTCATTACGGAGCAGTGTTTGCCCTCGCTCATTACCTCGTCCTGGGGCTGCCGGAGAGTCATGGGGGGCGACACGTCCCGCGGATTCACTTCGCCGGGGCTTCCATTGGGATCACTCACTGCACTGCTATTCACCGATCCACTGGACTCGATCACGTTCCATGGGGTATCGTCTTCGTACACCGCGACGTTGACCAGCTGAGCGCCGGAGTGGAACCTCCACGGCAGATCGGAGCTGGTCTGTCGCGGCCGGCGCCGCTTGTGCCGGACCTTGTGCCGGGTGAAGCGCCCGTACCCGCCGCCGTGGGCCTCCTGCAACATCGCGTCGAACAGAGAGTTCTCGTCGACCCTCAACTTGTGGTGATGCACGCTCCGAACAACGTTAATGGGGGTCTTGGTGACCGGCTCCCGGCTCAACCCTTCGGCGTCCCACAGTTGTATTCTCAGAATATTATCGTGCGACGGCATGTGAGCGCGCACGGTCGCGAGCGCGATCACCGCGAGCGATAGCACGAGCGCGCGCGACGCGTCCATCCTTGCCGGCGGTCGCGAGCCTACTGAGTGAAGACCGACGATTTTCCCGCGCTTTCCCGATAACGCTACGCGGCCACAGATTGGATAGCAGTCGGTATGCTACGCTAAGTACTACGAGCTTGCACGCCTGTACGGTACGTCGACGATTTTCCGCACTTATCGGCAAATGATTTATGCGATAGCAGCTAAATATCGCACTTACGTGCGCTATTTAACGAGCATTACTTCCGTAAAGGTACACCTTGCGCGATAACAATCAATATTAATACAACTTGGTTTGCTGAAACATAACATTTAACTATTGATACTACCCAATGATAATTTAAGAAATTATTTGCAATTCAAATGAATCTAACACCAAACTTCGAATCTAAGGGCAGGTATTACCTACCTATAGCATTGTCCAAATAGATTTTAGTCAGATAATAACAATCTATCAAAGGTGAATATTCCATAGGATTTGTAGGTAAAATTATCAAATGAAACTGCTGTTCACAACTAAATAAATTCTATTTCCCATAATTACCGCAGTATTTTTAACAGCTACGAACATAATTGCTTTTGTACTACAAAATTAATTATACCTATTTTGTGAAATGCCACGTCTGTTATTTACATTAGTAACCAAATAGTAACAGAATGCAATAACCAACAATTTCCAATTGAAATTCTGTACCCATCGAGGAATTTGCACAGCTAGGTAAAACTGTACTCAAAAAAAATTAAATTTTTTATATAAAACCAATCATAAATTGTAAAATGTGATTTAACGTTTTAAATTTGTTTACTATTTTCATTGTTACATTGTTTTGACGGAAAATACAAATGGGAGCAGAATGAGGCATTTTAACAACCGCCGCAAAAGCATCTGTATACTTAAGTCAAAAATTAATTCACAATGTTTTACAAAGTTTTACAGCATTAAGTACTTATGTTCAAAAATTAATTCACAATGTTTTACAAAGTTTTACAGCATTAAGTACTTATGTTAAATAGACAATAATAGAATTTTCTAGTGTAAGCCTATTTTTGTACCGTAAAATGCAACAATAAACTAAAACTTAACTTTTAACTCTGATTTTAATCTAAGCTGGTATTAAACGGCAAGAAATGATTTAACCAATAAGTTATACATTTAATGAATCTCAAATTAGGTTTACATTTACTAAGTAGGTTCATTACATACTAATAAGATACGATTTAATTTGTAGTTAGTATAATTTCAGTTAATACTGATTTACATCAATAAACATTCATAAAAATGTCCTTTAAATTCGATAATATACATACATGAATAAGTAATAAGTACTATTTAAGATTTTTTTTAATGATTCAGTACAAGTTTTTTACGGTTAGATAATACAACAACTGTATGATTATTGTATAGCATATACATTTTCTAACATTTTTTACTTTACAATATCAACAAAGTAAGATTTTATATGTCTACACAACTTTTAATAAGAACTCTTACAATAATTAGTAGGCCTACCGTAGGTAAATACATACTGTAAGATAATTAATTGTGATACAAAATCGGTGGTTGACAACTAATCTTTTAAAAGTAAGTAGTCTTAAGTTATTAATAATGTCTATTATATTTTTTTAAGTAAGAAAAACAAAATAGCTTGGCAAGACGGAAAAAATATTGCACTGTTTTTTTTACATTGAATGCAATAAAAAAAATTAAACAGGACGGGAATAATAATCACAACACAGAATTTCAGAATACGAGCTACGATTTTTTTTTTACTGTTTTGAACTTTGAGCCATCATATTCTTAAGAGATTGTGGTCAAACAAAGGTCTGGACTATAAAAAAAACAACTTGTGAGCTAAAGTTATTAGGTACCTATGCGGGTCATAATTGTGATTTTCGTCCATTCAATATTTTTACAAATTGGTTGGAAATAGGACCTATGTTAGTCTAATTTTCATAGCAACGATTAAATTAAATGATTTAAAGTTTTTTGTCCTTTAAAATAAGACATAACAAAAATAGGAACGCAGATAGGATAAAATAAAAATAATTAAATAGGATCCTTTGGATTTTTATGGAAAATAACTCGGAAATTTAGGTTTTACTAATATTTTTCTTTCATTATTTCAGTGTTATCAACGACTTCAATACAATAGCATAGAAAATCTTTGATATATCGCAAAGTTACATTAATTTAATTCTAAACATTTAGCTACGGTAAACAGTTTTACTTACTACAGCTTTACTTATTGGTACAGTAACATCAGATTAGTTACAATTTTTAAGTTAAAACCGCTGCGCAGCGAAATACTAATAAAAATTTGACTAATACGAACGATAATATACATACTTAAATATTAATATTCAATATTATTAACATACCTGATTAAACTAATATTTGTTATTAATCTAACATTTCATAATTACTTGATTATACATACATACAATGTACTCAAAAGTTACGCAAAGACTATAAATTGTACTAAATATAATCACATTTACACTGTCGATTTATAATTTAGGCGCTCTATATTATTGTCCAAACGCTACAAACCAAAAAAAATTATCAATAAAAAATATTTACAAAATATTCCCTTATTCCTACAAAATTGCATTTTAAAATCAAACACATCAACATACAAAAGTAAACCTATATTTTATGAATGTATTTAAAGTTACTTTGTTTTTTTATCGTTTTAATTATTGTGTTTAGTCATATAAGTTTTAGGAAACTAAGTTATTTACTTGTGTGTCACGTTAATGTCATGTCGAGTTACTTGCTTACTTGTTGTTTTCTGTTATTGTAATCAGTTGATGATTCTTCTACAAAAACTGTTAAAACAATTTCTTAAGAAGAATGGGTATTGGTATCGATTCTGTCGGCTTTATTTAATCTCACTAATATCTCACTAATATTATAAACGTGAAAGTTTAGATGGATGGATGGATAGATAGATGGATGTTTGTTCCTTTATCACGCCAGAACGGCAAAACGGATCTGGATGAAATTTGGCACAGAGATAGATTATAGTCTGGAATAGGACATAGGCTACTTTTTACTGTTCCCGTAGGAATTTCGAGAAAATTCCTACGGGAACGGGAACTACGCGGGTGAAACCGCGAGGCGCTGCTAGTATTATATATTAAATAAATTGCTTTTGCCCGAGGCTTTGTACGCCGCCGTACGCCAAATTTAATCTCGATCTGTTCAGTAGTTTTGGAGATGGTAGGAAACAAAACAAAATTCAGAGTTCAAAAACTTTCCGATTTGTATACAGGGTGGAAAGAATCTATGGGCCCTGGAGGGGAACTACCTTAAATCCTTTAGCTAGCTCATTTAACTGAAAGGAAACATTCCTTTATTTTTAAAAAGAAACATAATTGCATTCAAAGATTTCCTAAAAGTTCCTTGTCTCACCTGGGAATCGAACAAACTAAAAAAAAAAAAAAAAAACCTAGCTATTTTATTATGCGAATCTGTAGGATTATTGTTCAGGATAAAATTTATCTAATGTGTCAAATAGCCTATTCACATAATATATCCACGCCTTAAGCCCGATTATTGATTGTTTGGTCAGCAATCACAATAGTATTTATATTTTCCATTCACCACCACACACAATAGTATTTGTATAAAGGATATCAGTTATTTAGTAACCATAAATCAAACACTACTTCTTTTGGAGTTATGTTAGACGATGGAATGTGGATTGTAGCATGAAAATGTTAAAAAATAATGTAAATATAAGTAATGACTAACGACAAACAGCGATATAAACTGGAAACAAACTATTGACACGCCACGCGACCCGACGAAACGCATGCGTGTTGAATTTAATTCTAGAGGTCGCCCAGTTCCGCACCGACAATAGCGTTTTAGAAAATCAATGTTCGGCTTAGTTTTTCATAAATATTGACATGTATCTTAGCACATTTTATTTAGAATTAGATAGGCAAAATAAACATATATTTAGTGCTTAAGTACATGTACAAATAATGCATTATCTTACCAGTGGTTTATTTTTCACTTCTTCCTTAGTAGTCAATTAAGTGAATAACACCTTATTTCTTATTTGATAATAATTAATAGGTACTCATAAAGCTGTGTATGGTATAAAATTTGACTAGTCTAAGTGCTTATTTTGTAAGCCTAAAGAAATAAAGTGATTGATTTTGAGTTTAATCAAATCGTATGAATTTTCTATGACTAGAATCACATAAGTAACACCCGACGTGACGACATATCGAGTATTTACAAAGTGGTTCTGGGTATAGAAAATAATACGATTTTGTTCAATTCAACACGCATCGCGTTTAGTCGAGTGGCGTGGCGTATCGATAGTGTGTCGGAGTCTTAAATAAATAAATAAAACCGGCCAAGTGCGAGTCAGACTCGCGCACGAAGGGTTCCGCACCATTATCTATAAAAACGGCAAAAAAATCACGTTTGTTGTATGGGAGAAATACATCATCTGTGAAAATTTCAACTGTCTAACTGTCACGGTTCATGAGATACAGCCTGGTGACAGACGGACAGACGGACAGCGAAGTCTTAGTAATAGGGTTCCGTTTTTACTCTTTGGGTACGGAACCTTAAAAAAGAAATACATAAATATCGTCATAAATTATACCTCAAATATCTAAGTACACATAAACCTTGTCATACATTTTTTTTAACTAGTCAAAGCTATAAGAAAATATGTGGGTACAATTCTAATTCTATCACATATACTTTGATGCTTCCACTTTTTACTATACTACACCTAAATAACCATATTTCACTATTAAATGTTTTTGTCATGTCGTCACTTTAAACTACGTATGATACGCGACCGACATAAACTCTGTAGCATTTCGTACAAAATTTACAAAAGGGATTTAAGATTGGTCTAACCAAAGGTAAAAGTTATATAATTAATTTAACTAAAACCGCACGGGTAAGGCCAGAATAGCGATTTAGGGCGCCCTAAGTTGCAATTTTGGCCTTACCTGTTTCACACAGCATCCGTTTTACAGGATCCGTTTTTTTCCTTGATAGCGTAATATGCCAGTTCACATATTGGCGGGTTTATGAACTCGCTACTACAATAACTACAATTTGAATTCCGGATCCAGTGAAAGATTGTTTCCAGTAGCGAAGGATCCGTAAAAAATGGTGCTGTTTAAACGGATCTGCTGTGTGAATACGCCCTAAGCTTATATAAGGTCCGAAGTGGGTTTTATTTAGCCACTTCTGATCGATGAGTCATAGAATTAAATAAGTACCTACGCATTTATTTTACAACTACATAATGAAGACAGATGATTCTTTTTTAAAAAGCCCAAGACTTTTTTGTCATGGTTCCACGTTTTTAAATGCTACCAAATAAAAAAATTACTCAAGCTCTGCTTAATATGGAGCTAGATGATGCTGTGTGTAACCTGCGTACATCATGAATGGGATTGAGAACGTCATTTCTCATGATGTCTTGCCGAGTCAGTTCGAATTTGAGCGGGAGACAGCATAAGAACTGAATTCCATTGTGTAAGTACGCAAGTTATAATTATAAATAACCTAGAAATATTGACGTTGAAATGCTACAGACGTTTACATCCTTAATGATTCCGCCTGCCGCTGAACGGTGAGCCAGGCAGATAAGTCTTTAGTCAGTCAATGCTGAGATCGTTGGCGAAATGTCGTGAAAGGTTGCCCACGTCGAGACCGGTGAAGTCTGTGAATATATCGGTGGTGGCAGTTGAGGGTTTAGTTCGGCTGGGCGAACTTCCGCTGGCAATGGATTCCTGCTCAGCGGATAGTTGTTGCTCTTCTTTACTGCTTACTTCGAATGGCTGTGATATTCCTGTTGGGGAAACATAAAATATAAGAATCATACTAATCTCACTAATATTATAAACGTGAAAGTTTAGATGGATGGATGGATGTTTGTTCCTTTATCACGCCAGAACGGCTGAACGGATCTGGATGAAATTTGGCACAGAGATAGATTATAGTCTGGAATAGGACATAGGCTACTTTGTATCCCGAAATTCCTACGGGAACGGGAACTACGCGGGTGAAAAAGCGAGGCGCTGCTAGTATTATATACATTTGAAAGTACAGTCTGTTTCCTTTTCACGCTTAAACAGCTGAACAGATCTTAATGAAATTTGGCAGCGAGGTAAATGGTATAATGGGGACGGACATAGGCTACTTGAAAAGCACGTGCGAAGCCGCGGGCAGCAGCCAGTTATAAATAAATAATAAATAATGCTGGACAATTCACGTAGCATTATCTAGCTTCAAGTTAGCCAAAGCTTGTGTTGTGCGTACTAGACGACTTATATATATACAGGGTTATTGGTAAATAATGATGGGCAACACCTGCAGTTCACGTAGTGTTACAAATTTACCAATAACCTTGTATACTTACTACAATACAAATATAGATGCGATCTTTTGGGTTTTTTTCTGAAAGTATGATGTTTTCAGCCGGATTTTACCAATGCAATCCGAAGTTTGTACCATCCACCATTTTCATATAAGTCGTGTAGATAAAGAATGCGATTGAAGATGACAGCGGGACAGCCAAGCCACTTAGATCATGTTTGACAATCCTATTCGTTATCTACACTACAACCATTAACTATTTCTAGTCTTTTCACAGGGTATGAACTAGAATAGAATTATGGTTTCAATCCTTATGCTAAGGATTGAAACCATAATTCTATTCAAGCCTTATGCTAACGCTTGAAACCATCATTCTATTCTAGGTCAGCATTAACATTTGAAAGTGAATATTTTTGCAGAACCCAAACGAGTTTTATGATTAAGCTTTGTAGGCCAAGTGAGAGCAAAATATATCTTTTAACAGTTACAATCTACACGCGCGTTAGAGTGTCAGCCAAGTTCGGAAAGAAACGGGAGACGCAATAGCAGTATTGTATATTTACAAAACCATTAGGCACACATTTAGTCCCTGTGTATCTTTTTTTTTCAATTTCAATTTCAATTTAGAGTTCCAGTTTTTCATGAAAATTCGAAGTTATCTAGCAACGTCATTATTCAACTAGAAAGTGAAGAAAATGAACTGGTAGAACCCAGGCATTCTGATCCACCTGCCCAATGGGAAACTAGGTGTGACTGTCCTGGGCTGCCCACTGGTGGTCGTCGTGATTGGCAAGAATGGGCTAAAAATTGACCTTTTGATAATTATAATAAGAACTTACCTAGCACACTTTTAACGTCATTATTTGGCTGACTGAAGTAAATAAACCGGTAGAATCCTGGCGTTCTGATCCCACTGCCTAATGAGAAGCTCAGTGTGATTGTCCTGGGTTGCCCACTGGTGGTCGGGGTGTTGGCCATGCTGACTTTGGCAAGGTACTCGTAGGCTATGTAGTCGTCTAGATTGTGGAAATCGGCCTGTGAATAGAAAACATAATATTATTGTTTTGTAAGAACTAAAAATTATATATATTTACACTGTTTTTTAACTATTGCGAACAAATACTAATGTATCGGGAATAACATTTTATGGGACCATCTCGGGATTATTGATTGATTGATGATTCTCTATCTAACATTAAAAAAATCATTAAAATAAGTCTACGATTGACGGAAAATTCAGCGAACATACATAAAAAATATACATATAGCCGAACATAGAATCTCCTCTTTTTTTTAAAGTCGGTTCAAAATAAATATAAAGGGAAAAAGTCGGCGGAGTCCCTCAAACGGCGAAAATACGTCAATCTTAACCGAGGTTACTTATTCGAGCCGTTTGGGGTGGAAACCCTAGGTCCTTGGGGTTCTGGGGCACATGCAATATACAAAGATCTAACAAAACTTAGGAGTTTTGTTGATAGAGTCCACAAGTGATCGGAATGCTGGCTTATAATTCGGTCCACAAATTAGCATTGCCATTCAACGTGGGAATGCTGCCAGTATTCTGGGCACTCTGCCTTCTGGTGACGGCTTAGATTTCTGTTATTGTAATTTTCTTTAAATGAATATGTATAACTAAACATTGAAAAAAAAAGAAAAATATTAAGAACGCAATAATTTCAGCGTGAGGTGATTTGTGACAGCCTACTTTGAAATTCTAAACTGCAAAGACAAATTCTAAGGATTCTTTTGCATTTATGCATCAGTCGTGTCTGTCATCCACTTTGTGTTTCAGTTATCATTTGTGTCATCAAAACTCTTTAGAATTCAAAGATTCTATCATAAGTTGAGAGCATACTTGTACTACGTTTCTATCCAATAAGTGATTTTATCTTAGACAAGGTCATGCATGTCTTGTATTTTTACTGCGAATATAAATAATTTATCCCCTCCCGGCAATAAGTAGCATTGCCATGGAAGCTGTGGCAATGCTACTTATCACGTACTAACCTGTTACAAAAACTATAAAACTAGTTTATTCTAAGGTTATTTTCGCGAGAACTCATAATAAAACACTGTTTTAACCGGATTGATCGCGTATATTTTTTATTTGGCTTTTCAGCTTCGAAAGCCTCCGAAACGTCAGGTTATAAACAATATATAAAATTTACGCGATCAATCCGGTTAAAACAGTGTTTTATTAACTATAAAACTGATAAAAAGTTATAGATTAAGATTTTACCGATGGATCTCTTCCAAATAAAACTGAAATTTAACAGAATTATGTAGTCAATTTTAGGCCAATACGTCATTGTTTCAGGCATCTGTTGACCACCTGAAATGTAGTTAAGCTTTTTTATTATTTTCGCGTTGTTTATGTTTTTAATTTTTTTTCTTGTGTATCGATTCGCACCAAATAATAATCAATATGTTTTACGAACTTATAAAAAAAACTGTAGAAAAATCAATCAAGGCGGTTAGATTTTGAAAGTAAAGGAATGTAGTTACCTATTTCAAAACAGACCAAAGACAATAGTGTAACCAGAATGGGGTCAAAGTTACGTTCAATAATAAAGATTTACTTGAGCAGAGATACTACGCTTGAGTAGAGAACACGTAATGACTGCATAAGTAATGCTTAACTAAGCTTTCATAATACGGGCCTTAGTACATCCACAGACTGAGTTGGAGGGGGTCGATTTTTACTCCGCTACCGCCACAGCTTATAAACACATAATGTACTTACGTCATAAATACCAATCCAGTCGTTACTGTTTACTTCAACGTCAGGCGATAGCGTGCATTGAGTCGTGAAGTCTGCATCACCGATGTACCAAATCTGGTTGGTCGTCGCAAACTCTACCGTCTTCTCGGTGTAGTTTGCAAATGCCTGGGAAGAGAAAAGGGGTTTTTTGTAGGGACTAGTATAGTAGTAGTACTAGGATTGTTGATTGTCTGTTTGTGTTTTCTATACAGGTTGGGGCAAATTTTTGGCCCCATAAGGGTAGCTACCGTTCCCTTTGTAGTTAGAAGGTTTTGTTCTTAGGAACCTTCTATTTTATTTTGAAGAAAAAATATTGTCATTTTTAGTTTTTTGAAAATAAGTTCGGGTTGCCTAAAAAACGACATTTGTCAAAAAAAATAAGTTGGTCTTAATCGACTCTATTTTCAACCAGGAACACTTTTCCCAAAGTAACTTACCAAATCAAATCGTAAGTTTTGGCAATAATTAAAAAAAACAATGTTTAACGTTTATTGTATGGGAGCCTCCTTAAATATTTATTTGTTCTGTTTATTTATGATTTGTTGTTATAGCGGCAACAGAATCTGTGAAAATTTAAACTGTCTAACTATCACGGTTCATGAGATATAGCCTGGTGAGAGACGGACAGACGGACAGCGGAGTCTTAGTAATAGGGTTCCGTTTTACCCTTTGGATACGGAACCCAAAGGATAAAAATATATCTACATTGGTAGTAAAATATTCAAAATAAATCAGTTATCTAGTACCCATAGCAGAAGCTCTGCTTAGCTTGGTGCTAGATGATGTATGAATCGTCTAGTCTTGTCTATTTTATTTATTTATATGTTTTAAAAGAATAGCCAATAAGGGTCGTGATAGGTCGCCATCTTGGATATGGCTCAAAGGACTTTAAAATAAAAATTATAGGGTGCTTTGAACTAATGAGTGAGTGAAGTCAATATCCAGTCTTATTTATTAACATGCTTACTTACAGTTCCATTATTTTTATTTACCTGTGAACGTAGCCGAAAACATGCGAAACAAGCTACTAAACTACATTCAAAGTATACTCAACTCACTCTGCCAGCATGCAGCCGCCCCCCGTGATTACCCCATTCTTGACCGGCGCAGGCGGCGCGATCATAGCCCATCATATCAAACCAATATTACTAAGTATAGGTAACCAGCTTCTGACCGCTGCTTTGCTGCTTTCGCGGGATAAAAAGTAACCTATGTCCGTTCCCGGGATACCATCTATCTCCATGCCAAATTTCAATACTATACGTTCAGCCGTTTAGGCGTGAAAAGGAAAGACTATTATTTTAGATAAATCACAAATTTAAAAATAAAAACCAGTGAAATTGCGCGTAGGCCGGATCTTCCCTTCCTTTCTCGCCTTAACCGCGCGGCATTCGCTCGTCCTTGTCTCGAAAATATGAACCTATTTCACCTTAAGAAGCTCTTCCTACTTACATTGTCAGTGACGTCATTCGCACTCATATCAGGGGCGCTGCTAGCTTGCACGATCCCATCTTCGACCAGTACGGGTGCCACGATCATAGCCGAACGCATCCGAACGTCATATTTACATTAAGAAGCTCTTCCTACTTACATTGTCAGTGACGTCATTCGCACTTATATCAGGGGCGCTGCTAGCTTGCACGTTTCCATCTTCGACCAGTACGGGTGCCTCGATCATCGCCGAAAGCATCCGAACGCCATATTTACATTAAGAAGCTCTTCCTACTTACATTGTCAGTGACGTCATTCGCACTCATATCAGGGGCGCTGCTAGCTTGCACGTTTACATCTTCCACCAGTACGGGTGCCTCGATCATCGCCGAAAGCATCCGAACGTCATATTTACATTAAGAAGCTCTTCCTACTTACATTGTCAGTGACGTCCTTCGCACTCATATCAGAGGCGCTGCTAGCTTGCACGTTTCCATCTTCGACCAGTACGGGTACCTCGATCATCGCCGAAAGCATCCGAACGTCATATTTACATTAAGAAGCTCTTCCTACTTACATTGTCAGAGACGTCATTCGCACTCACATCAGGGGCGCTGCTATCTTGCACGTTTCCATCTTCGACCAGTACGGGTGCCACGGTCATAGCCGAACGCATCCGAACGTCATATTAACATTAAGAAGCTCTTCCTACTTACATTGTCAGTGACGTCATTCGCACTCATATCAGGGGCGCTGCTAGCTTGCACGTTCCCATCTTCGACCATTTCGGGCGGCACGACCATAGCCGAACGCATCCGAACGGCGGAGCGAGCGGCTCTCGGTGATTCGGCTATGACAGCGCGGGTGAAACCGCAACGGATCTACGTGCAACATGCAAGCTAGTGTTAGTGCTAGTTCAAGCCAACATACAAGCTTCTGGTGTTAAATATTGGCAAGGCATAGTATATTGAGTAAGTAAATATAGATCTAGTGTAATATAGAGTCTCATCACATTTATGACACCGAATTAGCTTGGCTTGGCGACGATGATTTTGGAAAGCGTTGTCATCTCAAATTCTTGTTGTAAAAAACATCTTTCTGCCCGGCATAAGCTGATTTCTTGTCGATAAAATTGATAGATTTGTGGTATGTATAACAAGCGTGTAGATGTGAGTAAATATTCTAAATAAAATTAAAAGACCCCATCTCTCAACCCCACAAATGAACTATGAAAATAATGGAATTGAATGAAATTTTCCGATTTGATGCCCACAGATTTAGGAAGTACGTAACGAAAACCATATTCAATAGCGATCCATTATATTCATTGTCATGGTTCAAGTTAGTTAGAGTAGTTGTACATGACGTGTAGATGACTCTGAATACTACAATCATCAAAATAGGTGAAGCTCACTGACGTCTCGTAAATTAAATTCAACCACAGTGTTGTTAAGGTTCAAAGTCGACCTTCATGTGGAGGTGGGCCTTATGCGTGCATTAAGGCAATATTTTAATTTCACATTGACTGTACTTCAGCGATTCGCTACACAAAGGGCATAAAAACTTGTATGGAATAAAATTTACTACGTGTAACGTCTCGTTACGAAATAGGAACCATTCTATTAAACGACTTCACTGGAAAAGTCCAACGAAGTTGTTTAATTGTCGTCATCATAATGAAAAACATCGATGACAGAATGAGGCCATTTGATTTTCTTGCGTGAGTGGCTCGAACTAATATTAGGGGAGGAACCCGCGCCTCACCTTCAGTACAGGTGCGCTCTAACTAACTAAGCAACGAGATTGACACGTGCCTTGTCGAAAATATCTGGGACGTCTTACGACTTAAGCGTCGATTAGCTCCACCTACAGGGGAAAACTTGAAAGATTACCCAAACCTGCTCAATGACTAAAGAAACGTTTAGTACAATTGACAAGAGGTGTAGCTTTTGCGCACGTATCGATCTCGTTGCTTAGTTAGTTAGAGCGCACCTGTACTGAAGGCGAGGCGCGAGTTCGAATCCTGCCGAAATGGTTTTTTTTTTGGGATATTATTAAAAGTTTTCGTAGAAGATTACCCCAGTGCGAGTAACGCACTATAAAGCAAAAAGCTAATATTAGGGGTGATACAAAGTTCGATATCCGTAAAAATAAATGTAAATTTTTATACCGGACGTTCGCTTTGAATCGTCACAAAAAAAACTGTCATTTTGTATAGAACTTTTAGTCCAGGGTAGAATACATATAATAGACGTAAGTGGTAGGTAAACCTGGGTCAAAAATGGAAGAATACAATTAAATAAGTGTCTTTCCAGAACTTCTTTATCTTATTTAATTCTCCTAGATATAATCTATTGATTATTATGAATATTTTCTTTATCTTTCTATTTTTATCATTAATTTCACAGTTTCAAATTACTTTTTTTACCCACTTGTACGAACGCCTCACCGCTCGCCATAATTCTACTAATTAAACTTTTACGATTTGATAACATTATTAAAGATTATTATTTAATTTTATCGGGTATTTATCGCGTACCTACTTTTTGTTTTAATTTAATTAACTTTGCGTAATTAATTTAAACTTAGGGGAAAATAAAACAAAAGATACGCGATAAATACCCGATAAATAATCAATCTTTAATATGTTAACAAATCGCGAAAGTTTAATAAGTCGAATTATGGTGAGGCGTTCGAACGGGTATCTAACTGTAATTACTTATTCTATAGAATTCTGCCTAGTCACCATACGAATGCAATTCGATAATTTTTGGTTCAATTTCACCTGTTTTGGGGATTGCAGTTATTCGGGTAGTTAGAACACATGTAAAATCTATTAGTTTATTGATTTCAACTATACTATCGTTACCTTGATATTGAACTGCGCAATGACCGGCTTGTGGTCGCTCAAGGTGTAATGCGGTAAGTGGTTGTAGGTTACCAGGTCAGCGCGTAGTTTGATGTTCTCGTAGTTGTCTACGATCACTTTGTGCAGGATTCTGTCCGTCCAGGATGGTTTCCTCCTGAAAAAGCAAATAAAGTTTTACGATGTTTTTTCACAATGCTGTAGGAACTTTTGCTTAATGTTCAGCTTGTAGTTGTAGCTAGCCATAACTTGTCAAACTCCTATTTTATTTGGATTTTCAACATCTTAAAAGCGATCACCGATTCACCTGCTAAGCGTGATGATTGTGACAAATTCCCTCCACTTTGGGGCAGGCATTTTCTGCAGTGAGCTATTAATGCTTTCGTAGTTGAATTTTACAGTTCCCTGTCAGTATTACTTCAGGCTCTCTGCAATCTGTACTACCTTTACAGAACGTAAGCTGTTCGAAGTACAATGTAGTATTCAGGCTATGCGTGTGATTTCAAGGTTACTTAACTTCCTATATTATAATAGGCATAATGTCAATTAGCAATACGGTTTGTAATTCCACATTGTACTACATACAGCTTACGTTCTTTATTCGAGGAGCGTAGTTCCTTATTCGAGGAGACCTTTTTGCTGCTGTAACACAGAACAGTCAGTTTTTTGAAAAATATTTTGTGAAATTGTTTTCGTTCTCGATGTTAAACTGTTACTTTTTTTTTCAAACTATTTTTTTATGTACAGTAAGAAGCGCTAATTGGTATCTCCCTCACAGATGATTAATGGTTTGTGAGGGGGATACCAATTAGCGCTTCTTACTGTACTTATGTTCTGTACTACAGCAGCAAATAAAGAATGTCTATGTCTATGTCTAGGATTCCCTTACTATTTATTTATTTTTTATTTATTTATTGAGGAATAACAAACGACTACATTGTGCTTATTATACATTTGTGTTAGTACTTTACAATGTAAAGATGAGCTGTATTTACAATGTAGCCCACAGCGCTATCCACATATGAGTTATGAACATAGAAAATAAACAATAAAAAACACATGCAACTAGAAGGCCCAACTAAAGCATGAAGTAGGTAGCTAGGCGGGAACTGGGCTCCTCTTACATAATTAAGTTAAGTGAAAAAACTAGAAACGCCTAAAATAAAACTATTCTAAATTGAGAATACTGAGGTGCCGTTTTGTTAAATTCACTTCTGATACAGACTTCTTAGATAAAAAATTTAAAAGCAACAAATACTTACTTCATATCATACTCATCGCTACCCATCAAGAACTTATAAGTCGGCGGGAATCGAATCTCCGACTCCGAAAACTCAGCGAACGCTTCACCGCTCTCCATAACCGCTTTCAACTGGTCGTGTTCTAGCAAAGAGTTGTATTTGTCTTTTTCAACCTTTTGCAATGTGGCGACTATTTCTTCTGATGTCGGACTGTCGCCGGCGGGGTGGTCCGTTCGGAAGTTCAGGTCGCCAATCCAGAACACGTAACTGGAAAAGTAAAATTGCCTGGGTTTAAAATCGTGCCGGGAGTACTCGGGAAAAATACAGCACACATTGGGTAAATTAGGCACAAAATATCCAACACTAAACACATTTCCATGAAAAGAACGAAAGTTACAGATTGGTTCTTATTGTCAATACTAACAGGGAATTTCATTTTACTTTATATGAGAAAAATCTAAACATATTATTATTGCGATAGTTTAGGCAGAGAATTCGGAAAATTTGAGTTTTTAAAAATTCGTTTTAGTTCATAAAATAACAACAAATTTTAAAATTCAATTTGATTATTTCAGTTTTTTTAATATTTTTTTTTAAATACCGAGAAATAGTACGCGCAATTCAGGTTTCACACCCAACTGACGTCGTCGTCATGATCACAGAGCGATATGGCTTCCACTGCGTCCAGTGTTTTCGTCAAGTTACGCGCGCAGTTTTGTAATTTTTTAGCACTCTAGCACCATAATTTAGTGTATATTTCACTTTTTGATTTCTTGCATGAAAGAGGCTAGCTACTCACAACACAAGTTATCCTAGGGTGGTTAGCGCTATTTACAAATTGAAATTAAGAAACAATGTTAATATAATTATACTTAGTTATAAGTACCTACTTAATCTCTTGGTTTAAACTTACTTCCTAACAAACGAAATCTCATTGAGTTTTTTGTATCTACTACCCTCAATTTGTAAAACTTTAATACCATATTTTGTTTCACCAAAATAAACGATTTATTTATTTTAGTTATCCACAACCATTATCCTTGAGTGCAGCACTCTACATTACATATTATTTAGACACGACGTGAGCTAAGCCGAGGCAGAATCTAAAACTTATATAACTAATTCCAAGATAAATGATAATTATAAAATACTAGGTACATACACATTATTATAAACAGGTATTGCGTCCTCAGATTTAAGGACAACAACAATCTACGTCATATCTGAGTTGAGTTCACTTGAGTTATTAAACTAAACAGGAGGGTAACCTATCGATGACCTACCTACGATTGTTTAGGTATGTACGTTCATTGCAGCATTGAAGTGCCCAGCGAGTTTATAATAAGTTATTATAAACTCGCTGGGCACTTCAATGCTATATCGTTATCCGCGTTTCATTAGAAAAACATTTTACTTACAACCATTGTAGGTACATGTATGAACGTACATACCTAAACAATCGTAGGTAGGTCATCGATAGGTTACCCTCCTGTTTAGTTTGAAGTCAATTTCTATTGATATGGATATATTTTAAAACGAGTATATTTCGGTAAAATTAAGTTAGCAAGTTATTTTATAGAAAACACAAAATTTAATAGTATAAAATCAATACTAATGTTATTGCGAGACTTGGGGCCCGTCACCGGTCGCCGATATATGACCGTTACTGTACATAGATATCATCATCATAAGTCATCCATCATCAACCTATAATAAACCACAGCTGGACATAGACCTCTCCTAAAGAGCGCCATAGCGCCCTGTCTTCAGCTTGCCGCATCCAACGTCTTTCGCACATCATCATCCTACCTGGCCGGGGGGCGTCTTACACTACGTTTTCCGAGTCGCGGTCTCTACTCAAGAACACGTTTACCCAAGCGGTTGTCGGTTCTTCGCGATATATGGCCGGCCCCCTCCAGCTTGCTAATTCTTTGAGCTATGTCGATAACTTTGGTTCTCTGTACCTACTACATAAGTACAGTCAAGTAATTTATTTTTACAACCTGCGATGCGAGAAATCTTTGTGACGTCGTCGGTTAATAGCCGGTATAAAATCACAAACCGGTTGGTTACGACGCCATGCATAATGTATGGTGAACTTTGACGTTAATTGTTGTTATGTTACAAATAACTTAGCTTTTCAAGCTGACCTTGCATGATTATTTATTTAGGACTTAAATTTATTACACTTTAAACCCGCAGGGGTTTGACCCGAATGTTACATTCCTCGGGTTTTTATTTAAAAGGAAGTGTTGTGTGTGTTATCTAAATCTAAAGAGTTAATTCTGACAATTAACATTATAATAATAACGCTGAACCTTTCACACAGCATTATCTAACCCCAAAGTAAGCAGAGCTTGACATTGCTATGCGCCAGATGACTGACAATTTAAAAGAAAGTAAATTTTATTCAAAAGATTGGACCTCGGAGGCTCAAAATGGAGAAGTGTGGGAGAAGGGAGGGGAGACTTTTGCCCGGGTGGGGAGTGGGACAGAACAGGATATTTTAAAGAATTACACAACTTCGTGAAAGGAGACAGAGAAATGGAGGTATTTGCTGTTGGTGCAGTAGCTGCGCGATACTTGCAGTGGGATACTACAGGCTCTTAAATAATAATAGTTTTCGCGATTTATAACGTAGCAATATTCTTCCACATTTACAACAACATCTAAGAAAAAATTTAGCACTCTCCGTTTTGTAATTTTGTCATTCAATCTAAACCGCAACATTTCAAAACCTCATAAACTTACTACGTATGGACTTTCTGACATTAGCACGATCTTTGCTTGTTGCCTTGTTTTATATTTCAAACCCTAGTTGTCACTACGACTCACTCACTCTAGACCAGTCACTACTAGTTGTTGTGACTGGTCTCAGATTTGCATAGGTAAATTTAGTTTTTAGTCTTAATCGTTTTATCTGTTTAAATTTACAAACACGCAAAACTTTTAAAATAAATAAAACATAAATAGATTCTAAGCATTGCTTTATCTAATCCGTATCGTTTGGATTTCACTCTACATCTTCGAGGAAAGGTGAATCGCCTAAGAGATAACCAGTCCTTATTGATAAGCCTACCGACTGATAAACAGAACAAACAGTAGGTAGAGGGGCTTAAGGTGGATCGATTTACATTAGGCGAACGAATTGAAATATATGCGTCGGTATTATAGTTTTTTCTGCGTTCTACAAGAAATAAAACTCTCGGAAAACTAATTTGTCGCAAATCATAAACCATTGTTTAAATCTATGAACTCATGATAAGATTTACTTCGGAAGCAAATTGGAAATATTAGAAGTCGGACTAAAAATTAGAAAAATTCCCAAATGCCCCAAAACTGTAAATGTACCACTGAACTGTTCTATAGATAGGTACCTAAGTTAAGTGTGCAATAGTATTTTATATCTTTTATAGTTTAAAAAATTTCATGTGATAAAAACTCAAAAACCAAAACGGGTATATTCAGGTTACGATTGGCACAGGGCAGTTATAACAGGGCATGATTATGATGATATAAATGATGATTACAGTTCATAGTAGACTCATCTCTGCTGGTTTTAGAGTTTAAAATAAATAAATAAAAGGACCAATGCTAAAAACGTCCAGCCTCCGAGTGTTGCAGTTGTAGCAAAGTTTTGCTAGATCTAACTAACTGCCGTTTCAACTCGGCCTCAGCCCGTTACGACTTTCCTTCCTCCTTCCTCTTTTTGTGTTTATGTACATGTATTATTGTATTTATTATTTATTATTATTATTTATTTTCAAATTTTAGGAAAACTTACAGCTAGAAAAATTACAAAACTAAGAAACATAAATCTAAGTACATGACAATTGCATGCACTTAAGCTGAGGGCTATTTACGAAGTTTCCACTTATAGCAAAATACATTATAGTTATTTATGATTCAGTGGTAATAGACGACTATAAAAAAAAACATAATATGACAAACTTAATACACAAAAATAAAACAAAAATATGAAAACACTGCACAAAACTGAAAAACAAAAAAAAGTACTTAGACTTGAGCTAACTTTGAGTTCAAGGGTCCGAAAAGAATTTATCACTTAACAGTCGTTTAAGTTTGATGATAGAAGTTGTAAAAATATCAACATCAATATCTGCACTTGCCAGGTTGTTGAAAGAGGCACTTGCTCTAATGAAAAACGCGTTTTGTCTGTAGTTTGTTTTTACAATAGGAATATGCAACAGATTAGGTCTTCTCAATGCGGCTCTGTGGGTGCGTAGTATTGTGTATAATATCTTGTAAGTGGTTCAAATAAATACATACCTATTATATCCCATAGTGAAAAACCAGCTTGATTACCATTTTAAGGATTATTATATTTCCGCTAAATTTACCCTTCACATGAAGGCAATCCTAAACTCCTTTGTGAAGGATACGCGATAGAAAAATATGCAAATGGTTTGATAGTACGAGCTGAAATGAACTTTATTGCGAATATATTATTATGTTTTTTCAGCTCGAATTAGATTGTCAGAGAAACTACAAGCTAAATGAATGAATGCCTGTTTGTCACAAGTCTTTCGATCTTATAAAATCAGCGTTTACACGACGTTATTTGAGCGACGCTAACTGTCAGAGATGATGTAGGATTCTAATGGTTCAAGATTTTTTCAAATCGGTCCAGTAGTTTCGGATCCTATTCAATTCAAACAAACAAATCTTTCCTCTTTGTAATATTAGTAAAGAAGTTTAGTATAGATGACTCACTCATGGTAAAGAATATTCGCCGTCTCCGACACATGGTACTGATGCTGCTTTATAATGGTGTTGTAGTCGTTGATACGATCGGCCAGCAGATGCTCGTGAGCGGTTAGATGCGAGTTGACGAGGCAGACCGAACAGCCGTAGATGTTGAATCGTATGCTGACTGCACCTTTGTTACCCTGGAATAAGGTTGAGATTAAATATAAATTGATGTTGGAATATGGGAAGGGAAGTCTCTGAGAGAAGAAAGATTGGCATAACAGTTCACAGCTAGATATAGACCTCCCCTAATGAGCGCGCTGCCCTATAGCTTGCCCCATCCAGCATCTGCCTTTTTTTTCGGCGAGGAAATTCGTTTACGAATAGACTGGTCTGGGGGGGGGGGGGGGGATGGGACTAGAATGATGTGGGACTCGACGCCCTGAAAAGGACGTAATACCCACTAAAACCTCTCCGGTAACCCTCTCTCACCATTTTTGTCGAACCAAGGGAACATTATAACCTACCGCGGCTCAACTGGCGTCCCCTCTTCCTCCCATACATGGCCGGCCATTCCACACACTCGCCGACCCCATTCATCCGTCACCTTTCCTCCCCACGATTGGGACATAGACAAGACAGACGCAGTTGAAACCGCGAATGTCGACCTCTGAGGTACCTACTTAATGTTTGTGAGGTTGTAGGGCGTAATCTCTGAATCTACTGAACCGATTTTGAAACTTCTTTAACCAATAGAAAACCACGTTATTTGCGAGTGTCATAGGCTATATATCAATATATTATGAATATATTAATACGGGTAGCCGTGCGAAGCCGGGCGGGCCGCTAGTGTTTTATAAATCCAAAAACTTCAGTTTGATTACTGATTAGTGTGAATGGCACCGTAAGATAAAAACTCTTAAAATCAATTATTTCGCAAAGCTTCCATCTTTTCCTGGCAATTAAGTCTCGATCTTTGACATAATTATTTTATTTTATGTTATCAAATATTTACACAGATAGGTACGGTTTAGTTAGACCTTGAAGCCTATATTGACAATGCCCTATCGAAGAAAAATCAAACACGAGTCGACACGACAGAAGTCGATTGACGTCAGGCCACCGTATCAAGGTTGTTATACAAGGACTGTCGCAATCCGTTTAAACATTGAAAGCTATAGCTTCTGCTGTGGTTGCCGATAGGTAATTGCTTCATCAGCATTATCTATCGTCATAAAAATTAGACAACCTTATTAAGTTTATTGTAATGTTTGTCTACACTAATATTATAAAGAGGAAAGAATATGTAACGATTATAATTAAAAACAACTGAACTGATTTCAAAAATTCTTTCACCATTAGAAAGCTTACTTTTAATCTCACAAATATTATAAACGTGAAAGTTTAGATGGATGGATGGATAGATAGATGGATGGATGTTTGTTCCTTTATCACGCCAGAACGGCAAAACGGATCTGGATGAAATTTGGCACAGAGATAGATTATAGTCTGGAATAGGACATAGGCTACTTTTTATCCCGAAATTCCTACGGGAACGGGAACTACGCGGGTGAAACCGCGAGGCGCTGCTAGTAGGCTATATTTTATCCCGGCATTCTCACGGGATCGGGAACTACGCGGGTGAAACCGCGAGGCGCTGCTAGAAGGTTATGTAGGTAGGTTAGCTATGTAGTGTAGGTATTATTAAATTCTTTTATTTTAATTTTTTCGAATTCCACAGTTTTTTTGTTCTCTTACATGTCCAGTCCAGTCCCTCCCAAGGTTGCCAGGAAGAGATCGCTCATAGCGAAAAGGCCGCCTTTGTACTTCGTCTAGTCGCAGCATTTATTTCTGTACTGTTTTCTGTATTTGTGTGGTACAATAAAGAATTATCTATCTATCTATGTATCTAAGCGTGACATTCATAAATATGATAACTATACTAAAAATATTATAAAGAGGAAAGATTTGCTTGTTTGTTTGTTTGAATTGAATAGGCTCCGAAACTACAGGACCGATTTGAAACACTTTCAACATTAGAATCCTCATTATCCCTGATGCACATAGGCGATAGAACAAACCCGTCCGAAGCCGGGGCGGACCGCTAGTGTAGGTATAAACTTATACAAAGCAAAGTTGATAACCGAACGACGAAGGACCTACCTGATATCGATTCCGCGATATAGCATTGGCCGCCCGTTTAACAAGACTTCCAATTTCGAAGCAAACTGATCGAAAGATACGAGAATATCAAAGCGTTATTTAGATGAGGGAATCTAGGTCAACCCTAGGCTAGGTTCGAATGAGTATCTGGATAGATGCTGACGTCGTATCGGAGCGTGTTGTTGTCGTGACGTAAGCCGTTCTCAGGACGTTAATCCTAAACACTGTTATTATCTTTGCTTTATACTCCGTGGGCGAGTGAACTTTAGACTTCTTTATGTCTTTACACTTGCAGTAAAACAAGATCGCCAGTGCTGACGCCAAGCGCGCTTGGCCAATGTCACGATATAATTCTGTTTTTTGAGTTTTATATTGCAACTTGTTGTGTTTGCTTTTGTTTTTTCATGGTTTGTGGTACTTTTTTATCTACGTTTCAGTTAACCACAAATAATCAAATTATTTCTTTCAACAAAATGACCTACTTTATAAGACAGGTACACTTAGCCAGAGAGCTTTAGGCGGGTTCACAAAGTAACATTACCTAAATCTATGGGGGGGTCAATTTGTGCACTATTTGTGCTGTGCACTATTTGTGCTGTACACTACTATGATGTTTTTTTTACATCCCAAGGTTGCCTGGGAGAAATCGCTCTCAGCGATAAGGCCGCCTTTTGTACTGTATATGTTTTATTTAGATATAAGATTTTTATTCATGTTTATTCCCTCTTTCTCATAATCTTTTTTTTTTTAATAAATAATGCTGGACAATTCACACAGCATTACCTAGCCCCAAGCTAAGCAGAGCTTGTGTTATGGGTACTAGATAACTGATATACATAATATAATACAATACATAGATAGTTTTTTTTTTATTATACATAGAAAACGACCAGAACACCCTGAACAAATGTCTGCAGATCGTACACACATTTGTCCCGAGGCGGGAATCGAACCCGCAACCTCCTGCGTCGCAGGCAGACCTTCGCCCACCGCGCCACATCGGTCGTAATCTGATGGGACAGCAGATCAACATGACAGAGGAGAGTTCATACACCAGATATTATAGGATCATAGTTTGCCTATAAAAATACATAAACTTTATTTGCTCATAAATAGAGCACATTGCTCTTTTTATGACTTTTCTCCAACTCTCATGGTTTAAGACTTGGTCATCCACTTCCATCCACCCTGTACCTACATAAATATCAAAATTGTTTGTTTATAATCACTCACCCACATCCCTCCGAGCCCTGTCTTTGTGTACTGAGCCTCAATGTCCCTTAGATGTGTGACATGTTTCATTTGAGTGTACACTAGAAGCAGTAGTCCTTGTAAGCGGGTCAACTTAGCTACGATGTACCCTTGACGGCACAGGATTTTGTTGAATGTTGACGTCCATGTATCAGTGAATAGAGAGTCCATAATCATATTCTGTGGTTGTGATTTGACTTCTTGTAAACTAGAACAGAAGATTTGTACCAATTTTATTTGATTATATCGAATCAAGTTATTTTGCCGAGACAGGTTAAAAGAGAGTTGAAACAATTACAATGTGATGTAGTGCAGAGTAAAAAATTATATGAATCATTTATGAGATTGTTTTTAGTTGTTTCATTTGAAAAAATTAGAATGAAAATTGTAATTGAAATTAAATTGATGCTACCATCGATTGCAAAAAGGTGAATTTATCGGATTTTTTGGGATGTTGTTAGGATAGATACTTAGATAGCAATAGTGTAAAACCAAGTTTTCAACTTGGGAAAGACCTGTGCTAACTTGGTGGTATTTGAGAAACCTACTTTTTTCAGTATTTGGCTTTCAACTTTTAAACTATTTGTATCTATCCTAACAAAAATCCAAAAAATCGGAGATACACAGTTTATTGCAACCTAACGTGAATTTGGTGTCTATGGTGACTGGCCTACATGTACAAAATTAGCAATAAATCAATGAAATCATATATTTTTGTAACCCTAACTTTATAGCACTAAACAGGCATGGTAGGTACTTAACAATAAAATTTTAGTTTATTTACCAACATTGGCAAACCAAAGCATAAATTTCTTACATCACTTACTGACCCACAAAGCAATTAGGACACATCTAACATTAGCAAGGTGATCCCTATTGCATAACATCTGCTTGTTGTCTGTGCCTCCAGCACCATAATGAGAAAAAGGTCAAAAAATTACTGACCTATAATTAATAGCTTTACCTACTTATTAAAGTTATGAATTAGGTGTTGATAGGTGTTGTATTGTTATATGTTGATTGTGTTTGTTCAAATAGAAAAACATGATATGTCTATAGTCAAGAACTTAATCATTTACCTGGCTATTTTGAGAACTTACCCAATCACATAGAAGTCTGGCAATGGCTTATTTTTGTTGAATTGTGATGGAAAATCCAGAAGAGCATTCAAATCTTGACTTGGTGACTTGGTTGCCACATTCCATGTCACAAAATAGACCCTGAATAAAAGTAGGCAAATATGTATGCTGAGTTGCAAAAACATTCAGTTAGGAATTAGTGTGAAGGAGCCTTTTTCACCTTGACTCCGTCTGACGTAGGAACCTACTTCGCAGTTCATTTACGAAAAAAATATAAACACTACGCACCTGAGTGTATCCATTTTACTGTATGAATATCCTGTCGTGAATTGAAGATGTCTTGTTAGATTAATCGGTAAAATTACTTGGTAGGTAACTGATAAGATAAACAATCGCGATAAATGTGAGTTCTAAGGCAAATATAAGTTTTATTCTAGATGACGACACAACACAATTTGAACATTAAGTTGCTAGTTAAAGCTATAAAACTAAATAAAATTAAACTGTAGTATTATAGCGCAAATCGATTATTTTAGCAATATTTTTCCAATGAAGAGCAACATCTCCAAACAAAAATCTGCATGAAACTGTTTTTTTTTACGAGTCGATGAATGTATGAAAATGATGGCTCGTTGACAGTGGCATACCCTATTATCGAATTTGAGAGTTGATTTGATAAGGCGACCAAGGCGACGACGAAATGAAAGCTATAGAAAAAGAAGAAGAAAATAACTAGGGAGTAATAATAGTGTGGGGATGACCCTAAATTGCAGGCAAGCATGGACAATTTTCTAGATTAGCCCTGCGGGCCCGGCGCCGCGTTGCTCGCTGCAACTGGTAGGTAGATAACAAATGCTTTGGCTTATAGGCAGTTTTTTAACATTTTATCTGAAACGCTTGAGGGCGGGGGCTTTCATGTTTCAGACCCCCGGACCCTCGTTTTCTCGAATAAACATTAAGTAAGTACTTGTCTCAAACACGCCTGTTTTTAGTAAAGAGAACGCCGCGCCGTCAATGTATCAGAAAAGTTTAAAACATGTCGTAGACATAAGTGTAAGCGCAGATGTGTTGTTTACTTGTTTAGTACTTGTTAGCTACTCAGTGTGGACGAAAGAATGTTTGAAACAAGTATTTGAAAAGCGTTGTATGCAACTATTTGTAAACCTGTTTCTTGGTTAAAACGAGGGGTAAGACTGGTTTTAACTAGTAGCTGTTTATGCTCAAAACGGGGCGGAGGGCTGTAATTAAGCCCCGTTTTGAGCATTAAACAATACTTAAATAAAACATGCCTGCTTTTGTATTGAGAACGCTGTCAATGTATCAGACAAGTTTATAACATGTCGTTGACATAAGTATACGCAGGTGTGTTTTATACTAGTCTAATACTTGTTGGCTACACAGTGTGAATGAAACACAGACTTATGTATGATATACTAGGAATGAAAGAATGTTTGAGACAAGTAGGTACTTGAAAAGTTTTATGAGGTTTTAAGCAACCAAAACTTGTCAAGAATTACTTGTCTTGGTGTAAACGAGGGGTTACACCATAAGAGTTATTATAGTACGTTACACGGACAGATGGTTCTTATTTTTAATATACGCGCAGCCGTGGCCAACAACTAAGAGGCGGTCAACAGCTGCGTCACAGATGAAATAATGTTACTTCGCTGTCGTTTGCATGGCTCGGTGCGTATTTGAAACAAAATAGGTGTATTATGGCGGGAAAACGATCTGTCAATAATGTCAAAAACGTCAAATCAAAGCAAGCAACAAGCAACCAAAACTTGAACCAAACAAACAATCGTTCGTGCTTTTGGGTTTTGTTTCATAACTATATTCTGAAATTCTCATGAAATACGTCCAAATATTCAGTGAGAAACTGAAGGCGACCACTATCGTTCGTAATAGAAGACTAACACAACATTCAAAATGAGCCAAGAGGTATATTTATTGTGTGGTTTGAACGACTTTATCCATACGCGTGCTCCGGCATATTTTCATTTTATGAATTTTACTTTCAGGGTCATAATTTTGCCACGCTGTGCTAACTCAGTAACATCACTATTGTTTCAGGATAGTCACAGAACCACGAGGCGATCTCTCAAGACGCTACAACGTGCTGCATCAGACCGAGAAAACTTAGTAGGCAGGCCAAACAAAAATTTGAAGCATCAACTGATCCAAGAGTCTCCTGCGTAAGTCTGCTTTGATGTTCTGTTTGTACATGCAAGAGCAATATTCAGACCTTATTTTCATTGGGCATTACGAATATCTATTAAACACCCTAAAGCTTCCTGTGTGAGTCTGATTAGACTAGATGGGTATATTAGCCGTGTGGTGCCGGATTAGAACTCTTCTCTTCCCGTGGGTGGGGAGAAGACTTAGGGACATAAGCCGGTGGGGCAGGCAGCAGCGCCTCCTGCAGAATAGACCTACCACTGAACTGCGATCCTCTACATGCATGCCCATAGTTCATAGAAAACGACCAGAACACCCTGAACAAATATCTGCAGTTCATATACACATTTGTCCCGAGGCAGGAATTGAACCCGCAACCTCCTGCTTCGCAGGCAGGCCTTTGCCTACCGCGCCACAGAGGTCGTCTTTTTAAATAGGCTGTTGAGTTGAGGTATTTTGAAAGCCAAGTGCTTTGAATTATAAGCTGTATCTTATTTTGCAGTGGTGATGTAACTCCAGAAGTAAAAAGGAAGAATTTATCATCAAAGGAAACTCAAGCTAGCAATGACAATAAGGTCTCAGTTGAAGACCTTACAAATCCCAAAGGTGCCTCTGAAAAGTATTGGGAAATTTTAGCAGGAAAACGCCAGTGAGTATTCTCGATCATTAATATGACATAAAATTGTCCATTGTGTGCACCTGGCACTCAACTAAAAAACTCAGACCATGCTGCCTGTACAGGCTGAGCAGTGAATCCACTTGCAATATTTTTGTGTTCATCAGAGCACTTATGTTACAGGTTGGCCCTCCAAGATGCCTTAGATGAGAATGAGAAGCTTCGTAAGATCATCGAAGACCTCAAGGAAGAGAATACAATGATCAAACAGATGTTGGATGAGGCTAACACCTTTGTTGAAGTTATCAAGGTAGGTTTTACAAAAAGATGAAGTTAGAAATAACTTTGGCTAATTTTAGTTTGTTTAATTTTTAAGGAAGATTTGATGGAAATATTACAAATAATACTTGCACAGGGAAGTTTTGTATGTGTTTGGAGGAGGTAAGTTGTGTTGTATGTTTTAATTATTATTTTTAGCCTGGAGTGTCCCACTGCATATGCACTGCAAAGGCCTCTCTTCCCCTTATGTTTGACATTGTGTTTTTTTTTTCAAATAATCATGAAATCTGACTGCTAAAAATTTATTTTTAGAACCAAGTATAAATTAATATAATTTGTTTTAGGAGGAATTGAATGGGACCAACAATGACACTGGTATTGATGTGAATGATGTCAGTACTGCTGATGAAACAAGCAATGTGGATGATAATGATGAGCAAGACGATTCTACAGCAACCAATGAGTAAATTACTTTATAAATCTGTTTTATGTGGTTCTTGACTCCTGGAACTAGCTTGGAACTGAATATACTGAAAAGGGCAAATAATCTATTTTACTCTGTTTTACTCTGACCTAAAAGTTTTGCTGCCCTAATGACAGCTCTAACACTATAGTACAATTAGTTAGTGATTGACAAGGTGATCATAATGAAGTGAGCATTACCTTGTGTATTACAATTAGTTATAAGAACTTTAGTATTTAATCTTGTTTTATCTTCTTAACAGTGAGTGCCTTGTATCAGATTTTATAACTTAACTTAATCTAAGTAATTAAGAGCCATGTCTTGGCTTGTGAACTGATCCTAATATAAATTTTTCATACTTATGAAGTGATAATAAAACTTCTTTCTTGTATTTTTACAGTGTGATCTTAAATAAATAAAACTTGAATCAATGTTAGCTTTTTATTTGTAAAACAAGTCCTATTCCTTCAATTATTTTCTATCTTTATATGGGTATAAAATAGGTCTATTTTTTTCATCCTATAAAAAAGTATGAATTAGTTCTAGTCTCATAGCTCAGGAGTTATCTGCTTTTAAAAAAGCTTGGAACTGTTCATCAAAATTAGTCTCATAAGTCCATGGCATTAAGTCAGGATACATGGTTATCTTCATAAACAAATCTGTTCTTGAGTTTTGTGGTAACACACTTCTTACTTTCTTGTTGAGGCAACCAGTCGCATGAATGTAGTGATTGACTATCAAATTGTAGATGAAATTTGCATATTTGTGGTCTAGATTTTCTGTGGTGTTTGGGAGGTTAACTTTGTGTGATTGAATCTCTTCTATGTATCCTGGGGTTATGATGGGTACTATGAAATCAGCCTGTAATAAAAAGATACAGCAATTAGAATGAATAAACTTAGCACAACAAATTGGAGGTTTTAAAGTTTAAGTCTGCTACGGGTGGGTTATTAGCTCAAATACTAAGTTACTTACTTTTTCAAAATACTCTCTGATAAACTTCTCAGGGTTCTGGTATATTTCATCTTTTCTGCTGTTAAGGGTAACTACTTTCACTCCTTCAATATCAGTCCAACCATCAACATATTCTTGTATATTGATGGCCGTTGGCAAGCCATCTTGAGCAAAGGTCAAGAACAGGATCGGTGTATCATTTTTGATAGGCTGCTTCGTGTTTGTTGCTGGTTTCATTGTAGGTGCCTTAGATTTATCTGGATCTTTCTGTTTTATGACCATATTCTTATTCAAAGCAGGTGGTAAGTCATTTGCCAAGTTCTTCAGCCTTACTATTTCTCTGTGTCCAGTGTTTTTTTCATTACTCTGATATCCACTGTCATCTCTGTTAAAATACTGAGCAATATTACACAGTGGATCTTCAAGTGATTTCAGAATATCATATCTTTCTAATTGTATGAATGCATCAATTATTTTATCTACAGTTGCCTTTTCCCCTTGCCTGAAGACTTTGAGAACCATGTCTGTTTGATCATATTTTACTTGTGCCATTATGAACTGAAAAACAAAAAAAAAATAAGATGAAACTGACCTATGTGCTGCAAATACTTGAATTCCCTTTACAAAGAGAATGATAAACATAAATCTTACATCCAAGTCATCCTGGCCAACTCCTAAGGCATATCCAAGATCTCTCCAACCATTGGCAGTTCCTCCAACCTTCTTCATTATTGCTCTCCAAGCTTCATAACAAGAAGCTCCAAGTTTAGAGTTTTCTTTCCGGTAGTACAGAAGATCAGTGTGCAAATATGAAACTTTTTTACTGAGTAAATTAAGCTGGGAAATCTCAGTGGCTCTTGTTTGCGTAACTAATTCTTCTAATGCTAAAGTATCGATGGAGATAGTTTCTGCCTTGTCGTGGTATAATGCTTTTTCCCTGTCGGAGATTAATGAAGTTAGAGCGTGTTGATATAGTGCTAAAAAGAGGTTCTAAAAATGCCTTGAGTCAGTGTTGTTTTTCTTACATTTTGGAGCGTTATTAGAATTGGCATGCAAACAAAACAGAAATTATGAAAAACTAATTAAAAATAAAATCACTGTTATTCAGTTTTAGATCAAATCTCAAACTATTTTTGTATTTGTACGTACATTTTCCTGTTATTTTACTTTGCAAGCAAGTTTTTGTTTACGTTTCGTTCGTTCGCTGCAGTCAGCTGGTGATTTGATTTGTCAGAAATTGAAAAGAACGAATGAATGTACTGACGAGAAATAGGCTGTAGTGCCACTACGGACCTACTTTACAGTCTCAGAGTTTACAGTTGAGCCCAAAGAGAATAAAACCACACTATTTGAGCCTAAACCAAAAAATAAAACGATATCCGGTTGGTAAACTTTTTAATTATTTTCTTTCCTTTTTTGTCTATGACTGACAAAGATTTGCGCGGGATGTTTTCAATAATATTACTTTAGCGCCTTTTTGCCTAGCTTTGGTTTCTCCAGGAAAAATGTCTTGGGAATTACTGTAAGTAAAGTTAATAATTAAAAATATCTTCTTATTTTGCATTCACCAACTACGTAACGTACCTAGTTCAATTGGTACACAATCTGCAATTTGTCTACATTATGTTTTAGGGACGGACTCATAGACGACGTCCTCGGAGAACCTGAAGAGATTTGCGACTCCCAACCTTTATCGCTATCTCCAGATGAAAATTTTCAACGCCGCCATTGCAGTGATAGTGGTAGCGCCATAGCTTTAGAATTTGCAACAGATTTTGACCCAGGACCAAAACCCAAACCAAGGCCTGCGAAAGGAACTGGCCAACGCGGTGAATTTCGAAGTGTTGACGAAATAGGTTTGTTATTTTCACTCAAATTTAATAACGTAAAATTTCGTTATTGATGTTTACCTACATAGGTCATTATATTGCAAGTACCTGCACTTCTAACTGAAACATAGATTTCCTTGTTTCAGATGTTAAATACAGAAATGTATTTTCTTATCCATTCTTCAATTTAGTTCAATCCAGAGTCATTGATGATGCTCTTTACTCAGGTAAGTACCTACGTACAAAAAGTATGTTTCTGCACCTAGATACCGACTCAAATCTTTCTGGGCCTGTACCTACTACGACGCCATTTTGTGAAAAAGATAGGCATAGGATTTCGCCGGACCTTCGCCCACCGCGCCAAAGTGGTCGTCGAATTAAAGAATAGTAGAATTAAATTAAAACTAGTAGGTATTTACAATTGAAACAATTGAGCTAACTGCAGACTGTTGCAAACAATCTACAGGTAGCTCAAATGATCCGATCCTTATCAATAGGTACCAGTGGGAAGCGTCCCTAAGACGTTGGCTGGATGTAATTAATAGTTAATTTATTTTTTATTAATTTGTTTCAGATAAATCTATGGTGGTGTGTGCGCCTACAGGGTCCGGCAAAACCGTTGTGTTTGAAATGGCGATCGTCCAACTTCTAATGGAGATGGAAGACAAAAATGAAACTCATGATTTTAAAATTATTTATAGTAAGATTCAGTTATATTTTCTTATTATAAACTTCTTCAGAAATCTTGATTCTTAGGTATTCTACATAGAATTTATGACGACAACCTCAGTGGCCACCGCCACTGAGGTTGTCGTAGACATAAATTCACAGTAGATAGTGATCTACTGTAACAACTTTACAGTTAGGCGAAGGTCCGCCTGCGAGGCAGAAGGCAACGGGTTCGATTCCCGCCTCTAAACATATGTTTGGATGATCGTCACTCTAGGTCTGTAGGGGTACCGAGGCTCCCCGGATTTTCAAAAAAATATCTTCGCGTCGTCTGGTCGAAGCGATGCGTGACCCTAGAGCTGGTGAGTATCTGGCACACACAGCGCATCATCATTGCCATACAGCCGGGGCAATGCAACCAGCGTCTTGGGCACGCTTCCGACTGGTATTGATATGGATCAGTTGAGCTACCTGTAGATTGTTTGCAACAGTCTGCAGTTAGCTCAATTGTTTCTATTGTAAATATTAGCTTTAATTTATTTCTATTATTTGATTGTAATTTTCATCGTGAGTTATTTCTTCCGGGTCCAGATGTATGAATCAATAAATAATACTGGACAATACACACAGTATTATATTGGTATAAAGTCATCTTGTTCCGATATTACCTTTACTTTGGGGCCAGATGATGTTCTGTCAATATTTCTGGTAGATACTATTTGATTGGCTTATCCTAGGTACCTTGGATAAATAAATCTAATGATGAGTGAATTGTAGTAGAGTCGTAAGATGTGCTAGGTAGGTACCTGAACATGACTACTATTCACTCTTTAATAAAAAAAATGTTTGACAATTCACACAATATCTCCTAGTCCCAAGCTAAGCAGAGCTTGTGTTATGGGTACTAGATGACTGATAAACTTAATAGAATACAGTACATTGATAAATATTTTGTTCTATACCTAGTAACATAGAAAATACCCAGAACACCCGTAAAAAATATTTATAGATCGTACAAACATTTGTTCCTAGGCGGGAATCGAACCCGCAACCTGCTAAATGACTAAATGCTGCATCGCAGGCGGACATTCGCCCGCCGCGCCACATCTGAATACTCGTACCTACGAGTATTCATGAATGATGCGGCGGATGACTTTATTTCTGAAAGAATATCATTTTTATCCTTTTTAAGTTCTTCTTAGTCAACACGCTCTTGACAGAGTTGGTTGTCATAATTATCAGGGGTTGTGGCACGCCTAACTATCCGGCGCCATTCCTCTCGCACCGCTGCCTTCCTGGTACATTTGTGTACGGTAACGTTCAGTGAAGCTTTGAAATCTATTTTTTAGTTTTTAAATACCTAGGTAGATACGTAAATACTTGTTATGTGTGAATAAACCAACCGTTTAAAATGAGATTGGTTTTCAGTCGCTCCAGTAAAAGCTCTATGCACAGAAAGGCTAACGGAATGGTACTCGAAATTCACGAAGCTCGGTCTTCTGTGCATCGAAGTAACAGGCGACACCGACGTAGACTTCACACAACTGAAGCCGTACAAGTGAGTTGAGTTTGTACAAAATATCAGATTATCTAGACGATAACAAAATATCAGATTATCTAGACGATAAAAAATCTTGGGACGACTTTTGCTCCAACTCGAAAACTAACATTCTAACAAGGTAAAGGTTTCTTGTTCGCTTCTTTACTTTACCTTAAAAAGATTGAAGTGAACAAAAAATCAAAGTGATCACTTTATTTCCTAGTTTTACGTATGTAATTTGTATTTTGTGACGTGTCCAAGTGTCCTGTAAGGTCTTAAGGAAATAAAGCACTTTGACAATAAAAAGGGCATTTAAAATAATCTTAGTGTGTAGTGTTGTGTGGTATAATTAAGTACATTAGGAAAAGGGCAGAATGAGGTAGCGAATAGGCACCGCAATACACTGTTTTTTTGGGGTAGATCATAGGGTAGGTAATATGCCCTATCTATCCCACTCACTGATGATGTTATCCTACAAAGGCCTTCTCCCATCTTAGATAAATTTTTAAGATTTATATGCCGCGAGCGCAACAAGCTGAACAATTTCGATAGACTTCAAGAGATTTTGATGAGAATCGATTAGCTCTGATTTTGTCACTAGTGTAGATTAAAAACTAGTTGTTGCTGTTCTTGTCTAATTTTATCTAGGCACAGCAGAAAAAAAACGGTGCTTATCGAATCTTTTCAATGTACATGCTCGCGCTCCAAGATCGCTAGTTACGCATGGAAAGATCAGTTAGAGACCTTTGCCCAACAACTTTAAGGGAAGGTTCATAGCTGACGGAACATGCGTCGCGTATTATCGGTCGCGTAACGCCAGAACAGACAAATGTATAGAAAAACACTTGACTGTTCACACTCAACCGATGATACGTTAGTGCGAATAGACGCGACCGATGATACGCTCGACGTATTTTACGTCAGATTATGAACCTTCCTTAAGACTGCTAACTTGAATCACCTTACGATTTTCAGGTTAATAATAACAACTCCCGAGAAATGGGACATGCTGACGCGTCGGTGGCGCGACCATAGACAACTGGTGGAAGTCATCAAACTGTTTCTGATAGATGAAGTCCATATTTTAAACGATAACACTAGGGGACCGGTGCTGGAGGCTGTTGTTAGCAGGATGAAAACTATTGAGGTATGGATGATTGCAGGTCACGATAAAAATTTCAGAAAAAATTGCCTACCCGTAAAAGCGAAACCGAAGTTTCAGATTTGTTTTTGTGCAAACGCTTTCTTTATGTAAGTGACATAAGAGTACCGTCCTAGGTAAGTAGGTTTTGCATGTCAACGAATCAGAAACATCGATTTTTGTTTTCCGAGTAGGCCTCCTGAACATTGAGTCACTCCGAGCTACGCCTCGCTTAATACATCATACACTAATTATAAATAAATAATACACTTGGAAATTCAAATCACATTATTTAAATGCCACCGACGACGCAAATGCTATTCTTTTAAGATCCTAAAACAGCGATGAGTTTAAATGCGGGTTATATCGCTGAAATTGATGAGAGTAAAGGCGAAGCTATGTTTGTCCTTGTCTGATATAGGCTCGAATTTTATTAAGTTGACTAAATTACAGTAAAATATAAGCAAGTTACGAGTGAGAAATATTTCGTTTACCGCTGTCTTAAAATTAGTCTCAATGTTATACCTAAGGTCTTGCTACTCTAAAACTAACATATCTCATCTCTCAATTCCGTTCCAGACTTCAGTCCAATCCACCCACCGTATAGAACAACTCCAGCAACAATACCAAGGTTTTGAGAGCGCATCTACTATCAGAGCTCCTAACATCAGATTCATCGCCGTCTCCGCGACCGTCGGCAATCCCGAGGATGTAGCGGCCTGGCTTGGGACCCAGGGGAAACCGGCTGTTTATTACATGTAACTACCAAACAATACCTAAATACTTGTACTTAATCACCGCATAGAGTGACTAACAACAATACCAAGGCTCTGAGAGCGCATCTACTATCAGAGCTCCTAACATCAGATTCATCGCCGTCTCCGCGACCGTCGGCAATCCCGAGGATGTAGCGGCCTGGCTTGGGACCCAGGGGAAACCGGCTGTTTATTACAAGTAACTACCAAACAATACCTAAATACTTGTACTTAATCACCGCATAGAGTGACTAACAACAATACCAAGGCTCTGAGAGCGCATCTACTATCAGAGCTCCTAACATCAGATTCATCGCCGTCTCCGCGACCGTCGGCAATCCCGAGGATGTAGCGGCCTGGCTTGGGACCCAGGGGAAACCGGCTGTTTATTACAAGTAACTACCAAACAATACCTAAATACTTGTACTTAATCACCGCATAGAGTGACTAACAACAATACCAAGGCTCTGAGAGCGCATCTACTATCAGAGCTCCTAACATCAGATTCATCGCCGTCTCCGCGACCGTCGGCAATCCCGAGGATGTAGCGGCCTGGCTTGGGACCCAGGGGAAACCGGCTGTTTATTACAAGTAACTACCAAACAATACCTAAATACTTGTACTTAATCACCGCATAGAGTGACTAACAACAATACCAAGGCTCTAAGAGCGCATCTACCATCAGAACTCCTACATTAGATTCATCGCAGTCTCCGCGACCGTCGGCAATCCCGAGGATGTAGCGACCTGGCTCGGAACCCAGGGGAAACCCGCTGTTTATTACAAGTAACAAACAATCTATACCTACATACCTATACTTACCCATTCAGAGAGTAACTCAAACAACTATACCAATGGCTCTGAGAGTGCATGTACCATCAGAGCTCCTAACATCAGATTTATCGCAGTCTCCGCGACCTGTAAATTTGTCGCGATCGAAATTTTATTTGATAATAAATATTTTTTATTCACAATACTAAATTGTTTATAGATTTGGCGATGAATGTCGGCCAGTGAAATTGAAGCGAGTGGTCGAAGGATATCACTGCGCGGCAGGTTCCAGCATTTTCAAATTCGATATCATTCTGAATTACAAACTGTGGCCGATCATACAAAAATATCACAACGGAAAGCCTACCTTGGTAAGCTGCAGTTTCAATATTTATATACAGTACTGTTTTCCAACTCGATATCTCTCGACTTTCAAGTGTAAGGAGTTTTGGCCAAGGGGTGTCAAGTTCCGACGGTTCACTGGCTGCCTGCAAAGGGACACCGCTGTGCATCGTCGTCAGCTGACATGATACCCTGATAGCGTAATTTACACGTCGCCGCAATAATGATTTACGTGGTATTAGTTAAGTTTGGATACATATTTTACGTATGTTAGGTTTATGGTTTGTAAGACTATGGACCGTAGAATAAGTTATAAGATCTATAACTGTTCTTAGCTGTCTAAAATAAATGATTGTTTGTTATTATTTTTCATTTAGGTAAGTACTTAGGTATTCAGTCATCGACAGTCAGAAGGAACCTATTTCAAGAAGTTTTGCTGCGTTTCCACAAGAGATGCGCGAGGTAGCTGAGCAGTGCGATGAACATATTTGTTTATGTAATTTTTTCAGATATTCTGTAACACCCGAAAGAGCGTAGCGCTAACCGCCGAGACCCTTGCAAAAGAAATAACAATCACCTTTAATGAGGAGCAGAAAGCGAGATTGACTGCTTTAGCTTCTACGATAAAGACTAAGAAACTTCAGGTAAAGATTTCAGATTTTCATGTAATAAAATGCTGGCTTTTAATTCGGTCAATTTCCATTCAACATGGCAATGCTGCCAGCATTCTGGGCACTCGGCCTTCTGGTGACGGCTTAGATTGTTAGAAAATATATAAGTGTAAATATTAGTTATAATTATTTTACTGTTTATTGTAATCATAAAAAATATCGAAATAAAAAAAAATCTCCCATGAGTAGAGAGAGAGGTTTTAGATTTTCAATAACTTTATTTCATAAGGCTTACAAAATAACTTCGACAAGGCAAATCTTATACTGTCCTGCCCGTGGCTTCGCACGTGTTGTTTCTATGGATACGTTTTAATATTATTTCAGTTCCATAGGAACTATATGGGATAAAAAGTAGCCTATTTTTGATTCCAGGTTCAGAGTTACATCTATGCAAAATTTCAGCACGACCCGTTCAGTAGTTTTGGCGTGAATAAGTAACAAACATCCATCCATTCAAACTTTCGAATCTAAAATATTAGTGTGATGTGTCTAATACATGTTGGTTTTCTCTATCTTAATATAGTCCGTTCCTCTATCCGTTCGTAGTTAATCCGCTTACATCCGTAATGAATTCGTCAAACAACGATAGTTTTTATAGTAAAATATCTAAATATAATTCGATTTTAGATACAATGTCAATATTTGTGTAAAACTAAGCACAACATTGAATTTCTTACATACTATTGTCGGTGCGGAAATGATGCGGGAATCTCTGTATCATATTATCATCTTAACAGCCCATACGAACGTGTACCATAAAGACGTGTACTTCTTTATTATACTCGAACGACCTCTGTGACTCAGTGGGCGACACGGTTTGTCTACCTAGGGCGCGGGTTGCGGATTCGGTTCCTGGGTTTGGACAAATGTTTTAAATGGTTTGCAAATATTTTTTCTTGGTGTATTTACAGAAACGTCTTATGTATTAATATGTTACTCATAACACAAGCTCAATCAATCAAACAAATCATTTATTTGCGAAAGTATGGTAGTACAATGTTCATAAAATTCATGAAGTTCATTCTTTGCATGCAAATATTTAAATGGTTAAAATTTTAAAACAATATTCGATATTAAATAATTATTATTAAATAAAAGTCAAATTAATAATATAAATAGAATTAGATTAGAGTAGGTCACAAAATATATTTCAAAATAGCTCTGGAGTGGGTCTATTTGAAGATAGTACGAGACGTGTTCGTCACGTCTCTTATTTGTATGGGATTTGCGTAGTAGGGGAGGAATGCGGTACGCGCGCGTCTAGGTAAATAAGGTGCGTAGTTAACCTACTTACATCCGTAACGAATTCGTCAAACTACGATAATAATGAATAATGAATAAACATAGGTAAAGGTACGGCAAGCTGAAGACAGGGCGCTATGGCGCTCATTAGGGGAGGCCTATGTCCAGCTGTGGACTGATATAGGCTGATGATGATGATGATGAAACATAGGTAAGATAAAAAGAATATTTATCTCAGATGCTGGTATTGAGTGGAGTTGGTTGCCATCACGCTGGTCTACTCTACGAAGAAAGAACTAACATCGAGCAAGCATTTCGGAACAGAGATTTGCCTATTCTGATCACGACTACTACTTTAGGTAAATTTACCTACTACGAAAACTTTTTAATAATGTCCCAAAAAATTTCGATTTCGGCAGGATTCGAACCCGCGCCTCACCTTATTAACGTTATTAAAAAGTTTTCGTAGAAGATTTATACCCAGTGCGAGTACCTAACGCACTATAAAGCAAAAAGCTAATAAATTTACCTACTTCTTTTTCTTCTATGTTTGTAACTTATATCTAGTGTATGTTTCAGTTATCTAGTACCCATAACACAAGCACTGCTCACTTGAGGACTAGATGATGCTGTGTGGATTTTCCACCATTATTTATTAGTTTATTTCTTCATATTATTTTTAGTAAGAACTGTATAAATAATCATAAATACTAAGTTTATCTTGTCACCTTTCAGCGATGGGCGTAAACTTACCAGCTCACCTTGTGATCGTCAAAAACACACAGCAGTACGTCAACGGGGCGTATCAGGTAAGAACATTAGATAGGTGATTATTAAACAAAATATGTAGAGACTCGAATCGAACTTTATCTAGAATCCTAGATATATTATGTAAACAAAGGGGTTACAAACCAAAGAAATATTGGTGGAAAATATTTTAGCACACTGGGATCATCTGTGCAAATCACTGAAGTTCAAAACAATTTAAGGATTGAAAAGTTTTCATTTTATTCGTCCATTATTAAACATGTATTTGTACTTGTTTATGCGTTTTGTAGTTAGTGCTTTATGTTTAAATTACCTTGCTGTTTACTTTGTTATTTTCTGTTATTGTTATCTGTAAGTTAAGTTTCAGTCATAATTTGTCGAATTTGCACTACTTGTCAATGTGAGCTCTTTCCTACAATGCGTATAGCTGACAATATTTATTGAACTCTTCTACTCGCGTTAGGCCAGAATTTTTTGACCTGTACAACTACCGTTGACTCGCGCGAAGGCCATTTCTGGCCAAATAGGATATAGGAGTGGGCGGAGCCCGCGAGTGTCAGTAAGGACATTATAAGTAGCTTGAAGGGTTAACGAACACCACGCCAAAAAGAAAATTTTAGATTTTTGTATTGAGAGTTGCTTACCAACTTTGTATATTGAGAATGGCTGGAGAATAGAACCATGTATGGATACGGCACTATTACAAATATTTCATTCATTTTTTCAGGAATACAGCATTAGCACTATTCTCCAGATGGTCGGTCGCGCCGGTCGACCGCAGTTCGACACTGAAGCCACTGCTGTTATTATGACAAGATCGGTTGATAAGGTCAGTTTTACTGTTCATTTTACAAGTTTCTGAATGCTTAGTATCAGTATGCAAAATACGAAATTGTTAAATTATGAATGACACAATAATAATTAAACGCCTACGTAAAAATTGCCCCTGGCAAATCTTTCAAAACCATTCGAAAACTGTAACCGAGATCGTATGAAACTATTCAATCGCTGTTAAACTACGAAAATTAGTTATTCTCTATCCGGTAGAAGCACTGCTAGGCACCAAATGTATGGAAGGAAATGAAAACTTTTTTCGGGATCTTAACTGCACAACTTATACTAAGGACTGTGAACTTGTTCGTTAAAAATTTAATAAAAATAAAACCGGCCAAGTGCTAGTCGGACTCGCGCACGAAAGGTTCCGCACCATTATCTATAAAAATGGCAAAAATGAGAAATTTAAAACCTAAATATTAATTCTATTTTAATTTAATTATTTATTTTTAAAGTGGATATATAACTAAATATTTTGTATATATTTCAAGCGTCCTGTTGCCGTTATCAATATCGAGAAAAAACGAGCAAATAAATCACGTGTGTTGTATGAGAGCCGTCTTAAATATTTATTTTATTCCGTTTTTTAGTATTTGTTGTTATAGAGGCAACAGAAATACATCATCTGCGAGATGCTTGGGTACGGAACCCTAAAAAATCAGAGGCAGCGCTACAGCATTGCTGCACAGCGATGCAACGCAGCCAGTGTCTTGGTAAAGCTTCCGATTGGTATTGATATGTAATCCATGAGTTGAGCTATCTCTAAATTGTTTGAAACAGTTGGCAGTGAGCTCAACTGTTTCAATTGTAAATACATTTCTACGAATTTAAGTTATATCAATATAAAATATATCACCTCGACGCGACTTGAACTAAAAAACTTTCTCAAAGTTCTTATTTCAACAACAATGGCTCACGAGAGACGCCCTTAATAGCCAACGTCTCACGAAAAGTATTTCCGACATCTCACAAAAGTCAGCATCGTGATTTTTGACAGGAATGTGATAAACTACCTAATTAAAGGTTATGGATAAATACAAACAAACGTTCAATTTAATAAAAAATCGTTTATCAAAAAATAGAGTTCATTACAAAGTAAAATTAATTCTAATGGATACAGCGTATAAAATTTAATATAATCCTTCATTAAGTTTAATGGCAATGAATAGATCTAATTAAACTTTTTGTTTCATCACAGAACTGGTAACTTACTAATTAAAATAAAACTCCTTTGTTAGTATGAAGTAGAAATAATACTAAAAGAACGATTTACATGTAGATTTTTTAACTATCGTGATTTGTAACATAATTAAACGCGATAAATGCCCGATATAACTTTGCTCTTAATTTGTATGAAAATAGTTATTATTAGCTTTGTCGAAAATCGAAAAGAAGATAAAATAAAATTAGACGATCGAGAGAATTTACATAGCAAATAGAAATAAAGACATTCATCGAGAAAAATCACGATATATTTCGATAGGTACGAGAATGCCTGAATTTCACTAACACTCCTTCGGTATGACTCTTTGATTTGTTTCAACGAATTTCTTCAGGAAGTAACCTAAACACTATTGGAGTACGTTCATTTAAAAGTATCTAGAAAGGTAAGTTAGTAATAAAACTCATGGCAATAAATCTAAAATCCATCCTATCTAAAATCCATCCTATTCGTTGGTCTCAAAGTTTACTTTCCCTTTCCGAAAGGGCTAGCGTTTTCCTCGAAGCTGATCTTAGGTACGAACCCGCTGTCTCCTTCAACAGTATATTCCACGTTCATGAGACGGCCATCGGGAAGTAAGACTTTGTATCCTCCGATGACTTTTCCCTGTGCGTCCCCGGCTTCGTTCGCGCCGAAGTAGAGGAGCTTTTCTTGATCTTCCACGTCGTATTTGTATTCGTACTGGAAAATAATATGATTGTTATGAAAAATCTAAAAACCGACTCCAAATCAGTTATCTAGTGCCCATAAAACAAGCTCTGTTTAGCTTGGGGCTAGATAATGTTTTGTGAATTGTGCAGCATTATTATTATTACTTAACAACAAAAACCTTAGCAAAACAAAAAAAAAACAACAAAATATCCCATCCCATGACGGGCAATGTTAAAGTATCTTTTTCTTCTTTAGCTTGATAAGTATTTTGTAAAGAACGCAAGGAAGGAGGTCCCCAAGATACAGGTTTATCCTAGTTTGGGGATCAAAGATTGTATTAATTCTAAGTCATAATTCTTTTTCAATAAACGTTATTATTATTGTTTTTCGGAAAATATTCTTCCGTTTCTGGTGTAGTCAGCCGTATAAAATCATAAGTTGACATAGCAACTACATAAATATTACTACAAACTATATTATTTTGTCCTACATATAAACAATTCTCAGTAGTATTTCGATACGCAGTATCATGTTCAATGACCATATAATCAGATACGTGATACTCCAAGATATTATGACCGTAATCTATACAGGCATCGTAAAAATTTAACCTGTTTATGGTTCAAGTGAATATAAGTAGACAAATATTCGTAATAGACTCAAGATGTTTAAGTTTTTACTCAAACATAGTATCTAATTTAATAAGTATCAAAGTAACCTATGATTATTTTGACAACCTTCTTTGATCAAAGTCAACCTTTCGAGCTTACCCGAAAATATCGAGTTTTGTTTCAGGTGCAAAAACTTACCATAATTTTTGAACTAACCTGGTTTTATTTTTATTTTTAAATAACTAGCATTGTTTGAGTAAAACACTATACAAGTCTTGGTCCGCAATGACTGCCATGCTTGCCATGCTATGATGGCCTCAACCTAAGCTTGCTACGGTCTCAAGCTTGTCCATCAAGGACTGTAATGCTGACCGCGCTGTGGTGACCTGAACCTGCACTTCGCTGCGTTTTCAGCCTTCATGTTCATGGCCAGCAACCCACCCATTACTGACCTCGTCAATAATGTAGGTACCTACTATTGCAAAAAGCAAGTATCTCGTAGTTTTGTACAGATCTGCACTGACAGTGAAGGTATTGCATACTTCTTTAAATTGTCTATGTTTAAACTTCTTAATTATATGAATGTAAATTCTTCTAGCATAATAACGCAGCATGATGAATAACATCGCGTTGCATTTTGCAAACTTAATTGAGCAAAACAAATTAATTTGCACTTAAAGTGGAATTTTCCTAAATATTGTTTTGACTTTCACTTAATATTATTTTAATCGACGTTTACGTTGGAATATTTACTGTAGAATAAATTAGAATTAGCTTGTCAAGTAACCTATCTATGCTAATTTTGAAGATTTCAAGCTCAAAATACAAATTAAATTTATTGTGTTTGTTCACCAAGTATGCTATATTGTTTTGACATTATTCAAGCCTGACTAAATTAAAATGTGAATATAAAAATAAGCGAAACTGAATTTAAGTAATGTTCTCCGTTCCCCCCAATCATTTATTTCCAAGATAACAGCATCTCTCGTAGAATAAACGCAATTGCGTCCAATTAGAAGCATTTGCGCGAGTTTGTTCAGTTCACATCGTTAGCATAATCATGTATACTGAATTATCGTGTATATTGTGTTTAATGGTCGAGATGCGCCGATACCGCGATAACGTGCACTTTGAATAGACAATACCGCTTTACAATGACATAGTTTTGTAATTTATTGTTTAAAAAAAATATAATAATGGATGAAATTGTCCTCACAACTCCTAATATTCTACAAGTTCATAACAACCTATTGTAGAAAATGAGGAGTTCGTAAGTTCCATAAGAAAATTTAACGTCTATTTGTACCTCGAAACGACGACAGATTTTAACGCATGCGCTTCCAGTGAATCCTTGTATGGTTCAACATAAAAAAATATTGCTTGTAACCCTACCTATAAGCCGAGTTTATATTTTTTTACACATTCCTTGAAAATCCATGTTTTTTGGGATTTATTAATTTCTTAGAGATTACCCAGAGTACTATAATAAATAAAAACCTTAGAATCCATGTTATTTCATAAATCAAAAGCGATGAAAACCTAAAAAACAATACCTCAAAAAACCAAAAAAGTTGTAGACCTAACTGTTCATGCAAAAGATTTCAACGCGCTCTTTATGCTACGAAGTTTTTCTAAAATATATGAAATTCGCAGAAATTAGAAGGCCGTATATTGACTGAATATGTTTGAAAATTATTGATATGGATCAGTTCAGCTACTTATAGATTGTTTGCAATAGTCTGAAGTTAGCTCAGTTGTTTCAAATGTAAGTACTAGTTCTAATTTATTTCTATTATTTGGTTATGTAGAGTAGGTATAGTACAGAAAGTCTTAAACTAACTACCGTTTCCTGCAATTGGTGGTCTTATCCCTTGCAGAGATTCCTACCAGACGACCATTATACAAGGTATCATTATGTCTAAGGCTATCTATGAGATAGCTGTGTGTTCTTAGCTATAGTTCTAAGCCATTGTCTATGAGTTATACCAGTGCACTGGTATAACTCACAGACAACACAGACAATGGCTTAGTTCAACTATAGCTAAGAACACACAGCTATCTCATAGATAGCCCTAGTGGTTGCTTACTATCCCCCGAACTTTTTATTTAAAAGTATTTAAATGAAAAGTATATTAAAATAATTAATTATCTACTGTTTACAAGGTTATTACCACTCACGATTTCAAAAAGATCATATTACGGATTATTTGTAAGTTATTTTCATATACCAGTATTATACCATTATAATGAGTCGTATTTGTAAATACTATAAGGTCGTAAGGTCAGATAGTTAAATTATATGCGCTGACACATCTTTGGTTCTCGACACTTATTTATGTTAAGGCAGACGAGTCGTAGATGCATCTAATAACTGCAATTTTAAGATTTAATGTATATTTAATTATGCAAGAAGATGCATTAGTGTTATTATTTTGTAATAACTAGAAATAAACATTAAACAGCAAATATTATTTATTTATTAAATTCTAAGAGCTTGGTAATAATAACCATCAAAAGATTGTTTACACTGGCTGTAAGTATTGTGTACTATATAGTTATTCTGTGGTATTGTGAAGATCGTTAAAGAATGCTAATTAATTGCCTTTGATAATCTATAACATATTCAAAAAAAGAAAATTTCAATGAAATAGCAGAAACAAACTGAACTGGAATACAACTGAAACAATTGAGCTAACTGCCGACTGTTGCAAATAATCTACAGGTAGCTCAACTGATCCATATTAATACCAGTAGGAAACGTCCCCAAGATACTGGCTACATTGTCCTGCTGTATGGCAATGCTAATGCGCTACGCAAGATACTCAACAGCTCTCAGGTCACATGTCGGTTCGACAGATGCTCAGATATTTTTTTTTAATCCGGCGAGCCTTACTACCAAGCGTTCATCAAGGTTTCGGCTAATATTCTATCATATTATAAATAAATAATTGATAATTCAACCCTAAAGTAAAAAGCTTTCCTACTATTTAGTTGTTTCTTCTTTATTTACGGAACATAATAACGTAACTAAAGAGACCATATACCAATAGTTGCATTAAACTGATATTAATCTTAGTATAGGCAACAATACTTTGAACTTTAGAATGAAACATACATACGGGTAAGTACATACCACATAAATAAAACAAAAGTACTTAAATAAAATCCTCATAATGACTCATCTTCATCTGTATCACGACTTTGATGACCCGGTACTTCATTATCCCAGTTAACTTGTACTACGCATTAGCAGAATGTCAACAATGTACAATCAGCCTTTTACAGTGCACATGCCTATTGCACGTTAAAGGGCAAGGTATTGAAGACGCATCTCGAAACGATGAGAATCTTATAAGGATGCTAAGAATAGTTGCGTTTATTTAATAGGTTACACAGTAGGTTACTTTATGTTAAACTAATTTCTGCCCGCGGCTTCGCACGCGTATTTTCGGTATCGTAAGCCGTAGCCATCGTAGCCTATTATCTTAGTTAAGCTATGTTCTAAGTGTACGCAAAATTTCATCTTTATCTGTTCAGTGGTTTGGAGATCTTAGGTAACAAAATAAATATCACATTTCACAATCTTTCGGCTTTATTAGGAGGAAGTTAAGCTTACATGACGTATAACTGCTTTTTCACCTTAACGTTTTATGAAATAAAATAAAAATAAATACACATTTTTACAAAAACGGATTGTTCTAACGTTAAGTAGGTACCTATGAAATTTGACTCACCTTGCTCTTAGTTTTTTTTAATGTTATTTTTTTTTTATGTGCCTACCCACGTAAGCTTAGAGTAGAACTATAACAAGTCAAGTACCTACGAAGTTCCTATCTATGTAGAGACTGAGCCCACTTGATCTTGTAAACAAAGTACGAACCATCCCAACTTCTCAAGAGTTTAGAAACTGGTTCATCATCATCATCATCAGCCTATATCAGTCCACTGCTGGACATAGGCCTCCCCTAATGAGCACCATAGCTGGTTAATTTCTTGTAACCATGTGTTCCTGTTTCAATATTTTACATTTTAAAGCTTTTAAGCATATACTGTATGATGCATATAATCTTAACACTTCACTGTGTTCGAATATCATACAAAAACAACAGCCACCCAAGTAGCATTTTACTCCATTTAAGAGTACACATTTAGTTCCCATGTGTACTTGAAGCATTACTACAGTTCACACGTGATGTACAAGCTGCATTATTGCGATATATAACACCTATAGCTGTCTAAGGGACTTATAGGAGTGTAGAGTTATACTTTTATACGATTGTTGGTGTTATAATACTCTAACAACTATCCTTTAGTCAGCCGTCTGACTAAGAGCATTACAGGAGGGTAGAGATACGGCAACCGCTGTTTAACGGCCTACTTGTGCGATGTTATAGAGCTAGCATTTTAATAGAGCACACGTGGTCATTTATAAAGCCAAAGGCTGTTATGTTTACTCGTTTTAGACTATTATACAGCTAGTAGCTGTAGTAGGACTTGTTTGTGATCATAAAATAACCTTCTTTTACTATCTGTACAGAAGTGTTTAAATGGTTCACATGTTCACTGTAGGCTGTTAAAAGGAGTATATGTGTTGTCCATTAACATCAATAGCTGTTTATTTGTCCACAAGTACTACTCTTATTTGCTGTAAGCTGAACATGACTGAATGTGATATTCTATTACACTTATCCCACAAACTGTGTTTATTACGTCGCGTGCATAAATTGTGAAAATTAACAGAAAATCTTGGAAAGTAAGAGCGAGAACCGGGGGAATAAGGAGAAAAATTTCAAAAGAATATTCGAAAATGAACAGTCGATTGACAACGACGCCCGAAAATGAGCCCGTCGATACGGCTGCAACAAGTGCGACAGCAACAGTTGTTCATGGTGGTTCTGTACATGATGCAGAGGAAAATGTGCCTGAACCTGAAAGTTCCCTTCAAAATATACAGATATCAGAGTGTGGTGATTGCAGTTCTAGTACTGCACCATATTTTGCAGAATTTTAACAGATAAATATCAGAAATAACAGTTATTTATTTATCACTAAATAAAAGGAATAATATTAGGTTATTTATCTGATTAATTCTGCAAAATATGGTTACACTATTACACTTGCCGACTCGGCGCTTACGGTGCTGACAGGTGTATGTTCACCTTTAAAATATTGTAAACAGTGTTTGTTACTATGGCTGAGTGACAACTATTATTTTCTGTCCTTTTCTGTCGCAGGGCATAATGTTGTCCCTCTTTATGTAGTTTGTTTACATTCTTTTAAATACCTCCTTAAACAGAGTAGTGTTTTTTGTAAGTGTAAATACGCTGAAACCAAACTATGTGTCTTACACGAAATTAAAAAGTATTTTTTGTTAGATTGTTACAAAATTTGTAGGTACTTTAGGTATTCATACTTGACTTAGTACCTGAGCTAGGCGATTTAACGGACAATAATTATTATTGCTTTGCCAAAAAAGGGCAAACAGAAGAATTATCGATGTCGTAACAATAGGTAGGTATAAGTAACAGTATTTAAAAAACAAATTTGTAAATTTTTCTGAATAAAGGCTTGAAATGAAATGAATTATTATTGCGGATCTCTAAAATTGCAGTATATTGAAAGACGAATACGATGGTACACAATTGACCTAAACTACATCTTAAAGCTGTACATAAGTTCACATTCGAATAAATTTATAGACATTGGCTCTGTAGTGGTACAAATGTGGGACTTCATATAGATAACAGCATTCTAACAGAACACATGTGAACCTATATACCGCTAACCGCATTAAATTGTAGTTATAACAGTTCACATAGTCGTATTTCATTTCCACCATTTTGTTCTCGTGACCTAAAATGTTTACCAAATAAATCTCCAATATTCTCATGCAGATTTATCACAAAATACGCAGATAGAGCGATTGAGTTTTGTTTCATGTTATATTTAATTACCGCAGTTTAATTATAATGCCAATATAATATCAAAAACTGAAAATTGTAGATTTCCTCTCAGCCAGTTTTAAATATTTTAAAATGAATATCGCGTTCTTACAGAGGCGCGTGAATATTTTAGCTGTAAATATGTATACATTTCACGATAAAGTTGCATTCCCATGGCATTAACAGCTAATTACCGCGTGTTATCATAAACTTCTATCCAATTGATATCCGCCGGAGTTTGTGTTTCATGATGGCAAACACAAAACCAATCTAATGAGTAATTCATAAAATAAAGAAATAATTTAGTACACACGTGATTTTAGGGTAGCAGTGGAGTACGTTTGTGGGATGTTATAACTGTGAAGGCTGTATATTGAGCCACTTGTTACTCTTTATTACACTCATGTACTTATTATGGTTCACACTGCGTCCCATATAGTGCCGTAAGTCAGCCTTAAGTCCCATGTTACTACTTAAACAGCTATTATAATGCTATTATACAGCTAATGTACAGCTATAGTGAACTTAAGGCTGTCTAATTTGTGCCCAAACTGGCTGTATAAGAGCATTATAGCAAGCTATACAGCTCTTATACAGCTGACTTACACAGCTTGTGGAGTACATGTGAACCACTAGACATCTTTTATAGAACCCCGAATGCTACTTGGGCATGCATTATGCACTTCTGTTCCCAACGTTTTGGATTCAACTTGAACTTCTTATATCTTGACTACAGTCGAATTTTGATACATTTTTATGCCTACAAGAATATAAAAAAATTTGCTTTATTTCCTTTAAAAAAATTATGTACAATACATGAAGGTTACATACATTAAAATGGAAATAATTGACTTGGAAATAATGCGTGGACGGAGGAAATCACACCACCCCCTCCCTATACTCCTTGATCGTATAAATAAAGTAATATTTTGATTGTATTGCTTCGATCAGTACTTTGTAGTTATTGTGTACTGTGGCTTCGATATGTAGACTATAAAGAAGCGACGAAGAAACCGTTACACTGTTATTTTTTTTTTACTTGGAGTAAAACCCTTCCCAAACTTTATATCCTCTAGACTCTTCGATCAAAAATAAGTAGTTCGCGGCCTGGGGCCGGCAAAGCCGGACATTTTTGATCGATGTCTAGACTAGATACTAATATCAAGTTCTACCAAAAATTCGAAAAATCAGACGTAAAATATTGTGAATATAAAAAGTGGCACTTACTGGCATAGGTGGGTAGTTCTCTTCCTGTGGTGCCGGCACCGGCGCCGCCATCGACTGCTGTATGCTCACGCAAACGATAACGAGTGCACACGCTGCTAGTTTCATTGAAGTCATCTGAAACAAGATGCGTCTTGAGTGGTTTCAATTGAAATGAAATTTACGGGTTTACAAGAATTTCAAAATGATGAGCCCAGAAATACTTAAGTAATGGAATATTTTGATGAGTTGAAACGCTAAAAAAGCTAGAAAAACTTTACTAAGTCCGTCAATAAACTTATATGATACGTTGTCAAAAGTCAAAAGCGTAATTCTTATTTCAATAACCTAAAAATAATTGCAAAATAATCCAGAAAAAAAATAAACATCCGCTTGATAATATCTGTTATCAAATCTATCGGCAAGAAAAACCAATCAATAGATGCTACAATGAAGTGTTAATGACTTTAATTACTGTAAGTTTATGCTGTCCAATCACGCTTTAGCTTTGTTATAAAATTACATAAATTCCGTCATTTTAATAGACCTTAACTATCAATAAAAACTAAAATGATACCATGCGCAAACAACATGCAACGTTCCCAGCAAGACCCAGGCGGCCAATATTTTAATCCGACGAAACGAAAAACAAAAGAAGGTTCTAAGTTCGACTTTTTTTTTGTATGTTCGTCGATTTCTTCGTCAATTAAGGACCGATTTGGAAAATTCTTCGCTGTTGTGTGGAGAATGATCTCGAGGTGATCCCATAAAAAATATTTCATAAAGATAAGTATTTGGCCCGAAAAACATAAAAAAACAATGTACCTAAATACTAAGTGATTTTATTTAAGTCTGTTTTTAGTTTAATCAACACAATCAAATGATTTCGGAGATAATATTCTTAAAATATATTCTAGCTGTTGCTAGCTAGCTGACCAATGTGGAGTCGGCCAGCACTAGTTATTTAATGGATTTTTCTTATATTTTCTGTAAAATAGGTAGATAACATTATGTAATAACAAGGTAGGTACACACCTACCCCATTACCAAGTTTAATTAACCTGAAACAGAAACCTATTGCTGATAGATAATGGTGGCGTGATAGTAATGTTTAAAATACCTGGCTAATGGACATTTGAATCAACCATCAATCAATGACGACTGATCCTTGATTAGGTATTCCGCGTTAGCCTTTTATTCTCCACCATACATAGGTCGTATTTATCTACCTTGTATCTACAGAGCCTCGAATCTATAGAGCTTTTAGTCTACTTTCTTCTCATCGGAGGGTTCTTTCATCTTTAACTTCTTCAAGTAAGGCAGCCTCCGATCTGAAGCTTTTAGTCTACTTCTGACTCATCAGAAGCCTCATTCATCTACAGTTTTAACTTCGTCAAAAAAGGTAGCATCAATCTGGTGAATGTGGTGCTGGTAAGCGATACTTCACACCGGGACAGCTTCTATTACTTTATCAAGCACAGGTCAGGTCTGGTTTGGAGTACTGCTGCCATGTTTGGGTCGGCTTGGCGAACTACCAGCTTGCAGCCTTAGACTCGATAGAACGAAGAGCCTTCAGACTCATTGGCGAGCTTGCCTTGCCTATAGTTGTTGTTTATGTATAAAATTTTACTTGTCTAAGTGCTTTTTTGTAAGCCTAAAGAAATAAAGTTATTGACTTTTGACTTTTATTTTCTTGGAGAGACTAAGGTCAGGAACATTTGCCAAATACAAATATATACTAGGTACCGGTTAGAGACTGCTATTTAATTATTACCGAAAAATAGTAGGTACATTCAGATGGATCGCTCTTCAAACTTAGGACATAATAATTCAAAAAGTATGAAACCTACAAAAATTTCACAAACTGTTTCGAAATGTACAAACCGATGTACCTACCTTTCATTTGATACCCAATTTGACCCCATAGCTCTCTTTTGAAATTTCAACATCACAATTTGTACTGAAAATTTTCACTTCCTTTTTCATTTATAATAATTTTTTTCTTTGGCGCACGTAATTTATTATTATTTCAACTTTCAAGCTGCAGTAGTTACTGAGATATTCAAAAAGAAGGACGACGGACAGTGCGAGACCATAAGGGTTTCGAAACCCACCTCGAAACCCTAAAAAGGTGATCTGGAACTAGCCTACTGAGAACGATCACGGTATTAAAAAAAATGTCGTCCTTATTTTTATGGGCATAAATTTCGACATTAGTTGTCCAAAGAGATTAAAACCACTGTAGTTGTCCATCAGCTCCGTGATTGCTAAATACAAGTTATTATTATTTAAATACCATTATTTCTTCATATTTCTTGTTTTTGTATGCATTGATTCAATACAAAACCTTAGTTTTCACGGCTCACTACATCTGATTATGAATTCAGACACCATTGGGCAATCTGCATAAAACATTATAATTTAATAATTGCAATTTGCTTGGCCTCGCGTGATCGATTCCTGGGGAACGGCTTTGTTCCGAACCGCAGACATGTGATTGCACACTTATTTTATGGGTTTTGTGAATGGTGCAGAAATGACATGCAATATATTATTTGTTGAGCCTTCACAGATCTTTAGTAGAATAATTTAAAAGTAGTGAGAATCATCCGAACGTCATTTCGAAACGCCTGTTGGTACCTAGTCTCTTTATGCAAAAGCTTCTTCATGTTATGTAACTATTTCGTATTACAGCTTTACCTACAATTTAAATTAGGTATCGTTTCAGCAAGGCCGTAAAAGCATCGATGCGGTGCTTTTCTGAGTGGGAAGAAGTAGTCGACTAAACTGCATAGTTTTAAAAATCATTTACTCATTTCGTGGCTAAGCGACCCGAAGTGGATATGTAAATTTTTTTTAGAATTTTATAAAAATAAGCTTTTATAATCATCTAGGACCAAAATCCAAAGGAAGACAAAAAAAACGAACCCAAACTAGAGTTATGTAGTATCACTTAGGAGTTTCTATGGCCCTTTCTGTCTCCATCATCAGACCAACGCGATGGTATTGCATTGTTAACGAACTTACGTAAGTTTCTTTCCATCCAAAGGTTGCCTGGAGGAAATCGCTGCTAAGCGATAAGGCCGCCCATTGTACTATTATGTTTAATGTTTATATCTGTTTCTTTTTGCTTTATTTTGTGGTGTACAATAAAGAATTTTGTATTGTATTGTATGCTGAATTTCAGCTCAACCGATTGAAGATAACTAACGGTCTAAAATTCAGTTGCAAAATTTGTCCCATACAAACTAACAGGGCAAGTAGAATAAAAGCTTGTAAAAAGATTGAAAATGATGGTTGAAATTAAAAAAGCTTTAAAAAAGTTAACATTTCCCACAAATTATAAAAATCTAACAAGTAAACCGTACCGGATAATATTTAAGTTACTTCTTGCTGGCTGTTTGTAACTGACACCAAAATTACTTAGAAATTTATTGCACCTGTTTTTCATGGGCGCACAAGAATCGTGAGAGAGTTACAGATTCTATCAGTTTGTGAATGTACGAGATGAAGGTTACGACATTGCAACTCATTTCCAATAGTGTTGTGTTGCTAATGGTATGCAGTCAATCAATATTTTTTAGCTTCTTCTCACGTTTTAGTTCCGATGACAATAAAATTGGCGACACCCACTTGCAAGACTGGCTGCAAGTTGCCTGTTTTTAATTAGGAACATAAACAGCCTATTTTTCAGACTATGTCTGTATGTAGGTAGGTATACTTTTTTCTTCCAACGAATCATCATCATCATCCTATATCAGTCCACTGCTGAACATAGGCCTCCCCTAATCCCATTCCAACGAATGTAAGATGTAATTCCACCTCGATTGCAATATCTACTACTTTACTTCTAAGTTTAATTTAATACAACTCACCTTTTCGAGGATACAGAACACAAATCTCACGACACTGCACTGAACAACCGTCGTAAGGCAATGATAGATGTATGTCGTATAAAGTGTAAAGCAGGACTGGTAGCGCGCCCCGTCTCGTCCTTTACTTTATACAGCACCCCTCGCGAAGATGCCGTAATGTCGCCCTATCGTTTGCTCTTTACCTTCAATACCAATACCGATAGCCATGACTAAACACAATAATTATCCATATTGTACCTCGAATGCGATGAAGACACGCCTTTGTAAGCAACCATCAATAAGCTCAGTTCTGTCGCGTGTCCAAACTATGCCAAACACATTTTCGTAATATCATTGGCATTGTAGTACTAATTATTTCATAACTTTTGATGCGTTCGCTTTAACCAATTAAAATATTATATTCCGACCGTGAACCTTTATTTTAAAGAAGCTACGCTCATTAAATATCGTGTAAATTAGAAGTGATTCAAACATTTTTCAAATATTTCTGAGCATCGCCGTGGGAATCTGATTTATCGAATAAGGAAATGTCTGAATCGTTTCGTCAAAGCTTATAAGCGAGGATGATATTAATAGTATTGGACCAGTTACCCGACCCTATCTATACCATTGAAGCCATAGTTTTTTTTCAACATTTACTTTTGGCAACCCTCCTTACTGTTCTAATACAGTAGAAGTTTTGGTCCTTAGTACTTATTGTTAAAATATAAGTACCTATGTGTAAAGCTACTTATTATTGCATAATTTAGAAATGATTATTGATTTATAGCAGTATAAATCAATAATCAATCTTAAAATGGATTAAAAATAGAGAATTATGGTTTAGGTAGATTAGATATCCACATTATTCTGAAATGCGAGCCATATTTATAAGTACCTATAAAATCGATGTAGAATTATTTTGTCATCAGAATATTTAGTTGTAAAGGTACAATTGTGCATTTCATCCTTGTATCGCTTTTTGAAAGCGATTATCTGTCATCCTCTTCATGATGAGGAAATGCATAATCTGCTCTTTTGTGATCTTTGGCACGCTCTTAATATTTATGTCTCTATCTAGTCTATCTTTGAATAACTCACGCTATATTCATTCGGGATAAAACGACTCACTTTATCTCTCTTTGATGTGATTACTCAAATAGGGCTGCAAACATTTTCCTAGAGTTACAAGGTGAACACAATCAAACCAAATAATTTTATTTTAACTTTGATGAAAATCACCTCTGTACTTAGTTTTACCCTATGTCTATAAGCCACGTAAAATACTAAAACTGAAAATGATAAAAATCATTGTCCTATTTATATTTTTATAAAATTTAATAAATGCGTTGAAAATAGCTGTAATTATTTATGTGATGAACCTAAAGTATGAGCTAAAGGCTAACTTTACCTTATCGGGTAGGTTAATAAATTATCAATTCAATTTTAATTGTTTAAAGCCTTATCCGGCCCATTCTTGATTCTTTTAATATCTCAAGCTACAATTACAATGCACAATTAATACAGTTTACTGACTTAGTACTCAACTGAACTGCAAGAGATCAAAACAACTGGCGATTTCTGGTGTCGTCGGAAGCCAAGATTCACTTTGAGTCAGTAAGTAGGTACTTATCTACGGACTTTGAACGGTGGGTGGTTTAGAGCTCGTCGTGTTAATTTCATCAACGGATGCAAGCTTTTCGTCGAACTTACCAAGAACAATCATGATCAGCTTCTAGATACAAATCATTAGCGTCAACCTTTTAACACACACCTCTGTTTGCATGCTTGCATTTACATGTTTTGGAGAGGTATTTTGAACAGCGCAATGTAGGTAGGTTAGGTACTATACTAATGTTTTTTTTTCACTTCTTTTACTAGTGGACGCAAAATTTAATTGCCGAGGAATCAATATCACCTTATTTATTATTTATAAATAATTTATAGTATAGAATCAATGGAAAGCAGCCTCGAAAAAAATAAAAACAATGAACAACAAAAAAATACAAACCTATGCATTGCATCCCAATTCGGCTGGTCACCGCGGGAAAGCTTGACCATAACCCTCCAGCTCACGAGAAATCAGAAAAAACAGAACCATCTAAGTAATTATGAGAAACTTTATTCATAATATTCAACGAGACATCAACAATGACACATAGGATTACACGAAACTCGGAGATATCCACAGGGGTACTGGCCTTCTCCAGTACAAACACGTTTGTGCTGGAGAAGGCCAGTACCCGAAAGGGGTCCTAACCTAAGCACTTAAATAATACTTATAAAAGTTCAATCAAATTTATTATTATTGAATGAACATGTTATTTTTTTTAAATCTATTTATTATTTGAATATTTGTTAGACATACCTACGTGCATTTTAATTAGACTCAATTATTATTTTTAAAGCATGAATATTGTAATTAAGGTTTTGGAACAAATGGCTTTTTTATTTTTATTTTATTTATTTATTTTAGTATAGAACTTCTAAGTACTTATTTTGCAAGCCTTTAAAGAAATAAAGTTATTGAAATCTGAAATCTATTAGCTTCACTTAATTTCCTAGAACAATTTCAAGGGGACGGAGCAATCAAGTTTAATAGTTAGGTACTAAAGTAACCACATCGGGACGGGGCGCGGCGGCGGCGGAGTGTCACTGTAATTAGTAGATGAAAAATGTGTATTTTTCTAGCTGATGATACAACTGACATTAAATAGCATAAACAATTCTTCTGAGCATAAACGTAATCATATCACTACTTATCTTATCTAAATTAAAAAATTAAAAATTATCGGAATTACATTCTTGATAATTGATTTACAAGCCATCATCACAAATTCATATCCAGATGGTTAATAATCTACCTGATATTTTTTAAATCACTGCCTAGTTTTTTACAGTCAGCGTTGTAGCTAATTAGCCTTTGTTAAGTCAAACGTTATAAAAACTACATTATGAGATTATCATAATAAAGACAAAAATTTTGATTGCGAGAATCAGTCCGAATCCTTCGTTTACGTGTGAAAGCGATTAAATATCACAATAGGCTGTCATGTGTTTCATTCAGTCTTCACCTACTTTGAGCGTCACACGATGAAGTACGAAGAGCAAGGTCAATAAAGTTTTGATACGGCACTGTAACCCATGACAAATTGTACGAAACGTAAGATTTAACATATACATAACGAACTTGGATTTACGGTTATGGTACGTTATACGTACAAGTCAAAAGAGAATACTCAAGCCACACGACTTTATCTGACTGAAAGTATTGAATTTAAATTACCTAGCGTAATATTTTGTAAAAGGGCATCACAAAACAACAAAACTAACAAAACGATAGAAGAGGAAAATTCAACCTGCAATAAACTGAGAGCCATTATGGCAAAGTTTTGTATAATAAAATGTAAAATTGCATATCATATGGACTTAGTAGTTATGATCGAACGTTTAAAACCTACCTAGATCAGATTTATAAAATTCAATGTAGACTACTGAAGTTAATAGTACCTCCTAAAACTAAAACAAAGTTCTCAGGTGATCCTGACTGACTATTTAAATACTGTGGCGTATTGCCTATTCATAAAAAAGTGGAATTGAATCTGTTAATAGAACAATACTTCCGGACAGAGATACAGATACAAGTTCTAAAAGTCACGCCAAACTCGCCAAAGTGACTCGAAGCATTATGCAAAATAAACTTAATATCCCCTTATTTAATAACATATATGGTAAGCGAACCTCCCAATACTTAATCCCATACCTCATAAATAGCTTGCCAACCGAACTTAAAAATAAAATATCTGAAAAGAATATTAAACCCATATTAATTAAACATTATTTATCGTAACATAATTTATTTAAAATGTCGTTGTTCACTAAGTAGTAATTTCCGTAAAATGTATATTTATTTTATGACTTTACTTTGCCATAAAAAGGAGCATCCTATAGCTAAGCTCAGGCGCAGCGTTGTCACTCATTGGTCGATGGCTGCGCATGATTGGCGGAGGGCTTGTGTGCTGCATGCCGCGACATACTACAAGACGGTGACACCGCTGTGTTTGTGCGTTACTGTCTAGCTTACCGTGTTTACAAATTATTTCTATTGTTATTTTTAGAGAATCCTAGTGTCTAGTTAAACCTATCTTAGGATTTAAGATACTATGAACCAAAAATATGTAATATTTCTGTCAATAAATAATATCTATCTATCTTCTTTTTACGTAGGAGGTATTAAAACAAATATTTTTTACAGGATATCTTTTCGTCACTTTCTCGACGTGATTGATAATGTAGGTAATACCCATGTCAAACCAAAATACAGCTTTCTAGTAAGTACGAAATCGCGGATAGAAAGATGGGCTTGGCGATACTAAAAGGATTTCTGAGTACGGAACCCTAAAAACGGCAGTTTCTTATTACGAAAACACGTCTGTGCGTTTGCTTTAAAGATTTTTTATAAGTAAAAATTATGAATAAAACAATAGAAAATAAATAATGCTCTACCATTCACACCACATTGTCTAAGAAATATTTGTAGGAGTTGGTAGGTACAAAGAATATTAATAAATAAAAAAATACAAACGCTTGTCGGCTATTTCTTGCACTGCAAATAACAATATGGATAAGGTCAAAATGGCATCACTTGCGCCTCGCTAGCTAGACTCTTTTGTCATTGCGAAACTCGCGCGTCATTTTGCGACTAAAGAAGAATCCAGACACAAGCTTACTTAATAAGCAATGAGCTTAATGGTGATGTATGAAAACATTATTAGATTTTTCTAACTTCCATAGCTCCTTCAATTGGCGGGACAGGAACCATCTTTTTATCGTGTGACTGTTTTATACATTCACAGGTGTTAAGGGATGTGTTATTTTCTCTTTGTTCTAATTTGCGCTCAAGATCTGCATTTTCTTGCATGAGAAGCATTTTTTCGCGCAACAAAGCTCTTTTAGTCAACTCGACTTTAGACATTCGTTGCCAAAGTCTCGTGAGCCCACAGGTTGATGAAACTGCGTTGGCAATTAAAAAATCATCAAATGGTCCCCGATGACCTGCAGGTTTCATTTCATATGAATTTTTCGGCTCGAAAGAACCGTATGGCATAATTTTTTCGTGCCGTGTCTCGAATTTTCTGCATAAAGTTGCCATGCGCATTATCTTTTCACATTTTTTATAAGCGGCATCGATCCATTTTACTGCGTCACCTGAAAACTTTGCAAGTGTTTCTAATCGGCTCATATCGGTAGCCACACTGGCGTATAATTGCTTTTTCAATCGAAAGCAAGCATCTCTATACTTTTCCCGGCGCTCTCTGAAAGCAGCTTGCTTCGAACCAGATTCGTACGCTGCTAACTCAAATCGAAGATGTTTAAGCTGTTCATCTCTGTTAGCAATTTCCTTACCTTGTGCTGCGATGATGTCAGCCATTTGATTCTCTTTGCGTCGCAACCTCCGCGCTTGTTTTTGGTTGTCAGCTGTGTTAACAACGTATGCTCTCAGAGTAGTTTTGTAATTTTCCCACATAAAGTCGTAATCATTTTCAAGAATTGATCGCATGAGATCCCGTGCGTTTCCAAATTTAATCAAAACTTCATCTTCTCTTACTAGATGTTCACCACGTCTTGTCCATATAGAGTTATCGGAAATATTGTTCCCCTGGTACAGAAGCAGCTGCAAATGTGTTTCAGCTGTATTATCATCAGTCATTAATCGTATATTAATATCGTCGTGAAATTTTTTAAGTTCTTCAGCTTTTCTTTCATTGTCCTTAGTCATTTTTTCCAAATCAGCTAGAAATGTATTAATTGTGGCGTCTATATTATCACAAAATTTCGATACTGCGCGCTGGGTTTGGTCTTCAGCCACGTCAAGCAAATGCAAATTATAGTTGATAAGGTTATCTTTCTTGTCGTACGCTCGTTCGAAAACATGCCACATGACTTCGATGTCCTGTCGAAAGACAGGTTCCTTGATTTTAATCATCATATCCCTCCAAGATTTATCCAGCTCTCCTCTCCTTGCAGCTTGATATTTTATTTCACGTTGTAATTCGTCAAGCTTTGCATTTTTTTTTGCTGCGATTTCCTCTTGCAATATCTCGAGCCTTCGAGCTTCTTTCTTCGCCTTCTTTTCTTCTTTAGTTAATTTCATTATTAAAAAGTAAACAAAAAATAACGAAGAATATAAATCAAAAATAACCACTAACGCTACAAATTGCTCTAAAATAAAATGAAAAAATAATGAAAAAATTATACCAAATTAAAAAATAGTTCTACTTCAACTTCTTGTAAATGGAACAAAAAAATAGTCATATTGTATACTCATTGAAATAGAGTTTAAATAACACTCAGAAAAAAACCAATGATAAAAACAGATCCCCTTCGGTCTAAGGAAGGGCCCTAACATATAGTTAGTATGAAAACTGCATATTCCATGGCCAGGTCAGTCAAAGAGATTAAAACCACTACGTTATAAGGTCAGTCGGCCATGTTGCAAAGTTAAAATCGCTATGGTTTTAAGCTGAGGTTTTAAGCTGTTTTGTTTCGAGATTTGTGGTAGATCCGCTGTCAGATGGTGTTTTCAATTGAAATATTTTGATGATTTTCTGAAATTTACCATTGAAAAGTACATTTTTATTGTAATTATCTTCGGTTAGAGCCAAAATCATGCCCTCGACATGCTATATAAAACAGTGTGGTTTCAGGAAGAACAAAAACCAGCCAACATTGACCATGCCTAAGTAAGTAAACATTTTTGTTTGTTTTTGTTGATTTTTTTTGTATTTTATACAACGTTTTGCAACAAAGTGATTTTTCAAAAGATTATACAGGCTCTGGCTAGTCGCGTGTGGCTGTAAAGTCAGTATTTTCTTTAGCGCTCTTGGAGGTAGTTTATTTACAAACATTGAATAGTGATGTGCCATGTACCTGATAACGAATTGATAGATCTAAATTGTTGATAATAATACTGCAATATTTATTCTACAGGTTCCCTGCAAATGAAAATTTGCAAAGAAAATGGATAATCGGGACTGAAAATATAAACCCCTGACCTATGATAAAGTACGTCTGCTCAATGCACTTCACTGCATTTAACGGAACATTAGATGATAACATTGATAACCTATACTGTATGCTTCTGATTTGGTTCCATTAGTTGGAGTTTTCTTTTCTAATAGGTATAATGTTCTTAACTTGGAATAAAAAACATTGTATAACTTGAGTGATTTTTCTGTTGTAGTTTTGTACGAGCATTACTGTCGAGGCAGACAAAGAGAGGCATAATATATCCAGCAGTGCACTAATATAGGCTGACGATGATGATAACTGTCGGGCCATTGTGGATCCAATGTGCATGAAAACCACCATAGCAAAATTATAAAATGGGAAAGTTTGGTTGGATGGTTATGGATGGATAGATGTTTGTTACTTTTTCGCTAGATCACGAACAAATATCTACTAAAAAACTATAAAATAATTATTTAAGGGCGCTCCCATACAACAAACGTGATTTATTTGCACGTTTTTATTCGATATTGATAACGGCAAACGCTTGAAATGTTCACAGAATATTTATATAAAAAAAACAAATATTCAAGGAGAGCCCATACAACAAATGTGATTTTTTTCCGTTTTTTAGATAATGGTACGGAACCTTTCGTGCGCGAATCTGACTCGCAATTGGCCGGTTTTATTTTTATTATAAACAGTTTGAACTTCGCTTCCCTTTTAACGCTAAACTATGATAAAAGTTTCTAAACGGGCAATACTTTTCTGCAATATGTGTAACAAAAACAAAAGGGAATGAATCACTTGTTTACTACTTACAAAAAATTATTCAATAAAATAAAGATACACATTAATTGTCAGAAATCATTAAGGTAAAATAAAAAGTAGGAATAGATGAAAAATAACACCCGAATCACTCCTTTGCTCCTCCTTGCACCACAAAATGTCGCTAAGGTTAAAGTGGCATCGTAAGCACTTCGCTAGTCTTGTGTTATTGTGAAATTCACGAGTATAGACAGTACGATGCACAGTGCGCGCTCATCTTAATGTAGGTAGGTAGGTATCTATCTAGGAATGCAACAGCAACATCAATTCTTATTCAATAGAACTCCTACGAATTCGGCCCCAACAATATGTAATAATGGCACAGATCAGTAGGGCAAGCACGGGGATTGTTGTCTATGGTAAAATAGACAAAAATTACATCACTTTGTCATCGAATGCGTAAATTATTTGAAATTCATCCTATCCACTTCAATAATGTACGCGATGTATAACAATGCGATGTCATTATTGTCTATTCCTAGAGAACAATCCCCGTGCTTGGCCTACTGTAACGAAATAATTAGTACCGTGACGTACGTAATGCACGAAAGCACTTTTCATAGGTCGAAATTATTTTGCATTTTTGGGTAAAAATTTGCTCATTTCTAAAACTCCTTCAACAGCAACTGGATGCCAGACCTTCTTTTTGTTATCCGATGAACCGCAAATGCATGTGTATGTGTCAGGGGTCATATTATATTTTCCATCCTGGTATTCTAATATTTTGGCCTCAATTGCATCATTTTCATGTAATAGCAACATTTTTTCGCGCATCAGAGCTCTTTTTGTTATCTCAGCTTTAGATATGCGCTGCCAAAGTCTCGTCAGCCCACAGGTTGATGACATTGCACCGGCGACTACCGGATCATCGAGTAGCTGCCGTCGAGCACCATTTTTTGTTTGGGCTGGAGATTGAGGTATTGTAGAACCGTATGGCATAATTTTTTCGCGTTGCGTCTCGAATTTCCTACACAAAGCTGCCATACGCATTATCTTTTCACATTTTTTATAAGCGGCATCCATCCATTCCATAGCATCATCCGAACACTTTACTAATGTTCCTAATCTTTTCGTGTCGGTAGCGACACCGGCTTGTAATTTCTTTTTTAATTGCGCGCAAGCATCTCTATGCCTGTCTCGGCGTTCTCTAAAAGCTGCTTGCTTTGAGCCAGATTCGTAAGCTGCTAACTCATATCGCAGACGTTTAAGCATTCCATCACTGTTTGCTATTTTCTTGCCTTGTGTTGCAATGATGTCGGCCATTTGATTCTCTTTGTGACGCAACTTTCGGACATGTTTTTGATTTTCAGCTGTGTTGACAACGTATGCTCTTAGAATGGATTTGTATTGTTCCCACGTAGCGTTAAAATTATTCTCTAAAAGTGATCGTAGTTGATCTCGTTCATTTCCAAATTTACTTTTTTCCTCGTCTTCTTTAACAAGATTTTCACCACGAGTTGTCCATGTGATATTATCGGCAGTAGTGCGTGAGTGGAATATTAGCAGCTGCAAATGCGTTTCAGCTTCGTCATGTTCAGTAATTATTTGGTTAACAGTATCTTCGTTCTGTTTAAGAAGCGTTGCAGTTCTGACATCGTTATCTGCAGCCATATTTTCCAAATCAGCTAGGAATTTATTCATCATCGTGTCTATTGTATCACAAAAGCTGGACACTGTGCGTTGGAATTGGTCATCACCCAAGTTACAAAGATGCAAAGTATACTGGATAAGGTGATCTTTCTTATCGTATGCTCGTTCAAAAACGTGCCACATGACTTCGATGTCCTGTCGAAAGACAGGTTCCTTGATTTTAAGCATCATATCTCTCCATGATTTATCCAGCTCTCCTCTCCTTACAGCTTGAGCTTTTATTTCACGTTGTAATTCGTCGCGCTTTGCTTTTTTTCTGGCTTCGGCTTCCGCTAGGAGTTTCGCGAGCTTCTTGGCTTCTTTCTTCGCGTTCTTTTCCTCTTTCGTTAATGCCACCATGATGATGCAAACGAAAAAATGTTAACGCTCTTGACCAAATTATGATAAAACACCTATGTAAATCTGTGCGTAAAACACTAGTAGTTAGTTATTTATAAAATGTATTCGTATTTCAACGATTATTGGGTATTACAAATCGCCTTGTAATACCCACAGACTAGGTAGCAACTAGGCAGCAAAGAGTATACAATAACTGCGTAATTATGTATTATTATTTATACTTAAATCTCACCAAACGTCTATCCTTTGTCTAGATCATCGAGAAAAAAAACATTAGTCTCTTTAAAGGCGTGACGACTTGACTTCTTGTTATTGGCTATCAAGGAATGTATTATGTCACCCTCAGATAGTAGGGACCGTAAAATTATAAAGTAGTCCGACCCGTGGACAGAAGAAATCCCCCCCCCCCCCCCCTTGGGGGCAGGAAATACTCTACGTAATGCACAGAGATTATACCAGCTGCGCGCGGTGCTTATACATCTCTGGAATGACACCTCCTCTATGCGACCATAGAATCATATATCATATAGAATACTAGCAGCGCCTCGCGGTTTCACCCGCATAGTTCCCGTTCCCGTGGGAATTCCGGGATAAAAAGTAGCCTATGTCCTATTCCAGACTATAATCTATCTCTGTGCCAAATTTCATTCAGATCCGTTCAGCCGTTCTGGCGTGATAAAGGAACAAACATCCATCTATCTATCCATCCATCCATCTAAACTTTCACGTTTATAATATTAGTGAGATCTCTTTTTCCATTGCTTTTTTCATTGATGTGATCTTAGACAATTTAACCCGCAGGATGCGGGACCAACAATTTGACACCTCCTCTATGCGACCATAGAATCATATATCATATAGAATATCTCTTTTTTCATTGCTTTTTTCATTGATGTGATCCTAGACAATTTAACCCGCAGGATGCGGGACCAACAATTTGACGCAAATTTTGAAGTTATTTTGAAGGCGCAAGTGTCAAGAATTAAAAACAACAGAAAATAAATTATGAGCGTATGTTATAATATTGTATACTCTTTGCATAGATAGATGAATACTAATAAACGGGGAAATTATGAGTAACTTTTCATATCTCCTTAATTCAGTGTTAAACATGGTATTTTCAGTTCAAATCATGCCAAGGTGTATTTTATTACAGTGTATTGTTACGAAAGACGATTAACACAGATAGCTTTCACTATATCGGTTATAGATAGTGCTCAAGTCGAGCAAAAGCAAAAGAAGCGGCACGGCCGTACCATCCTTTTCTTGATTCAGGCCATTGTCGACCTTCTATAACTTCGTTGTGGATAAAACTAGAAGCCTGAATTTTCAGTTTTCAAGTAACCAAGCAGGCATTGTATAAACACGGTATACTATATCAAATTTCATTCAATTTGAACCAGTAGTTTTTTTAACACTCACTGACTGACTGACCGATCATCAAAACTCTAAGGCACTTCTAACAGACAGAAGTGGATAGAAGCTTCAAATTTAGAATATAATTAGTCTTTAGTGTATAAATCAAGGAAAAACTAAAATATTTTGTAATTTCGGTCTACTTTACTAGATACACCAACTCCCGTTTTACCCCTATTACTAGGACTCCGTCAGTCCGTCTGTCACCAGGCTGTATCTCGTGAACCGTGATAGTTAGACAGTTGAAATTTACACAGATGATGTATGTCTGTAGCCGCTATAACAACAAATACAAAAAAAGAGTAAAATAAATATTTAAGGGGGCTCCCATACAACAAACATGATTTTTGCTCGTTTTTTCTCGATATTGATAACGGCTACAGGTAAACGCTTGAAATATTAACAGAATATTTATTTATATATTCACTTTAAAAATAAACAATGAAATTAAAATAAAACAAATATTTAAGGGGCCCCCATATAACAAACGTGATTTTTTTGCTCTTTTTTGCTCATTCTGAATGAACGGCAAGAGGTCGATGCTTGAAATATTGACAGAATATTTAGTTACAATATAATCCAATTTAAAAAAAAAATCAAGGAGGGCTACCTACAACAAACGTTATTTTTTGCCGTTTTTATATATTTACCTCTAATAGATTCCTTTTTTCAGCCCCGTTACCAGGCATTGGTGGGTGGCAGTGAGCCATTACAGAGCTACCTTCACAAACGCTTGCCTGAAAACCTGAACAGTGAAGCTGCTTTAGGAACTGTAAGTGACGTCGCACAGTGCGTACAATGGCTACGCTCTACTTTTCTATTCGTGAGGGCAGCAAAAGATCCTAAAAGGTACGATTCACAGTAATTATTCATAAGGTACTTATAATAATAATAATAAAACATTTATTTCAGGCAACGTTAGTCTAGTACAGGATGTAAAATACTTAAAAACTACGGCCCATATAAAATATATACCTTATTCTAACATACATAAAATATATACCACAATAATAATATTATAATATATACTAATGTATAGTACTTCCAAAAAGGAACTAATTCAGATGGTTGTTTAATTTACAGGTACCTGGGGTTGCCGCCGAAAGCTCCATCGAATCAAATCTCGACTAAAATTGAAGGTAGGCTTAAATTGTTACTTATTAAAAAATATAGGGATGAAAATATTTAGTAACGATTCCGCGCAAAACTAGCCGTTAGGTAACTATTTTTGCGCGGAATCGTTACTAAATATAACTAATTAATAATATTAGTAGTAATTAATAATAATTATTAATAATAATTGCGACTGCTACGATGGCGTAGGTCCATCGAGTGGGTCTCCCAGCACTCCATTTCGCATTGCATCGCGGCCGCCACTCGAGAACCATTACTCCCCAGCGTTTATCAGTTCTGCGAGCTATATGACTTGCCCACTGTAACTTAAGCTTACTAATTCTGAATATATATTAGTCAAAGAGCCTAGAACAAAGCAAAAATAAAACTGCACTCAGTTTCGGGTGATAAAGCGCTGCCCTTTTTCTGTGTTGTAACTTGTAACCGTTTAGTTTGTTAACTTCAAGTGCTTCTGTTGATTTTCAATGAATGTAGTTCAATCATAATAAAATTAGAAATAAATAAATGATCGTATTTGTTGTTTTGTGTAGTCTAATAAATAATTTTCTTTCTTCCAAAAACGATATCTCGCTAAACCTTTATCACAATACGGTGAACGGTGACGTCACGTTTAGGAATTTTGCGATTGAGTCTTATAATAATCTACTTTTCAATGATTAAATTTCATAAAAAAAAACATCAAAAAATACAAAACTAAATAAGCTTTGGTACCTATATATTTCTATATCAATAGTCTCTATTCGTTTAGTAACTAATTTGGTTAGTAATCGCGAGTCGTTCCACTGCCGCAGTCAGTCTCAATTCGTTATTCGACGTGGATAGTCGAGTCGAGTACATTTCGTGGGACTCCGGGTTTTTTCGCTGTCGCCACACAACACAACGCTTCACAAGTCAAACTTAGTAAATGAGCAGTTAAAAATAAAGAGTGGATGTACCTTATTATTAGGTTTAATTAAAAATCAAATAATACCTACTAACATGAGAAAATCATAAATTTACAAAATTTACAAAAAATTATTCAATACCAAAAAGTTATCAACCGAATGATAAAATTAGTTACTAATCCGTTCCGTTCAATCCCCGCAGGAGAGGTGAATAATTCAATCACTCAAACAAAATCACCGATCGACTTACAAAGTCGAATCGGAGCCATGAATGATCAATTCGTAAAGGCATTAGTAATTACTAATTAATAGTTGTTATTCGACTTGGAAGATTAGTTTACTACTAATATTCAAGTCGAATGAGTAAATTAGTACCTAGTTGTAGATCATTCGACTAGTCAGATCATTCGCAGTCGCGCATCTTTACTACCTAGGTAATAATATAATTTGTGAATGAAGTAGGTACCTATGGTATTTATATTATTTTATATAAAGCTACCAGGTCATGGTTGGTCCGTATTTATGACAGACATAACCTCTTAAAATTATCACGTAAATGCTCATAAAAACTTAATAGTTCTTGATTTATAGAACTCTTAAAGGTTGGTTTCCTATATCCCAATGACGTAGTTTCAGGCGATCTATAAGGAATATTAGAAATAGCATTCTTTTTTACCATTCCAAAAACATCAAATATCGGTTATCGTTTATGTATTGGGAGAATGTGGTAATATGGCCCCTGCAGGTTTTTTGGCCCCCTTTGATATTTCCTTATTGAAACAGCTCCATCTCGTAGAAAGTAGCTGAAATGGTAAATAGCGTAATACACTCCTCACATACTAACTACTCTTTTAACATTTATTATGTAGTAATATTTACATGACCTGACAAAATAATTGGATTTCATTAAATACAGGCTCACACGAATAAATAGATAATTGATGAATCTCTTAACGATAAACGAATTTCTCTTAATATTAATTTACCTATAGCCCATTTATTATAAAATTTACAGGTCAAAATGAAATGGGTTATGGGGTTTATTATTCTGTGCTCTGGTTACGATGTTCAGTACACTATTTTTATAGAACGGGTCGATGTTTCTTGTTCCTTATCTGTGGTGTCCGGATCTGATCGTGCTAAGTAGGTAGCTGTTCTAGTAAGCATCTTTTCACAAGGCAAAAACTTGAACTGTATAACAAACTCTTTTACTCAAGATAATAAATGTAATTGAAGTGAAGCAATTAATACAGCATTTGCGATAGTTCATCCGAGTTCCGGAACATGATTGATGGATGCTCTTCGACGCCGCATTGTCGACACATGCGATCTCTTCAATCCATGGCGTGGTGCAAGTTACAGACTGTTCTCGTTATTTAAGATCGCGCCTAATGCAAAAATTTGTTAAAAGGATAGACATAGGATTTCGCGTTCATAGGAGCGGGACAGAGCAAAGCAACGTCAGAGCAAAAATCAAGTTTTTATTTATTATCTATTAATTATTCAAAATATAAACATTAAATAGAAAAAGTAAACGATTACGATATACAAAACAGTCTGGCTATGAAAATTCGTAAAAAATAATGTGGTGTTGTCGCTGATAATTTAGAGCATTTCAATTAAAATAGTGTTTTTTATAATATATAATCTTTATTACACACACAAAATTACAATCAAATAGGTAATAGAATTAAATTAAAACTAGCATAAGCCAATACAATATTTTAACTAGTAACAGTTTTTTATGCGAATTTTGTATATTTTTTATTAAAGAAACCAGTTCATTTTCAAAAATTCTATTCGGTTACTCAACTTCTACATCTTTTTTCCCTACCTACCGTATTTTTTTAATCTGAAGTGTTTAAAAATACACATTTTGCTTGATTTTTGCATTATGCGCACCCTTAAATTAAACGCTATTAGGGGTAAAAAGTACATAATTATTACCTACTGATAAAATTGTGATAAATGTAAGTAAAAAATACAACGTTATTGGAATGGCAATGATGTTAATTCTCCCCGGTTATTGTGTAATTGCTTAGCTGACCCTTCTTTCAATTACCTGAATCAATGCCATAACTTGATCCTTCAAAGTTTAAAGGTTGTCGCTTTATCTAGGTACTTGGGTTGTTTGAATGTCGGCGTACATTTACGTAGCTTGGCATTTATGTATGTAGGTATAGGTATTATCTATATGGCCATTTAGCCACCTTCAAGTATTTAACACAGCTGAAAACATAAGTTAAGGGTCAGGTGGGATGACGTGACGAAATCTAAGTCGGTTTTGTCGAAAATCTTTCGTGGCTTAGTTGGTTAGTGCATACCCGCACCCGTAGATACTAAGGGTGGGTGTGCACTGCATGTGTTAAAATTTTGTCGTCTTACGCTATGTCCTAATTAGCTGACGCAGTACGACACAACTTTTGTTGTCCTGCCGACCAACTAACACGACAAAACTTAAACACACCTTTGGTTTGGTTTGGACACAATGGCACTGTAGTACGGCGATGCGACCGAACGATTTTGACGTCGAAAACGACTTTGCAATTAGGACATAGCGTTACGCAGGTTGTCATCAATGTGTGGTGTACAATAACTGGATATAATTATATATCTTTGTTTACAGAGCTATGTGTGAAGGCAATGAACGGTCTAGCCACTGCCGGCGTCATAACGATGGACGATGCCTGCTGCATAGAGTCGACCGAGGCAGGGCGTCTCATGTCTATTTACTATTTAGATTTAGAAACCATGAAGCATATTATGAAGGTAAAAATTTGATTTAGTACTTCTTACCTAGGTAGGAAGGGTAAAACACCCAGTAGTCAGCCTTTTTAGTGTGGAGTAAAATTTTATTCAACTGTTTTTTAAATTTTATGCTAAACTATAACAAGTAAAAAAATAAAAATAACTATTCTCCGAATATTTGTTTAGTAAATTTATGTATGTCTATGAATATAGTCATAATAGAATTAAGTATAGAAATAAAACCGGCCAAGTGCGAGTCAGACTCGCGCACGAAGGGTTCCGTACCATTCGTGGGGTTACGTTCCGTACCATCTACAAAAATGCCAAAAAAATCATGTTTGCTGTATGGGAGCCCCCTTAAATATTTATTTTATTCTATTTTTTAGTATTTTTTGTTATAGCGGCAACAGAAATACATCATCTGTGTAAATTTCAACTGTCTAACTATCACGAGAACAAAATTATGTTTCGACGACGTCGAATGTCAGAAAATATTTCGTTCGGTAGACCAATTAGAGTACGGATTCCACAAAAACGAATTTGGTTTGTAGAGTAGACGCCCTGGTGACAGACAGACAGCGAAGTCTTAGTAATAGGGTGCCGTAGATCTTGTAGCTTCCCTCTCGAAACGCTAAAAAAAACACGACTGGGCTGGCTGCTCTAATCTTCATCGCATCGGTACGGTACTCGCCGCCCCATAGCATGTACCTACTAATTTGCTCTTTTTGTATTGATGGATTAGTCTTTTTGACTTATTGGAATTCTAAAACCAATGATTTTCATACTAAACGTACTAAACTAACCAAGCATAGAAAGGTGGAAAACATGTAATGTTACAAAGACAATGAACTGAGTAAATTGCAAATTGACAATAAAAAACTTTGAATCCGTGCGAAAAAAAACATTAAAATTAAAATTTCAAAAATTATATGCATTTATAAAGGCTGTTTGGCTGTATTATGCAAAAAGCCTTTTTTTTCGTTAGCTAAAAAATCTTAATAAAGTTGATAAGTTAGTAATTTTTTGATCCTTAAAAAGAAGGTTTGAAATAAAAGAAAAATATATTTATTCATAGCAGCGCATCAGCATTGCTATACAGCGGGGCAATGCAGCTAGCGTCTTGAGCACGCTTCCGACTGGTATTGATATGGATCAGTTGAGCTACCTGTAGATTGTTTATAGGTATGTTGCTGGGATGTAGGTATGTAGGCAAGTTAATTCTATCTGAATAATGCTAATGTGGTGATGACATGGCAAACAAGAAGGTAAGTGCCTGCCTATAACCACATACGATATTTTAATCATTCCTTTTATGTGAACGAAGCGATGGTGCACTAACGTATAATTTTGCTATATGTACCTAATTTTATGTTGTGTTACGGCCTGCCTAGCTTAATATTGTACTAGGTAGTATCGATTTGGTCTTTCACGCCAAGAAGAATTAAATTTACACTCAGATTCAGTCATACAAACTAGCTTACAAAAGTCAAACAATAGATAGAATAGATAGAAAATGCTTTATTGCACACATAACTTAAAAATAACAGACAAAGATAAAATGAAGTAAATAAGAAAAAATTGACAATTGGCGGTCTTATCGCTCAGGAGCGATCTCTACCAGACAACCGTGGATGGATAGAATCGTTGGATTGAAAGGGGATCTGTATGCATTAGTATGTAGTTAGACAATAGACAATAGTCATACATAAAACCCTCTTACAGATCGACGGCTCAGAATCTCTAGAACGTCTCCTTTGGATAGTTTGCGAGTGTCACGAATTAGCTGACATGCACTTGCGTATGGACGAACGAAGGTGTCTGAATACATTGAACCGAAACAATACAGGTTTAACCATACGGTTTCCAATTAAGGGCAAGATTACTACAAGGCAGATGAAACTTAACTGGTAAGAAATTTAACATCGACCGTGATAACAAACAGTATAAGTGGTCATACATAGCCTAGATTTAATTTTGTACCTTTGTGTAGTAGATTTAGGATAAATAATTTTCTTTTTCTTTCTTTCTTTCATAGCAAAGAGTATTGTGTAACACCCAATAAATAAGCATAAATTTTGATATTATTAAGTCGACCATAGGTTTCTAATAATATATCCTTTTTAAGTGTAATCCAAGCCAGTCTTGGCTGCCTTACCATTCCTGATCCCTCCCTCAACCAAGAAGCGATGAAGATTATGAGAATTGCTGAACGAGTTTGTAAATGTAAGTATTTTAAGTAATATTCACTCGAACTGAATATAGACCTCCCAAAAGACGCCACCAGTAGCGGTCCTGAGAGCCGCAGCCCCCTCCATCCATCGACTCCCTCCGACCGCTACAAAATGGAATACCTAGCTATCCACAATACTGACGAGGTTAAAGTAATGGGTGTGTGTTGCTGGCCGAGGCTGATGATGGGTGAGAGCGTAGTGCAGGTGCAGGCCACCACAGCGCGGTCAGCATTGCATTGCAGCCCCAGGCAAGCTGAAATGAAGGCTGAGACCATAACAAGCTTAGCTTGAGGCCAGGCGTGGCCAGCAGGACAGTCGTTGCGAACCAAGTCTTGTTTAGGGCTTTACTCAAACAATACGAGTAGATAATTTAAATAAAATATAATCATTTTCATAATAACTTCACGAAAATTGAAAACGTTATGGAAAATAGAAAAAAAAATACAACCAGTGACACTTTGATGATATAACGTAACTTAATGCATATCTGTCGTCACTGTATATCAGCTACAAATAAAGATTTTTTAAAGTAATTTTTATTTTATTTACCTACTACAAACAGTACCTACTAATATTATGGTATAAACTAGATTATATGAATAAAAACTAATGTTATGGCTAATAAATGTCAGACTCACAACGTAGTAGTTCACGTGGTAAACATTAGCGGATGTGTGCAGGTGCGTTAAAGCACTTTTGAGATTAATTTACATAGATATCTACTATTTTAAACTTAGACTTAGAAAATACATTGGATGACAATAAATTATTGATATCATCCTATGTTCGTCAATTAAACAACTTTAAACAAACAATTTTACAGGATAAACCACCATCTTACTCAACTTAATTTGATTAAAAATAACCGTTGTGCTGAAATTATTTCAGCCCATCGAAGAAAGCTACTCGTAAGAAAAACGTTCGACCTTGTCGAAAAGTCTAGTTTTTAATGGCTTGAAAGGGGATTTATTTATACCTCAAACTCGCGTCCAAATTGATTTATTTCCCTACTTTTTACCCCCCGTTCAAAAAAATGCCGACCGAATACACGACAGTACCTAATGCAAATTGCTGGCGTCTTTTCTAGTAAGCCGGAAAGGTCTAATTTGCTCAAAGAAAGTTGTGTTGACAAAAATTAACATCATATTTAAGGTATGTCATTCCCGCGCCCCGTGTTAAATTTCAATATGTTCCGTTCACCCGTTTAGGCGCGAATCGGTAACAGACAAGCGGATTTACTCTCACACTTATAATAGCTAGTGTATTTTTAAATCTGTGGAAGGTAATAGTAAGTGCAAACGATAGAGGAAATTTTAAAATTTGTACGTCTAATCTATATCAGGAGTTCAAAATAATGATAAAGGTGGCTCGATTTATGTTGTTAAGAGACTTTGGACTGAAAATCAAAATATTTCCTAGGTACCAACCTCCAAAAGTAATTGAATCCTAAGAACAAACATAATACAACTTCGATTTAATCGAACTAAGTTTAATAATTGGCTCCTAAAAATGGTTTATGATTGGCGGCAAATTACTTTTCCTAATTTTAATCTATCGTTGAATTTATCGTGTTAATCAAGCGCCATTAACTTGATTTTCAGGTCTCATTGCATACGTGACCCGACCGGCCCTGATATCCCAACAACCAAAGTTCTACTCAGCCGTGCTAAACAGTATAATCCTAAGCAAATGCGTAGTAGCGACTCTTTGGGAGAACTCCCCGTATGTGAGCAAACAGTTGCGGGGGATTGGACCTACGTTCAGTACTTTGCTTGCGACTGCAGGGAAGAGTAATTTTATGCTGCTGGAGGAAAGTCATCCCAGAGATTTGGAAAGGGTATTTATATGTGGATACAGTTAGCAAAGCGATCCTAAAATTATTATATGTAGGTACCTAAGTAGTTAATGCATGCGCAAAAGAGCATAGAATGCTACTTTCATAAGGCGAGGCATGCATTCATCAAGACTGATCTAGTACTTACATAAGCATAGTTAGCAAAGCGATTCTAAAATATTTGTACCTATAGAAAAGTTATAAATATGTACCTACCTAGGTACTAATGCATGCACAAAAGAGCATAGAATGTTACTTTTATAAGGCATGGCATGAGTATCATCAAGACTGATCTCAAATAGAGACAAGCTAAATATTAGAATTCAAGCACTGTTTGCATTTTTTCAGATAATGAACAAAGGTCCTCCAGCTGGTAACATTATCCGTAAACAAATAAGCATGTTACCTAAATATCAACTCACAGCTACTCCCGTTGACGAAAAAGTTGTTACTATAGAACTGAAACTACTGAACCACCACAACTTAGCTGAGAATATAGAGAACTTGACTGCGGGATCCACTCATAAAAGCTATATCATTATTGGTGATTCTGAGAATACTCTATTGCTGCTTACAAGCTTCAAGTTAGTAATTGTTGTATTTTATTTGCAGAAATTTAAAATAACATGTTGGCATGTTGTAACTTATCTCCATGAGTAATCCGCTTATTTTTAGAGAAACAGAACTGATCAGTGTCTACGACGGAAACATGACATTCAAAATAACAAGAAAATACGGATTCGAACACAAAATATACGCTCACTGTGTCAGCTCAACTATTGGTATGGATTTATTATAACGTCGATTTATAGAAACTACGGCCATGTGTGTGGATTCATAAACCTTTTTTTCAGCCGGTGTAGACGCCAACTGCGAATACTTGTTCAAAGATATTGAACCACTAATTTATCAAAAACCAAACTTTAGCGAGGATGTCGTCGTACACAGTACACCAAAGAGACAAACAACAATAACTGACACATTTCGAGAGCGTAAGAGAAAGAATGCAGATAATGAAATAGTTCACTCAAAAGAAAAGAAAAAAAGAGAAAGCTCTATGTTTGAGAAATTCAAAAACCTTAAACAATCTTTCGGTAAAACTTCCAAGGTATTAAAGGACGACTTAGAAAAAACATCAGTTATGTCGAAAAAAATATTACAGGACCTCACTCACTTAGAACATCCGGTTAGACCAAGTATTGTTGTAACGAGTGAAAGCATTCCTTCAGTAGAAAACGATGACAGGAGCATTCAATCGCTTAAAGGTGCCTTCTTTGATGAACCTAAGACGTATGAGATACATGACGATGATTTTATTGATGACGACAAAATAAACAACATTTTATGCGAAATTGAGTGCGAAATATCGAAAGGAAATAAGAAAATAGCACCAAATAGAACCAAAATATTCAACCAAGAAAATTGCTCTACACAGAAACCAATAGCTACAACACCGGATTGTATTAAATCTATCTTAAAAAGAAATACTTATCTCAACGCCGATAGCTCCAAAACTATAGATTATACTTACACTAAACATATTAAAAACATTCCCAAAAAATCCAATTTTAACTTTATCGATAAACTAGAAAAGAACGTAGATCTAAGTGAAAATGACGAGTCAGAAATTAAAGAGAGAAATGGTTTCTCGGACTCCATAAGAACAGAAATCGAGAAATATCTCTTGAAAATGAAGTCCAATACAAAAACCTCTCATAGACTGCTAAAGGAGCTTATACAAGACGAGCCTATACCAAAAGAAGATACAAAAGACACAAATTCAACAGTTATAGTAGAGGATTCCGTAACAAAGAAAGATGACACACTGGATCAAACCCTGCTGTTGGAACCAATAGATAACGAAACTGAAAACTCATTCATCCAAAAGAACGAAGTATCGGAGATAAATAAAAAAATTAAGAACGTTGACCTAACTGTTAGTGACATGATCATTGACTGTCAGACGCAAAAATCTAACGGCGAACAGGACATGCCTGCTGTGAATCTAAGCAAGAATAAGGGTGTACCGCAATCTAAAGACGATAGCAATACAGAACAAAACAATATAAACAAAGAAGAGAAACAATGTAAATTTTACAATCAAATGTTAGAATTACATAACGAGGCAGAATCACTGTTAGTACCAAAGTCAAACAGTACTGAACATATTCATGACCAACTGACTTATGAACTGGACGCGAAAAAACCGAAACTACTTACTGAAATCGGTAAAAATTTCACTTGTTACTTGGTTCAACCATGTTTTAACATCAATAGGGTACCTACATGGTTCAACCCAAGCAATAAGTGAACTAATTTTTTATTTAAATGTTGCAATATATTTTTGTATTCATTTATTACCTAATTTTATTTTATTTTGTGTTTTTATGTATGGTTATTCCGACACAATGATTATTGTTTGTGAAATAATAAATAACAAAGAAAAACTTTTACAGATTTGGAAGATTACCAAGAAAATACAAATATATTGCGCTCTCAACTTGTGGAACCCAATGGCAGTGAAAATTGTGTAGGTGGCATTGAAATCCCACCAAAAGTAAACGTCATGGCACCGATACCTAATACTTCAGAACTGAATAAGAAACAAGATTTTCCAGCGCTAGAGTTATGGAAAAACTATATCAAAGAACTAACACCTTTAGAAGTAAATGATGTGAACAATAACAATGGTCATGATAATGCATCAGATAATGTGAATACTTCTACAGAACCAAATATACTATCGACTTCGTTAAACAATTCAAACCAGCTTCTTGAAGTTAAAGAGAACCTAAGATTTTCAGCTATAAATTCAAATAAAAAAGGCATTTTTACTCCGCCTTTCAAACACTATAATATTGGGGTTTTTGAAAAATTCGAACCTTCCAGTCAGCTGTATAGCAAAAAAATAGGAACAGCTTCGTTTGCAATAAGAAATAATCAAAACGCGACAAAATCTGAAATGGAAAATTCAGCAAATGGTAACTTTATGCAAGAAGTTACTAAACTTTTCGTTCCAACGCCCCCTTCTGATTATCCATTACCATCCATAAGACAGAGTAATGAATTTACTCCGGGGATCGAAAGTAATAGATACATTGCAGACAAGTCAGAAGCTAACAGAAGTAAAGATACTATTGAGGTCAACAAATGCAACGATATAATATCGAGTTCGCACGTACAACCTTCACCTGCACAACGGAATTATTGCAGTAAACTGCGCAGTGTTGCATCAACTGTGAGCCATCTTATAAATTCAGATAAACAACCAAATCTTCCAGAGTTGACTATACTAAAAGACCATAAAACTAAAACCGAAAATCTTTTGAGTTGTCCAGAATATCTACTACAATTTACGCAACAAAACTATGGTGATAAAATGATCGTGCCAAGAACGTCTGATATACACGGAAAACAAAAAACTGACGAAAATGAACCATTTTACGACTGGGACGACAACGTCACAAAAAACGAAAATCTTAGCTTTTGTCCTATGAGTGATCAAATAGCTAATCTAAAAATGAATGAGCAGTCTAAAGATAATAGTCAAAAACACTACATCAAAAAATACTCATTCTCAACAAATAAAATTGGAGTATCAACACAAGAAACTGCTGACCACGTTGTGAGAGTCATAAGAAATTTAAGAATTGATTTAGATGTCACTGAAATAATCTCTGAAGCAGAGAAAAAGGGAAACAACAAAACATTAAAAATTCTAGATGACAACGCGAAAATTGCAACTGTCCCGAAGGTTAAGACTTTCAATGCTAAAGAAAATAAACTAGACTACGATTCAACAATAGGAGTAATAGACAGACCATTTGATAAGAAGTGTTACGAATTAAAATGCCTAAATAAAGGGATCAAAAACGGCGTTTGCGAAGAAAGCAGAACAGGCGGAAACGAGAATGAACTAGACTGTAACACATCCATAACGGTAGCAGAAAGTGAACCTATGAAAAATGAAGCTATAAAAGAAATAGAGAAAAGGAACGACGATAGTCTTATTGAAAAATACAATATTGAGAAAACTATATTCAGTAAATATAAAATGGACAACATCCCAGTTGAAAAAAAACCTAACGAAGTGGAGAGTTTATTACAAAAGTACAGTAATTTAATGAGGTAAACCTTGGTCCCTGTATTTTCATTCAAGATTTGTTGTAGAATTTGTAGAAAATTATAGTTGTGATTATTTATATTATTTGCTAATATCATAATGCTATTTTATTTTAGACAAAGAAATACAGAAACCATTGTCTGGTCCCAGTCTCAATTCAGAGAAAAGTGTTCAGTGGGTTTAAAAAGATGTAAACCTAATAGACCTTTTAGGATTTCGGATATACATCGGCTCACTCCTAGTCCATTGCCAGAAGTGTTAATAGGGAAGCCCAGAGCGATAAATGTTACAGATTGTTTTAATCAATTGAATCCTGGAGACAAACAAGTTGGATTAGGGGAAAACAAGTATTTAAATGTTTGCGAGACAATTCCTAGGCATAAAATGCTCGAACAAGAATATATTAGCACAAAAGAACTAACAGGCCAAAGTGCAATTGACAAAATTGAAAACCTTCAAGATTTTAATTCACCAAACATTGACTATTTGGAAGTAAAGGACACAGTCTCAGACATGGACCAGAGCATGTTTGATCCCAAAGCGCTTCTACAATGTTTTAGAAAAGATACTTCTGAAGATGAAGCTTTTATAACTGAAAACGTTATCCCTCCTCCACCAGAGTTCAGCGATCACTTGAATGAACCAAATACGACTCATGTTACAATAGATTGCTATGAGCCTACGGCATGGGAAGAAAGCTTATCCTATCAAGAAATATCGAACACAAGTATTTTTCAGGAATCGCAATCTGAGCTGACACCGTCAAAAGAAATAGAGACATCGATTTTGTCTCAAGTTGAAGGGCGGCAAATCTATGCTCACCCTGGTACGAGTCCATATTCATTCACAATGTTGTATAAGCAAAAAAATCAAAGCGTAGAAACACCATCGAAAGCAGTGGAAACCTGGAATTTGTCCCAAGACGACATTGAGCAAGGCAGAATGAATGCTACACCCGGTTCAAACTTTTACTCTTTTACAAAAATCCGACAGAATGACCATGCTGGTAAGAGTATACCCGAAAAAAGTTTAAAGCAAAGTCAGACTCAACCAAAAAATATAAAATTAAAAGCATTCAAGTTCATTCGTAGAAATAAGTATCAGTCACATTGAGATAAGATATATTCATTCATTATAATGATATTTACGTAATAAAGATTTTTTATGATTATGATTTTTGTCATTCAGTAATTTTAGGTACCTACCTACCTATGGCTTGATCGAAATTTAAGTCATAAAGATTAAAACTGAATCTAACACATCATGTAGCCCTAAATCAGTTACTGTAAGTATAGGTTCTAGAATCTAAGAGATATTTTATGTCAACAAAGGCATTTAGGTTTAAATGGAAATTCACCCCAAAGATCTTTGACTCGACCCTTAATAGAAAGGACTTCTTCCTTTCTATTATCCCTTGCGTGATAAGGTACCTGTGGGTATTAAGGCCCGGCGGCTAACATGGGCCACTACCACAGATGAAATAATCTTACATCGTAACCACTACTCCGAAAACGCACATCATTACAACAACAACATTGGACTTAGGTACGTTAGAAATGGATTTTTCATTTTCCATACACTTTTATAACTGAAAAATAAATTACCTCAAGTGCCAGTACTTGACAATTGATTGCAATAGTTTGAATCACAACAGAACTATTCAACAGAACAAGTGAGAATTGTATTCCCATTTGTTTTGTGGACAGAACTATTCAGAAAAAAATCCTAGTAGTTCTGTCAATAGAACTTATCAACAGAACAGGTGAAAATTGTATTCCCATTTGTTTTGTGGACAAAACTAATGGTAAAAAAAGTCCCAGTAGTTCTGTCAACAGAACAGGTGGGAGTAAACGCTTTTATCCACCTATATACTAGTCACTTTCATCTCCCGCTAAGCGCGTGAGAAATGAAATTCCATAGTTTTCCGTCCCGCTTTTTAGCACGCTTTCTAGGATAAGTTTGGAAGAGGAACAATCAACTTTCCGAGTAGGTGTAGTATAAAACAATATTATTCCCAGAGTCTGAATGAATTCTCCATAACCATATAGAGAGGAATATTATCTCCTAGGTAACAAGCAGGCCTTCCTGACGGATTTTTCAATAACGGGAAGGGATTTTTTTCTACTGAAAGAAAAGACTAAAGTAAGTAAGCAACACCAATTTATTATATGAAGTTAAGAGCAGAAACAATGCATAGCAAATAAACAATACTTTCTTATTTTTATAGATTATGTACTTAAATGGAGGCGAGTGTAAAAAATAAGTTTATGTTAGTGACAATATACTATGATTAACATCTATTATTCTTGAGAATAATCACAAGAACAAGTAAAACCAAGACTCACTAAACACAAAATAAAGTTGAAAAAATCTCCCATTTACTGGAGACTATTTAGTTGGTCTTGGTTGAACAGAACTCCAGTCCTTTACTCGAGTAGTCTTTTCTAACTTGAACAGTGCGATGTTTTAAAATAGGGCAGGTTGAACTCACACCATTCAATTTAAAAGAAACTTGGTGTGTGCAGGATCCTCGTCATTGCCTAATAAACGCGCACGCGCAAGCATCGACGACGACACTGTACAAGTAAAAACGTTACAACCTCTATACTTTGCATTAAAATAATGCCCATTTTCACAGGCAAGGGATCCTAACTTCGCGACCACCAATTCCAGTGATATATTCATCCTAGCTCAAAGATCTCAGCTTCCCTGCAAAGTTCACAATCTTGTACGCAAAAGAAAACCTAGGTATCACTGGTACAAAAATAAATAACAATCTACAATCCTGCCTCTTACAATCCACATCCTCATGTTTCCAACCCTTGCACTTTGTAAAAAGTTCTTTTTATGTTCAAGTGAGTCGACCGCGACTTTGGAGCTTGTTACAAAGCAAAGGTCGGGCAGTTCGTCAACAAGACAATACTAGCCGAGAATATTTTTTCCGTTTAATGCTCAGCATGTTAAAAAACTTCATTTATATCACACACCACTTAGATAACTAAATTTATCAAACAATTTGTTATATTATATGCCTGTTAAATAATAATATGACTGGCTATACTATGATTACAATACATGTAGTACATTAAAAGCTTAGACTTGATTTCATTTAATTAGATAAAAATAGATACAATTTTATCATGGATAAATATGATTGCAAAACATGCCTTAATAATGCTGAATATTAAACTGGAAATATAGTCCACACATATTTTTTTTTATTTTTTATTTTTTATGCTTTTTTTTGTTTTTCTTTTTTAATATTTTATTCAGTAATTTCCACGCTGGGAAAATTACACTAATTCTATGCAAAGTATAGCTTGTATTATTTTATATGACCACTCCATACTTTGTTTCTTTTATTTTTACGGGCTATGCAAATTTATGCTCGCACATTGGCAGTAATAGTACAAGTGAAGAGTCACTTGCGGATGTTAAAGAAACGAACACTGAAGACTTAAGTCAAATAAAGAAGGAAGAAATTCTAATTAGAAGTGTTCCAAACACTCAAAATAAAAATAATCACAAGTAAGATACTGCAAATATGCCAGTTATAAAGCATAGCCCGAAGTGCTGCTGGCACACAGGCAAAATGCCATTTCAAATGGGTAGTGGCGATAAAGATAAGTTTTGGCTCAAGACCTGGCGACATCAAAAGCTAACAGAGAGATTTTTAAGATTTTAACATATCATGTCACCTGATGTCGCGAGATGGTGAGTTACTCACTTCTTGGTCATGATCTTGAGGTACTCAAGCGCATTTTGAGCAGCAGAGGACTGGGCTTCCTTGCTGGATGGCCCGGCTCCCTGGCACACAGCCACTGGCAGTGTAGATAGCTGCACAAGGCACTGGCACATGCCTGTCATGGAGCGCTCTTCAATATCCACATATGTTACTTCAAATGACTGCTCAGTAGCAATCTCTTGCAAGAACTGCACAAAGTTGAAGTCCTTGTTGTTCAGTGGAGTAGACTGAAAAGAGTTAATTTGGACATTAGTAACTTGAAACAACAGATTTTCCGAGGTAATAAAGCTATTTCCTATGCCCCATGAACAAGGTAGAATGTCTATTCTAAGGTTTTTTGTTATGGTGCTAACCCGCACTCTGGGTATCTCTAAGAAATGAAATAAGTCCCAAAAATTATCGGTTTCGGCGGGATTCGAACCCGCGCCCCACCCTCAGTACGGGTGTGCTCTAACCAACTAAGCCACGAAACCCTTAGACTATAGCGACTATAGCGCCAGTGGCTGACTGTACATAGGCAGGGGAGAAAGTCGCAAGAAAGATATTATATGAATTACGAATATCCACCCTGAACAGGGTGGATAGATGCACACGCGTTTCCGAGTATCCACCTTAGGGTGGATAAACGGAATAAGCCTTATACGATCAGTCAGTGAGTGAGTGATGGATGACGAAATAGCGATTATTTGGGGGTCGATATTTCCTTTTTGATTTGACACTATTATTTTTAAGAGTCCGTTAACTACGCAAGGAAGAGTACCTAAATGTATTTTTAGGGCATATTTTCATTTGTAACAAAGATATCGCTGAAATGTGGCGTGAGATGGTTCGAAAAGAGTTCCCGGGTGGCGACCGTCTACTTAGACTTGGCAGGGCCCCTCATAAATATACCATGCCATATTACGATACATCAATATTAGTGTATGTTAGATTATTAAAGCACAAACATTATCGTGCTTATGATAATATTATTTCATGCAATTTTTTTGTAGTTCTCTGGTCATGGTAGTAAATAAAATAAAAAATTCATACCTGCAACTTGGCCAGATGGGGGCCGACAGCCGACTTTAAATGTTTGTGAAACTGCGACACCTTGTGGCTGTGACTCGTAGTCAGAGTAGAGATTTTACTATCTTTCAAGCTTTCGTAACGAGCCGCGAGTCCACCCTAGAAAACACAGGATAAGTCATGTAATGAGGTAAATGCAAGGAGCAGTGGAGGTCACGCCTGATAGTGTGCACATCGATACTAACGCTCAATCAAACCTGGCGGTTTGAAAGATAGTAAAATTCCTGGCCAAGTGCTTTCAAGAATAAAAACGGCACACGAAGGGTTCCGTAACATCGTTCAAAATTATTTCAGAAAAGGATCCCTAATCAACTGAGTTCTTCAAGAGAAACAAGTCCACTATCTCATTCAATGCCGTGCGTTCACGTCAGCGCGATCTAGAGCTCGTTACTAGCGACATCTAGTTATGAAACCAGGCAACAATTTTATAAAAACATATATTTTTTACTGTTCGGGGACCCCCTTAAGTTATCAATATTTATTTATTTTTATTATTTGTTACCTATTACAGTTTAAGATAAACAATCTTGACACAGTACAGCAAAAATAGAAAAAAAAACATCACGTTTTTTGTAAAAAGCCCCATTATTTTAATATTTATTTATTTTATTTTATTGAGTGACAACAGAAACACAATCTTTGAAAATTTCTACCTTTTACGGTTCATGAGATACAGTGCGCTGATGGACAGACAGACAGACAGACAGCGGAGGCTTAGTAATAGGGTCCCGTTTTCACCCTTTGGGTACGGAACCCTAAAAAATAAGTAGCCTAAGACATGGTCTAATTATCTGTTAGTGATATGATGGATTATAAATAAAGACAATGTTATTAATTATGAATTATATATAACACTGTGGAAAGTGCAACTCTCTTGGCAAACTGCCTATTCAGCTGCCTACTCAGTAAATTAATCAACAGGTACAGACACATGTGATTTATCATCTACAACCCATGGGCTTGTTATAAAGTGACTTCCAAGGCATATTTACACTTCTACACTAATTCTTTCTTCTGAGCATAAACTTCAGTACTGGATTTTTAAGTTGGGGCAAAGAAAGTAAAATATGTAAGAAATACCTCAGTTCCAGCTTCAGCCTCCTGCTGGAAAGACTCTGGTGGGTTGTCCTGCAGAGCCTGCCACATCTTATAAGCCGCTTGGCGCTTGGCAAGCTTCTTGGACTTGCCTGTGCCAACCTCTCGGCGCTTAAGCAGAGTGCATACAAGAGTAAACTGACGCTCGTGAGGCAGACCTGAAACGAAAGCGTAAACATTTTGTCATTCACTATAGTTAAAATTACAACTGAGATTCAGTGATCTTATCACGAAATACTACAATTTCCTTGCTTCAGTACATTTTGATAAGAAAACACCGCAAATGCTTATTCATAAAAAAATAACATTCGCTGATAAGGTCCAGATAAGAACATGTCAACTTACGCCTGTTCATGTTGTCTTCATTTTCCGTGTGGTAAGAGGGCGGAGGCCAGAAGCGAGACATGCAGAGCTCTTGCAGCCAACCTACTGGATTGCCCATAAGCTTGTCTTCAAATGAGGACACCACAGGAGTACTGCTTTAAAATAAATCATAGTTAGAAATGTATTGAGTAAATTTCCACGCCGCGACAGTATGCCAAGCAATCTGCCTTCCTCTACAACGCTATACACACAACCTTAAAAATCTACCCTATGAATAATGATGAATACAAAAAATCCCTAAAAAAATGGCTATCAACACTAAACTACGAGGAAACTGAAAACTTTTGGATAGTGTTCGCAACATACAAACAAGCTCAACACACTAGGTACAAACACACACTTGCACACAACACATACACACACACACACAAAGGCACACACCACACAATCACATGTTAGCAAATTTTAGCAAAGCATTATTTTCTGTTTATTATCTTTCAAATACACACCATATATAATATATACAATATTATCATAACTATATAATTATTATTATGGAAGAGCGGAACCCTCTAACACAGGTATACATAAAGAGGGTCCCAAACCCATGCAATGTATATTAATTTAAGTTTACTTGGATATATTATTTGTATAGTGAACTAAAACTAAAGAATTAACTGACCATCATAATATTAGAATGAATGGAGGGATGAATAGGCAAATGTCAGAATGGGATCCATTGAACTATAAGATATACTTACGCCTCAGGCACAGCACCATTAGTGTTCTGGTCAGCAGGAACATTTCCAGTAAGCTTGTCCAGCAGAGCTTTGGCAGCAGAGTGTTTTGCTTCCTTCTTGGAACGCCCAGTCCCCATAGCTGTGTAATTAATAACATTTTTAAACCAAAATTTATCAAAAATATCAATAATTCAAAGATATTTTACCTACCAGGTTTAGCAACTGCAAAATTGTACACTACTAAAGTTATTGTCAAATTACTTGCAGTGTGGGACCAATGAAGTAGCTAGGATATCCTGTTATATTAAAAATTATCATTAAAAAACTAACAAAGGCTAACTAACACTGATGGGCAAATAGATTTATAAATAAAAATAGGTACTAACCAACAAGATCAGCAACTGTAACTTGGTAGCGGAATGTTGGCTCATGGATCATTCCCTCGATTTGAACCAGCTCATACTTGGGCACGGTGCCACGACGAGCAAGAAGTTCTTGCAGCACCGACACAGGAGTCTTCATGGGCAGAGCCTCCATTTCCTGAAAGTTAATAAGATAATTGTGTTAGTAAGGGATGGATAATTGGTTTGTTGTTTGGTTCTTGTAATGCTGATTTTGACAGTAAGTAGTACAGGTATTGTACTATAGAATAATTTAAATGGAAATGAGGAAATATAAGTTAAGTATAATATTTATCTTACCCATTTCTGTAATAGCAAAAATACTAGTAAATTGTTTGAACTGATAAATCAAATAAGCTACTTATGTACACTGTGCATACAGTATGTTGTTTAATTTAGTGCACAACATGCACCCACCTATGCATAGAATAGATTCGCAAATAAATAATACTTGATTGATTATAGATCATTCTATGCTTTTGAAATTAAACTTCACATGAATATTATAAATTAAAATAAGAAATTTTGAATGAAACTACTTCTGAATTACTTCTTCACACCAAAACTGATATCCATTATTTTTATTTCAGGCCGATTTCAGCCAGATGGCTGAATAACACATAGGCTACTATTGTTTCCATAAGTCCATGCACCATGAGATAGAAAATAACCTATAAGTTGTTACAAGCAAAGTGCAACCTGTGGATAGAATAAGCTAAAAGACATAGAAAGAAGCTGAATTAATCGATGGTATCATGATTATTGATTTATTCAGCTTCTGTTTGTTTCTTTAGAAATTTATATAAATGACTGAGAGTAATGTTTACCCTTTTAGCAGCTTCATCAAGAGGTAATCTCTCCAGATTGTTGCTAGGCTTGGGGCGGTTCTGGTAGCGACGGCGCTGGCCCTGAGGACCTGGATGCTCTCCGTCCGGGCCACCTCCGTGCACTGGCATGCCATGCATGGGTACTCCTACCCCAGGGGCCATACCTGGCCCGACCCCTGGATGGGGCGGGTGCTGATGAGCGTTATCCATCTGGGAGTGCTGATTGGAAAGAAATTGCTGATGAAATAACTGAAATAAAATACTCAAGTAACTGAATGTATTTGGTATTGTTGTTCAAGGTAAGTAAGTATACTTTTTCTGTAGTACACATTACTGGAGAGTTCCAAGGCAATGAGAGGGCCAATGAGAATCACAAAGGAAATCTTTCTTGTATGTCAAAAATCAGCTGATACTGACATAATGTAACTTGATTTTTTGTATTTGCTGTGTTATTGTGTGCCTGCCATGAAAAGACTGTGCTCATTAATGCAGGCCTATAAAAGTTACAAAAGCCCGTGCTGGAGCTAATATACAATATGCTAATACATTGTAGATTTTAATAACACCCACCCGAATCATTTGAGTTGGGCCCCATGTGCCGGTAACCCACGAACTCGATCATTGCCAAAAGATGGGTCTGATTTACTTCCCAATAGGTAGTACTTACACAAGATGATGAAGCAAACACCAATGGAGAAATTCACCCGGCGTGAAAGTTAGATTATTTAATGGAACATGTGATCAGTGACATGGCGGCGACCAGCCATTACAAAGACTCAAAATGGCTACGTACGCGGAGCCGCATGCCGGCTCGTTTTACAAGGAGATGATGGTTGATAAGATAATGTACCAAAATGAAATCTAATTCCGAAGAGAATCCAAAATCAAATTATTTGACCGTGAAACAGTACCTGTATTATACGTATTATCCGAAGCCGATGGAAATCGAAATCGCTCGTAGAGGTACATTCTACACCTACCGGGAGATCTTGTTTCTTACCATATTCCGAAAGTGATTGGGATGCAGTTTGAACTTATTTAAGGGTCAAAAGGAACTAAAAACTTAAAAAATAAGCGTTTGAGCGGAACAATTACAGCGGTAATTTTGTAATCTATCGATTATTTCAAGCAAAATCCACAGCAAAGCAAACCGATCCACTAGCACGGCACGGCGCGGCGCACCGACCACAGAGTACATGAATGAATGAATTTGTATGAATGGAAATAGAATGAATAAAGAAAATCAAATCAAATGTCAATGTCAAAAGTGACAGTTAAGGCCTACGTACACGAAGACAAACACTTTACACTTTTTAGAGAGTCGTCTTTAAAGCGGACTAAACTGCTCTAATAGTGGTTTTACATTACAAGCACACTTTATATCTTTCCAGGTCGAACATAACTAGCTTCGAAGCCCGGGCTACACGAGGCTAGTTTTTCAAGCTAGGATAGCAAGGTAGTTTTCTACTAAACTATCCTGGCTTGCAGCATACTAGTTCCGTCTACACGACGCTATACCTATTATTTTAAGCTAGTACCTATTTAGTGGAGTGATGTAGTGAGAAAGATGCGCGACTGCGAATGATCTGACAAGTCGAATGATCTACGACTACTAATTTACACACTCGACTTGAATATTAGTAATATACTAATCTTCCAAGTCGAATGACAACTACTAATTAGTAATTACTAATGCCTCTACAAATTGATCATCCGAATTTGTTAGTCGATCCGTGATTTTGTGAGCCATGTTGCGCGCGGCGTTGCGATGTGGTTCCGCCGTGGCGTGCTAGATGGCGCTGATTGTGAGTTTTCGATTGATTTCATCCACCCGATCCTATACAATAGTATAAAATAATCAAATTAAATAAAATTTTGCGTAAAACGAAACGTAACTCCAAAAACAAGGGGTTTCGTTCTTTTTTTTTTATTCTATCAAGCTATTCATATTGTTAAAATAAGATTGTTTCATGTTCGTTTTTTTTATTAAAACTCCTGATATTACATCCACCTTTTTATTTTTAAACTGATCATCTAACTTTTACTCAAAACTTTTACCTGTGAAGCATCGTGTGGCGGCGACGTAGAAACCCGGAGTGTGCCGGAGTCGAATGAAATGTTGGTATGATACTATCTCTCTCTAACTAAGGCCGCTCCCGCCCCAACTTGACTATCCACGTCAAATAACCGACGACTGCCGAGTCGCTCCGACTCGGCCCGACTCGGCAGTCGTCGACTCAGTCAGTCGGACTCAATTCGTTAGTGTTCGAATCGGAGTCGAATTGATACCGACTGACTAAGTCGACGACTGCCGAGTCGAAGTCGATGACTGCCGAGTCGGACCGACTCGGCAGCTTAGAGTATACCTAGAGATGGCATACCTACGAAAAAAACGTGTATACCTAAACTTACCTAGAAACTAAAATGGCTCCTTTCCGTAGTGCTGCCCTTTTGTACCTCGATATTTTTATCGAAACAAGTATTTTTGTGACGATATTTTAGCAGTTTCGTAGTGATTTTATTGTTTTCACCACGATTATGAAACAGAATTCTATAATCATATAGTCTTATAATGCTTAAATTAGAGATACAAAGTATGTGAATGCACGTACCCAACTATGGCTCGACCGCGCTCATGAGACGCAACCACTGAGAAGTTAAGAAAATGAGCTATTATAACAATGGTAATTTTTTCATGTATATTCCGAGTCAAGACTCATGCGTTTAGACACGTGCCAGACCTCCTTAGAATGAAAGATCAAAGTTCACCAAACCAGTTTATTGAACAGTCTGCAGTTAGCTCATTTGTTTCAATTGTAGGTAAATACTAGTTCTAATTTGTTTATACTATTTGATTCAAATTTTCTTTGTTAATAAACGTTGTGTTCATTTAAGAAAAAAAGGTACCTACTGAAATGAAACAACAAGCTACTTAATTGCAAAATATATTGTTTGTATGCAACAGTGATTTGTGAGATAGTATATTTATATTTGTATAACAATATGGGTATAACAATGTGTAATCTGTATCTTTAGCGTAGACACTATCTATGCTTATATTATAAATGCGAAAGTGTATTTGTTTGTCATTCAGTCACGGCTTAACTAAGAAACCGGAACCTAACTAAGAATGGATGGAGAGTAACATAGGCTACTTTTTGTCTTAGTAAAATAACAAACTCCCATGGTAGAGTTACAGGAATATCCCCCTAGATATTATATGAAAATCGAATTTAACGGGGATGAAACCGCGGGGAACAGCTAGTATTATTTATTATTATAATATAAATCACAAAAAGATAGACACCACATTTTATAAACAAGTCTCATTCATTTATTATATTATATCACAAATTTAACACAGACTCCTACATTTTTAATTAAACAAGCAATGTAATCCGTCTTATTCATTTACAGTAAAAATCATAAATTTAACACAGACGCCACCTGTATTTTCGATTGTAGAAGCAATGCAACAGTCTCATTCATTTACACATTTGCAATATACCTACCTAATTCAAAAATTCAACTAATACTAGGTACACCTAAATTTTCAATTTTACAAGTACCTAATGTAATCAGTCTCATTCATTTACAGTATAAATCTCAAATTTACATTATTTCTATTAAAGTACTGGATCGCGCTGGCACTAGTGGCTGAAACAAACATGAAGAATAAATTTATAATGCAACATTATTTGTCAGCCTACAATTATAGACTCTAGACTCTAGAAAGGTACTGGGTAGTTCAACTTTGAAAAAAAATCTAAAATCTTAAAGAAATTCTAAAAAAAAAGGTGGGCGAAGGTCTGCCTGCGTTGCAGGCAGACCTTCGCCCACCGTGCCACATCGTTTGCGAAATAACTTTATTTTGCATGGAAATATTTTGCTAAGGGAGGATTTATGGAAATGTACATTTTAGAGGGGATTTGAAGTATGGTAGGCTTTAATATTACTTTGGGTCAGACAGATTTATTTACTTAAAACTTAATATTCATTAATATCAAAATTTAAGCCCTTTGGAAAAATAAAGGTAGTCAAGTTTGTTAATGCATATATGCATTACTTTGCAATAGAAGTTTGTGGGAGTAAGGTCAAGTAAAATACTTACTAAAAAGATTCGTGACGGTACGGCATCCTCTCGCAGTCTTGTTATTTAAAGTTCGATTGAAGCAAGTTTCTTCAAAATGAAGAGAACGAACGAAAATATCTTTCGTACCAAACTTCAAATTTTCTACTCCAATTGAGTCCAGCCACTTTTTCTTTTACCGTAATTTTCGGGTAACCTAGAACGTAAAAAACCAGTTGAAAATTAATACACTACAATTTACACTTGAAAACATCGATACCTATGAAAAATGCCTTGAAGGACAACACTATCGCCAAACAAACAGTTTCATGTTTTCTTTAATTACACTTAAAACTTACAAAAATAAGCTACATTCGGTATGAATTTTATGTAAACTATTCCTATGAAAGCCAACACATAAGGTATTTATTGTATTATTTGGTAATTTAGCAAAATAAGAATACGTACCGGTGTAATGTTATGTTTGGACGATTTTCACTTGTTTTTAAGCCGCAACCTACCAAACTGCTGTTTGGCATCTTCCTATTAGCTTTCTTTCGCTTACTATATAAGTATTCACATGAAAAAGTCCCGAACTCAAATAATTTTAGCATTTTTACTGTAAATGCAACTCTCGTTGACAGTTTACATACCTGAAAGTAAAATGGCGAACCGGCCTCAATCATGATTTGCTATGACGTCACGTTTCAATGTTGCCAAAAATAGGTGTCGCACATTATATTGATGTCTCTTTTTACATTGGTTATTGTAGGTAAGATAAAACGAGATAGCTATAAGTTTATGAGTTCAATATCGATTTAGATCATATTTGTATAACCGAAAGTTCCTATAGAACAATACGCCGTCTCTATATACCGATACTCTAAGCTCGGCAGTCGTGCAGTCGTCGACTCAATTCGTTATTCGACGACTGCCGAGTCGACTCGGCAGTCATCGACTCCGATTCGAATGGTTCGAATGATTTGTGAAGTCGAATAATTCGAATGAAATCATTCACAGTCGCGCATCTTTATGTAGTGACCACACGTCCAAAATGAACTGCATGCGAAGAAAAATTACCATTCGACTAAAACAGTTAGGTACTGCGAAAACTGTGCCAATTCGCACTAGATGAACAGGCATTCGTGGTCACGGTACAGTTGTACAAACTTTATATTAGTTTCGCTTCCCTCAGTTCTGATCTTTATTTATAGCTATGTTGAACGTTTACGAAGCAACACGTGGGTAGGTAAGTATTTGTAGGTATTGTTTCTTGATAATTTCATTTTAATTCTTAGACTAATGTTTTATGATGTAAGTACAAATAATAATCACATAATTTTACGTAGGTACCTGCTTTAGGTTTGTTTAAGAATGTTTTTTTATTTGGTTTATAAAATAACAATTTTTGTTGCGAATGTGAGGGTAACGCAGCTAGTACCTATAATGTCTGTGGGGTAACGCTCTGTCTGCAATACGTCGTCGTGTCGACGTAACCTCGTCTGTATTGTATTTGCCTCTGTGTTTACCTCACCTCTCCGAAATAAAATTGGAGAGGGTTGTTTGTATAGCAGTTCATAACACTAATAAATAATTCTATGGTCTGAAGTCTCGCTCGGTTTGCATAGTTTAGAAAGAGATGCTCTCTATTTCGACGCAGAAAGACAGCTGTTTAACATTTAGAGCTCTGAAAGAGAGGCACAAGCTGAAAAAATGATTTTTTTTTGCGTTGAGTCTAGAATCTAAATATAAAAATGTATTTTTTCCCAGCCCTGAAAGATAGGCCAGAAAACGTAATGTAGGTATTTAGATCTCAATCTGAGAAGCGGCCGCTTTGGTGCCGTGCCGTGCTTTTTTCGTGTTCATGTGGTTTTAAATTTTTCTGCGTTCCACAATCAATAAAATGCGTGGAAAAATAATTTGCCGCAAAAACCACAAAAAAATTGATTTGGTGCCAACCCGCGCGAACCACCGTAGGTAACTGGGAAGAAAGGGACTACATTTTTTTAGCTGTACGGTCTTCGATCAAAAATAAGTAGTTCGCGGCCTCCCCCGCCGGCAAAGCAGGAAATTTTTGATCGAAGGGTAGATACCTAGCATGAGTTATTATAGTTAGTTGACTCAACTAGATGGCGCTGAAATGAGTCTTGAACCTAGCTCTGAAATGCTATGGCACCCAGGGACGAGAGAAATGGCACCGTTATGATGGCACTGTCTCTTGTTAGCAGAATTTAGAATAGGTATTTTCACGGAATACAAGCTCTGGATTTTTTGGGTGTTGCTCTTGGTGGCTATCAAAAATCTATCAAATAAGAGCGAGCAATAGGGTTGGTACCTATAGGCATGTGAATTCAAAAAGCCACACATAATTATCATACTATCTTAAAAAGCTAATTTTTATTTTTTCTCTTTTAATTTTTTAATCATATCATATCTATAATAAGGTACCTATACCTACCTACACGATTTACAAGTCAACGTTCAGATTTTGGATTCAGTTTACAGCTTGTGGAGGGAGATTTTCCAGGTCAGTCCAGGGCCCTGGGTAGGAGTGGATGGGTAGGACAGCGCTGAAACATGTGCTCCATGGTCTGGTCCTCTACACCGCAGTCGTAGAGTGCAGTCTATCCTCCCCCACTTATGCCGGAAGTAGTTGCAGCGGCCGTGTTCTGTTTTTGGCCTATTTAGGCGACCGACACCATTATTTGCGAGGCAAGGAAAACCCGATAGGTTTAACATTGTTGATGTTATTAAGAGTTGAGGTTTTTTGCGCCAGCTTGTTAAGACGATATTTGTATTCTTATTCTAATAATCACATGCACACAAAACCTAAGATAGGTACTTCCCGTTGACCTAGAATCATGAAATTTGGCAAGAAGTATGGTCGTACAGCACAATTAAAGGAAAAAATCTAAAATCCGTATTTTTTTTGTAAAATAACAAAAAATATTTTAATTGGGTACGTAGGTACTAGTTCAAGTTTGTACGCACGGAACCCTTGATGCGCGAGTCTAACTCGCACTTGACGTTTTATTTTTATTTCATGTATGGAAATAAGAATTAATACATTTTTAATTGGCTCTATTCTCGTGACAAAAGTGTACGCAGCAGTTTAAAGGTGCAGCATAAGAGGGCCACAGCGCGGTAGTTTTCTGGTTGTTTTTCAAATGATGTATGCAGGATGTCCCTCGGCCATGGGACGCGGAGGACATGTGAGGGCAGCTAGAAATATTGAAGATAGAAAGATTTACCGAAAGAAAATATCTATTACTTTATTTTAATTAAAGTAAAATTTATTTTAAGTAAAATTGCATTCACAGAATTTTTGAAAAAGAACTTGCGCAATCCTGTAGGTATATGGTAATAAGTACCATAACAAACTCACTAAAATATAAAAAGCATCAGCCTGTTTTTTAACATCGATCGTGAGATTAAATCATGAAAATCAAATCTGTTTAACTAACATTGCATACTTAGGTGCTAATCCGCCTTGTCAAATTGTACCAAGATTATTACATACATCCCTGCTGAAGCGATCATCTGAAAAGATAAAACTAGGTTAGCAAAGAACAATAACATAAACGAGGTACCTAGAACAGACTGACTTAAGAAGTGTTGTTTTTTCATACAAAAGACTTGCAAAAGACAAAAGACGCGCACATTGAGATCGCTTATTCCCAGTAGTTCTGTGCACAAAAAATATATTATAATTGCAAAAATGTCAGGCAACGAAATTCAGCGAATGTCAAACTGACAGCAAATGCCAAAAATGACGTAAAATGATAAAAAAATTACAAAAATGTCACAAATGAAGGAAAAGGACAACAAATGTCAAAAATTAGTACAGGAGACGGCCGTTGTAAATTGAATAAATATCTTTTTTATTACTTAGTCAAGACACCTTCGTTTGACCACAATCTCACCTCACCTCACCGAAAGGACGATACGGCTGACGATGTATCCACATCTACGACGATTCACGAAGGTCTAACTTAGACATCTAAGGCCCGTATTATGAAAGCTCAGTCATCAGTCTAAGCTTGAATAACGCTAAGCCTTAGAAATTGTCACTCAAGCATACATCGATGACTGAGCAAGCATTCACAATACGAGCATAAAGCTCTGCGCACATTAATCCTACGCCGCTACCACGCCGCACTAAAATGTGCATTCAAAATAGGTACTTGTCTTGAATCTAAACTAATCCTTCGGGATTCAAATTTATATGGGACCACCTCGGGATCATTCTCTATACAACAGTCAAAGAATTATCAAAATCAGACTACTCTGTAAAAAGTTATGCGCGTCCTAACATAAAAAACATTAAATTTACGCGTCGACTTGAGAACTTCCTTCGTTTTTTCATCGGTTGAAAATATCTTCTCACAAGCTTCAAACGAGTGGTCCGCGAACTGTCTGTCATTTGATGCCGTCAATATAAAATGCATCTAAATATTACGAGTTTAAGACCATATTTCAATAAACATTTTTGTGCTGGGTGGTAGTGCGCCTGATCTTCGACAGGTCTTGTCATGATCTATTTATTACTTAATCAAAGTTATACAGGGTTATTGGTAAATTAGTGACTATACGTGAACTGCAGGTTCAGCCCATCATCACAAACACGTTTGTGAAGACGCCAGGTCTTAATTCTTAATTTTGGTATTGGTAATGGGTACCCCCCGCAATTCAATAATCGTTCGTTAGAGAGGTTTTATTTGAAACTCAACTTAAAAACAGCTCTGCCCTGAATTATCAGAAGATATGAGAGTGAAAGATCGGTCTTAAGTAACTCTGTTTTTTCATTTAAGCAGTATCAGAGGTGACTTATATTTTTTTTTTATTTAGACTTGGCGCCTTCACGATTGTGTTTGTGATGATGGGCAGGACCTGCAGTTAACGTATTGTCACTAATTTACCAATAACCCTGTGTAAAGTGGTAGACCATTCAAGAAATTCACTCATGAACCTGCTCATGAAGTATAAAACCCTCACGACAATCACGTTTTCAAGCCTGTTTTAACCGGAATGTATGGGTTTTACTTTGAAAATAGGTATCTACCTTAAACATAAGGGAAGCATCCAATGGAAAATAGCCGAAGACAGTCAACTCCGTGTCGGGAAAAGACATCATAGCAGACAAATGCTGAACCTAAAATCATAATCATCATATCAGTTCAACCCACGTTCAATAAAGGTTACTCTAGTTTTAAGGTGGGTGCGAACCTCTAAGCTCCATACAAACGTACTGTCCGAATAATTTGGAAACTACACCCTTTATTGCAATGAAATTTCACATACTATCGGATAAAAAGTATAAATAATAAGAATATAATGTTACACTGTTTCAGTTTTTTCAAAATACATAATCATCATTGAATGAGAGTGGAATTTCAATTAATTTTCAACTATTTTATTACTTTCGCTCTCATTTATTGATCATTCTGGTTTTTTAAAAACTAAAACGGTGCAAACATAGCTATTTCTTTTCCGATTATGTATGCAATCGGGAACGTATGTAGTTTCCAAATGAATCGGAAAGTACGTTTGTATGAGGCTTAGCGGTTCGCACCCACCATACGAGGTCATTTTATAAAAGTATACCTACCTCTAAGAAAAAATGTAGTTCTTGTTTTTCCGTTGGTATATTATGGATTGATCTGCATAACTGTATTGCCTGGAAAAATAACTCACTGTCAGATAGGTACTTAAGGACGTATCTAAATCTTACTTTAATTTTTCCCTTTAAGCTACATCGGGGTAGGTGAAATACCTACAGGGTTTGTTGCTCATTTGTATTCGTATTTCTTTTTTCAAATTTCAACTGTCTACTTTTAATGGTTCAACAGATACAGAAAATGTTAAGGTCCAGCAAAATACGCCCAAAAAATATGTTTATTGTGGAGCCCCCCTTTTATATTAATATTTATTTTTATTGTTGTGTGAAACTACCTTTTACGAATCATGATACAGCCCTCTGATAGACGGATAGCCAGGCAGACAGCGGAGGATTAGTAATAGGGTTTCGTTGGCACCTTTTGGGTACTGAACCCTTACAAAGTTTATAATTTTTCGAGACTTGGATTCGATTGGAAGAACCGTCTACATTAAATTAGTGCAGAACACTTGGTTTGCGATTCCGACACGCTCTTGGCCAAAATAAGCATCAGCATCAGCATCCGCTGATATGTCAAAAACGGCATCAGCAACAACCCTGATACCTACTTCATACGAACCTACCTCAAGTTTGAATAAGTTCCCAGCATTTGCAATTGTGTATATTTTTAAAATTTGGAACACTATCCAAAATACATTATACACAATCTCATGTATAAAGACGTCCATCTGTATCACGAGTCCATGGTATATGATGTGCGATTCACTCACGATGGCGTGAAAGCACTGCATCATCGTTATCAGGATAGGCACTTCAAACATCTGATTCACAATCTGTTTCACATCAAAAGCTTCAATATAAATAAGCTCTATCTCCCGCAAAGTTAGCTTCCTCAAGACTGTTTTTGTTAGACCATTCGTTGTTATCTTTTCTGTTGATGTTGGTATTTGCTCTCTGACACTTTTGAATATCTCAATAACCGCCATTAGAAGTATATAAAAGAAAGCTATAGATGTTAACTGAATCATGTGAGGTAAGATGAAAGATATCATAACAAGAGTCATCTTGTATAAGCTATCGTTTCCGCTAAAGTTAATGACCAATTGCAACAGCAGCAAAAAACCGAGACACCCTACCACGAAGCTCACTTGTCGGTGTAATTGTTTGAGAATCACCTCTTTATTAATATTAGAAGTCTCGATAAGGTATGAAATTTTGTTCAGTGTCTTCAGATATTTGAATCTATCGATATATAAACAGACGTAGGCGACTGTACAGAAGATGAAGAGAGTAAACAGTTCTATAACATAGTTTAACTGTGTCATAATAGCTTCCGTGAGGGCTTCTTTCGACGCTTCGATGAGTTGTCTTAAATGCAACACCAGAAATAAAACCATGATACCGAAGTAGAAAATTGCACACAAAAAGTTAAGATAAATCGATTTTGGAATAGTCGTAAAGCCGGGTCTGACACTGTGTAATTGAATACTGTAAGGAAACAAGCCAAGCAAGGACATAATTATGTACAGAGGCTTTAACACACTACGCAAGTTTGCGTTGGATGTAGTATTTATGGTAAAATTATCGCCAAGCCGCGAAATCATTTTCACGTTTACTGTTTACTATGAAGTCGACGCGAATGGAAGTCATATCTTGCATGGAATTGCTATTTACGAAGGTATGTTGCTGTATCTAATTAATTATTTATAGTGAAAGTGTCATTGGTGGAGTGTGTAATTAAGCGGTATCATTATGGGGATTCTTTTATGAAGGCGATGAAATCTAAATGAAACGATGCCTAAGTACCTACCGACATAAGCAAGAGCTGGTTGGTAAGTATGTACACATCTATATAGCGAAATACCTACGAACCATGTACTCTTACAGCTTTAATTATAATAGTAAATTTGTCATTATTTAACAACTATCCAGAAGGGTTTCGCTCGAAACGGGATGAAACTGGATACAAAATAAAATAGATGAAAAAATATTGAAAGGAGAAGTGGCTGCTGCCTACGTAAGTACCTATACTTTTTAGGGTTTCGAGATCGGTTCCGAAACCCTTATGGAATCGCTCTGTTCATCCTCTTTCCTTCTGTAGTCTTCTTGTGTAGTCGCAGTTATCAACATGAAATTTAAAGTAATAATACATTACATGCGCCACAGAATGAAAAAAAATATGAAATTTTTGGTACCTATTGTGAAAAAATAAATTTAAATAGACAGTTTCTGCATTTCATGTCAGTTTGTACGACCTCTGTGACGCGGTGGGCGAAGGTTCGCCTTGCGACGCAGGAGGTTGCGGGTTCGATTCCCGCCTTGGGACCAATATTTATACGATCTGCAAATATTTGTTCCGGATGTTCTGGTCGTTTTCTATGTTTAATAAAAAATATCTATCTATGTAATGTATTGTATCATGTATCAGTTATCTAGTACCCTTAACACAAGCTCTGTTTAGCTTCGGGCTAGATAATGTTGTGTGAATTGATAATATTTATTTTAAATATTTTTTTATGTTTCATACTTTTTGAAAGAATAAACTTAAAAACTACTGGATCGATTTCAGAAATTCTTTTGCCGTTAGAAAGCTACATTATCACTGAGTAAGATAGGCTATAGATTTTTTTTTATTATGTTCCCGACCTTGATGATGATAATGATGATGAGTGGTCGATATTTATTTCATTCCCATAAATTAGGCAATTCACATACGTTCGCCCCTGACTTCACTCACGCGCTCGCAACATTCGTGAATCGATCCTACATTAAATATTATTTTATCGTTCACCAATAAGATAATCAGGCCAAGCCAGCGCTGCAGCGCCTCTGGAAAAGCCGAAGGGTCTAGAGAATCAATTAATAGATTTATTTAATTTGGAAGGCATCTCAAACAAGGAAGGTGAAGCTACGCGATGTCACCAATTCAGCAATTGATATACTTACCTTGCAATGACTTTGTTTACAAAAAATATCTTAGATTTTAGAAACGAGTATGGGTTTTAATTACAGTAATTAATTTAATTACCTATTAGTATCGTGCTGTCGATGTCGTCGCTGTGCCGTGCGATAGCAAATTATAAAAGTACCTACCCTTCTTTATTAATGTTTATAGTCAAGTAGGTAGTAGTACATATGTAATCTTTTTTTCATTTAGCTGAAAATTATGTCAACAAACCCACTAAAGAAATTCAAATTGAAACGCTTTGAGTTCAGATAAAGATTTAATTGTTAACAATATTTTATTGAAGAAAGAATTTAAAGAAAATGGTGAACAATAGGTACTATGAAGCGACACGTCACATCAGTTTTTTTTATACTTTATACAATAAAATAATGTTATTATGTTGGTACATTTATGTAGTAGGTACATCATAGATTATAAAAGACAATTTTGAAGCTTAGCATTCACCTTGTGTTTTTGGTTGCTCGATTATTCACTATACCGTATCCAAACTCAGTGTAGAATGTTTGTAAACAAACCAAATTCACTCTGTTCTTTACGACATTTACATTACTTGTCGATTGGAGATCTTTCCTTCAATAAATATTTCTTACAAATATATCTGAACCTCGACGCCAAGCAAGTGAGTTTTAATTATTTGTGTTGCGGTTTGTTTACGAAAATTGTACAAGGAGTTTGACTAAGGTATAGGCACTACATATAATTACCGGACCATTTTATATATTTATCGATATCGAGAGCTTATATATATAATTTAAGTTATATATATAAGCATTTAGGTAACCTATCGCAAACTTTTGTACATAGCTATCGTTACCAGCAAAACGTAGGTACTTAGTAATAGGCAGTACAATTTATACTATAAGAAAACATGTACACTTTATTCAGAAAGAGAATTACATTCAAAAAATGGAAACAAATTTGAACTAGTATTGACAATTAATTTATTAACAAAGAAAATTACAATCAAATAATATAATTAAATTAAAACTAGTATTTACAATTGAAACAATTGAGCTAACTGCAGACTGTTGCAAACAATCTACAAGTAGCTCAACTGATCCATATCAATACCAGTCGGAAGCGTGCCCAAGACGCTAGCTGCATTGCCCCGTTGTATAGCAATGCTGATGCGCTGCGCCAGATACTCACCAGCTCTCGGGCGGGTCACGCGTCGCTTCGACCAGACGCTCAGATAATTTTTTGATAACCCGGAGAGCCTCGGTATTGACAATTGAAACCAAAATTCAATGATCCATATCAATACCAGTCGGAAGCATCCCCGAGACGCTGGCTGCATTGCCCCGCTGTATGGCAATGCTGCGCTGCGCCAGATACGCACCAGCAGCTCTCGGGTAATTTCGTTCGTGTTAAGAAAAGTTTACTAACATCTAAAAGTTTTCCACTAATAAAAGGAATTTGAATTTGCCTTCACTTTATGTCGTCTTGTCGAATTGTACCAAAATTATAATATACATTCCAGCTGATGCAATGATCTGAAAAGTTATAAGAAGAATAATTAAAAACATTACATAAAATTAAAATTAGTTTTCCAAATAAAACTTAATATAATGTTTTTAAAATTATTTTTCTCAATTTAGAATAGTTTTATTTTAGGCGTTCCTAGTTTGTTCACTTAACTTAGTTATGTAAGAGGAGCCCAGTTCCCGCCCAGCTACCTACTTCATGCTTTAGTTGGGCCTTCTAGTTGCATGTGTTTTTTATGTTTTTTATTTCCTATGTACATAACTCATATGTGGATTGCGCTGTGGGCTACATTGTAAATACAGCTCATCTTTACATTGTAAAGCACTAACACAAATGTATAATAAGCACAATGTAGTCGTTTGTTATTCCTCAATAAATAACTAGATAATACAAGAAATTTGATTTAAAGTAAATCTAGACTTTTAGATAATTATGCATTGTATATCTTATACAAAAGATTTCAACGCGCAATAGCCGTAGTTGTTAGAAAAGGGAGTAGAGTAAAGTCCGTTTTTAAAATGTAAGAATGAATAGACTTAACCAACAGGTTAAGGCTTATTTAGAAAGAGGTACTGAAAGCTATAGCTATGGAGAGAGCTATGCTCGGAGTTTTTCTGAAGGATAGGATTCGTAACGAATACATCCGACAGAGAACCAAGGTTGTCGACATAGCTCAAAGGATTAGCAAGCTGAAGTGGCAGTGGGCTGGCCATATCTCGAGAAGAACCGACAACCGCTGGGGTAAACGTGTTCTTGAGTGGAGACCACGATTCGGCAAAAGGAGTGTAGTACGCCCGCCTTCCGACCAGGTGGGATGACGATTTGCGAAAGACTGCTGGCAGATGCTGGATGCGGCAAGCTGAAGACAGGGCGCTATAGCGCTCATTAGGGGAGGCCTACAACAGTGGACTAATATAGGCTGATGATGATGACTTACCTTAAACATGAGGGAAGCATCCAATGCAAAATATCCGAAAACCGTCAATTCCTTGTCAGGAAATGACATCATAGCAGATAAATGGTGAACCTAAAATCATAAGATAATTTCCACTCAACAGTTTAGCATGTGCCAAAACGGGGTGCTTCTGAGTCCCCTGGGGGGTCAACTTTTTAATATCAATTTTAAAAATTTTGAATAAAAAAAAATTCATTAGTTTTTTTTTGTTTCTTCTTATTCGTGTTCTTTTACACGCACTTCGCATTATTACATTAGGTACCAATATAATATGTCAAAAATGTTTTTTTACCAATACCAGTGTTTTATTATGAAATCCTTTGACAAAACAATAATAAGAGTAATGTAAGAATATACGTAAAATAGCACGAATATGAGGAAAAACAGTATTATGTAATTTCGTAATATTAGTCCACTGCTGGATATAATTTAGCCATATATTTTTGTTGAGAATATATAAAACAAAGTACCACCTCCATGAAAAAACGTAGCTCCTGTTTTTCCGTAGGTATTTTATGTATTGATCTGCATAATTTAATTGCCTGGAAGCAAAATAAGTTCACTGTTAATCTTCCACTTTGTGGTTTCCTGTATAATATAATAATTATGAACTACCCACAGTTTCGCTCTCAAATTATGATAAAATGTATGATGTCCTTTCCTTTCCTATAATCAAATTATTCGTCGTGGAAAGATAACAAACAAAGGAGTACAACCTCCTTTGAAATAAGTATCTGATAGTATATTGTATCAGTAGCGATGCGTGACCCGAGAGCTGGTGAGTATCTGGCAGCTCGTCAGCATTGCCATCAGCGGGGCAATGCAGCTAGCGTCTTGGGGACGCTTCCGGCTGGTATTGAAATAGATCAGTTGAGCTACATGTACATTGTTTGCAACAGTCTGCAGTTAGTTCAATTGTAAATACTTGTTTTAATTTAATTCTATTATTTGATTGTTTTTCTTTGTTAATACAGTTTCTAATGTAAAAAAGTATCATAAATATGATGTACCTACTCCTAGCCGAATCATCAGCCACAACGGCGGCTAGTGTCAAGGGAGACTATCTCGGTGCGCAGGATTTGATTAAATTAAAGTGCAAGAGAATAAAATAATAATAATAATATATAATTAGTGTCCGACCGGAGGTTCGGTATCGGTTTGGGCCAGGTTCGGCTAAAAAATCAAGGTTCGGCTGTAGTTTCGCTTTCGCCGAATGGGACAAACCTTCGGCCGCACCGGACCTTACAAAATTTCCACTTTTTCATAATAATTGTATACTAATGTTATGTAGTAGAATTATGTATTGGTACAAAGGTACCTTTTACTTTACCTCCAGTTTGAACGAGTTCCCAACATTTGCAACAACGTATATTTTGAAGATTTGGTAGACTATCCAAATTGAGCAGTTCATAATTTCATGAATATCGAAGTTCATCTGTTTAACGACCCCGTGGTATATAATGTGCGATTCACTCACGATGCAGTGAAAACACTGCACCATCGTAATCAGAACAGGAGCTTCAAACATCTGATTCACGTTCTGTTTCACTTTAAACGCTTCTTTATAAATTAGCTCTATTTCTTGAAAAGTCAGCTTTCCATGCCTTGACACAACTTTCGTCAAACCATCAGTGGTGATCTTCTCTGTTGACGTAGCTAGAATTTGCTCCCTGACATATTTGAACATCTCGACAACCGACATTAAAAGGATGTGGAAGAAAGATAAGTATGTAAATTGTATCATTTGAGGTAAGTTGAACGATGACGTCACTAGAATCATTTTTAAAAAACCATCGTCTCTGCTAAAGTTGACGGATAATTGCATCAACAGCAAAAAGCTGAGAGACCCTACCACTATGCTCACTTGACGGTGTAAGCGTTTGAGAATCCACTCTTTGTTAATGTTTGAAGTCTCAATCAGGTTTGAAATAGAGTTCAATGTCTTCAAATACTTGAATCTATTGAGATAAACACAAATATAGGCGACTGTACAGAAGATGAAAAGATTTAACAATTCTATAACGTAGTTTAATTGCGTCATGATCGCTTCTGTTAGGGCACTTTCTTTCGACGCTTCACTGAGGTGTCTAATATGCAATACAAGAAATACAGTTATGATAGCGAAGTAGAACAGGGCGCAAATAAAATTAAGATAAATCGACTTCGGGATAGGCGTAAAGTCGGGTTTTTTACTGTGTAATTGGACACTATAAGGAAACAAGCCGAGTAACGACATGATTATGTACAGAGGTTTAACCACGCTACGCAGGTTAGCGTGGGGCGTAGTTTTCGTGAAACTATCGACGAGCTTCGAAATCATTATCACGTTTACTCTATTGTGTGAACTGAATGAGAATGAAAACTTGCACTATGGAATTGTTATTTACGATAGGTACGTAAAGTACTCAAATTTCCAATTCATTATTTAAACTTAAGTGAGCGTGGCATTTGTCGACTGTAATAAAACGGTATTATTATGCCATACTTTTATGCTGTCGATGCGATGTTATCTAAATGAAAACGATACTTAAGTAGTACTATAAGAGGTAGGTTACTATACCTAGCAGTATTAATTGTAGCTGCGGAACAACTTACACTTACTGATTAGGTATTTTACTACGAATTCCATGTAAGTTTAAATCTAGATGACTAGGCGACTGTCATTATTCCTCGATTTAATACCAGACCATTAAGCAATACCCTACGAGTAATTTGCCTCTACCTAGTACCTACTTAAATAAATAAATTTAATAAACTTGCATGCATAAAGCTATATGCATGACCTTTGCGTAAAGCCTACCTACAACAGACGGAGCTATAATATATATTAATATAAATCATAGCAAGGTATTACAGTATAGATAGATAGATAGATATAGATATATAATTTATTCATAAAAACATTGGTTACATAAATTGGTTAGTAGTGCCTTAAAGCCTATGTTAGGTTTGTCTAGGCACTGAGTTCTCCTTAACATTTAATGCACCTTACCTTACTTACCTTACTGTAGTTAACATTTAATAATAATGACATTAAACTACCTAGCATTGAAGTTGTTAATGTTGATGATAATAACCAAAAATAATCCTAACTCTTATACAAACTACTAATCTAAGCTAACAGTCTTGAGCATGAAAGATACATTTACTCATATATTTTCTATAGTAATCGGCAAGTGACCACAGACGCAGCTATAACGTATATTTTTATGACCTCACCAAAATATGTCGACAGATATTATAGCACGATATATTTTGGTACAGTAAGAAATGACGGCCGTAGAGCTAATGAGTGCAAAAATATATATATAGCATAGCCACCGTATGTGGCAGCTTGCTATACCGTATATATAGCTTACTACACAGACCTTATAGGTACTAACTGCGCGCGGCGCCCGCTTACTTATATGCTAAACTCATAGAGTTAATATTAGTACTATATTAACTCTATGGCTAAACTCTATCTACCTTTTTTTCTGAGAATCCAAGGAGATTCCGATAACTTTGATCTTCGTGCATCTAAAAATCAGCTGACAGAATCAAGACTGCATGACAGCCAACAGAAATACTTGCGGAGGCATGACAGTTGCATAAAAATTATCAAAATTTCAGCGTTTGCTATGCTAAAGACATAAAATTCTAAAAACATGCATAAAACTAAAATACTATCTATTCGGAGGTGTTTTAAGCTGACTCGGGATGATATACAATATTCCTCATGCTCTTGTCAACAGCCCTTGAAATTTTTAAGCCCTTCCAGTAAAAGTCCTAGGAGTAGGAAAGAGATAACAAAAATACTACCTCACCGAAATTGTTTCCAAGTAGGGCAACTTCTACGGAGTTCCATAGAGTCGTGTCATCAATACAGACATGAGAGACCCTACAGTTCATGCCCTAACCCTTGCGGCATGAAGGTAACCATTTGTGGAGCTGCGGGGAGTACAGGTTTGTCATTTCATTGGAATCTCACACGTTCGCGTATGATGATTTATTTACTTCACACGGCACATACCAATAACAGAGTGCCCATGGCTCATAATGGACCTGTTGGGAGCACTTGAAGCGTAGGGCAGCAGCCCAACGCTTGACCATCACCAAAAACACCAATTTTTTTTTATTGGTGATGGTCAAGCGTAGGGCAGCAGCCCAACGCTTGACCATCACCAAAAACACCAATTTTTTTTTATTGGTGATGGTCAAGCATTTGTCCACCATCTCACTTGAATAAGTGATGATGTGGTCTAAGATGGAGCACGCTTTCCCAGAAGGAACTTATTCACCCTGGATTTGAAGGCTCCAAGATTGTACTCTGTCGGGCAAATAGCCGCTCGAAGCTCGTTCCACTCTTTGGCCGTGCTTATTATAAAGGTGGAACAGAGTTTTTGGTTCGACACTGGTATATCGACCAGGTACGGGTGATATTTTTCTGATACGGTTGTGCAATGCTTGCGCACAATTCCCAAAGTGTTACTGGTAGAACACTGACAGTCTGGCAACGCGCCGTCGTCTGTGTTCGAGGCTTTGTAGTTTAACATCTGCGAGCGAGTCTAGCGCATCACTGAGGCTGGGCAGTGAACATTACACGATAACTTTTTTACGCTATTAGTAAACAATAGTTATTTGTTATACTAGAGTGCAAAGTTGCTTTTTAAACGCATGCTTGAAAAAATTTTGAAAAAGGAATCAAAAGAGCACGAGGTCAAAAAATTCAGCACTCGAGTGCAACACGTAATCATCCCCCCATCTCGGAAAGAGTATTTTTGCTCTTCTATATCCGAGTGTAAAAGCCGTTAAGAGTGTAAATGAAAATTGAATTTAGAATATCGTGCGCACGATAATCTAAATTCAATTTACTGTATCATCTAGCGGATAAAAACTGCTTTTACACTCAGATATCGAAGAGCAAAAATACTCTTTCCGAGATGTAGGAATGAAAAATAAATTACTCCATCATCCATCATCGTCATACAGCCGATTGACACCCACTTCTGGGTATTAGGCTTCGTCTTTTATCTGCCAGTATAATCGGTGAAAATTTCTTAGTCATCAGTTATTTATTCAACACATCACACTTTTATTATTGACTAGCTCCTGCCCACGGTTTTGTTTGCGTTTTTGTTTGCCAGGATAGTAAGTAGCCTATGTCCACCGGGATAGCATCTGCCTCCCTGTCAAATTTCATTGATATCGTTTCAGCCGTTTAGGCGTGATAAGGTAACAGACAGACATAGTTACATTTGAATTCATAATATAGCTAGCTGCTGCCCCGGCATCGCACGCGCTTTCAAATAGCCTATGTCTTCATTCCCGGGTTACCATCTACCTTCCTGCCAAATTTCATTGGGATCCGTTCAGCCGTTTAGGCGAGCAAAGGTAGCAGACAGTTATTTACGACTTTAATAATATTAATTTGGATATAAAAATGGATAAAATTTGGATGGATATGTGCATATGTATGTAGGTATGTTTGTTATTTTCTCACACCAAAAATACTGTAGGTACGGGTTGGGCTGAAATTTTACATATATGCTACATATAATTTTTATCTCTTTCTGTTCCCATGGGATAGAAATGACTTTAAAACCTTTCCATATATATGTCGCCGCCGGATCGTAGAATCAGCCCGTTTGCAAAAGGCCGAATGCAAAACGAACGCTGATTTGTTGGGAAAGTTGAATACTTAGTTAATTTCATTCGGTGAGATTATGTATTGTAGAACTTTGATCGTTCAGAAATCGGCAAAAGCAATCAAATGAATTTCGCCGTTTTACGATCGGCCTAACCATTCTACAAACGGTCTGATTCTACGATCCGTTGACGAGATATACAATAACAAGACCTTTGCTGACTTGATTGAGAATAACATACATTATTTATTTATGTATTTTCATCTCTTAGCTACTTTCATTCCGGGAACAAAGCGTGCGAACCTGCGCGTAGAAATCAGTTAAATCATATTTTTGTACTATCAACTATTTTTTTTTTCAAAAACAGGTCAGCCTTTGGCTTTGCTGTTGAAACAGTGTCCCTTGCTGGATGAAATAGCCCTATATGATGTTAATGCGACATGCGGGTACGGCATGGAGCTGAGCCACGTCGATACAAAATGCAAAGTGACTTCGTTCTCCGGCCGTCACATGCTTTGCGACGCACTATGTGTAATTGTCCTTAATCATTGTTTATATTTTTTACTCGTGTGGAATTTGCACCACCCCAACTCTTCTTGCGGGCGTCGTAAGAGGCGATTTGGCCATATCCACCGGGGAGCGTACCTCCTGCAGAATAATTTCACCAGCGAACTGCGAACCGGATTATGAGCAATACCTTCGTATGACAAAAGCCACTAAGGCGCTTATCAGAGAAAAGCCTTCGTCCTGCAGTGCCCCAGCATATGTTGTAGATGTGATATAACTTTTTAACCTAAATTCGTAAAACCGCGAGGAAACGTCTTGGCGAGACAATATGCTATTTGACTACATTAAAAATAGATAGATAGATAGATAGAACATACTTTATTGCACACTTAAAACTAAAAAGAATTTACAAATTAAACAATAACAATATAAGTGACAATTGGCGGTCTTATCGCTCAAGAGCGATCTCTGCCAGACAACCTGGTATGGATAGGATTATTGGATATATATGGGGTAAGATCGAAAATAATAATAAGAAAATATTCTAAATTGTTTTCATCCTAGTCAGTGACAACGTAACAAAGCGTAATCAGGTGATTTTTTTATTAAAAATATGCCTTTTTATGTAAAAAAATGGTATTAATATTACACATTATTTGATAAATTATCACTTGACTGAAAACGCTATGTGTTTGGTTGGATCGCAAGTGACGTGACACATCCTCAAATTACAGTGTCAATGAGTTCTTCTTGTTAGGTGTGGTGTGGCGGGGTGACGTCATAGCTTGGAACACGGTAGCCATGACAGAGATTATCGTTTTAGCGCGGCATTATTTTATTCAAACTTTAAAATTAGTTTTCATAACTAATACGACTGGCCTTGAAGAAATATTAATTGCACTTTGCATTATTTTTATCAGACAATACGTTAGAATTATTTCCCAGTAGTAGTCAAGTAGCCTATTGGATGCCTCCCAAGCACTTGTAAGTCTCTTTATTGGATCTCACGAAGAGATCACCAGCACAAGTTGTGTGGATTTTTAAGGTTCGATGTATGATGCTGGTTGTCTCCCTATGAGGATGATTCAATTGATTTTCATAGACCATAACGGTACCTAAACTGGACAAATGCCCAGTTACAACATTGTGGTCTCATTCTAACATTAAAGTGATTTATTTTGTTATAGTGCTTACCCTAACTTTGATCCACCGAGGTGGAGCCACCGGCGCTATAGTCCGTAAGAGGTCCCAAAGATTTTCGATTGAACCGACTAAGGGTTTCGTGGCTTAGTTGGTTAGAGCACACCCGTACTGAGGGTGGGGCGCGGGTTCGAGTCCCGCCGAAACCGAAAATTTTTGGGAACTTATTTAATTTATTAAAATGATTGTTTTAAGATTTTTGTCTTGCTAGCTTTCAACTATTAAAGGATTTTTTTGAATTTTATAAAAATTCTCGGATATTTTAGGGCCTACATTCGTTTGGACCTAAATCAGGGTTCGGTTTTACGACTATGGTAAACCTAGTTAGGACTTATGCGAGTCTACCGTAGTCGTCAAACCCAGCCCTGATCGGCTCCGAACGAGTGTAGGAGACTTTTGAATGGAATATAAAGAACGAAGGTTACTCTGGAAGGTTGCTGCAGCAGCTTCTTTTCTGTGTAGCTTTAACAACTCTGCTGCAATTCCCTATCCGCCTGGAGGTTATGACACACTCCTTGCATGGGGAGGAATGTTCAGTAGTGGACGTATTTATGTATATGCTGATGAGAATACCCATGAATGTAAGAAATTCGAATTTTCTTTTCAGGGTGCGAAAGTAGTCATTATAGTAGCACGAAATGGCACGGATACATTCGAGTGTAGTGCTCCCATTGTTGCTGAAATAGCACTGCAGATAACTAACATCTGTCCCACGGTAAGTGTTTCTATTTGATTAGTCATTGAAATAGTTTGATACATCTTAATTTGGGTGCCGACCGGCGGCGTTACGGGGCGTAATGTAACACAGCGAGCGTTCGTGCAGTCAGTACGGGGAAAAAAGGCGCTCACAACGAGTTACAAGACGGAATTTAGCACACGGTGTAATGTATCATGCTCGTTGCGAATGCTATATTGCTCTTACGCCCCGTTATACCAGTCAGTATATAGTCGGCTTTATAAAAACTTAACCCTTCAGCTTAACGAAAATGTTAGGAAATTTCATTAGAGAACGTGATGTCCCGGACGACTGGGATTTTATAGGCTGGATTAAAATTATGTCCCGTTCGGCCTACCAATCGTCATCGGGTGCGTATTAGTGAGACGAACGGGATATCAAATAATTTGAAATATTATTATCTTATTTAAAAAAGAAAAGTATTTATTTCCCATAATTTAACAGACTTACGTACTAGGTTGGTACTATAACTAAAACTATACAAAAAAAATAGAATTAGAAAGGAATATAAATATGGGGTAAAAAAGAGTCCTCTCAGCATGTGGCTTTTTTTATAGTCTACCTAGACCTTCGTTTGACCACAATCTCACTTGATGGAAACTGAAGATGTGGCCGACCATGTATCACGAAGGTCTAGATGATACCTTGGTTGTATGTAATATGTATGATTAACTGAGATACGTACGAACAAAGAAATACCATAACCATAAAAAACACAAACTAGACATGCATAATTAACTAATCTGACATCATCAGGGACATCACGATAGAGAACTACTAAAAACCTAGTCTCTCTTATAATATTGTACGCCTCGAGTGGTCCCAGTTGCCGGAAGAAAAATAATAAACTTAAATCTATCCGGCGACTGGGACCGCGGTCCCAATACCTAGCGGTCCCAGTTGACGGAAGCCTCGTCAAATTATCTGATAGTCCCGGCTGATTCTTAAGTTTTTGAGATATATTGCACTCACGCCAGATAAAATTAATACTCAACAATTTGTTTATACTATTCCAGTCATTTGTAATAGTAGCAACAGAGCCCGTAGAAAGCATGGTACCTCTAATCGGCGAGATCCAGCGGCTGCGCTCCGTGTACAACCCTCGTACCCTACTCGGCTGCGTCGAGTTAAACTGTGTGCGAGCCAACACGGCCCTTGCTGACTTCTTGCGGGTCCCGCCCGAGTCCGTCCGAGTGCCTGTTATAGGAGGCGCCTGCTCTGCGACTATGGTGCCAGTCCTGTCTGCCGCTGTGCACCCTCGGATCATGACACAAGAACAGGTAAACAGGATGCTCTTTCAGAGATGTGTTAATTAAACGAAATGTACTGGATTTTTGCATACAAAACGTGAAATTTAATATGAAATTATATATTTTGCCTTTTCTCAAATCAGTAACTAAATGAACTGAACCAATCTTTTGTGTCCAATTAAAGGTTGGACACATTCAGGTGCTTGCAAATCGCTGGTGGAAAGGCCCTCTATTCCAATGTTGTGGCGTTTTTTATATCAAATTTCGGAGCAGAGCGTAGCTATTCAAAGCATTTGTAGCAGCGTGTGTAGCAGTTTGTAGCAGTTTTAGTTAGATACTTTTATTGGATTATTTATTTACGGTTACATGGAAGTCGTACCTAAAGATTATTATCGGGTACTTATCGTTTACCTCAACCGGATCAACAGAACAGAAGTAAGGTACCCGATATTTATCGTGTACCTTACTTCTGTTTTCTAGCCTATGACTTCCAGATTACTTCATGTAGGTACCTACTTTATAAATGTACATGATTTCCAAGTTCAAAAGCTTCATCCAATGCTTGTTTCAGATTGAATGCGTAACCTCATGTATAATGTGTGGCAACGAAGCAGTCCAGGCTTCTAAAGGCTGCTACCTCGAGACCCCTTGCCTGGCCGGCGCGTATGCAGTGGCGCGCACAGCCATCAACGTGGTGAAAGGTCTGCGAGGTGCGAAGAATGTTATCCAGTGCGCTTATGTGGATAATTTGGGAACTTGCGCTCCTTGCTGCCAATTTTTCGCTAGTGACGTAAGGTTTATTTTAGTTTAACAACTACAAGCGTTCGCTGGCGTATTCGCACCCGTATTTTGCGCGATAAATTGTTGCCTGTTTGATAGATCAAGACAAAAATATGTCATTATTAGTGTGATTGTAAAGATGAAGTGAAAAGTAAAAGTCATTTAAGTATTTGCAAAAACACGTGTAAAAAGGTGATAAATAATTATTTTAGAGTCAACATGTTTGACCAACATACATTGGTGTACAAAAATAATTAGAGAGCATGCAGGTTTTAATTTAATTGTACATAGCAACAGCAGATTTATAAGCATATTAATTAATCGATTTGAATTTAGTATACCTAGCATAAAATTAGAATACATTATTTAGAAATTCATCAATATTATAGTAGCATTTTTCACATAAAAGTTTTTTAAATTTAGTCTTAAATAAGTTTACATTTAACTCTTTGTAGTCGTAACTGAATAAAATAATCAAATTTTTGATTACTGGGATTTTAGTTTTGGGAATAGAGGGTAATCTGTGGAAGCAGTGATACGATTCTGAAAAGTCTTACATATAAGTAAAACGTCAAGTGCGAGTCAGACTCGCGCAACGCGGGTTCCGTAACTATATAATTATGAGACCTTGTTTCTTGCCAAATATTATCATTCTAGCTCATCGGAAAGTAAACGAGAATAAAAAAAAAACCCTATAAACTTGGTCCATGGCGAGAATAAAAAAATGATTACTTGTACATAGACAAAAATTTTACAGTTTTCAGATTTTTTCCTTTACTTGTGCTATAAGACCTTGCTTTTTGAGAAATTTAATGACTGTAGATCAACGGGTACCCTATAGGTTTTGTGTGTATGTGATTCCTTTGGAAAATAAAAAAAAATCGGCATTAACGGCTGTAACTTTTGATTGCGTTCCCTCAGGGTGAGAACGACAACTTTCGAAAACGACAACTTCCGAAGACGACAACTTTTTAGAATGTCAACTTTCAAAAACGACAACTTCCGAAAACGACAACTTTTTTAGAATGTCAACTTTCAAAAACGACAACATCTTAAATCGTCAGCTACCTAAATTGACAACCTCTCGTCTCTGATGTACCTAATGTTTTTAAATTTTCCTTATATCTTCTAAGTTATTTGTGTTTTGCTCGTGGTAAAAAATCTTATTGGTGTTTTAGGCCCTCAGGGTGACAACGACAATTTCAGAGAACGTCTATTCTAAACTCGTCAATTTCCTAAAATGACAACTTCCGAAAACATAAAACGTTATAACTTTTGATTGCGTTGACTTAGAAGGATAATTTAGGTCAAGGCTCCAAGAGGTTACGGACTTACGTATTGGATGTGAATTTCAATTCGATACCTCCACGCGTTTCTGAGAAAAGAGGGTTGAAAATACGCTTTTTTACGTTATCACTGACTAGGATGATAACATTTTGGAACTTATTTTCAATGTAATCAAGTAAGTAGCCTATTAAAGTTATGTTTCCTATAGCGATCTTAATAGTAATCATCAGTCAATTTCAATTTTATAAGGGGGACAGCGCGTACGCAGTCCCCACTACCAAAAATAACGCACCCGAGATATCCACATTAGGGATATTCGCAGAGGTCAACCCAACCGCAGTGCAATGGTTAGGCCTCGCTCTGGGGGAACCGCCTTTATGATCACGGTGTCCCCTGTGCCAGGTAAGTATGATATCTCAGCGCTACTGAGCGGAGGTCATTAGGAGCCGTGCGTTCTCGTCACCGCGATCTAGAGCTCGTTCACTTTTAGCAGCGACATCTAGTTATGCACGGGCTGGATTTGTTTGGGTGACGTCACAGGCAGCGGCACACCCCAGTGACGGGTGTGCCGTCTGCCTGTGACGTCACCAGCTAACGCGACTGCCATAATAATATGGCTCTCGAATTCCATTGTGTACTACAAGTAGTACTACTATAATACAAGTACTATATAGTAGTGTCTGTAGATCGTTCATTCTGAATATCACTTCTCATATTATTATTGAGTACATTTAGATATTAAATTGTAAAAAAGTATAGGTATATAAAATGCCAATGCTGTAAGGGTTCTATTTTTTTCTTTTGAGGTACGAAACCCTGAAAATTAAAATAAATAAATTGCAAATGCTAACACTAGCGAGTCCAAAAAAAAAGCTAGGAGATGATAAATGTTAATTATTTTATATAGCAGTAAGTATGTACCTACATTTATAAATTTTAAAACGTCAAATAAGTCTGCAAAAAAAAACTAGGTACTTAGATGCATTATTGTTTATACAAAAGTAAAAAAAGGAGACACACTTATAACAGTAATAAAAGATGAGAGAAGAAGAGAAAAATAAGCTACTACGGAAAAAATATGGTTATACTAGAACCCGACTACATAAAAGTCTTAAACCCCCGTTCATCTATTGTCCTTCTCTTAATACTTAGGTACCTAGGCGGAGGCCTTCTCGTTCCGACTAATATCCGAGGTATGAGGGGTATAATTAGCTTTTAGATCTCGCTAGACCCCCCAATTTCATCTGATTTCTACATCTACTACCGGGGCATTCAGGCGAATAAATGGATACCTCTATTGTTGCAATCGGATAAGTATTTTTCAGCGCTATGTGGGAACATAAAATCGGCTACTACATCTATAAAGAGCGTGCCAACAACCTCATCATAACCCTCGACCGTTGGTAGTAAAAATAAGTTGTATCATACTTGTTTTCATCTCGCGGGGACCGCTCGGTGAGAGGATATACGTTACACTCACACGCGATGTGGTACATGATGGATCGATGACCTTACTCACCGTGTGACGTCATCGAAACAAATCCGACCGGTGCATAACTAGATGTCGCTACTAAAAGTGAACGGGCTCTAGATCGCGCTGACGAGAACGCACGGCTCCGAACGACCTCCGTCACACACATTTTCTTCAGTATCGCTTCTCGGCCTTTTGGCTAAGATCAAAGTGTAGTATCTGTTCTTTTCAGCTTAATATCTGAAAGTTCCCTCACTGAGGGACCAGTATATTAAACTGATTTTTGTAAAGCGACGGGATGTTCGGGGCTCGCTCCACTCCCGTCACGGGTCGGCCCGGCATTGCAGTGCCGCCGGGATCGGCCCTCAGAAAATATGTTTCATTCTCCGTCTCGGAAAAAGAACAATTGCTCTTCGATATCCGAGTGCTAATAAGGGGCTGTTGGCTGTTATTAACTTACGCGACGCCTTATTCACAATAAAAAGTCGCCTGAACCAAAAACCTACGGGTACCTAACCTAGTATCCGTTAACTAAGACTCATGATATTTGACAAGAAACAAGGTGACGGAACCCTCGTTGCGCGAGTCCGACTCGCACTTGACGTTTTATTTATATTTACTGCTCATATTTTATAATAACCCTAACTCTATTCCATGACTATGAAATTTCCATGTACTGGACACTGGCAAAAAAGTGGCAAGCTGCAACAGAATGAGCATTCGCTCGACCATACACAGACCGCGCCCGTACGTTCGTTCTATTCGGAAGTTGTCATTTTCGGAATTTGTCATTTTAGGAAATTGACGAGTTTAGAATAGACGTTCTCTGAAATTGTCGTTTTCGGAAGTTGTCATTTTAGGAAGTTGTCGTTGTCACCCTGAGGGATTGCGTTGACTTAGAAGTTTGATTTATATTACGGCTCCAATAGTTTACGAACCTGAGTTTATGATGTGAATTTCGACTCGATACCTCCACGCATTTCTGAGAAAAGAGGTTGACAGATGGACACCAAAGTGATCCTATAAGAGTTACTTTTTTCCTTTAGAGGTACGGAACCCTAAAAACTACATAATTCCTGAGTGACATTGTTGTATGCTTTATCCAGATGCCGTTTGAGTGAAACGACAGTAGAAGCCAGTAGAACTATTTTTTTTTAAATCAGTACACGATACTTAATAAAACCAATTTTCGTCTCGTATTACATAGATTAATATATTTTTTCCTTATTTTAGTATCCTTATAAAAGTAATCACTAAAAATCTCTAAAAAAAGTAAATTTTCAGGTGGCTTTAGGCCCATCAGGAGTCGAAAAAAATATGGGAATCCCCGAGCTGTCAAAGTTTGAAAACTGTCTGTTGTGTAATTGTTTACCGTTCGTCCAAAACGAAATCGCAAGAGCTGTTTGGCTGGTAAGGAACTATTGCTGAAATCACTATACATATCTACAGGGTGTAACAAAAATTAAGAACCTTCAGAAACCTTTAACAAATTTCAGGGGTAGTTCAAACTCAACTATAAATAACAGGAAAAAATTGGTTGTTATCAAGTGAAGATAAAAAAACAACTTTGGTGTGGAGTTTAAATGAGACAATAGAATTTACTAGTAGACACACGTAGTAGTAGTTGGTTTTGCTGGTATAAGTCTTTCTACAACCAGAAATGTAGAATTCTCATGGGATCTTCACAGGCATCCTATAGGTTCGTATTATGAAAACTTGATCAAACATAGAGCTATATGCTTGAGTAACGGTTTTGTATGCGTTGTCACTCAAGCATAGATCTTTGACTGCGCACTCTTTCATAATCCGAGCCTTAGTATTTTTAGGGGGGTCAATACTTGTCAAACCAATCTAGGTTGTCCAGTAACTGGTTGCTATTTCCATTCCAGGTATACACGATGTGTCAACAGTGCTGCAGCTCGTCGTGCTACGCGCACCCGGGCACATGCTACGACCCGCCATCCGGGCCCTGCGTGCCGCCAGTTAACTGGACCTGCGACTTCCCAGACGCCTGCAGAGATGAATACCTCGCTTCGGTGAGCCACTCCCACTAGACTTGAGGGCTAGGAGGTTCCCTACCTCCCTTAATCGGCTCTTGTCACATCCATAGGCAGAGTAAGGCGGTTTGATTATTCGTTGCGACTGCCCCGGCCAACTCCATCACTAGACTAGTCCTTTGCATACTTACCTCCGCTCACGGTCTCACCACACCGGGGCCTAGTCGCCTTTTTTGTAAAGGACGTGGGAGGTAAGTTTCGGAACTATTTATCCGATTCTACAGAAATCTCTAGTAGTTAGCTAAGTTACATTATCCCTGAGTCAAATTAGATATTGTGTATGATTGTTATGATTTTTCTATGTGAAAGCGAAGCCGCGAGCAGAGATGTTCTGTCGCTCGTTAAGAGTTGATGTTGTGTGATAACTCCCTCGGTATTTATTCAATTCCGTTCTGCAACTGCAAGTCCCCCTAACAATTTTAATCATAATGGAATTAATATGTTTCTTCGCTCTTCCAGATTTGTCGTGACATGACGTGCAAATGCGGTGCCACAGAGCTGTGTTGGCGGCCGCGAGAGATGGACTACGACGCCGCGCGTGCCGCCAACCTCACCCACCAGATACCCAACCAATCGCAAGCCTGCAGTCATTGTAAAGTGCCAAGAAGCGTGAGGATAGAAAAGGAGTTAAGAGAGAAGGCAAAGGACCCGTGCCGAAGCAACAACTAACAACCAGTGCTAAAATTTCGGGGGACGCTGCAGCCTATCAGGAGGCACCAGATACTCAACCAGTCGCGAGCCGAAGCAACAGCTAACAACCAGTGCTAAAATTTCGGGCGACGCTGGAGCCTATCAGGGCGCACCAGATATATAAGGCAAGGGACCCATGCCGAAAATTTCGGTTGACGCTGCAGCCTATCAGGACGCACCAGATACTCAACCAACCGCGAGCCGAAGTATCAACTAACAACCAGTGCTAACATTCCGCGCGACGCTGCAGCCTATAAGGACGCACCAGATACTCAACCAATCGCGAGCCAGTCTCCGTTGCAAAGTACCGCGGAGCTTGAGGACACAGCAGATAGAGCAGGAGCTGAGAAAAAGCAAGGGACCCGTGTCTTATAGGGGCTTGCTAACACTCCGCGCGACGCTGCAGCCTTCCTAAGATTGCGTCACAAGATACTCATGAAAATATACAGATACAGCTTTCTGCCCTTATTATTCTCTCACCCGTTGACGCCCACTGCTGTTTAAGCCTCTACACGCCAGCATTCGCAACCCTTTGCGAGTTGTTTACACAGTCTTCCTTCCATTTATGTGAAAATCGCACAATAGCGGCCAATTCCTTTTCCTCTGTGTCAAATAACCTCCGAATTTAATTTTGTATAAATACTTTGTTAAATTGAAAAAGGTAATGTTCTGTTCTTGATTTTTGTATGTGTTATGTTTGCCAAATAATACTTTGAACAATAAAAGCAATGCAACTCATTATATTCGTGAACGTTCTGACTAAAATACTTTGTTTAAAATTCGTGTTTATAATGTAAAATTAGGTACAGAAACAAAAAAGTCTAATACATTCAAATATTATAAAAAACAGTTAAACATGCATACATATTCTTCCCGATTTCAGTATTGTCCTTTATAAAGACGATGACACTCAATAATTTGTTGTTCAGCGAAGAATTTCTCGTGGAGTGAAAACGATCATATTTGTATTTCTGAACTTTCGTTATCAATGCTTCAAAGGGCAAATTAATTCTGTATTATTTCCTTTATAAAGACTGTGACACTCGATAATTTGTTCTTCAGCGTTCCCAAGAATTTCTCTCGTGGAGTCTGAAAACGATCATATTTGTATTTCTAAACTTTCGTTATCAATGCTTCAAAGGGCAAAAAATGCATACCTATTCTATTTTAAAGGTAATGTAGGTATAGGTACTAACCGCATTTTGTTTTGTGTCGGCATTTCCGACATTTTTCTTAATGTCCAGGCATTTCTGAAAAACAAGTATTTATTTAACATTGTCTCCATTTAATGAATTATTAAATGGTAACTATGCAAATATACCTACCTTAGAAATTGAAATGTTTATAACAGACTGTTTTTGCACGCTACGTTCACTAGCAGATTTATGATTTTTCTGTGAACATAAAATTTCTATTAGAAACCACCTTGGCCGAAGTTTATGGACATACCACTCGAACCCAAATTTAAGATACGAGATAATTTAAAATCGGTGTGAAATTTTTCAACCATGGAAATGAGATGGATATGGTCCAAGTGTGCGTAAATTAAAATAAGATTTGAGGTCGCATAAAATAATAATAATAATATTTATTTTCACTCGCAAAGGTACTTAATCTAGCACGCGGTGCTCAGACTAGGTAGTGCTATTGGTAGGCGAGTATCTACAAAATAATATACATATACATAGGGAGGTATCTACCAAACTCTTTCATTGCCAAACAAAACATGTAAAATTGCTCAAAGTAAATAAATGTATGATGTAGCAAGGTGAGTTACACACAAGTTTAACATAATACAAACCTAATGAAGATAAAATTATTAACAGAAAAGGACTTGAAGAAAAAAATTATTTACAATAAAAAGCAATACAAGGAGTGCAATACAATGGAGAGCCTACGAAAGTTATCTGATGGCATCCGGCTTTGGTGCTGCTTTACCGAGGCACCAGTTTCATGAGAGTTGGGCAACGAGAGAACAGTGATTTTGTGTGTTTTGAGACACAAAATCACTGTTCTCATTGTGTGTTGTGAGAATTCCTGATAAAATAAATTTGCCTTTGCATTTGTTGAATTCCTGTCCAACTCTCGCTCTCTCAAAAGTTCCTGCTCACTCTACTACTTTAAAAAAAAATCCTTCACTGTACAATTTATCCGTCTATGGAATGCTCTTCCCCTGGACATCAGACATTCGAAATGACTCCCTATATTCAAAAATTTGTATTATTCTATATATTTATATACAATTTATATAATGTATATTAATAATAATAATATATATTATATAATAAACTCATAACATAAAATATAGTAAGTAGTGTATGCATAATTATAATTGTTTTCTTTCCTATTACTCGCCACCGTCTATATTGTTCTCTTATGTCCAATCCATTCCAAGGTTGCCTGGAAGAGATCGCTCAAAGCGATAAGGCCCCCTTTGTACTTCCTTGATTTTCAGCATTTCCTTCTGTATTGTATTTTGTATTTGTGTGGTACATTAGAGTTATCTATCTAGATAGATAGAAATATAGATATCAATATTTCTATTTATAAGTACTCGAAGTTGGTACCAAAAGTCACGTTTTGCAGGTTTAGCACTTGTCGTTAAGATATTAAGTTGTAGAGTGAATAATTTAAAATAGGCATAACGACTGATTTAATAAACTACGCCGAGATGTTTTATTATATTGCATATTATTGAATCTTATTTACAAAATAAATCATATTTCTGCATACAGAATGACCATAATATTGTCAAAAGCAAGTCATACTTTTACCTTAGTTATTTTGTGCCTTTACATTACATTATTGTGACAGCACGACGTATCTATTGACTGGATTGCCTGGAATTTGCTCTTACCCTTGGCATGTACAACGCAATTCCCGAAGGAGTGCCGAGAGGTGCCGACGATCGATAACAAGGTCCAAAAGAGCTTTTGCTTTTGAGAAGAGCGTGCTTGCTAGCACCAAATTTCTGTAAAATATAATTAAGTATATTTTAATAAAGTAAAAATTATTCAAGAAAAGAAAAAAACAGGTCTTTTGCGGTCGCATGGTATGGGAAAGTAGGGGAAACAAATATGTGGAAAGGCATCGAAATTACTTACATGGACTCTCTCGTTCTCTAACTTTAGAAATAGGTCTTCCTCGTCTCTCTTTTTGTTATGAGATTTATGATCCTGAAATAATGTATGTTCTTAATTGCCTTATCATAAAACTGGCCCTATAGAATAAACGCTTTTGTTAACTTACATTTTGTTAAACAAAATGTGAAAACCTAAACAAGTCCAAAATAAAATAAGTGTTATTAACCATATTTTAATTTGAAAATACAGAAATATTTTCTTAAACCAAAAAATAAAGCTCAGAAATTTTGTATCTGAATTCACATAGGATGCTCACAGCCTGAATAAATATCCATCACAATGTAACATACATAGAGAGTATATAAAATTAAGAGCGATACAGACCGGTAAATTCGTGAACATCACATTTAATTAAGTAATCGTATATACAAAGCTAAGTACATAATATTTAAATATTATATGATTTGCAGCTGGCCATCCCCAGACGTGGATTTTCGAGTAACCAGTCGGCTGTCGCAAATTATTCTGCAGGCTCAGGCCGATTTCACCAACTTCACGAGCTTTTAAAAATCTATGTCACAAATAACAGAACCAACAAATCGCCAAAGTGACATGACATCTTAAATTTTTACATTACAGGACGTGAGCCATTCCTGCCTGCTTGCGTTCGTAAGACAGCCGAGCCAGGCTCCGGTGCTTCCTGCATCCGGGAATGGCCAGCCGCACCGACTTGTGCGGCGGCTTGTGCGCAGGGGAACATCGAAAGAGGCTATATGCCGTCGAAGCGCCGGGGGGACAGGTTCGTCTCGGAGGTAGCATCCATACGCACGCCACAGCACAGCAGCTGGCGCATGGCGCGCGACACTCGCGAGGCGCGCGACTCGCTGCGCGGCAGCCCGCCCGCCTCTTCCTCGTCCGACTGCAACAACCACCGCAAAGATAAGCTTTGGTCTCGTGGTAGGAACGCACAACGCAACAGTAAGTCGGATAATTAACGCCCGAATACTCGCAACTCGGATTTGAGCGCGTCTCTAGTCGTGATTTAACGTCATTTTTCAATGAGTTAATTAATTAGAAAGTGTAATTCTTTGAAAAACTTTTAAGCTTATTCTTTTGTTATTTCGCAATATGCGTCAGCAATGAGGCTGTTATGACGCTGCGTTGGAACCGTGCACCGCAGCGTTGTCGTTCCGATCACGACACCAAAGCTTTAGGCTGACCGACCGCACACCGAGAGCGGTAGTTGCCTGGGCAACCTTTTCGTTGTTCTTATAAATAGCATCCTAAAGGCAGCTTTGCTTCAGTGTGCCCATATCAGATGCAATCAATCAAATGGCAAGTAGTTTTCCAGGGTTGTGAATTTAAGAAAATTGCATTATAAAAAGCGATTGTAGCGTGCGGGCTGCCGCGGCGGCGTATAGGACTTACCGCTTATCGGTACGATAAAATGTCTCGATCTATGTTGTGACACTGTTAAGAACACTACGTTATATTAATCCTGTTGTCTTCGGTTAAGCTTAGTTAAGCTGTACCCATCAGCTCAGGAAAAGTTTAATATAAGCGTAAGTAAAGTAGATTTTACTGATTTAACTACGCCAAAGAGTAAGCCATAGAGCATTCTCTGGATGGAAGAAAGATAAACAGTAAATGATAGTGACTTACCCACATAGAAGTTTTCTTAGCCACTTCGGGGGTCCGCAACTCTGCAACTTCGTCGGTTATGCTGTCTTCGTCGTCCGTCTTCTCGAGGGGTTGCTTTAGGGTCGCAGGCGGTGACAATACAGGCGCCTCTTTTACAGACGCCACTTTCGGCAGAATCGGTAGCGGTGTTGGCATCACCGTAGATTTCTAGAATGAATAAATGAATACTTTATTGCACTTAAAACACAACAAAAATAAAACCTTATATCTGAATTTAAATCGTACCGTAAAACCTTACAAGATTGCCAAACTGATTTGATTTTGCCCACCACGGTACTTTTTTTAAAATTCTTCATATTATCGAGAATGTTTTAGTAGCTTTTATTTCTTGTTTGTTGGTAGATACTTGAATATGTCACTGGCAGCACTAAATAACCGATTGTCGCTAATTTCACTTCAGTTGACTGTCAGTTGGTGTCAAAGTTTGGTGGTGTGTTTGGCGGGCCAAAGTTCGTGCAGAAAACTTTTTCAAAAACAGTACTTGCAGTTGCAGCAGGCAAGTAATTATTTTACCACTATAAGTTTGTAACAAATAAATAATAACTATCGAATATCTGACGCGAAACCTCTTTTAAACTCGAAAATATTAAGTTGGGCAATGTCAAAGTACCTTTTCTGGAGTACTGTTTACTACTTTGCCCACCAAAATATTGCTGTCAGGGTTGTCACTACGACATTAAATCAAAATTGATTTATGTAGGTCCTATTAGTAGTAAGTCGTTTGGTATTATCTAACCACCTTTTAATTGATGATGCCTATTTTATTAGGAAAGTAGCTAAATATCAGCTGTTTCCGGTCAATGACCTTTATATTAGTCGTGTTTCTTGTATTTAAATTGTAGTGTATATACTTGTAGTTATACATTTAATTTTTTTGTACGTATAGTAGTAGGTACTAAATGCTATTTATAAGGAAGGTCTATAAAACAAGTGTTTCGATCATAATTGTACAGTATTTCCAATTATTTATTTTTTCAATTCCTCTTTATCAATTAATGTAATGCAAAATTTACCATTTCTACAGTTTTTTTTGTATATTAATGCCTTAATTTGTTTTATAATCTAAATGAGGTAGGTACTTACCTTATTATTTATAAAAATATTTATAGACAACTATTACTTTTTCTTGATTAAAGTTTTTGTCGACGTTAATAAGTTAAAACTTAGGTACTATGCACCTACAGTTGACATGGCAGCAGTTGAATAGGTACTTAATTATATTTCATTATAATTAAAGGCTGTTGGTAAACAATAAAAATGTGACAACCCTTGCGCATCTTTTTATTTGTATGAAAAATTTCAAAAAAAATTTTGTCTTTGCCCACTCAATTTTGGCGGTTAATTTGCTTGCTTGAACGTTTTATATTAAGATATAAAGTAACATTGATTATCCCTATTGCTTGTTCCTTAAATCTTGTTATCTTAAGGTCAAAAATACCGGAATTACGTTTTTTTTTGCAAAATGGGCAAACTCGGAAAAAAATATATATTTGGCCCGCTCTCTAAAATTATGATTTTTACACATACCGTCCCATTTTATTCGATTTATTATCTATTATTTGCAAAGAAGAGTATATTTAAAATAATGTAGCGCAAAATTATTATTAGAACTATACATACTTTTAAAATTATCTTAAATTGAACCACTAAATCCAAAAAAATTGGGCAAAGTTGCACGGTTTTACGGTACAATAGGTGTGCTTATCGCTGAACGATTTCTCCCAGGTATCCTAAGGAAGGAGAAAAATACATAAGTTGTTAAGAGTTGGTAGAGCGCCAACAGTAACAGAAAGAATAAATAGAAAACCAACTACATACACTAACTAAATTAGACACTAACTTAGAAGTATACCTACAAATAACGATAGCTGCTACAGAAAGACATTACGATAAAATCTGATCACTGCTAAAGGTACAATCACATTTGGAGTTACAGAATCTGAATAAGGAGTACGAGAGAATAAACCATGAGTTCAACTCCTCTCAGCAATAGAGCGTATATCAGATTTGTAGATCATCCGCATATAGATGGTACGAAGAGAAAAAGAGTAGATATACCAAAGAGTAGAGGTGTAGTACACTACCCTCTGGAACACAGGCATAAGCATCGCACCAATACGAGACAGACTCACCAAGGCGGATCTGCTGCCGGCGACTATGCAAGTTACTGTAAAACCAGTCAACCACCCCCTGAGAGATGTAAAGAGTGCGAAGGAATGCCAGAAGCATGTTAAAGTCTACTGTGTTAAATGCATTGCTGAAATCCAGTAAGGTTAAAACAGTAAGTAACCGGCTATCCATGCCCAGCCGTATGTCATCAGTTATTTTGACCAGGGCAGTCACAGTACTGTGGCGTTTGCGGAAACCGGATTTTAAGGGATTAACACAGAAAAGAGTTGAGCTGGTTGTGAACAAGCCGTTCAAGAACTTATGGAGTATCGAAATGGGGCGATATTCAGAAAAGGATTTGGGATTAGTTTTTGTTTGGTAAAGGGATTAGTTGGGTAACCTAAAGTAGCCTATGCATTAATTCATCCTGGATAAGCTATCCTGGTACCAAATTTTATTCTGATTCGATCAGCCGTTTGAGCGTGAAGGAGAAAGGAACTCACACACACGTCATATACACTATACAAACAAACTTTTAAGGATGAATTTTCGTTTCAAATACGACTATTCCCGTAAATCTCCCAAGGGAATTCCATGTTTTACCAGGGCAAAATCAAGTCGATTGGTTGCTTAATTAAGGCGTGAAGGAAGGACAAACAAACGAACACATTTTCGCATTTATAATATTAGTTAGGAAGTTAATAAATTAGATATTTCGGGGGGCCCGCACGCGAACCAGATTCGCACGCGGGTGGAAATCTGCATGGCAGGAAAAGGGCATATACAAGTACGATGGATGGAACTCATTATCGATAACAGATGGATGCCATTTGATTTTTGCCATGCTGGCGCTGAGCAATATGAATCTGATAAAATGGTTGTCATGTTGTTTTGAACCGCCTCAACTAATGACAATTTTTACACCAGAAACGGTCGTATAATATACGACGATAATATACTCTTTGAATTGGCACAAAAAACGACAGTAATTGCATACGTAATATTCCCTCCATCGTACTTGTAAAATGGAGATCAGTGATTTCTACCCATAAAGCAATCATGCATCAAAATAATTTAAAAGCACTAACTCTAACAGGCCGCAAGATTCCATACTGGCCAGGATATCATGATCAAAATAAAATGGTGGTATTACATGACACAGCAATAACCAGGGCATTGACCTCACCTTGCTGACGTCTATTGTGGCTAGTGTAATTGATTCCGGGGAAGATGCACGCCTATTCGCCTTTGACGACAATTTTTTCGCGACGCTATGGTGAAATGACGTCTTTTCAGATGTTATGTCTAAAAAAACAATTAACGTTAAACATTTTAATGAGGTTCAGCTAGAAAAAAGTATTATTACAGTTTTTCTATTGACTAGCTCTAAGCCCGCCACTTCGCACATGTTTTTCCCTGATAAAAAGGAGCATTTTTACCCTCAACGTATTCCGTCTCACTGCTGGGCTAAAGCCTCCCCCAATTATTTCCACTCTATGCGATTAAACTCCATCATTTAAGAAGGCCTTGAGGTCCCACGCCAACGCTTTCATGGCTGACCTCGACTGCGGCTTTCTTCCGGGACCCAGGGTGTTGTGATATGAGCCCACTTCTCGGGGTGCATTCGGCAAATGTGGCCTGCCCATTGCTATTTGAGCGTGGTGATCTTAACACCCATCATGTCGGCAATATCTGTCAGCGAGTGTAAAAGCGTGTTCCTAACGCGATCAATTCACCGGAAACCCTGGATGCTACGCCCCATTGCCCTCTGGCATACCTTAAGCCTCGACTTTTGTAACTCGGTCATCGACCATGTCCGCACACCGTAAGTTAGGAGCCTTATTATATTTTTGAGAAAGGATCGTTGCTCAATTTTCACACGATCTCATAAGTGGTATTGGCGTTTTTTGCGCATTTAGGACGTTAAATAAACAAATATTTAAGACTAAAATGACACAACTTATCATTATTTAATATCTCACCTCGATCGCGTTCAGGTTTGTTCTTATTTTCGGACTGTACATTGTCTCTAGCTTCGTCTGCAACATCTAGAAAGAATATCAACAACATATCAACAGTTTGTTGAATATTACGTCTAGAGGGGTTTCTCAACGGGCAATATTTATATGGCAATATGTGGCTGCACTAATGCCTGGTGGTCATCAAAAACACATTGTATTGCGGTATATGGATGAGCATTCTATGGCTGGGCCATATGCTGCGATGTATCTGCAATAGTATAGTCAATGATTTAGATTCGTAAACGGCTGCACAATCAGACAACAATAGCTGGCAAAATCACACTTGTCGCAGCGGCTTATTTTTAAAAGAAAAAAGAAAAACTGGAGATTGTGGATTCGACCTTACTAAAATAGACGTTAAACTTTTCACAAATAAGCATTGTAAGCCTTGATAAAATAAATATTAAAGAACTTAAAGAATGTCAAAGGGCGACTTCGATTTCTTTTGGACAAAATCGGACCATAACAAAGCAGAACTTGCTGGACAACTTGCATTAATATCGCACATTAATATCGAACGCCTAGCGATCGTCTGGAAACTTATCAAAACAACATTGGCACAACATACCAAATATGTTATTTAGAGCAGCAGCGACATTGCTGCAATATTGCATAGTCTGGCTGGTATTGCTTGCAATGTTGCCAGTCACTGTGTTGCAGACACATATTGCAGAAAAATATTGCCCATTTAGAAAAAAACCCTTTGTTTTCACAACTGAACAGTTCGTTCAACGGATCGTATGGTGTTATGTACCAAGCAGTGAAATTAACCGTATTTACATACATGGAACAGCGGGAGCTCGCGAGCGCTTGTGATGCAGCTCCGACTCCTCATCCTTCACTTGTTTAGGCCCGAATGACGGCTTCTGCTTACTGGCCACAGGTTGCTCCAACAACACCACAGGCGATTTCTCGCATTCCTTTTCTTGCTCGGACATCCTTTTTACACACAAAGACCCATAAGTATTTTTACCCTAAAACACACTAATTTTTCACCAAAATGTGATTTCCGTTTTTTTTTTGATGTCGTGCACGAAAAATACGTCAGTCTGAATATTTGACAATTACCCTATATTATATTTGTTCTATTTTCGAAACGATGCAGCATTAATGAGGTTAATATGTGTACTTCACGACGAAGGTTTTAGTTTTCAGAATGGTTTTCACTTAATCTTGTACTCTATGGGTTTTCAGCACTGGACGTGGACGGATGAAAGTGCGGTGATTTCTTCCGACGGAGCTATTAATAAACAAGTTTAATTAAGTTGTTTTCAAGCAGATAGGTACTTATTATCCATCTCAGATGTACAGTCAGCGTCAAATTGATATGAGCGTCTAGAGGTGGTCTAGAGTAGGTACGCAATGAAAAAAGAGATCCCCTTCGGTATAGATCAATGAGAGTATACGTAGTCAAAATGATCTGAAAAACATAAAAGCAATTTGATTATACGCATTTCGAATCATCATAATACCTATATTATTATGTATGCACCCAAGGTGTCCAAAATATCTTACTATTCATTGTTTCCTAATTATATGAGCAGTCAGGGTGTTCAAAATCATCTTAGCAAACAAAGCTAACCCTCAATTGTATGTTGTATGCAAACTCTTTTTCTTATCTTTATCTTTTATCGCGCTCAAACACATCACAAATTACCCTGAGCGCGTCTACGAATGTCCTGTTTGACGTCTATCAATCATCAATATAGCCAAATGTCACTTTCGACGAGGCGCCCACGGTGATAACGTTTTATAGCATGGTCGGTGAGATCGCAAAATGGCGCATGTAATGACGTCATCTATGACGTCACGCAGGACATCGTTGTCGCGCTCACAGTAATACGGAACCATCGAGCACATCGATGTATGGAACGCTTGTCAGCGCTATCATATCGATTTGATCGTAATAAGGGCTTTTCAATGCGACCTTTAAAAAAAATGGTTGCCATGGACTAAGATAGATTGCGCTGTATGAAACTCGTGTCAAAAATTCTAGTGGAAACGGTGGAAACAGAAAATTAATAATTGGTTTCTTTTAAGACGCTTGACATTGACACTTGACTTTTGTGCAGCGCCATCTAGTGTCAAAATAAAAAGCGTGATTGTTTTTTTTTAAGCATTGCATTGAAAAGCCCTCATTCGGAATCCATCGTAAGAAGAAAAAGTTTCGTAGGTCGTAGCTTATGAAGAACAGTTGTTTGACAATAAATCACAGAAAAGTATCTATACAGAACCATAAACAGAACATCGAAAATTATTTTTTCTATCTGTCAAACATGTGAAGCTTTCTGTCTGAAATTCTTTTTGTATGTCTAAATTTTTGTGTTATCTTCAGAGTTTTTTGAATTTTATAACTATGCAGGGGAAGAGGAAAATAAAATGTGATGGAAAATAAACAGTCTCCGTCTAAAAAGAAGTTGATATCCATCCAAGAGGAAAGGTTGATTAGAGAGGTGAATTACGATTATCTAGCTGCGGCGCCAACCAAACCATTAAAGAAACCTCTACTTCTTGGTAATTCATTTTAACTTTTTAAACTTTGTCAAGGAAGTCCTTCCTAATGTTGTGTTTTGACAACTGAGTTGATTTTTGTTTTACATTGCCTTTCCTTTTACTTCTGCTAAATTTCCGAGGGCATTATTAACACAGGACCGAGGCGAATGACATAAACAGAGGCCAAATGCTCAGCAGTCACTCAAGAGGTGCTGATGATGATTGTAGGTACACAATATTGTGTTTTCTTTTTTTATAGTGCTTACACGTAGGGAATCTTCTAAGAAGGATTTCTAAGTTTCTGGGGTATGTTTTTTTGTGTTTTTAGGGTTCCGTAACTCAAAAAGTTAAAAGAAATCCTTAAACTTCGTTTTCCGTCTGTCTGTCCGTCTGTCAGCCCTCTTTTCTCAGGAACAGGTGGAGGTATCGAGTTGAAATTAACATTAAATACTGAAGTCCGTATTCTTTTGGATCCGTGATATAAATCAAATTTCTAAATCAACGCAGTCAAAAGCACCAGCCGTTAATGTACAATTTTTTTTAAATTTAGTACAAAAATCCTAGGTACTTCTCGTTAACCTAGAATCATTAAATTTGGTAAGAAGCAAAGCACAAGTAAAGGTAAAAATCCAAAGACCTTAAATTTGTAGTTTATAAACAAAAAAACATTTTTTACTCTCGCCATGTACTAAAAATCTTTATGGTACTTCACGTTGACCTAGAAACATGAAATTCGGCAAGAAGCAAGATCTTACAGCACACGTAAAGGGAAAAACCGTAAATTTGTAGCCTAATCCTAATCTCAAAAAAGAAAATAATGTATCTCGCCATGGACCACCTATAGGGTACCTACTACCTACCTACTTCCCGTTGCTAGGTCAGTGGGAAATAGGCAGGTAATCAATTATAATATTTGGCAAGAAACAGTCTTGTAATTATTATTTAGATAATAAAACGGAACCCTCGTTGCGCGAGTCCGACTCGAACATCAGTTTTTGTATCTATTTCAGATTTAGAAATTTTTAAAAAGAATACAGCCACCCGGCAGGGTTCTCAAAGGGTCCTTGTTTCCATCAAATCACGCGCCCCAGCGATAAAAACTTTGTATATTGCTGAAAAAAGTCGGTTCCGATATAAGAAGGTTAGTATCACGATTTTCTGTGGAAGGAAGTAGAGACAAACAACTTATTGGATTGTTTAAGAAACACAAACAAATATTTGAATAAGTCTTAGGCCAGTATTATGAAAGGTTGCTCAGTCATCATGCTTGAGTAACGCTTTTATATTTAGAATAAACGTCACATCTGTGACTGAGCAAGCTTTCATATTACGGACCCTAAGTTGGGGCTGCACTTCTAAGTTCCCATATAAACGTACTTTTCGATTCATTTGCAAACTACGTCCACGACGATCACGTCGTCGTCTAAGATTGTAATGAAATTTTGCATACATAATCGGATAAGAAATAGCGATGTTTGTATCGTACTATTAGTTTTTCTAAATACAAAATCATCATTAAATGAGAGCGAAAGTAATAAAATCGCTTAAAAATGGATAAAAATTAATTTTCGCTCTCACATAATTACGATGATGTATTTTGAAAAACTAAAACGATACAAACATCGCTTTCTCTTATCCGAATAAGTATGCTAAATTTCATTGCAATCGATGACGTAGTTTGCAAATCAATCGAACAGTACGTTTGTATGGGAACTTACGAGGTTCAGCCTCACCTTAAATTCTCTTAACCTGAAGTGGTGGGACATAGGCAAAGCAAACATGTATTAGATATTTGAGTGATCTAAGAATATACTAGTGGTTTCGTTTTCACTTTATCCACTAGTAGACAAAAGTTTGAAGTGAATAGAAAATAAAAATCACCTTATTTCGTAATGGATACTAATTTTATGGTATACAATTTGACATGTCAAGGTACTCGTTTTGTAAGCCAAGAGTGGACTAGCCTAAAATGTTACTGTACTATGGCTGTACTGCTTTTAAATTATATTAATTGATGAACTACGGTTACCACGTTGAATATCAATTATTATTTTTTGTTAGATGGTGTTCCGTGTTATAATGAAGATCCATGAAATCATTGACGACCTGTGGCGCGGTGGGCGAAGGCCTGCCTGCGACGCAGGAGGTTGCGGGTTCGATTCCCGCCTCGGGACAAATGTTTGTACGATCTGCAGATATTTGTTCAGGGTGTTCTGGTCGTTTTCTATGTATACTATAAAATATCTATCTATTTAATGTATTATGTATATATCAGTTATCTAGTACCCATAACACAAGCGCTTAGCTTGGGGGCTAAATAATGCTGTGTAAATTGCCTAGCATCATTTATTTTTTTATTGAAAAAGTCTTGAAACGTTTTGTTCTACAAATAATTGCATCTGCATAAATGCCTTGCTCACTCGTCTGTTGTACTTTTAGGGTTCAAGCAAATCCGGTTCGCGTCTCGCAATCGGAGATCATTCATCTTTTACAACTCGTTAGTATTATTTAAGTATTATTATTAGATAATAATAATACCAAGTACCCATAACACAAGCTCTGCTTAGCTTGGTGCTAGATAATGCTGTGTGAATTGTCCAGCATTATTTATTTATTATTAGGTAGGTACAGTCAACGACAAAATGCCGCCGATGGACAAAGTTAACTTTATTCTAACATTTATAGAGGGTGTTGGAACCGATATACAGGGCGTCCCACGGATATGCCACATGGAGGAAAAGTACCTTGAATATTGTAGATGGAACATTTTAATGACCTAACCCGCCCCCTGTTTATACCTAACAGCCTAAACCCACCGGTTTAGGCTGTTAGGTATAACATTGTTTATGTTTAGTAATGTTTCTCGTTTACTGTAGGTACTTATTTGACTTGCTGTCTGACTCCCTCACTGTTGCACACTCCCACAATGTTTTAGATCTGAGTGAAGATGACTCGAATGTAACATCAATCGCATGCGGTACAGAAACCTCGAAAGTTAAAAGAGAATCAGAAAAATCTTTACTAACAATTATCGAACAAAATTCCACATTTGTTTCGAGATGTCCGCATGGGAACCTGCCACCATCAAACATATACAATGACAACGCAAAACACACCGAAAAATGTTTTTTATACACACAACCACAGCTGAATGTACCTAAGCTTGAAGCAAAAGCTGACACATCAAAGTCTCCCAATAAAGTAGACATTGCAACATTGATAGTCACGAACACATCCTCGGAATGTTCTACTATTTCTAAGACTGTTGAGAGGTTGCAAAAACGAATCGGTCATCTGGAACGTAAGATTTTGAGACAAGAGATGGTTTTTCGTTGCTTAGATCCCGATATTCATCTGTCATCATCTGATGAGGAAGTCAGAGAAAACATGAAAAGTTCGTCTGTTATTGAACGACCCGGATGCAGTTATATACAGCAATACAGCCACGTGCCTGAAACGTCTGCATTTCAAAGATACACTCACCAAGCTGCGCCCTTGTCGCCGAGCAAAGCCACCACTATCGAGAAGGAACATAACTCCGAGCAATATGGCCGTGACTTCACCGCGTACGACGGCATCACGGCGCGTGGCCGCCGGCAGTGCGCTTCCGTACCGTGCAAAAGGGACGATATTCCAAAACTGGCCGCTGAACGTGTGCATAAAATAAGACATAAACTAAATCCCGTGCGTGATTATCGCCTCATGGATACCGTTCACTATTTGGCTCAAGGCGAATTCGCACCACGAGATGATGGAATTAAACTGACCCCTTCAAGAGAAGCCGTACTGAGTGACATCATCTGGGAAGACGTGTGCCGCACTCACTGGCCAAATACAAGGTTGGGCCGGCGCATGGCACACTCGGATCGCGAGCGATGCGGCACGCGGTGCGAGTTGCAGCGGCTCATCGACAGTTTGCTCAGGGAGCGAGTGGCTCACGTAGAGCGGAGAAGGCGACGACATTACAGAATCGTCAAACTGAATCACAGACATGAAAATTGTAAACCAGTCGGTAAAACTGGGGATATTATTGTAGCCAGTCATAAAAATAGGCCGGGCAGCGAAGAAACTACCAGTGACATCAATGCAACGCGTGTACCCGGTTCTTCTAGACAATCGGAGAGAAATCCACGCAGGGGCCACAGAAGCCATGGCCAATTAGAGATATCAGATGTACGACCGAGACACCGGCTCATGCAAGATGACTGCTCCCCGGGGCCAAGCTACGCATCTCGTAGAGAGCCGACTTGTTGCTACCAAACCTCGACAAAACCTGAAACGAGCAACAGTAAAACACGGTTTAGAAATCAATGCACTGTGTCAATCAACCATGACCTCACGAGCGGCACTAGTTGCTCAACTTGCAAATCCCACTCGAAGAATCCCCGGCTTGTCCTAAAGAAGGATACTAGTCGCCGTAAGCACCTCAAGGACGAACCGGATTTGGAACATTACATAGTTCTTCCTACACTGGTTATCCGAACACCTTCCAATGTGAAACGACAAAAGAAATTCAATGAGCTGTACCATCGGATTTTGAACACGCAGATAAATGAAGGTACGGCGGCACGGTTTCATAGGGCTATACCAAAGCTAAATTTTTAAAAGCTGGCGTGTTTGTCTAACTTTTGTTCACACAATTAGTAGTTAATTGTATGAAAAAAGAAAGACCATCGCGCCGTGCGCGCGTTTACGTAAAAAATATAGTTAAAACCGACAACATAAGTTTTAAACAAGCGTTTACCCATGTCCCTACCATTTTTTTTTTATACTTAGGTAATTGGAGGCCTTCGTTCCTACTTATATCTTAGGTATGATGAGTGGGGACGGCGTGTAAACGCTTGTTACAAACTTTTATGCAGTCTGGTTTTAGTTTTTAACTATATTTTTTTATCTTTTTTCTACATAGGTACTTGTGAGTAGAGCAGTTTTGGAAAGTGCAAACGAAGGCCTTTGCAACGACACCTCACGCAAGCATGTTTACTAGCACTGAACTTTTTGACCCTTACTTAGACCCCGCTATCTCGTAAGACCCCAATTTCGTCTAACGTCATATAGCATCATATATAACCACCACATTAAGGCCAATCAGTCGATACCTCATATGTTGAAATCCGGGCTGTATATAGATTCAGCACGCATACAGACCAAGCTGGTGCCAAGCTCGTAACCCTCGTCCGTTGTTAGTTGGGTGTAAATCAGTTGATTCTGAAGGCCAACTCTAGTTATTTTCAACCGCAGCAGTTTCAAATCACGGCTGCGTATATTTAATACTTTCACTACCTTCTGCTACTCTCGCTTACTTACCAAAAACCATGAACCAAATTTTCAGTTTGAAGTAGAATGAAAAATATACATACTCATCATTCCGCAGCGAAAAAGCATCCTTGCATCCTCCCAAATTTACGTTTCTTCGATCGAAAGAAACGAAATGAAATTTCCAGTACCTATACGCAAAACCAGGGGAGAGAGAAATTCCACGTCCATGGGTTTCTCGTCCCTGCGCAAAAAAAAACAAGGATCATGACAGGTTTCACTTATTTACCTGTAGGTAGGCATGGTTACTACTTTTGAAATGAAATAAAATATTTTTATTCAAATAAGTTGATTTACAGACTTACGTAGCTAGTAACACAACTGACTCTATTCAAACTAACCTAGAAAACTTATACTAGTGACAAATAAGTATTAATAAGTCATTATTTTGCTAGGGTTAAAGTACCTACCTAATAACAATAAAATAACAACAACAACAACAGTAACAATTGGGATAAACAATCATATATAACTTGAACCGTAACCTAAAAATCAAGGTACGTAACTGAAGTGTTGATGGAATAATAATAACTATCTATCTCTTTTCCAGCTCAGAGTGAATCGACTTCGGAAGATACAGAACCCTCAGTACATGAACCTGCCCAAAAGGATATTGGATTCAATATTAATATCACGTTAGCAAACAGCAACGAAGGTTTTCCTAAAAGTTCTAAATAATTCCACACCTAACCGTAAAATCAGTGTTAGGTCTTTACTAAATGGTGATCTAAATATTTACATTTTCAATAATGATTTTACATTCTTCTACTTTGATTTTTATTTACGTAATAGGTATACAGGGTATAAAGGTACGACGGCGCCCTTTCCGTAAATTCGAGATTACGTATCTTTAGTACTAGATATATTTTTCTCCAAGAAACTTTGCTAATATTTTTAGCCGTTTTCGAGTTACAGCTAGTTAAAGTTTTATACAAAAAACGTATAGTTTCAACCCTAACAGCTGAAAGGTCAATAACCTTTTTTCTGTGGGACGCGATTAAAGACAAAGTGTACAGGACAGAATGTGATACTGCCGAGGAAATGAAAGAAAGATTAATAGCTGCCTTCGAACAATTGCGTAGAAAAAAATCGTGAAGAAAATACACTATCGAAGGTGTATCACCACACTCGGGCACGAGCCTACTGCCTGCATTATTAGACTTATAAGTTGCTTTTCATCGTGACCGATAAATCGACGCAGGTACATAAAAAAGTTACAGCCGAACATAGAATCTCCTCTTTTGTTCAGGCGTATAGGTAACAGAAAGACAGACAGAGTTACATTCGATTTTATAATATTATGTATGGAAGGTATGGATAGGATATACATACATATTATAAACACGTTAAGCAACGGACAGAAGCTAGTAGGCATCTATCTACGATTTAGTAAACCTTTTTTTAGTTTTGGATTTAATTTGTACGCAGAAATAAGGATGGCGCATCAGTACATCATTAATTACGCTGTCCGAAGGCTTTGTGTCGATACCTTTTATATTTAGACTGTTTCGCTGAATCAGGTACAGACACCATGTCAAGTTTTTATGAAACAAGCAGTAATAAGTATATAGCGTGTCACGAGAATGTAAAATTTCCCTTCGCTCTACTAGTAGTGCCGAGAGGTAGTGCCTAAGAAAAGAAAGGACAATTAACACATTATACTATTTTTAAATGTATTATTAATTGAAATGGACACCGAGTTATTCTAAAAGATGATATTTTTTACAATAACTTGGTGTCCATTTCAAACTCGGGAGATCAAGTACTAATAATCTACCGCGAAGCTTACGAAGGGCCGAAAAAAGTTGACCAATGATACCTGTAATGATGAGTTATTTTTTAATTTCTTTCTTTTGCTTTTGTTAGTCAGAATTTTTGGATCCATCGAAAGCTGAATTATGAAAAATGTGATAAAACATTTTTCATATTCCGGTTTCGTTGGATTCAAAAACTTGTCGATAGGATATTCTTAAAAAACTTTTTAAGGAATGTTTATCGAACCATTTCTTTCACGACTGTACATTCAATGTTCCTTTTATTATTGCATTCCTTGATACCGCAATGTATCGTCAACTACGACGGTATACTTCGATCAAAGTAGTACACCGCTTATTTAATAAATTCTAGGCCTTCGCGCTATAATCGTTTTCCGATACTAGGCCGATAGAACATGCTAGAACTGTGTCGGTGACTAACTACTCTTAAATATTTTATTAGAAGTCTACCATCTACACGGTATCTACCGAAATCTACTTTCCACCCCTTATTAAACTTTTAGAAGAAATTTAATGAGTACCAACATAATAAAGACACTGAAGTGAAAGCAAATAAGTGTGGTGATGGAGAGCGTGAAGAAATGGTTATCTGAAAGAACAGCAAAGAAGAACGGCATCTATGTTCACTACAGCCCTCCGAAAGGTAACTATTACAAAACCTAATCCTTATATTCTTTGGTTTTAACTTTTGAAATCATCATGGTTAAGAAATCAAATAATATCCTAAAAAACGTTGATTCCACGGGACTTGAACCCGCAACCTTCCCTCAGTACGGGAATGCGCTAACCTATTGGTTTTTTTATCTTCAAAATTACCCTGAGTGTGAAGGCTTAGGCACTATAATAACAAAATCATCATCATGGTTTTCACTAGAATCACTTTTAACGCTTGCCTTACACCTATGGCGCATGCAAAATGTAGGAAAGCAGTGGAGTCCAAATACTTTTTAAAGAGTAAGCATAGTTGGGTAGATTAGGTGAGACAGGCGAAGAATATTCCTTGCATGTGCCAGCCACGAAGGAAAATAAACATCATGGTTTTCACTAGAATCACTTTTAACGCATGCCTTACACTTATGGCGCATACAAAATGTAGGAAAGCGTAGAGTCCAAATATTTTTTAAAGAGTAAGCTTAGTTGGGTGGATTAGGCGAGACAGGCGAAGAATATTCCTTGCGTTTGCCAGCCACAAAGGAAAATAAACATCATGGTTTTCACTAGAATCACTTTTAACGCATGCCTATCACTTATGGCGCATACAACTGTGCTAAAATGTAGCAAAGCAATGAAGTCCATACGTCCATTTCTTTTGTAACGAACAAGCATGGATAGATAAAACTCGAAACTAAGAGTGCATCCTTTAGACCTTACAGGACTTTTGGACACGTCACAAAACTCAGATTACATAAGTAAAACTATGAAACTAACTAACTCAAACTATGAAAAAAATTAAAGTGATCACTTTCACTTTAATTTTTTGTCCACTTCAATCTTTTTAGGTTAAGTAAAGAAGCGAACAAGAAACCTTTACCTTGTTACAATGTTAGTTTTCCAGTTGGAGCAAAACTCGTCCCAAGCTTTTTTATCCTCTAGATAATCTGATAGTTTATAGTAGGCCTTTTTACAAAGGATATGTTTAACAATTTGTTTGAATTTATTTATTGTCAATTTTTGCAACTCACTTGGAGTTTTGGTGTAGATGCGTATACAACGCCCTATAAAAGATTTGATATGATACATTAATCTTGTCTTACCTAGTTGTGGGCACAGCGAGTTTATTCTTATTTCTAGTATCTAATTTAGAATTATCTATATCGCTATTTTTGGGGAACCGAATTCTTATGTGTGTACAACAAGTTTTCATAAATATATTGCCATGGTACTGGGCACTGTCATTATGTTTATTTCTTTGATAAGGCGAGACAGTTGACTATTCCTTGCGTGTGCCAGCAAGGATGGAAAATAACGGTTCTCCGATCATGCTGCCAAGTGCCAGGTTGTAGACAGTGTGTAAACTCCAACATGTTTGGAAGGAATAGCGTGCGCGCGTCCTTTAGCGAATTTTACAGAAAACTGCATGAATTTCGTATTTTTTCAGCTGTAACATGATATCGTGACTATGCATTGTGTGCATAGCGTAAGTGGTCTAGGCAATTTCACGGTATTATTGACCTATCATGAAATCACTTGAAAAATTGAGACCCTGAAATGTTTATGAACGTAAGTTAGGTGTGTGTCATCTTCGACAAAAAATTTAAGCGAACAAAATCAATAACATTTTGTTTCTTGTTTGATAATTACTATTTGTGTAAAGCTGTTTATGTATAAATTTGACTCGTCTTTTTGTAAGCTTATAGAAATAAAGTTATTATTTTTGACTTTTTGATTTTTGGACGCATTAATTTATATTGATGAATAATTTATATAGTGATAGTTTAAGCTTGGAAACGCAATAAAGGTCACTACCGGCTTTCGACTTCCGTTCACGTGAATGGAAGTTAAAAGCCGGTAGTGACAATAAGGATGAATACGAATTATTCATCCTTAGAGTGATTGGATCTTTATATATTCATCTTTGATAAAAGCATTAACAAAGAAGAAAATTTTATATACCTATTTTATTTATTTCTTTGTTTAATAATAATAATAATACTTTTATTTCAGACCACAAAGAAAGAAACTTAATTAGGGCCCATACAATAAATACCTTATAGACTAACATAGATAGAAACATTTAAAATTAACCGAGTCATCGACGCTCCGATGACGCACGCGCGGTGTCGTTTGACAGGCGTCCAATGAACTTCCTGAAAACGACACCTTTCGGCCAAAACCCACTGTCCATGTACGTAGAGAGTCGATCCGTCGGCACTCTCACCATAAATGAACCGAAGTTCACGTTACGGCGAGACACCAATTTCTCAACTCTCGATGATTAAAGATTGTTTAAGATTCTATCATTTTCTTTATAAAGGTGTATAAAAGAAAATGAGTAATAATCCCATGCCGTGTGAATATATGCATAAAGGTTAAGGATACTTTCGTGCTAATCCTTATCTATCGCAGTTCATCGTTTGCAAAGAACATTATTTATTGGTCAAGCTTAACTTTGCAAAACAGCTTAATAACTAAAGCGTTTCTTAGAAATCATTATCCAAGGAAAGTTGTCACGACACTTTAAAACGACCTTAGCGTGCTATCGTGGGTTTTTTTGCACTAAATGCCTCAAGCATTGCAAGCAACCCACACGCCAAGAACCCAACACGTTATAAATTATTAGTAAACACTCCCAGCAATTAAAACAAATATGATTAGATTAAGCATAAAGCAAAGTTGAGTCTTGTAAGCCTGTAGACCACAATCCACATGTGCCCCTTTTTTCTTATTTTACCTTTTGGTTATTATTATTATATTCTCGACTTGTTTCTTCTTTATCTTAAAATTCTTTATCTTACTTCTAATGCAACATAAGATCCTGACGTAAAGATATATTAATTCTCCTAGAACCCATAACAAAATATACAAAAACAGTACTTCAAATAAAATCTACTACAAAATCCCATTATGATTAAAGAGATCTGAAGAAAAAAACATTACAATAAAAACTTAAAAATCTACTCCTAAATAAAACTTAGTATTCAATTAAAGAATAAATGAACTTCAAAACTTAAATTAGGTCAACATAGATTTTATAATTAACTCTGTTCAATTCATTGAAATTTCATACATGAAATTAAGTTAGTAATTTTAGTTGTGATACTTAATTAAGTGATTTACTTTGAAGACCTATGTGCCGCGGTGGACGAAGGTCTGCCTGCGACGAAGGAGGTTGCGGGTTCGATTCCCGCCTCGAGACAAATATGTGTACGATCTGGAGACATTTGTTTCGGGTGTTCTGGTCGTTTTCTATGTAAAACAAAAAATATCTATCCATGTATTGTATTATATTATGTGTATCAGTTATCAAGTAGCCTTACCCTTCGCTTGGGGCTAGATAATGCTGTGTGAATCGTTGAGCATTATTTATTTACTTAACTTTGGTACCTCTCAAGATGCATGGAGCCCTAACATGCATCTAAATGAAATTTATAAGAAAAGCCTATAAATAAAATTTATAAGAAAGACATCTCACATTATATTTGGATTGCATAAATAAATACCTAAAACATTTGTATCACGATAACCAAAACTTATCGCGAGCACATTTGAGGCAAAAGTAGGTAAACTATTTTTTAAGTAACATATTTTTTACTTTGAAACTTGCGCAGATAGTAGTTTCCTACTTGAAAAAAGAAAGAATAAAACCTGATTTCACGGGTACAAATTGTATCTTTCAGTATAAAATCACTTCTAAGCGATAAGGCCGCCCATTGTACTTTATGTTTCATGTTATTGTCTGTTTTTGTTTAATTTTGTAGTGTACAATAAAGAGTTTTGTGTTGTATTGTAGTAAAAAAATTACCACGGAGAGCTTCTCGAACTCTTGGAAAGCACTGTTGCAGCGCAACACAAATAGGGCTTATCTAGTCGTAAAACTTTGCTCTATTTTTTGACGTCAACAGATAACAGACAGCTCGCGGACCACTCGTTTGAAGCTTGTGGGAAGCCATTTTGCCATCGTAAAATGTATCTAAAGCTAACGAGTTAAATCCTATATTTGAATGCACATTTTTGTGCTGGGTGGTAGTGGTAATGGATTAATGTGCGCACTCCTGAAGTCCAGAAGTGGACGTTTGTGGGCTACTATGATTCTAAAATATAAATACAAAATAATTGTAAACTTTCGACAAAACACTATTTTGTCGTCGTTAGACATAAATTATAAGTCATGCCGTTCCTAAACGTACAACGTACATAAATGAAGATAGAGTGATCGCAAAACGAATTAAGCTCTGTGAAGTTGGCTTCGACGGCTGCGCGCCGCACAGTACACCCGACTTCGCACAAGGTGCGAAGTCGGGTTGGGTCGCTAGTTGGTAAATATAAATATTAATAAAAATTTCATTGTACCTGCGCACTTTTACTGCTTTTGCTAAGATCACAGAGCTCAATTTGATTTGCGATAACTCTGCACAAATAACGTGCTAAAATTTTGATGTGTATGCACACGATAAATGGAATAACCACCCATGTGGCAATAAACAAACACGCTAATGTCGCGTGGCATAACGTATTCAATATTGATAGGGTTCGGCGACCATAGGCTGTTCACCTCTTATGACCTGTCGAAGTGTCAATAGGTACACATCGGGGCTACTTTGAAATCGATCGACGTAGATTTATTTAGTTTACGATGTTAGTGCTTCTGTCCATCTACTTAGTAACAAACGAGGTAGCAACCAAAAGATTTGAATCGTTAGATACACCCTTAGATATCAAAAACTGTGGCATTGTCTTTAAATGTGTGCGTAAGCAAAATACCGACGCACGCACACTAATAATGCATAGTTAAAAATAGTGTTTTTGTCATAAGGCTGTGGTATGGGTCAAACTAGCGCCGCCACCTATTTAATCTTATTATTACGTTGAACAAAGGAAATTTCCAAAATCCATCGTACAGTTTGTGATATCTATTATAAGCTTTTTTTTAATGCCTGTGTAATAGTTTTATTCTATTAGGTTTAGGCAGAATATCGAAGTTGCCCTTGGTGGCCACCAATATCTATTTTCGGTTTTCTGGCTAAACTAAATAGAGTAAAACTATTTAGTTTAGCCAGAGGCATTAAAAAAAAGCTTATAATAGATATCACAAACTGTACGATGGATTTTGGAAATTTCCTTTGTTCAACGTAATAATAAGATTAAATAGGTGGCGGCGCTAGTTTGACCCATACAACCGCCTTAAACCTAACTATTATTATTATCATTTATGGGGTGATGTCCATAATTCCCACGCAGTGGATAAGGGCTGGGGATCGCAGCTCGGTAGTGGATTTGTTCTGCTGAAAGCGCTGCTGCCCGCTCTCCGGTGGATATACACAAAAGTCAAAAGTCAATAACTTTATTTCTTTAGGCTTACAAAAAAGCACTTAGACAAGTAAAATTTTATACATAAACAACAACTTTATAAATAGTTATTATTAAACAAGAAACAAAATGTTATTGATTTTGTTCGCTTCAATTTTTTGTCCACTAGTGGAAGAAGCGAAAAATAACACATGTACCTACCTCAGTCGCTTCTTACGATACTGCCGCTGAAAGAGTTGGGTGGTGTAAATTAAGTATTGTCAATATTCTTTTTCTTTGTTTTGATTATTGTGTTGTTTTGTTCAATTTAATTATTACTTATTATGTTTTAGTACTATTGATTGATTATTGTGTAGATTCTAACTTTTATGTAACCCTGGACCCATGAAGTCTGAAATAAAGAATTTATTTTAATTTTAATTCTAAGCCAGCCACACGACCGGATTGTTTTTAATAATATTAGATTAAAAAACGTCGCGTATGCAGCTTGCTTTTAGGTGCTGCATTAGGTAGCTTGAATTCTCCATTCGTTAACTCTCTTCACGGATCGATATGACCTGCCCACTGCCACGTCAGTTTACTTATTCTGAGAACTATGTCGGTGACTTTAGTTCTTCTACGGGTTTCTGTATTTCGGATTCTATTACATAGACGTATACCCCGAGCAGCTCTCTCCATAGCACGCTGAGAGACTCTCTTTTTTTTTCATTCCAAGGTTGCCTGGGAGAAATCGCTCTCAGCGATAAGGCCGCCTTTTGTACTGTATAATGTTTATTTTAGATATAAGATTATTTATTCATGTTTATTTTTATTGTACCATAAAGTGTTCATTCATTCATTCATTCATTCTAAGCTTATGAACGAGGCCTATAGTTAGCGACCACGTCGATCCGTAGGTCACCACTGGTAACATACATTAATTGAAGACTTTCGTCATGACACGGCGCAGACACGAGATTTTATGAGACTTTTGAGACAACTTTTAGGACACCAAAATGAAGGTGTATAGTAGGTATATAAGTTTACACCTATTATCTACTATCTCCGCTGTTATGTTTTAAGTGCAATAAAGTATTCATTCATCCATTCTCTCATTATTCATTCCGAGGTTGACCCCTTTTTTTGCTTATTTGACTGGACTATACCTACCTGGTTACTTTGATATTAATATTAAATTCAAACAAACGATAATTTATTCAAATTTACTGACATGAATTTCCACTGTATTGACATAAAACTTGAATTATAACATTATTTTTTTTAAAGAATGATTGATCAATGTTACTTAAGGTTGAGGAATAAGGCTTAAAAAAAACCTACCTGGTTTGGCTTGGTAAAATTTTGGACATTCAGCATTAGGTAGTGCAGTGGACCTTTGATATATTTTTCGCTTCTTCCACTAGTGGACAAAAAATTGAAGCGAACAAAATCAATGACATTTTGTTTCTTATTTGATAATCTATAAAACTGTTTATGTATAAAATTTGACTTGTCTAAGTGCTTATTTTGTAAGCCTAAAGAAATAAAGTTATTGAATTTTGAATTTTGAATATATTTGTCCTAAGATTTTCCATACTTACAACTATCGGCACTTAAAAGTAGCAATTTTAAAATAGCTGCACAATTACATAACATATTGCCATGAAGCTGACGAATGTGAGCTGAGATCATTTGCATAAATATGTTACGAAACATGTCAAATGCCACACAGTACTAGAAAATACCTATAGGCTCTTTGTTTGGCAAATAGGTCAGTAAGTGCAATAAGCTTATACAGGGATGTATTAAGTTACTAGTTCGAATGTAATAATTTAAAATTAATAAAATTATGATTTGATTGTTTGAAAAAAACTATAAACCGACATAGAATCACCAAGTTTTAAACTGTTTTTTTTTTTTTTAAGTTTTTCGGGATTGGACTAGTTTGGAATTATTTTCTTTACTGAAACAATCATCCAAATAGGTCCGACGACGGGGAAATTAACGAACATACATAAAAAACATACATACAGACGAACATAGAACCTCCTCCTTATTTCGAAGTCGGATAAAAATAATGACAAGATGATTGACAATGTTTTCTATAGGTGTTTTTGAAAAGATAAACTTGGGACTTGGGAGAAAACTTGGGAGTTTAAAAGTACGTATAGTACATATTTTCGCAGCTAATTGTGACCAAGGCCCCTTTTAATTATTATTATTTACTCATTTATTTCAGATCAGAATCCATAACACGTTATTATATATCCATATCCATAACATCATTTAATGGCAAACGATTTTCTTCCAGACAACTAAGGACAATAAGAGATTATTACAGCTGGTTGAGGTTCGGATAATTTCGGATTCGACTACCGTATCATACATTTTTTTTTCTAAAGACAAAAGCCATTATTTTACGCTCAGGTCTATCTGAGCGTAAAATAATGGCCATTGTCACAATAAAAATAGATTTATTTATTTACTGGAAAATCAACGGCTTAAACTAACTTAAATATATATAACTAATAACATCAGAGAGCCAATTAAAGATTTTCACGTATAGTGACAATATAACTTTCAATTTGTGAATATAGGTAGACATGTGTTCCAACGACGATAGATAGATAGATATATTTTAGTACTAGATACTACACATCTGGTTTAAAAGCCGTAATGTTTTCCAAGCTTGTGGTAAACAGCATGAAATGCAAGCCTGTGTTGAGGCGTAACGGCGTTAGGTCAAGAGATGGGCGATAACCAGTCCATGTTGTACCGTATAAATCTTTCACGCAAATCTTTACGGTGAAAGTGATTTAATTATGTACAGGTGGTTTAGATACCAAAATTTAATTTAGTTTCATTCTTAACTAAATCTTAGAAATCTGAGTGTGTTGTAATCATTCAACACTAGTGTGTTGTGTGTATGTATTGTGTTTCTCAACACTAGTGTATTGTGTGTTGTAGTCACACTTCACAATAATCAAATCCACATCTCACTTATATTATAAACTAGCTGCTTGCCGTGATTCTTCTTCCACAAGTGGACAAAAAATTGAAGCGAACAAAATCAATAGGTAACATTTTGTTTCTTGTTTGATAATTACTATTTATAACTTGTTATTTATGCATAAAATTTGACTTGTCTTAGTGCTTTTTTGTAAGCCTAAAGAAATAAAGTTATTGACTTTTGAAAAAATTCGCCTGCGTTTTTCAAGTAGCCTATGTCCGTCTCCAGGATCCTGTCTACCTCCCTGCCAAATTTCATTGAGATCCGTTCAGCCGTTTAGGCGTGAAAAGGTAACAGACAAACAGAGTTACTTTCTAATTTTAATATAAGTTTAGATGTGCAAGTTTAGATGGATGGATGGATGCCATATGCCCATAAATCAGTTCCCATGGGATAGCAGATCTGTTCTGTACATAGTGCTGACGACCTCTGTGGCGCGATGGGCGAAGGTCTGCCTGCGACAGACCTTGGCCGTTGCGGGTTCGATTCCCACCTCGAGACAAATGTGTGTACGATCTGCAGACATTTGTTCAGGGTGTTCTGGTCGTTTTCTATGTACTTATAAGAAAAAAAACTATGTATGTATTGTATTATATTATGTATATCAGTTATCTAGTACTCATCACACAAGCTCTGCTTAGCTTGGGGTTAGTTAATGCTGTGTGAATTGTCCAGCATTATTATTATTTATTTATTATACTCTGTACGTGTTCATAGAAATAACGCGTGCAATGCCGCTGGCAGAAACTAGTAGCAAATTAATGATTAATCTAAGTCAGTGCAAAAAAACATTTACCTACTTTGACAACGACCTGTATAAGCTCCAAAAGTAGGTAAAATGCTAAATCAGCTGCTGACATTGCGAAGTGATAAGCAGAACGCGGCGGGCAGTAGCCTATCACTGCTGCTGACGAACACCTATTGCTCGCTTTCTACAAACATTCGCGGTTCTACGAGGTTCAAGGATAGCTAGTGACGTCAGAATTTGTTCATAGAATAGATGGACAGTGTTTGTTTTTGTACACTAGAAATACGCCCTTTAGTCATTCTTTATTTCCTTTAGTAAATTATAATATAACAGCTTTCAAGAGGTTAGGTATTATTTTACAAAATCTAACCACCATCGGAAATATGTAGTGAATATTCGTAATGTGTAATGAATATTCATAGATGTGTAAAATGACTTAAGCGATACTGTGTGGTAGGTACCTACATACCCGTACTTTAAGAGCAGACGGACTCTAAAAGACCTCAGCGGTTACGTAGCTGATGCGTGAGCCAGGAAGAAAGATTCAGTTGTCTTTTATTTTATAATTTATTCTTTATGGTTGTTCGCCGCGGGTTGGCGCGAGATTCATTTTTTTGTGGTTTTAATTTTTTCTAAAATCTTAACGAAATTTTGTGCTAAAAAACTACACTGTCTTAAATGCTCCCAAACGCTCCCAAAACACAAATGAATCAAAGTTGATTTTATCATAAGTTCATAGAAAATGGTTAACGTTTTGCGGTAAATTACTTTTTCGATAGTTTTATTGCTTGTGGAACGCAGAAAAAAATAATCTCACGCTTACCTGCAAAGAACCACCTTCATCGCAATAGCTTTAAAAGTCTAAGCTATTGCGATGCAGGACTATAAAGTAGAGATATACATATAATATGATAACAGTTAATTATAAAGACATTTAAAAGACAAGTGAATCTATCTATGAATCTATTGTTTGCTTTAACCTGATTTTCGTTTATCCCTGAGTACTCACTCACCACATTACGACAGGAGTTGGAGTATTTAACAAGACGATAATCCCATCCGATAGCCGTTCTTCCTAAATCATTTTATTCCAGCTGTGGGTGTAGTATCAGCGGCCCAACTGCGTCAGTGGGCGCGTCGAGGAACCGAAAGCAAACTGGAGCGGCTAGTCCTAGCAGGCCAGGGCAGGCGGTTGCTAGCTGAGGCGGAGGCATTGCCTCTCTCGCACCATCTCCCGGTCATCGTGGCCAAGTGCGACGCACTCCACGCCGCTGTCGAGAAGGGATCGCTGTTAGAGCTTCAGGTAAATAACCATGCTAGTCCATTGCTGGAGATAGATCCGGTCTTGGCCAGGGAAGGCGGCTGCTTGCCACCGTCGAGAAGACATTGTTGTTAGAGCTTGAAGTATCATTTATGACCACCATCAACTCTGTTAATGCGAGGAAGGTTAGGACAGAAGGTATACCACAGTATTTCCATCGGCTCTTCCGAAGCTTTCGAGCGAGACTCTGTCGACGACAGTCGACAGTCTGTCGAGCGACGATTCTGTCTTAAGATAATATAATCGAAAAAAAAAATGCAATAAATAATGCATTCATTGACTACAAAAAATCCAAGCGCTACAAAAGGTTTGAAGATCGTAGCATTGCAATCTGCTACGAAAATAAGTGTAGTAATTCCGTAGCTTTTCGTAGCGTCTGTAAAACTACGTTTTACAGACGCTACGAAAAGCTACGGAATTCTAGTGCTACGAACTGTTACGAAAATTGTTATGACTCAGGACTCAGAAAGCCTATTTTCATTTTCCTAAATACGCAATCTATTGGTTCGTTTCGTTATTTTTCGCAAATTGGTACTCTAATTCGGTCTATTAGAGTACAGTATGTGGCTGAAACAAAACCCCATTTTTAATCCGTCTGTATTTGAAATGAATTAATCATTAAATTAATTGGTTTTATTCTAGGACCATCTAGAAGCGGATTACAACCGACGCAAATTCGTGATGTGCCGCGACGAGGCTGGCGTTAGTTTGCTCCACAAAGCGGTGTACTACGACTTCATGGACATTGCCGAGTATCTCGTCGGCAACTACCCGCAGCTTGTGCATATGAAGGATTCGGTAATGCTCGGTATCACACTAATATTATAAATGCATAATTTTGGATTGTTTAGATGTTTGTTACCTATTCACTCCAAAAGTACTGAACGGATCGGGCTGAAGCTTTGCAGTTCTAGACCTGGAATAACTCATTTTTACAAGTTTTTATTCTACGTACCCAGTTAGTATTGGACAAATTTTGCAACTAAATTTTAGACCGAAACCATTTCGCTGAAATTTGGCATACTTAAGTTTGGAAACAATGCAATATCATAGTATCATTGAGCTGGTCTGATGATGGAGATAGCAGGTAGCCATAGGAACTCCTAAACGAAACGACTTAACCTTGTCGAGTTTGGGTTCTATGGATTTGTCTTCCCAAGTACTTTGGCCCTAGATGATTATAAAAGCTTGTTTTTAAATATTTTTTTATAACTATATCTATATTATATCATAGATCAGTTCCCATCATTCCCTTTTAATACTAAAAATAAAAAAGTTCAGTGAAATAGAGTTATGGACATCTTTTTAAGGATCTGGGCTTAAACTTTTCTGTACTATTCGCGAATGTCTATAAAATTTACAATATAGAATCTCTATCATACAGCGAATTAGGCATGCGGAGACCGACGTTGTTGGTGCGACATGTGTTTAAATATAATAGTTTACCTGCCTGAACTACTCGCTTGTGAACGGTATGAGTACGAGGCACTACTAGGCTAGAAAGAGTTCAGTTCAGGCTACATTGTTATATCTACTCAGCTATATTAATTCGTTTAGTGCACGTTCTTTATTTCGGACTTCCCGAAATAATTTTGTTTATAAATTAATTGGGACGCCTCCGACTGCTGCTGATATGGATCAGTTGAGCTACCTCTAAATTGCTTGTTAAAGTCTGCAGTTAGCTGGATTGTTTCAATTGTAAATACTAGTTATAATTTGTTTCTAGTATTTGATTGTTATTTTCTAACTGGTGTGACCTGGCTAATGAATGCGATTCTTGGAAATGTTTGGGGGAGCCCAGTAGTGGGACTGGGACAGCATACAATCGTGGTTAACTAATTGGGGACAAGAAATAACTATTAAAAAAATATCATCAATACCATATCGGAAAAAAACTCTGAAGAAACAAACTCAGGGCTATGTTCTTATGAGCAGGAAGGTCGGACCCCGTTGCACTACGCCGCCCTGTGCCGCGACGCGGCCCGCGCCGCCCAGCTGCTCGAGAAGGCGGGCGCTGCGCGGGGGGCGCGCGACGCCGCCGGCCGCGTGCCCGCACACTACCGCGGGACGGCTCGCGCTCTGCTAGCGCTGCCGAGTGCTGAAGACATGGCGAAGAACAACCCGACCGGTAAGTGGACTTTTATTCTAGAAAGAATACAATCCTTTCGCTTTTAGCGAGGATAACAGACATAAAATAAAAAGATTAGGTAGATAATCTTTCAACAACAACTTTTTGTTAAAACAATTTATTTACTCAGAAGAACAATGATCACTTATATTTTAATACATTACCTTACTTACTATCATAATGAAATAATACAAAATTTCCACAGTTTGACAATTATTGAAGTAGTTTCGTTTTACAATAATGGTTGATACCGTTGCGCCAACATAACACTTATTGTCATAGATGTATTGTTCCAGTCTCTTCTTAAATATGTGTATTGATAAACAGTTCTTAATGTTATCGGGTAAGTTGTTGTATAGCTGTCTACATGGCTGCTCACCTTCATAAAGAATGTTCCTTTTTCCATGATTTTTCCATAATTGGTTCGTAGACTCCTTAGTGCTTACTTATTTTACTCTTTCAGATCCGTTGTCAGTTTTTAGAAATATAAACATTTATTTGTAACTCAAAGACACGTACAATATAAATATGATTAACAGAAAAGGAATACAGACCAGAAAACAGATGGCTAACTTAGGCTGAATCCACAAAAACATTCAAAAAGAGTTGCATATTTTTAAGTTGCAGTACGAGGCTGGCCTGTACTATTTGATTTACAAACTAAGTTTAAAATTTCAACACAAAAGCTTATTGTGTAGCCTTTGGTGGTTTTAAACTTCAATTTTATAATATAGGAAATTCCATTTGAGAAGTAGATCATAATGTAGACTTGAGGTACTCCTTCCGCAATAAGCAGCTTCGTGCCTAGTTTGGATCAGTCCATTCATTTACAACTAGTTTCATCCCGTGACTTTTTACACGTTTTCCGGTGTGAAAGGAAACAAAACTTAGAATTATATTATTAAGTACACTAAATAAGATAGATCTATAAAAAAAGAATTTTAAAAATGTCCTTATTTCGTCGTATCCTACGAATAAGGTTACAGTCGCCACTGTGACCTTTTATTTTTATTGCATTTTTGGAATCTCCATTATCATTTACATCATATCATTTCGAAAAAATTAAATAAATAATGAATATAAAAAAGTTATTAGGGTTTTAAAATTTGGTTACAATTGCACTGATGCATTTAGCCCGACGAAAAAGGTAACAAAAAGCTTTGGGACTTTTTTTCATGTGCGAATCGCAACCGACATGGGTATTTTCCGCCGAATATGGTTACACGCTCCACAGTACTCGTTTACCGCGGGCGAAAAGGCGCGCGTGCGGCGCGAGGCGAGTCGTTTTACGTTGTAAACTGAGAAACTAAAACGAGGCAAATACTAAGGTATATAAATTAGTGTCTACGAAAGATGCCCCTGCGCGGAAAGAAAAGTAAAAATGTAAGTACTTACCTATTTAAAGTTGAAATATGGTTATTAACACAGGTCATTAAAAGTGGTTGATCCGTGAAACTGTGTCAAAATATTGGAAAACTTAGGAATAAATTATTATTATTTATTCGTAGTAAACATCCCGTTTTAAATGACAAAGATAATTCAGTGCAGTTACTAATAAATATAATGTTCTATTTGCTCTCATACATTCGCATTACATTCGCGTGCATTCTTGCGAATACGAATGCGAGTATTGAAAATCTTGCAAATGTTCGCCAATGCGAATGCAAGTATTCGTTACATCTCTATTATAGATGAATGGATCTATCTATTAGATTATTAGAATAGATAATAGAATACCTAGTTTTTAGATTGATATAAGAGCCTCTGTTTAAAACCTGATTTTATTAATTACATACTTATTTTCAGAGCAATGAAGAAAACTTTTGCCCTGGGCCTTCAATTGACATGGGCTACACAAGTCCAGCTTCACAAGAGGAACTGATCTTGCAGCCTGATCAACTTGTAATAATAAATGTAACAATCTCTAATTATATACATAGATAGGTATGTATGTAAACTGCACGCCAAGAAATTACCAAATGAGTCAGTTTTATGTAATTTTTATGGATTTATTCGTTTCTGCTTTTACCAATACATTTTGTTCCGTCATTTTTACTTGCAGAAAAATTATCAACTATTTTTCAAATCTTTCCCTCATACAAACATGATTTAAAATAGGTATGATTATATGTTTTGAAAACTAGTGGTATAAAATTAAACACACATTAAATGTGCCTTACCTGCCTACAAATTAGATATTTTGTTTATAATTATAAATAGTGATTATAAATAGTATGGTTCCGGGTGTTCTGGTCGTTTTCTATATATAACAAAAAACATCTTTCTTTGTAATGTTATGTGTTGTATTATGTAGGTATATCAGTTATCTTGTACCCAAAATACAAGCCCTGCTTAGATTGGGGCTAGATAATGCTGTGTGAGTTGTCCAGCATCATTTATTTATATCTGATTATATTATTTATTTATATGTATTAATTTACTTTATTTATACATTATATGAAAATATACTTATATAAAAATACACTTTATTTTTATTTAACTGAATTTATTTCTTTATTGTATTTATTTATGTTTTTTACTTTTTTTCAACAATTAATTGTCTAATTCCACAAATTATATCATTTAGACGCCTGAGTACTCTGTAACATAATACAAAATGTTGAGCAACAATAACAAAATCGATAACTAAAACTTCTTCCTAAACAAAACCAATTTTGACAAAAAATCGCACCGTTATTAGCATTAGGATATTTGATTCTCAGTCAAACTACAGCATAAGTAAATAAAAAGGTTAGTCCATAGTAAAATTAAGAATTCTGAGATAAAATAATTTGTGGGCTACTAAAAAAAATTAATCTTTGAAATAAAATCTCACAAATCTGCAAACATACGAAGACGAAACATTTGGCCGGGCTATTTCTTAGTTCCTACGTCCTACTCTCGAAGTGTTACAAAGATGTTCTAATAGGTGGCGCTGTACGATAGATGCTCTAATGCTTATTGTTGCATTTTGCAGAGCTATTTTTCTCGTCATGGCAAAAATCATCAGTAGATCTTTACCATTTTATACGAGAACAAATAAAAATTAAAAAAAAACCTTTCAATTAAAAAAATAATCATCGAAATCAGATGTCTTATAGCGGAGATGTTCGGTAGCCCTCTTTTTGTCCTTTTTGGAGGAAACAAGCCTTTCATCAAAAAACCCCGACGCGACGACTAAAAAAATCTATAATATTGTAAAATCTGTACACCAAGTTTAGTAGTTAGTAATAGTTTCGTCCAGATCGGTCGTAAAATACGACCTGTAGAAGATTACGTACATTCTGACAGCACCCATAGTTATGCTAGTAGTTGATGCAGAGGCGCTTCGCTCACTTCGCTCGCTCGGTCAATTATGTAGAGACTTTACCATTATGAAATACACTATAAAACACCAAAACATATGTATTCTCTAATCTATAATAGGCTCCAGGCTCATTGACGTGATCTTTCATCGGGTTACGGCCGAGAGAGGATGGATTACTAATAATAATCCACACAGCATCATCTAGCCCCAAGCTAAGCAGAGCTTGTGTTATGGGTACTAGATGAATTATATACTTAATACAATAGGACAATATGAACATATCTTTTTTATTAAACATAGAAAACCAAAATATATATTAAAATAAATATTTTTAAGGAAGGCCTACGTTTTATATAAATACAAAATAGGTTAGAAGAAACTAACAACAAAAAAGCCAATAAATGGCCTTCACAGCTAAATGCCAGTGTGGAAAATAAATACTCGCATTCGCATTCGCAACAATGTACGCGAATGTAATGCGAATGTTAAAAGGGCAAATAAAACATTACATTTATTTGCACTGCACTGAATTAGTTATTTAAAACGGGTTATTTACCATGATATTCGTCGTAATATTATTTACGCAATATTTCGAGACAATTTTATGCGCATGATCACGGAACAGCGGTATAAAAGTTTTATGCTGAATTACCTTTTTCATATGAAAGGAATTATAACGTATAAGTCTCATTAATTTATTTAAAAAAAACAATCTAAAATGAGTTTTGCCTAGCTTACGAAAGTACTACTTTTCGTAGTAGGTAGGTATGTCAGCAAACCTACAGTTTCATAAAAACTCGATTTAAGCTTTCGAATGATTTTGAGCCATTTAGTTAAAGAACTTTGATAAGTCAGCTGTAGTAGTTGTGATTTGTCCCGAATTGGGAATCGAACCCGAAAATTATCAAAATACCAAACGAAATTCTGGAAGGAAAGTAAAATGTAACCCTCTTAAGTTTGTAATTGTCCTTAATATTTCGTCGAATAAGGTTATAAAGACGATTGTCACCTTCTTAGTTTGACGTCGTGTAGCGAATCTTCGTGGAAAAGGGTCACAAAGGCGTTTAGAATAGCATCGATTTGAAACTTGCACGCGGAACAAGGTGCTAAGCGACAAAAACTAGGGAAAACGGTTTTTTTTATTCATGAAACTTACATGATAATTTAGCGAAAAATATAATAAAACGTTTTATTAAAAAAAAACATACTCGCTTTATAGAAACTTTTCGAAATAATTAGAAAAAACCGTCTCCTGTAAAGTTGGTGTTTTGCAATGGTGACCTTATTCGTAGGATACGACGATTTGACGGAGTAATGGACAAACATACATTAAAAATATACATACAGCCGAATATAGGACCTCCTCCTGAAGTCAGTTATAAAGTAGATCAAAGTTACAATGAAAGTCTCTATCAGTTATTATATCAGTTATTAATCTAGAGTGTAGTTATTATAGTTAAGTATGTCACATAGATACCTGACACGTGTCGTATGTCATGGCATAGAAAAAGGGTGGGGAATATCAGGTCATAAAGTTTATGACCTGGTTACCTGTGTAGACTTTAAGAGCCCTTTACAATATGTGGTGAAAATAGAACGAGTCTCACCACACCTCACATTACACATCATATTATATTATTACGAAATTTTGTACGACCGTTACTTTATGACATTGTTCATATCCCTTTTTATCTCAGTCTTTGAAATGAAAATATATTTATTCTGACAGTACAGGTAAAAATATAAAAGAAAACTTACATGAGAGACATAACTGCAAACACGACACATTACATAAAAAATATACAAGATGAGATACATAATATATAAATAGCTTAAAAATAACATGCAAGTTAAAAATTGATTTAAGATGAAGCCGTGTGTGATGGTCAGTGCCGTGTTCCTACGCTTGTTCTTTGTCGATGAAATGTTTTCAAGTCAAGACAGTAAGATAAATCGTTGAATCTGTCAAGAAGGTTATGTTGTTGAAATTAATATAAAATCGTTAATAATATATTATTTTAATGCCTTTTTTGTTGCACTTTAGAGCAAAGGTCTTCTGTTCGCTATCAAGTGCAAACTTTCTGTTTTCTTTCGTACATTGCATTATAATCGAATTGGTTTTATAAACTAACTCATACGTCATGGAACTCTATGGTCGTAAAACTCCCACCTAGCCGGTTTTGTATTCTACATTTAAGGAATAAATTAACCATAGCGTTTTCGTGAGGACGACGACGACGTTGTCCAGTTTAGTTAATTTATAATACAGTTGAATAAACATAGAAAAGATAAGATGTTCCAGTTTAGTCTAGACTACATTCAAACTGCAGACAAAACGGTTTTTACTCTGGTATTCTACTAGTTAGGTAAGTAAAAAAGATTTCTTTAAAAACTATCGTAGTTTGACAAATTCATATATTCATAATTCATTCACTACAAACCTGGTTTGCCTATGCACAATTTCGAACTAAACAATATAAAATAAACACACTATTTACCGAAGCTGACAAAAACACATAAAATGTAAAAAAACATATTCACCGCATAAAACGTAGTGCGTATCGCAAAATTACACAGCGCACTCATCAGTTTTGAGTTTGCTGCAAAAAAAAAAGACTATCATACAACTAGCGGTCCGCTCCGGCTTTGCAGGGGTAGTATATATGCCTATGATACTCAGTGATTCCAGCTTTCTAACGGCAAAAGAGTTTTGAAATCGGTCCAGTAGTTCTTAAGTTTATTCGTTACATACAAAAATACAAATCTTTCCTCTTTATAATATTAGATAGATAGATAGATAGAAAATAGATAGAACATACTTTATTGCACACTTAAAACTAAAAAGAATTTACAAATTAAACAATAATAATATAAGTGACAATTGGCGGTTTATCGCTCAAGAGCGATCTCTGCCAGAAAACCCGGTATTAGTGTATAGATAAATAAATAATGCTGCGGGTACTAGATGAGTGATATACTTAACAGAATACAAAACAGATACATATTTTTATTATGTATAGAAAATACCCAGAACACCCGCAACAAATATTTGCAGGTCGTACAAACATTCGCCCCAAGTTGGACAATAGGTACCTTTCGTGTGTCAACGTAGCTACCCTCTACAATGACAGCTTTATTACCCTGTTGCCTGTTTTACCAATGTAAAAAGCTGGTTTGAAAAATGTTCCTTTATACCCTGTTGCCTAATCCTGTTTTCACAATGTAAAAAGCTAGTCCGAAAAAAGTTCCGCAGCGTTATTTTACAATGTAATTTCATAATTTCGGGCTCAATCTTTCTAAGTAGGAAAGGTAGTTATGTGGTCATATTCTGATCAGATTTATAGCTGAGGCATGTTTCCACTAGCGTGCAGATAAAGGCTTGGCAGTATGTGGGTGGGGTTCGGTTGCGTGGACATGAATATTCACTTTACAGTCCGCTTTATACTGGACCTGCCCACGACATATTAAGGTTTATTTTTCAGGGGACGGTTAGGAAATTTAATCTACATGGAATATCAAAATTATTTCGTAATAGTTGTCTGTCTGTGTACACTTACACATTCTTATTAAAATAGATAGCAGTTTGATTGACACACATAATATGTACGAGTACCTACCTACACAAACAGCTCAAAATAACAAATTAACAAGATGATCTACCCATATATTTTTTTTACAAGCCACACAGCATTATCCAGCCCCAAGGTAAGCAGAGCTTGTGTTATGGGTAGATACTAGATAACTGATATACACAATACAATACATTACAGATAGATATTTTTTTATTATAGATAGAAAACGACCAGAACACCCTGAACAAATATCTGCAGATCGTACAAACATTTGTCCCGAGGCGGGAATCGAACCCGCAACCTCCTGCGTCGCAGGCGGACCTTCGCCCACCGCGCCACAGAGGTCGTCAATAAATAAATATATACTTCACACCATTTTATGACGATTTGACCTATAGATTTTACACACAAAGCCTTAAAAATATTCAACACAAAATAAATCTAAAACCAAATTAACACGGTCCCAAAAATAAATCTAATCACAATAAAAAACGACGTGATTTCCGTTATCGAGGCGCGTTAACTTGAAATATTCCGTAATAGCTTTTATCGCGCTATCGAATTTTGTTTTGGAGTGTTTTAGATTTGTTTCGGAGTACATCGGGTCCCGTTATGCTAATCTGGTGCTCAGCACGCAAACTTGTTGCTTCTTCCCTCGCAGTATTTACTGTCTTCATTAAACAATTTGTTGAGCAAATGTAATAAAAGAAACATAACTTTTCTGGCCTTTGTACCTAACTTAGGAGCGCTTGTTTATTTCTTAACCGTAATTAAATATCGCAGTTTTCTCTCTCTCTCTCTCATAAATCGAGGTCATGACACCCTTGACGATTTGTCTCTAACTTTCATGCTTTCGGATTTGGCCATCCACTCCCATCTCAAAATGCCATACTGCATGATTTTTCTATGGCAATATATAATCAATCACACAGTCACCTCATCTCACAGACTATAAAGGTCCACTGCTGGACGTAGGCCTCCCCTGATAATCACATTATTGGCTTTTATCTCATGGAGGGTAGTCCCATATTCCCCATGCTGTGCATGCGGGTTGGGGATTGCAGTTCGTTAGATCTATTCTGCAAGAGCCACTGCTGCTTTTTTATAGAATTATTGTTCCGAACACGGAAAGGGCCGATCCGGCGGATTCGGAGTAAAACTTTTTTCGTTTGACCTTGCTGATATTTCAGGAAATTAAAAAGAAAATAACACGTTGAAATGGATTTCCATCAGCTATGATCTATGCTATTAGCATATATTATGTCTGTGATTTCCATACAATTTTCTCTATCACTAAACGAAATTCCATAAAGTTGTCCAACCCGCATTTTAGTACGCCCGCAATCACGTACTTTCTACCATATGTTTGGATAGCAACTTTCTGAGCTGGTGTAGTACAAATATCTTTTTTTAAGCGCGTGCAAAATGACACAATACTCAAAAGCATAATGAACGCCCTACATTAGACATTTAATACTGAAATCGAATGTCCAAAGGCCAGCAGGTGTACGCCATCGATCGAAGACGTTAAACATTAAAATGTATGTCTGCCTTCGGGTCTAAGTACATCATACGGCCTTGACATAGACTTGTACATCGGACAGGGAATCGCCTAACGGTTTCACATTATAATCCTTTTAATATTATAGAAGTTACAGTTTGTAAGGATGTGAAGTTGTGAGATTTTTGGCCAAAGACAACACAAACACTACTGTACGGATCGGGCTGAAATTTTGCAAGCATGAAGTTCTGGATCTTAACATTTTTATTTATAAAAGTAAAAACGTTGTTTACCGAAAAAACGTGGACAAAGTCACGGGCAGAAACTAGTAATTTATAACGTGTCTAGGGACTGTGACTGTACATGTTTGCTTTGCCCATAATGAATGATCTAAGTACAAAAGTGTATCATGTACCTACGTGAAAATGTACCAAATAAAACCAGTTGTGTAAATACATAATACAGTACACAGTTGTGTAATCAGTAATTTGGCGTATTTTAAAAAACTAAAACCGATTTTAAATTCCTTAATATTGATAAAATACAGCCCGCTGACGGACGGACGGACGGACAGACAGACAGGAGGCTTAGTAATAGGACATGTTGGGACCTTTTGCGTACAAACCCCTACCAAAACATCAGTCCAGGGTCTTCTTCGTTACAGGCGATTCGCCATCTGTCAACTTAGTAAGACCTCTTGTTTACGCCGTTGCTATGGAAACCATTAGATCAGTGATTGTTAAAATTATCATGTACCTAATGATGTTTGAGATATACATTTTACGGCGCACATATATAAATTCCTCGAGAATCTAATTTTCTATACCTCATAATCAACCTTTAGACAACAACAAAAAAGTTTCGTCAAAATGTACTAAGAATTGGCAAAGATATCACAAAAATCGTTGTAGCTGTGATTTTTCAAAAGTATTTTGTTGCTTCACGGGATAAATACTTATTACCCGGAAAAAAACAATTTTAATTTTTAAATCGACGAACGTACGTTAAAGAATACATACAGCCGAACATAAAAACCTCCTCCTTGAAGTCGGTAAAAAGATAGCTTCAAACGTGCCAACCTAAACAATCTGGTAAAGAAAATACTCGAGCTGTGAAAATATGATAGCTAGAACATTCCGGTGGGTGCGGACCTCTAAGCTCCCATACAAACGTACTTTCTACATACATTTCGAAACCCATCTTAAGAAGGAAGTAGTGAGGAAGATATGCCGAAAATGTGTCTCTCGTTTGTCAGAATCGGTGTCGCGCCGAATAAATTTATTAAGCTTGAGTAGCTACTGTTGGCATCCAACAAACTTGACAATTATTATCTATGGATATTTGAGGTTTATGCCTCCTCTACTTATTGATGGAAATGAGTAAGTTCCGCTTCCGTTATAAATTCATTATGGACTTCTGATTGCTACTCGATGCTTGTAACATGTGCTCTGGAGAAATAAACTTTTGTACTACTTAAACTCAGTGTTTTCCAATTCTACAACTCCCAAACAGGCCACCGCAACAGCTACGTCACAAAAAAATATAAAAGATTGATGACCAACATTGATGACCAATAGGTACTTTCAATTTTATTACTTACCAATATAATGTAGATTGTAGATGGTGTTACGCGATAAAACTTTTAATTTATATGTTTATCTTAAAAGCAATCTACCAAACTCATTTATCATTACTATACGTTTCGGAATTAATGCGATCATCCGTTAATGCTCAGCTTTTAATTGATTGGTTGGCAACTCTATACTCTATACCAAATTCAATAAGATGAGTTCAGCTGATTAGGCGTGAGAGCGTAACAGACAGACAGAGTTACATTCGGATTCATAATATTAGTAGTAGAAGGCCCTTGTAACTCCTCAAAAAACAGCAAACCATAGTAAACATTTCGTTTTAAATTCTAAGTGGTGACAAACGGTGAGAAAAGTCCATGATAAAAAAATAATATATTTTGATGATATACCACTAAGAATCCTGAATTTTAAAAATCAACTTCAACAGGCAAGGCTATGAGAGAATAATAACATCGGAATCCACAATTTCCATATTATGTAGTTTTAAAAATTAATCGTAACCCAATTTGGTTACGATTCTTTACCAGATTGTTCATGTCCTAATCGATTCCTGACGTAATTACGTCAGGAATCGATTCTACAAATGAGGACATACCCTGTTTACCCTCTTCAATTACTCGAAGGTTCGATTGATAGGCTGAACGGTGTGATTGCCGGGGCTGTGGGCTGATACATTGTTACAAAAACTTCCACTGATATGTTTAAATAGGTTGTAAATGTAGCTTATATTATCTTGACGACATTAACGAGTTACGTAAATAATCCATTAATTTTAGATACACTGGTTTTAATTTATTCCTACTTACAATTGGGCCAAAAAGGGGATACAAAAGTAAATAAATATTAGTTGACAATATTTATTGGTATCGTGAGAGACAGGAAAGTCCCACCCCCCCTTGAACAAATCTCAGGATATCGTAAATTTTTGATTCTGTCAGCTTTTATTTATTATTATTATTATTATTATTAAACGTGAGCCTGTTCAGCAAACTCCAATTCACTACTGAGTCAATGTATCGTTGCAACTCTACAAAGTTCACCTCAGAGCTGATACATTTGTAGGTGTTTAAATCGTCAGTCAACGATTATACATAATTTATTGCCGTCTGTTTTCGAACTTGAATAATTTTTCGATGCGCACAATCAGGCGTTGTTGAAGATTTTGTTTTTGTTTTGAGTGGTTACCTCGGATTTACGTTTTTATTTTTTGATCTATTTTATTGTCAGTATTTGCTAGAATTTCAATGCCTATGACGCACATGCCTAGGTAGAGCTCGTAAGCCTGCACCCCTGTGGGTTGCATTTCCGAGCCTGGGCACAGCTTTTTACAAAAAAAAACATTTTGGATTCTAAAACCGAGTGTAATTCTGAGACTGCTACTTGTTATTGGATGTTCCCACCGTGATTAGCACATAGTTGATTTTAAATCGATTTTCTTTCTTTTCTAGTGAATATAGAATTAACCTTGAACTTTCGATTCCTATGAATCATTGCGGTGTAGACTACCTACTTTTTTTCACTTTTATGTGGAAAAAGTAGGTATACTAGTTATATAGGTATACCTACCTATGTTTTTGAAAAAATAAAGCGACGGGCTGGGACAGGCGCGTTTTTACTCTATGGCGACGGGGGAAAATTTTGTGTTGTTATTACATAGAAAGATAATTCGAGATTCCCACAGAAGATGTGTTGAAATTAGAGTATGAATTAGCATAGTTCACAAGCAAAGTAATATTTCTGGTACGAAATACTGATTGAATCAAACTGGGAGATACAGATGGTACGCGGTAACGAAACGATGTGCCTACGCCGTAGCAAGCTATGATGTGCCTACTATGTAGCAAGCTACGAGGTGCTTACGACGTAGCAAGCTAAGATGTGCCTACGACGTAGCAAGCTACGATGTGCCTACGACGTAGAGAGCTACGAGGTGCCTATGACATAGCGAGCTACGATATTTCTACACCATAACGATTCACAAAATCCCTTTACTGTAGCAAACTACACAAAATCGTCATAGAAAGCTACGATGTTTCAAAGTCGAAATAATAAATAAATTATGCCGGACAATTCACCATCATCTTACCCCAAGCTAAGCAGAGCTTGTGGTATGTTTACTAGCTAACTGATATACAGTACAATACATTACATAGATAGATTGTTTTTACACAGAAGACACCCGGAAAAATATCTACAGACATTCGACAAATCAACGAGAAATGCATTCATAATTCATTTATTTATTGTATAATTACTATGGTACATAGGTACAATACAAAGTGTCAGAACTTATTGACTATATTAGAGAATACACACAATATGTACCCATTTATGGTGATGCAATGGGAAACGACTAGATACTATAAGCAAAAAACTACAAAAAACTATTTTATTTTCCAGGTCTAGTGATAAAACGGCACAACATCCGAATATGGTGCCACGATTGCGACATGGCGCGGCTGCAGCGCGTCGTGTGGGAGGGGCATGGCGCGCGGCTCCTCAGCGAGGTCTCCAGCCAACCCATAGTCAGGAAGTTTCTAGAAGCCGTGCCTTACATCATGGTACGTGACTACACTAGCGATGACGTCACAACATCCGAGCATGGCGCGGCTGCAGTGCATCGTGTGTGAGGGGCATGGCGCGCGGCTACTCAGCGAGCCAATAGTCAGGAAGTTTCTAGAAGCCGTGCTTTACATTATGGCACGTGACTACAATGATGTGTCATAACATCCGAGCATGGCACCATGACTGCGACATGGCGCGGCTGCAGCGCGTCGCGTGAAAAGGGCATGGCATGGCATTGTCTAGCATTATTTATTATAACTATTTATAATTGATCACTATTTATTATTTATCGGAACGCCACGAATGGAAAATGGCGGGACTCCTAACACACCAACCAACGCTCAACATAATCTGGTTATGCGTTTTTATTTACTCAAGTGTGTGAGTGAATTTGCTTTTGATCAAATAATTATTTCCACTTCACCTGTGTCTCAGTAAACCAAAGCACATCTTGAACCAGACATAAGGCTTTTCCAGATCTTGGATCTCGTGGAATTATGAGTGAAAACCCTCGCTATGTGAAGAGAAATACAAACTACTACAACTTATTCATAAAGCCGGTATACATGTCACATTAACTATTGGCTACATCTAGAATTATAATTCTAGGTATTGAAAATAAAATACATAATTACTACGTTCCGGGAAACAAATAATGAATGCATTAGGTTTCTCATGCGGTCCTTTTTTATTTGAACTTAATGACACTATTCTCTGAAAAAAAAAATGTAATTATATCGTAAACTCTGCTTCTTATGAATAGTATTTCTTGATTTTTTTTATTTTTCGAATCGAAGCTCTGATATTTATTGAAATTTATAAAAAAAATCTCTTGTCAGTACTGTGTATGAAATACTTTCATTTTACTAATTCTTTCATTATGTCAAAGAAAATAAATGCGTGGACGGAGTAAAGTATAGTAACCTTATTTATTTCCTTAATTCCAGAACACGATTCGAGACATCCACACAGCAGTGGTAGAGAATGATCTAGAAGGAGTGATGAAGCACTCCGGAGACCCGGTGCCTGCGCAGGCCCTGTCAAGCCGGGATGCCAACAACATGACCGTGATGCATAAGGTATAGCTTGATAAATTTAAAACTCTGTACAGGGTACCACTTCACATGTGTAATAAGCTGAGGGAGTAGTTCTGAACCACGTGAAGTTCAATTATTTTTTTGTATAGTCAATAGACCTTCATTGACCACATCTCACCCGATGGTAAGTGATGATGTGACCGAAGATGTAAAACGAAGGTCTAGAAGACACCTATTCACTCTCGTCTTGAAAAGACTCAATTTGTAGTTGGCCGGGAAAACAGGGGCAGGCAGCGAGTTCCAATTCTTAACGGCAGGAATGACAAAGGTAGATGAGAACCGGTTACTGCGAGTGGATGGAATATCCACAAGGTAAGTAGTTATGCGCCGTCTACTAGTCCTGGAGTGGAAGGGAGGTGGTGGGATTAAGTCGTGAAGTTCCTGTGAACATTCTCCTGAATGTATCCTATAAAAGATCGAGAGACTTTGGATCCTAGTCTTCGCAAGACACTGTTCACCAAAAAGTTTGAAGCTCTTCGATCTATCGAGTCTAGGGCTGCAACTAATACTTGGCTGAGCGTGGCAGCAATACTCCAAACCAGATCGGGTCTGTGCTTGATAATATAAGGATTCAAACTGTCCCTATATGAAGTATCGTTTAATATTGTTTAGAATTCCCTAGCTTTAAAGCAGCTGTTTTAGCTTCGATGAAGACACCAAAGTTCAGAGTAGGTGTGAGCGTGACACCGAGCAGCTCAGTTGATCGTTTATAAGTACCGGTACATCTCGGAAAGTGGGACCCTGGACTAATGGACTCTTTTGAGGAGAGAACAGGCATGCTTGTGTTTTTGAGGCATTGAAGTTGACCCGATTGGCCTCGCCCTAATCCGAGACTGCCTTCAGGGTCAACTTGTTATAAACGTTTTTTTTTATTTCAGATTCCTATTTGTATTCTTTTACACGTACTCTTGCGTTATTAAATATTATAAAATATTTCACTTTTATTTTTATTTTTTTTTACTCCAAAATACCCTCTTTGGGCTTCATCATTAGCCCTTATAAATCCACGGCTGAACATAGGCCTCCCTCAAATGTCGCCATAAATACCAGTCCTAAGGCATCTCCATCTATCGATTGCCACAATGTCGTCGGTCCATCAAGTGGAAGACCTCCCACTTGATGGAACAACGACACTGTGACTCTTTGGGCGTAGTAAACATGTTTCGTGGTATCTTCTGTAGTGAAAAAGTTGGAAGATCCGATTTAGCTAAGCATTCATAAAATTTCCATGGGAGATTTACGGGAATATTCGTACCGAACTGAAAAATACTTTTAATCCCCCTAGAAATGTGAAATTCGAATTTAACGCGGGTAAAACCGCACGGATCTCTCTCTGGGACTGAATGATGGTGTAAATCCTTCCATAATTTATTCCTCCAAGGCTGCAGGACTCGGCCACGTCAGCATAATGAAGTACGTCGCAGAGAGGTACCCTCAAGGGGTCAACGACATAGACAACGACGGCCGGACACCACTTCACTACGCCGCGGCAATGCGGGACGATCGCCACACGTACAACACCCTCGTTGGATTGGGAGCTGATGAAAGTATAGTTGATAACGTAAGTCTAAATAATGAATCAGCATAAACATTACCAAAACGGAGCGGAGATGTAGGATGTAGTGCAGACAAGATTCAGAGACCAGTGTCAATTTTATTTGTCGAGACAAGCGATAGACCCGTTTAACTATTTATAAAAATCAGACAACTCAAACATCAAATATCAAGTGTTTTCCTCACTTATCATTTTAGAAGAAAACAAGCGATTGCCAGCTATTGCCTAGAGATAAAACAGGTATCAGCCAAGTTCGGAAACAAACGTGATTTTTACACATTTCCTCTTCGGTTTGGTGAAGTTAGGGCCATAAGATTATACCTACTTATTTCACCATCACAGACTAGTTAACAAGTAATAAAGATACCGCAGTTTTTTTCTACGTTTGTCCGAAGGTAGTGAAAATTACTTTAAATTAGTGTACATTCCATATTATGTACATGGCATATGGACTCTATTCCATATACAAAAGAAAAAAACTATAAAATACAATGTGTACGTACATTACTCATTATAATGTGTATATTTTTCATTCTAGAAAGAGTATGTAAACCTCGGGAAACAAAGTTGATATTTTATAAAGTAGTAAAAAAAAATGAGTAGAAACCTAATCTGCATAATATTTTGTTTTAATTTTTAGAAAAACAAAACCGCAGCTTTTTACATTAACCGACCTCAAGACATAGATAGAAGTTTATTTAAAACAATACCGGACGCGCCAAGAACACCATCCAGTGCATACCCAACTTCTTGGGATTGGAAACTGCTAGATACCGAGGTTATAGCAGAATTAAACAAAAAGTCCAGAAGGAGGCATTTGAGGGCTTCTAATGAAAATATTTCATCTAAGAATAATACGAACACAATTTCTGAAAGCACAGATAATAGAACTGGTACGATGAAAGCCAGTAGCACGCATGAACTGATTAAAGACTTGCCCGAGCTAGATGAGAACAAAACAGAAACTGTCCCGGATGAACCGAAGGAAACAAAGGAACCTAGCAAAGTATGTTATAGAATACTAGTATGTTTGTTTGTAGTAACTTATAGTTGGTTTGCTTTGCTTATTGATTTACATTGCATGAATCGTTATTTTGTGGATTTTAGGAAGATGAAGAAGAAGCAGAAGAGGTTTCTCAAGATGAAGATCCTAAAACAAATGAAGAGACAGGGGAAAACGAAGACCAAGCAGAAACAAAAACTGAACAAGCAATGGATGATGACAATGACCAGAAAGCATCTAATGTATCTGAAGATGGGCAAAACGATGATGCTGATGATAAAAAAACGGCTGAGGAAACTGTTAACGAAAACAATGATGTTGAAACCAAAAATACACATCAAAATACTCCAGAACATGAGAAGAAATCTCACGAGGAAGAAACTCACGAGGGACAAGAGTCTGAGGACGAAGCGTCTGATGGTAAAGATAAAAAACCTGAAGAAAGCAATTCCCGCGAAATCGAAATAGAAGAAACTTCGCCAAATGACGTCCATGAAAGTGATGAACCAATTGAAAACTCTGCTGAAGCAGAACATAAAGAAACCACAGAAACAAATGAAGATACTGTAAAAACAAATTATAACGAAGAAGATGATAAAGATGATCAACATCACAATCACGAAGAACATGGTCAAGAAAGCGATCATGAAGTTACGTATATTAATGATGGTGATAGAGTTGAAGGTCGTCATTTCGCAAAGCACGAAGGTAATAACAGTAGTGACAAAAGTGAAGACGACGACGATGTACAAGTTCCAGGAGACACTCAATCCGAGTATAGTGACACTAACCTTAAAAGCACAGCGGAAATATCTAGCATGGGGAGTGCCCATATAGGTAAACATGAAATCTCTTCTGGCACTGCACACGACACTCTCAGAACATAATTCTTAAAAATAGTAATAATCAATAATATAAGAGGGTCCCAGACAAGTTCAATATTTTTGATTATTTTGCTAATAAAGGAAGCGAGAACAACGGGCATAAAACACAAGAGAGTCTTATAGAAGGCATTGTGAATGGTGAAGCAGAACAGGACTCGCAAGATGCAAGTATTACTCAGATAGATGAGTCTATTCATGGAGAAGTGCTTATTTTAGTAAGTATATTTGTACTGTCGTCAATTAACCAACTGGCTAATGAAGGTAAACGTAAATTAATTAGTTGATTGTGGTGTTCCTTAGACTAGACTAGAAGAGCATCATTGTCGCACATTATTTCTCACTAACACCTTGTAACACCACTGTCATGATTGATTTGCTAGCTTCTTAGTATCTGTTGAACTAGAGCAAAAGCCAATTCACTGTATTTATATTAAACATTACTATATGCCTCAACAAATAATTACAGGACAATGAAGTTGATTCCGAAGTAACTGATTTGATAAATACAGCTAATATGGAAATGCTGGCTGCATTAGTTTTGAACGGCGAAGGATCGAGATTGATAGGTAGACGGTCAGGAAACTCTGAATTACAGGGCTTTCTAGATAATGTAGAGTCATACATGGTGAGTTTCTTTTATCGAATAATATTAATTAAATAAAAGAAATAGACAAAAAGGAGACTAGTAAAATAAAATCCAATTTTTCCAGCAAAAGATAAACATGGTACATGAAGCGGCAAAGGAAGGGAATATCCCAGTTATGCAAGCCGCATTGGATCGAAGAAAATTTGCGATAGCACGTGACCCTGTATCACCAAATGGAGCCACTCCTATGCACGTCGCCACGGTGTTCGGAAAAACGAATGTCATGAAGTATTTAGGATCAAAGTAATTAAACACTTTTGAACTCTTTACATTAATTACAAAATCATTAAAAGTTGCCTATTAAAGAAGTCCTTTACAGGTTTCCAGAAACATTGTCAGCAGTGGACTTTGAAGGTCGAACAGCATTACACTACGCAGCTGTTTTGCCCGATAATGGACACTATTACAACCTACTACAGCAACTCGGTGCCAATTCTAAAGATTTAGATGATGTAAGCAAGCTACAGCCTGAGTAACCAAGCAAAAAAACTGAAAGGAAAATAACTGGGTTATTCACGGTAAATGTAACTGTGTGTTTCTGCTTCAGAATGGGAAGTCTGCAGAGGATTATCGAAATAATCAAAGTTTCCTTACATTCGATCAACTTCTAACAGACTTTGGAATTAGCGATGAAGATGCGCAAACTATGTTCACTGATAAAGGTATGTAATGATGACAAAAAGACATGTTAGATTATAGATGTTGCTGTAAATAGTTTTGATGAATCTGCATGATTTAATATTCGAGTATGTGTAGTGCCCAATGACAAGGTGTCATCACGTCGAGATTTGGATATACATGAAGCTTTGGACACTTTGGATCGATGCTATCGTCTGTTGGCCTCTGCAAGACCAAGTAGGACCCCCTTGTCAGCTTCATCTAATAGCGCTACACCACCTTTAGTCCTAGGACGATTCTTAAAAAAACCTGTCTTCGAAGCAATTAAGCGGAGAGTCACAAAACTGGATCATGATCTCTTTGATGTCATTTGGCCGGCTGTTAAGAAGTTACCAGATAACAAAAATATAATTCAAACAATAGAGGAAGATTTTCCGGGTGGCATAACTGCACCAGACTACTATGTTTATGAAGTGTTTCATGAATTCCTTACCCCACTCATAAAAGATCTTCATAACATAAACATAAACTTTGATTTGCATATCCACCCTAAATCGGATTTCGAGAAGATAGTCACTACCAAACTATCTGTTGAACCCCTTGTTGAGTTAAATATTGATCCAAACGATGAATTTGTGTTATCTGGTTCAATTGAGTGCTCAAGAAATCTTGAGGGGTTTGAACTACCGATAAACCTGAAAATAGGTAAATTGGAAGCTATAGAAAGAACCGTAACTTTGGTGTTGATGCACGAAGACTTCAACAAATTCAGTGAGCAGTCAAATCCTGAATCGGATCAAAAAGGCGGGTCATATTACACGCTGAATGAAGTTATGGAAAAACCCTCAGAAATAAGTGCCACTTTAGCATCTAACGGTTTGCTAATAGCGTTGTGTGACAGGGAGGAGATTGATGATAGCATGCGATTACATGGCAAGCACTGGCCATACGGACGAGGAGTATTTGTCAACGAGGATAAGACTATAGCTGTTTGGGTCAACGTTCATGATCATGTACGCGTGCTGGTATCCACGGCACCTGACGCGCCGGGAGAGATCGGCATACCATTCAGTAAAATAACTCACATCATGACCTACCTTCACGGGAAGCTTGATTTCGCTTGGCACGAAAAGCTGGGATATTTATCAAGCAGACCGACGTTTCTAGGAGGAGGAACACGATTTAGTCTCATTGTTAATTTCCCTGGACTTTCAAAAGACCCAGATAACATGAAATATCTCTGTACTATGAGAGGTCTGCAATATCGAGAAACGTTGAGTCCCGAGATAGCACGCATCAGTAACTACCAATGCTTGAATATAACTGAAACTAACTGTTTCAACGACTTCGCTACAGCTTCATCAAACTTGCTGCACCTTGAGAAAGAGTTGTCGATGCAAAACTCAGCACACATAGCCACTATGCTAAACAACATTTTCAGAAGGAAGCGAAGTAGTATCGTTGGAGTGGACAGCCCAGAGAAACGCGAAAAAAATTAGCTATAATAATTTATGATTTTTTTAGTTTTTATTGATTAGCTGGTCTCACAGTATGAATCACCTTTATGATAATGTTGGAAAGATTACGCCTCGACTCCTGACTAAAGCTGCATGATGAGCTGCAACTAAATTTAGAGAGACAATTTAGGTCAGTACGAAACCATAATTACCTCTAGATTGTTTGTGACGTTTTCGAGTGTTTCACAGCAACATCGTGTTTTATGAAAGCTATCACGCTAACTGATAAACAAAAAGCTTTTTCATTTATTGCACGCTCATCACCAGCCCTGTGTGTGTCTTTCCAACATTAGATAGATCACGTGTTTTGTCTATTAATGTTTGGCACATTTTGTGACGTCCAATGTAATTTTATATCAAAAGTATATTTAGAATAGAAATCACTAAACGCTATATCAAATAACATTGAGTGGAATGATGTCTACCTACGTAAAGCATCTAAGTGGAACAAAAGCCCTTCGTAGGTAATAACCGGTCGATAACAAACAGGCCATATCATTCATGTCACACTAATAGCTTTCGACCAGTTTCCGTTTAATAGCACAACCCACTGCCACCCCACCATGTGCCCGTGTTCGTGTGCGAACACACATGTGCTTGCCCCTACGTCACACCACCACACTGAAGGCCGCTGTCAATAATAATTAATCGGGTTTCAGGGCCGCCCGACCCCGACACCGGACATATGGACATTCCCATCTTTAAAACCGAGGAGGGCAGATACCTCGCGGAGTGTAAGATATTTTCTAATAAAAATGGAACGTTTTAATGAGAGCAAAGAGGCTTACATAAACAATGTGTTCACAGCTCTCGGCGATCCTTTGATCAAAGGTCTGACCGAGGTGGCTAATGTGAAACCCAAGGATCCGATTGCGTTTCTCGCGACTTTTCTCCACAATTTCCCTGAGAACGAGAAGCCTCAAATTGGCACGCAGGTAAGTTGCATTTATCTTCAGTAAGGCACAAAATTGCCAGACATGTTTGAGCTCTGCTTTTAGAATGTTAGATAATAAAATCCCATGGAATCTGCAGGAATCAATATTGGTAGCCCAAGAAGCGCCAGAAGTGGAGAACGAGCAAGCTCCAGTTCCAGCCCCTTTAGGCGCCGCTCCAAGGTTGGCCCGAAGCGCCACTCGCACCGCCACGCGTCCCCACAAGCCCATTGACGTCATTACCCTGGATCCGCAGTCGCTTCCCAGCCCTGATGGACCGGAGATTGCATTCAGCAGTGCCAAGAGGGTAAGATCATTGTAGCGGATTGTGCGATTGCGATAGCATCTCAATGGAATACGAGAAGCCTTCATATTTTAACGACCGATGTGGCGCGGTGGGCCTTCCTGCGACGCAGGAGGTTGCGGGTTCGATTCCCGCCTCGGGACAAATGTGTGTACGATCTGCAGACATTTGTTCAGGGTGTTCTGGTCGTTTTCTATGTATAATAAAAAATATTTATTTATGTATTGTACTATATTATGTATCAGTTATCTCGTACCCATAACACAAGCTCTGCTTAGCTTGGGGCTACATAATGGTGTGTGAAATGTCCAGCATTATTATTATATCACTTATTTCATTCAGTAAATTCGAAAGTAATTCTATCTGTTCCTTTTTACGCCTAAACGACTGGAAATCTCAATGAAATTATGCAGCGAGGTAGACGGTATCCCGAGAGCATTTCAGCATTTTATTTTGGAAAATCGCGTGCGAAGCCGCAGGCAGAAGCGAATAATTTCATAAAAACTCAAAACTCAGTGCTGTATTTGTATGTATTATATATTAGTTTATTAACTATATCTTCTATCTGTATGCACACGTACCCACTACTACAAACTTCTCTCTCTCTCTCAATAAGGCGGAAGAGAACTCTTTTTAGGGTTAGGCTCGCCTTTGCGATACCTCTCTTTGTTTAAGGTTTCAAAATAGGATATTTTTAGTGCAATAAAGAATTATGAATTACTAGCAGCGCCTCGCGGTTTCACCCGCGTAGTTCCCGTTCCCGTAGGAATTTCGGGATAAAAAGTAGCCTATGTCCTATTCCAGACTATAATCTATCTCTATGCCAAATTTCATCCAGATCCGTTTTGCCGTTCTGGCGTGATAAAGGAACAAACATCCATCCATCTATCTATCCATCCATCCATCTAAACTTTCACGTTTATAATATACTAGCAGCGCCTCGCGGTTTTACCCGCGTAGTTCCCGTTCCCGTGGGAATTCCGGGATAAAAAGTAGCCTATGTCCTATTCCAGACTATAATCTATCTCTGTGCCAAATTTCATTCAGATCCGTTCAGCCGTTCTGGCGTGATAAAGGAACAAACATCCATCCATCTATCCATCCATCCATCTATCCATCCATCCATCTAAACTTTCACGTTTATAATATTAGTGAGATTAGTGAGAAAGTGAGATAGTGAGATTTCTTTTAGATCTTACAGGACTCTTGGACATTTGTTATAGGACGAACATGGCCAATCTATGCTGCACTTCGCGGCAGTTCGGACGCACAGTCGCAACGCACTGTTTCAACTGCTTCAAGAGTCAGACGTCAGCATAGGCTATCGAGACGAACTGTACCGGACCGCAAGAGATGTCTCCACGCAAGCCAATATGCCGGAAAACACGGTTGAGTTCGACAGATACATGCTGCATTTAGCTGCGAGAGGTAAATAATTGCTTATGATTGAACGCAAGATTCAAGTTCTTCTGAAAGATAGTGTCGATTTTGACTGATTATTTTTAGAGATTAATTATGAGCCAATATTAATAAAATTATAAAATCGCCACTGTATAAGTAAGTCTGCAATTGCGTGATTCAAAAAAAATAAAACGTCAAGTGCGAGTTGGACTCGCGCATCAAGGGTTCCGTCAGTACAAACTTGTACTCGTAAGTAAACAAACTTTTATTTTTATGAATAAACAACCAATTTTCGGGTTTTCGTTTTTTTTCTTTACTTGTGCTATAAGGTTTTGCTTCTTGCCAAACATGATTCTAGGTCAACAGGAAATATCCAATAGGTTGTGTGTATGTGATTCCCTCGGAAAATTCAAAAAAATTGGGCATAAACGACTGTAACTTTTGATTGCGTCGACTTAGAAGTTTGATTTATATTGCGGCCTCTTGGGAAGTTACAAACTTGAGTATATGATGAGAATTTCAACTTGATACCTCCACGCGTTTCTGAGAAAAGATGGTTGACAGATGGACAGACGGATAACAAAATGATCCTATAAGGGTTCCTTTTTTCTTTTTGAGGTACAGAACCCTAAAAATAAGCTCTTTCAGAAAAACAGACCCCAAGGTGCCTTTTCCCTTTTTCCTACAATATTACATACATACACTCGTTTCTTATACAGTTGATGTTGCAGGTCATACAGAGAAAATAGCAGAACTGCTGATGGAGGGCTACGATCACATCCTAGATGTGATCGATGAAAATGGGGCCTCAATAACAGACGTCATATCCGAACGTGGTAACGCCGAAATGATCAAAATTCTTGCTTCGATTCCACCTTTTGAGGTAATGAACTTTAATAAGGATATTTTTTATCAAACCTTTTTCGTCCCACGGGCAAAGGCCTGCAAATATACCAATATTTGGTATATTTGCACTCGGTGTGGTCACGCGGGATCCCTCACCAATCTCTGGTGTTAAGGTCGTCTCGTCAGTGCTTTCGTGGCCGACGTCGCCCGCGCCTTCCGATTTTTTTTAAATATTTTAAGACTTAAAGACACGCTTTTAGAATCATATAGGTCCAGTGCTTGGGAAGACAAATCCAACTAAGAAACATTTGACGACCTCTGTGGCACGGTGGGCGAAGGTCCTCCTGCGATGCAGGTTGCGGGTTCGATTTCCACCTTGGAACAAATGTTTGTACGATCTGCAGATATTTGTTCGGGGTGTTCTAGTCGTTTTCCATGTATTATAAAAAATGGGCGTTTGGTTGAATGACAAAAAAACTCATTTCATTTCAATAACGTTCGTTTGGTCACAACAACGTTTGATATAATGTGCTTTTGATATAATGTTAGAATGTATAATACTACAGATAATATAACATTTATTTGTTAACAACATAAACGATAATACTTAGATGGTATAAATTTATTTGTTATAATTTTAGATGATATAACTCACATTTCATATAATTTTGATTAAATATTATGTATTTTGAAATTCGTATCTATGTTGATTATATGAAAAGTGTTTATACTATTTGAAGATTATATGTATGATAAAATTCGTTAGTTTGTTGATAATATAAAAAGTGTTCATACCCTTAGAATATTTGTTTTAAACTATAAACCGACTTCAAATACCTGAAAGAAACGAGAGAAAGAAAGTATTTTGATATTATTTATAATGTGTTAGATCAATGTGAAAGGTAGGTCAAGTAAAATTATATTAAGTGTATATTCGTTGTTTAGTAGTTGAGTAGTAAATAGTTTATTAGGTTTATTGTATGTCTGTTAGGTGTAGTGTTTTGTATAATGTATCAAATGAAAATTATATCAAATGAAATTATAGGAAATGAAATTTGGTCAGGTACCTAAGTGTCAGTTTTTTTGTCATTCGACTAAACGTCATACAACCATAAAAATAATCTATAAAGCAAAAAACATCAGTCTGGTTAAATTAAAGTTTTAATTTATGTAATATGTTTTATGCAATTGTGTTATATTATATACATCAGTTATCTAGTAGGTACCCATAACACAAGTTCTGCTTAGCTTGCGGCTTGATAATGTTGTGTGAATTGTACAGCATTATTATTATAGATCATTATTATATTTCCTATGGCCACCTTATATCTTTATCATCAGACCAACTCGATGGTAGATGACATTCCATCGTTACCAAACTTACGTATGCCAAATATGTAGAATAAAAGCTTGTAAAAATATACTGAAAACAAATGGTAAGGCACCGACTCAAAATACTTATCATGCGATGCATGTAATACCTTACGTGTCGAAAACAGTCGATAGAAAGTGAAAACATGCACCATGTGATTATAGTGAGGCAAACAATTCTTCAGTTATTCAACGGTTACCCTGCATAACAGCAAATATAGTTAGATTTGTTTTTTCAAAACAATCACTTTTCAGGTTGCCGACTTTTACCTACGTATAGCGAACAGAAACAAGGTCTTGTATTGACTAAAAAAATGGGTCAAACCCTAGTATGGCACTATCGTCATTTTGAGGACCTATTGAATGTCGAAGAAATTACATTGCGTTTCAGGAAAAACGCGACGTCCTCCACAGCGCAGTGCGTCGAGGGGACCTGACAGCGGTCGAAGCGGCGTTAGCGTCCGAAGGTGGCCGGAAGCTGGTCTGCTCACAGAACTCCTTCAGCAGAACAGCGCTGCACATCGCTGTGTTAGCACAGCATGAGGATGTGGTGGCTTTTCTAGCGCAAAACGTACCGGAGTTGTTGCGGATTGGAGATAATGTAAGTACCTACCTATGTAACAAACAAAAAAGAAGGAAGGTATAAGTGCATTGGGGTATAATCACACGCGGCTGAAGACAGTATGACATGAATTGTAGCCGAATTAAGCCATATTTTCTAATGTTGACAACATATATGTATTATACGATCATACTTTACCTTACCCAAGTTTGCTACAAAAGCTCAATCTCTTTTTTTTTCTATTTCACCCCAGTAAGAAATCGCGGCAACTTAACTAACAAAGAATTTCCTGAGACTAGGTCCAAACAAGGAAGCCTGGAAGGTCACAATAGATTACAATATTTTAACCAGTATAATTTTATATAGAAAAACAAATGTATGTCAAAAAATGTATCGGGATGTTTATGTAACATTCCGCAATGGGCGACACGTAGTTAATGTTTATACTATTGTGCAGCCCATCAGTGGGTGGGAATAATGGGCGAAACGAAATTACACAGAGTTTTGTCGCTCCAGCAAAGATCATTCAGGGTCAGGAATTCCATCACCTCACTGATGTTTCAACTGGCATGTATGAGAATTATAAGCGTTTAATTCTGTAGAGATGAAAGAGACCTTTATAAAAGTCAAACTAAATTTAAAGACGCATAACATGATGCAAGACGATGCGATATAGTGAGTAAAAATTGTTTATTAAATTTGGATGGTGCATTAAAGTTACAAATATCTATGTTCACATATCAGCTGGAACGCAGTCCGCTCCACTACGCCATGGGAGTCGAGAAGATGGAGTCGATCAGTCGAGTGTTGATCAGGGCTGGAGCAAAACGAGTGCTAAAAGATTTGAAGGGACGGCAGCCTTCCTACTACTTCATGAACAAATCTGACATACTGCGACTTCAAGAGGAAGAAGATATCTATTAGTTATTTTTGTCAAAGGCAAAAACTATATGTATAAGTAACGTAACGTATGTGTCTGGTTAGTCACAATTCTGGCAGTATCAAGTAATGGAAAATAATTGTAAATATCCGAGTTATCAAAGTATGAAGATTGTTTGATATTTTCACCAGAGCCTAGTTCGGTGAACTAGGCTCTGGTGAAGATATCAATAGGGTGTACCACGTGCAGGTTAGGTTGGCTTGGGTCACGAGATGTAGGAGTGACACCCCAACGTAAATGTTGTCACTTTGCCATCAAGGTGGCATTGATTTTATGCTCCCTCTGTAGACTACTTTCTCTGAGGTTTCATGGAATAAATATTCTTACTCAAGACATACATACTACCAACTCTTATTTTAGCCGCTTTTTAGTTCACATTCTTTTGTTTTTTATTCGTTAAATTCAGCCAATGAACGACGAAAACAGTTTTACAAATAACTAAAGTGCTTTACTTCCGTTAGACCTGGTTTACACTTTGATAAGAAGCAAGTACCTACAAGTGACAAGTGCAAGTGGCAAGTGATTAGTACTCAACGTGCTTGCACTAATCACTTGACATCCGTTTACACGCTGATTTTACTACTTGCACTAGTCACTCGCACTTGCTACTTAACAAATTGTTCCCTAGGCTTTAGACCTCAGAGGGCACGTTACAAAATAGAAATTATTAGTAAAACTAGGAAATAAAGACTTACGAATACATACAAATTGACCAGCTAAGGTAAGGTAGGATATTTTGTGTATGTTTCAGTCCGGTCTACTTACCTTTGTACATATACATGCGAAGAGTGGGTAGAGAGTCAATGGAGAAGATGTAGAAAAGAAAGCTTTTTAGGACGCACCTTTTTGCAATCAGTAAATTCTTTCAATGTTTTTCATTCGATTTTCATAGCTAGTAGTTCGTGCGACGAATTTAAAGTAAATGTTAAGTAGTATAGTATGTTACGTATTATGTTAGTTTTGTAAGTAACTTGGCGGGGACCCTGTTAAAGATGTAGTAAATTTTGATGATTGAATTAAAAGATATCGTAAAAATAACACATTTTTTTATTTAAATCCATTTTAGTGTTGAGAATACATCACAAGTTTTGTGAAACAGCAGCGTGACAAATAATACTCTAAAACTTTTATATCTAAAATATAATATGCATTAAACTAAGGTAAAAAATCAAGAACTAACACTTGATTCAACTCTTCTCATTGTAGAAAGTCGTTAAACATATCAAAAAAATATAACTGTAGTAATATTACCTGTCTTCATATTAAAGACTTCCACGGGACGGGATTGATGTACATCTGCGAGACCGAACCACGCATGCCTAAAGAAAAACATATCGTTTTGTTTCTTTTCCTGCTGATACCGTCTAGCGCGAATCTACCGTCACTAACACACGCCGTGGCTGTTAAGTCATAGCTTTATTGCTATGACGCTAGCTACAGCTAATAGCTACTGCTACGAGCTACGCCAATCAGTAGCATCAATGTGCAATGCCACGATCTAGCAGCTGCTCTACGAAAATTACTCGCTTCAAGGCTACGGCGTAGCAGCTACGAAAATAAATTGCTTCAAAATGTAATGAAATAACAAAGCACGCAAATTTTATAGATTAATAAGCCTATGTTTTATTCCAAATCAAGAACTACACCTATGCAAAATTTCAGCCTGATCTGTTCAGAAGTTTAGGCGTGAAGAAGTAACAAACATCCAGCTATCCATCCAAACTTTCGGATTTCTAATATAAGTGTGATTTCATTTGAACTCAACTAGGCAAATTACTTAGGAATCTTGGACAAAGATATTTGACGGGTGGAATGGGCATCCGTCCAAGAAATTTGATCAAATCTTGGACAAAGATACTGGATGAGTGGAATGGGACCCATAGATATAACTTACTCAACACGCCCTGGTTGAGCGGCACGGGCAAAGGCTTATTCTTGCTGGTCCGGAGCCAGTCCTGATACGCTTGCTCGCCAAGGGACCGACGCCGTTGGTTCTCGATCTCCGCGCGCGCGGCTTTGCGCTCCTCGCGCGTCTTCATCACTGGTGAACATGTTACATTAAGGGTGAAATTTAGTAGGTTTGGATCTTTCAGACTGTATAATTGACCAAACTTCTAAAACTATCATGGTTATTAACACAATTCATTTATAGCTCAAATATCAAATCATAGTAAATATCCTGTTGTAAATGACTTGTGTACTATAATTGACGATGCCACATTTTTTTTGTACGTTTTATTAGAATAGAATATACTTTAGTGCACAAAAGTTGTACATAGGCGAGCATAATGCTAGGTAGCATTCTCTTCCTTGCCTACCTAACCTAACCTTTTCACAAAGCGTTAGTCTAAGAGATTGCACCGGTATGAAACTTTGCATTTAACGATTACCTATGTCGAAAGTAGGTACCTTAAAATTATATTGTGTACTGTTATACCAGTACTATGTTTGACTTACTGGTTACCTACTTGTGGCTGACCAGACATATTTGATGGTCAGTGTAGGGACGTCTCAGCCAAGCCCGTCAGTCTGGTTTTGACCTCCGAAGCGGCCGGTTGTCCAATGGTCGATTTTTTATTGTAACTTCGTAAATCTATTTGTGAATGTCATAATTAAATAGATTGGATTCTATCCTCCTATTTTGAAAGACTCTCGAGACCTCGTCGTATAGCAGTAAACACTGCATTCAAATAGGTGCTTCTAAACACCATACACCAACAATTTCATTTTTCTTTTGCTGCCAAAACTAAGATCAAGAGTTGAACTCGCTTAAAGCACTTAACTGAGTTTATCTTATATTGAACGCGTTCCATTGCAACGGTGAAATTGGACCTAAGAAGGTACCTAACCCTGCAGTTTGACAGCTAGTGGCTCAGGGGTCCTATCAAGTAGGTATATTATGAATATCGGCTTAGTATTTTATGATAGTAACAAGTATGGACTATCATAGGACTACCTTTCATTTTCTCCTCTTTCTTGCGAATCCAGTCTGCCAGCTTGCTCTCTTTGGCGTGTTCCTTGTTCTGGCGCTGTCGTTCGATGTCTTCATTCTGCCTGTACTGACGCATTACGTCCTCTGCGCGTCGACGCTCGTCTTGAATGCGTTTTGTCTCGAGCCAACGACGGTAAGACTCTTCTCGCTTTTCTTCTGAGATAGCAGGGATAGGTTGGGTCTTGAGTTTTTCGTTGCGGTTTCTTTTTCGTTTCTGAAAATGAACACATTGTTGTTGCAAAAACAACTGATAACATAACACTTTTATTGATAGATTTTGCCCTAGCTTTGATCAAATAAAGGAAAAAATAAATTAATAGATGTGTCCCATTTCAGATATATTATAGAAAATATTTTATTGATAAAACGAATTAGGTACATGTATTTTTTTTACCTCGTGCTCTTTACGCGCTAGCCATTGCTCGAAAGCCTCTTGCTTTTTCTTCTCGTTCTGATCCCGTGCTTCCTTGTCGGTAGTGGTGGTCGACAGCGAGGCGACCGAGAGGCGAAACGTGTCCATCGCCACCGTTTCATACTCGCGGTAGGTCCGATCAAGCCGGGGTGTTTCATCATCCACCTCCAAGTCAGCTTTTCCCGTTTTAGGAGAGTAGACGTCCAATTTGCAGGACTTTCTCTTGATGCTGGACGAAGAAGTGGTAGATTCGCGGCCGCTCAAGAACGGAGTGGAGTTACTGCGGTAGGTGCTGTGCGGGTGAGGAGTGACTACATCCACAAGAGAATCCGTCTGCAGTGAGGTCACCGAGTGCGAAGATTCCACAGTCTCTACGTAGATAGCAGGATTGATGTAGCGCGTCTTGCTGGCTCTAGACCCCAGTGATTCGGAATCACTGTGATAGTGGACGTTCTCCCCTGCTCCATCGAAAACATGTTGTGAGACCTTCCCACCTGCACCTGCCCGGTTCTGGTCGCTGTCACCGAAGTTCCCTTGCCCGAGCTTACTGGCCATCACTACCTAAATAAAAAATAATAGTAAACGAGAATAAATACACCTAAGTACAAGGACAAAGTTGTCTGTCAAAATTTTCTACCCAAAACTCGTTTGTCAATTTAAAATTTTCAAACTTATTATCATGACATAGTCAGAAAGTCTAAATAGGTTGTTTACAAAGAGAATACAATAACTACCTACATATAAGCTTAATTTAAGACCATAGTTATTATCAAGTAGGTACTATAATAACTCTATGTTTAAGACCGTAGAAGGCAAGTCGCAGGTGTGAGCCCTCGTGTCTAAACACTAGTTTATTGTAAACTTAGTTAAAGCGAGGTGTCTTCTTTGACCCCATAGAGTTATTATAGTAGGTACTAGCCATAACTCTATGTTTGATCCTGATAGGTTTGATACAAGTAGGTATGTTTGTAATACAAATAACAGCAATCGTTAGGAGTAGCATTAAAATAGCCTATAAGTACCGACTTTGTAAACCTATCTTTTGTGAATAAATATTTATTATTATTATAATAGTTGTACCAGGAGTTGTACTTTGTAACATGCCAGTATTTTTGTCACTGATATTCAACAATCAAGGAGTATATGGATACGCAATAAGGGCTTATTTTGCGTAACTAATTGTATGAACAGACAGCTGTCTGGTCTGGTCATAGACTTAGAATTTTCAAGGGTCTGGTGTTGTGTTGACTTCACGAGCTCCCAAACTTTGACGCGCTGTATTTTTGTAACTTTTTGTTTGATTTACAAAAGAAAAAATAATACGTGTCTGATATCTTCTGATAATCTAACCGACTGACTCATTAGATTTTTTTTAGGAGAATAGTACCTAGTAAAATAGCCTATTCAAGATCAATTCTACCTTGCAATTTAACATTCAGAGACAGGAAACACCGTAGTTTGGATTCATAGAAACATTTTATTCAATAAAATAATGGTTACCTAAAATTAACATTGACTGTAAGTCTAATAATCACTTATCGGATTACACGACACGGTCGGGTAACCAAAACTTATACTATTTTAATGGGAATTCTGAAGATTAAGTATCTTGCTAACATCGCATTGGAAGGAACACCATGTATGAGTGAAATATTTTTTGTATAAAATACAGAACCGAACATGGTATCAATAACCGAACATGGTATCAATAACCTACGAATATTTTACGGTTCTACAGCAAACTTACAACTTTTTAAGTATTATACTTAATAATCTACTACACATGTTAAGTCAACTGTATACTCTAACAAATAATCATATTTCATCTTAGACACTTCGTGAATTGCCACTTTTTGTTACTATAAATAAATAGTGATGTTAAAAAAAATTAAGAGATAACAATCATATCATATATAATTAAGTAATCACAACTAATATGCAATACCGATTTTACTTTGCCGTAAAACGATTCTCGCATCTCGTTTATCTCGACTGGCCTGTCGAGATAAATAGGAGTTGGTATTTTGCATCAATGCAATGAATTTGCAAGACTTTCACAACTTTAGCGATTTTGCTATTTATGAAGAGATAGGTAAGTAAGTACATCATTTTATTTGGCCAAGACATGTTCGTAGTTAGATATACCACGCATGTTACATTTGCTACAATTATCAAACTTATTCGAAAAAGTATTTTTATTGACGTGATTGGTTGAATTACGGATTTATTCATCATGCAAGCACTAGTTACGTTTTGCTATTATAGTGCGTAGCCCGCACTGGGGCAATTTTATACGAATTTTTTTATGGTGTCCCAAAAATTTTCGATTCCGGTAGGATTGGAACACGCAAATTTTTGAGACATTAAAACAAGCACTAGTTGTCTGCATGTAACAGTATTATTTCGAGTTTGGACGAACTTACGTCATTGTGTGTAAAATGATTATTTGTTCGAGTGAAGATGGAAAAGAAGTTAATTTTTTGTTGATGCGCAATGAAAATACGCTGTCATCTAGCATTTCAATGCACCTAGGACGCTTTATCATTTATACAAAACGAACGTGTGTATACTTTGAACTGAGTTTATATAAATTTAATGAAACATGTGCAGTAGCTTATCCAATCCAGATTAGAAAACACTCAGTCTCGATAAAATACCAAATCCATTGCTATAGAACTTAGATGAGCTATTAATATAGTTTGAAAATCTAGCACCTAAGTCACTACATGAAAATTGTTTTAGAAAGCAGCATATTTTAAGTACAAAACATATTTGAAGATCTGCTCAGTTGTCATGAATGGCACGTCATACAAAAAGAGTTACCTAAATAACTAAAGATATAAAGGGTTACTTTGATTTCCAAAACGATGTCATCTACGTAAAATTAATTCTTGCACAAACTTATTCCAGCTTACATAAGGTACAAATTTCAGCCACGCATCAAATTTAGTAACTTAAGGTACTCTTTTTTATATTAAATGCGCCATCAGAAAAAACTGAGCTAGATGGTCACAGGTCTTTTTTTTGCTTATTGCAAATGGTTATTTACACATAGATGGGTGAACATTACAGTGAGATTTAAACAATATCTGCATGCATGTTCCTATGGTTAGTAGAGAGAGGAGGTGTTAGTCGAACGCGGCTTTTTGATTTTCTCAAGGTTCTTGATGACGATGTCGTGGAGTGAGCAGTAGCGGTTGCGGATTTCGCACATCACTAGCCATAGAGACAGATACTCCTTCTCATCTAGTTCCTGAAACAAAACAAATATAACAATTTAAATAAGTTCCCCAGTTACTGAGAGTTAGAGTTAGAGTCCTGCCGAAATCGAAATTTTTTGCGAACTTTTTTAATTTCTTAGAGATTACCCAGAGTGCGAGGGTTTACGCACTATAAACCAAACCTTAAAAAAAGTATAATTTTACGTTTTTTTACAAAAACGTAAAATTAGTTATATAGTAAAATATTTAAAATACATTCCTGTAACTTCAATAATTTATGCAATGTATGATGATGATGCAATGTCTTTTTTGTCTATTCTATCTACTCCGTGAGCTCTCATAAACAATTTGGAGCAGCCAGTTATTCTACGATAAACAACAAAGGCTGTGCTTGGCCTACTAGCGTGCAATAATTACTCACTCTGACAGCTCTTCTGTAATCATCAATGTGTGGGTACTTGGCCACTTTTGAGACAATCTTGGCTCGCGAGATGAAGTATCGTGAGATTTGGTCGAAGAACGCCGCGGCTTCAGACTCCACAGACTGGATCTCTGCCAGTGTGTCCTCTTGTATTGACACACCAAAGTTGTTGCCGTCTTCAATCTTGGGGATCATGAATGAGATCCACATTTTTAGCTGGAGTAAATAAAAACATGACATTAGTTAGGAAATAGATGATTTTATAAATAAATTCAACTTATTCTATATTTTTTTATTAATTTAATGTTTCTGGTTTGTTAGGTTCATAACACATTTTCTTTATTTTTGGGGACTACATTTTAAATATTGTATTGGATTGTTTATAATCATCTGTTATGTAAATTCTAGACAATGTTTGAGCACATAATTTTCATGTATGAACTATGTAACCTTCAATTAATATGAATTAGTTTCATGGATGAAACATGTACCAGAACACAAGTAGGTAACCTACCTATAGTATGAGCAAGAAACAACTTGTTTCTGCACCTTACACAATCATAATATAGGTAACTGAAACTATTTTAATGACACAATAAGGAAAACTTGGTGTTGGTTGATCTTGAACAAAAGTAGTGCTAAAATATAAGGTAAGTTTATAATGCCACTGTTATGGATGCCTGAGTATGGAAATTACCTAAATGTACTATAAATAACAATAAAATTTATGAGGCCTATTACAATACAACTGAAGTGTTTAATTGTAGTTTTTTTCAACTGCTGAAGCCCTTTGGCGTTCTTATTGAAAGTAACAAAGTCTTCATCACATTCTTTGACTTATCATAATAATATGGAGTATAGATAAGTATAGTTCATATTCATAGTGACATCGCTGATCGCAATTTTTACAGACTTGAAAACAGGAGAAATATGCTACAGAATATCTAAATGGTAGGTACTGTTTCACCATGCTACTACCTTGGCCGCTCGAACGGCGCTTAATGGCGCTGTCCATATAGGTTTGGCTAATAAGAATAAGTTTGTAGGAATATTTTGTTCAAAATGTGAATTTTAAGCCTTAATGTTCACACATCGTTGTTTTAGGGCGCATTTACATGCGGATTCTTTTCACAGATCCTTCTCTACCGGAAACAATTGTTTTCTGGATCCGGAATATAGTCAGGTGTTTAAACTTGCTCCTACAACTACATAGCACCATCATGAGAAAAAATGGAAGTTGTGTGAATGTGCCCTCAGCAATTGTTTGTAAGATTGTTATCCTATTTATTATGACACATTTAACAATACTCACCAAATTAGAATCTTCAACTAATTCCCGAATGTGTGGCTTAACCAGATAAATGAGGTCACTGAGTTGCTTGTTGCATGTAACAGATCCATTAGGAAGAGCATAGACTCTGGAACCTTCAATACTTGTGTTGCTTGAAGTAACATCTGAGGATTCAGCAGTCCGCAGTCGTTTGGCACTCGGCTCGCTGGAGGATGGAGGAGGCACTGGAATGTTCAGATCCTGGAATACAATAAATTATTAAACTTTGCCTAAGAAAATAAAATAATTAAATTATAGATGCACAAGCAGCATAGGTTAAAGTTAAATGTCTTTCCTGCACTTGTTTGTTTCATATTGTGGTCAGATTGTGCGTTTGACTCTTTTCACATTAATATACACCTTTTGGCAGTATATGTAAAACTATGTGTACTGACCTTGCGTAAGTGTTTTTTGCATGTTATCAAGGTTTGCAGAAAATAGTTTTAATTGTGAGTAGTTTATTAGCATAATCATTTTACAGGTGCTTCGGCTATGAAATTAGCAATTTGAAATTGTAGAATAAAATTTATAATGCAAGAATGGAAATTAAGTGTATTTGAATGAAGTACACTTATTTTCCATGCCTAAAACATTGTTTTTTTAATCAATACCTATTATAATTTTCGTTATCCCCACACATATGGCAACATTTTGCCTCGACTGAAGTCTAAGATTATTGATATAAAAACACATTTGAAAGTGATTATCATTCAAGATATTTTCAATGAGCATACCTGGTGAACCTCAGCTAAATCTCTATTTTGGAAATGTGCTGTATCCAACAGATGGTTGAGCTTGACTATCTTCTCAGGAAAGCCTCTTATAATCAGATGTTCTGCCTTAACCTTGAGGGAGTCCTTGTATTCTTGAACCTAGAAGCATACGTAAGCATTTTCCAGACAACAGCCATTACACTCAGCGAAACCCACGGCCGCAAAAGTGTTGAGGTTATGTTGACTTGTTCACAAATAACTTACAGTTGCCATTATTGAGCGTTGGGCTTGCTAACACAATAGCACGTCTGAGTAAATCCTTTTTTGAGTATAAAACGCGGAGAGACACAGTAATAACAGGTAAAATCTCACTAAAACTGAAAAGGTCACGCACACTATCAACGAACGATGGTCGTGTCAAACGAAACGCTTTTACGGTTTAGGAAACATTTATTTTACCTTTCTATTGTCAGACACAGACATTGTTTTTTAGACTTATTCTATCGGTATTTTATTTGAGTATCTTTACCCTCAATACTGCCTTAAAATACAAAATAGGTACTTATTCAAATCGGCGTAATGCTGAAATAAAATAAATGTATAAACTTCACAACACAAATCAAATCACAATGAATGAACGAAAACCCACAAGAATCAGTGTTGCCGCTACCTGAATTTGGTCCTACCGTACACAAGTAAGAAAATTACCGTTTGTGACAGAAAAATAACGTAGAATAACGCCTACTCTATATAAAACATTTATTTCAATTTATAACACTACTTTAGAAGTATGCAGTGTTTTATATTTAGGTAAGTATTTAAGAGCAGAAGTAGTACTTCTACTCTTCTCTTCCAAATAAATCTACGACGTTTCTCACGGCATCTTCATTCGCTTTATCCGGCTTGTAGTATGAAGACGGGTTTTTCATTTTTGTAATCATTTCGGGTGTTGGCTTGAAATTTACGCAACTTTCATCCGTTTAATTATACGTTTATTTGACCTTGTATGCTAAGCCCGCTGGGGGTCGTTCACAACCTACACTCGATCATGAAAACGCTCGGTTGCTGCAACTAATGCGTTCCCTACCTCCGACGGTTGCAACTTTTTACCTATTTAATTTGATCGACGAAAAACACCCTGACATTGAAAGTTGTCTTATTTCCGGTATTTATTTTCCAAAATGCGGTTTTTTTCTTCAAATTTGATTTTTAGAATAAGTAAAAGTTTTCTAGTAAAAGCTATAAAATAATCAGCTAGCTAGGTTAGTGAGGTAGTTTAATTCCTTGCAGAACCGAGAAAATATTAGAAACCGCTAAAATATTTGAATTTCGCGTGTATCTTTTTTAGATTCCGCGTCATGATTTCATTTCGATCAGCCCGACGCTTTCCGTACCTTTGTTTGGACAAGTTAAAATTTATACCAAACAACCGTACCCTGAGCCTCTGAACGAAGCCCAGTGTGTAATCCTCGAATATTCCCCGAAAACGAATGAATGAAATGATTGATTGACGAACCGAAATCTGAAATAATCGAAGATAATAATATTTTCGCTGATTGGTCCATTGCATTGGTCCTTCATTTTTGTCGCGTTCTTGAATGCGTTCATATGCCGCATACATACCGGCCGAACGCCAACGAAAGATACCTATTCAGCGTTGGCTACTGCACGCTTGTTATGCCGCGCAGTGTAGGTGCCCATTCCACTCATCCAATATCTTTGTCCACTTTACATTTTGTTCAAAGAACTTCGATGACTTTATCCAATTTACTAGCAACACCGGTATTTGATCAAAGATTTGGATACTAGTTTCTGCCCGCGGCTTCGTACGCGTTGTTTCTATGAAAACGTATAACTACAGGTTAATTCTTTCCCATAGAAACTGAAATTTTATGGGTTTTATCTCCAACTAGAGGTCGCTTTGCTATTCAGCCTTGTCTTCGTGTGAGTACAATAGTCATCAATTTTAAATATCGAACGGCGAAGCACAATTTCGTTCTTGAAAAAAAAAAGTTCTTTACTTGGTTCTTTTTATGAAAAAAGGCGGGAATAGAAAACTTTCACTTTAAATATTGTTTGTTTTTGGGATATTTTTATATTTACGTGCTGATTAGGAAAAAAACATGAGTTCTTCAAGTGATGAAGATATAAGCTGCACTCGCGATTCAATGAAAAATGTTTTATTCTTGTAATGCCGGGTTTTTTCTACTTACCTCACAATCGAGATGTAAAGCAGAGTAGTTAGCTCGGGTGTAAGCACCAATTGCACCCTCGAACTATATATATATATAAATATCTCGGGCTGCAATTGATGCCTTACAGCCCTTGGCTACTAATCTACTATAGGCAGCGGTCGAGCAAACGATCGTTGGCACTTGATTCCGGCTCACTTTCTCTATTTGATTAGACGATGACGAAGTAGGTTATTTTAATTGCTAGTAGACCTTTAAATAACGAGTTAGCAAAGAAAAGAAAAATAATCGAAAGCTGAGATGGTGGACAACCACAAAGAGAAGCCGGCGGCGGGGCCGCGGCGCGGCGGTCGACACCCCAGCCCAGCCCTATGATACCCTACGCGACTGCGTCCATGAGCCCCGTGCAACGCTAACGCACACCCGCTAAGGGTATGGACCCTTAGCGGGTGTGCGTTAGCGTTACATACTCTACTCTTATACGTTTACCCAGAAGGCTTCTTTCGGGATTTTACGAGTAGGTATATGGCCAGCCCAACAGCCCCTGCCACTCCAGCTTGTTCAGTGAGCTGTGTCGAAGACTCATTCATAGACTTCAGAGAAACTCCGAGCATAGATAGCACTTTCCAAACCTTATCGAGTGACTTTAAAGTGCTTCACTTTTTTTCCCGGTAAGTTAGTCCTGCTTTGAGGTAGGTACCTACATCCAACAGATGTGGACGTACATCGCCTGCGCCGATGTACCTACGTTGAAATTGGGTAGACACAGGCTCAGTCTTTCTAATATATCCAGGTTCAAAATGTTCCCTCGAAGCACCCTGAACATGTACAACCAGGTCTAGCTAGATTCCGTCTAGTTTCTAACTTTTTGTATCCAAACATGCCCAAAACAAAAATGTTGGATACATACAGAAGGGGTAGAAACACTTATCATAACACACAGCAGTATTAAAATATTGATCCGTTTTATCAGATTGAAGCTGTGCGGGCCGTGATAGGGTCACTTTCAGTAGCGACGGATCCATTAAAAACGGTTCTGTAAACTCGGTGTGAACATTACCTCCAGTAGCGACGGATTCGTTAAATCGATCCTGTAAATACGGACTTTCTGTGTGAACGAACACTTACCTTTTGTAAATTTTCTTCTAATTCAAGATCTTGATCCATCTTTTATTTATTTACCTATATAGTTTGTAGACTGTCATGTTTACTTTTAATTTTTTTATTTGGAAAGCTATCAAGTTTGTTCTCAACGGCATAGAAATACCTAGATCATAACAAAGATCACTAGAATCTTTGGCATAGATAAAAGATACAACTATACAATGAATAAAAAAAACGTCAAGTGCGAGTCAGACTCGCGCAACGAGGGTTCCGTAACTAAACATTTAATTAATGATATAAATAAAAGAGCTTGCTTCTTGCCAAATATCATGATTCTAGCTCAACGGGAAGTGGGTCAGAATCAGAATCAGAGGTATGTTTATTGTTAACTGTTGTACAAAAAAGATCTTTAGTAGGTTTATACCTACTAAAGATCTTTTTTGTATTTTGTTTTTTGTGTACAGTTTCAAAAAAAATTCAAAACAAAATAAAGCTTATTAACAAGTCTAGATGTATCGACGTCTGTAAGATGACGGATTTCACATTTAGCGTATGCAGTCAAAAAAATCCGTCATCTTACAGACGTCGTCGATACATCTAGACTTGTTTATTTCAGCTACTTCCTCGCAGATATTAACACCATATTTGTGCTGAAGAAGAGGGCTGTTCGTGCAATCTATAATATGGATCCCTGCGTGATAAATTCAAAGAAATAAACATAGTGACAGTACCATGTCAATATATTTATGAAAACTTGTTGTATACTCATAAGAATATCAATCGGTTTCCTAAAATAGCGATGTACCTACCTACATAAATTAAATGCTAGAAATAAGAATAAACTCGCTGTGCCCACAACTAGGATACACAACGTTAATGTATCTTTTAAAGGGCATTGTATATGCATCTACAACAAAACTACAAGTGAGTTGCAAAAATTGACAACAAATAAATTCAAACACATCCTTTGTAAAAAGGCCTAGTTACTATAAAATATCAGATTATCTAAAGGATAAAAAAGCTTGGGACGAGTTTTGCTCCAACTCGAAAACTAACATTCTAACAAGGTAAAGGTTTCTTGTTCACTGCTTTACTTTACCTTAAAAAGATTGAAGTGGACAAGAAATCAAAGTGATCACTTTATTTCCTAATTTTACATAATGTAATCTGAGTTTTGTGACGTGTCCAAGAGTCCTGTAAGGTCTAAAGGAAATAAAGCACTTTGAATTTTGAGTTTTAAATAGGTAGGTACCTTTAAATCTAAGTCTACCTGTATTGGGTAAGTTTTTAGGTGACAATTTGTTTATTTATTTATTATGGACATAATAGGTTAAAGTTACCATCCATCAGTTATCGAATAATTCTTTGAGCGAAGAGAAAGCATTTGATTGTTGGTAACCATTTTTAAATTTATTTTTAAAATGTTACCATCTAGGGTTTTAAGTTCTATGGGAAGATTATTGAAAATTTTTATGGCTGTGATGAAAGTGCTCTTGTGATACAATATTGTTATTTCATATTCATATTCATTTATTGTCATTTTATGCATACATATTGTTCTTATGCGTAGGTAGTGTTAGTAGGTACACAATGCATAAAAACCCTGTCAGGGCGCAACAATTACAAAGATTAAGTTCGCTTTTGTTAACTTAATAATTTATTTTACCTACTTGGATACTTCATATTTATAGAAATAATTAGAAATGTCATGTTTGATATAAAAATAATTGTAGTTAAGTATCAGTTGAACAGTAATTGAATTTAATAAGATTAATCTAATAAAGCGAATCGAAATTTAATGTCAGCTCAGGAATATAATCACTAGGTAGGTTATACATACATCTTGTTAAAGCATTGTCTTATAGCAGTAGGTATGCTTAGCGTCATCCATACAACGGCAAATAAAATAAAAAATGTCCATCGTGATAAGATAAGGTAGGAACCTAGGTACTTACTAACTTAGTCTGTAGGTGATTGTAAGTCAGCTAGTACACTTTCGGTTAGGTAATTGTTTTAAACTATCATCGGAGTAAAATTCGTGGATTGAATAGTAGTCTATTTACTTGGAGTGATACAGATATTGAATTTATGCTAGGTCGACGGGAAGTACCTACCCTATAGGTTTTTGGTCTATCGCGAGATCCAAAAATTATTTTTTCTGTGAATAAACTACAAATATACGGTTTTCAGATTTTTCGTGCTATAAGACCTTCTTGCCAAAAATCATGATTCCTTCTAGGTCAACGGGAAGTACCCTATAGGTTTTGTGTGCATGTGATCACAGATGAAAGAATGTCAATGTGATTCCCTTAGAAAATTCATGAAAATTGGACATAAACGGCTGCAACTTTTAATTGCGTATGATTTATATCGAGGCTCCAAGAGGTTACGGACCTGAGTATATGATGTGAATTTCAACTCGATACCTCCACGCGTTTCTGAAAAAAGAGGGTTGACAGACGGACAACAAAGTGATCCTATAAGGGAGGAAGCCTTATAGGATCACTTTGTTTTTCCTTTTGGGGTACGGAACCCTAAAAATGAGATCTCCTTCGGTACAAGGAAGGCCCTAATGTTTAGTTAGTATGAAAAGTTCACATTCCATGCAGGGACGAGAGAAATCCATCTCATCCCTGATTCTATGGTTTTATGCTGTTTTGTTTGTTTCGAGTTTTATGGTAGTTCACTCAACCACCTCTCGCATTTGTACGTGCCTTGTTCCTCTAAGTGTACACGTACATAGTGGTTTTATTCTCTTTGACACGTTATAACTTTTTTTTTTGGACTCGCTAGTGTTTAGCTGTTGTTTAGCATTTAGCATCATTTTATTAGGGTTCCGTACCCAAAGGGTAAAAACGGGACCCTATTACTTAAGACTTCGCTGTCCGTCGTCTGTCACCAGGCTGTATCTCGTTAGGTAGACAGTTGAAATTTTCACAGATGATGTATTTCTGTTGCCGCTTTAACAACAAATACTAAAAAACAGAACAGGGGGCTTCCATACAACAAACGCTATATTTTTGCTGTTTTTATAGATAATGGTACGGAACCCTTCGTGCGCGAGTTCGACTCGTACTTGGCCGGTTTTATTATTCTTAATACATTACCCTTCGATCAAAAATAAGGAGTTCGCGGCCTCCCCCGTAGATACCTAGAGCCTTACAAAAATGTCACTCAAAATTGGGTTCGTTTTGTTTTGACGCAGACAGTTTGCGCAGAGCCTGACAAGTTTTTTCCATACGGAACAAGAGATTGGTGGAGTCGAATTCATTTTATTTTATTTTGTAAGTAGGTAGGTACCTTCCTGAGAATTATATACCTACCTACTCAGTTTATTTTCTATAAGGATTAATTAACAGAATTCAGGTAAAGATAACGAATCATTTATTGATGAAACTATAAATTGGTGTCTCAACAGTAGGTATTTATACAAAAGGGTCATTTCAGACATACAACAATTTAAACTTAAAATACAATTTCAGGCAGGCACTCTAGATTAAAAAGATCTGGTTCCTGTCTGCGGCTTTGCACGAGTTTTTTTTACGGGACAAAAAATAAACGTTTTATAAATTCATACTTCTGGTAGAAAGACTAGGTTCTTACCTACCTAGGTAAGAACCTAGTCTTTCTTTTATTAGAGAGTCTACGCAAATGAAATTTTAGGGCGGGCCAACTAGTTATTTTAAAAATCATCAACTAGTAATATTAAACTTATTTTTATGAAAAATATATTAATACATACTAAAAATGAAAAAAAAAATTAGAAGAAATAGCCTCTCCATTTATCAATTTAGAACAAAATTAATATTTTAACATAGGCAAACCAAACAACAATATTTTATGCTGATTTCACAAGTATATGACTCACATCTCAATATACGGGTAAGAAATATATATAAACTTACTGAAAATAAGACATTCCATCCTTTTTCAGCACTTTGGACGAGTGATTCTTGCATTTTTTGTACGAGCACTTACCCATGCTTTTTGTCTGAACGCTAAAATGACACTAGTTGAAAAGCTTCCCTAACATGTCAAAATGTTTCTCTTTTGCTACTGAAGGTTGTGGCGTGCGCATTGTGAATCTAAGGGGGGCCGGCAAAGCCGGACATTTTTGATCGATGACATTACCTTACGTACTACGTAACTATAGATAATAATAACCAAAGAGTATACAATAACTACGTAATAGTTATTATATATATTATTGTCACTCGGTAGAGAGTAAGTAATATGTTCCTTGATCCTTGGTGGTTATTGTATACTCTTTGGTACATTTACATTACTTGAGTTTGTTTGTTTGTATACTTTTAGTTAAAAATCTTTTTTCCATGCCAAGCGATGCAGTAGAACAATTTAATGTTCGTTTGAACTTCGACAACTGCAGCAACCAATGTTAGAGCCGATTTATGGTTGTCGAAACGTTGTTGCCTTGCCACCATGTCTTCTTTTAGATTCAATTTTTCTGGTGTCGATGAAATAAATTCAGATTCAGGTAGTTAAAATTCTAGCTCTATCAATCTTGCTTCGTATGATAAATAACACAGAACATTGCCACATTTTTCTATCAACAATTAAAAGGTCTGCTTAGCTTTGCGCGGGCTGGATGCTTCTGTGTGAATTGTCCAGCATTGTTTATTTAGATTTCTTTGATAATTCACAAATTGTATTTACTCGTTAATGTGCAGATACACAAGAAGAAATACAGTGGCTTGAAAGTGTGGAAGTGTTTCCAAAGGACCAGATAAAGGACCTCGACAACATTGTAAACCATGCTCAGATGGTGACTTGTGGTGATGTTGAAATTGGACATGTTGTTGTTAGTGAAGCTCTCTCAAATATTGAAGATACTGGTTTGAAAACAGCTGTCAATCTTGCGGAAAATGACCACAGTGATCTTGTAACTGGAAAGTATGAAGGTAAAGATTTTAACCCATCAACCAGCCCTTGCCAAGTCTACCTTTAAGGTTAACTTCCTCAATTAATGTTACCTTCCCTCTTCAGGTGGTCTTAAAATTTGGGAATGCACTAATGATTTATTGGATTACCTGGTGCAGAGCGAAGAAATTGACTTTGAAAATAAACATGTTCTGGATTTGGGTTGTGGTGCTGGGATTTTAGGCATTTTTGCCCTTATGAAGTCAGCACATGTTACTTTCCAAGATTATGTAAGTGTAGCTAGTGGTTACTATTGGTGATAAATGCCTTTTGTATTGTACTCTTCATTTTATTTTTGAGCCTAATTCTGTTATCGTGCATGCTTAGACATCTTATATTATAGAGACACATCGATTTAAGAACTGTATATTACTTGTTACTAACTAGCCTTTTGTGATCTCATGTTGGGTGTCCTATTTAATAAATAAAAAATTAACCATAATGTGTAAGTTCAAATCAAATTAATGCCTACTCATACTAATGTTCAATAAAATATCACAGCTGATAAGCTTCTTATCAGATTATTTCTATTGTTTCAGAATAAAGAAGTATTAGATTATGTTACAATACCTAATGTACTTCTGAATATTGAAGAAGAGGAAAGAGAATCAGGCCTAAAGAAATGCAAGTTTTATTCAGGCGATTGGGCTTCATTTAATAATAAAATAGATACTGTATTTGATATAATTGTTACATCAGAAACTATTTACAATGAATGTAACTATGATAAGCTTATCACATTATTTAAAGATAGATTATGTAATAATGGAGTTGTTTATGTGGCAGCAAAAACACATTATTTTGGAGTGGGTGGGGGAACTAGACAATTTGAGAAAGCTGTTGTAAAGAAAGGGCTTTTCAGTAAAGTATGTTGGAAAAGCTTAGGTGGATTTCAAAGGGAAATATTAAAAATAACAAAGTAACTGGTGCTATATAATTCTAAAATTTCACGAGACATTTTAATTCTTAACATTAAATCTTTATAACCACACTATGGGTATAGCCGCTCATACACCCAGCCATCATCACCTTTATGCAGTAATTTTCCATCTGGAAGCTCTCCCTTGTTTGGTCTCCTGAACCTTATTCTATCATGAAGACGATTATTTTGACCCTGCCAGAATTCAATACTATTTGGACAAATTATGTATCCACCCCTAGAATAGAACAAAGAAAATTAAATATCAGAGCCAAAAGCTATTAAGAAATTTCTGAGTTATTTTTTTATCACTTTACCAATAATCCGGTCTGGGAATTTCTTTTCCAGATTCCTTATATTTAGCTTCAAACGCAGTTTCTCGACTATGCAGCACATCTCGCGATGAGACTGGTTTGCTCTGCTGACTGGTGTGCGCTGATATCTGGCTTGGAGGTGGCCGAGACTTCCAATACATATCTGACAATGCAGGATCCATCTTCTTAACTTTTCCTTCAATCCTCACTTGTTTATTAAGTCCTGGCCAGTAGAATACAGCTGCAACATTAGTGTTTGATTCCTGAAATATAGTAAATAATTTAACATCTTTAAAGTCGACGTTAAACTTATCTCACAAAGTTATTCTTTACACATCAAAGTGTGTGATAAAACCTAAAAATAAGTACCATCTCTATGCCTTTTCGACTTTGATAGTTGGTGAAGAATTTGAAGCCATCCTTATCAAATTCTTTGCAGAGCATAAATCTAGCTGAAGGTAAGCCTTCACTGAAACCAAAATGATGTAATCAAATAAATGTTAAATACGCCGAAACAATAGGTGAATTGAGGTCTAGATAAAGAGGGTAGAAAGAAGAAAGGAAAAGTTTATGCAAAAGTGATACGTAGATCAAGATGAGGCCACCGTGATAATGATTTTCAATCCAAAGATTGTGGGTTCCAATTCCAAGTACCTAGGTACCTTAACCAATACTTAATAGGTAAGTAATTATAATCTAAGGTATACCTACTTAGTTATACTCACTTAGAAACAGTAGTCAAGCACATAGCATTTGGTTCCTTGACCTCTTTACTACTCGCAGCTTCTTCAAACCAAGCCTGCAACTGTCCAATTGGTTCTTTGGAAACTAAATTTTCTTCCAGAAATAAGTCCGTTTCTTCCTTGTATTTCATTCGCATCCCTTTAAACATCGTTACATAACTAGGTATTAGGTTCTATACCATGGGCACAGATGAAGTAATGTTATTCCATGGGTTCTCCCAGTAAATTATTGGGTAGGTAGGTACCTACCTAAAGGCATAGTCCAAGTTTATTAAGTAAAACCGGCTAAGTGCGAGTCAGACTCGCGCACGAAGGGTTTCGTACCATTATCTACAAAAACGGCATAAAAATCGTGTCTGTTGTATGGGAGACCCCCTTAAATATGTTTTAATTTAATCATTTATTTTTAAAGTGAATATATAACTAAATATTCTGTGAATATTTCAAGCGTCACATGTTGTCGTTATCAATATCGAGCAAAAAAACCACGTTGGTTGTATGGGAGCCCCCCTTGAAAATATTTTATTCTTTTTTTTGTATTGTTGTCATTGCGGCAACAGAAATACATCACTAACTATCACGGTCATGAGATACAGCCTGGTGACAGACAGACGGACGGACGGACAGCGGAATCTTAGTAATAGGGCACCGTTTTACCCTTTGGGTATTGGCGTCTAATGGCTTTGGTAGCAATCAAATGAAGCTAAGAGGAACCCATGGGGCCGGGCCGCGACAAAGCAGAGGGTGACATGGCGGCCCCGGGACGGACCGCTCCTCTGGGTTGCGGTGGCCGCGGCGATAGGAATGTCGGTATTGAGGTGCGCCGCTCTACCTGACTTCCGCGGCCTTGGTGGGGTCGCTACCGTTTGAAGGCGGACGCGGTGGGTCGCAGAGGAGGAATATCGGTATTGAGAGGGCCGCTCTCTCTATCCTCTGCGGGCGGCCGGTTGGCAGGCGGCGGCGGCGGGGCCACTCGACTGACCCATCGAGGTCAAGGGATCTAGGGCGTTCGGACACGGGGTCGTCCGACGACGATGTCCATTTGGCGGAAAAGGTTTGCCCCGAGGTGGTCGCGGCGCTTCATGTGTTTCTTGCGCAACGCGAAGGGGGTGCTCCATACACCCCAGTTACGGGACCGATATCGGGCAGCCGCCGCGGTGGGTTCGTGGAAGAAAGCAAAAGCGTCCCCACGTTCCCACCAGAAGCGGCAGAGGCGGAAAAACCCTGAGAGTTTTAGTGGTGTTAGAGTCCCACATAATCGTACCTACTAGCTACTGTCTCCCGAGGCAGTAGGTACGATATGCGTCAGCATTTCCCTCAGGCAAATGAGAATACAGTTACATAAATAAGCGTAGCTGACGCAGTTTTTCATCACAGTTTATTTACCCTAATTTAGCTAAACTAAGTTACTTTATCATTCGGTCTGCAACCAGCATTACGTACGTAACCCACATGGTCCATCTCCGTCCGGCTCCTGGTAGTTACGGCAGCAGCGGTGGCTGGGCAGTGAACTGTGATTTTGAAAAACCCACCAGGTCATTGACCTTGACTTGGGCGTCAATGAACTTGATGAACCCGTGGGGGGTTCATTAAAGTCTGACGCCAAAAATTGATACTGCTGGATCCTACCCTAGTCCAACGGTCCTACCTACCTAGGTCGTCGTCTGGTGATACAAGACACTGTACAGTGTTTATACTTACCGGCCACGACTGAGAGCACGAATGAGAACATTGCCTGCTATAATACGCGTGATGATTTTCGTGGTAAGACTGGAGGGCCTGTCTCCAACAAAAGTAAATAATATCTTTGATAAATTCCCTATAAAAAACTACATGTACCTTGTATTGTAGGTACCTAGTAAAATAAAACAAAATTACTACCGTTACCTAAATTTTTTGAATTATATCTAGACTATTTCACTGGATTATTTTTGTTGTTTGGAACAAGCTTAGAGTATCGTAAACCGATACTCTAAGGGAACAAGAGTATACAATAACGTTTGGAACAACAGCTATTTTAACGTAGTTTTCGCGAGAGAGTCAAAAGAGGTTCAACTCAAAAAGGGTTCTTTGCTTTCGTAGGACTTCTAGTAAACGTGCTAAACGCTCTAGAAGTGCGAAGTTAAGCTTCGTTCAAACCTGCGCGACCAAGAGCGACTGCGATAGGGAACGTCAACAACGCGAAACTTTTCCCTTAAAAAGTTTCCTCGTCTCGGTCGCGTAGGTGTGCAAGGTGCCATTGAATCGTCATTGCAGCGTCCGCCGTGCTGCAGACGCTCCCGCTTCGCAGTGGCCAAAAGAGGTTCAACTCAAAAAGGGTTCTTTGCTTTCGTAGGACTTCTAGTAAACGTGCTAAACGCTATAAAAGTGCGAAGTTAAGCTTCGTTCAAACCTGCGCGACCAAGAGCGACTGCGATAGGGAACGTCAACAACGCGAAACTTTTCCCTTAAAAAGTTTCCTCGTCTCGGTCGCGGTCTTGGTCTTGGTCGCGCAGATGTTGGCTAACCTAAATTGTTTAGCCACTCACAGCAAACATCACTTATAATTTTCGAAGCTTACATAAATAAAAGTAGAACTCGTAGAAGTCAGTTTAATGTGCAAAATAAGTTTACGTACTTATATTTAGTGGAAGACATTTATATTTTTAATATTATCCCATTTCCCATAGCCTACATATCTAAAACTGGCTAAGGTGATAGCCGTTCAAAAACCCAACCATCTTCACCTTCATGCAAAATTTTTCCATCAGGCTTCTCTCCTTCTTTTGTTTTTCTGAACTTGATTCTATCATGAAGACGGTCTCTCTGGCCTTGCCAGAATTCTACAGCCCTTGGACGTATTATGTACCCACCCCTAAAGGGACAAAAAAGATTGTTTTGTTATGACTGGTCAGCACCAAAAATCCAGAGTCATGCAGGACCAAAAGGTCTTACCAAAAATCAGGTTTAGGCACTTCTTTTCCCGGAATCAGGTATTCAGCTTCCAGCACAGATTCTCGTTCGCATAGGATATCTCTGGAAGTGATTGGTTCACTCTGATAGCTGGTACAGGCTGCTATTTGGCTAGGAACAGGTCTTGAGTGAAAGTATTTTGTGGACTCTACAGTATCTAACTTCTCAACTTGACCTTCAATCCTTATTGATCTGTTAAGAACTTCCCAGTAGAATGTTGCTGCAACATTAGGATTTAAATCCTAGAACAAAAAATGAAATATACAGTTGTAGGTATAGATTTTAACTATGAATAATCTCTAGATGACTATGCAGGTTTCAGACCTAAAGCCTTAGTTTAGCTTATAGGTACCACACAGTATTTCATGTGTGCAGATTGCATCAGCTATGTAAGTTGAACTAATTCTGTGTATACCAGGTCTGGAAACAACATGAGAGAGAAGTGACATTTACCATCTCTTTGGCTTTACGGCTTCCATAGTTGGTAAAGAATTTGAAGCCATCCTTTCCATATCCTTTGCAGAGCACAAATCTAGCTGAAGGAAAACCTTCCCTGAAAGCAAAATAGTAACAAATTGATATTTTTTTCTATGAATTAGGTAATTACTATCATTTACACTTACTTGGATACAGTAGCCAAGCACATAGCATTTGGTTCCAATATCTCTTTCTTATTGCAAGCCTCTTGGAACCAGGAGTGGAACTGTCCAAATGGTTCTTTGGAGACCAAATGTTTCTCCAAAAACGTATCATCTTTGTCCTTGTACTTGATTCGCATTCCTTAAGGCAAAAAGTCAAAGACTTAGGCACATAATAAGACAGTCATCAATCTATAGGTACTTGTGTAACGCTTCTGCCATAGAATATCGTTACTGAAGCATAGATAGATGACTGAGCGAGCTTGAGTAATACAAGCCTTAGTATTGTAAAGTAAATAGATAAGGACAAATGAAAACAATTTATACCCATGTACCTACTTTTAAATAAAGTTTGAGTGAACTATGTTTGAAGGTGGTACATAGGTATTATTAGTCTTACCTCCTATATCGATACTCATGTTGCGTTTTGCACTAATAAAGAGCTTGTCTAAATAATTGACACACTGGTAACGGGTAAGCATGCAGGAAGTCGGTAAGAACCTATTGATAGCAAGTATTCGCTATAACAAAACAAGATAGGTGAAGCACAGAACGGTGAAGGTAGGCTATTTCTCTGATTTATTGGTTTAGAAAGGGTATCTTGAAAAAATAAAATGAGAAGATTCTCTTTCACCCGGTGCGTCCGTACGTCCGTCGCGCGCGTCGCAGAGTAATGTAATGTAGTAAATAATAGAGTAATCTAGAGAGAGGCCTGTCGTCGTATAAAACCAATACGTCAGAACTACGTTGTAATACTCTGCTGATACCACAGCTAGATAGAAACATTAGACATGGATGGAATATCTTATTAGGTATTTAATAATAATAATTGTTCTGTTCTGTGATTAATGTGATTCTTACGTAGTTATTGTATACTCTTTGAATGTGAGTGATTTTCATTCTCTGACTATTTCACCGTTGTACATGTCAACACGCTGGCCAACATAAATTAAGTGCCAAAATAAGCTTGCCAACATCTTGGCGAACAGTTTGTGAAAGCTTCAACACGTGTTGGTTGGGTGAAGGGGATCTCTTTTTTTCATTGGTTGGGTGGGTGTGCTTTATTGTTTACGTCACGTTACGTTTAGTGATGCCAACTTAGCTATTTTAAGTTAAATGATATTTACCAATTTTGTCTAGCAACTTTTCAAAATAGCGACCTTCATTTGAAAAAGCACACGTCATTATATTACAAGTAACCCTAATTAAGGAGTGCGTGTGCGTTTCAGTTTTCTTCGTAGCCGCACATAACAAATGACTGGATGCACAACCATCTTCTACAGATGAAGTACATAAGTATTGCAACATTATGTATCTACCTGTAAATATTATTACAAAAGTAATTGGAGTTGAGACCCTAGGTCCGTGGGGTAACGAGGCTCTCCGGGTTTTCAAAAAAGTTCGTCAGCTTCAGTCAGCTACTTGTAGATTGTTTGCAACAGTCAGCTCAATTGTTTCAATTGTAAATACTAGTTTTAATTTAATTCTATTATTTGATTGTAATTTTCTTTGTTGATAAGAATTATATAAATTAGAAAAGTAAAGTACCTAACCTATTCTTCACTACACATTGTAGTTTCAAATAATGTATGTAGGTTAATGATTTTTATCTAACTATAGTGTGACCCTAATGTGTTTATTTGTACATAAAAGTATTTTTATTTTGCTGTAGGTATTTGTTGTATTGTGATTTGATTGTATGTTGAATTTTAATTATTGTTATAATTATTTGATTTTACGTTAAATTTTCTAGAGTATAACTGTTTAGGATAAGATTAATTTCATTTCCAGTCATGCTATGTCTCTATTGTTCAATAAATAATTTGTATGTGATACTTATCATTTTGAAGCAACTTTTAGCTACTTTTTGAGGTAATAAAATATGGTGACCTGGCAACTTTCTGTAAAAGATCCTTAGAGTAATAAGCAGGGATCGGAATAGGTAGAGTTTTTATGTACCTAATGTTGTAAAAAACCTAGGATAACATAACATGGATATGCCTTTTTAATCCCTGGATTGGGGATTGATAAAGTGTTTTCTCATTTTCAGGGATTGATATTATTGTCTTCTAAATTTCTTCTTTACTATGTTAAACACAAATTAAGTAGCGTAACCACCACACCTGGCCTTCCTCCAGTAGTACCTATCCAAAATATCTTACTAATTTTACAATTTATTATAATTAAAGTTTGGGGGTTGACCCCCAAACTTTAATTATACTACACAATTTAATTGGGTACACAAAAATAGTAATTTTAGATACGAGATTAGACCAGGGCCAGGAGAGGTGGAGGCGTGGAGGAGTCAAATAATAGAATCAAATTAGAACTAGTATTTACAATTGAGCTTACTGCAGACTATTGCAAACAACCTACATGTAGCTCAACTGATACATATCAATACAGTCGAACACTAGCGGCGTAAGGGGGGGGGCGGAGGGGCGGTCCGCCCCGGGTACCGAGCTCCAAGGGGTGCCATCTCGGCACCCCTCGGGGCGCGCAGATGGCACTTCAAATCCGAATCCGAAGGGGTGATATCGAAAACTCACATGCAGACATATAAAAAAATTGCGGCTCGCTTCGCTCGCCGTTGTTTTTTATTATGATTGCAAAATAAATACTTGGATACTTTAAAATCGGGTGTAGAAAGGTTGCCTAGCAGAGATCGCTCAAACCGATAAGGCATTGTACATACAACTTTATCTGTATTAGTCTTTCCCTGCCCTGTGTAACTATTTTATTTGATGTGCAATATTGAGTAATTGCTTTGTACTGTGCTTTATTTTGTTGTAAATCGTAAAAAAATCTTTTCTCATTCATTGTCATTAGCTTACTTTTTTTGCTAAGTATGCCTCACCAATTGCAAAACAGGTTGTGGCTCACTCCACTCGGTGATTTATATTTTGTATTTGTTTCATAACAATCTTCGCAGCCGCCGCAATTTCTCCAAACGTTTCAGGGCTCGCTGTCATTAATTTTTTCATACTCTCCTTAACTTGTTTGTGATCACCCGAAAAAGTAACAAAAATTTCAGCGGCTCGCTACGCTCGCCGGTTCGTTTTTAGCTTTGTTGTAGATCGCCAAAAAAAAATTTCGTCGTCGTCTTAGAATACTTGTATTTTTGCTAACCTCACCGAACTCCGAAATTACCTATTGTAGCTCGCTCCGCTAGCCGTAGTTATTGATAAATTAATTTTTTAAATTATAGGTCACCTTTAAATTCACATATTTAATATTAATAAGGTCACAATTAAGTCAAATATTAAGGTTACCTATGATGACAAACTTAGTTACTTTTCACCTAACATCCGAAAATCCAAAAAAATATCGCGGCTCGCTTCGCTAGCCGTTACTTATAATTCCTGTTGTTAGAAATTGAGGTTGCGGATAGTCAACCGACTCCCAAGAGGGGGGGGGGGGGGGGTGCTTGGTAGAAAAACGCCCCGGGTGCCAGCCCACGCTACGCCGCCACTGCAGTCGAAACTGTCCCCAAGACGCTGGCTGCATTGTCCTGCTGTTCAGAAAGAATAGAGACATGGATAAATGAAACGAAGTTGACATTAAGTATATATTTTTTATTAATCAAATCAGTATCAACAAGTCAATGAAATGAAATATCAAAATATCAATCTGTTTCTATTTCAACTATGTCAGAAATACTGGCGGAAGCTAAAGGTTCATCGTCCACATCATTTACTAAAGAATTAAAATATATTATCATAATTTTTTCAATATTTTCTTCTTTTAATCGGTTTCGATATGGGTGCAACACCCACTTAAAAGTTGAAAATGATCTTTCAACATCAACTGATGTGAGCGGAGCAAATTCAAGCAACGTTTCGTGGCTAGTTTCGCTAATATTTCTAACGACATCCAAGTCTGGGTTTCGATTCATAATTTGTTCAAGTTTTTTTTCTAGTGCATCATTTCCCGTCCAATTAATGACTGCTCTCACTGTGTCAAAAACTACTAAAGCTTCCGTAATAGACAGGTTATGCTTTTCCAGGGCTAATTGAATGATTTTAAAGTATTCCTCTATGTAAATCAATTGTGTTTGTAAATTTTCATTGTTCATTGCATGTTTTGCTTGTCTAATACAAAGTGCATCTCGGTTGTTTAACATAGTAAATACGTCTTGTATTTTATCAAAATATTTGGCAAAGTAAAATGATGCCTCTAGCCAGGTGCCCCATCTTGTAATAACAGGCTGTGGAGGCAAAGGTAAATCTGGGTATTTTTCTTTCAAAATTTTTACTCTACTTGGGGACTTCAGAAATGTTTTTTTTACATTTGATATAAGCATATCGACATTCTTGTATTGAACTCTTATTTGTTCTGCGAGACGGTGCAATGCATGAGCCAAACATGTAATGTGAACAAGTTTTGGAAATTTACTTTTTAAGATACGCCCAGCTAACAACATGTATGCTACACTGTCTGTACAAATTATCAACACATCATTTACCCTAGATTCAAAAGAATCGCCCCACATATTTTGAAAAGTTTCTATAACAAATAGAGAAATTGTATTGCCATTTACTTTTTCTAATGCTTTACAAGCTATCAAGTGTGTCTTATTTGGTTTTAAGGGGCTTAAAATCCTGACCATTAAATGCACTATGTATCTACCTAATATATCTGTTGTCTCATCTAAGGATACCCACAATTTGGCGTTTCCTATTTTGGTGTAAATTTCTTGAATTCTCTTTCTGTAAACTTTTTCTAAATAAACTTTTCGTAGTAACGATTCGTCAGGTACAGATCTGCCACTGCATTTGCAACATAAATATTTTGCAAAAAACTTTTTGAATGCGGTGTTATTGATTTGAGACCACGGTATGTTACACAAGATTAAAAATTCTATAAAATCAAAATAGAAGTCTTCCATTGGCGATTTTCGGGTTCCTTTATGTGTAGCTCCATTAATGTGCCGGTCTAAATTGCTTTTTTTTGTAGCCTTTATAGAAGTTTCACACTTAGTACAAAATATTGTTCCACTTGCATGGTCGTAGATTAAATTTGAATCATCTTTGATCCAGCTCCGCACAACGTCTTCCCTTATAGTTGGGTGTTTCATGATGGCACGAACAAAATGGAGGAGTTGCTTTCTTGTTGTAGAAATGGAATACCTAGAATACAAAAGAAGATTGTGAACACAAAGTATTTTAATTTAACAGCAGTTTAAGCGATGTAGCTAAAGATCAAAGAGAGGAAGGACCGGTTAGTTACGCTATACACGGATTTTAAAATACCTAATGAAAAGTGCCGCTATGCTACAAAAGCTAGCCTGGGGCTACAGAATTTGAAGAGAAAAAAATGTATAAATAAAAATACTCTTATCTATTAAGCTTCTTATGTGTTTTTCAAAGGTTTTCTATACTAACTTGAAATTCGTAGCTGTTTGCACTCGCTCATGGCTAGGGACAATTCATTGTTTATATGATGCACCAAAACCGCAATCCTACTATCTCTATTCAAGGTCAAAAGTTAATAACCAGGTATAAATTCCCGGAAGAGTTCATTGTTGTAGCTTACCTAAAAACGGGTTGTTTTGGTTTGGTCGGTATAAGGTATTTGTTAATTAAAACTTATATTGTTTGCTAGCAGCAACACAATGTGCAAGTTCATGTAAGATGTGATATTTTAACATAATAAGCATTTTCCTTTCGACATTACAAGAATCTGATTCCGAGCATAGCGGCACTTTTTGTTAGGTATTTTAAAATCCGTGCATAGCGGGAATCCAGCAAACTAACCGGAAAAGACTAGCACTAAACTAGACTAGCTTTTATGTGGAATATACATTAAAATTGAAATTTTTATGTAGTCAAGATTATACAAATAATAAAGCTATTGAAACTCACCTTATGTGTATCCTTATGGTATCTTGAAACTAAATTCAAATACAGGAGCAATATCGCGTGTGTTTAGTATTGTTCACAATACCACTATCAAATTTCAAGTCCCAGTCCAATAAACGTAGCCAAAATCGTCAAGTTATGCAGGTTCAATCCAAAAAAACGTAAGCCAAGGTCAATAATATGAAAATCCAATACCGAAAATAAATGCACCCACACTCAACGCACCGAAGCAAACGAGTGAACCAAAATGTATATCCACCCTCTCTTCGAACTGGTCGTCCCCTCACCCCGTAACGTCCACCCCGCACCCCGCCTTGTAGCGGTAGGAATATGAACAATAGAAAGAGAAATAAATAACGTCTACGTGGTCCACACGCTGTGTTGAGAAACAAAAACTGTTATCTGACTTACCGGGCAGGAATCAATCACTTTTACATTTTTTTTTATAATATTAAGATTCCTAATTATATTTTAGGAATGAAAATGTTTCGTGTTCGAAGTACGTAAATAAATTTTAAAAGAATCTCGGGATTGATATTGTATATCAATCCCGAGATTAAAAGGCATATCCATACTAAGCTATCGTAGTAGCGTATATGACGTCATTTGGTACTTAAAAACTCTGCCTATTCCGATCCCTGGTAATAAGGCACTAGAGGTGTTGTATATACCCGTTTCAGTCACTCAAGAGAGAGATAAAAATATGCTTGTAGCCTGAGAAGAAATGAGATAGAATGAAAGTTTCTCTGTCTCTACCAGTGTGCCAGTTTTTTCATTGTTTAGCTCTTATAAGAGCTAAACAAACATGCCGGGCACATCACATAGTATTTGTTGTTTTCGACCTAATGATACTTTCTGCTAATTAAATGTGTGAAAGTGACTCTGCAGGCGTTCCTGCGTCTCTCAACGATATAAATCTGAAGCAACGATGGTGCGGTGCAGTGTTTTTGGATGTAAAAGTGACGGTGAACGAAAAGTGCCGAGTTTGTCATTCCAATCGTAAGTACAAGCTCGTTTGACTTCAAAAAAGGTTTAAAATTTATAGTTTCATAGATTTCCGTACAGACAAGACTCAAAAACTATGTTTTAAAATAATTCTAATAAATATAACCTAAAATTACGAAAATTAAGGGTTGCCTGCACTCGAAAATAAACTTCCCCAAATGTCGTGGCGCATTGAGACATGAATACCTACATCTACATACATTCTTAAAATATGTTTTTGTTTGTTACAGATTTCCCGAAAACAATGATTTACGTTTGCTTTGGATAGAAGCCACGGGTCGAAAAAACTGGGAACCCAAAAATATTTAGTAATTTGTTCAACATTTTCATAAAAATCGTGAACAAAAAAGAAACGCGAACGCATCTGTTCTCTTATGCTGTTCCAAGACTGGTAAGTAAAATAAATAAATACATAAAAAGAATCAGTGCTACGATGATGGGTGAAGGACTGTTTGAGATTTGTATAGAAAAATTATACCTACTTTGTGTTTTAGTCTACCTACTAATCAAAATACTAAATCGAAAATATTTAAATGGTATTGGGATTTGGTGTGACTAATATAACTTACTATTACTATAGTACTATATATAATTTTCATATTAATGCTTCAATATTTTATTTTAGGCATGCAAGATATATACTACGGAAAAGGTACGTGAGGAAAATCATGAAAACTTTGAGTTTGTAAGAGAAATACAACGCAGTATAAATAAAACCACCAGTGTAAATTAGTAAGTAGGTATGTACCGTTTAATTAGTGTGTGTACAATTTTATTTATCAAGTGTATGGGTATTGATTTAGGCTCTCTGATAGAAATGAAGACTGATTGATTTGTGATCCTATGATTTGTGGAGAGTAATCATAATCATAACACACAATGGTCATTATTACATACCTAATAAATAAAACAGAATATAAAATATTTGGATACATAGGCTAGGACGTAGGTAATATTGTGTAAAAAATTTAATTTGGTTTTCTCTGCACATTTTACCTGAAGTATAATTTAAAAGTGCTTTTGAATTTCGTATAATGGTTGTCTTATCTTAGCAATACCTTATGTGTAAGATTTAATTACTTAAAAGAAATTCGATTTCCAAAGTGCGATTTTATTGTAAGTCTGTGCTTGGTAAGTGTTTGATTATCTAGCAATATTATTATTTTCAAAATTACATTATTTTAGTATGTGAAATGATGTCTACTTACACGTTAGCTCGTATTATGTGGCGGTGGTAATAAATTTAAACGAAACCTAACATTGATACCTGAACGTTGTTTTATTTCTATGCTCATTAAATTAAAAGTTTACCTACTCCCGCATACGTAGGTTCCTAATTTAATGAATGATGTATGATACTAAAATACCACCTACCAGACATGAAATTACGAACCTAAAGTCAGGGTAACAAAATTGTACGGCAACACCACTTCGTATTACTCTGTCCCTTTTTGCGGCCACGCATGCCACTCATCTAGGTAAATTCTCAATCTACGAAAAGATCTTTGGTACAGACAGTTGGCAACACTGGTCACGTCATGTCATGTCGCCTTCATGTCGCACTAGTTACCGCCAGAGATGCCAGATCTACTGATTTAGCAGTAGATCTACCTGCTTTTTTAACCGTCTACTGATCTACTGATTTTTTGCTCAAATTTTGTGAAATCTACCCATTTTTAACGAGCACCAATGGCAAGTTACACATGTTTTTATTTAAGCTTTCAGTGTCACGTGACAAGTTTCCAATTAAATTTTCACCAACGTCACAAAAGTAACAATGGACATCATCCACTGGTCCATATAGTGAAAATGCCGGCCAAATAAAAAAAATGATATATTGTGTTACGTCTTGTCCGCCTTAGCATTTATTAATATCGCACCGAAGCTGTAGGACCATTTTCCTTGGATTTATTCTGTCATTTTTATGTTACTATATGGTTCTAAGCTACTTTTTATTAAAAATATTATTATAGGTATTATTATATTTTTGGGATTTATTAATTTCTTACTTTTTATTACTTTTTTGTCATCTAGTTAGTACCCATTACAAGCTCTGCTTAGTTTGGCGATAGATGATGCTGTGTGGATTTTCCAGCATTATTATTTATTTATTTTGTGTAAAGTAAAATAAAAAATATACTAAGGCTTTTTTTCATTCGTTCGGGCGTTCGTTCTGTTCTTTGCCAGCATGATCGGCAAATGAACGCCGTACGATCCAGAAAAATATACTTAAAATCTACTAATTTCCCAATCTACTGCTTGTTTACCAAACTTTCCACTGTTTTTTTGCAGATTCCATCTGGCAACACTGGTTACTTACTGCTCTGTCTGTACTCGCTCGGCCTCGCAATCTCTAATATTAATTTATTCCGTGTTTTTTGCGGTGCCCTGCAGCTAAATTTACACGAATTATTACTGTTTGGTGAAAGCCGGCATACCAATCATGGATTCAAAAGTTATTAAAGAAGAATTACAAACACAGCCCATGTTGAACGATCCTCAATACATAACCTTACTAAGTCTGATTGTGCTGTTTTTCACCCTCGGTAAGTCTTCGTTATGATAATCTCTATAATATCTTGGAAAATAATGTTATTCAGATTGGCTACAGCTACGGCTTGTAAAGCAGTGAAATAATTACATAATTTTTGTGCTCAACCTTTTGTACTCCTTATTTCTTAGTATTTTGGTGGTGCTTCTCAAGAAGACGACATGCTCGTAAATCTATTCTGCTCACTGGTCTCTCAGACTCGGGGAAAACTCTGCTGTTTGTGAGGCTAGCATACTCACAGTACAGACAAACTTTCACATCTATGAAGGAAAACTTGGAAGAATATCCGACTGCCAATGTAAGTGTGCTAATGTTTGGATTATTTTAAATAAGGTGATTCTTAAATGAACCCTGACAGGTGGGCTTGTGCCGAACACCCTGGAACGTAAGGAAGCTGCAGTTGAGTACCACCACAAATGCATTAGGAAGATGACCTTAACACCTTCGGAGATTTGTAAGAGATCACATGTGGTGGTACCGATTGGATACATTTGGGAGAAACCTTTGCCTAGCTGTGGGAGGATCAGGCTAGTGAAAAAGAAGAAAAACATTAATCTAATTCTAAGTTTATGCTGAGATGGTAATTCTACCTACCATTCTTTTATAGTTGTCTCTGTGTCAGAGATAATGAAAAGTTTATTCCATAGTTATATAGAAGTCAGGTACAAATTTATTGATTTACAAAGCTTATTGTTGCTCACTGCCAATAGACCTAAGGTCTTATAGTCACATACATATAATGAAGTCAAGTTTTAATTTTTTCCAGCATCAATTGAGGTTGGTGGACTTACCTGGCCAAGAGAGATTAAGGAATAAGTTCTTCAACCAGTACAAGAATAGTGCTAAGGCTATTATCTACACAATTGATTCAGTCACCATTCAGAAGGAAATTAGAGATGTGGCCGAGTAAGTTATTTGATTCACAATAAGATACTGGCAATATGGAATTAACATCTAAGACATCACTTATTTTGGTTGGTTGGTGTTTTGAAGGTTCAATGAAATCAAATTTTCGATAAAATACAGCACTTTCTTTTGACAACCACTGTAGTGCACTACAGTGCACTACAGACAGCGAAAGTCCGCCTGCTGTTTTCGATTCCCGCATCGGGACAATTGCTTATACAATCTGCAGAAGTTTCTTCCAGGTGTTCTGGGTGTTTTCACTTTGAAATGTACTTTCCTGAGTACAAGTTGTCATGTGGTCATCTTGAGATATACCTTCATGATAAATCTACCTAGATCTGCAGCCAATCAAACTTGTTAACTCCTTGCAGGTACCTGTACACTATCCTCGCTGATCCAGTGGTTCAGAGCAACAGCCCTCCAGTCCTGATCCTATGCAACAAACAAGACCAGCCCATTGCCAAGGGAAGCCAGGTCATCAAGGATTTGCTTGAGAAAGAAATGTAAGGGTAATTCACCGTTCATTTCAACGGCACAAATATAATATATTTTATAATATTTTATTTACTTAAACTAGACAAGTACTACTTACGTCGGTACCTACCTATTTTGAACAAAAACAACCTTGTCTGCCTTCCACTTGTTGTTTACGCCCAACAGGGTTCATTGTGATTCTTATTTATAAATAATTACCTACCTGATATGCCAATGTGATGAATGACAACAACCACTTATAAATAATTTCCTACTTATTACGACGTATAACGACATAATACATATATGTATAAAATATACGTATATAATGCGACGAACTCTGTGGCGCGGCAGGCGAAGGTTCGCCTGCGACGGAGGAGGTTGCGGGTTCGATTCCCGCCCTTAGACAAATGTTTGTATGATCAGCAAACATTTGTTCCGGGTGTTCTGGGTATTTTATTAGTATGGTTATTTTCTATATATAATAAAAAATATCTACCTGTTTAATGTATTGTATTATGTATATCAGTCATCTAGTACCCATAACACAAGCTCTGCTTAGCTTGGGGCTAGATGATGCTGTGGATTGCCCAGCCTTTTTTATTTATTAAGCCAATGTCATGACAACAATAAATATATTGAGTATTGAGTAGATTAGGTTAAGAGGTCATCACAATATTCGATGTATAATGGGAATAGCGCCATCAGGGATCGTCATTGCATCTCTTTCAGTCGATGGTGCTACATCCATTACCTTCGTTGGTTGTGGTTGCGTTGTAAAAACGACGACATTGGTAGGATACCACTGTGCTCTGAAATGTAGGAAGAAATAAGATTTTCTGAAATGAAATATATTATGGCCCGAATATGGCATACAATGTGGGACGAAAGCAGATTTTTCATAAAAGCTTTGGTTGGTTTGAGAAATTTAAATGCAGAAACATTTTTTTATTAGATTATTAGTTCATCTCATTATGACATTCGCTGCAACCTGATGGAGCGGCGGCGGCGCGTCGCCGAAGTGTGCTAATTTAAGTGTGAATCTGCTTGTTTTTCTCTTTACGCTTCAGAATAGTCGCTTACAAAATATCTAAGATACATTTTTTATTCACAGAAATCTCGTCCGAGTAACCAAGTCGAGCCAGCTTCAATCAGTCGACGGCCAAAAAACTAACAGCTACATCGGCAAACCAGGCAAGGACTTTGAGTTCTCCCATCTTTCCTCCCGAGTAGAGTTTGCCGAGGGCTCGGCTAACACTGGTGAAGATGACAATGCAGAGATCCAAGCTGTTGAGGAGTGGATCAACAAACTGTAGATTGTAATACAGACTGTATTTGTACGATCTTTTTTAATATTTTTATATAAATTTTTGTGTCTTTTGTAAGATGCACAGAAAAATATATGGCCCAATACAGTTACTTGGCTTTTAAAATTTAAAGTCTCAGCTTTTTATGCTTTTTGTGCGACGTCGACGACATACACACATACATACATATGACAGGTGGTGTTGTCGAAGTACCTATCAATACTTTTAGGGTAATAGACAGTAATATGTTATAAATTTATAACAAAAAGCTTTTTATCTCCTAAGTATTGCTTAAATTATATTATTGTTCGGCATTCCCTATTTTAAAACCTATAATGGTTTTATTTTAACATTATTAACCTATGAACGCATTTAATTTGATCTTTTAGCTATTATTTCGATCCGTCCCTGAATTAAAATCTCATTTTTATAATTGGCTAATTTTGATATTCCGAATTAAAAATAAGAAGAAATCAAATTTGGGTCTCTTAATTCATTTGAAAATAAATTAGTGTTAAAAGAATAAAATATGATAATTTTATAAAACATAGTTATCATGAAATGAAAATCCTAAATTGTGATAGTGTGTTTTTCTTGTGCTTGTAATGTAAGTAAATGACGTTTGAATAGTCAAGCTTTTATAAAAAATAATAAGCATCGAAGTCGATAAGTATTTTCGAAAATAAATTTGACTGGTTTTCTAAAACGATTTTTCTTCTAACCAAAAATCTTTTGGTAGGTTGGTAAAATTGTTCTTTTCCTCTTCTATGATTATATTATTAATAAATAAATAAAAATTATCATAATTAACATGGAATGAATCAATGACGTAATCGATCGTTAGTGTTAAATGAAATGACAGTGCTGCCTGCCAGCGTAGCGTGCAGACGTGCGAACAAAACCTGTCATAAAATAATTAAAATAGTGCTAACGAACATTCAACCTAAATGAAGCATACAGCGTTTCTCGAGCTACCATTTCTTTTAAACTTAATGATACCGTTAACCCCTTTATCAATAAGTACATCGATAAAACTTAACCCCTCACCGTTCAATTCGGTGCTTCCGCGTCCATTACAAAGTATCATTTTCGCAGGTATTGATGATCTTGCAATGACTCATCATGAAATCAAGTTCAAAACCAATATTGATTATTGTAATTGTTATTTTTGCATATTCATGACGTCTAAATAGCATCGGTGCCTTTGTGTATCGATGGTAGGTGAAGGGTTAAAGAAATGGTTTTTCGCATGTAATTTTTGAATCATTAAAAAACTGATAATCTCGATTGAAAATTATGGTATGTGCATATTCATGAGTTTGTCATTAATTAACCCAGTGCCTCTACATTTGATGATTAATTGTTTAGTCGATATGCCATTGAGTTTAAAATTTAAATTCATAGCGTAGATGATAATATGAGCTAGAGTGAAGGGCTTACACAGATTATAGATAGACAATTCTTTATTACATAAACCTAAACATACAGTACATTATAAAAACTTAAGCTAAAGAAAGGCAATGAAATTGGCGGCCTTATCGCTTAAAGCGATTTCTTCCAGGCAACCAAGGTGTACGGAGAAAATCATAGGATGGCGGTACTTATGCTATGTAATACAAATCAATTACCTATACTAATACACAAATACTTAATATATTTTTTTTTATTTGTAATTTTTTTCTTAATTATAGATTAATATACTAATACATAATAACTAAATTATAATAACTTAAATAATGCTGGACTATTAATACATAATAAAAATACATAATAATGTACATAATACAATGCATTACATAGATGGATATTTTTTACTATACATTGAAAACGACCAGAACACCCGGAACAAATACCTGCAGATCTTACAAATATTTGTCCCAAGGCGGGAATCGAACCCGCAACCTCCTGCGTCCACCGCGCCACAGAGGTCAACATCACTAAGGTAAGTTTATATAACCTTTATTTATAAGTATCGTACCTACGCGCAAAACTTTATTATTTCATAATAATAATAAAAAGCCTTAAAAAAGACGCGGGTAGCCCAATACTACTTGAAGTGCTCGTAGGCCCAATACTACGCCGTTTCGCATTCGAGGCTATGTTTATTTATTTATTTATTATGTTCACAGACTCATAAAGATTTGCGCGAACTCTACGCAGGTATGCCTTGAGATTGTAACAGGAGAGCCTAACCACCATTCCTTTTTGCAATAATGGCCACTTACACTTTTTGTTGGTTGTTATGCTCTTGAGCTTCTCCAGCATTAAACAACTTCTTCCTAATGGGTATAGAAAGCAACTTCATGTTCCTAATTAAATTCAGCAAACGACAGATATAAAATGTCAAGCCGTAAAGTAAATGGCAATATTAACAGATAATGTTAGTGCTTATTCACTTTCCGAAATAAAGTGGTGGAGCTATTAAACTGAATTATGATGACGTCCATCAGAAGGACGAAACTGGGCAATAAACGCATCCGCGTAATGAACGTGTTAAACTCGTTAAATGCGCCATAAAAGTGCCGTCATGAGAATAGATGGTACATGTTGGTAGTCTAACTTCAAATTATGATGTCTTCGAGAGATCCCAGTAATAGTAGGTATAGATTCGATCTGCAATAGTAATAAACGGGGTACCTAGCTACTCTTTGATTTATAGTACTATAGACATCAGCCCCAAGAAGTCCACTGCAAGACCTGGGCCACACCCAAAAGATCAATGGGAGGAGACGACCTCAGTGAGTGGTGTAGCGGATTCGACCGCCGCCGCAGGAGAAATGTTTGTGCGACCTGCAGATATTTTTTCCGGAACTGGATGTTTTTCTATGTACCTAGGTGCTTAAACGTAATAGGTTTATAAGGCGCTTATCATCAGAGGAGGCCTTCGTCCAGCAACGGACTGCTATAGGCTGATGATTAGAACCAGTATCGGTCATAATAAATACTCAAACCCATATAAAACCAGTGGTAGTCTCTAATGCCGGGTACAGACCAAGCGAACAAAGGCGAGCGAAGGCTAACCACCGAACACGATTGATCCAGTGTGGACGTCATGGCGTAAGCAAGCGAGCCCAAATGAGGGCCTTCGTTCGCCTTCGGCTGTCCTCCGCCAACTGTTTCTCATGTGTTCGTGTGGTGTGGATACAACAGCGAAAGCGAGTGAACGTTCGTCATCGATCGTCGAATCCCACTCGTTAGCCTTCGCTCGCTTTTGTTCGCTTGGTCTGTACCCGGCATAAAATGTAAAATATCATACAACAAAATACACTCCCTCGCTATAAATCCCATTTACAAATTCCCATGCCCACTCCACCCACATTTTGTCATAAAAGATGACCCATACAATTATGACATTAATTTTACACCATTCATGGTTTCCCACGGTTGAATGGTGAATAAACTCGGACGCCATGCTCTGTCATTCAGTGGCACACAAAAGGACCAGCATGGTTGAATTGCAGTTCTCACAATGTGTTGTTAAGAGCAGAAGAAGAGTTACCTAATCTGTTCTTATGGTGGAAAAGATTTCATTCACACTTTTTTATTGATATATTTTGAGAAACGCAAAGGTACACTGTCTACAGGTGTTTTACAGATATTCTTATTGTCATCTTTTACGTTAGATATTTATTGTTAAAGTCGTTAGTTGATAAAGTATTATGGACGGCGTCTCTGAGATGATAATATAAAACATAGGTCAAGCAACTACAGTTTTTGTGTATCTTTTTAATTGTAAGTACAAAAACTTGATTGAACCATCACGTATTCAAAGGTCTTCTTTTTATGAACAGTCCAAAAGTAATGAAAGGTCTATTGTATGCTTTTTTGGGCAGAATATCTGAATACTCCGTGATGTCTTACCCACTGTTGAAAGTCGGGTAGTAATGTGGAACTTCTCGAATTGATGAACGATATTGAAACTCCTCACTCACCTACGTCCACTGCTGCAAATGCCTCCCACAAACAAGGGGATTTTACCTCCTTTATTTTCTTTATTGAAACTGTTAGATCAACGATTTAAATCTTCAGTTAGATCTACATTTGTGATACCTTCTATACCTTCCTTTTATGCATGCAGCAGAAATGCAGTTACCTTACATTATACAGAATTACCTAGAAAAGTCAAAGAGTACCTAGATAGATATTCATTCTTAATAATCTTAAAAGCGAACGTAAGTACCTAGCTAAATGTTCACTAGAGAAGGTTTATCAGAGTGTTTGTATCTTAAACGATGCTAATTATTGCAATAGGCTGCTAATGAATATGATCGCGGTTCGTAATTAAACAGTGCAATAATAATTAAAATTATACTTATTGGTAGGTACGTTCTCGGCGACTAGGTACGTTATATCGAGTCGATGCATAATTTTGCATTAATTTAAGCTGAATTTAGAGTTGCACATTTTGTTTTGAAACAGTATTCAAGTTGAGTGAAAAAAGTTGAAGTCCTATAGGTATGAACATTTTATTTATTAACTAGCGGTCCGCTTCAGCTTCGCACGGGTATCAACCAATGATCAGGGATAATGTAGGATTCTAATGATGAAAGAGTTTTTCAAAGCGGTCCAGTAGTTTCGGAGCCTATTCAATTCAAACAAACAAATCTTTCCTCATTATAATATAAGTATAGATTAATTACGCTTGCTTGACATATTGTGGACTAGATTACAAAATCTTAATTTATTTGTATTTTTTTATTTAACAGGTTATCTGTCCACAGACCACATAGGTACGGTCTGTAGAGCCACTTCCATACCAGCCCACAGACCGTATATGGTCTGTGTTAAAAAAAACTATTTCAGTAGAGTATAAATATTTTATATAACATATGTACGTATACATTTTAACCACAAATATACCGACTTTGAACAAAAACATAACTGGACTTATGTACATAAGTTCAGTCCAAGTCCATTCCCACTCGGGAGCCCGGACAGTTAACCTTTTAAAGTTCTTCTTTGATGCATACCCAAGGGATAGGATAGCAATCACATATTGAATCATATTTTCCTGGATTATAAAGTAACGCATCAAAGTCGTTCCTTGAGAAGAATTACGGAACCAATTGTATTTCCGTTTCTCGCAACCACATACCCTGCGCAAGCGCGCCGCGCACGCCAAACGGGCTCCGCCGCTCATGCCTAATTATTTTTAATCAAGGATTAATCGAATTTCTGCTCAGCGGCCTTCACCACATGTCATACATTAATACCAGCAATAAGCTGTTAAAATCCCCCTGTTGCGAAACGAGCCTTCTTGTGTGGTCCTAATGGACCCGCGAGATTTTCCATATTTATTGACAGAACTCATTGCCACTATAAATATGCATTTATGCATTACAGATTTGCGAATTCGTTGTACACGTTTGCTTTTAATTTTAATGCGGTACGCCAATAACTGGCAAACGTCTGATATAAACTTCACAAGTAAATGGGTCTTTAGGTCTACAAATTGAAAGGTTTTAGGTAGGCTTTGATGTAAATAGAAACGCTGATTGCTGATGCGGTTGCGTTGGATTTAATTAAATATCCACCGCACTAAATAATAATCTATCCTTCAACATTCGATATGATATATGTCAAATTGATTATAACCGCTAACAATCTGTCGTGCGGTTGATTCGTAAATCTTCATTAGTCTAATAATTTATTATGATAGCTCAGCTCAGCTTTCATTTTCAACTCTTGGTGGGATGTAGTCAGATACAGGGTTATTGTCTGGCTATCCCTAGCGCTTGCAACAGGGCTAATGATGAACCTTGAAAGGCATGTTCAATTTATTTAATATATGCAAGCAAAAACTTAGAACTACATTCATAAAACAAAGCTTATTTAATCTCGACGAAAACCTGCCGCTGGAAGGAGACAGCATTGTAAAAAATAGGCCAATTACCACAATATTTATAGAAGCGTACATACGTCAAAATTAAATAATATGAGGCATCAAAGGCACCGCGGAATGACGATTTGCCCCACATAAGGTTGCGAGAGAAAAATTCAGAAGCCGGAGATACCTACGAGAGTCAAATTCTCGAAACGTTTTAAGAGTGGGTACGGAAATTACAATGTGGAGTGTACAGTTAGTTTCATTATTTTTTATGAATTGAAAAAGCCGGAAGAACTTACATAGAAAAAGATAGGTACCTACGTAAATAACTTACGTAACATATTCTATTTCTTTCGAACAACAGATTTATAAAAATTCTATTCCCAGCTAAAAAGAAATATGAAAAGTAAAGATGCATACAATAGGTAGGTTTAAATTGAACCGACTACTTGTTTCAATTAATTATTGCTCTTTAACAATACCTATCTATACAATTGTAGAGAAATAATAGAGATATTTCACAAAACATAGAAATGTATGATTGTTTGAACACAGAAATTACGTGATTATTCTGAATAAATTAGCCGGATCCACATCACTTTGGTCGGACACAAGCCGCCTTACTCCACAAAATGTCAACAAGGCATGAGTGCCGACAAAGAGTTGAAAATGGGCGCAAGGACCGGGCACCAAGCATCTGAGGATCGCCGCGACTTCACGGTAATCGGTTAATTGTGCACCCTTAACGAATACAGGTACTTGGACCAAGTCTAGTAAATACTGAAAGCACCCATAAGGTGGCTCATTTGCTTGTAACGTTTCCATGTCGTAAAAAAGTATTGTAGGTACCCACTGTGATGTGAGCGCCGCCGCAGGGCATTATGATCGCACGTTTTAATACGATTGCGTAGGAATTAGGAACTTTATTAAGCAAGTCCTCAATAATTAGTCATTTTATTCACAAAAAAATATTTAGCTTAATTACTAGATTAAAATTTTTTTGCCCCAGAAAAGCTTTGAGAAATGGGGAAATACAGAACCATAATGAAATATCTAAATAATGCCAAATGCAGGCGATATCGCACTATTTTTAGGGATCCGTACCTCAAAAGAAAAATAGAACTCTTTAAGGATCACTTTGTCGTCCGAATGTTAAGCCTCTTTTCTCAGGAATGCGTGGAGGTATTGAGTTAAAATTAACATCAAATACTCAGATCTGTATCTCTATTATGCACCTCTGTACCCAACCTCCATCTGTAAAAAAAATGTACAGAAATAAATATCATAGACAAACAGGCTATTGTATCATTATTCTTTTTTTTTTAAAATCATTTATTAGATAAGGGTTTTTTCAATCTTATGAACATGCCACCCTTGAAAGTACAAAAATTATAACAACAAAAACAACAACACAAGAAAAATTTATAAAAGAAACAATTAAACTAAATATGTAGGGAAACATCGAATCATCATTATTCATTATTGATGCTCGCTAAATAGTGTCGTTGAAGCTCTAGTTTTTCTTGAGATTAAACTTGAAATGTTGTATTTCTAGGACCGCCTCTTTTCCCCTGACATTAAAAATGACTTGCCATTGGTTACCTGTTTATAATGTTCATATTGTAACTATAATTACTGCATTTTTTGCGGCGATGGTAACTAATGAGCTGGTTGATTGACATGGCTGCATATTGATAGGCACCTTGTTAATTTATAAGCATCTTAAAGATCGATTTCATTGCCTTGTCTTAATCGATTTCTTTCGTCCTGTGTTTTAAGTTTACTTACCTTTTTGGAAAGCGTGATTTTTGGTTGGTTTCTGTATTTTATTCATGACACCATCTAATCGGGTAGTACACTGTTAAATATCTGCTAAATCTAAGACATTCCATAGATTCTTTTAAAATCAATAGTTTTATTTCCTGCTGACTTTCACAGCCAGGAAATTGGTACAATAACATACTTCGGAAAATAGCTATGTGTTATACAAAAGTGCAAAGTTGCTTTTTAACCACGTGCTCAATTTTGATGACCGAGCAAGCGAAGGATTCTAAAATTGAATCACGAGCGCAACGAATTCAAAAATTTGAATCCTGAGCGTTAGCGAGGGAATCAAAAGAGAACGAGGTAAAAAATCTTTGCACTCGAGTGCAACACGTAATTTTCATCCCACCTCAGCGAGGAAAGAGTATTTTTGCTCTTCGATATCTGAGTGCAAAAGCCGTTTTTATCCGCTAGAGGATAAAGTAAATTGAATTTAGAACATCGTGCACACGACTTTCTGGGGGGGGAATGAAAAATATTCTGCTTGTGTAAAGTTTGCAATAATAAACCAAAATAAATAAAACCTTTTTACTCATTAACCTGACAATCGGTGCATCCATGCGACAGACAGACAACGGTACTCTGCCCATACATCTGCTCCATTTATTAATACACTGCAATAAAACATTTGAAACACGTTCTTGCGAATCAATACTTACGTTCCGTAATGAATTATTTATATATTTTATTGTCGCATTATCGCTTGGATCTCGGTCTCTCGGCGGATGCCGCGTATTCTTGAAATAATAATCAGAACATAATTTTATTTTTGACAAATAGCTGTGCTCGGTGGGTTGGTTTTTGCGCGACCGGGTGCGGCCTGCCAAGGATTCCGGTCCGACTCCTGTTCCCTTGAATAAACATAAGAGGATCGGTATGCCGATCTTGTAATTGTTCTGCTGACAAGAAAGTGCCTGACGTTGTAATGCTGGCTAATTATCGACGGTAAACGTTTAATATGCATACGAAAGAGGAGAAAAAAAATCGTCCATGGAAATGATTCGACTAATGTAAAATTAAATGTCCACATAAGTAGGTATAGTCATGTAATAGTACCTACCGTTAGACGCGCGCGCCACCGAAATTCGGGTTGTCAAAAAAGTGCAAGGTTGGCAAGACCCCGAGGTCTGGGTTGGCAGACCAGTGCAGTGTCGGTAATTTTAAAAATTTCAACTTCTTTTTTGTCTATTCTACCTAAACGTTTGACTGTCTAAGTAGGAGAAATTAATTGCAAAAACATTTATTTTGATTGTATTCATAAAACTAAAAACTGAATGAACTGAAAAAAAACTGAAAGAAAAGAAAACTGAACAGACAATGAAGTCAGTTTTTAGTAGGTAAAAGGAATATGAATTACTAAGTATTTACTCAGTTTTTCTTTCGGAACCACTAATGATCCCTTAGGAATAATTTTTATGGGACTACCTAGGGATCGTTCTCCATATATTAGCGACAGAATTTTCCAAATCAATCCATATTTCACGAAGAAATCGACAAACATACAAAAAAAAATACATACAGCCGAACAGAACCTCCTTTAAAGTTTTTCGTTTCGTCGGTTAATAAAACGATCATTCTTGTTAGCACCTATAAAACTTTATCAGGAAATTTTGTAAATATATAGCAATATTACCTATTAATTTTGCACCAGCAAACATGCGGATCACGGAGTAGCTGTCACACTATAAATGTTTGAAACAAATATTGTTAATAAAACACTGTTTTAACCGGATTGATCGCGTATATTTTATATTTTGTTTATAACCTGACGTTTCGGAGGCTTTTTTCAGCTTCCATGGTCACAGGCAGACTGAGGTGACATTTGTCTTTACAAGTGATTTGAATTTTGCATATCTACCGTCAATTACAAATATTGTTTCTAAGATTTCAATAAATAAAGCATCAACGCAGAGTCGTCGGCTTATCTTCAATGGCCATGGCCAATGTAAGTCAAAGTCAGTCTCGAAGAGTCAACGCCGATGCCGCAAGAATCCTCACAAAAACACATCCTGTGCAAGCTCATTGCTCATTCCCATATTTATCGCTTGCTCCTGCAATTTCGAAACGTATAAATTCATGAGATTTTCATAAAACATGAAACAAATCAATTTGCCATCATGGTACTGCGGTAGTAGGTAGAGATAATAGCGATGATGGTATTGCGGTAGAGCTTCTAGATACAGTGAGAGCAGTTTTCATGCAAACGCTTTTAACATAAACACTGTAACCCAGTTACAGTGTTTATGTTAAAAGCGTTTGCAGGTATGAAACGAAGAGATGACACTCACAACACAGATAATTAACTTGTCTATGAGTTTAAATATTTTAAGTAAGAAGACCATTATGCCCACTAATTTTTTAAATTTTATTTTCCAATTAAAGAAAAGCGATATTATTAATATTACCTACAGAAACCTATCCAAAGATGAAAGTTTCTGAAGATGTATGTTTTTCGCGCCCAAAACCAACAATTGAATGGGTAAGGCAAAAAAAATGCGCAGGTTTAGTCCAGGGTCTGAAGTAGCAACCTGGCTTGTTTCCAGCTCAGAAAAAAACGTGGTATAAGCAGCGGGCAGAAGAATTTGATCCGTGCAATGCAGTTGTATGATAACAGCATCAATAAGATGTGGCCACAGAATGCATATTGAAATGAAGCTACAGAGTAGAGGCGCTATCGACAGTTATTAATGTTGTGGTCGATGGATGTGCGTTAGCTCGTTACATCGTAGAAATTACGCCCAGCTGGGGCACCTGCCCTCTCGACAAAGGGTTTGTAATTGTAAGTATGTATGAAATTTACCTGCCTATACGCTGATTTTTCACTGAGAAGTCGTGTTGGATAGCTTTCTTGTCAGATTTTTCCTCATAGGTAACATCATATTACAAATTTAAGCTAATCTGCAACGGTTCAAATCATAGAGATCAAGACAACAAACTCCTGTTCTTCTTGCATGCTTAGTTAGATTTTTGAAGTCTTTCCAAACCATGTTGGCTATATATCTGCATTCGGCACACTTATTTATTCAAATTGTATCAAAATTAAGCTAGCATTACAAAATATAAGGATGAAAATATTTAGTAACAATTCCATATTTTCATCCTTATATTTTGCAATGGATTTCCGCAAAGTAACGCCTGAATCTATTATTTAGCAAAACTCGCAGCATTATTACTCGCGGATTAGAGACATAATTAATACTTGTTAGAAACGGCCTTAACTGACAGCCGTTCCAAATTTTCTATTGCATTACTAATAAGATTAGCGTTTTACTCTTTCGCTTTTGAATTTTTGTTTTCTATCCTTCAATACGAGGAGTAAGTAAGGTCCAAGCGGACAGTACCACGACAATGTATAAATCATTGTCATATCACTCCAGAGGCGCTGCCAGTAACGATTGCGCTCATTTGGTCACTCTAAATGGTCTTGTATGAGAAAACGGGTTCTCTGATGGATTGAACCACTCGATTTGTATCTGTAATGCTAGGTAAAATGCATTTGTCTGTTAGCAATGGAGTGGAGAAATAATAATTATGATTATGCAAAGTGATGGCGTTTTAACGCTAAGAATTTTAATGCGGCTAAATTAATTCTATATTGTTACGCAAGATGAATGCCAATCAGTAGATTCAGTGGTAACAGACTTGAACAGGTTCCAAAGTTCTGTCAATTAATTTCTTAACGAAAAACTAAATATTGAACCGCAGCCCGGAGTTTAATAAGCTGAGCATATAGGCTTCTGATATTATAAAGCCCTTAACTACTAAAGATTCGCTACAAAAAACACCGTCCCTCAAGACACGGCCGTTTAAACAGCGAAGAGAATATATTTATTGTTCTCATTTTAATACACTCGTATGTTTAAACGAGCTGAAATTGGAGCTTCCATCCTTACGGCCGAGGCTTGACTTAATGAGAGCTTATTGTCAATCGGCTGTCGAGGGTTGTGCCGGCGGCATGCAAACCAATCTATTATGTAGACATGCCTTTATTTAAGCTTTAATTTCAACGTGTAATTATAATTTGTATGGCAGTTATTAGCTACAAATTATTGGGATATGTAGCAATAAGGTTCTACACATAAGGTACCAACTACCTTCGAATTTGTCAAACATTCCCACTATTGGGGAAAATCTTGGCAGCAAACTATAGTCTGCTTTCTGCTGCGTAGATATTTCGCTCAAAAATTAAACATGCTCGATGAAACACACCGAGTTTGTACTGGCCAACAATTTGGAATGATAAATTGTTTTTATCAAAACTTGCTATGCAACGAATGGCTGCACCAAAACCTCACAATGCCAGCCAAGTATTTTAATTAATGCCACACCCGACATATGAATGTTATGTACATTTAAGCGATTTAATTTCCTTTAGTTGCCGCCGCGCCGTCCTCGGATAAAATATTTTGGTTTGCTCAACCTACGCGTAGAGTTGATCTCTGCATTTTGATTGCATGATTATTAATTACCAACAATAAATTAATACGCAAATCAATCGTAGGTGATTATGCTTGTGTTAACAATTTAAAACTTCAATACTTTAAATAAATTCATCCATCAATACTTAACAAGGCCGGTTCAGGTTTGGACAGTGCATTAAGAAAGAGCACTGGTTGACTGCGGAAACCAAAAAATCTCATTGACTTGCAACTCGTTTCGTTGCCGATTAATTTGGCAAAAACTGAAGCGTCATCAATATGTGCCGAGGTTGAAGTGCTGAAGAGATATTGGCGCTGTAGAGTCATGGAGCTGGTGGTTTTTTCTTGTAATTAGTCAGCAGATAGCTACAACAAGAATTTTGTTACTTCAATGCTACCATTATCGTCGAGAATCGACTGCTTCTACCATTGGCGCTCACCGTGGATTTTTAATGTTATAGCTCTTGTTTTTCCTGCTATAGATATATACATTATGTAGAGTGCTCCATGCTGCTTCAAAACTAGATCAGCCACCAACAATACTGTTGTAGGTACACGGTACACCCTATTCATCTCAAAAACCAGACCTGACTAGAAAGTACCTATAACCTGCTAGATGCGTCTAAAGTTTAGGTACTGACCGGCGGGGCGTTACATGGCGTAATGTAACGTGCGAGCGACACAGCGAGCCTTCGTGCGCGAGCGCCTTTTTTCCCAGTACTGACTGAGTACTGGGAAAAAAGGCGCTCGCAACGTACAACGAAACACACACCGTAACGCATCATGCTCGGCGTGTGGTAAATTACGCCCCGTAACATCGGTCAGTACCCGGTTTTAAAAGCTTTTTCAGAGTATTAAATCTCCCTTTGTCTCCCATCCTCAGAGACAGGAAGCTCGCGCGTGCTACCTCGAATATTCCATCATGCCGGCTTTCGCTGAAGCTTTACTTATCGATAAATTAATGCTCACATACGAATGCCACCACCCATACTAATGATGACACGCGGCGCATCACTTTTTGCACATTGTCGATGCCATTCAGCCTTCCATTGATCCGGAGCTGGAAAAACCGGTCGGCACTCGGTGTCACTGTAAGAGAAACTAACTGTATCCATAGATATTGTGCTGTGTGCAGTTTTTGTTACTTGTTGCTCGTTACAACAATGTTAAGGCTTCGAAAGCGTTGGAGAAGTTAAGAGAAAAGCAATTAATAAAAACTATAAAATCTGAATACCTATTCTAAAGGACTAACCTTTAAACCTATCTCATAATTTTAAGACCGTCTCCCAAAATTTGTGCTATCCAACACGGTCCTGTGAACCACAACCATTTTATCTACTTTTATAGACTTTTAATAATACAATTAGCAAAACTAGACAGTGTAAACTATATATGTAAACACGTGATGCGAGTCATCTAGTTGTTTACTCCAATATATTTTAACACGAAATGCACCTATACCAAAATTATGACCATAAAAATTGCACTAAGAGCCACCAACTTACCTTTGTCTCCTCGTTAGCCAGCTTTTTTACGATCACGACATTGTACCAAGATTGCTTTTGGATGATTATTGTCACTCAATAATGATATTCCAAACTGGTAGAGGCGCGCATGTAAGGCAGTTTGGGTGTCTCATTAAGTCACGTTATCATCGGAGGCCGTCTTTAATGTCAATTTACCAAGAGCGTGGCACACGGCCTGCACGCTTTCGGCTTAATGCCCTGATCATCAGCACAGGATTGTCATTATGCTTACTTATTTCGCATAATGGAGGCTAAAATATTAACGACCTAAAAATAAAGGAAGCTTTTAAAAGGATGATAAAAGTAGTAAGGTAAGAAGTAGTGAGTAAAATTCCATACAAAAGACATAAACGCGCTCGCTCTGTTTTGATATTATTTTAGCATTCATTTGCCAATAGGGTATTTTTACTATATGTATATGAAAAAAATCTAAAAATATATTATTATGATAGGCAATAAGTAGTCGGAAAATGTTAGTTCTAGTCCATAAAATAACAATTCAATTCAAGATTACCAGTTCTTTTATCTATTTTTAAACACAACGAAAAAATTGACGCAATAAAGGATAAAAAGGCTAAAAAGAAGCAACTGTCATCAGCAACATCAGTGCATTTGTTCAGGTACGGCGCAGCCAACTGGCGCAATATGAGAGACTACAGAGCAATATGGCGTCCACTGCGTCCTGAGTTACGGTTGTCGTCCAGATATGGTAAAAAAAAATGCGTATTTAGAGCACTTATCGGTTAAATAAAACAAAATTGTGGTTCATTAGCACTTTAGAATCTAATCGAGATACTTTTTAAAAATGGTATTTTAGGCTTATTCACTAGGTGAACTTTAGTAACTAGCTACTAGGAACCATCTAATAAGCAATTCGTCAGTTAATAACGTAGACTCTACTTATGAACACAGGTAACGTCGGTTACACATCAATCTGGGCAAAGTAAATTTTCATAATCTCGTGTCTTACCTACATTGCGTTCTCTTATCAATCCTAGCGTTTATTACGGACTTGAGTAATAACAGGCAAAGTACTTACGTACGCTGCAGTCAATGACAAAATTGCTGAACATTGTCACTTTAACAAACTCGTATACGCTTCGGATCGTATACCTACAACTAAAATTCCTACATTCTTACTTTTAGCTTACGCTTTTGTAGTATTGTCCCGATTCGGCAGTTGGATACGTCTGATTTAAGCCCGGACTCCACCAAAGTGGAGATGTGCGGAGATGTCAGAAGTGGAAACGAGAAGATACGTTTTTCAGTGTACTCGATGTTTTTCAGCTAACCACTGAAGTATTCACCGTAGCTGTACGAAGATGCGTACTGGCTAGACTGGAGCGGAAATGTGTGCTGGTTCAAGAGAAACTGAGATCATCATCATCATCATGATGATGATGATCTCAGTTCTGGAAGAACTGAGATGCGTGCGGTGAGATTGGATTTTTATTGAGATGACACACATCTCTTATCGTCTACGCTGCGTGACATCGCCAGCTTGCGAGTCACAGTTCAGATCTCAGCTTTGAAGCGCCGCCCAGCTCAATCTGAGCAAGGCCTAGCTGCTCATATTTGTATGACGCCATACAAATGTTAAACATCTTCGCTCAATGGACCGAACCTGAGTAGAAACGAGATGTGTGAATAATGATGTTCTATTGGTCGTTTAAAACACATCTCCTCTCCTCTCGTCTCACCTCCGCTTTGATGGAGTCCGGGCCTTAACTGTATTTCAAAAAGCTTGGAAATAATTACCTACCGGCACTCTTGTAAATGAATACTGTATTACCATTGCTGGGAGGTTGGTACGGAAGACAACGTTGCCTACAACATCCAGCCTAACAAACGGAGTGACCTCCTGCACAGGGGCTCCATTTAATTGATAATTCTCCGAGAATAACGGCTTGTATCTAATTGAATACAGCGGTAGCCCAAGTCGAATTATTTCAATAAGAAAGGGCAGACAGCGGCGCCGCAGCAAATTGCCCTTGCTTACGCCGTTTTCCTTTTGTACTTGGTACTTCCAACGCGGTCTTACGCCTATTGGTCGGTTTTAATGAGCTCCGATCAATGGGCGTAATTATTTCTTGTATCATTCTTTGTTGGAGACGCGAGCGCGCTGTCATCTCATAAGGCATGCTTGGCCTGCATAGCCATTCAGACAAGCGAGTTTTTGCAAGCGTTTTTGGCGAATATCCTTTTAGGGTAACCTGAGAGGCTGTTTTATATCTGTTCTCAGTTTCAATACGAATTGACAGCTAATTTGGTTGATTGGATCGGATGCATTCGGCCGATTACAAAGGCCGAATAAGGTCTCAGGAGAATTGTTGACTGCGAGATTGTATTCGAGTAAGCTCGCGTCAAATATCTCCTTGGTAGGGACTAGAGCGAGGTACATGTCATGCCGGTAAGTTTACCATGAATGAAATAAATAATCTTTCGCCTGTACTAATTCCGTCTCTACAAATTTATCATATAAATCTAAAGAACGCTTACTGGGAAATAGTTTTTTTTATATTTATTTTTTCTTGGGCACTCCTCCGACTGGTATTGATATGGACCAGTTGAGCTACCTGTAGGCTACTTGTTTGCAACAGTCAGCAGTTAGCTCAATTGTCTCCATTGTAAATACTAGTTTTAATTTAATTCGATTATTTAATTGTAATTTTCTTTGTTAATTATGATTATATAATTTATTATTATATTATATTATTAGAAATCTATTCAAGTTTATACGTTGCGTAGGCAAACCTTCATAACATAGAACAAAACATTGTTCTTCGCTTACAATCCCTTTAAAGGACTATACATCACTAATGAGATAGTCAAACGCAAAAATACGCTGAATTTTACAATAGGTTGTGTTCTAAAAGCCGATCTAATGAGCCCTATGCGATGGTCAGTATAGTTAATAATACATACAAGTGCATAAAGTTACGCGTCCACTGGGTCGACATCGGTTGTCCCAGTAGTTCTATACAGAACTGGTGGCAATAAGCGGGAACATACGTAGCGTAAGGATTTATTGCTTTGTATTGTAGTAATTTCTATGGTACAGCGTGCACTGGATCGGCATATCATCCAATACTGATGCCATAGACCGGTATTTCTTTCTGCTAATGGCGTAAAATAAAAGTAAAGTATAATAAAAAGCCTTTATTGGTGCAACAAAAATAGGAAGAAAAATCTGCAGAAACTATGTCTCGTAGTGCCGTGTGTCGGCTTAGAATTTGCACTCTACCCGTGGGTGTCGTAAGAGGCGACTAAGGGACATACACTAGGGGGTGGGCATCAGCGCCTCTTGCCAAATAAATCTACCACCGAACTGTGATCCCCAACCCACATGCCCAGCGTGGGGTTATGGGAATTACTCCCTATGAGACAAAATCCAATAGGGCGATAACAATATCCTCTTTAATACGAGGATATCATTGCGGATGACGTCAGCGGCAAACTCGAGCGCTTTCAAAATACCTATATTGACGATGCAAAATCCGAAATCAGTAGACGCACCTTTTCGGCATATTGTAAATACCGACGTGATGGGACGCGCCGCGTACCCCTAGGTACGCTCCGATGCTTATCCAGTGGACGTACCTAACTTAATTTCATAATTTTTGTCAGTAGAAAATACCTGCGGGTGGTCTACATGGGCGGTCGCGTAATAATTTCAGTTGATTATACTAATTAATAGAAAATTAACTGAAATTACAGATATCTACAGAAAACAGAAAAGCCGACCGCCGTGCTAGCCGTAACGAATAGAGGACATTAAAATATTAATAAAATAAACGTTTATGGCAAATAAATTTAATTATTAATTAACTTGCTTCGGCCTGTAGCTTAGCTCGCGCTTTTCCTGGATAAATAGTAGCCTATGAGGAGACAATGCATCATATTGTATCCCCGGATCCCTGGGATCTATTTCCTTGTCGAATTTCATAAAATTGTTTCAGCCGTTTATGAGTAAAAAGGTTACGCTCAGACTGACCGACAATAATTTACTTCTGAGCTACTTGTAGATTGTTTGCAACAGCTTAAAGTTAGCTGAACGGTTCCAATTGTAAATACTAGTTCAAAATTGTTTCTATTTTATTTGATTATTTACGTCTTGTAATTTTTAGTATTCACAGCACTTTTATCTTTTAGAGCTCTTTATTTAAACTACTCCTTAAGCTTAAGCAGTTAAATACCTACTCGTATTTAACTGCTTACCTACTAATTTTTTTATGTTTTTTTTTTAATTAACTTTCAATAATTTTAACTTCAAGAAAATATATATTCTTATAATTAATTTATAATGTGCCAAGATGGCGGGCGATGAGGCTGCTCCACAGTTTTTATCTTCGGCTGCCTCGTCGTTCATTTATAACTTATTTAATATTTAGTGCCATAATCGAAAAAAAATATTTGTATGATTATTTATATTAATGTTATCCTTGTAATATCATTTCTTCTTAGATTATTCCCATTCCTTGTATCTTTTAAAATATATCTTTCAAATTACTGTTAGGTGTCACACATTAAGAAATAGGGTAAAGTTCGTTTACGCATGGTTTACGCGCTGAATTTCTCTATGTTCGCGCGTTTATTTATAAAAGGTAGGAGTCTGTATTTAGAAGGTACTCTAATTGCACCGTATAAAAACACCGCTATCATCTGCGCAATGACAGTACTCAATTTTACGATCCCTGAATGTATGTTCCCGATCTAAATACTGCCAATTACGCCACTCGCGGCATCGTAAATCGAGTGCTATAATCAGCACCTTGGGTTGACCACTCATTACGTTTAATTTCTTAATCGCGGGTTAATTGAAATGTTGGAAGCTGCCGATAGTATAGCCTATCAGGAAATAACTGGTTCACTTAACTGCACTAGACTGTTCTTTTGGTAACTTGTTCTGTGGTGCCCCAAGTATATATATTACCTACTTAATATCAAAGATTTAAATCTTTAGATGCGCTCTGAGACCAAAAACTGTGGCATTGTCTTTGGATGTGTGCGTTAACAAAATACTGACGCCGACGCACGCACACTACTAAGGAGTAGTTAAAATTTGTGTTTTGTCAATAAACCTAATGTAACTATAACTGTTATTATTACCTACAATTGTTATATTGCACAAACTTCTGTGAAAAATAAACGCACACATTATGAATGGATGCGTCGAAAGGCCGACGCACGCACGCACACTACCTAATGATTAGTTAAAAATTGTGTTATTGATAATAAACTTAATTATTATTATTAAGCCAAGAGCTAGAGGACCTGTATGCCAGACCAAATGTCATAGGCGAGTTCAAGAGCGCTCGTCTTCGCTGGCTAGGACACGTTGAGAGGATGGAAGAGGATCGGGCTGTCAAGAAGGCGTATGAAGGAAAACCTTCGGGGCGTAGACCAGTCGGCCGCCCTAGGTCGTCGCTGGATCGACGAAGTCGAAGCCGATCTCCGCGAACTCGACGCCCACAGCTGGCGAGAGACAGCTCAGAACCGAGATGCCTGGAGAAGTCTTGTGTCGGAGGCCAAGATCCACTTTGGGTCGTTGAGCCATAGGAGTAAGTAAGTAAGTAAGTATTATTATTACCTTTTATTTTGTAATCATATTGCACACACTTTCTACATAAAATAAAGGTTTTATTATGCCCTGAAATCTGCAAAATGTGTCTGCCTAAAAAGTGTGCAATCTGTGCAGTGCGGTCACAACAAGCGGACAACGAAAGTGAAAATTCCAAGTGTGCGAGCTATCTCACTTCGCGTGGCAACAACACGGCGCGAGTAAGGGCCTATTACGCGATTTAAATCTTTGCTACGTGAATTTATTTTATACACATCAACAATGCGTAGACCTTAGCTTTCATATTTAGATTGTATTGAAAAAAACGATTTAGGCAACAATCCGTCACTGCAAAAAGTATTCTAATTGGTCACAACGCAAAAAGCATTAAAATTTGTTTCAATCTGTCATAAGTAAATTTTGTTCTAATAAGTCACGTCTTAGTTTTGTAATTTCTGGTCACACGGCTTCAAATTCCTTAGTATTTGCCCTGTTTTTATGGACTTTAGAGTCGAAAGTGGTAAAGCACACCAACTCAGTCTCCCGTCACTGTGTCACCGCACAGATAAGCGACACACAAGTTAATGTTTCTGTCAGATTACTCTCTGTTTATCTGCCTGGATGTCTGGCAGAGGCATTAATGCATGTCAACCAGGAGGCGGTGACTTTGTTGATGTCCTGTGATTAACCGACGCGAATACTGAGAGGTCTTAATTTACGGCTAATCGGAGCGTCTAAGAACCTATTAAAATTGAAACTTGAGTGCGTCTTCACCTTCTTCAGTGTTTTTAAACACGGAATACTGGTGTGACAGAGGAGTTATGTCTATATTGGTCAAAAAAACACGGAATATCACAAGTGATCTAAAACCTCACCACGCATCACCAGGGGGAGGGAGCCAAATAGTTTCTAAAAAAACATCACATGATTAATGGACGGCCTTGTACCGAAGTAGCATTTATATGCTGTTATTTTTTTTTTTTTTTCATTTATTTATGTTTCACATTAAGTACTAAAAATTATCTTAAAGCTAACCTAAACCGTAATTCGGTTTGTCCGTAAGCCTCTTAGTCTCTATGATATAATTATTTAATGAAATGTACTAGTATGGCAGGCCACACCCTGCAAGTGCAAGCGGGGTAGGTACAATGATCGGCTGCCCGGCACGGGCGAGCGCAAGCAATGATTATTACCTACGCCGCTCGTTCGTCAGTGAGCGGAGCGAACTGATAACACAGCATACAGGGTGCTTTCTAAAATGAAGTTCTATTCGTTATTATGTCAATTTTAATTTTGGTGTTGGTTTTCATTTCAGATGTAAATAGTTATAGTATATTTTGTTATAATTAAGTTTATTGGAGTTATAGGTTAAAAGTTTTGTAGTGTATCGTAGAAATATTTTTTAATTTTTAATTTATAGTTATCGTTATTAATATTGGTTAAGATTTTAAAGGGTATTTCGTTAATTAAACTGGGTATTAGATATCTATTTGTACGTTTGCCGTAATAGTTATAAACTCTGGGTATTACAAGTTTATGTTGGGTTATTTTTCTTGTGGAATAATTATGCTTAATTTTTATTTGCAAATCTTTGTTTGCAAATTGTTCTGTCAAAATATTCAGATTAAATTTTAAATGAATGGGCAATATTTTACAGTATTTGTATATTCCAGTAATGTTGTCATCTTTATATAGCTTTATTTTAGTTTTATTTGGTATTATTATTTTAAGTATTCTCAGCTGAATATTATAAATTTTGTCTAGGTAGGACTTAAATGTTTTACCGTAGCTTGTTAGTCCGTACGATATTATTGACTCAGCTAGCGAGTTATATAGATTAATGAGGACATGAAAAGGTACTTTATATTTTAGTATAGAAAATTTAGCTAAGAGTGCCCTCAGTTTGTTACATACATGGTCAACATGCTGTCTCCAGTTGAATCTATCATCAACAATAAGACCTAGGTATTTGTATTGACTAACTTGTTCTAATTTACTACATCTACATCTATGTAGTATAGAGTTATGCAGACATTCGTGGTTGTGTGCAGTTATTTCAAACCTTCATTTATTTGAATAGAATAGAATAGAATTTATTTTGTTAAAAGACTTACACATACTTACACAAAAAAACATAATAAACTTGGCTTAAATCTTCGATCAAAAATAAGGAGTTCGCGGCCTCCCCCGTAGATACCTAGAGCCTTACAAAAATGTCACTCAAAATTGGGTTCGTTTTGTTTTGACGCAGACAGTTTGCGCAGAGCCTGACAAGTTTTTTCCATACGGAACAAGAGATTGGTGGAGTCGAATTCATTTTATTTTATTTTGTAAGTAGGTAGGTACCTACCTGAGAATTATATACCTACCTACTCAGTTTATTTTCTATTAGGATTAATTAACAGAATTCAGGTAAAGATAACGAATCATTTATTGATGAAACTATAAATTGGTGTCTCAACGTACAACTCAACAACTCAACGAAGTAGGTATTTATACAAAAGGGTCATTTCAGACATACAACAATTTAAACTTAAAATACAATTTCAGGCAGGCACTCTAGATTAAAAAGATCTGGTTCCTGTCTGCGGCTTTGCACGAGTTTTTTTACGGGACAAAAAATAAACGTTTTATAAATTCATACTTCTGGTAGAAAGACTAGGTTCTTACCTACCTAGGTAAGAACCTAGTCTTTCTTTTATTAGAGAGTCTACGCAAATGAAATTTTAGGGCGGGCCAACTAGTTATTTTAAAAATCATCAACTAGTAATATTAAACTTATTTTTATGAAAAATATATTAATACATACTAAAAATGAAAAAAAAAATTTAGAAGAAATAGCCTCTCCATTTATCAATTTAGAACAAAATTAATATTTTAACATAGGCAAACCAAACAACAATATTTTATGCTGATTTCACAAGTATATGACTCACATCTCAATATACGGGTAAAAAATATATATAAACTTACTGAAAATAAGAAATTCCATCCTTTTTCAGCACTTTGGACGAGTGATTCTTGCATTTTTTGTACCCATGCTTTTTGTCTGAACGCTAAAATGACACTAGTTGAAAAGCTTTCCTAACATGTCAAAATGTACCTCTTTTGCTACTAAAGGTTGTGGCGTGCGCATTGTGAATCTAAGGGGGGCCGGCAAAGCCGGACATTTTTGATCGATGGCTTAAATACAAAAATGTAAGTCCAGTAACAAAATGGTTCTGCCTCAGCATGAGTTGGTTGACTAGCGAGCTAGCAACCAACGCTGGTCTTCCGTCAGAGCCACTTGCTGGCTTTCATAACTTAGATTAGTTCATCCTTAAGAGGCGAACCTATCGTGTTTGCTTGTCAAACCAGGACTGGATCTCAGTATACCTACTCACGGTATTCCCGTGGTTAAAAACTCTATAACTCTACATTTTTTCTTTGGTTCCTTCTACGTGCAAAAATACGATTAGGAAAAAAAATATACTATGGAAAAAAAAACATGAAATTGCGCTGTTTTTTGCCCATTTGGTCGAGATCTCAGGAACTCCGCGGTCTATTGGAATGAGTTAAGTTTTGATTTGTATGCTATTACTAATTACTTGGTTCCTTCTAACAGTTATTTCATAAGTTGTGTAGTTTTCTTGTAAATAAGCAAAAACTATACTACTACTACACGTACTACTACGTACACTAACTAACATTTTTGCACTTGCGCCGTTCCAAAAGCGCATGCGCTGTCCCGCTCCTATGAACGCAAAATCCTATGCTAACATTTTCACGCGCGCATTGCGCCCTCTTAACACCTTTATCTCTAAAGATAATGTAAAAGTTCGAGTACAATCAATCAAGCGTGTAGCTCCAGTAATAATTGCAGTTTTGTTGTTATTAGCAAGCTATTAATCAAATTACGTCATACTTAATCAAGTCTTCAACGTATGAAGACGTTCGACAGCTTCGCTCAAGATTAAATAGGCAGTCAATAATTTTATAGGGATTTAAAAATACATAATTTGGCGTGTTCTGAAGAACAATAAACTGACTTCTGGTAAGTAGGTATTCATCTATGTTCAAATTACTGAATAATATTCACTAAATAAATAAAATCAAGTTAAAAACTACAACCCGACTACGTAAAAGTTATAAACAAGCGTTCAAAGATGTTCCTAATGAATATTAACGATTGAATATTATCCATCATTGCATTTTCATACTCAGGTCGTCAGAGGCTTTTGTAATGCACTTTTCGTCGCCCTAGAATCATGAAATTTGGCAACAAGCAAGGCCTTCTACCACAAGTAAAGGAAAAAATCAGAAAACTGTAATATTGTAGTCTAATTACAAAAAAGCATTATTTTGATTCTCGCCACGGACCAAAACCTATAGGTTACCTTACTTACCTACTTCCCGGTGAGCTAGAATCATGATATTTGGTAATAAACATGGTCTTTTTATTTATATAATTAATATAATGTTTATTAACGGAACCCTCGTTGTGCGAGTTCGACTCGCACTTGACTGTTTTTTATTCTATAGATACAGCTGGAGTACCTATGCGCGGTACGAAAAATTTCGGTATAAGAGCTATTCAAAGTTTGTATTAACTTGATTCATCATATAATAATGCTGGACACTGGACAATTCACATATGATCATCTAGCTAGTACTAAGCTAAATAACTAGATGACATAGGTACTTACTTAATAAAATACACTACATGGATAAATACTTTTTTATTATACATAGACAAAATCCAGAGCACCCTGAGCAAATATCTGCAGATCGTACACATTTGTCCTGAGGCCGGAATTGAACTCCCAATCTCCTGCGTCGCAGGCGGAGCATCACCCGTCGCGCCACAGAGGTCGTTAACATTTTGTTCATCGAAAATGTCTTAGTAGAGCGTTGAAACAATCGAAGAACGCAAAAAAATCCTGCGGGCAACGTAGATAAATCGTCGAGCCACCATGAAGAATTTTGCCAAATTTGGATAAAGTGACCAATAATAATTGACAATAACGGTTACATATTTTATAAATTATCGCTTTCATATGGGCTGTAGCAGCTTTAACAAAGCTAATGTAAGCTTTAAGGCCCACGCGCTACCCACAGAGTGTTAAGCATTTTATTCAGTCCTTGCCTGGAGGCGATAAATTCAAGGAGTTATTGATGACTTTGCTTACAATACTCCGTTTTATGGCTACGTTCTGTGGGGTTATTACTTTGGGATTATTTCTGCAATAAAAATATCTAGATCATTCCAGATTCGAGTAGAGACTAGATCTTAGCATTCCTATGTTAAACTATACGATGCGACGCGTGACCCGAGAGCTGGTGAGTATCTGGCGCAGCGCATCAGCATTGCCATACAGCGGGGCAATGCAGCTAGCGTCTTGGGCACGCTTCCGATTGGTCTTGATATGGATCAGTTGAGCTACTTGTAGATTGTTTGCAACAGTCTGCAGTTAGCTTAATTGTTTCAATTGTAAATACTAGTTTTAATTTAATTCTATTATTTGATTTTAATTTTCTTAAACTTAAACAAGATAATTTCCCAAATATAGAACAAGATAGGTACCTTGGATTATGAGTTGCAGGTAGTCGATGGAAGGAGGCGGCTCAGAAGCTTTACTGGTGGCGACGTATGAAGGAGTAGAATATAGCTTCGTTCTGCGCGTCAAACACGCGGGATGCGGGACGCTAAGCGTCAACAACGTGAAACTTTTCTATTATGGCGACATAGGTTCGTATTTTCGAGACAAGGACGAGCGAACACCGCGCGGTGAAGGCGAGAAAGGAAGGCAAGAGCCGGCCGGCGCGCAATTTCACTGGTTTTTGTATCTAAATTTGTTATTGCTCTAAAATAATACTCTTTTGCAAAAAAATAAAATCAGTCGTCTAAAGTATTTAGTCAAGTATTTTTTAGGCGACATTTCATTAAAATATGTTGAATAACTAGCAAATGAAACTGGTTTTACGTAGTAAAAATTAAAATTTAGAGGAAACTTAGCGATTTTTTTTATCGAGTCAATTTGTGTCAATCGTGTTTCGACTCCCATAACTTACTAACAAAAATCCTTAACTTTTGATGCTCATCAAAAATAGTGTTTTAATGCCTGAAAATTGATTTGAGGCGTCATTACAGTATCCGCCGCGCAGTTGACGCTCTGCTTCGCGTCCCGCGTCCCGCGTGTTTGACGCGCAGGTTTGGCCGAAGCTTTACTCGTCTACTCCTATACCAGTTATAGTTAACATCTTCGGGCTTAGTTGGAGGGGTTTTACGTCGTCGCGACCGTTGGTGGTATTGATTTGGTTTCGTTGTAATCAACATCATCATCAGCCTATATTAGTCCACGGCTGGACATAGGCCTCCTGTTGGTCTGTTTTCAGCTTGTAATCAATTTTAAAATATTCAAATTGAAGCAAATTAGCAACAAAAAGAGTAACATTGTGCTATAGTTTAGTAGCCGGAGCAAAGCGTCGTGTCCAGCCGACCGCCGACCGCCGCCGGTCTATTGTTCAAGCACTAATTGAATCGATGCCACTGATAGATTGTACCTCACTACAAAGTCACCTCCACCAATTTCTAAACCAATGGTTAACTTAAGGTACGTCCATTGCCCGTGGTCCACCTGCGTGTTTCATCTGGGTGGAGCACGGGAGAAAGTAATTTCCCGTGGTCCACTAGCCCTTTGGATAGGGTTGCCATCTCTAAAATTTGGCAACCAGGACAAGACGCGTGAAAACCCCGGATTTTAGAGCTCAGAGCCCGGACATATCAACAGGTCTATTCTTAAACATAGTCAGTATAACAAAAAACTGTTGAAAATGTCATAAATCTATTTTTATTTATTTTCCCACTTTAAAATTTAATTTAGGCATCTTTTATCATCATTTTAAATGTAACAAAACAGAATTTGTCACGTTTGTCGCGCTGCCGCCGTCGCGTCGCCCGTCGGCGACGGCCCAAGATTTGATTTTTTTAGCCCGGACTACAAATGAAACCCCGCCCGGACGCTCCCCGGACGCCCTCTAAACTAGGACAAATCCGGGGAAACCCGGACGGATGGCAACCCTACCTTTGGATAAAGTTTTGATATAGGATTTTATAGAAAGAATTTCTAAGAGTATAGTAAAAGACCCGGAAATCAAACATTTCGATCGGTTAAACGAACGTCTTTTTCATTTATCTTCAGTTAATTTTACTTCAGATTCAGATTTCCTGCCAAATATGTAAAGTAGTACACAAATAGGTATGTTTAAGATACACCTAACTATATACAGTACTAGATACTGCCTGCGGCTTCACCAGTGCTTTTCAAGTATCCTATGTCCGTCCCCAGGATACTGTTTACCTCCCTGCCAAATTTCATTAAGATCTGTTCAGCCGTTTAGGCGTGAAAAGGCAACAGACAGACCAGAGTTAGTTTCGAATTTATAATATTACTATGGATTAGGTAGGTACAGGTAGGTGAGTGAGGGAATAGAGAGTGCACCTGTGTTTGCGCATACACTTGTGCACTATATTAATATATCCTGCGCAAATAGCTAGTCTTCGTTGACTTGCCGCCATGGTCGAAATTCGGCGAGGAGCATTAAGTCCAGTTTCCTCGTTTGAAATCAACAAGGTATTATTTACAACTAGCGACCCGCCCCGGCTTCACACCCGTGCAGGTTTTATACACAATAAACCTTCCTCTTGAATCACTCTATCTATTACAAAAAACAGCATCAAAATCCGTTGCGTAGTTTTAAAGATCGAAGCATACATAGGGACAGACAGCGGGAAGCGACTTTGTTTTATACTATGTAGTGAAGAAAATTACAATCAAATAAAAGAACTAAATTAAAACAAGTATTTACAATTGAAACAATTGAGCCAACTGCAGACTGTTGCAAATCAATATACAGGTAGCTCAGCTGGTACTACTTAATTTTCAAAAATGTTTCTAGAACCTTGAATAAGGAATGTTTAGGGGAAACAACGCGTTTCAGAATATAAGAGACTATTCGTTTTGTTAATTCTCTGGTTAAAATGTGGTGAAACTGAGCTTTTCGTGCCGAATCGTTAGCGCTACCGGACAATGGACAAATTGAATCTGTCTCGGCCGCACGCGCATCCATTTTGTCGGACAATATATACGTCTTTACATCATTGTAGTCACGTCACTACCAAATTTCTTAATTTTTGAATCTGTTTTTAATGTTATTACATTGTACGGGAAAAAAATATAACAACCACAATTTTTTTATATGTATAATTACGCTGCCCTTTTTCTGTGACGTCACCGTTCAGGTTTTCAACTCTCAGTGCTTCTGTTTCTTTGTATTTTCGTTCAAATTAAAATTAGAAACAAATAAATGATAAAAACAACCATCCCATGTTTGTTGATTGTATTGTCTAATAAAGCATTTTCTTTCTTTTTTATTTCAAACAGATATCCCGCTAATAGCTTCATGACAATACGGTAAACGATGACGTCACGTTTAGAAATTGCGATTCTGCTTTCAAATGATTACATTTCACAATATTTTTCTGGCTAGTTTTCGTTGAGACTGGCCGGCGCCGGCTCGCCCTTGCTGAAATTCGGCTAATATGGCATCATCATGATCATCATCAAACAGATCTTTGGTTGCCTGTTACATTTTGATGATCACCATTCACTGGCATGTGTCTCTAGTGCAGGACGTGTGTCCCGTCATAGTTCAATTAATGACACCCTCCGTCGGGATTTTACCAGCGTCAGTTTGGCAGCTACTCTCGAACCACGTGGCCTAATGCGTTTTTTTTTCTCATCTTGTAGGGACATCAGTAAGGGCCGGCTCCGCAAGAACATCAGCGGAGTCCCTCAAACTGCGAAAATACGTTAATCTTGACCGAGGTTACCTATTTAATCCGTTTGGGGTGGAAAGCTCTTGGGGTCCTGAGTCCTGAGGCACACACAAAGATCTTACGAAACTTCTTGTAGAATCTGCAGGTGATCGGAATGCTGGCTTTTATTTCGGTCAATGAACTAGTATTGCCGTTCAACGTGGCAATACTGCCAGCATTCTGGGCACTCTGCCTTCTGGTGTGCCGACGGCTTAGATTTTTAGGAAATAGATCGGTGTAAATACTACTTAGTTGTAATTGTTTTATTCTGTTAGTTTTTGTAATTTTCTTTATTTTGATATAATTAGATGAGTTATTCCTAACGTCTCACAAGAGACGCACTGGTAGGAAGGTACCAAAAAAAAGTGTAAATCACCGTCAAACTAGCCAACAAGCTAAATAGATTCTATATTGAAAGTATTCTTTACATTAGACAGCATCAATATAGCTTCAGCTTTAGATTTTGGTTTTATTTCTCTAGATATTGAAAAATTTACAAAAATTCAACACATTTTTTGTGCAAATTGGTCTGTTGTTTTTTGGCAGCCGTGTAGACGAAATAAACGAAATAATTCATTGGCTATCCATTTGTAGTTAAGTAGGTACCTATGTTATTAACTAATTATAAATGTTACCTAGGCCTACGGTAGGTTATTATATTTCTTTGACTCGCATACTCTTTATTAACGGCTTAATTATTATAGCTAATAAAGAATCCGCTTTTGAATGGGTCATTATTAAGTCTCACCCATTGATCATGATGGTTATTTCTAGTTTACAACGCTGCATAGATCACGAGAGCTAATTAAACATAATAACATAATATTGAATGTAATTATGGAGAGTAATAAGTAATTATGAGAATAAAGTGTTCATTGCCATCGATTTAAGGGGCGCGATTTATTGGATCGAAAGAAAATTACTGCAAGCGTTGACTATTGTGGCAAGTGGCTTGCGAACTTATAAGGTGAATGACAAAATAACAGTTTTTACTTTCATTTGAAAGTATGCATGTGTGTATATTATGTAAGGCGGGTTCGATTCTCAACTTGGGACAATTGTTTGTACGATCTGGAAACATTTGTTGGGGTGTTCTGGGTATTATACAGGGTGGAAAGGGACGAGGGCCCTTTACGAAAATATAGTACCACACATGTGATGTACATTCGATGTGTAATGGTTAGAAACGATTATTATAAAGAAAACAAGAAAGTTAAAATAAATCGTGTTTAATATTAGTGACAACCCTATGTACCTAACTACATCTCTAACACAGGAGAAAGGATACCTGTTATCTTAGGGATCTAAAGCCTATGTTCAAATATTCCACCACGTCTAATAATGCTCGTGCCCGAGTGTGGCGATGCACCTTCGATAGTGTATTTTCTTCACGATTTTTTCTACGCAATTGTTCGAAAAATATTGTCAATGCACCTAGTTTATGTCATCCATCAATAACGTCACAAAGTTAAGTTAGGTCAAGGTGCGGTTATTGACCTTATCAGCTGTTAGGGTTGAAACTATACGTTTTTTTTTAAACTTTAACTAGCTGTAACTCGAAAATGGCTAAAAATATTAGCATAGTTTCGTGGAGTATGAGTATGTATGTAGTACTAAAGATACGTAATCTCGATTTTACTTATAGCAAAACATATTCTTTTGCTTATGGTATATTGCTTTTTGTTATTATTATTTGTTTGGCTAATATTGTGCAACATTTTAAGGTGTCATACCTTAAAATGTTGTTGCTGGCTGTTATTATTAACATAGTTTTAATGAACGTTACCTATCGTATACATAATTTTTTATGACTCGTTATTTATCTATAGTCTCTAGTGAACTTTTCTATCTTTTTGGTAACTTTTTTATTGTATAAAGATTCGCGTACGTGACCTAACGCCATGGTTTCGACGGCGTTGTAGTAGCTCCTGTAGCTATGACAACATAATGCTGAGTCGACGCCATTTTGTAGCTTTAAGGTATTTAAATATGGTGTTGGTAATTTAATTTAATTTTAGTACATATTATTGTAATGGTTTTCAGCTACAAATAAAGTATTTCTTATTCTTATATTCTGTCTTAGTTTCTGTAAGTTAATCTCTGAAACGGCTGGACTATTTTCGACGAGACTTTTACTGGCAGAATGCTGAGTTTATAGCTGGTAAATAATGCTACTTTTATTTTGGAAATAGATGAATGGGTCTGTTTAAAAAGATGTAACCCATGAAAATGGGAATTATATGCGGGTAAAGCCGCGGGCAAGCAAAAGCTAGAAGTAACTAAAATTCAGGGAAGAGTAAGATTAGATTAGAAAAGTCTTGAATAGGAATACATCTTTTGATGCGAAATCGAAAAGGAATCGTGTGAATGATTATATATTATCCGGCTATCTTCTTGTCCTCTGACGAACTACGTGACAAAGATTGCAAAAACGGACGGAAGACCAGCGCTGGCCAGGCCTCTTACAGGAGCTTAGCCAGCATTATGCTGAGTTGGGACCTTTTTATAACAACTTTATAATAATATTTCTTATCTCTAAGTGTGACTTAACTCTAACTCTTGTATTCTTGTATTGTATTGTTGTTGTAAATAAATGTATTTCTATTTCTATTCTATTCAAAACGCAATTCTAAGGTCAAATTGGTGAGCTACCTTCTGGACAGTCTAGTCGCAGCGATTATTCACTATGATTTTTTGTTTGTTTCAAATAAAGAAAGTGCGAGACAGAGCTATACGAAGCTGTAGGATCCTATCTCTTTCACTTGCTGCCACTGAGTACTTTTTTTTTGCGCGGCGCATACTTTCCACTTTCGCTGCCCGTCACCGGACAAGATGCTTGACGGCAACTATACGCTTAGATTGCATGATGTCATAAAATTATAATATTATAAAGTCCCTAGCTTTAGAAATCGGTTTGCTTACGTAGATACGTAAGCGCGATTACTAGCGATTACTTCGATTCTTTTGCAAAGGCTTTTTATGTGGTTTTAAAGCTTGCGTCAGTAGAAACTGTAGAAAGTTTAACTTACTTAGAAACACGGGAGTCCTCTATCCAATAATTCAACGTAAATTAACAGTTAAAAGCTTGTTTATTTTCTTTTATATATGTGCGAAAAGTTGCGCCATAATTTAAGGGTACCACCCAGCCTCATCCAATCCTCAGTTATTATTAGAAGTCTACCAAAGAGTTTTATTGCCGAGACCACCGTAGGAGGCGTCTGTGTGATTTATATACGACTAGCTTCGTCCTGTGGCTTCTCACAAGCGATTCCTTTCCTAGATACAAAGTAGCATAAAGACTCCAAATAATGTATTAATTAATTAATTATGTTATTATAAATGTTATCTAAATAGGTATGTTATTTCTCGACAAACTTATATTCCCTGTTAATATAGGTATAGGCAAAGCTTCGATGTCTAGATTAGATGGGGCGTCACGCTGCAAAACAACTCGAAAAAAGAGCAATTTATTAATTGTATTTATTAATATCATATATATTTTTACAGAACAAGTTTGCTGTGCCGGAGGACGTGGCACCTACATACATACGTCATACCTATTTTTATTCGTAGCGTTATACGACACGATTGTTCTCACTTTCGTTGTGACGAAGCTCCCACCTAGAAAGTTTTCTGGGACTATTCAAAATGGGTAATTTATATTATTATTATTTATTATTATATTATAAACACTTCGAAATTTATAGATATTCTGAAGCCTTTTTTCCGTGTTTTAACTTTTCCACCTCGTATCTTTGCTGCTCGCGCCGCCATATTGGAAAAATAATGCCTACTATGTAGCAGTTCTTGGTCTCGCTACGTCCATCTTTTTACATCTCTTAAAAGAAATCTATAAAATTACCCATTTTCAAAACTCCCTCAAAACTTTCCAGGTCATACTTTCAAAACAAATGACTAGACTATTAGAATAAAGTGATTGTTTAACATAGAATCAACATAGAATATTTAGTTCAATGACAGCGCGACTGACTACACTGAGGGCGGGTTTGATATTTAGAATCCAATAGTTGAACGCTATGAATAATATGCGAAATGCCTTCCTACGCAAAAAATATAAAATTTAATTAAAAGATAAGTAACTAAAAGCGGTTATTCAATTACAAAGATATACATCACGGTGAAAAGACCTAGACAGAGATCATATCGACTGCTATCGACCATAGCTAATGTTGTGATTCTTGATCGATAACACGCCTTATTAATTCTCTTATCCATTTAAATTACAAAAAAATTACAAGCAAGTAAGAAATAGGACCTTATACTTCAGTCTATATATGTTTACGTGAGCTGTGGGATCTCTGGAGTTATTATGGAATCGCCTTCGGAAGTCGCTTTTCAGCTAGCGTATCTCCGAGTCATTCTTCATCTCACACCATCCAAGTCGTCCCAACTGGTGAGTTGACGAATCATAAAAATAATATTATTTTTTCATCCCCTCATCTCGGAAAGAGTATTTTTGCTCTTCGATATCTGAGTGTAAAAGCCGTTTTTATCCGCTAGAGGATAAAGTAAATTGAATTTAGATCATCGTGCGCATTTTGTTCTAAATTCAATTTACTTAATTGAATTCCTCGCTGAGGTGGGATGAAAAGTTACGTGTTGCACTCGAGTGCAAAGATTTTTTACCTCGTGCTCTTTTGATTCCCTCGCTAACGCTCAGGATTCTAATCTTTTCTATTTTAGAATCCTTCGCTTGCTCAGTCATCAAAATTGAGCACGCGGTTAAAAAGCAACTTTGCACTCTTGTATAACAAATAACTATTGTTCTGCAAGTCACCCAGCCTTGGCTCGGCAGACTACAATATTCACTGAAATGTCGCACCAACCTATCGCTGCCGGGCTGCGTCGCCGACTCTGATGTGTGTGTACTGTAAACTCCACTTAGCTATCTTTAACTCGTTCAAAATGATCACTTAGAAGTACACGATTGAATTTGTTCAAATATAAGAAATTCAATGTCTGAAAAAAAATCCACTTCGACAGGATTTTAACCCGCAACCTTCCCTTATGGGATGCGACATTATTAAAATTCTCAGAAATTGCCCTAGTGTGAGGCTTACGCACTAGAGTATTAGCAAAAACACATTGTTCAAATCATCCAAGAAAGCGACTATAGAAAAGTCAAAGTCAATAACTTTATTAAACGACCTTATAGTTATTGACGTATAAAATTTGACTTGTCCAGGTGATTATTTTGTAAGCCTAAAGAAAAATAGTTCATTTTTTAAGCTTACAAAATAAGTACTTAGACAATTCAAGTTTTATACTTTAGGTAATTTAATTTAATTTTATATTTTAGTGCATCAGCATTGCTATACAGCGTGGCAATGCAGCTAGCGTCTTGGGCACGCTTCCGACTGGTATTGATATGGATCAGTTGAGCAACCTGTACATTGTTTGCAACAGTCTGCAGTTAGCTCAATTGTTTCAATTGTAAATACTAGTTTTAATTTAATTTTATTATTTGATTGTAATTTTCTTTGTTGTCAATAAAGTTTTAATTTAATTTTATACTATAAACAGCTTTATAAAAAATAATTACTATCAAATCAGAAATAAGTCTTATTGATTTTATTTACGCATTCAATTGTTTTTTCCAAAAACTTAAAACTTACATTAGTGAAGCTAATGTAGGTAATGCTAATGATTTTGAGTACGACCTCCGTAAGAAATATAGAAACTAAATCTATTTGTATCAAAATCTTATGAGAATAAAAGATTTAGCTGACTGATGCGATTTTAATGATCACCGCGAAAACTCAAGCAGTGGAGGTTTTTTTATAAAGTTTAAACAGAATGACCGTAAACTTAATGTAGGAAGGAAGTGAGTTTTAAAGATTGATTATAGTAATTTAAATGGCCTTTAGCGGTTACTACTTATTTACAAATCAACACGGATTTTATTGTGCATAACAGATTTTAAAAAGTACCTACATGATTTGATTTTTGATTAAGGTAATCCGTGGATATTTTTCAAGGCAACAGATTCTTTTTTTTTATTTATAGGTACCAGCTTTTCTCGAACAGAATGCTTTGTTGCGTGACGATGGTAAGAGGCCAGACGGCATGACTTTAGTCCCATGGGAGTTGGGGAGGCCTTTTGTGTGGCACGCTACATGCGTCGACACACTTGCTACCAATATTCAATCTACCTCTGTAAGTAAAATAATTTACTTTTCCAGAACAGAGAACCATAAGAAACATGAAATAAACCTATTTAACAGAAAAACTGACAAAATAATTCTCCACTCAGCATGTGCTATGGTGGAAATACTCGGTTTCACACACCGAGTTCGATTTTGGCTTTTCTTGTTGATATAAGTAATTGGGACAAGTCAATAAATTGAAGCGCCTTCAGCCTTAGAACTGTTAATGCCCTAACCATACTGTGTTATGTGACATTGTGCTTTGTAACCATAGCTTTATAACAAGAGACTGAGGGACTTTGTTGCTAAGCGACACTTTTTTTAAAGGGCGATGTGGTCGCTAAGCGACAAGTCCCTCAGTCTATTGTTGTAAATAATAAAAAAACTATAGCTTGCTCTTGTGCTATGTAATGTTGTAAGCTTGTTTTGTAGTCTCGTTTCGCTCTACAATAATGCTGGTTATTAATTTTATTGAACGCAACCGATGCACGCAAATCGATAGCGTCGTATCCAGACAATCAATTAACAGAAAGAATCGATTATTGATTCCGTAATTAAATCGCGCCGGTGGGCGTTACTCCGGTTACTTTAATCGACCATTTCACTGATTTGTGGATTTTTCGTATTAAGTTATCAACGCAAGGAATGCGGCATAAATTGAATTCACTATCGAATTTCTAAAGTTCGATGCTTTTTAATGATTTAATAGAGATTGGCTGGACATGATTGTAGTTTTATGTGATATCTAAAGTACATATATATAGAGTCATACATACCAACTTTAACAACGCAAAGCTATTGAAGTTTTTTTTTCGATAGGACTAGTATTCTGTGTGCCGCAGATGGCCATGACAGCGTTACCGGACTTTGGCGATTGAAGAAAATAAAACATACTTCTGTACATTTTTATACTTAAGTACCTACCTATAGGTGCAAAGTTATCCGGCTACCAACAATAACGTTAACCAGCAGTTATATTTTACCTCTATGGACGTCGCATTACAGGAGTTAATCCGTTTGTATGTCACCCGCCTCGGCCGACGGCCAACACGAGAGTTATGGCGTTACAGGCAGCACAAAAAGCAGCGCGTTAACATAATTATTTACCCGCGATTGCTCTATTGCCACGTATGCAAACATCTTAACCGTAATCCCCCACTCGTCGCAAACGAACACAAAAACCCCGCTCCTTAATCACGCCCCTATTAATCGATTTTTGAAAACCTGACTTATTTTTCACCATCATCGGGCCGGCGGCGGCGGCCGTATTAATAATCTCGATGGCCAATAAGACTAAATTGCACACAGTTTTATCTCAGTGTTGCGGCTGAGCTTTAAAATGCAATTAACGATTAATTAAGGTCGCTGTTTATAGTTTTTGCTGCCACAACAACGATGTTTTTCGCTTTAATAGGTGCAAGTTTATATGCGGCCGGTTCGTCGAAACCGCTCCCGATTTAGTCACGTCTACAGATAGTGTGTACAAAAAGAAATTCTCGTATTCGTTATGCCGAAAAAGGTTGTAGCGTCACAATAGACAGGAGAGGACAGAAATAATTGGGACCCCCTGTCTTAGAGAACGAGGCGGCAGAGAGAAGCGAACTCATCAGTATGCGCGGCCTCATGCCATCGCGGCCAGCATTCATCCGCACTTTGCCGCTCGCACACCCGCTACAAATTGCCCGACCAGGTTTCTTTTGTGAAAACAAAACATCGTTTTCCTGAGCGTCTTTGCCTTCTTAGCTTGCATGTCGACCCTTTTATATTATTCCTAAATGAGCAATCCGAGAGACGTCCGGTCCGTGACTCGCTATCCCACGTTTTATCTGCGCAGACGATTTGGGTGTTTATACCCATTTAAAAGTCAATCATTGTCATCAAGCCAGTTTGAAAAGTTGGATATACATCTCCTTTTATAGGAAAAGCGCAATTCCTGACCACTTAAGATATCGTTTATGGTAATCCAAGTAAACAAGGGACGAACGATTGTCCCATTGGTGGCAAAGAGGAAAGACGGCATCAGAATTCATGCGGAGTATTTGATTAGGAGGGGATCCTTTTATTCCAATACCTTTAAAGTACCGTGTAAGGTGATGAATATTCTAGCAAACGTCATTTTAAAGACAAATTGAATTACCATTTGTTTTGCATAAACGCTTGGTGGCTGTGGGCGGCGCGCCTCGCCCTGCACAAGCCACGGGCAGAGTCCCATCAATTAAAATTTAATTTCCGATCGCGAACGAATAAGTCTGCAACGCTATAATTGGACTGGCCGCCGCGATGATTGCTTTATTGGTAACATGCTCTCGCGATGTCGCATCGAGAATTCGCGTGATAATCGGTGGCATTTTAATTTCAATATGCCGCGCTGCAATCGTCCTGGATATCTTCAAAAACAAACTTAAAAGACGACACCCGAGGCAATCGTAGGCGTAGCGGTCTCGAGTCGTACTCCGAATTTAAATAACTTGTTTCGGCTACCGCTGACAAAGGTTTCGGCCCAAGCCTTTTCTTCGAGGGCAGGTACACGGTGGCTCAATTTCGGAGACGGGTCGAGTCGGTGTCCTTATGAACTCTCAAAGTGACGCTGACGCGAAGCAGGTAGCATGTTTTTGCAGGATCTCACCTAATAAAAGTCTCGGCCGTGTGCGATGAGTTTTTATTTTGTTTATAATCGGGAGTGACCTTCCACGAGTCTGGCACGTGACTCCGTAGCCACAAAGAGGAGCAAGAACTTCTTCGTTATTTTATTTTTCTTCAATAGCTTTTGCAATTAGTACTACTTTTTATGCATCCATACTACTGGCATTATGCATTAAATTCACATAAAGTTTTGAAAATTTATAAATCAACGTTACTTACCTACAGCGATAGTTTACGTGACTAGTTTTGTTTTATCTTTTTAATCCTCAAGTTATTTTACATGTGACTCGGTGCCACGATCGCTGTTTATGTAAATATTGCCTCGACGTAAATGTTCCTTTACTTGAGTTATGGAAGTTGAGTTACAGGTAATAAACGTCGGGGCTATAGACAGATCTCGAAATGAAATCATGATATCTTGCGGGAATGAGACGGCAGATGAAATTGAATAATAAATGTCTTCTTTTAGAATTATTTTTATAACCTAACCTGTATGCAATTCATAAAGTATTAAGATTTTAAAACAATGCTGAATTGACGGATATCCCTAGGGAGATTTTACAAGCAAGTCCCAGCGAAACTTCGTGATTATCATTATATATAAAACTAGCTACGGCTGGCGGCTTCACATGCACTTTTCAAGTAGCCTTCGTCCGTCCCCGAGACACCATTTACCTCACTGCCAAATTTAAATAAGATCCGTTGAGCCGTTTGGGCGTGAACAGGTGACAGACAGAGAGAGATACTTTCGATTTTATATTATTTATATGTATAGTTAAATACTATATTTTTAACCTTTGATTTTGAGCTTTGATGGACATGGGCTTTTATGGTGCAAACATAAGCAAGAATATCTTTTACAGGCCTAAGATTTTATTGCACAGTTTCAACATGTGTGATTTATATCAATGGATGGGCAATAATTAATACGTTAGCAGCACTTTGCTTTCCCCTTTGCTTGATTATAACTTGTAACATGGGTAGGTTAGGTACTTACTAGGCTCTGGACTGTCGAATAATCGCGAACTATTTGAAGAAAATCAAATCAAATACCTATCGATAAAATGGGAATTATTTAAAAAAAAACTCGTTCAAAGTACTTACCTATTTGTTTATAGTTTTTCAAAAACATAAACAAGTTTGTACATTGTTGCCTACTTTTAAGAACTTGAACGCCATTTTCATCTGGGAATAAATCAAAAATGGCGTGACGAACCATTAATCGGACACCCATTATTGTCGAGAGTGGAGTCAGAGGCTACAACTAGTAGGTAATAGTATAGTACAAAGGTGTTTTATAATATAATCAGGGACTTTATAGCTTGCCGACCCACCCGCCATAAAGCAAACAGATTGCATCTAAGCTACGTGCCGCTTGTGAGCGGAATGAGATGCGCAAACGCAACCTACGAGTACTTCGAGTGCGGTACGTGGAACATAGTTATGGCGCAATTAACTGAAACGCAGCTTTTCATGGAGTATTGTTGTTGTGATTATTTAGGGTAAGTACTTACTGGAGAAGAAATAGACCTAGCTGTGGTATGGTATATAATTTGGTTTGAATTATATTTTTTGGGAAGTAAATTTGATAGAGGTTTGCATGTAGTCACATTGTAAATATAAACTTTTCTATACAGCGGGGCAATGCAGCTAGCGTCTTGGGCACGCTTCCAACTGGTATTGATATGGATCAGTTGAGCTACCTGTAGATTGTTTGCAACAGTCTGCAGTTAGCTCAATTGTTTCTATTGTAAATACTAGTTTTAATTTTATTCTATTACCTATTTGATTGTAGTTTTCTTTGTTAATAAAGTAAATATAAACTTACTCATCAACATTTGTGCAGGAAGACAGCTCTATGTTTCTCCCATTGATTATGGTTTTCGTTTTTTACAATCTTCCGATAAACGGGGAAAATTAAATGTACTGCCTACATTTAATTTTCCCCGTTAGTAGGGGTTTGTACTATATAGTTATTCTGTGGTCAGTGGTTACGTTTTGATACCCAATGATTTCATTCCAGCACCCAGAATAATAATTGCTCCAAAAGTAGCTATAAATCGAAATTCGTCAAACCATAGGATTATAGAAAATGTATAACTTTTTATGGAAAACTTCTTTTCTGGTAGTTTAATTCCTTGCAGAACTTTCGCGCGTATCTCTTTCAGATTCCGAGTCACGGTTACATTTCGATCCATCGTGAATAGCCCTGCAGGATGCAAAACTTCTCTACAGATAGGAACGTTTAAGTTTCATTACATCTCATCTCCAGTGTATGTAACTACTTAACGCTTAATGGATTTGGATATTGATGAATTTACACAAAAAGACCAGGCATTTCACCGTCCCGAGGCTTGTAGCTATTACCTCAATAACACCATAGTAAGTCATAAATAACCCATGTAACTTGAAGTTTTGTGGGAACCTTGCATTCTTTCAAGTGTTCGAAACGCCTCACATTTTCTTGAAAAAGGTTATAATAACAACAGGGCTTCTGTGCCGTTGATGGCGGTAGATCATGAGAAACTACTTAAATGAAACCATTTAAGGTTTTTTATTTATTATAGTACTCTGGGTAATCTCTAAGAAATTAATAAATCCCAAAAATTTACGATCTCGACGGGATTCGGGGAGGAAGGAATTGGAGTGCCGAAAGAACTCCCAAAGATTTTCGGCTCGGCGAGATAAGATCACGTAGCTTAGTTGGAAAAAGAGCAACCCTGCGCTGAAGGGGAAGGTGCGGGTTCGAATCCCGTCGAGATCGTAAATTTTTGGGATTTATTGAAACCATTTAGTTAATGGTTTGGATAAAATGATCAAATTCGATCAAAAAAACATAAAAGTTCATTTAGCTCATTTTGCCGAAATAATCTGACTAAATCTTCTTCAGCCGGAATCATCTTCACCCTATAATAAGCCGCAGCTGGACATAGGCTTCCTCTCCCGTGATAAAGGCCTTATTAATAGGCTAGTTTCCTAAAAATTTGTCCGTCAGTTATATAATATTATAATCAGATGTTATTGAACACTTGTTTTTTCTTTGGACATCTAAACAAAATATTATGAAGATAATAGCATATAGCCAGTTAAAGTTCCGCGTGACGTCACGTCGCACGACACTTTTTAGCGACTTTGCGACTAATTGTGACGTCACAAGCCCCAACTCCCAAACTTTGACTCGCTGTATCTTTGTAATTATTTGTTTGGTTTACAAAAGAAAACATACGTGTCCGATGTCTTCTGATAATCTTAATGACGAACTAATTAGTTTTTTTAGGAAACTAGCCTATTGGCTTAGCTCTTATTAGGGGGTCAATGCCATAATGCTCACGCTGGTCGTGCGGGTTGTGGATCGCAGTACGGTGGTGGATCTCGTTTGTTAGGGACGCTGCTGCCCACCCCCGGTGGATATCAGGAACCAGAATCTGATTATGACATGTATGACCATCTTTGCATGCATGCAAAAACGTAGTACTCATCTGGGCAAGCACCTGCTCGTCCCAGACGAGCTACGAGACATTCCCCCGAAGAAAATCCTTCAGTTCCTAGCAGCTGTAAGGGTAAGTGGCGAACTCTGAACGCCGCTGTCCTAGGGGTGAACACATTAAAGTGGCGATCACAATAGGCCTATCATGGCCGTAGTGATAAGAAAGCCACCAAAAGCAAATAAAAAAAAAATGACCATCTTTAAGGTAGGTATAGGCGTTTGTCAGGGGAGGGGCCTACCTTTGTCCAGCTTTGGACAAGCATGGCATAGGCTTAGATTATTATAACTAACCTAACCTGCTAAAATTTCATCAACATAAACCCAACTATCATATGATGAAAAAAATAACAATAACAGAATACAACAATTACTACTAATATTCTAAAAATCAAAGCCGCCACCAGAAGGGGAGCTCCCAGAATGCTGTCAGCATTGCCACGTTGCATGGCAATGCTAATATCATATCATGTAATTTTTTATGCAATGTACGATTTACGTCTCAACCGCACATTTGCACTTTTGCAAGCGGTGCATTTTTACTCACTTAAGCAAAAGCACTTCAGTATGCGTTCAACCGCTATCCCGTGTATTCAATCAATATCATATCAATAAAATCAAGTTATCAATTAAAATCGATCAATTATCACCATCTATCAAGGTGTAGGGCGGAAACCTTAAATTTTTATGGTCCTTCGACATTTGACCCGGCGCGCGGAGAAGTTTTAAATCAGGACCACGCGGTGCAGTGACCTAGTTACGGAATCACGTGTTTCCTGGAAATTTGTTAAATTGGACTATCAAAAGGAAAAATATAATTCTATTAAAAATATCAATATCATCATTCGCGAGAAGTGTTGTGTGCTTTTTTAAAGCTCAATACCATGTTTCGCATGCCTCAGTTGACTATCAAGTAAGTACTTGGTATATTTTACGACCTACGAATCAAAACCTATCTTGCCACCAAGCAACTCTCAAACAGAAACCTCAATACCTACCTGGTAGCCTGCTTATGCATGCCTCAGTTGAATAGAAACCCAGCTATTAGGTGGGTAGGTGGGTAGCGGAGATGAGAGGCGGTAAGGTAAGGCGCGCGTCGTGGCACGACTGCGGGGGGCGGGGTGGAAGAGGGGAGGTCAGCGAGGCCGTGAGAACGCGCGCGCCGCGTCGGTTCCCAGGCACGCGCCGCCCGCGCCCAGCGCGAGACCACTGGCTGCTGGTGATACTGGAACTTGTACGACCGACATTTACTATCATGCTGTCAGAAAACTTAAAAACTCGAAAGTTATTTATGTCCTTTAGACCTAACAGGACAGACCTTTGGACATGTCAGTTGAGTACCTATACCTTCTCAACTTTCTGTGTCAATCTAAAGAAACGAAGTAGGTACAGGTTCACTGGTCTCATAATGAACTGCACTAATGGTTATATATTGGGAGATACAAAGTCCCAAATTCTTAACCATTAGTGCGGTTTATTCTCTTATGATGATAACTTGACCAACATGTGGATTAGTCATATGGTGTTTTGTCATCACAAACGTCATCTTGTGTATGAGTATTTAAACAGCTCGCCATGACTCGATCAAGCCAACATTAGAGTAGGTAGATATAGAGACATCTTATAAGCAGGGATAAGATAGGATTCCCTGCTTTTGAAGTCTATTTTCAAATGGTCTTTGAAGGGACAATCTAACTACTCTATACGCGCGCCATCAGAAGGATATTGGTACGGTACCCATACCAAGTCGCAGACAAACTTTGTGGCCACCACACTAATGCCACACTACAAAGAGCTATACTTACTGTTAAGAGATAATCGACATGCTTAGTGAATGATTCTCCTACAGGCACAGACACCAGCTAGGCGCGTCGCTCGCAGTGTGGCTACTGTCATAGTATGCAATACTTTTGTCGCAAGGACCAGGCACTAAGCGAGTCGCTTGGCTGTTAGGATACTGGCCTATCAGTTGATCACTTGACAGCTGAAACTGCATTATCTATTCGTACGCAGGTTGCAAATTGTCTTCAGGAAAACAAAACCCCATGATCTTGTATTCACGGCCACGCCGAAGTTGGGCATCATAAAAGCCGTCCACAGATAGGTCTAGTTCCACCAGCGCACGTCCGAAACATAGCCCGAGGTCGGCGCGGTCGCCGCGTCTGCCGCCGACCGTGGGATGGTGTCTTGTAGCACTGGAGCCAGCCACCTCATAGTTTATTCAATCAGCTTCATACCTCCTCCTCAAACTTCATAATTATTAAACCTACCTATTTGCCTACGTTTGGACCGCGCGCTACTTAATCGAAGTATAACGTTGCATATTGTATACTCTTTGGAACGTTTCTCTAGCCCAGCTGGCTCTAGTAGACAGCCATGATGGTCAAACGTGTTAATTCCTATATAAATGCAATATTCTCAAAAAAAAACAAAGTTTTCGGCATCTGTTCATGTCTATGTTCGTGTTTTTCGAGAATTTCTCTATGGTTTCAGCATTCATGATTTGTTAATATCTTAATTTATCTGTCTATCTTTAGTAAAATAAATAGATAATTAATAGATATAAAACTAGGATAATAAATGGATATAAAACTAGAAGCCCGAATTTTCAGTAACCAAGCAGGCATTGTGTATAAACACGGTAGATATATTTCAAAATTCATTCGTTTGAACCAGTAGTTTAAGATAAGACCTAAGATTCATAAGGATAGATATATATATATATATATACTATACATAAGACACGAACGGAAAATAAATAAATCTGGAACTAATTGAATTCTTTCAGCTCCCTCACTATTTCGTCTAGGTATTCTATTCGAGAGAAACATACAGAAACCCACTTACCTAGCACGCTCACCACACTGCACTGTTACTACTACCTATTCCTGTTAAATGTTCCACTGAGATTTACGACTGTACCTACACGAAGATAAACATTTATTCCTACGTTTGTTTGTAGATACTTATACCGAATATTCGTTTAAACTCCAGGGATAATTGTGCTGCTGCTATGATTTCCACGAAAACATTAAAAAAGCACATATCTACTTTATCTTAATACAAATAGGTGGGCATAGGCATAGAGTAAAAACGCGCCTGTCCCAGTATTCTAAGGGTAATTTTTTGGGTTAGGGTACAACTCATCCGAGAAAAACTCATCCGCGGATGGGTTGTCCACTTCACTTTTTGTTAGGGGTACAACTCATCCGAATCAAAATTCTGTTGGTATTTGATTCGGATGAGTTGTACAGGGGTACAACTCATGAGATGAGTTGAGCAGACACGCGACATATTTTTCAAGGGTTCCGCGTCGAATTTAGGTAGGTACCTATCTATTACCTACCTTGTGTAGGTACTGGTGTTAGGTACTATTACTAATGCCAAGTAGGTCCTCTGAAAGTTTTAAGGAACTAAAGACGCACTGCGGAGATCAACTTAGATACAGTACGCGCAAATCTTTATGTATTCTCGGAAGAAAGCGCAGTTGTTGCGCAGGCGCAGTAGCATTTTTTAAGGTTCCAAAAGGGCGCGGTGAACCTAATACTGCGCAGTTTCGCATTCGAGGATATGTTCACAGAATTCATGAAGATTTGCGCGAACTCTACCTAAGCTTGAAAAATTATTTCCCTACCGACTTGAGCATAATATCGATAAGCAAACAATTTTTCCTTGCACAAGCATTGTAAACAATATAGCACGTGCATAGGTATCTCAATCCTGCAACAGCGTTTATGCATTCACACTAGCACTGACGGGCGTCATTTCTAATTTATGCGAGACCGTGCGCAGCGCGCCTCCTGCGCACGCGCCGCGTGATCCGCTGATCCCACAGAGAATTAGATCCTACCACTCACACCAGCATAGCACGACCTCCACCTGTACCCCTGCCTCAGTAACAGCCTCAGTCTTAATAGCTCATTTTAAACTGGTGTCGGTACAAAGATCTTTGCAACGCGTGAGCATCCTTCAGTCACGGTTCACATTCAAGACGCTCTATTCTGAACGTCAGCTTCTGATTGATATGTTTGTTTGGTAGTAAGTTACATTGTAGATTATATCTTGAGTTGTTACAAAGGTAAGACCCTTTCGGAAATCCGGCGTAAAAAGGTAAGATAATGATGAATCATGTCGGTAGCTACCCTGTTTCCTTCGTGTAGTTGCTGAGAAGCATATGGTCTGCCTACTTCAATGAGACTCGATCAATCGACAGATCAATCGATAGATTTGTCGTAAAAGACATTAACGTTTACTTAATAGGCTACTTGACTGCTACTGGGAAATAATTCTAACGTATTGTCTGATAAAAATAATGCAAAGTGTAATTAATATTTCATCAATGCCAGTCGTATTAGTTATGAAAACTAATTTTAAAGTTTGAATAAAATAATGCCGGGCCAAAACGATGATCTCTGTCATGGCTACCGTGTTTTAAGCTATGACGTCACCCCGCCACACCACACCTAGCAAGAAGAACTCATTGACACTGTAATCTGTAGATGTGTGACGTTACTGGCGATCCAACCAAACACGTTTTCGGTCACGTGATCATGTATCAAAAATGTGTAATTTTAATCCCATTTTTTTACATAAAAAAGTCATATTTTTAATAAAAACCACCTGATTACGCTTTGTTACGTTGTCTTGTCACTGACTAGGATGAAAACAATTTGGAACTTATTTTTAATGCAGTCTAATAGCCTATTTAACGTGTTCGAGAACCTTCGATATCTCAGCAGTTCTGTAATCACCATTCTAAAATATGTATATCGATACGATATTGTTTTTGCAATAAAATAAGCGAAGTGCATCGTGACTTCCTTCACTCACAGTCGACAAATCTCATAAACCTTTGACGTACCGTGAAAAGACAAGTCGCAAGCGTGACCGAACTGTCTGTCCGTCTGTCCGCATCAGTCACGCCTTTCCGACCAAAGAAAAAGGATAAAAACCAGTAATGACAGCAATGTTTTCATGGCTACAAGGTGCAGTGCAAAAAATATAGCACAGTCATTGAAAATAATACATTTTATTCAATGGGATTCTGAATGATTCTCATAATTTCATACGAAGAGGGTACCAAGGGCTTCTTTTAGGAAATACTGAACTGTAAGCTACTGATAAATAGCCAAGCTTGTACTAGGTATAGTGCCAAGTGTCACGCTATAGATATTTTTCTCTGAGTCTGAGGGTTCTGAGTTTTGACTATAAATAATAATCAAAAGCTGATTGTGGGATGTACAAACAAAATTGATTAGAACGTATCATGCAAAAAAAAATCACCGGGATGCTCTTTTGTCAGTTTCCCGCGTTTTCATTTTTTATTCTAACCAGCCAGTGAAGCTTGTACTGCTCAGTATGCATAAAACCTATATGTACCTAACTATTATCAAAACAAAATAGAATTCGAAATACATTACGGACCGCATAGAGAGGACAGTAACAATATCACTGTCCGCTTGTTCGGGTAGGCTCAAAAGGTCAACTTTACTCAAAGAAGATTGCCGAAATATCAGCAGATTGCTATGTTTGAGTGAATAATTGTTAAAACACCTATCTATTACTTGGTAGAGCTCAAAATGTATTGTGTTTTAAAATAACTACCTATAATGGACCTCTTACAAATGCAATAACATTAAAATTGGAATGAACATAATTTTGTGCAATGCATGAACAATAATTTAGTTGGAATATAATGAGTGGATGCAAAGTTAGTTATTTGATTTGATTGTTTCGTTTTGTAGACGTGCAGGCTACCGGGATTACTGCGCCTGCGCATCACTCGGAAATTAAGCGGGCCACTGTACACTAAAGCTGAAAGATGACTGAGAAACTTTGCTCTTTGTTGAAGACATCGTTTTAAAAATGTAGAGTCAGAGATAACAAGGAAAAGTAGAGAAGAAGATCACGTGCGACTATTCAGGGTTCACAATGTTGACTCAACACAAACAAACAAACACAACCGATTTTTGTCTGATCTGACAGCCCAAGCGGACCAAGACTCACCATAACTCGGCCAACAAGTGGTTGCACTGTAAAGAAGTCAAATTGAGAACCTTTTGACCAGAGAACAAAAACTTTCTGAAAATAGTGTAGAAAATGGAGGCAGCGAACAAAGAGTACCTAATAGGCGAGTTCATATATTCGTCTTTTGTTTTTTCTATGAGCGCTTTAGTGGAGAGGAGGTCGTAAATCCACTCGTGCGCCGGCAAATAAAGCCTTTGAATCTAGAAAAGGTTTTGATTGCATCTTCGCATTCATCCTATGCATCTGCCCTTTATTATTAGCCCTTTCTATTTGTGGCATTGTACATAGGTAGGTACTGTAGGGCTTAAGTTTTGCGATACTAACAATGTATGTAGTTGTAGTGTAAACTATCATGAAATCTGTATTCTCCCTTCGTTTGCAAGAAAAGAATTTTAACGAAAACCTTTATATAGCCGACTTTGCTAGTGTTTAGCAAAAATTGTTCAGTAGGTTTGTGCGATTACAATGATTCTTTTTTTAGAAATTTAGGGTTCACGAGTAATCGCATATAAAGGATAAGGTCACATTACTTACTAGTTGGTTCCCGTATAAAGGAGACGGTCTCATTACTTACTAGTTTGTTCCCGTATAAAGGAGAAGGTCTCATTACTTACTAGTTTGTTCTCGTATAAAGGAGAAGGTCACATTACTTACTAGTTTCTTCCCGCATAAAGGAGAAGGTCTCATTACTTACTAGTTTGTTCCCGCATAAAGGAGACGGTCTCATTATTTACTAGTTGGTTCCCGTATAAAGGAGACGGTCTCATTACTTACTAGTTTGTTCCCGTATAAAGGAGAAGGTCTCATTACTTACTAGTTTGTTCTCGTATAAAGGAGAAGGTCACATTACTTACTAGTTTCTTCCCGCATAAAGGAGAAGGTCTCATTACTTACTAGTTTGTTCCCGCATAAAGGAGACGGTCTCATTATTTACTAGTTTCTTCCCGTATAAAGGAGACGGTTTCATTACTTACTAGTTTCTTCCCTTAAAAAGGAGAAGGTCTCATTACTTACTAGTTTCTTCCCGTATAAAGGAGAAGGTCTCATTACTTACTAGTTTGTTCTCGTATAAAGGAGAATGTCACATTACTTACTAGTTTCTTCCCGTATAAAAGAGAAGGTCTCATTATTTACTAGTTTCTTCCCGCATAAAGGAGACGGTCTCATTACTTACTAGTTTCTTCCCGCATAAAGGAGACGGTCTCATTACTTACTAGTTTCTTCCCGTATAAAAGAGACGGTCTCATTATTTACTAGTTTCTTCCCGCATAAAGGAGACGGTCTCATTACTTACTAGTTTCTTCCCGCATAAAGGAGACGGTCTCATTACTTACTAGTTTCTTCCCGTATAAAGGAGAAGGTCACATTACTTACTAGTTTCTTCCCGCATAAAGGAGAAGGTCTCATTACTTACTAGTTTGATCCCGCATAAAGGAGACGGTCTCATTATTTACTAGTTTCTTCCCGTATAAAGGAGAAGGTTTCATTACTTACTAGTTTCTTCCCGTATAAAGGAGAAGGTCTCATTACTTACAAGTTTCGTCCCGCGGCTGTTTTGGAATAAAAAGTAGTATAGGTACTATAATGATATGAGAGGTCCAGGTCTTTATGTGTTTGTACGAAATTTCAGGTCGATCCATTAATTCGTTATAGCGTTGTGACATCTTTACAACAAAACACAAAAAACAAACAAACTTTCGACTTTACAATATTAGTAGGATATGATAGGAACTGTGGGAAAACTTAGAAACCAGATAGAAGTTTATAGTTAATCGTAAACATTTGCTGAGTTTTAAGTGCTTCTAATTCAATATATACCTATTCACTTAGGAAACTGCGGTAGGCATACCTACAAGATTGCGGAATAGGCTGGTAATTATTGCGTCGCGTATCTAAAACATTTACTACCATTGCAACTGCTTTAACGATGGCACATAGATATATTTTATGTAGGTTTGGTAACTTAACTACTTAGCTTGTGAGAGGACTTAAGTTAAGTAAATATAACTGCTGTTGGTCTGACTGACACACGCTGGTGGAAAATTTTCACTGTTTAAGGTGATTAAGGAGATTAAATTTTTTGTGGTTTTTAATTTTTTCTACGTTCCACAAGCAATAAAACTAGTAAAAAAGTAATTTGCTGCAAATCGTACTCCATTTTCTATGAACTCATCATAAAACTAAATTCGACTCACTGGTATTTTTGAAGTATTTAAAAATTTGTGCTACGAATTTTTACGAAATTTTGTGCTAAAAATCTACATTTTCCCAAATGCTCTGAAAATCCATATTATCAAAGCGGATTTTATCACAAGTTGATAGGTTCACAATTTGCGGCAATAAGTTTTTGCTAGTTTTATTGCTTGTGGAACGGAGAAAAAATTTAAAACCGCAAAAGAATTTGAATCTCGCTCCAACCCGCGACGAATCACCTTTAAATCGGGGAAATCTTCGGCCAAAGTCTCGTCGCGTTAAAAAGATATCTTTTCATACCAATAATTTACTTATTTTTACAATGACACTTATTTATCTTAAAACATCTTTAACAATATGACTGGGTAAAAGTGCTAAAGAATTTAAATTGTTTCATAAAATGATGCTTATCGTGAAATTATAGGGCATTACTGGAAACATAATAAAAGGTACAAGATGACATTGTAACTTGAAGCGGGCTTAACTGGCCTTAACTAGTTTATTACAATAGAGCGATAAATATAGGTAGTGCAGTAAATTGAATGTATCGCAGTGAAATAAAGTTTCCCTCAGGGTACTGCACTGTGGGCTGAATCGTTTCATTTTTCGGACTATCCTGGCCTTTTGAGAGCCCCGGGCAGTTAATAACTGTTATAAGAGACGAGGGAGTCATAAATCACATGATCTCGTTGAAAGTCGTATGAGTCGTTAACTAAGTTTTATAAGGCACATGCTCTCAGGCTTCGGGTAATTTGACAGTGGATGTAGAGTCTTAATCCACTGTCAAAATATGCTCGACCCTGGTAGAGCTAAGTTGCGGAAATTTGACTTGTCTAAGTGCTTATTTTGTAAGCCTAAAGCTACAGTGTCTCTCATCACCGTCATATCAGCCCCCACCCGTCCACAGCTGGACAAAGGCCTCCCCCATCATCGTTATCGGATTTCCCTATACGACCCACAAATAGCAGTCCAAGCTGCCTCCATACATCGACTCCGCTACAATGTCGCAGGTCCATCAAGTAGGGTCTCCCAACACTCGGTGTGATCCCAGCCGGAATAAAATGTATGCGGCAGCCTATGACAAAGCTCACAGCGGGTATAGTGAGTGAAACTGGCATAGCATCATGTCACGATTCTCGTCGACCCTCGACACTCCCACAATACTAGTCACGAACTTATACTTCACTTAATTAGCGTAAATAAGACAGGCGAAAAACAAGCGGTTTTTGTAAAAAGGTCGATGTTTTGCTCGAACCGGATTGGGATAAGCAGCACCCATCGCACGCCGCGAAATATCCCACACTTTATGTCACATTTTATTTTTAATGAGACTTTTTATCGTGACACTAACAGTCTGGAAATTAGTTTGGCGAGTCGAAATAAGTCTCTAAATCTCTTCAATCACAGATTATCGAAGTTAGATTATAGAATCGCGTAATTTACATTTTACTGCGTCATTTCAGTATAGTCTGGCACTTTTATTATATTTATTGCTGGTAGGTTGTTATAAAAAGAAATAGGTCCAGCTGCAAAATGTCAGCTAAATATCAGCAACTCTCTAAAGCTTACCTTGCATTTATAGTTAAGAAATCGTCTTTTATGACTCTGTTGTTACATTGATAAATGCTTCAAAGCTTTGATATATTAATCGTGAGAGGGCTAACCCTCGCTTCAATTTAAAAGGCTTTTCATAAGTTGCAAGTCATAGATTGAGTCCATATTACAGGCTCCCGCCAACCGTGAGACCGCAGCGTTGAAAGACAACCACTTACTCAAACTCATGTTTAAGAAATAAAATGAAATACGCTACAGAATGAATTCAAAGTGCAAAATATCTGAATAGCAGCACTGGAACGGAATGATTGCACTTTTCTTTTACGCGTACGATACCTAACCTAACCTAACTATGAGTTTAATATAAGCCAACATTACCTTTGTTTTCATTTTATTTCTTTTTACTTTTGTGTGTTTCATTGTTTGTATATAAATTACAATTAATTATTTAGGGTAGGTACCACTATTTTCGTTCAACACGTTTATCAGATAGGACTAAAACGGGATTCCTTTAATTATAATGAAAATACTTAAAAGACAAATCACTATCAGGTTGCTTTCTCTCAGGTTCCCGTGCGTTATTGTTGGACCGGTCGTGCGCACCTGCCGCCGGCACACGCCACTCTTGCGCACGCCACACTCCATGATGCGCTATATTATAAATAAGAGATAGTTTGCTTCTAAGAATTGTTTCTTTTGCAAAAACAATGTCTACAAACAGGCTTACATAGAGGCGTTATAGCTGCAATATTTATTTTTTAAAAAGCTTATGAATATGTAAATAATAGGAACATCAAAAATTTGGTAAACCCACGACAGATAATTAGTAAAATAAAATTTTAAAAACAACAAATTTTAGTACAACTTTACTAAGAGGAATTGTTAAAAAAGAAATCATATTTTCTATAATGAAATGTCATCATCATTAGCCTATATCAGTCCACTGCTGGACATAGGCCTCCCCTAATGAGCGCCATAGCCATAATGAAATATAGCTTAGTAATTTTTATCATTATTTAAAAAAACCGTCACAAAACAACATCTCACCCTATAAACGTATAATACTACCGTGTCCGTTCCATCGCGGGGAAAAAACCTTTTGCTTTTTTAGAAGGTCAGATTTTTTTTAATAAATATTGATAATAATAAATAATTCTGGACAATGCACACAGCATTATCTAGCCCATATCAGTCCACAGCTGGGCATAGGCCTAGATTCCATAGAGATAATATAGTACCAATAACTCTATGCTAGATTCAGTAATTATAACCAACCAAAGAGTTTTAACAATCATTATTTGACGATGAATAGAAGAAAGGTTTCATACATTTTTTCAGCCATTTTTCAATTAATATCTTCTCAAATCTGTAAAAACGTGACTAGAGTGTACTAGAGTGCTCTACGTAATAAATCCTATGAACAGCGTGCATAAAAATGTATAATAAGGATTCAAGTAAACGCACAAAGAGCAACCTAGAACCAATGCGGTGCAATCAAACCCTAATCAGGAATCCAGCAAAAAAATCACGAAATAGCCGAGTTCAGTACACGGCAGCCTTTTGCTGTCCTCGGTGCGCGGCGGCGCAGATAAGCGGGGACGTGTGCATTTTATTTATTTTAACCACAGAATAATGTATTTATGTATCCGTAAATACAGAATAATCACTGGTTGAAAAAATAAAATAGCTTTGCTCTTTAAAAGTTTGAGATAGGTAAGTAATTGATGACGCGACGTCTTATTAGGTACCTAGGTCTTAACTTCTGTTATTTTTAATGAAGAACAAAGACGGATAGCAAATATCAAGTAGCAGATGCTTCAGACCTCTCTTTATTACCCATAACGTCTTTGCAACAATGAAGAAGATGGGAAAATTACTAGAACAAATTGTGAGTCTCCTGCTACAGGAATATTCTTTGCTGCGATAATTTGAACATTTTAACTTTCTGCTCTAAAAAGTGCCTAATAAAAATTAGAGCAGACCTATTTTGAACCTTGAAATAACGCGCAACAAAGCACATTTCGCAGAACATGCTACAGCAAACTGACAAAGCCTTTTTTGCTTGTAAGATTTTAAAGCGGTCGTGTGGGTGTTTATTTTTTATCTTTTCCTCCTTGCGCGCGCGGCGGTAAGTCACGAAGTGCCCGCACCACCTTGAGGGCTAAATAGCACCTACACTTGGCCTCCATTTCTTATTAACTGTGCAATGAAATAGAACCCTTCAAACTGTACCTCTACTTACCATCAATTTCGATGGGCTACGCAATACGCGCTACGTAAATATACGTTTCGGTAAGTACCTAAGTCTTGGGGTTAAATTATAGGCAAATTTGCTCTCCTTACCTTCTAGTTGAGTTTCTAATCAAGTCGAAAGAGGCTATTTATAAATTAGAGAGATGATCAGCGAAAAACAACTGACTACCTTTAGCTTAGTGTTATTTTTAAAAACAAACGACTCTTATGCCATTAAAATAAAGCCTACCTAGTGCGAGTCATGTCTCACACGGAGGGTTCCTTACAAAATATTTCGCAAAAGAAACTCTAAAAATGGATTTATGTAAAGGAGCGAAGAAAAAAAACATGACGTGGTCATCCATCCAATTCGCTCAACGATGCTTAACTTCGGCGATCGGTACTCAACTTGGTAGGACGTTGGCCCCTTAGTTATTATTTATTATATATTTCATGAGATACAGCCCACTGAATGAAGGCCGAACGGCCTGACAGATAGACAGTGGAGGATTAGTAATACGGTTCCCGTTCCCCTGAAAAGTATAAAGTTGAAAGAGGAAATATAAAGGGTTAATTTTGATAAATTTTGATTTTATACTATGTTATTGATATTTTAAGTTTAAATGTATTTTAAGTATGTTTTGAAAAAGTAAAATCCGACTTCAAATTGTTTAATATTACACTGTTCTTAAAGTTTTTAGGTACAAATACTTAACCCTCGGGAATATATTTTTATGAGACCACCACAATTTTTTATGGGATCATTCCCCATACAATACGAAATAATTTTCCAAATTGGTCAATAATTGACGGAGAAATCCACGAACATACTTAAAAACTACATGCATCCGAACATAGAACCGACTCCCCTTTTGTTTCTTTCGTCAGTTAAAAAGCGCTTTTACCAGAGCAATATTATTAGGCCTACCTTGCTAGGCACATAACACACACTCTGGGAATATGCTCTTCTATAACTATGCACTACCCTGCGCCCGCCAACCTGTGTATTATGATATTAAAAGAAGGTATTCAAATATACCTGGTATTAAACATTCTAGGTTCAATAAATTACACAATCTGCTAATTAAGGTTTAAACTCCAAGTTGTACATACCTAAAAATAATTGAAATAGGTAGCTCGTAAAGACCCTACCTGTATGAAGGAGAGCCCGTGAATGGGTCATGTAGCATTAAAAAAGTCGTAATTTCGGTTTAATAGTGTAATGATACGTAAATCACGTTTTATTGTTTGTATCAACTGTAAATTATTGTTACAATGTTTGGGTGATAAGTAAATAAATAAAAAATACGTTTTTATAAATGTTGAATACATAAACATGATATTTTTTATAGGTGCAACTAAAGCCATAAATAGATTTTTCTGCAATATTATTAGGGCTTGGTTCTACCAAGTTGCCTCATGTTTTTTTTTGTTTTAAACGCTCATTGTCTTAACAGGGTTGGTAATTAAGGGCAATGTCGCAGCTATTTTGTACCTAGGCGTTGCCTTAAGTAATGGGCATCGCCATCACGGTAGAATTATATATTTATAATACTTGTTTTTATAATTAGCAGTATCAAGTTGAGGTTTGAGGCACAAAGCAGATTTAGTTAACGAGCCTGTCTAGACATTTATTTATTTAAGAGTAGTCAAGTAAAATACATAGTGATATTTCATTTCATTTAGTTTCACCGTAGGTTATACACTTGACATTATACATTATACACTTGATGTCGTTATTTCTAGTACACAAATAAGTTACAAAAGGAAACACCATAAGGGATTTTACAAAACAAGAAAAACAGAACGACAGTGATTCCTATAAGTAGGTTCAATAAAATAATAAGAGTTGGCTGGCTAAAAGGGCAAAGGATTTACAAAAATTACAATTAAAATATGTCAGAAAATAAATAAAACTAAGTTAATAGGTACAAGTCAAGATATTGTAATAAACAACAAGAATTGCAGGTATATCAGCATAATCTATCGGAAACACTTCACTTTGTCTGCCACCGACGATCTTGGACTCCTCCTTCCGGGTTGCATTGCTGAAGCTTGGATAATGATAGGACTTACACCCACACATATGACATGTATTTAGAAAAATAACTTCGTAATTTTCATTTTTTCGAAGTCATCAAGAGCGTGCAAAAGCAGGTGTTTCTTTTTTAAAAATAATTAGTATACGGGATAAGTAGAGAATTCAAAGTGCTCAATAAAAATTAAAATAATTGACAAGATTTAGCCCTGTAATCGGTCGCCTCGAAAGCCGTGCAAGAACAAAATTGCGCTAAATTCAATTGGTTAATCAATTCAATTAATTCGGAGCTGCGTTTCGATCGCCGAGCGCCACAGTAATTGGAACTAGGGAAGAGAAAAGTAACTTCATTTTCGGCCTTTGAAATTTTACCGAAAATTTAATCAGTTTTTTTCTTCATTGTTTGGGTTAAGAATTTTTTTTAGGCAATAAATGACTTTTTATTGGTTTATTTATCAGGTAAATTTTACTTTTCGTGGCGGTTGCGGCGTAAGAATCGAACCCGCTAATGAAATGGAAATAACTTCTATTTATAAACGCAAACCACACCGAGTTGAGAACTAACCAACCACATTCTTCAGATTCGGTTTCGGCCAAATATTCGGTTAAAACCGAACTCTCAGAGCGACACTAACATGCGCCCCAAAGAAACAATTCTTTCTCTATCGGATCAACACATCGTTATGTCGAGGCAAGCCGGCTGAAAACTTACTGCCTACGCCGTACCAGATACCATCTACACTTCTACAGTGAAACTTCAAGTAACCAAGCAATTAAGCACCGTTATCGCGATTTTCAACTGTGTTAAGTTACTTTAGGTGGGTAGATTTAAGTTCACTTTGTTCATGAGTTTGCGTTATTGTTGCTTTGACACCTGCGAGAAGGTATTTTATATAAATAGTGTTATGGGTACTAGATGACTGATATACTTTAAGACATAAAATAGATAGATTTTTATTTTTATTTCTTATTATTATTTAATTATATACATACATAGAAAATACCTACCCAGAGCACCCACATACACGTAATTCCAAATACATAATTACTTATACAAGCGCCATCATACTCTGCTTACAGATGATAAAAAAACGCGGCACCTAAGCCAAATTGACCCTCATCGGCGCCAAGAATATTATTTTCTGCCTAAAAAAACCCTGTCACAAACGTGAACAAACATTTTAGAGACGTCATCATAAAACACATGGCTAAAAGGTTTGCGCCGCACGTGGCGACTTGGGCGGTATTGGTAGAGCCAGTGGGCAAAGCGTGTTTTTGTCTAAATCCGCTGCCCTGCGGCAGACCACCAAGTCAATGTGGTCATGCACGGCACGACCACATGTAGGCACCTGTAGCATACAGTTTTGAATCAAAGAAAAAAGAATGAAAACAGATATGTTATGAAAACAGAAATTATATAATAATTTGTGTCCTTAAATTATTAGAATCTGTTGTTTTTTATTTTACGATGAATCTTTTGGAAAAATCTGATTTAAAGCAAATTGTTTTCTCCACAAATGGGGTGGCTGATGTGGTACATAGGACAGGAGTAAAGTTAACCTGTAATAATCATATTTTTGTAATCTACCTACAACATATTTTGGCTTAATCTCTCAATCACTGCAATGCTTTGTCACATGACACGCAATTATTTATCCCAAAATTATGAGTCCAGGTTGTACAATCAAACAAAAAAGCATCTTCACCAAATTGGGAAGCTGCTGCTTCTTAATGTAGGTAACTATCGTTTTGTGTACATCCAAATTATAAGTTCGTACCGGAGGTCCTCAATTTGGTCTTTCAACTGCCATTATTAAATGCTTCCAATTTTGGACCACCAAAGATCTCTAAGCTTGGGTGAATTTTTAAACACTAAACTTTTGAAATGAAATGACTTCATACGACCCATTTATAGGCAGGTGCACTGATTTCGTAAATTAAAAAATATTTGAAAACCCGCTTCTTTAATTAATTACTACGATGTGGTCAAGATTTGTAAAAAACTTTAACGAAAATCTCGTGTTTCTAAGAAATGTTGCATCGTCCAAATACCTACAGATACAGGAAAGCTCAAAAATAACTCAATCAAGGAAGGCCTTTAAGTTTTGCTCAGAATTCGTTACACAATGCCCCCCGTACTCTGGCCACCTAGAACGTTTGATATAAGGAGGTCTGTCTGCAAAAAGGTTGGATATTTGGACCACCAAAAGTTAGCCCTCGCATGGTTACGGCGTTAATCGGTATAAAGCTGTAACGTGCAATTTATGTGCTTTTTTCTCTCATTAAGCCATGTCACACGTCATAATACTGATTAATTGGCTGCCATCGGAGGATTACAAAGAGTAAAAGAAAGCAACGACCTTTCGGTAACGAGGAGCCGTCACTCAACATGCGCAGGAGTCGACGCGACGGTCCACTTGACAACTTAAATTTATATGCAATGCTACAATTGTAGCCCGACTTTGTGCACCAATAAAACAGCAAGGAGAATGCGAAAATCATCTGGTAGCTTGATTGGTTTTATAACAGGTAATTTTTTTTATCGGACAGTGGACTAAGGCGCGTATTATGAAACTATACTCAGTCATAGATATACGCTTGAGTTAAGCTTTTGCCATAGAAAATCATTACTTAAGTATAGATCGAAGACAGAGCATAGTTTTAAAATACGGGCCTAATAAAGTATTGTATCGAAAATGGTTTACGTTTTTTTTTACCTACACCTACTGAAGCAGACGACCTACTCTTATTCCTTAATGGCAAATTTTCTAGCTCAAGTTTTGATGGAAGACGCGTAGTATCTTCCTCATAAAAGAAACGTAATATTATTTTTCATAGTTACAGAAATACTCAGTTATGAATATCAGACCTACATAACTAAAAAATGACATTTTAAAGGCTCATTACATCTTCACAATCGTTTTTGTCATATAAAAGGTACTTAAGTAAATATTTTCAAAAATGAACCCGTAAATAAGTACCTAGCGGTTTTAACTAAAAATATATTGCCCCGCCACCCAAGCTGAGACCTGGAACGCAAAAATTGAATAATTAAACGACGGTTAGCCGAGATTGTGGCAAATTGCGGCTGCCGTGCTATAATTTCTTCAATAACCCTCAATTAGTGTCGAGACAGTGCAAACAAATGCAATCAAAGGTGTATTGATGAATTCGATCACGACCACCCTTGTGGATCTTCAAGCTATGGCTTTGATTTACCTCCCACATAGATACTCTACCGCGAGATTTTACCTCAATTTTTTACATAATTTGTATTAGAGTTGAATGTAGATGTGTGAACCGAAGGTCTGGCTCGGGTAGGTACCAACCTAAGTGAGATAGCGGTGAACCTGATTGGACCCTTTTCTTTGCAAAAGCCATTTGTGTGGCATCAACACTTGTGTATTTCTTAATTTTTTAATTAAAGGAGAAACCTTGGTTAAATATTGTCGTATCGTCTCGCGTCGAAACGGGAACCATTCCAGGTAGGTACTATTTGGAAAGCTACTCTTTACCATGATGACTTTTTAGTGTGGAAGTTTACAAGTGGGTGCTTCTTTTATAACCGACTACCAACGGAGGAGGGTTATCATTATTAACAAAACAAGTTGAATCGTTACTGAATAGTTTATTTAAATATTCATACATTATGGCCTGCTTGTATTTCTTTAGGGTGCAAATTATGCATACGTCTTCGATCAATCGAAGATAAACGTACAAAACATCATATAGGTATTATATAATTCTTAAATAGTATCACTTTATTTTCTTAATTAAAATATATATATGTACATACGGGCATATAACTAGGACATAATAAACACTAATTAAAATATATTTGTTCAAAAAAAAATGATTAGGAGGGTTTTATCATTATTATAAAATATCTGCGAATTTAAACAAAATTATGGTATTATTTACAGTGATTAAAATAATAAGCTTGTTTTTTGCAAGTACAAGTTACAACTTAAATATTATTAGTTATTAGGTTGGTTTCATTTCATTGAATACCTAATAAATATATTTGACATGTTGTTCAAGAAAGGAAGACCATCATGATTTCAATTATTTGTACAGGTTTACGGTAGGTAACTTATGGTATTTGAATTGAGCACTTCGGGTTGCAAGCATTTGCAAGCATTATTTCATAAATTATTAATATGTAAGTATAAAATCAACTGTTTCATTTACTTGATTTAGGTATGTTTTGATACTTATTTCATACTTAAATGTCGTTAAAATGTTTTTAGCAGTATGCTGTATTTAACAATTGCTTAGTCAAATTAAATAAATATACTTAATTATTACTTGGAAGACCTTACGATTTTGCTGTTAAGGCACAAATAATTCTAATATAGTTTTATTTTTCAGCCACTCTCAAGAGCTAATGTTTGTAAACAATTTAAAATACGAAAATATAAAATTATTTTGGTCGTGTTAATAAATAATTGTCAGCAATAGGTACGAATTGTAGGAAAGAGCTCAAATCGACTAAGTCCCGTATTATGAAAGCTTGTCATCAGCTTGTTGTCTAGTCATCAATCTATGCTTAAGTAACGATTGCCTATGGCATAAACATTCATCTATGACTAAGCATTTATAATACGGGTCTGAGACTCATCGATTTGAAATTTGCATTAGGTACGTAATATTTTTTTTGTGAAAAAGCAACTGTTGATTTTTAGGTTGAGTATGGGAAGCATGTTTGCAAACATTGTATCCTGAGTTTGGCCGGAGTATAGTTAAATTATACTAAGCTATGAATCTATTTCGGTTAAGTTAACAAAGGAGAATTAAATGGCACGAACTAATAACAACTAAATTGTTAAATGAACAATGGACATGGTCCGATATAAGTACACGAAATACTGCCTCAGATGTCTGCATTAAATGTACAATTTAAAACTAACTTACAAATCAAGGTTAAATAAAGCTAACTATATTCTAGCCTGATTCGATGTAAAATGTTTGTAAATAAAACCACGAGAAAAAAACTAAAATTTAACATGTTTGGTGTTGACTTTGAGAAATAAGAACCTAATTGTTAGCACTATGTGTTGCGGTATAGATCTAAAATCGACAAGGAATGTAAGTTGCATATAAGAATACAAAGCAACTAAGTGAATTTTGCTGAGGGCGCCCTCCGACCAGGTGGGATGACGGTTTGCGAAAGACTCGTGGCAGATGCTGAATGCGGCAAGCTGACAGGGCGCTATGGCTCTCATTAGGAAAGACCTATGTCTGATGATGATGATGAAGTGAATTTTAGGTTAAGTATGGGCGGTTTGATAACTAACTTTTCACATCGAGTATGGCTGGAATATAGGTTCCAGATTCTGTAAAAACTGACCCCCCAACTGACCTTTATTTCATAAAAATCTACTCTAGGAACTTCAATACTCTGTGCATAATTTACAACTAGGCATATCACAGTGTCTCCTACCACGAACAGTTCAAGGGAATGTCACCAGGGTCTCCAAGGCTTATCTTCGGGGGGTTTTCGGGTTACCAGGGCGAGGGGTGCAGGTTCTTCTGCAGGGGGTGGGGTGCCCCAGCCTGAGCTGACGGGGGAGAAGCACCGGGGTTCCGAGGAGGATGAAGAGGCTTCTCGGGGTGAGAGGGGCACGAGGTTGGGGACGGTCCCGAAGCTGGTCGTCATGCCAGCTGGGAGGACGAGGGCGATATCGCCGTTTGCCAACCGGGTTGGTACCAGGCGCACTCCAGACCCTGGACCAGCTGTGAAAGAAATTTACTATGAGTTTGACACCATTATTTTATTTAATGTAACTTAAGGGAGTTTATGTCATTCATCGTCGAACGTGTTAACGGATAAGGCTGGGTTTTTTTTACCTATTCTGTACTTTATCTTGACCAGTTTGGATAAGCATCGTTTAGAGAGCGACTCTTTTGTTGTTTTTTTCCTTACTGCAATACTTGCATCAGCGCTAAACTTATTAAATAAATAAATAATGCTGGACAATTCACACAGCATTATCTAGCCCCAAGCTAAGCAGAGCTTGTGTTATGGGTACTAGATAACTGATATACATAAAACAATACATTACATAGATAGATAATTTTAGTATACATAGAAAACGACCAGAACACCCGGAACAAATACCTGCAGATCGTACAAATATTTGTCCCAAGGCGGGAACCGAACCCGCAACCTCCTGCGTCGCAGAGGTCGTCATCGCATGATATTAGGTATCTATACTAATATTTTATAGAGCTAAAGTTTGTGAGGTTGTAGGGGGTAATCTCTGGATCTACTGAACCGATTTTGAAAATTCTTTTACCAATAGAAAGCCACGTGATTTGTGAGTATCAAAGGCTTTATATTAACCCGAAAAATGGGATATGGGTCATTTGCATTAAAATTGTACACTAGTAATGTGTCCCAAAATTTGAAATTTTTTTATGCTTAAAATATCCATAATTGGTACATTTCATTAACAAATTGGCGTAATTTAATCATTGCTTGATCGTATAAATTGCAATTCATCAATAAATAATAATCTTATTCATACTTTTGCGACCCTCAAAAAACAAAGAAAAAATATCTCCATACAAATTAATCATGTCCCACAGAGGTCTTTGCATCTAAAAAATGCTTTGGAAGATTTCCCTCTGATATATTCAACTAATGAAAATATTTATTCGTCACTGATTAACCTGAGCAATACTATTTTATCAAATTTATCATTAAAAAATGAATAATTAAAGAGAAAATGATTTTTTAACATTATGTCTCAGTTTTTTCTTCCATTTCGTTATGTTTTGTTCGTTACGCTATTTTCATCAAAAAACCTTTTGAAAATCAACTAGAATTATATATAAAGATTGGCTGACACTCGTCAGTTTTCTAAGAACTATAGAGAACTCCACTATTTTGTTTACTTTTTGTTTATGGTGAAAAGGTGCACATCTCATAACGCAAAAAGTTCGGTTTCGTTACGAAATTTAGAACTTAAAAGTAAGAAAACGCCGTTTTATTCAAGTTAATTTTACTGCTTTTCAAATTCAGTGTAAAGACATTCAATTACAGTGTGTTTTATCGACTTTTCAAGTTCAGTTTCATAAGTTATTTCAGTTTTTTTTTGTGTTTTCATCCGAGTTAGTAACAATATTCGTTACGTTACGAAACGGCAGGTCGCGTACACACTGCGACTTACTTTGGCATAGTGGTTGTTGAATAGGTAATAAAAGCTACTTTAGTCTAAAATCAATCATCAGAATCGATAACAAATAAATACATTTCGTATAGATCTATAATTAATTTGGTAATAACTATGACAAATTGTTTTGAATATGCTAATTTACTTCGATTTATGTAGCGTAATATAAAGCTTAATTTAATCGAGAAGAGGAGAATTTAGATAGGTGGGTACCTATTTATTATGTCATGTTATATTTATAATGTTACTGGTCAAATTTTCATGATTCTTTGATATTTGTATTTTAGGGGTACATCTATATCTATGATTAGGAGTTAAAACAATAATTTTATAAATAAAAATAATAAAAACATTTATTTAAAATAGCAAGTATTTTTAAATAAAACAATCAAAGTTTAGCGTTTTCTTTTATATGTGCGAGTTGATAACGTAGAATTCAAGTCCGCCAGTTAACTTCTATCAGATGATGATGATAAGGTAAAAATCCTCTAATTGTGTACAAAGCCTTATGCTTCCAATTAGTAACAAGTTCGTTACGTTCCGTTTCGTTTCCATTTCGTAGCATGTACAATTTTAATGCAAATGACCCATATATGAAAAGCGCGGGCGAAGCCACGGGCAGTAGCTAGTACGTTATTATTCATAAGCAAAGTATTATAAGTAGATACTAGGTTATTTCGTTAACTATGACTTACCCGAAATAAAAATTGTAGAATGTCCAGGAACATCTTCAGTATCAGACGGGGGCGTAGGCGCCGAGGCTGGCCTCTGCCCCACGCTGTTCACACACCCTTCCAAATGCTTCACCAATCGTCTTCTTAAACCATTGTCTATGCCTTGAAACTTGGAGACCTCGGTCACGCAATGCCGGTAGCCTGCACGGAATCTGTCCGGGGAACCTTCGGAGCGCAGGCTTTCTAGGTGTTTCACAGTCATCTCGAGGATGTCGGCCTTTTCGAGCTTGGAGTGGCGCGCTGGCTGTGGAGAAGAGGTAAGGTAAATTTCAGATTTTTACGAAGGAGGCTGATACAGGACCTATAGATAAAATAAAATACCTAATACCTAAAATAAAGAGGTTGGTAGAGCGAGTGACACTGGCTGGTGAGCGTTAAAGAGGTCACATCACAAACGACCTATAGAGTCAATAAAATTTAAAAATCGAATAAATATGATCTTTCGTGTTTCGCAATAAAAAAGAAGACAATCGCGGCATCTCGCGTCGTCTTTTGTTTCTTGGGACAAACGACTTGTTCAATGTATGCACCTACCAAACAAAAGCAAAAGTAAATAACTTACGTCTTTTTTCATAGCATCCAAGATAAGTGCTTTTAGCTCGTTGAGACAGTTGTTGATCCGCGCTCTTCTTCTCTTCTCCATGATCGGCTTGTTGCTCTGAGGACAAGAGAAAACTAACTTAGGAAGGAGAGTTATATAGATTGAGTGTCTGAAATTAGGTAAGTACCTACCTCATTAGTTAAAAGTAATTGGTCTATTTAAGTAAGTTTCCAAAAATATAGATCATGCATGAAAGTCTTAAATACAAAGGCCCATTGTTATTTAGAATTTCTATTGATTTTAGAACTTTTTAACTCGCACACAGTACCCCTAACATCATAAAATTTTTGTGGTTTTACCGGAAACGAACACCAGATACTCTTCAATACTTAGTAGGTAGATACTAGAACAGACAATGCATGGTAGAGTCATTCAATTCACGTCGCCTACGTAGCAAGCCGGAGGTCCGGAGTTCACGTGAACTCTGCACATTACATAACCGACACCGACGTCCGACACGTCATTGTTGGGAAGTTATCGTCAATTGGCGTTTGTAGAATAGGTAAATCACACTAATATTCATCATCAACATCATCATATCAGCCCATACAAATCCACTGCTGGACATAGGCCTCCCCCAGAACCTCCTTCATCACTATGATGTCGTCGGTCCATCGAGTGGATGGTCACCCAACACTCCGTTTCGCGGTCGCCTCTCGAGAACCCCAGCGGTTAGAAGCTGCGAGCCCACTGCCACTTTAGTTTACTATTTCTGAGAGCTATGTCGGTGACTTTGGTTCTACGGATTTCCGTATTCCATAACTGATATTTTAATATTATAATAATACATATTGCTGGACAATTCACACATCATTATTTAGCCCTAAGCTAAGCAGAGCTAGTGTTATGGGTAGGTACCAGATAACTGATAAATAACTCAGTACATTCAATATATTACAAGTAGAAGCTTGGGCGGTTTTTATTGTTACTTCAGAACAGACGCATAGATGTAGTTAAAACGCTTGCGAAAGCGCGGGCCAGAGCATTATTTTTATTTAGATCTTATATCTATCTTATTGCATATTTTAACAGGGCTTTAATACATAAAATATTACATTTTTTGTCTGCCAAACGATGACTACGTAAGTCCTGTTAGTACATTCAGTGATAATCTTATAAAATAATTATCATAAACCTTTTTATAAAGACTCCTGAAATTGTCTTCTTGAAAAAGGCTGCGTAAAGTGTCATGAACATAAAAGAGGAGTACGGTGGTGCGTGAAAGAAGGTCATTAGCTAATCTCTGGTTACGCTCGTGCTAGTCAAGGTGAAGGCCGGTGTTGCCGCCGCGTGTACACACCACGTGATGTGATGTGATGCCGCTAGCGACTGTAGATACGAAACTTAGTTTTCGTTAACCTACGCGGAACATGTGATGGTTAAATAATACGGAAGTGTTTGGTCAAATAAGGTACGTATTTTGACCTAAGGTACTTTGGTTGGGGCAAAACTAGCATCAACTTCTGAGATGCATAAACAAAGCAGTCAATTTATTATTTTATTTATTTATTTAACAACTAAAGCTCCTATTCCGATAGGAGTAGTTCCTGCCTGAGGAACTATCGGAGTAGGAACTTAGGAATAGTAGGAACGTGTCAGCGCAGTTCAAATCCCAGTTCCAAATAAAAAAAAATCGGTGTCTCAGAGCGAGCCCCATCATTACTACAACCAACACGTTATGCATTTAATGTTATGTTACAACACCTAAAACAGAATTAAAATTTTAAGCGGCTTGCGTGAGTTTTGCATCTATAGCAATTATTCAGCATAGCTTCATACACGCGACTTTAGGTAGTAATTATTATATTGTACATTTAAGCACGATAAAACTAGGTAGGTGTTGTGGTTGCACGATTTTGCTATTACAGCAGAGTAATCGCAAGAATTTCGTCTTATTTGTTTTTTTTTTGCGCCTAATACAACAAGAACTTCCCTGTTAAGCATCTTAATTAATAGGCGTCTTCAATAAAACTTATAAAAGTATTATAAAAGCATGTCTTCGATCTATGCTTGAGTAAAGATTCTCTATAATAAATCTTTACTCAAGCATTGATCGATGATCGAGCACAGTTTCAAAATACGGGCGGGCCCTATCCTTTCTCTACCTCCGTAAGAGTTCTGATAAGATAATATAATATGTGTTATAATAAATAAAGTACATTATTATGCTCAGTTATTACTTTATAGTATTTAGTAAAATGGTTTTTTTTTCTTATACGCTCCCATGGCTTTGCACGCGTTTTCCAGCATTACTTTTGACGGTAAACTTAATTCTATTTATTCAAAGAAGGTCTATGTCCTTCCCCGTGATTTCAACCAGCCACTTTAGTGGCTCTGATTGTATGGATGGCTACGACTTGAAGGATATTTATGGTTTCGGTCATAAACGAGCAGAGGTATTATGATCTGTTTCGTTCAAGTAGGTAGGTATAGGCACAGATATAACAATACTAGGTATGTTATTACCAACCTAATGCTAATGCAGATAGCTGGCAGAGGTTAAAACGTAGGTAGATAACTATGATATTAATATGCCAACGCCAAGGCTGGCGTATAAGGGCGCGCAGGCTGCGTTTGTCATTTCCGGCTCAGCCCTATTTCCGGAGGCACGCGTGCAGTGGAAATATACTGGAATTAACATGCGCTATAAACTGTGGCTCAGGTTGACAAACAGTGCTACAACCTCCTTTTGAAAATGAGATATTTTAAACAAATTTCAAAAAGGAAGGTTCTCATTGCTGCCTTAATTTTGACATTACTTGTAGGTAGGTATAGGTTGTAAGTATCTTCGTTAATTTTGATGATTTTGAGTTTTGTTTATATCATCTTTCTTACGATTGAAAGGTATTTATATTCTAGATAGAGTACTTCGATACTATCTGCGCAAGTATTTCGCTGGCACGTGCCGCGCCGGCCGCGCTCGTAATCACGCCACATGGAGCCCATCATGCCAACACGCCGGTCTCGGTTTCACTAGATATATATACCTACTATACTATGGATACACTGGTACTTATACATCCCTTCATCAAATACTTACTTGGTAAGTTTAAATTACATTGTATTAGTCCAGTAATGATGGTGTCTTTCTAGCCGAATTTCAGCCACGGCATCCAGTCTCATCTACTGTTGAAGTAGTAAGCATAGGCTCGCTTTGATAGATTGTTTCATTCTTCGACGTCTTGCTTTGATAGATTTTTACATTTTGAAGTTGTTGTGGTTTTTTATTCTATAACGCGGACTACATTTTGTTAGAACATATCGGAGAAGGGACCTTCTGTCTTAAGATATTACCTACTTATTTAGCTAATCTATAGCTATAAGGTATATCAATACTAAAAATCTTGTATGGTTTTGATAAAATAGATTGACTTGTAGTGTAATTAGAATATATTTCTGTACTTGTTCAATAAAAAAATTAGTAAATATTAAAAAAAACGGAGACTAGACATGCGCACTGCGCAGGCCATAATAAAGTGTGCAAGTATTTACACTCGGCTTAATAAATATGCAATCGGAATGGCCGGCAGTAGCCCTGTATGTAGTACTTACCTACTACTTACCATCTTTATAGCCCACAAGAGAAACAAACGACTATCGTTGTCGAGTGTCGACTCTAGAGGCCTAGCTAACCTATACACTAGCCAAAGTCGATGCATGTAGTATGTTTGTACACAAACCACCCATACTTAACCTAAAATTCACGAATCAATAGACTTTTACCAACTCTGACGCAGAGTCTGTGTAACTGGTGAGTAGGTACCTAATTTATTCGACACTAAACGTAGGGGAAAATTAAACAAAAGGTACGCGATAAATACCGACCTGATAATCTTAACTTTAACGACACAAATGTAGAGCACTAATAAATGTTGACAGCCGCGAATGTATTCCAGAACTAGGCTCAAATTCACGTCATTCAAGTCAACCAAACATCACTCATGCAAGGGAAACCAGCCCAGAGCTCACATTAAATTCCTAAGTTTGTAAATATCGGGGTAAAACACCCGTATTCACTTCAAACCTCACTAATAGCTCCCCGAAGGCTAAAGCGCGGGTGGCATGCCAGTCGACACGTTCGCAAAATGTTCAAAATACTTCGACACGTGCTATGTCTAATGCTACACGCTTGGTTGTAGGTAGGTTGGTAATCAGTATAATGGAAGGGATGAGTCAGGTAGAGTTTGCTTTTTTAATTATAAAACCTGGATTGCTTTTAAAATTAAATATACGTTATGCCTTCCTTAGTTATTAAAGAATATCACATTATTTCCATGTCAGATTTTTATTTAAAGAATTTAACATTTTCTAAGAGTTCTTTACTTATTATTAGTAGTTCTTAAGGAGATATAAGTTATTATTAGTAGTTCTTAAGAAAATAAAGTTGTTAGACTTTTTTGGACGGCGTTTTTGTTGGACGGCACAGTGAGGCTACATTAAGCATTAAAATCCGGACAGAAACAATGAAAACGTGACTCTACGTAACCGCGAGTCATGCGAACAGATTCAGCCGGCGCCGCCGGCACGTGCCGCTCAGAAATAGTTACACACCTATTAAATTCGACTGGCTTTTGTCACTGGTTTCATTTACAGAAGTAACCAAAAGAAATCAAGTAAACACTTTCAGAAACTACGTAAAACTAAACAGTGTTAGGCCGCATATCTATGGTTTTGTTTTTGGGTGCCATAACTGCAATTTATTGAAGTCAATCAGGCAAAAAAGTAATTAAATTTGTCATCATCACTACACACACATCACTAATCATCAATTAGTAAATATTGATACTATTTTACTTCGGGTACCTACCAACCTCGACAAGGAAATCAAAAGCTTAGAAAATTTTAATGTGGAAGCTCGTATCCTAAACATGGGATTTGGAGAACAGTCTCTTTTTGAGGAGAAGAGCCATGTACACCAGTCGTGTAAAAGTTGCGAAAAAATTAAACTTTTCAATTAATTTTGCACCAGTAATTCGGTTGAGTATGAAATGAACAGTACTTCGCTCTAAATAATGCTGGACAATAACAGACGACCAATTTCATGAATGACTAGTGAAATATTATAAGCGACGAAAATATCTATGATACTGTGCATCATCACACTGCAGACAGCCGCGTTACATACACGCTGGCAGACGCCCAGAACATCGCACTATTCCGCAGAGATACTTGTCATCAGTACTACATACTTATAATTTTATAGTATTAAGTAGAGTTTTAATAAATAGATGTAAGGCGAGAGGCGAGACTATCATGGTTATTAACACAAACGTCTCATGACGTGATCATGGCGCACGAAACTGTGCCAATATATTGGATAGCTCAAAACTCAAATCATGGTAAATGTCCCGTTAAAAATGACGTTTGCATAAAGTAAATCCAAAGGTAATTAAGCCTTCAACATAAATAATTCCTGAAGAACTAAACAATGACTACTAACTGACTGTAAAGTAAACTAGAAATATAAATAAGATGAAACCAGTTATAGTTTTCAAAAGCCCCGGTAATTAAGAAATGTAATAAGGAAACGGCGATGAAACGTAAACAAAATGATTTGCTGTTGAAACACATAAACACTGAAAACAATGCGAGACGAGAGAACACGGAAGATGTTCTAGGAATTATACGAGGCGAGTCTAGCCAAACTATTTTGCGACTCATTTAAATACAGTAAACTTACATACCCACGTACCAGATATGTTGCTAATATAAATAAACTGCATATTTATGTTGCTGATGCCAATAGAGTTCTCTTAGTTGAAGCAAAAATATATCGCGACGTAAAAGAGCAAAGGAAATAGAGGCATTGATTCTGTGGGACAATGCGGGCTATAATAATAACCAATTACAATTTTTCATCATCATCATCAGTCTATGTGAGTCCAGTGCTGGACATAGGCCTCTCTTAATGAGCGCCATAGCGCCCTGTCTTCAGCTTGACGCATCCAGCATCTGCCTTTAGTCTTTCGCAGGTCGGGCTACGTTTAACAACTTTTATCTATAGACAAATAAAATAACCATGCTCTGTTTTTTCCTTCTGACAGCCCATTTTATCCCACTACTGATCTTACTTTTACCATGTCCTGGGTCTCGACATTTTTTTTTGTATACCACCAAGGTGCCAAACAGGCATGCGGCCTACCTGATGGGAAGCGTTTGCCGCAGCCTATGGACGCTTGTAACATCAAGGACATTACGTGCGCGTTGCCAACCCTTTAAATGCCTTAAAGACCCTTCTTAAAGAACCCCATGTCGTAGTCCAGAAAACCCCGGCAGGGAGATCGTTCCGCAACCTGACTGTTCGCGGCCTGATTAAGGATTTAAAAAGTTTGTGTTAGATGAAGCCAAAAGTTTTCAAAGAACCCAAAGTATTTTATCATTCTATTTGCCAACTTTCTGGCTCAAAGAATTTGCTCCGCAACGATGTATAGGTACCACATTGTGTAACAATTTGGCCTGCATCACTTGGCTATTGACACGTGCGGTGATGGCATCACTTACACAATCAGTCGGGGAATGCTCAAAATATCCAACGGAATGGGATAGGTCGCCGGCGCATTGGCACTTGGCAGCCTGACCGGTGGTACTTCGAATGATAGGCTAATGTGGATGGATTTAGATTTCAACTGGTTTTTATAGCAAGAAACTTTATAGTTATAAGAAACTTTTTCAAGGAAATGGTTTCCAAGATATACAGAATCTACCAGTGAAAAGCGAGGACCTGAGAACCCCCAAAGGGATTCTCAGCATTTAACGTCCACGCATTTCCACTTTGAATATCCATATGAAGAATCCCTATCGGCTACCTCTAACATTATCATTATCAGCGTTGAAGTATCAGTCCCATCTCTATGGGTACCTCTAACAATTTCCATGGCGACCTAACACCTTAGTAGGTGACAAAAAATTAAAATTTGATTGTTTAAAAAAACGACTTCTTATTCCAAAATTCAGTTTTACGGGACTAACACTTATTCTTCGGGAATATTTTTTCTCTATGACCGTCTCAGAATCAATCTCTATAGGTACAAAAGTAAAAGAATATCACAATGGGTCCAAATTTTACGGGAAACTCATTAAACATAAATAAAAACACATGTAGGTAGAAAACTACATACAGCCGATCAAAGTCGGTTAAAAACAAGTATTTATTCTTAGTGCTTTCAGAAACCTCAAAAAAAATAACAGGCGTTCAAAACCAACAAGGTAGCGGTCCTGAGTACGTCCGTTGGCATAGAAGTGTATCGGCGTTTAATATTGGCGCTGGGCGCACGCGTGTCGTGCGCGTGCCAAGCGTGGGAGCGGACGACGCTTCCGGCACGCGTCTAGTCACTCCTTTATAATATGGACTTTGAATTGAACTGCTGGAATTTCTTTTTGACTATTTTGCAAATTTATATGCAGGTTGGCACATTTGCAAAATGGATTACTAGGAAATTGCTATAGCAGGTTGGCAGTCTCGTCTAGTCCACTTCTTATAGAATATGATCTTTGAACTGCTAATTTTTGAGTTCAATTTGCAAAGCCACAGGTATTGACTTGAAAAAAATACTTCAGCAGGTAGACACGTTTAACCACTCCTGTGAAATACGATTTTTTTTACTGATGAACTTTGGTTTCATTTCGCTTTGCCACAGGAAAGAACTGGCTAATGAAAAAAAGTCATAACAGGTAGGAATTACTCAAACGACAAATAATTAAATATTATATTTTATTAATATGAATAGATTATTTATTATTTTACTATCATTAATTACCCAGAATTATGCTGGACGATTCACACAGCATTATGTAACCCCCAAGCTAAGCAGAGAAAATATTTGCAGATCGTACAAACATTTGTCCCAAGGTGGGAATCGGACCTGCAACTTCCGCGTCATAGATGGATCTACGCCCGCCGCACCACATCGGTCGTCACCAAATGGTCCCTCCGTGTGTATTACGAACTTTAAACTGCTAGACTTTAAGTTCCCTTTTGAAAATATATCGCACAGGTAATTTACTTGAGACCAAATCCCACCATCCCCCTTCCACTCCATGATAAGTATACGCACAGCGCATTACCACCACTACTTGGTGGATATACCGTCCACTCACATAAGCGGTTTTCCGCCACCATCATCATTCATACCGTTCATCATACGTGTTCCAAACCCCAGGTTTGGAACACGCTCCATGCTGCTATTTTTCCGGTCAACAACCTGAGTCTCTTCAAGACAAGAGTATCTTCTTGACCTTCGTGATATATCATCGGCCACATCTTCACTTTCCATCAGGTGAGATTGCGGTCAAACAGGTCTAGTGATTATAAAAAAAAACTGGCTAAAGGGAAATAGCGATAGGTGTGTATTACTCAAACGACCAGCAAGTTAGGTAATCATTTGCCATGGTAACGTCACGCTATATGCGAGAGCACGCAATTATTATGCATTACCAAGGTTATACACGCTATTACAACTGAGAACCTACCTATTATAATATGTACCTTCATATTGGACTATGCGGTGAGTTTTATCAGAAGGAAGCAAATATGTACTTACAGTACATACATAAATGTATCGCGGTCACACACTGTTTCCAAGGCCTATAGTTCTTTAGAAGAGCTTTGTCACTCTTCTTATGGAACAGTACCACCACGCTCCTGTTCCACGCCTCTGGCGTTTGTCCCTCGAGAATGACAGAGTTGATCAGCCTCTGAAGGACTTTAAGTACCTGTGATCCACCCGCTTTCAGAAGTTCTGTCGTTATTCCGACATCCCCCGCGTCTTGTTGTTTTTAAGCTGTTTGAGAGTCGTCTTTATCTCGTAAAGGCTGACGTCCAGGATATTTCGATATAGTGTCGGGTTAAACGGACTCTTGCGTCGCCTGCCGTATTGTTTGCAGCGCATAGCAAATGAAATGTAGAGCTATCCATAAAACTTTTCAAGCTCTCTCAAGATCTCAGGCTTGGAGGAAACGATACTCGGTCTTCAGCTTCGTCAACTGGCTTTGTCCAAAAGACAAATATCTTGCAAAAATTTTGCCGTCTAAGAGGCAGAAGCTGTCATCAAAACACTAAAACAAACCGGAACATGTTCCTTTTTGGCGGTGTTTAGATGTCGATCGTCTAATTCTAATTCTTCTGGTATTTAAGAATTGTGAACGCGCTAGTTTAGTTTTCTAAGCTCCTATAAACACCCACATTCATTGATTTCCTAGTTGCTAATCGCATTACCTTATCGAGTAGTTTCGTAGCTCTATGTAGGCGGTAACATGTAGTTACTCTTTGTTATTCTAGCCGGCACGTGAAAGATAAAGTTTGTTTTATGTTTGTTTTAATGCGTCACTATTAGTTTTTCGTTGTTTACAATGAGAAGGAGTGACTATGACTACTGATTGGGGTCATAGAACAAAGTCAGAGTCGTAGAAATACATATAAGAAATAAAACTGTTTTTTGTAGCGAGTGCAGTGTTTGTAATTTTTAAACATAATAAAGCCCTATCTTTGTGTTCAAACTTATACAATAAAAAAAGGCTAATATACGAACAAAATGGTATATTACACATATTAAAAACCAATAAGTAATGCACTTACAAAGCGAGCACAAAATTGCAAATTCTGATTCGCACGCAAAATCGAAACTTGATATATTTTTTTATTAAAGTCAATAGAACTAATCTTTGTACGCATCGTAATCATATTCATATCGTAGTCATAGGTTATGACATACATAACCTAACCATACCTACATAATGTTATATGACTCAAAACATTATGTAGGAATATTCACTTATCTTTGAAAAGCGTAGACCCATCACTCACACCCGTCTACAGATTTTCGGTGAATCATTTCTAGCTGCGTGGGCACCCATGCCGATAGCACTGTCGGCATCTATCTTATCTCTCGAATACTTATTACTCGACCAACAACCAGATCAGGTGGTCAAAGCAGGAACCAAGGTCGTTATCACCAATTCTCAATAAGTAGTATTAGAAGCTCTCTTCGGTCACACGCTCTTTTATCACCTGATGATAAACTTATCAGTGATGAATTGTCTTCGAGCACTCATTCCGGACGTTACCACAAAAATATCACACTATTTTTTACAACATTCTACCATAGTGACACCTGCTTTTAAGCGCTCATCTGGCCCGTCTATGTGTATCTAAGTTAAGATTAATTTTCAACACATTGGCATCGGAAGTAAGATAGACAAGATCTTGTTATCAGACTGATTTCAATGAAAATATTAATAATAATATTCATTTATTTCAGACCATAGAAAAGGCTACAGTCCATAGTAGTGTAGTATTGCGCGAGGCGGGTCGAAAAGCAGCGAAAATCTCAGATCAGACTCTGTTCAAATCATAAACGTTCCGTTGAAATTGAAACTAAAAAATCTACTTTTCTTCTGCTCCCCACCGAAAATGGTCACATTAGGTGCATTAGCGTCTAGTCTTAACAGCATTGCCCCCAACCCACACAAAGCCAGCAATAATCACCTCCATTTAAGACTCATCCGAAGCCGTGACGACGTAATATATGCGAGTCCCGGTGGCGCTAGAGTGGGCGACGTCGGAGGGTGGGCGACGGGCACGTTCCCACGACAATTAGCCCACCGCGCGCCCACGCGACGCCCACTGCAGAGACTGCCGGCCACAAAGATAGGGTTCACAACTAGGCTAGGAGCTGGACTAAATTGAAAACTGAAAGTTTTGTGCTGCGGCCTGAGTGGGCAAATTACACGACTGTCAAAGAAACTCCATTGTTTATTTAAACTCAAAGCATGCCTCTGAAGGAGTTTTCATCGTTGGTATACGTACAATCAACAGAGCATCATCTTGCTCCATGACCTGACCGGTGGTCGTGACCACATTTATGTACTTTTGTGAATTCGTTGTGATTATTAACCAAAATCAATTAATCTGGGTGAGATAATCTACAGATAATAAAATAAAATTTTGACCGGTAGACTTGGACCTTCTACGAGCAATTTAAATTTCCCGCTTCCATAAAATAAATTTATTAACCTGCAGTTCATCAAAAACAAATCTTTCTTTGTATGTATAATATTATCCCATCTCATAATCTTTAAATTAATCTAAAAAGAGCAATCTAATCGCATAAGAAATAATAAACTTCTCTTTGACACCCCTAACTCAGCTACCTAAACACGAGCAAGGCGATAAGACCGGCAATGTGGGTGGTACTGATTGTACCATTATTTGGTGTGAACTTAAAGTGCCGGTCCACACAAACCTCTGACAAATTCAGAAACTTGACCATTATGTGGGATAAACCATGTCTCATCGAGATGGTCTGTTGCTAAATGCACTTAGAACCATGTCGCTTTGAAGTGGACTTGAATGAAGACAGCAATCTGTGTATAAGTAAGGACTCTTCAGTTTGGCATGGTGCTGTACTTAAATTAAACCTTGACAAAACGACTGCATTTTAGGACGTTCTTTTACGGACGTATTTTGTTGTCTATGAAACAACGAAATCATCGCAAAAGTAATGAAAAAAATATTAATAAGGTACTCAACCACCGAAATCCACGAGAGAAAGGAATATTTTTCAACTAGTTTCTACCCGCGGCTTCGCACGCGTTGTATAAGGTTATTTCTATTCCATAGGAACTGATTTGTGGGATAAAAAGTAGCCTATGTTTTATTCCAAGCCTAGAACTACCTGTATGCAACTACTCAAATTTCAGCCTGCTCTGTTCAGTAGTTTTGTCGTGAAAAGGTAACAAACATCTAAACAAACATCCACACTTTCGCATTTATATGAAATATAAGTGTGATAAATAAATAATGCATGGACAATCCACACAGCATCATTCATCCCCAAGTTAAGCAGAGCCTGTGTTATGGGTACTATATGACTGATAGATAAATGTTATATAACCAAAGTCAGCAGAGAGCGCGTGTGTTATGTTCAATATAAAGAAACTCCTCTGAATTCGTAATACAACAGACACACCTCTTTTAAAATTTAGTAAATAAATAGTGACGTTCATTAATAAATTGAATGGGTAATCAATTGACTGATTAATACACGAGCGTCTGGTTTTAGAGGTCGAGTTATTTTTGTCGCTATTTGCGTCACTCGATGTAGTCTAAGGGTTTTTATAACTGTATGCAACTTTATTTGTACGTTTGCGATTAAATTTCCTATTGATAGGTAAAAACGTCCCGGTGTTTTTGTTATTTTATGGCGTCTACACATTAAAGCAGCGGGCCGCCGACTAATTGACGAAACACTGCCGGCAGCCTATAAATGTTGCACTAATCCGTCGGGATGTGTCGCCGACTTCGAAATGTCATCATCATCATACCAGCCCATACACTTTCACAGCTGGACATAAGCCAGCAGTGAACGTGTAGCCTCCCCCATAAGACGCCACAAATATCGGTATATAGACTCCAATAAAGTAAAGGTTTCCGATTTTGCAACATGGAGCAAAGAGCTTTCCATTAAGTTGAGTCAACTCCAAAATAGCTGATCTGGAAAAATCTTCCAGCTGTTTCCACTCTTCCAGGTGTAAAATTGGCAACGTTCAGTAAGTTTTATGGCTTACCATAAAACTTACTAGGGGTTCAGTGTAGGTATAGCATTATAGCCGGGATCGGGGACTTAGTGCTTATACAATAATAATAGTAATAGAAACAAAACCTGCTACTTATAGCAGGTTTTGTTTCTATTACTCGATCTAAGTGTATAAGCCTGCTACTTATAGCAGGTTTTGTTTCTATTACTCGATCTAAGTGTATAAGCACTACGTCCCCGATCCCGGCTATAATGCTATACCTACACTGAACCCCTAAGGTTTATTTTATAAGTCACAAGACCTCCTGAACTCTGTCTGCTTCATGTGACTTAAGTTAAGAAGTTAAGCCAATAAAGTACCTACCTACAAGTACGAGAATGTAAACAGAATTTATACCACACCACACTACACTAAATCACGACGTTCGTGACAATATCCTTTGCGTGGTTCGCGAAACCATGTTAAAACGAACCGAAGCTAATATGTTGTCTGTCTGTTGTATACTATCGAGAATTAGCACTCCGTATTTGCCACAGCAGAAGGTACTTAGGAAATTATGTGAGGCCTGTGTTTGGGTTTTCAATTTTTAAATTACGTATAAGGTACCTATGTCCAATTTAAGTTGACTTCTGAATTATAACTTATAACTAACTAGCAGCGCCTCGCAGTTTCGCCCGCGTACTTCCCGTTCCTGTGGGAATTCCGGGATAAAAAGTAGCATATGTGCTATTCCAGACTCTGTTCCAGATCTCTGTGCCAAATTTCATCCAGATCCGTCCAGCCGTTCTGGCGTGATTGAGTTACAAACAAACAGCCATCAAAACATTCACATTTATAATATTAGTGGGATTCCTGACTTGGGAGTCCTGAACCGGAGTTGTTACAATTTACAATAAAATATACCCACTTTTTACTATAAGTTCTATAAGATAACTTACATAAACATACATATATAATAGAGTTTTAGTTTCAAATTATGTGCCTATTTATTGTGCGTGCACGACTGTACATAAGTTCACATAACATAAATTCGGGATACATTTTAAGCTTAAATATTGGTAGCTGTTAACTACATAGTTATTCAAATATTCCGACGTATTAAACAACATAGTGCTCGTAAATTATTCAGCTTGGGATTTTATTCAGAACTATTATAAACTAGTATCTGGCCGCGGCTTCGCACGCTTTGTTTCTATGGAAGCGTTTGAACGTTATTTAAATCCCATGGGAGCTGTTCTATGGGATAAAAAGTAGCCCAAGTTAGTTTCGAGGCTATTTCAGGCTGATCCGTTAATTAGTTTTGGCGTGACGAAGTAACAAACATCCATCCATCCATTCATCTTCCATCCAATCAAACTTTCAGCTTTTGAAACATTAGTATGATTCTCCCGAACGAATTCTATCTCAACATTAATACGTAGTATGTGACATAATATTATTATGTTGCATTAGAACCAGCCGAAGAAACAGCCTTAAAAATAATTAGTTTTAAAACTTTACAAAAATGTATAAATGAAAATAAAAATGGACCTACAGTTCGTAGATACTGCTACGAAGGTGCTACGGGGCGCGCGTTTAAATCTTTTGTAGGCGTTTACAGTGGTTATACGTTTTATGTAGCCTGTAAATAGGTACAAAAGCTTCAAATAAACTAGATGCAGCTCCTACTGTTCAATTTCCCACTCAATTATGCAACCAACTTACGTAATTATTAGATTAATTGGTAAAATCAATCACTCACCCTCCGATCTCCAGGTTTCTTTTCAACAGTCGGCTGGGTCATGTTCTGCGCGTCCTGGGGGCTGGCCACCATCACCATAGTTACTCACTGCACTGTCGGAGCAGTCACTGCATCACTTGGGGTGGCGAGTTACAACGGACGCGTGCGGCGCGTCGTGTGGTCGGCGCGCGACTGACGAGCGGCGGCCGGCGGCCGGGGACTAGCTCCGATGAGGAGGAAGGAAAGAAAAACTTGGCGGAGGTTGGCAGACAGCTCACTTTGTGCTTTTGTGGTAGAATATTAGTTGTTATGGTTTTATCATGACAAAAGCTGTGGGTCATAATAAAATACCAATAGCGCGTGGATTCACGTTAAAATGCAATTTCGTTCAGCAATGTTTTGTAAAATGGTAAGTTAGGCATGTGTTATTTGAAAAAATATACGGACAAAAACATTGGACCAATGTTGAAATAAAACGAAAAAAAGTTATGTCAAAGTTAACCGACGAAGCTGCTAATTATGCTAATTTGCTTTCGAAGAACACCATCCCTGGATGTTTATATTATGTTGCAAAAATCAACTTTTGTGTATATACATCATTATTAGAGTAGGTAGCTAAATTATAATAGTTGACATATTACTTGTACAATAAGTACAAAGAGTTTATTGGAGAGGAGAGGAATGAGTAGGAGAAAGTGTGTTTACTGTAAAGTTGTGTAGAGTCAACCAAAAATTTCCGCCCTGAGTAAAGAGTATTATTAAAAGTTTTAGTAAAAGATTATAACTCTTGAAAAACTTAAAGCAGTAGTGAACTATCTGCGCACGCGTCGGTGGCTGGAGGCACGCGACCGCTGCACGCGGCTGGCGGCGAGTCCTCTCGCGTGCCTCCGCATTATGGACGCGTGCGTGGGTCCATTGAGTCACGATGTTTTTAATATGATGAAGGGTTAATATCGAGTCTTTTGAATAACGAATCAAAAAATTCAAATAAAATGTTGAAACAAAACTTCAAAACTGAGTTTCTTAAATCGTAACTCTTGTTTTGGAGCCGTTGTTATTGCCTCAAACTATTATTTTAATAATAACCGCTTAATTTATAGCACAAAGACCACGCCTCTATTTCATGTCTACGAAATTTCCATGAACTGGACACTAGCAGAAATGTGGCTAACCAGACAAACATTGCCTTGCCATTAATAAAGAATCATCATCATCACCATCTTTGTCCAATAAATTAAACGGTGGTTTTATGTAGCGTTTCTGTGTTAGCTTACCATAGTTCGCTTCTAGGTCTGCTGATTATGGCACATCCGCCTTAAAGCTATCAATCAGCTCAGCTCGTGAATTTACAAATGTCTTCACTTCCACTTTGAGTGTCTCTTAGGCTTCTCACACTATAATAGAACTAACTACATCAGGAACATAAGAAAGCAAACCCTTGGTAGCACTTGAAAGCATCAACCAAATGGAAAAACCGTGTGACGCACGAACCCTATCGTATGCAAATGGAAACAAGTCCTGAACGCTGACATCACACAGTTGCGCCGGCTCTAATGTATTGACGCTACATCAGGAACATGAAAGCAAAGCCTTTGGGACCACGTGAAAACATCAACCAAATGACAAAACCGTGTGACGCACGAACCATATCGTATGCAAATGGAAACAACTCCTGAAACGCTGACATCATACTGTCGCGCCGGCTCTAATGTATTGACGCTACATCACGAACATTAGAAATCAAACCCATTGGGACTACGTGAAAACATCAACCAAATGACAAAACCGTATGACGCACGAACCGTATCGTATGCAAATGGAAACAAGTCCTGAAACGCTGACATCATACAGTTGCACCGGCTCTAATGTATTGACGCTACATCAGGAACATTAGAAAGCAAAGCCTTTGGGACCACGTGAAAACATCAACCAAATGACAAAACCGTGTGACGCACGAACCATATCGTATGCAAATGGAAACAAGTCCTGAAACGCTGACATCATACTGTCGCGCCGGCTCTAATGTATTGACGCTCGCATTTTGTCCAGAGATCAACTTCAAAGTACCGACCCACTCACTGTTGGTATTCTGTGCCGTACTTAGCATACGGTGTGGTGTATGCGCCCGCCTACATACACACTGGAATGCTCGTAGCATGAATATGAAATTTAAAATTTGTAAATAATTCATAATAACTATTTAACTCTGGTGCTATGCTGGCGTGGCGCGGAAACTTTCAATGGAAATTGGTGGGTAGTTGTTTGTTAAGGCGATTCCCCGTGCCAAACTAGTGCCGGCACCTATTTTGTCTAATTATTTCGTAGAACAAAGGTAAGTAATTTTAAAATTTTCAATGGGCAGTTTGTGATACTAATTATAAGCTTTTTTTAATGCCTCTGTAATCGTTGGTTTTATTTAGTATAGCTTAGGCAGAATTACCATAATAGAGTTTGGTGGCCACAAAGTGCAACTTCGTATCTCTGCCTAAACTATACAAAATAAAAATATTAAAAAGGTATTAAGAACTACTTCATTCTGTCATTAAGTCTTCATTGAGCTTCATAGTCGTGCGTTATATAAAAATTATAACCAAACAGAAAATAAAACACATCATTATTGAGCGTTATTTTAGGGTATATCGGGGTATGGTAGGACGCGGGGGAAGACCATATGACACTAAGAATTAAGCCATATTTTCTCATTTTATGCCGACGCCATTAATTGGAGTTGTAGAAAATGGTGGTAGCATTAGAAAATAATGGCTTAATTCGGCTACAATTAGTGTCATACGGTCTTTCCCCGCGTCCGATCATACCCCGATATACTATAGCGTTTTTTTTAAATGTATTATATGATCCAAATTTTTTTATTTATTAGAGATTGCAAATAGAATAGTTGGTTTGAATCAAAATAATTTTTCGCCCATAGCCGCAACCAATGAAGTAATATAGATAACTACTACAGTCCACAACTGTTAAAAAATCAGAAGCAAATTGCACCGCCATTTTAATAGTTCCGAAAATTTCTCGACTGACTTCCGAATAAAATTTTTAGGGACTCGTACTTAGTAACAAAACGGTTAGTCCATTTTTAAACTGTTACAATTAACGGACAAACAGTTTTATTTTTTTATTGCTTGGGCGCCCTAGAGTTGGGCAAACAAAAGATTGCTCTATTTTACAGATTTTTATGAGCAATTTCGTGCTTTACCAAAAATAGAGCACTTTTTGCGATGGTCCTTTTGTTTCGTTTATTTATTGTAACATTTTTACTATTTTACAGTGTTTAGTACCGTTATTGCTTTTGCTTTCGGTAATATTTTTTCGATCTGGGTGTGACGTTTTGAATTCTGTTATTTTCTAGGAAGTTTCGATACCGTTTTAGAAGATACCTAGAAACAACCGTTGGATCAACTTCTTTATATTGTTTCTTCCAATGCAAAAAGAGTGTCATGCCGTGATCATTTGAATGTGTAAACCTTTTGAAACGTCGCAAAAATAGGTAAATAAACGCAATAAATACTTGTGAAGAGTTAAGATAACACGATAGTGTTAATGTTTAATTAAAATTTCTATTGACATTCATATGCCCGAAAAGCAGAATAATGGCGAGGTGACACATAGTATCTTACGACCAAGTCATATTTTTTTATTTTCCCCGTGTTTTAATTTAAGCGAATAACTGATTTTAGTTTGGATTTGTAAAAATATCATAGTATCTTACGACCAAGTCATATTTTTTTATTTTCCCCGTGTTTTAATTTAAGCGAATAACTGATTTTAGTTTGGATTTGTAAAAATATTATTTCACTGTTGATATTCGGCTGTTATACAGAGATCATGCTGTTTTAAAACTAATAATTATTTTTCAGATTTCATACTTATATATTACTGATACATTTAATTTACTAAATTGTATTTCAATGAGTGCCTTCTTGCAAAATAACTTTAGGTACCAACCAAACGTACCTACTTGCCACAAAAGATTGGACTCAGCACTGGATGAAGTAAGGTTGCGGATGATGATGAACTTGGTAATTACCACAGAAATTGACTGTAATAAAGAGGTTATTTTCAACCACGACATCATTTCCCCAATAACCATAGGCAAGCACACAAAAGCACCCATTTCGCTCCGGTCTAAAACCAGTATCAAACAGCAAAGGAACTGTTTATTTTTCGACCGCTGTTTCCCCGAACCCATAGGGGTAAGGGATAAACAACCCCTTTGTCGCTTGTCTTGACAACGCAAGTTTATTGCTACCGAAACCAAAAGGGGCTTTTTTGGGGCCCTCTTTAATTACGTTTCTTGAAATTTCTTATTTTGGCGACTCTGCCACCGGAACTAATCGGTGACGGTTTTTGGGAGGGCCTTTTGTGTGCGAGTAAACTGACGATAATATATAACGCTTAACCACTTAGATGATGTATTCTAAGTGATCGCTAATCGAGATCTAAGTGGTTAAGCGTTTTATTTATTACATTATTTATTTTACCTAGCTTCTGTCCATATTTTCACACGTGTTTTTTTTAAATAAAAAGTAGCTATATATTAGTGAAAAGTGTATATATGTTATTCCCGGTCCAGATATTTATCTATGTGTCCAAAATTTCAGCGGATCCATTCAATAGCTTTGGTTTTGCCTTCGTCACACATCTTTACAACGATACAAAATTTCGCTTTTTAATCAGTTTATCAGTACGAGCGTTGAAGCACAAAATGGTAAAGAGTCTTTGCCATTTTGAGCTTCAAAGCTAAAGATATTGCATGGTCCTATCATAGGCTGTTAACGAAATTAAATGTGCTTACTTAACTTCTGAAATTACTGGATTTAAGTAACTTCTGAAATTACTTAAATCAACTTCGACGCGTAACCCGAGAGCTGGTGAGTATCTGGCGCAGCGCATCAGCTTTTCAATGCAGCTATAGCGTCTTGGGCACGCTTCCGTCTGGTATTGATATGGATCAGTTGAGCTACCTGAAGATTGTTTCCAAAAGTCTGCAGTTAGCTCAATTGTTTCAATTGTAAATACTAGTTCTAATTTGTTTGTATTATTTGATAGTAATTTTCTTGGTTAATAAAGAGACTTTATTCATAAATAACAACCCAATGTGGGTTGTAATTTATGAATGAAGTCTCTCGCGCTTTATGAGAGAACTCGTCAAGGGAAAAGGATTATACTAGGGTCCTCATCTGGACTCACATGTACCAACATAAAAAAACGGGTAGGTACTCTACTGATAAAGGAGCTTCTAATGATAAAGGAAAGTAAATTGATACCTACATACTGACAACGCGTTTATTTAGGTAGATAATTATAAGAACCATTAATATGCTGCTAAAAAGACATCACAAACAACAACAAAACAACATTATAGTGGTAACATCGATCACAATACAACATTGTGCGTCCCGTTATCCATTCTTCGACACGCAACGGCCGTTTCCACTGATATTGTTAACCGCCGTCATAAACACATTGCCAGTTAAGCTTTGTAGTCTGTTTTCGCAGTAGACTATGCCTTTGGCGGCTCGTAAAGTTTTTCTTGAAACTTTTATAGCAGTCGCCAGGTTTTGCCCTTGGGACACAGATGATATTGTAGTTGGCGACCTACCACAGGTCAGATTAGACCTACGAGAGTAGGATGGTAAGTAGATAATGTGTTGTTATGGCACTTGGCACATGGCACAGCACAGGATACCTATTATCGGACCACGTCTGTGGCGCGGTAGGCAAAGGTCCGCCTGCGACGCAGGAGGTTGGGTTCGATTCCCGCCTCGGGACAAATATCTGCAGATATTTGTTCCAGGTGTTCTGGTTGTTTTCTATGTATGATAAAAAATATCAATCTATGTATTGTATTGTGTCGTATTATGTAGGTATACCAGTTATCTTTGTTTTCTATTCATGTTTAATTACCCCTAACAGAAGCTGAGCTTAGCTTGGGGCTAGATAATGCTGGGTGTATTGTCCAGCATTATTTATTTTATTATAAGTAATTATGGACCATCGCGCGTAGCTTTGAAACTCGATGGTATACTTTAGCTTGACTTGTCTAAGTGCTTATTTTGTAAGCCAAAAGAAATAAAGTTATTGAATTTTTAACGAATTACGTTTAAAGGCGGGTTAACCTATAATAGGTACCGATCGATGTTTTTTTTTCAAAGCATCTTTTTATGTTTTGGCAAAGAAACATATACTCTCTCTAGTACAGATAAGAACGTGTAAGCTGAATAAAGCTCATTTTCCTTTAAAGCCATCAGTGAAGCAGTGAGTGACAGGACAAAGATGAGATCACCCTTCGGTGCACAGAGGAGTTGAACACCACCTCTAGACAATAACAAAACTGTTTGGCAAGCAGTTAACAGTTAATTGCAAGTGTAAGGGTTTGCCAATAACTCGTCCATTGTTAAAAACTCTTTACGACCAGGGCCTAAAATTTCTCCTTTTAGTGATTTTAAAATTTTATGGCGGAGAAATTATGTGTTTGAGGCATAAATAATTATTGACGACGCAATTTTAATGCTGCGTTTAGTTAAGAAACTTTTGTTTTTCCTTTATATTCAACAGCAGCATAATTTACACGAAGCAAAATATATGTTTTTAAATTTTATGTAGGATACCATAATCTTCTGTTTTTTTTTTTAACGAAAAGCATTTCCTAAAAGCTGACTGGTTTGTCAGTAGGGTTTTTTCCAGTATGTAGGTAAGGTACCTACCTACATATCAAATACTATACAGCTGGGTGCATGGTATGAAAATTGCGACGTTTTACATCCAAGGCAATTTTTTTCGTGCTACTTATTTCGACCAACGTTGACTTTGATAAATATAGAGACGAAACACATGACGAATGGCGTCTAAAATCTTGCAGAGCTGAAAGGCATGAATTTGGATAATTGGTCAGTGGAGGCGAGGGAAATTATATCTTGCGGGCAAAGTGAGGGTTTTGGAAGATTTTGGCGGCAAACTTTACACCATCGGCGTTGCGCCCGTGGCCAGGTAGGTAATTGCCAAGTGTGGGGAACATGGCAATACTAATATTTGTTTGAGCCCGGGAGTGGTGTTTTTGCGTTGGTGAATGAGACAAATGGCTTGACAAAAGCGCTTGGCTGAGGAATCGCTTGGAACGTGGCTCGAAAGAAAATCTATAGTAATCGGATGAGAAATAGGCATGATTCACGTTACACCGTGTCGGGGCCGGGCTATGCCCGTGCCGTGTAATATGTCTACAATATCCACTGATATTTCGACGACGTCATGGTTGACCATGACTTACCTCATAAAAAAACATAGTAGGTATAGATATCTGACCATACATCGGCAGGGGCCCGGTCCGGCCCCGACTTGGTGTAATGTGAATACTTAAGACTCACAACTTCTTGAGTTCATTTCTAACTTAATTATTAATACTATTTAACGGGTATTTATCGCGTTTATTTACATTTTTTTTTTTAATTTTTTTTTTTTATAAATGTGATAAATATCTACCCGTTAAATAGTATTAATAATTATGTGTTCAGATCGCGTAAGCTTAAAAATATTTATTTCTAACTTAGTTTAACAGCTTTTTTTGACCTATTTAACTAATTAACTTATTACGATCATTAAAAAAATAAGCCTAGGTATGAACAATGTCTAGACCAGCTTTCCTGTCTAAAAGCTACTGAAGTCTAGATTGCCAGCCACTTCCAGCCTCAAAATAGACAAACATAAATCCCAGTTCGCCATTTAGACAAGAAAGATGATGTAATCCATCCAATGGTTGCCTGCTGCTAGGCGATAAGGCCGCCCATTGTACTATTATGTTTAATGTTTATGTCTGTTCCTTATGCATTATTTTGTGGTATACAATAAAGAATTTTGTATTGTATTGTATAATATTCCTTGTCTTTTGTCTAGTGCACAAATGATAGCATTTTTCGATAACGAGGTGTGGTTTCGTCGCAATTATGACAGCCCATAATTTGGGCAATGCAGGTGCGACATTCCCTCACTGATGCGTGTTACAACCAATTTAGATTCGGGCTTCAAACATCGCATCCCTAACACTGAAAGCGTACAATCAGCATCATCCTGTCTTACGTAAGTGTATGTACTTTACCCCCCGGCTGTAGCGTAAAAAAAATCGTGAAGAAAATACATTATCGAAGGTGCATCGCCACGCCACACTCGGACACGAGCTGTGCTGCCTGCATTATTAGACGTGGTGGAATATTTGAACATCGGCTGTAGATCCCTAAGATAACAGGTATTCTTTTCTCCTTACACGTGTTAGAGATGTAGGTAGTTAGGTACATAGGGTTGTCACCAATGTTAAATCTGACTTATTTTAACTTTTTTGATTTCTTTATAATAATCGTTTCTAACCATTAGGTACACATCGAATGTACAGTGCGCGTCAGAATTAAGTATCCCCCTTGTCTAAGAGAGATAGGGGGATACTTAATTCTGACGCGCACTGTACATTACTTATGTGGTACTCAGGGGCATAGGGATAGGGGTTTTGGGGGTTCAACGTTAGAAGTTTGATCTATATCGAGGCTCCAAGAAGTTACGAACCTGAGTATATGATGTGAATTTCAACTCGATACCTCCACGCGTTTTTGAGAAAAGAGGGTTGACAGACGGACAACAAAGTGATCCTATAAGGGTTGCTTTTTTTCTTTTGAGGTAAGGAACCATAAAAATGGACGAAATTTAAAAAAAGTGGCTTCCATTCCACCGAGCACAGCACGACGCTGGGTAACACGGCAACCCGCAACGCCCCGCGCGCGCGGTCTAAAGCTCGTTTTTAGTTTTATCTACACAATACAATTTATTCTAAATGGAATTAATGACCTACTTAATCTAGACATTTAATTTATCATAAATTTACATACCTACAGTCAAGAGCTCTTGCAGCTTTACACATTGGACTTCGCACCGTTCTTATGGCAAACTTTGTAGGTAGAAGTATAGACATAGAGTTATTATAATACTAAATCTATGGGTATAGAGGACTCATAGTACAAACAAGTGTAAAGCTCCAGGTCCAGAGCACGGTCCCCACGTTAGGTTACTTTGCCAAACTTGATAAAAAATAAAACAAAAGCTAACAAAACTAAAAATAGTATTTTTAACTTACCTCACGTCTGGGACTCATCCCTCGGGTCGCTTTGCTAAATACAAATAATAAAACAAAATGAAACTACAGAGTTTTCGCGGTACGCTCTGCTCGCCGATAACATATTTTTACCTTCAGGCTGTGGTCCGGGATTCAAGCCCTTGTTTGAGGTCAGTATGCAAAACACTACAAAAAATCTAACGCAACAAAACATGCTTATGGTTGTGCTCAATTGCCCACCCCGTTTAAGGTCACTTGTCCACGCGAAATTTCTTCGCGGATCGCCTATGACAAACGTTTCCTCCTTCCTATAGTTCCGAGCTTGACCCATTTAAGATCACCTTACCTACATCAATTATCAAAACTAGCCAAAGTCATTTTTCGCGGCTGGTTTCCCTCGCCGATAACCGTTAGCGATTTCGGTTGGGGCTTCAACCACCCTCGAAATGAATTCTTAGCCACGGCCCTGACTGTACCCACAATTTATAATTTTTCCATCCTCCATTTACCAACTTGCCCTCCCTGGTTCAGCGGCTGACAACGCCCTTGCTTGTAGTAATATTACTATGCACATACCTAAATAAACATTATAAATCACAGCTGGTTTCCAGAAGATAGCTTTATATTAATTTGAAAGGCAGGGGTGCAATAAAAAAAAGCCTTAGTTATAAAATTTATTTGCTGTTCTACAAAAATAAGTCATTTACATAAGTTTAGTTCTTAAATTAATATAAACATTATTTATATCGATTTAATCACAGCAAATTATATTAACATGCCTTGGCATTTAGCAATAATGGTTATACACACCAATGCAATGGATTTTGAAAAGTAAATGATGAACTGATACGTAAGAGATTCTATACTTACTAAACCTTATTTTATTATACGTATTAAAATTAAATTAATTTACATAATTTTTCATGGAGTAATAAGCCCTTTAAAAACACCATCTTCTCATGAGAGGTGATCAAAATGAAACAGAAACTTTAAAATAAGCTTTTTTTCAAATTTACCTACCAGGTATCGACCATTTACATGAGCTTGTAAAAAATTTGCTCTATTCCATTGAAATAAGGTAGAGTTTTGAAAAGTTCAACAAGGTTCAAAAACGCATTACCTCGTTGTTTGCATTTTTACTTTAAGCATCGAAATGTACTCTTATTTTTCTCTGAAAAATACTTTAAATTTCTGTGGATTGTAAATACCTCCACAATAGTAGAATATTGAATGCATTGAATACATATTCCTAAGCAACACATCTTTTTTTGTTATACCGTCTAATAAATTATGGTTACCTAGTTTATTGCCTCTTCAGGGCATTTTAATTATTTAATTTACGTTGTAAAATAACATGTAGGTAGACTAATCAATAAATTATAATGTAACATTGTTATTAAATATTTCGGTTTGTTAAAAAGATCATCACATAATGAATACTGTTTTAACTAAATTTACATTTACATTAGGAATGTATTAAAGACATCTTAGGTACATTGTAGTTGTAGATAATTAAGTACCTACGCTATTTTGTGCAAATAAATATTTAACATATATTTTTTTAATGGGGTTTAAATGACAAAGAAACTGGTTGTTCAGGATAATAAGCAAATATTTTTGTTCATATCGTTTCGTTCTTTTACTAATTAGGTACGCAAAATCTTTTTTATAATTGACGATAAATTAAACGACAATTAAACACGTAATGAAAGGAATTTACACTAACTTTAGTTAGCAGTAAAAATGATGCTACACATTTATTTTGATCGATAACAAAGGTATGGCATTATTTTTAATGCTGTCAAATTAGTTTAGTTCAGTTTAAGTGCCTTCAGAATTGTAATTTTAGCTAATTTTTGTAAATAAAATAAATGACAATGAACCAACAATATTAATAACGAACGAAAAAATTAACGAAAGTAGAATATTTGGCCACTGAGTTTCTGTCATCATCAATACAAAATGTATTATCATATCACATTATTTTTGCTGGTGAACATGCGGTACGTTTTTTACCACTGTGTTTCGCATTATTCATGGTCGCCACTCGAAAATCTTTACTGGCTGGTTAGGCATCAGCCCAATAATAACTAGAGAACGGGGGACTTTGTTTTATAATATTCACATAATAAAACAACGATCCATGAGAAACGTTTAGGTGAATAAATTATTAGGGGTCTGTGTAAATTGGTGGTAATATAAAGAGGATTGTTATAGATGTTACAATAATTCAGACCGACTGGGAGATTTATTGGCGTGCGCCGCGTAAGCCAATAGAATTATATGAAAACAATTACATAATTATTTATCTTAATATTAAACTGCTCTGCTACCCTTTTGTGAAGCCGTGACGGGTTGCTAGAAATTGTAAATTTCTAAACAATTATTAATTTCGTTTTATTAAATAGTTAATTTAGAGACAAAAAAATATTAAAAGAAAGCATTTCCATTCTGACATCAATAGCACACTTTAAACATATCACAGACAGCTCACGATATACTATAATTTAATTTAATATTATCTTAATGTAACTGTATTCTGCTACAATATTTTACAATAATTTATCGGATATGACAAATATGAAAGAATGCACTGGAATTTATTAAATTCGTAATTTTTCAGAACAATGTCCATAATAGCAATCAGATTTTGTTGCAATTTATAATTATTATTTAACCTTTACTGCTTTTTTGCATCTATGTTTTATTTGTAAATTTGTATTTACTAAAAATATTTCAAAACATTTGGTCAAATTTCAAACGCAGAGCGAAAAAATTTGGAGAATTGATCAATGTGAATGTAATGTGAGCCATAACAGCTGTTTTATCAGTTTTCACTGTGCATTTTTACGAATAAGTTAAAAAATACCTGTTAATTTTAAACATGCTACAACGCGAGTGAATAAAAGCCGTTGTAGTATTATACTTATTATAAATATTCGATAAATACCCGTGATTTATGTTGTATCAGAGGTGATTCAATTTTTTTGAAGAATTAAGACCTGGCGTCGTTACAAACGTGTTCGCGATGATGAACCACGCTGTTCACGCGGCATCAGTAAATTACCAATATCCCAGTAGATAATTATAAGAGCGACTGCTCGAAACGACGCATGATGACCCATGACCCATGAGGGCTGGTGAGAATCTGGCGCAGCATTACCATCCAGCAAGGTCATGTAGCCAGAGTCTTGGGGACGCTTCCGATTGTATGACTTGGATGAGTTGAGCTATCTCTAGCAAGTTTTTCAAAACAAGTCTAATTACAACCTGTTGAAACGTCGCGTCGAGAAAAATAGGTAAAGCGATAAACACTCGTGAATATTTATTATAATGCTACAGTGGCTTTTTTTCATGTAGGTATTTTTATGGATTATTCCACTATAAGGACGATTTAACTCGACTTTAGAAAGCTACACGGAAGGTATATTTTAAGCAATTCATAATGGAAGTGACTTACAAAAACTATTCATTTTCAAAATAATTTATCTTATTGTAGCCACGATGATCAACCAATCATCAACCAGCATTACTACACCCCTGCCAAAGTCAAGATACAATTATTTCAAACACACCAAAAGAAATTTATAAATCCCAAAAATTTACGATCTCGACGGGATTCGAACCCGCACCTTCCCCTTCAGCGCAGGGTTGCTCTTTTTCCAACTAAGCTACGTGATCTTATCTCGCCGAGTCTTAGAGATTACCCAGAGTACTATAATAAATAAAAACCTTAGACACCAAAAGAAAATTATCTTTTCGGCGTCAAGTTTAGGATGAAGCGAGCGAGTCCTAAAAACCCACATTTTAACTGTACGGAAAAATAATTCTAAGCCAAAAATAAACATTGAATATTGAATTATGTTTTGATAGCATCAATATTTTAGGATTCTAGTTGGAAAAACGATTGACTCAACTTGACTCGATACAAAAAAATCGCTAAGTTCGCAAAATTTTTACAGAGTTATGGAAAAAGCCGTTTCATTTTCTAGTTATTTTACATATTTCAATGAAATTTCGTTTGCGTGTTCTTTATAATCACTTCAGTCGATTATAGTTTTATTTTATTGCGAAAAAGAATTATTTTAGAGCAAAAGCCAAATTTATAAATAAAGACCAGTCAAACTGGGCCTAGATCACAGTACTTGCGGGATCCCTGTGGTAAAAAAACTCGAATTACATAAAATTTAACATTCGTTTTTTGGTTCATCAAACTAAAATAATAAAAAATTTAGAAAAAATTTAGACAAAATACGATCACACATAAATTTGGACGAGATCTCAGGAACCCTGCGCTGCGGTCTATTGAAATGACTTAACTTTTGATTCGTACGTTTTTACTCAATATTTGGTTCCTCTAAGCCAGTTTCTAAATTAGTTGCGTAGTTTTCTTGTAAATAAACAATCACATTATTTTTGCGCTTACGTCGTTCCGTAACACGTATGCTCTATCCCGCTCCTATGAACACGAAAGCCTATGTCTACCTTTATCAAAAAATGGCGCACATTGCGCCTTCTTAACTAAAAGTGTGTTAATAAATATTGTATCATGATTTTGGCTGGAGTTTAGACGTAAATCTAATTAATACAAACACTGTATTATTGAGCTATGTTACTTACAGAAGACTACTAGGTGCTACAACGCCCCGCATAAATAAAGTTGCATCTAGAACAATATGTCAACTATTCTAGATGTCATCTATATTGGCCTGAGTTACAGGTAGGTGTCACCGGCGATTTCCCGGTCGACCAGCAACTATGACTCGGGGATTAGGATGCTTTCTACTGGGGCGGGGGCTGTCATGTCATCGCTGTCAGGGCGGGACCAATCCTGGACATAAATAAATGAATAATAAAAAAATAATGCTAGACAATTCATCAGGATTATCTAGCCTCAAGCTAAGCTAAGCAGAGCTTATATTATGGATAACCTGATATATATAATAAAATACAATACATAGATAGATATTTTTTATTATGCATAGAAAACGACCAGAACACCCTGAACAAATATCTGCAGATCGTACAAACATTTGTCCCGAGGCGGGAATCGAACCCACAACATCCTGCGTCGCAGGCAGACATTCGTCCACCGCGCCACAGGGGTCGTCTAAATTACAAATATTGATTACGAATACATAACAAAATATAATGTTTTTTTTGACAATAGAAGGTTTTCATTATCAGCCCGTACCTATACGTCCACAGCTGGGCAAAGGTCTCCACCAATCGACGTCACGACTACCGATTCGGCGCCAATCTTCGTCCGCTCATCCATCGAAAACCTGCCTGCGACCGCTACAATGTCGTTCGTCTTTCCCACTCTCATTTGCGCGTTAAATAGTCTTTTGAGAACTTTTATTCCCCAGCGGTTATCGGTGCTATATGCCCGGTCAACTGTCACATCAGGTTGCTTATTCTGAGAGCTATGTCCGTCACTATGGATATCCGTTATTCGCATTTGATTTGATTGTCATGATGATGTTAAAAGTGAATATAACTAACCTGTTCTTCCGTGCTCGCGAAGAACAAGTAGAAGAGATTGGTGGCGAGGTCGATAGCTGCTGCTAAGTAGAACACCTCGCGCCATTGACCCAGGGTTTGCTGAAACCACAAGTTTCAATTAAATAAATTAAAATTAATACTTTAACTGGATAATCGACACAGCATCATCCTAGCCCTAAGCTAAGCAGAGCTTGTGTTATTGATACTAGATGACTAATAAACTAACAATACAATACAAAACTCTTTATTGTACGCCACAAAATAAATCAAAAGAAACCTAGACAGAAATATTAAACATAAAAGTACGTATTTGATACAAATACATTACATAGAGAGATATTTTTAATTATACAAAGAAAACACTCGGAAGGAATATTTTCAGATCGTGCAAACATATTGTCCCAAGACGGAAATCGAACCCGCAACCTCCTGCGTCGCAGGCGCATACACCGTAACATCACATATCAACAGCTAATACCAGCTAGACCATTGCTGGAGTAGGCCTAATCTTACAAGCGCCTTATTGGCTCTATGATGGTCCAGTCATTTTGGTTGGAAAATACCAGGAAAGTTCTCCGGGAGGTTTCGCTCCTTTTATCGAAACCCTTGCAAGAGGACATTTCTCCAACATAGCGGCGAGAGCGGCAAAGATACGATGCGGCAAAGTTGAAATTGAATAGAGCATATCGAAATTTATAAAATTACCCATTTTCAAAACTAAAGTGAAGATATACCTTTTTCCGTATGTAACGCCTGTCTTTGATTCTAAGGTGGCACAAAGGTTGCCAGGCCAGCTAGTAGGTACTTCTATAAATAAAATATTTTATTCTAGAACCCTCGATATTAAGAAGCGCTCACCTGTTCAGGGTTAATGATAAGTCCGACAACGTAGGGCGCCATGAATCCGCAGATGTTGCTCGCTGCGTTCGTTATACCGTACATCGTGCCCGCGAACTGAGGCGATAGGTCTATGTGGTTCATTTGGTTCCCTGGAAATAAATAAATAAATAATGTTGGACAATCCATACAGCATTTAGCCCCAATCTAAGCGGAGCTTGTGTTATGGGTACTAGATAACTGATAAGCTTAATACAATTAATTACATAGATAAACATTTGTTTTATTATACATAGAAATACCCAGAACACTCAGAACAGATATTTGCAGATCGAACAAACATTTGTCCTAAGGCGGGAATCGAACCCGCAACCTCCTGCGTACGCCCGCCACGCCACATCGGTCGTCAAAATCAAGCAATCAATGTTAACAAACATCGATCAAGGTATCCGGAGGCAGCGGCGAATCCCTGATCTAAATTTAAAAAAGAAAGTGACAGAAACGACTTCAAGTTTTTGCATACATGCCGACTCAACAGATCATCACCGCCTCAAATTCATCCTTTCAGTATTAACATGTAGTATTATCTTTTACAAGAATCATATTAACAACATCGTCTCGTAAAGTTGACATAAAGTTGACCCGGTTCAAGCGCTAAACAGAGTTCAAGAATGCTGTCAAATCACATTTCATTTATTTCCACCATATGTATTACATATACACTTGATGTCGTTATTTCTAGTACAAATAAGCTACAAAAGGAAACACCATAAGGGATTTTACTTCACAAGAAAAACAGAACGACAGTGATTCCTAACACGCAATAGGAAACCGAGATTTGAACTCGATGAAGTCTACTTTGTCTCGTTTTGTCTCAGTTATGGCAGCAAAGGGGGCATGAAGCAATTACTTGAGGTGATTTTTGCGATTATTCGACGAGGGAGTACTAAAATTCGTAGACAACAAATTACGTGATATCTGCCGAGATATCTCCCCCACATGAGATTTGACTCGACCCCCACCCCCCTGAAAGCATCACGTAATTAATGGACGCCCCCAAACGGTGAAATTGGGCCTAAATAGTCTAGTTATAGTCTAGTCTAGCTTACCAGCATAAGCCGCGCCGCCGAAAGCCGAGGCAATGCTGAGAAGTAACATGACCGCAGTCTTGTCGCATCCTGCCCACGCGATGCCCAGGAGACCAAATGCAGGGATAAATGCAGCTGTGGACAAATATGTAGTCAGTTAATAAGTGTGTCCCTAGAAAAACCAAAGTCGCCGACATAGCCATCTTACCCGCATCCCATAGACAAATATAATATATACTTTCGTGAAACGGAACTCAGGGCTCAGACCAAAGTGGCGACTTCTCGTATTGGAGGCCAAGACACACTTCGGGCTGCTGAGATCTAACTAAGTTATAATTGATTCTCTAAGAAGTAGGTTTCTTGTTTGAAAATCATTAGGCATAGTTAAAATCTCCAACCAACCAGAACCCACTTCTTAGAGAATCAATTATAACTTACTTAGTTAGACAGTAACAGGCTAGTCATAGAAAAAGTGTACTTACATACTGTATTCCAAAGTTTCATACTGTTCAGGCGGTTGATCCATCCTTTCCCGAGCAGCCAGTCCGCCAATATGCAGATGAGGATGCCGCCTATCCACGCGGTGAGATATGGGAGGGCGCTAAACCGCGCGTTCTGGAAAAATTAAATAAAATAATAAATAACTGATGGTAATTAAACCAGGTACTTTATTAACAAAGAAAATTACGAACAAAGAACAGAAACAAATTAGAACTTTATATTTACAATTGAAATAATTAAGCTAACTGCAGACTGTTGCAAACAATCAACAGATGGCTCAACTGATCCATATCAATATCAGTGTCCGTAAATTTAAGTGTTTCTGGTGACAGTAACATTTATCTATTCTTATGACATTAATATAATAAATAATATTAACCAAACATTTGGATGGATGACCGTTCATAATACTAAACGATGAAATGAAAGCTGCCAAAACCAAAAATACTTACAAAGTTTCAAAACTTCTTTCGACTTACTCTGATGATACCAGAGTGTCCTAAAATATTCTACACCAATATTTCATTGACTTTGTAACACTTTATTCAAAAAACTTGGTTTCTAGATATAGGACCAATAATGTACTTACCGAAACGATATCGAAATGCAGAATGTAGTTCATATAAGACGGTAGCTCAGTGAACTGCGTGTAGAAAACCCAGGCTTGCCCGCACTGCGCTATCAGAATAGCCCATAGCGGAACGCATGTCAGGAACTTGAGCCATGGTATAGACATATTCGGCTTGTCTTCCTGAAAAAAATCTAAGTTTAACTACGGATAACATAGCATACATGACACAGAATAGTAGGTGTCGTTTGATTTAGAGAAATAAAATAGCTAATCTGAATTTAACTGGAATTTAAACTAGATGTCGCCACTTGATAAATTAGATCGAAGTGTATTGTGAAGTGTTCCGGGTTTAAAACTACTTCCAAACCCATTTTCATTATTCAGGACTTTGAAGTCAATTTATATTTTTTTAAAACGCCAAATAATATTTATTTGGAGAAACTTAAATACCTTAAGTAAATAACGGAATAAATAAAGACCAAGCTAAAACTCTAAAAATGGCTGTTAAAAAATATTGCAAATAGCGTAGCGAAGAGTAATAAAAAAAGTAACTTTTCCATTACTATTCACTAAATCAATTATTAAATAATAAAATACCTACCTTGGTTGCCACAACAAACACTTAAATTATGCATACTCGCATTCTACACACAAGAGTAGGTATCATTTATACCATGGCATTTGCTACGGAAATAATGAACAATTTATCTATCTGCGCATAAGAGTGACGACTTATTAAAAGGCAAGTGAAAACCTACGTGTAATTAATACACGTAGGTTTTATCGAAACAAAAACATTAATTAATTTATTAATGTTAAAATCATGCCAAATCTCGTCTCGTAATACTTCCGCCGTTAGAAGTGTTGAGATCACTAACACACTAACACTTTTATTACCTTCGACTAAGAAGTTGGCAAATAACCTACTTGCACCTAGTAGTCATAGATAGCTGTCGAGTACGTTATGTGCGTAATGTAAACTTCATAGTCCAAGGTAATTAAATGGCTAACTTGGCTCTTCTCGTGGTCTCAACGCTTTTTACGGCGGTATTATTAAGAGACGAAACTTGGCATAATTTTAACATTAATGTTTTTGTTTCAATCTCACCACTTTTTGTACGAGTACTTACTGAGAAAGAAAACTTAACAAGTTATTTTTTTACTGCGGAACCCTAAAAATCATGATTCTAGAATTTCCCCCTAAGCCCTTATTAAAACCTGTACTTCAAATACCAAGTCTGTAAGTACGCTGGAACTAAAAACAAAGAAGAAACTTTGGGATTCTTTTCTTCGACGACGGCACCCTAAAAATCATAATTTAACAATTTTATCTTTAGTTAGGCCATGAATTCTACCGATATTCCAAATTTCACGTTTGTAGGCCTGCTAGAAGTACCTAAACATTTGCAAGCTCCGTTGCTGCGATGGGTGAGTGAGTGGTGACGATATAGCAATACTTTGAGGGTCAGTATTTCCTAAAAACTAAATTGATTAGACACTAATAATTACTAAGAAGTCAGTTAACTACGTTAGGAGTACCGGGCCCTGAGATATGCCTGCCCTGAATAGTGCCGTGAGATGTTTCGAGAAAAGGGTTCCCGGTGGCGGCCGTCTACTCGACTTGGCAGGGCCACTGCCGTGGGTTCTGATATTCCTATCAGAGGTTAGATAGATAAAGTCTAGCTCAAAACCGGAAGGTTTTGAGCTTCTATTTAACCACGAAAGAAGTGTTATTTTATACTACTACAACCTATTACTACAGTGATTTGTTATTCTGTCGACGGCCTCAGTAGCCCAATGGGGTAGTCTGCCTGAGGCGCAGAAGGTAGTGGGTTCGAATGAATGAATTGTTTTTTTGCATGGAATGCAATTATTTTTGACAACCTCTGTGGCGCGGTGTGCGAAGGTGCGCCTACGACGCAGCAAGTTGCGGGTTCGATTCCCGCCTTGGGACAAATGTTTGACGATCTGCAGATATTTGTTCCGGGTGTAACAAACACCATTCAAGCCATAGACAAATGAATTAATTCAAACCTAGAACAGGAAATATATAGGTAGGTATTTTGCGAACAGAAGCACCATCGTGACATAACTCCTGAAAGATTAACGCATTCACTGCCCAGTCTACCACTACCTGAAGCCGTTGCAGTTGGACATGTGCGTCATGGGCCATGAGTGTTAAAAACGAATTGCGTATTAGTGATTATAAACGTACCTACATATCCAAGTAGAATCAATGAATAACATCTGTGAGGTCAAGCGTGAGTCAGATCGCTCGTCCCACATTTATGATAGCACGCAAACTGATACATAACACATAACCTTATTAAAACTACGACGAACTTACCGAATAAAATGGTTATTTGAATGACGGTCATTATACAGGGTGCCACGAAACATGAGTAGGTACTAAGCCGAAAGAGGGTGATTCTGGACCGAGACCGAAGGGATTAAATTTGGTTCTACAATTTTTCATAATTTAAAAAAAAAACGAACTTTTTGTTCATATATTCGTCTTCTTTTACGTGCATTCTCTCAATATTATTGTTTTAAAAATTCTAAATGTCTACAATACATATTTTGTATGTAATAATTTCATAACAAAACACAGATTTTTCTAAAGAACAAACAAAAACAATTCGTGAAAGAATTAAATTAAAACCAGTATTTAAAATTGAAACAATTGAGCTAACTAACTGCAGACTGTTGCAAACAATCTACAAGTAGCTCAACTGATCCATAACAATACCAGCCGGAAGCGTGCCCAAGACCTAGCGTCTTGGGCACGCTTCCGACTGGTATTGTTACCGACTACTAGTTTTAATTTAATTCTATTATTTGATTGTAATTTTATTTGTGAAATAATTTACAATGTTAAATAATGAAAAAAACACGAATAGGAAGAAATAAAACCTTAATTTACAAAAAACTATTATAAAAATATTTCCATACCAAAAATCTTATACCATTGTTATTTGATGCCCTCCTCGTGGTCCCGAATCAGCCCTTCGGCTTGCACATTTACTTTACGTACCAACCTGCCCCCCTAGCACGGGGATTGTTGTCTAGGGTAGAATAGAGAAAAATTACGTCACTTCGTAATCCAATGCGTAAATTATTTGAAATGCATTCCATCAACTTCAATAATGTACGCAATGTATGGCGATGCAATGTCATTATTGTCTATTCTACCCTAGACAACAATCCCCGTGCTAGGGGGGCTGTATAACGGAACTATTTCATTCAAGTTTTGATGTATTGTACCTTCGGCTTGGGCTTGCTTGATTAGAAGACTAATGACTCCACTTTGAAGAGTCAAGTTCTATCAAGGTCAAGTCATATCAGTTACCTACTGTTGAATTTGTTACAAATACTGGAAATTTTCTCACAGCATTATCTAGCCGCAGAGTAAGTTTGTGTGTTGTACCCATGTTGTATCTTATTGATTGATTTTAAACCCACTGCAAACCCTCTTAAAACTCACTGCAAACCCTCTTAAAACCCACTGCAAACCCTCTTAAAACCCACTGCAAGGCCTCTTACCTCATCAGGACACATAATATCCACTGCCGCACCTGCCTCCCCCAAACAATGTAGTTGATTTGCCATTATATAAATTCCCAAAAAATTTCGATATCGGCGGGACTCGAACCCGCGCCCCACAACGGGTACGCGTGTGATTATTTTTATTTGTGTTGACTGTTGATAAAGAAATATATCTGTATAGGTATTTATTTTTGGGGTTCCATACCCAAAGGGTAAAAACGGGACCCTATTACTAAGACTCCGCTGTCCGTCTGTCACCAGGCTGTATCTCGTGAACCTTTAAAGTGACAAAAGACAGTTGAAATTTTCACAGATGATGTATTTCTGTTGCCGCTATAACAACTAACAACAACAAAAATACTAAAAAACGGAATAATATAAATATTTAAGGGGGCTCCCATACAAAAAACGTGTTTTTTTGCCTTTTTTTCTAGATAATGGTACGGAGCCCTTTGTGCGCGAGTCCGACTCGCACTTAGCCGGTTTTATGATTGTATTTTGCCGATTTTATTGTGAAATTTATATATACTTTAAGACTCAATCGGAAAATTTCTAATTGTGACGTCACCATTCACCATATTGTCATGCATGAAGCTTTTAGCGGGATATCTTTTTTGTAAGAAAGAAAGAAAATTATTAATTAGACACAGCACACAAACAACACAAATGATGGTTTTTATCATTTTATTTTCGGAAAACCTTATTTTGATAGAAGCAAGAAGAAGGTGACGTCACAGAAAGGGGCAGCATTATTACCTGTAACTGAGTGCAGTCTTACTTTTCGTTGTCTTTCCCTGATAATTAAAAAAATTTAGGGTGTTTTTTTATACTTAATGAACTAACGTAAATAAATAATTTATAAAATAATAATAATAATGCTGGACAATTCACACAGCATTATCTAGCCCCAAGTTAACCAAAACTAGTGTTATGGGTACTAGATAACTGGTCGCAGGCGAACCTGCGCCACCGCGCCACAGAGGTCGTCAGTATAAAAAAAACTACGCATATATACCCTATTACGACGCTTGGCAGGTATTGAAAATACTACTGCTAAGTTCCCTCATTCGGCTCTTACGACATCCACCAGCAGAGGAGTTGAGTTGGAGGGATCGATTCTTACGCCGCGGCCAAGGCCATTATAGGTACAGTCAGAGACGAAATTCTATTAAACAGTTGCAGTTTTAAAGCTTATCTTCTAATCGCGTATGGCCAAATGGTATATAAGGTAGTACAACTACCGTTGACTTGGGCGAAGGCCATTTTTAGCCATAATAGAAAAAAGGAGTAGTATCATTAGCCTTTGAGTTTTGTCGCACCTTGAAGATTAATCCGAATCGAATGCTCAAAATACTATTTTCGCTCATATAATGATACATAACGAAATTTTAAATTTTAGCTTACAATTTGAAGAAAAAAAACTAGTAGATCCGCGGTTATTAAGTTTTAATAAGCGATTTTCTTTGCTGACTGTACTTTGCTTTTGCCAATTATGAAAATAACTAACCTGTGCTGGACCAATGCAATAGGTGATATACTCAATCTCCTTCGGACATATCCTGGGGTGTTTGTGAGGCGCGTCGAAAATGAGAAACAGCCACGCTATAAACCAGAACACGCCCAGCCCTCCGAATATGTAGAAACAGAGGGGCCAGCCTCCTGCGAACTCAAGTGTGCAAAGCCAGCCAGATATGGGCAGTGTTACCACAGTGCCTATGTTGGAACCTGGACAAGAGAATTAAAATAAGACTGGCGGCGTACCACTCATGGGAAAAGGCCTCCCCTTGATCTTAGTATTATTTCACGTGATAACTGCAAATATTTAATGTCAAAGTATCCTAGTGCGCACAGAATAACATTACCTAATCTGTGTATGTAGGTTGTGGTAAGTAAATTAATTAAGATGCCGATCTTAATGAGCACCTTTCTTCATTTACCTGCACCCCACTAGGTGCCATTTCACACAGCGATGCATGATATTTTTATAGAAATTTGAATGTGCTCATAGCTCATCTAAATTGCATAGCTTGCGTCATATTAAATCTGTACACCTTTAAGTAACATTTTAAGACTGGCATAAATCGGATTAATTATGTTAGAAAAGACTTACCAGCATAAACATAAGCAGCAAATTTAGACCTCTCCATCGGTGGTATCCACTTAGCTAGCATAGCATGCATGGCTGGATACGTCACCCCCTCGGCCAAGCCTGCCATAGCCCGGACAACAATGAAGAATGAGAAGTTGGTATAAGCTGCTATGGGACTGAGCAGTGTGAATATCGCGCAGAAGAACACTCCAATTCCATAGACAAGCTTTCCACCATACATTTCTGCTATTCTGCCACCTGGAATCTGAACCATGAGTCCATATAAGTACAAAGTTTCTTTAAGAAGAGCAGTTTGATTCCTAATCCTTTTACCATGCAAGTAATGCTGAGTTTATTAGTTAATCAATTGATCATAATCTGATCTTACAATGAACAACCATAGATGGGTAGGTAGTTTACCTGTGTCAACACATATCCATAGAAGAATGAGCCTAATATTATACTCTGCTGCTCAACAGTCCAATTGAAATCACCAGGTCTCTGAAAGATAAAATTTTTTGCTTAGAAACTAACTCAGCTTTACTAAAAACCATAGTACACACAAAGACAATTAACAACCAGGAATGAGGAAGTTACACTTCAATTCTTTCCTTTCCTGTCCTTTCTTTTAATAATAATAATAATAAACTTACCATGGGTACAGAGTCATTACTAGGTATGATAGCCGGGCACACATCCAATGTAGAATCATTTGATACAACTGGCTTGGTAACATTCACCATGGCTACTATAGCCACGGACAGGTTGACTCGCATTGCATACACATTGGCAAAGCCGAGGAAACCCATGATGCCAAGGACAGTGCGGCATTTTATCCATCCTTTGGTTTCTTCCACTGAAATATAAAACTGAATGAGTCTATACCAGCTTATACAGAACAGAAGTAGAATTTTATGATCTAATAAATACCTATCATTGCATGAATTAAACTTTCAAGCATTCAGGGTAATTTATTTAGCTTGGTTTTACAAATTATCTGGATGATGAGCTGTACTGTGAGAGATAAGGATTCTTTGTTTAGAAACAATAGGGCTGTCGTGCAAGAAGCATTGATGAACTTTTTATACGATAGGTTTGTTTACCTACCTACCTATACTATGTATGTATACCTTTCAACATACAAGGATTAAAATCTAAAACTACTTACCCAGCTCTTCCTCAACCAGATTCCTGCGACTGCCAGTCTCATCATCATTATATATTTCCGAGTCTATGATAGGACTCTCTTCTGCATCTTGAAACGGCATGTTTGTTCACAACAACAACACCATTCCGGGATATTTCACATTCGGTTAAAAGCTCCTGCAGGTAGTGAAACTTGAATTCTACTACAGTAAACTACGTTCTCCAATTTCTATCACACAGTTCCAATGCAATGAGTCATCAATACACAATTTTTTGTCTTGTATTTCATCCACACACCACAACTTACACCACGAAAACACAAAGGAACAAAAACAAAATTCGAGTCAGCTGTGCACGTCGCTGTCATTTTTATACAAATATCACTGTGGCAATCACTATACAGCCAGCCATGAAATAAGAAGTTGAAAAATATTCTCTGAGTCAATGAAAAAAAAGATCCCCTTCGGTATAAAAGAGATCCCCTTCGTCTGATAGATTGAGGATTACAATGAAAAAAGAGGGTATGTCCTGACGGATCACGCAAAAACCGATCATGTCCTGACGGATCACGGCAAAAGGTGCTATCCGATATCGTGATCGGTCAGGATAAGAAACAAGATAACGAATTAGTGCTATCCGATCACGCCATACAATTCATACCTTACTTTTAATTTTCGTTTGTGCTGTTAATAGATTTTCTTTATTATTTACTCATATGTGTTATTGTACATTTCAAGTTTGAATAAAATGTAATGAAATAGTAAAATTGTAAATAAAAAAGGTAAGGGGAAATATACTGTGATAATACTATAGTAGATAAGGTAGGTAATTAGTTGTTTATGTTTTGCCCTGAAAACCAAAGTGATCATAATCGAATTTACATATTTTGTGACATTTTCATTATTGTGTAGGTAGGTAGGTGCTTATGAATGTAATTTCTAGTTTCAACCTAAATGTTATTGCGTAAAGTTTATATTTTTCAGAAGTTAGCAAATAAAAAGGTAAGAATAAAACTAAGCTTTATTTGTTCATCAGTTTTTCATTATTGAAAATAGTAGTAGTAATTATCTTTAGTATTTTAGATAATAATAATAATAATAAATAATGCTGGACAATTCACACAGCATTATTTAGCTTGGGGCTAGATAATGCTGTGTGAATTGTCCAGCATTATTTATTATTTATTATTATTATCTTTCAATCAGTCTTTAGTATAAAATCAAGTCTTAAGTAATTAAAATCAGTCTTAAAGTCATTAAACCACTATTTATATAATACCAATATTAAGAATAAAATCAACAATTTACTAAATGAAAATGTCACAAAATATGTAAATTCGATTATGATCACTTTGGTTTTTAGGGCAAACATAAACAACTAATTACCTACCTTATCTACTAAGTATTATCACTGTATATTTCCCCTTACCTTTTTTATTTACAATTTTACTATTTCATTACATTTTATTCAAACTTGAAATGTACAATAACACATATGAGTAAATAATAAAGAAAATCTATTAACAGCACAAACGAAAATTAAAAGTAAGGAATGAATTGTATGGCGTGATCGGACAGCACTAATTCGTTATCTTGTTTCTTATCCTGACCGATCACGATATCGGATAGCACCTTTTGCCGTGATCCGTCAGGACATGATCGGTTTTTGCGTGATCCGTCAGGACATACCCAAAAAAGAGATCCCATAGAGTTATGAGAGATTATTTCGCATTTTGGCGTAGGTGCGCGTAGCCATAGATTTACTTTGCGCGGGAGATTCAACTTTTTTATGGCTTGAAAACTTCGATCAAAAATAAGTAGTTCGCGGCCTCCCCCGCCGGCAAAGCCGGAAATTTTTGATCGAAGCTTGAAAACAATGCCACACAGTTTAGTGGAATTCGGTCCCTGCCCCTGGCTGTCGCTTCATGTTTGTTTCGTGTTTCAGTAGGTAGTTCAACCGTTCCGATTCAAATTAACCTCAATTCACTCCCTTCAAAAATAAATACCTAGGTACTAGGTATTCATAAAATCACAGAACAAAATTTATGTACCTAGGTATACCCTCAGACTAAGTAGATTTCATAAGTCTGAGGGTATATCAAATATCCCAAATATTATAAAAGCCAAAAGAAAGTCTCTGTCTGTGACCTTTTTACACCTAAACTACTGAACGGCTCTGAAATTTGGCAGGGAGGTAAAAAATATCCCGGGGGGGGCGAACATCGGCTTTGCATAGGCTACTTTAATAGCTCGTGCGATGCCGCTGGCAGAAGCTAGATTTATCTATGCTAGTACGTTGTGAAAAGTACATAATGCACCTATTTTGCGGTCTTCACTTTAACTACCTGCCTATCGTCATTGTAACGTGAAAAATTAAATACAAAAGATTAAATGAAAGTATGTAATGTACTTAGTAAAATTAGTTTTTTTATAAAAATAAACACTGATAAAAATATCGTACATCGCTAAATAAGTACATTAGTACCTACACAGAAAATATAATTTTATAAAATTTCTTAGTGACTAGCCTTCAAAAGTATTGTCATTTCAAAACTCCAAGACCCGTAATTATTGGAACTATCCTATCATTATTTATTATTTAACTTTTATAGTGAAATAACATACAATTGTAGGTACCAGACAAATGTACATCTAAATAAAATTGCACAGCACTAACAATTTGGTAAATATAAAGATCGTTGCACTCATTTCCTAGCCCATTTTATTTAAAATGCATATTTTGGAATTTAGATTTTAAACATGAACATTATAAAAACCAACATAAAAACACCATGTAATGTACTATGGCGCGAGTTTTGGTCTCCTATGTTTGCTGGCTAATACATGAATTTAACCTTTTTGACTTAGAAATAAATATTCACTAGTTCACATCTAATTTGGGTGGAGCTCAATATTTGCGCCTATTACAACCTTGAAAGATTCCCAAAATCTCTACTTATTTTATGATTCCTTTTATGCCAGTCTTAAAATGATGGCCAAATGTTTTTACAAACTGTAGGCATAAGTACACCCATAATTATTGTAGTAATGAGATTCACACTATGGTTGTCCAGAATATTTCTACCACAAATGTGTGCCACACATTGACTAGAATGGCATACAATCTGCCCATCTTTATTCAGTCCTGAAATAAAATAAGAAACATTGAGAAATAATGTCAAATACCCCAAAATAATAATAAATAATAATAATAAATCATTTTATTCAGAACATTTTACAGAAGGATCATTGATGCTTTGAAACGATGTCACTAAAACAGTGTGGGCAGACTTTGATACACTTTAGGGTTGATGCACCAGGTTATGAGTAAAATATAATAAAACAGTTGATTTACCTGAATATTGTAAGGTTCCACCAAGGATTGAATCAATGAGACTGCCCAAGAATCCAGACAGTGCTCCAAATAAAAGAATAGGCCACTGCGGCGGCGCGTATGCCCAAAGCATACTATCAGAGAAGTAATACAGAGTCAGGTATTGAGTAAATCCAATAAGAAGCCCTCCTAAAGTACTGGCTAATGTCCCCATGAGTGAAATTCCTCCATTGGTCCCTTTTGGCACCCTTTTCCAGGTTGTGATCAGAAATGGATCAGAGTTTGATAGAACAGTCCCAAGTTCAGATGCCCATGTGTCACCATTGCAGCAACCAAATACTCCTGAAAGAAATGAGAAACACATAAAAACTTAAATAGAAGAAGTTGTATTATTTGCATTCCATAGCACATAAATGTACATTGCATTGCATATACATTGAATTGTTGTCTTTTACAATCAGTTTTTGAGTACCTTTAGAAAAAAATGCAATAAAGAAAACAATACAACTTGAAAATTACCTTCTTTTACACACAGGGGCAATTATTTTTTATTCTTTGTAATTAATTCACTTAATCAATGATTGGGTAAAAACAGAGAAAAAAACGCCGATTTGATATGAGACATATTGAAATTTATCCCTCCATTTTCCTCAAGTATGTAGATTATTTGATTGATAATGTTAATTTCCACCTTTGCAGGCATTAGGTTGTTATTTTTGTATGAAGGTATTTATTATTTAATCTCGCCTTTGTTTAGAAAAGATAAAACACAAAGGTGCCTTTTTCAAAAATATAATAGTACCTACTCAAAAATTTATATTGAATCCTCTTCTAACATAAACCAAGTTAAATCATTTTATTTGTAGGTATAATGGTTATGTGCTTACAGCTTACAGGAAGGAAAATGGTAGAATTAAATTTTTAAACAATCTGTATAACATGGTGTTAAACCATGTTTTAATGGCCCCCTAGAGTATGCCTACACTAATTAAGTTTCCTATTAATTAACTATTGTTTGAACTAAATAATCATACTAGCTTGCTTACTCTTTCTTCCTTTTGTAAACAGATTAGTGATTTAAAGTGGCCAATGATTGTCTAGTTAGTACTATGTCTAGGTAGCACTCTTATGTTATGTTATGATCAGGGATCGGAATAGGTAGAGTTTTTAAGTACCAAATGACGTCATATACGCTACTACGATAGCTTAATATGGATATGCCTTTTAATCTCGGGATTGCTATACAATATCAATCCCGAAATTCTTCTAAAATTTATTTACGTTCTTCAAACACGAAACATTTTCATTCCTAAAATATAATTAGGAATCTTAATATTATAAAAAAATATAAAAGTGATTGATTCCGGCCCGGTAAGTCAGATAGCAGTTTTTGTTTCTCAACCCAGCGTGTGGACCGCGTAGACGTTATTTATTTCTCTTTCTATTGTTCATATTACTACCGCTACAAGGCGGGGTGCGGGGTGGACGTTACGGGGTGAGGGGACGACCAGTTCGAAGAGAGGGTGGATATACATTTTGGTTCACTCGTCTTCTTCGGTGCGTTGAGTGTGGGTGCATTTATTTTCGGTATTGGATTTTCATATCACTGACCTTGGCTTACGTTTTTTTTGGATTGTACCTGCATATTTTGACGATTTTGGCTACGTTTATTGGACTGGGACTTTTAATTTTGATAGTTGTGTTGTGAACAAACAATACTAAACACACGTGATATTTGCTCCTGTATTTGAATTCAGTTTCAAGATACCTACACATAATTAAGGTGAGTTTCGATAGCTTTATTATTTGTATAATCTTGACTACATATAAAATTTCAATTTTAATGTATATCCTACATAAAAGCTAGTTTAGTGCTAGTCTTTTCCGGTTAGTTCGCTGGATTTCCACTATGCACGGATTTTAAAATTCCTAACAAAAAGTGCCGCTATGCTCGGAATCAGATTCTTGTAATTTCGAAAGGAAAATGTTTATTATGTTAACATATCACATCTTACATGTACTACACATTGTGTTACTGCTAGCAAACAATATTCGTTTTAATCAACAAATACCTTACACAGTCAAAACCAAAACAAACAGTTTTTTAGGTAAGCTACAGCAATGAACTCTTCCGGGAATTTATACCTGGTTATTAACTTTTGACTTTGAATAGAAAGAGACATATAATGAATGACACATAATGAATTGCCCCTAGCCATGAACGAGTGCAAACAGGTACGAATTTCACGTCGGTACAGAATACTTTTGAAAAATACATTAGAAGCTTAAAAGATATTAAGGGCATTTTAATTTATCATTTTTTCCTTCAAATTCTGTAGACCCAGGCTAGCTTTAGGAGTATACTGTAGAAAAACTTTTCTATCGAACTATATCTTCCATTGTTGGAGTTAGAACTGAAAAATTCGTAGAATAGCGACATTTTTCATTAGGTATTTTAAAATCCGTGTATAGCGTAACTAACCGGTTTTTCCTCTCTTTGATCTTTAGCTACATCGCTTAAACTGCTGTTAAATTAAAATACTTTGTGTTCACGATCTTCTGTTGTATTCTAGGTAGTCCATTTCTACAACAAGAAAGCAACTCCTCCATTTTGTTTGTGCCATCATGGAACACCCAACTATAGGGAAGACGTTGTGCGGAGCTGGATCAAAGACGATTCAAATTTAATCTACGACCATGCAAGTGGAACAATATTTTGTGCTAAGTGTGAAACTTCTATAAAGGCTACAAAAAAAAAGCAATTTAGACCGACACATTAATGGAGCTACACATAAAGGAACCCGAAAATCGCCAATGGAAGACTTCTATTTTGATTTTATTGAATTTTTAATCATGTGTAACATATCGTGGTCTCAAGTCAATAACACCGCATTCAAGAAGTTTTTTGCAAAATATTTGTGTTGCAAATGCAGTGGCAGATCTGTACCAGACGAATCGTTACTACGAAAAGTTTACTTAGAAAAAGTTTACAGAAACAGAATTCAAGAAATTTACACCAAAATAGGAAACGCCAAATTGTGGGTATCCTTAGATGAGACAACAGATATATTAGGTAGATACATGGTACATTTAATGGTCAGGATTTTAAGCCCCTTAAAACCAAATAAGACACACTTGATAGCTTGTAAAGCATTAGAAAAAGTAAATGGCAATACAATTTCTCTATTTGTAGTAGAAACTTTTCAAAATACGTGGGGCGATTCTTTTGAATCTAGGGTAACTGATGTTTTGATAATGTGTACAGACAGTGTAGCATACATGTTGTTAGCTGGGCGTATTTTAAAAAGTAAATTTCCAAAACTTGTTCATGCATGTTTAGCTCATGCATTGCACCGTCTCGCAGAACAAATAAGTGTTCAATACAAGAATGTCGATATGCTTATATCAAATGTAAAAAAAACATTTGTTAAGTCCCCAAGTAGAGTAAAAATTTTGAAAGAAAAATACCCAGATTTACCTTTGCCTCCACAGCCTGTTATTACAAGATGGGGCAGGTGCCTTAGCTTGTAATTACAGGCTGTAGGCTGGTTGTGTGTGTAGTAAAATGATGCCTCTAGCCAGGTGGCTAGAGGCATCATTTTACTTTGCCAAATATTTTGATAAAATACAAGACGTATTTACTATGTTAAACAACCGAGATGCACTTTGTATTAGACAAGCAAAACATGCAACGAACAATGAAAATTTACAAACACAATTGATTTACATGGAGAAATACTTTGAAATCATTCAATTAGCCCTGGAAAACTTACAAAAGCATAACCTGTCTATTACGGAAGCTTTAGTAGTTTTTGACACAGTGAGAGCAGTCATTAATTGGACGGGAAATGATGCACTACAAAAAAACTTGAACAAATTATGAATCGAAATCTAGACTTGGATGTCGTTAGAAATATTAGCGAAACTAGCCACGAAACGTTGCTAGAATTTGCTCCGCTCACATTGGTTGATGTTGAAAGATCATTTTCAACTTTTAAGTGGGTGTTGCACCCATATCGAAACCGATTAAAAGAAGAAAATATTGAAAAAATTATGATAATATATTTGAATTCTTTAGTAAATGATGTGGACGTGAACCTTTAGCTTCCGCCAGTATTTCTGACATAGTTGAAATAGAAACTGATTGATTTTTTGATAATTCATTTCATTGACTTGTTAATACTGATTTGATCAATAAAAATTATATATACTTAATGACAACTTTGTTTCATTTATCCATGTCTCTATTCTTTCTGAACAGCAGGACAATGCAGTCAGCGTCTTGGGGACAGTTTCGACTGTATTGATATGTATCAGTTGAGCTACCTCTAGGTTGTTTGCAGTGAGCTCAATTGTAAATACTAGTTCTAATTTGATTCTATTATTTGACTCCTCCACCTCTCCCAGCCCTGGTCTAATCTCGTATCTAAAATTACTGTTTTTGTGTACCTATCCAAAATATCTCACTTATTTTACATACCTACATAATTAAAGTTTGGGGGCCAACCCCAAAAAAATGTAAAATTAGTATGATATTTTGGATAAGTACTACTGGAGGAAGGCCAGGTGTGGTGGTTACGCTACCTAATTTGTGTTTAACATAGGAAAGAAGAAATTTAGAAGACAATAATATCAATCCCTGAAAATGAGAAAACATTTGATCAATCCTCAACCCAGGGATTAAAAAGGCATATCCATGTTATGTTATCCTAGGTTTTTTACAACATTAGGTACATAAAAACTCTACCTATTCCGATCCCTGGTTATGATTCACAGATTACCCAACCTGAAGTGGAAATACATGAAATAACAAAGAATAATAAATAAGTAAATAATGCTGGACAATTCACACAGCATCACCTAGTCAAGAGCTTGTGTTATGGGTAGGCACACACAGGTAGGTACTCACTAACTGATATTATAACATTATTATAATACTTGGCTAGATATGTAGATATTTTTATAATAAACAGAAAACACCCAGAATATACCATTTTTGACTGAATTTGGTGAATCTGAATCTCTCAGGAAACCTCATTAATGTTATTTAAAATCTTACCAAGTACACCAATAGATAGCCATGAAGATCTGTAGTCTTTTACGAAATCTATAGGTCGTTCACTAGAGCCAATATCCAATAAGTACAAAAGTGCTAGCTGTGTTGCCATTCCTGCATTGCAAAGGACCTGGATCCAGTTCCTCTGCCCACCTGCAAAATAATTTGGTGATAGTTGTCAAACTTGTATAGGTTGGCTGGTTTAAATGACTTGGCATTGAGCCATCCATATAAACATGTCTCCAAGGGTTTTTATGAATACAATAGATTTAGTTGGGAAAATTATTAGTTGAGAGATGTGGTACAGTAACATAATTTAAAAAAAACCTGCCGAAATCGATTTTTGTTGGGAACTAATTAATTTTTTAGAGATTATCCAGAGTGTGAATACACACTATAATACAAAAACTTTGACGTAAATATGTTATAGCATACATACCTTCTTTGAAATCAACTTCCAATTTTCTCTTCAAATGTGGTCTATACTTTGTAGCTTTAGATGATGAAATGAAGAAGGTGAATAAGCATGCTAGAAAGCTGTAATTGCTTAGTGTAAGAACAAATGCTATGAGGGCTCCAAAAACTGCTCCATTTAAGTTAACACTCTTTTTTCTGTAGCCATACACAGCCAGTACAAGAGGTATGAGACAGGCAGCCAACCATCTACCTGGAGATATTACTACTGGTTCTAAAACAAATAAGTCCATGATTCAAAATGGAGACACATAATAATTTTATTTTATTGCTGAGATAGACATTTCACAGTGCTTTGTGGGCAAGCAGAAAATCACCAAAACATCAGATTCAGCAAAACCTAATTTGATACTTTCCTTTGCTTTCAACTTACCATCAAACCCGTCGTTCTTCACGATGAATTTTGAGTAGAATATGTTCCCTATCCACATGGACATTGAAAGGGGTATCGCAATCGCACACAGAAGAACATTGAGGACATGGTCATCCTTGAGTTTCTCTGATTTTCCTTGATCCATTTTGATTTATTATTTTCCGTACACTAGTCCACCGCCTTGCTCAAAGGAAGGCCTGGAATGGAATTAAATGAGATTTCTTAACGTTTTCTTGTGATATATTTAGTTCAGGTTTCTGTGTTCTACAAAATTAACAATGCGAGCGATTTTTTTTTCTTTTTTTATATAAACATAGTGTTGTGGTGACTATATCTACGTGACATATGACAAGCCAACCGACGACCGGAGAAAATTATACAAAAGCTATTTCACTGTATAATAGATTTTAAAACTGCCGTTTGCCATAATCAACGTTACAAAGTTCACTTCAGATTGTGCCTCTCCATCAGAGCTATAAATTTTATAGCTCTCGCTTCGTTTTTCATTGGTCTGGTTAGATACAAATTAATTCTGACAGTGTTATGCATAGAGTTATTATAGTACTAGTTTTTAACCCTGAATCACCAATGAACCGCACCAGGGACTTAAATGCCGTGACAAATTTAAATTTTTGTGGCAATAAATTGGTCAAAATAGCAAAAAAGAACAAGATAAATATATACTTAGAATTTTAGCTCCTTAGTAGCTAATCCATACAATAAAATATTCAAACTATTATTCAATCAAACTATCTAAAAATTGAAACTAACCTTTATTATGATGGCATAATTGTTATAACTGTAGCTACTACGCTAATTGCTAGCTAGCTATTTTTATAATATTCTATGCTACTCCAGTGCACACTAATAACTCTATGCCCACCACATGGTATGATAGATACCATAGAGTTTATATAGTACTTATGTATGACACTCTGAAACAGACACTGGCGGAGTCGCGGCGAACGGCAAGCGGTGGCGCCCCGTTTAAGAAGTTGAAGATGAAGTTGTGACGTCACCAGCAACGGCAGAGCGTTTTCGATCAAATTCTCTTTTTTACCTAAAATAGACACATTTTATAATGAAAGCCATCAAAATACGTTTTTTACGTTATCACTGACTAGGATGATAACAATTTGGAACTTATTTTCAATGTAGTCAAATAGCCTATTGTGAAAGGCATAGAGTAAATATAGTACTATAAAATTGGCCTTAGTGCGTTAATATTAGCCTTAGCGCGTTATTTTTTCTAACTAAACACATTATCTATTATATTAGCACCTATTTGACAGTAATCTTACATAAACGGTGCTATTGGTCGGTGGGGTTCATTCAGATAATTCGCTGCATTTCCAATGAAATAAACGCCAATAATGTGTTTAGTTAGAAAAAAATAACGCACTAATGTGATGTGATGTGTGAAGTTATGTTGTTGTACACAGAGCCATTTTTAAGAAGTTGAAGTTGTGTTGTTTTTTTTTTAAATCTTTGGTTTTCTTTCCTTTACATTCGCTCATTCATTTCATCCAATCTATAGTACGCTCATTTCGCTCAAAGAGTATACATATCTACGATTTCGCTCATCATCATCATTTGCAATATTGCAATTTCACATTTTGGCATAATTTGCTTGCTCAGTTCGCGGTGTTGTTTTTGTCAGAAGTTTTAGTCACAATCACAAAGTACTGGTTCTAGTTTTTTGTTATAACGTAGTGGTTTTAATCTCTTTGTTTTTTTGTGTTCAATGAATGGAGATGCTGTGTTATATTTTGTGTTGAACAGAATGTGCGAATTTTGAGACAAGAATTATCTTTAGCATTCTCAAAATGAAACCCCGTATAGATTTCGACGAATGCCTCAGAGACTCGCCCAAGTTTAGGTAGAATTTGTTCTGCAATCAATGAAAGTGAATTCGTACGTGCTGTGCGTGTTTTTTGTTATTTACGCCCCATTAAATGGTTGTTATAGGGAACAGCTGGAGACTGAGGAAGCTAGCATTGATCGCCTCGAGCAGAAGCTCGATAAAGTGCTGAAGGCTGTAGGTGCGATGTTAGAATCTGGGAAAACGAACATGACTCATAGAAGGTGAGAACTGTTTGGCCTCTTTTTTGCATCTTTTATGTACCTACAGCATACTAGTCATGTGTGTAATTCATACAATTGTTATGCTTTCATTGATTTATTAGGTAGGTACCTATTTGAACAGATTCCTACTGCCACTAAGGAGTTCTTCTATATCCGCACATACACATTAAAGATTTAGTTTGATTGTTAAATTAAGTAGGATACAGATAGGAACACTGTTACTAACTAGATTTATCCATCCTGACTGTTGTATTGATCTACACGACACAGGGAATCCTAGTGTGTAGAGCAAGGTTCCTATGTTGATTGTTATTTAATTATTACCTTCTTTTTTGCATACTTTTAGGGATAAATTTTAGTTTTGAGTAAGCATGCAATGAATTATTTAGTTTTTATAAGTTTCAATAAACATTTTTATTTATTATTTATTTATTTGTATGATCACAGTTGTGTTGTAAGTAGGCAACTTTGAAAGGATCTATCAGAAATTACTTAATCTAGGTACTTAAAGGTAATCACAGCTATAAATTTTATTTTAGAATATTTACAACTAGCTTATCTTTTTGTACAGAAGATAAACATTTATCATGTACCCTTCTGCATTAGTGGGAAAGAAAAATAAAAAGTAAACCCTTCGCCCTGTCTGTAGCCGTGAAAATTGAGGCTGATGCTCATAATGTACTTTTTAACACTTAGAGTGCCCATGATGCACATGAACTGTACCTACACCTGAGCAGTGGTGTGCCTGTGATTAAATGAGAGATTAATAAATCTACAAATAAGGCTAATTCTACAGGACATTTTCAAGTGCACTCTGGGATCTATCGGGATGTTTCTCGAAGGACCCTACAGTGAATGCTGCCCTCAACCGTATGATCCATGCTGTACAGGAAATGAACAAGTACCAAGCCATCCTTCTTGAACTGACGGAGCGGACTGTGCTCAAGAATCTCGCTGCATTTGTTAAAGTGTAAGTACATACCTGTAGAATTTAAAACTAAAGTAATTAAACATTTTATAAAATAGTGTGTGGTGTCAAGCTGCAGCTCTTTAACCTGTCTTAAGTTTTATTTTTCTCTTGGATAGACCTTTATGTGTACCTTAGTCAAACTCCTTGTCCTAAGAATGTTTGTAAACAAACCACAACACAAAAGGCTATATTGATTTTATAGTCACACCTTCGTGCATGCAAAGTTTCTACCCAATAAATAAAATTATAATGCTGGCCGATTCACACAGTATCATCAATAGTTTTGGCATTGTCTTAAGAATAACATAAAATGTCCACTAACTTTCACCATTCTTAAAAATTAAATTAATATATGTATGTACTAGGTATATAGGTACTCTCAAATTAATATTATTACTAACCCTTATAATTGTAAAGTGTCCTGCACACTATGCATAAAGATTGCCAAATACATTAGGTGAAAAGGTCAGGTTAGTCTCAGAACTGTTGGTGTATTATTTGTTAACACCTGCAGTATGCCTTAATAGGTACTTTATAATTTAAAGGTATTAAATATAATAAAAATAAAGGTACACCTTTAATAACAGAAACCCAAATAGCAGAATAACTATCAAACATCTAGCTAGGGTATCAAGCAAAATCTAGGGTACAAATCCAGAGCTTGTGATAAGGGTACTAGATAACTGATATAGGTACATAATACAATACATTACATAGATTGATATTTTTTTTATTATACATAGAAAACGACCAGAACACTCTGAACAAATACCTGCAGATCATACAAATATTTGTCCCAAGGTGGGAATCGAACCCGCAACCTCCTACGTCGCAGGTGGACCTTCGCCCACCGCGCCACAGTGGTCGTCACTTTCAATTAAAACACCAACATCATGGTATTTTAATTGAAAGTGTACAGTTGTTATTAACTTACCATAAATAAATAACTCAAAGAAAATGTTGTTTTTGCAAATCTTTTATTGCTTGAATGCAGTTAATGATAGATATGGATTGGTGACCATTAAAATACTCAAAGTTATTTACTTTTCTATTTTATAGCTTTATTTTACGACACAAGACAGTCATTGACCAGTGACTCATTGTTGTGTTTGATTACTAGACAGCCTATATCCTGTGAATTCTTAAATAACTCATTGTTGCAGGGACATCAAAGGTGTCAAGGAAAGCAAGCATCACTTTGAAAAAATCTCAAATGATCTGGACATTGCTCTTAATAAAAATTCTCAGGTAATCTCTATACAGGGTCTAACGAAAATGAAGGACCAAACTTTCACAAGAGGTTCAGCTTCGATCACAGAACACGGGAAAAATATAAAAAAAATAATTCGGATTTGTTACACGACTCGTAAGAACAGCTGAACCAATTTTTATGTTCTTTGTTTTTTTTTATTATCTATCCCAAATAGCAGCATAGCTATCAAAAATCTAGGGTACCGAGCAAAAGAAAAAAAATCCGAGGGCGGAGCCGTGTCACGGCTTTTAGTTCTAGTTGGTGATAAAACCTAGAATAATCTACCTGACTTCTATTATTACTAGTGTGCTTAGTTTGCTTGCAGGAAAATGACTGCTCAACAACTTAGTTACTTAACTACCTATATGTTTTATCTTGTTTTATATGCAGTGTCCTGGTTGGTATGCTAACCACTTCAACAACATTTATAAACATATTACCTGCTGCCCGTGGCATCACACGCGTTCCGTGTTAAAAAGTAGCCTATGTCCCTCTCCGGGATACTATCTACCTCTCTGCCGAATTTCATTGAGATCCATTCAGCTACTTAGGCGTGAAAAAGTAACAGACATAGAGACAGGTAGACAGACGGACAGGCTTTAGAATTCAGTATGGATGGTTTATGATTTGCGGCAAATTTACTTTTCCGCTAGTTCTAATCCCTGTCGAACTGTGGTAATATAAAAAACTACAAAAAAAATACTTGAGCTTATTTAGATCGAGTTGCTATGCACCTTTGTGCATACTTACGATCCTTACCGTAAGTATGATTTTAATTGCGGTTAAAAAGAATAAATAAAAAATTTAATTTAAAAAAATGCGGTTAAATAGACGCGGCAATTGAGTGAATTTTAGATTAAATATGAGCGTTTTATTTACATAGTTCAGTATGGCTAGTGTAATGATATTTAGCAAGTACCTACCTAACCTACCATTGCAAGGTCTTACAATTATACGGAACCCTCGGTGCGCGAGTACGAATCGCACATGACGTTTTATTTTTTAATTAGTTTACTTGTCGAGATCTAAAATAAAATAAATGCAACTTCGTGCTACAGAATACGCTACAAAATATCGGCCGTGGGAACTACGCTGTAATCTTAACGTAGGTACCTATTGTTCTCTTATGCTACCGGTCACAGAGTTCCATGCAATCCATACAAAATCTGCTGCTTCATCATACCTATACCTACCTTTAACTTGGACTGAATATAATAGGCGACGTTAACGACACGAGTTGGTAGTGTTTGATTGAGCCCAATGAAGTAGGTAATAATTGTATGGATAAAACTTTAAAACTTTCATGGTTATTAACACTAAAGTATTGAGTTTTGAGCTTTCCTATATTTCGACCAGTTTCATGCGCCATAATCATGGACTAACGAAAAACTTCAAGTTTTCTGGATAACCTGTGATATGTCATGATACTGCGATACGGCCTATTATTATACTATCACGATATCGTGATAATATTGACCGTGTATCATACATACCCTACGAATAAATAATATTATCCTCCAGGGGGAGCGACTAGAGACGATAGTCGGTCCAACGATAAATTAATCGTTACGACATAATGGAAACACGCCCTTACTCAACTCTTACGACATCCACGGCGCAGTTGAAGAGGTTGATCTTACGTCTCAACCCATCCTCAACCATTATTCCCGACAGATAACTCTACCTTACCTACCTTTCCACTCATCCACTCCGGCCATTTAAAACTGTACCTTACATACTCACTAATAAGCTGTCTATCAAAAAAATCTAAAAAAATTATGCAGCGGAACATAAACATACAAAAGAAAAGAACGGATTATATACAAAATAGAATTCTAAAATCGAAAAACCCAAAAAAAGAGACTTGGAATGTTATTAAGGAATATTCGAATAAAGGTTTAAATGACTGGACATGGGATTTAATAGACAACTCTAATAAACGAATACCTGATAAATTGTTACCTAATTATATAATGGATTACTTTGTATCAATTGGTGAAGAACTTAAGACCAATAACGCGCCAAATAAAGCCAAGGCAATCAGTTTTCTAAAAGAAGTTACTAAAAAACAACCACATAATATTATTAACCTCGATAGTATCCACCCCGAAGGTCTTGTAAGATTAGCGAAATTAAAAGTCAGTAACAGCAATACTAAAGATCTATATAACATGTCCGGATCTTTCATATACCAGACAATGCAATATCTAAGGGATCACTATACATTTATTTTCAATCAAATCTTACACTCGGCAACATATCCCAATAAACTTAAAAGATGTCGGATTTTACCACTTTATAAAGGGAAAGGAAACCCGTCAGATGTCAAAAACTACAGACCTATAACAATTGTCCCAACGCTATCTAAACTCTTAGAGTCATACTTATCAGAAGCTATAATGAAACATCTGGAAAAAAACAATGCACTATCCGACTGTCAGTATGCATATCGACCAGGAAAATCGACGACATCCGCTACCCATGCATTTGTCGACAAGGTTGTAAAGTGTCTTGAGGAAAAGAAGAAAGTTGCTGGTATATTCCTTGATCTATCGAAGGCATTCGATTCCATCGACCATCAACTACTCCTCGAAAAATTGACAGTGTACGGCATTGTAGGTCAACCAGCCGAGTTACTGACATCGTTTTTAAAAGAAAGAGAATACACAACCTGTGTTAAAATAAATGGAAAGTCATTTGAATCATGTCCTCGATATGTTGATATTGGCGTTCCTCAAGGGTCATCCCTAGGAAACACGATGTTTCTTGTGTATCTAAATGACATTTCGAAACTTGACATAGAAGGAGACATTATACAATATGCAGACGACACAACAATCATTATATCCGCCGATACAGACATAAATTTAAGACAATCTATACAAGTTACAGTAGCTACATTGAATGAATGGTTTCAATTTAATGGTCTTAAACTTAATGCCGACAAAACCAGCATAATGTATTTCAATGCAGTATCTCCAAAACAATTACCCTTAGATGTCAAATTGCACGATGAAAGTATTGTGAGAACTACCAACTCTGTCAAACTACTAGGTTTCTGTTTGGACCCAGTTTTCTCCTGGAAAGATCACGTGGATATGACCTGTAAAAAGATGGGTTCCGGGATTTATGCTCTCAAACAACTAAAACCAATGACATCGGAATCTCACCTCAAAGAAATTTACTATGCGTATATTCACTCCATCATGTCATACGGCATTATTCTTTGGGGCAATTCCACGGATTTCGAGCGAGTCCTTAAAATGCAGAAGCGCGCAATTAGACTACTTGTCAATGCTCATTTCAGGGAATCATGTCGAAACCATTTTTTAAATCTCCAAATCCTAACTTCAGTCTCTGTATACATCTTTGAAACCTTAAAATATGTCAAGAAGAATTTAAGTGAAATCAAGAGCTGATAATACCAATGTTAATCTCAGGCACAAAAATATTCTTTTAAACATACCCCACCGACTGTGTATGTCCAAGAAGCTTCCCAAAATATCAGGCCTAAAACTATACAACAAACTACCTGATAATGTAAAATCAATAGAGAGCTTCCCCCTTTTCTGTTCCCAAGTCAAATCCCTACTATTAACTGAAACAATATACAATCTAAAAGAATATTTATCTAATGACTATAAAAACTTTAAATTGACAATACCCGACAAGTCTACTGAGAATTTTACATAATTATACACAATACATTTCTTATACATTATTTTATTGACAGCCTCTATACAGCTTTGAATATTTTTATCACATTTTTATGACAATAAATAAAATTGAATAATGGTTTTTTACAAGAAAGGCATTACTTTTTTCTACATAATACCTTATTTTTTAGAGTTGTGTACTTATGTGTAAACTCATCTGACGAATCCATTGTATTGTGCCGCTCACTAGGTTTTAAGAACAATTTTGCTGTAGCTCTTTACATTGGACAATAAATAATTCTATTCTATTCTATTCTATCCGTCCGAACAGGTAGCCCGCCACAAAACAGGCGACGTGGAGGAGGCCATGAATCTCTTGCTTGCCACGCGGTCCTGTTTCCGGCATACAGCGCTTGACCACGTGCAGAAGATCACTATGCTGCAAGCGAGGAAGCGGCACGAGATACTGGCCACTGTAAGTATACAACACCTCGTAAAGGATTCGTTCATGTTTTTTTAAAGAGCCTGTCTATGCCTTCCTAGGCTTCTTACTGATTTAGTTCTTCCAGAACACTGTCTATCTTCTTCTCTGACATTAGTGTTAGTCGTAAAAAGGTATGTTTACAACTAAAAATCTCTTATGATACTAAACCGACAGAACGAGAGACAATTTTTAAAATAACTAAACGAAAAACAAAAGATGCGGAGGTTCTATGTTCGGCTGTATGCATTTTTTTATTGTTCCTCGATTTCTCCGTCAATTATGGACCCATTTGTTTTTTTTTTCCCGCTATGTACATAGAATGATACCGAGGTGGTCCCATAAGACATTTTATTGCCGAAGGATAAGTAACAAAAAAATACTCTAAAATAAACCATAACTTTTACTAAGCATGAAGAAACATAAAATACTTACAAAGTCTACAAAGCTAAAATTTTATATTATTTAAGACTAGCGGTCCGCCCCGGCTTCGCACGAGTATATTCTATAGCCTATGTTCATCAGGGATAATGTAGGATTCTAATGGTGAAAGAATTTTTCAAATCGGTCCAGTAGTTTCGGAGCCTATTCAATTCAAACAAATCTTTCCTCTTTATCTCTCTTATTAATAGATTAAAACATTGTTATGTGCGATAGCAGGTGACTTGTGACTTGTCATGGTGTACCACGCACCTGTCGATAACGCAACATCTGTCTTTTACTCTACAGAAACTAAAATAAAGCTGGACGTTGGACTTTGATTAAGGGATTCACTGCCCAGCTACACGCTGGTGAATTTAGACAGTTGAATCATGGGCACTCAAAGTGATATATGGCTCTAAGAGATGACCTGTATCTTATCATCATGGCCCGTTTCTCAGCAAACCCAGGAACTTTGTAATTTCACACTTGATGTGACTACCGTTATCGCACACTTGATTGGTTGGTCCCCCAAATTGCAAATGTCTTGCGTCTTTCAACAGTAAATAGCTAAACGCGTACAATCTGACAACTATGAGAACCAAATGCCGCGCTAGTAACAGTATATCTACCTACCGACACTGTTATCAATTGAAATTATAACAAACATGTTAGTTTTCATTTGGTGCGATTTTACCTTATGCTGCAAGCATCGATAGCTATAAATAACTATACCTACCTACTCCGATTCAAGAACCTGTATATTAAGGTTTAACTAATATAGTGCGTAATCCCTCGCGCATTGGGTACCTAATCCCTAAGAAATTAATTAAAAATTAAATCAGTTCCCAAAAATTTTTGATTTCGGCGAGATTTGAACTCGCCCCCCAGGAACTGGATATTTTTTGTATACCAAGGGGTTACAAAACCCAAGGATGTAAAATATTTAACGACATTAGTATCATCGTAGCAAAGCACAGAAGCTCGAAACAATGTTTGGTTTTGAAAGTTTTCAATCATCTTTTAATTGATCTCTCGTTGGTTTCCAAAGTCAATAAACATTTTTCGCTGCACATGTGAGATTACGCATTGTTGAAGTCAGGGACGAGAGAAATTCTCGTCCCTGATTGAAGTGTATGTTTTCGTTATTAGTAGTGTTTTATGTTGTTAAATTTTTATTCAAAAACATTATTTGTTGACATAAAACATCTTGGATTCTAAACGATAACCATCTTTAGGCTGCCGCGCCTTGGGAATCATAAATTACGTATTTGTTTCCTAAACTAAAGCATAACTTAAATTCACTTATCCATCGTAGCAGCATCAGTCGACGATTCGTTTCCGTTTTGGCGTTGAATAACAAACTTTCTCTCGTACAACTTGTAAGGAAGGATATTGCTTTCACTATCGCATTATGTCGTGGACGGAATACTAATATCATAACTCCTTCTTAATATTAGTACTTTACTTACCTACTTGAATTAATTCAATACGTCAGGTATTTAGGTATTTATTTATTTTAGTGGGTCTTTCAGCACATAAATACATATTAAAGATGTGTAAAGACTATGGCTATAAATAAATACCCACATAAAGAAAAAAATATACAATTGCAAAAAAACCCAAATAATAATAACAAAAAATTTTAACATTCGCATTTACCATGGATAAATTCACTATAAATTAATTTAGGTTATTTATAGTATGTAGTTCCTACACAATTTTGGGCTTGCGTTGCCCTGCCCTGTCCCGCTCCTATGAACGCGAAATCCTATGCCTATCCTTTTCACAAAATGGCGTCGTAGTATGACCCCATAAGGGATGAAACTGGTGTTCTTCCAACACAAATAAGGCCGCTTACATCCGTAATGAATAGAACAGCGTTCCTTACCTTACAATCATATTTAAGCATATTGTTTATCAAAATAAACTCACAAAAACTACAAAGTCTCCTATTTAAGACTATTTTAGCAAATTTATATTATTTAAAATGCGAAAGTTTGGGTATTTAGATGTTTGTTACGCCTTCACGCTAAAACTACTAACCAGTTCAGGCTGAAAATCGAGCCTAGACCTGGAATAACACATGGTCTAATTTTTGTCCCATAAATCAGTTCCAATAGGATAGAAATAACTTTCAAACGTTTCCATACAAACAAATAACAATGCGTGCGAAGCCGCGGGCAGAAACTTATGCATACTTTGTGATAAACTACTGACATACAGACAGACCCGTGCCAGGCTTCTTAAATCAGATTTTAAAGATGAACAAACTACAATGTACTATTTAGGTATTTCGTCAATCAAAAAGTTCAATAACACTTAAGTTCCGTCGAGTTCTGATGCCAGTAAAATTCCATTTGTAGGTACATAAACTTTGATATAAAAAATACAAAAGTAAATAAACGAACATGACTAGACAATATAGCGAATCGCAATTATTGCTTCACACAAGATACGATCAAATAATTACCTACGTCTTCAAGGTAATTAATTCTTGACGCAGATTGTAGGTATAAATATTTATTACATATCGTGTAGCATATCGTATTATATTCATGTTCCTATTCCTATTTATTATACATCGTATTAAATTAAAGTATTCTGTGTTATAATTTTAGTATCACCAGTTATTCGATTATATACTTAAGGTCCCCGAGCCAAACTAGCGCTGACATGCGCCACCTATTTAATTTTTTTATTTCGTTGAACTAAGGTAACTCGGGCGAGATATGCAGCTCTACTGTATTATTCCACCAATGTTTATTGTACCATGTCTTGTGTGAATAAATATTACTGAATTACTGAATAATAAAATTTTCTACATATTAGATTTCGAATTGAACATATCTAGCACGTAGAACTTTAGGAAATAAACAATGAATGAGTCATAATTTAAATTGTACAGTGCGCGTCACAATTAAGTATCCCCCTATCTCAATGTATGTGGGTTCAAATCCTGTCAGCGATCGTTGGAGATTGGGTGATCAAAACTACATGTTTTTTATAATTTTTCCATTTTCTTTTCATATTTTTGACGTTTCTAACAAAAATTTTATGTTCTGTATCATTAAAATGTAATTTTTGCATAAATTGTTTCATTTTAATTTCATTTTGATTTGGTAACCTTACTTAAAATTCGATGGATTCTCTAAGTATCAACTTGGCCTTGCGGTAGTAACCGGCAAATTAATGCAAGACAAGATAATGAGTGACAGGGTTCGAACCTCGTGAGCGGTATTTCGTTTTTTTTAATCAATTGTTATCTTTTTTTTCTTTGCAATATGTAAGATTTTTAATTGATATTATTCTTTATGGGCTTAATTGCAAGTTAATGAAAAAAAAAACAAAAATTACAAAAAATAATATTCTATAAATGTTTACAATATTATACAATAACTACTACGTATAAATCTATGATATTATAACGAAATAATTGTTTTGATAAACCATAATAACAAATAATATCTGTAAACAGTGAAAGGTTTTTTATAATGGATTGTGATAATTTATTCAAAAATAAGTTGTTTACAACGAAAGAACATTGGTAACCATATTTCGATCTCTCGCAAAATATGCACAAAGCAAACCACACGAAATAAGACGAGTGACAATTACTTTGTTCGCTACAAACGACAAAAACAAACCCTACCCGCATCCATAAAAAAAAAATGTAAGACGGCATTAAAAATGGGGACTAATTAGACCGATAGACAAAATTGGACACGTTGTTCCATCAGCTAAATAGCTCAGTTGATCTAATGCCGAGAATTCGAGTCTCCATATAAAGGGTGGGTGGTTCGATCCTTAGTGGCTTGATAAGTTTTTGCTTTGAAAATTAGTCACAAGCTAATAGAAGTTAGAAAATATTTTGTAGACAAGGGGGATACTTAATTCTGACGCGCACTGTACATGCGCATAAATTAGGTGTGGGCTCATCGTCAGTGAGCCAAACTAGCGCCGCCATCTATTTTATATTATTATTTCGTTAAAAAAAAAAAAAAAGTTATAATAGGTATCACAAACCATTGAACATTGAACATTTTGAAATTACCTTGGTTCAACGAAATATTAAGATAAAATAGGTGGCGGCGCTAGTTTGGCTCGGGGAAACGCCTTAAAGATTTATAGGTGTAGGACTTACGATGAACCCATACATAATTTATGCGCATGTACAATGAAATTATGTTGACTCATTTATAGTTTACTTCGTAAAGTTCTACGTGCTAGATATCTTCACTCAATTCTCCGAAGTTAGCGGACTTTATCGCTGTAACGATAATATTATTCTACTAGCAATGGCATCGCGCTTTGCTTTTGCAAAAAGGAAGAATTCATTCCGCCCGACTCTTATATTAGTCCAATTTTCAAACGATATCCAAATACTGTAAAGTTCGGGTTCCGTTATTGCGACTACATTGTACATAAGTTATTAAATTTTAGCAGTCAAAAATGGACCTAGCTAGGGCGCAGCAAGATAAGTACTAGAAACTAAGTAATGTACCTATCTCCAAAAATTTTATATATTTTGTCGTAAACATTTTTGAAACTTATTTTAGGGTTTTGTCGCTTAGCGACCATAGTAGTAAATGAATACTTAGGTTACACAGATATAGATGGTCCTTCAACTTAAAAAATAATATTTAACGTTTATATTTATATATATATATAACGCATTGCTTTGCTGTATGGCAATGTTGCATGATGATAAAAATTTGACAATGAAATACTTTATGAGAACAAATGCAAAACGCAAATAAAACAACAGATAAGATACCTTCCACTATCTTGGTCAGCAATCAGCAACCCTAATAAGAACCGTATCTAATTTCTCACAATCACCGAAAAACCCGAATATAGCGAATATAATCCTTGATTACACATTTCCTCCAAAGATATGTGAATACCTTATCTAGTATTCATTAACACTTATTGACAAGTGCACTCCCACTGGTGTTCAGTCTTGCTTACCTCATTGTAACGCATGTCGCAGATGTTCTAGGAAATGCTTGAGAACGGTCGTCGTTTTTAAATCGTGGTTCAAAATTTAAATAAACTGGTCAAGGTTATATGTAAGTGTGAATTGTTTGTGTGTTTAGTGATTTTCACGTTGGTTCGGTGTTTTCAGCGACCGGGCTAGGTAAGCAATAAAATTTATAAAAGGAACTAGGTTTTATCATGCAATTAAGTTACAATAAAATTTTCTATGCGATATTGTTATTAACTGATTGAACTTGTTTTTTTTTTTAATTTTCGTCGGTAGAAATTCATGTTATTTTATCCCCTTCGCCTAATCAAGCTTTTATAGTTCTCTACAAAAAGAGCATTAGCGCGTACTTTTCACAATTTTCTTCTATTCATGTGAGTCACACTTTAGTACTAATGTCATTATGACTCAACTCTCTGACTGAAGTTGACCTAAGCAAGGATATTTATATCGATTACTTGACGTAAGCCGATTCGTATTAAAGTTATCGATTTTAAATCTGATACCTTACAAAAAAGTCTCTAGAAATTTTAGCAGTAAGTTAATTCAATAGCAAAACTATACTCTCATAATCATATCAGACATAGGCTTCCCCCAGACGACGCCACAAAGAGCGCTCCTGAGCCGCCTCTATCCATCGACTCCCTGATTACTATTGCCGCTGTAACTACAAGTAATAATAATAATATAGCCTTTATTCAAACTATTATATACATTTTATATTATTTACAATTTTGCACTCCTAGTTTGTTTGCCGCTTGGCACAGGCCTCCCCCAGCCTCCTCCATTCCTCCCTGTCCTGAGTTTTTCTTGTCCACGTCCTGCCTGCTCCTTTGACAAGCTCATCTGCCCATCGAGTGTAAGGTCTGCCCTGATTCCTTTTCCCTATCTCGGGGGGTGGTTCCCCCCCGAGATAACTACAAGTAATAAAAATTAAATAAATGTCATAATTAAGGGGTTCAATGTCCATCCATTTGGTTGAGTACCGATTACTGAAGTTAAGCCAACGTCGGGCGCGGTCAGTACTTGGATGGGTGAACGCGTCATGGCGGCTTCTTGCTATTTTCATTTTTTTTATTGTTAGTTGCGTGCGCTAATTGTTATATTGCTGGACATAATAATAATGCTGGACAATTCACACAGCATTATCTAGCCCCAAGCTTAGCAGAGCTTGTGTTATGGGTACTAGATAATTGATATACATAATATAATACAATACATAGATAGATATTTTTTATTATACATAGAAAACGACCAGAACACCCTGAACAAATGTCTGCAGATCGTACACACATTTATCCCGAGGCGAGAATCGAACCCGCAACCTCCTGCGTCGCAGTCAGACCTCCGACCACCGCGCCACAGAGGTCGTCAAGTCGTTAAGTACGATGGTACGGAACACTCCGTGTGCTAGTTAACTCGCACTTGGCTGGTTTTATTCTTAATTTGCATTACTAACCGAGTACTGGTCGGTGTTACGGGGCGTAATGTGTAAGTACCTTTTGCAGCGAGCATGATACGTTACCCCGTGTGCTAAATTCCGTCTCGTTGCTCGTCGCGAGCGCCTTCTTTCCGCGAACTGACTGCACGAACGGTCGCTGTGTTACACGGTACATTACGACTCGTAACGCGGATCAGTACCCGGCTGTATGTATGCACTCGTTACTGTTAATAACCCAAAATCTGCACTTCTCAAACATATCTGCATAGAAAGTGTATACGTAATATATTAACGAGTTAAAAGTGAATGAACGTGTTTTAATTTGCACATTTTTGTTTCAGTTCCAATCTTACTTGCAAGCTTGCTTCACTTACTACCACCAGGGGGCGGATTTGTCGGAGGATTTGGAGACGGTTCTCAAGACTACAGCTGATGACGTACGTAGTTTTTTCTAAAAAGTTTCTTTTAATTTAATCATAACGGTAGAATGGATGAAAACGGCATTAGAAATGTACTAAATGTATTTAGCAGTGCAATGTGGCTCTTCATTCCTGAGAATTTTCGGACATGCTTGTTATTAATGCTGCGTGTAACGGTTTAAATCACTAAACTTTTATACGACTTATCTTAAAATGGAAGGATGGATAGAATTGAATTCCTTTCTCTCTCTTTCTTTGAAATAAGTAAATATAACGGTACTGTTTCAAAAGTACATAGATGGGAGTTGTATAATTTATGTATAATATTGACAGATATGTAGATATTGTGCGTAAACCTTGTACAACTAAGCGTAGAGATATTTCCAGGTACGGGGGCTATAAAATAAGAAATTAATGTCAATTATAGTAAGCTAGCGTGACATAAAACTTCTGACTATTCTGATACGCCTAGTTATGCCGTGAGCGACCCCAGTTTGTAGTTTTACTGATGATACCTTGCGTGACTTCACGGCAATAAGCTAACTGCGCGCTAAATTTGCAAATAAAATATTATCCGCGTTCTGTAAACATTTTAAAGACTATTTTTGCTTTGACCCTGTGTATTGTAATTCAAATTAAATGTAGTCTACACTTCTCTAAAGTTCTTTGTCTACACTTTTGACCGAACGCTTTTGCTTAAAGTAAAGGGAGACTTAAAAGTGAAAAAGTTACCCTGAAGTATGCTTAGATTCCAAGAAAATATTAAACTTTAATAAAAGAACATGAACACCTAAATATAATTCGACTATCACAGAATGTCACTGTTACCCCAATGGTTACAAATCAATATATCTAGCCTCCAAAAAGGTTAGTTTAGTACCGTAACATCTTCAAATCTAGACAAAGGATCGTATGGGAAATGAATCTGTAACATAAACCCACAATGATGTTAGTTGACTCTTTTTTAAAGTAAAACTTAAATGATTAAGTATTGCCCGATTAGAGGGGAAAAATACTACCATATTTTTTAGGACCTAGAAAACCGCAAAACTTTATATTAAGTGTTTTTTTCGTAAGCAAGCGAAAAAGTTTTGGAGACTAGTTAATGTCATCATCTTTAGACTTGGAAGTAGGTGAGCAATCCATCGCTTTTAAAATATCTCGAGACGTATGTTGTATTCATTCAATAGCGTCATTGTACCACCCACGTAGTACAACGAATCGTTTATTGCTTACAAAAACTGACAAATAATCAAGAATGCCATCTAATTGCTAGCTAAGTACGATAATCGTAACCACACCTGACTGATTACCCTATTAATCACTACACAAATTCATCAGAAGCACTTAAACCAATTAGAAACAATTTTAACTAAGCGCATTTTCAGGTGGCAACAATGCGAAAAGACACTAAACTTCTGGACAAAGAGATGGAAAACCGACACACGATTGTGAACAGTAAAGACTCTGTGCTGCCCAGTTGTAGGGCCATCACTGACGGGGAGAGTAAAGAGGGACGTCTCAGTCTGCCGTGCGTGAAGAACTTGCCACGGATGCAAGGGTACTTGTTCAAACGGACGTCTAATGCGTTCAAGACTTGGAACAGAAGATGGTTCTATTTGTACGATAGGCGACTGGTTTATAGGTGAGTGATTTTAATTTATTCCACGGGAAAGTTCTGCTTGCGAATTGCATGTATTTGTACTGATACAATGCATGCAAATATAACATTAAATGCATGCATAAAAATATGTATAGGTTTTCTTACCCTGTCAGAAAGCCTATATTTGGTATTTTTTCCCCGATTAGTTTCGAAGTTGAACGCGATGGAAGATCATACATTCAAGGTTTCGATTTTATATTGTATGACATCCACACAGGATGCCGTTCGCCCTGAGTTTGCGTATTTTTTTATTAGGAAAAACGTTTTCTTTTTCCTAATCCAGTTAAGGGTGAAATCTGCTATCGAAATTTCATCCAAATCTACGCTTTTTTATTTCGCATGAATGTGTAAAATGCAAAACTTTCGCATTATGTATTTACCTTAAGGATTTTAAAAATTCTTATTTGATAAAACAAAGTAAATTATAAGATCATCTATTAACAAATATTGCATTTGATTTGAAGGAATTGGGTCGCCGCACGCAGTGTGGGATGCTTAAATCACGGTCGGCTGTTTGTTCGTTATTTGCTTTGTTTCCCTTCGTTAAACTTTAAATTCGCAACATTGCACTCTTCTTTTACTTTTGCTGCATACAAAGTTGCAAATGCACAGCAAATGCACGACAAGAGTGTTATGATCTTTTAATTTATTTTATCGCAGAAGAGAAAGCGGTTTGTAATGGCATATTGCTTTAGACAACTTTTAGCTTGTACACTATCAGATTTTTTAACTGACTTCGACTTGACAAATAGGAAGACGATCCATGTTCAGCTGTATATGTATATATACAGTGTATGTACCATTTCTCCGTCATTTATGGACCGATTGGGATGATTCTTTTGCAAGTTGTACAGAGGATGATCAATTTTATTCCCGGAGAATTAGTATTTATCCCGCAGAACTAAAATAAAACGTCAAGTGCGAGTCGTACTCGCGCAACAAGGGCTCCGTATAATTATAATAATAATATAATTATAAGACCTTGTTTCTAGCTAAATATCGACATTCTAGGTCAACGCGAAGTAGGTAACCTAGGTGTTGGTTCATGGTTTTTTTTTGTGATTAGTCTACAAATTTAGGGTTTTTATATTTTTCTCTTTACTTGTGCTATAACACCCTGCTTCTTGCCAATTTTATGATTCTAGGTCATCGTGAAGTACCCTATAAGTTTTTAGTCCATGGCCAGAAATACTATTCATTTTTTTATGAATACTCTACAAATTAACGGTTTTCAGATTTAAAAGCTTGCTTCTTGCCAAATATCATTATAACGTGAAGTACCCTATAGGTTTTGTGTGCATGTGATTCCCATGGAAATTAAAGAAATTTGGACATAGACGGCTGTAACTTTTGATTGCGTTGACTTAGACATTTGAATTGTAACACGACTCCAACAGGAAGTCCATATAAGGACTTAAGTAAATGATGTTAATTTCAACTCGATACCTCCGAATACCATAAGCGGTCCTGAGAAAAGAGTCAACGGACGGACCGACGGACAACAAAGTGATCTTAAATGGGTTCCTTTTTTGCTTTTGAGGTAGGGAACCCTAAAAACAGCTTATATTATATTGAAGACTGAATTTTTTCAAAAATCAGATTATTTTAATCCTCTGATACTTTTTATCAGTTTGAAAGGCGTTGCTCTAGGAAATTTAATTTTTGGAAGACGTTTCTAGCTAAATGTGTTCCAAAGGTTCTTCAATTTTTATGAGAAATAAATGTCTTTAATCATGTATTTATTTCAATTTCTTTCTTTATCACGAGAACGCCAATAACGCACAACATACCATAAAAGACCTGAGTTCTTGGTAAGAGTTAGTCACAGTTTTATTTCTAAATACGTTTCATTTCAGGAAGCGCACAGGTGAACTAAACGAGACTGTCATGGAAGACGACCTGCGGCTCTGCACCGTGAGACACGTGCTGGAGGGTGAGCGCCGGTACTGTTTCGAAATACTGTCGCCGAGCAAGTGAGTAGTGATCTTTATACATGAAGCGTGATCCATCTTAGCCATCGCTACCCAAGTGAGATGGTCAAATGAACGTGACTGCGATGCAAGAAGACCTGCGGCTCTGCGCAGTGAAACACAAACAATATTGATCCTTACATGAAAGTAAGCCGACCGACACATTTTTTTTTTTACAAGTTTGATAATAATTTTTTTTTCTTACTTCTTTTATCGTTGTCTGTAATATTAATTTATGTGTGCAATAAAGAATTTTCTATTCTATTCTATCTCAATGCCTTCAAGTACGTTGTCTTGTCATACCATACATCAAGTAAGCTTTTAGCCTTATGTGGCTTAAAGTCACGATAAGATTCTCAGAATGGTCATCTTCTGTCACACACACACCGAAATCGCATTGGAGCGGTTGTATCACGATGTGGAGATTACGGAATGGTCGACTCTATATGTCAGGGTCAAGCCCTAAGAAGCTTAATGGTTTTACAGAAGCCACATGCTCCAAGCGGACTCCGAAGAGATGCTATCCATCTGGGTGGGTGCTCTGCAGCTCGGCATCCGCTCGGCCATTCAGCAGGGCCAGTCGCGGGAGCACCCGGACTCGCAGCTGGTGCCGGCGAAGGACAACAGCGCCGCCGGCCCACACGATGATAATAATGCATCGAAGAAAATCAGGTATATTTTCAAATACCGGTTTGACTTACAATATATCAAAATAAATTACTTATACCGGTATTCATCATGCAAAACATATTTAGCTATCAACAACGGAATTTGGTGCAGACGAGAAAAAAAATATTAGAAGTTATTATGTTTGTTGTTAAAAGCTTCCGTATGCACGCGCGTCCTAAATCCACCGAAAGAATGGAACGTCGCGAGAATCGGTTTGAATACCGATATTTTAGAGCAGAGTACTTCAAAAGTATCGATACTCCAATTTATCGAAAAGAAAATACTGATGTTACCGCTATTGTTCCCGTATTATTGGTGCCGGTGTCATTGACACCTGGAATACACAAAATACTCAAAATTCAAAATTCAATAACTTTATTTCTTTAGGCTTACAAAATAAGCACTTAGACAACTGTATCACTAGGATCTACAATTCTTTTTTTTTTTCAGAATTTGGGAACAACTTCTTAATATTCCTGGCAACAACTATTGCTGTGACTGCGGCAGTGAAAACCCGCGGTGGGCCAGCATCAACCTCGGCATTACATTATGCATAGGTATGATCCACATATATAACAATAAACCAAGTCCTTTTTGTCAAATTACATATAAAAAACCCACGCAAACAAAAAAAAATAACACGTTTTTTTGGAAATATAACATTAACAAAATATTATCTGCCGTGTAGGTATCTCACGTAAGGTTCTAATGTTTAACCCATTCACTGCCCAGCCTCTGCAGTACGACTGGGCAGTGAATTCGATTTACTAACACTTTCATGGCTCTCGACGCACTCGTTCATCCGGGGGTCCGTGTAGCGGCGCACCGCCGAGCTGGACAGTGAATGCGTTCAACATTGATCCATTTAAATGTCATTTTAGTAACAAATAATCAATTTTTAATCGACTTTGACAGGGAGGAGGAGGTTCTGTGTTCGGCTGTATGTATTTGTGTTTTTTAATATATGTTCGTCGATTTCTCCGTCAATTATGGATCGTTGAAAATGCTTTCGCTGTAGAGAATGGTCCCAAGGTAGTCCCTTAAAAAATATTACCGAAGAATCAATGTTTGTCCCGCAAAGCTTAAAAACTGTGAAAATCTGGGGATTTGAAGTCTCCTTCATTTTTTTTTAACACAATCAAATTATGTTCTAGAATGTTCTGGCATCCATCGCTCACTTGGCGTGCACGTGAGCAAAGTTCGCTCTCTCACATTAGACGACTGGGAACCGGACATCATAAAGGTAAATTATCAACATAACTTACACTCACTGCAATTTAAAATGGATTGACAAAACGCTAATCGTATTAATTACAAAAAATGAAATGAAAGAATGACCTAGACAAGTTAGTGTTGGTGAGATTGGCTCCAAAGCTCCTCCAAACTGTATCTGCTTAAGGAAACTGAACTCTAAACTCCATTAAATACGACTGTATATAAATTAGATCTGAGGAGCATGCAGCCATCATTCCGTTTTGTTTTCAGGTAATGGCGGAGCTGGGAAACAAGATCGTGAATTTAATTTACGAAGTAAACACAGAGGATTCCCCTATTCCACGTGCTACGCCTGATTGCGAAACGTAAGCGTTTATTAATAGCGTATATTCGTAAATTTAAAAAAAAATGTAGCACAACAAAAATGATACTATTTATTTCAATCGATAAGAGGCATCATTTTTAGGCAACAAATTAGTTTAGTTTTTGTGGCAGCTGAATTGACACCAATATTATAGTATTAAACATAGAATTTTATAGTTTTTTTATTTAATAGGTATAATCTGTACAATCCTCAAAAAAATATATCACAATTTTAAAAGACGAAGAATAAAACTGCACTTAGTTTTCGGGTGATAAAAACGCCCTTTTTTGTGACGTTCAGTTTGTCAACTGTTTCTGTTCCTTCGTTGATTTTTCATAATAAAATTTATAAAAAAAACTATAAAAATTTACCTAGTTTGTTGTTTGTGTGATATCTAAAAAACTCTTTGCTTTTCTTTCGAAAAATATATACCGCAAAAAAATTCATGACAATACGGTGAACGGTAACGTCATGTTTAGAAATTTTGTGTAGTCTTAAAATGTGTACTTTTCAATGATTAAATTTCACAACAAAAACACCAAAAAATACAAAAAGAAATATGCAGTTCTATTTATTTATCAATACAGAATACAAACAAAAATAATCAGCTTTGTGGAAATAAAAAAAAGAAAGAAACAATTATTTATTCAACACACACAACAAACATGATTGTTTTTATCATTTATTTGTTTCCAATTTTATTTTCATTGATTGAGTTTATGAATTGAACGGTGACATAACAGAAAAAGGGCAGCGTTTTTATCACCCGATACTGCAGTTTTTTTTTGTTTTTTTTTTCCACCTTATTGAAAAATTTGTTGGTCTTTTTTTCGGTAACGAAATAATATAAATAGTCGATAAAAAAAAATTAAAAAAAATGCGTATACCCTAGTCCCTTTGCATTTTGTCTTTTGTGGACCCCTTCAGACACACCTTATTAGCATGCTTTGTAACTTCTTGAAATAAAAACGTTTTTTGTATTTTGCAGATACGTGCGCGAAGCATGGATCCGTTCCAAATACGTGAAGCACTCATTTGTGAAGGACATCAGTGACTTTGCCGCTGTTAACTCTGCGACTGTTCAGACCTCCCCGCTAAGGAATGGACGGCGATGGTCTGTTAGGAGAGCGAGGCGCAGGTTCGTTCCTGTCTCTTACATCCACACTCAAGACAATTGTTCAAATTAAAATTTAAAATTATATCCAAATAATACAAAATAAGAAATTAGTAGAACCAATAGGGCTCTTTTCCTGTCACCCAGATTTACGCCCGTTCGTGTGAATCTTTTTTTCTTATGTTTCACCCGAAACCATGATTTCATATGTGTTTTTCCTATAACACGGGCCACATGCACCCGGAACGCGGATTGGCTGGAGAAACTGTAGGTTTAGTGTGCTTCACACGCGGACCAGCAGTATTAGGTCTAATGAACACATGAAATAAGTTTTTGGTATGCCACACTGCTTGGCAAGTTTTCCCATATACGCTTTTAATTATTATGAAAATAAGTTACAAATAGATAAAAATGTACATTCTAATATGGAGTTAATATAGCACAGAGTGCTCGCAGACTACTCATTTGAAGCTTGTGGTAAGCTATTTTGTCACTGTAAAATGTATCTTATAATGAACTAGTTTAAGCCCATTTTTTATGCACATTTTGTGCTGAGTGGCAACTGTGCACCTCTGATCTGTGACAACCTTTATTGTTATTGACCACATTTAGCTAACTGAGGAAACCGATAATGTTTGTTATTTATTTCAAAACCAAGACATGTTTAGTTTTTAGTATACGAAGCCCTATGAAAAGCGTGAAATGTGATTGTATTACCATGAAATGTGATTACGTTTGTTTTGTAGAGTTCGCGCTCCGCCCGTTGTCCCTGCAACTATCCCCGATGAAAAGAGCGACGAAAACAATAGCAGTGGTGAGTTATATCTACCAGTAGTAGGTTAGGCTACCACTACTTTTTTCCTAAGGAACAATTACTGGGCTTTGGTTATTCATGTTCTTCACTCGTAACGAATACACCTGACAGAGAACCAAAGTTATCGACATAGCTTTAACAATTAGCAAGCTGAATTGGCAGTCGGCCGGCCATATCTCGTGCAGAACCGACAACTGCTAGGGTAAACGTGTTCTTGAGTGGAGACCGCGATTCGGCAAACTTAGTGTAGACCGCCCGGTGGGATGACGACCTGGGAGCAGTTGCTGGATGCGACAAGCTGATAGGGCGCCAAGGTGCTCAGTAGGAGAGGCCTATGTCCAGCAGTGGACTTATATAGGTTGATGATGATGATGATAGTTATTCATGTTCATTAAACTATTATTATAATTCCGAACTTTTGATGTTTGGACGTTTTTTTACCTCTTCACGCCAAAACTCAAAACTAATGAACGGATCGGGTTGAAATTTAGCATAGGTACATTTCTAGGCTTGGAATAAAATAGTACTTTTAATCCCTTAAATGAGTTCCCATGGGGAAAAATATATACCTTAAACGTTTCCATAGAAGCAGTGCTTGTAAGTCGAAGTCGTGGGCAGACACTATGTATGTGTATGGCTTCTACAACAAAACTCCAAGTGAGTTGCAAAAATTGTCAATAAATAAATTCAAACAAACTGTTAAACACATCCTTTGTAAAAAGGCCTACTATAAAATATCAGATTATCTAGAGGATAAAAAAGCTTGGGACGACTTTTGCTCCAACTCGAAAACTAACGTTCTAACAAGGTAAAGGTTTCTTGTTCGCTTCTTTACTTTACCTTAAAAAGATTGAAGTGGACAAAAAATCAAAGTGATCACTTTATTTCCTAGTTTTACTTATGTAATCTGAGTTTTGTGACGTGTCCAAGAGTCCTGTAAGGTCTAAAGGAAATAAAGCAAAGCTTTGAATTTTGAATTATGTAATATATCAATTGGACTTGATTGTTGTCATCACAAGTTTGATAAAAAATTCATGGAAATTACACTGATAGCCAATTTCTCATACGCAGACCAGTTGACCCATTTTCCTAGAATTTAAAAAAAAAACTTATTGAAGAATCCCTTAATTGTTTCAATTCTAAATACTAATTCCAATTTGTTTATATTATTTGATTGTATTTCAAAAATATAATAAACTAGCAGCGCCTCGCGGTTTCACCCGCGTTGTTCCCGTTCCCGTAGGAATTTTGGGATAAAAAGTAGCCTATGTCCTATTCCAGACTATAATCTATCTCTGTGCCAAATTTCATCCAGATCCGTTTTGTCGTTCTGGCGTGATAAAGGAACAAACATCCATCCATCTATCCATCCATCTAAACTTTCACGTTTATAATATTAGTGAGATAATCCCTTATTGTATTCTATGTATTTCATTCCAGCCAGTGAATGTTCCGGAAGCCCAGTACTAGAGATCGGTGCGGAGCTGGGAAGCGAACGCGAGCTTGATCTCACGCTGCCTTCCGACCACGACTCCACGGAAGGCGAGGATGCTGATGAATTAGGTGAGTTTGTCTGGTCGTTGCTTAGGTACTTACTGACGTGGTGCTTTGACCTGAAATGGGTGATGCACTGACAAACCAGTGATCTCTGGCCATAATCCACGGTCCACTGTGGATCTTGGCCGCGTGATCCTAGGGTGCCTCACGTTTGGTCGAATGACAAAATAACTAATGTCATCTCAATATCATCGTTCATTTGGTATTGCAAAGGTTGATATTATTTTAGAATTTATTAAATTACAGATTATATGACATATATTTGTTATAACAACATAACCAATGATACATAGATGGCTTTTTTAACAAAGAAAATTACAATCAAATAATTGAATTAAATTAAAACTAGTATTTACAATTGAGCTAACTGCAGACTGTTGCAAACAATCTATAAAGATGGTATATTTGATATGTTTTTAGATGATATAACTTACATTTAGAGTTTTTTAATGTCAAATACTCATTTGGTATAACATTCATATGATTATAGTTTTAGATGATATAACTTAGATTTCATATAATTTTTAATGGCTAATGCCATTAAAAATTATACTACTACTCTTTTTCTTCTATACATTCATTTCGCCGAAGATTGTTATTTAGCCGATAAATAATAATTTGATGAGAACATAAAAAAACTTCTCTCTACACAGAAGCTAACAAGTGACAGTAGTTTTGTTAGGTTGGATTTAGAAACAACCCAAGTTGAGTGACCCAACGGCCGCGATGTGGCCGTTCCTGACAGAGGATTTAGAATCCACCTATGGGCATATTAGTTAGTTGATGTGAGATAAGGTGTATTGTATGTTCTTTTTTCAAATGAATATGATGAAAAATATAAGTCACACTTACATTAACACTTATATTTATCAAACGTCTTACAACCGAAATCCTAACCCTATTTTATTCACACAAATGGCTGCAACATGCCATCTTAATAAAATGTCCTATTTCCCCTCAGATGCGGAAGACATGTGCAATTTATCACCAGAAGCAGTGTTAGTGCGAGCAGCGCGCGCTCACAACGTGGCCGTTATGAGCGCCGCCCTAGCAGGCGGCGCCGACGTCAACTGCGCGCCGCTCCAGTCCCGCACGCCATTGCATCATGCGGTGCTCAGCGTAAGTATATACATAATAAATAATGATGCCCAAGTATGAGCAAAGTACGGCCCGCGGGTCACATCTGGCCCGCGAAGCTATTATTTGATCCAGCATGTCATATCCGTAGGCACTCATGAAAATAAACCTACATCCGCTAATTTTGATGACTTTTACCATTTTCCGAACTGCCGCAAATCTCAAAAACTTTCTCGGTCGTTCTTTTTTATATTCGCTTGTAAAAGATCGTAAAATAGCCTAGGTCGTAGCTCATTTCGCTCGCGCCTCCACTTTAAGTCGTTTTATTCAAATAAAAACGCTTAAACGAATAAAATAAGATCACAATAAAACTAAATCATCGACAATTTGTTACATAGAATTATAGAAATTCAAGTTGTTATGCTTAATAGCATTGCCATATAAAAAGTTTCCATATATCTTCGATCTCATCACTCGGTAGACCGACCGTTACTGTTAATTCGCACCTCATCACTGGCGCCATACTTTCAAACTTCCTTTGAAGTACTCGGACCTAATAAAAAAGACATTTATTAATTAAGCCGCTCTGCTCTGTCCCGCTCATATGAACGCGAAATCCTATGTCCCACCCTTTTCACAAAATGGCGGCATAAGTCGCCCCCATAAATCCTTATTAAATCTACCCCACATAAAATCATAAAATGATTATGAATCATTAGTCCTCTACATAAAGTTTGTTTTGCAGGGTTCCGTAATGGCGTGCTCATTCCTGCTCCTTAACGGCAGTAAGCTGAACGTTCAAGACGAGGACGGCAAAACTCCCTTACACCTGGCGACAGAGGCGGGGCATACTGCTCAGGTAACTTTTTATTTTAAATGCGAAAATTTGAATAGATGGGTGTTTCTTACCTCTTCTCGCCATAACAACTGAACCAATCGTGCAGAAAATGCCGTACTGGACCTAGCTACTTTTGATCTCATAAATCAGTTCCCATGGGACAAAAATAAACTTGAAACGTTTCCATAGAAAAAGCGCAGGCGAAACCGTAGACAAAAACCAGTTTTATGATAAACAAGATGCTGCTCGCGGCTTCGCACGCGTTTTTTAAGGTTTTTTCTATCCCATGGGAACTGATTTATGGGATAAAAAGTATTGTTACTCTCTATCCTTTCAATTCCATGCCAAAAATCAATCCGATTGGTTGCTTTGTTAGGGCGTAAAGGAAGAACAAACAAATAAACAAACAAACACACTTTCGCATTAATAATATTAGTATAGATGTCCTTGTTTTTCCTTTCGATTGGTTCGAGAACTTAATCTATAGGTACCTATTTAATTAGATAATTTGCGTAAATAAACTACCTAGTATTCTGAGCTGTTTCTCAAGCGGCGACTACTATTATCTTATCTATACAATTCTGGAATTATGTGGAATTTTAATTTCTAATTTGATCCTTATTCCATCGGCATAATGTCGTCGTCGCTAACAGTAGGAAAACGTCAAAGCTAACATAACTCTTTTTGGAACACAACTGAGTCATCCCGTCTTATCTCTATATTATTTGTTTAGGTGTGCCTCCTACTGCGATACCGCGCGGACCAAGCGATAGCGGACAACGAGAATCTGACCCCGCTAGATATCGCCGTGGAACATGCGAACGCTGATATCGTCACGTTGTAAGTACAAGTCATTTAATAGTACCGCATGAGTAAAGAAGCGGAATTTCCGTTTCTTTACTCATGTGATAGAGATTTTTGATTGAGTTTCAAATAAAACTTCTCTAACGAATGATTATTGAATTGTGGGGGGTACCTATTACCAATACCAAGTTTAAGAATTAAGACCTGACGTTATCACAAACATGTTTGTGATGATGGGCTGAACCTGCAGTTCACGTAGTGTTACTAATTTACCAATAACCCTGTATAGAGCGGATAGAGCGCATTCACGCAGTGGATCCGTTTTTATAAGACCGTATTTTACGGATCCTCACGGCCTGACTGATCTAAATCTAAATTCTACACAATTTATCTTAGACATGTTAGTTTTTACGAAATTTATTGGTGCATTAGCATCTTATATCTTTTTATGTCATGTACGTGTTATTCTAGCTAGTTACATATTTTCTTTTATATTTTTACCTGTACTGTCAGAATAAATATTTTCATTCATTCATACTGGAAACAATCGTTTACTAGATCCGGAATACTGTCGGGTTTGTGAACTCGCTCCTACATTTACATACGCCATCACAAAAAAATAAAACAGGCCAAGTGCGAATCGAACTCGCGCACTAAGGGTTCCATACCATTATCTATAAAAACTGCAAAAAAAAACCTATTGTTGTATGGGAGCCCCCCTTTAATATTTATTGTATTCTGTTTTTTAGTATTTGTTGTTATAGCGGCAACATAAATACATCATCTGTGAAAATTTCAACTGTGGAACTATCACGGTTCATGAAATACAGCCTGGTGACAGACGGACAGCGGAGTCATAGTAATAGGATCCCACTTTACCCTTTGGGTACGGAACCCTAAAAACAGATGCTGTATGAATGCGCTCAAATATGCATAGCATAAGCAATAGATTTTATCAAATTGATTAAGTCGTTCCAGAGAATACGTACAACAAGCAAACTGACAACTTTACCCTCATTAATCGTATAGATTGGTCTCCCGTAGGTAGGTTAGGTACTATCCCTATTGCGAGCCTGCTAATAAACAACAAATCTGTTTTCTGATAACAAATTAACGTATTAACAATTACGCACTTCGAAGTGCGTAATTGGACCAGGCTCAGTTAATTTCCATTTAATAACTTGATATATTATTTCACAATAATTCTATTGAAATAAGTTTATGGGAGTTTCCTATCATAATATTTTTCAGATAAGAGGGTGACATGTCTCGACTAGTTTACCCCGTATTTGTTCTGATTAGGCTTATGGTCATACAAAATGACTCAGCGAATGAACTATTAAGTTACATTCCGCTCTATTCCAATATTTGATTTAAGATTAGACTTTGGCAAATCCATTTCTGAACGTTTCCAATTTACCTATTTTTCAAGATTTTTTCCTGTTCCTATCTACGCGTTCTGCCTACTTATAAACTGGTTACACTGCATTAATGATTCGTGCTCCTGAGAGGTTTCTTTTAATATGTTCCTAGTTTACGTTTTGGGGGTCCTTACACGCAGGTATCAATGTCAAGCGAATTGAGATACATGCTACGAGTACATTGTATGTTGTTTGGAAACTTTTGTTCTACCAGAACAAAAGTCCAGATAGGTATTTGCCACATTCTCGACTAACTTGAAGAAATCATTGATTCAAGATTATAAGCCTGCCGAAGCTTCAAAGTCAAAGACAATAACTTTGTTTCTTTAGGCTTACAAAATAAGTACTTAAACAAGTCATATTTTATACAGCCTTATAATATGTAGTGATTATTATCAAATAAGAAATAATTTTGGTTCTAAACTTTATCTCATTATCCAAGGTTGCGACTCACAAAGCTGAATGAAGAAATGCGAGAAAGCGAGATGTCATCCAACGATGACACGTACAACGAAGTGTTTCGGGATTACACGCAGCTGGCCCACTCCCACCCGGAGAGATTGGTGCGTGCGCGACAAAACAACAACGAAGGTAAGCACCGTCTCTTAAAACTATCTGCAACTCCTGCAAGGTAAGGACTTGTATGATCACTCTATGAACTGTCTAGGGTAGATATACATTATTATCTATATTCCCTAGACAAATCGATGTCTACGGTAAGTGAATGTGTGAGAAATATCTACTAAAGTTACTAATAGAATAGTATATCAACCTGTCCGAGGAGGACAATCACAGGTCCTAAAATGATGTGTCAAGTAAAACAGTTTACTTTTATTTTGTCATTTATTTTGTGTGGTCAAGTCATTCATTGTAATTGCTAAGAAGATCATGGTAATATAAAGTCAACGAATAATCATTTTATGAGCTTATTTCTAATAATTTATTCGTGAAGATCCTGGCTGCGCTAAGAATCTAACGAGCCAATTGAAAAACCTACGAAGTTCGTAGAATCATTCATCTGCATGCAATTAATACATATACTGACTGCCCCAACTTCTAGTATGGGAAAATAAAGTGTTATTTTTTTAATTTTTAGGAGAACAGTCGAATGAATGACGCAGAGCCTCGCGTCGACGACGCAGACGTTGGCTGTGGTAATGCATGAACGGTGTAATACTTGCTCACTCCGTCGCAGGTATGTATCAATATTGAGCTTATTTTCAACAATATAAAATGAATTATCTAGTGGTTCGTATTGCCTATAGTTCATGGATTTTTGCTCGTCTTCTGCTGCGATTGAAGTAGTGGGGAGTAATTTGGCCAAAAAATTATACAAGAATGCATACGTGATAACAAAAGTATAGAATTTTATAGCTCGCACCTCGCAAATTGGCCAGAGGATTTGAAGCAAGTGAACGATTCGCAAATGTTTTGAGTATCTCCGTGTACCTCTCCTCTCACTGAATTTTCATAAAATTAAAGCCAGTGATTTTTTTTAATGAAATACACGACCTGACAATGTGCGTTACTGTAATGGATTCACTCACAGAGACGTTAAAAGGCCAATACACACGTATCATATCACTGTTCAGTATCAGTGAATCACCAAGTCGGTATAATAATCGTCATTTTTCTTGTCCTCTGGCGAATCTCGTGACATAGATACGCAGAACTCTAATGATTCACACATATCAGTGAAGTGACTGATGTGTGAATCGGCCATAAGTAGAATAAAAGGAAAAACAGCTCCACTGTTTCAAAGTGGAAGACGAGGAAATCTGTAGTACACAGTGTTTATTGCAGTACAGTATAGTGTAAAGTTCAATATTGATACGAGGTCTGGGTGCCTAATTTGAAACTTGATTATTATGTGCTTTACAACAATATCTATTTAAAAGTGTAATTAGAATTGTCGTTAAAACTTCCTTGATTGTAACGAATTGTCGTTAAAACTTCCTTGATTGTAACGAATTGGATCGCTTATCGATTGTAACGCATTGGTTTTTAATATTGCGATAAGCCATGGTTAAATGTGTCTACATGGCCTATGTTGTTGAAAGTTTAGAAAGTGTATATTTATATATAAAAATGCGATAAAATTCTGTTTTTCAAAGGGTTTATGCATGTGACTTCAAAAAAGCTGATTATTTCTGTTTGTATTACCTATCCATAATATCTGCATATATTTTTTTTGATGTTTTTGTTGTGAAATTTAAAAGTAGATATTTTATGACTGAATCGCAAAATTTCTAAACGTGACGACACCGTTCACCGTATTGCCATGAAGCTTTAGCCGGATATCATTAAAGATAATTATAGTCTCAACACAACACACAAACAAGCATGATGGTTTTTAACATTTATTTGTTTCTTAATTTAATTTTGGTTGAAGGGACAGAAGCACTTTGAGTTGACAAACTGAACGGTGACGTCACAGAAAAAGGACAATGATATAAGAAAAAAAAGAAATTAAATCAGTTCATAAAAAAAAACGATTTCGGTAGGACTCGAACATTCGCCCACTCTCACGGGTGTCCTAAAAAAAATTTTTTTTCCATATACATTCAAAAATTTGTCGGTGTTTTTTTTTCGGTGATGAAATAACATAAATAATCGATGAAAAGTATAAAAAAAATCTATGCTTTATACCCTATTCTAGATATTTAATTGTTTTATTTCGGTGTCTGTATTAAACGTGATATTTTTCCTATTTAATTTTATCAACATTTTAGATCGATCTCTCAAAACGAGGCTTTTTACTAACAAACTGCCAAATTATCATAATCAATTTTGAAATATTTTTACTAAATTATACAATACAATGTTACTGCAAGTTACCTTATTACAACGCAACGTTGCAACCTTCTTCCATGTTTCACGACGAAACATTATTTTACGCTGTGACTGTGCTTCTACATCTTTAAAATTATACAAAGTTAAAGAAATTTAATGTTGTAGATTATTATTACTTAATCGTGTAATTTAACTATTACGAAAATGTAATTTTTTTCCTACACATAGAAAATTACAATCAAATAATAGAATTAAATTAAAACTAGTATTTACAATTGCAACAATTGAGCTAACTGCAGACTATTGCAAACAATCTACAAGTAGCTCAACTGATCCATATCAATAGTCGGAAGCGTGCCCAAGACGCTAGCTGCATTATACATATAGATACATTTACATACATGAAATATTGAGACCGACTGCATGTCGAAATCTAGATACGATTGTAACAATACAATCGTATACATCTTATTAATGTAGAAATTTTGTAGTATGTATACATTACTACTAAATATTATGCATTATTACAAAATAACATTTCCCTGTTGTATTTTAGGATTAGGGCAGTTCAAATATAAGCCATATGACGCGGTGTGATGTGTATATTGCTACATATTACTTTACCAAAGATATGAATATTGATACATACTGGGTTTTTGGGTTACTTAGGCTCTCGTCATCTAGGTTTTGTTATTTAAAAAATGAACATAATTTAAGGCTTATAGGCTAGGCACTCATATTAAATTTGTGTAACCGTCATAAGTGGTATGTACGTTCCCTTTAAATTTAATAATTGGTAATACATTCCTAAAGATCAGACAAGAACCATTCCAAAATGCGCGGATTAATTGTAAAAACAATTAATGTAAATCATAAATTGAATCTCACTTAAAAAATGTGTTACGTTTGTTATTTAGTCGCTGCTACCTAGAAAAATAAAATATTGTCGATGAAATCGATGAAAATACTAAACATTTTATGGATTCAAAACCTTTAGCTTGCCAAAATAGTATTCGTAAATAAATCTTGCCAATAATAAAATATTACCGTTTTGCATAAAAACAAAACGGATATTATGTGTGTGGAGAAACACACAGCATTGTTGGAAGAATGGTTTTGTAATATTTGCCTTGATATACCGACTTCTAGTCTGTTTTGGGCCTAATCTTCCACAGAAAGTAGTCGATCCAGTTGTCACGTTGATCGGCTGTCAATGTCATTTCATAGTGTCTCCCAACACCAGCAAGCACCTTGCTTATGCTGTGTGTTTCTCCACACACATAATATCCGTTTTGTTTTTATGCAAAACGGTAATATTATATGTGCTCCTAAACACACAGCATTGTTGGAAGACCTGTTTGTTATCTGCTGGTGAAAGAGTAGGCACAAACGCTATGTGATCTCCAAATAAAAATTTAATATTATTTCTGTAATTTATGCAAGTGTGTTTTTATAAAATTATAAATTTACATACATATCAAATCAGTCACAGGTAGGTAGGTACTAAGACCCATAAAGAAAACTAGATGTTTGTAAATTCTTAGAAACATTAACTAGTTTCTAAATTATAAAAAATTCTATGAATTAAATAGGTAGCTATTTAATAGCTTTAATGCTCTATTCAATATCAATTAAGATCAATGTTAATCAACACCTCTTACTAACAAGAAATGCAACATCAACTTTGTTTCTAAATTTTTTATTACAAATAGGTAGGTAGTCAATTTAATTATGGTACAAGTACCAGAACTTGACTTTAAAGTCAAGCTCTCTTCTAGAATAAACATGAGATCTATGTTATTCAATACAACATTTCAATTTAGTAAAAAAGAAAAATTTAGTCAAAACAACTAAGGTAGGTATTATGAAATTATTAAACAACTGGTCAGGGCCAGTGTTATGATTTTGTAGTATATTGCTGTGTAGTGTAGTGCTTCTTTTATAACAGCACGGCGTAAGACGGTTTGAGAGCTTCTCCAATTTCCTCTGCACAGAATCTCCTCAATAGGTCTTTTTTCTAAAAAACTTCTAGAAGCTACTGCTGATCTTAGATCAGAATCTTAGCATTAGTACTATCCGGAGATATATGCATCTATTCCAGTATCCTTTAGTATGAATTTTATCCAACCAGCTATTATAGTCAAAGTAGCTGGTTTGATTACTGCTTCTATTAAAATCAACAAACTTGTTAATCCGGGGTTATTTAGCTCTCCTGTTCTCAGTAGATTCTATTAATTTCTTCGGGATGTAATTTTAGTAGCCAACCAGACTGTCAATTATCAGCTCAGCACTGTCTTTGAGCCAAATCTTGGTCAAAGCAGTATTTCATGTTCTTGATCATCAGCAATTAGGTTGTCCTTTTTAGTCCAGGGTTATTTAGCACGCCTGTTCTTAGTAGATTCTATTAATTTCTTCTGGATGTAAGTTTAGTATCCAACCAGACTGTCAATTATCAGCACTATCTGCCTTTGAACCAAATCTTGGCCATAGCAGTATTTCATGTTTTTTCATCATCAGCAATTAGGTTGTCCTCGGACAAACCTAAAGGGGGTCTACTTCACTGCCCCCCCCCCTAATTTTTTCCAAAAGCTCTCGTGTCTCCATCTGACGAGGGACTCCACCGGGGAGAGAACATTGAAAGAGCTCAGACAGAACCTCAATTCAGGATTTAAAATGTTGGAAAGCCAGACGCATTTGCTGAGATTGTTGTCAGTGAGCTGAGACGTAGCGGCGCCTGGTGTGTATGCCCCATTATCTGGATACGGTCTCCGAGACCGAGGGCAAAAGGTGCTATAACACTTCGATTGAAGTGTGTTATAAGAGTCGATTGGCCTTGCTATAGCGGAATACCGCTTAGTTTGACAAGCCTCATCATCTGCATATGGCCTCCGAGGCGGGTATCATTAACCTCCTTTTGAGCAATGATTGACTCTCTCAGCTGAGCATAATAAAAAATTAGATTAACTTTGTTAAAGCAAAATTTTACTTATCAGGATCCATCTAATGAATACGGCTCTAGTGGCCGGAGTCTATGTCCAGCAGTGGACTAATATAGACTGAGGATGATAATGATGAAGGATCATATGGCAAAATTTCCTTTCTAAATACGGCCTCCGAGGCCAGAGGTATTAAGTGCCATTCGGGCCCTTGATTGTAGGTATAAAAAATAGACTCCTCAGAACTGGACTTAACATTGTTAGTGCCCATGAGCTAGTTTAACCTGTCAGGTCTATCAACGGGGCACCAACGTCGCGCGCCTCTGTGGGTCACACCGCTGAGTCGTGAATGGGGATTCACGGCCTAATGAGAATAATCTTATACTGTAACAGCCTCCTTCATTTGATATTATCTATAAAGCCACGCCCCATGTTCTGGATACAAAAGAAAGGTAACAATTAAAGTTAGTGAGTCAAAAATCAGTTCTTGTCCTGATATTTTCTCTCTGTCTTCTGCCTATGCTGAAATAGCAAAATTCTGAAATGGTAACTTCGCCCCGAACAGTACATACCGCGCCTTGGGTCTTATAATTAGAACTTTTGTGTTAATATTTAATCTTCTCGGTGAATAACCGGTGGAAACCAAACTGCACAGGCCTAAGTCTAGTGCACTGCAGGCTATAAACTAGGTGGTTCATTTTGCAGGAATTTCAGAACAATCCTACTATAATAGTTTTTTATCTATTTTATTTAAACCACAACAAAAGCTTTTTTGCATTATTCTGACAACTTTTTATTTAGAAACACAAAACTCTGCTCTAAGTTTGGTAGGTACATTATTCATTATCTTGTCATCAGAAGTTTGTTTTTAACACTCAAATAAGTTTGTTTGAATTTATAACAATATATAGGTATTAGGTACTTACACCTAAAATGATTAAACATGAAGTAGGCAGTACCAAACCCCAAAAAAAGGTGGCACAGCCAGCAAGCACCTATTGTCTATACTATAGGTTAGGTACCTGTGTTGGTATCGCAACAACTTGATAATTCAAGCTGTATTAGAAGAGTACTCACTTGTGCTTGACCGGCTTGATAGAACCGGCGACGTCCATACAAAGTAGACCATCCGATGGTAACTTTGAGTGACGCTCGTTGAGTTTTCCACGCTTACCTCAGCAGTGGTCAGGCGGGATTATAACTCAGAAAATGTATTTGACTAAATGCGAGGATACGGACTCCTTTACTAGGGCCGGCCAACGCGGTGTTTTATTGCGACAGACAATCTGTGATGTACCCAACTTGGGTAATCAACGTGTCTCTTTTATGATCGCGCTGATCGCACTCTTTATCTTTATAAGACTTACCCACTCGGTGCTTATTATTAGGTAGCGGTTCTGAGTACTGAAACTAACTAAGTAACCAGTTTCAGTACTCAAAGGGTGGCGAAACTAGGCCTACATCACCCTTCGAAGATGAGAAGTAGTATAATCAGATCGGTGATCAGACAGCTCCTTGTCCGAAGTAGCAACCTGCTCCATCTGCTCGGGCGCACTTATTTGGCACTCCAAACACTTTTATTACGTATAAATCACTGTTTTTTCACTAAAAAACTTGTTATGAAAAAAATTTGTTGCTTTAGCGGCAAATTACACAAACGCTATGAAATGACATTGACAGCCGATCAACGTGACAACTGGATCGACTACTTTCTGTGGAAGATTAGGCCCAAAACAGACTAGAAGTCGGTATATCAAGGCAAATATTACAAAACCATTCTTCCAACAATGCTGTGTGTTTAGGAGCACATATAATATTGGAATATTGTTGTTTTCAGTTCTTTATAAAGATAATAATACGTTTCTATTAAAATGACTTTTGCGTACATTATAAACATAATTGTTATTAATCATGGCTAAATTTAGATACTCGTAATATTGATGTTTTTAGTATTTAACGAATTTATGTTATAATAGTGCCGAGTTGTGGTGTCATCGTTAAAAATATTTAATAGGAATTCTTACAAATGTACCGTTACTTATAAATTAATGACTTAGATGCAATGTAGTAGTATGATGATACTTTATGAAATATTATTCAAAATGAAATAAGTACCCAAAAATTATCGGTTTCGGCGGGACTCGAACCCGCGCCCCACCCTAGAACTTTGGGAACTTATTTCATTTCTTAGAGATACCCAAAGTGCGGGTAAGCACTATAGCAAAAAACCTTATTATTCAAAATGTCGGAAAACTGATATATTCCGTTTTATGAATCAATGTTAATCAATATATTAATGTATAAAATATTCTTGTTTAGATTGTGTAGTGTCCGAAGTACTTAACGTTAAATGTTCAAGTAGATCTGTTGACCTGGCGTAGCGTCTATCTGTTAAGTTTATTTACTTTAATCATTAATGAGTAATTTACGCATTCGATTTTAATGTTATCGCAGTTTTACTCGTGAAATCGTTATGATAATTAACTCTCTTTATCACAATTTGTATTATAAACCAATACTCTACGTCTACTGTTGGTATTATTAATCTTTATATCATAGTTGTACTTGAATAAACTGAATGTAATGTACTTACAAGTTTTATTACTTCCTTTTGATGACCTCTGTGGCGCGGTGGGCGAATGCTCGCCTACGACGCAAGTGTATGCTGCTTCGCTTTCCGCTTGGAACAAATGTTTGTACGATCTGCAGATATTTGTTCCGGGTGTTCTGATCGTTTTCTATTTATATTAAAAGATATTTTATGTGTGTATTGTATTGTATTATATGTATATCAGTTATCTAGTACCTACCCTTAAAACAAGCTCTGCTTATCTTGGGGCTAGATGATGCTGTGTGAATTGTCCAGCATTATTTATTACCTACCTGCCTATAAACCCATGTTACTTCACTATCAAGATTCAAACAATGTAACTAGCTAAAAGTGAAAGTAAGAGCGCATTCACACAGCATCCGTTTTACATATATTTTTTCTTTGATGGCGTAAGTAGTTGTAGAAGCGGGTTCACAAACCCAGTATTCCGGATCCAATAAACGTTTGTTCCCAGTAGCAAAGGATCCGTAAAAAACGGTCCTGTAAACACGGATTCGCTGTGTGTACGAAAGTTTTTCGGCTATTCAGATAATAAATGGCAATGAAAAACGAAAGTATTAAATTGAGTTACTGTTGCATTGTCAATAGCAAATCAAATCAAATTTACTATACTATTTTCTAAATAAGGAATAGCTGGAAAGAAAATAAGTTATTAGTAGGTACTTACTGCACCTCAAAATGATAGTTGTCCCAAAGTTAAACAATGTAAACTAAAACAAAATAATGTTGCAAATCAAATCAAATTTACTATACTATTTTCTAAATAAGGAATAGCTGGAAAGAAAATAAGTTATTAGTAGGTACTTACTGCACCTCAAAATGATATTTGTCCCAAAGTTAAACAATGTAAACTAAAACAAAATAATGTTGCAAATCAAATCAAATTTACTATACTATTTTCTAAATAAGGAATAGCTGGAAAGAAAATAAGTTATTAGTAGGTACTTACTGCACCTCAAAATGATATTTGTCCCAAAGTTAAACAATGTAAACTAAAACAAAATAATGTTGCTCAAATATGTTTTATTTTTTTTATTTATAAACTTTCAAACCGTTAACAAGCCAAATTCATACATAAGTATACGTAAAAGAGAGTAAATAGAGAAGTAGATTTTCATTGGTACAATAAATTAACAGAATTGCCAAGAAACAAATAAGCGGCCCAGAAGCCAAAGTGCCAAGTCCAATAAGGTATCTACTACAGAAAATGTATCAGTGTACCTACAGAAATACTGCTGGAACTTACGCTGTTTCACTTCTGAACCGCGCCTTATGATGGAATGGAAATGATGAATTGAATCGTAATAACAAATAGATAAATTAAATGAATCATCGGAAATAACAAATTCATTAAATTTAGAATTGTAATGATTGGATTGTTTTTAAAAAAGATGATATTATTTATTAAAACAGCTTCAATTGGGAACATAGATTATTTGATCGACGATTGTAAATGGTAATTAAAGGCAATTGTATAAATCCAATGAAAAAATGAAATGGATGATAAAATAGTATCTAAAAGTGACAATGACATTCTTTTTCGTTTTAGAAACCCTTCGCTATCAAATCCTGTATGGCCTGCATACGTTGATTTGATAGTCAACGGATTGTTTAACTGTTAGCCTTGCAGAAATGCAGAGAGCTGTTCACAATTCTATCCTGAATAGTAAAGTAAACGCACTATGCACGTGACTGAATGTCTCTAGTAACTAAGATACTAAACTTATTCCGAAGGGGTGGATTATAAAGTTATAGGAAAACCTAAACCAAAAAATATCTATTAATACACACCGTAAAATCTATATACTAAAAGTAATAGAAACTTTCATTACTAAACTCAACCTTTACATGATATCTCGACAGGATTTCTGCTTATCATTGAAATCCTAAGAGCTAGTCTGCACTGCGAAAAAGAACTCAAAAAACACTCAACCATCAAATGACTTGAGATTTAAAACTTTCGTGCGATATCGCAGGCCTTAACTTAAAAGCCTTATCACACAGGCGAATTTGTGAGTGATTACAAAGCGTAGCAAGTGTGTAGCACGCCGCCCGCTACGATGCGACGACGATGCCCCACGGGCGCGCAGCCAGCTCGTGGCGTGCGATTTGAACACTGTCGTCGACGACGGCGCTAATCGCGGCGAGCTCGCGGTGTCGTCGCGGCATGCTCCCTGCACTGTTACCTCGCTTTGAAATCGGTTGCAAATCGCATGTTTGATAAAGCTCATAAGTTCTAAGTGTCGTGTCGAAACTGTGAAACAATAACGCGCATAAACGAAAAGGAAAATCAGGTGTCGATTCATATGGTACCCAATTACTAACCCTAAACTAATTCGATATTTCGATTGTCAAAAAAGCACCGCCAAAATTATTAGTGCTGTGAAATTAGTTAACGTCCCAACAGAATCAACACCATTATTACTTTTAAGTTATGAGCTAGAAAGTAGAGTATAGTTTATATAGTTCCTAGTTGATTCCGAAGTTGCTCCACAAAGAAGAGTGGGACATGGACGAAGAAGACGCCGACGGTGACGAAGGTGGTCCGTTCGGCTGATTCATCATGAAGGAGGAACCGACGCGGCGACGGGACGCGAAGCTTCCAGAACGTTCCAAACCTGAAGATAAATTACGGTAAGAAAATAATACCAACATTCTCAATCGTGTGGAATGAATTAGGACGGTTTCGTTCTTACTTAATAATACTTGCTCATCTCCGGTTCCACCATTTCGTAAAGAAAACCCTAGAGCTCACACGCTTGGTATAGGCCTCCTCACTATTGGAGAAACCAATCTGTCCGGCCACCTTCAGACAACGGATGACTTACCTCCATCAGAGTTTTCAGGGCAATACTTGATGGTATGCGCGCGGTCTCCGGTGGCGCCACAGCGGGGGCACCGGAAAGCTCTCAGCACCGGGCATAGCACGCGACCGCGCCAGTCTTTGAGTGCGTGAGAAGAGTAGCACTCTTCATTCTCGCCGTTGTTCTTGCAGAATGCACACTCCTAAAATACAATAAATAAATTAAAAGGACAATTTCACAAAGTTCGGAAACCCCAGTCGATTTAACTTTGTTAATATTCCAGTCAAATTCGATGTGAAATGATTGTTAACAAACCAAAAGTTTTTTTTAATAATACTTTTCTTTCAGACATGTTCCATATAAAATATAATTTAAAAATAAATTTTACTTTAAATTTAAAAAATAACCTAAAAAAGACACTCTTTTCTTCACACCAGGCAAGGTTCGAGGGTTGCGTACTTTGACCACCTCTTGCTGAAACCTTAGTTGCACGACAGGCCTGAACTGGAGTTTTTATCCATCTTTGTAATACCAATCTATTCTTTCGTAAAATGTTTCTATCTAAACTTTCGCGATTTTTAGTCGTGGATACTGCCGTCAATTCTCGGCTCTAACTCCGATCACCCTGTTACCACGATCGCTGTAACGCGATGAAATCGTAGGGGAAATAGTAACACACTGAACGATAAATAACCGATAAATAATAATCATTAATCTGCTTCTTTCGCAGCTAACTATACGAATACCTAGATTGATTTGAGTCTAAGTCGAAACTCACATTAGGCAGGGCGCGACGGCTTCGCTTCTCGCCGCGTACTTTGGCCACCTCTTGCAGGATTTCGTAGAGGAGACTCGGGCGGATCGAACGCAGCACCGCCAGCTGCTCGCGAGTCAGCATCGACACGTAGTTGTTGGCTGATGACAGACCTGGACCGACAAGGGATTTCGTTTAACGAACTCTGGTCTTCACTGAAACTCAGCGCTGAATGGACAGACCAGTTGTGCTCCCAGCACAATCCTGAGTGTAGGCCATATTTACAATAAAAAGTGCTACGCAATTTTTTTTTACTGTCTTAGTGTAAAATATCATATTTTTAAGGCCATTGTTTATAATAGTTTTAGGGTAGGTACATAAAAATATTTTCGTTATTTTAACAGATAAGTTTTTAAAGGCATAGGCATAAGATAAGTTTAAAATGCATTTATAGTATGTACTTACCGTAGATTAATCTGGGTTTTGGTTTGGCAGAATTATAAAATGCAAAAAAAAAAAACAAAAACATTCCAAACTAAGATAACTACTCCATTTAAAAAGAACACAGGGCTACTAGAAATAAGAACAACTAGAAATCCTAAACGAGGGCAATTACATAGTTCTTGCCAGGCCCCGATATCACAAAGTCCTTAAACACGATCTTTGAGCATTTAAGGTTAAAATAAGTAAATTGTTAATCGTGAGTAAAATAAGTCGTATTCACTTACTTTTGACAAGGAAGTCAAAGGTGTCCACTATCTCCCCGGGCTTTGCTAGCGATGCGTTGGAGGAGCCCTCTCCCCAGATATTGGATGAAATAGACTCCGATCGTCCGCTGCTTCCTAAAAATATAATTAAATCAGTTTGTTCTCAAAAAGACAGATTCTCTAAAATACAGCAATTCTACAGGTATCTCTCCTCTCTCAAATCATTGTTTGGGATAAGTCTCACTTGTCATTTTCCTGATTCCTTTTAAGGCGTTGCTCGATATTAAATAATAATCATTTATTTCAGACTATAGAACAGTTACAGATCTTATTTTAACTTATTCTACGGTCCATAGTAATATATACCTTAAAACTAACATACATACAATATATAATAACGGCTATGATATTAAATAACGGCAACAGGTAGACGCTTGAAATATTCACAGAATATTGAGTTATATATTCACTTTGAAAATAAATAATTAGGTAAATTAAAATAAAACAAATACTTCAGGGGTTTTTATAGATAATGGTACGGAAGCCTTCGTGCGCGAGTCAGACTTTCACTTGGCCGGTTTTATTAATGTTTTCTAAGATTCGGTAGAAGGTTCTTACATGAAAAAATTAAGAAAATCGCGCAGAAACTCAGAAAATTTAACCACTACCTTTATAAACTTTTTTAATGTAAACTTTGCCCCAGCGTTGTTTCTACTCTTTGATAAGCACGCTTTTTTAGAAGTCGGTTAGAATTTCCCCTGTTTAACGTAATATTAAGGTCTGTGTTCACCAAAAGATAATCGGACAATTAGGCAGCTTCATCGGTTAACTTTGACATTTAGTGTATGAAAATTTGTGTCAAAAACATCAAAACAACTGTTTTAAATTTAACCATCTGTTGATGAACTCGGGTCTAAGAGTACAAGTCACGTTAATCATTCATTATCAATTTTCGGTAAAACTCGGGTCACGATGTAAATTACGCAAGTCGTAAGACTTAACCCTCGTTATCTGTAGTATTCCCCGAAAGCCGGCAAAAATTAATTGCTAGAATTTCCGATCACTGATCATAATCGATGATGTTCATAAAAAAGTTTGGTTATGAAGAAAAATTTAGGAAACTGCTGCTTAGTTGGCTTCTGTCGAGTTATTTCTTCCAATGGAATAGGTATTAGGTAGGATAGACTGAAACCTAAGAATTTGAGATTTTAGGTGCTGGACATGGTAACATTGGCAACCTTTATCCATCACAGAATCTTCATCAGTCGGGTACCTAAGGGCTGATGTTTTTGTTTAAGTCAGCCTATGTCGTCCCCTTCAAAATCCATTAAAAACGTTAAAATAAACCGAAATATCGTGAAATAGACATGGGCGTCTTTCAATGCAGTCCCACTTTACATGATCTCCTTAAGATGGAACACACTCTATAAGAGAAGGTTTTATTTCTAGCACTCACCCATGCTTTGCGAGTTCTCGCTCACATTGTAGTAGTTGCTATGAGAGTTCTGCTCGACATTATCGAACTGTATATCACTACCGTTCATGCGCAGATTCATGAGCATTTGGTCGATGTCGATCGACGCAGACGTCGGTGCTGCAAAACAACAATCATCAGATACGAAACCATGCACAAGTTGTCTATAAGTATCCACGGTGGTTTTATGTATACTATATCAGTATTTACAGTGGTAAACAGGTTCAGCCAGCCTGAAGGTAGGCAAGCCGTTATCGTAGCCTGAGGAATATGGCCTATGGAATGAAGGTGTAAGGGCTCGCCCTAGGGATGTACCATTAAACTGCCATAACAACCATGTCTTGCATTACCGTATAGGTATAAGGTTTTTTATTGCGTGTTGATTGACCGATATGTAACCTGCTGGAAAGCGACGATGTGGACGATATATCGCGACGGTCTAGATGAAACCTACTCCTACTTGACTTGTCAAGTGCAAGCCAGTGCATGAGGTTAAAACACAAAATATTGGAACCTATAATTTATGCCCGTCTGCTCTGCACCCACCGACTGTTGGGTATAAGTTCCCGTTCGAGTCGCATCCAGCAGTTCGCAAGGGTAAGGCCCTTAAAAAGTAGATAAAAAAACCTGAAATGGGGGTCAGCCTGAAAAGCGATGACGGAACAATGGCGTGGAGTTATTCGGGGGCTATAAAGAGTATCAGATAAACACATAGAAACACTCGAAAAACAAAACCCACGTGTAATATAAAAAGAAATATAATCACACTTTGTTTAAGCATCGGTTCATCACAAAATTACATAGTTGTTTCACTTGTTGAATGCAGAATTTAATAAAAACCGGGAAACTTGAATTTCTACGTACTTGCGAACGGGCTACGTTAATAAAAAGCTCAATTACCTGGATCAGCAGCCCGAGGCTCCTGCGAGTTCCGCATGATGAGCTGCTCGTTGCTGCGGCTCTGGAAGACGGGAGCCAGGGGAGAGAATACGCTCTCTCCAATCCCTGGCCCACTCCTACTCTCGCTTAAAGTTTCCTAAAAAAAAGGTTTTGTCTGTTACCTACTCATTACCACTTCTCCTCTCGCTTCTATTCGTTTACTATAAATGTTTGGCTTCAATTATGAATGAAAGTAGGTTATCTACATACGAACCTAGTTTGTGTTGGAAAAACACCAATATTTCATCCCCTAACGAGGGACCGACCGAACGGTAGGCTCATGCACGACACAAATATAACATTTGACTATTCAATTCATAACTCGAACGTGATGTATCGTTTCCATTTCTATTATAAAAAATATGCATTTCAATTCAACCTACCTTACACCAGAGCCGTACATAGGTTTATTGATTTAACTTCAAAATACAATGTTATCAAAAGTAGGTAGGACCCAGTCAAAGCTTTCTTTGTACGCATAAATGTGCTTGTCTGTAACGAACTAATAAGTCGACTCTCTAGGTTGTAGACAAAATACCTCCAGGTCTAAATAACAATAACTAAAGTTGCAGAAAACGCTATCAGTAACTAACACGCGAGCAACCTAATCTACATCAAAGACAATGAAGAGAATACAAGACTCTAATATCCAATGCCAACGCGACAGTTTTTAACTGCTCAACTTACATTAGTTCTAGGATCATTAGTAAAATAACATGATATAACTCACCGTGGTATTCGAAGCCATTGTTTCACTCGCACTCGTAAATATCGGATTATTTTCTTCCATTGCAAAATTGAAGGACATATTAGAAGCCATTTATTTAATCTATAAAGTACGATTGCAATGGTGGGTCAGCTCGGAAAGAACGTTCCAGGTAATCGGAGCACTCTTTATACACTCACTTTTACTCACACAAGCACAAATAAACCCGGTTTCGACCTTGTTTACCACCTTGAACGAAACAAAATTTAAATCTACCCTCAAAATCACGATGATGTGCCTAAGCGAAAGAAATGTTCCTAAGGCGAATCAATCTGCTTGAATGTAATATTTTATCTTTCAAGCTTTTGATTAAAGTTTTTGATTGGTAAACTGAAAAGCCCTGGACGAGGTAAGTAAATTTCGTCACCTAACAATTCTTAAATTTTGAGGGTACTTTGACAAAGTGCAAGGTGTAAGAAGCTAAGTGGACGTATCCGCTCTCGATCGCTTGTCGCAAATCAGCTTTGTTGATACTGTGAATTGTGTTGTGATGCATTTTATTCTAGAACGGTTGCAGTAATATTCTGTAGATATTCAATTGAATTTTTTTACTTGGCGCACATTTACAGCATATACCGCTCTAATTATTTGTAGAACTCAATTATTTCTAGAAGATAATTTTCTGCTGCTGGCCTGACCCAGCTGGGTAACGCGGACCAAAATAATCCCTTCAATTTTAATATTTTTTGTTCCTTTTTTGTTATGGCGGCGAAATAAATACTTTTACACAAACTAGTTCTTACTTTAACAGTTCATAGTTCAGACCCCTGCTGCAGACAGACGGACAGACAGCGGAGGCTAAGTAAAAGATTGTAATAGGGTTCTGTTTACACCCTTCGGGTACGGAATCCTAAAAAAAACAATGTTATACTTACTACATTTTTATTATAAGTATCTATAATAATGGGCTAACATCTAATGTTTTACAACATTTATTACATAAGTCCTTATTCCACGAGTATTAAGGTATTAAATATTAAAGTAATTTACATAAAAAACAGGAAATTAAACTTGTTCATAAAATCCTACGAGTGTAAGGAAGTAGGAAAACCTACCAACGGATGAAACAATAAGTAATACTTCTTTTAAAATATTCTCTGCAAATCAGCATCGGCGCTTATTTTAAAATGGGTTCAGTTGGTGAAGACAATATTATTTTACACCCAGTAGGTACAAAGTCGTTTATAAAATATTATAAATAACAATAATAGGAACTTTAAAATTACGTTATTACCTATACACAAGCCTTACTCGATGTAGCATGTTTGTAAACAAACCGCCCACATTTAACCTAAAGTTCACTTTGTTGCCAAGCAAGTGAGTTTTAGTTATTTGTGTTATGGTTTGTTCACTAACATTCTACATCGAGTTTGGCTAGTGTATAGCATTACAGATGAACCTAAGCGAATGAATTGGTGGTGGGTATGATACTATTATCAATCTACAATAATGAAGTGGTTTGAAATGAGATGTACCTTAGCCAAACTCGTAGTAGGTATGTTTGTAAACAAACCACCCATACTTAACCTAAAATTCACTTCTATTTTACGCAATTGTCGATTTTAGATCCTTCAATAAATATTGCTTACAATTAAATCTAAAACTCGACGACAAGCAACTGAGTTTTAGTACCTAAATAGTGGCGTGGTTTGATTACAAACCGTCTACAAGGAGTTTGGCTAAGGTATAGGATAAATACAGCTAGGTAAGTACATTATTTTTTAAATCTATTTTTTAAAAGTAAGCATAATCTTAAGAGAAACATTGATAGAGAGAGGCGTTTTTTGCCCAGCAGTGGGCGCGACCACTGGGCTCTGATGATGAAGGTTTTGACTTACAACTATTTAAAAAAAAACAAGAATACAATGTCCATACATAAGCATACCAATTATTCAATACAGAAGGCGGTATCGATGCTTGTTGGTTATCTTGTACTTATTGATTTTTGCAAAGACATTAAGTTTTGTTTAAATAGCATCAACAATTAATTAAAGTTATTCATTAGGTAGATATTAATGCGTTTTTTTTATTAAAACCAACTTTGAATCCCTTTTATACTGTTTTTAAAATGTTGCAGGATAAATCAAAATATTTTCGTATGTACCTAGCTATAAGGTATACTTATTAGGAACTTCGACGTTAAAACTCAATACTTTTATTTCTTTAGGCTTATAAAAAGCACTTAGGTTCAAATTTTATACATAAACACGTTATGGTAGACGAAACACATAAATTGCAACAAAAGTTATCAAAATACATCTACAAACTTACTTCTGTATAGGTACCTACTGATTATCTAAGTACGACGGCAAAGGTATGTAAAAGTAAACGCGCCTTCTCTCTAAGTAAGTACGCAACCTGACATGGTGCGATTTTGTTTGCGTTTCCAGTCCAAAACTGTGTCAAATGAAAATAAATGAAGGTTCGCGACGTTTAGTATCGGCCTCTGCACTTTTAGAAGCCTTCCAAAAAAAAGCTTTCTCAAATGGCCTGGTTTTTGTGACTACGTAGGTAAGGTACAACGGCAAGGCAGTCTTACATACAAATAGAGAATGCACTAGCACAGTGGCAAAGAATTATCCTGAAACCTGTGCACGGTGGGTGGTTAGAAGTTGAACTGGACCCTAGAATAGCGGCTTGCATGTGCTCGTTCACATTCCCATCGTCCAGAAATCAGACATCAAAAACTTTTATTTCATGAGGCTTACAAAATAAGTTTTCTTCCTTTTCAGCAAGCTGGCAAGAGGTTTCGGCTTTGCACGAACAGCTGTAGAAGGCAAACAACATTCAGTTAAAGATTTATAAAAACAATTATACCATTTATACCTACATGCATCAAAAAAATAACAAGTTCTCATGAATTCCATTTTTTTTTCAATAATTATGCCGGGTTAGGGTAAATTCGTCATCGGTCCATTTTTTGTGCTACTTTTAAGTTCCATACTTGGAGGGTAAACTTGTCACCGTCGCATAAAATATTATTTTTTATGGGTAAATGTCGATTCTAATGTACCTAAGTAGGTAAATACTTTTTCATAGGCCTAGGCTAGTTGCTTATAATGTTCAATAGATAATCCTAGCTGGACGGATTAAAGCCCCTTATTAACTATTATCATATTTTATATTTACCCTTATCATATTTTTACGCTGAACAAAATAAATTTCAAATTGTAAGAAGCTTATTTATTTGAATCGTTCTTAGTAAGATGAATGTCTATTAAATCCTATAAACATAATAAAGATAGTAAATTAAATCATAACTTTAGTCAATTCATTAGGTCGGTACGCTTGAAACAAAGACAAGGTGACCCTTCAGGGAGTGGTTCCTATTTGAAATTAACTATTATTATGTAGTGTACCTAGGTACCTCCGAAAGAGTTTTTTCAAGTTAAACCAAAGTTTTAACCTGAAACATCGTATGACTTTTTAGAGCACATGTAAAACTTACTATGAGTTGATCATTGTTGTATCCACTACAATTCTTTCCTTGTCTTTGTAAATTGCCCAAGCGCAAGGGGTCGTGTCAGCGCATTCTACTTGCTGGTTTGTGATATCTGAACTTGGAGACGCATCTTCATCGACAGCTCGCTACAACAAATAAAAGATGGTAAGTATGTATTATTCAAAGAATACAATAGGTTAGGTATGGCTTACTTGTCTATGCACTACGGGACTGTATGGGAACGATAGAGGACCTGGGCCATCATGACCATCCTTCGAGGATGAGGAGGCCATACAATATGATAATCATCAGCAGCAGCCTATATTAGTACACTGCTGGACATGGGCCTACCCTAATGAGCCCTTAGACAACACTTCAGTTATTCTATGCGGGCAGTATTCCGAAAAATGTAGCCTCGGCTAAGTTTTTGAAGGGACAGGTCGAATGTCGACTTAGTAGGTAGGTCCATAATTTATTTATTTAAACAAGATCATAACATTATAATTAAATGGTCACGTGATTTTCAACCAACACCCATGTCCAACCTTTAGAGCTGGCCGGCATGTATGCTGGAGGGTACATAGCGCCACAAAAGCGTTGAAAAAAATTGCGTACAACTGTTACACTGTCCCCCTCATTCATAATGGTCTACTAACATGAAACAGCTGCTAAACAGTGTTATATCGCACTCTGAGGTGGGGGCCATTCAATTATTACGAAAGCAGAAATTTAGTAGCTTTCGAATTCCCTTCCCCTCTCCCATGTCAGCAAAAAAGTAAAAAGTACATAAGCAAAGTTCTTACCCCCATGCTTTTGTAAACATTGGGCAGGTAAGGTATATTTTTTTAGAAGAACAAAATGAGTTTCAAGATGTTTTCAAATAACTACCATACCAGATACAGGAAAATCTGAAAAATTAACACTAAAAAATGCTGACGTAATCGCAGTTCAGACCCCTTTTTTTTTTGCCGCTCACTATCCGAGGGGAATTAATGTCGAATCGTAAACGACGGGTTTACCCGTCGTTTTGGTGTGATTAAATGTAAATGTATCTATCAAATCTACAAATACCTTCCTACTTAATGTAGTTTCATACCGAAAGAATGCAGTTGATGTCGAATCACTTTCGTATCACGCAAGCTGTTTCATCTGGATCACCTATTTATACGAGTTTGAAGCGGATTTCATTTAAATAAGTAGCCACATTCTTCATCTAAATTCTTAGATTATCTCCTACAGTAAAACACTCTAGTTCTTCACGATATTTTATTGTGTGAACAACCGACGACGACGTAAGAAATATTATAACTTACGTTAAATTAGCGTCGCATGTCCCTTTCACAAATGATTGATCCCTTTTAATCAATAAATAATGCTGGATAATCATTAATCACACAGCTTAATTAATGTGGTATATTAATTGTATTTATGTAAAATTGTGATTCCTTCGCTATATGGCTATACCTATATTAATATAAATAATATAATTTTACTACTTCTTACGTCTCCGTCAGTAGTCTGCCCGTCCTAAATTTTTAAACTCATTCATAAATAACGGACGGCCGTCGCTAAGGGCTAAGTTAAAATGAAATACGAGTGAGTAGCTATACCTATAGCACAGATATTATATTTTTGAATGTAACTTACATTTCTCTCATAAAAAGATAAGGAAAATCAAATAAAGAGAACACTTTCAGGAAAAAATTAAACGCTTTTATCGACTTCGAGTAAATTGATAACATTATATGTATTGTCCCAAAGGGCATTAAGTTATCGGAACTTAGTAAGTGCGTCAGTGCTTTAAATCATGCATACAGTAGGTAATCTTATCAAAATAGACAGGTTTCAATAATATTTTTGCAGTAAAGGAACTACAGAAGTCTTTTACTATGGAATTTCCTTTTCGATTTTAAAAGTCTTTTTCCTTCACTTTTGCGAACGGTTAAATTGCATTAAAATCGCCAGTCCAAAAGCCGCATTTACTTTGAACTAGTAAGCTAAGCATTTTAGGCATCCGTAGATACACTAAACCTCCGGGAATTTAGCCCCTTTTATTTTTTTATACTTTCGTTAGGTACCTATTGCTAATCGTTAGAAATAGTTTAAGAAGGAAATTATTTGAAAGGTTTTTATGTATTTTTTGTAAAAACGTTTTTTTTAATACCTTATCACCGGAGAGAGGTCCAATTAGGCGCGCGCCCCACAAACACTCGTTATCTACAACGCAACGTCCCGAGCTTCGTTTTATCTGAGGGCGGACATCGTACGATGTTTGTATACGCATGCCCTTGAACGTATCCGTTCGAAGTCCGAAACAGCAATCGCAAACCATGAATGAACGTAATAGACGAATGGATGACGACAACAATCACAACATTACGACATTTAGTGTAGCGTAGTGGAAGCTACCGCGCGGGCTCGACTCGGAACCAAGTAAACAGGAAGTACCTATTATTCCGCCTTGGGTAGGTAGGTATGTGGGTCGTTGACCACTCCCCCGGTTTGTTGTTTACTATGTTGGGCCGAAATAATTGCGCGTCATTTTCCAATGTAATGTAAAAAAGCGTGTTTTTTTACCTGCGATAAAACGGTGATGACTGAATCAGTGAGCAAAAAAGAGTTGGTACTAGTAGGTGGTAATATACTACATAGGTAGGTATGTGCTAAAAGTACCGTCATTTAAAGATAAAAATTTAACATGTGTCAGGGAGAAATATATTGAATATTTCGAGTTTAGCATTCATAACGCATTTGATTAGGTAGGTTTTTTTTCATTAATTTAGTCGTCACTTTACTCCTTTCAAGATGTTTATTTTCATATAGCTGCTGATTGCAATTTGACAACCGGTTTTTTGGTTGGTATTAGTCTACCTTTTTGTTATTTTACATTTTACTTACTTATGTCTATTTCTGTTTGGACCGTTCAATACTTTTGATGAAACAAACATCCAAACTTTAAACATAACAACTTAAGTATACGTAAAACAATATTTTGAAATCTAGATCTCTACTTTCGGCAGTGTTTTTAATTTCCCGCCAAATCTAGCGCCTAATACATCATTAGCTACGTAAAGTCAGAATTGTCCCGATTTTTCAGGAGTGTTGTAACGTTTAATAGTCCCGGGCGGAACGAGATATTTCTTTCCGGAAGTCCATTTGAAACAATAAGCTCAAGCAGAGACTTTTTATTGCTTTATGAACTGAATTTTTATAGAGCAATGGGTACTTTTAATTTTAAAAGTTTTAGTAGTATTTATTAAATAATTAAGAGCTTGAGTCCTAATACTAAATTAAACATTAAAAGTGCCTAATAGATAGGTAAGTAATGTTACTTTAAAAAGTTCAAAAACCTTGCCGTACCGGCCAAACTACTTAAATGGAGAATGGGTAGGCTTCCCGCCTAGTAAAAATAATCAAATCCTAAGTTAAGTTTAATAAATTTAAATTAAATAAAACTAAACTTTCAAAATGGCGAAATGAAAATAAACCTGAATTTCCACGCAGAGGAGTTTTAAAAAAAAACAAAATCCCCTATTTACCATAGAACTAATTAGATGGAGTGATTTTTTCACGGATCGGATCTAGGTGGTCATTGCATTGGTCACGGTATAACACTTTAATTTAACAACTCCACGAAAAAAGCGCCATCTTTTCAGTCGGGTCGAACTATTTTTTGACTTTTAAAAAAGCCTCGTTGAAAGTGGGCGCTTTGTAAGTTAAACTACCGACGGTACCTACCACATCATAAACTGCCCGGCCCGTGCTTGGATTTTTTTAATCCAAGGTAACGTAAATTAATATTAATGTTCACTGGTAGTACACATTTATTCATAATCGGTTTAATTTATCCGTTATTAAGAATTTCTAGTTTACACAACACAGTCTCACTTTTTGTCACATAAACACTGTGGAAGTCCACTTACCCTTTCTCTCGGTACCATGGCGGCTGCGAGCGTGCAAACCGCTAAGAAAATTATAAATCCCTTCATCTTCACTGCGTATGAAAACTGGATTTCAGAAGTGGTGTGCACACACTTGAATAGGTTGAATGAGCAATTCGGTATGGCGTGAGCGGGCGGGCGCGCGGTTATAAGTAGCAGCCCCGGAGCCCCGACTCGTCGACGTCATCTAGCATTTGCCCGCTGCTTCGTATAAATGAGTCATCTTGATCCCCTTGGAGAAACACGTGTATCTTCATTAAAAACTATCTTAGTTGCGTCTGTCCCATCTCGCGTTGCCGCGCCTTCGACGTCCGACGTCATCGTCGTCGGGGCGGCGGCGCGGCGGCGGCGGCGGTGCTTCACGGTCGCCTTCTATGTAGGTACTACCTGCTACATCCCTTACCTAGAAATCTTGCCTTCTTCTTAAATGTGTAGGGTATCGAAAAAAATGCTTTAATTCGGATCCAAATTAACTTTTAGGAATCACACTATAATTAGCATCAGGTTATTTAATTTAATGCGTTACCTATTTATGAAAGACAACTTAAAACAATAGAAATCTATCTAATCAATTCTGGTAGAGACTTAAGTTAAGTACTAAAACTAAAACACACGGAGAAATAATAATATTTTGAAAAAATCGAATTAAAATTATGCTTACATATGCCTACATCAGAATAATCGCAACCAGAGACAAAGCGCAAAGCCTGCCTACTACGACGCAATTAGTTAAGGTTTAGATTGACGATAACACGCAGGCGCAGATCCGGATTACGTACCAATTAATTTATGTTTAGAAATTATAATAATTATGTCTGCGTCCGCTTTTTAAACCCTGAAAAGCCGTTCCACTACTATAAGATTTTTTTAAGATTAATGGATTTTTCACCAAAACCACATCCTTCTGGTTAAGCGTAGATACCGGGAGTTAATAAATGTATAAATAGCATACATTTATTAACTCCCGGTATCTACGCTTAACCAGAAGGATTTTGTTTTGATGAAAAATCCATTAATCTTTAAAAAATCTTATAGTAGTGGAACGGCTTTTCAGGGTTTAAAAAGCAGCTAAGCTATTGGAATTAGTTCCACCTATACCTCCAGTTATTAGGTACCATATGAGACTACCAACTGTAAGGGTGTGCCCCTTACAAAAAATCTTATAGTAGTGGAACGGCTTTTCAGGGTTTACAGTGGTAGTCTTTCAGATCTATCTATACCCTCGTGCCGTGCATTGCATTATTCACATCGTCGTGCTACGTCATTGTTGAGTAAGCGTTTGTATTTTTTTTAAGGGTCAAATACAATTTATACGTGGATATAGAATGGGAACGATGTCATCTGAAGAAGTTTAAAACTGTGTCGCAGATGACAACGCCCTCCTCCATAAGATGGAAACTATAAGGATGAAAATATTTAGTAACAATTCCGCGAAAAAACCTTCTCCGATAAGTTCTAACAAAATGTAGTCCGCGTTGTAGAAGAAAAACGACGCCAACTACAAAATGAAAAAATACCTATCAAAGCAAGACGTCAACTAGTTTCGTCTCTCCACGAGACATCATCAGGTCACCACAATATTATTTATCTAAGATGGAAACTGTTCCAAAAAGTAAAATGTGAAATTTAAAATAAAAATAGGTAAGTTAGCTACTTTACAGAATAATATAAAGATAACAATTTAGTTTTAAGAAAAGTAAAAAGATACCGACGACCTCTGAGGCGCGGTGGGCGAAGGCCTGCCTGCGACGCAGGAGGTTGCGGGTTCGATTCCCGCCTCGGGACAAATGTGTGTACGATCTGCAGATTAAGATCGGGTTTAGTCCTAAACAATAACATTATTGAGTTTATTGTTATATTGGACTCTTCAATTCACACAGCATTATCTAGCCCCATGCTAAGCAGAGCTTGTGTTATGGGTACTAGATAACTGATATACATAATATAATACAATACGAGTGGTGCTCCTGAGGACACCGATCTCTTGAGAGTCCGGGCAACAGGAGTCGCCAGGTGGGGTGTACGCGTGTGTATGAGTGTACATGTGGTGCTCCTGAGGACACCGGTGGTCTCTTAATAGTCCAATATAACAATAAACGCAATAATGTTATTGTTTAGGACTAAACCCGATCTTAATTTCTGGTGTAATTTTTTTTTGATCGTTCATTACCATCTAAATTATTATGTAGGTATTAAACAATAGTGAAAAAAGAATTATCAATCAAAAAGACGGAGAAATCGACGAATATAAATGAAGGCGAAATTCTCTTTGAATTCTATGCATCCTCCTTCCTCCTTTTTTAATTCGGTTTAAGTTTTAACAAAAAAGTCAAGTTTTTACAGTTATTAATAGTTTCGAGTAAAATAGGTTTTGGTCCCTCCCTCGTCTCTGGTCTCTGACTCTTGTGTTATTTTCTTTTTCAAGTTACCACAAATTGTTAAAAAACTGTTTTATGATTGTATGTGCAAAATAATATATCTACCACCGAACTGCGATCCCCAACCCGCATGCCCAACGTGGGATTATGGGCACTACCCCATTATCAGGGGGAGGCCTGCATCCAGCTGTGCTGTATTATAAACTGTTAGGTAGTAGCAGTGGTCTAATATAGGCTGACGATAATGATGACAACTAACACAAAACGTTAGATATTATTATGGTTATTTTTATCATACCTATTCCAAGAATAGTTGGGGATTAAAGTACCACTAATGTAATCGGGTGCAACGAAGTGTTCAGTATAACATGCGCTGACAGGGTTATAAATAACTACTAACTGCAACCAAATGGAAAATCAAATGACGTTCATGCATACGAAAATACATCTTCGATTTGATACAAATTTTATGAGGAATAGTACTCCTTGAAGTATACTACCTACCTGAATCATAAGTTTTAGTTATGACAAATCACCATCATGCCTTCATCGGCACCTGGAGGCCTGTTCTGTATCTATTCTCCAAACCTCAGTTGCCGCAATTTCGGTCGATGTTGGTTCTTTCATACACCGTATCGATTAAGAGTACCAATTTGCACAAACGAAACGAAACGCAATTGTTTTTTGGTAAATTAACGTCGAACTTCCTGATCTGTTCCTGTTACCCACTTGTAGTAGACATATTGTTTTCAGAAGAAGGCTTCCCTATCTTTCCAAGATAGGGAATGGGGAAAAATATGTACAAAAAAACTAAAATCTACCTCAAAAAGATTCTTGATTTAGAAACAGTTAGTGAAACTTCTAAAAGAAATGATGACTGTATCATAATTTCTCGGAAAATGTAATAATACTAACGTACTGTTTTTGTGTTACGATGTTCCTAGAATTAAAACAAGGAATATTTCCAAAAAAATCTACGCAGAATTTTTTTATCTAGCTTGTAAAAGAAATAATTTATTTATACTAAAACGTGACATTCTGCGCCTCGCGGAAAGATTGGATGGGTTTGTCATGAATATTGTTAATGTAATTAATGAGTTTCAAATGACGCATTTTGTATTTGTTCGTGATAGATATACGAACGTTATTTATTCAGAGAATGATGCAATGTTAGTGACTTTTCTTTCGGATTCGGTTCCCAATCATCAAAATATGTTTGCTTCGTTTCGGGTGACACCTATTTTTTAGTGTACACAACAAGATCGTTTAAGGGCCTGTACAACCTCAATTTTTTGTGTGAAAAGGATAGGCATAGGATTTTGCATTTATAGGAGCGGGACAGGGCATAGCAACGCAAGCTCAAAAATCAAGTTTTTGCTTATTAACTATTAAATAAGAAATTATTTGAAAAAAAAACGCAACTTACAAAATGTTCTTTATACCTACTTAGTTCAATTCCCATGTTTATTCTCGAGTCTTAACTTCTGTATTTATTGAGAAATTAGGGTTTTAGTAAAAATTTGGAGGTAACTGCGATTTTTTTCTATTGAGAAATATTTTCGAAACATGATATGATCGATGGAGTAAGTCCTGAACATTACCGTAGGTAGGTATATAAATTTTAATAGTTTGAAAGATATGGAGGTCTGGCGGAGATGATTTAGGGTAGTATAGGCCCAGTCCTGTATAACAATATTCCCACATAATGATGTTGCCCGTCTGCGTGAAACTAATTTACGATTACAGTCATAATCGTAAATCAGTTTATTTCATACAATAATTATCGCTGAGAAGTAGGTAGGTTCACTGTGATCAATTAACATAGAAGATAGAGCGCACGTGCGCCTAAGCACGGTGCCACTGCGTCTCGTCGTGACATTGTTTGACGGCTAGCCACTAGCCACTACGGCCAGTAATAGTTAGTTATTTAGAGAGATCTGCCTTGTCACTTTGATCTCAAGATTTATTCGTCTAAACGTAGTACCACAGATTAGGTAATATTAGGTACTACCAGACGCCTTAAACTTTCATAAAATGTCAGGAAAATTTCGTCCATTACATTTAAATATATTTCATTATAAAATAAATATATTTCATTTCATATTTCATTTCATTTCAAGTTATTGGAAATATCAGGGCAGACGAGATAAATTTCTCTCGTCCCTGTATCAGGGCTTACTCTTTCGGGTTCAGAAATCATTTTACCTTCCTACTGCGTAACTTTAGTAATTAACGACGTCTGGGGCTGACGATGAGCAGTCGCGGCCACTGGACTAATGCCAGGTTTCTCGTTAATTTTCAAGGTCCGTCCTTTGCGATCGCACCCAAACAAATCTCATTGGATTTTACGACTCAACAAAAAACCGAACATTATTGGTCTCGAGAATTAAGTTTCAGACACAACAATACGACAGTAAAGCTGGATATTTACGAGGGTAGTTATGTCTGTCTGCTGGTCTGTGAGGAATGGTGAAATGTTGAGTCAACGTGGTCGCTGGTTACTTGGTTGCATTACCGAGAACTACAATAAGCTTACCGAGACCAAAGCTTTTGTATACATATATGTATTTAGTCCATTTATTTATTTATTATGTCCAGCAGTGGACTGATATAGGCTGATGATGATGATGATGTATATAGTGTTGTGTAATCCGGCGTGGTATAATAATATCTAAGCTTGGTGATAAAGGCAAACAACCCGTGGTTGCGGGAGGCAGTAGTGTGCGTATTATGAGCTGATTAGGACTCCGGCAAATCTTGCTGCAGTAACGAAACCACGACCGACGACGGCCAGACCTTCGTTGTATTATAAATGCTGAGAGCTTGTCGCAAAGGAATAATGTAGGTACCTTTAAGTATGAATTTGCACCTGAAATTTTATAAAGCTCAATTTTTTTCTATTTTCTTCGGGATACTATAGTACCTAGGTAAAAGAAATCACGTCCTTTATTGCTAGACACTTCAGATAGTGGCATGGCAAGTCCCTGCCATACCAGCCGTCTTAAACTTTTATAAAATGTGAGTAAACTTTCGTCATACATTTTGCCAATTACAGTATACCTACGGTACTAAGCAAAACTTCTCCAATCTAGGCAATTCTACGATAGAAGGTACCTGCCTACTTATAAAATAGGTATTGAATAAAAAATAAATAAATATACATGTTTTTTAAATAAAAGCCAGACATTTTAGATATTGCCGCAGACAGCTACTAAAAAAAGCTAGGTATATGTAACACATTTGAGGTGCAAATATAATATAAGTACGTACATTGCCGCATACCTACTACTTACTAGCATACTATACTACTTACTCAAGTGTGTTGTGGAGGAACCAAGATTGGGTTAGCTGTTCCTGCCTCAGACTAAGCAGATTTCTTACTTAGTCTGAGGTTCCAGCATACTAGATGCTAGCCGTTATCATGCCAAAACCACAATGACCCAAACTTCATTATGGTTGACCGTTCCTCCCTACCTGCGTGGGGCATACGCAAATTCTAGCTTTTATAAAATAAGGAAAGCGGCCGTCGTCGTTTTCAAAAGGAAAAACAAAATTCATATAGGTACCTACCAATCTGTTGCATATATCTGGTTCAGATCCAAATAAAATCGCCTAGGTAATTACTGTTGGAAATGGAACCCGTGTGAGGGTTTCTCCGTTGTATTAAAAACCTTATGTTCCTAACCTAGGTATCTATAATGTTTAAAAACAGCTAATTATTTTCCGAAAGTCTGCTATAGTTTCCATTGATTTGAAAGCACCATCCCGATAATTATTTTTAGCTTTAGCAACTTTAGTTTCGAATTCACACAAACGGTTCAGCCATTCAAAAGCCCAAAAGATCGTAAATGTCGATCAAAAAAGCAATTGAAATTCGACCTTACCGCTAAGCAGGTCGTGTACTTTTGCATAACAGGGACGAGAGAAATTCCATTGAGTTTCGTTTTGCAATAAGTCTTACCAACCAGCTACACAACATAAAATATTAGAGATTTTCAAAATATCATTCATTAAAGGGGCGAAGTATTACCATAATAAGCTTTTTAAGAACAAATGTCATGTTGAGTTAAAGAGGTACCTACTTACTAAAAACACAACTCACAGGCCAGTTTTAGTACTTAAACTTAACCTACATTTTCGTTTAACCTACACAATGTCGTAGATAATATTATAAACAGACTGGCTTATAAATATGTCTTGAAACTTTACAAAATGGAATAAAGTTTCAGCAATAAACTAAGTTTTCTTATATAAACTTTCTTCACTACACCTAGGTACCCACTTTACGAGTTAGGTAATATAATAGAATTTAAGCGCGTCTTCGAAGTTTTAGTATTTTGCAGTAAAATTTTCAATTAGTTAGATTCAAGCTTTTATGAAAGTAGGTTGATACCAAAATTACCCATTTATAATTTTTTTTTAAAAACGCTTCGCTATATTTCTAAACAACTGCCACATTTATATCTAACCGAAGAAATAATCATTGGGTACGAGCGAAGTAGTTCAATGGTAGGTACCAAGCAGACTTTCGTTAAAAATATTATATAAGTGTGGTGTGGTAGGGTGACATGTCATGTTCTCTCAAAGACCCCTTGCCACCTGGCACTCACACACACGAGTTACCGCATCACACACTACTCGAGGGTTTCACATAAAGCCACCAAATTCTTATACTAAATGTCTGGTATTACTCTTGCTGTGTGGTACCCGGGGTGGACCGCCTCCTGCGCCCCCATGCTGCCACTAGAGCATTGGACCACACACAGAACTGCAAGTAATATCTTGCAGTTCGGTGGGTGCATCGAGCGGAGCGAACCGCGAAAATTTTGTAGTATTCTTCATAGATTTAAATCGTAATCTATGGTATTCTTCGATTTGTTTGCAGTGTTTTGCATACTGACTTAAACAAGGGCTGCGCCGCGGACTCGTCCAAAAATGTTGTAGACAAGGAGAGCTAGCGGGTTCCATTTTTACCTTTAGGCCATATTATGAGCCATGGCCCCGGGAAAAACGCAACTGCAGTGAGTCTGGTTTCGTAGAATACCCAGACAGACCCCAGTAGCGGCACATTACATTACATACTTACCCTTACTACTAGTACTAGGTACCTACTGAACAGGCAGATATTACATACCAAGGTCGCCTGGAAGAGATCGCTCATAGCGATAAGGCCGCCTTTGTACTTCATCTTGTAACTTTTATTTCTGTACTGTTTTCTGTGTTTGTGTGCTACAATAAAGAATTATCTATCTATCTACATCTTCGATCAAAAATAAGTAGTTCGCGGCCTCCCCCTAAGCCGGAAATTTTTGATCGAAGATCTACATAGATAGATACAGAACCTATTTGACATTTTAAAATGTTTCGATTCGAATTTGGCCAAGTATCAACTAGAATAGATATCTGATTGCCTCACGACCGTGTCTGTAAAACGATCGCAGACTGCGGGGCGACGACGCGACGAGCAGCGGCGGCGGCGGTGGTGGGCGGCTAAGGCCATGATGGCCACCAAAACCGCAGGCCAAACCAGGTAGGTACCAATCAATTCAAATCCTAAGTAGTACTTAGGTTAGGTACCAACCTTTCTAAGGTATAGTTTATTTATTTATATACTAAGGACTCCCAACAAAAGAACAGGACCTATCATGCGAAATATTAGAAAAGAGAGTGGTCTTAAGTCTAGTGTTTTTCTAACAGCATGAACAAAATAAGGGTCGACTAAACAAACAATGCAAAGGTGAAAGTAGAAAATTAAATAGAGCGGTCTCAGACTAAGGCCCGTATTATGAAATCATGCTCAGTCATCGAGCTCTGCTTGAGTGATGCTTATGTCTAGTTTTGAGTGAATACTAATTTTCAAACAATGCTTGGGAGCTCATGTCAAAATCTACACTCACTCAAGTAGCCGTCAAGAGCGGATTTCCTCCGTCCACGCCTTCGAGTAACTGCTTAGACATTATTATTGAACGGTTACCAAGCATTACTTGAGTAATTAACGCTTGAGTAGAGATCACGTAATGACTGCTTAAGTAATGCTTGGGGAAGCTTTCATAATACGGGCCTAAGTAAGTAACTTAGTCTGAGAGAGCGGTAAAAAATAAGCAAATATTTATTGTTGATTTAGGCTCACGGAGTTACATACAGTATACCACAGATTACCCCCAATCCCAATGGGGGTAATCCTGTGCAGTATACTAAGTACCGGTTAGGTAGTACCTACCTGTACCTAACCTACTTAACTTTTACGTACCTACCTAACCAATGCTAAGTAGCAGTGCAGCATGGTAATAGTTAGGTAATTATTAGGTAGGTAGATTGACAGAACAATTAACAAATCGGTACCTACCTACTTATCTAAGATATTTGTTCTGTGGGTAGATTATCTATGTTAGTTAGTAGGTACATAACCTTCATACAAAACTACCTACAAACTGCGCATTATTTTTAGGGTTCCGTACCCCAAGGGTAAAAACGGGACCCTATTACTAAGACTTGGCTGTCCGTCTGTCCGTGTGTCCGTCTGTCACCAGGCTATATCTCATGAACCGTGATAGTTAGACAGTTGAAATTTTCACAGATGATGTATTTCTGTTGCCGCTATAACAACAAATACTAAAAAACAGAATAAAATAAATATTTAAGGGGGCTCCCATACAACAAACGTGATTTTTTTGCCGTTTTTATAGATAATGGTTCGGAACCCTTCGTGCGCGAGTCCGACTCGCACTTGGCCGGTTTTATTTATAATATAAGAATAGGTAGACGTGGACAGCATATATCGAGCTTCAAGTAATTTAATGCAGTATTACAAGAGTATTCTACGCAGTAACTAGCTTTCTTGACACAGGGCTGGCTGAGATAGCACGCGCGTGGCTTCGCGCAGCTGCTACGTGACGACGTCCCGGGGCCCGGGTTTCTGACCCCTATCGTTTACTTCATTCATAGCTTTGAGCAATCTTAATAACCCTTGGGCATTGATAAAGAATGGAAAACAATGAGAGATAAGAAAAATCTGGAACGAACTAGTTATAGTTACAGAAGTAGATAGATAGGTAGGTACCTACCTACCTACCTAATTAAAGTCACAGTACCTATGATATGTGTTCTGTGTTAAAGTGCCTCTGTTTAATATTTATGCTAGTAAATTAAGCAAATCTCCGTTTTTTCTATACTTACCTAATATGTAATCACAGATTAGGAACTGTTACTTCGTAACGAAATGGAGACTGATTTGTGACGACGACGTCTTAACAGTATGAAAAAATAAAAGACAAGCGCGCCAATTTTTAAAAATGTATTTAAGTATTCTGCTAATACTTTTCCAATGTCCATACCATTGGAAAAGTATTCGCAGAATGGGGTCTAACGACTACCAAGCGAACGAGAGCGAGCGAAGGATAACCACCGAACGCGATCGAACCAGTGAGCATTATCTAAGAATGTACTCAGAATCAGAATGTACCTACTCGTACTCTGTGCCAGCCAGTGAGGACGTCGTCATGGCGAAAGCAAGCGAGCCCAAACCACAGACCAGTTAAACCAAGCCAAACCTTGGTTTAACTGGTCTGTGCCTAAACGAGGGCATTCGTTCACCTTCGGCAGTTCTCCGTCGCCGCCGCCGCCGCCGCCGCCGCCGGCGCCGACTGTTGTTTCACAATGTGTTCGTTCGTTTGGTGTTGATACAAACAACAGCGAAAGCGAGTGAACGTTCGTCGTCGATTGTCGAATCCCACTCGCTAAGCCCACTCGTTAGCCTTCGCTCGCTCTTGTTCGCTTGGTCCGGTCCGTACCCACCATTAGGTAATTTATTTATTTATTTAAACAAGATCATAACATTACAGATTTCTCCAAATCGTTATGCCTAGCCTAGTACATTGAATCATATAAAGTTAACGGCTATAAAATAATAAAATTACACACAAGAAAAAGAAAAGAAAATCACAAAAATATAAATAATAATGTAGTAAGTACGTAAAATAATAACATTAGATCAATAAAAATAGAAATAAAAACTGGAAACACAAAATAAGCTAAAACTTCACAAACACAAAACATAAAAATAAATTTTACAGGGTAACAATCGTACAAGCTAAAAACAAAAGTGGATAAATAAGAAATTTACACGCGCTCACAAAACTACAGGCACACTCTTTCAATCATCTCCCAGCCATCCGCAAACACATCAAACTGAGGGTGGCTGGCGATAAGGGCATTGAGATTGCGCTGCGCACGGGAGATGGGAGACTGCTGACGATGCAGAGTGCGGGCACGAAGGGGCTCAAAAAGACGTACACGGCCTGTGCGGAACCGTGCGCGATTTTGTGGGACGCAGAGCTTGCTTCCTTCTGTAATAATCAAATCAGTGAACAGTAGTAGCGAAACTAAACTAAACTCATCGGTTATTCCCAATAAAATAAAGTAAATATATCCCCCTCTTTGATCGTTAATTTATATAACATATAAATTGATGATCAAGGAGGGGGTGATCTCATCCGTCCACGATGATGGCATTTTATTCCAAGGGGATCTCTTTTTTCATTGTTTTATTCTACCGCCGCCTGCGCCTACCACCCACTTCTCTTGTTCTTCTTCTTGTACTAACAGATGGATGGCGCTGTTCTCGACAAGGAACGTGTGACATATGAGGGGATCTCTTTTTTCATTGCATGAATGTGTGAACGTGTGACAACATGTGACATTTACTAAGCATTTACTCAACTTTCCTATCAAATATGACTGACATTACATTGACTTGACGATCGGCCAAAGAATAATAAATAATACTCCCGCTCGGCACGCCTCGACTGATACGGTCTCTCGTAGTTATTGTATACTCTTTGCGGTCTCTCAACGGCTGATGCATGCGTTAGCATCAGTGTTGCCAGATCTACTGATTTAGCAGTAGATCTACCTGCTTATTGAACCGTCTACTGATCTACTGCTTTTTTGCTCAAATTTTGTGAAATCTACCTGCTTTTTCCGAGCATCAATAGCAAGTGACTCCATATCTTTATTTTAGCTCACGTGACAAGTTACCAATGACACAAACTTCACAAAACTGAAACAGATGAATGAAACTGAAGAGTTCCGTGTTCCTTCGTTTCTTCCTTCCAGCTTTCACTTTCTTTCTGTCTGTCTTGGTATGTCTGTTCATTGTTTTCGATTGATTGGTCGGTCCGTTCGTTCGTTCGATAAACTTTTGCAAAATGCAAACTGAGTGAGACTGTTTATCCAGTTATTAAGTACTCTACTATGCACTAAATAATATATGTCCAGACCCACAAATCAAAGTTCAATCAGACTGAAAAGAACTGAGCAAATCACAGCCGACAGGCCGCCTGGCTGGCCTCGCTTTCCACAAAGCTAAACAGTTTAGGAATGTGGGCAAAGAAAACGCTTCCTAAATTTAAAAAAAACGGGTTAGTAGCTTTGTTGTATGTTTTTTTTGCATGAAAGTACTCGCAAAACACAATACATAGGTACTTATTTATAACATATTAAAATCTACCTGCTTTTTTTCCCAATCTACTGCTTTTTTAACAAAATTTCTACTGCTTTTCTCAGATTCCATCTGGCAACACTGGTTAGCATCCATCCCTTTACGTAGGTAGTTATTGTATACTCTTTGATCCCTACTTGCGTTGCTTTGGAACTTTTCTTGTTTACTTATTTTCTTTACATGAAAAAGATAACTGGCGCTGTGTGTCGTATTATATTTCCAGTGCTCATCATTTCACATAATATTATACACAGATCACTGTAAACTCGGAATCAAATATTGCAGAATGTCACTGGACACTGTGCCAAAAGATTTGAGAGGTCTCAGGGCCTGTTTAGTGTGTTCTTTGATCAAGGTTTGTTATTTATACACTTCAAGTGAATTAACACGTACGTACTATATTAAGTTTTTATTGTCCGTAAAAAATTCTTCACTTTCAGTTTCTCCCAGTTTCTTATATTATTCATGCCAGCTCCTAAACACACTGAACAAACAAAATTTAGTTCCGTAATCGTTTGTGTTGTTTTATATAGGTAGCCTATTTTTATATTTTATTTATTTAATTTTGTTTCAGACTTTTGACCAATTCGAGTATGATGGATGCGACAACTGTGATGAATTCCTCCGTATGAAAAATAATAAGGACAATGTTTATGACTGCACTAGCAACAACTTTGATGGGTAAGTGCCTATGAAAATAGTCAACATCTATCATTCAGATTTATATCAATAAGAAAATGGTCTGTGTAGTTCTTATTTGCCTTATTGTAACTCTTGAATCTCAAAACTACTAGTAGAAATGCATTATTATGTAGATACAATAACACCATTTTATGGATGTGATACAAACCATTTGATATGCTTTCTATGAATAAATGATTCAAAATGAAAGGCATTTTGTTTTAATGTTCACTTCGCTACTGTATTATCAATAACAACAATACCTTTTATTGTAATTCTTTATATTGAGGTTCTATCTTTCAGAATGATAGCAGTTATGAGTCCCGAAGATAGTTGGGTCTGCAAATGGCAGAGAATAAGTATGTACCAACCTTTAATATAATAAATCTATCACAAAATTCAATAACTTTATTTCTAGCTTACAAAAAAGTCAAATTTTATACTATAAACAGCTTTATAAATAGTAATTATTATCAAATAAGAAATAAGGTGTTATTGATTTTATCCATTGCTTGTTGACTGTTAAAATTATAACATACCACATTTATTTTAATGATTATGTATGTAATTTAATGTATGAATTGATTACAGGCAGATTCTGTAAAGGAGTGTATGCAATATCTGTATCAGGAAGACTTCCTGCTGGGGTAATAAGAGAAATGAAGAGCCGAGGCTTAGTATATCGTCCAAGGGATACAAGCCAAAGATAGAATTCTCTACGTATGTTTTATTGCAAATAAATATTTAATATAAGTGAACATTTAGACATACTTTGATTTTTATTATTTTTCCAAATAGGACTTTTTGTGAGTAAGTATAGTGAAACTTATGGGAGATTGAAGAAAAGTCATGTACTTTTTTTTTAGAATGTTTATTCAATAGACTACAATAAATAAAACAACTAACACATTGTACTCTTAAACCATCACATTGTGTGTACCTACAATTAATAAATGCTTTGTGTCATTCACATACAGCCCATGCGGGCTTGCTATTGTATGCAGTTGGTGAGTTACTACTGTGGAGAGGTCACTCTTTAATTTTTTCATCATCATTATAATTTTAGTTAAATTGTAACCACATTTTCTTGATAAATTAAATTTACAAGGTGACCACATTGAACCACACAAGTCTGTTGTCAACTACTGCTAGTGGGTGGGACTTTGAATTCATGTTCTGTTCCTAAAATATCCTTGTCGATTTCTTTGAAGTCAATATTTTGCTGCTTCATAGCATTCTGTAAAAGAAGTAAGTTTGTGGATGATGCAATAACAAAAACTGGCAATATCTGATATATCGCTGTATTTGGTATAGTATCAACATTTTGAGGTGCATAAACCAAATCAGCTCATACCTTAACGCATTCTTGATAAATTTTGAAAATTCCGGAACAGACTGAGTCGTCGTGGTCGCCCTTTAGAAATCTTTCCGCAAACCAGTTGTTAAAACAATCGTCATACTTTTTCTTCAGCTCAGTACATTCTTCGCCGATGCTGTTCATTTTCATGTAGCTTTAGGGGCATGAGTATTGATAAAAAGGGCGAAATCTTGAGAATTTCAACGAAATGAAATGCTGCATTTGAGATTATTGTATGCTCGCTCGCGAACGAACGAAAATCAACCAACAATAATGATTTTTTGACATTGACTTTGACATGTTTAAAATAAAACATTATAATCATCATCAGTATCTTAGGTTTCATCAGCATATTTCAGTATACCTACCTACTCTTTCATTCAGTGGTCTTCACTTCAACATGCGACTACGTCGTCAAATGCGGATAAGAAACAAACTAAAGTTTTTTTCTGGTTCCAATATCAAGAAAAACATTTCTCAAGTCATGCATGTGATGTCGACGCTTCGAGTAGGCTTCGTTTAAGCTGTTCGTTGGTGTGCGTTAATCCAGCAGAAAAGTATCTACTAGAATGAATAGTACCTAAATGTGCGTCAAGTAAAAAAAAATTTGCATTTTCGTTATTTTTTGTAGATTTATTTGGCATGTATGTAAAGTAAAAAACGTTTGTCAGACCCATTTTGGGTTTAATCGATTTGACACTGGCAGAGCCGTAACAAAAGGAAGGCAAAAGCAAGCGGCGCCATGAAGAAGAAGTTGAAGTTGAGCATGGTAAAATGGTGAATTTGAGGTTATGTTTACCTTTTTGCTAGCAACAAAACAACACATTGTTCTGTGTTCACGTTCATGAAAAAGAATAGAATTTTCTTCATAAAATCCACGTAAGACTATGGGTGATATACTAAAGGATAGTCGTTTTGCAAAATATCTCAATGATCCTCGCTATCGACAAATTCCCAAACATGAACGTAAGGTTAAAATTGATAAAAGATTTCAGTCTATGTTTAGTGATGATAAATTCAAAGTGAAGTACACTGTTGATAAGCGCGGACGACCTGTTAACGAGACTTCTACAGAGAATCTGCGAAAGTATTATGATATTGAAGATTCGGACAAGAGTAATTCTGAAACAGAAAGTGGTGATGATGGCATTGAAAAAGAGAAGGTTGAAGAAACCACGGGGCGTTTTGTCAGGAGGCCCTCGACAGACAACGAAGAGACTGAAAAGCCCTCAAAGTTTAAGAACGATAAGTTAGTACGCGGGAAACTTGACCCGAAGACCAAAGAGCGCCTGCTAGATTTGGAAATTGATTATGCACGTGGGGAAGGTATAAAGCTGTATTACAATATTTCTCTAAATGCATTTTGGTTCCATATTCTCATAAATTAGATTATTACTAGCTAGCTCCCTCAATAGTCTTTTATTCTGCCATTAGAATTAACTAGTTATTAGAGCTGGTAAGTATCTGGCGCAGCACATCAGCATTGCTATACAGCGGGGCAATGCAGGTAGCGTTTTGGGCACACTTCCGACTGGTATTCATATGGATCAGTTGAGCTACCTGTAGATTGTTTGTAACAGTCTGCAGTTAGCTCAATTGTTTAAATTTAGATACTACTTTTAATTTAATTCTATTATTTGAATGTAATTTTGTTTGTTAATAAAGCACTAGTTATTAAAAATCTAATTAGTTCTCCAGTAATGGAATACAATACAATCACAATAAAAAAACATTTTCAAAAGGGTTTCTACAGACCGACAGCTCATCTGATGAAGACAGCAGCGAGTATGAAGAGGAAAGTGAATTAGAACATGAGTGGGGGGAGCTCGATGCTGATGCAGAAACTACTGAAGAATCCACTAAAAGGTGAAATCATACAATTATGAACTTATTTTTGCATCATAAATCCTATTATACAACAATATATAGGATAATTATAATTATTAATTTTGTATATTCTGTAATGATGACAGCTTAATTTAAAGTTGAAAAATAGAAACTAACCCTGAAGAGATCAAGCAGTCTCTTCAGTCCTGCATATTGTTCCTGCATTGTGCATTGAGAGATCTGGCTGCCGCGCGTAAGGGTGCATTTAAAGACTGAGTGGATTACTTGGTACTCTCAGAAAAAATGTTGAAGGGAAATGTTCTCAAATAAATAGGCTTTCATTTAAACAGTTAGCAATTGAGGCTTTGGTCAGCTGAAAAAATATTTTGCAAGAAAAAATAAATTGAGCCACATGCAGTGGTCAGCAAAATTTATTATAATGGTCGGCAAGTTATTTGATATTAGGCTGCCAAAAAAATAACAGTTAATTAAATATTTGTGCAGCAATATGTTAGTGAAGCAGCAGCAAATCAATACTTAGATTTATTGTATTTTACACATTAAATGCAGACCCAGTGATTTTAATTTTGCTTTCTTTTCTGCTTAGTGATTTTGCTGACCAAAACATTAATTTTGCTGATCAAACAGCGTTTTATTTTCGGATCAAAAATAACTTTGTTGTCTACCAAATATTGCTAGTTATTTTTATTTTACAGCTGACCAAAACATATATAATGCTGTCCGAATAGTTTTTAATGTTTTTTCTGGCTGACTAAATATTTGAAATACCTTGTAATAACCTTGTTTAAGCTTGCATTGAAAAAATAACTTCAGACCATTATTAAAAAAGACAAATATTAGTAGTAATACATATAGTGTAGGTGGTATTTTTCCACATCATCATGATGATGATGAAGTCTAATGCCACAACCATACCTTCTTTATTTCTTAGGATTGCAGTATGTAACTTGGACTGGGATAACATCAAGGCTTCTGATATAATGGTACTCCTGAACTCATTTGTACCTGCTGGTGGTCTGATTCTTAAAGTTACTGTAAGTATTCAGAATACATTTGATTTGTACTTAAAATTTTTCATGTTATTTAAAACCTTTCATGACATACTGGCTGTAAATTGAAATGTACAGCCAGTAATGAGTTATACTAAAACTGTATGTCCACCAGATCTGTATCGGTACGCAGCTGACGGGACAGTGTGGTCGATTTTACAGGTCTCAAATTTGAGTTATAGAACCGGGAACCATAATTGCGTGAAATGTGCTCACAAGTTATTAGTTAATAATATTCACAAATCGGGAAATTCCGAGAACCGGGAATTCCTGGGACCAAAAAATCGTGCATCAAAAAAATCTTGAATTTACGTAAAGTAAGGCTTTAATGAAATTCCGAAAGATTTTTGAAAAATGAGTCTGATAAATAACTATTAATGATTGTAAAAGAAATCTCTATCCTTTCAGTAGATTGATAAAAATATGAGAGTATGAGTCATGGAAAAGTTTGGGGGAGACCTTTGCCTAGCATTGAGACAACATAATAAACAAAAGAAAATAATATAACTATGTGATTTACTTTACAGGTTTACCCCTCTGAATTTGGCCTGAAGAGAATGCAAGAAGAGGAAGTCAGAGGACCCATTGAGCTGACAGACAAGAAAGCTGAAGATGAATCTGACGATGCAGGGAATGAGGAAGGCAAGTTATACAGAAATTATTTTTACTGAGAGACATTTTTAAGTTTCGGTAAATTGTGATTAACTACCTATTTAAAAGTTTATTCATCTTAATAATTTTATTTCAATTTTAAAAAAAGTGAAGTTTATTCAAATTAATTTGTAATATAAGATAAAGCGTTCTCAGGCAGGGCAGGGCCACTACTATGGCCCCTGATTTGGTATGACGAAAATCGCGTCTAGTAGGTAAATTATCATACAAAATAGTTGTCTATGACTATTTTGGCGGCAATGTGTTTTAATGGATTCAGGTCGGACGCAGTGCGAAAACGCTGTAAGGAATCAAGTTTGATTATGATACTTATAATAAGGGCCAGACTCCACCAAAGCTGAGCTGAGCGGAGAAGAGATGTCGTTTAAACAACTAGTACCTATAACGTCGTTATTCACAAATCTGGTCTCTTTCTGATTCAAAGTTACAAACATTAAATACCTACATTGCAGTATTAAGAAAGAGTATTTCTTTACAGTAGGTATTATGTAGACTAGCGACCCGCCCCGGCTTCGCACGGGTGAAATGCTGATACTAAATAACTACAGAATGTCTTTGTATACAACGTTCACAGCTTTTTTGTCTAATACTAACATGTTTTCTTTTCTTGAAAGAGCGGCATTAGTAATGAGGATCCGTAACGATTTTAGTTGAGAATGCAGATTTGTAGAGCTAAGTGCAATTTTGTTCTATGCCAAAAATTTACGAAGATATGACGTTTTTTTTTATTATCTGATGGAAACCGAAATCGCTTATGCTCAGTATCATCATAAAAGGGATATTTTACCGTAATCGCACAGCACAGACCTTGTGTTATAGGTACTAGATGACCAATATACTAAATACATTTAGGTACATTACATAGATATTTTTTATCTTCACTAGGTTCATCATACCACATGGAGAAGTTACGCCGCTACCAGCTGAACCGTCTGAAGTATTACTACGCGGTGGTGGAGTGTGACTCGGTGGCTACTGCGGACAAGTTGTACAGCGAATGTGATGGCATGGAGTACGAGAGTAGCGCGACGCGGTTAGATATGAGGTTTATACCGGATGACGTCACTTTTGATCATGTAAGTAGGTTTTTATCATGGAGTCTATACACTAGCCAAACTCGCTGTAAAATGTTTGTAAACAAACCACGAAACAATTAACTAAAACTCACTTGCTTGGCGTCAAGTTTTAGATACAATGAGGGCTTTACAATGCAATCTTAAAAAAAACAATAACGCTTTTCATATTGACACTAGATGGCGCTGCACAAAATTCAAGTGTCATAAAATAAACAACGAAATCATTTTTGTTGAGATTTTTGAAATTTGAGTTACATACAGCGCCATCTATCTTAGTCTATGGCAACCTTTTTTATTAAAAGGTCGCAAAGCCCTCATTGTTAGTAATATTTCTTGAAGGAATGATCTAAAAATCAACAAGTAATGTAAAATGTGCATAAAAAGACGCGGCAAAAGTTTGAGCTTTGTAAAAGTATGGGCGGTTTGTTTAAAAAAAACTACAGTACATCGAATGTGGCTAGTGTATAGTGTCTACACACCAAAGTCGGCGTCACGGCCGCGCGCGTTTGTGCGACATTTCTGTGTATGAATATTGAAGGCAGCGGATAGTGTTTTGTCAAGATGTCCGCAGCCCGCCGACTTTAGTGTGTAAAAACTCCATTTTGGGGGTATAGGCGGAGGGTGCAAAATCTATACAGGGTGTTTGGTCTTTGTACGATATCTGGATAGGGGAGCTCGAGGACATATGTGATACGACCGCTGGTTGGTTACACACTGGTTTATGGCACTTAAATGGCGCGGCTTGCTGAAATATGGTTTTTTTTTTATTACCCAAAATCTGACTTTAGCTTGTCCTTTCTTCAATGTATACTTATTCTAAATAAATAATTACTTACTTGATACAATTCACTTAAAAAAGAGTTGCGAGCAGATTTTTGACTTTGAATAGTCAAAATTCTATGTAAAAGTTACAAATGTGACAACTTCTAAATTCATTAAAAAAACGTTTACTTAAGTAAAAAAAAAGTACCTAATATTGAACTAAGTTTTCTTGAAAAACAAAAAAATCTGCTTGTGTTTCTTCTACCGTCATCGTTCGTGTCAAGTCTCTCACCATGTTATTTCAGGAACCACGCGAAGTATGCACAAAGCTCCCAGACCTTACGAAGTACAAGCCTCGACTGTTCACGACGACAGCGCTACAGCAGGCCAAAGTGGAACTGACATGGGACACAACCAACCCCAACCGGTCCGAGGCGATCAAAGGCGCGCTCGATGGCAAGATAGATGATTTGGAGCTGAAGGAATACTTGGCTTCGAGTAGCGAAAGCGAAGGTACGCATTTTTTAACCAGCTTCTGTTTTTTTTTATAAAATACCTAATAATAAAAAATAATTTATTCAGAACATTTTACAAAGTGATCATTGATGCTGATTGAAACAATGACACTACCGAAGCTTAAAAAACTTTTATGTAGGTATGCTCATCTTTTATGAACCGATTAAAAAAAATCTTTCGCTATTGTATAACTAAAGAATGATTCCGAAGTGGTCCCCGGTTTATCCCCATAAATTTGATACCCGAGGGATCAGTAGTTATTCCGCAAAACTTAAAAACAGTGTAAAATGAAAACCCATTCGAAGTCAGTTTGTCATGTTCATCATGTTTTATGATTTTCTATAGGAAGTCCTTGAATAAATAAAAATAGTAATATAAAAAAATCGTCGCAGTCGTAAATTAACATCCTTAACTTTACCACAATCCCGCCTGTTGTTAATACATTAAATGCCAGCGACGTTAACGCCGTTCTTGGTCGCGTCCCGCTGGGTCGCATCGCTGGTACTTGATAGTGAAAGCCAGTCCAATTATTCATGAGGTTTAACATAACTTACAGATGAAGTAAAACCGGAGCGAAATGTAGCGGGATCAAATTCTGAGGATGAGGGCGACATTGAAGATCCGATTCAAAAGTACAAGATGCTGCTCCAAGACATTGATAAGAAAGAAGAAAAGAAACAGAACAAGGAAATGGAAATGGAGATCACCTGGGGCATCGGTATTAAAGACAAGGCTGAAGAACTGCTCAAGAAGAAATTGAATGAAGGTAGGTTGTTTTATTTATTCATAACAAACAATACTAACAGATTAAATTAAATTTTGTACCATTCAAACCTATCCTTACGAAGAGTGATTCAAATATATGTAGTATTCTTTAAATATTCTTTTAAATGTATCCTGCCATATATGGGGTCTTGTTACTGGTTTCTGCAAATAGGCCACAGGTAGGCCCTATTTGCGTTACGGGTGGGAGGCTGCTAGTCTAACCACCCGATGTCCTCTAGGAAAGCCAGTAGCTCGCTGACGCCGGTGCATGCCTCCCCAGGTGTCCTCGGTGTCCCAAGGTGTGGCAATCTTTGAGAAGCTACGCTATCGCACTCTACAGGCACATGCGCGGCCGTCTCCTCTGCATTCTTGAATCCCCCTGCCCCTGCAAAAGGGACTGTCCGTAATACCCACTTGTTAAGCAAGCAGTGTCTTGTGACAAATCCGACAATTTGCCGGAGTTTAACTGCCTACAATCCGAAATACTTGCCCAATAGTCTCGGTGTTTCGTTGCCGGATCCATGAAGCGACAAGACTGAATGGTAGGGGAATTATTGGTTCAGGCTCTTTAGGTTGCGATTCTGAGCCTCTCCTCGCCAATGCATCAGCATAATGACGAATTATCTCTGGATCCGCTATGTCCTTTTATCCATTGTTGAGTGTTATCATCGTGAATATAAACTTCTTTAGCGACGGATAGCTCAGTCAGCTTGAGTGACAAAACTTAAAAGTTTGTAAGTAATCTTTTTTTTTTCAGAAACAAACGAATTAACGCCTTTTGAGAAGTTAATGCAAAAGAAACGAGAGAAGAAGAGGTTGAAGAAATTGCAAAGGAAACAAAAATCCGAACAGAAAGATGGATCTTCAGATTCCGAGGGTGAAGACTCTGATGTGCCTTCCGATATAGACATGAACGACCCCTATTTCGCAGAGGAGTTCAACAAACCAGAATTCAAAAAAGTAAAATCTAAAAAGAAGCATGTTTCTGACGATGAAGAATCACATCCAGAAGACGAGAAAAGAAAAGCGGAATTAGAACTCCTTCTTGAAGACGAAGACGATGGCAAAGCTCACTTCAGTTTGAAAAAGATACAAGAAGCAGAGGGTACCAACAAAAAGTCCAGAAGGAAAAAGAAACTTAAGGAAAAGATGAGAGAAAACAAACAAGCCATTCCGGACTTCGAAATAGACACAAAGGACGAACGTTTTGCAGCTTTATACAACTCTCACTTGTACAACATTGATCCAAGCGACCCCAATTTCAAGAAAACAAAGAATATGGATAAACTTATTCAGGAAAAGTTAAAGCGAAGACCGGCGGACGCGCCTGCTGGTAATCAAATAGCTCCTAAGAAATCTAAACAAGAGACCGAACTCGATCTTCTAGTTAAGAATATTAAGCGTAAGACTAAAGGGGTAAAACAAAAATAAAGAGATAATTTTGTTAACAATGAGTCATTTTATTAAATCGCCACCGAGTGCCTAATACAGGGAGTAAAGCTTGGCTTGGGCCAAACCTGCACGTCAAAAATGCGAGACGCGAAGCGGGAGCGTCAGCCGCACGGTGGACTCAATGGAGCCTTGCACGCCTACGCGACCGAGACGCGGGAAGTTTTGAAGAAAGTTTCGCGTTATTGACACTCCCGCTTTGCGCCCCGCAGGTTTGACCGCATACTTACGCGACCAGTTTTGAAGGGAAAAGTTTTGCGTTATTGACACTCCCGCTCTGCGTCCCGCGTGTTTGACGCGCAGGTTTAGCCGAGATAGAACATTCTCAAAGAGATTATGGAAATTCTAGACAGATCATAATTTATAAACCTTTTTACATATAAACAGACGAGTCTATTTCATTATCAATTACATGATTTAATGATTGAAGATCTTTTATTTAATGAAGAGATGTCTTTTTCCCTGTACATTACATGATTATTTAGGTTTCTACATAACTATTCATACAATTGATCTTATACTAAGATTGTGAGCTAGCTGCTAATGCTTTCTTGATTTCTCTTCCTAAGGCTGTTCCTAGTGGCGGTGGAACGGCGTTACCGACCTGTAACAAAATAACAAAGCATTACCTTGCAGTTTCTTATCGATGACTACTTGGAAATGCTTAGAAAAGATCCTAACATTATATCTAGAAGGAGTGTTTCGTTCTAGAATATAATGATAGAAATCAATACTTGAATACTTGATAATAAAAGAAGGTACCTCTGGAAGGCAGTTCTTTTATTATTCAATATATATCTTTGTCCTGTATAGTTCCCGCGCACACATAGGCACCTATTTCTTCCTGAGTGAGACCCGCGAGCTTGGATGGGGTGCAATGCAAGACACGGCCTTCTAATTCTAAGTGGGGGAACTGGTATCTGCACTGTCATCGCATGGGAGTGTATTGTGCATTTCCCCCCTGCCTAATCAGGCCCTAACTAGCCCAGCTCCTTGAAACACCAAGACACGGTCTTGTTAACCCATGGGCTCAAGACTCACCCTTACCGGCTGGTTCGGGGTCTATACGTACCTGTCTATGCTTGTCCTGTATAGTTCCTGCAAACACATAGTTGTCTCGAAAGCCTTGGGAGCGAGCGCACTCTCTGACTGAGACCACGCGCGCCTGCACGGGATGCAAGACTCTGCCTTGCTTGCCCATGGGCTCGGGGTCTGTCACTGTTGTGCTGAAGTAGCCATCCCATGCTATGCGACCTGGAATAAGAGGTATGCAGCACAGATATAATAATACCATCTACACTTTTTAGTATTTTGACGGTATTATACCACAAGTCTTCAGTTTTCTTGTTTCGTTATCCAGTGTCTGCACTTTTGTGGAGCAAACATTAAGCCTATTGGTAAAGTTAAAGTTAATTTTAAGAAGGTAATAATTTTAGCCTAAGGCTTCTACCATACTGCGAGCTTAGCGCGGACGCGAACCAATGGAGACAGACACATGAATTTTTGGTTTTTCTGGTTCGACATGAACCCACCTGTCTTCCGCTTCCGGCGACGTTTAGTTTCGGGACACCCTGTGCAATCATTTAGAGTATAATCTATCTATACAATTAGGTATGTAGATTCAGGTCAAGAACTCTCAAGTTTTAGTGCGATCCGTTAATTGGTTTTGGCGTTGTCCAACTTTATTTATATCATTCACACCTTTTCTTGCGTTCAACACTTCCCATCTCCGGATCGAACTGTCTAACAAATCCTCGTCCATGGTTTACCACACAATACATCTAAACGCTAGAACAGCCCGCGCGTCACCGCTCACGCCCGACGTATGCCCAGAGTGGGGATTATGGGCTAATGCCCATAATCTGCATGAAGTCAATGATGATGATCAAAAAACGCAAATTACATGACAGCAAAGCTCTATAATAAAATCCCTGACGATGTGAAAACGCTACCGTTACCCTTATTTAAATTTAAATTACATAAATGGCTTGTAGATTAATGCTTTTACTCTATAGACGACTTTAAATATGGAGAACAAAAAATTAAATTTTTGAAATAGGTATACTTTGTGACATACCTACTTTAATCTAATTATATTTATAATGATTAATTTGATTCGATTTGTTATTTTAAAATTAATCAATTCATCTCGAATATAATCTTAAAAATTTAAATATTTGCATGCTAAACATGAGTAAAAGTATGAGAACTTTATTAATGTTAAGAACATTGAACCTACTACCATACTTTCGCAAATAAAATTATTTGATTGATTGAAAAAAAGAACCCTCCATGGGATAAAAGGCAGTAAGGCGATGATCAGGGGGAGGCTTGCGTCCAGCTGTGGACCATTATAGGCTGTTGAGGTGAGGTGAGGGTTCTTGTAAGTAGTTACCGTAAAGTCCAGCCCAGTTGTTATGCCGATTGCCCGTGTGTGGCAAGCACCAAGGTATGAGCGTGTTCTCCTGTTTGTCGGCCACGGAGCAAGGCTTGCCACATACACACGGGCACACGCCGCGCAGAGCACCGGTAGATGAACGACCGTTGCGTTTGTCGTCGTAACGGTATTGAAGCACCTGTTGGAATTGTTATAAGCTTTAGTCTAGTCTGAAGTTAAAGCTAGAAACAGACTTGAGCCCACGCCACACGACGTATGAGTGTAAGAGATCTGAACTCGTGAATTTGTATGATAACAGTGTATCTCTACACTTATTGTACGCCACGCCATGCGCCGTCAGACGTTTCCCACATTGCGTCGACAGTTCCTTTCGCATTTCGAATAATCATATGGATTACGAGGTAAGATATGGCTTGCAAAGGAAAGATGAGTGAGACTTACCTTACTTTTGGTCCCGTCTGGCAATGTAACAGAAATGTTCGGGAGGTCCCGCCAATCAGACCCTGGCGCCGTCGGTATCCTGATTATCCGGGCTTGCACCAGAGGCGCCATGTTCTTACAAATATGATCCCGCAGCTTTGCAGCCTCGTCTTTACTCCGGACCATTCGCTGGAAGTGACTTTCGGGCATAGATCCGTATTCAATCTCGACCTTGTTGGCTCCGTTGCATATTTGGGGTAGATCGCTCATTGCGTCGTGAATTGTGCAAGTGCGTCGAGGCGCTGATTCGTCCCAGTGGATGTTGGTGGCGAAGCGTTTCCCATCTATCGTGGTTGTGAGCGAGCATGCCCGACGGCTAAACACGTGCGTTGGCTCAGGATACAGAGGAAGGACATAACCTGGTGCCGCTGCTAGAATAATCAGCCGCCGTCGAGTTTGCGGAACCCCGTAATTCCCCGCTTGCAGCACTCCAAAGGTACACTGATAACCCATATCCAATAGCGCACGCAGCGTGAGCTTCAGCACCATTCCCTTCTTGAAAGCGACGAAATTCCGCACGTTTTCGAGTATAAAGAATTTCGGTCTGTAGAAATCGCAGTAGGATAGGTATGAGGCGACTAGGGAGTTCTTGAAGTTGGAGTATTCTCTAGAGTTGAATCTGTTCATGCCTGAGAAGCCTTGGCAGGGTGGGCCTCCGCAGAGAAGCTCCACCTCGCCCTGTAGAGGTAGCCGCAGACCGCCGCCGCTGTGCGTTGCGCCTGACATCGCGTCTTTCAACAACGCATTGCAATCTTCGTTGAACACCGTGCAGGTTTTATTGTTGAGTGAATAAGCGTGAGCGGCGGCTTCTAAGTTTTCGACCGCCCAGTGACATTCTGCAATTCCCGCTCGATGCAACCCATCGGACAACCCCCCGCATCCCGCGAACACATCCAGAGTCCTCAAAGGCCTGACCTTCACTTCTTCCGTCTTGCTCGCGACCGCCGGTTTGCTCGACTTTCCTTTCCCTTTACCTTTATCCTTGCCTTTGTCCTTACGTCCGACGGTCGTAGCATGATTGGGGACGTCGACGATTTTACCGGTAGATTTATCGTACGCCATTCGGAAGTAGAACCGGCAGGGTTCCTGTTCGAGCCAATCGAGTAATGATTCTTGTTGCGGTATGTTTTGTTCGTAGATCAAATAGCAAGGGCCTACGACTGCTGAGAATGGAATCTCGCGTATTTCTTCACTCCAGTAGACTAGGTTTACGTCTTCATGTAGTGGAAATTTGTTCTTAGTATTCTCGGGCCTGTATAGGATGTTTAATTTGAGATATATGTCTTGAGGGACGATCAGCGGTCCGTCTCCTACGGCAGTGACGGCGGCGATGTAACCAACGCAGAAAGGCTCACCAGTGTCTATGTTCGACCCACGCAAGTTATTGTCGCTCTTCCTGTAATATTCAGGGTACATATCTTCATCAACCTTGTCCAACTTTGGTTTTGAATTAATAATTTGAGCGTTGAAGCTGTTTTTCAGTTTAAATGTACCAGGCTTCAAAAACACCCCACATCCTTTCTTATAGTCGTAATCTTGCCACTTGACCATGTCCCATTCTGATCTGTTTTCTGGTACTATGCCTGATTTTTCCGTGACTTTACCTACAACTCTAGGAATGCTGAGTGCGTCACGTCTAGTTTTACGCTCGCACGACGGACAATATCTGTGTTTCCTCAGGGGATTCGGGCAATCGAGGTTAACGGGAAGATCTTCGAAACGCGCTGAGAATCTTTCGTAGTATTTGTTGTAGAAGTATGTCTTTCCATCGTCTTCAACTGATTTCTCTTGTACCTCTTTCCCGCCGAGTTTGAACCAGTCCGCCGGTATATCTTTCTTTTCCACGCAGGCTTTCCTCAATATTGAAGAAAGGGGAGCACCGTGAGAGCATCTGTCGGCTAAGAACACCTCTCTCGGATCACCGACTTCCCCAAGAACGGTGTCAGTTGACCTGATGAACACTTCGGCGTGGAAAAATCCCAGTTTCGCATTTACAGTCTCTTTCCACATGTAAACAACTCTCGCGACCAGAGCGGGAACATTCGCCTGAGATGACTCAACCATAACGAAATCCCCATTGCACAATTTCTCTCCATCAATCTCGACATTCTCGTAATAATGCTTCGTGGCATCAGCTTTGACCGGTTCTCCGATCCACTTGATTTTCTTATTGTTGGTTCCTGTTAGTTTAACCGGGACGGCGTCCTCGATTTTATCTTGTTTCTTTTCCGCGGCCGTTTGGAAGTCGTTGTCGTCTTCTGGATCTGATTCCTCGGCCTGATCGACGGCCATGTGCTTGCATTGTCGTCGGGCGCATGCTTTCTTCGTCCTCCCATGTCCGCCGAACTTGGCCATGGCTTTGCAAGCATTGCATTCACCGCAGTCGGGTAGCTGACAAGCCTCGCAAACGCCGCACCTCTTCCTCCTCAAATGCAACTCGTCATTCGTTTTGTCCAGTTGATTCGAGAAGAAGCTCTCGAATGTTTTCCTTACTAGTGGGGTGGTGGTGGCTCTAGTCCAAGCCTTTTTGTCGACTTTCTTGAACTCTATCTTAGTTCGCGTCTTACGCCGGCCGAATTTGATGCCCATCAGTTTGATGAGCTCCCTCATGCACGGAAGAGTGATCAGGGGGTCTTCATCTTCTTCTGCTTCCAAGCTTACCACCTGAAAAAATTTAGTAGTCGAGTGTTTAGTTTACTGTCAGGGTTCAGGGTTGCATCTGGAAGAACCGCCTCGTCAGTTTTGCCGTAATCACCACAATACGATGACTACATCGCTTGTATTATTACATATTCTACGGAGTCGCTGTGTTACATAAAAAAAATATCACACCAATATTATAAATGCAAAAGTTTGGATGTTTAAAATAAATAATGCTGGACAATCCACACAGCATCATCTAGCCCCAAGCTAAGCAGAGCTTGTCTAATAGGAGCAAGATGGGTATGTTTAGATGTTTGGATGCATCATTGATGAAACATCCATTGTGGCGTGTAGAGGTAACAAACATTTGTTACCTCTTCACCCCAAAAGTACTGAACGGATGGGGCTGAACTTTGCATACTGGTATTTCTAGGCCTGGAATAAAACAGGCTACTTTTTATCCCATATCATAAAAACAACCATAAACAACGCCCGCAAAGCCGCGAGCAGAAACTAGTAACATATAAATTAAGAAATTATTAAATTAAATACCTGATCACAGACAAACTGGGAGTGCTTGTGGAGTATTTCTTCACCTAATGGTTTGTCATTCAACTCGGGTATTGTAGCGCTCCGTATAACCTCTAAGAGTTCCTCATATGATGGCTGGAGATAATGATTTTCCTCTAAATATTCAACAACAACTTTACTAAGCCAGATTTTTTCATACAAATTGTCCATAAGAGGCTTGTACTGATCACAAGGCTTTAATAGATTATATTCACCGAACTCTGTGGAGAGTGTGATGCAGTTTCTGTCCCCACCGTCAAATCCATGAATAAACCTGAAAGTAAGACAATTCTGTTAAGTATACTGTCTTGGGTCAATACAATGCTGTGTGAATTGTTCAGCATTACTTTTTTTTACTTATTCTAATTAACTCCTACATCCATTTGGAGCCTAATCAGTGTAGTAGTTAACTACCTAATGAAGGTTTCTAGTCTGAGACATATGATACATCCTCTCTGTTTTCTTTTTTTTTTTTACTTTACAATAGTAACTTTATAAATGTTAAAAAAAGGAACACAACACACTTGGTGTACCTAAGTAAAAAGATATATTTTACTAACCATTCGATGATCGGACCAACATCTTTGACTGGTACTGAGTCTTCATCAATTTCAAGTGAATCAGTACAAATAGACTTTAGGTAACCCGACATGTAGATTCGGACATCAGTCTCAATGAGACCTCGATCTATGGGCACCAGATGCCCTGCTTGGTCAAATATACTAAACCCAGTTATATTGGTTTGTGGTCTTTCCATTATGTCTCCATCCTCACCTGTAATAGGGATTGTCAAAGTTTTGTTTTGATTCAAAAAATTTATAAAATTTTTTGTTTTGGTTGTTAGAAAACATTTCTGGGTAGTAAGTTGCATAAATATAAGTTTTATTATTGCCAGATTTCAGCAACAAGGCATTGGATGGCGTTTTTTTTAATGCTTTAGTAATAACTGAGAAGATTTATAATGTTTTAGTTCTTTGGTAAATCTTCATTTTGAATAAATTTGTACTTGTATTTAAATCAGTTACCTGAAGCCAACACTAGTTTTTCACTAGTCAAAGCTATAAACTCTTCCACAGCATTTTGTGGATGTCCTTGGTAATAAATAATGTCAGAATTGTTAAGAAATTGCCCGCAAATATCACATTTTTCCAAAAAATCCAAGTTATTGTTACTACTACACCCATTCTCTCCAATGTGTTCTTTTTTTTCATTATTATTTGATGCCATGTCTGGTTTTTCAGGTGTTTTCATTGCCTTGGTAGGTTCTTCAATAGAAATTTTGGTAGGACTTTTAGTTTTTTCTTTGACTATGTCTGGTGACTTAATATTTTTGGAACCTTTTAACTTTTCTGGTGAGCTACATTCTTCATTTAACATTTCTCTGCTAGAGGATGTCTCTTGGTCAATGTTGTCAATTTTCTGTTTTTTCTGCAAGAGAGTGAGAATCATGAGGACATTAAATACATATAGATTGAAATGGAAATTTTAGGATTAACTCAGAAAGAAAGAAACAATATTTGAGACCAGCACTTGGTCCAAAGGCAACATCCCACAAAAGTAAAATGGTGAATGCAATCACAAAGTAAAGAGATGTTACTCACAGATACTGCCCCCACTTCATTTTCAATAGGACTTCTAGCCCTTTTGGTTGTAAACATAGTGGTAATTTTCAACTGGTTTCCATTCCGCATAGATCTTCTGATATTTCTAATGAACAAATTAACAATGACAATGTGATAGATGTTTGAAGTCTGGAGCTTTTATTGTTAGTTGTCTTGTCAACAAAACCGAGAAAGAGTAGATGAGGACAGAATGAGAGGAGCCTAGAACTATGTAAGTAAGATAATAATCTAAGTGTGTGAATGAGATGAGAAGCTGAGATCTGGCATTCATATTTATTTTAATATTATAAAAGCGAAAGTAACTCTATCTGTATTTATGTTACCTTCTCACGACTAAACGGCTGAATGGTTGTTATCGAAATTTGGTAGGGAGGTAAACAACTTCCCAGGGTTGGACATAGCGCATAGGTAATTGAAAAGCGCGTGCGAGGCCGCGAGAAGAAGCTAGTAAGTATTTAAAGCTTTGTCTCAATGGAAACTAGATTTCCTACTCAAAAATGAAGTCTAAAAAAGTTTGGCACTGTACTCACTTTTCTACCGATTCCCTAGCAGGTGATAAATTATCATTTTCTGAACTTCTAGGACTTTTGGACATACTTCTGTTTTTAACAGGCATGATAGAATATTAGGTAGCGAGCTACCAGCGTACTAGCAAGTATTGCATTTAATTAAATCCAAAAACAAACTAACGCAGAACGGGCCGATCGAAGCTCGGCGAAACCGCGCGAATAAATATTATACTAAAGCGCTATTTCACCGTCAACTTCAACTTCTTGTTTATGGCGCCGCTGGCTTTTTGCCGTGACGACTCTGCCAGTGTCTGTGTCAGTGTTGTAAACTTCAAAAACAGATTATGATCGGTTTGCCGAAATAAAATCGTTTGATTTTGCATCAAAATGATTTTTTAAATAAACGAACAATACAACATAAGCAAAACGATAACACGACAAGTCATCGTCCTTGTTTATCAACATGCTATGTAAAATTTGCTAACATGGCTCAACACGCTGTACCAGAATAGTACATAACATTGATCAAATGTCTAGCTGCAAACCATATTTTATAAAAGAACAAATCCTTACATTAACTTGCATTTATATATTAGAATGTTGTTTATTTGTCAAAAAGAACATTAATTTTTTCAAGCCATACAACCGATCACAACATTTAAGACCCCAAAATTGTTTAGATGTACCGTTTTCAAAGCTACAACTTTTTTTTTTATTTATTTATTTAAAAAGAATATACATAGGGCTTAATTTATAACACTCTTTAAACCCGTAGGGGTTTGACCCGAATGTTACATTCCTCGGGTTTTAAAATTAAAAAGGAAGCGTACCTATCTTCGTTCACAGGTACGAGTAAGTAGGTATGTTACAGTAAGTATGAACTCTTCCACTCACTCACTGGTCCACAAGCCATGTTTAGAAAAATGTATAATAATATCCCCCAAGATATAAGGAATGCAAGCAAATTACCAAAATTTAAGATACTTTTAAAGAAATATTTAATTGAAAACTGTTTTTATACCTTACAGGTATTCTTGGAGCTGTAGGAATAGGTACTCAATGTGTTGTATAGATTTGTTTTAAGTTAAGTTTTATTCTATAAGTACCTACTTACCTCTACTTTTGTAAGTACCATTATTGTAGTGCCCTAGCCGGGTCCATGTTTGGAACTGTTTTCTATTTTATGACATAAAAACAACATGGCATCAATAAAAAAAAATTGAATTTGCTAACGAGCTGTCATTTTTTGGCAGAAACCTAATCGTGTTTCCAACAACAAGGTCTGATTGACAGCGAAACAAGCCAAGCAAAAATCTACGTTATCTCGTCTAATTTACAAGAATATCATTAATTTAGTTAGAATTAGCTCGTAAAATTATTTATTTATTTTAGTGGAAGTAAGTATCGAAAGGCTCGCAAATTCAGCGAAACCCTGCAGTACTAAAAACTCCATTCAACAACTTCTAAAATCATACGATCCCGCTAGCAATCTCTGGAAGTTTGAAGTTGAATCGTGTTTGACGTTTGTAATAGTGTACTTCGTTAGGCTCAGTGTGCGATTGTTTGGTGTAAACCTGAACTCGTCCGAAAATACGGAACGAGTCAGGCTGCTCCAATGTCAAAGTCGACATTTGACATTATTATAGCTACTAGCTGTTCCCCGCGGTTTCACCCGCGATAAATAAAATAATAAACGAATTTTACATTTCTAGGGGGATTATTCCCGTAAATCTCCCATAGGAATTTGATATTCTACCAATCAAGACAGAAAGTAGCCTATGTTACTCTTCATCCTTTCAACTAACTATAAGTCAAAAATCAAGTCGATTGGTTGCTTAGTTAGGGCGTGAAGGAAGGACAAACAAACACACTTTCGCATTAATATTAGGGAGTAAGGATAAGGATTGACTTGACGTCGATCAAATTACATCGGTAAAAAGTTGCAACCGTGTCGACGTCGCTCGTCGTCGTCGGATGTAGTGAACGCATTAGTTAACAGCAACCGAGCGTTTCACTTTGAGGTCATGAACGATGTTGCACTCCGAGCGCGCTCGAGTGTAGGTTGTGAATGCACCCTGGATTGGACGTGAAATCCTAGATCAAAGATTAAACAGGATCATACAAGTTGGCAAAAGTTTCCGCACACTACCTAATGAGTAGTTAAAATTGTTAAAAATAGTGTTATTGACAATAAACCTAATTATTATTATTATCATTTATTGTGCAATCATATTGCACACAATTTCTACATAAAATAAAGGTTCTATTATGCCCTGAACACAAAAGAGGAAAAAATTACCATTCATTTAAAAAAAAAAAACTAGATCGAGAAGGTGAAATCACGGCGAAATAGCCTTTTTTCACAAACTATCTATGGGTTACTACGTATGCCTTTTTTGAAGAAGTCTTATAGATTTCAAGCGCTAATTTAATTTATAATTTAAATATCTTTGGATGATTTCAAATCAGAAACTCGTAGGAAAACTTGATGAATGAAATACATGCGAGCTTAGGACAGAGGGAATAAAGTTATCCTTAGCCAAGTGAATAAAAATAGGCAGGATTTATAATGTTGAAAAGAATTACAGCTAATAATTTCAGGAAGTTCATGCAAGCAAGGTTCAGTTCAAATGTTTCTCAACTTGAATTTGATACCAACTACTATTGTGATATCAATAACACAAAGGAAATTCAAAACAACATATGCAATAGGAAAGGAGTGGGAGATATAAATAAAGTACTAGAACTTTTCAATTTATTCAAGACAACATCTGAAACAGAATCCCAGAAGAATATAAAAGAAAAGTTAATTTGCGAGTTTTTGAGTCTGCCTAATCGAACCCACCCAGACATAAAAAGCAATACTGAACCAATAGTGAAACACTTGATTAACACAAAGAAAGAGTTTGGTCATAAACCCTTGGAGTTTAGTGAAATAACACAGAAATTGAATCTTATGAGAACAGAAAAACTGGGCAATACCTGTGGTCACAAAAGTTATTATTTCCTTGGTGAGCTTGCGGAATTAGAGGAAGCCTTAATAAAATACACAGTAATTAAGCTTTTGAATGAGAACTTCAAACTTGTATCTGTACCAGACATCTTGCCAAAGAATGTGTTGGAAAGCTGTGGAATGGCAGTTGATGGGGATCGCACTCAGGTATACTTAATTTACTTCCTTATTAAATATTGCCTATAATTTTACTAAAACCAAAACCTTATAAAAGAAAATTAAATTTTCATAAGCAAATCATTCTTATATCATCTTAAACGAAATACCAAACACTGTTTATAAATTTAATTGCAGATCTATTCACTAGATCCTCACCACCATGGCCCTGATTTGTACCTGTCAGGTACTGCTGAGATGTCACTTGCAGGGCTGCTCAAGAATTCAATACACAATGAACAAGACCTTCCTATGAAGTTGGCTGCAGTCAGTAGGTGTTATAGAGCTGAGACATCTAATGTGATTGAAGAAAGAGGCATCTACAGGTGATTATAATCGATGGGCGGTGGGGCCAGGTGGGATTTATGGTATATTGTATTATAATTAAATTTGGGTAATTTGGTTTGAGTACAACAATTTTTTGGGTGTAATTAAATGCTTCTACTGAGAAATCAATAAATATTAGAGTCATAGAGCTCTCATTATAGGGCAGTAGTAGGTCCAAACATACTTAATGACTGTTATGCAAGATAACCATTGTTTTTAGTATAAATTTAAATCTATTCTAGCTGCTGCCCACTCTTTTAATGTATCCCATTTTTCAGGTTAATATATAGCCCTCACAAATGATGTGGTTTTCTAGGGGTATTTTTTTTTTCAAAATCGGTTCAGTAGATCCAGAGATTACCCCATACAACCTCACAAACTTTACCTCTTTATAATATTAGTATAGATTTCATATGTAGTTTAAGTTTAGAGTTAAATGAGTGTATTAGTAATCAGCATGTCTCTTGAACTATAAAGTTTTTATTATATAATTAATTTCTTTATTTTAAATCTCCTATCATGTAACAACTAATCCCTAATGAAAATCATGTTTGTTATTGTGGTAAATCAGACTTTTTCACTAAGAATAGTTCAAAACGCATACCATTGAGGCCTAAATTATATCATGTTTATTCACAGAGTACATCAATTCACAAAAGTTGAAATGTTCACTGTCACAACCCCTGAACAATCTGATAAAATGCTGGAGTATATCCTACAGACTCAAGAAGACTTGTTCAGGCCCCTTGGACTTCATATGCAAGTATTGGACATGCCTCCGCATGAATTGGGAGCTCCAGCTTATAGGTATTAATATTACTTTTCCCTTTTATTCATGCTGTGTCTAGGCCTAAAGCTAACCACACTATTGTTGTTTATTTCCCGTATGTGCTTCAGACTCGTCACCATAGTGTGGTTCTAGTTTTCTATCACTGCACTTGCTCAGAACAATTACTAGTGTTAAAATATTTTTTCAGGAAATATGACATAGAAGCATGGATGCCTGGACGCAATACCTTTGGTGAAATATCAAGCTGCAGTAACTGCACAGACTATCAATCCAGACGACTAAATATAAAGTCCTGTGAAGGAAGCTACGCCCATACATTAAATGGTACTGCCTGTGCAGTACCCAGGATGTTAATAGCATTGCTAGAAACACACCAACATCCTAAAGGAAAAATTATCATTCCTGATGTGTTGAAACCTTTTATGAATGGAAAAGAATTTATAGCAAAAAATACAAAAGTGCCAGAGTTGAAGTTGATGAAAATAAAAAGATAAATTAGATAAATTTCAATCTTTATTATTGTTTTGACCCCTTTTTTTGTTTAGAAAGCTTTTTCATTTTAACTTTCAGCTGCTTGATATTCACTGTGGACTCTGTAGATGCAGAAGGAACATCAAGTTTTTCTTCAGGTGGTATAAAATCTTTCTGCCTCTGTTCTTGTTTTGCTTTTTTAGCTTGGGCCTGTTTTTCTTCTTTCTCGTGATGCCTCTTTGCTCTCTTTTGTTCATCTCTGAGGAAATATTCCCCGGTAGCAAGTTCTTTATCAATCTTGCTTTCTTGTTGAGGTGGTGGGAAAGGTGTGTAAGGCTTCTTGACTTTCTTCTTAGGTTGCTTTCTTGGGACATTTTTGCTTTTAAAGTTTGGCAAAAACCTATCCCAACTTTCATTTTTTAGTCTGGGATCCTTCATCAACTCACGTTTTATCATCAAGCTTTTGATATTGTACATGGGATGAATGTTTTTCATAGTATCTTCCACTATCCGCCTAACCTGAACTAAACCCTTGTATGGGCCTACGGCAGAAACAGTATTACCTTGGACAAGCACATAACATTCTGTAAGTAGCTCAATGGACTTTAGTGTAACTCCATTAGGTCCGATTATCCGCTGTCTTCTCTTCAAAAATGTTTCCTTTTTGCTGACAAATGAATTTATCTTGACAATATCAGATCCAATTTCATCTTCAAGCACCCTCACAGCCTGTTCGAATGGCACGCTTCTGGAGAGGAGCTTCATCATATCTCTGGCTTTGATAATAATATAAGGGTCCCATGTTTTTCTTGTAGTTTTAACTGTGATGCTACCTTCGATAAGGTCCAAATCAGCAATAATATTGTGTTCCTTCAGAACTTTTTGCACTAGTGGCCAGCATTCTTTCAGGTACTGTTCCCTGTATTTGGGAAACAAGGTTGCAAATTTACTTTCTTCCAAAAGGCCATGTGGGTTGTCTTCGGGTTTAAATTTTGGTATTTTCATGGCCCACGCATTATCGACGGGGCCTAGGTCATGACTATCCGTGTCTACGTCTTCTTCCTGCATATTTACAGCAACTCTGAACCTTTCAAAGATTTTCACATCACACACGGCACAGCAAGCCGCCGCCGTAAATCTCAAATTCTCAATGTATCCTGTAATTAGTCAGAGATCGTCTCTTTATTGTCAGTCAATCGCAATCCAACCCTGTGCTACCAACAAAGTTAAAATAAAAACTGCGTTGAAATTCGTGTGATTCGTGTCCCATCTCCCATGACAGGCAAATGACAGTGATCATTCGCGGAAGACGTAACATTGTGAATATTTTGATGTCATGTCAAACTAACCGCATCGAACCACCATAAACCGTGTACCTACGTACACGGTTTAATTATGGTGGTTCGACGCGGGTTGGCGGCGTTAGATGATTTTTTTATGATTATAAGTTTGTTTGCGTTCCACAAGCAGCAAAGCTAGCGGAAAAGTAATTTGCCCCAAATCGTACATCATTTTCTATGAAATCGTGATCAAAATCAACTTTGATTTATTTTCACAAATACTCCAAAAGTACCTACCAGTGAATCGAAGTTGGTTTTGTCATGAGTTCATAGAAAATTATTTACGATTTGTGGCAAATTACTTTTCCATTCGTTTTATTACTTGTGTAATGCAGAAAAACCACAAAAGAAATGAATCTCGCGCCAACCAACGTCGAACCAACTTAAACCTAGCCGCTTGCCCGTGTAACTAAAAGTTCCAGTAAAATAGTCCGTTGAACGTGTGTGGTGACTAAAAGTGCCACTAAGATTTCATGTCTCTTTTATGCTGCTTTCGACATTATGCTTAGATAGAAATATGATCAAGTTTTATTTGACAAAAACCTAGTGAACTTACGCTCTTTTTGATATAAAGCAATAGCCAAATGAGAATCGGTGAGTGTAAGGTCGACCAGTTTATTGGGACCGCATTGCGAGGGTAGGCTGCTTGATTATGACATTTTAATTTGACAGGCCTAAACTAAAAGCTCCATCTTTTCAGTCTATTCGAAGTATTTTTGACATTATGAAAAAGCCTCATAATGACGGAATTGTGAACATTTTGCTGTTTAATGAATTCATCTTCATGTTACATGCCAGAAAATCACACCTTCTACAATCAAGGATAAAAAAGGGCGTAATGCCCGCCATGCGCATCGATCGCGCATAGGTTCAAGCACGCGAAAGCACGTTCGCTACAATCATAGAGTACAATCATTGAAGTGTAAGCCGCTACAATAAAATAATTTTACAATATTACACGAAAGTTCGCTACATTAAGCTGTAAATAAGAGATATTTTAGTTGGTAACATTGCCCCTTGTGTCATATTGTGTTGACTTTGACAAAAAAATATTATGACGTCTGACATAATTAACCAGCGAATTATCCATTTCTCTGTTCGAAATCCAGATGGAGCATCGATAGCCCGTGAATCCCCGACCTGCGCCCGCTTCTTTTCTACTTAGGCCTCTCTCTCCTCATGTCACTTGCGTCGTCGCGTCGTGTCGTCGCCCCATCCTAGTGCGTTTTTGTTTCGGCAGAGAGAATATTTAGTAATACTATACTACGGTTTCGGTAATCGAATCTAGGATCAGATTTTCTTACTGGCTCGGTAACTTTCGGTACGGTATCGTTCATTCGATACTGTACTGCTGCGAGTGAGTGAGCGGCAGGCGCGCGGCGGAGCTGGCGCGGGGCGAAACGGTTGAGGCCGGCCACGTGGCCACGTGGCCACTCTGTACAGATTCTATGCAGAGACGCGCGCCGTATGCGCTCGGATAACAATCTGTAACAAACGACTCGGTCTGAAAGCTCTCCTATAATGTAGTCAGATATACTTAAGTATAATGTATGTTTACTGTAGAACAGACTTTAAAATATTACCCTTACACCCATTTTTGAATGAACCATTAAGAAAAATACCTACCGTTTTTTGTATTGAATTGTTATGTGCTCTAAAAAAACATTTACATTTAAAATTTTCATTTTCAAATTAGGCGCGTAAGTTGACGAAAATAGTGGACGCTATATTGCTCTGTGGTCATGACATGACGTGTCAGTTGACATAACTACTATTTCACGGTGGTGTGTGAAAACTTTGGATTGAATTGAATTTTTTATTATTTTTATTTTATTAACCAAAAAGAACACTTTCTGACTGCTTTTTGCTCCTATCGTAATAATATAAATTTATTTTTTATAGTGTAAATAAAACACCCTATTCTAAGCATCCAAGTCTAGGGCCAGTCTAGGACAGACCACCGAACGCATCGGACTGCGTCGGATGCCGACCGACGACGCCGTCGACGACCCCGGCCCGCGCCGCTATAGTTTTCGTCTGTGCGAGCCTTATCGACGGTTGAGCTTCCGGGATTTCCCAGAATGAAGGCTCAGAAAAATTACAGAGTTGCCAGCTTAAAAGTATTTCCCTAGATAGCTTAAAATATTGGCCCTAATTTCATTTCATATGTATACATATATAAAATAACTTTCATTTGTTCAACATTTCATTCGTAATATTGTATCACGATATTGGCAAATTAAAATAACAATCATTGAATTAAGGGAATAATTAAAATTTAGAATAATCGCAGATTAAATAATAAGTATCATAAGTGTGTGTTAAAATAATATATTTGGATTTTTGCTATGCATTTTGTAGGACAGGTATCATGTAGGTAGGTATATCAACTGATATTCCTACTTAATACCTAACCTACAGAGCTTGTTATGAGGAACTAGAAAACTATCTAGTCAATTGGGAAAATATTCCAAGTATTCCCTTTATGTATCTAATTAACTATTCATTACCACCCAAATATTTACATCGGAAAAGAGGCACTATCAATTCGAGATGTCATGGAAAAAAAATATCTGAACTCAACTGCACGAGTACACTTGTGAGAAATAGAAGTTAGCAGGTATTAAACACATCAACAACATTACCAACTACATAAAGCATCGTTTAATTTTAAACATAACAATGATTGGTAGACTTGGTTGTCAAGTTGCACTAACGAGTCACGTTGCGACAGTGACCACTTACAAAACTAGGGCCCCGTCCCGGCTTCGCACGAGCGGATAATTATTTTAAAAAAACGGGATACACGTAGAGTAAATGTATATTTATGCAGAATCTTTTGAATGAAATGTACGAATTGAATAATTCAATAAGCTATCTACAGGTATTGAAACAGTTCTAAATGATTTATTTGGATAAGGATTTATACAAAGGTAGGGATAACATTGTCTGATTTTGGTCGGCATTTTTATCAACTTTTAAAATATAAAAAAATAGTTTTCGTGACTTAACTACAATACGTTGACATAATTATGGTATCGCGAAGTTTTTGTATGTATTGATATGTTTTTTAATATTGTAAAACTTATTTTTTTTTTGTTCCATCATCAAATTTCCACAGCGCATGCGATGAGAGACATTTTATTGCTATTTTTACACCTTGGGTTACATTATTGAAGTATTAGAAGGGATTCCTAATTTTTTCTTGAAATTAAATTTGCACAGGGATAATGTAGCATTGAAATAGTGAATAATTTTTGAAAGAGGTCCTGTAGTTTTTCAGTTTATTTGTCACAAACATAACATACAAAAATACAAATCTTTCCTGTTTATAATATTAGTGTAGATAATTTAGGTTTGCTAACATCAATTATTCTAAAACTTGTCATGATTGTCCCAAGTATCCACGCAGTCTCAAGTATCCATGTGTTACGGTACCCAAATATTATTCTTCCACATTTGGGGAGATGAACTCTTGTATCTGGGCAACATTTTTTCCATAATGGTTATTATGGTCGCCTTTCTGTTTTGGTGAGTAAGTGAGTCAGTCCAGCCAGTCGTGTAGATTTTGTTTTGTCGAGTGGAGTGCAGTCATTCGTTGTAGAAGTGAGGATTAAATTAAATTCTTCTTTGCAGTAGGTAACTATAGCCGCAGAATCAATCAACCGGCCGCAGGCTTCCATTTATAGATTTATATTGTCGTGTCAATCAAATCAGTATAGTATCGTGGTACCTAAGTTTTATAATTCGAATAGAATTTTACTCGTGATTGCGGAGATACAATACGATTGTGGTGGTCTAAGCTTAGTGGTATATTAATGACATTTCGGTATTGTGATGAATGTGAAAATGATAGGCATTGGCTGCGTTCCGTATATAGATAAAATCGATTTGAGCGCTCACAATAGTGGTCCGTTTATCCGTTAGCACGTCTACCATCGATAGCGAAACGTCATAGATGACGTCATAGCCGGCGCCATTTTGCGCTCACAACGCCCATGCTACCGAGCATGGTCGCTGTGAACTGCTGTGAACGATCTGTCAAATTGACAGGTGTAACACTTGTCATTCGATCGAGATAATCTTTAAGCAGAAAGATTTTAAATCAGAGTCTAACGTATCTAAAAGTGTTTGAAGAAGTTGCTGATCTATTTATTTTCCAAATAATCGACTACAAAACGAAAATTTTCAAAGTAACCATAAAACAATTGAGGTTATGTTTACGTGAGCGATGTAAGCGCGTCTACTCAGCCGGTCCGTTTATCATAGCCCGCTATCAGTCATTATCGCGCTAAAAGAATTCGGAACGACTTTGAGCGCTTTTAGCGCTGATAGTCCTGTGAACGATAAACGGAACGCAGCCATTGTTATTCACTTCAACATAACTTCTTGGATGGTTCACCATTAATTTAACGAATTGCGTCCATTTTGTTGAATAGAAAGCAGGTTGCACTTGCACTTTTAACGAAGACTTAAATTTTTTTGAGTGGGCTAGGCTCTCGCCGCCCGCGCGGTTTAAAAAATATACCTAATTTCCTTCCTTTTATTTTGCAGATCAGTTCTATTACCCTAACTAGGTTTCAAATTCATTGAAGATGGACGATTACGGTTATAGAGATGATCCAGGTAAGTCCTTCAGTTGTGACAAGGCTATTGATTGTTAGCACCATGGTTCTCTAGAGTTGACCTTGATTTTTTAGGATCTATGACGCAATTTTGTGAAAAGGATAGGCATAGGATTTCGCGTCATAGGAGCGGGACAGAGCAGAGCAACGTCAGTGGAAAATCAAGTTTTTGTTTAATCTATTAATTCAAAATCGAAGCATGAAATTAGAATAAAACCGGCCAAGTGCGAGTCGGACTCGCGCACGAAGGGTTCCGTACCATTATCTATAAAAACGGCAAAAAAACACGTTTGTTGTATGAGAGCCCCCTTAAATAATTATTTTATTCTGTTTTTTAGTATTTGTTGTTATAGGTAGCGGCAAGAAAAATACATCATCTGTGAAAATTTCATCTGTCTAACTATCACGGTTCATGAGATACAGCCTGGTGACAGACGGACAGACGGACAGCGAAGTCTTATTATAGGGTCCCGTTTTTACCTTTTGGGTACGGAACCCTAAAAACTTAACGATTAGGTAGGTACTTTACCAAAACATTAGTCTGGCTAGGTATGTACCTAATTCGTAAAAAATAATGTGGTGTCGCTGATAATTTAGAGCATTTAAAAGCAATTAAAACCGTTTTTTTAATGCGATTTTTTTATTTATTTAAAGAAACCAGTTTAATTTCATAAATACTATTCGATTACTCGACTTCTCCAGGTATTTTTCCCTATCTACCGTATGTTTTAAGTCTGAACATTTACGTTGGTTACCATACATCTATGTATGTGTTTAAAAATACACATTTGCTTGATTTTTGCATTAGCGCACTTTCTCTCAAAGAATACCTATGTAGGTAGGTAGGTACTTACTACCATAAGAGTAGATCTACTCTTGACTTGTATCTATACAAGTCTGTTTTCATCTATTCATAATAGTACTACGTAGGTATATATATATTTTGTACCTACCTATGTTAGGTATACATTTATTTTATACCTACAGTAACGATGTTGATTGCACAGTATACATATAGATTGATTGTATGAAAATAAATTAGAGCGCCTTTCTTATCTGTTCCTATTAAAGGGATGTAGGCAAGTAGATTATTATATTGTATGTAGGAGGTAGGTAACTAGTACCTAGTATTTATCGCTCGACTACCGGTAATGACGTGTCACAGCGTAGGTACCTACCCTACTACCTATCACGATCATCACATTTGCATAAAAATACGTCTTACTCATAACATTAACACATTACTTATTTATCTTTAGATAAACAGACCAATTACGAACGAAATCATAAAGGAAATACGGACACGGTCGGGTGGGGTCGAGCGACAGAAAAAGGGTATTCCCCGTATTTGAACGAAGCTCGAGAAACTTCTCGAGGTTCGTTCAAATACGAATACCTAGTCGTATCTACCTTCAAATTTACATCTAGCAACACCACAGTCATGCCAGTCCCCTCAAACTAAACGTTATTGACAAAATCTTGAATCTTGTTAGCCGACGATTTTTCGTTTTATTTTCAAAAGGAGAATGTACCTATGTTCGTCGATTTCTCTGTCAATTGTGGACGGATTTGGAAAATTCTTTCGCTATTGTATGGAACTATGGAGATTATGAAAAATGATACCGAGGTTGTCCCAAAAAAAAAAACCGGAGTGGTTAATATCTAATTCAACCTATTTATCCTTTTTGGGATTTGAAGTCTGTTATGTATTAGTGTTTTCACAATAATCAAATAAAATTATAACAAAGGTGATCGAAGTGAAGGCACTTCGATCGTCAATCCCCATGCCAAAAAACCCTAATATGCCTCCCCCAAACATGGGGGAGGCATATTAGGGTATATGAACGTAGGTATTTGTGCTGGCTAATGATGAAGAATGATATTAGTTCATTCAGTTCATTGGCCCTCTTCCCTGCCGTCGCTCGTCGCCCGCGTATTTTCTCTTACCTAAAAGTCTTGCGAATATGTCCGTAAATCTCTCAATAGGTACCTATGTAGTTTCAAACTGCATCAGCTTACCTAGGTACCTATCTACCTAGTACCTATGATATCAACAAAAATAAAAGAAAACAGATGACTCTTTAGCTGCCTATCTATCATGGTGGAGGCACGGGTGGAGGTATCGATTTAAGTATATTTTGTTTTGACATCATTAAGTTTACAAAATGACTCACTAATGATAAATCTAAGTGAGTAGTAGTAGTAATTGTAAGATTTGAGGAAGTTTAAACAGCTATTTAGTTAGGTCGTAAACGACAATTGATTTATTAAATCTCATTTGTCAAGGTCGTGTAGGACAATAGGTATATTTATATTCATGACCTAAACAATTTTGTGTGCTTTTCTTTTACTACAGAGGCGAATATGCTACGGTAACGTTAAGTACCCTTCTTTTCTAATAAATTGTGTTTGGCGTGACAGAAATGCTAGATTGTAAAATGGTAGTCAGTAAATCAAATTTTATATAAGGTCATAAAGGTATTTTTTTTTCTGAATTTGTGGAAACTAAATACCTATACAGTTCGATAAAGAATTTAAAACTAAGTCAAACTGCATTATTAACTCAATTTCGATCAAATGTCCTTCGCGCCCGCCCTGCCCGAGGTAGGTATCGCTCACTATCATCTACCTATAAACCTAGTATATGCTAGTTAAGTACACAATCGCTAAAGTCGTTAATTTTCTTCTATCGACATAAATCAGAGCAGTCCTGATATTTTAGCAACTATTTCAAGTCAACAGATTTTTATAAGGGTTAATTTTGGGCAGGACGACGTTTATTGTGGCTCAGGAACAATGGGGTACCTAAGTGTTTAGATACCCTACTTACCTGATGTTTTCCAACCTCAACAGGACCTAACAGAAACTATAGAGGCGGAGGCAGGCCCTTCAGAGGAAGAGGAAGGCCTCAAGTCCGCGGCCACAACCCTCAGCAGAGGCCTAGAGGCCAGATAAACCATGTGAACAGAGCTCAGCACCACTTTCAACGAGACGACGGTAGGTATCCTACCTAGATAGATACCTAGGTATTATATTTCTCTAAGAAAGCATTCATTTTCTTAAATGTAATCAGCCTACCTACGTTATCCCCTATAACATCAGATATCTGCCTCTGAATGAAAGTCCCGTAAAAATTAGTGGAAAAGATTTTGAGGTAGCTTTTCAGAGAAATGAAAATAATCGTTGGGCATTAGAGCGGAAATTCCGAATATTAATTTTTTTCCGAAATGTACTCAAGTGTACCTAACATTTTATTATACAAAATACTGCACTCTGGTGATGTTTTGAGATTTTGCTCGACCCCCTCCCCCCGTGCGTGAGATTTTTCAAAACGTGAATTTTTGTTAAATTTAAGGTATAGGTAAATAAATTAATTTATCGCGGAGCCCCCCGCGGCAAATTGCCCAATTCTGTCATCGCCATTTTAAAGATTTCTCTAAAACTAATAAAAATAATGACGATACAAAAAAAGTGTGACTTTTCACAAAAAAAGGCAAGTATCTGATCTAGACGATAAAATATTTCATTTTACAATATTTTGTGTAGTTTCATAATAAACCACTGTAGAAATTACACAAAATTAGCGGGGGGACAGCGGTGAAAACACCAAATTAATATAAAAAATCACATAACACTTCACTTCTCAATTAGATTCAATACAATAATAATAAAACAACAAAAAAGGTAAGTAATTGGAGGAACTTTATATTTTTCAAAAATTATTGCAACATCAATTGGTTTTTTCAATTGGTCATATTTTGATATAAATATTGGTCATATTTTGTTAGATTCGTTTTAGAAAAATATTTTAAATAATTCTCACGGAGCGCTCTTAAGAATCTGGCGACAGCTACTAGCAACTTCATTTCGTGAATTATTATGTTCCGTAATACCAAAAATTATGACTGAAAAGTTGTTAACTCTTCGATACAGTGTTGTTATTCTGTAAATAGACAATATAAGCTATGTTCCTTAACAAACAAAACGCACGGTATTGTTATTTTTAATACAAAACAAATAGGACGAAAGCATGTCATTTTCGACGTAAAAATATGCAAAATTCGATTTTGAATAGTTTTGCTCACATTTCATTATAGGTATCTATTATTAAGAAAAAACTAACCAGGGACCTAGATATATTCTATTCGAATACAAAATACAACATGATGTGGTAGAAATATGGTCGAATTACAAATCATTTTGGTAGTACGTTTGTATGGACAAATCATCATCCGCAGGCCCCTTAAGTGATCTGTATTGCATTGCATGTAAGACTTTTGAGAAAGTACCTAGTCTAGAATCACAGTGTCAAATTCGAACAGTAAAATACTTATAATTGGAGGAATTAAGCTTCGTTCAAACCTGCGCGACCAAGAGCTACTGCGAAGGTAGAAAATGTCATAATTAGTGAAAAAAAATTTATGTGAATTTGACCCTCTCACACATGAGATTGGGTGCGTTCAGTGCGTGAGATTAGCTCGACCCCCCTAAACCAGGGTCGCCTATAGAGTCACAATTTTAGATAGACTAAATATTATTTAGTAATTAGAATTTTTGTGAAGTGTCCAAGAGTGTAAGGTCTTAAAGGAAATTAACTTCTTTGATGTTTTGATATTCTGTGATGGTGATGGATGGACCAAGTGATATTCGAGTAGATACGGTACGTCTGACTGTGTCAGTGAGACAAGTTTTCATTACAAACAAAGATTTTGGCGCCCCCTGGAAGTCGTTAGACCTCCCCTAGAACCGACACTGAAGAAAAGTGTCAAGTTTTGTCGGTTTGCTTTGCGGGATGTTTGTTACAACTTCGCAATAAACACCGAATTGCGTCACACTTTACGTACATGCACTCGCACGTCGCACCTACGTCTAAAATGGTACGCCCATTCTCTTCAGTAGGTAACGGTTTTTATCACCATCAAGTTAGGATTCTAACTCGAAATAAAATTCGAAATAACCTTCGAAAGATTCCATAAGAGCAACGCGTTCGAAGCCGCGGGCGAAACTGTGTAGAAATAAAGCACTTCAAGTTTTGCGTTAATCTGTATTTTCCAGATATGCAGAATGACGGCAGGCCTGATGGAGGATGGCGACGTAACAGATCTGCATCAGGATCAAGGGAACAAGGCAACGGTAGGAACCGACGCCACCATTCAGTACATGACAACCGACCAGCAAACCAAAACTCAGATAACCATGATCCAAGGAGAAAAATTCCCCGAAAACAGTTTTTGGGATTCAAAAGACTTGAAGAAATATCAAACACAGAGCCAAAAGAAACGCTGGCAAAGCTGATGGAAAGTAAAGCAGCTTTCCTCGAACTGATTCAGTCGCCCATAGAAAAATTCGATATGTTTGTCGTTATAATGAAAATCATCGCCAAAGTGTGCCAGTCATCGTTTGACGAAACCAAATCGAGATTACTTCTTGATATTTGCAATTCCAAATTTATTGTTAGCTTCAAGAGCTACCTGACAGATCTCCCATGGCCTGAGTCAAAAAGGTCGAATGAAATGTATTGGAAGAAGCCGGAGTCCTTTTGGGGTGACTTTTTGGAGTTTTACGACTGCATAGTCACTACGTCCCCTACCCTTGCGTTGAAGAGTAGATCACTTCTGGAAGGTGCTTCGGCGGCGTGTCTGAGTAACTTGAAGGAACGACATGGGTTTGAGATGCCGCATGATTTTAACCTCAAGCTCGTGGAACTGAGAGAAAGATTGGCGGACTTTGAGAAAAGGAACGAGGTGAGTCTATCCCTCGAATACTCAATTGCATCTCTGCAGATTTAAGCACGTCTCGATTTGAAAATTTGTTACAAATTTTTGACAGATTTTCATTGAAAATTGTCAAAAAACGACGACTTGAGACGTGCTTAAATCTGCAGAGATGCGTTTGAGTATTCGGGCGTTATTTATTTATTTAAAAGGCAAACTTCTTGTTCCGCCTTTGAATCTGAGATGGAGTTACACACGAAAAATGTAGGTATGAGAAAACGTATATATTATTAATTCTGCTATTCGAGACTAAGAAAAATCCAACATATATCATTAAAATCGGTCCAGCCGTTCTAGAGTTATAAATCGTCTAACAAACACGACTTTGTTTTATAGTATACATTACTAGCTGCTTCCTGCGGCTTCGTACGCGCTTTTCAAGTAGCCTACATCCGTCCCCGGGATACCATTTACCTCCCTGTCAAATTTCACTAAGATCCGTTCAGCTGTTTAGGCGTGAAAAGGTAATAGACAGATGTGCAGATAGAGTTACTTTCGGATTTATAATATTAGTAAGTATATCTAGTATAGATTAACAATGAACACAATTATGAGGTACCTTATTAAAGAATCTTTGCTTCTCACAGGCAAGCCATACACAACATTTAGCTAGGTACCTACACTAACTAAAGGTGCACAAAAAAGCACGCACGTGCACCCTTTTAATAAATGAGTCTTGGTAATAGGTCTATACCCAATTAGATTCTTTATTATCAAAGAAAATTACCTAGGTACATTCAAATATTAGAAACAGATTAGAACTATGTAGTTTTTACAATTGAAATAATTGAGCTAACTATACTAGGCCTAATTATTATACAAGGTGCTGCTAATAACACATAAAGGCTACTTTTTATTCCACAAATCAGTTGCCATGGAATAGAAAATACCGTTAAACCCTTCCACAGAAACGAAGCGTGCAGTCAGATACTAGTTAACTATATGGTACAGGATTAATAAATAGTCTGCTCAAATAAACCTTGATCAATCTTCGTTGAACGTGCTCTTGAGTGGAGACTGCGACTCCGCAAACGCAGTGTAGGACGCCCTCCGGCTAGTTGGAATGACAACCTGCGAAAGACTGCAGGCAGATGCTGAATGCGGCAAGCTGAAGACAGGGTGCTATTATTGCGCTCATAAGGGGAAGCCTATGTCTGATCTTCGATGATTTGTTATAATAGGCTACTTGACTACTATAAAAAAAATCTAACGTAATGCCGCGCCAAAACGATAATCACTGTCATGGCTACCGTGTTCCAAGCTATGACGTCAGCCCGCCACACCACACCTAACAAAAAGAACTCATTGACACTGTAATCTGAGGATGTGTGACGTCACTTGCGATCCGACCAAACACGTAGCGTTATCGGCCACGTGATCATGTATCAAAAAATGTGTAATTACCCGACTACTTTTAATACCATTTTTTTACATAAAAAATGCATATTTTTAATAAAAATCACCTGATTACGCTTTGTTACGTTGTCACTGACTAGGATGAAAACAATTTAGAATTTATTTTTAAAGTAGTCAAATAGCCTAACAGGAGTGTGTAGGTAGTTAGGTACCTAATCAATCATTAAGTCATAATTATCAACATTATATTCAGCAGCTATTCTCGTAACTCTATTCATCTTTGTTAGCGAATGCAGTTAATTTGTAAGCTTGTTTATTATTTCATTACGCTTCATCCGGTCTGGAACACGACACCTCTGTAGCAGTCTGTAGGTACGCACGTAGCTTCATTCAACTGCCAGGTGTGTGACACCGTGTGCTAGAGGCTGTACCCGGGGTACCGCTTTAAGCACTAGCTTTTTAAGGGCTACCATACGAAGCCATTTTGTGAAAAGGATAGGTATAGGATATCGCGTTCATAGGAGCGGGAGAGGGCAAAACGCGTGTGCAAAATCAAAATTTCTTATAATTAAAAGAGTACTGTTCAAGTAATCAAATATTTATTTTGGCGAATCTGTTACCGCGCCTTTGCTTTATTTTTTAATATGAAAATCAAGCCAGTAGGTAAGTCATATTGGTTTAGAGAAGAAGGCAGATGTATTAACATTAAGAGATTTTAGATATTTTTTTCATCAAACATTATGCACAACTAATCATAAAACTATCTTGTCGCTTTTGTACAGAATGAAATAGGATATAATGCATAGGAGTAATCTAGATTTCACATTTAAAGATCAGTTGGATCTCAAAGATCATGGAAATGTTGATTTTTTCGAAATACAATTAATGCGGTATCCACAATAGCGCCGCCACTTATTTTATTATTATAGGATAGTATTATACTGTAGATTGTTTGCAACAGTCTGCAGTTAGCTCAATTGTTTCAATTGTAAATACTAGTTTTAATTTAATTCTATTATTTGATTGTAATTTTCTTTGTTAATAAAGATTCGTTGCATATTTGGGTAAAATATAATTCGTAAAAACAATTTTATTATTACGATAAGAGAATATACTACGACGCCATTTTGAAAAAGGATAGGCATAGGTAGGATTTCGCGTTCTTAGGAGCGGGACAGGGCAGAGCAAAAGCTATAGCTTCTACCCACGTCTTCGCACGCACACGATGATTGTTCTCGCAAAAAATACTGAATGGTTCGCGCTCAAATGTATGTAATCTCACTAATATTATAAACGTGAAAGTTTAGATGGATGGATGGATGGATGGATGGATGTTTGTTCCTTTATCACGCCAGAACGGCTGAACGGATCTGAATGAAATTTGGCACAGAGATAGATTATAGTCTGGAATAGGACATAGGCTACTTTTTATCCCGAAATTCTTACGGGAACGGGAACTACGCGGGTGAAACCGCGAGGCGCTGCTAGTGCTTTATATACCTAGATTATAATGCGGATACTTTTACCGCGCGAAACCACCGCGGGGAGAAACTAAATTTATAAAATATAAGCACAAATCTACACTATAATATTATAAAGAGGAAACATTGGTTTGTTTGTTTGAATTGAATAGGCTCCAAAACTACTGGACCGAATTGAAAAATTCTTTCACCATTAGAATCCCACATTCCCTGATGAACATAGGAGATTGAATCAACCCGCGCGAAGCTGGGGCGGACCGCTAGTATAATATAAGTCTGATGTGCTTTTGTTTGTCAGGGGAACCCAATCTCAGGAAAGCACATGATGGACCACGACGGTGCTCCTCCAGAAGACTTCCGCGAGTTGAGCATCATGCCCACGAGAGAGGATCTACTGCACCATAAGCCATTCTGCCGGCCCAACATTATCAACGGACATTATAAGGACGTCGAGCATTACCTCGATGTACAGTTCAGGCTGCTCAGGGAAGACTGCTTTGGACCGTTGCGAGATGGACTGAGTGAGTAGGGCTTATTTTACTTGAATCATTGAAACGGTCAGCTATCAGGGTGGCCTTTTGAGATGGGAGGATGGATGGCCAAATCAGAAACCATGAGAGTTAATAGAAGAGACGTCAAGGGTCAGGTACAATTTATGATAAAATAAAACTTGCATACTTATTTTGTAGAGGTTTTGGCCCTTTCAAATCCTTGATTTAGTTGCTGGGGTTTTTTTTTACGGCAAAAACATATTAAGCTCGCGGATAATCTAGCTTTTTATTATTTTTTTGCTGTCTAAATAAAAAAAACAATTTGATAACTTGCCTCTATTGTGTTTATGTCTATTTATTTTGGCTATAAAGGTATTCTATAATGTTTAGACTCTTACTAGTTTATTCCGGAGTATTTATATCAGAATCAACCAGTTTGGCCTAGCCTAAACTGGGTTATCCTATCGGTCTTCGGACGAACTAGTTTTGTCTAGGATATACCAGTTAATCCTATCGCGTATAAGAAGAACTTATTTAGCCTAGGCAAAACTAGTTTGTCCTGAACTCAGGTTTGGCCGGTAACATAAATACCGAAATAATCCTAGGTTGTGGTTTTGTGGAAACCTGCATTACATCAGACTAAAAATTATCATGATTATTTAGGCACCTACCAATTAATAATAATAAAAATAATTTAGTAATTTGGGTATTTAAACGAATTATTAGCGTTGCATTTTAATGGCAATGCCATTAAACGTGGCAATGCTGCCAGCATTCTGGGCACTCATGCCTTCTGGTGAAGGCTTAGATTTTTAGAAAATAGAATTAGTTGTAATTATTTTATTCTGATAATGTAATTTTCTGGTACCTTCCTATAAAAATAATAAACTTACCTCATACCTACTGAATTAATTGAATTGCAGGTCAGTATAGGAAAGATGAGACAAAGAAACGATATGACAACATTCGGTAAGAACGTAGCTCAACGTTTTACATAATAGTATGACTTTCATTTCAAGTTCCTTTCTTACTTTGATAAATTTTTCAGTGTCTTTCGGAATGTCAAATTCGCGAAGCCCTACGTTTCTCAAACGAGGCTCGGATCACTGGTACAGATCGACGTTAACAGCAACAAAATGTTCAAAAAAACGAACTGGGCCCACAACAAGAGGTTCATATACGGCTCTTTGGTTTTATTCACGAAAGACAACTGCAAGTCTTTTATAGTTGCTGTTATATTAGATCGAGAGGAGCATCTTTTGGTGCAGGGACTGGTAAGTGTTAGATTTTAGTTAATAATTTCAAATTTATTTCGTGATAAAATGTGTTTGTCTGTGGCAGCACTAGTTTATATAGCCATAATCTAACTGATGGACTAATTAGATTTTTAAGGACACCAGTCCTAAAAAAAAATGTACCCACCGGTTAGATTATCAGAAGATATTGGACACGTATTTTTAGGGTTCCGTACCCAAAGGGTAAAACGGGACCCTATATTTTATTATGTTTTTTAGTATTTGTTGTCATAGCGGTAACAAAAATACCTACATCATCTGTGAAAATTTCAACTGTAAGATACAGCCTGGTGACAGACGGACAGCGAAGTCTCAGTAATAGGGTCCCGTTTTTACCCTTTAGGTACGGAACCCTAAAAAGTGAAAAAGCCTAAGTACCTAAGTACTCGGGGTTTTATAAGTAGTTTTATGTTTTAAATTAATTTATGATACTTGTTTATTTGAAAGGTTAGTTTGATGTCTTTGACAGCCAAGCACTTACTGCTGCTCGACTGACTCCCAGCCAGAACGTTATATCTGTTAAACTGTTACAATGTCATTAAAAAACGATAAAAATTAAAAAAAGAACGTCGGCAGGAGATTCAGAACATTTGTGGAATTGGCTTGTTACCTTTCAGATACCTGTGAACATAATTGGCGAAGGGTTTAACGTGAATCTATACAACGATGACACATACACCATGATTGAAAGCGAGGTTTATTTTGAACCTTATTTCCACGTTTTGAAGGTTCTGCAGGATCCTACTTTTCCTCAACACCTGTCCATGAAGCAGTACATTGTCGATGTAATAGTAAGTAATCAAAATCATGATTAGGTTCATCGTATTTTTTTTTCTAAAACAACTAAATACGATGAATTAGAATTGGTTAAGTACTGAACCGTAATTTCGGAATCTTTTCATTAACTTTCTTGACTCAAAGCTCCGTTCTCATCAGCAGTCGTTATTAACTTTTTAAGATTCAAAAAGGTTTTAAAATTTTATCTGTTTAAAAAAATTTACTACGCCTTACAGGAATTTTTTGAACCAGAAAAAAGTTAATATTTAGAATCTATGGACCAATGTAAAACATAGTTAAAAATGTATGTTCCATATCTCACTAATATTATAAACGTGAAAGTTTAGATGGATGGATAGATAGATGGATGGATGTTTGTTCCTTTATCACGCCAGAACGGCAAAACGGATCTGGATGAAATTTGGCACAGAGATAGATTATAGTCTGGAATAGGACATAGGCTACTTTTTATCCCGAAATTCCTACGGGAACGGGAACTACGCGGGTGAAACCGCGAGGCGCTGCTAGTTTTTTCATATGGAAACTATGATCCAAATTGCAGTGCACGGGCTCATCTTGAAACTCTACCTTGTTCTAAGACCTTTATTGTACAACATGATGGCAAATAAAAATCTTGAATCAGTAGATTTTATAATTATAGTGTAAGTATTTATACTTACTGATTACATTTCTTCACAGCCGGAGCCTCACCATCCTTCATATTTGGACTTCGACACCAAATTTACCATTGAAGGCAAAGACAGTAAGAAGCGCAAGAAGATGAGGATAAGAGAGGACCACAATTACGACTTAGATGACTTGATGGATTACATGGATATTGAGGTGGAAGAAAGAGGCGATGGTATAAAATTTAACGTTTTACAAGATGAATCATGGCCAAAAAAAGATGCGTTACCCTTTAACGATAGTCAATACGACGCTTTCAAGCTCTCCTTATGTCACGAGTTCGCAGTTGTGCAAGGACCACCGGGAACCGGCAAAACATACCTCGGGATTAAAGTAGCGAAGGCCTTCATCGAAAATTTGAACCACCTGGATGGGTGTCTCATGCTAGTGATCTGTTATACGAATCACGCTCTGGACCAGTTCTTAGAAGCTCTGCTCGAAATCAGCGACAATATCGTGCGTATAGGCGGGCAGTCCCGTAACGAAGCCATGAAGGATATCAGCCTGAATAAGTTGAGAACCACCACCAGCATCCACAGCGCAGCGAACAAAGCGTTTTTTGATCAAAAGATGGACCTGAAACAAAGCATAGCGGAATTCCAGAGGGCATTGGTGCGACTAGATGTTTTCCTGAACGGGGTTGTTAAACCCGAAAATATCATAGATATTGAGCAAGTCAAATATCTCATTGAATATTATAAGCAGGCTAACCTTAACGACGACCCGTTGTTCTATTGGCTTTTTGAGCACTACGCCGATTTTTACCAGTACGACATTAACGAGTTATTGGAAGAAACCACAACTGACGATTCATTTGCGAAATTGGAGAAGGAAAACCGTAAGAGGACCGGGGTGGTACTGGACGATCAAGAGAACAACAACGCTGAAAGTGAGGCGTACAGGAAGAGTTTCTCGTCAATTTCCCTTGATTCGTTAACGTCAAAAATCAAAAATCTGGTTGCGCAGTACAAAACGGCCACTAACCTGGAAACTCTAGGGAATATAGAAAGAGAGTTACAAATTCTTAATGCTTACAAGACAACGTTCAATGTAAGTTTTATATTTCGGTACCTATATAGTGATTATTTTGGACAAAATTCACATTAAATCAACCAATTCTGTTGGTATAGTTCTTTACTTACCCATGAGTTTTTGCTTCGTAGAACCAATTTCTATTCTAGGAAGTGGAGGCCGGGGGTATCAGCAAGGTCTTCAATAAAAAGTGTCGTTTATAACGCTCAAATTCGTTGTATTTTTTTCTGGCTTTTATGAAGTTGACTTTAAAGCATGTAATATAACCGTACCCATTAATTAGCTAGGCCTCAGAACTGCCCCACACTCGGAAGATTTGGTTAAAATTATTTAATAATTATTTTAACAGGAGATGAGTCAACATCGTAACAGGAGCGTGAACATCAGGATTACTCCGTACACGAACTTCGCGCGGATAGACTCAGTAGATCGCTGGTCACTGTATTTCAGCTGGATACAGAACCACGTTCTTGAAGCTCGCCAGGAAGTTGGAAAAATGCAGGCAAGTCTGGAATCGCTTTTTTAATAATTTTACTTGTAACGTAACCCAATTATTACACTAGGTACTCGTTACCCAATAGTTTTATCTTAGCAATTATGTGTTAGTATGGGATTGGTGATTCTGTTGGCTTGCTACCAAAACCAGAACTAACTAGCCTAAAATTGTGGCCGTCCCGTTTCTTTTTGGAAAAAAGGGGGACCAAACAAGCAACAAATGTGGGCAACATTTGTAGTTGTGGGGTAGACGTAACAAGAACATTTCTACCTATTTAAATACTAACAACCAAGCAACAAATGTGGGCAACATTAGTTGTTGTGGGCTAGAAGTACCAAAAACATGTCTTCCTATTTAAATGAAAACATCGTTATAAAAGACAGGAATTGAAAACCGATATTATGTATTTAAATTTTAGGTGGAAGTCAACAAAGCAACGGCCATATACGAGGAGGCTAGGATGATGTTGGACATGCAGGTGTTGAAAAACACCAGGATTGTTGGCATGACCACCAGTGGCGCGGCTCGGATGCGCAAGCTATTGCAAACTTTGAATCCACCCATCGGTAAATACTTACTACACAATAGTTTAACGTCTCGGCAAAGGTAGTGTAGGACTCTCCGACCAGCTGTGGATAGATAAGATAGGTAATACTTTATTTGTAGCTGAAAACTTTTAACATTAATATGTACAGAAATTTAACTAAATTACCAACACCATTATAATCTGTATACTAATACCTACCCATATAAAATACCATAAAGCTACAAAATGGCGTCGACTCAAGGGCGCTATAGCGCTCATTACGGGAGGCCTATGTCCACTATTTTACAAATTATTGTGTTAACATCATCAGATGATTGTGATGATGAATTTGTTCCTTCGTAATTGTGTTATTTTAACAATATTCAGGAAATTAACAGTTAGGATATTGTCTAGGCAAGCGAAAGGTGCTGAAGGCTAATTAGTCCCGCCTCCTGTGAAATGTTTGCACGATTTGCCGACATTTGTTCCGGTTGTTTCCAATATAGTGGCGAGTATACCTAATAAAAATGATCTACGAATGGAATTTTATGCATGAAAAGGTACCTATAATACCCATCAATAACACTATTTATTAATTATGTTGTGTGAATATGTGGAGTAGGAACTAATAATTTGTTATCTTATTTAATTTGTTTAGTGATCGTGGAAGAGGCTGCCGAGGTTTTGGAACAGCATATCATCACGTCTTTGACAGAGGGTTGCAAGCACCTTATATTGATTGGTACGTTAACATAGAGCGCAAACAAACTACTGTACTGCCTACCTGCCTGGAAACCTGACTAAAAGTAGACTCATTTTAAACCAGTTATCAGGAATATCTTAAAGTTGTGTGTGATCGACGCACAGCCGCTATCGACGAATCGTTTACAACTTACCGAAATGGAGCTGGGCCCCCAATAGTGTAGTTTCCAGGGTAAAAAAATATTATTCTATTTAGTCCGTCAGTAAGATTTATCAGAAGATATTGGACGCGTATTCTCCTTTTGTCAATCAAACAAAAAATGATAAAGATAAAGCGCGTCAAAGTTTGTGGGGGCTCGTGACGTCACGCCGCCCCGTGCTAAAAAGTGTCGCACGGCGGCGTGACGTCACGCGGAACCTTAACTGGCTATATATACAGGGTGGAAAGAATCTATGGGCCCTGGAGGGGAACTACCTTAAATCCTTTAGTTAGCTCATTTTACTGAAAGGAAACATTCCTTTATTTTTAAAATGAAACATAGCTGCATTCAAAGATCTTCTAAAAATTCCTTGTCACACCTGGGAATCGAACCAACTAAAAATTAAAAAAATGAACTCTCGCTATTTTATTATGCGAATCAGTATGATTATTGTTCAGGATAAAATTTATCTAATAAACAGAAATAATGTCTTAGAAATGAAAAAAAAGTGACTTAGAAATGAAAAACGAATATTCATTTTATTTTATCATCAATACAAACAAAAACACAAAACATGAAACATTTTTTTAAGTAGATATTGACCAGTGAAAAGTCTCACTATCTAATATTATAAATGCGAAAGTTTGGATGGATCCACGGACCCGATATTTCGAACTGGGGCCCCATTCTGCTTGTTTAGCAGAACTGGACCCCTGGTCTTGCGTCAGGCAGCAAGAGGTGAAAAGGGACCAAGTCCCACATCCAGTAGATCACCAATTTTTGTAGAAACTCTTATAATTATTTACCCCATAACTATTTATCCAATTATTTTCCAGGTGATCACCAGCAATTGCGACCATCTGCATCCCACATGAAACTCGCGAAGCATTTCAACCTCGAAGTGTCACTATTCGAGCGTATGATAAACAATGGCATCCACAGCCGCCGCCTAAGCGTGCAACACCGGATGCGGCCGGAAATAGCCGCTCTGATCTGCCCTCATATTTACCCGGAGCTGATAAACCACCCTACGGTCTACGATTTTCCAGATGTGAAAGGAATGACGAAGAACTTGTTCTTCTACAGCCACAATTTTAAGGAAGAGGTAGAGTATAATAAACTTCCTGTCCATCAGCATCGTCTGAGCGTGCAACACCGGATGCGGCCGGAAATAGCTGCTCTGATCTGCCCTCAGGACCTGATAAACCACCCTACGGTCTACGATTTCCCGGATGTAAAAGGAATGACATAGAATTTGTTCTTCTACAACCATAATTTTAAGGAACAGCTAGAGTATTCATTCACTTCCTGTCTAAAATCACTTGGAACGGGATCATTATTACCTGCTAAAGAAGTCTTATAATAGACATAAGCCTACAACTAATCCTCTGCTGGACATAGGCCTCTCCAATAACTTTTTGGTGATCACAAAAAACCGATCTACTGACTTTTTTAGTTCCACGGTTATACCTTCACTACACTAATAATTGAAGACTATCTTGAAAAATAACAAGTAACACGCTAAAGGTTTCTCGGTTTGACGCTCCTCTATTTTAATTTAGATAAATAATTAAAAACATACAAACATAGGGTGCTAACCTCATAACCCTCCCTGTTGGTAGTCGGGTAAAAATACTCGAAGCGACAGAAAGAAATAAAAAACCTATCACTTTATTTCCATGCTTATTTTAATTACCTATAAGAATTTAACTTTATCTAATGTTAGAATGTAGGTGTAAGTGTTTTTTCCGTGTATGTTTATTTCTGTACATATTATATTTAGGGAAAAAAAAATTATACCTAATTTTAGATCTTCATGGTTGAAGTTGTTGAAAATCTCAATGGCCTCCTGAACCAATTTATTCATTTAGAACTACCAACAGATGATACAGATTTAAAGACAGTATAAATCATATATGGCATCACCAGTTGTGGCCCCCCAATTATATGTGGGTAGTTACAGCTTACACAAAAATATATTCAAGTTAACAACACATCTTCAAACAATGAGAAATGTTCGAAGTAACACCTTTTTACTAAGTAATCATTAATAAAAGACTATAAATAGAGATATAAAGAAGTTATACAGAGAATAATCATTATAGTTAGGTAGGTTAATATCTCGTTTTCTATGGGTTTAATGCAAAAATGCTTTAAACAAAAGTTGTAGAGAATTTAATATTGTAGAAATATTGTAGAAATTATTATACAAATTATTTATTAAAAGTATTGTAGAGGATTAAATTCTCTACAACTTTTGTTTAAACCTTTTTTTATATTCTATTTTAATTATATTCCGAGGTGAACCCCCTAATTTTCCTGAACTATCCTGTATATTTCTTCTTGTAACGCTAAAAAACTTCCGTCATGTTTCAGGCAGTAGAAGAGAATATGAGTCGAACCAATCACCAGGAAGCAGACATGCTTCTGGGGCTTGCCCATTACGTGATGCAGCAGGGGTACCAACCGGAAGATATCACAATCCTCGCCGCCTACAAGGGGCAAATGTTTTACTTGCGAAAGGTGAGGAATCCCTTAGATATTTTTATGTATTTCTTTTACAAGAGCAAGTTTTCTTTGATAATTATTTGGATAACATCGTAAGTAGCAGATGAAAGATAGATGATAGATTTTTTTTTATTGCACACTAAGATCTAATAGAAGCAATTTACAACAAAACAACTTAAAAACTAAGCGAAAATTGGTGGTCTTGTCGCTCAGTTGCCTGGTTTGACTAATGATAAATATGACAAATCAACGACCGATACCTACTGTTTTATTCAAAAGCCCATACAAAACAGCACTTCAGTGTTTTCTGAATTTTATAATTCTCTAAGTAGATAACTACTTACACTACTTTTTCTTTCTTAGAAACATAGTACTTACTATGAATTTTTATGAATCATTTTAAAAAGAAAATTATTCCAAGCGTTTCTGCCGTTTTTACGTTATGGTAACGAACAGCAATAATTTTTTTCCTTTTTTATGGTTTATTTCAGCAAAGCGACAACTACCCCTATTTGAAAGACGTGAAGATCACCGTGGTCGATAACTACCAAGGCGAGGAATCCAAGATAATTCTACTATCGCTCGTGAGGAATAACGATGACAACAGGATTGGGTTCTTGGGGACGCCAAACAGAATTTGTGTTGCATTGTCTAGGGCAAAACATGGTATGTAATTAATACTTATTAAATTTAATAGTACATTACGTCCGAGGTTTGTAATAAGTGGGTTGCTAGCCGCGGCTGAAGATGGCTGAAAGCGAAGCGTAGCGCAGGTGCAGGCCATTCATGCACGCCAACGCCGAAAATTGATTAGAAAATGCATCATGCAAAAGTTTTCACCGCGATGCTCTTTTCTTTTGTCAGTTTCCCGCGTTTTCTTTTTTTATTCTAACCAGCCAGCGAAGCTTGTATTGCTCAGTATGCATAAAACCTTTATGCACCTAACTATTATCAAAACAAAATAGAATTCGAAATTTGAAATACATTGCGGACCGCATAGAGCGTATTGTAATAATATTACAGTCCGCTGTTCGGGTCAATACTTACAAATCTGTGGTTCGGGTAGGACCCAAGAGAATATAATACTTACGGAGTGGTAGGATCGAAAGCTCGACTTTGCTCAAAGAAGGTTGTCAATATAATCAGCAGATTACTTACTGTACTTCGGCGTATCTTTTTAATAAAGTACGCACACTTTTTTAATGCATTAACTGCTCAACCTCTGCGGTGCGAACCACATCGGGCGCACCGCAGGTACATCTAGTGCGTTTTGGCAATAACATTGTTCATGATAGTTATTAGATTTTTTCATACAAAAACTAAAAAAGACTTCATGATTATATTCATGAACATTTACACATTTTTTTTAAATTTTAATAATAAAGTTTAGTAACCCCGCAAAAAAAAGATATACAAATCTCATAAAGATACTTTCTTTTCTTTTCACTTTCCTATTTGTATCGCTTGAACTCGAAATGCCTTCTGCGTTTTTAAACGTGCGTTTTTGCGTTATCACAATACTAGAAATAAGGAAAACATTGTGGTCACGAGACTTTCAAAAATTAAAAAAAGCTTTATGTTTATTTCTGCCGCCGAGAACAGAGACCGACGATAGAGATAGGTGCCTCTCTGTTAAATTTTATAATAAAATACCTTTAGAATTAAGAAACAAATCTGACATTGAACTATTTGCATTTATTAAAACAATTCTATTGAATAAGAGTTATATTATTATACTATTAACGAAGCTTTGGCTGATAGAAACATATTTTGTGATGAGGTAGGTACCTACTGAAGCTAAGGTAGTTGTTAATTAACTACATAAGTTAAGAATGTAATCTGTGACTTATCTAAGAACATGTTTAATGTGTCAAAAGATAAATAAATGAACTGAACTGAACTAAACTATGCTAAATAAATAATAACTAACTATGCTAATCATGATGAAGTGGAGATTTTAAGATTTCTTATTTCACTCTTTCCGCTATCGTACCTACCTACTGTGTTGTGTAAATTCAATTTTATTTTATGATTATTAACATACTGTCCCCAGGGTTCTACATATTTGGTAACATCGAAACCCTGAAAGCAAGCTCGGAACTGTGGAAGAGTATTGCTGGCACCCTCGAGGCCGGGGACTTCATCGGAACTAAACTGACGTTGCAATGCCAGAACCACAGCAATAATATGACAATTGTAAGTTTTTACTTAAATTTTGAGACTTTTACCTACAAATAATAAAAACTATAAATATAGTTGCCGCCAAACATCTTGCCCGTGTTACTTCTTCACGACAAAGCTGCTAAATGAATCGGGTTGAAAATTTGTACAAAAGTAGTTCTAGACCTGGAATTAAAAATAAGTTACTTTTCATCCCGTAAATCAGTTCCCATGAGATAGAAATAACCTTAAACAATGCGTGCGATGCCGCAGGCAGAAACTAGTAATTCATCTGCCGCCGAGAACAGAGACCGAAGACAGAGATAGGTTCAGCATCGTATAGCTCTGTCTCGCCTTTTCATTGTTTGAAAAAAAAAACTCACTACAAATTTGGCCTTAGAATTAGAATTACGTTCTGGCGCATCTTTGTCACGTGGTTTGCCACAGGACAAGAAGATTGACGGTTATTATACCTTTACTTACAACAATATTACAATCAATGAATAGAAACTGATAAGAAGTTGTACGTATTTACAAATTGAAACTATTCAGCTGACTAATGGTATAATGGTAGTACCATTGATAAATTGTTGCTCCATGGTACTACTAGTACTACTTAGATATATTCTGCAAGAGGCGCTGCTGCCCGTCTCCCGGTGTCCCGGTGTATGTCCCTAAATTATAGGTACCTACCCTAAAAATTACAGATAGAGAAAGTCGATGACTTCCAAAATGTGCCAGAGGGCGGGTGCTTACTACTGTGTGAGAAGAACCTGTCTAAATGCGGGCACAAGTGTCTCCTGCGCTGCCACGGATATGATCGCGAACACAACACCAATTCCACTAGGTGTACGAGGAAATGCGAAAGGTTTGCACTATTTTACCTACCTACCTACAGTTTTTAAGGCATGGATATAATGTAAATTGACGTGAATTGGGTTTCGTTAAAACCTTTTTTCTCCGTTATAGAAAAAGCTTCGAAAAAAATACATAATAATCTACAATACAAGGCAGATCCCCTTCGTTTCAAAACTGAAATAAAACTAGATATAAATACTAACTTATTATCAGAAATAATTGTGCAAAGTAGGTACCATCTGTTTTCTTAGTTAATACTGTTTTTCTCCTAAACTTTCAATCACAAGATTTTTTATTGTCAACACCATATTAAGTAATGGAATACCAAGGGAACCTTCCGCTTCTTTTTGGAAATAAATGTCCTAATTAATAGATACCTAATCAGCAAAAACTTGATTTTTGCGCTTACGCCGCTCAGCTCTATCCCGCTCCCATGAACGCGAAATCCTGTGTCTATCCTTTATCACAAAATGGCGTCAAATATAGCCCCCTTAAGACCTCTCTCGCTCGCTCTTTTCCTTCTTTGTAGACCTGCCCTTTCCCTTCGCAATAGTGTAGGACCTAACTCAGCCAAACTCAAAGAAGATGGTACAATAATTGTAAATTTTGTAAACAAACCTGAGGGGTGAGTCTACAGGACGATAGTAGAGACGTGATCGTGACGTTCATTCTCCCATACGTTTTGGCGCGCATATATCGTGCGCTTGTATCGTTGGAAGTCTAAAAACACATAATATGTATATCTTCCTAATAGAATAAAAATCATTATCTCAATAAAAATAAACAGAACACGGTTGCCTGGGAGAAATCGCTCTCAGCGATAAGGCCACCTTTTGTACTGTTTATTTTTATTTAGATGGATTTTTTTTTTCTTACATGTTTAATACAATAAAGTGTTCATTCATTCTAAAGAAATAATTTAACGAAGTGCATAGTAACTAAACAACAAACACATAACAGGATACAATGTGTGCTGAAACATGTATGCCCCAAGAAATGCGCAGAAGAATGTGGTCCGTGCAAACGCAAGGTGACGAAGAAACTACCTTGTGGACATGAGATGAGTATCCCGTGCTATTTGGAACCGGAGGATCCAGAAGTGAAATGTTGCACTATGGTTGATGTTATCCTACCGGATTGCAAGCATCAGGTACCTACCTACTACTTAAGTATTTTCCTCTGCAATAGTCTCAACACCTGGCGGATATCATCTTACAGGTGTATCTTGTGTATCCTAGGATAATACCCACAGAACTATCTCGATATGTAGTTATGTGATGATTCCCGCTATGTGTATCCCTTGCCCTTCGATTAACTCTCATAAAGGGAATCTGTGCGGTTGGCTTCGGTCCCACGCATGCCTCCCAGAAAACTAGACCACCGTTATAGTGGTCTAGTCTTCTGGGAGGCATGCGTGGGCGATTATAATAATCGCCCGGCAGTCTCAAGGTGGGGCCCTCTCCCTGGGGCAATCTCTCAAATTTACATGACGAAATAGACTCGCTTTTTCGAGACAAGGACGAGCTAACGCCGCACGGGGAAGGAGAGAAAGGAAGGCAAGAGCCGCGGAATGGCCGACTCGCGCGCCAATTTACTGGTTTTTATTTATTAGTTTGTTATTGCTCTAAAATAATACTCGCAATAAAATAAAACCATAATTGTCTAAAGTATTTATTAGACAACACGAAGACGAAATTTCATTAAAATATGTTAAATAACTAGCAAATGAAACTGCTTTTTCCGTAGAATTACTTAAGTACCTATTTTAGTAAAAATTAAGATTAAGAGGATTTTTTTTGTGTCGAGTCAATCGTGTTTCGACTCCCATCACTTACTAACTAAAATCCTACTTTTGATGCTCATCTAAAAATATTTAAAATATAGTGTTCCAAATTGTTTTCACCCTAGTCAGTGACAAACGTAACAAAGCGTAATCAGGTGATTTTTATTAAAAATATCTCTTTTTTTAGGTAAAAAAACGGGATTAATGTTTCACATTTGTTGATATATGATCACGTGACCGAAAAAGCTGTGTTTGGTTGGATCGCAAGTGACGTCACACTTTTACAGATTACTGTGTCAATGAGTTCTTCTTGTTAGGTGTGGTATGGCGGGGTGACGTCATTGCTAGGAAAACAGGAGCCATGACAGAGATTATCGTTTTGGCGTGACATTATTTTATTCAAACTTTAAAATTTGTTTTTATAACTAATACGACTGGCCTTGTAGAAGTATTAATTACACTTTGCATTTTTTTTAATCAGAAAATACGTTAGAATTATTTCCCAGTAGGTAGTAGTCAAAATAGCCTATTGATTTTCCGTACGGTCGAAACGTGGGTTTTAGGACTCATTTCGTATGACTAATTTGATATTGGAAACCAATAATTTTTCTAGATAGATGACAAAAAACCTAAATTCTAATTAAGTTATATTTTTCATCAAAAAAATATAACTTAATTAGAATTTAGTTATTTTTTCATCTATCTAGTTAAATTATTGGTGTCAAAGATCAAATTGATCCTTTTATTTTGTAATAAAAGTAAGCTGCCCTCAATGTCATTAAATTTTGCCCCATCCTGTATGACTGGGTAACTTAACTCGTGTATCGTACCTACTAATTTGCCATACAGCGTGGCAATGCAGCTAGCGTATTGGGCACGCTTCCGACTGGTATTTATATGGATCAGTTGAGCTACCGTAGACTGTCTGCAACAGTCTGCAGTTAGCTTAAGTGTTTCAATTGCAAATACTAGTTTTAATTTAGTTCTATTATTTGATTGTAATTTTCTTTGTACTTACTACCTTATCTTCATAACTGATTAAATTATTGTATTAAATTCTTCGATCAAAAATAAGTAGTTCGCGGCCTCCCCCGTAGATTCCTAGAGCCTTACAAAAATGTCAATCAAAATTGTCTACGTTTTGTTTTGACGCAGACAGTTTGCGCAGAGCCTGACAAGTTTTTTCCATACGGAACAAGAGATTGGTGGAGTCGAATTCATTTTATTTTATTTTGTAAGTAGGTAGGTACCTTCCTGATAATTATATACCTACCTACTCAGTTTATTTTCTATAAGGATTAATTAACAGAATTCAGGTAAAGATAACGAATCATTTATTGATGAAACTATAAATTGGTGTCTCAACAGTAGGTATTTATACAAAAGGGTCATTTCAGACATACAACAATTTAAACTTAAAATACAATTTCAGGCAGGCACTCTAGATTAAAAAGATCTGGTTCCTGTCTGCGGCTTTGCACGAGTTTTTTTTACGGGACAAAAAATAAACGTTTTATAAATTCATACTTCTGGTAGAAACCTTCTTCTTTATTTTATTAGAGAGTCTACGCAAATGAAATTTTAGGGCGGGCCAACTAGTTATTTTAAAAATCATCAACTAGTAATATTAAACTTATTTTTATGAAAAATATATTAATACAAACTAAAAATGAAAAAAAAAATTTAGAAGAAATATCAATTTAGAACAAAATTAATATTTTAACATAGGCAAACCAAACAACAATATTTTATGCTGATTTCACAAGTATATGACTCACATCTCAATATACGGGTAAGAAATATATATAAACTTACTGAAAATAAGAAATTCCATCCTTTTTCAGCACTTTGGACGAGTGATTCTTGCATTTTTTGTACGAGCACTTACCCATGCTTTTTGTCTGAACGCTAAAATGACACTAGTTGAAAAGCTTTCCTAACATGTTAAAATGTTTCTCTTTTGCTACTGAAGGTTGTGGCGTGCGCATTGTGAATCTAAGGGGGGCCGGCAAAGCCGGACATTTTTGATCGATGATTAAATTACAATAAGTATGACATAAGTACTTGTATTATTTCAGGCGAGAAAACTATGTCATATGAATTTAAAAATGGTGCGGTGCGAAGTTAACTGCGAGTTCAGGGTGGAAAAGTGCGGCCATAGCTGCCTCCGGAAATGCCACGTCAAAGACGACCCTAACCACGAGAAGGTGAGAGACAGAAAGTTCTTAGTATTATATCTTCATCAGTCCCAATGCGGGTTCGATTCCCGCCTTATAAATAAAAATAAATAATGCTGGACAATACATACAGCATCATCTAGCCCCAAGCTAAGCAGGGCTTGTGTTATGGGTACTAGATAACTGATATACATACTACAATACAATACATAGATAGATTTTCGATGGTAGTTTATTATACATAGGAATACCCAAAACATTTCGAACAAATATTTACAGATCGTACAAACATTTGTCCCAAGGCGAGAATCGAAACCGCAACCTCCTGCGTCGCAGGCGGACCTTCGTCCACCGCGCCACAAAGGTCTTCAAAACGTGCCTTGGGAAAATATTTGTTCCGGGTTTTTTCTAACTATAATAAAAAACATCTATGTATTTAGTAAAGTATTGTATTAAGTATATCAGTTATCTAGTACCTATAACAGGAGCTCTGCTTAGCTTGGGGCTAGATGATACTGTGTGGATGTCCGGCATTATTTATTTATCAGCCTATACTAGTCCACTGCTGGACATAATTATGACTCCATTGAGCGCCATAGCACCCTGTCTTCAGCACCTTGCCGCATCCAGTTCTGCCTGCAGTCTTTCGCAGGCCACCTGACTGGAAGGGCTTCCTGTCGAACGTAGTTTAAGTTGATTGTTAATGTTATAAATCAATTAAAGCAACTATATTTTATCGTTCTCGTCATCATCAGCCTATGATAGTCCACTGCTGGACATAGGCCTCCCCTGTTGTATCGTCTAGCTTATCCTATCAAAACCTACTAATATTATAAAGCCGAAAGTTTGTTACCTAATCTTCAAAGCTACTGAACGGATCAAGATGAAATTTGGCGTACATTTAAAACATAACCTAACTTAGATAATATGCTACTTATACCTACCGAAAATGCCAAGGGCAGAAGCTAGTGATATGTCTACATAAAGGATCTTTTTCTTTTTAGGGTCCAGGCACACTGTAAACGGAAGCTGAGGGAATTGAGGGATATTTTGATTAAAAGGACTCCTCATTGTTTTCTGTTTGTTTTAGTACCTGTGCATGAAACAATGCGCGAAAGCAAAGATGGATTGTAAAGCCAACCTGGACGGCGACCGTGGCGACCACCAATGTCAGAAGAAGTGCCATGAAATTTGCAATATTTGCAGTGTAAATGTAAGTACAGGTTGACCACGTTTATAAGTTACGCCGATGTACCTGCCTGCGCAGAAGGTTAACTTTGGTAGGCGCGAAAAAATCTTAGCCAATCATAACGCTCTGCCTATGCCCGCAAAATATGTGTGGTTGCTATTGGGTGATGGCTACGCGCATGACGTCAGCGTTCGGCAACGCGATCTCGACATTCGCGAGTCGTATTTTGAGTGGGATACATATGAAAATACGTACTATTTGAATCAATTTATATTGCATTAATATAATTATATCTTGAATAAAATAAGTAATTACAGGTTAACATTTCTTAGACTTTATTAAAACAACATCAACACCTTCAACTGAAATCATATTGGGAAAAAAAAGTATCTGTTGGTAACGCTTCTTATTTGGTTTCCTTTAAGTAATGGTTAAAATTTAGGTACCTACTGGTTATCATGAAGTACGTGAATGAGCTGTGAATTTTTAATTTATGTGTAAAACAGGTGGTGAAGCGTAGGACGAACTGCAAGCACATGTTCACAGCACCTTGCAACGTCGACCCCGACTCTGTGGCTTGCATGAAAAAATGCGCACGCTCTCTGCCTTGCGGGCACTTTTGCAAGAAAATCTGCAAGGAACCGTGTGGGGATTGCAAGGAGATGGTAAGTTTTTAACAGACTTCAAAACGAGGTTCGAAATTACGCTGTATGTTTTTTGAAGTTGAAGAGAGAAGAAGTGTTAAAAATATCAAGCTGCATGTCAATCAAAAAGACGAACGACTTGCATTTATTTTGTTTTGTGTTCATTATTTTTGTGAATTAGCGGGCTTTTGTTGTTGTGGTTTAAATTGTATTATTGTGTTGTGACATTTTACTTTTCAACTGATACATTTTTACCGTGATTTTCTTAAATTTACCTGAGTACAGTTTTCTGCTTAGGTACTACTACAATTTTTGTATTTTTCTATAATTTGTAATGTTGCTAACATTACAAACACAAGTACCTATCCATAAGCGTTCAGTATGTCTTTGCTACTATAAATAAAAAATTACGTTCGGTCTGTATTGGCAACTACAAAAGTTGTGTTCATTATGTCTTTGTTACTATAAAAATAGCTTTCGTTAGGTCTTTGCTGCTATAAAAATTGCGCTCAGTATCAAATACCTATATACCTATACTAGGCATAGAGGTATTACTATCAAATACCTATATACCTATACTAGGCATGGAGGTATTACTATCAAATACCTATATACCTATACTAGGTATAGAGGTATTTGAATGGCCGTAAGCAGAATTTTTAGTCGCTAAACACTATTTTTGTTTTCGAGAAGAGAAGTTTTAGTAGATAGGTACTTACCTACTAAAGTTTTCAGAAATATCTTTGCTGACGTATACTTTCCAAAAAGACCCCCGTCTCTCCTGTCATAAAAAATAAGCAAAGGAAAGACCCCGACGCGACACCCTGACAGTGCTTACGTATAGGTAGGAATAGATTTATTAATTCACAAACAACACGTTTTACTCTCAAAGTTTATGCGGTTAGCGTTATTATTACTAAAACGTATTTTAAATCCAACAAAATATACATTATTATAAGGGGGAGGCTTTACAGGCCTTTGTCTTCCGCTGTCATGAGCATAAGCCAGTCTAAAACACTCATTTGACTCATTCCGCTACGTTACCAGGTACAGTTTGTTACTATGTTTTTTAGGTACCCAAAACTATTCCGGGATGCAACCACGAGATGAAACTAGAGTGCAGGATCGAGCCGATCAAATCGCTGTGCACTGCGAACTGCGAGCGCACTATATCATGCGGGCACAAATGCAAGGGGATTTGCGGCAACGAGTGTCGCCCGCAAGATTGCATCGAGCCGTCGCCAAGGAAGGTCAGCTCGCCGTGCGGGCATCTCGTATCACTGCCTTGCAACATTGCTAACCTACCATCAGGTCAGAATACTTAGAAAATAATAACATTGAGACACCAATTTTATCATATGTGTACCTAATAAGGTTGCCTGGAAGAGATCGCTCATAGCGATAGGGCCGCCTTTGTACTTCATCTACTCGTGGCATTTATTTCTGTACTGTTTTCTGTGTTTGTGTGGTACACCAAAGTATTATATATCTATCCACAGAACAGAAATTTCTGTTCTGTGTATCTATCTAATATACATATAAATAAAAATACTAAACTGAGCAGAAATCTAGCTAGTAACTACCTACCTAAATGTGAAGATAAAAAAGGTGAGCGCGATTAAATCGCATTAATTCAATCCATAGATCGACGACATTGTAGCGGTCGTAGAGTCGATCAAGTATGGAAGTGGTCAGGGACCGCGGAAGTAGGGACTTCATGACGGGCGGGGGGGGTCTAACTTTTTGGTCACCTTCTTCTAATCTCCGGCTTCGGGTTCCTCCGGACAATTTACTGCTGTTACAAGACTTTTTTAAATATACTCTGATATTTTTCCACAATTTGAAGTATTTAATGCTCTTTTTTTATAAATAAAACATTAAGAAAATATAAATAACAGCGACCGGAGCGAGCCCTGAAAATTTTAGAGAGTTTGCGGCGACTGAAAAAATGTAAAAGAAACTAATACAAAATAAGTAGGCCTATCGACGACTGGAGTGAGCCGCAGCATATTCTGGAATTGGTGAGGCATGCTAAGCAAGACAAGGAAGCGCAGCTAAATGAGAATGAGTTAAAAACATACCTCTGTGAAGTATAGCACAGAGAAACCTTCTTTACCAGGAAGTAAAAAGACCTTGGAATTGGTTCAGGAAGTTTGGGCGTGGTCCTTATCAGCTATGGACATTTTGGGTTGCGATGGAAACAGGAAATAAAAAGCATGTGTGGCATGGAGGTTTCCAAAACTAGTTATCACAAAAGGTCAAGGCCAGGCCTACTACTTATATCGCTGGTTGGAACTAATTTACTAGCGCAATCCACTTCGAATTGCGATCGCACTATGTCATGCGGGCAGAAATACAATTAGACAATTAAAAATGCCTATTTATTTCGAATTTCAATGCTGTCAAATTTAGTTTAGTTTTGTTTAGGATTAGTAATCGTAGGTATGTAGTGGAGGTGTTCAAAATATACATAAGAAAGCAACTGCAATCCTCAATACGTACCCTTAGTTGGCTCTCTTGACATCCACGGGCTGAGTTGGTTGTAGTCTATTCTTATGCCGCCGTCGCGTCGTCGCCATAATAACTAATGTTTTGTTTCTATTCCAGACGCCATAACGCCGGAGATGGTGCTAGCAGCATGCACTGCGGCGTGCGACGTGGAACTACAATGCAAGCACGTGTGTCAAGGCACGTGCGCAGGCTGCCGACGCGGCCGCTTGCACGCGCCCTGTCGCCAGCCTTGCAACCAGGACAACGTCTGCTCACACAAGTTAGTGATGATGATGCCCTCTTTCTTAGACGAATTTTGGCCACGGTGCTTATTCAGAGACTAGCTATTTGCGCGGGACATGTAGTGCACAAGCCTGTGCGCAAACATAGGTACAATCTTCTTTCCCTTACACCCTATGTAATCCAATGGGACGGGAGACTGACACGACTGGGGAAATGTAAGGCTAAAAACAAGTTGGAACACTTAGGTACACTAACACTCATACATAATACATTGCATTGATACTAAAACCAGGACCCTGTTTGGGTATTAGTAGTGCAATGTATGTCGACGTGAAATAAAACATCTGGTAGGCTGTATCAGGCAGCCGCAGTTGAGTTAGATACGCGAAAACCCTTGTAAGTGCTAGAGAGAATCACCTATCGAGCGAGGCTCGCTTCGCTCGTTGCACTGCGATTTTTGTCAAACGCGACCCATCAAATATCGCGGAAGACCACAGCTCGTATTTTTTTTCTTTTGAAGGACGGGACGCTAAAGCTCTGCGCACATTCATCCACAGCCGCTACCACACAGTACAGAAATGGGCATATATATGTATACTATAAATAAAATAGGAAAAAATATACGGATATTATCAATAATAATCATTAATTTATTATTATTATTATGATTGAGTTTAATTAAACTCGTTATCTTTAGACATGTATAACAGTGACAAAATGGCTTCCCATAAGCATCAAAAGAAAGGCCAACGAGCCTGTCTTCTGTGTCTTCTGAGATACCGTCGATATGAAACGCATCCAAATGTTTGCAAGCACATTTTTGTCCTGTACGGTAGCGTTGCGCCTCTGATCTGCGAAGCTTGTTTTTTTTAAGGAATTACCACTTTACAATTATTATTTTTTCAGATGCACCGATCCCTGTAACCAAACATGTCCACCGTGTCGGAAGAAATGTGAAATAAGATGCAGACATAACAAATGTAACAAGAAATGTGGCGAACCTTGCACGCCCTGCGAGGTATATATAAACTGACTGGATTTTACCTAACTTAGGTACCACAGTCGTTGAGTTGAGGCTTGTAATTAAAGTTATCGGGTTTCCATGATTTTTTACGGTTTAGGTAGAGGCCAAACGCGAGAATTTTTTTACTCATATGCCGTGTGCTTCGAGCGGAATGAGATAAGAGGTTCTAATTTCAAAATATCCTATAGGAAAAATGCAGCCGTGCCTGCCCTCATCTCGGCGCTTGCACCAAACGCTGCGGAGAAACCTGCTCCCGTCCGCCGTGCAACGAACCATGCCCACGCAAGCTTCGCTGCAAGCACCCGTGCCGCGGCCTCTGCGGCGAAGCTTGCCCGCCGTTCTGCAAGCTCTGCAAGCCTGATACCTTCCCTGTCGACTTCTTTGGAGACCCCTTCGATGATACTAACAGGTGATTTAAATTATATCCCGTGTGACCTAATTTCGTTGCAAGCATCCGTGCCACAGACTCTGTGGCGAGCCTTGCTCGCCTTCCTGCAAGCTCTGTAAGCCTGATACCTTCCATGTCGACTTCTTTGGAGAACCCTTCGATGAAACGGACGGAATGTCAGATGACTTTAGTAGCTCAGTGGGCGAAGGTCCGGGTTCGATTCCCGGCGCGCAACCAATTTTTGTTTTGGTTCCCGCGATTGTTGTGCCTATGTGCTATGTTAGGTTATGATCTGCAGGTATGTATTTGTTCCTGGTTTGTATTTTTATTTATATAAGACATCTGGTACTAATAAAATAACACTAACCATCTTCTCTGCTTACACTTGGGGGCGAGATAATGCTGTGTAAAATAGTCTGTTTTTTAGGGTTCAGATATCGGTTTTGAAACCCATAAGGTCACACTCTGTACGTCCTTCTTCTTTCTTGAATGCCTCAAATTGTGATGTTAAAATTTGAAAAGAAAGACTGACTAGCGATCCATCTGAAATGTATGTGCTGTTTGTAGATATAGATCTATATTTCACAGGAAGAATATAGGAAAGCCTATAAAAAGATTACCTACTTTGATGAGCGAAAGGGATGGTCAATTTTTTTTTTGGATTAGTTAGTAGGTATTCGAAAAGGAGAAACTCCTTCCCGAGTGGGATATCAAATGAAAGGTATTGGTACATTTCAAAACAGTTTTAGAAATTTCGTTTCATACTATGTTTTGATGTATGTTGAAAAAAAGTCGAAAAAGCTGCCACTACCCCTAATCTCCTATGTTTGCAGAGCGATGCATCTGAAAGGTACCTACTATTTTTCGGTATTAATTAAATAGCTCTCTAACCGCTACCTATACCTATAGTACTACATATTTGTATAATTGACAAATGTTCGAAACCCTCGGCGTGCGAGTTACACTCGCACTTGACGGATCTTGTTTGTTTATTGTTACGTATTTTCCTTACATATTTTTTCTTACTCCCGTGCGGAATGGCGCATGAAACTGTGCCACAGTATCCTTAACAAATCATGATAAATATCCGTTACTAGGCAACTTTAATAAATGTATTATTTTCTTACAGACTTGTACTCCTAAAAGACTGCGGACATGTCATGGAAGTAGAAAGCATGGACAGGCTCATGATGAGCGAAAGGGATGGCGTTAAAATACCCTGCTGCCCGTACATAGATCCCTTGGTCTGTCGAAAGCCTATTGTCAACACAGGTCGATACAAAGACCTTATCACATCCATTTTCAGGAAAGAGATAAACCCTATAAAGGAAAAAGTCTTCGGAACGCCAGAAAATATAAAAGCTACGAATCATAAACTGAGGGCGGATATGGGATCTTATGGAGCTAAATATGCGACGGTTTTGGAAGGTATAAGTTTAAATGTTCAGTTGGCTACAAAATCAAAGCTTGTTGAAAAATAAAACCATTGAATATAGATGAACTCAAAACGAATAATTGTTTTTTTTAATTTCAGATAACAAGGACCTAAAGAACAATTTCCTACGCCTGAAGTCGGTAGTCCTAGCTCAAAAGAAAGTGTCCAAATTGCAATTGGACATGGAGTTAGTGTGCCTCGACATTTTAGACATGACCTCTGAAGTATATATCTCTTACCTGAAAAATCACTTAACGGCTCTGAAAGAAGAGCTTTCAGCTCAAGTTCAACTAATATGCAAAATATTTGAGTTTAAAAAGAATGAACTGTCTAAAATCAGCATGCAGCAGCGGAATGACGTCAAGTTGGAAATACAGCGACTGAACGCAATCGTCCAGTTTGCAAAGCTCCTCAGTCACGAAGCTTACAGGCAGTCGAAGGCGAACCCGCTCGTATCCAAAGCGTACGAAATAGCGAAAGCAGCCGTCTTCACATATTTCATCTTCAAAAAGGATGAAGCAATGGACGCCTTGAAGAAGCTTCAGGAGTCGATCAAAGTGTCAGGTGTCGTGACAAAGCAGGAGCGTGATTTGGTGGTTCGGGCTATAGGTAATATCATTAGATTTCACTTTTAACCTCAGTAGTATCTATCAGCTTCAAAATGCAGATCCTTATTCCCGCGCGGGAATGGATCCAATCTCTCACAGAACAGTCGAGATCCTAAGTAGCACCCTGTAGGGTGGACCAAACAGAGACGTCATAAAAAAAATGAATGCCTCACCCCCGGGGGTACCCGAAAATACCCCACGTATGCTAACCGTCGTAGTTTTAGAGTTGTTTTTTTGCTAATTATTACTGAAATCGGTTTTTAATAGTACCGAGGTGAAAATTGAAAAGCACCGGTCAGCACAAAAATGTGCATTCGAATATGGGCACTCGTAACATTTTGATGTAAGTATTTTATATTGACGGCATCAGATGATAGACAGCTAGCGGACCACTCGTTTGGAGCTTGTGGGAACCAATTTCGTCACTGTAAAATCTATGTAATGAACGAGTTTAAGCCCATGTTTGTAAACACATTTTTATGCTTTGTGGTAGCTGTGCGCCTCTGATCTGCGACAACATTATCAGTGCAGAAGCCCTTTTTGGGCCGCTGTCAAAATAAGGTAGACCGCCGGTTTCTCAAACTAGGTACCTAATCGATTGTCAAGTGCTTATTGGGTTAATTTTTAACCAAGATTAGTATGTCATATATCATTGTTCATAATCTCTTATCAATCGCGCAAGATATATTATGAGGTATTATTTTTGAACGCTGTTGTGTGGCGCAATTCAATGAGTTCGAGAGATCGTTCGAGAAACCGGCTGTTGTAAGTAAGCACCTATTGTGACACATAAAGACATGCATAAATGCTTTATATATTTATAGGCCTGAAGGCGGGACATTGGTACAAATGTCCGAACGGACATTACTACTGCATCGGGGAATGTGGTGGGGCCATGCAGGTTGGTAAATGCGCCGAGTGCGGCGTTCAGATCGGCGGCGGCGGCCATCGGCTGTTGCCAGGCAACAGCCATGCACCAGAGGTGGATGGATCAAGGTTCGCGGCCTGGTCTGACCAATACAACAACATGGCTAACTTTGATATTGATGACTGAGTTCATTTGTGGGTTAGATACGACGTAAATTATAGGTACACCAAGAACTATCTTCTATGTTTACAATATTCTTAAAAATAGACGGTGGGGGAAGTACGTCCTGAATGGTATATGGACAAACCTTTTTCTTGAAATCGGCGGGCTGGGGGTTCCATATAAGCCGCAGTCGAAAACGTTATTATCTGACTTGTTCAAGTTTCTTCTAACTTGATTTTCTTTTGGCTATTTGTTGTCGTACAATTATGTTGTGCCTAACTACGAATAAACATTTGTATTTAATTTTTTTGACCAAAGCGATATAGCAAGTAGAAATTATTGGGTATGATTTTTTAAAGTGTTGCATCATGCCACGCCAATAACAGCGTAGAAATTTATAGTTTGGAAGTCAAGAGTCCATGATAATCATTAATGATAAAAAAGTATCAATCGCCAGATCCATAGGTAATTACAAAGAATTTGAAGCTTACAAGCTTTCAAAATAATTTGGAATGTTTTAATACCATATACAATAGAGAGTTCATAGTAGGTAGGTACTTATAGTACCTACTTGAAATTCTTGGAGGAAATTCGTATCCGATGTTGTCCGGTCGGCCTCATGTTTTGGTCTATACAAAATAGTTTTTACCTTATTTTTGTTTAGAACTCAACAATTTCAAATGTTCTCGTTTTTTCGTCGAAAGTTTCAATGCATTTTTGTGTACGATTACACTGCTCTAGCTGTTATAAATAAAGATATGTGATGCTAAAAAAAATCCCAATGTCGTTTTGGACGTACTTCCTTTATAACTACTCATATTATTATGCATAGGTATATCACCAATAATGATGCAATAGAAATATTTAAAAAAAACACGTTATCGTTACACTCTAATTTGGAAAAGAGCAATAAAGGAAGAAAAAAAATTAATGAGAAAAGAAAACAACTATTTACATAGACACTGTGTCCTGCTCCATCTTTTGACCAAACTCATAACAGCCGTCTCACATTACCGTGCGGAATCAAATTTGCGGAGCCGCAACTCGAGGTCTGCAGCGTGTCCGCGACAGTTTCGCATATGTTCCGTATCTCGTACAACGGAAAACGTCATTGCGAAACTCTTGCGGCACCGCACCTACGATACCGCGCGGTAGTATGAGAGCGCTCTAAAGGGTAACTGAGATAGAACAACAAAATAATGCACCATCTCTATTTACACAAGAGGAATTTGACGGCGGGGGAGCTACTCGTTTGGTCAATCTTTAGGCAATAGCAGTGTTTTGTTTTCGTCTGTTAGCAACAAAGACTATGTAATTGATGTAACCCCTCGTTTTCTCTAAGGTATAATACATGTATTTGGAAAGTTTTGTGTAATGTTTAGTTTTTTGTTCACACTCGTATACCTACATGTTTGACGCATGCCGCCTCGCCTGGAGGACCCACGGAAGCACATGTGCGTCGTAGGTCATGAAGGAGTTTATTCATGTTGTATACAAAACTTGTATTTGTGAACTTCTAGTTGTCTATATGTTTTGGACATGTATACTAATATTTGTTGTAAACAGTTAAAATCCGTAAAGCCACAAGGATAGATAAAGTATAAAACTTGTTACTCAGCCCTTGTTTTCACCAATAAACAATACTTGTCTAAAACACGACTGTTTTTTGTAGTAAGAACTCTGTTAATGTGTCAGACAAGTTTGAAACATGTCGTAGACATGAGTGTAAACGCAGATGTGTTTTATACTTTTCTAATACCTACTTGTTTGCTACTCAGTTTAAACGAAACAATGTTTGAGACAAGTATTTGACAAGTTGAAATTTGATATGCAACTAGTTGTAAACATGTTTCTTAGAGAAAACGAGGGGTAAGAACGTAGCGTACGTAGATAATTTAAACACATTTGTCATTTGTGTATAATGAACTAAAATTATCTAATAACCAGGAAAATACCTAACACAATGTTTTGCATGCTGTTGTATTATAGTGAAGCTGATATAATTAGCAATGTTAGTAGCTAAGTTAATTGAATAGGTTAGAATACAAGGTATCTTAGTTAGTGACTGACTAAGTTTCCTAGGATTTCCTTTGATGTTACCACAATTATGTTATCTTCTATTACAATATTTAATTATTTGGATATTTCAATTGTTTTATTTAGATTTTTTAATTCAATTAATTTCATGGGCAGATGTTAATGTAAAAGAAATAGCATAAAAACGATTAAGTTCATTTATTCATATTTACTTATTGACTAAAAGGATATACTCTTACAGTGTAGACTTGTACTTCAAGCAAGTTCAATAAACGCTTTGTGACAAAAACCAGTGGTTTTTAATAATAGTTTGTAATTCGTTCAGTAATTAATTCGTCTTTAACAAAAGACTTTAAAATACAAAATTATCTGTGCTTATTATTCGTTATTTATCTACCTTATAACTTATAAATTCGATTTTGAGATATCACAATACAGGCAAAGAATGGCGTTCGTATATCTAAGGCAGGTTCACCACAAGACAATCGGACAACTAGCAGCTTCGTCTGTTGTTAACTTTGACGTTTTGTTTCATTTTAATAGACGTTTTAAAAACGTCAATTAAAATCATATTAAATACAAAAAACACATTATTTGTATAACAGAGTTTGAGATTCCCTTTTAGGCAAAAGTCACGCTCTTCCAAAACAAATAAAATTTAAAAGTTTAATGGACCTCCAAGAAATAGGTATCAACTATGTGAATCACTTTACTGAATTTGGTACTAATCGAATTAGAGACGCCGATAAAAAGTGGGTTCGATGAAACTACACACACACTATAACTAGAACTAATAACAACTACACTATTGCATGTTCTTATGGAGTGTCCAGAATGATACCTTCCATACAGAAAAGTGTAAATATTTTTCAAAAGAATTTGCTTATTTTATTTTTCAAATATAACCTTATCGAACCCAGATTCGGAAGAATAAATAAAAAACCTGGTGAAAATTATACAACATGTAGATTCAATTAGGTACGTAATTAAGTATTAACTGAATAATGATAAAATGCCCGATCATCTTTTAGAAGAACACATACCTAAATTGATTATTCTAGTTTTTAACGACTAGCTTCTAACCACGGCTTTTCTCGCTAAGCTCGAACCGGGTTAGGAAAACGAGAATTGTCATCACACTAATGAGCATTCAAAGATGTAACATTTATATCGTTGATTACTTATCAATGTGACGTTATTTATATTATAATTATAGCTGTACAGGATTGACCCTACTCAGCGTTCTTATGTTTAGTGTGTAGGTTCAGAAAAAGCTTTACTCGTCGAGGCGAACAAAGGTATTGGTTAAAAAATTTGTAGTGGACATTACCAAAAATTGGTAATGGCGACGTCACAAGAACTTAACTAAGTTAAAATTATGTTATCCTTTTTAATTCGATTAAAAATAGTAAGCAATTAATTGAAAACTAAGAAAAATCTGACTCGGGCCACGCTTTGTCATCCTTTTTCATAAAATAGGGTATTACACTCATTTTTGAAGTTGATTAGATTCTATAAAAAAACTTGTTCTTATGCTAATAAACCACTAAAACAATTATTATTTTTATTAAATCGACAAGTGCCCTAAATATGCATTTAAAATTTACATAAAAAAACATATTCAGACTGCTTTTTGCCTAAGCTATCTCAATAATATATTTTTATATTTTTTCTCCCATAGATTAAAATACCCTTATAAAGGAGAAAGGCCTACAAAATGCACCTTAAAGGAGTTCAGACAAGTGTATTGGTACATCCCATTAATTTTATCAATATTGCTTCAGCCGTTAGGATGCTAAGAGGTAAGTAGTAAGAGTATCAGATTACCACATAGAATCATTCGAAAAACATATCCGGGCGGGGTATGTTTATGTTCTCTCGGGTTAGAGAGCAACGTTGTAGTGCTGTCTAATTCGTTTTTGTGTCATGTGAATTGATACCATTATGTTCAACTAAGTAAGCAACATTGTCATCATTATTCATCATAATGGTATGCCGTTGGGTAAATCTTAGTACTTCGAACATACCTACTGTGACTGAGTATAGTCTATGGTACAAAATGTATAGTAATTATAATATACGAGTCGTTTCTATAAGTACAAAAAATAAAAAAACTTATTTGACTGCACTGAAAATGTTGCTGACCAAGAGGTCAGCGAAATAAAAATGTTTCGATGGTAAAGAAAGGGACGCCAACATTTTTAATACTGTCAAATAAGTTTTCGTACGAATCCACCATTATCTGTGATATAGAGAAGGCGAAAAGAGAGCAGTTTCTTTGAGCATGGGACGGGAGTGGTTCTGGGAAGAAGTCTTCGCACAATAGTCACCACCTCGATATTCGGGCGGCGCGGCGGCGAGAGAGGAGTGTGTGAACAAAATACCGATCATTTTTGCAGGGACCGAAAAGCAAAACCTGGGAGGTGATGCTTATTCTTCAGTGGTGCATAAAAGAAATGTTATTAGATGTAATAAGATTATTAATTATTGGGGTTTAAGTGGTTTTTATTTTTTAATTATTGGACATGGTCTAGCTCTCGTGCAAAGACCATACAACCATGACTATTTCTACCACCAATGAGAGTTATTTCTGGTTACTACTTCTTTCTGAGGTTCTACAAGTAATTAAAAGAGCAGATGAGAAGTTTAGCGTACATTGTAAAACTTGTAAATCCTTTGCTAAGAATCCATACAAACAAACAGAATCAATTGTCGGTTTGGTGTCTATCGACATTATGTTGATTTAGTAAAAAAAAACTTCCTAGTATGTCAATGGACTCGAAAACGAAAATGATTCGAAGTTTGTTTTAGCATGGTTTGGTAGGAAACTGCTGACAATTTACGCAAAACTTCTTATTAGCTAGCGTAGAAAGCAGAAATCACAATACAACGGATTTGTTTTAACTAGCGTAACGTTTCACCTGTCTTTCATTATTTAGACCGAGAACCTATCGTGCATATTAGGTACCGCTGGAGCGACGAAGTTGAGAAAAACCAAAAACAACTTAAGGCAGGGTTCTGGACGACCAGCGATCATAATGCGCCACGCAAGTTATGCTGACCACATATTAGTTAACAAGCCATTCGCGACGTTGATTTTTTTACAGAATTTGTACTAGGTACCCAATTCAAGATCTTTTCATCCCCCATTGACTTTTGTAATGGGGCAGATGGGAATTTTTTTGTCCCAACCGCCCCATTGATGGGGAGGTTAATGGGGTGGTTGGGAATATATCATATTTTTTAGAAACATATCCATATTGCATATCTTGAAAACGGTAGGTAGTGATTCTTTAAGCACAAAACCTAAAGAAATCTAGCGTACAAATGTTGCAGTCCCTTTTTTTTGTTGAAAAAAAGCGAACTAGAAACCTTTACCTAGTTAAGTTGTTAGTTTTAGAGTAGGAGCAAAACTTGTCTTTTTTGACAGCATGAAAGATGATGTCACTACGCGAATAAATTTACTGAGGCCAAACGACACTTTCTATCCACGAGACGTATTTAGCGACGCGAGTGTACACCCCAGGCACGGTTGACCCACAGCCACGGCCGAAAGATGTTATTCCGATGATTCTGTACACGCTCTCCTGGTCTATGCTCTGGATTGGACCGCCGGAATCACCCTGTAATAATGAAATAAAATAAATAATACTGGACAATCCTTACAGCATCATTTAGCCCCAAGCCAAGCAGAGCTTGTGTAGAAAGGACACCCTTAATATTAAGGTGATATTTTAAAGGCGAAAGATTGTATGTAATACAACATATCTATGTATGACGTATGTTATGAATTAAGTAGGTACATCAGTTAATAAGTAGGTATAGCTGGACAATCGACACCGCATCCTCACCTCAACAGCCTATAATGGTCCACCGCTGGACGCAGGTCTCCCTTTGATTTGATTTGACCTTAATGGCTTCATCCATCGTCGGTCCATCGAGTTGATGGTGTCCCAACACTCCGTTTCGCGTTGCATCGCGGCCGCCACTCGAGAACTCTCCAGCGGTTATCTGTTCTGCGAGCTATATGACCTGCCCACTGCCACGTCAAGTTACTAATTCTGAGAGCTATGTCCCCCTTCTTATGGAACAGTACCACCACGCTCTTGTTCCATGCCTCTGGCGTTTGTTCCTTGAGATTGATGGAGTTTTAGGGAGATTTTGGGTTTTGATCAGCCACTGAACGACTTTAAGTACGGTGACGGTAATCCACCCGCTTTCAGAAGTTCTGTCGTTATTCCGTCATCCCCCGGTGCCTTGTTGTTTTTAAGCTGTTTGAGAGCCATCCATTATCTCTCGACTTGACGAACTCGAGTTCGGTAATTAGATAATATGACTTGACGAACTCGAGTTCAGTAATTAGATGGTATGACTTGACGTACTCGAGTTCGGTAATTAGATGGTATAACTTGACGACACGACATTCTATTTTTCTATGGGATTTAGTACAGCGCACCTATCGCGTGCCATGGAACTGCGCAAAATCGGTGCTATACTTAAGCTTAACTCTCACCTCATCATTATTGCCATCCTCTTTTTTATCCAGCATCGTCTCACTGAATCCGGCCTCTGTTTAAAAAAACCGCTAGAATCTTAAGTACTGACCTGGCAAGTGTCTTTGATCCCGGCGGGGTCACCCGCGCAGAGCTGCGTCTCCACGATACCCTGCGGAAGCTTGCGCCAGTTCTGATACGACTCCCCGCATTTATCCGTCGATACCGCTACCACCGACGCTTTCAGGAGGATCGTGCTTTTGATATCCCCTGGAAATTGTATGAAAACATTAATCCTCATCATATGAAATAGAAATATTTGTTTATCACTCGTACATTGGGGGAAAAACATTAATAAAATAATCAATTTACTCGAGTCACTAAATAGTCAGTTTGGTGACGTCACGGAAGATAAAACAACTACAACACAAAACGGAAAAGATTGACTAAATTGACTACTGAGCGGTAACTCTTGTAAATCTCACATTTTTAGCCATTTCGGTGTGTTATATACACACTGAAATGGCTTGAATGGCGAAATGGTCGAAAAATCGCCAAATATAGTAATTTATGGATGCCCCCTATTCTTGGGAATAACCTTAGATAGTAAACTTTAATGGGGCCCACACATACTCGTAGATAAGCTATCGAAGAGACGTTCGTCGTATAACTTACTTGTGTTGCTAGTAGTACCCCATCCTGTGATAAGCAGCGGCAGATTTGGTTGGACGTCGACCGTTTGAAGGCAGGCTGCGTTCAGGTTGCTCGAAAACGCGAGGGACTTGGTCAACCTGGAAGTAAATAAGTTGATTCAATTTCTTTGGATTAAACTTTCAATCTTTGTTTGATTTGAAGGAATTTAACCAATATCAATAACGGTTCATTCTTTAGGCTTACAAAATAAGCACTTAGACAAGTCAAATTTTATACTATAAAGAGGTTTCTAAATAGTTATAATTATAAAATAAGAAACCAGATGTTATTGATTTTGTCCACTAGTGGAAGAAGTGGAAAATAAACCACTATACTAATAGTGATGTATTAATATATATATATATATATATATAATATAAATGTATACATCAATATTTGCTTATCTAAGGCTAAATTTAATGTGATTTAGATACTGGTCAATAAAGATTTAACATTATTTTCCTTATATACTACTGTCGGTGCGGAACTGGGCGACAAGCATTTACATCATTGATGTAATCACATAGGTGATTACATCAATGATGTAAATGCTAAGTAAAAGGCTTTCTTGATAAGATTTAGTTTTATATACTGTTTAAATTTACGAATAGGAGCTCAGTTGCTTCAGATGGAAGCTTGTTATAGAAGCGTACGCAATTTCCCATAAATGATTTTCCTACCTTACGTAATTTATATGATGGAATGAGTACCTAGTTTGTTCTTGTTTCATGTATTTCTATTGTGAACATCAAATTTTTCAAAAAGCTATCTCTATTTTTGTGCGTATTCATTAGATTTTCATAGATGTATTGCGATATTACTGTCAAAATATTTATGTCTTTAAATTAATCCCTCAAAGAATCGCGTGGCTTTAATTTATAAATTGCGCGTACAGCCTTTGGAGAACGGATGTCGGCTGCCCGGCTGAAAAGTATTGATACTCAAATTTATCAAAAGTAAATATCGGTATCACCGCTATTGTACCGGTATCAAGCCTCGGTCTCAATCATAGCAACAGACATACAATCGCACGTTTTCAACTTGTATCAGTCCTCATTTTCGTAGAGACATAGTGTCTTTTTTGCATCATCAAAACTTATAACATATTTAAACACAGTTGTAGTAATTCCCTTGGTACCTACACTAGAAACCCTTAACTAAAAACTAACCAGTCTCAAATTATTGCGTCTCTTTTTTTCGAGTAGAAATAGGAACAACAACATTTTACGTTAGCTTAGTTTACGTTTTGTGCCAACAGAATCACCACAATTAACTACTAATACAGGGTGCCCCGAAACTCAACGTCAAGCCGAAAGTGGATGGCAGGTGGGTTCATGACGACCCAAAAAAATTCACAAATTCATTGGTCTATATCCAATGGTTTCTGAGTTATAAGCCGCGACCTAACTGCCCAAAAGTAAGAGTAAAAAAGTAATTATAGCGTTGAGATTCGGGACAGCCCTGTATATTATATTATTGAGCACTTTGCGTGGTCTCGGAGGCATTGATCTAGGTATTCGCCTATAATCAAAGGTCCCAGGGTCAAAATCAAGTTAAAAAGCTAAGTAAGTGCCTCAATAACGCCAAGTCTAAGTACCTCAATAATGCCAAGTCGTGATACTTCTCCCTGCGCGTATATTTAGGGTGCTTGATGATCCTCGAGATGCCAACATCGGTATCGTCGTCCCACGTGTTACCGCCGAGCTCGACCACGCCTGTGCGCACCACAGTCGGCTCTATCCTGTGAATAAATTTATTTAAGTAAGTATAAGTTTTAGATTATCTTTGTTACACCCCCTGCCTTTCTTAAATTCACAATTCTTTCCATCCAAAGGTTGCCTGGAAGAGATCGCTTCTTAGCGATAAGGCCGCCCATTGTACTTATCTTATGTGATGTCTCTTTGTAATGTTATTTTATGGTGTACAATAAAGCATTTTTGTATTGTATTGTATTGTATATATCGTGATGATAGGTGGAGCAAAACAGCAACTGATTGGTGGCCAGTAATGGGCAAAAGAAACGTCGGACGCCTAGTTGCAAGGTGGGTCGACGACATAATACGCGTCGTCATAATACGGGGCGTCAATGGGGGCGGTTAGCACAGGGCCGTGGTGGATGGCACAAACTGAGAGAGGCCTATACCCAGCAGTGGAAAAATCCGGCTGCGGATGATGATGATTAAGTAAGTAAGTATGTATACGAATAAACTACCCCTGGAAAAATATGAAGAGTCGAATAGCACATTGATATTCCCGCTCCCGAAAATACAGGCTTGTATTTTTCCAAGGTTAATGCACATTGGATCGGACTCCTAGAGATTTTTTTAAGATTGTGATAGGATCTCCTTCGTGTCCGTTCCAATGGGCCTGGACCCTAAGCCTGGATAATTAAGGCTGTATTTTCGGGAGCAGATTTTTTATAGAAGCTCAAGGGTTTCCCGAACAGTGTGAAAAAAAAACCGCACGCTAAGGGGACAGGAGAGCAATTCTCGATAAGGATCGATGTGCAACGACTATGTATCAGGTGTCGATGAAATAACGGCAAGAATCGCCCATTTTTACTGAAATTATCGACACCAGAGAATCGGTGCTGAATCGATCCTTAACGAGAACCGTATTCTAGATCCAAATTAGTTAATGCTACGAGTGCCTATTTTTCTGCGTTATCAACAAGTAATTTAGTAATTTAGCTGGTAGTTTGGCGCAAAACTACTAAGTTTTGGGCATAAAAGTCATAAAATTAAATTCTTTATTTCCGTAAATAATATTCTTAAAATTAAAATATAGCTGGAAATAAAGTAATATTTTTGATTTCTGTCGCTTCGATTATATTCGACTGAAGTCACATTACTTATTCTGTTCTACAGAAGCGACGAATTTTTAGTAGCATATTGTAAGCCATTCGCTTTGAACACACGCATATATGCTTCATATTGTTCTTATGGGTTTGAAGTATTAAGACAGGTAAATTGTAAGTATCGCAAAAACACCATTGAATCGAACTTTGTTATGAGGTCAGGTGATCCCTATTGCAAGAAACTAAAGATTATAGGTATTAAATGTTAACTACAAGGAAATAAATTATTGTGAGATAAGTACACGTACTACCTTCCTTACCTAATAACTAGCTAGTCCTCATTATACATAACAAAGGTGTTGATTTTCCTTGACGATATAAAAAGATGTTGATTATCTTTTAGGATATAAATCAGTAGGTACCAGGACTGACCTATCTAACAACCTGTGACTTCAGCCCCCCTAGCACGGGGATTGTTGTCTAGGGTAGAATAGAGAAAAATTACGTCACTTCGTCATCCAATGCGTAAATTATTTGAAATGCATTCCATCAACTTCAATAATGTACGCAATGAATAGCGATGTAATGTCATTATTGACTATTCTACTCGTACCTTAAACAACAATCAATGAATAGTAAATGAATATTAGCATTTTTGTTTTGGTTCGCATTTTTATGTTTTCGGGTAGTTTATTAAATATTTAAGTTAATCTAAATTTGGGGCTCTTAGTAACAGTTGTTAGGGTTGTACCGGGGAGTATTATTTTATTTTTATTTCGTCTGTTATAGTTGTCTAGCTCTTGTTTTGTTTTGAAATAAATTTTATATTTTCTAACAAACATTGCCGCTTGTAGGTAATATATAGATGCAGGGTAAGTATCTTCTTTTGAATAAAATGTGGTTTGCAGCTTTCTCGCGGAGGAACATTTACAAGGATACGTATGAATTCTTTTTGCGTTATAAAAAGTTGTTCAAAGTCCGTGCTGTCACATTGTTAACATACAGTCCTCGTTTGGGCATGGTGGGCGTAAAAGGGTTAAAACATAAACACATACACAGAAAACATTAAGAGACTACACACTAGGAACCAATATGAACTTCGTAAAGAGTGCTGAAAGGGGAGACTGTGTCTCACCTTCCAGCGCTGCCTCGCACTCAATGAAAAAAGAAAACCCCTTTGGGTCTATGAAATTTACATAAGACAGACCCAAAATCGTACCTCGCGCCGTCTTTTTAGTTTGCTCGAACTATTTCAGACCTTAAAGACCTTAAAGAAATCTCCTCATTAGCTCTGTTTTACTCACTCATCAATAGTGTCGACGCAATGCGAAGCTGTCAGTACGTAGTCTTTCGAGATGACCGAGCCACCGCATTCGAACGTATACCCACGGCCTGGCTGACGTTCGTAGCCCAACGCCACCTGCACACCGAAATAACCTGTTACAAATATTCGTTTCGGAAGCAATTAGTTCGGTTATTACCTGACATCATTGGCAGATAAGCGAAAATGACATTAGGGGCGAGTGTTTTTCAAATCAAGAGCTAAAAAAAATACGCTCTTAACAAAAAAATTAAAACAGATAAGCCAATCACACTTATTACATGACACTTCACACTAATAATAATAAAACCAGCCAAGTACGAGTCGGACTCGCTCACGAAGGGTTCCGTACCATTATTTATAAAAACGGCAAAAAAAACACGTTTATTGTATGGGATCCCCCTTAAATACTACTATTTTATTATGTTTTTTAGTATTTGTTGTTATAGCGCCAACAGAAATACATCATCTGTGAAAATTTCAACCGTCTAACTATCACGGTTCATGAGATACAGCCTGGAGACAGACGGACATCGAAGTCTTAGTACCTAATAGGGTCCCGTTTTTACCCTTTGGGTACGAACCCTAAAAATGCGAAACTTTGGATGTTTAGAATAGGATGGTTAGATGTTTGTTACACCAAAACTACTAAATGGATCGGGCTGACATTTGCGTAGATGTCACATTGGATTTTTATCCCATAGAACCGTTCCTATGTAAATAGGATGTGTACTATACCAGGTAATGGTTTGGGTAAAGGTAATTACTTTATGCCAATAAAACACAGATTTGTTCGGTGACACACGTCCACTCGATATGCCGCACCTTGTGCGAGTGCATCCCCCGCGTGCCCCGCATGCCCCGCGGGATATACAGCCTTGTTAGACGAGCACATCAGATGGCCATGCACATTTAATATAAGTCAGAATGCTACATCTACCTTTTACAAAACAAAACAAAATATTGTTTGTGACCTTTCTATAAACATTATTCTTACAACTAAGATTATAAATAACTATCTGGAAGGTGTTAAACCAACATTGTTATTTACGTAACAAAAGTAATCGTTTGGTAATTCTTTACAATGGCAAGTACCACACGGTACAATATCAGCTAGCCGGGGTACACCTTCAGCTGTTAATAAATTGTTAGTTGCTTAATAAATCTACATGACATTATGGTACATTGTTTACTATGGTAGTGATTGATAACATCAAAATCTAATCTCAACAAAATAAACTACTTATTATTTGTTAAGGAATATTAAAGGTACCTTCCTAGCCACAGCCTTATAATTATGATTTATTTTTTTAATATCTTTTTATGTAGGTACCTAAATCACAACCGAAATTGATTTCAAATAAGGTAGATCTGTTGTTAACTATTTCTTTGACATCGCACTGCACAACCTTCTCATTGGCCAGTGGCCACCCACGCGATTCAGATAAACTAATTGTTTGCTGTAGTCGTTGTCTTTGCTCTGCAGGCAATTGGATCATTTTCAACATCTATTCTATCTTTATCCTTTCCAATCTTGTAGACTGTGTGTAGTACATTATTGAATGAAGTACGCAGTTTTATTTCTCTGGCAACCTTCTTGAAGTAGACTTCTCTCCAACAACATTGTTTGAATCTGTTTTTTTTTTTCTCTTTCTATCTGCTCATTTCTTCTCCTTCGTTTTCATTTCAGTTTTCAAGTAAGATTTATCGGATTGGCATAAACATAGTCTTTACAAATGTCATACTCGTAGTACTCAATATTAAAAGTTCTTACAGTCAATTCGCAGTGTTAATAACAAGTCCTGTGTATTTGACTTGTGGCAAGATGATGCTGTGCGGATTGTCCAACATTCTTATGATATTAACTGTTGACCATGGTCAGCTGTTAGGCCAACTGGTGTGCCTAACGAGAGATCATTTGTAAGTAAGTGCAAGCAAATTGCAAGCTTCATTTAATTTAGTATTTTTAATATCCTTTGTCAACTCAGATGATGTAGTGGACTGCGAAAGTCAATGTCTATATCAGTCCAAGGCTGAACTGGGAGAGTTCGCCTACTCATTGGATTAGAAGTGTTTGGTGTGAAGTACAACCATCGCTTTCGATTTTCGGCCATCTGGCGGTCGAGGTAGGACTTTTATTTCTTTAACACTTTCCTTGCCTAGCCTCTGCAGTGCGCCCCGAAGGGACGCGGCAGTGAAAGTGATATGTTTTAATTTATTTATTTAATCGATTGCATAATTACTTAAATTAAATTGAAATTATTTCTTAACTTGTCACATAAAAACTGTTCGCATTAAAATAGCATTAGCTTTAGCATACAAAGTTCTTTTGAGATTATGTACTCTATAATTGAAAATGTTGCTCATTTAGCATTCTAAGTAGGTAACACGTTAAATAAATGTTAGTCTTTATTTTTATATGCCCGTGATGCTCATTACAAATGAATTATGGACAGTACTGCTCAAAAATGTATACTATTTTCTTATCAATTCTCGGCCCTTCGCGACGACGACGCGCGACGCGACGGACCGAACACAACCGAAATATTGATTCACAAATATTTTAATTATTTATTTCGGCAGTACCTACATAATTTTGAGTTTGTGGTCTATTATGATCAGATCACTTACAAAGCAATCACAAATAGGTATATTCGCAAAAATTTATTGTTAGAAATGTGACAAGTAAATCGGCTCTGGACAAATTTGTTAAAGTAAAGTAAAGTAAAGTAAAAATTGTTTTATTGACATAATATAAAGTTTTACAGACAAAATTGAGTCCATAGTTATTCTGCATTTCAATCTTTTTGACATACTTGTTTGTCCATTCGTATCTGTTATTTACTTTCATTGAAATTCACTTACGTAGGTATCTTAACCCTGTAAGCGTATCTCCTAGGAAGTAGGTGGATTAATTTTTTCGTCTTCGTGAGAAATATCTAGCGATGCATACCTGCATCTAATTTCAAACCTCCCTCAACAGATCAGATGATTCCTCTACGCGCCAACCTGGCTCTAGGGCTCGTTTCCATTTTTGTAGCGTTTCCAATTTTGTAGTATTTTTTGTTTGTCGAAACTACCTCTTGATGTATTTTTGTATATCCAAGGATATTTAAGCGTGAACCGAGAGCATGTATCTGGCGCAGCGTGGGTAGGTACTTATTAGCCTTGTCATACAGCGTCTGGTATTATTGTGAATCATTTGAGCCGCCCCTAGATTGCTTACAACAATCTGCAGTCAGCTCAACTGTCCAAATTGTAAATATTTGTTTGTTGGCTGTTTCTATTCTTCAATTGTATTATTTTGTAAATCAGAACTCAACTCGGTATTTTATTTTCTTTAGACTTCAGGACAAAATCCAAGTCTCTCTCTCAAATTATATTAATAATGGGTTAGGTACATTTAGTTACCTACCAATCCGCATGACTTGGTACTGAGATAAGGTAAACCAGACTAAACTGTTTTTTTTTTCTTTGTTGTAATTTAAATTCGAGATTTTAAGAACATGTAAGTACTAATTTTTCTAAAAGCACGTTGTATTTATTAAATTGTATCAAGTAAAGATACAACGGTTTTTTTTACAAACTACCAAATAGGTAAATAATATTCAAATTAATATGATAATAATAATTAGAAGAATGAGATCAAACTTTGTTCTACGTAGGTACTACTTGTGGTTAAAGACATTTTGTTTCTCAAAGAATATAACAATAATTATTCGCTTACTGAGAAATGTTTATGACTTATTACTACCTCATGTAGTTTCAATTTATTGTCAGTATTATTTTATTTTTTAATTCTTTCCATCCAAAGGTTGCCTGGAAGAGATCGCTTCTAAGCGATAAAGCCGCCCATTGTAACTGTTTCATATAATGTCTTTTTGTAATGTTCTCTTTCTTGTGTACAATTAAGTATTTTTGTATTGTTTTGTACTTTACAAACGAATTCGCATGTAAATTTTTATTAGAATGGTAAATTTTAGGTAGGTATTGTATTTTTTGTTGAATTTTATCGAACTACATAGGTACCTAGATGGTTTTACTTAGATGAAAAACCTATAGGTACTTATACACACACACACATTGGCACATTGTGCTATTGTGGTTTTTATTGGTTGGTATGGATCATTTGAACTACCTATATATGTATTTATCATGGTGGATTTTGAAAGTACCGTTTAAACTTCCTCTCGTTAAATCTTACCACAGATGGCTTTTGTAGGTACCGTTCGTTTGAACTACCTCTTTTTTTATTTTTATTTTATTTGCTTTTGGTGGCTTTCCTATCACTACGGCCATGATAGGCCTATTGTGATAGCCATTTTAATGTGTTCACCCCTAGGACAGAACTACCTCTTACTAGATTTTATCATGATGTTTTTCTAGGTACCGTTCGTTTGAACTACCTTTCATCTGATCTTATCAGAAGGGTTTTTTAGGTATCTACCGTTCGTTTGAACTACCTTTTATCTGATCTTATCAGATGGGTTTTGTAGGTACCGTTCGTTTGAACTACCTTTTATCTGATCTTATCAGATGGATTTTGTAGGTACCGTTCGTTTGAACTACCTCTTATTAGGGACCAACCAACTTCCGGCACCCAACTGTGTCGCAAACAGATTCGCATTACCTAATACCTACTTCTGCCAATATCTAAGTAGGAAAACTTGGTAACCTAGTTCAGCAATTGACTGAACCCAAATTAGTTTTTTGTAGGTTTTCACAGTAACATTTCTAAATTTTTAAGTAGGTACTCATAGATTTTCCAAAAGATTGATTTCATCTTTTCCTTAAACGTAGGTACATACTTACTTGAAACTATTGTTTACATCTCGAGCCCTTTTGAGGGTAGGCAAAACTTTTTACGAAAATTGTACAAGAAATAATTTATTTGTTGCGATGCGTATTTATTACTTTACACAATAACCATACGATTACCCATTGTATTTAATGTTCGAAGGGTATTTAAGTCTATAAAATTTGTAAAGAAAATAATTCTGCTTACTAGCGGAACACAGTTTCTTTATCACTGGGTAATTAGAGAATAAAATTAGCCGAGTGTCTAGTGAGCAAGTTACTCACGAGTTTCATACGCACTTTTTCAACTCAGTTGCGAGGAAAAACAAGTACCTATTGCATAAACCGCAACGCAAATTTATTACTCACTCCATTCAGCCCATTCTACCAAAGTATACTTACTAGTCTATGCATTCTACCATGGAGGAAGAATCAAACAAAACATCCAACAATGACCAAGAGACGCTTGCTCAGTTCCATTTTCAAAAATAAATTCGAACGAAATGTATGCTCTTTGTACCTAAATGGAACACCAAAAAATCGATTATTTATGCAAGAGGGCCTTCGATCAAAAATAAGGAGTTCGCGGCCTCCCCCGTAGATACCTAGAGCCTTACAAAAATGTCACTCAAAATTGGGTTCGTTTTGTTTTGACGCAGACAGTTTGCGCAGAGCCTGACAAGTTTTTTCCATACGGAACAAGAGATTGGTGGAGTCGAATTCATTTTATTTTATTTTGTAAGTAGGTAGGTACCTACCTGAGAATTATATACCTACCTACTCAGTTTATTTTCTATAATGATTAATTAACAGAATTCAGGTAAAGATAACGAATCATTTATAGATGAAACTATAAATTGGTGTCTCAACAGTAGGTATTTATACAAAAGGGTCATTTCAGACATACAATAATTTAAACTTACAATACAATTTCAGGCAGGCACTCTAGATTAAAAAGAACTGGTTCCTGTCTGCGGCTTTGCACGAGTTTTTTTTACGGGAAAAAAATAAACGTTTTATAAATTCATACTTCTGGTAGGTAGGTAAGAACCTAGTCTTTCTTTTATTAGAGAGTCTACGCAAATGAAAATTTAGGGCGGGCCAACTAATTATTTTAAAAATCATCAACTAGTAATATTAAACTTATTTTTATGAAAAATATATTAATACATACTATAAATGAAAAAAAAAATTTAGAAGAAATAGCCTCTCCATTTATCAATTTAGAACAAAATTAATATTTTAACATAGGCAAACCAAACAACAATATTTTATGCTGATTTCACAAGTATATGACTCACATCTCAATATACGGGTAAAAAGTATATATAAACTTACTGAAAATCAGAAATTCCATCCTTTTTCAGCACTTTGGACGAGTGATTCTTGCATTTTTTGTACCCATGCTTTTTGTCTGAACGCTAAAATGACACTAGTTGAAAAGCTTCCCTAACATGTCAAATGGTCTCTCTTTTGCTACTGAAGGTTGTGGCGTGCGCATTGTGAATCTAAGGGGGGCCGGCAAAGCCGGACATTTTTGATCGATGAAGAGGGCGAATGTCTGGTAATGGCTGAGGATAATTCTATTGAGCACTAGTGTATAATATTATTATGCACGTGTGTGTTATAGTTCGGTTTATGGCCTAAGAACGTTGTTCTAAGGCTCACTTGAAAAATCTGTTTGCAACTCAGTTTAGGATGTCAGTTGATTTACCTTTGTGTATTTGTTTGAATTATTGGCACTTACCTTTTATTTTTATTTCACTGGCAGGGTCGCCACTTGTACTATACCAGGTAATGGTTTGGGTAAAGGTAATTACTTTATGCCAATAAAACACAGATTTGTTCGGTGACACACGTCCACTCGATATGCCGCACCTTGTGCGAGTGCATCCCCCGCGTGCCCCGCATGCCCCGCGGGATATACAGCCTTGTTAGACGAGCACATCAGATGGCCATGCACATTTAATATAAGTCAGAATGCTACAGGATGTAAATAACCTTTAACGTATTTACTGCCCAGCCTCGGCGTTGCAACCCGCAGGAGTGAGCCGCGCCACCATGGTGTGTTTGTACAATATCTTAAGTTTTTACGTTAGCATCCCCTTTGTTTACAAAAAATTTTACTGCTCAGCCTCGGCGTTGCACCCCGCAGGAGTGAGCCGCGCCACCATGGTGTGTTTGTACAATATCTTAAGTTTTTACGTTTGCATCCCCTTTGTTTACAAAAAATTTTACTGCTCAGCCTCGGCGTTGCACCCCGCAGGAGTGAGCCGCGCCACCATGGTGTGTTTGTACAATATCTTAAGTTTTTACGTTTGCATCCCCTTTGTTTACAAAAAATATCTATGTTATTAGAACAATCGATCTGCTGATTTTTATTACAGGCAATTACTTTAGATTGCATCTATCAACGCTTTCTTATAGTTAAATGTGATTATAATCAAGTAATTTTTCGTATTAAAGTCAAGTGCTTTTAATACAAAGGCCGGGACGGATTGATTACTGCACAAGCAGATCCATCCAAATACCTACAAGTTGGGTGTACGAAGTAGCTACTTTATATCGATGAATGGCCGGGATTTGAACCTGTTGACCTTTGTATCAGCAGGCAAAGTATTTTATTATCAACTCAATAACAAGCGTGTTAACTCTTCTCTCCGAATACTCCAACGCAACTCAGATTTATTTATTGTCAAATTTTTATAGATTTTCATTGAATACTCTCAAAAACTACGGACGTGATTCAATCATATTATAATTAGGCCTGTTTAAAAAACAACTATAAACCGACTTCAAATTTCGGTAAATAGTATTCATCTATGTCTCCAACTATCACATTAGGTGGTTCCTAGGGTGGTTTTTAGGGTTCCGTACTCAAAGGGTAAAAACGGGACCCTATTACTAAGACTTCGCTGTCCGTCTGTCACCAGGCTGTCTCTCATGAACCGTGATAGTTAGAAAGTTAAAATTTTCACGGATGATGTATTTCTGTTGCCGCTATAACGACAAATACTAAAAAACAGAATAAAATAAATTTTTAAGGGGGCTCCCATACAACAAACGTGATTTTTTTGCCTTTTATTTTTTAGTTTTATATCTTTTATACCTTACAGGATTCTTGTCACAAAATTCAAATTACATAAAAGAAAAAACTATATACGAAATAAAGAGGTGATCTCTTTATTTCGTATATAGTTTTACTTATACGAAATAAAGTAACAACCTAACTAGGTAAAGCTTTCTTTTTCGCTTCTAAAAAGATTAAAGTGAACGTTTCGTATAAGTAAAACTATATACGAAATAAAGTTAACTTTGAATTTTTTGATCACTTTAATCTTTTTAGAAGCGAAAAAGAAAGCTTTACCTAGTTAGGTTGTTAGTTTTCGAGTTGGAGCCTAACTCGTCCCAAGCTTTTTTTTCTTTATCTAGACAATCTGATAGTCTCACCATATGAGGGAACTCTCCAAGCGATGCTGCTTCCCCTCCCAAGATGTGTTGGTCCAGTGCATAGATAGCTGAATCGATGATTTTTTGACATTCTGGAACCAAATCGTAGTGACAATATATTTTCCAAAATCGCTGAAATAACTTTAAATTAAAATAACTCGATGTAGAATGTTTGTAAACAAACTACCCATACTTAATCTAAAATTAACTTTTTGCCGTTGTAAAAATTAAATTAGTTCCCAAAAAAAGTTCGTCCTTTTTATCCTGCCAAAATCGAAAATTATTTGGAACTTTTCTAAAATAAAATTATAATTATAATTAAATATATATTAATTATAGTAAACAATTATAACTGAAACTCGACATGCACCAAGCAAGTGAGTTTTAGTTATTTGTGTCGTGTTTTGTTTACAATCGTTCTACATCGCGTTCGGCTAGTGTATATCCTTGCTTTATTAACGAAAAGGAGGGAGGCAAGGCAAATGACAATCGTTGGACAAAATATTATCGCCTACCGACAGTCACACACAACAACACAAGCGCGTTTTCGGTATATAATTAGTGAGATAATTAGAGTCTTGTATCCAATTATCTTTTCGAGTATCTATTTTTTATAAAATAGATACTAAATAAATAAAAACCGTTATCATATTTTAATAGAATAGAAAGTTATGATAATTAAAAAGGTGTGGTGTGGTAAACCCTTGGTGAACCTGAAAGCCAATTTACCACAGTATATTCTTTGTCATACGACAATAGGTCTTACAGGTAATTAGTTATTACCTGTAAGACCAACGGGCCAACCAATAGGTCTTACAGGTAATTAGTTATTACCTGTAAGACCTATAGACGTAGGTACCTAAAGAGTTAATTTATGAAGCTATCAATTATTATCGATATACATAATGTACATGACACCTTCTGGAGAACATTGAAAAAAACTTACATTAACCTTTACTATCATTGAAATAAAGAATTATCTACAAAAAAAAACTGGTAGACTTACCTCTATCTGCTATCCTCTGCGAGTTAGAAGCTGTTGAAGTTTTCTCAGTTGAACCTACAAAAGAGTAACATTTTTAGGGTTCCGTACCCAAAGGGTAAAACGTGACACTATTAGAAGACTTCGCTGTCCGTCTGTCACCAGGCTGTATCTCATGAACCGTGATAGTTAGACAGTTGAAATTTTCACAGATGATGTATTTCTGTTACCGCTATAAAAAAAATACTAAAAAATAGATTAAAATAAATATTTAAGGGGGCTCCCATACAACAAACGTGATTTTTTTGCCGTGGTGCGGAACCCTTCGTGCGCGAGACTGAATCGCACTTGGCCGGTTTTTTTTAAATTGACAAATCTAATAACTTATACCAGCTTGAACTTTTTTGAAGCTGGAATTACCTATACTACTTTTACGAACTTTTATCAACTTCGAACTTTATTTGAAGTAGGAAACACGGTACGGACGGTAGTCCGAAACGTCTGGTTATAAAAAAAATATAAAATATACGCGATCAATCCGGTTATAACAGAGTTCTCGCGAATATAACCTTAGAATATACTTTGAAGTAGGAAATCAAACATCATACATCAAAATGCTTTATTCCTTTAGACCTTACTGGACTCTTGGACACGTCACATAAATTCAAATTACATATGTAAAACTAGGAAATAAAGTGATCACTTTGATTTTTTGTTAATTTCCATATTTCTAGCTTTCAAGCTAGGTGGTTTATTATAAGCAATAGCTTACTCTAGTTAGATAGCCCAGAAAGGATTCTGACTAAAATGAACATATGAAAGTCAATAACTTTATTTCTTTAAGCTTACAAAAAAGCACTTAGACAAGTCAAATTTTATATATGAAAATAATAGATGAGTTATATTTTTATTACTTATTTGGATTATTATGACATTGCAATTAATTCAAATGAAGATCTATTGCCTATAAAAAATCAATTAATACTCAATAAAAATTACAAAAAGGAAATAAAGCACTGAGTTTACTTTTGACACAATTAGTATTCATCATGGTAATTTTGGATTTTGGATGTAGTACACTTACTTGAACCAAATCTGGAGTCGGTTGTTCTAGGGCAGCATACTATTTCTAATGCACCATCAAAGCCACAGCGCTCAAAGTCATGACTCCTTTTTATTTTTATTTGACTGCAAATAAAAAAATCTTTCTCAGAAATAAATTTACACCAAAGAAGCTTTATGGTCAATATCTTAGTAGGTACCTACTTATAGCTATCACTAACATCACACAATATTAGTAGGAGTAGTAATCTTAAATAAAAATATTATAGAAGTTTTGATCCATCACCATCGTTCAAAAATAAAGATTCTAGCATGACCACATTCAAAAATTCATTTATGCTGTAAAAAGCATTTTTTTCAAAGAATAACTTTATTTGTTTGAAAACATTCAAATTATCCAGTTCTGTAATGGTAGTAGTAAAGTTAGGATTATCTAAAATAAGTTATCCTAGTTAATAAAAAACAAACTTAAGTTAGCACTGTCTACAGTAAGTTTATTGTAGATAGTGCTTTAGTTTTTTTTCCTAAGTAATTAATAATACATGAATATCATTAGGTTAGTATTATTAAACAACTTCCATCTCAACATAGATGCCAAAGGTTGAGGTCTGATTTTATTCCTATACTATACTAGCCAAACTAGATGTGGAATTTTTGTAAACAAGTATTCTCTACTTCCAGCTCAACATAGATGCCAAAGATTCAGGACTTATTTAGCCAAACTTGATGTGAAATGTTTATAAACAATCATATTAGCTCTTTGGCATGACAAATTATGATTCTATGTGGTACCATTGGATTGGAACCACCAGCATTACATTCTTATTGTTCTGATGGTGTAGGTACTGGAGTTATTGAAGGTAGGTATGAGCTCACCGTATTGCTGGTTCACAAGTTGTTACCAAGGAACAGGTCCCCACTGGAAAATTGCTATTTGGCACGCATGAGTCACCAACTGTTTAAAAGTTGAAATAAAGTTAGTAGATATTTAGTATGATAATCAACAAAAAATACAACATGCGAAATAGAACCAAACTTACTTTCTTCTGTTGCTGTTATTATGAACTGGAGCAAAAACCACACCAATCCTTTAGTCCACATCTTGCTACACCTCCGAGTGTTTCGCGGTTTACAGTTATCTAATTCGATTCAATTCAAGAAGCATCTAATACTAATTTTCCTTGTTTGCTGCAGAGATAACCGGTTCGTAAAAGTAAATAAAAGACAACAGGTTGTTATGGTATCAGGTTTAGGATGGCAAGTGAATTCTGGTTATTTCTTGAATAGTTGCCGAAATTATTTTGGCTAAAGCTTTACGTACTGCATAAATTCTAATATTATGTTATGTTAGCGGCAGGCCGCAGAGTCGCGTTATAAGTTTAGTACAAGTAAAGTACAATACACGTATGAATCTCGCGCTCAAATGAATAAAGTACGAGCAGTGTTGCTAGCAGCCAAAATGAAAAAGCTCCGAACCGAAAGCAGATTTGGTCCGAAATGTGACAAAAAGGTCCGTTTTGAAATATATCAGAATTATAGCAAAAGCTGAAAATAGAAGAAGTAGTCAGCCGCGAAAAAAGAATGTAATTTTGTTGCGGTGGTGTGTGGGTTGTGTAACCTTAAATGGGGGCTAGACCGTGGTTCTATCAAAGAATGAAAACAATATAATCGCGAGCGGAGCGAGGCGCGACATATCTATGTGAATTTCTTGATTTTTGTTTAATTTAATTAATTTAAGATTTTAAGATCAAGCTGTCGATTTTAGCTTTATTATCAGCAAGCAGAGCCAGCCCGGTAAATATCCGTTTTATGTTAATTATATAGGTACTGTGGTTGGCAAACATGTATCAGATCTGATTGAAACAGACCGGGCCACACTACGGTAAAATAATTGGTTTTTTTCGAGGTGATCTAAACATAATAGGTAGTACACAAAACGTCTATCCTTAAATTTAACATTCGAAAAATATTTTATCTCAGTTTTAGGTACCTATTGCTCGTCACGTCAATGATTCTGAAAGCTCTTCGTTCCATAAAATATAAGAGTCTAAGACCAGTATTATGAAAGCTTGGGGAAGCATTACATATGCAGTCACTACCTGTTCTCTACTCAAGCGTTCTTGTACTTATTACAAATTTTAACACTCTCTTGGCAGACTTTGGCACTCGATCAACTCTGCTTTTGACAAAATAAACAATCAAAATCATCCATAAAAACTATCGTAGTTTGACGAATTCATTACGGATGTAAGCGGGTCTACTACGAACCTTTTTTAGCGTTGGTGTTCTTCCAACACAAATAAGGTTCATAGTTATCCCGCTTACATCCGTAATGAATCAAAATCATCCGTTTGGGAGCTATGATGCCACAACAAACAACCCGCAGACAGATAGATACACACACAGACACATAGATCCATCCGTCAAACATATAAGAACTCTTTTTGTGTCGGGGCCGAATAAAAAATATATTATAAAAATATACTTTAGCGCTGGCCATATCTCGAGAAGGACTGACAACCGCTGGAGTAAACGTGCTCTTGAGTAGCTGGATGCGGCAAGCTGAAGACTAATTTGGAACTTGCTTGAGCGCGATGATATCGCTTTTAGCGTACCCAGAATATGATACCGAAATGACATTGACACCGCGATTCGCGAGCGCGCTCATGAGCGTTCCGTACCATTGATAGCACTCAACTGTCAATATTTATAATGTAATATCTAATTTGGAATGCTAAATATCGTTGTGATCGCTATCAGCGCTTTAATCGTAATTTGGAACACACCGTTAGTTTTAGGATTTTTCTTGAAAACGTTTTATCTAGCTATAAAATCTCTGAGTTGGCAAACTTTTCACTGTCATGTTACGATGCCAGTGACAGACTGGAAACCGCGCAGTCACTGTCATCAAAAGGAAGTTGGTTTTGGTTGTCAAAATTTTTATCTTTATCAGTTGGCAGCATTGCTCATCGCGAGGTGGCCGTGTTTTGACCCAACAACAAGTTTTATATTGCTTTTTAGAACTATTTCTAAAATAAATCCATAAAACGGACATGTGAAATCATAAACTCTCTATATTGCTTCTGTATAACGTAACCGGACAAAGTTCATTGGTGCTGTGATAGTGATGTGATGATATCAAACAAGGGCATTCTTTAGGAAGAATAATATTATCGCCTGCGTAATGACCTCCCCAGGCGCTGCAGGCGCTCGCGTCGGCTTACATTCGGTCGCCGGGCAGATGGGACTTACTACCGCATTGCCAGTAGCCGGACCAGCCTCCGATTTCAGTTTAGCAGTCGCCGTTCCTCCAACTGGAATCTGCTTTGATACTCGCGTTATGAGTTGTGGTGAATCCTCTTCTTCTGATTCTCATTCACCAGAAATGCCACCTGCTAAAGCAAGTGATCGGGAATCCCGCATTATAGCAGAAAAGCAGAGAAGAAGCCAATACAATGGTCTGATCAATGAAATGCTTTCTCTCTTGTCAGATATTGTTCAATCACAAAGGAAAGTAGATAAAACCAGTGTCCTAAGACTTGCAGCAAACAAACTTCGTAATGAACACGTATTTGGTAACACTATCAAGTGCAGTCACATCGAGACTTGGTCTCCTTCTTTCCTCAAGTTCTTTGACCTCATCGGTGGAATAATGTTTACAGTAACTTGTCGTGGGCGGATATGCATTATGTCCCCTAATGTTCAAGAGAAGCTGGGGTACTGCTATGTTGATCTCCTGGGCCTTGATTTGTACAACTATGTTCATCCCGATGATAAGGAGATCCTCAATAAACACATTTATCCACATGAGTTGCAAACAGGCTGTGAGAGCAGACTGTTTGAGCAGCATCATAATTTTCATATAAGGATCAAGAGATCAGGAGCTAGGTCAGATCCAGTGCGATATGAGAGATGCAGAATTGACGGAATGCTCAGGAAATCAGATAAAGCCACCTCGAACCAAGTACAAGATGAAAGGGTTATCAGACGCCAAAGAGTTCGCCAAAACCGCACTTTTTCGTCCAGTGGGAATGACTTTGTATTCATAGGAATGATCCATGTGATGTCGAATAACTTGCCTCCAAGAATACTTCCCCCGACTGCTTATTCAGAATATTGGACGAGGCACCTCATAGATGGAAGAATTGTACAATGCGACCAGAGTATTTCCCTTGCTGTGGGTTACATGACTGATGAAGTAACAGGCACTTCAGCATTTGTTTTCATGCACAAAGAGGATGTCCGCTGGGTGATTTGTGTCCTGAGGCAAATGTATGATGAGAGCAAGGAATTTGGTGAGTCTTATTACAGACTGATGTCTAGATCTGGCCATTTTATTTACATGAGAACAAGAGGCTTCCTGGAAATAGATAAGGACACTAAAAAGGTGCAAAGTTTTGTGTGTGTGAATAGTGTGATTGGAGAAGATTATGGTCGCAGAATGATGGATGAAATGAAGCGCAAGTACTCTGTTGTTGTAGATATTGATAAGCAACACACCGAAAAAGCTCTAACACAGGACCTAACACAGGACGAGGTGCCTGTTGAACATCCTAAATGCCTGGAGCGCATTGTCATGCATCTTGTAGAGCCATCAGTGAGTGAAAATATTGATGAACTTAAATTGGTACCACCATCAAGGGAGCATATAATATCTGCTATCAAAAATAGTGAAAAGGTGGTTCAAGGTACTGGAGTCAGATTTGACACTAGAAAAAGGAAGATGTTCGATGATGAGGATGATGATGATGTTACTGGAAATTTGCACATAAAACAGGTTAAGGTTCAGACTGTTAATCAGTAGCCCATTGCCCAGTGAGCCAGCGTGCCTGAGTCATTCATGTTCTTGTTCCATGCTTGTTCATTGTGTCTATTGTCATGATTATCTTGACTTGATCATTAATGAGTACAACTTGATATTTTATTTGCAGAATTCACATAATTCTAATGTAACAAAATAGAACTCCTTTGTTTTTCACATTGAATTAAATGGAGTATAAGTTTAGGATTTTAAAGGTACTTCACGCAAAATACACCAATCATCATTAATATATTCTATGAACACAGTAGTAATTGACTCAGATTTATTAATAAACTGTCTTAATTTAAAATTTTGTTCCTAAGATTGAGTCTGGTTGGTTATCTACAATTTTAAAAATAAGTAGCTTTTGTGTATAAATTAGAATTAATTGTACTATAGTCAGATAGAAATTTTCAATTGTGAATTATATAATTCAAAAACTATCATTGTGGCTTCATACATTAGACATGCTCATTATTTTAATTGATAAAAAATTTAAATGTTTTTAAATGAATTTAACAAATAAATTGTGACTTCCGTAATGGATTCTTAGCAGCTATGTTTAAATTGCCTATTAGAGTTTTTAAGTAACTAGTTAATTGTGCCAAATTTTAGCTATGTTTTGTAACTGGGCACATTTTATGTACTTTACTATCATTATTTTTACTGCTGCTAGGTATATATTTCTGGCTCTTTATAGAGCTTAATTAAAAAATTCTAATAAAAAGGTCACGGAATCTACACAATATAGTGTGAAGACTAAGGAATTTTTTTTCTAATTTTTTTATGTCTGTTTTCACCAAAAGATAATCGGACAATTAGGCAGCTTCGTCGGTACACTTTGACGTTTAATATATGAAAATTTCTTTCATAAACGACAAAACAACTGTTTTAAATTTAACCATCTGTTGGTGAACTCTGGTCTGAATGTTTTTATAAAATAAAATATAACCAGGTCTTGGTTTTGGTGAAATTTTAAGGCGATAAACTAGCGCCGCCACCTATTTTGTCTTATTATTTTTTTTGAACAAAAGGAAATTCAGAAATATATAATATTGTGAAGATCAAATAGGTGGAAGCGCTATTTGGGTCGGGGTAGCGCCTTAACGGATTGGAGAGATAATAATTCATGATAAATGATTATTTATCCATGCCATAATCATATAGATTAAGTTATTATTAATTGTCATACATTAATTCATTCTATTTCTAAGTACCTAATTGAATTATGTAGGCTAGGTTCCAAGGATATATTAGTTGTAAAAAAAACTTGGATAGATATCCAGGTTTTTTTTAGCTAGGTAAAGTTATATTAATCTGATTGTGAATAAATTGTTTTAATAAATCCAGTTAGTGCCATAACGACCTACTTTTTGTTATTATTGACGATTTTCTTTTTTAATATTGTGTACCAAAACTCGGTTGTATTTTGATCAGATAGATAAAAACAAATCTGCTCGTAAAGTTCTCATTTCGCTGTCGCTTTCGATAATTTTGTTCCTAAACTGACGTTAGCGAAGCGACGCTATGCGACGTTGTAAATGATTTACATATTTTTGCTAGAATTTGTATTCTATAGCGGAATTTACATTTCGATGGTAGGTAGTTTTAGTTATGTATCTATCTATGGTCAATGAACCAAATATTTCCTTCGAGCGCCGTACGTGTACATAACTACTATCTCGTACCTAAAATTACTTTTCCAGATTGCTGAATACTTTATAAATATGGATATACGAAATCATTCGAAACGTTGGAAACATAGATCTCGGTGTAAGCTGATTCTAACTTTTTTTTGTATTCTAAGTATTAGGAATCGGTGTTCATTGTTATAGGTATTAAAAAATAGGAGTTGATGTTCGGAAATCTGGCTGACATTGATTGTTGAGATGAATGATAACTAGATAGTATTTGCAGGGTAAAGTTGAATTTGAAGGTTGTGATCACTGATCGGTCAGACAGACACGGGGTGGAGGCATCTATAGTAAAAGTGAAAAGATATTTAGTTTGTCAGAACAGCGATAAATAATATACAATTAAACTTCGATAAAAGTAAAAGGGAGATGAGGCATTACCATCTCGAAAGTGTATGGCTCAAGTCAGGTCCAACTATGTTCCCTTACCTCAGTCATAGTCGAACCGGCAGCGCGGGCGGTGGCGTTTGTGTTTCGCGTGCTTGCTACGACGCATAATTTTGTGTGATTTCGACTAAAACACCACGACAATGCCCTTGTGTTTATTCACCAGGTATACAAATAGCTCCAAAACAAAACTCAAGGCATCACATATTTTCACGCGTAAGTAGATACACCAAACTTTAAATTTTCTGATTATTCGATACCATAACATTATTTCATCTGTGACACGGTACTGTTTTTGAGTGAGCGCTGGTAGAACGTACCGTATCTTCCTTTTTTTACTTTTATCGAAGCAATTAAATAAACCTTAACAGAACAACAGACAAAATCGTATAGCACAATCATGCTGAGTCTCCACTCAGCATGTGCTATGGTAGAGGTGATCAGATCATATCATGGCGCTGCTGGTCTTCCGTGGAGATCGTGAGAATAGCTCACGATTATTAAAACAGTTCTCATAGCGGGTTTTAGACGGTATGCAAACAGCAACTATTGTGGCAACAGGCAAATCGCGACGTTTACATCTATGAAGAATATTAAAAAGTTGACAGTTTCTTCAACTAAAGTTGCTGTGTCTGCTTAGCGCTTTTGATCTAACGAATTCACCGAAATGAGACCAAAGAATAAAAGATAATTTACCTAATGCCCTTACATAATGGTTGCAACGATGATGTTAAGTTCATCAAGAAGGCCTAGGAAGGAGTGACAAAATTGATGATATATATGTATTTCGTACTTATTAAAAAATAAATTTAAATGACTTGTCGGCATAATGCTAATAGTAGTTGATACGTAATCAAATCAATACCTGTCTGTGTTCTAGATTCCTATTGGAAAGGCATTAGATCGTTTTGCCTATCTGTAAATAAATATAATTTTATCATAAAAAGTGTTATACAGGGTGTCTCATATCTGACTGTTTGAGAGTGAACGAGACGCAAACAAAACGGGGTGAAGATGAGGGTGAAGGGGCAGCGTTTGAAAGATCTTTTCTTACATTTTTTTTTAGTTGCCGCCATGCCTTTCACTGGAGAGCAACGCTCAGTTTGCGTGCGCGCGTATTTTGAGAACAATCGATCGCGCATTCGTGTTCGTCGGTTATTTCGACCTTTATTGTTTTTTATTTTGCTTTACATTATTCATTCGTGTTCCAGTAACTTTGAATGCTCGGACCGTTTTGAGACACCCTGTATTTCTAGATCATAAAAACAACTTTCATTTCAGGCAGATTTTATTTTACCTGAATTAAATACTTCAAACTGGTTCTTGCAACTTATTGACGCTAGTTTATTCACTGCTCTTGCGCAATTTTTAGATTCATTTATGCATGGACGAATTTTGAGTAGGATTTAATTTATTATTTAGGGGTTGTTGCGAGTTTATATTGGCTCTTAGGTATACTATTTTATGCTTATGAAATATTGTTTTAATCCGGTACTCGTTTATAATTTGTAGTGCACTTTAGAATTAAGTAGTAGGTACCTACTAACACTTTTTTAAATTTATAGTCTGATGTTCTCAATTTTAGTTGTAAGTAAAATTGTAGAGAGTACAGGATAGAAGGCCGCAGCTTAAATTATACAGCTAAATAAGTTTAAAATATATCGCATCAACTTTAATATAAAACTTGTCTATTAAATTATTTCGTTGCGGCCGAAGTTGGAAGGTCTTTGTTGAATATTTTTAAACATTTTGTTGCTAATAGCGATACTTAAGTGTAAGACATACATAGCCATTTTCATTTTGTAAATATCTGTTTAATTAAGCCAGGATAATTTAAGAGTGTCACGTTTTTATTAAAATTGATATTAATTGATGTAATAAAAATATTTGGAAATCATTATGTTGTTTCTTGTTGACAAGAAGGAACCTAGTAAGCATATTAAATTATACATTTTCTAGCAAACATTCGTATCTTACTCTTAAGAATTCTTCTGAGCCATCCTTAAAGAATAGAATAGCGTTTATTTCGACACACACATAAGTACAAACAAACAAAACTATACATAGAACATGGAGGTTAAAAACTTATTACACAAATGATAGGTGTCAGATCGCTTCGCCTCCATGATCCTGTGCCGAAATAGGTGTTGGCTCAGTCAGCCTGAGCTCAGCATGGTGCTGAGCGATTGACGCTCAGCGCTGTTTTTCAGCCCATAAACCTTTATGTTGGCGCTACGGACGTGTAGTTACGGTGACAAAGTTACTTTATCTAACAAAAACAATAAATAAAAAGATTTGGTGGGAAGGGTGGATACGAGGACATAAGCCCCCATACAAACGTACTTTCCGATTCATTTAGAATCTACATCCCCGATTTCAATGAAATTGGCATACAATAATCGGATAAAAATTAGCTATGCTGCCCTCTCAAGAAGAAAAAGCACAAGTGCTGTAATATAATAAGGTTACAGCACTTGTGCTTTTTCTTCTTGAGAGGGCAGCATAGCTAATTTTTCCCCTCTCAAGAAGAAAAAGCACAAGTGCTGTAATACATATAATAAGGTTACAGCACTTGTGCTTTTTCTTCTTGAGAGGGCAGTATGTTTAAGTGTTCGCACCCACCTTGACGCATTCACTGCCCAGCCTGTGCGACCCGCACGCAGGCAAAGAGTACAATAAACCGCAGGGGCGCGGCCGCCACCACGTGCTGGTGCAGACGGAGATCTGCGTCTTGGGCCATGAAAGTGTTAAGACAGGTTTAGTGTAGGCAGAATATCTTATACGTACTTATATGAAAGTACTAGGTTATTTAAATCTTATTTATCTTCGGTAATGGGAAGAGGGTACCTATGTACCATCATTGGGGTTCTTCAGGAATAGCCCACTGACAAAGTTATTGATATTTATAATAATAAATAATTAATTTTGGACAATTCACACAGCATTATCTAACACCAAGCTAAGCAGAGCTTGTGTTATGGGTACTAGATAACTGATATACGTAATACAATACATAGTTGGATATATTTCATTATACTAGTACTTACATAGAAAATAATTATAATCAACTAGTAATAGTAAGTACATTGGTACCGACATCATTGTAGCGGTCGCAGGAAGTTGGGAGAGAGATGGAGGCGGCTCAGGACCGCTGTTCGTGGCGTCGTCGTCGTCGTCGTTTGGGGAAGGGAAGGCCTATGAATGAAAATAATATAAAAATATTTTATTTCGAATAACAAGATCCATATTTTGTTAATAAAACTGTTATAGAAAGAACTTAAAATTAACCTATGTTCAGCAGTCGACGTGTACGGGCTGATGATGATGAATCTTAGAGTACCTAGAGACGGCATACCTACGAAAAAAACGTGTATACCTAAACTTACCTAGAAACTTAAATGGCTCCTTTCCGTAGTGCTGCCCTTTTGTACCTCGATATTTTTATCGAAACAAGTATTTTTGTGACGATATTTTAGCAGTTTCGTAGTGATTTTATTGTTTTCACCACGATTATGAAACAGAATTCTATAATCATATAGTCTTATAATGCTTAAATTAGAGATACAAAGTATGTGAATGCACGTACCCAACTATGGCTCGACCGCGCTCATGAGACGCAACCACTGAGAAGTTAAGAAAATGAGCTATTATAACAATGGTAATTTTTTCATGTATATTCCGAGTCAAGACTCATGCGTTTAGACACGTGCCAGACCTCCTTAGAATTAAAGATCAAAGTTCACCAAACCAGTTTATTGAACAGTCTGCAGTTAGCTCATTTGTTTCAATTGTAGGTAAATACTAGTTCTAATTTGTTTATACTATTTGATTCAAATTTTCTTTGTTAATAAACGTTGTGTTCATTTAAGAAAAAAGGGTACCTACTGAAATGAAACAACAAGCTACTTAATTGCAAAATATATTGTTTGTATGCAACAGTGATTTGTGAGATAGTATATTTATATTTGTATAACAATATGGGTATAACAATGTGTAATCTGTATCTTTAGCGTAGACGCTATCTATGCTTATATTATAAATGCGAAAGTGTATTCGTTTGTCATTCAGTCACGGCTTAACTAAGAAACCGGAACCTAACTAAGAAAGGATGGAGAGTAACATAGGCTACTTTTTGTCTTAGTAAAATAACAAACTCCCATGGTAGAGTTACAGGAATATCCCCCTAGATATTATATGAAATACGAATTTAACGGGGATGAAACCGCGGGGAACAGCTAGTATTATTTATTATTATAATATAAATCACAAAAAGATAGACACCACATTTTATAAGCAATTCAACAAGTCTCATTCATTTATTATATTATATCACAAATTTAACACAGACTCCCACATTTTTAATTAAACAAGCAATGTAATCCGTAATCCGTCTTATTCATTTACAGTATAAATCAAAAATTTAACACAGACGCCACCTGTAATTTCGATTGTAGAAGCAATGCAACAGTCTCATTCATTTACACATTTGCAATATACCCACCTAATTAAAAAATTCAACTAATACTACACCTAAATTTTCAATTTTACAAGTACCTAATGTAATCAGTCTCATTCATTTACAGTATAAATCTCAAATTTACATTATTTCTATTAAAGTACTGGATCGCGCTGGCACTAGTGGCTGAAACAAACATGAAGAATAAATTTATAATGCAACATTATTTGTCAGCCTACAATTATAGACTCTAGAAAGGTACTGGGAAGTTCAACTTTGAAAAAAAATCTAAAATCTTAAAGAAATTCTAAAAAAAAAGGTGAAGGTGCCACATCGTTTGCGAAATAACTTTATTTTGCATGGAAATAATTTGCTAAGGGAGGATTTATGGAAATGTACATTTTAGAGGGGATTTGAAGTATGGTAGGCTTTAATATTACTTTGGGTCAGATTTATTTACTTAAAACTTAATATTCATTAATATCAAAATTTAAGCCCTTTGGAAAAATAAAGGTAGTCAAGTTTGTTAATGCATTTATGCATTACTTTGCAATAGAAGTTTGTGGGAGTAAGGTCAAGTAAAATACTTACTAAAAAGATTCGTGACGGTACGGCATCCTCTCGCAGTCTTGTTATTTAAAGTTCGATTGAAGCAAGTTTCTTCAAAATGAAGAGAACGAACGAAAATATCTTTCGTACCAAACTTCAAATTTTCTACTCCAATTGAGTCCAGCCACTTTTTCTTTTACCGTAATTTTCGGGTAACCTAGAACGTAAAAAGCCAGTTGAAAATTAATACACTACAATTTACACTTGAAAACATCGATACCTATGAAAAATGCCTTGAAGGACAACACTATCGCCAAACAAACAGTTTCATGTTTTCTTTAATTACACTTAAAACTTACAAAAATAAGCTACATTCGGTATGAATTTTATGTAAACTATTCCTATGAAAGCCAACACATAAGGTATTTATTGTATTATTTGGTAATTTAGCAAAATAAGAATACGTACCGGTGTAATGTTATGTTTGGACGATTTTCACTTGTTTTTAAGCCGCAACCTACCAAACTGCTGTTTGGCATCTTCCTATTAGCTTTCTTTCGCTTACTATATAAGTATTCACATGAAAAAGTCCCGAACTCAAATAATTTTAGAATTTTTACTGTAAATGCAACTCTCGTTGACAGTTTACATACCTGAAAGTTAAATGGCGAACCGGCCTCAATCATGCTTTGCTATGACGTCACGTTTCAATGTTGCCAAAAATAGGTTTCGCACATTATATTGATGTCTCTTTTTACATTGGTTATTGTAGGTAAGATAAAACGAGATAGCTATAAGTTTATGAGTTCAATATCGATTTAGATCATATTTGTATAACCGAAAGTTCCTATAGAACAATACGCCGTCTCTATATACCTATACTCTAAGTGATGAATACATTAATGTATCCATCGTCACCAGCTCCTCAGAAACGATAAGTACCCAATATGTATATATCTATTATAGGTATACCTGCATTAAGAAACTTGATAAGAACTGATATGCCCAACAACGAGCTTGCCGTGTTAAGTATCATGAACACTAGGTCATTCATTTTAATTACTTAGTTGCAGTGTGCGGTACTTTTCCATAATGCCCTTTATCAACTGAACCTAGGCACATAAAGGTCGGAGTACCTATAGGCACCCTAGTCGGGCTATTTATGTTTGCTCATTGCACAAACTTAGTACTAGAGCTCTATTTAACCCTCTCGCGGGTAGGTAGTACACTACCTACCCGCGGTCTCTCAGACACCAGCGATCTTATTTTTGTCAATAACTAAACTTGTGTGCATTTTTATACATCGTGCGGCCATGTACCTCTTTTCGCCAGCCAAAGTACCGTGCCTACGCTTTTCGACGTCATACGCGCACGCGTATCGGTCTGATTGACCGTAGGTAGGTAGTTAGGTGACCAATTAGCCAGGGATTATTTACCTACTCTTCTTCTGACTTCTAGAAGACAGCTAATTAATATATCTAGGTATCCTAATTGAATTGATAACTGAGATAAGATAATTGAAACCTAAGCTTTATAAATAAACTTAGCAAATAATGAATTGGCGTGTACCCAAAGTCTCCAAACCCAAAAGCATAATGCTACCCAAATCGTACGAAATTGTAGGAAGAAGAGCAGTCTTTGTTACGTCATTACGCCATGTCAGTGTGATTTAGGCCAACAACGTCGGCGGCGGCGACGGCGGAATGTTTGGCTCAGCGTCGTCGTCGGTCAGGGCCCGTTTGTCCCTGACCACGGTCAATGCACCGGGTGAAGGTGCCCTCCGCGGCTCCGAAGCGGACGAGCGAGCGACGGAGTGACGGAATCTAAATGACGCGGTACCGCCCGCGGGCGCGGGGCGGGTTTGTTACCAAGCAAATAACATACGTAGCAGTACCTACCTATATCTACCGACTGTAATAGGGTTAGGTACTCTGTATAGGTTACGTAGGTACTGGAGGCCTAGGTACTTTAATTCTCCAAAATACGCAATACTTCCCGTGACATGTAGAGTAGAATCAACTACCAGAATGAATGGCAACTACCTAATTTGATCACTGGGTAGGTAGGTACCTACCTATATCTACATAATTTTATCGTAGCATTTTGGCGAGAAAGAACATGACGTAGGTAGTAGGAGTGCAGCTGACAATTAGATTGTCTGCTGTTGTATATTATGTTGGTAGGTATGGTAGTAACTAATGGGGTTGCTGAAATGAAGCTCCCTTGCTCCTAAGCAAGGTACTTCACTTCACACGGGGAGAGGGGGGATTTCGGCATATATCACTACTTATCGACTCATCAGCATTCATCTTCAATCATTGGAATCAGCAGGGAATAAGGTATGTCGGGGTATGATCGGACGCGGGGAAACCCGTATGACACTAATTGTAACCGAATTATGCCATTATTTTCTAATACTGCCACAATTTTCTACGACTCGATATGGCGTCGGCATAAAATGTTGTCATCATTAGAAAATATGGCTACAATTAGTGTCATATGGTCTACCCCCGGCCCCGCGTCCGATCATACCCCGACATACTATATTTTATTTGGAGCTGTTGGAAGGACATACAACAATATACTAGGTATTAGGTAGGACGTATGTTGTTTTAGGATTCCGTACCTCAATAGGAAAAAAGGAACCCCTATAGGATCGCTTTGTTGGCCGGTAACAGCAGGCCAACTTAGGTAATCTTTGTTTTCTTTGTGATAGGGTTTGTATTGGCTTGTTATGTTTTTATCATTCGATCCCGAAAATTAAGCATACTAAAACAAAAAACCTAAACTATTAATAGTGCTATTAACCATATGTATAACTAATAGTAAGATATTTTTAGACAACAGCCAACTATGTAGTTAGTAAAACTTTTGTAGTAATCTGTGGATAATGCGATTGGTTGTACATTTAGGATCACATAAAATAAGAACATTATGTAATAAGTCTACATTGTACAACTGTTTATTATCCTGAATAAAGAAAATAAAATAAAAAAATAAAATCCCGAACGAACAAAACTTAAATAGGTATCACTGTGAATAATAAACCGCACCAGAAATAAAAAAGAAAAAGTTTTTTCTGACGTAGTTTTCATGGTGTGGTGCGAATTGTGCTGGAGTTTGTTTTCCATGGCACACGGGTTACTTTGGTGGATTTTTTGTTAACAAACTCAACAACTAGGGTTTGTTTTATTTATAGCCTGATTTATTAAATAATTCTGAATTGTCCAGAATTATTTATTTTATTTATTTTTATTTTATTGCATCATCCTTATGAATGGAAGAAGGTACCTAATTTGATTCTTTACATGCTATGAATTTATCGATGAAATGCAAGTATAAAAGTGACATGACAAATTTTATTTACATATTTCATAGCCTATTTATTCTCCATTCTAAATCATAAAAAAAATCCTGAAATTTTATCTTAAAATTCGAGATATAAGCATTTATAAGATATAAGCTATGGCGCTCATTAGGGGAGGCCTATGTCCAGCTATGGACTGATATAGGCTGATGATGATGATAAGCATTTTAGTGCTTCAGGTCGTAAATATAGCCTGCCCCCTCCCCACCCGCGTGATCCTTGTGAGATGTTCCAGGTTTTTGACAGAATCCTTTAGGGTTCATCCATCACTCACGGACTCACTCATCGGACTCAGGTCCGTAAGGGGGCGTCCATTAATTACAATACAATACAATACACTTTATTGCACACCAAAAAATACAAAAGAAAAAAAGAATACAGGAAAAGATAAATAATAGAGAGATCATTACGTGAGGCGTTTAGGGGGGGGGGGTCGGAGGGTCGAGCCAAATTTTACCTAATCTCGGGGGGGGGGGGGGGGGGTAAGTCACGTAATTCTTTTTCCAAGAATTTTAGTAGTGGTTCGATTCATGTTGGCACGAGATTCTCTTCTCTTGATCTTCATTAAGTATTTTATTAAGAAATTAATAAATCCCAAAAATTTACGATCTCGACGGGATTCGAACCCGCACCTTCCCCTTCACCTCTTCAAGATCACGTAGCTTAGTTGGAAAAAGAGCAACCCTGCGCTGAAGGGGAAGGTGCGGGTTCGAATCCCGTCGAGATCGTAAATTTTTGGGATTTATTAATTTCTTAATAAAATACTTAATGAAGATCAAGAGAAGAGAATCTCGTGCCAGTGTTAGAAATTACCCAGAGTACTATAATAAATAAAAACCTTAGAAGTATTTTATTGTTCGATTTTGCAATTCTTGACAAAAAACATACAGCCGAATTGAGAAGAATCCTTTTTAAAATAAATAGGTACCTAGTAAATGCAGCTAGCTCCAGCAGTGGACTAATATAGGCTGATGATGACGCTGTTCTTGTCTGACGCTACTTTTATTCCATGTAAATCGCAGAAAATATTCAAACACAAAATTATCTGAGCGTCTGGTCGAAGCGACGCGTGACCCGAGACCTGGTGAGTATCTGGCGCAGCGCATCAGTATTGCTATACAGCGGGGCAATGCAGCTAGCGTCTTGGGCACGCTTCCGACTGGTATTGATATGGATCAGTTTAGCTACTTGTAGATTGTTTGCAACAGTCTGCAGGTAGCTCAATTGTAAATACTAGTTTTCATTTAATTCTCTTATTTGATTGTAATTTTCTTTGTTAAGAAAAATATTGATTAAAATACCTAGTACAGCCAAACACAGAACTAACTGCAAAAATACCTACGTACCTCAGACTAAGTTAGAAATTTTGTCTGAGCTACGTACGTATTTGATTTGATCGCGAATCTTGACATATTCCGAATCTTCGACTAAGAAACCCATAAGAAACCTAAATAATGGTAATACATTATTTACATTTCTTAGAGGAAACCTCATTCCGATCGAATTGGCATACCTACTACCTAGCCCAGCAGAACTTACTCGGTGAATGTAGAATCTAGATTGGCGGCTGCGCCGTTTATAACTATTTATTCTGCGGCAAAGGTGACATTGCTCGGCCGTTGCCCTTTTCTGAATGGCCGATAGGGTCATATTGTTTTATTTAGTCGGATCTCGTGTGCATTGCTAACGGTTTAGACTTATTTTATAAATATGATGGATATTAAAAGGAAACTTTATCCTAGGTGCGATAATGTGGTCTACACTAGCCAAAACTCGATGTAGAATTGTAAACGTTAAAAAGATGCGATAAGTAATGGAAATTGCGTAGGAATAAAAAGAAGCGGCAATAGAGTTAAATTAAGGTTAAGTTTGGACGATTTGTTTGCTACATCGAGTTTGGCTGGTGTATAGGTAAGTTTTTAAAGTGCCATGCGCGTAGGCAGAGTTACGTTAGTAGGTCATAAATACACTTGCGTAAGTGGCACATGCGCGAATCTCATTTTCGGGAATGATACATGAGCGAAGGAAATTTTCACGTGTGGCTATTTGAGCTTGTGGTCATTTGTTGACACTTGCGCGAAACACCACAATATACCCCTAAAATCTATCGAAATAGACCTCGCAGAGAGTTACATTATTAGCCATAGTATATCTGTGCCATAGTGTAGGGAATTTTGTTCTCTTTCCTGAGATACACATTCCCCCAACCCTCCCCTTCCTTCCCCATAGCGATTAACATTTTAACGTAGGTGTTCGTAGCACCTGCTACCGAGATGCTACGAGCAGCGGTGGCGGGGCGGGGCGGCGCGGGCGCGGCGGAGGCGGGCGCGGCGCGGCGGCGTAGCATACAAAAGACTTCAACGCGCACCCACTTTTCTTATTATACTGCATACTAAATTCATCTTATCTCCAAAACTAGTAGACTTAACGAGTTGCAGTTTTCAGTGTGTGGAAAGCTTAAGCTCTTTACTTTCAATGTACAATACCCACTGACCGCAAATCTAAGAGTGGGGTAACAAAATATGGTATAAAACATAAGTGCACATGTAGACGTTGGCGTTGATGTTGGACGTGCGCGTGGTGCTGGTCTAGAATTGTACCACCCCAACTCTTCCCGTGGGTGTCGTAAGAGGCGACTAAGGGGCACCAATCGGGGGGCAGGCAGCAGCGCCCCCCGCAGAACTATTTCACCACTTAACTGCGATCCCCAACCCGCATGTCCAGCGTGGGGATTATGGGCGGTAAGAAACAGCTTCAATTGAGAGGCTGTTCTTGTAAGAACAGCCTCACAATTGAAGCTGTTTCCACTTAGTCACAGTATCGGGGCTTTTCCATGTCTTGTCTTGTCCATGTCCACTTCCTCACTCTGCTGTAGCAGAGAGAGGAAGTGGACATGGAAAAGCCCCGACACTGTGACTAAAAATGAGATCGACTTCATCATGACGGATAGCAGGCACATATTCAGAGATGTCTCAGAGATCAACAGGTTCAATACCCGATCTGATCACCGACTCCTCCGAGGCTCTCTGAATATCAACTTGAAGCTTGAAAGAAACCATCTGATGATTTCATCAGATGGTTTCCTTCAAGCTCTAACCTAACGCAATACCAATTCAATCCTGAACAATTAAATTGCGAAGATGGTACGGGTACGGTGCGATCTTCGGAGCTCCAACACACGCCTCATTGAAGAGGCGCTAGAGTGAAACCGAGGTAAGTAGGTACTTGTAATCTGGATGCACCCTACAACGGTTTTCGATGTAACCTAATATGTTACTTACCCAGGTAGGTACCTATTACTTTAGCTTACTTTGAGGCTAGATGCAAGCTGCAAACTAGATGATGCTGTTTGGATTGTGCATCATTTATATTACTAAGTGAGTTTTATAATTTTCGATCCAACGGAAGAGAAGACAATTTAGTTTGTACCATGTTTGTACTAAGTATAGTTAACCGTTATTGCACTTACCTCTCACTCGTTTTAGTTTAGTTTCTTCCTCGGATGTATGGTAGTTCTAATGTGTCGTGTCAAATAAATAATTTCATTTTCTTTTTTTTTTCTTTTTTTTAGGTACCTACCTACTTTTGGAACATTAAATTACCACAGATGAAATAATGTTATTTTACTACAAAAACTATCGTAGTTTGACGAATTCATTACGGATGTAAGCAGGTTAACTACGAACCTTATTTGTGTTAGAAGAACACCAACGTTTCATCCCTTAACGAGGGACTTCAAGGTGAGTGCGGTTCAGTTCAAGGCGCGCGCGTTCCGCGTCCCTCCGAGCACTTCCAACACAAATAAGGTTCGTAGTTAACCCGCTTACATCCGTAATGAAATAATGTTACTTTGTAACATAACCACAGAATTACCTATGTATACATACATATATATGTATAGGTTTGTGTATAGGAAGTCATTTTGTGGTAATGTTTGTAACCTAACCTAACCTCTGATACTGATGTAACTACCTAACTACCTACATAAGTAATGCAGTAAGTACTTAAAGTACTTAGCAACCTAACCTATACTTACTCCGATTTAGAATCCAAGATATATTATGTCAACAAAGACATTTATGAATGAAAACATACCTAACAATAACAGAAAACAACAAGGTAACAGCAATGTTGTAAAAACTAAAACACACACTTCAACAATGCATAATAGAATAGCACATGTGTGCCAACAAAATTTTTAAATTTGAATTTCGAACCAGAAATCAGTAAAAAATTATGAATGAAAACTTTCAAAACTAGAAATTGTTTCGGCCTGTGCTTCGCTTTACTTCAATGATACAATGTCATCAAATAGTTCCCACCAATATTCCTTGGGTTTTGTAACCCCTTTCTATACAATAAAATATCCAGGTTACCCCGGTTGTTGAACCGGAGAATAATCCCCGATGCGGACGTACCTTTACCTACCTTATCTAGTTAGGTAGGTACATCAGCATCGGAGGTTAGGTTACTAAGTATTCCTATGATGCAATGCAACTCGACTCTAGCTGCAATTCGCTTGCAACAATGTATTTTTATTGTGAGTGTTTATTGTTTACGTTGGCCAGTCCCGATTCAGCACGTTGATGGCTAATAAACAAATTACCTACCTTCCTTACGTATGAACTTACTATATCGCTTGTTGCTATGTGTAAGGCACAAGGAACTTATAGTTAGGTATAATTCGAAAGAGAGATTTCCGGTCTTTCCAATAACACTGACAGTGACAGAGAGGCAGGTAAAGTCTAGAACACCGGAAGTGGCGAAATACAAAACTAGTTTTAGCTGATCGGCTTTTGCGAGTCTAGCGTTATCGTAAAACGAGGCCCTGATCAGAGCTTAAAAGAGTCGGGAGAATATCCTACTAATATTTTAAAAGCGAAAGTTTGTGAGTTGTGCCGTTGTAAAGATGCTTGGCACAAACAATCAAAATCATCCGTTTGGGAGCTATGCACACGTCACACTTTTAAAACCATCTTTTTGTGTCGTGGTAAAAAAAATTATTTTATATATTGATTGAAAAAACGCAGCGCGTCGAGTGCATCCCTTCAGGAAATCTATAAAGTGCGCAGAGAAACCTAGAGTAGTGAGTACATTAATAATGCTAATTTTTTAAGCTTGTACAAAAATGCATTAAAGCACTATTGAGCGCCATTTCAATCTCAACCTTATGACGGAAAAGGACGATCCAATTTCCCTGTGATGTTGCTTTCAATCGGCAGTGCAACCAGATTTATTTCTAGTTCTGAACACCAAAGGGTGGAGTTTCCTTTGAATGTTAGTTATTATCTGTTAGAGGTCAGCGGAAGGGGTATATTGCACCCGGCACGTTCTCGGGTTACCTAGCAACCATAACCGGGTATCATGTGATTGTATCTACCTATACATACATGAGATATTGGCAGGTTACCTACGCGCTACGGTAGGAAATCGTACCAGGGACATGGTAAGTATTATCTTGTTTAATATATATAAAATACCAATTTAACCTAGAAATTTATAAACTAATCCGGACTTTGGTTTTAATTTTTTTATTTAAATTTGTATTTACATAACTTAGGTAAGTACAATAAGGTTTTACAATGCATAATATCATTGGGTAGGTATGTACCTATAATTACGGATCCGGACTGTTGGTTTTAAGAATGATAAATGATAATTTTTCATTGTATTCTGTAGGTATTAATCTATTTTTACCTGTGAGTCTACAAGTTAATTTTACGATCCGGACGGTTGTTTTTAAAAATTAATAAAAATATTATTTTGTTTGTAATGCCAACAAAAATGGCTCCGACGAAAGACCAGCGTTAGTTGCTATTGCTATGCTACGAGTAGCATTGCTAGCAACCAACCATGCTGAGGCAGACGCCGCCATTTACATTTTACATTACCTACCCAAAAGCTACAAAATGGATTACTTATAAATTTTATGAGTATTTTTATGTTGTTTTTAATTTTAGAAAATTTGTAGATGAAGTTAGTCTGATTGAACAAATAAATCTATTTTATTCTATTCTCATTACTTTTTACATTACATACCCTACGTTTTGGCGGCCGTACCTAAAAGTCCTTGTTCACTTCTCTTCCTCAAAAAGTGTGCCCATATAGCGTAGCCTAGCGTCGTTTTTAAGGTCTAGCTAGTATTATAATATCTGTGGTCTAGGGTTAAAAAACATTATTTCTTTTTAATTATTGTTTAAACTCATCAGCCAGTACAGGACATTTGTCCTCTTGCATAAAGACTCGACTTTTTGGTGTTCCATTTACAAAGAACATACATTTCGTTTGAAATAATTTTTGAAAATGGAACTGAAAGCGCCTTTTTGGTAATTGTTTGATGTTTCGTAGTGATTCCTCCATGGTAGAATGCGTAGGTAGCTTTTACGCGTTACGCGAAACGAAGACACAAAAAAGTTGCTATCAATCGCATCACATGATTTGGTATTTAAGACTAAAAGTAAAAGTATATTTATTGCTAACGACAAATTCGTGAAGTAGAGAACTGAAATCGGTGTGGAATATTCACCGAAGGTAAGTTTTCATTGTTCTATTTTCTCCCACTCGAAGTGAAAAGTATTGTTTTCCACGCGGGACAAAACCACCCATTTATGACTCGGTCTTGTCATCCTCCCTTGCTACGCTCGGTAGTATAAGTATCCTCGTCTATAATTAAGTGGTTTAGTAAAAATTTACTATTACTAGGATTATTAGGATGACAAGACCGAGTTATAAATGGGTGGTATTGTCCCGCGTGGAAAACAATACTTTTCACTTCGAGTGGGAGAAAATAGAACAAGTAATAGCATATTTTTAACAAGGGACTAAGTTACAAGTTGTAGGTACCGACAGAGAGAGGATTATGTAAGTATTTCAACAAAAATACAAGGCGATCGATCGATGTTTTTTGTTAAAAATCGTCTATGTAATCTGTACGTGGGCCGCCCTATTCAGGCAGCCTACCTACGTAGAGATTATAAAAGCGAAAGTTTGTAAATCTGTAAAGATTTGAGTTTGGTACGAGATTCAAATTATGCTTTTGTGTTTTTTATGGTTTATTAGCACTACATATATGTAGGTACTTTATTAACAAAGAAAATTACAATCAATTAATAGAATTAAATTTAAACTAGTATTTACAATTGCAACAATTGAGCTAACTGCAGACTGTTGCAAACAATCTACAAATAGCTCAACTGATCCATATCAATACCAGTCGGAAGCCAAGACCAAGACGCTAGCTGCATTGCCCCGCTGTATAGCAATACTGATGCGCTGCGCCAGATACTCACCAGCTCTCGGGTCACGCGTCGCTTCGACCAGACGCTCAGATAATTTTGTGTTTGAATATTTTCTGCGATTTACATGGAATAAAAGTAGCGTCAGACAAGAACAGCGTCATCATCAGCCTATATTAGTCCACTGCTGGAGCTAACACGCGCCATAGCGTCCTGTCTTCAGCTTGCCACATCCAGCAGTCTTACGCAAGTCATCCTACCTGGCTGGTGCTACCATTACATTTATTCTTAAAAATACTTAGGTACTTCAGACAGAATAACTATAAACATAACGTTCTCTAAAAAATATACTATAAATATACTGAAAATGTATTAATAAACTGAATCTGGTCACACTGCCCGCGCCGCCTCCTCCCTGGTATCCGAACCGAATGCGCCGCAGGCACGACCTGCACGACCGGCAGGCAGGCATTTTACTGAAATGATGCCGGCCAAGTGCGAGTCGCGCACGAAGGGTCCCGTACTATTATCTATAAAAACGGCAAAAAATCACGTTTGTTGTATGGGAGCCCCATTAGTTAGGTAGTTAGTTTGTTGGTTGGTTAGTTAGTGTACCGTTTTTCGAAGGCTTTTATCAGTGACTTCGAGTGATCCATGCCAGAGGAGTTTTTCCAGAGCTTGGTTGATTCCTAGTAGCAGGAATTTAAAAGATATAAAGCCCCCCTTAAATATTAATTTTATTTTATAGTTACGTAAACTTAATATTCATTCGTCATTTCAATAGACCGCAGGGTTCCTAAGATCTCGACCAAATTATGTGCAAAACAGTGCAATTTTATGATTTTTGGAACGAAGTTCCTTATCGCGCGTTGCGAAAGGGGGCTAGACCGAAACTCGTAAGTCTATGGTAAATGCGACCCCAGAAACTCCTAAGTCTATGGTATGTAACGACACTTACGTTTTGCTATTGTTAGATACGACATTATCACAAAGGAATAAGGTTCAAATTGAAACACCGCATATTTCAGAATTGCATAGATTAGGTAATAGTATAGTAGTCGCGCCCGCGCTCGAGAGATACCACAGAATACGCTTCCAACAACCACCACAAGAGGTGGGATAACGACTGACATTGTTGATGCGCGGACGAAGGAAATCACCCTTCCGTGGTTAGTATGTCAAAACTTCGTACATAATTGTACGAGGTTGGTTGTGTCCTCGTACCTCGTACGGAAGACCACAAATCTCGTATTTGTACGAGGAACCTCGTACGGTTGGCAACCTTGTCTGTCTGTCTCTCTCTCTCTCTCTTATAGAAAGCAAGCCAGTTATTTTCGTTTCGTCTTTCTATTTCGCATTGAACAGGTTAATACAGGAATACAGGTTTTTTGTACATAACATAACATAAGCCGTGCTGTGACACCCCCACGACCCCAGCCCCCTTGAACCCCCTCCCCCAACACAAAAATCTGATATGGGTATCGATTTCGACTAACTTGGGGGTGAGGATTCCGAATTTGATGACGGCAGGGGTGTGTGGATACACACAAGGCGAGCGAAGCGAGCCTTGCTGCGTGACAACACGAGCGGGGCCGTATTGCGGTGAGCGAAGCGAACCGCAATGCGGCCACCATAACAAAGCAAGGCGAGCGAAGCGAGCCGCGCTTCGTGTTCGGTGAGCGAAGCGAACCGCAATACGACACCTATCGCACTGCAAGGCGAGCGAAGCGAGCCGCGCTTCGTGTTCGCAACCTGTTGGCGTGGGTCGGATTGCAGTGAGCGGAGCGAACCGCAATATGACACCTATCACACTGCAAGGCGAGCGAAGCGAGCCTTGCTGTGTGACAGCACAAGCGGGGTCGACGACAAGCGGTCGAGCACAAGCGGGGTTAACGGGGTCGTATTGCGGTGAGCTTCGCTCACCGCAATACGACCCCGTTAACACAGCAAGTCGAGCGAAGCGAGCCGCGCTTCGTTGGAAAGTTGGAAAGTAAACACAATATTAAGTCAGTGTCAAAAGATAGAACTGTCACTGTAAGCCTTATGTGAGGCAGCTGTCATTCGAGAATGACATTAGTCTTGTAAAAAGCGAAAACTGTCTCTTCTGCAAATACCACAGAACGATACGCTGTAATAATAATCTCATCTGCTGCTTTGTACATGAAAACCGTAATCCCATAATAAAAACAGTTCGCCCCTATCCAGACATCTGTGTTTTATTACACTCATGGTTTTCCTTTTCGACTAATTCAGATACGTAGATTACGAAAAAATGTCCATTTTCAAATCCAAGATGGCGTCGTTTTCGACTAACTCGGACACGTAGATTACGAAAAAGGGGTATGTCCTGACGGATCACGCAAAAACCGATCATGTCCTGACGGATCACGGCAAAAGGTGCTATCCGATCTCGTGATCGGTCAGGATAAGAAACAAGATAGCGAATTAGTGCTATCCGATCACGCCATACAATTCATACCTTACTTTTAATTTTTGTTTGTGCTGTTAATAGATTTCTTTATTATTTACTCATATGTGTTATTGTAAATTTCAAGTTGAATACAATTTAGTAAATGAAATTGTATTGTACATAAAAAGGTAAGAACGGGAAATATACTGTAATAAAACTACAATTCTAAGAATGTATAGGTACCTATATCCCAAAAATTTACGACACGGGCGGGACACAACTATAATACAACTTTGTGAGTCATCATTGTTTCGGCAAACTTGCTTTCTAGCTTACTGATAACTAATTCATCTATCTCTTTTTAGCGCATTATTTAAAAACAAGTTTTTCGTCAGTTGTTTTTGCACAGCTGTGCTTACCGGTCGTGTGTCAGTGAATAAAGAATAAGTTGTTATTTTTTCCATTAATGAAGCTTTTGAAAGAGGTAAGTTTTTTTTTATAAAATTAATAAGTTATAAAAGTGCATGTTTGATCATATTAAGTAGTAGTATAAAATATTTTTACTCATGTGACTATACCTTTTTAGATAACATGTCTGGGACATCAGTAGCTGCCCTCAACTTCCACAGGGCAATTAACTTTCATCGATAAAAATGGTGGACAAGTATTGGTTAGGGCTGGCTATCAATACTCAAAACTTCGCGTAAACAAAGATGGTTCAAGTAGATGGCGATGTGTGAACTGGAGACAAAAATTTAAGACTGATTTTAATTACTTAAGACTTGATTTTATACTAAAGACTGATTGATAGATAATTACTGCTACTATTGTCAATAATAAAAGACTGATTAACAAATAAATCTTAGTTTTATTCTTACCTTTTTATTTGCTAACTTCTGAAAATTATAAACTTTATGCAATAACATTTAGTTTGAAACTAGAAATTACATTCATAAGCACCTACCTACCTACACAATAATGAAAATGTCACAAAATATGTAAATTCGATTATGATCACTTTGGTTTTCAGGGCAAACATAAACAACTAATTACCTACCTTATCTACTATAGTATTATCACTGTATATTTCCCCTTACCTTTTTTATTTACAATTTTACTATTTCATTACATTTTATTCAAACTTGAAATGTACAATAACACATATGAGTAAATAATAAAGAAAATCTATTAACAGCACAAACGAAAATTAAAAGTAAGGTATGAATTGTATGGCGTGATCGGATAGCACTAATTCGCTATCTTGTTTCTTATCCTGACCGATCACGAGATCGGATAGCACCTTTTGCCGTGATCCGTCAGGACATGATCGGTTTTTGCGTGATCCGTCAGGACATACCCCGAAAAAGAGGTCCAAAATGGCTGACATTTATTAATCGCAAATTCTCTTGGATATCGATTTTGAACAAATCGTGCGTGTAGGTTACGACAAGGGGAACACAATTAAAAAGTGAACAATCTACACAACGCTCGCGAGCTGCTTGCAGCTCGCGCATATGTAAAAATCTAGTTACATTATATTTGTTAATAATAAAAAAAGTTTGGAACTTCGTTCCATCCGGGTGTCCCTTGACACCTCTCAAGTTTTTTTTCTTAATAGTGTTTTCACGTTGAAGGAACCAAAGAAAATTTTTAGAATTTATGTAATTCCAGTTTTTAACCAAGGGAATCCCGTGAGTACTGATATCTAGTTCTAGTTTGACAAGCAAACACGCACGATAGGTTCGCCTCTTAAGGCCGGTTTTATTCCGGAAAACACTACACGTGCATTTTCCGAGATAAAACCGTATTCCGATTCATAACTAGTTTTTACCCGTGGCTTCGCACTCGTTTGTTTCTATGGAAACGTTTTAAGGTTATTTTTATTCCATGAGAACTGATTTATGAGATAAAAAGTATCACGACCGTATATTGACGACCGATGTGGCGCGATGGACGAAGGTCTGCCTGCGACGCAGGAGGTTGCGGGTTCGATTCCCGCCTCGGGACAAATATGTGTACGATCTGCAGACATTTGTTCAGGGTGTTCTGGTCGTTTTCTATTTATAATAAAAAATATCTATCTATGTATTGTATTAAATTATATATATCAGTTGTCTAGTACCCATAACACAAGCTCTGCTTAGCTTGGAGCTGGATAACGCTGTGTGAATTGTCCAGCATTATTTATTTATTTATATTTATCCTATGTTTTATTCCTGGCCTACAGTTACCTACATGCAAAATTTCATCCAGCAAACATCCCTCCATCCCTCCATCCATCAAAACTTTCGCATTTATGATATTAGTGTGAATAATAGATATTTATGAAAGCCCTGCTTCGGTTTCGTAGCGATTTATAAGTAGAATTCGTCGTAGCAAGGCCGTCTCGTCGTCAGGACGACCAAGGACGAGATCCTTGGAACAGGAGTTGGAACTGAAAACGTGGACGTTAATTTATGTACCTACTGTTATTACCGGTTTTATTGACCTACTACTAAATGAGGTTCCCAATTCATATCTGTGTAGGTACGCATCATAACTGAAATAGCTAGGGTGTTTGGTGAATAGGGCATTTTTAATTTTTTCGATCAATTTATGGTATTTCATTACAAAAAAAAATTAAAAGACCCACAAATTATTAAATGTTTGAGGAAAAAACTAAAAGCAGTATTAGTAGTATTATTATAGTGTTTTAACACTGCTCTTTTTTTGTGACGTCATCGTTCACTTTGTCTACTCAAAGTGCTTCTGTTCCTTCAATCAAAATAAAATTAGAAACAAATACATGATAAAAGCTAGGAAGGAAAGAAAATTATTCATTACACTATAGCTATCTAGCTATAGTGTAATGAATAATTTTCTTTCCTTTTTCTCTCAAAAAAAGATATCCTAGGATATCTTTTTCGTCGTTAGTCGTTAGTCACCGTTGCTTCATGATAAAACGGTGAACGTCTTTATATTATTAAAATTTTGCGATTGAGTCTTAAAATATCTTCTTTTCAATCATTAAATTTCACAATATACAGAAATAAAATGCACATATATTTCTACGCCACTGGATAATAAAAAAAAAATAGTCAGCTTTTTAAAGCCACATGCATAAATATAAATAATATAGGTACCCTATTGTCCAGCAATACTTAATTAATTCGTTCGTAGGAATATACAATTTCCATGACAAGCTTAGTTATTTCGTGGACCCGAGCTCTTTCTCTAAAAATAATACGAAGATTACAGTTGTACAAGTAGGTTTTTTATTTTGAACCAAATTGTGGGACCTCTACGAAACCCGTAGGCGTTTTCGTAGAAGTTCTACGAAAAAATTCTACCAATCCGATTTAAAAATAAGTTATGTGAAGGGCTATTAAACTAGTTTCTACCCGTGGCTTAGCACGCGGTTATAGAAACTTTTAAAGATTATACTATACTAGCGTTCCGCCCCGGCTTCGCACGGGTAGACTCTATAGCCATGTTCATCAGGAATAATGTAGGATAATAATGGTGAAAGAATTTTTCAAATCGGTCCGGTTATTTTGGAGCCTAGGTATTCCTGTCAAACAAACAAATCTTTCCTCATTATTTTATTTATTTATTATTAGTATAGAAAAAGTAGTAAAAAGGCCTATAAAGTATTATTCTCGGTCTAGACCGACCTCTATACAAAATTTCAGCTTGATACATTCCATAGTTATGGCGTGAAGTAGTGCGTAACGAACAGACGTTAAAAGGTTATTTATATCCCATAGGAACTAATTTATGGGATAAAAAGTAGCCTATGTTTGATTCCAGACCTTCACTGGAACTGAAAAGTGGTTTTATGTCTCTACACACAATACAGACCGATGTACAATACAATACAGACCGATGACAAACAGAAAAGAGAAATAAAATAGCACTCGACAACAAAACCACAAATTACTAAACAACAACATTATAAACAAAAACAAATTATAAAGGTCAAAAATTCATAAAGGGAACATAGCGTATCTATTACTTCTACCAAACATGGCCTGATAAGGCTTTATTTATACAATGCAAAGTTAAGGTGTATATAATACACTTATACAAAAAATATACTTAATTCTAAAGAAAAAATAATAAATCATTAGTTGAAAAGAAATCTAATAATAACACTAGATATACGACTCAACACACTGACTGTTTAGACTTTGTTGACGCGTAGGGACATAACTGGCACGTTGTTGCAACAATGTATCAGTGGAAGAGGTGGTCATAGTTCAGATCTCGATTTAGAACTTGCAGTTCTAAAATGTGCATTATGTCCTACATATAGATTAAATCTTGCCTACACAAGGATTCGGCGACAGCTGCTCGCAAAAAATAAAACCGGCCAAGTGCGAGTCGGACTCGCGCACGTAGGGTTCCGTACTATTATCTATAAAAACGGCAAAAAAATATGTTTGTTGTATGAGAGCTCCCCTTAAATATTAATTTTATTCCTATATACTAATTATTTGTTTTTAAAGTGAAAATTATAACTAAATATTCTGTGAATATTTCAGGCGTGGTAGACACTTGACGTGGTTGCCGTTATCAATATCGAGCAAAATCGAGCAAAAAAATCACGTTTGTTGTATGGAAGCCCCCTTAAATATTTGTATTATTCTGTTTTTTTAGTAGTTGTTGATATAGCGGCAACAGAAATTCATTATCTGTGAAAATTTCAAGTGCCTAACTATCGATGTTCAGATACAGCCTGGTGACAGACGACGGACAGACAGACAGACATACGGACAGCGTAGTGTTAGTAATATTCGTAGTGTAGTGTGTCTTGTTATATTTGTTGTATGTGTTGCTGGTTTTCCTTTAACAAATCAATAAATAGTGTCCCGTTTTACCCTTTGGGTTCGGAACCCTAAAAACCAAGTCTTTCCATAATTGACGGAGAAATCGAGAAACAAACAAAAATTACATAAAAACTAACATAGAACCTCCTCAACTTTTTTTTCGTCTGTTCAAAAATGAAATAATCACACTGCCAGGAAGTAATTTAGTATGTAATGGACAAAGGTATTAAATAACGTGTTTAACAAAAGTCTTTTTTTTCTGCATCTGTTTGTGACCAATTTTGTATAACTATACGCTTCTATTTTCTCCTAAACATGCGTAGGACACGTACGAAGATACTCGTAGTTCATTATCCTCGAGACCCCAATAGGTAATTCATTCATACAAAGAGTCACAATTTGAATCAATATTTTCCTGGTCCTATTTCCATGCGATATTGGTAGAAGGGCTATCAAGTACAGTACTTCGGAAACTATATACATACGAAAATCATTCTTAAATCCATATCTGCTCTTTAGGCAAACTTCAGCGAAAAAAACATTAACTATTACGGTATTTAAATAAGCCCGGTACAGCCTCGGTACTATACTAAGCTAAAATCACTTGTAGTGGATTTTTTTACAGAGTTCGCACTATTTGTCGATTTGCGTTCTTTCCCACAATTCATTAGGCTCTAAACCGGAAGATAGGTTTTTTTTCTCAACAATATTACCTACATAAAAATCGCCATCAATATTAAAAAACTAAAACAGTGTCAGTAGACTAGTGTAGCTACCTCTGTGATTGACGACCTCTGTGGCGCGATGAGCGAAGGCCTGCCTGCGACGCAGGAGGTTGCGGGTTTGATTCCCGCCTCGGGACAAATGTGTGTACGATCTGCAGACATTTGTTCAGGGTGTTCTGGTCGTTTTTTTGTGAACAACAAAAATATCTGTCTATGTAATGTATTGTATTATGTATATCAGTTATCTAGTACCCATAACACAAGCTCTGCTTAGCTTGGGCTAGATTTAATTTCTCTACTTATCCATAAAGACTTTGGACTGTACATACTGTCCCAATGTGATGTCACAGGATCTGGACAGCCAACTTAAATATTGTTTAAATTTTTCTCGCAGAGCCTGGTGGGCACGTGCCATCACGTGAATGTTTTCACGTGGTGGTTCACGTTTTCACGTGAATGGTTCCGCCGCCGTCTTGCTGGTACTAAATATCCTGGAGATCGCAGGCTTTAATTTAAGGAAAAAATAATCCGTTTATCACGGCATGATAACGTTCGTCATTGATGCTCGACGCTTTATCGAAAAATGGAACTGCAGAATGGAACATATTAACTGCAGTTAATATGGTCCATTCTGCAGTTCAATAAAAAGAGTAGCACGACACCGAAACAAAAACAACAAAGCCAAAATGCAACAAAGGTAAGATAGAACCACATTCAACATTCGTAAAGTTACGAATGTTGAATGTCAACAAGAATGGTTCTTTTGTGTGATATTACCCAATAAATTTGTATTTTCTTTACTTATTTTCTAGTTTTGAAAACCAAACCAAACGAATCACCCTAATCGGGGTGCCACATAACATTACTAATCCGAAAGGAGCTGATTCTGAACCACGAGTCAACGTAAATGATGTGTTTTTGAATTTAAAATACCTAAGCTAAGTTTTTTTTACTTTGTTTTAAGTTTGTTTTCTCCCCATTTGTGTTCTATGATACTCATGGAATATTAAACATTCTAAAATTGGTACTAAACTGGTTTCTTTAGGTACACCAGCGTTTTGTCGTCTGAGGAGTGCTTTAAGACTCTTTTTTTTTCAGCACACGTGTTACTTATGCTACTTCCTATAAGGCAACACCGTCAAAATTTCAGAACACGATGAATGAAATTATGTTTTGATTTTCTTAGGAGAATCTACATATAAAATTTTGTAGTTCGGTGTTTACGGTTACTGAAGTACATAGCATTTTTGATTCAATTTTCAACTCCAATTTTGACCCCCTTGTGAGTTTGAATTTCTGGACAAAGAGTTTTATATTAATATAGATAGATTATTTATTATTATTATTACCTGTTACTGTTTTATGAGAAAATAAAAACTGCAAATTTATTTTCATATGGTTTCTTTTCGGTTTCTTTAACCATAAGTAATTTTTCATTTTAATTTCAAAAAATCATCAGGAATACATATTTTATCCTGGTTAAACCCAATTAAAATACAGGTTAAGTATCCTGGCTAGCCGCAAAGCATCAGTTGTTCGAAAATATTATTTAAAATTTTCACATTGATGCTTAGTCCCCTACAGACTAAAGCATCGATGTGAAAATTATGGGTACCTACTCCTTGAGATCTCGAAACCCTAAAAAAGAAAAAGTTCTCATAAGAATACTACACAGATCAAAGGAGAAAAGACAAGTTTCTATGGGTTCCATTCAAATTATCGAACTCATCAGCAAGTATTTTAAATCATCCATTTTCAAAGAGACATTGAATTCTATCAATTCTAAAATTTCAATGGTATCTATCTTATCTTTTAGACCCTTCTGAGAAGGTCGTTGTGTTTCCATAGCGACATTGCTCTCCTCGGAATTAAAAACTCGACCTGTTAATAAACTCGAACTGGATACATTATTTTGTAGGCAGGTTATTTTATACTTAATTGCTTTTATAGAGATCCTCACAAAAAATAGAAAAAGGTTGTAAGAAATATCGCTATACAAAGGCTGACCAAAAGGTTGGATGAAACAGAAAATACCATGCACTTGCTTGCAATAATAGTAGGTACCTACTATTCGTAAACATCGTTTCCTTATCAGTGGTCTTTATCAGTGACGCAGACATGTACTTACCTACGCAACTGCAGCATCGACGGACGCGGACGGCGAGAACGATAAGAAGCAAGTCTATAAAACCTAGGTAGGTGTATCTTAGTAGTTATTAAAAAGACGGTCATAAAAACCTACTTGAATTCACGTTGAGTTAGCTTGCTTAAAAAGGGCATACAATCGTTTTACAAAGAAAAATTCAATCATCATCGGCCAATGTTAGTCATAGGCCTCCCCTAATGAGCGCCATAGCGCCTTAGCATCAAGCATCTGCCAGCAGTCTTTCGCAAATCGTCCCGAAGTGCATGGTCCCGTTTTACCCTTTGGGTACAGAACCCTAATAAAACCTTGTAAAAAACAAATGTTCTAGACAAATATATTGAGAGTAGGTACTAGATTTTATTAAAATTACAAAAACAAAATAAAATAAAACAATTACAACCAGTACCTATATACACTTTTATCTATTGCCTAAAAATCTAAGCCGTCATAAGAAGGCAGTATGCCCAGAATGTTGGCAGCATTGCCACGTTGAATGGCGATGCTTATTCGTTGACCGAAATAAAAGCCAGCATTCCGATCACCTGTGGACTCTATGAGAGGTTTTGTAAGGTCTTTGTATATTTCGTGTGCCCCAGGAGTCAGGAGTTCAGGTATTTATTATAACAAAGAGGTAAAAGAGTGCATGCTTATGAGTGGTATTCTCTGGAACGCCTGAACTTATTCCAAAAATTCTTTCAATAAAATAGTTAGAAATTCATTATATATCACTGAGTTACATAGGCTATGTTTTATTCAGAACCGTCAGAGAAGCCACGGGCAGAAGCTAGTATTGTATAAATATCTTTGCCTCGTGCTACCTTGAGTTTCCTGAACTGGTTCCACGTGTCCGCCCGCCCTGGCGCGTGGGCGGCACCGCCCTAATCTAGAAATATAAATTCGTCCTAGGGAATAAACTTTTCCATTGAGACTGGAGCATGGAAAGCTCACAAAGAGAGCTTCCATTAAATTAAATATATAAATATTAAATAGAGTAAATAAATCATGATGATCTCCTCCTTGCCATTCGGCGGCGGTTAGTTTTAACGGGGCGCACCAGGTGCGCAAGATATATTAGGTGCACAAGTGTGTGCGCCAACACAGATGCACTCTCTATTCCCTAACTCTCTTATTCCGATGGTACGGCAGACCGACACGCGATCGGGGTGAGGTCAGGCGTCGGACCAACGACTTGACGTGCTCTCCGAGGCACGGGGGTGTTATACCGCCAGCTTTCTGAGTCCAAATTTATTCTTGCTAGAAACACCCCAACAGCAACTTTTGGCCCGGCAGATTTTATCCCATAAATAATGCTGGATGATTCACACAGCATTATCTACATTATTTATTATAATATAATTAATTTGAATGTTACTATATGAATAACACTATGTCCTAATTAAAGCGTCTGGTTTCTGAGATATTCGCAGATGAAAATAATTATTGCTCTAATGTTTTTTTCCTAAGTGAAAATCTTCAAACCCCTGTAAGATGACGATTATGAACAACTCGTGGACTACCTAGCCAGCCGCTAGCCAGGAAACGAACCCTGTATTCTGATATACAGTTTAGCGTGGATCAAACATCTAATAGGGAGTTATGCGTTTTGTAAACCAACGCAATTAAAAAAAAAGGTTTCTTAGTATGTTAGGTAACACCCAGGTACCTACGCAAGTCTTTTTAATGATAGTGTAGCTACGTAAGCTACCAACGTAGACGAGAACAATGGTAAATCAATTATCCTACACTTCGATTGCAGTATTATATCGTAGGACGTAGGCGAGTTCCTATAAAGGTAGGTAGTTCGTTTGTTATACCTTGTAAGTACTAAGTCGTACCTACAAAGCGATAAGGTGCGAGGTAGCTACTTAGTACATAACGTAGCAATCATAGTTGTGGCCTTGGTACTGGTTGCACAAGTTATATTATGTACCTTATGTACCTTTATATTGTATAAAATATGCAGCACGTTTTTCAAATTTACATGTAACATTACCTACGTAATACACAATTAAAAACTTTCTTTAAAGTCGAGCATTTGTTTCGTTAGAGACCAATGCGAACAGTAAACTTTGTTTAGACGTCACTGTCTGATTTTTATTGAGGATTCCTATTTGAGGGTAGAAAATGCTTTGCCGGACTACTTTGCGAGTTTCTTTCTCTCGACTCAGTGTGTGAATTTTTCTTGCTAGAAAAAGACGTTTGGGATCGTTTCTTTGTAGAAATCAAAATGGACGTTGCTGTACAAAAGGTCTCTGAAGTCTCTAGGCGTTCAGGTCAGTGTTATTATCTAAAGTTCGCGTGAACAAAAAAAGATATTAGGTTAATTAATTATGCTGTTTATAGAACCAGATAATAGAACTTTATTAACAAAGAAAATTACAATTTAGAATTAAACAATTGAGTTAACTGCACACTGTGATAAATTACTCAACTTGCCAACGCAACGGGGTAATGCAACCAGCGTCTTGGGGACCGCTTCCAACTGGTATTGTTACAAAACCAAATAGTAAATTGAACCTCTACATAATTAGAAGTATTTCTGTGTGAAGTTTTGTGCTGTTTATTAAATAATTAAAGAAGATAGAGAAGCTATCGACTCATACTTAAAGTCTAAGCTTAATGCGGATCTTCTGCAAAATTTGGTCTACTTTCAGTTCAGTTCTTTACTTATTTATAAGAAAATTTTCTCACATGTGAAGTACAAGCATATTTGTAAATAGCTACAGCTTATGTAGGTACCTACTTTATAGTGATAAAACTAAGTAGGTTATAATTTTCTTTGGTATCTTACCAAAAGTATTTTAATACTTACTACTTACATTAATGTAGATCTACGACAACACTCCTCAAATTTGTCAACAAGGAACCCATCTGAGAGACTGTTATATAAGACTGTAGTATATAAGATTCCTGTCCAAGATTCTCTTCAGTTTGTCAGTGAATATTGCCATCGACGCGGCACTGGTTAAGAATTCCGGTAACAGCTAGATTATCTTATTGTCGTTAACTGTGTTTCACTAGTTTTGTTGACTTGCCGGCTTGCTGCAACAATAACAAACTCTTACCAAACCAAGGGATTAATATTAGCAAACAAATAATGTTCCCAGATGCTCTGCAAGCTGTCAAATTGGATCCAGCCGTTTTAGAAGCAAAAATCTCAGTCGATAGAAGCACAATCATAACAAGTGCCGAGCAAGGATTAGCATCTAACGAATATGAGCATCAACCCAAGAAACCCAAAGACAATTGCAATGGTGAGTCTCTTAGGACCGTATTATAAAAGCTTGCTCAGTTATAGATCCATGCTTGAGTAACTTTGAGTTACTTTTCTATGGCATAAACGTTACTCAAGCATAGATCTATGAGTAAGTAAGCTTTCATAATACGAGCCTTAGTGTTGCAAACCTAGAAGGCGTAACCCCCCTAGTCTGTGGAGGCATGACTGACCACCGTAACTGCTGACAGTTACGGTGCTGATAATGGAGAAGGTAGCTAAAAAAGTAAGAGGTTCAGTGTTTTCTCAAAAAAAAATCCGTTTAATTTAATTATCCACTTAATGTTATACCTACTTAACACAATTATGTTATCAATTCTTAAAATATACACTTAAATCAATGAAGAGAGAACGCTCGTTTAGATATTTATGCAAATGATTACAGATAATGGTGATTGATAGTTCATATGAAAAAAATCAGGCCACTGGATAATGACAAGCCTACATAATTTTTTTACATTGGCCTGATTATTTTTTCTTAGAAGTCTGATTGAAAAACGGGCTGTGCTTTAATGATAGTATGGGTACAACAACCCGTCAGAAAAATGGTCTGCGATAAAGACCACAATACTCACCTGCATTATTGGTGGAGGTTGGAGCTGGAGGTGAAGCGATTTTTCTCATTTCTTCCAAATATTTCAGCGTCATCAAAGTCTACAAAGTTCGAAGACCTGATGAGGATGCAGAAGGCCGCGGTGCTGACGCTCACTCCGCGGCAGTACGACCTGCTGCTCAAGTATGTTGACATCTTGAGGATGCAGCGACTCATCAACCAGAAGAATTTGGTAAATTACATCAATTTTCGGTATAACAAGGAAAAGGGTCAAAACAAACCACATTTCCGTCCGTCAATTTGTCGGTTTTAAATCTATGAATTCCTCTATGAATTCTAAGGTTTTTTTGTTATAGTGCTTACCCGCACTTTGGGTACTAAGAAATGAAATAAGTTCCCAATAATTTTCGGTTTCGGCGGGACTCGAACCCGCGCCCCACCCTCAGTACGGGCGTGCTCTAACCAACTAAGCCACGAAACCCTTAGTCGGTTCAACAAAAAATCTTTGGGACCTCTTACGGACTATAGCGCCGGTGGGTCCTCTATGAACCTTCAAGCGAGAAACCATATGTGTTCGAACGGTATTATTCAAAGTGCCTTGAAAACAAGCCGCAGCAGTTCTGTTCATAAAGTGTTAGTTCTTGTACATTAGGTAAGTATACATAATAATATGTGTATACTGTTATGTTGCTCCCATTTACAAACCGACACAATTGATTCTAAACAAGTTCCCTTTTTCAGGAATGTGCATTCTGCAAGAAGAACGGCGAGCCAGCCTCCTGGTACTCTATTCACATGCTAAGAGACAGGGACGGGCGCGTACGATGCCCCGTGCTGCGAGGGTACCGCTGTCCGGGCTGCGGCGCCACCGGCGACCGGGCACACACCATCAAGTACTGCCCGCTCACTGACAGAGGTGAGGTATACACACACAGCGAGGGACGCAATGACCTGGTTGGGAGACACTCCATTCACATGATGAGAGACAGGGACGGTTGGTCGGTCCCCTTCACACCTAGTCCAGATAAGTGTGCTGTTAAATTACAATTCATATAGCCAAGCCAGTTGCTTCCATTAGTTAAAACAAGCAAAATTTACATTTTTTTGCTGAAGATTCTAAGTTAATTATTTAGTGCTTACCAAACGTAAGTTGTTTTCTAATTTTATTGTTTTTATAAAACTAAACATCCGACTTCAAATATCTTAGTATTAACTTTTTTTTTCACTTTTTCAGTCAAATTACTGAATCCCTCTGGGACCACCTCGAGGTTATTTTCCTCCGAGGTAATAATTTTCCTGATCGGTCCTATATTGACGGAGAAATCGACAAGCATATTTAAAAAACTAGCTCTTGCCAGTAGCTTCGCACGTACTTTTCAAGTAGCCTTTGTCCGTCCCCGGGATATCTACCTTTCACCTATGCCAAATTTCATTATGATCCGTTCAGCCGTTTAGACGTGAAAAGGTAACAGACAGATAGACAAACAGACAGAATTACTTTAGAATTTGTAATAATATTAGTATGGATTAGTATTGGAGTGTGGATAAAACAAAGGAGGTTTAAGTGTATACTTAGAACCTCTTTTGTCTAAGTGTACTTCTAAGTGTATACTAAGAACCTCTTTTATTTTTCGTCGGTAAAAATATCAAAATGACAATGGTGGGTTGTCAGGCGAATTATGAGTGGGAAGGGAATTCATTATTGGATTACAAATACATTCTTTTGTTTTATCCATCTCTTTGAAAAACATAATTTATTTCAGATCGTTGCAGTTGGAGTTGTTGAGTTCATCGAGGTGAAGAAAAACACGTTTTTTATCAACATGTTTTTATAAACAAAGTAATTAAAACTTAAAACATTATAAATCATTTGTTTCATGTTAATATATCCCTGAAACCGCACTGAAGGAGTTTATTTTACACTTAAAGGTACATTATTATTACCTACTAACGTGTTAACTAGTTTACTTTTGCAGTGTTTAAGGGCGGCTAAGGCAAGACAGGTCGTATAAAAGATCATTTCACTAATAAAACCTTAGGGTTAGTGCAGACGAGTCACAAACGATGACAACCACTTTGCTGCCTAGCTGATCGTCGTATTATTTGCATCCTGGCTAATAATCGCGGCTAAGTTATTGGTGTGATCATTTATTTTAACAATTAGGTTAGCACTGTTGACTAACGGCTGGCTAAGTACACCAGAACTTACAAGTATTTAAATAATTTATAAATTTGTTATTTTAAGTGCACCAACCTCTTACAGGCCGACACAGCATCATAACATGAATGTAGCCCGTTTGCATCGAGTCTTACACATGCCTCTGTTCTAATTTCAGAACAGAATCTATTTTTGTAGTTAGTCTTGAAGTCCTTCAGTGGAGCTACTCGTATTTTTTTCATAAATTAGTCCAATTTGCCTTTATTGTGTGTAAGAACCTACATTATGTTTATCATTTACCTCATTTTTGTGCAAAACCTGTAGGTTTATAAGCATTTTTTATTCGATGAAAACGTTACTACTTTTTCAGAATTTTCACGTATATTACTCGATATATTTCCCTATATGTCGAATATGTGAAAATTCTGAAAAAGTAGTAACATCCTATACAGGGTGTTCCACAATGAGTCCTAGAGGATAACCTTGAAGGTGCTAGTGTGGTGGGTCAGACACCAAAGCATTTTTTTTTTAATAGTGGAAGCGTTTGTGACTTATTCTTTTTGTTTAACTTGGCGAAATTCGTACATAACAATTCGATTTATACAAAATCTCGTACCCCATAACACAAGTTGTGTTATGGGTAAGTACGAGATTTTGTAACCTTTTTCAATCGTGAGCGGTAAAAAATATGTTTATTGGTGTGAAAATAAACATTTTTTTTCGAAGAAGCGAAAATTCATTTAATAAAATGCAAATGAGACAGAATGGCAAAGAAACAATCAATATGATTCTAACTGTTGCGGTCGAAATCACATGAAACATGGTATTTAAAAACTTACGACTTATTCGTGAAGTAGAGAAGTGAAATCGGCATGGAATATATTTACTGAAAGTAAATCATTTTATTTTCTCACTCGAAGTGAAAAGTATCGTTTTTCACGCGGGACAAAACCACCCATTATAACTCGGTGTTGTCATCCTGTTAACAGCCTCGTCTATAATTGGGGGCGGATTGGTCCCTTGTGTAAAAATATACTATTATACATACCGACATATAAAAGGTGATCATAAAGCCCACAACAGATGGAGCTATAATATTATATTAATATAAATCATAGCAAGGTATATTACGGTATATTTTCTATAGTAATCGGCGAGAGACCGCAGACGCAGCTTTAGTATAACGTATATTTCTTACCAAAATATGTCGACAGATATAGCACGATATATTTTGGTACCTACTTATAGTAAGACATGACGGCCGCAGAGCTTATGAATGCAAAAATATATATTGTAGTATAACCACCATCTGTGGCAGCTTGCTATACCGTAATATTTAACTTTTATTTATTTTATTTATTTATATACTAATGCTCCGTCTGTTGTGGGCAAACCTACAATAATAAAACATATGAAATTGTTTTATTGTGGGTTACCCAAAAACGTGAACAACGGTACCAAGAATGCAGGGCAATGAGGTGAAACTAATTTAGATATACATTAAAAGTGTAAGCAAGTTAGCTACGATTCTACGAACCTAATTTGTGTTGGATGGACACCAACGTTCCATTCCATCCCTCTCATGTGTTCTTACTTCAGCTTACATGAATTCAGTAGGATGTTGAACATTGACCCCTTTAATACCAACAGCATTCACAGGGCAAGGCGATGCATGGCTCTAAACTTCTTTTGCGCATGATGTAGCTATAGGTAGGTACTTATAATTTTCACTTATTGTTTTTGTCAAATGTCAAAATTTTTAGTGTTCACACCTTAGTTTATTATGTTTCTATTAGCGAATGCCTATTATTAGCTTTCTGTATCTATTTTGAGTTCTATTGTAATTAGCTAAGCTGATGGAAGTCCTATATAAATAAATAAATGACAATCGTAATGAGTTCGTCTAACTAGGTACCTACGATAGTTTTTATAGTAAAAGTTTTATAGGTCCAACACCCCGTCCCTAAACCTTTACATTGGTGTGGTAGGTACCTATGCTGTGGATAATGAAGCAGCTGATCATGCATTCAAGCCGTGGCCAACGCCGCTACGTTGAATTCCGCTGATTCATACAGCGACGACAAGTTTATATCATGCCGCACATGTATAGCTACATAAGCTACCTACCTATTCGATTATAAAACGGCCGGGGCCTGCGTAACAGATGACTGTGCGTGGTCGGAGCCACCTCGCGAGCAGTAGGGCAGGTCGCGAACGCACGCACTGCGCCAAGTCCATGAACTTGCGTATGGACCACTCACTGTTATGGTTATGTAATGTCCCTACCTCAACAGTATCTTCGCATGTCTTGTAGAACCTCTGTAGCATTGTTAGCGTTTGAACGGAGAAGTTATCTTTCGACTAAATGCAATTCGTTCATAATAACAATAGGTAGCGGACGTATCGTTTCCAAGAACCAATAGCTATGAAAAGTGTATAAAAATAACTAGTTTCAGCCAGCGGTTTCGCATGAGTTTTTTGGAAAAAAAGTAGCCTACAATTATACTCCCGGTTTATATCTTTATTTGTGCAAAATTTCAGTCAGATTAATTCAGTAGTTGTAGCGCAGCTTGTCTTTAAACATCTTTGCAACGGCACAATACGGCATAAACTTTCGCTCTCAAAATATTAGTAGGTTCCTTTATACAGGAAGAGTAGGTAATACCTTCCTGTAATAATCTTTGTGATTGTAAGTGATCTTTAAAAAATTCTTATCCATCGCGTAGACCATACCGATGGTGAGACCATACACTGTTCTTCCTTCATTATTATCATCTGCATCATCATCATCATCATCATCAGCCTATATCAGTCCACAGCTGGACTTAGGCCTCCCCTAATGAGCGCCATAGCGCCCTGTCTTCAGCTTGCCGAATCCAGCATCTGCCAGCAGTCTTTCGCAAATCGTCATCCTACCTGGTCGGAGGGCGTCCTACACTACGTTTGCCGAGACGCGGTCTCCACTCAAGAACACGTTTACCCCAGCTAATTAATATAAATATAAATAATTATATAAATATTATTATATTAATATTATTATTATATATTTTATTTATATTAATTAGTTTTTCATTATCATACTTTCTGACAATGATAAAGAGCTTACTCAATTTAATTCTGGTTCTACGAATTCGTTTGTTGGTAGGTAAATATGTCCTTGCCTAGATGACCTACCTACCTAGGTGGTTTTAAATTTTATTACACAAATAAGTACCTACACTGATTAACTAGCACAAGCAGCTTCTTAATTCACTGCCACTTCTTTCTTCGGTCCCATTTGAGGTTAGAACATGTGGTTCACCAAGTTCAGTAATTTATTCGTGGTAAAATGTTCTTGGTAACAAAATAATTTTATGAATATCATTTCCTGCAATCTGTATCTCATGGAACGTTGATTTAAGAAAAGATAAACTTAAAATTGTTACAAGACTCCCTTCGTTGGATGACGCTATTCCATTTCAATGTCAAGCAATAACCTCCTTAGCAGCATTGAATAATACATAACATTCTGTGCTACACGGCACGATTCACGTTACGTTGTCATATCACAGGTTTTATCACAATAGGTAACAATTTTTTAACGGATAACAGGTTATTCAATGCTAACAGAAGAGGTATTGAGGGTCAAATCAAAGTAGTACCTACATAATCCACACATTACTCCGTGATAGACTTCTGTCCGTCTCATTTCTGCATAACATGAGTGCGCCATAAAAACAGAGACAAAATGCAAGAGTGCAATTAAGTGGGTTGTTTGCAACAGCAATTACTCATCAATTAAATTCTATCTATAGCTACGTGATTGATAAGTATAGGTTGTCATAATAAACAAGACGATAAAACGTGCCAAGACAATTTTAATGTATGAGCGTTTGAGCGACATCTGTTGATTTTGAAACAAACTAAAACGTTTGCTACGCTTGCTATGGACATTGTAGCGCGCGCGTAGCACCGTAGCAATTTACGTAGCGCTTTCCGTAGCTCTTGTTCTACGAGATTCGTAGCAATTACAACAGATGGCAGTGTTCAGTTTATTAATGAATTTCAGAGGGATTTCCATTTCATTGTGTATTACATCAACTCAGGCACTATAAAGATAACAAAAGGCCATTCATTTAAGTTTACTTTTTGTTTATTTTAAAGGTATCCAACCAACGTGTATTTTGACCTTCAGCGACTCGTGAACCTAAAGACCCAAAAACAGTTCGCCTCCTTGAACCAATACAATAAACTGATAAATTGTAGTTGAATTTATTGCTTAACCTGCTTTCAAATAACAGCAGGCGCTGATAGGAACGATAGCGGCGCCTGCGCTGCCGCGTCACGTCGCGTGCGTGCCACGCTCGAGCGATCGGAGTGGAAGGAAAGGAAGCCAGCCAACCTCATTCGTCACTTCGATGTGAACAAGTGCGGTCGTGTTGCTGCTGGGCTCATTGTAGTTCGACCCACGAAAGCCCTAAACAGTGCCTTTTCAAATGTAGTCCCTTTCGTTCCACCATACCAAAGGCGAATTTCTACGTTCGAGAGGAAAATCGATGCAATCGTGAGTTATTGTTTGATGTTGTTAGTCATAATCATAAGCTATTGCTCAAGTTTTTCACCTAAACGCTAGGTTTTCCATTAGTGTTCTCTGAAAATGTGGAAAATTAACATTGTAATCGCATTTCAACGAGTATTCGTCCAGCTTTCTTTTAGGAGTTATAGTTTGAAATAAAAATATCATATTTCACGAGATATTTTAGTTCCAAAATTATAGAAAGCATACGGTAGGCCTGACTCTAAAATCGTCACGAGACTTCGATCAATGATCCCCTCTACACGTGGTATTTATATTTAGCACACGTTGCTATGTTCCCCAGACTGACTCCAGACTATCATTTTTTATATTGAGCCAAACAAGTTTTCCCCCGCGGATTTACTCACGGTTATTTGATTTGGTTGATCATTAAATCTGTTATTATAAATTCCTATAGCAGCAGTACTTTCATCGAAAATTTCAACACTGTACTTAGATATTAGATATTAAACTTAGCTGAATGACCAATCAAATGATTCTGAATCAAGTAAAAATCCTGTTCGATGTAATTTTCTGTACTTATGGCATCATCAGTAGGTGAATTAAACTCTTTATTGATTTTATTTACTCTTTATAGTTATATTATTCGTTTTGTCCTTATATGTTCTTGAACAAAAAGAAAATTATTTTATTGAAATATTTTTATTAGCTATTAATTGAATAACTATAATTTGTTGAAATCGAACTAGTAGTTTTAGCGCTACCTACGTGGGAACAAAAAATCGGCTACATACAAACATAGGGTGCTAACATCATAACCCTCCCCTGTTGGTTAGTCGGGTAAAAAGTCACCTTGTTTTCTGTATTCCGTGAAAGGCGCAGCCACACAGCATTACGTCTTGATCATAGATTATACAAAGCGAAGAACAAAAACTTTCTAATAAGCCTGTATAATTTGCACAAATTAACTTTTACTTTATCTCAGTTTATCCGATTTCATGCATGTATTTGTTGCAATTATGCAGAAATAAATAAACGTCAATATGCGCACCTAATAGGGTTTTATTTTCTAATTGCCTAATTATAACCCAAAATAATAACCTCGTACATAAAACTATCCGAAGAAAAGAAGTCAGAAAGAATAACAAATAACATACTAAACTTGTATACCTATATGTTATTAGAAGATAACAATGTACATACTTTTAAGGTTTTTGTATTATAGAGCGTTATGCCCTCGCACTCTGGGTAAAATATATAATAAAAAAATAAGTTAAGAGTCCTGCCGAAATCGAAAATTTTTGGGAACTTAATTAATTACATACTTTTAGCTTATGTATTGCATAAAATTTAGAAAGGACCAGTAAGCACTCTTACACACTACCACTGTAGTGGCCCTGTAAAGTCGAGTAGACGGCCGCCAGCAACGGGAACCCTTTTCTCGAATCATCTCTACTTCATGAGTCACTTTTCAGCAACATCTTTGTTACAAATGAAACCTAGATTCTCAAAACTCGAAGGTCTTTCTTTTGACAACCAGGTGAGTAGTAATTTGCCAACTTAATAGTCAAAGGTACCTAGGTATTTAAAATGGCTAACTTGCCTCTTTTCGCGATCTCAACACTTCTTACTGAACATGAAGTGTTTTAAAGACGAGACTTGGCATAATGTTAACATTAAAGTTGTTAGGATAAATAATTAGTTGATATGGATCAGTTGAGCTACCTGTAGATTGTTTACAGTAGTCCGCAGTTCTAATTTGTTTTGGATAGTTAATGTTATGTTAATGTTAATGCTTGGCCAGATGTCGCCCAGTTCCGCACCGACAATAGTATTATAGGAGAACATTCTTAAGCTTAGTTTTATATAAATATTGACCTGTAGCTAAATCACATTTATATTTAGACTTAGATATAGGCGAATAACATTATATTAAATTTTAAGCATTATACACTTACTAGTGGTTCATGTTTCGCTTCTTCCACTAGTGGACAAAAAATTGAAGGGAACAAAATCAATAACATTTTGTTTCTTATTTTATAATAATTACTATTTATTAAGCTGTTTATGTATAAAATTTGACTGGTCTAAGTGCTTATTACCCGACTACTTTTGTAAGCCTAAAGAAATAAAGTTATTGACTTTTGACTTTTATAGTTGATTGACACGAACTAGTTCAGGTAGTAAGTCTATAAAAGATAATTGCAGGTTCTAACCTTTGTACTTTTACATAACATAATGCTTATTATTACAATATTTTCTGATTATTCTAGATGATGAATAATGGAAAGTAACAATATTTATTCCGTGTTCGTCCACTGCAAAAATGTAGGTACGCTACGGAATGGTCATCAAAGATGACGCAAACAGTTACGAAATCACTTTTCTTCATGAGAAAATTAGACGCAGTTCCACTAAGTAGGTAAAGTGAGCAGTAGCCGACCAATTTAACAATAAAACACAATGTCGTGTCGTATTTAGCAGTACCTACTCAAAGTTTATAAATAGGAAGGTACAACTGCGCGCAATACCAAGGAAAATTAAACACCATTCAGGTGATAATTTCCTACTAGGAAGGGCACTTGAAATGATAACAACTGCAGGTGCGGCTTGAATGGATTTATAAATATTAAACTTTGCTTTGGAAATCTTTAATACAAAGAAACCGCGTCGACATTGTAGCGGTCGCAGGGATGGATGAAGGCGGCTCAGGAGCGGAATTTGTGGCGTCGTCGTATGGGCCTCCCCCCTATGTCCATCAGTGGACGTGTATGGGCTGTTATGATGATGATGAATACAAGGGGATACTTAACTATAGTTACTATACCTATCAAGAATTAGGAGTATATATTAATTATTATCCACTAGTTGCGCCCCTCGGAAGTTACCCGAGTTGATATATTTTTTATTTGATCATCCTACGGGAACACTGCACTTTTCAGAGGTCAAAATAGGCTATGTATTAATCCAGGATATAAGCTATCGTGGTACCGAATTTCATATTAATCCATTAAGCCGTTTGAGCGTAAAGGAGTAAAAACTGTACAAACACAACATACAGACAAAGATACTTTACCTATCCAATTTTTTTATTTAACCTATTTTGTCCCACTGCTGGGCAAAGGTAATATGTGTTATTGATTGAATCATCTTTCATAACAATAGACGTCTAGGTTTAATTTTTTTTAAGAGAAATCGGCACCTTGAAACTGGTCCGAAAAGTGGTTCAACCACATGCCTGGGATTCCATTTCTGTGGTCTTTATTAATTTGCCAATTTTCGGTTTCAAACATGTGTAAATTGATAAGCAATTTATATGCCGCGTATTCAACATTTTCCGGGGGCCGCGTGTGCTTCATATGGCTGACACATGCAATACCTATTTTCAATTGTCCTCTACAGAGCTTAAAATTACTACCTACTGAGTTTGAGTATGATAAGGACAAGATAAATGATAAAAGATGATTCATTTAGAAAAACAAGGTCAAAAACGTAAGTTTCCGCGAAAATAACAAATCATTACTCTTATAGGTACCTCTCTATAAATTTATTTATGCGCTACTTTAACTACTAATTTATCTAAACAAGCCTCTATTTTCCTGTTGTTTCCGGTCTTTTTATTTATATACGTTCTACATTGTTGATTTATTTTATGATGTGGAAATATAATACAGTTTCCTAGAATAAAATGTATTGCCTTCAGTTTGTTTATAATGTGAGGAAGATAATTCTGAAAAAATGGAAACCGTATAAACATAAACCATTCTCTATCAAAGGTCCAGCACAGGTTACAAAGTTAGGATTCAGATTCGTTTAAGATTAATATAAAAATTACAAGTCATAACTGATTTGACTAGGTATACAATAAAATAGAACAATCTTGTATGATAGAGTCATGGTTGACACCAAAGTAGAGCTTTAGCGTGTGTGTGTAGTTATAAAAAATTCGACGTTCGAATCAGAAATTTCCAAGTTTGAACGTAAGGAGTGTTAACTATTGTGACGTCACACTAGCCATGTTATCAGGGCCTTATCACACCTCGTCACCCCTCGTCACCCGTGTCACCCGTGGTAGAGTCGTTTATCATCCTCTTGTCATAACACGTCTTGTTCGAACAGATTTTTTGTAACATAGATTCCATCCGTGGTTGCTCGTGAAATTAATAGGTATTATAATTATACCCCGACGCTGTAATATTATATTAATATTACGCCATAATAATTGAACCAATCGGGCTAAAATTTTGCATAGATGTAGCTCTAAGCCTGGAATCAAACATAGGCTACTCTTTATCTGATAGCAATATCCTTTCAACGTTTCTATAGAAAGAACGCGTGCAAAGCCGCGGGCTGAAACTCGTTAATCTAAGTTTTGAATCTCACTTATTTTTAGCTTCGATAGGTTACCTTTCTGAATATTCATATGCATATGTTTGATGTTTTTTTTGTGGCGATATGGGTTTAACCTAGCAGTACGTAGAATCTTTCGTAGGTATATTAAAGGTTAGTGTAAATGTAAGTGATAGCTATGGTACACCATAAAGCCATTTGTAAAGTACGTGATTATGTACCTAATTTATGTAAAATCTTTCACACCTAAATCCAAACGAACAATTGTTCTTCATAAAAGCGATGCGTTACCTCTATACAAATAAGGTTCAATTTATTTGTCCGTAGGTAATACCATGGACTTGGTGCTGATAACCATAGCTATCATCTTTCAGTGGTAGATAAAGTGTACCTACCTAGACAGTCGTAATTGCTTGGCTACAGACATGATACTAATTGTCTCTCAACATAGGACCGCTACCTTTGTAATGGTGGTATATGTTTACCATTGTTATCGTATCACGAACGGGCCACCCTGCTGCGCGGTCACCATTCATCTAATCTTAATTACTCTTTGTTTATAATGACTCATAAGAACTACCCATGATATAATAAGGTTTCGTACATCTGTTTGATTGTTTGGATAAGAATTTGAGCTACCGCAATGGGCCAGACTGATATGATAATGTTCACAGCTTTTAGATTATTATTTTTGTGTGATAAAAGGGTAGAAAAAGATAGCTATAGATAAAATCGGAGCTATATGACACGTTGTAGCATCTAAAACGTGATTGTTTGAATGGTTAGGCTTCGTTGAGACTGACCGCTGTGACCGAAATTTGAATAGCATTATTTGTATGGACAGTTAGGTTTGTTTATTGAAGAATGATTGGACATCCTTTATGACATGACAGCTTCATAAAAAACTTCATAGAAAGAAAATTGGAAGGAAGACGAGGGTGGAGAAGACCAAGAATTAATTATATGAGTCAGATAAAGGAGAAAGCCGCTGTCATGTCGTATAAAGAAGTAAAAGAGACAGCATTGGAAAGAGAAAAGTTGAGGACATTGCATCATTGCACCAGGCTCTTGACACTAGGCTCTTTAATTTATTAATGTTAGGTTTGTCATCGTTCATCTTTAACTTTATCTTCATGTTCATGTAAGTTTATTATGATTTCGTAGGTTATGTAGGTATAAGGTTAGGTATGGGGCAATGCAGTCAGCGTCTTGGGCACGCTTCCGACTGGTATTGATATGGATCAGTTGAGCTAGGTACCTGTAGATTGCTTGCAACAGTCTGCAGTTAGCTCAATTGTTTCAATTGTAAATACTAGTTCTAATTTATTTCTCTTATTTGATTGTAATTTTCTTTGTTTATAGTAGGTAATAAGTACTAAAAATATATGTATATGCAATTATGAACATACCTTGTGTAAGAGTTAATGATTTTTTTCCAACTGCCACCGTGTTTGTGGTTCTTACATGTCCACTCCATCTCAAGGTTGTCTGGAAGAGAACACTCATAGCGATAAGGCCGTCTTTGTACTTCGTCTACTCGTAGCATTTATTTCTGTGTTTGTGTGGTACAATAATGTATTATTTATTTACTTATATATCTATACTCTCAGCCAAAAAGAATGAAATGTAGAGCAAAGACACAGAATAACTGTATAGTACGCAAAGACAAGATGACTATGAAGGCATAAGCTTGCACGTTCAGTCATTAGCCAGTTCAATTATAAAACCAAAGCAAAATTTGAAGACAATACAATACAATAACACTTTATTGCACACCAAATTAAAAAGATACATAAGACAGGAAAGAACTTAAAATACAGATTTCGTTGTACAATGGGCGGCCTTATCGCTTTGAGCGATCTCTGCCAGGTAACCTTTGGATGGACAGGGAGTGGTGTAACAAGTGTAGACGGTGGCGTGTTATAACAGGATAGGTAATAACAATTTAATTAAACAAAAAAACACATGAACAGATACCTACTATAAATATTAATACATACATAAATATACCATAAGTTACCTACTACTACCACTTACCAGTATATAAGACCCATTATTCTTGTTTCAGATCTGTCGCGGCCTAGATCAGAGGTCCTCCGTTGGCCAGAGCCATCACAGTCCTTTCCCGATGGGTTGAGAACGCCTACATTGTGTGTTTGTGGTCACACCACCGACGCTGTAAGTATTTCACACACTCTGTTCACATGTTAGCGCAGGCAACAAAAGTAGCTTGTTTTCTGAGAACATCTAAAAAAGTTTTGTTTAACTTCATTTGTTTGATTTAACAGCTTGTACAAGACTGCTAGTCAAAGGTTTGCCATGAATCGCAAGGATGTGGATTAATTCCGTTCACTTCTTGGTTTTATGTAGATACATAAATAAATAAACGTTCATTTGTTAAAGATAAAATGAATAAATCCATAGGTTGAACAGGTGATTGCTTACAAATTATGTTTTTCTTTATTTGCGTAATGTCGACGCAAGGTTTGCATTCTAACAAAATGGGCCCTGCCCACAAAAAGGGCTCTGACGGAAGACTAGCTTGCCAGCAACAGCAACTAAGTCATGCTGAGGCAGACGCCATTTTGTGGCTTTTGGGCTAACATTAAATTATGTATCTTCATATGAAAGTATTTTAATATTGTTTTAAATTGTACAAAATATGTAGATGAAGGTCTGATTGAACCAATAAATCGATTTTATTCTTTTTTAATATTAAAGTTGAGATAAATAAACAAAACAAACTAAAAACAAAACACGGGTCCGTCGATCGATACACAGAAACTCATTTCTATATTGAGGCATGTATGAACTTACATAGCGGTAAAAAGTAGAGCCATACATAATGCAGTCATTGAAACTACGTGAAAAAGATTTATAATTTAAATGATAATGAAAATCAAGGATGATCACGATTCACGAACTAAGTAGATATGTAGTCAGCAAAGAATCTGGCACGTGAGGAACTCATTATGTTGTTAGCATTTACCAAAACGAAATTGTCGGGAAATACGACAAAATTTATACACAGTAGAAGGCTGTTGATAACGTGAGTGCTTGTCAAGACAAAAGCGGCAATAGTAAACCTGACCAAGTGCGAGTGATTTGCACACGGAGGGTTCCGTACCATCGTACATACTAACTATTTTGTTCCTTTGACGAAAAGTTCCTTTTACGAAATAGTTGTTAATAAGGGTCGCGACTCGTGGTCCCACTAATTTGACCCACTGGTGGGACAGTGTGTCGATTTAATAACACTAAAATACAGATAAAAAAAAACTAAATAAAGCAAACAACCTACAGGTCGCGTTCACTCATCCAAGTACTGACCGCATCCGACGTTGCATAGCTTCGGTGATCGGTAATCAACTTGGGACATTGCACCTCTTAGTTATTAAATTAAATTTAGTTTTATTTGTTGTTGTAGCAACAAGGGAAAAACACTTTCTGTCAAAATTTTAAATGTCTACCTATTACGATTCAAGATATACAGTCTCGACAAAAGTAGAGCAAAAATAGCAAAAAAACCAAGCTTTTTGTACTTTTAGTGTAATATTATTTTATTTTTATTATTTCTAGTAGCACTAAGAGAAACACAATCTATCAAAATTTCGGCGGCGGCTTAGGATCTTTTTTTTATTTATTGACAGAAAGATTACTTATTTCTGTTTCATAGTACCTACCTATCTTAAATCCGGTAATAGGTTAAACTAGACACCTGTTCCTGTTTTCTCCCTTTGGGTACGGAGCCCTAAAAATTACATACCTAGCCAAACGTCCCTAAAACCCAAATACAATCCTATTAACACAAGGTACACTGGTAAGTGTACCTGGGGGCATACTTATATCAGTTTCTCCAATATAATATAATTCTAGCTAGCCTTCAAAAATTGAGTTCGAGTGTAGAGCAAAAACAAACTAAAGCAACCAACCAAACGATGGTTGGTCTGACACAATAGAAACATTGAAATTCAGTAATTCCTATCACGTTCTCGTGCTCTTGCGCATGCATCGATAATTAATTGACAAAGCATAGAGTAGGGCATTTTCTGTTCAGATCCCTACTTTATTGAGTCAAAATAATGTCTTTGTGAAACACGTGGCGCTTTCGACGCATTCTAAATATCATAAAGACAAACCAGATCAAGTGGACATAGATTTACCCTACTTTCAATAACGGTTCAATGACATGAGATGGCTGTTCATTCATTCATTACAGTCACGACATGCAGGGGACTGCATGGAATAATAGATGGTGCGTTAACCCGGCTTCCTTTAAATAATATCACTTTTTAGGGTTCCGTACCCAAAGGGTAAAACGGGACCCTATTTACAAAAAATACAAAAAAAACAGAATAAAATAAATATTTAAGGCCATACAACAAACGTGATTTTTTTGCTCGATTTTGATAACGGCAACAAGTAGACGCTTGAAATATTAACGGAATATTTGGTTATATATACACTTTAAAAATAAATAATTAAATTAAAATAAAACAAATATTTAATTTATTTTATATATCTCACTAATATTATAAACGTGAAAGTTTAGATGGATGGATGGATGGATAGATAGATGGATGGATGTTTGTTCTTTTATCACGCCAGAACGGCAAAACGGATCTAGATGAAATTTGGCACAGAGATAGATTAGAGTCTGGAATAGGACATAGGCTACTTTTTATCCCGAAATTCCAACGGGAACGGGAACTACGCGGGTGAAACCGCGAGGCGCTGCTAGTTTATATATATATGATGGTGCTCATTAGGGGAGGCCTATGTCCAGCAGTGGACTGATATAGGCTGATGATGATGATGATGATATATTTTATAGATTATGGTACCCTTCGTGCGCGAGTCCGATTCGCACTTGGTCGGTTTTTATTTGTCCCAGCGCAATACTCTGAGTAAGCGAAACATGATTGAGTTGGTCCGGGTTCATTATGATTTTATTAATCAGAAGCAGTATTGGCACTAGCTAAATAGTGCGTGGAATATTTGATGAATGAATGAGACAAGAGATTTACTCACTAAACTAGCAAAACTCGATGTAGAATGTTTGTAAACAAACTACGACACAAATAACTTAAACTCAGGTGATTGGCATTGAATTTAAGTTGAAATTTTAAGCAAAGTTTTTAATGAAGGTTCTCAAATCAACAGTTAATTTTAATTACATGTAAAAAGACGCGACAACATAGTAAATTTTAGGCTGAGTATGGTCAGTTTTCAAATTTGTTCTATTTTCTCACACTAAAGTGAAAAGTATTGTTTTTCTCTTCGAGAATTGTTAGTATTCTTTTATTATAACTCGGTCTTTTCATACTCCCTTGCTACGCTCGGGAGTATAAAGAACCTCGTCTGAGTTGAATTGGTTTAGGTCCCTTGTTAAAAAATATACTATTATACACGCTGCTCGAGTTTTGAATAGAATACCCACTATAAAAACTTTACGCCTATCGTGCGTCAGACGGTTTTTTGCCGGCTGGAATTTCCGGCTGCATTCAATGGTAGGGGTCGATCGAGGTTAAGGGGGTCTCTTCTCAATAACAAAGAAATTTAAAAGTTGGTACTTTTTCTATAGAGCACGTTACTAGGCAACCGAAATTAATACCTATGTATTTAGAATGCAGAGTTTGTATTGTCTGAATATTGTATCTATGTGTATATATATCTATCTAAGTACCTACTTATTTAAAACCTGAGTAAGTTAATAAAAAAATAACTCGTAAGTAAATAAGATAATTTATTGAAAATGATTTATGGTTATAAATATCACAAAAATCTTATTTTATGATATTTAAAAAGGTATTGTGTCTGAACAGGATAAAAACTGGTTATTATTTCAAAAAATATAGACCCAAACGAAAAAAATTTACCAAGTCTCTCAGATCCAAACCTTATCCAAACTGTCGAATATAAAAATTCAACACCAAAGAGAATAAAAACGTTTATTCAACACCGTAGTTATCGTATACTCTTTGTTCTCTTTGATCAACACCAAAGAGAATAAAACCATTACGTTAATCAACACCAAAGAGAATAAAACCCTGACTTAGTTTATAGTGATCTGAGAACCATAAGGGGATCTCTTTTTTCATTGGATAAAACGACTACGATCAACACCATAGAATGCGTTAGCATCCCTAGTACCTACATCTGTGACCATAGATGAATACTAATAAACGGGGAAATCAATACTTCAAACCTGGCAAACAAATTTTGGATGATAATAAATTAATTTCATAGAAAAAGGGAATACCTAATTTTTGTGCTTACTGCAACTATTATTTTGATCTCAAACCATAAGGAAAGACAAACAAGTCAGAGAGGAAAATCATTTGGCAACAGCCAAAACAAGCGATTAGAAAATTGTTTTGCTGATAAAAAATTGTAGACGTCGATACGAAGTCAAGATGATTAATGTTTCCGTGAAGCTGTTCAGGGGAAGGTAAGCGCTTAAGATTTTCTTTAAAATAAAAAACTACAGTAAAAGGCAAAAAATAAGATTTCCGTACCAACTAATTATGGTGCTCCATGGTTTCTTCTATAGGGTTAGCAACTGAGAGAAATCTACAGATAAACCTTCTGAAACTATCATGGTTGTTTATTTAGTGCCGAAATTTAAGAAAACTCCAAACATCACAACTCACGGTAAACATTCCGTTCTATTTTAGGCGATTTTTGTAAAAACTGGCTGGATTAGGAACTTGTTATAAATATATAAAATATAAACAAACTCGCAAAAATATTTCAGCTTCAGTATGTATCATCATAAACTCAAATGTACGAGTACTCCGCCGTTTCAACCGCGTTATTGATTTACTTCCGATTTGTTTACGAATTCGCGAGCCGTACTTGCAAATTTGGCTTTAATATTTATAATAAAATAACACGAATTTGCTCAGTGGTTCCAGAATAGCTCTGTATGATCAGAACATCTCGTTTGGCTAGTTCTCATCGTATATCGGCGCTAGTTGAACCAGTTCGCTTCCAAGACGCAATGAGAATATAGAGCTCCGGTTTTGTGAACTTATACATACCAGGTTATATACTACCAATACCAGTTTAAATGTTTTCAGGAACTGTGTTTTATCTAGGTATTTAAGTTCATTGGTAGACGATAGTCTGTGTGTTTACCTTGACCATGAGCGTCTTCTTACTCGCAATGGTATCTCACGGTAAGTGATAATTTGTCGTTTCGTAAAATCGCTGAGTTGCGCTTGTGAAATAAGCCTGTAATAGTACAACTTTATCAGGAAGACAGCACCTAGGCAACAAGCTATCTAGCTTTGTAATAAATGTAATTTGAGGGCATGGATAAGTTGCTATGGCGCTAAGGCCTCTCGTGTTTCCTGATAGCGGTTTTCACAGAGATAGGAAGTTTGAAATGTTATAGAGATGTAGTTTTGGGGAATGAGCGATAAATATCGTCTCTAAATAAAGTAGGCAAGTTTTACTAGAGTTCATTGGTAGACGATAGTCTGTGTGTTTACCTTGACCATGAGCGTCTTCTTACTCGCAATGGTATCTCACGGTAAGTGATAATTTGTCGTTTCGTAAAATCGCTGAGTTGCGCTTGTGAAATAAGCCTGTAATAGTACAACTTTATCAGGAAGACAGCACCTAGGCAACAAGCTATCTAGCTTTGTAATAAATGTAATTTGAGGGCATGGATAAGTTGCTATGGCGCTAAGGCCTCTCGTGTTTCCTGATAGCGGTTTTCACAGAGATAGGAAGTTTGAAATGTTATAGAGATGTAGTTTTGGGGAATGAGCGATAAATATCGTCTCTAAATAAAGTAGGCAAGTTTTACTAGATTAGATACTATGGTAGATAGTCTAGTTTCATCGTCATTGTACGTAGAATACCCCAGTCGTGCCACCGACAACAGCTGCGATAAAGTAAATGTACCCAAACAAAGGAAATTTTGAAATCTCTGAATCATTTCCTTTGATAATAAATACAATTTAATCCTTTGTTAATTTAGCTAAATTAAATAGCCTTAACAACTTTAAAAATTTCCTTTGATTATATTTAAGCCACTTACGCCCGAATACTCAAACGCATCTCAGATTTAAGCACGTCTCAAGTCGTCGTTTTTTGACAGTTTTCAATGAAAATCTGTCAAAAATTTGTCGCTTGAGACGTGCTTAAATCTGAGTTGCGTTTGGGTATTCGGGGGTTAATTGATAAGTGGCAGCTTATGGGCAATATATCATTATGGTACCCAATCAGATAAATTATGAACAAAGTATCAAAATCAAACTATATTAATCCATCACCCTTCCAAAATTTTCGGTAAAATTATTTTTGGGTCCAATCGAAAGTAAAATATAGCAATTTAAAAAGCAGAAATATTTTAGGTACCTATCACATTATATGACCTAAGCAATCAAATCTATTTCAGATGTTCTTGAGAGTATCGTAAAGATAAGTGCTCTTTTGCATCTGCTTTTCTAAGTATATTCTATTTATTATTTCCTGCTGCAACACTAGGTGAATAGTATTCTGCCACGTGATATTCGTGCCTTAGTTCAGAAAATAGGGATTCTCTTATGGGCATTATCTTAAAATCACCAAAATGATGCGAATTGTAACTGAACCTTACATTAGGTACAAAACACGTATTATATTTTTCATTGTGATCGAAATTATTTATTATTTTAATAAAATAAACTGTAAAATACAGCAATCCGCCATGACACGTTGAACACCAATCAGAGAAAACTGATTTGTGACGTCATGCCGTAACAATTTGTAATAAAGCACAGAATATGGTAAGGGTCCGACTTTCTTCTCTTGACAATATTTTGGTGTATCATTCTGTATTATCAGATGTTCGTGCATCGGTGACGTCGTAGACAGACGCCACTAGTATTAATTGTAGTGTTTAGAACGAAATTGAAATTGTGTTTTTAAAAGCTAAAGTTTTCCATCGATATCCATTTTTTCAAGCAACATTAAATATTGTTTTCAGTAGAGATCTAAAAACATCTTGGAATAGTTTCTCAAAATCTGTAATAATGCCTATAGGTACATAGTGTCACGTAAGGAAATTAGGTAAGAGGAGTTGTTGAGCTAGGTAAACTAGTCGTTAGCAACCAGCTATTGTTAGGCTCACAAGGCTCCACGTGTAGTGTTCGGTAGCTACAATGAAATTATAGGTACATTGGTAGGTAAATACCTACTCTATGTTTCAGGTCTTGGTTTAGGTGCACTTAGTTTGATCGTAATATGATAGTTTGGTGACTAGACTGGCCTAATAATAACAAACGGTAATTTGAAACAATAATTTTATTGATCTATGTACAAAGAAAAAACTAAATCAAATTAAATCGGTTGTTTTTAACAACCGACATCAAAGTCCTTAATATGTAGGTACATTGTTTTTTAAGTTTTTGAGACAAATTATTTATTTATTCTCGAGTGATTGATTACTCACTCGAGAATAAAAAAATATGAGACCGTTTTGGAATAAATTCCAATACAAAACCGAACTAATTTTTAAAATCGGTTTATTATTGACGGAGTATTCGACGAAACTACATAAAACAAGTTATAAACAAACCTTCGTACAGGTGAACTAGAACCTCTCCCTTTTTTCGAAGTCTGAAAAACGAGTTAAACGAAACCAAACAAAGGAAAGGGTTAGCTCAAGGTGAAGCTCCAGGTCCATCTTTATATATTTGGTGTTTAATTTGATTGTATTTCTGTAATTTACATAAATCTAAGTAGAGCTCGTCATATATCTATTTCAGTTAAGCTATGATAAGGAACAATCCTTAACATTTATTAACATTAATGTATCTTATTGATATTTTGATAACATCGTGTCTACCTGACTGCTCGTTCTGAGCATTAGTATTTACCCGATCTTAGTAGTGAAGACAATTTTAATGTGTATCTTTGTCCTTAAGGGATCAAAATTGCTTTTACCAGTTGCGAGTAGTAGGAACCCAAGTTTAGTTAGGAAGTGTTTTTATTACCTAGCACTGTGTATTGATTTGGAGTTCAATACAAGATTGTTATTGGTGCGTAAATACATTTTATCTACTGTTGTTGGTCTACCATTCGGGAATTTTCCTTGCTATGGCGTTCTTATGAGGTAAACATTAGATGTAACCACGTATTCCTCGTTTTTAACTTATTTTGATACTGTTTGGAGTTTATGCCGAAGGACTCTAGGAGTAACAATAATATCTAATGCTTTGCAAAAACGTAATGAGGATACATCATGTTTGAAGGAAGTGTAGACCTTTAAGAAATCGTACCTAGGTAGAGGTACGATGTCTTAAAGGTCTACACTTATAAGTAGGTACTTATTAGCAAGAAGTTATTATTATGTGTTTTGTAAATAAGTGGCTTTACTTTTTATTGCAGAATGATTAACATATATTTTTTCTATTAAATTTACCTACCTACCTACGTAACACAAAGCAAACATGCAATATATCTATCTCCACTATATAAATAATACGTTTTATTGGTTTTGGCTATCGTGCAATTAATTTCTTACTTTCTTCTGAATATTGTTAGTATTAGGTAGTCTTCGATAAAAGTAAAAAAGGGAGATGAGGCATTACCATCTCGAAAGTGTATGGCTCAAGTTAGGTCCAACTATGTTCCCTTACATCAGTCATAGTCGGACCGGTGGCGGCGCGGGCGGTGGCGTTTATTGTGTTTCGCATGCTTGCTACGACGTATAATTTTGTGTGATTTCGACTAAAACACCACGAGAAAGCCCTCGTGTTCGTTCACCAGGTGTACAAATAGCTCCAAAACAAAAAACAAAGCCCAAGGTATCACACATTTTCCCGCGTAAGTAGATCCATTAAACTTAAATTTTCTGATAATCCGATACCCTAACATTATTCCATCTGTGACACGGTACAGTTTTTGAGTGAGCGTTGGTAGAACGTACGGTACGTTCTACCAGCGCTCACTCAAAAATCTTCCTTATTTTACTTCTAGCGAAGGGTATAGTAGTTCTTTCAACCAGGCAGTCACAAACTAACGTAATGCTCCAGATACCTCACTGATACCTATTATGTATTAATATTTTTCGATTCTATAAGGTTTTATTGTATCAAATGTACATCAAATTTACAAAATGCCTTAAAAAAATGTATTACGGGTAGCCCTAACATCGTGCAACCCTAACTCCCCAACAAGTGGGGATGAACCGACGAATGAAAATACCTCTTGTTTACGCCCGTTCCCATGGAAACCATTTGTTAGCGATTGTGAAAATTATCATTGTGATGTTTGAGATAGGTACGTTTTACGGCGCACATATCAATTCCTCGAAGATCAAACTTTTGTGGGACCTCCTCAAATTCAACTTTTATACAACAACGAAAGAATCGGCAAAATTTATTGAGAATTGGCGATGATATAATTAAAATTGTTGTAGCTATTCTTGATTTTTCAAAAGTATTATGTTGTGCTTGACAGGATAAATACATAATCCCTCAATGTATTCCACATCTATTGAACCACGGACCAACTTCGGAAAAAATAAATAAATTGGTTTATAATTGACGGAGAAATCGACGAACACACATAAAAAAAACATACAGCCAACGGAGGACCTTCTCCTGAAGTCAGTAAAATGTTCCTTAGCATCACTACCTACGTAGTATAAAACAAAGTCGCTTCTTTTCTGTCTATCCCTATGCATGCTTAGATCCTTAAAACTAGGTACGCAACGGATTTTGATGAGGTTTTTTTTCAATAGATAGAGTGATTCGCGAGGAAGGTTTATTATGTATAATACATCAGTATTGCACCCGTGCGAAGCCGGGGTGGGTCGATAGTAATGTTCTAAAGTCTAAAGCGTCATGTTTCTGAGATAAAACAGATGAAAATAACTAATGCTCGTCATGATTTGTTTTCTTGAATATCTCAGAAACATAAAATTTTTATGAAATAATGATAGAGGCTATTTTATATTGTGTAAGTTTTTGTTACTGTTTTTTTTTTCAATATCGCTGTTCACAGTGTGGTAAACTAAACCTACATAATGTTCAAACTCCTTTCACGATGCACAAAAATAAAAGAAACAATGTGTTTCGGTTCGTGAAGGTAAAATGCTTATACTTGCTTATCTACATGTTGTCTCGAAGTAAGGTCATCTGCCAAAATTCATTCAAGGTTTCCCGCCAATTTGGCACAGCATTGTAACTGATTGATTAGCCCATCGATTCATCCGTAGGTCATATTCAATCTTAGTAAAAAGAGTGTGTGAGAGAACAGTTTTAAACTAAGATGTGGAAAAGAGTCTGGTCAAAAGTTAAGTTTTTCATAGTGGCTTTATTACAAAATTGGCAGACCCAGAAGACCCACATGCAAGTGTTTCTCGTGCAAATGTCCCGATAACGTTTCATTTAGTATTCACTTTGTAATATTAATAACGCATTATTTACCGTGATTTGATTTTTGAGTTTTCCCATATTTCGGCAATGTTCCATGCGTTATGAATTTTATGATCACAGAATAACTAAAGTCACTGAGAGTTAGTTTTTACCTACATACATACACATATTAGTATGACAGACATACCGATAACTATTTCATTCTTTGTCTTTTTCTACGAACGTTACTACTGCTACCCGTTTCATTTTCGAACGCAACTCGCCACAAATGTCCCTTTATAAATAACTTTTATGATAATAACCATGAAAGTTTCAAAAGTTTTATTCACTTATGCTAGTGACTAAGGCCCGTATTATCTATCTATGCTTGAGTGATGTTTATGCCAAAGAAAAGCGTTACTCAAGCATTATTATTGACTGAGCAAGCTTTTATAATACGGGCTAAGATTTCGAGGGTTCTTGGTAATAACGACGACCAAAAACCCCCGTAAAAATGCCTATTATATTCCTATCTCGAATAACTCACACTATTATCTATCTATGCTTGAGTGACGTTTATGCCAAAGAAAAGCGTTACTCAAGCATTATTATTATTGACTGAGCAAGCTTTTATAATACGGGCTAAGATTTCGAGGGTTCTTAGTAATAACGATAACCAAAAACCCCCCTAAAAATGCCTATTATATTCCTATCTCGAATAACTCACAGCTTTATGTGTTGATGTGTTTCGTTTGTTTCAGGGTGAAATTGAATAAAAAGCTCGCAGGATACTTAGTTCCACTGTCGAAGCTACCCAATGCAGACTCCGCAGCCACCGCTCGGAGCTACCCTCGGCCAGCCGTGATCACCTGGCCTCACTGCACCTTTGATGGTCACTCTTCCGCTAGAGAAAATTACATACACGCTCTGTCACTTCATTATTATTAAGTTTCTCAACATTTTCTACATTTTATAGTTAAATTAATCTAGTAATTTCAAAATAACTGAAAATGAGCACAGTACTGAAAGTAGTTGGAGCCTCGTGGCTCAGGACGAAGATCAGCTCTTATATTCTTGGGATTCTCGGAATACTGGCGATATTGGCGCTGTTTGTCGGACAAATTGAAAGGTGAGACACGTCCTTTGTGCACAAAGCTTTAGTATCTTCAGATAAAATACCTAAAGTTAAAAACTACAATCGTATTACGTGAAAGTTATATCTATCATAAAATTTTTCAATCAAGTAGGTAATCGGAAGCCCTTGTAGGTACATACTTAAATCATTAGCTTTGGGCCTCCGACCTGAGCCTCCGACAAACTGAGTATGAAAAATCTAATAATGGACAATATTCAATCGCTAATATTTATTTGGAACATCTTTGAACGCTTGTTTATAACTTTTAATAAACGGGTTGTAGTTTTCAACTTTATTTTTATTTGCCTCTTGCCCATAGTAGTTGCTACCAACATGTGAAACTTTAGTAAATACAATTGTTACAATCGATATCTCTAATAGAACCCACATTTTTACCGCTAATTTTGTTTTTACATTTGTCGTACCTTTGTAGCACCTTTATTGAACCTATCCGTTCCATTTTAGAACACAAGAAGATGGCAATTACGCAGCAACAGTGTTTTACTCGGAGAAAACCGGATACCGTATAGAGTACTGGGGGCAGAGCAACGAACTCGCTGATATACCAACAGGAGTGGCGCGTGCATACTTCAGAAAGGATGTCGACACTACGGGGTAGGTAACACTATCCTATAGGCAGGCCTTTGAAATGTCGCATGCTTAACTGGATTCCATGATGAATGGTTAAAGGCAATGACCGCGTGGGGCCAGCTTTATGCGATTGACTGTGAATGAAAGGATATGTAGGGCGAACTTGTTGATCTTGTCAAGGAAAGTTGTATTTCGAACCCCATTGAAATCATCGCGTCTCGCATAAGCATCTCGTAATTACTAAAGTTCTAACCAAGTTTATTAGTGATGGGATACGCTGGCACAAAGACCCTCTTCGTTTACCATCGGTAAAATAATAACATAAGATTTTCATAGACCCCATTTCTATCTAAACGCTTATTTTCATTACAGCTGGTCGCTCTTAGAAGTGGAAACAAACTCTTCCTACCCCGACGACATCCAAGCATACGCGGCAGGAGTGGTAGAGGGCGCTCTGACCTGGCACCTCATCCATACTCATTTGGAGAACACCATCCGCGAAAAATGCGAAGACATTCCGCTTGAGAAGCAATGCAACAAGCTGAGAGACGCGTTGGACAAGTCTGTCGATATCTGGAAGAATTATGCCGCTGAACATGCGAGTGAAGACCCCTTTTGGCATCAAGTAAGTTTTCGAAAAGCTATAATAATCATATATCAAGATGTCGTGTAAGACTTAAAAGGGAACGACATGCGGCCGCAGCATTGACATCCGAACGATGATCATCACTAAATAAACCATCCTTCGTGGACGTATACGCCATCGAAGATGAAAATGAGTCGTCTGATAAAGAGATTATATCAGTGTTGTTAGAGTGTGCTTCATTTGGAGGAAGAGGCATAGCATTTGTATTACGCAAGCCGGACGGAACTATTTATACTTACCCTTAAAAAAGTTCCCGCGTCTCGGTTATGCGACGACGTAGGTGTGCAAGGCGCCATTGAATCGCGTTGCGTGCGCATTGCGTGTCCGTGGCGCAGCTGACGCTCCGCTTCACATCCCGCGTCCCGCCTATTTGACGCGCAGGGGCATTATTATCTATGACATAGGAAATTCCTTGCCCAAATCGTGTGTCGTCACAACGTGTTTTTAACGCGATTCTATCGGTTTTTACTATAAATTATTTTTTATTTTCGATTTTCAACTCAAGTACCTAATAAATATCTTGAATTATAAGCTCAGGTTTGGCTGAAGCTTTACGTGTAGTTCCTAAGTAAAAAACTTAGGTACCCTTACAGTGTCGTTGCCACCTAACTCAACATAGGCCTTTATTGATTTCTATCCCTATGATGTCGTCAGGTTTCCCTCTACTACAAACAAATCAACGGCATCTACACTGGCTGGCAGCACGGTGTAGAACGAAGCATGAACGAGTACGAGACCGACAAATCTGACCTCTACTGGCTTAACTCCATCGCAGAAGTGGCGGAACTGCAGCACAAACTGAACATATCTATAGAAAACACCACCTTGGACCGACTTCCGGATCTGTCGAGTGCCTTCTTAAGGGTCATCAATGAAACTGGCGATGACGGGGTCGAAATGCAAAGGATGTTCCTCGCACAGAACGCTGTTGGAAAGTGAGTTGCTTTTTATTATCGATTCTAATTCTAAGAGGGGAAAATGGGACATGCACTGACATCTCGCATGGGAGTGTATTTTGCATTGTCCCTCTGCTTAATCAGGCCCTAATCAGCCCAGCTCCTGTAGTAGAAGTGCCGGAGCAGGACTTTTGGTGATTGACAGCTTCTATTCAGTTTTTACTTAGGTACTTTCCTACTAAATTATAGAAAGGTTTAATTGCTAGATTCTTTGTTAGAGTTATCTCTGGAACTACTTATTCTGATTCTAAAAATCATTCATAAACAAGTAGCAACTTTTATTTTAACTAGGTACATCAAGTAGCAACTTTTATTTTAACTAGGTACATCTTAGGGTTCATTCACACAGTAGTTGTACAGAATCCGTTTTTTCCGTTATGGCGTATGTAATTGTAGGGTATGGGTAAAAAAAAAACGTAAAAAACGAAAAAAAACGCAAAACGTAGCAGTTACCCGACAATATTCCGGATGCAGTAAACGTTTTTTTTTCAGTACTGAAGAATCTGTAAAAACAGTCCTGTAAAAACGGATCCGCTGTGTAAACGTATTCTAGACGAGTAGAAAAGTCACGGATAAAACCTATTCCTTCGATAGTTTCAATGGCACTTTATTTTGCAGCTACTCCTCAACGACGGGCATACGAAACGCTACAAACTGAATTCATTCATTGATTTATCGAAGGAGTAGGTTTTACCTATAGATATAGCTTCAATGACACTTTATTTTGTAGCTATAAAAAAACCTACTCCTTCGATAGTTTCAATGTCACTTTATTTTACAGCTACTCCTCAATGACGCGCATACTGAAACGCTACAAACTTAACTACCACTACACTTCCAAGAGCTCCGACATCATCCCCGGTACTACAGTAGACTTCTCCAGCTACCCTGGTGCCATCACCAGCCAGGACGAGTTCTACGTGGTGAGGGGCCGCGGACATCACATGGCGGTCTCAGGGACCACACTGAGGAATTATAATGAAAAGCTGTGGAAGAACGTCAGCATTAATAATCAAGTAAGTTGAATTTAGCTCCCAACATCATCTCCTACAGTGGACTCCTCGGTATAACCAGTCTGGACGAGTTCTACGAGGTGAGGGGCCGCGGACGTCGCATAGTAATCTCAGGGACCACGCTGACTTTTAATACCATCAATTATGAACAAACGAACAAATATTAATCAATTTAAAAAGGTAGGTATCGAAAAAAAATTGTGTTAACATTATTGATTTTGTAAAAAAAATAGTCTGGAATTAGTATATAATAAATTGCGTTGTAATTATGTTTTAGGATTAAAGTATTACCCTTCTAATGATAAAAGCCAATAGCATAGGGGGGCCTATGTCCAGCAGTGGACTGATATAGGCTGATGATGATGATGATGATGATCATCAGGGTGGCCTATGTATACCGTGGGCTGGTACTTGATATAGGCTGCTGATATGATGTGTTGTGATGATGCTGGCCAGAGTTGTGGCTAGGTAACCCGAGTTCATAAACAAAAGTTTAGAAGTACGCACCAGACGTCGAGACAGTGCGCCGTGCGGCTAAGAAAATAAATAACAGGTATAAAAAGCGGTAAACACATCCATTTGGTTTGCTTGCAAATTGTTCACTCGCAATTTGCTAAAAACATAACATCAAACATTGAAAAGGTGTAGGTACAATAGACAGCGGTACAAAGTTGTAACAATGTCGTAACAATAAATTTCAATTCGCATTGTGCGAGGTCTTAGTTTCTGTTGTGTTTCGGGCTACTTGGTGGCTATACTTGGTGGTAGTGGTGTACTGTCTATCTGACCAGACGTCGAAACTTACGTTACCTATTCGTAAAGTCGGTTCCCCGACGCACAATAGCGCCGCCACCTATTTTATGTTATAATTACGTAACACTAAGGAATTTTCAGAAAAACCATTGGGCTGTTTGTGATACTTATCATAAGCTTTTTTTAAGGCCTCAGCAACGGTTTTATTTTTTCTAGTTTAGGCAGAGATGCGAAGTTGCTCTTGGTGGCCACCAATTTCTGTTTTCGCATCTCTGCCTATATTATAAAAATAAAACTAGTACAGATGTATTAAAAAAAACTTGTGATAGGCATCACAAACTGGTGGACAAACTGGCCAATGGTTTTTTGAAAATTCCTTTGTCTAACGTAATAATAAAATAAAATAGGTGGTGGCGCTGGTGTGCGTCGGAGTACCGCCTTAATAATATTACGAACAACAGAAAAAGCATGGAAAGGCTAGAAAAGAGAAGAGAAAGACCTGATGATGATGTCCTTCTAGACGGATCTTTGGCCACGGGTGGCCAGTCTCAACGGAGACTAGCCGACAGGACATTTAGATACTAAAGTGCGCACACACATGATGTGTACTCTATTTTCCCTGAAGTTAAGGCTGATAGTTCCACCAATCTAAAGTAAAATAAGATGATAATCCCTACTAATCCCGACCCAACTAAGTACCTACACCACAATAAGCCACAGTAAGCCACGAAAGTCTATTAACTGTAGGTATTACTTTTCTAACACTGAATTTAGAATTAGGTAAATCAAATCAAATGAAAAATAAACATTTTTGAGATTTGTATACTACCTAGATTCTTAAAATTTCTGATAATTTTTAAAATCATCAGATAACATTACCTGCAGAAAAAAATAATCTTGTTAAAAATTTAGTTGTAGTTTTTCAATGCTCTTTCTTAGACCGAATGAAATGCTAAATCACTATTTTTGGTTCGCTCATAATTATGTATGGCATGGCTGCAACTTATATTTTGGCATATAATTAAAAAATAAAACCGGCCAAGTGCGAGTCGGACTCGCGCACGTAGGGTTCCGTACCAATATCTATAAAAACGGCAAAAGACATGTTTGTTGTATGGGAGCCCCCTTAAATATTTATTTTATTGTTTTTTAGTATTTGTTGTTATAGCGGCAACAGAAATACATCATCTGTGAAAATTTCAACTATCTAACTATCACGGTTCATGAGATACGGCCTGGTGACAGACGGACAGTGAAGTCTTAGTAATAGGGTCCCGTTTTTACCCTTCGGAACCCTAAAAAACTAATGTTCCGGAGTTATTAGAGTTAAAAAAATAATATGAAACGTTATGCGACTTTCGTTGCTGACTACATATTGTGTGTTACTTCCAGATCCCAGTAAGTCCGCGCGTGCTAGCCGCCAACCACCTGGCTACGAACGTGAGCTCGTGGGCGCACATCCTCGCCAACAGCAACTCTGGCACCGCCAGCAAGCAATGGCTGGTCGTAGACTTCTCCCGCTTTGAACATCTCAACCATGCGTCTAAGATTGCGAAGAGTACGAGGAACGAGGTGGTCACTGAGATTACTGTGAATAAGTGAGTACCAACCTTTCTTTTATTAAATGTCTTCCCCTCATAACATATCTATGGGGTGTAACCGAATCAGTTCATAGGCATTGTTGATAAAAAGATCATGCTCCAAATACCTAGTTTCTATCGTCGAAGTATGTCTAACGTTTAATTTTGTTCCAGGCATGTCCGTCACACCGTAGTGCATCGAGCCAGCACCGGCCGCATCAAGGGACTGGTGGCTCTGATAGAGCAGGTGCCAGGACTGACGCACTCGGCCGACCTGTCTGACACCGTCCTCGAGAGGGGTTACTGGGCCACGCACGGACTACCCTACTTCAAAGTAAGTGTATAGGTGCTGTACTAGACATGTGCACAGTAGTTCAACGAGCCAGCACCAGCCGCCCCAAGGGACTAGTGGCTCTGAGGAACATAATCTTTTTCATCATTAAGAAATAATATGAATCTAAATCATCAACGGATACAGTGGTAATAACCACCTACTCAAGCCACTAAACACCCAAGACAAATGTCAATTTACGTTTATTCATTGACCATCTACGAAATGACCTCCAAACAGAAATCCATAAAAAAGAAGTAAACGCGCTCCTTTGATTATGTTCGCTTTGTTTATTTACAAAAAAACGAATGAAAAATTGCTCATAAACATTTTACATCTTCCAGGATATAGCAGAAACCACACAAATAAACAAGATGGAAGAGCTACACGGCCACATATTCTCAGAGTCGGAATCACCACGTGCAGTTCTGTTCAAACGCGGCTATAAAAACGCCACGTCACTAGACAGCATAATAAAACTAATGAGGCAAAACAATGTGACTGCGATAAACGCTGCGAGCAATAAAACTTGTGTGGGCGATGTAGACTGCATAATAAATGAGCAGGGATATTGGTCCGTGCTTGGTGCGAGAGGTGATATCGTCGACAATGGCAGGATGGCGTATGGAGTTATTGATACCAAGATTGTGACAGGTGAGATGTGTTCTTAGTGAATTGGCATGAACTTTCCTTCTCTAAAATTGGCTGCGCTCTAGTAAATTCTGGCCATCCTTAAATAGTTTGCTACCCATTGGATTATGACGAAATAATGCAAAATTTATAACTGTCATTGGTTAATATTGAAAATCTAAAGGCCAGTCCTGACCGTGTGTTACGTGAATGTCCAATTCGCAGCGAGCATGATACGTTACGCCCTGTCTCAAAATACGTCTCTTTCGTCGTCGCGAGCACTTTCTTTCCCCGTACTGACTGCACAAGCGTCCGCTGTGGAGCACATTACAATACAATACAATACAAAATTCTTTATTGTACACCACAAAATAAAACTAAAAGAAACAGATATAAACATTAAACATACGTAACGTACAATGGGCGGCCTTATCGCTTAGCAGCGATTTCTTCCAGGCAACCTTTGGATGGAAAGAAATTTGAAAACACATTACATTACGCTACGCCCGGTAACCAGCCGTATACCCAGCTTTAGAGTTAGATAGGAAACCCATCTGAATCCTTGTTACATAACGCAACTATCATTATGATAACAAATGTTCTCTCTTCAACAGGAACCCTAAATTCATCAGCAGTAGACTTCATAGCGGTCGCCGGTCCGCCGTACACAGAGATCCAAGCCAACATCACAGTTCAACTCAACAAGGGCAACGTAGCACCGATCTACACACAACAGTTCAACGACAAACCAGACATCAACGGCTTAGAGATCCGGGACTTGGTCCAGCAACAGCAAGAAGAAGCAGCGGAGGAAAAACTTGAGCTGCTGAACAAGGATGCGGTGAAGCCTTTTGATTGGTCGGAGGGAGAATTCAAGAGCTATTCGCATACTGGACTTCCCGATCGCTGGGCTTTTAACAAATATAAGCCGAATTGGTCTTGGTGAATCTCTTATTAGGTACCTATCTACTTCATAACTTAGACACGTACCTTTTAAAACTATCGTTTTTTTTTGTTGTTGGATTGAATTATCTGTATATTTGTTGTGTACTGAAGTTTAGTTTAGCTTTGTATGTTCATGGTAGACAAATATTTTTAAAACTTACCTAAACCTAGACCGTTGATAAGCTTAAAGTCGCTAACATCTTTATCTTCGATTGCCATTTGTTGTTTTATAGGTACGTATCCTATTTTTCTTTAAATGTTTATTGAGACTAGGTGGTTACTTTATTAGTTTTTAATACCTGCCTGTCTTGGTTATTTACATTTATTTATTGGATCGTGTGTGTTCGGTCTCGTCTTAATAATGTTTTAATGTACTTAGATTCCTAAAGCTAAGGTGTATCTACCTATTTAATTTGTGTTTGTCTTTTAAAATAATAATTAATTGTAAACGTAAACAAATGAAGTGAGTAAGTTATACTTAATTTTAAATGAAAAAAGTGGGAAACTAATTTATCTACTGTACCTACCAATAGGTATTTCTACTGTAATTTATTAATTGAAATGATTCAAGTGAAATTTTAATAAGAATGAAGTGACTTTTACAAGCATTGTTTTCGATTTTACTCTCGAAATAAATAAAATGTATATTGATATAGCGTTTTTATTCAGCAACCCGATTCGATAGGTAATAATTAATTTTTTTAACAAAATCTAGTACATAACTAGTAGGTACTTATAAAAACTTACGGACAAAAACGGACTTACTTTTCTATACAATAGGTAAGTACCTAGGTACCGCTTAGAAGTAAAGGCATGATCAGCGCTCCGAAACATTAAAGTAACGTAAAGTAAAGCAACAGGAAACTAAAGCTCGCAAGTACCTACCAAGTAGGCAGTAGATAAAGTTAGGTACCTCCCCGTAGGAAAACAAGAACAGAGTTACAAACTTTCTCTCTTTGTTGAGCAACACTGCCTTTTGCTGCTAAGGCCCCGGGCTAGGGACTAAATTTGTCAAGCTCTATATTGTATGGCCCCGACCCGAGAGGAGGTCAAGGTCAAACGCTGTTGACATTGACATTTTGTTACACTAGCGACAACTGACTGAACTGACAGTCTATGGAAACAGCTGAAGTATACCTATACTCTAGAGCTGAAGAGATGACAGTGATGGATGACTCATTCATTTCATTACTAATTTTTCTGAGTTTCCAGTTTTGCTTTGCCCTGTGGTTTTTCCAAAGAGAATAACAAAGAATAAAACCACTATAATACGCTAAATTTTGCTTGCAATACTTATAAAAATTTCATGTAATTTTAAGCAAAAATAGCTCGAAAGTGTTTCAAAATTGGCTATAGATTGACGAAACTATGAATTCCAAAGTCAAAGGTGTGTTTAAATTAAGTAAAAAAGTTGACTGTCTACAGATAAGTAGGTACTATAGTTTATGAATAAATTAATAATACTTCTTATATTCTCTTAAGAACAACAACGACAAAATGAACGCGAGCTTCGCAAAGCTGGAAGAAACCTGGAAAGGGAAGAGGCAGCCCTTGGAAGGGAGGAAAAGAAACTTGTAAGTTGGCACCTTGGTCTACTTAATTTTTTTGTATTAATCTCAACACTGGAACCTTGCATTTTCGTGACCTAAGTAGAGAAAATACTTTTACAAACCTGTTTACTTTACCTACTTCGCTGTTTATCAAAAAGATACGAGATTTGTCTGAAATTGCTATACCTATGACCTGGACCCATGAATCCCTTCAATGTCCTCCTGTAATAGGATAATTTATACCGTAGTGACGAAATCACTAAACTAAGTGATTACGTTTACAAGTCTTGACTCATTCAAGGCAGATAAACTTTAGCAATCCAGTCAAATAACCATCCTTGTAATATTACAGGAAAATGATATAAAGAAAATGGCTAAAGAAGGTAACAATGAAGGATGTAAAATATTTGCCAAACAACTGGTGAAACTGAGAACGCAGAAAACTAGAATCAAAGAGGCTAACAGTAAGGTTGGTAAATGATTTTGTTTAATATTCTAATACCTACAATTGGCAAAACACACTTGTGCTTAATTATGCAAAGCGGCTTTGATATTTCAAATTGAAACTTTATTTTAAGTTGAAGTTGGGCTCTCTACAGAATGTTGGAATTGCAAACAATCTAAGCGTAACTTCAACAGGTTCAAATTAATTCTTAACGGTTATGGCTCCTGGGCCCCGCTGTATGTCAACGCTGATTCACTGCTCCTGATACACATCAAAAATGCCCTAGAGACAAGTCCACTCTTTATGACCTTGAAAAGGCTGAAGCAATTTTTATAAAAGAGGTATCAAAATACTCTTTGGAACTTCTATCTGGTTCTTAGCTACATTTTGCAAGCCTTTGTCTCCCTACTTTACAAAAAAAGGGAAAAGCCAGGGACTGAATCAGGTTTTTATATTTTATAATTAATTGCTTGTTATTATTTTATTTTCAGATAGCCAGTATTCAAACACAAAACAAAGCAATGGAAGCCAACATAGCTATAGCAGGGGCTATGGGCACTACAGCTAGAACCATGGGCAGTATGAACAAGTTAATGAACCCACAACAAACGGCTAAGGACATGGAGGCATTCAAACAGGCTAATGCTAGGATGGATATGACCGATGAGATGAGTAAGTTTACTTTTGGGTTTTATGCTTCTGTGGTGGAAAACAAATTGAGTGTAACTCCATTTATTTTATTTCATCAGCATCAGCATATATTAGTCCTCCATTCATTGGGATAGATATGACTGATGAGATGAGTAAGTTTACTTTTGGGTTTTATGCTTCTGTGGTGGAAAACAAATTGAGTGTAACTCCATTTATTTTATTTCATCAGCATCAGCATAATTAGTCCTCCATTCATTAGGATAGATATGACTGATGAGATGAGTAAGTTTACTTTTGGGGTTTATGCTTCTGTGGTGGAAAATAAATTGAGTATATCTCAATTTATTTTATTTCATGATCATCATCATCAGCAGCTTATTTAGTCCACTGCTGGACATAGGCCTTCCCTAATAAACACCATAGTGCCCTTAGCTTATTTATTCCTTCCATTATTTTGTTGTTCTGTGTAACAATAACAACCTGAGTCTATTTGACGGTAGGTAACTACACAAATCCCATACAAATAAGAGACATCACTATCACATCTCGTTACATCGTCAAATAGTAAGTCTATTTATTCCAGTAATAAGATATTTTTATTACCAGTATTAAAAATAAAAATTGATCATAAAAATAAAGAGTGACAAAGTACTAACTTTCTCTGAGTCAATAATAATTGATATTAGTTAGTTATTAAAGTTAATTAATAAGATATTAGTTAATTATTAAAGTTAGTTAGTATTAAAGTTGTATGTTTTCCTCCTTTTTCTATGTATTGTATTATTGTTCTATAGGCAATCTCTAGTGAGGTTATTTTGGCCATCAAAAAAATCAACCCACTCACTCATTTTTTTTTATTTATCCATAGTTTTGAAATGAAATGCGTTGTTAGAGTGCAAACGCACTGCGCGACAGCGGAACTGCGCAGCCGCGGCACTTTAATGTCAAATTATAACAATCACCAAATAAGCCGAGCGGTTTTTTCGTCATTGTGCCGCGGCCGCGCAGTTCTGCCGACGCGTAGTGACACCTTTAATCTCATTTTTTTAAATGCAGAAATCAAAGTTTTTTTCTCTGTTAATTAAAGAACAGTTGTTAATTAGTTTATTATCAGTTTCAGACACATTGGACGACATCATGGGAGCATCTGATGAGGAGGAGGAAACCGAAGGAGTCATAAGCCAAGTGCTGGATGAAATTGGCATTGAAATTAGTGGCAAGGTAAAGTTTATTTCGTTTATTGCACACCCATGGGGATGCACACTTTGGACAAATTATGTCATTTGGTCCGATGATGTCATGTTTAAAAGATAGGGGAACTCCTCCAGCTTGAATAAGTGAAATTTCTGAAATAAATAAATAAAAAACCAGCTAAGTGCGAGTCAGACTCGCGCACGAAGGGTTCCGTACCGTTATCCATAAGAACGGCAAAAAAAAAACACGTTTGTTGTATGGGAGCCCCCTTAAATATTTATTTTATTCGGTTTTTTAGTATTTGTTGTTATAGCGGCAACAGAAATACATCATCTGTGAAAATTTCAACTGTCTAACTATCACGGTTCATGAGATACAGCCTGGTGACAGACAGACAGCGGAGTCTCAGTAATGGGACCCGTTTTTACCCTTTGGGTACGGAACCCTAAAGTATGCTGGACAATAGCATTATCTTGCCCCTAGCTAACTGATGTACCTAATACAATACACAAGGCACATTGATATATCGCGGTGCAACAGCCAAATGAATATCATCATCAGCCGATGTTATACATAGGCCGCAAATGAATGTAGCTAACAAAAAATATTTCCTATAATTAATAATGAAAAGTGTTTAATACAGGTACTAACGTCGCAGGCGGACCTTCGCCCACCGCACCACAGTCTATGTATTGTGTTATGTTTATCAGTTATCTAGTACCCATAACACAAGCTCTGCTGAGCTAGGCTGGATAATGCTGTGTGAATTGTCCAGCATTATTATTATATTTTAATAATGTATTTGGTTGCGGGTTCGATTCCCGCCCTGGGACAAATATTTGTACGATCTGCAGATATTTGTTCCGGGTGTTCTGGTCGTTTTCTATGTATAATAAAAAAATATCTATCTATGTAATCTATTGTATTATGTATATCAGTTATCTAGTACCCATAACACAAGCTCTGCTGAGCTAGGCTGGATAATGCTGTGTGAATTGTCCAGCATTATTATTATATTTTAATAATATATTTATCACTACACTCACAATCCTTTTTCTTATTCCAGATGTCGAATGCCCCAACGGTTGTACGCAACAATCCTGGAGCCTCAACGTCGGACGCTGACAAGGACCTAATAGCACAACTGGATAGACTTAAATCATAGAAATAGAACACAATGTCATATATCCCCCGGAAATCACACGATAAAAAGGTCTGCTAATGTTCTTATTTATAAAACTAAGGTTTGTGTTTAAGCTATTTAATTTTCACTGCGTACTTAAGTATGTAATTCCATGTTTTTGTTTATGTTTTTCTATATTTATTACTGAAATGTGCGTTCAAATATTGTTAAACCATACTTGTACTTAGTTGTGTACGTATAATTTGAAAAAATGTAATCAAATACCTTGTAAATCCGTATTTTTTTTTGATTATATGTAAATGATACAAGTTTATTAATAGTTTTTTTTTGGAATATCCTGATGCATTTAATCAGCCATTTAAAGTTATTTGCAAAAATACTTCTTTGGACGTGATATGGGTACCTAAAACACTGACGTAATTTGTCTGAGGTCTTAACTCATTCACTGCCCAACCAGTGAGGTGCGTCCTGCTAGGGCGCGCAGCTGCTCTACAGCTTCGATATGGGCACTCAAAGTGTTAAGAAAGAGAGAGTTAATAAAAGTACCGCGTCATACGAGGTCGAGGGTAAAAAATAATAGTTTCCAATACAAATAAACTCTAAGTATGGGTCCTCTATACCGAGAATTTAACGATAGCATATAGGCACCACCTCCACAGGCGAAATTCTCGCGACGAATTAATAGAAATTAATAAATTATCGATGATAAAAATGTTTTGTTAACTATGTTGTAAAAAAATATACGGACAAGATCATTTACAACATTATGTACATTTAATTATCAACATCATAGCAGCCTTACAGTCCATTTCTGGATGTACACATCCAGAAAGCCATTGGAACAGGCCTCGTGTACTAGTATAGTTTTGAGTCCTCGATATACAATCGTGATCTGCCTTAGGCTGTGACCCCATCACCCACTGAACGGGCTTGTTTATTTCAATTTCATTTATTTGCTTACATGTACGTACAATTCATTCTTAGTCTATGTGAATGGTTAGGTGTAGGTGGCAGTACATGCACCCTGTAAGGGCACTGCAAAAATTAAGGCACTTTATACAATAGGTAATAGTTGATTGAATATAAAAGAAATGTCAAACTAATATTAATAAAAATTTAAAATTGGAAGTAAAATTAATTTTGCATGCATACACAAATTTGATAATTTAAAACTTATACTAGTAGTCAGAATGTCAGTTATTTATGATGTCCTTAATTTAATTCTCATGTCAGTAATGTAAACAAATTATTAATGTAAACAAGCCCGTTCAATGTTCAAACGTATGGATCGCGAAAGATTTGGACACTGGACGCGGTCCATACCTAGACAAACCCGTTCAAGCACACCGACTGCAAAATATCGACTGTCAAGGAGCCAGGCGCGGCGCACCGTCCACGGTGCCGTACCGCAGCAGCCGTATCTTACGGCGCCGATGCCGTGCCGTTTTACGGTGGCGGCACGTGGTGATGGGTCTTATTTAGCACGTTTTTATTATTACACGTAGGTAATCAATCAGTTAATAAGAACTTTCACGTTACTTGCAAAAACAACATTGAACTTTGCAACCGGCTATTGCAACCTTCGTAGGGTTACCTTACAAACCTTGTACCACACCAAGGCGAACAAACGTCCACGACGCGACATTGATATTCGAAAAGCGACTCGGTTGTTTACTTTAAATTTTAATTAATTGTTTACCTTTGTTTACCATTCGATAATGTCAAGGTGGGGGTGCGCGTGCGTTTCGAGCTAAACCATTAATCAACTGAAATTACCATTTGACACTGTAAATATTGGTGAAAATTCTATACCAATTTTCCGGAAAATGTTTCTCATTCGAAGCTTAGATCAGGTAAGGATAACTACGGTCAAAAAACTACAAGTAATTATTAAACTTGGTATTGAAAGCTGAACCATGATCCCGGATCACCTGTTTGAAGAAGGCCTGAACAACACCTATTTGGAAAATGATATGAAACATGTTCCAACTCAGAAACACCTCTATGAGAAGACCCAGAAAGATTATGTAAGTCTTCTTAAATAGTCAATCATGTGATACCTACTTTTTACCCGACTGTGCAAGAAGGAGGGTTATTACCAGAGTAATAGTAGTAGTTTAACTGAAGATAGGTTTAGACTATGAATATTTTAACTAACAGCTAATTAGTAATAATAATTAAGCCTTTTTATTTCCAAACTCCTTAAGTGACTATGTACAAAGTTTTATTATTAGTATTTTTGCTTATTAGTAGGTTAAGAGGTACTTATATAATACTAGATATTATTTACAGTTGTAGTGAGTTGGATCCCTTCTTGAGTAAACAACAGCTAATTAGTTGACCAAAATAAAAACCAGCATTCCGATCACCTGTGGACTCTATTGAGTTTTAATATCTTTTTTATATTGCGTGATTAATTATTTATTTAAACTACGGTATAAAGTCTATACAGGGTTAGTCGATGATGTATCTCGAAGGTCTAGAAGATACCTATTCACTCTTGTCTGGAAGATAAATTTTGGTCTAAACTGCCGGCAAGGGCTACCTGAAGTATTTTTCCCAGCATTACCAAAGCCCCAACTGGAATAGACCTAGTTCAATAGGTTCCAATGAGAGTATTCCACAGGAACAAGAGCAGAGAGACTTGCTGTCGTCTCAAGATGGAGACACGTGTGAGATCCACGACCAGTTCTACCGGGACCACAAGCTGCTTCTCGTGCTGTTCAGGGCTCTGGCGGTCATGCCCATTACTCGGTCTCGACCAGGTTTGTTTTATTTTAATAATAATTATTTCAAAGTACCTTTCTAATCAAATACATGGTGGTTATATTGGGTAAACAAGAAAATAATAAATATTTTTAAACTTACGCGATCTGAACACATATTTATAAATACTATTTAGCGGTTTAATTACCTTATTTTCCCGACGTTCATCGTTCGTGTCATCCCGTGACCACGGCAGTGTGTAAACCTGTCGAAACGTCGGGAAAATAAGGTTATTAAACGCGATAAATAAATATCCGTTAAATAGTATTTATAAATATAAGAACATAATAAACAAACTAATAAAATGTAACTTATAATAAACTTAAAGCTATGTTTACCTAGGGGCTAGGTGATGCTGTGTGTGATTGTGCAGCATTATTTATTTTATTTTTGATTAGGAACTTTTTGTTGGTATTGGAGCTGGTGAGCATCTGGCACAGCGCATCAGCATTGCCGTACAGCGGGGCCGTACAGGGTGCTTTTTAAAATATGTATTTTGAAAAACGTCGAAAAATTTACTTTTTTTTGAAGAATTTTATGTCGGTTTATCTATACTATTTAAGTATACTCTATTATTATAATATAAAGGAAAGATTTGTTTGTTTGCATTGAATAGGCTCCGGAACTACTGGACCGATTTGAATAATTCTTTCACCATTACAATCCTACAGTATCCCTGATGAACATAGGCGATAGAATATACCCGTGCGAAGCCGGGGCGGACCGCTAGCATATTTTTAAAACACGCCAAATTATTTCGTACGGTCTGTATGCATCTTACTGGAATAACAAAAACTGCTAAACCATTCCAAATAATTTCCACCTGTCCCTTTTGAAAGCGATATCCTGGTATTCGATTAAACTATAAACTTGTAGGCACCATCACGTTCAGCTGGCGCTCCTCAGCCACCATGTACGCCATATGTTTCTACATCGCCGCAACCATCATCGTACTTATCGTCGGCTACGAAAGGATCCTGATCCTCCGCTCCATTCGCCGCTTCGATGACTACATCTACGCGATTCTGTTTGTGGTGTTTCTGGTCCCGCATTTCTGGATCCCCTTCGTAGGCTGGGGCGTCGCCCATCAAGTCGCTATTTACAAGACTAATTGGGGAAAGTTTCAGGTGAGCCGTAGCTGTAATTGAGTGGTTATTTGTTTTAGAACTCAATTAGTTGGTGGCTCGAGAAGTTATACTTTGTATGCTTATACCTATACTTGCAAGGGTCGAATAGATAATGGATAAAATAGAAAAGATTTTCTTGAAAATTTACGTTACAATCTAGCTAAAACTACATTGATTTGAACAGAAGAGAATTTCCCTATTTCGACACAAGATGAACGATTTGTTAACAGTGCGTCCAATACGCGATTCGTTCATAAAGCAGTCCGACAACATCGTGGTTCTCTGCATGCAACGTAGTTCAATAATTTCTTTGAATTAGGTACCTAGGAACTCTTAACTTAGGCAGAGAATAAATGATAATACTACCTAATAAGCATCTATCTATTTGTGTCTTTCTCCTTTGCTCTCCCATAACAACACCCTTGTATCTCTAGGTCCGCTACTACCGCGTTACAAGCGAGAACCTCAAGTTCCCTAACCTGAAGACCACCATCGTCATTATCAGCGTGGGTTGCCTACTCCTGGCCGTGTGTTTTCTGCTCAGCCTCTGCGCACTCCTGGACGGATTCCTACTGAGGCATACCACTGCGTACTTCCATATTATTACGATGATCAACATGAACTGTGGGCTTTGGTATATCAACTGCAGGGGGATTAAGATCGCTTCGCAGGGACTGTCGGAGTGCTTCCGCAGGGTAAAGTTTTGGAACCTTTTTTACGCTTGTGAGATATTTTTTACCACTAGTTTCAGCCCGGGGCTTCGTTGCTTCTATGGAAACGTTTAAAGGGGATTTCTATCTCATAAGAACTTTTTTATAGGATAAAGAGTACTAGCCTATGTTTGATTCCAGGCTTATAGAAAATTTCAGCCCATTCAGTAGTTTAGGCGGGAAGAGGTAACAAACACCAAACTGTTCTTTTTAATGTCCTATTTGGGTAAACTGAAGTCTTAGGGACCCATTCCACTCATCCAAGTTCTTTGTCCAACATTTGATCAAAGTTCTTTGACGGATGCCCATTCCACTCATCAAATATCTTTGTCCAAGATTCCTTATTAATTTGCGTACTTAAGTTCGAATGAAATCGCACTAATATTAAAAATGCGATAGTTTGGATGCATAGAAGGAAGTCTGATACTTCTTCACACCAAAACTTCTCATTCGAAAGGGCTAAAAATTTGCATAGGTTTAGCTCTTGACGTGGAATAAACCATAGGCTACAATATAATCCATAAAATTTCAGATTCCATGGGAAAGAATATCAATTCCTGTATACGTTTTCATAGAAACGACGCGTGCGAATCCGCGGGCAGAAACATTATCAAATCTTTGATCAAATATCGGTGTCTCTAGTAAATTTGATGAACTCGTCCAAGTTCTTTGATAAAATGTACCTACATTGGATAAAGATATTGGATGAGTGGAATGGGCACCTTAGATACCTTCGTATTATGAAACTAGGCTTAGTTATCGATCTATGCTTGAGTAAACGCTTCTGCGTTTACTCAAGCATAGAAAATATAGAAAATCGTTTCAAGCATTGATACATGACGGGGCAATGTTTTATAAAACGGGCCTTAGATACGTACCTACCTATTGGTTTCACTTTCACTAACGTTAATAAATATTTACTGTATAATTTTCTCAACAGGATGTGAACAGGGAATGCTCTGCGAAGCTGATTGCCCGTTACCGTTTCCTTTGGCTGAACCTCTCCGAGCTGCTTCAGTCGCTGGGAAATGCGTATGCTCGGACATACTCCACCTACTGTCTCTTTATGTAAGTTTTAATTTGACGTGCAATTAATTATGCGCAAACCATTTAATCATCATCATCATCAGCCTATATCAATCCACTGCTGGACATAGGCCTCCCCTAATGAGCGCCATCGCCAACCATTTAATACTTGTACTACAATTAACGTGTCAATTTTCTATTAATTTAGCACATTATATTGCTAAATATTCTGTGAATTTACGCGGTCTGAAAAGGAGTTGCTCAGTCATTATGGTCTCCGATTTGATTACGAAAATTTTGATGATTATTTTATTGTTCTTACAATTTACTTTTACATGAACGGAGAAAACCAGCAATGTAATTAAGTAATTGAACTTAAAATACAATACTTATCACATTAGATTTTTTTCCAAACGAATGCTGCATAGCGCGGTCGGGTACGATAATTTTATTTTATTCGGAGAACAAACAGTTGTGCAAACATTTTATATAAACTTACACCATAACTATTATCCATGATTGTTTCCTCGCTTAAAGTAGCTAAAAAAACTGCTTGCTTGCGGCATAACGCTTTAATAAGACTTTTCTATCTGTAAACATTTTGAAAAAACTAAAATCCGACTTCAAATTCCTTAATATCTACATTTTTTTGGGACAAATAATTATCCCTTGGGAATAAAATTTATGGGGCCACCTCGGGATCATTCTCTATCTTCGATCAAAAATAAGTAGTTCGCGGCGGGGCCGGCAAAGCCGGACAATTTTGATCGATGTTCTCTATACAATTTTAAATACCAACTTTTATAACATGCAATAAATAAATTGATTGAAATTGATCGAATTGTGAAAGCGATTTTCCAATTCGGTCCAAAATTGACGGGGGATTTTTCGTCAGTCAAAAACTTTCCAATCAAAGATGCCTCAAGTCAGAACTTTTAAAACAATCTCCAAATTCGCCTCGGCGCATGCAAGGAAAAGTTGTAGAACAGTTCCACTAAACCAGTCAGGTTCAGTTTAGAACAGCATGGAACGCCGTGAAACTCGCTGTCTCACAAAGTTTGTATTCTACCTGAGAGCATGTTAGTGATTTCGCAACTTCAATAGAACTAAATTGGTCTAATCAAAGTTCTATCGTTATTCGACATCAACTTGAATTCTGATCTTCGTTCAGAATTCAAGTTGTGAAGCTGCAATCAAGTTCAACTGTAATTTCTTCTTAAGTATTAGGTACCTACCTAACTAGTACCTACATCTTTGAAATTATATATTACTCACTTGTAATTTTTTGTTTTTGTCTGACTATTTCCAAAATTTTGGAAATGTGAAGTGTGTGACGACCTCTGTGGCGTGGTGGGTGAAGGAGGTTGCGGGTTCGATTCCCGCCTTTGGACAAATGTTTGTACGATCTGCAAATATTTGTCCGGGTGTTCTAGTCGTTTTCTATGTAGGTATAATAAAAATTATCTGTCTGTGTATTATCTGCCTGTATTTTATTATGTATGTCAGTTATCTCTAGTACCCATAACACAAGCTCTGCTTAACTTGGGGCTAGATAATGCTGTGTGAATTGTCCAGCATTATTTATTTAAGTGGGATACTTACTATTCTATAGCGTAGGTTTTGTAATTGACTTCAAAAACGTTTGTTTTTTATTAATGTACTAGGTACCTATTAGAATTACCAATTGCTGGGTTAATTTTCTTTCAGCGACAATTCTAGACCTATTTTCCACGTTTCTCTCAATATATTGATTTTGGTTTTTTGAAAGGAAATGACCATATGGATGCAAAGGGTATTCTCTATGAATACAGGTTCTTCAACATAACCATAGCAGTGTACGGCGCCCTCTCCGAGATCGTGGACCACGGGTTTGGCTTCTCCTTCAAAGAGATGGGGCTGATCGTCGACGCTGCCTATTGCTCTACCCTGCTCTTTATATTTGTGGACTGCTCGCATAATTCTACATTGGAGGTATTGAATAGAATTTAACAATAGGCTATTTGACTACATTAAAAATAAGTTCCAAATTGTTTTCATACTAGTCAGTGACAACGTAACAAAGCGTAATCAGGTGGTTTTTATTAAAAATATGCCTATTTCAGGTAAAAAAAAAGATTTTTTTTTTATATCGATCACGTTACCGAAAACGATCTGCGTTTGGTTGGTTCGCTGGTGACGTCACACTATCACAGATTACAGTGTCAATGAGTTCTTGTTAGGTGTGGTGTGGCGTGTGACGTCATTTCTCAGAGCGGGAGCCATGACAGAGATTATCGTTTTGACGCGCCATTATTTTATTCTAACTTTAAAATTAGTTTTTATAACTAATACGTCTGACCTTGAAGAAATATTAATACATTACACACTACTACTACATTTTGTTAGAACTTATCGGAGAAGGTTTTTTTCGCGGAATTGTTACTAAATATTTTCATCCTTATAACACCTGAATCTATTATTTATTTAAATATTAATATATATTTTTTTATTTCTGTAGGTTGCTGCCGGTGTTCAAGACACTCTTCTTTCAATCGACGTGCTAGCTGTTGATAGGCCGACACAAAAGGAGGTTACCTCAGTACCGGAAACATTACTTTTATTTCGCTTAAACCTGGTTACTGAGCATCACTGTTACGAAGCGTACTGTCAAATTGCGAGCATGATACGTTACACCGTGTGCTAAAATCTGTTTCGTTGCACGTTCCTCGCGCCTTCTGTCCCCGTACTGACTGCACAAACGCTCGCTGTGTTACACGGTACGTTACGCCTCGTAACGCCGATCAATGCCCGGCTTAGTAAAGTACATTTTCACATTGATTTTACAAATCCTTTACAGGGATGCCGGTCCCCAAAGACTCCTGAGCCATTGAGCCCTTGTAATTAGAGTCAACTAGCAGTTCCCCGCGACTTCGTCTATTTATGAACATCAAAATATTTTATGCAACAAAATTGCCTATTAACTACAAAAACTATCGTAGTTTATTGGTGTGCTTCCAACACAAGCAAGTTCGTAGGATAAAACTCTTTTTTACATCCAGCAGCGGTTAAATCTTAAAAAAAAACACTTTCGTAGTTATTTTTAATTTATTATTTGCAGGTAGGTATATGTATGGATTCATCGATTAGAAATCGCCAAAGCGACGATAACATAAAAAAAAAATATTACGGATATAAGCGGGTCAGCTACGAACCTTGTTTGTGTTGGAAGGGTTAAAAGGTACACAAATAACGTTCTGAAAAATAGTTTCAAATCCAGCGGTTAAAGCGTGAAAACTTTCGTAGGTACTTTCCCCACTTATTATTCGCAGGTATGGATTCATCGATTAGAAATCGCCAAAGCGACGATGATCACTTAACAATTAAATTTATTACGGATGTAAGCGGGTTAGCTACGAGCCTTATTTGTGTTGGAAGGGTTAACAGGTACACAAATAAGGTTCGTAGTTAACCCTCTAAACTCCATAGTAATTCATTATGGATTTTGGAGGGTTAACTACGATAGTTTTTAGCAATTTTTATTGTAAATGCAAAAGTTTGGATGGATGGAAGGATCTTTGTTACTTCTTCACTTCTCTTCTCTAAGCCTAGAATCTAACATAGGCTACTTTTTATTCCATATAACATTTCCCATTGGATATAAATAATAAAAACAACGCGTGCGAAACCGCAGGCCGAAACTATGAGTAAAATAAACGAAGTTCTTTCAGTAAAAAAGAGTAACAGTTATTAATAACTTATTATTATACAGATATTTTCGACGAGGCACGTGTCGATCTCGTTGCTTAGTTGGTTAGAGCGCACCTGTACTGAAGGTGAGGCGCGGGTTCGAATCTTGCCAAAATCGAAAATTTTTGGTATACTAAAATTTTTGTAGAAAATTACCTCAGTGCTAGTACCTAACGTACTATAAATAATAATAATAATAATGGTTTATTTCAGATATCATGATCCATATGAGTAGGTACACAGTCCTTTTAAATACTTATTACAATAAAAACAAAATAATAAAGTAAAAAGCTAACTTATTAGTTAATAACTCAAATTCCTTACAGGTGGATCACTTCATTCAGGCCATAGAAATGAATCCTGCAGTAGTGAGTTTAAAAGGCTACGCGCACGTTAATAGAGAACTTCTTACATCGGTGAGATTTGATCACGTCTTATCTAAGGTTATTGGAAATTCCACGGCTATGTAGCAAGTTTTATGGTGAAGGTGCAACAGCAAAAAACTACATAAAATCTTTGTTACGAACACTTTTTCTAATATTTGGATTTTTGAAAGGTGTCAAAAAGGTGGGGTAATTTATTCAGATAAGATTTTGATTGATTGATTAACACAAGTAGTTGACAAAAGAAGTTAAAAAAGATATGTTCTCAGTTTTTCTTGTAACTCGATCGACATATAGTTGCCGCCAAATATCTTGTCCGGTGACGGCTAGTGAGAGTGGAAAGTTTGCGTAGGTACACTCACGCATATAATTCATATGCCTTCGAAAACACAGCAGGCGAAAGATGTAGGTGCAGCTTTGTATAGTTCTCTTTCTGTCTGGCTCTTTCATTGTTTGAAATAAAAACGTGAGTTTTTATTTCAAACAATTATTATTAGACTCGACGCGACTGTCCAGAAGGTAGCCGCCTATACATTTTTCATTTCGATTGCGTCTGCACATCTTTGTCACGTGTTTCGCCAAAAAGAAAAGAAGACTGACGGTCACTACCTATACGATATTTTTATACTGTCGTTTTTTCTTTCACAGGCCATAAGCATGATCGCAATATACCTGATTGTACTAATGCAATTCAAAATCTCGCTGCCGAAGGAACCTCGTGAAGAAGATTGAAGAAATAATGTTAGTACAATTTTCAAATCTATGATCAGTGATTTTAGGTGGCTTTTAAAATATCTAAGTTTATTTTAATGTTAGTAATAATTATACTAGAATTTCGAAGTAAATAGACCGCGTAAATGTAAGCTAATTTAGTGACTCTTTAGACATAAATAAATATCAACGTAATTGGTGTCTTATTTATTTGACGCCATAATCCATTTTCCTCGATGCACTCATACATCATCGAATCGTGTCCAGAAAAGCTTTTGATGCTTTTCGTGTGAGCACACTGCAATATTTTGATGTGGACACCACTATTTGAGTAGGTACCTACATCTTTTTTTCAATCGCTTTCCAATGTGGCTTCAGCTTTAGATCTTACAAAAAAAAATATTAGTGATCCCTCTGGAGTTGTCAGCAGAATTCAATGGGCACTGTCAATCAATGTGGATTCAATTTAAATAAATGGAGATAGGAACGAATCACACATATTTTGGCCCCTACTACTCGTAGCCAAGTTGCTTTTTAGGGTTCCGTACCCAAAGGGTAAAAACGGGACCCTATTACTAAGACTTCGCTGTCCGTCCGTCCGTCTGTCACCAGGCTGTATCTCATGAACCGTGATAGTTAGACAGTTCAAATTTTCACAGATGATGTATTTTGGTTGCCGCTATAACAACAAATACAGAATAAAATAAATATTTAAGGGGGCTCCCATACAACAAACATGATTTTTTTGCCGTTTTTATAGATAATGGTACGGAACTCTTCGTGCGCGAGTCCGACTCGCACTTGGTCGGTTTTATTTTTCTTTTTTTCTGGTTTAAGTGCGGAAAGTTTGGGATTGCTGGATCCTTTCAATACTCAATACCCAATCATTTATTCCACTCTATAGGTGTACAGAGGTGCTTAAAATCTAGGTAAATAAGTGTCACTATAGACTAGACCTGCTGGGCACACAATAATAGGAGAGAGGAGGACATCATTGTTGATAGGTTGGGTATTATTTAATCGTTTGTATTTTATTTCGTTATTTTTCATTCATACACTTGTCTCTATTTTTTTCTCAGCCTATTCCGTCCCACTTCTAGGCAAAGGCCTTGTCTCTATTATGTAATACTAAACTTTCACGTTTATAATATTAGTGAGATATATTTTTTATTATGGCTTGCTATGTTCTAGCTATCGCGATTACTACACCGTAGCCATACCTACGATGAAGTTATAGATAGTTACCAGTTGGAAAACTTGATGTATTTGTACATATCCATTAAAAATGGCATCAGGTATTTGTGATGAGAAGTGATTATTTTGCCTAGCTAGGTAAGGTATAGTGTTCGATACATCGATCACATAGGTAGGTTATTATAAATTAGCATCATCAGCAATAAGACCTAAGTAGGTAACTCATGAAAAATAATTCTTTTAAGTAAATGTTATCTCACTAATATTATAAACGTGAAAGTTTAGATGGATGGATGTTTGTTCCTTTATCACGCCAGAACGGCAAAACGGATCTGGATGAAATTTGGCACAGAGATAGATTATAGTCTGGAATAGGACATAGGCTACTTTTTATCCCGAAATTCCTACGGGAACGGGAACTACGCGGGTGAAACCGCGAGGCGTTGCTAGTTATGCTATAAATGAATTTTTAACTGACAAAGATTTTTCTGAATCATGAAATTCCTTATTTTTAAGTTGCTTTCATCAAACATTACTTTCAATTTCAGTTTTATTTTCTTTATTGTGTAATTTTAATTTAATTTTTATTATCACAGACATTGCACACCGTAAAGGTAGGAATACATTGACTCACATATGTAACAACATCTGTACCTACATGTATTTTATGTAATAAATGATACTTTACTTTACATGCCGAAAGCGCAGACCGAGCGCCTGCAGAGGTCAGTGCATCAGTAGCAACCATTTCAACTGCATCACTCATGCTATTGTTCCTATACCTACTCTACTTGGGAAGAGCTAGCCGCGATTCCTACACATAGAGCATTCCTCAATTTTCAAAGCAAAATCGCATCTCTTATTTTCTAATCTTCGGTTGCTCGACGATGGAACGTCACGCATAATAGGAATTAATTAATCAAGTTTTCTCATTTCCATCAGAATCTAGCACTCCGTTATCGAATTGGGAGACATGGGTCAAAAACCGTCCTTCAAAGTATGCAGATATCCAATTTAACTGACGATATTTTAATTCGTTGGCCATTATGTGGAATTCGTTTTTTTTTGCACCCTGTATTTGTGACAGCTTTTCAGGGTACGTAATTAATAAAACACTTGTTTAGCATATGAAAAAATGTTTATGATAAAACAATACCTATCATATCAATGCAAAATAAATAACTTCGTAAAAATGCGGGTCGCTCAAATTGTTTGAAATCCCTGGGGATTGGCCTAAAACCTTGAACACATAACGCGTTCAGATTTGAGGCATGATCTGAATATTCAAACGAGTTTCTTTGAGGCCTATCAACCAAGATTTGTCACTGGACTCTAAAGATACTTTTTAGGGTTCCTTATACTTAACGGAACCGAGACGGGCATAGGCTTATTAATAGTTATACACGTCTGTCTTTACATCCGTCACAGGCCTTTATCTGTGTAACCGAGCAACCACCTATATTCCTCGACCGTTTTCTCATTCACTTGTGGTCGGCCTTCCTTGTACCTACTCTTTCTTCTTTGCGCAAGGTTTTGTGGGGTTTCTTTGACGAGCTAAGTTTCTTTTGGGTATTCAATCATTGTAAACCACCTAGCACCTACCTAAAAGACTAATTATTCGCTCATGGTACCAACCTACATTACGTAATTATACCTGCGTTGAGAGGTAATAGAGTTGGCATGCGAAAATCTTCACAGGTAAACTGAATTGAAGCTAGGTGGTATTTCTTTGAAGCTTTAATCTCACTATCTCACTTAATATTATAAACGTCAAAGTTTAGATGGATGGATGGATGTTTGTTCCTTTATCACGCCAGAACGGCTGAACGGATCTGAATGAAATTTGGCACAGAGATAGATTATAGTCTGGAATAGGACATAGGCTACTTTTTATCCCGGAATTCCCACGGGAACGGGAACTACGCGGGTGAAACCGCGAGGCGCTGCTAGTATCCCATATTGACCAATATATTTAAAATGTTTCACTTAAAACAATTGGTTGGGTCTATCAAATCATATTTCGTTCCAATCAATCCATTGCTGCTTGCAAACAGCTCAAACTCCAATAAATCGTGCAAGGGCGTGTTGGATTCCGGACAGTGAAGGTTGCAATTGATTAATTTTGATCTATGATAGGTATGTATTGTAAATACTCTACAATATAAAAAAAAATACAATACTATATATTATATTTTATACAATTTTAAATACTAGTTTTAATTTAATTCTATTATTTGATCATCAAATTGCAAGGCGAGGTGATGATAGGTGGACCCAAACAGCAACTGATTGGTGGCCAATTATGGGCAAAAGAAACGTCGGACGCCTAGTTACAAGGAGGGTCGATGACATAGTATGCGTCGGGGGGCGTCAATGGAGGCGGTTAGCACAGGTCTGTGGTGGATGGCACATACTGAGGGAGGCCTATACCCAGCAGTGGGTAAAATCCAGCTGCGGATGATGATGATTTGATTGTAATTTTCTTTGTTAATAAAGAATTGATCTATGTATTGTACGTATATCAGTATTGAGTAGGTATATCAGTAGGGAGAGCAGGCAGGATTAATGTATCTTTTAAAAGATAATGTATACGCTTCAACAACAAAACTCCTAGTGAGTTGCAAAATCTATCAATAAATAAATTCAAACAAATTGTCAAAAACTTTGTGTGCAAAAAGGCTTACTAAAAAATATCAGATTATTTAGAAGATATAAAAGCTTGGGACGGGTTTTGCTCTAACTCGAAAAATAACAACTAACAGGCTAAAGGTTTCTTAGTCGCTTCTTTACTTTAGTCTACATACCGAAGCGACAGAAATCAAAAGTACCTACCACTTTATTTCCGTGTCAGTCTTTTATTTTAAGAATTTGACTTTTTCAAAGTGTACATTTTTGTATTTATGGAAATAAAGTATTTTTGATTTTACAGCAGGAGTTTTCATACAGAACCCATATCTACAAAACTAAGAAAGTAGTTAAGCGTTTTTATTTGTATGCGTGAGTCCCGCCTATTAGATACACTTACGCTAACCGTGGGATGGCGGGGCAATGCGGCCGCCGGCTTCGTTAGGAGAGTTCGTTAGGTAGGCCGTTATACTCTTTTTGTTATTTGTGAGTAATTTTTAGATTCACATTCTGTCTCAGGTCTCTGAAGTGTCCAAAGTTTCAGTTCAATCTGAACTTTTGAAGTAGGTGAAAATCGCGTTCAAAGATTCCGTTACATGTAAACATACATACATACAATATACGCCAGTCATACATTGAGTGCCCAAAAGAGGGGGTTAGATGGAAAAGTCGAATGCAGAAAGTTTGATTTCGATTTTTTTTGGACTAGTTAGGAAACAAACGCACCAAAAGTCTCCAACACTAAAAGTACCCCTGTAAGGTGAGCCCTAGGCACAAAGGCGGGACCTTCTTTGTGCCTAGGGCTCACCTCTCTTATTTCAGTATTTTTGTTTTTTTTTTCAAAACGAAAAGAAACCAATGAAGTTTATATTATATACCTTGTTACTAAAGATAGAAACTTATCACAGTTCCTCTATTCTCATTTTGAATTTGAAATAGGAATAGTGACGTTCAAAGCGGACGTGCTCAATACTTTATCCGTTTCCTGGTAAATATCAGTAGAATTGAATTGACGCAATAGTCCCCGTGACATCATTCGGTAGCATTTGCACGTCGAAGCTATTCACAGGAGCCGACACGACATTCGGCTTTAACCAAAATTTCACATAATTCTTAATCATCTTATAGTACTTTCTGAATAATATTGTAATGAGTTAAAATGTGTTGGTTTATAAGAGTACGTATTTAAGTTATCACTGTAACAACTAGTCCAATTTTTAATTCTTTCAAAGTGGAATACATTTTCCTTGAGTATCGTAGGCTGTTTTATCATATGTTCATTTTTGTTTTATGATTTGTCATCGTCAGACTCCATCAGGTGAGATTGTGGGCAACCGAAGGTCTAGTGATTATAAATAAAAATCTTGGTTCGACGTAAGCGAAGCCGCTAGCAGAAGCTAGTTTAAAATAAATCAAGCATGAAGTAGTAGCAAAATAGTCACTAGTTTAACCGTTTTTATTACCGGAAATTATTCACTTGTTTGGTGCTAAGGCGTCCTCGTACTCTGTGTATTAATAAATAAACAGAGTACCTACAACGATGCCATGGCACGACAAAAAATAATAATTTCCGCTAGTAAAAATTAAATACATTTTATTCGTAGTTCAGTATTTCAATAATGCAGCGTGAAATTACACTGAAACGCTGGTATTTCAGTGTAATTTCACGCTGATGAGGTGACGATGACGGGATGACTCAAATGAGAAATACCGCTGAATAGTTAAATTACACATAACTTCAACTTCTTTTGTTTTTAAATGACATAATACCTACAGTAGGTACTCATAACTGTGAATAAAGTAGGTATGTCGTGTCGTTAAGTGTAAAAGCTTCGTAGAGATTTGTATCGCTCTCCATATGAAGTGCGGTTATTAACTCTGAAGAGCACTCTAGATAATAAGATTAGCTAAAACGCATCCACTAACATTATTTGTCATGATGCTGATAAAACGTTGACCTTCTTAATTTTATCCTTTGCTAGTTTTCTGTTGAATGAAAGCTCTGACCTTTTCACAGAATTTTAAGGTTAATTTGATTATTTACTTAAATTGATTATTTACTTTATTATAAAAAAACTGCCCAGTCTAAGTGGTGGAAGAAGATGGCAAAATCTGAGCGTGTTTTTCATGGGCACTGGAAGTGTTATCACAAGACAGAAAGAGTAAATTCACTATGTACGCGAATCTACTCTTCTATGTTATACCGTTATTTATTATTCGTTCCTATAACGTTTTAAATCTTATTTGGGAAAGATGTATTACGAGAATGTCCGCAAGAGGGATTATATGGATTAATTACTTATATCGAGCGTGTCTCTTTTCTTAACAAAATGTATATCTAAACGTACCTAAGATAATAGATAGGTTTATTATAAACGGAGTGTAAGAAACCCATCGATTTGGGGTGGACCGACGACATTGTAGCGGTCGCAGAGAGTAGATCATCATCATCAGCCTATAATAATAGTCCACTGCTGGACATAGGTCTCCCCTAATGAGCGCCATAGCGCCCTGTCTTCAGCTTGCCGCATTTAGTGGAAAAATAGGCGTGGACTATTTTTTCCACTAAATGCTCCCGTGATGTTATTTCTTCAGTATAAACGAGTTCCTTGGCTCGACCCCAGACAAAAACATCTAATGGGGTCAAATCAGGTGAAAAAAAATAGTCCAAGCCTTTGAAACAATGAAAACATAGATGTTATTAAAACCAACAACCACTGAAGTGCGGGCTACTGCTACGTCAAATTACTAATTCTGAGAGCTATGTCGGTGACTTTAGTTCTTCTACGGATTTCCGTATTACGGATTCTATCACGTAGAGAAACCCCGAGCATAGCTCTCTCCATAGTCTCTATAGCCCGTTGAGCGACTATGTACCCTATACTGGCAGGTAAACATTTTCATCTGGCATTCCGTTTAGGTTTTTTCTTATTTGTTCAAATGTGAAATATAAGGGGTTATTATAAATACGACGACAGCCATGACTTTTATTTGACAGTTTCGTGGTCTACAGGGAAAAATGAATTTGATGTTCGAAAAATATTTGCTTAACATTTTTTTACCAAAGACCGTAGCAGCCTACGTACCTACCGTAGTTTGATACGCATGAATATTATATTCTTTGCCTTAACTTGGTGAAATATATAGGTATAGGTACATATAAAATTTCTCTTAATTTGATAACTATTCTCAAAGACCGTATAAAAATTTTAATTGAAAAAAGTCAAATTTTCGATTTTAGAACAAAATGATTCATCAGGATAGTCATGACATCATAAGCAAATATCCTTGGAAATGCAAAAAATATATAATAAGCCTCCTGGGGTTCCACAATAAACCGAATAAAATCGGTAGAGTAACTTATTAGCCTGTTGATGATGATTATTATATTTGATAGTTGATACAGGATATCTCCCACGAGCAGCCTTACAAAACAAACTTCCAAACCTAGTAATACAAGATTAGGTAGTACTTTCCAACTTCTCTGGCGACGCATAAATCAGTGTACAAAAATAATTAGCGGTTTCAATGTCCCAAAAAAATAAGCTTTATTTATTTGCGTATAAAAGGTTCACTTTCACTCGTTTCGTAATTACTTGTTGATTGTTTAGGTATACTAATTAGACCTAAAAAATAACAAGCTTGTAGATTCAAGTTACCAAAATTTCAATTTTAATAAGTGTGTGGAAATATAACCGGCCAAGTGGGAGTCGGACTCGCGCACGACGGGTGCCGTACCATTATCTATTAAAACAAAAAAAAAACACTGGCTCCTATAAAACAAACGTGTTTTATAGAAGCCCCCTTGTATATTTATTTTATTCTGTTTTTTAGTATTTATTCTTATAGCGGCAACAGAAATACATCATCTGTGAACAACTAACTATCACGGTTCATGAGATACAGCCTGGTGACAGACAGACAGACAGACAGCGGAGTCTTAGTAATAGGGGTCCCGTTTTTTACCCTTTGGGTACGGAACCCTAAAAAAGACCGTCAAAGGTACCACTGATGGCGATTTCGTCGCAAAAAAGTACCTACTTCAGATATGTACTGTGTAATGGATGAATTTTGTTTAGTTTGAGCAAGTAAACTATCTTTGCCCGCAATAATCCCGAAAACTTTTGTTGCGTGTTGTTCTTCTTAGTTTTCGACCAATATGTTGCCGCTATTTTTACGTCACCCGCTCATATGAAGTTCCTCCCGAATAATAACACATCTCAGTATACAGGGTGTGGGTAGCACCACAGAACAGAAAAGTAAGTGGAAGTGCAATGCAACAAAATTACTACGGGAACCACAGAACAGAAAAGTAAGTTTCTCTTCTGTGGGTAGCACATAGAAAAGATTATTTGTACAAAATCTTCGACAGCCCGGTAAATTTATTTATTGCATGGTATAATAAAATAGCTACGCCAGGTAAGGCATTGATTTATAAATTAAAGGAAAGTATAAATATATATATATTCAAATAAAATTACAGTTTTTAAATAGATATAATAAAAAAAACAATAATGCGATTATCAGGGGGAGACCTGCATCCAGCAGTGGACCATTAAAGGCTGTTGAGGAAATAGAAATACCAAATAATAAACTTTGTAATATAGTTAAAAAAACATGTCATGCCCTATTTATAAATATAACCTTAATTGTTTGGCAAAAACGAAAAACCAACTTCGAATTCCCTAGTTTTAAAACGTTTTTTAAGTTTTGGGAGATAACAACTAATAACATCTTGGAATCATCGATGAATTCGAAGAACATGCATAAAAAATACACCCGAACATAGAACCTCAGCCTTTTTTAAAAAAAAAGTCGATTAATAAGAGTGAGCGTAGGCAGAAGCGTCAGTAATATTTGTGAGCGTCAGTAATATTTGTGGCTATTAAAAAGAGCACAAAGCAGTCATCAAGAGTTGCCTCAATTAAAAGCTCATCTAACGTGTTGTTAATTTACAAGCGAGCCCGAGCTGCGTTAATAAAGATGAGGCTACGTGGTTAGCATACGGATCAAAGCCTAAAACTTTTAAAAGATATGCTAATGATGAAAAGCGACCGCTTTTATCATCGTAAACAAGGTTACGTGTAACATTAGCTAGGTAAAGGATTTGTCAAATTGTTAACTAACTAAGCTATGTGACATGTACGATGTTTACAGCTCCGATAAATAAATACTTAATACTAAACAAATTCAAACAGCATCATCTAGCTGTTATTTAAGAGGTTCAAGATCCTTACGTACCTTGCATATACACACATCAGGGATATCTGTGTCTTTGTCAAGCAATACCTCCAGTATTTTAAAACACACGTGGAAGTCATGACTCGACATACAAGGCTTAAAAACAGATTACTCGTCTCGCCCTTTAGGTTTTTACCATTTAATTATTTATTATTAATTATAATCTTTAAGGTTCATCAACTTTTGGTTTGATTGCAAACTTCATTTTACTGTGCTCTTGTAGTACGTATAGCCAAGAACAAAATCGGTAATGTTTATCTGTATCAACAATTATTGTAAATCTAAACCCCTACATCGAATGCATTCCAAACCAATTTTATGAGGTTAACTCTGTAAAGCAACCTGTGCGTTTAACTGTACGAACAGAATAACTTGCAATTCCCGTCGTCGAGTAGAAACCTTCAAGCTTCGATTGCAGAATACCTTAACTTCCGTGAACGAGTTTGGTTCATTTCGCTGCAAAAACAAACTATGCTACCGCACCGACGTTCCACGTGGAACTAATCAATACGAATTTATTCTCTTTAGGTCCTTTCCTACTGTGCATTGGATTTATAAGGTACTAGCTGTTGCCCGCGGCTTCGCACACGCTTTTCAAGTACCCTATGTCCGTCCCCGGAATACCATTTGCCTCCCTGCCAAATCTCATTAAGGTCCGTTCAGCCGTTAAGGTGTAAAAAATTAACATACAGACAGACACAGCTACTTTCAAATTTATAATATTAGTATGGATGTTCTTCCTTATTTATTTCAACGAAGACACAGAAAAAACAAAACGACAAATTACCTCTTATATCAATTTCCTAAAAATCTAAGCCAGATATCAGAAGGCAGAGTGCCCAGAATGCTGGCAGCATTGCCACGTTGAATGGCAATGCTAATTCGTTGACCGAAATAGAAGCCAGCATTCCGATCACCTATGGACTCTATGAGAAGTTTGGTTAGATAAATTGCATGTGCCCCACGACCCCAAGGACCAAGGTTTTCCACCAAAGACATTTCTGGAAAATGTCTTTGGTTGCCACCCAAAATGGCTTAAATAGGTAACCTCCTACTTACTAATCTATTTTGTATGCAATCAAAAATATTCAACTAGTTTCTGCCCTCTCGGTATCGCACGCGTTGTTTTCGATATATAAAGTAGCCTATGTTTTAGTCCAGGTTTAGAACTTTTTATGAATAAAATTTTCAACTCGAAACGTTCAGTAGTATTTGTACAGCGTGAAGAAGTACCTAACAAACTTGCATTTATCTACCCATAAACTTTCGCATGTTTAATATTAGTGTAAAGTGACTATGACTGTTTTTAATAACCACTGTCATAGGTAAGGTCTTGATAATTCATATTACAACAGACGATTGAAGTCGGTCGATTATGAAATCGTAAATTTTGAATTCAATCTTCAACGCGCTCTGTGCTGCTACGAAGAAAAGCTCTACGCCGTAGCACTTTGTAGACGTGCTTGACGACGAGGTTTACATGTGCTCGATATGCAGTGCAATTATGGTAAAATATCCTATTCAATGGATGGCCATCCGGCGAGACTGGATGTAAGTGATTTTGGTTACTATCACTTATGAAGCCCCTGAATCTCTAAGCTCCCATACAAACGTACTTTTCGATTCATTTGGAAACTGTGTCCCCGATTTGAATGAAATTTTGCATACATAATCGGATAAGAAATAGCTATGTTTGTATCGTTTTCGTTTTTGGGGTGCAGTTTTCAAATGAATCGAAAAGTACGTTTGTATGGGAGCATAGAGGTTCAGGGCCTTCACAAATACATTTAATTTTCGACGAATTGACGATGAAGCTGTCAACGTCAAAATATCACAAATGTCAAACAAATTATTGTAATGTTTTATTTTGATTTTTAAGTAATCAGATATTACAGACCTTTTAATTAGAACTGAACGGTAAACCTCTTGTTTCGCTCGACTACGTTTCATTACTGCAATGTATTATCTGTTAGTAACTGAATTGATGAAATCGAGCAAAAACAGGTTAAGTGTGAGTAATCTAACAATTGCATTTTACTTAGGTTATATTTTGACGTTGACGTTAAAAATTCCGTGGTGGATCGGGTCTATCCCGCCAGAAAATTGTATGCATTTTAGTACCCTATTGGCAACCTAAAACCTTTGCCTTCTATGGTAGTTACAAAGTACTGCGTTACTAATACTACGCTCTCGTAGAGCAAGTGGAATGTTAATTCATGGGTTCCTGTGTCTGACAGTTCCTTTGATTTTGCGTACGAAAGCTCCCTTCGTATAGTATGAAAGGATATCTATGCATAAGGTACAAAATATGAAAGCTAGAACCACACTATTGTGTTCTGACGCGTTTGAAGCGTGTCAGGAGTGTAACGTTTCGTAAATTTAATATAATTAAACAAATTATTACAGTCATAGAACACACCACATGGGTCAACTCATGACCGAAAATCAATGTTTTTGCTTCTGTAGCTAAATATTATACCGCGCCATAAATATATATATTCCTATATATTATATTGCACTTGCATAAGTGATAATGAGACCTAAGATAGAGCACGCTTTCCTAGAAGGAACTTTATTCTCTCTGAATTTAAAAACTTTAAGACTCTGGCGGGAAAATAGACGCTGGAAGCTCATTCCACGAGTTTAGTCTCATGCAGCACACACAGAAAAACATATCTGTTTGATTAAAACTTAGAGGCTATTTTTTATTGCATCGATGGGACACGGGTCGGATTCGGCCACATTTTAACCGCTCTTCATTTATCGCGCCGACTGTACTTTTGACATTGAGGCCGTCAAACAAATAAGCTACGTAACGTGACGCGATGTAACGGGAACCATTCGTAAAAACCTAGGTTATACTTTTATTATTGTTTGTTTTATTAGTCAACTGTATAATAGGCTATTTGACTACATTAAAAATAAATTCCAAATTGTTTTCATCCTAGTCAGTGACAACGTAACAAAGCGTAATCAGGTGATTTTTATTAAAAATATGCATTTTTTATGAAAAAAATGGGATTTTAATTACACATTTTTTGCTCGCTTGGTCTGTACCCGGCATTATAATCCGATGGGACGGCAGACCGACACGACCGGGGAGAGATCAGGTGCAGGATCAGCATGCTTCCTGAGGCAAGGTGGTCACAGCCAACTTCCAGCCCCAGGTGTACTTCTGACGCATCATACCATACCACATTAGTGTGGTGTGGGTTTATCTACCTTTTGTAAGCTTCTCAGTTTTCTGTTCGAAACTATCGAACAGAATTAAATTAATTATTATATTATAGTTCTAAGTTTGAAATTATCTAACTGTACACACCAGTAGGACACTGTGCAACATAATGGAATGGAATGGCATTTCCAATTGACAGAGAAGGATGTCTAATAAATTTTGACGACCTCTGTGGCGCGGTGGGCGAAGGTCCACCCACATTTTCCACATTTTCAATTCCCGCCTCGGGACAAATGTTTGTACAATTTGCTATTTACTCTTGATATTTACTCCGGGTGTTCTGGTTTTATTCTATGTATAATAAAAAAATATCTATCTATGTCAATACATAGATAGATATTTTTATTGATATCTATCTATGTCAAAACATAGATAGATAGTTTTACAATAAAATTATTGTCAGTTATCTAGTACAAGCTCTGCTTAGCTTGGGGCTAGATAATGCTGTGTGAATTGTCTAGCATTATTTATTTATTAGACACTGTGGTCGGCTTGAATCATGAATTAAGTATTTCTTTTCTATTAACTTTAGGTCCGTAAGGAGGACCTTTTTCAAATCACTTAGTTAGAAACTTAAGTTAGAAAGTTGACTTTAACATGTGTTATGTAAGCACACAGAGTAACTAAGCAACTTCATTTCGTTTCCGAAAACTTTATACCTCCATTACAATGTTTAAAAGTCATTGTAATAAACTTTCTGTGCTCTGAATAAAATACAACGTTACTTTTTTTTATTGAGACATCAAATAGGTTATTGCAGTGCAATTTCGAACCATTCGAATTAAGTATTCCCAATTCTTTTCAACGCGTTCTTTGTTGGATAGATAGAAAGAATTATTAACGCATTTGCTCTTATTGAAGTCGAGACCCTAGGTCCATGGGGTAAAGAGACTCTCCGGGTTTTAAAAAATTATCTGATCGTCTGGTCGAAGCGACGCGTGATCCGAGAGCTGGTATCTGGTTCAGCGTATCAGCATTTCCATACAGCAATGCAGCGTCTTGGGGACGCATCCGACTGCTATTGATATGTATCGGTTGAGCTACCTGTAGATTGTTTGCAACAGTCTGCAGTTAGCTCAAGTGTTTCAATGGTAAATACTAGTCCTAATTTATTTGATTGTAATTTTCTTTGTTAATTATGATTTACTATTTGCTGCTCGCGGCTTCGCACGCGTTGTTTAAGGTTATTTCTACCCCATGGCAACTGATTTATGGGATAAAAAGTAGTGGTTGTAAAAGAGTTGGTTGCTTAGTTAGGGTGTGAAGGAAGGACAAACAAACAAACAAAAAATAAACAAACAAACATAATTTCGCATTTATAACATTATACTCGGAGTATAGTATAGAAATAGTTACGTAAAAAACAACATTACATTTTTGACGACCTCTGTGACGGTGGGCGAAGGCCCGCTTGCAACGCAGGAGGTTACGGGTTCGATTCTCGCCTTGGGACAAATGTTTGTACTATCTGCAGATATTTGTTCCGGGTGTTCTGGTCGCTTTCTATGTATCATAAAAAATGTCTATCTATGTATTGTATTATGTATATCAGTTATCTAGTACCCTTATCACAAGCTCTGCTTAGCTTGGGGCTCGATAATGCTGTGTAAATTGTCCAGCTTTATTACATTATTATTATTATTTCGTTTAGGAGTGCTATAAAGCCTATGTTAGGTGGAGACATCGATGTTACTGGTCACTGCTACTATAAATAGCTTATTGAGTTTATATCAGTGAATACCTATTATTAGCTCTCTCGTATTCTTTATAGCTCTAAAGATATTATTAATAGCCATATCAAATATCGAATTGAATATTTGGTTTTGTGAATGTTGTTTGTGGCATTTGTTTGGTTGGTTTTTATTACTTCTTATCTGTTTTTAAGGTTCCGTACCCAAACTAAAAAACGGGACCCTATTACTAAAACTCCGCTGTCCGTCTGTCACCAGGCTGTATCTCATGAACCGTGATAGTTAGGCAGTTGAAATTTTCACAGATGATGTATCTCTGTTGCCGCTAAATAATAAAAACAGAATAAAATAAATATTTAAGGGGGCTCCCATACAACAAACGTGATTTTTTTGCTCGATATTGATAAAAGCAACAGGTAGACGCTTGATATGTTCACAGAATATTGAATTATATATTTGACATTAAAAATTAAATTAAACAAATATTTTATGGGCTCATACAACAACATAATTTTTTTTTCGTATTTATTTTGAACCCTTCGTGTGCGAGTCTGTATCAGTCTTGGCCGGTTTTATTTTTCCAGTGTCTATCTGATTCCTACTGATGTGTGCCTGTGTGTTAATGTATTACTCACTAGCTGCTGCTCCCGGCTTTGCACGCCTTGTTTAAGGTTATTTCTATCCCATGGGAACTGATTTATGGGATAAAAAGAATATAAAAAGATAATGGGATAACCTATGTTACTCTCCATCCTTTCAACTAACTCCATACCAAAAATCAAGCCGATTGGTTGCTTAGTTAGGGCGTGAAGGAAGGACAAACAAACAAATAAATAAAAAAACAAACACTTTTTCGCTTTTATTATATTAGTATAGATTTTATTATTGTATACATGTGCATACCTTTGTTAAATTTTTGCACGCACTTTGACAAAATGTAGTAAGCCTATACACAAATCTAAAACCTACTGTACCTACATTTGAGCAAATAAAGTATTAAGATTATAATTAAAAATTATGATTACAATTAATTAGGGTTCGAATCCCGCCTTGGGACAAATATTTGTACGATCTGCGGGTATTTGTTCCGGGTGTTCTGGTCATTTTCTATGTATAATAAAAAATGTATATCTATGTAATGTATTGTATTATGTATATCAGTTATCTAGTACCCATAACACAAGCTCTGTTTAGCTTGGGGCTAGATAATGTTGTGTGAATTGTCCAGGAATATTTATATTTATTTATTTATTTTATTATGATTCTAGTTTGTTATGCCATTGCGACATCAAGACAGGCACTTGGTTACCGCTGTTACCGTTTACCAAGAATCCATGCTGTTCCGTAACGATTTGACCACCCGGGCGCGTTAATACGAAAGAGACAATGTGTGCTGACGCGAGTTTTAGTTATAATGCGTGTCGCGGTATCTTTTGTTCCCTTTGTTCTTTCTGATTCACCGACTCACTTTCAATCCAACATCGATGGAGTCAAATAGTACATATGATTATTTGTAATTTCATTTATTTTTATTAAATTTTTGCACGAGAACTCAGTGTTTCTGTATCTACCTTAGCAGCCGTACATAATTAGTTGATGATGTTCCAAAATAAATAAACGAAGTTGATAATTATTTCCTTTCACGAATATAAATAATACTTTATTTTAAACTATGCACATCTTTTGCATATATCATATAACTTTATGACTTCAAAAGAAATGTATAATATTATACATAACAGTTTGACTGCTACTTTTATATTATTTTATTAGAAAGGAAGTGACCGTCATATGGATCAATTGTTCGATATATTTAGTATCTGCCTGTGACTTTGACTTCTTTTTCGAATATAATTTGATTATTTTGAAAAAAAACTAAAAACCTACTTCTAATCCCTTTGTTTTAAACAGTTTTTTAAGTTTTGCGAGATAAATTCTTATCCCTCGGGAATATGAAATAAAAATCGTCTTAATCGTTCCCTAAACAACGGAGAAATCGACAAACGTCATAAAAAATACATACAGACGAACACAGAACCTCCTTCTCTTTCGAAGTCGGTTAGAAAGCAGTTGAACCCAATCTATGATCCCTCAATCCAGTGATTTTAATAATGCAGGCTGACGACTCCATGGGCAATAATTAACTTTTTATTTCGGAACAAAAAACAGTTCGTAAGATTAACGAATTTTGTCGTACGCAGCTGTCAACTCAAAGCGGAATTGGTTAAAACGAGTCAGTAACAACGTAAAGAAGTATAATATAGCAGAATACTAAATAATGCTGGTATAGAACTTACTAGCGGGATACTGGCAAACGTGACGTTTTAACACCTCTGTTAACGACCTATTTTAAATAAAATACGTTTGAACGAACTTATTTTTAACACGTTCGACTCCGACTTTAGGCTTGAATTCAGCGAACAAGGAATAGAAAAAAAAAACAATAAACCCGACTCTGTCTCTGCTTTTCACTTTTTTTTTCGCAAAATAAGGACCTATCAAGTTTATCAGAAAGCGCTTCCAAAATTCAGACGAGTGTTTTGATACCTTGTTAACTAAAATCACTTATGCCGTTTTGTTGCTTTGAGGTAGGTAATAAAGATTCTTCCCACCACATACATAGATCATCATCAGCATCATTCTAGCCTGGTATGATCCACTGCTGGGTAAAGGCCTTCTTTCGCTTTTGCTAGACTTTTCTGTGTTTCCCACATCCACATAGATACGCCCTAAATACATAAACTTTCGCGGGAAAATAAATGAAAAACATGCATCCAAACATTCACCTAAGTTCTTTAAGCAGTGTTTTCACTTGACTTTTATTTTCTCTTCTTCAGGTGCCCAGGATACAATCCAAGGTCCACTTCCGGGATAATCTCCTCTGCTTTAAATCGGATGAATGCGTAATTTTCCTTTCAGACGGGATTTTTCTACTGAAATGTTTTCACAATACAATTCTTGCTAAAGGTAAGTGAAGGTCGGACCTTTTAAATTAATTATTACGACTGTTCCAAAAACAGTAAACCGCATTATTTTAATTTTCTAGTATTTATTTTCTAGTCATCTGAATTATCCACTAAGCGTTGCCATGAAAAACGATAAAAACAAAAAAAACTTAAAAATTGTGAAGATATTAGCGAATAAGCGATATTTCGAAACTATTAAATTTCTAAATATTTATAAACTTACGCGATCTGAACATATTGGTACTATTTAAGGGTTATTTATCGCGTTTATTTACCTATTTTTTTCCGACGTATCAACGGGTGCACACACTTGACTGTATTTCCACGTAAATACCCTTTAAATAGTGCTAATAATGAAGAAAAAATCTGTATCACTTATAATTTACCTTTCAGCACAATTCATCGATCAAAAATGCAAGAATCTTCAATAAAAATGTAAAAGATCATTTGCGTGTATCAATTAATACATTCGGCGATACAATTGCAGTGTAACGGAGGGCGGGCGGCGCGGCCTGCCGCCCCAGGCGGATATAAAAGCGGGCAGAGCGGACTCAGACCACACATCACCTCGATCTCTCGGCCGGGCTACAGTTCCGATACCAACACAGGTTAGTACTTTTCACATGTTTTTAATATTTAAAAAATACAAAGAAACGTTAAACATATCGTGACTGTGTATTTTAGTATGTAGTTTATTAAAACTTTTTTGAAGTGCTGTAATTTTGTACACTGAAAATGTAAACGCAATTTTTTACGAATCAAGCAAAATAAACTAAAATTTGTAACGAAAAAAATCAAATACACTCTGCTTAATAAAACACTGTTTTTACCGGATTGATCGCGTATATTTTATATTTGTTTATAACCTGACGTTTCGGAGGCTTTTCAGCTTCCATGGTCACAGGCAGACCATGGAAGCTGAAAAGCCTCCGAAACGTCAGGTTATAAACAAATATAAAATATACGCGATCAATCCGGTAAAAACAGTGTTTTATTATGATTTCTCGCGAAAATAACCTTAGAATATACTATACACTCTGCTTCTTCTGCGTCGATGTTAATAAGTTTCAAGGTGTAATTGATACAACCACAACTTATTTAATTAACTGAATCAATCTTTACAGTGGCTTTTACTAATAAAATCGAATTAAATCGTAAAATTTTTAAATATAAACGGGATTTTCATTATGCCGAAAGTTGCTTAGAACGTAAATTCCCGATAACCGACTATATTTTTAATCCACTATTCAAAATATTAACCATACTAGTAGATTGTTTGCAACGGTCTGCAGTTAGCTCAATTGTTTCAATTGTAAATACTAGTTTTAATTTAATTCTATTATTTGATTGTAATTTTCTTTGTTAATAAAGAATATATTTAACATACATATTTTAAACTTGACAGACATGTTACCGTGATTTAATTTTCAATTGTGAAATTGATCAATCAAATCAATTAATAAGCTTCTGTGGACTTTGTTTAACTGCTTTTACTCCATCAAATATATTTTGTCGTAATCAAGCCAACCAATTGAGAGAACGGTACTCGTATTATCAACTGATTGAATTGCTTCAATGGATCTATTTATAATGGCTTAGATTAAAAATTGCCTTTATCCGACTGTCAGTTATTACATGCACGTGTAATATTTCCTTAACCTTCAGCCTTATTATTTCCCCTTTAACGGTGAATATATGTCTTGAGGTACCTATTTCCCTACTTAAGTTGATTCGTCTTATTTTTGGTAAGGTTATTGATAAATAAATAATAAAAAAATATAGTAGTACTATACCAGGTGGCACAAAACATGTCTACTAAGCGGAAAGGGGTTGATTCTTTTCAATTTTAATTTTATTTCCGAACATTTAATTAATTTTAATTCCGAACATTTTTTAACCATTTTTGAGACTTTTGACTTCGTGTAAAAGAACACGAGTATTAAAAAGAATTTACTTAAACAAAATTGAAATTTTAACTTTATCAACAAAAAACATTACAATTAAATATATAGAAACAAATAAGAACTAGTATTTACGATTGAAACAATTCAGCTACTTGCAGACCGATTATTAAAATATAAACATAACTGATCGATTAGAAATTCAAAAAAACGTTACACATGTTGATACCCTCGGGGTCCAGAATCACCCCCTTACGATTTAGTACACATGTTACGTGGCACCTTGTATAGTAATTCTGTGATTTTGGACTTGGTAGTATACGCTATATCAGAGGGAGCTGAGTTGTTTGACTTTGATAACTTTTATAGACGCATCGTCAAAAGTTATCCCGTATGACAATCAAATACGAAAATTCAATCGTAACTTTGCAGCGTCATATTACCGCGGAGCAGAGCAGCATTTATAAAAAGTCAAAAGTCAATAACTTTATTTGTTTAGGCTTACAAAAAAGCACTTAGACAAGTCAAATTTTATACATAAACAGTTGTTTAATAGTAATTATCAAACAAGAAACTAAATGTTATTGATTTAGTTCGCTTCAATTTTTTGTCCACTTGTGGAAGAAGCGAAAAATAAACCACTAGTAAGTTTCTATGATCCTTAAAATGTAATACAATATTATTTGCCTATCTAGTCTAAATATAATATGATTTAGATACAGGTCAATATTTATATCAAACTAAGCTTAAGATTGTTCTCCCATGATACTATTGTCGGTGCGGAACTGAGCGACATCTGGCCAAGCATTAACATCATTGATATAATCATCTATGGAGTAAAAAGCTTTCTTGATAAGATTTCGTTTTATGTACTATTTAAATTAATTAAATTTAAGTATAGAAACTAAAAACCGAACATAAAAACTAAAAACCAACTACAAGCTTTTTTAAGTTTTGCTAGTACGAAAATTCAATCGTAACTTTGCAGCGTCATATTACCGCGCATTTAAAGAAACTAAAAACCGAACACAAAAACTAAAAACCAACTTCTAGCTTCTTAATATTCATGATTTTTTAAGTTTTGCTTATAAAACACAATAAATGGGGACCATCCCATGATTATTTTCCAAACAATATTAATAAAATTATTAAGATCCGTCCATAATTGACGGAAAATCGGGGAACATACATAAAAAACATAGAACCTCATTTTTTGAAGTTCGTCAAAAAGTTAATCTTTTACGTTTGTAAACATCTGATGAAAATTTCAATCAAATAATAGAATTAAATTAAATCTAGTAGGTATTTACAATTAAAACAATTGAACTAACTGCACACTGTTGCAAACTATCTTAAGTAGCTCAACATCTCATGTAAACATTTACATATCAATACCAGTCGGAAGCGCGCCCAAGACGCTAGCTGCATTGCCGGCTGTAAAATAATAAACATATGACATTTAAACGATCTCCGGTGCAGTGTTTCAAGATCTTGTAAATAGCTGACTATCAGGATTTCAATCCGAGCCATGGGACATCTAATGCCGGGTACAGACCAAGCGAGCGAGAGCGAGCGAATGCAAACGATTGGGATTTGACAATCGGTACGTTCGTTCCATATTGCTTTGATGTAGCGACAGCCGCCCCGGAGCACGGCCGAAGACGAGCGAAGGCCCATGTTTGGACTCGCTTGCTTTCGCAATGACGTCCACATTGGTACTTTTGCGTTCGTTCGTTAGCCTACGCTCGCTCTCGCTCGCTTGGTCTGTACCCGGCATAAGAATACCTAATTCGATAAAACTGCTTTCCGCAAGCAGTTCGTTTTGTTCTTCTGTTAAACGAACAAGAAATTCTAGTAACTATATCCATAATAATACTATAAATTCGAATATAACTCTGTCTGTCTGTCTGTTACCTTTCACGCCTAAACGGCTGAACGGATCTTACTGAAATTTCGCAGGGAGGTAAATGGATATCCCGGGGACGGACATAGGCTACTTGAAAAGTGCGTTCAAAGCCGCGGGCAGCGGCTAGTATGTTATTATCTTAAAGTTTGTTTCGTTGAACTTATTTCACAATATTATATTTATTACGATACTTGCAAACTCCAATATTCAACCATGCACGATCAGAATTCGCATCTATTGAACGTAATTGAAAATATGAAGGCAGCTTTTCCTCACACTTGCCATTTGGATACGATATTGCGTTATTTATTGCGATTGTAACTGTGCTGGACGATATTATCGTTTTCATGTTATTATTATAAGTTTGTGTTTTCCTGCTGCATTCCTGCATCATCATCATCATCATCAGCCTATATCAGTCCACAGCTGGACATAGGCCTCCCCTAATGAGCGCCATAGCGCCCTGTCTTCTGCTTGCCGCATCCAACATCTGCCAGCAGTCTTTCGCAAATCGTCATCCTTCATGATCATGTTGCCCTAAAAAAATTAAAAATCTAAATTTATATGTTACTAGCAGCGCCTTGCGGTTTCACCCGCGTAGTTCCCGTGGGAATTCTGGTATAAAAAGCCTATGTGCTATTCCAGGTATATCTATCTCTGTGCCAAATTTCATCCAGATCCGTTCAGCCGTTCTGGCGTGATTGGGTAACAAACTTTTACATATATAATATTAGTAGGATTAACATCAAAAACAAATGTTACAGCTAGTTAGAGTTAACATTATTATATGACCATACCTTTTAAGACTAAATAAAATGTATTGCTGAGTGCTTAAAGACTACGATTTTACCGTTGAATCTCACACTAGGCCGAGCCTGTGTCGTGAGGTTCAAAAACATTGACTATCGCGGATATCGGTTTCAGTTTAAAGATGTTTATTCTCATACAAACAAAAATGTTTACTTAAAATGAGATACACAAATTCTTAAAACTAATGCATAAGCTAATATTATGTTCAGTATACCTCCGGGGCCGCCGCGCTGCCGGCAGTCGGTATAGTAGTGTCCACACCTAGGTATTATACCTATTACTTATAAAAAATAAAGTAAATCTATATCTATATGCTTTAAAGTGAAGTAAGATCACAAAATACAATGATAAAGATTTATTTTTACAATTCTTATTAATTAAGCTTATTAATGAGCTAATTATGCGACTTCGATCATGCGAGTTCAAACTGGGGATACAGAATAATAGCGAGGTTAGATTTACATATGATATGATGCTTCCTATGACGCTCCTATCCTGGCATTGCAATGCCTAATTTTCATTCCGAAAATTATTAATTGCACTGGTAGCAAAAATAGAGTCGAGTTAAATTGTATACCTATAGAATAACCAACTTCAAAGGGTCTAAAATAATGTTAATTGAACAAGTATTATAATCTAACAGCAAAACTCATTTTAAATACGACGCGTAAGGCTGCAGCCAAACGAGCGTAATTTTTTGAATTGTGAATCGCGTACTTTCGGTCGCATAAATTCTACCCAGCAGAAAATCTGTTGGGCTGCTAGGCGGGCGCAATTTATTCAGTTGCTTTCCAACGTTTCGCTCACACAATCTGTACCTGACTGACGCATTCCCACGCCGCGCTCCCGTCACCCCCGCGAACATAATTCGGTTGGGACTATGCGTGTGAGTCAGCAGATAACTCATTTTACGCCGTGTGAATCAAACAGGACTATTCTACAAAAAAAGAATTTACGCTCACACTTACTGCTCAAAATCATAAAATTCTCACAACTTCAGGTAAAGCATGGGCATGATTAAATTAGCCTATGCATTTGTAATGTGCCCTTTTTTGAATAATTTAACTTCGTTAACCCTTACTTATGTATGATATTAAAATTGTAAACAGGATTAGATACCAAGACTTGTTTGTTCGTCCTTTTCCCTTTCCCTAGAGTGGAAGTGGTTTTAGGTAGACACATTACTTATATGAGTAGTGGTTTTATCCAAGAGATATTTTACTTACATGATTTTTAGATATTACCTAAAATCTTGATAAAGGCTTCTTCTTCTTGTGGTATGGGCTTTTAACGTATTGTATAAGGTAGGGGGCTATGTGGTTACGTATTTTAATAAAACTAGGCAAGTTGTATGTTTTTAATCGACAAAACGAAAAAGGAGGAGGTTTTATGCTCGGCCATAGATATAATAAGCTTGGGCTGTATGTATGCAATGATGAAAAAAACATTATAATATATGTTCGTCGATTTACCCATCAATTATGGACTGATTAGTCTGAGTCAGTCACTTCACATTGTATGAGAATGATTTCGAAGTGGTACCTATTGAATTTTTTCACCAACTCAACATGATTCTAAAATTTTAATTTATTCTAGAGGGGTAAGTATTTATTTATCCCGATAATCTATAAAAAAACTGTTTTAATACTAAGAAATTTGAAGTCGGTTTAAATTTTTTTCAGAACAATCAAATTATAGTACCTAACTATCGTACGGTACCAATGATAATAAAACGTGAAAGAATAAGTAAGTACATTATTTATTACGGTTGGCGTAAAATCCTCAAATATTTGTAGTCACATTTAACTCCACATTGTTTAACTGGCCTTCCATTTTTCAACTCTTCTTCGTTTTCTCTCACTATGGACTTTCAAGTCTGGTTTGTTTTTTCAGTGGAAATTTAGCTATAATATATAAAAGTCATATACCCTAGTACCTACTTACTCATTACGATTGCTATAAATTTCCTGAATATTGAAAAAATAAAAAACGCCATCGACGCTTGTTTTACTTACCGCTAGATCATTTTGGTCTCTAATCTAAAGATCCATTGTATTATTTCGCTTTTGGAGACTTGATGAATTCAATAGACATTAAGACACAATTTTTAAAATTTCACACCTTTAACTCTTTAATGTGTTCCAGGAACAAGATGCGTGGAATCTACGGGGCTGTGTTTTTTGCCGGGGCAGCTTTACTAGTCTGCTGTAGCGCTGATTCTCATAGGGTAAGAAGTTAACACATTCACTGCCCAGCCTCGGCGGTGTAACCCGCAGGGGTACTAAAAATGTTGCCGTCCCTTTCATAACGATCAAAATAACCAGGATGGCTTTTTAGTACTATCAAATTACTACTATTTATACCTAAAAATAATCCTTTACTTATTCCTCTCCTATTTTTACACAATAGCTGAGAGTCATGTTCTCTTTCATACTCTGCCCTGTTTTTATTATATTGACATAAACAAGTGAGAGTATATACTAAGAAACGCTTTAAATATAGACCGATTTTTATAAGTAAAAGGGGTAAATAATTCTAAGGCTCCGGACGATATTACTTTGAACCAACATTGCATCGAAAATCGAACCTAACCTACTAACAATTAATAAGCTGTCTTTTCTATAAAAAGACGAAAGCCAAAAATCAACAAATCTACTTTGAACAATCGTAATGTTAAATCTGCTTAACCGATTTTCATTAAAGATGGTAGTGTTCTCTGAACGTAATCGGACGATTAGCAGCTTCATCGGTTAACTATGACACGTAAAGAACGGAACTGAGCGGCGCGGCGGCGGCGACGACGGTACGAACATATCTTAAACGTAGGTAAACTGTATACTTCGATCAGGTAGGTTAGAGTTCTTTAAGCTTTGTATTTCAGCAGCATAATATAACTTTTACGTAATTTTATCAACATAAACCTTATTATTTTACATCACAGAGCTTTGAAACTTGAGTTGGTTCCTATCAAGTTGTACTTGAGAGTTAAGATAGGTAGTTACCTAATAGTTTCAAGCGTTTCCAAAGTTTATGGCCTGTTTAAGTTGGCCATTGTGTTGTTATAAAGTAGATAATATCTTTCAACTCTTAGTACGTTTTTTGTATCAAATAAAAATCTATATTCTGAAAAAAGAAGACTCCATTTAGGTCTCGCTCCGCTATGGGACAGAACAGGCCTATATTTTTTTATTAATAAAATGTATATTTCACTATTATTTTACAGAATATAAGTAAGTAGGCTTATTTGTGAAGATGTAATAATCCCATTAGAAATACTAATTTAGTCGTTACAACCCCAAGGAGGCCGAATACTAAATATTTTAAGCCTTCAATCAGTATCCAATCATTATAAACGAGTTTCTTGTTACACAATTACAAAAGATTACAAACAATATTTCGACCTCAGTGGCTTCTTTTGAGATAAAATTATTTCGCTCACTTAAATTTAAAATAAAGGTAGACGCCCATCAACCACAGTCTCGCATAGTTTATCCAGTTCAATATTAAAAAAAAAACTTAACGAATCGAGTTCATTTCTTTTTATTTCACCCCATACAACTATGGTATACTTAACTTAGTCGATGAACGACTACATTGCCTTATTGGTACATAATTAAAATATGCCTGTATCCACACTAATATTATAAATTCGAGAGCAACTCTGTCTGTCTGTCTGTCTATTATCTTTTCAATAAATTGGCAGGGAGGTAAATGGTATCCTGGGGACGGACATAGGCTACTTGAAAAGCGCGTGTGAAGCCGCGGAAAACAGCAAGTTACAAATCAAAGCAAAAACGAATCTCTACAAATTACTTTAAATTTAAATAAATTTACTATTAAAGCAAGGTTGTAAATTTTGCTAGCTTCTTCAAACGATGGATCGGACAACATCCGGTTACTTTGCCAACATCATAAATTTAAGTGTCTGGGTCATAAAAAAGGTATATATAGATAAGAAGTCGAACCTTCTTAAATTAACTCAAGGGAACTCAATACAACGATACTTAACAAAAATTGTAGAGGTTCTACGAAACAGCTACGCCGTAGCACTACGACTAGCCTTTACTGACAAAGGAAAATCTGTTAACTTTTAATGAATTTACCTTTCCATCTCCAGATTAATTATTCAAACTAATAAAAATAAATGTATTTCTTTTCGCAACAGGAAAATGAGCCAAGCGGCGATGGTTCCGGGAAACGCTACGATATGAACGGTAAGATTTACCTACTTTAAGAGTAAGACTCTAAGGCCCGTATTATGAAAGTTGGTTCTGTCATCGATCCATGCTTGAGTAACGTTTTTCTATGGCATAAAACGTCACTCAAGCATAGATCTATAACTGAGCAAGCTTCCATAATACGGTCCTAAGACTTGTTTGTACAAATTTGCACACTTTACGAACTTATTTCAAACACCACTTATTTCAATGTAAATTTCTGCACATTTAATACTAGGTACCTTACTGTGTTATCTGAAGAATGTTTCCTGGCACTGATCTGTCACAAAAAAATTACACACAACACCAACCCATAGCTACTTAAATTACACACTAATTCTGCACGAAAATTACATCAAAAAGTGTAGGTGACGTTACTACTCTAGTGTCGGATGAACATGTATTGCCTAATAAAAACTGTCTATCATTTTCCCTGTGGAACCTTTCCCCAACCGATAATATAAAGCACTCGCGCACTCACCTCTTTCAACTTTCCCTGTACCCACGACTCGAGCACTGTAAATAAACATCTTACGACACCTTTCGACGAACTACCAGCACTTTCATACCTGTAATGTTCCAGCACAACGTCGTCGACGACACTCTGTGCACTGTGTAATGTTTCACTTGGTAAGTACCACTCTTTTCTTATAAATTTGTACCTCACTTTTCAACTTCATTGCCAGTTTGACCTTGCTAACCAACTATCTACCTAGTAGAACTATGTTAACTATTCTCGTATTGTTACAGAATACAAACAGGCAGCAGAGTATGAAGAATTCCTCCGTTTCTTGGAGGAATACGATAGGTTTCAAGATCGCAATGGATTACACGGCATTGGGGGTTCTTCAGTAGGCAGGAATTTAAACGGAATCGGAGGAAGCTCTCTGCTAGGGAGAAGCCTGGGAAGCAACAGAAACCTGAATGGACTCGGTGGATCTAGCCTTCTTGGTAGAAACTTGAATGGACTCGGTGGATCTAGCCTTCTTGGTAGAAACTTGAATGGACTCGGTGGATCTGGCCTTCTTGGTAGAAACTTGAATGGACTTGGTGGCTCCAGCCTAGTGGGTAGGAACCTTAATGGAATCGGTGGTTCTAGCCTCTTGGGAAGGGAAGCCGAGAGCGAAAAGTACGCCAGATTTGTGGATTCCCTCGGAGGAAGTAACTTTGTTCGCAACCTGGATTCTATCGGTGGTGGAAACTTCGTAAGGAACCTAGATTCTATCGGCGGGGGCAACTTTGTAAAGAAGAACCTGGATCAGCTAGGAGGACCCAATCTCGTCAAGAAGAATCTGGACTCCTTGGGAGGAGGAAATTTTGTCCGAAACTTGGATTCCCTTGGCGGTGGAAACTTTGTTCGTCAATTAGATCCACTTGGCGGTGGAAACTTCGTTTGAACGTATTATTAAAAATCCACAGTAGTTGTTACGCCTAAACAGTTTTCTTTCATGACATCGTTCAGAGATATCCCTCGACTAACAATCAGAAGTATTTTATCTATTTTAAAACTTTACCTAGTGTTGTTTATTGATTAAAAATTCGAATAAATACTGGCAATTTAAAACAAGGGTTTAATTTTAACTCATTCTATTTTAGGTCCATATAACAACGATGCTTCAGGTAAGTTATTTCTTATTAATATAACAAGTTTCAAAACTCATCGCTTTTTCACAAAATTCTAGGTAACAAAAACAGGATTCTGCACCCCATGTTCGAAGCTACGGGAGCTGATAATCCTCGGCCTTCATATGGAGGTGTGCTAAAACTGATTAATTATATATCAAGGTATGTCATTTTTTCGATGTAGATATGTTTAAACAAATTATCACAACAAAGACGAATGCCTATAGCATAATCAGCATCATAATATTTTTTGAGAATATCCTGATTGGGGATAACGCAGTTAAATGAGTGTTTTTTTTCTTGTTTCTTATGATTTTCTTGCTGATTTCATCTGTGGGCGTGTTACAGAGCAAAAGAAGCTGGAAAATATCCATTGTCTCCGTACGAATCCAGTCTTTACGGGGGCCTGAACGATGACTTCTCCAAGCGTAACTTCGATGAAATTGACAGGTAAGAACTTTGTATGGGTCCTAAGATTTTGTGTTCCTAATTATTAACCCATTTATTGCAAGATTAATTCCTAATAAACTCCGTCCAATTGTTCGTGCAGACATTAGATATTTGATCTAACTATATGTTCTTCTAACTTTTATTATCTACCAAGACATACGAAAGAGTTTGGTAAAACACAAGTCGGGGTTGGTATTCCCACGTGTAAAATATCCATGCAAAACCCGTCTGTTACATATCGCATTAATTTTTCACAGAGGCAGGATCTAATCCTGAAAATGAAACCCTAAGCCGTAATAACTGTTGACCCAAAAGTGAATATCCTCTGAACAAACAAACGAATCTTGCAAAAACTTATAACAGGCATGACGATCGAGTCATTAGTGGTATACCAATTCCAGGTGAAATAGACAGGTAGAGAGGCATTATTGATGACTATCCGTAGCCGTCCTAGATGCCCAATAATGCCCATCTATCATCTACTATCATTTTGTTGTACACCTTGGTCTCTGGTGTAGTGTTGGTACTCCTATTAGGGCTTACGGTCTATATACTACACCATAATGATTCAATCATAGTAAACAACAAAAAAGTTGATTTAATGAGCTTCAGTCCAAGATTAAAAAGTTTTAGAGGCTTTCCCGGTTTAAACAAAAACTGAGTATCTGGCCCAGCGCATCAGCATTGCCATAGCAGCGAGGCAATGCAGCCAGCAGCGCAGCGTTGCGGAGACGGACGCTTACGACTGGTGCATGAATGCATATGAATCTAACGACTGAACGATAGGGATAATGTAATATTACTGTATCACCAAGTCATATAATTTTTTATCATCATCATCCTTACCCTTTATCATCCATGAACTGATAGGATTGGACTTGACTTAAAATATGCTTTGTAAGTTAATAGCAAATCCACAAGATATAATTGCAAAAGTGGTTCTACAAGATTAAAATTTTGCATACATAAATTAAAGCAAAAGGTCAAACCTACCATAACATGAAGGATATTTTGATTCCATGTTTATGTTACTAAAAAGCTACATGAAGAAGCCCTTTACTTCAATAATATCTAGCTACTACTCGTGCACGAAGTAACACAAAGACTTTAGAGGAATACTGTAGTCATTGAAGTCGATTCACCTTTATCGAGTGACTTGAGAGAGCTGCACGTTTCCAATTCTAACATAACTGAGTCATATAGACGCTCAAACAAGCTGTAAGGTACTTACTAGATGTTACTAAGGTATCATAATACGGGTCCATTTTGCAGAGCACTCATCTCACAAAGTACGAAAAACATACGAAAATAAAAACCTTCCCAACTTGCTATACCATTTTGTTATTTGATCATTTTCTCGGTCGGTCATAATTCAGTACCTGTATCGGTAATTTATTGGATAGCTAACCACATTTCGACCTCAAAGACATAATTTAATTGGACCTGCCGAATACTTGAGAACGTAAGCTTAATGTCGCGGTATACAGCCCGTAAATAAAGAATGGGTGTAAATAATAAATACCTTATTATCAGGTACTTTGCCATGCGTTTCTTTGAAAATTACCTTCGTTTATTCAACAGAAAATGTTATTACAATTTCCGGAATAAGATCTCACTAAGAAATTTAATATCTCATAAGATTAGCTCATCAACCGAATATGGTCCTGTTGTCTTATTTATGTTTTTGATAAGACCATCATTCATAATCAGTCCGTAGACGTCCACAACTGAACATAGGCTTCCCTCATACGACGCTACAAAGCGCTACTAGCGGTTCTGAGCCGCCTCCATGCGTGCAAAAAAATACGAAGACAGAGAAGCAATAAGCTTGTTGAAACCCCAGGAATCAATGTTAATTACCTATTTCATTCTCATTAACTCCGATTGATCACACTCGTCAACTCCTAATTCCGTAAACCTGACAATCGACACGGGATCACACTTTCATTAATGTACTAAAACCTCGAATCCGCCTAGTCCATTCCAATAATTAAATTTATGCAGAAGCTCTACATAAGGCGAGCATTTCCTACACGTAATCAAATAACAGCCGGAAAGGTTTATTTTGTACACGGATTTTATATACTCGTTTCTCGAACACGTTGTTCTAAGTGTTAATTCGCGGAAGATTGAATAATAGACAGTAATCTTTAGTAACAAAGAAAATTACAATAATATATTAGAAACAAATCAGAACTATTAACCAACAAATAACTGACAAATAAGATTTACAATTGAAATGTTTGAGCTATCTGTAGACTGTTGCAAACAATCTACAGGTCAACAATATACAACTCAACTGATTCATGTCAATACCAGTTGGAAGCATACCCAAGACGCTGGCTGCATTGCCCCGCTGTATGGCAATGCTGATGCGGTGCGCCAGATACTCACCAACTCTCGGGTCACGCGGCGCTTCGACCAGACGCTCAGATATTTTTTTAAAAACACGGAGAGCCTTATGGACCTGTAGGGTGTTGATTCCAAGGGGAGTAATAAATGATAATACAACTCAAGAGATAGGTGGGTCAGTGTGGCAGATTATGTCGATCCAGTTCACGCTGTTCCGTAGAAATATCGTTTTTTTTGTATTGACAATGTAACAAATCCCTGCGCTCCGTACGCTCTTATTCTTCCGGGAAACGCGTAGCTTCAGAACTTATTCGCTTCAGCTTCTTTATACAGTTTAAACTTGTTTATGAGGTATAATATTATTCTCAAATAACAACGGAAAACTCATGCATTTTCATGGAAGTATATTGCGATAAATTCTCGAAAACACTTAAATTATTTAGTACAACGAGGTTTGGTTTTCGACTATGAACTACTAGCAACACAGGTAACCACAATTACGAAACTTCGTTATGAAATCGACGTTGAAACTTTCTAAAGTTATGTAATTTACCTTACTCAACTCCATTGCAAGTGGTTTATTGAAAATAGAGTTAATCTTATAGGTGTTCTCTGTTTATTACTTATAGTACCTATAACTGTGTTCATTTACTGCACCCATCTAAGGAATATCGTTTTTCCGAGATAGCAAGTGGCCTTTATGCTGTTGCAGATAGAACTACCTACCTAGTTCTATAGGAAATTAACACCCGATAATAAAAACATATCGGCACAAACCTACTCTTGCTCTCTGGGTCATGGGTCAGTTACACTTACACTTTGTTAAGTATCAAACGAGTATAAGTAATGAGTGATTAGTAAAACTCGTCCGTTTATAATATTTTACTAATCACTTAACACTTACACTTGTCACTCGCACTTGATACTTAATCAAATGTGTATCAGCCATAAGATAGGATAAATAATATCTGATTCATTGTCCTCAGATCCAACCTGGACACATTCGTGTCAAAGCGGAACATGGACGAGATCGACCGCTCCAACATGCCGTTCCCGTACGCAATCAAACGGTTCTACCACCTGTACGGATCCAACTACCTAGACCTTGATACCCCAGTGTAAGACGTGTTAACGTCATTCAGAACACACTGTCCCTACACTCAAAGCTCATTTTACAATGATAAATAAGCCCTTCTTAACTCATTATTCCCGCACGCAATCAAATGGTTCTACCACCTGTATGGATCCAACTACCTAGAGTGACCTAGACCTTGATACCCTAGTATAAGACGTGTTAAGGTCATTCAGAACACACTGTCCCTGCGCATAGAGTACATTTTAACATGCCAAATACTGGTCTAATGGCTTTTCCTGTACGAACCCGACTACCTAGACCTTGATTCCTTGTGTATGAAACGTCTTAACGTCACTTAAGTACATTGTGCTTGCGCTAAGAGTATATTAGCAAATAAGCCTGATGTAACGGCTCTATGTACGAAAGAATCCAACTAATAGACGAGACCTTGATACTTCAGGTGTAAGACGTGTTAACATCATTTAAAACTCAGTGTGAACGTTTTAAGAACCTTTTATTATGACTAGACCATTCCGTACTAACATGTTCCGTACACTAGATTTCTAGATTCTACTTGTACGTATTCACCTAATAGATCTTGATATTTAAGTGTATAAACTACGCCATTTAAATCCCTCAGTCCCATAATAGAGCATATTTTATGAGATAGACATTTCAGGACTGAACAAACAATACCATGCCCGAATTATTTGAGCTTTGCTTTTTTAGTATATTTTATCAGAAGTATAATAAAAAGCTATTCGAGCCAGTAATCAAATGAAAAGGTATGATGGTTTCATACTAAAAATATACTTAAAATCAGTCTTTAGTCTAAAATAAATACCATAAAAAAATCTATTTTATTTTGTGGTGCTTTGAAAAGTTATTGCCTTTTGTGATAGTTGGGAATCGAAAATTTCCTTTTAAAAACAATATTACCCACATCTTAAAATTTCCGATTTGTTAGATTACAAAAAAAACGAATTCTATCTGATGATGCAGAAAGGGATACTATTTTATTTAAAGATTTTCCTCAATTTGTTCATGATAGCTAAAATACGAATATTAAGAATACATATAAACGAAGTTCTTGACATCCCTGTAGTAAATCAACAAATACCTTTCCAAAACAAACAATACCGCACCGGTATCACAAAACCATTGAGATATTCCTTGCGTTAATACCATGTTGATTTTGGCTGATAGACTACCGTCATAGCGAGGCAAATCAATGGGAGGGTGGAATAGGTATGTCAAATTCACGTATGGGATAATATTGATTCAGTGAGTAAGTTGTCGTTCGTTTCAGGTCCAGTTTCGACAAGAAGCGTTACAGACCCGACTACCCCATGGACGAGATCGATCTATCGCATTTCCCCATCGGCTCAAAGCGTTCCTTGACCAGCTTCCCCCTTGCCCGCAACCTTCAGTAAACGTGGTCCTGTTTAAAAAGTTTACATTTATTTTTGGTGCCCTTTCAAAAACGTTTAAATGATTATGAATCTCGCTAAGGAAACTCAGTAGAATAAACTCTTTAACCTATATTGTTACTTTACGTAGACCCGCTACGAGCGTGGTGGTGCTACGATCGTAGAGATGCTACGAGCGTAGAGGTGCTACGATCGTAGATATGCTACGGTTTAGATAACGGCATGTGGTAAAAGGGTAAACAGTACTTTTATGATATTAAAATTTAGGCTAAGTCAATTGAGGGAGAGGTTTAGATTTAGATTATAATTATCAAATTATATACCTATCTAGATATTTAGAATTATACCTGTAACATTTTGTGATTACCTACTCTTATTAATTTAATGACTGTTCAAGATATTTTTATTATGAATCATTAAAAGATGAACTCTATTCATGTTTGATTTTAATTAAATCACCCACTCCATATGTTTGACAATAGGATAAATTACATGCTCTACAGAAATTTACTTCATAATTTGGTAATGAACGTGGTGCTTCAGAATTTTATGGAATCTAAATAAAATGCCACAAAATGGTATCATTAAATTTAATTTGGAACATCGTTTTCAATTCCTACCTGCGTGTGTGAGTGTATCTATGTGTGTTGGTCTGATGGGTGTAAGCTCTTACAAAATTGTTTGCTACTTATTAATTTGGCTACACCTAATATCCTGAAGCAATCTTAGTAACACAGACTTTCATGACAAGGTCAACCAAATACGACATCTAGCTTAGGTTTGGTCTATGAATAGCAAACAACAAAGAATATATATACCTATACAAGTTTTTCTTTTGTGATTATTTTGGTACATCAACGTGTAGACTGTTGAGTAATTCCATTTTTGCAGTAGGTTATTTTCTTGGAACGCTGAGTTAATAAGATTCAACTCCAAAAGCTTCTACTTACTAACCGTTGTTGGTCGGTACTTTTTGAGATAAAGAAAGGCTTTGAGTAATATATAGGTAGGACCTTCAAATGAATTATTAACCGGACTTTGAGTTTTGATTTTTTTTTAATAGCTGATGCTAAACTGATTCTGCATGAGTTCGACCTTAGAAATCTTATAATATCAAAGGCTGTGAAAGCTCTCATGAAAAGGGTTTGCCTTAAATAAGTAATTAAAGTTCGTATAGTGACAAATAGTCGCTCAACCATAGACTTCGGAGGGTTGGAGGTCAAGCGGGATGTTAGCTAGAAGAACAAAACTGTGTTTGAAAATAAGTAGATACATTAAGGTACTATATTACTTCATCGTTTAGATAGTATAAAAGTAGATAAACTGGGCATAGCGTAGCTAACTTTTTATTTTTTTTGAGAAAGTCTAAATTCACTTCATTACGGATGTGGGTGGTTTAACTACGAACCTTATTTGTGTTGGAAAACCAACAAAAACAAAAACAGTAATCTAAATGTACTTGTTTTACTCTTTATTATAGTTATTAATATACTCTTTATTATACTTTAAAAAATTGACACATTATAACAATTACTTACATTTTTCTCACTCTGAAGAAACCAAAACGACAAACTGTAACATAAAGTTAAGAAGGGCTGATTAACTAAAATAAATAGCTAAAGTTATGCTTTGTCCACGCATTTATTTTCTTTGACTGAATGAAAGAATGCCAAATTTCATAGACTGCTTCGTTTTAAGAATAGTGATGCGAATCTATCGGTTCGAATAATATCGGGACTAGTCGAAAGATTCGATAGTGTAAGAAAAACTGTACTTAATTAATGAATGATTAAGTAAAAGAAAATAAATGCGTGGACGGAGTATAACTGGTCTTTACTTCGTACATGTTTTAAGTAGCATGGTCAGTTAATTAATGGGGTTCTATAGGTATACTTAAATTATACGGAATGCAACCTTAATAAGTTTTAACAGCATTATGAACGCGAGTGAGCCGGATAATCTTAGATTGCTTTAATAAATAAGGCAAGTAAATAGGTGACTAATACGTCTTAGAAAGATGGAATGAATGGTGGAGGAAATGTGATATTTATTAAGATGAATTGATGCTATAAGGAATACCTATCGTATTGAATTTTATTTCGCAGCAGTTTTTTCCCTATATGTGGCAAAACGTAGGTACATCGGTATCATTTACCTTTATTTAAGTGCAACTTATCGAGTTATGCCAGCGATGGGTTTTCAGAGCGCATCTTACAAAATTATATGAACTTCCGTCGACAAACAAGAGTGTCAAACAGAGTTTAAATAATGACGTCTTCCTAACCAAATTTCGGCCTCAGCGGCCAGCCATATTTCGATACGGGGCCACCGAGATGTAATCTAGGACCGGAATAGGCATGTGTGCCGAACATATTGAAATACTTAGAATGTTTAGTTACTCTAAGTTGAAATATAATAATAAAATATTTAATATAATTTAAATTAAAATGTATGGACGGGAGACTGGAGTCATTGAACCGTTCTATTAAAACACAAAACATTTTTTGGCATCGTGGATCATTGTGGATCCTGGCAGACGAAGGCCGAATTATTTCAAGGTTCAAATCCTTAAGAAGTTAACGACGTTATAATGCCACGCATTGGCCTCTAGATTGGATTTGACATCGCATAAATACAGCACAAATTGGCTTTTACAAACTTTGCCAACTTTCATAATAACTGCGAAGCGTCGATGAAGGGGCTTATTTCGGCGAAAATATTATAAAACTAGATTTTCCGCAGCTGTCTCACACGAGTTTCAAAAAAGTATGATTGACATGATATTGCCGTAGAGATAGGTTTGATTTGTTTTTCTGTAGGCTTCAGTTTTCAAAGGCATAACTGCCCCGCGGGCTACGCACCCACGTACGCTTACGCCACGTAACAAAGCTCTACACTGTGAATATCGGTTCATATTTTTGCTTTTCCATTTTCAGTATGTTTGTGAAGCTTGCCCGATGACTTCACTTTACTACGTAACAAGCACTTCCGTAACGACTAGGCAGTTACAAAATAAATATTGGGTTTTCTATTTCACTAATCTCACACAGTTTTCATCAACCTCACGTTAATACATCGTAACCGGAGGCTCAATTCCAGTAGGATTTTATAGCGAATTATGTAAATTTCTGTAAGTAAATGTTCGGTATGCGGTATATGACCGATTCGATCCACTAATAAATTGAGAGTGATGTCCCAATTGGACTTAATAGCACACGCGTTTCGGGAGTGTCCCTTTTTGCCTGATACGTATTTCCTGGTGAAGATCAAGACCGAAATGTTATATTTGATTAATAGGAACTTCTAAAGGTTTTTTGTTATAGTGCTAACCCGCACTCTGGGTATCTCTACGAAATGAATTAAGTCCCAAAAATTATCCCGCCGAAACCGATAATTTTTGGGACTTCATTCATTTCTAATAGGAACTTAGTTTACAAACAGACAAAATATAAGACTTAAGTCAAATGGACGGCATTATCGCGCGCATATTAAAAGCGATATCTCCCAAGCAACGAGTAGGTATAATGTCTGATTTACGTATCTGGTTTTTTTAATTTATCGAAATTAATTTTTTTTTGTATACTTATTTGACTATATAGGATTGTGTATGTTGGTTTAACACGTATGTGCACGCTTCTTTATAGGTATGTACCATAACCTTCAAGAAAGGATGGTTAAAGGTATGATGTCGATATTCATCAAAGTTATTTCTCTTTACTTCCACAGAGTCTTAAAAAACAAACACGATTGAGTCACAAGATAAGATCGAGAAACACAAAATAAATAAACAAACTGAATAAAAGTAGCTACAGCCACGCTTTGGCCTGCATCAAATAACCCTCAACTTACTAATGAAACTTCGTCGAGTTCGGATGAGCTATTAATTCGTGTTTAGTTAGGAGAGTGAGATCGTCCTGTGATAACAAACAGTCAGTCTAGTCAAGAAGATACCTTTGCCTTAGGTAGTTAGTTTCACAAGAGCTTTTACAAGTTTTTACTAGAACGTAGTCAGTATTGAGTCGATCGATACGGTTTGAAAATGTCGATGGAGGTATTAGTGATGTTTTATCTATGGTCAACCGTCTACAGAAACGTAGAAGTACCTTACCTAGGTACTTCTAGGTTTCTACCTATCTGATGACACTGATTACTTGATTAGTTTTACCAAGACCCCAGAATCGACACTAAGGCCCGTACTATAAAAGCTTGCTCAGTCATCGATCTAAACTATGCTTGAGTAAAGCTTTTTTAAGGCTTAAACATCCCCCAAGGATAGGTCATGACTGAGCGAGCATCGTTTATGTATAATTACTGTAGGTCGTAGGTGCGTTTGTCTACATATAGTCTGGTTTCCCCCAAAGCTAAACTTCCGCTTGACTTTTTAGTAGCACCTAGAGTTGAATCTGACAAAGTGACAAAGTGAAAGTGAAAGAACTCAACCACTTTTGATTTTTATCAGCTAGCATTATTAAGGTATTAGGTAGGTAGGTAGGTGGTAGGTATTTCGTAGGCGCAAGGTCTGAAGCAAGGTTACTAGCCTACCACGTGGTGCTGAGCGGACCTAGGAGCTCCAGCCGGCACAGCCATAGGGCGTTATGCTGGCTTTGTATTTTGGTTTCGTCTTTGTACTATACTTACTCTAAGCTCTCCAGCCCATCAGCAGTTAACGTATAAGGAATTGAAAATTTTATAATTAGACGTCATCGAGCATGTGCTCGATGTTAGGCGTAGATACCTGAAAATGTTATGTGTTCTACCTACCTCTGAGAATCTAAAACTGTAGGCTATCGTAGACATGTTCGTTCAATATCCATATTGGCACACCGCATCGCGTCTGTGAAAATGCAAATAAATGCACTTTGTCAAACACAGATACAGACGTCCAAGGGATTTTCTCGTTACCTTGCTACCGGCGCGCGACACAGATGTTGAAAGAATTGAAACGCTTTAGAAGGACATTCCGGGTCTCTAACCTATACTACCTCTACACTACTTGTAAAGTTGTACCTATGTTCAGTACCGGACTAACATAGGCTGATGATGATGATGATGACGGTGATGGAGCACCGTTTGAAATGAATTTTTCACGTTAGTTTACCTACGTACCAGCAGGCCCGAAGTGAATAGTAGACATGGCAAGGGACCTACGCCCATGCCCAGCAGTGGATGTTAAACGAGCGATGATGATGACGGCTCCTCCATACTTACCTAGGTACATACCTACCTAAGTATTTTGTGTAAAGGTAGGTCAGATTCAACAAGGAAAACATATAGGTATACCTAACTACTTAGGTATATACATCGTCGTGCTGTCTTTTAACTAGTACCTATCTACTGACATATCCAGAATTATCGGTAGTTTTACATCTATGTTGATAACCTACGCAATGCCTATAAGCCTACCCACGTTACCATATTATTACAAAAAATGGCATTTATGTGGTTAGATAGTACTTAAAGGTTTCTATCTAAGGGTAGGTTAGGTTAGATACCCAGCCAGTGTAAGGTACCTAGTCATCGAGATGAGTGCAGATTCTAATAAAAAAGGGATTGGTTTGTAAACATACCTATGTCCTTCATTAACAAAGAAAATTATAATCAAATAATAGAATTAATTTTTTTTTTTTTTTTAGGTTTATAAATTATAATATAAATATAATAGTCAAATTTAAAACGTCAAATACTGCACTTAACATTAACTACGCAGTATAAAAATTAGTCATTCATTAAATAACCCGCCCCTGACCATTCCCGGTGCAAAGGTGCCCATAACACTTGCAGCATTGCCCCGCGCCGAATAGCGATGGCAATCCTTTGCACCAAGAATGACCCGGAGCGGGAGTCTCCTGTCACTTCAGAATTAAATTAAAACTAGTATTTACAATAGACTGACAATAACTAACTAATAGCTAACTGCAGCTAGCGTATTGGGCACGCTTCCGACTGGTATTGATATGGATCAGTTGAGCTACCTGTAGACTGTTTGCAACAATAGGTGCTTAATTACAGTGAATTTGACACCACATCATCTTTTTATTCTACGGTCGCTCAGCCCTCAACTAAGGTTGAGGGCTGAGCGACCCTCAACCTTAGTCTCTGTTCTTACACCTTTCTTACTTTGTTCTTACCCATGTCATCTTCATTGAAAATTTCTTACTAGGTTAATACTAATATACCTACTAGCTAGCTGTTTACGTAGCTTGCTAACTGTCTTTGGTAAATAAAACTAAAGTAACGAACCCAGAACCATATCTATCTACCTAACACCGAACTCTTCATTTGTAAAATTCGACACTTGTATCTTCAAAGCGAACCCTCCATAATTCGATTCGGCTTTTTATTTTTTCCGATCCCATAAGTTGAGTGGACGTGACGGATGTTTTAGGAATAAGCTATTTCGATCACGAGGCCAACCTTTAGGCAAAGTTTAAAAGTTTTGTGTTAGTTATTAGCAGTAAATACTAAAGGATGTAGGTATTAACATTACCTATCACCTACCCTACCACACTGATGAGGTAATGCTACGATGAGGGCTCATTCACAACAGCTTTTTTGACAGGTAGGTACGCTTCTTGGAGTATTATAGTTTAATTATTTATTTTTTATATATAAAACTATAATATTTTAATTATAGTATTATAGAAACGCATCACGTACCTACCTACAATTTCGTGTTTGTGGTATGAACTTGCACTAATTCATTCACAAAGAGTGATGTGGAAAGCCGCCAGCGCATTTTTGCGAATTACCTACGATAGACTGTCTTGTTGGTAGGTGCGGTAAAATTTCACAGACTCAAATATATGCAGAAAAGTCAATTTTTTGAGATTTTCGACATAATTCCGTGTTGTTCTAGGGGCGCGACGTATTTTATTATCGCCACAGTATACATATGACCCAGACGAGGGAACTTTTGAAGGGAAAATTTAGCTCGGATTTCACTGAGATTTCAGGCAGGTAGGTACCTACCTAGTGTATAGATTATACCTACCTACGATGGTGTTCCGTGATCCTTTCTATGGAGAGACTATGTTCATCAGAGAAAGAGAGGTTAAGATTCAGCGAGAATAAACTCAAAGCTGATTAGAAATCTAATTAACACTCAAGTGAAATGGAATTTTTAATTTGTTGTACCTAGGTAGGGCCTTAGGCTTTTTGTCAGAGAAAGCAGATAGATTTACTGATTTTTATGAAATAAATCTGAAGATTAGCTGACTTCGATGCTTCGATACTAGTCTAGTAGACTGTTCAAAAATCAGATAGATCTACTGCTCAATCAGTAGATTCTCTCAATCAGGAGATCTGTTGAAGAGTGGTGTAGCTGTTTGTTACCCCTCTCTTCAAATGAAAATGCGTAGATTGATGTTACGTGGCAGTGTTTTAATTGGTCCGAGCATAGATTGAGTTGCCTTGTTTGTTCGGGTCCGAGGATTTTACTTTGGGAATAAGCAATCATGGTTGGAAACGCATTAGTGCGTGGACGGAGGAAATCACCCCCCTTCCTTAATCGTTGCATTAGTCAGTAATATTGACACTGACAGATACTGACACGAACGTGCATGATTGACATATATGACAACCCAGCAACATGACAGTTACATTTTGCAATGCTTGGCGTTGATGGCTTCGTCCCGCTGTGTTTCGTTTATTCTTTTCTTTCAATGGTTGATTTAGTTTTTGGCTTGATTTTTCGACATATTTTCGGTTTTGGTGATTGATTTGTAATAAAATCAAACTAGCGCGAGTGTTTTAGCACAAGAGTTAAAATGCCTTATAAATAACAGTATCGTATAATGTCAAGAAAATGGTGATAGAAAATAGTTGAGTTGCGAAACTTTGTAAATAAACTCACGTTTACTTCAATCAGATGTTCCAATTGAACTTTTCATACTGATATTTTTGAGTTTGTTGAGAAGTTTTCCGTAAACACAATGATGGACGGTAATACTGCAATAATGTCGTCCGCAAACGGTTTAGTCGACAAATCTAAAGAACTTCAAAAGGAGATCCTCATGGAAAAACTGAGGTCCAAAACTTCACTGTACAAAAATTTGGCAGAAACTTCAAAGGGTGTGCGAATGACTATGCTGGTAAGTCTTGGGAGGGAAATTTAAACATTCCGGCATTAATTACATCCTAAGTAGTTCTATACTCAATAATTATTTATTTGTGCAGGACAAACGCTGGGCTATAGACAGCCAAGACCGCATGATCCTGCAAAAGTGTTTGGACAGCCTACAGCATTGTATCAAAGTTGGTTCACTGCAGAGCTTGATTGAGAGGCTTGAATGTCTCTCTAGACAATTAGGGTAAGTTATTAGAATTTCCATTGAATTAGATTTGTGTCAGGATTACAGAAATGAGAAAAAGTTGTAAGCATAATTGGTAAAATGTTATGTTTTGCAGGCTAAAGTTTGTTGTGGGAACTACAGGAGTAAACTTATTCATTTCTTCAGACATGTTCTACCTGGAGATAATAGTTGAACCTTCAGGTGGAATCAAGGATGTTAAAATACACCACGAGGGAAAGGTATAACATCAGCTATGAGCTAATTACAAAGTAACATAGAATCTTAGCATAACTTTAGGCTGCCAGATGATTCTGAGTGAAAAGTCCAAAATTATTTATTATTTGCTTGCAGCTTTGCTTCGCAGGACCTTGATGTAGCATAGCGTATCTATCACACTCGGGATAATTCAAAATTCAAAGTGCTTTATTTCCTTTAGACTTTACAGGACTCTTGGACATGTCACAAAACTCAGATTACATAAGTAAAACTAGGAAATAAAGTGATCACTTTGATTTTTTTTCCACTTCAATCTTTTTAAGGTAAAGTAAAGAAGCAAACAAAAAACCTCTACCTTGTTAGAATGTTAGTTTTCGAGTTGGAGCAAAACTCGTCCCAAGCTTTTTTATCCGCTAGATAATCTGATATTTTATAGTAGGCCTTTTTACAAAGGATGTGTTTAACAATTTGTTTGAATTTATTTATTGACAATTTTTGCAACTCACTTGGAGTTTTGTTGTAGAAGCGTATACATTGCCCTTTAAAAGATGTATATGTTAATTTTGGGTAACCTAGTTGTAGCTTTCTATTTGTGAACACTGCAAGTGTATTTTTTGGATTATAAGAGTGAGGGGTGTAGAGAGTGCACTGTGTTTGTGCGCACATGTGCACTATAATGTGTCCTGGCACACCTGGCTAGGCTTCGTTAAGACTGGCCACCGCACCAAGGCCAACATTCGGCTAAATTACATTGATGCAGATGCCCTCCATCATCATCAATGTAATTTTTGTACCTTTAGTAGCTTTTTCATGGTTATGGTGTATTGGTTTATAGATAGACCAGCAAAGCTGTGAAGAGCTGGTACAGTGCATATCGCAAGGTGATTTTGCCGACTTCACTGCACAACTGGAAGGTCTGACTGCTGTATACCAGCTCAATGCTGAAAAGAAGGTACTAAATCACTTTCCTTCTGCTATTTTCTTACCAGAAAAACAATAGAAGGTAAAGTCCAGTTTCCTATTCCTACTAATAATGTAAAGGTGAAACGGTTTAATTTTTTTGGTAAAAAGTTTTTATGTTATCTCAGAACTCCAAAACTCAATCAATGGATCAACATTAAAAAAGTAAAAATAAAAATGTTTAACAAGCTTCTGCCTGCTGCTTCACCTCCGTCCTCACTAATATACTGTATTGAAATTTTTAGGTAAAATCTAAAGCATTTAGTGCTCTGCAGAGCTTAGAAGAAGACCTGTGCACAATGAAGCAACTTCAGAACTTCATAAAAGATCCCTGGTCTCAAGTTCATAAGAGCCCTATTGGATTCTTACAGAAGAGGAGAGGTGGTAAGTATTTACTCACAGCTTGGCAAGAATGTGTAGAAAAATTTGTTTAGCACTGGGTTGTATGGTAAAATTATAACCAAAATAAAATCTTTAACATTCTTTCAATTACTTTCTGCAGGTCATGCCATGAAACTGACATATTTCGTCTCACCATATGAACTACTGGATAAAGACAAAGGTCTCCAACCACTCACAGCTGACTTGCTGACTGTAGGCAAGCCCCAGGCCACGTCGGGTCTATCTTCCCTGGTTGCTCCGTCACACACACAGATTGGTCACTCAGCCACTGTGCTGCTAGAAGGGTCTGCGGCTAATAAACTGCAGTTGGCACCAATTATTTCCAATAGACAGCAGTCGAGTAAAGGGTTAGTATGAACATGTACATTAAAACCCATATTTTGAAAGCCTAATTAATCACTAATCCGTCATAGATCTATGCTTGAGTTACGTGCATTCTGAATTACGCTAAAATCGATATTATCGCGCTCACAAGCGTTCCGTATTACAATACGGTAGTAAACTGTTTATGTATAAAATTTGACTTGTCTAAGTGCTTATTTTGTAAGCCTAAAGAAATAAAGTTATTGAATTTTGAATATTAAGGATTGAAAACAAGTTTAGATAACATTACTCAATTATTACTTGTTTGTGAATCAGCTAATATTACAGTCATAGTACTTTTAAACCTTGATTGAGTTCAAACATAATTTTAACATTTTTAATGCAATAAAAATACCTATCTTTGCCTGACTTTTATACGTCAATGCCTTACAACTTATTCAGTTGTTAACTTATGTATAGACTTGTAAGAAAATATTTCTGTTCTTGTTTAGGAGTCCAGTGTATGCCCAACTTGTGCCACAAAACAGTGCAATGCTCCCAGCATGCTTTACATTAAAACTGTCGCAACCAACACCATTATGTTCTGGGCTAGCAAAGCTCATTCATGCTACAACAGAGGTATGTAACTTTGTATTGCCTACTTATCATACTTATGCCAGGTTTGTCTGATCCATTAACTTCCGTAGGCTGCAAAAGACTATTGTAGTGTTGTGTATTGTATTGTGTACTCTTGTATCCGCACTGAGACTCAAGTTGGTCCATTGTGCGTGGTTTCTGCTAGCGCAGCCAGCCTAACTCCGTCCAGAAGCGCAGAATCTTCCTGGGGTCTTCACAGGCTTCGCGGAGTGACCTCGGTTGATTGAGGATTTCGTGTCTTTGCGCCGTTACTCCCTCGCATTCCAGGACTACGTGGGCAGCTGATTCTTCGTCGCTGAGACATCCTCTGCAGAGAGGGCTGTCTGTTGCTCCGATGGTGAAAAGGTGTTTATTTAGTGGGCAGTGTCCTGTGAGTGTCCCCACTAGGACTCGTAGGTCCAATCTGGTCAGGTTCAGAAGGCGTTTGGTTAGCCTTGGTGATACAGTCGGAAGTGCTGCTCTTGCCTGGCGGCATTCTTGCAGGTGAGTCCACCGTTCGTTATGTGTTTCTTTGGTTTTGACTCTTATCCATGTTCGGAGTTGGGAGAATGGTATGGGAAGGAACGGAGGTGGGCCTATGGTCGGCGTGTCCGAGCCTTTCCGTGCCAGTTCGTCAGCGGCATCGTTACCCAGTGATCCGCTATGCCCCTTGATCCATTGAAGGGTTATCCTGTTTTTGGAGGAAATCCTCTCAAGTGCCAAGTGACATTCGTGTACGAGCTTGGAGTTACAGCTGTTCCCTGCCAAGGCTCTGAGTGTAGCAGCACTGTCAGACAGGATACGCACGCACTGGTTATTTATATCCCTTCTCTGCACAGCTGTAGCTGCTTCGGTTATAGCTGCGCATTCACATTGAAATATGGAGCTGTGTTTACCTAAGGTCATTGATACATTAATGTTGAGATCCATTGAGTGAATCCCTGCTCCCGTGCCCATATCAGTCTTAGAGCCGTCCGTATATATTCTGACTTCGTGGGTGCCTGATTCATCTCTATGATCTTCATGTAGTTGTATCTGGTAGTGTTTGTTGAGTATAGGTTTGCTGGGTATTCTGTCACAGGGGGCCGCTAGGAGGGGTTCGTAGGCTAAGGCCCTGTCCAGGATCTGAGCATGTGGACTATCTGTGGCCCCCCAGAGTCCCATGTTTCGTAATCTCAAAGCAGACATAGTAGCCTCTTGTTGTATGTATAGGTCTAGTGGCGCTAGGTCTAGTATAACCTCTAGGGCAGCGCCCGGTGTTGTTCTCATGCAGCCTGTTATCGCCGAACACGCCAGTCTTTGGAAGCGTTGTAGTCTGGTTACTACCGTGTTCAGCTCGGTTCTTGTCCACCATACTATGGCTCCGTATGTTAGTATTGGTCTGATGACAGCAGTGTAAAGCCACATGGTTATCTTTGGCGAGAGTCCCCATGTTTTCCCTAGCATTCTGCTGCATTGGTAGAAGGCAGCTGTGGCTCGCTGCAGTTTGTAGTCAAGATGTTTGTTCCACAACAGTTTACTATCCAGTATGACCCCTAGATACTTGACTTCGGTTTTCAGAGTTATTTCGGTGTTGAATAATCTTGGTAGTTTCAGGTTTCCTACGTTGCGTTTGTTGGTAAACATTATCAGTTCTGTTTTTGTAGGGTTGACTGATAGTTCATGGTCGTTGCACCATGCTTCAATGGTTTTAAAGGCGTGTTTCATAAGGTCACATAGTGTGTTCTCGAAGCATCCGGTTGCTAGGATCGCGAGGTCATCCGCATATCCCACCGTCACCAGTCCGTGGCCGTTAAGCCTACGGATGAGCTCGTCAACGACTATGTTCCATAGTAGGGGCGATAGCACTCCGCCTTGGGGGCAGCCCCTAGCTACTACACCTCTTGTGGTTTCATTGATGGTGACTTGTATTGCTCTATACCTGAGCATGTTGTTTATCCACTCTGACAGAGTCGGTGCGACACCGTATTTGGTGAGTGCTCTGTGGATACTGGTAAATCTGGTCTTGTCAAAAGCTCCTTCAATGTCGATGAAGGCCGCCAAAGTTGGTTGTTTTGACGATAATCCACTTCCGATACGTGCTACCACGCTGTGTAGGGCGGATTCTGTTGATTTGCCTTTGCTGTAGGCATGTTGCTGCGGGTGTAGTGGCTTGTGGGAGAGTATGTTGTCTCTTATCTCTCTATCACAAAGTCTTTCAAGTGTTTTCAGAAGAAATGATGTTAAGCTTATGGGCCTAAACGACTTAGGTTGGGTATAATCACTTCTTCCTGGTTTTGGTATGAATACCACTTTCACTTCCCTCCATTGGTGCGGTATGTATCTGTTAGCAATGCACGCTCTAAAGATGCTGACAAGGCGATCTGCTAGAATGCTACTGCACCATCTGAGCATACCTGGAAAGATCCCATCCAGACCAGGTGATTTGAAGGGAAGGAAGCTGTTGATTGCCCAGAGTACCTTTTCGCGGTTAATCAACTCGTGTGCTGTTTTCCAGTCAAGGTCGGTGGGTGTTTGCTTTGAGATTTCCTCCCACTTGTAGGTGTCGGTTACCTGACAGCCTGGGAAGTGTGTACTCAGAAGCACTTCACTGGTTTCAGCATCTGTTTTGGTGTAGGTATTGTCAGGTTTGATGAGGCAGCCAAGAGCGTTTTGCTGCTCATTTGAGAGGATGTTCTTGATGCGGGTAGCCTGACTGTTGTTTTCAATGTTAGTGCAGAATCTTTCCCAACATTCTGTTTTACTTGTGCGAATACGTTTTTTGTAGGTTCGTTTCGCATCATGGTAAGACTCCCAGTCTTCGTCTTGTCTGGTGTTTATAGCTCTGTTGAACAGTTTCCTTACTTTGCGTCGGAGTCTCTGCAGTTCGGGACCCCACCACTGTCCTTTCGTCCTTCGTTGGGGCGAGACAAGCGGGCAGGCTTGTTCAAAGCTGTTGGTAAGAATTTGTGTTAGTTCGTTAGTGTAGAGGTCTAAATCCTCAATTGTTGTTAGATTAGGTAGGTTGGGCTTTGCAGACAGTTCTGATTTAACCAATTTGAAGAATTTAGTTATGTTCGTCTTACGTGGAACGCGCCTAGGTTGTGGATTCGGTAGTGACATTTCCAGTTTAAACCTTATCCATCTGTGGTCTGAACATGAAGCCTCGGTGGAAACATGCCAGTCCTTGATGGTGGTGAAAGCCTGTGCAGTGGATAATGTTAGATCAATTATTGTTTGGGCTCTAGATGTTACAAAAGTTGGTTCCGAGCCCTTGTTCAGTAGGAGAAGGTTAGTAGATATAAGATAATTTACCAGTTCGTCTCCTCGGTCGTTACATCTGGCGCTATTCCACAGCGTGTGATGTGCGTTGGAGTCGGTCCCGATGATGAGTTCGAGTTTCTCCCTCTCGCAGTACTCGATCAGGGCCGTCAGGTCGGGTGTGGGTGTTGCTTCATCGCTTGGTTGGTAGGCAGATGCTAGAACTATTTGCGATATTGAGCTGTTGTGGTTGGGAGATAAGTACAGTCTAGCAGCGGTTAGGTCTCTGGAACAGAGTTCGGTTATTAAAAGTGTTTTAGCAGTATTCGGAACAACAATACAGGTTCTAAGGTTGCTTACTGTTGTGTTCGCGAGAAGCCTGCTCCCTGGTGTTTTGAGGCCACAGATTTGGCCTCCTCTGATCCACGGTTCTTGAATGAGAGCCACGGTTTGGGGGTGTTCCTCCAGCACTCTGCGTAGGGACGCGGTAGCCGTTAGGCTGTGCTGGAGGTTGGCCTGGATGAAGGGTGTGGCGGGAGGCGGTGGATCAGTTGGAGGTGTGGCAGGAGGTGGTGGGTCAGTTGGTTTATGGGGAGCGCTTGATAGGAGAGGAGTCGAGGTCGCATTCGCTACTGTCGCTCCCCTCCATATCGAGAAAGTGCTCCTCAGATAAGGCGTCAGGTGGATCCTGGACATCCATAGGTTCCGGCCCCGGGGGTGGTGGTGGAGCCGGAGAAGGGCCTGCCGCGTGTCCCGAACTGGGGCCGGGCTGTGGGCCAGGGTCAGCCGTGGGTCCCGAAGAGGGATTAGGCTTCGGACCGGGGGGGTTGGGTCCAGGATTGTTGGAGGAAGCTTCAGTAGCGCCCCCGCACCCGCCCTTCGGAGCATCCTTCTCCAGAATGTGGAGGTAGATGTTGCCGAAGAACCAGTACAGTCGGCGGTCCTAACGCTTCACGGTTTCGACGTCAGACTCGGGAACGCGGAGAAGAAGGTGAGTGCCGGGGTTTTCCCCTTCCTCACGCTTGACGACGCGGATCAGTTTCCACGAGTTGACTTTTAGTGTTGGGTTTTGTGCCGCCAGGATCTTGCGTATTGCATCGGCCTCCTTTTTCAGGTTGGGGACAAGCAGTCCACACAAGATCCTTCGCTCGATCTCCGCTTGCCTTTTTAGGACAAGCTTTGACCCAGCTATTGGCGACTTCTGTTCTTGGACCTGCCGGCGGAGCCACTCCAACGCGAAGTCGTCCTCACACCAGAATTTGAGGACGCCTTCGCTGAAGTGTGCTTTGCCTCGGAAGCGGACTTTCGAGGCCTGGAGCGCTGTGCTCGGTTCGAAGAGATCACTCTCGAAACAGTCTTCCAGTCTATCACGCACTTCCAAGGCTTGCTCCTCCGTCAGGTCTTGGTAGGGTTCGAGCATTACAGCTACGCAGAGGTCGTGCGACCTAAAGGCTGCCGCGTAGCTGACAGACTCCGTTCTCTGGTCTTGGTTGGACTCCGACTTTTGACGTTTACTATCTTTATTAGGTGTAGTACTGTCATCGAGTCGGGGTCGTTTGGAGCTTTCAGGTCGTGCTGGTGGGGTGAGCCGGGCCTGCTGTACCCGCCTGCCCGCGCGGTTCCCTCTGGGCTTCAACGATCGACGGGGAGTCTGGCCACTTTCGGTTGACGCCAGCGCTACCGAGGTCGCAGCTGTTGTCGGGGCTTTTTCGGTGGGACAAGTCCCTCCTACTGGAGCCCTGGACTCTGCTCTGGGTCCGAGCTGTCCATCGTCAGTAGCCGTCTTCTCCGTCTTCGTTTCCACCTGTTGGGTCTTGCTAGGGGGCTGGGACGTCTGGTGGGGTTTCTTGCCCTTCTTCTTGTCCTTCCTTTTGGAAGTAACAAGGTTCCAGTTAGGTCCGGGTGTTGGTATGGCAGCAGTTAGAGCTGACAGGTCAATGACCGTCTCTCTCGGAGAAGCCCCGAAGGGCGCTCCGACTGACGAGACTTTACGGGGGAAGGACTGTCTTGCCGCATCCGAGGATGCAGCCGTGGACGTCGAAGGTTGGTTTTGCGCGTTTGTTGACGCAGCGGAGGTTGAAAAGGGCGCATTCGAAGACGCAGCCCTACCCTTTGGTTTGGGTTTATTGGGTCGTTTTAATAAAAGCAAGTCATTGCCCCCCCCAGAGTACGAGGGGCGGCCCGAGCTAGGCTCGGGGAAGGATTCTCCGGAGGGTATTCCTCCGGTACCTTCCTGGGGTACCAATCTCTTGTGATTTGCTTCCATTTTTGTTGGATTTAGAGGGTTTCCTTCCCCTTGTCGGATTATTGGCCGCCGCTAACAATATCCCCCGAGAGGGAAATTATTAACGGTGGGAACCGGGGTGCACCGGCCCGCCACCTACTACCGTTCCCCAGGGACGAATCCCCGAGGACAAGTAATAGTACGGGCTCACTAGGAGGTTATCCGACCACGACTAGCAAAAGACTAGCAGATGCTGAATGCGGCAAGCTGAAGACGGGGCGTTATGGTGCTTGTTAGGGGTGGCCTATGTCCAGCAGTAGACTTATAGGCTGATTATGATGCTGAAAGTTAGGTTTTTACTTTTACTATTATTAAATTATTATTCAACAATAATGCCTATTTGTTGAATAATTAATACCTGTGGAATTTTTTATTAAAAATGAACTTGATTTTCAGGTTGAAGTAGCAGCCGATTGGAGTAATGCTAAACCATTGTTGGGCTTAGTGACGCAACAGGCGTACAATAAGCTAATCCCAGGCAAAACTATCGAGTTGAATCTCAGCAAAGGACTCTTTGTGGTGAGTACCATTATTTATTATACATACCGAGGTAGAAGTGGTTCCTTGTTTAAACGACTGACGTCATCTTCAGCCTCTGCTAATTCACTGGCTTAGCCATAGACCTTCCCTAGAATAGAACTGCAGAACGCAATTCTAAGGACAAATTGGTAGGCAGTTACCTTCTGGACAGTCGAGTGGATTATTCTTTAAAAGTTTTAGTTTCAAACTATGAAAGAGGGAGAGCGAGACAGTGATATACGAAGAGGTACCTATATCTTTAACCTGCTGCGTTGTCGGCGTATAAATTAACAAAAAGTACACTCGCAGAAATCCGTAAGTGTACTTTTGTGGTTTGCACAGGTATATATTCTCGCTGCCCGTCACAGGACAAGATATTTGCCGGTAACTATACCCAGATACTAAACTCTGATAATTTTTTTTACAGAATCTCCCCGACCAGATGCAATGCTACTTCGTGTGCGAAACGCGCGGTCTGACCGGCTGCAGCGTGTCGTCAATTCCGTTCACACACCCGTCCCACGTGCCGCCGCTGCTTGCTTGCCTCCGCCAGCAGACTCTCTTCAACACGCTCCTTGCTAGTTGCGTGCGCACTCAGGCTAAACAAGGTCACACAAATGTACCATATACTAATAGTTAGACAGAATTTTTTTTATTGCAGACAACGAAACAATATAATATAATACAAAATAGTGACAACTAGCGGTCTTAACGCTCAAGAGCGTCTTAACTACCCTCTACCAGAAAACCGTGGAGGATAAGATCGTTGGATTGAACATGGTGATTTGTGTAGTAATGACCCGACTGCGTTGGGACTTGTTCAGTTCCTTTTTGGCACTCGATGCACGTGCCACCATGTCTGAATAATGATCTAGTTTTGATTTGAGTTATCGACTGCGACAACCCAAATCATGATCATCATCGTCATTGATCAAAATGCTGCCATTTTTCTATGACGTCACCGTTCAGTTGGTCAACCCAAAGTGCTTCTGTTCCTTCAATCAAAATAAAATTGGTAGCAAATAAACGAAACAAACTATCATGTTTGTGTGTTGTCTTATAAATTATTTTCTTTCTTTTTTTCTTTTAAATGATATATCCATCGATCAAAAATGTCCGGCTTTGCCGGCCCCCCTTAGATTCTCAATGCGCACGCCACAACCTTCAGTAGCAAAAGAGAAACATTTTGACATGTTAGGAAAGCTTTTCAACTAGTGTCATTTTAGCGTTCAGACAAAAAGCATGGGTAAGTGCTCGTACAAAAAATGCAAGAATCACTCGTCCAAAGTGCTGAAAAAGGATGGAATTTCTTATTTTCAGTAAGTTTATATATATTTCTTACCCGTATATTGAGATGTGAGTCATATACTTGTGAAATCAGCATAAAATATTGTTGTTTGGTTTGCCTATGTTAAAATATTAATTTTGTTCTAAATTGATAAATGGAGAGGCTATTTCTTCAAAATTTTTTTTTTCATTTTTAGTATGTATTAATATATTTTTCATAAAAATAAGTTTAATATTACTAGTTGATGATTTTTAAAATAACTAGTTGGCCCGCCCTAAAATTTCATTTGCGTAGACTCTCTAATAAAAGAAAGACTAGGTTCTTACCTAGGTAGGTAAGAACCTAGTCTTTCTACCAGAAGTATGAATTTATAAAACGTTTATTTTTTGTCCCGTAAAAAAAACTCGTGCAATGCCGCAGACAGGAACCAGATCTTTTTAATCTAGAGTGCCTGCCTGAAATTGTATTTTAAGTTTAAATTGTTGTATGTCTGAAATGACTCTTTTGTATAAATACCTACTGTTGAGACACCAATTTATAGTTTCATCAATAAATGATTCGTTATCTTTACCTAAATTCTGTTAATTAATCCTTATAGAAAATAAACTGAGTAGGTAGGTATATAATTCTCAGGAAGGTACCTACCTACTTACAAAATAAAATAAAATGAATTCGACTCCACCAATCTCTTGTTCCGTATGGAAAAAACTTGTCAGGCTCTGCGCAAACTGTCTGCGTCAAAACAAAACGTAGACAATTTTGATTGACATTTTTGTAAGGCTCTAGGAATCTACGGGGGAGGCCGCGAACTACTTATTTTTGATCGAAGGATATATCCCACTAAAATCTTCGTGACAATACGGTGAACAGTGACGTTTCGAGATTTTTCGGTTGAGTCTTAAAATATCTTCTTTTCAATGAATCAATTTGATAAATTTAATCATACAACCATCAAAAAATACTAAAATAAATATGCAGAAATATATTTATATATTAATAAAAAAAAATAAAGTCGTATAAATATACCCTATTCCTTCACTCACTACAATCACGCCCGATCTCCGAAGGCAATGTTTTCCAGCCAGCTCTTTTGTCAAGACCGATAACTAGCTAATTAAAAAAAGTCTTAAGCTTTTTACCCGCTGACTAACAATCTATTTCCTTTACAGTCGTAGAACTAGAAAGCACGCTAATGTTCGAAGTGAGCGCGCTTTCCTGGCAGCACATCTCAATATCCCTCGAGCACCCGCTGGACGAAAGCATGGCCACAGTAGAGCTGGAGCTTTCCGACCCCGCGGCGCCTAGGGCTTCCGTCTACTCGCTGAACACTCCAGCGAGGGAACAGATAGACGAATACATCAGCCGGGTCCTGCAGAAAAGTCACTCTATTCCTATAACACTAAGGTGAATTATCCTTTGCTTTTGTTACTGAGCACGTGTTCTAAGTGGCGGTGAATCGCGCACGTCTCTCTGAATAAGCTTTAACTTTTCAAACGATCATAGCAATGATTATTCTCAGGTAATATAGGGAAACTAGGAACCGACAATGGGTTATCATAAATTTCTTAAGTGGAGACCGCGCCTCTTCACACGTAGTGTAGGATATCCTCCGGCGAAGTCTGATGACGACTATGAATAACTGGTGGCAGATGCTAGACGCGGCAAGCTGAAGACATGGGCGCTCATAATAGGAGGACTACGTCCGGCAGTGGAATGTTATGGGCTGATGATGATGACGATGATAAGCTTAGAGAAAACAAGGTACGCGATACATATCCGATGATAGTCATTACCAAGTTCTAAATTCTGTGTCGTGCGCTGCGGATTCCACATTCATGACGTGCCCTTAGTCTGCTTCAAAAACTGCTGCTGAAGGATTATAAACTTTACGTTGAAACTAATATAGATGACAATTCCAGATCGCTAGTGAAGATATGGGAGCGTGAGGCGTCCACGAAACAAATGAACGGAGGTTACTCGCCTCTGGACGCAAATTTTAACTGTGGCCTCGGGGGCATCGACCCCGGGGGCGAGCATAATAACATCAAGCATGAGCCGGGCGCGCCGCGGTCCTTGTATCCCAATAGTGTCAACCATCCACATCAAGGAGGTAACCTTTTTAATATTTGATAGCACAAAGTCCATCAAGGAACCCTTGTTTATTATATTGTCAAGTTCGTCCATTTGTCTCCACAATTCCGAGACAAATTTTGTATAATATTGTAGTTAGGTCTCGCCTGTTGGATCGATCTTTTATAATGAAATGGTACCTTAAAACTTGGAACCCTGCGCAGTAAGTGAGTAACATCATTTTAGCAGTTTTGTTGTTATCAAAAATAAGAGATTTTGTCACAACGCATCTGCCAACAAATGAATGGTTCATGAAATGACCAATCAGAATAAAAAATCATGCACAATGAAACTAATAGAAACACAATTGTGTAAATATAAAACAGGAATTCCAAAGATTTCTATAATACATTTATGACAAATCCGTGTAGCATACTATGTTTACTATGACAATCTTCATTGTATTAATTCTACAACTATCTATTCAGGTGCATACCTCTCAGAGCAACAGCACCACCTATCACTGATGTGCCAAGACGACATCAAAACCGAACCAGCGGAGCGAAAGACCAAGAAACGTAAATCGGACAACGATCTTTGGCCCGGACAGAAGAAAGGGAAGCCCGGCGGTATAGCGGAGATGATGGACACTGATAGCGATTCCGATTCAGACGCTTATGTGAACGATGATGATAACACTAACAATAGGTATGTTTGTTATTATCACGTCAGCTGTTATTTCCTTTTAAAAGCATGATGTGTCGGCCTATAAGAGTTGATACGTACGGTACACAAAAAAAACCATTAAAATCCGTTTCGGTAGCCAGTAACAGATAATAGTATAATCTGTATATTTTGTGTATGTACCTTTTCAAAATTAAAAACTAATATTTAAATATTACTATCGATTTTTTTACGGCGCTCATAAGGGCGCGCATATGTCTAATCTAACCAATATAGTCTGTTTTTTTTTTCATATTAGTATGTATGAACTGCAAAATCTGAAAATGGTACGGTCCTCAATTAAGTAATTTTGTGTAGAATCTAGTTTTAATGAAAACTCGTTTTCTTTAAAAATGCTTAAAAACTAGGAACAACTTTCATTAATAATGCTGATGCGCTGAACATACAGTGGAGTCACAAAGATGCAGGTTGATGACAAGTTTTTTTCTTTGTACTTTTCTTGTAGTAACTCTACGAACGACGACGGGAGGGAATCCCTAGTGTCTCAAAACGAGTTCGTTTCTGATCTGGAACTTTCTGGAATGGACGCGACGGACGCCAGGAGTCAGGATAACAGGACCTCCTCGGATATGGACAATTCAAACGATGCTGATCTTGAAGACAATATGATGCGGTTAGTTCTATTTCCTGCTATTTTATTATTGCTAGGAATATCTATCTAGCTAATATCTATCTATGCTAGGATGTGCCCTTTTTAAAGTCGTTAACAATATCTGTTTTAAGTTTAAATTACTTGTACTTAGCTACTCTGTGACTCAAAAGAAAAAAAATTACTTGCTTATTGTTTTGGGTAATAAAACATGAGTTCATACCGAGTGTTAAAGATTTAGGGGAGGCCTTTACCCAGTAGTGGGACGATGCTGACAAAAAAGGAACGTGGAACATGATTAGGTTTCAAATAAATTAAAGTTCAGAATAGAACACATAATTACTGATACTCAAGCAATGTTTTTAGAATGCAAGATTTTCTCAAATTCCACTTGGTTTTTTTTGTACCTATTATTGGTAGGTATCGAGATATGCCAATAACTGGGATAGTTTCCAATGTAAATGAGTTGGAATGTATGAAAATTGTTTATTTGCAACTCAAACAATAACAATATATTTCATCAAAGTAACAAGAACAGACTAATTTTTTTATAAAGTCACAAAAGAGTCAGTCTGTTTATAAATTGTTTGCAAATACGTTGAAACTAATGCTGGTTTTCCGACAGTTCCGATCCAAACGATTGCTTGGATCAATTAAATAGCCGGCTCAAGTAAATAGCACCCCTGAATAACTTCTCAGCAAATATTACTTCTAGGTACTAAATTCATCATGAAGCTAGCGCGGCGGCGAGTTCCGAATAACTGAAAATAAGATTCTGCTTTAGAAGAAGAGGAATGGTGGAAATTCTGCTATGCTAGTATTCTTTACTTATTTCAACTCTGTAGTTAGTTTCGTTATCACATTCGTTAGGGTTTTTACGTATTATTGTGACCCAGTTGTTCATATTGGTTAGATCTTAAAAAATATTATTTTTGAGTAGCTTAGTTGCTAATAAAATCTTACAAAATGTTTGGTATAAGTAGGCATATTTTAGTAACGTATACGGCATATCGTAGTAAGTAGTAACGCATATTTTTTCGTTGCAGGTCTTCTTTTCAGAAGTCTGAGCACAAACGGCAAAAGCTCAAAAGCAAAGAGGCAGAAATACGAGCTAGGAGCGCCTCTTCGCTTCTGCTCGACCTGACCGAAGGTAAACCTTACATGCCTTCTTCCGTCAGTATTACCCCTATTGGCTCCAGTCCAGGATCCTCTCAATCAGGATCCAGTATATCCTCAATGCTTGGACTAGATCGCCGACCCGGGATAGAAATTATACCTATTACAGCAACAGCGCCCGCGGCCCTACCAAGCTCTATAACCATCACTCCCATAACATCCTCACATATGAAAACCTTGGATGATAGAATGAAATCCGAGAAAAAGTCCAGCAAATCTGGCGAGGAACGAAGCAAGGAGAAAAAGAAAAAGCGCCGCAGAGACGATCCGATGGGGCCGCCTGAGAAAGTACCACCCAAACAGGATCCGTTGACAAAACCTGTGTCGGTCAGCATCAAACCGACCGATGGATCTCCTTTACGGTCCACGTCTCCCAACTCGCTGCTGAGGAAATTCAGCCCGAGTCCTACACACGGTCGGTCCGTCTCCATTACTAAATCTCCAAGCCCAAGCAGTGTGAAGGGAATAAGCAAGCCTTCCGGCACATCGAGCCACCACAGCAGCCCGCGTCACTCCCCAGTGCAGAACAGCCCCAAACACCTCCCAGGATACTCGAGTCCAAAAAACCCCAGCGTCTCTTCCCCGAAACATAGCTCTTCAGGATCGGGGAAGCCGAGCATGTCCGCACTGAAGTCAGCTACATCAGGGTCCCCCTCCGGGAAGTCCGGAACCACAGGGTACGATCTCACCAAGAAGATATCGAAAGACAGCTACAGTTCTAGTTCGACCACCTCCTCGAGAGACAAAGACAAGAAACATTCCGGACTGAATTTCTCCAGCTCCTCCGGTCGGAGTAGTCCGAAGCTAAAGAACCCAGTGAAGTTAAAACAGCTGGAGATAACACCCGTATCGTGCGATAGTCCTATGACCGAGCCTCTGATATCGCCGCCCAATGTGGAAGTTAACAAGACCAACGCACCGAGCGCTGCCCGTAACCGCAAGGGTTCCCTCAGCGCTGTTATTGACAAACTCAAATCAGCCCATCACTGCGGCACCGAAATAGACATGAGCTCGAAATCCAGCAGCTCGTCGAGCAACAGCAAAAGCTTTTCGGATCCAAAAAACGCGAGCAGTAAAACGAGCGACAGCAAAAACCAGGAGTACATGGTGAAGCCGAGCTCGGACGGAATGAAAATTACTATAAATAAAACCAGAACGAAGGAATCCTCTAGTACCAGTAGTGGTAGCAGCAGTAGCTCGAAGCTAAACTATAGTAGCTCGAGTTCGAACAAGCAGTCATCGCCGCAGCTGACGCCGCCGAGTCAGGGCTCGCCCAAAACACACACCGGCCTAAAACCGGGCGTCATCAGCGGCCCCGCTTCAAAGAAAACACAAGTGATGCAATCTTCAAAGTCCGGTAACGTAACGCCAGGCTCTACACCACCAAAAGCCAACTTGAGTCCGTCTGAATCGTCCTCGAGTAATCCAAACATGACCAAAATGCCGTCTTACAAGTCGTCGAGCTCGAGTAACAGTAGTGGCATTAATCTTACGAAATCAGGGTCCAAATCTAGTTCCGGATCTCCCAAGAGCGGAAGCGGGGACATGTCCAAAATAATGCGAGACCGAGAACGAGAGAAGGCCCGAACTAAACAAATGAGCAACTCGGAGAAGTCTATATTCTCAAAGTCTGAGCGGCACTCGAGTCCAAGTTCTAGGGACGAAGTTGATGGCTACAAACCTAAAGACGCGCCGAACTTTCTCGTTGAAGGCCTAATCAAACCCCTAGACACGAGTAAATTCCAAATCCCTAAACTTAAGAACCAGAGCACTCCCGACAAAAACAGTCCATCGTCGCAATACGACGGCCGGTCCATGGTTAACGATTTCTCTCGGACGATGGATACACAGAAGTATCCTTTTCCGCATTTCGATAATCGATCGACCGATCCTTTGCAAAAGTCCGCGTATCCCCTAAACGTGCCAAAACCTCTAATGAACATGGGCGGTCTGAGTCCGAAGCTCCCGCTCGGAAAAGATCCAGATCGCCCTTTAGAGTTCACCAAGATTGCGGATAGCATTTCCAAAGGCGAAAGCCCCCAACGAGCAAAAGAAGAAGCTAAAGACTATTCCGGAACGTTCCCAGTGATGCCACTGGATTTCAAAACGGATGCCTCTAAAGGTTTCGCTGCGCCGAAAGGAAGCGAAGATAGAAAAGGTGCGGATTCCTGTATGAAGCCACCGGCGAGTGGGACAGTCGCGCGGAGTGGCGCCACCACGCCGCAGGAAGCGGCAGAAATGTTGCTGGATTTCTCATCGTCGTCGGGGAGTAAAGTGTCGGGGCTCGTGGCCGTTCGTCCCGTTTACCCGAACTCGCCTGCCCTGGCCCTGCAGTTGGCTAAGAGCCCTGCACCATCCCCTCTTGTGGTGCCTTCCCCTCACTCGAACTCTCCCGGGATCACGGATGACGAGCTTATGGACGAAGCACTGGTGGGTCCGGGAAAATGAGTGCACGTTCCCCCGCGGCGCTCGGTTCGACTCGCGAGCATTCGCGAACAGTGAGCATCGCGGACGTTACACTGACTGAATTGTGTTATTTATCTATTTATTTGGCGTTCATTTACGCGCGTTCTCAGTAACTAAGAAATCCAAATGAAAGACCACTGATGTTGTTTAGAATTTAAGTTGTGATTATGTTAATGATAGGATTTATTGGACGTTAGTATTGTAAAAAGCGATAATATTTTTTATCGGATTCTGTCCTCATAAAATCAATCATCTATTTTCTTTTTACCGGAACCATTGTTACAAGTGTACTCGACCGACTGCCATGAGTGTAACACTACAACATTTTACTTTATTATTTAAGTACGTACTTACGAGTATACTCCACTTAGTTTAAACATTTTACATATTATGTAAATAGATAGATTATGTAAAATATGATATTTACCATTATCGAATCATATAGCATTTATGTATCTAAAGGTTTGTAGAATTAAATGTGTAAATTAAAACAACATAATTATTTTTCTTTGTTTATATATGTATTTGGTACCTATATCCATTAAATAATTATACTAACGGCAAGACTAATAAATAAAAATACAAACTAATAATATCTTAGAGAGCTAGGGCGATAGAACGCGTAGTAACTATATGGATATAAATTTACCGTTTGGTGTCTCCTATAGGGGTTCCTTCTAAAGTGTCTGCGAATAGCGAACCTTCTCCTAGGCTTTTGTTTCTTTCTAAAAACTAGAGGCGTGGGAATGAAACCAGCAGCAGTTTCCATGATTTCGTGCTCAACTTTTTGCATGTCATCTTGGAAATAATCTTTGTCAATCACCATGTTGTCTTCGTCGGACTCCATTGATTCTCGATCGTTTCCAAGAAACCCTGGCAATTGTGGGATTCCTCCCATGAAACTTGGGAACAGGGGGCTGTCGTCTACTAAGCCAGGTAACACAGGTACGTCTGGAATCTGCGGTGTGTCTCCAATAAAACTTGGTAGTTCTGGACTTTCAGCAACAAACCCTGGAATTTGGGGAACACCTGTAAAGTCCCCTGTTATTTGCACGCCTTCAAAGAAACCAGGTAATTGCGCGGTAGGTGAACTATCTTCTATATATCCTGGCAAGTGAGTTTCTTTTATATTAAATTCTGGCAATCGAGGGCTATCTAATAACGTTGGGACTCCTGCGAAGCCTCCCTGAAATTGATAATTATTCTCAATAGGTTCCTCAACATTTTCTTCAATTATTATTTCGACTTTCTCATCATCATCTTTGCTGAGGTCTGGATTTTCAGTCGATTCATCTTTCTTTGGTTCCTGCTCGCAATTATCATCCAAGGACTTGGAGCTATCATCTGTGGGTTCTCCTTGTGCTTCAATTATAATTTCCAGTTTAGCTTCGTCCTTGTCGCTGACATTATTCGGCGATTGTAGATTTTCAATCAACGGTGTATTTTTCTTTTGTTCCTGTTCGCCTTTGTTAGTCGTGTTTATAACCTCCTCGTGTTTTGTTTGTGAGTCACTGCTTTTAGCTTGGGGAGAATACTTGTGTTCACTTTGTATTGTTTGTTTTGAAACTGGATTCGCAATCACACCGATGAATCCCAATACAAACACCGAAACGATGAGTCTCTTCATTTTTTCTGCAACAAATCAAATGTTAGATGGTGAACTTATGAATGCCAAGGACGGTATGGGTTTTTGTTAGTCGTTTTCCTTTAAATATGACAATTGTTCTGGGTCAAATAACCGTACGGACTGGCTCTAATTAATAAACTAAACAAAACCGTCGTCGTCCGTAGTTTTAGAAAGGGCATTGAAGAATTCTTGAAATCAAGCTTTGAATAACTCTTAGTAGTTTAGATGCACTCTTAGGTCGTGGCTATATGAAAGTTCATGAAGTTAATTAAAACTGAGCAGAGGGAGGCAATCTGGGTTGAGGCACTTGGCCCTACGAAGTACCTACCTAAGTACCAAAATATTTGTAAAGTGTCTTACGATCCTAATCTATTCAAGAATGACGCGTGTAAAAATGTGCCTATCAATATAATCTTCTTACATTAGTCACTGAGCAAACAAATATAAAGAGTGCTAATAAAATATTGCAAAAAGTCCAACAATGTTTAAACAAAAAAAAATACCCACCTTTTTATCGGATACATTGTTTGTTTTTGTGATTATAAAGATATAAAAATTTATGGGCTATTTCATCATCATCAGCTTATGTTAGTGCACAGCTGAACAAAGGCCTCCCCTAAGGTAGGTATTTAAGTAGCGTCCCTGTGTTTGTACTTTACCCTGGTTTATTCTATGTTTTTATTTAAATTTAGTTATAGTAATTGTACCTATTTGCGTGTACTTTGTATGTCTAATAAACCATTTCATTCATTCATTCTAATGAGGGCCATAGCGCTCTGTCTTCAGCTTGACGCATCCAGCACCTGACTAGTTTATAGTGATCTGTGTACAGGAGCTATTTGAGAACTACTGCCGACAAACTGTTGTACAGTTTAGCAGATACTATAAAATGTAATGTACATTTAATTTGGTAATAAATAAATGCAAAAGACAAAAAAAACTCACATAATGTGGGCAAGGGATTCCGTAAGGCCGTCTCCAGCCTCCTTGGTAGCCTCCATAATACTGGTTTCTCCTTTGTCCTTGCACTGCTTGGTACGGACCTGCTTGGTTCCTTCTTTCAGCCCTGGCCCTTTCCTGTTTCTCTTTTAACCTCTTCATGGCAAATCTTGGTAGGAAAGGATTCTGAGATTCTGCCGTTTCCATCATTTCATCACCCCCTGATTCAGCGACATCATTTGATTCCTCTAAAGGCTTCGCTTGAATGATCGCGATAAAAATTAAGAGCAAAACAGCACCAAGTAACTTTAAAGAAGCCATGTCTTTTTTTTACGACGACGTAAACTTTAAAACGGCTTTTAATTTTAAAGAATAGAATAGGTCTGACAGTCCTTTGCTGACTCTTCGAAAGTTTATCCCGGTTTATCCATCGCACCTGCCGTGTCTCAGTTTTATAGGAAGCTATAGCATGACACATGGCACACATCGGTGCATTGTTTACCATAAAGTGTTATTTTAGGAAATATAACGGGTCATACGATCTCTTCCAATTAACACCATCCTTCGGTCGTATGTATAGTCTGGTTCTAGTATTGAGGCTGTGTTATGTAGAACTGCAAACTGTGAACTGCTCTCCTGCTCTACATTTGTTGCAGAATATTTGTATGTAATAGCTGACACAGGTGGCTCGTGGAGAAAAGTAAACACACAGATGACTAATTAATACAGTCACGAAGTTGTAAGAGAAGGCGTCGATTATGGAGAAAGTTCATATATAGACAGAATACGAGCTAAAGGCGTTGAAGATGGAACTAAAACCGCTGACGATTCGAATGATTATGACAATAAATCAAGAGGAAAGGTGACAAGACAACTTGAAGAGTCTGGTAAGTTCTTCTATGTTTTATGTCTAGGGTAAGGTAATATCGAGTTTAACTTGTCATCAAAACGATATTGAACATCTGTGTTTAATCAACCACGTTTATGATTCAAACAATAGTTTACCTATGCATGGTTATATAATGTACCTATGTAAAAGAGATCTTTACCACCCTCATTTTCAAACATTTACATTTGTAAAGCAAAGTAAAGTCCTACAGACTGTTGCCCTCGCAACTGCATACTTTTATTTGCTCTTTGTTTCATGTGCAAAATGCCCCCCTAGTAATTGTAAGTCTTATTTTTAAGTCCCTAAAGTAAATAAATCCACACTTAAAAACGTACCCAATAAAGGTAAACTGAGATTTAAAGGTACCTACTTTGAACTTTGTATTGTATGTCTATTAAAGATACTGTACACTTTTTATACATAAAATCTTTTTTGTACAATAGTTATCAATAAACATATTTCTGATTCTGTAAAGTAGAGCATGTTTTACTAGAAATTCCATAGACCGTTGACAGACAGACGGACAGACAGACAGGAGGCTTAATAATAGGATTTATGTTGGGACCCTTTGCGTACAAAACCTTAATAAAATCATCAGTCCAAAATCGGTCGTTCTCTGTTTTAGGTGATCCGTCGACTTTGTTAGATCTCTTGGTTACGCCCGTTTGGCAAGGCAACCAATAGACCAGTGAGTAAAAATTCTGATGGTGTTTTAGATACGTTTTACGGCGCACATATAAATTCCTCTAGAATTTAACTTTTATGAGACCACCTCAAAATGAACTTTTAGATAACAGCGAAAGAATCATCAAAATCTGTTGAGAATTGGCAAAGATATCACCAAAATTATTGATTTTTCAAAAGTATCATGTTGTTTTTTAATCATCACGGGATAAATAGATACTAATCCCTCGGAAATTTCATTTCTATGAGACCAATTCGGAATCATTCCCTATAGGTACAATAGCGAAAGAATTATCACTATCGGTCTATAATTGTCGGAGAAATCGATGAACAAACAAAAAAAACATACAGCCGATTATAGAACTTCCTCCCTGATCGTTAAAAAATAATAAATACAGATTACAAATAAGAAACTCCTACCCACTGATAGCAAAAACCACCTACGGTCGTTGTTTTGCCATACAATGGAACATGATTCCTTGTTTAGACTATAAATCCGACCCCGGTACTCATCGACATCCAATCACTGGTACATACTTACCTACTACGCCCTTTAATGAATCATTACTTTTAATAAAACGCTAATCTGCCACCATGTGCGAGACAAGAGCTAACAACAATATGTACATATTGTTGTTAGCTCTTGGTTTAATGTAATACAGCCAGCAGAGTTTGTGTTATGGGAACATAGATAGATAGATATTTTTACTATACGTAGAAAACACCCGGAACAAATATATCTGCATATCCTCTAATCATTTGTCCCGAGGCACGAATCGAACCCGCAATCTCCTGAGTCGCCGGCGGATCGTCGCCCGCTGCGCCACGGAGGTCGTCAAATTATCAATTCTGCAACATTAAAGCACATTAAATACAAATATCTAACAGATTAATATGTAGATGCAGCGCTGGTATTTTAAATGAATTTCACGTTTGATGCCGGTTCGAGGTCGACATTTAATTTTACCAATACCGATCCAAAGTTGTTATTGGGGTTTTTCTTGCAAGAAAATTTCCCGTTAGCAGTCCGAAGTCAAGTAGTTGATGGTCCGATTTACGGGACCCCCGTAAATCGAAGAGTACGTTAAGCCGTCTGTCCTGCGCCTGACCTCTCCCCGGTCGTGTCAGTCTGCCGTCCCTTAGGATTATGAGAGTGAGGGAATACAGAGTGCATCTGTGTGTGCGCACACAATTTGTGAACTATAATAATGTCATGCGCCCCTGGTTAGTCTCCGTTGAGACTGGCCGTCGTGGCCGAAGATGCGACTAGGAGGACATCATCATAATCACCGTACCGGAGCTTTCTGTGTTCTATCTAACCCAACGTGACTATAAGATAACATAAAGATATTGTTTCTGGTTCTTAACCTATAGGACCAGATTGTCTTCTTAGAAGAAGTCTTAGAACGAGACTAATTGGACCGTGTTATGCAGAAAGCAGCCATATGCCACTTTTTCCAAAAATGAGTTATAAATACAGCCATATTAATTTCGGCATCGCGGATTTTTTGCAAAGACAGCCTTGTCGATATCTCTATTAGTTACGGAGATAAAAGCTGTCTAATGCAGCCATCTCAACAAATGTTTTTTGTGTAAAACAGTCATCATGGTGCAGAATAAAGCCAATTTTAACTTTAACTAAAATACCTATATTGCAGAAGTCGGCCAACCTTATGGCTGATTTTTACAAATTTGAAAATGTTTGGATGTATCTGTTTTCGAGTTACGTTAATGGCAGCCAATCTATGATGGCTGTTCAACATAAAAGTTAAATTATTAAATAAAGATACGTTTAATATCTGCGATAAATGCCGCATTGAACTAATGAATACAGGAAGCAGCGGTGGTGATGTTAACTCCATAAAAGAAACGCACAAAAATCGTCTTAACGAGGCCGAAAGAGCAAGATTTCAGTTAAAACTTGATATGGCTTTAGCTTAAAACCAACCAGACATTGAACGTCTTACATTCGATATGCAAAAAACACTACCTCTGCTTCAGACATTTTTTTTAAGACAAATCTGGCTTTACAACTTGGCTGTGCCCAGTGCAAAAAATTATCAAAGCTACTATTATACATAGGTCGAGGGCCAAGTTGGACGTGGCACGGCGCACAGGAAGTGGGGTCCTCCCTTTTAATTCCAAAACATATAGATGAGAATGTCTCTGAGAACATAAACCATTTAATTATTTGGTCAGATTCGTGTAAAAGTCAAAATCGCAAAATTAAAATTACTTCTATGCTCTTATGAAGCGGTGTTCGAAATGAAACTGAACCTAGAATCTATTACTAACCTACCCAATGATAACGACTTCGTCCATATTGAGAGAGGTTTGAAGTACCTACAATCAAAGGATTTATACACCATACGCCTGGAGATGATTACATTCAAATTATTGCTATATGTAAAAAGAAAAATCCTCTGAAAGCCAGATGAAAATTGATGATTTTTACTCGACCGAGACTCTAGAAAAGGTTATAGTGAATCGGAAGAAAACGACAAGAAATGTCAAAGTTAATTAGATGAAAACAAGAGAATTAAAATTAACAAGGGAAGACCCCTTACATATTTATATGAAGTCTGATTTCGATAAAAAAGATTTCGGTTACTTAGATATTTCTCGTAAAATATCTAACAGACGTAACGGTACGGTAGCTTTGAAAATCCAGAAGGGTTTTTAAGACACATTTATGTTAATTATGGCCAAATGGAAAACCAATCGCGAACCCAAGCAAAGTAGTAATATTATAACAATAAAGCATCTTATGCCAGAGGATGCTCGTCATTTCTATGAAAATTTGACAGGTAGTATACCGGATAATACTGAAGAAGATGTTGATGGTTTCAGCACTGATTTTAATATGGAAGATGAGAAATGAGAGCAATCTTCCATATTAAAGTCTAATTCAGCGAAACTGTGAAACATGCAACACCCTGATTATATTATATTACGGGTGTTACATGTTTCATGGCACTCTGTACGAATCTTCGCTCTTTATTAAAAGTTTTTCGTACTCATTCTGGTGGTTTGAATAATTACTTTTTTTATAAATACCATTATATTTCTTACATTTTTAAAATAAATACCCAAACAATTACTGAGTATTTATTATACTAATCTTGATTTATTATATTTATTAAAACACCCGAAAATTGAAATTAAAAAAAAAGCAATAGCATGAAAACATTGTATAAATCATTTTAATTATTTTAAAACGATAAAAAACATGGATATGAATATATTTTGTGATAAACGTAGTTTTATCAGTGCCAGAAATACTTTCGTGGCTATTTTTGACTTAATCTTTTCGTTTAACAATAAAAACCCAAATACAGCCAACATACGTGCCTGGTTTATGCTTTATTGATATTTGTTTGAAATATGCAATTATGTAAAAAACAGCCTTGTCTAAAAACGTAATAACTAATATTAAAAGCAACGGTTCGGAATAGTAAATAGAATAAAAAAATAATAGATTTTTAAACCAATATTTCTCAATTATCACATAATCAGAAAGTCAATAAATAACCGAAGTGTAACCATCGACAGAAAAACTCTTATATCTCCGTTTCAACTTTTTCCCACATGGCTGCTTTCTGCATAACACGATCCAATTATCCTTTTATAGTAACAAATATTTTATGAATAGAACCAGGAATCTGGTACGTTGTCATCATCCATTATAGACATTGCTAAAAGGAAGAAAGTCGAGGTAAAAAGTTAGAAAATAATTTGGTATGTCTTTATTCTACTACCAACTTAACGAGTTGGTAGTGGCATGTATGTATACTAAACTAAACTAACACTTTCATGGCTCTTGTCTTGACGCACTGCTTTATCCGGAGCTCCGTGTAGCGGCGGGGCGCGCCCCTGCGGTTGAGAACTTGAGACTGGGCAGTGAATGTGAGTCAATAATCCGATTATTGATATCATCGAGACTTAGTAGTGGGACCACCAGCCCTAAGCTAGTGGGACTATGAGGCCGGTAGGTCAAAATTGGTGGGATCACGAGTCAGAAACCCGATATGCTATAGTAAACTAAAACGAAATTACTATTGTTCTCACAAAAAAAAGTTCGAATTCTTTTTTTTTTTTTTAGTTTTGCGGAACAAGTAGTACCTCATCCCGTGGGATTAAAACTTGTATGGGATCACCCCTCGGTATTAGTTTCTATACAAAACCAAAATAATCATCAAAATCGCCTCACAATTGACGGAGAAGTCAGCGAACATAATTATGTACATAATTATATGTACAAAATAATAATTATGTACAAAAGTACATCCGAACGTATCGAACTTTCCTGTTTTTTCGAAATCGTGTAAAAATTGTTACCTACATCAAAGTAGGTACATACTTTAACATGATTCGTGTTTTTAATTGAATCAAACTCAATTCCCAAACCAAATACACAAGGAAAACTGAATTTAACAGGAAATTTCATCAAACAAATGTGTAAATACACTAAAAATAAGACTAAAGCACATAAACGTGGGTTTGACATTGACCATCCGTTTGTTTTGTCGGACGGCCCAGACGGATAAGGAAAGTAAAGATAACTCTAGGTAAGCACCACCTGAAATTATAATTATGTATCAACATCATCATCAGCCGATGCTAGTTCACTGCTGGATATAGGCCTCCCCTAATGAGCGCCATAGCGCCCTGTCTTTAACAACTTTATATTTTTTTGAACCGTGTTGGGTTAAACGTTTTCTTGAGTGGAGACCACGACTTGCTAAACGTAGTGTAGGACGCCCTCCGACCAGGTGGGACGACCTGCGAAAGACTGCAGGCTAATGCTGGATGCGGCAAGCTGAAGACAGGACGCTCACAGAGCAGTGGACTGATTATAGGCTGATGATAGTGATGATGATCCTGTCAGTATTTCTATGAGTTATCTAGTTCTCAGAAGCGTAGCTTGGGGCTAAAGCGCTGAAACAATATTCAGTAGCTTTTCGTGAAATAGGAACCTATAATGTTAAAACGTGTTTGCTATAAAATGCCTAACATTTAGGTAGTAGAATGGAACGAGAGCTGTAAGAATAAGAATAATTTATTGTTTAATGCAAAAATCAGGCAAAATGTGTCGGTATTTCTAAACACTTAGATTTATGGTAACGAACGTAAATGTTCATGTAAAAAAAATACTATAAGTAGGGAAAAACCTGTAGAAGTCGAGTAATCGAATAGAATTAATAAAAATAAGCTGGTTTCTATAACAAAAAAATACAAATTTCGCCTAAAAACCGTTTTAATTGAAATGCTTTGAATTTTCAGCGACAACACCATAACATACCATACCATACATATATTATTTATTAGATAGATACGCATTACATAGCCAGACTAATGATTTATCTGAGTAATCGTTTAGTTTTTCTCATTCATGCTTATATTTTGAATAACTATAAGATAATAACGATAAGAAGCAAAAACTTTTTATTTTTATTTTGCACTGATGTTGCTGTGTTCTGTCCCGCTCCTATGAACGCGAAATCATATGCCTATCCTTTTCACAAAATGGCGTCCTAGATTAGACCCATAAACTGTGTAGGTACATAGTTGGTCCTAAAATGTACCGGACATGCAATAATTAGAATTAGTTACTTATTATACTTAAAGTAATGCAATTGACAAAGAAGTCCATCGCTATCGTGACCAAATGCAACAAAACGTGCATATCATTACATACTAAAGAAAAATGCGTGAATCCTGTCTATTGGTATTTCAAAACGGTTGCAGAGTAAACAAACAAATTACTCCACTGGTTATTTATTATTAAACAGTGTTAACCTACGCATCTATACCTACTTCTATACTAATATTATGAATGCGAAAGCGTGTTTGTTTGTCCTTTCTTCACGCCCTAACTAAGCAACCAATCAGCTTGATTTTTGGCATTGAGTTGAAAGGATAGAGAGTAACAAAGGCTACTTTTTATTCCATAAATAAGTTCCCATGGGATATAATAGTAGTTTATGCAACTGTGCATAATGGAGGGCATTACAACACAAGTGTGGGTTCTTAATAGCATCACACGAGTGTTGTAATGCCTAATTATGTACAGTTGCATACACTACTTTATCTACCCAAATATCATAAGGGCTCTATGAGGTTCAGGAACCATAGGGAAATGACCAGCATTGTTACCAGTGTAATGCAATAAAAAATAAATTGAACACATACAGAAGCAAATTATTTATTATAGTAATGGTAGTTAACATTGACAGTTGTTCTGAGTCACTATCACTCATTTTCGACAGAAATAAAGAACTTATTCAACTTATCAGAAAATTTGTCTACTCGTAACTGGAAATAAAAAGCTAACGAACAAATGACAGCTCGAAATGGCGGCGGCGTTTCGAATAGTATCTGTATTTTTTTTTAAATCATAGACAAACGAACAAAGTCACTATTCTTGTGTCACTCGAGATCAAAATGTCGTGCGATTTATAGTTAGAATGTAGATACTAGTATAGCACACTCACTTGAATTTGACACCTATTCCAAATTTAAACTCTATAACCTACGGTTTTCAGTAGGTTATGAGTTCATTACAGTTCCGTTTATTTCTGTTGGTTGGTAATGCTGGTCATTGCCTACGGTTTTTGAACGCATTAGAGAGGGTTTATGATATTTGGGTAGATAAATAAAATAACCTACAAAAACGCGTGCGAAGCCGCGAGCAGCAGCTAGTAAATAATAAGTCAGGAAGTCTAATTCAGAAAAAATACTACACAAAAAGTGGCTCTTTTTCAATAACTTCAGATAGGTTCGCGCGCCTGCTGCAATGTCTGCTAATGACAGCTGAGTCATAGCGGCGGTGTAGAAGATGTTATTCAATAAGCGGACCAAGTCAATAACAAAACAATGTTATGTTAAAATGTTTTTTACAATATTTTTTGGATTACTTTTTACAATTCAGTGAACTCTTTGTCCCGCAAAACATGAGATATTTATTAAGTTTTCATTCTACTTGTGGAAGGAAGTGCTTTCCACTTGTTTTGCCGAATCGGATCGACAGGTAAACTTAAAATAATAATAAGCATAATACATTATCAAAATATATCTACTTTTTTTCGATAGACATATTTCATCAAGGAAAAAAAACCTTCCAAATTGGGTAAAAAAATTACTGATTTAAGAGCGTTCACGCCTAGCGCGCGATGTCAAGTTTAGGTAATTCAAACCCACACAGAAGCGAGCGTGACTGTGTGAGTAGCGCTGGCGCGTTCTATTGTGGTATAGTCAAGCTTAGCACTTTGATCCATTCGAGTGAAATTGATATAGCAATTATTTAATTTAAATTTGAACTTAGACAGATGACATATTTACGTGTTAAAATAAAATCAAAATAAAAAATTGTTTATTTCCATAAATACAAAAATGTACACTTAGAAAAGGTCAAATTCTTAAAATAAAACACTAACTCGGAAATAAAGTGGTACTTTTGATTTCTGTCGCTTCGCTATGTAGACTAAAGTAAAGAAGTGACTAATAAACCTTCAGCCTGTTACGAGTAGGTACAAATAAAACACTTGGTACGGATAAAGTCGAGTTTATTTTACAACATTTTAAATGTTTTATTCTACGAATAAATAATAAGTCAGGAAGTCTAATTCAGAACAAATTCCAACCAAAAAGTGGGCGCTGCTTCAAATCAAAACTATGGATAATTCAAATAGGAATCACTTCAATTGGTTCGCGCGCCTGCTGCAATGGCAGCTATGACAACTGATTCATAGCGGCGTGGACGATGTTATGCAATAAATGGACCGGACCAAGTCAATAACGAAACAATTATATGGTCAAATGCTTTTTTTACTATACAGGGTGAGTTTTTTTTCAAAATGAAACCTTCAAATTTGAAAATTTATAAATTAGACTACAAATTCGAGAAAAGGTTGTTTGTCGTATAGTTGAAAGTACAAACGTTCAGACTATACGCAAAGAAATCTATCTTCTTTTGTCATATTTTTTTATCGTTATGAGCTTTTTGACATAAAATTTTCTTGCATACCCTCTTCAAATAAGCTGAAAGTAGTGATTTTAGTTTGGTCAGATATATGTAGTACATTTTGCAGGGTTATGTAGATAGAATCTAACGTCCGTCTTTCGACTGTCAGTGGTAGCACTGACAGTCGGATTCTACGCATCTACGCACGGACGTTAGATTTTAAATACTTTCTGTAATTTTTGTAGAAAAACTGGGCGATGGAAAACAAAATAAGCGCAATAACCTTGAATTTATTTTAATAAATGTTCAAAATGATATTGATTGTCCACAGTGTGATAAATCTGTTTTTGTACAGATGATTCTTTAAATAACCCCATTAGAAAAAATCAATTTTGAAGGTGTTCCAACCATTAAGGCAAATGGGCGTCGTAAATTTATTTATTTATTATCAACTTAGAAGCCAAAAAAGAATTTTTTTTTTTTTACAAATGCTTACTTTTCCAAAAATATAAAAAAGTTTTGTCTTTTTTAACGAAGAACTTATTATTTTCAAATTCAAACACGTAACTATTAACATGGCTTTTTGATAACTCTCACGGTTTCAGACTTCCTCTCAGTGGCCCTGAAAAAATAAAACACCCTATATCACACATCAATATACGCCTTCAAGAATAAACTCGACAACTGGTTACGAGACAAAATTGACAAACTAAAAAAATTACGCAATAACTAAATTCGACACTGTCTGATATGATAATAGACACATCAGCCACTGGCTGCTCGTCTGTTAATAAATAAATATATTTTTGGATAACAATTCAGTGAACTCTTTGTCCCGCAAAATATGATTAATTTAATGTTTTTAGTCCACTTGTTAGCTACCCACTTATTTTTCCGAATCGTATGGGCAGGTAAACTAAAAATACCAAATAAGCATAATAAATTTCAATTTCATTGAAAAATATCTAAATTTTATCGATTCAATATTTCATCAAGGAAAAATCCTTCCAAATGAAGTAAAAAGTTGTCTGACCTCATTTTGCATTTTCATTTTGAAAAAAAAAATCACCCTGTAGAGTGATAAACATTTTACCAAAATATTATTTTGTTATTGACTTGGTCCGGTCCTCTTATTGCATAACAACGTCCACGCCGCTATTACTCAGCTGTCATAGCAGCCATTGCAGCAGGCGCGCGAACCAATCTGAAGTGATTCCTATTTCGAATCATACCTACATTCTTTTGATTTGAAGCACGGCCCACTTTTTGTGTGGAATTTGTTCTGAATTAGACTTCCTGACTTATTATTGTATTCGTAGCCTCCAATCAACAAAAATATGTAGGGTTTTTGGTAAATTAAATTGAAGCCTTTCGATCGGTATGATTATTTTTCTCGTGTAACAGGTTCGATTCCAGGTTCAACCATGTAATTATTTAAATATCTAAAAATGCAGTTTAAATTGTTTTTTAAATTCAAATAAGTTATGTCTTCTTTCAGTAAAATGTTCCATCTTCAATATTCAAGTTACTTTTCCTCCATGTGGCATATCCGTGGGACGCCCTGTATATACTAACCTTTTAGCTCTTGCATTTTCCATGTTTGCTAATTTTTGCGCTTTCGTTTCTTCGCAAAAAATAACTTTATTTTATTTCCCATTATGTCTGAAATATGATTTTTGTCTATATTAATACATTCTACAATTATGTTTGCAATCAAATATAATAATAAAAAAAATTACTTACCAAAGTACCAAAATGTTTCGAGGGCGCTATAAATGTCCGCTCGCCTTATACGCACGACAAAGGTCAACACAGGTCAGTCAGAGCGCCGAGCGACATGACCACACTCTAGAAAGCCTCGCGGCGGACTGATTTGAATGGATTTGCGCGCAGCGTTTTATAGTAGTTTTAAAATATTCACAGAAAATTAATAACAACAAAATATTTAAAATTTTAAATGCATGATTTTAAAGACGATTCTCAACTTTATTAGTAAGCTATTATTATAGTAAATTAAATAAGTAATATCGGTGAAAAATTCATTTGAAATTCGTAAAATTTCACATTTTTTGTAAATTAATTTCTCGTAGTACGATACCAAAACCGAATATTTTTTCAACTAACTTTTTTCCCAAGGATTTTATCTATTGGTTATCATTTTTTTTTTATTAGATATGTCAGTATTTTCATAAAATTTTGAGCTTCGAAACTGATGCTGACAGGGAAATTAAGAAAACCTCTAACAAGTTATTTTCATAGAACGCGTACATACTATATTAATTCAAATATTTTCTCAACTAACTTTTTAGACAATGAAATTTCCTAAAATTATTACTAATTAACTTATAGTGTAAGATAACTGGTTCATGAAAATAACGAGTTTGAAAAGTACTGTTTTTGAGCCAAACTGCGCATGGCAGGCGTAAAGGCTCTTAATTTTGTTTTTTTTTATTAACCAGCTCCTTGGCTTGATAACGTGACGCGATGGACACGACTTTAAGCCCTGCCTACTTAGACACGCCTCTTTTGGGTCATTTTTTAACCCAATTATTACATTTCGGGTGAAACCACGAGGCGCTGCTAGTGACTCATAAAATTGGTTAATTTTAACCGCGCCTGTGTATTAAGGGCGTACGAACATTATTATATATGATTATTATATCGAAATTTCGATTAAATGAAGTGGCTTGCCATGCTTGGTTAATAATCACTTCTATTAACTTACTACAACAATTATTATTATTTATGAGGCAGATGGTTGCCCTATGTTAAAACGTGAGTCCGTTTACGGTGCCAATTTATCTGAATTAATTTGCACGTAGCATATCAATTTCAAGTGTAATTAATGATTGAGTCCTTACTGATCTTTCTGATCTTAAGATTTATATCTTTGACTAGCGGTTCGCCCGGGCTTCGCACGGGTATATTCTATGGCCTATGTTCATCGACACTCATCACATCACTATCAGGGATAATGTAGGATTCTAATGGTGAAAGAATTTTTCAAATCGGTCCGGTAGTTTCGGAGCCTTTTCAATTCAAAAAACAAATCTTTCCTCTTTATAATATTAACATAGATAAGCACGAAACTTAACTTGAGAAAAAACTAGTCGCACAAGCTCTAAGTCGTGTTAATAACTGGACTGGCATCGACCCCGCGGGGGACCGTCAAATAAACGTCACGTAAAAGTAGAAATGTTTGAAACTATGAACTGTTAGAGAAACGACAACGTGGAGGGACGTCGCATAACTTTTCCAATAATTTTATATCAAGTTATGACTTGCTGTAAAGTTATCAAAATTATTTCATCACGGGGTGAAATATCTACTAGATGTTGAGTCATGTATGTAATCCAATAATGATGATAATAGGGAAAAAATTAAATTGCATAATTTATGACATGATTGTGACGTTGTAAAACAAAAAGCTGACTTCAAATTCGTTAGTCTTTACACGGGTTTTTTGTAAGTTTTCGGGACTGATACTTTTCCTCGGTAATAACATTTTTATGGGACCACCTCGGGAGCATTTTCCATACCATAAATAATAGTATTAGTTGGTTCATGTCCATACTAAGCTAAAGAATTTTTCAAATCGGTCCATAATTGACGGAGAAATCGACGAACTATACGCCGAACCTTTGACTTGCTTTTGGTTTTTGTTTCTTCGTTTAAAAAAAAAGTTCTTATCTTCTACAGTAGACACGTAAGAAGGTATCTAATCTACCTGATCCTGACCCTTAAGCCGGTTCTCCTACGGTCGCCGCTGGTCCCTACTTTTCACTTTTTTAGGTGATGCTGATGACATTGCAAGGTCAAAGGTGCAAGGGCTATGTTTGTAGTTTTAGAAGACCCTACTCTACCAGAGCCTCCGCACCTCTAAACATGGCAAAATAAAAGTTCCTTTTCCTACATTGCGTGACTGTGAAATTAGATTATCGCAACCTATCATTCGATAGTTGATTCATTCAACTGTATATTATTGATTTTGATTGCGTCCGATAACGATTAGGTATCTATTAAGCAGATGCAAACTGTGCGCACGTTTTGTTGAGTGCTCAAGGTCGCTGGTGTCCCTCTCTCATGACGTCATACCATTGTCGAAGATAGTAGTTATAGGTACGCTATCTATATAGTTATCGCGATCGCGACTTCACGCGAGACGCTTAGACGTCCGTTCGGACTTGCGAAAAATGCTAGCAGTGATGACATTGTCAATGTCATATTATTAGAGCAGATTAAAACGGCGTATAGGTTCACGGTTTGTCGAAACTGGCAGTCGCTCGGCGCTTTGCCTGCTAGACGCTACTCGATTCAGTAGCTGTCGCACACCCACCCACTTATCGATCGCGTTCACAACCTCACTTGGTTTCAGTACTTTCAGTTTTACCACAAAACAAACCGGCCTGCTGGTGCTACAGACTCTCAAAACTACAAAAAAAATTGGATTTAGTGAAAGGCTGATCTCTTGTTACAGTAGTTTTATGATATAGAATAATAGAGCAAAATGAAGGATAATAAGACCGGGTAAGTTTTTATAACGTTAAGTTAGAAATTTAAAAACAGATAGGCCATAAAATATTCTTACACGTGTTCTACGCAAAGTTAGTAAGGATGGATATTGGAGATTAGTTATCGGGTATTTATTAAACGTTGCGGATATAAAAAACAAAGTACGCGATATACAGTAATATATTTGATACAAATCGCGAAACTTTAATTTTTTTGTAAGGAATTGATATTCAATTAATTCAACGTGTTGCGTTTTATTTACCGTGTACTATTATGTGAAATGTTCAATTAAAATTATGTCCTGAAATAATGTTTATAGTGGAAATATTCAAAGGTGTAATTTATAAAACTGTTACAACATTTATTAAAAATTACGTGATGGATTCTGAGTTGGCAGAGCGTATACAGTTATTCGGCGCAGGAGTCGTTCCTATCAGTTTGCTCAAAGCTTTGTTTCTATGGGGGGAAATTCAATTTAGTTTGTGTGCAAGTTCAGGGTCGTACTCAAAATTTATGCTATTTTTATCTCGAGACTTCTGAGATAAATATAACTGATGCACGTACCAAAATGTTTTTTATCTCTCTCTGTCTCTCTCTCTTCCCAGCTAGTTAACCCATATGGTGGTGGGGTCAGCTTTCCTATTGGTTTCCTCCACTTCGCTCTATCCTCGACGTCGTCTTCGGAAACTTGACACTCTCTCACTTCACTTCTACTTCTCTTCCTTTGACTTCGAATTTATAATATTAGTATGGATGTTTGATTCCTCTGTCAATTATGAACTGATTTTGATTGTTCTTTTGCTACTTTTAAAGAATAATCCCGATATGGTCAATATACAAACGTACGTTTCGCAATAAAAAAATAGTTTTTTTTATTCTACATACAGCCGAGTATAGAACCTCTTTTTGTTAAAAAATCGTACCTATCTTTGATCTCTATCATCCATCCATACAATAATCGTTCAATAGACTGCTATTGAACGATTATTGTATGGTTGATGGATAGACGATGATGCTTAGCGAGATAAAAGTGATGGATTAATTATTACTACCATGTGCCATAAAAGTAAAAAAAGTAAAAGTCATTTATTTGCAAAAACACGTGTAAAAAGGTGATAAATAATTATTTTAGAGTCAACATGTTTGACCAACATACATTGGTGTGCAAAAATAATTAGAGAGTAAGGCATGCAGGTTTTAATTTAATTGTACATAGCAACAGCAGATTTATAAGCATATTAATTAATCGATTTGAATTTAGTATACCTAGCATAAAATTAGAATACATCATTTAGAAATTCATCAATATTCTATAATATTGATGAATTTCTAAATGATGTGTAATGATGAATTTAAAAAAGTTTACATTTAACTCTTTGTAGCTCTTAGGTATTTTATTATAGATAATAGATGCCATGCACACTACACTCTTTCTCAACATAGTAGTTTTTGATTCGTGTCTGGCCATGGCGGTATTGAACCCGAATCCTTGTGATATCCTCGTTACATTTACAAAAACACTCGACAAAATATTATTGACTTACAAACATTGCCCAAATATTTTGGTGCGAATCGGTTATGTATATTTGAGCGCTTATCAGAACTACATAAAATATAGATAAATCTTAACAACATCAATGGCGCCGCGAAGGTCGGCCTCCGACGCAGAGGGTTGCGGGTTCGATTCCCGCCTCGGAACATGATGAATCTTGTAGAATGTTTGTAGGATCTGCAGTTATTTATTCCGGGTGTTAGTTTAGTACCTAATAAAACATATTTATCTATGTAATGTGTTAAAAGTGCGCCTAGTGCCGGAAAATATCAGTAGATGAAGATGATGGCTTTGAGCTCTAGGCTATTATTTTAGGTGGGATCTTATTTAATTTTTCATAATAGAAATAGAAAAACATAACGTTTCGATATTTAATCTGAACATTTGCGTTCGTTACCATAAAACTAAGTGTTTAAAAATACACATCTTGCTTGATTTTGGCATTATTCGCCCTCTTAATTATGAGTTTCATGAATGTTGCAGCATTATTTATTTAATAGTCTATGTATTTAATGTATTAACAAACATAATTACAATCAAATAATAGACACAAATTTATTTATGTAGGTGGAAAACAAACAGCTTATGAAAAACTTAAATAAGTAGGTAGTAACAGGTGGTGGCTTAAGTTTAAGAGTTTTCACAAATATGCTTAAACTAAAAGTTACATGATCTGATAAAGTTGATACAAAAACTAAAATCAAATGAGATGAGTATACTCAATTTAAAGTGGTTTGCCTGTTCGGTAACAAATAGTTGTAAGGGAAAAATATTGAATAAAATATATTACCTACTAAAAATTTTATGTTATGTTTTATTGGCTGTGGAAGACGATTCACGTGGAAGTAATAGGAATCAAATTTATAAATAAATGTAGCTCTTGAACTATGAAATAAGAATAATTATGTTATGTATTCTATACATACGCTGAATGCCAAGCGCAAGGCGGCGCCAACTTGAACGGAGAACGGGGTCAACTTTCTGAAAAGTAAAAACGGTGTTGCGCAATATGTCTAAACAAAAATTATGGGAATGAGGTCTCTGAAATCTAATTCTAATAAAATCCAGCATCAAAACGCGACCAGTGACCATATTTTATATGGTATGGTTCCGTTCCGTTCACGTTCCGGAACTCAGGGCCCTGTATGATTTTCTTTTTAACATCTAACTACCATCTAACTAATCCTTCCGTAGCTAGGTTTAGGTTAGGACCTTTAAGATTTAACAAACCTGACGTCTGCATAGAAACAAGCATTCCGAGTTTCCGATGTCCCATTGACTCTATTAAAAAAACGTTTTATTCGCTCAGAAATTCGTATATCGTGCAGTTCTTAAAGAAAGATCAGAATATGATTGATTAGCAAATTAAGAATTAGTTCATATGGGTGACATAATTATTTAAAACCCTGTATAAAAATAATGAAATATTTTAAACAAATCTCTGTGGCATATTGTCAAGCATTTCATAACATTTTTAACTCCGCCTTTAATAATCACATCAGCTGTGTACTTCCTTCACAAAGTTTACAAAATCAAAAGATGTTTATTTTCACGTTAAATTTTCATCAAAACGAAGCAACTTTACCTATTCTGTGTCAAATGTTTCGATTTCGACAGGACCGGGATTTCATCGGGGAATAAATTTTATTATCATCATTATTTCGAACATAAATACAAGAAATGATTAAGTAATTGCAAAGGAGTCAGGGTCTACACTGATAGTGTAACTAAGTTAACTGCAATGCAAGTCAGTTGTCCCCGAGCGTCCTAAGAGGGACGTATTTTCCCTTCCTGTGTCCAGTTCTCAAGAGCTATGCCGATTTGTTGTGGTTATTCGTTTTCCTATAGAACCTATTTGAAGGTTGTGAAGGTGCAAAGGTACGTTGGTTGAATCAATCCTGATATTATGTGAAATTACGAACAATGCTTTCCAGAGAAAAAATTTAGTTTTTTTTTTTTTATTGTAGGTCTCTCAGTGGCATATCATTTCATTGTTATTTTCCAAGGATTTTAAAATATTATACTATGATGCAATGGGAAAATGTCCAACATATATTATTATTTAATTGTGTTTTTTTTTTCACACACTATCGATGATGTCAAAATTGCGCATCAGTCTTGTCTAGTCTCATTCACTATTTATCAAATTGTTTATACTTACGCAAGCGATCGTGATCATTATCAGCTTTGTTCAACACATAAACATAAAATAAGTGATTGATTCTTCTGGATGGCTTGATATCTATGCGGCCTACTGGTCACATAGATATCAAGAAGAATAAATTAACCACTGACCGTAGTCAATGGTTAGTTTATAAATTCATACAAAAGCACATTGTTACAACAATATGCCCCCTATCCCGTCGCTCGATGTCCCAGATTTTAATTGCTTTCAGTTTGTATGGAATCGTTGTTGAGTGGTTGTTGGCATGTTATTAAGAATATATGTGTTTACAATTATAGGTATAGTATGCATATTATGCATATCGTATCATATAACCTACCTATACAAATTTATTCATCTACTATAAGAGCATATTTATTTATATACCTACTTATCATCGGTTTTTTGAGTAGGTACATGAGGTATTTAGGTATCTACGGATGAATTGGCACTTTTCTTGGTAACCAGTTATACGAATTATCAATAGATTACTTCTATTCCGACCAAAGTTTGCCAAGATACCTTCTCAGAATTATCTCCTGTCTGAAAATATTGAAAGCTACGACTCTGTTTCAAATTATTATCCGTTTATTTTAGGATTTGGCTACGCTCTTGCCTAGGTCATCGTGCTCGGCATAATGTAGAAACGAACACGGTGACTTGACCGGGTGACGTGACCAACCAACCAAAGGTTAACATTTATAGATAGAGCAAACATAATGAGAACGCTTAATAAACATAAACTTAAAATTCCGCGCATATCACAGAAATGAAACAAATCAGTCTATGTTTATCAACAAAATTTGGTTTGACGTTCAACATATAACATTGATTAACAGCATTTTTCTGACACAACACCGGAGAAAACTATACGACACTCCTTAGTAAGTACCTAGATTCTAACTCCACTTTTGTCTAGTCTAATCAGAAATAAAGTTATTGATTCTCTGAATTCATTCAATACTTACCTTTTGAGATTAGGTCTTAAATTATCTATTTTTCAATGATTTCACAATTCCAATAAATGATGTCACATTTCACAATAAAAACATCATAATACATATACAGAAATAAATATGCAAATATATTTCTATATCATAATACAAATAAAATTAATCAACCGTAGAAGTTGTCCATAGAAAATCTAGAAGTGCGTCTTCGAATTAGACGACGTCAAACAAACTTTGTTATATTAGAAACTAGCGGGCCGCCCCGGCTTCGCACGGGTATATATGTTAAAAAAAAGGTATTCAACAAAAAAAAAACACAGCAGACTTACCATGCTTAAAACACTCCATTAAGTCTGCTTTTAACAAAACAATCAATCAAAATCATCCGTTTGGGAGCTATGATGCCGCAACAACCCATAGGTACACACACAGACACATAGATCCACCCGTCAATCTTATAACAACCCTCTTTTTGTGTCGGGGCCGAATGAAAAAATGTGTAACAAACGTGTATGTACTTAAGATATAATTATTATCATATTTTATTATCTAGGATTCTAATGGTGAAAGAATTTTTCAAATCGGTCCAGTGTAGTCCCAGTTTCGGAGCCTATTCAATTCAATCAAACAAACAAACAAATCTTTCCTCTTTAAAATATTAGTACCTATAGTTAAAGAATACCACTGCAGTCAAAGGTCTGCCAAAGTAAAGTTTTAATAGGTAATTCATGTTGCATTGTGAAAACTGAAAATATAACCTAATAATATCTTCACGCTTCTTCACACGTCTTTCCTGGATTAAAGTTAGAAGCCCGTAGGTATGATAATCCAATTCTCCGGGCTGGATTTTTACATAAATACTTACAATGTAAAATTTCAGTCGGATCCGCTCAGTGAATTTTGAGAATTTTATAACATCAAACATCCAAACTTTCGCATTTATAACATTAGTGTGATAATGTGATGTGAACAATATGGTATTCCAACAGCGATGGCGCCCACGAAGCAATGCTGGACAGTGGGTGCAAGCCGCAAATCGCCACCAAAGAGGAGAAGAAGGCGGATGAATACGAAGCCCTGCAGAGCTTCCTTCGTAGCATCAGCTCCACTGCTACCCTCCCACCGTACGTCAAAGGAGAGACCTACTCCTCAACTAGAGGCGTTTTTAACCAAGTGAGTTTTCCATGTTTAGTTTGGGTTACTAATGGTCCGCCCCGGCTTCGCACAGGTATATTCTATCGCCTATGTCCATCAGGGATAATGTAAGATTCTCATGGTGAAAGAATTTTTTAAGCGGTCCATTAGTTTCGGAGCCTATTCAATTCAAATAAACAAACAAACAACAACACACAAAATACCAACCTAATGTACTAGTTTTAAGATTTTGTTTAACTGGTGTAATTGATTGTAGTTAAAAAAATGTATTTTCAGCCCAATTTTTAGCCCAATCCGTGCACTAATTTTGGCGCGACGAAGTAACAAACATCCATCCATCTAAACATTCAAATCTCTCGCATATAATAAAATAATAGTCTGATAAAAGGTATTTCACTTATGGTTCATATTTCATATTTCATTTATTTTTGCTTGCATGTAGGTACATTCCATCTTATTTCTAAGGTATTTCTAAGGTAGGTTCTTTTTAAAGGTTTTTTATTAAAGTGTGTTTTTTATTTGGTTAGATGCTGGATGCGTCAAGCTGAAGACAGAGCGCAATGGCGCTCATTAGGGCAGGCCTATGTCCAGCTGTGGACTAGCATAGGCTGATGATGATAAGGTTATTTCTATCCTATGATTAACTGATTTATCATGATTTATGGGATAAAAAGTATTTTGTATTTCTTATTTTCTAAAACTACCTACTTACCTCCAGGCAAAATTTCAGCCCGAGACAATAGTTTTTACGCAAAGAAAGAGATAACATATACCTAATCATCAAAACTTTCGCATTTGTAACTGGTATAAAAGTGTGATTTTTACGTTGAGCTTTTCATCGAATCAGAAGGTATAATTATAAACACCCCAAAAATACCTAATTTACATATAAAAAATATCGTGAAACAACCAAGTACCTATGTTTTCTTTTTGTTGTTAAATTTTTCCGTTATATAGTTTTACTTGAGTTTTCTTTTTGGCAGAATCAGTAAAAACACCAACAAAACTAGCGATAAAACGACTACCTACTGATTTACAGTTTGTACGTTGATTGATTTCGTTTCGACAGTGTTTCTTGGATGTTTGTAGATTTCTTTTTTATTATTTCAAGACTCTACCGCGAGCCGCCTTCATCCTAGCTTGGCATTATTAAATAAGCAGGTGGAATAACGTTTGAAAGTCGTAAACGATCGAAAGGTCCCGCGCGCACGGTCCGACAGTCGAGAGGTTAAAGCGGGTCCCTCCCTATCCCTACTGACCGGTGCAGCGGTGTTACGGGGCGTAATGAACCAAGCGCAGCGAGCACAGTGAGCATGGTATATGCTGCAGTGTGCTAGAATCAGTCTCGTTGCTCGGTGCGAGCGCCTTCTTTCCGCGAACTGACTGCACGAACGCTCGCTGTGTAACACGTTACATTACGCCGTAACACCGCCGGTCAGTAACCACCTTCAGGTTACCTATATCTTACCTAGTAGTGGATTTTACTTGGTTTATACTTGTTTGTAGACAAAATTTATTTCCGAAACAAAATTTGTGAAGTAGGTAAAACGAGTCTTTTGCTCGGACTGCACTGCCGGAATTTGTTAAGTAAAACTGTATTTTGACCTCGACTCCATTGTCTAAGGATCCTTCTCATCAATATTCCATTTTTATTGCGGTACATAACCGAACCAAAAAAAAAAAGCTCAAAACGAAGCCATTTTGGACTTTGGCTCTACGATTTCCCGATTAGATCTGGTCAATGTACAATAATATTAATTTTGTACATTATAAAAATGTCAGTTGCAATAAAATATTAGATCTCATGGTCTGACATTTAGTAGGTGACAAAGGACAATGTAAATGTTATTGCTATAAGCCAGGAGTTGTTATTATTGCAAAATCTGGTATTGACCCCAATACTAGTCCTAGAGCAAAAATAATTTGCATAATTTGTTCTCAGAAATTCAAATCTTAAGATTTTTTGGCAGATGAATATCCAAAAATACAAATTATCTACGCGGTTATTATCTATGTGTATCTACAATTCGATATAGTCAAATCAGGAGCTCAATAAGAATCATATTATGTTTCAAGTTGGTAGGTACATTATAGGTAAGTACGCTTGGTTACGCTTTACCATTCGGTAGCATACTACACCCAAGGTTATCGACTTACCTAAAATATTCATAAAGTAGCAGAGTTCGACTCCGCTATAATATGAATCGGCTCTACATTTCACGTTGACGACGAAATTTAAGAGAAATTTCTGCCAAGTGAATTTTAAAATCTATTTCCATCTTTGTTTAATAACCAGTAGCACAGTTTCTGAACGGACGATCTATTCTGTCCGTATTATGATAATTGTTAAAATTGCGAAATTTTATCGGCCTTGGCCATCGCCATGGTCGTAAATATTTCGCAGATTTGATGATCATTTTACCGCCTCTTGTAAAGCACGATTATTATCCACTGCTGGGCGTGTAGGCTTCCTTCAATTTGTGTCACTCATTTCAGTCTTAGGCTGATCGCACCCAGGTCTTGTTGGCTATCCTCGTACCATCACCGTCAAAATCGATCGATGACATAATCATCTATACATCTTGACGGTGGTACACTTCTCAAAGAACGTCTATACAATAACATTGTATTTAAGCAGTATGATTGACGGAGATCAAGTGATAGGACGGTCCACTAGTTAATTCAAGTCACACACATATTAAGCTACACATATTAAGCTTTGTTAAACCACTTAAAATAATACATGGGCCGACATAACTGAAAATATTAGATAGAGGACACTTACACAAATAAAAATGTCCATTATCATAATTTCATTTCAGCTCGATCCAGTTTTCTCTTCTCTTCTAGGTATTCTCTTCGGCCAATTATCTTGAAAACGATACAAACATTCGCCTTCATAATATTAGTGGGATTAGTAGGTTACTAATCAATTTTCCCATACTAGCCCCAAGCGAATGTTGCCTTGCTTGCTACTGTTACCTGACGAGCAAAATAAACCTACGCAAGGTGATCTAATTAAATAGATTGCCTTGCCACACACATGCTTTCGAAGAACTTGAGCGAGTACCTACACAATAATGATGACACCACAGGTAGAGTTCCATGGAATGTTTTCCTGCCTGCTAGATTACCTCCAGGGCAACTGTTTTAGGGCCTCATTAGTATTTTATGTTTATGAAGCTTTAGTAGGTAATTTTTAGGCTTTATGGTACGCTGGTAATATGATTTTCGCTTGTGAGACGATAAATCCGAAAACACAGTAAGCTTTTTTAGCAATTCCTTGTTTTTTTACAAAGTCAGCAAATTTTACTCGTGTTATGATTATGAGTTTATGACACAAACTACCGGATTTAAGCTAGGTATCGTTTGAAATGACTTGGAACTTGGAATAACATAATTTTACGCATTCGATGACGTATGTCATCGAATGCGTAAAATTATTGGAACTTATTCCTTCAACTGCAATAGTTTACGCAATGTATGACAATGCGATGTCATTTTTCTCTATTCTACCCTAGACAACAATCCCCATTCCCCATGTTAGGCCTACTTTTATGGATTTTTCTGTAGACAAAAAGGTGACCCAACTATTGGTTGCACGACATTAAACGCAAAACACAAAAACACTTGATTACCTAGCTACGAAGGTGGCGTTTATGAGACAGTCTGCAAAATCGCAGAAACAGTACCTCATTTTGCTCAATTTTGTAACATTAGCAATTGGTAGCTAATAATATGATATCTACTAAAGTGGCCTTATGATTGACGTAAGTATCTTTTAGTTTGTATAATCATGGTTGATATAAATACATAACTGGTTGGACAAATCACGATTATAGGTACATATAAAATTATACCTACTACTTGTAAGTCTTCTATTGTTGTTTTATCAGCTAGTAGATATTTTTGCCAACAGAAATGTAATTTTCATTTTATTTACAATGTCGAATAAATATTGGTGGTCCTATGGATGTATTTGTAAAAGAATATAAAACACAAATCACTTTGAAAAAATAGTCGTAAAGTTAAGAACAGTTAAAGTCGTAAAGCTAAGAACAGTTAAATTGTGTAGATATCAAATATTAAAAAATAATCAATATTCTGGTATACCTTTTTGTATCTTTACCCAGCTGGAGGTATATGATAATGAAGTTCACAAAAAGTACCTACCTACCCCTCAGGGTGACAACGACAACTTCCTAAAATGACAACTTCCGAAAACGACAATTTCAGAGAACGTCTATTCTAAACTCGTCAATTTCCTAAAATGACAAATTCCTAAAAACTAGTTAATGGATCTGTACTGTACGGTCCCCGAGGAAATTGAAAAAAAAAAAAGGACACGTTTTATAACAACCGGATCAGAATCAGTTAAAACCAAATAAAGTTCACGTTGAAATCAACGTGAACTTGAATCCCACAAAAGCAATCGTAAATCAAAATTAAATCGTGGTTATCTAACCATGACCAATTTCATTCATGCAAAACTAACGGTTCGATTCAGTCAATATTGGGTGATAAATCTTGCATACTCTTATTCTCATGTTCGATAGCAATAAAACCCCGGTATGGGCAAGCAGAGCACAAAATGAATTGCCGTTAGCTACCTAATTTGTGCTGATGAAGAAATATATACAGGGTTATTGGTAAATTAGTGACAATACGTGAACTGCAAGTCCTGCCCCTCATCACAACGAAGTTCGTGAAGGTGCCAAGTCTAAATCCTAAAAAAGAAATATAAACCATAATATACTAAATAAAAAAACATCTTTGCCTGGAACCCAACGAGTTACTTAAGACCGATCTTTCACTCTCATATCTTCTGTTAATTCAGGGCAAAGCAGTTTTTAAGTTGAGTTTCAAATAAAACCTCTCTAACGAACGATTATTGAATTGCAGGGGGTACCCATTACCAATACCAAAATTAGGAATTAAGACCTGGCGTCTTCACAAACGTGTTTGGGATGATGGGCTGGACCTGCAGTTCACGTATTGTCACTAATTTACCAATAACCCTGTATAATTTCTGTTATATACTTAGTTCCATTATTTACCATCTGTTATTATTGTTTTTGTTAGAAAAAGTAAGCTTGTCACCGTAACTACGCGTCCGTAGCGCCAACATAAAGGTTTTTGGCTGAAAAACAGCGTTGAGCGCCAATCGCTCAGCATATGCTGAGCCAATACCTATTTCGGCACAGGGTCATAGAGGTGAAACTATCGTCATTTGTCCCTATGTTTCTTGCAGTGTAGATCTTCAGTGGTATTTCGGAAGGCCGATAGAGATTCTTGGCCCCGTCTCTTTTTTACCTAAGTTAAGATTGCTCTACATACTCAATACTTATTTATCCGCCGTAGCTCAAGACACACATGCGTACGTTATTCACACTAATATTATAAATGCGAAAGTATGGATGTGTGTTACCTCTTCACGCCAAAACTTAGAACTGGTTTTTTTCCATACAGGTAGCTCTAGGCCTGGAATAAAATATAGCCTAATTTTTTATTCCATAAATCAGTTCCCATGGGATACAAATTTAAACAACGTGTGCGTAACCGCGGGCATTAACTAGTTTACAATATAAGTTACATATTAAACGTTGCTTAAATTACAATCGAGAGCCATAAATAAGACAAGATACGAAAACAATTAAGGAACTTAGGAATAATAATAGAAAAAAAGGTAGTTGCTCTGTAAAAAGGCATTTTATGTCATAATTAATTCTAAAGAAATAATATCACACAGAGTGTATGTATTTGGTTACTCTACCTTGTTAAAATATATTCTAATCGAAGACATACATGTGAAAATAGCTGCTAGGAGTGCAGTCATTCTACAGAATGGCGATCAGCGTTTTATAAATATATGATTTGTTCCAGTGCCTTATCACATGCGCCGTGCTAATCCTGGCCACGGGTGCTGGCCACCCGATCGGCTTCTCGGCGGTAGCGCTGCCGCAGCTTAGAGTCGAGAACAGCTCCATGAGGATAGACGACGAGATGGGCTCGTGGATCGGTGAGTTTAACCTGCTTAGCTGGTAAAAACTGGTTTAAAGCACTTACTTTGAAGTGTTAGGGTGAAGTATAGATAGTCATCATAGTTGGGAAGTTTTTTAGCTGGTGAAAACCTTAACACTGAGAGCGCCAAGCAACAACACAACACATTAAGCATTTGTTCATAACTATAGCCGCGGCTTCGCATGGGTTTTTTGCAAAATTTCAGCCCGATACATTCAGTAGTTTAACCTGATTAGAGACTATTCATCACAACGACCACCGTAAAATCTTATTTACGGTTAAAAAAAAACGTTTAAAAAAAATATGATTGCTGTGAATGATCAATTGATCACTGATCTGATCAGGCACGTGTTTTAAAAAACTATATACCTAAATAGTGGAAGTAACCATCAATACCTATTAAGAATTGGTGAAGATATCACCTAAATTTTTGTAGTTTGGTCGTGATTTTTCACAAGTATTATGTTGTTTTTTAAGCTTTACAGGATAAATATTAATCCCACGGGTTTTTTTATGCTCTATATTTTTTTTAATCACAATCGTTCCATAATTGACGGAAAAATCGATGACCATACAAAAAAAACCCCGGCTGAATATAGAACCTCTTCTTTGAAGTCGGTAAAAATTGTTGTACGCGGAGCATAACCGCTCAAATTGCAAACTTGCAATTATAAACCTAAAGCCTTCGTAGATAGCCTACTAACCAATTTTTATAATCGGTTGTTCATACCGGATGGCTCATGGCTAATCTCAAAACAGGTCGTGAGAAAATTGATAACGTCTTGAGTAACTACCAAACCATAACTTTGGAACCAACTACCACCTAAATAAGACACATCTACTGAAATAAAGTTGTTTGCAACAGTCTGCAATTAGCTCAATTGTTTCAACTGTAAATACTAATTTTAATTTAATTCTATTATTTGATTTTAATTTTCTTTGTTTATAAAGATTTATTTTCTTTAGTACGAATATGTGGGTAATTCTTTGTCTATTGTCGCATATTTCTTGCGTCTGTTTCCTACATGATACAAATACCAGTCACATCACAATGTTTCTGGTTTATTCATATTATGCCCTTACAACCAGCATAACAGGTCTCAACATACATAGGTAAAACAAGTTATTATTTAGAAATAGCTTCTTCCGGTATCTTCCTATCCTACCTGAAATTAAATGTATGAGGTTGGGGTAATATTTCTAGGAAATTTGCGACAACCTCTTTGCTGGAAATTTAACTATAGCTGAAATTATTATGAATGGAAAGTAAACAATTTTAGGAAATTTGCGACAACCTCTTTGCTGGAAATTTAACTATAGCTGAAATTATTATGAATGGAAAGTAAACAATTTTAGGAAATTTGCGACAACCTCTTTGCTGGAAATTTAACTATAGCTGAAATTATTATGAATGGAAAGTAAACAATATTAGGAAATTTGCGACAACCTCTTTGCTGGAAATTTAACTATAGCTGAAATTATTATGAATGGAAAGTAAACAAATTTAGGAAATTTGCGACAACTTCTTTGCTGGAAATTTAACTATAGCTGAAATTATTATAAATGGAAAGTAAACAATTTTATGTATATACTAGTTTACATTTAGCGACATCTGAATGTATGGTCAGGCGTGATTTCAGAAATCATCTCGCCGTCGGGAGCATGTACGGTTTGCATCCCATGTAGTGTCACATGTTCCCGCGGGTCAGCATGCTGACCCGAGCCTGCAGTTTACGTTATGACGTGTTTCTCAGGCTAATTACATTCAATCGCAAACAACTGTCCTCCGGGCAAAACGTCGCGGCGTACACTCGCGACCACAACATTACTTTTAGTACGATTAAACCATGAAAACTTACAAACACTTTCTACTTCGAAACACCAACAAATTATAGGATTGTGGGGGGCACACGACGCACCCTACACTGAATTTACATCACTTTCTACTTCCATTCTTCCTTTTCCAGGATAAGTACAATCTATTCCTTTGCGAAATCGATTGACATAAGTTGAACCGTTTAGAGGAGTTGCTGACGATACGGAAATTTTATTAGGACACAGTGTCCCAATTGACACTTTTGAATAAAAAAAAAACTGTCGATTCGGACACCTTCAAATTATTGAAGCTGTTGAGTACAGTCAGTTAAAAAAATGTTAAGCAAAACTTAACAAGTAGGTAGTACCTATGACATGTAGGTACGATAACGTTATTTTGTCCTACTATTTATATATAAACCTGAGTAATAAATTAAATGGGAGGTCGGCAAGTGTTCTAGTATAACCTAAGATTATGAACTATCTTCCTTGTCTTTTAATGCCATATAATAAAACCTAGTGTTAGCTAATTAAGACTCGTATAGTATTTCCGGTGTGCCTTAGGAAGGAAGTTCTTTCCCCTTCACTTATGATATGACTACCTACTCTACCATAAAAACCTTTTTTGCGGAAATCGTTCGAGGCAACCTTAGATGAAAGTAAAAAGGGAGAGTTACGGTACGTGCTCCCAGCGCTAACTCAACAAATGACGTGTTGTGTTACAAACAATCGCAAAGACACTATTTCCGATCTTGTGCAATATCTACCTAATGAACAACAAATATGGAAAGACGTACGTAGACCGTAGTGCGACCGAGACACTGTTTTTACGCACGAATGTATCGTTATCTTTCTGACCCTGTCTGCAATTGGCGAAACACCAGCGCTGGTCCGACTCTGGGACCAGCGGTGGGTGGACCCAATTGAACCTAATTTGAGCCTTCCACTTTCGAAAGTTAGTACCTAATTTCCTTTTTTTACTTTCTATCGAGTCTACCCTTTTTCTAGCTCGAAACGTAACAGATAGAGCTAAAGTTTAGAGTGGTCTAAGGCAAAATTATAGGTCCGCGGATCCCCCGTGCGACCCCGCGTCACATCGGATTTTGACAATAAGGGACTAGTGACTGCGCAGATAGCTAGTCTGTGAGACTGGCCGCCGCCGCGCCGCCGCGCCGTGGCCGAAATTTAGCTAGGTGGACATCAAACGCCTAAATACAAATTTATGATGCAATTTGTGTCTTGTCAAGCCAAACGACCACCAGTGGACCTTGGACGCGTGACCTGAGGTTAGCAACATTAACGACGGTTTATCGCGTAGGTACAAATATTTACAAACTGATTTTTAATACAAAATCTTGTAAGCTAAATTTTAGCGTAGTTTTTTTATATTTTTTTTTTATATTTCATGGCGTTGCATTTGATTCAGTTCAAGCTTTCTTCGCAATGGAAATGCCTTGTGTACAATTTGTACCTCATGTAGAATTTTCATGATATTTTCCTTAAATAATAAAAATGCTAATTTAAACATTTTGAATGATCATGGTTTGTTTGAATGTAGAAACACGTGACATTCTACATTCAAGTGTCATAATATGACACGACTTGTAAGTTAGCGTGACGACGCCAAACTTACAAGTTGTGTCATATTATCGTGTCCTATCGAAAATATCTACAAACATGCTTGGTAATAATTATTGAAAGTAGGTATGGATGATTAAGTAGTTTCCTAGAAACCTCGCTCATAACTTTTCGTATGTGGACGTTCGCCATCTTGGATATGCGCATCCGTGGAACCACCAGTGGTTGCGCCACAGACGAGGGTCGGCGATGCGATATCCCTCAGAGCTTAAATATCATGATTTATCTGATTTTTTAATGCGAAGTTCTGTGGTTTATTAGTACAATTTTTACTAATTAAATTTTTTTTTTGCAGTGGTGAAGTGAGCTATTGCTGCATTTTAACTCCCTTTTTGCAAAACGCCGCCGTTTTCGGGTGCAATCATAATCATTCATTCATCCAAAAAACGGTGCTTCAAACATTAGTGTCTGAAAAAAGGGTCTGGTTATCTCTCTCCATTCTCTCTCCACTGTACCAATAACAACAAACATTACTCGATAAGTGTTTTCTCGACATAATTGAGAGCGGTGCCTCGAGTCAGGGTCTCGGGGGTGCTTGCTTCAATTGTGCGTTATTATTATTATTGTATATTTGTTTTGTATTTATTATGTTTCCATCAGGTAAGATTGCGGTCAAATAAAGGCCTATTGACTATAAAATAAATGTGGGAACTAATTGTCTGGCTCTCAATTTTATCAATGGACCAATTAGTAGGTACGTTGTGTTCTTGATTGTATGAATGAAAAAGCTTAGGTATTGGTACTGGTGGCTCATCGTAACTAGGAAAACTATGCTACTTCCTCGTAGTTTCAAGTTAATTTATACCACTCCTGTTTAAAAACGGTAACATCGCTACTCAAAATCAGTGAGCAAAATCGGGTTTTGCTGTTTCTACTACTACTACACCTACCTTTAACTTAACATAGAGTTTCCATCTTTATTGTGTGTATTTTTTTACGGACTTCAGGAGGTTATATGTAAGGCTTTATGTTTTTTTATGTTTGTTCGTCGATACCTCCGTCAATTATGGACCGATTTAAAAAAATGTTTTGCTATTGTTAACGATTTCCAATTACTGGTAACGATATGGTTTCCATGTCAACGGGCGTAAATAAACTAAATTAGACTAAAACTTTAACTAGATGTCGCCATTTGAAAAATTCGATCGCGCTATCGAAGTGTTCCGGGTTTAAAATGTCTTACAACCCCATTTTGATTATTCAGGAATTTAAATTTTGTTTATAGTTTTTTAATACACGCCAAAATATTAAATGAATATTTTCATTTAATTTCTACCTTCTTTGCAATTTACAAAGTAGGTGGAACGTTAGAGAACGCCTTCTTTTCACGACTAAATGAAAGATAATGGTTTTGGTTATAACCTGGAAAACGACATAGATCTTTTATTCTGGTAAAAAGCGTTCAGAAGCTGGTTATTTAGCTGTGGCACAGGAGGTTCCCTCTGCGGGACAAATATTTGTACGATGTGCAAACAACGTTGGTTCTGGGTATTCTGGATGTTTTCTATGCATAGTAAAAAATCTATCTTTGTAATATAATTTATAGTACATCATTTAGCTAGTAGGACCCAAAACACAAGCCCTGCTTAGTTTAGGGCTAGATGATGCTGTGTGAATTGTCCAGCATTATTATGATTTACTAGCAACGCCTCGCGGTTTCACCCGCGTAGTTCCCGTTCCCGTAGGAATTTCGGGATAAAAAGTAGCCTATGTCCTATTCCAGACTATAATCTATCTCTGTGCCAAATTTCATCCAGATCCGTTTTGCCGTTCTGGCGTGATAAAGGAACAAACATCCATCCATCTATCTATCCATCCATCTAAACTTTCACGTTTATAATATTAGTGAGATGAGATGAGATTATAACAATATTCAATTGTTTCAGCCTCCATCCACTCAGCCGCTACCCCTCTCGGTTCCATGCTCTCAGGGCCGATCATGGAAGCCATCGGTCGAAAGCGCACGCTGCAAGCTTGCACGTTGCCTCTCATCGTTGGCTGGATCATCATAGGCTCGGCCACGCATCACGCGCTACTGCTGCTTGGCAGGATCTTCTGCGGATTCGCTGTAGGGATCATGGCTGCTACTTCACAGGTTAGTGTAGCTTTATTATTCTGTGTATTATTTGACGACCGACGTAGCGCGGTGGGCAAAGGTCTGCCTGCGACGCAGGAGGTTGCGGGTTCGATTCCCGCCTCGGGACAAATGTGTGTACGATCTGCAGACATTTGTTCAGGGTGTTCTGGTCGTTTTCTATGTATAATAAAAAATATCTATCTATGTATTGTATTATATTATGTATATCAGTTATCTAGTACCCATAACACAAGCTTTGCTTAGCCTGGGGCTAGATAATGCTGTGTGAATTGTCCAGCATTATTTATTTATTTTATTTATTTTTTATTATTATTCTTGCACGCGCTATTGCCAGCCAAATTTATGCTTTTGTGACGTCACCAAACGGCTCTGTCTGAAGACAAACGTTGGTTTTATAATCAACTCACGCTGGTCTGTTTATTTATCAAGCAAACTTGTTGTGAACACTCACTCATCTGTCGTTCTATCTAATAAAAAAATAAGTAAATTTCTGTACCTACGGACGGAGCCCTTAAGTTAAGGTGTCGTTCTAGTTTTAATTGGCTAGTGATCCCACGACTGAACGATGCTATTTTGTCGCACGATAAAAATGATCGTGCGATGGTTCAACAGGTGTCCTAATAGGTCGCGCGATGTCCATCGCCAGATGCAAGATGTCAGATTCATTCATGTCAGATTCAGTCAAGATGTCAGATTCAGTCAGTGTAGTATGTCAGTGCTCGCGCGATGATGCATGATCAATTAGGACACTCAAGAGATTTGTAGGTAGCTTTGATTGCACGATCGCACGATCAAACCCCTCGTAAGATCTCGTTATCAAGCATATCCAGTGCTCGTGCCATTGCACGATTGCTTAAAAGATTCAATTAGGACACTCTAATTAAATTAATGTGTGTGTTTATTTCTTTGTGCGACGAAATAGCATCGTTGTCTCGTAAGATCTAAGCCCATTAGGACGACTTATACTCAAGTCTGACTCGCACTTGGCCGATTTGTAGACTTTTGTTTAAAACCTTGAGACAAAGTGCAAAGTGCAACACTTGCACATTACACCTGTTGCAAGCATCCTTGGCCTACGCAAAGAGCGAAGCTGTCGACGACCTGAGCTAAGTTGTCCTATAGGTGGCTAGGTGGTCTAACTAGACGACATAGTAACCTTGTTGTAGGGATTTTCCTTTTGCAAAACTACTATCCAATAAAGCTAAGTTCCACATACGGTACGTTTACCTTCCCTACACAGAGTAACATTTCATACAAGTTTTAAATAGAGTAGGTATTGTAAAAAGGAAATGAGTAATAATAACATGGCACGTAAAATAACACCTTTATGTGTATGGGAAGTGAAATTAGGTAATCTTTGGAAATGGATTGCCATTTCTTTGTTCCCACTGATATTACTCAATACTCGTTATTTTTATACAGATGACGTTTTTTACGGTGAATGATGATTGTGTAATCTATTATTATAATTAATGACGTTAAGGATTGGATTTTCCGATGGTGATTAATTTTGCGCCACCTAGTATAAAGCTTTGCACAAATTAATCCAACGCCGCAACATTCAACATACTTGAAACTACAAAAAAAATTATCTCACGCCAACAAGAAACGATGAACCTTAACTAACACCACCATTCATCAACCTTTTTTATAGTATTCTTCTTTATTATAGATAATAATTCTCCTTGCAGGTGTATCTAGGTGAGATCTCAGAACCAAGACTGCGAGGGTTGCTAATAGGCATGCCCTTCGTCGCCTATTCTCTCGGCGTGCTATACGTGTACGCACTAGGCGGGGCGTTAGACTGGAGAACAGTGGCGCATCTGTCGACGGTGTTGCCAGCGCTAGCGTTCCTAGCTCTCTGCTTCTCGCCTGAGAGTCCGACGTGGCTGGCGCGGCGGGGGCGATTCCATGACGCTATGGCGGCTATGGCCAGGCTGAGAGGAGACCATGATACGGTGAGTTATCCTTTAGTTTCAGAAACGGTTATTTTGTGCCGTTATTTTGCTGATGTTGCCTGCGCTGGCGTTCCTAGCTCTCTGCTTCTCGCCTTGAAAGTCCGAAGAGGCTGGGGCGATTCTATCCGCGACGCTATGGCCAGGCTGAGGGGGACCATGGCACGGTCGGTTACCTTATTGTTTTTAAATTGGATTTTGTGCCGTTGTGTTGGTGGTTTTACCAGCGTTGGTATTTCTAGCTCTCAGCTTCTTGCGAGTCGCGAAGTGGCCGGCGCGCAAAGGACACACGTTTTGCATATTATCAAACCAACAAAAGATAGCAAGATAGAACACTGGGATTCCATCTTGCTATCTCTACCTATATAAGAAACGATTCAACTATCTAATCTCAAAACGAAATATATATTAGGATAAAAACTTTGTTTAGTTTTTATCCTAATATATATTTCGTTTTGAGATTAGATAGTTGAATCGTCCAAGTTACCTTATCACGTGTTTAATTAACGGACACGTGCGTGATAAAACGGACATTATTTTACTTAGAATAAAAAACCTTAGCACCGTGTCTTATTAATGAAACGGTAATGGAAAACTTTACGCGACACAAGATGTCACTTAGAAAGGTCACGTTTTTCATGATTATTGATTGCTAGGTATCTATCTGCCGAGCTAGATAAAAAATCTCCGTAGATAATACCGGGGTTCCCTCTACGAGGTTTCCCATGGTGGTCGTTATTGATGTAATCGTTTCTTTTACACTCAAGCATACAAAGAATGGAAAGGCCTTGTCGTGCTTGATTCTGCCTCGGCAGTTGACATGACATGATAACCTCAGACTCTGTAAACGTAGTTCGTAACTACGTTAATTATTATATATTAGCTAATTTATACGAGTAATAAGAATGATCAATTAAGGGGGCTACGCGAAAAATGTCTTAATTCTGCCCTATGCGTTTTAAACTAAACCTAATCAAATAATTTATCGTGTAGATCTGATATTGGTTATATTCTATGACTTGTTTGATTATACTTATAGATATTTTGAACGGTGCTGAATATTGGTCAGTTCTGTACTGACCAATTTTTAACATTGATAAATATCTAAGGTTTTTTTTTTATTTATTATAGTACTCTGGGTAATTTCTAAGAAATTAATAAATCCCAAAAATTTACGATCTCGACGGGATTCGAACCCGCACCTTCCCCCTGCGCTGAAGGGGAAGGTGCGGGTTCGAATCCCGTCGAGATCGTAAATTTTTGGGATTTATTAATTTCTTATTGATAAATATATTACAAGTTGGTCAATATTAATTAACATCAATAATAAAATTTGTATACAGCAAAATATGTCAATTACAATAAATTAGGGAATGCCTACTTACAGCTGTGGACTAATACTAGGATGACACTAATTTAAAGAAAAAGAAACTCTAAAATCGTCAGTATTGTATAACGCCTTCTCGAGGAGTCACGATTCAAATCTACACTGGGTACAGTGAAGTGGCTAATGTGGCTATCTGATCCTGCTTAGTTGTCCGACTTATCCGGTCTGTGGGATACCGCAGATAGCTAGTTTGCAGCTCATGGGTTATTAATTTCTTAGCTTTTGCTACTTTTTAACCTGGAAAAACTCTTGCAAAGCCGATGTCATAAGTTTATTATATCCAATAGAGTTCATTCCACAGCTTTCCGTCGTTAAACGGTTAATGGGCTCAACAAGGAAGGCACATGAGAATTGAACGGCTCGAAACGTGCAGGCAATTCAACCAATCAACACTCGCGACATAAAAACAATCAGTGTTATCTAGCTTGTCCATGTGCCCGACCTAAGTACAGGGTTAATGGTAATTCACTAAAACTGCATGAACTGCAGGATCTGCCCATCCACCCAAGTACGAGTCGGATTCAGGCACGAATGGCTCCGTGCCATTATCTATAAAGCGGCAAAAAAACACGTTTGTTGTATGGAAGCCCCCTTAAATATTTATTTTATTCTGTTTTTTAGTAGTTATTTATTTGTTGTTATAGCGGCAACAGAAATACATGATCTGTGTAAATTTCAACAGTCTATCATATAAAAAAGGAAATGTGGTCGTATTTGACAAAAAAAACATCACCGCACTCGCAAGAAACTGTACTTACAATTTTCATCAGAAAAGAGAAAAGTCGGAGTAAAAACTAAAAAAAACTAAATTTGAAAAAAGTTTGCGTCTGAGAACATCATTTCAATCTGCCCAGACAGGTTTGCTGCACAACATGACAGCCATAGCAGAGCAAAACAGCGTAAAAGTATTTACGACAAAACATGGACAGACAAACCTGACCATGGAATATGAAGTTTTCATACTAACTATAATAAATTTCATTAATATAATTATATATAAACGTTAGCTTGATATAAGTTTTATGTAAAGAACCCATGGAAGGAGATCCCCAAGATACAGGTTTATCCTAGTTTGGGGATCAATGACTGTAATAGTTTTAAGTCTTAAATCTTTTCAATAAAAATCTTTTCTTTTCTTTTCTTTTCTTTCTTTCTTTCTAACTATACGTTAGGGCCCTTGTTGTACCGAAGGGGAACTCTTGTTGTATTGGGTGCTGCTGAAATGAAATTTCTGGGAATGTTCTTAGATCATAGTTTGGTATTCAAATATTTTGGCGCCAGAGCCGGGAATTTTTTGTAAAGCTTCTCTAACTGATACAAGTGTTCTGAGAATCTAGTCTAGCCTGTCTAGACTTGCATAAGCACAAAACAGAATACCTAGGTCTTATTACTTACTTCCTAACCGGTTCTTATCGGCATTTATCGAGTTAACTCGATACATGTCGCCATCTGAAGTCTTCCGTGAAAACTATGGTAAAATAACACACGGTAGTAAAAGTCACATTAATACATACTCGCATGACTACCTTGCTCAACGTTATGAAAGTACAGAACATAACATACAGTCCGACACAGTTTTTTACCTTGTCACTTAAATATGACTTACCTAGGTAGGTACTCGACAACCGTGTTCCGTCGGTCAATAAACGCACCGTGTTTTGACAAGGTACTAAAGTGTATACCTACATACATGTTAATGCACGTGACTGTACCTACTTTAATAAATCATCGTTCAATTTAAACGATCGCGACAAGGCGCACCAAACAATTGATTAAAGCTGCAAAAACATTGGTACAATAACATGTGGCAAACAAAACACTCAAGTTGATTATGATCGCTAATTGCATTGGTGTAGTGTTACACAGAACAGGGACCTGTACCTTACCTGTAGGACTCTTGAAGAAGATTAATTGAAACAACCATCTTCGGTTCCTAAAAAACACAATGAGCATGATGTAATAATGTTCGTTGTTTGTAGGTATCCGATGATTTGCAAAAACTATTCAGTAATGATACGATGACATCATGCAAAGCTTTCGTGATATTAATTGGACGTTTTTTTTAGTAGGACCTAACCTACGTTGTGACATGATTCAAGTGTACCTAGGTATTCTCTATTAATATCCGCTTTTTAGCAACACTAGCGGCGATAACCATAATTGATAACAATTCAATTTAATCTCGATTGAAACCTATATACTTGCCAAACTGTAAGTATTTATGATAGAGTCTTGGCTATTTTATACCTATGTAGTTAACCATGACTGTGACAGATAAGTGCCTACTTATTTACAAGATTATCGGCGAACTGTGTCGGGGTGTTGATAATGTTGCATACACGTGATTTCAAAACGTGGACTCATGTTTTTGCAACACTACACTGCAGCTTGCTTTTTTATAGTCTTTAAGACATGTGCCACGTTTGTTCTAACACATTATTGTGTTTCAGCTCGGAGTAGCTTACTAGGTAGCCAGGCTTTTGTAAAATAAAGGCGTTAAGTCCGCGAACTCCTCAAAATAACCAACTTATAACAATTACGCAGCGTAGCACGGTCAAGCTACGCGGCGTGGTAGTTTTGTAGGCCAGATACGCAGCTTAACAGTTTCATACACAGACAAGCTACTTACTAAACGGGCGGCGGCGTAGCAGTAACGTAGACCAGCAACGTAGACATGCTACGCAGCGTCGCTTGCAGTGTCGTATTAGAGCACCTACGTGGCGTAGCAATTATTATGATAACATTATTTATACCTAGTATGTAATATAGTATAATTTTTATTGAAGTTTGACTGTTTATTCGATAATTTTGTAATCCTAAGAAATAAACGTTATTGCTTTTCTGCGGACAAGCCACTAGCAGTAGCAAAGATGCTTGCTAACACAATTCATTCTTTACAGGCGGAACGTGAACTGCACGAGCTGATCTCCGCCCGGGAGAAGGAGAAGGCGCGAGGAGATGAAAACATCACGTTCTTGACCACTGTCACAAGGCCGCCGGTGCTCAAGCCACTTGTACTCATCAACGCGTTCAACATGCTCCAGATCATGTCGGGCAGCTACGTCGTTATATTCTACGCAGTGGATATCGTCGAGGATGCGGGCGGTTCTATGAAGCCTACGGTAAGTCTTTGGTAAAATTTATACTAGGAAAATATTCAGGGCCCTGAGTTCGGCTCGATGATATTAGGGATACTGGCGTCTTCAAGAATAAGACGATACGAGTCAAAATGCCATAGAAAAGTCACGATACTATCGTCAAACCGAACTTGGGGTTGAGATTATCATCATCATCATCATCAGCCTATACCTACACGTCTACTATACTGAACATTTATCTTCCCCAAACTCAGAGAAAGATTATCTCCAAGGTCTAATTCATAATCGTTCTAAGCTAGCTTCTAACCGTGACGTCGTCGCTCGCATGGTGTTTAGATGAAATTCGCTGAAATTAGCTTCAGGAGTTCAATGTTACGTAGTTATAGGTAGTAGTTATTATAGAAAGAATTTTAAGAATGACCCGAAAAAAAGTTTAACATCCCCTTTACAATCACATCAAATCTGAGAGGAACCCTACCGAAAAGTATTGAAGATGCACAGAAAAGTTCAAAGCCTCGCTCTAACTTGTGACGTCTTGGTGGGGGTCAAACAGTTGAACATGTATGACTCGGTCGTAATACTTTCTTATTTTCCTCACAGATGGCGGCCAACGTAAGCGCACTAGTGAGACTATGCGTCACAGTGGTAGCATGTGTGCTTCTCTTGCGACTGACTCGACGTGCGCTGGTGATGATCTCAGGTGTTGGCACCACAGTCTGCACCCTGGCTCTCGCCATCATCCTCTCACAAGGCCCTGGAGAAGGCCTAACCGTTCCAGTCCTAATACTTAGCTATGTAGCCTTCAATACGCTTGGATTCTTCCTCCTACCAGGCCTAATGATCGGCGAACTCCTCCCTACGAAAGTTAGAGGTCTATGCGGAGGATACATCTTCTGTCTTTTCAACGCTGTCCTATTCGGGTTTACTAAACTCTACCCGATTATGAAGACTAGTATAGGTGGCATGGCGGGAGTTTTCGGCTTATTCGGCGCATCGTCCGCCTTAGCTACTATCGTACTGTTCCTATTGCTACCAGAAACGAAAGGCAAGTCTCTACTGCAGATTGAGCAGTATTACCAGAAGTCTAATATTCTATGGCAAACGCGCAAAAAAATACCGGAAACTAACACTCGCCGTGTTTGAATTCATACAGTTTAACTGTATTGTGATGAACCCAAGGTGGTATGCGAGTGATATGTAACCAAGAAACGTATTTGTACCTTATACCTACCGCGATACCGCTTAATTTAGGTTGGTTTCCACTGAACCGCGCCGTTCAGAATGTGATATAGCTAAAAATATGATTTAAACAAAAATACTTTTGTAAAAATATTGTTGCTCTAGTGCCTGTGCTTTAGTGGATATCAGCCTAAACCATCGTAAGTTTACACGTTTGATATTAATGTTGCAATTTTAAAGGTTTATCTGCATTTGAGATTCTTGTATATTGTTACAAGCTTTGCATGTAAGAACAAAATATGATAATATGCATTTCGAGTGTCCTGTATGTTCTATGTGATAAAGTAATGAAGACTCGAGTAATAAATTGTTGCCATTATTAGTGAGATGATTATCAAGTAATTTTAATCTCAGCCTGTTTTAAAATTAGAGATGTGGTTAGAGAGTTGCGGCATATTAATGCGATATTTAAAATTAATGAGTAAGGGATCTCTAAATTGCTGTTAATAAGTTAGAATTATATTTATTAGACAATTTATAAAACTATGGTAATACCATATACAAACACTTTCATTTATCTATGGTATTATCTAACATGATTTAATAAATTATCGAAGGTGTAAGCGTAAAAAACTTATTTGGTTCATTCCAAACCAAGAAAATACTTTGTTAAACGTACACTCGCAAAGCTATGAGAGATTTCAAACTGTGATTTTCAAATGACCATGTTATTTTATTGTTAAGTAAATTAATACCTTGTTACAACTTAAGTTAGGACAATTGTGTAAGTTAAGAACATTTATTTTTCTATTGCAAATAGAAGAATTCCATATTGTGATACAAATAAATCGAATAAGTACTTAAATTTCAAACTTGTCTCATTTCCTCCCACATCGAAAAACTTAAAACTAGAATATAGTAAAGCTATTTACTGAAAAGGCAATTTTAATAGTTCACTTATTTTATTATACACAATATAACAATTCCTAGCATATACACGAATATCATCAACATTCATAGAATACTAATTTGCACGGCAAATAGTAACAATACCCTAGACCAAATCACTTGAACTATAACACTTCACTGCTAATGAAAAGTATATTATAAATCTTGCCACGATTTTTTACTACAAGGTGCAGAGTTGTGGCATCCTCGCCCTCGCATTCTCAATAGACGTGGAGACTTATTGGTGGATGGTCATAATGCCTTAGCGTCCGGCAGAAGCTGATACAGATGCGGGTGCCTGGCGCAGCCGGGACACGCGTCTAGAGTGGCAGCCACCACGCCCTCGCATTCTCAATAGACGAGGAGACGTGTTGGTGGATGGTCATGATGCCTCAGCGTCCGGCAAACGCTGGTACAGATGCGGGCGACTGGCGCAGCCGGGACACACGTGTAGAGTGGTAGCCACTACGCCCTCGCATTCCCAGCAGAAATGCTCGCGGCAACGATTGCATCGGAATATCTGGAATTACATTAATTTATGACGAGGTAGCTGTCGGTCGAGTAACAGAAAGTGGCGTTTGGTCAAATTAAAAACTAATTACGTTCTTTAAATAGCAAATAAATGCTCATGTCATGAAGCCTGACTCTTGAAGCTCAAATGGCAATGGGCAAGTCATCTACAGCGACTACTCCCTAACAGGTGGTCCCAAATAGCCACAAATTGGATCCCTCGAGACGTCAAGCGCAGACGAGGCCGACCAACAAAGAGGTCGTGTGACGACATCAGGGAAGTAGCGGGGAACACATGGACCAGAACAGCAAGGGACCGGAGCGAATGGAAGAGCTTGGAGGAGGCTTTCACCGCCGGTTCCGTTAATGTTATAGATTTGTTATATACCTAATTAAGATGTTTAATGTTGTAACTACCTACTCAAATAATATTCTCATGTATTAGCTGGTAAGGAAAGAATAAAGCTCTTTTTATTATAAAGCAGAAGTTATATAACAGTCAAACCGCATTCCTTCGCCTTACATCCTGTAATATAGAAACTAACCTGTTTGTCGAGGTCTGTAAAATTCCTCAAGCAAGCAAAGCAGTACTGAGCTTGACCTTCATTTGACAGTTCTTCATACGAGTCCACCGGAAACAGGTGGTGATATGATCTGCAAATTAATAAGTTAGGTATTTAATAATATAACAGCTACGAAGTACAAACTCCAGAGTAAATGCTATCCTTGAGTGCATTCATAATTTTTCAAGGAGAAAATGCTTAATCATGATCACTGCTATTTTTAAACTCCCAAAATTCAAAATCTGTCTACAGAATTTTATTTCCTAAAGCAACTTGATGTTAACTTCTAATTCCAATATAACATTATTGTTAAAAGTTAAAAAAAAAATCTTCTCAATTTCAGAACATTGTTAACTATTTTTCCTTCCTTATTGTAGACACTATGAAAGTATGTATAAGTAGTCTAGTCTGTGTGTTCTGTTATTTTGGTGTCAAAGATCTAGTAGTAAATAAATAAAATAAAATAAACCTGATACCTACCTATATCTTTGTTTCTACTCACTAGTCTTAAGTTTGATATTGTTTATTTTCATGTTCTTTATTTTTTTGTACTCATAAGTTTGAAATATTGTATCCCATAACTATATTTTTTTTGTATCCTTTCGTATTTTCATGTGAGCGTAAGTTAAGTCGACCCATCATTTACACACGCTGTAACACCCTTTTATTAGAAGAACACTAGACCTTAAGAACACTTTGCTATGTAATATTTTATGTTGCGATTTTTCTGTTGGGAGTCCTTTAAGTAAATAAAATAAACCCCTCACAGAAGGCTCACGCCTTCGCAACTAGCACTCTGGCTAGTGAGACACTATTACCTGGCGAGATGCGGCGCCGAGGCGAGCGTGAGTCCGCACGTGCGGCACTGCGCCGGCAGCGAGCAATACTTGCTGCGGCACTGCGGACACAGGTGGCCCTCGCCGCTCACGCCCTCGCCTTCGCCTTCCTCCAGATGGCTGCGGAATAAGATTAGGCACTTGTCAGCAATAAGTTAGAAGAGTTCTTTGTCAGAACAAAATGCAGAAAAGTGAATTATGGGCAAACTAGTCACGCGCAACGGCGCGAACTCGTCGGTAGGCGTGGCGTAAATGTATGCTATCTCACCTGATATAGTTACGCTACCCGCGCGCTAGGATGAAATGCAAAATGATTCACTCCTAAAACGACCGCGTAAAAAATGTGAACAGACTTTAAACACAATAGCCCAGTCGGGTTAGAATTTCACTTTGCATTAATTTCCATCCCGACAATTATTGTATCAGCCTGGGGGTCAGTATGGGAGTCTAAATTCAAAACGGCAACCAACCTCGAGCCCAACTTTAACTGCCTTCTTGGTTCTAAGGGAGAGTAAACGTTTTCCGTTAATAACCTATCCATTTTTTAATTTTCAAGAAAAATTATTTGATTCTCTACATTTAGTTCCTCGCTCATATTTTTGTCCAACCGATATTTTTCGAACTAAGCGGGGAAAGACTTATTGAAAAATGTCATAGTACTCACCACATACACACGGCTATAGGCGGGTCAGCGCTGCTCGCGGGGTCGGTGGCGGCGTCGAGCGGCGCGCAGTGAGGGAAGCCCATCTTCACGAGTCCAGCCTCTAAAGTGCGCGCGCGGGCCGGGGGTGCCGTCTGCTCCAGCAGAAGCGCGCGGTAGTGGCAGTCGTCTAGTACTACCTAGAAATAATTGACTGTTAGGTAGGTAGGCCCTAGCTGAACCTCGCTTAAAGACTGATTTGTGAATCCAAATAAATGTAGAGATTACCCAAAAATACTTACTCCATAATCTCCTCCTGTATCTTTACACAGCTTTTTGCAAATTCTGACTTCTGCTGCTAATCCAATAACAGAACACCTTATACCATCTGTTTTCAAAGACTGAAATCAAACAAAAATGTGGAATTTTAATGTTAGATTGATTAAATCTTTAAGCCACTCTTGTCTGGTCTGAAGTATATGTGAATTAGCCAATTTAGCTTCATAAATAATATTTTTATGTGATAATTACTAAAAAATATTATTAGACGTTTACCTGAATAGTAGTATTTATATCACTGGGATCACAGGTTGTTAGTGATGCAAACAGAATTAGCAGTTCTCTGGAGGAATGAGCTGGGAGTGGGCGGAGGACCCTTCCAGCACTTTCTAGAGTATTCTGCAAAGATGGCTCCCCAGTTAGAGACATGTTAGCTAACCTGTGGAAGTTAATATCTTGAATTATTTTCGAAATATTTCAGGAGTGTCATTTTATAGTTTTGTGTCTCAATTTTATCAATTAAATATTTTAATGGTATCTTTTATTGCACAAAACAATTAATACCTATATTTGAAGCATGATAATGTGCACCTCAACTTACCCTTGAATTGCCTTGATATGTTTTCTGACATTTCCGGATAGTTCAGTGAGTCTTTCAGCTCTCTTGTTTTTCATAGTCAATATACCGAGCTGGCTCAAAGGGTTCTGATCAAAGAACTCTTCAATGAACTTTTCAAAGAGCTACAAAAAATAATGTATGTGATTCAGAATAAAAAATATTGACGAAATAGGTTGAAGTAGGTATACTAACATTCTTCAGTTAGGGGCCTTCACTGCAGCAGCACCAGACCACATAATAAGCCCTTTCATTTGTAGAGTGATTTTTACGCTTCAAGATATTATTTGAGATTATATACAATCAGTTAGATTTGAGTGTATAATACCTTTAGTGTACACAAAAAACGTGTAGGTTTTAGATCTTGAGAGTTCATAGCTTCCGAGCAGTCAATGGCCACAATCAAATGCCTCATCATGCCCAGTCGGACAGGGCCATGACGACGCGTCGCCGCCTTCCGGGCTGCTTTCTGCGCAAACTCGGCCACCAGCCCTTCCACCAAGCCATCTTCATCTTCTTTTATAGCCTCCCTAAAGAATTACAAACAGTTCTAAGGAGTTAAATCTACCAAACACAAGATTTCGTTTCTAATATGCAGAAATGTTTTATGCATGAGTGAATATTATGGCGTTACAAAGTGCTACTGCTTCATTCATGTATAGCTTACCAAGTCTTTTCGTATCCTGTCTCCCAGCGATACTCTTTCGGGTCTTGTTCATCATCGGCCATTATGAGTAAAACTTGTCCACCCGGTACAGTGAGCGACCAAGAGTTTGATTTGTATGATTGCTACCTTTGAGTACGAGTAGATATATCTTATAGAACAGAAATTGAGTGTAAAATATGGTCTTTACAAATAGCCACCGCAACGCAACCAGTGTATAATATTATATACATTATCTACCTCCGAATATAATATTGAACGCAAAGCAACGTCGCCGTAGTTACAAAGAGTAAGACGAGAACACAGATCACTATAAACTAGGACGAGAATAACTACATAAGACGTAGCTTAGCTAATATTATAAATCTTCGGTTTGTCTCCGTCAAGCAAGTAAACAAAACAACACCAAAGAGATTAAAACCACTACGTGAACAATATACTTATAAATCTGTGGTGAACAACACAACGAAACGAACGAACTTCCGCGAACTTCAACTTCTTTTATGTTAACTTCTCAGAAGAGGTTAACTTCGACAAATTGACAAAGAAGTACCTACACATGACTTAACAGCGACAAGGCAGGACATGGCCCTTTCCTTTTGAGCCGAATTACCGTATCCTAGGCTCTAAGATCGGTTACGTTGATGATCAGTCGTCACTTTCGCTATATTTTCGTCTTTACAGTTATAACTTCGTCCCTGACTAGGTACATAGATTGAGGAAAATTATTTGTTTGTTTGAATTGAATAGGCTCCGAAACAACTGGACCGATTTGAAACATTCTTTCACCACTAAAATCCTAAATAATAATAAAAAAGTACCTAATAATAATAATATCTAGTCATCATCATCAACCTTTAATAGTCCACAGCTGGACATAGGCCATCCTTAATGAACGCCCTGTCTTCAGCTTGCCGCATCAAGCATCTGCCAGCAGTCTTTCGCAAATCTTCATCCCACCTGATCGGAGGGCGTCCTACACTACGTTTGCCGAGTAGCGGTCTCTCTTGAGTGGAGACCGCGACTTAAAAGAACTTCTTCTCGAGATATGTGTATATAAGTTACTCTATGATATGGCCATTGCTAAAGTAGGTATATTTTTTTTATTCGGCCCCCCGACCGAGGTGTTGTTATAAGATTGACGGGCGTATCTATCTATCAGGTGGGTTGTTGCGACATCATAACTCCCTAATGGATAAGGGGGCATCCATTAATTACGTGAGGCGTTCAGGGGGAGAAGGTCTTTTTCTATGAATTTTAGCAGTATCTACTAAAGGTTGTTAGTTTCATATTGGCTCGGGTATTTTATATATTTCAGCTAACAATTAATGCCACTGTTCATTCTGAAATATTTATATATAAATAAATGTTTAATAATGATTAAAGAAAATAATTTAGACAAATTTAATGTTCAATACATATTACTAACATAAAGATACAAAAATAGTTTAAAGAGTTTATAGCATTAGATCTCCAACACACAGTAATTGTGATGTTTTAGTGCAACATTCATGAGAAAGATCCCTTGTTTTGATGTTTCCATTAGAGTTAAACTAACAGGTGGTTCTCTTCCGGGTCAAAAAAGTTAGGATAGAGGGCCACAATGATTTGCCTTAACAAAGAATGTTGTACAAAACCAGCACAGCAGTTTATTTTAAAATTCTATTTGAGATTTCACAAGCTGAATGAATTGCTAGAACATGTTACACATTTATGCCGAGACGAGAATACCAATACTCTATCACAAATGCTGAAATTTTACATATAATAAAACCTTAAGTTCTATAGTGATCACCAGCAAACAAAATGGTCTTCATGTATAATTTAAATTTGTTATCCCTATAAACAGAATCAGCAAATTGAACAAATCACTTATGATAGGTTCTGAGTTACTTCAACTGCTTTTTACAGCTAAGTGTGCAGCCACATCGCAATACAGGTCATAGAAGTTTTACAATATGCTCTAAGAATTGATATTTATGGAATATGTCAGCATACAAAGCTGCTCTGCACATACAATGCGCTCTGGCGAATAGATCAGAAATATAATAATCTTGAATGATTTAAGCAGATGATTTAAACTGACCCACATAATATATTAACTTTACAAGCTATTTTGTGACCAACATGAAATGTGGCTGTTGATAACATTCTATCGAGAGAACATTTAATTCATTCAGTGGCAGCCATAGCGCGTGCCTGGGCACGAACTCTCTTGTCATATTCTAATCTGTTTTGGCTGCAACAAAATAAAAAAAGTATGTTAGAAATAAAATTCAATAATGAACTTCATGATTATTTTGAGAAGGCTTTGAGTAGAAGTTCATTAGCACACATCATCATGCTGCCCAATCCGATTTCGACTACAGAGACTGTGTGCCTGATCAGGCATTTAAACTTGGACTAAGGGCTTCAGTCATTATGGTATTGATATCCTACCCATTTATGCACTCTTTCTTGGCTTGCATATCCAAGCTCATTCAAAATTCAATAACTTTATTTCTTTAGGCTTACAAAATAGGCACTTAGGCAAGTCAAATTTTATACATAAACAGTTTTATAAATAGTAATTATTATCAAATAAGAAAAAAAATGTTATTGATTTTGTTCGCTTCAATTTTTGGTTTAATCATTAGCACACATACATCCACTGCAGAATATGCCTCCCACAACTCCCCAGTTTTCTATAACCACCAAGCTTGGCAGGCAGATTGGAGATGCAGGGCATGCTCTGGATCAAATCTTCTATCAATAACACCAACTTACCAGTAGATTGTGTATGCTTCAGCTTGCGCAGGATCTTTTACATTTGGCTCATTGAGCAGATCTTGGATGCCAAGCAGGATTTGTTTGATTGTGATGGCGGGACGCCAGTCTTTCTCCTCATCAAGCAACGATAAGCACACTGTGCCTGATGGATATACGTTTGGGTGAAACAAAGGAGGCTCAAACTTGCATTTCGGAGGGCTTGATGGGTAATCATCTTTGAAGATCATTCGTAGTTTGTACAGGCCACCCTCCCATGGAGTCTGAAAATTATTCACTTTATTACAACAACAGCAATTACCTAAATCAATAATTATCTATGGCTTTCCATTCAGTTTACATAGCATGTTCTACAATGTCGTTAGTAAATAAAGTAACAAACCCCTTTTTTCCCGGGAATAGCGCACTCCCATGTCATCAAATTCAACGATCCATCAGCATTCTTCATTGGCCGGGCCACGAAACCCTAAAAAGTTGATAAAAACCATGACGGAGTGGATTTGCTAAACTGCAACAAGCAGATCGATAGAACACTTACAAATGGATGGTCCTTGCGCCAAGCTTTTCTTTCTTCGGCCAAACGTGCACTCGCTATACCAGACATTATTCTGAAAACGATACCCTCTGTTAGCACTTTTGGACAAGGAAACCAGGTTTTACAGAAAAATAAGGCACACTCACTTTATTTCGCGATAGCCAAACTAAAAATCTATGAAAATACTATCACGTCAACCACAGGGCGCGAAGAAAGCAAAATCAAATCAAGGCAAGCGAAGCGACGACGAGCGCGTCACAAAAACTTCGCTCGCAGCACAGCACAGCACCGCACGCACAGCGCGGCACGCGGCATGGCAGCAGTGTTGCCAGTGGCTGATAGTCAAATATAACATGAGACAGCTCAAAAAGTAACATTTTCCCGAGAAAAGTTACATTACCATATATTATGTGGAAAACGACATAAATAATACTCATTATGGCACTTTATTACACAAAAACTAAAATAAGTTGTCTGTCCTGTCCTGTCCCATTTGTACAACTTCGAAAAAATCGTAATAATTGTTTATCGAATAATCGACTGGCAATGCTGAAAAAGAAAAAAACATACAATCAATTATGTGTGTCCTAAGTAATTGAAAAATACACGCGAGTGAGTATGCGGTACTTAGAGTATACCTATACTCTAAGGTCAGTCCACAAAATCAAGGGCGCCAACATGACGAACAAAAACATTCTTGGATGCGTTCCGTTTCACGATATTTTTTTGTTTGCTGGAAAGTATTTTTCAAGTTTATTTATATTGACCTAAAAGTAACACAAAATAACATATTGAGTCGTGTAACATGGAAGTAACATGAGAGGGTCAAAAGTAACGTAAAATGTTACAAAAGTAACATTCTGGCAACGCTGCATGGCAGCGCGGCGCACGCACAAGACAAGGCACAGCGGCATTGATTGACGGACGGACATGCCTGCTTGATGTTGTGTTGCCAGATCCGTACAATAATTATCGTATATTAACTGCAAAATTATCGTGTTTTAATCGCATCATCGTATATTTTATAATTCTACCGAATCTAGAATGAAAGAGACTATACCTACGGCTTAAATAGCATAGGATTGCGCCCAAACAGAGCGCAATCCTATGCTTCCATCAGTTCCAACATCACAAGCGGGGCGGCGCGGCGCGGCGCGTGTGGGTTTCTCGTTTTGTTCAGCTCCCATAACACTTAAACATGTCGGTGGGCGTCGTTGTGTCATTATCACTGGTGTGGTGTCGTTTCGTTCATCTTCAAATTCAAACAACGTAAGGTAGGAAGGTAACAAAAAAAAAACAGAAAAAATTTCGTCATTCGTTAGTCACTAAACATAAAAATATGATAATACGTTGACGTTCAACTTTTAAAGTCTGTAAGTTTGTGTAAGTGACGAGGTTTTAGTGTGATGGTACCTCAAAGTAGAAACGCACTACGCGACAACGGCACTGCGCGGCCGCGGCACTTTATGTCAAATTAGAACAAAATCACCAAATAAGCCGCGCGCCCTCTTTCGTCATTTGTTCTAATTTGACGGGAAGTGCCGCGGCCGCGCAGTTCCGCTGATGCGTAGTGCGCTTGCACCTTTATAGTAAGACGTAGGTATAGTACAAGCTGCTACCCCGTAATTCGTTCTCAACGATTACTCACTTATTCATAACGAACAAGAACTCTGACTGAACGAATGAAATTGAAAAATAACACAGATCACAATTTTTAAGAAAATATTGCTGAACAAAATAATTGTAAAAAACGATGACATATCGTACGATACGTAACTAATATTAATTATCGCATGACACTCGAAAATATCGTGGATCTGGGATAATTATCGCACGTCTGGCAACACTTTGCTCTAGCCCAGGCTAGCAGGCCACAGACATTCATGTTCACCCACAAGCCCTATAAAGCAAGCAAGTAAATTTATTAAATTATGGATGGAAAAATGGGAAAAATCGAATATCTATTATAAAAGTTAAAAAGCTTACGCAATCAGCGGAGGTACTATAGAGGTATTATTAAACGAACGAAGTTGGCGGATGAGCAAAGAAGTTTATCTTATTTTGACCACCTAATCAATGATTCTTAGGTCAAGTAGCATACCGTTGGAAAGGGTAAAACATAGAATAATACTACTATTAAATGAAAATTTTAAAGAGAAAGTTAAATTCTAAATGACAATGGTTAGTAGTTTTTACTATTCATAGATATTTTTCACAGATATTCGGTTTGGAATCTTCAGAATATTTATTTTAAAGTGAAAAAGGGTATTTTACTCTATATGCTATAAAATCTAAAAATATGTTATTGAGATAGCTTAGGCAAAATGCAGTTGGAATATTATGTTAGTTTTAGTTCATAAAATAACAAAAAAAATGCAATTCAGTGTTTATTGAAAATAAGTTGCAAATTAAATAAATAATACTTAATAAATATAATATTACAGTGCATGATGTTCTTCTTGTTGGTGTGGTGTGAGGTATGACGTCATCGAGTCATGTCACCGAAGCCATGATAGAGATTATCGTTTTGGTGTGCCATTATTTTATTCAAACTTTAAAATTAGTTTTTATAACAAATACGACTGGCCTGGCCTTGAAGAAATATTAGCTACATTTCGCATTATTTTTATCAGACCATCTGTTAGAATTATTTCCCAGCAGTAGTCCAGTAGCCTATTTTTTTAATCGTCGGCATATAAAAGACAGTTTGAAGACAAATGCGTAACTAAATCATTAATAATAATAACTAAAATAAACGGACATATTGACTCCTGTAATCAAGGTACGACGATATCCAGCGGTACAGATCCTCATGTAGGTATACCATAAGTAAAAAGCTTACGACAAAGAAGTCGATGACTGACTTTGTCAAACAAAAGCCTTGGAAAAATCGTTATCGTTAGTCGACTTGACCTCCATCCAGTAGCAAAAGCTCGGCAGATATAAAGTTTATACTCCATTAGGTTAGATAAATAAGATCAATTATTATTATCAAAGCCATGCTTTTATCCGAAAGAATTGGTTTTATGTGGCTGTTGCGGTGGACGTACCCTAAAATGACTCGAATAATTATGCAATACACGATAGAATAATAGGTCTATAATAATAATTGTCACATCTAGATTTGTCACCACACTTGTGTAAATAGGAACTAATTGTGTGCAGTTTTCTATTGACATGGAATGATTCCTACCTAATTTTAACATTATCAAACTCTTCATATCTTAATTTTTTTTAGTAGGTCTACCGGAGAAAGCGCACGACCTCCTGAGTTTTCTGTCCACCTAAGAAACCACCTTATTATGTCAATAGACATTATGTCGGATTTTAGAACAGTTCCGAGATGTTTTTAGACCTCTACTGACTGAATACAAAATACTGAAATCATATTTCTGCAAAAAAAATAAGGAAAAATTTAACTAAATTAATTTCGCGAAAACGCTCCAATACCTGACACATTTAATGTGTTTACTCAATAAGAAGTGAATCATCATTTATAATATACAGGGTGTTAGTGTAAACAGTCTTATCCTTGAAACCACGTATGTACACCCCTAAAATAAGACGATACAAGTTATTATTAAAAATAAAAGTCAATTAGTTGCGATGGAATTTCATAATTCATTTCTCTGCTATCCTACGTGATTTCATGGACACCCTAGTGACCTTATCACGCCGCGCCGCGCCGTCCGCTCTCGCCTGTAGCCGGCCGGTGGTGTAGGTATCGAAACCACTCGAATCGTAGGTACCTACAACTTGTGATGGAACTTTCCCTTCATACTTTTCCTGGCTTAGGACAGGCAAAAATAGCTACTCTAACACATTTGCCAGTAAGTAGGCTAAAGTAGGTAGGTAATTTTGGCGTTTTTAAAAATTTCATCATCAATCAAGTTTATGTACCTACTGTACGGTTCACGTACAGCACAAATTATATATAAAATTATTTCGGCTGACACCGCGATCAGCCGCGACCTACATTTTCAGTTAAGCCTTTACCGCGGACTAGAGCGGATGAGTATCTTTCATAAACTTGTATACTTTTCACAATATAACTTCGATTGATAACTCAGTGGTTTAATTCAAACTATCTTACTAAAGCTCTGGGCTCGTACATGGTCCTTCGAGCCGGATAAACAGTGAATTTAAGGGTGTGAGTGTCTCTATAAGCGATAGCGAATCGTTTCAATTGGTCTCCCACAAGCGGGTCTCGCCAGTTGGATTGAGAAGGCGCACATATTGTAAGTAGAGTGCTTCTATACTTAACATTCACGAGCGAAAACTTCGCTTCAACTGAACTGGAACCTGCGGTAATACTACTACTACTCTACCAACGGTCAACGTATTTTACTAACAAAAAATGGCTCAGAGCGTAACAGAACTACTAAGCCAGCAGGAGACGGTATTCAAAAACTTGAAGCAGATCTGCAGCAACTACAAGAAGGATAGTCCTAGCAGGAAAACTTTGGATTATCTAGAAGACCGCTCTTCTAGGCTTAATGTAAACTTGGAAAAGTTCACACGCAACCATCAGTTACTAGAGGAGTCGGAAGCAACCGACCATCAATACTTCACGGATGATGTGTACAACGCCACCATAAGAATGTGCGAAGACGTACTTCAGGACATTCTAAAGAGAAAGGCAGGATTACCGGCTACAACTACAAGCACTGGTCAGGCGGAATCCGGCGGAGCATCGCCTTCGGCATCGACTGTCCAAGGTAAAGCAAAATTCAACTTTGACGACATAAGGTTTCACGTACCCCCTCGCGACACAAGTGAGACTAATGACAAACAACAAGAACTATTGCGTCAACAGTACTGCAACTTTAGAGCTTTTGAACGTGCGGTGGCAAAGATAAACCTAACTCTTACTATCACTAAGGAGAAATGGGAACTGGAAGACGATCTAAACATCCTTAAGACTAAATGGGTGTACATCGAGAAGGCCAACTGGCAACTGGACTATATTTTACAAGATGAGGATTCGATCTACAAGCAGAAGTATGATGCTGCGGAGGACATCTATGACGACATGCGTAAGAAGCTGCAGCACAAGATCTGGAACAATGCGCACTACGAGAAATCTACACCGAAAATCGAGATACCGGACTTTAACGGCAAGTACAGCCAATGGTTAACTTTTAGAGATCTTTACGTAGAAAGCGTGCACAACAACCCGGTACTATCCAAGGCCCAAAAAATGCAACACCTGAAGACAAAGCTGAAGGGTGACGCGGAGAAACTGGTCCAGCATCTTGGGATTAGCGCGGACAACTACACATCATGCTGGGAGATTCTTACTCATCGCTACGACAACAAACGACTGCTATTTACATCTTACATGAATACGCTTCTAAACCAACCAACGATTCAGCAGGCGAGTGCCGCCAGCATAAGAAAACTACATGACATCATGCTGGAGTGCCTGAACGGTCTCGGTAACATTGGGCTCGACATCTCCAATTGGGATCCGATTGTTGTACATCTATTGGTACAGAAACTAGATAGCGTAACATACAACGAGTACATAAAAGATGTTAAGGATCCTAGAGGATTTCCAGATTTGAATGAGTTCACGAAATTCCTAGAATCAAAATTTATGGCATTAGAAGTCTTACAGGGAAACAGTCAAAAATCGTCCACGTCCAATAAATCAGGAAAGTCAGACAAACAAACTAATTACGCAAGCGAAGTCGAAAACAACACTAGTCGCAGTTCATCGTACTTTAAGAAGTCACAATACTCACCTAAAGTCCTATTCACCGCGGCTCGAAACTGTCCACTTTGCAAAATTGATCACGTACTTATGAAATGTGACAAATTTATAGCAATGAATGCAAAGACTCGCGGGGAAACAGTGCGAAAAATGCATATTTGCCCAAATTGCTTGTACAATCACGAAGAAAAGCAATGCAACTCACGCAAAACATGTAAAGTATGTCGTAAGGCCCATCATACACTTTTACATGATGCGAGCCTTGATCAACCTGACGACCAATCTTCACAAAAATCTTCATCATCATCATCATCGAGCTCTACCTCTAACTCCTACACTGTTAACAATATCTTAGACGACGAAAAGGAAGTTTTGTTGACGACTGTACTACTAATGGTCAAATCAATAGATGGTGAATACCTAAAAATAAGAGGGTTACTCGATCAAGGTTCACAAGTTAGCCTAATAACAGAAAGCGCAGCGCAACGTCTCAGGTTACCGCGGCGAAAAATGAGCGCCGTCATATCAGGTGTCGGGGCACTAGGCGGGAACTGTAAAGGAGCAATTAACTTAGAATGCAAGTCAATTCATTCAGACTACAGTTTTAATATTGAAACGCTGATTATGAACAAACTTATAAGCAATTTGCCAACCGCTTCTTTTGCGATTAATAATTGGACCTACATAGAAAACCTTAAACTAGCTGACCCACATTTTAACACATCGGGCCCTATTGACTTACTTTTAGGTGCCGATATATACTCAGAGCTCATTTTAAATGGCGTAATGAAGAGTGAGAACAGCTGTTACCCTGTAGCGCAGCAAACAAAAGTGGGATGGATTTTATCCGGAAAAGTAAAAACATTTAACTGCTTCGTGACGCTCAATGAACTAGAGAGCATTACAAGGTTTTGGGAAACTGAGGACATAGCTTCAACTACTGACATGTCAACTTCGACTACAGAGGAACAGTATTGTGAAGATTACTATAAATCAACCACTACGAGACTGACAAACGGACAGTATGTCGTTGAAATGCCCATGAAGCCTAACTCCGAATCTAGCCTTAATAGCAACAAGTCTCAAGCTTTGGCTCAATTTTATCACCTTGAAAGGAAAATGCAAGCAAATAAGGAGCTGAGACGCGAATACAATAACTTTATGAACGAATACATTACTATGGGCCATATGAAGCCTGTACTATCACAAGAACGACAGCAAATCTACTTACCTCATCACGGCGTGATCAGGGCTGAGTCTACCACTACTAAATTACGAGTAGTGTTTAACGCCTCTTACAAAATAAAAGATAGTGCCAGCCTCAACGATCTCATGTACTGCGGGCCTAACTTACAGAAGGACATGTTTACACTACTGATTCATTGGAGAACGTGGAGATATGTGTTCACCGCCGATGTAGAGAAGCTGTACCGCTTTATCTGGCTGAACGAGAAGCAACAAAATCTCCAAATGGTTCTGTGGAGACCATCAGGAAACCATCAAAAAGAACCGATTCAAGAATGGAAATTACAGACGATTACATATGGCATGAAGTGCGCTCCTTACCTGGCGATGCGTACGTTACACCAGCTTGCAAAGGATGAAGGGGAAAGTTATCCGGAAGCATCGAAGATCTTACAAAACTTCTTCTATATGGATGACTTAGTCTACGGACAAGATACTGTTGAAGCGTCGAAATATATGGTGGGTCAACTTATTGAGTTATTGAAAAAAGGCGGTTTCAATTTACGAAAATGGAAAAGCAACGAGCCTACTATCTTAGAAGACTTGCAAGATGATCAGAAAAGCACTACTACAAACATCGATTTTAATCCAGAACAAATATCTAACACGAAGATGCTGGGAATGAGATGGAATCAAACAAGTGACAACTTTTCTTATCATTGGGAGCTACCCGAACAAAAACGCTTGACGAAACGAACCTTACTGAGTGAGATAAGCAAACTATACGATCCTCTAGGCTTTCTATCTCCTTTTATAATCAAAACTAAACTACTGTTTCAAAAAATTTGGACAACTAAAACAGGCTGGGATGAATGTTTACCTACCGAAATTACTGCCGAATGGGAAACACTAAGAAAAAATCTTCCTTTGATAAATGGACTTTCCATACCTCGATGGCTACAGAGCCAAGACACCAACGTGGAAATTCATGGATTCTGTGATGCAAGTGAGAAAGCCTATGCTTGTGTGATATACAGCCGCGTGATGAATCAGCATGGCGATTACGTAGTTACCCTAATTACTGCCAAAACTAAAGTTGCACCTATAAACAAAAAAATAAGCTTGCCACGAATGGAACTTCATGGAGCATTGTTACTAGCCAAACTAATAGAAAAGGTCAAACTTACTCTCAATCATAAACAGTTACAAATAAACTGCTGGAGTGACTCTAAAGTCGTTCTCGCCTGGTTACAAGGAGATATCAATCGCTGGGAGAGATATGTGGCTAACAGAGTAGCACAAATAAACAACATCATTTCGGCAGAGCAATGGCAGTATGTCAGATCAGAAGATAATTCAGCGGATTGCGCCACTCGGGGACTCTCATCATCTCAACTTCTTAACTTTAAACTCTGGTGGGAAGGGCCCGAGTGGCTAAAAACTTACAGCTGTACGAGGAAACACGAAAAAACCATGACCTACTCCACAAACGATGGACGGCGGCGCGAGAAGAAATGCTGCGTAGCAACTTACAAAAACGACGAAATCATCAAAACATTATTGAATAAATTCAGTGGCTATAAACGTGTAATCCGAGTACTTGGTTGGATTTTACGTTTTATCAACAATTTAAAGAATACAATCAACACTAAAAATAACTTACCCGACTGTGACAAAACAAAGGTGGTTATATGTTTGACATCAAACGAAATTTTAACGGCAACCGAACTGGTGATTATGAGCGTACAGGAGGAGTATTTTGGCGAAGAAATAGACTGTTTGAAGAAAAATAAGTCAGTGCCCACGAAAAGCAAACTACTGAACTTAACTCCATTCCTTGACGAGAATGGACTGCTGCGGGTACAAGGACGACTGACAAACTCAACTCTACCTCTTCAATCAAAGCATCCGGTTATTATTCCCGCCACAGGAAGATTGACTGAGCTTCTAATTCAGGAGGCACACCTCGACACTCTTCACGGAGGCGCACGGCTCACCTTAGCTCAGTTACGCCTAAAGTTTTGGGTTATTGGTGGCAGTAGAACTGTGAAGAAACAGCTTTTGAAATGTGTTAGATGTCATCGTTTCAAGACAACTACTTTCAATCAACAGATGGCTGCGTTGCCAAAAGAACGTGTGACCCCCGGGGCTAGAGCTTTCACGGCCACAGGGGTGGACTTCACTGGTCATGTAGATGTGAAGATAAACAAAGGAAGAGGAGTAAAGACATGCAAAGCTTACATCGCCATATTCATTTGCATGGTAACAAAAGCCGTGCACTTGGAATTGGTGTCCGACCTAACAACGCAGACTTTTCTGGCTGCCTTCAAAAGGATGTGCGCACGCAGAGGAACGCCCAAACAGATGTTTTCGGACAACGGAACTAACTTTGTGGGTGCCGCACGCCTTCTTCAAGAAGACTTTGAACTCTACAAAACTTTCAAAACGTCGGAGTTTTTGGATGAGATAAACAACTTACATGTACAATGGAACTTCAACGCTCCTCTCTGGCCAACAGCCGGTGGACTATGGGAGGCTGCTGTAAAATCAATGAAGTATCACCTGCATCGAGTATTGGGCGAGCAGAAGCTTACTTTTGAACAATTTTCTACTCTACCAGCACAAATTGAAGCCTGCTTGAACTCGCGACCACTATGCCCACTAACAGAAGATGTCGATGATCTGGAGTACCTGACTCCCGGCCACTTTCTCATCGGTGGTCCACTGCTATCACTACCACAAGAAGAAGAAGATTTTGCCCAACATGACTTGAGAAACAGGTGGAGACTTTTAGAACAAATGAATTTACACATTTGGAAGCGCTGGTCTAATGAATATCTACACCAACTGCAAGTACGAAGCAAGTGGCAACATCCTAGAGAAAACTTAAAAGAAGGAAGCCTAGTACTAATAAAGGATGAATTTTTACCACCAGGACGATGGGCTCTCGGAAGAGTGGAGGTACTTCATCCGGGCACGGACGGAATGGTTCGGGTGGTAACTTTAAAAACAAAAAAAGGACAGCTCAAGAGACCTATAACGAAACTGTCGCCGCTACCAATAAAACCGGTTGTGGAAGAAACTGAAGATAATAGAATTGTACAACCCGACACAACGAGCCCCTTCCACCAGTGATCTTATGGAACAATTCAAGTGTTATTCCTAACTTATATCTTAATTTTTAACTTTGAATTTTACTGTAATGGATGCTCATCCTACTTTTTCCCTCGGGAGCATGTACGGTTCACGTACAGCACAAATTATATATAAAATTATTTCGGCTGACACCGCGATCAGCCGCGACCTACATTTTCAGTTAAGCCTTTACCGCGGACTAGAGCGGATGAGTATCTTTCATAAACTTGTATACTTTTCACAATATAACTTCGATTGATAACTCAGTGGTTTAATTCAAACTATCTTACTAAACCTCTGGGCTCGTACACCTACAATTCAATTAAAATTTACAGTTTTATGTACAGTTTGATTTACTCACATTAGGCATAAAATGTTTTCAAAATGGGCTCCATTTACAGTTACTCAAGCCTCGGTGAACTGGCCGTAGGCACGTAGCCTTTGTGTAGCCGCTAGGATCATTTCCCGGCTTGGCACACGTTGTTATGGGAACCGCTCTGCGTACATCGTACGAGCCAAGTTAATGTTGTCACCAGCGATGGCATAAAGTCGCACCATTTCAGTCCACTGTTCATTTGTGAACGACATCGTCACTTCTCGTATTGTGTTAAGTACTTAACACAATACGCGAACAAATCGGCACATCACAAATTAGCACGGAACGCGACGTGACGTGCTCACTACCTAGCAGGCGGGCTGTGACTGACGAGTACGCGCCGGCCGCAAGCGGGCGGCGCGTAGGCGGCGCTTTTAAGTCGGCGCGCGAGCGGCGTCTTTATTTGAAACCGACAAAGCAGGCGGGCTGTGTGTGACTGACGACGAGTGCGAACCGACCGCGAGCGAGCGGCGCGGACACGGCGTAGGTATAGGGGTGTAGTGTAGGGTGAAATGCTTTTATGATGTATGAGGATTTTTTTTTCAAAATTATGTGAAAAAAAAAGTTTATATTTTTCATCGGTTTTGGACTCTGCTCATGATTCTGAACCTCTGGTTTCAAGGATAAGACTGTTTACACTAACACACTGTATTGAGCTAATTTGAGTTTGAACGCATTAAATAAGCTTACATACATTACAAGTTTAATTTGGGAGGGTAAATTATTGTAAAGCTGTGCGCCTTCACATAGTAGTTTTATTCCATAGTTAGTCCGAGTCTTTTGTAGAATGAGAAACGACGTGAACTACGTTTTCTTATTTCTCCAACTTAAGTGTACCTAAGTTAAATTTGTGTAAATTTTATTATTTAATATTTTACGGACTAGAATGCACTGAATATTTGTATAACTGTTTAATGTTCATTATTTTTGTTTCTTTGTAGACTGTTTTGGTGGAAGTAATGAATATGAAAAGTAATTTGACAAGTTTATTTTGCGATATTTGAGCTAAGCTAATTTTGATTTTACATGTATAATGTTGTGATGGCCTGACGTCGCAACTCAGTATTCTCTGATTGGTGTTTAATGTGTCATCGCAGATTCCTGTATTTTATAGTTTTATTTTATCAAATTAATACATGACAATAAGAATAAAAAAATCAATCAATAAAATATCACATGTTTTGTAATCTATGGCTCAAGTATAATTCGGTAATCATCCGATTATTACTACGTACTACTGTATTTACCACCTTTGACTATTTCGTAAAGTTTCTCTATTGACCTACGTGGCCCACACTCACCAGTAAAGCTTTCAGTTGTCGACGTGATTTTTTCCGTTGCTTGCGTGGCTGTAAAGATTTTTATGTTAGTATAGAAATATGTTTTAAGAAATCTTACTCGATTTTCTAACATCCTCGTTGAGTTCCCATCATGCATACCTGTGGGAAGACATGACCGTCTGTGGCCTACACTTAGAGTATAGGTATATAGAGACGGCGTATTGTTCTATAGGAACTTTCGGTTATACAAATATGATCTAAATCGATATTGTACTCATAAACTTATAGCTATCTCGTTTTATCTTACCTACAATAACCAATGTAAAAAGAGACATCAATATAATGTGCGAAACCTATTTTTGGCAACATTGAAACGTGACGTCATAGCAAAGCATGATTGAGGCCGGTTCGCCATTTTACTGTCAGGTATGTAAACTGTCAACGAGAGTTGCATTTACAGTAAAAATGCTAAAATTATTTGAGTTCGGGACTTTTTCATGTGAATACTTATATAGTAAGCGAAAGAAAGCTAATAGGAAGATGCCAAACAGCAGTTTGGTAGGTTGCGGCTTAAAAACAAGTGAAAATCGTCCAAACATAACATTACACCGGTACGTATTCTTATTTTGCTAAATTACCAAATAATACAATAAATAACCTTATGTGTTGGCTTTCATAGGAATAGTTTACATAAAATTCATACCGAATGTAGCTTATTTTTGTAAGTTTTCAGTGTAATTAAAGAAAACATGAAACTGTTTGTTTGGCGATAGTGTTGTCCTTCAAGGCATTTTTCATAGGTATCGATGTTTTCAAGTGTAAATTGTAGTGTATTAATTTTCAACTGGTTTTTTACGTTCTAGGTTACCCGAAAATTACGGTAAAAGAAAAAGTGGCTGGACTCAATTGGAGTAGAAAATTTGAAGATTGGTACGAAAGATATTTTCGTTCGTTCTCTTCATTTTGAAGAAACTTGCTTCAATCGAACTTTAAATAACAAGACTGCGAGAGGATGCCGTACCGTCACGAATCTTTTTAGTAAGTATTTTACTTGACCTTACTCCCACAAACTTCTATTGCAAAGTAATGCATATATGCATTAACAAACTTGACTACCTTTATTTTTCTAAAGGGCTTAAATTATGATATTAATGAATATTAAGTTTTAAGTAAATAAATCTGATCCAAAGTAATATTAAAGCCTACCATACTTCAAATCCCCTCTAAAATGTACATTTCCATAAATCCTCCCTTAGCAAATTATTTCCATGCAAAATAAAGTTATTTCGCAAACGATGTGGTAAAAAAAAAGTTCAGCAGACCTTCGCCCACCTTTTTTTTAGAATTTCTTTAAGATTTTAGATTTTTTTCAAAGTTGAACTACTCAGTACCTTTCTAGAGTCTATAATTGTAGGCTGACAAATAATGTTGCATTATAAATTTATTCTTCATGTTTGTTTCAGCCACTAGTGCCAGCGCGATCCAGTACTTTAATAGAAATAATGTAAATTTGAGATTTATACTGTAAATGAATGAGACTGATTACATTAGGTACTTGTAAAATTGAAAATTTAGGTGTAGTATTAGTTGAATTTTTGAATTAGGTAGGTATATTGCAAATGTGTAAATGAATGAGACTGTTGCATTGCTTCTACAATCGAAAATACAGGTGGCGTCTGTGTTAAATTTTTGATTTATACTGTAAATGAATAAGACGGATTACATTGCTTGTTTAATTAAAAATGTAGGAGTCTGTGTTAAATTTGTGATATAATATAATAAATGAATGAGACTTGTTGAATTGCTTATAAAATGTGGTGTCTATCTTTTTGTGATTTATATTATAATAATAAATAATACTAGCTGTTCCCCGCGGTTTCATCCTCGTTAAATTCGAATTTCATATAATATCTAGGGGGATATTCCTGTAACTCTACCATGGGAGTTTGTTATTTTACTAAGACAAAAAGTAGCCTATGTTACTCTCCATCCTTTCTTAGTTAGGTTCCGGTTTCTTAGTTAAGCCGTGACTGAATGACAAACAAATACACTTTCGCATTTATAATTTAAGCATAGATAGCGTCTACGCTAAAGATACAGATTACACATTGTTATACCCATATTGTTATACAAATATAAATATACTATCTCACAAATCACTGTTGCATACAAACAATATATTTTGCAATTAAGTAGCTTGTTGTTTCATTTCAGTAGGTACCTTTTTTTCTTAAATGAACACAACGTTTAATAACAAAGAAAATTTGAATCAAATAGTATAAACAAATTAGAACTAGTATTTACCTACAATTGAAACAAATGAGCTAACTGCAGACTGTTCAATAAACTGGTTTGGTGAACTTTGATCTTTAAATCTAAGGATGTCTGGCACGTGTCTAAACGCAGGAGTCTTGACTCGGAAAATACATGAAAAAATTACCATTGTTTTAATAGCTCATTTTCTTAACTTCTCAGTGGTTGCGTCTCATGAGCGCGGTCGAGCCATAGTTGGGTACGTGCATTCACATACTTTGTATCTCTAATTAAAGCATTCTATGACTATATGATTATAGAATTCTGTTTCATAATCGTGGTGAAAACAATAAAATCACTACGAAACTGCTAAAATATCGTCACAAAAATACTTGTTTCGATAAAAATATCGAGGTACAAAAGGGCAGCACTACGGAAAGGAGCCATTTTAGTTTCTAGGTAAGTTTAGGTATACACGTTTTTTTCGTAGGTATGCCGTCTCTAGGTATACTCTAAGGGCCTACATGATATTTGACCTCTAGTGACTGAATGCTTGGCAGCTGAGCACAAACGGCGGCGGAGGCGAGTGTTGCCGTTTGGGCGATTTTGGCGCTTGGTATAAGGGATTTTTAACAGCTTTGGCGATATTTTATATCGACTTTGCAATAACTTGATAGTTAATTGGTCTCAATCAACCTTTAAGCATTTAAGCCACATTACTAATGGAGTGATAGATAATTTTGAACAAAACTGAACATTTTCCCAGTGCATTATAATAGGTACCTACGTGTAAAAACAAAATTAAAGAATGGCTTTCCTCCCTTACCTACGAAAAAACTGAAAATCAGAAGTGCTAACCCACACTCCATTATGAACGTAACACACGCTAGCTCCTAAGCGTGTCCTAAGGCCTAGCTAGACTGTTACAGATTGCAGTCCCTAATTCGCAAAGAGAATTTAATACTACGTGGATTATTCGCTCTGCCTAGCTCTACACACACGCGTTTAAGTAAACACGGTAGCTCTTGTTTTATTTATTTAGAACTTTATTGCACTAATGGTACAAAGGTGCGCCATTTTCTGCCTGCCGACCAATAACACATACGTTTATCTCCTAAAAAACTTCATCAATCGAACTAGTGAGAAGAAACGCTTAAATAGGTATACCCCTAATATGGGTTTGTGCGTGTGGAGAGCGTCTAATAATTTACATAATACCTAATATCTTATAGGAACAAGGCAAGGTAAAATACTCCATCTACGCCTATTATAGTTTTTTCTCTGATCACAGAGTTCTTTTGTTTGTGGATTAGTTGCTCTCAAAATAACCTTAGAATCACTCTGTTGTAGGTAGGTACCTACGTCTGTTTTAAACGTCTTTTCAGAGGAACGCGTTTGAGGTACCTATCGAGTTGAAAACTCGAGTCCTTATTAATGGAGCCGTAATAAAAATAAATAAATCAAACTTTTATGTCAACACAATCAAAAGTAACAACCGTATAAGTTCAATTTTTCCAAATTTCCAAGGGAATCTCATGTACTACCTTTTAGGTCAACGGAAAGTACCCTACGTGTATTGTGCACAAGTAAAGGGAAAAATAGGTACAAAAACCTTAATTTGTAGTAAAATCACGTTTTTTCGTTAGGGTGGAGCCTAGGGTAGCTAGTAGATTTAAGAAAGCGCTAATAAAAGTAATAATACTTAGGTACTTGTTCACGGTTAGCCATGCTGACTGGGAGCGGATACACTGCAATGCAACTGCAGGTAATGGTGCTGGTTGGCCACCACCGTGACCGTGGTAGTGTATTCCTAGCGGGTCTGATATGCAGATTCGAATGCCATCGTTGCGAAACACGCTGTTTCGAAAAAAATAACGAGTGGTACGCCCTTTCGAAAAACCGTTGTTTCGAAAATTGCTATACCAAATGACGAATCCGCGAACTACGCTGTCCATTGCTGCTATTGTCATACCTATATAAATCTATTACATGGGAATCGAAGTCACGACCCTGATAAGACACAGAAGCTTACGATGGGATTAGCACGGTCAGTCAAGCGGTCAGCTGTGGTGGGCCGCCACCGCTGACCGCGCCAATCGGGGATACGCTTTATGCGTATCTCAGACTGACGCGGCCTGCGGTCACAGTCTACCAGACTACCTACTCAGAGATACGTGGCGGTCAGTATTATTTGACGAGACGGTGTTGTCAGATTGTACTGACCGCCACCGCAGGCTGCGTCAGTCTGAGAGACCCAAGACCCACTTTGCGAATAAATGCTAGAAAATAATGCATCCAAATGTACCTACTACTGCTAATAAATTGTATGAAAATAATGTCGATATTAACAACCCATGTGTTGTTTGTTATCTAGGACTATTGCTATTGCAGGACTATTGCAATTTGCACACCTTCCTATTATTCCATCACATGTTGGCACATTGTGACGGCCAAACAGCTCTTTGGGCAAAATATTTGGTCAACTGATAAACGCTGAGTCTGTTATGACATTTCATTTCAAGCCTCAATTTCACTGCATTTTGATTGGCTAACTCGAAATTTCTCGTCACCCTATTGGTCAAAAATAAGATTGGAATCAGTGAGAACGTGAAATGTCGGCGTTCCACTAGGGGGCACATGCGGCGTGTAGGCCAAACATTTTTCTTGCTCATTATTTATTCGGTTCTTGAAGGAAGTGATTTGTTTTACGTTACGTTCTGCAAAGATAGATTTTCCAAAAAAATACCTTGTTTTGGTAAGTGACAATGTCTCTTGTGCTCCTGAAAAATAAACAGTTGTGTTTTTTAAGAAATGTGTAATTTGTGCTATGAAGAAGCTAGCGTGGCACGCGTCTTATTTTATCGCATTCCAATTCCAAGTCAATGGAATCGAACAAGCATTTGTGTCACACACAGGGGGATCAAGAAAATTCAAACAATAATTCAAGTTTTTAGAGCAAAGTAGTGCATTTATTGTTTGGTAAATTAATACATACTTTGCAAAACCTTATTTCGCCATAAAACAAATTCAATGAACTAAAAACTTGGAATGATATTAAATTATTTATTTGGCGGGAATGCCGACAAATTCACCAGCTTATCATCTACGGCAACCGAAAACCTCCTCTTTTATTTCTAGGCACTAAAACAAACATGACTTCTGTAGAAGAAGGTGACACTGCATCAGAGGGTGTACCTGTGGGGAACCCTGATGATATTGCTAAAAACCCTTCTGCACTGAAAGGTAAACCAGTTTACAGGCAACCCAACTAAGCTAAAACAGCATGAATGTTCTTTCTATTGCTATCTTCTGACTTTTTCATCTTTTACAGAGGCACATGAGCAAATGGCTACTTTGGATGTACTTGTCTGTGGCCAGTGCCATTCAGCATTCCACTATGTTGAGGAATATTCAGAGCATAAAGCAGAGCCTAATAATTGTACTGGAAAGTCACCTGTTAGAGATAGTGTAAGCAATATGGAACCATGCAATTACTACCTTTTAATACTTAGATTTATAAAATAATGGCTGGAGTATGAAAAATCAGATGCACAACTTCATGATACTTAGTGCTACAATAGCAATGTTATCACATCACGTTATTGGCCTTCCACCATAATCCCCAGCGATGTAATGTTGCACATGAATATTAGAAGCGTACTGCAAATGCTTCCATATAACACAAATAAACTCATAAAAATGTTTTCAGAATGAAAGCAAAGCACAAGTATGGGCATTTTTACTGTGGAAGTGTTCCTCAGCCAGAGATGGGTCCACTATCAACTCCGACAACAGTTGGAAGCTATACCAGCAGTGGTGTCGTATGGCAGAGGCACAGAGAACGGCCTGGATCACAGCGGGAGCCAATGTGCAGGCATTATCCAAGTTTGCACATGCTAAAGTTGTAAGTTCATGTTTTACAGTTAATACAACCAATAATGCCTTAAATTGTCTCCGTTTTTGAAAATTTTTAGAGTTCACCCAAAGGGTGAAAACGGGACCCTATTATTATTATTTTTGAATACACAGGCAGCTCTTAAGCTGATGCGTGCATATCATAGTCTTTGTCAGTGCACTTTAAATGTTTGTCCAGTCTATTTTTAAAAGAGTTCACTGAGGGGGCACTGATCACTGATTCCGGTAACCGGTTCCAAGTCTTCACAACGCGATTTGGCAATATGTGCTCTCTTGGTTTGCTGGTACTTGGCCCGCGCTGCAGCTTCAGCGAGTGTCCTCTCAGCCTTGTGTTACTGTTCATAGTGTATAGTGTCTGTGACAAGTCTGGTATACTGTAGTGGTTGGTAAGTATCTTGAAGGTCTCTATCAGGTCTCCGCGCTCTCTACGTTTCTCTAGGGTGGTTAACCCTAGTGCTTGTAGTCTCTCCTCGTAGGTAAGAAGTTTAAGACTAGGAACCATTTTCGTAGCTCTTCGCTGCACTCTTTCCAGGAGGTTAATGTCCTTCTTGTAGTAAGGGCTCCATATCTGGAAAGCATACTCTAGAAGGGGTCTCAGATATGTCTTGTACAGTTTTAAAAACAGTTCCCTATTGATGTGTGAGAAGGCCTTCCTTATAATATACATTATAGAGTTAGCTCTTTTCACTGTCTCTACAATATGTTCTTCCCATTTTAGGTTGTCTGTGATTAGAACTCCAAGCCTCCAAGCTATTAAGCCTCCGTCTGAGGGCTGTATCTCATGACCTGACATAGACAGTTCAAATTTTCACAGAATATGTATTTCTCTTGCCACTATAACCCTTAGACTGTGGCGGCCATTTTATTTAACGGTGCGTATCTGTTGCGGTTGCGGGGCGGCTGCGGCGTGTGATTAAAATGCTGATTTTCTCCAAGTTTTCTCAAGTTTTGTAGGGAGCTTTAAGTACAACATATATCATTGGTTATGTTGTACTTAAATAAGTTATGAAATAAGCTACTAGATTAAAAATGTTTTAGTCCTGTGTTACCAATAATGTGTGTTACAAATAATAAGAATAAAAAATTTAATAATTAAGGGTCCAATGTTCTCATACCAAGTAAAGAGTACCAATCATTAAAGTTCAACATCATCATTGGGAGCGGTCAGTACTTAGATGGGTGACTGATGGTTTTTGCTATTTTAACTTCATTTTTATCAGTTTTTAGGGTTTCTTTTGTGAAATAGTTATGTACGATGGTACAGAACCAATGTTATGTTATGTGAGTTGACTTAGACAATTTTATTTTTGTTAGTCATTACAAGCTTGGTTAAATTAAACCAATTATTATTGCAAATAATCTATTAGTAGTGTGATCATTCTGTGCAAGTGTTATGTTATTCACTCACAAATAATGATTACCTATTCAATCTATATATTTTTTATGGAAGCACTGCCACAAAATTTGATATTAATACATTTCCAGATGGAATTGAAGACTGAAGATCAACTTGTTCCTATCCAAACCCCGCAATCAGAAGTCAAGAAAGGACGTGGTCGTCCTAGGAAAACTCCTAAAGTGGTAAAACTCAGATTCTTTCATTATAAATCTACATCTTGATTATTCCTACTTCTAAAATTAGCACCTGTAACTTTCTTACTAACTTGGTGTGTTGCATTGCAGGATGAGGATTATCATCCATCTGGAGAAGAAAGCGATGATTTTGTCAAACCAGTACCCAAAGTAAATCACAGTCAAAATGCTAAGAGCATAAAGGTAATTGAGGTACTGGTTAATCTGTTTGTTTAAATATTTATTTATTTATGCTGGACAATTTACACATCATTATCTAGCCCCAAGCTAAACAGAGCTTGTGTTATGGGTACTACATAACTGATATACATAATACAATACATTAACATAGATAAATACTTTTTATTACATGACCAGAACACCTGGAACAAATACCTGCAGATCATACAAATATTTGTCCCAAGGCGGGAATTGAACCCGCAACCTCCTGCGTCGCAGGCGGACCTTCGCCCACAGCCCCACAGAGGTCGTCGTCGTTGTTTCTAGGGTTGTAATAGAGTAGTGACTTAAAAATAGGTACAGGTCTAAATCCAGGCATTTTAACTGAGTCCAAAAAGGTTAAATGGATATCCTACTTTGATTTATCTGTTTAAATATCATTGCTGATCATGAACCGTTTTTAGGGTTAATATGAATAATTCAGCTAACAACACGATCAGTAATCTTTTAGACTTATAATAAACTCACAATTATTGCATTTGTCGTGAAAACAAAAGCAACTCGTATTTTAATTAAGATTTAAATTCGTAGCAGGAAAGTACCGAATCAGTCCGCAATGCTCAAGAGAGAGTACCAGCAGAGGAAAGGATCGCTCGCCGGACCGACCGCCTTGGCGTCACAACGGAATCCAGCCAGTATGTGGTGGAGAAGATCCTCGCCAAACGGTTCAACCCCCGCCGCAAGCAGTATGAATACCTGCTCAAATGGGAAGGATATCCACAGTAAGTTGTCGTGAATTATGTTACCAAAAAAATCTTTATCATTGGGACTGTTTAATTTTTGACAAGTTTTAAGGTATCTTTTTCTAGATTCTAAAAAATTTGTTGTAAATATATAACACTAGCTGCTACTCGCGGCTTCGCACGCGTGGTTTTAGGTTATTTCTATTCCATGGGAACTGATTTATGGGATAAAAAGTATGTCTATGTTACTCTCCATCCTTTCAACTAACTCCATACCAAAAATCGGGCCGATTGGTTGCTTAGTTAGGGTGTGAAGGAAAGACAAACAAATAAACAAACAATCACACTTTCGCATTTATAATATTACTAGCAGCGCCTCACGGTTTTACCCGCGTAGTTTCCGTTCCCGTGGGATTTCCGGGATAAAAAGTAGCCTATGTGTTATTCCAGACTATAATCTATCTCTGTGCCAAATTTCATCCAGATCCGTTCAGCCGTTCTGACATGATTGAGTAAAAAAACATCCATCCATCTATCCATCCATCCAAACTTTCACTTTTATAATATTAGTGGGATGTAGTAAGTATATAGTATAGATTATCATTTCTTGCAGTGACCAGAACACATGGGAGCCAGTTGAGAACATGGAAACATGCAAACATCTTCTAGAAGCTTTCGAAAAGCAACTCGCCAGGCAAAAGGAGCTCAAAGCACTGAAGGCGCAACAGCAGCAACAGCACCCAGTACAGGTATACCCCCATAACATACTAGTTTCTGCCCGCGGCCTCGCACACGCTTTTCTCGAACATATATAAAGTAGGTAGCCTGTGTCCTTGTCTGGGATACCAACTATCTCCTCAAGTGGTTTCATCGACATCGATTACGATCCGTTCAGCTGTTTAGGAGTGAATAGATAACAAACGTTCTGACAGTACTTTACATATCGATTTGAGAATATTTATCTACAAATGGCTTATTTTTCAATCAGATTGTGCTTATGATTTGACCAGTTCCTTATACTTACAGGTGAAGCAGATCAATACCCCAACACCACAGATTGTCAAACAAGTGGTCAAGAAAGCGGATACACCTGCTTTGACACCTACAGGGTAAAATTCATATCTTGTTCTTTATAAACATTTCTTCTTTGGAAGACTCAATGCTCTGGATGTCTCTATCTTAAATGGTGGCATTGCACACTTGCTTTGACGTCTCGACGAATGTATTGGGCGCTCGTCTTCTCAACGAGAGATACTGGGTGTCCCGAAATTCAATGTCAAGCTGAAAGCGAAGGACAGGTGGGTTCATGACAACCCAGAAAAACCACAAAATCGTCGGTCTATCTCCAATGGTTTCTGAGTTATAGGCTTTTACTAAAAATCATAAATTCTTTGGCCGGCGCCAAACGTTTCGAACATCTACAATCCCTAACTGTCTCACATCTCACTCTAACTCGCATCAAAGCGTCATTATCTCTTTATTTCAAAAAAATATTATCTGGCTCATTTGTACTTGTTGAATGTTTAATTGGTGAAGTTTTGATTTTAGGTTTTATTTCAGTAAAACTAAATAATGTTTTAATTTTTAAAGGTGAAAAGTGCTACTTAATGTACCATTTTCAAATCTATATAGAATAACTGTGCTAACATGTACGAGAACATGCGAGCCTATCGTGGTGGACTTTTCTTCAGTATGAAGAGTCAAGATTGACCCATGATTATGTGGTATTTCTGCGTCGTTATGAATCCATCTTTCGTCCGCTTTCGGTTTGACGTTAAGTTTCGGTATAGTTTGAACTGTGACCTAGAAATCGAGAGCCTACAAGGGGCCCCGAGGCGAGACGAGTACACCCAATGGCCGCTAATACCAAGCGCTCTAGTAGACGGGTAATCAAAATGGATCCCTACCAACCTACACCGTCGTGCTCGATCTGTCTCGGAATGTCTCGCAGAACGTATAGTTACTGCCGCCATTAATGTAGCAACAACAACACCTGCATATACCAAATAGAAATTTCTTCAAAAATCGCTTCTAAGCGATAAGGCCGCCCATTGTACTTTTACGTTTTATGTCTGTATGTATGTATTTGTGGTGTACAATAAAGAATTTTGTATTGTATACCAGTCTACTGCTAGACTTAGGCCTGTCTTAAGTATCGCCTTATTAGCTCTTATTAGGAGGTAATGCCTGCTCCTTCCTCTGGTATACAATGCAATATAGGTATACTCCCAAAGTAGGGTCTTACTATCCACGGGCTGAGTTGCAAGAGTCGATGGTTGTCCAGGAGTGGTTAATCATCTGAGAAAGGTCATCATGTATATTAAAATGTTGTGCAGGCGACTCCAGCGAACCAGCAAAGTCCGTGCGCTGGACCAAGTGAAGGCGTGGTGTGGCGCCGACGACAGCGAACCCGCGGCTAAGAAGATAAAGAAGGAAGCTACCAGCGATGACGAGGATTACTCTGACGGAGCTGATAATAAATGTACGAGCCCTGAGCCATCGTCATATTTTGGATGCATGATTATAGTAGTGTGTTTGCACATGGTAGTACAAATAAAAATATATCAATGATACGAGTCGATGAGTAGTTAGAAATTGCGTAGCATTGCCTTTTCTTACTGACGCGTCCAAAATATGACGGCCTCACGGAAATATTTTCTTGTTAGGCACTGTCACGACGGCACAGTCTAATAAAGAAATATTGGTAAAGTTACAGTCGAGAAGAAAGTGGTGAATGGCCAGTCATCACCAAAGACGACTATCGACCCCGAGCTGGTCAAAACTCTCGGTCTGAGCGGGAAAGGGATGCCGAACATCAAGGGGGTCATCAAAGTTGATCCTAAACATATGCCTAATCTCAGTACAGGTACTAAATGTGGACCATGTGTCGAGGCCCTACGCACTGCACTGTTGTTAATGTTAATACATCTAAAGTCTTAGCTATTCATCTACTCACTTGTTATCTTTTGCTTCTTCACTTGTATTCATAACTGCATCTCACCTATAAATTCACATTGAACTAGAACCACACTATTGTGGTGTTTGTGGCGCGTCAGAAGCGTATCGTTTCTATATTTTAATTATTACAGCGGCACAAGACACAAAACAGTACTTATAACTAACAAGACTAAATGTATGAAACCAATATAATTCTGCCGCACCACAATATACTTCATAATAGTGTGGTTCTAGCTTTATTCACTTAGGTCAGAAATTACTATTTCCATAACAGGCTCTCTTGTGGTAACTAATCCAACTCCTACATTTATATACATACATATAAGGTCTGGGTTTGAGTTCACCATAAAACATTTTTTTCTCTTTGGCACAGGTGTGTACATAATGTCGAAGAGCTCTGGAATTATGAAGATTGACTCACCCGGGAAAATAGGGCCCGGGCTCGCTAACATTGACCAAGATGTCATCAGGAAACAGATATTGGCTGCCAAACAGGTAAAAATATAAAAATTATTACAATCTTCGATCAGTTATTCGCCGTAGATACCTCCGTAAATTAGATACGTACGACCTTACAAAAATGACGATCGAAATTGTTTAAGACTTGTTTTAATGCAGACAGTTTGCTCAGAGCCATGACAAGGAAAATGACACCCTTACCTAGTATCACATTTTATTTCATTTGGTACCTATTTATTATTAGTAAAATTATTAAAAATCTTTTATTTCGGAAAAGTAGTTAGTTATCTAGGTAATCAGAGTAGTCTGAACTGATATAAGTACTAAAATGTTTTTATAATAACTATACTTCTGTGTAGTTAAATTAAAAACATTTTGTATCATTAGATTAACTGTTGCTATAGGTATTTTATAAATCTTTGCACCAGTTATTGCAAGCAGTCTTTTTATAGTAAAAAAAACACATTTACACAAAAATAAATACTAAATCAAAAGCCTCTATTTATGAATTTAGAACAAAATCAATATCATAACGTATGCAAACCAAAAAATCATTTTCAACTCTGATTTGAGGGCCGACGGATACCTTGATCGATGATTAGAGGCCATCTTTATTTTTCTAGTCAGAAAGTGACAAACAGACTAAAAAAACAAGGTGATTTTGTGACTTGCTTATAGGATGTAGAACTCTGAAACTAAAAATCATATTCTATTTCAGAAAAAGCAGGAAGAAGTAAAGAAATCACCAGTTCGTCCCAACTTGGGCTCCAGTGTGAGTATTGTATTTAACTGATTTTTGGATGTCCCCATTTATTTGCCACACTTGAATTTATCAAACATGTAGAGTTTGAGTGCCAGAAATGGGGTAAACTACAGCATTGTGTTGAAGCTTTGTTCAGGCTATTGCTTGGATAATTCGATGATATGCTACATTTTTTATTCGAAAGACAACGTACATTTTATTTTTTCTGGGAATCGAGAGTACTTAAGTTTTTCTAGGATAAAAAAATTACTCTTTGTTAGCCCAGGTCTCTAACTACATCGAAGCTTAATTTCATTCAAATAGTAGTTTTGGTGTGAAGAGGTAATATTTAAACTTTCCCATTTAAAATATGTAATAGTGTGATTTAAACTGCGTAAATTGTTATTAGATCAAGAAGACATACGGAGCCCTGGGCCAACAAGTCACAGAGAAGACCATAATCACTCCATCTGGGCAGAAGATCATCCAGCGCACGATCCAGCGTCCGGTCGGAGGCAGCCCTTCCGCCTCACCTGTCAACATTCTGCAGAATAAGAAACTGCAACAAGTAAGATTAAGTTGCGTAGGCTGATACACGTGAATATTTTACCTGGCGCAGCCGTCCTATATTGTTGGGATAGCATTGAATATGAATAATAAGATTACTTTTTATTGAGTTTGCACAACGCGAAAACTCTTGTTTTTTCAGCCGCCCAGTTAAGATTATTCGATATGATCTTTTTTATTTTAGAACACACCAAAGATAGTTGGATCTTTGAAAACCACTACTTCATTGATTTTTGCACAGCGCCCAAACTCTTCGACGTTCGCACTTGTTTTCCTTTGTTGAAACTCATCTACGTTTGCACTTGTTTTCCTTTGTTTGACTATAAGGTTCAAAATATATAATTTAAAAAAAAATGACTTGTTTAAGTGCTTTTTTGTAAGACTAAAGAAATAAAGTTATTGACTTTTGACTTTATCAATGTTTCTCAGGGCGACAGTTTGCTAAGACGAGGCGGTGCGAGTCGTGGCCGTGGTCGAGGCGGGTTCTCCGTGTCGACAGCCGGCGGCAACATCGTGCGCGTCAGAGATAAGCAAGTGCCGCAGATGCTATTCGACTTTGAGGTAAGGAATTGATCCAGGTCATTTTGCTACGTGATATATTTGGTATTAGGTGCTGGGCATCGGAACCGGGTTTCCCCGGCTCCGAAAGAACCGAGAATACCCGGTTCTAACGGCTACAAAAAGAACCGATTCTTAAAATACTAAGAAACGGATTTTCGGTTCTTTCTATTCTTTAAAAAATTGTGAATATCACAGTTCAATGACAAGCCACTACGCATCAAAGCGTTGCACGGAATGAGGTGTACGGAGCGGGACGGCAGACATGCACACAGTAGTGGCTCTAGTGTATCCAACAACACTGTAATTACCGCAGATCTACAGTAATTCCTACCAATCTACCACTTACCGTATGCTATCGAGTTTTTACTTTATTCTTATTGAAAACTTTACTAGTATTTCACTATTGAACATGGTCAACTTGAAAGAGACTAATGGGGGAGTCCCTCAGACAGTCAAGCAAGATAACAAAGCCTATAGTACAACCGAATTAGGTAATTTTATACTATTACAAGTTAACAAAAGCAGTAGACTGCATTTAGTCAGCTTCAGCTAGCATTTGTCTTTGTTCTAAATTTAAACAAATAGGCTGAATTGTTTGTTCTAGTCTTGATTCGGTCGGTATTTCTTTTCTTTCAACAAATACGTAGGTACAAAACCTATATATGTTCCGTACCATTATCTATAAAAACGGCAAAAAAATCATGTCTGTTGTATGGGAGCCTCCCTTTATTTGACCTTTTTGTGATTGTTTGGAGATCCCGGTCCACTTCGCGTCACGTAAATTCTTCCAAAGACAGTTTGCAATATTCTTCATGTACTCAATTTTATAATGTATAAAAATATTTATTCTATGTCACAAAAATAAAAGCAAAGTTGGCTTACAGCCGGTTTTTTTGTGTTAACACAAAGTTTAAACTTCATAAAAAATAACAAGCGGTTGAAAAACCGGCTGTTATACTAAATATCAGTTAGTCACGCTAACAGCCGGTTTTTCATCCGCTTGTTTTAATTTGACAATAGTTTAAACTTTTTGTTAACCTTTAGTGCGTTTACTTTCATCAGGAGGACCCGTCATCAGACACGTCAGACGGCATCGAGGATCCCTTCCCGACTGACCTCGGCCCGATACCGCCGCCGAGCCCCGACCGCCCTTTGACAGTATGTCCCGAGACTGGCAAGCGTCTGGCACGCGCTGAGAACGAGCCGACTCCGCCGCCGACACCGTCGCCGCCGCCCACGCCTCCGCCAGCGCCGACGCCTCCTCCGCCGGTTACGCCGCCGCCTAACGTACACCCTACTATGCTCATGAAGGTAAATACATACGTGTTGAAAGCAGAAAGGGTCCGCCCGCTGACCATGTGTCCAGGGACTTGTACACCGATTAAAAACCTGGATATTATTTGTATACAAAGGGGTTACAAAACAAAGGAATATTGATGGAAAATATTTAACGACATTGGTATCATCGATGCTAAACCCGGGCGCCTTTTTTTTATAGTCAATAGACCTTTGTTTGACCACAATCTCACCTGATGGAAAGTAAAGATGTGGCCGACAGTGTATCACGAAGGTCTAGAAGATACCTATTCACTCTTGACTTGAAGAAACCCAGATTGTAATTAACCGGAAAAACAGCAGCAGGGAGCGTGTTCCAAACCCCAGCGGTACGAATGATGAATGATGCGCCTCGCTATTCTTGGCCATGGTATGCGGCTACGGTAACGGCGGGGCAGGGGGTTCTAGGAGTCCCCGGGCTACATAAGGCTACCGTTTATTTCATACTCTGATGCTTGACCACCATCTAGCGCAGTTGCAAGTGGAGAACATTAAATGGCATGATCTGGGGTTATGTGAAGTCCGTCGAAGGGGAGGACACCGTAACCCTAGACTCGGGCTCTACTGATCTAACGGTAGGGCTGATCCACCAGTTTAAAGTGGCCCAGCGAGCTATGGAGAGAGCTATGCTCGTAGTTTATCTGAAGGATAGAATTCATAACGAATACATCCGACAGAGAACCAAGGTTATCGACATAGCTCAAAGGATTAGCCAGCTGAAGTGGCAGTGGGCTGGCCATATCTCGAGAAGAACCGACAACCGCTGGGGTAAAAGTGTTCTTGAGTGGAGATCGCGACTCGGCAAACGTAGTGTACGACGTCCTCCGACAGACTGCTGGATGCGGCAAGCTGAAGACATGGCGGGAAGGCCTATGTCCAGCTGTAGACTAATATAGGCTGATGTTGATGATGAAATTGAGAAATTAACGCTATAAATAATTACCTACCCTTAAAAGTCAGTATCTACAGCACAAATTCTAAAACTTTATTTTTGTTCAGGTTGAGATGTCCCCGGGAGGAACAACCGGAATGCTTGTCCAGGGTGATATGTCTCAACAATCATTACCCATGCTCACAGATGAAGACGGCGTAAGTACAATATTAATCAATTCATGTCTGTTATTAAATGTTATACATATAATGAAAACACTAGTTTCTGCGGCTACGCATCAGTTTTCCAAAACATTACAACGCGATTCGTTAACAAGTATTGGCGTTAAAGGGGTAACAAACATTCATGCAAATGATAAAACTTTAGCATTTATACTAATGTGATGTGATTCGATAAACTGCAATTTTGATCCGATTTGTGTATTTTTAGACGCAAGTGAAAGTAGAGGGCACTACAGTAAAGCAGTTATTAGAAGAAGGAATCGGCGTGGACGACGGCGAGGAGGTTAATCTTTTGCACTCCAACCATCCACCGATCATGATCCGTGGTGAAGATGGCGTGTTATACCAGGTAGTAAATAAGTTCTAACCACAAATATTGTTACAATAGCTCCGGCGTGATATATAGCTAATACTTCTTTATTTTATACCTTATTAAACTTTAGCTATCTGTTTCTTCTTTCTCCAACTTATATAAAAGAAACTAAACGCTTATTCGATCTGATCGTAATATTTGATGAAACAAAGATCTTAATTTATTAAAAGTCCAGACTAGACTTCCAAAGTAAGAAAACTGATTATTATGATTAACTATTTATCAGGTTGCTGGTGAGAACGAAGCTGGCCAGACTTTACTAGTGGCCGCGGAAGGCGTGGAGGGCGCAGAAGAAGGCGTTATGGCCAGCGCGGATGGCGAGGGCGACGTCATGTATGTCACGAGAGAAGATGGACAGGTAAGCAAAATTTGATTTTATTAGAATTGAATGTAAGTTGACGCCTGATAGAAGAGAGTGGTAGAGAAATGCATTTGCCGACGACCCCATCCAGCATCTTCTTCGTTTTTGGTCAACCAATTTTGATATGATGCGTCTTTAGTGAAATTTCGTCAGAGACTGTTATAACGTTATAAGACGGTATAACCAATTGACCAGGAGCCAGCCTGGTTTAACTAAATTCTTTTACTTTTCCTTGCCAGGAGGTGCTAGCACTAGACCCGTCGCAACTCGCCCAGCTGATGCCGGGCGGGGACGCGCCGGCTTTACAGCAAGTCGCGGTGCAAGTGGAGGGAGAACCGGGGGAAGATGCCACGCAAGTCATAGCCCAGCTACTGCAGGCTGACCTACCTTCGCCAGGTAAATAAATAATTCTAGACAATCGACACACCATCATCTCGCACCAAACTAAGCAGAGCTTGTGGTGTTATGTTATGGATACTAGATGAGTGATGTACTTAAAAAAAAAAAAAAAAAATCATTTATTGCCTAAAAAAAACTCTTAACCTAAACAGTAACACATAAAAATACAAAGAAATTAAAAATACATAGGCAAAGGGAGTAAATTCAGCTTTGAGCTGCATGCAGCTGCATACTTAATACTTTACATTACGTAAATAGATTTATTGTTTACTATACGGAATTCAATGTTTCTACAGGTGGTACAAGGCGTGTAGTATTGCTACTACCAGACGGCAGTTTAACGATGACAGAACTAGACAAGGAACAATATGAATCTATCACAGAAGCTGGGAAAGCACAAGAGTGAAGAATATCCATCTGATTATGGAGACAAACTGAAGTTTCAGGTCATTTTGATCATTTCTGTTTATGGCTCAGTGTGTCTTCTCAACCCTAAAATACGGATTCTGTGTTGATTCTACCAGTGTTGATGTAGAAATAGTCATAGACATGGGTTCATTTTATATACCATTTCTCCTATTCTCCTAAAATAATCGCTTCACTATGACATTGGTATCGTCGCAGAACCATGTAGTGATTGGTTAGTGGGATCGGGCCCCTGCACATTGTATGTTAAGTACATGTAAATAGGTGAGGCGCGGGTTCGAATCCTGCCGAAACCGAAAAATTTTGGGACATTATTAAAAAGTTTTCGTAGAAGATTTACCCAGTGCGAGTAACGCACTATAAAGCATAAAGCTAAACATGTAAATAGCTTTAGGAATTTTTTTCAATTATGATCATTAAGATTGATCTTATTAGAACAGATATAATAGTAAAATCTGGATAGTTGAAACATGACCACTGTTGTAATGAAGTTCTGCATTCTTCTGCATACTTTAATATTATAAAAGCAAAAGGTTGTGATGAGCACAACGTAAAAAGTACTGAAGATATTTGGCTGACTAAAGTTCTATACCTGGAACAGTATAACAGGTTACGTATATGGTTATTATTTTATCTACGCATGTGAAGCCATGGAAAGAAGCAACACACACAACAAAATGGTGATTTAACAGTCACCATTTACCTCTTGTTGTAACTAATTTAACTGTCTTAGAGCCTTATCACCATCACACTGGCGATTTGCTCGCTGCGTCGTCGCGGCGTGCTCGCTGTGTCGTCGAGGCGCGCTCGCAAGACCACAGTGTGTTAAGACTGTTAGAATCTGCTATTATTTTAGTATTATGTTTAAGTTACAGTTTATGGACCCTTTTGTATTTTAATTTTTATATTATGCTACATAGATGGGCTCTTTATTACATAATCTAAGTTTATATAATTTAACAGTAATCTAGACAGCTATTAATAAAAAAGCTGGTAAAATGGATTTTAGGTAGGTACCAACCATCATAATCTAACATTGGACTGGCTTTGTATCAACAAAGATCATCATCAGCACCTTGATAAAAAACAAATACACTGTATGGCTAATTATTGCCTCCAATCAAACACGACGTTCATAGGACTTCTATAATTAATTATTCTTCTGTATTTCTTAAAAAAATCCTATAGGGTAGATGTACAGGTAGGTACCTAGATTGTAGGTAAGGTCAGTGTATTTTATTTTTTGTATAAATAAGCTATAAATAATTATTTGTAAAATAAATATATTGACTAAAAAATAAACAACTTGTTTTACATTACTTGACATAGGTAGCTCTACTCCTTGTAATCTTACGAAAATCAATATTTTACCAATGAAAGAAAACCTAATCTCACTATCTCACTAATATTATAAATGTCAAAGTTTGGATGGATGGATAGATAGATGGATGGATGTTTGTTACTCAATCACGCCAGAACGGCTGAACAGATCTGGATGAAATTTGGCACGGAAATAGATTATAATCTGGAATAGAACATAGGCTACTTTTTATGCCGGAATATCCACGGGAACGGGAACTACGCGGGTGAAACCGCGAGGCGCTGCTAGTGGATTATGAAATCTACAGCCATAGGGCTGGGCATCAATGCAAGGCATGAGACAGAGATTTTATTTTATTATACTGTTTCATCTGCTTGATGGCAGTGTGATAATTGGTCCGAGGCTTGATCCAAGGAATTTATATGTTACGTAGTCTTAGACAATTTAACCTTGTCCAAGTCTAGTCCTAGTCCAAAGCTTGTCTAAGTACGTAGTAGGTATATAAATTCCTTGGCTTGATCATTTAGATCAAGTTTAGATTATTTTAATTCAGGTTCCTTTGTAGGCAAGTTGTCAGTGTTGAAATTCGTCCATTTACCAATGATTTACGTGATTCGAACGGAAATTTCAACCTGACATGGAATGTCTACTGACGATTTGACATACCTAAATAAAAAATCATCATCATCAGCCTATATTAGTCCACTGCTAGACAAAGGCCTCCCCTAATGAGCGCCATAGCGCCGCCCTGTCTTCAGCTTGCCGCATCCAGCATCTGCCAGCAGTCTTTCGCAAATCGTCATCCCACCTGGTCGGAGGGCGTCCTACACTACGTTTGCCGAGTCGCGGTCTCCACTCAAGAACCCGTTTACCCCAGCGGTTATCGGTTCTTCGCGAGATATGGCCGGCCCATTGCCACTTCAGCTTGCTAATTCTAAGAGTTATGTCGATGATTTTGGTTCTCTGTCGGATGTATTTGTTACAAATCCTATCCTTCAGAGAAACCCCGCACATAGCTCTTTCCATAGCTCGCTGGGCAACTTTAAACTGGTGGACCAGCCCTACCGTGAGTGTCCACGTCTCAGATCCGTAGGTCATGACGGGTAGGACGGGTAGCATTGCGGTATGGATGACGAGAAGACTCGACGTAGTTTCCGAAACGCTGCCCAGCCTAGCTGGATCCTCCTCTTGGCCTCCTTCTCGAAATTGTTTTTATCCAACTGCAGAATCCGCCCAAGGTAAGAGTAGGGGGAAGTGGGATGATACACAAAAATTTAAAGCTCCATAAAATGTGTACCTATTAAACATAATATTTGTCATTAATTTTGCATTATACGTTTAACTAAATAATTAAGCATATAATGTCATACCTAGTTTAAAATTGTTTAAGTTATGAAAGAAAAGCAATAATTGACGGTTAGTAAAAAATGGCTTTTGTATCAATCTGCCCCACTAGCGGGGTACTTTGATACACCACGTGGGGCACTTTCATACAGGGTGGAAAATCTATGACAATGGTCAAATTAAAACACTTGTCATAATCAGCCTTATAATATAAGTTACTTAGGTAATTATTATAACAAATCTTAATCACAGTTTTTATTACACATTTTAAGCACTCAAATTAATAGAAAAAGTATACCTACACAGATGATGTTTGAGTTGTAAGTAGGTACCTACCTAACGTAAATTTGGTGTAGGCAGGTGTAAAACAACATCTTTAAAACCAACTATAGCTTTGATACCTACACATCAATGTGCCCCGCACTTTGTTGCATCACAGTGCCCCAAACGACATTTTTCAAAATTCAAATTATCATAATATTAAAATTAACTTTGATTTAAGTAAAATTAACAAAAATCATAATAATTGATGGTTTAATATAAAGATCCTCGTAGGTAAATGTTATCAAAGAGCGTCGAAAGACTTATAGGTATATTGCGTCAGGGCCACCCGTTGACAGACGCTAGACGGTCAATTATTAGTTAATACCTTAGAGTATCATACTCTAAGGTTAATACAATACAATAGGTACTCACTCAAAAACTACCGTGTCGCAGATGAAATAATGATAAGTTAGATACTATCGGATTATCAGAAAACGCTAGCGGCCGCGCCGCCGCCGATCAGACTATGACCGAAGTTAGGGAACATAGTTGGACCTGACTTGAGCCATACACTTTCGAGATGGTAATGCCTCATCTCCCTTTTTTTACTTTTATCGAAGCAAAAAAAGTACAGATTCATACACCTACAATAGGTACGCGTTTTTCACGTCTAAGACTAAAATTACATTTCTTTCTCTGAATCTACTTTTTCTGCAAATCTACTGATTTACCTACTCGACTTTCTACTTCTTTTGTCAATCAAATTCAATCTGGCAACTCTGGTACCATAACGGCGAGGCATATCTATCCAACATAACCAACCAAAATAAAACTTTTATTTTCTTATTTACCTACTTCTTTAAAGAAGTCCTACCTACATGTAAGTTTTTAGTTTGTATAATTACCTACTTGCAAAAACAAAACATTAATTCTGTGGTCCTGACCTTGTACATTGAAATTATCACAGCTATGGAAAAAAATCATGAAGTCACCTGCCATCTCTTATTTGAAGAAACACACACCAACAGAAAAAAACTTTTTGAAGAATCTCTAAAACTTGCAAAGATGGGAAAAGTGCTCTATATAATGAGGGAAGAACTAGAAGAGCTGCCTCAGTTATCACAAGAATTGAGTGCTACAAATAGGCAATACATGAAGATGATAAGCTTTTTATATGCTAATTGCTTAGATTCATTATTGGAAAGCTTATCCACTTTACCTAATTGGCAAGTTGTTCCTTCAGCTATAATATTGGATGATTTGAGTGTTTATTGCCCAAAGAACTGTTTACATATTGCTTGCAGTATAGTAGCATTACTTCTAGATACTGCTAAGAGCTGCGCTGAATCACTGAAACAACCTATCCCAGTTCTTGTTTCCATATCCAAGGATATTGTGGGTGATGAATATTGCATGTCTTTAAATGATTTGTACGCTAGATAGCAGATGGCAAAGTACCTGATCTACACTTCTTAGGTTTAATGAATAAATAAAACATGTTTGTTAAATAAATATTTTATTTACATCACCATGGTTATACATACAAAAAGTTGGGAATGGATGAAGCACTATTAAGTCATCGGAATTTTAACACAATATATAACAGAAAGAAAATAAATATTGAGAAGAGAAACAAGTAGAATATGTAGTAATTGTGGTTTCCTTTGCCCAGAGTCAATACTCTTCCCATAGTTTTGCCAAGGAAGCCAGAGCTTTTGTCAACATCGTCATCAAGTCCACGTAATAGTTTGTCTTGGTATCGCACTTCATCACCTAGCTCAATAGATATACTTTTCAATGATGAAATCTTTCCACTAAGTGCTTGTGCCATTCTATCATTTTCGTTTTCAAGTGCCTCATCTGTTGCAGCCCGTGGGACGGGCTGGTACTGGTACCCATCTCGGGCTCTTCGCATACTGCTACGACCTGCCGTTTTGACGAGTTTATGTTTTCTAAAGGTAAAAACGGGACAACTGTTTGGTTGGCACTTTTTAGCACTTTCGGTCTTTTACTATTGGCATTATTGTTTTCGTTCTGTCGAGATTGCGTGGTGTTATGGTGAACCGATGCAAATGGCACGATATGCTAAAATAATCACAGAAGATCCACAAACAAAGCAAAGCAGAACTAATTAAATTTATTGAGATTTCATTTTTTGGTCTGCCAGTAGGGTTTCCAGATGAATATTAATTTATTGTGACAGATCGTTGTTTTTGTTCTTTCAAGGAACTAGGTAGATATTGAAAATGACTGAATACGGACAGTAAAACCATTGCAATACTGGGTATGAAAACAAAGTTATTCAATAATTTTTATTGTAATTATTTGACGTTGCTTGTATCAATATAAATGTATAACACAACACAACGTAGACCAGGTATAAAACGTTTTGCGGTTAAAGAATTTGTTGAATTAAACACTTTTCGATAGTCATTTGGCTACACTGAAAACTTGGACAAATCAGCGTCATCATTATATGTTTGACAGTTTTAAACTTGTCAATGTAATATCTAATGACTTTGACAGATCGTCTGATTTGTATCATAAAAAAAAGCGTAGCATTTGTTAAAATCATGGGGATCTCTTTTTTTCATTGGTTTTTACCAGAATCAGGCTTGCACAATCAGCGAAGCTCTGCAGCACCGAAAACTCCATCTAAAATCGGGAATTCCTTCCATGGCTTGGTACTACGATCTCGCCAGCCATCTCTGTCTTTCACAAATCGTCATCTCACCTGGTCGGAGGGCGTCCTACACTACGTTTGCCCAGTCGCGGTCTCCACTCAAGAACACGTTAATCGGTATCCCAGCGGTTGTCGGTTCTTCTCGGGATATGTCCAGCCCACTGCCACTTCAGCTTGCTAATCCTTTAAGCTATGTCGATAACCTTGGTTCTCTGTTAGATATATTCGTTGCGAATCCTATCCTTCAGAGAAACTCCGAGCATAGCTCTCTCCTCGCTGGGCGATTTTAAACTGGTGGACCAGCCCTACCGCGAGTGTTCATGTCTCAGCTCCGTAGGTCATATCGGTAGGAGGGTCTGATATGTGGACGCACTTGCATTGAAAACTTTCATTTTCAAGCATTGCGGTATGGATGACGAGAAGACTCAACGTAGTTTCCCGAACGCTGCCCAACCTATCTGGATCCTCGTCTTGGCCTCCTTCTCGTCGCGTAGTATAGCTATTATAGGTACCTACATAAAATGCTGTTGGATTCAACGTTATTGATTTATGTAATAAAATTTAACGTTACATAGCTTGTTAAGTATTATCATTTATCACAGGTATTATGAAAAGAACCCAAGAAGTCCCCGAGATACAGGCCTATCCTAGTTTGGGGATCAAAGAATTCTTTTTCAATAAACGTTATTATTATTTCTTGATCTCAAACATTTTCGGGTATCCCAACGCTGCAGCTGAAACCAGAAATAAACTCTAGTTCGTTTCGTGACGACGCGTAGAGCAACGTAACGTCTATACACCGTACGAGATAGGATGTAGTACCTAAGGGGATCTCTTTTTTCATTAGGATGTACCTATTATAGATCAATGAAAAAAAAGATCCCCTATAAACATTAGATCAATGATGTAGATTGAGTATTCCTCTAAGAATAAACCAAACGAAAATCCAAACTTCATTTTGGTTTGGTTTATTCTTAGAGTATCGGTATAGGTTTATTGGTTCAGCGACACTGGCAGAAAAGTGAAGTGACAAAAAAACAGTCATTAGCAAAGAAGTCAAGTCAGCAGTTAGTCGTTTTCCCGGTATAATTTGCGAAACGAAGCTGGCCGACTGAGATTGAGATCTTGGTCTGTCGATCTATTTCCATAACTATTTACTCCATCTGCAATGTGCAGCAAGCAGGAAGCCTGAAACCTGCTGTGTACTTCTATTCAGTGAAAAAGTTTTATTGAATAACTCTACCTTCTGTGCCATAAACAACTGTAAACATGACTCCAGCTCTCTCGGAAGGTTCGCTAGAAGTAAGGCATTTTATGAAAAAGTAGTTTAAGTACCTACCCTTTTTTGATAAATGTAATCCATTGTTGAATTCACCTAGGTGATAATGAACGGCGGAGTCTATGAGAAGCCAGTGATGCAAGTACTTGGCAGTAAGAAAATTCAAGGAAGCGGTGCCAATGAGCGCTACCGTCTGCTAGTGTCGGATGGAAAACATTCTCACAGTTTCGCCATGCTTGCGACACAACTCAACGACAAACTAATCACTGGGGAGCTTTCAGATTACTCTGTTGTGCAAATAGATAGATTCGTCTGTTCACTATTGAAAAATACCGGCAAAGGCGAAAAGTAAGTTGTTGACCAATTTCTAATATATACAGCACGCATACCAGTCTTAAGGTACATTCAGCGTCAGCTACAAGCTAATCTGAAAAAATGTAGCACACTTAAAAATACTCTACTTGTTCCAACAGGTCCAATAGGCTATTTTCCTACTATTTTACTATAAATAATTAATTACTCCATCAGTAAGATTATCAGAAGCTATTACATACGTATTTTTTCTTTTATGATAAAGATACAGTGCGTTTATGTTTGGGAGTGGGAGCTCGTGACGTCACAACACAATTACTTACAAGTCACTAAAAAGTGTCGCCCGGTGTGACCTCACGCGGAACTTTATCTGGCTATAACTTCATAATTTTTTATTTAATTGTCAAAAGAAAAATATGTGTCCAATATCTCCTGATAATCTAACTGATGGACTAACTAGAGTTTTTTAGGAAAATAGCCTATTGCGTGGTTTATCTATCACTCAAGATCCACTTAGAACCAAAAATATTAATTTATCTCTTTCAGGCGTGTCATGATAATTCTGGATCTGACAATAATGTCTCCAGGAAGTGCAGTTGGCAAGAAGCTTGGCAACCCTCAAACATGGTCTGAGGAGTCTGCCGCTGCCGCACCACAGCCGGCTGTGCCGAGGTCTATGCCGAGTCCTGCACCTGTACAGAGAGCCCAACTTGTGCCAGGACCTAACCTTGACTCCAGCTTGCTATCTACACAAATGACTCATCCTATTGCTAGTCTTAGCCCTTACCAAAACAGGTATTGTACACTAGAATCTTTCACTAACTTCATGAATATTTTCACTCCCACTTGTGGACAGAAAAAGTGAATAATCTAGAACAAATTATTACTTATTTAACAAAAATTAGTAGTATAAAATTTTACTTGTCTAAATGCTTTTTTTGTAAGCCTAAAGAAATAATGTTATTGAGTGACTTCCAAATGCAGTCCTAAAAATAGTGCTATAAAAGTACTCCTAAAATACTCTAAGGCCCATACAGAAAGCTTGCTCAGTCATAGATCTATGCTTGAGTGACGTTTATGCCAAAAAAAAGTGTTACCCAAGCATTTTTTTAATAGTCAATAGACCTTTGTTTGAACACAATCTCACCTGATGGAAAGTTAAGATGCGGCCAACAATGCAACAATGTATCACGAAGGTCTAGAACATACTTATTCAAAAGAGAATCGTAAATTGACAGAGCAAGTTTTTTTTAGGAGTAACTGAAAAACCTACACCTCAAATTAAAATGATTATTCTCAAGTCATCTCTAAGTGCTTTAGAAAGATGTGAAGTTAAAAATCTTCATACTCTTATTTTCTTTGAATACCCAGATGGGTGATAAAAGCCCGTGTGATGACAAAAACACCGATCCGCACGTGGAGCAATGCTAAAGGAGAGGGGAAGCTGTTCAGCATGGACCTATGTGATGAGAGCGGAGAAATCAGAGCCACAGCTTTTAGGAATGAGTGTGAGAAGTTCTATGATATGATTCAGGTTAGATCAAAACAAATTTATGGTTTAAGATCATTTATTTAATTAGAATTTTTCAGCGGAGGATGAATTGCCCATACAAATGTAACCAAAATTATTTGCAATTCGAGCATATTTCCACCATAACATTTTTGTATTCAAATTGTTGACATGTTTTCGTAATATTTGTTTCGTATTATGAACAACAATATCTTACGTTTTGTTAGATCAGGAACATAGCATAAATTGTCTAGTTACTTACTAACAACATTATGTATTTGAAAAATACAAAAAGAGGAACATAGCATAAATTTTCTATTAGTATTGTAAAATACCAAAAAAAATCAGTCATCATTTTTGGTATACATTTTATATGACACAACCAAATTTACACCAAAATTTTTACTGCTATATTGTTATCTCGCATGCACGCATGCGCTCCCGCATCAGCTTAACAGAGATAGGATATTTAGGCCGATTTTTGCACGCGCCTCGAATTGATGATGCGAGCGGCATCCGCAGGGTTATATTATGGTCCTACTGGTCCCAACCCAATCCAGTGTCAATTTTGCAATAAAATATTTTCTTCAAATACGCGCTTTTATAATCGGGCTTCTGTTCTTACACCTAAGATCAACCACCATCTTTGTAACAGATTGACAAAGTGTACTACATCAGCCGCTGCCAGCTAAAAACAGCCAACAAGCAGTTCTCGACCCTCAGGAACGACTATGAGATGACATTCACGTCGGAAACTGTTGTGGCCGAGTGTATGGAGGACGCATCATCTGTGCCATCCATAAAGTACGAGTTTGTGCCCATCAATGAGATTGGGAACAAGGCACCTGATACATTGCTGGGTGAGTTTTATGATCTTTGGTCACCAAGTAATTTTGCGAAGGCTTTTTAGCAAAGAATAATTCATTAGAATTTCATTTTAAATTGTTTCGGCGTGACTTGAACCCGCGACCTACCCTCAATACGGGTATGTGCTAACCATCTTACCTATCCAACCGCCGAAATCGATTTTTTTAAATTTCTTTGGTCTTATTTCTGGTTTTAAATTATGTATTACATCCAGATGTGGTGGGAGTGTGCAAGGGCGCATTGGACGTGCAGGAGCTGACTGCACGGAGCACCGGCAAGCTTCTGAAGAAACGGGAAGTTACGCTCGTCGACTCCTCTGGGGGCGCTGTACGCATTTTTTTTCGTTACTTTTTATTACAGTTATTTTTGCTCTAAAATAAGTTTTCACGGAATTAATACAGTACCTACATCTGCACAAAACAAGACTCTTCATTACAGAACGTCTTAGAAGTATTCTGATGAAAAAAAAACTCAGATAATATTTTAAATTAATAATGTGATTGTTTTGAAGTACCTAAAAACCTACTTCAAATTCCTTAGTTTTTACGTAAGCTTTTACACTGATTTAAGTTTTTCGCGACAATTCTCATCCCTCGGGAATAAAATTCCTTTTATGGGATCACCTCGGGATAATTCTTCATAAAAATCTAAAGAATTTTCCAAATCGGTCCATAATTTGTCGGATAAACCGACTAACATACATTAAAAAAATATATTGCCCAACATAGAACTGCTCCTCCTCTTATGTTTTTCGTCTGTTAAAAATGATACATATTGTGCCTGAGAGCTGAGACGTGATTTTCACCAAATTAGATTTTTGAAAGTATATTTTGTTTTTTAATTCAATAATAATACAGCGAGACACTTTAGTATCAATAACTCTTTATTTCCATCCATACAATAAATGTATACATAGAAAAGGTCCAATTCGTAAAATTTTACACTCACGGAAATAAAGTGGTATTTTTTATGACGGTATTAGCTCAAGTTGTGCTGATGTAAAGAAGCGTCGAAGAAAGCTTTAGTCTGTTAGTTGTCGCCGCTATTAGTTGGCAGTCACATTTTTATTGTAATTTCAGGTGGTTCTTACCCTTTGGGGAACTGAAGCTGAGAACTTCGATGGAAGCACGAATCCTGTTCTTGCAGTCAAGGTAAGATAAAGTTATTAACATTATAAATACCTAACACAAGCACTACTTGCTTTGGGGCCCAGATATTATTTATATCTTCCTTTATTCCTAGAAAAATGTAGCTGCTGTCTTAAAGAAAATAATTATATTCTAGTATCTATAAAAACTATCGTAGTTTGTATCGTGTTTCGTATTTTTACTAATTCATAACAGATATAATGTAATGGAACAAATAAATATTACTGGACAATTTACACCGCATTATCTAATATAATACAAAGATAGATATTTTTTATTATACATAGAAAACGACCAGAACACTCGGAACAAATATCTGTAGATTGTTCAAACATTTGTCACGAGGCGGGAATCAAACCAGCAACCTCCTGCGTCGCAGGCGGACCTTCGCTTACCGCGCCACAGAGGTTGTAATAAGGTCCGTAGTTAATCCGTAATGAAATCATCAATTATGATTATGAATCATGGTCATAACTCAAATCTGAATAATATTTTTTGAAAACAGGGTTCTCGTCTAACGGAGTTCAACGGCAGCAAATCACTGTCGTGCCTGAACAGCACCATGGTCCGTCTGAACCCGGACTTGCCCGAGGCGCACAAGCTACGCGGCTGGTACGACAACGGCGGCGCTGATATGGAGGTCGTCAATATCTCTGCTAAGTGAGTTACCTTGCCAATAGGGTATTTTACTCTCGACGAGAAAAAATATAGAAATATAGATAAGGTAGCTTAGGCAAAAAGTAGTCGGAAAACGTTAGTGTAGTGTATAGTGTAGCTTACACTATCGCACCCTACAAGCACATGCGCGGCCGTCTCCTCAGCGTTCATGCACCTCCTACAAAGCAGCCCTCTTTGTGGAGGGTCCGTGACACCCAAATTAAATAGATGTTCGTTGAGCATGCAGTGTCATGTGACAATACCGATGATTTGCCGGAGTTTGTCACGTTTTAGATTGAGGAGTATCCGGAAGAATCTCGGGCTTAAAGCCGGGTAGGCCGTGTTCTGCGTTTGTGTGGCCTTCGGGATAGGATAAACGTATAAAGTTATAGGTTTCGGGTGGCCCGACCCGCACGCGGACGGAAATCCGCATGACAGAAAAATAACCCTCAGTGTCGGCGTTTGGATACGATTAGATTCGTTTTAAATGCGACTTTACTGATTGATACCCATTTTTATGCTCTAGTTTGAGTTGAAATTTGCTAAAAATTTCACTATTTTATTTAAAAAATTGTTGTAGATCCGGAATGTACGCCGGCGGCGGCAGCAACGAATGGATAACATTCTCTGAGGCCGAGAGCCGCCAGCTCGGCTCGGGAGACAAAGGCGATTACTACAGCCTCCTAGGAGTCCTAACATTCATGTTTGCTGACAACGCAGTGTACAAGGCCTGTCCCCAAGAGCAGTGCAACAAGAAACTGGTGGACCAAGAGAATGGACTGTTTCGATGCGAGAAGTGTAATAGAGAGTATCCGAATTACAAGTACAGGATTTTGCTGGGGGTAAGTTTATTGATACATAAAGCTTGTCGCACACCTGAAAAGCAGCACATCACAAATGTTGTATTCAAATATGGGTTTCAACTCGATGGATTTCATGTTGACAGCCACATTATGACTGACAACTCGCGTACCACTCGTTTGAAGCTTGTGGGAAGCCATTTTGTCAATGTAAAGTGTATCTAAAGATATCGAGTTTGAGCCCATATTTGAATGCTCATATTTGTGCTGGGTTGTAGCGGTAGAGGTTTACCCTTCACAAAGATAACTAAACTAAGAAACTCTGAACAGTAAAGGTGAATTTCTTAGGGTACGTTCACACAGCGGTTCCATTAAAGGGCCGTTTTTTACGGATACTGAAAAACGGGATTAACTTACAGGATCTGTCGGGTGGGTGAACCTAAATAGGGGGCCTCATCGCTTTGAGCGATCTCTTCCACGCAACCTTGGAATATTATTAAGACAACACCTTAATATCTTCGCAATTTTCCAGGCGAACGTGTCAGACCCAACCGGCGACCAGCGTATCACGGCGTTCAACGAATCAGCGGAAGTTATACTCGGGAAGACTTCGGCTGAACTCGGCCAGATGTTCGATTACGATAAAACGGGATACGCAGCTGCATTTGAGGAAGTCAAATTCAAAACTTTCGTATTCAAGTTCCGGACTAAGATGGAGACTTACAGTGTAAGTATTTATTACGCGATCACAATACATCCCACTATTCACGACTATAAAGGTTGTCGCAAATCAGACGTGCACTGCTACCACGGACCACTAAAATTTACATTCAAATATGGGCTTTATAATAATACCTCAAATTGCGAAGAAAATTCCCATTGCAGTAGTTCAACTGGTAAGACTACTCGCTAAAACTAATGGAAGTTAAGATCCTAAGAAAAAGCATGGTAATTGAACAAAATATAAAAAAAATGTATATTGCTGCGTTTTTTTTCAAATAATTTCCTAATTAAAACATGCAGAAAACTTGATTTTTGCGCTTGCGCAGCTCTGCTCTGTCCCGCTCCTATGAGGGCGAAATCCTATGCCTATCCTTTACACAAAATGGCGTCTCAGGTCACCTCCTTAACTCATAATATTTAGATGCATTTCATATTGACGGCATCAGATGACAGACAGCTCGGTCATTCAAGGGATATATTTTATTTCAGGACGAAGCACGCCTCAAGACCGTGGTGATGAACGCAGCCCCCGTGGATTATAAAGATGGAAACGCCAGACTCATCAAAAGCATCAATTCTATTACCGGTGTTGAAGTGTAACTTGTACTTTACGATCTCGCATTTTAATGTATTTGTTGATAATATCTTTGTTTTTGGAGTCAAAATCATCATTATGTATTTTCAAATAGGGCTAAAATATCTATCGTGATTCTTGAAGTAATTGCTAAGTACATATTTTAGTTTTTTCCTGCTAATTGTTAGAATAAGGATTATTGTTTCCGTAAGTCGTCGGCTGGACCAGTTTCGTGGAGATTATGAAAGTAAAACTTTATTCACAGGTTTATAAAACATGTTCCAGCTATCTTTTTTTGTTATTTCTAGAGATAAATTATGAGTAAGATGATGACTGAGTTGTTGTAGTATTAAAAATAATGTTCCAAAATAAATTCCATACTTTTTCATAACATGGTGGTTTCTTTATTTACACAACAAACACTGATTCACTCACGATTTGATAACATACTTTCTCGTAAGTGTAACAGTAGAAAACGTTTGAGCCCTTAAACTTGTCGCACACCTCGAAAGAACTGGCTTTAACGCTTACATAATACTTAGGTGTATTTTATATTGACGGCCTCAGACTAAGTAAGAAATCTACTTAGTCTGAGTCTGAGTTGACGGCATTAGATGACGGAGAGCTCACGTGTTAACGTAGTGAAAGTTCTAAGTCTATGCTCACGTGCCACTCGTTTGAAAGCTTGTGGGAAGCCATTTTGTCATTGCAAGTACACAAAATGTATCTATACTATAGATAGATAATAGTTTGAAAGCACATTTTTGGCTGGGTGGTATCGGTATTGAATGAATGGGCGCACTCCTTTGATGCTTGATGTCCATCAGCTTTGATGCACATTGAGCATGAAGAATGTTGTAGTGAATTTCTTAAAGCAAACTTTGGTTCCCTATCATATCACATAAGTTGATAGGAGAGTAAAATAAAAACCGGCCAAGTGCGAGTCGACTCGCACACGGAGGTACCATCGTACACATATTTATTTCGCAATAGGAAAAATAGCAAAAAGCTGTCATAATGCGGTCGGTCACCCATCCAATAACTGACCGTGCCTGACGTTGCGTAACTTCCAACTCAACGTGGTATGGATATTGGACCCCTTGATATAGAATTTACTTTATTTTTATTTATGTATGTCATAGTGGAAATAATCATCTACACCCTGTCAAAATTTCAACTGTCTACCTATTACGGTTCGTGTGATACAGCCTCGACAAAAGTAGAGCAAAAATATCTTAAGAAATTATGTTCCTTTAAGGGAGCTATGTCTCATAACTAATTTTAATACTTATTTTATTTGCTGTTATAACGGCAAAGGAAATACATTCTGTGAACATTTCAACTATCCACCTTTCATCGGTTCATGATATAGCCTGCAGACGGACAAACAGCGGAGGTTTAGTAATAGGGTCCCGTTTTAACCCTTTGGGTACGGAACCCTAAAATGAAAAACACAAAATTGCTATTCAGTTACTTTATTCAAGTTCATTTGATATGACTCATAATTTGGCTAATGAAATGGAATTATCAAGAATAACATGGACATCAGCAATTATAGAAATTTAGTTGTAATAGGCATGTACGACTACAGTAGTTAAAAACTTCTTAATTGATAATTATGTATAAGTGACAAACCATTTACATACGATTTTGAGGAGTACTACTTCATATTCTACACAAACATGGAAAATATGGTCAACTATTTTATACATTCTAGAATTGCTATGTCCAAGTACATAAGGTGATAATAAAAAAGTGAATTCACACATTGGTTGTTAATACAAGGGGATCAATACTACTTAAAACTTACTTAGATTAGGTACATAAATTCAATAATATTAATTACACTACTAGGACTAAATTAATTTGACTCAAATAAATATTTTGATAAATGGCAGTGAAATTGTATGGAATTTACAAACAAAAATAAAGGCAAATTTACGCTCCGATAAATGTGAATTAGCCTTTATTTGATAATTAATTTCTAGATCATGTTAGGCCATGATTATAAAAACTGTGAGTTATCGAAGAAAAAATCTATGTAAATTTTCAAGAGCCAAATAAGCAAACAACTTAAGAAACAAAGCGACCCTGCGCTTTTCTCCATCGAGATTTTACAAAATGAGATACTTTTTGAGATTTTTTTGTCATCCTTATAAACATTGTAAATTGTAAAAAATTGTGCATTTTTAGGCTTCAAATAAGGAAAATTACTACTTGGTATAAACATGTTGCTTTTAACATGCTACCAACCACAACCAAAATCACACAAATAAAACTTACCTAAGCGTAATAATAATCTTAACCTAAATTAATTTCACAAAATTAGATTTCGAATATACATAGTGTAACAAAAAGTAAGAAACTTGAAGGGGGGGTTCAGATTTGATCACAACACGGGAATATATAAACCGCCGCGTTTTAAAGGAGATTTAAACAGGTACGATGGCTTTTTAATGACAATTAGTACACGCATCAGTCATTGCCTTATCTAGAAGCCATTTCGTTATTATTAACTTTTTCAAAATGTAAACTCGGTTCTATGACCGTGTCTGAACCACCCCTGAAAGTTTGGTCATTACTTTTTGTTATACCCTGTAGTGTAGATATTAGCTAGTACCTACATGGAGTCTACGATAGTTAAATCAATAAACATATTTATCAAATCATGCAAGACTAATAGATATCGCCTCAATCAGCCTTTGTAATACCTTACCATTTTGTACAAATCATCTACGCGTTCAATATATCTAAGATAATTAAATAATGTATAAAGCTGCTCAAATTAGAGATAATTATTTAAACTTATCTGACGTTACAGTTATCAATGGCTATGAGGAATGTGGATGAAATAAAGCTAAACTAAAGGATGCATATCGAAATTAAAGCCTTAAATACCAGCCACATAATACCATGATTTACATTAGTAATAAAGATCTAATTATATTCCGATGACATTAAATTCATTAGTAGTTAAGTATAGTTAGGCAGAAATAATCTCCAGATAATTATCCGAGCTTATATATTACACTAAGCCGCTAATCTTAACTCTAAAATAATAGATCGGTATCTACAATAAGATAATAAGAAAATATCATGTTATATTTTTAAAATAATTTCATCAATTCCAAATAAGATATTTTCATTCACATTTTCAAATCAACCGTTGAGATTCTACGCATCATAAACAACACAATAAAAATAATGGATAGATTGTATAAACTTTAGTAAAATAGATTTCACAGGAGTTCCACGAGTTTATTCGTCACTTCACTACACTATGCACTACACTAGTAGTTACGTTACAAAAAGGTTAGTATTTATTATAGAGCGGTAGCATTCCGTGGGTCGCCTACCCGTGGGGCCGCCTGCCAAATGCCGTGGACCAAAGCCGCACGCGCGCCAACATACCCTCACACTTACACACCACACACACACGCTCCAAAGATGCGACCGAAACGACTAACAAACCTACAAACATCAACTAAACATGAATAAATTAAGGCGAATAAATATTGGTAGTAATGCTGCATCAGCGGACGTAGCATCTTCTATCTAAGGACAGTTTGAATACCGAATTATGACCGCTTTGATGATTCCAAAAAACACGCGTGAAACGTTATGTAAGCTGCCAGAAAGCTGTCTTAACTTTTTATCTCAGGTAAGTTGTGCTGAATTGAGAGGGACAGATATATTTTTATTGGTTTAATCGGCTAATTTCTCATCGATCTAAAAGCTTAATTCTGCTAACCAATTGTTTCACTATGATAATGGTATCACCGCATAATCGCCACGAAGAATCCTTAGGTATATGCAAGAAACTCAAGTGCGCTCGGTGCTAGTTGCACAGAGAGATTGATAGACTGATTATGACTTCCGACACTTTTTAAGTGTGTTCACTATTTCAGTTATTTCATCTAGATCTAGAATACCAAAAAGTCGCTCAAGCTATGGTGGCGATATTGTACGATATCATTGTCATAGTAAAGCGATTAGTTTAGCAAAATAGAGCCCCTAGTATGTGGGACGTTGATGCAGCATTAAAACCATAAGGCTCTTTGGAACGGATTGCATTCGAGGTACGCTATCGCGGACGGTGAGTTGGATGAATGTTCCGCCCATTTGTAGGAGCTACGCGATTAAAAATAAATAAATAAAAGCTTTACATCACACATGCCTGCAAGGCGGTTTTATCACTGAACTCAGTCACAAGTTAGTCTTGTCAGTTTCAACTTAAAAACTAAAATAAAAAATAACACAAGTGATGTTAACATAAAATAAAATTACATGAAGTATCATAGCACTTACACTGAAAGTAGCCCAAAATGTAGTATATTTTATATGCAATTTTCACTATTCATACCAAACTGCAACTACGATTATATTTTACAAACATTTAATATGTATAATTTTGATCAGCCCAAGTACTATGTATAAAATAATCACGACAAAAGTCGTATAATGCAAAGTAATTGTAAACCTTATCAATAAGGTATACAATTGGTCTGCCCATGAGGTCCCCCTAAGCCTTTCTTTACATTTGTTGACTATTTTCAGTCGATAGGTTCAATATTTGCAGCGTAAGGTCTCGTGTAGTAAAATGGAACTAGCAATGAGTCCGAGCTACAAGGTAAATGATATTTATGACTGGATGAATTGATGAAAATATTCAACAAATGGTAACGAAACGGTCAACGGTCAACAATGGAGCGCGTCATTGTGCGTTTTCGGACTCGCACGAGTCACTATCGACACTCTCCAGCACATATCTATCAGTTTTTGAAACGTACCCGTCAGATTTTGACATAAAGTCAGATCTAGCTGTTATTGTGGCAAATTTTCCCACTTTATTGACAGATCTATTCAACTGAATGTCAGATCCAAACACCATGACGTCAAATCTACCCAACATAGTGTCCGACAGAATGTGAGATTTACCCAACATGATGTCAGATCTACCAAACACAGTGTCAGACAGAATGTCAGATTTACCCGATATAGCGTCAGATTTTCCCGACAAGTCGTTAGATTTGCGCGGTACGTTTTTAGATAGGCTGGTAGTGCGGTGTGTACGGTGATTGTGGATCCTTAGATCCACATGGCTTTGGGCGCGCGACGAGGCTCGGGCGCGCTAGCCGGTGCGCGCTCACGGCACCAGGTCGGGCAGGCGGCCTCGGCCCTAGGGGCGTCCACCGGGCTCTGCACTCACAACCTGCAAACAAACGTTATACATTATTATTATTTATAACAAACTCGCCAAGCCGCGCTGGCCTGCGTGGCGTGTTATGGCCAAACCCCCCTTTAAGAGGCGAACCTTACAGGTTTGGTTGTCAAACTAGGCCTGGACTAGGCCTAATATTCACTGGATGGATCTGTAGTGACACAGATTAGCTTCAAGTAGTCGTAGCATTCGCGTTTCTGCGACTCGGCATTTTCAGTAACAAAGCTAAGCTTAACCAGTCACTCCCATACATCTAACGCGATCAGACATAGATCCTTCATTAGGATTAAATATAGTAAAATTGTAATTTGGAACATGTGTAATTGAATAGACTCATATATATATATAAATAAAAAAATAAAAAATAGTGCAACGCATCTTTTATTACAACCAACCAACATAGGATAACCCATAAAACAAAACGAATACAAAAGATCCCCATCGTAAAAAACACGAATTGTATAAAATTTATTTTCTTGAATGTGATTCAATTCTTTGAATGAAAAAAAAATATTCGACAAAAAAAACATGAAAGTGCGTTTGGCACATAACTTGGTCGAGATCTCAGGAGTCCGAGGTCTATTGGAATGATTTAAGTTTTAATTCGTAGGTTATTTTATTACTAATTATTTGGTTCCTTGCATCATTTTCTTCATAAGTTGTTTAGTTTTCTTGTTAATAAGTAAAAATTTGATATTTACTGGACTTGACTTTTGGAACACCGTCAAAATCGTATGCGTTCCTATGGATCCATTATTGCGTCATTTTCATAGCTGACAAAAATTGCGATCAAGAAGCGATCCCATTGGTTGGCTGGAAACATAGCAACGTAGCACATCTCTGGTGGAACGGCAAGCTGAACTGCCGGACAGATCTGTTGATCAGTTGCCGGGATATTTCTACTACTATACTAATGTTAAGTACATTTCCGCTCCTTGTACTTTCCGCTCCTTGTGAAAAAGCTCCTCGCTCTCCTATCGCAGAGCAGGAGCACCACCGCCCCGAACAGGAAGATGGCGGCGCCCCCGCCCACGCCGTACGCCCAGCCGAACTCCCAGACAGATTTGTCACCTGGACAACTCTACTACTATACTAATGTACTCACTTTCCGCTCCTTGTAATACAGCTCCTCACTCTCCTTATCGCAGAGCAGGAGCACCACCGCCCCGAATAGGAAGATGGCGGCGCCCCAGCCCACGCCGTACGCCCAGCCGAACTCCCAGACAGATCTATTGCCTGGATAATAAAATATAAAGTTATTGCATATTGTGTATGACTAAGATGTTCAGGTGTTCTGGGTATTTTCTATGAATAATATAAATATCTATCGATTAAGAACATCAGTCATCTAGTACTCATAACACAAGCTCTGCTTAGCTTGGGGCTAGATGATGCTGTGTGGATGGTCCAGCATTTTATTTATTTTTTATTTTTAATATCTGCCTTTGGTATTGTTCAAAACAAATATCGAATCTACTAAAACAAAACTAATTACTGTGGAATAATTAAATGTAACGTATCGATTCGACTTCTCATCTCTCTTACAACAAAGTTGAGTAATCTAATAATGAGCCTTGTAAAGCACCATCTTGGTTAAACATTTCTGCAGGGAAAAGTCCCGAGATTTCAACACATCAGAGCTGTTTATTCTACCGGCTTATAAGATAACGAAATAAGCATACACTTCCATCTATCCGTTGTTTTAGTAGTTGATATTGTCAAAATTATGCTATACTAGCCTCGACCGCTACGCAGTACGCACGCGTTTAGTAAAAAAGTTTTAACTAGCGAAAAAGTAATTTATTTATTCTTTATTGCACGAAAAAATTTAATAATAAAACATTAAACTAGAAAAAATATGGCAAAGGCGAGCTTAAACCTAAAAAGAGTTCTCTTCCAGCAAACCTTATTGGGAGAGAGAGACAAAGTTATAAAGTGGTAGTAATTTGCGCAAACCGTAAATCATTTTCTATAAACTTATGATAAAATCAACTTTGATTCATTTGTATGGAGCATTTGAGAAATGCTCTTTAAATATCAGTGAATCGAAGTTGGTTTTAGCATGAGTTCATAGAAAATGGTGTACGATTTGCGGAAAATTACTTCTTCGCTAGTATTATTGCTTGTGGAACGAAGAAATTAAATATAACAAAACAAGTTGAATCTCGCGCCAACCCGCGACGAACCTTAAGAAACCTTAACGCCTTCCTCAGAAGTCAGACATTAGTGGGAGATTGCACGTGACTGCACCATGTAGAAAGTTTAAAGGAGGCCTTTGCCCAGAAAATGAGACGCATCAGGCTAATAAAAAGAATAGAAAACTACATTATCCCTAACATATTTATTTATTTATCTGAAGGCTATGAGCAGAAGCTATTGGATAACAGGTACCTGGGAAGATTAGGGAGATAATACATGGGAAGATAAGGGAGATAAGTTATTTATAACAGGATATTTACCATGTTTTGATTTTTGAGTTTCCCAATATTAAAAATCAAATCATGGTAAATATCCTGTTATAAATTACTTTTATGATATCAACCATAATAGTTTCATAAGATAAGGGAGATCTTTACCCAGCAATGGGATAGTAAAATATGAAACTTACCGAGATTCAACTCCGCAGCAAAGCAGACCGGGTAGATGACAAGCGCTATTAAAATGCACATCACTGAAAAAATACATTAAAATATTCAAATGAAAATGTCAGTAAAATGTTACTAAAATCCCTGCCTCAAAATAAAAATATATAAAACTGGCCAAGTGCGAGTCGGACTTGCGCATGAAGGGTTCCGTCACTTTCCGTGCTATCGTACAAGATTAAACGCTGTGTTACCATCCGCAGTCTTTAGTAGGTCGTCATCCCACCTGGGCGGAGGGCGTCCTACACTGCGTTTGCCGAGTCGCGGTCTCCACTCAAGAACACGTTTACCCCAGCGGTTGTCGATTCTTCGCGAGATATAGCCGGCCCAATGCCACTTCAACTTGCTAATTCTTTGAGCGATGTCGAAAACTTTGGTCCTCCTTGGTTTTCTCGAAATTGTATTTACTCAACTGCAGAGTCTGTCCAAAGTAAGTGTACTCGTAAATATTTTCGAGAAGGTGGCCATGTACGAACACCGGATTGGATCAATGTAGCTTGATTGATCATGATCACGACTTTGATTTTATACAAATTCATACGAAGACCGATATATCGATGGTCTGAAGCTAGGCCATCCAGCATCTGGTACTTTCATGAAAAAATTAGCTAAAACCCAAGTATTTAAAGTGTATTTATTTTAGTTTACTAGGTATATTAGTACCCATCAAAATGTCACCTATTTTACCTATTACGGTTCATGAGATACAGCCTGCTGATAGACGGACGGACAGACAGACAGCAGAGGAATTTCTAACAGGGCCCCGTTCCGTACCCTGCGGGTACGAAACCCTAAAAAGCAGACCATATATTTTATTTCTTCTCGGTAATCTACACTGACGTGTTGTCAGCTCGCACGTTGATATATCGTGTTTTTACATAAATCCTTGTGTTTTATTCATTACTCTGCAGATGTGAGTGTACCACGGGAATAAAATAGAGTCGTAAGGAATATCATTATTTTCTTTTCCCTATTTTAAATCCATACAATAGACGGATGAAATTGGAGGGTGAAAGCACCGTAAACCTCCCCCTCCACCTCTTGGGCTGCTATGCAATGCTGCATTTGAGTTATTGGTGTCAATTCAGGTGTTCCCAGAACAAAACTAATTTGACAGCCTTTAAAATTATGCCATCCTATTTATTGGTTCAATGGTTCAAATAATTGGTAAAATATAGCATTACACGTCAAATAGTACCATATACACCTAAAAATCTAAGAATTGAATTAAATTAGAATAAAAAATATAAAGTTAATTCAGATCTAGGATGCAATCGCTTGAATTGAATGTGTTAGTGTTTTGATGAGCATTTTCTGTAGAAGTTGCCAATAAACCGAACGTCTAACGCATGGGAAATGATTTAGTATGAGCAAGCGTCATTTGTTTCAAGTCAAACCGCTTTGACACGATAAACTGGTCATCGTTTTTTGTTTTGGGATAAACGCGTGTTTGTATTGGCAATTTGGTATTGACTACTTGACCGATCACCGTGGGATCGGATCGGCACCAAATATACCCACTCATTAGTGGTAAATTGTAACTCACAACACAGGGGGTGTTGTGAGGTACAAATTCACATAGAAAGTATATCCAAAACACAATTACAGATAAATACACACAAGAAACATGTATTAGACAAAAGTAATATACACAGGGTGTTTGGTAGAAGGTTTGTCATAATGGAAACTAGGGATATGTTGAACTAAGTGCAACCGCTTTTTTGATCCTGAAAAGTTTCTCGGCTATTTGAATGAATTAAAATAAAAAAATAAAACCGGCCAAGTGCGAGTCGGACTCGCGCACGAAGGGTTCCGTACCATTATCTAGAAAAACGAGCAAAAAAAAATCACGTTTGTTGTATGGGAGGTTTTTAGTATTTGTTGTTATAGCGGCAACAGAAATACATCATCTGTGAAAATTTCAACAGTCTAACTATCACGGTTCATGAGATACAGCCTGGTGACAGACGGACAGCGGAGCCTTAGTAATAGGGTCCCGTTTTACCCTTTGGGTACGGAACCCTAAAAATCGATTACATCCGAAATTTTTACTGCTAGTATGCCGTTATGGGCATGCAGTGTTGACCCTTTGGGTACGGAACCCTATAAACTAAGTGTGTCTCCGATCTTCCAATTCACTGAGAACTTCTCTAGTTTTATTATATTCCATCGGTATAGAACTATCTATACCGATGGAATGGCCATGAATGCTTAAGACAGAGGTTATTTTGTAAACCTAAAGAAATACGTTATTGATTTCTGAAATACTGATATACAATAATACATACGTGCAAGCGCCATAGCCAGAACCGCGAATCGGTAGTAGCGAAACTTGGTTCGATGGTCGGCCGAGCGGAGGCCTAGGCCTGTGAGCAGGGCGCCGCATACGTCAGCTGCAAGTGTCGCTACGCAGAGGCCTGCTGCCGCCCTGTATATGGAAATATTTTGATCATTGCCAAAGTTACGATATCATAGACGAAGTTACTAGACTTCAAGTATAACATGGGTAAATCTTACTTTTTATGTATCTTATGCCGGGTAGAGACCAAGCGAGCGAGAGCGAGCGAAGGCCAACGAACGAACGCAAAAGTACCAGTGTGGACGTCATTGCGAAAGCAAGCGAGTCCTATCAAGGGCCTTAGTTCGCCATCGGCCGTGCTGCGGCGGCTGTCGCTACATCAAAGTAATATGGAACGAACGTACCGATGTTCAAATCCCAATCGTATGCATTCGCCCGCTCTCACTCGCTTGGTCTGTACCCGGCATTACAAGCTAATTCAAGTCCCTCAAATTTTTACGTTGAACTTCCGGTACAGATAAGAATCCATCATGACACTAGTCTCATGATGGATTCTTATCTATCATATCTCAGTCGTCTCTCTCTCAACGCGAGAGAAACTCGATCAAGTAACCTTTTGAACAAAACAATAACGAAAATCGGTTCATCCGCTTTTTTAGCTACGATGCTACGACATTATCACATTAACAGCTTTTGCTGTATGAAGATCCAATAGTAGAGTAATAGAAGGTAGGGTAGAGGTTATTTGATAAGAACCTTATTGACTAATTGTTAGGGGGGCATGCGGGTTGGCTGGGAATTGCATTTCAGTGGTTGATCCGTTCTGCACACACATAAATGCTACAATCGCACATATAAACTTATGTAACAACTGAAACAGGGGATGTTTCGTCGAGGGTTAAAGTCGACTGCAATGGCGTGGGCAGAATCGAATCAAAAGTAAACTTACTTGATGTACGGAGCAGGCCTAGCCGCATAGCAACCGGGCTGAGCTGTGATATCGAAGGGCAGAGGCATCGGCGCGCCCGGGTCTATACAGTGCATGAAGAGCCCCTGTCTCCAGCCAGCCGCCATCAGCCAATCGGCGGACGCTAGACCCAGCACCATGAGGATTACGACCAGCAGACCGCATATTAACGCTATCACCTGAAACAAATAATGATCATTTCATGTAGCAATCAAAGAATCAAGGGACTTTCAGAAGTTTTCTTTTTTTTGCAATAGAGGCACGTATCGCAACTGCGGCGATTATAACTTTTCTGTGCTTTGGCAAGCGTAATATAATTATTTTCTTTTTTCTTTTATTAATTCCGTGACTAAGCAAATAGGGAATTGATACAACATTTGATATCGTATGTGACAGTAAAATTAATAAAAATAAATAATGCGTACCACATTATTACGTTCAATAATACAACATGGCATAACACGATGCGCATCGTAAAACATCCGAAGTTAGTAAATAAAGTAACTATTTCATTATTCAGCTCGATTGTTCATATAAAATATTCAACAACGGAAATTGAGTCACCGATAAGAATAAATAGGCGCCATCAGAGAGAAAATGTTTTAGCAATTCGAAGTGGTACAATCGAACAAAAAGCGCTTTATTCTCTCACTTATCGAGCTCATGAGGTGCCATCTCAGCACTTTCACCTTCGATCGTAATAACACGAGAACAATGAACACATCAATTTTCTACATGACTGTGCCATTTATAATACTTTGTGGTCTTATGAGCGTAATATAGAAAGAATCGAGCATTATTCATTGGATTTTCTGTTTCAATAAAATTCTCTTTTCAACGGCTCTTTGCTGTCATTATCCAATTACGCTACTATTAGAATCCGTTGAGTTAACAGACCCTCAATCAGTTCCATCAATAAGTTAACGTTAGTATTGTTCAGCAGCCCATAAAGCCAACATGTTAATTCCCCTATTCAATAAACAACAATAAAGTCGATGTGATCTATAATTTGTAAACAAGTAAGTAATCTAATAAACGTTATGTTTATCATCCATCACGCGAGGTGCGTATAAAACAAGCTATGCGAGACAGAAATCAAAATACGGGCGGGTGAAGACGCGAGTGCTGTAGGCGGCCGAGGGAAAGAAAAGCGGGAAAGTTAATAGATGTGGGTGGATGTCTAGAGGTGAGGCGGGGTAGCGTAGGGTGCGGTCATCGATCGACGCCCGGCGGGCCCGTCGCGGGGACGCCATCAGCTGTTAGCGATACCAACTGAGTCTCGAGTCCCGAGAAACAGGCACGCGCCTTTCTTACAAAACCCTCGAGTTTATCTCTACCCCAGCATTTTCACCACCCTCACGCACAAGGGTGTAACAAACTGAGCCCTCTTCTCGCGCGACACCCCTCGAAACTTGTCTCGTTTCAAGTGTCTACCGACTATAGTAAAACTCACTAACGTAGGTAGATACTATTTGTAGCAAAGTCACGTGCGAGTTGAACCAAATTGTGAATAAAGCGGGCATCATTCATTAATCATACATAATACATTCATGTAAGCAAACCGGAAGCATCTGTCAGCAAGAGGAATTCATTCGTTAAATTGTAAAGCAAGGGACCACGTGGCGTCTCCGGTCATCGCAATGCAAAGGGGAGGGAGCCATAGTAAACTGATTAACAAACGTCCGTCGTCGTTTGTAAAGTTACCCGAGACCTTGAGACATATTTTTGAGTCAACAAGAGTGTCGATCAATACTATGTTTCAAGGTGATTATTTAGTATAGTAAAGATAAATAAACGAAGGTGCCTTTTGTTGCCCAAGAGCCATGCTTACCGATTACTTATGAGAACAACATTCGTGGGAGGTAGGTAGGTATTTAGGTAAGGTACCTATTAAGCCGGGTACTGATCGGTGTAAGTTACGGGGCGTAATTCGTAGCGCGCATGAAACATCAAAAATCCGCGTCGTTGCTCGTTGCGTTGCGAGCGCCTTCTTTCCCCGTACTGATGATTGCATGAACGCTAGCTGTGTGACACGCGTTACATCGTAACACCGCACCGGTCAGTACCATGTTTTATAAACTAAGTCTTCCATCCATGCTGTAGAAAATTTTTACACCCGACTGCAGTTTAAAACCTGTTCCCCATTCATTCTTCTATCTTTGTGCCAATGAGGTCACCCTTTTAAGGCTTTTCTTTAATGAATAAGTATAGTAGGCGACAAGCATCCGTGACCGAGTTCAAAAGCGACCGCACGCCCATTGAAAGGCAGCTAACGAGACCTAACCAAATAAAAGTGAGAATCCAGCTAGAATCCAATTTCCGCTCTTACACAATGCTCATGGCTTTAGTTGCTCTAAATAACTGGAACTGCGATTCAGTACGTACTACGACCTACAATTTCCATAGAGGTTCCTTTGTGAATTTTATTAGATTGGAGACAATTTCCATACAGTGTTGACAATTTGTTAGGGTTTCGTTTCGGATCTTATACAATCTGTGTGTTGGTAGAAAGTTAAAGCAAACAGAAGCCCAACAATAAGGTTAATGTGGGCAGATTTGGTAGGAGTAACTGCGAACTTTGCAGGGGTTTTTTCGAAACATCTACCAATTTTATTGTGTTTCTTAATCTAACTTTAGAGCTGAACTTTTATAACGACATTATTTAAATAACGACGATTTAACAGCAGATTGAACCGAAAAAGTTTGCGGGTCAGTAACGAGTAAGGACAAGTATCTAATTCCGATCCTAAACGACTGAACTTTTAAATGATAGAGCCCGCATCGGGAAAGTTTATCTTTTAAAATGTTGACATTTTCTCAGGGTGTCTAAGGTTTGGGTTCAATTCGAATGTTAGAAGACAGTTTTGAGCTGTGAGATTGATTATTTTCGTGGATGGTGCTGTAGTGAAAAGGCAGTTTTGTACATAGGTTTCTGTGATGTGATAAGCAAACAAAATATTCTATGGATGTAATTAATTATGTATTTATCGGGTATTTATCGCGTAAATCTTATCAAGAAAGCCTTTTACTCCGTAGATGACATCAATGATGTTAATGCTTGGCCTCGATGATCGAGATGTCGCCAGGTTTTATAAAAATATTGACCTGTATCTAAATCACACTATGTTTAGAAGGAGATTGGCAAATAATCATAGCATTAGTTTTTAAATGATTTATCAGTTTACTATTGGTTTATTTTTCACTTTTTCTACAAGTGGACCAAAAATTTAAGTGAAAAAATCAATAACATCTTATTTATTTCATAATAAATTACTATTTATAACGCTGTAGTATATAAAGTTTGACTTGTCTATTTGCTTATTTTGTAAGCCTAAAGAAATAAAGTTTTAGAATTTGACGTACTTTTATGTTATTATTTCCCCTACGTTTTCATCGCGTTACAGCGATCATGGTCACGGGGATGGATTAATCGCCTAGAATTATATTGTTTTAATTTAAAATATGGATGAATACAGTAAGATAAAGATCTAAATAAAATTGATTCCTGCCAACAAGAGATACTGAAGCAGTTACGATAGAGCCCCAAAGCGAAAACAAATCTAGCTTCACCGCATATAACGTCAGAGAATTCACAGACGGTGCTCCCTGCTATGCAGGTTTTGCACGCTCGCCTGGCTTAGCTTTGAAGGATGCAGTTTGTATTTTAGTACGAGTGCCATGTCGTACGACTAGGCATCTCAGACACGCTGCAAAGGGGGGTTAAGTATTCTCTGTGAAAGGAAAAACATAAGACACAATGCAAATTACGAGAGAAAACATGCTTCTCGTCCGCTTTGTGCTCCAAGAGTATTCAACGAAGGATTAATACAGCTCGGGTATAACAAAGGCTCTTGCTAATGAAATGAATGAGATGAGGTGTGGGCAATGTGTAATACCATGATCGCATTATATTTAACTTATTCGCCTGGTGAGACAAGAGTAAGCTGTTTGATACCTACTGCAATATGTACATGCAACGCGCCTTGTTTCCTATCAAATCTAAATGCGATGTGGATGAAGTATCTAGGACTTTGATTTCCATATTAGAGCGATTATGCATAATGCCGGTGTTCCTAATTATAGGGGGTGACCACGTCCAACGAATCAATTATGCGGTCTTGGACAATATACCGCAATCTGGCGCTGTCCCCGAAGATTAGTCAGATCAGCAACGTTGCGATCGGTGATTGTGTACATTAAGTGGGCTGTGGCATTGCAATGAACATACAACTCAGGTGAAGAAACTATCTAGATTGCAAAACTCTTGTTCCTTTTAGAGTAGCGACAGCAAAACACTTTTTAGCAATAGTTGAAGAAGGGACTAGAATAATTCTGGATCAAAAGTAATCGACTTCAAATGGATTTCTTATCCGGGCTAAGAACTGTAGGATTCGCTGCTCAGCCTCTGTGGCGCGACCTGCAGGGGTGCAACGCCGAATTAGATTTGCGTCGTCATGGGCAATGAAAGTGTGTATGTCCGTGTTGAGTTGCTTCCCCAAAGGGATCCTACCTTTGCCTTAGGGGTAAGTGAAAAGAGTTTTACCTGGGCGATTTGATTGGCCGGCATCTCGTCCTGCTCCGTGGCAAACTGCGGCGGCGGAGGCAAAACTGGCGGCTGGAGGGCGCGCGGGTTGGAGCGGAGCCCGCCCGGGCTTGCGCCCGCGCGCCCCTGCATGCGACCGCTACCTTACCACCGCCACCACGTGATTTCACGACTCTCACCACCACCAACCCAGCGATTGAGGTTGAAGTATCACTTTGCAATATATAATAATAATAATAATATAAACTTTTAAGAACCGATTTCTTTTCACGTTACTCTAACTGAATTTAAGACCCGTATTATGAAAGCTTGCTCCATAGATTTAAGCTTGAGTGACGTTTATGGCATCGAAAAGCGTTGCTCAAGCACAGATCGATGACTGAGCAGGCTTTCATAATAAGGGCCTACGAGCTTCTTGTCTTCTTCACCTAAAGTGAAAACGGTACAGCGTACTTATCCAACAATCAAAACAATTTGACCTTTCGGTATCGGTATGCTAGACCAGACGGCAGATTAGAAATTAATACTTTGATGAACCATAGAGAATGGTTACGTTATACTTGATCGTGAAACTACTTTTTCGTGAAGTTTTGGTACGGTTCGCTTCACTTTGAGCGATGATGTGATAACGGAGACACATTCACGTCTTTACTGGCTGCTCTACGGGTTTAGCTAGCAAGATAATGGAGACGTTTCGGACGAATTCGGGAGAGAAAATATAGGTACCTGAGACGAGCCTCTATTGCTCTCCTAAAATAATCTTTCCTTTATTTCTAAAATATTTTCTACATGTCGTTTCGTTCGGGTTCGTCTAAATCTAAAATATAATTATCTAATCTCTGAATCTAGAAATTTCGAGCAGATTTGTTACGTTTTTTAATCCATCTTATAATCCGCAAAGGTCTTAGTAAAGTCGACGACCGACGACGTTGACCCCAACGAGTATTAATTCATCAACGTCAATTGAGTCGGCGACACAACAGAAAATTGTCCTATCCACAGTGCGGTAAGTCAACTTCTTATTGAAAGGTGATAGATTATATCCCAAGCAAAGATATTGAAAGGGATCGCTGCGAACCAGTCGACCTACTTTGATAAATGAGCTCGTCGGCCATGGCACAGGTAATGCGGTAAAATGTAGAGATGAAAAATCACTCAGTTGATTTTAAATATTGATGTAAATACGAGGTAGTCGAGAATAGTCTGCCTGCCTGATTAGCGCTAATGTGCGTTATATTATAAAGCAAGTCGACAACTTTGTAGTGTGTTGTAACTGCGTTGTCACTCTGACAAGCAATATAAAATCTAGTTACGGCTAGCGAGAATAAGAACTTCAAAGATGTAAGTAATTTTACTAGAAAGCAGAAAGCCATTTTCATCTCACATAACTGTAAGAACACAAATGGCCTATCCATCACGTTTCTGGATCCGCGGCAGCCAGCGGCACGCTCACGCCGGCCTTAATTGCAACGTTACTGATAACCCGGGCCGAGTACTTTTGCGCCATATTCATTATACGAGGCTCCAAGTTCCTGGATTACTTCCTCAGATGTAGGTCAGAGGAACGTGCCTTCGTGTTGCGTTTTAGGGGTAGCGAGTGGCCTAGAATGGGGTCGCGCCGTACAGTGCCGTTAGACTGGACAAAAACGCCTTTAGGTCGGTATACTATAGGTGCGCCATGTACGAGTATGTGAAGCACGCACAGCAAATTAGGTCAACGATTTAATATGAATGCGGAGGGAAACTGTACACAAGTACACTACACAATATATCTGAACTGATTTATGATACTTTGACGGGGATTGTTTTTGTGTCCGTGAGTGAGGTCCAGCTAAATTGGGTGTCGTGTCGTGTCATGTTCGCTCGGCTTAACTTGTTTATTCTGACCATTAATATCATGGGTTTTATATACCTAAATATTGATGTTAATAGCTGCCTCAACATAAGTTTTGACCGTGATGGTAAATTAAATACTATTGTTCCGATGGCGTCCTATGCTCTGCATTTTCTTATTATTAGAAAACATGACAAAGGTTAAGTAAGTTTAAACTTTAACCTTTTTCGGTTCTATGTTGAATTTATCTGTAATAAAAACAATACGTTTACATTTTCTCTAGCTATAAGACAGAGGTCGTGATTTATAGATAATTTCATAAAGTCCGTTCTTGCCCAGATGATCGTTTCTCAAGAATGATTAATAGTTTACATAAGGCTCCTAGATAAATGTTATTGTTTTCATTATCAAACTTTAACTTTGGCTCAACAACTGGGTCGAATCAAATATGTATTGGTAGAAGGTATTAGATTTGTTTTCAGTCTGCTTATAACCAAAAAATAATAATCTCATTAAGAAACGCTCAAGAAAAGAAAACAAATAAGTTTGA